>CP141163.1:11205000-20670000 GCA_035233585.1 Antiaris toxicaria | reverse complement strand
CCCACTCTCATGGTCCATTATTTGGCTCTTCCATCTCATCTCCTTTGCAATGCTTTGTACCTTCACCAGAATCTCCACTGTATCCCTGAATATAACTGTCCCTTCGGGCCTCAGAATTCTATCCATCTCCAACAGAATGTATGTGATGTCGCACCTTCAAAAACACGACATTCACTATACAATACAAACAGTTTACCTTATTATTCATAATTCAGACTTAAATCAACAACTCCTTACCTGTCATGGTATATACTGAAAACCCCACCAGCATGAATAAGGTCATAGGTTCTTGGATATGTCGAGAACGCCTCACACCAGTCCTGGTATGTACCAATGAACCCACGCTCATAGATCACACCAAGAGTGTCCCGATCTGAATTTGCTGGCACCACATTCATAACCCACACTGGATACTTTGACAATGCAGCCGCAAATCCACCGAGATGAGCATTCATGTCCATGATGTTTCGGTATCGTCCTTGTTGCAGAGGTATAATCCGCTTGTAATGTGTTAGTCTCTCTTTCCACACTTGATTGTCGTCACGGAATTTCTCAGGAGTGATACCTGGTATGGAAGCACTGGCAATTCTAGGGGGAATGGCAAATGCACGCTCAGGCCACTTCTTGAGCTCCCCACCCGCCACTTCATCTGGACTGCTAACCTCCGGCAGTGGAGTAATGCAAGTTTCCATGTCTTTGTACCTTTTTTTTTTAATTTTCGTTTTTAAAAAAATCAAGCATTCCAATTAGAAAACAAATATGGAATCATAATGTGTGAATGCATCAGAACTGCTACATAGGATTGTGTGACACAATAATTTATTTTCGGCCAAGTGACAATTCTATTCTAACTGCCACATAGCAGATTTGGCAATACATCACAATCGCTAATGATGATTAATTGCAAAGCGCTTTACCTAAATCAAATTACTTTTTATTGTGGTTTTTTTTTTTTTTTTTAATTCTCCACAACAAGAGGTTGAGCTAGGTGCGTACCAAGCGGCATCTGGGTTGTCAGACTTGCACATATGTGGTGTTTTGTAAATCTTCCTGCTCTTGATGCACTCAAGGTGGTTGATGGGCTTTTGCCAGATGGAAAGGTCGTCTTTCTCAACCACTTTCTTCCAGCAAAGCCGCTTGGCAACATCCTCAATGGCATCTTGCTCTTGTTTAAGGTTCTCCTGGGTTCTTTCCCACCCTCTCCAGTACTTTTTCCAGTGGATTGGTGGTCCAGAAAGAATCCAATAACCACCAGGCCTTAGAACTCTGTCCACTTCAATCAGATATAGACCATCTGTGATACGAAACCAGAAAAATCATTGTCAATCCATCCGATTGTCTTAAGAAAAATACTATTAATTAGTAGTACATGTGTGGTAGCATGTCAAAAAGTGCTACATAGTAGAACCGGACCAAGCTCTTTTACCTTTTATCATGTGGCATTTATTTTCCACGTCAACCCCACCCCAACCCCCAACACCCCCCCCCCCCCCCCCCCCCCCCCCCGGCGCAATAGAATAGAGAGTTGATAATAGTTGTGGAGCATACCGTACTTAGACCAAGGTATCAAGCAGCGGGAACAGTGAGCCATATCAAAAGCCCTTGCTGGGTAGGGAATCCTCTGGGAAGCCATAACGCCAATCATTGCAGGAATGCCTCGCTCCAATGCGAACTGAACTTGTGCCTCATGGGTGTCTCTCGGAGCAAAAGACATAGTTTGGATGTTCCTCTTCAACAAATAAGCTCCCCAACTCGCTACCTTACCCACAAAGAGCCAGGGCATGGTCAAGGGCAATCACATTAGCAATTCCATTTTAAGAAAAACAAAAGACATGACAAGGCACAGTTAATATATATATATATATATATGAAATTTTAGGAGACAAGCAAAAAATTATAATACTTCTCTGCATTCATTAGGGAATTCGAGATCACTTACACCACAGCCTGTGTCAATGGCGGTTCTGATAGCTCTGGTGGTAAGAGGGATGAGTTCGTTGATGTCATCGATATAGGCATCTGCACCACGAGGGAACATGGTGCCTCCACCAGGGAATCTGAACCTGTCGCCCTCCACTTGAATCCAATTCTGAATAGCCTTCTCTATGCTGAGCTCTTTATGAGGAATGTTGTCATACCAGGCAAAATCTCTGCTCTGAGGCCACTTGAAAGGCGTCTTGTACTTTGGGGGAGCAGGTATGAGGCAAAGCAGGAGTTCCTCCTTGGTGGGGCAATGCCGCTCTCTGTACTTGAGCATGTTGCGGTCGAACTTTCTTCCTCTCTGAGGATGTTGGCAGGGTGTGTACTCACTCAATGACATGTCACAGGGTGGTAACTTGATTCCCTCTGATTGGTTGTTGGCGACGGTGTGATGGCTTTCAAAGTCCAATGTGGCTGGAGATGACAACGAAGATGACAACAACGACGACGATGATGAACCAACACGGTTATCAGCCTCATCACAACCGATCCTATTGTACATCTGTGATGGAGGTGCGGGAGACTTGGTATTTTGCCAGGCTCCCAAAACGTAAGACAAAATGCAAAGGCCACTAACTCCTAAAATCCAAGTGAGTCGCTTTCTCTTCGACTCCAGATGGTGATGCTTTGGCGATCCATTGTAGTCCCGAGCCATCTCTCCCAATTACGTTGGCACTTGAAAAAGTTTGCTTCTAAACCGTCAACATTCAACATAAAACATACAACAAACAACAATAATATTAATAATCATATCACTTACTGACCCCACGGACTAACAAGATAGCTAGTCAAGTCTAATATGCATTATCATATCATTTATGATTTGATTTTGGAGTTACAAAAAAAAAATATATATATATATATATATATTACACACTCACACATACACAAACACATCTTTAGTCCTTGTCCTATAAATCAACCATAATCAGACATCTTTTCTTTTTGGCGAAGAGGGTGACAACTAAAAAGGGCCAAAATAAATTAAAAAGAAAAAATTTTATATATATATTTTTTTTTTTTTGCTGCATGAAAAATTACGGATCTTTTCACCCATCGTAACATCCTAATAGCTGTAACTCCGTTGTAGCTAATTCTAATGAAATATTGAAAAAGAGAATAAATAAATACCAAGGAAAATTGACAGTATCGCCGGCTGAGTTACCTGGAAGAAGAGTAATAATGAAAGGCAGTTCAAAATCCCAGTTTTGAATAAACCCAAAACGCCGCAGCAATTAAAATTTAAAAGAAAAACAAAAAAGAAACAAACAAAAAAGGTTGAAGCTTCAACACTTGTAACTAATTAAAAGGAAAAGAACACAAACATAGACGCCTACCCCCAATTGGCTAAAAAAAGGTCAGATATGAGGACATACCCAGAAATAGTGGAATCACCAAAAAATAAAAATAAAAAAATAAAAAGAAAAAAAGGAACACAAACACTAACATACCCCCTTCCAGTTCTCAGCTTCACCTCCTCAAACACTCAAAAGATATGTCTGCATTTTTGCGCGTTTCTTTTATTTTCTCTTTCCATTTTCTTTCTCTCTTTTTTCCTCTGTCTGTTTTTTTCCCCCCTTTTTTGCTCTCTCTGTTTGTACTGTATTTGTTCTCTCTCTCTCTCTCTCACTCGGAAAAGCTTATTCTTTTTAGTACTTTTTAGGGTAAGAAAAGAGACAACAACTAGCAATTTTTTGGCAGCAGAATTCAACAGCTAGTATTTGCATTTGTATTTTGTATAATGTACCAGAGGCTCCAACTTTTTTGCATAACAATTAGCATTTGTATTTGTAATTGTATTTGCATTCGTTTAAAAGAAAAATAAAAGGAAATGGAAAAGAAAGAAAGAAAGAAAGAAAGAAAGAAGAGAAAAAAGAGAAGAGATAAGAAGATGAGAAAAAATAAAAATAAAAGCAAACCTGAAAGTAATTCTCAAGAGAGAGAGTTTATGGGGGAAGCAAAATTATTTGGAGCCTATCGTTTTTGTGATTTTAATAATATACATGCACATTGCACTGTAACAAGAAAAGTAAAATATTTGAAAAAGAAAGAAAAAAAAAAAAAGAAGGATGAGGGAGGAAAAGAACTGATAGGGTAGTAAAAGCAGGGGTGGGTAGACAAAAGAGAGAGAGAGAGCAAACAAAAACCGGCATTAGAGGAAGGGCTGAACCGGTTTAAGGTGAAAACAAACAGAAAAAAGAAAAAAGAAAGAAGAAAGAATAATGGTTGGAGAAAAAGGTGGTGGGGATTTAGTCAGTGACAGTGACGGAGAGGAGGAAGAGGAGGTGGCAGAATCCGAGGCAACCCAGCCCCCTCAATTTACTCTTCATCTCTCCTTCATTTTCTATTTCATTTACGACCACACCAAGCCAATCATTCTACTTATCAGTTATTCAGTTTTTGTTTTTTTTTTTTCTTTTCGGGTTTTATATTCATATGTTAAATTTGTCATTGGCTTAAAATGTGTAGTGGGTGATATATTTAGTATTATAATTTTGTCCCCTCATTTTCACCTTTTTTTTTTTTTTGGGCCTATCTCCAAGGTTCCTAATCCGAAGACTAATCACGCCGCATATCCAAAACAGATTGAAAGATGGCCATGACACTCGTAGAATGTTGTTTGTCTTTGTTTATGATAATGACAAATTCTAAGTGAGTTACAAGTTCACATCCAAAAGTCCAAGGATGTTTCCTTTTTTGTTTTTTTTTTTCCTGCCAATATGAAGCCCTTTAAAGACAGTGACACTTGTTGAAAGGTAATGGATTAGATCACACTAGATTATATTAGATGGTCTTTTTTTTTTTTTTTTCTCCCTTCTTCCTCCTACTATTAAGAGAATGAAAACAAATTGAGAGCTTTATTAAAATGTTTATAATCCTGAAACAACGATTTAGTTTCATTTAACTCTTTTACCGTTCAATTCGAATATAATAATACACAACAGTAGAAATATAACGTTTATTTTGACTACCTATTTAGTTTAAATTTAGTTTGAATTAAGTTAAATTAGAGCTAAAATTAGATATTTAATATGTAAAAGTCAGCAAAAATAGAAATAAAATATTGTTAAAATGAGCTCTACCAAATAAAATGGGATTTTGATATTCAAAAGTGTAGTCTAAATACTTATTTTAGCTTGATTTAAGCTAAATCAAAATTAAATTGGACAACCAAACAAACCAGTAGACTCTTTGTGTAGATAAGGTGGAAAACAAACACAAAACACAAAATCATAAAAGTAAACTAGTATAGAAAAGGATATTAAAGTGTGGTTGTAAAAAGAATAAAATGGTAATTTCATATCGTTCGATCTAAAAATATAGAGTTCAAATCTCCTACTCTCAAATTCCTAAAAAAAAAAAAAAAGAAAATGTGTTAAAATTGGTCATGATGTCCCATGTGGCTTTTTATGTATTGCCTCGAATCTTAACTAACAATAATATTAAAATTAGACTATAAAAAATAATATTAAAATTATATAATGATATAAATCTTAGCTAATAATAAATTTAAATTAGATGATAGAAAATAATATAAGTAATGCAATGATTTTATATTTAGTTTATTATAATACCATATTGACTTATCTTTTTCAGATGATAAAATGGATATTCAGAATGTTAAAATAAAATTCATGTCAAACTGATACCTTTTATTTTATATATATAATGATTTGATAAAATTATACAATTACTCAATAATGTTTTTTATATACATATTAATTAGGAATCAATATTATAGATTATATTTTTAAAATCTTTGTGATAAGTAAATATTTATATTCTTCTTTCTCCATCCTTGAATCAAGGAACCTATGAATTTAGTGGTGATTGTCAACTCTCATGCTACTTATGTTTCCTTTTTATTGTTTCCTTTTCTCTCCTTGAATCGAGGAATTTATGAATTTATCGGTGATTGTCAACTCTCATATTAGTTGTATTTCCTTTCTAATTTTTTTTCTTTTCTTTACGTCTGTCATCTTAGTGATTTTGGGAGGTTTGTATATCTACCTTCCATTTATAATATATACATAATATATATGTATAAGTAACAGAGATACTCTGCAAAAAATCACACATATATTCTTTCAATCCCTCTCTTTCTCATCTCCCTGCCTTCTCGCCTAATCATCATTATCATCACCTCCCTGTTCCTTTTAGTATTTTCATTTCAAGATCGAAAAAGTCAATTTTATTTAAAAAGGTCTGTTTTACTATCGTTTTATGATGATTTTTTTTTTTTTTGGTTTATTGTTTCTAATGATTTTGATGTTTTCAATGACAGTTCTTTATAATATTTTGATGGGATAGAAGAATATTACGAAATGATGATTTAAAAAGGCTGTATAATCCATAAATGATAGTTTATTATTGTTTTGAGAATGTTTTATGTTTTCTCTAAACCGTTTTAGTGTTTCATCTTTTATTTATGATATTATTTAGAGTAATTATTTTATTTATTTATATATTTTATGAGTTAAAAATATGTTTTAGGACTATATTTTATGTGTACGTGAATCATGCATGTTGCGGTAACGGTTCTATCTTATTTTATATTTTTAAAAAAAAATTTAGATTTGGTTATGATTGAAAATTTTCCAATTGTAAACTTATTATTTGGCACTCTATTTAACAATACAAATGGATTTCATATCGTTTGATTTGGTATCATTAAAAAGATTTAGATGTCTACTTTGATTTCATATCGTTTGGAAGGCTGTATGATTTGTTATGAATTTTCAAATTAACAAAGGTCTAACTGTCAATTTAATAAAGTTTTGTTATCAGATTTCAAAAATAAGTTTAAGGGTCAAAATAAACTCTATTTTTAACAAATTAAATGTTGTTAGAAAGCTCTAGATGTCTATTTTCTATTGAGACAAGTTTTAGGTTATATGGAATTTTGTATGAATTTTTAAAGAGACAAAGTTCTAGCTATCAGTTTTTGTACATTATAAATCATTGTGTTTTTATGATTTAACATTATTAGATGATGAAATCATCCCTTTTAGGTGTTGTTTTAATGTTTTAGATGTGTTGGTGGATTATTATGTCTTTTTAGTAATTTATTTTATTTATTATTTATGACATGAATAATTTTAGAGGCAAGCACTAAAAAACCTCAATCGTCACGTTACCACCGAAAAATTTAAAAGGTTAAATAAAAAATTTATGTAAATATACTCTCACTTGTAACATAAATTAAAGTATATATTTTGATGTTGATGATGATGTTTTAAGACATCTCTTATGATGATGTTTTAATGAAAAATAAGTATATGTATTCTTATGTTTTGAAATGACATGGTACATCTTTAATGTTGATAGTGTCCGATGAGCAGTTTTTTGTCTGATAAGCGAAGGTTTAGGATTTGTTACCCCATTCTTTATGTGACCAGCACGTTATGATGGTATAATGTCGGGCTCAATATATGATGATATTTTAAAATTAGAAATTTTCAAAGATGTTTGTATTTATAATAACATATATAATGATGGTGGTGGTGGTGTTATCTTACTAATTCTTGTTTATATAAGCTAATTCATATTGTAGATAAAGAAAAATGTAAAATGTAATTATAGAGAAGCTTAAAATGGAAGTGAAACAATGTATGATAGGAAAATGGGAGGAACGATCTTGAATTAATTATGTTTAAATTCTTAGTACGTTTGGGGGTATTTGATAAGGCACATTTGCGATATATTTTTCATTGGTAATTTGTTGGTTTTTCCGAGTTTATGTTTGGTATTTTGGTGTGTTTTGTTCATAATTAAATAGGTAGGTGATTCAAGCATTTGGGAGTGTTTCTCAAGCTAAAAGATCAAGTTGCAGCGAGTTCCGTTTCAGCTGCGGTGAGAAAAGCACTCGGTGAGTGTTTTGAGTACAGTGAGATTCTTTCCTGCTGCAGCGAGATTCTTTCCCGCTGCAGCGAGTTTCGCGTAAAATGTCGACGAAATTTTAAAGCCCGAAACTCGCCGCGGCGAGTTCCATTTCCGCCGCGACGAGTTGCGATTTTTATATCACACGTTTTAAGATTTTTTAAGTCGGTGCTTCTCATATAAATAGCCAACTTTCGACCAAAGAGAGGAGTTTTGGCAGATGAACGAACCCTAGAGGGCTTGGAGGCTATTCTAGTCTAGAGGAAGTGGATTTGGAGATTGAAGATGACTTCTCAAGAGTTTTCATCTCTTAATTCCTTTCTTTCTCTTTATTGTTAATATGATGAACACCATGGCTGTTTTTATATTGAACATGCTTGGCTATTTTTTTTAGGTAGGGATTTGATGTAGTCTAGCCAGATACTATGTTTTGAGTGCCAATTTCATTTATTTAATTTTTCCATTCAGTTTATTTGTTCTATTCTGTTCTTAATGCTTCTAAATTTTTGATCAACTTTTAGATGATATTGAATTTGCTATTTAGCGCCCGGGAGGGGAAATATTGAATTGGAACATGGATAGAACAACCTAAGCTAATTAATTGGTTGGAAAACAGTTAATTGCCTTGGAAACCATTCAAGAGAATCAAGTTTTAAAGGGATTTCTATTTTTTAGTTTTGGTGCAGGAATGTGGAAATTGGGAATTAGGAATACATTTGATTTAGCGTTCGGAAGAGGGAATTAAATACATTAGGATTCTTGGTTTATAAACTAGGAAAATAAATTGGTGTTTGGCATGAAAAGCATAGTTGAAGGTTAGGTGAAATTAATTCTCTAGTGTTTAATCATATCGGTTCTTTTGTAAATTATCATTTGTTGCTTTATTTCGTTATTTGTTTCTTTTTATTTGTTTATTTAACTTTATAATTCAATTTAATCAGTTTCTAAATAAAGTTGATATCTCTAATACTACAGTATTTAATAGGATTTAAATATTTTTTCCCTGTGAATTCGACAACCCTTCTCATCAGTATACTATTAAAACTTGACACTGTTCACTTGCGGTTTTACATACTTAAAAATATCGCAACTATGTTAATTATGATTATTTTTTTGTAGAAGATTATATTTGGATTTTTCTTAATTTTGTTTCACTATATGGATTTTACTAGTTTCATGAAGATTATTTTTCATAAGATAAAAATTACTTTTATCCATTTTTTACTAAGTCAAGAATATTACTCAAATCTTATTATTTTCTGTAAATTTTATGACAAATAAATATAAAAAAAATAAATCAATTGTCGACCGGTTTGAGTTGAAATATTTAGATTTGAAGTTGTTTGATTTTTTAAAAACTAATTAAAATTTTTATTGATTTTTCATAATAATACAAATAACTTTTAATATTTTAATTTGAAATGATGTTCTAAATAAGGATTAGAAATAAAATATAAAATATAATAATCTTTCCTTTTTGTTTAGTCAAACTAGGGCATTGCCCTTTCCTGCCTATTTAACTTCCCTCAATACTAATAGGCAAAAACTACAATGGAGACACCTAACATTTTCTCACCAATATGAAAAAAATTTTCAACAGTTAGAGATCTCATTCAACAGTTTAGATGATATACATACACTAAAGTATATATCCAACTGCATCCAATTACAAAACAATTATGAACAAAAATTTAAAAAAAAAAAAAATCTCAGCCCAGCTTTTATCCAATTCACCGACCAGACAAAGGCAAAGCAAGTCACCAGTGTTTGACGGACATGTTGGACTTACCAACTTTCTTACGCTTTTCTGATCGCCAGGCCATCACTCGCGTTCGTCGAGGGTGCAAGCGTGGATTGATAAATCCAATGGAGGGGAAGTTCGATGGCAAGTCGCGACCAATTCAATCGTTGCATGCAGTGGCTGGTGGGTTAGATCATAACCCAACAATTTGCTAGTTCTACCGATGGTTTATTACCCAGCGTGAAGGTGCATAGCTTTTTTGAATATCTCGTTGATTGACCATTACATCTAGGGATGTGACTGATCCCAAAAGAGAGGTCTTTCTTTCTGGTTATGAAATGATGATGCCATAAGTCAAACGAGCGGGTGCGGCCAGAGTCCTTCACTACACTTACTAGAGAGAAGGTTAACCCTCGCTAGGAGCTACACAGGACGGCTCACTACTAAAGAAGGTTCAAGCATGCTTAGTCTTAACCTTAGGATCAGCTAATGTCTCTCAATCTTTGATAGTCTGCAAAAGAGGTGGATAGGGTCAGCGAAAGAAGTGACGAGGGCAGAAGAATGGGTGCTTTTCAATTCAAGGTTCACTTCGGCAAGGTTGCTTGCATGCTAGTAAACCTTCCTCATAGACTCAATCGAGACCTCCTTTTGAGAAGAGGATTCTGATGAACAAGCTGGTACGTCAAGCGAAGGTGGCCAGTCCAAGATCCTACTGTTCCTTTACAAAGACAATAGACGCTCTCAACAGTTAGGCGCCACTCTCTTTCAAAGTCATTCCAGCTTTTTCATGATTTCGTGCCACGGTGAAAAAAAAAAAAAAAAAAAGGACCATCTCAGTGGAAGGAGAAGACCCTGCAATGGCAATTATGAATGCGTCGAAGAAATTGATGAGGTAGTGATGGCAGGGAGTGTCAGAGAAACCTAACGAGATTTGCAAAAATGACACTAGACGTTCTCGTTCCACCGTCGACAGCGGGAAAAGGTGGGTATGGAGGTCACATAGGCATTGAGGGTGCAGGGGGAGGTCGCGTGGATGATGCCAAAGCAACCCTGAACGTTGATAGAGATGGCACAGAATCTAGGTTTTTTTTTTTTTTTTCTTTTTGCCTTTTTGTTGATGATGATCCGTATATTCAGGCATGATAGGACGCCCAATAAATCTTGTGTACATACATCTCAACTATTAAAATGAAATCAGTTGGTCAAAAATTTTTTCCGCATTGATAGAGAAAAGTAAAGCGCCCTCATTGTAGAAGCTCCCATGACAATAATAATAATTTAAAAAAAAAAAAAAAAAAAAGACTCAAGAACAAGGAGTATTCCTCTCTTTTTTTTTTTTTTTTTCTTTCCTTCTTTTTTTTTCCCCCCTCTCTCAACTTGAGAGAAATGCGTTGATCAACAGTGTACTCTACATGTATAAACATGACATCACATTTTGGATTATCACGATATAAATATTGGACGCATATCCATCATAAACAAGGAAAATCCATTTACAGTGCTTATCCTCCAAAGAACTCCAATGACGTTTCGCAAAATATGGGCCATCGGAGTGATTTCGCGGAATACCATTTGCCCGTGGCTGTGAGAAGCACTACTGTACGAAGCACAGATCCGCCGGCAACTCCACAAATCCGTCAGAAGAAGCACGTGAAGGAAGAAGCATTTACCGTATGTTCTCCTCAAACTTCTCAAATTTCTTAGCAATTGCATACTGCCTCCGGCCTTTGAACAATTCGGTTAACGACCAAATTGCTTTGCGTATCATCTCTTTCTTTTGGTTTCCAACAGACTTGTTTTCATCTAAAGGTTGGGAACTTGGTGCTGGGAATGACAGACATAGCGCCTTAAACCACTCCTCAAGAAATAAGGCTTTCTGCATTGGAGCAGAACAAAGACAAATGAACCAAAGAGAATTTTGGCAAATTTGTTAAACACAATGCGGACAAATCAAACGCTCACTTTCATATGTGGATGTCCCTAAAGTTCTAAAAATGATCAACGTTTCACACACTCAACAAAGACTGAAGACAATGCAGTAGAAAAGAAATTTCACTAACTAGAAAAGCCAAGCTAATTATACAAGTTTTCCAACAGAAAATTCTTTCGTAAGCTATCTCTGACCAAAAACATAGCCTATGACCGACTTGAATTTGTATAAATCCAGAATTAGAAGCAACAGCCGATTTAAGAAATACTTACTTTCGTAAGAAAATCTTTCAGAGGTTCATGATCAGTGCTGGAAGCCAAGCTAAGAACATGCAACAAAGTTGAGGTCATCTGAACCAAGATCAACAACAAACTAATTAAGTGGTCCAGAGAGATGGCAGTCAATCAAAGACTTGAAATTTAAAAAAAAAAAAAAAAAAGGGTTATTACTACAATTTTCAAGAATTTTACAATCACCCCTTCTGCACGTTAACCATATGGGATCAGTTGCCCATGCCAAAAGTGAACTAAACACTATTCTTTTTGTTTGATAACAGGATTTGTTAACATGAATATTGGAAGAGTTGTAGGAATACAGATATCTTATAATGGACACGTGCATGCCAGTTGCATCTTTACCATGATGTTTGGAAAACAATAATGAAACCGTCAATATGTTTCGCACTGCAACTGCTACATGTTAGCAGCTAAATCAGTCCTTGACAATCTAGCTTTGTCTGATGACCACATTTTTCATTAAATTAAAACATAAATCAGAAATCCATGTTTCCATCGTCTTTGCAGTGCATGAAAAATGCATAGCATAATTGCTCATAATTAAACCATTCAGATTCTTGACCTGCTTCTCAAGGGCAATCCGGTATTTAAAACTTGATGGTGCTGAAATCTGGTCTTTATCTACGTTCTCTACTAAATGCACCAAACCCTGAACAACATCAGAAAAGGAATTTCCATAATCTGCAACAAAACAAAAGATATGTAATGTCAAAACTAGCAGGTATTTGACCATGATATAATAAGTTCTTAATTGAAAAAATCGTCATATTAGAGTTAAAAGAATTTAAGTTTTCTGAGCGTAAAAGGAATCACTGAAACCTACTACTCACCAACCAGAGTCGATGGCACAGCCAAAGCCACTGCAGCTTGTATCCTGATCTTAAAGTTAGAAGAGTCGCGTAATAGCAGTAAAAGAATACCAAACACTGATGGAGCCCTACAATAACAAGTGCATATAATGCAATTATGAATGGACTTAAAATGTATTTGCGTGAGAACATCATAGAGCCTGCCTATCTATAGAAGTTAACGGTATATGTTCCACAATTTATTAATTTATTGTTTATAAGAAGCATCCTTGCACTTAAGATTAAAAAACCAGTTACAAAGGAACTGAGGACCTCATTTTAAAAAAAAAAAAAAAAATCAAAAAGAAAACATACAGATAAAAACCAGACCCATACAGTTAGCCCCCCATGATTATTTTATTATGTTTTTAGACGTCATGTACCGTATCATTTGCTTCATACATTTTGTAAATAAATAATCAGAATCATAGACACAAAAACTCGTAAAAGTAAACTAAAGGAATCATGCAAAGATTAGAATCCCCTTACCAGTCCATTTCTTGCAGTCTCAACGTCTCATTTCGAAACAGTTTGCTCAATGCATAACAAACATTCCATTGAACCTGTAAAACACATTGTCCTGCTTAAGTACAAAGCAAAAATTGTAATCAAATCAACAACATGTTCTTATCCGCTCATTTCTAATCGGAAAGGAAATTCCATTGTACCTTGACATTTCCAGTTGTAACACAAGAAATAAATGCTTGCACTGTCCTCTCAAGCCAACGTGGATCAACAGAAAAAGTTGGATGACATGAAGTTGATGCACAACTATCACTAGTCGACTGCAACTTCTCAGGACTGTCGGTCCTCGCAGATAAGCTGGCTTCGTACGTTATCTTGTCTTGAAAACCAGACATGCTTGTACACTTAATAAACCTTGAAAGATTTCCAAGAGCTCTCACAGCATTTGATTTTATCTGATGGTATAAAAGAAAAAAAAAAATTCAAATTGGCATTTTTACCGAGTGTAGGCATTGCTGACAAATTCTTGTCCTTCAAGACCATATCTAGTTCCTAAAACATGATGGAAGACTCTAGTTTGAGAAGATTTGGTAAATTTTGGTATTGTTGCCCACTGAATCTTTTGGGCTTTGATAACTTGCCCCCTAAACTTCAAATTTTAGCAATTTACCCTGCAAACTTGCTTAATTGTTGTAATATGCCCCCATATTGTTAATAAATGTTAAATAGCGGACGTGAAATTATTGAGATTTGATTAAGGCTTGAATTGGGATTTGGGATTTTTTGGCTAGACATGTATGGGGCACACAGGGGCTTTCTATAACAATTTAAAGAAAGTTGAGCAAAATGGGATACGTAACAACAATTTAGCATGTTTGGGTGATAAATTGCCAAAGTAAAAAGTTTAGGGGGCAAGATCTCAAAACTCAAAAAGTTCAACGGAAAAATATGCAAAAAGTTAGATGTATGAGGGGCAAGTTGTCAAAGCTCAAAAAGTTCAATGGACAACTATGGCAAAAGTTGGACATTTGGGGGCAAGTTGTCTAAGCTCGAAAAGTTCAGTGGAAAAATACGCAAAAACAAAAACAAAAATAAAACCCAAAAAAAAAAAAAACGAAACAAAAACAAAAACAAAACAAAAACAAAAACAAACAAACAAAGCGGAAGCAGGACTGGAAAGTCTAGCTAGTAACGGGTGTTCCTACACCCAAACAATAAGAAAGGCCATCTACATTCCATCAGTTTGCAAGAATTACAGCCATGAATTCGAACCAAAACAAGGGTGAAGTCAGGCACAACTAGGGTAATCTAACTCATGTATGTTGGTACAAGTGTTAGGACAAAAACAAGACAAATAGGTGTATATAGGATAAAAGACACATCTAGAAACAACCTGCTCAATAGAAGTAATTACCTTGTCTCCATCATTTGATAGACGTAAAGCGCAATCAGTTAGTAATGCCACTGATTGAGAGATTGTATTATCATCTATGCCAAAAGGTATATTCACATCAACAATGAATGAGGGGGGGGAAAAAAGCTAATTTGTGTAAGCTTAACATGATAAATAACTCATGTGACATTATCGCACCTGCAAGCCCTTCCAAAGAAAAAGTATCAATACTGTAACGGATAGAATCACATATGTTTGCCAAGGCCCAAGAAGCAGTTATTCGCACCTGAAACAATCAATTTATACGAAAAGGTTACGCCTGTGAGGAGCAAATTACCTTAATTATATAAAAAAGCACTAAACTAAAAAGAAATACCGAGACTGAGGAATCACGTGTATTAATCTCCACTGAATGGATGAACTCAGCAAGGATCTCTGCACTATAACATGTAAGTGTCGACTAAATTTTCTGTCCATGGTATGAGCACAAAGAGATAAAACCATGAGAAAACTTTAGCATCACCTCAAGAACATATGGGGAAAACATGAAATGACACCAATGGCTCGACAAGCAGCTGACCTAACTGAAGGAGCCTCATCGTGTTTAGCTGCATAAAACTACAAAAATTTCATCGTTACTGTGAATAAACTTATTAGAATCACATAACCAAATACATGTTATCAGAATCAGAACTTACTAAAGAAGAAAGAATGAAGTTCTGTTTCTCCTTCACCAGAGTGAAGAACACAGTGGAAGTGATACCCGCAAAACATGTAACTGATGCAGCCCTCACCTTGCAGGAAAAATAACAGAGGTGGTTCAGAGGAAATTATACACTATTGACAAGTCCAAACACGTTTTTTATGTTTTTTCATGCTCAGCAAGCATTCAGATTTTTCTTCCCACACACCCCACCCCTCCCTTCCTTTTTTTCCCCCCGAAAACCTCTAAATGTGCTATAATCACAATAATTTAGCAAGGGGAAGGGCAGGAAAACAACTATATTTTCCTTTCATTGAAATTATTCTTGCCTCCTAGAAAAGCAATACTTTTGACTTTGAAATTATGCGTTTCACTATAGTGGGGACCTATACTACACATTCAAATCTCTACTTGTGGTAGGAACATTGAGTGGACAGACTTGGTATAAATATGCATCATGGTAATACAGCATTTAAACTCTAATTACGAATATCAAGTACTTTGAGCATGGTATAAATGTTTTTTTTTTTTTTTTTTAAGAAAACAGTCTCAAATCCTGATCGGTTGGATAAATGTTATCCCAAACGTTTGTCATTTTTTGATTGTCAAAACTACTGAGTTATCAAAAACAAAAAAAACAAAAAACAAAAAAACAAAAAATCAAAACAAAACAAAACAAAAAAACACACTAAAATTGCTTGTAAAGAACAAAGTGACCACAAAAAGTATTTTCATCTTAAGATTAGGTATATGGAAGCCAAATGTCAAAGTTAACCAACCATTGGAGAAGCATCTTGCAGAATTAAAGGCATATGCTTTTCAAGTGCCTCAGACCACTGCACACTTCCTGACTCGCCTACTCTGTACTCATCGTTACTTTCTTTTGAGATCTCTGATTCATACAATGGAGCCGATGAAACTTTCTTCATCCTTATATAATCCGAAGTAAACGGGGTTTCCAGTAATTTATCATCAAAAAGTTCCTCAGTTCCTTTAAATCCAGATATTGCACGAAGACATGCATCCAAAACCTGATAATTTTTACAATCATAATCAACTTATGTTGTTTTGGAGTTTGTTAAGTATGGCCTAATATCCTTCAAAAGGTCTAGTCAGCAAAAATGTCCTCTGAAATTTAGATTATGAATTGAATGTCAAACTTTAGATGTCTTTTTCTATCCTCTACTCACCTAGTTACCCTAAAAGAATGGTGCATAAGAGCACCGAGGCAGGTCTTTCACGTCACACCTCACTTTTGAATGTAAACTACCCGCATAAACAATAAATGCCATTGTACTTACCCCCTGGAAATAAGAAACCATAATCCCTTACCCTTATAGCAGCTGTGATAAGTTTTTCGCCAATAAACGCCACTGTGTTGCCTACATGTCCCTGCCATGGTTTTGTATTTACCTCAGGATTTGCTACCCTCAGAAATCCATGAACCATGGTGGAAACTCGTTCCCAACAAGAAAACATTACACTTGGGTAATTGTGGGACACGGCTCTAAGTGCCTGAAAGAAACCAACAACTTCCTTAGTAAATAAAAGTGATAATCATTTGTTTCATATAAGAAACGGCAAACTTCATTAATGGTCAAAGGAATTACATCAGACAGAGGACAAGGAGTCCTCCTGAATCAAAAAACCAAAAAACACTTGAAAAAGCAAAGTTTTATCAAAGAGCCATTACGAAAAGAATTCTCATTCCCTCAACAGATATGCAAAGCATAGATCAACAAAAATATTTATCTAATATCATTAAAAGTTTAAACTAAGCATATTATATACTATAAAAGTATCAAGATCTCCAGCCATTTCTTCTATTTCGTCTATAACATATCACATAACCATTCAACATAAATAAGCAAAAATCAAGGCTTGAATTAAATTCACCATAGTAAAGCAACAGAAGTGGCTTGAAGATATCATATAAAGTGTTATAGTCCCAAACCACATAAAACATTAGAGTTTCTAGGCTAGCCCAATCGTAAGAATACCTGGAGAGCCTCAAAGCATACTGCTGAGTTGCTTGCTTTTTCTGAGTAATGAAATAAAGTAAAGAGAACACCCGACTTCTTTTCAGCCTCATGTAAACCTGCCAGATGGCCTCAAATGTATTTAAACGTCAGATGAACCAATTTAGAATGGTCAAACAATTTCTCCAAAAATAAAATGTAGATGAAAATAAAACCTACTACACAGACAACAAGAGATATTCCCTGGTTCCAACTGATTCAACTTCTACATTTACTCTATAGTTTAAGTTTAGTTTATTGCCTCTACTGTCTTCCACCATTCTGGTTTTAATGATTAACAACCTTTTATTGATAAAAATCAATTACAAAGTGGGAACAAGGACTCCACTGATGACAGAAGATGGTCCTAAATCGAAAACAGCAAAACAACAAAAACAAAAACAAAACCAAACCAAAACCCAACCCATACATACTAATTACGTTTCTTCTTAATTCCCTATCACATCCTTCCAGTTAATAGGTTACCAAAAGAGAAAAAGATCATTCTAGATTCCCAAATGGATGGAATGCTTTTGTGAAAGAATCTCTGGTGCACAAAATAACTTCAAAAGATGTAAAACATTACTAGTTGACTAACCACTCACCATCACGCCATGTAAAATAAAATTAAAAATTAAAAAAAAAAAAAAAAAAGGTCCACCTGCAGAAGACTCCTTCTGAAGCATTTCTTTGACTTGCAACAAGCATGGTGAGGTAGTTAGAGCCACTGTCAAGCAGCTAATGGAAGCAGTCTGTTGAAAGAGGTAAGTATTTCTCACATATCGCATCAAGTTGGTAAAGCTGTTTATACACTATCACCAAAAGAGAAAATAAAAGAAGAATATGAACCCTACCAGCAGACCTGTTTGATCACTTTTAAAAGGAAAACCAACTTCAATCCTTTGTTGCAGAGATGTAATTACAGTTGGCAACAGTTCACTAGGCATTCTTGAATATCTGTATATATAAAAGAACTCAATTATTACAGATGGCACACTTTGATAAAAATAAAAAGATGGCTAAGCATGAAGATACTTCAAGTAGAAGCATTGTGGATACGAGGAAGACATCACTCTAAACATTCACTGACAACAAAAGCACAATATAATCCCTAGCTTCTAAGATTATCAAACAGAATGTAGGGTGGAAAGTACACATAAAAGGCATAACCCATAATTAGTTGGATAGTAAGTAAACATTGCTTAGAAACCAAGGTCTGTGTTCACAGTTTATTAGCATAGTAGAACTTCTTTTGCATTGGCAATTTGATATAACTTGATTCATCCAAAAAGAAATATGTATATTAAAGGGAAATGACTGGTGGAAAACATAGAGAATACAATACAGAGTAATTTAGACAAAAATAATGAGAATAGAAAGAGATTCATACGGTGTAGATGATATCAAAAGCATGAGAATCTTGAACAAGGACACCAGCAATCTGCCATGATTTTCTCGCTGAATCAAGTAAAGAATGCCTATGCCAGATACATCAGACGAAAAGATAAGGTAATACTAGAGATCTCGCTCATTGTATCAATAAATAGACAGAGAGAGAAGGGCAACAGAACCTCCATACCCGTATGAAGCTGCATCAAGATATGTCCTAGGGAAATAGAAAGTGCAGTAAAAGATCCGCACTTTGAAGGTTCCTTGTATTCTGCTACCTGCAAAAACACAGAAGATGGCCCATCCAACATGACCTCTAGGGTTGAGGCACATGCAATCCGTGCCTACGTAGTAACAACAAGCAAGAGTCAGCTAGGACGGCAGCTCAGGAAACCTCCTTAGGATTTTGGTTGTTTATCTTGAACAATTTTCCAAAGAGAGTCATGAAAATCAAGACTAATAATACCTTCAAATAAGGATCAAATAGCAAACATGTCATTAGAGTTGCTTCAAACCTCCTGCAAATCAGAAATCAGCATAAAATAAGACAACAAACAAAGAAAGTTAAGAATTACCGAGGGAAGAATTAAAACATATATATAAATGCATATATATATATGAATAAATTGGCAGAATTAGTGCTTCACCTTGGTTGTAATACATCAGAGGTTGGCAACAGTAGCATCCAGTGGGTGGTCAATGATTTAGGATCAGCTTGACAAAGATCCTGACATTGGAACAGATGATTAAAGCATACATTTTATAAAAAACCGTAACAATACAGATTTTGAAAAAAAAAAAAAAAAAAAAAAAGAGTGATTGTAAGTTACCTGTATGCATTCGATAGCAGCTACCCTAATCCTCGATTTCCGAACACTGTCGGAGTCTTTCATTGGCCCATCACTATCACTATAGTCTGAATCCGATGATGCAAAATCTAGCCTAGAAATCTCATGATCCGAGAAACTCTGAGAAGTCGAAGCAGTTTGGTTCTTATTTAAAAGGTCCCTTTTGCGTAAGTGTGGAGGCCTGTATTTACTGGGCTCTGTTGTTCTAGGTTTTTCCAAAGGAGACTTAAAGCTTTTCAAAGTAATTTCCTTCTCCCGGTGAGCATTGTCTGGATGTACAATAAGTTGGAGGTTCCCAGGAATTCCATATGTTAAGAACATTCGCAATGCAGCCACAAAACTTGACACCTGAATTAATATAAGATAAACATATACACACCTGAATTACATACATTAGAGGGCTAGTGGTGAAATACGGAAAGACAATTCCTAGATTTTTTAGACACGTATTAAATAAGTAGTTACATGGTCAGAAAGGGAAGCCTTTGGATCTTTAAGGAGTATATGGAGACAATGTAGAAGGGCCGCATAGAACCTGAAAGACAAGGTCCCACGATAAATAGTGAGTTCAAGATGGATAAACATTCTTTCTTCACTACAATGATGTTCAATACTGCACTTTTTGCCAACAAATATAAATATATATATATTTATATCAATGTATATATCTGGTGATGTTTATAAAGGGGAAGCAAACAAACAAGATTCATAATAAAAGATGGGACTAGATCAGATTTTCATGATCATTATTGATGTGAGATTTTTGTGTTTTATGAGTGTGTGTGTGTGTGTGTGTGTTATGATTACAGTAAAGTGTTAGTAATGATGTGTATAGAAAATTAAAATGCAAAAGAAGCAAAAGCCTTGAATTGGTAAGTAGAAAAAGCATTCGATAGTCGTCAGTACCCGGTCATGAGATTGTCTTGGATGAGGACGGTCTTGGATGTCAATGTATCCACAATTTTCCTAAACACCTGTAATGCAGTGAGAAGAGAACCTAGGATTTATCTTACATTAGCCATGCCTAATTGTTGTACGGTAATCGTAAATATACATAACAGATAGAGATGATATTGGAAAAGATGATAGAAGGAACCTCAATAGCAGATTTCCAAAGATGAGCAGAAAATGATAATCCGAGTCTGGAGATGGTTTCGGCGAGTAAGGTAAGGGAAATGCTCTGAATTTCCCACAAGCAGGTGGCGGCGGGGGCTGAAGCGGAGGAAGAGGCAGGGGCAGGGGGAGCAGATGAGGAGACCATGACTCGAAGCAGGAGTGTGAGTAATTCAATGTCATCGGAAGATGAGCTTTTCCTCTTATACCCACTCACAACACATCTACATAAAACAGAAAACAAAAACACAAGTGTAAGTAAGTGTGTGTCAGAACAAGAAACATAAGATGATAAGGAAAGCGAGAGAGAGAGAGAGAGAGAGGATTGAAAAGGAGTACTTTAAGGTGGATAAGCATTGAAGGGAAGAATGAGAGCAAGTAGTGGAAGTAGTGGATCCGGGGATGAAGAAATCGAGGAGATGTCGGAGAGAGCGGAGAAAAACACTCCATGACGATGAATTCAGTTGCAGAGGAACTCCCTCTCCATGGCATACAACGTCGTGAACAAACCGGGTTAAAGCAGGGAATGCAGCAATCTCATTGAAATTGTTATTGTTAATGTTATTCAGAACAACAACTTCCAACAGAAACACTAAATCCGAGGTAACCTACACCATTGTCATTAACATCAAAACAATAATCATTCGTCCGATAAGAAAACAATCATAATTAACCATAATAAATTTCTTTTTCTTTTGCTTTTGCTTCCTTTACCTCGTGAGGAGGGAGGTTGGGGGCGGCGGAGATGAGAGATTCGGAGTAGGAGAAGATCAGATGATCCAGGAGTTTATTCATATTTGCATTTGTATTTGTATTTGTATTTGTATTTGTATTCGGAGAAGATGAAGATGAAATGGTTGGAGTGAGCATTTCGTCTCTCAAACTCAGAAACGCCGTCCTCCATCTCTTCACTTCCCTCATTTTTTTCTCACTTCCTCTCCAATAACTCCGGCTGCCTCAGCCCTCGGAGCTATGATCTTCGTTGCTTTTTGTTTACCCTCTTGCTGTTGCTGGTGAGAAAATTATTTTGAAAAAACAAAAAGGAAATAAACGGAAGAGTGTAGTTGGGGATTGGATTGGAAGGGAGTCTAGGTGGAGTTGGGCCTAAGAAAAAGAAAAGGCCCAAACACGGTAATGCTGGGCTGCATGTAAGACACGACTAGTGAGTGCTTGGTGGGAGAGGAAGGAATAACGAGGATGTTGGGGTACTTGTTTGGGAGAGTCCGAGCAGCTGCTTCCAATGGTATCATCGGCGGCGGCGCAACAACGGCGACAGTGAGATACATGTCAGGGAGTGGTGGGAGGAAACGAGCAGAGAATGTGAGGAAAATAAATCCAAGAGTGACTCCTCAAGAGGCTTCCTCTATTGCTCGCAGCCTTTACGACCTCCTCAAGCTACACGGCCCTCTCTCCATCTCCAATGCTTGGCTTCATGCTAAGGTCAACCTCCCTCTTTTTTCTTTTTTTTTTTTTTTTGGCTTTTAATTTTTATTAAATCTTATGGATGGTTTTTTTGGTTCAATCTCCAAGCTCGTGCTTTTGGCTTTGCTTTTTTTTTTTTTTCCTCCCTATTGAACCCAAACCACAAACCATAGTAATTAGATTTTATTAATTCCTCTGCAATTCCTAACAAGATTCTTTTCAATATATGTTATGTTATGTTATGTTATGTTATGTTACCCGGGATGGATCACTTACACATATTACTCCACTCTACACATGTTTAAGTAGTTGTGAAAGTGGTGCCTTCAACATCTTCACTTTTACTTTTTATTGATGAATCTGTTGATATTATAAACAAGAATCTTCTCGTGTTTCTGAATTCCTGAAACAAATTCTCTTTAATATACCACTAAACAGTCTAATAACAGACACAACTGATTTTAATCAATCTCAATTACTCACTTCACTATTCAATCTCTTAATTAATGCACGCATCACTATATTTTAACACAATCCATGTTCTAACACACTCACACTCTCTTTTTCTCATTCAAGCCTCCACCTTTATAACACAAAACTCCTCCCCAATCACGCTCTTTCAAGTACTATGTTCTCCAAGTCCGATATTGAGTTAGCTCCGCCTTCTGTTTACGCTACCCGTCACGCTGGGAGCTGACCATGCCTGAATCATTACCTTAACCGCAATGAGGACGGATGTTTAGGCTTTACCAATAACATAGAAAAGGGCTCTTCTCTCTACCACTCTTTCGTACTTCATATTATTTTTCCCCACACTGACTGTAGCTTTATCATAGTTGCATAATAATTCCAACTTCATGTCTTTCTCGTTCAATTAAGCTAATTTTAGCAGGTTGACTTAATTCATGTATTATTCGTTAGGAGATATGCTGTGCTTGCATTGCATTATAGATCCACTGTACATCACTCAATATAATGTCACTTTATACCCGCTTAACGCACGTACTATTAAGGGCTTGGACATGTTTACCAATTTGCAAAATAATTTTTTTTTTTTTTTTTTTTAGCATAAGGAAACAAGGGGAATGGAGAAGGGAATTTAAACATTTAACTTGCCCATTAGGCGTTAGGGGAATCCAATTGTACTCCTATTTTAGTTAGTAAACATATCAAGTAAAGGAGACGAAAACACTCTTGAAGTAGGACAGAGAAAGGAAGAAGATTAGGGAGAGAAAGAGAGAGAACTGGAAGAGATAGGACAGAAAAGAAGTTGAACAATAGACAGGAAATCTGAATATTCAATAGCACTAATTAAGTCTGAATTGTCAATGACAATTTTTAGACTTATTTATAGGGAAGAAAAATAACAAGAAAGGGAAGCAAACAAATAATGGAAACTATCCAATTATTGGTAAAACCCTAATCAAATTAAGAAATTGAACTTAAAAGGTACTTTCTATCTTTCCCATATTGGTCATCCTGATAGTCTATATTTGTTCCTCATAAGCTCTTTTCATTATCTTCTGCTAATGACATTGACATCTAGTAAACTCGTAGTACGTATGGCATGTCTTCTATCAAGTATGTTGCAATTTTAAGTTTTCACACCTAGGGTAGCTTTTTTTTTTTTTTTTTTGGCTAAAGAGTGTAGGTTTAACTTAGTTGCATGGTAATTTTAACTTCATGTCTTGCTCATTCAGTGAACCTTTTTTGAGCAGATTTATTGTACTTGTGTTGCTTTCGTTATGACAACGATATGTTGTATCTTTGCTCTATGGAACCAGTATAACATCACTCAATGTAACACCGTCACTGTTGGCCTTGCCTTAGAATGGATGAATACCCTTGCTTATTTCGTAGGACCTGACCTGTAGCAGCCAGCAGGTGTGGTTTATATGTATCTCACATGAAATTAGTGTAATTGGAAGCATTTCGTTACATTCATATTTTTGTGTCGGAGTAGGACATTTTCTATCCTCCGATGAACATAAGATCAAGACACTGAGAAGATATATAAAGGAAAAACTTGTTTGTCTACGTAAATATATAAGGTAACATTTTCTATCCTCTGATTTTTTTTTTTTTTTTTTGGTTGTTCCAAAAAAAACGAATGAAAAAACAGGATGCTGGCGTGAGTGGATTGAGTAGCAAAACACACCTGAAGTTAATGCTGAAATGGATGAGAGGAAGGAAAATGGTGAAGATGTTGTGCAATCATGTTGGTTCGAGCAAGAAATTCCTGGTGTGTACTCTGCCTGAAGACCCAAAAGTTGAGGCTGTGGCGGACCAATCAAGGAATAGTGCATTGGGATCGAAATTGCAGACAAGGAAACCTTCTCTAAAAGCAGCCGGAAAGAAGCAGAAGATCAGATGAGAATTGGATCCAAAGATTTTCATACTCTCTGTTGGCTAATTATTGTAGTATTGTTGTGTCGTTTTGGTGTTATAAAGATGATTATGGTCATAAATTGGATCATTAATGAGAAAAGAATAATAATATTACTATAGACAGGATCTTGTGATTGCTGAAGGCTGATTCAAGTTTGTCTTTTTTTTTTTTTTAAATTTAAATAAGGTACACTCTATTTTGATGATCATTTTGCTCTAAGAAAAAAGTAGGAAATAAGCAGCTATCGATAACCAATAATTATTGTTGGGTGGGTAATTTTTCTGTTGATCTTTTACAACGGGTGAAATTTAGTTTTGTATGTATATGTATATATATATATGTATATATAAAAGAAAAACATGTCGGTAGAAAACATGGGATTGATAAAGGATTGAGATCAGAGGAAAAAAAGGAGATTAACAAAAGCGATGGTTGTTGTATCAAGTTGATGCTGTAAATTCAAATGCCGAACATTTAACATAGAATAGGAAGTGTTGGCTTTGTGATGATGGTATTGCTCAAAACCCCACCCGCGGGACATTTTGCGTGGGATTCTAAGGGCCTTTCAAGAGCGGAGGAGGTCGTGGAGCAGTTGTGCGGATGACTTGGCTAACGAAGGAGGGGACGGGTGCAGTAGCGGCGGTGTGCAGGTCTGGCTTGTTGGACCAGCCTATCTAGTATTTACTACTGCTTACGAAACTATTTACCATTCAAGCAAAAAATTAATAAAGAAAAAATAATAATTTTATTTACCAAAAAGTTACTGCCAAATAAACTGGTAAGAAGGGGTCAATCTCGTCTTTTAACTCGGTCGTTGGGATAAGAATATAAATAGATATGTTTAATATATCGTTTAGGCAGACAGGCAGACAGCGAAGGCGCGTGGTATGATAAATTTCCTCAATATTTGCCTGTGAATTAAGGTGCACTTTGTGATTCAAATCCGGTGTCTTTTTGTTAATTGATTTCCAATTCAATATATCGTTTTGGTTTGCAAAATGATTGAATTTGGGGTTCGGAATTCAGATCAGAGAAGAGAATGAGCTCCAACCACAACAACGACAACCACGAGGCCGCGGTGGGTGAGCAGAAGGAAGAGTGCGTTGGATGGGCGGCCAATGATCCTTCGGGACTTCTCTCTCCTTACAATTTCTCTCGCAGGTCACCCCCTCCCCCTGCCTACCCTTTCTCCTCTTTTTTTTTTTTTTTTTTTAATTTCTTTTTTGTTTGGTGTTAAATCATAATTTTAAAAAAAATAAAATAAATAAAATACAGGGCAGTGGGGAGTGAAGATGTCTCCATAAGAATAACGCACTGTGGAATATGTTATGCGGACGTTGTCTGGACTAGAAACAAACTTGGTGATTCCAAGTATCCCCTTGTGCCCGGGTGCGTTCCCCACTTACTCTACTTTTCTACGCATATAATATATGTTTGTGTGTATGTATATATTTTTATTACTTTTACATACATTTGGTAAATCTTAATTAATGGTTTTTTTTTTTTTTTTTTGGGGGTAAATTTTGAGTGGACACTGGACAGACATGAGATTGTGGGAATAGTGAAAACAGTTGGGTGTGAAGTCCATGGCTTCAAAGTGGGCGACCGTGTGGGAGTCGGAACCTACGTCAACTCTTGTAGACATTGCGACTACTGCGCTGATGGCCTCGACAATTACTGCCAAAACGGACCAGTCTACACTTTCAATCATGTTGATTTTGATGGATCCATCACTAAAGGAGGTTATTCCTCTTCTATTGTTGTCCATCACAGGTACCACCTTTTTACATCTTTTATCTATAACTCCACACTTGTTGTCATCTTTTCAATTACCATCACTTACCTATTTATTCCAAAGCCACCACTTGATGCAAAGTTGAATAACAAAATGACCCTTCGTTTCCAGACAAGTACTATTTCGGAATTATTACGAATAAACAATTGTCTTTGTTCCTGGCTTCATCTACAGATACTGCTTTCGAATACCTGATGGCTACCCACTGGCCCTAGCGGCGCCTCTGCTCTGCGCTGGGATTACGGTTTATGCTCCCATGATGCGTCACAAGATGAACCAGCCTGGCAAATCTCTCGGTGTCATTGGACTCGGTGGTCTTGGTCACATGGCTGTCAAATTTGGCAAGGCTTTTGGGTTGAATGTGACAGTTTTCAGCACAAGCATTTCCAAGAAAGAGGAAGCCCTCACTCTGCTTGGTGCAGACAAATTTGTAATATCGTCAGACGAGGAACAGATGAAGGTATGAGGAGACATCACATTACTATTCTTTTCATTTGTATTCTTGGTTCTGATTGATGTTTGTAACTTTGTATTCAGGCCCTTTCTAAATCATACGACTTTATTCTTGACACCGCATCCGGAGACCATCCATTCGACCCATACATGGCACTGCTAAAGACTGCCGGTGTTCTTGTCTTGTTGGGCTTCCCAAGTGAAATTAAGCTGCATCCTGCAAACCTTGTTTTGGGTACTTGAGATCTACATCAACTTTCTCCAATATTCATTACGCTTATTTGGACCTTCAATACATTTTAGTTCTCCAACTTTTGTAGAAAGAAAAGCATTTAGGTTTAAAGACTGCTAACTTGTACGCCATCATCTTTCGGCAGGTATGAGAACCATATCTGGCAGTTCAGTAGGTGGCACCAAAGAGACGCAAGAAATGTTAGAGTTCTGCGCCACTCATGGAGTATACCCTAACATAGAAGTCGTCCCAATTCAGTATGCAAATGAAGCACTGGAGCGGCTAATGCGCAGGGATGTGAAGTACCGTTTTGTGATTGATATTGAAAGCTCACTGAAATGAACCCTGAAGGAATAGGACTCTCTCGTTTGTGCAAGAAATCATGTGATTAGGATCTAAATTAAGGCTAAAGTATGAAGCTTCAACTATTCAACTCTATCATGTATCATTACTAAAATGAGATTCAAAGAATGCAATAATATGTTATGTTTAATGTGCCAATGGATTTAATTTCTTATTTAAGACGTATGTAGGCAATTAATCTACAAGATGAATGTCTTATTTAAGGTGGTTCTTGCTCATCTAGAGATGAGAGGAGAGATGCTAGATTGTTGATGTAACAACCGGGAAAATTCACATTTTTCGGAAAATAATTACACAATGAATTTAAGCGTTAAAATGTGAAATTAAGTGATTTAATATTGTTTAGAACTAAAATAAAATGTTCTAACAATGTTAAAAAATGAAAAATGAGTAATAGTGATATTATGTGTGTGCACGTGTGTGCCACTCACAGTATCAGGAAGTAGGTCAAGATGATATTATCTTGACATAAAACTGATAAATCTGGGTTCAGCACACCGAAATTAGTCAGGATGGCCTATCAGCACGCTCAAATTTGATAATTGAGCACAAGGGTAATTTTTGACCGAAAATTCACAGTATCGAAAATTGGTCAAAATGACCTCAGATGAAAATAAAACTGATATATTTGGACTCAGGACGCCGAAATTAGTCAGGATAGCCCATGTTAAAATTTTGGGTGAAAAAGTATATAAAGAGCGGGAAAAAGTGGAATTTCCTCATTTGCCCATGAACTCTCTCTCTCTACATTTCTCTTTCTCTCTCTACCCGAAAGTGTACAGTAACCGACCATCGGAAACGGTGTCCGTTTTCGACACCGCCGGCACCGTTGGAAAGCTCTCGCCGAGCTGAGTTCAACGGTGTGCCGAGTCGACGGAACCGACGCCGGAGGAGAGCGCACGCGCCGCCCGAAGCCGCCAGTCACCGGAAATTTCGATCGCCGATATCTCCGCCGTCCGGCCATCATTTGCCACGAAACCGGTCCCAAAAGATTCGTGGTGAAGAGTACTACAAAACCCATGTGATGGATCGCCTCAACACCGGCGGAATCGCGCCGCCCGAGCTTCGGAAAAATCCGGCGAAACGCCGCCGTGGAGCCGCCGTCGAAACCGCCGATTCCGGCGGAGTTGAAGCACGCCGTCGGTACAGAAATGGTCGCCGTGAAGAGGGGAGCAAAAGCCCTCAATCAATTTCGGGGAAAAAGTCCGGCACGGCGGAGTTCCACCGTCGCCGCCGTGGCCGTGACTTCCGGGGGGATTTTCCGGCGATTGGGGCCTCCAAATGTGAAATTGAGGCTACCAATGGATTCCTCTCGTCGAGATCTTCAAAATGGACTACTCACTTGCCACCGTCGCCGCCGTCGCCGTCGGTCAACGCCGGTCAACGGCCGGTCAACGCCGGTCAACGGCGACCGTTGACCGAAAATGCAAGTTTGGCCCGTTGGCCTATTTTCGACGTTCCGGACGCATCCGCGGAGTCGGAATTGCAAGACGAGACCTCAAAGATGAAGAACGAGGAATTAGGGTTTATGCCGACGAGACCGGACTGCAATTCGGTATAAATCCCGATCCCTTTACGTTCCTCAATTTAATTGTTTGGGACTGTTATATGATTTTATGATTATTGGTATGAAAAATGTGGAAAAGAATGTATGTAAAAAGAAGAAAATGACTGTAATGGAGAAAAAGAAAAATATGTGATGATGTAACGATTTTACGTAAACGGTACAAGTTTTACGTAAAATCTAGGCCTCTGGTATAGTACGTGATAGAATTAGATCAGGATAGATGGTTTTCAGGCGTTTCCTAAACGCTGGAACCTCAAAAATTAAGGGGAAACTCTGCCGAAATTTCTAAAAATGGCACCAGGGGTAATATGGGAAACGAGGGGTAAAAATATGATCGGGAAGGTAACCCGAGCCCCCTCGAGGAATTAAGGTAAGGAAAAAGGAATGGGTAAGGTACGACTAGTAAACCGACCCTTCAAAACCCTAGAACGTAAGGAAAAATATAAAACCGACACTTAGGTCGGAATAGTACTTCCCGAGGGCCGGGAATGTGAAAATTAGTAAAATGATAAGAATTGATCCAGAAAAGGTCCGATAAGATTTAAAAAGTTAATTAGATGATTATGGGTTTAGAAAATCCAGCTTAAGTGTGAAAATGAAAATGTTATGGTTAAACGACCCATCAGGGGCAAAATGGTCACTTTGCCCAAAGATTCTCAAATTATAGGAAAAGAGCCCCAATGATCCCGGAATAGGTTAATGAAGTTTGTAAAAGCCAAAATTGAGGTTTAAGTTATGAAAAATCATGTCAAGGGCAAAATTGTAATTTTGTCAAAAGTTAGGGGTAAAATCGTAATTTTTCATAAGTTGGAGAAAAAATTCGAAAAGGGCCATTAAGGTTTAGAAAGCTGTCATAAGGCTATAATTAAGGGTTATAAGATCAGAATTTAGCTTTTGAATACAATAAAGGCTATAAATGAAAATGTGATTAACGGACAAAGTTTGTCTGTAGGAACCTAATCCAGAAGCGACAAAGGACGTCGATGGATCTCAAAGAAAGGATAAGCACGCCATGAGTAAGTTCAGACATTTACCCGTCTGCAACTATGAACAAGCTTATAGTATTATATGTTTTGTATGTATATGTCATGATGTGATTTATGATGATGCTATAGTAAATGCTATAGCAATGCTATGATGATGTTAAAAGATATGTTTTAATAATTAATTTATAAAAATATATATATAAATATATGTATATATTGAATTTACGAAGGAAAGGTATCATAAAAGCTTTACGAGAGTAACGATGTGATAAAGAGGGATAAAGGAATGGAAAGAGTAAGAATGAGAGTATTATGATAGAATGCATAGGAAAGAGATGAGATATGAAAGGAAAGAATAGGTGTTTATGAAAATTTTTACGGAAATTAAGTTATGATTGATAGAGCAATTATGATCGGTGAGGAAAAGAATTTAGAAAAGGATGTTTTATGAGGACGAAAGAATAGATGTTTTATAAAAAAAATGATATGAAAGCAAAGAGTTAGACAAGAAAGAAAAACAATGATAGGTTATGATAAAAGGTATAATGAATGTTTTATGAAAAATGATATGAAAGCAAAGAGTTAGACAAGAAAGAAAAACAATGATAGATTATGATGAAAGGTATGATGAAAGGATTAGAACATAACGATAAGACGTGATTGATAGAGTAGAACAATAAGCTATGATCGATAGGCTATGATTGATGGAATGATGCAAATGATAAGACGAACAAAGAATAATTGTCTACACGTAACAAAACATGTTTTTGTTTGTTATGATGTGATGTGATGTGATGTGATGTGATGTGATGTTATATAAGTAATATGTGCTATATGTGTTATGTTTTTGAAAGAAAAAGATGTTCAACGAAAAATCAATATAAGAAAAACAAAAGCCTACAAGATAATAAGACTGAAAACTTAAGTTGTTGGCGTACCGGTCTCCCTACAAGGTCGAGACTTCCGGTCTATATCCTCCGCGTAGATGTGGCGCTACCCCGAAGGTGCGGTAGATTATAGGATGGACCAGCCCCGAAGGTGAGGTTTTATGTGACTGTGAGGTAGGTTGGTGGGTAGCTCCCCCTCCTCCCACTGTCCGCGCGCAACTAGGTACGTCCAACAACGGGCCCAACCAAAGGAAAGTGGAAAGAAAACAAACGAAAGAAGAGTGAAAAGAAAAGAAAAGAAAAGAAAGGAAAGGAAAGTGAAAAGAAAAGAAAGAGAGTGTGAAAAGAAAAGAAAAGAAAAGAGAGTGCGTGAAAAAAAAAAAAAAAAAAAAAAAAAGAGAGTGGAAAGAAAAGAAAAAAAATATGATACGAAAAGAAAAGAAACGAAACGAACGATATGAAAGAACAACACAATGAAATCAATGAAAAATAATAAAACGAAGTTAAAAGAACATGATAGAATTATATATGTGATGTGATGTGTTTGATGTTATATGTATGGAATGACACGTTTTTACGTGATGTTGTGCTAGTGTATATGTTACTAGCTTTAAGGTATGAAATGTTAGGAGATGATGATGAAGCGATAGAAAAGTTATAAAGATTTAGAACAGAAAGTTAAGAAATGATAGGAATGAAAAGCAAAGAAATGAAAAGATTGGATTAGAATGATAAGAGATGATCGATAGAATGATAAGAACGATGAACGAAGAGATAAACGAGCATGATGAAGCTCATATTTTATGTTATGTTTTGAGGATATGTATAAATGATGTATATGATGTGTATATATGTGATGTCATATATTCTAGTAATAATATATATTACTAGTATTTATAAGTTAATGAATGTATGTTTGAACTTACTGAGCATCTAGCTCATTAGTTGTTTATATGTTGCAGGTAAGCAACGTGTTTATTTAAAGTAATATGATGGACAACGGACGGATCTGCACGTGCCAAGGGACTGGGCGAGGGTATGGTACTACCATGAGTCTTTCGCTGAGCGTTCAAAAAGGAAGATGAAAGAAAGAAAGTTATGATATATGTGTTATAAGAGTATGATAAAGATAGGTATAGTATGTAAGTAAAAAAAAAAAAAAAAAAAAAAAAAAAAATTTGCTATAGAAATTGCTTCCGCTATAAGATGAGAACGTTAAGAATATGAAAGTTAAGTTAAGTAAGAGGATGACGAACCACGAGGTTGCCAGCCATCGCGGTCGGCGTCAGAGCTCGACTGGTTGGTATGGTAACGTACGTGGGGGGTCGCCACAGTTGGTATCAGAGCAAGGTTTACGATGGGTCTAGTTTAGAGTACCACCTGTTGTCACAGTTGGTATCAGAGCGAAAGGTTGACCATATCCCTCTTGGCACACTGCACATCCTGCCGTTATTCCAAGTAAGTTAGATTTGTTTTATGTTAGTAATCGTTTATTATATAAAATAAATAATTTTTAAAGGACAAGATGACGAACTCACGGTACGATCGTGGGTGGTATGGTATAAGTACGATGTTAGAGGACTGATTAGAAGATGGACGGGATCCGTTGTCCACCAAGTTTCGAGGGCGGACAGCACTCCAGCACTTTATGAGAATACAGGATTGGGTTCATGATATCAAGATGATTCTCTGACTGTGCACCATTGATCAGGATAATTGGGTTATGATAGCTGTGACATGTATGCACCTTTCAGGAAGATGCTCTCATGTGTATTGGGATTCTTGTGACTAGGATGAGCTCTAACTGGACCGAGTTTCACCATACCATGATTGAGTGACTTCCTCAGAAGAGCCCAGTATCAGTCCCAATTTCCTCATGGGCACGGGGGGACGTGACACTGCCTATATTCCCTAGAGTTGCGGATATGTGAGAATTTGTTCATCGGATCGAGAAACTGCAGTCGACGTCCGGTGATATAGTTCTAACAAATGCTGTGCGTCACGAGGAACTAATGAGGACTTCTGCAATATAGGTTGGAAAGGACTCATAGTGGAACTAAGTCAAGGTAAATGTAGATCAAGAAAAGTCCACCGAGGTTAGGAATGACTGAGATGATATAGGAGAAAGTCAAGATCCGGAGCGATTTCTTATTGATATGGATGGAAAGGACGATAATGTATAAATGTATATGTATGTATATGAGTATATTTGAAATGAAAGGCTATATATAAAGCCTTATTGATGAAATGTATATGATTATATGTATATGATATGTAAATATTATGAAATGTTAAAATGATGAAATTATGTTAAGTAATGTCTCATAATGATATGACGTTACTTAATGTGAATTTCATAGAAAATTGTATTAAGTATGTTTATGAAAGGAGACGTTGGACTACGACAGCATAATCCATGGTAATGATGCACGAATGTACAGAAATGCACGGATACGTAGAGATGCATGGCTCATCCCAATTTTTTTTGGAGGTACATGCAAGGAGATTCCAATTTAGGAAAGATCTAGTTTATGAAGATGTCATAGAAGAAGGAAATCACGATATTGAAAAGTTACACAAGATGTGAAGAAGAAATGAAGACGTTGAAACCCTACTTGCCTTAATTTTCGAGGACGAAAATTTTATAAGGAGGGGTGAATGTAACAACCGGGAAAATTCACATTTTTCGGAAAATAATTACACAATGAATTTAAGCGTTAAAATGTGAAATTAAGTGATTTAATATTGTTTAGAACTAAAATAAAATGTTCTAACAATGTTAAAAAATGAAAAATGAGTAATAGTGATATTATGTGTGTGCACGTGTGTGCCACTCACAGTATCAGGAAGTAGGTCAAGATGATATTATCTTGACATAAAACTGATAAATCTGGGTTCAGCACACCGAAATTAGTCAGGATGGCCTATCAGCACGCTCAAATTTGATAATTGAGCACAAGGGTAATTTTTGACCGAAAATTCACAGTATCGAAAATTGGTCAAAATGACCTCAGATGAAAATAAAACTGATATATTTGGACTCAGGACGCCGAAATTAGTCAGGATAGCCCATGTTAAAATTTTGGGTGAAAAAGTATATAAAGAGCGGGAAAAAGTGGAATTTCCTCATTTGCCCATGAACTCTCTCTCTCTACATTTCTCTTTCTCTCTCTACCCGAAAGTGTACAGTAACCGACCATCGGAAACGGTGTCCGTTTTCGACACCGCCGGCACCGTTGGAAAGCTCTCGCCGAGCTGAGTTCAACGGTGTGCCGAGTCGACGGAACCGACGCCGGAGGAGAGCGCACGCGCCGCCCGAAGCCGCCAGTCACCGGAAATTTCGATCGCCGATATCTCCGCCGTCCGGCCATCATTTGCCACGAAACCGGTCCCAAAAGATTCGTGGTGAAGAGTACTACAAAACCCATGTGATGGATCGCCTCAACACCGGCGGAATCGCGCCGCCCGAGCTTCGGAAAAATCCGGCGAAACGCCGCCGTGGAGCCGCCGTCGAAACCGCCGATTCCGGCGGAGTTGAAGCACGCCGTCGGTACAGAAATGGTCGCCGTGAAGAGGGGAGCAAAAGCCCTCAATCAATTTCGGGGAAAAAGTCCGGCACGGCGGAGTTCCACCGTCGCCGCCGTGGCCGTGACTTCCGGGGGGATTTTCCGGCGATTGGGGCCTCCAAATGTGAAATTGAGGCTACCAATGGATTCCTCTCGTCGAGATCTTCAAAATGGACTACTCACTTGCCACCGTCGCCGCCGTCGCCGTCGGTCAACGCCGGTCAACGGCCGGTCAACGCCGGTCAACGGCGACCGTTGACCGAAAATGCAAGTTTGGCCCGTTGGCCTATTTTCGACGTTCCGGACGCATCCGCGGAGTCGGAATTGCAAGACGAGACCTCAAAGATGAAGAACGAGGAATTAGGGTTTATGCCGACGAGACCGGACTGCAATTCGGTATAAATCCCGATCCCTTTACGTTCCTCAATTTAATTGTTTGGGACTGTTATATGATTTTATGATTATTGGTATGAAAAATGTGGAAAAGAATGTATGTAAAAAGAAGAAAATGACTGTAATGGAGAAAAAGAAAAATATGTGATGATGTAACGATTTTACGTAAACGGTACAAGTTTTACGTAAAATCTAGGCCTCTGGTATAGTACGTGATAGAATTAGATCAGGATAGATGGTTTTCAGGCGTTTCCTAAACGCTGGAACCTCAAAAATTAAGGGGAAACTCTGCCGAAATTTCTAAAAATGGCACCAGGGGTAATATGGGAAACGAGGGGTAAAAATATGATCGGGAAGGTAACCCGAGCCCCCTCGAGGAATTAAGGTAAGGAAAAAGGAATGGGTAAGGTACGACTAGTAAACCGACCCTTCAAAACCCTAGAACGTAAGGAAAAATATAAAACCGACACTTAGGTCGGAATAGTACTTCCCGAGGGCCGGGAATGTGAAAATTAGTAAAATGATAAGAATTGATCCAGAAAAGGTCCGATAAGATTTAAAAAGTTAATTAGATGATTATGGGTTTAGAAAATCCAGCTTAAGTGTGAAAATGAAAATGTTATGGTTAAACGACCCATCAGGGGCAAAATGGTCACTTTGCCCAAAGATTCTCAAATTATAGGAAAAGAGCCCCAATGATCCCGGAATAGGTTAATGAAGTTTGTAAAAGCCAAAATTGAGGTTTAAGTTATGAAAAATCATGTCAAGGGCAAAATTGTAATTTTGTCAAAAGTTAGGGGTAAAATCGTAATTTTTCATAAGTTGGAGAAAAAATTCGAAAAGGGCCATTAAGGTTTAGAAAGCTGTCATAAGGCTATAATTAAGGGTTATAAGATCAGAATTTAGCTTTTGAATACAATAAAGGCTATAAATGAAAATGTGATTAACGGACAAAGTTTGTCTGTAGGAACCTAATCCAGAAGCGACAAAGGACGTCGATGGATCTCAAAGAAAGGATAAGCACGCCATGAGTAAGTTCAGACATTTACCCGTCTGCAACTATGAACAAGCTTATAGTATTATATGTTTTGTATGTATATGTCATGATGTGATTTATGATGATGCTATAGTAAATGCTATAGCAATGCTATGATGATGTTAAAAGATATGTTTTAATAATTAATTTATAAAAATATATATATAAATATATGTATATATTGAATTTACGAAGGAAAGGTATCATAAAAGCTTTACGAGAGTAACGATGTGATAAAGAGGGATAAAGGAATGGAAAGAGTAAGAATGAGAGTATTATGATAGAATGCATAGGAAAGAGATGAGATATGAAAGGAAAGAATAGGTGTTTATGAAAATTTTTACGGAAATTAAGTTATGATTGATAGAGCAATTATGATCGGTGAGGAAAAGAATTTAGAAAAGGATGTTTTATGAGGACGAAAGAATAGATGTTTTATAAAAAAAATGATATGAAAGCAAAGAGTTAGACAAGAAAGAAAAACAATGATAGGTTATGATAAAAGGTATAATGAATGTTTTATGAAAAATGATATGAAAGCAAAGAGTTAGACAAGAAAGAAAAACAATGATAGATTATGATGAAAGGTATGATGAAAGGATTAGAACATAACGATAAGACGTGATTGATAGAGTAGAACAATAAGCTATGATCGATAGGCTATGATTGATGGAATGATGCAAATGATAAGACGAACAAAGAATAATTGTCTACACGTAACAAAACATGTTTTTGTTTGTTATGATGTGATGTGATGTGATGTGATGTGATGTGATGTTATATAAGTAATATGTGCTATATGTGTTATGTTTTTGAAAGAAAAAGATGTTCAACGAAAAATCAATATAAGAAAAACAAAAGCCTACAAGATAATAAGACTGAAAACTTAAGTTGTTGGCGTACCGGTCTCCCTACAAGGTCGAGACTTCCGGTCTATATCCTCCGCGTAGATGTGGCGCTACCCCGAAGGTGCGGTAGATTATAGGATGGACCAGCCCCGAAGGTGAGGTTTTATGTGACTGTGAGGTAGGTTGGTGGGTAGCTCCCCCTCCTCCCACTGTCCGCGCGCAACTAGGTACGTCCAACAACGGGCCCAACCAAAGGAAAGTGGAAAGAAAACAAACGAAAGAAGAGTGAAAAGAAAAGAAAAGAAAAGAAAGGAAAGGAAAGTGAAAAGAAAAGAAAGAGAGTGTGAAAAGAAAAGAAAAGAAAAGAGAGTGCGTGAAAAAAAAAAAAAAAAAAAAAAAAAGAGAGTGGAAAGAAAAGAAAAAAAATATGATACGAAAAGAAAAGAAACGAAACGAACGATATGAAAGAACAACACAATGAAATCAATGAAAAATAATAAAACGAAGTTAAAAGAACATGATAGAATTATATATGTGATGTGATGTGTTTGATGTTATATGTATGGAATGACACGTTTTTACGTGATGTTGTGCTAGTGTATATGTTACTAGCTTTAAGGTATGAAATGTTAGGAGATGATGATGAAGCGATAGAAAAGTTATAAAGATTTAGAACAGAAAGTTAAGAAATGATAGGAATGAAAAGCAAAGAAATGAAAAGATTGGATTAGAATGATAAGAGATGATCGATAGAATGATAAGAACGATGAACGAAGAGATAAACGAGCATGATGAAGCTCATATTTTATGTTATGTTTTGAGGATATGTATAAATGATGTATATGATGTGTATATATGTGATGTCATATATTCTAGTAATAATATATATTACTAGTATTTATAAGTTAATGAATGTATGTTTGAACTTACTGAGCATCTAGCTCATTAGTTGTTTATATGTTGCAGGTAAGCAACGTGTTTATTTAAAGTAATATGATGGACAACGGACGGATCTGCACGTGCCAAGGGACTGGGCGAGGGTATGGTACTACCATGAGTCTTTCGCTGAGCGTTCAAAAAGGAAGATGAAAGAAAGAAAGTTATGATATATGTGTTATAAGAGTATGATAAAGATAGGTATAGTATGTAAGTAAAAAAAAAAAAAAAAAAAAAAAAAAAAAATTTGCTATAGAAATTGCTTCCGCTATAAGATGAGAACGTTAAGAATATGAAAGTTAAGTTAAGTAAGAGGATGACGAACCACGAGGTTGCCAGCCATCGCGGTCGGCGTCAGAGCTCGACTGGTTGGTATGGTAACGTACGTGGGGGGTCGCCACAGTTGATCATGTTTTGCTTAAAGTCGATGAAGACAACTCCGCATGAGCCAATGACTGTTGGATTAAGGCTTAGTCTTCCTACCATGTTTCTTCATGTCCTTTGATTAGAAACTGGATTCATGAAGAAGCCATCCTCCATGGAAATTTCAATTATTTTGTCATTCTGTTTCATTTTGGGATCCAGACTGCTCATTAGCTAAGGGATTGTCAGTCAGTTTGCCCCACAGCACGCAGTAAAGGCCCAGAATGATGGCGAAAGCTCCCACCAAGCTGCACACATCCATTTTTAGGCTGAGTCTATGGCATTATCATAATATCCTGTTACTTATTATTAACAAACATTTAAATATTCTGAGCCAAAACCAAAAAAAAAAAAAACCAAGAAAGGTAATTAATTATGTTTAGCCCACCTTCCCAAATGAAGTCGCTCGGCGAAAGCAATTGCAGACAATATGCCCACGATAATGACAAGTAAAGGGCTGAACATAGCAGCAAAAACTGGTCCTCTGTTACTAATACACCAGGTTTGAAAGAAGTATACCAATGCTGAGAGTACGACTCCCTGGTTTGTAGTAACCCGAATAAAAATAAAAATAAAATGGTGAGCCTGTAGAAGTGATTGCAATGTGAATTTGCAAAGGCTTATGAGATGCGATGAGCGAGTACTCACGCAGTAGACAATGGTCAAAAGTTGCACATTCCATTCCAGCCTCCACAAAGTTGGATTTCTTCCAAAAACCAAAGCAAGCAAAGAAGATTGCAGAGCAGCGAAGAAGCAGATCATAGCATTCAAAGATAATGGAGCGGGGTACACTTTGGTGACTAGAGCCTGCAGCAGTTCAGTCTAAAAATATGTTAAATGTGACAAAACAAATTATTGTCTGGAGTAAAAACATATATATATATATGTATATGTGTGTGTGTGTGTGTGTGTGTGTGTGTGTGTGTGTGTGTGTGTAAAGATGTAAAGGATGATGACCTGGAGAATTAACCACGCACTCCATGCAATGAAACTGGTGAGAACAAGGATTGATCCCTTAATCCAGCTTTGTTGGTCATGCTTATTAGAATGATCACCGCTATTCATGTTAATCAAGGGCTTGTCGACAAAACTTTTAAAGAGGAAACCTCCTTTCCAGAAGGTACAGACAAGAGAACCGCACACACAAATAAGCGTACCGGCGACCTTAGCTTGGCCTCTCACACTCGTAATCTTCACTTTTTCCATCCTGAGACAAATGCATGTGGCACCCGAGTGAAGACAATGGAACTAAATAAATATATTACATTAAGACTCGTAGTAGCTACTAGTGAAGATGATATTCATAAGCACATTGCGAAAGTGGAATACCCGAGCAGAAGAGCCAGGACAAATGTGAGACTGGGGACGACATTACTCAAGGCACAGGCAACTGTGGGAGAAGTGTAGGCCAAACCAGCATAATAGAGGTTAATGTGAACGGTGGTGCCAAGCGATGAGAGCACAAATATCTTTGTTAATACGGAAACTGAGAGTGAAGGACGCTGATTCCTGCAACCAAACACAAGCAAGTCAAAATTCATAATTTATCCCAAAAAAATAAATAAGAGAGAGAGGAGAGAGAGAGAGAGAGCCAAGAAAATTAAACAACCTTTCAAGTGCATAAGCAAAGGGTGCAAGTAAAAGCAAAGCAATTAAATGCCTGTAAACCACAAACACAAATTGATTGAGTCCTCTGTCGATGGAAATCTTGATGAGAATATTGGATCCACCATATGCTAACTGTACCACTATCATTGCTATGTAATACACGTATCCTTTCATACTTGGTTTGTTTGTGATATCCTCCAATTCCAATTTTTTATTCCAAATTCTGAGTTGTTTGTTGCTTCTTTCATTACATTATATTTCTTTATATTTATAGCCTAGCAGAGTTCAACCTCAACCGCTTAAATTCAATGGGATTTTATATTTAAATACTATTTTTTTTGGTTGGTTTAATTGATTACACGAGAGATATAAATGTGGGAAGAGAATAAGATGGTACAGTAGTACTGGAGTGGAGATATCAGCAGCTTATCTCATCAAATTAATATCAATCATTCGTCAACTTAGAATATATGCCTCTTGCTTCGCTTGCATCCATCCGTATTAACTATGCACACACATACGCCTACTTTCTGAAAACTACTCCTCTGTACATGCGAATACCACTCATGCGAAAAAGTGAAAAAAAAAAATGAAATAAATTCTTAATTCTCATTCTCATTCTCAACTCTCGTTCTCGTTTCCCTTTCTCATGTAATGGAGAAGAAGCATTCTTGACCGGGAATGCTATATATACATATATATATATATAACGACAAGGGAACAAATCCTCTGCTTTTGGTGTGCTGGTTGTTATTGGGATTAAAGAATCAGCCGAAAAACAAAAAAAAAAATGGAAAAATCAGATTCAGTTTTGACAATGAAATATCAAATATCCACCATCACTACCTTTTCAGTTTTCACTGTCACTCTTTGTTTGGATGGTATTTTATACATGGCAACCCGATTCGCATCTCTCACAAAAATTGGTATTTTCTTTGTTCAATTTCAATATTTGGTATCAGAACATCCTATCTTCTTCTTCTTCTTCATTTTCAAGATTCCTTTTTTTTTTTTTTAATATTTTGTTGTTCCGCGAGCGTATAGATTATATTCTATGGTCCACGCTATGGATTTACCTCCTTTTTCTTTCCTGTATTTTTTCGGAGCTTAAAAAAAGATTCGATTTTCTCGCGGGTATGGAGGTCCAAATCACATGAAATAAACTGATTTTCTCCCAAACAAATGGATGTTGTGGTTTTTTGCTTCAAATATTTGGCGGTAGGTGATGATTCCTTGGAGTTCCTGGTCCATGTTACTGTTTTAAGCTTCAAAAATGACAAAAGTATGTTATAGTTTTTGTGAATATATGAAGCGATTTTTAGCCATTTGATGTCATGGATCAGTAATAAATTAGAAAACGAACAAAACCTCTCAAAATTGGTCAAAAACTGAGTACCCAAGCCCAAACCATGCATGGATCGGATTGCAGGTCGCGATTCGGATCAAAGAACTCGTCTGAAGGTCTTGACGACCAAAAAACGACATGCAGTTTTAATCTGTGCCAAATTGACACGTCGTTTTTTCAGATAATAAATTTCATGCAAGTTTTAGTTTCCAAACGAAGTACGCATTCTTGGAATTAAAAAATTTTCCACCTTTAAAATGAAAAAAAAAATTTTGAAAATGAAAAATAATTTGGATAGATAAAAAAAAATTCCATTTTTAAAAAAGAAAAGTTTTTTTTTTTATGTCTAAAAAGTAAATTTTTTTATACTCATACACAAAAATTTATAAAGCCCCTTTTTTTTTTTTCATCAAAAATAAACATTTTGATCCAAAGTTAAAACTTCTAAACAGATAGATGCTTTAGTTTCTAGGGAAGCGAATTGTCGTTTGAACTAAAGGAAAGTTGCAGTGTTGCAATTAAAAGACAAAGTAGTTCCCATATTGGAAAGTTGCTATCGTTGCATAAAAGCAAGAAAACGCAACTGACAGGACTCTTCTTAAGGTCAGGGGAAACAAATAAACAAGGGTTGTACGCTGCCCTATTCCGTACGGCTATCCAGTTCCCTACGATGACTTAATATGGAGATACTCTGATACCATTTGTTATAGAAGAAAATCTTATCTTTAATGGTGAAAGCCTAATTCACTCAATATCTTCCATGTAAAATCACCGAAAGAATGAAAGTGAAAGTATATTTTGATCCATGAGAGGCAATTAATTACGTGTTATTGGTCTTTTGAATCAATACGAATTTATGTATTCTTACTGATGATAGATGGGATATCAAGGAGAATGAAAATGAACAATACATATGAATTAGGGACTACAACATAATATATAACTGTAATAACTTATATTTATCATATTTGTATTTTGACCCATCATAAAATTAAAATATAAAATTAGATCTCTACACATAATTAACCCATACTGTGTTTAATATTCAAAACTCAATAACATTAACCTCAATTAGATTACTTTAAATAGGTTAAATTTTAAGATAGACTTTTAAAACACGTATATTTGCTCACATAATCAATTATTTTCCAACAAAAAAAATGAGGGTATGTTTCATCGTAAAAATAAATTATAAATAATTGTAAATGAGAGGCATCACCAAACGGTTTTCGGTATGCCTATCTCAAATATATGGAATGACTAAGGGGGCGTTTAGAAAACGCATTGCATTTTGATTGTATTTGAATGAAATTTATTTTTTGAATGTTATATTTGATTGAAAAATATTTGTTTTGTATTTGAATGAAATGTGTGTTTGGATGAAAAGTATTTTAGAATTGAAAAGTTGATGTGATTGGTAAAAGTATAAATAAATAGTAAAATTGAAAAGTTGATATGATTGTTTTAAAAATGTTTTGAATAGTAATTATTTTCGTAATACTGTTGTAAAATTTGTGTTTTGTGTAAAATTGTATTGCATTTGAGTAAAATTAAAATAAAATATTTTTTTCAAAACATCCCCTAAAAGAACCTTACTCAATCCTCAACTAAACTGAGAGATGAAGAGGAAGAGTGTGTAAGAAAGGATGATTGGTATGAAAGCAGAACTGACGTTTACATTTATTTTATATATATATATATATATATATGGCCGATTCAAACGAGAAAGGCGTGGCCTGCGTGAGATAGGGAAGTCTGCCAATTTTTTATCGATAAACACAAAAATATGAAAACAAAAAATTAGGCTGTCCTCATATAAATGTCTACTCGCAGCAGATAAAAAATACCAAACTACTTTTAATTTCCAATTTATGACTTCGTAACTTCAGTTGTGTGTGTGTGTATAAAACAAAAGTCGTTGCCCTGGGCTGGCCTGGCTCATGGTGCATGATGATGAGGAGTACAAGGAAATCATGGTCGAGATCAGGACAGCAGAGATATGTGGGAGTCAGACAGAGGCCTTCAGGAAGATGGGTGGCCGAGATCAAGGACTCCGTCCAGAAGGTCCGCCTCTGGCTAGGAACCTTCGACACTGCCGAGGAGGCAGCGCTTGCCTACGATGAGGCTGCTCGCACCCTGCGTGGTGTCAACGCCCGAACCAACTTCCAATTGCCTCCTAATTCCCACCACCACCACCACCACCATGCGCTTCCTCCAGAGACCCTGGAGCCCTTTTCTTTCGAGCAACTCTCTTCATCTTCATCATTCACCTCAAGTACCACAGACGGCCTCCTCGGCGCCCTCAAAGCCAAGCTTCTCCATCGCGATGCAAATGCAAATGCTAATGCTAATGCCACTGCTAACGTTAATACCTTGAAGACGGCGCCCCTCGGCCATTTTCCTACTAGTACTAGTAAGCGGACATCGTCATCCGTTCCAGTTCATGATGATCATGATGATCAACAATATAATCACTATCAGCCGCTGCAGTGGGCCTCCAACCATGGTGAAGATCATCAGATTCATGTTGCATTGGAAGCTGATCATGATAATCACAACGACATCTGCGGCGCCTTTCCCAATTATAATTATAGCTGCAATTACCATACTAATAGCAGTATTAATGTGTCGAATAATATTATGGAAGGGAATTATGGGGAGGCTAATAATAATAATAATAATAATAGGAATAGTATTGTTGGTGTTTGCTATTCCTCCGATCAGCATGAGTTTGAACTCTCAGATCACAATACCGCCTTTTTCGGAGCTTCCACAAATACTAGTGCTTCTGCTACTAGTACGACCGCTGATTGGGATGCTGTTGTTTTTCATTATGTATCTTCCGTCCTCGGCTAATGCCTTTCTTATCATTCCCAATCTACTGATTCAATTTGTTAGTAAATGTTTACTTCAATTTCATGATTTATATATACAGCTTATATAAATAAATTTGCAATTTTCATGCGCTATAGCTCTTTCTTTTAATCATATATGTGGGATTGAATTATTTGCGTCTCTGCTGCAATAGTGCAATACATGTTAACTGATGAATAATCAAATGATCATCTACTTTATTAGTTGGGGGCTACAGCAGAAGAAATTGTATTACTCCAAAATGTCTTTTTTGTTATAACGATGATATTTATGTCAAGTTTGTGATCTCATCTCAGACATATAAATATTAATTACTTCAAATATTTCCTCATGAGTAATTCCATTACGTACAGCAGAGAACACCGGCTATTGTGCAAATTTGATTTACTAGTAGTCGATGAAAAGCTGCTGGAACATTGAAGAATGATTATATGCATAGATATATATATATATATAAGCTCCAAGTTGAAATGGAACAGAATGGATTGGAGGGGAAGTATTTGTGTATAACTGTATATATATTTTTAGTGTTAACTGTCAAAGTAGCATAGAGTCCTTTAATTTAGGGTAGGAATATATGCCATAAAACACACAATAGAATACACGAGAGATATAAATGTGGGAAGAGAATAAGATGGTACAGTAGTACTGGAGTGGAGATATCAGCAGCTTATCTCATCAAATTAATATCAACCATTCGTCAACTTAGAATATATGCCTCTTGCTTCGCTTGCATCCATCCGTATTAATTTATAAATTATTGTACCTTCCTTCTGTTACTTCTCAATTTAGTTTTAGCTAAAATTTAAAAAAAAAATAATGACAATATAAAAGTTTCTAGAAAATGGCAATATGTATTTAAATTAGATTAATACTACGTACGTCATGCCTTAGCTCATTGCATGGAGGGTGGTGGAAGAAATTGTCAAGCAAAAATGTCTTTGTTATTTACAATATTCATTTGGCTTCTTTATCCGTGTATATTAATGCCTGCCGGCGTAGGTGTATATGTATATATATGTATGTATGTAAATATATATACACAAACTACTCAGCATGATGCCTACACAATACCTTGTTTATTATTATTATTATTATTATTATTATTGAAAGGGATCCTTTGTTTATTAATTAATTTGTGTTGAATGATCGTGTTTTGATCATGATCATCAATATCGTCTACTATTGTGTTTCACTTTGTAAAATTAATCCAACAATACCACTACTACTCCTTCATTTCTATATATGCTAATTAAATTTTGTTTTTACTAATCTTTATGGATATGGTTGAGGAATTGAAATCTTCTGTTTGATTTTGATGTCCTAAATCATGTCTAATTAATCATATTACAACAAATCATTAAAAAAATTAGATTTTAAGATATGAAACTATCTTATCAGGCCTTTTAAATATTTTTTAAATGATGTGACATAATATTATTGATTAGATACTATTTAGAACACCAATTTTTGGATAGAAGATTTAAATCTACGATTGAGACCCTATATACACACATCAAAATGTTGTTTGTTATGACCGTCTCCATCATTGCTGACAATTTTCAAACAAGGTACAAACACCCAATTAGTTTTAAGTTGGGAAAATATAGATCTTAGGGCTACTATAATTAAATATCAGTTTCCATATTTCTTTTTAGTAAAAAGTTTGGCATTAGCATACCCAATGGGAGTTATCAAAGGGGTTGTTCTATATTAATAGGAACATTCACTAATGACTTTAACGGTGACCTAATCATAATAATTAAACCTCACCACTAGACTACAACACTCAGTGGTTAGTTTCATCAAATCTATTATACTAATTATGGACAATGTCTTCCTAGCTACTGTCAAAGCAGTGACAAACATGGACGTACTTGTCATGGTAATTGCCAACTAATCCCAAGTTTTTTGTTTATATTATGGAGTTGAACATCCACATCTTGATGGCCACTACATCCTCAGCTAGCTGTTATATGTATATTAAGCTAAAGCTAACGAAGATTTTAACCTGCTCCTGTAAATTGTTATATTTTAATTTAGTTGTATACTGTTGCAAACAATTACAGGATAATAATTATGAAAACATATACATCACCGTTAAACTGCTTCAGCATTTACACGCACACTGAACAACTTGTAAATGACTTCAACAGTGACAAGAGCATAGGAAGCCTTGGACAACTGTCCAACCTACCTAATAAAACACTTGGCATCTTGTTTTGTTTTGTTTTGTTTTGTTTTGTTTTATTATCTTAAGTTGACTCCAGTTTCACGGGGGGAAAAAGAAAGAAAAGGAACGAATGGTAATTTGAGAGAACAGCCGCAGAAGCAATCCGATCATCGAAAGCAACAAATTAAGGAGATGGAATCCCTTTAATTATATATATGCGGAAAGAAAAGGTGTGGGTGGTAATTATAATATATTAAAAGCTGGACAAATTAGTATTATCTGGAGAAAATTTACACACAAAAAAAAAAAACAGATGGTACTCTACTACTAAGTTATATATATCATCACTTGATATCTACTAATAAATTAATATAAATTTCCATTGATGGTGGCCTCTGGGAGCAAATGAAAATGTGATGGATATATATATATATATATTTGATTCGTCAAATTTTGTTGATAGATTTTTTTTAAGTACCCACAAATCAAATGGCCATTTGTCGTAGTACTCCAACTAGCACTAAGAAGAAGAAAAAGAACAAAAAAAAAAGTAAGAGAACCTCCCCAACCCAAAGCCCAACAAGCAAAAAGTTATTTTGACAAATTGACAATTGATGATGTTAATTGAAATGAGGGGCGTTTCCTCTTTACTCTTTTTTGGTCCTTTTCAACCATTCTTGCCTGTGCCTGTGCCTGTGCCTATGCTGCTGTATGTGTGTGTAATGTGTTTATAAAAATAAACACACACATGTATATAAGCCTATGCGATAACAGGACTTGATAATTTAAATCACGGTATAATAATATGATACAAAATTTATATAAAATTAAAAGATTTAGGTTTTTTTTAGATAAATTTGGGTCAATAAGGATCAAACCTGTCAAATACGAATAAATAAAATATCGAATCCATACAAATTTTCCAATCCACAATTGACACGAAATAATCTATTTAATAAATAGGTCATATATGAATTGATACGATATGACTCATAAATTATCCATTTATAATTTCTAATATATTTATATTATTATATATTATTTAATGTTTTATTATTTTTAATTTTTAGTTTTTAAAATTTAAAATTCAAATATAAAATATATCTTTTATTTTTTATATATATATTTTTCAAATTTTTTAAATTAGAAAAGAAAATCTAAATTTTGGTTTGTTTCTTTAGTCTTTTAATTATACGTATAGTATGACCTAAATTTAGACTTATTTACTTGTTTTAATTTAGTTGTGACTTGTGTTGTAAACTTAATTTGATTATAAACTTTAATTTGGTTTTGTATTTATCTTTTATGAACTGAATTTAAGTGTAACTTGATTGTAATTAAGTTAATTTGTTGTTATAACGTAGTTTTTATTTATATATTTAATGAGTTTTTTTAGTGTAAAAATTGATAATAGGTTAGTTAAATAGGTCAATAACAGGTTGAATGCCTCTTTTATGACTCTTTTAATAAGTGAGTTTAACAGATTGATACAACATGTTTATGACTCGTTTGATAAATAGATCATAAACATGTCATATCATATTAATCCTTTTATTAAAGGATCGTGTTTGAATTTTGTTTTTTTTGACACAATTATTAAATAGGTTATACTCATATTAAGCCCACGTTTAGGCAACATATTTTTTTTGCATTGCATTTTTTCTTCCAAATACAAAAACATTTCATTCAAATACCAATCACATCACATTTTAAATCCAACACAATCACTATTTATTATTTCATTTTTTTATTACTTTTTTTAATTACATCATATATTCTCTCTCTCCCCTTTTTTTTCTCTCTACTTTTACCCATTATATCACATATTCATTATTAAAATACAATTCAAATACTTTTCACCCAAACACACATTGCATTTAAATGTAATGCTGATGTTTTTCCTTCAAATACAAATTGCATTCAATGCATTACATTTAAACGCAATGTAAATGCAATGCGTTCACCAAACAAACGCTAAGTGTTATCATATCAACAGACGTATCAAACACAATACAAACACGATGCATTAATATGGATTGCCGCCCCTTCTACATAGAATACTCATATATTCTATTCCACTTGTACATTTTACACATGTTAATAATGAAAAACACTATGGTCTTGCCTACTTATTCCATTATACGTTTATTCTACACACTTACCAAATATAGCTGTGGTAGCTGCTAATCCACCTACTTTAATAGTTACCCCAGACAGACTAGTCATCATTTATTACTATTTTAAAGGTTGTAAATTCGTCATGAAACTAACACGGCATGCATTAACTTTGCTCAATGGCTGAAATTCTCCTCTTGTTTGTTTGTTTTTTTTTTTTTTTTATAAGTTTCAAGCTGAATTATTGGTATAATTCAAGATGATTGAAGACTCCAATAATTCCGAAGATGAGAAATTTAAAAATAAAAATAAAAATAAAATGCTATAAGCAATTATACTAGTTTAGCGTGTGTTTAATTTAACGCTTTAATTTAATTTATTTTGCAAGTTAAGTTAGTAATTTTGTTTCAATTTAGTTTAATTTAACTTATAATGGGAATTATGAAAATAGACATACCTTGTATTGAAAATTATAGTTAAATTAAACTAGAATTAATTTGATCAATTTAACTTAAGTTGTAAACTAGATATTGGAATCAAATGAAGCCTAAATGTCAGTTAGGAAGGGCGGAGAGAGAGCGCCCGCAGGTGGTGTTTATCTCTTTTTTATTGTCCGTTTGTTATCAAGCAAACAAGGTGGTCGTATGTTTAAGGCAGATATGTTGATCAGATTAGACACATTGTTCTCTTCCGTAATCTCTTCTCCTGTTGTTGGAGCTTCTCATTCTGTTCCAAAACAAAGATGAAAGGGTATTAGATTCCCCCCCGGCACCAGCATCCACAACAGTGAAAATAATAAAAAAATAAAAAACACGAGTTTATTTTATCACCATCCACCAAGATGGCTAACTATATCTCTTACCTCCTTGCCAGGTATATGCACCTTTGTTTATAGAAAGCAGGATTTTGTTTTCCTAAAGAGATTTTGATGGAAATTGACCACTACATAATTCAAACGGGAAACTCATGGCCTATTTGATCAACAATACAAGACAACTTGTGCTTCTGGACAGAGATAAGATTACATTTTTTGATTCTTGGTTGGCAACTCTGTGTGTGTGTGTGAGCCTACCAAATGATTCCCTGAATGCTTCTTCTTCTTTTTTTTTTTTTTTTTTTCAACAAAAATAAAAATTTCCACTCCACTGGTGAGAGGATCAATTAAAAAGAAAGAGAATAATTTGCTAAAATAATGGGCTAAAGTTGGTTGCTTAAAGCAATTGATGTGATTTGAAGAATTTTAATCTTTATTTCTCCCCACTTATTCTGGACGTTCTATTTAGACCACCAGCCTACACATGTCTCTCTCATTGGAGAATTATAAACCAAAAAGAGATAACTAACTAAATCAATACAATGAAGTTGGACTAGAGTCGCTGTGGTTGTTGTTATAGAGTGCAAGCAAAAAGCAAGGATCTCATCAAAGTTATACCCCTATAGGAGAGCTAAAGAGAAGAAACTAAGTTGCTAATCCAAATGCCTGGACCTAGAAGCCAGAGTTGTGGAGAATGGAAGCCGTTTATAGCAATGGTAGGCGTCGACTTTGCGTTCGCAGTCGTGAATATTCTTCTAAAGAAAGTGCTTGACCAAGGGATGGACCATTTGGTTCTTGTAACGTATCGCCTGTCCATTTCTACCATTTTCTTAGCCCCATTTGCCTACTTTTGGGAAAGGTGAGGTACTCTTTTGCTCTTTGCTATACTCTCACTCGTATATTTCTTTCCATTTTTGGCATGGATGGTTACTTTGTTTACGAGTATTTACTGAATTTTAGGATTCATGTTCCAAACAACTCACAAGTAGTACCTGCTATCTCAGAATAGACTTGTGTGACAATGACTCGATTGCCTCAAAAATAACATGTTTTGCTTGCTTGCTTGTTTGCTTGCCAATTTGCAGGGATAGCAGACCAAGGCTCACACTTCGCATCTTATGCTACCTCTTCCTCAGTGCCATTCTTGGGTTGGTCATCTTCTGTTAGTGCACACACAATCTCATCTATGGAATTAACTTCTTCTCAAGTCTCTAGACCACTTTTCTATTGGGAAGAATGAAAAAGATTTTTTTTTTTTTTTTGGTGGTTTTAATTTTTATTTTTATTTTTCTAATTTGGTGCAGGGCATCGCTAACACAATACCTCTTCCTTCTGGGGATTCAATACACGTCACCCACTTTCGCATGCGCTTTCGTCAACATCGTCCCCATTCTCACGTTTCTAATGGCTTTACCTTTCGGGTACACCCATACTCACCATTATTAGCAGCTCTTCTTGTCCTATTGCACAGGCTGTTTGTTAAACATTCTCTCTGTCTTTTGATGGCAGATTAGAGGCAGTGAACTTGAAATGCAGCAGCGGCAGAGCCAAAGTCATAGGAACGATCATCTGCATAGGTGGCGTTGCTTTACTGACGCTTTACAAAGGATCATCTCTATTTGACAATTCCCATATTACCAATCGAACAATGGAAACTGCAATCGGCCTAAGCTCCGCCAAGAAGGCAGAGAGATGGACCGTTGGTACAATTGCTCTGGTCATAGGAGCACTCTCCTGGTCTTCCTGGTTTCTCTTGCAATCAAGTATAGGCAAGAGATATCCCTCCCAGTATTCCAGCACCGCCATCATGTCCTTCTTCGGTGCCATTCAATCTGCCATCTTGAGTTTTTCAACGGGCAGCCACCTTTCCGTGTGGGTTGTACGAGGGTGGATACAAATCGCAGCCATTCTGTTTGCTGTAAGTATATGAACTTTGGCACTATTTTTTTTTTTTTTTTTTGTTTGAATAGCTTTTGTTTGTTATGAAGCTATACAGTAGCAAAAGTAGCAAGTAATAGACGATGAGGATTTGGCATGTCATTCGAATTTCAAATGCAGGGGATGGTAGGATCAGGGTTGGGGTACGTGACCATGTCATGGTGCGTAAAGAAAAGGGGTCCCCTCTTCACTTCGGCCTTTAGCCCTCTGGTTCAAATTATGGCAGCCATGATAGATATCCCCGTTTTGCATGAGCGCCTCTATCTTGGAAGGTCGTTAGTTTCAATTTCATATTTCTCGTTTTGCATGCGTCATTCCTGCAGATTGTTACTTTTTGTCACCTCACTATCATGCTACCATGAATCCAGCAGTCTGTTAGGATCCATCCTTGTGGTCATGGGCTTGTACATCCTTCTGTGGGGTAAGAAGAAAGAAATGCAGAATTTTGTGAGCAGACTGGCTCAAGAGTCTGAAGAGAACAAGGCGCAGGAATCGCATTTGCAGGTCATTACGCTCCCTAGTGATTCACGGCCTTCTTGAAGGCAACGTCGCAGAGCTACGCGCGACACCTCCATCAATTTAGAAGAATGTACTTATTCCACCTAATTGGTTTCCTAATTAGTCTACCGTTTGAACTCAATACAACAATCAACTCGCAAAATTCTACCTTTCCTTTCAGAATAAAAACCAACTTGTCTCGCCTTATCGACTTGCAAAATTCTTCCTTCCCATTTTCTTGTGAACTTGGACCATACTGCTTAAATATTCTTATACAATGGCTGGTGGGAAAGCAATAAGCAAACTCAATTAATTGAACCGAAGTTTAATCACTTAATCAAATTAGGCATCAACTCAGTTGACTACGGCACACTTGGCCGCAAAATCTCGAATGCAACATAAGATACCAAGTACAGAAAAAGGAACACACAAGTAAACTAGACTGTTTGTTCGACTTACAAGCACCAAGATGAGTTTCTTCCATGCCTTCACAGCTATATATCTAGGGGGAAAAAAAGACTACTTATGGACAATTGCAGCTCAGTAAAAGTACATTCTCCTGTACAAGGTCCAACTCTGTCGTTCGTCAACTTAATCAACACTGACAAACAGCAATAAACCGCTCTCAAAATATCGAGCTCGTATGAAGGACTGCCAACCTAAAGGTGCAACCGCCAAGTCACTACCAAATCTAATCGATCTATAGATAAATTTCTAACCACCACGATTCCACAATCCTTTTTTGTGGAGTGCAAAAAGAGTTATTTGCTCATCTCGCCTCTTTCAGAAAGCACATGATTCGCATTTTTGGTGTTGACAACCACTTCTCACCTTGACTTCATCTCCTTAATACTTGTTTTAAACTTTTGTTGTCTAGTCCGTTGAAACATGTCCTGAGTTATCTACATGGTCACCGTCCTCCAAATCCTCAGTTGATTTTTCACAGATACATGAGTGTGGAAATTCATGAAATTCACCCCGCCCAGGTCGCATCTCATCTGGTTCACCCATGAATCCTCTCTGGCAGGATTTTACCTTTTTTGAGAAAGTATCCCAATCCATCTTATCCCTTGCCATAAATAAAGCACTAAGCCTCTTTGCATTTGGCCTGATGGTCCTCTTATGACCCATATACCTCCTGCGAACCCAGCAGAGAAAAAAAAAAAAAAAAAAAAATCGATGCAGTTATAGTTCTCCCTCCAACGAACAGGAAAACAAGCTAATAAACGAATAAAAAGCTTACCTTCGACCTGCAAGAATTTTGGCCATGTTTCCATTATTATTAGTGACAAATACATCACTCTCATCACAGACAATGTAGTCAATTGCAGCTAATCGTGAAGAAAATGGAAGAAACGGTTTGAGCTCTTCATTCGCAAGCATCTCCTTAGTGTAAAAGTTTGGAAAGAGTTCCCTTAGAGGACGTAAAGTTTCTTCTCCACCATATATTTCACCAGAAGCAACATAGAGAAATGTGTCATTTGCAAAACCAAGAGCTCGCAGCATCAAACCCACTTCATGAGGGGTGAGTGGACATTTTCCTCGCTTTCGCTCTCCATCAGGGCTTAAATCCTGTATTAAGATTAAAGAACGATGAAGAAATTAATAAGATACAGAAGACAGGGCAAATTTAACCAACCAACAAGCTTGGTATTTTAATACTTAAATATTACTGCAAACCCAATATCCTTTTAAAGTATGACCCATACACATCGTATCAGATAATCCATTATCACTTCCCATTATTACGATGAACATGAAAATTAAGGTCACAAGTAAATAAAATTTTTGTTAAAAAAAATTTAAAATAAATAAATAAATAAAAGAAGTGACTCACAGGTAATGTTGCCCAGCGTTTTCTTATTTCACCAAGTTCGTATCTCTCTTTTTCACCCCCTCCATAATAACACCCAGAAAATGCTAGCATATCCGGTTCAAACCTATTTGTCAAAAAGATTTAGCCACATTCATGGAAATTGATCTATCTACATACATTAGACACGCTTGCCTGTGCCTATATATGCATCTAATTTGCATACAGGGCATAAAAAAGCTATGGTACAAATAGGAACAAACCTCAAGTGAACTGCAATGAAGCGAGTTGCCATCTTTCGCATTCTCGTGACAAGTTTCTGACCAAGCTCTTGAATGGGTTTAGTAAATCGTAAAGCATGATAATTAACACGACAACGCAGCTTCTGCAGCTCTTGTTCAAGGTCATTTGCAAGTCTGTAATCAAACTTTGTCAATTGCAAAACCTGCAAACCTCCTCAATGTCAATTGTCTGCCGATAAGAAACTACAATGAGATCAAGAAAGAATTCCCCCTAAATTCCACATATTCTAAAATCTTGACTTTTATAAGCAGGAAACAGAAATTGGCACTTTGAGTATGTTATGCATCATCACAATCCGGAAACAAAAGAATACATGGGCAGGGAGAAAAGGAGCCTTACACGTCTTCTGGAAAGAATTGGCAAGACTTGATCAAGATAATAGTCAGGGGCAGATTTCCTAGGAACACGCATGGTATAAGGAGGTTTGTCCATGGATCGCATGAATTTATCGGGAACTCTCTTGACAATGGTGACGTCTTTTGCAAGGGAGGAAATGAACCAATTGACATCGAAAATGTCAACAAAGTTGCTGCGTGAGATAATAAGGTAACAACCGAGAAGTTAAAGACCAACTAACCATAACAAAACCACCTTTTCAGCAAAGAGAGAGGGAAAAAAAAACACACACACACACACCTGTTGTCCTTCCAAAAGGAATGATGATCCAATTGAGGGACAACTAATGTAGCATTAAGAATTCGAGCAACAACAACAGCATCTGTTATCTGAAAAGAAGAAGAGAAGGAAAAGAAATGAAAAGAGAGTAGTAAAGTTTAAAAAATAAAAATAAAAAATAAAAAAAATTCCTTATATGACGAGTAGACCTACACCAGTTCTTTGTTGGTTGAGGCCTCCACTGGTTGCAATGAGTAAGTAGCCATTGGACGATCTCTCGCGTTTCGCCGCTTTTTACACAATCACAATCACAATCACGATCACGATCACGATCACAATCACAATAACAATCACAATCACAATCACGATCACGATCACGATCACGATCACGATCACGATCACGATCACGATCACGATCACAATGACGATCACAATCACAAAGATGAGAAAGTTAAAAGCATTTGATTAAAGGGGGGAAAAGGAGAAACATACGAGGAAAACGAAGTCCTCTTTGACTACATCCGTAAAAATGGTTGGAGTATTTGGATTTCCAGATATCAATGGGGGCACGACCTCCGAAATCCTGCGCAAAAATGAGATTTTTTAAGTAAATGAATGAATAGAATGAATGAAAAAGAAAGGAAAGAGAGAGAGAGAGAGACGGACCCCAAGGGAAAGGGAGGAGTAGAGAGAGCGGTTGACGAAGCGGTGAGAGTACCATTCGAGGTGAGAGGCCATATGACCAGTGAAGAGTGATATCATCCCTAATCCGAACAGCATTACTCCACACACCACTCTCCAAGACCATGACCACCACAATGTCGACTGCTTTCCCTTGTTATTATTGTTAATATTACTATGATTATTATTATTATTATTACTACTGTTATTCTTCTGTTGCTGCCACAGCGCCGCCGTTAAGACGCTGCTCAGCCTCCACGGCGCCGCCTTCCCAATCCCCACCACTGCCATCCTCCCTCCAATTTCATTCCATCTCCCTCTCATCCCCAAATTCCCGATCCATCTTCTTCACTATTCCACCATCCCCGACTAGTCCGTTCTCGATTTCTAGATTTGAAACACCCACACTCTCACTTTCACTCAAGCGGAGGTTTCAGAATTATAAACAAAAATAAAATAAAATAAAATGTCCGAAAAACTGGAAAGACACCATCTTCCCTTCCTCCCACTTCGTTTATTTATTTCTTCAACTATTTCTACATTTCCCCTTTTTCACTCTCCACCTTTAATTAATTTTTTAAAAAAAATTGTTAAGAATAATTAGAATAAGTAATCCATTTTAATCTAAATAACCAAATTTTTTTAATTTAGTAAAACAATAATTTGTCATTTTTTAAGACTGATTAAAAATATAATTTACATTATAATTAACTAATAATAATCGAATTTCAATTATTAACTGATACTTAAAAAATTAATTATTTATTTTTTAAAAAAAATTGATATTTTAATTCATTTTTAAAAATTTAGATTATATCAAAAAAAAATTTTTTTTTTTTTAATATTTAGTTATAAATTCTCTAAGTGTCCGTTTGGATGGAAGGTCCGTTTTTAGAAAGTAAAAAAAGTAAAATGAAAAATTGTTTGGAATTTTTTTTAAAAGTGAAAGTTGTTTGGATGGATAAAAATTTTTTTGTTTTTAGAGAGTACTTTTTTCATTTTTGAAAATGAAAATTTTTGAATATTCAGATACGAAAATTTAAGAAAGTCTAGAATGAAAAATTTTTCATTTTTTAATTTTGGAGGTGCCAAACAAAACGGAAGCAACTTCACTGTTAAAACAGGGGTGGTGATACGGAAACTCAAACACGACAATAATAACAGCAAGTGTGTGCGTTGCACAAGCTGAAGCCCAATCCCAGGCCCAAGTCCAACTCAATTTTTTTAACTTGCTCGTGAGCATGATTCCTGTTTTAACCAAAACAATTTAGGGCAAGTTTGAAGGCCGTTCTCGTGCCTCTAAAAATCAACTTTTTTTTTTTTCTAAAATTTCATCATTTTTTATTATTTATATCTTTAAAATATTACAATAAACTTCAAATTTTAAAAATTTATAATTTTATATATAAAAGTCCAAATGAGATTTTTTTTTAAATTATATAAAATTTCGAGAGAAACGAAATAATATCCATGTTAATTTTTTTTTCTAAAAAAATTTTTAAAATTTTTTATTTTTTCACCTCAAACAGTTTTTTCTCCTAAACACATTTTTCAAAATAATTTTTTTCCAATCCAAAAATAATGTTTCCAACTTCCTCCTCCAAACTCCCCCTTAGTTTCTTCAAGTCAACCACTTTGAATATTAATACTTTTTCTATTTAAATATAATATAATTTTCATCTAAATATCATATAATCAACTATCCTTCATTTTAAATATAATATAATTTTTATCTAAATATAAAAATATTATATTTAAATACTAATTTTATTATATTTTAAATCCAATATAATTACTATTTACCATTCTATTTTTTTCTACTACTTTTACTCATCACATTTCATATTTTCTTTCTCTCTCCTTTTTTTTTCCCTTTTTTTTTAATCAATCACATTATATACAATACAATTCAAATATTTTTCATCCAAATAAATATTATATTTAAATACAATATAAATACTTTTCATTCAAATACATATTACATTCAACGTATTATATTCAAATACAATACAAATATAATATGTTACTCAAACCCCTCTAAAATTGCTTATTTGGAGAGAACTCATGACACTTAAATTTTCCCTAAAACATTTTTCTGGATGTATTTACAAAGAAATAAAACAATTTTTTCCACGAAACAAATTGACCACCAAAAAAACCTTGCAAATAAAAATTAGTCCTTTTCAAATACAAAATTTAAAATTACTAAATAATAATAATAATAATAAAATATTGATGAAAATAAAGAGATTTTCCATTATTTAGATTTATTTATATTAGTGCCACCCTTAATATATATATATATTTATATAGATCTATTTATCCTTTGTAATTTTATTAACGAAAGTTTCAAAGGATAATCAAATGTGAACAAGGTATATATGTTATTTTTACTCTGATTTTACTTGAATTAATTTTATTCTTATTTTTAAAAAAAACAGCATAATGATCTGAAATATTTTACTTGTTATCCGGTTTTTTTTTTCCTCACAATTCATGCCTTTCATTAAATCACAAGGGGACTCGATAATGATTTGTGTTTAACAGGTGGCTTAAGTTGAAGTTCTTTGATGGAGTTTCTTAATAGGGTTTCTCCATAATGGAGCTCTTACGCCAAAAAAAAAAAAAAGGCAATAAAATTAAGAAAGAAAAGTAAATGCAGAATATGAAACGATAAAAAAACACAAATTAAAAAGAAAAAAATCAAGAATAAAATAAAATCACGTATGAGATTTAAAAGTCAGTGAAGAATCTGTAATATAATTTCATTTAAAAAATTATATTAATAAGTTTACAATAAGTTGTCTATCCAAATTGTCTTTAATAAATTTTATAAGTTCAATATTTATTAATTATTACAAATTATTCTAACCAATTATCAATTAATTACAACTATCTGATTTATATCTAACGGCTAAAATAATGATAATCATTAATGGATAAATATTTTGAGTAATCATAAAAACTCTTGTATATATATATATATATGCATATATCCATGTTACACTCCTCTCCCTCTTTCTCTCTTCCGCTTTTTACCCTGTCTAATTTTTCAACAAGGTTTTTACAACATGTGTCCAAGTGAACTTCATGAAATTTATTAATTATGAGTGATTATACTCTTATAGTGGTATGTGATAATTCTTTGTATTGATTATTGCAACTGTCAATGAAGACAATGGTTGGGCAGAATTTTTTTTTTTTTAATTTAGTCAAGGTTGAGATTGTTTGTATTTTGACTTAATAAAGGATGATCTAGTCCCATATTAAAAAGGGAGTAAGAGTTAAGGAATTCTTGAGGGATATATAAGGAGGCCAAAGCCTTTATTAGTAATTGTTACAATCAAAAGCATTTCAAGTATTGTATTTTGACTTTAGTTAGATCATTTTTTAGTTTCTCATATTTTGAGCGTAGAAAAATATGTTAATTATGGTTTCTTTTATATTTTCCTATTAATAACCAATTCCTTTCCCTTGGCAACACCACCACAGATTCTGTCCACTCCCACCATGGCAACACCCTTGGCAACCGAGATTACTAGTTCAAAAAATGAGATTATCGTCGTGGGTTTGACAGGATTTGTTTGTGGATACCTCAAAATGGCTTTAAATTTAATTAATTAGTGATTGACTAAGAAAATTGATAATTTACATTATGATTAAATATCAGAAAATATTTAATTAGTGGTTTGACAAAGGACAACTTAACCAGGCATATACTCGAGGCACACAAAAACAAGAGCTACGTTGTTGTCTTACTTGGGCGAATACGGTTAGGACCCGGTTCCCTTCCCTTTAATTGTGTTAAGAAAATTTAGTAGTTTTTTTTTTTAATTTTATTTTTGTTAAGAAGATGGTTTTTTTTTTTGGGAGTTTTAATATTTTTTTAGTTCTTTGATTTTTTCAATAAACTTCTATGTTTATTTTGTATATACATATATAGAGCGCGCAAAAGTCCCTATATATATATATGCCAATTTCTACCATCCTACACCCTTATTTATAAACAGTATGTTTTTAATTGGTGTATTTACACGAGATAACTTATTTGGGTAAAAATCAGAAAATATTTTTAAACTAATTTTAAAATAAGAAAAATTAATAGAGGTTCATTCGGCATAACTTACCACGCCCTTCATCGTCATTGTGTTTTTATATCATTGTTGGATATATGCGAGTTTTTTTAAATTGATATAAAGGTTTTGAAATTATTAGTTAATAAAAATCGATGACAAAATTTGTACAAATCATGAATAAATTTCATTATTTCTCGTTACTTTGTAATTTTTTTTTTTTAACGAAAGTAGCTCTATTTAATTGTCGGGATTAATATTGTAACGGCCCGCCCTTTGTAGAGGCTGAACAGCAATATCACAGTCGATCTCTGAAGCCAACTGTGATAGTTTGTCACCTCATGAGTCATCAGTAACTTACTTTTAATATACTTACTTTAACTTTAACATACCTTAAAATCTTATCATTTTAACTTTCCTATTTTAACTTGTACATAAAATTATAAATATATTTTTTTAAATCATACATATATAAATATCTTTGTCATAACATTTCATACTTTATAAAATACTTGCGTTTTTTATTCTACTAAAATACTTCGTAACATAACATACTTTCAAACTTATCTCATATCTTTACATATACATTTACATTTCTTTTCAACGGAAAATGTAGCGGATCCATTCCTTATTCATGACATCTTGGAAATCTGTCTGCCAACTCATCAATTTCCTTTCCTATGATGCAGGCAACTTAGACTTGTTATCTACATTACCAACAGACCAGTGAACTAAAACTCAGTAAATACAAACATACATCTATAATATTATATATACATATCATGTATGTTAGTCACATTATACTTGTTTAGTTTTCATTCTTTCGTATTCATTTTATTCATTTCTTTGCTCGCTTAACTTTCATTTTCATTATTCGTTCTTTCTTTCATATCATATCGTTCTATTCTTTTCTTTTCTTTTACTTTACTTTCACTTATAGGCCCATTATTGGTCGTACCTAATCCGCGTGAATCAATGGGGGGGGGGGAAGTGACCCACCAACCTTCCTCACGATCAAAGTTTAACTTTTAACTACACCTTCAGAGTAAAGCCTTTATGTCACATCCCAAAATCCAGAACAGCGACAGGTGTCACATCCCAAAAATTCGAGATGGTGACAGGTATAAGATGTTAAATGAATAAATGAAAGGAAAGCTCAAATTTCTAAGTCTGTCAGTTTTTATATCTTACCTTTTACCAACTCTTTAGACTTGTTTATAAATTATGCTTGTATATTTAAATTAATTAATATTTGTATTTCAATTTTTATCACAATATCAGGCAGTGAGGTACCCATATCTCACAGATGCATACTTGGATAAAATAAATTAAGTAAGATTACAAAAGTAAAATTTAGAATTTAAAGTCTCGGAATGCTCATATACATACTTTATACTAAGGTACTGAACACTATTTCAAGTCTTTAGTTCTTGTTGTCTACGGACGGTTCTACGTAGCCCGTATCTTCTAATCACCTTTATCTCCTGGGGGTTTACCAGTTTTAAAACAGTGAGTGAAAGGCCTAGTAGGATATTTTAAAAAAAAATTCAACATTTTAATTTAACTATCATACTAAGTATGTCAACGCAGTACCGAATTATAATCGTGGAATCGTGATTATGCAAATTGTGTCCCTATATACATCTAGTTCGTGTACGGTCCGTATGAGCCCCCTCACCATGCCGAAGCATGATGAGTGATCTTCGATCGAGCTGTGCACTCTTCGTACGTGTGTGTTGGCTCCCGGTATACTTTAACACCAAATTCAACTTTCAACATTTCATTTGAACATAAAATTCACATAATAAAAATATGCCATATTGTTTTTCAAAAAATCCGTAACCGGATATTTTTCCTTTAATTTCTGAAATCATGATATTTTCTAAATCATATAATTTTCAAAACTTTATAAACTCATTTTCTTTAAATAATTTTTGGCCAAATCATTAAAAACAAAACAAGCTACAAGAAAAGGGTAAGATATCCTACCTCGTCGATAATTCAATCCACTGACCACTTCTTGCACGAATTCCAAGATAGTATTTTTCTTTGAATTCGATCAACTAATACCTAAAACAAGAAATACATATAATTTAATTATCTATCCAGGAATTCCGTAATCGAATTATGGTAAACTCAATTAATTAATGTGCCGTTGATTTTAAAATTCAAAACGATATTTTATTTTAACACCGGAAATTTAAAACAATAATTTTAATACAAATATCCAATGTATATATATATATTTTTTAATTTTGGCATGACCCGCCTTAAAATATAAACTCCACAAAAGCTTTCAAACGTCAATCCTGTAGAAAACAATTTCAATTCCCAGAACAGTTCAAATTTTAAATGTCAAATCCCATATAAATTTAAAACACTCATTTCAAAATTTATTATTATTTTTATCATTATTATTATTATTTATTATATAATATGTATACAAATACACACACATATATGTATATATATTTTTTTAAGGGGGGTGATTCAACCGATGGAGCTCACGGCGGCAGGAGGGCGACGGTGCTTGGGCACGACAGTCAGTGGCGCAGCGAGGAGCAACCGGCTAGACGAGAACGGATGGCGAGGCATGGGCTGGCACGGCTGGGTCGAACGGGACGGGGACGAGCTGGTTCGGGCGACAGTCACGGTTGGCTGTTCGGGAGATTGGTAACATGAATGGGCGAGAGTCGAGGGCAGCTTGGGTTGGAAACAGTCGACAGTTGGCTGGGCACGGCGATTGGGTTCAACGAGCTGGCTCCGGTGGCGTTCGGCCGAAACAAGAGAGAGAGAAAAAAGAAGAGAAAGAAAGAGAAATGGTGAAGGAGTGAGAGAGAATCGGTAATGAGAGGGAGAGCGAAATTTTAGGGCCGAAAATTTAAGAGGAAAAGAGAATGAGTGATCGGTGAGAGAGAGATAAAAAAAACAGAGGGAAAGGGCGTGAGAGGGAGTGAGAAGAGAGAGTGAGAGTGAACGAGAGAGAGCAGAGAAAGAGAGAGAGAGAGTTCGGCGAGTGAAAAAGAAAAACAAATAGAGAGAGAGCGAGAAAGAGGTCAGTGAGAAGAAGAAAAAGAACAGAAGGAGAGTGAGAGATCAGGAGGGGGTGAAGAAAACAGAGAGAAAAATTGAGGGGGAGAGGTCGGTGAGGAAAAAAAAAACAGAGTGAGAAAGGCGGTGAGGGAAAAAGAGAGAGAGAGAGGAAGAGTAATAGATTTCTGGAAATATCCGGAGGAAAGAAAAAAAAAAGAAAAATAATATTTGATAAAATTTTATTAGGTCAAAATTCTAAAAATTTTAAAGTTTGTAAAAATGTTCTAAATATCCTCAAACTAATATTTAATACATCGAAAATTTAAAATTGAATTCTCATAAAAATTTTTTTTTTATTGGCACACTAATAAATTAAGTTTTATACATTCACGTGTGAAATTTAAACTCAAAAATTTCGTAACGTGACACTTTAACTATTACACTTTCGGAGTAGCACCACACTGAGGTGGAGGCCATTAAACTTTGACTTTTAACTACCGCACCTTCGGAGTAGCACTTTTATTCCTTTAACTACCGTACCTTCGAGGCAGCACCACACTGAGGTGGAGGTCAGGCCATAAACATAAAACCTCACCTTTTGGGAAGCCGGTATGCCAACATTTAAATCTTCACTCTTATTATCTTTCTTATTTTTATCTTTCTTTACTTTAACTTATCATTCTTTTTAACTTCGTGAACATGTTAAAATATCATGTCACAATTATATAATTTTCATAGCATGCAACGTTAGAAACTTTTCTTGTCATTTTGTAAATCATTTCATTCATGAACATTTCATAAAAAAAAATTTTCATAACATTTCATATAACATTTATCATAACATCGTATCCTAAAACATGCACATGGCAAGTCAGTTCGTGAGTAGACAAATAATTGTCTGTTCTTACAGTACTTGTGCTAACGTGAGCTTCCTAGGATCCTTTTTGGTTCCTTTCCCGTCACTAGTCGGGTTTCCTATCATCAGAATAGCCAACAATTAATTTCATTGTTTATTTCATACTTAAAACTTAGTAAAACGTAAAAATTCTACGTTTTATTTTTTAATAATGAACTTAAGTGTCTAATGTCTCATTTTTAGCTTTTCCGCCAACTTTTGGAAAAATAACCTTTATGTTTCGAACTTTTGAAAAAATTACTATTTTACTCCTTAGTGGGATTTTTCTACTTAGACCATGTTTTTTGTGGTGGCCCGCCCTGCTGTAGAGGCTCTGTAGTGCTATTACGGTCAACTCTGTAGTTAACCGCAATAATCTGCAGGCCTCTAGGGTTGCCGGCAATCATGCTGAACTGTAAACTACTTGCTAATTTTGCAGAACAAAATTTTTTTTCTTTAAATTCATAAACTGTTGAGAATGTGGTAAGGAAATCATGTTAACAAAATAACATGCATCTGATCATGATTCCCCTATCACATACTCTTGACTTGAAAACTTATCTCTTTGAAATTACATTCAAAATTTATACAGCGGAAGACTATCGGTGACCCATATCCCTCACCCAATCCTGCCTGGCATGCAACTTCCCTGTTCGTCATCCACCATATACTACTAGTGAACAGGTCTCTTACCTGCAACATGTGAACAAACTGATGAGCTATAAGCTCAGTAAGTTCAAATATAAAAACATGAAACTGACATGCTGTACTGCTGTGCTCATGCATGATACTGGACTCTGTGAACATGCTTCTGGCTGAAGTTTAGTCTTAGGATATTATCTGATATTTTAGTTCTGGTTTTGGGCTCTTGATTGGTCGTACCGACATGTTAGCGCAACCGAGAGCGGTACTTTAGTGCTGACCTCCTCAGTCTTAACTGATGCTAAACATGCAAACCTCCCCATGGGTCGAGAGGCCGATACGCCAATATCTGGTTTATTTACCATCTTGCTGGTGTTCCAACTGGGTAGCATACTGCTTGCCCCCACAGTCGGAACCTGTTAATCAAATTACTGGGGTGTGAATTAATTAACACACTAGGGTGCCTTGTGCACCTAACTGTTTTCTTGTTCTGGTACTGTCTGGTCTGTGTATTGAAACATGCAACTCTATATGCATGACATGAACTGACCTGTGCTGACATGAGACTGACATGCACTGACATAAACATCGTGATGCAGACAATCAATGTCCGACATACACGTCATACAACATACATAACAAGCTTGTCCACGTTGCAGTCAGGACAATGCTTGAACTTACAAGAATTCCGCTAGCGTGAGCCTCTGCTGCTCTGGGACTGCTGATTCGGGGTCTCTGGCTTGAACTCCTATAAAAGGAATAATCACTGATTATTTACCATATTTATCTTATACTGAAAATATGGCAATACATGAAAATTTTCATTTCCAGACTCTTTTTTTTTTTTTTTTTCTCTCTGGCTTCGAACACGCCCTCCTACACGGGCGTGTCTCTGCCCGTGTACCTCTCTGGACTTTTAAGCCTGGCCGTGTAATTCGTGGAACATGGCCGTGTATGCTTACACGGGTAGATACACGGTCGTGTTACTGGCCGTGTACTCCTCTGTACTCTTACACGGTTACTTACACGGCCGTGTTTCTAGCCGTGTTCTCTTACTGCCTAACATGGCCTGCTACACGCCTCCCTCTTGACCGTGTGTCCCTTGACACGACCCGATACATGGCCGTGTACCTCTCGGGTCTGATTTTTTTTTTTTTTTTTGCAACACGGTCGTGCATATGGGCATGTTTGGGGCCGTGTTCTGAATACGCCCTTGTACACGCCCGTGTTCATACCAGAATCAGGATTCTGGGTCCGAACTGCTCTGCTCTGATTTCCTAAGGCTTTTATGGCCTTTGTTCTACTTCTTACACTTGAAATCGATCTTCATAAGATCGTTTCAAGGTGTCTATTACATTCCTACTATCACAAATCCATGATTTCATAAGCAAAAATCCCACATTTTGCTCATTTACAACTCTTGACTCAACTTTTGAAAAATCTGCATTTTTGTAAAGAATATTCACTAAACTCGGTTTTCTAAACCATCTGTTCATGGATTCGTGTTTGAAAATATCTAGACTTGAATCATGTTTCGATTTTAACCGAAAATCTCGACAAGATTCATTCACATTCTCTGTTTCCTCTCAAAACCCCAGATTTTTCCCCAAAGAAAAACGTGAGAACTAGAGTTTACCTTACTTTGAATCTTGCGAGCTTCTTGCTGCGGATTCGTGGCTGAATCTCGAACAATCTGCTGCTTGAACTAGAAATCCAAGCTTTCCTTTTTCCTTCCCTCTCTTTCTCTCGGTTTCCTTTCTCTCTTTCTTTTCTTTCTTTCTTTTCCCTTTCTGCCGACTGCTGTGCAGCTAAGGGATTAATTAATCCCCCCTATCTCACGTGCCTCACTCCCTCACTCTCACTTTCTTTCTTTTTTTTTTTTTTTTAAAGGTTAGGCCTTGTTTGGCTAGTCTTTTAGCCCTTGATCAATGTGGCTCACTTGTGTGCCATTGATCTCTTAGTATGTGTTTTTCCACATACTTTTCTATTAATTTTAAAACATCATAAATGGAATTAATGCTTAGCTTTTAACTATTTTCATTAATTCATTGTCAAATTTTGATTAAAACTCAGTTAATCAAAATTTTCCTCTGCTCTGTATTCTGTAATCTGTATCACTGTAAATGTACATTTATTTACATATTTGTACAACTATTTCCGAGAACGTAGATTTCTCGGTTATCACATTTTTTATCTTTAAAATCCTAATTAGAGCCTTTGAATCATATTAAAAGCCATAACGGTTCATTTTGGTCATTTCCTTAATTTTGACCAAAATGACAATTTTACCCATAATGGGTCTTTCTTACTTTTATTCAACTTAACACTTGATTTTGGCCTTTAAAATCTTAGTTAAGGCCTTAGAATACTATTTCAATCCCTAACGTCCATTTTTCTAACTTTTGAAAAAATGACAATTTTATCCCCAACTTTTGACAAAATAATCATTTTGTCCCTAGTAGGATTTTTCTTCGTTTCTTTAACTTAAATATTGATTTTGGCCTTTAAAACATTAATTAAAGCCTTAAGTTGCTATTCTAAGCTATATCGGCCCTTTTTCCAATTTTTAATAAAATGACCATTTTGTTCCTAACTTTTGACAAAAATGATCATTTTGTCTCTAGCGTAATTTCTCTTCGTAAATCTACTTTTCTTATACTTAAAACTTAATTTTGGCCTTTAGAATCTTAATTAAGCTATTCTAAGGTCCTAACGGTCATTTTCTAATATTTCTGAAATTTTTGATCAAAATGACAATTTTACTCCTAACGAGTCTCTAGGCCGTAAACTTTTCACTTTAGTATTTTAATAGGTTTTTCTAAGCTCAAAAACCATGAAATAATTTTTCTTACACCTTACCATATTTTTACAGTACTAATTACGGTAAATTCTCGGTTTACAATTACCGACCCTTGAGAAGTACTATTCCGACCCTAGGTCGTTTATCCTCTTTTTCTTACGTTTTAGGACTCCGAATTGACGTTTCACTAATATTGGAAACGTCCGTCATCTTTTTTCTCGGCCTAGGTCATTGATGGAACTCGTGTTTTCAAACTCTGACCCTTTTTTATCCCTCGTTTCTCAAAATATCTTTCATGCCATTCTAAAAATTTCGGCAGTATTTCAACTTAAATTTTTAGTTTTCGGCATTTAGGTAATGCCTCAAAACCATCTAATCTATCACGTACTATACTAGAGGCTTAATTTTATGTAAAAATACAAACTTTTTATGTAAAATTTTCACATAAAACCTAATTGTTTCTAACGACATTTCGGCTCATTTTTTTTTTAATCTAACCCTCGGTTTTTATCTATATTTTACACATTTTTCCTCACAAAAATCACATTTTATCACATGTTAACCCCACGGTTTTTCTTGAATTTTCATGCATAAAATTTTGTTTCAAGCTTCTAAATTCTCCCTAACAATCCACATGCCACATATAAACTTTTTGAATCAACATACTACCAAAAATCAAGCTTAAATTTTCATTCATCTCCCCATAATAGCCCACGGATTTTCATTGAACAAAGGCACCAAAAATCTTTGTTTTTAAACTCTAATTCATTCCTTGCTTCATTTGCATGCTAACATAGATTTTTAAAGCAAAATCTAACAAAACTAAAGCTTGAAATTCACCCCACTATTCTCACTTGCAGCCCACGGTTTCCTCTTAAAAAAATTCAATAGAAAGCTTGATAATTGAAGCTTACCTTACTCCAATGAACAACTTGAGCTTAGGATGAATTTGAAACAAGTTTTGGTGGGAAAAACTTGAAGAAAACCTAGCTTAAGGAGGGTTGGGGTGCACAGCAGCAAGCAGCAAGAAGGCATCAATGGCTACAATATTTTTTTTCTAGTTTTTGAAGCCAAAACCCGTGTATTTAAGTAGCCAAAAAAAGGGACTTGTTAGCAAAAGTTTTGGGGGCCTTTTAGCAATTTTTAAAGGACTTTTTAGCAACACTTTAGGAGTTCATTTGCATTTAACAAAAGTCCTTTGTTGATTTTTCCTCATCCACCGACTCCAAGGTTGCCATATTTCCCAAAATTTTCCAAAATTTAAATGCCGTTTTGGCAACATCTTAGCTTTAGGATCAAAGTCTCTTTACTTCTACACTATTGGATTTGCCTATTTCTTTCTACACCATTTTCTTTTCTATTTATGCCATCACCTATGTGACATTATGGTGACCTCACTTGTATGCTTTTTGGTCAAAATTTGACCAAAAGTCAAACCAAACGAATTTTTCCGAAATCGTGCCGGCGGGTTTTTAAGGCTGTCCATGCGATCGGTTGCCTTAATTCACTTCCATTTGACTAAAAATCATTACCATAAGTATTTCGTCCTTTTGTGAACTATGCTCATCGTCTAGGGTTTTTGATACTGAATTGACACCGTTCGTCCTATTTCAGTTTGGTAAAATTTCTTATCACCGAATCCCTTTTCTTTAATATTGTTAGAACATTTTATTGCGTTCTAAATAATATTAAATCATACATTTTACATTTTAAACATGAAAATCATCATATACATACTATATACTTATTTTCCGATAACAATGAAATTTCTTGGTCCTTACAAATATGACATGTAAGGTTATGTCATGAATGTAAATAATTTTTATTTCTAACGAATTTATAAGTATTAAAGCACTGTATCACCACTAAGTAAAAAATAGTGTAATATGGTAACAAAAAAATTAAAAATTAAATTTTACTACGTAGAATTAAAATAAGATTACAAGTCTAAATATCAAGTGAAAAGACATCATCACATGAAAAATGTTGACATCGATGGCACATAAGAACATGCTCTAGTAATAAAAGCTATTTTATTTGTTGTACTTGTATACTAAAATTACATGTTTTTCCCGTCATGTAAAAGTTTAAACAAAAAATTTTTTTTCCTAAAGTAAAATAAATTGTACAATGATAAATCTTGTGTGTGTTTGTGTATGGATAATGTTGATATTTTAAATTTAAACATATTAAAAATGATAAATTTAATATATTTAACTCATTCTACATTTTTTTAGAGTTAGCTTGAGAGATACTGTCTATAGATAGTATTTGACTACTTAATTCCAAAATTCTTAAACCTACATCTCACACTCTCTCTTTTTCAACATCTAAAATTTCGTCTCTAAAAGTTCTTCAAACAAGCTTTAAATCTCACATTCTCTTTTAAACTCCAAATCTGTCTCCAAAAGCCTTTTAAACATGCCCTTAATCCTCGAGCTTTGTCTTTGTCTTCATACCTCTTATCATTCTCTATCTACAATTTTTACTTTCTAGTTCTCATTATTTCTCTCTTCATTCTTTTTATACTTTCTATATCTACTTCCCTACACTTTCTTTCTCAAACGTTTTTAACGCCCACACTCATTCACTTGGTCGTACACTCACTCATACACACGCTCTATCTCCCATCCACATCTCTTCATTTTCCATTCACACTTTCTCTCTCGTCATTATCTCTTTTTTTTTTCTCTCCTTTTCTTATCCTTTAATTAAAATTTAATAGTTCAAACTTTATCAAATTGTTTAAAAAAAAAAGCTAATATTGCAAGTAAAATAACATTGGTATATAACATTGATAGTTGTCAATGCCCAAAAATGTACAAGGCCCAATTCCAAGCACTGGTTTGTAGTGCGAAAAAGGTATGTACGTGTGCCCAAGTCACGTTCATAGACTTTTAACAAGTTGTGGTTTAGTGGGCCGTTAACGCATAAATGGGTCTATTTATTATTAATTCAAGTAGATTTTGACCCGTTTGGAGAGCCTCGAATGGGTTTTGAACTAATTGGGTTATAAGAAAATAAGCTGGACAAACGAAGAAAAATTAGTACCAGCTCATATGGTAAACCAACTTCCTTTAGTTCAGTAAGTCCAATAAGCCTAAAATCCTTTAGAGTAAATCGTTCTAGTCAATTATGCTATTTCTACTCACCCAATCACTTTGGATGGTCTAAAAATGACAGTCCCTCATATTTGAACTATGAATCTATATCTATTTTATTCTTATTCTTGACTTCTGACAACTAAAACACAGAAGCTTATTGTTGATCGATTTTTTGTTGATCATGAATCGATCATCTCTTCAGCTTCATCAATCAATCATGTTAACTTGGGAAAGAATGGTGTTTGCCTTGACTTGCCTTAACTTATCTCGAAAAGGCAGTAAAAAAATGGTTAGGACCAAAATTAGCATTTGCGTTTTTATGAAAGCACAAGAAATGTTGACCAGACAATTCATGTGATGATAAAGACATGAGATGTTTTGGATATTTAGCACTAGTACGTCTCAAATTTTTTATTCTTTGACAACTTATTCTTTAAATTTTTAATTTGGACGATTTACCTCTTAAAGTTATTAAATTATTACGACGTACTCCTTTTAGTTAATTTTATATTGAGTTGAAAATTTTAAATAAAAAGATTTAGATTAAGGTTTGTATTAGATTTGAAAATTTTTAGTCAGAAATTTGATTTGTATTACAAATTTAGACCATAAATTGCTCAACTTAAAAGTTTAAAGGATAAGTCGTCAAAAATATCAAATTTATGGGGTATCAGTCCTCATACTTGGTATGTTTAAGCAAGCATATATTTGACAGTGTACTATATTGAAAGATAGTATAAATAAAGAGTTATTTAAGGATATATTTGGGAAAAAAAATTTAAAAGATAAATTAAGATAAAATATTTTGATCAAATGCGGCTCGTAATACAATTTTTTAGGGAAAATGGAAACAAAAATCCATAATATTAGGGATCGAAAAGCAAATAGATAAAGTACAAAAAATAAATAAAAAATAAATGAAAAGACGACCATAATGAGCATTTCAAATTTTACTACAGTAAGAAATTATGAGAAACCTTAACAATATGTTAGAGTTTAGACTGTGATGCGAAAGAATTATGGATTACATATTTATAAATGATGTTGTCATTTTGTATTCAACACATCTTAAATTTATTAAGTAAAAGTTTCCATTCTATAATGTCTAATCATTTGATAAATCAAAAGATACATTACATAGATATATAATCATTTATCCACTTATGATTAAAATGTTTACAAAAATATCCATCAAAATAAATTAATTTTTTTAACAGAATTATTACACAAATCAATATAACTTTTGATCTAATCCAATACATATAATAAACCCCTCATATATGTCAATGCTTATACTTACCCTACCGAAGCAAAAGTAGACGAATATTATAGTGTTACCAAAGTTAAAGTGCCTATTTTTTGCCTCACGACTGCATACTTTATATTTACATTATCACTTTAATATTATATCTTTTTACATACTTTCTTATGCATAATGTCAAATTTATTATATAGATAATCTTGATGATATTTGCTTGTTATAAATCTATACTAATATATATATATATATCAAATACAATCAACATATAAAATGAATAAATAAATAATTCTTTGTTGATCAATAAATATCTAAAGTCCTTAAATAAAATTTGGCTTTAAAACACTAATCCCAACAATATTACTACATTGATATTTCTATTATGAGAAACACAACTAAACTGAACTTTTGTCCGCTAACCTAGAAAATTAATTAATATAAGAAGAATTTTAATCACGTTATTATCGTAATCAGTAAAGATATTGATGTCCTTTCCTGCTGCTACATAAGCAATTTGTTACCTAAATTTTTGGCCGTTTTAGCCAAAGGGTAATAACAAAATTATATGAACGACTAAGAACAACTGATAACACGTTTGGTTGTAAATGTGGAACCAACGACAGTCATTCCAGTTTTAGTCATCTTCAACCTTCAACCAGCTATCTATGGAGTGCGATCAAATCAATTTTGAATTTGATAAATGTATTACTTGTGAAGTATGTGCTCGTGTATGTCCTGTGGATCTGCCTGTCATTGATTGGAAATTAGAAACTAATATTTACAGGAAACAATTTCTTAATTACAGTATTGATTTCAAAATTTGTATAATTTATGATAATTGTGTTGATTATTGCCCAACAAATTGTTTATCAATGACTGAAGAATATAATTTTTCTACTCATAATCATTGTGTATTGAATTATAATCAAAATATCTAAATCTATTTTTTTTTTGCACGAAATTTAATTTTTGTGGTAAATATAACGTATACATTTTCAAATAAACATGCAAAACTAATTTATAAACCAGATCTAAACTGATTAAAACCTTCAAAACTTTATTTTCAAAATTTGATTCTTCTTCCTCTTTTTATTTGTCATAAGAAAATTGTGATGAATTTCTTCAATTTCTTAGATCTAAAACTGTGGTTGTTCGGTGGCTGCCAGAATATTAGTGGGAGGAGGCCACCCATACATTAAGAAAGGAAGAGGGGTAAGGGAGACATTCTTGTGAATGGTATTAGTTGTTTGCTCTTGTTTTTAATTTTTTAATTTTTTAGTTTTTTTTTTTTTTTTATAGTTTTCCCAATCAACAAATAGTGAGTCATTTTCTAACTTTTTTTTTTTCAAATTAAATTTTTTAGAAAGTCATTTTTCAAATAAAGGAATCTGTTTAAATCATTTTGCCAATTCACTCGTTTGGTTTAATGATTTTCAATGTGTTGGGTTTTTTAGCATATTATATATATATATTTTTTCAAGCTATTTTATTATTAGAAATTATTGTCAACCTACAAAAATACCCTCTTTTATTATTATTATTATTATTATTATTATTATTATTATTATTATTATTTTGCTAAAAGAAATGCCAACTTTTTTATTGGATCACATGCGTTGCACCTAATCAATTATGTTAAAAACTTGATGGAATAGGACAGAAATTTTTTGATCAAAATTAAAAAGAATGTGAACCAAATTGTCACCTATAAAAAGTTACGGGATCATTTGAACTAATTAATCTATTCACTTATAAAATCTCCAAATTTTGGCTATAAAATTTATACTCTTTTCCAAAGTAAAAAAGGGGTGTCAATCTTTTCCTCATCATGCCACTACGTACCATATATATATATATAGAGAGAGAGAGAGAGAGAGGGTTTTGATTCATCTGGAACGTTTAAATTTAACAACATTTAGGTATTGTTTAGAGAAAAAATTTTATTTTAATTTTACTTAAATACAATACAATTTTACACCAAACACAAATTTTGCAATAGTGCTACGAAAATAATTATTATTTAAAACATTTTTAAAACAATCACATCAACTTTTCAACTCCACTATTTATCTCTACTTTTACCAATCACATCAACTTTTCAACTCTTAATTACTTTTCATCTAAACACATATTTCATTCAAATACAAAACAAATACTTTTCAACCAGAAATAACATTCAAAAAATAAATTTCATTCAAATACAATAAAAATACAATGCGTTTACCAAACGCCCCCTTAGTCATGAATCAGGAAGCATCCCTTTTGTATTTTTAAAATATAGGTTAATTGCGTGTCTCGTATAAGGTAGAAACTTTGTTGTTAAACCACCTAAATAAACCACAAAGGAATAAGTGCTGGTCCATTTTAATAAATGGGGGGCGATGATGACATTCGAAGTCATCCAATTTAATTTGGTCAACTGAAATTAACAGACAGTCAAGTTAACTATAAGCTTTTGCTTTTTCGTTTTTCACATGATCGCTCATTTAGTAGTACAAGCTAATAATTGGGATATATGACTAAATGATAAATGAGATGATGTACAACAACATCAACATTAGAAATCATATAAACGTAAATATACGCATTATATTATATAACTAAGTGGTTTGCCCACCCAACAAAATTAGCTCACCAAAAGTCAGAATCTCCCACGCTCGCACGGCAGAATCTTCTGTTTCTTCAATTGCATTCTCATTTCTTGTGCGCTACTTCCATCTTCTTACTTCTTATCCCCCATCCTCATTTTGTTTTCATATGTACATATCATTTTCTCAATAATTAACTTTTTTTTTTTTCTGTTAATTAATTTGGGATTTTTCTTATTCCGATGCCCCCACATATCAAATATTTTTTCTCTCAATTTGCCCCTGTATATGTATCATATCATTCCAACTAATTCCCGATAGGCTCTAATCCCAAAATAACTACCACACCATGTTTCCGTTATTTGGTTACTGCGGCCGCACCCCCTTCTCCTCGTTGATGTTCCTCTTCCTCTTCCTCTTCCTCTTCCTCTTTCTTTCTCGGCCTTCCTCTCCGGCCAGGCTCTTCCCGCCCGACCAAGAAGTCTCCATCGTCACCGCCACCACCTCCGGCGACACCCACCAGAATGCCACGGGGCACGACTTCACGAGGTTCCTAGACGCCGTCAAGGGAAGCCACGTCCCCGGCATGTCCGACCTCAAGGAGTACTTCCGCCGCTTCGGCTATCTCTCCCCCTTCTCCAACACCACCAACTTCACCGATAATTTCGATTCTGACTTCGAATCCGCCGTCCTCCTTTACCAGACCAAGCTCGGTTTGCCCGTCACCGGCAAGCTCGACTCCGATACCATAACATCGATCATGTCGCCGAGGTGCGGGGTAAGCGACCGTGACTCCACGGCGGCGCGTGAAGTTCATGATTATAACGATCGTGATCAAGTGCACGACACGCGCCACTACGCGTACTTCTACGGCAGGCCGAGGTGGCAGCGCAGGTCACCGATGACACTCTCGTACGCCTTCTCTCCGAACGACATGGTGAACTACATAACCCCAAGGGAGGTCGGTTGGGTTTTCAGGCGTTCGTTCTCCAGATGGTCGGCGGTTATTCCAGTGAAGTTCAGGGAGACGGATGATTACTCGTCGGCGGACATAAAGATCGGGTTTTACAAAGGAGAGCACGGGGACGGAGAGCCGTTCGACGGGGTATTAGGAGTGCTGGCACACGCGTTCTCGCCGGAGAACGGGAGGTTCCACCTGGACGCGGCGGAGTCGTGGGCGGTTGATTTGGAAAGAGAGAAGTCTAAAGCAGCCATTGACTTGGAATCGGTGGCAACACACGAGATAGGGCATGTGCTTGGGTTGGGTCACTCTTCAGTCAAAGAAGCGGTTATGTATCCAAGTTTGAGTCCGAGGACTAAGAAAGTTGACCTCGTCATTGACGATGTCCGAGGTGTTCAGGCTCTGTACGGCTCCAACCCCAACTTCAAGATCAGCTCCTTGCTACATCAGACCTCTTCCCGTAATTCTTATAACCAATCCTTTTCTCCTCGTACCAACCTCCTTTCCATCTCTATTCTTTCTTCCTCCTTCTTCCTTTACTTTTTTTTATTTTTCATTTTTTCTAGCCACTAGTGTTTTTTTTTTTTTGGGTAGAATTTCTAGCCACTAGTTATCCACAAAGGTAAAATCACCTCTTTTTTTTTTCCCCCCCTTTTCTTTTCTATTTTCGTATTATATTCTTTTAAACTGAAACGAAAAGATTGTTGACGTATACTCGATTCTTAATACTCAAAAGAAAAAAGTAAGAGAAATTCTTTTCTATTATATTTTCAATTTTTTTAGGACTGTTTTTATTCATGATTTCTAATTTTAATTTTTAGCGTACAACGTGTTATTGACTTGTACGTTATACATGTTACATTTTATAATGTATAATTTTAGCATATGTAGCTGATGATGGCCAAAAGTTGGCTTTTTTTTTTTTTGTTCAATAAATAAGCAAAAGTAGGCTTTAAATGCAGAGAATCCTCTAAGAGGCCGGAGGGGAAAAAGATCAAAGTGGACAGGAAAAGAGGTCAATCATCAATAAAGGCGAATTCCAGCAAAAATAAAAAATAAAAAATAAAAATCAACAAAAGCGGGACACTTTTAATCTGTAGTGCTGAACATCCCTACCCACCCAATTACCCTACTACCTATAATATATAAATATATATATATATATGTATTTGATTGTGGTTTGCCAAGAACACATGTTGTTATGCTTAACCTGAATTTTGGTACAACCAAGGTATCACTTACTGTGCAAGGTGAGCAGAACTAAATTTATATATGTCTACAACAAGATATATAGTTTTGAACTTTTTTCTTAATTAATAAAAAGGTAGGCCTTTACGTCTATATAATCATACAAAGAGGACAGAGGTCATAAGATCTAAAGAAACGTGCATTCCATGTTAATGGTTTGTTTAGAAGAAAGGTTTATTATTAAAATATAAAAGATTTTTAGATTTAGAAAATAAAATATTTTTTATATTTTTTTAAAATAAAATGTTGTTTGAATGGATAAATTTTTTTTTTAGAGAAAACTCTTTTATTATATTCTAAAAATGAAAAATTTTTAATATCTATACATAAAAATTTATGAAAATATATTTTTTTAAAATAAAAAATTTTACATTTTATAAAAAAAACTTCCCATAAATTACTAATTCGTCCTGATTCGTTATTCATATTCTAGTCAAACACGGAAGAAGTCCCGCGCTCACGACTTTTGACTCGATGACTTTTGCGTAATATATAGAGTGAATTAATAAAATAACATTTTCGCTTTCTTAAATTTGTGAAATGACTTTTCAAAAATCTTTCTTCACTTTTTTTTTTTAAAATTTGATTTAAGAAATTCGATATTACTCTCATATTCTATACTGCCAGCTACACTCCTGTGAAGCTAAAACTTGATGATACTCAACTTTCAAAATATAAAACGGTGTATTTTTTGAATCCATATATAAACAGTCTGGTATTATTGTGCGAGCAAGTCTCTGTAATTAAATGATTTAAAAGAATGATAATGCTTGTATATGTTTCCTTTTTTTTTTTCTTTTTTTCTTTTTTTACTTTTTAGTTAATCACGGGCAAAGATATCTATGCCAATGCTGTACAAATTTATAATTTGTTATATTATGTATAGTGTTATAAGTATTATATTATATTATATTATAATATGATTATATAGTCGTATAGTCAGGTTATAAATGATGTAAAATATTTATAATTATAGATACTGATATTATAAAATATTTATATTTACTATGATATTGTAGTATGTTATAATTTGTTTTATTATGTGATTGAAAATGTACAAAATTTAAATTATATTATTTGTGTTATATTAGATTATATTATAATATGATTATATAATTCTAAAATATTATATAATTACATATGTTATGGACTATTTAAAATTATAAATGTAGGTATTATAAAATATTTATATAATTACAGATGTTAAATTTCTACATCACAGTTTTATTTGTCTTTCTTTTACTACTCCTTGTCACTATGATGGAAATTATAATTATTTTAGAAAATAGTATAAGTAGTTTATATTGATTGTAAATATATTAATTCCTTGATTAGTTTATATTTTATTAAGGATTCTATTGTTTTTATTTTAATACTGAAATAATAAAATATATTATTATTTCTGTTAATGATTTTTAAGAAATATATTTTAAAAACTTAATATGTCAAAAAAAAAAACCCCAAGTGAAGTAGGAGCACAAAAGTGACAAAATATTAAGCCAGGAATAAAGATGAGAATTAACTATACAAACAACAATAAAAAATACTTTCTTAAGAATCCAATATGCCAAAAAAAAAAAAAAAAGAAATCCAAATAAAGTAGAAGGGTAAAAATAGCAAAACACCACACATTAAGGGTAAAAATAGAAATTTACTGTATAAATAACAGTAAAAATAGACATTTTTTTTAGTAATATATAATAATGTTATTTCTTAAGAACGGAGATTTTCTTTATATTATTTATCTAACATAACCTAGAATTTGGTGTTACTGGTAGAATATGTATACACTGATAATTTTTTTTTTCCTATATATCTTCCAATTTGGGTATTATTTATTTCTTTTTTTGTCAAAGAACAAAAAGGAAAAAAAAAAAAAACAATAAAACACACTAAGTTAAAAGATTAAAGAAGCAAAGCCAGATTAGAAAATTTTCTTTAAAAAAACACCATATTAGAAAAACCAAACATTATTATGAATGAATGAGGGAGATATACAACATTATAATTCGATATCAAAAAAAGAAAAGAAAAGAAAATAATGGAGCATTTGATAAACGTATTGCGTCTTAGTTGCGTTTGAATACATTTTTTTTTTTGAATGCTATATTTGATTGAAAAGTATTTATTTTGTATTTGAATAAAATATATGTTTGGATGAAAAGTATTTTAGAGTTGAAAAATTGATGTGATTGATAAAAGTAGAGATAAATAGTTAAGGTTGAAAAGTTGATGTGATTGTTTTAAAAAACTTTTGAAGAGTAATTGTTTTCGTAACACTGTTGAAAATGATTGTTTTTGAATGTAAAACTTTACGTTTGATGTAGAATTTGTTTACCAAATGTGTTCTAAATAAGAGAGAGAAAAACTTTCTGCATTTAATTTAACATGTCACAACAAAGGCTAAACTACCACGAGATTATGGTTGTTCTTAAGAAAATAAATATCAAACATAAAAATATTTATAAATAGATTGGAAAAAAAAAAGAGAATAAGTACATGCATACCTGTCAATTGTTATGCAAATTAAATTATCTCAAGAAAGATTTATTTAACTTCTGATGAGAAAACTGTCGTGAATAAAATTTATGAGTTTGATCCGGAGCCTTGAATTCTTCATGTAGAGAGAGAGAGAGAGAGAGAGAGAGAGAGAGTTCAGGTCTGTCTTCGATTTGAAAATTACAAGTTGAGGGCATACAATGATGCCATGATAGCATGTATTCAATATAATTGGACACACGGAGAAAAATAAAAAGAAAAAAATAACTATTTTAGATTATTTAAAGTACTTTTTTAATGGAGATATTTTTTCAATTAACATTTTTTTTAGATTTTGTTTGGTTACCAAAAGTCAAAGTAGAATTTTTCCTCTGATCAATCGGATTTACATTTTGATTAATATGGACAATGCAGATTTTGATTAAGCTAATGAAGGTTATCTCATGTTTTTCCTACTGTAGTATATCTTGATTCTCAATCAAAATTCACTTAATTTGAAAGAATCACTTTCGAGGAATCTAGATTGATACAGGGATCTTCTTGTAACCAAAATAAGTCATAATCCACATGAAAAGAGAGTTGAGCAATCTCATAGGCAACTTTGATTCCTAATCCAGGAATGAAAATCCTTTGAGTTGATTGCATTGATTGCTGCAAGGGGGTCTGTCTCAACGAAATCCACCCAAACATCAAGATTTCTAGGGAGTTGGCTAATTTGAAATCTGGCTCAGATACCATACTTTAGGGCTTTTTAGATTCATCCCAAATGATTAGCTTATTAAAAGGAGTTGTTGAATCCTTTAAAACCTGTTTTCAAGTCGATGTGTGTCCTTAGTTCGCCAACACGTGGCCAGTTTCTTTTGATCACCTGGAGAGCCACACAACAAGTTTCTCATTAGAGCAACCCAAAACATAGCCTAATTAGGAGGGCTAGACGCCCGTGGCACAGCTTTTAACAAAATGCATCTACACCTCCATCTTTAAATCGGTTATGTCGAAACATTACAGCTAATTCATGCATCAATTGCTTTCAATTTCGTTAAGAGTAAATTATCAATAGAATGGACTAAAAGAAGAAAGTCAAAGTAGAATTAGAGAAATTTAAGACTTATGTGGTTCAACTAGACAATTTCTCTACTTGAAATGAGTTTTATTTATTCTTGCCTTAACTTGATCCTCTAATTACTATTTTCCATCTTCGTCTTTATCTATCCAATTAAGTTTAAATATGTCAATAAAAAGCAATCTATTTGAATTTTGAATCTCTCCCTCACATGATATAACCGAATTTCCTCTATGGATAATGCCAAAGGGAGAATCGGTTTTTGTGGATAAGGGTGAGATGAAATTCAAGTTCAAATCCTATTTGAATTTTGTGTCTTACTTTCTCTTGGAGTGGCCGAATCTAGCCATGATTTTGGCCTTAGAGAGAATCGGTTTTGGTTGAAAAAGGAAGACAAAAATTCAAGTTAAATCTTGTTTGAATTTTGAATAAAAGATCTCCTAGGTGGCCAAAAATTCAAGGAAGATTTTGACCTAAGGGAGTTCGGATTTTTGTGTAGAAAAAGAGGAGAAAATCTTCTCTTGGTCTAACTCAAAATTCAAGGGATCATCTCGTGCAAAATTATAAATAGGGGTGCTATCATTCCAATTCTCTCAGACTACAGACTTTCAGGTGAGCAGGCTTATTGTTATACAAATCATCATAACAATAAGTTCTTAAATAGGGGTGGAAAAAGGGAAGAAAATCTTCTCTTGATCCAATTCAAAATTCAATAGATCACCTCATGCAAAATTATAAAAAAGGGTGCTATCATTCCAATTCTCTCAGACTACGGACTTTCAGGTGAGCAGGCTTATTGTTGTATAAATCACCATAATAATAAGTTCTTAAAGAGATCTGGGTGGTCAGAAGAAGACTAGTAGTACTAGTATACTGATTGAGGATCCGAGTACCCATACACTCTGTCATCCGAGAATTGGAGAATAGTAGAGAAGGCTAATTGATTGAAGTCCTCTGGTCATTCTACTCCTATATTCTTGGCGTCATCTGAAAGTATAAAATTATTATTGTTAATTTATTATATATGACATCATGAGATATTTAACGATCTTAAAAAAATTTTTGTAATTCTACTGTGCTATTTTGATAGATTTTTTCTACAAAAACATTATACCTAAACAGAATATATAATATGGTGTCAAAGACCCCCAAAGCCACCTTGTCCCGAGCCCATCATGGGTTTAAAAATCCTGTCTCATTTATAACTCACCTTATTTAAATCGTATTTTCCCTGCCCCATTTAAGTTATGTCATTTTAGATAAATTGTATTGTGAGTAAAATTGTCATCCCTACACTTTGCTAGTCCAAATATATCTTCAAGTCATACGTCGCTTGTTCGGATTACCTACAGTGGGAGCATAAAACGATGGGATTAAACTCATTAAGTACAAGCATAAATCCCACTGTGCATGAGGTAAGTTGCATGACTATTTATGTTTACCCCTTTTATTTCTTAACATATTATTCTTAACATATTTATGAACTCTTGTGTATGTATCGAAGTTCGCGCAACCTTATTTAAGGAAGACAAGAGAGTGACCCTGCCGTCAACACCTAAGATCATAGTTAAAATCTTTCATGAAGACCTCATATGGATGGAGGTTGGTATGATACATTTTAATTTTTCACTTATTACTTAATCATGAGTCCTTAATTCATAAAGTGAACATGAAATATGACATGCCTCGTAAAGCATGCAAATAAGCATAAAATCATGACAACATAACATAACAGTCATATAAACACATAATACATATCAAACATGACAACATACAATCCATATTGTAGGTGATGCTTATACTTATAGAAAATCTTAAAGTAGAAGTTCCTCGTGATTCATGCCCAACTCAAACTCTTTGTCATTTTGGTGTCCTATTCTAGACCGACATTGACAATTAGAAAAGATTCTTAAAGTTATTCTTTGTTGTTAATAAATGTCTTATAGAACTTCTTGCTTCTAGTTAATAATTAATTTTTTTCAAGATTAATTATTAATTATTCTATTTTTTTTAATCCTTAAGAAGATAGATTTTTTCATGAATTGGTTACTTAAGTATTATACTCTTACTTGAGGATTGGTAGAATATTAAACCTTAATTTGCTCATATTTAGACCTCTATTTACTTAATAATTATTAATCAAGTTGATTAATAATTAATCAAGTAATATAATTAAATGGTTTAAGTATCCAACATTTGTAATTATTATTTAGACGATTCATAAAAAAATTAATTAGTTAAGTATTAATGTTTTTAAATGTTAATTGGTCGATAATTAACTAATTATTAATTAGTTGACAGAATATTAAATTAATTTCTATTGAATTTACTTGAAATGGTTAATTATTATAAAAATATTTAACTAGTTGAATCATCACTTAAAATTATTTTATAAGTAATTATAAAATACTTAACCAATACTTAACCATATTAATTACCCCATTAAATTAGCTTAACAGACTGTCCTTAAACTAGGAAAAACACCGTCTTCATGTCAGGTTTTCTAATTTTACAATTTAATATTTAATTATTTTAGCGTTTTAGTCATTTGTTCATAATTAATCCAAACTTAGACCACATGGTTCTTCATAATTAGGGGTCTTAATATCATGTTATAAAGGTGGTCAAAGTACTACTTAACCATCAGATTTACAAATTTTTTTCATTTTTTTGCCCCATTTTTAACTTTTTTTTTTTTTTTTTTGCGTTTTAACCCCTAAAATGGATTAACTTGTTCCCATTATGCACATCTGAATGTTTTTTTACTCATGGGACATTATAAAACCTCCTTGCAGGTTCTAAATTCTAAATTACATTTTAATTTTACTCAAATGTAATATAATTTTATACCAAATACAAATATTGTAACAGTGTTACGAAAACAATTACTATTCAAAACATTTTTAAAATAATCACATCAACTTTTTAACTCCACTATTTATCTCTACTTTTATCAATCACACCAACTTTTCAATTCTAAAATACTTTTCATCCAAACACATAATTCATTCAAATACAAAATAAATACTTTTTAGCCAAATACAACATTCAAAAAACAAATTTCATTCAAATACAATCAAAATATAATGTGTTTACCAAATGTCTCCTTAACTTTTTACCCCTAAACTTAAATTTTATGTTCACATGTTGACCCCTAAAAGGTATTTTGATCATTTTATGTCCATTCCTCATGAAAATTTGAACTATAATATATTTTAGTCCCTTATTCTTGACTGTAAAGTTTCGAACTCAACCGGCACTCCTAGCCTTATGAAATCACAATTTTACCCTTCAAGGGCAAAAACGCCATTTTCCCCACTTAAAATTTTTCTAGCAGAGATTATACTGACAGAAACACTCTGTTCTCCATGAGGTTAGTGGAATTCTCACTAAAAACATTATTTTCACATTTATTTTGTATTATGTCAAAAAGGCTATTTCACATAGTTTACGAACGTTAAAATTGATTCTATCATTATTTGAGCCATTAAAATCATTTCTTTATATTTCAAGTTGCCGACATAAAATATTCTCAGCAATAAACGTGGCATAACCAAATCTTTTCATGCCATAACATATATTTCATACCACATGGTCATGAAACTCATGAAGGTTATCCTTTCATAAATGTTTGAACATTTTAATCCCATATAACACACATATCACAATGATAGCAACAAGACCATTTTTTTAAAACATCATCATCATGTCAAGATTTTTATTTCATTTTATTTAATCTTCTTTAGGTTCATTTTTTTGTGAAAATCCTTGGGGCTTATAAAATTTGCTAGTTTGTGGAAAAACGTATACCTTAGTTTTGTTGATGGAGTTTGTGGCTCTTTTGAGGGCTTGGAGGCTTTCTTGAACTCCTGTGATGAGGAGCTAGTAGTTGGAAATAAACACATTTTATCACAAGTTCAAAAACTAAAACTTCAATATTGAAAGCTAGTGGTACACTAGTGTTTTTACATTGAAAAACGATGCGGTGGCGACCTTCTCTTGAGGCCTAATGATACGAAAGTTGAGAAGGGAGGTTGTGGAAGAGATTTCTTGGTGTCTTTGCTTGTCAAAATTTGGACTCAAGGAGATTCAGACGAGAAAATGATCTGTTTTAATGAAAATGAGAGTAAAGAAGCAAAAGTGGTATTCATACCACCACACCCCTTTTATAGGCACTTCAAATAGGGTTTTAAAATTTGAAAAATAAATATTTTTAGGCTTATTATTATCAGCTGAAGCTAGTGGCAGAAAATGAAGAGTATTCATATTTTCTGGGATCCATTATTACAATTCAAGTGATGGTTTGTTTTCTCAAAATAAGTTGCGTAAGAAAGTGGTTAAACTTTTGTTTTTATTTATTTGGAGTGTTTTCTTTTCTTGGTATTCACCATATATATGGATTCTCCATCCATTAATTAATTAATTTATTTTTCCCTTTTTTTTTCCTTTCTCTCTTATTGCTTTTTGTTTTTGCATTTTTCCCAATTGCTTTGGGATTTCATCTGGGCCTGGCTGCGGCTTGCTATGTATGGCATTTGTTTATGCCATACACACACATATATTTTATATTTCAGAAAAAAAAAATGAGGATGAGGAAAATAGAACAAAAATTAGAGGGACTAAAGATAAATAGATCAAAAGTTTTAATATGCTAGTAAATAACATATTCAAGTGTAAATTTGAATTTATACTCATTAGAAAATTCAAAATATCTTTGTCTCTCTTCCTTTTTATCTCCTCCTTATCTTTTTTTTTTTTTTTTTTCTCTCCATCTTTAAACTCACCAACAGCCACCATTAAAGTTCATCACAACCACCGACCTCGCTGTCACACAAACCCCTAAATGTCGCCAATGTTGTCGTTAGCATCACTATGAATGAAACCGTGGTCGTCACGAGCGATTCCTTCTCTCCCTTTCCATCTCTCTCTCCCTCTCTCGCCTTGGACATATCAGCAACCACCCTTGACTTCCGTCAATTGCCACTGCATCGCTCTTGAAGTCCAACAGAACGTCACCGCCATACATTGCCATTGCATGACCTTCCGAACACTCTCATTGCTACAATCGTCTCGCAATCGCAAAACTAAGTTATTCATTTTTACACTAATCTTCACCCCAAAAATAGTTGCTTCATGTGTGAAATTGTGGAATATGCCCACATATATATTAGCAGCAGCTGGTGTTTATGTTTGGCTATTCAAGTTACATATTTTATTGTTAGGAACTATTTTTTTTTGGCTCACGACCATCCTTTTACCTATATTTTTATTATTATTTTCATTTTCTAAAGTTGGAGATGGAAATTCAAATTATTCCCTTTTTGATTAAATTAGAAGTTAAATTATCATTAAATTATATTTTGAAAAATTCAATAATATGTGGCAGAAGAGGATGCTAAATTCTAGTTGGTAGGGCGAGGATGTTGATTAATTTTTCTTTTTCTTTTATCCTTTGATATGCAATTCATTTTATTTGTTTGGCTGATCTATATCTATGCCTAATAATAAAAGAATCAATACTTTATAAATAGTTTTTTTTCTTTAATTCTTTCCTCCACCATTGTCATGTGATAGTCCCATTAACATTATTAACCATGTGATGCTTTAATCATTATTCTGTGATTATCTAGTCAATGTGGCACGACAATTTTTTTCTTGCCATTTGTGCATGTTATACAATTAGTGTTGAAAAGAGGACATATAAATTATTTTTTAATTTACGATATGAGATCTATAAGCAGATACAAAAAATAAAGGGGACTTCTATAGTAGAGAAAGCCACCTTTTCTTCATCCATAAGGTATGTTTTCTAACCCTTCCATTGTTTTTGAATGGTGTAGATAAAAAATGTTACACCAAGACTATCATTGAATACATTATACCATACCAAACTAATCAAAATTAAAAATTTAAAAATAAAAAATAAAAGTTTGAACGTCGTAAAAAAGGTCGAACACCAGCAAGAAACCATTAACGCCGATCTTGCCATTTACAACACCATCCTCTCCTCCAACATCTCGCCCTTGCTGTGGCACCCCAACCAAGCGTGAGTGCAAGTCACCATTGCCCAAAACCGCAAGTGCGACCTCCAGCACCACGTCCTTGCTATCGCTATCCAACATAGCGGAGCCACTGTGCATCCCAGTGGCAAAGAGCCAGCAAAGACCACCTAGTATTTGGCACCATTGTGAACCACCCATGAAGACTCACCTCACCCACCGTGCATAGATTAACGGTTAGTTGTGACGTTCTCTTTTAAAATATTGAATTGGGTAATTTCCTAAAATTATTTTTAGTTTGTTTCATATTATTGATAATTAAGTAATTTATATTATTTATTAGTTTACTTTTCATTTCATGGTATTTATCTTATATAGGATTAAGTATTATTTATAATTTGAGAGATAGAAATAAATGAAAAATATTACTGTCTAATTTTTTCAATTTGGTATTAGAGTCTTTTGGTCTCTTTGAAATCTTAAGAAAACTATATCATTTGTTTTCCCTCTAAATCCATATCTGCCATACAAACCATCTCTCAACACTTTGAAATTCATTTGATATGAAAAACCTTTGGATCCATGCATATTTTCCGAACCTTTGAAAACCAAAACCCAGAAAAAGGGAGTCTTTGCTCAATCAACATCACACCATCTGCCATGTTGCTTTTGTTCTCATTAGATTCGCGCCTTGACCTTACTTTTGTCATGCTGCTTCTCGTTGTTCGTCACATCTCTAACTTCATCGAAGTACCACAGCAGCTAGCAAATTCCAGGCTACCTAGCTCCACCTCATTGGTTGGGAACTTCCAACTGTAACGCTTCGTTGTTAGCCAAGTTGAAGTTGCTGCATTGCCATTGAAGTCTATATATTCATATTCTTTATTTTATCTTGTTGTCAGTTTTTGTTTTTTATAAGGAAAAAAAGAAAACAAAAAAGCAGAAAAAAATTTTTAAAAAAAGAAATGAAGAAGAAAAAGAGAGAGAGACAGAGAAAAAAATCAAATTGGAAAAATTGACAAAAAATAGAAAAAAAAAATTTATAATATTTGTTTTATTTTTGGTGTCATACAACCATGAAAAAGGACAAAAAAAAAAAAACAAAAAAATGAATTTGAAAAAAAAAATCCTAAGTATTATGAAACTCATTTGAACTTGAACATGATACTTGAGTTTTGAATCTTTAGAGCTAAACTACTATGAAGCTTCCGTGAACTTAAATATAGTATGTAAAGTCTTTATAAATTAAAAAAGAAAAAAAGGAGACGTTGAAGATCTGTTATCTCTGTTTTCAAGTTGAATACACTAACTTGAGAGTGGCTGCTAAAATATTGAATTAGGTAATTTTTCAAAACTATTTTTAATTTATTTTCTATTATTGATAATTAAATGAATTCTATTATCTCTTAATTTACTTTTTGTTTCTTGATATTTTATTTTATATAAATAGAGTTAAGTATTTTTTTAATTTGAGAAACATAATTAAATGAAATATACTATTTTCTCTATTTTTCCAATTTTCTCAACCTCTGACAGCCGGTGGGCTTGACGATCGGAGAATAGACATGTGAGACTACCTATGTCACAAATCACGGCGAAGGGTGGTGTGGGTAGACTCTAAGCACGAGTCATTCTCTTGCAGTCGCAATCCAACCCAACCAACAAACGATCCATGTGCAATCCTGGTGACGAACGACCCACCCTAGTGATTGGGTTTCCCTTCACTGATTTTCCAACAATACCTTTGCTTCCATCACAGGTGATGGATTCGAAAAGAGACCCATTTTTGCTTTTTTTTTTTTTAAGTAATTGTTCATATAATCAAGTATAATAGGGTGCACAATAAATTTTGTGTATATATAACATCTGAATTGTTGAAACTCAATCGGATAATTGATGAACTTTTCCTTGTTGATGGGGAAAAATATGTTGCTCCAATAAGAATTTGTTTGGAGGGTAGATTCTAATCTATTACATATGAGTTGAGTTTTTTTTTTTTTTTTTTCAAAATTTTGAGTAACTTAATCTTTTTTACTATCTAAAACAAAGGTTTCAGTTCATTCATGTGAAGAATCTATTAGAATTATCCTATATATATAAATGAAAATAAATTTATGGGTCGTTTGATAAACGTATTACATTTTAATTACATTTGAATACAATTCGTTTTTTAAGTGTTGTACTTGATTGAAAAGTATTTGTTTTGTATTTGAATAAAATGTGTGTTTGAATAAAAATATTTTAGAGTTAAAAAGTTGATGTGATTGATAAAAGTAGAGATAAAAAATTAGAGTCGAAAAATTGATATAATTGTTTTAAAAAACTTTTAAATAATAATTATTTTCGTAACATTATTTAAAAAAATTGTATTTGAATATACAATTTTACATTTGATATAAAATTATATTATATTTAAATATAATGATATTAAAAAATATTTAGAAAATAAAAAAACCATGAGATAAAAAGGAAGGTTGATACTACAAATAGGGCCGCTGACAAAAGCATTAAAAAGTTTTTTTTGAAAAAAAAAAAAAACTTTATTAGAACTATAATGAATAAGTCCTTTAGAATTTTTGACAAAAAATTAAAATGATAAGTCCTTCAGAAAAAAAAAAACACTTCACGCATCAAAATAAAATTTTGAAAAATAAATATTATTTTGAAAATTTATTATTTAATTTAATTATTTTTTTACAAATTATTATTTACTTTAATCATTTTTAAAAACCTATTATTTACTTCTTTTTTACAACAAAATTAAAATAAATAATTATTAATTGTAAAATTAGGGGACAAGATTGGGGTGGACAAAAAGATTGTATCAACTAATCCCAATTTTGCTTAGAAAAAAAAAAAAGTGGAAAAAAATTTTGATTTGTATTGTTTTTATTTTTTTAATTAAAAAAAGGAACAAAAAATGAAGCTCGTGGTGGGTGGGCAGAGCGAAACGAGGGATCTCCTATGCTCCGACTCTCTCTCTCTTCTCTCTCTCTCCTCTCTCTCTCTCTCTTTTCTTTGCATCTGTCAATCTGCGATCTTCTTTGGGAATTTTCGTCTGGATCTGTAAGTTTAACTTAAATTTTGTATCTTTTCTTTTTTAATACTTTGAATTTTTGTAATATATACAATTTGCTTCCAAATTTTCCAATTCCGAACCAACCCACAACACAACATTTCCGATTTCTCTTTGCTGGAATTGCAGACACCTCCCAAACCCTAGATCTCCTTCATTTCCTCCCTTTTAGGGTTTCGACCTTCTATTTTGTCTGGATCTCCACGCCCGAGCTCGATTTCCAAGAGTGAGTTTGGATTTTTTAGGAAAATTTAAGATAAAGGTGTTTTCGTGATTCTTATAATCCTTCTTCCGAGGTGAATTGGGTTGGATCGAGACATTTGGGTGGTTTTTTTTGGTTTTTTGATCAATACAATAATTGATGGCTTCTAATCCTCCTCCATTCGAGGTGGAGGATCAAACGGACGAGGACTTCTTTGATAAATTGGTTGATGATGATGATGGTTTGGGCCCCGTTGAATCGCCCCAGAAATTCTCCCAAGGGAACGATTCTTACGACGCCCAGGCCTTTGCTAATCTTAGCATTGCTGATGTTGCTAAGGATTCCGTTGGGGAAGCTGGATTTGAACCCAAAAACGACAAGGGTTTAGTTGATTCCGATCCCGATGATAGGAATTCTTTGGTTTCAACCAACGCAGCCGTGTTATATAGCGCGCCGCAGCTGAATGATGCCGGTGCAGAATCCGAATCGGCGTCTGATTCGATGATCGGCAGCAAGAGTAGCGAATCTGGAAGTTCTTTGGGGTTCAAGGTGGTGGGTTGGAGTTCGTTTCATGCTGATGCTACTCAGAATGGGGGTATTCATGGGCTGGGATCGCAGTTGGATTTTTTCAATGAATTGGATGGGGATGCGTCTGAGGAATTTTCTGGGAAAGTGGGTGATAATTCAACAGCCGAAGCAAAAACTGTAGTTGGCGATGTAAAGCATAGAGATGATAGTCTGAATGGTGTGGTTGGTTATACACAATATCAGGACGGCCAGGATTGCGTAGCTCCGTCTGAGCAAAGTACAAATGGCCAGGATCTAAATAGCAGTGAGTACTGGGAAAGTCTCTATCCGGGATGGAAATATGACTCAAACACTGGGCAATGGTGCCAAGTTGATGGTTTTGACCCGACAGCGAATGCTCAAGGCAGCTCCAGCATGAATTCAGTCAGTGATGTTGGTGCTGTTTCAGAGGTAAAAACGGAGGTTTCTTATTTGCAGCAAACGTCCCACTCTGTCGTGGGAACTGCAACCGAGACCAGCACAAGTCAGAGTGTTTCCAACTGGAATCTGTCCCAAGTGAACAACAGGTATCCTGAACATATGGTTTTTGATCCTCAATATCCTGGTTGGTATTATGACACAATTGCACAAGAATGGCGCTCATTGGATGGATATACTTCTACTGTTCAATCGACAGTTAATGACTATGGTCAGCAGAATCAAAATGGGTTTGTTTCGAGTAATATTTTCTCTCAGAATGAAAGTAGTCCATATGGCGGGTATAAGCAGGAAGAAAATTACATGTCAGAAGGCCTTGGTAGCCAAGGTCAATATGGAAGCTGGAGTGGATCTTATGCTAATGATAATCAAAAGAATCTGAACATGTGGCAAGCTGAAGCCATGCCTATGACTGCAGCATCAACGATATTTAGTGGACATCAGCAATTGGATAATTCATATGGCTCAAACTTTTTCATGAACGAAGATCAGCAAAAATCTTTGAACTCTTATGGAGCAGTCCCATCTTACAACAGAGCTAATCAGGGACACAATGAGGCTAATGGAACTCCGGGGTACCAGAGCTTCAATGCTGAGTTACAACCATATAATCAAGCAAATGCGAATATGAATGACCAAATGCAATTCTCTAATGATTACTATGGCAGTCAGAAACCTGTAAATTTTGCTCAACAATCTTTTCAGAGTGGCAATCAGTTTTCTTATTCTCCTAATGTTGGAAGGTCATCGGATGGGCGTCCCCCGCATGCCTTAGTGACTTTTGGGTTTGGTGGAAAACTTATAGTTATGAAGGAAAATAGCAACCTTGGGAACTCATCATTTGGAAGCCAGGTTAGAACTCAGAACCTTCTCCTTTTATGGTTTTTCTAATTGCTCCTTTGGGAGAGAATATGGGATTTAAGAGAGAGAGAGAGTTTGCAGGTTATTACATGAATTTTTTTTATGTAAACTAGTCATGTATGATATATGTTCATTAGGTTTGTATTTAGACAAGACTTTTCATTTTTGGTCCCACGATCGAACTTTTAATTGCCAAATTGGCCTAAAAGGAGCTGTACTTTGGTATTTTTAAAATTCTTGTGAAAAAAGGGCTAATCATGGATGTTTATTGCTTTATGTAAAGGCTCCCATTGGAGGCTCGGTTTCTGTTCTGAACTTGCAAGAAGTTGTAACAAGGAACGCCGATGTTTCAACCAGTGGAAGCCAGGATTACCTTCGTGCTTTGTGCCAACAGTCCTTTCCTGGTCCATTGGTTGGTGGAAGTGTCGGAAGTAAAGAGTTGAATAAATGGATAGATGAGAGAATTGCAAATTGTGAATCGTCTATCATGGATTACAGGAAAGCCCAAATATTAAAGTTGCTCCTCTCATTACTAAAGATAGCTTGTCAGCATTATGGAAAACTTCGCTCTCCTTTTGGTTCTGATACAGTATTGAGTGTAAGTCACATTCTTGTGCCCTTAATTTGTCCCTCATTTGATAAGTTCTTGTTATATTTTCTGTTTATCCTAGTTTGTAATCTGTTCAAATCATGACTTTCATTACTGCTATGGAGATGGCAAATCACCATTACATCTATTATGATATAATGGCAAATCACTGTCCTGTTTAACAATTTGCTCAAATCACGACTTTTGCCATTTTGATAAGGGCTTTTTATGCGCTTGTAAGAGAACTTTGATATTCTCTAGTCTCCACTCCTCCCTTTATATTTTCTTTTCATTTGTGTGATGCGTTTTTGAAAGTTTGATGGAAGTGGTAAGGATCCTGAAAAAGTAAAATAAAAATAAAATAAAACAAAATTTTTCTTCTTTATTCTTTAATTAGCATGGTCCTTTTGGCAGTAAAATATGATGTATTCTTGGGGGCTTTAGCTCAATAAAATTTTTAATGACATTTTGTTACTGAAGTAATGTCAGATGTTCATATTTTCGAATACAAAGCTGTATTTTTCTCAACAAAGTCGTAAATTTGCTATCGCTGGATGGAGGTCTCTGTTTGTGTTTCTTTTATTTGTTATATATCAATATATAGTGGTAAATAACTGTAAATATTTAGACCTTCTTGGACAAATTATGCATCTGCTAAGTCTTTAAATTTGTGTTTTTGATAGGAAAATGATACCCCAGAATCTGCAGTTGCTAAACTTTTTGCTTCTGCAAAGAGGAACGGTGCACAATTCAGTGAGTATGGCGCTCTTAGCCACTGCTTGCATAAACTTCCTTCTGAAGGAGAAATACGGGTATGGAAACCTTACTTCTTTAGGTTTCTCCCCTCCTCCTACCTCTTATAGTTGGTGATCTTTATCATTTTGCAATAAGATGGTTCAATGTTGTAGGCAACTGCTTCTGAGGTGCAAAATCTTCTAGTTTCTGGTAGAAAGAAAGATGCTTTACAATGTGCACAAGAAGGTCAACTGTGGGGCCCTGCACTTGTTCTTGCTTCACAACTTGGCGATCAGGTTTGCATGTCTAATTTCACACATCTGAGAAACTCTATTCAATTACTTGCATGTGTGGCAAATGCAGTCAATTTTTACACACTGATGACCCTTGCCCTTTTTTTTTTTTTGGGGAATCTTATGTTGCAACCACTCCAGTTCTATGTTGATACTATCAAGCAAATGGCACTTCGCCAGCTTGTTGCAGGATCCCCTTTGCGGACTTTGTGCCTGCTTATTGCAGGGCAACCAGCTGAGGTGTTTTCTGTGGACACCACAAGTGATGGCAACCTTCCGGGCAGTGCTTTGATGACTCAACAGCCTATGCAGGTGAGATATTGATTTAAGAACTGTCTTTGGCAAGTTTGTGCTACGTCATGCTATATATTCATTCAGTTGCCCTTAAATCATTTTGGCGGTTGTTTATTTTGTCAAGAAATTATTTATTTAGGTATGCATGTTGAAGAAAAGGAGGTGAACTGACAATTATTAGTAATAATAGAACAGAAATCTTCAAGACAACTCTGACAGTAAACGAAGCATTTGTTTTAAATTCGTGATTATCTGTATTCTATTTACATCCATGCGAGTTAGCACTAAAATTGGAAATAATAAGAGCAAACTTTGCCATTCCTGGTTTGGGGTTCTTCAAAATAATATAGCCTTCTTTTCTCCTTGCCAAATTTTAAATGTGTACCAATTCTTTACATAACCTGCTTTGAAATCTCTGCATTTTTGCGACAGTTTGGTGCGAGCAATATGCTTGATGACTGGGAGGAGAATCTGGCCGTAATAACTGCAAACAGAACAAAAGATGATGAATTGGTAATCATACATCTTGGAGACTGCCTATGGAAGGAGAGAAGTGAGGTATGACATGTATCATGTAACTTATCTGCTTCAGAGTTTTGTAGAGGGTTTTGCATTCTATGAACTGACATGGGAGATATTTCAGATTGCTGCAGCACATATGTGCTATTTAGTTGCAGAAGCAAACTTTGAGTCGTATTCAGACAGTGCAAGACTCTGTCTCATTGGAGCAGATCACTGGAAATTTCCTCGGACCTATGCTAGTCCAGAGGCTATTCAGGTTCTTTCTAATTTATTTCTCTTGTTCGGTTTTCTTTGGAAAGTTCCTTATCACTGTATTTTGTGCTTGCTTTTAACAGGCTGCGTGCTTTTAGTTCTTTTTACTCATTAATTGAACCATAAACACAAGTTATTTGTGCCTTCCAATAGTCTTGTGCTTTTCACACCTTACTTCTTATCCCGAATTGTGCTTGTTATGTCAGATATCTTACTCAGCTGTCCTAATTTCATTTTTTAAGCAGTGGACGCACACCACACCCCACCCACCCCCACCCCCACCCCCACTCTTCATTTGGGTGTGTGAGTGTGGGGGTGTGGGGATGTATGGGGTTTCTTTTTTCTTTTTCTTTTTCCCCTTTTTGTTGGGATTTAACATAAGCTTGTTAAGTTCTTATGATACCCAGCTTATCTCTCTCTCAAGCGACCAACCTTTCTTCATTATTCATTTGTTTTTCTAAGCCCCATTGGATGCTTTTACTGAAGCTAACCTATTTGGTGTTTGGACAGAGGACAGAGTTATACGAATACTCAAAGGTGCTCGGGAACTCTCAGTTTATCTTGCTACCTTTTCAGCCATATAAACTAATCTACGCACACATGCTAGCTGAAGTTGGAAAAGTTTCCGATTCTTTGAAGTACATACTCTCTCTCTCTCTCTCTCTCTTTCTCTCTCATTCTAACCACCCCCCCCAACCTCTCATATATTTGACGTTGATATTCACACCACATCTCTACTTGTCATGACTTGGAGTGATTCTTTTCAGATACTGTCACGCTATATTGAAGTCTTTGAAAACCGGTAGGGCACCTGAAGTAGAAACGTGGAAACAGTTAGTATTATCACTCGAGGAGAGGATTAAAACCCATCAACAGGTACTTTTTTTCCCCCTACCCATAATAACATGTATATTTTGTTGCCTTTTTAAGTATTTAAACTGAACCCCTTGCATGAAATTTAATTTGCAGGGTGGGTATGCCACAAATTTGGCTCCTGCTAAATTAGTTGGCAAATTGCTCAACTTTTTTGACAGTACTGCACACCGTGTTGTGGGAGGATTACCACCTCCGACACCTTTAACATCTCAGGGAAGCGTCCAAGTTAATGAATATTTTCACCAGCAGATGGCCCCCAGAGTATCAAATAGTCAATCCACAATGGCAATGTCATCATTAATGCCTTCCGCTTCAATGGAGCCCATAAGTGAGTGGGCTGCTGATGGCAATAAAATGACAATGCCTAATAGAAGCGTGTCAGAGCCAGACTTCAGTAGAACTCCAAGACAGGTGTGTAATTGCTCCTAGATGCATTCTCAAAGCCTGCGTGTTAACAAAACATGTATTTTCGGTTATCTTTTTGAAGCTTCTGCTCTCTGATTTTATCCGGTTATCTTTAAGATGTATCTGACTAATGATAACTTTCAGGTTGACTCATCAAAAGAAATAACCTCAGCTGATGCACAAGGCAAAGCATCAGTCTCAGGGGGAGCATCTCGCCTTTCTCGATTTGGTTTTGGGTCGCAGCTATTGCAAAAGACTGTGGGCCTCGTTCTAAGGCCTCGACCCGGGAAACAGGTAGCCTGTTAAAGTGTTATTTATTATTATTATTTTAAGGGTACCCTGTGATTTCTTGACAGCCCATTCTAAATGGTTTTTGTGTTGCATTGCTTCAAAAGGCAAAGTTGGGTGAGGAGAACAAATTCTATTATGATGAAAAGCTGAAAAGGTGGGTAGAACAAGGTGCTGAGCTGCCTACCGAAGAAGCTGCCCTGCTGCCACCTCCAACGACAGCAGCCTTCCAGAATGGAATGCTCGATTACAATTTGAAATCTGCTCTGAAGAGTGAAGCATCTCCTACTGATGGAAGCCTAGACTTAAAAAGTTCAATTCCTTCCGAGTATAGTTCAGGGATGCCACCTATTCCACCCAGTTCAAATCAATTCTCAGCTCGTGGGCGGATGGGTGTTCGATCAAGGTATACTTCTTTCCCACTAACTTCTCCAAGTGTTTTTATTTGTATTTTAATCATTGGTTGGCCCGGCCAGTCAAAATGAATGATCAAAATCTAGTTTGTTATGGATAACATACTGGATGTGGCATGTAGGCATTATATAGCTTTGGGTTAACAAATATGAATCTTTGTATAACCAAGCCAGTTACAAGTATATTGAAAATTCCTATCCTTTCCAGCTTCGACATCAAATGCCTTGACCAAATGAGGGGAGTTTATATTTTACCGTATTCCATGTACTTTTTGCAGGTATGTTGACACTTTCAACCAGGGAGGTGGAAGGCCAGCAAACTCGTTCCAGTCACCTTCTATACCGTCTATTAAGCCAGCTGTAGCTGCAAATGCAAAGTTTTTCATTCCTACGCCCACCTCAGTTGAACAGCCAATGGAGGCTATAGCAGAAAGTGTGCATGAAGGTATTCCAACAAGTAGAGATGTTTCAACATCTGCCATTAACAATGTGTTACAGACTACAACACCATCTTCATCAACCATGCAAAGGTTCCCAAGCATGGATAACATTCCAAGCCAGAGAGTGACAGAAAATGGACATGGCTCCCTTTTATCGCAGCACTCGCGGCGAACTGCCTCATGGGGCGGAAGTTTTAGTGATTCATTTAGCCCCCCACTGAAGGCAACTGAAGTCAAACCTTTAGGAGAGGCATTGGGCATGTCCCCGTCGTCATTCATGCCTAGTGACCCTTCTTTGAGGCGTACGCAGATGAACGGTGGCAATTTTGTTGATGACCTTCAGGAAGTGGAACTTTGAGTAAGTTATGAAGATGTACATAATGAGTTTTTGTTCCTTGTGACCGGTTCAATACTTTGGGGTGACATTCCTGCGCCTGCATTTCTCAGAAAATCTTAGTGGAATGGGCTGCAGTCGAGTTTATACGAGAAAAAGGAGTGTTTTTTTTCCTTAACCTACCTGCCAACTGCACCATGAATGATGGAATTTGGCGCATTTTTTTTTTTAATGTAGTATTAAGCCTTGGATTTGTCTAAATATGCCCTCGGAAGTTACCCAATCATCCGAGGCTTGAAGAGCTGCTTCAGTGTGGGCACCTTTGTAGTTTGTACAGTTCATTTATTCATTTGTTGGAAACCAAAAAAAGAAAAAAAAAAGAAAGGTCGTTTTGGGGTATAGACAAAAAGGAAGCCTCTATAGATCTTCCCAGATAAATGAATAGTGTATTATTATTGAGTTAAAACGGAGAAAAAATAAATAAATAAATAAATAAATAAAACAAATGTGTTATGTTTGTTCCCTTGGAATCGTTTGCTCTCCTCAAGAAATTAAACCAAAATTAGTTGTTGCAGCCATTTTGCTTGAATGTTCAGCGGATATCAAGGTATCTCTGCTTTATCAACAAAATTGAAGAGAATACAAGTTGTAACCTATTCCTATCATAGAAGTAACAAATATTTTCGGCAAAAAGGAAAAAAAAGTACCATATACAAGTTGTAGAGGGGCTGTACTTCGTTTACACTCTGGCTCCTCTTGAGCTCAGGGTGTATTTAGAGAAAATATTCAATTTTAATTTTATTTAAATACAATATAATTTTATATTAAATACAAATTTTGTAACAGTGTTACGAAAATAATTAATATTCAAAATATTTTTAAAACAATTACATCAACTTTTCAATTCTACTATTTATCTTTACTTTTACCAATCACATTAACTTTTCAATTCTAAGATACTTTTCATCCAGACACACATTTCATTCAAATACAAAACAAATACTTTTCAACCAAATACAACATTCAAAAAACAAATTTCATTCAAATACAATCAAAATGCAATGTGTTTACCAAACGCTCCCTCAGTTTACTTGGAGAGAGAGAGAGAGAGAGAGAGAGAGAGCTGTCCTTTTGTATAATTTTCATTCTGTTTGCATGTTGTTTATTCTCGACTTGATGCAATTTAATGTTTTTTTTTTTTTTTAAAATACACAATATCAGTAGAGTATGTATCGTATTCCTAACATAGAAAATACCAAATAAAAAAAAATGCAAACAGGTAAGTCACCACGTTTCCACTAAACTCTCTGGGAAATCAATAAAATGTTGGGGAAAACAGAAAATTGAGATCCGGAGATAAAGAAGCTCCCTTGGACCGATACCATAAGAGTCGCAATCAGAAGTGACGGTTAAAATTCAGCTGAACCAGGTGTCCTAGGGAAGGGAATCGCATCTCTTATATTCTCTACTCCAGTTGCAAATTGTACAAGTCTTTCAAACCCTAGCCCGAAACCCGCGTGAGGAACTGCAACACATCAATTTCCATCCATTATTCAACACAAGGACTAACTTTGGCACATGTTTTTTTTTTTTTCGTTCAAGGACTAAATTTGATACAATTTTCATTGCATGAACTATTCTTAGAAAAACAAGAAACTTCACTTACCTTTCATGGGTTTAACTCCTGATATTATAACACGCAATTGCATAGCAAATTTTTATTCATTTATGGTATTTAATCTTTAATTGTGCGATCACATCCAAAATATATTATTAAAAAAAGGAAAAAAAAAAAAAAAACTGATTTTCTAAATAGCTTATGAAAGAAGGTTCAGCAAGCAATTAGCACGCAACTTTAAAAAAACTGTTGAGACAAGAAGTAATGACCTGAACCATATCGACGCAAATCAAGATACCACCAGTAGCTGTCCTTGTTTAGCTTCAACTGATCCAATCTATCCTCCAGATATTCAAGCCGCTCTTCCCTTTGGCTTCCACCAATAAGCTCACCCACCTGACAGACGATTAGAAAACAAAAACACCAATTTCAATAGCCAAGTTTTCATTCTAACAGATTCATTAGCTAAGTTCTCACAAGTTAACACGAGGAGCAGAAAATAAAAATAAATACGGCTATGGAACCACACAAGCGATGCCACAAAAAGCCATCATGAAAATGTGGAGTGATTGCATTTCACCTAAAACAATCTACATTCTGGTACTTTCCCTCCTTTTCAATTCTAATGACCATTTTATATAATGGAATCAACATGATGTCAATGACTTGAAACTAAAGAATATGTTAGGTTTGGTAAACCAACCAACTTCACACTCTGAAAACTACTTCAGAATGTAACGATGATCTATATAACAGCAATACAAATTCTTGAAGTTACCCGAGGCACTAGCATATCCATGGCTGCAACAGTCTTCCCGTCATCATTTTGCCGCATGTAGAACGCTTTGATCTCCTGAAATGTTGATACTGTATAACTAAATGGAAAATTTGGAAATGAAAAAGAAAGCCAACAAGAGAGAGAGAGAGAGGGACGCATGCCTTCGGATAGTCCCTGATTATTACTGGACATCCCTTGAATGCCTCTTCTGTTATATAGCGTTCATGCTCACTCTGCAAATCACATCCCCACTCCACCTAAAAATAAAGTTTTAAAAAATAATCAGAGAACAGCACCTGCACCCGTATTATACATTTTTACAATAATTAAAAAAAAGAAAAAACATTTGGGAAGGTACATGACTGGAAATGTACATGACTACATGGTGAAGTAAAAATTGTAGCACTAGCACAAAAAATGGAAATATGTGATGTTTCATTTACAAGAAATCATTAAATTCAGATCCTCTTTGGTTTAAACTTAACTAATTCTACTTGTTGACCTATAAATTATCATCTGGCCCAAAAAATGAGTTTATTCGCCTTGAAAAGTTTGCTTTAATTACTGATAAAATCTTCCATACAAGAAGAGATCTACCACCTGACTAGGAAAAGCTCATGTTACATTTGCACAAACAAATCCACAGGAAAAGAGAAATTGACCGGTAAAAAAAAAATATATATATATATATATATTAAGGATTCACAAGCATACTTATAGACAAACATATCAGTTCGATGCATGCACGTTCATAAAGCAATAAATTTGGTTCTCTATTATAACAGATTAAGATTGGAGCATTATGGGTATTTTTCTAAATAAGATTAAGCAAAGCGTGGAAAGTTATAAAAGTTCACGGTGAATGGACTAGGCAAGATAATATGAGACGTTCAAATAGCTGCTAGTACAGGGAATTCAAATTTCTTGTTTGTTCTTTGAAGAAGTTCGATTGCATCAGTGTAAGTCAACTGTACAAATTCTTTATCAGCAACATCCTGTTGACCAAAAACAAAAGTAAAAGGAAGATGATAATAAATTAATAGAAAAGGAAAAGACAGTTCACAAAAGAAAATGTTTGAAAGAGATTAAATAGAAACAGAGCGGAGTAGGTCAAGTCACACTGAGACTTCATACACTCAATCGATCAATTATGCCCTTCTCAATCCATGTATTAAAAAATTCCATGTCCTCCTTGCAATTTTCGAGTGCATATCTCACCTTCAAAGATAGAAGCATGGGTTAAATAAAATTGAATGAAAATGATTCACGTGTGTTACCTTCTGTCTTGAGTTTTTCCACTATATTCTAACAACTGTGTCGAAACAAAAATAGTTGCAGGGGGCGACATACTACATACTGGAGATAGGCAGTTGCACAAGCCATGTCATCATTTAGATCAGCAAATGCAAGTTCGGGTTCAATCATCTTAACCAAAGGCAAAGAAAAAGAAATTACAACATGATTAATAGCATATAAGCAGAAGAGCCAAGTTTGTAAAAGAGACACATAAAGTAAAACGCTTACCCAAAATTCAGCTAAGTGCCTAGAAGTGTTCGAATTTTCAGCGCGGAACGTGGGACCAAATGTGTACACCTGAAAATAATGTTTTTTACATGACAAGATAATAGAAATTTTGTGCAAATTTATAACTTGGATGAGAACATGTTCATAAAATACGTACATCAGAAAGAGCTGTAGCATAGGTTTCAGCATTAAGCTGGCCAGAGACAGTCAAGAATGCTGGTTTCCCAAAAAAATCCTGACAAATGGGAGAAAAATATAAATGAATAAATAACAGAATTTTTGCATTTGCTATCCTAAGCAAAATGCTTGGCATTAGTCACAGGCATTGTAAACCAATGTAGTTCCAAAAAGACCAAAGGAAAGAGAGAAGAAGAACAGAAAATGAGCCCAAGTAACAGATCAGCCCAGCAGTAACTCGCAAAAGATAAACCAGGAAAAAAGAAAAACCCCGACTCACTTGTGACCAATCAATTAGACCATCCTTTGTTTTTGGAATGCCATCCACTGGAGAATCAACGACATCTCTTGCGCTTGGCATCTGATAGTTCAAAAGGATTTTTTGTAACAAGCTCAAGCAAAATAGAGAAAAAATAAATTAAAAAAAAAATAACTAAAGCAGGAAGATTTGTATGCTGTGCAAGACAAAAGGAAAGTATAAGATGACAACAATGGCCATCTCCATAACCAAGATCAATTAAGGCAACATGAAATTGTCTTTGAAACTAAGGCTGTTTATGAGTATCAAGTGTGTTAGATCCAGTTTTATCCAAGGAAAATCATAAAATAGGAAAAGTTGGGAGCCAGGATACGGTCCAAGTCCAATTTACGAGATTACCTCTCATAAAATACATCAGAAGAGGCAGCTAAGACAGGAGACAACTGAAAACAGTACTATATAATACATCTTATATTTTCAACATTTTGGACAACACAATGTCTATTTAGCAAGGAAAACATACATGATGCTATCAACTTAAATCTGATTGAGAGCATACATAAGAGCCACAAATGCATACCAAAGTAGTCACACAGAATTGTTCACCCGCTCCTTCACAATCTGACGCAGTAATAATAGGACTTGAAACCCAAACAAACCCATTTTCCTGGAAAAACTTGTGTGTAGCATACGCCAAAGCATTCCTAACCCTTGCAACCTAAAAGCAAGCGCATAAATAAAGAGGCATCAAACTTGGCCCCATCACATTGCTCGCGTTAATTCAGTACCAAAGATTCAAAGAGCCAGCACACAAAAACCGAAGAAGCAAAATCTTACCGCACCAAAAGTGTTTGTTCTTGGTCGAAGATGAGCTTTAGTTCTCAAAAATTCTCTGCTTACCCTTTTCTTTTGAATTGGAAAAGAAGGATCACTTTTCCCGACCTACAACACAGGACCCAAATACAATCATTTTTAATTTGGAAAAGAACCTACGCAGCTGAATATGTGGAAAAGGGAAAATTGATAATGTTCAAAATTTATTATATTTACACTCCTTTTTTGTAGATCTTTAGCCCAAGATAAAAGCATGACGGAATAGACAGTAAACATATCATATGTTGTAAAATGGAAGATAGAGAAGGAAACTTCAAGGCTATAATCCCAGTCGTGGTAATGAACATACTACAGCCTTGTAGCAAGATTAAACACTATAATCCATTTTCAACAGACGTGTTATTGAAAAACAAATTTTTATTTCTAATTGAGAAAAGTTGAATCTATTAAGGCCAAGCCTTGAGATGTGAGCCTGGATCCCGCCTTCATATCATTCATACAATATATTGACCGGGTGCCAATCTTGCTTTTCACTCATCTTAATCGTGATAATACATTGTGAAAGACACAAAATGAGTGGAGATGGTGGATGATCAATGAACAACACGAGCATTAATCCTTGCAATAATTCATCAAAATAACGCACAAGATGTAAATAGATACCAACCACCAGAATTTTCTTGACCTTCAGCTCCACTTTTTGTTTTGATCCTGGGCTGCTGACCACAATTCCTTGCACCCAAATTGAGGCACCAGTAGCGACTGACCCAGATTCTACCTATTCATAACCCTCCAAAGCTTGAAACAAATGCAAAACCACAAAAAGATAACGCAACAAATTCCCTGAACATATAAAAAATAATAAAACACTAAACCAGAAAATCTATTACAACTTAAAAACATAAACAGGAGTAGAAATGTATTGTTCTCAACAGAAGTAGGGAAAACCAAATACCGGTGTGTTGAAGATTTAAGAAAGCAGTTGTAATCTATGCTAGACGAGCCGGAAATCCTTCTGGTTACATTCTATCTTTGAATCTAAATTGGAGGCTAAATTCATGAAGAAGTTATGGACCATGTTGAGGCATTAAATAATATTATATATATATATATATAAAACTTGGTTTCCTAATTAGATAAAACATCTGTCTTGCAGACAGGAGATGATGCTTTGAAATAAAGAAGAGTAGAGAAGACAAATGAAGGTAGATATAATTATTAATTAGTATAAGGATTAAGTAAGAATGAGCAAATGTAGGTACCTGCTCATAACCTTCAGTGTCGGCGTCCAACACGCATTGCATGTTTGAGAGACACGAACCATCATTAACCTATCAACACAACAATATTAATACAAATACACTTATAAACACACACATTCATGATACACTTGCTTATCTGCTTATGATTGCTTCTTTTTTTTTAACCATCTGGAGTAGAGTAGATGAATAAACACAAAATTTCCATTGTGTTCCAACAATTGGGTCGCCTTCTGCTTGTCTATTGACAGTTAAGAATTGAGGAGGATTGAAAGAGAAGGAGAAAAGTCAGTTACCTCAATGAAAGTGACGCTACTCTGAAGACGAAGAGTCCGAACCCAGCCTTTGAGGACGAGAGTGTGACCCAATCGGTCCAAGCCCTCACCGGGGGTGCCTTTGATGTCGGCCACCCTCAGCTTCTTCCTGAAGTCCCCCACCACGCCCACGCCTATGCCTTTGTCGGACACCAGAGAGCTCAGACATCTTGGACCAGCTGCCGATAACCGACGAGGAGGAATTGGCCGCATATACAGAGGTCGATTGGGAATGGAGTTAAAACACAGCAATCGGTATCCGAGAGTTGAGTACGACTTCATGTTCAAACGCACACGACACGCCGGTGCTATTGCAGCCGCCGCCGTTGCTGTCTTCATCACACGATATCTACTCCCCCCCTTTGTTCTTCCTCTAAAAATGCTATCGTCTCTCGCTCTCTCTCTCTCCCTCGGATTTTTTTTTTTCTCTTTTGAAAAACGCTATCGTCTTATGCAATTTTTGTTTTATGTTTTTACTGGTGAAAAGAAAAAATAAAATTAAAAAAAAAAAAGAAACTTTTGTATTGGCTCAAAATTACATCATAAAAAAAAAAAAAACACGATACATGCTTTAAAAACAAAAACAAAAGCAAAGTACATAATACATAATACATGTCATTGCAAGCATATATTTTAAATTTAAGAAGACAAATACATAATAAATAAGGTGATGTTTGGGAAAAGAATTTCATTTTAATTTTACTTAAATATAATATAATTTACACCAAATACAAATTTTGTAACAGTGCTACGAAAATAATTACTATTTAAAACATTTTTAAAACAATCACGTCAACTTTTAAATCCACTATTTATCTCTATTTTTACCAATCATATCAACTTTTCAACTCTAAAATACTTTTTATCCAAACACACATTTCATTCAAATACAAAACAAATACTTTTCAATCAAATACAACATTCAAAAAATAAATTTCATTCAAATACAATTAAAATGCAATACGTTTACTAAACGCCCCCTAAATAAATTTGATATTTTTGAAGAATCTTACAGGAAACAAGGGTATACGTTGTTTCAAAAGTATCCATAATCACTGTCAAAATACCATTGACATTTCAGTTACTTACTGTGGTTTTAACTTAAATTATTCAAGTCCAAACAAAGATCGAACAAGGGAGTCAAATTTAATAGAGAAGTTACATACTCTAAATAAAATGAGTCAAAAATAAAAATAAAAATAAAATGAGTCTATATCATAACTTTTTTCTGACACATCTGTTTGTAACTCTTTATACCGTTTCCAATCCTTCGTTTCCAATCCTTCTTATCAAGTTTCTCAATTAGTGCCAGAAATGTATTAAGTTTGGGACTTTAGTTTTGTGATTCCTTAAAGCTAGTACTAGTAGTAATATCACCCTTGGTTGGTGCAGCCATCAAATTCCTCTATAGACAAAGTTTGGGGAATTAAACAGATTGATCTTGAATTTTAGTATAGTCCTAATTCAGTATCTAATTTTATTTAAGGTTCAAATCCTTTTTTTTTTTTGGTTGAAAAATGTCTATATCGAACGGGTTATAAATGATATTTATTAAAAAAAAAAAAAAAAAGGACAAAGTGTGAGGAAGAGTGAAGATAATAGATATTTATTTAGGGAAATATATTATCTGTGAATACGAAATAGGGAATAACAGCACAATACATGGTACGGGGGTTGCACGGCCGAGGGGGAGTCGTCTCTCACAAGCTTCTCTGTTGACGATGGCTGCGGATGCCTCCCACCCCAACGATGACTTGGACGAACTTCTTGATAGTAATTCCCCTCACTATCGCTAACTAATACTCCATTCCCACCAGTTTCTTTTTATAATCCTCAAACCGATTGCTAATTTTACCTTTCAATAATTTCAGGTGCTCTCGACGATTTCCACAATCTCAACCTCAGCAACCCTTCACTTCAAAGGTCCTTCCTTTCTCTATTTTTCGTCGATTTTCGCTGCAAAATATTTCATCTTTTTTTTTACCTTTTAATTCCTAAATATGTATATATATATGTAATAGTAGAAGCATAGAAGAAGAAAAGCAAGAAAATCGTCCACCTCCACCGTCTCTGCCATCTGGGCTAGGGCTGGGATTGGGTTTGCCCGACCTCAAAACCAAGAAAAAAGGAAAGCAAAAGGCTTCCAAGGAATCTCATGTTTCGGAGGCACTCGATAAGCTCAGAGCCCAGACCAGAGAGGCCGTTAGGGGTCTTGAATCCGTCACGGCGGCTTCCAACCCAAACGCCGGCGTTTTGGGTAACGATGCTATGATGGAAGATTGGGTCAAGCAATTTGAGGAGCTCGCTGGTTCCCAGGTACTGCTACTTTCTTTTTCTTCCTCTTTTTCCACCCTTTTTAGGGTTTCCTTTATTTTTTTTCAAGCTTCTAATTTTAGTTTCTTCATTGATTGGGAGTGCTTTTTTTATTTTTAATCATATTTTTTTTTAATGAATTCTTAACAAAGGGACTTTGCTGGGACAATTTTATAGATTAGGGACTAATTAACGGACGCTTTGTATGTGATCAAGGACTATAATGGGATTCACGTCCAAGTTCGGGGACTCGAAACGGAATTAATTGCCTTTTGGAAGTGTTAGCTGGTGCAACTTTGAGTGTATTTTTGAACTTTCTGTTCTATTTATATTTGGGTGTGGTTAAGCCTCCTTGCCCAATTATTATTCTACAAATTAGTTATGAATACGTCAGTTTTATGGATCTGGGATTAAAGTTGATCTCTTTATGCACAAAAAAGATACCAAAACACACTTTGTCTTACTATCTGTGATCTTTTCTGATTCATGGAAACTGAAACTTAGTGGATTTTTGGTTCACGAATTTTGAATTGGTGAGAAGATCAACGAACTCATCTACTCTGTCTTGCCAGCACATCATCTGGATCTCATACAATGGTGGTTCAAAGTTTCGAGTCTGAGCTAATCATTTTTTTTCCCCTCCTATGCCTTTGCACTCTAGATATATCGTGAAAAATTATTTGACTTATTTTTTGCTTTCATTTTAGGACATGGAATCGATTATGGAGACCATGATGCAACAGCTTTTGTCCAAGGAAATTCTTCACGAACCCATGAAAGAGATTGGAGAAAGATATCCAAAGTGGTTGAAAGAACATGAAGCAAGTTTGAGCAAAGAAGAAAGCGAACGTTTTTCCCACCAACACGAACTCATCAAAGAACTTAATGAAGTTTATGAAAAAGAACCTAGCAACTTCAACAAGATTGTTCAGCTCATGCAGAAAATGCAAGAATGTGGTCAACCGCCAAACGATATATTGCAGGAGCTATCTCCTGATTTTGATCTTGGTAGTCTTGGCCAAATGTAAGTGTTCTTTTGGTTTAATCCCCAAAAAAAAAAAAAAATCTCAGTTACTGATGTGCAACTTTTAGCATTGTATGCATATATTTATCTTTGTGCATACATGCATTTCTTTCCCTCTTGTGCCCTAGTTAAATCTCTAAGAGGATAGGTCATGACATGTGGTTTGTCACATGCTGAAGTACTGGGAATTCAGATGGCTTTCCTGTCAAATTGTTTCTAAAGTTCATGCAGCAAATCTAGGAAGTATCAATTATATTTATTTAAAAAAAAAAAAATCTATAGGCAGTAGCAGAAGCATTCCCAGTACTAAAATTACCTTTGGCCAGTGGTGTAATCAATTGGCTTACATTGTTAGATGTTAGATAGTTGTATCAATTATTTGGTAGTGAGCAGCATTTAGCATTTCCTGTCTTGCAGATCCCCGGAGATGCTCGAGTCTCAGGAAAATTGCTGTATAATGTGAAAATATTCCTGTCGCAACCCTCCAAGATGTTTCCCCATTTGCTCGCGATTTATTTCTTAAAAATATGTGAAGAATAAAGTAGTGTCACCTGAATTATGGTAATTTTCTTTGGGCAGTTAAGCTGAGCAATTGGAGAGCCCTGGTTTTGACCAAGTAATCTCATACATGATTTGGGAGTGTTTTGGAATCATAGTATGGAAAAAATAGGCTGTTGGTGTAATTCATTGCTTTTGCTTTGGTTATTATTTAAGAGAAAAATGTTATTTTACCATTATCAATCATGCATATAATACTCAATGCAGAGTGGGAGTCCTTCCCCTCTCGCTCTCTCTCTCTCTCCCTCTCTATCTCTATCTATATATATACATGTATATATATATATCTTTTCACGTGACCTAGTTACATGTGTGGGAAGCGTCTTTCAGGTAAAATTGCCATGAATATGGGTCTAGTAACAATCCCATATATGATATGATATGATTACATGATTAAGAAGCTTTATTTCTATGGATTTCGGATGCTTACAGCTGAATGCATTGAAAAAAAAAAAAAAAAAAGCAGCCAAAGAAGAAGAAGAAGAAGAAGACAAATCAATGCTGAAAAAACACGGGTAACTCGGTATAATTACATAGGTAAAATGTGAATATCATATACTCTTGTTACAATTGATAAAAGAATTAGTGATGAAAACTTATTTTTCTATATTAAAAAAATGTAAAGAAATTACTTTTTCACTTTGATCTTGAATGGTAGAAAGGTATTTAAGTTAAAATAATAAATGAAAGAAGAAAATCGGCAAAATGGCTAAGCGTCGGAGGGAGCGATCCAGTGTCTGCCATTGACAAAGCTCTTAACAAGAAAAGGATGGGCAGTGTCATAATCCAGTTCCGGAGCCCATGAAAGCCCACGCAGTGCTCCTAACCCTGGGCCCCAGCACTTGTAAACTCCCAACAGCACTGTCCTGCCATCAATCCAATGAAATAATTATATAAAAATTTCCGTTTATAGATACTAATTTAAAATATTTTCGTTTTTAAATATTATTATATAAATATCTATTAAAAAAAAAAAGACAGTAGTAATTATTTTTTTCTTTTATCATAATTGATATTATTCTATTATTCTTTTTTTTTCTTTGTTTTATTAACTATAGTGATTTTTTTCCCCGACAATTCATCATTATTTTGAATAAAATCAAATTAGTTTTGATTTTAAATTTAAATATAAACATGAACTCAAAACTTTAGGTTTAAATTTTAATAACATTAAAGCAGTTGTGATATATATAAAATATTTACTATAAAGATAATGTTTTAGACTAAAAAATTAACACATCATAACAATTATGATAAATATTGATGAAAAAATCAAAACAAAAAAATTAGACTAATGCAAAGAATTTAAGTTTTTTGATAAAAAAAATAATTATTTATGAAAAAAGTTATTATATACCGGCTATTAAAAATCAAACATCAATAAAATTTAATTACAAATAATAATTTATTATTTATACCAAACATAACAGATTAATTATACATCTATTGTTATATCATTATTTATTAAAAAAAGTAAAATTTCCCTTTTTATAATTTTTTATTCGTTAATTATCAATTTAAAGGACAATATCATCATTATAAATATTATTTTAGAAATTAATATAAATTAAAAAAATAAACATATTTCAATTCAATACCCCCACGACAATCTCTACATTTAACTTTGCATTTCACTACTTCCCTTGCTTCAAGTCTTCCAACACACTTTCTAGCAAAACAAAAAAAAAAGAAAAAAATTGCAATAGGGCATAGATTGCATAATTTTGAATATCTTTTAAGTTGAGGTGGTTTAAAATGACATGATTTCCTCAAATCGCGAAAAATTGAAGAAAAAGTAGAACGGTGTGAAAAGCTCAAGTTCGGTGGAGGCCGGTGGTTGCAACAAAAATCAAAATCACTGGCAATTATATTTGTACTACACTTTTATTAGGCTTTTCCATTAAAGTTACTAAAAAAAGTGTTGTCGATTTATTTTGACTCTATAATGACCAGGAAGCTCATATAATTGAGAAAAAAAAAAAAAAGGAGAGATGGATGGTATTGAATTTGACTTGCTTATCAAAAATCAGGTATTAACATGGACCTACTTCAAATCTAATAAAATAATGAGAATTGATACTGGAGCATTATGATTTAGGAGGAGAGAGGGAAATATAATAATATATTTTATTTATGTTTATTAAATTTTTACTGTGATGATGCAGTTGAAGGTAAAAGAAAAGACAAAAAGGTAAAAGAATATAATAGTAAAAAGTTTTTACTTGTTCTTGCTAGGGTTGAATTGGTTGCGAATGCGGTCGCCATCATCCCAGGCACCGGGGGCCACAATGTTATCGAAGTAAGTGAAGGAGTAGACGATCCTGGCGTGCCAACCCATGGCCCGACCCACGTACACCGGACCCCTACCCGTGACCCTGCAGTTCACGAACGCTAATCCCGTTTTCTCATCGCCAGAGTTCCTGTACTGAGCTGCTATTGATCCGAACTTCGTTGCTATTGAGTGCAGCTCGCAGTCCTGCGTATGATATATATATATATATGTATTATTGCTTTATTTGTATTTTGCATTTTGCATTTTGCATGCATCATATATTTATATTTCAATTTTCAGTACGTACTGCAAATTAAAAAAAAAAAAAAGAAAAAAAAAGAAACGAAATAGTTAAGGTTATAATTACTTTGTACATGGAACGGGCATTGCCGAAGATGAAGTCAATGGAACCTTCAATGTAGCAGTCCTTGAAGTAATGTCGGCCGGCGTCGTCGCAGAGAGTGTCTTGGGCCCCGTAGAATCCGCATCCTCCGAAGTAGGCCTTGTCCCCTGATATCCTCAACGCCACCGCTTGCCATCCTTGCATCCCCGGCATTGGTGCTGGTGCTGTGTTCTACAATTTCATATTTTCCATTTTCATATAGTTTTTATTAGTTTTTTTTAATTGAATAATAAACTCTATATATATATATATATATATGGATGTAGATACCTTGAAGCTGATATTTCTGGCTGAGAAATAGTTAGCGAGGACAGACACCGAAGCCGATCTGTAAGTACGCAGCTGCTGGCCATTGGGACCAGGGTCACTGGCTCTGTCATGCCACGCGATCGTCGTCACATCCCTCCCCGCCCCTTGAAACGTTATGTACGGCTTCGTCGCCGCCACCACCACCTTCTCTCTGCAATCCCAGTACCACCACCACCACCGCTTTATTAATTTCATGTCACTTGTACACTTACTTGTATACATATTACTATCTCATATATTAAGATTATAATATAAATCTAAACACCTCCTAGCTAGTTAGAGCTACCTATCGTTTAATTCTAATATATTTTTCTTCCTCTCTCTCTCTCTCTCTCTCGCTCTTTTGTTTCTTTTTTTTTTCCTTTTCTCCCACCTGCGGCTGTACGTAATTATAATGATGGTCAACTCTACTTCGACAAAAGCACTATACCAACGCTGTTTATAATGATGGACGATATGAACAATAATTGTATGCCTAAAAAAGGCAATTGTTAATGTTACTTCTAGCACTACTTCATTTAATGCATATGTGTGGGGGATATAGAAGTGTTTACATGTAGAATCCGGGGCTGATTAGAATGGTGACGTTGAATCTATTGTTCTCTTCTATTGAATCCACAGCAGCTTGGACAGACCGGAACTCTCCGGAGCCATTGACGTCGACCTTGATTAAGCGGTGTCCGATGGGCCCAATCCACTTGTGGCGGCGTTGCCCGCTTGAGCCCCTGACTTGCACTGCATTATGACATATAATTAACAAGCAAGTGCATACGAGGAACACCAACAAAGACCTCCGACGACAAGCCATATTAAACTAGCATTAAACTGATCGGACAATCGAATAATAGAAGGGAGAGAGAAAGAATGAAAGAATGAACGAATGGATGGGAGAATTTTTGTCTGAGTTGAGGAGTCAGTTTGGCGGAGTATTATTAAGAGCTTTGTTGGGAGATTTCAAGGAATATAGGTAATATATAATATGTATAAAGTGCAAGCGTATATAATAATTGGAAGGGGAAAAGACCGTACACACAATCTAAGTATTCAGTAGTACAATTGTCTTTGTCTAGTATGTTGGGAAACAAGATATGGGGTCCTTCCAACGGTCAATTTTTTTGAGCTACGTAATTTGTTCCTCTCTTACTTACAGCTAGAGAGACAAGCTACATAGCTAAAGTTTATGCCGTTATATGATAGGGATGGGGTTTTTGGTATTTTAACCTCAATTTGATATCTGATGCTCCCCATGTGGCCCTTCTTCAGTATTCATGCGCGTTCAAATACTTACTCTGATAATTTATATATATATATATGTAAACATCGTTTTCATGTTATCTGGTCTCATTCCGTATTTAGCTATTTTTAATTTACCTAAGGTGATCTCTCTAAGATAATTAAATACATAACGTAGATCATTGGCATTATAATAATTTAGGAAAAGGTACTGTATTTTTATACAAGTTACCGAATAATTAACATTTGCTAACATACTTGATCAGTCACGTTCACCCAGTTACCTTAACAAGTAAAAAACGGTCAATTTTAAGCTCAATCCCCTTCCCCAGTGTTTACTGCGCCTGCTCTGCTCTGCCGTGCTGAGAGAAAGATGGTCCAGGCATGGTTCACTACTATTTTGTATTATTTAGCTTCTCTTTTCTCTCTCTTTGTCGTGTTCATATACATGTGTATTATGTATACGTGCGCGCGTGGACACCAACCATAATAGTATTTTTGAACGTTGGAAACCTTGGCTCTTCCCGTGAGTTACTGGACAATATTATTTTATAAGGCATGCAATCACCGAATAGATGAGTTTTTATGACGAATTTGCCCTTGTGGAATGGTCACCAAAAGTAAAATTATGAATGATTGCCGGGCATAGGCCATAATTGACAGATTAAACAAAGGGGCCCTGTGGGGCTCGAATCACAAGGAGACGAAAAAAGAGGGCCTTCTTTTTTGGCTTTGCTCAGACTGGTCAGCCACCATCATGGTTTCAAAATATTTTTATATACAGCCGGAGAACAGCGGTCCGTTGTGTTGTCGTTCTCCGAGGGTCCCACCTGTCTTTTCCTTAGCCACTGTCGGATTCCGCTTCTGAGCCTGTCGTTTTTCACATCCACAGTGTCGTTTGTTCTGTTTTACGGTATTTGTCCAACTGATTTGGTGATCAGCTTCTATTTTGTTTCAAGTGGATGCACAATAATAGTGCATAATGCCTTTGGCGTGATCATTTGCTATTATAATTTCTTCTATTCCCGAAACCAAAATTGAATCCCTCTAATTTAAAACTTTAGCATGATTGCATAATCCAAACAGATACAAGCATATTCCCTATACATAGGATTTTGTTGGTTCATATGAAAACTGAAAACGGAAAACTGTGAGACCTGCCTTATCAGTAAATAAATAGCACTTGAATGAATAGTTAATTTTCATTAAAAAGCAAAAAAAGAAACAAGAAAAACGGTAACATGATGATGGTTTAATTAATTGTAATATGGGTGGCTTAGTATAGCTTGTTAAATTGTGAAGGGGGAGATAAGTCACCCAATTTAGGGAAAAATGATTCCCTTTCAAGTGAAACCTGGAGACAATTAATGACTTTGACTAGCGACACCCATAACAAAGGTGCACAGAAAAATGCATAGCCAAAGACTGAGATTGCTCTCACAATGCCATCTGGATACCAAGGAAATGCCATAACAAAAAGAGCCCCCGAGATCCCAACCCAAGGAGCCAAAACCGGAAGACTTGGCAGCAAAAAGGCGTTGATGGGAATTGAGGAAAGACTAAAGGAACCAAGCAAGTAGAGAGACCAGCCTAGCAGTGGATGAACCGTGCGAGGAACAATGAAGAATGGCACTAGGTAGGCTGCAACTATGGACCATGTTGCTACTATTTTCAGGAACGTCTGTGCAAAGGTTGTGCTTTTTTCTGCGCGCCGATAAAATAGCTTTGAGATATTGGGCCGCACTAAACGTGTCGTTGCTATAAGTCCCATATACATAACCGCCTGGACCACTACTCCGACCATCTCTGCCCCATACCTGTCAATTATAGTTGAAAATATACTTTGTTAGGGTTGTTACATTTATGCTGTAAACAATATTTAGGAAACATTATTGATATTCAACGCTGTACATCAATAAAAGTGAGTTTTATAAAATAATAAACAACATATTAAGCGCCATTGTTGTTACTTATTTTGGAATTATCTATGAGCAATAAAACTATGGAATTTTCGTTATAAATTTCTACATGAGAAAAATGGCCAATTAAAATTTTAATTGATGGATTTATTAAAAAAGAAAAAAACCAATGATGACCATGATAACTTGTATTGATATTTAGCAATTCTACAAACAAGAAGAAACAGGGGAAATTGGAAAGGTTCTTGAGAAATATTTGCTATACGGTACAGATTGCTTGGAAAGGGAATGTATAATAATGATAAGGTGTTACCCAAGGGTTTGAAGACGTCGTTGATGCCAAGTAATGCCTAAAGGCAGAACGGGCCATGACCACCAATACCACGGCTTCAACCAAGGTGCACCCGGGAATGTGATTACGCTGTTGGGTCCACATGGTACACTCCACCTTAATTTAAGATCTGGAAATAATAAAGAAGCATGAAATCATGTTTGTTAATTGGTTGTACAATGTAAGCATATTTATGATTCAAGAGAGAACCATATTTGTGTGTGTGTCCAAAACAAATTACTAGGTAACTAACAATAGTAAGAAGCATCCATTTGGTAGCCCAGAGGCAGTCTGTAGGTTCCATTAAGCTTGGTGGCATTTGGGGTAGTTGGGGGGTGGAACATTGGCTGATCAATCAAATCAGGAAAGTAGCTGCCAATGAAACCCTGGTCCGCACCATCAGGGTTCTCTCTCCCTTTCTCCAATTCCTCAACCATGTCCTTGAACACCTCCAACGATGGCTGTATTATTATTATACAAAAATTTAAAGTCAAAACAACAACCACCTTTATTGATATATTTTTTTAATTTATAAATCTAACTTTGTCTTGAAGATACATACATAAATATAAAAATGTGGTGTATATAATTAAAAAAAAAAAAGAGAGGAGGGTACCTGCAAGACAAAGAGGCCGGTGTGGAAAATGCAAGGGTTAATGAAGACAGCGCAGAAATGACCACAGAGGAATAACTCATCGGTGTTAAGAAGGAAAAGGTTATCAGAGTCAAGCATGACCACGCTGTCGTATTCAACGAGGCTCCAAGCATAAATCTTGTTCATGCTCAGCATAAATCTCCAATCAAAGTTGTCCTGTTCCTTGTATGGATTTTTCAGATTTTCCACTCTTACCACCTTCGCTCCATCTTCCTCTTCTCTGCACCATCACTACAATACTTTAACACCCGCCCGTACCCGTACGTCCATTCCCAAATATTTAACACACACACACACAAAATAATAATTAAAAAAAAAAGAAAAAGAAAAAGAAAATATGGAGTGTGTTGTGGGGTTGATGAGGACAGGACAGGCTTGTAAGGATAAAGCGAAGCTTCTCTATCTTTTCCCATATGTTTAAGTATGAATTCATAATAATTTTGTTTTTTTTTCGTACAACTATTAATGTAGCCATCAAATTGTTTTGTAGTTTGAATCACAATTTATCAAAGTTTTTTTTTTTTTTTTCACAGTATTTTTCTATATTATGTTCAAACAAATTTACAAAGCAAATGCTCTTTTTTTTTTTTTTTTTTTTCAGTTTGAATCATTATAGTAAGTTGGAGGTATCCGAAAAAGGCCTGACAACATACACTTCAACAACATAAAAAATGAATATATAAATTCTATTAGTTCAAAAGGAAAGTAGCGAACAAATTCAAATTCCAAGCATTTTTCAATTCCTTTAGTTCAAATATGATTCTTTAAACGAATTTCATCTTTTCCTTAAAAAAATACACAACAATAAATACACATACACACACACACATATAGCGTTCGTTTCATAAAAACATAAGCTTGAGCGTAAAGGTTTTTATTCAAATTCAAATTTTTTTTAAGAAAAAAAAATATAAAGTAAAAAGTTTAAATCATAATTCAAAACCGTGAAACAAATAATGTGTTTGTTGATAGTAACGCCGACTGCATTCAGTCTATTATTTAGAAAAGTTAAAGCCGACCCACTACTTGTATTTAGTTGTAACGTATATAATATATGATTAAAAATCTACTTACCAATACGAATATATATATGCAAGGCCCTTTCATAAACATACAAAGATCAGAGTATATGTATATGTATACAGCCCCCTCAAATTAAAGCTGAATAAAGACAGTAATTATCTGACGTATACGAATGCGAGTCTAATTGTTAACAAAAATAAGAATTAGACATTTGCATAAACAAATTAAGAGACTTCTCCTTAAAGATTAAAGTTGAATGAATACGAGACATGTAAATACCCAAAATTAATATTAGTTTTAATGCTTATTCATAACGTGTAACGTAAGAAGAATCAGCAGGCCGACCCACCTTTTACGTTTCAAATGCCCAATTGCGTACGTAGATTACGGAGAAAATTAAATATATATTTTATTATTAAGACAATTTGATATAATTAGCTGGGGAAAAAAAAAAACAAAAAAGAAGAAGAAGAAGAAGAAACGAAAAAGTAAACGCAATATCGATGGAGGAGGAGAGGAAGACTTACAGGGCATGAATCCAACGAAGAGGGACGTCAACGGAGGCAATAACGACGAGATCGGCGTCCACGTGGAGGCTGGAGAGAGATCTCAGCATAACACGTGTCGCCACGTAAAACTCGTAGTCCCTTGGCGTCCCCATGTACATCATCGTCGCGTAGGCGTTCCGACGCTCCGCCCTCGCCCTCGCCCTCGACATCGTCGCCGTCGCCGTCGCCGGCGTCTCAAACACAAACACAAACAAAAACACGACGGCAGCCACCGGCACCACCAAATTCATGTATTTATTAGGAAAAAAAGCTTTCAGACATACACTCGTACTAGACCCTTTCATTACCTCCTTTTGATTCCCTTTTCTATCTTTCGAAGCGCATTTGTCTCCTTTCCATATTTCATCATATATTAGAGATTTATATATTTATATATATATATGGACACAGTCTACATGCCCATATCATATACCTAGGCATATATATATATATATAGAGAGAGAGAGGGTTGTTAAAATTGTGAGCTTGAATTTTTTTTTTTTTTAACCGAACGCACTTTTTAAATGCTATTCGTATATTTTTAAACACTTCAATGCTATATTTTGCTTTAAATAAAATAGTCAATAATAATATTCTCACACTCTATAACCCAATAATATAATATCATTTCATCGTATGTCATTTTTACTTTTTGATATCTTTTCATGTTTTAAAATTTATAAAAATGAATTTTTAAAATTTAAATAATTTAAAAATAAAATCATTATAATGATTAATTAAAAAATGAAAACACCAATTAATAAAAAATAAGAGTAAAGGTTGATATTCGCTTTTGTCACAAAATTTATTATGTGTTAAATTTAATATTAAAGATAACTAGAAAGTTCTTTTTTTTTGTCTAGGTTTCAAATTTAACATTACACTTCAATTTAACATTGCATTAAAAACAAACTTAGATATATTAAAAGGAACCATACTTTTTAGTGGGTCGATGCAAGTACATCATATTAAAAAGTGAAGTGGGCACGATACAATTATAAAATAGACTCAATACCGCTAATTTTACAAAGTTGACCAAAGGCATTATTTTTTACAATGAAGCATGCTTAGGGCCCATTAAGAGCATGAGTACAACGGACACGATATACAACACGATAACGGTACTGTTGTTCCTTTTATTATTTATTTATAACTTTTTTTTTTTTTTTTTGGAGATTAGATTTATAATTTGTTTTATGAAACTTGGTAAGATTTTATATGGAGTGTACTTTTTAACCAATATTTTCTCTTATCTGAGTTTTTAGTTTGTAAGATTTTTTGATGTCATAGTTTCTTTCTAATTATATGCTTTGTTTTTACAAAAAAAAACAAAAATCAATATTTCCTGTTAAATACACAAATTTCTTGTTTATTTATAATTTTTCTCAATTAAGACATAATTAAGGCACGGACACGGTTAAATGTATAACAATAAACCGTGAACCAGACTTTTACGTTAAAATAGACACATCATGATAATAATAATGTATCCAAAATAAATATGTCGGCCTATTTGAACTATAGCAGTGACCTTGTGATTGAATGCAAGAGTTGTTCATATCAATGGACTTAAATTCTCAACCGTTATATGTAACTATCGTACAGCAGTAATCTCAATTGAGTTTCATTTTATTTGTTCTTCCATTAGCCAAGATCCAAAGGGCCCTAACTTATCAATGATATTAATCCATACTTTTCATGTCCTTAAAAAAAAAACAAATTTTTGTTTTAACCGGAGAACGAAAGTTTGCTTTTTCAACATCATCCTCTCACATGATTTTGTATAATTGGCGCGATCATTTTAGGAAAAGGAAATATTTTATAAATGAACTTTTGCACAAAACTTGCAAATGGTAAAATTGTTAAGTATTTTTTTCACCTTAAAAAAAAAAATCGGCTTATTATCACTTGGAGTAATAAATATAAAAATTTTCGGCATACCGTAATAGTTTATATTAACATGAGTGAGATATTGACAACGTTAGATCAATTACACGGAAGTTAAATAATTTGTCCTCATCCGAATTCAAGTATATTTAGTATAATATGTCCCTAATTTTTTTTTTGAGGAAATAATAAATCCCTAACTTTAAAATGTATGCAATATAAGTGGAGCAAAAGTATATCAAGCAATAACGATTTGAAAACTCTTGAGGAGGGATCGGTTTTTAAGAAAGTTTTGTGCTCGAATTATCACTACTCCTGCAAAATATGATTGAAATATTAGGAATTGCAAGTTTTCGTTAACTCCTTAACGACCAAGAAAACAGAGTCAAATTTTGAATTTAGAAGGAGTTTTTACCTTTCTTTTTGTGCTAAAATTCTATTCAACAATAAGCAACACAGTACAAAACTTAATTGGAATTTCTGATTTTAAAAGAGGAAAGTTGTATTCTTTTTTAAGTCTTAAATGTTCTCAAAAGCATATAAATTTCATATAATCACTCCTATTTACAGTTTTTTATGTGGAGTTCTGATTATTACAAGATCTCTATTTTTTTTTTTTTTTGCATTGATACGTGTCATTCTTTTTATCATTTTTCTTACTTGTGCATTCTAATGTGGTATCATTCTAAATTTCTTTGATCTGCTTGTTCTTGTAATACAACGGCCTTGTGTGTAGCTTTATTTAAACGTGAAGTCATATGCGGAATTGGTCCTCACACTTTGTACGCGCATATTGTCTCATTTTCATATCATCATCATTGTCATATGTAGAATTGGTCCCCACACATTCTATGCGCGTATTGTCTCATTTTCGTATCATCATCATTTATACATAAATAAATGGAGTTGGTACTTTAAGAAGAGGGTGTAACGAGGGAAGGCTTTTTAGAAAGGATGAATGTTGCATTCTGCATGTGCGAAGAACACAAAAAGCTATTAGACCTAGGATTGAGTCTGAGTTGGTATATTAAAGATGTGTGGATGCTTACTAACGAAGGAAAAAAAAAAAATAAGTTTTAAGAACATATTTACCAGAAAGTACAAATAACAAAAATTCTTAGGAACTAGAAGTACTCTTTTTTTTTTTTTTTTAACGGCTGTATCCCTTTGGTTTGAAAGATGTTTTGAAAAAGAATCTCACATTTCTATATAAAGCTGTTTTTGTTAATGGTTCTGAAATATCATTTGTTTTGTACAAAGTAAAAAATCGAAAGTGAAAACAAAAAATTGTTTTTATATTTTTAAGAGATGAGAAAAACAAATAGAGTTATTATTATTATTTTTTTATTCTCTAGGGCTTATATGTTTAAAAATATATACAACTCTAATTTTACTTTTTCTTATATATACTCAAAACCAATATCTCCTAAAAAAAAATCAAACATAATTTCAAAAAATATCTAAACACCATTTCAAAATATATACTTTTTAATTTCATACCCAAAATAAAATCTTCTTTAAAATACTCCCAAACAGATCGTTTATGTTTTGTTTTTCCCTCCGTCAAGATCGAAGGGAGTTTGATTACGACGAGGAACAAAATTTCGTTTTCTTAACATGATCCTCCCGAATGATTTTTCTACTATTGGAGTGAAAAGGGTGTATTTTCTAAATGGACTTTTTTTTCATAAAACTTGCAAATTTGTAAAATGGTTAAAAGTATGTTTTCACCTTTTCTTTAACAAGTTACCATCACTTGGAGTAAATAAACATTTAAAATTTTTAGCATATCTTATATGGGAAAATCCAGAAAGTAATTCCTTAATTTTCACTAAATTCAACGGTGGCTTCTGTATTTTTGATAATCTAAAAAATACCCTGATTTTTCGGATGTGACATGAAGGAGTTGTTGACTACGTGAAATAAACATCGAGGGAATTAATAAATAATTTGTCTTACAAGATCCGAACTCAAGATATTTTATTATAAGATATGGCGAAAAAGCAAATTTCGGGAATAATAAATCCTTAAACTAAAGATATGTGTCAATCAATAAGGATATGAAACGAAATTAAAAAAATAAAAACGTGGCATCTCTCGAGGAGGGATCGGTTTTGCAGAAATCGCCAACGGTTTTTGCTCGAATCATCACCACTACTCCGCAAATATGTTTGAAATATTTATACAATTGCTTTTTTTTTTTTTTTTATTAACTCCTCAATGGCAAAGGAAAAGGAGTATTAAATTGAATGTAAAAGGTTTTTTGGTATTTCACATTATTTGTTTCCTTCGTAACATTTAAGCTCCCCTTTTTTTCCCTCTTTAGTTTTTCTCAGCTCTATTATATTATATTATGCTATTTTTTCCTTTCTCTCTTTTTCAAATTTGTTTATGCTGATATACAAGGCACAAAATCGGACCATGCTTAGGCAGCAGGTAATGCATCATATATACATCAATAATGTTAAGAACCATCTTATTTGTGTGTGTTTATATATATATATATTTATTCTTCTCATCGCTCATAAATGCTATCCGCCTATCTTATCCCTATCCTATTTGTTTCGTGGTGACCTTACAATTACTAAAATGATCAAACAGAAAATTAAGTGCTTTATATTTAAACATTGATATAAAGTACACTTCAAAAAAAATGGGTGGTGGGATATGACTCCGGAATACACTTGCATCCTGATAACTACAACGGCACGTAGAGCTATTATCATCACAAATAATGAAGGCAACAAATTAAGATTATATATCCTTTCTTGCTTCTCAAAGGGTGTATATATATAATATATATGCTTTAATTTTCAGTGTAAGTCAATGATTTTATCTCTGTAGTCCTCAACTTAGTTTATCTTTTTTTTTTTTTTAATTTAAAGATATATATAGAAAAATATGTTGGAGGTAGGTTTGTAATGCCATCCTTGTCATCATGTGATGAGCAAGTATAATTGAGGATGAAGCTGATTATCATGATGATGATATATAATTGTATGTCCTAATGGTATGCAAGCATGTTGATAACGCCATAATTAATATCATAGTTTTACTTAGTAAATGATTAAGTAGATATGTTACGATGAAAATCGGTCCATTGACTAGCCAAAACCACCCTCAATACATATATAATAGTTAATGTCCAATGCCATGTCAAAGTCATGGTGGAGAATTTTAACCTTAATTAATAAATATAATTAGATACACGTAGTCCAGGTATCACACAAATAAATTAAAATCTATCGGTCGATGGATCGGTGTTTGTAGGTTTATATAAGCCCTACTCAACTAGACCGTACTTATGTCGTACTGGTGTACATGATGTATATTATCATCCCCAAATAACGCTCGTCTCACATTAAACAAAGACATTGTCAACCGACTATCTGTTTAATTAACAAGCAGTTGCAATCACATGACAACATGATGATATGCACGCAAACAAACACGTTGCATTTGTTGACGTACATATGAATGTTTATATATATATATGTATGTATAGGAGATAAACAAACCCTTTTTTATTAATTTATATTTTTTTCAAAGGAGAGTGTGAATAATTTAGTGAGCTTTAACTTAAATTAATGTTGGAACTTCCATGATCTTTTTGAAAAAAGACGTGTGCTAGGATCTCTCATGGAAATTTCTTGCTGGTCGATCAGGTCCAAAAGTCACAAATAGCTAGAAACAATCCAAATTACTGATCAACACTATATGTGTAGCCAAATGGGAATCTTCTCGATAATTTACCCTTCTATATATATATGTGTGTGTGTGCGTGTAATCAGCTGAAAGGAGTTTAAGCTTAAGGCCTCGATCCCCGCTTAAGCAATTTATATTGTTATATATTTTTTTTCTTTTTTATTTTTTGACCTATATATGTATTGGTACATGAACAAAAAATACACAAAGCCCCTTAAAATACCAAAATATAATCTTATACCCCCTCAAAACTTAAGAAAAGCCTAATAGACAATAAAATTAAATCTCAATAGTCACAATTTTAAACCTCTCCATTCTCAATGTACTATAAATTCCCTTAAATTTAAAAGAAAAAGATAGATATAATTTTCCTTACAAAACCTTAAGACAATCATATCGGACTATAGTTTCTTACTTTATTGTTCTTAAGATTTAATTGTATATTATTGCTTAACATTCTTGATTATTTTGCTTGTCAGATTTTTTTTTCTAATGCAGAAATGTTCATTTGATGCTCGGCAGAATTTTGTTCTAATAATATATAAAATGCTTTGGGACTTCCAAACTGGCCTTAATATTTACCATGTAAATAGTTACGCAGCTTGTTTATTTATATTAAAATATAACCAAGTAAATATAAGTAAATATATAATCTATTGGATTGGTAATTATATTACTTAATTTCAATAGATAAATTATTTAATATTTTTATTAATTTTCTTGAGTAAATACATAGTGTACCCTACCAACACAAGAGGCCTTTAAAATATTTGGAGTAAATAATAGATTTACATAGTAAATGAAAATTTCACTAAGTAAATGATATATTTACATGATATAAATAAATCATTTATCTAGTAAATCATAAATAAATTATTTATTTGATAAATCTAACAAAATTAAATCATTTATCCAATAAATCAACTATTTACTTCAAATATTTTGAAAATCCGCTATTTGCTTTAATAATTTTTCTAAAAACTTCTACTTACTTCTTTTTCCCTTGTACTCACGTTGATGTTATAATATTGGACCCAGCCAATTTACTAACACAATACTTAGCCAAAATACTCATTTAGGGGTTACGATGGCTCAAAAACATATTTAATATATAAAAATTGCACAATATAGGCTAAACATTTATTGATTTGAAAGTAAACAGCATGATTTCAAATCTTTAAAAATTAATAGCGTAATCAAGTTCGTGGATATATGATTTTCTATTTTTACCCTCAATTAGCTTCTCTTTCTTTTTCTTTCCAAACACACTCTCTCTTCACTTCTCTCTCTCTCTCTCTTTCCTCTGTATGTATGTCTCTCTCTCTTTCTCTCTCTTGACCTTTTCCTCTCCCCTGTGAGGTCTATACAGTGGCGATGATTGAGTAGTGACATAGATCACACTACTTTATAGCTCCAATCATTACCACGGTCATGGAGAGGGAACGATATCCTCGGCGTGATCTTCCTTCCTTTGGCGATAAAGACTAGTGCAGATGGCAACCAAGGTTTGCATTCTCCCTGTCGAATTGTAGTTGTCACCCTTTCCCACCTGCAATTTTCCTGCGACATATAATTTTCCCAACCACCTGCAATTCCGGTGCAATCTGTGGTTTTGTTTTTTGTTTTTTTATTTTCCCCTTCTTTTGTAGGTTTAGATCTCCCTCGCGTCATTGTCTACTAGTGACCCTTTGGTTTTGTTATTTGTTTCTTCAATTCAGATATCAAATCTTCTTATTTGGCACCAGCAACTCAGCCATAGGCGGGGTGGTGAAAACTTGATAGGGTTGGGGTTGGGATTGACAAACAAATTTAGGGTTAAAAGTAGGGAGATTTTTTCTAATTTAGGATTTTTTTGAAATTTTTGAAAAAGAATATTAAGAATTGGATATAAATGTGAAATAATTACAATAAATGAATGTAAATAACTTTAATCTAAAAATGGAATGTAAATTAATGGACTTACATAGTAATATGTATATTTACATGATAAATTTACATTGTAATCTTTGAATTTACATAGTAAATTTTGGATTTATACTTTAAATTTATAATGATTAGATTTAATAGATATGTTAATGTTTTAAAAAATAAGTGAATAGATGATTATACAATGTAAATTAAGTGTAAATATTGCATTTATAATATAAATTTTGGCCTCTGATTTTTGTATGAATTTCTGTCAAAGCGTAAATTGAGTATAAATATTGTAATTATAATATAAATTTTGGTATCTAGTCTTTGCATTGTTCTTTGTTTTTTGTATGGTTTTTTGTCATAGTATAAATTAAATATAAATCTTGAATTTACACTGTAAATTTTAATCTCAGGCTTCTTATGGATTTTTATTACAGTGTAAATTGAATGTAAATTTTGCATCTACATTGTAAATATTGGTAATTTTTGGATTTGCATAGTAATTTAAATTGAAAATTTTCAATTTACACTAAATTTGCTCTCGTATTCTAAAAGGATGTTGTCACATTGTGAATTTCCACTATAAATTTTGGTCTCTAATTTTAAAAGAATTTTAACACATTATAAATTTTGAGTGTAAATATTCAATTTACACCGAGTGTACGTTTGGCTCCTTATTTTAATTCTGTTTTAGTTTGGTTTGAACTAAAATGTGCATTTAGGGCCAAGTTATATTTTATCTTTGTTTTAGCTTAGTTTAAACTTCTTTCATTATTTCCAATACAAGTTTATCTCTACTTTCACTATTTCAGAACAATTTCCAAGACAAGTCTAAATTAAAGCACTAAATGCCCAACTTTATGTTGGATTTATCTTAACTTAAGCTAAACTTAAACTAAAATAAAACACTAAATAGAAGTTGAATTTACACAATAAATTTTGGTTTACACCTAACTTTTAGATTTATGTGTTAAATTTTAAATTTTGTCTTTTTCTCAATAAATACATAAGTTTATTACAGATTTTAAAAAAAACTATTGCTTTTCTTAAAATCTTAAAATTGCACTACAAATTAGAAACCCTAACGCCCTTCTTCCTTTACCTAATCATTGTGACTGCCAACTCAACCACCATCGTTGTCGTCCGAGAAGTGAATAGTTGATGCTCGCTGTGTCGGCACTATATATGGAGATGTCACCAATGGTTTTTGTGAGGGGAGATCATTGCTAACTCTATGAAAATAGAGTTATTTCAATATTTTTAGACGTTTAAGTAGGTTGTTCTTGAATATTTTAATTTATTTTTGGTTAATTTAGTATAATTTTGCTAAATTTAATTTAGATTAGTTTATTTTGATTTATTTTATGTTGTGTATTTTTATTTTATTTTACTTATTTTGATATTTATTTTAAAGTTTCTATTTAGTTTCCCCTTCAAAATATTTATTTTTCTTATTTATGTAATTTAATTGGTGAAATTGGAAACTAAATGGTGATTAAGTGTTTGTTTGGATGGGAGGTTTGTTTTTGGAAAATGAAAAATTTTTAGATATGAAAGATAAAAAGTTGTTTGGAATTTTTTTTAAAAGTGAAAGTTGTTTGGATAGATGGAAACTTTTTTTTTTCTAGAGAGCTTTTTTTCTATTTTCTAAAAATAAAAAATTTTGAATATTCAGATACAAAAATTAAAGAAAATCTATTTTTCTTTAAATGAAAAATTTTTAATTTTTTCAAATTTGGATGTGTCAAACAAACCGAGCATAAAAGTATGCAAAATGGATTAAAAATTTAAAATTAATCCGGATCTAGCCAAATCCCACACGCAGTCAAGCAGACGCACAGACACGCGCACATCGTAGTGGTCCATAACAGCAAATCTTGCCCAGCTGTGCGTACAATAACGACTGATAGAATCGCGTGTGTTGCAAGAGATGCGTCAGCAACGGGCAGATGCATGGTTTCCTTTGCGCATGAGCCCACCGTATCCCTCGTGCACCTGCTGTCTCGTCCAGCTCGCTCACGCCAAGTTTTCTAGGGGCCTCAGCTTGTTAGTCCGCTTCCGTCACGTCGCTCCTGCGGTGGAGAAAAAAAAATTAGCGTTGCAGCTGGCTATGCTAGAAATGGAAAGGAACAAGAAAAAAAAAAAAGAAAACAGGAAGAACGGGATAAGAACTTCAAGATAGTACGTATAGTAGTTATTTTTTTTCAAAATTATTTAAATATAATTAAATACTTGAAATTTACTTATTTATAATAATTACAATATACATTAACATATAATATTATAGAATAAAAAATTTAAAAAAAGTTGAAAATTTAATAAAATAAAAAAACCCAAAAATCCTCTTTTCTTCGTTCAACTAGTGGCCTTCTACCAACCACTATCAGTTAGCCACTCAAACCCCTCCCTGGAAACCAGTCAGTGAAACCTCCTTCCTCGGACGACCCTACGAATCCTATGAACAACACCCCTCCCCCGCCCCCCCAAAAAAAAATCAAAAAAGGTTTTTTTTTTATTTTTTTAATTTATTAATCTATGATTCTATAAGACAGGGTGCATAACAAGCATATCTTAACCATTCAATTATATTTGAATAGTATAAAAAAGAGTACTTATCATAAGTACTATTTTAATGTTCTTATCACAGCCTTCCATAAAGAAGAGAAAAGAAAAGAGAAAGAGAAAGAGAAAGAGAAAGAGAAAGGAAGGGAGTGTGGTTTTTGGCTGGGTGTGCTAGGGGAGTCTGGTGAAGGCCAAACTAGCAAGAGAATGAGATAAGAAGAAGAAAATGACGAAGAGAAAAAGAAAAAAATAGAAAATTAGGAAAAATAGTAATGTAGGTTTTTTTGCTTTAGGATTTTAGTTTCAAGTTTTTAGTTTAATAAATTTTTAAGGAAAATGCATTTTGAAGAGTAAGAAGAGGAAGAGATGAAATTGGGAGAAAATTTGAAGCTTTCAATAGCGGCTTTTCTTTCAACTTTCTCTCTTTAATTCTTGTAACTTGATGATGTTTGAACTCTTGATTTGCTTAATTTTAGTTTTAATTTCAATTATGAATTAGTTTTTGGTTCTAGGGTTCCAATGGATCCATTTTAATGGATTTTGATTTATTTTTGTTCTCTTTGATTGCTTGTTGATTGTTGGTCATTTTTTATCCCATTATGTTTGATAGAGTGCCTAACCTAAATTTTATTTTGGCCCAGTCTAAAGAGCTCGCGGTGTAATTTAATATAAGAATTTTTTTAAGCTCTATGGTGATAGAGGAAAAATTGGTGATATGGACGTGTTTTATTTTTGCACTATATATTTGATTAAATTTAGGGTGTCAAATTTTTATTTTTTGCGTCGCACACGTCATTTTCACCTGTTATATTAATTTTTGAATTAGTAAATTTCTTCTTCTCTGTATATGGTTTTTTCTCGTCTAAAGTTTTCCACTTAAATTTGTATATTCCAATTTTTTTTGTTTTCATTGTCTATTTTGTTATAACCTCATAACAATGTGCTTAATGCTCCTAGTGTTTTGGCCAATCATTAGGATATGTTGTTGAACTTAATTGAAATTGGAAAATTGAGATTATGTTTTGATCAATAATAGTATTTCATATGCTACATGAAATAGAAATATATCCATAAAGTTTGTATAGTCATTTTGAGTGCTTGAACGTAATGAATTTATATTAATTAATGTCTTATAGGAATACAGGGGTTTTAATTAGTATAAATGGACTTATTAGTTTATTGAAAGAGGCTTTTAGGTAATTTCATATATTCAGCTAACAATTACACCAATTAAAGTCAATCCATTAGAGACATTCAATTCAATTGAGATTTATAGGAGAAATTGGATCCCTAGAATGGTGTTTTCTTTATTTTAGTTTTGTTGATTTTTCTAGATTTTATTTCTCGCTTTCCGCTTATTAATTTTAATTTCGATTATTCAAATAATTCTATAGATAACCAATTTTGATAATTAACTCAATATTAAAGGCAATTTTCATGGAAATAATATCTTACTCTCTATTACTTATGCCACTCATACACTCATAAGTTTTCACGCAACAGTCGTCATCATAGAGATCTAGCGAGATTGCGAGAATATTGTGGCAGTAGGAGTCTCTAGAAGCTCATATTCGATGACAATCGATGGCAGCAACATTTGGCTAGACTCCAAGAGGGACACGGTGGCAATCAATGAAATTCGAGGGTGGTTGCTAATGTGTTCAAGGTAAGAGAGAGAGAGGGAATCACTCATGATTGCTGTGGTTCCGTTCACAGTGACAAAGACAACAACAACAACGGCATCTAGGAGTTTGTGCAACGACGAGGTCAGCGGTGGCGACAAACTTCAATGGTGGTTGTTGGTGAGTTTGAAGAGAGAGGAAAAAAGGAATCGATGGAAGAGATAGAAAGGAAGAGAGAGACATGGGTATTTTTAGATTTTGTAATGAGTGTAATTTCATATTTACACTTAAATTTACTATTTATGAACATATCAAATTTTTAGCCTATTTATTTTTATTCGCTCCAACTTTTGGTCAATTTTCCTTGTTCTCCCTCTAATATCTTAGCATCTTTGAATGTAGTGTAAATCTTACAAATGCCACTGAGACATAGCAAAAAAACAAAATATATATTTTTTACAAATTACAAAAATTCATGCCAATTTGACAAATGTTATAGAATTCCGTAATATAAAAAAATGTGAAAGTCATGACAATAATTGCCACGTATTTTGTTATTTTTAAAATATTCTAAAGTATTTGCTATCGTTAATTCCACTTCTATAAACAAAAGGTGAAGTGTAATTTCTCAAGAATGCTACTTGCATTATAATTAATGTGGCTTGTGTCTCTTACCTTAAAACGGACCAATATTACTTGAACCTCCATCTTGTTAGTTATTAGAACAAGTGACGTTTGATTTAATATCAATACCATGTAACAGTTTCTACCATTGATGGTAAATAGTACTTTCATATACGGTGACTCATTATTGTAATAATGATATAAATTAGTAACGCTCTTTTCATTAAGAGTAAGGTCTGTCTCTCTAAATTGTACTAATTAATGAAACTTTTATTTCTGATTAGCTTTAATTTGAATTAGACAAAGGAAATAGACGTAGCTAGCTCACCAAGCAACCTCTTATTGTCTATATTAATAGACGTGTAAAGAGAGCTAGGAGCCCTAGACTTTGATGCAGTACAGATTTTTTTCATTCTACATTTGTGCTAATTCATGATTAGCTATTTGAATCCAATTTGTTCACGGTTATGCGTTGCGCGCATACACACACACACACATATATGCATATACAGAATATACTTGAATGATTACAAAATATAACTACTTTACGGCAGTGGCCCGAATGTAGTGTCTTATTTTGAGCGGGCCAATATGCGAGTTTGGAGATGAGAGACTCGATTGAGTGTGTTGGGATGATGTTCCATTGATGCTGATTTTCTGTGTATATGTTCTTATCTTTCTCATCTAATTTTCTTTTGGACTGCACTTTTGAACGTTGTTTGTATGGTTGTAACTTCTAAGTGTGTCCCCAAAAAAATAATATAAAAAACATTTTTTCTAAATAATGTTAAAAGATTACAAGGAGAGATTGAAATTCCTGATAATACTTTAGATCATTTTACGTTATATGTCGATAATTTAAAGATGATCAATCTAATATGATAAGAATAATTTAAATTTAGATTTCTTACAAGGTGAACTAAAACCAAAGAAGCAATTTAACTATATATCATTTATATATATATATATGCTCCTTGGAATGAATTCTAATAATTTAGTACGAAGGCCTAGCTTGAAGGTGAATTATGTTACATTACATCATACATACAGTGGATGCCATTATTCGTAAAGTGAAAAGGTCATCTGTACCGCTAAGCTGCTTGGTGCTGTGGCATCATGCTGATGTCTGGGTCATTTACTATTCAAGTACATTGACGAAGTAAAAGGTTCTTGTAATTTACTGAGCAACATGTACGACTATATATATGTTTTCCTTTCAACTAATCTCGTTTGCGTCTTTAATTTAATTTAATTTATATTTTTTAATTATTTATTTAAATCAGTAAAATTTTATATTAATTTTTAAAAAATAAATAATTTTTTTAAATAAAATCAAACTAAACTGGAGATTCAAATAATGATAATCACATAAATATTAGACTGTTAGGATAAATATATCCTCCTTACTTCTTAGAAATAGAAACTTGCATAACAAGTAAGAATTCCATTATTTCTAGCCAAAAAAAAAAAAAAAGAAATCCTCCATCATACATAGATATATGTGTCCATGCCAAAACGTACCGCATGTATTATTAGATGGAATATAATTCCAATTTCATCAGACGGTTCCCTTAAAGAACATCGTACGAGTTGGTGTGCATTAGAGTACCAAAGCAGTAGTAATTAATGGATCTGAATTTGATCTGTTTGAATTTAATTAAAAAAAAAATAAGATATTAGTTCTAAACGGGCCTGACCGAACAATTTACAAAGTTTGACGTACCTCTTCGCATGCAGTTGGATCTGAATCTGATCACTGACCGTAGCCAACTAGGGCAGCTAGACTTATGCATCTAATTAACACCTTAAATTAAGGGCCTTTGACAAAAATTTTATATTTTAATCGTATATAAATATAATATAATTTTATATTAAAGGTAAAGTTTTATATTAAAAAAAATTCTTTTTAACAGTATTATAAAAATAATTACTATTTAAAAGTTTTTTAAAACAATCATATCAACTTTTCAATTGTATTATTTATCTCTATTTTTACTAATTACATCAATTTTTCAACTCTAAAATATTTTTCATCCAAACACACATTTCATTCAAATACAAAATAAATACTTTTCAACCAAGTACGGCACTCAAAAAAATAAATTACATTCAAATACAATTAAAACATAATACGTTTACCAAACATCTCATAAGTTAGACTAGTACTTTATACTCTAAATCAAAATTTCCAATCTAGCTCGTTGATTATCGGATCGATGGGGATGTTAATATGTCTAGCTAATTAATTTAAGGTTAATTTGGGTAGTTGCTAAATAAATAGCTAATGGAAAAAATACGTTAAAGGATAATGATTTGAACCCCTCTCTGCAAAGCCTATAATTGCGATCTCGTACTTGTCGTGCGTTCTAGTGCTATTTATGTCTCGCATAATAATACACATATTGATTTATCAGCATCGGCCCATTTAATTAACTATAACATGATTAATCAATTTCGACGATTCTAGCAACAAAATATCTCATTAATCAAACAGAAAAATAGAAGGAAGTGAAATAGAGAAAGAGATGTACCGAAAATATGAAGGTAATGATTAAATTAATACGTACGGCGTGTGAATTATCTGATGATGATGCAGGATCCAATGAAGGATACAAAAAAGAACTCATACGATGGAGGTGGATACAAAATAGGATATTAATTAAAGAGCAAGCATGGAAAGCGTTTGAAGGGCGGTGCTATTTTGATCATCGTCAAGGACAGATGGCAAAGTAGTCTGAGACCTCCTCAAATTGGTGAGTCTCTCGTACACCAACCGGAGAGCTCTCTCGAATCGGGTGTTGTTGTTGTTGTTGTTGTTGTTGAAGTTGTGATTATGTGCATCATTATTTAAGGCTATGTGAGAGAGCTGGAAGAAGAAGAGCCTTGACGCATAAAGCAGATCGCAATAGGTTTTGCGGACAAGCGTAAGGCTGAAGGCCATCTTCATTACGAATGGGAACACCAGTCCCCCCACCACGGGGCTCTGTCCCCCTTGCGAGCACATTGACATAACCATCGCCTTTGCCTTCACCACCGCCGCCATGTGAATCCCCATCTCGCTCTTTAATTATTCTTTAATGTCTAACTGACACCTATCTATCTACTCCTCGTAACTCGTTCGATCTCTCTTTCTAACACCACCGCTTACTTTTTACTTACACACACACACACACACACACAAGATTATCAAGAACTGCTTGATATATCTTAAGACTTGTTTCACTTTTCCTCTCTTGTTAATTGTTTTGTTCCTCTTTCTCTTTCTCTCTCTTTTGCTTCTCCGGCGCACAGAACTGCGGCCCCTCCTCCATATTTATTGTGATTTGTGTGGCTCTTCATTTTTTTGTGTAGACAGAATTACCCATATTAATTAATTTCATTTTTAGGTTTTGTACTTAGTGTCCACTACATAATGTGGACACGTCAGTTTCTAGAGTGATGATATTTTGAACGCACAATTATAGAATTCAAGATCATGACAAGGCAATTCCACTGGGAGAATTATTATATTTTTAACTACATGGAACACTATATTATTAGTTTATTGTTATTTGTCGATGGACATTTTCTGTTTCTTGAGACCATATACCCATAATAACAGTATTATATTTTTGCACAAATATATATATATTTATATATTCAACGCTATGCATGTGATTGACGATTTGGCATATACTCTTATACTAAATTACATAGTGTATTAATCTGCACACTTTTCCAATATTAATTACTGCTTTTCACTCATCTCTTTTTGAATATTGCTAATACTGAAATTAAAATATTATCTGCTTTAATCCTCAAAATGATTAAAAAAACAAAAGATATGTAATATGCATTTTGATTGGTGGAACATGCTGTTAGTCACCTTTTGCTCAACCACGCTATGTTGAAAAGTTAAACGAATATATCCCCTTAAAAGTCCATAAAGTGGTCAACATTTTAATATATATCAATAACACCAAAAACGCACTAACTCTCCAATGTCGTAATTTTGGTGCACTTAATCTAATGTGACAAATTTATTTCTTCAAACTTCAACCAAAATTGGGGGGAAAAAAAATCTCCACACAATGATGAATTAGTGTACCGAATCTACTGTTAAGTTATAAGTATAATTAAGTGTCCCATGATAGGATGATTAATAAAAAAAATATTCTATCACTGTACTTACTAATTCAGGATTAAAGATTGACAGTGTGAAAAGCATAAGATTTCATTTAAATTACGGTTTCAAACTTAAAAAATTAAATTTGAACTTAATTTTATATTTAGTTTGTCTTATTATTCCGTTTTAAATTTTTTATTTCATAACTTATACATTATTATAGACTAAAAAATACTAATTATAAATCTTCTCTAATATTATAAAAATTATACTAATCACATGAAATATAAAAGAAAACATAATTTTTAATACAAATTCAAATCTAATTTTATCATTCAAATACTTTTAATTTAAGATGAAATTCTTTAATTTAAACTTAAACACTATATATAAATTTTATATTATATCGTTAAACTCATCTTAAATTTACTTTGAATTTTTTAATTTTAACTCATAATCCAAATAAATATTAAATAATTGTGCTTCATATATGCATATATATATATATGTGTGTGTGTGTGTGTAAGAAGATATTTAATTTAGTTGAGGTGACGGTGGATAATTTTTCGTGCAGCATCAGGCGTGATAACTGAACAGTGGGGCCGATTTAGGTGGAGGAAATTTCCTTGAAGTTTCTTGTCTCACCCATGTCGGGTAGGCTTTGCAGAATATTGCATTTATTGTATTATGTTATATAGTGTTAGGATATCACTCTTATTTTAATTTTTTAAATATAATTTATATATCATATATTTTTATTAAAAAATATAATTAATTAATATAATAATATTTTAAATATTTATTAATATAAAAATAATTAATAATATATCATATAAAATATAAATTGATGATTAAAAATTAATCTTAGAATTAATATTATTTTTTTAATTATATTATATATGTTTGATTTTTCCACATATATATATCTATATTTATAGATTTTTTTAGTTATTTTTTATTAAAAAAAGAGGCACACTCCTATTTTAATAGTTATTGAATAAATTCATTAGTCGCATTGGTAAGATAATAAAAAATTTGATCTTAGATATCTATAATTAATAAATCTCAGATTTAAAAAAAAAAATAACGCATGATTTTTTAATCAAATATTATGTTATGTATGTTACGACTTAACTATAATACCTGATAAAAATTAAAGTTTTAAATAAGACGAATTCTAAAATTTAACAAAAGTAAAGATTTTAAATAAGCGTTCATTCTTTTTACTTACGTACATAGCTGCAAGGCATTCAATATCAAGGCTCAATTATTTTTTGTCAAATAATGGATATACATTATCTCTTACCATATTCTTAAAGGAAAATAATATATATACATACAAAGGTATGGTTTTATTAGTTACTCTTATATTTACTTATTGATGGTTATTGTTTTTTTTTTAATCGTTTGATATCAATCAAATGGTTGTAATGTATTGAGTAATTGATTTAAAAAATTAAGATAATTAATGAATATTAAACTTATAAAATTCATTGAATACAATTATACATAAGCAATTTGTTGTTAACTTGTTGGTTATATGATTTTCTAAATGATTTTTTATAAAACGAAATTTAAAAAAAATTATTTTTCTAATTTTTGAGTCTCATTTATGTGTATATACATTTTTCAATTTTTCTTTTAAAATTATCAATGAATTCTTTTAGATCTTTAACTCCAATAATTTTTTAAAACCATTTTTTTATTGAGTTGCAAATTCCAAAAAAATTACTAATATAATTACTTTATTAGAATTTTAATTATGTCATATTTTTTTTAACAATCATCTTTTAAACTTAAAAAAATTCATATGTATTACTATCCAAAAAAATAATTATAAAAAAGCTCAAAAATTATAAATCAACTAGATTACCATCTAAGTTCACAATATTTTGGACTTCAAAGTTTAAAATAAAATTAAATTCTTGTAAAATTAGTTTGTTTATTTAGAGAAAAAAAATTGAAAATGCAAATGTATAAACAAAGATAAAAGACTATTGTATCATAGTTTTAGTTCAAAATTTTGCTTCAATTAGCATACTTGAAAAATTTCTACCATCATCATTAATAGTAGTAATATATAGCTTGATCAAAATTGAATAACAAGTCCCAGAGGGCACAAATCATTTCACAATCAAACCAAATTATAATCTAAGATCATGTATACAATCTTGTATTTCTAGGTTTATTTTGATCTAAATTTAAAAATAGGATATCTGAGAACATACATTATTTTCATAACTGTACTATATTGTTATTTTAAGTCACATAAATAGTTTTTTTGTTTCTAGGCTATTTTGATCAAAATTTGAGACTTGTCTTTTTAACAATATGCAACAATTTTTAGGGAAAAAAAGTCTTAGCAAAAAAAGAAAAGAAAAAGAAACAAAAAGAAAGCTCTTGAATTTTCTTTCAATAATATAGTAAGTATAATCTAGTCGAAATTTTACATTTGATTCTATTAAAAGGTGTAGAGTTTGAATCCTTCCACTTTCAAGTTCAAAAGAAGAGGGGGAAAAAAAATGAATTCACAAAAATGATAAAGAAGTATATGTTATTTTGTGAGCTTTTTTCCATCAAATACTGAAAAAGAATGGGTAAAAAATCGAATTTATGCGATTAATAAATCGTGCATATTGAATTAGTAATTTGACAAAAGAAAACACTTTGTAACCCTGATCATAAGAATATATACCACAGCGATGCAATGCCTTACTAAATAATAAGTGGCATAAATATTTCCTTATTCTTTTATTTTCTTGCTAAAAACTTCATTTGTTGATACTAAACAACTTGCTAAATAAATGAACAAGTCAAGAAATAGAACCTTCTAGTCTCTATATTTTTTTATTTATTGTATGATTTCATCTACAAAACCACAAAATGATCTTTATCTTTTATGATATTGATTTCACAATAAGGATTACATAATCGAATTTACATGTGAATAATTTTCTAATAAATTTCTATAAATGATACGTTACTATCATTTTTTTTTGTTAGTTTTTATTTAATTTTTTTTAGTATGGTTGCTGTTTATTTAGTGAATGAATTTGAATAATCTATTAATTATTTATAAATGTTTGTTAAAGTAATTTAGTATCAAACATGTAAATATGAATCCTTTATACTACGTACATAAATACATTTTTCACATTTTTGAATCCAAGATTCATACTTTTTATGAGGATTAATTTCAATAATTCTAATTATAGTGATTAGTAAAATATCAAAATTTAAATATTTACACTTTTTATAATTATTATTAAACACAGAGATTTAAACAAATACTCATTTGTATTTGGCGTTGCATATATAACTCATAAAAAAACACTTGTTTACCTAATAAAAAATGAGAATTTTATGTTGTATGAAGTTAATATCTTAAAATGTTTAATAATAAAATTTTCGTGTTAAAATCCATGCTTTGTCTCTCTTGGTTGATGAAATTTGTATGTTACTCTAAACTTTCAATTACCCGTTTTAAGGTAGCACAAGAAAGTTCAATTGGATAATTAGTGACCATGCAACTAAGTCATTATATCTTACATTTTTTTTTTTGAAATTATTATGTTTTGTAATTTGAATTTTGACGATTGTATGGAAATTTTCATATGCGTTAATCAACCAAGTATTAAACGTTAATGAAATTTTTGAAAGAAATTTGTTAAAAAAATTGTAACAAAATTAAAAAAGAATTTAAAATGAAAAAAAGAAAATAAATTCTATTCAATCATCGGATTTTGTTTTTAAATATTCATTATCCGCATCCAATAATAATTAATATTTAAGATAAATTAGTAGTTTATTTTTTTTTAAAAGAAATTGGTTGTTTATTTTTATATTTTAAAGAAAATTAAATATTTAACCTCCTATAACAATTCATTAAAAAAAAGTTACATTATCAATATAATTAAGGTAAGTTCTAGTTTTTATAATTTTGTCTAGAAACCATCTATAATTATTAAAGTATACTAATCATTAAAAACTCCTCCATACACACACATATATCTATATATATATATATAACTAGGACTATATCATCTACACGATTCTTTCAGTAGAATCAAAGAATTTTAAACATCAAACTGCATCATGGTAATAAATACAAGAAAATGTAAACAAAAATTATAATTAATCTTTAAAAAATCATTCAATTTCAACATTAAATTTTTAACCGTAACAGGTGATTTAAACAAAATTTAATTACTAACTTATGTATGTACAGAGAAAAAGTCTATGTCTTTTCCCCAAAGCGATCCACGAAGATTTTAGGGAAAAAAAAAATCCATGAAAAAAAAAAAGTAACATTGTATAATGTAGTGATGGCCCATTTTTAATTCTTCATTTTTGTAAAAACAAAAAATCGTATGTATATAAATTTAGTATGATTGATAATATATATATATATATCTATATATTTTATATATGGGTAGTTCTACTTAGAAAATTTTTATTTTCTCTATTAATAAGGTAAAAAAAATTTTAACCCTCAGATTAAAAATCAAGTCTTGATTAAAAAAGTATATCTGACATATCATAAAACCTATCATACCTAATTATTATTTTTATAAAAAATTTCAAAAAAAAAAAAAAAAACTAAAACTAAAACTCATTGGTAACCCACTAGCCTCTCCCCTACCTGCACCTTTATAGAAGCCAAGCTCGTAAAATCTCGGAGGCTGCAAAAGTTAGTACAGAGGCCGATCTCTTCTGTCGTGCCTAGGCTACAAAAGTCATGGGTTACACTCTGTCACGAGTACACAATGGTAATTTGCCAACACACAACCTCCATCACGATTTTTCCAAAAACGTGGGTTACAATCATAAGAGGTGTGTCATGTCGCCAAAAAAATGAAAGGCTTAGGGCGGTGGGGTCCACAAGCTCTGACTAGGGCGGCACATAGCAATCGGTGATTGGCTGGCCCTGACCGCCTATCATTAAACTAGATATAATAAGCTTCATCTTCTTCTTCGACTTCGTTGTCTTGCAATCAGGACGTTGAGAAAGGTGTAGAGATAGAGATGAGGACCTAAGAAGTGTCAGTCAGCGACACATGATATCTATTGTCAACTTAAAGTCAAAGTCTGTTCAATCTTTTGATCACGCTATCTTAAAAATCCATTATACATCTAATAGGAAAATAATTATTCATCATATGTGAATAATAAATTGTTTGCCAAGCAAATACCCTAAGACCTTATCCATTTTCACATCTTTTATAATGTCGTTAAGAGGATAACCTTTACTCCTTATTAGAGTCATGATCCTATATCAATAAGCAAACCCTTTATCAAAATAAGTTATGTACCTAACAAGTCAGTCTAGTATCCTTCTACCCTAAGATACTTTAGCCTTTGAAACATCAAAGTACATAAGGTATACACATGAAGCCATTTACTTGCTCATGATTAAAATTATTGTATAATGAACGTCAAAACTGATTTACTTTACTCAATCGAATTACATAGATTAATTACACTTTGGTCCAAGTTTAATATGTCACCACCATTAAGCAACATATCTATGTCTCTACTTGGGAATTATTATTATTGCATAAGGTATATACATGAAGCCATTTACTTACTCAAGATTAAGGTTATTGCATAATGAACGTTAAAAGTGAATTAATCTACTCAAGCGGACTATATAGATTAATTATACTTTGGTACAAGTTCAATACATCACCATCACTAGGCAACATATCTATGTCTCTACTTGGGAAGTCGGCTCGCTCCAAATGATTAAGACAAACCATCTCCTAATTAGCTTTAGATAACATAATAGTTTTAATATGAGTTAGATGCTTACTATAACCCCATAAACTACAGACTATAGATTTATACTATTTAGTTTAGAATATTATTTTCTTGTATACAAAAGAACATTGTATATAACATTCTAACAGTTTAACATTAATTACTCAATAAGTTATATTTGTTTACATTTATTTTAACATATAAATAAGATGTGGGTATACAACAATAATGTAATGAATAAACTCTAATATATTGTTAATAAATAAAATAAATAAATAAAATACATTAAAATGTCTTTCTTTCTTAGGATATTCCTAACAAAACTCTCATCGAATTTTACATAAGAATCTTTCTTCTTCTTCTATACTTTAACTTCACTGACACGAGTCTTCATCATCTTTCTTTCATCATCTTTAGTTGTCACCGTTATCTTCTTGCACTTTTTCATAATAGCTAAAGGCCCATCTTGATATGGCTCCACCTATAACAGCCTTTCCAATTAACTTGTATAGATTCTTCATTTGTTCACCCTTTATTGCAACCAAAACACCTCTCTTGACTTCTATGAAACCACATTTTGCAGAATACTCATAACCCAAAATATCCAAAGTGCCCAAAGGAACTAAACTTCTCCTTAGTTGAGGAACATGCCTGACATTTGCTAATATCCTTATAATTTTATCAAACATCTCCACCTTTACAATACATATTCCAATGGCTTTAACACTCACATCATTGGCCGTTATAAGAGTACAAATATCATAGGGCTCATAAAAATTAAACCACTTCATATGTGCACACAGATGAAATGAACATCCATAATCCAAAATCAAAGAGTAAAAATCAAAGGTATCTTTAACGGCAAAACATCATCTTCATTGTCAAACCTGTCATCGATAATGTTAGTAGATTTTGTCTTTTGAGCTTTTTGCTTCCTCAGTTCAAGGTGCTTTGTCAGTTCTTTATAATTTTTCTTGATATGTCCCTTTTCATAATAGTAAAAACAATCAACTTCCTTTGATATATATGATTGAGAATGGTCATCTCTCTAATTATAATATCTCCCTTGTATCTTACTTCTACCTTTACTCGAATCTATCCTCACTATAAGAATTTGTTTAACATGAGACAAACAACTGGGTTGTTTTATGTTTGCAATCTCTGACAAAGCATTCAACATCTTATCCATGATCAATATAGTTTTTCTAACTAATAGTATAGTTATCAAAGTCTTATATGATTTGGATAGGGAGGTCAATAAAATTACCACTTTATTTTTCTCATCAATTTTGACCTCTACACTTAACAACTAAGTTATACATCTGTTAAAATTATTTATATGATCTCTAACATCATTTTCTTCACTTATCTTTAACTCATACAATTGCATTTTTAAATGTAATCTATTTGTTAGAGATTTTGATATATAAACTTTTTCTAATTTTTCTCATAACTTAGAAGAAAATTTTTCATTCATCATACTATATTTCAATTCAGGAGCCAAAATCAAATAAATAGTGCTTACTGCTTGTGCTTTTAATTCTTCTCAATCTTCATTACTCATCTTTTTTGACTTTTTCCCTTAAAGTGCTTTCAGAAGTCCCTGTTATATATTTCAATTTAGTAGCCAAACTCAAATAAATAGTGCTTACCACTCTCGCTTCTAATTCTTCCTAATTTTCACTACTCATCCTTTCATGCTTCTTCCCTTGAAGTGGTTTCAAAAGTCCCTACTACACCAAAACATCTTCCACTATATATGTTGAAATTACTCTTTCCATCAAAGCACTTAATCTGATCAAACTTTAATCCATATATCATCTTGAATTATTTTTTCTCAAGACTTTTAACTTCGGCTTTGATATCACTTGTTGGAGAAAACACCCTTATACTCAAAGCGCAACTGAAAAAAAGAATCAAATTGAAATAAAGGGAAGACAAAGATTTATGTAATTCAACAAAATTGCCTACATCTATAGAAGGGGCAGAAAAAAATCTTTACTAACAACTTTAAAATTACACACTAATTATAATCTCTCAATCTTACTTTATCAAAATCCTTTACACCATTTGCCTATCTCTCTTCTCACTTTTGCTCAAAATTGAGTTCTCACATACTCCAATGCAAGCCTTAACTTTTTCTTTCTAAATGCCACAATATTGATACCTCTTTGACATTTTTGACATAGTTTTCAGATACTGTCCCTCTTTTTCATTCAAAAGCTCCGATCAACTAATAAAAGATATTAGTCAAAGGTCAATTAATATGCTTTATCCAAAATATCTTTATTAATTAAAAAAATTAAACAAAAAACTAAATTGCCCATGTAATGGATATTTTACTAGAAAATTTTGTATTTTCAACATTGATGGTCGAATATTTTCGGCACTGGCCCCTGGTATTGGTTGCCAGAATATTCTATTAAAATATTTTTAGTATTCAGCAAGGATGGCCGAATGTCTCCGACTTTGGCCACCAATCACCAGCACTTATTATCAGAATATTCTAATAGAGTATATTGCATATTCTATTAGAATATTTTGAATGTTCTACTAAAAAAATTTTAATTTTCAACATGAATGGTCAGATATCTTCAGTTCTGGCCATCGATGTCAATGACTAGAGTATTCTAGTAGAGTATACTGCATATTCTATTAGAATATTTAAGACATGCTATTAAAATATCTTTAGTTCTTATCATAGATGACCAGATGTCCCTAATTTTGGCTGTCGATGCCAACATTGGTCACATAATATTCTAGTATATTATTTTGATTATTTTACTAAATTGTCTTATAAGTTATAAACCAATAAAAAATAAAATATACGCAAAACATGTTCAAATATAAAAGTTGTTAATCAACAAACAAATAATAATAAAAACTCATACAACATGAAATATAACATGTTGTTAAGTAATTAATATAAAATATTAGATAAGTACTATATATTATGAGGTATGAAAATATTTGTTTACATACATAAACAAATTGAGTAAGTTCGAGTTAAATTGAGTTTAGAAAAACTCAACTCAAACCTATTTAATTAATAATCAGATTGGAGTGATTTCTTAATTAGATTGATTGAGTTTGGGTTATAATAAGTTAGAGTAAATGGATTCATTAAGTTCGCTAGATTGTCGGGTTATGTTTTCACTCCCTACTGACTATATTAGGCTAAGGGGTTATTGATAAGCACATTATATTTGCATTACGTTTGAATGCAATGCATTGAATGTAATTTACATTTTGATGAAAAGTATTTACATTGCATTTGAATATAATGTGTGTTTAGTTAAAAAATATTTAAATTACATTTAAATAATAAATATGTGATATGATGGGTAAAAGTAAAGAGAAAAAGAGTATGTGATGTGATTAGTAAAAATAATAGAAAAAATAAAATAATAAATAATAATTGCATTAAATTTAAAATATGATATGATTAATACTTTTATATTTAAATATAATATAAATGTAATATTATAAACAAACAGGGTATAAAAATAGTTAGTTTATTGTCTATTGACTGCAAAATAATTAATGATTTCCTCCTAGTAAAAATAAAAAATAAAAAAAATTTGATGGTTCCCAACTCTTAAAAGAGTTAAAAAAGAGGAAGATGACCGTACGATAACAAAATAGGGAAAGAAAATCTCTAGTTATCAGTTACCAGACAAACTAAACACAGACATGTGTCAGTTAAATTTAATTTTTAATATTTATGAGACGTTTGGTAAACGTATTACATTTGCATTATAATATATTAAATATATTTTGTATTTAGATGAAAAGTATTTGTTTTACAATCGAATAAAATGTGAATTTGGATGAAAAATATTTGAATTGTATTTTAGAGTTGAAAAGTTGATATAATTAATAAAAATAAATAGAATAAATAAGATAAAAAGAGAATATAATATGAAAGAAAAAAATTTATTTTTAAAATATTTTAAAATAATAAATATATTTAAAATATTATTAAAAAAATTATACTTAAACATAAAAATTTTATACTTAAATAAAAATTATATCATATTTAAATATAATATTAACGTAAAATTGTAAATAAACGTCGCATAAGGACAAGTACATCACAATTGCTAACGTCAAAATCCACTCCTCAAGTCAAAGGTTTAAGCCACAGCCTAAAACCCCGCAGAGCCAAACCCACCGTCAAGTCCCAACTAAAAATAATTAAAATTAAAATTAAATGAAAGTCTCTGCAAAACCCTAAAAAACTCCAAAGAAGAAGTAGAAGAAGATGATGGAGGAGGAGGAAGAAGGACCACCGAAGAAGGAGCTGTACGCGTTGCTTCACATATCTCCCGAAGCCTCTGACGAAGAAATCCGCAAAGCTTATCGCCAATGGGCTCAAGTCTATCACCCCGACAAATACCGACCTCCTCATGTATTTCCTTCTTTCTTTCTTTTTTTATTTTTAATTAAATCTATTTTGATTTTCAAGATACGAAATTTCTATTTAATTTAAAAAAAAAAAATTTCAGATGAAGGACATTGCTACGGAGAACTTCCAACGCATATGCGAAGCCTACGAGATACTAACCGACGAGAAGAAGCGGCTAATTTACGATATTTATGGAATGGAAGGTCTCACCTCTGGCTTGGAATTGGGTCCCAAGCTCAATAAAGCTGATGAGATTAAGGAGGAGCTTGAGAGATTGAGACGAAGGAAAGAGCAGGAAAAGCTGTCTTCTCATTTCAGACCTTCTGGAACCATCCTCGCCAGTGTGTCGCTGCCTCACTTTCTCCACGGCGATGGCTTCATGAGAGGGTATCTTAAGTTTTCTCTATTCTGCCCTTTCTGATTTTGGGGTTTACCAGTTGAAAGTTTTGAACTTTGCTATTATATATGTACACACACACACACACACACACACACACATATCTCTCTCTTATATATGCCCTATTTGATGAGAGGCCTGAAGCAATATGATACTATTAAATAAATAAACTTGACTTACCGAGGTTATGCCACAAATAAACTGGAACACCGGATATGAAAGGAGTACTGGTAATATTTTAAATCATATCATAGTTTGTCATATACAACTACAGATATAGGTCTGTTTTTATTAAGACAATGCCTAGTGTTTTCCATTCTGAAACTCCTGCATGTTAATTGTGCATAAATATATCAGCATGGCTATGAGAAGCGAAGTTCAATCTCAGATTTCAAAGCGCAATACTCTTGCAATTGCTGGGAACTTGGAAGTCAATGGGAACGCTGGTGGTGGGGCTGCCACTGCCATCTTTAGGCATCAGATTTCTTCGGTCTCTTCCATTGAATTCATGGCTTCAGCTGGTTTGCATGCACTCGTTGGAGTCCAATCAACGCGGTACGCTCATTTATTTTCCAAAGCTCAACTTTACTATCAATAGATTGTCCAATCAACGCATTCTTACTTGTTCGCTCCTGTTTCCAGTCACCTAACTTTACACTCAACGGCTACAATGGCGCTTGCAATGTCTTTGAGAGATCGTTCTTTTAATCTCACTAATACGTGGACTCGCCAACTGTCTGACAATGCAACGGGAAATGTATGCTTCTTATTGACTTTTACTTTACTCAGTTTTTGTTTTTTTCTCTCCCAATTTGTATCAACAGCAAGAGCATGGCTGATTGAGAGAATGTGATATGCACCATGTTTGTATGCAATTTTCATACGATTTTTCTTTTTTCCTATTAGTTACGGTTGCATTAGCTTTCATTTGCAAAATAAGTAGCTTTGTTTTGTGTAGAAAATGTTTAACTACTAGAAAGGAGCCGTTTGAAAGCTTAGCAACTTTAATTGTAAAATTAACAAAAGGATGAATCCAAGTTGTAAGAGCCAAAAGGATTTGTTTTTGCTGCTAATACTTTGTGTTTTTCTTTGGGGGCTCCTGCCTCTTTACAGATACAACTTGGTTTAGGCCCAGAATCATCTATTTCAGTTGGATGGCAAAAGAAAGCAGAGAACATGTCTGCCGCTGGAGAAGTAAAGGTATATTACAATTTGTATAAATGCACTTGCTTAGAATAACACTCGTAGAAGTTTTTTTTTTTATTTTAATCAGTTGTTTATTACTCTTCTACTGCCTCCTATGTCCGCTAATCTTCCTGCTATTATGTTGAAATTGCTATGGAATTTATTTTCATTTTTGCCCTCACGTTGAATGGCACTTGTATTCAATCATCTACTACTGTTTCATTCCCCCCCTTAACAATAATGTTCCGTTGCTGCAGCTTGGCACAGGTTCTTTTGGTGCGTCAGCTCAGTATACTTACCGCTTTTCATCAAAGTCTCATGGCCGTGTTGCAGGCAAAATTGGGAGGTATTCATGATGCAGATAGTAATTTAATTTACAAGCTTATATGCAACCATTTGTAATTGATGCAACAAATCCATATATTTTGGTTTTTTTTTTTTTCCAACTAGTTTAATCAGTTTTTAACAGTTACCATTGGTAACTTATAGTTAGTTAGTAATATTCTTTTTTCAACATCATTTTGCAGCACCAATCTTGAGATTGAAGTTGGTGGAGGAAGGAAGTTATCTAATTTCAGCACTGTCCGAATGTTGTATTCAATTGGGATTCAGGTATTGCAAACAGAAAACTGGTTGATTGGTGAGCTTGATATGTACATACTAGCTTAATATGCAAAAATGTGGTGAAAAATCTGGTTTACAGATACGTCATTGTTCCATTACTTTGGTTTGTTATGTGTCTCCTTCCTGTTCTTGACCATCTCTTCTCTTCCTCGTTTAATGTGGTATGTCTGTAATGCAATAAGGAAAATTAGATACAAGATATTTTCTGCACTTGTGGCGGTAATTGTTGCTTTTTTCTCCATTGTAAAGATAGAAAGTTATTTGAGAAACATAACCGTTTAAGATTCATAGAAACACTAATATTATTTACCTTGCAGGGTATCTTTTGGAAATTTGAATTTCACCGGGGTGGTCAAAAACTAATTGTTCCAGTAAGATTGATCTCTTTTCTCTCTCTGTTTGCTCTTCATCAAGTTCAAGTTTTTGGAGCTGCCATATCACTCTTAAGATTTTGAGACGCATCTACATGAGCCAGCATATTCCTTAGTATCTTTCAATCTCTTTTGATCAATTGTTGAGGTTCTTGTTTGCAGATCCTACTAACCAGGCGTTTAAATCCTATGTTTGCAACTGGAGCTTTCATGATTCCAACATCAGTTTACTTTTTACTCAAGGTGGTTTATCTATGTGGCACATTATTTTTTACTAATCCATTGAGCAGTTTGTTTATTCTGGACAAGATAAGCTTTTACTAAGATGTCAACTGAAATGTTGAATTTGCTATCCTTTCCTTCTTTCCTTAGACCTTCCAAGTAAAGTTTTGCATCTGGAACTGGGTGAAGTTAAAACATTACATCCGTAGAAAGGAGTATAATATGAGTTTCCTGGCGTTAAATATCCCTCATCAGACTTACAGCTATCTCTCTTCAAGTGATTCTGACGAGTGAAATCACACCCCACCAGCACCACCACACCCACCCACCCCTCGTCTCTCTCTCTCTCTCTCTCTCTCTCTTCTCCAAACATGATAGCCCAAGAATTACTACCCAAGAGGGTAGGGCCAAAAAAAGGTTCTCTGGTCATAGTATTGGTAGAAATGTAGTGTGTAGTGCTAGTTCTTACCGAAGCTTTATGTAACTTTCATTTTTGAGTTATCTCTTTTGGGCTCTTATTGGATCAAAAGGAAGACAAACTTCCCTTCTTTTTATCCCTTCAACGGCCAAGAACGGATTGTTTAGTTATAGATTTTCCATTGGATAAATAAATCCCAAAGAATATTTAGTATTCTAAATAAAGTTGCATGTGCAGTAAGGGGATTTGCATTTAGTCTTCCGTTACTTTCTCCATAAAGATCATGTATCACCACTCTCCTGTTGTATTTTCTGTAATTAATACCAGTTGGGATCTAGAAATAAGATTAATAATTTAAGGTGGAAATACGTGGCATGCAGAAATTCATTTGCAAACCTTATTACCGGAAGAGGGAGAAGCAAAAGGCTTTAGAGAATATGGAAAAAACTTCTGAACAGGTATGGTCCCTATGGCTGACTCGGTTGGGCATTTGATGAATTCCTGATCGTTTTATTTTCCTCTTCTTTTGGTCGTTTCATTTACCATATTCAGAAGCGCTGTAAGAAGTTTAAGTCCCTTGGTGTAGGTTCGAGAGGCAAGAGCAGCAGCAGAGAAAGCTCAGCAGTTACTACAAAATGTAGCCAATAGGAAAAAGGCTAGGCAATCAGAGGGAGGTGGACTGGTGATTACCAAAGCAATCTATGGAAATAGTAAAGCTTTGAAGAAATTAGATGAAACTGTAGAAGCAAACGTCGAATCAGCTTCACAAATCGTAGATGTGACATTACCTCTTAATTTTCTGGTCAATGATTCAGGGCAGCTCAAGGTACATTAGTTTCCGTTTCTGCTTTAAGATTTAGATCTTTCTTTCTTTCTCTAAAGTGTCAATAAAAATAGCTATAGTATAGTTTATCCAAATGTTTGTGGGTATGTCTCTAATGTGGGTATCTTGGTGTCATCGATAGTAACAATCCCTAATCTTCTTTGACTTGCAACGCAAGTTATTTGTGTTCTTAGCTTGAGAAATTAAGACAAATATGATTTGGATGCTTTGGAAACAGTTGTTGCGAGCTAGTTTTTTGGTTGACATCCAGTACTCCGATGGATGCAAATCTTGAATAAATCTAGCTGAGAACAATTGTACGTTGGAGTTGACATAATTCTTCTCTGAATTTTTGTTCCTTGTGCAGCTTCACGAAGGTGTAAAGAAGTCAGGTATCATGGGTTTCTGTGATCCTTGCCCCGGACAACCTAAGCAGTTGTATGTCGAGTATACTTATGGTGGAAGGAGATACGAGGTACCACATTTTTCTTTTTTTTTCTTTTTTTAATGAAGGTACATCTTAAAAACAGGAGTGAGTACTTATTAGTATAAGAGCAAAATTAATGCATAACTGTTTAATCAAACCTGTAAAAAGGTGAACCCAAGGAAAAAATAGAGCAAGGAGCAGGACCTCTATCACATATTACTCCTGTTACTTATGTACACAAGTGTCAGCTTCACAGTATACAGGAGAAAAGCCAAAGATATTTTTTGAAACAAAAGTATGCTGATTAAAGTTATCGGCTAATCCCAAGTTTGCGTTTCAGGTGGTGGTTGACGATTATGGGGAGTTGTTAATACCGCAAGAAGGGCACAGAGTTTAAATACAATATTCGATACTCAGAGATTTACTGAGACCTCGGTTACCTCTAGCAATTTTGCATGTTTGAAATGCCTTTGAGGAGCCACAACTAGATTATCATTTAAATTTTACCTTTACATAATTATATTCATTTTATCCTGGAATGTCTTGCTCGGTAAGGTCTTGAAAAATTCAGTTTCGTTGCTTGGTGTATCTTTTATCTCTCAAGTGAAATAAAAGAACCATCTTGTTCATAGTTTTAAACTTCAAAGAGCTGTCTTCTATTGTCTAGGATTCATATTCCGAGGCTTTTAGTTTTGCTTTATTCAATGTTTAGAGGATTTGAACTGCCAAACTATTTTTTCTTCGATGTTTACGTATTGAACTTTCTCCAAGAACGCAGAAAGTACAGAAATTCAATTTGTTTTTGTTTTGTTTTGTTTTGTTTCGTTCGTTCGTTCGTTGTTGTTTTTTTTTTTTTCAGATATAAGGGAGGGAATTGAGGGCCAAAAAAAGGTGGAGATTTATTTTATTATTATTATTTATCATAAAAGTTGGAGATTTACGAGACCTACTAGGGCTCAGAGAGATTTGCAGATTTTTTTTTTTAGAATAAAGTAATTTGTGAAAAATATATTTTTAAAAAATTATTGAGAGTGAAAATTATATAAAATCTTAATAATTTATTCATAGAAAAAATATAAATCTTATTTTATTTTTTTAAGAAATTTTATATAATTTAAAAAAAAAATCTCATGTAAAGTTATAATCTTTAGAAGTTTAATAAACAATGTTTATTGTAGGGTTTTATAAATATAAATAGTAAAATTAATAGTAAGGTGTAAAATAATATAAAAAAATGAAAACTTTGACATCTAAAACCCAACGGTTTCTCAATATTATCAACTTACTTTTAAAAGATGAGATAATATCCAATTATGCAAAAGTGATGTCCATTAACACCTTTTTTTTTTTTTTGTTTAAAGCTTTTCTCACCCCTTTACTTAAACCGCTCATTATAAAGATTTTAAATTTTAATTATTATTTATTACAACTCTTTTTTTATTCCAAACAAATCCTTACAATCAAATTATATTATTTATCATTTTTTTTCACATGCCAAACCACAACCCGTAAACCAGTGTCAGTTTTTTATTTTCCCCTACATTTTCTCACCCATCAGTAAATCAAGTATCCCACATTTAAATATTTTTGTTTTTTATTTTTTATTTTTTTATTTTGTCTTTGTTTTTCTTCAAAATTGCTGTCAAATCAAATTATAAAATAAACATCTTTCTTGTTACGAACGAACAAAAAAAAAAAATACCATTAAATACTATCAACGATGTTATATAAGATCAAAACAATTAAACAAATTCAAAATTAAAAAACAAGTTAACAAAAAATCAGTAAATGAACTCAAAAAAAAGAAAGAAAGAAAGAAAAAAAAAGGAATCCACTCCAGTATTAAAAAAAAAACCAACAAAAATAATTTATGTATAGAATACAATTAAAAATTATTAAAGATAAAAAATACTCTACTCTTTCACAATCACTATTCATGTGCATCTTGTATTCTTATAAACAATTAGGGCACAAGAGTTTTTTTTTTTTTTTTTTAAGTAAAAACTAAGATAAAGAGCATATTTATTTTAGGTAGGATACAATGAGTAATTTTTAAACATTGTTGTACTTATAAATAATTTTACTAATGGGCAATATAATAATAAAACAATTTATAAAAAAGCGGGTGGGAAAAATAAAAAAATTGAGTGTCAATTAACGCTCTTAAACAAATAGGATGTTATTCTTTTAATTAAAAAAGATTATGTCATTTTTGTTTATTCTTTTACCTCTATTTTTCAAATTTATTTTTAACCTTTATCTTTTAATGAAAAATAATAAGTTTAACCTTTATGACGTCTCTTTTAAAAAAAAAAAAATTGTACAAGGAGATAATAGTAGCAAAACTTTGTTAGACATTTTTCTTCCTTTTTCTTTTTCTTTCATCAAACGCTGCGACAGAAAAACTCTCCTTCCTATTTATTTTCTTCTTTTCTTCCTTTCTTATTCTCTCACCTTGCTTTTTTGGTTTTTTGTTCTCCGTTTTATTTACTATCCGCCTTACAAAACATATTTTAGTTGTTAGATTTCTCAACAATTATTATTTTGTTGATGTGCCACCCATGACTCTTATTTATTATAAATAAATAAAACCAATATCATATTTTGAATTTACGAATTGTTATCTACACCTTTTCCTTTTCGTCGGCTAAGCTAGCTCCAGCATGCTTTTTGTGTTGTTTAACATAGTTCTTGTGTAGTTAATAAAAAAGATTTTTGATGTTTGTTGTTATACACGGACCTCGAGATTTTTACAAGTATAAACATGATCTTTAATCTTTTCGAAGTGTATTTAGTTTATTTTATGCATGCATGTCAGAAGAGTTAAACTTGTAGACTTCCAATATTATTAAGACTTGAATTTTTTCTTTTTTGGGATAGATAACAAGACATGAAAAGTTAATAAACATGTCTAGTATAAACATTCGAAATTAGTCGCCATGCAATATGATATCCTCCTCGGCAGCGAGTTAAGGGGTTTCTGATGTAACAATTCTTTGGACTGCATACTTGTCAAAGGAAGTAAACAATTCGTCTATTTTTACACATCCGAAATCCCACATTTGACAAAAAGGCAGAGAGATGTACCTGGCTATATGATTAGATTATTATTATTTTTTATTAGTCTATAACTCACATTGATTACATAGAAATAAAAACATTCTTATACATAAATTTTAAAACTTCTATCCAAATCCTTTCTCTCTCATCCACTGAGTTAGTCCTACTAAGTTTAGAAAGTTCCCTTTTTAATATGATTTTACACATATTTGAAAATGCCTATCTAAATCCTTCTTCTTCCATCTATTGAGCTAGTTCTAACAAGTTTGGAAAGTTCCCAAGATATTCATAAGTATGATTAAATCCAATTTTTTGAAGAACATGTCGCCGCGTGCGTTTAAATTGGTTAGTATACTGTGCCTATTAGGCTATCACATATGCGCTTGCGTCACTTTCACACCTGTGTTCTCATGCATACATACTTACGTATATATAAATTGCTGATCATCAACAATTGAAAAACAAGGTCTTCTTCTCGGCCTCATTTACACACACATATATCTTTCACTTAATCAACTACCTTAATATTCTCCTCTGATCCCTTGGCTTGGGAAGTTAATTAGTTACAAGTATGAGTTTGAACATTGCAGATGGGAATTGCATTGGATGGGCAGCTAGAGATCCCTCAGGAGTTCTGTCACCTTACACATTCAGCCGCAGGTACCATCAACAAATATTTGAATTCAGTTTTTAAGTTTAACATGTTGAGTTAATCACGCGTTATTATTGCTGTCCAGGGCTCTAGGCAGTGAGGACGTTTCTGTAACGATTACGCACTGCGGAGTCTGTTATGCTGATGTTCTTTGGACCAGAAACGAACATGGAGACACCGTGTACCCTGTAGTTCCCGGGTATCACCACTCATTCTTTGTAATTCTCATCCACCAACTAAATATGCGCATAACTAACTGACCAATGGCGTAAAAGCAGGCATGAGATTGTTGGGGTTGTGAAAACGGTTGGTTCTGAGGTTCAACACTTCAAAGTTGGTGATCATGTTGGAGTGGGAAGTTATGTTGATTCTTGCAGAGATTGTCAGTTTTGCAATGATGGCCTTGATGTTTACTGCAAAAAGGGTTCGCTTCGCACCTTTAATGGCATTGACGCCGATGGTAAGTCTACAAAAGGAGGGTATTCCGCCTACATTCTAGTTCATAACGGGTCCTTGCACATGTAGATGCTAAAATTTAGAATTGAATTTTGTACACGGCTTGAAAAAGTAAACCGTGCTCCTCATCATCATCAGCGGGTATTGCTATAGAATACCAGACAAGTATCCATTGGCTTCAGCTGCACCTCTACTCTGCGCCGGGATTACTGTGTACCCCCCAATGATGCATCACAAGATGAACCAACCGGGAAAATCTCTGTGAGTCGTTGGGCTTGGTGGCCTTGGTCACATGGCTGTGAAGTTAGGTAAAGCTTTTGGCTTGAACGTCACAGTTTTCAGCCCAAGTGTTTCCAAGAAAGAGGAAGCTTTGAGTCTTCTCGGAGCAGACAAGTTTGTTGTCTCGGCAGACCAAGACAAGATGAAAGTACATATAAAATATGCATAAAAGATTTTTCCTCCTCACAACCTTATCTACACAACAAATTCTTCGGTTTGTTGTCTTGATATGGCTTTACCATGTGTGCAGGCCCTAGAAAATTCATTAGACTTCATAGTTAGATACAGCATCTGGCCATCATTCATTTGATCTACACCTGTCACTGTTGAAGAATACTGAAGTTCTAGCCTCGTTGGGATTCCCAAATGAAATCAAATTTTCTCCTTCAAGCCTTCTTCTGGGTACTTGGGAAATTTCCATTCTCAAACTTGTATAATATTTATACTCTGTGATCGAAAAGAATTTGTTTGGAGGGTAAAAACTTGTAAGCCTCCTGTTTCTTGATAATCTAACAGTAATGAAAACTATATCCGGTAGCGCAGTTGGCGGTCCGAAAGAGACACAAGAAATGCTGGACTTTTGTGCTGCAAAAGGAATATACCCGAATATAGAAGTAATTCCAATTCAATATGCTAATTTCAAAGGATGTCAAGACCGATTCGTGATTGATATTGAGAACTCACTAAAATAAGAAGCCGACGAAAAGGGAATCTTTCTTTTCCTGCACTTTCACGTTCGATTAATTTTCCACTTTTGCATTACCATGAGTAAGAATAAATTTAGCCTAAAGCATCTGCAAACGGAAAATTTGGTTAGAAGGGTTGAGTTAAATCATATGAATAATTTGTGCTTGCCGCATCTTCTGTCATCAGAAAATAAGCTATAGCCATGCATTCTATGACAGTGAAGAATGAAGAGCAATACATATATATATATATATATATATTCTCAAATAAAATGGATAGAAATCTCCACATTCCATCAATATTGAATCCCTTGGTTTCTAAACAACTGAAGGGCTTTTGCCAATCGGCTTGTTGAGTGCTGAAACAATGAGTTTGATAAGACAAGCCAGAGTTAATATCTTTGACTTTAGTCATAGATCTATAATTATCAAGCATTTACAATATTAGATTACGAATCATAATAGTGAAAGGAGAAGATAGTGATAAATCAAATTCAATTGTTGTGCTTACATCGTTGAGTAGAACTGAAACTGGTTAAAATACGGCGCATCAAAATCATCAATCAATCTTTATTAATATAGACCTTTTTTCTTTAAAATAATAATAATAATAATAGAAAACTCTATTAGACTTTGACCTTATATTTGCAGACTGCCAGATAAAATAAGTCGGTTCATCAGATAGAACTGCAGATAAAGGTCTGTTTTCTTACAAGACAATGCCTGGTGTTTTCCATTCCTGAGAGCTAAACGTTACAAAAAATATCAACACGGCCATGAGAAGAGAAGTTCAATCTCAGATTTAAAGGAGAGATCTGAGAAAGGAAGACTAAATGGACTACTAGTAGTAAACTTTATGATTACATGATTGGTTAGAAAATCTTGCCCCACTCTTTAACTCTTATTGGAATAAGCGTTTCTCACCGCCCATCATTTTTGTTTTTTTGTTTGTTTGTTTGCCCTTTTTTTTTTTTTTTTTGGGTAGAATTAGTGGGTTTGGGTCCTCCACTTGACACGTATAACAATTCATGATCAATGAATATTTTACATCTTAAGTTAATTTTAATTTTATCATTTATTTATTTTTAACGAGATGAAAGGAGTAACTAAAAAGTTCACTCATTTTTATTAAAAAGAAAACAAAGTAAATAAATTAGAATCTAGCCACATTAGCAAATTAAGCAAAAAATAAATTAATCAAATTAAAATTTGAAACTCTATTCATCTCAAATCCAAAGTTTATACACACTCTTCTTTTATGGATCAATGGTTTATGTTTTTTTTTGTATGTTATTGAACTCCTTCAATTGATCACAAGATTTTAAAATCACAATCTTTACTTCTTTTTAAACAAGTGTGTAATTAATAAGTTTTCACTCTTAATATTTGAAATTTAAATATTTATGACTATTTTTTTCTTTTTTAAATGATATGGACTTATTTTTAAACAAGTGGACTTATTGTTCTATTGTTTCTTGATTTGACTAGTGTGGACCCTCCTTTTGCTTCCTTCACTTGACCTATCCAAGAAAGTTTGGCCACAAACATTGGCTTCTTCCACAACTTGATTAATTGATTGAAAATTATCAATAGAATGAATGTGGTTGAATTACCGGATCAATCAATACTTTTTTTTGTGATTAATTCCTGACTCCAGTCTTGAAGCGGCGTTTTGAGATGAGTTGTTATCGATGTTCCTCTTTTGAGATGCTAGTGATGTATGATTAGATGGCTCAATTGATGCACTTTGATGAAATTGCCCAGAGATTAGAGATTAGAGATCCAAGTGTAAAACATACTATCTTTAATTATCTTAAATAGCACCTTTTTAAAGGAGAGGATATCAAAAAACAACATAACATAATTTTTAGTTATTAAATTTTCATAACTATGAACTTAGGATGTGTTAGGCTCTCTGGTCCAAACTAGATTTTTCAGGCTCATTTTTTTTTTTTTTTAAAAATCAACAAAAATTTTATTTATTTTTTTGAAAATTTAACTAACTCTAATATAAAAATTTAATTTCAATCTAATACACTAAATGCATTCTTAATTTTATATCACATTTAGGTAATCCGATAATCAAAAAACAAGAGTAGGATTTGGATTCTCCTATTATCAGAATCTGTAAATTAAAGTTATTTTAGCGGTGCATCAGAGGCAAAAACTAGTCTTTGATTGGAATACTTGAGTAGTCAAAAAGGTAATCATTTTGTTTGTTGTAACACTTTCCTCCCCTAACATTTTTATTATTTTACTAGAAAAAGCAGACAATGTAATTGGTTATTTTCTTTTTGGTAGAAATGTAATTGGTTATTTAATTTAAAAGCATCTTTTCACCAATTTTGATAGTGTTGTAGTGTCTGCTCTAGAAAGCTTTGTAAATCCATTTTTTGCCCCATACTTTCTGATGCATTTTTTTTTTTTGGTTCATTTATTTTAAAGTGTGCTAGGCTGCTAGCTTTTCTCCACCCTTTTTCTTTTAAAATTCATTTATTATTTTTAATTGTGGGGTGGGTTGCAAAATCCAAAAATCCCCTCAAGTCAACTCCATCTGATGATCAAATCACCTAAATTTTGGGATTAAGTATGTCACTGCGTGCGTAATTTGATGTTTATGTTGAATATACTAATCTCTTCCTTTTAATCACAAACGTTGAATGTTCTAATCTCGTATGTGAGTATGCTAGGACATATGCGCTTGCGTCACGCTCACATATGTATTCCATTTATCCTTTAACAAAAAAAAAAGAAAAAAGACAAAATCTATAGATGGGTGGTCATACAACAATAAATTATAAAAGCAGAAGGTGGTGTTCTTCTTAACCTCATTAAAACAAACATTTATCTTTTAAGTCATTCAGCAACTCTGTACTTTAATCCACGGTGTGAAGCGGGGCATAATGAGTTCGGACACCGCAAATGAGGATTGTCTCGGATGGGCAGCCAGAGATCCCTCGGGGGTTCTGTCACCCTACACCTTCAGCCGCAGGTACTATATACATACATTTGAATTCAGTTTTCAAGTTTAACATGTTGAGTTAATCACGCATTAGTCGTCGTTTTTATTGATAATATGTTGAGTTAATTACGCATTAATCATCATTTTTATTGATGCTCAGAGCTCTAGGCAGTGAGGATGTTTCAGTAAGGATTACGCATTGTGGAGTTTGTTATGCTGATATTGTTTGGACTAGGAACAAACACGGAGATGCCTTGTACCCTGTAGTCCCCGGGTATCACCACTCATTCTTTGTAATTCTCAACCGTCAGCAAAAATATGCTGCGTGTCTCTAACTGATTGATTGCACACTCATGCAGCCATGAGATCGTTGGGATTGTGAAAGCGGTTGGTTCTAATGTTCACCACTTCAAAGCTGGTGACCATGTTGGCGTGGGAACTTATGTCAACTCTTGCAGAGACTGTCAGTTTTGCAATGATGGCCTTGATGTTTACTGTGAAAAGGGTGCGATTTTCACTTTTAATGGTGTTGATGCCGATGGTACGGTTACAAAAGGAGGTTATTCCTCTTACATTCTAGTCCATAACAGGTATTTCCGCTTGTAGATACTGAAATTCACCATTGAATTTGTACCGAGTCCATGATCACCGGTTTACTGATTCTGTTTTCTTTTAGTTTCCTCGCTGCTATAGAACTATTTTGATTTTCTGATTTCTATAAAAGTCAAATACTCATATCTTCGATTTAGGGATGAATTCTGTCCCAACACTAGATTCCCTTCTCCTTTTGATAATCACTTTTTTCTCATGAAATTACTTCTGCCAAGTGTTTTATGGCTTGAAAAAGTGAACTGTGATCATCATCATCAACAGGTATTGCTATAGAATTCCAGACAAGTATCCATTGGCTTCAGCAGCACCTCTTCTTTGTGCCGGGATTACTGTGTATTCTCCAATGATGCGCCACAAGATGAACCAACCGGGTAAATCTCTGGGAGTCGTTGGGCTTGGTGGTCTTGGTCACATGGCTGTGAAGTTTGGTAAAGCTTTTGGCTTGAACGTGACGGTTTTCAGTACAAGCCCTTCCAAGGAAGAGGAAGCTTTGAGCCTTCTAGGTGCAGACAAGTTTGTTGTCTCATCAGACCAAGACCAGATGAAAGTAAATAATATATAATATGCGTAAAGCTTTCTCCTCCTCGCAACCTTAACTACGTAACAAAGTTGTTTAAATTTTTAACATTTTCTTCAGCTTTGTTGTCTTGACTCTTGAGATGATTTTTACCATGTGTCCAGGCCCTTGCAAATTCATTAGACTTCATAGTCGATGCAGCATCTGGAGATCATTCATTTGATCTTTACATGTCACTGTTGAAGAGTACTGGAGTTCTAGCCTTGGTGGGATACCCTAGTGAAATCAAATTGAGTCCTGCAAGCCTTCTTTTGGGTACCCGGAAATTTTACATGCTCAAATTTCATATTATTTAAGGTCCTGTTTGTTTGGTGGGTTAAAAACTTATAACCCTTGTGTTTCTTGATGATATAACAGGAATGAAAACTATTTCTGGTAGTGTAGTCGGCGGTACGAAGGAGATACAAGAAATGCTGGATTTTTGTGCTGCAAAGAGAATATACCCCAATATTGAAGTCATTCCGATTCAGTATGCAAATGAAGCTCTTGAGAGGCTGATCAAAAAGGATGTCAAGTACCGGTTTGTGATTGACATCGAGAACTCGCTGAAATGAGGTAGCCAAAGAAAAGGGAATCAGTCTTTTCCTACGCCTGTATGTTTAATTTAGTTTCGGATTTTGCTTTACCATGAACAAATATCTAGCCTAAAGCATTTGCATACGGCATGTTCGGTTTGAATGATTGAATAGAGGTATATCAATAGAGTACTTTTTTTTTTTTTTGCTTTGTTTTTGTTTTTTAACTGGAAGAATAGCTCGTCTGTTACACGTGATGTTATGAGAAAATAAATGGCAAACCCTGTCAGCAAGAATAAAGAGTTCCATTTTTGTTTTTGATACAGTGAGGATCTCCAGAGCACCGAGTATCTGTCCCTTTTAAAACAGATTGGATGAAGATCTCCGACATTCCATCCAAACAACTGAACAATTCATACATGTGACTTCAACCATAGATTATAATCATCAATGATTCACAATTTTATAATACGAATCATACTGCATCAAACCACCACTCCCCCCCTCCCTCTCTCTTGGCCAAAAAAAAAAAACAAAAAAACAAAATCCCAGACACAGATGGTAGGCAGAAACAGACCAACGGCCACGACCCTTGTTTCATAACATAGGATTTGCTATGAGAACACATGTCTGACGAGGAGTTCCCCTTTTGATGGCTCGAATGATGCCTCAACTACTGCATGACAATATTCACTCAGACCCCTTGATCCAGGAATTCCTACCATCACAGGCTTTGCCAGAAGCTTTACTCCTTGCTTCCAATATCTCCTATCTGAATTTAAAAAAAAAAAAAAAAAAAAAAGGCAAATGGAATCAAGAGAGGAAAGCAAGTTAGGCAGTTGGAATAAGGTTAACAAGCAGCAATTCATAAGTAACAGTATACCATTTTAATCAAGCTATACCTGGACCAGTAGATAACCACATGGAATTATCTGAATCCATCACCCAGTCAATCCACAGTGTGAATCCGTGGCACATCCCAGATTCGACAAATTCAACCTGGCAAAAACATTTGTCCAGCCATCATTAACCAAAGAATAGACATGTAATTGACTCTAATGTGGTATTAGTTGGTGTCGAATTGCCAATACTCATTTACCAACATAAGAAGCTAGATTTATCCAAATTGACACGAGGGAATTCCAATTCCCTAGTGTGCCAAAGACTAATACCATTTACAATCTTGGATAGATTTCAAGGTGAAATTGCCAATACCTGGTTCCTTCCGCTCGATGGGCTTATTGGTTTTGAGAAATCAAACTCCATTATTGTGAATACATCACTGAGTTTCTGAAATGATTTCAAAAACAGCACATCAAAATCATCAATCTATCTTCCTCAAAATAAAACGTTTTTCTCATTGTAAAAAAAAAAAAAAAACTCAAATTTAGACTGGAACCTTATATTTTCCACATTGCCATATAAAATAAGGTAGACAAGGACCATCTTCTTGTACTGGTAATTCACCACAGGCCCCTAAGGTAGTGTTTACAACCGAGTGATCAAAACCTTCGATATTATCCAAGCATCGGCGACTATTCCACAGATCCTGCACACAGCATTACGGCTCCAAATAACTTTAAGTTCTACAGACCATAATCAGTGTCTTCCTAAATCTTTCTTTATTGGGCGATAAGGCAATCACAATGCAAAGGTGATGAAACAGAACTTACCGGGAGAGACATGGCACAAGCCTTCAATATCCCTTTACAAGGCACTATTAGTGCATCTTCAGAGAGAAGAGAGCTGAGCATTGTCTTTTCCTTCCTTTATCCCGGTTCAAAACAAGAAAAAGGCAACCAAGTCCATAGATAAGGCAAGAAAAGTCACAAGGGAAATTATTTGAAGAAACTGGAATCACTATTTTGAGATGTACCAAAATCGCAATTTCTGCCATGGAAGCATGCCCTCAGTTCCACTATAGAAAGGTTCACCAATGAATAAGTCAACCTACATGAACGGCATTTCATATTCAGTTGATAATTTGTCAACGACAACTCCAAGTTGCAAACAAAAATATTTAACCAAAAATATTAACTAAAAGAAGACACAAAATCAAAGTGACCTAGCAACCTTCAAGAAATAGTAGAACAGGAAACTAAGATTACCAAAATTCAGCTTCTGAATTAGAAGAAAGCTACCTTTTTCTGATGTGTATCAAGAATACTCGAAAGTGTTCTCTTCTTCCCAAGAACTTGTATGCGGTCCATAGAGATACCATTTGCATCAGCAACAACTTCTATATATCGGACACCCTTGCCCTGCATCCCTGGAAACAATGATATTACCTTTGATGTCTGCGAAAGATGCGCAGCGAGAAGTGTCAAGAAAACACTATCATCTGCAACAATGCATAACGGATCAACTCTTCCCTTTAACTGCAAAGTATACCATGTGTGTCAATAACATAAGATATGAGCATTCAGAATACAAGAAATGACAAAGTTACCCCATGTTAACATATGGGCTTTTGTGTGTGTGTATGGGGAAAGAAACATATAGAACTTACTGCATTTCTTGTTACTGTTGATATGAGACTTCTCCATTCACTATCTCCATAGATTGCAACCCTTTCAGGTGATAGTTCAAGCTGGAAATCCCCACCCTTGAAGCCATGCGTCATAGCATCAATTCGTGATTGTGTCTTGAGATTATAAGAGATTCTGGTTTCATCATGAACAGCACACAAATGAACCTCTTGATCCTTGTATATGGGCATCCCTTGGCCCGGAACAAACCAGACACACTGTTTCCAGTGGTCGCACCAATCCTCATCACCTGACGAACCATCAAATTGCTTTGTCACCAACATGAACCATTAAAACAGAGCACATTAACCGTAAATTCCAAGTTTTGCAAATGTGTAAATTAAGGTTGATGAGAAAACACACTTGTGAAACAATGGCAAGAAAGAGAAAAATAAAGAAATCTATTACAACATATTGCGACATCAACAAGACTTGAAGATTTATGTAAAAGAAGAAAGAAAGAAAGAAAGAAAAACCCTCCAAATTCAAAATGTTTCATATGTCATTACTCTGGTTGTTTTACATACCTTTGCCTTAAGTTGCACAACTTTCATTTGAGAATGCTTAAAGCAAAACCATTTGTGAATTAAAAATATAAAAAAATTAACTACAGCTCACTTTTATTTGTTGGCATGTTAATCCATCTTGGGGCAGTGGAATAAAAAATTGTTCCTTTGCAATCCATCTGGAGTATCCACCTGGGTACAAACAGGTTTACAGCACCAAAGTATTGATAACAATTTACTTGAATAAAATTATGGAAGTACCAAAAGGGGAAAGAATAAATAGCATGCACAATAACTACCATGAAATTACAGCATGAACTTGGCCATTACTAGTCGCTCTTATGGAAAGCTGAGTTTCTCCGTGACTTTCTGGCCGTTTCCAAAAATCAAATTCAAAAATTTTGAATGGTTCTGACAGCTGGATGAGTTTTAAATAGAGTAGGAAATAAATTACTTCGAAATTGTAAGAAATATTGTTGATAGTCAAATCATATACTTACTAGTTTTATTTCTTTTTCTATCGCATCACAATGAAAAGCATATTGTTGTGACTTGACACCTAAAATATTATCAAATCCGGTTGGAACAAGACGAAGGCCATCCGATGCTTGTGCTTCATTATTGTGTAAATCATGAAGCCTCCACAAGCATGTACTTTCTACCAGCTGTGGGATGGAAAAAGAAAGGGTGATAAGACAACCCCATTTACGCCTTGATAGACAGACAACAAAATCACAAGCTGTGAAATTGATATCTCTAAGTAACCAAAATGCGCAAGAAAAAGTGATCGTTTACTAACTAAAAGTAGATCTTTCCAACCACCTGACCATATGTAGTTGCTCTGTATGGAATTGTTACTGGGTTTTCTACTAACAGCATGTCGTGTGCATGTTGCAGAGTAGGGATAAGCCCTTCACCCAGTAGCTCTGAATCTAGTATCTCACTAACCTGAAAAGATAAAGTGAGACGAGCCATAAATATGGGAAGAAAAAAAAAATATAGAATCTTTTTTTTTTTTTGAAAGAAAAAATAAAGAATCAAAACACACTTATTTTTTGAAAAGGGGGCATATTTTGGTAACAATGTGCGAGTGTTTGTAAGAGTATCGTTAATAGGCCATTCGGATCACGAAAACTTCTTACCTATCAACTCATCACAGACATCCAAAAGTACCTCGATGCATACTTTTCAAACAAAATATTCAATGAACTTATGAACACTTAACAATACATTATTCTTCCTTAACCCACCAAAATTCTGACTTTCTCAGTAAGCTTTACGTATTAATATCCCATTACGGGTTTAGACCAAACAAACAACCGTAATTGTCCTCCGGCACCAAATAAGGCCCGAATGCTTCTAAAAGTGTCATTAATAGGTTATGCAGTAATATGCCTGGTCTAAGGTGCGTGCAAAAGAATAGGCACTCACAAGAACATCTGCACGCGAAGATATATCAACGCCAACTTTAAGTTCATCAGAGCGCTTGTTGATAACATGAACAGCCTTTTCCATGCCATTGAGGCGCAGAACTCTCTTCATCAACTTCACCATAGGAAGATAAGACTCGCATGCCGTAACCATCCCCGGCTTACTATTACCACATGTTGAAACTGCAGATCCCATTGCCCGGGCAGCCATCATTGACAACAAACCAGTTCCAGCACTGCACACACACCCCACAGTTATTGTCACATTATCAGACAAACCAAGGGGCTTACGGTTCTGATAAAGTTTATACATATACCAAGGGTACAGTGTAACAAATTTGGATCTACTCTTTTCACCGCTAAGCCTATTTTAATCATCAGATTAACTTTGTTCTATTTAGACACTTAAACATATACATGACTTGAGGGAAGACCAGTCTCTTTAAAGAATAAGATATCAATTATAAAAAATAAAAAATAAAAAAGAAGTAAATTTAGCAGAATTTGATGTGAATGTGATATACATGTGTATAAAAGTAGAAGTTACAAACCCAATATCAAGAACATGGGAAGGAGAGGTGATTGTGTGGTCAATGGCTTGACGGAAGGCTCGGTTCCTGGGAGAGTCATTGAGCATGTCCAAGTACGACGTTGTACCCAACAGGGATTGGGACTCGTTGTTGTTATTATAATTATCTTCTTCTTCTTCGATCACCACCCACTCGGAGTTGCCAGTTAGTGGGTCGAGTCGAAGCTGGAACACCCGCTGAGTCGACCCGGAACTCATGCTTCGAGGTGGGGTTGCGGCGGCGAAGCGAGAAAGGGAGACAAGGATCCAAGGACGAGGAGGAATCACAGTGAGCATTAGAAAGAACACAAACGACCTACTGTTTTGATGGTACAAAACTCAAAACGTAGGATTCGCCTTTGCTTTATTTATTTCTTTTCTTTTCTTTTCTTTCCTTTTCCCCTCGCTGCCAAAGTAATTTGTCTTGAGTATAAAAAGACCAAAATATCCTTAATACATAAAGAAATTTAAAATAATAAAACAATTGAATCCCAAATACTTTGATATGGCTTATGCATTCTTTAACCCGGCCGTCGGTCCCCTCCAAAACCGACCAACCTTTTCCCAACGTCAATTCGAAGCAAATACTTTTTCTAATCAATTTTAGGACTTAGAAGAGAACTGGATTTTAATTATTTGTGTGGACAACACCAGCAACTACTGCAGGTTCGGCTTCTACTGAGGCTTCCCAGGAAGGTTCAATTTGTTGTTGACCTGTTTCTCTGTAATTGGAAAGCTTTGGTTTATGTTGCAAATTCAACTTCTTCTCTCTGCCTATTTCTATGAATTTATGGCCTTTCAACAAAATTATTTGAGTTTCACTGAATTGGGTGTGGCTGTTTGGTATTTCACCCCCCTAATTTTCTGTTTTTTTATTTTTTATTTTTTATTTTAATTCCATGAGTTTTTCTTTTCTTTTCTTTTTAGGGCATTTTGGTCCGTGTGTACTTTAACAGGGAGTGAACTGGGAAAGACATACGAACTTCAGAATGTATAGTTACGTTACACTCCAAAACACAAAGGTTTGATGAAAAGAAAAAATGAAAAGGGGAAAAAACAATCCTAACTAACAAAGAGTTGATGAAAATTGCAGGCCCAAATGAGCTTCCTTTATGTTGTTCTAACTTGTAGTCTGTCACTCTCAATTTTGGGTTGGTAATTGTAGGGCGTGTGGGAAAAAAGTTGGTTAAATTGGTTCCCACTTCCCCACCAAAAAGGAGGGGGGTGCATCATAGTCATTAGTTATGTCATGCATGATTAATGGCGTTATAAACATAAAGACAAGGCAGCCTCTCAAGCTTCCTTCTTCCCATTCCCAACTCCAAAAGAAAAAGAAATCCTCTTTACACGTAAAGACCCCTGCTTCATCGCTTCCTTCAATGGCTGGACGCTTGCAGTTCGACCCCGATTGTATATTTTGCCAGATCGCCTCCAAATCCACCTCCACCACTATTCTCTATTCTGTATGTTCTTCTCTCCTTCTACTCTCTCTCACTAATTAACTTTTCTTTTTTCTTTTTCTTTTTTCTTTTATTCCTGGGCTCAAATTGATTGATTGAATTTGAAAATGGGTGTTGCAGGATGACAAAGTCATTGCCTTTCCAGACATAAGACCTTCTGCTTTCAGGTTCCCACATCAATCTTAGTTCAATTCCACACCCACTTGCTTACATTTTCAAATCTTCATCAATTTTTGTACCTTCTTTTTTTTTTTTTTTTTTTAATTTGAACATTTCATAGATATTTACATGGCTAACTTAACCACTTCAAATGTTCTGAGAGGCTACGATTGCTCCTCAAACTAAATGGTTTAAGAGACTGGGGCTTTATGGATGCCATCAACCTGAAATGGTTTAAAGATTAGAGCTTTCATCGATTTTTTTCTTTAAACCTTATTATAGCCTTGAATAGATGCTTGTCGTGTGCCCAAAAAACAAGTACAAAAGCAGGTTGATAGAGAGACGCACCTAGAAAAAGAGGATTAACTTTGTTTATGGATCATATGTATTTCCTTGCCAAATCGACATAATCTTCATCTATCTTCTATGAATGGTGCCTCACGGAAGTGTTTATTTTGCACATTCAAAGATGTGCTATATATACCTTACATTCCTTCTTCACCGTTGTTCCGTTAGTATGAAACTTCCAAATTGGATGATTATTCTTTGTAGGCATTACTTGGTTATTCCTGTCTCTCATATTCCTACTGTTAGAGATCTTCAGAGGAAAACTGAAGACCACTCTTTGGGTAATGTAACTGAATTTAAACAAATCATCTATGGTTAAATCATTTCTTTTATTTTCTTCTTGAATCTTGCCAGAAATTCTCGTTCTGGTATTCTATTTCATTTTTTGCAGTAAGTCACATGTTAGAAGTGGGGCAAACACTACTGCGCCGAGATGCACCGCAATGCCAGTACAGGTATCATTACCTTGTTCTTGACATTTATCTTTTCTAATTATCTCCTTGAGTAATTGTGTTTTCTTGAGAAGTTGTTTGCTTATGTTTCTTCCACTAAAATGTTGTGGCATGTAATAGCATTTCTTCTGTAGAAACCATTATTAGTTTCATTTCCTTTGACTTTAGTGTATTTTGTGCATGTTGTATATTATGGGTTTATGTTTCATATGTAATATAGGGTCTGAAGTGCCTCTGCGTGTATGGAAAACATAAGTTAAGTAAACTGGTAATTAGTTCTACTAACAATATCTGTCTTAATAGTGGTTGTGAACTTATTATGATCACGCATAAAGAATGAAGTAAAACCTTGAATTAGAGTAGGAACTTCAACATAATCCAGAAATCCATTAGGAAAGGAGGGGAAAAAAAAAGTAATTCTTTGTTGATTTGATTCCACTTCTTTTGAAGTTATTTTAGCATATCAATTTAACTTTGTAAATGAAATCGAATTTAAGTTTGATCTTCTTCTGTCGTAATAGATTTGGCTTTCATCAGCCACCAATGAACAGTGTCAACCATTTACACCTTCATTGCCAGGCAATGCCCTACACGCCGGGGTAAGCTATTCGGAGTTACAGCGGTGTCATATGCTATCATCTTATTTAAAATCACCTTAAAACTTGTTTCTTTGAAATCCTATATTCATTATTTTATTGTACAGATGGAAATGTATGAAGTATATATCTTTGGGACCTCTTGGATTTATTGAAGCTGACAAGCTTTTGGAGAAGATCAAGCCTTGATCACCCGCTACTTTGCAAATGCAAATTTTCTCTAGTTAATATCTAAACACAGCAACGATTCAGCATTCAAGTCAATATCCATTCGTTAGTTTTCAACCCAAAATAATTTGTTATACTTGAATCACATCTACAGGGTTCTCCTTTACTTATTATGATATTTATTCGCCAAGCTTGGAATTCTATTAAAATTGTTCACATATTCCGGTGATACAAGAAATGCTTCCGTAGTTACTCATAAACAATGGAGCTGTTTGAGGTGCAGTAACATTGTCTTTCGGGACCCTTTAGCTGGTCTCAGGATTTCGGTTAGCCAACTTGCTTGTTGACTAGAATAATTAGCCTTGCCTTAATTTAACATCTCTTTGAACTCAATAACTACATAAAGAGAGGGAAAAGAAAATAGAGAACTCTTTTAAGGAAGTCTCACCCTTAAGACTTGCATAATATGTAGAGTTTCTTGTTGGTCCTCTAGTGCGCAGTCGTGGGGACTTTTGTTTTTAATCTGTTTATTTGGACATTTGTTATATCCTTAACGCAACAGGCTCGTGTTAGTGCCAATTGACTCGTCCTAAGTAATATGTTTCGTATTATGGCATTGTCAATCACTAAGCTCCTTTAACTAACATTCTTTGGAAAACGACATTGACCTGCAAAGTGAAAACCTCTTCTTTTGTGTCTACATTCGCAGTTCCATAATGGATTACTCCTACTCCCGCATGCAATTGTGTGATGGTTGTTCACATAATTTGTTTGGGAAAAATGCATAGTATGGATCTATTTACACATACCATTTTATTTTTTCATAACTTTTTAGAACTATCTGATAAATTAATTTTAGAATTCAAAAAATTTCCCGTTTGGATCACATGTCCATTTTCAAAATGAAAATTTTTCTTGTTGGAATTGAGAAATTTATTTCATTTTGAGAATAAGACGATATTTAGATGTATAAAAAAAAATTCCTTTTAAAAGCAAAAGGATTTTAAAGTTCTGTTTGGTAAACGTATTACGTTTACATTATATTGTATTTGAATGCAATATGTGTTTAGATGAAAAATATTTAAATTATATTTAAATAATAAATATGTGATGTAATGCGTAAAAAAAATGTGATGTAATTAATAAAAATAATAGAAAAGTTAAAATAATAAATAGTGATTGTATTTGATTTAAAATGTGGTATGATTCACATTTGAATATAATATTTTTGTGTTTGAATATAATGTAAATGTAATACTAAAAACAAATGGCACTTAAAGTTTATTTTGAAAGTTATAAAATGAGAAGAAATATTGTAAGTAATTTATTTAAGAGAAGAATTCAAAAAGATTTCAAAAGCAATTCTTTCTTCACTTATTAGTCTATCTTATACCAGATGATGGGAGCACCAACTTTACATAGATCTACAATTATTTGATGATATAACATTTTTTTTTTTTTGGTTTTGTTTTTTTTTTTTTTTTTTTTGATAAAATGTCATGAAATGGCGTAAACATAATGATGTACGCAAATTTAAGGGTTACTATATTTGTATGATTCAGCATATCACCCAATAAACCTGAGTTCAAGCAAAACTTCGCGTACTTCAAGAAATCTTCAAAGTTTGCATGAACGAAGAAGAATAGAGCGACAATGGCAACGGAGCGCAAGACCTCTCTGGTATCCCACCGACTACCTTTTCTGGCACACTTCAAGAACCTCTCATCACCATCGTCGTCTAAGCCAATCCCCGTCTCTTACGAAATTCTGTGTTGCAGGGTAATTCTCAAACTACTAAAATTTGTCTATCAACTTGAACTCCTTAAGTCGTAGTATGCTATCCTACAAGGCTGGTTCGCTCGTTATATCCTATGAGCTGTCCGGTAGAAGATGCGAAGTGTTGCAGAGCAAGTTGCTGCCCGGTGACCGAGCAGAAAAGTGATCTTTACTCTTCAACGCACAATCCTGACTCGCAGGTGAAGAGCACCCATTATTCTTCAAGTCTCCTGCTCCTCTTGGACGTATGCTGGGAACACAACGAGTCTACTATAACAAAGTCAAGAATCGCAGTTGTTATTCTCCAGCAGTTCAACATGAGGCAACCTTGATGCGAGACACGTGGCACCTTGTTTGCCTCCTCGTAAATGGTATCCTGAATTTTCAGCTTCGACTCGAGACACTTTATCTCTAGGACACGTGGCAAAAACCATAACAAATCATCAAATTCCCGAGTCAACAACCTTAACGGGGTAACCCAACCCTGCCGGGCAAGGCCTCAATTGGAACCCACTCCGATCAACGTCTTGTCAATACTAAGCTCATTGAAGTTCGCGAGTATGGTGATTTCTTACCTAACCAACATTCTGCCTCACTCCAAGCCTCTCTGTTCCATGCTAATTTGAGCGTCGGAGTGCCTTAGTAGACACCACACCTGTGTTCCCTTACGCCGCAGCTCTATTCTTCATCTTTGCAGGCTTGCCATCTTTGTAGGCCTACCAAGCAGAAGACCACCGTACTACGCTGCACGAGGTTCACAACTCTTCTCTTCATCTTTGTAAGCCTTCCGAACAGAAGATCATTGTACTCCACCGCACAAGGTCCGTAGCTTTTTTCTTCATCTTTGTAGGCTTGCCAGGCAGAAGGCATCGTGCTCCACCGCACGAAGTCCGCAGCTCTTCTTTTCATCTTTGCAACTCTGCCAGGAAAAAGACCATCGTGCTCTACCACATGAGGCCTGCAGCACTGCTTTTCACCTTTGCAGGCTTGCTGAACAGAAGACCAACGTGCTCTACCACATGAGGTCCACAACTCTTCTCTTCACCTTTACAAGCCCACTGTGTAGAAAACCATCGTGCTCCGCTAAACGAGCTTCACAGCTCTTCTCTTTATCTTAGCAGGCTTGCCAAATAGGAGACTATCATGCACCACTGCACGTGGTGTTGAGGCTTACCAGGCAGAAGACTACCATACGCTGCCGCACGTGGTATTGGGGTCGAATTTTAAGGTCAATAAATTGAAATATACTTTTATGTCAATTTCAGTCTTATTTTGTCTTTTCTTTTATTAGTTGACATATTTTTTGAGTTTGAAAAAGACTTCACGATTATTTAATTAAAAAAGAATAATAATTTAACAAAATAATTAGACAAAATTAGAATTAATATTTTTTTTCTATTTTTCTGTGTATAAAATGGAAGAAAGGACTCTATTATAGCGATTAATTATGGCTTGGCCTTCATCTTTTTTTCATGTGGAACAATATGTCTTTTTTTTTTTTTAAACATTTTAAGAGTCAATTTATCATTTATTTATATAACATTTTGAATATATGATATAGAAATTCAATCTCTTCAAAGAGGAGAATACAAATCTACTTAGGTTTCTTACTAACACATGTTGAGTCACACTCAAAATTAAACCTCAAAATGATTAACAAAGTGGGTTTCTTAACACATACTCCTTCATTTGTGCTATACATTCTTTAGGTTTCCCGTGCTTGAGCTTTATTGGTCAGCGCTGTGGCTAAGAAAGGCCTCCTCCATTTTTTCTATGTTTCTTTTTCCTTGAAATTTCCCGTATATATAATATATATATATATGGATTCTACAGTGGGTTAAGGTTGGTTTTTTACCTTACCGAGGGGTTAAAAATTTCTAACCATCAGATATATTTTAACGATTGAGATAAAAAAAATTACCAATTGTTTTCAAATATTATCACACCTAATTACAAAACTTTTTAAAAACATTAAAAAAAAAAAACTCAAACGGCAGTTTGATAATTGTCATTGGAGGCAATACCATGTGCTCGGATATGAAGGTTTCCAGCAAAAGAAAAGATTTTGCCATCGCGAACAAACTATTAATCGAAAACGAATTGAAATCTCGCCAGATATTGTCGAAGTTTCTTGTCAGTCCCCCAACTTATTCCACACCTCTATCTTCCGTAGCTCTGGTGCCTCTCACCTCCTCTCTCTCCCAACACCACCGACACTCCCTATCACCGCCACCTCATCTGTTTCTTCGCCATCTCCACTGCTGTCTGATGTTGCTCCATCATCTTCCATATAGCCACCCCCTGTGCCCTCAATGCCCGATGTGGTCTCCCATATTTTTCCACTCTTCTCTACCAATAATCCCCTGGCTGCGGCCATGGTTGAGATTTAGAAATCGAGATTCGCTTTTTGAATTTGGGGTTGGTGTTTTTAGATTGGAGGTTATGTTTTACGTTTAGAGATAGTCTCCAAGAGCTAGCTTGGACGCTTCGCTGCCATCATCGTCAATGGTGCTCTGTCACAGACTCTGAGGCGGTGGAGATCATACCGAGGAGACAAGCATTTGGGTCCAAAATGCTGCCAGGTAAGAGAAAGTATATTATTATACAAATACTATATTATCTTGTGTGAAATTTTTTTTAGTACATCTTTCAGATCTCAAGTAATTTTACTTGGATTTCGTTTAGCTAACTACTGACTTGATGTTACATCACCTTACTGTAACATCTGTTTGGACTCTTAATCCTATTAAAGAAAATAAGATAATCTTTATATGAAAGTCTCACCCCCTAAGACTTGCTTTATCCTCCTGTGTCACCCGCAGAAAGGAATGCCTTCAATTAGGTTGGCATGGGCCATTAATAACCGCTCGTGCCCATTTGTCCTCCACATTTCATGTTCGTTATCCTTGCTATCCTCATTTGCTCTATTGGAGGTCCAGACCATTTATACCAACGTTCTGTTAGACAAAATATTGAAAAAACAAACATAAATTAATGGGATTAATCCCTTATTAAATCAAAAATTAACCCCAAGATTTATAAGTTTTATTGTTTGAGTTGTATTTAGCCATTTCCAAGACAAATGATCCGTTTGGTAAATGCATTGCATTTGTATTACGTTTGAATGTAATACATTGAATGCAATTTATATTTGAAGGAAAAGTATTAGTATTGTATTTGAATGCAATATGTGTTTGGGTGAAAAGTATTTGAATTGTATTTTAATAATAAATATGTGATGTGATGGGTAAAACTAGAAAGGAAAAAAAGAGAGAGAAAGAGAATTTATGATTTAATTAATAAAAATAATAGAAAAAGTAAAATAATAAATAGTAATTGTATTGGATTTAAAATATGATGTAATTGGTATTTAAATAAAATATTTTTGTATTTAGGGGAAAATTACATTACATTTAAATACAATACAATTTAAATGTGTGTACCAAACACACCATAAATTCAAATTTTCCAAGTGAAAAACTGAAGGCTTTTTAGTTTTTTAAGATGAGAAACTCGCACGTTGATGCATATTCTTGGTAGTCACCATTAAGCTCTATTATTCTCCCCATCAAGCTCCTTAACCAAGCGAAATTCAGTTTTTAAGAAGAACATGGATGGTTTTAGGCTTTTCTTGGGCCAAAAAAAAAATTTGCAAAACAAAACCTGCATGGAGTGGGCTTTCCAGTCTGTAGGTCGCTAGTGCACACATTGGACTCCTAACCCTCCAGGTTTGTGATTTGCACCCTCCTTACGCGTGAGAAAGCTTCTTATTTATACATGCTTACCTAAGCTTTAAAATGCAATCACTTATATATACCACCATGACTTCATTCCTAACCAATGTAGGATTTTTACAATTTCTTCTTATTTTAAGTAACACATTTGAAGTATTAATTTTTTATTCACCCAATTACTATTTTTGAGTGTATGAATATCTGATTTTAATCTCCTTGCAATGGAGTGCGCAAATCTATTAAGATCTATCCCAAACTCAAATTGGGCCCCATTTCAAAACGGGCGTCAAAATGAGCCTGTAACATAACTTAAATAAGCCATTTTCTAACAGGTTCTTCTCTAGTTTGGAATTTGTTTTATTATAAGAAAGAGGAATACTAAAGTCCCACAAAGAAAAAAGATAAAGAGTCATAACTCTTTATAAAGAAATGTCTTTTTAATAAGTCAATGATGTGACGAATGAAAGGATATGCTTATACAGCTTGCATATACGCGAGCGGAGCATGGGTAATGAGGCTATAAAGGTGCTTATAAGGTGCACTTGAACGTTCAACGGTAATAAATAACTGTTTGAATCATTTAGTCTATTTAAAAAATAAAATTCAGAAAACAAATTTGTTTTCACTTCTTTCTTTCTTTCCTAGATATTCAAATAGTGTTCTTATTTTTCTTTTTGTGAATTTCTAATTTTGTTTATAAAGGTGCTTATAAGGTGCATTTGAACGTTCAGTGGTAATAATTAACTGTTTGTATCATTTAGTCTATTTTAAAAAGAAAACTCAGAAAACAAATTTGTTTTCACTTCTTTTTTTTTCTCTCTCGGATATTCAAATAGTGTTCCTTTTTTTGTGAATTTTTATTTTGTTTACTAAAAATTTATACGAGGCTTGTGAGCATATCTTAAAAACGATTTGCTATTAAAATTCAAAGCAATCTCTATAGAGAGGGACAAATAACGCTTTAAAAAAAAGCGTATTTCATTACATGTTTGAAGTATCCAACATTTTTTTTAACATCCAATTCGTAAACCGGTCAGCAACGTGTGAGAAGGAGGATTAGGATGCTCGGAGCAAGGAAACTTAAAGGGGATTTCCCCTCCCACACCACACACCACACCCCCCACCCCCCACCCCCCCCCCAATCTGTTTATCTGGACTTGTCTGATATCCTTATGAAAACTAGCAGATGTGAGTGTCAACCAAATGGAAATTCTCCATAAAAAAAAAGAGATGGGCTCTGACACACGTCCCAGGTAATATGTATCATCAAAGGTTGATACGGTACGAGTGTAGAACATGAGATATTGATGTCTCATAAGAAGGATACAATTTGACAACAAAAAGTTTGGAGCCTAATATAGAGGTTGAGGTGGTTAGTATGGCATTGTCAATCACCTAGCACTGGCACTGTTACCATACATTGAACAATATCCAGCCTTACCCTCTAGCTTTAGAAAACGACATTGATCTGAAAACCTCTTCTTTTGTGTCTACATTCGCAGTTCCATAATAGAGTGCTACTCTTACATGCATTTGCATGTCATTTATTCACCTAATCCATTTATATAAGTGCATGTTCCCCTGTTCTTCACAAATGCTTCCGACTTTATTGATTTTGCACCCCATTTGTTGATGTCTTATAAATCTTGGAAATTTACCTAAACTTAATGGAGCAAAGGAATAAGAAAAGTAGAGTCTTCTTTCTAGATTTATCAGATTCCATATAAATAAATATATATATATATTCAAAATTTTGGAATGAGAAGAAGATGGTCCTCAAAATTAATATATGTAACGATGACATGTAAACATCCGCATTATTAAATAAAACAAAGACTTGTGGCATGTATGGGCCCACTTGAGGACCAAATTTAATCCTTAGGCTGACCATTAATCAATGATTGAGTGGTAGTCGCCGAGTTTGATAACAGAGTAAGAGGCTAACCAACCATCATATTTTTAAGAAGTTTAGCCCAACCATTAGGTAGAACACCTCATTTTGTACATTTATGTGCTTTGGATGGTCCCCTAAAAAAGAAGGCTCTTTCACAATTATTTAAGCACAGGAAATTTAATAAGGAATTAATAAAAAAAAAAAAACTATATTGGCGTGAATAATAGACGAATATTAGGATTGTTTGGTGAGCATTAGGCATAGGTAGCGGGCGCTTAGAATACAAGGAAAATGACTTTTTGAGCATTAGAATTCAGACATGAAGATGAAGGCAAACAACTTTAGGTGTGGCAATTGGCAAAAGGCATGGTTGAGACAAAAGCCATGTTTTCAATTCCAAAGCTTGGTTTTGTGGCTACGTGCACAGTACATGGACTTATTGATACTATACATCTTTAATATCAAAATAAAACTTAATAAAAATATGATGGTTCATAATGTTGTTAAATAACTCTTCATCGAGTATGTATGGAAATGAATGCATATGTTTGGTAAATGCATTGAATTTTGATTGTATTTGAATGTTGTATTTGGTTGAAAAGTATTTGTTTTGTATTTAAATGAAATATGTATTTGGATTAAAAGTATTTTAGAATTGAAAAGTTGATGCGATTGGTAAAAATAGAGATAAATAGTGGAGTTGAAAAGTTGATGTGATTGTTTTAAAAATGTTTTGAATATTAATTGTTTTCATGATACTGTTATAAAATTTATATTTGATGTAAAATTATATTGTATTCGAGTAAAATTAAAATATAATTTTTTTCCCAAAACGTTTTAAACTCAAAATTCAAAGGTAAAACAAACCCTGGACCAGCTTTGAACAGGGCCCACAGAGAGCGGCCAATTTGGCAAATTTTGACACAGACGCTGAATGAGAATACAACAAAACAAAAAGGGCTTTAGAGTCCGCCAGCAAATGATCCCATGCGTCTGCTTCTGTACGTGAGTGGCAGTGGCACTGCTTTTCTGATTTTCTAAGACTCACATAAATTCACCGTCACTTGTCACTGCTTTTTTCGTTTTCTCTCCGTTTTCTTTGAAAAATGATTAGGATATTAAACATCATCGATATGAGATTATTTTTTATTAATAGATATGCTTAAAACTATTATATCTTATAATAATACTTGCTTTCTTTTCTTAAGTTTTTGTACATTTAATATTTAAAATATGAAGCTTCTACAATGAGGAAAAATATTTTTTCTCATAGATGGGATAAAAATTTTTTGGCATTGAAAGGTAATTTAGGGGCGTTTATTTTTGAATTTGAGAATGATTTTTTATTTTTAAAAACATAGAAAATAAAAGTGGTTTTAAAATAACGTTTGTTTATTCAATCTTTTCAAAATCATTTCCAAAACATAGTTTTTAGTTATGTTATTTTTTTAGGTTTTTTGAAAACGAAAAAATGTTATTTTTGCTTTTTTGTTTTCATTTCTAAAAAAAATTTCGTTTTTTGGGTTTATTGAAAATGAAATGAGTTTTCAAAAAATATAACCAAACAAAGTTTTATTTTTATGTTTATTAAATATATATTCAGAAAATATAATCAAATACAGTTTCAAAAATGGTCTCAACACAATTATTAAAACATTCTCATCAGTTTTTTGAAACAGAAAATATTTCAAAAATAATACTAAACACCACCTTAGTGACCTGATTAGACGAAGCACATAGGTGTAATGGGCGTGACCTACCGTAGCCTAATGGTGGCTCGTTTCTTCCGTAGGTAACTTAATCGAAGATGACAAGTCATTTTAAATTGTGTTTTTAAATTTTTTTAATTCCTACGAAATTATCCATTTTTCATTGAATATGCCGTTGACTAGAGCGAATGACGAGAACAAGGAAGGTTCGAAATTGGACGTTAGGAGGAAGATCAACTCAGATCCCAAGTGCTCTTATCTTTCACACTCTTTCTTTGTTGTGACTCAAAAAACACCAACTTCTTTGTTGGCAGCAGTCTGAGAAATATCCCTATCGGCAGTGGAACCAGCAAGAACACCAACTGATTGTCCAACTTAAAATGGTCTTGCCAGCTTTGACATTAGTGGTCGCGAGTGTGGAGATGGCAGTGTGACGATGAAGGCAGGTTGGTGTGGGCATGGGAAAGAAGGGAACCAATTTAATAATTTTTTAAAAAGTTATAAATTATACTTTAATATTAATATTATCTTCTCTCTCTTCAAACTGATTTAGAATAACTGATTACTTTCTAAATTTCCTTCTTTACATTTCTTTTCTTTTTTTTTAAAACACCATTTACTAAACTTTCGTTTTTATTCTTCCTTACCTTTTTTCCTCCACGGCCGTCCATCGTTTGCCTTTCTTTCCTCCGAATAGACGTTAGGGTGATGAAAATCTTTTTGACATAAAAGGAAGGGGAGAAAAAAAAAAGGAAAGATGAAAATTACAACGATGGGTTTTGGTTTGGCATCGGACGATGGAAGCAAGGAAACTCAGAAAGAAAGTAGTAAAACATTAAAAAAAAAAAAAATCAATAATACCTGGGGTGTAAGAATCTCAAAATAATACTTATTTTTTTTAACTGTTAGATATAATTAAACAGTTGAGATTTGTTTGTTTATAATAATTATAATACATAGTATTATAAAATAAAAAATTTAAAAAAATATGAAAAATTAATTAAAAAAACTAAAAAATCCCCCTTTCTCATTTGCCCAGCTGCCCCGCTGCTACTCTGCAACATGTTCTTCAGCTGGTGGTAGATGAAAAAGTTTGGATAAGTTTAAGGTTTTTTCTTTTATTTTTGTTTTTTGAATTTTTGTTTATTCATCAATATTTGATTATATAAGATAAGGTGTATTTATATTTAAATAATTAAAAACAAATCTTTTATAAATATCATTTTGGGAATTTTTATCCTAGCCTCTCCCCGTATTTTAACAGTTGGCCTCTTCTCCCCTATTTCCCATGTTATTTAACCCTACCTATTGTGTGGGCCTAACGTTTAATCTACCCTGTTCATAAGAAGAAGTCACCTTTTCTCGTTATAATTCCCATTATAATTTTTCCCTTTGAAATATTAGACAGAAATTTATATTTAAAATAGTTAGGCGGATTTTTTTTTTTTGGAAAAAATAAATTAACTGTGTAAATTTGACATAGGGGTGGACAGGGATATAATAAACATCAAAATTTTAGGGAGGTTAAAGAAGAGAAAATGTGAGCAATTTTATAAATTTTAACAAAATTCAAATGGACCAATGTCTGAATGATGGATTTTTAACCATTAGAAAAGATTTTATTTTTGTTAATTTGTGACAATACAAGATCAAAATTTTCCACATACTTTTTGACCACGCACGAGTTTGTAGCTTTGCGCATTTGCTTTCGATAACTCCATACCGAAATGAAAGATTTTTTTTTTCTTTAAATAATTCTAAGAAATGGACAACTGACAAGCATCTTGACAATAATTTTATCACCACCTTGGGACTTAGAAATGTTTTAATATTTTTTTTAAGAGTTGATATTAATATCATATTCTTATTTAGATTTTAAATAATATATATTTCACGGAAAAAAAAACAAAAACAAAAACAAAACGACTGCATTGTTTCTTTCGTTTTATTTTATCATAAATTATAATCACGTTGCTTAGTAAGGGGCATTATATATATATATATATTTCCAAGTACATGAATCTCATGGAACTTTTTTTTTTTTTTTTAATTGAACTTTTAGATTATAGATTTTCTCTCCCCCTCTCCGAAACCCCGGATGAGGTTGAAAACCATGAGATCAGATATTTTAGCGACCTTGTAAAAGGTAACACCAAAAATTGAATTGTTTTCTCTAGTTGTTTTGATAGCCAAATAGAAGGGGGGGAAAATCTGATTATATGATTTTTTGCAGTGACTTTGTTGAACATGCACAGGAAATCGTGCAAGGACAAGTGTTGGGTAAGATGGATTGCAACGAAAAATAGAATAGACCTTTCTTGTCACGTCCTTCCACCAACTCATACATTTGGCATTACTGGCCTATGGTTTTTTATTTAGACAATACATTCCATGGACCCAATTTGAAGATTTTTTTGTTTTCAAATATTTAAACTGAGAAGGAAAAGAAACACATGTCCAAATCCTGCTTCTGTTTTTGATTGAAATCCCTACCTAGCTTCTTCATACATGGATGACTTGGTTTGACCGACATGTAATGATGATTTTTGCTAGAGTATGACTGTATGAGCTGCACGCAAGAAAAAATGGAAGTTTATACACTTCAAGGAATGACACAATGGAATCTTTTAACCTGATTCATGTAATTCAAATGTCTATAAATCAAAAGAGTGTTGTTCTGCACGCCCGCGGGGATAGATGGGATGACAAGGAAGACTATACCTTCTTTAATCTTTTCTTTTATTCATTTAAGTTCAAATCTCATCATACTCCTCTAAACCCCCACTTCAATTTGACTTTTAATGCATTTAGATTGATAATATTTTAGATAGGACCTGATTGATGATGGAAGAAACACGGTTAAAAGTTCATTTCTTCTTATTATATCCAAGAAAGTGAATTTTAATGATTGGATTCACGTTTTGTTCAGGGAATATATTATATTTGTATTATATTTAAATGTAATACTTAGAATAAAATTTATATTTGAAAGGAAAATATTTGCATTATATTTGAATGCAACGTGTGTTTGAATATAAAGGATTTAAATTATATTTGAATGATTAATATGTAATGTGATTAGTAAAAATTGATAGAAAAAGTGAGACAGAGATGAAATATGATGTGATTAGAAAAAGTTGATAAAAATGTTTATATGTAAATTGTGAGGTATAATAAATTTATTATATAAATATAATTTTAAATTGAATAAAAAATAATTTTTATCTATTTTAATAATGAAAAACGTTTTATTGGTTTAAAAATTCAAATAAGAGTGAATAGTATTAACTATTTGATTACTATTAAAAAAATATTATATTTAAATACAATTTTTTTTATATTTAAATAAAATTTATATTACATTTAAATGTAATACAAACGTAATATTAAAATCAAAGAATAAAATAAATACAATAATGGGACAATTATCAAAATCTTTTTTTTTCTAAACAAAAAATGGAAAACGAGTGTTATTCTATTGACTGTTTAACACCAAACTACAATTGAACTTTTTTAGTGTGGAAGTTTCCACGTCTATTATTTATGTCCATCTCTTACCATCGAAGCAATCATACTGTTATAGCAAGTCCGCCTATTATTTACATTAATCAGTAGGAGTGGGCACCCAGCTGGAGGATATTAGAACCATTACCAAACTCTTCATTATCATTACCATTATCATTAGTTAAATTAATTATTTGAAATTGAAATGTGAGGATCACTCTTACATAAAGGTAATAGCGCTCTCCTCAGCTCAAGTGGTCTCCCAACCAAACACAAACCCAACCAAAGAAGGAGAAGCTTCCTCCTTTCCTCCAACTTCCCCTTCATAAACTCGACCCAATTTTTTTGCCTCCCCTCTTCTCAATCCCCTCCTCCACCAAAACAGAGAAAAGAAACGAAAAGAAAAGAAAAGAAATCCTCTGTTTCCTCTGTTTCATCCATCCCTCATGGCTTCTACTTCTTCCTCTTCTCTGTTTTTACTTTACTATTACTACATACTCTGTTTTGGCCTGACAATAGTCTTGTCTGCTTCCCAGTCCTCACTTGTTCTCCTCCCTCTGACCCACTCCCTCTCCAAAACCCAGCCCAACACCACCACCCACCAACTCCTGAAATCCACCACCACCCGCTCAGCCGCCCGCTTCCGGCGCCACCACCAGCAGCAGCAGAGGCAAGTGTCCCTTCCTCTCTCCCCCGGCAGCGACTACACGCTCTCCCTGACCCTGGGCACCACCCCTCCTCAGCCAGTCTCTCTCTACATGGACACCGGCTCCGACCTCGTATGGTTCCCCTGCTCCCCTTTCGAATGCATTCTCTGCGAAGGCAAATCCAACCCCTCCTCCACTCTCCTTCCTCCCAAACTCCCCCCCAACTCCACTGTCTCATGCAGCTCCCCCGCCTGCTCCGCTGCCCACTCCTCCCACTCCTCCTCCGACCTCTGCGCCATCTCTCGTTGCCCCCTCGACTCCATCGAAACTTCCGATTGCTCCAACTTCACTTGTCCCCCTTTCTACTACGCTTACGCCGACGGCAGCCTCGTCGGCCGCCTCCACAAACACTCCCTTTACGTTACTCCTTCCTTGCTCCTCAACGACTTCACCTTCGGCTGCGCTCACACCGCTCTCGGCGAGCCCATCGGAGTCGCCGGCTTCGGCCGCGGCTTGCTCTCCATGCCCGCTCAGCTTGCCGCTCTCTCTCCTCAATTAGGACACCACTTCTCGTACTGTCTGGTGTCTCACTCGTTCGACTCGGAACGAGTCAGAAAACCGAGTCCGCTCATTCTCGGACGGAAGGAGAAGCGAGTTGAGCGGAACGACAGAGCTGAGTTTGTGTACACGGCCATGCTTGAAAATCCCAAACATCCTTATTTCTACTCCGTCGGGCTCATCGGGATTGCCGTCGGGAAGAGGAACATTCCGGCACCGGAATTCCTGCGGATGGTCGACAAGAAGGGCGGCGGCGGCATGGTGGTGGACTCGGGAACGACGTTCACGATGCTGCCGGCGAGATTCTACGGGTCGGTGGTGGCTGAGTTCGACCGGCGAGTCGGGCGGGTTCACGAGCGAGCGACGGAGATTGAGGACAAGACGGGGTTGACGCCTTGTTATTACTACGATGACAATAAAATGATTGTCGTTCCGACGATGACTCTTCACTTTGTTGAGAATGGGGACAAAAATAGGTCATCGGGTGTGGTGTTGCCTAGGAGGAACTATTTCTATGAGTTTGTGGACGGTGACGATGAGAAGAAGAGGAAGGTGGGCTGCTTGATGCTGATGAACGGTGGAGATGAGAAGGAGTTGAGTGGTGGGCCAGGGGCGACGCTAGGGAACTATCAGCAGCAAGGATTCGAGGTGGCTTATGATCTGGAGAATCGGAGGGTTGGGTTTGCAAAGAGGCAGTGCTCTTTGCTTTGGGATACTTTGAACCAATGAAAGCCAATGTATGAAATGGGTTGACTTCCTCTATCCGGGGAAGGTTTGGCTATCGGTGGGTATTAAGTTTTAACTCAACTCCTACGTGAGGGATTTGTTTAGATTTTTCATCCATGTAAAATGTCTTTTTTTTTTTTTTTCATTTTTGTTTGTGTTGTAATAAGGAAAATAGGAAATAGTGCTTGCACTTCACTTTTTGGTTATAGTTCCATCGGAAAAATGTACATCTACATATAGAAGATGAAGCGCAAACAGACCAAAAGCAAAAGGTATATGTAATATAAAGAACATATTCAGTCGTAAATTGTTTTTGTAAGGCAATTTTTTGAGTGTTATCCCATGTAAAATCTATTGGTCATGTGTAAATCCTACTTATCATTTGGATTACTTTAGTCAATATTAAGGTAATAAGGTGGCCCCAAAACAATGAAGAGCATTGGCTGCGGACAGGGTGTGTTTCTTAATGGCTTATGCCCATGGGACTTAGCCCCCCCAAACACCACAAAAATAAGAATAAAAATAAAAATAAAAAAGTGGTGAGTGGTGAGGCCCCAGAACAGCGAAAGATACTTTGATTTCATCCCCGCATTCTCACAGATATTTTGGAGCAGCCCATGAATTCAGCATGTGTAAATTTGCTTACTTGTGCCTTGTAAAGTACACAAGATTTTTAGATTTTCCAGAAAGATAGCTGTTACCAATCTCTTATCCTGGACCGCCCTTGCGGTTCCTACACTCGTTATAAAGGAAAAAGAACAAAATTAAAAAATTAAAAAAAAAAAAAGGATAAGGATTAAAGAAAAAGGAAGATGATGGACGGAGAAAGAAGGTAAAAGGAGAAACCACCAAAACCCATATTGTAGAGCAAGTTTGGTCGGGTTTTATTCAAGATAGTGAGAATTAAAAAAATGACCAAAACAAGAGTAAGACACACAATGGCAGGCACCTTTAAAGTGTCATGGCGTACACCCTCAGCAAAGTAATGAATAAAGTGAAGTGTGGTAAAATCCATCTTAATCTTTCTTCCTTTCTTTCCTTTGAATATCCCTTATTTTCTTGTCTTTTTTTGGCAAAATGACCATACATATTACGTGGTGATTGGATTGTGATTTACGTCGTCCACGGACTTTTTGTATGCAAATTGGATAATGCATTGAAGTTGGTCCTAGTTGTTATCTTGAAGTGCATTTGATTGGAGCAAATTTGGCTCATTTTTTGCCGACCATTAATATCACTACATGGTCATAGACGGCCTTTGACGGAGGTCACTTAATAATTGGGTCAAATTTCCCGTCCTAATTCATTGGCCTTAAGACTTCAAGTCAACTTTCCCCACCACTTTGGTTAGCTTTATTTTCAAGTTACAAAATTCCTTTTTTGGGAACATAATTTTGTACTAGCGCTAGTCATCTTTGAACTTAAGATTTCATTGAAATCATACTATAACTAAAATAATTTAATATCAATGATCTGATTATTAAAGTTGGGAAATACTGATGAAAATGTTGCCAGTTGCCAAACACATTCTGCTTTGTTGTCCTCTAAGGGACGTTTGGAGAAAAAAATTTTATTTTAATTTTACATCAAATACAAATTTTACAACAGTGTTATGAAAATAATTATCATTTAAAATATTTTTAAAAAAATTACATCAATTTTTCAACTCTACTATTTATCTCTATTTTTATCAATCACATCAACTTTTTAACTCTAAAATATTTTTTATCTAAACACACATTATATTCAAATACAAAACAAATATTTTTTAACAAAATATAATATTTAATAAATAAATTTTATTTAAATATAATCAAAATATAATGCATTTACGAGTAGAAAATTGATTGGTGAGGGAACTTTAATGATCCAATGGGGCGTAATACAGAAGTTCATATTGATATAATAAATGAAAAATGGAAGCTCAGCTGGAGACTACTTTGAAAGCCTGATGACGTATTACGTAAAAAGGTCTGTTTTCAAAAAACCACAGCTATTCAGCTGATTGACATGCAATTATGCAATTCAATTTTGAATGTACTATGTAGGTCACGCCAACTTTGCCACGCTGTATCAACAAAATTTTCATAATAACCAAGGCGCTTTTTCATCAACTTTAATTTCTTTGTCAGTTTCCAAAACTTTATGAGACTCGAGATGACTGCATTACAATTTACAATCAATGATACCAAAAAAAAAAAAAAACCGTGCGAAGCCAATCAATGATGATACAACAGCTCTACTTGTATACTCTAAGACTCCATTACAATCCATTATATATGTATAGAATTCTGTTAATTTTATACAATTTAGACAATAAAATATTTTGATTATATAACATAGATAATCAACGAAATATGTATGGTATAAGTTATCCAATTAGCTTCATAATCAGACATTGAATGTGACTGAATTACATTGCAAACATTGATAAGTGTGAGTAGATTGGCGGGTTGCACTTGAATGGCTAGATGTGATATGTGCTGTGGGCGAAGGCCGAAAGTGGGAGAGCTACTCCCAACTCCCGAAGAAGGTAAGAACTAAGAAATAACAAAAACAGCACTTGCCTGGGTGGCTCATACTTTGCAAACCAGCTGTCCACTCACCTACTCCTCTCACTTTTCCCTCCTCATCACATCATTTCTCTGCCACTTTATTCGTCTCTTGTTTCTCTTGCGTTGCCTTTTTTTAATTTCATCCTTTTGTCTTTATTTCAAGGAATATTGTATTGTACAAGACATCTTATCTGCATAATTTCACCAACAACTTACAAAAAAAACAAAAATTTACCAACAATTTTATTGAGTCCGTGTTGGAGAGCAAGGACTCAGGATCAGTTTGAAAATAGAGGTGGATTTTTACAGATTAGAATTAAAATATGTGTTTGATTAAAGAATGAATTGAAAATAAATTATAATATAAAAAATAGTATAAAAATTTAATATGCATTCTTATTATATTGTCTTTTTAACCATATAAACACAATGATTATTTATTTGTATTTATTAAAAGTTCAAAAAGAGAAAGTTAGGTATAAACTTAGAAGTTTTAGAGTTAAATTAGAGAAGTAAATAATACTAGATACATCAATTTTATTTTAATTTTTTAAATATCAACTTATTCGTTATATTTTTATTGATATATGTAATCAAATAATGTAGTAATATTTTAAATGCTTACCATTAAAAAAATAATAACATATTTAATACATAAATTGATACTTAAAAATTAAGATTAAAATTAATATCCTTTGTATTTTTTTAGCAAAATTTCAATAAGAACTTGTATAATATACAGGCCTTCAGTATCCCGCCTATTTTCGTGGACACGAAGAGGATGGACAGTGTCTTTGGTCACAATTCTTTCTTCTCCTTTTGCCCCACTGCCACCCATTTAAATTATTCATTTAATTTTTTAGGTACTAATTGGAAATGAAAATTTTAAGTTAGCGTTTTTTATTTTTCAAGAGTTAATTATAATTTTTGTTATTTTTAAGAAAAAAGGAAAAAAATTGATATGAAAATTTTAAATTAAAAATAAAAACCAAACAAAAGTTAAAATATAGTCATCTTTAATTATTAAATATTGGTTAAAAATGCAGTCTTGTTTCGTCTAATGAATCACTTTGACAATATTTTGTAAATGATCTTACAAACACAAAACATATTTTCGACATTTTGAAGAGTAATGAAAGGATAAGGACAACACAATAGGTGTTTTGATTATTTTTAATAGGTTTATGAGTTAGATGATACTTAAAAGTAATTTATTTGTTGAAATTATTACAACTCTGATTAGATGATAATTAATAGTTTTCTTTTGTAGTTTAAATTTGTTTAACCTCTTAATAATTAGAACACAATGTGTACTCGTTGTATTGTGGGATGGACGTTGTTATAGGGCTTATTTAGTATTGTCTTCAGATGTTGCTTTAGATTTTTGAATGATCCACGACAGGTCATGGGAGTTCAATAAACCATTTTATGTCATATAAAAGTTATGTTGCGTTTAATATTATTTTAAAGATTGTTTTATTTTCTAAAAAATTTAAAATAAGAATATTTTGAAACTTATATTATGATTATTTTTGATATTGTATTTAACATTGTTTTCAAGTATTAATTTTGAAAACGTTAAAAATATAACAAAAACACACAAACAAAACAAATATTCTCCTGAGATGTTTGGTAAACGTATTGTTGGTATTATATTTAAACGTAATACATTGAATATATTTTGTATTTAGATGAAAAATATTTATTTTACATTTGAATATAATATATTTTTAGATAAAAGATGTTGAATTATATTTTAGAATTGAAAAATTGAGGTGACAAGTAAATAAAAAAAGTAAGATAGACAAACAAAATGATAAAAATAGATTATATAAACTTTATTTTTAAAATATTTTAAAATAATAAATATATTTAAGATTCTATTAAAAAAATTTATATTTAAAATATAAAATTTAATTATATTTAAATGTAATATAATCCTAATAAAAAAAAATAAACATCCCACGTTAATTTTGACGGAAAGTGAGTTCCAATACATATATATATATATATACATATATATAGGCGGAAGGTAACAAATTTATGATTTTGGTGGGTGTGTAAGAATGGCAAGTGGACACGTGGAGGGTCGCAGACAAACAAGTGACGATTGCGGATGACGTGAATGACATGGAGAAGAGTTTAGAAAGTGGAAGGGCGTGTCTGAAGGTCTGGATAAAGCTAACTCGCCTGTCTCCACTCGTGCACTTCTAGACGCTTCTTCTTCTTCTTCTTCTTCTTCTTCTTCTTCTCTCTCCCTCTCTTCTTCTCTTTTGTTTTGTTTTTTTGTTTTTTTTTCCCTCCTGGTCCCACTTTTACACGTTTTTCTTTTTGGGTTGAGCCGTTGAGGAACTTTCATATATATATATATATATTTCGTTTGACACGCCTGCTAACATTTTTTTTTTTTTTTTTGGGTTTCATTTTGTTTGGCTACTTTAATTTGTTATCTCGTTACACATATTAATCATGTATTCATGAAATTTTCTAATTATAATATAAAGTATCACGAATGTAATGTAGTAATCTTTATTAAATTAAAAATAACAATCGTTATCATAGTCTCATAATTAAAAAAAAGAAAACAGCTTTTAATAAAATTCAGTTCAATCCTTTTCTTCAAAGGTATTATTTGAATTATATTTGTGGCATTGCGGTGGAGTAATAGAAGCGTGTATAAACAATAGAACAAATATATGTGTGTATATATATATATATATATGTATGTATATGTAAAATGTAAGGCCCTCCGTAGTTTGTTGGATTATGGCAATACCATCACCATCAGCCATCAGCAGTCAGTATGCATGCAGTTGTTGTGGAGCAATTAAAAAAGATGCCATATATATATTTTATTTTTTTTAATAAAAGCTTATAATACCATGCCTAAGCCTGCCACTTCAAGGAGAGTAGCGCCTTTTGTCCACAATAAAACCCAAAAACAAAAATAATAGGAGACTCTATAACCTATCCTAGAAAATGACAACAATTTTGAATTTCAAATTTTCATTATTCGTAGCTGGTCCACTATGTTACGTCGTTTTGTTTCATTCACATCAGCCAGTGAATTATCACTATTATTGTTGTTGTTGTTATTGTTATTTTCTATCCATGAGAACTTTACCGCTCCATCGCTTGAGAAGAAACTTGCACGTTGTATTTATGGTGCGTACCTTTGTTAACACAGGGTAATAATAAATATAAAAATAAAAATAAGAATGTCTTTTGTTTTAAAGTAGAAGTAAACCTAAGGGGGTGTTTGATAAACGCATTACATTTTGATTGTATTTGAATGAAATTTATTTTTTAAACGTTATATTTGATTGAAAAGTATTTATTTTGTATTTGAATAAAATGTGTGTTTAGATGAAAAGTATTTTAGAGTTAAACAGTTGATATGATTGGTAAAAGTAGAGATAAATAGTGGAGTTAAAAAGTTGATGTGATTGTTTTAAAAAAATTTTGAATAGTAATTATTTCTGTAGCACTGTTCTTGTATTTGAATGTAAAATTTACGTTTGGTGTAAAAATTACATTGCGTTTGAATAAAATTAAAATTTTTTTTTTTTCCAAACACCACCTAAGATAATCATAGCCAGATAATATTGTTAATCGATAATATAGATTTTCCAACTTTAAGCTAGCGTATGAATTAAAACTTAGAACTTCTAGTTCTAGATTATGTAGTCATCTTAGGGCGCAGAAAACGATGATTACTCATGCTACGTACCTTGGCTATAATGAGTTGTCGAGCTTCTTAATTCTCTTTTTCTTTATAAATTATTATTATTATTATTATATAATTTAACAATCTATCTTGTTTTGTGAATTTCTTGATTTGTAAGAATTCTGTTAGAGATGGGAAAAAAATTAGAGAACCAAGATGAGTATATTGAATTGGGATCCCGACCATATCTTGGGCTAATCAAGATTTCTTTTCGCTATAAGAAGCTTTTATAATAAACCTGAAACATTGTTTAATCAAATTCGGAGCAAGAATATGGGCTGATAAAAATAAAATCACGCAATAATAAATAATAAAAAAAAGAGTATAAGCATGTTTACTGTGTTAAACACTACGACAATCTTTTTTAATTTCACAATTATCTTATTTTGTTCACAATAACTCATAATAAAAAAAAATAGAATGTTAATTTTGAGCAACTTTTAGATACCAAGTCTAATGATACCAAGATTAATGATGGACTAAAAGAGAGCTGATATGAAAAATTATTCAGTGATACGAGTATATTATGTCATTATATTTATATGAATACCCGTTTAATGAATGATTGACATTAATTAGGCAATGTTTCAATATTCGTTATCTTAATCATCTAAATAAGTTGAGATTTATTAGGATAGAAAATAATAATGAAGAATTTAAAACATAATTAATATGTTAAATCACATAAATGTTAATCATTCATTAGACGGGTGTATCATATAAGTATGATGATGTGTTACATCCGATCTATTAAATAATTTCTCAGCTAGTTGTTACTCATCAATGGCTGATGTAACGAAGCATTGTGATTGGACAAATGTAAAACTTAATTAAGGTTTTTTTTTTTTTTGGTGATTAGTGTCCAATATTAAAATTTCTAAATCTGTTTTTTTATTCCAACAGCTTTCAGACACTCTTGTCACGTTCGTGCCTCTGTCATTGCAGCCCAAAACCTGGTCCAACGTGGAGGCTGAGCTCGTCTAGAGGCCCGTAATAGTGACACCCCCAACAAAAAAATAAAAATAAAAATAAAAATAAAAATAAAAACCTTGATGAACGTGGTAAACTTGAGTTGGTGTTTTTAATTATTAAGGAATCCTTGGCGCTCAGACGTTAAAAAATGCAAGCAAAGCATCGCTTTGATTCCTCATCCTTCTCAACAAATATTACTTTATCCCCTTGTGCGCGTGTTTCGTTCCCTTTTTTGTTTTTCTGGGTTCTGCAATTGTTTTCACGTCTGGTTCCTCTCCCATTATTTCCCCTACCCTTGTGCATAATTTGGCTTCTCATTCGATTCTCTACCACTATTAGAAATTCTTAATTGGTTGTTAATGTTTTTTTCTTCCTTCACATGGAAAGCTAACATTAGGTTTAGACACATGTTATTGATCTCTTATTTTTGAGTAAATGCATTTTACACAAGAAAGTAGCATCAAGTGGGCGAAACTGATCAAAAAAATTATAAGAAAGTGCATTCCTCTGTTGCCTACACATGTATAACCCAAAGGACACCGAATCTAGAATAGTGATATCGAAAGTCAGCGAAGGCGAAGAAGAATCCTCATCAACTTGGCAGAAACTTCAAAAGACAAAGAAGACCAAGACAATTCATCCGCCAATTGAAGGCCATTGGCAACTGCCTCCTGTAAAGGAAGAAAAACGTTCTTCTTCGGGGTTCAAATCGATGCTGTCATTCCCACTCAAGGTCAGTGAGTCGTTGAAGAAAATTAGAAGGACTAAAAGCTTGCAATCCCTGCTAGAGGGAACTCATGATCCAAAGGATGAACAAATTGTTCAATCCTTCCGTGATATGCTTCTCCTTGACGACCAGGTTCCGCCGAAGCACAACGATTATCATACCCTTTTGCGGTTAGTACAAATTGGATGCTACCATTTTCACATAATTTTGGTGTTTTCTCCATGTTGTTTTATTTTTGGTGGCTTATAGGTTTCTTCGAATGCGTGACTTTGATGTTGACAAAGCAAAAGAGATGTTCTTGAATTACATCAAGTGGAGGGAAGACTACAGGGTTGATGCAATTCCGAGGGTATTTTCTCCTTCTATGTATGTGTGTGTGTGTGTATATATATATTGCGTGCTAAACAAGTTTCTCCATTGAATGTCGGATAAACTTTTCTTATGCAGGAATTTAGATTTGAGGAGCGGGAAATGGTAAAGAAATGCTACCCTCACGGTTATCATGGTGTTGATCGACATGGCAGACCGCTATACATCGAAAGAATCGGGATGGTAAATCTTAATGAACTCCTGAACGTAACCTCAGTTGAAAGATTTGTCAAGTACCACGTTTCAGAACAAGAAAAAACCTTAAACATGAGATACCCGGCATGTTCGATTGCAGCTAAGAAGCATGTAGCTTCCACAACAAGTATTCTTGATGTGCAAGGAGTGGTAATCAAAGCATCTTCCTCTCATCTTTTATGTATTTTTGCTTTATTACTTGTCCTTTAACAATATTTAGTTGTTTAGAATTTAAATATTTTTTTTATTTGTTTAGGGATTGGCTAATTTCTCAAGGCCTGCAAGAACTATCTTTATGGAAATTCAGAAGATTGATAGCAATTACTACCCAGAGGCACGTGATAATTGCTTATTGCTAGTGTGAATATTAATTGAGGAATAAATGGTAGAAATTACTTGCCTTTGAATGAAAATTATGAAATAAAGTTGGTAAAAAAAAAATAATCACCAAACTAGGATAAAAAAGAAAACGAAAAGAAAATAATCTTAAAAAGGTAATAAAACTACAAAAATAACCAGTCGATCCACCAATTAAGGAACAAGATATATACGTATAATAAATACATATGTGTTTATTAATTACTGATAAAATATAATATATATATAATTATATAATGCTCTCAGACTCTGCATCGTCTATTTATTGTAAATGCGGGTTCTGGGTTTAGAATGCTATGGAAGGCACTAAAGGCTTTTCTGGATGCGCGTACTCTAACCAAGATTCATGTAAGGAATATCTCTTCTCAATCTACTCTAAATTTGTAGTTTATTTTTCTCTTATAAAATGAATACCAAAAATGTTGTTATGGGTATGGTGATAATGGTTTTTATGGTCATACGGCTCTCCCATGATGTTGTGCCACAAATCCATGTCTTGGATTGACTAATGTCATGAGCCAAAAAAAAAAAAAAAAAAAAAGGAAAAAGGGGTATTTGAGTGGATGTCATGCAGGGTTACACTATAACATTTAGAATAATCGCCGGTGGTAGGTGTCGTGATTCTTGGCGTGACGATGGGTAACGGCGGGTATATGTCATTGACTCCGGCTGGTATCTGTTGTAAACTTGTAGTATAAAGGTTGTCGTTAATGAAATTATGTGTTGGAAATAAAATTTTCTTTCTGTTTCAGGTGTTGGGTTATAACTACATTAATGACCTGCTTGAAGTTGTTGATCTGAGGTAGCCTTTCGAGTCAAGTGTTCAAGTAAAAAATTTATATTAATAGACAAGCAATGAAAATGAAATTATGAATTAGACGTTGATGTTGATGTGAAATTTTGATATCTAGAGTTGCCTTGTACCAGGTATATAATTTATATATATATAGTTATCTTACTAAAAAATTATCTAAAGAAGATCCAATTTTGTGTCCACAAGCATGAGTTTTTCTGTTTTTAGTATGTCAAGTACTGCACTAAAGTTATGATTCATATGTTGTAATGGCAGTAATTTGCCAACCTTTCTGAATGGAAACTGCACGTGTTCTGACTATGGTGGCTGCTTGTTAAGCGACAAAGGACCCTGGAATAATCCAGATATTGCAGAAATTGTTCAGGTCAACTTCTTCCTATTCTGAAAGATTATTAGTTCCCGAGTCGTGCTATCAAGTGCTATAGTTGACATGGATGTTTCTTCTATATTTTACAGGTAATCTCTAAAACAGATGAGGAAAACATTGGCGATGAAGACGGAGACGACGAAAGGACTTCGAAGGCTGCTATTGTGCGCAATATGGTAATCACTAATCACACACAGGCTTAGTTTTCAATACCTTTAGCTTTTAGAAGAATTTCTACTTTTTAGAAATTGAAGTAGAGCTAAAAGTTTATAGTGAAAAACATTTAAAAAAAAAAAAAAAAATTCTCAACTGTAAAGGTATATTGATGTCTTTGCAAAAAACATTTCTGAATTTTTACGAAACACACTATTTACAACGCATCATGCAAAGAGGACAAAACATAAAACAACTTGTCTTGTACAGTGTAGTGTACATAATTGCAGATTACTGTCCCTATGTTTCCTTCGATTAAATATAAATACAACTTGTTTTGTATTTCTTGAGCTTTATCAGTCTCAGACATGTTGTTTGGTTAAAGACGACAAAGAAAAAACCAATATAAGATTTCTCTAAAATCATAAATAACAACTTCAATGTGATTCAGCCAAAAAATATATATATATATATTTTTTGTGGCTGAAATATACTAATATGTATAAGCTGGCATGACAGAAAATCCAGGCGTTGGAAGCCGCGCTTACAGACACCAAAACAGTGAGTTTTGACAAATAACTATTTCTAACAATTTGATTTGAACATCATATGAACACATGCTAACTATTTTGTACGGCAGAAAATCGAGGCATTGGAGGCTCTACTTGAAGAAACCAAAAGCGTAAGTAGCCATTCAAAACACTTTTCCTAAATCAAATGTTTGGGTTCTCAAATTTGTGTTTTCTTTCTCCCTTCACAGGCCTTGGAAGGACTTGCATTTCATATTGAAGAGCTGAGAGCCTTTTAGGGAGTTACTTAAGAACCTTCTTTTTATTTTTTATTTTCATAAATATGTACACACACACACACACACATATGTATTTGTTCAAAAGGAGTTTCTCTAATTTAATTGCAAATATGCATATATGGATATTACATATCAAAATGATCCAGAAAGCAAATCATAAAAGTTGTATGATTCTTTTTGGCCTCATCGAGCAATGGAAAAGTCACAAATTACAACTAATATGAAACTTTTCCAAAATTCTTAAAAAAAGTTATCCAATATACTAGACAAATGGATCTAATTATCTCGGCTTTAAAAAAGCAACGAAAGGGAACTTTATGGTGGGGAAAAGGAAGCCTATAAGTGGAGAGAGCCGACTCATTATCATTAGTCCCTGGTTTTGAAGTTTTTGACCAACATCAATTCTTTACATTCTCAAATGATATATGATTATATCAGTGCTTTGGATGAACAATAATTCCCATTTAGACAGCATTGTAACACACAAGATTGAAGGTTCGCACCCTTCCCCAAAAGACTTTGGAATTTCACTGTGCTTTTATCCACAAAAGAAGGCAATCGTGTGATTCTGCTTTGGCTCAACATAGCAAGGCACATCTCACAAACACCAGAATCCCATTGCAACTAGAGAAGGGCCAATAATTGTTGCAGTAGTTGACTCATGGAACTGGTTAAATTGGAAACAAGGAAAGGAGCTAATTTTTAAATTATGCCATCATACTGTTATTTTCTAGCTCGGGTGGATTGGACTTGAGGATTTATGCCTCTGCCACAAGTTGAATTGAAGAGCTAATTCAATGTCACTTCTCATTGACTCAAAACCATAGTCAGTCATAAATGCATGCTGATAAGGCTTGGAGGATAGACTTGGGCGGCTCTACTTAAGTGGTAACTGCTAATTCCCACAGGGCATGCCAAAATGGGTTTGGCAGATTTTAGGATTTGAAAGAATTGAAGCTATGCAGAGCCGTCCCTTTTCTGATATCTCCCCATATATTATAATTTTAGGAATTAGGAAGATTATGGATTGTTTTGGTGCAAATAACCAACCGAGTATTATATTACTTTGTTTTATACCAATTGAAAGAAAAACCAAAACCATAAACTATCTTTTTGAGAAACATGCAAAATAATGAAAACCAAATGCTTATGATCATTCATATATGACAATTATATGATGCAAGTTTTATAAAAACACGTTTGAGTGGTTGAGCACAATTTTGTTTGAGATAGCGATATGGAGTAGAAGAAGATTCCGGTCTTGCTGTCGCGTTCTAATTAAGTTTTAACCAATTTCTCTTGTTCACTTGTCTATTTTAACGTATAAATTTAAAAAAAAAAAAAAAAAAAGAGGAGAACAAAAGTGAAACATGGACATATTACTCAATCCAAGTAGATTAAAAAAAAAGAAAAAAGAAAAGCGCAGGCAGCAATGATTACAAAATAGGTGCGGGGTAAGTTTCTATCATCGCACGCACCTTAATGGAGTATTTGCCTGCAGTTTTATCTGTATATTATGTTTAAATATAATAAAATTTTTATTTAAACATAAAAATTTTATGTTTTTATGTAATAATTTTTAATAATATCTCAAATATATTTATTAATTTAAAATATATTAAATATAAATTTTTTTATTTATATTATATTTTTTCTTTATTTTATTTTTTTATTTATTTTTATCGATCACATAAACTTATTATCTAAATATAAAATAAATATATTTTATTTAAATATAAAATACATATATAATATTTTGTGTTCAAATATCACCCTACAAGTAATTATCAAAATTGGTGATAACTTTGATAAAATCAGTGCAAGGTTTGTATTAAATTTTTTTTTTAATCATTTGCGCAAAGATCATAATCATGTTTTCCCTTCATTATTATTTTTCTGATAAAAAAAAAAGAAACATATTGTAAGGAATGCTGCCAAAATAGGTCAGGAGTCGGTTTCCGTTCTTGCACGCATGTTTGCTAATTAGTAAATTAGTAATTAATATAGCAAAATCAATGGAAAATAAAATTACAAATATAATAGACAATATATACATATATGCATATTTTGAGTGGATAAACAATGTAGTGCACAATTTTGCAATATTTTCCAAAAAAAAAAAAATGCATCGATAACTTTTTGTTAAATTTCATAAAACCATATTTATTCCTTTTTCTTTTTTGGAGATACATATATTTTATAATTCTAAATTGTGATGTAATTTGTCTCAATTTGACAGTATGGGAAGTATTTTTATTTCTATATATCCTAATTTGAAAACTAAAACATAAAAAAGTACTTAAAAAAAGAAACAAAAGAAAGGAAAAAAAATAAAAAAGAAAGCAAATGCGCAGGTACTTGTCCTCATAAAAAATCGTCGTAAGGTTGATCACCTCATCATCTTCATCTCTCATTTCCTCTCTGTCGATCTCTCCGCCTTTCTTCTTCTCTTCTCTCTTCTCTTCTCTCTTCTCTTCTTCCAAAGCCAAACCCAACAATTTCTTCAGATTTTTCTTTCCTTTTCTTCTCTTTTCAAACAACTAAAAAAAAAAAAAAACAAAATAAACAAAAATTCGTGTTTTTTGGTTCCGTTGTCGGATTTGATCTTCCGAAGGCAGACAGAGATTTGGGCCTTCAACTTGTTCGACGAAATGAGCACGGGAGACCTTCTCAACATCGACCCTCTGGAGCTCAAATTTCCATGTCAGTATCTGCTTCCCTTTTCTCTTCACTTCTCTTCTCGGATCTCGTTTTTTTTTTTTTGGTTTTTCAAGGTTTCTGGTTTTTTTATTTGGCGGATCTTTTGGATTTTCAACTGTTCTCGTTTTTAGTCGAATTGAAGAAGCAGATATCTTGTTCGCTTCAATTGTCCAATAAGACCGATAACTACGTCGCTTTCAAGGTATTTTCCATCTCTCTCTGTCTCTCTCTCTCTCTTCTAATGTTCGTCCTTGAATTAGGGTTATGATAATTTTTTTTTCCTTTCGCAAAATTGCTTCCTTTTTTCTGGGAAGGAGTTTTCTGAAGTTCAAATTAGCGTATTGTAACCGACAATGTAGGGCGTTTAGATTTAAATCTCGAGATTCAAAATGTTGATTTGGGATTCAACTTTCTCCATAATTCTCGATCGGGGTGGAATAAAAACTGGATCTTGCATGCTTTTTGGTGATAATAATAACGGTACAAATTCATTGTGTTCAGGTGAAAACAACGAATCCCAAAAAGTACTGTGTTCGTCCCAACACTGGAATTGTCTTACCTCGCTCCACATGTGATGTTATAGGTGCGATTTCAACTCACTCACAAAATTAATGGGTTCATGTCCTGTTTTTGCTTTTAGTTTGAATTAGATTAGATTTTTTTGTCTGGTTCCTGGTTTAGTCACGATGCAAGCACAAAAAGAGGCTCCTCCAGACATGCAATGCAAGGACAAGTTTCTCCTTCAGAGTGTGAAAGTGAATGATGGTACTACTGCCAAGGATATTACTGCGGAGATGGTAATTTGATATTGAGATTTTACCTATAAGACACGCACATGATTTTATATTATTATTTACATTTAACTTGTTAAGCTTTCTGTTGAATTTTGATTGATTTAAGAACGCGGGTTTTGATGCAGTTCAATAAGGAGGCAGGGCGTGTGGTTGAGGAATGCAAATTGAGAGTGATTTACGTTTCTCCACCTCAACCACCTTCTCCTGTGGCGGAAGGATCAGAAGAAGGGTCTTCGCCAAGAGGTTCCATTTCGGAGAATGGAAACGCCAATGGTGCCGAGTTGGTTTATGTGAGTATTTGATTCAAATGATATAGACATTAATTGTGGTATTGTATTTGATAGAAAGGTGATGACTTCATATCTTTTACTCATGATCACAGTCCACAAGAGCATTGGCGGATCGGCTTGAGACACAGGACAAATCTACAGAGGTACACAGAGAACTGATATTGATCAATATTGTGGAGCCGATGTGTAGTTTCTGTTGTTTGTAGTTGAGAGAGTTAATACTTTTTAACCATTTGCACATGCACGTTACTTACGCATTCCCATGCAAAGATCACATACTTTTGTGTTTATTCTACTTTTCACAGTTTAGTTCACATTTTCTTTCATGTTCAATTGTTGTTTTAAATGCAATAGTGATTTATGTGTTTTGTAGTAACACATGATCTGTAATCTGTTCAAATAAAATAAGAGTTGGCACTGCCTATTTTGTCATACTATAAATTGTCTCATTGATTTTTCTTTCTTGACTTAAAAGCATATGGTGTGGTAGCTTTCTTCGAGTTGCTTCATCAGTATGTGTGAAGGAGAAATAAGAGTAGCTTTTTTAATTCATCTTGCCATTGTCTTTGAAGCATCTATTTGGTTGGATATGTGCTCTGCAGTCTATATATAATGCATTTCTTGGTAGGTGTTCTACATAATTCCAGTTTGTACTTTCTTCACAATACTAAACATAATTGCAGGTAAAAGCTGTTATTTCAAGATTGACTGAGGAAAAGAACATCGCAATACAACAAAATAGCAAGCTCCGTCAGGAACTGGTATGGCCCCAAATATGAGTCTTCTCATACTTACATGTGTTGTAACTTATATGTTTTAGTCCGTGTGATCGCTGCAATCACTTTTTCCTGGTATATTCACTGAGATGGTTATGTTGTACAATTATAATTTTAATTTGTTTTATTTTAAGTATAATAAATTTGCTTATGTGTGTATTGTTATGGGGACATCAAAACTAAATCTGAATGCCGGCTGTCAAAAATTAATGTGATATTCTGTTTTACTAAAGAAATGCATTTGTTTTAATATAAATTATGAAGTTCTTAAATCTTTAAAAAGGGATACATCGGTTTACAGCTGTGGATTAGAGAAACTATTACATTTAGGGACGTTGAACTGGAAGGTGGTATTGTGTCACCCTTTTGGATACTGGATCTGGAAATCACACATCTTAATGGGTGCTTTGTATTAACTTATGATCTTTGGTTAGATTTGAAAGAATCTATATATCCAAACTTCAAACAATTCTGAAGAATGGAAAATGAAAAAAAAAAGCAAAAAAGAGCAATAAAGTGTGTAGCTCTGGAGTAAAGAGGATTCTAAAGATGTTTATATGAATTTGTCTTGAAGATTTAATAGTTCTCCCATGACTTCTTTGTGCATGACCTATGACTTTTACTTACATTAGTAGGCGAACATGTTATGACATATTTTTTATTGATTTTTAGAGGCAAAAGAGAGAAATGGAAAGGCGACTTATTATTGCTTAATTGCTATTTCTGCATGACCCGGCTTTGTTGAGTTGCTGGGTCATTGCCGTATTATATGATTTTATTGCTATTTCTGGCTCTGTCACAGTGGATCCTGATGAGATTATTGTGTGTAGGAACTTCTGAAACGTGAAAGCGGCAAAAGCCGAGGTGGAGGTGTTTCGTTCTTGTTTGTTATTTTGGTTGGTCTGCTTGGCATAATTTTGGGATATCTCGTGAAGAGGACGTAAGCACGAGTCCGTTCTTAATTTTTTCCTGATACTGCCTGGTCGGTTCCTTTTTTTACTCCAAATTGTTGAAGAATGAGGAGGGGACGAGAAGAAAGTAATTAAGACAAGGCGGTGATTTCCTTTAGTTGTTGTTTAGCCTTGCGAAAGTAACGATTTAGGTTGGTTGGTATGGTTTCCTGTTGTAGTTGTCGGTTGGACTTATGCCGTAGTTCTTTGGTAACTTATGACGGTCTTTTCAGTAACATGCCATTCTTTTTGTAACTTGAAGGAAAAGATGATTTTTCATTTTGCTTCTGATGGGGTTCAACTAGGGGGATTCTGGTAAACAGTGTCTCTCATGACTTTTAATAAAGTTATACATTTCCCGTGTGTTGCTGCAACTTATAATTTCTTGATTTCATTATTATTTTAGTTCGCTACTGACTGTTTCATTTTGATTTTAGCGCCATGGAGCATTTAACACTTGCTCATGAATTCATACTTCCAAACCCCTCTTTCACCAGATTCCCACGGTTTGTTTTTTTTTTTTTTTTTTTTTTTTAAGTAATTTGTATTACTTGAGGCGAAGATCCCACCAAACATACAAGCGTTTGTATTGGGGTTGGTGGTTGTCGATTTTCACGGCAGATCAGTTGGAGACATGAGGTTGCTGTCTTAATAGTTAATCAACTCAATATATGGTGGAGGAGATCCTTGTCTTTTTCTGGATGGACATCATTTTATTATTAGTTTAGAAGTAAAAATAAAAATCATTCCTTGTAACTTAATTGAGATCAAGAGGGTAAGAAACGCAAGGTTTGTCCGTTTCAATACTTGTTTGCGTGTTGTTGGATATGTTGTCTCTATTCTAACAAAGAAACACTTGTTTTGCATAAGTATTTGGGATTACACAATAATAGCTACAGCTTAACAGCTTAACTTCAGGGAGCTGAGCAATGGGACAAAAACGAAAGAAAGAAACAATGAGTGAACACGTATTCTCCACTTGTATTCTCAAGTTGGTGAGCGGTGTTCCCCGCTTCTCCCAACGTATCACAACTTGGCCACCTCACCTCCACCCACATCAATCCTAATTTATACCAAACTGAGCGAACACATCTCCATCTTTATCTCTCTCTCTCTTTCTCTACCATTAAAAGAGCCAAAGTTAAACCCTGTGCTTTCCGTCTCTGGTCAATGGCTCTGCTCGAAAGGGCAGCAGCTCCAACCCTCCTGAGGCAGCTGCTGCTCAACCCTCATGGCGTTTGTCGTTCTACTTCTCTACTTTGTCGTTCCTTCAACACTGATACTGATGCCTCCCAATCCAAAAACGACAACAACCGCTCTGTCGACGTTGATCCTCGATCCGATACGTCACTCTCTCGCCGCAACGACTCTTCCCCTGCTCTTTTCACAGTTACTTTATTCATGTTTGTCTACACACTTGCGTATTAGTTTTGAAACCTTCTTTTTTTTTTTTTAAATTTTTGATGAAGCCTTTTTTGAGAAGGAGAAGAAGAAGAAGAAGTAAACGTATATTAGTCTATACTAAGAATTAAATTAAGTAAAATGCACTAGAAAAGGAATTAAAAAAATGGATGAAGAGCACACTTTTTTTTTGTTCCTTTTTATTTGTGAATTTATTCCTTCAACATGAAAATACTATAAAAAGACCAAATTAAGAGCATGAAACAAAATAGAACAATCTTCTGTCGAAACTTGAAAAAGGACCTAATTCTAACAGGCATATCACAAGTACAAATACAAAATAACTATCATATATAACATCTCATATCAAGATCTCAAAATGAGTAAAATAATAACTTCAAAAATGAATTGACAACTTAAACATTCTTTAGACGCTTAGTTTAATTTGTTTGTTAATGTCATTAAGCAGACGTGCTGGACCCTTTTACAAAGGCAAGGAGCTTGAGCTAGGTGCTTAACCGGTTGGACCAGTTGATGGATGATCCATTTTCGGCAATGGCACCGAGAATTAATGGCGGGGGGCCGAGGAGGGTGCAGGACGCCAAGGAAGACGAGACTGCTCTTTATTTGAGAATGGACATGCCGGGGCTGAGCTAGAGGGAGGTGAAGGTGACGGTGGAGCAGAACAACCTCATTGTCAAAGGGGAAGCTTCTAGCGAGGAGGAAGCCGCGGAAAGCATCAGAAGGAGGTATGTCAGCCGCCTAGACCTGGCCCCGTGCGTGTACAAATCGCACTCCATCAAGGCGGAGATGAAGAATGGAGTTCTGAAGTTGGTCATCCTAAAGGTCAAGGACGAGGAGAGGAAAGATGTTTTGCAAGCGCAGGTCGACTAAATTAATGCACCACCATAGAATAGCATTTTTGCTTGTTTTATCGTTGTATATAAGGTCCAGTCACTTTTAAACTAGTCTTCCGGGTTGCCATGCTAATGCCAACTCCTCTGTTTGTTCCTTTCTGTAAATGCGAGTTTTGGTTAATTTCAAGTCTAACTTTTTATTGGTCAAATCAAATAAAATTTCCGGATTATGCTGTGCTTCTGTTAGTCTTCTAAACACACAAAAAATAATTTACACTGCCTCGTAACTGTATCCTCTTTTAGTTCTCCTCTTGAGCAGGTAATCTACAAGTCTTGCATCTTGGATTGGAGAAAAAGACCATAGACCAAACTTCAAGTTAAGCATATTACTTGCAAAATTTGAACGTCTAATTTCCAATCAACTTTTTACACAAGCTCACTCCAAAAAAAAAATAAAAATAAAAAAATAAATAAATAATAATAATAATAAGAATAAGAAGAAGAAGAAGGCTCTGCCTCCATGAGATCCATCAAGTAGCCATTTAGTTTTGAAAAAGCTTGTTCTGAATTCAAAATAATAAAGGTCAGTAAATTCAATATACCAGGATGATCCTGTAACAAAGATAGCCCAAAAATTACCAGAATGGCTTATAGTCCAGCTTTACGCCTATCTACCAAACTCTCCAAGTTCACCACATATGACAATTTCTCTTCTCTGGAGACAGGAATTGAAACTCAAAGAAGAAAGTTGGCCCAGCTCTCAGTTGGTAGTTTCCTAACCAAACAAAAGCGAAACTCGGAATAAGCAAAGCACAAATCTACAGACTTCATTCCCTTGCCTCGGTCACACGCTGAACAATTGATATAATTATAATTATTCAAAAACTGACGAGAACAGTCATTACAAACTATCAAATTAATTCAATTTTTCACTCTACTAAACCAAGAAACTTTCATCTTTCTCCAATTACATCGAAGTTTGTTCAAGAACACCTCTCGGCAAAGAAGAACAAAATCATCATTATCTCTTCCCAATAAAAAGCAATACTAGAACACGAGATGCCTGTCACAGGAGACTACGAGTCCAGTAATTCAATGTATGTTTGATATTTCCAACATTAACGAATGTAATAACTTCTGATCATAGGTAGACATTCTTGGGAATCCAATTCCAGTAAAACTTGAACCAACCAGTCCAAAATATTCACTGTACATTACATAAAAAGCAAGTAGTATCCTTTCAAAAAAAAAAAAGTGGCAGATTTCTTTCCAAGTTACTTTCCACAAAACATGGCAATAAACAAAGGCATCAAAAGTTACCAACAGAACAACATTACAAAAATACAAAACCCCAATGAACTTGTAGCAACATTCAAAACCAGTATATAAGCAATCAGCCATAATGTCGTAAACTCATTTCCTAGAAAATTTTCTCCCCTTGGAAAATCCTCTCTCTCTTCCGCTCCTGTCCATGTCCATCCGCAAAGCACGTTCCCTCTCCTTCTCCCGCCTTTCTCTCTTGAACCTCTCTTCTCTCAACTCCTCCACTGTCTTCTTCCCGCTCTTCTTGCCCTCCTCCTTCACCGCTCTCGACGGCCCATTACCATCCTCGCCCTCAGCATTCGCATTGCCGTTTCTTCTCTCAAGATACCACGGCAACTTAACTCCTTTCCCAGCAACACCATATCCTAATCTGTACTTGTCATCCTCCGCGGTTACAACCTTCGCGACGGCCTTTTCCTCTTTCCTCATCTTTTTCTTCTTAGACCCATTTTTGTCACCACCTACCTCCTCCTCCAATGGATCAAAAATCTTGATTCCTTCAAAGAGATTAATGTGTCCCGATTTCTGTTCGGGCTCGTTGGTGGGCTGCTCCACATCGGCTCTCCTCATCGGAGCCAAGCCGCGAGCAGTTCGGAGCTGTTCGAGGCGGAATTCGGCGTCCCGCTTGCGAGCCTGCTCGCGCTTGAGCTGCTCTTCTTTGGCGGCGGCTTCTTCGTCTCGGCGGACTTTCTCTCTGTTCTCGTAGTTGTAGACGTTCCACCGTTTCTGGGGAAGAATGTTCAAGCCTCCATGGCCTCCCATGTTGAATTGTTCCTCAGAATCACGACTTTAAACTGACAAATTATTGCGATTTCTGGGCAAGGCTTTTGCTAAAAACCATAAACTGAATTGGGAAATCAAGCCGATAGTGATTAGAAATTAGGGTTTTGCAGAGAAGAATTTGAGGATTTGAGGGATAGAGAATCGCTTACTTCTGAACTTTGATTAAAGTATGCCGATGAGATTCGTCCAACAAAGAAAATCCCCTTTGTCCTTGTTATTGATTGTTCGTTTGACCGGTTACTCTCAGATCTTCATTGGTGCTAGGATTTTCTATTTATACCTCTTCCAATAAATAAATAACAGATTTCATTAAATAATTAAATTTAATAGTATACTGTTAAAATATTTACAAATAAATAGCCGATATATCATATAAATATAAATTTTATTATATAAATGATAAATGATAAAATATAAATAAATTATTTATTTAATAATAAATATACTATTCAACTGAAAAATTTAACGTAAATTATAAATATTTATTATAAATATTTTAAAAAACTATCATTTCAATTATTTTCCAAAAACATCACCTCTTCTCTCTCTCTCTCTCTCTCTCTCTTGGTTCTTTTTATTTATATACCGAGTGCCGACATATCATTGGACAAAATAATTTTAATTGTTAAAAAGCCATGAGTGGCTTCATTGTTATCCCTATAGCTGTCTACATTATTAACCTCAGGAAAGAAAGAAAGAAAGAAAGACGGATAATAAGCTAAAAGTATTTGATTCTGTAAACGGGATGTGCAATTTACACTTAAGCATGTGGATAAAGCTGTAGCAACTTCCATTTCAAGTAAAGAAAGATAACACAGTGAGAATGTTCATCACATGTCGGTTGATGTAAAAGCAAAATCATTTTACAAACGATGAATGCCATTCGCCTTCCTTGATGAACCTTAGAATATGAAATCGCTAAGCTGAACAGATTGGTGTTTCTGGGTGTTTCTACTTATGATATATGCATTATCTTCTACTCCTGCATTCAAGCAATTCATCCTGTGCCTGTGTAGTGTTGTACCATCAAGAAACCATTAGGAGACCTTTAAGGTTAACAAGTACCAAAAAAAATCATACGAAGCTTACCATTCGAAATGGTCTTCGCAGCAGATTGAACCCCCAATAATCGACAGCCCCATGTCTTTCCTGCAATACAATACAATCCCACATTCAACCTATACAGACACCACCTTCGTGAGGATGTGGATCATACTTAAATACAGTGACTCAAATATTGATCATTTCCCAATTTAGGCCGAAGCACAAGCACAAAATGTCATTAAACTTTGAAGCAAACAACAATCCCAAACATGTTCTGTTCATACCAAGTTGCCGTATACATGTCGTAGAACTTGTCAAAGGCTTTATCTAAACAGTAGTGGCAAGCTAAGAGATTTTTGATGTCCGTAATCTTGCATGTTGATTTGCAGCATTTCACCTAAGCCAGTCAAACATCAATTTTCAATATGACTTTTCTAAGACATTGATCAGGAACAAGATTACATTATAATCTCTCTGAAAATAGGCCTGGTGGTTGTCTTTTCAGTTTAGACCTTGATTCCAGAGTATTAAGATTTCATGTTTCCCTCATCTGGGTTCTCGTTCTCCCACCATAATTCTATGTCTTCTCTTCTTTCAACTCTCTTAGCTCTATTTCTATGCATCATTTTTATCTCCCCTCTCTTAGTTCTAAATCAGACATAGAAGGAGAATACCTAATTATATACGAATAAAGGGGGTCCTGAAAACCAAAAAAATCTGACAAATTACTAAAGCGCCATATAAGATAGGGGATGCAAAATAAGACGTACAAAATATTCATTTCATAGTTTCAATTGTTAGGAAACTGGAAAGAAAAGTAATACGCTTTTCATTTTCATGTTTCTTATCCCATTTTTATCGTCACAATTTGCAATAAGAATCTTTGGACCTAAACCATGCTGCATTTTTGTAAGTGCAATAGCTCTGTTCTGTGTCTAAGACTGTCTTATCTTTATTACACCAAGGGAAAGTAATACTCTCACCAAACGCCTGAGCTTATGAGAATAATAATGCCGGTGAGATGTGTGTTGCTTTATATGCCCATTCAAATGACCTGCACTGGAAATTAGCTGTATAAATTCTATCTTTGCTCTGACTTTGTAAGTATCAGTTTATTTGCTACTATGAACAAAGAAAGAAAAACATTAACAGATTGTAGAACCTCCAAAAAAAAAAAATGTTATAGATAGTACGCGGTAGTAATTGAAAGGGACTCAAGTGAAGCGTAAAGGCTTTAAAGCAAATCAGAAACTTTTACTCCAGCACCAAATCTTACATGAGCAAGACAAGCAAAGATTTGTTGCTTACTTGTCACATAAGACAGTATTACAATCAAGGCATGTGGCCAAAGTTAATGAGCTACGGCATGCATTGCACTTAGCAGAAGATGATTTTCTGCCTATCTGGTGGCATCTGCAGATTAAAAAGAGATTACATAATTAATCTATATTTGCATGTTAAGAGAATCATAAACAGAAAACTATAAGATGCGCTTTCCTGCCTAAACATTTGGAAGAATTGAAACTATACATGAATATCGATCAGTAAAAGGAGAAAAATGACAAACCTTTTGTACAGTTCAAGAAGATATCTGGGTATGGCAGTGGTTTTGTTTTGCCCAAGTGCCGCCTGCAGGAAAAGAATCCATTTCAATAAGGGGATTTTTTTTTTTTAATAACCTTGGAACTAACATAAATAAATAAACTTTTTCAAACCTCACTACATGTCATCACCAAACAATCTTCAGCAAGATGTCCAGGTCTCTGACATTTCCAACTACAAAGACATCAAAGTAGAGACTTCATTGTCAGGAGTCAAGATTGATCTTCACCCTCGCATGCACATATCTATCTATAGTTGCTCTCTTACCAATGACTAATTGCATGGATTTACGAGGTGCTTCAGAAGTAAATGCGAAGAAAATATTTCTAATAGCAACAAAGTTATTATCTCTCCACCCAACCCCAGCACGGAATCCTTATTTCCATTTTTATTTGAAGAGAGGTCTCTTAATAATTTTCCAAAAAAAATTTCAACGTTCTTCACCTTCCACCCCATCCCCGCATGGGTATTTTGATGCTATTTCTTCATCTAAATGAAAACTAATTGGACAAGTGATTTGTAAACAAGAGTATCATAGCTATACCATTCATAAGTACAAAGCTTAGATCTCTTCTTGGACCAGCAATTCCGGTTAAAATCCCAAGTGTCCTCCTCAATCTCAGGCATTGGTAAGCTATTGTATTTAAATTCAGATGAGGAGACATCTGTTGTTTGGTTCCTCGAGCGCTCCTAAAATTGTAAAAATCACTGACTTCAGAATTTGGAAGCTGGATAGTTTTATTGTTACAATACACTAAAGCCTAAACACCCAAGTAACCTCAACAGTTTCCAAAAGCTCGGCTTTGCACTCCATGCTGCAGATATCATCATCCGTCTATCAAAACATACAACAACGTACATAGATTAGCACTCCTAATGGAACTGGGAATAGGTTATTAGAAGTCTTAAATGCTTTCCATTACACTGATATAAGGGTTGTGTGTGTGTGTGTGTGTGTGTGTGCGTGTGTCCCTACCTCATTGCATATGTATTCTCCAAATTTACCGCATACTACGCAAACAGGTTCTCCAGGAAAAGGAAAACGTTGTTCACTTCTGCTCTTTACTTGATCAGGTTCGTCTTTGTGACCTGAAAGGACCATAGAATACAAAATATCTAGCATAAATTCGTGTGAACATACTGATAGATGACTGGGTTACCCCCACTCACTGGTAAGCAGAAAAGAAAACAAAAGATGCGGATTTAAAAAAGGAAAAGAAACTATTGATAACTGGATATGCTAGGGACATTAAACAAGAAAAGAAGCAACCCAGCTGATCCAGTCTAAGAAAAGTTATGAAGAATTTCCGAATGGCCTGCATAAACCTGAGTTCACCACATAACAGATTGACACACAAAGATGAAGACACAAACCAGAATCTGAAGGACCTTGCTTCTCTTCACATTCTGAAGAAGTACTTTCATCACCTAATTTCTCATAGAAATAACACAAGTTAACAAAATCAAAATTTGCAGGAAAAAAAAAAAAAGTCTCCAAAACCTAAGAATTTACAAGCAAAATGTGAATTAGCAACCAGAACAAGATAAATTTACGATCATTTGAATCCAACTAAAATGGAACTTTATTACTAATGCAAAATTATTCAGATGCAGAAGAACACTACAAGTTGAAGTTCATATCTCACTTTCATAATCCACCAAACTCAAGCGGCCATTGGAACAAGAAGTTCCCTGCAACAAATAGAGACCAAAAAAAACTCGTTAAATAGACCAATGAAAAGCCTACCAAAATAAACGAAACTCACAAAATAAAAGAGCAAAAAGATTTCAATTACCAGCACGTCCGTACTTAATTCCTCATAAGCCCGCGAAGAACGTAGCTCTTTCCTACTCACGCATTGCAATCGGAACAATTCCAGTTCGAGTTGATTGAAAAGAAAAATACATATATATATATATCAAACAAAGATTCAGATTCTTTACAGATTGAGTTTTTGGTTGAGAGAGAGAGAGAGAGAGAGTAAGAGAGATATTACCTCGTCTTATGGATATAATCGAGGTGAGACATGGAGCCAGCATCATCATCCACTAGAATTGGTGGGTTGGGAGGGCAGTGTCGTCTGCGTTTGCGGTTATGGTGGTGATCGGCCGGTGGCTGTTCTTCTTCTCTGGTGGAAGGAGCGTTGCCAGTTGCAGCGTTGTAAGCTTTAACAAACCAAAAACTAATCAAATCTTTTACATATACATATGCATATATATATATATGTATAAATATATGATGAGTGAGAAATGAATCAATTGTTGTAAGTAAATAATTGGCAATTAGCAATTGGGTTCAGGAGTAGAAATAGGAATACCTCTCAAGTTCTGAAGAACAGAAGAGATACTGAAATCTTTCTTGTAAGTAATTGAAGGGTTCTTGTAGAAATTCGTTCTCGTTCCCATTTCTCTCTAACTCTAATCTCTCCAAAGAGAGAGAGGAGAGGTGGAATTTGGCCTTGTATGGCTTATAAGGAAGACGGAAGGATTGAAGCGACGTGGAAAAAAAAAAAAAGAAAAACCAAGGGCAATGCAGAAAACGACTATTAATAAGAGAACGACAATTTATACAGTAAACGACAGAAAGGAAGACGTACGACATCAAAAAGTGTATGTAATGGAAAAAGAAAACGACGGTGACAAATATGAACGACACTGAGAAATCAACGACAGCAAATACTGAAATGACGGAAACCAAAGGGAACACGACAAAAACCTAAATGAGAAACATGGAGAAAGCGATCTCACGCACACAAGACGACATCGAATTGAATAAACGACATATGCATGGACACAACGTCAAATTGAATAAACGACGGATGCATAGGCACAACGGAGAACGTGAAAATAATCTGTACTCCACATAACTCAAAATAGTGAATAGCACTTTTACGGTGTCATTTTGTTTATTTTCCAGCCAACCAATTTTATAGTTAGTATCATTATATACAATTACTGTTGTCGTAATTATTATTATTATCATCAATTTTATTTTTACTTTTATTTTTACTTTGTTAGTCTATGTCTTCACACGTGATGTTCAACTAGTGGCAATAAAAGTTTTAAAAAAAAGAGAAAGGAAAGTAGTAATAGAGAAAATGTGTAGAGACAAGACTATAGATTACCAGAAAAAAAAAGTACACTGTCTACGAAGAGATAAGGTGTTTTTGATACCATAGTATGTGAGGCTAAAAAATTTTTTAAAACTATTTGAGAATTATGCTATAAAGGACTCTTTGACATATTACTTTCAAGTTTAGTTAATAAAAGTAAAAAAATTGACATAGTGTCTTTTTAATAAGTGATTAAATATAATATTTTTAAAAGAGTTTTTAAATTAAAATGACCTTAAAGTATTTTTAAGAAGCTTTAAAAATGTTAAAATATGATTTATAGTGTTTAATTTAAATTCTAATATAAATTTTAGAGTTTACTTAGAAGAGTTTTTAAAAGTCATATTTTTTTATTTTGTCAAGAAACTATTTTAGAAATCAGAAGCTATTTGATAGATTATTCAAGTACTTTCATATGTAAATTTTGAACTCATGAAGCTAAAAAAAGTTTCTAATAAGCTCCCTTGCCAAAGACCAAAAACTTTAAAACCTATTCATACAATAATTAACAAAAAGTATTTGGACATCCAAAGTATGTTCTAGGAATTTTGAAGCTTAAACTATTTAGAGGACGTTTGGTTGCATGTTTTGCAGACATGTTTTTGGGGTTAGAGACCAAGACGTGTTGGCCCTTTGATTTCCCCAGATGTTAAATAGTGCACCCATATGCATGTACTATTGGGAAATTCTTTGAACTGTCCTATGCAGTCCTTTCTGCCACCCTCTTTTCCTTTCCTTTACTAGCCATGTCTTTACTCCCATTGCATATCCCATCGACCCTCCTGTCTACCATTTTCTTAGCCCTAGCTGTCACAACTGACAGTAACTTCAATCGGTATGGCTCAAATTGAGTCTTCTCTCCTCCAATTTCTAAACTCCATGGGTTTGTGATTATATTCACTCTGGGTTTTGACACCGTGAAACCCGAAATCTACCCATTTGCCTCCTTTTGTTGGTTTTGTTCCTTATTTATAGGTTTGAGAGGCTAACCACCCTCTTTACCACTTTTGGTGTATTAATCATCACCATAGACGCCATCTCCCTTTGGTATGTATGATTTTTCACCCTCCTCTATGAATCGAAAGTGCATACTCCCTAGTTTTGTGATTTTGTTATTCTGGGGTTGGAAATATTGTATCCCTAGTTCTACCATTTTGCCCCCTTTTTGTTGGTATTGTTTGTTGCCTGTGCTTTTGCGAGCACAACCACTTTCTCTATCATTGTTGGTGCCTTAGCCATCACTACCAATATCATCTCCCTTCGGTATGTATGATTTCGACTCTCCTCTATTTGGCAAAAGGGTATACTCCTGATTTTATGATTTTGCCATTTGGGTTTGGAAATATTAAATCCTCATTTTTGCCGATTAGCCCCTTTTTGTTGGTGTTTTTTGTTATTTGTAAGTTGTGTTATACCACGATTAATCTATTCATCTACAAGATCGAACTTGGTAAATTGTGCAAAGATTCATTTAATGGACTAAACACTTGATTATCCCTTTTTTGCATGTCCGAAATTGGTTTATTTGGTACTGAAACTATTTTTCAATGTCTAGTTTGCATTTGCTTGAGGCCCTGGTTGTGACTGATTATTAATGGTTCTGTGAATTTGTATGTCGTTTACACTACAATCCCCCTATTGATGGTACTGTCTACTACACTATAATCACTAATTTACATCAATATTTTCGGTTTTTACACTTTATTAGCACCTTATAATCAGTAAATATGATATATAAGGCTTAACTTGTGAGAACCAACCAAAATTTTTTGGCACAGTTTTTTTTTTAATATTTTTTTGTTATTTAAATTTGTTTATAGTAAAATCCTGATCAGTTTGTCACATACAATCTGGTAGACCCAATTTTCTATAATTGTAACCCGTTTGGTATGTTTATGTATATCTCATATATTATATTCTCTATATACCTCTACATACACACATATACACGTGTTTGTGTGTCTGGCTCTCTGTGTGTATGTTTTTCTCTTTTTGACCTCCATTTTCTAATCTATGTTTATTCTAACTAGCCACAGCCAAAAGGAGTAAGAGACACTGGGTTTAAGCCCATATACGGGCCACTCGGTATTGCAAAAACTTTTGGACCAGATTACACACTACTTTTGTCATCGGAAGTGGATAGCACGACTAACATTTTCATTACTTGATCCTAAGCCTACTATCATTTATTCATCCATCGGCTCTAACTTGGTATGTTATTAAAATATTCATTTGTAGCTCTATTCACCGTATAACTTGTTTTTTTTCCATGTATGGGTTTTGGTTGCTATGTGTCATTGTGGTTTTTTTTTTTTTCAGTCGTTACTAACGTTGGTATGATTATATGCTTAGTTGGCCATAACAATTATAGGTTGCTTTATTTCTGATGTTGGTACAATGCAATCTTCATGTTATTATAAATAATTAGATATGCATGCTTTCTAAGGGATGACATGTTTTTCATTTGTACTTGTGTATGTGAATTGTGCTTTTGAACAAAGTAATATGTTATGCTAAATTCGTAAATGAAAATTTAATGGTATTAATTTTGTACAATCTATGTTCTGTCAATGTTGATGTGTTGTTTATGTTGATCAGTTTTATCTGTTGTGAACTTCTAGCCCTAGTTGATTCTGATGTTGACCCATACTACTTTCGGTGGTGCATCAGCAATGATGCTAAATTGTCAATGGTTAATCAATTATTATGTTATTAGTGTTTTGTATAACTGTTCAACAAATGTGTTGTCAGTTGTTAGTTAGATTATGAAATTCCAAAAATAATCCTGTTTTCAACCTTGGTAGCCAATTGTAATATGAGTCTATATAATACCTAACATGATTATGCGAAATTGTGATATTGGTCTGAGCCATGTAAATTTAAAAATTTTGTATACGTTTTATGATTGACTATGATTATTTACACTGTCTTCTACCATTTAGTTTGATACGGATATACCTCGTGTTGATGGTTTGTCGTACAATTAGAATGACGACAATAAGGTTTATTTTTTAATCCTCCTCGATGAATACTTGTGTAATCATGCTAGGAGATTTCAAAAAACAAATACATATTTGGAGTGGGCTAAAATGTTCAATCGGAGGTGGCCACAAATCAATACCCCATGTTATGCCACATCTCTGCACAGGAAAAGGATACGAATGAGGCAGACTTACACCACATAGAATGCATTGCAGACATAGACAGGTTTAGAATATAACCCAATTACTTATACAGTTACTTGCTTCGACGAATAATGCGCTTAATTTGCAGCTGTAAACATTACATAACCCGAATATGCCTACATAAGTTTTACAAGGCGGATGGTATATTTTGTTATTCGATTATTCTGAGAAACGACTAATTTTATCTTTGCAGATTCATCCAAACCAAAATTTTTTTTGAACTTAGGGGCTCAAGTATAAAGAGTTGTTCTTTAACATCTTTGAGAAGTACCAAGTACCAATTTCATATAGTCATCATGATCCAGCCCTAGTAGGAATATGCCAAACTTCTCTGGAGTCGACATGTTAGCTGATATGTCTCAGGTCCCTGGCCTATCAGGCGATGGTAAGGACTCACAAGGTGACACAATAAACTTCCCCCACCTTGACACCCAGTATGCACTAGGAACGTCTAGGAGTCGTGAAAAATAAGTTAAGCGGAAGTAAAGGCAGAACAATGAAGATTGGCTCACTGACACTATCATGGCATTGGAAGTTACTATTCGAACAAGTCTAAAAAAACTTCAAGTATGGATGAGGTAACCATAGCTTCAATGTTTTGGTGAGTATGATAGGGTGATGAAGAGATGAGAGTTCTTACCAATGATGCCATTATTGTGTACTTATGGCTGTAGAACGAAAAAGAGGCGTTGAGGGACTTTATTAGGTTATTTGTTGAGAAAAGATAGAATATTATTCAAAGGGTTATCAATAGGCGTATCTAGAGTAATTACATCCCAAATTGTTTATATTTGTCTAATTGTGATGTAAAACAATTTCCTATGTATTTTATAGTTTCTTTCAGTCAAGACTATAACAAAAATTGATTTTATCTGCATTTTCTAATATTTGATGTGTGGCACAACTAGTTGACATTGATTTTAGTTTTGTGGAAAAATTATCAAATTAGATATGTCATTATGATATTATATTACTGTTGGTAGGTTAAATAACATGACACACTATAGATAACACACACATACACACTAATAACGATGATGATCTGGGTGCCGTTGCATGTGTCTTATATGTATACCTGAGTAAATTACGGAACCGAAATGAGCGAAAGCATGACTCTATTTTAACAGGGGCACTAAAGACGGATGAGTTATTGCATGGCAAAGACGACAACTTAAAACAGAAGATACGGATGAATAGACACACATTTATTACTTTGTGCGAGTTGGTAGAAACAAAGAGTTTACTATGATCGACAGAGCGTGTCTCCATACCTAAGCAATTATTCATATTCTTGAAAATACTTTGCTATGCGACGATGAATAGGCAGATGCAAGATATTTGGTAACATTCAGGTGAGACGGTATCAAAATAGTTTACAACTGTACTTGACACACTATGTACAATCTCCTGATTATAATTAGGTGCAACTATATCATAGAGAATGCATTTAAATATAGACCTTATTTTGATGTACATGCCAAATTTCAAAACATGTTGTAGTTCATAATTTATTAATGCATTTGTTGCTTGGTTTTATAACCTGACCAATATTATACTTGTTTTTGTAGAACTGTGTCCGAACTATTGATAGCACACATGTGCCATGCATTCCACCAGTTAATAATTCACTAGCTTGGCAGAATAGGAAAGGAATAAACATGCAAAATATTCTAGTAGTGGTTTCGTTTGATATGATGTTCACGTATATGATCCTAGGATGGGAGGGTTCAGTATATGATGCGAGGATTTTGACACAGACAACAACTGTCAATGGCTTCCCATTACCCTTAGTAGGTTTGCTTGATTTAGATCTAACAATTGTAAAGTTTCAAAGTCATATATATGGCACTGTAATTATAGTTAGTTCCATCTATCTGATATTTAGGTAAATTTTACTTAGTAGACTCTAGTTACGTAAACAATGGGCATTTTCTAACTCCTTATCGTGGAAAAACTTACCACTTACTTGAGTACCGTGAGCAATGATATGGACTTACTAGTAGGAAAGAAGTTTTTAATTACATACATTCGTCTTTGAGGAACTATATTGAGCGGACATTTAGTGTTTAGAAAGCGAGATTCAAAATACTTTTGAAATGAACAGTTACCCAATCGGAAAATAAGTGAAGATACTAATTGTGTGTGCGATCTTGCATAACTTTATAAAAATACATGTAGCGGTCGAATTAGATCTACTGCTTCAACTCAACATGCATGAGATGCCAACAAATAGTGCTTTTGCATCTGTGTCTACTAATGAAGCTAATGTCGAGGAGGTTGACCAAGACGAAGATGATGATGATGTTGACGCAGTCCCACATAGGAACCTTACAAACTCCGACCCGCATTAGCAATGTCAAAAAGGGAAACAACTATAAGTCGTTTCAGAAATGCTGTGACAGACCAAATGTGGGAGAGATACCAATAATATCCATAATATAGATTTTGATGTGTGCAGTATTATTTTATGCAATGTATTGTAGTTTTGATTTTCAAACAACACCAACAGGTAATGATAGTAATTGTTATATTTTCTTTTATTGCTCGATGCATTTTATGTATATGTATTGTATTGGAGTATAGATGAAAAAAATTTTGTCATTTAACTGGAAAAAATACATTATGCATTTTAACCAATTTGGCTCTTTTTTTTTTTTTTAGCAATTTTACTTTTTTTTTCCCATAATACATGCATTCCCGTGTATTTATTTTTTTACCATATATTCTATTATTTCTATATACTAATTTCTAAAAACAACTGTTTTTTAAAAACAAATTTTTTCTAAAAATATTTATCTCAAACATAATCTTTAAACCATATCTGGTTTCTAAAACCAACATATCTAAAAATACATCTCTAAAACTCCCCCCAAATTCCCCCTTAAATTGCGTTCACTTGCTTCTCTGGTCGAGTGACCACATTTCAATCTCAAACAATCACTAAAAAGAAAAAAAAAAAAAAATGAATTGGTAGTTCAAAAGCTACATGTAGATCAGGATCTCTCCAGCATCAATGTTAACAATACTTGTGACTATCATTTGATCCCTCTCTGTGCAAGAAGAGAAATGACATCATAAATTATGATTGATGAAATAATGCACGTCTTACGAAGCCTCTCTATTGTTCTAGAATGAAATTCAACAAAACAGGCTGCCATTGGCATTGGTTATGAAATACAAAAACCATAAATGTTTTCCTATCCTAAAAGGTAATGCTGTGTGGCCCTGTTAATTCAGAGTTCAGAACCTTGTTATCTTGGCTGATACCAAACAAAACTCTTAACTAGTGTCTAATTGAAGCCACAAGCACATGGCTGGCTCATCAACCGGTGAATAAATCAAGTAACAGTATTACCATTCAAGAATTACTTAAGAAATTATCTTTCTTATATTATTTTTTTAATATGTCTTGAAGTTCTTTTAAATTAATTAATTGGATTAATCACTGATTAACTATTAATATATCCTTATGGTTAGTCATTGATTAATTATAACATAAATTAATACAAGAATTACTTAAAGAAATTATTTTCTTACGCTAGTGCGTACCCCCTGATTAAAAAAATACACAAACTAACAAAGCACCACGACAAATATATTAATAAACAACAGAAGAGGAATGGCTCTGGGTTTCGTTGGCTGTGCCCTTGAGGGGAAAGACTCCGGCTATGCCAGTGAGGAGAAACTGTCAGACTGTGCCGGCTCCGGTGAGAGGAGAGGTTCGGTCTTTGTCTGTGAGAGGAGATCCTCAGACTATGCCCGTGAGGATAGAAGCTGGAACTTTGCCGGTGAGAGGAACGTACTTTCTCACCCTTGGAAGGGTTATGAATGTGTGGTAAGGATTTCAAAACAACAAAACTTTAATAGATAGTATCACGCATTGAAACAACACAACTCCAATTTTTTTTATTAAATTTGAAAGTGAAAATTTGAAAATACTCAAACAATCAAAGCATTATATTTGTATCTAAGCTGTTCATTTATATAGAGAAATATTGGCTTATCACTTTTGGTAACGGAATATTTCTATCATACCACGAATGTAATTAAAAGCTTGGATAAAATAAATAAAAACTGTCTAAAATATGGAAGAGGTGCAAAAAAAATAATTATAAAATCTGGTAAATGAAATCATCAAAATTGACTATAAGGAAGAAAAAGGGGAAAAAAAGAAAAAGAAAAAGAAATACAAATTTCATTTTATTCTTTAAAAAAAGGTTGAAATAATTATCTTTTGTCAGTAATAATATTGAGAATAAACTTAAAAACTCTTACCATGCATGTAATTCGTTTTTCCCAGTCAGACGAAAAAGGAAGAGCCTAATTACAATAAAGTATTAGAAGTTCTAATAAATAAAATAATCTATAATAAATAACCAGAAGTTATGAAAATGATAAACAATAAGAAGCGACTCATTACACTAACGGACCAGAAGTTATAATAACGATAAAAAAGAAAAAAAGAGTTTTAGAATCCAAATTAATGATAATGATAAAGATAATCATAAGACTATTTAGTAATTAAGTTAAAGAAGTAAAATAAAAAAAAATGTGAAAAAAAAAATTGAGTAAACGATCATAATAAAAGATAACGGGAGGAATGATCGACATTCAAAGTTAAAAATACATAAACACAAAAATAAAATAAGATTAAATGCATCTACAGAACTGACAACAATCAACAAATAAGAAATAGATCATAGGAAAACACGAAAGGAGGAATGACAGTAAGCAATAATAACTTCAAACTCCAAAAATTAGTAGACGGTGCTACTAAACCACAACAAAGAAGAAAACAAAACATGTAGTTGAGGGGGGAAAAATGGTGATTAGTTGAGAATTTGGATGTTTCTTATTGAACCCTTTCAATTGTCTTTGGTTAAGAGCAAGATTTGAGTGATCATCGATAAACATATTTTTTGTATTTATGAAAATGCAAATCCAATTCCAGCCTTCAACTTGGAAAAATTAACGGCAAAAGTACTTCTAAATTTGAGGTTAGCGATGACTGAATGAATAACCTCATCAAGCACGTCGGCATCAGGGACCAAAAATCACAAGAATCAATTACATTGACAATAGCACTAGAAACGAACAACTTCAACCAAAATAATAATAAAACAATTATAACACATTTAACTATTTTTTCAATATATATGTGTATTTAGAGACGGAGTCAGAAATCAATTTCAATAAAGGCGTATATTCAAACCTTTTTCAGGAAAAAAAAAAATTTTTTTATGGAGGTTATATGGGAATTTTTAAATTTAATCTGTTTATATGAGAGTTTTTAATTTTAATAGGGTACAAAACAAAAAACTCATAAAGTTTTTTTTTTTTAAATAAAATTCACTTTAACTGTGGCTTTATTATAATTTTTAATTTTCAATTGAGACCAAATAAGGATTATATAATAATTTTTTATTTTCAATAGTGATAAAATACAAAAATTAAAAAAATTTTAGAATAAAAATAAAAAAATAAAAAATTTCAGTGGAGCAATAGCCTGACTCGTTCCCAAATAAACTCGCCCTGTGTGTATTTGTACATATGTAGGGGGCGTTTGTTTTTGGTCTTGAAAATGATTTTTCATTTTCAAAAACACAGAAAATGAAAACGGTTTCAAAATAGCGTTTGTTTATTTAACGTTTTCAAAACCGTTTCGAAAACACCGTTTTTAATTATGTTGTTTTTTTGGGTTATTTGAAAACAAAAAAAAGTTGTTTTCACTTTTTGTTTTCATTTTCAAAAAATATTGTGTTTTTTAGGTTTTTTGAAAATGAAATGGGTTTTGAAAAAATATAACCAAACAAAGTTTCATTTTTATGTTTTTCAAAATATACACTCAGAAAACATAACCAAACACAGTTTCAGAAATAATCTTAACACAGTTTTCAAAACATTCTCATTTTTAATTTTTTTGAAAACAGAAAACATTTCAAAAACAATACCAAACGCCACCGTAAAGACCTAAAGTTTTTCCACCAAGGAATGGAAGGTCCTGACCTTAACGCCTATAATCGCACACTAAACCAACCAAAGAACTAAAGGCCCATTAGTGAGGGTCCACTCATTTGGACCTTAGAACATTAAGAAATTGTAGAAATAGCTTTTTATTATTATTATTATATATATTAAGAATTATTATCATGAAATTATTTTTTATTTAATATTATAAGAAAATAAAAATTTTGAAATGGTTATAAATATAACAAAGATATATATATATTTTAAGGTATTTTTAAAAAAACCTCTGAGTGGAGGACCTTATGATTTAAACAACTGACTAAGAAATTTAAAAAAGATCATCCAAATCCACTGAGTGGGGGACCTTATGATTTAAACAATTGAGTAAGAAGGCCAAAAATAATCATCCAAATCCACATCAAAAGATAAATAAATCCCACCTGCCCTCCATAAAAGAGAAACAAAGCAAAGGACCAAAAACCTTGGCAGCCTATAAAGGGAGAGTTTTGTTGACCAATATATTGATCAAAATATTGGTAGTTCAACAACACCACAACCAGATTTAACAAATCTTATCCCCAACAGAGCAAAAATCAGATGGGTGGCCAAGGCTGCAGCGCCGTCGACGACCACTTAAACGATGACAAATTCAGTGCGCCGATGCCATGGATCGGCATCTACATAGCAGCAGCATCACTGGCATGCCTCGCAGCCATGGCTGCAGATCTCATCCATGGCTTCCGCTACAGGAAATTCTGGTTCCCTTGCCGCTACTTCTCCATCAACGCCACTTCCCTCACCTTGATAGCCGTGGCAGCCAAGCTCTCAGTGGACTTAAACACCTCAATGCCTAGTCGCTGCGACCAGCTCTCGAAGCTTAGCAGCGCAGCCTTAATCTGCACCCTGATGGGAAACTCCATGCCGTCTCTCGGAACTATGGGAAACGAAGAATTGTTCATGAACATCATGGCCTTGGGAATTCTGGTAATTACCATCGTTGTCAATATCTGCATCCAGTTAGCTACCGGTGCGATTTTTGTTTTCTGGAAAGAACATGCTTTGGTCATGTTTATCATGCTTGTTTTGCTTGTAGTCCTGATTTTCTCTGCTCTAACTGTCCCAACCACTAAACGTTATCTGGAATATAAGTACAACAAAAAGCACGAACTAGCACTTAAAGAAGCCCTAAGTGAACTTTGTAGTAAAACACTGGTGTGCAAACTCAGAGAGAATTTGAATAAGTACTGGATGATGGCTCATACGTGCAGTCCTCAATTTGTGATGGGGCGTTCGGTGACTTGCACCGCTTCTGGAGCTATATGTCTTGTGAATGCCGCAGTTTTGGGAGAAGCCATATTTAGGTCTTACTTTATGCCATGGTCACTTAAGTTCTGCAGTGGGGATTCAGACTACAAATGGTCAACTCGTTTAGTTCTAGTGACACAAACTGCTGCAGTAGGGCTTGGTACAGTTTCCCCAGCTTGTAGATGGCTATTTGCCATACGTTTTAGGTGCCCATATAGAGGGAATAAAAAGGAGTGGAGAAAGGAATTCAGAGTCGAAAACTACTGGATCCACGAACTAGAGGAGATGAAAGACTGTCCCTTAACTTCCCCAATCTTTAAGCTTAGGAATAGGTACGGTAGGAGAGTTGTCCATGATTTGAGAAATCGGGTTTTGGATGTGTGCATCTCGATACAGATTGGGATTGTGTTCACGAGCAAGTTGATTCGTTTCGTTTCCATTTTCACAGCAAGCAAAGTCTTGTTGTTCTGCGAACGTTGGAGGGAGCTGCAGAGGAAGTTCCGATTCTGCATCACTGTTTCGAGCAGTGAATCAGAACAGGATTTTCTTCAAGACTCCAAAAAGGATCTCAGCCGTTTTGTCTTGCACCTGGAAGGAGAGGAGGCGCTTGTTGATCTGATGATCAAGCGAAATTGTGATGCCACTAGTCATTGGTTTCACCGGGGGAAGAAGAAACAGCCTAAACATCTCATAGCCCTGCTGGAGAAATCTTCTCTGGAGTTGAGGGGAGTGGCTGAGTTTGATATGAGTGACCAAGTTCCTTCTCTAGATCATGAAGAGCCTCTGAATTGTTGGGCTCTTCCTTTGGTGACGCTGACAAGTATAGCTCTTGCGCTTCCGAACATCAACGACAGTTCAATCAAACAATTTAGACGTGGGGTGAGTGAAGGCCTTGTTTGTGTAAAACACATGGAGAAGTACTTGGGTGGCAAAGCAGATCTGACCAACATTAGGAAGGCAGCAGAAGTGGTATGGACAGGAGTTGACCTGTACCACAAATGGCTAGAAGTTGACCTCACAAAAATTTCACTTTCAAGGGAAACCCCAAACGAAGTGCTTGAAGAACTTGCCCGAATTGCAACAAACAAGTTTTCGGAGCTCAAACAAGTACACATGGCTTCATGCTTAAAGGGTAACCCATTGAAGTGGCATGTCAAATTGTTGGCTGCCAATTCCATGTTCCGAATAAGCCGTTCTCTTCTGCTCAATCATGAAAGGATCAAGCACCAAACATTTGAGAAATTATTCGAAGACATAACCATCATGATATCGGATATCTTGTGTGCTTGTATGACCAACCTACAACAACTTATATCAGTGAAGTGTTTGGACAGCGCAATAGAAGAAAGGGAGGGGAGTGTGAGGCAGGCAGTTTTCATTCTTGGCAAGGCAGAAGAGATTCTGAAGATTTTGGACCACAAAATGCTTCCCAATTTGGATTCTTACCAAATGGCCTGCATTGAGGACTGGCGGTCCTCATTCAAGGCAAAGAATTTATCTACAACGGAGACTGATATACTTTCTTCTGGTTCAACTGATGTGTACATAGGTATAGACTAGAATATACAACCCTATGACTCTATATAATTATATACATATATATATATAAAGAAAAGAGCTTGTACTTTTTGTTAAGTAAAAGTTAAGACGTGTTTTTGCTCCCCGTCTATCCATGTAAATAAGTAGCGTGACTAGATTTGGTGCTTAAATGAAACTAAAAGACTCAGTTTCAAGCCCGAATATTGATGTTGATGGGCACTTTCAAAGTGGTGGTATATGAACTACTTGGGACCTTTTTAAGTAATTCCAGGGAAAGTCTTTTACTGACAGTATACAAATATTTACAAGAGTGCCTTTATACACAATAAGCGCTAAAGCTAATCCTATTTTCACAGAGAGAGAGAGAGAGAGAGAGAGAGAGAGAAAGTGAAAAGCTAATCCTGTTAAACTGAAACACATAAAAATATGGAAACAGAGAAACAAAAGGGATTTAGTTTACAAGTTACAATACAAACATGTTTTGTTTGCTTCGGGTAATTACATAAGTAAACCGCCTAATTTCAAATTTTTCTTAATTAATTCATCTCTCTGATATTTGAGGCTACAAGTACATCGTTTACGTTTGAGAAATATGATTTATTTCAGCTCTCACACATTTTTTGGATGAAAAAATATAAAGAAATTAAAAAAATTAAAAAATATACCGTTACATAATTTCCAAAATAATGAAACAAAAAACATCAAGTTATAAAGCGATATATATATATTTTGATGGAATACGTAAACTAATTGTACAACCTGTTTTAAGGCTGTAAATGACTACAATATGGACATTAAGGTCATACATGAAGTTTTTGAACAAGACAAAAAGGAAAGGAGATCTTAGAAGTGAAACTAGAGGCAAAATTGTCATATTTTGCAATTAGGATAAATTGACAAATTGAGTATCATGGACAGAATTATAGCAGTAAATGAATGTAACAAGAAGGTTATAATCACACACTAAATCTAGGATTGAACCATAGTGAAAAGGGGGGTTTAATTTATGAAAAAAGGAAATAGTGTCAAAAAATTTTCAACTTAGGGAAAGTGATAGTTTAGCTTTTAGGACTGTAAATTGTGAAAATAGCCTTTTAGTGCACATGTGAAAGTTTTTTACTCTGAGATTCAGATTTTTGCTTTTTATTTGATATTGTAAGAGGAAAAAAATCCTAAAATTATTATAAACAAGACAATTAATTAAAGATGTACTTTTTTTGGGTATTTACTGCTTAATTTTTTTAAGAAATAATTGTAAAAAAAAAGTTTATTTTCAGGATATTATTTTAAAAATATATCCTTTTTTAAATATTATTAGGTAAATATTTATTTTTAAAGAAATAAATATCTATAATATTTATTTTGTGCTTTTACTATAATTGGCATCATTTTTCTTTTACTCAAATTCTTTTTTTTTTCCTTTTCTATTTTTTGACATTAATGATGAATTTTTTTTCGTAATAAATGTGAATTATTTTTAATAAATCAAAATACATTTTAAACATAATTTGCATTTACTTTTTTATATTTAATTATCATTTAATCATCATAAAGAATATTTAATTAGCATGATGAGTATCAACAGCGGTAGAAATGTAGAAGTGAGTTAGAGTTAGCTGTTAGATTGTTAAGAAGCAAAGACACGTGTAATACTCTTAGTGGTTAGTGTCAGAGTTAGTTTGAGACTAGTCATAGTATTTATACTAGCTGCAGATATTTGGTAATCAATGAAAGCTTAGAAAATTCTTCTAATTTTTTCTTCCAGATTGTTCTTTCTTTTCTTATGTGCAGAAATAACAATAAATAATAATCTTACGTATAATTTAATAGTAATATTATTTGTGATTTTATTAAAAACGTAGATTTGAATGCTCTATTTTTTAAATTAAAAAAAGGAGAGAAAACAACAATGTTGCACCATGAACGACAGAAAAGGAGAAAACAACAAAAAAATGACAAAAACACAATGAAGCAAACGACAGAATGCTTAAGAAGGACAAAAAGAGATTAAGCATGATATGACAACAAACGTGGGGGAGGGAGTGTGTGTGTCCAAGTAGTTGGATTTTTTGTTGCCAATGTGGTGGAGGTGGAGCTTCCAACATTCTAGGTTGTTTTATATTATTTATAGAAATGTAGACAAGCAGTTCTACCCAGAAAAAAAAAAAAAAAAGGATACTTAAATGATATTTAGAGTAAATACATACGGTGTTTGGGATATATTCTTATAAATTATTTACCTAATAAATCAACTTATTTACTAAAAAAATAAATTATTTCCTGCTATTAGATACATCATTTACTTTAAAAAATTACTTATTCTTTTTTAGCTTTTAAAATATGCTATTTACTATATATTTCTTTTATCAAATTTTTATAAAAGCTGACAATACGCTCTTCAGGGTCACTTTTAATTTTGTTTTTGTTTTTTTTTAATGTTTTTGTTTTTTTCCTTTTGATATGTAATTTTATTAGCACTCATTTTATTAATATGAAAGAAACCATCTCAGATTTCAAGCATAAGTTTTAAATTCTCTTACCATCCGCTAATTTAACCCAACAAATTAGCTATTAGTGTTAGCTTATGGTGTTTTCGTAGAGAATTCGTATTTTAACAATTTCATGATCAATAAAATGTTGTGATGCTTAACCTTAAGCTTTTTAGTCCTTACTTTTCAAAAAAATATGTTTTACTGTTCAACTAACCGGTTACCCATCTTATCATTTTTTCTATGCCCCTGAACGCTCTTCGCTATCCTTTCTAAATTTTAGCCGTGTGATGTAATGCAGTTGCCACCTAATCAGTTTAAACAGCCAAAACTAACTCGGGACTGGTCCCCAAAATTTGAACTATAATCTATAAGTAAATTAAAAAAAAAAAAAGTAAGAGAAACTAGCAGGTGGAACTTGTTAAATGTCAGAGCTGATACGTAGTTAATTGGGATTAAATTCGGCTTCATCATGTATAAGCAGCGTTTGAAGAAAAGAGGTGAGGATAATGTTCTTGGATATTATCTTAATGTAATTTAATAGTTTAAATTATGAAATATACTAAGAATAAAACTTAGTTAAAGAAAAATAGGAAATTTCATTTATATCGTACGTGTTAAGGTTTGGTTATTCAGAAACAAATAGGAATATAGAAATATTATGAGGTTTTTCTTTAAAAAGAAAAAAGAAAAAACTAAGATGGTAAATTGTACTTGAGATTCTAGATATGATAGGAACAGGTTTTTTCATCATTTTTAAGATTTTATTTAAAACTCGACGCTTTTTTTGTCAAAATTCCCTTTTTTTTTTTTCCCTCAACCTTCCCTACTATAAAAAAATAAATTAAAGCTAACTCAATTGATTTTTTTTTTTTTAATGATGTATGAGTTGCTTTCAGTTTTCACTATGTATTCTTGGGACCAGGTCTCACAGGGCAGTTAAAAAAAATTTTATAAGAAAAAAGATTAATACAAATAATAAAAGACTCTTAGCATTAGTAAGAAAGGAAAAGCCAAAGAATATGCTATAAAACAAATTGTTAATGCAAATTAATTCTTGATGAAATGGGTTTTCACTTATCTTTTAGATTAAAAACCATAGAGTCCCTAATTAACTAATACTCGTATAAAGAAAGTTAACCATTTAAGAAGCTCTAAGTTCTCGCAAAAGTTATATAGACATTATATATTAGTGATATGTCTGCAACTATCAACACTAACTCTATTTAATTCTTCATCAGGATAAATAAACATATCATTATATGCATGTTAATAGATTCCCCATTGATACATCATTTTTTTTTTTCCTATTACTTCGTTTACTTTTTTAATTTATGAAACATAAAATTATCTATATCCATGTCGATTATTAGAAATATTTTATTCAAACATACACCAGTTTTCTTAAATGATCAGGACCCAGCACTTTTGGATAAGAGCACAAATATTTTAGTATCAAGAGCAGTTTTTACAGAGATTCTGTGAGTATAAATATCAGGTACACGTGTTCTTTATCATATTGTATTAAAATTCAAATATTTCAAAAAAAAAAAAAAAAAAAAAAAACTTACCTCAAAAAAAATCTGGCAAAACCGGTAGCCACCCCTTTTGGCTATGCGATCTCTGGTCACCCAAACACCGCCGTCTCTGCCTTCTGCAAGCATCCCCGCCTCCACCCACCGCTCCTCCGACATCCACTAACCTCCCACCATCTCTCTCTCTCTCTCTCCACTTTCTCTCTTTTCTTTCCCCTTTCTTCCATTTCCATGGATTTAGAAGGAAGTTATTTGGATTTCAAATCTCAAGGTGACCTCCGCCACTGACCTTCATCTACAAACAAGCTCAGATATACAGGTGTGGGGAAAGGGCTGCCAGCTATGGGGTTTTTTGGAGGGGGGGGGGGGGGGGGGGGGCGGGCGCGCGCGGCGGTGTTGAGGGGTTGTCACTCGAAGGTCGGCATTTCCATGGATTTAGAAGGAAGTTATTTGGATTTCAAATCTCAAGGTGACCTCCGCCACAGACCTTCGTCAACAAACAAGCTTGGATATACAAGTGGGGGAGAGGACTGCCAGCTGTGTGGGGGGGGGGGGGTGTTGGGTGGGGTGAGGCGGGCACAGTGTTGAGGGGTTGTCAGTCGAAGGTCGGCATTAGCCATTATTGCTTCTTGCACAACTCAAAGAGCGTCATCCAAGGCCCACCTTTCTTCATGTTGATTGCAGAAATGGCAGAATTAAAAAACCATGGAACTCATCAATCGGAAAGAAAAAAGAAATAAAAATCAGAGACATAGCATTGTCACATGTGAAGAAGATAGGAATGATGGTGCAAACCAGGGGTATCACTATCAGGAAAACTGGCTTTCTCGGAAAAACAGCCGACCTCTAGAGGAACTCCAGTTGACCCAAAGATTGATTTACTTTCAATTTTCTTGTGCTTTTTATGGTTCATCGCATCGGCAGAACCTTCATCAACTATTCCATTGTGTAGGTGGTTGGCCCAACCAGTGGAGGGAGGGGCTGCCAATGTGGGTGGTTGGGATTACCGGCCGGTGGGAGTGGGGGTTGGGGATGCCATTGATAGAGTTGTTTTAAAAAAAAAATATTTTGAAATAATCAGGTTTGATTAGTTTTGTAATTTTTTGGGTAATGTTTTTTGATCTCAACTTTCAAAATCTCATTTAAGGGTTGGAAATTTTTTACGCTATCAATGGAGTAAAAAAAACCTTACCCTATAGAAGAATCAACCCTTTTTTTAGGGTAAATATGGATTTTATTCAATAGCCGAATCGGCTAAAACAGCAGCCCCAACGAATTTGGACGCGGAATCCACTTCTACAAAATAATCAGAAATGAAAATAGAATTGGCTAACAGATGAGCAACTAAATTCCCATTATGACGAACATGACAGCAAGTAATACCACCAGAACCTTGAACTAGTCCACCACGTATTTCACAAATAATAGGCTCAGCCTCATCTAACAGCTGTTGATGGTGCACCGCTTGAACAACTTTGAGAGCATCAGTTTAAACTTCTGAAATTCTCAGGTCATAAGCTGCAGCATAATCTAAGCCTTCTCTCAACGCCAGGCTCCAAGCCACATAGGGAGAAAAGGATCCCAAGAACCTTTTGGCAATACAGGCAAGTACAACGCCATTAGAATATCTAATCACAACTCCAACTCCTATGGAGTTATAACCTGCAGGAATAGCCGCATCTACATTGAGTTTAAGACACCTCACAACAGGCGGTATCCAACGACGGGCCGAGTTAGCCCTAGACCGAGGAGCCTCTAAATCAATTTTCGAACACGTCTGGAAATCCCAAGAACGCGACCTGCACAATCTAGAATTTCAACAGGGATCTTCCACTTGGTATCAAAGACTCCAAGATTACGGGACCACCAAATCGCCCAAGAGATCATAGCAAAGATCTCCAACTCTTCCCTATCCAGTGAGTGGCTAGCAAACAAACCTAGCCCGTCAAAGGAGTTAGAACTAAAATTCCTCAGCTTAATTAGCCAAAGCGCTAATTACTCTAATACGATAACATCTCATTAATTTATATTCCTCAACTTTATGAATTGTAAGCTTAACTTGTTGAGTAAACTATTACTCGATTTCTTCTATGTTGGTTCTCAATTGAAAATTTAATCAAATTCCGTTCGTGATTCAACTTAATAAAAACTTGACCACTAGGTCATGGTATAAATTCTAATCAAACTGTAGCCTTAAAAATTATTTTTGGGCTTATCATGTAGGATTGAGCCTATAAAGTCCAACTTCATTGGTAATACCCGAGTTTTTGAGCTTCTAACTTAGCATATAATATTAAATTATGAGCCTAATTTTTTTTGACTAAGCTAAGCAAGATTAATTAATTGACCAGTTAAGAGTTAGCAAGTAGCCCTCTAAATATATTTATAACTAGATTCAATTCTTTTATATTGTTGGATACGTGTATCGTGACCACGTAGACAAAAGTTATAAAATATAAACGGGTGTAATATAATAGTTGTTTGGATGTGTATTGACTGAACCGACTACGGTTTGTTGACACCCCATGATTATTTGTGCTTTCCTTTACAAATTTCAAGACTCCTTTTCTCTCACTTTTGCGAGCATCCTTCTCCCCCCTTTTCTTTCCTTTTCTTTTCCGATTTTGTTATTTCATCTATACTGAGCAACTTGTCCCCGAATCCTTTAAAGAAAATAAAAGAGCAACTAAATACCGCAATTGATCAAATTAACTATAGTGTATAATTAATTAATAATTGATTATTTATTTTCCTCACAAAAAAAAAAAAAACGATTAGCCATTTATAAAATTGACTGATTATTTTAAGGGAAAAATGTATTTTAATTAATTTTTAAAAACTTGAGTCATTTGTCAAAAACCTTCTTAAAAAAAGACAATTTAACTATAAATCCCTAATAAAAAAATAAATAAATAAATCCGCATGTATAAGCATGTGCCTTCAACAACTAATGGTAAAACTTAGAAAAGCGATGGTATCTACTCAGCGTTGGTTCAGATACACCAAATTGCCTTAACTCTATCGCTTTTGAAAATTAAACTTGTGAATAGATAAAGCAAAGATGAGGGCAAAAGCCACTAGAATGCAGACGCTTACAAAGGCAACAACTCCAAGGAACTCACGCTTGTATCCAAAAAATTGCAGCAAAAAGCCTTTCACGGTCTCCTCTTTGCCAGAAAGCTTGTCTGTTACGTCACCATATTGTGTAACCAATAAGCCGTACATAGTCCATACTGCAGGACATGTCCAGTAGTATCATCTCCACCACAAAGGGATCCTCTGTTGTTCCCAAAAATGAAAAATGAAAGACTAATGAAGTTAGCAATAATCTTTCTAATTTCTTTGAATTGGTGAAATAATAATAATAGTAAAAGAGAATAATGGTGAATTTTTCCTCACAGTGGACGGAACTATGAATCCGGAGAAGAGATTCCACAATCCATATACGGCGGAGGCAATAATGCTGGCTATTTGGAGGTTTGGTGCCAAGGCCACAACCATCATTCCAAAAAATGTGAAGTAGAACATTGCGAAAGTGGTGAAGAACAGGTACCACAGGAATTTCCCAATGGTCCATTCGAAGCCAATCATCGCATACACAATGATGGAATAGACCGTAGCTTGACACAAAATATATGGTATCTCAAGCATCACCTGTACGCTAGAAAAAATTTGTAAAAATTGACTTGTAAACTTATAATATTCATGATTTCAAAATATGTAGCCAGAGGAATTCATTTTTTTCTATCTCGGCAGTAACGACAAGCAAACACCATAACTAGGAAATAATACGAATGGCATAAAAGGAAATATATAATGAATCTAGGGGAAACTAATCCAAACAGCCATTGACTTCGAGGAATGAGCAAGAGATGCATGGAGGGCATCAGGAAACTCATAATAATAAATTACATTAGGCATCACTCAAAGAAAATTATCAGCAACAAATGCATGCATAAATTTGTAGAGTCATATTTATATTAGCAATTTATATATTTTATGCTAACCCAATGCCACGAGTTATACACTTATCCTTTAGCAAACGTTCAACTAATTAATGTGGTTAACTATAGCACTCTTTTGAGTTAATTATATCGAATAGAATAGAAAAATTATGTGGGCAAAAGTATTGGGAAAAGATGAGTACATCCCTGCACACTTTTCTCTGTAGTAGACTGTTCTTTCTACGGCAACTAGTCGTCTTACAGATAAACCAGCTTGAACCCCGATGAAGAAAACAGCAGCATACATCGATCCCATTGCATTGTGCAGATCTTGTTCAGTACTCCTGATTTTTGGATATTCAAGTCAAAACATCTCAACGAATTAAACTTGTTTAAGTTTTTTTTGAGATTGTTACCTTCTACCACCCAGATCCCAGTATAGCGAGCCAAACATTAGTGCCATTGAAAATGTGAAAAAAAACCTCGCACAAATGTAGGATGGATTTCTCCAGTAAGACCATCGTTGCTTCCACAAGCACGCCATGCAATATGTGAGAAATGGTTGGGGATAGAGAGTCGGGAAATGGAGATCTTTTAAGCCTGCTGCAGCCATGCTGAATTCTTCAACCAGCTCTTTGTTTCTCCTGAATCATGTAATGTACTATATTTTACTGATCTTCTAATATCCAAAATTTTTGGATAAAGAATTTTAATGAATTAAGTATGTCATTCATAAATTTTCTTATGTAAATAAAAGTTTAGGTTAAAATTTTAACCTAAAATTATGAAATTAATATTATGATGTGACAATTAAATTCTATGTCACAAAGAATGGTTACAAAATTCTAAAATGTAATCCTACGATATATATGTGTAATGATAGGATTAAAAATTTCATCCAATAATGTGACAATTTAATGTCAAATAATACTTTATTTAAAAAATTAAAAGTAAAGTAACTTTATGATATAAAATATAATATAATTAGAAAATATTTCATGATGTGATAATTAAAATTGTTTGTCGCATGAAGTATTTAATTTTATTCAAAAAGTTTGAATAGTAAAGTGACTAATTAATAAAAATATAGGTAAAGTTGTTAAATCACTAATGTAGTATTTCAACAATATTAATAGTATGAGAATTACTAGTTTTAACATTTCCCATATATGATTTTTTTGCATATAAAAATGCTGTACTGAAAATTAGACATAAAAATTGTAGATAAATTAGGATTTAGACTATCTAGTTTTTGACACATAGAAATTAGACAAATTTTCTTTTAGCAATACAGAAACTTAGAAGATAATCTTTATCTAATGATAAGATTTTTTAACTGAGTTACTTTATTAGTAGCAAAATTTGGAAGGAAAGTTTCTAATGCAATAAAAAATCTATACGCTTAATTTTTAACAGCATGGGACATTAGGATTTACATGAGTGATAGATATAGAAAAATATTATTATGTTTAGTTAGAACTTATATATTAGAGATAATATCTAGAATTATCTTCATTTATCTAAAATTCAAGAAATTAGGAATTTTTGATCTGTTGGTTAGAATGGACAAGTATCAAGAAATCAAGGCTAAGAAATAGCCTTCCTGGGCATATCAAAGTCATCACCATCATCACTTGTAAGAACATTTAATATTCAACTAAATTCTAGTCTATACTTTATAAATAATTCAATCTCTTACCCACATTAAGATGCTATGAAACATTGGGTGGTACACCTAAAATCCATGTGGACTACTTTTATTTCTACTACTGACCACCCGGAATTTTACGAGCGAGGCATAAACCAATTAGAGAACCTTAAGAATAACACTTACATATTAAGAAAAATAAATCAGTCCTTGTCGTTGATGAGTTCTTAAGTTACGTACGGACAAGTCTGTAATCGAGCCAAGCTAATGAGATAATAGATCACTCATTTTTACATCTTTGTATTTTCATTTATTTATGTGGTTAAATAAATATTATTTTTTCTAAACAAAATTCAATAAACCAAATACCACTGAAAAGCTACAAGAATTTGATACCACAAAAACAATAATCTTGTTTCGAAATATAATGATAAATAAAACATCCTAATCAAATTACATAAAAAAAAATGTAATTAGAAATTACTATTTAATTAAAAGGGTGAAAAAATAATTTACGCATAAAAATTTAACAATCTACAGAAACGACAATGACAATGGAAAATGGAAGAGAACGACCATTTCACAAAAGTATGGGTCAGGCGGGCCTGAGGTCCTCGTGCACATGGACTATGCCTGCTCAGTTCGTGCAAGTACCATCCACGGGCAGGGCTACATTGTGTCACGTGGGGATTGCCACATTCACTGAATTTTTCTTATTTTAAAATTTAATCTGAACTCTTTTTTTTTTGTTTCACACTCAAAATTAATTATCTCATATAAACTTCCCCTAAAAACTCTATAAAAACAAGTTGAGATTGCAATGCCTGCCATTAGCTCATATAATATAAACTTCCACTAAAAACTCTACAAAAACAAGTTGAGACTGCAATACCTGCCATTAGCTCATATAAACTTCCACTAAAAACTCTACAAAAACAAGTTGAGACTGCAATACCTACCACATAGGCACGGTCACTGACTAGGACCATTACCTAAGCTCTGTGCCTATACCTAGGGAGGGATTTGGTGATTTTTGCTTCTTCATCTCCCATCTTTTACAATTTCAGTGTAATACTGGAATACTAGAAATTATTTTACAATACTTATTGAAACTTGTGAGCTAGTAAAAGGAGCAAATGAATATATAAAATCAATATTGAAATAATAATAGATAAATTAATTAATTTAAAATAATTTCTCCATATTATTAAATTTTATTATATATATAATGATATATATGTAATAGAAAAAAGGGAGGAAAGAAAACGTCCTCTCCCTCCCCCCCCCCCCCCCCCCAAACCAACACACACATAAATATATATATATAGGAAATTTGTTTCCTTTCGTTAAAAACCGCAAAAAGGTTGCCGGTATATGAATACATATATATATGATGATGATAATTGTATTATATTGCAATATTTGAGTTGATGAAGATTTTAGGTAACCTATCTTGCTTTACAAATAGAGATTTCTATCAAGGCATAAGAGATTTTTTGATGGGTTTGAAAAATGTCAGAGCAAAACGTTCTCCTTTCACATTTCTATGTGTTGAGACTAAAATAAAGACATCTAAAAGAGAGCATGTGAATCATTTCATTAATTATAAACGTCTACTCATTTCGTTCAATCAAACAATGAAGATGAGGTATAAAAAAACAAGGTATAGAAGAACATGGTATTGAAGGAAAATATCATTCATGAGTTTGTGTAATTTTTTTATGAAGATATTTCGAAAGTATCAACCTAATCAGTTGATGATATAATTTTAACCCTTTTCTTCTCATATATTAAATTAATATAGCTATAAAATAATAATGAAAATTTGTGAAATATTCATTATTTTGATCTCTTACTTTCACTGAAATTTTTAAAATGCCATTTCTGAAACCAACGCTGTAAAGTTGATGCATGTTGCAATCGGCTAATATACAGAAAGAGAGTCGCAGTCATATTATTTATAGACATCGCTTTGCTTCCCATTCAACGAGGGCAGACGCATGCATGTAACCTCACTTACCCTCGTATCTTTCCATTGCCTTGATTGCTACAATTAGTATCAGATGGTGCATCACATTCTACCACCAACCTTACTTAACATTTTAGTTGCTAAAACGAAGAGACCTTCTTGCGACCAAAATATTGGTAGCCATCTGTCTATTTTCTGCGACCAAAAATTCTAGTCGCGGAATGTTTGTTTACCCGTCGTTCTTTATCCATTGGCTCCAAGCTTTTTGCAACCAAAAATTAATTGGTCATAACTGATACGTTTGCGACGAAATATTTAGTCATGGAAAAACGTGGCTGCAATATGATGTCAAAAGCAACTAAAAAATTTTGCGACTCAATTTGGTCGCAACAAATCTTTTTGGTAGCAAAAAATTTGGTTGCGACGACTTGGAAATCAGTTTTGATTTGTTGTTTGTGCCTCCTTGTCCTACATGAAAACTGCTGAGTCCCGGTCCTTCCGCGTGTTTAAGAAAATTAAATCCCCATTTTGGCTTGTTGTCATGATGTCCCTTATCCAAAATTTAAAAAAAAAAATGTTAAATCCCCGTTTTGGCTTGTTGCCATGAAGTCCCTTATCCAAAATGAAAGCTGGTTTTAGCATTTGAGAAAGGATGTATGTATGTATGTATGTATGTACACATACATACATACGTATGCATATATATATAAATATATAACCCAGTTTTGTTTCGTTCACTGAGGTCACATGCGTATGCATATTTCTCACGTCCTCGAAAATATTTCCACAGCCAAGTCTACATTATAACTTATTTCATACAAATAGTCTAAGTAAGGTACATGGTAATATATACAATTTTTGCTATATTTAAAACAGGAACAAAAACAATGTACTCTGCTAACCGGAATAACTATATATGTACGATCTTACTTAATATTAACTACAAGGAAAGACAAGTCAATAATAAAATATCTCCAATATCTTTTGTTATTGGTATAAGAAAAGAACTCTATCCCCCCCGTCCCCTTATTAAAAGTTGATTCTTTAGCACCTTACGAAAAGAAATCTAAAAGGCTTAACTCAATGCCGATAAAAACGGAACAATAGTTAGTTATGGTTTTTTTTTTCTTTTTTTGAATTATTGCATAATTTTCTTGTCACAAAAAAGTTTATTACATCAATTGGTTACTTGGCACATTCATATTAAACAAGAATGTTTACTTTTAGAATTAAATTTTTTTTTAATCAATAAATTGCATGTATTCATTAATTGGCTGATGAAGTCATATTGGAAAACAATTCGTGTCAAATTTGAAAAATCTATTTTTGACTTGAAGACAATTATTATAGAAGAAAAGTCAATTAACAGTTTCACAATTAGGAAAATTGACTTAATTTTTAGGTTAAAATTTTTTAGTTTCTATTTTATTATTTTTTTATATTTGGAATTATTAATTTTTCTAATGTTATATTTCTAGTTTCCCATTCCCATTTGGAACAAATTAACCTATGAACATGGTAGCCACTTATATATAAAATACATACCAGTTGATTTTTGAATAAAAATTCCAAGTTTTAACTCTTTACTTTTTCCAATTTACAGTATTCTATATGAATCAATGGATTTTGAAAAGTTTTTTTGATATTCTGTGTGAATCAATAGATTAACCAATCTATCCCTTTTATTAATACCATTATATTATTCTAACGAACGCTTCTGCTATATCATTTGGTATCGAAGCTAGGTTTATGCTCCTACAACATGCCACCTAAAAGAGCACCCTTAGAAAAGGTTTATGACCGAGACCGGCTTGCTGTACTCAAGGAACGGTTTCAACATATGCAACAATAGATGTAAGATCAATTCACCATACTAACTACACAACTAGGAAATATGAATCTAAATTAGAACCTAAATCCCTGACATGTGGAGGGGCATATTGAGGAGGAGGATAAGGAATCTAAAGCAAAGTGTCAACAGTGGTCATGAAGGAGACCAAAGGCACAATATGACCAAAGAAGATGGGAGACAAGAATTCATAATGATATTATTGAACTCCATGGTGATCTCCACTGAAAGAGTTCCTAGACTGGATTGCCAACATTGAAGAATTTTTTAAGTTTTAAAAGACCTCAGAAGAGTAAAAAGTCAAGATGGTAGTAAACAAGCTTATAGGACGAGCTAGCATCTGGTGACAGCAAATAAAGATTAGCTGTAACAGATTAGGAAAGTCAAAAATTAATACATGGGAGAAGATAGAAAGACACATACATGTAGCGTTTTTACCCCACAACTATGTACAATTAATGTCCTAAAGGTTAGAGAATCTGCTTCAAAGATCACGATATATTGGAGGAATTGTTGCCAATGTCATTAACCATCATGCTTTAACGACACCACCTAAACAATCTAAGCCTATAGTCGTATTTAAAGAAGCAAATCATATGGAGCAAGTTTGTGAAAGAAAGGCTGCTTTAATTGTAGAAGCCAATGGCCTATGCGACAACACAAAGAAAATAGAAGATGTCAACTATCCACAATCTTTTGACAATGGTGAATCAAACATTGAAGGAGAAAAAATTGACGAAACTTTTTATCTTGAACTACTCTTTGATAAAAGTTATGTTAAAGAAAAAGATCTACTTTCCAACTCTAGTGAAGTAGTCATCGATGAGAATCTTCCATTGGTGGTTAAGGATGCTTCTATTGTTTCATGCATACTTTACAACAAGATTTTTAAAGGAGATGGCTCCTAAAACATTAATCTTTGAATTTGATAAATTTGACTTCATTTTACCTATTTTGGAAAATGATCGTTTCAATAATTTTTTCTCTCCAAACATAGCTCATTTAGAATTTATGGAGAATATTATTCTCCACACTTATGATTTGAAGCTACTCCGAATTAGAGGAAGAATTTTCTCAAACCTAAGGAGAATGATGAAGCCATATTAGGAAATAATTTGTGTCAAAATTGGAAAGTATATTTTTGGCTCCAAGACAATTATGAAAGAAGAAAAGTCAACTAATAATTTCATAATTAGGAAAATTAGGTCAAATTTTTTGCTTATTTTTTAGATTAAAAAAAAAGTTAGTTTCTCTTTTATTATTTTTTTATTTTTGAAATTATTTTTTTTTCTAATTTTATATTTTTAGTTTCCCATTTCTGTTTGGACAAATTAGCTTATAAATACGTTAGTCACTCATATGTAAAATAGATATCAATTGATTTTTTAGTGAAAAGTTTGAGTTTTTACTTTTTACTTCTCTTTTCAATTTTTGGTATTCTATGTGAATCAACAAATTTTGAAGGATTTTTTTGATATTCTGTATGAATTAATAGGTTTACCGATCTATCCCTTTTATTATTACTATTTTATTATTCTAACATACGCTTCCTCCGTTACATCATTGGCTTTGTATGATCTCGCATGCTACTTTAACCTTAACGGTTTCCTAATGGTTTCTTGATGAATTGCTTGAATGCAGGTGCAGAAAATAATGCATATATCATTAGTAGAAACGCCCAGAAACAGTAATCTATTCAGAATTGGCGATTTCATATTCTAAGGCCCCGTTTGGGGGATGGTCTCCAGACCAACCCTCCGTCTGTTTGACACCTTCAAATTTGGAAAATGAAAAATTTTTCATTTCAAGAAAAATGAACCTTCCTAAATTTTCGTATCTGAACATCCAACATTTTTCATTTTTCAAAAATGAAAAAAGAACTCTCTAGAAATAAAAAGTTTTCACCCACCCAAACAACTTTTCACTTTTAAAAAAAATTCCAAACAACTTTTTATTTTTCATATCTAAAAATTTTTCATTTTCCAAAAACAAACACCCCATCCAAACGGAGCCCAAAATTTTTACCTTTTTTCCAAAACTTTATCACTTTTTACTATTTATATCTCCAAAACGCTACAGTACATTTAAAATTTTAAAAATTCATAACTTTGTGTATACAAGTCTAAATGAGATGATTTTTTTTTAAATTGCATAGAATTTCGAGAGGAACAAAACAAGATCCATATTGATATTTTTTTTCTAAAAAATTTTTTAAAATTTTTAATTTTTTCACCCCAAACAGTTTTTTCTCCCAAACACATTCTCCAAAACCAACTTTTTTCCAAACCCCAAAACCACATCTCCAAAACCTCCCCAAACTTCCCCTAAGGTTCATCGTCATATAATGAAGATTCTTACTCTATATCTTCATTTGAAACGAAAGTTGCTACCAGCTTTATCTGCGTGCATACGTGTAAATTGCAAATCCCATTTGTAGTATTATTAATCCTCGTACGCTCAAACGTACTATTATAAATGTTCAAACTGTTTATAGTGTTCTACATGATCAATCAACCAGCAAGTGGGTGTCAAATGCTCTTAGCTTGTTATCTTTTTTTTTTTTTTTTCCCTGGGGTTAGTAATGTATACAGCCACTGGGATAACAACAAAGCTGCTCATGGCTTTTTAATCATTTTGCTCCTTAAGATTGATTTGACGATAAGCATATTTGGCTAAAGGAAGCTCCTCCGCCTGTTTTGTTTCTTGCATATACAGATGCCATTTGATAACAAGTTTACCCTACTAAAAACGCAAGGGGAAGAAAAAAAAAAAGAATAAAGTAAATAGCAGATTTCAAAAAACTATTTAAATAAGTAGTAGGTTTTTAAGATATTTATTACAAACGGTATGTAAATAATACATTTATGTATTTTATAAATGATTTCTTTACGTTTTTATTAAATAAATACTTTATTTACGTCTTGAAAATAAATCATCTACTTAATAAAAATTTTATTTATCTAATAAATTTATTATTTATTATAAATATTTTAAAAACCTGTTATTTATTTTATTTATTTTCTGTAAACTATCATTTATGATAATTTCTATTTTTTTAGTTATTATTATCCCAGTTATAATATCTTGCCTTTAATTAGATAAATATAGATGTGATCAAAAATCCAAACAAAGGACAATCAACATAACATATTTGTTTGACTTGTGTTTCCAAATTTTCTATGAAATCATCTAAGAATTAGTAAATGAAGACCAAGCCCAAGTAAAATTTGACGTAGTCATGATTACTAAAAGTAAGAGTCTAACGAAGACTAAAAAGGTATTAATTAATTAATAATTAAGAAATTATTCATGAAGTATCTACGGAAATAACAATGAATGATGATTACAGCCTTATCATTCGCGACTCTATTAAAAGCAAAGAGCTTAAATTCCTTGAGTCCCAGTTAAAAAAAAAATGACAACAAATGAGTGATAGATAATAGGAAAAGAGGAAAGAAGAAATCACAATAAACATATATTAGATAACTTAAAAATAAATAAACATCCAATATGTGTAGCATGATTAACCACAACAAAGAAGAAAAAAAAAAAAAAAACAATGTCGCGCCATAATCGACATAAAAGGAGAAAACAACAACAAAAAAAATGACAAAAACACAATAAAACAAATAACAGAACGCTTAAAAAGTACAAAAAGAGATTAAACATGATACGACAACAAACGGGGGGAGAGGGAGAGTGTCTGTGCAAGTAGTTGAATTTTTTTTTTTTAACCCCTGATTTTTGTTACCAAGAAGGTGGAAGCACTAGGTTGTTTTATATTATTTATAGAAATGTAGGCAAGCAGTTCTACCAAAATTTAAAAAAAAAAAAAAAATAGAGATATGTTGATGAGCGAGGACACCACAAACATAAAGACAAGGTGTGAGAATTTTTGGATTTTTTTTAATTGAAATGATAATTTGGATGCTTTTGTTGAATTGTTCAACTGTTTGCATTCTCTCTTTTTTTTTTTTCAAAAAAAAAAAATTAAAGCAAAAGGGCAATTTAAGGAGTTGAAATATTTGAATCATCGACAACAGTACCTGAAAAAAAAAAAATCATCGATAAAAGTTTGCTTTTATAATTATTTTGGAACTGCAAATCCAATTCCAGACTTCAACTTAATAAGTAATGACCAGAGCATATAAAAAATTTTGGTTCAGCAATGACGACTGAATGAATGGCCTCAGAAAGCACGTCAGTCACTCTAAAACAAGAAATCAAAACCCCCCAAAAGAACTAGGAAGTCCATCAACGGTGAGTCTGAACCTTTGACTGTCTGCCATTATCTCTGACTGGGTTACCTTATTATTTCAACAAAATATTTTAAAAAATATTCAAAAATGATCATCCAAAATTACATCAAAAGGCACCGAAATCACGCCTGCTCTGCGCACCAATGTCTACGCAGAAGAAAAACAAAACAAAACAAAACGAAGGACCTAAAACCTTGACGAGGAGCCTTTTTGACCAAGATACCGTTGCTAAATTTTTTGATTAAAAAGATTGGCAATTGAACGAAAACAACGTCAGATTTAACACCTCTTATCCCAAATAGAGCAAGAAGCAGATGGGTGGCCAAGGATGTAGTTCCGTCGATGGCCACTTAAACGATGATAAATTCAATGCGCCGATGCCATGGATCGGCATCTACATAGCAGTAGCATCTCTGGCATGCCTTGCAGCCATGGCTGCAGATCTCATCCACGGCTTCCGCCACAGGAAATTCTGGTTCCCTTGCCGCTACTTCTCCATCAACGCCACTTCCCTCACGTTGATTGCCGTGGCAACCAAGCTCTCCGTTGACCTAAACAGCTTGATGCCCGGCCGATGTGATCAGCTCTCGAAGCTCAGCAGCGCAGCCTTAATCTGCACCCTGATGGGAAACTCCATGCCGTCTCTGGGAACTATGGGGAACGAAGAATTGTTCATGAACATCATGGCCTTGGGAATTCTGGTAATAACCATCATTGTCAATATCTGCATCCAGTTAGCTACCGGTGCGGTTTTTGTTTTCTGGAAAGAACATGCTTTGGTCATGTTTATCATGCTTGTTTTGCTTGTTGTCCTATGTTTCTCTGCTCTAACTGTCCCAACCACTAAACGTTATCTGGAATATAAATACACCAAAAAGCATGAACTGGCACTTAAAGAAGCCCCATGTGAAATCAATTGTAAAAAATCAGTGTGCAAACTCAAAGAGGATCTGAATAAGTATTGGATGATGGCTCATACATGCAGTCCTCAGTTTGTGATGGGGCGTTCAGTGACTTGCACCGCTTCTGGAGCGTTCTGCCTTGTGTGCGCTGCAATTTTGGGAGAAGCCATAATTAGGTCTTACTACACGCCACGGTCACTTGACTTCTGCAGTGGGGATTCAGACTACAAGTGGACACCTAGTTTAGTTCTAGTGACACAAACTGCCGCAGTGGGAGTTGGTACAATTGCCCCAGCTTGCAGATGGCTATTTGCCATACGCTTTAGGTGCCCATATAGAGGGAATAGAAAGGAGTGGAGAAAGGAATTCAGAGTCGAAAAGTACTGGATCCAGATACTAGAGGAGATGAAAGACTGCCCCTTAACTTCCCCAATCTTTAAGCTTAGGAATAGGTGCGGCAGGAGAGTTGTCCATGATGTGAGAAATCAGTTTTTGGGCATGTGTATCTCGATGCAGATTGGGATTGTATTCGCGAGCAAGTTGATTCGTTTCCTTTCTATTTTCACAGCAAGTAAATTCTTGTTGTTCTGCAAATGTTGGAGGGAGTTGCAGAGGAAGTTCCGATGCTGCATTACTGTTTCAAGCAATGACTCAGAACAGGATTTTCTTCAAGACTCCAAAAAGGATCTTAGCCGTTTTGTCTTGTACCTGGAAGGTGAGGAGGCGCTTGTTGATCTGATGATTAAACGAAATTGCGATGCTACTAGTCATTGGTTTCACCGGGGGAAGAAGGCACAACCTAAACATCTCATAACCCTACTGGAGAGGTCTTCTCTTGGGTTGAGGGGTGTGTCTGAGTTTGATATGGGTGACCAGGTTCCTTCTCTTGATCATGAAGAACCTCCTAATTGTTGGGCTCTTCCTCTGGTGACACTGACAAGTATCGCTCTCGCGCTTCCAAAAGTCGATGGCGCTTTAATAAAAGAGTTGAGACGCGGGGTGAGTGAAGGCCTTGTTTGTGTCAAACACATGGAGTATTACTTGGATCCTAAAGCAGATTTGACAAACATCAAGAAAGCAGCAGAAGTGGCATGGACCGAAGTTGACCTCTACCACAAATGGCTAGAAGTTGACCTCAAAAAAATCTCAGTTTCAAGGGAACCAACTGAAGTGCTTGAGGAACTTGCCCAAATTGCAAAAAACAAGTTTTCAGAGCTTAAGAAAGTGCATATGGCTACATACTTAAAAGAGAACCCATTGAAGTGGCATGTTAAGATGTTGGCTGCCAATTCCATGTATCGAATAAGCCAGTCTCTTCTGCTCAATCATGGAAGGGTCAACCAGCAAACATCTGTGAAACTATTCAAAGCGATAACCATCATGATCTCGGATATCTTATGTGCTTGCATGGCGAACTTACAACAAGTCATATCAGTAAAGTGCTTGAACAGCGCAATAGAAGAAAGGGAAGAGAGTGTGAGGCAGGCAGTTTTCGTTCTTGGCAAGACAGAAGAGATTCTGAAGATTCTTGACCAAAAAATGCTTCCCAACTTGGATTCTTACCAAATCGCCTGCATAGACGAGTGGCGTTCGTCACATGATACAAAGAATTCATGGACCTTTGGTTCATCTGCACCGGATAATGATACACTTTTTTCTGGTTCTACTGATGTGTACATAGGCATAGACTAGAATATACAAGCCTATGGCTATGTAAACATATAAAAGTGCTCATGCTTTTAATTAATAAAGTTGCACTACTATTTTTTGCTCCAAGTCTGTCCATGTAAGTATATAGATTACAGTGTGACTGGTATTTGGCGTTTAATTGAAACTAAATACTCAGTTTTGAGCCAGAATATTCATGCTGATGGACACTTCATAGTGGTGATATATAAAGCACTTGGACCTTTTTAAGCAAATTCCAGAGACAGTCTTTTTCTGTCAATTTAAAATATTTGAATGAATAAGTCTGTCATTCAAAGAATCGATTTAAAAGAGTGCTTTTATACACAAAAATTGCTCAGCTAATCCTATTAAACTGAAAAACATAAAAGTAGGAAACAAAGAAATAAAAGGGATTTAGTTCAAAAGATCAGTTGAATAAAATCTGCTAGTTATATGCTGAAGATCAGGAAACGTTGCCGCAGCCGTTGGCTTCAAAATTTGAATCTACCCGTCTTTAAACGCTTTCTCCGGAATTGATGGGAAAATAATACAGAATTTTGTTCTAGTCTAATTGATTTGTGTACAGGAATAGACTATATATACAAAAAAAGCTCTCGCTTTCTATGTGTTGTAAAAAGTTATTTGACTTAAAATTTTTGCTCCACATGCATCGATATAAATATTTAGTATGAATAAGTTAATATACACATGAATAAATTTATATAGTATGATTAGGATTTGGTGTTTATGTTGGTAATTTGAGAGTTGGCAATGTTACTATAAAAGATTGCCGGTTAAAGTACTCGCCATATCCAACTGCACAATTAAGCGATTCCAGAGACAAGTATCGTAATTTTCTGATGGAAATTATTGGTTAAAAAAAATCGTACGTAGATTTGGGGGTAAGTCAACATAATTCCCAAAATTCAATCAACAGCGAAAACCCAATACAGATCAATCAAGAACAAACCCCTAAACCTCAAATTCTCCGAAATAAAAGAAAAGAAAAATTGGACGAACATGGTAGGATTGAGTACTAGGAATCGTCGTCGCCTTTGTTCTTGGGTTTGCGGTAGTTCTCTTCGACATGTTTGGAGAACAAGATGGCAGTGTTGGCGAGCTTCCTGACGTTTGGAACGTTGTAGTTCTGAGCCACATATACTCCCACCACGGTCCCCACCAGAAAGTTGATGCAGCTCCTTATTATCCCCATCTCTTCTAGAAACTTCTGTGCTTTGAGTTCTTCCTTCTTCGCTCTTGTCTCTTGGAGACGAAGACTATTATCAGGTCTAACTGATTGATTATAAGAGAAACGACATGTTATTTTTCGATGCATATAGATATATGGCTCCAATCAACGACACGAGGTATTATCGGAGGAATGTAGTTTTGGTCGGTTTAGAAAAACGACAACATAAGTATGTCCGCAAAGATTTGCCGCTATAAACGACATCTCGTTTTGTACATGTATTTACAACGAGAAAGACGCGTATTAGAGCGCGCGTTTGTTGTGAGAAAAGTGAAAGGAATTAATGAGAAGAGGTGGAGAAACTAGTATGAGGATTGTTATATTCATGATTGTTTGATAATATAGAAAAGAATGGGAATGCATAGGGGAAAAGTCTAATTTTGATATCTACTAACTAAAAAGATTATTAGCTATATATTTTTTTTTGTTTTCCAATTTATCGCTTTTTTCTTTTTTATTTTCTCTCATTCCTATTATTTTCTCTCTTTCCTACAAATTACACCCTTGCAAACAAAGGCGAAGCTAAAAAATTTTTTAGGAAGGGGTGTGATTTAAACAAAAAAATTTGAATCACAATTACAATTTTAAAATTTGTCATTGTTTATTTATTTGTATCTTTATTTTTCCCCTTAATAAACTAAGCTCGTAATAGAGTTTAATTTTATTTTAAAGTTTAAAATTAAAAAATTGTGAATTTTATATAACCATATAATTGATTTTAATTTATTTCAGATATTAAATTTTAAATGTAAGTATTTAAAAAAAATTTCAAAAATGAGTGAAATTTAAAAGTTTTCTTAAAAAATCATATAAATGTAGTAAATAAAAAATTCCATGGGGGGCAAATAAGGGATAAGATTGTAAAAACTTTTATCATCAGAGAGAAATTATTTAAAAAAAAATTGGAGACTAAAAAAAGAATTTCTTAAAAGTTCAGGGGCATATGCCCCCCTCTTCCCAGCCTCCCTCCACCCCTGCTTGCGAAGAAAACATGTTTTATTTGATTGGGTTAATTACATAAGTAAACAGTCCAATGTCAACCTTTTCTTTATTTATTTATCTCTTTATTTTTTAAAGCTACAAAAATGTCCTTTTTAATTTGAGAAATATGTTTTAATTTCATCACTCACACATTCACACATTTGTATGGATGAAAAAATGACCAAACGTTAAAAAGAAACATAAAAATAATAAAACGGATTTTTTTTTTTTAAGGAAAGAAGATTTGCTGCCAATAATTTTTGTGAAGGAAATTTTAAAATTTTATTTTGAAAAATTTTAAATTATATTTAAGGATTTTTTATCTTGTCACTTTGTTTTTTTAGTCCAAAAATTAAGGAAGGGATAAAATTTAATATTAATTTTCCAATCAATATTTATTCTTCTAATTTTTAAAAATAAAGAGATATATCAAAAAAAATTAAAATGTATATTGTAAGTAAACCTTTTTTTTTTTCCTATTAAAAAATTCTGATTTCATTATAGCAATTACATGTGATCATTTTTTTAGGAGAACTACAATTCGTTTGGAGGAATGAAAACTACAAGTCGTTTGGAAGAATACAGAATGACAACATCGTACCTTAACGTCGTCAATTTCCAATGTTGCTTTTCCTTAAGGCAAAATTCATGTGTTTTCTTTTTTTCCGTTCTCACTGCAATAATGATGACATATTGTTCCTCTTTTTTTTTTTTTTCTTAGCTTTGATGATATATTGTTTAATGGTGAAGTAAATTTCCTTTTATTTATTTTGCTTTTTTTTTTTCATTTTATTTCCTTAAAGAAACAAGGTGTGCGTTTTCTTGTCGTTTATAACATAAAACGACTTGTTGTTTAGATTCAGAAAGAAAAACGACATGTATAGAAACAAAGATCGTGTTTGGTTTTGTTTCCAAAATTGATTTCACGATTCCCTAGGAAATCGATTTCAAAATCAGTGTGAAATTGTGTTTGGTTTGTATTGTTTTTGAAAACAGATTTCAAAACGAATTCAAAATCTCCTTTGCTCCCAATGTAAAATTAAAAATGACTAGGTATTGTTTTTGAAATCTGTTATGTTTTCAAATTCTCTGAATTTGAGATCGTTTTGAAAACAATTCTGAAAACGTTTTTGAAATTGTGTTTGGTTTTATTTTTTGAGTGTATGTTTTGAGAAATAAAAAAATGAAACTGTGTTTGGTTGTATTTTTGAAAATCAATCATTTTATAAGTATTTTATAAAAACATATTTATGTTTAATTTAAAAAAAATTATTATGAATACTAAAAATTAAAAATTAATAAAAAATTTTAATTGAAAAATGAATTAAAAATTAATAACCATAATATTTAAGTAATTACTATATCAATTAAATCTTAATTAACCATAATAATTAAATAAGAGAAATAGGAGAAATAGGAAAAATGAAATCAGAGAAAACGACTTTTAGTCGTTTTCAATTTTACGTTGAGAGCAAAAGAGATTTTGGATTCGTTTTGAAATTTGTTTTCAAAAACAATCCAAACCAAACACAATTTCACACCGATTTTGAAATCGATTTTCTAGGAAATCGTAAAATCTGTTTTGAAAACAAAACCAAACACGCACTAAAAGTCGTTTTCTCTGATTTCATTTTTCTCATTTCTCTCATTTCTCTGATTTAATTATTATAGTTAATTAAGATTTAATTGATATAGTAATTACTTAAATATTATGATTATTAATTTTTAATTCATTTTTCAATTAAAAAATTTTATTAATTTTTAATTTTTGGTATTCATAATAATTTTTTTTTAAATCAAACATAAATATGTTTTTATAGAATACTTATAAAATGACTGGTTTTCAAAAATATAACCAAACACAGTTTCACTTTTTTGTTTCTCAAAACATACACTCAGAAAATAAAACCAAACACAATTTCAGAAACGTTCTCAGAATTGTTTTCAAAACAATCTCAAATTCAGAGAATTTGAAAACAGAACAGATTTAAAAAATAATACCAAACGCTATCAAAGAGGGCATTTATTTTTATTTTCGAGAATGATTTTCTATTTTCAAAAACATAGAAAATGAAAACGATCCCAAAATAACGTTTGTTTATTCAACGTTTTCAAAATCATTTCAAAAATATCGTTTTCAACTATGTTGTTTTTTTACGTTTTTTGAAAACAAAAAAAAGTTGTTTTCACTTTTTGTTTTCATTTTCTCTCTCCATCTCCTCTCTCTCTCTTTTTCTTTCTATCTATACAGCGTCAGTGATGATCAACAATAGCATCCATCTCTAACGAAAACTGATGACCATGGGCAAGTAACAATGACGACAACTCCCTCGCGATGATGACTATCGATTTATGATTATCAACTCATGACCTAAATCTAGCCATCACCGCCATCTAAAATTCAGACCACCAATCTCTTTCACCCTATCACTCATTGCAAAACCTACCACCAAAATTTTTTTTTAATTATAACTAATAATTTATTTTTTATTATTTTTATAAAATTAAAAATAAATATGTTTTTAAAAAATACTCACTTATAAAATGAGTTTTCAAAATATATAACCAAACAAAATTTCATTTTTATGTTTTCCAGAATATACACTCAGAAAACATAATCAAACACAATTTCAGAAATGATCTAAACACAGTTTTCAAAACATTCTCATTTTCAATTTTTTTGAAAACAGAAAACATTTCAAAACCAAAACCAAACGCCACCAAAAGGACCACGTTTGTTAAGAGCCAAGAAATTAAACAACAAGTCCTTTGAAATGACAAAAAATGTTTTGGTCGTTTCCCTCATAATCGAAATGTCATTTTACCTCTAAAGAAAATTGACAAGGTATTGAAAACCACATGTTTTTCTTGCATATCAACGTATTGCGTTTATATTGTATTTGAATGTAATGCATTGAATGCATTTTATATTTGGATGAAAAGTATTTGCTTTGCATTTAAATGTAATGTGTATTTGGATAAAAAGTATTTAAATTATATTTTAAAATTAAAAAGTTGATGTGATTAGTAAAAATAGATTAAAAAAAGTGAGATAGAGAAAGAATATGATGTGAATGGAAAAAAAAAATTATTTTTAAAATATTTTAGAATAGTAAATGTATTTGAGATAATGTTAAAAAGTATTATATTTGAACGTAAAACTTTTACATTTGGATGAAAATTGCATTGCGTTTAAACGCAATGCAAATGCAAAACTGTAAACAAACGCCTCATTAGAGAAAGTTTCATTTTATAATGCTGTTTGTTTTTAACATTATATTTGCATTACATTTAAATACAATGTAATTTTCATCCAAATGCAAAAATATTACATTTAAATACCAATTACATCACATTTTAAATCAAATATAATCACTATTCATTATTTTACTTTTTCTATTATTTTTATTAATCACATCATATACTCTCTTTTTCTCTCCTTTTTTCCTCTCTACTTTTACCCATCACATTACATATTTATTATTTAAATACAACGCAAGTAATTTTCATCTAAATACATATTATATTTAAATGTAATACAAATACCTTTTCTCCAAATGTAAATTGTATTCAATATATTGTATTTAAACATAATATAAATACAATATGTTTACCAAACGGAGCCTAAATTTAAGATTTTGAAGAAGAAGATGTGAGCACTGCATAAAGCTGAAATATATTGGCAACTTTAAGACAACTTTTGATCCTCTATTAATTGTATGATTCTATTTAATGTTAAGATATCTTGATATTAATTGCATATTAAAGATGACTTACCACATGATTCTCTCCTTTTTTTTCTTTTCTAACGTATCTTGGGGCTCCTTTTATGTTAGTAATGGTGTCCTCAATCATTTTTAGAGAAAAAGAGTATGCAAACTTGAGTTCTTAAAAAGAATCAAATGGTTATTAAAAATTAAAGAAGACAAGAGTTGCACTTGCTCTAGCTAATTTAAACTCTAACAATGGCATAAACATATTAGCCGTGGATAATCATACATACCTTAGAGTATTAAATCTCTCTTATGTAGTATTAAAAATTAAAGAAGAAAAAGCAAGAAAATTAGGGATGCACATTTTTTGTTTTAATTCAACAATATGTAATTCACGGGATACAAGAATAGAGAAAAATAAAAAATAAAAATAAAAAAAGATCAATGAATTTCTTATAAATATAAATGTAAATATAAATTACACTTACAAAATCAAGCGACACCAAAGACAATCAAATTGTCTAAAATTAAGAAAATTCCTAATCTCTAATAAATTCAAACAATCGCTAAAAATAACTAATTAACTACATACAAAAATCAACTTTATCTAGTACTAAATCAATTCTCTAGCTACCCTTTGTTATCAATCTGAGTGAGATTTCTATTATGTTTGCATTGATCAAAGGTTCTTACAATTTGCAAAGGCTATGATGATAATAATGATGATGATGATGCTTTTTTTTTTATTTTTAAAGGAATGCAGTTGTCAAATAGGAGCCACTAAATTCCATTTAGTCGTGTAATGGGCCAGATTTTAAAGAAATAGTTGGTCAAAGAAGAAGGGACCCCGATGAGAAAAAACAAGATAGTAAGATATGCAGAGGAAAACCAAAGACTTGTGAGGCAATGTGTCTGGGACGTGTACCATTCCAATGAAGGCTTTTTGAAAGAAAAATGGGATTCAACCCCATCGGGTTGAATTCCAGCACCTCACAGAACTTTGATTGCCTAAAATTAAAGGGAAGCATTAAGCGTAGCGTTTTTCCTACGCTTCGATCACTTCACAAGAAAAAGACATGATCTATGTCGACCAAAGAATGAGAGAAGTTGAAAAAATAAAAAATTAAAATATACATATATATATTTATATATATAAAAGATAGGACGAGAAAAGATGTTAGGGAGGAAAGCATCTACAAAAGACACAAACAAAAGGTTGTTGGACGACAATCACTTTCATTACCACAACACACGTACTCGTCTTTCATTACCATACCACACGTACTCGCCAAACGATCCATATTTTCTTCTATTCCCCTTTTTAGCGTTCATTATCATCAATTATATCTATTTCCCTCAATGCATTGTCCACGTGCATGGCTCATGATATTGTCGCTGACTTTTTTCCTTTGGTACAATTTTTTTTTTTTTCACCCTATTTTTTAGTCTCATCTTAGAGAGCTCTCTCGTTCCCCTACTCATCTTTTGCTTAGACCATATTAAAAATTAGCTGTTTCCATATCCCGTCAGTCCATCAGTTAAAAGAATTTCAGGTTTTGATTAGTTAGACCTATATATACATACAGAATCAAGTACTTGTATGCATAGTTCAAGGACAAAATGTGAAAATAAACTAACTTTTTCATTGTATTGTTACTTCCCTTAATTCTGCTAGCCGTCAGTACACTAGGAGGAGCTTACATCTATATATATACACACACACACATGCACATGTTATATGTGTGTGTGTGTGTGGGCGCGCGCATATGGAGCGTGAGATCATGTAAAATGGCAGGCTCAATCTTATATGGGTAGGGAAAGACATGGTTGGAGGCTTGGAGCAAGTAGGGTGTATAATTCATTCTGGTGAGGTGAATGATCATTACATAATTTGAGCAAACCCAGAAAGCCAAAAGCCAAAAGTTGGTTAACAAATGATTTCATACTCCTAGAAGGCTTCCTCGTTACAAAAAAGCACTTTCCCTCACTTCCAGTAAGTGGTGGTGGTAGCCATTACTGTTGACTGTACCAAAGGGACAATTTTTACTTTCAATTCATATTTGCTCTCTTATTTTTCCATTTTAATCATTGCTTTTTCAATATTATTATGACAATTTATCAATTTATTCACGTATGGTTAGAATTTAATATTTTTATATGATTAAATTTTTAAGTTTAGATAATACTAGCCAAAAACCCGTGTGTTGCAGGAAGTGATAATGTTGCATTGTACAAAAATCATTCATATGTTCTTGCAATACTTAAACTAATTTGATTTTTCGTTGTGATTTTTGGATGTTAATGCCTAAATTGAATAAAATATTTTGCCTTTCAGACTTAGAAAAAGCTAACATCGTATCAATTTTAAATTGAAAAACGTTTGCTGAAAAAGTCTTAAAATTCTTATATCTTTCACCTAGGTATTCGTTGTTTCCAAACATGAAATCTTAATCTGGATGACAAAACATGAAATCTTAATCTTAAAGCTCATTATGGGCTCATCTAACTAAACATCTAACCCATTAGAGTATGTAATCCAAATTCTATATTGCCTGGTCTGAAAAGCTTGTGATGTGACTTAATATAAAAATTTTTTTTAGGGCTCTATGGTGATACGAACTAATTTTAATTATCGCACATATGCATATGATGTAATTTAGGGTTTTAGTATATTTTTAAACCATACATATTATTCTCACATTTTGTACCAATTTTTGAATTAATGAATTACTTCTCCTTTACCTGTGGTTTTTCCTGTATAGGATTTTCCACATAAATATATATGTTCTTGGTTTTTGTTTTTGTTGCCTACTCTTGAATAATTTTTTAACAAATGGTATCAGAGAGAGATTTGATTTGGATGATGGAAACCATGAAATACAATATTCAACTTTTGGATCGCAACACCAAATTTTTGCTATGGCAGGTTAAGATGCAGACTGTGCTCGCACAGATGGATTTGGATGATGTACTGCTAGGGTTTGATAAGATGCCTTCATCTTGGACACTGGAGGAAAAACTACATAAGGATCGAAAGACCAAATCTCATATTAATCTTAATCTGTCAAATCAGATTCTTCAAGACATTCTGAAAGAGAAATCTATCGCTGTATTATAGTTGAAATTGGAGCAGTTATGCATGATGAAAAGCCTAACCAATAAGTTGAATATAAAATAGTGATTGTATTCTCACCGTATGTTTGAAGGTACGTTTTTGCAAGAGTATTTAATTGTCTTTAAGGAAATCATCCTGACATAAAGACTTTGGAGGTTAAGTACGATAAAGAAGATTTAGGTTTGATTTTATTGTATTTGCCACCTTCACATGTGACTTTTAGAGATAATATTTTGCATAGTCGTGATACTTTTATTCTGGATAAAGTTTATGATGCTCTATTTTCTAAAGAGAAGATGAAGCAGTTTGTGATAGGATCTAATGCTCAGGCAGAGGATCTTGGTTTTCGAGGGAAAATGTAGGAAAGGAATTCTAGAAGTGATGTGAGAGGCAGTTCAAAATCCAATACTAGAGGTAATTTGAATGCTATAAGTTATGGAATAAAAATAAGAGAGCTAGTGGTAATCAAATGGGAAAACAATCGGAAAATTCTGGAGAAGCTACTGTTGCAAAAGATAACCTCAGTGATGGAGAACTCTTAGTTATTTCCGATGGCATTTTGAAATTTTGCAAAGATTGGATTCTTGACTCAGGATGCACATTTCATATGTGTCCTAATCAAGACTTATTTTCAACATTTGAAGTAGTGTCTAAAGGTGTTGTGTTGATGGATAATGATGCAACTTGTATGGTTGTTGGTATTGGAATTGTCATAATTAAAATGTTTGGTGGAGCTGTTAGGACACTTGTTGATGTTAGACGCATCCCAAATCTAAAAAAGAATCTTATCTCTTTAAGTACTCTTGATTCAAAAGGGTACAAGTACACTGATGAAGGTAGAGTTTTAAAGGTTAGTGCTCTTATTGTGATGAAAGGGCAGAGAAGATCTACCAATTTATATGTCTTATACGATTCTACGATTTACAGGTGATGTAGCCGTTACTACATCTTCCTTGTCAAATGTAAGGTTACTAGACTCTGGTATATGCGCCTTGAGCATATGAGTGAGAATTATAGCTCAACTGAGCAGAAGATGACTTCTTGACAGACAGAGCATTAGTAAACTGAAGTTCTATGATCATTGCATTTTTGTGAAGTACAAGAAAGTCATATTCATGAAAGGCATCCATAATAAAAAAGGAGTACTTGATTACATACATTCTGACCTTCGAAAACCATTTAAGGTGCCTTCTAAGGGGGTGCTAGTTATATACTGACCATCATTGATGATTTTTCTAGAAAAGTTTAGGCATTCTTCTTGAAACAAAAAAATTATGTGTTAGCTATATTCAATGAGTGAAAAATTATGATAAAAAAGCAGACAGGGAAGTAAATAAAATGTCTTCGCACTAATAATGGCTTTGAGTTTTCTTCTGATGAGTTTAATGCTTTATGCAAGGCAAAAGGAAGCGTGAGGCATCATATAGTTTACCGTACTCCATAGTAAAATGGTGTAGCAGTAGATGAGTAAGACTTTGACGGAGAAAGTTCATTGTATGCTCTCCAACACTAGTTTACCTAAGTCTTTTTAGGTCGAAGCCGCTACTTTAGCTTGTTTTCTTGTTAATTGCTCTCCCTCAACTGCCATTGACAACCCAAAAAAAAAAAAAAACCCCCCACAAGAGGTATGGTCTAGTACTCTTGCTAATCACTCTTATTTGAAGATATTTGATTGTCCTGTATTTGCTCATGTTGATAATGGAAAACTAGAAACTAGATCTATAAAATGCATCTTTCTTGGCGACAAGCCCAGTGTTAAGTATTATAAGCTATGGTGTCTAGAAACTAGAAAAGTAATAGTCAGTAGAGATGTTGATTTTTATAAAACTACTATGCTTAATAACTCACCTTTTAGAGATAGTTATGATATAATTCAGCAGAAATCAAGCTCGCAGGTAGAGTTTGAGATTCATTCAAGGCCTATATCAAAGTTTACATCTCAATCTAATTCAGAGATGTAGGATGGTGCCACTCCTTCATCGCCATAGGCACCACTACAGTATTTTATTGCTAAAGACAGGCCTAGGAGAGATATTAGACCTCCTTAAAGGTTTAATGAGGCTAACTTGGTTGCTTATGCACTAAATGTGACTGAATGTATTAATTCTAGTAAAGAACTTTCTACTCATTCAAAAGTAGTTAGCGATAAAGATTCTTGCAGCTGGATGATTGCAATGCAGGAGGAGATGGAATCACTTAATAAGAATGACACATGGGACTTAGTGAGATTACCTAAGTGTAAGAAAACTATTAGCTGTAAATATGTGTTCAAAAGAGAGGAAGCAATACTAGGGGGTGAAAAAGCTAAGTACAAAGCAAGGCTAGTTGCAAAAAGCTATAGTCAGGTTCCAAATGTAGGCTTCACATATGTGTTTTCTCCAGTTAAAAGCATAGTTCAATACAAGTAATGCTTGAATCGTGGCCATGCACAATTTTGAGCTTGAGTAGTTAAATGTAAAGACAACATTCTTACATGGAAAGCTTGAGAAGGACATCCATATGCAGTCTCAAAAAAAGGAGAACTATGTTTGTTTGCTGAAAAAGTTCCTTTATGGCCTGCAACAGTCACCTAGGCGATGGTATAAAAGGTTTGACTAGTTAATGACCACTTACAGTTTCAAAAGAAGCAGTTATGACAGACGTGTCTATTTTAAGAAGAATAGTGATGGGTCGTTTGTTTATCTACTCTTATATGTTGATAATATGTTAATAGCAACCAAGGATAAGGGAGAGATAAAAAAGGTCAAAGCTTAACTGAGTAAAGAGTTTGAGATGAAAGACTTAGGAGTGGCAAAGAAGGTACTTGAGATGGAGATTTTGAGAGATAGAAAGGCAGATAAATTATACCTAAGTCGAAAAGGGTATATTGAGAAAGTTCTTTACAAATACACAGAATGCCAAACCTGTTAATACACCATTAGCAACTTATTTCAGACTTTCATCTGCTTTATCTCAATAATCAAATGATAAGGTTGATTGTATGTCATAGGTTCTATATTTTAGTGCAGTGGGATCTCTCATATATGCCTAAGGTTTATTCACGTCCAGATTTATCACATGCAGTCAGTGTAGTCTATAGATACATAACAAATCTTAGTAAAGAGCATTGGAAAATAGTTTAGTGGATTTTCAGATACTTGCGAGGTAGGTACTATTGATGTTTGTTTGCATTTTAGGAAAACTAGAAATGGAGTCATAGGATACATTGATTCTAATTTTGTTGGAGACCTTGATAAAAGAATATCATTCACATAGTATGATTTTACGGTTAGTGGTTGTGCACTCAGTTGGAAAGCTACTTTGCAGACTACAGTTGCGTTGTCCACTACTGAGGCTGAGTATATGGCTATTATAAGGGCTTGTAAGGAAACTATTTAGTTGAAAAGATAGTTTGGTAAGCTCATTGAAGACTTGCAGATTATCATAATTTTTTTGTGATTGTTAAAATATTATTTTCCTTACAAAAAATCATATGTCTCATAAAAGGACAAAACATATTGATGTGCGGCATCATGTTATGAGTGACATCATTGCTCTTAGTGATATTGTTATGAGCAAAGTTAGTACCCATGATAATCTTGTTAATATGAAGACTAAGTCACTTCCTATAACGAAGTTTAAGCATTACTTGACATGGTATTTATTACTAAGATTTGCCGTAAGGGCTTTTATGGGAAAGGTGGAGAGGTTTTTTTTTTTTTTTTTTTTTTTGAAGATTGGATTTCGTTGGTTGTTCCTTTCATTGGAATTCATGTCAAGGTGGAGATTGTTAAAGTGTATAACCCAAATTATGTTTCTGTCTAGCCCAAAGAGCTCATCATGTGACTTAATATGAGAATTTTTTTGAGACTTTGTAATGATACTGATCTGTTTTAATTATTTCATATATGTATAATATAATTTAAAATTTCAACATTATCTTTTTAAGCCACACACATTGTTCTCACATTTTATATCAATTTTTGAATTAATGAATTTCTTCTCCTTTGTCGGTAGTTTTTTTTCATCTAACATTTTTTACATAAATCTGTATATTCTTGTTTTTCATCTTCATTGCCCATTCTTACATAATTTCGTAACAAAACCATCCAGTCATCCAAGATCTACGTGGATTATTATTATTGAAGTATCAATATTATCATCAATACTTGTCTCTCGAATATAGTATTGAATGGAATATATTCTTCAATATCTTTCTTGTGCCATGGTTTTTTAGTGCTTGTAGAAAAACCAACATAGAGAAATTAGAATAATAGAAAAATGACAAATTTGACATGCCATAATCAAGACGGCGTATCAGTTGAAAATAATCCTCTAAGACGTTTTTGCAATGCGCTTGACGGTAAGAATTTGTGAAGGGACACTTGTGTTTTTTTTTTTTTTTTTAATCTCCTCGAATATTGAAACTGAACAAAGAAGATCTGTTTCATCTTTCATGTGGGCAGCCAAACATGCCAACGATGATGTAGCTAAGGTTCTCGCATATATATTGACCCCCTTGTATATATTGATTATGTTACTATTCAATGGACCACCAAAGCACCACTCAAGTTCAACCCCCGGTTACCAAATTATGGAACTATTATATACAGACCAGAAAGATCAAGATGACGCACCTTTGAACATAGACATGTTTCGATCTCAATTTATATATATATATATATATAGGCGCGCGCACACACAGAGACATATATAATATGAGAAACAAGACTTACACTTCTACTAACTCAATAACAAGGTTTTTTTTTTTCTTTTTTGTAAACCAGATTCGTGAAGCTAACCTAACGATTGCTTAGTTGAGAAAGATGTCTTTAGGTCAAACTAAAACAATAATAGTAATTATATGACCTTCAGGTTGTTCTGTTAATTAGTCAACTTATTCAAAAGTAACTAAATATAATGGTCGGTTTTTAGTGACTTAAAATAGGCCAATTTGATTAGTTCTGTTAAAGAACTTATAACTGATGTAGGACGTTATTGAAGTGAGAAAGTCAAAGGGAAGACCCAAAAAAAAAGGCCACATTATATATAATTTGTGTTTGGAGGTTTGATTGCCACGTTGATGCAATCTGAAATTGAAGAGAAAACCGGCCAAATGGTTTCTTTTTGAGGTTTGTTGGATCACTTGTCTTTTGCTTAAAACTGTTATAAGCATGTTTCTTTATGTAAAGAGAGAGTTCAAATAAAACATTATATTATTACATTTGATGACATTTTATATTGCTTAGCTGATAAATATTCTGTTCTGTTAATTGCTAGTATTTACTAGTCATTTTCAACGACCGTATTTTCAAGGCATCCAGGCCTCGATATGTGTTTGTAAACTTACAAGCTAGACGTGCTCGAATATGTTCCATATTATCCTTGGCCAGTTATAACGTACATATTTTATATGTATGTATGTATGTGTGTGTGTGTGTGTGTGTGTATGAAATGTAGATGAAATAAAACAAAAAATAGAAATTCTAAAATTGGGTATTTTGTTTGTGGCTACCAATCTTTTTTCCTGTACCTTTTTTTCCTTTTATTTTCAAGTATTAGAATTTAGAAAGATACCTTGCGTTTCCTTGTTTGATCTCTTATGGGTCGCTCTTCGTGCTTTGAAAGTAGTCGATTATTCCTAACTACTAAAAATCCTTTGTATTACTTTAAAAAAGATTAAAAATTTTTAAAAAAAAAAAAGCTCGATTTTCTCATTATTATTATTATTATTGTTATTTGTAAGCAAGGAAATAATCTCTTTCTAAATGCTTCTTAATAACACACTTCAGAAACCTTTATCAACGTGAGACTTGGATCTTCTTCTTAATGAGATAATTAAATCAAAGCACATTTTATTTGGCAGGGCAGTCAGATAAGGTCGAGTTCTGACTTCTGAGTTCCAAGATCTGACCAATTAATATGAGGCCCTAAAACATTGATCAATCTCCCAAGTAGACAATGATGTGTCACGCATACAATTATCTTCCGTACACGTGGCACGATCTTGATGGAGACGACTCATGCTATGGTGCATGGGGACCCACCTAATGGGGTCCTAAGAGATCTCATGTCGTTTTCGTCCCCATTGTGCAGCATACCAGACGACCTGTCCCCATCGCACCCCACCGATGATCAAGGGCGTGCTTGAAATATTTCTTGGAGGACAAGGGCATTTTTGGGTCACCACTAAATGAAGCTTCTTCTTCATTTTGTTTTGTTTTGTTTTGTTTATTCTTATCAATTATTAAAAATACAGACACAAAACAATTGAAAGGCTAGTACTAACCACCCTGTCAAAAAGATCTAAAAAGGAGATTCAGATTGAAGAGAGCTAGGGTTATTAGATTATGAACCCCTTCAGTAATTATGCACACAAATCTAACTGTTAAACAGCGCAATCTGATGTAAGTATGTTTTTTAAACACTTGGGCCCCACCTTACCCTTCATTCAAAGTAGCTAGCTCTTGGAAATCCATGCATAGTTTATCTAATAATATAAATATAATATGACTATAAGGGTTTCACATGAAGACCTGCTAGGCTTTGACTCTACTATGTTCTACTCTAAGTGCACTAGCATGTCCTAATTCATGTGGGCCGTTCATCCTTCTGATTTAGACTACACATTCTAATAGATCGACGGCCTGATATCTTGGTCAGTGTCATGCATTTCTAAACTCTTTACCCCAAAATTTATTTTTCAAATAAGAAAATTTATTTTTTTACGCGAAAAATCGTTACAATAAGTTTAAAATGGAGATTTAGACAGGATAAATTCTTTTGTATGATACTTTATAAACGAACTACATTATACATCTATTTTAAAAGTCGTTAATTATAATGAATAACATCCCACATCAGTTCTGAAATGCTCAAGTTATAAAACATTCTCTTATACAGTGTTATATATCATGATATTATTCTCAAACTCTTTAAAATAAATTAAACAAACAAATAAATAAAAATCAATAACGACACGTATGAGAATTAACATTTTTGTTTCGCATAAGCTAATTTTAAGTTGCCACCAAGTATTTTTAGTGAAAATCAGACGAAAATGATAGAAAAGCCAAACGAGATTGTGCCTTCTAATATCTGAGTTGGACCACTGACGCACTTAAAATAAATAAATAAATAAATAAAACATATTATAAATGGTTCACAGCTTTTATGCACTGTATATGGGACTTATTTTTTGATTTTTTTTTTCTTCTATTGTTTTAAACAAGTATGTGTGTGTACGTATGTATGTATGTATGTATACAACAAAAGTTCACTCCTGGGGATGATAGGTTTAAGAGACTCTGGGCCTCAAAAATTTCCATCATAAATATGAATAAAATTAAATAAAACATTATAAATCTCTAAACCCAATCCTAATCCATGCCTTACTTTGACATGTAAATGTCACATTGATTAAGCTATGTTGGTTGGACCTCCAGTCAATTAACTATAGAAAGAGAAGCCAAATTTATTTAAAATTTAAAAAAAAATAATAATTGAAGAACAAGAAACAAAAGGACTTGTAAATTTCAAAAGGGGTCCCCCATAGGCGATTGAATTGAAAGTGATTGGGCTCTAGAGACAACCACCTAAACCTAGCTTTTGTCTAAGTAAATGAGCCATCTTTATGTCTGATCAAAGCTTTCAAATTCATTATATAAAAATAAAAATATATATATGTTTGTATATTTATTTTTCAATTTATTCATGAATCATAATCACCTTCAAGTTCCAATGCCCTTAACATCCTTAGCAATTAAATAACGTTTAAGCAATAATTTAGAACTAGTTAGAAAACCTCAGAAGAATTACGAAATCCGAAGACGCCTTATTCTACAAGGTACATCTGTGAGAGACAGATTATTATTTTATTAATCAACTAATTATTGTTAATCTTAAAATCTATAAGCCACTATCGAGGTTGTTCGCAAGGATTATTATAGGATTTCGTTTTCAATGAAACCGACATATTATATTTTGGTTTTTAATTTAGAAAATTGAGAATCCATAATAATCTGTGATTAATCTTTGTCTCTGTTCATAGTAGGCATGTTCCTTTCAATTTTATACCTGTGAAGTATTGTTTAGTTTTCTCCAACTTAAAAAATAATAATTACAATAATGATAATGATGATAATGATAATCTTACACGAAATTCATTCATTGAAATAGACTGTTTCAGCTTTCATAATCAAACTTTATCATGCAAATGCGTGAAACAAAAGATGTGGATTAAAATAAAAGGCTTCCAAAATGAAAAACTTGGCGAAAATAAATAAAGTAATCAACCGGAAGTTCAATCAAACACGGCCCATGTGGCTTGATTAGTAGATGTCTAGAAAGTAGAAACTAGAGAGAGAGAGAGAGAGAGAGAGAGAGAGAGAGAACGAACAAATAGTAACATAGCAAATTCAATGAACTAAAGGACAGGTATTTGAGGAGCTTTATTGCAATTCTAATATATATATATATATATACACACACACATACCATGAAATATATGTATGTACACACATACTTGTGAACATAAAACAACATGGCTTTCAAACTAGGAGGAGAATGACGCGTTACGTGCTTGGTGTGATACATGCAGAGAGAGAATTTTCAGACAGGGCATGCCAGACTTCAACCATACCATGTTAGACAAGCCTGTATTATCTTATTAAGAGGTTACCAATTATAATATTTGACAAAATTATAATGTCATGTATTCTTTGTCTCCTCACAAGATTATAGTTCCATTGTTAATTTTACTATAAAAAAAAAAAAAAAAGAAAAAGATGACTATTGTTAATCAAAATCTAAACGATATCGTAAGAGTGACATAATTTAATAAAAACCTAGCAAGTTGAACTATGGTATATATCATTATTAGCAATCACTGACAGACCTTTTAAACGAATCACAAACTCATTTTTCCATCTCTGTGACTCGCTAATTATGACTAGTTAATAACTTCACGGCTGATAACAACCAATTTTTAAAAGTTTTCAACTTGTAGAATAAGTTTTTTGGGGTATTATTTAACTGAACTGAAGTTGTAGCCTACCAGGGATATGAATATAAAAGTTTTTAAAATGTCAATCACCAACCTATATAAGCACCGTCTCACTCTCACACAAGTTTTTTTTTTTTTTTTCGTGCACAAGTTATATATTATATTTATGTCTCTATATATGTATACATTAAATGTAGACATGTAATCTTCTAATAAAACATGACATTCGGAACACACAAGTGTAACTAGAGACAAAGGCTGTTAAGTATAACTGTTACCAACTAGAGAGATAGGCAAACAAAAAAAAAAGAAGAAGAAGAAGAATAATAATTAAACTACCTTGGGATCTCTTGACAAATTTGTTTTGTTAGAACTATTGGACAACCCCAAAATGCTTCTGCACCGAACAAGTTCTTCAATCAACAGTCAACACATAGAGTTTCGTTAGAGCCTAGCGGATCCACTTCTTACCAAATTGAAGATATGAGCAAAGATATCAGTTTAGTGTTAAGTGATTCCTGTATCTAATCTGTGATATTTGAGAAACCATGTTCAATATTTCATAAATTGTTCGCTTGTGCAAACTTTTTGACAAATTCTGCTCCTTGCAAAAAGAAATAACTTCAGCTGATTAGTGCTAAAACTTAATTGCTTGTGTAATATGTATAAGATAACCTATTGGACACCGATACAAGTTGATGGCCTAATTGGAGTTTTAAGTCACCTAATTACGTGATGCCACAAAATTAGATCTTCCCTTTGTGCTTCAATTCAGTTAATAAGTTCATAGCCTAATTGAATCAACCTCAAACCCCTTACAAGTCAAGGACATTAAGAAGTTCATGAACATGGTTAACATTTTAGATGAAAACAAGAGACAAAGAACGGTTGGTTCTAGTTCATTAATCGAATCGAAAACAGGCTTAAAGATATGACAATGGTAAGTGAAGTGTTAGTACTTAAATATAACACATAACATAGGAATTTGAATACATAATTGAAGTAGCTAACAAATTCTAAGTTGTCAGTCAATAAATTATACATACAACAATCTTCACCATCTTAAGCAGAACAAAAATGCATCTTCTCAAGATTAGAGCATCAAAACATCAACATGATAGCAATAATGTGCAAGGCCAAAACAAGAAATAAGACTCCATAGACTTCCCCGGCCAATGCTTTTTGGTTTAAACGGAAAATGCTAGTTTGTTTAGCTAGTCTACGTAGACAGATAATAACAATAGTAGAAGACTAACAATCATGATGATAATTCACAAAACATTTCAAGTCATAATGGAGGTTCTCAAGAACAGAGTTTCAAACATTTTTTTTTTTTATTTTTGACTTAATATCATCAGAGTAGAGTAATAAGTTGGAACCTCTGGAGATGATAAAATTGTGAGCTCGCTTTAAAAAAAAAAAAAACCAACACCAATCCTCCTGCTTCTTTTCTTGTCCTTCCGTTCAACAGCACCTCCAGGCAGAAACTGAGACGAGCTCTCGACGCTGCCAGCACAGTGTGAGTGACGCCTGACGCTTCTCGACGTGAAATCCCCGCACAGGAGTTCTTTTCACCACGCATTCAGCCTGTGTCTCGGCAAAGTTACTGAATGTCACGGGCACAAAACCAGCGGAGGCAAACACCGTCTTCCAGTGCGGCATTTTGTCTGGGGCTGGTACTCGGAGGCGCCCCAGGACAGTGCTCTCAATCTTGGGCTGCAGCAAAAACTTTTCAATCTTGTTCACAGCATCCGGTGTCATGTTAACCGCGGCGTCCAGCGACTCCAACAGGTTAATGTACGAATGGAGGGCCTGCAGGATGTGTTGCGGGAAGGGAAGGTCGCTTCTATCACAACCACGGTCAAGCGACACCACAATCTTAGGCGATAGCTGCTTTATAAACCGGAGAAGATTGGGCAATGCCGCCGGAAGGTTGGAAGCTGCCAAAATTGGAAAATTCACAGCAACAACCTCACCCTCCGAGTGGAAAACAGGCAGGGAGTAAGACGTCTGCTCCAAGGAATCAAAGTTAACAACTTCAAGATCGAATGCCACGCCAATCTCAGCGGCAAACTGCGCGAGGTTGTCACGCATAAGCGTGAGTTCGACCGCGTGATGGGTGGAGGGGGAGGCAAAGGCCGTGATCTTCAGGGACGGAGTAGGCCCTCCTCCTCCTCCTCCTCTGTTAAGCTCCTGCATAAAAGAGGCCCATTGGGCGCCAAAGCCAATGTCGAAATCGACAATGTGGATGCTGGCGGAGTCGGAGAGGGCCTCGAGGAGGGCCTGGTTGCAGGTGAAGTTGACGAACTGAATAAGAGGGGAGATTTCGGAGAAGACCTTGTAGGCTCCCATCTTGAAGATGACGTCAAAGGGGGTGGGACACCTGGGAGGAGGGAAAGAGACAGAGTTGTTGTTGTTGTTGTTGTTGCTGCTGTTGATGTTGCTATTGATGAAGAGCAACTGAAGAGCCTCCTTGAAGTAGAAAGCAGCCCTGTGGAGGGGCTTTCCAACCGGGGAGGAGAGGTGGTGATTGAGCCGCGCCAATATCCCTTGCGCGTGTGAGAAATTCCCAGTCCCTACCAGTTCTGCCGCCTTATACAGCTGATCCAGCAAAGCATGTTGTTGATGTTGTTGTTGTAACTCGTTTTGCTTCGGAAGAAACTGCATCATCGTCATCCCCTGAGGAACAAAACTACCCAGATGATGATGATGATGCTGCTGCTGCTGCTGCTGCTGCTGTTTCCTCATCATCAAGAACTCGTGCCCCGGATCGCAAAACGGAACTTTGGGGATCTGAGAGGCCACCGCCGCCGCTGCTGCCGCCGGAGCCAGGGGGTCCACTGCCATTACACCGCCCGAGTTGTGGCGCTTCGCTTGCTGCTGCTCCAGCGGCAGCAGAAAGCTTGGGTTTTGACCCAGCGGCTGCGGATTCAGAATCTGCGGCTTCTCGTCGGGGCTTTCGAACGGCAGCAGAGGAGGAGGATAAATCATTCCGGGAGACAATGAAACCGGGAGAGGAAGAGCATTGCTATTGGCTGAACCTGACAAGATGGGGTTTTGTGTGACCTTGTTGCTGTAATTGAGTGGCCCAGAAGAGCTCGTTGGCGGCGCTATGGATGACCCAATAGTCTTCCCACCATTATTGTTGTTGTTGCTGTTTCCAAACCCGGAACCAGAATACCCTAAATTCGGATCGAAATCGAGGACTCCGAAGCCGGCATTGCCGTCGAAATCAACAGGATTGTGGTGGTTGTTGATGGTGCCGCTCTGCAAGAGCTGTTTGAGGCCGAAGGAAGGGTCGTCGACGACGAAGTCCCCGGCGATCCAGCGTAGGAGGGAGTGGTCTTGTGGGCCTCCCGGAGACGCCGCCGCCGCCGCCGCTGTTTCCGACAACATGGTCTCCCAATCCTCCATCCCCCCAACAACAAGTCCACCGCATCTTTCGGGGATAGGCTGCAGCTCCGACGCCCACTCGTCCTTGGTGGTGGGCCCGCCGGGTGATGTCTCCGGAGGAAGTACTGTAGCCACGCCGCCAACGGTATCTCCGCCGAAAGAGGAAGAAAGAGTAGAAGCCGAAGTGGGAGGGCTTGGGCTTCTTCTCATATGAAGAACGGAAGTGGGTTCGTTGTTGGTGATGCAATTGTTGTTGGCGAAACTGAAAACAAACTCTTCGTTTTCGTTGGTCCACTTGCTGATATTATTATTGGATGTGGCAAAGCCTGCTGCGATTTCAAAAAACCCCTTCGCCTCCAGATGATGAAAGGGCATCCCTCTTTTCCCTGTTTTGTTGGATTTAATTTGTCTTTCCCACAGCGATCAAACAAACACAATCACAAACAAAAACACAGCCTCTTTGTCCAACCCCCCCAGATTTGTATTCTTAGCAACAATAACACCAATGTTTATATAAACCTCCTCAACTGCGTTCGACAAACAACAACGGTACTTTCTCTTCCTGTTATTTTTCAAACCCACCGTCTCTCCTTGCATGATGCTATACATCTTCAACTCAAACCCATTTTCACTTCTCTCTATTCCTTCGCCTGACTCCAGTTCAGCTCCATCTCTCTCTCTCTCTCTCTTCTCTCTCTATCAACAAAGTTTCTTCCTTTCTCTCTCTATTTCTATCCCTGAACAAGAGCCTGGTGGTTGATATTGTGGCTATTGTTTCTTCTTTCCAATCTATTCCTTTATTATAGTTGCTTTTGTTGTTGTTGTTGTTGTTGTTGTGTCGCAGCAGTGTACTCTGATCCCCTTCTCTGCTCTGCCATGGATGCGTGCATCATGAAAAAGGCGATAAAGTGCCCACCTCCTCTCTTCTCCATCTCTCTCTTTCTCTCTCTCTAGTCCCTATCCCTCTCTATTTCTCTCTCTATTATTTTTCTCTCCCTTCATTTTCTTTTTTTTTTTATTTTCAGTTTTTTGAGTTTCTGAACAAATTTATCTCTCTCTCTCTCTCTTTCTGATGCTGCCGGGCTTCTGTCACCCGCCCATAGTGGTGCGCTACTGTATAATGTCTTTCCCTTAATTTACAAGATACATTTGGAGCACTTCACTTTTTGATGCGTTGGGCACTCTAAAACTTTTTAAATTACCATTTACACCCTATCTAATCCTGCACTGTCTACCCTCTCATTGCCTCCATAAAAGGTGGCTGCTGCTAAAACCTTACAACTACGCTTCTCCAAGGAGATATTCTTGAAATTTATAGTTTACGAACGATTTGATCGTGGTTTTGAAGATTTATTTTATTAGAAAAAAATTATTTTAAAAAATATGTTCGAAGAAAAAAATTATTTATTAAGAAAAAATATAATAAAATTCGTTTAATTATTTTGTTATTTTTAAAATTTTATATAATTTAAGAAAAATCATTTTATTTAGACTTGTATATATAAAATTATGAACTTTTAAAATTTAGAATTTATTATAAAGTTTTGAAAACATAAATAGTAAAAAATGATGGTGAGATGGATTAAAGTTGTTTTGGAGATTTATTTTTTGGCCCCCAAACGAGCCTTAAATTGAATTAGTAGTTAAAAAAGAATTATGTGAATTGTGATGTAGATTTTAAAAAAAGTATTATTATAAACTATCATTAACAATCATCCATTAATAAAAAGTGAATCTTGTAATTTATGACCTATAAGTGGAGTTTAACTTTTATTAGATGGTATTTAGTATTATGGTGTTTTTAAGCATTTTCTTTTTAAAAAAGGAAAAAATTTCACTAGAAATTAGTTTTTTTTTTGTTTTTGTTTTCTTAATGAATAATGTAAGTGACATCTAATATTGTTTTTGAATTTGTGTTTTTAAGAATTGTTTGAGACTATTTTTTGAAATTAAGTTTGCTTTTTTTTAATAAATTTTGAAAAAATAAAAAATATTAATCATAAATTGAAAACAAAAACAAAAACCCAAATCTGGTATTACTTTCAACTCTACCCTGTCATCTATCACCCCTAACCTCCATCTTCGCCCAATCTTGTTTGCCATAGCCATCATCACCGAAACAAGTTGTGGATTTGGCTTCGATGAGCACCTTTTCTTGGCCCTAGGCTTCGCTCTCCCTATCCCCACCCCAACTGTCGTCTCCTCCAGTGACTCCAGGAAGCTCTTAGGTGACAACAAACGATGAGAAAGCTCAAGATCAAGCTCAACCTCATCACCATCGAAGGAGGAGAGGGTGCTTGTTGATAAGGGGTGAGTCGAGGTCAACCTCTGTCGACGAAGATAGAGGCCATTACCTTTGTCGTCGCTAGTCTACAGAGAGAGAAAGAGAGAGAGAGAGAGAGGGATAAGAGTGGAAGAAAATGAAAATGAAAAAGAGAAAACGACCTTTTTTGTTTCTAAAAAACCAAAAAAATTCAAAAAGGTAAAAAGGATGTTTTTAAAAATGTTTTGAAAATTTTTATCAATCAAATATTAATTTGGAATCGTTTTTGTTTTTTGTAATTTTGAAAATAAGGTGTCGTTTGGGAAAAAAATTACATTTTAATTTTACTCAAATATAATATAATTTTATACCAAATATAAATTTTACAACAGTGCTACGAAAACAATTACTATTCAAAACATTTTTAAAATAATCACATCAACTTTTTAACTTTACTACTTATATCTACTTTTACCAATCATATCAACTTTTCAACTTTAAAATACTTTTCATCTAAATATATATTTTATTCAAATATAAAACAAATATTTTTTAATCAAATATAATATTTAAAAATTAAATTTTATTTAAATATAATCAAAACACATTAAGTTTATCAAACAATCTATCACCCTATGAAAACGTTTTAAAAAACGTGATAAATTCCGTCTGATTGTTAACGTGTTAGAGAAACGGATTCTTTTAAACGCATGTCAAGAATGTACGGAGTCCACGATTAAAAAAAAATTTAAAAACCAATCGTATCATCAAAAGGAATTCAAGGACCATTATTATACTTTATCATTACTTTTATGGTTTTACCTTGGCAAAGCGGTAATAAACACTGTCTGCCTTCTGTCGAAAAAGAGAATTGGAGCGCCCAAACCACCAATACTACTTTATTTTATTTTATTTTTAATAGTTTTCTTCCCTCAAAATGCTGTAACCCGAGCAAAATGCCAAAAAGATAGCTTCACTGAATTTCCGAAACTGCCCTCACTCTACCACTTCAATTACGCAAAATAAGGAGATTTCCATTTCCCCTGCAGTAACTTTGCCTGCAATTTCAAAAAGTTACTGTCCTGTAAATTGCGATCAAGTACACACTATAACCTTGAAAAGCAACTACAGTTCAAAGAACTCCTTTTTTTTTATATTTTTTTTCTGGAAATTTCAAAGAACTCACGACCCAAATAAGAAAAATTAATGACAAGTACCAAACGAGAAACAATTCATGTATTAGTAGAAAACTAGGAAATATCACGCTTGTTCTTGCTTTTACAAATGTATAAAAGTATTCTATTGGCCAGTAAACTTTTTTAAAAAACCAATACTATCCTCACAAATAATACTTTTTATTAACAATATTTAAGGTGCATTTTGATCTTGTTATAATATGAGGAATAAACGCCACTAGTAGCACTCTCATATCAACCAGGAAGGTTTATTTAGAACTATTGTGTTTATTAAATCTGATTTATGAGTCGTAGTATATGTAAGAAACTAACATTTAATAAAAATAATCATGTGTTGTCTGTTTTTAAAATTTGAAATTTATAAACCATAAAGATTTAAGATCAAATTTTTTATTATATTATTAATATTATCAGTAGACTCACTCAATAACTATTGAGATAGAAACATGAGGACATTATCAATCTATTTTATTCTCGTAAAAAAAAAAAAAGGAACAAACATGATATACCAAGAGATGCGAGAAAATATTTCAAGGTATATTCTCTTTTGATTAGTTAGCCTTATTTTTCTCACGTTCTAATTAGCCTCCGTTTGAAGGAGGTATGTACATTGGATTTAAATCATATATTCCTTTTTTTTTTATCATCATTTATATTCTTTCACTAATATTGTAACATATATATAACTAATTTGTTTTTTTATTAATGTAATATGATATTATAATAATATATCTTTTTTTTAAGAATTATAATATTATTGGGGATATTTGAAGAAACATAAGAGTTGAATCTATGTATATTAGGATATTTGAATAAAAATACATAGATATAAATATTTAGAAGGGATATTTATAAAGAAAATCTCAAAAATAACCTCTTTAATGCATTTATTTTGGATTTTTGGCCTCCATGATACTTTGATTCAGATTTACCCCTCTTTTATTTTTTAATTTAATTTTTTTAATTTAATAATAAAATATATAATATACACCCAAATCATATTCCCTCATTTCTCCCCCTCTCTCTCCTTCCCATTTTCTCTCTTGCCCATGCCACTTACTCTCCTTTTCTTCAACAGTTCAGCTAGCTCTCTCTCTCTCTCTCCTTTGATTCTCTCTCCTCAGTTCTTCATCATCGTCATTGGAGTTACGATATCGTCGAACTCATGTCACCATTAGAGTCGGAGTCATGTCGCCATTTGCTGTTTGTCCGCGATCTCGCTCTCTCTCCATGCCTCGCCCGTCGTGTCTTCCCCATGGTCTCAAGATCAATTGCGATCTCGACCTTATATCATCATGGCTTCTCTCCTCCGATCAACGTTAAGTGCTTGGAGTTGATGTCGCAATCAACATCGCATTTGGCTCGTGATTGACGTCGACGTGGTTGCCGTGGTGTGGCCGTCATGGTTTGGCCGCTGTCGTCAATTCGTGATTTCATCTCCCTACTATCAGCCTTGTGAAGTCGACACCGCCACACCTCGTGAACTTCGCTATTCGGGTCTGCTCGCGGGACACCGACACCCCGGCGACTCATTTCAATTTTTGCGACCCTCGTCATCGAAGCTTGGTCACCACCGTGGGATCTGGCGGCTGACTTTTAATTTACAGATTTGTTTTTTATTTTTTATTTTTTTCTATTTTTTAGTTATTGTGACGTAATTTTTTAATATATTTTAATTATTTTTTTAAGAAAAATTTAATTTTTATGTTAAATTTGATTAGGAAAAAATATATATAAAACATGGTATCGTGATAAATTATACAAGAGTATTTTGATAGATTATCAAATGATATTCTAATGAATTATAGCATTACTGAATTATCAAACGATATTTGGTAGATTATCAAACAATATTTTGTTGAATTAGTCAAAGGTATTCCAGTAAATTACCTGATGGTATTTTAGAGAATTACCAAACGGTATTCCAAATGGCAGGTTACTAAAAAGTATTCTAACAGATTATCAAATGGTTCTATTAGATTGCCAAATGGTATTCTGGTGGATTACTGAAATACGAAAATTACAAAAAGGTATTCCAACGAATTATCAAAAGATACTCTAGCGGATTACTAAAATATGTGAATTATCAAATGATATTTTAATATATTATCTTTTTGGCTATTTAGGGATACTTTTAGAAAAACAGATTAGGTTGATCTTTGACGTGTCTTAAAAAATGACAAAAATCCTAAAGTTATTATAAGGAGGTAAAATTCCAAAGATATGCCCTTTTTGGGGCATTCCTCCAAATTCTCCTTATTTATATACATGTTCAAATTTGAGGTGTTAAGTTAAATAATATCCATTTTTTCTTTTATTTACATAAATGTCTAGATCTATATTTGGATGGCATGTTCACTTTTAGAAAGTGGGAATTTTATTTGTAAAAAGGTGTTTATTTAATTATTTTTTTTATCATTTTTGTCATTCAGGAAAATGAAAGGGAATTTAAAAAAAAAAACATATCTTAGACAGTAAAATTTTAGAAAAAGAAAAAGAATCTTTTCCAATGCTCTCACAATACACATTTTTTAATATAATTTCTCCTTATTCCAAATATCTTTTCATTCCCAGAAAAGATTACACATCCAAACACCATCTTATTTCTAAAAATGAAAAAACTTTCTCATCTAAAAGAAGAAATTTTTTCTTTTCTAGAAATAGATATCCCATTTAAATGAAAGCTAAAATAGTATTTTTAATGACAACATTATCCTTTATAAAAAATTGAAAATTAATATAAAGTATTATAAGATTCAAAAAAAAATGGAAAAAAAACACGTTTGAATAAATATGTTAAGATTGATTTCATGGTATGGGTAATTAAATTTTTTATAAAAGGAAAAAAAATTTACTTTTATAATAAGGAAACTTTTATGTCTGAATCATCATAATTTGTATTTCGTTATGAATGGTATAACATTTGTATAATAAGGTAGTGATTTTTATGGTTTTTATGACAATTTCGAGTTTTGTATGGTTATATTGGATACGGGATTTTGATAGTTAAAATGTAATTGTCTTCCAAATTAATGATTTAATATGATAATTTCGTGTTGTTTATAATAACTAAATACAAAAAAATAAATACAAATTATGGATAAATATGTTTAGGTTTATTAAAAGTAATTCATATTTATTAGGAAAAATAATCAATAATGTCAAAAAACAAAAAAGGAAAAAAATAATCTAAATAAAAGAGGAATGAAGTAAATTATGATAAAAATGCAGAATAGGTATTACATAATTTGTTTATTTAAAAATAAAAATTTATGTAATATTATTAAAAAAAACATATTTTAATGTGGTATTTTAAAAATAGACTTTTAGTATAATTACTTTTATTTGGAATTGGAACATTTGGAGTATCATTTGAATATATATTTAAATGTTAATATTTAAAAAGCACTTTTAGATATAAACATTTAGATTTATGCTTAGATAATTAATGAGAAGTTTGAATTACTCGAATTAAAATATGTAAAAACTTAAAATATATTCACAAAAACTATTAATATGGATCTTATTTAATTTGTTTATAAATTCAATACAATTTTTAAAAAAATCCAATTTGAATTTGTACATGCAAAGATAAGGACTTTTAAAATTTAAGTTATACAGTTGTAATAGTACTCATAAATAATAAAACTGTTATTGATTTAAAAAAAAAATCAAATTTGATCCATCTAAATGGATTACCTAAGATGGAAAAAAATACACGTATATTCCACAAGACCATGTAAATAAAATAGTAAAATTTGTAAAAATGGTTCAAATAAACGGGGGTCGAGCATTTCTAAACAACTTGATTACTGAGTCGAGTTGGGTTATTTAATGCTTTATTGTTCTAGTTGAGAAAAGTAAAATAAACCGCATAAAATACTTTGTCACACATACGTAGGATTGCATATGAAAACTATTAATCATCATATTAGACTAGTTTAATGATTTTTAGATCATCAGTCCAAGTTCACATAGAAACAGTCCAAAAACAGTTTGAAACCACAACATATTGTTAAGGAACGGTTAAAACCAAACCTAATTATTCACCGATTATATAAATTTTATTTTGGTGGCTCTATTAACGTATCTTTTTTGACTCTTCATACCTCTATTCTAAATACATTCCCTCTTAAATTCAAAATGATTAAATTTATTTAATACACATCCATTTCATTTCCAAAATCACCTCTACTTACTATAAAATAAAAAGTATTCTACCATTTCAAATTTCTTTTCACACCTTTTTTTTATTTTATATTCTATTATAGGTTAAATTAAAAATATTAGAAGAAAAAAGTTTTAAAAGAAAAAAAAGGACAAATAAAATAACATATTTATATGTATACATAATAAATCGAAGATTTTGCAAGAAAAAGTTTTCAAAAAAATTACATATTCATATATTCCTAATAACATATATAATATTTAAAATATATAAGGTTTCAAGAGTTTTTAAAAATAGCCTAAAGCACGATGATAACTAAACAAAAACAAAATTTTTTTCAAAAATAATTCAGACAAAAGTAATTGAAATGGACAGGAAATAAAATTTAAATAAGAACAAAAAATCTAAAAAATATCCTCCAAGTTTTTTTAAGATATAAAAAAAATATTCGCGAGTAGTTTTAAATTTATAAAAACTAAAATTGTAGCATATGTATTATTTTTAAAAACTTTTGGAAATAAATAATATATTAGTTTATTTGAATGATAGATATTTGAAAATTAGAATTTTTATTATAGCTTTCAAAGTAGTAATATTTATAAATTATTTATTTAGAAATTTAATACATAGGTGTGCTTAGGAAAATAATAATAATAATGTGATTAAATTTCTTTTTTATATGAAATTTTATTTATATAATAAAGTGTATTATTATTGTCCTTTTATGTCATTTTGTTTGAGGGTTTTTTTTTATAATTAAAGAATTTAATTAATAAGGATCATTTTGTTTGAGGGTTTTTTTATAATTAAAGAATTTAATTAATAAGGAGTGTGGAAAGTTAAGAAAGGTGTATTAATAAAACCACTTATTATGTTTTTATAATATCTTTTTATACTAAAAATAATTAGAAATATGATTATGTTGTATTATTTGAATAAATATATTGTTATTACTTTTGTTCTAATTTAGATTTGGAGTCTGAAAAAGATGAATATGATTTTATTAATATATGTGTTTGAGTTAAATTTTTAAAATTTAAATACGGGTTTATTTGGTTCTCCAATCTAGTTTAATCTAATTTCTAGAATAAGTTAAATTATTTAAATTGATTCAAACTTAATTTAACTTAGTAGAATTTACTTTTATTATTTCAGGTACAACTTCCAATACAAGTTATTTATATTTTCATAATCTCCTATATAAATCAAGTTAAATTAAATTAGAATGAAATGTTCAATTTAGCTTAACTTTCAAATTAAATTAAGTTAAATCAGTAAACCAAACACTCACTTAAAAGTACTACAAAAGTGGAAAAAAAAAAAAAAATAGAAAACCCCAAAAACCCTCTTAAAAGTACACTAGCTACTAAATCCAACAAAAAGACAAATTGCGATGTAAACTAGACTAAACCATTTAAAAAGGGTTCTATACGTAAAAAAGTCCAATCTGATGTATGTGTTTTCAATTCATAAAAACAGTTTAGTCTACCAAACCTTACAGTTTTGATACTAGACTGAGTTATAAACATCCCTATTATTATGATATTATTCTGAAGACAATTCACCTTAATGGTTGCTCGTTTACTTGTGCAAACTTTTTTCCTTTTTTTAAAGTTAGAAGTATTCATTTTGACGACAAAAATTTTAATGCAAGAATTTGCACTTAAAATTACCAAGAGATAATAAGAAAGGATTGTGTAAAAAATAAGGAGTTATTAACATTAGGGAGTTCGGAAGAGAACCGTGCGAGGGCAATACACACTACTCGTGGTTTCAAAAGGTTTCCACGGCTAACGCGCCCGGGCTTAAGGACGATCACTTACAATTTGTACGCCTCCCATGATTTTGAATAATCCTCTGTCATACCCTCCCATCAACTAGCACCTACAATTTCAATAGGTTTCTCCATCAAACACGCCCAGATCTAAGAGCGGAAGATGTTGAAAAATAAACAAAATGCACCATAACTAACATGAAACTAAACTCACCATCGAAGCACACATATGCCAACCACAAAAAACAAAATATCAAAGTTTGGGGAGGGAAATGGCCACCTTCCTTATTATATACACAACCATAAAAAATAAAATCAAACAAAGAAAGTCTAGACAAATCATCAACCCTTGGCCCATCAGATCAAGGATTCTCTCCGCATTAGAAAGACATAGCATATCACCAATGACAGCTCCACAAAATCATGTTTGGGGGGGTGTTGTTTGACTAGTTTTTGTAAGAGCACCTTTTGTGAGAAAGTTGTTTGGTTTTTGGGATAAGGGGATGCGTTGGCATCTTTTGAGTGGGTTTAGTTTCCACTTATCATCCCGTTGGCTAGTTGTGGCCTGTTGGCTTATTACAGCCTTAGTTATGAACTCTAGTTCCACTTATTTCTCAGTCATTTGCTGGTTTTTGATAGTGTTTGTCAGATTTAGTTATACACCTTTGTGTCTTGTGGGTTTTTGTTATAATCTGTGCTTCTAGTCTTTTAATAGCTAATTATTAATTATATGACTTTACCTTTATAAAAGAAAAGGAGTTTTTTTTTATTGAGTAGTGGATATAAAAATGATAAAGAATTGATTTGAATTGGAGGGATTTTTTTTTTTTTAATAACAAGAGGGCTTTAACAAGTAATAATGGATAATTAAATTTTTGTTGTGGGTAATTTAAAAAAGGGTTGGAAAAAGTTGATAGAGAGGTGTAAATAGACGCCTCTTGGTCTTATTACATAGTTTGGTAAATACCTATGCAATTTAAGTTGAATCAAGATCGCCTTTAACCTTGTGCTAGGTAAAAAAAAATCAGGTTTTGATTAGATTGAAAAATATAGTTTATGACTTGTTTGTTTAGGATACTCATTTCCCAAATGAGTTTAAGAGCCTATTTAATTCGTATGTGTACTTTTAAAATGGGTGAAAAAATTAACTATAAAGTATTTTTTTTCTAACTTTTTCCATCATCTTCTCATTTGAAAAAGGAAGGCATCTTATTTTTAAAATTACTTTGTATAGTTCCCATTTTAAAATCTCTTCAGAGTCTCTTTCAAATACATTATTTCTAACTCCATTTCTTCTAATCTTGAAAATAAGATTACTTTCGAAACAAATTTTAGACTCCTGCTTTTTTTAGAAGGAAAATTTTTTTATATTACTTCCAAAAGATATCTTATTCTTAAAATAAAATGATTTATTTATTTCAAACAAGAAAATTTTCTATTTTAAAAATGAGTATGTGATTTAAACTGATCATTAAACTTCAAATTTGAAATCCACTGGCTGACCCATTTTAACAATTTGAATCCTTTTATTGGAATACATTTTTTATTTTGTTTAAACCAAAAGAAATGCTTGAATTTCAATTTTTTGCATTGTGGATAATAAATCATCATTATGAATTTTTTGGCTTATAAATCATTATTATGAATAAGTTAAGTACGTCTTCCTCTTTTGAAGGCCTTATCATCGACTATTACGTGTAATTGTATGGGTTATTGCTTCGTTTATTTTTATTTTTGTGTTTTTAAGTATGCATGTGTGTGTTTCCATAATATTTAATAATCTTTTTTTACTATCCTAATTTCTTTGAATTAAAGAAAGAGCCAAAATAGGTGAAATCTTAAGCCTCGTTGGGGAATGGATTCAATCCATCTCATATTATTATTTTTTTAATTTTAATTTTTAGTTTTTACTATTTTAATTCTACTCAATTTATATTATATAGATTTCAATCCATTCCTCATATGAATTTTAAGGATACGTTTGGTTTATGAGTCCGGATCTAAAATTTTGAATTCAATTTTGTTTTTTTTAAGAGAAATTATAATTAAATTAACTAATTTTAAAAGTAAAATATTACTTTATTACCAACTCAACTCTTTAACTAAATATACTCTAAAGAGATGCTTGGTAAGCACATTGTATGTGTATTGCATTTAATGCAATGCAATGAATACAATTTACATTTGGATAAAAAGTATTTACATAATATTTGAATGTAATGTATGTTTGGATGAAAAGTATTTAAATTGTATTTAAATAATAAATATGTGATGTGATAGGTAAAAGTAGAGAGAAAAAAGAGAGAGAGTATATGATATGATTAGTAAAATTAATACAAAAGTAAAATAATAAATAGTGATTATATTTGATTTAAAATATGATGTGATTGGTATTTGAGTATAATATTTTTATATTTAGATGAAAATTAAATTGTATTTAAATATAATATAAATATAACATAATAAATAAAAGAAGCATAAATGTAATCTTGAATTTTAAATAAAATGAATTACAAACTCAACTCTTTAACCAAATATACTCTAAGGGGATGTTTGGTAAGCACATTTATGTGCATTATGTTTAAATGTAATGCAGTGAATATAATTTATATTTAGATAAAAAGTATCTACATTGCATTTGAATGTAATGTATGTTTAGATGAAAAGTATTTGAATTGTATTTAAATAATAAATATATGATGTGATTGGTAAAAGTAGAAAGAAAAAGGAAAGAGAAAGTATATAATATGATTAGTAAAATTAATACAAAAATAAAATAATAAATAACGATTGTATTTGATTTAAAATATAATATGATTAATATTTAAATAAAAATTTAATTATATTTAAATATAATATAAAAATAATGTAATAAATAGACGAGGTATAAATGAAATCTTGAATTTTAAATAAAACGAATTACAATAATTAAAAAGAAACTTGAGGCTTGTCTTCCGTTGTTTTTCCAACTTTATCCAATGCAATACAAAAGGATTCATTCATCCACCTTTTTTTTTTTAATTCCCAAAACGAGAGTACAAGACAATTTAGGAAGCCGAAGAAAAAACACAACACACCTACAGGCTTATGTAATTAAAAAAAAAAAAAAAAAAGGAACAGAAAAGGTTTATAACGTCAAGATCAAAGCATGAGGCTGAGATTGATCGTTAAAACAAAAGGACTTGTATTGTGGATTGGATCAACCAATCTTATATAGATTGAAATAGTATTTTTTTTAATTTTAATTTTTAAAATTTTTACTATTATTTTTAAATTATTTTGATTTTTTAAATAAAAATTTTAATTTTCCCCCTATTTTAGTCCTTAAAAGAGACATAATTTTATTTATATTGCATAAAGATATAATGCATTAAATATAATATATATTTGGATATTTTGTATTTGTATTATATTCAAATATAATATGTGTTTAGGTTATTGGTGAGAGAAAAATAGATTATGTGATGTGATTAGTAAAAATAGATAAAAAAAGAGAGAAAATATATGATATGATTAATAAAATTAGATAGAAATATAAAATAATAAATAATAATTTATTAGATTTAAAATGTATATTTAAATGTAATACTTTTTCAACAAACACATTTTCAATTACAATGTATGCAATGTAAATTTAAATGCACTCTCCAAACAAACCATAATTTTTTTAAAGAATTTTTAAGAAATATTGGATTGGACATTTTGAATTAAATAAAACGAATAACCTAGTTCTAATGATTAATAAAGTTAATTGAGAGAATAAATTATGAAAAATAGAAACAACTACGTTAATGGTGCAATTAGGTATTGATTTGAAATGGTATTTTTACGGTGGAGTTTATTGACTTCTACAAAAAAAAAAAAAAAACTAGTTAAAAATTTTTGTTTCTTTTTTTAATAAAAAGGTAAAAACTAAAATGAAATTTTTAGGCCTGGACCTGATGTCTAAATGCAAACTAAGTTTTTGTTGTATTTATAGTTATAGATACGACCTAACAATAATTCCACGCTTTACTTTTTTCATAAGATATAGAATTTGAATTCTTCATTCTAAATTAATATATAAAAAAATAACTAGGACAAGTTGTAAACATATAAAATTATTATGATTAAAATTTAACCCTAGCTAATACTAAAATTAATTGCTACTGTTTTACAAATTTATGTGTAAATTACAAAGACAAAATACTATAGAAAAAAGTATCAAATCATAAATAGTGAAAAGGCTGTGGTAGGAATATTAAAAGAGTACCTACGGTAGGCATTCTTTTTTCAACTATTTAGAGGTAATTGAATGATCGAGATTTGTTTATTTATAATAATTACAATGTATCTTAACATGTATTATTATAAAATAAGAAATTTTAAAAAATCTGAATAATTAATTAAAAAACCCAAAAATTCCTCTCTCCCATTCAACTGGTGACACCCCAATCGTCATCAGATTCGGTCCAGGGAAAGTGATTGCTGACCAACGAGCCCACCCCCCCGAACCTATCTGATGAAACCCCCTGCAACCCTGCAAATTCGGCAACCCACCCCCCTCCCCTCGCGAACCCATCCAACAATGCACCCCCCAGGTGACCCAACAAATCCAACGAATCCCATCCCCTCCCAATCAGCAGCCACCTCTAAAGATTTCTTTTTTTAATTTTTGTTTTTTGAATTTTCTTAATTTATTAGTCTATAATTCTATATGGTAACGTGCATTATAACAAGTAAATTTCAATCATTAAATTATATCTGAATGGTTTAAAAAAAAAACTATTGTAGATACTATTTTGAGGTCAGTACAGCTTTCTCCTATAAAAAGCTAATACAGAAAACCCTTTTGTTTGTTTGTTTGTTCTTTTTATTTTTTATTTTTACCCTTCATTGGACTGTTTGTTCTTCTAGGCTTAATAAGCTAGCCTAACCACATTTTCACCCCTCCGAAACTAGCTTACCCACTTGATAAATAATTGGCTCATAGTTTTAATTTGTTTGTTGTTTTTTGGTTGGAAGGAACACAACTTTTACTTGCCTACATTTTTTTCATCCTACTTTATTTCTTATTTAGATTTTAAATGTTTAACTTTTTTTTTTTCCTAACTTGGTAGCAGAGGAATTTGAACTTATCTTGTAACGAGATAAGATGTGAAATTAAAGTTAAGTTATTCAATTATAACCATAAAAATTTCAATTTATTTTGTTACATCTGAATTCAAAAATTTTATTATATTAAAAATTGTTTTATTTATTTTAATTGATAAAAGCCTATATAAGGTGTTTGATCTATATATATAAACAGAACTTTTGACATTAGAACTTCTGTTAAGAGCATCTCAAATCAATCCTAAAACGGTGCATCAATAATAATATTTGGCATTTAAATGAAAAAATATCTCTTTAATAATGTGCTATCTTTAATGCTAAATTTGTAACAAATTCACGGTAAGTTATAATTAATTTTAATTTTTACTTTTTATTGATTGATGTATTCACTTTTCAATGTAATATTATTTTATTTTATTTTAAAATTATTTAAATACTAAAAATGTGTTTTTACAAGTTTAAAAATATAACGAGGATGACAAAAAATAAAAGTGTCATTTCAAATAACAATATACTATTAGAACATAAAGTATGAAAATGTTATTTTCCATTCACATTTATAGCTAATATAACATTGGCATGGTCCTGTATTGAAGGTAATCTTATACATCGTTATTTTACTTATTCGGACACACCAACTCGTGATAAAAATAGCATAATGATAGTCTCTAAAGTATAAATCCTAATTAGGATGAATGCTCTGAAAAAATAAATAAATAAATAAGAGAGACTATTTGGATTTTATTTGCACTGATCAATACATTAATGAGCTTCTGCTCAAATTCAGCTCCAAAATACAAAACAAAAAAGGTGGTCATTTCTTTGTTATGTTTCGTCTTAAACCCAAGAACGTAATTGCCTTTCAGATGATTCAAGAGAATTTTAACACAATCATCAGTGGGAGATTTTCGCTAAAAATAATTTTCAAGATAATTCTTTCTTCTTCTTTTCATACATGAGGAAATATTAAAAAAAAAAAAAAAGAAACATTTTTGCACGGAGTAAATATATTCGAAGTTCTGCAGCTGTTACGTTTGCGCATCATGTTCCTTTTTTTTTTTTTTTTTTTGTTTCTTTGTTTCTTTTTGTCGCCTGTCTTCCTTTTTAGTACGTGAGTATCTTTTCAATATTCACAGTATTAAAGTTGGAAAAGATTATCACTTTGTCTGAACATATAATAATAGTGTCGAATATGTAAGCAGTGTGTGTATAAATAATTACGAATTATACGTACATACATACATATATATATATATATAGGGATCCACAGATACTCAAAACGCAACCGGGGAAACAGGTAACCAGCATAAATAAACTGTCCGTCTAAAAAAAAATGTACATGTAATCTTCAAACAAATATTTGCTTCCATAAGTACAACTTATACGTTAATTGAGAATTTTTTTCTCTTTTCTTTTCGTGGAGTTATCTCTAAAGTATATCTAAATTTTATACACTAAAAATTATTTTTTTTCCCAGAAAATTTGAGTGTGAATGGATATGTTCATATTCAGCCAAAAAAAGGCCATATTCAGGGTTGTAGAATTGCATATAGGAATAGCCCCGTTATAGTATTGTCATACACACGTACATATAATAATTTGGCGTGATTATGAATTTGCTCAAAAATATCCAAATGTATATATATGGACACCAACATTGCATATCAAGGACATATTTATATATATATATATATGGATTACTATCTGATAGCCTTTTACAAAACGTAGTTTGTAACTTTTTTTTATTACTACAACCAATTAATTCTAATACAATATTTTTCAGTGAGATTTATCTCTTAAATCAATATCTAAATAATACTATGTAATAATATTATAAATAAAAAATTATATTAATTAAAAATATAAAATTATATATAAATCAATTGATTGTTATTAATTTTATGTATTTGTTTATTGAATATGTTTATTTGATTTATGAGTTGAGTTTAGAATGTAATAAAATTTTTAGAATTGAAATTGATTGACTTAATTATAATTTTTGTTAACTTTTCAGAAAAAATAAAATTAAGATGGAAATTTTGGATTCAAATTCATATGCTAAACAAATCCTAAATAAGAGATTATTTCTATAAATATATATAAAGTCTCATATTCGACACCGAATGTGAACCGACACACCGATATAAATATAAATTATATTTACTAGAAATGTAAACTGATGTATAATGAAATGTGAACATATTTACAAAGTGTAAATATAAACATATTTATAAAGAGTTTTTCAACATCTTTACATTTACATTTCCTTCTCCGCAATGTTTATATTTCTAATTACTAAAATTTACACTCTTATAATATCAGATTACACGCCGAATTAGATATAATGCAATTCCTATATACATATATATCCATATATCTATATAATGAATTTGCGAAATGATCATTCGGGGTGATAATGAATTTACTCAAATTGGCAAATGTATATGTGCCTACCTGTGTATATATATTTGCATATCATTGCGTATAAAGAGAGATAGGTGTAGTACTCAATGCTCTTTGCTTTACGATGTTCAAAGTAACAAATAATTAAGAATTCATGACAAACTGTGCCCTTTCCACAGCCACGAGAGTGCCGTATTCATGAAAGTATGTGATACGTAATGTCAAAATCAGTATTTCATTTTTTAATTTATTAAATTAAATACTCCTTTTTAATCTTTTTCGTTTTTGTGGGTCCAATACATGGTGCATCTTTTAATAAAGTTCCTTCTTTTATTTTTTTGGTACGTAATATATATATATAATCCCAGCAGATCTGGCAGTTAAAAAGATCTTGGGTGTGTGTGTGTGTTCTACTTCTTCGTTTTTTCTTTTCTTTTTTTCTTTTTGGACCAGCTAGAAAAACTGCAAACAAGCCAAAATTACCGGTCGAGTAGTTAAATAAACGTCTGATATGAATTACGGGATAGCGCACAAATTAATAAACCAGAAGTTTAATGAGTTATTCTATTATAAAAATTTTATAATAAAGTATAAAAGAAGATCTTATTAAAGTTAGAATCGTCATATTTTAGTTTTTCTTTTCATATACTTTTTCATGACTTAACAAAATGATAATTTTTCCATATCTACCAAGGAAGTCTCTTCCTATTTAATCTACCTGTCCATCAAAACATTGAGCCGAATGATATTTTATTGATTAAGGAAGGTAATTAGAGAGATGTAGGTTGTTTAATACTACTATAAAAAGGAGTTTTAGCGACAATGTTGTTAACGATGACTATTGCTGTCATTAATTCAGTGTGAATTGTAACGATATATCATCGCAACTATTTTGTTTTTAAAAACATGTCGTCACATTAACTAATTATAATAATATGTCATCGCATAAACTTCATTATTTACAACGACATATCGTGCCAAATATGTATGGACATGGTTGCGATGACGTGTCATTACAAATAAAGTTTGTCACCAAAAAACTTAAACACGAAAGTTGTTCCTGCCAATTTATATTTATTTATAACGACATGTCGTCATAAAATGTAAGTTGATTACAGTTGGTATTAAATATCTAATGACATTTATCAAGGGGTTTCTGCGATGACATATCGTCGCAAATGCAAAATTTGAAATTTAAAATTTGACAAAAAAATGACAGAATATTTGTTTTATTTGCGATGAAATGTTGTCGCAAATACTAAACAGTTATAGTTGGCATCAATCAGCCATTGTCATTTACTGCTATAATATTTACAATGACATGTCATTACAAATAAATTTGAAATTTAAATTTTGACCAAAAATTAAAAGGATATTTATGCTTATTTGAGACGACATGTCATCATATATATTAAACGGTTATAGTTGACATCAACCAACCGATGCCATTACTTGTTGTAGTATTTGTGATGATTTGTCATTGCAAATAAATTTGAAATTCAAATTTTGACAAAAAGATGACGAATTAATTAGCGGTTTTTCAATATTATTTATGACCAGATGTTAAAAAAGTCACTGCAAAAAAAGTTTCGATACTTGTTTCATTCGCACAATACATTTAATGATCGTAATAAAATGACGTCGTTTTGGTTAATATTTATAATGACATTTTAATCTCTTGCGACGACATTTGCGATGACATTTTAATCTTTTGTTGTCGCAAAAAAACCGTGTATAAACTTGTAGCTCGAGCCTTCTTTCTCATTTTTCTTTAGTTATCTTTCTAGTCTTCTCTCCCTTTCGTCGTTCACTCTCCTTTCTTTGGCCAAAAACTGTGCGTTTCTCCTTCTCCCTTCGTCTCATCCAACCTCTCTCCTCTATCCGCCGTTGATGCTGCCTCTGCCGCCCCCGCTACCTTTTCCACCGTTGTTGCCTCCTTTGCCCTAAGTGATGTTACTATCAGTCGCACGTCCTCCACCTCCATTCATCGCCGTTTTCGAACCCCCATTATTTGTGAGTTTGGATTTTTGTAAGTTATTTGTTTGTGTTGGTTAATGTAATTATGTTTTTTTGTTGTTAATGTTGGATTATTTTAATGTGATGGTGTTTTTGTTGTAGTGTTTTGTTGTAAAAAGTTTTGGTATAAGTGTTTGTTATTATTAAATTCATGTATATTAATTGATTAAATTATTTTTAAAAAATATATATTAAAAAATTAATTAGTTAAATTGATGATTAAATTTGATTAGATAAGATGGATAAAAATTATGATCGGTTAAACAAAAATTTTTGATACTTTATTAGTAAAATTAAAAATTAAATTTATAGATAAATGATAAAAATTAGTAATATGAAATAATATTATGAAAATAATTAATAATTATAAATAAATATTGAAAATGTAAATAAAATGATATTTACTTGGAAAGTGTAATAATTAGCTTAAAAAAGAATGATATATATTATATTATAATATTAATTGTGTAAATATTTAAAAAATATATACCTATGAACAATTACAAATAAATACTAAATTATAATATTATTTAATTGAATTAAAAATAATAAATATGATTCATTAAAAATAGATAGATAATTTGATATAATCTTAAAAAATAAGTCTATGAAATTATTAAATAAAGATTATAAAAAAAACTTTTTAATAAAATTTAAATAAATGATTAATAAGATTTAAAAAAATTGATAATAAAATAAAAAAATCATTATAAATAATGAATCGTGGTAAAAGAAAAAAAAGTATAAAAGTAAAAATTTAGTTAGAATCATAATAAAATAAATAAATTTTTCATAAAACATCATAAATTTATATAAAACTAACCATATAGTTTTTGTTTATTATGTTGTAATTTATGACTATATAGTTATAAAAAATAATATAAAAATTTCATGCATAGGTATGATTTGTTGATTTGTATTTTGCATGTACATTCATGAATTATCTTTAGACCCATTCGTGAATCGATACGTAATGACTGATGCTTGAATTGTTCTGTTTGGACAATTTAGTATTATACTTAACGTGTTTGTTATTATATTTCACTTGCACCTTTGGTAGATGTTTTGGTACGTCTTTCTTTGTATTTCTGATGTGCGAATAATAGCACACATAGGATAATTAAAGGGAGACGCTGCCGAAATTTCTACAGAAAAGGGGCATTGTGGGATAAGTGATACAATGCTAAATAGAATAGGTCCTTACCTTGTAGGTTTAGAGTAAATGTGGTATGTAGAATTGTATATGCATACATATATTATATGATTGATTTTAATGATTGTGTATGTTATTATGTCTATAGTTGAAATGCCGATTGATAAGAGTTAGATATATATATATGAAGAATTGATTGTCTGATGAGTTTTGAGATGAATTGTCTGCTTTTATCGAGATCACAAAAAATTATATAAATTCCATTAGGCGTATCAATTGCTTATGCATCAAGCGTAGAAACTATGAGATGATGCCAGTAGAAACAGCGAGGGTGCATGTACATTGATTTTTCTTTGATTTGTACACTAAATGAATTCACTATGGTGAAGTTAAACCGATTTCAAGTACTGATTCAGTTATCAGTGAACCAATTAACGAGATTTTGCAATAATAAATGATGTCGTTGGGATTGATAATGATGATGATATGTTGGGTGAGATAGAAATAGCTATAGAAGATAGGCAGTATGATGAATTCAAGGACCTTTTAACCAAGCTACAAATGGAATTGTATCGAGTTGTACTAAGTATTAATCATTGAATTTCTTAATGAAACTAATGCACTTAAATGTGTTTACAAGTTGCCTAATGAGTGTATGGATACGCTATTAAATATATTGAAAGATGCTTTCTCAGATGGGAACAAATTACCTACTTCTTATTACCCAGCATTGATCAGTAAGATTTTGTTAATTTCTTATACGATGTAAATTTTTCTTTAGTAATAAAATAATATTATACTAATACATTTAAATTGTTGGGCAAGCTAACAAGGGGACCCATCAGCTGATATCTGTCATAAACAATTGGGGTGACATGCATCGTCATCAGGATACTTGGGTTAACCCCCAAGCCAAGTAGGCGTTTGTAAGTTTTTTTTTTTTAATATTATAATTTCTTATTCAAATTAAAACTTATAGTTATAACATGTATGTACTTTTTAATGTGTAGCATGCGATTGAGGGAGAGAGAAAACCCATAAGACCCAATTCGCTTTTAGTTCATCCATCGCACCATCGTCCGTAGCTGAGGAAGGAATTATGGAGCATGTCTTGAGTACACGTAGAGGTCATAAGATTGACGTAAACCCTACACTCCTATGCAGGATAGTCTCTGGTGCTTCTTTACTTTCTGGTTTACAGTTAAACAGAAGATCTTTAGCTCGTATTGACTCAAACGTAGAACAATACTTGTCACGACTGTATGAGAAAAATTTGTAGTTATACAAGAGCCACAAGATGATGCATAACTTAATGGCTCGGATGCATCCAAATATCTAATTCCCGAGTATTATCCGACCCGAGCCATATGTCCCTCTAAGTTCTTCGTCTTCTTCAGTTATTGTAGAGATAACAATGACAATGCTAGTGATGTTGCTGCCAATTTAAGAGAATAAATCACTAATTGTTATTATTTATGTATATTTTTTTACAATTAAATACATTATACTTAATTTGTTAGGTTTATTTTTTTAATAAATATATGACTTTCAATTAACAATTTTAATATTATGATTTATTTTCATTATTATAATTAGCATATTTCTATTTCATTTTGAATTTAAATATATAACAATAAAATCTACTAATAAAATTAATAAATTAATAAATAATAATAAATTATTAAAAAATTTATACAAAATAAAATAAAATTTATATGTTGGCGTCACAAATAATAATAAAACCAATAATTATTAGCAATGACTTTTCAAAAAATGTTGTCACAAATATTTTGTGTCACGTCAGTAAGATCACATATATTTGTGATGATATTTTTTTAATTTATAGTTGTAAAAAATGACTGTCATGTCAGTCTGATTGATCTTTTAACGACATAATTGCAACGACATAATTGTCGTCACTATTGTTATTACGACAACGCTTTGTTATTACAAAAAATTTATTTACAATTGGGTATTAGTGTCGACTTATATGTGATAATATGTTATCGTAAAAGAGGTATTTGGATGACTTCCCACCTTTTACAATAACATTTTTTTATTGTAAATTGTAATGTAATACGTAAACACCTTATATATAAAAATATAATATATACGAAATGAACATTACAGTACTAGTAGCTAGTGCGAGAGTTTGCCAAGATCGGCTAGTTATTTATTTGGAATATTCATATAATTAAAGGTGCCTCCTTTTGGAAGCTAGATTCATGATTAAATACAAATCCAGTGGTCGTGCATGCATGCTGAAACAGCTAGCATGTTACACTATTTGATAATCAGAAATGGTTTATGGAGAAGAAAAGGCAAAACAAATTCTATGTACATTATTATTCTTTTCTTTTATTTCCTCGGAGTCTTTTCCAAGGATATGGATTTAACCATTTAAGGGTGGGAAGTATACAGGAGTAACTTTGTGGAATAGTCATTATAAATGTATCAAGACAAGTAAAGGCTAAATATGTTCCCTAGGAGACAAAAGGCACATTTACATTTATATTTATGATAGTGAACTGGTCTCCAATGACCAAAAAGAACGACAATGATCATGTGGTAAAAAAGTTTCAACATGATTTTTTTGTTGTTTTCCCTTTTGGTTCGTGATCAGTTAGTTTTCTAGTGTTTTTTTCCCCCTGAATTCTAATATTCCTAAATGCCCAAATAATCCAGTTTTTGGTGGCTTGACTCTCCATATTTCCCTTCTTGTTTTGGCTTGATCTAGAATATTTTAGTTTTCCACTGTCAAAAACTTGATCGGGGCATGGCCGCAGTACATTAAAACCCTAACTGTAGTGGCCAATATATCTTCAATATAATAGTGCTGCGGTTGTGTGTGTGTGTGTGTTTTCTTTTCTTTTTTTTTTATTTTTTATAAAAGAATAGATTCTATAACCCGACTTTAAAGTCTTTGTCCAGTTAATAATAATGTGGCGTTAAGCTTGTGATATGGTGGAAGAAACTAGATTTAGCATCTATTTTCCTAGTAGAATTGAATCAAGTAAGCTATTTCAACTGATTTATTGGTGGGCTATTAAATTTCTATAATAAATGAAAGGGATAAGGAATAGGATGACATTAATATTAATTTCCCCCTTTTTTTTATAACAAAAAAAGGGAAAAATAGTAGCCAACCTGATGTATGTCTAACTTTCTACAGTTTAGAAAAATTTATGCAATGCATCTGTGTTTTCTATATACATTTGATGTATCATTCGTACATTGATATCAAGACCAGTGCAATAAAACATAAATAATATGTTTTCAATTATATTACTAGTGGATCCTTTGGAATTGAGCTTCGAAGACAAATACAGCAACAGTTTGACTGTACTTGTCTTAAATACAGCTCTGTATACGTTTTTTGAAATTTCAATATCTTAACAACAATAATAGACCCTCCAAAGGACTTCACGAAGTAGCATAGCTCCAAAAGGACTGTTCCCTTGTCTGCGCGGTTTATAAAGGTAAAGGATAAAATAACAAGGAAAAAAAAAAAGTAAGAGAAAATTAAATATGTGGGTATTTGTGTGGAAGGGATGAGAGGGGACAAGGCTTGGTCTTTAGTATGAATTGTTTGTACATGTCAGGATGAGGGCTTAGTTTATGCACACCCCCATGTGATACCCTAGCCAAAACCTTTTTGTTTCTGTGAAGTGGAAAGTGACTCTACTCCAAACCTATTTGCCCCACTCAAATATTTTCCTTTTATATATTGTATTATATATTGCATTTTTTCACGAGACAATCCTTTGATAGGATCCAAAAGTTATGCAAAGTTATGCTATTGGTAATGTATACTTTTGAGTCATATATATTTTTATCAGTTTTCTAAATGGTATGTCTACTTATTAAAGCAGTAAATAGAATGCTAGCTAATATCTTGTTTATTTTCATTTATTTATTTATAAAAGGAGAGTGTAATTAGTAGACCCCATATCAATTTAGAATAGAGAAATAAGATTGATAATCTCATGCCCAATCATGATATTAACATTAAATTACTAACTTTTATATACAAAATGATTCATTAAAAAATATCAATAAAATTCAATTACTTAATTCATCAATTATTTTTTTTCCCTAATGTTATATAATTATCTTAATTATCACTAACTATGTTATAATAAGTGAAAAATATGTTCTATATTATAGTAAAATAACATGGATCCATTTTTTTGCACTTGATTCTTTATTTTATAAAACAAAAATAATTACGGAACTTATAAAAATAAATTATTTATTTAGTAAAGAAATTATTCCAGTTTCGAATACTCTTTTTTTTTTTTAACTAGAAGTATAAAATTTTAGTACTATTTACTTATTTTAACTTTCGAAAATACATTATTTAATGTATATTTCTATTAATAACTACATAAGATCGGTAAGTGACCAACCCAACTACATATGTATATACACATTTTTGCATTAGTATTTTTGTTTCATTCGCCAATTATGGCAGTTTGGTATCATAAAGAAGGTGACGAAAACATGGCCAAAACCCAAATAATAATCTAAATACACGTTCCTACTTCATATATCACATGCCATGTGTGTATTTATGTATATAAATTCTCAATCCATTTCCTTTTGAAATACCATGCAGTGCATGTATTAAAAAAGCATCACATATAAAATCCTTGATTTTTTTTTTTGTTTCCATTCTTTTATTTAGGACCTTTTTTTTTTTTGGCATTAACTTTTTGATTGCCAATGTTCAAACTTGAAAGTTTCATACGCATATGACATATCAGCGGACAAGTTCGAAAACGACAATTACTATGATTCGATGACTTTATAGGCCAGTCTATTTAGGAAGAGGACATTATGAGTTATTGCCAAAAGCCTGTGTGTGGTGTTTCTTATTGTTTTTTGATAAATCGTTATGATAGTCAATTGGACGTTTTACCTGAGAATCAAAACACTTCTCATTACTTTGCCTTTCTTCTTCTTTTTTTTTTTTGCCTTCAAATTTTGGATTTTGATTTGTTTTCATATAGATGTGGTCATGACCCACCCCTTAGATCGCATTAAAATTGTGTTAAAAAAAAGGGTGAATTGAACATGTCATTAACGATTCATAATTACAGTGATATATAATATTTTATGATGTTCTACCAAGCCATATATATAAACAATATATCGATTAGAATAGCTTTAATTAAAGGAAAATTAAGTTGGGTGGCTTAATTTAGTTATTCAATATAATAAATCCCCAAAATTTTTTTTAATTTAACAAAATGACTATTTGTCTTTTTTTCAGGTTTAATCAATTAGTGATTAACCATTAATTAATTAATGATTAACTAAAAATAATTTACATTAAGATCAATCAATGATGAACCGTAGTTTGGTCAATTACTAATTATCATTTAAAAAAATTAATTAACTATTTAAAAAAAGGACTTTTAATTAATTTTTAAAAACTTGAATCATTTATTAAGAAACTTGTTAAAAAAAAAAGGGTTCTTTGACTATAAATCCTTTAATTAAAACATACATGGCCTGTTTTACCAAACGATCACAGTACTTAAAAAAAAAGAAAAAAGAAGACAAAAAAGTTATAGGAATAAATAAGCAACGTCACTGATCGTCTTTAGACATATATATATTGTTTTGATTAATCCCGATTTGGTTAGATTGGATTATATGCATGGTCAATAATAATACCCATGTTTAGTGATCTTTTAAACTGTAAAGCCGGCTACTTTTGTCTATAATTCACATGACTATATTCAACTTTTTAAGCATTATAATATACATTTTTTCCAACTTTATTACTATAATTACGACTTAAATCTTTCTCCATCACCACCCAACGAAAGCACAAAAGATTTTCCTATTTACAGTATGAGAGAGAGAGAGAGAGAGAGAGAGAGAGAGAGAGAGAGAGAGAGTGAGCCAACAAAAGAAAAAAACTGCTCGGGGCCAATTTCCAATGTTGAGAAACAGCTTATATATATATATTTATATATATATTAGTTTCTTTGACAAGTATAGCTTATATATTTAATTGTTTAAAATTAAAGTAGGTTGTTTGTTACTTTGTTGAACGAAATGGCAATAAGATTTGGTGCTTGTCGGATGGCCATGAAAAAAAAAAAAAAAAAAAAAAGAGACATGCCAATTACCAAGTTATTGGAAGCTAATTAGCCAACACAAAGTAAAGTTGGTAAGCCAATATAACTCCAGACAAGATTTTGCTTTTGGTTGGATTAGAGGGACTCTATTTTGCTTCTCGCATGTCCCATTTTTCCCTTTCTTTTTTTTTTTTTTTTTTTAGTTGCCTAAAAGGTGGCCCAAGCAATATATATCAAAAGAAGTGCAAAGACCATATGTTTTTTCCCCCTCCAAAAGAAAATTATCCGGTTCTTAAGTCTTTGTCACCAACAAAAAGCTCCCAAAAGACAAAATCATGAGGGAGGCTCTCTTTCGGCTCCGGATCATATATATACTTGACCAAAATTATATGGTGAGGATTCTTTATCTACATCGTATGATTCTGAACAACATTAAATCATATTAAGATCATATCTTCTGATAGAGATGTGAAGGTTTCAAAAAACTAATGTTAGCACTGTTTTTTCTATGGATTTTCCAATGTATTCATCACATTTGTTTTAAACGTTACTTAATAAGTCTGATTATTTTGTTGTATTCCATTTTTTTAGGGACAGTTACGTTGCATTCTATCATGCACTTGAAAATTCACGTGTTATTATTATTATTATTTTTTTGAATAAATTGAAAATTCAAGTGTTGTTCGACACACGAAGAACAAGACATATTGGCAATAATAAAAGTCATGTCGTTTACCCGATAAACGACAAGTAGTTATATCCGATAAAGAACATGTCGTTCTTCATGATGGAGGACAAGTCGTTTCTGTATTCATTAAACGACGGGTCGTACTGAATATTAATAACGACATTTCGTTTCAATATAGGTCCGAACCCAGCACACGACATCGAAATGACGACCTGTCGTAGGAGAAAATTCTCTATGATGTAACTTCCAATTTTTGGTGAAAAGCAAGCGGCGAGGGACCCACATGATTTGACGTGGTCATCAGATCGTACGGCCAAAAAATTCTTGATTGTTGCGCAAGACAGTCTGCCGTGTTGTGGTTTTACCACGTAAGCGCTGACGAAGGATACAAATATCCATTGGATAAAATATAAATGAACACAAAAATAAAAAATAAAAAATAAAAATAAAAATAAAAAAAAGAAAGAAAAGGCAAGCGAAACTCTTTATCGTCAAACCAAACCACGAACTCTGATCAGATTGATTTGAGTGTTATCAGAAGTCAGAACAGAAAAAGCTTTCAAACTTTGGATTTCGTTTTCAACAGGTTTGATTTTCGTCTTTAATTTTCACTCACTCTATTTCCTTCAGTTTTCCTGCTTTTATTTTATTTTCATTTTTATTTTTATTTTTATTTTTGGATTGTTTTTGTTTTAATTTGATCAAAGATAACCGGTAATAAGCGTTTACAAATTAAAACGTATAAAGGAGTAAGGACCTAGTAACTAATCATTCTGAAAATTTCGGTTCTCGATGATCGCGGTGACTAACATAAAACTTTTTTTCTTTTTTTTTGCTTCAAGATTTTTTTTTTCGGTATAATTCTCTGTTATAAATTTGGATAATTGAAATCTGTTTGGAATCTGTTTTGTTTTGTTTTTTTCTCTTATTAAAAAAAATATATTTTTTTATGTTGTGTATTGTTAATTAGGCTCGTAGTTATCAGAATGGGGATTGAAAAGAAGGTTTTTTTTTTTTTTTTTTAAATAATAAATTATTTTAAGTTTGTTGTTTTGTTTTGACTTATAAAGACAGTTAATTATCAGGTGGAATGGCTAAGAGCTACTTCAAGCAGGAGCATGATCTCGGTAAATACTAGCATGGTTTGTTTGGGAAATAATGTTGTAGTGTAATGTTAATGTGTGTGGTTTTTGATCTTGAGTCTAGTAGATAAAGTGCTAATGTTCCATTTTATTTTCAGAGAAGCGACGAGCAGAGGCTGCAAGGATTAGAGAGAAATACCCCGACAGAATTCCGGTGAGATTTTCGATTAAACACAGACCGATAATGTGTTTCAAAGGTGCATTTTAGTGTTGGTTCATTTACTGGTTCGACATTGGATTGAAATAGATAAACCTCTTCGGTTGTAAATTTTTTTAGATGGTTTTGCTCTCTATGTTCATTTGTATCACTATTTTAGTTGCCTTGTTTGGTTTGTTAAGGTGGGGGAAGTGGAATAAAGGGATGGTGATGGGAGGTTTAGTGGATGGACTTTAAGACTTCTACGCGTGGTTGATCCGAGGGATTAGAGGAGGGATTCAAAATCCTGTACCTGGCTCTAATTTTGATCACTTAAAGTTCGATAGATAAGAGAGCTTCCATAATTTCATACAATAACTGAAAGGTCCTCACATGGGTCATATTTTCTTTCCCACATACCAAACAACTATTTGTTGATATACAATTGTCAATTGATAAATAGAGATGCATCGGTTGATCGTAGGCACTGTAATCATTTGCACAACATTTAGAGTTGCGTAACTTCAATCAGGAATTTGATACTCTTTTACTCTACCTCCATTGTTAATTATCTTTAATATTGTTGTACAATTACTTTTTGCCTCCTAGCTGTCAGCTGACTTGTGTATAAAACTTGCTTCTACAATTTTAAGGTGATTGTGGAGAAAGCAGAGAGAAGTGATATTCCAGTCATTGACAAGAAAAAGTAAGGTTTTCATTCTAATATTTTTGTTTATAGATTTCCATTTTTTTTCTTCCTGGTTTTCTTAGGCCGCATCTCTGAGTGAACCTTTTGGTTTATTTAGGCTTTAGGATAGTTAGTTTTATTTTCATGGAGAATTTTAATAGTAGCAGACTGTACATGCATCAGAAGAAATGGGAAGAAAGAAAGAAAAGAAGATGTTACACTTTTATGTCTCGATGTTCCTCATCCTCTTTCACTGTTGCCTTTGATTACTTGTGTTCGTACAAGATAAACTCAAACTCATTTTCAATTTGAAGTAATCTTGTTTTCTAACACTCATAATTTCTATTGTCACCGGTATATTGACGTTATATAAACAACTACAAAAGTATTCCGTCTAAGCATTCAATAATTTTGGAGAAAAGTACATAGGGCACGGTAATGTATTTAATAGTGACACCGCTCTACTCTATATGTTTGTTTCTATTGTCACTGGTATATTGGTGTTAATTTTTCTAACCCCAAGGGGTTGGCTCAGTGGTGAATCACTTAGACTTAGTGCATTATGAAGCATTAGGCCTAAGGTTTGATTCCTATTGAGTACTATCAATTTCTTGAGATTACCCCTGTGGGTCAAAGGCCTAAGATTTACTTGATTCATGTGGAGAGGGCGTTTTACCTGGGTTCCGTGGATTAGTCAGGACAAAGTTTTAGACACCACAATTATCAAAAAAAAAAAAAAGGACAGTATGATGTCTCAAAAGTTTTATGTCTCTCTATTATCTTATACAATTTGGATTTTGAGTTTGCTTAGTTGCTTCTGATACCCTTGAGTTTTTTTCTTTTTTCTTTTCTTTTTTTTTTTCCTTAGAAAAATGTCTTTCATTTTCTCTAAAAGCATCTTGCCTTTTTTTAACCCTTCTTTTAATTGAACTTGACGAGAAATTATAGGTACCTTGTCCCGGCTGACCTAACTGTGGGACAATTTGTTTATGTGATCCGGAAAAGGATTAAACTAAGCGCAGAAAAGGCGATCTTTATCTTTGTGGACGATGTTCTCCCACCTACTGGTAAATTTCTATTTTTGTGAATTTTGTCCTCAGATTTTGATGCAAGCTGGGGGCATTTCGAATTTGAGGGGTCCATGGGCAATCTCGTTTCTTTTGGCTTTTACAGGTGCGATTATGTCTGCCATTTACGAAGAAAAGAAGGATGAAGATGGATTTCTTTATGTCACTTACAGTGGAGAGAACACTTTTGGTTACTAAAACTCTGGTTTAATTTTCGGCTTCTGCCAAGAGCTGGTTCACAAAGCTTCTATTTCAATTGCACAACAACCACCTTCTCTCCCTTTGCTAATGCTTCGCTTATTTTGCCTATTATCTTTACATGTTGCTGGTAATATTGTGTACAGTTATGTGTATATAAACTTGAAAAGTATTTTCTTAATCGTAAATTTGGTGGTTTGTGTATCTCATAGTGTCATGTTTTATGTACTTTGATTCAGGAACATTTGAATCTCTCTCTATCTCTCTCGTCAGACTGTAGTGGGAATTAGGGGCCGTTTGGTACAATAATTACATTTTAATTATATTCAAACGCAATGTAATTTTATATCAAACGTAAAATTTTACATTTAAATACAATTCTTTTCAACAGTAGTACGAAAACAATTACTATTCAAAAGTTTTTTAAAATAATCACATCAACTTTTCAACTCTATTATTTATTATTTTTACTCTTACCAATCACATCAACTTTTTAATTTTAAAATACTTTTCATTTAAACATACATTTCATTAAAATACAAAATAAATACTTTTCAATTAAATATAACATTCAAAAAATAAATTTCATTCAAATACAATCAAAATGCAATGTGTTTATCAAATGTCTTCTTAGTATTTAGATTGAAGAGGTGGACACCTCGTGGGTACATGGACAAAAGTCTTTGGAGGAGAAGCTCTAGCATTTGGATGTGGGTTTGTGCCCACATATCTGGCCCTTCTTTCCAAATTTTCTGGACCAAGGCATCCAAGTTAGGCAATAGAAAGCATTACTGGCCGAAAAAATGCAATGGCCCCATTGACACAAACTAGGATGAAGGATCACCCCCTGCCATTTTCTCAGGCCAATGGTTAAATTGCTGGTATACTAACCTCAGATCAACAGTCAACACCCGTTTAAATGGTGTCGATCTGTCCTGACAAAATTTGGAGGACATCTAATCTAACACGGCGAAAACATATTATCCAACACCACAACTCACATAACCTTAAATTGAGTTGTGTAAAGCACCGTTAATGCCTAATAGCACCGCTCAATGTCAAAAACATGTCTCAGTGTTGTTCGAAACATCATTTAACTCAGAAACAATGACGTTACGATGTGTCCTGTAAACTTCATGTCGGGGTTTTTGGAAAAGTTGCAACAACTTTAGAAACAGAACAAAGGGAAAACTTTAGGACGTATTAATACTTAATTTTTTTAAATTGGAGTCAAGAAACAGATAATTAGTTTCCATTGTTCGGCCTCATGATCCAACTAAAGAAATCTAATACACTCTATGAAGAAATGAAAAGTGAAAAGAAAGGATGAACAAGAAACGGTGGGCACGAGGGAACAATAGCCCGCGAGTGTTAGGCGGTCCAAAGGGGCTTGATGTGGAAATATGCACCACGTTTCAAGCACATGGACTACATGCCATGTTGACGGGAATTCCCAAAACCAACGATGGAAGGGCCTACCTTGGAGGGTTTTGTTGTCCCAAAAAGAAGTTGCAGTTGACGGTTCAGCCATGCCTCTGTGTCTCCTCCGATGTCCCCACCTCCCGCTCCCATCTGGGTTCCATTTGATCCAATCTTCTCTTTTCCATTAATAAAACACTCTTTTTCTGTTGATGGAATTCCTTCTCTAATATCATCCCACAACTAAATGTTCTATTACTTTCTCTTTCAACTTGTTCAACTTGGTGCTCAACTCTTGTCGAGTTAAGGAGGTTGAGGTTGAGGTTAGTTAAGTGACTGCAGGCCGTTTGACAAGACATATATGAAGATCGATGCTCTTACACAACGTGTGTCCAATGTGTTTTGTCATCGACATGGTGATCGTATTATTAACGGAGTAAACAGCTTTTTTTTTTTTTTTTGTAATGGATAAAATGGTGATCTATGTATGTGCATATAAGATAAGGGGCAGAAGACCATTTGAAAAGATGTGTCAATAGTGATTTCTATGAAACCCTATGATAAGAAGTTAGCATTTTGATAATTTGTTTACATATGTCAACTATAATAATCTTCTTTCACTTAATGCATTTTACCTGAATTATTTTGTCATATATTAAATAGAGTTGAGAATTGATCTAAATATCAATCATTTATTAAACAAATGTATCATATTTGTACTTGTATAGGCAAGATAAAGGAAGTTTATAAATAATTAGATTATTTTCATTTGTGCCCTCTTATTTTTAGGATTTTTCTCATTTTGTATTTCAAATTTTAAATTAGTCCTATTTAACTCTTTCTTAGAATTTTTGTAAAAAAACAAATAAAAATAAGGTAACGCCGCCCTTCACTATTTGTTCTTAACGGAGATTTAAAAAAAAAAAAACAAAAGTGTTAAATGAACCTAGTAGAGGGGATTAATGAATGAGACTACTTTAAATTTCAAAAGAAAAAGTGAAAATTTTTGAAATTTAGATAACAAAATAGAAATAACTCTAAAATTTAGAGGCACAAATGATATTCACCTAAATAATTCTCATCTTTATCGTACATTCAGTAAAGTACAAAAAGTCATAAAGTTCTGAATGAAAACATGGTGAAGGAGGGACTTGTAGTTGCAACCCATAAACTACTAGTTAGAAGCCACAAAGACAAGGAATGGCAACTCTTATGTAAAAACACATGGGTAGGACCAACCAAGTTTCCTTGTTGTGCTTGCAAATTTTACTTCTTAGACATTCCAATAAATTAATCTACCAACTTTGACTTAATTGTAATGATTTGACTTTAGCAGTTATTTGCACAAAACGACTATACCTCTTGTAATATGTCTGTCTCAAAGTGTTCTCTTAATTTTAAGAATCTTAGAACAATATTATCATGCCTGGCCTATGTAATTGTAAATTAACCTTTCTTTGATGTGCTAACAGTTGTCTCTCTTCTTGCTCAACATGTATATATATATATATAATTTGATTTGCATGCACACACACACACATACACACACACACACACACACACACACACACACACACACACACGCACGCACGCACGCACGCACGCACACACACACACACACACACACACACACATATACATAGATATCTTTGACTAAGTAGGTCTATAATGGTTTGTCCTACTTAGAGTGCACCCCGCGACTGATTTAAAAAGTGAGAGAGGAAAGGGGACAAGGGAGGACCCAAATATCTTCAATTTCGTTCTCAATGTCCATCATACAAACACCAGCATGTTCTCTTAAAGAACGTCTTCTCTTCCCATACACAACCTGCATTTAATGCTCTTCTCCTCCTCCCTCACTACAAATACTCTCAATATTTCCAATGCTAAAACTCACATTATCACCTTGCAAAACTTAAAGCCTGTTTTCATCATTATATAATTCTAGCTAAGACTTGAATTTGTATTATAGATCCCTCAATACACACACACATCATCATTATCATGTCTTCTGTTGCCCTTCTCTTTCTCCTCTGTCTCATTTCTTCTTCTTTGCACGCATGCAATGCTCGTCTTTTGGCCTTTAGTGACAAGCAAGTTGGCAAGGTAATACATTGGTACTGAAACTTAATTCTCTTCTTATATAATTTTCTAGAATTAATAAATGTATATATCATCTCTTTTTTGCTTTGCATTTCCCTAAAAAACATAGGGCATATTATTGTGTTAGATATCCTATATCCTCGTAAGTACTATACCATGGATAATTATTAATAATTCAAATGAAATGTTTGAATATTTTTTTTGATCATATGATCAGTACAACTCAAAAAGTCTTTGAAAGTGGGTCTTGAGATTTACACATGAAATATATATCGAATACGATCTATATGTGTTACTTATGTGTCTCTATAAGGAGTTATCCTATATATCCTATTTTGTAGGATATGTATGAGATACTGAAATTATTGTTAGGGTTTGGTGCAGCAAGTAGAAAAGGCAAAACTTTCTGCCCATGAGACATTGAATCCGCAGCCGAATCAGAAGGATGGTAAAATTCTGACAGTAGAATTCCAGACGCAAGAAGATCATGATCAAGCCAAAAATAATGGAGGAATTAGAAATGAAAATTATCACGGTGCGAGCGCTTTAAGGCTGCTGGAAATTGTAATGCTTAATTTGAGAAAACATTATACTCATCCGGTGGCTGCAGATGGACCAACATCCTCAGGTTCTCTTCAAATCAACTCCATCTCTTTATACAAAATGGATCAGTTTGGACAAACCCTAGCTGGCTAGCTCTTAAGAATTAAAAAAAAAAAAATGAAGTCCTACAAGACAAATATCAGCTAGTCCTTGATCATAGTTTTTCAACTGCCTTATCTTTGCTTAAATGTACATATGTAATATTTAATCACTGTTTCCACAAGTACGAAACGGAAGGTGTATACTATAGAGACATGGTTCTCTGATCAACTTTGTCAAAATAGAGAGGATGAAGTATGTGAAAGAAACTTTAGAGAATGAAGCTTTTTAACTCTAAGGAAATTTTTTATCAACTAAACTCTGACATGGCTCTTTTTTTTTTTTCCCCCATAGATTTCCATTTTAAGTTAGGGGAGAAATAGATTTATAATATGTTTCTGACGTATTGTTAGTTTTTCTTCTCGGGTTTGTTGTCGATCTTATTTGTTATTGTTTCTGTCAGTTTTTTAAAGGCTACTATTGGGCGTCATTATTAGTGCTGATGGTGATTAATGATATATGTTGGTGGGATCTGCAGGAAATATAATTACAAAATCATTTTCTCGGATTGTGTTGCAACGGTCGATTGAAACTGAGGTATATTATCATATTTATATGTAATATATAATATAATTATGCTCAGTTATTATTTGGATTCCAATAGCTTAATAGTTAAATTCATGTCGGGACCAAACTCTTGGCCCTCATCTTCACCATAATGTCCCCAGGGAGGAAAGCATAGCAAATGGTACGTCCATGCATGCATTATACAGCAGGCTGTTGACACAATGAACATACGACCAAAAAAAAAAAAAGTAAATTTAAAAATGTGTATATTTTTGTGTTGTTAATTGCAAGAGAAATGTATCATGAATACGACATATGAATTTATTTATTTATTTTTTGAACCTAGTATGGAGAAATTCGAACTTAAAATCTCAACATTGGAGGTATGTACAGACTGACTAGTTGGCTAACGGTTTTATAGGGACATGAGGGACATGCAAGGTCAATGTTGGGATCTGCTCCACTAGACACCGAAGAAGCTGTCGATACCAAGGAAGGTGATGCTATAGACGACATAGTAGTCATGGATTACGCTCAACCTCACTGGAAACCGCCCATTCACAATGAAAAACCCTAGACATCACCAACAATATGCGTCCTATAAATCGATATGTTATACTATGTTTCTCAGGCTATCCTTGTGAATTGCACAGTAAGTTAATGGAGAATCATGACAGCAGTTTAAAACACTGTAGTATATAAGAATAATGATGTCGACCTTCTTGTTTTGTTTTTGCAGACATCATCATTTATAAGAATTCACATGTTACTGTTTTCTGGAATTGTAAACAAATATTGTTCAAATATATATATATATGTATAGAGAGAGAGAGAGAGAGAGAGAATAATCAGTTCGACAATTCAGTGTAATGGATAAGGGCTATTTGCAATGTGTGTGAGCCTGTGTTTTTATGAAGTGGGAATAAATGACTGTGAAGAAGGAAACATATGCCCATGGCATGTATTGCCAATGTTGTGAATCTGTTGGTTGGCATTCTTAAATGAAGGAAATAAGTTATCTTCTGTCGATCTGTGTTCTCCTAACACGGTAGGGACTTCACTTCGATCAAAACATGGAAACAGGAAAAGAGAGAGAACTTGAGATTTTTTAGAGATCTCACCGCAACATTAATATTCAAAGTACTTAACCTTAAAAAAAAAAAATGAAAAAAAATAGTCATAGTAGTTGATCACCAAAAAAGCAAAAAAAAAAAAAAAAAACCGTCTTCGTATTTAATTTTAAGGGGGGAAAAAAAGAAAAGAAAGCCTAAACATGAAATTTTAATCCTGAAGAGGAATCTAGGGAGAGACGTAAAAACTTACAACATAAGGTGAAAGGCAATATTGTAAACACATTGACCTCGATCAAACTACACATATATTAAGAAAGTACTGTAGCTAGTTAACAACCTAACAACACATTTTATTATTATTTTTTCTTTGCCCATTGAAGCATACAAAGGCGTGAATGAAATGATGAAATAAAGAATATGAAGTGGCTCTGTTGTATACATTAAATAGAAAAGCCAATGATGTTGCCTACCTACCAAAATAAAGGGTTCATGTGTCACCATCGCCAATCTTTTCCATGGAGAACAGCGTAAGACATGGCCTTAACACACATCTTCTGATGCGGGCCACTCGTTTCATTTGTTTTAATCAACAAAAATGACACATATGGTTACCTGCTGCCTTCTCCCTCCTTGCCTATAAGCTATAACCAATCAACATTTAGAAAATTTCGGAGTGTTAAAATCTTGAAAGAAAGAATTTCTAGCTCCATTAAGCAAAAATGTTTCTCCTGGTACAAAAGATTCCGTGATATAGGCAATTTTCGAGGCCACTTTAGCATAATATTGTTTAATATTAATGAATTGCCTTGTTGCCTGGAGTAATCAAGTACCACTACAGCTGACGATGAAAGGTTTAACAAAGCGGATAAACTCGGAGGTCCTAATGCCCAGCTTCAAATCAACCTCACCGCCGCCCAACCAGAAGAAGTCGGGATTAAGTTTCACAATGGCTTCGTCCAAAATCACCTGAAAGTCACACCAATACATCTTATAAATGAAGGGAAATTTCCTTCCAATATAAACTCCCCCCGTAACCATAATGTTGCTTATGGTGTTTACATTTCCTTTCTAGCTTAGGATGTGTTCAATCAGCAGGGTAAGGAATAAGAATTTTTATAGGTTGAAATAAGGTTTTTCCTAACAATCTCAAACATAATATGGTGCCTCTAAAATAAATGCATGTGCAAACAACAAACACTAGAAGTTTTTTGCTATTCATAAACCTAGCCACACCATACTAACTTAAGTGTCAATCCATTCTTGTTGATGAAGCAGATTGGCTGGCAGATTATTATTGATCGAGACAACCAATAAACTGGACCACCAAATTAAAATATATAATTTAACACTCCAGAGATAGAAGTTTTGACAGACGAGATATTTGGAACAGTGAACCAGCCAATAGCTAGCATGAAAGTTGGAAAGGACTTGACTCATAACGAGGAGGCTTCGTGGGAAGAGATATACATTTCAGACACGAAATATGTAGTAATAATTCTGGCGAAAAAAAATATGGGAAAAGAATATGTAGCTATCAACACGTACCTAAGGGAACCTAGCTTTAAGCAATACCCAGCAAGTGAGCCTAACGAACATTGTGTTGGACCTCTTTCTAGCATGAAAGGGACAATCAAGCAATATGTCATAGAAATATATGCCAAGATGCATGTGTTAAACAAGAAATCCTTAGACAATCTTCAGAAACCATGATCATGTACTAGACATATCAGAAGTTCATTAATCATGATAACTTGCAAAGTAATTTGACAGAAGTTCAGTCCAGAACCTCTTTCTGTCCGTCATATTCGAATTTTTAACATGTCTCTTGCTTGTTGGTTCAGTGTTCCAAGGCATTCATAATATGAAGACCCAAAAAATAATTTAAAGGGCCATGTCAAGATGAAGTACGTTGCTTCCTTGGTGAGTGAAATATACTAATAAACCATGTGGAAAAAGCATTTACCGGAATATCTGTCTTCATGCCAATACACGTCACTGCATTGTGTTCGTATCCAGTCAACTTCACTGAAGTCTCCTCAGGTGCAAGCCTCACTGCATGTATTGACAACAAGACCTTATGAGTCAAAAATCGATCCAAATGCATTTAATATCTCGAGATATTCTTAAGAATGAGACAACAAAGAAGAGAAAAGACAAGTCAACCTTGTTAAACACTTACCACTAATAAAAAAGAAAGAAGACAGGTTATGGTTATAAAACAGTTGTATTAAACACGTACAATGATAAACTTGGAAAGAAAAAAATTCACATAGCATATGCAGTATGAACAACGGCTGCGGAAATCAAATGAGCCTTTTTCAGAGATTGCATGAGTTTTAGATTTATAAGTTAATTGCAGACTTGAATAAAGAACTTAAATGCATGTTAAAAATAGGTCCATCAATCAAGTCAACAAAATTGCTTCTGTGGATACAATAAAGTTAGATTCATTACTTCTGTGAAACAGAACTTACAGTTGAATTTCTTTTTTGCAATCTTGCCATCATTGAGTGAATACAGGAAGTTCTTAACAGTTTCAGCACTAAATCGAGCAGTGTACTGCAAATAATAATATCTCTAAAGTCAATGGATGATTTAGGTAGCATGTAAGATGGAAAAATCAATGATCATTTTTTTTTTCTCTTATCTTATTTTTTAAAACAAAAAAGTTACCTGGACAACGACAACATAGTACTTTGAATTGTTGCGATCACTACAATCGGTAACATTAGATTGGGCTTGTGTATTTACCTGTTGGTGTAAAAGAAATTTATTGGACCATTCTCCCACCCCAAAAAAGAAATGGAGGGGAAGAAATGTAAATGACGTTGATGCAAACAAATCCCGTGAGTTCAAGTCAGAACTCAAAGATAAGAAAGCTAGTAATACCACTGCTACAGTTAATCAAAGTTCCAGCTTTGTGCTTCTAATCCTAAAATCCAGACACGCCAATTGTACTTTCATTTATCATCGCAACATTGCCAAGGCGTTTTACACAGTATTCAAACAATCATTAGTTTAAATAGAGAAGCTTATCTTCCATTTTTCATAAACTAACCTTTAACTCGACATAGTGAAAAGACTGAGACTTGTAGCATCATTTACCAAATATAAAATGTAAAATTTTGTATTTTTAGAGCCCAGTTCAGCCCTGCCTAAAACTTGTAGCATCAAATTTTCTTAAGGGTTTAAATTTGCAGCTCTAAAACTCCCATAATGTTATCAAAGTAGAAACTGTAAATTACTTACTTCTTAAAATGAGCAAGCTTGACAACTCCATTTCAGCCCTGTCTCTACCTTACAACAAATTTACATAATAAAAAAAAGACCATTTATGAACAAAATTTCTCGTCAAATGCACACTGTAGCAAACATATAAGTTCATTTGCTTCTTCAAGCCAACATTTTACCAATAAAGCTTTGTGCTTTCCACAAAATGATCGTGACTTGAAGTGTAATTCATCAAATCAGTTCTTCAAAAATCATATAATTATGAAAATTTTAGGACCTTAAGTTCAACTTTTTCCTCGGGAGTTTGATTTCTACGTGTTTAACGCTCTAAAAATTCCCACAATATGACCAAAACTGAGACTGTAAATAATCATTTATCAAGATTAAATAGCTTGGTATTCCATTACACTTAATTCTACTTCTCCAAAATAATGTTTCCATACATAAAACATCCCGCTTTTTCACACTGAAGAAAAATTGAAGCAGATGCAAATGCAAATGCAAATAAAGAGTAATTACAAGGGCAAAAATCAGTGGAAGAAAAATTCACCAAATTATCAAAATTAAAACTGTAATTATTCATTTTCTCTACTTTTTTAGCAACGTACTTGATAAACAATTTCGAGACCATTAATTTTAACAAAATTTCCCATCAGATTCACTCTGTACATCGAGCAAGCAAACCACAAGTCCGCATTTCCTTCTTCAAGTATGCGTTTTTATACATAAAGCTTTCGCTTTTCACATTTTCACTCATGAAACTAGAAACCCTAGCCAAAAAAAAAAGAAACAAAAAGCGAAATGCAAACGAGGAATAATGACAAAGAAAATGATAGGTATATTACCAGAACGATGCTTTTGCAGAGATGATCGACGGAGGCGGCGGCGAGGGCGTCGCGGCGAGCCTCCAGAGGCCAGTCGTAGTAATCCGAAGGAACCTTCTTGAATGCGAAATCGTTGACGCCATGGGTCCGGAGAATGGAGGAGAGGCGAGCTTCGATGTCGCCCTCATCGTCGGAGATTGCGGCGGTGGCGGTCGCGGTGGCGGTGGCGGTCGCGGTGGCGGTGGCGGTGGCGGAGGACATTGGCAAATGGAGGGCGACCTCCAGCTCCGAAATGCTGCGGAGGATTTGGGTTTGGATCCTCTCCAGCTCTGCCACTGCTCCTCCTCCTTCCATTGTTGGCCGATCGGGGCAGAACTCGCTAGTGGGTTTCGTCGTCTGGTTTTTATCCGCTTTGTTTCGACATTTTGACTTTTCGAAAACGACGCTGTCTGGGGCCTTTTTGTTTAAAAATGAGGTTCTTAACGCATTTTTATTTATATTATATTTTACTATAAAGCATTAAATATATTTTATATTTAGATAAAAAATATTTATTTTATATTTAAATATGTTATATATTTAAATTATATTTTAGAGTTAAAAGGTTGATATGATTGATAAAAGTACATAGAAAAAATAAAATAAATAAAGAATGTGATATGAATGGATTTTAAAAAATTTATTTTTAAAATATTTTGAAATAATAAGTATATTTGAGACACTGTAAAAAATTATTGTATTTAAATGTAAACTTTTGTATTTGAATAAAAATTACATTGTATTTAAACGTAACGTGAACGCAATAAAAAAAACAAATGCTGACTTAGGAAAATTTTCTTAAAGCTGGTTTTAGATTTTCTTGAGTCCAAAAGTTATTCTCGAAGGTGTTTAAATAATTTGTTAAACGAATAGTGGTTTTTACATGAGTTTCTTATTAAAGGTAAAAAAAAAATATGATTTCAACAAAATGCCTTTTTAAATAGACATTAAAATTTATATAAATGTTTACGTGAGAAATTAAAAACTTTAGTTTAACATTTCTATTATTTATTAGAAAAATTTTAAATATTTTGATTTTAAAAGTTTTTTTAAAAATGTAGTTTATAAATATTTGTTAAAATTTGGTAACTTAAACTTCTTTTCTTTTATTAATTAAAAATAAAAACAAAAACTCTATTACTGATAACTTAAAAAGGTGTATTTGGTACTCTTAAATGAAACAGTATGAATGCAAGGGCGTGGGGCCCTGCACACAGCACAAGCTGCTCAGGGTGTAGCCACCTCATTCCTAAACTTAAAAAACTGATATCCTAGACTTTTTGTTAAAAATCACAAACTCCTTTTTTTTTTTTTTTCTCCCAATCTTATGAGCAATGATAACAACAAACTTAGAAGCACTAGACAAGGATTTATGACCAAGTTTAGGGCTCAAAACACTGTGTTGTAGCTTCATCAGCTCGAATCCTATAGAGGAAATGGATAATGGATTTCAGTGCTAATATTATCCAACACGTATAGACAAAGAAGAAAAAGGAATATTATTTACATGGCTAAATAATTGGTCTGGTGATGCTTTTTGTTCATCATCATTGGTCTAGTGATCCACCAGTGTCAATAAGGTGAGATTCAATATCAAATTTACAATGTGCCAGTGACAATATGCATTGGATTAATATTGGTTAGTGGTTAGAAATTGAAAATTTTTCATAATGCAGAGACAATCACCAATAAATAATGTTTAAAATTTTTCATGATTAAAATAGCACACACATTAGAACGATGTTGAAAGTTGGTAATTAGATTTGAATTTCAGTCTTTTCTGCTTCATCATTTCCAGCAAGTCTAAAGTTGTCTCAAGACTTTTTTCCTTTTTTTTTTTTTTTTAATTACTAGACGACTTCATGGAGTTGAAAAGTTGTTACATTCTAGAATTATGAATCTAGTCCAATTAGGACTCGAAACATGTGGTTTCCATCTTCTAATATTCATTATTTTCTCATGAATGCTCAGAATTAGTACCCCACCTCAAAGACAAAATGAGAGGAATGGGGTGGTCATCAACATGAGAATGAACTAATAAACATCCCTTGTGTTTTCTCAAGCCCGAAGCTTCCAACGAGTCGGTGGGAATCTTCCAAAGCTTTGGAAATAACTACAGAACATGGTTTCAAATTTTCACTCAATACTCGCCCCTAGTTTTTCTTTCTCACAGACGATGGTTTGTGCCTCGTGGAGTTGCAATTACTGTCTCGTTTTTTATGTTTCTTTAATGATTCCTTTTAATTCTATTTTGATAACTCATATAATTACTTATAAAGGTGGATTTACCACGGGTGGCATTCGTGTTGGTGGATCGTATTTATGTTAAACAGATTATAAATGTATCATGTTAACCAATTAAATTTACTAACTAAAAAAATCATAAAAAGGTCATTTAACCCGTTTAACTAACATGTTATTAATTTTAACACTAAATAAATCTCATTAAATACTTAAACAACAACCAAATTAACTTAATTACAATTAAACTATACCTAAACTTAGTTTACAAAAGATAAATATAAAACCAAATTTAAGTCTATAACCAAATTGAGTTCACAATATAAGTCACAATCCAATTAAAATGAGAAAATAAGTCTAAATCCAGGTCATACCATGCATATAATTAAAAGACTAAAGAAACAAAAGTAAAATCTAGATTTTTTTATATTAAAAAAATTTTAAATATATAGAAAAATAAAAGATATATTTTATATTTGAATTTTGAAAACTCAAAATTACAAATAGTAAACAATTATATAATATATAATAATATAAATATATTAGAAATTATAAATGAGTAATTTATGGGTCGTATTTATGTCAACCTATATATGACATATTTATTAAACAGGTTATTTCGTATCAATTATGGGTTGGTGTATTTATTTGGGTTTGACCTTTAATTTAATCATATTTGACGAATTTGATTTGACTCTTTTTGACTCAAACCCATTTTAAAAAAAAAAATCCAAATCTTCTAATTTCATGTAGGTTTCATGTCGTGTTATTATGTCATAATCTAAATTGTCAACGTTATTATTTACATAGGACTAAGTGGGCTACCACCCCTACTAAATTTTTTATTCCTTTATTTTTACTTAAGAAATTTATATATTTTTTTATTTTTCCCTTATTAAAAATAAAAAATTCTCAGACCCCGTTAAAATTAATTCTATAAAAAGAAGTTTATATATTTTTATTTTACCCTTCGTAAAATTAAAAATTCTCACACAAGCCCATTAAAATTAAATAGTCTCAGATAGCTCCCACTTAGTATACACCCCCACTGAAATAGATTTCTGGCTCCATCCTGATTACTTATGTATGGTTATTGTTTAGCCTCTGTTTGTTTGGGTATTCTGTTTTTAAAAAATGAAAAAAAAAATCCATTTTTAAAAAGTAGTCCTTTTAAATTTTCATGCATGAGCATGCAAAATTTTTCACTTTTAGATCTCAAAAAAGAAAAAAAAAAACTTATGTTTCTGAAAAAGGAAATTTTTTAACCCATCCAAGCACTTTTTCACTTAAATAGAAAAAATTCTCTTTTTAGAAATGGACTTTTTTTTATTTCTGAAAATGAACACTCCATCCAAAGACAAACTTAGTATTTACTATTTTACTAAAACCTTAATGGTTTGTCTGCGTCGTCGGTTGGAATTGAAAATTTTAAATTGAAGTTGAAATTTTTATGTTGGAATTTGATTAACATTTTAAAAACTAGTTATAATTTTTTTAATTTTTCAGATAAAAACAAAAACTAAAATAGAAAAATATAATTTAGTTGTAGTTAAAACGGTGTACGAAACAAATTCTAACTTTATAATAAATTGTTAATATATCATTGGACAATAAAGAATTAGATAGAAAATTCAAAATAATAAATCTACAGCCTTGCTATAGTCCATATTTCAATTTTAAGGGATCTGTCCCTTTATAAATCTACACTGTAAAATTGTTTTAAATATATATGATGATTAAAATGAATTGAGGGTAAATAAGGGTAAAGAACAATTTATTAGTTTGCCAACTAAATAACAGTTGAGTATAAGGTTTTTTTTTTTTTTTTAAACTCCAAAAAGAATAGTTGAAAAGCACGCCTCTCTCTACTCTCTCTTTCTCATAATTTTTTGACCAGAGGCATACAACACCGATATTGGAGCTGATAAAGAAGTGATTATGCCCAAATTACGACAAAACAAAGTGGTTAATTGTAATATAATAAGAATAGTCGATCTTACGAGAAGGAGATAAAAACAAACATAAGAGATTAGTAAAAAGTATTATAGAAATAAGCAACCAAACAAACAAAAGAAAAAAAATGCTTTTGTGATTTAAAATAAAATAGAAAATTTAATAAAGTAAGGCAATTTAATATAGAGAAAATTCAATAATTAAAAACAGTAAAATATCGAGAATTCATTATATGCTTCGTTTACCTGTATGGATTTTGATTCATAAATTAACTCAATTCAAAGTTTTACATCCCAAATAATCAATTGGAAAATAAAATTTGAAAAACTTGTGAATTAAAAATATATTCGAGTTTCTCACGTTAAGAACTAGGAAAAATTATTTTATAAGAAATCTAAAAGCGACAATAAAACTTTGGTGATATTGTAGTAAAAGACTACTCATAAAACAATATCTAACAATATATTGTATCATGCAACAATTACATAAAAAGAGCTTAATTAAATTTATATAAAAGTTGATAACAAAATATATTAATATAAGAAATAAATAAGATGAAAGAAAATTATTTACTTAAATGTATTAAACTTACAAACCATTAAAGAATTAAAACACAAACAAGCTTACTACACATATAAAATCATCTCTAACCTCACCCAATAATTCTCGCCTAACTTGCAAAGCATTCTCACAAAATTTTAGAGAGGAAGTATGAGAATAAAAGTAAGACAAAAATAAGAGAAAAAGAGTATATGTACAATGTCTTCAAGCCTCTCCAAAATACTTTTTTATAAGCATAATTTTAAACAATTTCGCATAATCTTCACGCAAATTTTTTAAACTTGCTACAGTAATTAGTGCATATACAATACAAACATTTCAAACTTACAATAGTATTATAGTAGTCGCGCATACACTTGCTATAGTAGTTACAGTATTCGCACATACTTTGCTGTAGTAGTTACAGTTTTTGGCACACATTTTCAAACTTTGCTATAGTAACTGTATTAGCTACAGTCGGTGTATAAAATTAAGAAGAATCTAATGTGATAGAATGCATGATAAATTTAGTTTTTATAATTTCCTAACATGAATAGTGATGTTTGATGGGATTCACTTCTTAAATTTGATACAGTTGTAGGTAAACTTATTGAAAATATTTAATTTTAAGCTTATTTAATATACTATTAGAAAAAGATAAGATAGGATAAAAAAATTAAATAAAGACTTCATGAAATTTATAAAAAATATAAATTAAAGTACATAAAACAAATAAAATTCTCAAGAATAAGTCAATTTTTATACATGAAAAAGTGGTAAAATAACTCTATTTTATATAGTTATCAAGAGGTTTTCATGACAATCAATGGCGAAATAGTTGGTTTGGAAGTTCTCTTCTCTGTTTTCTTCACCAACAGGATCAATCCTTTATTTTGGGAGCCGGTGGTGGCAATCGGGGCCTTCAATTTGCCGATGTACGACTTGGAACTAACGCCATTTCTTTGAAAGCTCCTGGACAATATGGCTCACCAACTTGTTATTGGTGACTCTGAAGGAATCTCGCACTGGCTTGTCAATACTGATTTACTGCTATAGCTTAATCACAAATCACCATTTGCGTGGCACGATCGAGGTTTAACAATTGGATTCCTCTTGTAGAAATTAAACATGAATTATAGTTTAAAAAACTAGACAGATCATTCAAAATCAAAATCGAGAGTATGATTCAATGTACAGGTTAGGTCCATTAGAGCAGAAGTAACCGCACGACCACAATCTCACAGAGGTACAAGTTCAAGAACACGATCTAATTCAACAATGACAGTGACTACAAGTCTGTGAAATAAGAGATCTAGGCGAGTAGAGAACTCAAGGTTTCTAACGACAGAGACTAGGTGATTAAGAGCATGAGCTCGAAGAAGAAGTATCTTTTGAGAAGTATCTTTTGAGAGTCATCTCAGATGACATAAATCAGGTAATTGTGACCAATCACTTCACACAAATTTTGATTCCTCACGTAGTCCAGAGAAATCTTTTGGCAGAGACGACAAAGATTGTGAAAAAGAACAAAATCCACATATGAAAAATACACTTGATCAAGATCGAGAAATGGGAGAAATCTTTTGCTTTCTCCGTAGTACAGCCTTTGAGGGCTCAAATTTTCTTGAAATAAAATTTCGATAACACAAAAAATGGAAATTAAGAAGAAGAGAAAAAAATCCGAGGTTTGCACAATTTCTATTACATTCCAATATGTTCTTATGTCTTAACTTTATTTTGGCACACTTTCTCCTTACGTTTCCTTCGAACTTATAAAATATATATTTTCCAAAACTATCTTTTTCTGACAAAATAAAAAATAAAAAAAAGACATTTTCAAAACTGCCCGGTTTTGTGTTATTTGTTTTATTGTCGTTGTAAATACTACCCAACACGTCGACATCAAAGCATACACGTACGAAACGAGAAAATTATGCGTACAGAGAACGCGTCATGGACTTGGATTGGCCCCCACGCAAAGCGAAAAGTACTCATCATACGGACAAAAGAGAGACACCTTGTAGAAATTTTGTCGTCGTTGCACTTCTCGAAGCACTCCCATTCACATTCTAAAACCTCACGTGCGACATGGCTAGTTTTGTAATTTCATCAAGCATATGGCACATTCTTCTTTCCCACAACGGTGTACCGTACAACTTTAGATAAAATTGACCGAGTCTTTTTATTATTATTTTTGACGTTAATTCAAAATATAAACAAATAAATTAAAGACCGTTGAAAGAAAGTTTAATCCGCGACTATAAAAAGGAACTCCGTCGTCCCAAACCCTCTGCAACACCCACACCCAGAATCCAGACAACTACACTCTTTACTGAAAATTTCTCAGGTTACATTACAAGCTTAGTTTAGTTACAGACTTGTAGGATGCACAAGAGTGAGTCGGCATCGTCGTTGGGCCCAGGTGGGCTGGACTTTTCGAAGACGTTCTTCAGGCCCATAGCAAACGCCGGCCCACCCTCCCCGACGAAGCGGCACACGAAGATCTCGGTGATCGGCGCCGGCAACGTGGGGATGGCGATCGCCCAGACGATCCTGACACAGGACCTGGCGGATGAGTTGGTTCTGGTCGACGCCAAGGCCGACAAGCTCCGCGGCGAGATGCTGGACCTCCAGCACGCCGCCGCCTTCCTCCCCCGCACCAAGATCCACGCCTCCGTCGACTACGCCGTCACCGTCGGCTCCGATCTCTGCATCGTGACCGCAGGGGCCCGGCAGATCCCCGGCGAGTCGAGGCTGAACCTCCTCCACAGGAACGTGGCTCTCTTCAGGAACATCATCCCTCCCCTTGCCAAGTACTCGCCGGAGACCATTCTTCTCATCGTCTCCAACCCCGTCGACGTCCTCACCTACGTCTCCTGGAAGCTCTCCGGCTTCCCCTCCAATCGGGTCATCGGGTCGGGCACAAATCTGGACTCCTCTCGCTTTCGCTTTCTCATTGCAGATCACCTTGATGTCAATGCTCAGGATGTGCAGGTGAATCAAATAAAATTTTTTTTATAATTTTTGTCGCGTGCTAGTGAGTAGTGATTCTTAACGAGTAGTGGAATATTTGTGTAGTACACTGCTAAGTTTTTGTCTTTGGAGTGGAATAAATTAAATTGCAACTTGACAGAAAAAAAAAAAAAAAAAAACACATGGAGCTATAATGGTGTTTGTCTTCTGCAAAGTTGTCGGGTGAATTATTTTATTCGGAAGTGGATTAGTTTTAGTTTGATTTGAGCTTACTTTATCATCCACAAAAACAAAAGTAGCAAATAAATGTATCACAAACCAAGATATTATGCTAGTGATGCAGCTGCATCAAATGGAAAAGCATGTGCATTTTAAAGGGAATATTTGTTGAAATAACAATCTTAAAAATTGATATTTGTAGAATAATCTTCTTTCATTTTAACATGTTAACAACCGTGGTCGTTTTTGTCGTTCCTCTTCTTAGTCGTTTTGGTAATAAAAAGTTTTGGAAGGTTATTTTACAAAGTTAGAAAGTAAATATTTTACTAATTCACTCGCATTTGAAGTCAGTATATCTATATATATATATATGCGCTTGTATATATGTGTGTGTCTTTTATTGATGAAACAAACTAATATGTAAAAACAATTGCAGGCATACATAATTGGGGAGCATGGCGACAGCTCAGTGGCGCTGTGGTCTAGCATAAGTGTTGGGGGAGTGCCAGTGCTGAGCTTCTTAGAAAAACAACAAATCAAATACGAGAAAGAGACACTAGAGAACATTCACAAAGCAGTCATAAACAGTGCCTACGAAGTGATTAATTTAAAAGGCTACACCTCGTGGGCAATAGGCTACTCGGCGGCTAACCTGGCTCGAAGCGTACTCCGAAACCAGAGGAAGATCCACCCGGTGTCGGTCCTCGCCAAGGGGCTCCACGGCATTGATGGCGGGGAAGTGTTCCTGAGCTTGCCCGCGCAACTTGGGAGGGGCGGCGTGTTGGGAATCACTAATGTGCATCTCACGGATGAGGAGGAGCAAAAGCTTAAGGACTCTGCAAACACCATCTTGGAAGTGCAATCTCAGTTGGGAATCTGAATTTTTGAAAGACTCTTGTGGCAGATTTATTACTAAGTTGCTTCTTCTACTATTTACCTTTTCTGGCTTATGTTACATACTTGTATTTCTCGGCCTACTTGTGTTGGCTGAGGTCTTTAGCTTACGAGTGATCGCTTGTTCTTATCTAATTATTTAGGGCTTCCACTTATTGTTTGTTCCCTTTAACTACCATCATAATGTTCCCTTTTTTTTTTTTTTTTTTTGGAATTTTGGTTTTATTTTGTTACTTTCATTGTTGCAAATAAAAAGAAATTGGTCCACATTCTGAAACATTGGGAGAGAATTAGAAGATGAATTCTAAGCTTCCAGGAGAGTGAGATATATAGGAATAAGGTGATCTCACCGGATCGCACTTACTGATTTCACCTTTTGTTTTTTTTTTCCCTCTCTTTTGGTTTTGTATTACAGCTTTTATCTTAAAAAAAAAAAAGTTTTTATTTAATACAGATTTGCTTAATAATTTTAGAAAATGTATATTAATACCATAGAGAAGATAGGTACCTCTACTCTGTATTACACGTTAATCTCTGAAAGTTGATAGTGATTAAAAAAAAGGGGTCTGTATTAAGTTGTATGAAAGGCACTTTGGAAATAATAATGAATAAAATTTTGATTGCAACTTATGAGCACCCAAAGCTACTGGAGCTCTTCCATTTTTAGCTTAGCTCATATTGTCATTCGTAAATTAAAATATGAGATTTATAACTATATGACCCTTTTTTTAAAAGTTTTTTTTAACAAATGGTTGAAGTTTTTAAAAGTTAGTTAGAAGATTATTTTTCTTGAAATGATCAATAAATTTATATTATAATTATTAATTAATTATGATCAATTATTATTTTACTATAATATTATTTACCATACAAAAATCAATAATTTTTTTGTTAATAAGTGATTTATCATAATCAATTATTAATTGATCATAAAAATACCAAATAACAAATACATCACACTTCGTGCTCATATATGAGATGGATTAGAATCTATGTAATACGGATTGAAATGGATTAAATTAGTAAAAACTAAAAGTAAAAATTGAGAGAAAAAAAAAAAAGTACTATAATAACTCGTGAGATATGGACAGGAGATCCCCTCAACTGAGCCCTTCACCTTCATCACCTCCGACCACCATGCCAGCCCCAGATCTAGCACCAAAAGAAGAAATCCAATGATGGAAGTTGCTTGAGTCGTCGAGTGGCATGTCAATCTAAACTGGATCGCAAATGTCAATTTCCCTCCTACTACTGATAAATGCACAAAAATATACTTCTGCTCATTTCATTTATTAAATAATTTATACTTTAGTTCGATATTTCCATCATTTTAATTAAAAATATTTTATTTTGAAAATTTTTAATTTTAATTTATTTTATTTAATAATCCATTTAATTTTAGTTTTCTTTGTTTCTTTTCTTTCTCTTTTTCCCTCCGCAGGTCTGCACATCTCCAGCCCACGCGAGAATTTCGTGCAAGACTCCATCTCGCTGTTTTCCTCATTTCCACCAGCTGGGTCCGTGCAACATTACAGTGCCAGTTCAGCCCGCGAGATTTGTGGCCTTTTGTCCCTAGCTTGTCCAGCCCCTTGATCATCCAGCTGGAAGCTGATTTTGTGGGCCAAATTTTCTCACCAGCCCGTTGGAAATAAGCCTGACGTTCTTCCCTCAGAATTTTAAGCTGAAATTTGAGAGAGTGTTTTGCTTGTATTTTATTTTATTTCTTCTAGCATTTTTCATCTCATATTTTCTTTTTATAATTTTGTGAGATGAATTGCAAGTTAGACTAAACATATTAATGAGATTAGTGAGGAATTAATATATTTAATAATTCAATTTGGATTTAGTTTTCATGTTTGTTTTACAAAGTTTATTTGTTTTAGTGGATTGAATTTATTCATCTCATTTTTTATTCAAAATGTTTTATGCTAATCTTTTATACAATTCAATTATGCTTTGTTTATGTAATATTTTCATATATCTATTTTGATAAAATTTGTTTTATAAGTTGTCTTATATTACAAAATTGCTAAAGAGTATTTTGTCGATTTTGGATAACTAGTAAAGATAAATTTGTTGGTTTAAATGTAAGAGATTTAATCCATTCAGACATATATGTTATTTTTATTAAGTTTAGATTCTAAATTTTCTGGTTGCTTATTTGGGATATAAAACTTGCAACTGAGTTATAAATTAGAGATTGGATTCAAATTGGAGAATGAAACATATGAAGGATTTATGACACATTGTCTCTTTGATTATTGGATTTTTCCCTACTTAAATTCTCTCTTATATTTTATTTATTTTCTTTATTAAAAAAATCCATCAAAATTTTTTTCTCTTTTCATTATTTTCTTTTCTTGCCTTTTTTTACGTTTGTTTTCACTAATTTTATTTATTTGTTTTGTTGCCCTCTTATGGATATGATCACTTAATTTATATTACGATTGACCGCTTTACGAGTGTATCTTTAGATATTATCAACTGCTACCATGAGGTCTTGCTAGATATTGTTTTAGATTTTGAGCCAGAGCTTGTGATACATCAGAGATGCTTAATTCTAGATCACGATTTACAATGCCTTGTCACCCATTCTCTTTCACCTACTCACCAAAAAAGCTTTTTGCCAAATTGATTAACTTAAAAAAAAATGACAAACTACCATTCTATTAATAATAATAAAAAAAATCCAACCATCTATTAGGTTGGGTGGTTGAAGTCAATCATCAAATTTAATTTTCCAAATATATATATATATATATTCATGGAACTCCTTTCGAGTTTATACTAAAGAAAAGAAAGAGTAAGGTTATTTTTTATTAATGAACTACGTTTACACTTCTTGTATTTTACCTAAATAACAGAAACACACTTTGATCAAAACAATCAACATCAACACCCCTTCATTTTAACTTGGTTAACTTTTAATCTAAAATGACTAAAATACCCAAACTTATCTTAACCATCCATTAATTTTGCTTTAAAGAGCAACTCCAACCCACGCCTTTTTGACGTGTGAAAGAAGAAATGGTGTTAAGTTGGTTCTCCAGCCAACACCAAATCAAATGTCATTCTGGTGTTTTGAACAGTAGAACATCATTTGGTGTATGATGTTCTACTGTTCATCCACACGATTGATTTTTTTTTTTAGTTTTTATTTTTTTAATTAAAAAATACCTTAAAATATTATTTTTTTTTAATTTTACCTTAATTTTTATTTTTGAACAAATTATTTTTTTCATTTTGGTGACCATAAAAAGAAAAAAATTTCACCACATTGTTAATTTTGTTTTAATATAGTTAATTTAATATAGAAAAAATTAATATGTAAATAATACAAAATGCAATTACATAATTTAAAAATGTCATCCATAAACACCAACATGAATTAAAACAACACACGATTAATATAGACTAACAACTAAACATACTGCTAAATAAAATAATATAATGCAATGAAATTCGACATCTTTTAGACTAACAACTTAGTAATATGGTAGATCAGTTCTGAATTCACCAATGTCATTGAAATAATTGCCAAAAACTTTAGTCACAGAGGGAGATTGTGGTGGTTGTTGTTGTTTAGCTCTTTTTTGTAAAATTCGTGCTTGTTCAGCTTAAATATATGCATGAATATTTGGATTATGAATTAAATTCAAGTCACGTAACAAATTTTTTTTTCTTTTTTAAATTCTTTCAATGCCAAATTCTTATTTTGGATTTCTAATTGTTGCTGTCTATCCGAGCTTGTCTTTTTTAACATCTCTAAAAGCTGTCGATTTTCTTCTTTGAGGCTAATGATAATAGTTGAAATTTGCTCATCATTTTTTCTCTTTAATTTGGCTTTCTTCACCCCAACAGGTCATTGGGATGAAGAACCACCAACATCATCATTATCTAAACCGAGAGAAAATGATGACAGCCGACATAGGAGACTTAGGAGTGGGATTATTTGACACTGATGAGGCATAGTTCAAACTTTGCCTTCAAGGAGCTTGTCTTGCGCTGGTGACATTATTTTTAAATCTTTCAAAATCTTTAACTATATTTCATACATGATCAAATTTGAACCCTTTTTTGAAGTTAGGATCTTACATTAATGACATTTTTGCTCGACTTAACTGCAAATTATTATAAACAAATTGTTAAGTATTCAGATTGATAGAAATAATACGAAAATAATATAATAATAAATACTCACAATATCTTGCTCGGAACAACTACTTGGATTCATATTTTCAACTTGTCTGATGCAGCCATTCAATTTCCTTATCGCTTTCTCTATAGTTTGAATTCGAGACTGCACTAATTTTTTGTTACGATACTCCTAATACTTGTTTTACCTTTGTTGTATGCACCTTCCACTCGAGACCAAAAGTGATCGAAAGATAGGTATACACCTTTAATAAGATCTTAAGAAATATCTAAATAGACTTAACAGAGAAGCACATCTTCATTAGCATTTTATCCAGAAGATTGGATAGACATTTTCTTTTTTTTCACGAGTTGATAGTTGGAGAAGTGCAATAGTTAAAGAAAATCAGATGGTGTGTTTTGAAATAAAATTCATGATTGTTATTTATAGTCAAAAATTTGTAAAAGTCTTATCAATTTTACAAGCTCTTCAATAATAAATAGATCAGAATTCAAATAAATAATATACTTGTAAGAATTTTATCAATTTTATACGTTCTTTAACAAATTCAAATTGGAATTCAAATAAGCAATAAATTCATAAGAATATTATCAACTTTACATGTTTTCCAGCAAATTCAGATAAGAATTTAAATAAGTAATAAATGCAAAAGAATCTTATCAGCTTTACATGTTCTCTAACAAATTTAGATAGGAATTCAAATAAGTAATAAATTCGTAAAAAATCAACTTTATATGTTCTTTAATAAAAACAGATAAGAATTCAAATAAGCAATAAATTCGTAAGAATCTTCTCAGTTTTACACGTTCTTCAATAAGAATAAATAAGAATTCAAAAAGCAATAAATTCGTAAGAATCTTATCAGCTATACACGTTCTCTAATAAATTCAGATACGAATTTAGATAAGGAATAAATTCTTCTCCTATTTCAATCAATTCGGATAAGAAAATCTAGACTATTAAACTAAATCGTCAGATGGATTTCATCATCATGTCAATCATCGATTAAATTGTCAACTTTATCAGCTTATTAAACTTTTTTCTTATAAATATCATTCTCCATTATAAATATGAATCACAATCCTTAAATATTGTTTAAAATCCTCATATTCTTCTTCTCTTTCTTAAAATTAGCCATTCGACAATGTTAGCCTTTTTTTTTACTTTGAAAATGAGTTCCAATATTGGAGGTCCATCATATTTATCAAATTAAACTTCATTTTCAGATGATGACGATGATCTATTGGTAATGAATAATCTCATTGCAGAAGAAGAAGCAATATACTGTGCGATCGCTAATAAAAACATGATCGTCGACCACTATCTCAACCAACAAAACAACCAAGTAACCTATCGCGGCTCGATTCCAAGTCATGTCGTAATTCATCATGATCGAGAAAAAAGGTAGCTCAAAATCTATTCAACAATTATTTCTCCGAGAACCCACACTACAATGATTATTGTTGATGCGGTCATATGTCATGACAATTACTTCCAACACTGAAGTGATGGCCTTGATAGGCTTGGATTATCAACTTTACAGAAAGTAACAGCTGTGTTTCGGATCTTGGCATATGGTCTACCAGCAAATGCTACTAACAAGTATGTTAAAATAGGCGAGTCAACGACAATGAAAGCATGAAGAGATTTTACCATGCAATTGTAGAGATTTTTGCCGAGCGGTATCTACGATCACCTACAGCAAATGATGTTGCTAGGCTACTCCAAATTGGTCAATAACATGGTTTTTTAGGAATGTAAGGCAGTCTAGATTGCATGCACTGGAAGTGTAATAAATGTCCGATAGCATGGGTTGGACAATACGCAAGTTGTAGTGGAGACTAAACTATTATTCTTGAAGCTGTAGCGAATTATGATCTTTGGATATGACATGCATATTTTGGTATGCCGGGCACGAACAATGATATCAATATGTTGGAGTTTTCCTATCTTTTTTCCAATCTCACACAAGGTATTGCTCCTCCCACTTGTTATGTTATTCAAGGAAAAGAGTGTAACATGGGTTATTATTTAGCTGATAGTATATACCCAAAATGGTCCGCTATTGTGCAAACTATTCATGAGCTACGTGGTCGGAAAAAAAAAAGTATTTTGTCATGAAATAAGAAGCATGTAGAAAAGACATAAGACGTGTATTTGGAGTGCTCCAATCACGTTTTGCAACTGTAATAGGACCAGCACTTTTTGGAGAAAAGATGTACTACATAACATAATGACTACATGCATTATTATGCATAATATGATAATCGAGGATGAACATGATCTTGATGCACAATTAAAGATGCGATGGAAGCGGATTCACCAACAGTTGAAATGGCGGTAGATGAAAATCATCAATTTCAACAATTCTTTGCTCAACATAGACAAATCAAGGATAAAGATGCTCACATTGTGCCTCGTAATGCATTAATTGAGTATTTATGGGAGGAGTACACTAATTCAAAGGATTAAATAAATATCAATATTTTTTTATTTTTCACTTTTGCATGTATGTTTAGTTATTAATGTAACGTTTGGATTTTAAATGTAATTTTGTTTTTAATTAATAAATTGTTAAGTCTAGTATATTGGTTTTTTTAGTTAATAAAATGTAATTTATTATTTTCTACGACATTGTTAACTAATAAAATATATTTTATTGGATGAATATGTGAAAATTAATTGTATGTGGGCAATATTCATAAAATAGGGAAAAAGTATGAAGTCAGTAAAAAAGAATATAAAAAGAAAGGTAAAAAGAAAATATGTGTTAAATATTTTTTTGGTGTTAGAAATGGTGTAATGGATTGGAGATTAGTTTATTGTTTGATATAATATTTATATCATTTTGGTGTAAAATTTGGTGTTTTGGATTGGAGATGCCCTAAGTGTAGCCATTGATTTACTTTATGTGTAATATTGCAGCAGCTATGCCTATCAAAACTCCAAAATACAACCTCCTACGGCTACTGTCACTCACCTCACAACTAATCCCCATCTCTTACGAGCTCATGGCACCCAACTGATCAAGTCCTCTAAGTGCATCCAAAGGTGCCCCTAATTCCCTTGTGCAAAACACTTGCGATCCCTACCACCTCCCACGAGCCTACCCGACAAATACTTCCCTCTTGGCAAGCCCACTGCATGGTGACTCCACCCTCGGTGAGCCCTCCTCCTCATGTTGCCTCCCTTTTGCACTAGCCATCACTGATCAGTCTTTTTGCAATCGAGGCCAACCAAGAACCATCGAATTGACTTATCCTTTTCGCATAAGCCCCATCTAAAATATATGATGATAATTTTCTACGTACATATTATGATGATATTAGATGTGTATATTTTATTTTGAATGGTTAATTTGGGATTTGCAAGAAAAATGAATGAACTTATAGATTTGTTCTTTTATTTTTATTTTTCATTTTCTGCTAGATTGAATTTCATTGAAGGAGGAGGGCTAAACATCCAAAACTCCCAAATAAAAGAAACAAATTGACAATCTTAAACCAAAAAATGTGAGAGAATTTTTAGTTTTTTTTTTAAAGATTAAATGATGATTTTTTGAAATAGGAAATTTTGAGAACAAAATTAATAACTAAAAATCCACCTTCTTTTTTAATCAATCTATAGAATCCAAAATGTAGTAATAAGTTTGCAAAAATCACATATTTTATAACTTACAAGGCTTCTTAAGAAAAAAAAAATTATAAGAATCATTTGAGGAAAAAAAGGATTAAATTTTTTTATTAAGTTAAAATAATGGTTACAATAGCATAAAAATCAATTAATCTTATTTTTTAAAGTTAAATATGGGTGAAAAGTTTGTTTTTCAACTCTAAACATGAGTAGAAACTTATTTTTATGTACGTAGGGTATTGTTGGCATTTTGAAAATATTTAATGGTCAAACTTTGGATTCCTTAACAGGTCTTTAACAGTCAACTAAGGGGTTTTATTGTAATCTTAATGAAAAGTTAAGGAGTGTTGACGTAAATTGTTTTAGTAAATGTGGTATCTCTGTAATTTAGTTAAAATATAAGAGGTGTTAGTATAGTTCTCTCTCTTTTTAGATCATTTTCATAGATAAACAAATTAAAGTCATGGTTTTAAAATATGTCCAAAAACAAATTTATTTATAAAATTGAACAAAAAAGAATATTAACTATCCTGTGTTGGCTAAAATACCTATATATCTAATTAAAACAAAAAAAGAGATAAGATTTCCTCCTAAAAAGTAGGGCTATTATTTTTTAAAATTCAAAAACTCAAAACCATTTATTAAAAAAAAAAAAAAAACCTCAAAACCACCCCCCTTAATACTACGTATTTGGAATAAAATTTTTTTTTTAAAAGCAAATAATTTAAAATGAAATATGTTCTGCATTTTCTTCCCCTTTGCTTCCCTCCAACTTCATTACTCGATAAATAAATATGTTATTGATTAAAACATTATTTTATGTATTGATTATGTCAATAAACAAGCAATTACTTGGTTTACTATCAATTGTTACGCAACAGTTTTACTATTTTGTAGTTTAATGCGTGGTGGTAAGTTGTTTAGGCAATTTTTCAAAAATTTTTTTTTGAATATGATTTTTTTTCCCCTTACTTATGTCAGATTTTTTTTTGTTTAATAGTTATATATATTTTTAAATCAATATTTATTGACTGAGTCATTGTATTATATATGCATCAAAGCATATATATATTTACTGCAAAAACATAAAAAAAATATACTGAATTACAAAACTCATCGAACAAGAAAGATTTAAAAACTAATGAAAAAAAGAGGGTCATGTTTTGCAACGTGTAATTTTGTCCATTGGAAAATGACCAAGTCATGTTATGCGTATTTGGAATATTGATATTAAAAATAAATTGAAATTTAAACTGCAACATGTTTCCAGATTTGAAGGAGATAAAATCTGGATATTTAAGACAAATGGTATTTAGGCAGTAAAACATTTTTTTTTTCCCTAAAAATGTCAAACAAGATATTTAACAAAAATCAGAAAAACCTGAAAGGCAAACGTGGAACAAAAAATTTATGAAATTCAAAATTTGTTCAAATTGGTAAATAAATTTAAAAGTGTTTATTTTTTAAAAGATGCGTAGAAAAAGGAACAGTGTGTAAATGCTAGTTTTGTTTTGATTTGTTTTTTGTTACGCCTTAACCAAAGCATGACAAGAGTTTGGGCTAAAAGGTCTATGAGCGTGAGTCCAAATTGCATATCATGGACTATTAGAAGTCCGAGGTTTCTGGGCTGGTGGTTTATAGCCCATTAAGAGACAACTCATTTATCAGGGTCTATGGTCCCACGGAACGACGCCGTTCTACTGCCTGTGTTGTAACTCGTGTCCGTGTTGTAGTCTGCAGGGATCAAAATCTGTGAAAAACGACGAAACAAACAGCGTCGAAGGAGAAGAAGAAGAAGAAGAAGAAATGGCAGGAAGATTAAGCAATGTGGCGTCGAGGATCATGGGCGGAAACGGTGTCGTTGGCCGCTCCGTCGCCTCCTCTCTCCGCCTCCGCTCCGGCATGGGCCTCCCCGTCGGCAAGCACATCGTCCCCGACAAACCTGTGAGCATTTCCCAATTCCCAATCTCCCCTCTAAACCCTAGATACTCACTAACCGCTGCGATTACTCTTTTAGTCCTTAATTTCGGTCTCTCTCAAATCATTCATTTTTTTTCTTCCTTCGATTCAGCTTCCTGTGAACGACGAATTGGTTTGGGACAATGGAACCGCATTCCCCGAGCCCTGTATAGATCGTATAGCTGATACAGTTGGAAAGGTAATGAATTTTAGGGTTTTTGAATTCGTAGATTTTGTTTGGCCTGCGATTTATTCGTTAATTTTGTTTATTTTGGAATTTCTGAATGCCGTGCAGTACGAAGCATTGGCTTGGCTATGTGGAGGTTTGGGCTTTTTCGCCTCTTTGGGATTGTTGGCTGTTTGGAATGACAAAGCATCCAAGATTCCTTTTGTAAGTCTTAAAAGTACTTCAACTTTGCTTGTTAGTTAATTTTACCTTTTAATCTTTAGCAATTACTCATTGTCCCAGTGCTAATCTTTTCTGCAAATAGAGGTTATTTATTTTAGGCACAGTTTTTTAGTAGTTCCCAATTAAAATTAGAGAATTTTTCAGGACTTGGTTTGCAACTGAGCCACACCTTCACTGTTGAAAGAGCGGAATTTGAGTTTGGAAAACTAGAGGAGACTATAGGCTTATATTATGTTGAATTTGAGTGATTATGGCGTGACCCGGATATAGAGTTTCCTTGCTAGGAATCCATTATGTTGGGTTGTCTGAGTTAGTGATCTTTTATCATTTGTGATAGAGGTTTATAAGGAATTGGTATTACTTGGTGTTGTATTCAGCTGAATCATGGTGTTAGCTTTTGTGTAATGTGGCCATGGCGCACACTTTTCTTCAATACACTTTTTTATGTATTTGGCTATTTGCTATAATCTCACTAGTAGCTTCATTTTTAATTTTCTTTGCACGTTGGGTGCAAGTTTGATTTTCTTATTAGTGCAAAAGCACAATTTTTAGTAAGCTTTGCTTCAAGAATGCTGTTAGTTTCTTTTGGATTCTCTGCCGCTGACTGCAGAGGGTAATTGGGGATTGGGAAATATGAAAGTATCTTTTCTCAGACTCTCGGATGAAGTCATTTGTTTTTTAAGAAATTGTTCTTGCTATGAAGCACTCAGTAATATGCTTGTTAAGGGAATAGGAATTTGAATTTATAAAGGATTGAAGTTTGTCACTTCGTGGAGTACTGTATGTTATGGTCTTACCATAGGTAGCATATTCTGGGGGAAAAGGGGGAAGTTTAGGAGACGATAATCCTACGTAGTTTCTCCAATCAAGTTCTCTGATATGGTGCTTCCCAGAAATCTACAGATCTTGGATGTGTGGGGAAATTAACTGGATAAAGAGTGCAGAGAAGCTGATATCTTTGTTTATTATCGCCGGGAAGAATTACAAATGGTAATATATCAAGAATAAAAGAAAGTGGGGTCTTCAAGCAAATTCCAAAAAAGCCATTAATGCCTACCAAAGTAACACAACAACAAACAAAATCAACCACAAGTGAGACACCGGATTTTGTTTCATGGAAACACCAATACAATGGGAAAAGCCATGGGACTGTAGGTCAATTTCAATTCACACTATATCTACAACAAGTGATTTACAAAGTAGTCTCTAGATAACGTTTGAGGTTCATAACATCAAGAAATACTATAGGCTTGTCTAATCAACAATGCTCGTTTACATAGATGTGTATCTCAGCATAGCACTAAGAAAACATGTCTAGGTCCCACCAAGTGAGTACCTTCAAGGGCACCTTAGATACATGATTTATTGTTGTTATATCATCACTATAAGTTTTTGTCAACAAAGTTTTTCTTTTTAATGTGTCAAGAAGCAAGATCCTGCACGCTTATTCATTTGTCCAAAGTTGGAACATTATTTTTTTGCTTGCACTACTATCCAAACATCAACATGACAACATGACCTCAGAACTCGTTGTTGTAAGAGATATTTAAATAATGAATGGACACACTCACAAAATACCGACTCTTAGAGGTGCTGGACTAATTTGAAAGCTTATAGTTCTTCTACAATTCAATGTGTTGACTCTTCTCTCTCTCTCTCTCTCTCTCGCTCTCTCTCTCTCTCTCTCTCCCTTTTTTTTTTTTAATTTATATTGCATGGTTTTCTTGTAATATTGTGAATCAGTATGATGCTTCTGAAGAGCATTTAACACTTGCGCTGATTGATGATTTTTTTTATTTTGGGTACAGACACCCAAAGTTTATCCATATGACAATCTACGAGTGGAGCTTGGTGGAGAACCATAGAAAGATCTGAGGATTGCGGATTGCCGGTTATTGCTATTTCAGATTTGTGTTTGGTTTTTGTATGTTTTCCGAGTTTGAAATGGTTCAAAATAATGGATCATGGGTACCTTTTGTGTAAACTTACATAATAGATGATGTTCACCATTTTTGCAAAGTAACATCTTTAACTACAGAGTTGGATATGGTTTTGACTTTTGATTGGTTACAAAGTGAGGAAATATGTTATTTCACTTATTCTTCATTAACTAAAACTTGGTAGAACTGGAAGTGCTTTCTTAAAACTGGAAAAGAGAGAATGAAAATGGGAACTAGGTGTGCATTAAACGTACAATTACAAACAGGTCTCCATACAAATTATAATGAGCTGTGTATTTTGGTTTGAAGAAAACTGTTTCTTGAAATGATTAAGATTTTGAGTTTCTGATTTGTCTAGACATAGTGGCTTCCAAAGCTCTGGTCCTCATTACTTGATATTCGAATTCCATTGTCCTTATATTTCTTTCTGTGTAATTAGACCGAGTCGCGCTGATCCATTTACAGCGGCAGTTTTATTTTATTTTTTTGGGGATAGATGGGTCTTATCATTTATTTAATCAAAACCTTAAGGCCGAATATTTATTGATCTAAACGACCGAAAAATCGACCAAAACAATTAGGCCAAATGCTACACTTCCCAATTTCATTTTCAAGGAGTCGAAGGGGAGCTGCACTTCTTTTTAACTGCTTTTTAATAGGACTTGGTTTGGGATATTTTAAGAAGTTCTACAGGTTAAAAGAACTAAAAGCAAGGGTGTTAAGTGAATTACAATATTGTAGTCATGTTATCAAGTATTCTTTTTTTATATTTTCGTACATTCATTTGCAGGTATTATTGCCTGCAATTTGTTCTCCTTGGCACGTTCATTTTTGTATTGGTGGCAGATGTTTATTTATATTTACACATAACTTTGGCATTGTCATTTTCTTTTAAATCTGCAACCAATTGTCTTCCCTCTATTTAAAAAATTTTGTTTTCATTTTCATTTGTCTACCAATCATGATAGTGATGCTTCACGACACAGTGGATCTGATTCTAAAGTTCACGGGAAGCCAACAAATTAGTCAAATGTATATATATATTTGAGTAATTTGTATATATAATTGAAGATGATGGTATATATTTTAGCTATGCTAGTTTGTTCGCATATTCCCAGGTCCTGATTTAATTTATTATTAGGTTTAGGAACCATTTATCATTCTAGTAGTTTTGAATCTACCTCATGATCTCTAATTCCAACCTACAAGATAAAATCGTTGAAAGTAAAATCTGATAAAGTTGTAGAATATAAGCAATGTCCTAGTATAAAAAATCTAAATTTTATTAAAAATAGTTTGAATATTTTAAACTTGTAATTTCAGTTGTCTTTTTTCTTTAGATACAGGGGTGTTTTTATATAGGTATATTACGAGAGATGTTAGAGAAAAAAATACATAGAGTTTAGTGATTTACTGTAATGGTAAAAAATATACATTTTATATTTATGTGAATCGTATATCATTATAAATCATAACATGTTCATCCTTTTTTATATTTGATTTCTATAAGTTATATTGAGTGGATGGTTAATATATCATACTCATTCTATCTTTTATAACATTCAGTTTCATTCGTGTCACAACTGGATCTAAATTATTTTATCTAATAATTACAGTTTTATTATTTTTAAATTATTTAAATATTAAAACTTTATTTTTATGAATTTCAAAACTTAGTGATCAACATAACAAACAATTAATATGGTATTATAAATGGTATTATCTATTGAAATAAAAGTCTCGACTATCTTAGATTTTACATTTTCTTTAATAAATATAACATTAACATGAAAATAATTATTAATTGGTTATAGTTTTATAAGATGTCAAAAATTTTAGCCAAGGTTTGAAACTTAAACCAGTCAGAGAAACGAATTATTTGATTACTTATTTAAGGAAATAAGTGAAAACTTCTCATCGCATTATCAATAATCTATAAGAAAAACACACATATGTTATTTTTCTTTCAATGATTTTTGAATAGTACTGCTAGAGTCTTCTCGAAACTCAACTTTCACTTCTCCTCTTTCTATCCGCTGCTTTTCCTAGCCAATAAAAAAAACATAATTCATACAAGCAACCATGATCAACGTATTCCATTCATGGAAGCATATCTGGAAGATTTTGATTAGTTAATACGTAAGGAATTTAAAACTTAATGGAATCTCTTGAATTGATGGATGAAAATCCATATTAGCAGCTGGACTGGAGGACGCCATGCCGTCCTTCTCTCCATGTGCTCTCCTGCATAATGAAGGTCCACAATCAGTTGATCAAGTTTCCCCGTATATATGTCTCTCTCTATATATATAAATAACTTGAGTATATAAAACTCTCATTAATCATTTTACTTTTTCCAGTTCATTATCAAGCTAAATGATAATCTCAATCACGTGTAAATGTCGATTTAGGAGATCTAGTACAATCTTTGCCAATTTTGTTTACTAGTCTTTTTTTTTTTTTTTGTTGATATATTTTACTACTAGTCTTTCAATCACACAATATATTTGCACAAACTTATACATGTATATATTTCTTCAGTTGAACAAAAACATTGTTGGAAACTGTATATGTTGAACCCAAAAGAAACCGCAGGCCTATCTATAGCTAGTCGGTAGGTTGTGTTCTTGTTCATAATTTTCACCGCTTGGAAGCCTAGCACCAATTGCCGAAAATATCAAGATATATATGAAAATGTTTTGCTTTAGATATTTAAATCAACTTATTGACTAAAGCACCGAACTTCTCCAATCACAAATCGAAACAAAAGAAACTAATTATCAATAAAACCATATTTTATCAACTAATTTAAAAGCATAAAAAACGTGTTCCCTAAAATATTTAAATCAAAGCACCGAGCTTCTCGAAGCCCTAATTGAAACTCAAGTAAATTAAAAATAGAAAAATTACATTACATGATATGTTTAAACATTTTGAGATATTTTTTAAGTGGCATAAGTACGTAATAATTATCATAATGATTTTTATACTCCATAATTACATAATAATTAATGTAATGGTGTGATTTTTTGCTATTTATAAAATGTAGATTTTTTTAAATAGATGCCCTGAACTTTATGAATTTGATAATTTAGTCCTTTAAGCTTAATTTCTTGGCAATTGACCCATTGAATTTAGAAATCCTTGGATGACAAGTCCTTTCATAACATCTGTCAAATAATTAACGGTTTTGACCATGTGACCTTCACTCAAGGGATAGTGACGGTCATTTTAATTGACCTTTAATTCAAATTCTTTTTTTTTTTAACATGAACTTAAATGCGAAAAAAAATTTAAAGAGAAAAGATCCCAGCTCTTGTGATTTTGTTGAGACTATCAGATCTCTACAATACAATCTCATCCTCGTGAGAATCAGACCAAAGACCACCAACATTTTTTTCCCAATAAAATCACAAAAAGCTAATAAGTTATTTTTTTTTTGGGGGATAATAACTTCTCGTAGCAGAACAATATACAATATTCCTTGTCCTTCGGCTCTTCTCAATAAAAATGAACAGAGTTGAATTTTTTTTTTCTTTCAGAAACTTGAATAAAGACGATGAGAAAGACATTGGACTAGATCAAAATCTATTCCAAAGCTGGATTCAAAACACTAAAAACACATTAAAGAAATCGAATCCAAACACACAAAACCATATATTTTCATCAAAATTAACCCAAAAAAAAAAGAACCCAAAAAATATTTTGAACCCAAAACAAGAGAGAATAGCAAATTTGTAAAGTTCAGGGTGTCTGTACAAAAATAAAAAGCCTAAAATGTATATATAGTTTATTTATTTATTTTTAATTTTCAATTGCGCAAGTTAGATTTTACAATATGTGTAAAAAAAAAAAAAATAAAACTATATTTTAAAAACTAAATTAAAAAGCACAGGAAGCTACACCCCTTGAAACATAGAATTATGTATAGGAGTTCGCGTCTATGTGAAGTTGAGAAGCCACAAAAATTGACTGCCAGACCACACAGAAAACTCCTAAATTTTCCATCCCATATAGGCTTGTCTTCCAAGCTGCCAGGTTGTGTTGCCGGTTATTTCGATCATACATGCCCACATGCTCAACAATATTATTATTATTATTATTATATGTATTATTATTATTATTATTACACATCCTAAAACCCTAAACACGACATACAGAATCTCCATCTATAAAAACCACACCCCAACTTCATCATTTCCCATCACTAAAACCACTCCAATCCTCTCTAGCCAGTTATTTCTCAATTAATTTCTTGTTGTATCCATTAATTGAGAAAAAATGGCTTCTTCCAAGGCTCAAGTCTCCACTGCCCTTATCCTCTCCCTCAACATACTATTCTTCAGCATGGTGAGCTCCACCTCTGCCCCTTGCCCACCAGTACCGGAGAAGAGCCACAAACACCACCCCAAAACCCCATCGGCACCGGCAACCCCCACCCCGTCAACGGGGAAGGGTAAGGGCGGCAAGTGCCCCATCGACACCCTAAAGCTTGGGGTGTGCGCCAACTTGTTGGGTGATTTGGTTCACCTTGTTGTGGGGACCCCACCCAAGGAGCCTTGTTGCACTCTCATCGACAATCTGGCTGACTTGGAAGCTGCAGTGTGCCTTTGCACTGCCCTTAAGGCTAATGTTTTGGGGCTCATCAACGTCAAGATCCCAATCAAATTGAGCTTGCTTCTCAACTACTGCGGCAAGGGAGTTCCCTCTGGCTTCCAGTGTGCTTAATTAATTACTTCACAACGTCTATGCATTACTACTAATCCTCGTAGTATGCTAGTACTACTCTTGTTGATCTGATCCATTTTTAATTTTGATGATTTCTTATCATGTTGTTTATTTGGTTCCTTGGATTGTTTTATAATTGGCTCATTGTGCCATCGATAGTAATCGTTCGTTATTGTTTTACACGGATTGAAGGATCATTTCGATCCTTCTCGATCCAAATGTCGTTTTCTATATTTTAATAAAGATCTGGATCTTCAACTGTATCGATCATGATAATAATAAAGCGATATATTATTTAAGCGTTCATTGATTGTAAGTTATGTTCTTCTAGTGTTACTAATTATGCATATATATGAGAGCTTGTTTGGTTTCAGCTGATGAGCATGGCAAGTACAAGTAGTGGGGAACTTCTGTTTGCTATAAACTAAGCGTGAATACGTACTAGTATTCCAAATAACCAAAAAGTTATTTCCTGATACTAAAATTGATCTAGCCTCTTTATTTATAAGAATTGAACCACTATAACTTATTCATATCATGGTCGGGAAAGGATTCATCATTTTTGCCAATCTTATTTTCTCTCTTTCTCTCTCTATATATATGTATATAAGTAACAAGAGAAGACAACTAACGCCAAAAGCAATGTCCAAGTCTTAACAATTAAGTTGGTAATCATTTTTGTTAGTGTTGGTAATCATCTTAATCTTGTTTTATTTTTTCCTCTAATGTTAGTTGTTCCATCTCACATTTATCTATATATATATATGAAAACAAAATCATTGGTGTTGTTTCAAAAATAAGATCGAATTACGATTATAATGAAATCTAAACAGGATCAGTAAACAGTTATAACTATTCAATTATTTTTTAAATAAATAATTCATGTCCAAGTCTAATTATCTGCACTTCCGACGCAAAGTCCTAGCCAGCCAGTGTACATATATATGTTACTCTTTTTTGTTGCAAGAAATAGTTGAAACATTAGTCTCATAACCATTTAGCTGCTATATGAAACATGTATGATATAATATTTTTATCAACTCATGAGAAGACACCAAAAGGTTTAACTTACTCAGTGACTGATTCTATTTATATCATAGAGATCGTTGGTGATCCTAGGCTTTATATCATTGGATAATTTAATATAGCCCCCAATCACTGATCAACATTACCACGGTATACAACAACATATATATATATATATATAGATGTATATATATAGGATCGAGACTAAGATCTAATTCTATTGGCGTAGTCCAATATAAAATAAACTGGAAACGCCCTATTTTTAATTTTCAGTTAGTTTGGATGAAACATTCAACTGGCTTAATTGATAAGGACTGATGAGTGATCGTAAAAAGGAAATCTATCAATAATGCATCTGATCCGGACAAAATGAATCATGCTTTATTTATTTATTCTCAGTAAAAGGGAAAATAAAGGCTCTAATATTATTGTTTGGTGGAGATGATGACATACAAATTAGTTCTTAATTAACATGACAATCCAAAATATACAATTATGGCTGGGAACGCGGGATCACTCTCTCTAGACAACAACGATTTGTGAAAAATCTAAGCATACATGTACACACCCGTCTACAACAAGAGCCCTTAAAAAAAAAAAAAACACGAAAACAAAACACACACACACACAAATAGACAGCTCGGCTCCATTATGTCTTTTCAGGACAATTGCACACCCCAAAAGCTACTTGCTTTGTATTAGGGTCCACGGCCAGAAGTGGACAAGCAGCCAAAACTTTCCGGCCAAAAAAAAAAAAGAAAGTGGAAATAACTAATACGTACCATCAACTATAAGCATCTCATATGTATATATATATTCTGTAAAAAAAATATCTCCTATTGAAACGAAAGGTTTATTATATATAGTTTAAAATCTATAGATTACACGTATAAACTGAGACAAATTCAATAAGTACTTCTAATTAATTTTTCTTCCGTAAAAAAGTTGTGGATCAGATTGAAGTACGTATTTGCTAAGCCGTTGATTGGCCTGCATCATGAATTCACATATGCTATAGCTAGCTTAATATATGGTCAATAGATGCAATGATATATAATCTTTGCACAAGCAAAAAGGTGATATTATTGTTGGCAATGTGACCCGTTCTATGTATATCTATATATTTATTTATTTTTGTTAAATATAGGAATATGTATATATCTATATATTATGATACTGATGGATCAGTTGGCTACTCATCTCTTGCAACTTGCAATGAAGTGACAGCTAGTAGTATAGAAACTAGACAAAATATTCTGTGCAGAAAGTAAGCTGGATTCACTAATTGGTTTGCAAAATCTTTCTTTTAATAAATTATTTCTTATAAAAAAAAAAAAAAATCTCACTACCACATCAAATATGCCCATAATGCTCCTTATCATGGTCAGAATGCATGAATTTTGTTTGATCCAGAACAACATCTAATAATTCACTAAAACTAGCACAGTGGCCAAAAAAAATCTAAGTTGAAATGGTAAAGTTACATACAACACTATATAAATAGTAGAAACTAGAAAGCATTTTAATCTTAACAGTTTTTCTTTTAATCTTCTTATTTGTTTATTTTTTGTTTTGTTTTGTTTTTTCTTTTTATTCTTTATTCTTGTTTTTTTTTTAGTTTTTTAAGACCTTTTTTTTCCTTTTTCTACTTAGAAAGTTTTTGCTCATATATAAATTAAAAAATTGACTATGTTCTGTAAAAATGTATAAGAAACCGAAAATACAGTACCGGAAGTTAAAAGATTTAAACCAGGAGTAAAAAAAAAAAAAAAAAAAGGAGTTCAGTACACCTCCTTCAAACAGAAAAACAGGAAAAAAGAAAATAAAAATAATTAAAGAGTTCACATGTTCGCTTCGTGAACTGGAGTAGCCATAACAGTGGCTCGTCCTATACTGCAGAGACGATACCTCTGAACCTTTTTCTTTTGTTTTCCTTGGTTATAAAACTTATTTATTTACTTTTGTTTGATATAGACTGCGTGTTATGGTCTCTGACTAACTCGCCATGATAATAAGAGTGGACGGATAAAAACAATTATAATTAATTAAAACTTTATTTTTATTGATTAACCGTCGTCGTGTATCATATGATAATATTATTTGAACTCGAGGTTCTAGTAGAAGTTTTTCTATTTCACAAAATATATTATTACTGTTTACTACCTAATTTTCTGAAATGTCACTTCTTTTGCCTCAAGGTATGGATCTTATTGCCTTTCGAGTAGTAGTGATTAAAAAAAAATGAAGACAAATTAGTTGGTGTATCAAGATATTTCGATCAAATCAACATCTAATTAGCCCCTAATTAATCATCCAAAATGATATTGCTAATATAAGAAAAAGGAGCAAAGGACAAATAATAAATTTAAGAAACCATAAAGAAGTAAATACTATGTTAACGTTGACGAAACTATTAAAGTAAATGCTGTATTTATGAGTTAGTACGTATTTTAGGAGTAACTAAATCATTTATCCTGGCAAATATTCAACGGTTTCGTAATGTGCTATTTACTTATTTTAACTTTCTTAAATATGTTAAATTATTCACTATATATTCCTCATAAGAAAATACAAAAATATGAAAAAAGAAAAGGAAATCTAATTAAAGATAATAAAATCAAAACATAAAGCTGCTGGAGATTTGAATCTAAATTACTTGCATTAAATTTGAAAATTAGCTCTCAAATAGTGAAAGTTTCTAATAAGCAAAATAATATTAAAAATAAAATAAAATGATCTTACAAACCTAAAACAGAAAGAAGAACAAAATAAAACGAGAAAAAAGAAAACCAAAGAAAGTAAAATTAGACAGAAAGCACTAATGAGAAATGATTTTTTAATTTAAAATCTTTCCCATTATCAGGAATAGTAAAAGGTTTATAATGACAAAAAAAAAAAAAAAAGCTGTATAATTTGTAATCAACGATTGATAAATTTTTTTACGCTTGTCCGTAGCTACTGGGAAAAAAAAATATATTTGTATATATATATTTTAGGCTACTGCTCACGCCTGGCTGGAAACCATGTCCTGTTATGTTCCAATACATTTGTGTGTTAAAACAAAACATCATATTTAATAATCAGTGATAGAGTTAGGATTTTTTTTTTCCAAGCAAGATTACTATAAAAAATAAAGATAAATTTTTCTTACTATATGTTTTAATTATTGAGTGTGGACACAATGAAAATTTTCTGATAAAATATATAAATAACTAAAAATTCTATTATAATTTTAAGAATAAAAATTGACATATTAAAATTTAAATGGAGATGCAATTAGCTTTTTTTTTTTGTTTAAATAGAGATACAACTGAAATTTTTTAAAATATTTTAGGGTAAAAAATAAAATTTAGAATGTGAGTGGGCCAGGCGCTCCACTCATTTATATACGGCCCCGCACTGTTAAATTAATAAAGAGTGAATTTAATTGATGAACTTTATATTGTTGGATTAACTATCTTTAATATTGTTCTTTCGTTAAAAAAAAAAAAAAAAAAGGGAGGAAAGTAAGGAAGAGGATAGCAACAGGTCCGCAAAGCTAGAAGGACTAAAAAAGGAAGAGAGCTGGGGGGAAAGAAAGGAAGGCCTTGGCGTGGAAATCTCCGCAGAAACTGAAGCGGTTCTGAAATCGAGCACGTTCACGGATTGTACTGAACCACACTCATGTTCACGGATTGCTTTTTGAAGTTCGTGCATACATACATGTATATCCCTCTCCTCCTAATAACCTCCTTTCTATTCAGCAAAATCAATCAATAAATTAATAAAGAACCTCCAATTTATTTTCATAATGGATATATCACTCGATTCCTCCTTACATAATTATTCATCTCTCTGTCTCTCTCATGTTTTTCCGCCAACTTGTTGTCTAACTGGAATCTACTGTTGCCCTTGTTTTTTTCCTTGCTTCATTCCATTGCGTTTAAATGCTTATTATATGTCACGGGTTGGTCTCTTTATTTTGAGCTATATATATATAGATTTAAATCGTATATATAACCCCCCACAAGCCACACTAATATATACCCATCCAAAACCCTACGAAGATAACTACTACCATTACTTCTAGAAAACCCTAGTAGAGTAGTAGTTGTTGGTAATATTTTCCCAAAAGGAGCCCTAATAAGTCAACATGGCTTCCAAGGTTACCGCCACGTTCTTCATCTTAATGATTTTCATGGTAACGTCGCTCCCTCCAATGATCCAAGCATGCGTTCCATGCACTCAGCCACACCCCCCACGTCATGAGCATCCTCCACAGCCACCCTATCACCGTCCCAGTCCTGGTCGCGGCGGCGGCGGCGGCGGAGGTGGAGGCGGCGGCGGCGGAGGCGGTGGCGGTGGCGGTGGCGGTGGCGGAGGCGGCCGACCCAAAATCCCTCCCCACCCAAAACCACCCACCCACAAGAATCCTCCTCACCACGGAGGCGGAGGCAAAGGAGGAGGCGGAGGTAAAGGAGGAGGAGGAGGCTCCAAAAATCCTCCAGTTATCTCCCCGCCGATCATAACACCTCCGGTGACCAACCCTCCGGTGACGATCCCACCTCCTTCTCCCACATACCCGCCTTACACCGGCCCACCCCCTAGTGGAGGCGGCGGCGGAGGTGGAGGAGGTGGTGGAGGTGGCGGCGGTGGTGGTGGCGGGGGTGGAGTTCCAAGCCCAATAACGCCAGCCCCCCCGGCTTCACAGACTTGTCCCATAGATGCGTTGAAGTTAGGGCTTTGCTTGGACGTGCTTGGTGGTTTGATTCACATTGGTTTGGGAGACCCAGTTCAGAACACCTGCTGCCCAGTACTTGGAGGTTTGCTTGAGCTTGAAGCAGCTGTTTGTCTTTGCACTGCCATAAGGATTAGGCTTCTTAACATAAACATTTACATTCCTCTTGCTCTTCAAGCTTTAATTACCTGTGGAAAGACTCCTCCTCCTGGCTTTGTATGTCCTCCTCTCTAATCAGCTGTGCCCACTAGCTACCTTTACCTCTACCTCTACCTCTACCTCTACCTACTAATCATCATTAGGGTTTTGATTAGCCCTAATTTGGTTCATTTTATTACTTTTCCTGCTAATGTTGTTCAATTTCCATAAAATTGTTGCGACCTCTTTTGTTCCCTGTTTCGACTCTTAGAGCGGCACATTGTGATCATCTGGTTTTGATTCTTGCTGTAACTTCTCGTTATTATGCATGTTTTAGTGAGTAGACCATGTTGATTAACTGGAAGTACTCGTAATTTATGTCTTATTAAGTTTTAGAATTTTAGCGAATTGGGGCTAGCTCAATTGATTGAGTATGTAGTCAAAGGTTCTAATCCTCAAATTTTTATTTCGCAATAGTGGTAAATTAAAAAAAAAAAATTAGCATTTTCAGTTCAAACGGGTTATATGTATACAAATACATAGGATGACAGTGTGTCACATTATAACAAGACTAGCATTGGTAATATTGATCCATCCTACCGGTTCCAAAAATAAAATGATATTATTAATTAATGACTAAAAATTTCTTTCCTTTTCTATCACCTTTAACTTGAAAGGGATCGCCACACAAATCAAATAAAAAGGCTATCCACTTTAACTTTCTGCTGAAGTCATGATTTAGCTGATGAAACTTGATCAGCTTATTAACCTTTATAATTTAACTATGATCACCAAAAGAAAACTGTTGATAGAGTACGAACCAAAGTAAAAATCAATCAAATCTGTCTTTTCAGTTTTCGTTGCAATATCACGTTCAAAATAAAATTCCGCGTTGAGGATATATATTTTTTCAAATTCAAATCTTTTTTCCCTTTCTAGTAAGGTACCTTAAATGGAGAAGCCAGTTTAGATACAATCTCATTTAATCAATAATTAATAAATTAATATTCACATGCAGTAACTATTGAGATCTTGAATTGGGTTAGGAGTTCCAAACTCAACGTGCGCTGACATCAAGTTTATGTTTGCCTATATGTTTAAGCAATCTTTATATACGTGTAGTACTATTTGAAACCAATTAAAGTTGTGTGTGTGTGTGTGTGCGTGCTTTTTTTTTTTTTTCCTGTTTGCTATTTATTGTGCATTATTATTAAATTCAGAAGGTGCCAAAACTAGTTCACGGGAGAGGAATATGGTGGTTACGTGGGACCAATATAATATATCTGCTCATTCCGGAATTGAGCTCAAATTGATATCAACTGAAATTATTATGAGGTATATATCATCTAGGGAAAGAGGCAAGTTTGGTGGGTGGAAGGGAAGTAGTTTGAACAGGAGTTCTCATATTAAAATCTAATAAAGGTTTTTTTTTTAATTTTTATTTTTTCATAAATGAGAATCATACATTTTATATAGTAAAAATTTTATATATGACAAGATAGAAAAAAAAAAAGGGAGAAATGGAAAATATAGTAGACCCATGTTAAAAAATATGGCTAGATCAATCAAAATTAACCTCTATGACTAGAATCCTTCATCTCGGTTAATTGCTGGCTCTAGCTTCTTCTTCTTCTTCTTCTCTCTCTCTCTTTTCGTTTACGTTTCGATAAAATTGATAATAACAAGGAATTTATAAAATAAGATGCTAAACGAATTTTGTTATTTTTGATTTCGGTCAATTATTCATTCTTAAAAAAAAAAAGAAAATTACTGATGTTTGTTACTGTATAATTTTGCTAGCTAGCTGTATTAATTACCAAAGTAGACAAAAAAAAGTGCGGAATTCAGCTGTTAATGGGTTCGGTGGAACATTATTTGTTTTGGCCAGCATGTACTTTGAATGTCTGAATACGTGCCTGTGGTTTTTGCTACGTGGTTTTACATGGCCGGTGAAAATGAGCGAGTTCTGAAAGTACTCCCAATGTTATGACATAATGATTATATATAATATTACCTGTCCATATGCTTGAAGAATCTTAAGAACTAATAATTAATCTTGACAGAAGTTGCAGAAGAAATTCGAGCTAGCTAAAAACAATGGCAGAAAATCATGCTCGGAATAATATGTCTCAGAATTTTTAATCACCCTATATTCAGCATCAGATCATGGGATTTCGCATGTACAGGTAAAAGAGTTTTATTGTTGAATATTGACAGTCGATTAAGAACATTTTTGATGGAGCTTAGTGAAAGTTTATTTTTTGACTTTTCCGAATTTAAAAGTTATTTTTGAAAATATTTATATAATCTGTGCTCATAATGACTTTTGACATTTTAAAACAGTTTTTATGAGACTTACAAGAAATCTATTGTTTATTAGAAAATTCTACAGCCCAAAATTTAATTTTTTTAACTTAAAAGTTATATATTTACTAAAAAATCACAACTTTTTCTTACACTCTTCTATTAATTAAAACAAAAGAAGATTAAAACTGAACGAAACTTACCGAATCAAGCACATTAACAACTTGTAGGTGATAGGTAGCTATAAAATTACAATGTTACAATAACTTTAATTACGTGTAATATTATATAACCTATATATTACAATGTTACAATGCCATTAATTATGGGTCGTTACGTATAATATTATACAATCATTTGCTGGGCGCTACTTTATTATTAAAAATAAAGATCTTCACTCTCCATTGACAATAATTTTGTGTCTAATTCTAGATTTAATACATTTGAGATATTAATTATCGACATTTTTCTGAAATAACAATATATACGCTCGTGATCGCTTTATGAATTATTAACTTATATTTGGTTACTAGCCAAGTCCAGAAATCTAACACTTTGGATCAGGTATGTGAGGACTTTTCTGCCCTCATTTTCATTTTTAGCTATGAAAGTGAAAAGAAGGTTAAGAGCATGTTTGGTAGGAGATAAAGTGTAAGAACGGAAAAGGTGTAAAGATTAATGGAATGATTTTGACATTCTTGTTTTGTAAGAGAGGAAAAAGAGAAGGAAGAGAAAAGTGGAGGAACTCTAAAACATTCAAAATATCGCAAATTATTTTTCTCTCCAGCTCCTTACCAAACATAACCTAGTGGAGAACAGAGTTTCTTTACTCTTCCTTTTTCTTTTTCCATGTGAGGACGCATAATTCACCCAAAAAAAAAAAAAAATCCTGAGTCACGGGTGAACAGTCCTCCATATATAGTTGAAGTTGATTTCATGAATTAATTATGCAGTGGCCCCCATATATAAGCATATTTGTCACGTAGACTAAAAAAGAAAAGTGACTCGAATATCTTTCGGCTACTTTGGGGTCATGTGGAAGAGAAAACCTTTTATTAATTAGGTAATTGTGTGTTCGTTTTTTTCTTGTTGAATTTGTAAGCCTTTTTTTTGACATCATCATTTTATGTTGTCTTTTAAATTAGTCACTCTTTTTTTCTTCATAATCTTAAACTCTTATATTCAATAAAGTGGATAAAATTTGATTTGGGATGATCAGAATTTTGAGTAAAAAAAAGACACACACACACACACACACACACACACGTATATAGATATATATTTATTCTTTTTAGTTTATATAATATTAATTGATGTGGGAGTTTGATAGAGAATGGGGACTATTGGATATCAATTTAATTTAATTGGGATGTTATAAACTTGCCAAATACTAGTTGATATATCTCTTGTCATTTGTGTATTTGTGTGTGTATATATATCTATATCTATATATATATATATCATGACACTAGCCAAAGCTTAATTCCCTGTGCATATATCTCTCTCATTTTTAATATATATGGACCCAATGAGGAATAAACATCTTAGTAACCTTATCTTAAACTGGTAATAACATGAGTATTATTACTCAATCAATATCCGCTTGGCGGGACATGTGCGTTGGACTTTCTGTCGACAACATCTCCCTTTTCTTTGTTTGAAAAACTTGTGAACTTCATATAGAGATGCTTATAACAATATCTATACTACTGTTCTAAAGTATAGGATTGATGATCTATTGAAGAAACATATGGTACGTACTGCGCCACAATATACACACCCACACACCTACGAAAAATAATATATATATACATGATATAAAGATATATATTTTATATCATGTACACTATAATAATACCAAGGATCAGTACTTGATTAAATATTGGACAATCATCAAACTTCTTTATAACAGGAAAAGTAGGAAGATACATCTCATCTTATACTCATGGAAATTACAAATATAATATTCAAAGACATCACAAATTGAAACTTATTCCCTGTAATCCGTAAATCAAACGTCAAGCATAAAAAGGAAATGGGCGATTTCCACACACACACACACACACACACTTAGACAGACAACAAAGCAGTACTGACTTTCATATAGTTGTGAAGCTAGCAAGAAAACCCCAAAGAAAAGGAAAGGAAATGATTTAATATTACTTGTCTCTCAGGAACACTGGAAACCAGAAGGAACGTTCTTTGAGCAAACGTTAAGAAGCAAACTGAGGGAGAGAGGAATGTTGAGGTTGATCCCAAGAATGTTGGCCTTAATGACAGTGCAAAGGCAGACGGCAGCCTCAAGGTCAGCAAGGCCTTGGATGAGAGTACAGCAAGGCGTCACCGGTGGAGTTCCGACGGTGACGTTGAGTAGCCCTCCGAGCACGTTTGCGCACACTCCGAGCTTAAGGGCATCCCTAGGGCATTTCCCAGTGGAAGGGCTTGGAGTCACAGGGCTTGGAGTCACAGGACTAGGGCTTGGAGTTGGTCTTGGCCTTGGCCTTGGGCTTGGGTTAGGGCTACGGCAAGAGCCACAAGCACTTACAACGGCAAAGAAAAGAAGGTTAAGTACAAGGAAGAAGGCAAGTGAAGAGGAGGTTTTGGAGGCCATTATTTCACAAAAAGCTAGTTAGCCCTAAAGGGGGTTTTAGTACTTATATGTATTAGTATAATACTTGAAAGTATATGTGTGCAGTAAAGGGCTGGTGGAGATCAATGTAAGGGAAAGAAGGGGTTTTTATAGGGTTGAAGAACAAAGGTGTCTGAGTTGGTCCCTAAACAGAAAATATATTAAAAAAAAAAGCCTAGAATAAATCCAAGGGAACTACCATGTGTGGTCTTAGTATTTTAGCTGGCATTTATTGAGCAAAGCACAATTTTGGGCAAATTTTTGGACGTTTGTTAAGGTGGTGGGACTCTCAAATTGTCATGTTCTTTGCCTCTTTGCCTGGGCATCAATCTATTGATCTAACAATTTTTATTATCTGATATATCAACTGGTTTTTTTGCACTGATTTCCATTTACTAATAATAATGATAATAATAAACTGTAATTTTTAGTTATTTTTAATAGCGCATATGTGTATGTATATCTAGAATTAATTCAAACCACTCAAGTCGGGGAGTGGGGCCCAAATGATCACATGTTGTGGTTGTATTTCAAAGCGTTGGCCCACACCCGATATCGAAAATTGCGTTTTGATCGGTGGAGGTTTTTATTACGTGACTTTGACGACATAATTAGCATAAAACACTTGCATGATATACGTAATGAGATTAATTTCTTTTCACTGATTATTCAAGAACATCGGAACTGATCTGTGTGGAAGTTTCTTCTACTTCCAATCAGGTTATATTTGTGTATATATGTGTGTGTGTGTGTGTGTGTGTGTGCGTGCGCGTGCGTGTGTGTTCATTAGTTTACTGATGATCAGGACAAAAGGTCATTAAATATTTTGGATAACAATTACCCCCCAAGTCACTGTCTCATGATCATCATAATTACACTTCCTTCAACAACTTCTTTTCTATTTACTGCACTTGAATTTGGACGCACGCATATTTATGTTGATTTCAGTATTATGCAAATATAGATAAACTAGTACTCTCTGTACATATAGATAAATTCCAATTTTACATTTTACCTCCACCAATTTATTGTTTATTTAGAATAAACACATGCTATGGGCACATTTTCTATTGAATCTCAAATTTTTTTTTTATCCAACACTTACAAGAAGATGAACATGGTTGTTATTAAAAATCGGGTTGATCAAATATTGGATGATTAAGGGTTAACTCTTGTGCCTTACGCCAAAAAAAAAAAGGAGAAACTAAGAATCTAAACATGAAAGATTTTTTGAGGAATGAGAATTTAAAAACATACTACGGACTCAACAATTGTATACTTGTTAAAAAAAAATGAAGTTGTTGTTGCTTCGGCTTCTTTGAGAAAAACTGGTAGATCTTGAACATTTTAAGATAAGAATCAAACAAAAAAACCTGAAGAAAAAAAGTGCTCCTATATATTTAGGGCCTGGAAAAGAAAATGTTTTAAATTAAATATATCTTAATATTTTCTCATTATTTGTTTTTTTTCTTGTTCTGCGTGCTTTTATTGTTTTACTTGCATTAATTTTGTTCTTTTTGCTTTGATTTATGAGACCTTTTTATCTAATTTTTAGTGAATAAAATCCACAAATTATTTTGGTGTTGATGTTTTTCGTGTAGTAACTTTATCTCTTGTAATTCTTATAAATAAAAAGGGAATTTGCCTTTTCACGTGCCAATACATGACTTTTGTGTTGAGACTTACCTCTTTATAATCATTTCATCATAAAAATAAAAATTAAACCCTAAACTCTAAAATGCATTCACGCAATAGTTAATTTACTAATAAACTTTCTAATCTCATGAAGAAAATATTTATAGATCATATATTACTAATTACCTGATGAAAGAGCCTGTACTCGGAAGAAATTTCCAGAATGAACATAAATTAATATATTTTTCTTCAAAAACATTGAGAGCCCCATGACCAATAGAACATTTGGTATACCAGAATTATAGTCTTATAAGTTCTGTTAAGGGGGAAAAAAACAACAAGTACTCTGGAACTTTGTTGCCATGAATCCATCGATTTTGGAAATAAATAAATAAATAAAAATATATATAAAACTAAACCTGAGATAAAAACTTCTAGCTAACAATTGTATTTAAGCTAGCTAGCAATCAAACAAAAGAATTTGTAATCCAACCCACTGAAAAAGAAAAGTAACTAGAATTACTGTTGTTTTTTTTTACTTCCTCTATATGTATATGTATATGTATATGTGTGTAAATATATATATTTGTCTATTTGGCTCCCGTTTTAGTTGGAATTAAACCGCATTTTTTTTATTTTTAAAAAATAAATAAAAAATTATAATTAATTGTTTCAAAGACAACTAATTTTTTTAAAATAAACTAAGTTAAATTTAAGCTAAATTGACTGCCTAAACAAACGCTAAAATCGTTCTTATTTTAATCAAACATATTGTTTGGCATGTTGTTGATGGAAATTAGTAGGTGCAACGAATTTGTCACGGGCAGTAGTAGTACTAGTGCTATTAGTTAGCTGCAACCTATGACGAAAGGGCTCCACGGGAGCTTCATAGAAAACCAAACAATAATCTGCGAGACAAGTCAATATATATATATATAAACATGTATATATATATATGTCGATCGTTTTCACATACGTTGTTTTCTCCAACTTTACATCATCATGATGATCAGCCTCGTGGAGCCAGTAGTACTGCCGCAACTCCCAGAGGCATTGACAAGCAATTTACCCTTACAACAAATCAATATTCTTTGGAATTAACCACGCGACACCATCTATATATATGACTCTATACATATGGTTAAGTATATATATATATATATCTATATATATATATGACGTTACTAATTTGTTTTCTTCTTCATTTTCAGGTAGAATAACGACTAATAGCGTGTTTTGGAAGAACCTGATCAGGGAATAATTGCTTCCTCTTCGCGAGAGGTCGATCACGACGGCCTTTAGTTATCATATTGTCTTTCTGTCGTGTACATTACAGAGACCCTAAAGTTAATTATGTCAAGGCCACTCCACACACACACACACACACATACATATATATTTATGTATGTACATTAATTTATATCAATAGTGCAGTTATATATTCACTACTTACAGTAAGCCATGGTGCAGAGGAAACTGTACATATATAGTACTACGTACCAGCTGTAAAATAGTCTTGGGGATCACTTGGGAGTACTTTAATACTGCTGTGACAAATGTTGTCCACATATGTAGCTTGCATAGACTGTACACCACCGGCCATTTCTCTTGCATATGTATGTCCATATTCATACATATATATAATTGCTTTGAAAGAAGGCGAAGTTTCTCTGAATTCTTTGGAGAATTTAGCAGAATTACATATTTTTAGAAAAAAATAGATAAAACTCCAGTTAGGAAAACATCATCCTACATAGGAGTGACAATTTGTGTTGGTGAGTCGTGTTTGTATCGTACTTGACCCGTTTGTTAATATAAATATACTCAACACAAATACGATATGTTTAATACTTCGTATCAAAAAACAAAACTCGAATACTACCCATTAATAAACAGGTTGACACGACATAGTGTCGTGTCGTGTTTGCTAAATCCACTTACTAAAGGGTCATAAATAAGTCATTCAATCTGTTATTGATTCATTTAACTAAGTTGTTATTAACCTATTTAACTAATCTATTATTGACCAATTTAACTAACTTATCATCAATTTTAATATTAAAAAAACTTATTAAACACTTAAATAACAATCAAATTATAACAACCAAATTAAGTTCACAATCAATTTACACCTAAATTCAGATCACAAAAGATAAATACAAAATTAAAAATATACATATAAAAACTAAAATATATATTTTATATTTAAATTTTAAATTTTTAAACCTTAAAACAATATATAATATATATTAAAAATTATAAATGACTAATTTATGAATCGTGTTTGTGTTAACCCATATATGACCCATTTATTAAACAGGTTATTTCCTATTAATTATGGATTGACAGGTTTGTGCGGGTTCAACCTTTTATTTAATTGTGTTTGGGGAGTTTGACTCTTTTTGACTCAAACCTATTTAAGGAAAACCCAAACTCTCTAACTCGTGTGGGTTTCGTGTCATGTTGTCATATTGTGACCCAAATTGCCAGCCTTAATCCTACAAGCTTCAAGCTCATAGTGTGAAAGGTTTTAAATTAATAAGGAAATCTTAGGTTGTTTAATTTTCCATTTATTTGTTTGCCTTCAGTTTTAAATTTTCTTCTACTTTTAGGTTTTTCCAGATTTTAGGTTTGTAAAATGTATCAAATAAAGTTCATCCCTCAAATAGTCCTACACTGTAGAAGACAGGGAGAACAAGATGGTAACCATAAATTAATAAAGTTAATTAGAATGACCCAAATTTTTTATGATCTTTTTATCGTAATTTCTTAGTGGTCGTTACAGGTACTAACCTTATTTTGTTCCTGGCAGCTTGCAAAAAGGAATCAAAACCACAAAATTCTAATTAGATATATATAATTGTGTATTATGGGTTCACGGGTATGCTTAATATGGCCACTGTTAATCAGTCTTGTGATCCAAAGAATAATAAAAAACAATGCCAAAATTATAAAAATATTGAATATCCGTAGATAACGTCCAAACATGGTGTGGATCTGAAGCTTTGCCAGCTAAATTCCAGCCAGCTTTTGCTTCACATGGCTACCTTGGCCTTCCTTGTAGACTCACTCTCATTTTGTGAGAAAAAAAGAAACTATATTTTGGGGAGAATATACATAAATGCCACTGTCTGGTAACTTTGATCATTACAACAACCCGAAAGCACTTAATAGTTAGAAATAACTGGTAGCACTTGACTAACTAATTTTTTTTGTTAGAGTAAAAAAAAAAAAAAAAAAGGATGGTTTCCAAGAGATATTGTTCAAGTCTATTTCTTTTCCTCTTCATGAACCTTGTCCTTTTTGCCTTAGTAAGTGGGTGCACCACTTGTCCTCAGACTAAGCCTGTCCCAAACCCTAGTCCTGCAAAGATGAAGTGCCCCCGAGATGCCCTAAAGCTCGGGGTATGTGCCGATGTGCTCAAAGGAGTAGTTGGCACAGTCGTTGGTTACCTGCTGGATGTACCTTGCTGCATCGTCCTTGAAGGTCTTCTTGACCTAGAAGCTGCCGTCTGCCTTCGCACCGCCATTAAAGCCAATATTCTAGGTATCAACCTTAATATCCCCATTTCACTTAGCTTGCTCGTTAGCACTTGCAGAAAGAACATCCCCTCTGATTTCCAATGTCCCTAGCTAGCTAGCCCACTTTGACCTATATGATCTACATCAGTGGCCACAACATTTGGTTTATGTTTTTCTTATATATGTTTTGTGTTGTTAACTGTTAAATTTATGCATTAAGTATTGTTTAATAACGCCTTCAACGCTGATATTGCAATTGTTATTTGTAAATCGACCATCGGTGGAGATTATCATGTATTAATGCACTTCCAAGTTCCAATAACTTGTTTGATATAACATATCTAGTAGTTTTTCTATTTAACCTTAAGTAAAAATAAGTTGCGCATGATATGTATAGGAAAATACAAAATAACGAAAAGGAACAACTAGTATTATAAGAAATATTAGTACATAATTAATGGTTCATATGGATTAAATGTTATGTGTACAAAGAAGTTGTTTGTGTTGGGAAAACACTCCTATATCTAATGTGCAACCAAAAAAAAAAATCAACAAAATAAAGAGAAAACAAAAATTTATGTAATTCGGTAAAATTTCTTATGTCTACGGGAGAGGAAGAATTAAATTCTTCACTAACAAAATCAGAAATACACACTCATCGAACTCTCTCAACCTCTTTTTTCCTAAAGCCCTTTATAACTTTTGCCTATCTATCTCCTCACTTTGTCTCAAAAAGGAGGCATTCTTTCTATTCTCTCTACTCACATATAACTTTAATCACAATAGACCTATTTATAGGCTCTTAATGGGATATAAAATTCACACTTTTTCAAGATTCACATATTTCTAAACTCACGCTTTCACAAACTCACAAATAGGAAGTTACCTAACACTAATTTGAGTCACATATCTAACAATCTCCATCTTAACTCAAATTTTCTTAACTCATAATCATGCTTATCAAGAATAAACATGTATCGAATTCAAACTTCCATCATACTTGATAAGGGAACCTTTCTTCTTCTTCCATGTTTTGTCTTCATTGGCACAAATCTTCATCATCTTCTATTTATCATCTTCAGTTGCCAACATAATCTTCTTGCACCCTTTCATAGTAGTTGAAGATCCTTCCTAATATGGCTTCACCTACAACATTTTTCCTAATCAACTAATAAAAATTCTCCATCTTTTTGCCCTTTATAGCAACCAAAGCACTTTCTTAACTTGCATAAAACTACAACTCCATCAAACATCTTCACCTTTATAGTACTTATTCCAATGGCTTTAGCACTTAAATCATTGGCCATTAGAAGAGTACTAGCATCATAAGATTTATAAAAATCAGACCACTCCTTATGTGGACACATATAGAGCAAACACACCGTATCTAAAATTCAAGAGTTAGAAATATCTTTATCAATAGTAATATAATAAACATAATCTTCACTGTCAAACCTGTCACCAACAACATTTGTTGATTTTGTTTCTCGAGTTTTCTATTTTCTCTTCTTTTCAAGGTTTTTTGTTAGTTCTTCACAATTGCTCCTAATGTGTCCCTTCTCATGATAGTAAAAACACTCAACTTCCTTCACTGAGTGCATCTGGGAATGGTCATCTCTTTTATAATAGTATCTCTCTTGTTCTTACTCCTACCCTTGTTCAGATCCAACTTCTCTACAAGAACTTATTCAATATAAGAACTACTAGGTTGTTTTATGTTTGCAGTCTTTGACAAAGCAATTGATACCTTATCCACGATCAATATAGTTTTTCCAACTAATAGTATAGTTACCAAAGTCGCATATGATTTAGGTAGGGAGGCCAACAAAATTACCGCTTTATCTTCCTCATCAATTTTGACTACACTTAACAACTGAGTTATACACCTATTAAAATTGTGTATATAATCTCTAACATCAGTTTCTTCATTTATCTTCAACTTATACAGCTACTTCTTCAAATATAATCTATTTGTTAAAGATTTTGACATGTAAATTTTTTTTTAATTTTTCTTATAATTTAGAAGGAGATTTTTCGCTCATAATACTATATTTCAAGTCAGGAGTCAAACTCAAACAAATAGTCCTTACTACTCTTGCTTCTAATTCTTTCCAATCTTCATTACTTATCTTTTCTGGCTTCTTCCCTTCCATTGATTTCGAAAGTCCCCATTGTACCAGAACATCTTTCACCTTAGTCTACCATATACTGAAATTGGTTTTTTTTTTTTATTAAAATGCTCAATCTGATCAAACTTCACCCTAGGTAGCATCATGATTTTTTTTAGACCTTCAGCATGGTTCTGATACCACTTGTTGGAGAAAACACCCTATACCTAATGCGTAACAGAAAAATAAAATAATTGAAAACAAAAGAAGATAAAAATTTACATAATTCGGTAAAATTTCTTATGTCTATGGGAAAGGGAGGATAAAATTATTCACTAATAAAATTAGAATTATACACTCATCAAACTTTCTATACCTAAAACCCTTTACACCTTTTGCCTGTCTTCCACCTTATTATATCTCATAAAGAAGGCACTTTCTCTATTCTCTCTAACCACATATAACTCTAATCATAATATATCTATTCATAAGCTCTCAATGTGATACAAAATTCACACTTTTCCAAAATCCACACCTTCTTAAACTCACACTTTCACAAATTTACAAGTAAAAAGTTACTCAAAATTAATTTAAGTTACATACCTAATAGTTTGAATGTTGTTCTTGGAAGTTGGAACACAACTAACTATTTCACATGAAAAGAGTGCTATGTACCTTAATTAGTAACAAAATAGCAAATATTACCAAACTCCCTTTAATGATGCAAACGTGGTGGCAATCTTTCTCTTAATAACTTTCAAATATATAGGTCCTCTTCACACTTGTCACAGTTATAAAAAAGCAAATAGGTTTGATGTTGATGAAGAGAGAAGATGAGACTCTATGAACCAACATAATTAGTGTTTCGGATTAACACTTGGAAGGTTTCAATTAGATTATGAGATTTTGAACTTACTAGATCACGGTAATTGTTTGTTTTAATTGGTCATTGGAATTTTTTTGGTCACACCATGTCTATAATGTAAAAGGACAAACGAAAGAATCTTGTAAAACTTAAAACAAGTCCGTCACCCTGAAGCTCAAAACACAATAAAGTCTAGTCATTTCACAAGAGCAAATGCTACAACAAACAAGGTTTCCGTGCTGATTAAAAGTTGTTGCAAAAAACTGTGTCATTGCAAATATCGTTTTTGCAATTATAAGTTGTCATAAATAAGTCGTCACTAATAACTAGTCGCAAATAAGTTATTTATGATATGACATTGATTTTTTACAATAGCGACGACAGTCATCGTTAGTCACTACAATTATGTAGTTGAGAGTTCGATCTAGTTGACATGACATTGATTTTTTACAATGATGAATTCAAAATATGTCGTCATAAATAAGTTACTTAATGACAATGTGGCAATAGGTTTTTTCGACAACGTTTTAAAAATGTCATCGCTAATACATTTGGTTTTTGTTGTTATTTACAACAACACATGTCATTAAAAAATTGCTTTTTATTTATTATTTATTATATTAATATTATAATAAAATTAATTTTAATAGTAATTATTATTTATTAATTTTTTATTTATATTAATAGATTTCATTATTATATATTTAAATCTAAAATTAAATATAAATAATCGAATGACAATAATGAAAATAAATTAATATTAAAAAAGACAAATCATAATAAATTATCTCATTAGTAAAATATAATTAAACATTATCATGTAAGTATAATGTATAAAAATATAAAAGGTCTAGATAAAAAACAATAATTAGTAATCTAATCCCTTAAATTAGCAGCATCACTGACGTCGTCATCGGAAGCATCTGGAAGAGGTGAAGGACTTGAAGAGACATACGGCTCAAGGCGAGTAATGTGTAGGAACTAGATGATTGGGTGAAACTAGGCTATTAACTTTTGCATCATATTCTAGCTCTTTTACATCTACAAGTTTTGCCTATACAATCTTCGGGAATATTCTTCTAAGTGTGGGTCGACATGCTCGAAGATGTTCCTTCCGACTAGGAGCTAAAGAATAAAATAGCACCACGGTGAATCCTTAGTAGGAGTGTAGGCTTGCTATGTACCAAGCTATCCAAATGGGATAATTCAAGTATCGTTTACTACAAATCGATCCTCAAATAAGTCTAAGATTAATTTATGCATGCATGTACAAAATGCAAATCAAAAAGTCATACTTGTGTACTTATTTTTTTGTGACTATCTAATCACATATCACAACTTAAGGATCAACAAATTATAAGTTTACGAAGTTTTATCAAATTTTACCAAAATTAACACAAATTATTTTGTAATAATTTTACAATGATTCTACTTTAAATATTACATATTAAATTATAATTTTTAGTATTTTTTATTTATCATATAATGATTTTAATTTAAATTAGTTTTTATTATATTCTAATTTTTTGTAAATTTTTAATATTCTATTAAATATTTTATAATTTTTATTTTTAAAATGTTCTTTTAATATTATCATATTAATAAATACTTCTTTATTCATTTATTAAATTTTTCTCATTCTTTTTTTTTCTTTTGTAAAATTATTTTCAAAATTTTTTATAAATTTTTTAACTTAATAAATCACTTTTTAAATTTATTAGTTATTAAACTTTAAATATAAATAATTACTTTATTTTTATTTTTGATATTTATTTTTCAATTTTATTAATTTGTTTATATTTCCCAATTAATTATTAAACTTTTCATTATTTTTTAATATTGATTAATTCTTAAAATTTCCATCTAAATATTTTTTTTTAAAATTTGGTACTTTTTGCCCCTAAATTATCAATTAAAGAAAAGCCATTACCGAATTTAAAAAAAAAAGCCAAAAACACATTTTTCACCAAAAACTTAAAAAAAAAAAATCATCATCAACATCATCCAATACAAAAAGACTTAAATAATTTATCATCTACAGCATCATCAACATCATAATTATCACCATCAACATATCAAAAAAAATTTCAATTCCAATTCCAATTTCAATTAAATTAAAAAGAAAAACTAATACTCACAAAACAACTCAAGCCCACATTCATAATCTACCAATTTCACAATTTGAACACAATTACCAGATTCAAAATCTAAACACAATCACATCCACATCCTTATTATTTTCAATCAAAATAACCAAAAAAAAAAAAGTTAATAAATACAAACAAAAAATAAAACCCTTAAAACACGAGGGTTGGAAATGTTGGAGGTGTAGTGGTGATGACGGTAGGCAGCAACAACGATTGGTTATTGCGGCAGTGGTAAAATGAAAATGAAAATGAAAATGAAAATGAAAATGGTAGTGGAAGGAGTTTTGTGTGAGATTTTTTTCGACAGATTTTATGAGAAATAATGGAAATGAATTTGGGAGAGGGAGAGAGGAAGAGGGAGTTTGGGGGTGACTTACAATAGATAGAGGGAGAGAGGAGGAGATTGAGAGGGAGACAGGGACAAATGAGGAATAAAGCTCTTTGTTTGGGTTGATACTCATAAATTTTTGTGCCGACATCATGTCATTACAATTAATATTAAAACGACTTTGTTTAAACCCACTTTATTAATATTACTTTGGAAATATTCTTAGAATAATTTGGTACCATTGTTAATGTTAACATGTTGTTGCTAATAAGTTTTTACAATAGTTTTATTAAACCTCAAAAATAAATTGTCATGTGATTTGGAAGGATCTGGAACAGTCTTTTGTTACAACACTTTTTAATTGTTGTTGCAAATAATTTTTGGGAACCCACCAAACATTCCATCATTTTTTTAATGAAAAATTAAATGTCTTGTGCGTTTGTAATGATATATCATCGCAAATACTCTAACAAATAAATAGCTTTGACTTGTCGTCACTAGCTGTGATCAACTAATATTTGCGACGACAGTCACTTGGCATAAACCTTGTTAGCGTTATGTTCTTTTTGGTAGCAAAATAATATTTATGATGACACATCATTACAAATATGCATGATCAAATTAATAAATATTTGTGATAATATGTCGTCATTAAATGTCATGTGTATGCGACGATATGTCATCGCTTATAATAATTATAATGACATATCTAATGTAAACGAATAAAAATTATTTACGATGATTTATCATCTTAAATAACCTAGTATTTTGTCATCGCTAATGAATATGAATATGTTGGTAGTAGTGAAATCACTATTATAAGCTATTATTGTTGTAATTGTAACTTTTAATGAGCTAACCTGGCTGGCCCATTTTCTTATTTTTCCTTAGTTTTCTTTTTTGTATATATTCCCTATTTATGTCTTTTTATTGCGTTGAAATTATAAGACCTTTTCTTTTGTTTTTAAAAAATTTATGTTAAAAAAAAAACTGGCTGAGTGAGATAAAGACTTGTGACTTGTTTATGTAATAAAAATTTTTATTAAAGACTTGTGACTCTTATTTTTTAAAGAAAAATGAAAAACACTTTTACATTTCGAACTTAAAACTTCTAAAGAAACCCTTTTCAGTTCACTCACAGAGTGTAACTCAGTGAGATAGCCCATTTTTGAACTTTTCAAAAAATAAATAAATAAATAATTTCTATATTTCAAGGCCTAAACTTGAATATAACTTCTTGAAAGTTCAAAGTCACTTTACGAAGGCTGCTTAAACCATACCGATCCTCTTCAATTCTATCACTAATGAACGACATGAATATTGATCATAATAACAATATTCCCACACCCCACCCAAACAAACCCCCACCCCCACCCCCCAAAATTTTTTTAGACGCCTAAAAATGAAATTTTGATCATAATAATTTTCCAATTATCTAGTATATAGTTATTGGTCCCCTAATGAAAAATTTTGGCTTCATCACTGTATTTTTCTATATCTTTGCTTGTTTTGGTTAACTAATTGGCTTGGCTTATAATCATTTAAAATTATCTATTCTCTTATTTTTTTTAACTCTATTCAATAAAAATGATAGACCTAATAGATGATTTTGAGTTTTATTGGATGCACTTTGTTTGGATGCTTCAAAAAAATTTTAAGATTGAAGGGAAAAATAAAATCCTATTATACGATCTAATTAGAAATCCCTTATAAATTAAAAACATTAAATTGTTATTCTCACTCATTATTTACATTAAAAAAGGATCATAATAGGTAAGTTTTAGATCAGTTGTCAGCCTTAGGACAGAAACGAAAGAGAAAGAAAAAAAGAAAGAATGTCAACCCTAGGAGTGTCTCGGGAGTGTCGTTGGATCTCTCGTCTAGAAAATCGATCATGATAAGCATATTGTTGTGGCTTTTTTTTTTTTATGGTGGTACCTGTGTTTGGCGAGATGGCTTCATTGGGATGGATCTTATCTCATTTAATGGATGGAATTCAGATGGCTTGGCGGTGTTTTTGGGTGCATTCTTCATCTAGTGGTTGTACTCTTTCTAGGTTTTGTTCAAAATAGTGGCGGGCTTTTGGTGGAGGTAGTGGTGTTAGTTCTAGACGTTAACGGTGGTGGCACGTGTGTTTCATGTTCTATTGTTAGAAGGCTTCTTGTTGGCTTTATTGCTTGTCCTTCAAAGCATTATTCTACTTTGATGGTCTTCTCATAGTCTAACTTTCATTAAAAGCTTATGGCGGTTATGCTTTAGGATTTAGTTGTTTGTATTTTAGTCTAATAAAGGCATTGATATTTTTTCATGTAGTTTTAGCATTTTCTTTATAGTAATAAAGGTGGTTTTTTCATTGTATGGTTTTTTTTTTTTGATGTGTCAGATTTAGGCCTTGGTAAGTTAAAAGTTTCACAAACTATGAGTCTATGCAAAGATATTGATAGCCTTTGAACTATATGTTACATGCTCTCGATGGATTGAAAACTTCCATCGATTATTGTAGTTTTAAAAAAAGCTTTATGTGTGCTTAAATTAATGTTTCAAGGAAATTTTCTAATATTAAGTCTTATCTTGCGTCGTTTGCTTTATGTTTCATTATAATTTACTGATAGAATCAACTTTTATTGAGTATTTTGTATAGTGTATCATAAGGGGCATCCGTATTATTTGTATGTAAGACTTCTTAATTTAACCTTAAAAAAATAGCATAACACAATGGGAAACTTTGAAAACAAGATAACTTTTAATTATTCCTTTTTGTTTTACACTAGTGCATTCATTAACACGGTTTTAAGCAATAACTTGATTATATCTGAGAAACTAGAAAATTTAAGTATTCATGGGAAAACACCAAAGCCAAATAATGTATTCTTAAACATATAAAAATGTTTTGATCACAAAATGATTCAACATAAAATCCATGTTTAATTCCTATAAATAAGAATTACTTTCCAGTTTCCACCCAAAATAAGTAAATAAATAAAAGGTCAAACCATACTACTTGCAGTATCGCCCACAGGTTTGGTGTTTGGTTTCCGACAAAAGAATCTTTGGGAGATCGAGGAAAAGGCTCTAATTTTAATGCAAGTTGCATCAGATTATCAATACATACAAGTAGGAAGACCTCTAAAACATAACGAAGACGACAAAGATATTTGCATGATTAATGGTTGAAATATATAGCCACTACATTATTACTTATAAACTTAACATCAAGTAACTGTAACAATGATTAGTGGTAGAGAATCGATATATATTTTAGAGAGAGAGAGAGAGATCAACGGGACTTGAGTCGGCCAATATCGCATTCACATTTCAATTAATTACGCACTATCTAAACTTGATTTATCTGCGACACGGCAAAATTTTTGGCAAGTTTTCAAGATATTAGCGAAATTTCTTTGATTATTGCTGTTAGAAAATATATTTTAAAAAAAAGCAAGAAGAGGTCGGCAGATGGGACGTAAGGGGTTTATTTATGCTGGTCCATTGAGGCATGATTTGCGGTCATCTTTAGGCCTTGAGTGACTTTTTTTCAGACTTTGGATTTGATATAAACTGGACAATGGACACACTGCACCGATCTATTAAGTTTTGACTCGGATATGTCCATGGCAGTTTGACAGAGATTTTGTGTTTATTTTTAATTAATAGAAGAAGAGGAAAATAAATTGTGATTTTTCATCGGTTTGAGAATCATATTTTTTAAAAAGTTTTTTTTAGTTAAAATAATTTTAAAATTTTCTAATAAATAATAAAAATGTAAAAATAATGTTTTTAACGTTTAACCTTAAACTGTAATATAAGTTTTTAAGTTTACTTAATATATAAATATATTTTTCAGAAGTTTAATTTTTTTACCTTTACAAATAGCTGTTCTTGTAGATCATCTACAAAACTTTTAGAAAAAGCTTTTGAATACAGGATTAGTCAAAAACAGCTTCTTGAAAAGCATTGCAAAGACTGTGTTGATAGGGGGGTTGCTGAGAGTTGGAAGGATGTAGAGGATTTGCTTTCCTTCCAGGGAGGAAGTTGAAAGGATAAATGGTAGATATTTCAATAATTATTTTATTGTTCATTTGGTTAATTGATAATAATTACTTTTAAAGGACAAGACAGTCTTTTAAATTTATTTTTGATGGATTTGGCGGATCCTTCCACCATAAGAAAGGAGTAATTTTTATGAGTTTGTGTGGAGAGCTTACCCCTCCAATGCTATTCTACCTCCTTTCTTCCCTTCAACCAAACAAAAATAAATGGCATTGAATATTCAGTGCCAACTAACGATAATATTGTATATTGTCGCAGATAATTACAAATTCGCATGAATTATTTTCACACTATGTTTTTTTTTTAGCAACAAATATTATTTACGACGACATGTTGTCACAAATATATAAGGACAAATTTATTATACAATTATGACAATATGTTGTTACAAATAACTAAATTAATGTGATGACATGTTATCGCAATTAATTAATACGATAACATATCTGAATTTAAAAAACGATATTTATTTGCGAATATATATCATTACAACTAATTAATTAAATTATCGTTGCGAATAATATCATCGTTAAAATCCCTTTTAGTAGCGTAAAACACGATCTTTTGCATATCTCTCCCTCCGCCACTCTTCCTCCCTCCATCTCTCCCTAGCTTCTAACCAAATGAACTGCAGTTACCTCACCTCTTCTTTCTCTTCTTTTCTTTTCTTTTCTTATTCTTTTTTTTTTTAAGAAAAGATAATTGACTCTCTCTTTTTATTTCTTTCTTGCACGATAAAATATTTTACTTTTAAAAAATATGATACTTTATTTTTGGAAAAAACAAATGGCAGTAAAAATTAAGTATTTAAAAATATTTTGAAATAAAAGAGAGCATAAATGATAATGCATCGGCACAAACTAGCTACTATATATAGGGTAGCAGATGAATATCCATATATACCCACGTTATCTGGATTTATATTCGTTACGAGACGTGAAAGATATACACATCTAGCTAACAACATAAATTTCAAGGCCCATATATTAATAATAATATTTAACAAAATAAATTAAAAAAAGCGAGCTAGCTAATAGCACAAAATGAACATAAATCCCAATAGGGCTTACCAACTCAATAAAAAAATGAAAAAAAAAAGGAGAATTAGGTTGAGTGATCCATTTTGGTCATCCAATCTAATATATAGTCAAACTTCTTTTTTTATAGAGCGTTTGTTTTCCATATTACATTCGCATTACATTTATACGTAATGCAATTTTCATCCAAACGCAAAAGTTTTACTTTCAAATACATTTACTATTTCGGAATATTTTAAAAATAAAATTTTTAAAATCCATTTATATTATTTTCTCTCTCTATCTAACTTTTTTTATCTACTTTTATCAATCATATGAACTTTTCAACTCTAAAATACAATTCAAATACTTTTCATCCAAACACACATTACATTCAAATACAATGCAAATGCTTTTTATCCAAATACAAAATGTATTCAATGTATTACATTTAAATGTAACACGAATGTAAAACGTTTACCAAATACCCTATTAATTTAGCAAAATAGTGGTTTTCATTTTTTTAAGTTTGATCAATTAATGATTGACTAAAAAAATCGATAATTTATAATATGGTTAATTAATGATTGATCGTAATTTAATCAATCACTTATTGACCATTTAAAAAAGTTAATTAATCATTTTAAGAAAAACTGGTTTTTAACTAATTTGTTAAAACTTGAATCATTTATTAAAAAATCTTGCCAAAGAAGGCTATTTAACTGTAAATCTCTATGTATATTGATTATTTGTGTCATCCCTATATGCAGTGGAGGGTTACTGATCATGACTTATCGTCATGGGGATCTTTTCTTAAGTAAGCTTTTATAGATCTCACGTGTATAAAATAGTAGGTATAAGGTTCCAACTTTTAATGCCTTTACTGCACAGCGACGCGTTGCATGCTACCCAGGTTTAAGAAAATAGATCATAATAATTGCCTATGGTAATTACTCAAAAAATAAAATAAAATAAAATAAAATAAAATAAAGATTTCTCGTTTAATTTGCTCCTTATGCGGTGAAAAAATAACTTATAGTATGCCCCATACGAGTAATAAAATCAACGCAGCTATTGCTATCAAGACCGGCCGCTGGGGCAAGTTAAATTGTTGTTCTTGTTGCTTTCAAATTATCATTCATCTCTCTACCAAATATAACGGAAAATACATTTATACTCGTGTCATGTCGGATTTGAATGAGACGCGATGGGCTGCCAAATTGTTGGGTGACATATTTGTACAACTAGTGATTCTAAATGAGATTCTAGCCAATTATTAATCTAGTAGTCTATTTTGCCTGCTAGCTAAGGAACAAGCCGCTTGGTTGGATTAACATTGCACGACTCACGCCCACATTATAATTAGTAATTTTTTAAATTTAGTTATCATCAGAATATTTCTTAAACCTAATTTTGATTTAGAAGGTTATTAAATTAGATCTATATTATCAGAGGATAGGACGTAAATTTGTTAGTATATAAGAATTTCACGATTCAACAAGCTCTTGTCTTTCCCTGAAATTGTCTTCATGAGGCTGTCTAGATGTGAAATACTCCAGCACTATGAACAATTTGTTGACTGAAATTATGGGTATTAAAGAAGTTCAGTCTTCCAAGCAAGTCTAAAAGTCCCACGTATCATTGAGATTTTATGCGCATGCAAGATAGGATCGGGCCATGAAACATTTAGAGAAAATTTCCTATTAGGTTTCCCATATCTTCTGCTTAGGAAATTATGTAGTTGACATACTTCTTATGCGGTCAATCTTGAAATAATACTTGGTGGTTTAATAGCTCGGAGTTTTGTGACAAGTGGTTAACAAGGATAAGGCCGGTTTTACGAATGCATGCTATGTTTTGCCATTAGTTGACTTATCGAGTAAACATGTATTCTTTTTCCTCTTTGATCTTTGTTCTGCTAGGTTTTAGCTAGATTAGTGTTTATAAGGAGACAAATTTTAGGTCTACTTTTGAGATGAGAGTTTCAACTTAATTCTCTAAGAGGTCATCCAAAATTTTGATCTCATATTGAGTCTTCCAGTGTATTTATCCACAAAATTGTCTACTGTCTAGTCCACGTGTAAATGTGAATAATAAAATGTTTTTTGCCTAAGCTCAAATTATGTTTATTATTATTATTACCATTATTATTATTATTATAATTATTTGGGTTGTGAGGGGATTGCTAAACTAGCAGGAGTTGACATATAGATTATAGACACAGAATATAGCTAGCTAGGAGATAAAGTTCTTTTATGTCATTGCCAAAGAGGTTTATATATATATTTTTTAAATTATTATACACGTTAACAAAAATCTACCATACATATGGTCTGTATGTATTTTCCAGGCTCTTTTAACTTTAGGGGATACAAGGAGGGGGGAAAAAAAGAGTGTGCAGCCTAACCACACTCCAAAGTTTCAAGTAAAATTCAAAACCATTTCCTTTCGTTTCTTTTTTACACATAACATGTCGCAAACTTATTAGAAGATTTATGCCACGAACCTGCAAATTAGATGATCAGAAGCCACTGATCAATAATATTATCGATCTTCCTTTTCTTCAAAGCAAACCAAACTATTTTTTGTTTAATTTAGTGACAAACGACATCAACCTCCTCCAATTCAATGCCGGCATCAGCAAGCCTCTTGTCCTTGTAGATATACAATTTGGCACAAAACAAATAGATCACAAAATTCAAGGCATTCAAAACAGCCAGCAACCAATAGAAGTCATAGAGCCTGCCTTGGTTAAGGTTATCGGCGATCCATGGGTTTGTGTTCCCAGTCACATGGTGCACTATGGTCACCAACAAGGAGCTAACGAAGAACCCTAGAGCTATTGTGCTCAAAAACAGCCCTGTGCTCATGGTCTTCATTCCTTTTGGGCACTCCCTTAGAAAGAAGTCAAGTTGACCAATGTAAGTGAAGGCCTCCCCCGACCCCACAAGGAAGAACTGTGGGACCATCAGGAAAACAGTCAAGGGGATCTCGGCCGTCGGCTTGTTAGTCAAGCCATGTGACCTTGCCACCTTGAGACGTTTGATCTCGGTGAGAGCGGCGGTTATCATTGCAAAGATGGAGAAGACAAGGCCAACACCAATGCGTTGCAAAGGTGTGAGACCTTGCTTGTTTTTGAGGAACTTTTTGACGATGGGGATTATAAAATGTTCATAAACAGGGATTGTGACGAGAGTGCTGGCGACGAAGAAGACGGTGAGGGAGGCACTTGGGATTTGGAAGGAGCCGATATGGCGGTTCATAGTGGTTGCTTGTGAGACTGAGAGAGTGACAAATTGGGCATAAACTGTCCAGAACATAATGGAGGTGGCCCATATGGGTAACATTTTGATCACTGACTTCACTTCCTCAATATCTGTTAGTGTTGACAAATTCCACTTGTTTACCGTCGCTGGCGTCATTCCTGGGCTCTTGATTGCTGCCTTGTCCAAGAAACTGCACGTATATATGTACGGCAATTATTAAAGAAATTATATTTAAAGCATTAATATTCAAACTAATGTAACAAACGTAATTCCCGAGCAAACAATGTTAGTCGATACAGACAGTATTCAACATTACATGCTATAAACTGAGTAAAAGTGAATCATACAACATATTGGGTTGTTTAGTTTTTCTTTCAATAAAAGTGGGCACTGTTTCGGCGCCCACCAAAATTAAAAAAAAAAAAACGAAAGAGAGAGAGAAGAGAGATTAGGTGTTGAATCAGAGTCTATAACAGGGACAACAATACGCGTAAAAAAAAAAAAAAATGTATATGGAGCTCTATAAATAGATTTCCTCTCCTCTTCTGAAAATTGAGAGAGAGAGAGAGAGAAGATCTGAGAAAGCATTAGATCTTAGAAGAATTCTAGTAGCAAAAATAAGACTACTGAGAGAGAATTTTGTGTGCCTACAAAAGTTTTATTTTGTAAAGAAAAATAGTGAGATTGTTACATTTATGAGTGTGAAAGAATTTTATTATTGAGTGTATTTTTTAAGTTATTGCTAACACTTGAGAGTTTCTTGTATATCCATTATTTTATAGTGAAAGTTTTTCTCTGTGTGTGCCGTGGTTTTTCCTTTTAAAATTGAAAGGTTTTCTATAAGATAAAATTATTGATGTCTATTTTTATTTTTCTACTCAAGTTAAATCCTAAAGGGAAATTGAAATTTGTTTATATTCCTAACACAACATAGAACTCACAAATATAATATTTACTAATTTCTATTACTTGTATTGCCAATGCTCAGTAATAGTGGTGCTCCCTAAAAATTTTATTAATTATAGTAGAAGAAACTTTTAAAACAATTTACTAAAACATCTGCCACTAGAGAAATAATTAGGACTATCAATTTAGATCACGACACGACAGCACGACATGAAACCTGCACAAAGTTAGAGAGTTTGGGTTTTTCTTAAATGGGTTTTGATTAAAAGGGGTTGAACCCGTTAAACACGATTAAATAAAAGGTCAAATCCACATGAACCCGTTAACTCACAATTAACACGAAATAACCCGATTAATAAATAATTCATATATGGGTTGACACGAATACAACTTATAAATTATTGATTTATAATCTCTAATATATTTATATTGTTATATATATTATATAATATTTTACTATTTTTAATTTTGAGTTTTCAAAATTTAAAATTTAAAATTCAAATATAAAATATATTTTTTATTTTATATATATATTTTTAAAAAAAATTTTAACATAGAAAAAAAAAACTTAAGTTTTGCTTTTGTTTCTTTAGTCTTTTAATTATATATATGGTATGACTTAGATTTAAACTTATTTATTTGTTTTAACTTGGTTGTGATTTGTATTGTGAACTTAATTTGGTTGTAAACTTTAATTAAGTTTTGCGTTTATCTTTTGTAAACTGAATTTAGATATAACTTGATTCTAATTGAGTTAATTTAATTATTATAACTTGGTTGTTTATGTATTTAATGAGTTTTTTTAGCTTTTAAGTTGATAACAAGTTAGTTAAATGGGTCAATAACAGGTTGAATAACCCTTTTAATAAGTGGATTTGACAGGTTAATACGATACGTTGATAACCCTGTTGATAAACGGATTATCGTGTCGTGTCAATCATTTTATTAAAATATCATATTTGAATTTTTTTAATATGATTATTAAATAAATTATGTCCATATCAAAATTAACATGTTAATAAACGAATCAAACACGATACCGACGTAATTCACCAACACAAACTGTTACCCCTGTAGGAATAATGGTACTAACAAGCAGTCAAAAGCTGACTCGTAGCATATTATTCTAATTTTCATGCGACAAATTGGAACACAAATTAAAGGGAACATGTTAAGGGCAATTATTAAATGGACATACCGGAGCTGGTCGGTGTGGGGTAGCTTTTGCTTCGTCTTCTTGTGGCATTCTGTGATGTCATCAACGTCATACAGAAACGACAAGTCGGATGGCATCTGCAGCTTCCTGTTGTTCCAAGCCGCTACAAACACCGTCGCAATCTGGGTGAGAGGGCTTCCCCCAAGTTTCTTGAACCGGTAACGCCTTGTTCCCGACAAGAACACCGTCAGTCCCAGAACTATAGCACAGGCACATATTCCATAGCCCCATCGTCGTCCCAGGTTGTCTTGGATGTACACCAGAACTGTCACCGCTCCCAGAGAGCCTATGCTTATGAAGAAGAAGAACCAGCTGAAGAACTTTGTCATTTTCTCTCTCTCTTCTTTGTCCGTGTCGTCGAACTGGTCGGACCCGAAGCCTGACACGCTGGATTTCAGTCCGCCTGTGCCGAGGGCGGTTAGATACAGCGCTATGTAGAGAACCGTGAGCTGCATGCCGCTTGCCGGAATGCATGGTGGCACGGTGTCGGCCGCACATTTCGGTGGTCGGAGGCTTGGGACTATGGTCGATATTGTTAGTACTGTCAGGCCCTATATAATAATAAGACAACCAAAAACCTCAATTAATTAGGAACTATGTACATTACTGGGACATATATATGCAAAGTCATATATATTATATTTATATATTATTGGTCCTCTCTCTTTGTAAAAGTGAAAAACAACATATTATTGATTGCAAATAAGATGGAGAGGCTTACTGTTGCTTGAATGGTGGTGAAGATGGCAATGGTGAGGTACCTATGAAATTAAAGAATTGGAAATTAGCTAAACATAACAAATCATTCGTTGTTAATTAAATAGATGTAATTAAGTGCTATGTATTAATTTATTGGAAAGCTGAAAAATACCATGTTTTAAAAGATATAACTTATTGATACGTGTACAAACTAACCTAGTTGGAATGTGTTAACTGTACTTATATCACTTTTCAATTACTTAAAAAAAAATAAAGAAAGTAATTAATAAAGCAGAGCAAATAATACCTGCCGAGAAAGGTGTCGGCGATGAAGCCGCCGAGCAAGCAGAGCATGAAAGAGGTGCCGAGGAAGTTGGTGACGGTGCTGGCAGAGGTAGCATTGCCCAAATGCATGGTTCCCACCAAGTATGTCACCATGTTCACGCCAATACCCAGCGTTGTCATCCTCTCCACTGCTTCCACACCTGATATATAAACAAGTAGTAAATGATATCATGTATGTATATTATGTTAGTATTAGTCATTATACATGCTGAGAAAACAATAGAAGACTAATCATAGCCGGAGAAAGGACCTAGAATCATGGCGGCGGAACCCCATCCACCGGTTTTAGAGTTTTGAGCGGGGCGGCCCTTGTAGTCCCAAGCACCCGAGAGGATTTTCCCTTGTGTTTGGGGGAAATCACTGGTCATGTTTCTTTTGAGAGATAGCTTCCTAGTCACTAGTGATACAAGGGAATTCCTTGGTACTAAAGGCTGATGGATGAGAGTATATTTTATATTCGTGAGTATGGCACAAACTGGTTGGAGAACTTTTGGCCTTTATATAGTGGGAACGTAATAGCCCCACATTGTTATAAAAAAATATATTTTATTTGTGGCCGACTTTACACCTGTTAGCCCCAACTTCATTGCAAGGGACCAAATATATATATATATATATATATATTTTATCTTCCAAGCCAGGGTTGGGGGGGGGGGCGCTGAAGGAAAAAGTAGTATTCTGTCTAATCTGTGCCTGCGGTTATACGTATACATATATATTTTGTATATATATATATGAGTATTTGGAGCCTCAACTAATTTTGTTAAGTACTTAAACCATCGTCATCTCTCCTATAAAAGAGCACAAGTAATGCATATATATTATTACAATGCGATTTTTTGCTTTTCCTTGGGGGAAGATTAATTAACCACTTGCATGACGATTTGGTTTCATGCATTTCGTAGGCAAAATTAAGTATTTCGGGGCCTGAAGGAAAAAGTAGTATTCTGTCTAATCTGTGCCTGCGGTTATACGTATACATATATATTTTGTATATATATATATAAGTATTTGGAGCCTCAACTAATTTTGTTAAGTACTTAAACCATCGTCATCTCTCCTATAAAAGAGCACAAGTAATGCATATATATTATTACAATGCGATTTTTTGCTTTTCCTTGGGGGAAGATTAATTAACCACTTGCATGACGATTTGGTTTCATGTATTTCGTAGGCAAAATTAAGTTCAGTTTCCCTTTTTGCGCAGACGCGGACACGAACTGTAATCAAGTATCTCCGAGACGCAAAAGTCAAATAATTAAACCATGTTCCCCAACTGGCATATATGTATATATTAATATATAAAATGTAATGTAATCTCCTTTAACCAATAATCCAAATACTTGCTAATTAAGATTCTCTTTAATTAATAAGTTAATTTAGTCAATACATGAATGAAAATTATTCATTGTTTTGTGCTGAGAAGTGACATATCATACTGAATGAAATATAGTGCATGGGGGACACAGAAATGTATGATGAGGACTTTACTTTGTTGTTACGCAGCATAATATTGAGTCAAGTCCTGCCCAAGAGTAGTAGGCCCCATTTTTCTTTCTTTTCTCTTTTGATGAATTATTTATTGGTCGACCCTTTTTGGGACCCTCGTTATGATTTTTCTCCAGTTACCGAGGATGGGACAATTATAAGTTGACCCAGTGCACTAATTGAGAAGACAAAATTATTGGAACTTTTGTAGGACGTGCCTTTGCGTCCCCCAGTGTCACAGTATGGTGGATCAGTTGTATAATCAACTTGGTCGAAAATGCATACACGTTATGTTAGCGTGTCTGTGTTGCTAATTTCTTTCTTTAAAAAAAAAATGATAAAAGCAAGATAGATTGAACGCGGAGATTACAAATAACGGGGCAAACTTAATATTCCAAAAATTAACAGAATTAATTAGGGCTGGTAATTTGGGTCACGACACGACAACACGACACGAAACTCGCACGAAATTAAAGGGTTTGGGTTTTCTTTAAATGGGTTTGGGTCAAAACGGGTCGAACCCGTCAAACACGATTAAATAAAGGGTTGAACCCGCACGAACCCACCAACCCGTAATTGACACGAAATAACCCGTTTAATAAATGGATTATATATGGGTTAACACGAACACGACTCATGAATTACCCATTTATAATTTTTAATATATATTATATAAATTTTTAAAGTTTAAAAATTTAAAATTCAAAATTTAAATATAAAATATGTATTTTAGTTTTTATATGTATATTTTTAGTTTTGTATTTATCTTTTGTGATCTAAATTTAAGTGCAGCTTGATTGTGAACTTAATTTGATTGTTATTTAGATGTTTAATAAGTTTTTTTAATGTTAAAATTGATAATAGGTTAGTTAAATAGGTTAATTAAATAGATCAATAACAAATTAGTTAAGTGAGTCAATAACAGATTGAATGACCTGTTTATGACCCTTTTAGTAAGTGGGTTTAGCATACACGACACGACACGACACGACACGTTTATGACCCGTTAAGGGTTTAGCAGACACGACACGTTTATGACCCGTTTACGACACGACACGATACGTTTATGACCCATTTAATAAATGGGTCATAAACGTGTCGTGTCGTGTTAACCCGTTTATTAACGGGTCGTGTTCAGGTTGTGATTTTTGACACGATTATTAAACGTGTCATGTTCGTGTCGAGTGTATTCGTGTCAACAAACGTGTCAGACACGACACGAACACGACCCGCTGACACGATTTGCCACCCCTAGAATTAATAAACATGAAATTTATCAATAAACGAGCTGCCCCATATTCGAGAAACATGTAAACAATCACCACCATACACTAAGGCATACGAACATCTTTAAAAACAATAGTGATCATCAGATAAATCATTACTTTGTTTACATCATCAAGTACCTCCATTAGAGATTAAACAACGAGACATGATTATCTGTTTCAATTATTGGTTAGGGACAAATTATATATATTTTTCTTTTAAAACGGGTTTATACACAACGGCGTATCTTAAAATTGAGTGGGAACATAATAATAACGTCTCCTGTATTATAGAAGCACAATTATAATTTTTTTGAGAAATTTTTAAGTCAAAGTTTAAAAAATTAAGGGTCCATCTGGAGGCTTTTTGAGATAGAATTTTGAATGTTAGGTTAAAGACGTGTATTTAGAGGATGATTTTTGAAAAATTTTTATAAAATCTAAAATAGTAAAAAATTTTGAAATATATTTAGAAAAAATAATATAAAAATAGATATTATTTTATTTATCTCATAGTTATAAATATTTTAATATAAGTATCATTTTGTTTTTTATTTAAAATAAAAAATTATAGATTTTTAAAATTAAGTTTTTTAAAAATGGAAAAGATAGAAAATGAAATATAAAAATGAAAGTTTTGACTTAGGCAATAATCTCCGTCTGAAAAAGTTTCCAACGGAGCCAAAGCGGGCTAAGCAGGCTAAAGTGACTTGGACACTGATTGCGTGTTCGTAATGATCGGTAATGCATAATTTCTGACTTGTGTACCATGTGCCAATCATATTAAACAAACGCCCATTCTTTTTATTTTCGCTTAAAATAAAGCAATAATTGGATTGGTCAGAGTGCAATTGGGGTGGCAACTTGGGTCAACTACAGTAGAAGTCTTAACACAAATATAAACAAAACAGTGTCAATAATGGAAGAGAAAAAAAATTTTGGTGTCTTTGCAAAGAATGAAGAGTAAATGTCCAAATATAATGCTTCACATGGATTGAAATTTTGACAATATAACTTTAATTTGAATGGAATGTCAATTTTCAAAAAAGTAAAAAAGTCTTATTTGAGATTAAAAAATTTTTTTTATCCAAAGTGAAAAGATGTTTATATTGATAAAAAATTTTCTATTTCTACAAATAATCTTCTTTTTTGATGTCTTAAAATGAAAATTTTTTAATATTCAAAACTCGAAAATTGAAAAGAACATGGTCTACTTTTAGATACCCCAAACAAACAAAAGCATAATAACTTGTGGATAACAAGCCACTGAAGTTAGCTCAGTGAAAAAGAAAAAGCGGTATAAGATTTAGAAGTTATAAGTTTAAGGTTTGGTATTTAACCAGTGCAAAATATTAATAATAAGTTGGATTAATATAAAGGAGTGCACATTGAATGTTTGTATAATTAAAAAAAAAAAAAAAAACTCGTGGATAGCTTTTTTGTTCGATTTCCTTTTCCCATCCTTTTGGAGAAAATAAATAAATAAAGGATTAAATTAATTTCATCCGAACAAGTAATGTATGGCCAGAGTTTGATGACACGGCTTCTTTAAGTCCAAGTCCTTTTATTTTTCATTTTTCACGCCAATGTTGTTGAGTAAGATGACCAAAATTAGAACAAGGACGGCTTAAAAGTGTAAAAATTATAAGCTATGAATAATGACGTGGAAATTAGAAGAAGTCAATTTATACATGGAACCGACTTAAAATTAATGGTGGTTAGCATTGTTCAACGAAATGGCAGGTGCACCAATTTAATGACACTTAGCATCCCAAATCTCTTTCTTGCTAGGAATTCATTACCTACCACTAATTGGGACATCCCGAGAAAAACGATTATTGAATGACTAGTAGGGTAACATACATTTACATATAGTAGAAATCATTGAACAATATTCAAAATAAAATGAACTTCGATTAATTAAGTACTACTTAATTACCATTAATAATTGTAGAATCTCTTGATGATATTTTCCAAAAATAAAAAGTTTCTTAATTATATAACCTATAAGTATTAGATATCAAATTCTACATTCAATCTGTTGGAGCTAAAAACAGTATTAGTTGTTGCGTCAGCAAATATATAATATATAATATACAAAAGAGAGGAAAAAGAATAGAATTAAACTCGAATCAGAGAAAAAGACATTTTTTGTTTATATCTATGGCGGCCCCTCCTTAAAAAGCGAATCTTGACTAATTTTCTTATTAGGAATACGATCCATTGTAGCTACACTACAAAATAAAAGTAATATTATATTCACTATAATTGAGGTGTACACACATATATATATAAATAGAAAAGAAATTAAAGGGAGGTGTAGATAAAGTCAGGGGGCAGTAATAATGGCAGCTACATATATCTATATATATATATATACATACATATGAATATGCATTTGACACTTTGTTATTTTGAGCTGTGTGTGATTCGAAGACATGGTCATGTATATACTCATAGAAAGCGACTGATATCTGCCTGCTTCTATAATTTATACATATCTATATAAAGAATACGCTCTATGAATAAAAATAAAAAAAAAGGGAATTGTATGGTATCAGATAGGATCTCAAGTTCCAAGTATTCTTTCATGTCCTCCAAGGGCCATTCCACCAGACAAGGCTATGACAAGTAGCCTGAATCATACGTATATAATACATATAAAATATAGAGCTGTAGTTTACTAGACTGGATCCATTAATATATACTAATTGGCCCATTTGTCATTTTACTCAAGTGCTTACACTATTCAAAAATTCTATAATAGAAGAGAGAGAGAGAGAGAGAGATTTTCATATTAGAATATTTAACAAATACTTGCGGTAGACGTATGGGTTTAAATTCAAATAAAAAATACCAAGGCATACGCATTGGACGGCTCATAATGTCTTATATTTTGTCAAATAATAACATTACACATCTAAAATGTATATTCTTTGATACAATAATGATAAACTATAGAAAGAAAAAAGATGTAAATTCTATGAAAAAATAAAAAATCGCGTGTGGTGACTTAAAATATTGTAAATTGTACTTAGTAGACCAAACTATTTTGATCATCTACATATGATGTGGCCAATCCACATGAGTCGTGCTTATCATGATCATTTTGAGGTTCCTCGGATTGGCTCCACGTCACATAGTTTTTTATCAAGATGGTCAACATTTGGAGATGAATATTAACGTTCTTACTTGTTAGTCTGATTTTATGACTAAATTTAAGTTTTAATTGGCTTATCCATATGTTTGGTTTCGCTAGCCAATAAAGATGCGTAGGATCTCCAGCAAATGCATCTACTCCAATAGGTATATACTATTTTAACAAGTATGTCCGAGTAATATTATTTTAAATATTAATTATTATGGTACGCGCATGCGTCTATGTCTTAAATAATTTAATAATAGTAAGTTTGAAATTTTGAGTTTTTTTTTCCCTTGAACTAATAAATATTTAGATCTAATACATGCATCTATTCTTCTCGCGCATGAAGTTCACATAAAAGTATATTGAAAATTGTTTTGATTTGCAACACTTACATCATCTGTTAAAACATAATTCTTAATGAAACAATCAACGGGATAAGTTCTTGCATCAATTAAGTGTGCATTGACTTATCATTTTTTTAACATATAAGATGAGTTCATAATAATTTACATGTTATATCATAATTAGCATATCATGATAATGAAAAGGATATATAGATCAAATTTCCCAAAAAGAAAAAAGAAAAAAGAAAAAGAAAAAGAAAAAGTAGAAGAGTTGTTGTAGCATTGTGGTTTGAGTGGCCTGCATGTGAACAAAAACCTTTGACAGTTCAATGACACCAATTGTTGATTTGATCACGAGTTTCATTAGTTGGAGTTTCTTTCTAGATTAATAATTAGTTTCAATGTGGTTAGTTGAACTTTGTGAAACAGAATTAGGGATCTCGTTAGCTACGTCAAGATCAGCTTTAAGTTGCGAGCATCATACGCCACGGAGAAATATATTCATATACCAAACTATTATATGTACAATAATTAACGTGATCGGATAACTGCATCGTTACTTATGATGTATATTTGTACATATATGTGTGTGTATATATATATATATAGTTGGTTAATTGGATAGAATGATGCTTCTAAGTTATGGTATGCATATAATCAACTCGTCAAGTGGCAATTAATGTTGCCCACGAGGTGAAGAAGACGACCACAACGGCTGGCTGTGTAGGACATGTACTACTTTTTTTTAAAGGAAGACTGGACATGTAACAACAAGGCAAAATGACGAATCACAAAGAAAACCAAAAATAAAAATAAAAAAATCCATCGTCTATAACACTGTGATGGAGGGTATCACGCGTATTATTGTATTTGAAAATGGCTTAAGAAACGAGCTATAGAATTTCCACCTCTAACTATTAAAATAGACCATTAATTCTCAGCTCCTTTATTTGACCCTTGAACTTTCTTTATTATATATATGGGTGTGTGTTGTGTGTGGTTATGGGAGCAGTTTATACAAGGACATATACGTTTCCTTGTAGAAAATGATATATAAGGGTTTATCGTGTAGTGTAATATTACCCCTTTCAAATAAGTAACCAACTCTATTTATACTTTTGTTTTATTCACATATGTTAATTTATTTTTTGTTTTTTTTTTTTTTGCTATTTATTTTTTGCAGTTATATAATATATATATATTGAAGACTATTATCTCTATTTTCTTCATCACGTACTTATTTTACTACTTACTGAAACTCATTCGTTTTCAACGACCTTAAACATGCACTATTTTCTTCTTCACATGCTTATTTTGCAAGTAACTTAAAGCGCTCTCTATTTTCTGCTTCACATAGTTATTTTATAACTAAATCATAAGGCACACTCTCTATTTTCTTCATCGCATTTATTACTCTATTGCTAACTTAAACATTCTCTATTTTCTTCTTCACAGGATAGGGATATAAGCACACACCATGTATTTTCCTGACCGTTCCATCTCCTTCAATCAATATAACTAGAGACAAGACCTCTTCCGTTTTGCACATAAAATAAGTTTGTGTTTTCCATTTAAATCAAATAGCCTTTCTTTCTTATAAATTATTTTTATTTTTCTATTCGCTCAAATATTATGATTATATAGACATATATTTATAGTGCGTTTGGTACACGCATTCAATCTGTATTATATTTAAATACAATACAATTTTCACTCAAATACAAAAGCATTTCATTCAAATACCAATCACATTACATTTTAAATCCAATACAATCACTATTCATTATTTCACTTTTTCTATTATTTTTATTAATCACATCATATATTCTTTCTCTCTCCTTTTTTTTCTCTCTACTTTTACCTATCACATCACATATTTATTATTAAAATATAATTCAAATACTTTTCACCTAAACACATATTGCATTCAAATCCAATGCTAATACTTTTCCTCTAAATATAAATTGCATTCAAATGCAATGTAGATGAATGTGTTCACCAAACGGACCATTAGTTATACATTTCTATTTATCTACGGACTATGAGTAGTCTTTATCCCTATCAAATTAGTAAGCATCTGTCGGTCACTTTCGTATATATCAACTTGTTCTATTTTTTATTTCATTTTTTTATCACGAATTTGTTTTCTCCTCCACATAAATATTTATTTTGGTACTTAAGTAAGCATTAGGTTCATTTTAATTTTGTCCCCAAACTATGCAACTTTTTTTAAAATGAATGATGTAACTAACATCCGTGTAATTAAGGACATTTCAATTAGGTTGACATGGAAATAATCAAATAAGTAGACTAAAAAGTAAACAATAAAACCTCCAAAATTAACAAACCTGAGGTTGATCCCCACAAGCAAAAGCAATAAACTTAAACCTTATTAGCAGCTTCAAAAACGTCTCGTTAAAAACCTTCTAGCTAAAATTCAGTGAAGGGAAAAATAGTATATGTTTTTACCCATAGGTCGATAGATATAGGACAACAATAATAAAGGAGCACAACTAAATTTAGATTAACAAGTGCAGCATAACAAGTTGGACTATGAAACCAACAAATGATAAGATTAAAGAATATATATATATATGACCCTTTTTCAACCTTTAATAGGTGAACAGGCATTTGAGACGATTAAAAGTGAAAGTGCTGGGTCTCAAGAAGATAAAACAAAGTAATAACAATTTGGTAAGGACCTCGAAAGAAGAGGTTAATTTTCTTCAAACTTCCAAATTGGAGGACACTTTTGCTGGGATTGTTAGCCCTAGTAAAGCAAATATTATAGACATTTTAATTGTATGATGCTGTTCTGTATCTCATGTATGTAATCCAATCATACAAGATAATTCACCATACCAATTTTAGCGCCAAAGTAGTATATTGACGACGATTATAATTGGGTGCAGACAACTTGGTGTAATGCTCCATAAGGGGGATATAACAAGAATCCATGTTGATAGGCATTTCTAAATTTATATGTATACAGGCTTAAGAAGATATCGATCGGATCATCGTTTACTTGGACGCGCGTAGGCTACAACACATTACAGCTGGTCTAATTTGGCCAATAGAGAGCAGAAAGCTCGGCAAGCAGGTGTTGGGGTGATTGGAACATCTTGGACAAGATCGTGGGCCGTTAGATTGCGTCACAAAAGACTGTCAAATGAATACAAGTACTCTAGCAATCTACATATGCTCTGAAATCCTGAGGGAAGCACGTACGTAGGTTAATTCGACATACCTTGTAAAGCCATACTCTTTTATGTTACTAATTGTGTATGTTAGATGTTTGCGATATGGAATCGCGTGAAGAAAGTATTACCATATATGGAAGGCTTCAATAAGAAAGTTTCATATATATTATAAATTTATGGGTTGGCATCTATTTAGCATCCTCTTTAAAAAGTGTGTGACTAAACTTTTCCATTTATAGATTTGACATTAAGAATAAACCATCTATACATATGATTCAAATCTTTTATCCAAAAAATTAGTGTCTCAAATAATATCTAATTAATAGTTTTATGTCATATTATTTTAAGAAGTTAGAAATACTTTATAAATAATTTTTTATATCTCAACATTTAACTTCTTTCAATTATGTGTCTCAATACGATTTGTTAGAAACGATTTGAGATACTAAAATTGAATAAAGGATTTTAGTTCATATGCATAAATATGTTTAGATAATCTTATTAGAGGTTAAAAGTTTGGAAAATTCTTGTGTCCAATTAAGGACAAATTTCATTTTTACTCCGTAAACTTTGCCCCCAAAACTTTAGAAACTAGTAAAAATGTTCCATGAACTATGAAATATTATTATATTTGCTCCTTATGACAATTAAAAGGATGATATATTTTATTTTTGCTCCCTATACTTTATTACTCTTAGAAAATCGCTTAACAATAGTAAGAGCGCAAAAAATTGAACGTTTCCTATCACAACCCTTGTAGTAGAAGTATTTACCAATTCCTCATGAAAATATGTACATGCATCTTTACCGATTAATCAATTTGTAAATGCTGGAGGAGGTCTTAAAGAGATTCTACTTCCTCACGAATTTATCTTGAATCGAGATCTTTTAGCTCAACTTTATCCCAGTTTTGCTAAGGGAGCAACCACATATTTCATCTTGAATAGGTCAAAATATGCAGAATTCTTTACTTTTTGTGGAGGATTACTTTTCCCTCTGAACTTTAAAAACTGGTATTTTTACCACTCAAGGTTTAAACTAATAGTAAAAATGTTCTTCAAACTTTAAATCGTTAGCAAAAACACATGTTGATTAATATTTATAATGTTTTGTTTGTTTACTACATTGCATTCGAATGCAATATCATTTTCATCCCAATGCAAAAGTATTGCATTAAAATACCAATCACGTCACATTTTAAATTTTAAATCCAATATAATCATAATTTACTATTTCAATTTTTCTATTATTTTTACTGCTCTCTTTCTCTCTACTTTTACCCATCACATTATATATTTATTATTTAAATACAATTCAAATACTTTTCATCTAAACACATTATATTCAAATATAATGTAAATTCTTTTAATTTAAATGCTAATTGCATTCAATGTATTATTTTTAAACGTAATGTGAATGCAATGCGTTTACCAAACATCCCCTAAAACTTGAAAAAAACTTTATTTTTGCCTTCTAAACTTTAATGCATTGATAATTAATTCTTGAAACCTAAAAATGGTTAATATATTTATAAGATTTTCTTTTAAAATTGAAGTTATTACAAGAAAACAAAAAAAAAATAAAGAGGAACTTGTCTATTTAGATTCCTCGAACATCAAACTGTTAGCAAAAATTTGTATTTTTATCCCAAACATTAAAAACTTAGTGCTTATACATCTCGACTATTAAACTATTAGTAAAATCACTTATATTCTGTCATCGTAAAACTAATGTAGTACTAATATCATAAAAAGTTAACATAAATTAAAATCATTATAATTACACACAAAAAAAACCTTAAAAATATATTAAGGGATCTAAACGTACAAGCTCTTTTTTTTTTTTTTTTTGCTTTTTTTGTGATGACTTTAATTTTAAAAACAAATTTTATGAAAACTAATAAGTCTTTTTAAGATGTTGAAAGTTAAGTTTCAAATGTACTAATGTTTGAAGAGCACTCTTACTATCATTTTAAAGTTTGATGGGGTATAAACACTAGTTTTTAAAGTTTTAGGAGTAAAATTATAAGAATATTAAAATTTATGGGAATATTCCATCAATTTAACTGATAAAAAGAGTAAAAAAAAAAAAAAAAAGACAACATTTCATAGTTCATAGAGCATTACTATTACCTTTTAAAGTTTAGAGAGTGAAACTGCAACAACACTAAAAATGAAATATCCTCCAAATAATGTTAAAAGAAAAAAAAAATGACTTTCCTTTTTCAATCAAACACACTAGAAACCAGTGGATCCTTTGTCACTTAATAATTGCTTATAAGTGAAGAAATTTTAACCAAGAAACAAATTAAGGAAACAGAATAAGGAAGATTTCAAGTTGCTGTTGCAATTTCAGGCTTCAGTTGCAACTAAAATGCACTTGCATTAACATGTAGCCACGTATTGGGGTGGCTATATATCTATTTTTCATAGGAAATTCAGATAATTTATTTTTTCCTACTAGTTTTGCTGTCAAATTTTTAGTCCATACTAGCCAAAACCTTGCGAGTTGCAGCAAGAAATATTGTTACATTGTACAAAAATTATTCCCATGTTCCTATAACACTTAAACTAATTAATTTTTATTGTGATTTTTGGATGTTGATATCTGAGTTGAATAAAACGTTTGCTTTTTAAATTCAGAAAAAGCTAATATCATATCAATATAATTATACAAAATTCAAGAATACAATTATATAACATTCAAAAATTTTTCCCATTTTCAATGGCTATAAACAATTAGTTTTTACCTTATAAATTCATTCATCCTCAAGTTTTTATAAACACATTGTATTTAGTGGGTACATCTATTATTTTATTTATTTTATTTACATCATTTAAGAATATAATTATACAAAATTCAAAAATTTCCCTCAACTTCTAAAGGCTATAAACAGTTAGTTTTTATTCTATAAATTCATTCATCCTCAAGTTTTTACAAATATACATATCAACTCTTTTTCGTCTCTCTAATTCTTTCATTTGCTCCACTAAAGTTCTTTTCTTAGTTAAAAAAAAACTTACAAAATGGTTAGTATTGTTTCTTATTATTTTAATTATCATAAGTTTTATTCTCAATTTTGTTTTAGAGCTTTCTTAATAAGCTATTCAATTTTTTCATTCTACTTCATACTCTTATAATGCTCCTTTTTTTATTTATTACCATAATGATTGGCTAATAATATAATAATTATCATGAATCTCAATCATTTTCATTTCTTTTATACTCTTACATTTTTTATTTTCTTTTATTTTTCTCTTGTGGAATTATAGCAACTCATTCTTTTATACTCTCTTAAATGGACACTTAAAAGCCCAATTAGTTGGACTATTGTAAGAGTTCTAACCCTTTGTCCATTTCACTTCTTTGCACAATTCAAACTAGAATAACAAAGATGGTAATGCAAATAGAAAAGACAATTATGTATACCTACTTCATTTATGAGTGTTAACTATTCATTTTTGTAATGTTTTTCTTTTCTTTTATTTTTTTGATAAATTAGAAAGTCTTTCTTTATAACCCCGTAACTTTATGTCTATTTCTAATCTTTTTAAATAAAGGCTAGTTGGGCCATGTCCCCAACTACATATTTTATGCATAAATAAATACAACTAACAATCGTAATACTATCAATAATTTTATTTTATTTTCTTAATTAAAAAAAAACCACTGTCTTATCCTAGATATGATTTGTGAAAGGAGGAAAAATCCTTACTAGATGTCCAGAATAGGCCAAGATTTGTATGGAATCCAATTTAATTTTCATGGCTAATGATGGAGACAATTAACTCACTTTTTCTTGTTTTAACTTTTAACTCCTTTAACAAATTTAATACGACAAATTGAATTAGAATTACAATGCACAGATCAACATAGAATGCCCAAATTATCACCAACATCATATATCCAAAACTAAAAAATCTCAATCCATTCCAAATAATTTCACGAATATTGATACTTAAATAAAAAATAAGCACAAAAAATTAAAAATCAATTAACCCACTTACATAATCTGTGTCCTTGTTTTGCCACAAACATTCATACATGTAGATATAGTTCTATTGACATAAAAAAGCAAAAAATTCAAAATTTAAATATTAAAAAAAATCCACAATGTATACTAAGAGCGAGCAGGGGAGAAAGAGAAAACAGTATACTAACACACATAATAAAAAAATAAGGGATAAAGAGAGAAAAACAATCGGCCTATGTTTTTCTTTGGTCTTTATTAAATACAACTTACACATGACCAAAGAAAGATCAATTAAGCCAAAAATATAAAAAATAAAAATAAAAATAAAAAACAGAATGAGGAAGCAAATAAGAACAATGATAAAAGAGAAATAGGAGGGAAATCAAAAGGGGGGAAATTTCATTGGCCTTACCAAAACGAAACCAGGAACATAAAAACATAAGGAGGAGGGAAAAAAATCATTTAGAAAAGAAAAAATCCCAAATCAAAAGAAAGAATCCAAAACAAATCTAAAGAATAAGGCCATAGTATTCCATCTGAGTAGAGAAACGGAGATAGCAAAGGCAATGAAAAGGCAAAAAGAGAGAGAGAAAGGATAAGCAGATTCGGAAACAAGGGCAAGCAAAAGACAAAATAAGGTGGAAATTTTCGGTAGAATTACCAAAAAGCCAAAGAGCAAGGTAATCCAAGAAGAAAATAAAAGGCAAAAGAAGAAATTCACATAGAGAAATGTAAAAAGACCATAAATCCATAACCAACCAGGGGCAAAATCAACGTATTATTGTCTTAGAAATGGTGAATGAATAGTATTTTTTTCCTTTACTTGAAAGAATGTTTGGTAAACGTATTGTGCTTGAATGTAATTTTTATTTAGATAAAAAGTGTTTGCATTGCATTTCAAGTGCAATGTATGTTTAGATGAAAAATATTTAAATTATATTTAAATAATAAATATGTGATGTGATAAGTAAAATTAGAAAGAAAAAAATGGAAGAGAGAAAAAAATATGTGATGTGGTTAGTAAAAATAATAAAATAATAAATAATGATTATATTGAATTTAAAATATAATAAATTTATATTTAAATGTAATATTTTATATTTAGATGAAAATTACATTATATTTAAATATAATATAAATATAATACGATAAATAAACAACATATTAGTATGTATTATGTATAATAATATGTGAACATCCTTGGACATGTCTCGCTTTTTTCAAGGACACAACTGTCTTTTCCCTCCTATTAATACTGTTAGTCTATACTAATACCATCTTCTCTGTGTAACGTTTACTACTTAAACTTGCTTCACAAATTGGGATCTGGCCTGTCCAGTTATTGCCTCATAATAGGCGGAATGGGATCTGACCTGTCCAGTTATCGCCTCATAATTAGAATGCGGCTGTTTATAAGAGGAATGGGCGTCTACTTACCAGCCCATGGTATTTTGTATCATTAGTCAACAAGTGCACACTTTTTTTTCCTTTAAATTAGAAGTATACATATAGTTAATATGTCAATGTTTAAAATATGCATGCCAATCTGTAACATCCATGTTATATAGTTGCTTGATAAATTGATCAATTAAGATTTTTCAAACATGTAATCATAGGAGATTAGAAATTATGACACACTGATGCATGCATTAATTCAAGCAATTTTCTTCTTATATACGTGGCCAAACCAGATTTTTATGTCAATGAAAAGCCGTTGTAAAAATTGAATATCATCGCAAAAGCTTTTTTTACGATCATATGTTGTCGTTAATAATTAATTCCAAATAGATTATTTATAACGACAAACCGTGATCACAATTTCAGTAGCAATGACGATTGTTGCAAAAGAGTCGTTGAAATTATATTATTAAGAGTTTTATCAGGCTAACATGACATCAATTTTTTAGGACGACAAATTCAAAAATTATTGTCACAAATATGTTTGCTCATATGATGTGACATCATATTTTTGCAATGATATTTTAATTATTGTCACAAGTGTGGTTAATTTGTCACAAGTCTTTGGTTTTTTTATTGTTATTTATGATGAAATTTGTCGTTGTCTTATATATATTAATTAATTTTTTTAATATTATAATAAAATTAATTTTAATAATTATTATTATTTATTAATTTGTTATTTTTATTAAAAGATTTTATTATTATATATTTAAATTGAAAATTAAATATAAATAATCAAATTATAATAATACAAATAAATTATAATATTAAAAAAGATAAATGATAATAAAATATCTCATTAAAAAAAACATTATAATATAAGTATAATGCACAAAAATATAAAAAAATCTAGATAAATAACAGCTAGCAATTTAATCTCTTAAATTGACAACATTATTAGAGTTGTCATCCACAGTATTTGGAAGAGGCAGAAGACTTGAAAAGACATAAGGCTGCAGGGGAGTAATGGGTAGGAACTAGACATTTGAGTATATCTAGGCCATCAACTCCTACTTCATCTTTTGGTTTTCATACAAATATAAGTTTTGCTTATACTATTTTCACAAATATAGTTCAATACGCGAGCTAACACATGCCGAAGATGTTCTATTCAACTGGGACTCAGAAGATGAAAAAGTGCCAGAGAGAAACCTTTGTGGAAGTGTGGGGCTTACTTTAGTCTTAAGTCCTCTACTTGTAACCAGGAGCTATTCATAATTCCCTCCTTATTTAGCAAATGCTATGCAGATGATATCAGAAGTAAACTATGTCCTCAGGGTTTCTTTCTCCCCTTCCATCGTATGCTATCAAAAAAAAAAAAGGTAAATACATGTTCTAAAAAAATAGATTAATTTAAATAAGAAAAGATAATATTAAAAATTAAAAATACTTACTAAAATCTGCTTAGTTTGGGGGTTAACCCAAATATTCGTATAACAATGCATGTTGTCTTAATTGTCTATGTCGGCTGTTGGGTCCCTTACGAAAGGAAGACGTACCAAAAACTCTGTCAAAGACGTGAGTGAAATTAAATGACAAACACGTAAAATACAATGTCAAACTATCCATATAAGATAATTCAAGTATCGGTTCTACAAACTGATTCTCGAATGGATCTAAAGTTAATTTATGTATATATGTGTAAAAAACAAATCAAAAAGTCATATTCGTGTGCTTTATTGTGTGATTATCTAGTCACATATTACAACCTATGGATCAATAAATTATAACTTTACAAAGTTTTTAAAATTTTATTAAAATTAACACAAATTATTTTGTAATAATTTTACAATGATTCTAAATTAACTATTACATATTAAATCATAATTTTTTGTATTTGTTAATTATCATATAATTATTTTCAATTTATTATTAGTTTTTACTATATTCTAATTTTTTTGGTAAATTTTTAATATTCTATTAAATATTTTACAATTTTTATTTTTAAAATAATCTTTTAATATTATCATATTAATAGTTACTTCTTTTTTTATTTATTAAAAATTTGCAATTTTTTTCTTTCTTTTTTTACATTATTTTCAAATTGTTCATAATTTTTTTTAACTTAATAAATCATTTTTTAAATTTATTAATTATTAAAATTTAAATAAAAAATTATTTTACTTATATTTTCAATATTTAATGTTCAATATTATACATTTTTTATATTTTCTTATTAATGATTAACTTTTCAAATATTTTAATATTTATTAATTCTTAAAATTTTCATCTAATTTTTTTTTAATTTGTTACTTTTCACCTATAAATTATCAGCTAAAAAATGCCATAATCTAATAAAAAAAACCATAAACACATTTTTCACCAAAAATAAAAAAATTCATCATCAACATCATTCAATACAAAAATACTAAAACAAATTATCTTCTATAGCATCATCAACATCATTATCATCACCATCAACACATCAAAACAAATTTTGATTCCAATTACCACAAGTACCAATTCCGATTCCATTTCAATTAAAATTAAAATAAAAACTAATACTCATACAACAACTCAAACACACATTCACAATTTGCCAATTTCACAATCTAAACACAAATACCACATTCAAAAGCTAAACACAACCCCATCCAATCAAAATAAAAATATACAAAATATAATAAAAACTTACAAAAACCAAAACCCACAAAAAATGAAGGTTGGAAACCAAGGTTAGTAGCGAGTGGTGGCGACAAGCAGAGTGCACAAAAAATAGGATAATTCATGCTGCAAATTGGACATATATAATATGAACTCCAATAATCTATGTAATTAATTATTTTATACTAAATAAATTAATTACATAATTATTGGATTTAGAGTCACACTACTGTAAACCTAAAACAGCACTTCCAATCATATACAGTCAAATGACCTTATCATATATGTAATATTTTCATATAATATCTATGATCAACTTAAAGTCAAAGTTCATTCAACCTTTTGATATCTTTATCTTAAATATCTATTATAAAATCAATAGGAAAATGATTATTTATTAAATATGAATAATAAATTATTTTCCAAACAAATGACCCAAGGTCCTATCCATTTTCACATCATGTTTAATGCCGTTAAGAAAACATTTACTCTTTATGGAAGTTATAATTCTATATCTAGAGCAAATCTCACATCAAATATAAGTCATATACCCAATAAATCGGTCTAATAGCTTACTACTTCGAGATGATTTAGCATTTGGAATATTAAAGTACACAAGTCATAAACATGAAGTCATTTACTTACTTAAGATTAAGATTCTAGCATAATAAATATTAAAAGTGAATCAATCCAATCAAGTAGACTCATAGAATAATTACACTTTGATCTAAGTTCAATATATCATCATCTCTATTAAATATATCTATATCTTTACTTAACAGTCGATTGGCTCCAAATGGTCAAGACAAACCATCTCCCCAATTGTATTTAGACAATATAATAATCTTTATATAAGTTAAATACTCACTCTAACCCGACCTATATATTTAAACTACTTAGGGGGCGTTTGGTAAACGCATTACATTTTGATTGTATTTGAATGTTGTATTTAGTTGAAAAATATTTGTTTTGTATTTGAATGAAATGTGTGTTTAGATGAAAAGTATTTTAGAGTTGAAAGGTTGATGTGATTGGTAAAAGTAAAGATAATTAGTGGAGTTGAAAAGCTGATATGATTGTTTTAAAAATATTTTGAATAGTAATTATTTTCGTAGTACTGTTGCAAAATTTGTATTTGGTATAAAATTATATTGCATTTAAATAAAATTAAAATGTAATTTTTTTGCCAAACCACACCTTACTTTATAACATTGTTTTCTTGCATACAAAATTCAATATTATATGTAACATTCTAATAGTTTACCACGTAATCAATAAGTAATATTTGCTTACATTTAGTTTAACATGTAAATATTGATGAGAATACTATAAGAAAGATGTAATGAAAAACTTTAAATATATTTTTAATCAGTTTAAAATAAATAAAATACATATAAAATTGTCTTTCGCACACCCAACATAAAGGAAATGACCAGCAACGACGAGCACTGGCGACTACCGGTGGCTATTATCTGCAAAAGGACCGACAGTTATTCGTTGGGAAAGAGAAAGAAATAGAGACAAAGAAAGGGAAAGGGACAAGGTGGCAACCTAAAATGGAGGCGACGAAGGGAGAGGATAGCAACTGGATATGTCAGGGGTGGATTTTTTGGAGGTTTGGGGGGAAATATTTTTTTTGAGAATGGGTTTAGGAGAAAGAAAGGAAGTGTAGAGTGAGAAATATAGAGCTTTGGAAAGATAAATGAAGTTTTTTCGAGGGTTTGGAAGGGATTTTGGGTGGGGGGAGAAGGATAGAATCCTAGAAGGCCAAGAGATAAAATGGGAAAAATGTAGAAAAAGAAGGCTCTGTGGTCGATTATAACTAGAGCTTTTTGCAACGACTTGTAAAATGGAAAATCGGCGCAAATAAGATTCAAAACAATGTTGTCCGTTAACTCGTCATTAAAATTATTCTAAGAATATTATTGAAATAATCCAAAAACAATAATTGTGACAATATTTTTTCAATGTTGTCATAAATATTTTTTAGGAACCATCAAATATTCCGTCATTTTCTGTGAAAAATTAAATTCTTTAATTATTTGCGATAACATGTCATTACAAATACTCTCAATAATAAATAGTTTTTGACTCGTCATAACTAATTGTAATCAACCCAATATTTGTGACAACAGTTTTGTCACATATGCCTGTCATGTGACACTTTATACATAAGGCTAGAAGCATATACATCTCTCAATCTCTACACTAATTCTGAAAATTTTCGGTCGTCAATGATTAACGCAGTGTGTCAACTTTATAATTGAACCCTAGGATACAGGTAAAGAAAATCATGCTGAGAACAAGGCCAGATGGCCCCTAAGGCCTAATATACATCCCGAGACTTAGCTCGATCTGAAGCACAAACAAAAAAGGAAAAAAAGTATGTCCTGATCAGTTCATTAATTTTGCCTTGATCGACCACGAAAAAACATGTTGTGCCCCTGAGATACCATGAAAGCATTAATAATGTCGTATGCTTGTCTAAGAATCCAAGATTATAGGTCACTGATTATAGAGCACGAAAAATGGATATGATTATTTACAATAAATTAAATTTGTGGTACATCATGAGGTTTTTGCGAAAATATCGGCTCTATCAATTGGGTATGCATGAAATGAAAGCCATGGAAATTAAGCACTCTCAGCCAACTTGCTGGATACAACTAGTAATTAGTTAAGAAAATATATATTTTTTAATTGCCTTATTGTGAAGGAATATGTACGTTAGATTGACGTGCACTTTCGTTTTTTTTTTTTTTTTTTCCAATATATATACATTTCACTTTTGTTTATCTTTAATAGCTAGTTTGACGCCCTTAAAAAATTAAAAACAAAAAAGAAGCTAGTTTGAGGATAAGAAAGTTCAGATATTTTGATCATTTATAAACAAATATCACATCAAAACGAAGAAACTAGTTGATAAAATTCTATCATACATTCTATTTAGTACACGACTCAGACACTTCATTCAATCAGGAAATGAAACGACTACTTTATAATGTTTCTCTATTAATTTTTTTTCTCCTTTGTCTTTATACCAATATTTATATGCCTCTAGCTAATGTGCTTATAAATAAGTACTAATTAATTATAATTCTCCTACATGTCATAAGGAAAAAAAAAAAAAAAAAAAAAACACCAACTTGAGGTAACAATTACTATTTACAAATGACTTTTTTTTTTTTATTCTTTTGCTGAAATATCTTGTTCCGATTTACATGGCAGTTGCTAATTATCCAAGGACAAGAGATATTTTAAACAAATATTCTTGGATTAATCTTTTTTTAATGATTTAACAGTATATTTGGTTCCCTCGTTTTATACCTTATCATATACTATAAAGAATGCCACTATAACAGTCAAGGTTTTTTTACAAGAATGAAATGTCGTCACAAAAAATCAAAAGTGAATAAGTTTTTACGACGACATATCATCGTATTTAAGTTGACGCTAATACACCGTCACAAATGATTTTTTTTTACAACATAGAAGTTATCGCAATAACATTTGCGACGACATTCGTCGGTAAAATATCGTCGCAAATAAGTCGATAAAATATCAGTCAGTATGACATAACAACTATTTTTTGCGACAACAAAATTTTAAAAATATTGTCGTAAATATGGTTGATTTGACCACATTATTTGCGACGTAAATTTAAAATGTCGTCGCAAATAATTTTTTTTGTGATGACTTTTTGTCATCACAAAATATATATTGTTGTCGCAAATATTGATTCTTTTTATATTTTTTGCAACGATTTTATGTCGTTACAAAATACATTATCGTCACAAATAACTTTTTTTTTCAATTTTTTAATTATTTATTATTATTTATTAATTTGATAATTTTATTGATATATATTACTATTTTATACTTAAATTCAAAATTAAATTGAAATATGTAAATTAATATGAAAATAAATAACAATATTAACAATATTAAATCAAAGTCATATATTTATTTAAAAAAAAAGACCAAATAAATAAAGTAAAATGTATTCAATTGTAAAAAAATATACATAAATAATAAATACTGATTCATTCTCTTAAATTCGCAACAGCATCACTAGCATTATTATTGTCATCATCATCGTCATCGTCATCGTCATCGTCATCGTCATCGTTATCGTCATCGTCGTCGTTGTCGTCGTCTGTAGCAGCTATAGGAGGCTAAGAACCTGGAGACACATATGGCTTTGCCGGGAGGACAATCGGGAACTGAACATTTAGATAGATCTCAGTCAACATCCGCTACATTATCTTATGGCTCTCGTACAACTGTACATTTCGCTCATATTGTCGTTGCAAGTATCGTTCCATGTGTGGATCAACACGAGCTAACGATCTGTCGTCAGACTGTGAACAAGAAGATGAAAAAGCGCTAGTGCCAAAAACAATCCTACGTGGGAGTATAGGGCCTACGCCAATCTTATGTCTTCTACGTGTGCCTAAGACATACTCTATAATGCCTTCCTCATCTACGGATGTTAGAGCGGATGATTCAGATACCGACCGTGTCTTTTGGGTTTCCCTCTTCTCCTCTAGCACATGCAACATATAAAAAAGTAAACACATGTTTTATAAATGCTTATTATTCATTTATTTAAATTTTTATTAACAAGTTTTTTCTAATATTTATTACAAAATTGCACGTTTGTACTTTTTTACATTATATCAATTTATTAATTATTTTTTATTAAATTAAATATTATTATAATTAAGTATGTATTTATAATTGTTTGTATGCTTATTTATGTGATTTTACATAATAATTATTGTAACGGAGGTATATATATTATTAAATTTGAATCTATTTAATTTTTATTTATAATGTGTACAATATGATCAAAATATTATTGATTTTCACTATATAACAATTTTTATTATTTACCCGGAAATTTCAAATTTTTTTTATAATTATAAATTATGATCAAAATTTTTTTGTTTAACCAATCTTCATTTTTATCTATTTTATCTAACCAAATTTAACATCAATTTAAAAAATTAATTTTTCAATATATATTCTCTAATAACAATTTAATCATTTAATATATATCAATTTAATATTAATAAACAATTAAACCAAAATCCAACAACACACTAAAACAATACACCATCATAATCTACATATTAATCTTTATATATCCAACCACAACAAATAATTCAATATCAACATCAACAAAACATAATTTCATTAAAAAAAAAAACTTACAAAAATCCAAACCCACTAACAACAGGGGTTGTAAGCGGCAGCGACAACAAATACTCACAAGGAAGTGGCAGTGGTGACCAGCAGCGATCGGAGAAGTGGCGACAATAGTTGTAAGGCGAGGCCAAACAAGAGGAAAAATGGGAGAAAGGTTAGAAGATATGAGAGAGAGAGGTTAGGAGAGATGGTTTTGGGTCGGAGAGAGAGAAAATGACTGGTTTTTTTTGTCAAAAAATACAGAGAGGCCAGCGACAGGGAGAGAAACGTGTGAAAATAGAGGAAAAACACCGACGAAAATGAGGAAGAAGGATTAGGTAGAAAATTTATAAACAGTTTTTTTACGTGTGTGGTTTATTAAATGTACTAAAGGAATATTCCACGAATGTTCTGAAATAATTAATGAAAAATTTTTCGTGACAACTTTTTGTAAATATCGTCGCAAATATTGTTAAAAAACCGCAAAAAATTCCACCAATTTTTCATCAACATTTGTATTCCCATATTTTTTAGAAACAATAAATTCTCAACAATTGGTTAATAACAGCTATAAACGATTGGTATTTGCAACAACAAGTCGATGTAAATATTTGCAATATATAGTCGCAAATATTGGTCAAAATGATGTTGTTTTGTACGGTTCATTAAATGTATTAAAGGAATATTTCATAAATGTTCTGGAACAATTAAGGAAAAATTTTTTTAGATGACTTTTTGTACATGTTGTTGCAAATACTATTAGAAAAACCGCCAAAAATTTCATCAATTTTTTGTCAAAATTTGAGATCCCATATTTTTTGGGACGAAAAGTCGTCGCAAAAAAGAAACAATAAATTCCCAATAGTTGGTTGATAACAGCTGCAAACGATAGGTATTTGCGATGACAATATTAACAACATGTCGTCACAAAAAATAAAATAATAAATACCTATCGTTGCTGACAGCTGGAATCTATTATATTTGTGATAACTTGTCATCACAAATGCCCATTTGTTTTTGTCAGAATTTACTTTCTTATTTATTTGTGATGATATGTCGTCGTAAATAAGTTCTAATTGAAAGAAAATATTTCACACCATTAATTTTTTACCGAGAAACTTTCTGAACTTATTTGCGACCACATGTCGTCGCATTAACTTATAGCGAGGACATATCATATTTTATGTTCATTATTTTTTTTGCAACGATATATCGTCATTAAAAATAAATTATTTACGATGGCAAATATTGTCACAAATAATATCGTCCTAAAAAAACTTTATTATTATAGTAGTGTGCACCACTCGTTAAAGAAAAACTAAAGTAGTTGAGCTCTCAGTTTGGATTGTTGGTTAAAGATTTTTAAGTTTTGAACTTATTCACACTTCACAAGTCAGCATGAAAAATTAAACGGAAAATGAGGGAAATATGCCAAAATTAAAATTAAATAAAAATAAATAGTAGAAAACTTTTGGACCTTTAGTAAATAGCATATATTTGGTAAATCATGATTTACCACAACTAAAATTTCAAAAATACCCTTTATGTGTAAATCTTAGAAAATTTATTTGGAAATAATTTTTTACTCAGTAAATCATTTATTTATGTATGTAAATCATTGATTTACCAATTCTCTACTCAGAATTTTATTAGAAAACAAGCAGATAGCTTTAAAATTTTACTGGTAAATCATTTATTTACATGTGTAAACCATTGATTTACTAATTTTCCATCCAAAATTTTCTCAAGAAACAAGCAGATGGTTCCTCAGAAAGACAAAAACAAGAAGCTTAGCCCCCAACAAAAGTTAGCGGAAGAAAAAGATAAATTAGTAGCATAAAAGTAAAAACAGATCAAAGTAGTAAAAACAGTAAACAGTAAAAGCAGATGTTTATGACATGATTATGACATGATCTTTAGTTTCTCTCTCTAGATAGTAGATTTCTGAGACTTCTTTGATTTTATTGTGCTCTAGGAGATGTTGTAGGAGATCTATTTGTACTTAGATCTTTGATTGTGAATGATGACATAGAGAGAAAAATAAAATCTAGAAATAAGTGTGAATATAATTGTAAAATTACATGATTCTTAAATCAAAATTGTTATTTATTTTCTAAATTAAATAAATATGCTATTTACTTTTATCAATTAAAAGAATTGGTCTATTTATTATAATTTTTTAAAATTAAATTACTTTTAATTTATGTTTGCCGACTGAAGGAAATAAACGAGCCAAAAATTACCCAGCTGTTTAATCTTCTCTCTTGCCTTAATGAAAAGCAAAAAAAAAAAAGGGGGAAAAGGCATTAATAATTGTACCATATGCACACCGCGTTTGGTGGTCTTTGATACAGTCACGAGAGCGAACCAAAGTGGGCAATACGGAACAAGTATCGGTATAATTGATGCCTTTAGACTTTAGTAGTGTATTATAATTAGACAAATTACAAATAATTGGACAGAAATTAGATCCAGTAAATTACTCTTCGGCCTTAATTCCGTGTATCAAGAGGAAAGACTACTATTGTCTTGTACTTGGATCAACTTTTTCATTTACACCTTTTAATGTGGGGCCCATATCCCTAAGTTCCAACTATATATAGGACCACAGCCTCACGCCCTCTTTGCACCATTACACAAACCACCCCTCTCTCTCCCTCAAACAAACTTCCAACTTTCAAACCAAAACAAATACAGACTTCCAACTTTCACACCAAAACAAATACAAATACAAGTACACACTGCCTTCGCAGCCGTGTGTATACCATATTCTAAAGAAACATGGCAATTAGTAGTAGTACTGATTCTACTCTCCCCCAAACACAAGGGAAAATCCTCTCGGATGCCTGGGACTACAAGGGCTGCCCCGCTGAGCGGTCGAAAACCGGTGGATGGGCTTCCGCCGCCATGATCCTAGGTCCCAACTCCCACCTCCGTTAAATTCCTCTAGATATTATAATTCTGCCTTCTCAGCACACTCACGCACACACACATATATGTGGTCTAAAATATTTATATGTGTGTGTATTTGCACATGTTTTACTAATAACCAGGCGTAGAAGCAATGGAAAGGCTGACAACGTTGGGCATAGCCGTGAACATGGTGACGTACTTGGTGGGAACCATGCATTTAGGAAATGCTACCTCTGCCAACATCGTCACCAACTTCCTCGGCACCTCTTTCATGCTCTGTCTCCTCGGCGGCTTCATCGCCGATACCTTTCTCGGCAGGTACTTAATTATATTATTGTTTAACTTTATTACTTTAACTTTAATCTTTATTTATTTATTTATTTTTTTTTTGTTTTGACATATTTCGCTTTCCTCATCTTTAATTCGGTAGGTACCTCACCATTGCCATCTTTGCCACCGTCCAAGCAACTGTGAGTCCATCTCTAACAAATTATATACTTGTAGTAATATATATTTAACTATTACTTTTATACGACATTTTTTTAAACTTAAATGCAAATTAACCGTTAATTTTCTAGGTAATTAAGTAGATTTCTAATTGGGTTTTAATTTTGGTGGTGTTGATCTTATTTAATTTATTAGGGGGTGACAATATTGACAATATCAACCATAGTCCCAAGCCTCCGACCGCCAAAATGCACGGCCAACACCGTGCCGCCATGCATCCCTGCGAGTGGGATGCAGCTGATGGTCCTCTACGTGGCGCTTTACCTGACGGCCCTCGGCACCGGAGGCCTGAAATCGAGCGTGTCGGGGTTCGGGTCAGACCAGTTCGATGATTCGGACAAGGAAGAGAGAGAGCAGATGACAAAGTTCTTCAACTGGTTCTTCTTCTTCATAAGCATAGGGTCCCTGGCGGCGGTGACTATTCTGGTGTACATACAAGACAATATGGGACGAGAGTGGGGGTACGGAATGTGTGCCTGTGCTATAGTGTTGGGGCTCATGGTGTTCTTGTCGGGAACGAGGCGTTACCGCTTCAAGAAACTGGTCGGAAGCCCTCTTACGCAGATCGCCACCGCCTTTGTGGCGGCGTGGAATAACAGGAAGCTGGAGATGCCCTCCGACTCGTCGTTTTTTTATGATGTCGATGACATTTCTGACCACCAGAAGAAGATCAAGCAAAGGCTACCCCATACCGACCAGTTCCGGTATTTTTTTTCTTTTCAACCCAAAAAATTAATTTGTTCTCTCTCTCTCTCTCTCTCTATATATATATATATAAACCACGTACCGTCAATATATATATGTATAAGTTTACTTTTTTTTTTTTTTAGTTGTTTTGTTTCTTCTTTAGTTAACTGGGTCTTTTTGTTTAAGGTTGTGTTTGCCTAGACGGAAACAATTTAAAAAAAAAAAAAAAAAAGGGAAACGTTTTATAAATTAGGTGAGAAAAATGAAATCCTTCTAAATTCATTTCTCCAGTTTTTTTGGCGTTTTGAAATTTTTTTTTAACTAGAGTAGTACTCCTGCTGAAGACCTAAACTTTTTTCTCAATTTGTTCCCTTCTTTTGATCTTTAGCTAGAAACAAGACTTAAATTAAATAGAGTACTGAATATTCATAATCCGTCAAAAAAAGTCACATGCACGCATGATATATTATCCTGAAAGTACCCATAAGGCATGGAGTATAATAAGTTTGTTTTAAAAAATATATAATATGAAAGATTTCTGATGAGACTATTTGTGGGAACTTTTAGACTATATCTAGATTTTGGATTCAAAGTAGGATAATGATAGGTTGGTAGATAATAAATAAATAAATAAAAAACAACCTTTAAACATGAACAATATTATTAAAACCATCATGGTCATATATAATTAAAAATTCGACCTTGTTGAGACGTTTTACCCGTCACTTAAGAAAAATATTAACAATAAGAGTTGTTGAAGAATTGAAGTAATTATCAATAAATTTCAATTTTGAAGCTAGCTTAGGGTAGTTGCGTGTGGCAAAGTAATAACGTGTTAAGAACTATTGAAGCCCCGTAATCAAAGTGAAAATAATTCAAGGGAGAGGGTGACACGCATGTAACTGGTCTCAACAAGTAGAGGGGAGTATTAGTAGGCTAATTATCTTCACATAATGGTGATATAGTGGGGTGTATGTGTGTGTGTGTATATATATATATATGTGTGTGTATGTATATTATATTGATATTAAAAAAGATATCCCAAATGGTCGACCAATAGAAGGCCAATCAATTAGGAACCTATGTATCGATCCGAAAGCCTTAGTAATTGACCATTGGCCAAAACAATTGGCCATCAAATAGACAACCAAGTTTGTTTTCTAATTAACTCTTGCAGGCTATGCGTATTAGGATTTGGACGTAGCATTATGTCTGTTGGCCTGATTACATCTTTCCTTTATTAGATTCTCATAAAATATCTGAACTAGGCTTCATATAATGATCAAGAACACAGACAAAATTTTTAGTGAGAAAAGCAAGCCGCACATAACAAGATCGAATCCCAGCCTTAGAATCATAAGGCTCACACACGCGCGCGCGCGTGTGTATATATACATCTTCTTTTGACAAATCCCGACAAAGTGGCCCGCACTATATGGACAGGCCAGGCACAACACTAGATTGGTTGTCTTCAATCAAACAATGCCACCTGGAAGCCTTGAATCTCCGTACACGTGGCAATAATGGCTGGCCAATAATGCTACATATCAGAGATAGAAAATTTATATTAAATATGCAGAGTATATTTTATAAGTATAAAATCCATAATTACAGTTTTATTATTATATTTCAAAATTTAATAATTATATTTATTTTATTTAATATTATAATTTTTGTATCTAATTTAATGTTAATTATATATCTAATTTTATAAAAATATATATTATATTTTTATATGTGAAATTATATTTCATAAAAGTTACTTTGAAATTTGTGGGCAAATCGTTTTATAGAGAGAGAAGCTAGCTAGCTATGTACACAGAGGAAAAACCGAATCCATAAAGAGTCAACAAAAGTAGTCGGGAGAATCACAGGGTAGATACTTTGTAGGAAAGTTGTCATACATTTTTATTTTTAACCAAAAAAAGGGGGGGAGAGAGAGAGAGAGAGATTCAAAAAGGAATCACGAGGGGATTGATAATTGGCTTTAATTGTGTGAACCGAACCGGTCCTGACGGCTCTTGTCTTGGAGCTGCATTTTATTATTAAGCTCAGTCCTGCATGGATTTATGGTCGATTGATCTTCCCCTCCCCGGATAAGAGCTCACCCACACAACGACGCATGTGTTTTTATTTTTTATTTTTATTTTTTAACTTTTTTGGTAGATGCATGTTTTTTATTTTACCCATTTGACCATCATCATCTGCCTGTTCTCCTTACACGCTTTTTTCTTTCTTTTATTTTTCTTGCGCGATCGCCTAGTCATATGTATACTTTTGTCCCCTATTGACATAACATGCTACAAAAGGAAAAAGAAAAAAGGAAATTAACATGACTCATCATGTGACGATCCACAGCCAACACCTCACGTACTAGAGTACTAAGTCCAACTTCACGCCTTTTTTTTTTAGAGAGAGAGAAAGTAAAGGTGCATAGTTGTTCCGTAGAGGCCTACCTAGCTAAGTAAAGTCGATTTTCCTTTTAAATTGTTTTATTGTGCCCATCACTCACCAGTAGAAAATTATGAGTGTGTACTTTGTTAGGACCAGCTCAACCCGCAATAGGTGATGAATTTAATGTAGGGACTCTAAGACTTATGTAAATGTGTTTTAATTTCTTTTTAATAGAAGACAATTAGCATGCATTTAATTAGTAGGCGAGAGTTGAAAATTTTATCTTAGGGACGTTTGGTAAACGTATTGCATTTTGATTATATTTGAATGAATTTTTTTTTTTTGAATGTTGTATTTAGTTGAAAAGTATTTATTTTGTATTTGAATGAAATGTGTGTTTGGATGAAAAGTATTTTAGAGTTAAAAAGTTGATGTGATTGGTAAAAATAGAAATAAATAGTGGAGTTGAAAAATTGATGTGATTGTTTTAAAAATATTTTGAATAGTAATTATTTTCGTAGCACTGTTACAAAATTTATGTTTGGTGTAAAATTGTATTATATTTGAGTAAAATTAAAATAAAAAATTTTGTCCAAATGCCCCCTTAAAGTTGTTTAACTTTAATTTTTAAAAATTAACTAAAATTTTTATTAAATTCTTAGAAAAAGGTAAAATTGAGTTGAGTTTTTTTATTTTGTGTTTCAAGTTATTACGGGAAACACCCCTTTAATATAATAGACTCTTTATTTACTATTGAGAAAAACAAAAATTTCTTCCACATATTGTATCCCATTTAAAAACTCTGACTCCGTCACTCACTGATATAATTAAGAATGAAAATTATTTGCTGTGCAGTTTCTTGGATAAGGCAGCAATCAAGAGGTCTGGTTTGGCACCGGCCACGGTAAACAAGTGGAACTTATCAACCCTAACAGATGTTGAGGAAGTAAAAATCGTGATTAGAATGTTACCCATATGGGCCACCACCATAATGTTTTGGACAGTGTACGCCCAAGTTGTCACTTTCTCTGTGTCACAAGCAACCACCATGGACTGCCACATGGGGTCCTTCCAAATCCCTCCGGCTTCCCTCACCGTCTTCTTCGTCGGCAGCATTCTCTTGACCGTCCCCGTTTACGACCGAATCATCGTCCCGATTGCCAGAAAACTCCTCAACAACCCACAAGGCCTCACCCCTCTTCAACGCATGGGGGTTGGCCTTGTCTTCTCCATCTTTGCAATGATAGTCGCAGCCCTAACCGAGATCAAACGTGTCAACGTGGCAAGATCACATGGCTTGACTGACAATCAAACTGCCGAGCTCCCCTTGAGTGTGTTCTGGCTGGTCCCACAGTTTCTCTTTGTTGGGTCAGGGGAGGCATTCACATACATTGGTCAACTAGACTTCTTTCTGAGGGAGTGTCCAAAAGGAATGAAGACAATGAGCACAGGGCTGTTTTTGAGTACATTGTCATTAGGGTTCTTCGTGAGCTCGTTGTTGGTGACGATTGTGCACAAGGTGACTGGTGATAGAAAGCCATGGCTGGCTGATAATCTCAACCAAGGGAAGCTTTATGACTTCTATTGGTTGCTTGCCATTTTGAGTGCTTTAAATTTTGTCATCTATTTGGTTTGTGCCAAATGGTATGTCTACAAGGACAAGAGGCTTTCTGATACTGGCATTGAATTGGAGGAAGTCGATGTTGTTTGTAACTAATATATATATATATATACATATTGTATCTATAGTACTTTAAAAAAAATTTTGTTTAAAAGAGAGAATTTATTGGCTACCCGGTGATCTTTTAAGTACTACAAGTCTTTTGATGAGTTTGTAAAATGCTATTATATGTATGTAAAATAAAAATTAATCAAAGGAAATGGTTGATCAGTTTTGCTTGAAAATTTTTTTTTTTTTCATTCGCCTGAAGGGACTTGAAAAATTAATATTGCAAAAAAATTATTACAAGACTACGACTACTCTTTCGCCTTTCGCAAATTATTAGATGAGTTTTGCCAAATTAGTTAATGTACCCTAAAGCGAAGATCTTCTTTTTCTTTCTAAAGCAACTGTACGTACGACAGTCAAAATATTAATCAAATCAGTTTTCTTTCTCAAGATTAAACGGAATTAATTGATGGATTTGGCTGTTCCGTAAACTTAGCAAATTTCATATATAACAAATAATAGACACATTTAATGATCGAAACTTATTTAAAAAGATTAACTACTAATAATGCGTGCGTGACCGGCGCAAAATAACATGAAGGGTAATCCAATCAAACAGCTTGTTGCTAGCTAGCAGGCAAAAGTAGACTACTATTACAAGTTGGAATGTCATGATGGATAACAAATTAGCCTGTAAAATCCTGTCACCCCTAGCAATTTGGGACTCCAACATCTCATTCAAATCCCCCATGACACTAGCTGGCTTGCAATATGGTAATTGTGGTAATGGTTGCGAAATGTGATATTAATTTGGATCCATGTATCTTTTAAAAAAAAAAAGGAAAAAACTTAAAAGAAATTAATATAATACAATAGACAGGAGAATATATACGTCCTTATGCATGAGGCATTCGATTATTTTATGAAAGTTCATTTCATGTGAAGAACCAAATCGTTCATTTTTTTTAATTTGATTGATTATAAAAATTCTTCTTAAATTATAGGTCTTGTAATCCTTTACTTTTTAAATTTCAAAACGTAACATTCATTCCTCTTGATCTTTATTCTGTTAACAAATTAGTCCTTTCATTATTTTAATAGATGAAAATGACATATAGCAACCATTAAGCATGATTGTTGAGATATTAAATACACAACTACTATGATAGCAAAAAATACATATACTTACTATTAATGCACATTTTATGTTTTTTTTTTAATTATAAAACTATAAGAAATGCAAGAAATAACATTTAAAAGGAACAAAACATTAAAAAAAAAAACGCATACATAAGGACTTTTTTTGTTAATGGAGTATAGATTAGTGGGATCCGAAGTTACCTTTTAAAATTTGAAGAGAGGGGGGACGCAAAGTGTTACAATGCGGCCTATAATTCAGAGGAAATTTTTTTAATAAATTTTCTTGTCAAGTACATGTCACGTGAGTTTTTCTGTCAAAAAACTAACATTAGGAAATAAAATTACTATAATTTCAAAGTTAGGTCTCGAGAGAGAGAGAGAGAGAGAGAGAATTTTCTTTTCATGTGCACGCCACGGGAGTTTTTCTCTCACAAAACTAACATTAGGGGATAGAATTGTTATGATTTCAAAGTTAGGTCTCATACCATTTAAAAAACGAGATAGAGAGAGAGGGGAAGAGAGAGAGAGAGAGAGAGTTTTCTTGTCATGTGCACAACACATGAGTTAATTTATCAAAAAACTTACGTTAGGGGATAAAATTGTTATGATTTCATAGTTAAGTCTCATACCATTAAAATTGTTATGAATTTTCTTGTCATGTGCACATCACGCAAGTTTTTATGTCAAAAAACTAACATTAGGGGATAAAATTATTATGATTTCAAAGGTCTTGTACCATTAAAAAAAAGAGAGAGGGAGAGGCAAAGAGAGAGTTTTCTTGTCATTTCCGTGAGTTTTTTTGTCTCAAAAAACTAACATTAGAGGATAACATTGTTATGATTTTCAAGTTAGGTCTCAAACCATTAAAATTGTTACATTTTATTCTCTACTTTTGACCAATGTGATACAAACTTTGTTGTTATTAGTATCTTATTTGTGTTACATTGGTTTAGTATCAAATTTTTATGTTACATTAACATAACAGTTTTTGAATTTGTGTTTTTTAAAAAATATATATATATATATAAAGTGATACCATTCTTGAGCAAAAACAAATCATGGGCAGTGGTTATTTATTGTCCCAAACCTGGGGAGCAGCGTCCTTATCGTGAAAGGTGTGAGAACCTAATATTTTTACACTTGAGATCTATAGATACTTTAAAAATTATATAATGTCTTTCTGATGAATAATTCATCAACAACCCCAATAATTCCTGGGGGGGGCCTTCCTTTTTTTTTTTTCTTTTTTTTACACGTTAGAAAGCAATCATACAACATAATTAACGTAAGCAATCATACAAGATAATTAATGATACATATGGTATGGATATCATATCATTGACACGTTACTTTCATCCGAGGCGAAATTGTGCATTCATCTAAGCGAAATGTAGAGTTGGGACAAACCAGGATAAACTAAACAAGTGCTGCTTTCAAACTTTCAAAGGGCGGCATCGATCCAACTTTCTTGGTTGTCAAAAAGGTGCAGAAGAAAATTATTTAACATATAATATCAATAATTATATTTCATGAACAAATCACCAATTCCCAATTGTAAACTGCATTGACTACAAGCATTTTGAATCATACACACACACGTTGAAATTGTACATCTAAACTCTATTATTAATCCATCAACCACGAGTTCCACGTTCCACTAGTAATATTTCCATTAATACGCCGGCCATACCCAAATTTATCTATCACATATTTTAAAATCCGATAAATATATACATATACTTTTATATGTTATTATTGTTTTTCCTTTACGCTTTATATTACACTCCAATAGAGAAGTGGGAATACTCTATCGTGAGGAGTGTGATGAAACACTCAGCGTCAAGGATCCAAAATGATCAGGGCGGAGAGTAGATCATCATTCCTATAAATTGCATGACGTAGAGAAATCCTTTATGTCCTAAATGCGAGGAAGAGGAGTTGGTGCCCGAGTCTATACCATGTTTCAATCAATATAATGCTCTATGCTGGGACAACTATACTTGTCTGAGACTATTTCACTACCTCGAAAAAAAGGCAGGATAACTGTCATCTTGTTGTCAACGGTTGAAGGATGAAGTCCGTAAGGAAAACACATGTCACAATCAATATAATACTATACGTCGGGACATCTATACTTGTCTGAGTACCCACTATTCGACTTCCTCCAAGAAAAAGGCTTGATAACCGTCGTCCAGTTGTCAGCGGTTGAAGGATTAAGTCCATAAGAAAAACACGTTTCACAATCCTAAGAGGGTAGTTCTTAGGAAACGTTAGGTAACCGCTGAGGGTTGAGTAAATGGGGATATATGCTGTAAACAGCCCAAATAAAGGGCAGAACTTCACTTACACACCCAAAAATACTCTTTTGTACTTTATCTTGGAAATAGTGAAAAAAAACACCACCCAAGCACAAAGTAGACCTAGCATGTATTAAAACGGACCTTTATAAATTTCTTTCTGTTCATCTTTTTATTGTTTTTAACCACTTTAATTTACAGGAGAGACAACTAAAGTATCTCTTGATGAGGATTCGATGTGCTGACAGGTTTTTACTGTCAATACTATGCACTCTAATCATTTATATAAATATTGTATGATCTTTTTAAGTACTTTTTCTTGTGGAAAAGGAACTAAGAAACCATCCACATTGGCCGGTTTACGTGTGATCATTCTTGATTTCCCACTGTATATATGCATGTATAAGTGGAGTTTCATTTTTTTTTTTTTGTGACTTTCTTTTTTGCTTATTATTATCACCTTTTTGGTCAAAACTCTAGTTGAGATCGCGTAAAGTTGGGGAAAGTGCTCTTGCAATGACGTTGTGTCGACATTCAACCCATTCGTAGGATTTGTTTATCTTTTAGTTCTTTTATCTCTTTCATTTTTGGTAAAGTTTGTTAAGTATATCCTTTACCATGTAGGATTGTTTCATTTCTATATAAAGGAAGATAATAATTAACTGACTGAAAAGGTAACGTCCTCAAATTTATATTGATAATAATAATTATACTTCTTTACTTTGATAATATCGGGAAAAATAATATTGCTTTTTTTTTTTCCTTATGTTATTCTCAGATAAACAAAAGAAGAGCAACAAAAAAGATACAACTATTTTGCACATTTATTTCTCCTTAGGGACATCTTATAATTCTTTTTAATGATCTTACTTTATTATTAATTTTTATAATGAAATCCTCCCGCTGCTTCTTCATACTATATGATAATGGGTGGGTCTTACTATGTGATAATGGGTGGGTTTGATAATTCTTTTGGAGTTTTTAGAAGTATTTTACACGTATTACAATGTAAATATTGTGTTTAATAAAAATATTCAAAAGTCATATACACAAATATTAATATATTTTAATAGTTAATTGAAAAAGTTAGAATTTTTAATTTTTGTTTTAGCTTCTACTTCTCCTTTTACTAGAATTAAAAGTAGAAAACTACACACTTACCCAATGAGATTTTGCAATATCTTGGTCCATTTGGATATTCTATGGGTCAAAAGGTCGCAGTTTCTAAATGGGCTTTTCAAAAGCAACCCATCAAACCATATGAAAAAATTGAAAGAGATCCAAAGCCCAATAAGGCATGGGATACCAGCCTTGGACTAATTAAGTAAAGGAGAACCAATGAAAACCATTGTAGGTTATTTACAAAATAGTAATAATGATAACGATGATAAAACAAAACTCACGCTGTGATTTTTTTTCTCTCTCAATTAAAGTGGTTATTTGACCAGGCTAAAATGATTGATATATAAATAAAGTATCGGATTTTTGCGCTTTTATCTCCTTTGAACTATGATTGAATCAATTTGAATTTATTAAAATGTCACCGATGGTTGGAGATTTGGTCTAGTAATAATACAATATCGGTAACAAAGTTCACTGAGTTCAAATTCTCCTATCTTATGTTTGATATATAAAAAATGTTGCAATTTGCTTCCAAACTATTAAATGAGAAAAGTATATCATATTATCATATTTATTGATATACTCATTTAATAAAAATTTTACATATTAAGAAATTTTAAGGAGAATATTTATGTTGATTTTGAATTATTAATTAATGTGATACACACTAAAAAGGAGAAATATAGTAATAAAAAATTTATATAAACAAATTTTCTAAATATCAAATTTAATTAGGCTAGTGTATCACATGATGTAGTACATCTGGTATATTAAATAATTTCTCCTAATGAATATTGAAAAAATTAGATAAATAAACAGTTTTTAAATAAATAACCAAATTAAATAAACATTTAATTCATTAAGCAAAATAACCGCTACTCATACTCATTGAGTAATCATAGTCAATCAGTTAAAAATACATATTAATATTGATCAATTATAAATTGATCAAGATCAATTATAAATTGATCAAGATCAATCAGTAATTAATCTGATAAACTGACTGATATTTTTTAATGACATTTTCCTAATTTTATAGAACTTCCACCATTTATTCAAAAAATCATTTAAAAAAAATCATTTACTCAAAAATCATGTTAAAATTTAGAAGGAAACATCTTTATACATATACATAACATGTTTTTATCATCCAAAATTTCTACTTTATTCCTTCAAACAAGCTTAAATAATATATAGCATCATTAATTTGAAAGCATTTTGCAAAACTTTCGTTAAACCCAAGAGATATTTTATTAAAATTAGAAGTTACAAGATAACTTATCAATCACGAAAAGTGAATAGGAACAAATGTGTTAAATTCCCATAAACCATCTACTTTTAAAATATATTGTTTTTTCCTAGTAAGTTCTAAGTTAATGTTTGGTTCACCGGTTTAAATTAAAACTCAACTCAATTTTTATACTTTTTTAAGAAATTTTACCATTCATGATTCTAGTTATAATTTAAAAAATCAAATTTAAAATTTGTAACTTTATATGAAATTCTTTTTAATTATATAAAATTTTAAGACGATCAAAACATCTATATTAATATATTTTTTTTTAAATATATTTTAAGTTTTTATATTTTTTTTATCCCAATCAACTGAACATACAACTCAAAACTCAAATAAATTTTTTCACTCCAATTGGTGAACCAAACATATAAGAAAGTTTTAGTCTAGTAAATAATTAGTTTTCCTAATTCAATAATTAGTAATTATAAATGAAAAAATTCGGTCATTTCTTGAAACGACATCCTAAATCAGTCCATTTTTGTAAATGACAAGGAATCAACCTCCCTCCAAAGAAAAACCAAGACATGATCAACAGGCAAAGTGATGGCTCAAAAACACTATTTGCTGGACTGAATGAGGACATGCTTACATCTTTCTTTTATTCTGAAAAAAAGAAAAAATACAAATAAATGTGGAAGTAATTTCAGTGCTCAGCCAACGGCTAGCAAAGATTAAGAGGTAAAAAAATCAAACAATGAAAAAAAAGAAGAAGAAGAAGAAAGAAGACAGCGGGGATATTACATTACATAATTAAGCCAACACTGGCGAAGTTACAAAGGATTACTCGTTAGACTATAATCTAAACATCTTTGGAGTTACAAGGATATCTTAGACTATAATCTAATCATCACCTTAATTATATAGTTAGAAGATGAATCTCTTCTCTCTTTTTTTTTTTTTTTTTTTTCCTTTTATTCTTTTTTCGTTGGCGTCGGTTCCCTGTAAACTGCTTTCCAAACTCTTGGAAGCACCAATTCAGGAACCGAACTGAGCTATAAATTGTGGAGATTTTTCTCTACACTCAGAATTCGAAACCCGCTTATCTATCCTGCAGTTTAATCCAAGTTTAATTCAGATCAACACTCAATATAGACTTGCAATCCACATCATTGCAGGGAAAATTAGTTGAAGAATGTGACAATGATGTGGGAAGAAAAAGATACGAACCTGAATCATTTCATGACCTTTCCACGGGCTCAGGCAAGGTTTTCATCAAATTCACCAAAAATATTGGGACAGCCATCCCATTTTCCCTCTTCACGCGCCTCCCAATAACCGCCCGCATAGCGAAAAGGCCCATCTTCTCTTTCTTGCTCGAACCATTTCGGCTTCCACCCATTTTCTTGTAATTTCCTTGACTGCATGATGACAAACATATTATTAGTATTCCTTGCTGAAACAATACAAGTTGTCAAGTTGTTTCTTCAAGTCTCTGTTGTGAAACATAGATTTTCACCAACTGCAAATTGTGTTTCGTGGGTAAACAACTACTGGGACATTGTTGCGGGTATATATAGACTATATATATATATATAGAGAGAGAGAGAGAGAGAGAGAGAGAGCTGCAAGACATACCAATCTCTGCCTCCTTTCTAACCGCTGTTTCTCTGCATTTGCCTTCTCATATTCTCCATTCTCCAGATGCCGCTGGTCCGGTCTAAGCCTAGAATCCGTAGGCGGTAGCTTCTCCTTAATCCGTGATCAAATACCCAGGATCAGAAAAAGCTATAAAAAAGGATTAGAAATGCACGAGGAAAATGAAAATGCACGTGAAACAACTCATCTAATATACAATGTCTACCTGCAACCCAGGTGTTAGCTCGTTTAATGTGATCGCAAATGAAGTTAAGTTGTATCGCGTGAGATTAGGAGGAGGCTTAGTCCTCTTCCACAATAAAGATGATTCAGACGATGAAGTACAATCCTTCGAATTGCTGCTCCCCTCATCATTAACATAATACATGCTATCATCCCACTTCCCAAATAATGTAGCATACTTTTTTCCCGTAACATCTTCAACAAATCCATTAACCTGCAAATTTTTTGAGTACGATATTAATTTGGTAGTGTTTTAAATGATGAAAGATACTACAAAATTAGCTGATCTAAGCTGCATCCTTAGTGGCAGAAATCATAAACCAGGCAATAGAACAAAGAACGTTTATATTTTTTCCTGCAATTACAGGATTCGAGCATAGAGTGCATTGCTTACTTGGCGAGGATTTCGATCAAGAAGTGACTGCTCTTTGAACTTGAGTTTGCAAGAATACTGCCGGTTGCCACGTATATGCATAATCCCGTGGTGGTCACAGTACACTTTTCCAAATATAAGGTTGTAAATAGATGTCGTAACCTGTGAGCATCATGACTGTATCTCAGTATATCTGAACTTCAACATACAAATACAGAAACAAAAATGAAAATGTATAATTTAAGGAAAGAAAAAATAAAGCAATTCACGCACCTTGCTCCACTGGAAAACTTCACCATCGTCAAATTCTACGGTTAGAATTCCAACAGGGTCAAGCTGTATTGATGTGCCGCAAAATTTCGATCTGAGGTTGCTGTCACCCCAGAATTTCCATCCTCTACCTTCACAGTGGCAGGCAATGAGAGTTGGATGGTGACTAACCTGTTTCAGCATGGAATATTGTTTAACCATTTTGGATGAAGATTGAAATTGTTAGCTATAAAATAATCATCTAAAATGATCCATCATCTCTTTTTTTCAGAAAAATCCTACAAAATACTCTTACCAATAAAATGTCTTGTGAAACAAAACCTGAAATTTAGACCATTTTTTAGTTTTAACATTATAGTGTGCATTTCCTTTCTCTCTCTAAGTTTGACGTATGACAAAATACCTTCTCAGAGAAGAAGCGAATTCCTTTATCAGGATAATCAGCCTCATATGTTTCCCCTAGCAATGGATTGAAGGGCTTGCAATGCCGACCTTCAGATGAAGCATATGCAGACACTGCAAATGCAGCAACATTGAGAATCCTTTGGAGGCTGTTCCCCTGACAACGTTACACAAGATCCCAAGGAAGATATTCAGGATCAGGAGATTGAGATTCTACGAAAAAGTTTATCTTTGATGTACGTAAACTATTCTGATGCACTCAACATAATTGTCCTAGCTTGAAACACAAGAAACTCAAGTAACTTCCACGACCATGTACTCATTAACTTCACAAGTCTTCAGATGGAGCAAAAGAAAATATGCCGTAAAGTCAGAAATAGAGCAAGAAAATGACTAGGAAGGATCCTTTGGTAGCAAGGACCATAAGTAGACATGACATCCTAACTAACGTTTATCAATTAATACAGCTTACCGCTTTTCCATGCTCGTATGCTCGATCCAAAAGATGAGAGTACTCCATGTCTTCAAAGCATTTCTGAAGGGATGATATTGGCTCATTAAAATATACAGGAAGGCAGACTCGTGTAAGATCCTTCCCTACGTTGTCTTTGATCATGGACCATAGACTGACCCCTTTCTCTTTCTCAAGTGGATTGGGAAGCTTTGTTCGCCTTTCAACGTGTGGGTATCTAGAGTCATTAACTACTTCCTTCTGATTCTGCATTTTCTCTGCATTACCAATTTGACTTTCAGGCTTCCTATGCTTATCAACGTTATTTACAACTTCTTTCATAGACCCACAACCAGTGGTGGGTTCAGAAAAATACTCTCTTGAGTCGTAAAAGGATGTTTCATCTTCATCTGACACTTCTTCAAGGTCTTGTTTCTCAATGTCATCAGATGATTCAGTTGTGCTGCATTCTAAGAACCAAACATATATAAAGAAATAGTAATGCTGATTAGACATTAAATAAACATAGACAGTAACCCCCAAGAAGAATTCTTGTTCATCAGCATCCGTAGAATAGTTCTGATATCACAAAATTTATATCATGATAAACGGTTGATAATTTCTTTTCTATACCAGGACCAGGAATCAACAAGGCGGAAGCGAGGGAGAACATAAATTGCTCTTACCACTATATTTTCCACGCCCTAGACTCGAAAGCTCATGCTTAGTCAATTGGTATTCACCAGCTGCTTCAGCATCAATATTAGCTGCCTGCACATGAAAACAGTAAAACGCAGCATGTGTACGTTTGTTAATTTATGACAAAACCTAAAAAAGAAACAACAAAATTAAGAGAAAGAGAGCGATCCAGACAATAGATTGCCCAAGGAAATTCCTAAAATGCAGTGCATTTGCAAACAAGGCAATACCAATGAAGCATCACAATCTCCAGCATTGGGATTCCCAATTTGATGTGATACCACCAATTCACCTCAGAAAAGTCGTAGAAGTTCAAGAGGCAAAGATTACAGCACAGCAAACACATTAACTGCTCTTTATCCAATGATCATTACAGATTTATTAAGCCAATCGGAAATAATCAGTACAAGTCATCAAACATATTGCTAAAGTAAACCTAGGAGAAGTTGTGTCATTTTTCATCACACAACGCGAAAAATCTACGGAGAAAACAAACTGACCTCCAACTGTCTCAAGGTGTCAAGTAAATTGGAGCGCTCTTGGCAAAGAAGATTAAGCTGGGATTGTAACTCAGAGAACTCGGAGAGCATGATTTGCTCGCAGTCCTTGACGAGGTTGTCAGAAACACCCTCCTCAAGCATGCGCTGCTTAAGCCTGTCGGTCGACACAGACAGATCATTAGGCACAATGGAGAGACCGTCGTTGACTGTCCTCAGCGGAAACATAAACAGACTCCTTGTGGACACCAAAGCTTGTATCCATGCTTCTCTATCTCTCCTCGAATCAGTTCTCAGATGAAGTGTCTTCGTCGCCGTGAATATGTAAAACCTCCTGTCGTCCGACTTGCTTTCTCGAAATGATGAGATCTGCTTGAAAACAAAAACACTAGTTTTATTTTCGACAACTACTAAAAAGAATATGCTTTTTTTTTAATTTATTTATTTATTTTCTTAACATATATTTAACATTAACTAACATGTAAATAAATACAAGCAACCACAAAATATTGTTTATCTTTTTTGAAATGGTTCCCTCCTCTAATTAAAAACCACCCCACCCAATAAAAGTCTCGCGTCCCCACCCTAGTTCACTTCTTCGTTAATGTCATTTTTGATAATCATGATCAAATTCAAACGTCAAACCAAATTTTAAAGATATATACCAACTTTATTAATAGTTAATACTCCACGACAAAGTCCAAAAGAAACGCCAACACAATCCCCGCTTCCGAATCTCAGCGACAAACACAATTCTCGCCGTCCGATCACTATTCTCTTACGTGTACATATAGCAACAACAACAACAAGAATAATAATAATAATAATGTTAAACCAAGTCAAGAACAAGAAGGTGAATAGCTAAGCTGACACTGACAGACTCAAGTTTTGATAATTTTCTCAATAAATTTTTTTTTTTTTTTAATTTTGGGTAGGAATAGAAATGAAAAACAGAAACAAAAATGGGAAGGATATAAGGGGATTTTATTAAGAAACAGGTCGAACGGCGATCTGGGGAATGAATCATGATGTGACAAGAGATAGAAAAAATTAACGTAGGCCTACGACGCAGCCTATCTTTACCCTCCTTTCTCACCTGCTGATGTGACGCACTATACACTAACAACCAGTTAAACTGCGAAATTTAAACTCCAAAAAATAGGAAAATAAATAAATAAACAAACAAAAGTCTGACTGTGGGAAATTGAAAGATATTAAAAAAAAAAAAACGCAGAAGAGAGAGAAATCGGGAAAGAAGAGAACACGACGAACAATGTGAGAAACCACCACCAGCTTTCTAGTTTCTAGCTCCTCTCGCTCGGATATCAATGCCAAAAGCCATTTGCTTTTGTCTGAATTAGAATCTAAATAATATTATTTAAACAAAAACAAAAACATGAAAAATTCCATGAATTATATCCTGATTTGAATGAATCGTACAATCCAAATCCAAATCGAAAACCACGAATCACGATTCGAATCGTTTGATGTGCGATTGAGATTTTGAAAGCCAAATTCTTTTTTTTTTTTTTTTTTGGTTGTGGTTACCTTGAGATGAACGATGGCGACGGATTTCTTGGGAGGCTTTCTCCTTGCGGCGGAGGAGCCGCAGGAGAGGCGATTGGAGGAGATCTCGCCGATGAAGCGAACGTCGTCTTTGGGAGTGAAGAGGTTGAGGGCGGTGATCTCCGGGCGGCGAATCTTGGCGTAGGAGAGGACGCCGTTCCTCAGCATGAACCACCTCGATCTCCACCCCTTCCCGTAATTTGTCCACTTGTACAGCACTCCCGCCACCGTCGCCTCCGCCGCCATCGCCGCATTGCCCTCTGCTAAACTCGCCGGCAAGCTCCGCGTCCTACACAGAATCTCCGGCGACTGGTCACCGATCCCTGCCGTGCTCTCCAGCGATATGCAGCACAGCGGGTGCATCTCCTTCACTCGCATTTTTATTTTAATATATATATATGTAATAACAAATATTCCGATTTCCAATTTCCCAATAAACACAAAACTTTCCTAAACCCAAACTAGCTTAATGGTGATCACATATATATACATACATATATGTATATACTACTATATATATATAAGAATATTCAAAATGCCGGGGAAAACATTTCCTTTCAGATTGAAAGAAAATTACAGAGAGAGAGAGAGAGAAGCGAAAGAACTAAGCTTCTCTCCGGGGTTGAAGAAGCTCTGAAACTGAGAGAGATTCGATTGGGAAGGAAGAGAGAGAGAGAGCGAGGAAGGGACGTTACTATTATAAGGCAACGTTCCTTTTACTTAGTTTATTATTAATGACTTTATTATTAATTACTTGTTTATATTTATGGGATGTACACAAAAAGAAATTTAAAAAAATGCTTGAATGGATGGCAAAGATATATCTATACATATATATATAGAGAGGGAGAGCAGAGATATAATGGGTGGTGGCAGAATTGTAATTAAATGCCATGGAAACCGATTTCCGAGCTCACTCACAATATAAAGAGACAAGACTTGTTGTTGATTATTATCTCTTTGTTTACAATTTGTATTTGCAATTATTGTGGCAGAGCAGAGGAACATCAAAGGCTAGTTTCTTTCTCTATTTTATTTTTTATTTTTTATTTTTTGTTTCTGGTAGGAGATGGTAATTAAGAAGGGGATAAATCGAAAGGAAGGGTAATGAGGTCAGAAACTTAGGGATATTTTACCCGCTTATTGTGTTTGTATTACATTTAAATGTAATGCATTAAATATAATTTATATTTGTTGGAAAAATATTAGTATTACATTTGAATGCAATGTGTGTTTGGGTGAAAAGTATTTGAATTGTATTTTAATAATGAATATGTGATGTGATAGATAAAAATAGAGAGAGAAAAAAAGAGAGAATATATGATGTAATTAAAAATAATAATAAAATAATAAAATAATCAATAATGATGTATTGGATTTAAAATGTAATGTGATTGGTATTTGAATGAAATATTTTTGTGTTTGAAAAAAAATTATATTATATTCAAATGTAATATAAAAAAAATATGTTGTCCAAACATGGACTTAGTGATCAGTGACGTGCCCAAAGAGCTTGGGAGATGATCATGGCTGTGACTAGGGGGACCCTCCCCTAACCAATCCACACTCTCTTATTAATTGCTACCTCTAATCATTCATGTGTTTCTTTTATTATGTTCACAGTTACCAATCTTTTTTATTTCAAGAATATTTCAGGGATCCAATGAAAAACAATAGAAAAATCATGTGGTAAGACATGAAAATATACACAGTTGAATAACGCTTTTGTATGTAATGTTTGACTCCGATAATTTTTTTAAGAAATGTGTATTATTCAAGTTCAGGCACGAATGACTTTAGAGATTTGGTTTGAGAGTTGTGTTTGGAGTATTTCTTCGTCTCATTAGTGTGATGATATACAAATTACTTAATTTTTATTTGAAATTAAAAAATTATAGACTTATCTGAATTTTTTGAAAATGAAAGAGAAAGAATGAGGTATAAAATGGATAGTTTGCAATCAACCTTTGTTTACAATTAAAAAAAAATAGATGTCCTTGCATTTAATCAATTAAATAAGAGTTTAATTATAATTTCGTAACAATTTTAATAATATGTAATTTCACACGTGAATATAAGAAATATTTTTATAAAATTAGATAAATAATTAATATTAAATAAGAAAAGATTAAAATATTAAATAAAATAGATATAATAATTAAATTATAAAATATAATATGAAATTAGAGAAAAGGTTCAATTGGCCATTAAATTATATTAGGTGTTTATATGTGGGTGTATATGTATATAATCTTACAAGTCTAGATGCTACTGCCATGAATTATTGGTCCACTAAGTGGAATTCATTCCAAAAGACCATTTCGTTTGGCTCTTTAATTTGCTTCCATTATGTTAAATATGGGTAACCACCAATTGACAAAATCAATCTTTTTGACTACAAAAGTTCTAATTAATCATTCAACGTAATCAAGATTTTTTTTCACTTTTTGCTCATTGCATGTAGTGCTCATGATGGCATCTCTTCCGAAGATTGACAAGAGTTACTTTTTTTCTTTTTTAATTCAAATGGGAAAAACTTTGCATTGTTTATTTCTTATTAAGAGCCAAACAAATTAATTACCTTTTTATTCCCTTTTGCTTTATGACTTTTCCTGGCCGTTATTTAGCACCTTTAGTGTTTCAAGGACTTAAAAAAGAAAAACGGCAAAGACACAGTAAGTAAGGGATATATAATAGGAAAGTAATCTTTCAAAAAAAGGTATTGTTTAAATAAATGCTTCTATGTATCAAAGGTAAATAAATGATTAATTATGATTGAATAAATCAATACTTAATTAATATTAAACAATAATTGATGATTTAATTTTTTTTATTAATTGGATGGTTAATTATTGATTATCCGAATCTAATTAACGAGTTTTTTAACTATTTTAATAAAAAAAAATTAAATCGTTATTTTGTAGTGATAGTCATATTATTTGATTTTTCATCTTAAGATTATATAAGATTAAGAAAACTTATTAAAAAAAAAAAACTTATGGTTAAAAATTGTTTCGGGGTGAACATTTTTTTCTTATGATCTGTCACAAAATTTTTCTAATTTGGATAATATTAAAAGTAATAATAAAGCTTCTTGCTATCATTTTCTTTCCTGCAAAATGGATTCAAAGTACTTATTATATATCTGTCACGTAATAAAGGACGAGTACAAATGCAGCAGGGGTGGATCACGGAGGGACATCTAGATCAAAGTGATAGTGGTCTCACGTCTGGCTCAGAAGATTAACATAAAATTGTATCAAAGAAAAATAATAATAATAATAAGATCTTTAACTATAAACTCCAAAAATAAAAAATAAAAAAGGCTAAGCTAGTGTTTGGGACACAAATTTTTTTAGCATTGCATTTAAATGTAATGTAATTTTCTCCCAAATACAAAAACATTTCATTCAAATACCAATCACATCACATTTTAAATCAAACACAATCACTATTTATTATTTCACTTTTTCTATTACTTTTATTAATTACATCATATATTCTCTCTCCCTCTTTTTTTTCTCTCTACTTTTACCCATCACATCACATATTTATTATTAAAATACAATTCAAATACTTTTCCCCCAAACACACATTACATTCAAATACAATGCTAATACTTTTCCTCCAAATATAAATTGCATTCAATACATTGCATTCAAACGCAATACAAATACAATGCGTTCACCAAACGAACCATAAGTCAGTGCTTTTACGGACCGTCTTAAATGAAAACATTAATAGCCCTTATCTCCTGAAAATTCCCAAAATTAATAAGATGAAGCAGAAATTCATATAAAACACTCATCATTTCTTGCGTAAGTCTTTCTTTCATTTTTATAGGAAGCTTCCCAGTTGTGGTCAGAAACTTGGGATAGTTCAATGCTTAACACTCTGATAAGGAAGCTGCCTAGCTATAATATATGCATATACAAATATTTCGTAGTAATTTAATTTTGAAAAAATTTAATAGTAATATGTTAGTATAAGAATCCCGTCGTTATATTAAATTAATATGACCGTCCTTGAAATTTTCCATAGTAATCTATATATATTCTCATTACTTTTTTTTTTTTTTCCTTCTTTTGTATTCCAGTTTATTGCATTTATTTATTTATTTTAAGTGGTTGAAGTCATTGACAGCCGCTGGTCAGGATTTACATCTTTTGACTTTTACAGAAGGAAAAGGTGAAAGTTCTTACATACGGCGGTTTACCTCTCGAGTCTTGACCCTACTCAATTATTTATACATCTTTATAATTGTAGGCCCCCTTTGTAATTATTTATACATATTAATTATTCCTCCTTCTGTTTTTTTTTTTTTTTTTGTTTTTTTTCCAACTGTTGAGCCATTTGGCGTTATGCCTTTGACTCGAGAAATGCCACATATCATGATCATGAACATTTTGGCCGACACATAATATACATATGCATGTATAGCTGCATGCCAATTGCTGAGCCTGCAAAAGGAAGATGCTTAATTGCTAGTACGCATAGTTAAAGTCTGCAACTATAAATGGTTATACCTAATGTTAGAAGCGCGAGGGTACTTACGTATTGATCACTTCTTTGGGTCGTCATGTGACGAGCTCGTTTTCAACCGTGTGCTTTTTTTTCTTTCTTTTGTTTCTGTTTTATTTATCCATTCCATATGTGGAGTGCGTGTTTGTTAACTAGTAAACATATATATATATATACACACACGTACGCATCCATCTTCTTTGGTAGGATAATCACACTGCCCCAGCAAATGACATAACAAACATATAATGCGCAATGTGGTGATGATACATAATCATCCCACAAGGTAAGGGGTAAAAACTATACAAAAATACATAATAAGGGAAGAGAAATAAAGATGGGGCCATGGTACATAGGTGTTAATGAATATACATATATATATATACATATATTATATAAGCTCTGTTTGATACACGCATTATGTTTAAATATAATGTATTAAATATAATTTACATTTAAAAAAAACATTTATAATACATTTGAATGTAACGTGTGTTTAGGGAAAAAGTATTTCTATTATATTTTAATAAAAAATTTATGATATGATAGATAAAAAAAGAGAAAAAAAATATATGATATGATTAATAAAAATAATAAAATAATAAATAATAAATATATTTAATTTAAAATATAATTTAATTGATATTTAATAAAATATTTTTATATTTAAATAAAAATTATATTATATTTAAATTTAACGTAAATATAATATATATTTAAATAATTATGTATTATATTTAAATATTTAAATATAATACATATCATTTGACAAAGTGGAAGCAAGAGATGCAGCAACAAGAATAATTAGACTCATGCACATTTCTGCACCTCACATGTGGCTCAGTCTTCCACTCCTCACGCTTCCCCTTTTCCCAATTTTCTTTTCTCCTCTCGAGGTCCTTTATTTATTTATTTTATTGTAATTTCTTTAATCACCCGGCAAACCTTTAAATTATGCCCTCTTTGTTTCCAGCTCGAATATAATACATATAAAACGAGTACTATATATGCTTTATAGAGTTGCATGCAACAGCAAACTGATTTTAGGCGAACATAATGGAAGAGATTTGTGTTGTCAAAAATATTGAATTTTAAGATTGGAAATTGATTATTTGAAAGAAAATATTCTTTGTTAAGATGAAGCGTGTTGAATAATAAAGTTTTTAACAGATAAATTTACAATTAATTTTACTAAATTGTCATATCCATTCATTTGATAAGATAATAATGTATAATATTTTGAAGGTAAAAACTATATCTTACTTTAATTTGGTATATTTTGGAATTCTCCATTTAAAAAAAAAAAAAAAGGGACATGAATAGCGTTTCTAAAAAGAAAAAAACTATGCATTTAGTATGCTTCGGTCGCTAAATTTGTAATTAGATTACTGTTTCGTTGGTCCTCATGTTCTATATAATATTTTTGTTCTTACTATATACCCATAGAAGCGTGCAAGTTACAATATGTAGCTAATTTCCTAATACACGTATTCCAACATGGAATTTTGAGTCATATTTCTTGCTGACGTTTGACATTTATGTACACTCGGCCTAGAAATTCTAGAATGCCAAATTGTCGACAAGAAAATATATATATATTTTGTGTAGATTGGGTAGGTTATCTGGGTGTTTTCAGATTTTGTGTTCACCCTTACATTAAGTTAGCTAACAGGGATGCAATCCTTTTGCATTTAAATTACATTTGCATTTAGATATCAAATGTCCCCTTAGTATAAATTGACTTTAGTAGCGAGAGATTGGTAATTCTAAAGCTATTAAAAAAACAAAAATGTGTTGTATCTTAATATATCAGATCTAATATGTCAATATGTGTACACAACTCTAACAAAATTAGAGGCCTCCTGTATATAATAAGGGGAGGAATTGTATAAAAAAATTGAAATCTGAAACTAAAAGGTGAAGAGAGGGAAAAAAACAGACTCAAGAGCAAGCCCCCCCCCATAATTTAGAAACCTCTAAAACTCCAAAATTTCCGGGAAAATTCAACAATCCTAAACAAATCCAGATAATTTATCATCAAATTTTACAAAACCCATCTTAGAAGTCCTTTCAAAACCTCATTTTAAGACTCTTCGGTGGCGTTTGGTATTATTTTTGAAATGTTTTCTGTTTTCAAAAAAATTGAAAATGAGAATATTTTGAAAACTGTGTTAAGATCATTTCTGAAACTGTGTTTGGTTATGTTTTCTAAGTATATATTTTAAAAAACATAAAAATAAAACTTTATTTGATTATATTTTTTTAAAACCCATTTCATTTTCAAAAAACCCAAAAAATACTATTTTTTAGAAATGAAAACAAAAAGTGAAAACAATTTTTTTTTGTTTTCAAAAAAATCCAAAAAAAACAACATAATTGAAAACGATGTTTTTGAAACGGTTTTAAAAACGTTAAATAAACAAACGCTATTTCGAAATTGTTTAAATTTTCTGTGTTTTTGAAAATGAAAAATCATTTTTAAGAACAAAAACAAACGTCCGTTCATTTCTTATTGATCCATTTCGACGTATATTTTGTTGTTGATTTTTTTTTTTGTTGGTTGAAATGTATTGATCCTATTCTGAATAATTTTGAGGTTTTACTAAAGTGAATGGAATCATGTCCTTTATTTTGTTTCCACGTCTATACTCCAAAGGGAAGTACATTCCAATACCAAAGTTATTATCGTTTTTAATTTTCACCCCTTTTTTTTTTTATCATCCAGAGCTATCATCAACTCACAAGGGTGATATAATTTTTTGAAAGAGAGAGAAATTCTGATTTGAAAGACTTAGGGGACATTTGGAGAACAAATTCAATTTTAATTTTACTCAAATACAATATAATTTTACACCAAACACAAATTTTACAACAGTACTACGAAAACAATTACTATTCAAAATATTTTTAAAACAATCACATCAACTTTTCAACTCTACTATTTATCTCTATTTTTACCAATCACATCAATTTTTTAACTCTAAAATACTTTTCATCCAAACACACATTTCATTCAAATACCAAACAAATACTTTTCAACCAAATACAACATTCAAAAAACAAATTTCATTCAAATACAATCAAAACGCAATACGTTTACCAAACGCCCTCTAAACAAAGGGACCAAACTTGCTGAAGAAGACTTATATTTGTAGATCTGCTAATTGAGCAACAACAAAATCGTTTCAAAATTTTGAAGTATTAGTACTCTCAACACTTTTACAGTAATGGTTACTGAGATGATGAGCAAAGTGGTAGAAAAGGGGGACGGTGGTAGCTTGAGATAGTTGCATTAATCGGTGAGAGAAAAAAAGAGAGAGAGAGAGAGAGAGAATGTTGTTTAAAACCAAGAAATAAGCAAACAAAACGTTTTAAAAATAAAACATTCAGGAGAGTTGGAAGGAGGAGGCTGTTGATATTATTTTTAGGTTAAAAAAAATTATTTTGAAAAATGTATTTGATAGAAAAAATTGTTTAAGGTGAAAAATTAAAATTTTTAAAAATTTAAAAAAAAAAAAATATCAATATGGATATTGTTTCGTTCCTCTCAAAATTCTATGTAATTTAAAAAAAATTATTTCATTTGGACTTATATACATAAAATTTGAAGTTTACTGTAATATTTTGAAAATATAAATAGTAAAAAGTGATGAAATTTTAGAAAAAAATTGATTTTTGAATACTGGAGAACAACCCTCAAACGTGCCCTCAGAGTCTGATTCCATAACCAAACCAAACAAATAGAGAAAGAGAGGAAGGAAAAAGAATTAAAGATGAGTTATAAAAGAGAGATAATGTGTATGTTTGTTACGCATATTTAATTTGTATTTTATTTAAATATAATATAATTTTTATATAAATATAAAAATATTTTATTCAAATATCAATCATACCATATTTTAAATATAATATAATCATTATTTATTTTTTATTTTTTTTTATTATTTTTATTAATTACATATTAATATTCTCTTTTTTTCTCTCTTTATTTTTACTTATAACGTCACGTTTAAATATAATTTAAATATTTTTTATTTAAATATATATTATATTTAAATATAATATTAATTTTTTTAAAAATATATATTATATTTAATATATTATAATAAAATATAAATATGATAGGTTCACCGACGAACCAATATGTGAAAATGAAAGAAGACAGTATTTACCGTAGCGTTGCAGGTGCCAGAATTTTGATAGATGCTAAACATGAATCTTGCTTAACCTTAGGACGGTGGGAATTGGAAAGCACATAAAAAAAAATTGAGTAATTAATTTTGAAAATAAGTGGGTCCCACATTTCATTTCAACCGCTGCCTCATATTTCTGTGGTTGGCCACGTTGCAGGGTGAGGGCAGGTGCCCTAAGCTTTATGCTAGCTTTTTTATTTATTTATTTTATTTAATTCCGCACCCTAGCTTATAAACTCAACATGTCAGATTTGGTACTGCCTTGTCCCTGGTTTCACTTCATTAGATCGGACCGTTCAAATCTAATATAATAATATTCAATTAATTATTAATATATATACTACTGTACACGAAAAGAAAAAAGAAAATGTTAGAAGCATGATGGCAACGATCTCTTCAAAGTCTAGTACATGCTTTATCTCTTTGAGGTACACATTATAGCACAAAGTCGTTCAAGTGTAGGTGATATCTAGTCTAGATATACAATTGCCTCCAACTTACATAAGAAATTTCCAAAAGGTAAACACCCCTTGAATCGGAAAGTACTATATTTATATATACAAATATGTATCTTACTTATCCTTCAATTTGGTTGTCATGTATATTGATGTTTCATATCTGTACCGTGTGACGTAGAAATTTTAGAAATAAAGATATATTTGATAAGTGTATTGTATTTATATTGTGTTTGAATATAATATATAAAATATAATTTATATTTAAATAATTAATATGTAATGTGATGGGTAAAAATAAAGAAAAATAGAAGAGAAAAAGACAGTATGTGATGTGGTTAATAAAAGTAATAGAAAAAATGAAATAATAAATAGTGATTGTATTAAATTTAAAATATGATATGATTAGTATTTGAATGCAATACTCTTACGTTTGGATGAAAATTGTATTGCATTTAAATATAATATGAATACAATACGATAAACAAACTAGACATAAATTTTTTTATTTAATAGTATTGCATGTAATACAATATATATATAATTATGTCACTTTTATATAACGATATGGATTATATATTTTAATGTAAAATCTACTTTGTCATGATTCTTTAAAATAAATAAAAAAAAGTTAGTCTATTTACAGGAGTTATCCTCTGAAAATTAGAATGTGGCACATGCCTCATTTACTTGGTTGTAACTTTAATACTATCAATTTCAAAACAAAAATAAAAAACAACAACTATCTTTTTAACTTGGTTGTTCCACGTACGGGTTCACACGTGCCTTTGTATGACCGGGACCTAGAGAACAAAAAAAACGTATCAAAACCTCTTAAAAAAAACGTGGTGAAATCGAATGACAAAGACGTAAATTATAATACCAAATTATATAAACAGGATAATTCAAATATTGATTATTATGTACCATTCATCAAACAAGTCTAAGGTTAATTCACGTATATATGTGCAAAATGCAAATTAAAATGTCATACTCGTGTACATTTTTTTTTGTGTGACAATTTAGTCACATATCACAATTTATTAGAAAAAATTTAAGATATTTAAATTTTTTATGAAATCTTATCAAGTTTAATACTATTTTCAACTCATTGTTTCATTTTCATAATTAATAATGATTAGTTAATCTAAACATTAAGAATTATCATACATTAATTATCACATAATCAAACATTTAATTATTAAATTGTAATCTTTTATACTAATTATTTGTTAATTTAAATAATTTACTTGATGCTATAGTTTTTTTTATTTGTTAATGAATTTTTAAATATAATTTCTTTTTTATCTCTTAAATTTTAATATTTTTAATCATATATTATCTTGTAATTAATTAATTTTTTTGATAAATTAATTAAATAATTAAATTATTTTTTTAATTAATCAAAATATCATTTTTAATGTAATTAATCCCACCATAATTCTACTTTATTATTTAAGTATATTACTTTTTAAAAAAAAAATTTCATTTTAAATTTTTGCTTTACTTCTTTATTAACTTAGAAATAATTAAACTTTTTGTCTAAATATTAACATTTAACTAAATTTCCCTCCAGCATCATCAATAATAAATCACAACAACCACCACAACCACAACCTTATAATATCATATCCAATTTCATCAAAAACCAAACTATCAACCTCATCAAAAATGAAATTCAATTTCATCACAAATAAAAATATTATCCTCATCAACCTAATCATCATCACTATTTGTAATCCAAAATTTCAAATTCAAACAGAAATCAAAAATCTTATTATTTTAATCTAACATATAGAAAAAACAAAAAACAAAAACTTACAAAATCCAAAACCCGTTACTCAGGGGTTGGAAACGGTGGCGTATGGTGACAAGCAGCAATGACTGGCAATGACGAGCAAAGGTGATTTTCGACGGTACGTACTTGCAAAATCGATTGGTGGCTATTCGCGGGGAAAGGGAGAAAAAGAGAGAGGGAGAAAGGAGATTTTGTTGGGTTTGATGCCCAAAAGCATACGATGTATTGGATATTATTTATTTTTAGAATAAACAAATTTGATTTTCATTATAATTATGTGTATGTATTTTGAATACTTTATGAATATCATTAAAATTCCATAATTATTTATGTGACCTTAAATATTATATACAAGTGTTATATACTAGAGGATTATATTTAAGGATGATAATTAAAATGGTCCGTGATAATTAATCAATTATTCAATTGATCAAGTAATTAAAGTATGGAATCTTTAATTGAATATCATTAGTGCATGTCATTATCATTTAAAATGGAATGATCTTATCCTAATCATTAATGTGGCGAGACATTTAATGAGTATACTATACATAATGTGATTATGTAGGACGGGGATATGATGAGATATGAACCACTAATAATTTCTGCTAAGTATAGTGGATTCTTATCACATCAACTGATGGTCATGTATAAAATAATCTTAATCTTGAGTTATTAGCAGACTCCTATTTATGGGATCATACCTTTTGATTTACTCGGTACAGATTTGAGTATCTAATCTTATTCCTTATATTTTGGAGATATGATAAAGTAAGTAGTCGAGAATGTTAATATTACAATATGGAATCCATTCCTTCTTATTTAAGAAGTAGATAAATAATTCACTTGTGTGTTGATTCAGGACTTGAATGGTATGAGCGCTCAATTCATAATTAATTTCATGAATTTATCATTCATTAAAGAATCAATGGTACTCAAGAATAAATAAGTAATTAGAGAGGTTAACGGATTTTACCTAGCTCTAATTATGAATTATTTATGGAGAATCGATCTATATGTCATGACTATATCAAATGGACGACTCTATTTTTTGAGTAATTTTATATTTATAATTTTAAGAGTACAGTTCCAAATTTTTAGTGGATTAACATTGGAATTAATAAAGTTGATAAATTAATCAAAGAGTTTGATTAATTATTAAATTTATTGGAGCTTGAAATTATAAGTCCATAGTTCCCCACACCGCCTGTGTTAGCAATTGAATAAGTATATTTGAAAGATTGTATTTATACTCACAAATTATGTAATATAAAATATAAGAGAATGTCTACTTATATTATCACAAATAATTTTTGGTTACCAAAGTAATTAATTAAGAATCAATAGAGATTATTTAATTGAATAATATAGTGCGTAGAACCCATTATATATATACATACTATAAATGGGTGTGACTCGTTAGTATGTAGATGATTATTTTAGTTTCCTCTTTTATAAAGATTATAAATATTTATATTTAAAATTAGATCTTAAATTAAATATTTATAATATATATATATATATAACAGAGAAGGAAAGAAGGAAACGTTTCCTTCTTTTCCATGATTATATATATTTATATATATAAGTGATATTATATATATATAATTTAATTAAAAAAAAGGGAGGCACGGTTTCCTTGATATATATAACACAATATATATTGTATTATATTGATAATATAATATAATATAATTTTCAATTTTAAATCAATCTTGATATTGAATATTTAGAATATTCTAAATTCAAGATGGAATATAAGGGTAACTTACCTTACTCTATAAATAGAATTTTGTATCAAGGTAGAATGAACTTTTGATTCTTAAAAAAAAAAAAAAAACTTTAGAGAGAAACTTTCTCTTTGCACTCTTTATTTTCTCATGTGTTGAGGTCAAAATAAAGATACTTAAATTATGAGTGTGTGAATCCTTCCATCGATAGAAAATGCCCACTCGTTTTGTTCAATCAAGCGACGAAGGATAGGTGTGGAAGAACGTGGTATCGAAGGAGAGGTGTCGTTCACGGGTTCATGTGATTTTTCGTGAAGGTGTTTTCAAAGTTATCGATCTAATTGAACGACGATATAATTCTAATTCTTTTCCTTCTTATATATTAAATTAATATAGCTATAAAATAATAATGAAAATTTGTGAAATTTTTGTTATATCGGTCTCCCGCTTCCGCTGAAAATTTTTTAGATATCGTTTATGAAACCTACAGATTTAACAGCAGTAAGACAACGGAAAAAGGCAGTGGTGGATGGCTTTTGGCGGTGGATGAAATTTTTTTTTTAGATTTTGGAAGTTTTTTTTTTTAATTTGTTTTGAGGATTGTGGAAGATTTCCACTTTAATAGAATGAAAAATGGGAGTTTTTGTAGAATGGCAGAGAGATTTGGGAGTTTTTGAGGAGTTAGGAGCGTTTCTATGCTGAAAGGAAAAGAGAGGCCAAGAGAAAAACCAAAAAAAATGGGGAAGAAGGCTCTGTGTTTAGGTTTATACCTAATACTTTTTGCGACAACATTTTTCATTGTAAATAATTACAAAGCAACGTTATCTAGTTTCACCTTATTTAGAATATTTCGAGAATATTCTCAGTATAATCTAAAAATATTATTAACAACGACATATTTTTTAATAGAGTCACAAGTAATTTTTGGGAATGCCAAATTTTTCACTATTTTTTTTGGTGAAAAATTAAATTTTTAAGGCATTTGCCATAATATGCAGTCGTAAATACTCTCATAAATAATTATTATTGACTCGTTAATGCTAGTTATAATCAACCATTATTTGCCACGATTATGTCATCACAAATGGCTATCAATTAGTACTAATCAAGTTCACTCCATGTTCTTTTAGACGACAAAACAATAATTGCAACGACGTATCGTGGTAAATATGAACGGCCAAATTAATAAACGTTTGCGACGCATGTTGTCGTTAATAACCTTTTTCACACGATGATATGTTGTTGCTTATAATAATTGTGATGACATAGCTGACGTAAACAAACAAAAACTTTTTACAATGATATATCATCGTAAATAATCTAATATTAGTGACAACCTTTGTCATTTTAAATGATGTGGTTGCTAAAAACCTTATTCATAGTGGTGAAATAGGAAACACTCTACTAATATAAGCTGTTAAATTATCTATCTTATTTTATTCTAATTGTATATATTTTTGTTATAACGTGATTTTATCTAGATTTAATATTAATAAACGTACCTTAAAAGCTACGAGTATATGTCGACTTATTCACCGTATATATATTGAGTGAGGAAGGTACGTCTTTCCGTTGAAATATATAATTATGTAAGTTAAGTTATAAACTGTGTCCAACCTGATTACAGAAACAATCTAGTTGATTCATGATTTAATCAATAATTAAATAGTTTTTTTTTTGTTTGTTTGTTTGACACAGTCTATTTAATAATTATTATTTTCATCTTATAATTTACGGTTTTTTAACTTGCAAGCTAAAAATACATGTTGGATAAATGAAATCATAATAATTAATTTATTTTCATTTGCATTATTATTTTCATCATTGTTCATGATCTTAGCAGCCAGAGACAAACAAATAAAGCCGAAAAAAAATAAAGCCAAAAAGACTTTATGTTATATTGTATTAGACAATTAGGATAACTTCCCACTAATTAACTTCAACAGAGTACCGCATAAACATAACGATAAGTTATTCTTTTTGGCTGATTTGTGATCAGCAATGGGTTTTGGAATAAGTTGCCTCTATATACATGCATACAAAAGGAAAAACACAAAATGTTTTTTGACTAAAAGTAAATGGTTTCGACACGTGTTTTCATGTCGATGGACATAAATTAATGGGTGTTGGATTCATCTCTCTTTTTCCTTTTTCTTTTTTGGCAAATTTTAATTCAAATATAGAATTAAAACAAGAAAACAAAAACCAACACACACACACAAAAAAAAGAATTGCATTGTTTCTTACGACCCTGCAAGGTACAGAATCAAATATATTCAGCAGCTGAATTAAATATGAGTGGGAGAGGAAATCAAATCACAAAACACTCAACCCAAAAAATAATGGTGTCAGCTCTTTGTGAGACCAAAACTATCTTCCTCATCCTCAAGCCATGTGTCTCGTCTGTATTAAGGACATTAATGTTAATTCTCCATTTCATATACACATGTACATGAAATATATATACATATGGGCCATGACCCTTTAAAAGCTTAAGATTTTGTTAGTCCCAATCATAAGTCGCTTCCGGGCATCAATATTCATCATCATCCATCTTAAAAAGGCGAAACCCCTACTTTGTCATCGTCAAGTATTAAGCGATCGAAGAGAACACACTAGGCGTCAACCCATTACGAATAAAGCCAACCATGTTTTTCAAAAAGTTGAACATAAATCTAATATACACAGTACTAATTTGTGTTCTTTCTAGATTTTTCAAAGGCATTTTGGACTGATTGATATGTGCGCAAATGGGTGCAATGCTTGTTTTATTCAATCTCTGTGGATCATGATAAAACTACAAATGTTAAGCTTTTGAAATAAGATGAGTGTCTTTGAGGTTGACGGATTACTGTGTATGGGACATGATCATGTGTCCAAAGGAGAAAAGAGCGCCCTAACACAAGGCCTAATTCATCTGTTCATGTCTCTGTTTCTGCCCCCCCCCGCCCCCCCCCCCCCCCCCCCCCCTATTTTTTACTCTTTTTCCTTTTAAATTACAAGTTTGGCCCTAAAAAAATACTCGATGTCTCACCTTACTCTCTTAAAATTGCACAAAACTCTATTTTCATCCTAATTTTGATATTTCCGTCATTATTATTGAGAACCGAGACATCAATCTTTTAAATGGTTTAAATCGTGCACAAATTAGAGACCGATAATAAAAGTAAATCTAATAAATTTAAATAAAATAGAAGATAAATTATATATAAACAACATGTAAATTATTCTCCACTCTTATCCAATGTCAAAAATATGGATTTTGATCGGTAGAAATATTATTGCTCGCGGTTTCAGACAAATTTTAAGTGCTAAATTTAAAGTATTCTAAAAAAGGTGCTAGATTTAAAGTTTCCATTTTCTTTTTTCAAGCATATGTACAAGCATGTATAAGAGAGTTTTTGAGATTAGTAAAGACTAATATTCATTAAAAATGCATAAAAATTTTCAAATTAGTTAACAAGGATATAAGATTAATATAAAGCATATACATAATTTTGGTAATGAATTCTAGCACATATAACTTAGAACTCTAGTTTATTCCTAGCAGGGTTTTTAGCTTTTGCTGTTCTCTTTCGTAGCTTTTCTCTGTTGCTCTTTGGTTTTAATGAAATTCATCTTTTGGGGAGAAAAAAAAAAAACATAGAACTTTAAAAATTATTAAATTCATTTGTTGGATATATGTCTACCACCAAGTCTTAGTTATTTGTGAGGCATGTGAAGTTACACATAGAATTAAAGCTTTTAGCCATTCTGATCAATTAGATTTTCATTGTTCAATCTTGTGTAGTGAGCTTAAAAAGTTCTTTTTGTAAACGTACGATTATTCTTTGCTCTAAAAATTTTTTTCTGGCTTGGATAATCGGTTCGTTCGAGGTATGAGTTTCACTAAAAGTTCATTGGTAGTGGTGGTACTTAACCTCTTTTATATATATGCACCTTGGTATTAGCCAAGATGGAATAGCTTTTGTTTGTGCATTTGGAGGCAAAGAGAATGGAGCGCATCGTTTTCCAAGTGAAAAACACACACAAAAACACATATATTTATATATTAATTAAAATCTAACATTACATAGTTACAAGTAGGATTTTTATATTTATATGCATGATACATGTATTAATGATACTAACAAGTGCCAAGTGACAACACAAGTTGAAGACAAGAAGGATAAAGAATAAGCAAATAAAATATACAATAATCATGTGGAGTCTCCAGTTTAATTAATACTGCTTATATCAATTCTCATCAGAGAGAAAAACGGGTTTGATATACAAGAAGTTTTATTTTTTGTTCCCACTCTTTCCTTTGCCCATGTATTCTAACATTGACAACTAGCATTGTGGTCTCTAATGGAAAATCTGCCTGTGCTTTACCCAATAGTTGACTCAATTCATATGTACAAGGCCTTTTGTTTTAAGAACTTTTATGCCATATTTACCAGCTGGGTTCATATGGATTCCGACCAAAAGAAAAAAGGAAAGTGTCTCCATATATATTTATAGGGATTAACTAATCAATTATGTCTGATGGCTGATATGCATGTGCCGGTGTCAATTTGTAATCACCTCTAAATGAAATATTAAGACAATGAGAAATTAATACAATTTATTTACCCGAAATGTGTACTTAAAGTAGGACAGTTTTCCTTTCGCTCTGGAGCCTCGCAAATATTTTCAAGCATGTTTTGGACAACGTATAATTACTTTCCGTTTAAATACTATACATGCATATAATAACGTATGTTGATGGCATGACTTTTGCTAAACCAATATATATATATATATAAATATATATAGAGTGTCATGTGTACAACATCGGACTTGTCCGCCACTTTTATTATGACCGTTGGGTGGTAGGATTTGTTGAAGCTAAATGAGGGCAACCTATAACAAATACTGACACGCTTTATGCTAGCTTTTAGAATAAAAAAAACAACTAAAAAACTGGTCTTTTCATTCAACTTCAGTGTTTTTTCATTCAACATCATTAACATAGTCTCATGCGTACTTTGAAGAAGACGGTGGAAGCAATGGTTGCTTGAAAGTGACCATATTCAATAAAGCTCCAAATCTTCGAGGTTCTCCAATTTCTTTGTTTTTTTTTTTTTCCCAAAAAAATTTTGTGTTTGAGTTTGGGCATACTTTGTTACTGTTTCTATAAATCTGAAATATTTTCTCCTTTTCTCAAACTCAATCAATGGATTTGGCAGGATACAATTTTTACAAAATTGCTAAACAATAGAAAACTTTTAATTTTTTTATATTAATCTTTTTTCTTCCGAAACCATAGTTCTTATGGGATAAATTTTTGTATGAAAAGTTTGGGATAAATTTTCTTTTTCTTCAAAAATCTCCAGAAGAAAAATAATTTCCACCAAAAAAAAGGTAACAAAATTGGTGCATCGGTGACAAAATAAAATTAAAAAAAAAAAAAGAAGTGGAAAACCAAGGGTCCATTGGAGGCTTCGTTTTGGAGTCTCCAAAACATATTTTTTTTCCAACACTTCATCATTTTTCTTTGTTGATATCTACAAAACACTCTAATAAATTACAAATTTTAAAAATCCATAACTTTATGTATACAAATCCAAATGATATGATTTTTTTTTAAATTACATAGAATTTTGAGAGAAACAAAACAATATTCATATTAATTTTTTTAATTTTTAAAATTTTCTTTTCACTCCAAACAATTTTTTCTCTCAAACATATTTTCCAAAACAACTTTTTTCCAACAAAAAAAATTGTCTTTAAGCATCCCCAAACACCCCCCAAAGTTTTGATAAATAACACAGATTTGGGTTTTCACTTGGCATGGGATGCTACGTGGCTAGAAAAAAAACGAAGGAACAATTCAAAGAAAAAAAAAATTTAACAAATCTCCACAGGACCAAAAAAAAAAAAAAATCAAATCTAATGAGAAGGCTGCAAGCTTGTCGATGTCAAGAAACCGTGATGGATCTGGTTAGTGACAAAGAAAGAAGTAAGTAATCTAGAAAATAAGATAAAATACAAAGCATTTATATTGATATCCCAACCTAAACAAATAGAAACAAATAGAGAGAGGGGAAGAGAAAACGAGTTAGAGGTAGATGGTTTTGGAGAAATACTTGTTGGAATTGTTTAACTATAAGTGTAAAAAGGAATACCAAAGTCCCACGTAGAAAAAAAAATAAAGAATTATAACTCTTTATAAAAAAAATCTTTCTAGAAGTCAATGATGTGGTAAGCGAAGGGATATACCTATATAATTGGCACACGTGCACACGTACATGTGGCATAGAAAGTGAGGCTATAGAGGCTTTTTTGGCACTTCTTAGGCACACTTAAGGAAGATTTTTCTTTGGAATAGATTTAGAAACATCTTCGAATTAAAGAAGAATCAATGGCATTCTTATGTTGGCACCTCAGAAGCCAATGTTGTTGACAAGCCCATTTCCAAAAAGAACAACCAGAAGAAAAGAAATTTTCTAGGTCCTAAGAAGGATATAGAAAAATTCAAGAAAAAGAACAACAACAACAATAACAATAATTCCAAAAGCAACAACAATAACAATAATTCCAAAAGTTGTTTCGTTTGTAGTAAACTAGGGCATTATGCTCGAGATTGCAGGTACAAAAAGACAACAAAAGATGAGGTAGTGAATTTTGTTAAAGAAGAAGAAGAGATTGTTGCTACTGTGAGCAAAATCAATACTGTCCATGGAAAAGTTCTTGGATGATGGTATGATACTTGTGCCACTATTCATGTTTATTATGATGAGTCGTTGTTCAAGACCTATCAAGAAGTTGATAGACAAGAGATTAAAAGGGAATGTAGAACTCGTTTTCACTGCGGAGAAGAAAATTACCTTAGTCAATATACTTTATGTTCTTGATACGAATAGAAATTTAGTTAGTGCGGATCTTTTAGTAAAACCTAGTATCAAATCTGTGTGTGAATCAAGCAAGTTAATTTTGTCTCGAAATGGTGTTTTTATTAGGAAAGGCTATTCGAGTGAAGGAATTGTCAAGTTTTGTATTATTGACAATAATAATAATAATAATAATAATAATAATGTTGTTTCTACGTATATGATTGATTCCATTTCATTATGATATGGTAGGTTAGCACATATTGGAATTTTTACTATGCAAATGATGATTAAATATGGATTGTTTTTATATGATATTGACAAATTTAAAAAATGTGAAATCTGTATTAAGTATGTGAAATCTATATTAAGTCAAAAATGGTAAAGAAACCTTTTCGTAAGGTTAAAAGAATATATCAATTATTAGATCTTATACATACAGATATTTGTGAAATGAATGGTATGTTAATAAGAAGTGGTAATAGATATTTTATTACTTTTATTGATGATTATTCTAAATTTACATATGTCTATTTACTTAAAACCAAAGATGAAGCTTTTAATGTGTTTAAAGCTTACAAAGCAAAGTTGAAAATCGATTGGGAAGGAAATTAATGTTCTTAGAAGTGATAGAGGTGGTAAATATTTTACAAAGGATTTTAATGTTTTTTGTGAGGAACATGATATTGTTCATGAGTGTTTAGCACCACAAACATTTGAACAAAATAGTTTGGCTGAACAGAAAAAATTAACTTTTTAAGAGATAATTAATACTATGTTATTACATTCTGAGTTATCATTAAATTTATAGGGAGAAACATTACTTGCTGTATGTCATATTTTTAATAGAATTCTTTTAAAGGAAAATAAAATTTCTCCATATGAATTATAGAAAGGAAGAAAACCAATATAGGATATTTCAAAGTGTGGGGATGTCTTGCTTATTACAAGAACACTAAAAAGACCAAGTTGGGTCCTAGAGGGATAAGATATGCGTTTGTAGGATATGATACAAATAGCAAGGTATATAAACTCTTGAATTTATAGTGTAATGTGATGGTAGAATCTAGAAATATGGAGTATTTTGAGAACTTATTAACTTTAGGAAATAACTCTTAAAAACCCATTAATGAAGAATCTCAAAATAACACTCCTTCTAAGGTTGTTGACCAACTTGGTGAGCTAAGAAAAAACAAAAGAATTCAAAAAAAGAGAAAGGGTTAGGATCCAATGAAATAGATTATCAACTTATTTCCTTTTATTTAATAAAAGGAAATAGAAAAAATGTAATTAGGAAAATTCTTATTGTTTTGTAAGTTGAGAATGATACTAAAAATTACAAGGAAACTATGGCTTCAAAGGATTCTACTTTTTGGAAGGATGTGATTAAAAATAAAATGGATTCTATTATATCTAACCACACTTAGAAGCTCATTGATTTACCACCGGGTTCTAAGTCTATTGGTTGTAAATGAGTATTTAGAAAGAAGTATCATAATAATGGTACTCTTAATATCTTTAAAACTAGATTAGTAGCTAAAGGTTATGGATAAAAGGAAGGAATTGACTATTTTGATACATTTGCACCTGTAGCAAGATAACTACAATTAGAGTTTTGTTTGCTCTATCATCAATCCATAATATTTATGTTCATCAAATAGATGTGAAAACTGCATTTTTAAATGGTGATCTCGATGAGGAGGTTTACATGGAACAACCCAAAGGTTTTATTCTTCGCGGAAGTGAATATAAAGTTTATAAGTTTGTTGAATCATTATGTGGTTTAAAACAAGCACCAAAAAATGGCATTAAAAATTTGATTTTACTGTTCTTTCAAATGGTTTAAAACAAGCACCAAAAAATTTGATTCGTGGAAGTGAACATAATGTTTGTAAGCTTGTTGAATCATTACGTGGTTTAAAACAAGCACCAAAAAATGGCTGAAAATTTTGATTCTACTGTTCTTTCAAATGGTTTTGCACATAACACTTTTGATAAATGCTTATATATAAAGGTGTGTAATAAGTGTTATATCTTTATTTGCCTCTATGTTGATGATATTATAATCATTAGCAATGATATTAAAGGCATAACAGAAACAAAAAGGTTTCTATCTTCCACATTCAAGATGAAAGACCTTGGACAAGTCGATACTATTTTAAGTATCAAAGTGATTCAAAGTGGGGGTTACATTTTAACTCAAGCCCACTATATTGAAAAAATGCTGAATAAGTTTAGTCATTTAAAAATTAAGGAAGCTAATACTCCTTTTGATCTAAATATAACTTATAAATAATGATGGAAGAACAGTGACTCAAATTGAATATGCTAGTGCTATTAGTAGTTTAATGTATATGGTGTAATTTACATAACTTGATATAGCATTCGCAGTTAGTAAAATAAGTAGGTTTATTAGTAATCTGAGTGTTGAGCATTAGAAAGCCATCAGTAGGGTACATGGTTACCTTCTTAAAACAAAAAATCTTGGTTTATAATATTCTAAATTCCCCGTTATGCTAGAAGGATATACAGATGCAAGTTGGATATCAAGTGTAAGAGACAACAAGTCTACCTTAGGATAGGTGTTTACTCTTGGAGGAGCTGAAGTTTCTTGGAAATCTAAGAAACAAACATGCATCACCCATTTAATAACGGAATTAAAATTTGTTGCCTTAATAGCAATAGGGAATGAGATTGAGTGGCTTAGGGATCTTCTACTAGAAATCCTATTAATTGGAAATAATTTATCTATAATTTCCATACATTGTAATAGTCAAACTATTCTAGCATGTGCCTATAGTGAGATATATAATGGGAAGTCTAGACATATCAGTCTAAGACATGACTATGGGAGGAAATTAATTAAAGATGGAATTATTTCTCTCATATTTGTAGAATCTATTCATAACTTGGCAAATCCTTTTACCAAATATGTTACAAGAAAATTGGTTAGATCAACATTTAGAGAGATAAAGCTGAAACTCCTTGAATCAAGTTCACTATTGATGACAACCCTACCCAACATTATGAAATGAGTAATTTGAGGTTCAAAGAATACAAACAATTCATTGATAAGTGAAGGGTATAACTAATATAGCCCTATCTAGGATGACTAGTACTGGTTATTATAGTCTGAGGGATAAGTTTGATGAAACTCTCAATGAAGTTCAACGTATAAGACAAGTATCTTAAATGTAATAAGGATACTGGAAGAATTTTACCTACGTGAGCTTTAAGGCAGTGCCACCTCAAAAGAGTTCTAGAGTTTACTCTTTAAAAGTTCATTAAAACAGGATGAGCACATGGCCATTAAAGATGCTAAGAGAGTTTTGTGTAGAATATAAGAGCATAAAAGTGTTTATGTATGTAGTATCACTCATTTTTTTTCAAAAGAATAACTAGTTCAAAGTTTCAAGCTACCTGAGATTTTGACTTATACCTTGTGGTACTTACAATAAGGTAAAAATTTAAATCGAAAGATATTTTATTCTATTCATAAACATCATTGTTGATATTTGAAAAATAATTTGCACTTATATTTAAAAAAGTAGGGGATTGTTGGAATTATTTAACTATAAGTGCAAAAAGAGACCCATATAAAAAGAAAATAACGAGTTATAGCTCTTTATAAGAGAATGTCTTTCTAGTGAGCCAATGATGTGGTAAGTGAAAAGATATGTCTATACAACTCACGCACGCGGCGTGGACAATGAGGCTATAGAAGCATTTTTGGCGCTTATGAGGTGTATTTGGCACTTGGCACATGAACGTAAACGTGACACATGTTGCGTGGAGATTAAATACTGTGAATAATATTTATTTATTATTTTTTATAATAAAAATAAAATAAAATAAAAAACAAGGCGAAATTTAATTTTAAATTTTTTGAATTTCTGAAAAGATGTGACTCTTCAGAAATAGCAGTAATTGATACAATTATTTATATTAACAGTTGCATATGTTAATTAATGGATGCTATTAAGTTTATATTAAGGGAAAATCAAAAAACATTTAATTTAATTTTTCGTTCTCAATTTTTCCTTTGTTTTCTCTCTCATATATATTCAATTATGTTCTTATTTCTTTTGGTGAATTTCTAGTTTTGCTTACTGGAAATTTATGTAAGACTGGTCACATTCTGAGAGCGATTTGCTATTAAAATCTAAAATAATCTCTATGCAGAGAAGGCAAATAATATTTTAAAGAAAGCGATTTCATTACATATTGCAAGTCTCCAATATTTTTATAACAATACCCAGATCTGGATTTTTGTGTCATAGGAAATAATGGTACTTGGGAAGCTGGAAAAAAACAAAGGAGAATATTGAAATAGAGAGAGAGAGAGAAAGAGTTTGCGTGTGTGTGAGAGAATTCTACAAATAAGCCATAGCTAACCATAGGCAGCCACACAAAGCAATTTGGTGTTACATGAGCTATAAAGTGTAACAGAAAATACTTTGAGATTTAAAAAAAAAAAACTCCAGTAATCTTCCCTTCCAAAGATGCTTTCTAGGAAAATAAAGCTTTCAAATATCCATTCAAGCACATAAAACATAAGACAAAACAATGAAATCACAATCGAAGAATAGGAAATCAGAAAGCGAAAAATAGTACACAGGATTTTTCTTGTTCAGAAGAGAGGGATATTCGTGAAGAAGCCTCTAAAATCCAAGAAGATCTCGGGACTAGGCATGGCCGTGGATGGTGGAGCGCTCGACAAATCCTAAGCATTGATGGTGAGAACTCTGCATCTCAATCAACCCACCTTACTAATTATCCTTTCTGAAAAATCCAAAGAAAGCAAGGATCACCATTACAAAGGATTTCACTGCAAAAATTGTATTACCGGTTTTTAAAAATAATTGTAAAAAGTGGATTATAAACGCCACATAAAACATAAAGTCAGAAAATTGAAAGGTCTGCTTTTGCAACCGTTTCTTAATAAATAATAGTAGAAGCTTTAGGATTCTACAACCATTTAAAAAAAAAAATGTTGTAGAATCTTTTTGGGTAGTTTTTAAAAAATTTTCAAAAAATTGACTCAAAAATTAAAATTTTGGGGAAAATAATCAACACCAAAGTTGTAGTCTGTTTCTTTTTATTTTTCATTTTTATTCTTATTGATCAGCCTTTAGTTATTTTTTTAATTTATTTATCTAGACTCTTCCTATCTTTCTCTCACATCTCTACCCCTCGTGCCTATATATATATATATATTTTCTAAGTTAATTCTCTCTCTGTTTCTACCTGTATCTCAAGTCTCATTTTATCATTTTTTCTTATTCTTTTTCTCAGATTGCTATCTCTCCCTTTATCTTTGTATTTTCATTTATTTATTTATCTAGTTTTTCAATATCACTCCCCTCCCTCTCTCTTTCTCTCATTCCTAGGTTTTTCAATTAAACCTTTTAGGTTTTCAACTAATTCCAATAATGGCTTTTATTTTCTCTCTATTTTTCCCCCTTTTGTTTAGTTTTGGGCTTTTGTAAATAGCAGCAACAACAATTCACAATAATACACAGAAGGTATCGAGTTGATTGAATCTGTATTTGATGTCGTCAATAAGGAGGCCAAGAATTGCAAGGTGATTGTCATAATGTCTCCCTAACTCTTTTCTTTTTTTTTTTTTCAGTTTGTTTTCTCTGTTTGTCAAGAATTGCAAGGCGATCAAGGTGTTTGTCAAGGTGTTAATTGTTTGGATATGAAGTGTGTTTGTTCTTGGTTTTTGTTTATTGGTTCAATTGGCTCATATGAATATGGAATTGATCAATAATAAAACAACTTTAGTCGATTATCATGACTGGTCTATTAATGAATATGATAAAAATAAATATATTTATTTATTTATTTTTAACTAATAAAAAACAATTATGGAAAGTGAAATTACCACGACCATTTTAAATGGTCGTGGTATCTTTTTATTTTCCACAACTATGGATTCCATGAGGATTTTTAAAATAACTCTCGTATTTTTTTTATGATTATTAAAAACGGTCATATAATCTTCTTTTTCTATGTTTAGGTGTTGGTTATCCATCGACGAGAAGGTGGCTGTTGGGGTGTGGCAATGGAGGCAGGGAGAGACAATTAAAATATAAAAAAAAAAAAAAAAAAAAAAAACTTCCTCTTTAATATCTCACTAACCAAAATGAGATTACAAAATTTGCTCGTTACCATTTCTCATTACCTCTACTTCTATTTTACATTCCATTTCTCCAATTCTTACATAATTATACTGATAAATACGCAGTACCCTCTATTTTTCTTCTTACACTCTTTTCCTGGCACCTATACACCTACCTATACATTAAAATATAATTTTATCATTTGACATTCACGTTATTGATTTACAATTCCACCCTTTCTTTAAACAAAATATATTAAATGATTCTGACCCATTTAACTCTTGTCAATCTGACTTTTCCTCATTAACCCACAGGTGGCATTGCTGGGTTTAATTCGTCTTGAGTTATATCCCTTAATTTGTAGATCAAAAAGAGAGAATAAGATCATTTGACAAATTAAGTGCATACTTAATAATTACATTAATTTGAAGGGAATTACATTAGATGGTAACCTAGTAGTAAATTAATTAAGTAGTTTGCACATGCACAGTCCTATATATTGCGGGGGGGTGGGGTGGGGGGTGGGGTGTGTATGTGTGTTTATATTGCAAATCCGAACTTGATGGGAGCTGTATATGTGTGATTAAAACCCAGATCATCACCCAATAACTTAGGATTTCATTTTTTTTTTTTGAAAGAGGGGGACAAGCGATTGACACAACCCAATTATCCGATGGCTTTCAAATCTTTCAATCGGAGCTTATGTTTAAATTTCAATTAATTGAAAAAAAATTAGGAAGGAAGAACATGTATTTTTGTACTGAAAAAACAATAATAGAAGCAAATGAATAATGATGGGGAAGGGGGTCTTTCAAAAGAAACCAACAACTAGCAATCAAATCCATGTTTCTAAAGGACTAAACAAGCAACAATTTCCTTCCCCATATGAAAATCAATCACTCACATGAGTTGGGAAACAACTCATTGGAGCACTAACTAACAGGACCCCCCAAACCCACATCTCCCCGTGTCGCGTCTATGCATGAAACAACAATATTTCTTTGCTAACTCTCCCGTTATTATTATTTATATATATATAAATAAATCAATCTATCATATCATATCAAATATCTATATATACACACATGTATATATGTATACATATCACCTCCAGCATCGTCACGTGACTGCCCATGCCTATCTAAGTCCCCCACACCAAATCTCAGTGATCACGGTCTTATTATAGTACAAATTATTTGCATTTTCATGCTTAGGGATATGGCCACCTTTTTTTTCTTTTCTTTAATCTCCTTCAATTTTGATGACTTTCTTGACTTAAGCGAGCGTGGTCAATCAGTGTATGCTTTGTGGGGTCATCCCCCCATATGCGTGGATGGTTTTTTCAAACCTTTCCTGTCATTTTAGTTGAAGTTTCTATATCTTTTCTATGCAAACACGACACTAGCTACTAGTAATACTTGTACTAATACTACTGTGTATATATATATATCTTGGAGAATCTTTGGTTTTTTTAATAAATTTTTCTTATCCATTTAAGTGGTTGGAATTTAGATGCCACCGGCCAGGTGGACTAATAACGTCCTTAAATTAGGTTTGAAGATTTTTTTTTCTTTTTTTGATAGGAAAGAAAATTAGTTTTGATGTTAGACCTCTGTATAACTGAATTCTAATAAGAAAAAACACACCTTTTGTCCATATGACAGGAAGTGCTAGGTAGTCCATATTATGATGTTGCACTTATGTTTGCTTTGCCTTGCAGGCTGTTGTTTGATAATTTTCACCCGAATCCTACTCTTAATTGGATGGCAAATTAGATTTAGAGACAAGAAATGATGGCTAAATACATTATAAACCAAGTGCATGTCTTCTTTTCTATGCCAAATACAAACCTCCTTAATAATTAAATAAGAATTATCTAATGCAATATTATACCTGGCTATATTATTTTGAAACGTAGGAGATCATATGACAGTTTTTTCTAGCTTTAATCAACCTCAATCACAATATTATTTACTCCTAAAAATTCAGGAAAAATAGAAAAATAGCCATGAATATATAGGATGACAATTTTAATATTGAAGTAATAGTTATCATTAATAGTAAATTTTCCCTTTTCAGCTTAAAAAAAAAAAAATGGTGTAACAATTAAAAGAAGCCTTTTTTGCTTGACCATGAAAAAGGGCTACCAGAACTCTCCTAATTGATCGTCACAATAATTAGCGTTGTCGGTGAAAATCTCATTTTTCACACTACTCTTCCTTTTTTCTTTTTTCTTTTTGGTGACGGCAAGTAGCTGGATCCAGAATTCAGTGCAACTTCTGCTTAGGTCATCCATGCATATGTAAAAACACATACATGCGAATAGTTGCGCAAACCAGATGTACTTTTTCAAAATTAGTGTCCGCACGTATTCATACATACATAAACGTTTATATATACAAACATACGTACATATATACGCAGTAGTCATGTCTCATATGCATGTTACATGCAGCATATAAAATATGCTATCTGACTTGACCGGAAATTTGCAAATCATGAAAATTACATTCATGTAACTTTGATCTTAAGGTACAATGATGCATCACAAAAATTCAGAGTTGTGGAAGCATTAATGTTGGAGATATTGGCAAATATTAATGGGTCTCGAGGAAGCGATAGCAGCGGTCCCCAGCAAGCCAGCCATAGCATAATACTACATTAAAAACAAACCCTAATCTTCTCTTGTTTTTCTCAAAAATATCCCAACGAATTTTGGAATCAAAGTATCCAACGGAATATTCTTTTATCTAAATCATCAGCTTTGCCCTTATCTCACTTGCCTTTGAACTTCAAAACCTAGCCTTACTTTCATTCCCCCTTTTTTTTTTTTTTGAGGGCGATGGGTGGGGAAATTTAGTCCTTGTGGTAATAACAATCAACTCCATATATATTAATGGAAGTTAAATTTTAAACAAAATAATTATACCGTTATACCTTCATCTCTAAAACCAAAAAAAAAAAAAAAAACTATTTGCAAATTAGCCATAGATTAGGCCCAAAATTTCTTAAAATTTTTTAGAAAATCAAGAACTAAGAACCCATTTAAATTATATAATTCAAACAGTAAATTTATGAGAAAAGCACGGAAAAATAATAATAAAAGCTGGTTAAAACTAGATATACGCTACTAATTTGAAAGAGATGAAAGTTCAAACAAATAAGACAGAGAAGAGAGGTGGGGGGAGGTGTTGGGTGTGGTGTGTTGGGTGGTGGGGGGTAGTAAAATATAAGGTGATTGTAGAGTCGCAATCTCTCAGCTGTTTTCAAGGTTATTATGATTATTTGCATTTTTGCAAAATTAAAAGGGTGTCAGTTCTTCAGTTCTCAAGTTCTTCCGCTGAATCCATCTGCTTGAGGTCCTCTGCTCTGTTGTGGTGGTGATCGTTACTCATGAGCTGCTGTTGTGCACACTGCTTAACACAGAACTTGGAAGACCTGATCGGCAGATGATATATATTTTTATATATATATATATATTCCAAATTTTGACTTCAAAGTGGTCCTTTTTCTTTCTTTGCCTCTTTTCATGGCCTGCCTTCAGCCTCAGCCTCAGCCTCAACCAGAGCCAGCCATGTGCCTAAAACCAATTTTTTCATGAATGTGTGTCACGCTTTTATCTCTCTGTTTGTACGACAAAAGCCTCACATGCTCACTCACACACTACTTTTTCTGCGTCAACATTATGTATTTGAGAATTTTTATGGCTTTCTTAAGAATCCTCAGATGTACTTTTTCTTCCTTTTTTTTTTTTTTGGGTAAATGAATCCTTAGATGTACATGAAATTTCGTTAAATTTGCTTAGTTTTTACTTCTGATATAATTTTGACTATTCTAACCTCCAAAATTATGCATTAGCAATAAAGATAACATACAGTATGAAATACTTATACATGAAATCCTGAGATTGGGCATTATCAATATAGTTCTAAGAAGTAGCAGCTCATCTCCATTTCTGGGATCGGTCCAAGCTCCAATTACTCATATGTGTCGAATTCAACTGTAGACCAATAGATTCCCACTTAATATGTTTTTTAGGGGTAGAGAGAGAGAGAGAGAGAGAGAGAGAGGAGATTTTTTAAGGAAAAAAATAGAATTTACTTATTTGATGGGGGGGAAAACCGACTTATGAATCCTACCGTTTTTATCCGTTCAAAAGTAAAGAGATTTCCGAAAAGCAAATATGACATTATGTGCGGACCAAAAATTACTCTTCCGGCCTTATTTTCAAATCACAATAATAATGATGACGATGATAATGATAATAATAATTGATTGACATAACACTCATTTACTTGATTACTTTTTTTATATTCTTCTTATCATTCTAAAAAAGATAAAAGCAAATACAATCTCTTCTCTCTCGCTCGTATTTTCTCTCTCTTGCATATTTTCCATCTCCCCCTTTTTCTTTCACTCCAACCAAGCATGGTGTTGGGATGAGAATTTTGATAAGCAAGAAAAAAAAAAAAAAAGCAAAAATGTGTATATGCGAAACACAATTGAAGACTTGATCATTCAAAAACATACAGGACCATTAAGATTTTTTTTTTTTTTTGGGGTAAATATACCACACAAAATTCCAGCAAATTAAGCTAAGAGAATTGTATTTATAATGGGATCTGGATGTCACATCTTAACATTATAGTATTTAGTTATGATAGAATCGGTTAGTTTAAAATTACTAATAGTATGAATAATATATGCTTTTTTATACCTTACCACAAAATCTTCCACACAACCAAAAGGTTTTAAAAAAATGTTTTTCTTTTTAGCTTTGCAACTTGGGTTATAAAAAGTAAGCAGAACGAATATGATGAAGTACCAAATTGATGAAGCAAACAATGCAGCTGCTAGAAAACATACTTCAACAGCAATATTTCAGCTTTAAAAGCATCACAATGAAAGTTTCTAATAATAATGGTAGGAGTTAGGAGCAAATAGTGGTTGGAAAAATAATTTGATCAACTTTTTTACCCCACAAAGAAGCAGCTAGAACCATATTCTGAAACCAAAGGTCAACAAAATGAGGGGTGGTAGGGCCAAGGGCCAGGGGAGGTGAGGGCAGGGCATGAACCAACAGTAACAACAGCATCAATGCAATTGAATTTTCAAAGACACAGTAAAAAGTTTTAACACACACACGCGCGCACACACATTTCTTAACTTGATCGACCTCCTTTTCGGCTACAGCGCTACAAAGAATAACTCATATAAAGACACATACAAGGTAGCTAGGGAGAGACCTATCACCTATGTCTTTAAGGAGGTTTTTTAAAAAACAAACAAACCTCGTTCGAAAACCAGAATACCATTCACCACCCACATTTGGGCTTTAGGGATGTATTTAGGAGTGTATCATGCGAGTCCCACACTGGTCAATTCATCAACGAGATAAAGGAGATTGCTAAACTTGTTCCTCACACTTCCAATCATAGTCCTAACGATGCCAATGACATATTCCCAAAACTATAATAATTGTGGCAAGTCCTTAACAATTTGACATCGACAACTGCTAATGGAATGTAAAAACAATGCACAAGCTAAACATGATTTTGGTGACCAAAAGCGAATGGTAAGAAAGATCCATAAAGCAAATGGAGAAGACTACGCTCTTGGGCCATCACTTATTCATAAGACTTGTAACTCACTAGGCCATTATTAGTGCCCCTATCATGTTGGACACGTTATTGTGTCGTTCACAACCCGACCAGCTAAGGCTTTTAGGCATCGGGCATGGTCCATGACTAGTTTACATTCCATGACGTGCTTTAGTCGTACTCAATTCATGTTTCATAGAGAGCAAACCAAAATACAAGGATTGTACACAAGAAGACAATAGTTTCTAACAAAATACCTGGAACACTAATATAATCAATTTATTATTATTATTTTTATTATCATTTTTTTTTTACATATGTTTTATATAAAAATAAAGTTATATAAAATCTTTAGATGTTTTTAGTTTATTTTTAAATTATGTTTTCTATTAAAGGGTAATTTGGATTTTTTTTAAGATCAAATTCAAGTGTTGACGAAGAAAAGAAATGAAATTGTGTATTAAATGTAATCCAATAGCGTACAAAGACAACACTCCAAAATAAACAGTACACCTTTTGAATAAACACAAAATATAAGGTACAAAAAAGAAAAATAATTATACAGATTACATAAAAAGGTCCTACTTCTAAGTGTGCCTATAACCCTACCGCCAGCCATCCTTGCTGCCATGCTTTGTGCCAAAAACTGGGTCGAGAACGGCCCACTATGATTAAAGTACTAGGTCGTGTTGGTTATGCTTGTATGTAAAATGAAAAAGTGCTTTGTTCAGTTTTGTAAAGAATACAAGTCATTTTTCTTTCATAAAAACCACTATGCATGGTGGGACAAAATTATTAGCCAATCTTTATGTTCCTTGTTTATACAGATTCATATACTAATTGTGATAATGCCAACATTTAAAATGATAAAACTTGTGTCCAGGAATGTAATGGTAAGATACAACAGAGATTTGAAGATAGACGATAATCCACCATTGACTATGTGCTAAAAATTCTGCACGAGTTAAACTACTAGAAAGAAAAACCTTGAAAAAAGCTAATAATAATAATCGAACTCCATCAGATAAGTGTTGTTAAATTACAATGATAAGACTGTAGAATCTCTGACCATTTAAATTAAGACCTTACAAGGATGTTGATCAACTACTCATGGGTTGTTTGGATAAAGGGTGAACAAATACCGTTTTGGTTCAAATCCTTTTTGCTACAATGTTTTGTGTTATAATAATTTGAAAAAAAAAAATTAGAATTTTAATTAAAAAGTCATGCGCAAACTCTTTGAGCAAACACATCATAAAAGAAGAGACTTGTGCACGTATCAAGTATGTCTCATCTGAATATGCATACAAAAGAACTTGGACACAGAAAAACACACAATTTAGAATTGTTTTTCTTTGAAGAGAAGCGCTACTTTTGCTCAACTTTAAACATGTTCACCACACATACATGCAGCTATTGTTTTGAACCATTTAGCTAAAAATTCAATTACCATTTCAAGAAAAATATTTAAGCCCTGTACAGTGTCTCTAGGTACAGAGCTATCTAGATTGGTAGCAGGAAAAATACCCAATTTCCTTGCACTTGTTGTTTATCTCCCATGTTCAACATTTCAGGGTCAATCCAATTAAGAAAAGTATAATACATAACCCAAGAAAATAATAATAATAATAATAATTGGGAGCTTCTAATGTAAGGCCTCTTATTTAAGACTATCGATGGAAACTGCTGTTTACCTATTGAATTAGTTTTTCAAATGTATGATATGAGTGTCTACGCTAAAAATTTGCAGCAAGCAATAGTAGAACTACTCTAGTCCTATATCGAACTGTGAAAAACTAATCTAACTATTAAAATAGCAGTTTCTACCAATAATAACATATAGGAACTCCTCCATCAGAAACTCCTTATGTGTCATAACTTTGATGCAAATTCAATCGAATAATAAAATGACTTCTGGTCAAAAGGTATGATTTGGAAGATGGAAAGTCACACGTATATAAAACTTTCGCCATCACTTTATTCCTAACATAAAGGTCTATCCAAACAGTGATCATGAACACGGTATATCTCAACAAGCGCCCAAATGCTTGGTGCCATAAACATCAAAGTTTCCAAATTGTCCTAACATGAAAGAAAGCAACACAAGACTTTCATAAGAATAAGTTACCGATAACATTTTTAAAAATATCAAATATCAATAATCTTTCCAAAATAAATTACAAGAATAAAATCTTACAATGATGTTTATTCTATCGAATAACAAGATAATTTCTTGTAAAAAAGTTAGGTTTTGAAACTGGTTTTGATAATGAAGAAACACAAACAATCTCAACAAGTACTCACATTGCTTGACGCTAATAAACTAAACTTTAAATTTCACGAATTTCCACATACATTTGACGAAAATCATCAATACACATTTCCCTAAAAAATCATTTTTTTAGTTCCCAATTGCAGATCAAAATTCTCAATTGTTGTAAGAATTACCTTTTTGAAAAAAGAAGTTGTCGATCCTTAAAAACTGGAATGCGAAGAGAGCTTCAATTACGCCCAAACACGCCCCGGCAAAGACGTCCAGAACAAAATGTCTGCCGAGCAAAACCCTCGAAACGGCGGTGACGGCGGCCCATGCCCAAATGGAGAAAATGATGGCGGTGGTGAGATCGGAGGAGTGGAGAAAGGCGGCGGCGACGAAGAAGACGCGGGAGGAGTGGCCGCTGGGGAAGGAGAAGTGGTCGGCGGAGACGGCGACTGTCATGTTGTTGGGGTTGTAGTGAGGGCGGGAGCGGCGGACAATGACCTTGACGAGGCCGACGAAGGCGAGGTCGAGGAGGAGGCCGAGGAGGAAGGGGACGAGGAAGGGGCGGAGGTGAGGGGAAGAGGAAGGGCCGAGGAGGAGGAGAGAGAGGGAGAGGGGGAAGAAGAGGCGGAAGTCAGCGGAGAACTCGAGGAGGAGGAGGAGGGAGTGGGGGAGGAGCGGTTTGCTGACGGTGTGGAGGTGGAGGGAGAGTCTGCTGTCGAGGCTTACTAGGCGGCGGTGGAGCGGCGGAGACGTGACGCCGACGGCGGTCGTTGTGGCTGTGGGTTTGGGAGATGAGGAGTGGTCCATTGGGTGGGTTTGGACTGGACTGGGACTATGTGTGGGTTGATGATTGGGCCGTTGAGCTGGGTTTATGTTGTCTTTTTACATATGACATTGTACAATTAACCTTTTTAGTGTACATAAATTTTTAGATCATCAATCCTAATTTTCATATTTAAATAATTTTTTATTTAATATTATAGGAGAATAAAATTCCTTAATAACTATAAATAAAACAATATTTTAAAAATATATATTTTTTGGAACATTCAAAAAAAAAAAACTATTGATTTTATTAATAAAATTGTTGAAATATTTTAAAAATAGCATAATTGTGTAAGAAAACATAGGTCTTCTTTTATAATCGTAAATAGTTCAATGGTAATTTTACACCTTATTTTACTAAAATTAATGAATTTATGATTCCAAACTCTCCAACTTTGTAATTTAAGATTAATTATGAACACCATATAAAAGATTAGTGCGTTAAGTTCTTGAGATTTAGATGCCTCAAAAAGCTTATTAGTAAATAAACTTCTATTGAAACAGTTCCAGTGGAAGAAAATGGCAAGAACCTGCTTTAAAAAGAAACAGCTTTAGGTTTCTGAATTTAGTACTGCAAATATTGCATGCTTTTTTTTTTTTTTTTTTTTGCCGCAATAAGCAAACTCGAGAGCAATAAATGGACAAATGTACAGAGTACCGCAAATGGCAAAACGGACAAACACAAAAGGTCTCTTCTATATTTGTTTTGTCTCCACTATCATCTGGGGACAAAATCTTTAAGAGGAAATCATCAGAGCCAGCTACTCTCAAGGTTTTCAGTGAAATTTCTGATTTCGTTTGTCGTCATGGGAGCATAATTAACCAGAAACCCTGTTGGCCCATTTTCGAAAGTTTTTTTTGTGGGCCGTTGAAACTCTTATTGGGCTTTTTATGTATAGGGACAAAGATGACAATGGCGCAAGCCCTGTAAGGTTTACAAAGTAGAAATGGTCTTCAAACTTGTAAAGCGATTCGTCATGACTGAAGAACTGAGGAAAATAGTAGGAGAGAGAAAATGTATGGAAAAAAAAAAAATTTAAGCTTACAATAGATGTGTTTGAAATTATAGAGCTAAAAGAAAGAAAATGCGCATTTGACCAGAGTTTTGGAGAATGACAGGCCTAATCAAAAGACCATGAAATTGGCAGAAATGTGCGGGCGTATATTGCATTAATTTTGAATAATTACTTCAGACCATGTGCTTCATTATTCTCCGTCTTTTCTTTGTTAAAGTCATGCTCTTATTATTCCTGAATTTCAATTATATATTTCACGATCAAATTAATTAGTAAAGGTTCAAGTTGAAGAAAGACACAAGGAAATGGCTAAACGAATAGCTTATTGTGTTGAGCTTTTTCAATAAGATATATCTATATAAACATCATAAATATGTATCACTTAATATATGTAAGATAGCATGGACATCCTCATGTTGTCGAAGAGGGAGGGAAAGGGACAAAAGAAAAAAAAAAACATAAAAGAAAAAGAAATAGACGGCTGTATGGTGTTCGGATTCAAAAACCATAAGAGGACCGTTCTAAAAATACTACATTTTGCATTTTTGTTCACATTTACAAAGCCACCATCATGGCTTCCGAACTATATATACTGATTAGGAGAATGAGGTAAATATAGTATATTTATCAGCAAATACATTTTTTAATTATAAGGAATAAATTACTTAAGTTATTTACAAGCAAATATGCTATTATATTACTTATTTCAGCATCCGTCAATATACTATTTACTATATATTCTATGAACATGGTATAGTTTCTCTTGATTTAATATAGGGTTTGCAAATATATAAGATTCCTTCATCATCATAGTATCCATCCGTTTTCATAATTACAATAGTTCATTTTACCTCCCAGCATATTGAAGATCTTCTTCCCAAGGAGGAACTTTAAAAATTGTATTTTGAAGTTGATCCCTTAACTTTGAAGGGATAGACTGATAGTGCAACAAAAAACAAATAAATCTAGAGACCTCATAGGAGTAGTTATCAGCATGCCACAGTACACAAATAAGGCAGCCAAGGCGGTGGGCTAGGGCTCGGTGTGCTGGTCCACGCAGACAAGGATGTTGGAGAGAGATATACATATATATATATATTTGCATTACTAATCTACGACCATAGAAAATCACAAGCTCGCACTATGTAGGATCATAATAAAATCAACTGATCATCACGGGCGATCTTCAGAGAAATCTTAACTCATCAAAAGAATCCAACATTCTGTCCAAAGGTAGATCAAGGGTAAACGTCACTGGAAGTTGCTCCCAACAAGAAAAAGGACCACCAACTATTGGACATATATTTGTATATCTACGTTACAAATTTTACTTGAATTGATTTTTTAAAACGTATCCATTCTTTCACCAACTTTTACTTTTTTCATCACATGATCTTTTTTTTTTTTTTTCCTCACTATTTGAAAAGATTTTTAGATTAATTAAACAAGAGTGACAACCATATCAGGGGCTACCTCCTGAATGGTAAAACAACCAGTTTGGCCAATAATTTTCGCCCAACAACACAGAGTGAGAAGAGACATTACTGGTTTTACTTAACTAACATCGAAAATAAGCCATCGACAATGCCTAGACACCTCCAGTCAGGGCAGTCTTGTTTTCCGCTGATGACCTCAACAAATGTCTAAGAGTCGCTCTCAATGAGGATAGTCTTCCAATTCATGTATATGAGCTATTTGAAGAGAAGAAGTTGTGTGTGTTGAAAAAACGAGCTCCAACAATTGATTCTCCATATCACGACACACTACTCCTATTCCTCATCACATGATCTTTGAATCTTCTCCACATATGGTATATCCATGTCACATTTTCACTGGGGTCTCTAATTTGTCGCCACCCAACTTTTGAACAATCAATTCCATTTTTGGTTGCTTTGTTTTCATAAATGATGATAATTTTAGAATCACCTCTTATCTTATTTAGTATTTTTTTTTTCCTTAATTTAAAAAGAAAGATTTGAATTCTTATTTTTTATATTAAAGTCCAATATAAATTACTGTTTAAGTTATTAATTAGAGTGTTTACCATCTTTATTTAACCAATTTCGTTAAGTACATAATAATTAAGGATGTTTTAAAAAGTTGTTAGCTGGTGAGGAGGGACTAATGCTTATACAAGGTTGCGATATTAAATTTTATTCCTTGGGCAATTAATGGTGCTCCAATTCAAATTAATTTTTGGATTTCTTGAATATAGGCATTTTTTTTTCCTCCTTAGAACGACGAGATAAAAGAAAAGAAAAAAAGAACATGGGTAAATGGGGTCAAAGTTTTGCACATTATAAAAGTGTTTTTTTTTTTTTGGTTGGGGGGACAGTTAATGTCATGTAAATGCTTGACAAAGAGGCCGAGAAGAAGTGCAGTTCGTAGACTGCATTAATGGCGGCTTTAAATGACAGAACGGATCAAAGGGTGTATAAGAAATCGTGCAATTTATTGACTAAATTAGGAGTAGATGATCAGTTTTGATGAAGCAGCAGTACTACTTGAATGCTCTGTCCATGTTTTCATGACTCTCAAAGTTGGTCAAAAGCTATATATCTATATGTCTTACTCATCAAACCCTCTTCCCCCTTAATTAGGGGTAACAGAGAAGGCGGATCCTCTTGTCAAAAGCACAGCATATGTTTTTTTTTATAACTTTTTTTTATTAATTTTTTTTATTTAATACTATGAGACCTAATGTTATGGGATCATTTGTTTTTAATTTAAATTATAACAATTTTTTAGGTCTAAGTCTAAAGCATTGTGTTTGTAGCTAGTTGGTGACAAGTACAATTGATTTTTAATGCACGCAATTACGTGACAATAGTAATATTTTAGGAATGTAAGACTAAAAAGCACTTGACATATATAGTTAATCAATTATATATATATAACTAGCTCATAATTAATTACGTATATAATGTATAATCCAATTTCCAATTCACAATTAATCAAGAAAGAAAAACGCTCAAGGGTGAGAAACATCATGTTAATAAAAATTAAAATTAGGCCGGACGTACAATTTATTCATGTGTGGTGTTTTGGAATAGGTAGTTTTGTTCATTGAGAAATTTGAAAAAAAAAAAAAAAAGGAACAAAATGCTAATAGTTAGAAAGAGAATGACTTTAACTTCTTCTCAAAGTCAGAAAAAGAGTGGGGAAAAAAAAAAAAGTGCATTTAGTTATGCAATTACTGGTTCTTGGAAACACTTTTTGACGAGAATGGGATCCAGTTAGTTGCTTAGTACTAATTTTATTAATTTATTTATTTTCGTAAATAATACCCGAAAACAGTGGAATCCCATGACAACCCCTTGTTTGTTTCCTAATATCTTAATTTCATAGATAAGATAAAGAAATTCGTGATTACACCAAAAAATGCGCACAATGAAAATGCTTCCTCGATAACCCTCCAACTCATTAAAGGGTTTCAAATCAAAAGCTTCGAATGAGACTCTATCAATGACCACTTCATCAATTAATATGAATAGGACAGGATCCGATGAGGCTTTAATTTGAACTGAGCGGACTTGATGTTGTACTAAATAATCATATAAACCGAGTTAGAATATTTAAGGAGAAAAAAATTCTATTATAACTTTAAATGATAATTTTTGAAAATTTAAATGAATATTTAAATGAAAATGGAAAATTTTCACATTTATAAACTAAAATATTATTTAGATTTTTTTTTGAAAGTAAAAAGTTATTTGAAATGGGCAAATTGATGTTGTACTAGATGATCATATAAACTAAGTTAGAATATTTAAGGGGAAAAAATTTCTATTATAGCTTTCGTTTAAATAAAGTGTTTATTTTTAGAAAATGAAAATTCTTCATTTATAGAAACTAAAAATTGTTCAGCTTTTTTTTTTTTAATTAAAAAGGTGTTTGGATGAGTTAAAAAAATTTTATTTTCTAAAAAAATAAACTCCTTATTTATCTTTTAAAAATGAAAAATTTTCTATTTTTAAAAAATGAATATATTAAAAGAATGAAGCATGATTTTCCACCATGAAATGGTAAAACTTGAAATAAAGAAAAAGGTCATATAAGTATATAAAAAAAGAGATAAAGAAAAGTAAAATGGGGTAAAAAGGTAAGAAAATTTGAAAGGGTGTAAAACCAAGTAAATGGCACGCATGGATATGGAACGCAGTTCCCGGGAAGACTAGAGAGAGAGAGAGAGAGAGAGAGAGAGAAAGAGATAAAATGGTAGCAGGCGTGAGTGCAAAGGCTGGGAAAGAAACACCTCCACACAAGAAGTCCCACACACTCTCTTCTTTGCTTTTTGTCACTCCTAAAACTATGCACTTCTTTTAATTCATACCATACAGAATCTCATAATTATCACCTTCCATAACAACAATATTATTAATATTAAATAAAAAAATATACATAAAAATTAATCTCTTACAATCCATATATATAATTTAGCTTCAGTTTGAATTTTTGTATACTATACTATACTTACCTATTTGTCCGTATATATCATCATTTCACGAATTCTCATGTCATTTTGGCGTTTGGTACAAAGATTATATATATACATATATATGTTTCTACTAGTAAGTTAAATTTGTAGATTATAAGCTTTGATTCTCTCAATGCAGTTGTCTCCATGTTATGTAACCCCGGGCCATTATCCCAATAAGCACTAAATTAATATATAACCTAGTTGTGAATGCCGACTAATTTCTTTACTAATGCCAATATGGGTTACCACCCAACAAGAGATTAATTTAATTCAATTAATAAAGATAAAAGTGGTGCTAGTGCTTGGTAAACCTTGTCGTTTTACCAGTTTAAATTTCAGTGCTTTTTTTTTTTTTTTTCTTAGATGCATCATCAGTTGCCTGCAGTTTCCATATTCTCTTTCTATTCTTCTATTCTGGTTTCTATTCTATTCTCACTACCCTATTCCCACTTCAAACTCCTATGAAAGATTCTGCCTAATAATGCCCATTTGATCTCCCTCTAACCTTTTTTTGTTCCTTTTTTTTTTTTTTTATAATTAGGGGATTTATGAAATTATTAGAAAGGAGTATCTATTTTTTGAAATGACAAGAATGCCCTATAACTTAAAGAACTGTTGGTCTATGAAAGTGGAGCAAGATATGCCAAATCTTAACAAAACAATGATGAATAATGAGTACAAATATTACATATTTAACTTAATTAAAAGCTATTCTACCTTGCAGGTATTTTTTTTTTAAATTTTTTTTCATATATTTCAGGTGCCTTTTCTGTTTCATTGAAACTTCAAGATTACCAAGAACACTGTGTAGAGTAATTGTTTCTTTGATTACAAGAAGCAACAAAGTCATAAATTATTTAAATATAGTTAGATGGCAGGGCAAGACTTTACTAAAAAATGACCTTGCTTAGATTAGGTTCCTTCTTACCAACCCCGAATGTGTCAATCACAAAATCAATGCATCTGGTTTGCGGGTCACATTTGAAACGTCAACACAATTCCTTTTCAAGCGTAAAATCTTCCAAAGTTAATACAAATATGACATATGCAAGGGAATGTTTAGAAGAGAAGGAAGAGAAAAAAGAAAAAAGATAGGAAAAAAAAAAAAAAAGAGGAGTTTTTGTTTTTTTTTTAATACATGAAAGAGACCCAACTAACAGCAAAACGTGATATATTATTCAAAGGCTACATACTCCAAAAGATAAAGAAAATCATCTAGGTTTTGTTTAGTTAATGCCTAATGGTATATGAAAATTAGGCACTTTTGTTAAGTGAAAAGAGCAAGAGGCACAGTCAAAGATTGTGTAATCTCCCATAATATATAGATAGAAGAAAATGGACTTGTAATAATTATGATAATTATGGCTTCCAATATGACTATGCCCAATACTGTTCCCCATTACAATGACATGAAGCAAAAATTGGGTCTAAATTTTTCTCAAGTTTCTTCATGTATATCATTACAGTCAAGCTTAGGAGTGGACTGAGTTTGCAGGATATGGCAATACATATACTTCCCAACACAGTGCAAGTGGAAAACCAAAAAGGAAGAAAAATTGCTTTTTGTCCCAGTACATTTTTGCTTTCGTTTACTCTTGATACACACAAATCCAATGAAAATCTTGCAGAGTTGATCGGGGAAATATACCTTTCTTAACTAACATACTTCAATTCAATGAATAGTTTTTTGATCTCTACGTCTAAACATAGTCTCCCCTTTTGAGTTGTAAACACACACACGCACAAATAGTTTCGTCGGGTACCTTATACACCTATATTTACAAGTTAGGAAGATATAAAGAAAGTTCATTAATAAGTAGCATTATCAATAAACTAAATTAATATAAAAACCAAAGAATGAAAATAAGTTGCCCAAAATTTTCAAAATTTCACTAATAAGCTGCATTATTGATGAGATTAATATAAAAACCAACCAAACCAAATAAGTTACTCAAAATTTATTGAATATCTTGAAATCAAATTTACTAGTATGAAAATAAAAACAAATAAATCAAACTACAAATAAATGTTAGTATTTATACGAAGATGTTAACTTTGCGTAATATAAGGAAACCGCATGTGTGAAAGTAAATAATACCACTACTAGTAAATGTTTTAAAACTGTAAAATTAATTCCCTTAATAAGAATTCATAAGCTCTAATTATGAAAATAAAAAAAATTCCTTTGAATGCATCTCACAATTAAAAAGTACTAGAACAACAGTTATCATGATAAATGGGGAACAATTAAAATCAAAGGGCATGCACAAGCACAAGATATACAGAGAGTCAGGCCTTTTGGCAGTGGCCACCGCAACACGATATAGGCTATAATAAGGGCGTCCATTGAAATTTAATGCAATCTTTTGTTGTTTTGTTACTCTTCTTACTTTTTAGTTTTTAGAAACAGGAGGACCAAAGACAACAAATTTGTTCTCTCTCTCTCTCTCTCTCTATAGTCCCATGAAGATAGAGACAGAATTCCACGTGGGTAAGTCCAAAATCGTCAGAAGGGCAACATCGTCATTCCATCCTCCAGCCATTATTCTGAGAGAAAAACAAATAATTAAAAATAAACCAATTAAATAACCCGCCATGTCGCTTCCATCCCATTCTTCCTTCTTTCTTTCTTTCTTTCTTTCTTTTCTTAACTTTCCATTTCTCTCTTCTCCCGCGGCCATTATAGAGAGACAAACATGAGAAAAGCTCGCATTCGCATTCGTAGAGAGAGAAAGACGTAGATAGATTTAAAACCAAGAGAGAGAAAGCTAGAGAGAGAGAAAGAGAGAGAGACAGAGGTGGGGTTTCTTTCTTTTGTACTGTTTTTTTTTTTGTTCTCTGAGGAGCTTTAATGGCGAGTGGGTGGGTCAAATCTCTACAATGCAAATCCAGAGCCTTCGACGACGTCGTTTACCACCCAAAACCCCGAATCCTGATACCCAGCGCCAGTTGCAGACACAGCGTTCAAAACATCAAGGACGTCATCGACACCGCCAAACACCACAAGCTCAAGAAACCCAAACCCAAACCCCCCCCGGAGCAGCCGAAGAAACCGGCTTCGAAACACCCACGACCTGAAAGAAGATCCGGATCGTCTCCTCTGCTCAGCCCCGCCGGCATTACCCGCCCTACCCGGAACCGGAGCCACGACCAGTTCCTCCCGGCGCTGACCGAGCTGCCCGAGGGTCACCCGTCGCGAAACGTGGTGGAGATCATCTTCCACACCAGCTGGAGCCCCAAGGCGTTCTCGGGTCGGGTCGAGATGATATTCAAGGTCCAGAACGGGTCGAAGGCGGTCGCCCGGTTCGAGGAGTACAGAGAGCTCGTGAAGTCTCGGGCGAGGTCGGGTGGTCCGACCGGACTCAGGGAGGAGGACGAGAACGCGCGTTGCGTGGCCGACGGGAACGAGGTCATGGGCTTCCATTGCCTGGGGCCCACCTCCGGCGGAGCTGCGTACGACGCCTGCGGTGGCTCGTGGGCGTTTCCGGGAGGGAAGGGCTCGGCGGTGATATGCACGTACTCCGGCAGCGGCGGGGCCCACGAGAGCGCTGGCGGGGGGAGGGGTATGCGGGCCATGCTAGTTTGTCGGGTCATAGCGGGGCGGGTGTCGGAGCAACTCGGTGGTGTCGACTCGCTGTTGCATGGCCGGGTTGGGTTCGACTCGGTGAGTGGGGAAAACGGCGAGTTGCTTGTGTTTGATGCATGTGCCGTCTTGCCATGCTTTCTTATTATCTACAAATTGTAAAAACTAGTAAAAACTACAACGTCTCCTTATTTTTATTTTTTGAATTTTTTTTTCTCTGTCTTATATATTTCGTTTTTAATTTTGTGGGTTGGGGGAGTTGATGAATCTGTTTCTTCTTGCATTTATCAACATCATTTTTCGGGGTCATTAGTATTTTTGTGTGATTGTGGAAAAATCTTGTTGATATTTGCAGATTAACAAAATTTGCCGTTTGTTCTTGTGTAATTCCACTTATACAATTTGGAAAATTTTTCCGTTTCTTTTCTTCTCTCTTTTCTTTAAAGGCCTTCCTTTGAGAGTTTGGTTGACCACTTCTAGTTTGCACTTCCACCTTTTTTTTTTTAGCTTTTATTCTATGATTTCTTGTTCAATATTTAAGGTTTTAAAATTTCCGTAGTATTAATATCAAAAGGGTGGTTACATATTTGATTCAATAATAGTGTAAAATTCAAATTCCTAATCTCAAATTAAGGAAAAAAAAATATTAATAACAATAACAAAAGGGGACAAATAACAGTTACGGTTAGTAATACAATGTTGGTTGTGATCTTTTTTCATCATTACCTACAATGGAGTAAGCTTAAGGGCAAAGCAAGCACATAAGTATTACATTAGTTGAGGATTAAAGGTGGTAGTTCCTCTAAGAAAAGCGCATATATTTTATGTACTTGGAATTGGGTATACATTAAAGGTTTATTTATGAAGATCCAAACAAAGTTGATTACTTTTGTATAGAAGTGATTTCAATAGCAAAAGGCTCTAAAGCTTATCTTTAACGATAACATGTTATAAATATTAAACTCCACTGTCAAGCTTTCTACATTCTACACTTGATTAGGTAAATGGTCTTCCTTCTTTAAGCATAATAATGTTTGAGCAAGAAAAGTCAAAAAAGTTTCAACATTAAATTAAAGCGAACCTTGTGAGTTTTGAAAAAAATTGGGCCTTAGATTGTGTTCATATGTCGTTTCATAAAAGGGCATAAAAGTATAGCTCATATATTCTATCAAAATCAACTCACTTTTACACGATGTACTAGACTATCATCGTTGCAAAAGGACTCAAAATTTTTAGAGTATTATTTCCTTTTCTTTAATTTATATACATTAAAAATTGAATGATCAAACTATGCATGAAATATAGCTTTTTTTTTTTTTTTTTTTAAGTTATTGATCAAACTGGTGGAGGGCGGACCAACGCGCAAGTGACATGATACCAAGAACATGCGTTGAAGATCAAAATTACGGAAATTATAACGAGAACACGGCAATCCAAACAAATTAAAGGGATTAACCAATGGCAAGAGAAGTAGTTGTTTGATTTTATATGGTTTGTTTCTGGGTTGTTGAAGAGTAAGTGACATGATATGAACTAACTAAACCAACGAATGATGATTTAGCATTTACTATGCAAACAAAATATCTATACTTACTATCCCTCTTAGTTTTAACTGCTCAAGGTTTGGTTGAATTCACAGTGAACAAGGCAAAGTTAGGCAAATCCAGAGCATGAAGTTTCTTTGCTTGAGAGAAAATGGAAGACCAAAGCCACCAAGGGGGTTTAGGAGAGACATTTGGTATAAGGTCATAATCTCTGATGTATGCATTTCACATCCTAAAATGCTTGTTTATTCTTGAGCCATAGTGCTCAAAAATCCAAGTTTCCACTTATTTTATCTGACCATTTGTGGGGATGACATGATACATTTTACTTATAATCTTCACTTCTATCCATCCAAAGGTTCTAATCATTCAGAGAAAAGAATTTATCCCTTGGCATGGACCACATGCTTGTGGACTCTTTGAAACATTGCTGAAGGTCCAAGGCCATTATCCTCTTCATTTCACATCACATGTTGTTACAAACTCTAATAGACTCCTTTAATGATATTGGATGTAGGGTATGAAAACACTACATATCCTTATTTATTTTCTAAAAAAATTTATTATATTCAGAAAGTCACTACGATTATTTAAAAAAAAAAACACACACATTAATCTTAAGATGGAAAAATAATAAAAAGATTTCTTTTTAATATAAAATGTATGAAAAGAGTAGTAAATAGCATTTTTTACAAAATTAAAAAAAATAAATAGCATGATCTTAAAATAGGAGAGTCTATGGTAAGATCCTCAAAATAGTATCAATCGTATGTACTTGTTTTAAACCATTTAAATGTAATTTAAAAACTGAAATTTATTTGTTATAATGCACCAAACCTCACAAAATCATAAATTAATAAATATAAAAAAAATCAAGAAATAGAAATTAAAAAAAAAAAAAACCCAAACTTACCCAAACACCACCAACCCACCTTACTAGTGTCGCCCTTGCCGGTGACCTCCCACCTCCCCCCCTCTTTCAACTGCTAGTGAGACCTCCCTCACCTTCAACAGGCAAAGCCTCCCCACCACCCCTAACAGACGAAGGTTCCTCCCCCCCTTCAACTTGGCTTACTAGGTTCAGTGGAATAAGTGGTCACAAAGGTGGGGGGTTCGACGACTGCGGGTCGTTTAGGAGGGGGTGGGTGGTGGGTGTGGGTTGGTATATTAGAGAAAAGCGCATCCAAGGGTAGAAGGAATGAGGGTTTAGTGGAAGTTGGTGGTCACATGGTAGGGGGTTCAATGGTCGTAGGTTGGGGGGAGGGGGGTGGGGTTCATAAGGATAGGGGTTCGGTGACCACAAGTTATGGGGGAAGGGGGGTGTGTGGGGGTTTCACAAAAGGGGGTGGTTTGGTGGCTTTGGGTCGAGGTAGGGGGGTGCAGTTGAATGTGGGGGGACTAAGAGGCTATTAAGGGGGCTGATGGTCTCATCGGTTGAATGTAGGGGGGTTGGGGGGCGGGGGGGGGGGGGTTTGATTTTTGAGCTTTTTTAATTAATTTTTCAATTTTTTTAAATTTTTATTCCAAAATGCTATGTGTTAAAATGTATTACAAATATTATAGATAAGTAAATCTCAATTATTTAATTATATTTAAATAGTTTAAAAAGGAGTACCTATTATAGGTACTAGTTTTAAGTACCTACCGTGGTTTTACCCTCTTATAATATTTAAAATAAATAGTAATAAATAGCATGATTTACTTATTTACCAAATTAATTTTCTATTTACTGTTTTTTATTTTAAATATTTCAAAATAATAATTTATTTTAACTAATTATTTTTAAATAATAACTTCTTTCTCAATATACTCCAATAATGATCCAAAACCATACAATATCAATATCAATAATATATGTACTCTTTTAATCCTACCACATAATTCTTGTAAATATGCTCAAAATATTGTCATTGAAGAATAGTTGAGGAAAAAGAATCGTATTCACCTTCACTTATTGTGCTATTTTAGAGCCGACGCCCGAGAAAATGATTTGCTCACACAAATGACCGAAACCTTTATGGCCCATGAACAAACTTCCTCAAGTTTTCGGAATTTTCACAGTGACAATTCAATAGGACCACGAGGCATCAGCCCAAATTCCTATGCCCCAGCCAGTTCATTGGATGTGCTCGTTTTTGTTTGGAGAACTTTGTGCCAAAGGGTAGTTTCATGTATATTCTAACGCTGATACCATATTAAACTCTACTTAATCAAATTCTCTTATCTTCAAGTTCAAAAAAATAAAAATAAAAAAATCATAGATGATAATCCCGTCACCGTCTATACATGTAACCCACCAATAGTTTGAATTAGTAGATGATTATAGCGCATGAAAATTATATTTAAACTAAAAAATTTAAGTTCCAATAATTTAATGGGAATGTGGAGATTCATATCCGTGATACAAGTAAAGTTTTTTAAAAAATACAAAAGACATCAATTTTAATCTTAATATTTCAAATATTAACTCATCTATCATATTTTTATTATTAAAAATTATAATTTAATAGGATAATATTTTAAATAATTATCAATAAAAAAAATAATAACTCATATATTATATAAATTGATACTAAAGAATTCGATATTAGAATTCTTACATTCTTTTCAATTTTTTTCTCGTTTTTACCCGAACACAAAATTCTACTCAGGTTCTTATGGTATCCGTGCATGCTTCATTTTGCAAAATGGAAAAGAGCTACACGCGTAACCATAAAAGATTAATGACCCTCAAAACATTTTCAGATTCACACCCCTTCTTTTAAACTCACAAATTAAGAAAGAAACAAGAGGCACAGATCTATAGCAAGTAAATAGTGGCATATTCCCTGAGTGACCGTTGTCTTAAAGATTGTTTTGACGCTATTTAAAAAGTGCACGATCCAAACACATAATGAATTATGTCAAGGGTCAGATTTACTAGATTGATGACACTAACCTATCCTATCATAAGCAGACGCATAATTGAAATCTACAACCATGGAATTGGAGAGGAGAGACTCAACATAAATGAAATGAAGCCCGCCACCAAGATACTATGGGTACATTATAAATTTCATTTTCTAAAATATAAAAACAAGCAAAATTAAAAAAAAAAAAACATATATGTATCAAAGTGCCTACAAAGCTTTTTTTTTTTCCCCTCGAAATGAAAGCCCTTTCCATAATTTTGCACCACAGAGGCTGCCAGGTAAAAATGAAAGGTCCCAATAACCAACACTTAAATTTGTTTTCTTTTTTTTTTTTTTTTTTTTTGTGTGTGTTTGTGTTGTTGTGGGGGGGGGGGGGGGGGGGGGGGGGGGGCGGTGGCGGGGGTTTGAATAAATCAAAATTCAAAGAAGGAAACTAGTAAATGCAATCAGATCCCAAGAACAAGTAGCCAATAAATGTGACTCTTAAATGTACATTTTCGTGATGGTCTGAGCATTGCAGTTGAAGTTGGTGGTGGGGGGACATATGCATAGATGTAACCCCCTCCTCAGCTTCATTTGAATTAGTGGGATTCCACCAGTACATATAGTGGCTTCCCATTCAACCTCTCACGACCCTGCAACAACCAAATTCACACCCTTATATTAACCCCCTACCCTTCTCAAAATTGTAGTAAAAAAAAAAATTCATCGTTTTGTTCAATACTTAATCCCGATATACCGATAACTATAGGTGTTAATTGCAACTGAGAGAAGGAGTTTTATAGAGGGGCATAGGTGCTAACAAATCAATACTAAAGTAATTGTCATCATGATTCTAAACAACAGACCTGTAAATCTGGTAATTCTATGACGCATGCGCATTCAACTACTTCTGCTCCCACGCGTTCTGTGAAAAAAACATACTTTCTGTCACCACAAAATACCAGCACATACGCTAATACAGTATAAGCACACGATATTGACATGTTTTAACTTCTCATAAGCATGTTTAATTGTGAGTTTCCTGATCAAATAGTACTATTCTCAATGTTATCCTGACAAAACTAACCACCATTTGAAGACCAAATCAACATTTTATATGATCAGTTTGTCATCATTCATTGTATCACATAATCATATCATAATTCGCATGAGAAAATAAGGAACGCCATGAATTCGTCATACAAGATATACCCTTTTGTTTCTACTCATGAGAACACAAGCCAATGCATGTATAAGTTAGAAGGAAGAATGCCACAAGAGAATTTCAATATTAGACCGCAAATTGATCCATAAATTGTTTGTTGTAAAATTACCCAATAAATTCATTGCAGCACAGAGCGTGCCTCCGGTGGCGATCAAATCATCAACCACCAAAGCATGTTCACCAGGTTCAACTGCTCCGACATGCATCTCGAGACAGTCCTTCCCGTATTCCAAAGTATATTCTTCAAAGATAACTTCACCTGCCAACATGGAAGAGATTCACGATGACAAAGTCTAACATCAGCCATAGCTTCATTATATTCCAACATCTAAAAAATAGCATTTACATGTGCCTTTTCTAGGATCAATGATAACAATCAAGAAATAAATAAAAAAAAGGATGGCTTATGGTTCTATGTCTGGTCATGAACAATACCCTAAGCAACATGATTGAGGCATAATAAGATATGCACAACTATAGATTACAGGTTTACCAGGCAACTTCCTTGGTTTCCTTAGGGGAACAAACTTTGCTCCTATTGCCAACGCAATGGGAGGACCAAATATAAAGCCGCGAGCTTCGATTCCTGTGAAACAAAATCGAAACTTATTTCAGAACATTATTTGATAAATTTTAACGCCCATTTAGCTCAAACAAATACATAACTCAGTAACTTGGTTAATACATAGAAAAATTAGCAATGAAAGTTCAGTAAAGGAAAAAAGAAGATAACATTTGTAAAATATTGTAGATAGATTTTCAAGTTTAAATCAGGAATGCAATGTTCTCATGCCAATGTCGTATCACATTCAAGTCCCGCACTTCATAGAATCGACAGACCGGCCTTTAGCATGGAGGATTATCATTAAATTGTTGAAAATATTAAAAAGAGATATTTAGTTTGGAAGAAAGGTTCGTTCAAGAGATTTTTCAATGCCCAACATGGAAAAGTATATGCCACTGATAGAGACTCATAAACTGGAACCAAAAATTTCAAACCTTATGAAAGTATGGAAATGACACAAGGTTCCAAAAACATATAAAAAAGCAAAGGTTTCAAACACATGCGCAAATGATATCAGAATTCCAGAGCACATGCAATTAACATCCAGGGTAACATCAACTTATGTGACAACAAACAAGAAGACCGTAAACTTATCTTTGCATTAATCTTACCCATGTGATGACACATGTATGTATGTATTTTCAAGAAAAGCCTCCAAAATAGTTATAAAAGTTCTCATACTATACAAGAGGACAGTTTACGCCCACACAAGCACACAAAGAGACAGATTCCAGTAAACAAATTTGTTCAAGACAAAGCATTATGAAATCTCAAATCTAGATCATAATCATTTGTGAAAAGAAAATAATCAAGAAACAAGGACCAACAATGATGAGAAATCACAAGAAATTTTCAGCTCCCCTTGAAGTCTATGACCAAAAGTAAATGGTACGTTGGGCATGGCTTCCTAGAAGGGTAGAAGTAGCTTTCGGTTTCCTGGTCCAGCAGCTGCTGCTAGGGGAGTTTCGAATGACCTTCCAGAAGAGTTTTGGCAATTCAGAAGAGCTTCAACATAAAGCTCAAAGCTCTCCTGTGAAGGCTTTAAAACGTGTGCAAAATATTTAATGAGATTGTATAAACTTTAATCACTTATTGTCCTTGTACTTTAAAAAAAATATGGTTCCAAACATGGACCAAAATATCATTGGCATAGATTTTTTACATCTCTTTTTCTACTTGCTAACTATTCTAACCGGGCTCTCCAAGTATACAAACAAGGCCTATGATTGAACAATTAAGTCAACCAAAGTATGAATAGAGTAGGATTTACGGCTACTAGAGACTAACTTCTAAATAAACTTCGTTGTCTTCCACAAATGTAAACAAACCAAGGTCTAAAGATTCACATGTTAAGCAAAGAAGACAGAGGATAAAAAAAAAACCTCCTTTTTTTTTTTGTCTTTTAGGTTCACTTTTTGAGGGGTTTAAATCAGAAAGCTGTGTCAAACCAATCCATAAAAACGGATAAATAACATAGAGAAAACAAAAAACAGTACAGCTTCTTTTTTTACACAATAATTCAGCAAGTCATTATCTAGAAGAAAAGGAAAAAAACAAACGCAGGCAGGCAGGGAAGGGACACACATAATCAGATTATCAAATAGTAATTGTGTGTAATTTGTATGAAAGCCACACTCTAATGAAGCCAAAAACAAACAAAACAATTTGGGAAAATTGAAAACTCTAGCATCACATGGGGCCCTCTATTCTTCCTTTATTTTTTTTTTTTTTACAAGGTGAACATCCATCACCAACCACCATACTTGCAAATTGGATCCAAGCACATGATTACGAGCAAGAGAGAGAAAGTGAAGAGAGAGAACTAATGTGAGCCGCTGAAAATAAGGAGTTGAGAGAGGGAGAGGAGAGCCATGAGTGGCAAAAACCCACTAATAAAACCCACCACATCTCCTCCCCCCCCCCCCCCCCACCCCCCCCCCGCCCCCCTCCCAAAACAACCCAAACATAAGGCATAGTCAAAAAAGGAATCACTCCCACCAAAAACACACAAACACATACACACAGTCACTTCCATTGCACAATGTGCTTCAAAGGCATTCCAAAAAGACAACCAGAAACTTATGCCAAATATATATATATGTTTTTTTTATTTTATATTTATTTTTGCATCATTGAGTCCCACTTTTCTCGTAAGCAATGGACCCCACCACCTTCCTCCAAGGTAATCACTCTAATAAAAAGTTCTTTAGATCAACATATTTAACCTCAAGTTCTCTTTTTCTTTCCCCTTTTTCCCCCACTGCATACCTTCCAAAGGCGTAAAGAAAAAGAAAAACCCATCTCGAAAAACATTCGGGTTTATGTTATTGTTACCTGCAACAACAGAAATGTTTTTGCCTTTGTATCTCTCGACGAATAAATCAATAGTGTCCTTGAAGGCTTTTGGGTCGAGCAGTAAAGTTGTGATGTCTTGAAACATAATACCTGCACATTGCGCGCGCGGGGACACACACACACACACACCGTCCTTAAAAAGACAAAAAGATAAGAGCAAATTTTGATTCCATTAAAAACAAAAACAAAAAGAAAAAAAAGGCCTTTATTTGATAGGAAAAACAAAAACAAAACGAAGATAAAAAAGATCTTTTCTTTTTTTGGTTTTTTGGTTTAGACCATCAAAGCTTGTTGCTTTTTCCAGAGAAAATGTAAAACCACCTCAATCAAAGTCCAAAATATATATATTTAAAAAGGTTTAAAAGAAGAAAATAACAGAGTTAGAAGAGAGAGGAAGGAAAGAAAGAAACCAGGCTTGGGAAAATTGGGGACGACGCGAATCTTAGTTTTGATGCCATGGATGCGAGGATCTTCGTCTTTCAAAGCCGACATTGTGTTTATGACTGATTAGTATTACCAGACAAAGAGAGAGAAAGGGGAGAGAGAAACACCCACGAGAAGAAGAAGAAGAAGAAGAAGTCGTTGCCTGTGTTTTGTGGTTTTGTTATGGTCTCTGGTTGTTCACGTTTCTCGCACCGGTACAGATGGGGGTGTTGTTTATAGGAGAGTGTAGTGTGTGTGTGTGTACACTCTCAGAAGAGTAACAAAACAGAGAGAGAGAGAGAGAGCTGAGAGAGTTATGGACGAGAGAGAGAGAGCTGAGAGAGTAATGGACGAGAGAGAGAGAGAGAGAGAGATGAGAGAGTAATGGATGAGTGAGTGAGAGAGAGAGAGAGAGACGAAGGTACAGAAACAAGAGAGATGGGGTATTTATAGAGAGAAAGCAAGTGCGTGTCTTGTTGCGGTGCGAGAGGAAGAAAGCTAATAGAGAGAGAGAGAGAGAGTCTCTCTGGCTCTCTGAACAAGAATTTCTCTCTCCCTCTTTAATTTTTATTTATGACAGAAGAGGGAGAAAGGAAAAGGAAATGATCGTGATAACGTCTCGTATAAAAATCTTATTGGTATCATTTACTTTTAAATTATTTGATAAATTTTTAATGATTAAAATATTATTTATGTATAGTATATACAATGTACATTATCCCCTAATACTGAATTAACAAATTAAAAAGATCCAACTTTGATAAAAGTTTAAAAAGAAACCCAGCCTCTTCGTCCACAGGGCATGGCTGCGTCTTTATCTCTTCCATCAAGATCTTCGTCGTCTTCAATAGCAGAAGTGATAGCAATAGTGACAACGATAATACGATTATGATCTTCCACATAAAGATGACCTCACATGACGATAGAATTATATCAAAATCGCAATCGTGATTTAGATAGCTGGTTTTCTGATCTCATGCTCGTTGGCATCTTGAGCTCCTAGTCGTCTTTGGTAACAACCTCCTTGATGGTGAGTTTGGGTTAGGACGTCCTCTAGCCACCGATTCACTCTTTAGAAAGTGCTTGACGAAATTATGATCATTCGTGCGAGATCTGAACAAAATTTTTGTTTGTCTAGAGGAAATGTTTTTGTTCATTTTAGTTGTCTAGGCCAGTTCTGGAGTCGCAAAGAGTTGAGTCGTCATCGAGTCTGAAGTTGTAAGGGAACCTGAGTCGTTGTTAAGGGGAAGTCGCAAGGGAGGCGATGGCTAGGCCTAGAGTCAGGGGCGGGGCAGCTGGTTTGTGGCTGGGTTTGGAGTTGAGCCGGGGGGTGGATTGTTGGTGGTAGATTGCGGGGGCAATAGAAAGTTAGGTTTTTTGCTTTGAATTTTTTTTTTAATTTCTTAATACTGCATGCTACGATGCATCATAATTACTACACACAAGCAAATTTCAATAATTATACTACATCTGAACAACTAAAAAATGAATTTTATCATAATTTGTGGTAGAGCCTTTCAAAAAGACTCTAGCACAACCATTCCTAAAGGAAAGTTAAAAAATTTTAATATATACTATATGCAAAAAAGGAAACAAGATAAGAAAAGAGAAATAAGAGAAAAGATATGGTAGAACGTAATTGAGAGACCCTATCAGTAGAGTTATTTTTTGAACCATTTAGATTTAATCTAATAGTTAAGATATCACAATCTTATGATAATTATAATAGGTATTAATTGGTAGATTTTTTTTATTAAGAAATTAAAAAAATGAAAAACAAAAACATAAATTTTATTATATATTTTTAAGTAGATCGGCCCATAAGGCTTATTTTCAAAGGTTGCGACAGCCAGCTAGAGGGTGGCTTTCACAAGTCATGGACTGCCTTTCGTAGGTAGTAGCAAGCATGATTGGGGGGTAAGGGGTGTTTTCAAAGATCACAACATGACTTTGTAGGTCGAGACAGTGAGGAGGTCACAATTGACGCGACCCAACTCTTCTAAACAAAAACTCTTTGGCCTCTTTTCAACATTTGCCTTTCTTCAACTCCTAGCATAGATCTGAGGAGTTTGGGAAATCCTAGCTCTTTCTTCAACTCTCTTTTTTCTTTCTTCTTTCTTAGCTTTCTCTTTCCACAACAATCACTGCTTGTAGGTGTATATATATACATACACATCTTTTTTTCTCTCTACAATAATCACTAGTCAAAGGTAAAGTTTTTTTTCTTTTCCTTTTCCTTTTCCTTTTTGGGTGTTTTTAGGCATCTTTTGCTGTTAGGTTTGTCTTCTGGGTTTGCTTTTGTTCCTAATGAGTTTTTGTTTCTATGTTTGATCTATTTTTCCTGTTCTATAAAAAAAATCACTTTTTATTTTAGCTGATGAATTTGTTTGATTGCCAAGAAAGTGAGGGAACTAGCAATAAAATACTGTTTTTGGACCCCAGAGATTTTCCCCTTTTATAGCGCTTTTACTGCCAAGGTCGAGATGAAGGGGCTAGGGTTCGTCATTCAGGTGGGGTCATCATCGGGGAGCCCATGGAGGATCTGCTGGTGCATTGGGGGTGGGTGGCGGCTAGGGAAAGTCATCAAGAGAATAGGGGCTTGTCGTCGGGGCAGGGATAGGTCACTAGAGTTGGAGAAGATTGGGTTTTTTTTTTTAAAATTTTTTAATGTATATTATAAGATAAGGTACAACATAAGTAATATGTATAAGTAAATTTTAATCGCTCGATACATATATATGGTTAAAAAATGAAATCTACAATAATTTATGGTAAGGTTTCTCACGAGGGCCTTACCACAGCCTTTCCCGAGAAATAAATGCAAATAGACAGATTTTAGTAAAATAAAATAAAATAAAATATAAAAACTTATTTCTTGAAGACTGGAACCTTAATTTAAAGATTGAAGAAGATTGGAATAATAAAAACTAGAAGTAAAAACTGAAGAAAAAGACGAAAAAAATGTATTAATCCATATGGGGTAGATTCCTATACAAGCCCTATGAATCTATTTGGAGATAGAATTTGGAAGTTAGGTTAGAAATATGTGTTTGAATAAGATTTTTGGAAAAGTTATGTGATATAAAATATAAAGCAAAAATTTAAAATGTGTTCAGAAAAAATATGTAAAATTAATATTGTTTTGCTTATCTTATTATTTTAAGCATTTTGACATAAGAATTATCCTATTTTAATTAATGGGAATGTTACAAACTTTTAAAGTTTAAAATTTTTAAAAATGAAGAAGAGAGAGAAACTAATATATATAATTAAAAATTTTAGATTAATTGGTAAAACGTCGTCTAAAAAAATTGCTCTAAACAAGACCTAAAAGTAATAAATATTTATTTTAATTTTTATTCTAAAAATATATATCTTGTATTTTAGAGTAACATTTTTATACTATCATATTGTATTTAATATGTAAATCTCTATATTTTATCAATTAACACTTGATTTTAACTTAAAAATATCCAAAATATCCTTAAAAATTAAAGGTTAAATATTTACATCCTATAGCATGTATCATGGATTTTTATATCATTCTGTTACATAGAGAAATTTATGCATTTTTTGTTCATCACTTTGTTTTGAACTTAAAATGCTAAAAATGTCCTCAAATTTAAATTTCTTCAACTATTTTTTTAATTTTAATCTTAAGGGTATTTTTTAGGTTAAAATTAAGTGTGATCTACGGAACATAATCTAATATTATAACTGCAAAATGCACCACATATTTCTTGAATAAAAACAAAATACATGTTGTAACAAGATAAAATACACTTATTGATTTTATTTTTTCTTGTATATTGGATACTTTTGGTCAAAATTAAGTAGACTGAGAAATGGTATAAATTTGTATAATAAATATAATTTATATAATAAATATATTATGAATAAAAATAAAATACAAGATATAAAACCCAAAAAAAAAAAATTCGACATAAGAGTTTTATTTAAAAATAAATCCTTTGAAAGAGTTTTATTCAAAACTTTTTAATTTAAATGGAAACGCAACACTGCGTTTTCATAAATGATTAAACATCTCTTGTGTTTTATTTAATCAAAAATCTCTCAAATGATTAAATATTATTGAACTTAGGTTAAAAAGATGATACAAGTGTAAAAACCAAACCAAAACAAAAGATGATACTATCATTATTTATTAAAGTAAACAGTGTTATTAAAATACAATAATCCGTTTGAGATGGAATCATCTTCACCACACCTTCCTACTTTCTTCACCGGACAATGTGTGTGTTCTTTATTTTCATAGGAACAAACCGCAAATTTTCCTTTAAGGAATTTAAATTCACATTTTAAGTGTTTACAACAAAAGATAAGTAAATATTTGGCAATCTGTTTATTGTGAGGAAGGTTGTGGTAGGAATCTTAAAATAATACTTATGATAGGTACTCTTTTTTAAATCCTTCAAATATAATTGAATTTTTGAGATTTGTTTATTTATAACAGTTACAATGCACCTTTACACATAATATTATAGAATAAGAAATTAAAAAAACATATAAAAAATTAATTAAAAAAAACTCAAAAATCCCCCTCCTACATTCAACAGGCAACCCCCCCTTCCGACCCTCCGATACCCACCCACCCCCCACAACGACGCTACGACACCCCAATTGGGCATCGCCAAAGGGTTTTTTTTTTTTTTTTTGTTTCTTGAATTTTTTTAATTATTAGTCTATGATTCTAGATGTAGAATGTATTATAACAAGTAAATCTCAATCATTCAATTATGTCTAAATAATTTTAAAAAAAGTATTTACCATAGGTACTATTTTAAGTTTTCTACCACATCCTTCCCCATTTATTGTATCAACTTTTAAGAGTTTGAAAACCATGGTTCTTAATACGAATCTTTAAAAAACATAATGAATATTTATAACATTTTTAAAATACAGAATAATGGGCCGTTTGGTACAAGCTTTTTTTTGGCATTGCATTTAAATGCAATGTAATTTTCCCTCAAATACAAAAGTATTTCATTCAAATACCAATCACATCACATTTTAAATCCAATACAATTACTATTCATTATTTCACTTTTCCATTATTTTTATTAATTACATCATATATTCTCTCTCTCTTCTTTTTTTCTCTCTACTTTTACCCATCATATCACATATTTATTATTAAAATATAATTCAAATACTTTTCACCCAAACACACATTGCATTCAAATGTAATGCTAATACTTTTCCTCCAAATACAAATTACATTCAATACATTGCATTCAAACACAATGCAAATGCAATGCGTTCACCAAACAGGGCCTAAAATTTAGATTTATTATGTTTGTTCATCTCTCTGTCCAACTAATCATGTAATAACATATCACCTTACTGATCTAATTTAATCTAATTTGAAAGTTAAGCTAGATCATATATTTCATTTCAGTTTAGTTTAACTTGACTTGTATTAGAGATTGTGAAAGTAGAATAATTTATATTAAAAGTTATGCTAAATCAATGAAAGTAAAAATAAGAAATAATAAAAGTAGACTCAACAAAGCTAAATTAAGTTAGATACAATTTGGATAATTAACATAACTTACAAATTAAATTAAAATAGATCGACGAATTAAACGAATCCAATAAATTAAGGAAATATAATAATTCAATGTTAAAATTAGGAATGACAAATAATCCAAATGGAAGGCATGGGATTGCCAATTTCTCAATTTCAAATCAGTGTGCGGCCATTTCCGTTTCTAGAAATTGACTCCTCTTCTCCACTCGCGATAAGTAAACATGACACAAAAACATAAAGAGAAGAAATGAGAGGAATCACAAGGAGGTTCCCCAAGAGTCAAACACGGCCTTAAGAAACCCTCCCACGACTTGTTTGGAGTGCTTCCTCAGCCCTCAAGCGGAAAAGACATAAATTTCATCCTCCTTTGCTCATATTTCCTAATTTAGCCCAATTTCGGCTTATTTGAGTATTGGCCGCTCTTCACTCATTAATAAATCATATAAAATAATACTAAAAACATCAACTATAATACTAATTTTTAAATACTAATTTGTATGATATATGAATTATTATTATTTTATTAATAATTATTTAAAATATTATTATATCAATAGATTATATCTATTAATAAAAATATAATATAAGAATTGATATTTAAAAAGTTAGAATTATTAGTAATAACCTTGGCATTACTCATCACATAATACTAATTTCATAGCAGTCACTCCATGGGTTAGGCAACAGTTCTACATACTACAGGAAGTCACCAAACCGTTATTTTTAATTTTGGTTTTTCCCCCCTTGAATTTTGGGGGATAAAGTGTATTATATCCTCCGAGTCAGCCAGCTCCTAACCTCTTCATGACCAGTCCTTCTTCTTCTTCTTCTTCTTCTTCTTTTCCCTTTTTTAGAATAAAAAAGTTTTTCCAAAATGATTGTTTTCTAAATCATTATTCAAGGTTTTTTTTTTTTTTTTTCCTTTCCCATTATTGCATGCTACTTCAAGTCCCAAATGGCAAATATTGTCTCATTCTCCGGAGCAACTGCCAGCATGATTGGACTTTATGTTTCTTATTAGAGGTCAATATTTACATATTTATATAGTATAAAGACAAGTAAAAAAAAAAAAATCACCATACGGCGGACGGTGGAAGAGCTACGTGGTGCCTATGAATGAAATGAAATGAAATTGTAGAAATTATCAGTTACCCTTTTAAAAGTAGCATTAATATTGATATATATATGTATATTAATTCTCGTAAAATTCGATTTTTATCATCAACCTGTAACATATAGAGGTGTAAAGAACGTAGTGTAATTTCCAACAAAAAAAAAATAATGTAATATTTACTAATCATAAATAAAAATGTTTTAAGGGTGTAATATTAGTTTGTGATAATTGAATTTCTTGATATTATAATCTTCAAACGCTAATGTTATGTGGACAAATTTCTTTCTTGATGTCAATTCGTTGTATCTAGGTATGCTTTTTATAATGTCACGTCACATTTTCCACTTTTCAATATCACATTGGAAGAATGGGGATCATAGACAAGCGCCATAAAATTAATCCATATTTTTATTTTTGAAAGGATTAATCCACGATTTTTTTCTTCAGAATAATCACTTATTACATCTAAAAATCTTCACACAATACACTTGAGTTCTCTAAATACACAATATACATCTCTGTGAAGATTAGACATGGTCAAGACGGAATCAAAAACCAACGAAATTTCATATAAATTTGAAGGCTTAAAACAGAATTCTATTAATTGGTATTTATATTGAACACTTCTTATATATGTAGATTACTATCTCTATATTTATTTATTTATTTATTGTTTTGCTTGAAAAAGTAGGCTTTTAGGTTTCACCCTTGGGAATTAATTGAATCAATTAATATTGTTGGAATAGAACAAGGAATTCTTGGTGATAGACTACTGTAGCAACCAAATAATAAGAGAGGATAAGTGATAGTGCATGTGGTCATAATTTAGTTTTGCTGTGGAAACAATGAATTGACAAGGCATCCGCATGTCAGGTGGAGGTGTGGTTATAATAACCCTTGTTTGGATGGAAGTAGGGCTGAACATAAAAACCGCAAACCGAATGGGATTGATGAAAATCACCTAAAACCGTTCGATCTATTGGTGTCACGTCAAAACCTAAGTTGTCAGGCGGTTTAATTGAACTGAATCCTCGCTTGCGGTGTGGTTGTCGGTTTTGGGTCTTCTCCTTTGGGTGGTAACCGAACTGCACTGAGTGACTATTGGGTAAGCACAGAAAAACCTAGGTCTATTGATCTTGTCTTTCATTCAAACATTTATTTGCGCTGCCCCTACCCCCTTTCATTCTCTTACAATCGGTCGCACCTCGCCCACGTCCGTCGGCCAGCCCCTCGCGCCCTTTAGCGATTCGTTGGCCCTCCTCAACGTCGACCTTCACCTATCCATGCGTCATTAGCTGTATCTCCATTCTCCCCTGACCCCAAGGCTGGATTTATACTTTATCTCCGTTCTCCCCAAGGTTGGTTGCAGGTTGTAAACTGAAAAAGTTTATGCACGAAAATTGAAATTTGTCTTTTGATCAGTGACTTATGGTGAAATTTTTCTGCCATTTCAATTGTAAACGTTTACTTTGTGGTAAAAGGTGGTGGTAATCACATAAAAAATCCAGTGTAACATACTTAAAGTTGGTGGGGGAAAAAACTATTTTTAAAGCTTTTTTATTTTTTTTGGCTAAAACTCTACTTGGAATCGCACCGCCCAAAACCGCCTGAGACTCGTTGCGGTGTGGTTCCTCTAATCTAGCAGGCTGTTTTGGTTTTAAGATTAGACAAAACCGATAATTTGATACAGTGATTGATCAAGTCCGAATCAAGAAAACCGATCAAATTTTCACTTTAGATGGAAGGTCTATTTTTGCAAATGAAAATTTTCTTATTTTAGATGAGAAAATTTTTTTGTTTTTCAAAATGGAATTATGTTTACATATGCAAAAATTTTAATTAGAAGAAATTAATGATATTGGAAAATGTATATTATGAGAAAATTAAAAAAGATTTCTTTTTTTTTTTCTAAAAATTTACTATAGAATACATGTTTTAGAAAAAGAAAAAAAAAATTTCATTTCCTTTTACAGAATAAGAAAAATGATGGAAAAATTTAAAACAAACACTTGTTAATTTACAAAACTTTTTCTCAATTTAGAAGTGAACTCTTCCTCTAAATGCAGCCAGTGTTGATTATTGTTCTTGGCAAATACTCAAATCTCTTCCGTTGCTTATGCTTGCGCTGCCTCACTACCTTAGCTATTACATACACACATATATACATTGGATCGTCATTTGTAAGGCAATCGTATAATACGGTGATTTCTTCTTAATTATTAAATAAAAAATGCATTGCTGACCTTTTCCACACACTCTCTCTTCTCTTTCTCCTCTTTGCCGGACAACAGAGAAAGTATTACATACCTTTCAGTATTCTATTTTCAATCACTATCAGCAATATTATTTTTGCCATACCAACTGCTCAAGTCCCAAAACCACAAACACTTTAGATGTAAATATCTGTTTAGATATTATAGTACACAAAGTTGGTTATCTAGTTAATTGTACGAGTCAATTCCATCCATAACACGCGAGGGTAGAAAATATTCAGCAACCACATGTATATAACGTATGCTCCAGAGATACTATAATTACGTGCAATTAATAAAAACTGCCAATGTCTCATTAATCTTCCATCCACTACGTGTCAATAACCATTTGGTCACACCGCATGAGCCGGAGTGGAGTAGATTTGGGATTTGGAAAAGTGCGAGTGCAATATATCACATAGAATAAAACATCATCTTTTATCCGATTCATGAATTTCAAAAAAAAAAAAAAAGGAAAGAAAGAAAAAGAAAACCTAATTAGAGCAAACAATTTAATTTACCACTGAAATGATGGCAACTAATTATATATAGGAAAGGTGAAGGAGATGACATTTGTTTTTTTGAAAGAGTTAATATGATATTCTTTGAAAGAGTTAATATGACTTTTTTTTTTTTTTTTGAAAGGTGTATATTCCAGTAGACATAAGATATTCTTTCGGCAGCTAATTGGATGGCTTAGTGGTCCAAACCAGTCCAAAAATAATGACGAAGGAATTTTCAACGTCTAGCCTCCAAATCTGCATTTGATTGAGGGACAAACTTGATATTGATCTTTCATGAAATATCAGACTTCGAATCTTACCTACAATATTTCTTTGATGAGCATTCCTATTCCCCAACACACACACACATATATGATATGTGTGTGTTAATTATTATATTCTCCTAATTATATGCCTTAACAAAACTGGCTTTTTGTAATTTATTTTAGAATTTTCCAACGTATAAGATAAGAGGTTATCAAGGCCAACAAAGTACTACTCGTATTATTCTCCAAATTTTCCATTCCCTTGTACTATTTGGTAGATTCCCAAGAGAATAATTTCTTTTTCTTTGCTAAGATAACTCGATATTTTCTTGTTGATTGCTTGTTTGGTCATATCAATTATATTATCTTTGCCTTCTTAAAAGATTTGTTATGTTACTTTCAATGACGGTCATAAATTATGGACAATAAACTCTTTAATAAGATGTAAAATAATCAAAATATTTATATTCACACATAGTTATAAATTTGTCAGATCTTGATTATATATATACTTTAATATAATATAATGATGATATGATTGACTGTTACCTACCAACATAGTTCTCTTAAATTTTAATATATTCAACATTCCAATTGTTTGTGTGAGATTTATGACTTCTAACTGCCCTTTTATTTTTTATATTAATTACGTTAATGCAGGGTGCGTGAAAAACGAATAGTATAAACTATATACAACAAGTCTACTATTTTAGGTTTGAGTCCCATCCCAAGTTGGAAATTAAAGAGGAAATAAGGTAGCGTTTGGTATTGTTTTTGAAATGTTTTCTGTTTTCAAAAAAATTGAAAATGAGAATGTTTTGAAAACTGTATTAAGATCATTTTTGAAACTGTGTTTGGTTATGTTTTCTGAGTGTATATTTTGAAAAACATAAAAATAAAACTTTGTTTGGTTATATTTTTTCAAAACCCATTTCATTTTTAAAAAACCCAAAAAACACAATATTTTTTGGAAATTAAAACAAAAAATGAAAACAACTTTTTTTCGTTTTCAAAAAACTTAAAAAAACAACATAGTTGAAAACGGTGTTTTCAAAACGGTTTTGAAAACGTTAAATAAACAAACGCTATTTTGAAACCGTTTTCATTTTCTGCGTTTTTGAAAATGGAAAATTATTTTCAAGAACAAAAACAAACGCCCCCTAAGTTTTTCATTTTTTGATTAACCAGAGACAAAAGATTAAAATGGAAATGATGCTATGCCACCAAACTTCAAAGGATGCGTAACTAATTTCTGCAATGCGCATCAGCTAGACATAGTTAGAATAGAATAATATTACACATTTGATTAATTAATCTTCTATGAAGCACTTAATTGGCTTGAAATATGCATGTAATTAATTATGTCCGTACATAAAATCCACTCTTTCTAAGTGCACGCTTTGCTTCCGTTTGAATAAAGTATTTATTTTTTGAAAATGAAAAAAAAATCTTATTTAAGACTAGAAAATTTTTTCTATCCAAAAGTAAAAATGTATTTGGATAAATAAAAAATTTTTCATTTCTACAAAGAATCACCTTTTTTTTATGTCCAAAAGTAAAAATTTTTTTAATATTCAGGATACAAAAATTTAGAAAGATTTTATTTTCACTAGAAGAAAATTTGGGTCAAAAATAAACATGGTCCACTTTCAGAGTTATTAAACATACAAACATTCGTCTATATATAGTCCTTGATTCCATTTAAAAAATTTTGAAAAAGGAGTGATTTCAAACATTAGGTATTTAGTTTACTAGTTTAAACTAAAATATTTCAACATAATTTTTTTCTTTTTTTTTTTTAAATTAAAAAAACTTTTAAATAATTTTTAAAATATCAAGCAACTCTAATTTAAAAAGAAATCAATTTCAACAAGTGCACCAAATACCCACTAAAATTTTTGCACTTCTCATGAGGTTAAAACCCTCAAGGCAAATAAAAAGTACTCAATTCGCTTAGAAACAACGGACAACGGGTTTTTGAAAAGCGGGTGGTGAAAGCAGAAGTGAATTGATCAAAGTAGTGGTTTAAAAAAACAAAAAACATATTTCCATTTTTATGCCTAAAAAAAAAAAAAAACAAATCCCCATTTTTATTGTTCCCAATGGTCCATCTCTTTCATTATATCTTCAGCCCTCTCTCTCTTTTTACTTTTCCTGCTTCCCAAGAGAAAAAAAAAAAGAATATGAACAAATGATTTATATTTTTTGGACAACGTTGGGGATATGCTTTTGTAATTACTGGTGTGTACGGAAAATATATAAGTGCAAATTAAAGAAGTATGGAGTTTGGACCATTATGGTAGAGATTTTTAGGTTAGGAGTACATGTTTTTTGAAATGTTATATTTAATTAAAATTACATTAAAATGCAAAGGTATGCTAAGTTAATAGAAATTGATGCAAATATAACGATTTTAAAATCAAATATCAATACTACTAATTATAAGATATATATTTTTCATTCTCTAAAATAAAATTCTCATTATTATTTTTAAACAAAAAAAAATGTGACAAAAAATATTTACAATGCCTTACCGGAGCTGGCATCCATATGTACAAATACACGTGACGTGATGAAGGATGAAATGAGTAATGTTGAAAGAGTCCGAAACTCAAAGGTCTTGCTTGTTATAGCACGCTGACAAGCTTTCCCTATGTTTGTCTGTGTGTACCAAAGGGTTGCTTTCAAATCTCTATAGTTAAATTCTGTGGGGAACTCTTATCCCTTTCACATTAACCCACACATCCTTTTCCATTGCCTATCCACATCCCTCACATTAATTTTTTTTTTCTTTGTTTCTTTTAATCCAAACGCACCACCTTCCCACCCCTAACTAAACTTACATTACAATACTACTACTTGTAATTTACTCACTAATATTCAAATATATAATTAATTATGTATATGCAACTTCATCTTTTGATTATTAGTTTAAACCCCCTGGATTTGCAACTTGTTGGTTGTGATTGAGCAATTTTGTGAGAGCGAGTCGAATTGGAGCTCTCACAACTTCACCTTCCTCCATCAATGATGATAGATTAAGGACCTAAACACAGTAAATTAGTTGGTTTGGTTATTAATTAGGCCAAAGAATTACCTAGTTTAAGTAATCAACTAATATAAAAAGTGTGAGTGAGATGTGTGTTAATCATTGTATATACATTTAATATTGATGTCTTAAGTTTAAATCATTTCATCCTTTCGGAGGAAAAAAAAAAAAAAAAAAGCAAACAAGGTGACGTGTACATTTCATTTTTAATTGAATATCTATGTTTTTCATTTTTCACTTGTAAGATGAGATTTAAAATGATCTCATCCTTTGAAATTTTTGTAACTTTTATTTATTCGTATATATGTAATCATTTAATGGGTGAAAAATGATATGTATGTACTGTAATTCTATCTCTATGTGTTTCTTTAAAAAAAAAATTTTTCTATCTCTATGTAATATGGAATCTTATAAATTTTGAACAGGCTAGTCGAACTAATTATTGGGTTAGCCCTAATTACTACAGCGGAAAGTAGAAGGCAATTAGGTAGCTTACAATCTTAATATGGCTCAAGCTATTTTAAATGCCTATTACTTTTTCCAAACCTTGCTAGGGGGTACCTCTATCCATATCATTTTTAAGATTAGATCCTACTAGGGTTTTGTAAAGACAAAAGAGTAGGATTTTTAGACTATAATTGGTCGAATCTGGAGGATAATCCTAACCGTTATGCTGAAAGCGTTACAACATGCAAACACTCATTAATTAATTAAAAAAATTTCTGTCTTTTTTTTTTTTCCTTGTATATGATTAAGATAGGTCCTCCTAATGTCAACCTAAGCAGAAAGGTCATCATTTTCAATATTACTGTACCCAGTTAGAAAAAGCTACAGAGAATCTGCCTTAAGGAGAAGATAAAAGCGTTCCAATAAAAAGCGAAAAGGAAAAAAAAAAAAAAAAAGAAAATCTTTTGGCCTCCCTAATGGATCTATGCAATTAAATAGTTAGGAAAGCTACATAGAAAAATAGAATCTGCCTTTGGGCAAAAGGATTTTTATTATAGGGGCGGCAAATGGACCCTATACCACACATATAATTCCAATTAATGTTGCCATTTCAAGAGTCTAAGTTTTAACCACCATATTTATCAACATGTGATAATCACTCCAAGGATTAGGTGTTAAACATTATTGAGATCTTGTGATGATTATTTGCTATTTACATTATCTTTGTCACAACACAATCTTTCTTCTCAAGGAGGTTGGATCTTGCAAGATTTTGCTGTTATGCTATTATTTCCTCAAATTGGAAGATGCTTTCTCAATTTATGGTTGGAATTTGGAGGGTTAACAAAACAAATTAGGTCCACTACTTAATTAAAGAAGAGGGGCAAAGATTAAAAGGTGTTTTGGGTTCTCCATATTCAAAACAGTGCCAAATTACTACCAATAATCAAATTTTTTACTCCTATAATTCTTTGATGATTAATTTTTGAAAAACTTTTTGTAATAAGGTATCCTGGATAAATATTATACTTGATTTTTTTTAATATTACTTCATATCAAATAAAAAACCAATAAAGTTAAAAAAAACGTGACATTAGATATGACATTCAAAAACAAAACCTTATTGGTAGGTTTCATACCCTACCAAAAATTTGTTTGCCTTTTTCAGTTTTTTTTCATTGATTTATCAATTATTTCTTTTCCCACAATCTCTCATTTACTATGTGAAGGTTTCCCCCACACAAGTTTGTCTTGGGTTTTGATATAAGACATCCCTCTAACTAATTGGATGATTTTGGTGCTTTTCTTATTATAACTTAAAAATTAGCTAGCAGCAAACAACAACAATATCAAAATTAAAAGTGTAACGATAGTGAAAATCTCCCTCTTGGCAAGCATTTTGAGCAAGCGTGAAGTGATTTTGACACACAAAATTTTTTGCAAGAAACAAACAAGTGGCCAAGAAAAGGGGACATGTAAACAAGGATCAATTCGGTTGTGACAGCGAAAAAGGCCCCGATGGATTTTTTTTTTCTTAACTGATTTTTTCCTTGGAGGAACCGTAATTGCGGAAAGGGGGAGAGAAGGGTAAAATATCAATGTGAAGAAAATAAAAAGTAAAGGGTGAGATAATTATTTTATATTGTGCTTTTTATAATTATAACCTTAACTAAATAAGACAATAAGTTAAAATTAAGTTAAAATAATAGTTTTGCATACCCTTTTTTATGTTAAAATTCTCCCTTTCTCCTTTTTGGTTTTTTTTTTTTTGGAAGGATTCAAAAGTAATGGAGCATTTTATGGATTTACAACTTTTTAATTTCTCAATTCTTAATTTTCATAAATACCAAACAATTTAAGATTCCATTTTTTCTATAAAATTCCTCCTTAACTTTCTTTTCCCTTCTTTTATCACACTATCAAACATACTTTACTGACAGATAAAACCCATCTAACAAATCTATTAAAAGTGATATAATCTATTAAATTGTGAGTTGAGTTTCCAAATACTTATTCTTACGTAATTATAGACTCCTAAGAAAAAACCATTATTTAATATTTAAATACAAATATTTAATATTTAAACTTGAATGTAAAGATAATCTTTAATATTTGAGATTCTGTTATAAATATTAGATAATCTTAACTGGTTATTTAAAATTCAAATATCTGAAAACACTGCTCCTAAGTTCTCGAGCACTGCTAGTAAATATGGCCACGTTATCATAGCCGAAATCCCATACCCATCAACTATTTCCCCTTTACACCCTAAAGTGCTTAGGGTTTGGGCTATTGAGACTAGTGGCCTATTTCATTATTAAAGTTGTTGGTTTTGCCATGATTGTCTTGCAACTGACACGTGTCTTGGGTTTTGAAATAGTTAAATCGTTTCTAACATTACCATATCATTTCAAACTTTTTAAATCTCAACCAATTAATTCTTTCAAACTCCTATCTATTTGTCCTAGTAGTTGACTCACCATATAGCAGTAAATCATTAGGTGTGCGTTTTGGCTATTGTTTTCTTGTTCTTCCCTTAAGAGGGAATTGGTTGAAGACCAGAACTTTTGGGGTAACTTCTCTAAACCTGTCCTCTTGTTTTTCCATTAGGATTATTTGAGAAACTTTTATAGAACTTCTTCAATGTTGGGGTATTTCTTTACGTCCGTCCTTTCATCCTTCTCTTAGGAATTGTTTGAATAACTTTGATAGAGCTTATTCAATTTTGGGATACTTCTTAGCATCCGTCTTCTTTTTCTTCTCTTAAAAATTGTTTGAGGATTTCTAACAGCCAACAACACCCTTTTGTCCTTGGCTCTAGCTTTGCATAGTCTCATTGGCGATAGTCGTAATCATGATTGTATGGTATATGGGCGGCGATTCGACACCCATCTTCTTGTTCTCCCTTTAAGAGGGAATTATTTAAAGGCTTAGTAGTTATTATAGCTTGACTGCAGCTTTGTTTGCATTTAGTAGAGTTTGTAGGTTATTGGTATGTTGAAAATGTAGTCACCACAAAAAAAAAAATTACAAAAACAAAGAAATTGAATGAATTAATAAGTTAAACTTTTATTAATAATAATGACATGCCAAACACCAAATAAAAGAAACATCCTAACATAATATCATAATGAAGAAAGATACATCATAATAGTAAAGGCTACTGATAATAGAACTTGAGGTATTCAGTATTCCCTTTTATTATGACCGCCATATTGATCACCCCTTCTTGAATCATCTTTGAATTCTTTGGGGTAATTGAGCCTAATTAGTTCCTGAATTTCATTTTTGAAGTCATTGTATTCTGAGGTGAGGTGGGCAACTTCTTCGTGGAAGTTGCAATACTTTGACTGATTTCTTTTAATGGGATCCTTCTGCATTGGAGGTAGGTGTCACAAGAGATCTTTGTCTCTTATATTATTATAGATATCTTCGATGTTGCAATTTAGTTTAATATAGGTCTCAAACTTGTTAAAGAGCTGAAGGCAACTATTGTTGATCTCGCGATGTCTTCTAATATTAGACAAATCTGGCTGCCGCTTTTTCTTTTGAGGATTCATTGCTAATGTTGCCGTTGCTAACAATGACTGAGCACAGTGTTCAACTTCATAGAATCCAGCCTTCTTATACATTGATGAATTATATTACCCGACAGAGGAATTCCGTCTAAGTCTTTGCTGGCTTTACATCCAGGTTACCTCTAAAAGGGATGCTGGTACTCATGTTGCTAATTGCCCCTATTAGACATGTCTTTGCAAGCAATTTTTAATACAAGTTACCTCCTTGTTGTATCTAACCAACCAATCTTTTACTGTTTTGTCCAGGTCTTGGCATAAGGACATAAGTCGCTCCTTTAGAGTTAAAAGTTTCTTCACCATAATATATTATGTCCAGAATGCTTTTTTTAATTTTGACCAGTTTAAGATTGAGTTTGGTTTCAACTTCTTGAACCACTTTCTGGTGAAGTCCACTAAGGTTGAATCAAATCTCCTGCATGCAATTTCACTAGGAATATCATAAATCATACCTTATTAAACGATCTTTAGGATCCATATGTAGTCATATATAGAGATCTTTAGCATTTTAAACTTCTCAAGAAAGGGTACTATCATCACCTCAAGAATAAATAGATGACTATTTTTTTTTTTACTCTATTTCAAGTTTCCCATTCATTTGACTTTCCAGGTGCTTCTAAAGCTTTAAGATGTTTTCAGTTCTCTTTGATCTAGGGACTAGAGTGGAAGCAACAACAACAGTTTCCTGCATCCAAGCCTACCTAGACCTAATATAATCCTAGAGGTTACAGCTTTTGGGAGTAGACTAGCCCAAATCTTTGGCTATCCCTGAGTCAACAATTGGATTCGTGATCAGTGGCCTCAAAAGTAGATCAGCTCTTATTTTTTACTACTACGTCGTCTGACTCCTTTCTTGTTGAAAGTTCCTTCTATGATTCCTCCTATGTTTGCTATTAATAAATCATTCGCTAGTTTCTACTCGCAGGTAAGTGACATCTCTACCTCTTCCATTGCGAGACTCTCATGTTGCTTCAATTTAAGCATCATTTTGTGCCTCTGGTTGCTAAGTGTCCTCGGTTGCCACAAAGGGCTAGTTGGAACCATTCATAGTGGGATTGTCTTGATGGACAACAGTTCCCATCATAATATTGTTGTTCTATTGTTGCAAGCCTTGAAGCAATAACACAACTTGCTCTCGCAATTCATTGACTGTTATAGTCATTTTTCCTTGATGGCCTTCAAACACTACCATCCCAGTTGTCGGCCTTCCTGACACATCGCCTGTTAGTGGTGGGTTCTGTACATAAGCCCTCGTATTCTCAACAGCAGGGTTTTGGCATCTTGCCATCAGACTATTCTTAAGGTTCCACTGGTTAATAAGGGTTCGGAGGTTTAGGCTCTCCTAATGCCAATTGTTGACAGGTAAAACTCGTATAACAAATTTCACAATAATGGGAATCCCTGAAAACTATTATGGACGCAAGACAACATAAAATATAATAAAAATGAAGTGTAAAAAATAAAAAACACATATATTTATAGATATTCGCTATGAATGGGAAGGCTACATATCTCTTCGTTGATTTGGGTTTCATTATATTTTCGAAATTACAAGTGGTGTATTCTGTCAAATTATGAGTTAAGTTTCCGGAGATCTATTCTTATGTATTTATAAGCTTCTAAAAGATCATTCTTATTTAATATTTAAATACAAATATTTAATATTTGAACTTGGATATAAAAATAATCTTTATTATTGTAAATTTTATTGTAAATATCAGATAATCTTAACTGGTTATTTGAAATTCAAATATCTGAAAATCCTGCTCCTAAATTTTCTATCGCCGGCATCCTAGATGGCAAATATGGCCACGTCATGATAGTCGAGATCTATAGGATCTCGGCTACCCTTCAACATACTCTTATAGATTCAAATTATGGGTTGTTCTTGTATGTTATCTTTGATAGAAAATTATTTTACAAATAGAGTTTTTTTTTTTAATGAAAAATCATTCAAGCGCTCACACAAATAAATTTTAATTCATGTAGCTAAAAATAGTTTTTAGGATACAATGTCAAATATATACTTATGTTTTGATATTATAAGGTATGGAAAATACAAACTTACCTAAAATACTACTGGCAGGTACGTCATTTTGCCATTTGATATATTAGGTTTTTTTAATGATCTAAATTATAAATATGAATACGGTGTACAGTTTTAATGTGAATATTAATAAAATCAAATTGTTAGAAAATTGATAAATGACTAATCAAATGTATAAAGGACAAACTAATTTAACCGAATGTATAATTTTTCAAAACATTACTTATGATTACGTGTGTATGATTCGCCGATCTAGTTTAATCTAACTTGAAAATTAAGTTAAATCAGACATTTCATTCCAGTTTAATTTAACTTAATTTGTATTGGAGATTGTAAAAATAGAAATATCTTGTATTAGAAGTTATACTGAAATAATAAAAATAGATGTAAGAAATAATAAATGTGGACTCAACCAAATTAAAATAAATTAGAATTAATTTAAGTAGTTTAATTTAACTTATAAACTAAATTAAATTAAAAGAATAAACTAAACAAATTTATATAAAATAAACTTAACCAGCGACTATCCTTCATGAACTTCTAACTCTCCGACAGATACGATATTATTACACGTATAGATTAGAAGAACAAACCCCTTAAATAATTAAAGAGAAAGAAACAAAAAATGGAAACCCTCCTCGTTGGGATTATTTAAAATCAGCAGTTTTTTTTTTTAGGTACGGCATGTACATTATTATGTACAATAATAATTTAGATTATATACCCGTAGAGTGGCCTTCAAATGTGCACTCTTTTTAATCAACAAAAACTGGCAAAGTACAGACACCTTGTTATTTTTATTTTTATTTTTTATTTTGTCACTGCCAACAAATTAAATCAAATGTATATAAAACAGATTCCTCTAATCAATCAAGCTCAAGAGCCGAAACATTAATAATTAAATCAGCAATACTATTTTTTTTATAAATAATTATATAATATGTTATGCATACAAAAACGCCATAAATACAGCTTCCAATCAGGCCGTATGAATTTTTGTCTGAAGCGAAGGCACATTTGCTGTTTTGATTTGTATATAATGACTATTTATTGTCGTTTGTCTTCAAGTGCGAACCGACAGCTTGTGCTTTGTCAACCTTATATATATATATAAATACACATATATTTTTTAATTTCTTAAAGTCCCCTTTCTTCTGTTATTTTTCATGTGTTTAAATTGAGCCTTGAATTATTCTCAGAATATTTAGTTTATTTTATTTTTTATTAAAAAAAAAAAGATAATGCCTGTGTATATTTTTTGAAGTGTATATTTTTATTATTTTAGTGTAGTACACCCTGTATGTTTCATGATTTTTGATTTTTAATTCGTAAATAATAATGAAGATACTAATTTGGCAATTAGCCAGGGAGACATTCCCACATGACCCGTACTTAATTGGTTTCTCAATAATTAGGGAACTATTATTTTCTTTGAAAAAAGTGTTTATTCATTTATCATACGTTTATTAACTTGGATCAATGTTTGTTGATCTTTCTAGCTAAGCATCAGTTACTTGTTTAGCATTTGGTTTCTTTTCTTAATTGATAAACTATATTACATCACTATTCAAAATTCACCTTGATATCAGAGTTTTTGGAGATTATCATCAAAGGTTAAACCGAATCTAATTAGTTAAATTCCAAAGGGTGAAGCTTTCTAAAACTTTTAAGGAGCAGTTTTCAAAAAGGTTTTTTTTTTATATATATTAAAAAAAAACTTTATATTTCTATGCCTAAGAAAGTACGAAACCAATAAGGGTTGCAGTCAGAAAAACAGTTACAATAATCTTGTAGATAAGACATCAAAAAATCACTCTTCAATAATGTTGATATAATTAAGTTGATCTTGCGTTGTGAAACACATATTGCTAAAACAAAGATAAATTTTAAGTCACAGGTTACGCGGTGGAATGTTAAGGCTTTTTTTTTATTTTTTATAATATATTGAATTTGAATCAGTCTTATTATTACGATGGAAATGATATAAGAATTATCCATTTTATTAAAATATTTTTGGATATTAAATATAATGAAAAGATATCTAAGCATTGTTTATCCCTTAGTTTTTTTTTTTTCAGTCTTTCTATCAGCACGTATTGCATGTTTTTAAATTACATTAAAATAAAAATGAAAACAAAATATTAAAAGTTTTTCTATATGTAGAGTGGAAATCTCTCTCCATCTTTTTTTTAGGTTATCTACCCAAAATCAAATAGAGATAGAAAAGAAACAACAGGGGTTTTGTGGAAGAGCATAGGGAGGAGTAGGGCAGTACAGAAAGTGAAGTAGGGTAGGGTGACCTAAACCTTAAAAAAAAAAAAAGCATAAAATAAAAAATGGAGCAGAAGAGGGGGGTTCTGTTTGGTAGGAACATAAATGGAGGGGTTTGTAAGGGGGGTATCTTGTTGGAAGATAGACCAAAGATCTTGTTGTCCCCACTTTCCCCTTCCACTTCATCCCCACGCACCCATCAATGCAATCCCATGCGCAGCACCAAATGCGCCTTTTGCCTTCTTTTGGCCCCCAAACATGTGTGTGTATATATATATATATACACACACACACACACTATATGTAATGAGAGTTTACCATATGGTATACATGAAAAAATATTGCCTCATCCATGAAGTAATTCTTATTTTAAACTGTTGTATCGGATTCTGTAAATTTAGTTATTTTATTGTGATTTTAATCGAATATAATGTTTTAAAAAATATATTACTGACAAAGATACTTCCTCCTAAAAAGCTTATTGTTTATTTAGGTAATTGTGTTTTTTTTTCTTTTGGAGTAAAATCTCTCACTTCAATGTACATGCTGCCAACGTTAATGGGCCTGATCTCCAATCTTGTTGTACTATTATACATACTTTGCTCTGCATCTTTGCATGGTTCTCTCATCTCTCTCTGCCGTGACTGGTCTGATTATATATTATAGCTTAGCTGTTTTCAACACCAGAACGATATCTTTCTGGGGCTTCGCTAGTAATCTGGCATGTATATATATATATATATTCCTGCTTCATCTGCATTGTGCTCCTTGTCACTTTGTTTTTTCTCTTGTCCTCTTATGTTCTAATTGGATTTTTGTATTCAATTTCTTCTTTTCCAGGAAACAAGAAATTGAAATGAAAGCCATAGGAAAAGGTGAGAATTTTTTCGTTGGATGCCAAAAGATATATATATATACATATATAATGTTATCCGATTTTATAAACTTTTTTTTTTCTTTTTTTATATGATTTTGATGTCATTTGATATTTTTGACAAGCAAATCAGATGAAACTCTTAAAATTCAATCCAAGTCAAAAGCCAGTAAGATATGCCCCATTAGCATGTGCATGCTGTGCTGGGTTTTTTTCAAGCTAATGCCTAGTTGTTGTGTGTTTGGAACCGATCTGAGATCTGATCCGGAAAATTTTCTCAGCTGTAGTTTTAGGACCTGAAAGTAGGAAATCATGATATTACCAAAGTGTAAAATAAGTATAGTATAGGGTCCCCCCTGGTAGACAAGGCTGAATTTCTTTCCTTTCTTTTCCTTTCTCTCCTAACCTTTTCTTTTCTTTTCTTTTCTTTTCTTTTCTTTTTTTTTTTTAAAGAAAGTGAAAATGGTATGTACTTGATTGAAGAGAAATAACAGTCTTTTAGTTTTGTATAAAGTGTCAACTAGCTAGCCACGCAATAATCCAATCCTGTTGTGGTCACACCCCATATGCCTTATTATTTACTCATTTGTAGAACTTCTTCTAGTTTTATTTCTCAAGTCAACTTTTAAAGGGGTATGCATTTAATTGGTAGACTAAAATGGCAATAAATCCCAATTACACCTCCAAGTTGCACCAACCTCTAACTCATCATCGCAGGTTGGTTGTTAGTTTGAATTTTGATTTCCTTTAATTTAAACTTTTTTTCCAGTAATTTTTTTTATTCAAATTTATATCTTCTTATATGTGAATCGATATTAATATATGATCCGTTCTTTAATGTATTAAGCTTTTGAGGGAGTTGACAAACCAACGTGAGCCCATTTGTTCTAATAGTATTATGTCAACATCATCTACAACATTAATTAGAGTTTTTTTTTTTCTTCGAACTCTGTTTTATTTATGGTGATTCCAACTTTAAACTATCCACATAAAAATCACTGTACAATACATTGTACAATGCTTTTATAAACCATAAGCTAGGTTACACGAGTGGACCCGATTTGAAACCATTTATTACATCCTCACCTCACTTGTTTTATGACCATGTGAAGTAAGGAATAAACTAGGCAATAAAAAGAATTAGTTAATATAAATTATGGTTACAAAATGTGGTTCCTTTTATGTGACAAAAATAGTTGGGGGACATATGGTATTCAACTTTAGAAGGAAAAGTTTTCTACCAAAATGATGAAAAATTGAACAATACGGCAGAGATTATTGACGAATATATATAGATCTTTTTTCATGTCCATTTAGAAATGATTATCATTAGGAAGAGATGGGGTCTCATTTTGTATGATGGTAATAAATTACTCTATTTGTGGTTAGAATTCTGCTCTCTAGCTACATATAAATATATTATATATATGTCTCAAAATCCAAAAAAAGAAAACTAAAAGATGATTCGGCAAATTAAGGTCCAAGATAGTTCTAGAGAAATTGATTTTACTGCATATGTAATGGGGAAAAGGACACGCCTACATTGTTCAACTATTTCATCATGTTCCTCAACACAAAGTGTTTGAAGTTATTTGGTAACCAACAAGTTGACCCCCATGTGGGACTTTAACCTTTGTTTCCAATCATGAAAGAGAATATGCACGTGTTTGTGTGCATGCAAGATGACATAGAGAGGAGAGAGAGCTAGAGAGAGAGATGCAGAACATCTGCAGAAGCTAGCATCTGATCATATAATGGGGCTAATATCAGCTGACTTGATGGTACTGAGAGGTGTGAGCTAAGCAGTAAAAGACCCAAGAGAGCAATCATCCAAGTGTTTCTGTTCCGTTTAGAAGTGGATCTCTTTGTGGTGATCATAATCTTTACGAAGAAAGAAAAAATATAAAATAAAAGTTTTATAGTTTCAAAGTATACAATCATGTTGGCTTTCGTAGACAATGGGGAGATTTTTCTCCACCTGCCATAATTGATGGAGTTTTCCCATATGAGGCCCCCCACTACCCCGCAGGAAAAAAAAAAAAAAAAAATCACCCAATCTCATTCTTTTCTGCTTGTTTAAATGGAGAATTCTATGATAAGGCTCTTAAAAAGATCCTATATTAATTCAAATTGCACAGTTCTATATATAAATCACATCCAAATCATATATCTAATATAAAAAAATAAAAACAAAAATTAATTATATATATAAGATTTTAAGGATTCATGAAAGTACTTACTGGATGATTATGAGATCACATCAAAATGGTATAAGAACATAATAAGATATGTAAAGATAATAAAATTTGATAATGATAAGACGGTCAAGGTATTTTTGTTACTCGATCAAAAAATTACGCACCGAAAAAGGGTGAAAGAGAGAAAAAGAAGGGCAAAGAGGAGTTATGGCGAAATTGGGCCTACCACCTGAGAAGAGCATCACTAGTGGTTGAGAAGAAGTAAGGCATGATGGTGCCCGGCTTTACATGATACCTCCTACACTGCTAGTAGTACTCAATCACCCACTCATGCAATCAATCTTAGAGTAGAGTACTCATCATTTGATGTAAGCCTTGGATGGATGCCACACTCAACATATCATATATTACTTAAAAGGGCCTTCATAATTCAGTGTAGGATTTAATAATGATAAAGAGGATCTTTACAAAATTCTCAATTCTTGATTTTATATAAGCTCCTAGATTTATCAATATAATAAAATTAAATAAAATAAAAAGGGAAAATTCACAAGTATCCAATGTCTGCAAAGTCTAATCAAAGGCCCACTTGCTGCAATCACAAAACCCCACAAAAATAACCTCAATAAAGGAAAACAAACAAAAAAACTATCATATGGTAAGATCAAAAGAAAGTTTTTTCCTTTTTTTTTAATAGTAAAAATTCAAATCTCTTTAACTCTCAAATTTTCTTGATGTTCCTCCTCCATCCGCAATGAGGTTAAAAATGGTAGGTAAGTCTTAGAGCCAAAAAGGGCTCAACTGGGACAAACGAAGTGGTGGGTCTCATTTGAGTCTTGTTTGCAAAAGATATGGGAGCTGTCTCATATTGGGCCTTTAATAATACCCGCAATTACCTTCAGGCTGGCAGGCTGGCACATAATGTAATGCACTTTTTAATTTTTAGTTTTTATTTTTTTAAGATTCTCTGTTATATAGAATGCTATCCGTACTGCACAATTTTGATCTGTCACATCATATTAAAATTGAATAACAACAAATTATGGCATTCGATTTAATTAAACTTAGACGAAGATTTGATAATCTAGAACTGCATAGTTTCAAATATATAGAGTATTATTTTTTTAGCTTGCCAAAGATTTTTTTTTTTTTTTTTTTTTTTGCATCCCTTATTTGTTCAGTGTATTTGTCCTTAGCTAAGCAGAGTGGAGTGGAGAGTGAGCAAATTACAATATATACTCGATAGGGTTGGTAATGGTCGGCCATGTTTGTTGTAGTTTTTGCCACAAAATCCATTAAAAATATAGAGAGAGGCCCTTTTAGTCTTGGATAAGCATTGGAGCCCACTTGGGCCATACCAGCTCTTTTTAATATGAAAAAGCCATTGCACGTCCTGCACTATGCCTGTCCTTGATTCGTTTTTCTTCAGCCTATATCTTCAGCTTTTTAGTTTGGAAGAATGTATACAACAAGAACCAAAAAGATAGATTAAAAAATATATAATAATAGTAACAATAAGTGCTAAGCGCATAGATTTTCTCGGCAGAGATTGCTTGAGAAAACATACATTTTTTTGGGTGAGATTTTGTTCTTTTGTGAAGAAGAAGATTAGAAAATAGTTCGGGTTACTAGCACTCTTGTTAGTGTTTGAATTATAAGCGTTATTTTACTCTAGTCCCTGAACTTCTAACGATTTTTTTTTTTCTTTTGACAAATTTAGTCCTTGGTACTAAAATTGAGGAAGAAGATATAAAATTTTTCGTTTGTGTTATCTAAACCTTACCATCCATATTTGGCATTTTGAAGCAAGGCAGTAAAAAAAAAAAAAAAAAAGGAATTAAAATAAGACTCTTGTTACCAATTCAACTAGGCTTTTATACATATATTTCCATGTGAAAATCTTAATGACTCCACCTAGAGTATAAAAATGTGTCTTCACTTTGTAAGAAGGAAAGTCATCAGCTCCCAGCCAGACAATTTCTCTCAGTTTGTTAATTTTTATGAAGAGTTGTTAAATGAGCTTGTGAAACATTCCTTAATGTTTTGTTAAGCAATCATTTATATATATGAGATCACGATAAACTAGTGTTGATCAATAGTCACGCACTCACCTGCAAGTTTGATGAAACTAACGCAAGGCATAAAACAGTCATTGCTAATTTTACATTACAGTATAAGAACCTAAATTCATTACATTCGATTAATTAGCATCATCGAAATGGTAGTCAACGCTATAATTAGCGGCAAAAAATTTCATCTTTCGTTAGTGTGGTCTTGCTGTTAAATTTTAATCCCATAGCTTGCTCCACCAATAAAAAATAAAAAATAAAATTTCCTACCAGTAAATTTTCTCTAATACCAAGTAAAATGTGTTGGAAACTTTTGATTCTGTGTGTACAAGTGGTGATGCAGGTACTTGTTTTAATTTCAAAGGCTAGGCACATATTATCAGAACATGTCAGCTGTAAATATGGATAATAACGAAAATATTCCTCACACATGTGGAATGTGCCTTGTGTTTTAGAAAACGCTGAGGTTATTCTTATGTGTTCTTTTTAATGAAACAGGATATATCCCTCATATTAAATTTGGAAAAAGTTCTGCAAAAAAAAATAAAAAGACTTTTTTTTTTTTTGTTAAACTGGGTTGTAATCAATACTAGAAAATCATCGAAGATCAAAATCACTATCTTTAGAGTCCTCTTATAAAACCATCATTTCTTATTATAAAAGGTGATATGTGATAGTGGTTTTTTGTCTAGCTAATTTTGACTAAATCTAATATCAAGATCTGATTTTTGTATGATCAATTAGAAAAACTTACGAAATAATCAGCTCCAACATTTTTCTAAAACACATGATACATTCCTACATTTCGATTAGGTACAGTAGATGTTCTTGTTATTATCCTATGAAAATATAGGTGCTATATATATATATTTATGTAGCTTTTGATTCTAAGGTTGGGGTTGAATCATCAAAGAGGGTGCTTGGAATGCAATTATGGAATGGTTGTGATCACCTTCATAAGTCACAACTAACATGGTTGGATCCTCCAGACACCTCTCCACATGCTTCCTTGCAGGGCATCCCTTCACACTGCTGCACTTGTAATAGCTCCTAATATCAAAAAGATTTCCATTAAATTTATCATCAAGAAAAAATAATTAAAGAGGTTTAGTTTTTGAAGAAACTAAGAAAAGGAAAAATTTGACATACCTTGGATATGGAGATCCTTTTATGGGCTTTTGACCATATTTCCTCCAAGAGTAATCATCGGGAGGTATATCTGATAATTTATTGCTCACTGATGGAACTCTAATTCTTCTCTTTATCCTCAGTTTCCTGTAAACAAAAGTAATATGAATAAGAGAAAACCAGCAGAGCATTTGAGACTCTAATTATCTGAAAAGGACCTAATTATAAGTAAGCTGTGAATATAATGTTAACTAAAGCAGTACAGAAAATTTTCAAATAGTTAAACAACAAATAAATAAAAAAAATCAATGAGATTCACTGATGCCTGAACGTTTGAGCAGGAAAATTAAACTGTTCAAAATGAAGATTTAATCCACGTCTAAGAACACTTTGTAAATAAGTCGTGTCTATGGAACGGCCCAAAAAATGTGTTGCACGTCAAGTCTTTAGTGGCAAGACTAAGAAAGAACTGCTGTTGAGATTTTGTTCTACTTATGTTATAAGTAACACAAGACAGAAGGAATACTAATTTCACCTTCGCTTTGAGCAGTGACATCCACCAGTTGAAGCCACGCATCTTGTTCCGGTATCTTCACTCCTAGCAGGCCCACATGACTTGCTCTTGGAAGAGAACATGGATGAATTACTGACCTCCGAAGTCAAGAGCTCCGACGATGAATACTGAATTACACGCGTGTTAAGGCTACTTCTTCCATTCATACTGATCAAGGAGCTGCTTATAGGCTGCTGTTGTGAGAATTGGCTCAGCCCCAACACTGAATTATTAGCAGGAACAACCACAGTACTATTTGTCTCAGAGGAATAAGTAGGAGGGAAAAACTGTCTAACGACAAAGGGTTGAGCGAAGCTAGGACTAAAATTATCCATAAATTCAACATGATTTACATCAGGGTGGGTTTTAGGAAGAGGACCCTTTCTGATCCTCTTTCGATTGGAGGGCTCTGATCTATTTAGGAGAACAACCAGCTTTCTGAATTCAGCAATGGCTTCTTCAGCAACGAGGCTTACTTCTTCATGGCTTCTCTCTTGCTTGATGCAACTGAGAAACTGATGTGCTCGTGTTATACTTGTCTGAGCAACATCCTGAATTCTCGGATCCAATCTCGGAGTCCCCGAAACATATACTACACTAGAAGCTTTTTCCATCACTTGATGATCTAATGCTAATTCTGTTGAAGCATTTCAGTTATGTCAGTTAAAACTCATCAAGAACGAGGAGCCAATACCAAGACACTGCCATGCCTCGAGCAGATAAAAATCATGGAGTGTGGTCAGTAAACCCAAGTGCTGCAAATCACCTTATATGCAATCATATTAGAGTGTTGATTCATTGGTTTGGTAAACAAACTTTTCAAAACTCCACTTTGTGAAAGATTAAAAATTTTTCCTAGTTTTCTTATACTAACTGATGATGTGAAATCTATCTATTCTATATTGCCAGCCCTCCTGATAGTCAATGGTGGTTTAAGCTTCATAACCCACTACCCAATGCATATCCGAATAATCTTCAAAATGATGAGAGAGATAGAGAGAGAGAGAGAGAGTTGAAAATGGTGGACTTAGAATTCAAATGCGGAGTCATTCATAATTGAGTAGGTGCTACTCGCCTTAGTGATTTTTTTTTTTATAATTTTATCTTAAAAAACTTTTCATTTTTCTCATTTTACATTTTTAAAAATTGATTAGCCTTGTAAATCTTCATCTTTTAGTGTGTATTCTCCATTAAAATAACATATTGACTGTTTGAATCTTTGATCACAGGGACATTAGGCGGGTATTTAGTTTTATTTTGGAGAATGATTTCTCATTTTTGAAAACATAGAAAATGAAAATAGTTTCAAAATATCGTTTGTTTATTCAGTTTTTTTAAAATCAATTCGAAAACATCATTTTTAATTATGTTGTTTTCTTAAGTTTTTTGAAAATAAAAAAATTTATTTTCACTTTTTTGTTTTTATTTCTGACGATAGCCTCCATCTTTGACAAAGGGCGATAACCACAGACTAATAACGACGGCAACAATCCTCTCGCGACGACAACCACCAACTCACGATGACGACCACCAACTCATGACCCAAATCTTATCGTAATCACCACTTATGGTTCAGACAATCAATGGCTTCTACCCCTACCTTTCATTGCAAAACCCATCAAAAAAGGGTTTTTTTTTAATTATAACTAATAATTTATTTTTTTATTATTTTTTAAATTAAACATAAATATGTTTGTATAAAATACTTACTTTTAAAATAAATTTTAAAAAATATAATCAAATAAAATTTTATTTTTATATTTCTTAAAATATATATTTAAAAAATATAATCAAATACAATTTTAAAAATAATCTCAACATAATTTTTTTTAAATATTCTTATTTTTAATTTTTTTAAAAATAAAAAATATTTTAAAAATAATATCAAACCCTACCTAACTTACCTTAATTTCATGCCCGAGCTACAAATAGCATGCTTTTACATTATCGTTTACAAAAATAATTAATAAATTTATGGCATAATAAGCCGCAGCCTTAGTCAGATTAAAAGTGTCTATTAAAAGCCCTAGCGAGACACGGGGTGGCTATAAAATTTCACAATCAATGAGGTTAAAATAGATCTAAAATAAACATGTTAAATAATTATAAACAAAATTATTGTTATTTATAAATCAAACTGTTTATCCAAAAAAAACAAACACAGATTTTATGGATAATAAAAAATGACGATTTTGTTCAGTAATAATTACAATGAAATAATCCAATCTCAAGCCTATTATCTTCTTATGATCTATGAAAGTGGGTTGCGGGGCCAAGACATGATTAGTGTGCAAGTACAGAAGAAGAGACACAAAGATTCGAAGATGTGGGCAAAGAGCCTTGGTTGCACGCAACAATTCTTGCAGTTTATATATATATATATACACATATATATGTATATATATGTATATAAAACAAAGGGCATTTGGACTATTGCGAGCCACTTATCCTGTCCTTTTTTTATTTTATAATTTTTTGATTAAAGCATGCTTCTTCTACAAGTCGTCTTTTAGTGGCTTTGCTTCCACTACTTCTATAACTTGGCCTTTTTTTTTTTTTCCTCTCTAAATTACTGACACCAAGCTCAATTAAATTATAAAACATGTTCAGAGCAAAATATATACATATATATTTGTTTTTATGATAACATACGCAAGTGTGACATAAATGGGCTTGCTTCCACATATGTTTTTCGAAATCAGGATTGTCATGAAATATAATGATTTATCGAGGATTTTTTATTTTAATTTTGGTTTGTGATTTGTAAATCATGCGATCTGAAATTTTTTTTAATTTAAAAGGTGAAATAAAATTTTTTACAGTAATTAAAGGATGCAAATATTAAAAACAGATGGATTAAGAGTTAGATTTTTTTTTTTAAATACTGTTTTGGATGACAGAGATTTATTGAAATTAAAAATTGTGATCCAAACCTATCAATCAAACATGAGTTTGAAAGATCCTTAAGTAAGTGATCTTTAGTCATAGAGAATGCTTAAAAAATTGTTGGTAAATATTTTTGTTGTCTTTTTAGTTAGAAGTAATAGAAAAGAATGGGAGATTAAAAAGGAGAATTTTATCATAGGAAATTAAAAAAAAAAAAAAAAGATTTCTGCTAATAGGATACAGTTGTAAATTAACAGACTATTATCAATACATGATATTTTATTAGTAACAGAATTTTTCGTATTTTATGATAGAATTCTACTGCTTGAAAAAATGAACCTACAAGTATGACAACATTTCCGACCACAGATTTGGATGAAAGAGACTTTAGGAGTGTGATGTCTAGAGACTTTAGGCGTGTGATGTCTAGCTTCATCAAAATACGCATCACGGACCACTTCGCTGCCTCTCTGCCGGTAATCTTCGACTCCAAAACCTGTGCAATGTGTAGCACACAAGTTTGTCATCGCTTATTTCGATTACGTTTAGTTGAAAATAAGGGTAACATGTGGTTGAATGGATTTTTAAAAATTTTTAACTTATTCAATCAAGTTTGGGTGGATTGATTTCAAATTTAACCCACCTAATTAACTTAAAATTTAAAATCAATCCATCTAATTAAATTTTGGATGAATTGAGTGGGTTGATCGAGTTAAACGTAATTAAAAAATAAAAAATAAAAAAATAAATATAACTAATCATTCAATCTAAAATAAGAAATATATAAAAAAAAAAACTAACTTTCAGCATAATATTAATGTTGTAAAACTCTAAAATTATCTCATAAGTTATAAACCGATATAAAAATAAAATATATGAAAAACAAATTTAAATATAAAGTTTTAAACTAACAAACAAATAATAATAAAAACTCATATAATATGAAATATAACAAGTTGTCAAGTAATTAATATAAAATATAAGACAAATATTATATATTATAAGATATGAAATATATTTGTTTCTACATATTAACATATTAGGTAGGTTTGGGTTAAGTTGGGTTTAAAAAAACTTAACCCAAACCTACCTAATTAATAGTCAAGTTAGGTGGATTGGATTGATTTCTTGAATGGATTGGTCGGATTTAAGTTATAATAAGCTGGGTTGAGTGGATTCGTCCAATTGTTGAATTTTTTGTTCATCCCTAATTAAAAACAAAATGACTAAAAAAAAAAAAAACTGTATAGCAGACAAATTGAAAGGTCAAAATTGTAAGTAAACTTTTTTTTTTGGGTGACTTGATGTAATACGAGTGTCAGTCTAATTAAAATGTATTTACTCCACCTTCTCATTATCCATATTTAACATATATATGTGTGTGTGTGCATATATCAAACTTCGGTATTTAATGGTATTTAATGAGTGTTTAATGGTACTCCTATGAAAGTCCAAATTGATAATATCATTGGCTTCTGGTTGTTAAATTTCATAATTGCATTCTCTCAGTCTCAACGATATTGAAAAGCTTGTGTTGGGATTGTTGTGATTTTAATTAAAACCCTATTTACAAAACACCATAGTTGAAACGATGTGTCTACAAAATATCTTTAGGAGTTAAGAAAGACAATCCCAACCTTGGAGCTGATTTTTGTTGAATATTTCTCTGATAAACTTTTATCTCTATCCTGGACCATCCTACTTTTGCATATATATATATATATTTTTTTTTTCTTTCTTTCTTTCAGCCAGTCTTTCTACACTAGTGGGACTCAAAATTAGGACATTTGAATAAAATGTCCATCTAAGGTTCAGTTTAGATCTCTATTTCAAACTCAATTTTTAAATTGAAAATTCAAACTTATACGAGAAAAAGCTCCCCGGAAAACCATTTTAAACACACGTAGATGCTTGTATCATAACTCAGGCTAATGATAATCAGGGCCTAGCTGTGGAGTTTTGCTAATCTTAATGAACTCAAGCCCAGAACAAGTTCAGAAGCAAAGTTCTTAGGAGTTCAGATTTTGGCCCAAAAAGAAGTCATGAGATCTCTAGTCCAAATGAAACTCTAACCACACTTGGTAATGATTGGCACCAATTCTAATTATCATGTAAACAATTCTGCCAAATAAAACATAAAAAGATTTCTCAGACAGCGGCTAAAATGATTATGGAGTCGGAAATTGGCTTAATATTATTTGCATTCGTTCTTGTCTAATGTCATTCCTAACTTAAATGAGTTCTCTATGAAAATCTTCTCCGTGCGACATAATTGAGTCGCGATCTCCTGCTTCTTGCAGGCACGCACCAGTTGTTTCCGTCAGCCGTCTTCGCTCTCATTTTCCGATATTCTCTTGACCTCAAAACCCCCTCCAAAATGTTTATGTCTTCACGAATTTCATGCCGGGAAAGTGATGCTAGACCGGGAAGTATGTCCCTCTGGAAGTCTTTCAATCTCCTGCCTCTTCTTATTTTGAAACCATAATCCTTGTTCTCCGCAAAATCTACTTCAGGCACCTTTGATGACACGCACAAATCATCTTCACTGCATTCCTTTAGATTCAGCGTGAGGAGCTCAAACGAATCAACAGAATACTGTGGTGTTTCCCTCTCCTTATTTTGCGACTCATTTGATTCTCCATCTTTGACTGAACAATCTTGAAAACAAGCTGAACTATCCAACGAGAAGTTGATCAGTGATTCCGCTGCCTCCAGTACCAAATCATCAACTTTATATGATTCTTCTTTTCGGACAAGTTCACCATTCACCTCACTGCTATCAGAAGATCTGAGGTTCTGCTCACCAGATAATGTTTCATGAGCTTGAGACCCTCTTCGGTTTCCTGAAAACAGATCAACGGGTGAGGGATTTCCCGAGTCCCCTTCTAAAGGTTGCCTAGTCTCTGCATTACTTGATTCATTATCACCGATCAGGCAAAATTTACATGAAGCAGAATATATATCGCCTTGTCCGTCTTGGACCGTGTTGTTGCTATGATCTGAATGTGAGATCACATCATTTTCACTCTTCCCCAGCTCATAATTTATGTCTCTTGTAACTGAAAGAGTGTGAATTTGGCTCTTTGAACTTTCCAATCCGTGTCTGACATTTCTATCATCAGGATGAATCCTGGGATGGCCAAAATCTTCAAAAGTACCAGCTTTGGGCTGCCTAGACACAGCCTCCAAAGCAAGGACCACTTCACTGCCGCTTAACTCGCTAAACTTGGGGTGTTTTACTCCACAAGTTTCTTTGTCTTCAGAATTGCTAGTTGAATTCACCAATGGATGAACAATGCCAGAAGTTTCATTCGAGCAATTATTAGATTCTTTAGTCCAGGTTGTTTCCTCTGCCCTACCAACTAACCCACAGAAACCTTGAGATGAGCTGGCTGTTGAAGGTTGCACCACCACAGGATCGTCCGAGTAACAAGACGAGTCATCACAATAGACTTTGTTAAGGTCCACATTCCATCTCCCAGATGAGCTTATTTGCTGCCTCTTGGGGGACAAATTTATGTTCAAGACATTACCATCACACCTTTTTAAATCTGCAAAACGACCAAGAGCTGGTTTAAAACTCACTAAGACTGAGTCTCAGAAGTTCAATATGATGTTATAGCTGAAAGGATAAGCTAATAGTACCTTGATCGGAAGAGTTCCTTTCACGGTCACATAAAAAAGAGCTCTTATTCAGAGTTTCACGTGATGCATCTTTCTCTGGAGTACTTGGGATGATCGAATCAGTGGTGGGTACCGAGTTTTGCAATCTCTCATGCTTGCTACCATAATTCACCACCGCAGCTGCACAACTAAAAGGAGTTGCATATCCTGAATCCTCATTCAATATTGCATCGGTTGATTCTTCTAAATCAATAACATTTTGAGATAACTTCTCATCGAACCACGTCCTCTTCTCCCTTCGCTTTCTCCTATTGTCATCTCCAATGCTCAAGGAAAGCTTTAAATTGTCAGAATCTGTAACATTACCACAAAAAGCAGTACACTTTCCACGTCAACTCTACTATTTTTCACAAGCGATTTGCACTCCTATCTTTAGAATATCTTACCAGCATGACTAGTGTAAATATTGGAAGGAAGTTCATGACCACGAGGCCTTTGTTGAAGCCTATAGAATAGACCCCGGTGCTCTTCTAACAATTCTTGGCTTTTAAAATGTGCTAAGCCCTGCTGACAATGCAAGAGTATCACATTAACAGACCACAAATGGAAGTCCAGCACTTAATTATTAGTGGCGGATTGATATAACTCGCCCATATCCACCTCAACCTACCAAAGGTCCATACTCTGCAGGCTTTCACAATGCAACAGACTTGGATTCGTACTTACTTTATTCAAATTGTATTGATCGAACTCCATCCAGCCGATATTATGCATCAGTGTCTTTTGCATTCCGTATATGCGATGGAGTTCATGAACCTGAAGACATATCATCAAAATAAATGTTACTACTGTATTCCTTCACAAAAGTGAAACAACAGAGAATAAAGCTTTAGCAGTGTGCTATACCTGCTTCTGAAATATAATCTCCTGGTTCAGCATAGTCTTCCTGAAAGCTTCTTTTAGTGAGTCGGTGTATATGTGTGCAGAATCGTTACATATGTCTACTGAATTCAGATCAAAATCTCGCCGCATATACATTTTTGTCCTGATAATGTCGAGTCAATGCAGATCTTTCTTTCCTAAGCAAGCTAGCTTTTAGGCAAATTTTCCGCACCGTACTTCATGACTCATCCACACAGAACTCTTCGAGATGCAACACTAGTGAATTCTCGGACTACCAAACCATAAAGGGTCTCAGTGTTCTATCTGAAAATGAAAACATGGGAAATAGTATCAACTCAGTAAAGTAAAGTACATTTGAAGAAATTGTCATGCTTATATTAAGGCACAAAAAAAAGAAGGGAGAAAAACAAAACAAAATCACCCACATTCATAGACACCAACACCTGAAAAGAACCTCTCCACTGTTGTTTGCTTGTTCCAAAAATAAGTCTTTTTTTTTTTTAATAATCACCAATAAATAAGTAATGTAACGTATGGAACAAAACAGTAAAACAAAATCCTGAATGTTGAACAAAGTCACAAACTAGAATTACTTCTTAACACCCAGTTACACAAACATATTCAAAAGCAGCAGTTTGGAAAGATCTAAGAAAATCCAAAAACTTTTCCAAGAATTAAAGAAAGAGAGAAAATATGGCAAAAAACATGCAAACCCAGATTGGACTAAAAGCAAATCTAGACAACTATCAATCTCTCAGTTGAGACACAATCGTAAGAACATAATTGCCCCCAAATTTTTTATAAAAAAAAGTATTTTTAATCGTTTACAGTACTTAAAGACCCTTTACGAAAAGAAAAAGGTCAGTACTTGCTAACAGGCTAAAAGATAATAATTTAATTAATTTAAAAAAAAATCAATGAACTTGATGATATGTCGAAACTATAGCAACAAAAACACACAGCATATTACATATAACTGGGATGTATACAAATCCAAATGCAAAGAATATAGGGGAAGATTATTGTTTGTACCTGAAACAGAAAACCCATATAGTATATGCAACTTCTTCTTCTTCTTCTTCTTCTTTGTTCTTGTTTATTAACATAATTCTCCATTTTCACAAATCACAAAGCTATCAAAAGAGAGCAAAATGAGAGCAAAAGGTTACAAAACCAAATGGGTTTTTGGAGAGAGAGACAGAGAAGGACAATAAAAAGAAGAAAGAGAAGAAGGCGATTTCGGAGAGAGAAAGAAGAGAGAGAGAGTAATGCAAGCAGGTGATGGTGCGCGTGTGGGAGGGGAGCGAATCATCTTTATTTGCTGCTCATATTTTTATTTGCCTTTCTGTCTCTTTCATGCTTTCACTCTCTCTCTCTCTCATGTTTGTACAACAAGATATAATGAGAGAGAGAGAGTCTTTGGGATTCCCTTTTCTTTCTTTCTTTCTTTCTCTCTCTCTCTACAATCTCTCTCTCTCCCCTCTCTGTATCAAGAAGTAGTATTAGTTAGATTTGTGTTTAAGGAGAGGACCAGCCAGACATGCTGCGACAGTTTCAACTGCAAAAAATAAAAAAGTGTGCTCCAACCCCTCTCCTATTGGTTCGCTCTCTTACTCTCTCTATGTAAATGTCCCTTCTCTTACTTCTCTCTCTCTCTCTCTCTCTGACCCTTTTTACCTTTCGTATCATATTTAACGCAATCCAATTTCAGATTTTACTCTCATTAATATCGGACTATTTATGACTAATTGTATTTTTTTACAGATAACAATCATACTATTTAATTATGAGATAGTTTTGTTATAACTTAACGTACGTGCATAATTTGGAGCTATTTAACTTTTTTTTTAACTGATTAAAATTTTTATTAATTTTACAGAGGAAAACAAAAATATGTTATATTTTTTTAGATTGCAGTTGTTACTCAAATATCTCATTAATCTCATTAATGTTATAAAGGTTAATATAGTTCGTGATTGTAGATAACGAAAATTTCACTAAAAATAAATTACATAGTTCAAATCACATCCTCTTTTAATACCAAAAGTAGAAATAAATCTTTTAATATTGTAAATACGCTTTTATCAAAATTTATGTGTCTAATGATTAGATTTAATTAAAATCATATCTAAATTAGTTTAAACCATGACTTTATTGTAGAGGTTTTTTTTCCCCCCTCAATAACCAGTCCTAGATTTTCCTATCAGTTATATGTCACTTTTTTTTTTTTGAAAAGACAAATTGCATTAAAAATCAAAGAGATATAAACATTAATATTGAAAAACACGAGGAATCTTGACCGCAAACTTCAACTACACAATAAGAAAAAAACAACTATCACATTTTTTGTATTTATATTTTGAAATTAAAAAATCATCATAAGGATCATGTGTCTTAATTTTTAGGATTTGAATGAAATAATCTTTATAAAACATACTAACGATATAGTTCAATAAATCCTCTTACAATACGTAACTTTTTACAATTTTTAGATTATCTAATTCTGTCAATGATACTATAGAACTTCACTAGGAGGACTTTTCACCTTGTAATTTTGCGTATGACGTTTAAAATTTCATAGTAAAAAGTATATTTTCTAACCTATACGTGAATTATTGTCTTACACTCTAAAGATATATCAGACTTACAGAAACCAAAAACCCACAAATGGAGCGCTTATTACGTGAAAACTTTTGGTGTTGCTTGCATGTTTGTACATCGAGGTCTAATGTAGCCCTAAAATGAACTCAGCATGTTGCACATGATTTGCTTGGGCAATAGTTTTATGTTTTATTCTACTTCATTACGTACACGTTTATATTGAATAAAAAAAAAAACACTTTTCATATAATTAAAAAAAAAGGGCAATAAATGGAAAGTCTTGTGAAATATTAAAAAAATATATGAGTAGGCAATATAAAATTATAAATATTGGATGGTGCGTCGGGGCCTATCTGTCTGTTTGATGAGAAGTATGGGAGTTAGATGCTAGATTCTATGCAATTAATTACAAGTAGGGCCATATGTACAAACCCGCTTTTGCGTTGACAGGTTGTCATACTTGTTATAAGAAATGTTCTTCATTTTCTTTACTATTTCATTTTCAACTCCCTCTCTCTCTCTCTCTCTCTCTCTCTGCTTAACGGTATAAAAAAAGGTCATTAAAATGATTTTTTTGCAGTAGATGTCTTACCCAAAAAAAAAATATATATATTTTAGATTAGGCGTGTGTTTGTTTCATTATCTAAATTAATTCAATTTAAAAATTAAATTAAATATTTTATTATAATTTAATTTAAATTAATTTATAAAAATAAAAATAACTTATATTAAAAATTATATTAAAATAATAATAAAAATAAAAAATAGTAAAAATGAACTCTATCATGTTAAATTAAATCAAAACTGATTTAGACAACTTCATTTAATTTATAAGATTGATTAAGCTAGATCGACAAAGCAAACGAATCCTATATTTGATTGATGGATATAAATCCAAAAAATTGAATTTGAGTTCAATTTTGTATTTAATTTGCTAATTTGTTTTAAATTTTTTAACTCTTAGGCTTGTCTTAAACTACTAACCATTATCTTCAATTAAAAAAAAAGTTTAATAGTATCAAATTTAATAAGACTTATAATTATAAGGTGCCGTTTGGTAAAAAAATTACATTTTAATTTCATTCGAATGCAATACAATTTTACACCAAACACAATTTTTTAACAATATTACGAAAATAATTATCATTCAAAAGTTTTTTAAAACAATCACATCAACTTTTCATCTTCACTATTTATCTCTACTTTTACCAATCACATCAACTTTTCATCCAAATATACTTTTCATTCAAATAAAAAACAAATACTTTTCAACCAAATACAACATTCAAAAAACAAATTTCATTTAAATACAATCAAAATAGAATGTGTTTACCAAACGCCCTCTAAATATAGTCTAATGATAATTTTATATTTAACTTTATAATAAGACATAAAGTTCGAATATCTATATCTCTAAATTCAAAAAAAAAAAATCTTTAGACTTTAACATTTTTGTTTTTATATGATTTTACAATCTCAATTTAATATAGATAGCTCAAAAATATGTAAATGGGAAAATCTGCGATAGGACTTCAAAAATAATACTTATTATAATAGGTACTTTTTTTTAAACAATTCAAACGTTAAGATTTACTTGTTATAATGTATGTTATCTCATAAAATCATACATTAATAAATTAAAAAAAAACTCAAGAAACAAAAATAAAATAAAATAAACCCAAAATTCTCCATTCACCATCGGCCCACCCCACCGATGATGCTTCCATCAATGACCTATGAAATGAGCCCCTTATAAGATCTACCAACGGCATCCCTAGATCCTTCAAGCCTCCACCCAATAACTGACATCGACTCCTAGTCCCTTCTCTTTATCGCGAAGTTAAGGCCACTTCGTCTGTGGATCCACTTCTTTCTCTATCTCTCTCTTTGCTTTTTTTTTTTTTTATAAGAGAGAAAAGCCCTTTACTTATTGAGTCAACAATTGTATGACAAACATGATCTGTTGATGAAGAAACAAACCATGTTTATGTTGAGCTTAACTTAGCTCTAAAAGATTTCTTTTGCACTTTTTCTTTGGATTATTCACGGAAAAGCCATAAAATTGAATTACTTAGTAGTTTGTCTCAAGTGGGTTAACAATCCTTAATTTTTTTTTTCTATCCTTAAATATTTTTTCTCCATGTATCTGGGATTGCGATTCGGTGAAGTCAGCAAAAGAGTGGTAGAGGTAAGGCTCAGTAACAAAGACGTTGATCGCTGCCATAATTAGCACCAAAAGCAAGGCCAGCACCAGCAACTCATCGTGGAAAGGCCAAGTCAAAGCTTCTCGCTCTTTCAACTCACCGCCATTGAAGGTAGTGGAGGGAGGTTTTCGGGAAACGTTAGTTGGTAGTTTAAAAGATGAATAAGAAGACGTACAATTTGTAGAATGCTGACAAGAACCAGGGCGAAGGTGGCACTTGTAGGGTTGGTTGGTAGTGGATAGAATAGTTTGGGTTTTTTTTTTAATTTTTGTTTCTTAAATTTTTGTAATTTATTAGTCTATAATTCTATAAGGTATGATACATCATAACAAGTAAATTTTAACAATTGAAGTACATATGAACGGTTCACCAAAAAAAAAAAGCCTATGGTAGAGACTATTTTTAAGTTCCTACAATAGACTCTTGTTTTAAAAATAAAAGTAAAACAACTATCAATTGATTGCTTAATTTTATTTCATTTTTTTTAATTAAGAACTGCTTAGGTATTGCTTGGTACATGGATTATGATTAAAGTTTTTTTTTTTTGAAAAAGGAATATGTATTCAAGAAAGAAAGCGATGAACATTACAAGAACAAGCTACTAACCCCGTGATATAAAGAACTAAACTCTTAAATGAGATTAAATTTACTAGTAAAATCTAATGACGCTTAAAAAAAGGATGAATACCATCTTGGCACATCCATATTGAGCACTAACAAAGCTCTTTTTGAAACTCTCTTCAATTGATAAAAACTAATCAGTTTAGAGTAAGAATTTCATAGCATAAAGGACACTATAAAACTCCGTATCGAAATAACTTGAGTAGAACTAAAATAACCTTAGACATATCGTTAAAACATACAAAGGATGGTGATAAATTCAAAATACACATAGAAATAACTATTTGGAGAGACCACCGTTCTTATTACTAACAAAATAACAAAAAAACAGAATGACAAACAAACAAACAAACAAACAAAAGACACCTAAAAATATCATTGATCCACCACCCATCTTGATGAAACTTCTCACTATCGATGATCCATAGATCTTGAAGAAGATCTCCAAGAAAAGCTCTTAATCCCCTAGCTAACTCCGTGCATATGAAGCTTCCCATTGCCATGCCACTCCTTGGCTCTACCCCAATTAGTAGAGATCTCAACCATTAAACTCATCCCATCATGCAACCTTTAGTGACACTAAGCCTTTTTAGACATTGATCGGAAGAAGGCGACTTGCTAGGCGGATTTTTGAGTCTAGATGGCTAGCACCACATCGATCACTTGCTTCAATTGACTCCAAGAAGACTCTATTGAAGGGAAAGCATTATCGAGAGAACAAAACCCTAATTGTTTTTTTTTTTAATGATTCTTTGTAATTATTATTAAAGTTTTTAGTTCAAAACAGAAATGTAAATTCCAATAGGTGTTTGAGAAAAAAATAAATAAATGTAATTTATTTGGATCTCAATAAAGAAAATAAAAAATCATATCATATAGCATAAATAGAGGATATTAATAAAAAATTATAACATAATATTAAAGTTATGTAAAATTATAGTACATTTTAATTTCATTTTTAATTTATTCCACTTTTGTGCTCTTTTACATCTCTTTTTTTCTCCCACCCCCTCTTTCTTTTCCCTTTCTGTCTCTCTCTCTCCCGTTGTCCTTCAGAGCGACAGATTGTGACGGAGTTGGGACCGCTTTGGTGACCACCTTGAACCTCAATTGCAATGTTCCTCTGGGCAATGAGTCGAATGAATCAGTTGTGAGCATGAATTCCATCATGTCTTTTTTTCTTTAAGTTTATTTTCAAAACAAATAACTCAGTTGTGGGCATGAACTGAAAATAGCTCAAGTCATGATTTTCGGCAATTTTCCACACAATCTTAAGTGATTTAATCACGATTTCGCCGTTGTTATTCGGATTTTCTGATTCGTGTTTCCTCATGTGCATTCATCATTGGATCTATGCATCTCTTTCGCTTCGGAAGATCTATCCACCACGGCTTCTGTTATCGATGACGATGGCGATGACTTTCTAGATCTGAGGTGATAGAGAGGATGATTATAGGGTAAAATGGGAAATTCAAAATTTTATAACTTGAATATACTATAATTTTCACCTTATTAAAAATTTGCTATTTTGTTAAATCATCATATTAAATTATGCTATTTGCCTCATTCTCCTAAAAGAAAAATATTTAAGGCACCACTGACACTAAGCACCATTATTAATAAAAAGTAGATTATGTCAAATGATTCTACATTGTAAAACTAATATTTTATTAATAGATGATGTTTAACACCAATGATATCCTGTAACAATGCTTTTCAAAAAATAAAATCTTATTGGATAATCTAATTCAAATTGAGTTTTACCAATTCATATTGAATATCTAAACGCCACTTTGTTTTGTTTTTGTTTCTTTTTTTTTTTGTTTTTTTGTTTTTTTGTTTTTAAGGGTAGAAGTTGCTGGTTCAAAATTTATTGGGTTTGTAAATATATAATTACCGTTTATAACTGGTCCTAGTATGGTAAATTAATTTAGGATTCTTTTGTCCAGAATTTGTGTGTCCTTTTCTAGTCTAGATAGGGATTGTAAAACAAGAACCTCAGCCCTTCTGATTCTGAACGGCCTAAAATAGCCAAAATATGATATCCTTTCCCCCAAAAACCGTGAAGATCCAGCAATTTGCTGATTTCTTGAAATGCTGCCTCCCCTGGGATTTTGCACTGAATGGTCTTGTTTGTTTGCAAGTTTAAGGCTAGCTGGAATTGATGAGAGTCTAAAATTTGTTTTTAGTTTGTTTATATTCATGCATATACTTTATTTTATTTATTTAATAATGCTTAGATAATTAGTTGAATAAAAACATAATGAAATACTTTATTTACGGTGAAATACTAACTAAAAGTATAAAATGAAACTGATAGGAGCTAATTATCTCGAATTTGAAATACTTTATTTCATTTTTTTAATAATGTTTAGATAATTAGTTAGAGGATTAATTTAATTTTTACCCATAAATTATGTAATCTTTTTCATTTTGTATTCTGAAATTACAAAATTATTCGTTATATTTCTATCAATATAAAATTATTCAAAATGTCTATTTCACTTAATTTTATTTGTTGATTTAATAAAAATCTATTAAAGATTACATAAATATTTAAAATATAAACATTAGTTTTTAATTAAAAAATAATTTTTTTCTCTCTTTCTCTTCTCATTCTCTCGCTTTCCTTCTCTCTCTACACCATAAACCTCCCCCCAAAATCTGCTACATCAGATTGATCAAAACCTCAAACCCACAAAGAACCCAAAAGAACAAAAAGTTGGATCACCGGAAAAATAATGATTTCTTGGACGGGTTCGTGAGGAGAAGGCGGAATAGAGTACTACTAGCTTGATTCGTTGACTAGAGCTACAAAGTAGCTCTAAGTTTCTTCTTCTTCTTCTTCTTCTTCTTCTGTGTTCTCCCAATTTTGCATTCCCATAAACAATCTCTCTCTGCTTTTTCCATGACATTAATAGCCAATTTGGTATTCTAGCTTAAATTTAATTTAAGTTAAGATAAATCTAAATTAAAGTTAAGTATTTAATATTTTAGTATAACTTGAAAGTTTAGTTCAAAATTTATTAAAAAATATGCTAAAATAATAAAAGTAAAGATAAAATTATATTAAAAATTATGTTAAAATAATAAAAATATAAATAAACTTGTGTGAAAATAGTGAAATTAATTTTAAAAAAGTTTGATTCAAGTTAAAATAAAAAAATTCTCAAATACGCATTCAAGTCCAAACCAAGTTATAACAGAATTAGAACGGGAAGCCATATGTGTTCAAAGATCAAAAAGGTTGGTGAATTTTTACTTATTTATTATGCTATTTAACTTTAATTTTTTATCTGGGTTTTTTTTTTATATATATAACATTCATTTTGTGTTTATTCTACCAAGTAAGACATCGGTTTAAATGGGTTTAAGATCTTTGTTTTTTAAACAACGTAGTTTTTTAAGGTCCTATTATTTGTTTATTGTAGGGCTTGTCGCATCGGAGATCATTTTAGGAATTTGGGTTTATCTTGATACCGTTGGAAATTTTAGTTCATTTTACTTTTTTTTTTACTATTTTATTTGGGGAAGGTTTAGGGGGGATTTTGAGTCCAAAAATGCCAAGCATAAAAAACGAGTTCTTTGGTCCAGACATGAATGGTAATATCAAAGGAAAGACTAAGAAACTGATCAAGATAGCTGAGTGTTTGAATTCGACGAAGATAATTCGCATTATTTACCATGATCCGAATGTCACAGATTCTTCAAGCGAAGAAGATGAGCAATACGAGATCAATGGGCATGGATTTCGCAAACCAAAGCGCCTTGTCTTGGAGATTTTTTAGTAGAAAGAGAGAGAGAGAGCGTGAAAGAAAGAGAGGACAGAGAAAAAAATTACTTCTTAATTTGTTTTTTAATTAAGAATTAATATTTATTTTTATAATCAAGATTTATATTTTAAACATTTATTTAATCTCTCTAATGGGATGTTACGTAAGAATTTTATTAAAGTTATAAACGGATTCGGATGAAAAGAAAATTTTGAATAATTTTATGTAAATTAAAGGTTCGTTTGGTGAATGCATTGCGTTTGAATGCAATGCATTGAATGCAATTTGTATTTGGAGGAAAAACATTAGTATTACATTTGAATGCAATGTGTGTTTGAGGGAAAAATATTTGAATTGTATTTTAATAATAAATATATGATGTGATGGGTAAAAGTAGAGAGAAAAAAAAAGAGGGAGAGAGAATATATGATAAAATTAATAAAAGTAATAGAAAAAAAGGAATAATAAATAATGATTGTGTTAGATTTAAAATGTGATGTGATTGGTATTTAAATGAAATGTTTTTGTATTTGGGGGAAAATTGCATTGCATTTAAATGCAATGCCAAAAAAATGCTTGTCCCAAACACCTACTAAGAGACAAAAGGTTTTGTAATTTTAGAGTATAAAGTGAAAATCAGTTTATAATTTAAGGATAAAAATAAAATTAACCATTGTTTGAAGACTGTTTATAGCAATATCTAAAATATTTTTATAATGTTTTTTCTCATTTATTTTTCAAATCTAATGATCCAAAGGAACCATTATTTTTTGTTAAAGAGGGAGCTCAACCAGCTTGTAACTTTTTCATCTTACAAATGTGAAATATTAATTTCCACCAGCTTGTTACTTTTAGATATACAATACTTGATGCAGTGTAAACTGAATTACTTTGATGCCTCATATGTTGGAGTAATTAGTGGCTAGAATTTGAGCATGAAGCTTATAAAAGAAACAAAAAACTACAATTAATATTAGTATTATATACATGTAGACATATGTGAAACAAAGATTATAGTGGTCCGTAGTAGCACTAACTATAACTACTAACTAATACCGATACGACAAGAAAACGTTAGCTGGCCAGATGTGAACTTGCACCAACTCTCCAGCAAAAATCTTTAGTGTTTCATGGTTGAGAACCGTCATGTCATGAGGTACTAGGTCTCCTTAGTGATATTGTTTTCTTCTATCAAGTGTCAATTACCTTATTTTGAGACTATGAGTGGTATAAGGAATTTTCATTCTTATCTGGACTTTTTATATCACCATCAATTCAAATAATGATTGTTTTTATTGATAGATGCGATAGTTTAATAGTAAGAGTAATAATTTTTTAACCATTTGTCAATAAGAATCATATCAATTGATTTAAAATTAGATAAAACTTTAGATCTTCCTGATGTTCTTTTAGTTTATCAAAATTTTTATCTTGGGTACTTGTATTTGAGGGATCTTATAAGTCCTAATGAAGTTTCAGTAACTATTTAGGAGGTAATGATGAACCGACAGTAGAATCACACATCAAAAAAGAGTAAACTCTGATGATGTGTCTCAAATGCACGGCTTAAGTGTTAAACTAAAATGGAATTTTGGAAAGCAGTTAGTAATATAGAGTGACAGGGAAACTGCATTCTATAAGTCCCAAGACTGAATTAATCCTTAACCAGTGTAAAAAATTAGTTAATATATGGTGAGTACACATAAGGGGTTTTTATAGAGAGAGAGAGAGAGAGAGAGCAACTATTTTAAATTTCTAATAAATTTCTAATTGTGCATTGCAAGCCATAAAATAATTCTTTATTTGATTCAACATAATCATGCCCAAATATTGGCCTTTTTTTTTTTGGCCAAAAAATTGCATCTGACATTTTAGGGTAAGGGTACTTCTTGTTGCCATTTATGCCACTTTCAGGGCATTGATTTACATGGACAGGGAAGCAAATGCACAGTCATTGACACAAGTACCCTATAACCCCTTTCAAGTTAGCTCTTCAATTGTCTTTTTAACAAAGTTTTAATTTTCTTCTTTTATAGTAATCACTTAACCAATGTTAATTCAGCGGATATTTCTACACACGTCTATAAATATTGATAGTTGGGAACAGGGAGGGGACCACTTATTTAAGAAAAAGTTTGGGATCCATGAGGTGGGCTCTAACGTTTTCCAAATCATAAAGTTCTTATACATTTGTCCCACTTCTTATTTTGGCGTCATTAAATGGTGTTAGAGTAGGAATGTATTCCTAAATCTCAAATCTTGAAACCTTATAATCATTATATTAAATCATTATGATTAATTATTTAGAAGATATACTTGAATCCATATTAAAACATTAGAGAAGAATGAAGTCTTTCACAATCAAATCTCTTTAGATTCTTAATATGCTCTATGGATTTTCTCTCTTAAATGAGGAGGGAGGAGGACAGTAAATATTATGTATGATTTGAACTGAGGACCATAACTCATATAATGACCCTTATATACTAATTTAAATTAGAGTTTCATCAATCTTAATTTAATTAGTATTGGGTTTCTACACGTTAAAATCTATACCTTATAGATACTTCCAGAGTCTAATTCATAGATTACTTATTTGGCCTTATTAAATTAAATAGCTCATAATATAGTTGATAAAATTCTAATAATCTCTCACTTGGGCTATATAAGCTTCTTGAAACAATTATATTAAATAAAGTCTTAAGTACATACTGAAAAATTATCTATTCTGAAATATCTTATTAGTTATAATCTGGTCCATCTTGTATATTAGCATGGAATCAAAGTTACTTTCATAATATATATATGAAACTAGACCCATCAATGGTTACCATATTAATATATTCAATGACATAGATCAAGTATGGATGTGTGCATAGAAATTACATGTAATGTGATTTTAAACATACCTATTTTCAATCGCTCTAACTTTATACTTTAGTGAGATCTAACATGAATAACATTCAGAGTTTATAAATGAACCATATACTTTATTTGCATAAACAAACATAAAATATGTGTGTAACGAAGAGCATTAAAATACAAACTCCCACTAAACATGCGTGTTGTCAAATAAAATGACACCCATATGATCAGTGTGATCATGAAAGACCTTAGGTGGTAAATCTTTAGCAAGTGGATTTGTAATCATGGAGTTTGTCCCAATATTTTATGTAACCACTTGATGACTCTAAACTCTTTCTTTAACAATGACAAACTTAATGTCTTTGTACTTTGATTTCATGGAACTTTTGTTATTGTTAGAATAAAACACAACCAAATTATTGTCACAATATATCTTTAACGATCTTTCAATACCATCTATAATTTGCAGCTTATGACAAAATTTCGCAACCATATCCCATGATTAGTTGCCTCATAACAGGTTATAAACTCAGCTATCATATTGGAAGAAGTTATAAGTGTCTAATTAGCACTCTTCCACAAAATAGCTCTTCCAGCTAACATGTAAATATTGCCCGACGTGAATCTTTCACTGTCTTAGAATCCAGCAAAATCAGAATCAAAATATCTAACGATCTCCAAATAATTCGATCTCTTATAAGCGAGCATGTGATCTTTTGTTCTCTATAAATAACGCATAACTTGTTTTGCTACTTTCCATTTATCTATCCCTAAGTTATTTAAATATTTGCCTAACATTCTCACTATGAGCACGATGTCTAGACGTGTGCATACTTGAGTATATATAAGACTTCCTACAGTGGATACATAAGGAATCTTTTGCATTTCTTTCCATTCCAACTCATTCTTAGGACACTAATTAGGACTAAACTTATCTACGTTAACAACAATGGTATCTCTTAGAGCACAACCTTTTATGCCAAATCTATCAAAAACTCTTTTGATATAGTAATTTTGTGATGACTCGAGGATACCTTGAGAGTGATCTCGATGTATTTATATTCTTAATACAAATGAGGCATTCCCAAGATCTTTCATCTCAAAATCTTGGTCAGAAATCTCTTTATTTCATGTAATAAGCCTATATTGCTATTAGCAAGTAGTATGTCATTAACATATAATGCCAGAAATATATACTCACTCTTACTAAACTTATGATATAGATAATTATCTATCTTATTTACCTCAAACCCGTATGAGATAATAACTTAGTGAAATTTGTGATACCATTGATGAAAAGCTTGTTTCATACCATAGATGGGTATTTTTCAGTTTGCAGACCATTTTTTTTGGGTCATTGGATACAAAGTTTTCTGACTGATCATGTATATCGTTTCATCAATGTTACCTTTGAAAAATATAATCTTTACATTCATTTGATGTAATTTCAAATCAAAATGAGCTACAAGTGCCATCATGATCCTAAAAAAGTCTTTTGTTGAAACTGAAGTGAAAGTCTTTTTATAATCAATGCTTTCTTTCTAAGTAAAATCATTGGCAACTAGATGAGTCTTATATCTTTTAACATTGACTTTTGAATTCTTTTTGGTCTTAAATATTCATTTGCAACCAATGGGTTTCGTACTTTTAGGTAATTCAACAAGATCCCAAATGTCATTGTTGTTCATGGATTTCATCTCATCATTTATGGCATCTATCTACTTTTGAGAATTAGAACTTTTTTTGGCTTGATGGAAGTTGATTAAATCATCTTCCATCATTCTTATATCAACATCATGTTCTTGGAGAAAAATGACATAGTCATCCAAAATCGCACTTCTCCTTTTTCTAGTGGATATTCTCACTGGTATATCTTCTTGAGGTTGTTGAGTTTGCACTTTAGGCATAATTTCTTCATTTTGCACAAGAAGCTCTTCTACAAGGTAGCAACTTATAATTCTTGAGTTCAGTTTCTTTTCATTTGGCTTGTAAGGCCTTGCCTTAGATAGACAACCCTAAATGTGTAGATGTCTAATACTAGGTTTTTTGTTTATCTATAGTTCATAAGGGGTTTTAGCAACTACTTTGCTCGAAACCTTGTTAAAGATATATGTTACAGTTTTTAGAGCTTCTCTCTAAAGGAATTTTGATAAAGAAGAATGATTAGTTAAACTTTTTAATATTTCCTTAAGTGTTCTGTTCTATCTCTCAAAAACACCATTCATGCTAGGTTTGCCTTACATTGTGTATTGTGGGGCAATATTGTATTCTTCTAGGAATTTCGCAAAAGGTTCTAGACGTTGTTCACCGGATCCATCATATCTACTATAATATTTACTACCATGGTCAGATTTAGCAGCTTTAATTTTTACATTAAGTTGATTTTCAACTTCAACTTTGAAGTCCTTAAATACATCTAGAGATTGAGACTTCCTATTAATCAAATATAGGTACTTGTATCTTGAATAGTCATTTATGAACGTAATAAAATACTGTTGACCATTTCAAGAAATTATAGGGAATGGTTTGCAAACATCAGTATGAATTAGTTCTACAATATCAGAACATCTATTGGCATCTAATTTTTTAATGTTTGTTTGTTTTTCCTTTATATACTCAATATAGATTTGGAAATCTATCAAATTAAGGGGATCAAGAATCTCATTAGATACAAGTCTCTAAATTATTTGTTTAGAGATATGGCTCAAACACTTATACCATAGTATGGCAGAATTCTGATTAGTTAATTTTTATTTTGTACCACATAAACTTATACATAAGGTTTCATTAAATGAGGTAATTATATTCAACAAATATAGGGTATCATGTAAAGATAGAGAACTGGTACTATCCCTTCGCTACTACTACAGAGCCTCAAGAAAATTCTCATATTGAGTTGCACTGCAAGCTTTTTGAATTAGGTAAAAACAGAATTTGGATCACACATTTTAATAGAATTGATGTTTGATTTTTTTTTTTTAAGGATTCGTTTGGTGAACGCATTGTTTTTGCATTGCGTTTGAATGTAATGTATTGAATGTAATTTATATTTGGAGGAAAAGCATTAGCATTGCATTTGAATGCAATGTGTGTTTGGGGGAAAAGTATTTGAATTGTATTTTAATAATAAATATGTGATGTGATGGGTAAAAGTAGAGAGAAAAAAAAGAGGGAGAGAGAATATATGATGTAATTAATAAAAGTAATAGAAAAAGTGAAATAATAAATAGTGATTGTGTTTGATTTAAAATGTGATGTGATTGGTATTTGAATAAAATGTTTTTGTATTTGGGGGAAAATTGCATTGCATTTAAATGCAATATTAAAAAAATTTGTGTCCCAAACACTAGCTAAGTTTCAGAAACCATTTTTTAATATCACTTGGTAAGATAAAGACCAGTTTCCAATATCACTGATCAATTTAGGCAGTAGGATACGGATGAAGGGGTTCTGAATTAGATACAAAAAGTGAGTGACTCATGTTTGCTTTTAATATTCTTCAGCTTTTGCTCTACCTTATAAACTGCGCTGGGAACATAGATCAGTGTATGCAATCAGAACGAAGTAGTCATTTAGTATCTTAAGGCAACCATTGAGAAAAGAATCTATCAGAGGTAAAATACACTCTCGGACTATCCCATGTTAGTGCGAGTCTTAGCATGTAATATATTTGAAATTTTTTCAATTTAGAATGTTTAAAGCTTTTGGTTTAAGTGTTTAGGGATTGTTATTTGAACAACGAATAATCTATGCTTGCAATATCTTCCAAGTAATGAAAGTGATTCAATGCGCACAAGTACGGTCTTGTTTTTAGATTCACTGCAATAGTTTAGTAGTAGGAAACTTAAGGTTAGGTTACATGAGTTTTCATACGAAATCATGTTTTTTAGGCTTCTGTTAACAATGTTGTTGTTAAGTTCTCGGGTAAATATTATAATTTGGGTGTATTGAAGGTAACTAGAGGCATCTAAATTGTCCGTACCGGTAGAAGTGTTATGGGTGATACTACTTCTCAGTCTCTGCTTTTTATTTTTGTGGTTTTGTGAAACTTCCATAGTAAATCTCAAGGTTGAGATGGATGGTTAATCATGTTATTGTGTTCTCAAACATCTTACATGTGTATTACTTTTTTTTTTTAAATGTATTTCTTATAATTGTAGGATGACAACATATAGTAGTTTGTCTTAAGAGATACATATTTTATGATTTATGCGTGGATTAGATATGCATATATATATATATATGTATGTATGTAATCATATATTACCTCCAAGTTACTTACATATAACGGAAGAGCAAGGTAATTAGCCAAATTCTAACGCCATTTGATTCAGATAGAATGAGATTAAGTATTCAAATATTCGACTCTGAATTTGTACTTATTCTAGAGCTGACTATGAACTCCAACATCTACAAGACTAATTAGTAATAATAATGTTTTCTCAAGCAAACTGCTCTTGCCCTTGTATATTTTCTTGTGAAAACTTATATTTTGCTAGTCTTTACATAAATAGTGGAATATATTGGTATTTGCCATTTTACAGAACTGATTTGAAGTTTCTTCAACGCTTTTGCATTCTTTCAACCATTATCTATAAAGATTCATATCTTTCTATAATTTTTACCTCTACATTTCTTATGAGCAATATCTTGACTTATGCTAGATAGTCTTGACTAACTCACAATATTGCTTTTGCTCTTAGTTGGTATGTTTACAAGTATAATCTATTGATGTTTTAACGCTTTATGAAATTGACAAATACATTTTTGTTGGCATGTTTTCAGACATAAATCTAGAGGCCAGATTGTTTCAAGATTATCGATAAGTAAGAATGTTGTGAGTCGAAGGAAATTTTCATTCATTGGGAATAGTTATATCTTTCTTATTCAAGTCCGTATGGTAAATGCTTATTCCTTGCTTGGTACTTTTATATGAATGAATGATGAGAAGAGAAAAGATAAATGGTTAGTCAATACGGTAAATGCTTACTTTCTGTGCTTGAAATTTAATCAAAGTCTGCATAGTGATTATAACTCATTATACATTTTCAATGTTACTCCTTTTGAGTGTGATTATCAACCATTGCAATGAATTATGTTAAATATTAAGGAATAACGGCATGAGATTTTCTTGCTTGTTTCTTATCTCCTTGTTGTCCAAGTTCAGTTAACCAAACACAAAAAGTTCAGAAATTTATACGATGGAGCATTTAGCATCCGGGCAGCAGGGCCAGAATGTTAAAAGAGATATTACAAGAGAGTCATCACATATTTTAATTCTTCTGTTTTTATTTTATTTTATTTTATTTATCTTTTGCAGGTTTATTTATATTAAAATTCCCTCTTTCTCATTTTTAGATTTCGAATTTAATAACTGCCTAATCCATGTTTTACACGCTTAAATTTTCTTTTTTTGCTGCAAAAAGTTTTGATGCAATACTTTGAAGAAACAAAAGCTTCAAAATTGTCGTAGGTTTCCCTCTGTCCGTTCTATCACCAAATTTCTTCTCATAATTAAATTAGTGAGTGCATAAGAAATTGTGTGAGTGCCTAAATAGTTTGAAACTCACCATTTGTTATCTACATAAGCGATTGTGGAGTATAAATATTTATTAATTTTGAGCTAATTTAATATTATTTGGTATTACTCTCCTGCTTTTATAAATTTTATCTTTTTGCTTGATATTTTTCTTTTCTACGTCATTTACAAACAATGGACATCCTGCATGCTTTATGTGTCAACATGGACGTTGAATTGAAGCTGAACATGGTCCCTATTCTCGAAGTATTTTCTGTTGGTTATTGTAGGTTGCTGAGCATTGGTGTCACTTAAATAATTGTTTAGACTTGTAACCATTTATAAATTTTGATTTTGCTCAAAAATTGTTGCATGGATTGAGCTTCAATTAATGTCCGGGTAATTTTGAGTCTACTATTTATGCTGTAAATCAACTAGATTTTCGTTAATTTAGTTGGGTTTTTAGACCTTTCTCTCATCATTTAGTTTAAATTTGAAATACTGATTTCAATTATTTCTCATTAAGTACTCCTACTGTTCTTATTTGTCATGGTCTATATATAACAGAACGTTGAAATACAGTATTTAAACCTTAATTGCTGCAACTTAAAAAAAAAAAATGACGTAAATTCATGAGATAAGAAAGAGATTGGCATCAATATTCAATATTGCATACCATGAGAAGAGGCATAACGCATAAATACATAGAGATTAATACGAAGTTCTTGATCGAATCTTAAAATAAGATCGCTTCAAAAATTTTATATGAGCTATTTGTTTCCATTCTTTTTTTAATACCCTAATGTTTCTTTAAAAGTTGAATATTTGACACAACTTTAAATGCCTAATGTTTTGGAATTTTATACGATCTTGAATAATTTACATTCTTTTTTTTTAATTATATAACGTTTTTTAGTCTCTTTTTTTTTTTTTAATGGTTAAGTTACTCAATATGTAGTAATAATTATTTTATGTTACATTATTATTTTGTGTGCATTTATCGTCTCTAATTCCTAGGATTATTTTACACAAAAATATTGTCATTATTGACTATTATTTGGAGATTTATGCAAGACCCTGAGAGTAAGACATCTCCACAACTATAGAAGCACCATTTTTCTCTTAATGAAGAGAATCGATGGTTTTTTATCCTTTTAAAATTAATTATTTTACAGCATAATTTTTTGGTTATGTAGAGCGTACATGGTTGAAGTTGTTAAGCAAATGTGAATGTTATGATTTTTTGATTATGTAGGGCGTAAATTGTTGAAGTTGTTAAGCAAATGTGAATGTTAAATGAGTTCTTTTTTTTTTTTTTCCTTCCTTATTTTTTAATATGTTCAGATAAGGTTAGTGTATTTGAATAAAGTATTGTATTGACATTATATTTGGATGTTTATTAAATGTAACATGCGTTTAGATGAAAAATATAATGTAATATGTGTTTATATAAAATGTATTTGAATTATATTTTGTGATTGATTATGTGATATAATTAGCAAAAATAGATAGAAAAAAGGGAAAGAAAAAAAATATATCATTGATAAATATAATAGAAAAAATGAAACGATAAATGATAATTAAATTGAATTTAAATTCTAATGTGAAGGACAATTGAAGATAATATTTTAACGTTTTAAATAAAAATTACAATATTATATAAATATAATATTATAATCAAATGCGTCAATAAATTAAAAATTACCCGTGAAAAATGAAATACATCTCCATATTATATTCATAAAACACGCGTTTTAAATTAGTATTGTATAAAACGACAAAAAAAAAAAAAAACAATTCGATAAACACAATGAAACGAATAAAACAAAACAAAAAGTAAAATAAAATTCATGCACCAGCCGGGAATCGAACCCGGGTCTGTACCGTGGCAGGGTACTATTCTACCACTAGACCACTGGTGCTGGTTGACTACGTGTTTGCTCAAAATAGTTTGATGATTAGTTATACTGGAAAAGATTACGGCAATCCAGTTGACCTTACACCGGATGTCTGGTGGCATGAACCATGTTAATCATGATCACCGATGAATTTGAGACAAACATTCTTAATTAACAAAAAAATTTTTTAATTAAAAAACAAATAAAACCATTGAATCTTGGCTCATGTCGCCACCACTCCAGCACTACTCACCCACGTCGCGCCACGTGGCCGTGATCGGCGCCGGAGCCTCCGGTCTAGTCGCCGCTCGCGAGCTTTGCCGGGAGGGCCACAAAGTGGTGATATTGGAGCGAGGAGACCAAGTCGGCGGCACCTGGGTCTACACCCCGGAGGTCGAGTGGTGGGACCCACTGGGGCGCGACCCCCGACGAGCCGTGGTCCACTCGAGCCTTTACGAGTCTCTCCGCACCAACCTCCCGAGAGAAGCAATGGGTTTTCGTGATTACCCTTTTTTGCCTCGACAATTCGACGGGAGAGATCCCAGAAGGTTTCCCGGTCACGCTGAGGTGTTGGCGTTCTTGGAGGAGTTTTCTGTGGAGTTTGGGATTGGTGCATTGGTCAGGTTTCAGACGGAGGTTTTTTCTGCAAATTTGGTGGAGAATGGAAAGTGGAAAGTGAGATCGAAGAAGAGAGGTGATGATGATGGAGTTGACGAGGTTTTTGATGCTTTGGTTGTATGTAATGGCCATTATACTGAAACTCGTTTTGCTCATATTCCTGGTAATTTATTACCTGGACTTTTAAGGTTGTCAAATTGGTTTGTTTGTTTGTTTGTTTGTTTGTTTATTAATGTCTGAGCCTTGTGAAAAACTTGCAATCTGATTGCCAAGAACTTACATTGTGTTGTTACTTGCTTGGAGGTTGGTTCATTAGGGCTTGAAAAAGTACTCTGAAGGGATAAAATTTGGAAGCAAATAGCTTGCTAGAAAACTTGTAATTGTTAGATTTAATTGAATAGAGTGAGGGTCTTGTAATTGTTATCTGAAGCCATTAAATTGTAGACCATAGCGCTAATAGAGGTGATGAAAGTTTTAGTCAGAGCTCCACTTATTTTATATATTTATCTTCTTGCAGGCAGTGATAAATGGCCAGGGAAGCAAATGCACAGCCACAATTACCGTATCCCGGAGCCATTTCGAGATCAGGTCCGTATCAACATTCTACATTATTCTTTTGATTTCGTTATTGCGAGGAAATTGGCATTCTTACCTGCAAAACAAATCCCCAAAACAACAGCAGAAAACCGAACAAAGCAATTGAACAAGAAATTGAGAATCGAGAAGAAAAAGAGACAAGAGATTTTACTTGGTTCGGATCAATGAATCCTACATACAAGGCAGGGAATATCTTCCCTAGTCCACTCCACTAATATCAGGTGTAGTACAAAACTCAGCAAGATCTCAGGAACAAGAACTCCTCTCAGTTTCTCTTTTCCCGAGAAACAAGCACTCTCCCAAGCCCCAATTACAAACCCCAGAAATCCTCTCTCAGATCTTGCTACTCTGGATAATACAGAACTCACACACAAATTAGTTTGTTACAACACCTATTTATATACAAGACAGAACCAATAAGAAATGGACACCTAATCATATTAAGCTGCAGTCCTAAAGGAACTAAATATACAATATTAGAGACACTTTTAACAGTTATTTTTTATTTTGGAGAGGACATTGATCTTGTGTTTTGATAAGTTGTGTGATTATACCGAATCCTGGAGTTGACTGTACTTTGCTAATGCGGGTATCATGGACCAAATTTTTTTAATCTTCCACATGAACACTGGTGAAAACTATTATTGTGGTATGGAAAAGATTTTTAGCATACTTGGGAATGTGCAGAGATTTTTCAAAGGAAATGAATCTCTGGCCTATTTCAGAAGAAACTGGAATTCAAATTTTAACTCTTTTCGTCATACAATTAAAAAAAGTATTAACTAAAAGTGACGTGCAAAAAGGATCTAAAGTGACTTGGTCATTAATACAAACTATTATAGGCTTTGTTTCCTTCCAACCATGAGCTCATCATGTCTTCCCATTTTTTACTCTCAAGCAGGTGGTAATTTGTATAGGGAGCTCAGCAAGTGCAGCTGATATTTCTAGAGACATAGCTGGAGTTGCGAAAGAAGTTCATATTGCATCTAGATCAGCCGCTGATGAAACCACTAAAAAGCAGCCAGGCTATGATAATATGTGGCTTCATTCCATGGTAAAACTACTCAGTACTCACCCATGGTAAGAAATGGGTGACTTGCTACGAGAAGATTTTTTAGGCTTATTTTTCCAGACCCTAAATCAATATTTATAGTAAACTTGAGTTACTAATCCTAATCAACGTCCAAACAAATTAAGCAGATAGAAAGAGTTCATGAAGATGGTAGTGTCATTTTCCAGGATGGTAGCGTCATCTTTGCCGATATCATTCTTCATTGCACAGGGTATGCTTTCTTATTTGGCTTTGGTTCGATTTAGAATTTTAATCTAATGTTTAACAAGGGATAAATGGGGAAGGAAAAAATAGAGTGGAGAGATTTTTGAGGAGAAAAAAGAATTGTGGATTGTTTGGTTGGAGAGAAAAGAGAATGGAAGAGAAAAATACCATCAAAAGTTAAGAAGTTTATGGAGAGAGAACTTGTTAGTACTTGCAATTGAGAGTGAAATTATCTGTGTTCTCATTTTCAAATGAAAATAAGTTACTTTTTTTTCTTTTTTTTTTTCTATCGTACCAAATAAGGTAAAGGAAAAACAATTTTCTTCCTCTTAAACATATTTTGTGTATCTTGTATGTTTTCTAGCTCTCCTTCTCTCATTCTTTCTTACCAAACATGTCAATGCAAGTGCGTGATTGTTCACATTAAACAGAAGGATCATACTCCTTAGAAAGTGAAATGCATAAAAATATTGAAAGATCACTTTTACAATTTTTCCCCCATGAAGATACAAATACCATTTCCCTTTTCTTGAAACCAATGGCCTTGTAACCGTGGACGACAACCGGGTGGGGCCACTGTATAAGCACATCTTCCCGCCAGCCTTGGCTCCAGGGATTTCCGTTGTCGGATTACCATGGAAGGTATATACATCTCTTCACATTAAGAAATTATCACATTCTTATCTGGATGGTTCTTTGGTCGGTGAGTTTGGATACTCTATTGTTTCCAGGTTGTGCCTTTTCCCCTGTTTGAATATCAGAGCAAGTGGATAGCAGGTGTTCTTTCTGGTCGTCTCACGCTTCCATCCGTAGAGGAGATGATGGAGGACGTCAACTCATTTTACTCCAAGCTTGATGTTTCTGGCATACCAAAACGCTACACTCATAACTTGGGAGATTCTCATGTTAACTTTCTTTCTTCGACATTGTACTTTGTTTTCGGTGAAAACAACTTATATGGCAATTTTGTTAGTTGCTAATTAAGATTGGAATAGGTTTTTCTGAAGTGCTGTGTTTCGCAGTTTGAGTATAATGACTGGCTTGCTGATCAATCTGGATGTCCGGTCTCGGAAGAATGGAGGAAACAAATGTATTTTGCGACTTCGAAGAACAGAATCATGAGACCAGAAACATACCGTGACGTTTGGGAAGATGACCATCTGGTATCTCAAGCTCACCAAGACTTTCTTGAATACTCTCCGAAGGACTACTCAGCAATGGAAAAACTAGTTCTTAGTTCTAAACACTAGTAAAATTTACTTATAATAATTTCCAGTAGTGATTGAAATTACCATTATGGAAGCAGTTCACCTGTCAAATAAATTGGCCAAAAAGCTCAATAAATGATTTATATTTTATTTCTTTTTCTTACAAAATGTGTTTTTTTATTTTTCTTCCCCATGATTTCTTGGAGGATTAATCTTCATGAAAAAGATATTATACATCTCAAAGATCCTCTAGAGTGCCTCCAATGGTGGGGACATTTGGAGTGCCTTAATTAGATATTTGAGTTTGCAAAATAGTGTTACAGCTATAATTGATAATTTGGACCTTCCTCACTCCAGACAAAGTGATTGGACCACTTTATAATCAGATGTGTCAAACATATCTGCAAGTGTCACTACAAATAGTCAAACCACTTTCATGTTAACCCACTCAAGTTGCTGCTTCCTGAAAAGTCAACATTACCAATGTTCTAGCCCAAAAATAAAAATAAATATAAAAATAGGAGAGAAGCTGTGTCTTTGATTTTTTTTTTTTTTTAATGGAACTTTGTCATGTAACTCTATACCCTACATTCTTTAATATTTGTATTTTTTGAATAAATTATCCATTGAGAAATAGAATAACGAATCCAAAATTTCAACAAGTAGTGAGTCTCTTTTATTTAATAGTTTTTCATTTAATGCTAACAAACACAAATTTTAAAAAGTTTATTACTTTGTTTTTAAAGTACAATTATGGTATGGCCCGATAATATATCTTACTTTAAACTAATTTAAATGACAATCTTTTTAATTTTTTGTATGGAGCAACCGTCTAATCTTTTTTGCTAGTGAAAACAACAATCTAATTTAATCTGATAATATAACACTAAAAATACGTTCCACGGATTATACTAGTTTCGTTTGCTTTCTATATTTGAGACGATCAAAATTGACTGCCAATGCCCACCCCATCTCAGTGCCATTAACAGAACTTTGGGCGACTTGTGGTGATAAAATAAGAATAATTTGATATGTAGGTGGTAAATAATAATAATAATAATAATATAGCGATTTCTATTCATCATATATATATATATTTCAATGCTGTACAGAAAATGAACCCTTCTTTATTTGAGCTGGAAAAATTCAAGAAAAAAAAAGGAACGAAAATTTGAGCTCTAATGTTTATTTTTTGGTTTTAATGCTGCTCCCTAATATTATTTTGATAATTTATCAATTTATTTAAGTATTTTTAATATTTGGTATTTTGTACATAGTTAATTCTTAAATTTAGATAACATGTTATAATAAACAATTAATAAGACAGTAAATTTGGATTAATAAATTTTGATTCTAGACATTTATAATTAATTAGTTAATCGTGTAATATAAAAAAGTATGAAGTGATTACATATAATTAAGGATGAAAATATCAGAATTACCTTTTTACTTCGGGTAAGTTATTTAGCTGTCAGATCCATATTTTTTAACTTAATGATATAGAATTCAAACTTTATGATAGAGTTAAGTGTGAAATTATTTTTTAAACTATTATTGAAAAAAGAAAAAAAAATTATAGTTAGGTTAAGATGCATCCATAGTGGATCAAATTTTATAGATGGTATTTTTGAATGAAAATACAAAATTTTTTTTGGGTAAATAGAACAAAATATAATTATATTATAATATAGAATATTACCTTAATATTTATGGAGAGTTTAGTAAATGTATTGTGCTCGTACTACGTTTGAATGAAATACATTGAATACGTTTTGTATTTGGATTAAAAGTATTGTTTTGCCTTTGAATGTAATGTGTGTCTATATAAAAAGTATTTAAATTATATTTTAGAGTTAAAAAGTTGATGTGATTGATAAAAGTGAGATAGAAAAAGTGAGATAGAGAGAATATAATATGAATAAAAAAAATCATTTTTAAAATATTTTAAAATAATAAATATATTTAAATTATTATAAAAAAATATTGTATTTAAATGTAAAATTTTTACATTTGAATGAAAATTATATTAAACATAACGTAAACGTAATAAAAAAATAAATGTCTTGTTAGAGTTTTTATCCAAAATTTGAAAAAAGAAAAAAAAGGTGTTTGGATTTGTGAATAGCTATTATTAGGGCTCCTTTAAACTAGCATCACATGCCACGTAAGAGACGAGAGGGATCTCTGTCCACATAATAAGCCCAACATTAAAGTAATTAACAAACGAAACAGAAACACAAACACAAACATAAAAACATTTTTCATTATTATTTTTCAAGTCACTCTCGGTCCTTTCTTTCATTCATTCGCGAGCGGGAAATGGCGGCCACTCACTCTCCATAACCTGTTGACCCTTTCTTCTTCTTCTTCTTCTTCTCTGGATTCTTCCCCAACCGTAATCCCTTTTTACGCATCCATAAATTCTCTCTCCTTTTCCATTCATTTCTTCTGCCAATTCAATTCGATTCAATCGGATTAGTTCGTTCTGGGGGAGGTTTTTCTTCTTTTTTTTTCTGACGAAGATTTTTTTTTTTTTTTTGATTTCATCGGGTTTTTAGGGTTTCTTCTTTCTACGGTTTTAGGGTTAGGGTTTCTTTCTTACTTGTATTGTGTTTCTGTCTGGTGATGGAAGAGAGTGTGGTTGATGATATAATAAGGCGTCTTGTTGCGGCGAAGAACGGTCGGACCACCAAGCAGGTTCAGCTCACGGAGGCCGAGATACGGCAGCTCTGTGCCGCCTCCAAGGAGATTTTCCTCAGCCAGCCTAATCTTCTTGAGCTCGAAGCTCCCATCAAGATTTGTGGTAAAAAAGATTCCCTCTTTTACTTTCTGGGTTTTTAATTTCGTGTTCTGTATTTGGAATTTGAATTTGCGAGTAAAAAAAAATTGTTTTAAGTTAATTATTGTCATTAGTTGATTTTGCTAAGTTTTATTTGTTTAGGATTTTTTTTTTTTTTGGGTTTCTTTGATTATTATAGTGGAGACTTGTTTTGCTATGTCTGAAAATGCAGAGGGGGCCAAAAAATGGAGCTGGGTTTCTTTTCATTTTGGCATTTAAGGTTCATACTTGAAATGGGTTTTGCAATAACAGTTGCTTAAGAAGGTGTGGATTCGGGTGGGAGAATTTGTAACATGTTGGATTTTTTTGATTGAATTGTTGTAAGTGAACTTATTGAAATTAGTTTTTGCCTGTTATGTATTTAGTTTAATGTTTTGAAGATGTCCAACTCATTTGTGATCACAAGTTTACTCATGATCTCGATTTCTTGGTTCGGGCGTTAAGGAAATATGGTGAATGAGGTCAGGATAGGTCTTTGGTTGAAATACTGTTGTTTTGAAGGAAAACAAAGGAAAAGAAAATGCTTGATCGTGTTTTTTATTGTGTGTATGACTTACTACCTGTTGAAATGTTTGCTTAAGCTACGTTTGGTAAGTCCATATCGCTGTGTTCGTTTACAGGAGATGTTCATGGTCAGTATTCTGATCTTTTAAGGTTGTTCGAGTATGGTGGCTTCCCTCCTGAAGCTAACTATTTGTTCCTTGGAGATTATGTGGACCGTGGTAAGCAGAGCATAGAGACTATATGCCTTCTTCTCGCCTACAAGGTCAAATACAAGGAGAATTTCTTTCTTCTCAGGGGCAATCATGAATGCGCTTCCATCAACCGTATATACGGGTTTTATGATGAGTGCAAGAGGAGATTCAATGTTCGTGTTTGGAAGACGTTTACAGACTGCTTCAACTGTCTGCCTGTTGCTGCTCTCATAGATGAGAAGATCCTTTGCATGCATGGAGGCTTATCCCCCGATTTAAAACATCTGGATCAGATTAGGAATATTGCTCGCCCTGTTGACGTGCCAGATCAAGGACTCCTCTGTGATCTTTTATGGGCTGATCCAGACAAGGATATTGAAGGCTGGGGGGAGAATGACCGTGGTGTTTCATATACATTTGGGGCTGACAAGGTTGCTGAATTTCTTAAGAAACATGACCTTGATCTTGTTTGCCGTGCTCACCAGGTATTATGACCAGTCAGTCTTTTGGGTCTATTGGTACTTTTAATTCATGAACGTGGAAGAACTGATATCTCAGACTTCCAGCTTGAATTGACACCGATTTTATGCTTCGTTTTTCTTGTGAACTTGTGAGAACTGGTAGTTTCACTAAACAATGCGTATCACTAATCAAATATTAGCGAGAGAAAAAAGAGCTAATTGAGTTAGTTACAACTTTAGATTCTATCTATATGCTTGTTATTGTGCCTGTGTGTATGTTCGGCTTGTTAGTTTTTCTGACATATTATGCTTCATTTCCATGATACTACTTAACTTGTGATTTTATTGTGGTGGGTCAATTTGGCTTTTATTATGTGTGTGATTTGCTTAAATTATACGTTAATATAGTCTGGGAAATGTAGTATTTGGTACCTTGGCCCACTTTCATAGTAAAGTAGTAACTAATGATTATGCTTTTCGAATGGTAGGATCTTGTTTGACATGAACTCAAAATGTATTCTAATGTGGGATCTTGTTTAATGAATCACAGGATTTATTTTCTGACTTGTATTGCCTGTTTGGACCAAGATTCAGCTATTTTGATTATCAAGCACATGAATCTCTAGCCAATTTTCACACTTATGTTCTTCAGCTCCACCCCTTAATGCAGAATCTGTTGTAGTACTATGGGGTGACTATTCTCTTTCTTTGGTTTTATCTAGGATTTACGGGTTTTTGTTTCTTAGGTCGTTGAAGATGGATACGAGTTTTTTGCAAAGCGGCAGCTGGTTACAATATTTTCAGCTCCAAATTATTGCGGTGAGTTTGACAATGCTGGTGCCATGATGAGTGTGGATGATTCGTTGACGTGTTCTTTCCAGATCCTTAAGTCTGCCGACAAGAAAGGAAAGTTTGGAATTGGGAACAGTACAGTACGGCCTGGAACTCCACCTCATAAGGTAACAAAGCCTATTGAAAGTTCAATAAATAGATGGTAGGGGGGGAAAACCTAGTAGTCACAGTATTAGAAGCTGCTACTCAACCTAGTCTAGTGCATTCCCCCTCCCAAGCTTGTAAGGGGGGCAGATTATCATAACTTAAGTAGCTATAACCACTAAATTCTGAATATTGCTCACAAGTCCAAATGGGCAAAGTTGTTTCTACCTTCAAGTTTCATCACTTGGAAGTTTTTTGCAAGGATTTTTCCTATTATGAGTAGCCTACTTAGCTAGTTGATTTAACTAACCCTTTTTTTTTGGAGGGGGTTCAGGGCAAGGGATGAATGATGCCACTGTAGGTGTGCTAAAATACAAGCATGAAGAAAAAGCAGAATTTTGGGCAGTTCTAAAGTATTGTCCCATCTCGATGTCTTAAGTTGTTTTCAGCTGAACTCCGATGCTGCTGCTTGACATGGTTGTAACTGCAAAGCTGATGATAAAATCAGCTCTGCCCTTTTGTGCCATGCTCTTTGCACACAATAAAAGATCAAGACACAAAGGTTACTTCCTACACTTTGGAAAGAGCCGACGACCCTTAATATAGCGTTAACACAGTTTTTTTCTTCCTCTTTCTCTTTGCTTTTTTCCCCCTCCCTTTTATCTTTTCTTTCTTCTTTCTTGAAAAACTAATGTATAATTGAAATTCTTGATTTCGTTGTGTGGAATTCGGAGCTACTTGATTTTTATTTTGTGGCAGCACTTCCATTGACTGTTCGTCCTGCCGGATAGACTCTTTTTGTTATGGTTAATTGTGTTGAATTCTTAATTAAGTTTTGCTGATCTGTATTTTTTGCCTTGTTCATGTGATGAAAGCAGAGACTGGAGAGGCTATTGTCGTTTTTACGCTGATCTAGTCTTCTTTTGTGTCGTTTTATGGTTGTTTAACTTTTTACGTTGATGTGCATATCTGGTTGCTTAAGACGCGTTCTAATAAATGAGTTACGCGAGTCATATCTGCGTCAGCCCCCTTCTACTAAAGGTCGTGTTTCGGTTTTGTCTTTTTATCATCCCAATTCATGTTAAAATTGTATTCTTCCTTGTTCATGTCTTGTCGATTGGATCATTGTCGTTTTTTAAAGTTGCTCGTCCTTTTTTATCGTTGTTTTGTAAATGGTTTTTTTTTTCTTTGTTAATATCTTTTCCTGTCGTTGTCGTTTTCGCTCCTTGCATCATTGTCGTTCTCTTGAGTAATCGTCATTTTTCTATGTTTTTTCGATTACTGTCGTTTTTTTTTTTTTGGCCAATGATGTCTGCTTGGGTATTACTGTCTCTTTGATGTCCTTCCTTTCCTTGTCGTCTCTTTCGTCAATTGTCGTTTTCTAAACCCTTGTTTCTTTATCAGTCCCTTTATTGAGCTAAATGTTGCTCTCATGGCTTCCCTTATACATAATAACTGCGGGACCAACCGAACGAATGTAGGTTGAAAGGGCAACTTTTCCCACTTTCTCATTTGTAAAATATATGTTACATAATTTAGCATTAATTATAAACCTTTTTTTTAAGGTAATTTGTTTTACATCCAATTTCCTTCATTTGTGGGATTCAAATCATCCCATCTTAAGTTCATATAAAAAAGGAATTACATTGGTTACCTCTTTTTTTTTTTTTCCTGAAATAAAAAGAATGACATTTATCACAATGGTATGGTGTACCATCGAGAGTAGGGACTTTTCACTTAATGGGACGGAGAAGAGGTTGTTAATCAAAAACCTAATTGTGATTGTTGATATAGTTTAGTGATAATATTATAATTGAGTATTTTTTATAAAAATGTAGAGCATTTGAACTACCTCTTTAAGTTAAAATAATAATAATAATAATAATAAAAACAATAAACTAATTAATCACTGATTTTTTCAGGTCATTTATACCATTAAGCCCCCAGAGTATTTTTATAGTTTCAAGTAACCGACAAATGAGTCACATGTAAACCATGGTATGAATCATAACCCGATATCTTAAATTAAGGTCCCATTAAAATTATTTTAGCCTGATTATTTTAGATTATAGTCACACTAAATTACTCTTGTGACTTTCTAATTGATAAAAATTCATGAACTGTCTTGGTGTTTAAAAGTGAGAGGGGGGAAAAAAAAAATATACCCAACACATGCGAAGAGAAAGGTTCCAAAAAAATTTGCAAAAGTAGAATTGAAGTGGTTGTAACCTGAATTAGCTAGATGGCTACATAAACAATAAGTGATTGTCAACACAAAATTAGGAAGCAATAATATATCCAAGTATATGCTTCTTCTACTTTATAATTACACCATAACCATCCATAAATGTCCCTTAAATTGTCTCAGTCCCTACATATACATACACATTATGTTATACTATATATTATGTCAATAGAAAGGTGACCTTTGAGGAACACTCTTCTTTTTCTTTTTCTTCTTCGCAAACTCCGTGCTTGCTGTGTAGGATACTAAAGCTGTTGTGCAATTATTCTTTCCACCATCTGAAGAAATACTAGTGGTTGACCCGAAAAGGGAAACAGGCAAATCAAGGACCGAGTTTGGGGTAATTTGGTCATCTGCCAGCGTCGAGAAGCTCGCTGGTTTTTCTCTGTTGGGAAGCTGAAGAACAAGTTCAAATTCTTGAATTTGTTTTTGGTCCTTGTCATTGGTGGTCCCATTTTTCAGGGCTGCAAGGTGATGGACCTAATAGAAATGATACAAAGAGAGGAAAAAAAAAATTATAATAATTTGGTGGGCAAATAAAAGACAGAGAAATTCAAAGTATTACATTAATGGTATTACATAGTTTCGAATTGTTCAATTTTGTTGTTGAATTCACTAATTTCCCCCTTAAAGTCACATATTTTGTCCCGATATAATTCAATGTGAGGTGACAAACTACTAACAACAAGTATTTTGTTCTGTTTATTTTTAACATGATTCTCCCCATTGTAATAATATTCATATGTGTGTGTGTGTGTGTGTCTGTACTACGTATTTTCGTAGCAAAATTTGGCGAATTGGCAGTAAAATAGAACCTTGCAAAAGAGAGAGCAGAAGAGATAAGGGTGTTGGAGGGTGCGATCACAAGTGACGCACAAGTTACCACAAGTTCTGAAGGTGCGTGAGGGTGACAATGGCCTTGGCTTCAAAAACACCACCTTTTCACTATTTGTCGTGTATGACTGCACTTGTAACATATTTTCAGATATCAGAAGCTCTCAAATCATGACCTTGACGAATTTACGTGAAATGGTTACGTTTTCAGAAATAAACACTTCTAAACTTATTTATAAATCTAAACAAAATTTGAATTGCAACCTTTTTTCATTACCTATTTACTTTTTAAGGGGAAAAATAAAATCTTAAATGTATTGAATTACTTTAAAAAATGAATTAAATTCCTAATTGGAAATTGGTTGTTGTGATTTTAAGAGGAAGGTCGTGTATCTAAAAATGTGCTCACTGATTTTGTTTAGATTCCTAATTTGAATTTGTCTGTTGCTATGAAATTCTTGACGAAGTCCCAACTTATTAAAAATCATAGTTTTGACTTCTTATATTTACAAAGTCATTATAATCGAAATTCTGAGAGGTTGAAAAATTGAATTTTATAATACCGAGTCATTATTAAATATTGATTTTATGTTGTAATCATTATGATATTCAATGTAATATTAAACACATTATTTGTTAATTTAATAGCCTTTTATTTTTCAATTTTTTTCCTTGGAATAAGTTGTCCACATTCTTTTTCAAATTATAGGTGAAGACTGTACTATCCCTTGTTAGTCCCTGAGAACGAAGGAGGCTAGATTAGCCAAAAGATGATTATTGATTTTATGATTTTGTTATTTATTTTTTAATAAAACAAGAACAACATAAATATCAAAATGGCAAGGTCATTATTTGGGGGGAAAAAAAAAAGAACAAACTCCACTTTCAAAATAACAAGGTCATTATTTGAAAAAAAAAAAAATAGGTCACTTATCAAAATGACAAGATCATTACTAGTCCGTTTCATTTTTATTGCTTGAAAGCATAATATTTTTATTTACATAAAAATTATATCCTTTTTAATACGTAGTATGATAGGTATGTGTGTATAAAGTAAAAATAAGAATTATAAAAAATAAAATAAAATAAACGTTATGGTTGTGGGTTTTATTGTGGGATTTCAAAATAACGATATTAGTTGAGTATTGTTTTATTTTTTATTTTTTAATTTTAAATATTAATGATCTTATTTTATTGGGGGATTTTGATATTTTATAAGTAAGTATTTTGATCATTATAAACTAATCAGTAGTCTATTTGTTTATTGTTGCAAATAAGTTAGTTTTTAAACAATTATTAAAACAAAATGCCTAATTTGACCATTTATGCAAATCACCTATTAACCTTCTATACGTTCTCTTGTAGAATTCAAGAGGAGTGAGATTTTGATAATTAAAAAGTACTTACTTTTTTTTTTTTTTTGCTGAAAATTAAAAAGTACTTACTTGAACATTAAATCATTTTATTAACCTTCTATACGTACTCTTCTAGAATTTAAGAGGAGTGAGATTTTTTTAATTAAAAAGTACTTTGTTTTTTTTTTTTTTTTGGCTAGAAATTAAAAAGTACTTACTTGAACAAGGGAACAATCAACCAACTTCTGGGCATCACTCAAACGTATTACATCATGATAAATGTATCTCCTTATCTGTCACAAGGAAAACTTAAAACATCATACCAATTTTTGTACTTATAATTTGCTACAAATTCAGTCCAATAGGCGAGATAATTGTAACGTTTTATTCACTCTTTTGTAATTATTAGTTAGTTTATTTATAAATTTTTATTTAGAACATTATAACATCAATATTATTTAAAATTATTAGTGCAAATGACAATCATCATTAAAAAAAAGCTATAATACTGAAATAACTAGTTGTCACAATAACAAAAAAAAAAAAATCCAGCAACCGGACAAGATAGCATGACTGTATACACAAACATGCGTGTGTGTGTGTGTGTATGAGAGAACTGAGAATTAAGAACCTGTAAGAGGCAGTGAAGACGGTGGGGAGGAAAGCAGTGGGTGCATATGCTGGAACAACAGTCCAAACAAAAGATGTTCTTCTCGTTCTTTTTAGTACATTCATGGACAGTACAAGGCATAAAGAACTTCTCAGCTAGAAGAGTCTCGAGCCAACGAGGAATAGAGAAAACCGCATCAACCTAAGCAACCCCACAAAAAAAAAAATATATGTATTAATGTTGAACAAGAAACAAGGAAGAAAAGGAACTGATCAAAAGAATTCGCTCACCATTATTTTTGTGCTGTTTTTCCAGCTGGTCTTAGTTGGGCATGTCATGGATTATGAAGACAAAGCAGTGATTGTGAAAGAGAAGGAGACAAGAGTAATAAACTTGAATGAAGAAAAAATGTGATCTTACAGAGGGGAAGTTGGGGCCTTTATTTATACACTTAAACGAAGGACACGTGTAATATATATATATACATATATATGTATGTAACACAATACCAAGCATTATCAGTGCTGCCGGAATATTGATTTTGGAAATTGAAATTTCGAGTGTGTACTGATATGAAATGAACATCAAAATCAAATCTTTTTTTTTTTTTTCAGAATATTTAGATCCGCATCACCTAGACATCTTAACTTGTCTCTTCTTTGAGATAAAGTACTTGTGGTTTTCGACAAGAGGACCAAAATCTGCGTGATCTGCGGTGTCCTTTTGGGTCTCAAATCTCGGAGTAAAACAGTTAAATAAACAGGGAGGGAAAAGGAGGCGTTTTGGGTGAAGAAGGCGGTGCCACGTTCCACGCGTTTGTTGCTCAAAGCTTGTACTTGTTTGTATAGTACTTATATATTTGTTGGCATTTGTACACTACTTCTATTTGTCTTTACACTCATACATATATAAATATATATATATATACTGTCCTTCAAACGATGAGAATTGAACAGTAATTACGGCACAAACCGGTTTGTAAATTGTAATAGTAACTTATCTTTTTAGTAGCCGCTGACCTATGCGTTTCTTTCGCATCACTCTAGCTAGTCCTTTCATAAATATATATATATAATATATAAAAGCAAAATAAAATATTTCTTTATTTCTATATTTATTTATTGCTGAAGTAAAGTACAGAGAAATTGGGCCATGTCATTACCCACTGATGAATGGAATTGAAGAAATTATTAAGAGGTTGAAGCTTTTTAACTTATTATGTCTCTTGTTCTAAACTTTCTCAGCTAATCATAGATGAAAATGGGAGTTCAAGTTTTCATCAGCGTCTAGCGGATAATTTTGATTAATCCCATATTCTTTTTTTATTCTAATCTCTCTCTTGCAAAACAACTGTATACATATATATATATATAAGTTCTAAGATTAACCAGTCACCAATCCTCTAACTAACTTTCGCTCCTATTTTTTCCTCTTATCAAACATGATTTTAAGGGCGAAACTTACTGCATATTTGACAAAAGGTTAGAAGCTATAACTCCTTTAAAGCTAGTTTGCCTTGGCAGCATGAAGATTTAAGTCATGGTATTGCCCTTAGCGATGCTTCACTTGCTCTCCAACAGAATGAGTACACATTATAACACACCAATTGACGCCATTATTGCATGAAAATATATTGAAAAAGAAATATAATTGCATCAAATTCATGAGATATCTACAATTACAATGTAGGGGAGATTAGAAGTTTGATTCAGATTTGTTTGATAACATTTACTTTAAAAAAACACTTGACCGGAGGAGTATTTTTTTTTCCCCCTCTCGCTTCATTTGCATTATGCATAAAATGCTATTGTATTTCGAACAAGATAAAGCAGGATACTTTTTTTTTTTTCCCTAAATTTCAATTAGCGAGTTGGGAGGATTGAAGGGCTAATTGATTTAGTATACAGTTGATTTGGTTTAAGAAGAAACATTTACATGTGCATTTTCCACCTCGTTTTCTTTATTTTTATTTTTGTCTAATTATTGTGTACATAGACTATAAAATGTAAACTACTAAATCGGGCTAATTGACTATAAAATGTTTACTTCACAGAGTTTCGTGTCGTTTTCATTAGTAAGTTATAAACGACATGTCGTTTATATAAGACGGTCAGTCACTCTCATTTTGCCACGAACTGACATTTTAAAAAATAATAACAATATCAGCAACATTGTAGCCATCTAAAATAACATGCGGCTTATGTGATGGTGTCTTATCCTATAAAAAGCGTACATGTCTCATCCTATAAGAAATATATCTATCATCGAGCATTTAAGGGCTTATAAGGATTAAATTTTTTTTAAAATATTAAAAAAGATTAAAATAATAAAAATTAATAATTAAAGAAAAAACAGTCTAATAATCTACAGGTTAAATTGGAATCTATCCTATACAAAAACGAATACAAGCATCGCTTAGGTCACCTCATGAAAAACAATTTTACAAAAACATTTATCATAAAAATAAAACGACGGCAACAAAAACAAAATGAAAAGAAAACAAATCAGAAGAAAACGACAACAACGTGAAAAACGATATCGTTATAAAAGTAGTCGGTAATCTATAACATATATATGTCCATTTCACTTGCTTTCTTACTTGTTTTCTGCTAACAGATGTCAACTTACGATTGAATTTTTGTGCCTTTTGAAACCAACGGGACCTTTTTTTTTTCTTTTTTTTCTTTTTTTTTTTCGTATTCCGTTTAAATATAATGTAATTTTTATTTATAAATAGTAGTTTTATATTTAAATACAATATTTTTTATAGTATTTTAAATATATTTATTATTTTAAAATATTTTAAGAATAATTTTTTTAAAATCCATTCATATTATATTTTTTTTTCTATTTTACTTTTTTTATTTATTTTTATCAATCATATCAATTTTTTAACTCTAAAATACAATTTAAATATTTTTTATCTAAACACATATTGCATTTAAATACAAAACAAATACTTTTCATCCAAACACAAAATATATTCAATGTATTACGATCAAATACAATACGAACATAATATGTTTACCAAACACACCATAAATGTTTAGGTGTTGGGACGTTTTAGAGGTATATTTTGAACATTTTTTAGTATTACTTTTTAACTCATTATTAGTTTTTTATTATTTATATGTTTAAAATTCTATATTAAATTCAAATTTTAAAAATTCATAAATTTATGTATATAAGTTTAAAAGAGATGTTTTTTTTTAAATTATATAGAATTTTGAGAAAATGAAATAAGATCTATATTGATAATTTTTTTCCAAATAATTTTTTAAAATTTTATCCTTTTTCACTCTAAATAGATTTTTTTCTTTAAATATATTTTCTAAAACTTACTTTTCTTCTATCTCCAAAATCTCTCCAAATGGGCCCTTAATGCTTTTCGTTTAGTTTCGTTCATTCCTTCAATTTTTATCTCATCAGGTGTCAGTCTATGGTTAGACTTTTTTTTTATTTGAAACTAACGATTCATTTGAATCATGAGTTCGAATTAAAAAATTTAGGTTAAATTTAAAATAAGTTAAACTACGAAATGAACCTTGTGTTTGATGTTCAAGTTTGAGTTAGAGAATTTTATCTTGAGCTAAAAGTGTTTGGATTATAAAAATCAAGTTTGAACTTGCGTTAAAAATTATGTTTTCCTTTACATTTTTGTGTGGTACAATTTTTTTTGGTACGAGCAAAGATTTATAAACAAGATTTTTGAGTCTAAAATACTATGCAAGTTATGGACTAAAAAGCTTGAAATAGACTAGCAAACCAAATGTAAAATTGAGTTCAAACTTAATTTTTTTATGTTTGGCTCTGTTCACCAAACAGAGCCTAAATATTTAACATTTTTTATTTGGTTTGTGTGACTATAACAATTACTTGAAATACCAATAATGTGTTTTTGAAGCTAAAATATTGTACAAATTATAAATTAAAAACTTAAAACGGACTTTAAAACTAAATGTAAAATTGAATTCAAACACAATTTTTTAGTTATGATTCATTAACTAAACATAAACTAAATATTTAGCGTTTTAGATTTGGATTGTATTTACAATTACTCCCAATACCTATAATGTGTCAATTTTATCATAACTTTTATACACGTGCCCGTTTCTCTTTCTCTTTGTCTCTTACTCTTTTCGTTTGTTGCTCTCTGTCTCTTCAGTTCTCTTCCTTCCTCTTCTCGCTGTCTTTCTGTCCCGTTCTCTCACTTTCTGGCTTTAGACTTCTGAGAATGGGAGGCTTGAGTTTATACATCTCTCTTTCTCTCTGGACTTTTTCACTTCTCTCTCTCTCTTTCTCTCTCATATTGAGTTTATAAATAGGTGTATATGCATGCGTGTGTGTATGCATGTAACGACCGATTTTGATTCTTTCTATTGGAGTTTGAAACAACTATACACACACTGTGTGTGTATATGTATATGCATGTGACGATAGATTTGGATTCTTTCTATTGGCGTTTGAAACAACTGTATATATATATAACACACACACACACACACATGTGTTTGTGTACGTATGTAACTATAGATTTAGATTCTTTCTATTGGAGTTTAATTATATATGTGTGTATGTGTATGTAAAGAGAGATTTTTATTGTTTCAAATGCCAATCTTCTTCTTCTTATTACTTGTCATCACCACTGTCGTCCTGCCCAGACTTTGAACTTTTGTTTGCCATCTTGTTTGCCATCATTCCCGTTGTTGCCAATCCTTATTTGGTTCAAGGACATGCAATTTTTCCTGCAGTCAATCTAATGTATCGACATATGAATTGCTTAACTTCATCTGATTGCTGAGGAAGGGAATGATCTTCTTAGCTTGTTATTTGTTCTTAGCATTTTTAGCATCATTGATGCTCGTTTTAGGCTATCTTGATTGTTTCTCATTTTAGTATGAAAAAGAAAATGAATTTTCTTACAAGAGATGAAATCATAAAAAGATTAGTTGAGGACCAGGCTAGAATCGTGTTAAAAAAGTTGTACTGCTAGCATTATTTGGTCGGTTCTGTAAAATTCCTTATAGGTAAATATAATTAACATCTTTCTATCACTAAGTGTTTTATTCAGGTTCAGAGCGAATTTCAAAAGGCATATGAAAAGAAATTTCGAAGCAAAGTGAGTTTCTTTTGCTGGTTAATACTTATCCCAATCTTCTAAGCAATCAATATGTACGCTCTGTAATATTAATTCTTCAAATGTTGTCCCTCTGATTCGAATCGACCCAATTATTTCTTGATCTGTTTGAATATAAACTAACTTCAGACTGATCACTGATTTTGCATGTTATCTGGTTCGTGTACCTGCCATTTTCCACTGCAAGACCATTTTTTTTTTCCTTAGACTGCTGCTTTAATTTAGTACCACTTGTCTACATAATATGACTCTTCGTTCTTGCGCCCTTTTCCAAGCCAACATTAACGAATCAGAATTATCCTCTTGAGTTTCAATTCCTGATTGTTTTCTCTCTATTTTGGAAGCTAATGAGCATATATTAAGTATTCAAGACTTTCTTGGTTATTCGTTTTTGTAACATATGTCTCTTGAAGGTTCAAAGTGGTTGGAGTTGTCATCGTACATCTCTTTTTGCTTCATAGTGATTAGTTCCACTTTGGCCTTTCCATTGGTCATCCTTCTGTGATGTGACTCACGATGCTCTGGATCCATTTAGCATCCTTTTTCTTGGCTTCCAGATCAACACTTTTAATAAGATCTTCTGTTTTGACTTGCATTTCAAATTACTTTAATTTGTTAGATGTAATAGTTTTATGTCCTTGAAGCTTAAAAAAAAAAAAAAAAAAACTATTGCAGAAAATTCAGAGAAAGCTGCTAACAAAGTATTTTCAGTGATAAGTATATGTCATATTGGATGCAGTTTTTCGTTTACTAGAACGGAGGCTATTACCCTTTTCTCTAAATTAGCTCGACCTCCTTTCTATGAATCTTCTCAGTCAAATTGATCCGTTGACACCTGTGATTTGGTGAACTGAAACATTGACTGAATGTTTGATCCTTCGTTTTTTTTACGTAACTTGCGAAGCAGTTGCTTAACATAGCTGTAGTTATTGAAAGATTGGAACATGAGTAAGAATTACGAATACTGACTTTCATGCACCATACGATACTAAAGGTGCTTTGAGGAAATTGTCTTCTTAATGTTATTCTCCTTTATATTGTTCTTTTCTCTAATTAGTACTTTGTTATGTATATATACATACTCTTAAATTATAAAACTAAATTTATTATATATATACATTTATATTATAGAATTTATATATATGTACATATAATGTAAGAATAGAGTAATAGGCCTAATGAAAACACAATAGCACGCGCATGTGCACGTGCACTCACAACTAGTCTTAAAAATGTCTGGAAGGGAAAACAAAACATCAAAAGAAAACGAGAATGATCTCTAAGGGGGGGGAAAAAAAAAAAAAAGGTTGTTTTGTGGTGGGGGGCCGCGGGTGGGGGTGGGGGCGGCATAAATTGGAGAAACGACAACAATCAAAGGATGAGATAATGTAGAAAGAACAAACAATAAACATAAAACGACAACAGAAGAAAAACAACAATAATCTGTCAGGAAGATAATATCGGCATCAACTGAAAAAGGGATAAACGTCTTGCTATAAAACAACCGGGTATGTTCCTGTGATGCATCGTTTTATCACCTCTCTGCATTGTTGAATTATGGTGGCATTTGGGGCTTTGCTCCCTATTTAAAGAAAACACACGTGTACAAAAGATAATGGGTAAAAATGTACATAAATAGTGTAATTTGTCCTCACAAAACTATCAATTTGCCTATTGTTATGATATGCAAATAGAAACAGTGTTGTTCTCTCCTTTTAATCCGATGATCTCCCTCTGTCGTTTCATCTTTCTCTCCTTTTCTTGTTTCCATGGAAAGTCTACTTGACAAGATAAATAAGCAAAGGATGTGGCATTTGTTTCCATCTCTATTAAATTTTGTTCAATTTACATATATATATATATTTATATATAAATTCTATTGTGTGATCCAAAGCTGTGGAATATAAGCAAAGCAAATGGTATTCCCGTAATGCGTTTTCTTCCACATTTCATCAGTCATAACCATACAAACCTAACCGTGGCAGAATAAATACATCTGCTTCGAACTAAAATATAACTTGAAAAGCTATCACACCCGTAAGCATAAACAAACAATTAGCAGTCAACAAATACTATTAAATATCAAAATTTTTTTTAGAAGTAAGTAACCTTTATATATAAATTTTAAACATTTACTACAGAAGAATTAAAAACCCTAATTTTTTTTCCTCAAATTAAAAAAAAAAAAAACCTAGATTGTTTAATTGCTTGTCTGTTCACATTTTAGACACACAAAATCAACAATTGTCTACTCACAATTTGGATCCCCATATTCGACTTCGATGTATGTATGACTACTGATGAAACATTTAAGTGCGCTTAAAAATTTTCATTATTTCATAATAATTATGCTCAAATACAAATCTAAATTATCACCTTTTATACTATTTAAATATTATATTAAAAAAACTATTTAAACATGCATGTATGAGCTTTTTGATGCGTTATTTTGAAATGAAATTTTTACATTAAAGTTGATTGACTTTTTAAAAATTAGTAAACTTTTTTATTGATTGTTCAGGAAAAAAAAAAAAAAAACTAAAATGGAATTATTAGTTCCAACCTTGTAACTAAACACATACTAAGGGCTCCTATAGGGGCAATTAAAACCTTTATTTGAAATATTGGAGATGATTGAAATAGTAAAGTTAATAATAAAAATTAAGGAAAAAAAACTATTACAACCTATGAGAGTGGATTCTATACAAGTCGTTAATTTAAATATACAATTCAAATTCGATATTTAAATGCAAATATTCAATTTGATAAATATTTAAATACAACCTAAAATCCAAACAAGAACAGTGTTAGAGTGAAATAAAGAAGGTAATTAAGGCCAAAAAAGTGGCAAAAATATGACCTTTTTTTTTTACCTCAACAAAATTTTAGATTTTTGTTTTGTTTGTTTGGGGAGAGTTTTGAAGATTTTTTTTTATTGGGAAAAAATAAGTGTTAGAGCTTGTGTGGGGATCAAATTTTGGTATGTAAAACAACTATTTTGATATTTTTTTCCACCTTAACATTACTGTTTACAATTCACAACTTTAAAATGTTATAGTAAATTTTAAATTTTAAAAATCTATAATTTTACGTATATAAGTCTAAATGAGATGCTTTTTTTAAATTGTATAAAATTTTGAAAAAAACATAATAAGATCTATATTGATGATTTTTTTTTGAATAAATTTTTAAGATTTTACATTTTTCACTCTAAACAATTTTTTTCCACAAACACATTTTTCAAAACTACCTTTTACCAACCCAAAAAAATCTCCAAAACTCTCTCCCAAACATTTTTTTAGAAAACGTGTTTAGAGAAAAAAACTGTTTGAAGTCAAAAAATATAAAATTTTAAAAATTTATTTGAGAAAAAATTATTATCAATATAGATTTTATTTTTTTTAATTATATAAAATTTTTTAATAAAACTTATTTAAACTTATATATATATAAAATTATTAATTTTTAAAGTTTAGATATTATTTTAAAATTTCAGAAATATAAAAAATAGAAAAAAATGATGAAATTAAGAAAAAAGTAAATAATAAAAAATAGTTTTGATATCAGCCAACCCAAACGGCCTCTTTTAGTTTGAAATAAATGCAAATTAAGATTACATCCGCGCTGGGACTAAACTTTGAAGACAACGAAGCACAGGATTTGGAAATTGAAATAATGTGAAGCTTACTCACAACAACGCCAAGACGTTGACCAATACTGGTTGGCCACGCAACAGCAAATTCTACACTCATAGGTTTTATAATAGCCAGCAAGTTTTGGTTATGTGTCATGGCCTTAGTATATCCCCTCTAGCACTTGTTCGCTTGGATTTGTATGACAAAAACAACCCAAACTCAAAATAAATAAAAAAAAAGGACAAATCTTGGAAACGGGGAAGGGGGAGGCATTTGCAAAATTGCATAACTGTGTCCTGGACCTCCCTCCTTCTTTGGCTTAATTACATTTTTTTACATTGTTGAGTTGAGAGAAAGGGGATTTAGAATTTAGAGAGAGAAAGCATTGGAGTTTCCTCCTCAAATTTATTTGGTTTTATTTTTTTTTTATTTTTGGTTTTTGGGCATAATCGTCCAGCTCTGTCCTTCCCTTGTTTGGCTTTGGACCCTCCGGAGAAGATCTTAAGGCCTTTTTTTTTTTTTTTAAAATAAATTTTGTAATGGGCTTCAGATATTCTCTCTATTGCATTCTTCAATTCCATTATCCAAGCTGAAACAAAGATCTTCTCTTTTCAATTCCTCTCTCTCTCTCTCTCGCTCTATATATATATATATCTGACAGTTGGTTTTTGTTATCTATAGTTTGATACTATTTTTCAATGGCCAATGCATCCGGATTGTTCACTACTCCCACAGTTCGGACGCTGAGGAGGAGGGATATTCGGATTCAGCCTCCGATAGGGATTTACCGATCTGGGTTTTGCTCCTCCGACGGAATCTCCAAAAGGGCATTCATCTGCTCCAGCGCCATTACTCAAGGCGCTGAGAAACTCTCCCCTTCCGAATCTCGAGTTCCCAGGTCTGGTTTTTCTTCTGATTTCTTCCTGCTTTCGCCAAATTCAGCCTCATATATGTGTGTATATATATATATGTATGTTTGTCTATGTACATATATATTCTTGGAAAATTGGGTCATTGGTTATGCATGTAATTTTTTTTTTTTTGGTTGAAGAATGTTAATCAAAGGATGATCATTTTTACGGAATAGCTGTTTAGGAAAGATATGGTAAAAGCTTAGAAATTGTTATTATATCTTCGTTAAGCTTTCATTCTTAAATTTTTTTTTTTTGGTTGGTACCTCGGTTGTATCGAAGGTACTGGCTTTGGGGCGCTCTTGCATGCCATTAAGGTGCCAATTTGGTTTTGATTATTATATGCACGGTTTTATTATCTTTGTATTGAGAATAAGTAAATCAACATTTTTTTCAACTATTAGAGTGTAAAGTTTGTTGCTTTTAAAAATATTTTATGAAGTTGATGATGAACAAAGGCATTCTTATTTGGAGTTGGAGCTATCGTAAGTGCTTAGTTACAGAAACAACGGGTTTGAATTTACTACAATTACTTTCCAGGATGGGTTGTACTGATGAATTTACTGATTGTGAGACATGTTATTCAAAGAAACATCTGAATTTGATTCCAGTTGTGTAGGAACGTTTAATTCTGGTAAATGGATTTCAACTAACTGCATAGGCTCTCTGTTTCTAAGGGAATACTTGTTAAAATGACAACTCCAAAAGTTAAAGTTACAAAATAACCATTATAACATAGGAATAATGAAACGATCGTGTGGTTGCTCCTGGACATTCGAGGTCAATTTGCAAATAAAAATTTTTGGAAAGTCATTTTACAAATTTAAGAAAGTAAAAAGGTTGTTATACTAATTCACTCTTTCCAAGTCGAAGAAAATGGAAAGTGGCTTAGTTTGCATAAACTTGTTATTTGAGTTTCCTACTGTAGTTTGGAAGAAACTAGGTTTACCTGGAAGGGATTTTTTTCTAGGCTATCGTCTGATAGGTTAGAGAAATAATTACAAATATGGGTTATTTCGCTAACTGATGGTTGAATTCAACTTAATTCCTATAGTACTACCTGCTGGTTCTTTCAAAATCTTATCTTTCTATGACATCCCTAGATTTAAAGAGTGGCTCTTGGAACTGGAACTGGCAACCTGATTGCTCTTCATTTCCATATTCTGTAATTTTACTTGATAAATATTACACCTTTACAGGCTTGTCAGCCAAGGCTGCAAGTTAGTAGGATGTGGCTCAGCAGTACCCACTCTCAAGATTTCCAATGATGATCTTTCAAAAATAGTTGAGACATCTGATGAATGGATATCTGTTCGTACTGGTATTCGTAACCGACGGGTCCTATCAGGTCAGTTCTCATTGCAGCAAATCAAGCACCACAAGTTTGATGCTGCTATTAATTCGGGGAGGCTTTATTTGTTTGGGGTGGCTAGGATGATTAAATTTTTATGGTTGTTGCCGGGTCTTCTCTTATATGGAACTTTCTTTAATATTGGGAGGCCTACTTTTTTCTTGAAATGGCACCCTGGGAATAAAGGTGGATGCTTTCAAATTTTCTAAGTGGGAGTTTTTCTTGCAGGCAAAGATAGCTTAACAGCGTTATCTGTAGAGGCAGCAGGTAAAGCGCTTGAGATGGCACAAGTTGATCCTGATGATCTTGATCTAGTCTTGATGTGTACATCCACACCAGAGGATCTTTTTGGCAGTGCTCCTCAGGTATATGATATTTAATGTATGGTAGAATTCAGTTAGGCAGAAAATGTTAGGAGTTCATCAGCATGTTGATTTCCAAGGGTATGCATATTGTTTCTAATTATATTGCATGTTAGAAACCTGAGATTTGGTATGCGCTCTGAAATGAGTAAGTGGTTTCTGCAACGAGTAGTTTAGGACTGCATTCTTCTTGTTCTCAATGCTCCATTGTGTAAACTCCTAGTCCAGCTTCTTTTTGTATTTAAATGCAATGATTTCATTTTGATGGTTTTATGTGTTTAGAAAGTAGAAACCTTGTTTCACTCTAGTTGTCCTTCTGTTTTTGACAAACCTTCCGAGAGGATAAACTGATGAAATAAATAACGCATCGTTGTATAGAAAACCAAAAATATGGTACAGCGTTTGCTAGAAAGCCAAACTTTGCTCAAAAATATGGTACAATTATAACATGCATTGCTCCTTCTAACATCTAAAGTCACACAGACACAGACAGACACAGACAGATAGACAGACAGACAGACAGACAGACAGACAGACACACACACACACACACACACAACATATAAAAATGTGCTAGAAATGAATTTATTGGTTCACTGCAGCCGACAACATAGGGTATCAAGCCATTGACCATGAGTTTCCCAGTTCCGAGCCTTACAAACTATTAGATATTGCAATTTATACATTTACATGGAGGAACATTGATCCTTGCATTTTTAACACACCACCAAAGCTATCAAAACCATTTCCAAATTACTTAGGACTTGAACAGTTCATTGACTCAAACCCAAATTTTTTGTTCCAGTCTTGTCTTTTTATTAAAAATTAATAAAAATACTAAGTTAACCAGTTTGAACTTAAAATGTCATTCTATTCCAGACTTAAGTTATGCATCATTCAGGCTTTTATGTTGATTTATTCATAAATGCACTATTGTAACCACTGAAGTACTATTCCATGCTCTTATTAATTTCTTTTTATTGCAACTCCAGATCCAAAAAGCGCTTGGTTGCAAACGAAATCCTCTGGCTTATGATATTACAGCTGCGTGTAGTGGATTTGTATTGGGTTTAGTTTCAGCTGCTTGTCACATCCGGGGTAACAATTTCGCTTTCAGAAATTCTGTTAAAAGGTCAATGCTACTTCTAATATTTAAAACTATTTGTACTCTACCTATGCATACAGGTGGTGGTTTTAAAAATGTGCTGGTGATTGGGGCTGATTCTCTTTCTCGATACGTCGATTGGACTGACAGAGGAACGTGTATTCTCTTTGGGGATGCCGCTGGTGCTGTAATAGTACAGGTCATTATCTCCCCTTTCAGGTTGTCAATGCACATGGACATCTCAGCAAACATCACCATGATATCCTAAGTTGATAGTAAACATTTGGAAATAGAGTACATAATGAGAACCTTTATATACAATGTGAGGAGATTTCGTTTTGTTGATTAGCACCTATGTAGAGGTCTCCTGGATGTAACATTTTATCCATATTTACGCCACGTATCATGGGTTCTTAAAAAAGTTATGAGCTTTCAAAGATCAGTTTCCTTGAAAGATTTCTTTCCTTACCATTTTGTTGGGATTTTTTTTTTTTAAGTGAGAAACCAACAGTTGTTTGTTATTGTTTGATGATATGGTACATAATTTCGAATTTGGTGAGCTATTTGAGATAATGCATGGTTTCTTTTTCAAGAGCAGCATAAGATGACTGTTCTTGTTTTGATACTAAAAAGAATTACTACACAGGCTTGCGACGGCAAAGAAGATGGTTTATTTGGCTTTGACTTGCACAGTGACGGTGAAGGCCAAAGGTTTTGATTCGAATTTTTTTTTTCCCCTTTTCTCTTTCTTCTTGTGTTGAAGTGTTCTAAATGTCGTCTTTAGTGGCATTTTATGACTGCACGCCTCTTATCCATGTTATGCAGGCATCTAAATGCAAGCTTTAAAGAAAATGAAACAGATCATGCATTGGGTACTAATGGATCAGTGTTGGACTTCCCTCCACGACGCTCTTCCTATTCATGCATTCAGATGAATGGAAAAGAGGTCTTCCGTTTTGCAGTGCGGTGCGTGCCACAGTCAATTGAGTCTGCACTCGAACAGGCTGGCATTCCTTGTTCCAGCATCGATTGGTTATTGCTCCATCAGGTATGGAAACAAGATCCAAATGCACCATTTTCACTAGAAAATTGCAAAATTTCAAAACAGACTCCTTGTTTATTGCAAGGCAAATGTAATTTCATTCGATCGTTGTGGTGGTACAGGCAAACCAAAGGATCATTGATGCAGTTGCAACTCGCTTAGAAATCCCACAAGAGCGTGTCATATCGAACCTGGAAAACTATGGCAACACAAGCGCCGCTTCGATTCCTTTGGCATTGGATGAAGCTGTTAGAAGTGGAAAAGTGAAAGCAGGCCATACCATTGCAGCTGCAGGCTTTGGTGCCGGTCTCACTTGGGGTTCTGCCATTGTTAGATGGGGATGAAAAAAATAAAAAATCCAAGCTTTATCCCTTTGCCCATGTCTCAAAAAAACAAAGGAGAAGTCCACAACAGGAATTTCTCCAAATCCGAGCAGCCCAGTTTTGCAGTTGTTTCCAAATTTTCATTTGGATTGAATATGTTCTGCATCACCTCCCACCTGTTTATTTGGCCTTTTTTTTGGTCGTTTTTTTCCCTTATTTTTTGCAACCTTAATAAAATTTACAACCTTGTGTTGCTTAGGATCTTGGAGCTTGGAAATATAAGGACTTTTTTTTTTTTTAAGTAATTGAGAATTCTTCAGTACAGGAAAAAAAATTTTCTCATTTGCTCTGCATTGTGTTAACAGCGTTAGATGTTTTCCTAATATTATTATGTTGATTTGATTTTTACATAAATTAACGTTGAAACACTCCAACGATAGCCGGGTCTTTAAAATATATAGTGACATCTAATACATATTTCTCAGGGGCGGTTGGGAAACACACATTTTAATTGTATTTAAATTTTAATTATATTTAAATAAAGTTTACTTTTTAAATATTATATTTGATTAAAAAAATATTTTTTTTATATTTGAATAAAATATGTGTTTGGATAAAAAATATTTTAAAATTAAAAAATAATATAAGTAATAAAAATAAAATAAAATAATCAAATTAAAATATTAATTTAATTATTTAAAAAAAAATTTAAATAATAATTATTTTCGTAATATTGATGAAAAAAATTATATTTAAACATAAAATTTTATGTTTAATATAAAATTACATTAAATTTAAATATAATTAAAATGTAATTATTATAATAAACGCTCCTTAATTTTATCATTATATAAATACGAAGCACAAGTATTGATAACTACAGGCATTGGTTTTCTTGTTTTGGCTAATAAGAAATCCAGTTTAAAAAAACAAAGGAAATGATTTATGAAACTCAACTCTCCTCTGCATCTTTTTTCTTGCAGGGAAATAAATAACACACACATATATAAGGCAAAAAAGAAATAAATAATTTACAAAGAGAAAAAAGAAAAAGAAAAAAAGAAAAAAGAAAATAGAAAGGTCAGTCAGCGAAAAAGAGGAGGAAGTTGTCGGAGTCTGAGAGAAATCCTGTTCAAAGCGCCTTCAACGGCGATATCAAAAGCGTCCTTCTTCTCCCTCAAACCCATGGAGCTTCCATGTCTTCTGTAAATGACCCTCCCAATCATCTCCACCACTTTCTCTCTCATCTTTCTCACTCTAACCCTCGGAATCCCCCTCAGCACCTCCACTATCCTCAGCCCCTTCATCACCACCTCCTCCTTCGGAATCGTCACCGAAAACTCATCCAACTCCGCCTCCGGCAGGTGCCATCCGTACTGCGACCTCGCCGACTGCTCCTCGAAGAACACCGGAATGCACCCGGCCAGTATCCCATCGAACGTCGACCGCCGCGTCGGCGTGTCCCCCGGCGGCTGCAGGCAGAAGCTCGCCTCCAGCATCGCCCTCATGTACCTGATCGGATCGTGCTCGCACACCCCGTTCGAGCAGTCCACCACTCTGCACGCCTCCGAGTAACTCGCTCCGTACGGTCCGTAACCGTAACCGGCGGTGGGGGCGGTTAGGTTGTCGCACTCAGCGCGGATGCTGCGGCGGATGTTCGGCGTCGCGGCGGAGGAGGGCGAGACGGTTCCGCCTCCGCCGACGAAGAGCATAAGCGTGGAGCGGCGCGTGCGGCGGACGCGGTTGACCCAGGAGTCGAAGAGCGCGAGGTTGGGGGGGTGAAACGACGTCGGGTAGGGAATGGCCTGCTCCTGCCATGGCCACGCGCGGGACTCGAGCGTGAGGGCCGTGACGTTGAAGAACTCGGGGATCTCCAAGAACGACGTCCCCCACACCGGTGGATCGGCCGCCGGAGACTGGGAGAAGTCCCAGGCTGGGCGCGCCATCACCAAAAAGTGGTCGTGGCCCGCGCGTCGGTTCCACGCTTCGGGGTTATCGGTCTGCAAGAAATCGAAGAGGTCGAGGCCGTGGTCAGCGCTGGAGTTGACGTCTGGGCCATAGAGAAACCGAAGAGCGTCGATTCCGGTGTAATAGGGAAGATAGATGGCGTCGGCGGAGGAGGGATCGGAGGTGAGGCAAGGGTACTCGAGCATGCGGCGGTGGAAGAGGAGTTCGAGCATGAAGGGGTCGGTGCGGTACCAGCTGTGGGAGCGGTTGTGGGTCTTCTGGCCGAGGCCGTGGTTGGCCAGGAATGGGCAGAAGTCGCCGGAGATTGGGTATTCGGAGCAGTTGGCGAGTAGATCCAGATTGAAGCGAGGCGGGAGCCGCCGGATGTGGATCCGGCGGTTGCTACACTCATCGTTGTCGGAGATTTTCTGACTTAAGATCAATTGTGATTGGATTAACACCAAGAAGATGAAGAAAAAGGTACAATTTTTGCAGGCCATGACACAGAGAGAGAGAGAGACAGAGGGAGAGATTTGGGATATCGGAAGTGAAGAAAGACCATACGACTTTCTTTTTTTTTTTTTCACGGGGACGCACTGTTGACGAAATGGCTCTCCTTTCTTTTCTTTTCTTTTTCTTTTTCTTTCACAGTTCTCAGGAAATTAGTGAAAGAAACTTTTGTTCCGTTTGCTACATCATCCTCTGTTTTCGTTTTTGTTTTTGGGTTTAATTTTAATTTAATTTAATTTAAAAAGTTACGGAATTGTGGTAAGGAGATGAATGTGAATTTTGTTAACAATACTTTGGTAAACTTATTTTATTTATTTTATGTTTGAATGGGTTATATAAAATATATTTTATATTTAAATAAATATATTTATTTTATATTTAAATATAATGTGTATATTAATAAAAGTATTTGAATTATATTTAAGAATTAAAAAATTGGTTTAATTAATAAAAATAGATAAAATATAAAAAATATATAATATAAATATAAAAAATAATTTTTTATAAATATTTTATAATAATAAATATATTTAAAATATTATTAAAAATATTATATTTAAATATAATATGTATAAAAGAATATAAATAAATATTTAATAACATTTAAATATAAATAAATATCGATGCTCGTTAAATAAAATATATATATGTATATAAAATAACAAACAAATCATTTCCCACGTCCTGCACCAGCGTTTCTGTTTAAAAAAGAAAAGAAAAGAAAAAAGTTTGCTCCATTATGTTCGTATTAGTGGTGAACAAAGTGAACAGCAAACCCGTTTAATTTATTCAATCTAATTTTAGAGTCCATTTAACTCATAAAAAAAATGTCTTCAAAATATATTTTTGATTTTTTTTCACTTTATTATTACTTTTTATTATTTATATCTCTAAAATATTATAATAAAATCTAAACTTTAAATATTCATAACTTTATACATATAAATATAAATGAAATAATTTTTTTAATTATATAAAATTTTAAAATAAATAAAATAAGATTCATATTGATAATTTTCTTTCTAAATAAATTTTTAAAATTTTACATTTTTTTACTGCAAACAGTTTTTTTTTCTAAACATATTTTTTAAAACTACTTTTTTTCAAAAAAAAAAAAACCACCAAAAGTATATTCAAATGGACTCTTAATTAATTAGATTGATTTTTTATATTTGATTGATTGTGTAAGTAAAAAAATATTTCAACCCACCAAATTGAATTAATTGTGTGGGTAAAAAAATGTTTCAACCCACTCAATAATTAAGTGGGTTAAAAAAATTCCAAAAGACACACCTAATCCAAAAAATGCTCACCGTACTTTTTTTTTTTTTGCTAAATGGTGTTTATCTCTAAGTATTGTTTATATTATTTTAATATATAGCATGCATTACTTAAGCATATAATATTGATTGTTTAAATATATAAAATGCATTATATATAATATAGATTGTTTAAATATATATAATTAAGTTATGAGAATTATGAAAATATATAAGGATAATGATTAGTGATATATTTCACAAAATACATAAAATTACGTACATATTATATATAATGCGTTTTATATATTTAAACAATCCATATTATATGCTCAGATAACGTATTTTATATATTAAAATAATATAAACAATACTTAGAACTAAACATATTTAGCAATAAATTAAAAAAAAAAAAACATTTGGGGTGAGCATTGTATGAGATAAGTGTGTTTTTAGGATTTTTTTCAACCTACTCATTCATTATGTGGGTCGAAACATTTTTTTACTCACACAATTAATTCAATTTGGTCGATTGAAATATTTTTTTACCTACACAATCAATCAAATATAAAAAAATCAATCCACCTAATTAAGAACTTGTTTGAATACACTTTTGGAGATTTTTTTGTTAGAAAAAAGTAGTTTTAGAAAATATGTTTGGGAAAAAAAGTATTTGAAGTAAAAAAATGTGAAATTTTAAAAATTTATTTAAAAAAATTATCAATATAGATCTTATTTTATTTTTCTCTAAATTCTATACAATTAAAAAAATTATTTCATTTGAACTTGTATATATAAAGTTATGGATTTTTAATATTTGGAGTATATTGTAGCGTTTTAAATATGTAAATAATAAAAAGTGATGGTAATGTAAAAAAAAAATACCAAAAATGTGTTTTGGAGACGTTTTTCAATGAGTTAAATGGACTTTAAAATTAGATTAGATAAATTAAATGGGTAGGTTGAATAACTTTGTTTACCCCTAATCTGAACATAATGGAGCAAACTTTTTTCTTTTCTTTTCTTTTTAAACAGAAACGCTGGTGCAATACGTGGGAAATGATTGTGTTTGTTATTTTATATATATATATATATATATTTTTAACAAGCACCAACATTTTCTGGGTCAAACTCTCTCCAACTTACCATTTGCCATGCTGTTAAACATAAAATCTTAACAAAATTCACTTTCATCTCCCTCTCTCTTTCCTTTCCACAATTCCGTAACTTTTTTAAATTAAATTACAATTAAACAACCTCTAATTAGTGTTACACATTAAGATCACTTACATTCATAGACTCTCACTTTAATATTAAGTATAGTACTAAATATTTGTAGTGCTCTTTGATTAGGGTAATTTAAAACAAATGCTTTGGGCATTTTTGTTGACTTTAGAACCTTCAACCATTACTTCCTAATTGATGTGGGGTTAGGCTCTTCTTTTGTTTTTCCAAAAGCCTAACAATCTCCACATTTACTAAATAAAAGAAACTTTTGCAGCAACCATTGTCATAACCAACACTCATAATTCTCAACCCAAATAGTTATTATACTCTATCATAAGAGTACACTCGCTCAGAATTAACTAATTTCAAAAAATTTTCTTCAGAACATGTCAAAAAACCTTGCTGAAAATTATGATGCCACAGCCGCAATTGGCTTTTTGGAAGTTCATCAACCGTCAACATAACCTTGCGTCAACACCAAATCAATGCCTACAACTTGTGAGCCACTCGTAGCAACACATCTTCTTTCGCATACCATGGGGATGTAGATAATTCTCAGACGGCATCACCGTCTCATATGAAAAGCGAGAACGTCAAATCCCCCTTCAAAATCCTTCTTCTTCATTTTTTTTTTTTTTGGTTTTGTTTTGTTTCCTTCCTTCAGTAGACAAAGGGCATCCCAATTAAGGGGACGCAGCTCACCAAGTGGCGGCAAGCGATTGGATGTAGCAAACAAGAGAACGCGTTGAGGAGTGAGATTCGTCGAGACACACAGACGCATGAAGACTTTGGTGGAGCATGAAGCACGGGAACCAACACTAACTCAATGCACAGTCACGGGAGTCAATTATGCGCGCTAGGCTGGGGTGGAGCACATGCATGTGTTGAGGTAGACATGGAGATGATCAAACAGCATGGATCAACCGTGCGTGCGTGTTCTCCTTTCTACGTGTGCTCTTAACGTTTGTATCTCTTTTTTTTTTTTTTTTTTAACGCTTTTTGCCCCCATTTTGAGCTTCAAAGTGCTATTTCCCCCTTTTCATCTAATTTACCTACAAAAATGAGGAAGATTGGAATTAGAGGGGAAAATTAAACAAAAATCTCTAAAACATAGCTAATTTATATGTTTAAAATTGCTAAGATAACTCTAGTTTGTAGAGTTATCAGCTTTTACTAGATATGCTAATAAAACAACACAGAATATTATTGGTGAAGAATATATATGATGTCATTGACTACGTTTTATAATATGAGAGTCAAGTTCGAGCCATAAACCATCTCGGGAATTTAACCACAGATTTTGTTGCAATCCAATTTTTACCAAGAAATATTAAGTGAGAGTCTATGAATTTAAGATATATCTTGTAGAAAATGGAGGAGAACTTTTACTGATTTATAGGTATTTTTATTGGGACAATAATATTTGTTTACTGATGTTTTTTATTTGGAATTTGACAAGGCTGTTAGATTATAAATTTGTCTTATTTTTTTAAATTATTGGAATTTTTTATATTTAAGTGAATTGGATATCCTCTTTCGTTAAACTAGCTTTTTGATATGAGTTTTACATAAGCTATTTCATATAATATCATAACTTTAATTCTCACACACACTTTCCGCAGAATAGGCTACCAGTACAAGTTAGTGTTACAGTCCGTACAAGTTTGTATTATTCATGATTTTTCAGGTTTGGATCCCGGCGTATTTGCACAACTTACTGGACGTAAGAGAGGGTGTGAGATTATGAATTTATCTTGTATCGTTAAGTGTTATTAGGTTGTTGTTATATTTATATATGGATTTAGCACTCTTTCCTCTTAAGTTAGCATTTGGATAAGTTTTATCCAAACTTATTTAACGTGGTATTAAAGCTGTTAGACTTCATTAGGCTGTTGTGGATTTGTTTTTTCTATTGATGATTTTGGAATATTCAAGGTTTAGAATAGACGTTTCAAATAGAATTACAGATTCAGTATTTGCACTGAAGACAACGTTAACATCCTCTAATCCGGGTTGTTCCCACCATTGATTTATATTAGTAATATATTTTATTTTATTTTCTTAGTTTTTCTTTTTAAGTTATATAAATCAGTTGGAGACTTTGCAATATATTTATTCAGCTCTAGACTTTGCAATAATATGTTCCCCGTAAAAAAGAATTTAATTCTTATTTGCGATACAATGACCGAGAAAACAATCGGATATGGATATGTAAAAAGTGACAATTTAATATATACCAAGCATATATGAATTTAGCTGTTTCCTCATAAATAATGATGGTCGATAATTTTAAATTAATATTTTCACCATTAACTTGACATTCAATAATCTCTTATAAAACAAAAACCAAAAAGTAAATAAAACACAACGCCTAATGCACACATATACATACTTATGATTGTAGACATAACCTAACTATAGTTGTATACACTAGTTAAGAGCATGATAAATTCCATCCTATTAATTTGCTAACGAAAATGCGCACTTGCCATGCACATGTGTCCGTCGGCCAAAACCACCCCTTCCATCCTCCTTGCGGCCCGGAGATCCCGCAAACCTGCCACCTAGAAGAATTGAAACTTCAAGCCGATAAATTCCGATTTATGTAACAAGCAATTATCAACATTTTCCTTCTATGACAAATAAGAGAATAAAGACAGATCAACGCCATTTAGCAACTTGATAAATAACCAAAAAGATTATACTTTCTTCAATACGTATTGCGCCAAGTAAGTAAAGAAAGCAATTAATCTCGAAATAACCTTCACAAGAACGTTGAACGTCCAAAAGAAAAGTTGTTTAATTTCTTCAACAACATGCATAATAATCACCAAGAAAATTAATCTAAAAACACTGAAACTTGATCTTCATCATTCCAAGTAACTCCATGAAACCAACTGATCATGTTTAGTACAAGAATTTAACTAGAAAACATTAATCCTAATGTTTAGTATAATACTAATTAAGAGGCGTCTTGCAAGCTTCAAACTCAGCGAGCAAATCAGGATCTCTAAACCCAACAAGGAATTGGGCAAGCCCTTCAAGAAACAGCGCAGCCTGGTACACACTGGTGGCGGCAATTATATCGGCCAACACACTCCTCCTCAGCCTGTTTGCATCCACGAACACTCCCACCATCTCATCCATCTCCGCCATCACCGCCTTCCCCGCCGCCTCCTTGTTCCCCCTCCTCCCACCACCACCCCAGTAATCCCCTGCAACCGCCTCCACGAACCTCTCCTGCGCCTTCCTAGCCCGGGCCGCCAGCGCCGGCACCATCAGCCTCACCCCACACTCGATCTGATCGATCCTCGCCATCAGACTTGCCGGCGGGTTACACCACGCCATCACGATTTGCCACGGCCGGTTGAACAGCTCGTTCACATTGTTGTCACTGTTGTTGTTGTCGCCGGAGCTCAGGAGGAAGCGGTTACGGAGGTTGAGGGACTGGAAAACGGCGTCGTTTTCGTCGGCGATTTCGTCGTCGTCGCGAGTGAGAAAGGAGCGGAGGAGGTTGGTGAACAGGTAGGGATGGAGGTCGCCGAGCCAGAGGAAGGGGGTCTCGAGGAGGTGGCGCCAGGAGGGTTGGAGGAGGTGGGCGACATCGCCGGCGGCGGCGGAGAGGTCGAGGGCGTCGTAGTAGGAGGAGAGGTGGTGGCGGAGTATGTCCACGTGGGTCGACAGCTGAGCCACCGAGGACTCGTGCATGGCTCGCCGGAGGCCCGGGAGGAGGCTGTTCTTCAGGAGCCCGAACCACTCCTCGTAGTACTCTTTCAAGGGGCGGCGCCGCCGGCTGCTGTTGGTTTTCTTCCGGCCACGGAGTACGGATTGAAGCATGATCTTCGTGTTATGGAGAGACAGAGAGAGAGAGTGAGTTTTTCTTGAGGCGTTTCTTGGAGTTTATAGATCTTTCTTGTTCTTGTTGTGTAGAGAGAAAGAAGAGAGAAGAGAGAATTTAAGAGAGTAGTAATGGCGGTTTATCTTCTAACGTCTCGCTTCAAGGGCGATCGTTAATGCTGTTAGTAACTGCTTTCATTCCAGAGAGAAAAAAAAAAAAAAAAAAAAAAAAGTCTTCACTTTCGTATTTGCTGATGGGCTGTTTACCGGCGTAACGTGTCCGACAAATGGGCTGGCCTATAAGGTGATTGGACCTATCAGAAGCCCATTAATGGAATGGAACAGTTAATAAAAATTGTCCAAATAGCCACATTTTTTTTCAATCAATTAACCAACATGATTTTACTAATATGATATAATCTTTAGTTTTATTTTTATATCATATTAGTCTAGTATTATATTTTTATATCGTAGTGAAGAATTAGTCTTTAAATTACCTTGTTTTGCTTTTTTACAAAGGGATAGAAGAATTAAAAAATGTTCTGATGAGATTAAGCAGAAGTTTCAAATTAAACTACTTTCTCGTGTAAAATTTGGGAAGTTTATTTCGCTACTTTCTGGAAAAAAAAAATAAACTAAAATTGAAAAAATTGTAAAACTAGCATATCAAATATATCTGTTTAAAATTTGTGTCATTTTACCTGGATTTTTGATCCTCTATAATTATTTTACTGGAACAAGAAAAACTAAAACTACTATAGCTAGGATAATGATCCGAAGATGTCCTTTACGATGGACAATTCAACACATCACCCTAGAATAAATAAAATTCTTAAAGAGCATGTTATGAAGTTTGCTTTCTGTAATTTCACAAGAAAATAAAAGCTAGTTTTTGGTAACTAATTTTCAATTCATTTTCCCCTAAAATTCCTCAATTATTTTGTTCTTAAAAAAATCAATTTTTTAGAATTTGGTTCTACTTTATTTCAACAATTTCTACATATATGATAGTTTTTTAGATTTTTTTTTATCAGTCCATGAAGAAAAAAAATTTACTTAATCATCAGCAAGAGATAAACGCATAAATTAATTAGGTGGAAAGAAGTTGCACGATCTCTAGACCGTTTAAGTTTTTATGATTATGCATACCAATACAATTGAGTTGGATAATTAACATTGCACATAGCTATTATTATATATATAATCTAATAATAATTTCACAATATAACTACATTATGAGGTAAATAATTCAAAACAATAAGTTAAAATAATAAAAATACCAAGAATAACATGTTACATTTGAGATCCAATTGCTCCAACTGCTCCAACTAGACCAGCTTCCAACTAGCTATATATAAAATATGTTCAACTGTAAAACAGTACGCATAAAGACAAAGTATATGTATATAATATACGTAGAAACACACATCACGTTTATTATAACTTTCTTAGTTGATCCAAAAATGGTAATCTTCCTTAATTTCCAAATTGGGATTGGACTCTGCAACAAAGCTGTCAAGGATCAGAAGCAATATTGTTTAATAAATTTACAATTACGCAGATGAAGACGAAGAAAACACAGGTGTAAGTCTAGGGAAAGCTTTTATTTCTTTTATCATACATGGAACATAATTCTGAGCTTCAACTCAATTTTTTTTTTAATCTTAAATCGGACCAAATATGCATGGATAAACTGCGACACTTGTTATCTTCTACACAGGATTAATTAGGATACTAATAATTTAATGTTTGCCACAAATATGTCACCCTAGACCGAGAATATTAATTCAAAGTCTCAAATTAAAAGTGAACATGTGAGCAAATATATAAATATATATAGAAGTATACAATAATTTTGTATATGACAATTGTGTTAAAATAATAACATTGTATATGCCTAGTTGATCATGATCTTATACATACAAACATATACAACATATGCCTAGTTAATTATGTGATGAGTCTAAAAGCATAAACTTGCCAAAACCAGCACAGTATCTAGCAGAAATAATCCCTCTGTTTGTTTGACACCTTCAAATTTAGAAAATAAAAAAATTTTCATTTTAAGAAAAATAAACCTTTCTAAATTTCTGTATCTGAACATCCAAAATTTTTTATTTTTGAAAAATAAAAAAAGAGCTCTCTAGAAACAAAAAGTTTTCACTCACCCAAAATAATTTTTTACTTTTAAAAAAAATTCCAAACAATTTTTTATTTTTCATATCTAGAAATTTTTTATTTTTCATATCTAGAAATTTTTTATTTTTAAAAAACGGACCTCTCATCCAGACAGAGCTAATATATGTTTATAGTGGTTTTTACCTAATATTGTCACGATGATAATTAGAATATATAGCGTGCTATTTTGGCTTTCTTATCCACTTTGTTTTGGGATTAACAAAAAAGCAAAAACAAAAAACAAAAAGAAAAATACAAGTTGGGGAACATGGGAAGGAGATAAACATCTTCACTTTCAGGTAATTTGACGAGGTTTTTAACTGAACATGCACACGCGCACACACACACACACAAGTGGGAACTCGATCGATCGGGAGAATATGTGCAGATTATAGTTAAGCTAGGCCTATCAGTATTAATATTGTTCTGTAGGTCAAACTGTCCTTTCAAAGCTTCTATGGCTCTCTCATTTAGACGATGCCATCGCTAATTTATTAGGTTTAGTGAAAACTACATGTGTTTGGCTTACTTTTAGCTAGTAGTATTTCTAATTTTGATTCTTAATTACTCCTAGTTGTATTTCCCTTGAAGTTTTCTGGTTTTTGAAATTTTTGTCCCTGATTTTTTTTTCTTACTTCACAATTTGGTCTTTTAATTTTCAAAACAGTAATTGTTAAGTCCATAATGGGAATAATACTTGCATATTATTTATTTAAGAAAAAAAAACTTGCATATTAATTATTTTGTAGAATTCTAAGACTGATACAAAGGCAAAATTGTTAAAATGTAATAATAATAAATTTTCAAGGACGAAGCATCAAACTAATTAAAAGTTCAAGAGGCATATATAAGTACTAAAATATGCGTTTATTATTCCATCTAAAATTTAACTTTGGTTAACAGATATTGATCAAATTAATGAAAAGCTATATTTTAGGGGCACGACCTAAACTAGCGACTAGAAATATAGGAGCACTCATGCTTAAAACTCTCTCTTTTTTTTTTTCCTATTACTTCTTTTAATATTTTAAGGGAGGTTCCTGGTTTAACAGGTTTTGTTTTTTTGAAAAAAAAAAAAAAGAAAAAGAAAAAGATAAAAATTACAAGTTGGGGACATGGAATTATATCTTTACTTTGATGTTTTGATGAGGTTTAAGTTTTGTTTTGTTTTTTGTTAGATATATATATATATATAAACATATTTATTTATTTATATTTGTGCAAGCGGGAAGTGGATCGGAAAGATATGCAGATCAAATTACCAGCACCATAATTTGTCTCGCTTATCTGATCAGTTCTGTATTACAGCATGATCATGATCTGCTCTCGTCAAACTGACCTTTCAAGCTTCTACATATCCCAATTAAAAGCCCAATCAATCCCACATGTCCTTGCGGCTTAGGTTATAATGTCAATTCACACGCACACATATATACATATATAAATATAAATATATATATATTATATAAATAGTATAACTTCGTGTATATTTGGCTTTTAGAAAGGAACAACTTCTGTGATAAGAATATAAAAATGAATCACAATAAATGTGGAGAAGCTGAGACAAATTATTTTTTTGTACTCTTTTAAAATGTTATCCTTCAACCAGAATATTTTTATCTTCTTATCTTGATATCTTTGGCTTTCTCTTTTATTATATGACTCACGCTCGAACACACGACTCAGTGTGCGTATATGTGTGTGTGTGTGTGTGTGTGTGTGTGTGTGTAGAGTACTGATCAAACAAGTGTTTCGACGTGCTATGCCAAACAAGTGTTCGCTATCTGCATTATTTTGTACATGAATTTAATATGTTATCCAAGGCATCATTCAAAATTTCTCATGATCGGTAGTACTTGTCTCAGATACTGTGGCTTATGTATGCTCTTATATATGTATATACATATATGTACAGCTGCGTGTACGTTTGTATATATATATCATCGATACTAGAAATAGTAAGTGCGGCGCCACGAAGCCGATTGCAACAAATACATATATATATATAGAGATCTAAATACATAGCATGATTAAGTAGATAAAAAATTATTTTTCCTCAAGAATATAGAGCCAATATTACTTGAGAACTAAAAATGAAACTTCAATATTCCCCGACCCCTCCCCGACCCCACTTTGTGCATCAAATGCTAAATGATGAATATATATACCAATGGAAGTTACCAATAATATTGATTGTGTATTTATGAAAAAACAAATGAAAAATGAAACATGACATGAGATTATATTCTTATTGCATTTGTTCTATATGTATAATTTGAAACTCCGTCACGAAAATTGGTTCCTTATAATCAATAAGATTAGCAATCATTTGGTTCCACCATTCAAATGACAATTGGATTGAAACATTTAAATTACCATATGAAATGGTGTTTTAGATATTCACAATTTAAACAGTGTTTGAATGTGTATATTTAAATAGATATTTAAAGTAGTTCTAATAAATCTCGCAAAACCTCAATGTCTAAGAAATATTTTAATAAAATATTTGGATTTAAAAAAATCATGGTATTTTGAAATTTAGGTAGAAGAGAAGTTCTTGATTATAGAGAATCTAAATTGTTGTATATACACTCGAATGGAGCCAAAATTAGGGGGAGTTTGATTTTGTTTTTCTTCTTTTAGAGGTTGAATGGACCATTTTGTATTATTTTGAATGACATTTCTAAATATTTTACTTCGAACGTTTATTTAGATGACAAATTCAAATGAAATGACATAAACGTTGTGAAAGGGTTGAAACAAATTAAATGGGACATAGATCACTAGTGCTTAATCATTGAGAGGCATTGAACAAATTTGCAGCAGTTCTTACTTGCAATATATTGTCACGTTAATTATAAACATCATGCATTATGCATGCACGAGCTAGTTACATATATATATATATATGTGTATATTTGTGTGAATTTGTGTACATTGACAAGACATATACCACATTTATCATAGAAGTGGCCGACATGGTGGTTTCAAATAATTGATACCAGTTTGTCCATATACTTAAGTCACATAGACAGAAACATGCTGTCAATTGTCTAATAGTAGTATTAACTTTCTCTTGGCCATCATATGACCTGACCAGTTGAGCACGCCTAGCAATACAGGGTTATAATTTCTAATGACTGTGGACATAACTAATTTCAATCTCATATATATATATATATATGATAAATCTGATATAGTTTATTGTCAAGTGTCAACGAACGACAGATTAAGAGCTTGGACCACTCTAGGCCAGGGTGACCAACAACTTTTTAGGTTCGCTAGTTCTGATGTGGGTAATTCACATAGTGGCCCCTTGTACATATGATATCGTATTAGTAATATTATGTGTGTGTGTATATATATATATATGCTTGTATCTATCTATATACATATATATAAAAGTTGGAAACTTAACTAGCTAATAGGAGATAAAATGAAATTTGAACATGCATTAACATCATTAAAGTGCACGAAATGATATTGAACAACAACGTCTCGTTTACTATTAAGATACGGTTAAGGATCGTAGTTTCAATTTATGTGTATGTACAAAGATATGTGTGTGTATATATGTTGGAGGTTAAGAATTATATGCTCACTAATTTTGAATTATATCAAGGTTTTTGGGGGATTTTATCAAATAATTTTTCCAATTTTGTCTTTTTTCTCACAAAATAAAACAATTTTACTATTTACCTTTCTAAAATTCTTTTTCTCTTATTTAAAAAACTCAAAGTTTAAAAGTCAACAACTATGTAATTTTAAATAGAAATAAGATTATTTTTTTTAAATTGTATAAAATTTTGATAACAATTAAATAAGATTTATATGGATATTTTTTTAAGCATATTTTAAAATTTTATGTTTTTTACTCTAATCAGTTTTTTTTTTTTTTTACCAAATGTACATTTTTAAAACTCAACTTATATCCAATAAAAATATTTTCAAAACTCCATCTCTAATTGTTCCACCAAACGGCCCCAAAAAGTAATAAGAATTACCTAAGAAAACAAACACATAAGAACATGTAAAATTTATAGAGGTTTTTTTAATGTGAATTACGTTATCTTTTAATGGTTGTAATAATTCATTATGATAAAAAAATAAATTACTAAAATTACACACTCTTACATTCTTTTTATTTATTTTGTTTCTTTTAATCTCTCTAATAATAAACCCTAATAATGACACTTCTAATTTATAAGTGAAATTAAAATAACAAAAATTACAAGGATGAAATCTTAAAACTACCTTAATAACACACTGCCTTACTAAATTTAAGTCTCGGGCGCTTTGCCCCCAATTTCTCAAAAAGAGGCTCCCTGTTTCCCTTCTAACCACACGACAATTGCATAGTAGATTTACATGAAAATAATAATTAAGCTATACAACTAAATTTCAACATGAAATTTCAACATGAATTAATATACAAATGAACACAGAAATGGTACTGTTGACAAATAAGCTCTCATTTGTTACCATCTAGAAGTGCTTGGAATCCTAAGGGTTGAAATTTTTAAGGTTGGGACATGATAGACGGTGTGAATATTGATCAATTGCTTTCTCACAGTATCTATCAGTCGCCATTAATGCTAGTAGCTTCTTCGAAGTGTGGAAAAATGCAATATTATAATTAATTATATTTTACCCATGTATTGGAATAATCATTTTATGTTACAACAAAACCCCTTTCACAATATTGATGGGGAAAACCAAAGTTGTAAAGTTCTATACACAAGCGCGAAGATATTACACCATGTTCCATCACTAGCTATAGTACTAGGCTAAATCTTTTGTCAATGCACTACTTTCACTACAGGGTTTTTTTATTTGACTTTTTTGTCTGATAGAAATTAGATGGAATCCATATGAAAGGGACGAAATATTTTTCAAGCAGACTCCTTTTTGTCTTTTTACACTAGAAAAGTCGTTGGTGGTTTCAACAGTCAAAAGATTCAACGGATCTGCTCCCACAACTACTTTGAGTCATTCAAGTCAATTGCATCGCTGTGTACACCATGGATTCCACGCAACTGTATAAAATAATAAATGCAGAAGCCGTGTCTCCAGCTTGGAATTGATGTGGAAGATTCTTAATTAGTCCACATAAAGATGCCCTCAAAGATACTAATGAAACAGAATCAGGTCAGTTGAAAATTATTCAACAAGAACATGTGTACAGTAGAATAATATGTTCGTTACAAACTAATCACATTAAAAGAATCTAGTACTAGCTAGTGTTGATTTGTTATGAGAATGAGCTAAATGGATACAGGCATATTCAGCATTAATTTAACATCTGACTCTAGAGAATAAATCCTCATTTTAAATTTCAAAATAAATAAGTTTATATATGTGTGTGTGTATATATGTATATATATATATACATGCTTGTTATATATAAATTCGTAGACTTAACCCAAAAACATAGAAGGCTCTCCTAAATTTCCTTTTAACTAAGTGAGCTGGGTGTAAATTTAATTCAAGAGAGCACTCTCTATTTAGTAAAATCAAAGTGATATCCACAATCCAAGCAGTGCAGTACTCATCTCCTAAAACAAGTGGCAATTGTTCCATGCATATATATTAAAGAATCAACTATTTCCCAAGTTACATTCAGATAAGTAGCAATATCAACTACCAATGGGATTCTATATCATGCTTTTCTATTGAAATTTTTTTGAGTTAATTTAAAATATTTATATATATATATCTTTTTGTTTCTTCTTAACACGCATTTAAAGTCCTCGTAGTATGGAAGAGGGAAAGAATGTGGAGAGAATAGAATGATCAAGAGAGAAATTAAACCACTAGAGATAGAAGAGAATAGTAAAAAGGTGTTTTAGAAAGAGAAGAAAATATCAGAAGAGGAAAGAAAAAATCTCAATATTTTATTAATTATCCTAAACTCTCTGAATAAGGTATTTATAGAGATCTAAAATAACAAAAAGAAAAACTTAATAGCTTAATTCTAAATTAATGTATAACCTAAATCATCTTAAAAAGATTAAAACAAATCTAAATTGAATATTAAATTAAAGATAAAAGACAATAACTCGATAAAATTAAATTCAAAAGTCTAATCTAAATTATACATAATTAACTTCAAGATTGATAATGCAATCACTACATATGAAAATGTAAATATATATCAATCCATCAAAACTCTTATTTTTTATTACGTGACAATTCTGTTTTTTTATTTTTTTTAAATGAAAATAAAAAATTTAAACTCTATATCTTGATTATGATAAAATCAGATATAAAATTATAGTTATACTGCATCTGAAATCATACATGTTTCACTTTATTGTGTCATACGACCTGGCACCACGTCCAAACACTTAATTTCCAACTAACAGTCATTAAAAACAAATAACACACACAATGGTCTTCATTTCCATGAAGCTTCCAACATCCCTTTTTTTTTTTTTTCCTTTTGGTTTGCCGTGAGTGGGGTGTTTGAAGTTGAATGGCCTCGTCCTTGTTAGCCCTGAGTCAAATGGCATCTCCTGAGCACCACGTCAGCGCTGAGTCAGCACTCCAATACTTTTTAATTCTTGTTACTTGAGTGGGACCCACCTCAAAACAGGTTCCGCATTGGCCGGTCGAGGTCTCTGGTCAGCTTTCTTTGATCAACAAAGCACAAATGGACACGTCATAACACCACGTCAATGATTGGAGCGGGGGAAATAAAAAAGAAAAGGCCAATAGAAAAGGTTAAAAATGTACTCGCCGGGGCCCACTCCTAGGTTTGTCGTTTACGTTGAAGACGAGGATTGGTTCGTGTATCCGAGGTGGCTACACTACCGAACTTCCTTTAATTTGATTGTTTTCACTATGTTCCTTTCTTTTCTTTTCCGTTCTTTTGCCCCAGTCCCCTCCCCCCCCCCCCCCCCCCTCCCCCTCCCCTCTCTCTCTCTCTGTACTTTGCTTTCCTATGATTTAGGACTCTTATGGATAGATTCAATTTCTTTGTTACAGTATTTTTTTATTTTTATCTTTAATTTTTATTATTTTAATAATTTTCAATTGATGAATTTCAATCTATGCTTAAAATAAGCTCTTAATAGGGTATGTATACTCATTAAATATAAACCAAATGAATGAAATAAGCAAGATTATTATTCATAATTGTTGGCATATTGAGGATTTCATTGTTTATCTGATTAACTATAAGCAACTTGTTGATTTGTGAAGGATAAAATTTAAAAGATGATAGAACATTTTTTTTGTTTTCTTATTTATTTATTTATTTTTTTCACTCGTTTTTTTTTTTCTTGTTTGGATGGGATAAATACACATTAAAAAGTATGTTTTATACAAATGGGAGATATAAATATATACTAGAATGCAGTAATCTGAATTCTGTTTGATCCAACCTGAAAAATTCATGGTGCGACATATTATGAGATTTTATTTAGGGGTTTGTGGTGGTAGCAGGCCTGTATTGTTCTTGCACAATATATATGATGTATTTTAGAGTTTTGTTATTATGTTTTGCAATAACAACTTACTACACTTATCTCTTGTACTAATTTTTGATATAGCAGATTTTCTTTTATTCTGCCTGTGGTTTTTTCTCGTTTAGGGTTTTCTACATAAATTTGTATGTTTTTATTTTTTTTATGGAAAATTATTATTCACATTAAAAAGAGATACAAACACCAATACTAAAGATAAAACAATGCTATAATACAAGAGATACAATCCTTAACTAAGACTGCTTCCATCAGTAAAATCTGATGAAGCTCCGTAAGAAGAACATAAGTTGAGATCCGATAACAATAAAATTCATTAAATTCCTTAACAATCTTATAATTGTGCATACACAAAGCTATCTTTCAAAACACATTTATAATTGATGAACTATTCCGATCGATCGAGAAACAATCACTCACAATACAAAGGTCGCAACAATCTCCGCCTAGTCTTATTACTAATGAAACTAACAAACTAATACCGTCAGAGAACAACTCAAATGGAACACAAATACAAATATAAATTGATGGCGCAGGAACTACTTCTTTTATTACAAAATTAAAACAAAACATAAAAACAAAATATGAATATAAAATAACATCGACTGTAAAAGTATCATCCACGCAGAACAACCACTTTGCCATTTGTAGTAACCTAAAGGACATCAATTAAGCTCGATTGAAGATAAAAGATTACTACTAACCATCAAATCAACGATGTCTCGTAGGATCTCAGATTGTTTGTCATCGAATCGTCGATTACCCTTACTAGCCACGACGTAGTCAAACTAGGATACGGCTAACGTCATACTAGCATGTTCTAGTTGAGTCCTGGTCAACGACAGCAGTAACAGGAGTCCTACATAAAGAGAAACACTAGTATTTGAGAAGTTAGAAAAGGAGAGAGAGAAATCCTAACTCCCGTCTCTAATTTCTTATATCTTTTTTTTTCTTTTTCAAAAAGGAAAAAAATTTCTATTGTATTTAGTTTTTTATTGTCTATTCTTACTATTTTCACAACAATACATATGTATATATATATAGGATACTATGTAGCTGAATTGGAAGGAGAAATGTTATTGATAAATACTTGGCTAGTTTTGTTTTTTCTTTCCTTTCTTTTTCCTTTCTTTTCTTCTCTCTCTCTCTCTGTTGAAGTATTTACTAGGCAAGTTGTACAGCTCGTAATGGAGCTTTTTGTAGGTCATTTCCAAATTATTATCGTAGTGGTTTGGTTTTTTTTTTTTTTTCGTTCAAAAAATTCAATGTCATATTTATCATTTTCAAAGATTTCTAACAAATTTTGTATAATTAATTTCTAACGTTGTTTAAAGTTTTCTTTCTCAATCAAACATGACCTCCGTTGTCGTTTACTTGATATATCCCAAATTCATAATGCTTTGTAGTGATAACAGAAATATATATTCCTTTCAATTGAAAGGAAAGGGACTCGTACAGGGAGCACAGAATTAGTACGGTCGGTAGATTAACCAACAGTTGTGTGTGTGTGTATATATATATATATATATCGTTGTTGTGACCAAAGATATTTTAGAGATTATTATATTCCGTAAGTTACAGGTTACAACATTTTTAACTGGTGTATAAATTAAGCTATTTTTTTTTTGTTGACTTATAGTGGTATAATATATATATTCACTGGCGGAGCCAGCTAAGAACCAGGGAGGGCATATGCCTCCTGGATTTTTTTCAGTTTTTTTCTTTTTAAATATATTTTGTTTTAATTATTTTTCATACATACCTCTATAATAAAATTTTTAAATATTTCTCCATTAAATTTAATTTTTCTCTTTATTTAAATCTTCTACTTTTAAATGGATTTAATTAAAATATTTTATCTCTAATTTACTTTTATTAAACCAATTTTTCTCAAATGTATTCCTACTAAAGGTTTCATTTTTTGTTCTTTTTTTTTGTCTTTGTTTTTTCAAATATTCCCCTCGATTACTATTTTTTCCATTAATACCTTTTTTTTATTTCCCTCTAGTGAAGTACTTTTTTTCCAAACGTGTCCTCACCTAGATATTTTTTATCACGACCTTCTTAATTTTTATTTTCTCATATATGCCTTCAATTTGCCCCACTAAAATACATTTTTCAACAGGTTCTACTTAATTTTTCTAATTTAAACTAAACTTTTAAAAGAATAATAGATCAATAAAAGAAATTGAGCTTTTAAGCAGTATTTAACATTCATGTATAAAAAAAATTCAACAAACTATAACACTTAGTATTAAAATTTGATATTTTAAAGGTTTCGAATATTTTTCATGTTCTTAGTTGATGTCCCTCTCAATTAAAATCCTGACTCCATCATGAATTATTTTATATGTTGTTGCAGTGACCAAAGATATTTTTGCAGATTATTATATTCGCTACAAGTTACAGGTTGCAACATTTTGAACTGGTGTGGTTATAATTTAATGAACTGCCCGCTATAAAGTGCTTTCACACATAAAACTCCACGCTCTTATCCTAATAATTTTTAATCTGCTTTTTCCTACCCTTTTTTTTTTTTTTGGGACTGTCGCAGCTCTCACGAGCAGGTTATTAATAATTAATATGTTTTTTTTTAAGTTATAATTAATATGTTTTTTTGTATAGTGAAGAAAAGCATATTCTTTGCCTTACTCACCAAAAAAAAAAAAAAGCATATTCTTTGCTTGTCAACCCAAACGAAGTGGATATATTAACATTGGAAGAAATTAAAATGAACTTGCTTTGTTTTGCTTAAAGAATTGCATATTCAAAATATGAATTTTAAAAAAGATTTAGCAGTTTCCTCGTAAGAGGGAAAAAATGTAGTAATTGAAACCAAGTAAATTAAAGAGGTGCATACGTAATTAAACTGTATAAATTGATGTGATAATGATAAATTTTTATATTTAGGATGGAAAAATTACTCTTAATAGGATATTATTTTTGATCCCATTAAATTTGTCTTGTATTAAATATTGATGGTAAATTTCCAACCAATTATAAAAATGTTAAATATAGTATTTGATTGCTATGGTATCTCAATTTTTTATCTATCAGTTATAATTTTATCATTTTTTTAATTATTTAAATATCAAAACTTTGTTTTTACTAATCTCTTAACTTAATAATGATGATAAAAATATAGATATAACATAAGAAATAATAATATATATAAATTAGAGCACAAATATTAATATACAATTTCATAATCATTGCCATTAACAGATACTTTGGAGATGTTCCAAGTAAAGTGGGGATATAGGAAGTTTATATCTTGTTAATACAAAATACTTACAATGTTACATACGTTCTTTTTAGCTGTATGCATAATTCATTTCTATTTTCTCTTATAAATTTTAAAAGCTCCCATCTGCTTCCTGAATTTTAAGCTAATACCGCATGACTCCTTATATCATATTTATATTAAAACAGACAGAAAAAAATTAATCTCATTTTATTCTATCTATTAGAAGTTCTGTTAAATAAAAATGACACTAAATTTAATCCATTTAATTTTTAATAGTTACAATAAAAATAAAAATGAAAACTCGTTTCATTTATCAATTAGTATTTCTTAAACATTTATATATTTTCATTGCCAAGTTGTCAACACGAGCTTGTTTGGTTGCTTTATTTAACTTTGATTTAGCTTAAATCAAGCTAAAATGAGTATATAGACTAAGCTTAAATTTAATTTGATAAGTCCCACTTTAATAATTTTTTATCTCTAATTTTACTATTTCAGCACAATTTCTAATATAAATTTAAACTAAACATTTGTATATTAAATATTCAATTTTAACTCCAATTTAATTTATTTTAAACTAAATCTAAATTAAACTGATCATTCAAACAAATACTAGTTAATCTATGAATGTCATTACTTCTTTTACTCTATAGCAGCCAATTATTCGAGGCTTTGTCTCTCCAATAAAAAAAATATATTGAAGGGATCTTTTTTTTTATTATTATTTTAATAATTGGTGGGGCTTGGGTGGTGGGTGCAAAATATTGTTTGGTAAACACTAAAAGTAGAATGAACCGCCAAAAATTGAAAGAAACTGAAACTGGTGCTATTATCTATTTATTTATTTTCATCTTATATCATAGCTAACCACTGACTCCGGCTTTTTTTATCTCTCTGTTTCTTTTTTTTTTGGCTAAAGATGGTATTCTTTCTGTTAATTTTATCTTGATCAAAAGATGGAATTAAAAAATGTTTACAAATTTAATAATGAATACTAAAGCCAATGCGTCTGGTTTACAACTTAGGTCTTGAATACAACCCCTTCTATGTACTTTTTTTTTTTTTTAGTGATATATATTTCATAGTGGGACATCAGCTTACCTTGGATCATATACTCCATTTGCTAGAAAAGAAAGAAGAGGAATTGTAAAAATATATATGTATATAAGAGAAAGAAAATAAATATAATAAAAATACTTTTTTTCTTTTCTTATGTTTTGTATGTGAAAGATTTGAATCATTTCTATTTTGTCTATTTATTCGTACTATTTTGTTTTAAAAACAAGGAAAAAAAATTATTGTTTGACTTTGATTTCAAATTTAGCATTCAATAACCTCTCCAATATTTATTGAAAGTGTAAACAGTGGGATATATACCAATAATTTTCATTCCAAATTAATTTTTTTTCTTTTTTTATCCAAATAATATCTCAATATATGAATATTATGTGTTATTTATACTGTTAAATAATTAAGTTTCTATTAAATTCAAGATTTATAAAATATTAGGTATTTATCTAAAAAGATAACATATTAAATAAAGTGATGTAATATTTTTATATATTTATTATTGATATTATGTTTTTTATTATATGAGATTCAGGATATATATATATATTTATTTTTTCCTCTCTGAGTTAGCACTTTGCAAGTGTGGGATTCACTTACCATGGCAAGTAGCGTTGGCCACCTTTACTGCCGTGGATGTTTTTTCCATCAATGATCGTATTCATGATACCATGGTACGAACATTATCACAATACCGAGAAAGTTTTTGTCCCCTCTTTCCTAATTTCGGAAGCCGCTCCCCTATATGAGTATTCAATAATTCCACTCTTTAATGGTCATGCTTCAAAACCACCAATTCCAAGATTTGGCCCTCCCTTTCTGTATGACATTGAAATGATGTCATATCAGGCATCTTATTTTTTACCCAGAAGAAGTCGTATGAGATTAAATCAGTAGATAGCTGCTAACACAGTCATATCATGTCATATCATATATATATATGTATGTATGTATAAATCTATATATTAAATAATGATTGAACATGGAGGTAAAACTTTTTTTAAAAAAACCAGATTAATTCTTAAGAGAATTCTATATATATATATAATAAGAGTTGATTTTGAACTAATCAAATTATATCATAATTAAGTTATTAAATTAAAAAAAATTACATCTTCACGGTTGATCATGTCATATTAGATAATATTTTGTTTGGTATCAAAACCTGAATGCATGTTTAGTTGGTTTTGCATGCGTCGCAAGCTTAGTTTGGAAATTCTGACCAACTTTTGCCAGCCATTATTCACTTTATGGCTGCAACATTAATGAAAATGGAAAAGCCAGAACACGTCGTAAGAAAGCAGGTTTTGTTTCTGCAATGTGGATCCCGCTACTAGACTAGTTCACCGACGAACCACCTGTTGTTTCATTTGGCCATATACGCCTTCCTTTATTTTCCAAACACACCCACCCCCACCCCCCCACACTTCAAAAAGATCTTTTTTCTATTCTTCTGTTTTTTTTTTTTTTTTTGGAGACCTTCAGAAAGCTTTTGTTAAGACTTTGCAATTTGGAAGAAAATGGAACTAGTCAGCTTACAAAAAAAGATTATACATTTGAGTTGGGACCAAACTCATCGACGGCCATTATATGCTAATGGGAACACAAAATGCACAGAGTACATAATTATAGGCATATTATTTATTCTTGATCTACATTTTTTTTATTGTGTTGAACTCTTTTTTATTTTTTATTTTTAATTTTTATAAGCGAATATGATCTCAACCTTACAATATTTAAATTGGTCGAATCTTCCACCGCTTACTTTAAATATTAGATGAATAATTAACATTAGGTAGTTTTACGAGTTATTAACAACACAAAAATGGGTTTAAATGTAACACTGCTGTTATAATTAAATTAAATTAAATTAAATATTTCTAATGTATTATAAGCACTTACAACTAAATTTTTGTTGCGTTTATAGATATAATTTAATAAAAATTTATTTTTAATTATATAATCTATTTAGAGTTTAAATTCTCACTTTTATAATTTTAATTTAAGGATAATTTTATACTCGTTCAATTTATCATATAGATAAAGAATTTAAATTTTTCATATCTAAATAAAATAAATAACTCAATTTTGAATTTAGAAAAGTCGAGAAGTGGTTTATTTTTAGATATTGACTACAGTTGTTGAAATAATTAGTGAGGAAGTGGGAATTGTCACGAAGAGACTATACAGGTATATATATGTAGGATAATTTTACATTGAGATTTTTTTTTACCTTATTAATGAGGTAAACTTTTTTATCCGTAGATTTAACTTAAACAGCTTTCCATATTTTGTGTATAAGAAACTTATTATGCAACCTACTATATTTGATTATATAAAATAATTAGTTTTTTTTTTTCCTGGACTTCACTCAAATCTGGACTTTAAAAAATACAGGGTGAATTTTTTTTTTTCTTTTCCTCTTTCTTCATCCACAACATGAGCTTTTTTTAATTTTATGTTTTTTTGGTTGAAACCATTTCATGGTTTGTGAATCCATGAACATTTAACTTCATCTCCACTATTACAAATTTAATTTATCTTTTAAAGCAATGAGCCTGTCTTTTGCAAACTCATCTCTTTTTGAGAGGAACTTATCGTTATCATTTTTTTCAGTTGAACAAACAAATAAAATCCCTTGTTCTATGCTCCATGGAATCCGAATGCATCCCCTACACAAATTATTAAAAAAAAAAAAAAAGCATGACAGATACTTGATACAAATAAACTTTTGGATGCAAGATGAATGACTATTACGAATGAATTTGTTCCACCCTAGCAAGTAAAGTGCAGATCCAAACTTCTGAAGAGATGAAAGATGAACAAAAACCCAGCAAAAAAGGACCAGAAAATGTTTTGTCAAAAACCCAGGTGCTTGATTGACAGTTGTAACCCACGGCATCTCCGAGAGAAGATGAGTGGATATGCAAACCCACAACTCGGATTGTGACCCACGATTTCAAATCATGGAGCTGCCTCACCCTTCATACCTGTACCTGCGAGATCTGAGCTCACGAGAGTGTTACCCGCCACCGTCGTCGTGAGAGAAAAGCATGTCGTGGATTCCAGCGAGACCCACGACTTAGCTCACAATGGCCAAAAAAACGGAGCTCGGGTATGGGCGTGGGTGGCTTGCGAGGTTCTTCCAGCAGTGGTGGTGGCGGGATGGCGCCAGCAAAGGGTGGTAGGGTGGTGGCCGTCGGTGTAGGGAATAGCTGGAACTAGATTTTTTTGTTTTTTTGGTTGTGAGTTCAGATTTTTTTTAATTTTTGTAATTTTTTTAAAATTATGATTAAATATAATAAGATTTATAATAAATTTTTATTAATAAAGTGAAAAATTTTGTTCTATTATGTAAGCCCCGTGTGTGTGTGGATATATATATATATATTTTTTGTCTTTTCACGAGATATTAAAGAGGAAAATGAAAATTACCAATAAAATAAAAGAAAAAAAAATCGATTTTTCCAATGATGTTCTAATCCAAATGTTGCTTCACAAAACAACATCTAATCAACACTTTATTTTTCAGGTTGTACCATGGTGTGTTATGTAGCTGGCTAGCGGCTAGTCTAGTGACTTTGTCTTCCCAAGAATAATGAGATTTTTTAAATAGTTTCATAATAACTTTCATTCTATGCTAGGAATTATTTTTTTAATCACTAAATTAGTTTCTGAACAGTTCTCTTTTTAGAATTTCAAAATGTGCAATACTGAACTATTCTGATCAAATATTAGAATATTAAATAATTATTTTAACGATTAAAATCTTTAACCATCTTATGAATAATATAAAATAAAAGATTATATTGTAAAAAGAATTTAGTAAATGTTTGGTGAAAGCATTTTTTTGACATTATATTTAAATATAATGTAATTTTTTTCGAAATACAAAAGCATTTCATTCAAATACTAATCACATCACATTTTAAATCTAACACAATTACTATTTATTATTTCATTTTTTCTATTACTTTTATTAATTACATCATATATTCCCTCTGCCTATTTTTTTCTCTCTACTTTTACCCATCACATCACATATTTATTATTAAAATATAATTTAAATACTTTTCCCCCAAACACATATTGCATTCAAATGCAATGTTAATGCTTTTCCTCCAATTACAAATTGCATTCAATGCATTACATTCAAACGCAATGTAAATGCAATACGTTCACCAAACAAACCCTTAGCTTTAATTCCATGACTTTACATGAGATACAATTTTACACGTGAATACGAAAAATATTTTATAAAATTAGATAAATAATTAATATTAAATTAAAAAAAGATGATAATATTAAATGAAATAAATAAAATGATTAAAATATAAAAATAATTGTGAAATTGATGAAAGGTGAAATTAAAATTTTGATTTTATAGAAATTTGAAAAAAAAAATGAAAGAAATAAGAAAAAGACTTGTGTTGATTTATTCGCGTGCTGCCACAAGATGAAAGAAATATGAAAAAGACTTGTACTGATTTTTTCGCGTGCTGCCACTAGTGATCTAGCTAATGGCCATATAAAGAGAGTGTATATATGTGTGTGTATATATATATATATATATGTAATGGCCATGTAAAGAAAGTGTGTGTATATATATATATGCATATGTAATGACCATGTATATAATTTGAATTGGTGTTAGTTAACTTTCCTTATAAAAAAAATTCCGAAGATATTTGAGTATCATACTGATTAATCACTCATTTTTACTAATTTAGTTTTGAGTTCCCCACTTTCAAATTTATTTACAAGTCTTGATGTGGTATTCACAAAGAAATTTCCATAAAATTCATTAAAAAAAAATGATGTTCAAAAGTATGCTAATTAATTTTTTTAAAAAAATAACTTTCACTAATCACATGTGCGACATTTGTGTGAAATCGCAGACTTTTTTATGTTTGAAAGTCATCAAGTAAGTAAATAACTTAAATATGTTCCCTCAAAATAATAACAATAATAACAATAATAATAATAATAATAACTTAAACATGACTTCAAACCTTTACCGGCCCGTTTCTCGAGTGCCATGGTCGAAACCAATTAATAAATTAAAAAAAATTATCAATTAACAAATTAATATTATGTAAATTTATGTTTTTCCACTTTAACTACAATGCCAATTTACCTCAATTAATTAAACATTATGTTGAACCTTTAATTACATTGAATGTGGACATGTATACAATTAATTGCAATTACTAGCACTATTATGTTGTGTTCCTTATGTGAACATAATCTCTTAATCAAAAATCTTGCCGATTAGCTGTATCACCAAATGACATAATATGTTATAAAAAAATGAGCAATATGCGTGTTTTTTTTTTTTAAAGCAATACTCTAATAATAATAATATCCCTTTCTTTCAAATTCCCTTTTTTTCGACGGTTCAACTGCTTGATTTCTTAGGAGTTGAGTCGCAATCTCTGTTGTGAAACGGACGAAATAATTGGCAGGTTACAGCCAGCTGACTTTTAAGGTTTGATGCCCCTTAACTCGCGGCTGCTGAAACTTAGTCCCAAAGATATACATAAATTTGAAATAATAATAATAATAATAAAAGAAGAAGTATATATATGCACGTCGAACCAGAAGTATATCATGTGTATGTGTACGTGTGTGTATATAGTTTATATAAACGCACGCATATATGGAATAATCTCCACGTTTTCTTTGATAGGTTAACCAAACAAATGTATTTTTTACTCGGTTGATGGGAGAAAGTTATAGAGAAGAGACCAAAGGCTTAGCTAGCTAGGTTTAGAGTGGGGAATGCCAACGTGAATTTTTCAACCTTTCAATAGATAGTGGTTAATATTTTAATAGCAAAAACACTGGTGAATAGAAATGGACGTGGGAGATGAGGAAAAAGGGAGGTAATTTATTTTGCTTAATTAGTTCTTTTCCCACTACTAAGTACTTTTTAAAAAAGAAAAGTTATATATGGCTTTCTTAAAAGTTTACAACTAATGATCCCTATATAACATCCTGATTTGGAGCACGAGTCTAATTAATTAATTATTATATTATTTTTACAATTATTATTGTTATTATTATTATCATTATTATTGTTTGTATTATAGTATAGCTCCGAGGCATCATGCATGTTCTCTTAATTTTTGATAATCTCAGGTAAAAAATAAGAATAAAAATAAAAGCTATTTTGGTTAAGACAATTGTACTCTTCAGTTTTCTTCCATCAGCTTTGGGACTCGTAGGGAGACGACATTAGTAATATGTTGTTACTAATAAGCCTAATGATTATTAGGAAGCCAGTTCCACCTTAAAAAAAGGCTAGTGTTTTTCTTTTTTCTTTTTTTTTTTTTGGGTTTATAAAAATAGAGAGAGCGTTTCAAATTAATTATATATGTCACATACAATATATCAAAAGATTTTAAAATGATCAATAATTTGTTAATTCAATTTGTGTCAATACACTATATATAATGGTTAATCAACTAGTAAATTCACACACTTATTACCATCAAAAGTGAAATCTAGATTTCGAATATCCTTAGCTTAAGTGTGTTTTTTTTTTTTTAAATGTCTATGTCTACAATATTATACAAAAACTAAATCATGTGCACCTGAAAGTAACTCAAGCATTTTATTTGGCATGATGCCTTAATCTAGAAACTAGTTTTCATTAATTAATTGATTGCAATTTAAATATATATATATTTTGATAATTTTATATAATATATATATATGTTTGTGAATAATAAATACCCAAACAATGCCGTTACACAAATATTCTATTTTAGCTCTTGTCTTCTCAACCCCTCGAAAGGCTAACTTGAAATACTTTAATTGATACACTTAGTTGCAAAATTCATCAACGAAAGCATTATCAATACTTTGTGAAATATTTATGTTTTTTTGTCAGTTATAAACAATAAATTCTTAAGTACTATCTTATCTGTCAATTTACTTAAGCAACCTCAACGGAAGAGATTAGTTGAATAATCAAAATAAATCCATTGATCATGTAAACCTATAAAATAAAAGCATCAATTATAATCAATGACATAACTGAATTAAAATAAACTAAAAAGATAGAAAGAAACTTGCCAACAAAAAAAAATAAAAAATCCAAAAACGATTTTAGTACAAAGAAATGACCTTGAATTAATGGCCATTTGAAATAACAACAAACGATGTATATAAGGAGGAAGAAGAAAAAGAAGAATCATGATACGATCATCAACTATGATGCCATTATTGCAAAAAAGCAAATTAGTTCTAAAGTTCTAAAAGGAAATTCGAATATATGGTACTACTGGAAGGCCAAAATTGTTGTATATTATTCAACCTAACCACATAATTTGTATATCCAATATCTTTAATAATTAATTTCTTTTTCCTTTTTTTTTTTTTTTGCTTTTGATGAATATAATATGCCCCCTTTCACCGAAAGGGGAAAAGGAAAAATAATTTTACAAGAAAAAAAGAATTTTGGATTCAAATTAACTTTTTTGTTTCGGAGAAAAAAAAAAAAAAAAAGAAAGCAACTCCTAACGTGGTCCACCATGTTAACATCAAAAGCAAGTGAGAGAATGCACAAATTTCTCCATACCTTATGCATGTTGACCTAGCAAACCCTTGGCATGAATTTATAGAAGAAAAGATAGCAACCGTATGTGGAAGAAAAAACGACCAACCGTATGTGGACCTCACCCCTCCTTTTGTTCAAAATTTTTTTTGGTTCCCCTTCAATTTTTATTTCCACCCTTGTCCTTAAGCCAAACCCAAAACGAAAAAAAAAAAAAAAAGTATTAAGATTATTTTTTCAAATAACTCTTGAATTACACACCTAATCTTTTTTTTTTTTTTTTGATCCATGACTTAATGTTTTACACATCACGGTTACCCTAAATTCTATATTGTTACACAAATAACCCTTTCATCAAATAAACATCAAAATTGAAGGAAAACGTCACATAAGGGGTGACTTGAAATTTATTCTTTGAGTTGGGACATTTTTTTTATATAAAAAAAAAATATGGATTTTCGATTCTTTGTGCCAATAATTCATCATGCTAGATTGTCTGTTGTCACAACTCTGATCAATTGAGAATAGGGTTGTGTTGTGATTGACTCATTAGTTTAAATAGAAAAAATATTAAATAAAAATAATGATTTCAAAGTTTGTCCTCACGTGACGCATGCCTTTTTGTCTAATGTTTGATCGATTACTAATAGAGAGGCCATTTATGTGTAAGTAAAAAAGATGAGGGTAGCATAACATATATAACCAAAATTCAGATACCAATTTAAGAGTAAGTGTTAGTTGATAAGTCATGTATGAAATTAACCAAAGTTTTATGATTAACCCATTTAATCAGTTTAATTTATATCTATAATAAAGAAATATAACTATTAGTCAAAATATAACTATGATTTAATATCTCAAAAAAAAAAATTTATATAGCATTTGAAGATTTACAATTATTTTTATTATTTTTTTAATTTAAATTAGGAAAATTCAAACTTGATATAATCAGATAAAGAATAATCGTAAGACTATTTCTTCACTGACCATTCACAATTATGTTAATTATTTAAGTAAAAAATTCTGTTATATAATTTAAAAGTTTGGAATTGTAATTATCAATTTTATTCTTTTAAAAAAACTTTTGTATATTTATTGTTTTCTTTCTCTTACCATTTGAATTCAAGTTCTTACGTTTTTACTTTGAGTTAGTCTTAAAAGTGACTTTTTTTTTTTATAAATAAAAACAATAAACATGTGATAAAGGCGATAACTTTAAAAGTCACGAAAAACTTATAAAAACAATGAACTTGTGATATAGATGATAACTTTAGGAGTCACGATAAAAATCGATCTAGTCTTAATACAATTTCACTAAATTTTAACATAAACAAAATAAAAGAGGAAAGGATACCATCAATTTTACCATCAATTTTTTCTTTATTTTATTTTATTTTTGGATTTGAGGGAATCAATTTTCTTTTTGGACTAATAAAAAAATTATTGTTCTCCAGCCAAAAATAAGGTATGTGAATTGTAATTCAAAGAAACACTTGTAAAAATAAAAGTAAAAATAAAAAAAAGACCAAGTAATAGCAAAGGCCGATTTACACGAGATACGTGCACCTCATCGCGGTAAATGGCAACTAACTTTTAACTTATTAACAGAATTTTCCCGGGGAATTATTAAAAATAAATAAAATATTATACCGCCACCGACGAGGGGACGACTGCCAGTTGTGCAGGAAAGCGACTGGAGCACGAAATCCGTCCGTCCCCTCAGTTTGTAGGGCCCACTCTGACACGTGGCCACGTCAATTTATCTGCATTCGCAGGTGTCATCTCTTCCTTATTTGAGCTTCTACTTCCACGTGTCCTTTCTCTTCAACTCTGTTATTTTTCCAGCTTAAACAAATGAAAATTATATAATAGCTTTTTTTTTTAAATGAAATTTTGTTGTAATTATTTTTTAAAAATCCGATGGTGTTGCACAATTTTGAATCATATAATTACATCAAGTTAATATTAAGATTCTAAATTTAAAATTCAACAAACATTAAGGGATTTCCTTTTTTTTTATTTTTTATAATTATGATATTTGAGAGTTTGTCTCAATCCCTCTATTAGATTTATGTAAAGTACCTCCTTTGTATAGATTAGGTAAATCTCAAGTTGTTGACATGAGACATGGCCTTAAGAAATTAATAACACTCAATGGGAATCGAATTTTAAACTTAATATTTTATGAGGTATTAAATCCAAATAATTCATCATTGAGCTAACCCATTGGGGTTAATTAAGTTAAATTTTAGAAATATGCGTTTGATCGAAAAAAACTATTTGAAGTTAAAGTATAGAATTTGAAATATGTTCGGGAAAAAAAATTAATATGAATATTTTTTTAATTTTTAAAAAAATTTTATGTAATTAAAAAAATCATCTAATGTTAACTTGAAATAACAAAATTATGGATTTTAGTTTGAGTTTTTAATAGATATTTAGAGATATGAATGGTAAAAAATAGTTTTGAATTGAAAAAAGAAACTAAAAAAAAAATCAGAGATGTGGTTGGAGAAGGCCGCGCAAACACCTTCTAAATAAAGCATATCTAATAAAGCGTTAAATTAATATGTCAAGTTTTAATATTTTTGTATTGAGTTAAATATGTTTATAACATTAGAATATAATTGTAAACACAATTTAATTTGTTTTTATTAAAAATATAATAACAAATGCATTTGCATAAATTAATAATTAAAAGAAGATGAAGAAAGAAAAAGTAGGGTGGAAATAGGAAAATGGTAAAAATGGTAAAAAGTGGTGGTGGCAAGTGGTGTTTCCCAATTCAACAACCAAAGGGGCTATTACTTATTAAGCGTATTGGCTTGTAAAGCACGTCTCTGTTTGTTTTGAAGCCTGCCAATTTGCCAATTGGCCCCATCAATCAAACTCTATAAATACCCACTCTCCCTTTTCTCTCTTTCTCTCCCTCTCTCTCTCTCGTTCCGTTTCTTTCTTTCAGCTCTCTCTCATTTCTCTCCCTCTCTCTCTCTCTCTCTCTCTCTCTCCTTTTCTTTTCTTCTCCATATTTCTTCTCTGGTTTCTGCAGGCCCTCTCTCTCTACCCCCTCCAAATTCTAGTATTTTCTATCTTTCTGTTTGATTCGGTTCTTTTCTCTTTTTCTCTTTCTTTTTTTTTTCGTTGTCGTCGATTATTGGCTCTGAAACTGCTCGCGCCGCTTTCTTAACCTCCACGTCAAGCCTTTCGTTTCTTTGATTCCGAATCTGCATTGTCAAAAGACCTTTTTCCATTTTTTTTATAAAATTTCTCTGCGTGGCTGATAAGAAAAGCAAAATTCACTCGTCAATCTGGTAAGCTTCATTTTCTGATATTTTTCATGTTTGTTAATACATATGTACATCAATGTTAATTGGTTTGTCTGGTTTTTTTTCGATTACATCTTATGTTCTCGGGTTTGCTTTGTTGCTCATAAAATATAAATGATCTCTTTGTTATAAATAAATTATTAAAAAGGCAAAGGCTTTAATCTTTATAGAGCTTGTCGATTTCATAGTATGTTTTTTTTTTTTTTGGTTTCCGATATCGTATAGGATATATATGCGCTAGCTCAAAAAATTATTTGACTTTTGTTAAAAAAAAAAAAAAAGAAATAGAAATTTTGTTAATCTAATCAGTTGCTGGAGGCAAAGAAAAAGATTTGGGAATGTCGCAGCCAGGTCTTAATCATCTTCCTTGATGTTAACCTATCTATAAAAAGGGAAAAAAGGGGAAAAAAAAGTTAATAATGAAGCCCTTCAAAGAGTAGTACTAAAGGGCCTCTTTTAGTTGCCAATTTTTAACGTTGGATGTTTCCTTTCAGCAAAGAAATTCCTGTTGTCAGTCTTGTTTTCAGAAAGAGTTTTTTTTTTTTTTTCCTGAGTTTCTACCCCATCTTTTTTGGGACAAAAATAATTGTGTTTGGAGGGGCTAATTAACTAAGCATACGTGTGTATATGTTTACGTTTGTTTGGTGGTTATTGTGTCTTGTCAACATGGGAAAACAAATTATTATTATTATTTTTTAATTTTTTTCAATAATGCAATATGCAAATGAGAGGCTGCTGTTTAGATCCAAGCACTAGACTTTAATATTTTATTTTTATTTTTATTTTTCATTAGTTCAATGCATGCCTTTCTTGGCCCACAAAATAAGTTGGGTTTTTATTTGTGTGGTACACTTTTTCTTTTATTTTGATTTGTCTGTGACCTGTGCACATTTATAGACGACATACATGATACATTTGGAGAAAAAAATAAGTATAAAACTATATTCAAATATATGCATTTAAGAACATTCATCCAAGACAAGACGAAAATCCAACTTATATTTCATTTATGTATCTTTGTAGTTTATATAATAGACTCGTCCTAATAAAGTAAACAAGTCATGAACGAGAAGTCTTAGGCGGGAAAAAAAAAAAAAACCCATAAATGAGAAATGGTACTGTATGTCAGTCGTGGTGATGTGAAGAATACGTGGAGACTGGAGATAATGAAAATGACCTGTGTTTTTATATACGTGTTGTCTTTGTACAAACGTTTGTTTTGCTGGGACCTGAGAATTAATGTCGTATGTGTTGTATATATGATATTGTTTACTCTTCTTAAATGACACAATTTATTGTGACTATTGCTTCCCATCATTTTATATATTTGTATATTATACATATTTTTGGCAATATCTCTTACTTGTAGTACTGTAGTCTAGTTTTCGCCCAAACTAATATTTGTATATTATGTAGCTTTAGCTTCATTTAGGCACCGTGTAAAAATCGTCTTCTAATTCTATCCTTACTATTTTTTTTTCAAAACAAAAATAAAGACAAAGGAAAATTTTCTTTTTTGCTTTATGTTGTTTGCTCTGGATGAAAAAGTTCTCTCCTTGTTGCTGACTTTTGCCCACTTTTCTCTATATAAAAATAAAATAATTAGTCTTCCGTTTTTAGTAAACCTAGCTATCAAAAGCATGTAGTGCATCTGAGAGAATGAGATATTACAAGATTTTATAAAAGAAGCAAAAACAGTAAAAAAAAAAAAAACAAATAAAAGGAAGAGATAGTTATTAAATGAGTAGTTTAGAGGAGAGAGAAATATATTGAAGATTAATCTCTTTGATGAGAGAATTTATTTATTTGTTATTTTCATATCCTTTCACCTGTGCATAAATATTAAATTATTGAATTTCCCATATCTGACTGTACATAGTCTTGAGTTTTGATTTAATCCTTTATTGGGTAAGCTCACTCCTGAATGAAACCTCTGTCAATTTGCCTTTTAGAAGCTGATTTTGTTCTGCAATTCTTGGATTTTAATATCTTAGTCTAAACAATTTTTTAGATCTTTGCTTCTTACATGATCAGTTTCAATATAATTTAAAGAATCCTGGTTAACTATCTCCAACTTACTAGCCATTACCATTTTTTTCCTGCCACAATACAGGTGTGTACTTTTTCTGGTCCAAAATCTTACTTCAAATCCTATCATTTCAAGAATTCTGTGAGAAGAATGTTCAAGATTTACCTTTAATAAATGCATTGTAGTTGTTGGGATGAGAAGGTATAACTTTGAACACTTTAATTTCCATTAGCTTGTGCTCTAAGTCTAATAAATCTTCGAGCTTTATGTATTATATTGATTCTTTCATGTATCGAACAGTTTTCGGGAGAAAGCCCTTGCTTAATGGACAATTGCTCACCTAGCAGCAGTGACAAGAAAACATTGAAAAGGTGGTTCTTCATAGACAAAAGAGTTGGGTAAAAAAGGACAGAAATTTTTCGGGGAATAATTTTGCGCAAGCTTTTTGCCGTTCTTTCCTTTTAGTGGCTGCTCATATCAAGTGGTTCTCTTAGTTTACTCTGGTTGTACATTGCAATTATTCCAATGGAGTTGAAGTCAAATCACTCTTCTCCTGTTCTCACTGACCCTGCACCGGTGAACAAGTCAAGACTCGGCATCCCTTCTAGTTTGTTGCCTTACTCACAGCAAGGACCGTCGTTCCCTGCCTCCGGCAAGTACGTCGCGATTCCAAGGAAAAAGCCCGGGAAGCTCGATGATGTCAGGTCCAATGGGTGGCTGGATGCAATGAAAGCATCCTCACCTCCACGAAAGAAGCTCATCAAGGACTTGTCCCTTGAGGTTCCTGCTGCCGCGGATGATTCAGAGATCGCTTATAGCTCATGGATGGTAATCGGTTCTTGCAAATCTGTTTTTCTTTTTCTTGTGTGGAATTATCATTGAACTAAATGTCTTTTGATGTGTTTTTACATGTTTGTATGTTTTTCTTGATATGTTTAATTGCTCTTATGGCGCAGCTTAAGTATCCATCAGCACTAAACTGTTTTGGGCAAATTATAAGGCATGCAAGGAACAAGAAAATAGCAATTTTTTTGGACTATGATGGGACTCTTTCTCCCATAGTGGATGATCCAGATCGTGCCCTTATGTCGGATGCTGTAAGAATGGTTTCATGACTTTCGTTTCTTTCTTCGTCCTTTTGGTACTGAGTTTCTAATTCTAACCAGACACCTTGTGTTTCAGATGCGTTCTGCTGTGAGAAATGCAGCAATGTATTTTCCAACGGCAATCATAAGTGGAAGAAGCCGTGATAAGGTATGTAGAGAACTTTGATTCTTCATTTATGGCGTTGGAATTTCGAAATAACAAATTAAATATTAGTATTTTACTTTTATTTTTTGATGTCTCAATATTTAACCATGTTTGTAAAGTGTTCAGTTTAAGTAAGTTATGAAAATCACACACGATCTAACCAAGGGGAGGGATTTGACGTCAGAGTATGCCTCTAAGAAAGAACAAAACTTGGGGGAGTTTTCGATAATTTCACATTGTTTATAGTCTGAATACCAGACTGAGTAGGTGCACTATTTCTTTTGTCCCAGGTTTTTGAATTGGTAGGACTAACAGAACTGTATTATGCTGGTAGTCATGGGATGGACATTATGGGCCCTGTCAGCAGTAATACTAATACAGTGTCTGCTGACCATCCAAACTGTGTCAAATCCACTGATCAACAGGTATATTATTTGTACAACCTTGTTTATTATTACTCTTTTTCATCTTATAATTTTTGATTTCTAGTCTCAATAATTCAATTTTTATGTCTTGATACTGTGACAGGGTAAGGAGCTAAAGCTCTTCCAGCCTGCTACAGAGTTTTTACCGATGATCGATGAGGTGTGTATCAGTGTATGGATGGAGATAGTTAAAACAAAAGGATTTTGTTCATCTAATGACTTTCTTATCATGATTTTTTATGCAGGTTTTTAGAGCCCTTGTCGAGAATACTAAAGAATTTGAAGGCGCAAAGGTTGAAAATCACAAGTTTTGTGCTTCTGTACATTACCGTAACGTAGATGAGAAGGTAAGGATTAACATGGATTATGCTAGCTAATGATCATACATGTCATCTCAGTTTTATTGCAAAAAAATTTGTAAATTGTAGAGTCTGGCTAACAACTGGTGTCTGTTTTCAGAATTGGCCTATGGTTGCACAATGTGTCCATGATATTCTGAAGGAGTACCCTCGTCTACGATTAACTCATGGGCGTAAGGTAATTAATTTCATAAACTTAGCTTGAATCATAAATTAATTATTGTTATGTTCATGTTTTCACTTAATTTCAACTACGTTTTTTCTTCATTTGTTAGGTTTTAGAGGTTCGCCCTGTAATTGACTGGAACAAGGGAAAAGCCGTCGAATTCCTGCTTGAATCTCTTGGTATACTCTCTCTCTCTCTCTCTCTCTTTCGGTGAATGCGTTATTGATACATATCTTCGATTAATTACAAATTCACATGTCAACTCTAAATCTACACAAGAACTTGCACAATTTTAAATATGCGTCTCTATCTAATTGAAAATACAATGGTGCTGATTGATAATTAGTATATATCCATACATCCACATCTATGTCTTACATGATGTACATGATTGATGCAGGATTAGGTAGTATAGATGATGTGCTCCCAATCTATATAGGTGATGATAGGACCGACGAAGATGCATTCAAGGTAACACCTCCTAAATTCCATGTTGGTTGTGAGTTTTAGCAATGCCTATCATTGATGTTAATGACAAATAGAATTCCAATCTAATAAGCAAAATTTTCAACATCTCTTCAGATTTTGAGAGAAGGGAATAAAGGCTATGGAATTCTGGTCTCCTCAGCCCCGAAAGAAACCAAAGCATTCTACTCTCTTAGAGATCCATCCGAGGTATGACCCCATATCTTTGAGTTTATTACTTATTTATGGCCATAATTTAAATAAAAACTTCTCCAAATTATTTATTGCAGGTCATGGAGTTCCTCAGGTCCCTAGTTAGATGGAAGGAACAACAAGAATCTGAAAGCACCTAATTATCATTCTAAGAGCACATTTTATTATTATTGGCCTTATATTATATTAGAGAATCTAGCCATATTTAGCCTTTTAAGATTTTTGTACTTTCTTAATAATTTTTAGGCCACTAAATAAAGAGTGGCCGCATTTATGTGCCTATTGTCTTTAGTCATTGTTATCTTTGATTAATTATGGTTTATTCCTTTTTTTTCCCCTTTTTTTGGCCAAACAAGATTTGCTCTATTACCCGAAAAAAAATAAAAAGGAACAAAATGTTTGTGTTTATTTCTTTTTCCTAGCACCTTCTGTCGTTTTTTCCCCTCACTTGAAGCCTCATTATGCTATTTATTTGAACGGTTATTGAATAATATATCCGGGAATGGAATTATTTATATCTTATAAACAGATTCTTTTATTCATATTGATATGTGTTAAGTAGAGAGGAAGTAAAATTAAGCTCATCATAAGCTCAAAGTTGTTCCGCTTTTATGGACAATTTTGGAATGCTTTATCAAAGATGTAAAAGAACCTAAAATAAATGGTGGCTTGCGGAGTAACAGAGTATGCCATGTATCTGGTAGAGCAAAGAGGTGTAAAATCCTCCTAAGCCCAAGCATTAGAGCAAAAAGATGATGAAAAATACTGAACCTAAAAAATAAAAAATAAAGAGAGATAATGTAAATAGCTGGTTATTTGAAGAAAATATTAAATTTATTTGGAAAGTAATAATAAATAGATTATTTATCTAATAAATTTTTTATTTGTTGTTATCTACTTTAAATATTTTAAAAATTTTGTTATTAAATTATTTTTCTTAAAATGTTATTTACTACAACATGGTTACATGGAACATGAACCTGAAATCACAGCAATGTGGGCAACATAGGAAAAGCCCAAGTAATAGCCCATGGGCCCTACATATGGGAAAAATATTTCAAATTTAGGATGTATTTTTTTAACTTTTTAAGATGTTTGGATAATGTATTACATTCGTATTGTATTTGAATATAATATATGTTTGAATGAAGAGTTTTTATATTACAATCAAATGTAATGTTTGTTTAGAAAAAATGTTTTTGAATTGTATTATATGTGATGTGATTGATAAAAGTAAAAAAAAAAAAAGGAGAGAAAAAGAGAGTATATAATGTAATTAGTAAAAATAGTAAAAAAATAGAATAGTAAATCGTAATTATATTGGATTTAAATTATGATATGATTGATATTTGGATACAATACTTTTACGTTTACATGATAATTATATTATATTTAAACACAATAAGACCACAATATTTTTACTAAATACTCTCTTATATTTGGATTTTTTTAATAGATATTAGATAAATGTTGTAAACATTAACTATTTTTGCAAAGCTATTTTCAACTTTTTTTTTTTCCCCAATTTCTGTTCATCCCATTACGCAATTGGTTGATAAATTATTAAAAGACAAAACAAAAGGAGAATGGAAGTATGGAAAGCACATGGAAAGACAATACAGTAGAATGCTTGTTTTAATATGTATTTCTCAGATAAAAATGCAAAGCATTTCTTTTGAAACAAATTTTTGTCGCATTTATATTGTCTTAAATTACTTCTAATAAGAATTATCTCATGTCATATTTATATAAATATTTACCAAAAAATCTCATGCCATATATATATAAATATATTTTAATTATTATTGAGAATATTGAATTGAATAAGAAAAAGGAAGAATTTACACGTGCAAGATAAAACTTGAAAATTATGTATAAATCCATTTTCGGATCCACGCCATTACGGTCCTAACAGAATTGTATCCGTTTTTTGTTGTCTTTCTCATTCTCTGTCTCAATGTCGTCAGTCTCGTTGCAATCTCCGCCATTTTTAGGTCTCTCCTCCTCCTCCTCCTCCTCTTCTTCTTCTTCTTCTTCTTGTTCCTTTGCATCTCTCCAGGTAACTTCTCTTCTCTTCTCTTCTCTTCTCTTCCTTCTCTGCTACGCTGTCTTCTGTTTTCACCTCAGTTTCTTCACCTACGACGTCGATCTCAGGGAAGAAGAGGAAGATTCAGCTTCTTGTGCGGATCCAGACTTTCTAATTCCATCGTCTTCAAGCAATCTCCCGAATCCTTCACTCCAATCCGAGCTTCTTCTGGCTCGTCTTCCTCTCTCGACACTGGTCCTCTCTCTCTCTCTCTCTCTCTCACTCTCTCTCTCTCTCTCTCTCTCTCTCTCTCTCATCATCATCATCATCATCATGATGTTCGAATCAATTTTGCATTTTCTTCTGATTTTTGCTTTAAATTTCAGGCTCTGGCACTGAATTAGAGGCCGTTTCTAGGTTCAGTGAGATCGTCCCCGACACTGTCATTTTCGATGATTTCGAGAAGTACATTATTTTCTCACTTATTTTATTTTTTTTTCCCTTTATTTATATATGTTCCTTTTCGGATAATCTATTAATTTAAAAACAGTATTGTTGAGTAAAGATTTAATTGTTAAACAGGTTTCCTCCAACTGCTGCTACGGTTAGCTCTTCGCTTCTTTTGGGAATATGCGGTCTTCCGGACACCATTTTTAGGGTAAGATCTCCAATCTCTTGGATTTTGTGGAAAAAAAAAATCTGAAATTTTCATTTGCTGATTTATTTGATATATATATTTATATATTTGGGTAGAACGCTGTGGATATGGCTTTGGCAGATTCAGAGTGTTGTAAAGTGGAAAACGCTGAGCTGAAGCTGTCATGTTTCTCTAACAAGGTTGGTTTGATTACAATCTTAGTTGTTAGGATAGCGGATGTGGTTGATTTTCGGTGAATGGATTAGTTGGTTCACACAATTTTTTTGGCTGGGAGGTGTAGGCTCTGGTGAACGTGGGCGGTGATTTGGCAAAATTAGTCCCTGGTCGGGTTTCGACCGAGGTGGATGCACGAGTTGCTTATGACACTCATGGCATTATTAGAAAGGTATAGGTTTGTTTCCTAATTCCATTGTTACCTTCTTGATTTAGCAGTGCTATTTGGACAGCAGCGGTGTCCAACATTATAACTCGCATAAGGTGGCATATGGGTCCTACCTATGTGAGTTGTGATGCCGGCACTGGGATGCTTTTTATCATTTTCATTATTTTAAATCCACTCATATATTCGTGGTAGAGTTGTATGGTTGATTTCAGTGAGTTGTGTAGTTTATGCTGTTATTGGTGCTTTTATTGATGGGTTTTTACTTTACCTCAAGCTATATATTCAGATTGATTTTGATTGCATTTGGAATCTGAACATCATTGCCCTGTAGTTTTCTTGAAACTTTGATTGTTGCATGTCCTTGGAGGTGTACAGATGCATAAATTGTAAAAATTAATTTATTCTGTTTTCACCTTTCTTTTGTTGTGTGTGACTGGCCATTTGAATGCCAAAATTGGTGTTTGTGCCTGTCAACTGGATTGGCACTCCGATGCTATTGCTTTATCTGCTATTGCCTTGATTGAAGTCTGATCCATGCACTTTATCAAGAATTGCAGGTGCATGATCTGCTGAAGTTATTTAATGATATCAATGTTCCTCCTGGGCGGTTGTTGTTCAAAATTCCTTCAACTTGGCAAGTAAGTTCCCTTAAGATATTCTTATATCACTTATTTTGAGAATTTTCTTCCTTCAATTCATACATGAAAGCTTATAGTTATTCTGCAATTCTTTTGCTGCCATTCTCTTATTTTATTCCTGCTCAGGGAATAGAGGCTTCGAGATTACTGGAATCTGAGGGCATTCAAACTCACTTGACGTTTGTATACAGGTCTTATATTTGTTCCAAAACTTATGCTGAGCAGATTAGCTTCTCTTGCATAAGTTAGCCATCCTAATCTCATCAAGTTTTTGTCTCTTCTAGTGCCCCCCTCCTCTTTCTTAGTGTTCTTCATTCTCATTGAGTATCATTTTAATCCTTTATTCACAAATTGTTATGGTTTCATTATGTTTCCTTAGCTTCGCTCAAGCCGCGGCTGCAGCCCAGGCTGGTGCATCTGTTATTCAGATATTTGTTGGTCGCCTTAGGGTAATTTTCTACCGCTCTTCTGTAATTACAACTTTGTGCTCAATTTCATGTCATTGAGGTTCATTTTGTTATTCAGGACTGGGCTCGTAATCATTCTGGTGACCCTGAGGTAGAAGCTGCTCTCAAAAGAGGAGAGGATCCTGGGATAGCATTGGTGAGTTGAACAGTTTTATTAGTATCCTAATCTTAAAAACTACTTTTTAGTGTTTTCATAGGAAAGAAACATTTTTAGATTTTATTTTGTCATACAACGGCATTAGGCACTGAATATTGCGAGTGAGACAACTTTGTAAACTAATAATTCATTTGGAAGAGCAATTGCATTTACATTTGCATTCCAATAAAATGCAATGTTTGTTTAGTTTATCGTGTATTGCAATAAAATACAAATAACTTTAAATTTTAAGTCTACTACGATCACTATCCATCGTTCATTTTTCCTATCTACTTTTTCCGATCTCATCACATACTTTCTCTCTCAACAACAACTCAAACACATATTACATTTGAATGCAATGCAAATCCAAAATATCCAAACACATATTGCATTCATTGCATTGCATTGCATTTGAATAACATTCTCAATGAATTGCTCTTCCAAACGCCCCATTAGATTTTAAATTTAATACATTCGATATTTATCATTTCCTTTTTTTATCTACTTTTACCAATCACATTACATACTTTCTTTCTCACCAATACAAATACAAAACATCTAAACGCATAATGTATTCATTGCATTTGGACAGAGCATTCTTGACGAATGGCTTATCCAAACGCCCCATAAACCTTTTCTTGGCTCAAATGGTTTTTGATTAATTACCTCATGTGTGATGCTAGAACTCTCGTCAAACACAATTGACTCAAAATTGCTTGTGTCACGTGATTTTCTTTTCCTTAAATTATTTCAGGTGACAAAGACTTACAATTATATCCACAAATATGGACATAAGTCAAAGTTGATGGCTGCAGCAGTTCGTAACAAGCAGGACTTATTCAGTCTCCTTGGGTAATTATAGTATTATATGCAAGTCAATTTTAATTATAAATAACTGGACATTGTTGACTATTTTTTGACCTGAGCAATAACTTTCTCCTCATGCTGTTTTGTATAACTTTTTTAGGGTTGACTACATAATTGCACCACTGAAAGTGTTGCAATCTCTCAAAGAATCTGCCACTGCTCCTGGCGATAAGTACTCTTTCCTTAGGAGGCTGTCACCAGAGAATGCTGCCATCTACAACTTCAGTAAAGAAGAGGTGATCTCCTCCCCTTTTTAGTTCACTCTATTTTTTTTTTCACTTCTTTTAGCCCATAATTTGTGCTATAAGTTGATTCCTGAACTACCCTAATTAGTTAATTGACTGCTGCTTCTAATGTTCAGCTTACAAAGTGGGACCAACTGAGCCTAGCATCGGCTATGGGGCCTGCTGCTGTGGACCTAATGGCCACGGGACTGGAAGGCAATGCTAACCAGGCAAGGCGAGTTGAGGAGTTGTTTGGAAAGATTTGGCCACCTCCCAATGTGTAGACTCTAGTGCTGTATTTGTCTGTTGTCACTCTTACCAACCGAATCTTGCCTTGAGGAAATAAGAGAGGAGACTTTCGTTTATTCAATTTTCCTTTCTTTCTGCTCCTTTTCTCTTAGACTTTCTAACTCGTATCTTCATACTTTAATGCACAAGTCGGCCACATTTGGCACATGCTTAATCTTTCTCATTGGCGAACCTGAATTCACATTTGATGTGCTCTTTTCCATCGCACGTCAATTTATTTTCTTCGAAGATTTCTTCGTCAAATTCGATTATGAAACTCGTTACTTGGAAGTCTTTAAGATTTTGATCGTCATTTACTGGAGTAAATTGTCTTGTTGCTGATATTAAAGCCATTTCTGAATTGCGTTATTTTATCTTTGAAGTTATCGCCAAAATTATTGACATTTCATAATTACTGAAGTTTGTGCTGAAGGATGTAGAGTCCTTTTAATATACTTTGTCGTTTCAGTTACATGCGCTTGTTCTTGAAGATGTTGTGGATGCAAGGTTTGTTTTTGTTTTTTGTTATGTTTTTATTGTCCTTTTATTTGTTGCTTTTCTTTTCGTTTTGTATTTACATTCTGTTTGTCTTTTCATATCTTTTGTCGTTTTGATCGTCTTTGTCGTTTTTAAGTTTAATATTGTTCTTGGAAACTACAGTTGTTTTCTGTTTCATGCAACACCTTGTCGTTTTGAATGGATATTATCATCTATTTAAGCTTGTCATCTGCATGTTATAATGTTATATTGTTGTTCTTTACAAATGTTGTCGTTTACATGAGATATTGGCCTCTACATGTCTGTCAACTTGCTGGAGGTTATAACATGTGTTGTCATCTAAAGAAGATGCTGTCGTTTTGCTAAATTGTTTGAAATTCGTGAAGCCGGTTTTGAGGAATGTGTCGTTTCAAACTATTAATGTTAAACATTGCTGTTTTTCTTAATCTTGTTGTAAATGCTTTCCTTTCGTTAGTTTACTGTCGTTATCGGTTTTCGAGCTATGGTCGTTTGTTGTGAAAGCTGCTATTTTAAAAATATTTTCCGTTTGTAGGTTGCGTTTTTTCTGACAAATATTGTCGTTCTTACTGACAGATGTTTTCATATCAAATCGTACTGTCGTTCTACCTAAACTTTCACTATTTTCCCAAATATTCGAAAGTCTTTTTATTATTATTATGTTCTTTAGCTATATTGTCCTAGTCAATAGGTAATGCATTGTGGTTCTTTCCAAATTATTTGTCTTTGTACGAGATACTAAACGACGAAGGTAGATCAAAACCTGTTTCCATGAATCAACTTCCCTATACTAATCAATTCACCATTTTCAGAAGAAATAATTATACAAAAAGCTCATTTTCAGAGTTAAATATATCTGTTTATTAATATTATTATGTAAATATTTATTTTTTAACAAATAAATATCTACAGTATCAATTCCATCTTTTAATTATAATTGAAATTATTTTTCTTTTATTTATATTCGTTTTTTTTTCTTTTTTAGTTTGTAACTATAATAATGAATTTTTTGCTGACAACTCATCATTCTTTTTAATAAAATTAAATCGATTTTAATTTTAATCTTAGGCATAAAACATTGGTTTTTATCTTAATAAGGTCAAAGAGTTATAATAAATATAAAATTTTTAATATAAAGATAATGTTTTAGATAAAAAAAAAAGCACATCGAACAATTATTTATATAATAAAGATTGATAAAAAAATAAAACAAATAAAATTATATTAACACAAAATATTCATGTTTTTCAATTAAAAAAATGAAATCCTTTTAAAAAACTTATTATTTATGACCATCACTAAATTACACATCAATTACATTCGGTTATTAATAATATCAACTCACATTTTTAATAGAAAATCAATGAATTTTTTTAACAAAAAAAACCTTATTAATTATATTGACCACTAAAAGCCCAAAAGAATATTGGATTTATATGCTTCAACAAAATAAATAAATAAAGATTACCAAAAAAAAATTTTTTTTAAATTCTATATAAAAAAATCATATTATATATATGAATTACTACAAATGAAATTAATAGCATATTTATGAGAAAGACTCGTTCTTTATAAAACTATATTTGTAACGTCTGTTAGTATTAATTTAAATTTATTAAACAAATATTGGGTTAATTAGTGTGCTAAAAGTAAAATTAGAACAATTAACCTGTACATAAAATTTTACAAATTCAATTTTTTTAAAATATTTTCAAAATTTTCATTTTTACCCCTTAAATTTTATGTAATTACATTTTGAATATTTATAAAATACCCCTGCTATATTATTCAAAGCCTTTTATGTGTTTTCTGCAGAGATTCCACCTTGAAATGCTAAATTCACAACCACAATGTTCTTAACAGTAATTTTCTTAAACTTACTAATCTAAAAACATTTCATATTTTTCTTTTCTTTTCTTTTCTTTTCTTTTCTTTTCCTCTATAAAAACTAAAGTACACCACTTTCTCTCTCATTCTCTCCCTTTCACTCGTTCCCTTTCTCTGTTTTTCATTTTCTTTCCCTCAGCCCTTCGATTCCAGAAGATTAAAAAGACGCCTCACACTCACTCTTAGTCATCTCTCTTTTTCTCTCCCCTTATTCTCTTATTTCTCTCAAAAATTCGACTCAAGATTTTTAAGGAGCTCAAGTGAAATCACTCAACAAAATTGAATCTCACAGGTTAGGAAACCTTCTGACACTATACAAAATTCGATTTCAAGACTTAAGATCTCTGATTAGCTAAAAAACCAAAATGCATGTAATTTTGAAGGAAAGGTTTAAAATTTCTTAGAACTAGCCTATGCATGTGGAAAATTTTATGAAATTTGAGTTTATGATTGCATTTGCGTGCTCTGGGGACTATTTTTACACTGATATTTGGATTGAAAATTTGCAGGTTTTTCTTAAGATTTGAGCCAGGTTCGAATCAGGAAAACCTAGATTCTGTGACGTTCGATTAACTGAATAAGTACAGAATTGGAAAATAGATCTCTGCTTTTCTCCAGTCTACCGGACATGTGTGACCAATTAACCGAACAAAGGCAGATTGACTACATGTTATTTGATTCGACCCCTTAAACCTCTGATTTTTATTCAAAACTGTTTAAACATTGTCTTAAATCTTATATCAGAGATTGTATGTTAATTTGAGATGAATTTGAAATATTAGAAAATACTAGAAAATAATAATATTTTAATGTAGTATTAGAAATACACACTAATTAGATCTAATATCTAATTTAGATAAAATATGTTTGTGACAAATTATGAGAATTATCTGTGTCTATGACTATAAGGATTTAGAGACTAGAGCAAAGAGTCTCAGTTTGCATGAAGAGAAGGACTTAGTAGTTTATTGTCATGAGGTAAAATATGTTGATATCCCTTTCTTTAGTAGCCCTTTTTTAATTTGTGTTTGGCCATGTTTAGCCATAATTACTGTTTGAATGTTATTTTATTGATTTTGAGAAATCATTGATTTAATAAAAAGGCTTGTTGACACTTATATATATGGTATTTGTGAAAAATGTATGAGCATATGCATGTACATATTGTTTGAAGAAATTGTTTAGACTTCGGCTAGTATAGTCTAAGAAAATATTTAAAGTGGTTACAAACCCTATCTGGTCGGAAATCAGGTTGGTGGTTTTGAGAGCTACGGACACGTGGTTAGAGTGTACGAGATATGGGACGGAGTGCATTTCTTAGGGGGCAAGTCCCGAAACCTGTGCGGAGTATATACGAATAGTAGCAGTGTATTTATGTTCTTGGTTGATATCATTTTAATTTCTTTTATTTTTTTTTTGTTTATTTGATTTATTTCTGTTTAATTTTCAAAAGATAAGAAAATTGTATATTTACTAAGTGTAGCCTACTGAGTCCTTCGCTTACAAGTTTTATGTGTTTAACCAACCTAGGCGGTGTTAGGAATAGTGCCAAGTAGTTCCTAGAGGTTCAAGCCCATTGCTTATAACAGTGTATTTATCTTATTATATTTCAGTTTACTTTAAGGTTTGATATAATTTTTAAACCCCGTAAACTGTGGTCCTTCAATATGGACTATATTTGTATTTTAATTTTATTTTCGCACTTATGTTTTAAAATTTTGTATGTTATTTGGGACGGTTGATCCCCTTTATATCGGAGACTTAAATTTAATTGGTTTTATTTTCTTGAAATCTAAAATGAAAAAAGGATAAAAGGTTCATTTTCTTTAAAAGGGTCGTTTTACACTTTTAACAAGTGGATGGGTAGAATTGGGAAACAAGACAAATTTATTATTTTGTAAATTAAATGAAAATTTTGTAATTAAGGATTAATTGTGATATTTTCCTTAATTAATTCTTTCATGTCACCAACCCAATTTGGAGTTCGTGACGATATTATACCTTTTTACAATAAATCAAGTAAACAAAGTCAAATTTATCTTTTATATAAAATCCAATTATCAAAAACAATGGATCAATATAATTTTTTTATTTGTTAATTATTAATTCTTTATGAAGTATAATATTGTCATTATAAGTACTATTTTAGACATTAATATAAATAAAAAGTAGACATATTTTAATTCAATATCTCTAATTTAGACATTTATGTAAATAACATGGGTTTGGATAAAAATAAGTAAAATGAAAAATAAAAGAGTATACATATTATCTTACTCTAATTAAGAATAAAATTTTTATTTATTATAGCAAAGTTAATAATAATTAAGATAATTATATAATAATAGGTAAATAAAATAACTAATATAGATTGTTATTATATTTTTGGGTATTTTTAATATAATATTTTGTAAGTAAAAATAATAATTTAAGATCAATACTAGGATAGTGGAGGCAGGAGATTGCAATTCAATTTAGGGGTGAACGTGGGTGGGTTTAAGATCAAAATTGGGTATTTTTAATATAATAATTTGTAAGTAAACTACAGACGAAATAATAATTTAAGATCAATACTAGGATAGTGGAGGCAGGAGATTGCAATTCAATCTAGGGGTGAACGTGGGTAGGTTTTTGTGATTTTTCAACCCACCTAATGAAAATTGAATGAGTTGAAATTTTTTTTTACCTGTCCAATCAACTCAATATAAAAAATCAACCCACTTAATCAAGATTGGGTTAAATTGGGTAGGTTTGACTTGTTGTATATGTTATTTAAAATAATAATAAGTGAGACTAAAAATTCAACAACAAATGAAAACTTTAGGGGGTGTTTGCGGCCTAAAAAAAGCATCTCCAGCACAGCTTTTTCCACCTCATCATCACTTTTCAATATTCACATCTTAAAAATGCTATAATAAACTTCAAATTTGAAAAGTCTATAACGTTATGTATACAAGTTCAAATGAGATTTTTTTTTTAAATTACATAGAATTTCGCAAGGAACGAAACAATATGCATATTGATTTTTTTTCAAAATTTTTTTTAAAATTTAACATTTTTTCATAATAAATAGTTTTTTCCCCAAACTTATTTTCTAAAACAATTTTTTTCCAACCAAAAATAAATAAAATCTCTAAAACCACAACCAAACAGGCCCTTAAGGGTAAAAAAAAAAGAATTAAACTCATGACATAATTTTCAAAATAATTTCTGTCACAAACTCTATATAAAAATAAATTTCTAATATAATCTCATTTATAATCGAATATAAAATAATAAAATCACAAAAAGATATAAGAATATTAAAGTAATTAACGGTTTTTTTTTACAAAATTATCAAAAATTACATTCATATTGAATATCAAGTAATATATTCTATATATTTAAATAATCCAAATAACACTTAGGGTAAACATCATTTAGCAAAAAAGAAAAATGAAGAAAAAAGTAAGTAGGTGAATATTGGTTGGGTTGAGTGTGTTTTTGAAATTTTTTTAAATCACCCAATAAAGATTGGGTAGGTTGAAAATTTTTTTTACCCATCCAATTAACCAAAGGTGGCAATTAACCTATCTAATTAAGATTAAATCAGATAAATTAGATAGATTTATCATATAATGGATTTTTTCTTTTTTAACCCCTACAATTCATGACCAACTGGAGGACCAAACTGGTTGTGAAATAGAGGCGGTTTTCCGCCAGCAGAAAGGTCGTTGTTGGTGATTGGCTAGGGTTTTGCTTGTCCTACCTTAGATAAACAAATAATATTGATTTTGTAATACCACTAGAGGACTAATTAGCTGTAAAATTGACGTTGGGCCCATCTTTTTTTTTTTGGTCCCTTTTTGCTTTTTCTTTGTTTTGTAGCAACTGTTTAGCAATTTTACTTTTGTTTGTCCATTTTGGGGCCCATCTTTTAATTTGATTTGTTTTTGTTTTTGTTTTTGTGGCTTGTTACACAAGTTTAATTTTAATTAAACTATTTTTTTAATTTTTTAAAAAAATCAACAAAAAATAATTATTAACTTTTAAAAAATCAACTCATTTTTAAGTTAAAATTAAACTAAATTAAATCTTTGTTGAAAATAAGACATTATTATTATTTTTTTTTAATAGACATATTTTGTTTCAGATAATTTAATATTTTTTCACTCATTTATTTTTATTTTTATTTTTAACAACAAAGCTTTTTTTCCTGCTTTTTTCTTTAAATTTTTATTTTCTTAAATTTTGCCTTTTTGTGTTTTTGTGTTTTTATTAATTATGCTTCAATGAATTTTTTTTTAATAATATGCCAAAAATAAGAGAGAAACAAAGGAATAAATAAATAGGAAAGAAAGGAGGCTCGACTTTGAAGAGGCAACACTCACAAGACAAAGACTTAACGACATAGACTCGCAGTGGTGGTGGCATGGCTATTGATGCAGTGATTCAAGTGATTCCAAAAAAAAAAAAAAAAATTCAAATCAAATTCCATAAATTGTTTTAAATATTATGTGATGTTTTTGATAAAAGTATAGATAAAAAAGGAGAGAAAAATAAAATATATGATATAATTAGTAAAATAAATAAAAAAATAAAATAATAAATAATGATTAAATTAAATTTAAATTATGATATTATTGATATTTGAATATAATATGATAAATAAATGAAACCTTAATTATATGTTAGAATGCTTTCGGTCCACGTGATTGGTGGGTCCTCCTCACCAGAGGAGAATTGGATATAGGAGTAGAATCCCTTAATTATGTTGTCTCGTTTAATAAGAAAGAAGGAGAACAAGGATGCATTATAATTTTATGTCGTATATCCCATTATCCTTACAATCTTTTGACTAGAATATCAAGGCTGAACTCAAATATACCCTTCATTATTATTATTATTATTATTTTTTAAGTTTGTTGGCGGCTGGAAATAATCTGTTAACAAGCGAGTTATGGCGACTAAAAAATTATGAAAAAGATAAAATATTGCAATAAATTAGATCAATCACGTTGTGTTATTGTTGGATTTGAATGTTTATCTTGATCACATGTTTTGACCTTCGATGACTTGATGGGTTTTAATTTGTATAAAGGGATTGCCCTTTGCTTTGCCGGTGGAAATTTAATTTGGATTTTGTCTCTTTCTTCGCTTCGGCAGATCATATTCTATTGAGCTTTCTGTTTTCTGCTTGTTTGCTCCCTTCGTGGGGGTCGTGGTTAGTTGGTGTTTTGCTTTTCAAAAGCGATTCTAACCAAAAAAAAAAAATGGTAAAGGGCATTTTACTCGCGCGTAGTTGGGATGTGCATCGGTCAAAATGAGTAGAATTCAAAGTTAATATAATTTATAGTAAGGATTCGAAGGTTGAATAAATCATTTATTTGACTTTAAGATTTAGTGTATGTTTGAATAAGAGGTTATTTTTTGAAAAATAGAAAGTTTTTTATTTAGAAAATAAAAAGCTGTTTGGATTTTTTTTTTAAATGAAAAGTTGTTTTGATGGATAAAAAATTTTCTTTATGTAAAGTTAACTCTTTTTCCATTTTAAAAAATGAAAAATTTTGGATGTTTAGGTACAGAAATTTAGAAACATTTATTTTCTTAAAATGAAAAATTTCTCATTTTTAAAAAATGGAACTCCCAAACAAACATAGCATTAGAGTTATAATCATTACTAATCTCATTCTTGCAAATTTTTTAAACCTCTAATTCAAATAAATGGTTGAAAATTTACTTATATTTCCCTTTATAGTCATGTTTTCAAAATTAAAAATTGATTAATTTGCATATTTACTGTAAAAATTAAACTAATCACTGTAATATAAAGACAATAAAATTATAACTACAAATTGTGTCATTTTTTGTTTTAAAAAATTAAAAAATGTTAAAATTTGGATAAAAATAAGTAAAATGAAAAATAAAAGAGTATACATATTATTTTAGTCTAATTATGAATAAAATTTTTATTTATTATAGCAAAGTTAATAATAATTAAGATAATTATATAATAATAGGTAAATAAAATAACTAATATAGATTGTTATTATATTTTTTGGTATTTTTAATATAATATTTTGTAAGTAAACTACAGGTGAGTTAATATTTTAAGATCTATATTAGGATTGAGAGTCGAGGCAGGAGATTGCAATTCACGACCAACTGGCGGACTAGTCTGGTTGCGAAATGGCGGTTGTTTTCCGCCGACATAATGGGGGTTGTTGGTTGGTTTGGGTTTTGCTCGTTCTACAATAATTTTGTAATACCACTAGTGGACTAATCAGGTTGTGAAATAGATGTTGGGGCCCACCTTTTTTTTTTTTTGGGCCCCTTTTGGTCTCTTTTGCTTTTTCTTTTGTAATCGATTTTTAATTTGTTTTGTTTTGTTTTGTTTTGTTTTGTTTTTATGGCTTGGCAAGCTTTCCAAGTTTAGTTTAACCCCTTTTTTTTTTTTTGTCTTTTTTAAAAAATAATAAAAATAATAATTAATTTTTAAAAAATTAATTATTTTTTTAAATTAAATTAAATTAAACTAAATTGTTGTTATAAACAAGACATTATTGTTTTGTTTTCTTTCTTTCCTTTCTTTTTTTTGGGGGGTAAGACGCTTCAAATAGATTTGCTAGCATCTTAAATGGATTATTAGATTTGCTAGAATCTTGTATGACCTTATGCGCCGTCTTCATTTAAATTCGTATCCACATGGTTGTCCAATTTCTTTTTTCCAAGGGACACAGCATCCTAATTGGCCGTGGCCATGATCTGGCGCCGCCTACATTTCCAAATACTCAATTTGGACCTGTCTTTGTATTGAGACTCAACTTTTATATGGTTGTATATCTTCTTTTTCTCTACCACTCTCTCGACTACACAGTGTCATACAATGTCGTATCCACGTGGTTGTCCAGTTTCTTTTTTCCGAGGGATATAGCATCCTAATTGACCATGGTTATGATCTGGCGCCGCCCACATTTTCAAATAGTCAATTTGGACGTAGACATGTACTTTTATAGGGCTGTATATCTTCTTTTTCTCTGCCACTCTCTCAACCCCACAGTGCCACTCTCTCAACCCCACAGTGTCACTCACACATCGGTGCACACACATATTATTTGCTGTTATATATATATATATACATATGTAGCTGAAGAACTAAATTTATATATTCAACGACGTACCATATATATCGGAACTGATCAACATCCAACAGCCAGTATATATAAATTTCATTTCCCAATGCTACTCACAATCTGATGAGTAATATGTGCAAATCAGGGCACAGATATTAGGTCAAAATAATATATAATAGACAAGAAGAGAACTTTTTTTTTACTAAATACAAGAAGAGAACATTTGTTAACAAGATAAACTATCAATTCATGACATAGATTCTTATAAGTTAATTATTATTATAAGATATTGGTGATATTAAATCATCTATTAATAAAAAATTAAGTTTTACAATATAGGACTCATATGTAAAACTCACTTCTTATTAACGATAATATTTAATATTAACAGTGTTTTTAAGTATTTTTTCATATATTTTTTTTAACAAATTATAGTAGTCTGAAAAACGCCTAATGGTGACAATTCCTTTGTCGTATGTACTAAGAGGACACCGTCATTCGGTCACGTATCTGACAAAGTGCATATATATCCTCTCAATCACTTACTAATGCTTAATACTAATACTAATGATGTTCTTAATATAATATTAATAGTGTTGTTGAGTATTTTTCTAAAAAATTATAGTAGTATGAAAAAAGCCTAGTTATGACGATTCTAAAAAGCGTCCAATGGTAACAATTCCTTTGTCATGTGAACCAAGAGGACACATGACAGCCACGTGTCGACAAGATACATGTATATCCTCTCAAATTATAGATGCCCAAAAAGTCAATTTGGACATTAGTTTTTGTGTATTCTTAACCAAACTTTTATTTAACTCTGTGGGGCCGTCTCTTCTTTTTCTCCACTACTCTCTCTTGACTACGGACGCACAAAAAACGCCCGTTCTATATAGAGGCTGTAGCTAAAGAACTTAATCCTACTTAGGGGGCCGAAACTTCTTTTTGTCTGCGACTCTCTCTCTTAACCCAACTTATTGCTGTTCTATATACATAGGCCATATCTGAAGAACTAAAAATATATATATATATATTCTACGACGTACCATATATATATATATATATAAACAGCCAGTATGAATATGAAGCCCACGTACGTAGAGAAACGCCTGACGGAAACAGACTTGAAGAGGCTGATCGTTTCCTGTGATTGGCTTCGCAACAATGAAGGCCGGGGCGTGCTGCCTGTTCCGGTCCCAGGTTCTGCCTCTGCGGCAATTTCTATTTCGGTCAGGGACGAGTGGGGAAGGGACTACCCTCTCCGCTTGAAAGTTAGATCTCTCAAACCAGGAAAAAGGTACTACGGAAAGCCTGAATTCATGTCCAAAGGTTGGCGTGCCTTCGTGACCGACAAGATGCTTCAGGTAGGCGACAAAATTTTTCTTTGGTTGGACAGAGGTCATATCAGAGTCAAAGTTCGTAATCCCCCTCTTCTTTACAGGTTTTCCAAGGGCATGGATTTTCTGTATTGACAACTTTTAAAAAAATAATCAAAAAGTTAATCATGATTTTTATCTCGTAATTATACGATCTTAGTGCATGGTACTGCCTGTGAGAGAGAGACAAGGACCAGTTTAGTTTCTGTTTCTGGTGTGGGTTTAATTTACATGTTAGTTGCTGTTGTTGTTTCTTTCTTTGTTTACCAGCTGCCTTAATTATTGATGTTAATGTACTTAAAGTGATCAGGGCATAGATCATTTGGACTCGTAATATGTCACTTTGAGAAGTACAATATCATCTAGTCGTGCTTGAACCCTTATTAATCAATAGAACTTTGTTTGCTCTTAATCATCTGTCGAATAATGATGTTGCTTTTCTTTCGTTCATTCACCAAGAATACGTGTTTCGCATTCGAAAAAGAAAATATGTTGTTTTTTTTTTATTTTTATGAGATCCTTTATGTTCTTGCTGGTGATATCGAATGTGAGACCAGTAATTTTGTTTTCTCGAGAAACAAACAGTCAATTACCTGCGGGAAGGTTGGAGAGTAGCCCACAATGGAGAAAAGTTTACAATTAGCTAGGAGTGATTTATTCGTACTTTTTTACATATAATAAACTTGTTATTAAAAAATTAAACTAAAAAGACAAATTATTTCATTTTTCTAAAACTTTCAAACAATACAAGTTAATTGATAACAGTCTAAAAGGAAAAAAAAAAATAACGAAAATTTGTCTTGTCAACCACACATGTTTCTATAAAAACAAACGACACAAGGCCTAGCTAAAGTACCTGATTTATTTTAATTAATTAAGCTTTGCGATCCACACGTAATAGAATGAACAAGTACATGAGATATAGCAAGAGCATGTCAGCACTAGTCCTGGGATCTGTTTGTTTAGACGGGAGTTCTGTTTTTGAAATATGAAAAATAAAATGTTGTTTGGAATTTTTTAAAAAAATGAAAAGTTGTTTGGATGAATGAAAACTTTTTGTTTCTAAAAAACTCTTTTTCTATTTTTCAAAAATAAAAAATTTGGATGTTCAAATACGGAAATTTAGGGAGATTCATTTTTTTTGGAATGAAATATTTTTTATTTTCTAAATTTAAAGGTGTCAAACAAATGGAGTGTAAAGACTCCTCGTAAGAACGAGATTAGTTGATAATAATATTTAATTCAATAGAAATAACATGATGGAAAATTATAAAATCATTAATCATAGTCAAGGTCAATGGAGATTATTATTATCATTTTTTTTAAGTGAAGAGAAAGGAGAACTAGTATCCGAACAAGATTAGGTAAAAACCCAAAACGTTAACCCATTTCACACAAAGTCCCTATATCAATTTATTAAAATAAAAGAAAGATTACAAAAGTTAAAACGAAAGAAAACTAAGATATTACAATTCAAACTGAAAATCTCGCCCAAATTAAAAACAATTACGCTAGAAGGTTAAAATGAAAATATACCTCTGAAAATTAGTTTATGCAATAGATTTATCAAAAACCTTACTAGTAAAATACAAAAAGAAAAACCTAATAATTGAAAATAGTATCTACGTTAATTAAGCAAATAAAAATACTTTAAATTAAAATCAACCTCTCAAATACACATCATCTAGAAAACCTGTCAATGGGTTCTGGGTATTAAAATTCCATATTTAACAGAAGATCTAGATTCTGATAAACTTGTTTTGTTACGTACTTTTGATGAATTGATGGGTTATAATTTCTACAATATATAGTCAATATATAGACAGATATGGAGTGAGCTTGTATTAGAGCACGTCACAATTGACCGGAGGACTAATTAATCAGGTTGTGAAATAGATTTTAGAACCATTTTTTTTTTAATGATGCTGCCGCTGACACTAATGATGATAATAAATCTAATTGAATATAAAATCATTGATTATCAGTTCGGGTTGCTGACTTTAGGCAAATATAGAGACAAATTGTGAATATTGAATTAAAACTAATCTGCAGCGTATTTCATCATCTTGTAACCTCTTCACTTAGTTTGGTTCTACTAAGGACCGACGTACTGCATACGGCACCAAAACGCCTTTTCTCGAGTGGCGAAAGACGGTCTTTCTCAAGATCTCAAGTGGATGAATATTAATTGTAGTCACATTATTTACTTCGGAGTGTTTTCACTGCATTCCTTGAAAATTTTGTGTAGGACTTCTTTGGAGGAGAAATTGTTGCATATTTATGTAACATTGAATAACTGGTGCCACAGGAGATTAATTATTTGTATAATATATATTTGGTGGTGTGTGTGTGTATATATATATATATATATATACATCGACTAATTAATGGTCTAGTTTCAAGTTATTGCATGCTTGGAAGTCTTAACTCTCTTGGTGGTAAATTTACCACCAAATATGTATAACTTATGTTAACTTTACTATTTGATTATTAGTGAATGGTGTTTTGATATTTTTTTCATCTAGCAAATAAAATATTTTTTTATAAATTAATTAAATACTAAACATTTACTTTTAGAAGATTTTACAACATTTAATAAATTGATGATTAAAAAGTAAAAATATTACTAGAAACATATAAAATACAATAATGTTATTTTTGACATTTTTGTGTCAAATATAATATTAGCATCAATCTAGATATTAAAAATGATCCAAGAGTATCTGTAATTAAGACGTCATAACATACGCATGGACGAATGCGCATGTATGCTTGCGGGGGCACAAATAAGAAACAAGTATATAGGCTTCTATTTAGGATTTAGATGAGTTTTGAAAAATGTCTTGACAAGTGCCTATTGTGTTTCACAAATGCACAAATCGAACAGGTAATAAAATGATGAGAAAAGTATCATTCCCACGAGAATAGTGTTATTAAGTATCAAAATTAGTTAATTTTAATTTTATTTGAGTAATTGAAAAATAATATTACATGTAAAAAATTAAATAAATAAAGTAAAATTACAAAAATAAATGAACATAAATTAATAACACATAAACAAATACACAGATGTTAGGAATTATGGTTTAACCATAAATAATTAGTTTTAGTTTTATTTAAGCATATTATTATGATTTTATGTTCATATTCGTTAATGGTTCACTATCATTTTTGCTTTATGTAATCTTCCTCAAGTTATACAAAAATTTTACATTTTTATAATTATATTTATGTAAAGTATTAGAAATTAAAATTCATGAGAAACAATACTGTATATATGAATAGTATTATACATATGAATAGTATTGCATATGTACATAGTTAAAATACGAATTTGAATTCAATTATAAAAAAATGCTTTTTGAGAAATTTGTATTAGTTAATAATATGGTCAAAAAAAAATAGATAGATATATGTCTTTATTTTATCCCAAATTTTATGATATTTATTCTAGAGTCATATCATTAAAATTTCTTCTCAATTTCATTTTATTCCTTAAATCATTTAAAAGTTGACTAAAAATCTAAAAGCATTAAGTTTGAGAATACATATGCTAACAAATACGACAATCATAACAATATGCTTAATTTAATTAAACTATCATAATCAGACTACATCATAGTTCCTAACAAAAATTTATTTAATTCATAAAGAGAAATAAAATAATACAACAAAACAAATTAAACATAATAACAAAATAAAATAAAAGAGTCTAGAATAGTTATTGATATTTGTGCTGATGGAATTTCCAGAAACTCCTTTTTTTTTATTGATACTAAAACTAAACTAAAGAAAAGAAGTATATATATATTAGCTTCATAAGTAGCTTTGTTATTATTTTTTTAACTACATCTCTCTATCTCTATCTCTTTCTCTTCCCTGGCCTCTCCACTCTCTCTTCTTCTCTACTTTTCTTCTGCCCCAACCTTTTCTACCTTTTATAGGCTAAAAAATACTGTTACACACATGCCAAAAAAAAAAAAACATCTTCTTTTGGTGGCAGCTCGCAATGCGGTTTCGATGCCGTTTTTTGGTATAGGATTCAAGATGCAGGAAACAAGAGAAGAAAGGAAGAAAACAAAAAAAACTATTCACAGATCCAACTGTATCCTTATTGATCTAAAGTTAGAATCTGCAATAACTTCTTCATATAAACTCCGATTTGAGTGATTCTTTTTTTAAAATGCCCATATCGATGAGAAGATCAAAATAAGACCAGTTAAGTTATAGTTTTCCTACCATGAATGGTGATATCTGTTGGGACTCAATTTTAACACATGAATATTTATCACAATTTAACGCAGCAGACAAATAAAGTACTAAAATTAGACATTTTCAAAAAAAAAATTATAGGTAAACTCATTGAAAATATTTATTTTAAACTTATTTAATATGTTATTATTAAAATAAAGCAAAATTAAATAAAAATATCATGAAATTTATTTTAAAAAATCTAAATTAAAGTAAATAAAACAAAAATAAATCAAAATAAATAAAAAACAAATAAAACTCTTAAGGATAAACCAAATTTTGTACATAAAAAAGTGCAAAATAACTCTATTTTATAGAGTTATCAATGCCTTTATTTTTTGTCTCTTAAATTTTTAGTTCAACTGATCATTTATTAGATACATGCGTGTGTATGTGCATATGCACCATATTGAATTGGATTCTTTAAAAATTCTCATTTAAAGTCGCTTTGCGTGATCATACTATTTAATATTTAGCTTCAATGGCTAAGATCTAAGTGTGGATTAAGATATACATGCCATAAAAAAAAAGTGCCACTAAAGATATGTAAGTTTATGTTATTAGTAAAATACTTTATAGATTTTAAACAGAAGGACTTCATCTATTTCCCCTTAAATAGGATATAACAGGACTCTTTCATCTTATACAATATCTATAGTGTGGTAGAGGGCAGAATGAGGGGTAAAAAATTTTATTCTTCAAACTTTTGCTTAAACCAATCCAATGGTTCACACTTACTCTCTTTTAACTTAATATAAATCTAATAGGTAGTATTGATCCTCATGGCTCATTTATGTTTTGACACCTTTTCCATCTTCCCATTCATCTATTATTTCTCAACTTTTTGTTAAGTACTAAGTGGTGTCCTTTTTTTGCACACGGTGTATTCTCTCCCCATCTCTTTATCGCTTTTAGTTCATTATTAACACCAACACTCATTCTCTCTTATTATTTTTACTAGGATTAAAGCATGTTAGAAATGTATAAAACTTTGAAGTTTTAATTATTTACTTTTTGATGTTAAATGTTAATTTGATAATTATTTAATTTTTTATGTTAAATGTTATAATTGCAAAGGTTAAAACGTTTTCTTAATGACACAATATTGTTATCTATTTAAGTAATTATCTTTTTAATAAAGGATAACTCTATAAAAATAGAGTTACTTTATTATTCTTGAGCATTAATTTGGCTAGGTTCTTGAGTATTTTAATTTATTTTAAGTTATTTTAGTTTAATTTTCCTTAAATTTAATTTAGATTAGTTTATTTTGATTTATTTATTTTATGTTATTTTATTTTACTTAGTTTAATATTAATTTTAATGTGTTTTTATTTAGCTTCACCTTAAAATAATTAATTTTCTCATTTTTGTAAACTAGTTAGGTGAAAATTAGATTTAAAATCAAATTTGGTGCAAAAATGGCTGTAAAATGCTTAAGAATTTGAAATTGAGGTAATGTGGCTAAATTAGTCCCTGGTAGGGTTTCGACCGAGTTGTATGCACGACTTGCTTATGACACTCATGTTATTATTTGATAGGTATAGGTTTCTTTCCTAACTCCATTGTTACCTTCTTGTTTTAGCAGTGCTCTTCAGACAATAACGGTGTCTAATATCATAACTCACATACGGTGGCATATGTAATCTACCTATGTGAGTAGCGGTGTAGGCACTAGGATGCCCTTATCAATTTTATTATTTTAAATCCAGTCATATATTCTTGATAGAGTTGTATGATTGATTTCAGTTGTGTAGTTTTTGCTGTTCTTGAATGTTTTTATTGATGGGTTTTTTACTTTATCTCAAGTTATTTATTCGGCTTAAACTTTGATTGCATTTGGAATCCAAACGTCAATCTGGAATTTTTCTCGAAACTTTTATTGTTGCATGGTCATTTTTCTTTTGTTGTGTGTGCCTGGCCTCATGGAAACCCAAATTGGTGTTTGTGCCTGTCAACTGGATTGGCATTCTGATGCTATTGCTTTATTTGCTATTGCCTTGAATATTGATAACTGATCCATGCACTTTATCAAGAAATATGGGTGCATGATCTATTGAAGTTGTACAATGAAGTTAACGTTCCTCCTGAGCGGTTGTTGTTCAAAATTCCCTCAACTTGGCAAGTAAGTTTCCCTTTAAATATTCTTATATCACTTATGTAGATAATTTTTTCCTAATTTCGTTCTTGGTCAGGAAATAGAGGCTTCAAGATTACTAGAATCTGAAGGCATACAGACTCCCTTGAGTACTTTTGTGTACATGTATTATATTGTTGCATATTTAGGGTCATCAGATTAGCTTCTCTTACATTAACTTTGACATCATACTCATCTACTCTAATTTCATCAAGATTTTGTATCTTCCCTCCTCTTTCTCAGTTGTCTTCATTGTCATTGAGGTTCATTTTAATCCTTTATTTGTCAAGTGTTACGTTTTTATCATGTTTCCTTAGCTTCACTCAAGCCACTGCTTCAGCCCAAACTGGTGCATCTATTTTTCAGATATTTGTTGGTCGCCTTAGGGTAATCTTTTACCACTTTTCTCTAATTGCAATTTTTTGCTCAATTTCATTTCATTGAGGCAGAAGCTACTCTCGAAGGAGGAGAAGATCCTGGGATAGCATTGATTAGTTATACAGTTTTAGTATCCTGATCTTAAACTGCTTTTTGGTTTTGCCATAGAGAAGAAACGTTTTTAAATAATATTATATCATTTAACGGCATTAGACACCGAATTTTGACTGTGAGAAAACTTGAACTACTTCAAAAAACAGTTGTTAAAAATCATTCAAAAAACTGTTGTTTAAAGATTTTTAACAATGGTTTTAATACTAATGTTGTAGAGAATGATATTAAAAATAAGTATTTCTAACGATGGTTATAACTATTGTCAGCTATTAAGGTGAACCATTTTTTAAAAAATTACTTGAATATAGACAAATGTAGTCAATAAACAATGTTAAAAACAATTTATGAAGTTGGTTTAGAACCGATGTTAAAAATAATATAAGAAGTCATCAAGAATCGATGTTAAAAATTCGTTAAGAAGATGATTTGCAACTAATATTAAAAATGTTAAACGAAATAGTCCTTGATGCCCATCTAAGCCGTTATTATAGTTAAGCACTTGATATTAATGACTTAATTATAATAATCGTTAACGGTGTTTTCAAATATATATTATAGCTAACAAAATACAAATCAAATAAGTAATTAAATACTACATGTACTTAAATGATAAGCAATTTACTTAAGATCTTTAAATTCAACTAACAAAATATAGTTGCAATCATCAACCAACATCTACAAATTATATAGCAAGCAATTTATTTAAAGTCTACAAATCCAACTGACAAAATACACAAATACATTAATTACTAAATCCAACAAAGTATTAAAAAATGTAAAATTGAAGAAATATTCTCCATTCTATTTGAATTAAGAAATCATGAAAATTTATTAGTTTATTAAGAAGTTAATGTTTGTTACAGTACATTTGTTCTCTAAAATTATAACTTATGGAACAAAAAGAGTTACTCTTATTGGTAACCTTTCAGTACATCTTTTAAAAAATGTGAACAAGCAGTCTTGCTTAGCCCACATTGGACAACCATATGAGATGGATCAAAAAACTTTAACTTTTTATGCAAATTAAGCTTACTCACATATTCATGAAGATATCTAATGGCCAAGTAAAAATTAAAGTTATCTAACTCATATAAAGATAACACCAATTCATGCAAATTAAACTTAATTGAATAAATTAAGAAAACTTACTTAATGTAAACTGCTATGCAAGAAGTCGAAATTGATTATCTACAGACTTTTAGATATATACACACATTTTTTATATTCACTTACTGAAGTCAATTATGTTATTATAACTAATATAGATTGTTATTATATTGTTTTGGTATTTTTAATATAATATTTTGTGAGTAAACTACAGATGAGATAATAATTTAAGATCAATAATAGGAATGAGAGTCACAATTTAGTGGAGGCAGGAGATTGCAATTCTTGACAAACTGGAGGACTAATCTGGTTGTGAAATAGAGGTTGATTACCGGCCACAGAAAGGGGGCTGATGGTTGCCGCCCACAGGAGATTGCAATTCTTGACAAACTGGAGGACTAATCTGGCTGTGAAATTCGACTAAGCTTCTCTTGCATAAGTTAGCCATCCTAATCTCATCAAGTTTTTGTCTCTTCTAGTGCCCCCCTCCTCTTTCTTAGTGTTCTTCATTCTCATTGAGTATCATTTTAATCCTTTATTCACAAATTGTTATGGTTTCTTTATGTTTCCTTAGCTTCGCTCAAGTCGCGGCTGTAACACAGGCTGGTGCATCTGTTATTCAGATATTTGTTGGTCGCCTTAGGGTAATTTTGTACCGCTCTTGTGTAATTACAACTTTGTGCTCAATTTCATGTCATTGAGGTTCATTTTGTTATTCAGGACTGGGCTCGTAATCATTCTGGTGACCCTGAGGTAGAAGCTACTCTCAAAAGAGGAGAGGATCCTGGGATAGCATTGGTGAGTTGAACAATTTTATTAGTATCCTGATCTTAAAAACTACTTTTTAGTGTTTTCATGGGAAAGAAACATTTTTAGATTTTATTGTGTCATACAACGGCATTAGGCACTGAATATTGCGAGTGAGACAACTTCGTAAAGTAATAATTCATTTGGATGAGCAATTGCATTTACATTTGCATTCCCATAAAATGCAATGTTTGTTTAGGTTATCGTGTATTGCAATAAAATACAAATAACTTTAAATTTTAAATCTACTACGATCATTATCCATCGTTCATTTTTCCTATCTACTTTTTCCGATCTCATCACATACTCTCTCTCTCAACAACAACCCAAACACACATTACATTTGAATGCAATGCAAATCCAAAATATCCAAACACATATTGCATTCATTGCATTGCATTGCATTTGAATAACATTCTCAATGAATTGCTCTTCCAAACGCCCCATTAGATTTTAAATTTAATACATTCGGTATTTATCATTTCCTTTTTTTTTATCTATTTTTACCAATCACATCACATACTTTCTTTCTCACCAATAACCCAAACACACATTGCATTTGAATGCAATACAAATACAAAACATCTAAACGTATAATGTATTCATTGCATTTGGACAGAGCATTCTTGACGAATGGCTTATCCAAACGCCCCATAAACCTTTTCTTGGCTCAAATGGTTTTTGATTAATTACCTCATATGTGTGATGCTAGAACTCTCGTCAAACACAATTGACTCAAAATTGCTTGTGTCACGTGATTTTCTTTTCCTTAAATTATTTCAGGTGACAAAGACTTACAATTATATCCACAAATATGGACATAAGTCAAAGTTAATGGCTGCAGCAATTCGTAACAAGCAGGACTTATTCAGTCTCCTTGGGTAATTATAGTATTATATGCAAGTCAATTTTAATTATAAATAACTGGACATTGTTGACTATTTCTTGACCTGAGCAATAATTTTCTCCTCATGCTGTTTTGTATAACTTTTTTAGGGTTGACTACATAATTGCACCACTGAAAGTGTTGCAATCTCTCAAAGAATCTGCCACTGCTCCTGGCGATAACTACTCTTTCCTTAGGAGGCTATCACCAGAGAATGCTGCCATCTACAACTTCAGTAAAGAAGAGGTGATCTCCTCCCCTTTTTAGTTCACTCTATTTTTTTTGCACTTCTTTTAGCCCATAATTTGTGCTATAAGTTGATTCCTGAACTACCCTAATCAGTTAATTGACTGCTGCTTCTAATGTTCAGCTTACAAAGTGGGACCAACTGAGCCTAGCATCGGCTATGGGGCCTGCTGCTGTGGACCTAATGGCCACGGGACTGGAAGGCAATGCTAACCAGGCAAGGCGAGTTGAGGAGTTGTTTGGAAAGATTTGGCCACCTCCCAATGTGTAGACTCTAGTGCTGTATTTGTCTATTGTCACTCTTACCAACCGAATCTTGCCTTGAGGAAATAAGAGAGGAGACTTTCGTTTATTCAATTTTCCTTTCTTTCTGCTCCTTTTCTCTTAGACTTTCTAACTCGTATCTTCATACTTTAATGCACAAGTCGGCCACATTTGGCACATGCTTAATCTTTCTCATTGGCGAACCTGAATTCACATTTGATGTGCTCTTTTCCATCGCACGTCAATTTATTTTCTTCGAAGATTCCTTCGTCAAATTCGATTATGAAACTCGTTACTTGGAAGTCTTTAAGATTTTGATCGTCATTTACTGGAGTAAATTGTCTTGTTGCTGATATTAAAGCCATTTCTGAATTGCGTTATTTTATCTTTGAAGTTGTCTCCAAAATTATTGACATTTCATAATTACTGAAGTTTGTGCTGAAGGATGTAGAGTCCTTTTAATATACTTTGTCGTTTCAGTTACATGCGCTTGTTCTTGAAGATGTTGTGGATGCAAGGTTTGTTTTTGTTTTTTGTTATGTTTTTATTGTCCTTTTATTTGTTGCTTTTCTTTTCGTTTTGTATTTACATTCTGTTTGTCTTTTCATATCTTTTGTCGTTTTGATCGTCTTTGTCGTTTAAGTTTAATATTGTTCTTGGAATCCAGTCGTTTTCTGTTTTCTGCAACACCTTGTCGTTTTGAATGGATATTATCATCTATTTAAGCTTGTCATCTGCATGTTATAATGTTATATTGTTGTTCTTTACAAATGTTGTCGTTTACATGAGATATTGGCCTCTACATGTCTGTCAACTTGCTGGAGGTTATAACATGTGTTGTCATCTAAAGAAGATGCTGTCGTTTTGCTAAGTTGTTTGAAATTCGTGAAGCCGGTTTTGAGGAATGTGTCGTTTCAAACTACTAATGTTAAACATTGCTGTTTTTCTTAATCTTGTTGTAAATGCTTTCCTTTCGTTAGTTTAGTGTCGTTATCGGTTTTCGAGCTATGGTCGTTTGTTGTGAAAGCTGCTATTTTTAAAATATTTTCCGTTTGTGGGTTGCGTTTTTCCTGACAAATATTGTCGTTCTTACTGACAGACGTTTTCATATCAAATCGTACCGCCGTTCTACCTAAACTTTCACTGTTTTCCCAAATATTCGAAACAGTCTTTTTATTATTATTATGTTCTTTAGCTATATTGTCCTAGTCAATGGGTAATGCATGTGGTTCTTTCCAAATTATTTGTCTTTGTACGAGATACTGAACGACGAAGGTAGATCAAAACCTGTTTCCATGAATCAACTTCCCTATACTAATCAATTCACCATTTTCAGAAGAAATAATTATACAAAAAGCTCATTTTCAGAATTAAATATATCTGTTTATTAATATTATTATTTAAATATTTATTTTTTAACAAATAAATATCTACAGTATCAATTCTATCTTTTAATCATAATTGAAATTATTTTTCTTTTATTTATATTCGTTTTTTTTCCTTTTTTATTTTTTAACTATAATAACGAATTCTTTTGCTGACAACTCATCATTCCTTTTAATAAAATTAAATCGATTTTAATTTTAATCTTAGGCATAAAACATTGGTTTTAATCTTAGTTATAATAAATATAAAATTTTTAATATAAAGATAATGTTTTAAATTAAAAAAAAAGCACATTGAACAATTATTTATATAACAAAGATTGATAAAAAAATAAAATAAATAAATTATATTAACACAAAATATTCATATTTTTAAATAAAAAAACGAAATCTTTTAAAAAAGCTTATTATTTATGATGATCACTAAATTACACATAAATTACATTCGATTATTAATAATATCAACTCACATTTTTAATAGAAAACCAATGAATTTTTTTAACAAAAAAAAAAACCTTATTAATTATATTGACCACTAAAAGCCCAAAAGAATATTCCATCTATATGCTTCAACAAAATAAATAAATAAAGATTACCAAAAAAAAAAAACTTTTTAAATTCTATATAAAAAAAATCATGTTATATATATGAATTACTATAAATGAAATCAATAGTATATTTATGAGAAAGACTAGTTCTTTATAAAACTATATTTGTAACGTCTGTTAGTATTAATTTTAATTTATTAAGCAAATGTTAAGTTAATTAGTGTGCTAAAAGTAAAATTAGAAAAATTAACCTGTACATAAAATTTTACAAATTTAATTTTTTTTAAATATTTTCAAAATTTTGATTTTTACTCCTCAAATTTTACGTAATTACATTTTGAATATTTATAAAATAACCCCTGCTATATTATTCAAAGCCTTTTATGTGTTTTCTACAGAGATTCCACCTTGAAATGCTAAATTCACAACCACAATGTTCTTAACAGTAATTTTCTTAAACTTACTAATCTAAAAACATTTCATATTTTTCTTTTCTTTTCTTTTGCTCTATAAAAACTAAAGTACACCACTCTCTCTCTCATATTCTCCCTCTCACTCACTCCTTTTCTCTGTTTTTCATTTTCTTTCCCTCAGCCCTTCGATTCTAGAAGATTAAAAAGACGCCTCACACTCACTCTTAGTCATCTCTCTTTTTCTCTCCCCTTATTCTCTTATTTCTCTCAAAAATTCGACTCAAGATTTTGAAGGAGCTCAAGTGAAATCACTCAACAAAATTGAATCTCACAGGTTAGGAAACCTTCTGACACTTTACAAAATTCGATTTCAAGACTTAAGATCTCTGATTAGCTTAAAAACCAAAATGCATGTAATTTTGAAGGAAAGGTTTAAAATTTCTTAGAATTAGCCTATGCATGTGGAAAATTTTATGAAATTTGAGTTTGTGATTGCATTTGCATGCTCTGGGGACTATTTTTACACTGACATTTGGATTGAAAATTTGCAGGTTTTTCTTAAGATTTGAGCTAGGTTCGAATCAGGAAAACCTAGATTCTGTGACGTTCGATCAACTGAATGAGTACAGAATTGGAAAATAGATCTCTGCTTTTCTTCAGTCTACCGGACATGTGTGACCAATTAACCGAACAAAGGCAGATTGACTACATGTTATTCGATTCGACCCCTCGAACCTCTGATTTTTATTCGAAACTATTTAAACATTATCTTAAATCTAATATAACAAATTGTATGTTAATTTGAGATGAATTTGAAATTTTAAAAAATACTAGAAAATAATATTATTTTAATGTAGTATTAGAAATACACACTAATTAGATCCAATATCTAATTTAGATAAAATATGTTCGTGACAAATTATGAGAATTATCTGTGTCTATGACTTTAAGGATTTAGAGACTGGAGCAAAGAGTCTCAGTTTGCATAAAGAGAAGGACTTAGTAGTTTATTGTCATGAGGTAAAATATGTTGATATCCCTTTCTTTAGTAGCCCCTTTTAATTTGTGTTTGGCCATGTTTAGCCATTATTACTTTTTGAATGTTATTTTATTGATTTTGAGAAATCATTGATTTAATAAAAATGCTTGTTGATACTTATATATATGGTATTTGTGAAAAATGTATGAGCATATGCATGTACATATTGTTTGAAGAAATTGTTTAGACTTCGGCTAGTACAATCTAAGAAAATATTTAAAGTGGTTACAAACCCTATCTAGTCGGAAATCAGGTTGGTGGTTTTGAGAGCTACGGACACGTGGTTAGAGTGTACGAGATATAGGGCAGAGTGCATATCTTAGGGGGCAAGTCCCGAAACCCATGCGGAGTAGATACGAATAGCAGTAGTGTATTTATGTTCTTGTTTGATATCATTTTAATTTCTTTTATTTTTTTGTTTATTTGATTTATTTCTGTTTAATTTTCAAAAGATAAGAAAATTGTATGTTTACTAAGTGTAGCCTACTGAGCACTTCGCTTACAAGTTTTATGTGTTTAACCTACCTAGGCGGTGTTAGGATATAGTGCCAAGTAGTTCCTAGAGGTTCGAGCCCGTTGCTTATAACAGTGTATCTATCTTATTATATTTCAGTTTATTTCGTTTACTTTAAAGTTTGATATAATTTTTAAACCCTATAAATTGTGGTCCTTCAATATGGACTATATTTGTATTTTAATTTTATTTTCGCACTTATGTTTTAAAATTTTGTATGTTATTTGGGACGGTTGATCCCCTTTATACCAGAGGCTTAAATTTAATTGGTTTTATTTTCTTGAAATCTAAAATGAAAAAAGGACAAAAGGTTCATTTTCTTTAAAAGGGTCGTTTTACTCTTTTAACAAGTGGATGGGTAGAATTGGAAAACAAGATAAATTTATTATTTTGTTAATTAAATGGAAATTTTGTAATTAAGGATTAATTGTGATATTTTCCTTAATTAATTCTTTCATGTCACCAGCCCAATTTGGAGTTCGTGACGATATTATACCTTTTTACAATAAATAAAGTAAACAAAGTCAAATTTATCTTTTATATAAAACCCAATTATCAAAAACAATGGATCAATATAATTTTTTTATTTGTTAATTATTAATTCTTTATGAAGTATAATATTGTCATTATAAGTACTATTTTAGACATTAATATAAATAAAAAGTAGACATATTTTAATTCAATATCTCTAATTTAGACATTTATGTAAATAACATGGGCTAAACAGTTTGAAGCTTTCCTAATAATCTTTCGTTGCCTTTTCTCTTTTGACTTTGGGTGGTTTAGGAGGCGTTTGGTAAACGCATAGCATTTTGATTATATTTGAATGAAATTTGTTTTTATTGAATGTTTTATTTGGTTGAAAAGTATTTGTTTTGTATTTGAATGAAATGTGTGTTTGGATGAAAAATATTTTAGAGTTGAAAAGTTGATGTGATTGATAAAAGTAGAGATAAATAGTAAAGTTGAAAAGTTTATGTGATTGTTTTAAAAATGTTTTGCATAGTAATTGTTTTCGTAGCACTGTTGTAAAATTTGTGTTTAGTGTAAAATTATATTGTATTTGAATAAAATTAAAATGAAATATTTTTCTCAAACGCCCCCTTAGACGTACAGCTTAAACTTCAAAGATGTTCAAATATCGTAAAAAAATTTAGAATATCTTACAAATAGCAAAAAATTTTCATGTAGGGGTTGAAATATACAATTAAACTTTATGAAGAGCCAATGACTTAATCTTGACGCCGGAGGAGCGGAACCTCACCTATCATGATTCGTCAAATAGGGTCCATAAACTATATGAGTGAGTAAATTAAATATATAAAGTAAATATAGAGAGATTTTTATAGAGTTTAAATTTCAATACGAGGGCTACAACTGTGTCCTCTATGATGCTTGGGTTTTCTCCATGTGGAGAGAGAGAAAAAAAAGCTTTATGGTTTGATTGGTTCTCTGTCTTTTAACTTAAAATTTTCCTTTAGTTTTTATCCTTATCTAAAAAATCAATAAAAATTATAATTAATTTTTAGAAAATTAATAAATTTTAATATAAAAATTTCATCTTTAATTAACGAACCAACCGAATGTTTGGTGAGAGATCAATATTATATTGAGATATTTGTTGAAATTATATGGCCTGTTTTGGTTTAAGTGAGCTACAGATCGCCACTATTTATTGCTTGACTGACATTCCTTGGTTTCATGATTTGAATTGAGGGGTCGTGTGATAAACGTATTGTATTTTGATTGTATTTGAATGAAATTTATTTTTTAAATGTTGTATTTGGTTGAAAAGTATTTGATTTGTATTTGAATGAAATGTGTGTTTGGATGAAAAGTATTTTAGAATTGAAAAGTTGATGTGATTGGTAAAAGTAGAGATAAATAGTGAAATTAAAAAGTTGATGTGATTGTTTTAAAAATGTTTTGAATAGTAATTATTTTCGTAACACTGTTGTAAAATTTGTGTTTGGTGTAAAATTATATTATATTTAAGTAAAATTAAAATTGAATACTTTCTCCAAATACCCCCGAATTTTCCATTTTGAATTTGACATTATAGTAATTGCCACGTATCATTATCACAATTACTACATGGGTTTTGTATTATGACTGCATTTAAAAGAATAAAAACGATAAAAGGCGTCCTGCGTCCATGCTGTGGTTTCAGTATTTACCCCTTTGCTGCTATTGTTGGTCGGTACAAAAAAGGTACAAAATAACCATGCTCCTTGAGCAGTAAAATTTTTTTAAATATTGAGACTATCTTCAATAATCTTTGTTTTTTTTAGTTGTTTAAAAACTTAAACTTGTTAAATTTAAATGAAATAGTTTGCACCGGAATTGTGTTTAATGGCCCCTTGATACCAGAATTACTAGTGAGAGGGTCTTAGGAGGTGTTTGTATTGTATTTATTTAAATACAGCGCATAGAATGTAATATGTATTTATATTAAAAATATTTGCATTCCACTCAAATGTAATGTTTGTTTGAATAAAAATATTTGAATTGTTTTAAATGTTATGTGATGTTTTTGATAAAAGTATAGATAAAGAAGGAGAGAGAAATAGAATATATGATGTGATTAGTAAAATGAATAGAAAAAATAAAATAGTAAATAGTGATTAAATTAGATTTAAATTATGATATTATTAATATTTAAATTAAATATGAAAAATAAATGAAACCTTAATTATATGTTAAAATGCTTTCACTCCACGTGATTGGTGGGTCCTCCTCCCTTAGAGGAGAATTGGATCTAGGAGTAGAATCCCTTAATTATGTTGTCTCGTTTAATAAGAAAGAAGGAGAACAAGTATGGATTATAATTTTATGTCGTATATCCCATTATCCTTACAACCTTTTGACTAGAATATCAAGGCTGAACTCAAATATACCCTTCATTATTATTATTATTTTTTTAAGTTTGTTGGCGGCTGGACATAATCTGTTAACAAGCGAATTATGGAGACTAAAAAATTATGAAAAAGATAAAGTATTGCAATAAATTAGATCAATCACGTTGTGTTATTGTTGGATTTGAACGTTTATCTTGACCACATATTTTGACCTTTGATGACTTGATGGGTTTTAATTTGTATAAAGCGGTTGCCCATTTGCTTTGCCGGTTGAAATTTAATTTGGATTTTGTCTCTTTCTTCGCTTAGGGAGACCATATTCTATGGAGCTTTTTGTTGTGTTCTGCTTGTTTACTCCCCCTTCGTGGGGTTCGTGGTAGTTTGTGTTTTGCTTTTCAAAAGCGATTCTAACCAAAAAAAAAAAAAGGGTAAAGGGCATTTTGCTCGTGCGTAATTGGAATGTGCATCTGTCAAAATGAGTAGAATTCAAAGTTAATATAATTTAGAGTAAGGATTCGAAGTTTGAATAAATCATTTATTTGACTTTAAGATTTAGAGTTGTAATCATTAATAATCTCATTCCTGCACTTTTTTTAAACCTGGAATTCAAATAAATTATTGTAAATTTACATTTATATTTCCCTTTATAGTCATGTTTTCAAAATTAAAAATTGATTAATTTGCATATTTACTGTAAAAATTAAACTAATCACTATAATATAAAGATAATAAAATTATAACTACAAATTGTGTCATTTTTTGTTTTAAAAAATGTAAAAATTTGGATAAAAATAAGTAAAATGAAAAATAAAAGAGTATACATATTATCTTACTCTAATTAAGAATAAAATTTTTATTTATTATAGCAAAGTTAATAATAATTAAGATAATTATATAATAATAGGTAAATAAAATAACTAATATAGATTGTTATTATATTTTTGGATATTTTTAATATAATATTTTGTACGTAAACTACAGATGAGCTAAAAATTTAAGATCAATATTAGGATGATGGAGGCTGGAGATTGCAATTCATGACCAACTGGAGGACTAATCTGGTTGTGACATAGAGGCTGTTTGCCCCCCGCAAAAAGGGGGTTGTTGGTAATTGGCTTGGGTTTTGCTTGTTCTACATAAATAAACAAATAATACTGATTTTGTAATACCACCAGAGGGCTAATCAGGTTGTGAAATAGATGTTGGGGCCCATCCCTTTTTTTTTTTTTTTTTCTCTTTTTGCTTTTTCTTTGGTTTGTAGCAACTGTTTAGCAATTTTACTTTTGTAATAGATTTTTAATTTGTTTTGTTTTTGTTTTTTTATGGCTTGTTATGCAAATTTAATTTAAAATAAACTATTTTTTTATATTATTTTAGAAAAACAAAAAAATATTATTAATTTTTAAAAAGTAAATTAATTGTTGGTTAAAATATTATATTCTCCAAAATAGTGTATATCATCTTTTCAAGACTCTATTTGATAAACGTATTATGTTTGTATTGTCTTTAAATATAATGTATTAAATGTAATTTATATTTAGAAGAAAGTATTTGTATTGTATTTGAATATGATGTGTGTTTAGATAAAAAGTATTTAAATTATATTTAAATAATAAATATGTGATATAATGTGTAAAAATAGAGAGAAAAAAAAGAGAAAAAGAAAGTATGTGATATAATAAATAAAAATAATTAAAAAAGTAAAATAATAAATAATAATTATATTGAATTTAAATATAATATTTTTATATTTGGATGAAAATTATATTATATCTGAATATAATGTGAATATAATATTAGAAACAAATGGACACTAAAAAAAAAAAAAGTACAAAATAACCACACTCCTAGACGAGTAAAAATTTTTTAAATATTGAGACTATTATCAATAGTTTACATCAGAGTTGTGATTAATGGCCCCTTGAAAAGAGAATTATTGGTGAGAGGGTCTCAATTATATGTTAAAATGCTTTCACTGCACGTGATTGGTGGGCCCTCCTTTCCTAGAGGAGAATTTCATCTAGGAGTAGAATCCCTTAATTATGTTGTTTTGTTTAATAAGAGAGAAGGAGAACAATAAGGCTGGATTATAATTTTATGTCTTACATCCCATTATCCCTACAGTCTTTTGACTAGAATATCAAGGGTAAGCTCGGATATAACTTTTTTTTTAAGAGGCCGTTTGGAGGGAAAAAAAAAAAAAAAAGTCTTAAAAACACTTTTTTTTTTATTTTTTTTTCATTTTATTATCAATTTTTACTATTTATATATTTAAAACACTACAATAAATTTTAAACTTTAAAGTTCATAATTTTATATATATAAATACAAATAAATTTTTTTAAAATTATATAAAATTTTAAAATGAACTAAAGAATATCCATTTATATTTTTTTTCTGAATAAATTTTTAAAATTTTACTTTTTTTTTTACTTCAAACATTTTTTTTCTTAAATATATTTTTCAAAACTACCTTTTTAAAAAAAAATCTCCAAAAATACATCCAAACGGACTCTAAGTTTGTTGACGGTTAGAAATAATTTGTTAACAAGCAAGCTATGGTGATTAAAAAATTATGAAAAGGATAAAATATTGTGATAAATTAGATTAATTACGTTGTGTTATTGTTGGATTTGAATGTTTATCTTTGATCACATGTTCTACGAAGGGATTGCTCCTTTGCTTTGCCGGCGGAAACTTAATTTGGATTTTGTCTCTTTCTTCGCTTCTAGAGATCATATTCTATTGAGCTTTTTGTTGTGTTCTGCTTGTTTACTCCCCCTTCGTGGGGTTCGTGGTAGTTTGTGTTTTGCTTTTCAAAAGCGATTCTAACACAAAAAAAAAAAAAAAAATGTAAATGGCACTTTACTTGCATGTAATTGGAATGGCATTAATCGAATTGATAAATATTTGGAATGAACATAATTTAGAATAAGGATTCGGAGTCTAATATTATTATGAATCTCATTTATAAGTTTACTTAAATCTGAAATTCAAATAAATTGTCGTAAATTTACTGATATTCTCCTTTATAATCGTGTTTTCAAAATTAAAAATTGTTTAATTTGCATATTCACTATAACAATTAAACTAATTGCTTTATTATAAAGACAATCAAATTATAACTACAAGTTGTGTCATTTTTTGTTTTAAAAAATTAAAAAATGTAAAAATTTGGATAAAAATAAGTAAAATGAAAAATAAAAGAGTATACATATTATTTTACTCTAATTAAGAATAAAATTTTTATTTATTCTAGCAAAGTTAATAATAATTAAGATAATTATATAATAATAGGTAAATAAAATAACTAATATAGATTGTTATTATATTTTTGGGTATTTTTAATATAATATTTTGTAAGTAAAAATAATAATTTAAGATCAATACTAGGATAGCGGAGGCAGGAGATTGCAATTCAATTTAGGGGTGAACGTGGGTGGGTTTAAGATCAAAATTGGGTATTTTTAATATAATATTTTGTAAGTAAACTACAGACGAAATAATAATTTAATATCAATACTAGGATAGTGGAGGCAAGAGATTGCAATTCAATCTAGGAGTGAACGTGGGTAGGTTTTTGTGATTTTTCAACCCACCTAATGAAAATTGAATGAGTTGAAATTTTGTTTTACCTGTCCAATCAACTCAATATAAAAAATCAACCCACTTAATCAAGATCGAGTTAAATTGGGTGGGTTTGACTTGTTGTATATGTTATTTAAAATAATAATAAGTGAGACTAAAAATTCAACAACAAATGAAAACTTTAAGGGGTGTTTGCGGCCTAAAAAAAGCATCTCCAGCACAGCTTTTTCCACCTCATCATCACTTTTCAATATTCACATCTTAAAAACGCTATAATAAACTTCAAATTTGAAAAGTCTAAAACGTTATGTATACAAGTTCAAATGAGATTTTTTTTTAAATTACATAGAATTTCGAAAGGAACGAAACAATATGCATATTGATTTTTTTTCGACATTTTTTCATAATAAATAGTTTTTTCCCCAAACTTATTTTCTAAAACAATTTTTTTCCAACCAACAAAAAATAAAATCTCTAAAACCACAACCAAACAGGCCCTTAAGGGTAAAAAAAAGAATTAAACTCATGACATAATTTTCAAAATAATTTCTGTCACAAACTCTATATAAAAATAAATTTCTAATATAATCTCATTTATAATCGAATATAAAATAATATAATCACTAAAAGATATAAGAATATTAAAGTAATTAACGGTTTTTTTTTTACAAAATTATCAAAAATTACATTCATATTGAATATCAAGTAATATATTCTATATATTTAAATAATCCAAATAACACTTAGGGTAAACATCATTTAGCAAAAAAGAAAAATGAAGAAAAAAGTAAGTAGGTGAATATTGATTGGGTTGAGTGTGTTTTTGAAATTTTTTTAAATCACCCAATAAAGATTGGGTGGGTTGAAAATTTTTTTTACCCATCCAATTAACCAAAGGTAGTAATTAACCTATCTAATTAAGATTAAATTGGATAAATTAGATAGATTTATCATATAATCGATTTTTTCTTTTTTAACCCCTACAATTCATGACCAACTGGAGGACAAAACTGGTTGTGGAATAGAGGCGGCTTTCCGCCCGCAGAAAGGTCGTTGTTGGTGATTGGCTAGGGTTTTGCTTCTCCTACCTTAGATAAACAAATAATATTGATTTTGTAATACCACTAGAGGACTAATTAGCTGTAAAATTGACGTTGGGCCCATCTTTTTTTTTTTTTTGTCCCTTTTTTGCTTTTTCTTTGTTTTGTAGCAACTGTTTAGCAATTTTACTTTTGTTTGTCCATTTTGGGGCCCATCTTTTAATTTGATTTGTTTTTGTTTTTGTTTTTGTGGCTTGTTACACAAGTTTAATTTTAATTAAACTATTTTTTTAATTTTTAAAAAAATCAACAAAAATTAATTATTAATTTTTAAAAAATCAACTCATTTTTTAAGTTAAAATCAAACTAAATTAAATCTTTGTTGAAAATAAGACATTATTTTTTTTTTAATAGACATTTTGTTTCAGATAATTTAATATTTTTTCACTCATTTATTTTTATTTTTAACAACAAAGCTTTTTTTCCTGCTTTTTTTCTTAAAATTTTTATTTTCTTAAATTTTGCCTTTTTGTGTTTTCGTGTTTTTATTAATTATGCTTCAATGAATTTTTTTTTTAATAATATGCCAAAAATAAGAGAGAAACAAAGGAATAAATAAATAGGAAAGAAAGGAGGGTCGACTTTGAAGAGGCAACACTCACAAGACAAAGACTTAACGACATAGACTCGCAGTGGTGGTGGCATGGCTATTGATGCAGTGATTCAAGTGATTCCAAAAAAAAAAAAAAAAATTCAAATCAAATTCAAGGGATTCCATTTGTGATTTGTGATTTGGATTTGATGGGTGTTTTGCTGCATAGAGTTTTGCTATTTGCGGTGAATGAAGATTTTTCTAGGGCTCTGATAACTTGATTCAAATAATTCTCGTTCATAATTTAAACTGAATTTGCATAAGATTATGTAGAGCTAAATTACAATCAGGAATCCTAAAATCAAGTCCTATAATCAAGCTGACTGACACTGCATGATTTCTAAAAATAGAAATATACAAAAGAGTATAATCAATCAATCAATCAATCAATCTCATAAAATCTCAATAATCCTTAATATTGAGAAAATACTTAAAATACTTTACGTGTTGGTTAAAATATTATGTTTATCCCCAAAATAGTATAGATCATCTTTTAAAAAAAGGTACAAAATAACCATGCTACTTGACCAGTAATTTTTTTTTAAATATTAAGACTATCTTCAATAATCTCCGTTTAAAAAAAAAAAAAAAAAACTTAAACTTGTTAAATTTAAATGAAATAGTTTCCATAGGAGTTGTGTTTAATGGCCCCTTGGTACGAGAATCACTGGTGAGAGGGTCTTAATTATATGTTAAAACGCTTTCACTGCATGTGATTGATTGGTCCTCCTTTCCTGGAGGAGAATTCGGTCGATCTAGGAGTCAAATCCCCTTAATTATGTTGTTTTGTTTAATAAGAGAGAAGGAGAACTGGAAGGATGGATTATCATTTTATGTCTTATTTCCCATTATCCCTACAATCCTTTGGCTGGAATATCAAGGGTGAACTCGGATATTCCTTTTTTATTTTTTTATTTTTAAGTTTGTTGGCGGCCGGAAATAATCTGTTAACAAGCAATTTATGGCGACTAGAAAATTATGAAAAAGATCAAATATTGCAATAAATTATATTTATCACGTTGTGTTATTGTTGGATTTGAATGTTTATCTTGATCACATGTTTTGATCTTTGATGAATTGATGGGTTTTAATTTCTACAAAGGGATTGACCTTTGCATTGCCGGTGGGCACTTAATTTGGATTCTGTCTCTTTCTTCGCTTCAGGAGATCATATTTTATTGAGCTTTTTGTTGTGTTCTGCTTGTTTGCTCCCCTTCGTGGGGGTAATGGTTAGTTTATGTTTTGCTTTTCAAAAGCGGCACTAACGGCCAATATATATATATATATATATAAATGGCACTTTACTATCACGTAATTGGAATCGGCATTAATCTAAAAGAGTAAGATTTGAAGTGAACATAATTTAGAGTAAGGATTCGGAGTTTGAATAAATTATTTATTTGACTTCAAGTTCATAATCGTATTCATTATGAATATTATTTATGCTTTTATTTAAACCTGAAATTTAAATAAACTATTATAAATTTACTTATATTTCCCTTTATAATTTAGTTTTCAAAATTAAAAATTGATTAATTTGCATCTTTACTATAGCAATTGAACCAATCACTATAAAATAAAGACAATAAAATTATAACTACAAGTTGTGTTATTTTTTGTTTTAAAAAATTTTAAAAATGTAAAAATTTGGATTAAAATAAGTAAAATGAAAAATAAAAGAGTATACATATTATTTTTCTTTAATAAAAAATAAATTTTTTTATTTATTCTAGCAAAGTTAATATAATTAAGATAATTATATAATAATAGGTAAATAAAATAACTAATATAGATTGTTATTATATTTTTTGGTATTTTTAATATAATATTTTGCAAGTAAACTACGGGTGAGATAATATTTTAAGATCTATATTAGGATTGAGAGTCGAGGCAGGAGATTGCAATTCATGACCAACTGGCGGACTAATCTGGCTGCGAAATGGAGGTTGTTTTCTGCCGACATAATGGGGTTTGTTGGTTGGTTTGGGTTTTGCTTGCTCGACAATAATTTTGCAATGCCACCTGGAGGCCTGATCAGGTTGTGAAATAGATGTTGGGGCCCACCTTTTGTTTTTTCGGCCCCTTTTGGTCTCTTTTGCTTTTTCTTTTGTAATAGATTTTTAGTTTGTTTTGTTGGCTTGGCAAGCATACCTAGTTTAGTTTAAACTTTTTTTTTTTGTCTTTTTTAAAAAATAATAAAAATAATTATTAATTTTTAAAAAATTAATTAATTTTTTTAAATTAAATTAAATTAAACTAAATTATTGTTATAAACAAGATATTATTGTTTTGTTTTCTTTCTTTTTTTTTTTTTTTTTTTTTTGGGGTAAGACACTTCAAATAGATTTGCTAGCATCTTAAATGGATTGTTAAATTTAAAGGCCACCTTCATTTGAATTCGTATCCAAATGTTCGTCCAATTTCCTTTTTCCAAGGGACACAGCATCCTAATTGGCCGTGGTCATGATCTGGCGCCGCCCACATTTCCAAATAGTCAATTTGGACATTTGTCTTTGTATTGGGACTCAACTTTTGTACGGCTGTATATCTTGTTTTTCTCTGCCACTCTCTCAACTACACAGTGTCACACACATATTATTGCTGTTATATATATACATATATGTAGCTGAAGAACTAAATTTATATATTATACGACGCACCGTATATGTCGGAACTGTTCAACATCAAACAGCCAGTATATATAATTTCATTTCCTAATGCTACTCACAATCTGATGAGTGATATGTGAAAATCAGGTCACAAATAATAGGTCAAAATAATATATACTAGTCAAGAAGAGAACTTTTTTTTTTTTTACTAAAACCAAGAAGAGAACCTTTGTTAACCATATATACTATCAATTCATAACATAGATCCCGATAAGTTAATTATTATTATAAGATATCGATGGTATTAAATCATCTACTAATAAAAAAAATAAGTTTTATAATATAGAATTCATGTCTATGACTCACTTTTGATAATATTTAATATTAACAGTATTTTTAAGTATTTTTTCGAGCAAATTATAGTAGTCTGCAAAACGCTTAACGGTGACAATTCCTTTGTCATATGTACTAAGAGGACACCGTCGTTCGGTCACGTATCTGACAAAATGCATATATATCCTCTCAATCACTTACTAATGCTTGAACCAAGAGGACGCATTACAGCCTCGTGTGGACAAGATACATGTATATCCTCTCAAACGATAGATGCTCAAAAAGTCAATTTGGACATAAGTTTTTGTATATTCTTAAGCCAACTTGTATTTAACCCCGTGGGGGCTGTCTCTTCTTTTTCTCCACGACTCTCTCTCAACTACACGCACAAAAAACACAAGTTCTATATAGAGGCTGTAGCTAAAGAACTTAACCCTACTTAGTGGGCCGTACCTTCTTTTTCTCTGCCACTCTCTCTCTTAACCCAATTTATTGCTGTTCTATATACATAGGCTATATCTGAAGAACTAAATATATATAAATATATATATTCTACGACGTACCATATATATATATATATAAACAGCCAGTATGACCATGAAGCCCACGTACGTAGAGAAACGCCTGACGAAAACGGACTTGCAGAGGCTGATCGTTTCCAGTGATTGGCTTCGCAACAATGAAGGCCGGGGCGTGCTGCCTGTTCCGGTCCCGGGCACTGCCTCTGCGGCAATTTCTATTTCGGTCAGGGACGAGTGGGGAAGGGACTACCCTCTCCGCTTGAAAGTTAGATCTCTCAAACAAGGAAAAAGGTACTACCGAAAGCCTGAATTCATGTCCAAAGGCTGGCGTGCCCTCGTGACGGGCAAGATGCTTCAGGTCGGGGACAAAATTTTTCTTTGGTTGGACAGAGGTCATATCAGAATCAAAGTTCGTAACCCCCCTATTCTTTACAGGTTTTCCAAGGGCATGGATTTTCTGTGTTGACAACTTTTAAAAAAATAATAAAAAAGTTAATCAAGATTTTTCTCTCTTAATCATATGATCTTAGTGCATGGTACTGTCTGTGAGAGAGACAAGGACCTAGTTTCTGTTTCTGGGGTTGGTTTAATTTACATGTTAGTTGCTGTTGCTGTTTCTTTTTTCACCAGCTGCCTTAATAATTGATGTTAATATACTTAAAGTGATCAGGGCATAGATCATTTGGACTTGTAATATGTCACTTTGAGAAGTACAATATCATCTAGTCGTGCTTGAACCCTTATTAATTAATAGAACTTTGTTTGCTCTTAATCATCTCTCGAATAATGCTGCTTTTCTTTCTTTCATTCACCAAGAATACGTGTTTCGCATTCGAAAAAGAAAATATGTTGTTTTTTTTTTATGAGATCCTTTCTGTTCATGCTGGTGATATCGAATGTGAGACCAGTAATTTTTGTTTTCTCGAGAAACAAACAGTCAATTACGTGCGGGAAGGTTGGAGAGTAGCCCATAATGGAGAAAAGTTTACAATTAGCTAGGAGTGGTTTATTCGTACTTTTTGCTTTTTTACATATAATAAATTTGTTATTAAAAAATAAAACTAAAAAAACAAATTATTTCATTTTTCTAAAACTTTCAAGCAATACAAGTTAATTGATGACAGTCTAAAAGGAAAAAAAAAATAACGAAAATTTGTCTTGTCAACCACACATGTTTCTATAAAAACTAACGACACAAGGCCTAGCTAATGTACCTGATTTATTTTAATTAATTAAGCATTGCAACCCACACGTACTAGAATGAACAAGCACATGAGATAGAGCAAGAGCATGTCAGCACTAAAACTAAAGACTCTCGTCAGAACGAGATTAGTTGATAATAATATTTAATTCAATAGAAATAACACGATGGAAAATTATAAAATCATTAATCATCAGTCAAGGTCAATGGAGATTATTATTATCATTTTTTTAAGTGAAGAGGAAGGAGAACTAGTATCCGAACAAGATTAGGTAAAAACCCAAAACGTTAACCCATTTCACACAAAGTCCCTATATCAATTTATTAAAATAAAAGAAAGATTACAAAAGTTAAAACGAAAGATAACTAAGATATTACAATTCAAACTGAAAATCTAGCCCAAATTAAAAACAATTACGCTAGAAGGTTAAAATGAAAATATACCTCTGAAAATTAGTTTATGCAATAGACTTATCAAAAACCTTACTAGTAAAGTACAAAAAGAAAAACCTAATAATTGAAAATAGTATCTACGTTAATTAAGCAAATAAAAATATTTTAAATTAAAATCAACCTCTAAAATACACATCATCTAGAAAACCTGTCAATGCGTTCTGGGTATTAAAATTCCATATTTAACAGAAGATCTAGATTCTGATAAACTTGTTTTGGTGCGTACTTTTGATGAATTGATGGGTTATAATTTCTACAATATATAGTCAATATATAGACAGATATGGAGTGAGCTTGTATTAGAGCACGTCACAATTGACCGGATGACTAATTAATCAGGTTGTGAAATAGATTTTAGAACCTTTTTTTTTTTAATGATGCTGCCGCTGACACTAATGATGATGATAAATCTAATTGAATATAAAATCATTGATTATCAGTTCGGGTTGCTGACTTTAGGCAAATATAGAGACAAATTGTGAATATTGAATGATAACTAATCTGCAGCGTATTTCATCATCTTGTAACCTCTTCAATTAGTTTGGTTCTACTAAGGACCGACGTACTGCATACGGCACCAAAAAGCCTTTTCTCAAGTGGCGAAAGACGGTCTTTCTCAAGAACTCAAGTGGATGAATATTAATTGTAATCACATTATTTACTTCGGAGTGTTTTCACTATATTCCTTGAAAATTTTGTGTAGGACTTCTTTGGAGGAGAAATTGTTGCATATATATATGTAACATTGAATAACTGGTGTCACAGGAGATTAATTTTTTGTATAATATATCTTTGGTGGTGCGTGTGTGTATATATATATATACATCGACTAATTAATGGTCTAGTTTCAAGTTATTGCATGCTTGGAAGTCTTAACTCTCTTGGTGGTAAATTTACCACCACATATGCACAACTTATATTAAGTTTAATATTTGATTATTAGTGAATGGTGTTTTGATATTTTTTTCATCTAGCAAATAAAATATTTTTTTATAAATTAATTAAATACTAAACATTTACTTTTACAAGATTTTACAACATTTAATATATTGATGATTAAAAAGTAAAAATATTACTAGAAACATATAAAATACAATGTTATTTTTGATATTTTTGTATCAAATATAATATTAGCATCAATATATTAAAAATTGTCTAAGAGTATCTGTAATTAAGACGTCATAACATACGCATGGACGAATGCGCATGTATGCTTACGGGGGCATAAATAAGAAACAAGTATATAGGCTTCTATTTAGGATTTAGATGAGTTTTGAAGAATGTCTTGACTAGTGCCTATTGTGTTTCACAAATGCACAAATCGAACAAATAATAAAATGATATGAAAAGTATCGTTCTCACAAGAATAATGTTATTAAGTATCAAAATTAATTAATTTTAATTTTATTTGAACGATCAAAAAATAATATTACATGTAAAAAAGTAAATAAATAAAGTAAAATTACCAAAATAAATGAATATAAATTAATAACACACAAACAAATATACAGATGTTAAGAATTATGGTTTAACCATAAATAATCAGATTTAGTTTTATTTAAGTATATTATTATGATTTTGTGTTCATATTCGTTAATGGTTCACTATCATTTTTACTTTATGTATTCTTTCTCAAGTTATACATAAATTCTACATTTTTATAATTATATTTATGTAAAGTATTAGAAATTAAAATTCATGATGAACAATACTGTATATATGAATAATATCATACATGTGAATAATATTACATATGTACATAGTTAAAATACGAATTCGAATTCAATTATAAAAAATGCTTTTTGAGAAATTTGTATTAGTTAATAATATAGCCACACAAAAACAGATAGATATATGTCTCTATTTTATTCTAGATTTTGTGGTATTTATTTTAGAGTTATGTCACTAAAATCTCTTCTCAATTTCATTTTGTTCCTCAAATCATTCAAAAGTTGACTAGAAATTTGAAAGCATTAAGTTTGAGAATACATACGCTAACAAATATGACAATTATAATAATATGCTAATTTAATTAAACCATTATAATCAGACTACATCATGGTTCCTAATAAAAATTTATTTAATTCATAAAAAGAAATAAAATAATATAATAAAACAAATTAAACATAATAACAAAATAAAATAAAAGAGTCTTGAATTGTTACTGATATTTGTGCTGATAAAATCTCTAGAAACTCTTTTTTTTTTATTGATACTAAAACTAAACTAAAAAAAAGAAAAAATATATATATTAGCTTCATAAGTAGCTTTGTTATTATTTTTTTAACTACATCCCTCTATCTCTATCTCTTTCTCTTCCCTGGCCTCTCTACTCTCTCTTCTTCTCTACTTATCTTCCACCCCAGCCTTTTCTTCCTTTTATAGGCTAAAAAATCCTGTTACAACAAGCCAAAAAAAAAATCTGCTTTTGGTGGTAGCTCGCAATGCGGTTTCGGTGCCCTTTTTTGGTGTAGGACTCAAAATGCAGGAAACAAGAGAAAAAAGGAAGAAAACAAAAAAAAATAACAAAAAAAACTATTCATGGATCCAATTGTATCCTTATTGATTCAAAGTTAGAATCTACAATAACTTCTTCATATAAGCTCTGATTTGAGTGATTCTTTTTTTAAAATGCCCATATCAATGAGAAGATCAAAAGAAGACTAGTTAAGTTATAGTTTTCCTAACATGAATAGTGATGTCCGTTGGGACTCAATTTTAACATATGAATATTTATCACAATTTGACATTACAGATAAATAAAGTGTTAAAACTAGACATTTCAAAAAAAAAATTTATAGGTAAACTCATTAAAAATATTTATTTTAAGCTTATTTAATATGCTATTATTAAAATAGAGTAAAATTAAATAAAAATCTCATGAAATTTATTTAAAAAAATCTAAATTAAAGTAAACAAAACAAAAATAAATCAAAATAAATAAAAAACGAATAAAACTCTTAAGGATAAACCAAATTTTGTATATAAAAAAATGGTAAAATAACTCTATTTTATAGAGTTATCAGTGCCTTTATTTTTTGTCTCTTAAATTTTTAGTTCGACTGATCATTTATTAGATACATGCGTGTGTATGTGTATATATGCACCATGTTGAATTGGATTCTTTAAAATTTCTCATTTAAAGTCATTTTGTTTGATCATACTATTTAATATTTAGCTTCATTGGTAAAGATCTAAGTGTGGATTAAGATATACATGCTATAAAAAAAAAGTGTCAATAAAGATATGTAAGTTTATGTTATTAGTAAAATACTTTATAGATTTTAAGCAGAAGGACTTCATCTATTTCCCCTTAAATAGGATATAACAGGACTCTTTCATCTTATACAATATCTATAGTGTGGTAGAAGACAGAATGAGGGGTAAAAAATTTTATTCTTCAAACTTTTGCTTAAACCAATCCAATGGTTCACACTTACTCTCTTTTAACTTAATATAAATCTAATAGGTAGTACTGATCCTCATGGCTCATTTATGTTTTGACACCTTTGCCATCTTCCCTTTCATATATTATTTCTCAACTTTTTGTCAAGTACTAAGTGGTGTCCTTTTTTTGCACTTGGTGTATTCTCTCCCCATCTCTCTATCGCTTTTAGTTCATTATTAACACCAACACTCATTCGCTCTTATTATTTTTACTAGGATTAAAGCATGTCAGAAATGTATAAAACTTTGAAGTTATAATTATTTAATTTTCTATGTTAAATGTTATAATTGCAAAGGTTTAAAACGCTTTCTTAATGACACAATATTGTTATCTATTTAAGTAATTATCTTTTTAATAAAGGATAACTCTACAAAAATAGAGTTACTTCATTATTCTTGAGCATTAATTTGGCTAGGTTCTTGAGTATTTTAATTTATTTAAAGTTATTTTAGTTTAATTTTTCTTAAATTTAATTTAGATTAGTTTATTTTGATTTATTTTATTTTGTGATATTTTATTTTACTTAGTTTAATATTAATTTTAATGTGTTTTTATTTAGCTTCCCCTCAAAATAATTAATTTTCCTCATTTGTGTAAACTAATTAGGTGAAAATTAGATTTAAAATCAAATTTGGAGCAAAAATGGCTGCAAAATGCTTAAGAATTTGAAATTGAGGCAATTCGGCTAAATTAGTCCTTGGTAGGGTTTCGATCGAGTTATATGCACAACTTGCTTATGATGCTCATGGCATTATTTGATAGGTATAGGTTTCTTTCCTAACTCCATTGTTACCTTCTTGTTTTAGCAGTGCTCTTCAGACAATAACGGTGTCTAACATCATAACTCACATACGATGGCATATGTGATCTACCTATTTGAGTAGCGGTGTAGGCACTAGGATGTCTTTATCAATTTTATTATTTTAAATCCAGTCATATATTCTTTGAAGAGTTGTATGATTGATTTCAGTTGTGTAGTTGTGTAGTTTATGCTGTTCTTGAATGTTTTTATTGATGGGTTTTTTACTTTATCTCAAGTTATTTATTCGGCTTAAACTTTGATTGCATTTGGAATCCAAATGTCAGTTTGTAATTTTTCTCGAAACTTTTATTGTTGCATGGTCATTTTTCTTTTGTTGCATGTGCCTGGCCTCTTGGATACCCAAATTGGTGTTTGTGCCTGTCAACTGGATTGGCATTCTGATGCTATTGCTTTATTTGCTATTGCCTTGAATATTGATAACTGATCCACGCACTTTATCAAGAAATGCGGGTGCATGATCTGCTGAATTTGTGCAATGAAGTCAACGTTCCTCCTGAGCGGTTGTTGTTCAAAATTCCCTCAACTTGGCAAGTAAGTTTCCCTTTAAATATTCTTATATCACTTATGTAGATAATTTTTTCCTAATTCTGTTCTTGGTCAGGGAATGGAGGCTTCAAGATTACTGGAATCTGAAGGCATACAAACTCCCTTGAGTACTTTTGTGTATATGTATTATATTGTTGCATATTTAGGATCATCAGATTAGCTTCTCTTGCATTAACTTTACATCATACTCATCTACTCTAATTTCATCAAGATTTTGTACCTTCCCTCCTCTTTCTCAGTTGTCTTCATTGTCATTGAGGTTCATTTTAATCCTTTATTCGTCAAGTGTTATGTTTTTATCATGTTTCCTTAGCTTCGCTCAAGCCACTCCTTCAGCCCAAGCTGGTGCATCTGTTATTCAGATATTTGTTGGTCGCCTTAGTGTAATCTTTTACCACTCTTCTCTAATTGCAATTTTTTGCTCAATTTCATATCATTGAGGCAGAAGCTGCTCTCGAAGGAGGAGGAGATCCTGGGATAGCATTGGTTAGTTATAAAGTTTTAGTATCCTTATCTTAAAACTACTTTTTGGTGTTGGCATAGAAAAGAAACGTTTTTAAATAATATTATATCATTTAACGGCATTAGACATCGAATGTTGACTGTGAGAAAACTTGAACTACTACAAAAAACCGTTGTTTAAAGATTTTTAACAATGGTTTTAATACCAATGTTGTAGAAAGTGATATTAAAAATAGGTATTTCTAACGACGGTTATGACTATTATCAGATATTAAGGTGAACCATTTTTTAAAAAATTACTTGAATATAGACAAATGTAGTCAATAAACAATGTTAAAAACAATTTATAAAGTTTGTTTAGAACCAATGTTAAAAATAATATAAGAAGTCACCAAGAACCGATGTTAAAAATTCATTAAGAAGATGATTTGCAACTAATGTTAAAAAAGTTAAACCAAATAGTCTTTGATGCCCATTTGAACCGTTGTTATAGTTAAGCACTTGATATTAATGACTTAATTATAATAATCGTTAACGGTGTTTTCAAATATATATTATAGCTAACAAAATACAAATCGAACATGCAATTAAATAGTACATGTACTTAAATAATAAGTAATTTACTTGAGATCTTCAAATCCAACTAAAAAAATATAGTTGTAATCATCAACCAACATCTACAAATTATATAGTAAGCAATTTATTTAAAGTCTACAAATCCAACTGACAAAATACACAAATACATTAATTACCAAATCCAACAAAGCATTAAAAAATGTAAAATTGAAGAAATTTTCCCCATTCTGTTCGAATTAAGAAATCATGAAAATTTATTAGTTTATTAAGAAGTTAATGTTTGTTACAGTACACTTGTTCTCTAAAATTATAAATTATGGAACAAAAAGAGTTACTCTTATTGGTAACCTTCCAATACATCTTTTAAAAAATGTGAACAAGCAGTCTTGCTTAGCCCACATTGGACAACCATATGAGATGGATCAAAAAACTTGAACTTTTATGCAAATTAAGCTTACTCACATATATGTGAAGATATCTAATGGCCAAGTAAGAATTAAAGTTACCTAACTCATATAAAGATAACACCAATTCATGCAAATTAAACTTAATTGAATAAATTAAGAAAACTTACTTAATGTAAACTGCCATGCAAGAAGTCGAAATTGATCATGTACAGACATTTAGATTCACACAATTTTTATATTCACTTATTGAAGTCAATTATGTTATTATTACTAATATAGATTGTTATTATATTTTTTGGTATTCTTAATATAATATTTTGTGAGTAAACTACAGATGAGATAATAATTTAAGATCAATAGTAGGAATGAGAGTCACAATTTAGTAGAGGCCGGAGATTGCAATTCTCGACAAACTGGAGGACTAATCTGGTTGTGAAATAGAGGTTGATTGCCGCCCACAGAAAGGGGGCTGTTGGTTGGTCTGGGTTTTGCTTGTTCTACCAAAAATAAACAAATAATATTGACTTCGTAGTACCACTAGAGGACTAATCAGTTTGTGAAATAGATGTCGGGGCCTACTTTTATTTTTTGGTCTCTTTTCGCTTTTTCTTTCTTTTGCAAGAACTGTTTAGCAATTTTACTTTTGTAATAGATTTTTAACTTGTTTTGTTTTTGTTTTTATGGCTTGTTAGGCTTTGCAAGTTTATTTAAACTAAACATTTTTTTCTGTAAAATTAACAAAAATAATTATTAATTTTTAAAAAGTTAATTAATTGTTTTAATTAAATTAAATTAAACTAAACTAAACCAAACCGTTATTTCAAACAAGATATTTTTATTTTGTTTTCTTTTTCCAGGGTAAGACACTTCAAATATATTTGCTAGCATCTTATATGGTTTGTTAGATTTGCTGTATAACCTTATGCACCGTCGTCAATTAATGCCATTTGCACATGGTTGTCTAGTTAGCTTTTTCCAAGGGACATGACATCCTAAATGACCATGGTTATGAACTAGTGCCGCGAATCCTACTTTTCCAAAAAGGCAATTTGGACTTAAGTCTTTGTATGGAGAATCAACTTATATATATATATATTCTACGACGTTCCATATACATCGGAACTGATCAACATCCAACAGCCAGTGCATATAATTTCATTTCCTAATGCTACTAACAATCTGATGAGTAACATATGAAAAGCAGGGCACAAATAATTGTTAGAAGAAGAAAACTTAATCTTTAATGGTGAAAATCTAATTCATACAAGATTCTTCATGTCAATCACCAAGAGAATAAAAGTGAAAGCATACCTTGATTTATGGAAGGTAGATAATTGCTGTTTATTGATCTTCTAATTCAATACGATTTCACTTAAAGAAGAAGTTACGTATTCTTACTGATAATGGGATGTCAAAGAGAATGAGAATGCATAATACGTATAAATTAGTAACCACAACCTTAATTATATAATTGTAGTAAATTACAATTTTGTCTTATTTGGTCTATCATAAAATCAAAAATTAAGCTTTGGAAGACTTTAAGATTCTACGCATAATTAAGCCTATAACATATAAGATGTTATTAAACTCAATTAATTAAGTTTTATAGATCACTTTATATAGACTAATTTTATAAGATAGCCTATAATATACATTTAATTACATATGTAGGCTTATATGATCAATTATTTTCCAACAATAATAGGTCAAAATAATATATACTAGACAAGAAGAGAACTTTTTTTCTTTTGGCTAAAAACAAGAAGAGAACGTTTGTTAACAAGATATACCACCAATTCATAATATGGATTCTAATAAGTTGAGCACTGCTATAAGACATTAGTAATATTAAGCATCATTTACTAATAAAAAATGAGTCTTGTAGTATGCGATCTACTTTTTATTTGTGATAATGCTAAACATTAATGGTATTCTTAAGCATTTTTCTACCAAGTCATAGTAGTTTGAAAAACGCCTAGTGGTGACAATTCCTTCGTCATGTGTACTAAGAGGACACAGTCATTCAATCACGTATTTGACAAGATACATGTATATCCTCTCAGTCACGTATTAAAGCTTAACACTAATGGTGTTCTGAAGCATAACATATAGTGGTATTGTTAAGCATTTTTCTAAAATGTTATAGTGCTCTGGAAAAAACGCGCAATGGTGACAATTCCTTTGTTATGAAGCAAGAGAACACACGCGCGTATCCGACAGGATAAATGTACATTTTCTTTTAATGGATGCCCAAAAAGTCCTTTTGGACATGTGTTTTTGTATATTCCTATATCCCAGCTGTTCTTTAACTTAGTGAGGCCGTATCTTCCTTTTTGCTGCCACTCTCTCTCTCAAAAACCACACACCGCTGCACGTACATATTATTGCTGTACTATATATAGGCTATAGCTGAAGAACTAAATACATATTGGAACTGATCAACAGCCAGTATGAATATGAAGCCCACCTACGTAGAGAAACGCCTGACGGAAACAGACTTGAAGAGGCTGATCGTTTCCAGTGATTGGCTTCGCAACAATGAAGGCCGGAGCGTGCTGCCTGTTCCGGTCCCAGGCTCTGCCTCTGCGGCAATTTCTATTTCTGTCAGGGACGAGTGGGGAAGGGACTACCCTCTCCGCTTGAAAGTTAGATCTCTCAAACCAGGAAAAAGGTACTACGGAAAGCCTGAATTCATGTCCAAAGGTTGGCGTGCCTTCGTGACGGACAAGATGCTTCAGGTCGGGGACAAAATTTTTCTTTGGTTGGACAGAGGTCATATCAGAGTCAAAGTTCGTAATCCCCCTCTTCTTTACAGGTTTTCCAAGGGCATGGATTTTTTGTGTTGACAACTTTTAAAAAAAATAATAAAAAAGTTAATCATGATTTTTGTCTCGTAATTATATGATCTTAGTGCATGGTACCGCCTGTGAGAGAGAGACAAGGACCAGTTTAGTTTCTGTTTCTGGGGTGGGTTTAATTTACATGTTAGTTGCTGTTGTTGTTTCTTTCTTTGTTTACCAGCTACCTTAATTATTGATGTTAATGTACTTAAAGTGATCAGGGCATAGATCATTTGAACTTGTATTATGTCACTTTGAGAAGTGCAATATCATCTAGTCATGCTTGAACCTTTATTAATTAGTAAAATTTTGTTTGTTATTTGTCATCTGTCGAATAATAATTTTTCTTTTCTTTCTTTCGTTGACCAAGAATTCATAATGTCGTATTTACGTGTTAGTTAAAATATTATGTTTATCTCCAAAATAGCGTAGATCATCTTTTTAAAAAAGGTACAAAATAACCACGCTTCTTGAACAGGAAATTTTTCTTAAATACTGAGACTATCTTCAAAAATCTTTGTTTTTTTAGTTGTTTAAAAACTTAAACTTGTTAAATTTAAATGAGATAGTTTCCATCGGAGTTGTGTCTAATGGCCCCTTGGTACGAGAACTACTGGGGAGAGGGTCTTAATTATATGTTAAAATGCTTTCACTGCATGTGATTGGTGGGTCCACCTTCCTAGTGGAGAATTCGATCTAGGAGTCGAATCCCCTTAATTATGTTGTTTTGTTTAATAAGAGAGAAGGAGAACAATAAGGATGGATTGTAATTTTATGTCTTATATCCCATTGTCCCTACAATCTTTTGGTGGAATATCAAGGGTGAACTCAGATATAACCTTTTTTTTCTTTTTAAGTTTGTCGTCGGCTGGAAATAAATTGTTAACAAGCAAGTTATGGCGACTAAAAAATTATGAAAAAGATCAAATATTGCAATAAATTAGATTAATCACATTGTGTTATTGTTGGATTTGAATGTTTATCTTGATCACATGTTTTCATCTTTGATGAATTGATGGGTTTTAATTTCTACAAAGGGATTGTCCCTTTGTTTTTGGCTAAAAACAAGAAGAGAACATTTGTTAACAAGACATACCACTAATTCATAATGTAGATCCTAACAAGTTGAGCATTATTATAAAACATCGGTGGTGTTAGATACCGTCTATTAATAAAAAATGAATCTTATAATGTGAGATCCACTTTTTATTAGTGATAATGTTTAACTCTAGTGGTATTCTTAAGTATTTTTCTAACAAGTTATTGTAGTCTAAAAAATGCCTAATGGTGACAATTCCTTTGTCATGTGTACTAAGAGGACATAGTCATTCAGTCACGTATTTGACAAGATACATGTATATCCTCTCGGTCACATAATAATGTTTAACACTAGGTGTTCTCATGCATAATATTAATGGTGTTCTTATGCATTTTTCAAACAAGTTATAGTAGTATGAGAAAACGCCCAACGATGAAATTCCTTTTGGACAATTTTTTTCGACAATTCCTTTTTCACGTAGCCAAGAGTACACATGTATATATCCGAAAAGATGCATTTATATCCTCTCGAATCACAGAGGCACAAAAAGTCCATTTGGACGTGTTTTTGTATATTCTAATCCCAACTTTTATATAACTTAGTGGCCCGTACTTTTTGTCTGCGACTTTCTGGCTCAAAAACCACACACACAGATTATTAATGCAGTTCAATATATATATATATAGGCTATAGCTGAAGAATTTAACCCAACTTAGTGTGGCCGTACCTTCTTTTTCTCTGCCACTCTCTCTCTCTCAAAAACCACACACCGGTGCACACACAAATTATTGCTGTTCTATTTATATAGGCTAAAGCTGAAGAACTAAATATATATTGGAACTGATCAACAGCCAATACGACAATGAAGCCCACGTAGGTAGAGAAACGCCCGACGGAAACAGACTTGAAGAGGCTGATCGTTTCCAGTGATTGGCTTCGCGAAAATGAAGGCCGGGGCGTGCTTCCTATTCCGGTCCCGGGCTGTGCCTCTGCGGCAATTTCTATTTCGGTCAGGGACGAGTGGGGAAGGGACTACTCTCTCCGCTTGAAAGTTAGATCTCTCAAGCCAGGAAAAAGGTACTACGGAAAGCCTGAATTCATGTCCAAAGGTTGGCGTGCCTTCGTGATGGACAAGATGCAGGTCAGGGATAAAATTTTCCTTTGGTTGGACAGAGGTCATATCAAAATCAAAGTTCGTAACCCCCTCTTCTTTACAGGTTTTCCAAGGGCATGGATTTTCTGTATAGACAACTTATAAAAATATAACAAAAAATTTAGTCATGATTTTTATCTCTTAATTATACGATCTTAGTGCATGGTACTGTCTGTGAGAGAGATAAGGACCAGTTTAGTTTCTGTTTCTGGGTTGGGTTTAATTTACATGGTAATTGCTGTTGTCGTTTCTTTGTTTACCGGCTGCCTCAATTATTGATGTTAATTTACTCCAAGTGATCGGGGCATAGATCATTTGGACTTGTAATATGTCACTTTGAGAAGTACAATATCATCTAGTCATGCTTGAACCTTTATTAATTAGTAAAACTTTGTTTGCTCTTAATCATCTGTCGAATAATAATTTTGGTTTTCTTTCTTTCATTCACCAAGAATTCGTGTTTCGCATTCGAAAAAAAAATATGCTGTTTTTTTTATGAGATCCTTTCTGTTCTTGCTGGTGATATCGAATGTGAGACGAGTAATTTTTGTTTTCTCGAGCTCCAAACAGTCAATTACGCGCGGGAAGGTTGGAGAGAAGCCCATAATGGAGAAAAGTTTACAATTAACTAGGAGTGGTTTATTCGTACTTTTTGCTTTTTTTTTTTCATATAATAAACTTGTAATTAAAAAATTAAACTAAAAAAAGAAATTAGTTCATTTTTCTAAAACTTTCAAACAATACAAGTTAATTGATAACATTCTAAAAGAAAAAAAAATTAACGAAAATTTGCATCTTGTCAACCACACATGTTTTCGTATAAACTAACCACACAAGGCCTAGCTAATGTACCTAATTTATTTTAATTAAGTATGCATTACGACCCATATGTAATAGAATGAACAAGCACATGATAGAGCAAGAGCATGTCAGCACTAGGACAAAAAACTACTCGTCAGAACGAGATTAGTTTAATAATAATATTTAATTCAATAGAATCAACACGATGGATGGAGAATTATAAAATCATTAATTATCAATCAGGGTTCCTGGAGATTATTCTTTTTTTAAGTTGTGATTATTAGTATCATTTTTTTAAGTGAAGAGAAAGGAGAACTAGCATCAGAACAAGACGAGGTAAACATCCAAAACGTTAACCCGTTTCACACCAAGTTTCTAAATCAATTTATTAAAATAAAAGAAAGATTACAAAAGTTTAAAGGAAAGAAAACCAAGATATTACAATTCCAACTGAAAATCTCACCCAAATTAAAAACAATTGATGCTAGAAGGTTAAAACAAAAATGTACCTCTGAAAATTAGTTCATGTAATAGACTTTTCAAAAACCTTACTAGTAAAATATAAAACGACAAACCTACTAATTGAAAATAGTGTCTACGTTATTTAAGCATATAAACATATTTTAAATTAAAATAAACCTCTCAAATACAAATCATCTAGAAAACCTGTCAATGGGTTCTGGGGATCAAAATTCCATATATAACAGAAGATCTAGATTCTGTTAAACTTGTTTTGGTACTTACTTTTGATGAATTGATGGGTTTTAATTTCTATAATATATAGTTAATATATAGACAGAAATGGAATGAACTTGTATTAGAGCACGTCACAATTGACCGGAGGACTAATTAATCAGGTTGTGAAATTGATTTTGGGACCATTTTTTTTTTAAATGATGCTAATGCTGACGCTATGATGATGATATATAGGCTTCTATTTAGAATTTAGATTAGGTTTGAAGAATGCCTTGACTGGTGCCCTTTTTTTTTTTTTTTTTTTGTCTCTTAAATTTTGAGCTTCTTTTCTCGAGTTGTTTGACTGAATATTTATTAGATACATGTGTGTGTATGTGTATATGTACACCATATTAAATTGGATTCTTTAAAAATTCTCATTTAAAGTCATTTTGCTTGATCATACTATTTAATAGTTAGCTTCACTAGCTAGTAGTTAAGTGTGGATTAAGATATTCATGCTATAAAAAAAAAGTGCTAATAAAGATATGTAAATTTATGTTGTTGGTAAAATACTTTATAGATTTTAAGCAAAGAGACTTCATTTTTTATCCCCTTTAATAGGATATAATAGGACTCTTTCATCTGACACAGTATCAATACTGTTGTAGAAGACAGAATGAGGGGTCAAAAATTTTATACTTCAAACTTTTGCTTAAACCAATCCAGTGGCTCACACTTCCTCTCTTTTAACTTAATTTAATTTTAATGGGTAATATTGATCCTCATGGCTTATTTATGTTTTGACACCTCAGCTATCATCTCTTTCATCTATTATTTCTCAACTTTTTGTTTAGTACCAAATGGTGTCCTTTATTTTGCACATGGTGTATTCTCTCCCCATCTCTCTATCGCTTTCAGTGCATTATTAACACCAATGCTCCTTCTCTCTTATTATTTTTACTAGGATTAAAGCACGTCCGAGTACTAATTTATGAATAATGTATAAAAATTTGAAGTTATAATTATTTAATTTTTTTGTTAAATGTTATTATGATAAAAGTAATTGCAAAGGTTTAAAACGTTTTTTAATTACACAATATTGTTATCTATTTAAATAATTATCTTTTAAATAAATGATAACTCTATAAAAATAAAGTTATTTCACTATTCTCAGTCTTAATTTGGCTAGGTTCTTCAACATTTTAATTTATTTTGAGTTGTTTTAGTTTAATTTTGGTTAAATTTAATTTAGATTGGTTTATTTTGATTTATTTTATTTTGTGTTATTTTATTTTACTCAATTTAATATTAATTTTAATGTGTTTTTTTAGCTTCCCCTAAAAATAATTAATTTTTCTCATTTGTGTAATTTAATTAGGTGAAAATTAGATTTAAAATCAAATTTGGAGCAAAAATGACTGTAAAATGCTTAAAATTTTGAAATTGAGATGATTTGGCTAAATTAGTCCCTGGTATGGTTTCGACCAAGGGGGATGCACGACTTGCTTATGACACTCATGGCACTATTAGAAAGGTATAGGTTTCTTTCCTAATTCCATTATTATCTTCTTGTTAACAAAAGCGTTATCTAACATCATAACTCACATAAGATGGCATATGGGATCTACCTATGTGAGTAGCAGTGCAGGCACTATGATACCTTTATCAATTTTATTATTTTAAATCCAGTCATATATTCTTGGTAGTAGTTGTATGATTGATTTCAGTTGTGTAGTTTATGCTGTTCTTGAACGGTTTTATTGATGGGTTTTTTAACTTAATCTCAAGCTATTTATTCGGCTTAACTTTGATTGCATTTGGAATCCAAACGCCACTCTGTACTTTTTCTCGAAACTTTGATTGTTGCATGGTCACCTTTCTTTTGTTGTGTGTGCCTGGCCTCTTGGATACCCAAATTGGTGTTTGTGCCTGTCGACTGGATTGGCGCTCTGATGCTATTGCTTTATTTGCTTTTGCCTTGATTGATATCTGATCCATGCATGCACTTTATCAAGAAATGCAGGTCCATGATCTGCTAAAGTTATACAACGAATCCAATGTTCCTCCTCAGCGGTTGTTGTTTATAATTCATTTAACTTGGCAAGTAAGTTTCCCTTTAAATATTCTCATATCACTTATTTAAAGAATTTTCTCTAATTCCGTTCTTGCTCAGGGAATAGAGGCTTCGAGTTTACTGGAACCTGAGGGCATACAAACTCCCTTGACTGTTATATACATGTATTATATTGTTGCATATTTAGGGTCATCAGATTAGCTTCTCTCGCGTTAACTTTGCTATCATACTCATCTATTCTAATTTCATCAATATTTTGTATCTTCCCTCCTCTTTCTCAGTTGTCTTCATTGTCATTGAGGTTCATTTTAATCCTTTATTCATCAAATGTTACGTTTTCATCATGTTTCCTTAACTTCGCTCAAGCCACAGCTTCAGCCCAAGCTGGTGCATCTGTTATTCGGATATTTGTTGGTCGCCTCAGGGTAATCTTTTACCACTCTTCTCTAATTGCAATTTTTTGCTCAATTTCAATGTTATTGAGGTAGAAGCTGCTCTCGTAAGAGGAGAAGATCCTGGGATAGCATTGGTTAGTCAAACAGTTTTAACATCCTGGTCTTAAACTACTTTTTGGTGTTGTCATAGGAAAGAAACGTTTTTAAATGATATTATATCATTCAACGGCATTAGGCATCGAATGCTGACAGTGAGAAAACTTTAACTACAAGTCGGTCAAAAATTATTGTTAAAAAAGTTTTACAATGGTTTAATACTGATGTTGTAGAGAACAACATTAAGAATAGGTATTTCTAACAATAGTTATAACTGTTGTTAGGTAAAGTGAACTGTTTTTAAAAAACTATCTGAATACAGTGAATGAACAATGTTAAAAGCAATTTAAGAAGTTGGTTAATAACTAATATTGAAAATAGTATAAAAAGTCAACTAAGACTGACATTAAAAATCCGTTAAGAAGACGATTTGCAACCACTATTAAAAATATTAAACAAAGTGACCCTTGATGTCCATTAATTAAGTACTTGTTACTAATGACTTAATTATAATAATCGTTAATATTGTTTTCAAATAGATATTATAGCTAACAAAATACAGGTCAAACATGCATTTACATAGTATATGTACTTAAATAATAAGCAATTTATTTGAGATCTTCAAATCCAACAAACAAAATATAGTTGCAATCATCAACCAACATCTAAAATTATATAGTAAGCAATTTACTTGAAGTCTATAAATCCAGCTGGCAAAATATACAAATACATTAATTACCAAAACCAACAAAGCATTAAAAAAATGTATGATTAAAGAAAATTCTCTCCATTCCACTTAAATTAAGAAATCATGAAAATTTATTAGTTTACTAAGAAGTTAATGTTTGTTACAGTATATTTGTTCTCTAAAATATAACTTACTTAGAGTTGTCTTTGTTGGCAACCTTCTAATACATCTTTAAAAAAACACAAACAAGCAATCTTGCTTAGTCCACGTTGGACAGCCGTATGAGATGGATCCAAAAACTTGAACTTTTTATGCAAGTTAAGCTTACTCACATATTTGTGAAGATATCTAATAGCCAAGTAAGTATTAAAGTTAACTAACTCATATAGAGGTAACATCAATTCGTGCAAATTAAACTATATTGAACAAATTAAGAAAACTTACTTCATGTAAACTGCTATGCAAGTAGGCGAAATTGATTATCTACAGATATATAGATATATGCACACATTTTTGATATTCACTTATTGAAGTCAATTATGTTATTATAATTACCAATCACAAGAACGATAAGAGTAAAATGAACATGAATAGTGCTTCATAAAAGCGCCTAAAATCTTGAAATACTTAAGACAAAAAAAGATTGTTTTAGTACATCAAAAGCTACACCCTCTAACCCCACATACAAACTATTGAATTCATTTAATAATTTGTAGTCCATTTTTCAATTTTTTTTTAAAACTTTTCAACAACCAAACATACAAAAAAACACAAGACCCACTCAAATCATAACTTTAAATCAGAACCCTCAAGTCAAGTAATTTTGAATTAGAACCTGTAATCATTCTAAAAAGAAACAAAAAAGATTAGTTTAGCACCTCAAAAGCTCCACCCTCCAACCCTATATGTTTCATTTAATAATCAGTGGCCCATGTTTTAGATTTCTCAAAAAAAAATTTAACTTTTCAACAAGCAAACATACAGAAAAATACAGGATCCACTCAAATCACAACTTCGATCAAAACCCCAAAGTCAAATAATTTTGAATTGGAACCTACAACCATTCTAAAAAGGGGGAAAAAAAAAGATTAGTTTAGCACCTCATATGCTACACCTTCCAACTCCACATGCTTTTTTTTTTTTTTTAATAATTGGTCGTCTATATTTGAGATTTCTCAATTTTTTTTTTTCAACTTTTCAAATAAGCAAACATAAAAAAAAAAAATACAGGACCTACTCAAATCACTACTTCGACTGAACTAGCAAATAATTTCGGATAAACTTTTAAATAAAACTAGAAAAAAAAAAAAAAGAGAAAAAAGGTTACAATAGAAACCTGTGTGCGATTGCGTCAAAAGGGGTGGTGAAGAAACAGAGTGACAATGCTTAGCGAACTGTGAAGTATGGCAGTCCAAATACATTTTTGAACAAGAATGAAAGGAAAAATAGCAGTCTAAATACATTTCAAGTTTTGGGAAAGAGCAAACTAAAAATAGTAGTCCAAATAGATTTCAAATTTTAAGAAAGAGAAGATAGAGTTAAATGTTTTTTTGATTAATTTCCTCATACGAGTTATGCAAGAACTTTTGTCAAAGAAAATTTACTATAAAATTAGTTGTGTCACATGGATTTCCTTTTTCTTAATCATTTCAGGTGACAAAGACTTGCAATTACATCCACAAATATGGACATAAGTCAAACTTAATGGCTGTTTCTTGTCTATTTTTGGATCTCAGCGGTGAGGAATGATGTTCTGTTCATGCTGTTTTGTGTGTGTGTGTGTGTGTGTGTACATATATATATATATTCCAGGGTTGACTATATTATTGCTCCACTGAAAGTGTTGCAATCTCTCAAAGAATATGTCACTGCTCCTGGTGATAAGTACTCCTTCGTAAGGAAATTATCTCCAGAGACAGCTGCCATCTACAACTTCAGTAAAGAAGAGGTTTGGACCATTTAAATCGTGTCAATTAACATGAAGAAACTTTACTCGATGAACGACTTGAGCATTGCGTACTCCGTATCTTCGTACCTTAACGCGAAAGTCGGACACGATTAGCACAATCTATCTCATTGACTAACCTATATTCCCATTAATTGGTGTGCTCTTTTTAACTTCACACCTCCACGTCTTTCCCTTTTTATTTTCTCGCAAGGTTCCTTTGTCTTCGATTATTTAATATTTAGCTTCGATCGAATTAAACTCTGGAATTTGTTGATTTAATGTATTATTTATCTTCGTTTACAGGAGATTTAGTTGTCTTAACTTAATGTCGTATCTCAATTTTATTCTAATTTTTTAAAAGTTGTTTTATTTTGTGTTGTAGGATGTAGTGTCCTTTTGATTAGAGAAAATATCATTCCAATATCCCGTGTTTTAAATTTTTTTTTTTTTTTTCAATGCGGTACCCCTGATGTTCGGAAAATCTCATTGGATACCATATTCTTTAAGAAAATATTTTAAGTACTCTGAGTGCATCTCTAGGACATAATAGGACGATATTGCCCTTTTATCGAAATATAATTATAAATCCATATTTATGTTGCTAGATCTGAACTTTTTTCCTTTGTTTTTAAAAATAAATATATGTTTTTTTTTCTTTTTTTACTGCAAGTATAATTTAATAGTAGTTCTATATTTAATTTCATTATAAAGCGTTGAGTTATCAAGTTCAAAAAAAAAAATTCATTTTTTTGAACAGTTAATTTCTTTTCTCTTACATTTTTAGAGTTAAAAAAAAGGCATTAACGGAAATTCATGTCTCAAAAAACGGAAATAAAAAAAACGAATTTATGATGCGTGAATGATCTTAATCTCTAAAATAACAATGTATGATACAGTGAGATTTTTGAACATCACATTACTAAATTGAAAAATAAATAAATAAAATACAGGATACCAGAATGAAGTGTTAATTTTTATTTCAGTGTCCCTTTTTTTTTTTTTTTTCCGTTTTCATATCTGTTGTCGTTCAGTGCTCTCGTCGTTTTTATTACAGATGCCATTTTTGGAATATTTTGTAGTTTTTTTTTTTCTAAATATTGTGTTTAAAAGATATTTGTTGCTTGCAGAATATGTTGCCATTTTGTGCTATTTTTCTTGTTTGTTGTATTATATTGTCCTGTGAAGTTAGTCGTCCGAATGGTATTATCGATTATTGCAAATGTTGTCGTTTCCATGAGATATTGTCATTTTCCCCAACTGTTTTGAATTTGAATTCCTAATTGTTGTCGTTCTGAGGTTTGTGTTGTGCGTGATACTTGTGTGTTTGTTATTATTATTATTATTATTTTTTGGTCGTCTTTCTTGTCACTGTCGTATTTATATTTATTGTTTCATAGATTTAAGGGGTATTTGGAGAAAATATTCAATTTTAATTTTACTCAAATACAATACAATTTTACACCAAACACAAATTTTGTAACATTGCTACGAAACTAATTACTATTCAAAACATTTTTAAAACAATCACATCAACTTTTCAATTCCACTATTTATCTCTATTTTTACCAATCACATCAACTTTTCAATTCTAAAATACTTTTCATTCAAACACACATTATATTTAAATACAAAACAAATACTTTTCAACCAAAATACAATATTCAAAAAATAAATTTCATTCAAATACAATTAAAATACAATGCGTTTACCAATCACGTTTTTATTGTCATTTTGTATTCCAAGCTATTGTCGTCCGCTGCATGTGCGGCTCTAATTATAAAATAATTTTTCCGTTTATTAGGTTATGTTGTTTGCTATCGATGAAGTCGTTTGCATTTTTTTGTCGTTTTCATTCTTTAGACTCGTTTTAGAATAACTGTGGTTTATCAAAGGGATACTGTCATTCTTTCTATACTTTAACTACTTTCCTAACTAAATGTTCCTGTAGACTTTTTATAACTTTTTTTTTTTTTCCTTCTTCAGCCTTTTTTTTTTTTTTGGGTATAAACTTTCTAACTTCGTAAAACTATGTGTTGTCGTTCATTGACATATTGTCGTTGGTAAGTCGAGTAGTTCGTTAAATTAGCGCATTGTTGTTTGTTGAATCTTAATCGCGGCTGTCAATGTGGTCGTTTGTCATTTTTTGTAGTTTACAAGAAAGATTGTCGGTGTGTTCCTCGTTTTAAACGTTTTTATAATTTTTTCCGCCGCCATATTCTCGTTGATCGACCAAAGGACAATAAAAAAGGGAAGTTTATTACAAGACCCATTTGTAATAACATTATATATAAAGGAGGCTTTAACTCTCTGGGAAGTAAAGGTCTGAAGGGCCTATCACAGTATCTTTTTCTACTTTCTGTCACTTCCACGAGAATAATTTTTCTTTTTCAGGAAATAAAAGACTAGATGAGTTAAAGGCGGCCAAGAGAACGGCCGTAAACACAAACATAAGATTATATATTCATCTCGTCGGTTAGTACAATGAATCATAAGATTCTTTCTTTTTTTTTTTTTTTTTTTTGCCTCTTTCTCCTTACAAGAAGGATTCAAGAATAAATTGTTTTATTTTCTTTTTCAATAAGATTTAGGTCCATCAGGAGGCTCCAACCAGACCTATTTCAAGAGCCTTTAAATTATATATTGTGCAACGTTTAACTTATAATAGAAAACATATAGAATCAATTTTTTCAAGAAATATAAAATTTAAGTTAAGTTATTTCTATTTCACTAGTAACCCCTTGGATTTTTGATATAGATAAAAGAAATTAAAAATATAAAATATATCAATTATTCTTTTTATTAAAAAAAATCATGTATAATTTTTCTACTTTGATGAAACTCTATATTCGTTTGATGAAATGAGCCAAATAAAAAAAGAAAACATAACTAAGCTATCAAATTTACTGAGACTTGTTTTCCAATTAAGGAAAAAAAAAAAGAGCCAAGATAAAAAGAAAAAGACTAAGATCAAGTACACTAAAGCCCTATTTGGAACCTAGACCAACATCAACCACGGTCCCAAACCCCAACCCTAGTTTCAAAACCCGATCACAACTCTGGTCCCAAAACTCAACATCGAATTCAACACCAAAACCTAACCCCGATTCCTGTTCCAAAATCTAAAGTCAATTTCAAACATGTCATTGAATTTTGATTTTCCTCACTTTCTCTGAGGAAAATAGAATTCATCATTTCTTTTTAAAATTTTCTCTCATTTTTTTCCTCTAATTTTTTTGTCTATCTCTTTAAGGTTTCAAAAAAGTGAAAGTAAAATTCCTTTTTTTTTTTTTCTTTTCCTCCTTAAAGTCTGAATCCTAAACAGGGCCTAAGAGTTTATTAATATAAGGGAAAAGGAGGTAAATAAGCCAAAACTTAATGTCAATAAAAATAAATAACAAAAAATGTTTGAACTATTAGTTAATAACATATTTTTAGTAAATCATATCTACCATAACTTAAAATTTCAAGAATGCCCTTATATGTAAATTTTGATAAATTATTTACTAAATCACTTTATAACTTGGTAAATCATTTATTTATCGATTTTGATAAATTTTGATAAATTTACATAATAAATCATATTTTCTTTTACTTAATAAATCATTTATTTACCAATTTTGATAATTCAGTTATTATTCGATAAATAATTTATTTACCACGTAAAAATATAAATGTTGATGTTGAAAATCATTAATTTACTAATGTAATTAAGTATAAATTCTTAATTTACCAATATAAATTCTTGATTTTGTAAATAATAATTTACGAATTAATTGATTTACCGTGTAAATCATTAATTTATTGATTTTGTAAAAAAATCTTAGATTGAACAATCCCTTTTATTTTGGTAAATCATTCGTAAATACTTAGTATACCATTATAATTAGTTCTAAATTCTTGATTTTACCTATGTAAATTGTTGATTTCGTAAATTATTAATTTACTAATTTTGAAAAATAGTCCTAAATTCAAGATATCCTAACCCCAACCTAAAATTGACCTAAACTTGTTAACCATCCAAAATCCAAAAAACCGTTGCCACTACCACCACCTCACCATCACTATCGTCGTCGTGTTCGAAACTCCATCAAATCTTTGCAATTGGTAGCCACGATTAAAGCTTGGCTAGATATCACAAACCCGTAGAGCTTCTGCTGGTTCGCAACATTGGAATCTTGACACTAAGCCCACGCGACAGTTGGATCTTAATAGAGACGAAGATCGCGGTTGTTGGAAGCTTCAACCAAATCACGATGATAGAAATTGCGATGGAGATGAAAATCGCAATGGCCCAAAAAAAAGGGTGATCGTAAACTTTGATTAACCATCCAATGGTCAAGATCGCAAGTTCACCGATTGGGAAAAATAGAAATATTACTCCAACAAGAAACTTGCTAGAAAAGCCACAAACTCAGAGCAAAAGGAGAGGGAGGAATCACGACTAGAGGTTCAGTCACTAGAAATTGCAAATCCGCCAACCACGGTCTCTCCGTCACAAAGTTGAGGACAATCGCCATCTCCTTTGACAATGAGAATCTGACAAAGAGAGAAAGATTACGAGGAGGGAATATGTGGAAGAAAAAATAAAAGAGATATGTAAATAACTAAAAATCAATTCAGAAATAAAATAAAGATATTATCTATACTAAAATAAAATAATTATATAAAATTTTAGAGGTTTGAAATTTTATTCTTTACATTTAAATCACATTTAAAATTGCTTATTTACTATAATTTTCTCTTAATGCAATATAAGGGCGGGTAAAGTTTTAATAGAGGTTTAGGGTCCAGATGGTGCGGAGTAAGATGAGTGCCCGGAAAGGTGAGATACACGTGTTGTCAGGAAAAAAGTAGGTTTTTTTTTTTTTTTTTTAACGTAGAATATTCACCGTATGAAAGTTTGAAAAAAATCGACAGGTCTTTTCTCCGGCGCGCCGGAGACCCACTAATTGGTCTATGGTCACGTGTTCCCCCTTTTTTTTTTTTTTTTTGTCAGCACTGTGGGAACACCATTTTATTTCCTTGTGAATATTTGAATTCACCGCCCTCTCTTTAGCCCAAAAAAATAAAAAATAAAATAAAAAGAATTGGAACCTAACGAATTTCGAGGAAAATCATTATATAATCAGATTTGGCTGCTTAATTAATCGTACTTGATCCCAATATTACATTACCTAGAAAGATTTAAAACAAAGACAAAAGCAGATATTGCAAATTGGCTTGTTTGGGAGGGCTTCTCAAAAATTATTTTTGGTTTTTCAAATTTAAAAGTTATTTTTAAATGTACTTAAATAATTTATTAAACGAGTTTCTTTCCCTAAGTCAACATATAATATTTCTGAAGCAAACTCTTTTAAATAAATCTTAAAATTTATTTCAGAATTTAAGTTACGTATTATAAATTTTAGTTTAATATTATTAAAAAATTTTAAAATTATTTTAATTTTAAAAATTCTTTTAAAAACATAATTCTCAAATATTTATTTAAAAATTATAGTTTTCACTTCTCTTCTTTCATTATTAAAAATAAAAGTAATGTCTCGTTTGTTTATCGTATTGTATATGCATCACATTCAAAAATAATGTAATTTTTATTCAAATACAAAAATATTACATTCAAATATCAATCACATTAAATTTTAAGTTTAATATAATTATTATTTATTATTTCACTTTTTCCATTACTTTTACTAATTACATCACATACTTTCTTTTTATCTTCCTTTCTCCTCTTTACTTTTACTCATTACATTACATATTTATTATTTAAATATAACTCAAAAACTTTTTATCCAAATATACATTACATTTAAATATAATATAAATAATTTTTATCTAAATACAAATTATGTATAATATATTATAATATATATTATATTTAAATATAATACCAATGAAGTGCTCGCAAAAACATCTCCCTGAAAGTTTTAGAAATCGAACCATTAAACTTTGGTTCTTCAATCAACGTTTTCAAATGATATTCTGCCAGTATTCGCAACCTAAAAGGAAAAATATATATATATATAAGATATTGATCTTGTGGAGATTTTTTATTCCGTATTTTTTAGGGCTTCTATACAAATATTATTTTTTTATTTTAATTATGGCTTTGCTTACGTTTACGAAGTAGAACTTTTTGGTGTTATTAGTCATCCTGTAATTTTTTGATGACAGAAACGTATATTGTTTGGAAAATACCTGAAACAGAACTTTGGGCTCTTTCCATATAACACGTTTAATTTGTTCTTATTGTATGGGGTATCCCTTAGCTATAATTGTTGTTGTGGTAAATTGTGATACTGAGCGGGGATTATATGTAAACATTTGGAAATTAAGCTTGTTGCATTGGTTACTCTTTACTGTTGACAGCTAAGCTTTGAGCAAACTCTACATATATATATATATATACACACACATATATTTTATTAATCCATACTTAAACTATTAAAAAATAGGTCAATAATAATTTTATATTCTCACATTATTTTCCTCACATGCACATTATACAATAAGCAAATATATGGATAAATATCAATTAAAAAGTCTAACACAAATGGAAAACTCAAAATATATTAAAGAGTTATCATACGACTCTGATATCATATTAATTTATTTAAAAAATAATATCACATTAATTTACTAATCTACTGAAAAAGTTTAAATTATCAAGAGTCGATTAATAATTGTTTTTTATTTTAACAACACATATAGGTTTAGAGGTGCATGTCTGACGAGAAAATTAAGGAAAGAAAAAAAAAAAAAAAAAGAGTTACCACCAAAACGTTGCTATTGCTGCTGTTTTGTATGTTTCTTTCTCAATGAGTGCCCTTCATTATTATTATTTTTTTCACCAAAATGCCACTTCTCAAATTTCACAAGGAGAGAAAGTGTGTTAAAATTATTTAAAAAAAAAAAAAGCAGTGAACAGAACACACAATGTATTCATATTTTTCCGCCGTAGAATATATATATATATATAAGGAAAAAAAAAACAGATAAACGTTGATATACGTGTCATATATAATGCATGTCATATATATATTATATAATATATGTATATGATATGCATATCAATATATTCATACGAGAACTTGTGATCAGATGTTATGACATAACCAACGTACGTCATGTATGAGAGCTGAGCGGTGCCAAAAGGCGGATTATAGCATGTCCGTGGGTTTTGGTGTATTCATTATATTTTAATTATATTTAAATATAATTTATTTTTTAAATATTATATTTGATTAAAAAGTATTTATTTTATATTTGAATGAAATATATATTTAGATGAAAAGTATTTTAGAGTTGAAAAGTTGATGCGATTGATAAAAATAGAGATAAAAAATTAGAATTAAAATATTGATGTGATTATTTTAAAAAACTTTTAAATAGTAATTGTTTTCGTAACACTATTAAAAATGATTATATTTGAATACAAAATTTTGTATTTAGTGTAAAATTATATTGTGTTTAAATACAAAATTTTACGTTTAAATACTATGTTTTTTTACAATACCTCAAATACATTTACTATTCTAGAATATGTTAAAAACAAATTTTTTAAAATCCATTCATATCATATTATCTCTATCTCACTTTTTCTATCTAGTTTTACCAATCACATCAAATTTTTAATTCTAAAATACAATTCAAATACTTTTCATTCAAACACACATTGCATTCAAATGCAAAGCAAATACTTTTTATCTAAATACAAAATGTATTTAATGCATTGCGTTCAAACATAATGCGAACGCAATACGTTTACCAAATGCCCCAATATGTATAGACCAAAAGTTATCTCCTAAACATATATAAAATTGTCGATCAACTTTTTTGTCGCTCTTTCTGATTATTATGTGGTAGTCAAGTCATTTATCATGTGGTAATCAGATCTTCTATTATGTATTGATTATATGATAACCCATTCAACATTACATTTTTTTTTTTTTGCTTGTCAACGTTGCACATACAAAGCGGATACTATACAAGTGTTATATATGCTATCTATATATAAAAGAACTAATAGGTTTTTTGGTCACCCTATTCTATATTGCTATGTGGCACTTATATCATCACCAAGTGATTTTTACGTAGCAGCTCAATTAATATAATGTGGCTTTTTATTTTTATATTTTTTAACTTTATTTTATTTGTTTATTTTACATATATTGTGCGGGCTATGCAATAATAATTTAAAGTAAAAGAAAAATATTAAAAATATTAATCTTAATTTTAATTTTTAATATTAATTTACACGATAACTGTATTTTTTTATTAATAAATAGTTATAATATTATTATATTATTTAATTATATTTATCAATAAAAATATAATAAATACGTTGATATTTAATAAATTGAAATTAAAATTAATGATTTTAGTATTATGAAAAAAAATTGTATAGAAGTGTGCACACGTCTAAGCACTCTTAAAAAAAAATTATATCCACGTAAGGGTTGACGTAACTTTTCGAACTCTGTGAAAGTACATGCATTTGCACTAATTAACCATGCTAAATGCGCTGCTTTTTCTTTTTCTTTTTCTTTTTTTTATCTTTAGAAAACTTTTTGACGATAAAGTACGTTGCCTGGTAAACTTAATCATAAGCACTCTTGAATGGAAAATACTACAACAAAGTCCAATTATATGGGCATGTCAACACTAAATATATATGTTCATTGTCATTAAGCAATGGTACTTCTCCAGTAGCTATTTTCTAAAAGTCACCATCAGCTCGGTGCAGACTATAAGTTACCATGAAGCCAAAATACTTTGGAAAACGCCTCACGCCAACAGACACGACCAAGAAGCTCACTGTTCCCGCCTATTGGCTCCGTAAAAATGGCCGGGGGCTGCTACCCTCAGCCCCGAACCCAGGCTCGGCGTCGGCGGCAATAATATCGATTCCGGTGAGGGACGAATGGGGTAGAGACTACACTTTCCGCTTGAAGTTTCGGTCTCCGAAACCGGGCAGAAGGTATTACGGGAAGCCTGAGTTCATGTGCAAAGAATGGCGTGAATTCGTAGCTCATAAAAAACTTGAACCCGGCGAGAGCGTTTACCTTTGGTGGGACAAAGGTTATGTTAGGATCAAAGTTCGTGATGCACCTCGTTATTACAAGTTAGGAGGCATGGACATCCTCTTTTAGTCATTGGTCACTACATGACAATCTCAATGGTCGTTGTTATGTCAGAATGTTAATGTTCTTCGAAGGTTTTCGTCGTAGAAACTGATTGTTACTTTTACGTGTCTGTCTGTGATTGTTGTCGTAGTTAAGCGCGCTATCGTTTTAGATATTTGTTTTTGAGAGAGAAAGAGAGAGAGAGGGAGAGATTTTCGTTTTTTTTTTTTAATGATTATTCATGTATGTCTGCATGGGAAATATTGACAAATTAATAATATTTTGACATATCAGCTAAGTGAAAAAGAATCACTAAAAAATAGAAACTTTATCCTTTCCGTTATTAACATTCCCAAAAAAGGAAAAAAAGCTCACTCGCTTTCTCTTCCTCTCTCTCTCATATTTCTCTCTTTTCCTACGTATTTCACTTTTTTCTCATCTTTCCGTCTTTCATCTATCTTTTTCTCTCTTTTTCATACCCATCTTTCTCTTTTATAAACAAACATACACTCTCTCTCTCATCTATGTTTTTCATGATTTGAAAAAAAAAAAAAAAAAGAAGGAGAATTAGCGGCAAAATAAAAATAAATGCAATAATAGTGCATGTAAAAGTGAATGATGGTTGATTAATGAACGGGTAGGTGGACTTTCATGGAGAGGACAAAGAGTACAAAAGGTTGACCAGGTGCATATGGAGAGTTTGACCGCAAGGTTAATTAAATGCCTAATAAGAGAAGTGTAGATAATGTTGAGGAGGCGTTGTTCGGTTTTGGTCCCACAAATTTTTGGGTTGTTAGTAAAGGACTTTTTCTTGAGGTTCACAAATTAACGATGTTTGTGTGAGGGATTTGAAGAGAAAAGTGCACAGCAGTAAGAGTGGTATATTGGTGAATGGTGATAATTGGCTTGAAGTTTGTAGGGCTTTGATTTGATAGCGAGAGGTATTTTTTATTTATTAATTTATTAATTTATTTTGCTGAGAGATTAGAAGGGATATTTATTGACCGGTTTATGCAGAGAGAGAGAGAGTGATTAAGTTCTAATGAAGGAGATAAAAAGATTAGAGAGTGCATTATATTGGGATTCAAATGTTCTGTTAAATTTTTGGTGTCTTAAATCAGTGTAATTAATCAGTACATAACATCATTTAGTAGACTCTAAATGTTAAAAAACATTTTTAAAACTTTTTAAATAAGGTGAGATAATATGGTTAGTTCGATAAAGGATATGATCTCTCGTTTTAATTTAATTTAATTTTTCTTGGTATATCCTGCAGTTTTAGAAATGATTGTCGTTTTCCATTTTCTAGTTATAGTCTTTTGTTGTTAATGTTGTCGTTTTTATAGAATTTTCTGGTTTTATGTCCATTGTCGTTTGTTGGATATTTAGTTTTGCATTGTGCAAGGAATGTTGTCGTTTACAAATTTTATCGTTTACATTAAATATCGTTATTTTACCAAAAAATTGTTCACGTTTATTTGAAAATTTGTATTGCAAGCAATCAAACATTTTGTTGTTCCATAATATCCTTTTTTAGATCTCTTCTCGTTTTCTTACTGTACGTTTTGTCGTTTCTGTTAATCATTGTCGTTTACAAGAGATAATGTTGATTTTCCATGTCATCATAAGTGTTGTCGTTTGAAAATTGTGTTTTTCACAACAATTTTTTTTTTTTTTTAAATAAACTGTGGTGACAAAACTATGACATCTTGATTAGTTCGGCACTTTTATTGCACCCAGGACGGAGGTAGCAAGGCCTTTTGTGTAGGCACGTGCCCCATGATTAGAGTGAAAAAAAAATTTGTATATATATATATATTTTTAAAAGTTCCTATATTTATGATATATTTTAAAACTTACTTGTGTTCCCACTAGCCTTTTAGATTTCCTTTTCAAGTTTTTCTTTTTTTGACAAATTTTTGAAATGGTGTCCCCACCACTAACTACAAAAACATAATTAAATTTTTTTTCTTTTTGATTTTATTTTTAAAATAAGTAATTAATTTCAGTTGCGTTTGTTCTCAGTATTATCTTTTCTACTGCTATCGTATATAAATTTGAATATCCATTAATTTTTTATTTTCAGAGATTAGTTTTTATTTTTATATTTTTTAGAGATTTTGAAAATTGCAATTAGTTTTTATTATTGTTAAAATTGGTATAAAAAAAAAAAAGATTTGTCAATTCCCATATGAGCTTTATTGGAAAATTTCCTTGATTTTCATGTTATTAGTTTGTAATTTTATCTTAAATTATGTCTCCCATAAACTCAAAGCCTGGTCCGTCCTTAATTGCACTCTTTTCACTTTTTCATCACATTAAATATATATCAGTTTTTCCACAACATTAATTTTCATTTACTATTCTTTTTCGAATTATTGCTGTTCACGTTGTTTTAATATATTTTTTTTTATGGTGACTATTTTAAGTTATCGTCGTTCTATAATTTCTTATTGTTTAATAATTGTTTTTGAGTTTAATAACTGTCGATTCTATAGGGAAAGAATAATATTAATTGTTATTATCCTTTTTCTGAAATTGATATGTTTCTGTTCGTATTGTGCTTTCCAAATTTCTATTTTATGTATTATAAATAATATTCAATTCTATGTTGCTATTGAAAATTATTAAAAACGAATATGTTGTCTTCAAAATATTTTGTCGTTGGCAGGTTTTACTGCATTACATATTGTCGTTTAAAGAAGATAAATCAGTTTTTCCTAATTTTTTGTATACTTTTCTTAAAAGATTGTCGTTTAGCAAGCAAGGCTAATTAGTGTTACTATCATCGGCAGCAACAAAAATTTGTAATAGAACATTCAGAGATTCTTAAAACTTGAAAATTTCGACAAGAATCATTCAGGGGTGTTTGAGGCAAGTTTTGTTTTCTCAAAAACCAATTTTTTTCTAACACTTTCATCACTTTTCACTATTTATATCTTCAAAATGTTACAGTAAATTTCAAACTTTAAAAGTCCATAACTTTGTGTACACAAGTCCAAATGAGATTTTTTTAAAATTACATAAAATTTCAAGAGAAATAAAACAATATTTATATTGATATATTTTTTTTCCAAAAAAAATTTAAAATTTTATATTTTTTCACTCTAAATAGTTTTTTTCCCAAAATATTTTTTTCCAAAACCAACTTTTTTCTAACCTAAAAAAAATGTCTCCAAATATTTCCCCCAAACCCCACTCAACATCAACAACAACATCAATATGGACCTCAAAAACTCACAAAGAACCCCCACGCAATCAAGTGGCTTTTGCGACACAATCTTAAGTGGCATATCACTATTTGTAAGAGTTTTTAGATTTATAGCACATTATTTTGTGGTTAAGATTAAAGTCAAGCCAACTTATTTTCCCTTTTTATTTTTTTTTTTGAAAATCCTATTTCTCCTTCTTTAAATATTGTCCAATAAATTAATTGTACTTATTTTCAAAAAAAATATTTCATTAATTGTTTTAATATATTTTTTCTCTGAAACCCTAACCAATTTCTCATTTCTCATTTATTGTTTTAATATATTTTTTTCTCACATTTGTGTGAGTTTCTCTAAATCAAATAAAACGAAGGAGAACTAGACCAAAAAAACTCTTAATAAAATGGGGAAAAAAAAAAGCATAGCCCTATTAGAAAGTTCATTAAATCATGTTTCCTCAAAATATGCTTTGATCAAAATCCAAATCTTGTCCTGTTTTTTGAAAAACTTCATGAGCTCTCATTTTTTTTTTTTTTTTTTGCCTTCTAACGAAAGAGAAATTAGGTGGAGTAACCAGTTTTGACCACCCCTTTTAATGAATGTCTATTTTTAATATAAAGAAAAATGATCTTTGCATTTTCATTCACTAAAATTTATCTTTCTTTCATGCTTCTGTTCCATGTTGGTAACAACAGAGATCAATGAACGATCGGTGCGAGGAAAATCCTCTCTATCTCTTGCCTCCCTTTTTCTCTCACTATCCTACTACTCTCCCACGGCATCAACAACAAACCAGACTACCGCTAATAATTATCTGTGAGCTTGGGGGACGCTGTGTTGACCCTTTTCTGGATGCCAATGACAACGGTTTCCCGACACTGAGCCAGTTGTGGTCACAAGTAAGAGAATGATCTTTTAAAATTTGAGTTAATTTTGGAGTAAATATTTTTGACATTTGTTAATCACTTATTAATAATTTATAAATTAGCCTCCGCCTCTTTGAGCAATCTGTTTTTGGAAAATAAAAAAAAAGTTTATTTTTGAAAAGTAGACTTTCTAAATTTTTGTATATATACAAAAAAAATTTCACTTTTAAATATCAAATAAGACTTCTTTCTTTAAAAAAGAAAATTTTTTTGTGTCCATCTAAATAATTTTTTACTTATGGACTAAAAATTTTTACATTCCAAAAGTGAAAATTTTCTATTTTTAAAAAATGAACTCCCCATACAAATGAAAACTTAGTGATTAACAACCACCAAATCTCAAAAACAACAATTCTTTATTTTACAAAATTTACACCATTAATCAAATTACAATGTTACAATTCCACATTTCATATTCTAAACTGCACATATTACATTTCACAATTTAATCATTACACATATTTTATTTAATATTATGATCTATTTTTTAATTTAATATTAATTATCTATTTAACCTTATAAAATTAATCCCCCATTTCTAATGTAGACTCGCGTTCTATGATTATTATCATGAAATTATAGATTTAGCCCCAATACAATGTTAACAAAAAAAATATATATACTTTTTAATGGTCATTTTCCTGTGAATTTCTTTGTACGCGACAAGCTGCCAACAACCCAAACAGTAAATTTCATGGAAAACACGTACGTTGTCGGACACTCCCTATCGAAATGTGACATTTGATGCACAATAATTCACATACCTTTTGAATTTTGGTCAATAAATCTATCATCCATGGAGTTGGACTCAATTTTTACCTGGACCCACTTCCCGCCATACTTTATTCATCATTGGAATTTGTGGGCACCCACTAATTTACTAATTTGAAGTGAAGGGTGGGTCCAGATTATCTCAAAGGAGCTTCGAAAGCGTCAAGCGTAATGGTCTCCCTTCATTTGCCATTTAGGGGTGCTGGTTGAAGAAAGGAAGTTCTAGCTCATCACTTGGATTAGAGCGAAATTTAAATCACATTCACGCAACGATCTTTGTTTAGTGATTTGGTTTAACTTCATTAATTAATATGGTGAACTTGGTGCAGAAAATATTAATATTCAGCAATTATTGTCCGTGACTACAACACTTGGCCGCGAACGTTTTAATGATGAGGGGGTTGCACAACTTTTTTTTTAGGTCATATGACAGCTTTTCCTCTTATTTTTAGTAAGAAATAGAGGTTAACTTTCGGGAATCACAGTTTTTTACTTAAAAAAACAAAAACCACATTTTAAAAGGGCTTTCAAAGTTAAAATGAGTTTAATTAAAGTTTTATAATAAAGTTTTTTCTTTTTAATTTGAACTTCGATATAAAATTTAAAGTCTATTTAAAATAACTTTCTTCGTAAGTAATATTTTTGACTTTGATATATAAAAAGCTTTTCTAGAGATTAAATGTTATTTTAATAGATCATCTAAACATTTTTGAAGCAATTTTTAAACTCAGAAGCAAAAAATAACTTCTACAAAGCATTGTCAAATAGGTTCTTTAGTTGCATAATTTTTCACTATACTAGCTGCACATGTTGTATGTTAGAATTATTCTAACTTTTTTTTTTTATAGTTACAGGCATAGTCTAAAAATAATATCATATTTAACTCCATTAAAAGATATAAAATTGAAATCTCTTATCCCAAGTTAAAAATAAAAAATTAAACAATAAAAGTCTAACTTTTTATTTTTATTTTTTTGGTTTACATAATGGGTTGGGAAGTAAGGCTAGCTAGCTGCAATTAAGGGTGTGCAATGAATGCGTATATTACATGGAACTCAATTCTCTGTTGATGAATATGCATAACCTACGTACAAATCTAAACGTTTAGAAGAAGATAACACCGTAATTCATAAATGGACAACATGACTAAAAAAACCCTATTCAAACAATCGTAGATGGAACTCAATTTGCCAGCTGTTATGTAAGGGACCACCCAATTAATTTTGCCGGTCAGTACGATGGGGTTTGGCCATTAGCAGTGGAGTTTACTGATGATTCTGGGCACATATAAAATTCACACACATATACATACTATATACATGCATATATATTGTACGGGCATCCAAATTATCAGTCAAACCAACAGTAAATATGTCTTAAATCCAAGGATAAGGCACCTCAACGAGTACTCCTCACTAGCCTTCACGTTCTTCTTTTCAAATATATATATATATATATATATAAAATCTTTGAACTACTCGAAACGACAAGTACAAGCCTTGTTTTGCAAGCTGATTTCGTGTGATTAGTAGTCGTTCGCGTCTTTGTACCAGCGAGGAGGACATCAATTATATTCCACGAAACAATAGCAATTTCTATCAATAATTAAGACCATCTTTGATCAGGACCTTAACTATATATTTCAGCTTGCAATAATTAAGATTTAAAATACTTGATATCGATTATAGAAATTAGGAGTTTTATGCTCACATATTTAGTTTTACTTTCACAATTAATTAATGGATGTTCAAATTATAAGACCGATCTGGTAAAACAGAGCCGGGTCTAAATTCTCTATTTCCATAATCTCATTTTTCATATTTTTCTTGCTGGAGATGACAAAAATCCTTCTTTCTTGGATTTCTCACCACTACAATTCCCGTTTTTCCTTTTTCTTTTCTTCTTTTTTAATCCACTATTGCATTAATTGTTACAAACGAAAACTTAGGGCTCGTTTGGTGATCGTATTGCATTTACATTGCGTTTGAATGCAATGCATTGAATGTAATTTGTATTTGGAGGAAAAGCATTAACATTGTATTTGAATACAATATGTGTTTGGGTGAAAAGTATTTGAATTGTATTTTAATAATGAATATGTGATGTGATGGGTAAAAGTAGAGAGTAAAAAAGGAGAGAGAGGGAATATATGATGTAATTAAGAAAAGTAATAAAAAAAGTGAAATAATAAATAGTGATTATGTTGGATTTAAAATGTGATGTGATTGGTATTTGAATGAAATGATTTTGTATTTGGGAGAAAATTTCATTGCATTTAAATGCAATGTCAAAAAAATGTGTTGTCCAAATGCGGGCTTAATTTGTAGAAATGAGGTTTTATTCACCTAGATCTTTTCTAGTTATGTTTTTCTAGTTTAGTTCTTTATGTAGTATTTTCGAGTTTATTGCATCTAAATGATCTATCGAAGTTTTATGGTGAAATATATATATTATCTTTGTTGAAGATAAATATTCAACTTAACTCTATTGTTCAATATTTGGGTGAACTGCCAATTAATTCTCAAGTAATTGGCAATATATATATATATATTTTGAAAATCAATCACTGGGAAAAATATTTTTCCTAATTGTTTACTTGTATTCCCGTCTATCTTAGTCTCTAATCCAACTTAAAATTAACCAAGTCTTCTGAAACTTCTAAACCATTGTCAACAATATATATATATATGTATCAAACTCTGAGAATTCTAAGAATTTTGTGCACTTTCCTTATCAAACTTCCACTTGTTGAATCTTTTTTTCCGGTCCCTTTCTATTTGATCCCGTATCCTCCTTAATTACGTGCAAGCTTGAATTTTCCAATATTAATTTGCTGCAAGATCCAAACTCATGATGCGGCATTGAAAATTAAGTCCACCTGCTCAATGATCCAGGTAATATAATCCATCACAAAGAAGAAAATTTTGTGTGGCCAATAATTCATGACGTGGCCAAAAGGTTCAACACCCTGGCAGATTTGAGACCTGACGACACCAAACAAAAATGATCATGATGTGACTGTCTACATGAAGGTGGTAATTGATTGTTGGTCAATAATTGTTATAGGTATGGAAAAGCTGTAAGTAAAGATTCCTGGAACACAGATTAGAAAAAATGAATTTAAGCAATAAATTAAAATTTTTGTGAGGAGAATTTCCATGTGTCACCATGGATTTCGTGGTTAAAAGTCACGAACAATTATCCTTACCTGATGGAGTTTTAAGCAGTTGACACAGGTGCACCTGTTAGGCTCATGTTTCGCCATTTGTTGGATTGAAGAAACTATAAACTCTACATGTGAATTATGAGGAGGAAAAAAAAAAAAAAAAGGCAGGAATCATAACATCATGGTTCTACTTGATTCTGTCGGTGGGTCCATTCCAATCAACACCACAAAGAAATTAAATATACATATGATCAGTTGCTTCTGTTTTTTATTATATACAAATCACTGTGAATTATTAATTGACTCATATTGGCTTAATTTTCTTTAAATTGAATATATTCATCTTTCAAAAAAAAAAATATTATTATTATTATTATTATTATTGTTTTGTTAGGCTAGGATTGCATGTGGAAGCCAAGGGTGGGCATGTGGGTCAATTTACAAATGGGAGGGAAAGGAACAAAAGTTTAGCGATCTGGTTTAGGTTGGGTTGTAAGTTAATTATTGGTTTGTTTTGTTTTTTTTTGCTCAATTATGCTGTGCAATGGAAGGAACCAAGGGGCAGACAAAAGGCAATCAATGTTTGAAATTATTTTGTTTGATAAAAAGAATGTGTGTTTTCATACGCTCGGTAATCATTATTTACACGTGGCCAGGAACATCCTCTACTCCAATAATTTAGTATGTGGATACATATGAATGCCACGCAAGGCTGTCTTGGCAAATACCAATATCGTCAATTATATTAATCAGCTACCAAAAGTAAGTTAGCCCTTTTTACGAATCCTTGATTACGACAAGTAATTTAATAAAATATTGCTAAGTTGTGAGTTGAAAATAGTACTAGCGATGACGTTCTTAGCTTAATTTGATGAATTGGAATCCTCCGTTATTGACTTCAATTTTCTTCAAATAATATCGATTGAATAATTAGACTTTGAAAAATCTATAAATATTTACATTAGGGGCACTCAGAACAACCGGCTAAAACCCTTACCGTTTGGGTTATTAAATTTTATTCCTCTCAACAATTAGTTTGGCTTGTAGAAATTTTGGAAAGACCCAATCGATCAAAATAAAAATAAATAAAAAAAAATCTAATTGAGGATGTTTAATAAGTGTCAACTTAATTAAGATATGTTAAGAGAGTATTTGAATAACGCATTATATTTGAATGTAATGCATTAAATGTAATATGCGTTTGGAGAAAAAAGTATTTACACTATATTCAATGTAATGTTTGTTTGAATAAAAAGTATTTGAATCGTATTATATGTAATGTGATTGATAAAAATACAGAGAAAAAATAAAAAAGAAAAAAAGAGTATGTGATGTGATTGATAAAAGTAATAATAAAAATAAAATTATAAATAGTTATTATATTGGATTTAAATTGTGATATGATTAATATTTAATATAATATTTTTGTGTTTAGATAAAAATTATATTATATTTAAACATAATATACACATAATATGATAATCAAATGTCCCTAACTATATTTACATATTAAAATACTAGTATAATGAAAGAAAATATTAGAAAGTAAAATTAGTATTCCAGCAAAATAAAATAAAAAAAAAGTATGTGAGTAAAATTTGTACTGAAATAAAATAGACTTTATCAGATCAACTAACAAAACCGTCCTTAAATTCTAACTGAAAAAAAATATATATATATATAGAGAGAGAGAGAGAGAGAGAGGAATTTTTAGATTGAAATGACAAATGATAGGATTTGTGAACAAAGACATGGAATCTACCTAGCAATCCTAATTAATTAAGAAACATCAAACAGTAATTATTCATTTCGCTAATGATCTCGCACGTCCAGCCCAAAATTAATAAAGGTAAAAGAAACAGTAAATTGATTAAATCGCAAAAGGTTTACCTGACGTCATGACCCCACATAAACCACAGTCCAAAATTTCAAAATATAATTTTACCACAATATGTGGGGATCTAAATTGATCGCAGACTTTGTTGTCCCATGTTTCATAGCTTAATATTCAAAACTACAAATTCCATTTAATACAGCTCATGCAAAAATAAATCTACAGAAATTAAATTACTATATCATCATATAATAATACGTATACATCTATATCTATATATATTGGCTTCTCTTACATTTGTATTAACCAAACCAATATTGCTTCTGTTATTAGCCAACTCTCTCTCTCTCTCTCTCTCTCTCTCTACAATTATAATAGTCGTTCTCTTTCTCCTCTATTTCATATTGTGAATTGGCAAAAAACCAAATACAATACGTAGTTATCCAAACCATAACGCAATGGTAGACCCGCAGCCATTAATTCTTCCTTCCTCATCGGAAGATATTGTTCTTCCGTTGTCGTACAGTCCTCCCCACGACGAAGCTCAGCCGGATCGCCGGCGACGACCCATTAAAGGGCTCGTAGCGGTGGCTTGTGGGTTGCTCGTGGTCGCTTTAATGGCCACCATAATTGACTCCAAAATCGATCGACGGCGAGTTCTTCGCCACGATCAAGGCATCACAAACAGAACATTCTCAACGACGTCGAAAAAACCGCCGGCGACGACGGTTAAGCCGTTGTCCCGGGGCGTCTCGGCCGGCGTGTCGGAGAAGACGAACCGGCTGGTCGGCGTCGCCGGAGAAAACTCGGCGGCGTTCCCGTGGAATAACAGCATGTTGTCGTGGCAGAGAACGGCCTTCCATTTTCAGCCTGAGAAGAATTGGATGAATGGTACATTTTCCTCTCTTTTTTTTTTTCTCAATTTCTTTTTAAATATTCACTTTTTTATTTTAGACAGCAAATAATTAACGTATTGAGTTTGAAATGAATGAAATTTTGAATAAAAATTGATTAATTTAATTATAATTTTTATTAATTTAAAAAAATAAAACTGAAATCGTTAGAGTAAATGAAACAAACAGGATTTTTATCTATTTTTTTAATAATTTTTGAACGGTGGGATAAAATGGTACGTTCAGCTAAAAGACGTTTTTAATCCTTTGCCTATTCATTTCTCTCCTCTGAAGCAAGAGGTGTATGCTTTACTTGCTTAATGGAATTGACAACTTAATGTATATTTCAGCACACAAAAAAATAAAAATAAAAATTTAAAATATCAAAAATAATTAAATAGGGTTTTATTATTTTTCAAGATCATGGAAAGTGATTCAACTTTACGAAAATTTGAAAAACAAACCCCACGCGTATTTGTAATAAGCTGAGTCATATGTTTCCATTTAATTATTAGTTTCCTGGTCAATTGGACTATTAAAATTTCGAAATTTCTTTACATTTCTCCACGTATTACTTTATTTATTAATTCATTTATTTGGTCAGCTAAAGTGGGGCAATCAAGACCTCACCAAGGAAAGATGTATAATTGGATATAGCCCGTAAAATAAACATGAAAAGGGTGGGGTTTTTATCTTTTTCAAGGGAAAAAAAAAAGGGAAAAAAAGAAAAAAAAAAAAGAAGAAAGGTTGTGGCTCCATTTTAACTGTTGAATATAAATATAATAGTTGTGTGGTTAGGCTGATTCTTGTGTTTCTTTGTTGTTTTTCTCTTTTTTGATGTGGTTGCGTATGTGAACCGCCACTTCTTTGACCGTGTGAATCTTCTGCATCTTTCCGCTTCAGATCCAAATGGTAAGTCCTCAACCTTTTCTTTTATTTTTTATCCCTTTTTTTTTTTAAGATATTTAGTAAACACATAATATTTATATTATATTTAAATATAATATATTAAATACAATTTATATTTAAACAAAAAATATTTTATTTGTATTTAAATAATACATATGTGATGTGATGAGTAAAAATTAAAAAAAAAGTAGAGAAATAAAAAATATGTGATGTGATTAATGAAAATAATAAAATAATAAAATAATAAATAATGATTATATTAGATTTAAAATATGATATAATTAATATTTAAATATAATATTTTTATATTTAAATAAAAATTATATTATATTTCAACATAATCTATTAAATTAAACAGTTAAGGGATTAATGGTTTAGTTTTCACCAGTTTTTTATGGTGCAATTACTTATGGCAAATCATGCATGAATTAGCCTAATTTCTTGGACAATGATATCTGATGAAACTGAAATGGAATTTGGTAGATTTGACAAGCATATCTGGGGTAGAATTAGGGCTGACGACAAAAAAAAAAATGAGGCTGAGATCAAGCCAAGAATTAAGAGCGTGTTTGTTTTTGGTTTTGAATCGGATTTCACGATTTTCTATAAAATCGATTTCAAAATCGATGTGAAATTGTGTTTGGTTTGTATTGTTTTTGAAAACATATTTCAAAACGAATCCAAAATCGCTTTTGTTTTCAATGTAAAATTGAAAACGACTAAAAGTTGTTTTCTCTGATTTCATTTTTCCCATTTCTCCCATTTCTCTGATTTAATTATTATGGTTAATTAAGATTTAATTGATATAGTAATTACTTAAATATTATGGTTATTAATTTTTAATTCATTTTTCAATTAAAAATTTTATTAATTTTTAATTTTTGGTATTCATAATAAATTTTTTAAAAATCAAACATAAATATGTTTTTATAGAATACTTATAAAATGACTGGTTTTTAAAAATATAACCAAACACAGTTTCACTTTTTTGTTTCTCAAAACATACACTCAGAAAATAAAACCAAACACAATTTCAGAAACGTACTCAGAATTGTTTTCAAAACGATCTCAAATTCAGAGAATTTGAAAACATAACAGATTTCAAACACAATACCAAACGCTACCTAAGTTTGCCAAACCATGCAGCTGTCTACCGCTGACTTTCCGTGTCAAATTATCACCAATCATTGTCCATGTTTTACATAACCCAGAGTTCCCATTTCAATTTCTAAATTGAAGTAGTTATTGGTAAGATAAAAAGTAATTTTATCATTATCGATTAAATTTTTATAAAGTTTTGTTTAATTTATTTGTTTATTTAAATTTCTTCTCATGTTTAGTATTTTAAACAGACGGTGGTTTTCTTTACATTAGTACTTTAAAATGTTCCAAATGAATTGTGCTAGCTATTTTTATCTTACACCTAAACAAAATGTTGAAAATTTTGCTAATTAACCCCTCCACTTGATGTAGATGAGTCTGTATGCTTGGTAAACTTACATGAATTATGATTTTGAATCTCAGGTCCATTGTTCTATAAAGGATGGTACCATTTCTTCTACCAGTATAATCCCAATGGTGCAGTGTGGGGTGACATAGTATGGGGCCACGCCGTGTCCAGAGACTTGATCCACTGGCTGCACCTTCCCTTAGCTATGGTTGCCGACCAATGGTACGACAAAAACGGTGTCTGGTCAGGCTCCGCCACAATCCTCCAGGATGACAAGCTTGTCATGCTATACACAGGCTTCACCAATGAGTCAGTGCAAGTCCAAAATCTTGCATACCCTGCCGACCCTTCTGACCCGCTTCTCATCAAATGGGAAAAGTACTCGGGCAACCCGGTACTAGTCCCGCCCCCAGGCATCCACGAGAAGGACTTCCGCGACCCGACCACTGCGTGGTTGACATTAGAAGGGAAGTGGAGGTTCATTGTGGGCTCCAGGATCAACAAGACTGGAATTTCTTTGGTTTATGACACCCTTGATTTCAAGAGCTATGAGCGTGTGGATGGAGTGCTTCATGGTGTGCCCGGCACCGGGATGTGGGAGTGTGTCGATTTCTACCCGGTTTCGGAGGTTTCTAATGATGGGTTGGACACGTCAGCCAATGGCCTTGGAGTTAGGCATGTGGTGAAGGCCAGCCTCGATGATGACAGGCATGACTACTATGCAATTGGGACTTATGATGAGAAGAATGGTAAATGGTATCCTGATAACCCCAAGATTGATGTTGGGATTGGGATTAGGTATGATTATGGCATTTTCTATGCTTCCAAGTCTTTCTATGATCAAAAGAAAGAGAGGAGAATCTTGTGGGGTTGGATTTCAGAGTCCGATAGTGAACTTGCCGATGTGAAGAAGGGATGGGCATCACTTCAGGTAATCTTATCACTAATCAATTAATACATAAAAGGAAAATGACAAAGGACATCATTGGTGATAAGTTTTGCATATGAGACTTACTCATTGTGAGCGGTTTGTGCACTTAACTTTCAGAAATGTAACATTTTTTGCAATGCATATGAATTGCAGGGTATTCCCAGGACAGTGGTCTTGGACAAGAAGACAAGAACAAATCTACTTCAATGGCCAGTTGAGGAAATTGAGAGCTTGAGATTGACTAGCTCAGAATTCAAAAATGTGCAGGTCACGCCCGGATCAGTGGTGTCACTTGATGTTGGCACAGCCACACAGGTCAGTGTTTAATCCTTAAATTTGTGCCAAACGTACTCCAATCTATGTACTTATTTGTGTCACGTGAAATTCACTAAGAATATTTCGGTTAATGTAACTTACAGCTTGACATAGTTGCTGAGTTTGAGGTGGAAAAGAAGGCTTTGGAGGAGGCAACTAAAGCAAATTACACAGAGTTTAGCTGCGGCACAAGCGGAGGTGCTGCTCAACGCGGTGCTTTGGGACCATTTGGTCTCTTGGTTCTTGCAGATGATATCCTGTCTGAGCAAACCCCTGTTTACTTCTATGTTGTCAAAGGCTCCGACGGCAACCTCAAGACTTTCTTCTGCACTGATCAAACAAGGTACTTCTATTTATACATGAAATTACCGTATTCATTGTTTCTTTCTTTTCTTTTCTTTTCTTTTTATATACTGTAATTTGTGATAGAAATTTGAGCCAATTAATCAGAAGAAGTAATTAATTTATCCTTGTAGGTCTTCTGTGGCGAATGATGTAAACAAACAAGTCTATGGTAGCTTCGTTCCAGTTCTAAAAGATGAAAAGCTATCTGTGAGAATATTGGTGAGTGGTCTTCTACAAAGAGTTTGATATATTTTCTTCAAAGTGATTTAGTTTATGAACGAAAAACTATCACATGATAAAAAGTAAAAGAACGAAGATCAATTTTATTATGCACATATATGGTGATTATATCAGTAGCTAATATTGAAAAAGACTATTGTAATGGTATATATACATCATAGCCATTAATAAAATCACAAAGCTTACATGTTTGTGAAAATGCATGGTAAATGTTTCAGGTTGACCATTCAATAGTGGAAAGCTTTGCACAAGGTGGTAGAACATGCATAACATCAAGGGTCTACCCAACAAGGGCAATCTATGGAGCTGCGAGGATTTTTGTATTCAACAATGCGACTGAAGTCACCGTAAAAACTTCGCTTAAGATATGGCAAATGAACTCCGCCTTTATACGCCCATTCCACCCCGGAAAGAAGACACATTCTAGTTGAGAAAAAAAAAACCAACCACCTCCCCTCCCCCCTTTCCTTTTTTTGGCATAGAAAAGAAGAAGTCAAGGTGCTTTTGACATGGTTTGTTATGAAGTCCGCAATTTCTCAGGCACCAAAGCAATCGACAGAACTTGTCATTACTTGTACCCTTTCTTCAATAGTTCCCCCTCATTCTTTTGCCTTTTGTTTTATATGTAAAAAGCTTGTTCTCCCACCACTTGGGAAATATCCAATATATATCTATGTGCTCAATTATTCTTTTGATGATCAGTGTAAAATAGAGAGCATCTATAATTGAAATATTGAGGCTGAGAAGTTAAATTGTTCTTTCTTTTGTAAACATGCCCTTCAAGCTTTGTTCTGGTATTCTATATTAGCCCAAATCATGGATTCCCCTTTAGGATACCAGAAGAGTACCAGTCAAAAAGTGGACACTAGATAACATTAAAAAAAAAAAAAAAAAAAAGGAGGGAACTAGATAAAGAAATGGTAATCTCAATTTCTAGAAGCATCTACATTTTGCTCAATTGATTTCTCAATATGGTAAACAAAGGTTCAGATTTCATTTCACTGAGACAATTGTAGTAAGTTAGTGAAATTTCTTCCTATTATCATTCTGTCTTTAATTTGGATTCAAGAATCTCGGTTATCATTATGCTATTAAGAGTTGGCATGAGATCAGGAGAGATAGAGAGAAGGGAAAGGATGAATGAGAAGGGAGGTCAGGCTCTTTCCCTCTTTAAATTTATATTTTAAATTAGTTGTCGTCTTGGTTCAATATTGTTGTTTTAACTATATGATGTCGTTTGTAAGAATTATTGTCGTTTTTTCAGTTATAATAACTCGATTGTTTGATATGTTGTGGTTTACTGTTTTTTTTCCCCCCGGTTTATTTAACATATTATACTTTTGTCAGGCAATGTTGTTCAGATATATAGTGGTTTCTTTAAGCTTTTGCCTTTTTCAATTGTTTTGTTGCAAAGTTCGCTATCGTATTTAGGATACGTTGTCGTTTTCAAATCATTGGCCCCATAAGGTATGTTGTTTGTTTTTGTCGTTTTCAAAATTGTTGTTAGGTTAAAAATTTTGTCGTTTAGCTAGTTGACATCTATAAAGTATATTGTCGTTTGTAAATTTTTCTGTTTTTTTCCTAATATGGTGGTGATTGTGACACAATATTCGCCATACAATATTTGTTTTATGCTTTTGTGGTGAAAGTTTTTCTCAATTTGTTGTAATGTTATTATTATTTTTTTGTCGTTTTAAAAAAGTTGGGTTTTATAAGTGCGTTGTCGTTTAAGCTTTTGATGTCGTTTTCCAGAAAATCGTGGTAATTGTGATGCAAGTTACAACATTGTCGTTCTTCGTTGGTGCCAGGCGCTGAGAAGGATCTGACACCATATATGAAAGGCTTTGTTGACGTTTTAATGAACAAGATTTTATTTTATTGTCGTTTTTTGGATTTTTGTCGTTTTAAACTTTTCCGTTTGTCGTTTGTTTTGTTGTTTTGAAATCCTATCTTTTACCGAGTCATTTGTCTCTAATTGAATGTGAGTTGTCGCTTTACGGCAATATTGTCGTTTTTAGAAGTTGTTATAATTGAAGGTCCTTTCTTATTATTATTTCTTTTTCTCAGTTCTTCACCATCTCTATATATCGTTGGTGTCCACACATAAGCTCCCATAAATCCCCAGTACATGATACGTACACAAAAACATGAAAAATGGAGGTTCTGAATCTTTTTTTTTTTTTTCCTTTTATTCAGTTCCACTTTGTTCTTTGGGCTCTTCTTCTTGAGCCTTTTTGGCTCTACTATGAGTTTCATCTCTCAAGTATCTTTTACTCCTTGATTGTATTTGTCCTCTCTTTGAAGCTAGCTTTTATTAGGCAAATTTTGTACGAAGTATGCTATATGGACCAGATAAATTGAAATAATCTCCTTCAACTAATTAGCCAAGGGAAAAAAATTCAAAATACAAAGGGGTACGGTATACATTAAATATGGTCCAAAGTCACCTTTGTTAAGGCTGATTATGCATTGAATTAATAAAATTCATCCCATTTTTAAAAAAAAAAAAAAAAAGCCAAGAACTAAGCGTCCAACACACCCCCAAAACCAAAAAAAAAAAAAAAAAAAAAAAAGGAAAGAAAGAAAGAAAGGAAAATAAAAGAACAAGACTTGGAAACACATGCAACGGGAAACTACCAAAGCAGTTGATTCTTTTCTGATAATTAAGGAGATGCAAAGCTGCTCTTTGTTCCAAACTTTTAATCCTTTCAAGTGTATAAAAGGATATATGATCATTAGCATATGATATAATATGAAAAGTGTCGTTCTTTTGCCAATTGTTTTTTATACAATCACCAGTTTCAGAAAATTGATAGAAAGATATGCATCAATACAAAACAGGTCAACGAAGTATAAAAAATAAAAAGAAGAAGAAATTTTTAGTTTTTTTTTTTTTATTATTTTATATTTCTCATTCTCCTGAATGAAGCAATTCTTCTATGTATTGGAGCTTTACTGCTAATTTCCTCTTGAATTAGCAAATCGCTTTAATTAAAAAGGAATTTAGCAATCAAAACTTCAAATACACCCCGAAGAATTGGTTCATCCAAGGGACAAGGAAAAAAAATTTATTATTTCATCGAATAATATATAGAGATGGCATACTTTTTTTTGGACATTGTATGGCTTAATTAAATATCTTCTTTTAATTAATGAAGCATAATTTAGTCTTTTCTAGAGTTTGTAATTATCTTTATCTTATCTTATTTTATTTTTTTAATTGTTGGGCGATTCCTCTAATTATATAGTATCAAGTATTCATGTGCCATGGAATCGCGACGGCAATTTTAGGCCTAAGCATGCAGTTTTGCAATCCCATATTAGATTTCATTTTACTTCTATATAAAAGCTATAATCAACTCCAATCACATTACTTTTTGATTTTTATATACATTAAAATTTATGTATAAGAATATTTTTATATATATTTTTTTTCCGCAAAAAGAAACGAACATTAGATAATTACACTAATAGAGGAAATCGCGGCCAGATATGCGGCATGTGGCTTCACCAAACCAATGGGGCACACCTACATCGCTATGTCGAACTAATATTAATATATGTGTGTGTGTGTACATATTAACAAGCTAGTGTAAGAAAGAATTAGATTTTGGCACATCAACAATAGTACTACTCCAACCAAATCACATTAAATTAATAACATTCCTTGTACAAATCCAAGAAGCAAAAAACAAGGTTTTCTTGTCTTGGAATAATTATCATAGTTCAGTAGCTATTACAATATTATATATTTTCTTTTGTTAAGGGAAGATTTAAAAAAAAAAAAAAATGTCTAGAGCCAGCGATGTCTCTATTGCCATTTGCATAGGAGGCACGATGTGGGCTATCATCGAGAATTTTAGGGGGCGTTTGTTTTTGTTCTTGAAAACGATTTTTCATTTTCAAAAACACAGAAAATGAAAACGGTTTCAGCGTTTGTTTATTTAACGTTTTCAAAACCATTTTGAAAACACCATTTTTAACTATGTTATTTTTTTAGGTTTTTTGAAAACGAAAAAAAGTTATTTTTACTTTTTGTTTTCATTTTCAAAAAACATTGTGTTTTTTGGGTTTTTTGAAAATGAAATTGATTTTGAAAAAATATAACCAAACAAAGTTTCATTTTTTTGTTTTTCAAAATATACACTCAAAAAACATAACCAAACACAGTTTCAGAAATGGTCTTAACACAGTTTTCAAAACATTCTTATTTTCAATTTTTTTGAAAACAGAAAACATTTCAAAAATAATACCAAACGCCACCTTATTTTATTTTTTCATTTCATTTTTTCCTTCCATAACCATTAATAAACAGCTCATTGGGTACTTTACATTCTATGCCACCATAGTGTTAAAGAGAGGCCAACAATATCCGCCGAAGCAAATATTTCAGTTATTTATTTGTTTTTCTTTTTGAAACTTTTGCTTTTACGACTAGCATTCAATTATGGTTCTTATGTTGTATTCTCATAATATTCTCCCCTGGTGGGGTTTACAGCTAATTGTGTCAACAATAATAATAACTGCAGTGCAAATATCATTATGACATATATATTTATAATCCTTGATGGAATTGGACCACAATTTCCATCATCAAGAAAGAGAAAAGAAAAAAAAAAGTGCTAAGTTATTAAAAATTATAGTAACAGATGATGCATCGGCATCATAACTAGATTTGAGCATAGATTTTCAAATGGGATTGTAATGAAGTGAGAGATATATATGGTGAGGACATTTATAGCTAAATTAATAGCCAAAATCGAAGCCCTGGACCTTGTTCAATTTGTGGTTCATCATATCTTTGTCTGTAAAATTGTTCCTTAAGAAAAAAATAGCTGACTTTCATCATGGGGAGTTTGCCCTAGAATCTTACTAAAGGTCACGTTGTTAATTAAGAAATTAGATAAGTATTAAAAAATCATAATGTTAGTTACATCCTTTAATGAGATTGATGAGGGACCACACCTAGATGGTTACCATTAGGTAAAACGTAAATACTTATTGGTCTTGCTATTTTATTCTATATCTGCGTCGTCGTTGAGTATTTAAACATTTTATCATGCATTTCTTTTATTTGACTTACATATCTTATATTTGATTTTCTATACACATAGAGCAACATATGGAAAATTATACGACCTTTTTTTTTCCCCTCTCTTGGTTCAAAGTAGTGGATCTAATGGTAAATATACACATACTTGAGATCTCTAACCATATTGTTTTATGTGGGGCTCAACATGGTCTCCTATTCATTGCCGCGTGACCAACACTTGGAATCTACAAACATAGATATTCTGTCAGCTTATTTCACTTTTCGTCCTACAACCTTTGCCCTAGCTAGTCTAGTCTAATCAATTTTGATGGTTGCTTGTTAAAATTTTACTTTCTTTCGGTAGATGCTACAATTTAACTTGGACTAACTTACAACTCTCATTTTCGTTTACTTTTTGCGAGTGAATCTTTATATAAACTCTCTCTCTCTCTCGAACAGTTTTGTCTCCACATAACCTTCCCTTCCCTGTTATGCTGTATAGTTGGTTCCTACCCTAACGTTGTAGAGGAGAATTCTGAGGGTGAAAAAAAAAAACACACACACACACACACTATTTTTAATTATTAAATCTGTAACAAAAAATGCTTGTTTTAAATTTATATATTTTTATTTTAATGTAATTTTAATCATTTCTAATACTTATAATGTGTACACTAAATTGCAAATGAATATATATACAATGAGAAAAATAATAAGATTAAAGAAAAAAGTAAATGAAAAATGATGATGATGGATTTTTTTTTTTTGGATACTTGCCTATTACATAGTGCAATAAAAAATAATCTAATATGAAAATAAATATTAGTTCCACGAGCTTAAGAGAGCGAAATAAAGAGAGAGAAAGCAAGAGTGAGAGAGGGCTGAGGTTGGTGGGCTGACGCATTGCTAGTCCACTAGCCTCTGAACTTCGTTTGAGGCTTCGCTTCCATTCAATCTTCACAAGATTAAGAGTCATGTCGCTAGTTGAGGGGTGTTTTCCTTGGATTAGAGTTGTGGTAGGTGGGTTTGTTGTTTGTTAGTGTTTTTGGCTTGGGGCCATTGGGGGCTAGGTTGTGGCTGTCCTTCGTGGACGATAGTGGTTTGGATCTTGGTTGGGCCTAAGTTGGGGGGTGGGTTGGTTAGGAGTGGATGGGGCAGCGTTCTAAGCGTACTTCGAGAGAGGATTAAGCTGACATGGTTCGTTGTTCACAGGCATTAAGAGGCTTTGTCGGAAGGGGTGTTAGGGTGGGGTTTGTGCCGTTGGTGGGTGGAGGGAAATGGTGACTGGTTTCTTGCCTAGCCTTAGATTTTTCTAGTGCGGTGGTGGTCGGAGTTGTGTAGCCATAATCTCTCAGTGGTTGGTGTTGGGGGTTCTCAGCTTAGTGGGTTGCTTAGGAGTGGATGGGGCAGCGTTCTAAGCATACTTCGAGGGAGGATTAAGCTGACATGGTTCATTGTTCGCAGGCGTTAAGAGGCTTTGTTGGAAGGGGTGTTAGGGTAGGGTTTGTGCCATCGGTGGGTGGAGGGAAATGGTGACTGGTTTCTTGCCTAGGCTTAGATTTTTCTAGTGTGGTGGTGGTCGGAGTTGTGTAGCCATAATCTCTCAGTGGTTGGTGTTGGGGGTTCTCAGCTTGGTGGGTTGTGGAGAAGACTACTCTATACATGTTGATCATATTTTTTCTTTGTGTTTTATGTTGCTTGTGATAAGGGTGGAGGTTTCCCTCTGACCCCTTGTGTTGTAGCTTTTGTGTTTGCATTCTAGGCCTTTTGTGTGGTGGTTCCCTCTTGGTGGAAGGAAGGGGTTTTATTCCAACTAGGGCCTTTATTGGAGGGTTTGCCTTAGGGTGTTCTGTGCCCTTGGTGTTGCTCTTTGATGTGGGCTACGACCTAGTTAAAGGATGGTTTCACTATTCCTCTTAGTTGGTTGGGTGGTGTCTTGAGTCGAGGAAATGCCAAGGTGTGGTTTATGTCTGTGGTCGTCGTGTGAACCGCTGTTAGGAGGAGTTTAGCTCCGAGTTGTGTTAGGAGATTGTCTAGTTCTGTTGTTTGGACCCCGAATTTCCTAGTAAATGCTTTAGGTTTGCTTGTAAACCCTATTTCTGGTCTTCAAACCATTAGATGTACTTTGGCATTTTCTAGTTTATTTGAATAAAGTTTTCTTACCTTTAATAGGAGGGCTTATATATATATAAAGAAATAATCTAATTCATTTTGTAGTATTTACTAAACTTAAAAATGGTAATTTATCAACATATTTAGTAAAATATAAACAATCAAACGGTCATTAACATATAATAATTTATTAAGAGCAACTAAGATGTATTGATTGATATATTTATTATTATTTTTAATAATATATGGAGCCTTTAAACCCTCTATATACATTTTGTAAGTATACACATAAATAAATAAAAAAGTGACTATTCGTCACTACTCAACCTTATTTTCCTCTTTTATACAAAGTAAATAGGTTCTTAAAAACATGCCCTATGGAAATAGATAATAATCAGTATAAAGTCTTTTTAAAAAAGAAGCCTTTTCAAGAATCCAACGGGCCATGGATAGTGGTCTCCTTGTCCAATTTTCCAGCGCTACATGCATCATTGCCCCGCTAGAAAAGTGCAAATGTAAGAAGTGCACCAGCCACAGCTAACCCCCACAGCCCTGTCCAAAAAAATACACACACACATACATACACATTGACAATGTTAAAGAATATAACGGTGTTAAACACTATTATTTAATAAAAAATAGACTTTATACTAAAATCTATATTAATAAGATTTATCGTAATAGCTGCTGTTCGAAGGTATCATGGTTTTTAATATGCAAATTTTCCGTTTACTTACGTTATTATATTTATGTTACGTAAAAGCTGGATATATTTTTTATTTAAATAAAAAAATTTTATATTTAAATATAATATTTTTAATATATTAAAATATATTTTAAAATATATTAAAAATAATTTTTTTCATTTATATTATATTATAAAAAATATAAATATCATTTTTTTTTGCCACTTTTCTGAGTCTGTGTAGCAAAAATTTCAGACGATCAAACAGTTAGCAGGTGAGAGATATGGATCATCAGTCAAAAAACCGGAATCAGATGCTGATCAAACGGTAAATAGTGTGGGCAGGACTATCGACCAATAACACCCTCAACCTTACATTTATTGATCGTTGGGTGGGGCCCACGCGTGGACATATGGTTCATGGCTGGCAATCATGTGGCACTTTCACAGAAGATCCGAACGTTGCCAAGGATTTTATTTATTAGCTTTTTTTTTTTCTTTTCCATTTCACGATTTAAAGAATAATAATAATTTTATGCGTTGCTTTTTTTTTTTTTGGTTGTATTTTGAGACGGAACTAGAGTCAAAATTAAAAGCAAACGCGTGCGGGCATCTCTATAGTTTGCGATTTTTTTCTACTTCAAAGTGTGAACTGGCTACCGGCTGTCACCCCTCCTTTTCTCTCTCCTCTCTCTATTCTCTTTCTCTAGGTGTCATCCAGGAGTCATGACTGGTTACCGACAAAGTTTTAAAGCTTGGGAGTTGGTATCAGACCCCCAACCCCAACCCAAACCTAATGTTCTCTTTTTTTGGCTGTTGCTCAAAATATCAAACGAAAAAAATAAATAAAAATTTTGTAATACCCACAAACGCATGGACAGTGATAAAGAAAAATCGAAATAAAAAATGAAATGCAAAAAAAAAAAAAAAAAAAAAAGAAAAAAAAGGGCAGTTCTTTCAAAACTACTACTCTGTCCACACTCTCGCTTGTCTCCCTCTCTCTTTCTCACTTTCTCTCTCTAGAGGCTCTGTGTTTGAGTAGTTTCCTCTTCTTCTCCTTCTCCTCCTTCTGCTTCTCTTTGTGATTTATTATGTAAAAGTACAGAGAAAAAAAAAAGAAAGTTATTTTCTTTTTGGGGTTTGAATCTTCAGTTATAGCTGAAAAGAGTCTAGAAAAAATGGCTCTGGGAAGCTTCTTCAGTGTTGTAGGCATCCACATTTGCCTGCTCGCCAGCCTCTCCTTCGCCGCGGATCCGTACGCTTTCTACGACTTTGAAGTCTCTTACATGACCGCTTCTCCTCTCGGCGTTCCTCAGCAGGTTTGAGATCTCTATCTCTCTCTACTTTCTCTCTCAACATTCTCTCGCTACACTTATGTCTGACTCTCTGCTCATCAAGCTGGGATTTTTCCCACGTGGGTGTGCTTAGTTCTCGCAAACGAGAAATGGGTTGTCCTTGGATTCGATAAAGTTTCCACTTTTAGCTCCAGATCTGCAAAATGTGCTTTAGTTTATTTCACAAACAGAGCTTAATTAAGCGTTCTGGTTTTTAAGTTCATATATATGCTTGTGCTATGAGGGCATGTCGTAATTTTAGTTTCTTTTTATCTGCATTATTACTACATTGCAGGTTATTGCCATTAATGAAAAGTTTCCAGGTCCTACGATCAACGTGACTACAAATTACAATGTCGTTGTCAATGTTCGGAACAAACTGGACGAGAGTCTTCTCATTACTTGGTATGGTTTTGTCTGCGAAGTTTGATTTATGAGTTGTTTATACTGTGGATATCTGTGTTTGGTAGGAGAGAAAAAAACTAGAAAGGAAAAAAACAATATTTTAATTTAGGTGAGGAAAATTAAGATTGTGTTTGGTATGGATTCCCTCCTTCAGCCTTTCTAATTTTGGACTTATCTAAGTGAGAGGCGCAATGCATTTTCTCCTGTAAAAACATCTCCAATAGACATGCTATATCTTATCCTAATGTTTGACTGTTGTATATTAGTAAAATTTTAGTTTCCAATAACGTGCTAAACTAAAGTATGTCCTTCAATTTTTGATTTTATTACAGTTTTAAATTGATTAATAGGATTTTGAGAAAGAAATTGGAAGTGAAAATATTGAAGTAGCATTGTTCTTAGTATATGAACACAACATGAAATCGGTGAGCTAAATTTAACATTTTGGCAATGTGGCATGCTAAATACAACATTAGCATGCTTCTAGTCTTACGATTCATCCACTACTTCCCAACCCTATCCCACCTTCTGCTTTTCCCTCCTACCAAACAAGTCCTCAGGGATACTTGGTTAATTAGTCAAGTGCACTGATGGGATTGTTGTAACAGGGCTGGAGTTCAACAAAGGCGTAGTTCATGGCAAGATGGTGTCTTGGGCACCAATTGCCCAATTCCGCCAAAGTGGAACTGGACATATAACTTTCAGGTCAAGGATCAGATTGGTAGCTTCTTCTACTTTCCGTCCCTCCACTTTCAGAGAGCATCTGGTGGGTTCGGTGGCTTCATTATCAACAACCGGGCTATAATTCCAATTCCTTTTGCAACCCCTGATGGGGATATAACCATTTTGATTGGTGATTGGTACACAAGGAACCACACGGTAATTGTTTGTTGGATTTTTAGGACCATTCTTTTGAAGTAAGGAATGGAAATTGTTGTTTTAAAGTGTTTGATGGTAGATTCATTTTGGGATGTGTAGGCTTTGAGGAAGACCCTTGATGCAGGGAAAGATCTAGGGATGCCAGACGGAGTTCTCATTAATGGCAAAGGCCCTTACAGATATAATGACACTCTCGTCCCAGAAGGCATTGATTATGAAACAATTAATGTCCAGCCAGGTAAGTATTGACACCGTTGCTCTCCAAATATGTTTTTCCACTATTGGGGTACCCTTTAAATTTGAATGTGCGTGCTTGAACATAGTAAATTTTGATTATTTTTGCTGAATTACATATGTAGATCATGTCCTTTCCATGCATGTAAAATGGGCGATTTTTCTTTTAAATACAAAATGATGCTTAATTACTTAATGCACACGTTATCATTTGGACCGCAATGCATACCTTTTCTTGGTTAGTATGACGTTCATTGACATTTTCTTCAACATATTTTCTATGGTTGGATTCTTGAACAGGAAAAACTTACCGCATTCGCGTCCACAATGTTGGAATCTCGACTAGTCTGAATTTCAGGATCCAAAACCACAATCTGCTTCTAGCTGAGTCAGAGGGTTCATACACAGTGCAGCAAAACTATACTAGTTTAGACATACATGTTGGACAATCGTACTCATTTTTGCTGTCTACGGATCAGAATGCAAGTTCTGACTACTACATAGTAGCAAGTGCTAGGTTTGTGAACGAATCACAATGGAAAAGAGTTACTGGTGTTGCCATCTTGCATTATTCGAATTCCAAAGGCAAGGCAAGAGGACCCCTGCCAGAGGCACCGAATGATGAATATGATAAAACATTCTCAATGAACCAGGCAAGATCTATCAGGTTTGTGCTTCTAGTTGTGATGAAATTTCCCAATTGTATTTTTGTGGCCCTGTTGTATATGTACCTTATATAGCAAGTATGACACTTTTGGGTCAAGATTACTTGTTTCACTCGTTTCAGTCTTGATAAGCTCTGCTCCAATTTGTGAAAAACATAACAATCATTGAGTTATATAGGGAGATGATCTTTCAGGGTAAGTTTTGCTGGATTGTTCCAGATTTTTTATTTCTGGAGGAGTTTTTGAAAGAAAAACTCCGAACCACATATAAATATGGAACTCATATTCTAAGGTCATTTTATGAATTTCGAAGCTTATTAATCTTTAGAAGTTCACTTTTGAGGATTTTATTTCTATTTTCGAATTGTGCAGATGGAATGTATCAGCCAGTGGTGCTCGCCCCAATCCACAGGGATCTTTTAGATATGGCTCAATCAACGTTACTGAAGTATACGTGTTGAAAAACAAGCCACCGGTGGAGATTTATGGGAAACGGAGAGCAACGCTTAATGGGATCTCATTTGTCAATCCTTCCACACCAATCAGGCTTGCTGATTGGTTCAAGGTGAAAGGAGTGTACAAGCTTGATTTTCCAAACAGACCACTCACAGGACCGCCTCAGATGGAGACATCAGTCATTAATGGAACATACAGGGGATTTATGGAAATCATATTGCAGAACAATGAGACCAAGATGCAGACCTATCACCTGGACGGATATGCATTTTTTGTTGTGGGGTAAGAATTTGTTTCTCCTTTGCACTTCATCACGGTGACATGTCTACACAACGTTGTTTTCTGTCACAACATGATTTTTTTCTTACAGTGAAATACCACTGCTTTTCAGGATGGATTATGGTGAATGGACAGAAAACAGCCGGGGCACGTACAACAAATGGGATGGTATAGCCCGTACCTCGGCACAGGTATACATAAGCATAATTCTGTGTTGTAGTCTCTTATTGGTCCTTATAATCTTCTGATTTAGATAGTGCCTAGGCGTCCTCTTTAGGTCATTGTTGCGCTTCCTAAAAGCATGAAGTGAAATGTAGCATTTCGTTAAAACACAGTGGAGATTTCCTACTCTTAAGAAGTGGGTTGCTCAAAAAAATTCAATTTTTATGCTGATTCATGATCCAAAAAAAAAAAAGATAGCAACCAAGTAATATTCTGTTGAGATTAATTATCAACGCTCCAATTGGTTTTAGTGTTTTCCCTATAAGTGCTTCAAGTCCTTTATGGTCATGCTTTGGAGTAATTGTTCATTTATTCTGTTCAAGCTCAAAAAGATTCTATTTTATGCCAATACTCTGTTCTTTTCGACTCTCTGTTGTTTCAGGTTTATCCCGGAGCCTGGACAGCAATTTTGGTGTCTCTTGACAATGTTGGTATCTGGAACCTCAGAACTGAGAATCTTGACTCATGGTATCTTGGCCAAGAAACATATATCAAGGTTGTCAATCCAGAAGCTACTAACAAGACCGAGCTGCCCATACCAGATAATGCCCTCTTCTGTGGTGCTCTCAGCAAATTGCAAAAGTATGTGCTCTTTTGTGTGTGTGTGTTTTTTTTTTTTTTTTTTAATCCAATGTAAACATCATGAAAAAGGCAGTTTTATGACACATCATGAAACTAAAATGGTAAAAAAAATAAAATAATAAAATAAAAACTGGGACAAAACAATAATTTCAGTTTTACAAAGTACAAAACACGATACTCCTGATAAAATTTTTCATGTCAGAATGGCATTTCAATCTTTACATGTTTGTTTTCCTCGTTGCAGGCCAGAAGATATCTCTTTCGCAATATCAATCACCAGCAATGGATCAAACTTGTTTTTCACGCTGCTGATGACCATCTTCTTCGTAATTTCCATTTTCCGCTAAGGGGGTTTCTTCTAAAGTTTTCGCCATGTTGTTGTTTATCGCGGTCGGTTGTGTTGGCTTCTTAAGTGAGGTTTGTTATTTGGCGTGTGTGTTTCTAGGCTTGTAAGTTTTTTAGTAGTCTTGTTGATAATGAATCTTTTAGTGATTTTGACACGCATTCTTTTCCCTTAGATCTTCTTCCCACAATGGCCCATGTATTTCCTTGTTCTAATTTATTGGGCTGTTGTTTAACATTCTTTTATTACCTATCATTTTATGTATTAGTAACGATACAACCAATTAATTCAAACCAACTTCTTGCCTTGGCCTAATGCCTCTCCATTGCATTCGAATTGCGTTCATATACAATATAATTTTTATTAAATATAAAAATATTATATTTAAATATTAATCACATCACATTTTAAATCTAATATAATAACTATTTATTATTTTATATTTTTTATTACTTTTATTAATCATATTATATATTTTTTATTTATTTATTTTTTCTCTTTACTTTTATCAATCACATTATATGTTCATTATTTATATATAATTTAAATTCTTTTCATTCAAATATATATTATATTTAAATATAATGTAAATATTTTTTATTTAAATATAAATTATATTTGATATATTACATTTAAATGTAATACGAATATAATATGTTTATCAAACATCTCTTAAATATTAAATCTAAGCTAGTGTTTGGGACACAAATTTTTTTAGTATTGCATTTAAATGCAATGTAATTTTCTTTCAAATACAAAAACATTTCATTCAAATACCAATCACATCACATTTTAAATCAAACACAATCACTATTTATTATTTCACTTTTTCTATTATTTTTATTAATTACATCATATATTCTCTCTCTCTCTTTTTTTTCTCTCTATTTTTACCCATCACATCACATATTTATTATTAAAATACAATTCAAATACTTTTCCTCCAAACACACATTGCATTCAAATGCAATGCTAATACTTTTCCTCCAAATACAAATTGCATTCAATACATTGCATTCAAACGCAATGCAAATGTAATGCGTTCACCAAACGAACTCTAAATCTGTAATCTACTCATAATTATTAATTGTAACCTCCAACGCAATGTAAATTATATTTTTCCTTTTGAGCTTAAAATAACTGTCTCCCAATCACACAAGAATCAAGCTATTTGAGCCCTTGAAAATGACACATGCATACCAACAATGGAATTGCTTGCTTATTAATTTTGTGTTATATAAATATATAAATAACTTTGTGCAGATGCAAAAAATCAAACATTTGACGAATGGTAGATAATTGTGAAATGATCGTTTCTTATCACTAGTTTTACCTATGTAGTTGCATAGATAAAGATTGGTGAGTAGTACTATGTACTATGCTACAAGCTGCAGTGGTCCAGCCATGACATGGTGTTTCTGTGGGGGTTCTGTGGTCGCATATACCATCTAAAAAATCACATGCCCATTGTCACATCTAACGTGAAATCTGAATACACACTAAATATAAATAACAATGATCATTCATTTTCGCTACCATTTGAAATACCCTTTTGCCTCTTCTATTCTTACCTGTTTTGTGAGCTCCGATTTAGTATTGTGGTGTTACATGATTATTCTAATCCCAAGTCATGCCAGAGGCAGAGGATGTTTGTGTCTATATATATATATTTGTGTGTGTGTATGTATGTATGCATGTATATATATGTATATTTATATGGCCTCGTGATATATTTTACCACTCTGTCTCTTTTGCGGCAAGTGGGGAAACATTGGTTTGTTGTGGTTAATAATTTTTGTCCAACAATCAATGTTGACAAGAAAGTTCCTCTGCTCAATGGCTGGCACTCGTCTTCTTCTCTGCCATGTGGAAAATGCAGTCTTTTTCTATTTTTTTTCCTTCCACAAAAGGGATAAAGAAAAAGGTGCGATTTTTATAGGGTGTGTTGGGAATGAGACTGTTTTTAGCAATTATAATAATAATTAAAAAATAAAGCGAGAATTATCAAATGAAGTGGAAAATATGCTTAAAATGGCATTGGAAAAAAAAGAAGGATCAATATTGTGGTGGGGGGGGGGGGGAGGGGAGACACCAAAGGATTTGCACTATTGATTAGATGAAAGTGGTCAAGAATTTGCGTTAGTCTTGTAGTTTCTTCAAACAAATCCAAGAGTTAAGGATTGAAATAGCATATAACTTCCAATCCAGTGAACCAGGCCAAGGATAAAAGCATATATAGTGGCTTCAATGACCAATATTAATTCACCTCCTTTCAATGCTCTAAATGATAGTTTACCCTCTAATTGGTATTACTGTTGTAGCGGTTCTAAAAAATAAAAATTGATTTGCCCATCTAGCTGCTTCCTAAATCCTCATAATGTACAATCCAAAACCAAACCAAGAAAAGAAACAAATCATGGGTAGATCTAGCAGATGAAGATTCTGCTGATGATAGAAGCATTGCAACGGACAATGCCGTAAGTCGTACAATTGCGCAGAAAGAGATGGAAATTGTATTATTCATGTGCTCTTAAGAAAATTCAGCATAATTGGATATTTTAAGGAAGAACAATCAACCCTAGAAGGACAAATCAGCTAATTATTTTTATCGTACAAGGTCTGTAGTAAGAAAGGTTTCAAAGTGAGAAAATCCTACTGTGTTTTCTTGAGTTGCTTCATCTTTGTCATTTTCTTATTTTGTTTAATTTCCTTTGGTTGTTTCCTTTTAGGCCTTACGTTCTAAGATTGTTAGACTCTTTTTTCTTTTATTAAAAAAATGAATTTCACTAATAAGTAAAAATGACGAGGCCAAGATTAGTAGTATCTATTTTAGACCTCAAATAATCTGTATAAATAAAACTGTAAATTTACTTACCTTTCAGTTTGATGTGATTTTTACTATCCTCTTAATATTCGGAAACCATACACTATTGATGTTGATATCGTCTCACTAAAGCAGAAGGCTCCGTACTAACCTTCAAGTTTCTAATGTGAATCCTTTTTTTGCCCCCTCCCTCTGTTGAAGAAGTCGTAGTTGATTTGTTAGTCTTCTATGTTAACAGTACAAGTGAAGTAGTTCTGGTATGGGGTTACTCCAATGTGAAGCCTACATCACAAATATTATTTGGGACAATATCCGAATCGTGTTTTTTGTACAAAATGTAAAATGCACATCCAACTGAAGTAACCATGATGTTGCATCAACGTCAAACTACACTCAGTCGTGTAAATACATGTATATATATATATATATTCTTCTTTTAACATGCATGTAATATTGCCAACTCTAAAGTGCTTTCCTAAAAGCTGGAACTGGAAGTTAGTGCTTCTTGAGATGTTTGGCAGAAGTTGGAGTTGAAGATCGCGATTTGTTTGAACACCCATCTCTCTCACTCTCTCTCTCGCTTTTATTAAATTATAATGGAAGGGAAAGGCGACAAGGGATTCAGATAGCCACCAGAGAAAATACTGTATTTTTTTTTTTTTTTGAAATAGAGAGATATAGCTACTTTCAGCAGTTAAATAGTGAAGGCTAGTATTCGACACCTTTACCTTTGATTGCAACAGTCATTGTTATTGGGACTTTAAATTAAACTTTTGGTGATGGTCGCGCATCCTATGCAAAATTCTCAACTCTACTTTTACTACTCGCGCTTTCTTGCTCTTAAGTTTCATCTCTGACCCCACTCCACAAATATTTATATATATGATTCTAAATTCACCCTTTACCATTCACTACAAAATATACATATTATATGTACATGTATATATGCAAACATCTATATAAACATTTTGAGGTCCCTTTGCTTGGAAAGGTCGCCTATCTCCCGCATTGGAGGCATTCAATTAGGAATGTCCTTAACCAACCAAAAAAAGTAAGTGATAGGAATTTGGGACCAAGTGCTACTATTTCCAATATTTTTCATTCACGGTTATAATGTCTAGTTAATATGTACGCAAAAAGTTACTATTGTGGATTTTCACAAGTGAACAAACTGAATAAGTAATAAAATGATGAGAAAAGTATTTTTTTCACAATGATAGTATTACTAAATACTGAAATTAGTTAATTTTAATTTTAATTGATCGACCAAAAAATATTATAATTGAAAAATTAAATAAATAAAATAAAATTACAAAAATAAATGAACATAAATTGATAACACACAAGCAAACATACAAATGTTAGAAATTATGATTTCACTATAATTAATCAGATTTAATTTTATTTAAGTATATTATTATGATTTTGTATTCATATTCGTTGATGGTCACTATCTTTTTTACTTTATGTATTCTTTCTCAAGTTATACATAAATTCTATATTTTTATAATCAAATTTACGTAAAACATAAAAGATTAGTAAAGTAAAAATTCAAGATGAATAGTGTCATATATGTGAATAATAAAAATACAAATACAAATTCAATTATAAAAAGTGTTCTTTGAAAAATATGTGATAGTTAATAATATGACCACACAAAAACAGATAGATATATCTTTATTTTATCCCAGATTTTATAATATTTATTCCAGAGTTATGTCACAAAAATCTTCTTTTGATCTTATTTTGTTTCTCAATTCATTCAAAAGTTGGTCAGAAAGTTGAAAGTATTAAATTTGAGAACAAATACATCAACAAATACGACAATTATAATAACATATTTAATTTAATTAAATCATCATAATTAGGCTACATCATAGTTCTTAGCAAAAATTTATTTAATTCATAAAGAAAAATAAAATAACACAACAAAACAAATTAAACAAAATGACAAAATAAAAAAAAAAGAGTCTAGAAAGTTACTAATATTTGTGTTGATAGAACCTTCATAAACTTCTCTTTTTATTGATACGATAATTACATCTTAAACTAAAAAAAAGAAAAATTTATAAGTAAATTATGCTCTAAGTGGAGCTCTACACTAGAGGCCCAAGCCTCGAAACTTCCTATTCTATTGCTTCTTCTTGCTTTTTTGCTTCTGCTTCCCTCACTGCCTTTTATAAGCTAAAAATCGGAACTGTTTCTTCACAATTAGTGGCTCTTTTCAGTGCATGAATACATAGGGCACCAATAATCTTTCAATGCCAAGAAGGGAGCAGAAAGAAAAATGGAAAAAGACAAAGCAAAAGGAAAAAAATAATAAAAAATAAAAATAAAAAAATAAAAGATAACTATGATCAATTCTTGATGTCTCCTTATTAATCTGAAGTTAGAATTTATCATAATTTCTTCACACGAACTCCAATTTAAGTGATTTTTTTTTAAATACTCGTATCGATGAGAGAATCAAAATAAGACCAATCAAGGGGTTAAACTATCAAAATGAATAGTACCATCTGGTGAGATCCACTTTCATCACACGAATTTTTAACACTATTTGACACTGCAGATAAATAAAATGCTAAAATTAGACATTTCCAAAATAATGCTGTTGGTAAACTCATTGAAAATATTTAATTTTAAGCTTATTTAATGTACTATTACTAAAATAAAGTAAAATTAAATAAAAATCTCACAAAATTTATAAAAAATCTAAATTAAGGTAAACAAAACAAAAATAAATCAAAAACAAATAAAACTCTCAAGGATAAACCAATTTTTATACATGAAAAGTGCTAAAATAACTCTATTTTATAAGGTTATCAGTTACCTCATCAAAATGACAATTCAACAGTTTATATATATATATTTGTATATATGCAGCTTTCGTCACATTACTGTAACTCTTGAAACATTGTAGGAAATCTTTGTGATATATTTCAACAGGGATTTGATTCACGGACAATGTTTTACATTAACATTGATTCACATACGGAAATATCAGGTATATGAGGAAGGATAATAAATTTAGTTATACAGTCTTAGCACTTTAGAGGAAGTCCACTGATAATATATATTATTCTATATTATTTTAATTGATGTAACGTAATATTATTATTAAGAAGATATGAATAAACACATGAAATAAAATCAGACATAAAATGAGACATGTGAGCTTAATTTAAGATCACAACTATTATGGCATAATTCTGTCACAACTATTAATCAAATTAAAAAAAAAAGTTAATCGGGTGGCTAAAAGAGATTAATTAGGAGGGAAAAAAAAGATCTTTTATACAACACTTTTTTTTTTTTCTTTTTTTGAACTTTGATATTACACATGCGTGCGAGGGATTACAACTAGTCCATAACTTTGATATAGATATTTCTTGAACATTTATGTTGCGTGAAATTCAATATCACAATATTTTTCATAGTTATAGAAAACAGAGTCATTCTCACACCAAATGTTCCTTAGACTGGGATTGCCATTTTGGGAGAAAATCCAAACCAATTATTTCCACTGTTGAAACACAAAGACACCGAAGCAATGACCCACTGACAAAAGTGATGAAGCATACACAGGCTGCGTGCAGTGAGCTCCAAATGGCTTTGTTGTAATTAGAACATTAAAGAAACATAAAAACAGTTCCCATCTTGTCACCCACAGAAATAGACAGCTACAAATAGATCACCAAAAAAAAAAAAAATCACTATAATATTTTAGTTCATGGCCATCATCTGTCATATCATGACAAAATAAGGTTAATGATTGACATAATAAGTTGCTAATCAAATCGATTTATGCTTAATATTAGCGATAATAAATGTGGTTCATGAGATGAATAAATTATACAAAAGGTGCTACTTGCACCACTAACATAGCTAGCTAAATATTTCATTTTTTGTTTGTCAGTACTTAAACAATGTCTGGTGCCTCGGTCCCTGATTTCTGGTTCAGTGAGTGTATTGAGATATTAATTGCATCTACTTTGATGTTAATTTCTCACTCACATCATTTTTGGATATATCATTATCAGGTTTCACTGCAATTCGGAATTCCAAGTCATTGACTCGTTATTAAATGGTTATTTAAGTTAACTGCGAACACCATGATTGTAGGCTTGTTCAAAACGAGATAAAAATTATTATCTCGGATTTTTGAGAAAAATGAATAGAGCTAGTTGAGAAGAAAATTGAACAAAGAACAACTTGAAGTAATATATATATATATATACACAGATCTTACAAACTTAGAGCTCCTCAAAAAGAAAGGGTTTTAGATTGTGCAGATCTTACTAATTTCTCTAAATTAATTGCTTATTTCTTATTTTGTTTGCTTTTGGATATTTTTCTGTTTTAGGTTGATAAGATCTTTTTCTTTTATTTTTAATTAAATTTTGCTTATTAAAGAAAAGTTAAAGCGAGAAACTATTTTCTTTACACTCTATATGTTCCCTACGTAAATATTGAAATTTTTTATCTAACTTAAGGAGACGTTTGATAAATGTATTGTATTTTAATTATATTTAAATGAAATTTATTTTTTGAATATTATATTTGGTTGAAAAGTAATTGTTTTGTATTTGAATAAAATATGTATTTGGATAAAAAGTATTTTAGAGTTGAAAAGTTGATGTGATTAGTAAAAGTAGAGATAAATAATAGAGTTAAAAAATTGATGTGATTGTTTTAAAAAACTTTTAAATAGTAATTGTTTTTGTAGCACTGTTGAAAAAAATTATATTTAAATGTAAAACTTTACGTTTAATGTAAAATTGTATTGCATTTGAATATAATTAAAATACAATTACTGTACCAAACACCCCCTTAAAATTAAGTCTTCTTCGTAGATTGATCCACGTACCTACACAGTTGCTATTAAACTAATGTAAGGAAATTTTTTTTTTTAGCGAAATAATATGGGAAAATAATACAATCTCCTAAAATAGAAATTCGCTCAATATTTTCTATTAACTATATTTCTTAAGTTTTAGTATTATAAAGAAATTTGAAGGACTGAAAATGATACTGTGCAATGTCTAAAAATTATTGTATATATTGTTAGATATATTACCTTATATCTTTTAAATCCATAGAAATTCCTAAAATTTTTGGGTCTTTTAATTCAACAACTTATTTAACATCATTATTTGATAGGGGTCGTAATTAATACTTATACCAAAATTAGTCACAAAGCATATCAACATAAATATCCTGACAAAAGTAATTATTAACGAGGATCTGATTTCTATATCTTATGATCAGTTTACCGTACATTGAAAAACAGACTTTAGCCCTTCAAAAAAAAAAAAAAAACTTTAGCCTTAAAAAAAAAAAAAACTACCCCGTAGAAAAAATACAAATAAACAAAAAAATTTAATTGCCATAGGAACCACTAACTGAGGCATACAATGTTATATTTCTGGTGAATTTAAAGGCCTAACTTGTGCCTTGGTCGTGTACATATATATGCCAGAAAAAACACGAATAGGATACAAAGGCATATAGGACGCTACACATTTGTGTTTTGATAGAAGGTACTATGGATTTTATTTTACCAATTTTTTTCACAAACCTTTTATATTTTGAATACCAAAGAGGTAAAGACATGATACACTTCAAATAAAGGTCAACACCTTAAATCAACAAAAATTGTGACTGGTTTTTCAAAAACCAATCGACTTCAATCTCAAAATTCCATTTCAAATCCTTGTTCTAAATACAAGCTAAACTCTCATTTCCACACGCTTAAAAATGATGCTGCAATTAAATAGATATCCACTCTCAATTCGCCACAATTGGAAGAACGATTCTGTCCCCAAACCTAATTTACCTAACTCACTTATGATGATTCCACAATATATAAATATATATATACATGTATATAAGTATAGAACACACATAAAATGCATAAAGTAAACAATTAAAAAAAAAAGGAGATGACGAAGGAAGAGTTACTTGCCGTAAAGTAATGTTATGTATTAGAAAAAACTTGCCAAAAAAAAAAAAGTATGAAAAAGGTGCATGATATGTAATAGCTTAACTAGTTAATTGATTAGCATAGCAACTACATATTAGTGTGCATTGTCAAAGCTTAGCATAAAAAGATGGATAAAGTCATGAAACAAAAAGGTCTTTCTTCAGCGGAATTTAGGGATAAAAGATCTAGAAAAGCTTACATGATTCTAGACATGAGCAGTATCAACATTAATATTAGATTAAAAAAAGTCTTGATCTACTACCATATTATCCATATTGCAGGGTTTTCCAGGAAAAAGGTCTTAATTAGATATTGATCATCTCTTCATAAGCACATGAACCTCCACATATATATATATATATGTATGTAGTCCTTGATTAGTAAGGTCCAACACCAACATGATTAGTGGTCGAAGCGAAAAACCCTGCATCTTTCATCAGAACGTCGTCTCCTGCTTCCTATATATATTATATAAATTCAAAACCAAAAAAATTAAAAAAAAATGAAAAAAGAATGTTATTGTTGTAAGATTCTAATGTAATGTGACTAATACAGAGTTACATGGGAATGAGAAACTAGATGGATCGAAGACACTGAACATATATATACACATATATATGTAATAAGCACAGTACTAGAACATAGAATTAGGCAAATTACCTGGCGAACATTTGTCTTCTTATTGGCAGCTGTCTGATCAGGCATGAGACCAAAGTGAATGTGTGGAAAGTGAGCCCACTGACACAGACAAAACAAAACAAGTTACACATCCAAAGGAACCCTAAAAAAACAAAATACTATCTTATGTATGTATAGCCTTTTATATAATATATATGTAAGGGTGCCCTTTTTACTTTACTTTTCTTTTGTTTTATCAATGAAGAAAAGAGAAAAAGAAAATGAAACCCTAATTGGGTAAAGAGAGTAGCATAGTGTAATACAAAGTAGGTTTTGGAGGGAGGGAGGGAGGGAGGGAGGGAGAGAGAGAGAGAGAGAGAGAGAGGGCATATTATTGATGTTACATTCTTAGCAGCTGCACTGAAGGCTTCTCTGTGGGAGATATCAGGGTTTACTGACTTGATGCGTTGGATCTCGTCCCTGCACCCACATTATATATATATATATTTATATATGCAGGACCATTATTCATATATTTTTGTTTCAGTTTTACAGCAATATGTATAATCAAACATATATATATATGTATGTATAGAGAGAGAGAGAGAGAGAGAGTGAGAGAGAATCTTATATGGGAGGTGTAATATGTAAAAATATACAGGAACTGTGTTATGATTACTCACTTGATGAAACGATTGTATGCGGAGGGGACTCGCTGTCTCTTCTCTGGGGCTGTGATAATATATATATTATTGGCACAGAGATAGACAGTTAATTTTCAGACACATTAAAGAATCAAATTGCAACTTTTAGTGCATTTTCTGCTTCCCCAGCCCCACACCCATTTTCCCCTCTCATCTAATCTCTGCCTAGTAGTACCGTCTATCCAATGTCATCATCTTTTCCATACTTGATCTCTAAGTCTTTGTATACATCACTAGAGTTTTTTTTTCCCTTCTTAACTATTTCTATTGCTATTATTTTTTCAAAAAAAAAAAAAAAAGGACTGAAGAAGATGGTCCCAAATTTCAACATCTATATTTTCAGTAGATCAGATCATGCACCTCACCTTCTTTACAAAGAAAAGGTCAAGATAGATATAATTGCCAACTATAATCTCTTTCCTTCATCATTATTATGTGAGTGTGTGCATATATATTTATATATATATTCTAAGCAATATTGTTATGGTGTTGGTGGTGCAAATTGCAAAGTCGGATATTTCTTCTCGAGGAAATATTTGACGGCATGCAATGTCTCAAGAACCAGTAGAGACTTTCCCAAAATGGAAGAACCGAAAAAAAAAAAAAAGAGGAGCTAGGTATCTGTAATTTAAAGAATTCTTGCTCAGACCAAAGATCTTCAAGGGCAGTAATAGAAATGCCAGAGAGTTGTTGCTTTAAGAAAAAGAAGTCGATCCATTTTGTGTTTCAAATCTCTTGGTGCTCAACTTAAGTGTCACTGAAGATGATCAAGAGTTTTCTGAGGCAACAAAACATTGATTTAACTTGCCTAAAAATTCTGAGCATAAGAGACGGAACACTTAATTTGTTTGATCAAATTAGTATTTTTGAAGAAATAAAAAAAATAAAAAAAGAAAGGGAAATCCTGGATCTCCCAGAAAATTAGAGAAGGAGATAAACAATCAGAAACATTTATGGCAGAGGAATATAATCTCACGTACGTCTGTTAATAACAGGTGGCCTTGAAAGTTCATGATGATCATGAGTTACCCCTCTAGGCGGCACAGCAAAGTCAGTCATGCTTGTTTGGTTCATCAGGAAATTTGGTGCTGGGCTTGGTATCTCTTCCTGCATCAAAGTGGTCAAATATTATTATCATCATATCATCAAAAATGTGTGTATATATATAGCAAACCCTATAAATATACAGATATAGTTCCACATATATAAATTTAATTCAGTTTGTAGATCAAATGATGAAGGAGTATTAGTAGTTGTATGTGTTTATATACATTCATACATACATATATATATATATACCAGGATATTATGATGAGGAGTAGTGAAGAAAGAGTGGCCGAGATGAAACTGATTAGCCGAAGGCAGAAGCAGACCACGCATGTTCACGGGAAGCAGGTTGGTGCAGTGGCCACATCTTACAGTCACAGTCTTGAACAAACTGGTGCAAGGAACACTCACCTATAACATAAACATAAACATGAAATCAAAATTACACTTCTAGTCATATATATAGATATACAAGTTTGATAAAAAATGTATATATGAACCCTAGAAAAAAGAAGAAGAAGAAGAAGAAAAATTTAATACAGTAGTGATGAAAAGAGAAGAAGGAAGGATATATAATCAAAAATACCGCAAGAACAGTGTCGCAAATGTTGCAATGGACATAACAGAGCTGCTCGGAAGGAGGGAGGTGGTCCAGCGACAATGTTGAAGCAGAAGAGGATGACATTTTTTTTGGACTTGATTCCTCTTTTCTTTTATAAAAAAAAAACAGCAACACAACACTGATTGATGATTGGTCTTGTTTGATTGATTGATTGATGGAATGACAGCTTAACCACCACCTTGGATCTGCTTTTTTTTTTTTTTCACCTTTGATTATGAGTTGTGTAAAAGAAAGGTAGCAAAAGAGAGAGAAAGACAGGATGGGGGAGATCTATTTGGTCTAGTAGGTTTAAGAGGGGCAGTAGTTAAAAAGGCAGAGAGAAACTCTCTTCTCTCTTGCTTCTGTTTATCGGTGTAGTTTATAATAGATCATTTACATGCATGCATGTACATGCATGTTCACATAAATAACCATGCATGCATATAGTATGTACATGATATTATCCATGCATATATGCATCAATTCTATGTACTATACATTTGCGTATGTGATATGTCTATGCACCACCGGTATACATATAGATGAGTTCATACATATACATATATATGTATAATATCTAGTCTAACTCTAACATACGCATATAGTGTTAAGTATAAGAGATAATAACATGTGTGGTTGGCATTCCCGATGCTCATTGGGGAGAGAGAGAGAGAGAGAGAGAGAGAGAGAGAGAGGCGGCAGATGTGGGGGAGAGGAGCCAGAAAGGGACGTGTGCATGGGGGTGATATAGCTTTCACACACTCACCTGTTGTTTTCAGAAGTTAAAGAGGGTGTTGTCTTGTGGTGTGGTCTCAAACTCAAAGCCCTCTCTTTAATTTTCTTCTTCTTTTTTTGTTTTTTTAGAAAATGAAAAAAATATATTAATTGGGTTTGCCTCAATTTCCGAACCTCCCCAAAAATCCGACGGTTCTCCTTTGAATCTCCCGGACAATAAGCTAACTCTCTCTTGCACCCTCCGTCCCCCCTCTCCGACTCCTTAGGGCTCCCTCAGTCCCTCTCTCTGGCCCCCAAACCCAAACAAAACACCATAATAGCCTAATCATGTGTTCCCCAATACACCCGTCCAATCAAATGTATTTTCTCATCCTTTTTGAAAAGCATATTTTGTGATGGGATATATGCGAAGCTCTCAATAAATAAACTAATATAATCCATATGACAGATACAATAAATTGGAACTTCGATGATATGGAGATCTCTTGTTTTATTTTACATTACTAGTAAGAATTATTCTTAATTATTAGAATTTTTAATAGTATATAATTTATAACTATTAACACAAAACCATTTCTAGTCATAGATCAAAACCTTTAAAAATTTGATATAAAAACTAAAACTATGCTTCTTACCGTTAGTTCAAATTGGAGAACCTACACTAAAATTTTCACTATAAATTATGAATAAATATATTACAAGTTCTATAAATATTTTTGAACCATAGGAGGAATTATGTGGTAAGGTAGATGAATAAAGACATTTTTAAAAGTATATTTATAATGCCTGTATTTATGATTCCTGCAACATAATCTCCTTTACGACTTCTGTTAGAGGTGAATACTTTTTGCAATTTAATTAATTTCACTATAAGAATATGAAATTTTAATCACAATATTTTCTTATAAGATTTTTAATCATAATATTTTTATATGATTAAATGCCACTTTTAGTTATAATCTTGTGACCAATATTCAATTAGTCACAAATTTTTGTTGTGACTAAAACTTTTAACCAAAGAACTTTTAATCATTAAAAAGGTTTTAATCATGCTGTGATTAAAAACCTTGTGATTAAAATTTTTAATTACAACAAAAAGTGACATTTAAAGTGACTGTGATTAAAAATGGTATTAGGTCACATAAAAATATTGTGGTTAAAAATGTCATAAAAAAATATTGTGACTAAAAGTTAATTATTATTATTATTATTTTGCAGTGTTTGGACAAGTACTAAATATTGTTGCATTTTCCATTAAAAAGATATTGTTAGATACCGTAGAAACTGCAAAACTATATGAATGAATCACTTAAAATATTTGGATATATGAATCAAAAATACTTTTGAAAATTAAAACTAAAACTTTTCTCAGGTGAACGCTTTTTATCATTCAAATAATTTGGGGACAATCTAACATGTTCAAGATGTACAATAGTATAATAGGTACTAAATATTGATGCATAAGTATTATAGCAGGCATGCCCATATAAATGAATCATAGAATAGTGCCACATATAATGCAATAGCTTATTAGGAATAGGACGAGAAAAAAAAAGTTTTTTTGAATTAGCGAAATATGTTTTAAAAAGAGAAGAAAGGAGAGGTCTTACGTACAAAACCAAAAAAAAAAAAATCTAAATAAAAAAACAACAAATAAAATATCTTATGAGAAAACTCCTTATGATTTTCTCATTTAAAAATCCTTCCTACTATGAGCACTAAGCTTATAGGATCAATTTTTCTTTACCTAATTTTTATCTCTTTTTTTCCCCTCAAAATATCCAGATATGTTAATTTCTCCCAATAACCCGAAACAATAAATTTCACCTCTTTTTGAGCACTAATACAATTGTTAATAACATCACCCTCGTTAAGGTCTAAATATTTACAGGATTCTTTGTTTGCTAAATCGCCCAAGATTTTTTCAATGTTGTAACTCTAGCCCTTGTGTTACATCTAGTTTTCAACAATTGTCTTCTTCTTGCTTCATTCCTTATTAATCGGAATAAACCGATTGACATCACCATGATCAACCCAACTTTTGGAAGTAACAGTGCTCATCTCCTCGCAAGCATTAGTATGAGATATCCGAAGAAACTTGCTTGATAGAGAAAGAAGTTGTTTGTTAAGTTATGCAGCTTAGTTAATTCTTTATGAGAGACCATACGTATTTCGACCTTCACAGCATGGTCACTGTGGGGCTTGGAAGAAAGACGGGAAGCCCCGCCTAGGGAGTTCGGGAGTGGAGCCCTAAAAAAGTGTACATCAATGGCAATTGTCTCATTGAGAATATTTTGGGGATTCACGTTTGTATATCATTTGTCCCATTTTTTGTTCACGGTAATGCGCCATCACCGTTAGGTTTTATAATTATGAGGGAGGATTGAGAAAAAACATGAAAAGTTTAAGGATGTGCTAATATATATTAAAAACTCATTAAATAATTATAGTAGCGATTAAAAGTTAAGATAGTTTAATATTAAATTGAACCGTTATAAATCTTACTTATTTGTACTTTATATATATATTTTTTGTGATTTTATTGCTCTAGATTATATAGAATTATAATGTTTTGTTTTTCTTTCCAAATTTCTCTTACCATAAATCTATTTATTCAAGAAAAAGGAAAATATATCGAAAGATGTGATGAAAAATTGCATGTCCCGGGTAATGTATGAACTTATGGTAGTAAAAACTAAAGTTATTCATAAACATAAGTGTCAATTTTATTTGTTTTGTATATGATATTCGTGAAGGGGCTCCTTTTAATTTTATGTTTACTTTTTACTGATTTGACCACTCAATCTCCCTCGTCTTACGCACAGACAGATACGTATTTAAGTCAGTAAAAACCATCTCAGTGGGCAGACTAAGCCCATTTTTACCACCTTTGTCCTTTCCTAAATTTCCTTTTTTTTTTTTTTTTGGCTTACTTTTGCTAACTTGGCTAGAATCTTTTCCCACGCCTACTCCTTTCCGTCAACAGATCTCTAGGGTTTTCGTTACAAATTTTGTAAAGCTACCCTAACTTCGGTGAAAAAGAGAGTTGCCAATTCCCTTATTTGTCTTTTTTTTTTTTACTTTTTTTTTTTACAATTTAACGGAATTTTTTTTCTTTTTTTGCCTTTAATTAATATATGTTGTTACAGAAATCAATGCCCTCACCATTCCTTGCTCATTTAAAGCCCTATATGTTTTTTTTCCTCTTCCCCAAGAAAAGCCTTTTCATTCAGTCACAAATGGGAATGGTCCTGTGTAACTCGTATGCAAAACATTAAATGTGTTCGTAAATAGAGAAAAAGAAAGGTGTAAAGTTTGCTGGCCTTTTACAGACCATCGCAAATGGCCTAATCAAAATTTAAAACCTACGTTATACGAACCACCAAGGAGCATTCTTATTTGCCCCAAAAAAAAAAAGAAAAAAGAAAACAAAAGAGCATTCTTGAAAGGGAAGTAATTGTTAAGTTGTGTAGTATACTTTAGAGATTTTACATTTGTAAGTTCAGTTATTCTGTTTTATTATTTATTTTAATATGAAGGGACAACCATTTTAGAGTTAATCATCGAGATTAGAGCAAACAGAGAGAGAGAGACTCAGAGCTGTACAATTTTTTCTTGTAAGCTTTCTTCTTCATCTTAGTAAATCAATACACACTCTTATATTTAGGATGAACCACTAAAAATATATTGTGTTCTTATTTGTTTGTTTTGTGTTTTTTTTTTTTTCCTTCTGTGATTTTGTTACTCTTAGTAAAAGTAATTAAGGTGTCTAATTTTTAGCGGTAACAGCTCATGGATAATCAGCCACTTTTCCCTAAATGTTCAAGCAACAAAACAAAGACCATCATCCATACAAAGTTGATGTAGAAGCATACTAGATTTTGGGATGGGACTGCCTGGCTTGGGCTTGAAGAAGTGTCTAAACCCGTCTATTGGATGTGTCCATAAATTCATAAAGGACTCTTCAAAATAAAGGTTTACATAGGCATTTGTTTTGGACTTTTTGCAAGACATGGTAGTGAATGCTTCTCCAAATAGTACTCCCTGGGGTGTTTAAGTGATTTGCTTGCACATCTCTTATCATCTGTAATTTCTGGGAATGGTTGCATCAACTCTTTAATAAATTATATCAGACCAGGAGGTCATAAGTTCAAGTCCTGAGATAAGCACTCAAGAGGGGGTGCTTTCTTCCAAACGAGGGAGAATGATGTGTACTTGAACTTGGGAGCCAGGAGTTGGCCTATATCACTTAAGCATCAAAGAAGTGCCTTAACCCTTTGGGCATGCCATGGATTCGTGAGGGATTCTTCGATAAATGAGTAGTGCTTAGAGTGGATTCTCAAATCTGTTTGGACCCTTCCCAATTGAGCTACGCTCTTCTCAATTATAAGTTTTAAGATGAATGTTTGTTTGGACTCCTATATCAAAATATAGAATAAAGAGTATTGTATAGATATAAGTACTTTATTTATTCTTTCTTTCTTTCCTTTTCTCTTGCAAAGCTTCTTGCTAGGGTGCATTATTAGTGAGACAAAATATTAAGCAGTACTGGGGTTCGAAAAAAAGGTTAATTTTAGGAAGTACAGTCCAAGTTAATTACTTGTACACGATCATCTGCTTTCATTTCTGCTGCCAATATTTGTTGGTTCATCATCTGCTTGAAGGGTTAAAACTTGACTTAAAATATTAGATGTTGCACAGGCAACGTGGCCACTGTCAACATGTTGACATGATCACTGACTAGGTACAGTACACACAAATTATAGTTGTCTCTCGACGTTAAAAACTTTCTAGAAATATTTTTAATCCCCTCTTTTGAGAGGCAAAAATAATTTCATGGGATTTACACCATACACTTCCATAACCTATAATTATGATGAGGCCCACGGAGAAAAAAATTTGCTCAAGATGCCAATATATAAATATTTATGATATGCAAGATTATAGAAACTGTTAATACTGTTTATATAATCTATAATTACATATCGTGTTTGTTACTTGTGATGAGAGGCTCCCAATAATCAAGAGGTGAGACTGGCTTTCAGCTGATGAACAAATTTAAGAGACCTTTAAAAAAGTCAAAAACTAAGAGTTGGTTTTTAGCCTTGTTAAGGGAAACATAAAGCTAGCAACCTAAAGAACATCTAGTATTTAAAGTACTCTTGCGCCTATGAACCTTTACAGGCATCATTGTAAATTTCTCTGACTAAATTTCTTCACCTCAATTGGCTAATAGTTCTTGTCTTTTTCTCTATGTCTGTGTTTTTTTTCTTTCTTTTTTTGTTTTTTTTTTTAAATGTTTGTTATAACATTGGGATTGTCATCAAGATCGCATTCCTTGCAGCGATCTAAGTGTACTCTTTCTTATTCTTTTTTTCTTTGGGTAATTTTTAGTTGGTAAATTTTCTTTGGATAATTAGAGTATGAAAACCTTTATCCCTTTCTTTATTTTCAGCAATATTCACATACACAGAGAACAAGTGTACAAAAAGTGTTCTCCCATACCATCGGTAGGGTGTGAGGAATGCTTAATTATAGTTTATAAGTGCCCACAAATCCTCCTCGTCTGAGTGAGATTATTTAATAAGGTACACTTGCGAGTCCATGATGCACCTGCTATCAGAAGCAGGCCAAGTTTTTAAGCTAGTGGAAATGAGATAGAAAATAAGGCTGTCTGGCTAGTTCAAGCATTGTTCCAGAAAAAAGGAATCTAGCTTTACCATTATCAAGCTGGATGCATTGAAATTATTCTAACCGTAACATATGCACCAAAAATAAACTTGTTATAATTAATTGTTAATTAAGATGGTTATTATTGATGAGATGTAAAAAATTAACGGATATCTAAAAATAATATATAAATTCTAGGTTAGGGATTATAATTATCGTACGGTTGAGGGGGGGTTGACGAAGGGAGAGTGAGCTGTAAGAACTAAGATAGAGTAAATCTAGCTAGGGTTTACCCTGACAGAAAGACATCTTGAAACAGAGAAAAATAGTTCCATTAGGAGTATAGTAGGGCAGATCCCGAATCTGATGTAAAACCCTCTTCGCGCAGACCCATTGGCCCCGATCTACTGCTTTAGAGAGCACAAGGCTCGAGTCAGCTAGCTTTACGTACTTAACATTCATAATTTAAAAAATTTTGACTTTTTGTGTGTGTGTGTGTGTGTGTGTGTGTGTGAGTGAGAGAGAGAGAGAGAGTAATCTTGTTCATCATATTCATGTGGGTAAAGAAGATTAAGGTTTGATCATTATTGATCTCCTGTCTATCAGCTTTAAGCCTCCAATCAATGCACAATATTAAAACTATTAATGCAACCTGATCATATTCGTAATTAGTAAGATTTGTAAAATTCTGTGCACGCAGTAAGCTCATCTCCGAAAGTGAGATTTATTTATTTATTTATTTATTTTTGATATGTCAAATATGAAGATGTTCTCTTCATTGTCTTTGTTGAATAGTTTCTGTCAAAAACCAAATGAAGTGGTTCTGATTATCACTATTTTGACTTAGTTCTCGGTTGATTTTTGTGACAGAAATGATCTCTTGCTTTGTTCATAGTAATTAAATTATTGACAATTCATAACAAAAAAAAAGGCTTTTTTTATTCTTTATTTTTAGGCTTTTCATGACAAAAAAATGGCTTAATACACCTCAAAATCAAGCCCCTCAAGTAGCCTGAGTCAACTAATTTAATATTACAGTTCAGGATAAAGGAAAGTATAAATTATCTAATTAAGCTCATAATATGAGATGTTTAATTGAGGACCAGATGATCAACTCAACGGGACGTTGATCAAGACCAAGTCCTCGCTAGTGAGTTAGAGCTTTCATTTCCTATACACGTGGCATCGCCTTCAGGTTGACAACGCATATATTTATAGGAAAATAAATAACTTTTTTTTTTCTTCTCGTATATAGCAAATTTATCAGTAGTTGAAATCAAAAATAATCGGAGAAACTAGTGTTGAGGTCATCTAGGCAGTACTTATCAGGCGACTAATTTAACATATATTATGAGCTTGTGTCTGTGTGGGATTTAATATTAATTATCTAATATGCATGATGGCAGTATATAATGCATGATAAATCACCATCAAGCCATATGCATATGCGGCATATTATGCACACACACACACACACATATATTATGTGCATGTGTATGTGTATGCATTAATTTGTGGCTGCATGTACGAATGAGGAAAAGCTATCACTGCCAAAAGCCTGCTAGGAGCTATTTGTTGCTGTTTGTGGGGATATGAGGATCTTTGAATTTCTTTCTCTCTCTCTCTATCTCTCTCTCTCTATCTCTCTGAGTTTCTGATCTGTGTGTCTGTGAAATATGGGGTTATGGTGGGGTTGGGTAGAAACCGATAAAGTCGAAATTGAATGTTGATCTCTGCTGTCTTTTTTTTTTTTTTTTAATTTTAGTTTTTATTTTGATCACCAGTGTTAATTTGCACTTTTCTGTGAGTCAAGTACGTAAGAGTATTTTAAAGTAGAGGCGGTGGTGATGATGTTATGCCTCTCTTCAGATTGTGTATATATACACCAACATTATAATATGCCACATGCATTACTCCAGCCAAGTTGCATGGGCATTACGGAGGCATTTCCCTGTTGTTTCTGAACCACTACCCAAGGACATGATAGTTCATACCCCACAAACCGGATGGGTATGCATACACATATATATAGATATACATATTGTATATAAACAGACAGCAAACGTTAATATCAAGTGGAGGACAAATACTAAGGACAATACACATGCTTGGATGGACTCGATATTTAGTTGAAGGTACACATTAATTTGCTTGGGCTTGCCTTGGAATATATGATTCATTGCATTCGAACGCTCGGAGTATAATCTAATTATAATTTTATACGGATTTTATGTTAAATAGAGTTGAAAACCCCCACTCCAAATTCATTGAAAAAAAATTCGTTGCATTTGGTTTTTATTAATATTGCAAACAAGTCCATGTATATAATTATACATTTAGTAAATTCATCTGATCAAAATGTATCTTTGAATGATGGAGGTTTTGAGACCTACGTTTGCCCTGGTATTTCTACCATGCATTTTTATTTTTTGTTTTCTCTAAAACTTGGGGTTAGGGAAGTTTGAACTATCTTTTTGGTGGATTTAAGTGTGGAATTTCTACTTAGACTTTGGTTGCAACCACCCTCTGCCTTGCATGATAGATAATTTGTACAATTATAGCTTGAACATAAGTAGGAGATGAGTTCAAATTGGTTTTTTTGAGTTACTTATTTGATAGTACTGAAGTGGGAGAACTGATGAGTACCATAAACAACAAGAGCAATGCCTTCATTTACATTGAAAAATATTAATAATTTTTAAATTCACGTGTCTAAATATGGAATCATTAGATTATGAGTAGTGTTAGTAATACCAACTCTAATTTTAATTTTTTTAGTATCAAATGATGTGTCATTTTTTCATTGATAAGTGTAATAAATTGATATGATAACATTTTAAATACTTACTAATAAAATAATGACAACTTATATATCATGTAGACTAGTATTTAAAAATTAGGATTAGAGTTGGTGATCTCAACATTTTTTTTAGATTATTAGAGGTTTCTTAGTGATTTTGTTTTAAATTGAAAAGATCAGATGCACGGATAATCACCATTTGTAGTTTATAGTATTTTTCAGGCAATGCTATTTTTTCTTAGGAATTATTGTTTCATTAACTGAGGTAGATCTAAATACGAGGAGAAACGGAAGAAATTGAAAGGTTGGAAAGAAAAGTAGCCTAGAGAAAGAGCATATTATGAGTGCTTCATAATATTTGATATTCTATACAGAGCTAATGAAACTCTAATAAAATTGGGTAATTCATAATATTGGCCCTCAAAAAGTACATCTATGAATTATTGTCTGGTTATAATAGGTTCAGATTTTTTTTTTTTAATCTTTAGTTAGATATATATGAAAGGTTAAGAGTCCGAACAAGCATTAACGGAAGACAAAAAACATAAAAAAAATACTAAGAATATCAACTCTAATCCTAATTTTTAAGTACCAATCAATATGACATGTGATTTATTATTCTTTTATTGATAAGCATTTAAAGTATTGACATATTAATAAAAATATGATATATAAGTTAGCACTCAAATAATTAGGATTAGAGTTGACGTACGTAATACTACTTAAAATATAAAAATATCTATTTAAGGAGGTGGTTTTTACAATTTTTTCAATAAAATTTCTCACCAACGCCCAATGAGGTATTGACCTCGGATTAGCTGCCCTTTAGAGGACGGATGGTGATTTACATAAATGGTTGAATTAGAGCCTAGCTGAAAAAATGTCTAATGTCTAAAAACAAACTTATTTGCGAAATTAAACAAAAAAAATTAAATTGACCAAATTGTGCTAATAAAAATATACTTAAATCTAGTTTAAGAAATTAAAAAATATATTTCTTCCTAGAAAATAGCCACATTAATTTTAGTAATCCATTTTTTGATATTTTAAAATAGAAATTCAAGAATCCTTAAAATCATCTCCATTCGTTTAAATATGTTTAATGTTTTTATGAATAAATTTTTGTTATTGATATTTTATATTTATTGTCAATACCATGTTAATGAGGTCAATATGTTATGAAAAATTAACATTTCATTCAGTGAATAAGTTTTTTTTTAATTTATTTTGATGACACAGTTTATATGGTAGTGACTAGAAAAATGAAGAATTATTATTTTATTGACTCAGTCCTTTCCTTTTTTTTTTTTCTTATTTTCATTGATATTAAAATGAATTATGCAAATAGGTGAATAACATTTGAAGCCAAATGTGCAATGGACTAACAAGATGATCAACATCCACTCCAAAGTGCAAGATATTGAAGACATTATATTAATGAGGTTAATATGTTATGAAGATCAACATCATTTAACATGTTTTGTTGTTTGTTGTTGATTTGTTATTCAATGTTAATATCATATTGATAAGATCAATATATTATCAATATTTATTTGATAAATGTATCTTATTTTTGTTTAATGACAAGGTCAATTTGATAGTGATTTTTTTTTTTTTTTGCATTTATTTTCAATATAGAGTGAATATACGAATTAATTTAAAAAATGAAATTTGTCAGTATAATTTACAATGACTCAAGCAATATGAAAACAAGCCATCAATATAATGTATTATATACTAATAATGACTCAATCAATATGAAAAATAAACCACCAATATGAATATAATATGTGTTTCACCACTAAATTTTCGAAATGCTGTTATCTGATTTTTCTAATTTTTTAAACAAGTACTGCATATTGACGATGTCAATTTTTATATAGACATCTTTGATTTTTAAAAAACTAAAAAAGCTACGTAAATAAGAATGTAACTGCTAGTAATAAGCAACAATATATATATATTTTTTTAGTTTCCTTCTTGATAACGTGTTGTATCTCTCTTAAAAAAAAAAAAAAAAAAGATAAAGTGTTATCAGCAGAACGAAAAGAAAAAAAGCCTAACTTCCTTAAAAAGAGATATTCAATTAATTTCCTTAAAATCATATTAATAAGTCAAATGTTTTAAAAACAGAAAAATGTGCATTAAATACGATGATTGACTGCTAAAAAAGTCTCCTAAATGCAGGTGGTGGAGTGGAGTGTCATGAGTTACAGGATTTTTTTTTTTTTAATGCAAAACGCAGATTATGGGGGGTATTTGTGGGAATTTTTTTTTTTAAATTCCAAGTTCATTCAAATTTACAAATAAATTAATTTAAATATATTCTTTAAAAAGATATGTCAAAAAATAGTCATTTTATGTAAATACTTAATAAAAAATTGGCACAACTCATATGCCCAATAGAATTGCGTTACAACATCTTGTCAAGTCCAGATTAGGCCTCCCTTAAGGCCCATGAAATAAAGATAGGCCACCCTTGAGGCCCATGAAATAAAGAATGCCACTCAGGAAAGCCCATTTGTTTGTTCAAGCCCTTTAGGTGTGTATGGTTAGGATTTTTCCTCGTAATTTAGATTTTTATCTTAAAATTTACTTTTTTATTTAGTATTATAAGAGGTTAAAAATTTCGAATCAGGAAACAATATTCAAGGGATCTACCTGAGATTTCTAAAAAAACCATTTTAATAGACAAGAGAAAAAGGTAAATGTAATAAAATATAATATTTATTAATAAATACATTTTGTTTACTAGTATTACTAAGGTGTCATTTGGCACTAATATTTCATTTTAACTTCATTCAAGTACAATACAATTTTACATTAAACACAAATTTTACAACAGTGCTACGAAAACAATTACTATTTAAAATATTTTTAAAACAATCACATCAACTTTTTAACTCCACTATTTATCTCTACTTTTACCAATCATATCAATTTTTCAACTCTAAAATACTTTTCATCCAAACACACATTTCATTCAAATACAAAACAAATACTTTTCAACCAAATACAACATTCAAAAAACAAATTTCATTCAAATACAATCAAAATACAATGCGTTTACCAAACGCCCCCTAAGTAAATTAGTAATGAATATAATATTTATATAAAAATTTTATAAACATCCAATTTACTTGGGGTTTGCTATTCACTTTTTACTTTATAAGTTTATAATTTTTTTATTTTGAATCGAGAGATAAGATGATTTTTTTTATATAAATTAAGATGAATTTTATTTTAAATTATATAAAATTTTGAGAGAAACAAAATAAGAATGTTTTATAATATATGTTACGTGAAAATGAATTATTTGGTGAAAGTTAAACCTTCTTCAAATTATTATAAATTTCTCGTTTAAATCGATATTAGATGATTTTATTAAATTACATAGAATTTTAAAATAAACGAAATAAAATTTATATTGTCAATTTTTTTCAAGCACATTTCAAAATTACTATACTTTTTTTTTACTGTAAACAGTTTATTTTTATTAAACACACATTTTAAAAATAAATCCTTTTTAATCTTAAAAACAAAGATGATGTTTTAAAAATTATATTAAGATTTTTTTTAAAATTGTATTTATTTATATATTCTGAGTGTATATTTTAAAAAACATAAAAATAAAACTTTGTTTGATTATATTTTTAAAAACTTATTTTATAAATAAGTATTTTATGAGAATATATTTATGTTTAATTTTAAAAAAATAACAAAAAATAATTTATCAGTCTTAATTAAAGAATGCCACTCACGAAAGCCCATTTGTTTATTCAAGCCCTTTATGTGTGTATGGTTAGGATTTTTTTCTCGTAATTTAGATTTTTATCATAAAATTTACTTTTTTATTTAATATTATAAGAGATCAAAAATTTCGAATCAGGAAACAATATTCAAGGGATCTACTTGAGATTTCTAAAAGGTTTTTTTTAATAGACAAGAGAAAAAGGTAAATGTAATAAAATATAATATTTATTAATAAATACATTTTGTTTACTAGTATTACTAAGTAAATTAGTAATGAATATAATATTTATATAAAAATTTTATAAACATCCAATTTACTTGGGGCTCACTATTCACTTTTTATTTTAGAATTTTAGAATTTTCTCATTTTGAATTGAGATAAGATAATTTTTTTTATTTAAATTAAGATAATTTTTTTTAAATTATATAAAATTTTGAGAAAAATAAAATAAGAATATTTTATAATACATGTTATGAAAATGAATTATTTAGTGAAAGTTAAATCTTCTTCAAATTATTATAAATTTCTCGTTTAAATCAATATTAGATGATTTTTTTAAATTATATAGAATTTTAAAATAAATAAAATAAAACTCATATTGTTAATTTTTTTCTAAACACATTTCAAATTATTATATTTTTTTCCACTTTAAATAGTTTATTTTTATCAAACACACATTCTAAAAGCAAATCCTTTTTAATCTTAAAAACAAAGATGATATTTTGAAAACTATATTGAGATTTTTTCTGAAACTGTATCTATTTATGTTTTTTGAGCGTATATTTTAAAAAATATAAAAATAAAACTTTGTTTGATTATATTTTTGAAAACCCATTTCATTAGGAAATATTTTATGAAAATATATTTATACTTAATTTTAAAAAATAATAAAAAATAAATTTATTAGTCTTAATTAAAAAAAAAACCATGTAGTGGTGAGTTTTGTAATGAATGATAGGAGTGGAAGACATTGATGGTAATTTGAAAAACATAAAACTTTATATGCTTATATTTTTTGAAAAACATAAAAATAAAACTTTATTTGGTTATATTTTTGAAAACCTATTTCATAAGTGAGTATTTTATGAAAACATATTTATGCTTAATTTAAAAAAAATAACAAAAAATAATTTATTTGTCGTAATTAAAAAAAAAACCATTTAGTGGTGAGTTTTGTAATGCGTGATAAGAGTGAAAGACATTGATGGTTTGAACACTAGGTGGCGACAGCGATAACAAAATTTGAATTACGAGTCGATAGTCGTTGTCATGAGGGGGTCGTCGTCATTATCGTCAATCCATAATTATTGCCTTTCATTAGAGATGGAGGCCATCGTTATATATGATCGTCGTCACCGATATTATACAAAGAAAGAAAAAAAGGAGGAGAAAAATGAAAATAACTTTTATTTTTGTTTTTAAAAAACTTAAAAAAATAACATAGTTGAATTATGATACAGGAGGGGATTGGACAGATATTTCTATACAAAGATCTTCAGCAGCTTAAGAATTTTATTCATAAAACAAAAATTATTGTCATTGCCTAAAAACAAGTGGCAATTCACCGACCAAAGAACACAACACACAAACGTGTGTCTTTCCCGACCAAATGCCAACCCTGATCTCTATACAATTGAAAAAAAAAAAAAAAAACACCCATCGTTTAAAGGCAGGGGTAACATCACACGTGCCAAGTGCACGTGTCTGTAATCTAATCCATGTTCTCTCCTTGTATGTCTCTCTCTTCCTCTTCTTCACAAAACAAAACAAACATTTTTTTTTTCCTTAGCTATAGCAATGGCACTCACTTCAATTTCCCCACTATCCATAAAGACATTAACGGTCTCTTCCTCAAATTCTTCCAAGTCTTTCAAGTCCTTTTCTAAGGTTAATAAGCCCTTCTCCATAGTCTGCACTCAACTCGGTAAAGTAAAAACTTCTTATCAGATTTTGAATTTGCTTACTACCAAAAATATCAAGAAGTAAGTGATTATTATTGAATTTTGATGAAAAAGAAAGATTGTCCCAGGAAGACATGTAATAAAGAGGAGTCAAATACCAACAAGACTAGTAATTGGAGCAGAAAACTGGTTTCAGCAACAGTAGCGGCTGCTGCTGTTATCAGCTTTGGCAGTGGCATGCCTGCAGTTGCTGATCTCAACAAGTTTGAAGCTGACACGCGTGGTGAGTTTGGAATTGGATCTGCTGCCCAATTCGGTTCTGCTGATCTAAGGTGCTTTACTTCTTCATTTTTTATTTACCTACTTTTGTGTGGAATTTTGGGCATGTTTATTAGTAAGTTAAAAGAGGATTATTGATCTTATCAAAAAAATAAAAGGGGATCATTGATTTCAGTTGTTTATTTACCTATGGTTAATAAGTAGAATTGGAAACAATCCAGTCCCCCTGGGGTAGCTCAGTGAGTAGAAAGAGAGTTCAGGATTTCAGGTTGCAGGATCTAAACCCTAAGATTTTCTTTCAAATAGATAAAACAAGTGTACATACGCCCCATACCACAAGAATTGGAAACAATCCATTTCTTATTAGGGGTAAGAATTCAAGCAGCCTCAATATTGAATTGTTCTTGTGCGGACTCGCATTATCTGTTCTGTTTATATATCCTATTTTTCTGCCCCCTCAATAATATTTTAACAACTCATATTTAACAACCATTTAACCCTCAAGAAATTAACGTTAGTAATGTTGTATATGAATGTATGAAAAGGTGGGAAAGAGAAGTTAACTCCCTCCCCTTTCCCTGTTCCTTTCTCACTGATGATAAGTAAACATACCCCTTATATTTATGGATTTTTAACTTTGAGAGAGTGGTTTGATTTGTATGTGTTGCTTGTTGCTCTGCAGGAAGGCAGTACATCTGAATGAAAATTTCAGGTGATTTTTTTTTTCTTTTTCTGTCATACTCTATTCGTGTGTGATTAAACCCAAAATAGGAAATGAGTAATTTTGAAGTCTCGTGCTTCTTTCTTCTTCAAAAGAAAGAAAGAAAGAAAGGGAAAAAAGCCAGCTCAATCAAGTACCATTTATGTGGATTGTCCGGATCTTGCTTAGAATCCGTAATCTCTTAATAACTAAAATAAATTGCGGGGAATGATATGATATCTTTAAAACTCCACTGGTTTATTGCCAATCCTCATTTGCTTTGAAGTACTAAGGGAGAGCCTTTACATAGAAATCTATTTTTAAGTTTGATTGCAAGTTGTATACAACTTGATGCTTCAGTGATTCAGTGAAACTCTTATTCGTGATGCAGACGAGCCAATTTCACAGCTGCTGATATGAGGGAATCCGATTTTAGTGGTTCGACATTCAATGGGGCATACCTTGAGAAAGCTGTAGCTTACAAGGCAAACTTTACTGGTATAAGCTTGTTGCTAGAAAATATTAGTTGAGACGTATTTTGGCAGATAACTTAGAGTTATGTGAGATCGATCCATGAAAGCCGATGGCAGTCAATTTCAAGAAATGAATAGTTAGAAGTTTAAGGCTTTTTGTAACTTTCATTAAACTATTAGAGTATAACGAGAGAGTTTCTTCAAGGATAGAGAGAGGGCAGTGAGGTGAAGAACTGTGATTGTTGTCTGTTAGTTCATTGGCTTGTTCGTGGTCTTTGCCAATTGTCATCACAGTATTTTCTCTGTTGTGATCAACAAGAGCAAATTGCTTTAACGATTCGATAGAAAAAAGCTTGGAACATGTTAGGTACCAAAAATCTCACATGTGCTAAGAATTAAGAAAAATGAGGACCTCTCCGCTCGTAAGCCGTTTTTCGACCAAATAGGTTTGTAACAGAAGTAAGACCATTAACCCTACATCAATGAACAGTTTGGTACGGCCGTAACACCTCATTACATTGAGGTTTCTTATATGTTACCATCTAAATCTGTGTCCTCAGCCTAGTAGATCCATGTGATGTTGATCCTCTGACATCGACTCAGTAACACTACATTTCCACGTTTTATTTTGAACAGGCGCAGATTTGAGTGATACGCTGATGGATCGTATGGTAAGGCCTAAATCACAGTTTTTTTTTTTTTTTAATTGTTTATCTGTCTGTCTTGGCTTATTCTTTATAATTCATGCTTATCCATGAAGATTACATCATCTGCAAATGTGTTAAAGAAATCAAATTCTGTACCATGTGTACACTTACATATAAATATATATATATATATTTTTTCTGCCTCTAACTTTGTGGCTGCAAATTAAGGTTCTTAACGAAGCAAATCTAACAAATGCGGTGCTGGTGAGATCAGTTCTAACGCGTAGCGATCTTGGAGGTGCACTAATTGAAGGTGCTGACTTCAGTGATGCTGTCTTGGACCTTCCCCAAAAGCAGGTAATTAGGAAATTATCTTTTATCTTCTACACTTGCGAATAAACTAATGCCTACTAATTCTCTGTGTTTTATTATAAAACGAGGCTTTGTGCAAGTATGCAACTGGCACAAACCCAACTACTGGTGTAAGCACCAGAATAAGCCTAGGTTGCGGGAACAAACGGCGAAATGCTTATGGTTCTCCCTCTTCTCCTCTACTAAGCGCCCCGCCTCTGAAACTGCTTGATCGGGATGGTTATTGCGATGAAAATACCGGCCTTTGTGATGCAAAATGATCGCCAGTTTTATCCTCTTCTGTTGAAGAAAACAATGTACCATAGATGACATTTTGATGGAGAAAGTGTCAAACCTAAACACCTTTTTTCTCTACTTGAACATGAAGAAACAAAATCATGATTGTAAACATTAAACACGTCAGACAAATCAATAGCTAATGTTGATATGTGTGGACGTATACTGGTCTTTTCATGAGAAAATTTGTTGTAAATTGCCCAAATCTTATTCTATGCCTAGCGTTCTTTTCTGCCCTTCCCTTGTAGCTAGTGACCACTTTTATCAACAAATCACAGACTCACACGTTATCCTTGGGACCTGATTATTATAAGATGTGATCGCGTAAGTCTCATATCTCAATCTCTAACCGCTTTAAAATAGCAATGGTGATGAACTAGCAATAATATTACTTTTCTGCTAGAAAAGCGTATTTTCTTGTTAATCTCACCACTAGAGTGACAAGAAACTACTGGATCTACCTTGTCATATTTTGAAAGAATTGTGCCTCTACGGACCATGATGGCTATTTGCAAGCTATGATTTGGAATCATATATAAACATGAGATTTGTAGGTCAAATTGTTTTAAGACATATTGCTCTGAAGAGAGCCATTCGAAGTTCAGTTTATATTACCTTAAATCAGTCGAATGAAAAATGTACTAAACTCATATCATATCAATTGGTCAGCCAAAACATATCTCTATTTGGCAATAACTGATACATTTCCAAGTTATAATCAATCTAAATTATTAAAAAATAAGTCAGATTAGTTCAAATGCTCACACATAAGTGCAGCATTAAAGGATTTTCAACATGACAAGTGACAGAGTTTTTTTTTTCTTTTCATATTTTTTTTTCTGGGTAATAATTAAATTAATGGGTAACTGCAAGTTGAAAAAGGTCGTTAATTAAAAGCACATAATAACCAGCGGTGAAGAAGCCGGCCAATATCTTGATCAGTCAAAGGTTGAAAACAGCTGCTATAAATGAGAGAGCCAAATATTGCTTGGCCTTTACATTTTCACCTTTTTTTTTGACAAAGATAAAGTAGCAGCCAATTAAGCAACAAATAGTGAAAACAGCAATGAATGGATAAAGAAATGCCTGTCTCCTTCATGGTTGTCCCCAAAGCTTATCCCAATCAGGGTCTGCCCCCTCCTTTTCTATCAACTCATTTCATTTTCCTTTTTCCTTGTCTCTGGCTAATACCTCCCTAAATTCTAACAAATCTCATTACAGAACAAACATTAATTAATTCTGTTCATTAATCCTATTAACAAACATTTTTACTATTTATAATCTCCTGTACAGATTACTCTGGAATTATAGTATACCCGTATACATTGCTTTATCTCACAAGTCTCAACAGTTTGTGAGCAATTTCTACATACATACATACATATGTATATATATATATATTTGTATGCACATTGATATTTGATATGTGTGTTTCTTGTTAGATTAACCTCATTATATAACATGTGCACAGATTGTCTATGTACGTCTGTATCTTATAATATAAAATACGTACATACTATGATATAGAATCAATCATTGCAAAAGTAGATCGATAATCCTAGGCAGTCTACTAGAAACAAAGACGTCCCTGAAGTATTACTACTTAATTAATTTCTTTTATGGGGCATGGATATCCTATATACAATCTATTATATGTGAGTTAATTTTCCCTTCTTCACTGCTTTTATTATTTTCAAAGGAAAATAAGGCACATTCAAAAAATAAATAAACTAAACAGTTTTGTAGCTCATCATGAAGCCAATGTCACATGTTAGAAGGTAGTGGTATCTTCACTACCCATGTTCGGAGTTTATTTAAGAATCTAGTGGAATGTGAAACAGTATTAGAACCTCATTTATTCTTCTATTAGACTTAGCCTAGAGCAGTGACAGACCTACATAGGAGTCAGTGGGGCCATGTGCCCCCTTCAACTTTTTGAAATTCAAATTAACCCCCCACAACTTCTTTAAATATTGTAGTATGCCACCCCCATTAATTTTTTTACTTTTAAATATGCTCCTACACAGCACTTAGCTTATTCTTATGTTTTAGTATCATAACCACAATTTAAATCTTTTCCCCCCTCCGGCCTCTTTATCTACTTTTCTTTCTAATTTTTTTATTAAAGCTTTTTTGTTTTCTATTGTAAAAGATATATTGACTTTAAGATTACCAACAATTAAAGTATTGGTAAATGTAAGGTTGTATTTATTATTTAAAAAAATTCATCTTTGGAGGAAAAATAATGTTGTAAAATAAATAAAAGTGAAATTTAATTTTCAGTTAAAAAGTACAAATATGTAAATATATCACAAGCTAAATGCTTTTATTCTGATTCACAAGACTAACATTTAAGATAAAGTTCAATAACAAATTATATAATAATTTCAAAATATAAAAACCATGTGTAATAATTAAAACATGTTAATAAATATGAAAAAAAAAAGTAAAATTCTTTTAGAATTAAAAAAATAATGAACTTTTGTCCATATAAAGTTATTGTTTTAATTTAAAATTTTTATCTTTATATGTGTCTCTGTTAAGATAAATTTCTAGATCCGTCTCTAATTTAGAGTTACCTTGTCCATTATAAGTTCGTAAGTTTATACAAGAGATGCTACTTTAAAGACTCGACCAAGAGATTTGAACTCTTAAGACTGAGAAAGATCTAGAAAAGACTTTTACAACCATTATGCCACCACCTACAGTAGTGGTTAACTTCTGATATAAGTGCAAAAGCAAAAACAAGAAATTCTAACACAATATATAGCTAGTAATTTCTAGCTAGCATATAGCCATTTCAAGCCATGTCCCAGGCCTTGCCTAGATAAGTTACTACTACATAACTGTGGCAGAGATTACGTCCTTGATGTTTGAAAATTGTGGAAGGGAGAACCAGGGTTTATGATCAAGCCCAAAGGCACAGCTTAATGTGCCAAGTATACATCGTATATTAGGAAGCCATTAATTAATTTTCTCTACAAACGGTATAATGTGATAGCTAAAGATTATTGTCTTGAAATGAAAAAAAAAAAAAAGGGAAAAAAAAAAAGGAAAAATTTGTAGGTAATTAGTTGTGCCAGAACCAAAAAAAAAAAAATTAACTCATTTTGTATAGAGATTTGGAAAAAAGGAAGAACTAATTATGAGAAGTAGATGAAAATGAGGGCTCCGGGAACTGTGGAGGTTTAGGATTTGGGAAACTAAGGAAGCACATGAATGATGGTGCTGGCTGACATGAACGAGTTTGGTTCACATGGTCAATGATGTTTGTCTTACTTAGTCTGCAAACTACATTCTTAAATTCTAAAGTTAACATCCCTAATTATTCACTCACAACTCACTGCATCAATGCGCATGGCATATTGTCCCTGCTTGTGTTTCGGGCTTTGCAGTGTTCCAAGTCTATCTATATATAGAAACTCACTCTTTCATCTCATATATACCTTGACACACCCCACCCTAGCCCTACCCAAAAATAAAACCCAGAAATTTTAGTAGATGGCTCTTTTCCAAAATTAAATAACGTATATAAAATATTTTAAAATATTTGAGATGAATAACAATGAATACATAGCTAATTGGTAAATAGCAAATTTATGCCTAGTACTGAATAGATTATTTATCTAATAAATTTGTTATTTACTGTTATTTACTTTAATATTTTAAACACTTATTATTTATTTCAATTATTTACTGTTAAACTATTATTTTATTATTTAAAAAAAAACCCTAACTCAAAAGCCCATTTGGTCGCATTTTTAGAAATGTGATTATTTTTTAACTCAAAAATTAACTATTATATTTTTTTGATATTTCTTTAATATATAAGTTTTACAAAATGAAAATGGAAAACAGAAAACTAGAGCGTTTTTCCGTTTTCTCGATAAAATATTATATCTTTTTATTTTTAATTTCTATTTCCCTACTAGACGGGAAACGTATGTTATTTGAAACCATTTTCATAACACTCCCTCAAGAAATGTAAACAAATGTTTTCAAAAGGATACAAAATTCCCTAGAACCTTTCGTCAAAAAGGGGAGAAAAGGCTAAATAGCATTATTAAAAAAAAACCTTTAAATGAGTAATTAGCAAGGTTTAAAATAATTGAAATAAATAATTTGTTTAGTCATTATCAGCCAAAAAACCTAAATAAATTCATAAATTTGGGGCCAAAACACCAAAGGGAAAATTAAGGAAAAATGTGCTAGAGAGAGAGAGAGAGAGAGAGAGAGAGAGATTAGATAGCCCCTCCCTTTATTAATTCTTTTATCCCAAGTGACGCAAGAAAGAAAAGAGAGAATGGTAAAAGAAACCGTAATGAGGAAGAGCAAAAGCAAAAAGCCAATAAGGACTTCAAACTTGGTCAGAAAGAATCAAAAGCTCTCATCCTTTTTGAAGTCCTCCTAAGCATGTTCGGTGTGCGTGTATGTGTATGTCTCTGTCTATCTCTCTCTCGAATTTAGAGTATTGTGCATTATGAGTCCATGAGAGCACGCCCAATGATTGTGTCGCCTTCCAAAATTCCCATTGCTTAAAAGGGATTCTCATGCTTGACTTCAACTCAAGTAACAAGGTACACTAGCTACCACTTAATCGATCTCTCTTGGTCAAAATTTTTATATACAAAACTAGCTAGTACTCGTCCTGTCCGGTTAATCCCATTATTCATTATTACAGACATGTCTCCAACTTTTGTTTCGATCCCAAGTATATAAACCCCTATATATTTATATGTAAATATCTTTCAAAATTCACTGCACGCGGTCACACAATCTCCATATTCACAGTTAACTATTTCTTATCTTTCTTCTTAGGACCATCGAATCTGGGACAACCGCTTTTCTATTTGGAAGCTAAGATGGGTCAGGACCATTGTCCAAATATGAACTAAAGCTATTTATATAAATATATATATATATATCATTTCCTCTATTATATTGAATGAAAGCTTTGAGTTCGGTGTTTTGCACAACTGGGTTTCAACATTCACGCCACAATATTAAGGATGATCGACCAGCCTCCTCCCCGTTGAGCCATATCTATTACCGTATGAAGGTATCTAAAATACATATTTATATTCCTGTAAAATCACTCAAGAGATAATTCTTATTATTTGTGTTGTCTATATGCTTTTGTATTTGACAAACAAACTAACAGATCATATATATATATATGTTTTCGTAGGGACATGTCAAAATACGACAGCTTTCCTGCCCTTACTGGTACTTTGTCGACCCAATACTTATTATGGTATGTTCCTACAACCTTATTCTTTTCTCTTGGCACGTTTCATAAACTAAAAGACTACCGTTGTACTTTAAACTTCTTTATTTTATTTTAAATCTTAATGCATGTTCTAAGAGTTGTTTGTCCCTACAGACTATATATTATCTTATATAGCACCATATACACTCTATACCATCTCTTATCTGTACTACGGCCTTCCCTTGTATATGCACATATACATGTATATGTGCGTTGCAACTAAGAAAAATAAATAGATAAATATTAAGTGCATGCATCACATGAGGCATGAGTATTGCTAGCGATGACATAGAAGTTTGTTTGTAGGAAAATTTCTCTCTAGACTTAATGTAATTATGAGGATTACTAATAGCCTAATATGAAGATTTGAACAGTTTGGATATGGGACTAAACACATAAACTGCCATACACGAACAATTTATTTTAATTGATATAGGATGGTAGCTTAAATAATAAATGTCAACTTTATTGGGATGTTCTATAAGATATCAGTTATTTCCCCTCTTTTGCTTTTGCCTTGTCAAAAACATAATAAAAAGAGAGTGGAAAAAAAAAAAAAAAAGCTAGTCATAATAAGTGGCACGACCGTTAACTAGAAGCAGTATATTAGTCCGGCAACTAGCTATTATCTGCGTATATATTATTAGGACTACATTATCTGTGTATATATTATCTGCGTACATATATTATTCCTCTAAGTACTACATTCCATTGAAAACAGTTAGTTGTTAGTATGCCTTATAATTGTAAAAATATAAACCTATTATTAAATCATCTCTTAACTACTTAAACTTTTAGGATTGATAATTTAACATGATATATTTATCGCTTTTATTATGATCATGTGTTAGGTTCTTTGATATGTTTTTGACTTCCTCGTTATGTTGGCTTCCTGGTTAATGTTTGTCCATATATTTGCTCATTTCTGACTTGCATGTAAGCTTTTGGAATGGATTAACAAATCACAAAAGTACTACTTAGGCATATGAGAGCTTTTTTATTTTCCTTTTTCTTGAGACTTTTGTCCCTCACCCTTCTTTTTCCTTCACTCTCTCTTGCTATTATGCTATACATGTTTCTGTCAGCTCACTTTATTCTCAACTCCATCGCAACACATGCATACAGACACACATGTATGTCTCTGACTAACATAAACAAATTATGCGTTCGTCACATTAACATAATAGTGTACGAGCCATATGACCATGTGACATCATATTTAACTCAAATCCACAAAACTTAATATTCCCAGTAAATTCAAAAATTTTCCAGAACCTGCAATTGGCATTCAGTTTCAAAAAATAATTTGCAACTTTCTCGGCAAACACGCAAAATGGGCATACACACATGCGTGATCAAACTCATATAACATCAAGAATCCTTGAGATCATATTACAATATAATGTTCCATTTTGTGCAGAAAACACAATGATATATCTACATGTACTAAGAGTTACATAATAAACCTTTCAAAGTGAAAATTTTCATCTTCGACAAGGCAAAAACATATTCAACAAGTGCCCTCAAATATATAATTCGAGCAGCAAGGCCACAAAGTCCACCTATTTATATATAATTAACAACCTTATTTTGTAGCATATATATTGGTCTAACTACTAAAATTTATAGTCGTCTCTGGTATATCAATCAATACAAAGGGCACAAAAAGTCGATAATAGCTTAAAGCAATACGTACGGAACTTCCCATTTGTCTTATTATGTACAGCAACTCGGATTAATAGCACTTCCTTTTTCATTTACTGTAACTTTCTATCATGATTAATTAGTATGTATATCAACTAATTACTGTATGTAGTAAATTACTGTATTGTAGTAATTTTATTTCTTAAATCTTTCACTTCCACAGATCAATGTGGCAACTGGTTGGGGTGGATGTGGAAGCGTAATCCTGCGCGATTTCGGGCCTTTTGGACTGATCATTGGCCAACAAGTTCATGTGTTCGGTCACATGAAACACATGATGAGCTGCATTGGAGTAATTAGTGCTTGTTTCCTTTGAAGCATCCTGATCATGGCTGAGCTGAGAAGCAACAAACTTGTCAAGGACTCTCCAATCCGTGACCTGATCAATCGCCGCCTGCTCGCTATTGTTGTTAGTGCTAAAGAGTGAGCTCAAGTTCTGCTGATTATTGTTATTGTTGTTGCTGTGTTGTTGAATTTGCTGATCATCTTGTGTCAGCGTCGAAGATTGCATCGCAGTACTTGCAGCCGTGTTTCTGTCATAGGCGTATGGGACTTTCGGGCTCTCCAATTGTGGGAGTTGAAAGAAAGAGTCTGCAGGCATATTGTTGTACTGAAATTCAAGCTCTTGCTTGCAGGCGTAGAGATGGTGATGATGATGGTGATTGTGTGACGCGATCAAAGCCGAGGGGTGATGAGAGATTCGCCGAGGTGAGTCCAGTTGATCCGGCATGAAGGAGACTTGATCATCGTACCAACATGGCGAGTCGTAGTCGCCGAATTTTCTCACCGTTGCCATCCTCTTCTTGAACACCCTACATACAACCCATCCTTCTTCCTGGTGCGCCAATCAAATTCCGTTTAGAGATCGTGTAGCATATTGTTGAGAAAAAATTACAAAAAAGGTAAGAAAAAGGCAACGACCTATCTGAATATAAGAAAAGACATATATATATATACACAAAAACAATAAGTGAATCAAATCAGAAACTATGTTGTACAAATAATAGAGGTTTACATAAGAATAGAGTATACGAGTTATGCATGTTTCTTGTAGATTATTTTGAATTTTGTCCGAAGTTAAGTCATTAGATGAGGACTATTACAATGCTAAAAATCTTCTTCTAGTTATTAACCGAAATAAGAGGCTAAAGAAGTTCAATATTACCATGTCCTAAATATATGTTAGGATATAGAAGAAATAAGGCTTATAATAATACAATCTTTTAATTTCTCCTTGCTAATGTGTCTTTGGCAATATATAGTTACATCCCATATAAATAAGTTGCTTTATCTTTTTTTTTTTTTTTTTTGTTCTAGCGATGGGTTCTCTCTCTCTCTCTCTCTCTCAAGAAAAGGCTAGTTAATCTCACATATTATATATACGTGTATCATCTCATATACACATATCTACGGGTTGTTAATTTCATTTCTGAATGAGTTCCCCGGTTCGTTCTTAATACTACACATGAACGAGATAAAAGTACTCTTGACAAATATGAATTAAAAAAATGGATGTATTTTTAAAGCAGAATGTTATTCTTTTTCTTTTTATTTTAATAGACCTAAACATTTTTTTTTCTTGATATTTACTTGCCTGAGGAGTTCCATTTTCGTTGGTTTCAAGTCTATACTCATGCATGATCCAGTCTGACTTTTGGCCATTGGGAGCTCGGCCTTTATAGAACACCAAGGTCTTTCTCATGCCAATCAGGCTATGCCTTGAATAGATTGCCTTATCTCTTCCCGTGGCTTTCCAGAACCCAGCTTTTGTGGCTCTGTTTGTCCGAGTTCCAGTTGGGTACTTCTTATCTTTGTGACTAAAAAAGTACCACTCATTTTGCTCCTCAGTTCCTATTTTGCACAGTTCTGTTCAATGAGAAAACTATTCATCAATTTAATTTTTACGTTAATACCAGAACATATAGTATACTAAAAACTAGCTTCTGACATTTATATATATATATATTGTTTAATTAGTTTTTCACATTTATGTAATTTTTCTTTTCATTTTTATTTTTAATACTATTAATTGGCCGGAGCTTAGTATGAAATGAGATTGTTAATAGGTGTCAACCTAATTGATAGGTATTGGTTTCCTTTGATGACACTTGTTCCTTCTCTTCACTATCATTTATGTGTAGATATATATAAAGATAAACACTAGTTCATAATTGCTTAATTTCACTAATTTCTTTTTTAATTAAATATTATTATTTAGAAAGTAAATAAGAGAAGTAGCGTAACCTTGAAGATCCCAAGGCTCAATCTTGTAAAGATCAACATCTTTGATGACATCAAGATCAATTCTTTTGGAAGCAACCTTTTTCCTGAGGTAATAATCAACTAGTTCCTCATCTGTGGGATGGAATCTGAAACCCGGCGGTACATGTGAAAAAGTATTCATTGCTAGCTCTCCCCAAATTTATCAAAACCTGCGCATCCATTTAAAGTGCAAAAACATGGATAGATAATTCAGCAATAATTTCAATCTAATTTTTATGGCTCTTGTAGAAACATCAAAATATATAATACATGCATTCCAAGATCTATACATATACGAATACACACACATATATTTATATCTATATATATACGTATGCGCGTTTATATATATATAATGTTCAAATACATAACTCCCTTCCTATTAATTATGAGAGAAGAACTGATCATAGAGTGTGTATGCATCAAAGAATAGTAGCATGCAAAAGTAGTAACAAGCCAACAATTATTCATATTTATTTACTTATTATTTCAAAAGCTTGAATTCCCAAAAATACCTCTCTTAATGCGTCGTCTCTTGTATAAATTACAAGGCTACAAATGGAAGAAAATTGTTTACAATTGTAGATTATACTGTCGGTAGAAATTTGTTAAAATGAGGAGGAACGATTTATTAATCATGTTCAACATGATATTAGGCAATCATTACACCCACCAAGTATTCCATTTAAAATGAACAAGTGTACACTTAAAAAATATACAGGTTCGCAAAACTAAGCAATAATTTTCAGAGATTATCGATCATTTAAATATTTTTTATATTTTTTTAATATTTGAGAAGATGGGAAAATGCATATACTTTGCATTGACTTTTGAAAGTGATACAGGTATTGACATAAAACATCAATGAACTACCATCAAGAGCATATATTCACTTTGTTTGATTACTAATTGTTTCAATTCTAACCCTAACGGCGGACTTAATTATTAGCAAGGCAAAAAGAACTTTGACTACATTTCAAATCTAACTATAGATGAATATTCTAAATCGAGATAGATATTGGGATCCTGAACAGAAAATAATATGTACACCACATATAAATCAGCTCAATTAGCCAATATTTCAAAAATCTTTGAAAAATAGAGGGGGGGGGGGGGGGGGGGGGGGGGGGGGGGAGGGAGGGGGGAGGGAAACTACAAGCATAGATGCAACTTTAAAATTAATGAATATAGGAACCTAACTTCGTTAATTTATTCTCTCTAATAGAAATTTGAAAAATTAGTTATTAACTGTCCAAGAATTGTAAAAATAAATAAATAAAATACAGTATAATACAACAGATGATAAGACGTATTTATATGCATCTCCTTGGGAAAAAAAATAGTATATGATCTAAAATTTCTTGATTACGAATGGTGCATGGGGACATCTGAGTAAATCTCATGTCATATGCATGGCGTTCTTAATCTCAATTGAAGCTAGAATAATCTTGAATAAGACGTAAAAATAAGAATAGACTGCAGACGCAAAAGGACTAATTAAGTAGGAGAATTATAAAATTACTGCCGAAAGACAAGGTACTTCACGTCAAGAGATAAACTTAAACTAGCTTATATGAACGTCAGAGAAAAATGTATAGATGAGTTTGAGTTATGAACTTGGCATTAATAAAAAATGAGAGATAATTTCTCAAAAAATTAGAGGAATAAAATGGATCATATTTCAAGAATCCTAAAACCAATACATGTACATATATATACATATATCAAATTATAATCATATTGTCAGACCAGAAAATACCTATATTATGTAATCCTTGCATTGAAAAATGTGCATAAGAGTACATGCATATTTGCAATGTAATAAAATTCAACAACAATCAGGAACAACGAATGATATATAATAATCATGTTTACGAACAAGAAGAAAGCAAAGTTTCATTTTAGGAAAGCCATAAATGATGTTGCTTTTCCTCCACTTGATGTTTGATGGTTCAAGACAAACGATTCATTATGCTCTTTAGCACTGCCATATTTACAGCATGAAATCCATGATCATTTGAAGTGAGATCCAATATTAAACATGGAACTACTTGTATACATTAAACATATATTATTTTATGAAAATTAGAACAAATATAAATTATCTCATATCATAGCAAACCAAAGCATATGATATTCCACAAAATTAAAAAGAACAGGCTCAAAACAAAAGTATAAGAATAAAGAGGCGAATATAAAAGGACAAATGTTTATGGACATGGATAATCAATATGTTGTCTGATATATATATATGGACATTGGTGGTAAACCTATACACGCACACACACATATCATTTATTTAAGTCAATGAAACTAAAATCATATCAAAAATCAAACATCCAGATCACATCTAAAGGTACTCATGAATTCTATAACCGGAAAAGAAATACGAGTGTAGAAGATCATCTAGCATTTTTCTTCTCTCCTTTAATTACTCATTATGATTATCATTAAACCTAATATCCATTGCTTAACGTGGAACAAAAGCATATATCTCCACTACTTATCAGGATAATGATTGTAGAAAACATACACATATATATCCTTATTAGATCAAGAGAAGCAAATGATCAGAAAAGAGAATAAGAATTAGAAGCTGGTGGCAATACTAACACACAACCTTAACAACGATTGTACGGACCACACTTTTTTTCTTCTCCCAAGCAAAAGATTATAGCTTGGATTCCTCAGATCTGTTTGAACCGATCGAAGCTTGTAATATATCCACCTATATATCAGTTCACAGACGGACAACGGGCACTTTTTTTATAAGCTTGGCTTTCGTCACCTTTCTTTCTCCTTTTTAACTATTTTCAACACAAAGCCGGCTGAAGCAGACAAAAAAGTACAGAAAAAGAGAGAGAAACCAAAGGAATGAACAAACAAACGAGAAAGATGGGAAGTAACCAGGAACAAAAGCGATATTCCTCGGGAATGGAACTGAAACAGAAACTGAACCACCTTTCGACCCTAACTCTATCTGTCCTCCCAAGAATGAAACAATAGTAGTGTCAAGTAGCTGTCGAGGGATAGAGAGAGAGAGAGAGAGAGAGAGAGAAGAGATCAGATCCCGAGGAACATGAGCAATGGAAAGGAAAGTGATGAAGAGGGGGGAAAAAAGGTAGAAGCTAGAGGGAATAAAGGGTTTCAAGAATGGGAAAATTGAGAAGAAAAAGAGTTATATAAGGAAGCAAACAAATCCAGAAAAAGTGCACACACAAACACACATGCCCTAATGATCCAACATCGTCTCTCTAAGAGATATAACTTTCTCTCTCCTTATCTTCAAAGTGGAAGTTGATTGCTGCAAAAGTTTTGCCAGAAAAAAGTCAGGCGCTAAAATGGCTCAAAGAAAGCGAATGATATATACACACACACACACATATATATATATCAAGAGAGAGTTTCTTGAGAGAAGTTAAGGGCAACCTCCAAAGCCGCCCACCAGCAACTGATAGAGACCAGAATTTTATGTTATATTCTTTTGTTCCTTTCTCTCACCTAGCTTGCCATAGAGAGAGAGAGAGAGAGAGAGAGAAGGTGGTGATCAGTTTAGAAAGTTGAAGAAAATCGGACGGTAAGGACAAGTTGGGGTTCTTAAAGACTGAAAGGACAAAGAAAGTGTTTTTAATTAAAGATCTTAATTAATTAAGGACAAAAAAAATTAATAATATATGTGTGATGATGACGAAATGTAATCTATAGGGGATTTTTTTTTTTTTTTGGTGGTAAACAACATATTTCCTCCCGCCATTTACCTTGCCCATCTTTTTAATTTATTTCACTAACTCATACTAGGGTTTGTAAATATATATTATTTTCATTTTTCAGTACGATAGACATTTTTATTTTTATTTTTATTTTTGGATGAAAAATTCAAACTCCTTGCCTCACGATAGAGTCGGGAATTGAATTTCATTAGGTTATTTTTGTGATCACTAGACATATCTAAATTTTTATACTTAAAACCAATTAACATTGACACTATCATCGTATACATGTTAAAGTTAGTACATAAGATATATTAAGAGAAACTAATAAACTGTTTGGATGATCGTTTTGATTTTTGAAACTGTTTTTGGGTGCTATCTAAAAAGCTTTCTATAGTATTTTCTCTCACAAAAGTTTAAATTTACTATTTAAATTTACTTTTTAAATATAAAATCCAAATTAACGTGGCTAAAACTATATATATACACACACATACACAAAATCATTACACTAATTACTGTAACTCTTCATCGTATTGCTAACAAAGTAGGAAGAGAAATTACGAGAAAATTTACCTTAATATCGAAATATGTTTTAAATCAACCAGAAATTTTTTGTTAAAGCCCTATTTTCAAAATTGAAAAAAAAAAAAAGAGCTTAAACTCAAGAGAGATATCACTATTGCTTAGGGCAAAGAATATTTAAACCACTACTTTAAGAATACTTTTGTTATATGCAAAAATTAGTTTTGTCCTCGTCTAATTCAATATTGGATTTAAATCATTCATATAACTTAGATATTAAACCATTCAGATAATGAGTCAAAACTTCTCAATAGCTGGAAGCGAATGGCATTTACTTTCCATTAATTTAGGTCAATTATCACTAAGCCTAAAGAATGAACTCATTATTCCTTAGCAATAATCGATTTTTAATGCCATTTGCTAATTTTTATAACAGGGAAAAAAAAAACTCCCAAAGTTATTAATTAGGTTATAGTACCCTTCTCTAAGAAAGTTTTACAAGGATTATAACCTATACTTGAAATCCTCCTCTCCACTCATTTATATAATTAAAAAAGAAAAGAAAGAAGAAAAAAAAAAAAGAAGCGCGTGATAGTGTTAGAAAGAAAAAGTACCCTAAACAAATATGAAATAGCTATATATATGTATATATTCAATTCTAAAATATTCTACCAAAAATTACCCAAACAATCCATAAATGGGATAAGCATACCTTATCAAAAATTGACCATACAATCAATATACACAGCCCCGTTCTAAATTAGGCCGTCTATCATTACTCATTTGCCACCACCAACGCCACTGTCCCAATAATCAATGTTTCAACCAAATTAATGAGTTTTACAGCCATACAACCCTCAATAAAGAAAACAATAACCAAATTAAATATTAAAACAAATAAACAAACTCTGCCTCCAAAAAGTGCAAATAAATAATTGCGACAATTTCAGAGCAAAACTCTTTTTAAGGTTCGAGAATAAATTTAATAAAATACTATTCTCAGCCTCCCACCAGCAACTGCACGCGGGCTCTGGTTGGTTGGTCCGCAATATATTATATATATATATTTTTTTCTTTTTTAATCCTTTTTTTTTTAATTCTGTTCCCAAGGCTTTTCATGAGCCGGTGGGCCCCACAAACCGACCCGAGACAATTCGACAGGGACATCTCTCCAAATATAACGTCAGATTAGTTTCAAGGGACTAAAAAAAACACACAAAAAAAAAAAACAAAACAAAACAAAAAACAAAAACAAGTCTTGGCTCCAGCTTTAGCCAGTTAAGCCGATGAGCCGAGCCGAGCCGAGCCAAGTGAGAGTTGGACGGCGACATGTCAGCGCGTGTGTGTTTCTGTGCCCCTTGTGGTGGAGCGTGGGACCCACCGTGACGGAAATGATGTTCCGGTTCTGAGTACGTGGCGGCTGGTGGTCCGGCGTGGGCTAGCCCACGATCATTAGGCTCACGATTTTAGGAGTGGGCCCCACTCCGTTATCCCGCTGCGGGCCCATCTGCCTGGCCCCACACCCCTTGCACTTTTGATTATTATTTATTTTTTCTATTAATTAATTTTTATCAGGAGAAGCTTATAAATAACACTAAAAAAAAAAATAGAGAATATAATAATACTTCATATATGGCTTTGGCGTAGTGACAGGTGGACAGATTTGGTTGGTGCTTATGCGTGCCGATAAGTTAAGGGTAGGCCCCACCCACCACAGACGCACACATCGCTTTTTCTCCGGTGTCTCGTGCCGGTTCGTCGCCTTGGGTTGGGGACTACTTTATGGTAAAGCTTATGTTACATTTATATTATATGCATATATAGTTTTATTATATGGTCAGTTTTTTTGTTAGTCACATTTATTATTTTTGTCTTTGCTTTAATTTTGTACGTCCACGAAGTAGTAGAGAAGTGAAGCGAAAGTCTCACACGTGGACCAAGTGTCACCTTTGGCCCCCACTATGCTGACGTCACATTTGTTTAACTTTTGGTGAATAATTAGTACTCCTTAAACAAATTTTTTTTTTTTTTTTACTTTTTTACTTTAATAGCGTGGTTCATTTTAGTAGTATAGCTGGTGTTATTGCTTAAAGAATATCATACAAATTTACACTTAAAACACATGTTGTATGGATCATCGATTTTATAACTAGTACCAATTCTATATGTACTATATAATTAAAAAAACGAACCTTTTTTTTTTTTTTGTTCTTATTACAAGTGATTGCCCAAAATTGACATAATTACTTCTGAGCAGTGAGTTTTGATACATAAAAAATAAATTAATTTTTATAAATTCTATTCTGTGAAGCTTTTTGAAAATCATATTTCATTCATTTTAGTGTATGTCTTATCCTTGGAGCATAGCGTAAATACCAATTCAACAAAAGCGTGAATAAACTAGTAAAGATGGTATACATAGTTTTTCCCTAGGAAATGATTTTTTTTTTTTAATTTTATTGGGGTAAACTAACTCAAAGAATTATCCCATTAACAAGATTGCTTACAAATATTTGGTAAAGGATTTTTTTTTAATAAGATTTCATCTTTAGTAGTGGTCAAGCTACATTAGCAGTCTTCTCTCAAAACAAATAAAAAAAAAAAAAGCTACATTAGCAGTCTTATACAAATTATATGAAAGGAACCTTACGTAATTAATTAAGAGAAAAAAAAATTAAAATTGATTGAAGCTTCTAAAACATTAACTTCTTTTTGTTGGGATCTAAATCAGTGACAATAAAGTTTGGCGATGGGATTAGCAAAAGTTTAATCAGAGCAAGTGGGAAGCTGACCCAACTAATTGTGGGGTCCCTCTCTATCATTGCTGATAAAGACACATTATTGTCTCGGTTCCCCACGTTAAACCAAGGGATGGGCAACTCCTCAAAAAAGTTCCGATTCAAATTAAAATATATACACACACACATATACTATACACATTTTCACATATATAATATATAAAGAGGGGCTAGGCTGTGGTGTTTGATCAGGCCACTTTTACTCCATAAGGAGCTTATCCTAATTCCTACATCATGTAGTTAATAGGTGTGTGGTTTTTCTTGATTTCCAAGTTCAGATTTCTGCTTCCTCTTGCTATTCCACAGATATACGTGTAATAAAGTTTGTGCCTTTTCTCTTTATTGAGAGAAGCAGTTTTGGGAAGTTTATGCTTTGAATAAATTTGTTTAACTTAATTAAATGGAACAGCGTTTGCAACCACAAAAGGTATGGAGTAAAGGTTGGGCAATATCTATGAAGTATCTAAACAAGTAGGCCATACGCTTGGGGTATGATATATATAATATATATAGGTATAGATATATAGTACACAGATATTTTCACATTCTACATATCACGCCAATTTGTGTCATCTAGGAAGACGACTCTTTACCAGTCTATTTTCAAAATGACAACACGCGGGCAAATATTATTTGTCGTCTAATGACCAATCGATTGTACACCAATTGTCGACCAAATTTAATACTTCTCTATATACTCGGTGAAATAATTTTGAAAATTTATTAATCAATTGAATTTTTTTACTGCTATATCTACTATAGAAGACCAAAATAATAATTAATATAAAAATAATTTAGCTAGGTATATGGAATGGCCCGAACTTTATTGCAGGAATATGAATTTAATTAGTTGCAACCCTCTCCAACCCTCCATGTGAGAAAATGCAAAAAATGAGTGTCTGATCTCGTCGTATTTACTCTGAAATATTTTACCTTTGTGCTTGCAACAGTAAATTTGCTTAATAATTTCCATTTCCGTTAATTGTGTGTTCTTCCATTAATATTCTATTCATTTTTTAAATCTATTGTAATTTTTGTTTTTGCCAAGGATTCGATTCAATATCTCATGATGATCACCTAGCATGTACAATCCATAAATATAATAATTAACCAACGTTTATATATGATGCAAACTCATTGATGTGTTACACAAATTGTGAATGAATTCAGTGTTATCATTTTCATCTTAGTGACCACAAGGGTCGATTTGTTATCTAAAGCACATAAGATACTTCGATGTTAATTTAGAGAAAAACTTTAACAGTAACCTATACATGATGTTATATTTCTTATCGTTAGATATATATGTGTTAGGTTGTCTAATTGTTGAATACAGTTTCTTAACGATATATTATAACTATGAGGATGTTTAGTAAGTGTGTTATATTCGTACTGTGTTTAAATATAATGCATTGAATACAATTTGTATTTGGATGAAAAATATTTATATTATATTTGAATATAATGTGTGTTTGGATGAAAAATATTTGAATTATATTATGTGTAATGTGATGTGATTTATAAAAGTATAAACAGAAAAAAGAAAGAAAAAGAAAATATATGATATAATTAATAAAAGTAACATAAAAATAGAATAATAAATAATAATTATATTGAATTTAAATTTTAATATAATTGATATTTAAATGAAATATTTTTATATTTAAATAAAAATTATATTGTGTTTCAATGTAATGTGTTAAATAAACATAGATCATATGTAATGTTTAAATAAAAGTAAAAATAGGTCGATGAAAAGCTTCTTTTTAAAGAAGAAGAAGAAAGGAGGAGGAGGAAGAGGAAAGAAAGAAATTGGTTCCCACGTGAGATATAATGAGTGCGTAGCAAATGGCTAATAATCTTCAATCGCTTCAAAGTGAATATGAATGGTTATACCAATTAGAATTAGCCATTTTTAACTTCTGGTGTGACAGGCTAATTCCCTATGTTAAACAATCGTAGCTAAAGAACGGTTTTAGCCACTCTTTACAAGCCTTACATAAATACAAGTCTCGTGGACTTGCAAAAATACGAGCCACTCTTTGCAAGCCTTACACGAATACAAGTGTCAACCTTCCATAAAAGTGCTTTGGCCCAAAAAAAAAAAAAAAAAACCAAAAAAAACCAAAGTTGTGGGGTTCAGTTGAATTCAGTTAATATGTAAGTACACACGCGATTAACACGTGGCAATCAGGGATTGATCTTGTGGACTGTTAATTATCTGTCACTGTCTCACAAACATGATTATAATAATAATAAATAAATTAGCACGTGATGGAAAAAAGAGAAAGGAGCTAGGTAGCTTTTGTAAAATAATAATCTTGATTGTTCCAGAAAGAACAGTACTAAGGCCATCACCCATGGCCAAACTTGTACAGCCACCCAACCATATAATTCATCGCCTTTGTCGTTGTTATATCACTCCCTTTCATTCTTGGTATCCTACCTAACTCATATAGTGACTGGACAATCTTCTCATTTGTCTTCTTCTAAATTATTCCTTTTGTTTTCCTTTCCTTTTTACTTTTTTTTTCCCTTTTTTGGGGGTTGGAAGGACTCTTCTAATTTGTTAAAGATTTTCAAAGTGAAATTGTTTCCCTGATTTTCATAGGATTAGAAAGAATCTGAATGACAAATATGTTCTTTTTAAATCCCTAACACTATTTTAAACAATATTCCAAACTAATTTATATGACTGAAACAGGATGTTTGTTCTAATCATTTATAGGCCGTGTATATGGTTCCTTATATGATCTGGATATATTATATACATACTACAGTATTGGAATGTGAAACACATGTATATATATAAATTCGTGAACGGTAGTATATATTAATTAAATTAACCACAGTAATTGGTATGTGGATGACCTCAATGTGAGATCATAATTACCTCTGGCAAAAATTAATTAATTAATTAATAGCTTTAACAGTTGGTTATATAATCGTCAGGAGTGTGGCACTAATGACCATGATTAATCCAATGGTTATCACCAATTTACAAAATTTGCTTAGGTGAATTATGAGCATGATATAAGAAATTAGCTAGCTAGTATTTAGGTTAAACAAGCTAGTTTGCCAATTAACTTAACAAGAAAATAAAATTAGTAATAAAAGGAAAAATAAATATATTTCCTGCGAGGTCCTACGACCATGAGATCCAAGATCTCATCAAATATTGTTTACAAAATTTTTATGTTTCTAGAAATAATGATTCAGTCCATAGACCACTAACAACCTTTTTTTTTTTTTGTGAAAATTAAATGTCTCATTTAAATTAGTTTACAATTATTTGACCGTTGACGTCAAAGGTCAACTGTTCCGGCACAAAAATATATGCACACTGTGCCATTAGTGTTTGTTGCTCAAGGTGTGTGATGACTAATAATTACAATTTGGTTGTCTTTTAGGAGTGTTTGATAGCTAAAGTTAGGAATGAAACAAATGAAAATTAAGAATAAAAATTGTTAGCAGCAAATTAGAGACCATGATTGCCCTTTGGTTTATATGTCCCCCTCAAAATAATAATATCAATTATGTCAATAATAATAAGATTAAGAAATAAGAACAAATAAAGGGTAAGAAAGTGGAGTTTGAATTATTACCATTACATTTATTTTTACCCCGACAAATTTCATGATAATGTATGTGGCACAATCTTGGGTTAGCTAGCTAGTAAAAAGCTCAAATGATCGTTTTTAATTCTTGGCTTATTAGGAAGCTTATATTGGAATTTAATTTTCTTTTATTTAATATAATTCATTGGAATTTGAACCCAAATCATTATATCTATGATGGCGAATGTAATTTATTAATGTCAACATGTCAAGACAATATTTGCTTTTCATGGCATATATTTGTCTTGAAACTATTGTAAAAGGTTGTGGTTGCCTAGGGAAATACGAAGTGATTCAAACTTTTTGTTTCGAGCAGCTACCCTTAAATATGCTTATATTTCACTGGACCTTTCCTCTACTTTTGGGGGGCTAGACATGAAGTCGTGATCATGAATTCTTAACTATACACTATAATTATACTCTTCAAGTATACGTATTTTTCGTTATAATTTCTTAAATTGATGTAAAACTTGAGTGGGGTCAAAGTTCATTTGTTTACACTTATACTAATTATTACTGATATATTTTTATGAATATAAAGACGAAAAGGTTAATCTCTACATTTTGTGGTGGATTTATGTATATATGAAGCACTGAAAATCATGTCTACAATCACAAAAAATTCATTTATTCTGGCTGGGGGTTTTAATTTTGATTTTTTATATACAATAAAGTAATTTTAAAAGAAGTTAGAACAAATATTTCTTAATTTGGTGTAAATCATGAGTGGGACCAAATTTTCCTCTTTTTTAGTCGGGCCTTTTGTTTTGATTTTTGTTACATGTAAAATAAATAATAAAAGGTGCAACAAATTGGATATGAAACATAAATCTACACCACAGCTTGGAGTACAGAAGCACTTAATTATAGGAACAGATATTCTGGAGCTAGCAAGTCAACTCGAAAATTATATGTATTGCCATCATGGTCCAAATGAAAAACGAAAATTATTTATGTTGTCATCATAGTCCATATGGAAAATACAAGTATTAATTATTACAGCAGCAATGATTTCTATTGATATTTTAACCACTCACAAATTGCTACATAAAATTGGCTACAAGGTTTTTGTGTAATAGACAACTATAATGTTATAAAAATAATATGTAAATAAATATGCATAACTTGTGAGTAAAAATTACCAGTGACGATCTATATGTACACCATTGCCATTTGGTCATTTTCCTTCGACCTAATATTTCACATATTAAATATAATCGCTTTAACAAACAATTATATATCAAAGCATTCCCCTCAATACAACTGTCAAGATCGGCCACTCAGGTAATTGTCTAGAATAAAACGTTTTTAAGGGTCATATCTATGGACAAAATTTGAAAGTTGGTAATTAAAGTAGTGAGAATTAAAATTAGTGCATTATGGCACACATATAAGCTAATGGGGCATGCCTGTAATAATCATTTATAATTAGCTAGGTTGCCGTATCTGTACGTAGACATGAAGGTACAAGAGAGTCCTACAATCCTCCGTAAATATGTAGACCTTGATATATCCATGAAATACCTTTGTTTTTTCTTTTTCCTAAGGAAAAGTTGGGGAAGGGTAAAATTGAATATATCACTTGTGTGCAATAAAAGGGATTATGTTGAACGGGTAACAAGAATGTTTGATAAACGGTGGCCATACCCAATGTAAGAGCATGTTAATTCAACCTTATTAGTTGCGATCAGACGTGGAGAGAACGTAATTTCAAACATACTAAATTGAGTATTAAATTTATAAAAATAAACTTTCGTATTAAGACCTTCAAAAAGACCATTCAACACTTAAATTATGAATCACATATTCAAATTATAGTGATTTTTTACCGCCGGGTCCCTAGACTATCACACTTGGTAGTATTCATGAAAATACCTTTAAACAATGATGAGATATAACCTCACATACATCCACCATATTAGTCTGCAAAAAGGACTAATAAAGAATTTAAGGGGTGGTCCTCCAATTGCAAACTAAAGCATATACAAACAGGTCCTCTGTGTGTGTGTGAAATTAAGGCCAGCTGGTTGCCATGTCTGTTGCTTTTTCTCAAAGCCCTTAAAGCGCACTCGCTGTCTTATAAAATATATATTGGCCCTATAGCCAATATGAACTGTTTTGCCATGTGGAAGGGAGATAAAAGAGATAGAGGGATATATATATATATATGTGTGTGTGTGTGCGTGTGAAGCCCTTAATTTCTCTACTTACGTATGTATATAGCTGTTTACGAAATATAAGGTAAAATTATTAGTTGTTCTTGCCCCACCAGAGCAGTTACAGTTGATGAGCAAACGATCCCTAAAGAGGGCCTCTCCGAGATAAGGTAATAAAAAACAGGATTACCATACAAGGCTTATGTACCCTACAACGCGTTCACATTCTCCACCAAAAAGAGGGTTTTGTTCCCTATGGCTATAGGGCATTTGTTGCTAACATCAACCGGGACCCTATACCTCCCAATGTAGTAATGACTTTTTATCGGTAATGTACGTTTTCTAAATGCCAAACAATATCGTTATTACAAAAAACAAAATCTAAATATAACTGAATCTTATGAAAATATATGTCAATTACATGCTATGCGAGTAGGGATGCAAATGGGACAGGCCATGGTGGGTTTTAGGCCGACCCCCACAACTACCTCGCCCTGGATGACCCGCCCCACTTAATGTGTAGCTGCAAGGTGGATCACATCCGCATGAGTCAGCAGGGACGCGTTCCACCCTACTGACTTGCTTATAATTGTTTAAAAAAAAAAATTCATTTTTGTAACATTTTTTCAATTTTTTAATTTCGTTTAGGCCTTTTTTTTTTTTTTTGGTATTTTTAGTCAACTCCATGAAACTGAAGCTAATATATATACATATATTCTCTGAAAATAAACAAGAAATGCCCAAAAAAAAAAACTCCGCAAACCTAGATTACACAGAGGTTGGGATAAGATCACCATTTTTTTTCAACAACCAACAAAGAACGGAAAAAAAAAAATCTAAAACTACCATCAAATTCTGATCACCGACAAAAACAAGAACTTCTTACTATCAACGGAGGAAATTAAAAAAAATGAAAATAAAAACATGAAATTAGGAAGATAAGAACAATTATAGAGAAAATCTGACGTTTTTTTGCTTGTTTTCTACTTGGAAGAAGCTGACGAGCAGATGCAAAAACAAAGAATGACGAAATAGGGGAATATATATCTAGGGTTTATAGCTAAATAGTCTTTTATGAATAAGTTTTTTAACAAATGACTTAAATTTTTAAAAATTAATTAAAATGCCGTTTTTCTTAAAATGGTTAATCACTTTTCTTAAAAAGTTAATCAGTAATTAACCATTTAATCAATATAAATTATTGATTTTTTTAATCAATCAGTACAGCCATGATGCTAAATATAAAAATAAAAAAAAATTTGACTATCTATTAAATTGTGTAATCAAAATGAACCACTCAGTCTAATTTTTCTTATATATATATATAAGAGAAATAGTGGGGGCTAAGAAAAAAAATGTAAAATTATAGAGAAATCTATTCTATCTCTTTGTTGGGATACTTCGCTCTCTGCAGTTTTATTTTTTACCGCTCTGCTTAAATGATGACAAATGATAATTTTTGGGATAGGGATTTTGGAATTAGTGTGGGTTAGAGTCGACCTGCACTACCTCACAACTGACCCTCATTTGAAACAAGTCGATCCACCCTATATGTTTTACCCATTTATTGCGGATCAAACCTGCCCCATTAGGGGTGGGACAACGCAGCTCTCCATATAACCCACCCCATGCACATCCCCATATGGGCGGCATCGATCATGATAGTAGAGTGTTTTATTGTATCCCTGCCATACAATTCACCTTCAATGGAATATATTCTTGTTCATTTTTTCCAATACACAATAATGTGAAAGTTTTCTGAGTATTTATTCATAAAGGATATAAGTAAATGTGGGGTTGGAGTAAATCCTAGAACAGTAATCTTTTTAGTTTTGGGTTTCTTATTTGAAACCTTTGCTTCTAAATTATTTGGTATTCACTGGTTAGCATCTAAAGTACTGTTATTCCAAGTAACCAACTCATATATATATATATAAATAGATATATATATATATATTCTATACGTAAAACTGTTATAATCTATCAACTAGGAACAGCATCTTTTTTTTAATTACCTTAGTTTTCGCTTATTCAAAAATTTATTAAAAAAAAGTCATAAAGCTGAAAAGAAGTTGGATGAGGTTAACCAGACAAAATTATTCAGAACATTTATGTGTGGCAAAAAAAAACTTTTGCTAAATGTTATAATTGCCATTCGCTAATTTCAGACTTGTCATCAAATTTCAGAGTCCTCACGTGAAAAAAGATACATAATACCATTTAGGTATATTGCAAGTACTTATTTTGGTGGTGGTTATAATAGTATCATTATTTATGCGCAGGCAGCTTATCAACAACAACAACAATAATAATAATAATAATACCAAGTAAAATTAGTAGTGCACCAAATAATGTAACCATGCATCCAACAAAATCAGAGGATTTTATCTCCAAATATTTGCCTTTTGCATCCATTAAAAAGGGTTAATGATATTTAGCATGGTTTCATTTGTTTATCTAAAGGTGTTAACTCATACAACTATCAGTTCTAAGTTAATTAGTATTTCTTATAATAATACATGTCTAATCATCAAACTAAATGAGAGTTAAAGCTCCACCAGAATATAATCATTATTAAGATAATTTCTTTGACATTATGGTAATGGGCCACCCATGTGCACACAATCGAGCCCAAGTTAAGCAGCAGACTTCGATAGGAAGCCCAAAAAGACATGGGCCATGCTGATTCTGGTCACCAAAAATTGCCACCACTACGATTTGGACATCCATCATGATTTGTTTAAGTTCAAACATCCAGTTTGAAAGTTGAGAATAATTATATATTGTTCAAAAAAATAAATAAATAAATAAAAATGACATAGTTGAATTTTCAGTTGGAGGAATTTGTGCTTGCGGTAGGGGTATAAAAGTATCACACAAGATCTATTTAATTTTGGTCGCTAAGATCATAATTATAATAATCTCATAACAAAACAGTAAAAATTAAGGAAATTTGATGAAAATGCTATTCGACTTGTTATTATAGGGAAATGAGAAAATATATATATAGGATTAATATCACCTGTACCCTTTGAATTTTAGGGTCATTCTTATATAATTTCATATGTTAGACTTTCGACTAAAAACAAACGAAAAATGATCAAATCACTACACTTAATCTATTTTTTTTATATTTTAAAAAAAATTCTATAAGATGAAGAGGAATAATTAAAAATTCAAGAGGCAAAAAGAGAAGTTTTTAAAATTTACAGGGTACAGTGACATTGATCTTAAAGTTTTAAAAACCATTGAATCAATCCTATCTAGGCTACCAAGTTCAAAACTGTCTTATTTGTTAAGAGTAAAAGAAAATAAATCCCATATTGATAAAACACATTAATAATCATAGACATATAACAATATTGAGTGATTCAACTTAGCAGGTTGACTTTTTAAAATGAAAACTCAATCTCTTAATAATCTCAAATTCTACCCTTTTTTTTTTTTTTTTCTATTCTTCACATTATTGACAATTAAAATGGGATTAGTTGGGAGACATCATAATTAAATCAATAAAACTAATTCTAGCGGCTCAAACTCTGGGTGCGTTACTGCGCTGTAACCAACTTGGTTTGTTAATTTATTTCTACGGAACAATAGTAATGCAATTCAAAATGAAAGCAAAGGGCCTTGCGAATCAAAAATAAGATAAAATAAAAACATAACATGTCTTGATGAACACGTGGAATAAGAATATTGGTAAGTACCTTAGCTATTAAATACTAAATGAAGTAAGATCCGGTAAAGATACTCTGTCGTCTCCCTTTCGAAACTTTTCTATAGGACAAGCAGTACAGGTATATATTTACACACAAACTTGTGTGTTCGATTCTCTTAATCTGCTCCCATAGGAATTGTTGGGTGGTTGCTAACTCTGCATGCACGTACGTGATGCACTTTCGTTTGTATTCGGTAATTGTATATATATATATATATACACGTATGTATCTGTGTATGTATGTTTGTGTATTTATTATTTTTCGTTTCTTTCTTTTTGATCCTTTCTGTTAAGTGAGACATAAATTAATGCTATTTGGGGTCATTTGTAGCTTATATCCTAATAATTTATGTCTCGATCAAAAAAAGAAAAAACTCATTACAAAGGAATATATAGATCTTTTGTCCTTTTTTTACATTCTATTCTTATCTAAATTTAACAACTAAATCACATAAATATAAACTAAAATTAGACTAATAGTTAAGAGAATTGTTGGAGTACATGACCTGACTTCTATTTTGGTTCGATCTAAAGAGCTTATGGTATGATTTAATATGGGAATTTCTTCTCTTTTAATCATGATTTTTTTTTTGTCTAGGATTCATATAAATTTATGTGATTTAATTTACTATGTTTTCGTTATTTATTCTCGTATAATCTCGTGACAAGAATAATAAAATATGATAGCAGAACCAAATTCCACTAAAAAAAAGCTTATATATAGCTTGGTCATTAACTCCAGATCGAATGTGTATATAGCAAGATTATCAGAATCAAAATATGAATATGGATATCCATGATTCCTAAAAAGCAATAATACTGTTCTCGTTTAAGAGACATTTCTTTTACCCAAAATTCCAAAAAGATTATATTTGATATTGTTCCACCTTGTTTAACCAAAAAGAAAATTGCAATAAATGTGATAATTAGAATTTAAAATTTGGTCGAGTAATTTATCGAATCGACAAAATTTTATACATGACATGTCTTTTCTTTAGCCCAATATACTTCGTAAATAAAATATGAATTATGTTTGTTTTTATTTTTATTTTAATTTGCACTTTTGATTTGCTTACTTAGTTTCTTTCCTTAGAATGCCTAAAATCAGAAAGAAAAGGCTAAAACTTTTGCTGTCAAATGGTCTATTAGCCAGTTCTCTCTCTCTCTCTCTCTCTTTCTCTCTCTCTCTATATATATATATATACACACACATAACTTATCAAGATCCTTTTTTCTGAGTATACACACTCCTACAGCATTTATTTATGTGATCAATACAACTTGTACTACTGTATGCCTTTATCAATATCTCCATATTTATATAATCACATGTACTTATATATATACGTATATGGTGTATTGTCTTTTATGTAATTAACTAATTAATATTCTGTATCCTATATGCATACAAGAGAATGCCCAAGACTAAAATATACACCTGACTCTGCCTACTACTGTTCAATTAATCCAAAATCAGTCTCTGTAACTACCTAAACTTGTCGTTTTTATTTTGCTCTGTACTACCTAAACTTCTCATTAACAATAAACATATTCATACAAATATATGCTTAGTAGGTTTTCGACCATGATCTAAAAATAGTATATTCTGTACCACGCATGTCTAGAATATTTTGTACAACTACAGCTGTACATGCAAAGACAAAAAAGACAAAAGAAGTATAAAAACAACATTGAGCCATAAGATATACATCCCATCTGTTTGCTCGCCTAGTAGTGTGGCAAATTTCAAGTACAGTTGTTGGTTAAATTTGTCGTTATAAAGCATCACATGGGCTTGAACTAATTATAGGGTTTCAAAGAATCCGTTCTTGATCAATACATGTAATTTCATATTATAAATAAGCTGATTATAATATATCTAACCCTTTCTCTTATAATTTCAAAACACAAAAAAATTAAATAATTAAGGCACTAGCGGTACCATTACTATAAATATGATCTTTAACAATGACATTATTAATGACGATAATTTTTGTTGCTCATAATATGTTATTTACGATGACATGTTTTTACAAAAAACTTTCATTTGTTTATATCAAATATGTCGCAGCAATTAATACATGCGACAACATGCCGTCAAATGAACTAAACTATTAAAGATGATATAATGTCACAAATAATGATTAATTTGACTATACATATTTGTAATGACATGTTATTGCAAATATTGTTTTGCCACCAAAAGGAACATTCGCATCAATTGACAATCATTTGTGATGACAATATTGTCACAAATGTGGGTTGATCATAGCTAGTATTGACAAGTTAAAACCATTTATGTTTGGATTTTTTACGATAACATGTCATCGTAAATGTTTGAGAAATTTAATATTTCATAAAAAAAAGACTGTTCAAAAAACCTCCCAATAAATGGCCTTTTTTTTCAGTTTTTAATTAATTTTTGACAAATTTATTAGCGATGACACCAAAAATATATCATCGCTAATAATGATTTTAGATTACATAGAGAATATTCTTGAAACAATCTTAAAGAGTTGAAATTGGACACCTTGTATTAGATAATTTTAGCGATGATATCATTTCGTTGCAAAAAGTAATGGGTATAAACCCAAACACATAGCCTTCTTCTCCATTTTTTCTGGTTTTCTCCCTTGTCATTTTCGGCATCCTTTCCCTCTCTCCATCCTAATAACTCTGAAATCTCAAAAAAACCTTTCCAAACTCTTTCCCTCTATCCAAAACTTGTTTTTACAAACAAAAGTTGCTTTTCTCTCTCCCCAAAATTCTCTTAAATCTGTTTTTACCTTTCTCCACTGCTAGTGTCCCTGTTCTCCACCTCCGTCCCCTAAAGTTTCTAGCCCTTGATTTTTGTGGGTTTTAGAGTTGTGAGTATTTTTTTTTTAATTTATTTGGAAGATGGAATAGAGATTGAGATTGATAATATGTGATTGATAATTATTATTTTATATGTGTTTATGGTTAGATTGTAAATGTAGTTAGTAATTGATAATTTTTGATAGGAGATTGATGATTGTTAGTAATTGTGATTAAAATTTAAAATAAAATTGTTATATTTGTAGTTGTCATTGTCAACAATATTTTTGATGATGATTTTAATTGCCGCCTTGTTGTTGTGATTTATTATTAATGATGTTGATGGGGAATTTGATTAAATATTAATATTGAGATAAAAAGTTTAATAATTTTATAAAATTGATAAATATACGAAGTTAATAAAGAAATAAGCTAAAAATTAAAACTTTAAAAATTTTAAAAGTAATATACTTAAATAGTAAATTAAAATTATAGTAAAATTAATTGCATTAAAAATGATATTTTGGTTAATTAAAAGCAACAATTTTGTTAAATAATTAAATAATTTATCAAAAAAATATAATTAATTACAAGATAATATATGATTAAAAATATTAAAATTTAAGAGATAAAAAATATTATATTTAAAAAATTCAATAAAATTATTAAAATTTATAATCTAATTAATTATTTTAATTAAAAATAATCATTATAAAAGAATATAATTTAATAATTAAATGTTTGAATATGTAATGATTAGTATATGATAATATTTTAATATTTTGATTAAGAAGTCATTATTAATAATAAAATTCAAAAAATTAGTTAAAAATTAGCATAAAATTTGATTAAATTTTATAAACTTATAGTTTTTTTATCTTTATATTGTGATATGTGACTAAATAGTCGTAAAAAAAAATGCATGGGTGCGACTTTTTGATTTGCATTTTGCACGTGATTGCATAAATTAATCTTAGACCTACTCGATAATTAGTGCGTAGTAATCGATATTTGAATTATCTCATTTGGATAATTTGATATTGTAATTATTTGTTTGTCATTCCATTTAACTCGCGCCTTTGATAAAGGTTTTAGTACACCTTCCTTTGTTTTCCAGATGTACGTATGATAGCATATTTATGAGAACTAAAGGAAAATGCTGCCGAAATTTCTACAAAAAAAAAAAAGGGTGTTGTGGGTTGTGATTGCTTATAATTTACCATCATGGTAATATACCAAGGATCCATACAAGATGTTAATATTATTGATTCCCGATCCAAATGCTTTTAGGAAGGATATAGATGTGTTCTTAAGGCATGTCATGCATGAGTTAAAAAAATTATGGGATAAAAGGGTTGTTATGCATGAAGTTACTTCGAATACATCATTTTAGATGCAGGCTGTGTTGCTCGTGGCAATTAATGACTTTCCTATCCGTAGTAGTTTATCAGGTTAGAGTGGTCAAGGTTATTTGGCATGTCCCCCTATAATGATGCAACCTTATTAAAGCAGATAACGAGTAAAACTTATTTTGTTAGGCTTCGACAATCGCTTTCTATTAATCATATGATGAGAAACAATAAAAAATTTGATAGTAAGCTTGATTATCGACCTCTCCCGCCTCAAAAATTTGTTCAGCAAATATTAGCTCAATTAGAAAAGGTTGGATCCAGATTGCCTAATAAATACAAAAAATATGACGCTAAGAAGCAGAAGAAACATTCGACAGAACTTAATTGGATGAAGAAGGGTATGTTTTAAGAATTACTTTACTAGATCTCATTGTCATTACGTCACAACTTAGATGCTATGTATGTCGAAAAGAATATGTATGATAGCTTATTGGGCATAATTTTGAACAATGATAGAAAAAGTAAAGATACAAATAACGCAAGAATCGACCTGCAAAAATGAGGCTACATAAGGAGTTGCATTTGTATAAGGAAGGTGATCTTAGATGAAATCATATGTGGCATACATATTAACCTTAGACGATAGTAAAAAGTTTTGTGAGTTTTTTAAGGCAGTATAGTTTCCTGATGGGGTGCTTTAAATCTAAGGAAAAAATGTGATCAAGGGAAACAATAAGATTACCAAGTTAAAATTACACAATTGTCATGTCATATTGCAGTGATTATTTCCAATTGGGATTAGACCATTCATGAAGAAATAGATTGTTGATGCAATAATAGAATTAAGCAATTTCTTTCAGTTGATATATTCGAGGACATTAAGGATAATGATTTAGAGAAAGCCCAACAGGATATTATACTTATTTTATGCAAATCAGAAACAATTTTCCCTCTAATATTTTTTGATATTATGATTAATTTAATAATGTACTTGCTAGAAGAAGCTAATCGAGAATAACCTATTTATTTGAGATGGATTTATCCGTTTGAATGCTTCCTTGGATAATTGAAAAATATGTTAGGAATCGTGTACTACCAGAAGGATTAATTACCGAGGCATATATTGTCAAGAGTGACCTCTACAACGATTTCAAAAATCTTGGTGGAGCAGCAATGAAAAGATGGTTAAGCCAAACCCCCTACTAACCTTAGGAATCAAGATCATTGGGTTGTTATTGTGATAGGTTCATGTTCAACAAGTTTTAAGTAATTGTATATCTACTAAATTGGTGATTTATTATATATAACAATTTCAATTTTATGAATACTAAATATAATCATAAATAAATAAAAAAAGTTAGAAACAAACAAAAATAATTGTAATATCTAGAAGTGGTCAAACTTACATGATCAGATATCATACTCCCTACTCCCTGCATCACCAAAAAAAGGATAGTAAGTTTTTTTTTTAATTTCTATTTGATGTAAAAGTTAACTTTGGTAATTAAATGTACTATATTAATACATTTAAATTGTTGGATAGGCCAACATAGGAACTCAACAGCTAATATATGCCATAGACAACTAGGGACATCATGCATTGTCACAGAGATACTTGGGTTAACCCCAAGCTAAGCAGACTTTTGTAAGTATTTTTATTTTTTTAATATTATATTTCCCTATTCTAATTTTTTTGTGTATTTATAACACGTATTTACTTTTTTTTTTGTAGCATGCGATGGAGAGGGTAAAAGAAACTCAGAGAACATAGCATTTCCTACCCCTTGTTCACCCTAAGCTTTATGTCCCTTCAAGTCTTTCGCCTCTTAAGATGCAATCGATAACAATGATGACATAGCTAGTAATGTTGTCAATTCAAGAGATTAGATTATTATCTATTGTTATTTATCTAGACCCTTTTTTATATTTTTATATATTATACTTACATTATAATATTTGGTTTTTTTATTAATGTATATTTTATTATCATTTGTATTTTTAAATATTATAATTTATTTAAAATATTATAATTTGATTAGTTATATTTGATTTTGAATTTAAATATACAATAATAAAATATATAAATAAAAATAACAAATTGATAAATAATTATTATTATTAAAATTAATTTTAATATAATATTAAAAATTTTATTAATAATATAAATCATCGCAAATAATAGAGCAAATAAAATATTAAAATATTGTCGCAAAAAACAGTTATCATGTTATCATTGATAAACATAATGCAACGATAATTTTTGAATTTGTTGTCATTACCATATCAGTTCGATGGAACTCTAATCGACATAATTACAATGACTCTTTAGTAATGATCATTGTCGTTATTGTAATTATGACCACAACTTGTCATCACAAATAATTTATTTACGATCAGTTATTAACGACGATTTATTTATAACGACATGTAACTACAAAAAAGTTATTAAGCACGACATTTGTTTTTTTATGATGATTTTTTATTGGTGTAAAAAACTTTATTTGTTGCAGTGTAGGTACATGTTAGGAGTTTACTATGGAAGAGGTAGAGGGGAAAAAAAAAAAAGGAGGGGATAACCGACCTTTTCCATTTATTGGCCAGTATTATCTCCATGCATTAATATAAAAATTGCCATTCAAATGATCAAATATAAGGCAATATCTAGGAGGATATATAGGCCATAGGTTTGGCATTTTGTAAATGTACTTTTTCTGCTTTATTATTATTTCCTCAAGATTCTATTCCTTGTAAATGAAAAGTTTTTAAGGCATGTAAGCTTAGAATTTTCAGCCGGTACAATTTGTCAAAAGGCAATCCGCCCATAGATATGTCTTGGGCATCCCTCTATTGGGACAAAAGATGGGATAAATTGGAAAAGAAATATGTAAAATCTACCGTTACGTTTGGTATTGTTTTTGAAATGTTTTCTGTTTTTAAAAAAATTAAAAATGAGAATATTTTGAAAATTGTGTTAAGATCATTTCTGAAACTGTGTTTGATTATGTTTTCTAAGTGTATATTTTGAAAAACATAAAAATGAAACTTTGTTTGATTATATTTTTTCAAAACTCATTTCATTTTCAAAAAACCCAAAAAACACAATATTTTTTGGAAATGAAAACAAAAAGTGAAAACAACTTTTTTTCGTTTTCAAAAAATAAAAAAAAACAACATAGTTAAAAACGGTGTTTTCGAAACGGTTTTGAAAACGTTAAATAAACAAATACTATTTTGAAACCGTTTTCATTTTCTGTGTTTTTGAAAATAAAAAATTATTTTCAAGAACAAAAACAAACACCCCTACAAGTCCTGCACGTATGCTGACTCCTTTCTTTGTGCAAGCTTGACTACTAGTCTTCTCTCATTCTCTCCCTCACTATTGCTGACTACACGTATGTTTGAACGGGATATTTATTTTTAAAAAATAAAAAATTATTTAAATTTTTTTTAAATCAAAAGTTATTTAAATAGATAAATTTTTTGTTTTTTAAAGATAATTTTTTTTATTTCTAAAAATGAAAAATTTTGAATATTCAAATACAAAAATTTAAAAAGATTTATTTTCTTAAAATAAAAAATTTTCTATTTAAAAAAAATAAATTCCTAAACAAACATACATCTTACTTGTCCAAACCAAATTTCAAATAGCCGCACCTCGTTGTCGTTCAGACCGTTTGATAATAAATATAATCGGAACAAAAAACAATATTCCAATTAATACAATGAATTTCAAGGGATATTTTCTCGAAGCAAAATTAATTAAGAATTTCAATATCAGTTTTCTTTCTACATGATGAAAAGTCAATCTTCTGAACAAAACGAATTCCGTACACCAATTGAAATGATCATGTATTAAGATGATTTGAACCACGTAATAGCAATTTTATTTCTGAATATGCAAGCATAATTAAGGATGTAAATAATTTGAATTTGCCATATGCTATATAGTTATATAAAAGCCTGTAGCGGAATATAAGTATTCAAACGTCATCTTATTATGAGAATAACTCGATTATATATTACGTATATATGGCGGTAGTGATAAAATGTTCACTTACAAAATTTCGTACAGTTGTATAGTGTAATTATATCATAATCTTATTTACCAAAAATAATTTGATAATCTTCAAATTGTGGAAATATATGTATATACACATGTATGGATACAAAAACTAAAAAATTAAGGCCGCCAACCAAACATCGAATCCGCACGGAAATGCTGAGAAATACGGGTCTGTTTCAAGGGGCAAATGTCTGTCTACTTACAAGTCATCACGTTAATTAAATTAAAATTTTTGTTGCAGTAGATGATTTCGTAGAAAACGACAATTTTATAGGCGTTCATCACTCAACCAATACATATTTTATATATTTCTAGCAAAAAATATATATATTATATATATTTCGATATATATATTTTTACGTTTTTATACGTAGTAACATAAGTTTTCACGGGCACAATCAATATATATATATATATATTATATAAATGACCCTATTTGCAGTTAGTTTGGAATATCTTTAAAACTACTTTTTTTTTTTTTTAACTTCATTACTTTTCATTGTTTATATGTTTAAAATATTACAATAAATTTAAAACTTTAAAAGTCTATAATTTTATGTATATAAATCTAAATGAAATAATTTTTTAAAAATTGTATAAAATTTCAAGAGAAACGAAATAATATTTATATTAATATTTTTTTCTAAAAAAATTTTTAAAATTTTTTATTTTTTTATTCCAAACAATTTTTTCTCCCAAACAGATTTTCTAAAATAATTTTTTTCTAACTAAAAAATAATACCCTCCAATCTCTCCCAAATATATATATATATATATATATAGAGTCACGGAAAGAAAGTGTATACATTCCTTTTTATAGAAGCGTAACTTTCATTTTTATTTCTTGAATATGAAATTAAAGGTCAACTCCTAGCTACTTATTAATCACAGAGTTAAATTATATATGCTTGTAGACCCAATAAAGAATCTAGCTTTAATTAGAAGAAAAAGATGAAAATTAGCTAACACGTTGAAATTTAACAAGTTGTAAATTAATTACAACTGTACGTGCAAGTTTAATCCTCCAATTAGACAGTTTCCTGACTTTAAATCTCCTCCCAAAACTCTTCCTTTATGTTTATTAAAAAATATTTATGTTTTCTCTTTTTTGCTTCAATTATTGGGATGTGACAAACATAAAAATTACTTTTGAATCAAACGGGGAAAACATTTTTTTCTTACGGAAGGACGTCTGTGGCCGATATCAGGCTCACTCTCAGTGACAAACGGAGGTCAGTCAAACTTTATATATACTTTTATTCTCTCAGTTTGTGGTCCACAGCATCTTGTGTGCAAACTAATATTATACACATCAGGATTTTTTTTTTTTTCTTTTTTCAACGGGAGAATTAAAAGTTAATCAACTTTCTTATCTTTAATATATGCTTGTCGGTCGGCGGATCGGTTGAAAGAAAACTACCATTTAAGTACCTGAAGTACATGATGTCATAACATTAATGTTTGTAAAAATTATTAAATGAAATAGTAAATAAATAAAATGGTCAAGGTATGGTGAGTTAGATGGCATTTGTTATTAGTGACATATATTAATTGATTCTTAATAGTAATTAATAAATGTTATCTATTAAAAAAAAAGTTAGTCTATAAATCCCAAGCATTTGTGCATACGAGTCTCTCTACATATACGATATATTTAATGCCTAATCAGTATTGGCTCTTCAAAATTATTATATTTGGAATCATTTTCAGTGACTCTTGGAATTTTCCAGCCAAAGAAAACAAATAGAAAGTGACTCTTCGATTTTCTAAAGAACGTAATGTTGATCTTTAGTTAACGGGATGATGATGTTACTATCTATTCTGATAAGTACCAATTCATATACGAATATATAAATAGAGATTCGTCGCCCAGACTATAGAATATTGATTAGAGTTTTAGGTCAATCTGATTTGGAGCTTAAACAGCTGAAACAAAATGAATATTACAACGAAAATTATTTTTTGAGGTCATGGTAGAATTCTAAAAAAGGGTAGATACACATATAAATGCACAACATTTTTAAAAATACACAATGTATATCAAATGTGGAATCTCCACCTCAAATGTTGATATGCAACTATTATAAGTCGATAGGATATTTAATGACAGATTTAACCCAATAATAAATTCATATCCATCTCAAAATTAAGATCTCAAATTCAAAAAAGAAAAATCTTATAAATATAACCTAATGTATTTCTAGTTCTTGTTATAATTTGATGCTCTTAAATTGGATGGTGTCAATCTTAGCCAAAAAAAAAAAAATGGATAATGTCTTTGGAATTTTTTTTTCTTGCAACGTATGATAGGATCTGCTAAAAAAGAAAAATGGAAAAAAGAAAAAAAGAAGACAAAATACTTTCTAACTTCTAACCAATCACTTCATTTTCCATTTTCCACTTTTTATCTTCGACGGTAGATTCCTTAAGCCTACTTGGTTTTCCACTTTAACACACAACGTGTGTGCCCAGATGAGATCTCTCTCAATGCACGAGTTTTCCTTTTTTTTTTTTTTTTCTCTTTTTTGAGATATTTTATTTTAGAACATGCCCTTATATAAGCTCCCTTGTCTTCTCAAAGCAACCAATTTCCTCAACTCACCTTCTAAAAAAAAAAATCTTTATTCCTCAACTCAAACATCAAAAAAAAGAAAAAGAAAAAACTCCACAAAAGCTTGAGAAAAGCTATTCTAATAAAAATAATTCAAGCTAAAAACGAAAACCCATTTCGGAGAAGATGGGAAAAGCCAGAGGCTTCAAGCTAAGAGGCAAGCTCGTGAAGATCTACAAATGGGTTATAACCCGACCCAAGAGAAGAAAAGCCTTAAACTTTCCAAAGAGAAGAGGAAACCCCATCTCGAAAGTTCTCGACTTGGCTCGGTGTCTCCGACGAGGAGCCAAACAGCTCATGTCTTGTACCACGTTTCCCAAGTCGGGTTACGTCCCGTTGGGTCATGACGACCCGGTTGAGCAGAAGCCAGGTCGGGTCGGTGGGATTCCCAAGGGTCACCTGGCGGTCTACGTGGGGGAGTCACAGGACGAGACGCAGAGGTACTTGGTGCCTGTGATATATTTCAATCACCCGCTGTTCGGCGAGCTTCTGAAGGAGGCAGAGAAGGTTTTCGGTTTTAACCATCCGGGCCGGATCACCATACCATGTGGGGCCTCGGAGTTTGAGAAGGTCCAGATGAGGATTGCCTCAGGGGAAGAGTATTGCCCACGGCGTCGTTTTGTTAAGCAGGCTCATAATCAGTGCTGCTGGCAATGAGAGTAATTAACTTCCATATTTTTACACTCATGATTTTCTTTTTCTTAATTTAAGAATACTTGAATATCACCTAAGATAAATTTGGGTGATATATAGGGGTTAGTTTGTAGATAAGAAAAAATTTATATATCTGAGGACAAGGATAAGCCATGTGTTTGTTTGTGCGTTTGTTTGTTTGTTCTCTCTCTCTCTCTCTCTCAAAACCCTACTTTCATAATTGGTTTTGGAGATGATTGTGTAACATTCATAGATTGGAATACCGAAAGAGAGAAATTTATGCGCTTGGCCATGTTCTAGTCAAGGAAAGCAAATTCCAAGAGTGAATTTAATGTGTTCGAATTCAGATTGCTAATTTTGCAGCAAATCTCACTAAAGGTAAAAACTCGTTGGCAAGATAATGTTTGCATGAATTTGAAATTAAGAGACGGGGTAACTTACGTCAGTAAGTTACTAGACGTTTACCAAAGAGATTGTTGCAAATGATTACAGGAATATTTATTATAAGCCTTAACAAATATTTTATTATTTGATGAGGAACATGACATTCTAACATCATCAAATATGTGAACAGACCGGAGACATGAGATGTAATACTAGACACAATCAATTCCAAAACCAGATTGACGGAGAAAAGCCTACTTACTAAGTGGATGTTTAAATTCGAAATTGCACCTCTTATAATTAAGTTAGATATGAGTGACCTAATCTAAGAAAGTTGGATTAATATTGAGCATGGATAGAAGCAGTGATGCGCTTGTTGGTTGAACTTATGCTCAGTCATTAATAAACAGCTGGAATTCTAAGCTAGCATCAAAAAATATCATAGAAAATCAAAAGACAACTACGTCAGGAGGAGAAAATCGCTGCTTAATTATTTGGTCAAAGGAAATGATGGATAATATATCAGAGCGTTCGGTTTGCCACGCGACACAAAAAGTAGACGGGGGTCTTGCCTTAAGACTCAAGTTGGGCTGGTCGCTTCATTCTCTGGTCCCAAATTACACGAAATCTGACGAACGTTCCAATATATCCACTCTTGTTGGATTCGGGCTCTACCATTTACGTCTGCCTTCTTTTTCGGCTTTTCCTTTTAGGCCTACTTATGGTTCCACCCCCAACCTTAGGGAAGAAGAAGAGTCACACTTTCATCGAATTTGGGAGGTGAACCGCGTTGGCCTACCACTTTTGACTGAGAGTTCGGGTGGTGGAGGAAGAGAACGCGGCGGTGCTGGGAAAAATAAATAAATATATATATAAAAAAAAACTAGGCCTTAGCAAAAATATGGAAAAAAGAAGCGATAAAATGGAAAAATTAGTGCGGATGAATTTTAAAACTTACACTTAAAGAAAATAGAGGAAAAAATCAATCATTTACGCAACTCTTAAGTTATATCTAAAATTTTTAGAGATTACTGTAGTAAAAATTGTCCTTTTTTTTTTTTTTCCTAGAGGCAGAAAATGTAGTTTTAATATCAAATTAATTTTTTAACTGTGTAATTTATACGTAATTAAAGTAAGTTTTATACCATGTGTTCTAATACTCGTAGATCAGTTGAAAAGTTAATTCAAATATTGCTCCTATCGTAAATATTCGCAGATTTGAATACATATTTTGTAAGAATGTTACGAGCACGATATCAGCAGTTGATCTATATCAGGTCCCACCATGTGAACAAAATCCAAACCCACCGCTGTGAAACTCTCTATTCTTCAGCCAGTTTGGACACCTTTTATTTGACGATCTAAAGTCTTCTTTGCTTGGGCCGCACTTGACCAAATTAGTGGAGCTCTTCTATTAAACGTGAATCACACTTGGATCAATCAGTTTACCTTTGGTTGGGTCAAAGTTAAAAAACCGGTGGAGTTCCTACAAAATAAGAGATACGAGACGTGCCCAATCTCAATTTCACTATAAGAGAATCAAACGTTAAAAATGGGTTCACATACATTTACCAACTTTCTATCACATAACATAACTTTTGGCCTCTCTCTCTCTCTGTCTCTCTCTCTGTCTAGCATAAGGATAATCAAGCACTAAAATCACCATTTGAAAAGATGCCATTGGCCAATATCCTCCTCTAATATTGAAGCTACTATTGCATGTGTTGTCAAAGGCACGCATGCGTTTAATACCATATTGTTGGGTCGAAGCACACAATGCCTCTCAAACGAGAAGCCATTGACTTTAAGAGGCCCGTGGTCAACTAGTGGCTGACTAGGTGACCTCACGAAATTGAGGGCTAATGAATAAAGAACCCTTTTTTGCTTCATGAATTGAAAAGGTTATCTATAATCCTATCAATTCTAGCAAGTGAATTCTATGCATTATGGTTTCCTTTATCTGGTTTAGGATTCTCTCCGCCTCTTCTCTAATTCTAATCTTTTCTACTATAGGTTTAAAGACATAGTGTCACTAAGTAGACCCAGTTAGGATACAAATTCTAAAGCACAAGATACAAAACTAGGGTCTTTGGAACTTAGATTTTATAATGGAAAAAAAATTTTGAAAGAAAGCGTAAAGAAGAAAAAAAAAGAGAGGGGGAAGAAAATTCAAAAGTTTTCTTGTGTTGGGAACCTAAAAAAATTACAAGGAAAAGACATTATAAGTCTTGACTCTAAATTTGGGTTTTGAGGTTGAGGTTAAGTTTCTAAATCAGGATTAAGGTTTGGGCCTGTGTAAGGTTTTAGGACTATGGTTGAGGTCGGGTACGGTATCAGGGGGATCAAGGTTGGGTTTCGATATGGAGGTATGGGTCGGAATTGGGGTTCAGGTTTCGATACGAAGGTGGGGTTTAGGTTGGGTTAGGGTTGAGGTCGGGTTCAAAGTACCAAACTATGGTCTGGCTTGAGTTTCGGGACAGGAGTTGGGTTGAGTTGGGTTTAGAGACCATGGTCAGGGTCGGGTCGAGTTTTGGTACTAGGATCAGGTTGGGTTTCGGTTCTTGTGTCAACATTGAGTTTCATAATCGTGGTCGAGTTAGGTTTTGAGATTGGAGTTAGGTTTCGAGATTGGGGTCGAGTCGGGATTGGGTTTCATTATGGGATTGGAGTTAAAGCTAGATTTTTGGGTCAAGTTTAGGGTTGAGGTCTAGTTTCGGGACCTAACTTCGATCTCAAAACCCTACCCTAGTACCAAAACCTAACCTCGGAACCAATACCTGACCTTGACCGTAGCATCGAAACTTGACCTTAACTTGACCCTGAAGCCCAACCCAACCTTAACCATGATCCCAAACCTCAAACTTGATCCTAACCCCCGGTCTTAAAACCTATTCGATCCCAATGCCGTTTTAGTAACCCAACCCTAATCTCAAAACCCGACTTCAACCCTAATCTCAAAACCCGACCTCAACCCCGACCATAGAACCGAAACTCAACCTCGATCTTAATCCTAAAAGCATGCCCCTGAAACCCAACCCCACTCCTGAAACCTGACCTAGTATTAAAACTCGATCGCAATCTCGGCCCTAACCATAGTCCTAGGACCTGACCTCGACCCTGGTCTTAAAACTTGATCCTAACCCCGATTTTGAAATCTAATGGCGAATTTGACACCGACACCAAAACCTTAACCCAATTTTCGTTTTGAAATCTAACATTAGTTTCAAATATGCCATTGAATTTTAATTTTCCTCAATTTTTTAGGAAAATAGAATTAATCATTTCTTTTTTAAATTTTCTCTTATATTTTTCCTTTAATTTTTTTCTTCATCCCTTCTACGTTCCAAACAAATGAAAGTAAAATCCTTCATAGTTTTTTTTTCTTTTCTTTTCCTCCCTAAAATCCAGGTTCCAAACAGGACCTAAAGGTTCTTGGACAATTTAGGCCAATAGTATTATTTCATCAAAACATGGATGTTCAACTTTTCCTTTTTATCAACACCACTGGACATAGGCTTAGATCTCGAAAGTTCTCAACTTGGCTTGGTGTCCCTGATGAAAGCAAAATAGCTCATGTCTTGTACCACGTTTTTCAAGTCCATTTACATCCCATTAGGTCATGACGACTCAGTTGAGTAGAAGTTGGGTCAAATTAGTGGGATTCCCAAGACTCACTCAGTGGTGTACTTGGGCATAAAAGGAGGGAGATGGACTTGGTATTACTTCATGTTTTCTAAATCAACGGCTTTTTAATAACCTTTCGTGCCCTCACTACCATATGCTTTTGTATTTCTCTTTTGTGGGCTTTTTTACGTTAAATTTGTTTCCGTGGGCTTGATTGTTGAACTCCATTTTGGAGAACAATTTCTAGAATTTTTTCTAGAGAATTTAATTCATCTATATTAAGGTGTCGTTTGGTAAAAAAATTACATTTTAATTTTACTCAAATGCAATACAATTTTACACCAAATACAAATTTTGTAACAGTACTATGAAAACAATTACTATTCAAAATATTTTTAAAACAAACACATCAACTTTTCAACTCTATTATTTATCTACACTTTTACCAATCACATCAACTTTTCAACTCTAAAATACTTTTCATCCAAACAAACCTTTCATTCAAATACAAAACAAATACATTTTAACCAAATACAACATTTAAAAAACAAATTTCATTTAAATATAATCAAAATGCAATGCATTTATCAAACGCCCCCTAATTCGTTTTTTTCCCCCAAAAAATTTCTGTGTTGATTACGTATTTACCTTTTGGAACATTTATTCTTTTAGGTTTTAGCTTCTTTGCATCACGTTTTATCTCCGTTCATCACCATTTTTTCTTTATTCCATTCCTTTTTCCCCCCCTTCCAACTTTCCTCTTCCCAAAAATTAATAATTCTCTCACTAATCAGTAATCTCTTGGTAAGTACTTTTAGTATTTTCTTCTTTTTTTGGTTTTCAAATTTTTCATTTTTTAATTTTGCCTTGCTAATATTTTGATCCCAATTACAATAATAATTTTAATGCTTCAATACTTGTAGTAGATCTTGGACTTGAAGCTTCAATTTTAAAGACCACATTACCCATTTTAATATCCATTTTTTCTTTTATTTACATGAATGTTTAAATCGATATTTATAAAGACTGCATTGCCCTTTCATAAAGAATTGAAAGTAATCAAATAAAGAATTGATAAAAAAAATAAGGAAAGGGAAAATCTCTAAAAATATCAGACTAAGCAAATCTTTTATAAAACGGAAAAAAAAAGACCTTTTTACTTGATTTATTATAAAAAAAATATTCAAGCATATATAAGCTGTATTTTTAGGTGAAAAACAATTATTTGTTGATGAATTTTAAAACTTACATTCAAAAGAAATAGAGAAAAGAATTAATTGAATGACGGAATCAATAAAATCATTTACGAGGCTCTTATATTTAAAAAAAAAGGTACGAAGAGAAATTTTTTTTTTCTCTTACTGTTTTCCTTACCATGTCTTTAGGAAGTTATACATATAACTTCTTTTTTAGAAATTGTTGACAAGTTAAAATTGCCACTATCATGATAGCAAAAAGGTTTGTCATGGAGACTGGATTCTACTTTTCTCTATTTTGTTTCATTTCTTTATTTTAAGAAATTTGAGTGAAGGTTGTAGTTCCTCCTCTCCACTTATTAAAATATATATATATATATATATATAAAACTCTACTTGACATCTTGGTATATTTATGTATAACAAATCAGTAACGGTTTCTTCCTTTCTTCCTTTCCTTTTTCGATGGGATACAACAATCAATGTTACTTATTATTTGTAAGAAAGAAAGCTCGTTTTATATCAGGCTGTAGTTATTTTGTTATGGGAGCCATCGTCTTGTATTAGAATACATAGGATAATTAATAATGGATTCACTTTTATTGTGGATTACTTCAGTACATGCAAATCAATATATATATATATATATATATGATTAATAGGCGTGAAATTGATTTGATCACTTCGGTTTTTCACGCAGTATTTTTCCACCGAACCGACTAATTGGTTTTAAGCCATAATGGAGAAACCGACCAAAACTTACGGTGCGTTAGACAAAAGGTTTACATTTTAATCATATTCAAATATAACGTAATTTTATATAAAATGTAAAGCTTTACATTCAAATATAATCTTTTTTAATAGTATTATGAAAACAATTACTATTTAAAGTTTTTTAAAATAATCAAATCAACTTTTCAACTCTACTATTTATATCTACTTTTACTAATGACATCAACTTTTCAACTCTAAAATACTTTTTATCCAAACACATATTTCATTCAAATACAAAACAAATACTTTTTAACCAACTACAACACTTAATTCAAACGTAATTAAAACGTAATGCGTTTACCAATTGCCCCATTAGTGGACGGTTTTTGTGTTCTGTGATCTTGCACTGTGAAAAAAGACACGCCGTAACACCTGGAAAAATTCATATTTCTCGAAAAATAATTACACAATGAATTTAAGCGTGAAAATGTGAAATTAAGTGATTTAATATTGTTTAGAACTAAATAAAATGTTCTAACAATGTTAAAGGATGAAAAATGATTAATAGTGATTTTAGGTGTGAGCACGTGTGTGCAACTCATAGTATCAAGAAGTAGATCAAGATGATATTATCTTGACATAAAACTGATAAATTTGAGTTCAGCACACCCAAATTAGTCAGGATAGCCTATCAGCACGCTCAAATTTGATAATTGAGCACAAGGGTAATTTTTGACCGAAAATTCGCAGTATCGGAAACTGGTTAAAATGACCTCAGATGAAAATAAAACTGATATATTTGGATTCAGGACGCCCAAATTAGTCAGGATAGCCCATGTTGAAATTTTGGGCGAAAAAGTATATAAAGAGCGGAAAAAAAGTAGAATTTTCTCATTTGTCTACATGCTCTCTCTCTCCTCATTTCTCTTTCTCTCTCTACCCGAATGTGTACAGTAACCAACTATCGGAAACGGTGTCCGTTTTCGACACCGCCGGCACCGTTGGAAAGCTTTCACCGAGCTGAGTTCAACGGTGGGTCGATGCGACGGAACGGCCGCCACACGACGCCTCACGCGCCGCCTGAAGCCGTCGGCCACAGGAAACTTCGCGACGCCGTATCTCCACCGTCCGAAGTTCGATCAAGTTGAAATCGGTCCCAAAAGACTCGTAGTGAAGAGTAGAACAAAACCCAGGTGGAGTTTCAGCCCAACGGTCGCCCGATCGCGCAGCCGAACTCCGTCCGTCACCGTCGCCGTCGCCGTCGTGGAATCCGACGATTCCGGCGGAGTTGAGTTGCAAGGTTGGTATCAAAATGCTCAGAACAACACGTAGATCAAAAGCCCCAAATCAATTTTGGGCAACAATCGTCGGAAATGGAGATCCATCACCGCCGCCACCGTCGGTTTTTCGAGGGTCGATTTCCGGTCATAGAAGTTTCAATTGGTGAAATTGAGACCACCAATGAGTTCCTCACGTCGAGATCTTCAAGATGGGCTACTCATTTGCCACAGTCGCAGCCGTCAATCGCCGGTCAACGGTGAGTCAACGCCGGTCAACGGTGAGTCAACGCCGGTCAACAGCGACCGTTGACCAAATTTTGGAAGTTTGGCCCGTTGGCCTATTTTTGACTTTCCGTACGCATCCGCGGAGTCGGATTTGCAAGACGGGACCTCAAATATGAAGAACGAAGAATTAGAGTTTATGCCGTAGAGACCGGACTGCAATTCGGTATAAATCCCGACCCTTTTACGTTCCGTAATTTAATTATTTGGGACTATTGTATGATTTTATGATTATTGGTATGAAAAATTATGGAAAAGAATGTATGTAAAAAGAAGAAAATGGTTGTAATGGAGAAAAAGGAAAATATATGATAATGTAACGATTTTACGTAAACAGTATGAGTTTTACGTAAAATCTAAGCCTCTGGTATAGTACGTGATAGAATTAGATCAGGATAGATGGTTTTCAGGCGTTTCCTAAATGCTGGAACCTCAAAAATTAAGGGGAAACTCTGCCGAAATTTGTAAAAACGACACCAGGGGTAATATGGGAAAACGAGGGGTAAAATATGATTGGGAAGGGAACCCGAGCCCCCTCGAGGAATTAGAGCATGGAAAAAGGAATGGACAAGTTATAATTAGTAAACCGACTCTTCGAAACCCTAGAACGTAAGAAAAACATGAAACTGATTCTTAGGTCGGAATAGTACTTCCCGAGGGCCGGGAATGTGAAAATTGGTAAAATGATAAGAATTGATCTGGAAAAGGTCCGATAAGATTTAAAAAGTTAATTAGATGATTTTGGGTTTATAAAATCTAGCTTAAGTATGAAAATGAAAATGTTATGGTTAAACGACCCATCAGGGGCAAAATGGTCATTTTGCTCAAAGATTCTCAAATTATGGGAAAAGAGCCCCAATGATCCCAGAATAGGGTAATGAAGTTTGTAAAAGCCAAAATTGAGGTTTAAGTCATGAAAAATCAAGTCAAATGTAAAATTGTAATTTTGACAAAAGTTAGGGGTAAAATCATAATTTTTCAAAAAGTTGGAGAAAAATTCAAAAATGGTCATTAAGGTTTAAAAAGCTGTCCTAAGGCTATAATTAAGGGTTATAAGATCAGAATTAAGCTTTTTCATAAAATAAAAGCTATAAATGAAAATGTGATTGACGGACAAAATTTAACTGTAGGAACCTGATCCAGACGCAACAAAGGACGTCGGTGGATTCTAAGAAGAGGATAAGCACGCTATGAGTAAGTTCAAACATTTACCCGTTTGCAACTATGAATAAGTTTATAGTATTATATGTTTTGTATGTAAATGTCATGATGTGATTTATGATGATGCTATAGTAAATGCTATAGCAATGCTATGATGATGTTAAAAAATATGTTTTAATAAATAATTATAAAAATATATATATATATAAATATATGTATATATTGAATTATGAAGGAAAGGTATTATAAAAGTTTTATGAGAGTAACGATGTGATAAAGAGGGATAGAAGAATGGAAAGAGTAAGAACGAGAATGTTATGATAGGATGCATAAGAAAGAGATGAGATATGAAAGGAAAGAATAGATGTTTTATGAAAAGTTTTATGAAAGTTAGGTTATGATTGATAGAGTAATGATGATCGGTGATGAAAGAAATTAAGAAAAGGGTATGTTTTATGAGAACGAAATGATAGGGGTTTTATGAAAAATGATATGAAAGCAAAGAGTTAGACAAGAAAGAGAAGAAATGATAGGTTATGATGAAAGGTATGATGAAAGGATTAGAATATAACGATAAGATGTGATTGATAGAATAGAACGATAGGCTATGATCGATAGGAATATAATGATAAGATAAACAGAGAATAATTGTCTGTACATAAATAAATGTGTTTTTGGTTGTTATGATGTGATGTGGTGTGATAATATATAAGTAATATGTGCTATATATGCTATGCTAAAGTGTGATTAACATAATTCACACAAGTAAAGTAAAGAATTAAGAAAAGAAAAACAACGAAAGAACAAATGTTGCATGAAATGTTTTATGAAAAATGAGAAAGGAAAGATTATGAATGTCATGAAAAAGATGTACAACGAAAAAAATCAATATAAGAAAAATAAAAGCCTACAAGATAATAAAACTGAAAACTTAAGTTGTTGGCGTACCGGTCTCCCTACAAGGTCGAGACTTCCGGTCTATATCCTCCGCGTAGATGTGGTGCTACCCCGAAGGTGCGGTAGATTATAGGATGGACCAACCCCGAAGGTGCGGTTTTTATGTGACTGTGAGGTAGGTTGGTGGGTCGCTCCCCTCCTCCCACTGTCCGCGCGCAAATAGGTACGTTCAACAACGGGCCCAACCAAAGGAAAGTGGAAAGAAAACAAACGAAAGGAGAGTGAAAAGAAAAGAAAGGAAAAGAAAAGGAAAGAAAAGAAAGGAAAGGAAAATGAAAAGAAAAGAAAAGAAAAGAAAAAAAAAAAAGAGAGAGTGCGTGAAAAGGAAAAGAGCGTGAAAAGAAAAGAAAGGAAAGGAGAGTGAAAAGAAAAGAAAGGAAAGGATAGTGCGTGAAAAGAAAAGAAAGGAAAGGATAGTGAAAAGAAAAGAAAAGAAAAGAAACGATACGAAAAGAAAAGTAAAGTAAAGAACGATAAGAAAAGAAACAAACGATATGAAAGAATGACACAATGAAATCGATGAAAAATAAATAAATAATAAAACGAAGTTTAAAAGAACATAATAGAATTATATATGTGATGTGATGTGTTTGATGTTATGTGTATGATGTGAATGACACGTTTTTACATGATGTTATGCTAGTGTGTATGTTACTAGCTTTTAAGATATGAAATGTTAAGAGATGATGATAAAGCGATAGAAAAGTTATAAAGGTTTAGAACAGAAAGTTAAGAAATGATAGGAATGAAAAGTAAAGAAATGAAGAAATTAGATTAGAATGATAAGAGATGATCGATAGAATGTTAAGAACGATGAACGAAGAGATAAATGAGTATGAAGAGGTTAACATAATACATTATGTTTTGAGGATATATATAAACGATGCATATAAGGTGTATATACGTGATGTCATATATTCTAGTAATAACATATATTACTAGTATTTATAAGTTAATGAATGTATGTTTGAACTTATTGAGCATCTAGCTCATTAGTTGTTTATATGTTGCAGGTAAGTAATTTGTTAGTTTAAAGTAATATGATGGACAACGAACGGATCTGCACGTGCCAAGGGACTGGGCGAGAGTATGGTACTACCATGAGTTTTTCGCTGAGCGTTCAAAAAGGAAGTTGAAAGAAAGAAATTTATGAATTATATGTTATAAGAGTATGATAGAGTTATAGATATAATATGTAAAAAACGAAAAAAAAAATTTGCTATAGAAATTGCTTCCGCTTTAAAATGAGAACGTTAAGAATGGAAAGTTAAGTATGTTAAGTAAGAGGATGACGACCCATGAGATTGCCAGCCATCACGGTCAGCGTTAGAGCTCGACTGGTTGGTATGGTAACGTACATACGTGGGGGACGTCACACACGCACAGACTAAAAATACAAGTATCTGACAAAAACTACATAACATGAATATTAGAGCGTGTTTGGTAAATATTTTTTGGTGATACGAATACCAATTTTACATCAAACGCAAAGTTTTATATTTAAATATAATCATTTTCAACTGTGCTATGAAAATAATTACTATTTAAAAGTTTTTTAAAACAATCACGTTAACTTTTCAACCCTAACTATTTATCTCTACTTTTACAAATCACATCAACTTTTCAACTCTAAAATACTTTTCATCCAAACACAAATTTTATTCAAATATTAAAAAAAATACTTTTTAACTAAATACAACACTCAAAAAATAATTGTATTTAAACATAATTAAAACATAATGCATTTACCAAACGTCACTCAATAATCAGTTGAAGTACTTAAAGCTAACCAAAGCGTCCATAAGTCACACAACAGAAATCCTACATCACAAACCGATGAATAAAAACGGATCAAACAACGTCCGTTCAAAATCAAACAGGATACTTGCCATCGTTACATGCGTACCAAGTTAATTCCAAGACCATCAATGACACTCTTAGCTGACTACAGGACTAATTAATAATACACATGGACAGCCTATGGAACATCAGCCACCTGATCAGCTCCTCTCTGTTTATTACTTGACACTATACATATGCTGTCTCAGCTCAGCACGGCGTCACGTAAATCATGCCAATAGTACATAATAATATAATAAACAAGATTAAAAACGCCAACAGCAGCCAAACACCAATAATACTTATCCAAACGACTCTCATCCAGGGTGTCCTGGAACCAGCTAGTACCATCTCTCCATGCAGAAGCCTTGCCCAATATGAAAACGGCCAAGACATTTCCTATCTTTCCAAATCCATAAAAACCAGTAGCAAGATGATTTAGATATGGATCCATAAACTCAGAGGGGTCATTGCTAAATAAAGTATCAATGCTTTTAGTTGAAATCCCATCGAGGCCACCGAGGAAGGTGTACTGCGGCACCATCCAAAACGTAGTCATATCAGTTATAATCTTATATTCATCCAAATTGTTGCCATATGTTTCTCGTACTCTTTTGCTCCTAACCCTATGCAGCCTTTCCATCTCCACTCCTGCAGCGATGGAACAGCAAAATATGGCCAAAAACATGGACACGGCAAGTCCAACACAGCCAGCGTATTTCTTTGGATCCGTGATGTTGGTGGGTTCGACTCCTTTCGTGTAGATCGTGGAGAAAATGACTTTTGCAAGGCAGTACCACAGCCGGAGTAGAAAAGGGGAAGGGCCATGCTTCCAATTCATGATATCAGCTTGTTCAATGAAGTATGTGTCTCCAACTGCAGATGCGACCCCCAACAAGAAGAAGGCCACGCACATCAGAAACCTTCGCTTTCTCATTGCTGCAGGTCTCCCCATTTCTGATCTGTCGACATTCGTTTGTTGCTCTTCTCTGTCTCCATTGTTCGATGAAGTTCTTCGATCCTGCCAGTTTCGAAACCTACAATTTGCAAAAAACCGAATTAGTTGGTCATGATATATATTATATATTCCAACGGCGTATCACTACAATACAATATTCATTTACTTGTTAATGTTTGCCTCTGAATACACACCTCTTTGAACAAGTAAATCATAATTATAGAACATGCTTAGGACTTGGGTCGGTTCGGCACCTGAAAAAGGGGGGGAATTGTCGATACTTTCACATTTTTTCTTTTTCCCTCTTACTTTTAAAATGATCCGTAACCATAGCGCAAACTCTTTCAAATTTGAATTACGGTCGATAAACAACCGTAAATCACACAAAATTAGTTTATATCGAATAAGCATTAATTAATTATATAAATGTATAATTTTATGATTTTTTCTGCTGATTCTTCAGTTAATTTCTTCATGTTAATTAACATTTTTATTCTCCCTTACTTTTTTTTTTTAAGGGGATTGTATCTTTTATTTACACACGCATGTTCCATTACTGCTTTGTCATAGGTGATAAGTGTTGTCTATATCTAAGTTAAATGAAGCTAATCCAATTTTAAAGTGGGTTGTAAATATTTTGAAATACAATTTATACTAAATCTGCGCATATGTTTACTTTCCAAATTTAAAATTCTTTTCTAGTGTCCGTTCATATATATTTATTTCAAATATTGTTTTTTTCTCTCGAAAGATCACATAAATATAGGGTGCGTTTGGAGAACGTTTTTTAACACTTCAAAAACCAATTTTACACCAAACGCAAAGTTTTTCATTTAAATACAATCATTTTCAACAATGCTACGAAAACAATTACTATTCAAAAGTTTTTTAAAACAATCACATCAACTTTTCAATTGTAACTATTTATCTCTACTTTTATCAATCACATCAACTTTTCAACTCTAAAATATTTTTCATTCAAACACACATTTTATTCAAATACAAAACAAATATTTTTTAACTAAATACAACACTAAAAAAAAATGTATTTGAACGCAACTAAAATACAATGCATTTAGCAAACGTCCCTGTAGTTTATTTAAAATTTTGATATATGTAATTATTGGTCGAGTGGAGCAAAATTTAAGCAAAAATTTAAGTTATTTGGATTCGGGTTCGGCTCTGTCTCTCTATCATATCCATCCACAGGGGCGGAGGGAGGTGCATATGGTAATCCACTGAATTTTTGAAAAAAGAAAAATTTTTCTTTAAAATTTTATGATTTTTCATTTTTACCTACACTTGAAAATAATTATGTTTACATATACTCCCATTAATAACTATTATGTAAAACTTTAAAAAGTGTAAAATCTCATCATAAACCATTGTAACATTTTATGATTCTTCTTTATGAATATGTATTTTGTCGTTCATGAAAATCACTATTATATAATCATTTCGTTTTTAATTGTTCAAAAAAAAAAAAAAGTTTCGTGTATGCCTCGACTAAAATAAAAAACTAGCTCCGTTATTGTCCATCCAAGTAGAAGCTAGAAAGTCAATGGTATTCATCCACGTAGAAAATTTTTCCTTTCATTATTTTTTTCACAACTTGTATATCTTGGTAGCTTCCCAATTTTCTTTACTTACAATTTTAAATGGTTTGCTTGTTAGTATTAACCAAAAAAAAAAAAATCTTAAAAGAGTTCCTCGAACTGAATAAAGGAAAAAATTTTTGTTGAAAAATAAAAATTAAAGGATAAATTTCATTTTTACTCCATGAACTTTGGTGTTTTTATGATTTTGCTATCTGAATTTTAAAAGTTAGTAAAAATGCTCCTGAACTATAAAATGTTATCATTTTTGCTTCTTCTATCAGTTAAATAGATGAAATATTTCCTTGAACTTTAATATTTTTGTAATTTTACCTCCAAAACTTAAAAAATAGGGTATTTGTACTCCTCTAACTTTAAATTAATAGTAAAATATCCTTCAAAATTTAAGTCATTAACAAAAACATATATTCTTTTATTTTTTGACCATATAAAATTTGGATAACTTTATTTTTGTCATCTAAACTTTAGCACATTTAAAACTTAACTCTTAAAACCCAAAAATAATTTATGCATTCGTAAGATTTTTTTTGAATTGAAGTCATTAAAAATAAAAAAAAATGAAAATGAAAAAATTTTAAGGTTAGTTTTGTGATTAAAATAATTTTAATTTTAATTAACTTTCATTAGCTAGTGACAAATCAATTTTAGGTTGGCAAAATACAGTGATTTTACTAACAGTTTAAAGATAGAAAGGTATAAGCATTAGTTTTCCAATGTTTGGGATAAATTTAAAAAATGTACTAAAATTTAGATAGAAAATATAAAGTTTTCCTAGTCTTATATAACCAAAATGTGAAATAAGAGATTTTTTTTTTATAACAGGTTAAAGTGCAATTACTCTAAATACATAAGTTTTTTTTTAATGATTTTTTGAGGTTTCTAAACTTAATTTTCAAATGCACTAAAGTTTAGGGACTAAAATAAAATTATTTTTTAAGTCTTATATGGTCAAAATATTTAAGAACGTAACAACCGTTTAAAGTTTTAAGGACATTCTTGCTAATAATCTAAAATTCGAGTCCTCTAAAAAAAATTTAAAATTTGAGCCGTATAAATACTGGTTTTCATAATTTTGAGGGTAAAAATACAAGAGTACTAAAATTCAAACAATATAAAATATTCTATTCATTTAACTAACAGAAATAGTAAAAATAATAAACTTTCATAGTTTAAAAAACATTTATACCAGTTTTTAAAATTCAACGAGTAAAATTACAAGTCCAGCAAAGTTTAACGAATAAAAATAAAATTTGTCCAAAATTAAAAAAGGATTAACTGGGTGGGGGCAACCCCATCCTATTTACATCGCTGGACTGCACTACAAGCGAAGCAAGGGAGATAAAATGTACCTGGAGCAAGGGCTTTCAGAGACCGTAGATGGATGGCTTTCCGGTGCTTGACCACGGTTGTACGAAGATAAGCCAGTCAAGAAAACGATTGTTGCCGCCACCATACATATGGATGGTATCAAAAGTGTGATTTTATATTCCGTGAAATTAGCGATCATAGCTCCAACCAAATGGACCAAGCAGAGAATAACTCCCTTCTTGTGCTTACAAAAAAAATTTCTTACATTCGGCCAAAATCTCGCTTTACATCTTATGTCCCCTTCTCTTGCCGAATCTACGTTCCCTTCTTCTCTGTCTCCTTCCCTTGCCGAATCATTGCCCACTTCTTGAGTGAGTTTGGCTAATGAGATTGATTCGATACTAGAAATTCCCAGACTTAGCACAACTAATGATATAAAAAAAGGCTCTTCCTGGTTCATCATTACAGAAGCTGAGAGAAGGCATAATCCCTGATATATATCCAAAATAATGAAAAACTCAGCCCAGTATATATATATGTGTGTGTGTGTGTGTGTGTGTAGAAAACTTAAGCTAATTGGAGGAGGGGACTTACAATACTATAGGATAAAGCGGAGAACAAAGTCATTCCAAATTTACCCACAAAAGCATCCAAGATGAATTTCATTACAAATTGCAACATGGCCGTAATGCCCCCGAACGTATTGACAATTGCAGCAGCCTTGGTGGAACTAAACTTCAATTCATCCGATATATAGATCATCAAATACCATATGGCGTATTTAGCTAATATGTGGGCCAATATCAAACCTATAAATTAATTGATCAACATAATTATAATATAGTTACAAATGTAAACTCCTGCACGAGCATCTAAATATATAAATCAACATAGTGTTTTAATTGTTTTAGAGTATTTTTAAAAATGTTGCTGCACATCTTTTGAGACTCAAAACGAAGACGTTTTCTAAATCACGTTTGGTTAGTAAATGTTTTAAAAATAAAAACAAAAAATGGTGAGAATAATTTTTGTGAAGGACATGTACTGATGCAACCTATACCTTATCAAATTGTTGTAATTTCATCTTTTTCTTATAATGGAACCAATTTTTAAAACTCAACAAAAAAAATAATTCATTAAAAAAAACCATCTCAGCATCATTCCTAAAAAATTATTATTTCATTTTCATATCCAAATTCAAATCGATTTCAAAAAGTAACAAACACAACCAAAGTATTAGAGTTCATTGGTTTACCTTGGGCTTTCCAAGACGAATTTGTCATTGCCAACACCAAGCACTTAGTAAAAGTTCCCATTTCCTGAAATAGAAAAAGGACTTACATGTATGGCAACAAATTAAACGAGAGTACTTAAAAGATAACATACATGGGATTCGCACAATGTCAAATTTGGAAAACTTTTTTTTATAAATATCAAATTTGGAAAATTTAATTCATACTAGTGTATAAAAATAAATGAATAAATAAAAGAAAGGAGAGAGAGAGGGGGTATGTACATATACGTACATACACATATACATACATATATATATATATAAAGAGAGAAAGAGCTTCTAAAACTGAAGGTATAATCTTGACCCACATGTGAATACTTCTTTATTTTTTAGCAGATGATGTTAAAAAAAAAAAATTTATGCAGGTCTCTCTTTTGAATCGATAAAAAAAAAAGAACAAAATAAAAACAATAAAAAAAAGGTCAAAAAAAAAAAAAAAAGGAACAACAAGATCTTATAAATAACGAACGACTAAACCACGATATTTTTATAAAATGACTGCAAATTTTTTTAACGGAAAAAAATCTCGTGAACCACAAATAATTGAATAAGACAACATCTCGAAAAAGTGCAAACAACGTGGACATATAACATATATAAATTCTCATAAAGAGATGGAATTTTTGAAGAAAAATTGTGAGATCTAGATATTTTTGAGGAAAAACCAGATAAAAATCTAGTAAGGTAGTACAAACATGATGCTCACAATGGGAAAGGATTTAAAATGGGAAAATCATAACCCCTTTTCCTTTAAGATATTTTATTTGCTGTACTTCTTTTTTGAGAATTTTTTAATGCTTTCAGTCTTGTCAGATTTTTTATTTTATTTTTAATATAATTTTCGCTTATTCATGAAAAATATGTGCGATTCTTTCTTCTTGATCGAATATACATAACTAGGGGTGTTCGTTGGGTGAGTTGGGTGGATTTTTGATATTTTTCAACCCACCCAATGGATTGAGTTGGGTGAGTTGGGTGGATTTTTGATATTTTTCAACCCACCCAATGGATTGAGTTGGGTGGGTTGAAAAATTTTTTCACCAACCAAATTAACCCAATATACAAAATCGACCCACCCAATTAAAGTTTGGGTGGGTTTGGTGGGTTTTTCGCGTTCGTCGGGTTTGACAATTTATAAAAATAAAGTAATAAAACATGACTTAAAAATTTAATCACAAATCAAAATACAAACTCAAATATTCAAATAAAGAAGTCATGTAAAGATAATAAGAACTAATTAAAACATGCTTTTAATGAATACTAAGAAACATCAATCACAAACAATCAAACCTATTTCACAAGAATAATCTCTAACTCCAATGTGTGTAGTAACAAGAACTAAAGTCAGATAAATTGAAATAAACTTGAAATCTTGTTCCTAAATCCTAACGAAAGGGAGGATTAAGAGAGGCTAGTAACAAGTGGCGGCTAGGGCTGAGTAAGGGCAAGGCACGAGACGAACACGGGCTTGGGGAGGTAAAAATGAATACGTCGAGGGGTGACAGCCGATGGTCGAAGAAAGGGACGATTAGAGGAGGCTGGTGGGACATCGAGTTTGGTAAGGACAAGACACAAACTTTGGCTTGGGAGGAGGCATAAATGGGAAATGACAGTCGACTCAACAAAATTGGCTTAGGTTAATCATTATATTTTTTCTAAATATAAAAAAAAAATTCATTGGGTGGGTTGGGTTTTGATCGGGTTTTAGAATTCCAACCCGAACCCACCCAATTTGACATCGGGTTGGGTGGGTCAATCCGACTTTTTTTTGAGTCTGACGTGGACTCAACCCGTCGGGTTTTCCTTAGGTGGATTGGATGGGTTATTTGGGTTTTCGGATTTTTTGTTCACCCCTATACATAACATACACGTATAATATTACTAGATTTCACAAGGAAATAAAAAACAAAATACAAAAAACTAATGAAATGTGTATTTATATTCAAGATTCCATTTATGGAATATGTAGAATAAAACACACGTGATTAGGTAATTACATTTATTAATTTTTAAAAACAATTATAACGAGATATTAAGACTATTTTAAAAATAAAAACATTACCACACAACTTAATATATTAAACTAACACTCACAGACTTTATTATTTTATATACAAGATTATACTCTCTCTTCCGTGCTCACCACTAACTCACAGAGCACTCTTCACACACACTTAATTATTTGAATACTCCAGACTCTAAGCGCTTGGACACACACGGATTCATTTAAGCAATTGAACTCTTTTGAGCATACTTAGCCTACTAGGACACCTTTGGAATTCCTTGAGCACGCTCACTACAAGACCATTAAGCCTCCTTATTTAGTGCTCTTGAGTCAGTAATGGAACCGACTATGCTACTTACAAGAACATTCTAACATGTAGCCGTATTTACTTATTTATTTTTAACAACTGAACAAAGTTTTTTGAAGCTTCCTGTTGACAGCAAAAATAGGTGATAACTTGTAAGAACAAAAGAACTCTAGTTGATTCTAGAGTCTACTAAATTATTCTCGTGACTCTCAACAGAATACCATTACGAAGATGCTTTATCAAACGCCACATTTCTTGATATATGACAATGACCAATGATTGGATCACAACATCTCCACCTTTTTCTTTGACTGTCGTATCTCACAAAGATACATCAGACCACCTTTTTATCAAACTTCATGCGTAGATGATCCAGAATAAACACATAACGTATATAATCGAATACTCAAAAAAGACTAATTGTAGGTTTAATACCCCACAGCTTTTCAAAAAGCAAGATAAAACCAAGCTTTGGTTAAGGAAGCCTATTGATAACATGGACAGCAGTCTTTATAGCTTCAGCCCAAAATCGGCTTGGAACATTTTTGGTGTATAACATGCTTCGACATGTCTCCGCAAAGTGCTGATTCTTTCTTTCAGCCATTCTATTCTGTTATGGCTTGCACACGTGAACTGGTGATGGATTTTACAACTTCATAGATACTCTTTGAACTCATTTGAGATGTATTCGCTGCCATTGTCTATCTGCAAGCACTGGATCATGTTACTGATTTCTCCTTCTACCATTTCTTTGAACTCTTTAAATTTCTCAAATGTGTTAGATTTTTCTTTTATAAAGAAAACCCACACGTAGCTTGAGAAATCATCAATAAATGTGACCATGTAGCGCATCCCGCCAATTAATGGCTGCTTGACATGTTCGAATACATCAAAGTGTACAAGCTTTAATGACGCCTTTACTCTGAACTTCGACTCCTTAAGGGAATTTAATGCACTTTACCATACTAACATCAGGCATAAACAATGTCCAATCTCATTTCAAATTAAGGTAGATTCTTGAGTATAGCCTTCTTCATCATCACCTTAAACTTGGGGTAGCCAATGTGTCCCAATCTTATGTACCATAGATCTACTATTTCATTCCGTCGAGTTTTGTCTACATAAGCCAATTCAGCTGACATTACATAGACCAACTCCATTCTATATTCCACCATTATTGATGTATTCGAAATCTTGACATACTGATATACTTTCACATCGCTTAGGCCGAATAGAACATAATAAGCTTATGATGTTAACTATGTTATTGATAATAGATTCTTCTTCCTACTTGGGACGTGATAGACATCTTGAAGCAGCACTTGGTTAGAGCTGAAGCGTGGCATAATGACTGTGTTACCAATGTGAGTAATTGATAATCGTGAGTTATTGGCCGTCATAACCGCATGAACTCTTTTATATTTTGTCATGTTTTGCAACTTTTTCTTATCTCCAGTCATGTGATTTGAACATCCAGAGTCGACGATCCAATCATTTTTTAAGTCAATCCATTGCGGCACGATTGTCGTGAGAGCTAACTCTTCTTCTTCAATGGAAATGGCAGCTTCAACATCTCATTCGTCTTTATTGTTTTCTTCACAGTTAGAAGTCATTGCATTACTCTTGACTGATTCTTTCTTGGACCAATAATTTTTTTCATTGTACCCATTCTTCCCACAGTTGTAGCAATGAAAATTTTTCTTGTTAGACTAATTACCTTTGCCACCATTCTTTTACTCTTTTCCTTCTTGAGAGCCTTCTTGACGACTACTTGATTTGTCATCATCTTGTCTCAATCCTTTGGCCATATTTGGTCTCGAACAACCTTAATTTTTGTTGCTGAATAAAGCTTCATCATCACCTTTTGATGAGCCTCTATTAACTTGTTTAGCCATAGCCTCTTGGTGTACTAGTAAATTTTCAAAATCTAGAAACAGTTGAGTAGGCCAACCTTGTATTGCAGCAACAAAACTTTTGAAATCCGGTCTTGGTCTATGGATAATCATCCTCCTTAATGGTCGTATAATCTAACTTAGAAATCTCATGATAGAGTGACTTTACCTTGTAAAAGTATTTGTTAATCACCATTTTTTGTTATGAAACTGATAATAACTCATTCTCGAAGCATTGTAGCCTTGCATCGTTCTTCTGTGAAAAGAGTGTTTTTAAAGTATCCTATGCCGCATTCGACATCGTTGCCTTTTGAATATATTTTAGCAGCTCGTCTTTAACTATGGTTTTTATTATGAACATCGCTTTGTCAGCTATGATCCTCCATTTTCTCAAAGCATCTACGTCTCTTTCCGGTTCCAGTGGATGGGTCTCACAACAACCCCCCCAACTACCTCCTATAGGTCTTTGCTGTGGAAATATGACTCCATACGCGTCGACCACGTGTTATAATTTTAATTGTTGAGCTTCTTGATTCCTCCAATGACTTGTGAGTTACCATCATGTTGTTAAGATCTTAGCAATATTTAACTTGCAGAGTCTCATACTATTCACGACATAGAGAAATTTACTCAATGAAAATCTTAAAAAACCTTTTCTGATGTGGAAGATCAATCAAAACTGTAATCACAGAGCATACTAAGAATTTTAAAAGATCTCTCAACCTAATTTTGATACCACTTGTAGAGGAAAACACACATGTTTATGTAATTACTTTTATTAATTTCCAAAAACAATTACAACGAGACACTAATACCATTTTGATGACAAAAACAAGACCATACAACTTAATACATTAAATTGACACTTACATACTTCACTATTTATTATACACATGACTACGTTTTCTCTCACATTCTCACCACTAACTCACAAAGCACTCCTCACACACACTTAATTATTTGAACACTCCAGACTCTAAGCACTTGGACACACATGGGCTCACTTAAGTAATTGGACTCTTGTGAGCACTCTAGAGCATACTTAGCCCACTAGGACATCTTTGGAATTCCTTGAGCACACTTACACCAAGACCACTAAGCCTCCTTATATAGTGCTCTTAAGCCGATAATGCAACCGACTATTCTACTTGTTAGAACATTCAAGCATGTAGCCGTATTTGTTTATTAATTTTTGTCAACTTAGCAAAGTTTTTTAAAGCTTCCTGTTAGCTACAAAAATAGGTGACAACTTATAGAGATTAAAGAACTATAGTTGATTTTAGAGTCTCTTAAATTATTCTCAAGAGTAAATAGTGACTCTCATCAAAATACCCTAAGAAGCGTAGGAAAAAAATGCAGTTAAAAAAAAAGGGTTATGGTTTTTGTCGGTAGGTTGAAAAAAAAGAAAACGCTACGATTTAATTGTGGGGATTTTTTTTTTGAAAAAGTAATAAAATTTTGGAATTCAATTGGGCAATGGATTCCCTTAAAAAAAAAAAAAGTCTTTTGCTTACCTTTTCTATTTAATAACTTTGAGTGAATATGATTTAGAATGTACGGGACGGATTCTTTAAAGTCGAAAACTTAGTTGAGGTAATAAATAAAAGAATTCTATTTCTCTTTATCCACCAACGAAGAGAAAAATCCACCTAAAATCATGAATCTTTACTGCGTTATAACACAGAAATATACGTATGTTCCAAACATAAACATCTATATTTTGAATGAACTTGACAAACCTCTGAAAAAAATTAAATTTTGAAAAAAAAAAAATGTTAACCCCTAATGTGATGTCCTTTATTAGCTAGCTCAGCATAATTAAAGCACGAAAAAATGTTTCCTTCCGGTAAGAAAGTTTTCCTTAGAAGAGAAGGCATGAAACTCATGTAAGCTTTTTTTCTTTTTTTTTTTCCGGACAACTTAATAAAGAACTAGAAAAACAGGAAGTAATGAAAAATATTGAACAAAGACAAGGGGAGCAGATCGCGAGTAGAAATACTTACAGTAACAAAAAAAAAACTTCTTAACTCGACGAGGAGGAAGGGCTTTGCAAATTGTGGTGTTGTGGAGTTGTTGATATAATAATGTGTATTCTCTCTCCTTGACTTGTGATGTGATTTGTATGGCTGGTATCAAGCCTTCTATATTTAGAGTTTGTTTGGGGGCTGTCTCCAACTTTCAGATTTTCTTTTTTTTTTCAAAATTTTTTTACTTTTTACTATTTACATTTTTAAAATGTTACAGTAAACTCCAAACTTTAAAAATTCATAACTTTTTGTATACAAGTTCAAATGAGATGATTTTTTTTTAAATTACATAAAATTTCGAGAGGAACAAAACAAAATCCATATTGATATTTTTTTTCTAAAAAAATTTTTAAAATTTTTAATTTTTCACGCTAAACAGTTTTTTCTCCCAAACATATTCTCCAAAACCAACTTTTTTCCAAACTCCAAAATCACATCTCCAAAACCTCCCCCAAACTCCCCCTTTAAAAAAAAAAAAAAAAACACTTTAGTCAATTAATCGATAGACAGAGGACTGTCATTATTAAAAAAAAAAAGGAGGAATGGAGTTATATTCTAAATCAAGGTAACATAAACATTAAACTTGAATGAAGTTCAAAAAGAATAGATGTATATCAAATGTTAAAAACGAACACTTAAATAAGTGTACTAATAATCAATATATACATGGTCCTTCAGTAAAAAAAAAAAAATCTACAATTAATAGAAAAATCTAATGGCATGTTTGGAAAATGTATTTTAGTGTTACGAAAACCAATTTTATACCAAACGTAAAATTTTGCATTCAAATATAATTATTTTTAACAGTACTATAAAAACAATTATTATTCAAAAGTTTTTGAAAACAATCATATCAACTTTTCAACTTTAACTTTTTATATCTATTTTTACCAATTACATCAACTTTTTAACTCTAAAATACTTTTCATCCAAATACACATTTCATTCAAATACAAAACAAATACTTTTCAACCAAATACAACACTCAAAAAAAGAATTTTATTCAAACGTAATTAAAATATAACGTGTTTACTAAATATTCTATAATATATTTTCTAAATCAAAAGACCTATATTTTCAAGACTACACAAAATATTGTTAATAAACATACCTAATAGATTGAAAATGCAACCTAATATTAAAAAACAAGAAAACATATAACTAATATTATTTGTTATTTAATGAGAAAAAAAATATAAAAAATATAGAAAGCACAATCTATGGATCGAATCTTCCACAACCCAATATTTTAGATTAGTTTTATCACATATATGTGCCATCACATCGTATGGCTTTAACAAAATTAGACAATTTGCGGTTGTGTATTGAACTGTGAGTTGGTAAAACCTTTAGTTTTATTTTATTATTATTTTTTCTGCAAAGCATTCCCCTCAAAGGTAGCTTTTTCCCCCCCCCCCCCCCCCCCCCCTTTTTTTTTTTTTTTGACAAAACTAGAAGTTGACTTGTCATCTTTTGACAATTATTAAACGTGCCTTATTTTTTTTTTTTTAATAACAACTCTTGACTTTTAACCTGTCGTTTTGTTTACCATTAGTTGGAAACATGTCCATAAGCACTAGCACACATGCAAATGGTAATTTTTTAGCTTTTAACATATACCCACATGATATTTACATAGACAATCAACATCAAGAATGTGCAAGGCAAGGCTAGGAAAATGTGAAAGAAAACGCGAAGAACCAACGGGAAATATAAAAGAAAACGCGGGTAACCAAACGGGAAATTTCCCTTCAGCAAAAAATAAAAATTGATAAGAGAAATTTCGAGGAAGAATAAGTCTATATTGGTAAATAAACTTGAGTAGAATTCATTTTTAAAAATTACCTTAAGAAAAGAAAAAGCTTAATTTACATATAAATATCATAATAATCTAGTAACTTAGTAATGCTAGATAAATTCACAATTTAATATCTTTCCTTATACATAGCGTGTCGTGTAAAAGAGTCGGCGTCTAAACCTATCATATTTTATAGATTCTAGTTCTGATAATATGTTAAATAAACTTAGGCTCGTAGAACTTATTTTCAAATGTTAGCTTAGAAGGAAAGGGAATATAAAATCCACAAAAAAATTCAAAAAATTTCTCTCCAACAAAAAAAAAATGAAAATGGATATTTTGACCAAGAATATGCATATAAATGTAGGAACCATGCCATATTGGAAACACCAAAAATCATAATTAATTCTTTTCATAGTCAAAATCAATTTTTAGCACAAAAATGTAAAGTAAATTTTCAAATTTTTTAATCAAAGTTTGGTCGGTTATTTAGCAATACAGGTGGATTTGATTTACGGCAGTTTGTGAAAACTACAAAGAATGATTGTTCGAAATTTTAGTGATTTGGGCAGTATTTTAGTGGATGGTTTGTTAGGCGGCTTGAGTTTTACACTAATATTTTTTATATATAATAACTAATTTGTCAAAGTACTTCGTATCTTGCTTAAAGTGATATCATTTATAACTAATCTTTCACCTTTTACAAAATAAGAGTCAGAATAGAAAATAAGAAAAAAGTTTGAAACTTCTTCATTAATTATGAAAGACATATTTTTTCTATATATTTCCGGCAAAAACTATGAAAATAAGTTCAAGTTCTAACCGCTAAAAACTACTTCTATGATTATATTTTAAGATTCAAAATACATGTTATGAAAAAATAAAATGTTAAAATTAGAGAATTATATTAGAAGAATAAAAGTATTCTATATAATATATATTTAAAAAAAAAAAGGATGACATACTAACATGGTAATAAGAGTTCAACAATGCAAAATAGAAAATAGTAACTAAATCAATTGATTTATTTAGTTAGCATGCTAAACTAGTTAATAAATTTTAGGGTCTATTATATTACACATACTGAAACTTAAATTCCAAAATCCATCACAATAATAAAATAATAAGAATAAAAATTAAGTAAACGGAATGGTTTGAAATTGTAGTTTCATTTGACAAACCGTAACTATTCACTTATCATGGTGGGTTCAAACCATGCTGTCCGTTTGAAGTGTGGTTTTGTTGTAAATCCATTATTTGTTGATTGAACAATGCATTGTGGGCAGTTTAACTAGTTTGCAGTAATTTTTGTGCACCCTATTTTAAAGTGTGAATGATATTAACTCTTTTTATGGTCAAAATCAATCTTTAACACAAAAAATGTAAAGATTTAACGTGAATTTTCGAAGTTAAAAATATAAATATGATAAACCCTAAAAATGGAAGGCATGATATTTTTTAATAACCACAAATTGTAAGATATTAAAATAATAATAAAACCTAACTAATTCGATAGATGTTAGAGCATCTTTAATAGAGTGCCAAAGATACGTACCAAGGCTAATTTTTGATATTTGGAGGAAAAAATTACTTTCTAATAGAGTATTATTATTATGACAAATTGAAAAATACTAAATTTATCACAAAATTTAAGACCATTTGCTATGTATACGCCAATATGCCAATGCTAAACTTGTCATAAAAAAGTATCAAAATAACGTATTTGTTTCTTTATGTTTCTATTTATGATATTATTATAATATTATATTTATATCTTCTATCATCATTATTAGGCTTTAACATTCATAAAAGTAAACATTAAGTCTCTCATTTAGTGTGTCCACTTGAGTTAGAGTTTGGAGATATTTTGATTAAAGTTGAATTGAGTTGAGTTTTGAAAATGTACATTTGGTTAAAAGGAACTATGTGAAATAAGTATAAGTAAAAACTTAAAATGTGATTTGAAAAAAATAACAATATAAATTTTATATCGTTTTTATTAAAATTCTATGTAATTTTTCTTCAAAAAAATTATCTTATTTTAATTTGAAAAAAGAAAGTTATAGAATTTTAAAGTTTGAATTTTTTGAAAATGAGATAAAGAGATTTTGAAAAAGTGAGGGGTGAAACTGGTTTATTTTTGAGAAAAAATACAAAAAAATTTTTGGTAAACACTATTTTAACTCTCCCACCAAGCACCTCCCAAGTCTGATGTAGCAATGAATCCAAGAACGTTGTTTTTACTCCAATGCCAATATTTAACATTATCACATTAGTTGCATTCATTGAGAATGTTTCTTCCAATAAAAAAAAAAGGCTGTTATATTAAAATCACCCAATACAAAAATTGCATTGGACTTTTTCACCCAAATGCAAAATGATGCAAAATCCGCAAACTTCCTTGCCAGTCTACTGTTTTCCGTCATGACTATAAGTAGGAAGGTGTTTTGTTGGTCGTCGTTTCTTTAAATTGCTCTACAGGACACGCGCAACTCTTTTTAATTTCCTTTCTTGGTTTTTCCCCGTGGTTTTTACGAAAATAGTATAAATAATAATAATAATAATGAGGTCTATTTTAAAGGGACATTTGGATAAGTATTTCATTTTAATTTCATTCAAATACAATACAATTTTACACCAAACATAAATTTTACAACAGTGTTACGAAAATAATTACTATTTAAAACATTTTTAAAACAATCACATCAATTTTTAATTCTATTATTTATCTCTACTTTTACCAATCACATCAACTTTTCAACTCTAAAATACTTTTCATCCAAACACACATTTCATTCAAATACAAAACAAATACTTTTCAACCAAATACAACATTCAAAAAACAAATTTCATTCAAATAAAATCAAAATATAATGCATTTACAAAATCCCCCTTAAGCTTTGAAATGAAAGGCATGGTTTTTGATTGTTCCTTCTGGTGTCAGTTTCTCTGCTTGTTATTGTCCTCATCACAATGGTGTCAGTTTCTTTTTATATATATATATTTTTACGTTCTAATCTCTGTTTGGATTGTCACATACGTGTCCTTTCTTTTTTTTTTTTTTTGTCATCTAAACTCCATTGTAATTTTTTCTTTTATTCAATAATATAAATGGGAAACTTTTTGTTTATAATCAATAATATAAATGTGAACCTTAACTCGGACAATACCAACCTAGTTAAGATTAAGATGTGCTAGTTACAATATTAGTTATTCCCGTTCTCAGCAGTTAGATATAAAGCCCAACTTAGTTTCATAGGCCTGATGAGAGAACCGGAATCGTCTATCCAAAATGTCTGTCTAAATGCCTGTCCATTTTCTAGGGCTTTCCATTAAATGACATGTTCAAGTTTTAGTGGATGGACAGACACTTGAACAAACGCGTTATGTTAAACTGGCACTGCATGCAGGTGATAACCAATGGAATTTGTTAGTCCAAATGGTTTTCTCCACAACTTGCGTATAAGCGTAGCTCGTGTAATTTATTGATCAGTTGGGACACTTCTTGTGGGACAGTCACTTTCTTTTCGTTCGGCCAGACAGAATTAGTAGGAGCTCTTCATATTATTAGATAAAAGACACTTCCATTTCAAGAAAAAAAAAAAAAGGATAATACACACCGTTGAAGAGGGAAGAAAATGAACTACGAATTCGTCACTATATATTGGTGGAGATTTTTAGTTTGATCAGTAATTTTTCCTTTGCCTGGGCCATTTTGAAAACACACTTATAGTGCAAGCTCTTCTAATATTAGATGTTATACAGATTAGAGAGAAAACAGGACGAGACACTTAAGACCATCAAACACTAACACTGGAACTAGATATGTGCACCAACTAATTTCCATCACATTTCATAGCTTAGGGCCTCTCTCTCTCTCTCTCTCTCTCTCTCTCTCTCTCGCACTAACATCATGACAATCAAGCGCTAAAACCGCCGTTTGAAGGATGCCATTGGCCTATGTCTTGGCTACTACAAGCAGCTGAAGAAGCCTCTTCCATTGAAGCTTGGGAGACGCCACTATTACATATGTTGGCAAAGGCCCGCATGTGTTTCATGCCGTATTGTGTCAAAGACCCACAATGGCTCTCGAACGACCGAACCATCGACTTTAAACAAGGCCAGTCGTCAACTAGTGGTTTACCAGGTGACCTCACGGAGTTGAGGACTAAAGAAACCTTCTGTGGTCCATAGAGAAGGGACCCTATCATCTCTATGCTCTTGTCCAAGTGAGTTCTGTGCCTTGTGGTCTCCTTTATCTGGTTCAGGATTTTTCTCTTCTTATCCCCTGATTCTGATCTCTTGTACTGTACCAAAAAAATAAACAATAAAATAACAAATGTAAGTTCTCACACTCTAAAATAGAAAAATGGCTAGGAACATCACTGGTTTCGACCCTCTACCATGGGACCTATTTTCTATTGTTGCAAATAAACTCATATATGGGATTTTGTTATAGTATGATAAGATAATGGTGAAAAGGAGCTAACCATTTGCCACAAGAAGAAGAGCTCGGCATCTCTTTGATTAACAACTTCCATGCGCATATCAAGCCGGTTATCATTGGGTGGGAGGTTGACAGTGGCAGGATCAAAACCTTGGTAAAGATAAAGCTTCTCAGCTTTAATACTTGTGTTCCCATACTCCATCACGTGCGAACCGGCGGTGAAATCGTTGGCATTCGCAGTCCTTATCTTCACCTGCAAGGGCGAAAAAAAAAATTCCAGTCATAAATTCTCAACCCTAATCACAAAGTTTTAAAAGAAAAAGGAAAAAAGGAAATGATACTAGAAGCTTCCAATGTCATAGATCTTACTGTCTCATATTGTTGTTTGATTGTTTCTCTTTTCAAATTGTGAGTCTCACTACAAAAAGAACAGATCGAATGAGCACAACTCAGGTAAGCATAGGGTTACCAACTTTTTTATGCCACTCTTTTTTCGTTGGCCGACGCATAGCTTTTTAGTATAAATTCATGTAGCAATTGTTGAACGTCTATCGATAATTGAATGACAACTCATATGCCACGTTATTTGGTGTTAAAAAATTAGGATAAAAATCAAGACCCCTAACATTATTCACCAGGTAAAATTATATCATGGTCAACTATGGCACTTCGAAGCGCGGTTTCGCAAGTCATACCTGTCCTCCATCCAAGCGACACTATACAAATCCCCTAAGCAAGTGATGTACTCTGGTGGTGGGGAAGGTTCCATCCCTGGACAATAGGTTCCCCAGCTGTTCTCTTGTGCATTCGAAGCTGTCGTCACATAAATGTTCATGTCTTTAGGCATTATGCCTTCGAAAATGCTTCCACTCTCGCATGCTTCCACATATATGACCTGCAAAGTAAATTAACATATGCAAGATATGCGTCATGTGAAAGGACTTGCTATGCGATCAGGTACAAATGGCATGAATGGTGTGGAAGAATGGATCCTTTACCATCTCTTTGTAAGTCCTGGCTGCATGTTTTTTCTTCAAAACTTCTATGAAATCCATGGCGTACAGAAAAGGCATATTTGGCATTCCTACGATCATTTCGGATATGGTAAGCAAGGCTCCCCTTTTACTAACATTAGTAATTCCGAAAGAAGAGATAAAATTTCTGCTACCGAACACTCTAATTAAATAAAATTACCTAGCTAACAAATTTAAAGACACTAAAACGAAACTAGTGATGACCGGAACTAAAACAAAACTAATGATGCCCTAATAGTATAAACTCTCGCGTTCGCCGCCTTTACTAATATATTTGGGACTTACGATTTAAGGGTTTGGATAAATTTGGTAAACTAATTATGAAAAAACAAGAATGGACGTTCCAATGGGACTAATTACCAAGAACACCAGGGCCTCCGTGGTCCGAGTAGTATATGAAGATTCTGTCATTGGGTTTGCTGTCCACAACCTTCCCACTTCCACCTTTCACCGCCTTCTTGTCCCCAAGAAGCACTGCATACAGATTCTCAGCCGTTACATATTGCCCTGTGTAATCCTGCCACGAATATGATTAATCCACATTAAACGAAATTAAAGTTGTTTATAATAGGTAAATTAACTAATTAAGCTCGATGAATATCAGGAACTGATAAATTTAATTTTAAACATTAACGAACTCTGGTTCAAAAATTGACAAAAAGTCAGTTATAAGAGTACGATTTTAATAACTTATGGAGGCTAAAATAAGGGGGGAAAACCCAACACTAATTTGCCCTAATAATATTGAATTGGATATTTTAAATTAAATAACATTTAATTTTGAGTTAATTTAACTTAACAAAATAAATTGGAAGGAACCATGCAATAAAACTTGTGTAACGTTTGGGACTCCACAAGGAATTAATACGTGGAATAAAATTTGTAAAAATTCATATCCAAGTAAAATTGAAGTTATTCCACATATTTTTGGTTTTGTCTTCTTCTCCTTTAAACTTGTGGAAGATTTTTTTTTTTCTTCTTCTTTACTTTATTTTATTGGAGTATTTTATTAAAACAAAGGTTCGCAGATGCTCATGTAGGACCACCTCCACGTTTCCTTAAAACCATATTTCAAGTCGTACCAAACCATTTAAAAAAAAAAAAAAAAACCTTGTATTTGCTTTACGTGCAATTTGTGTATATATATATATAATCATTTGCTCGCCACCTGGTTCCCATTACCAATAATCTAGTCAATAAATAAGTGACCCCCAATTGTAAAAAGAATAAAGAATATATACCATCAACGTCCTGCACGTAAATAAATAAATAAATAAATAAAAACGAATTCAAAGAAAGAAAAAGAAAAAGAAAATACCTTGGGAACCCCAGCATAAACATCAGCACCTTGAGGATGGTTGATGATGATACCAGGTCTGGGATTGAGTGCATGCATGGCTATGTCATCATACATGAACACCACTATGTTCTCCTCCTTCAACCCTCCTTTCCTCAGCAACCGATACGCGTGGCACACATCTGCCTACACACACACACCCCCCCCCCCCCCCCCCCCCAAATCAAAATTATTTCCCATTAATTATATTATATTCATCATCAAAAACTTATATATATATATATACATTAAAAACATGTATGTCGTCTTTTATAGTATATATATATATATGTATTATATGTATTTATGTTATACCTGATGCCTGTAATTACCATAACCAGAAGAACCGGCAACAAGAACGGCCCATCTAGTGCCGAGTTGTTGGTCAATATCAGAGTCCTCCTGATCCTGATCCTGATCCTGTTCAGTAGGCATGCGAATCGCAGACTCCCAACGCTCCAACCTAGCCGCTCCACCATTTTCTCCCAACAACGCTAATACCAAAACAACCACCAAAATCACACACCGAACACAAATTTTGTTACTAATATTGCTTCTAAGAACAGAGTGATGATTCTGGTCTGATCCCATGTTGTTGAAGACTAAAACTGGCCCTCAACTTCTTTTTCTGTTTTCTGAGCTTGGACTTGAAAACTGTGGGCGGAGAAATTAGAGAGAGAGAGATAGCTAGCTTGGTGGAAGAGAGAGAAGGGGGTCAGAATCAGATGGTATAAAAAGCGAAAGAGTTGGAGGGGTGTGAGGTGCCATGCAAAACAAGATGCTGACACGCACCATGAGGAGTTAGGACTTGTGGGTCCAGGTTTGCGTTAAACAGTACAAGTGGGATTTATATTGCAGGTTTGAAAGTGGGGAGTTTCTATTTTGGCAATCCGACAGAGGTGACCGACCCTTGTAGCGTGTGTCTAATTATAATTATGTCATCTTGGTAAGATTTCTTTCTTTGCCTCTTCCCCACACAACCCCACCCCCCCCCCCCCTCCCTCTCTCTCTCTCTCCCCCTCTAAAATCTCGATGAGGACAAAGTAGGTTTGAAACAGCTTTAGGAAAGTGATCAAGAAGATTGCATTCTAGAGTTGTATAGAATAGCTAATTTGAGGCAGATAAAAGTACTTTAATTTTGTCGTGTTTTGACAAGTTGCTTATTAAACTGGTTAGATAATTTTTGCTGAGGGGAGTTAAGGGTGAAACAGGACTGATTTGAGCAGGAAATTATACATTCAAATTTTTTTTTTCTCTCTCCATTTTGTTTCTTACACACAAGCTATAGATGATGAGCAAAATAAGGGGGGAGAAACAGCTACTTCCGTTTTATATTTTCCCAATATTCAGCTTTGATGAAATTCTACACCTTTTGGCTGTCACTATAGTATTTTCTAATTATAATCACGTTTCTTTCCTTGTGGCTTGTTGGATGCTACCTTTGTGGCTTTTATGCTGTGGTGATTTTCCTTCTCTAAAACATGCTTTAGGTTTTCCTTTAAAAAACAAAAAAATCTTTCCTTTATATGTGGTAAGCTTTTACGTATAGAAAGCGGCGAGCAACTAATGCTAGCCAGCTAAATGGACAGATTTTGACTAGCGTGAGGTACAAGTACTCCAGATGCAACACTTGAGGGTAACCTTTAATAATTAGCTGACTGCCATTGTATAGGACGATCTAAGACCATTTTTACATTTGTATATATCATATTTATTATAAAATAAAATGAATAATAACGTTATCTTATCTCAAATTTTTATAAATTATAATATTTTTAATGTTATTTTTATTTATTATTATTATATTTTAAAAGTTATAAAATTAAATTTTTAATATTTAAATAAATAAAAAATAAAATTATTAATATAATTATATAAAATATTAATCAATAAACATTAAAAGTAAAATTTAATATTATTTATCTCTTATAATAAATTTATTATAAAATGTTACATATGAAAATTTTGATATAAAATAATCTTTAATTAAAACAATCTTTTTCCTATGAAAGTTGGTGTTGAGTTCTGTAAGTTGGGGTATTATTTAATTAAAACCAAAGAACAATTATCCAAAATAAAAAAAGAAAATAGAATTGAAGATAAAAATCTACGAATAAGATTTGATTATATGCACCTTAAGTTCAAAGCAAAATTCATTATCTATATAATTGCTTATCCTGAGCTTTAACCTCTTGAGATCGGTTGTCGATTAATTAATCCCAATTAGAGGAAAAAAAAGACCAACAAGCTTAATTTTTACATTGTAGAGGTACACAAGATTGCTCTACAGGACATTGTTAGTTGCCCTTTATTACAAGTTTATTAATTTTTTTTTCTACCTAAAAGGCTAATTAATTAATTTAATTCCATATGTACAGTAATACCATCAATCACTTTCCAGCAGTACTATTTATATACCAAGCATGGCTAGCTTTAATTTCTTCCTAAGAAAATCAAACCTAATCACGCGTAAAGAAATAATTTAATAATAATTTTACTGTTGATTTCATTATTAAAAGTAGAATTTGAATCAACATATGAAGTTCAAAATTATAAAAAAAAATTAAACAAAGATTAAAAATTTTCCTGAGTTAACTTATTTGTTGTTTTTCAAATGAGCACTAATGACGGTGCGACTTAACGCTCCAATTGGTGTTCAAACAACAACTCAACAACATTGAAAGCAACCAACAAGCTCACATCCATCATAGATACACAACTATGATTAGATTTTTTACCTTCTTCAACAAAATATCTTCAATACTTTATGTAACAAAAAGGAGCAACCAATCATATACAATTGCATAAACTTTTAGGTGGGCCAACTTCAACAATTGATTAAGAGCATCTTCTTTGTAATATTTAGGTGTAAGTTATATATTTTAAATATGAAAATGCTCTCATAATGAAGGATGGCGTCACCATATTAGAAGATTAATAAGAACAACATAGCTAGTCGATATTAATTTCCTCTTTTAGTTTATTCCTCCATTTCACACTGGAAAAATCTAGAAGTGAAAGTTGACAATACATTGAGAGAGAATTACTTAAAGAAAAATACCATTTAATTTGTTACTCTCGACGATGTGATTAACATATATTAGCAATGTTAAAAAAAAATCATAACTTAAGAAGTACCTATAGAATTTGATTTGAAATCAGTGGCTACCATTGATCCCATGAAATTAGATGCAGCACTAACATCTTTGTTTGTTGGTTGCTATACATGATTGGATCTTTGATTTGACTTTTTATAGATTTATTATGTTAAAAATAATTATAAATATAGTTTAATGATAATTATTTTACATATAATTTTTTTAAAGCGGAGTTTTATATTTAACTTTAACCTTTGAATCTTTTATTTTCAAAATTCAGATTGAAGGAAGAAATCTATAATATTATACCCGTTCATGCTTATTTTAATCGATTGATCTTTTAATATATCAGTGTCAATAATTTTCGTTCTTTACCTTCTTCTTAGTTGCTTGGCCTCTGGTATTCTAAGAAAAATATTATTTAAGTTGTTACTCTAGACGATGCGATTAACACATTAGCAGTGTACTAAAAATCATTGCTTAAGAAGTACCAAAGCATGGATTGATTTGAAATTAGTGGTTACCATTGATTACCATGAAATTAGATGCAACACTAACATCTTTGTTTGTTGGCTGCTATATATGACTGGATCGTTGATTGGACCTTTTGTAGATTCGTTTTGTTAAAAATAATTAACATTAAGTCATGTTTAAAATTAAAAAATAAAAAAATTTTCATTCTAAGAAAAAATAATGTTCTTAAATTTTTTATCAGAATATCCAAAATTTTTCAGTTTTAAAAAATAAAAAAAGAACTCTCTAGACAAAAAAAATTTTCACTCATCTAAATAACTTTTCACTTTTAAAAAAAATTCCAAATAACTTTTTATTTTTCATATCTAAAAATTTTCTATTTTTCAAAAACAAACCTCCCATTCAAATAGAGGGTTAGACTGTATTTTAGAATGTAATATTTAAATCTTCTTCCCCAATTTCCAAGATCATTTCTTTAAAAATATATTTGATTTTTATGAATTTTGTTTTGTTGCAATGACAGGATTTTTAGAAATTTTCAATAATTTTTTAAAAACTATATTTCATTATGTGTTTTTTTTCTTTGTTTTATTTATCTATTCAACACTATGCAGAGTAGGGCTGGCAATTCATGTTATCGTGTCGTATTCATATTGTGTTATGCTTCTTAATTGACACATTATACTAAACTCAAACCTGACCTATTTAATATTTGTATCAAAATCTTAAACCCAAACCCAACCCATTTATTAATCGTGTTAATCGTGTTAACCCAAATTAATCTGTTTAAATTATATATAAATAAAATAATGATTTATTTAATATGATTGCGATATCTTAACATGTTTATTAGGTAACATATCTTTTCTTTTATGAAATACAAATGAAATTTACTTGTAAAGTTTTAAAATTTATATTATTTGTATTTTATTAGTTATGAAAACTTTTGTTTTATATCATATACAAAAGTAAAAAAAAACAATATATAGTATTGTGGTGAAGAGGAGGAGGGGGCAATGAGGTAAGGTGAGGGGGGTTGAGAGGTGACCGATTGTGTTATTGCGAAGGTCAATGGGGTAAAGGGAAGGGAGGGCGATAGGGTAAAGTGAGTGGAGGGAAAGAGGAGGAGAGGGCGACGGGGTGAGGGGACAGGAAGGGGGTTGACGATTATAGAGTTAAGGATTACTGGTTGTATTTTCATGAAAGTCGATAGAGTGAGAGAATGGAAGAGCGATGGGATGAGGTGAGTAGAACTGCAAAGGTAATGAAAGACTAAAAAAAAAAAGTAAAATCTATATTTTCTTTTCTACTTTAAAAATTTTTAAAATATATATATAAAAATAAAAGATATATTTTATATTTGAATTTTGAAAACTCAAAATTAAAAATGGTAAAACATTATGATATATATAACAATATAAATATATTAAAGATTATAAATGGGTAATTTATGAATCATGTTTATGTTAACTCATATATAATCTATTTATTAAACGAGTTATTTCGTATTAATTGCGAATTGACAGGTTCATGCAGATTCGATTTTTTATTTAATCATGTTTGACGGGTTTGACTCTTTTTGACCCAAACTCATTTAAGAAAAATCCAAACCCTCTAATTTCGTGCGAGTTTCGTGTCGTATTATCATGTCATGGACCCAAATTGCCAGCCCTAATGCAGAGTACATGAAATTTCTAACTAGTGGTTTTTTTGAAATTGTGAGTTCTTTTGCTAGTCCTTCTTCTCCCCTCCCCCAGGCTTTTTTCTCCTGCTTTTTTCCTTGCACGTCTGCTTCTTTTTCCCTCCTATTCAAATGTTGGGCCTATCTTGATGAAATTATATTTGCTAACTTATTAATTAATTTCAATAAATTAATTTGCTAATTTATTAATTAATTTGACCAAGATACGCCCAACATTTAAATAGGCGGAGGAAAAAAAAAAAAAAAAGAAGAAACCATTTAATTTTACAATGTTGCTCATCCAATGATACTATGAAAGAAACACGTTTTTTGACTTCCCCGTAGATTATATCCTCATCTACCGCAAATCTTGAATTTAAACCACTTTCTTGACATGAAGATAATTCACAATATAATTTACATACAAACTCTTGCTGGAATTCTTGAACTTGGAAGCGGTATAAACATCCTGAAACTGCTTTTCGAAGTCAAAGCGACTAATGCAAGGCATATGTGAATTAAACAAACTAAAGTCTTCTTTATTCTCCTTTTTAACTTTTTCTTGCCGGACATTATCATACTGCGCTACAAATTGTTTCAAAGTAGCCATTGCATTCACATAGCCATCAAAAAACGCATTTATGCTCGCCTCTCACTGCACTGTTAGTAGACATTCCAGCTCAAAAAGTATCTTTGACAAATGCTGACGCCCATAACCGCCTCTCCTCATAGCCCATGTAGCCATTCATTCTTACTAAAGATTATATCTATCAATAAAAGTTTGCCAACATTCTTCAAATTCATCAATAGCTAATGATTTATAAACAGCATTCTGCATCTCCAAACTGATAGAATTATAATCCTTGTAACCTTCCATTTTTTCAGGCAACTTTTTCAATATATGCCATAAGCACCTTTTGTGTGGTTCCTTGGGAAAAACAATCTCAATGGCTTTCCCCATAGCTTTACCTTGATCAGTTATTATTGCCTTTGGAGCACAATCAGACATAAAAGCAAGCCAAGTTTGAAATAGCCACGTAAACATCTCGGCATTTTCATTGGAGATCAAACCACATCCAAACAGTGTTGATTGCCTATGATAACTAACCCTAAAAAAAGGTGCAGATGCCATGTCATATTTATTTGTTAAGTATGTTGTATCGAATATTACAACATTACCAAACTCTTTGAATGCAGCTCTGCTCCTTGCATCTGCCCAAAACAAATGTCCTTATAGGCGACCTTCTTCATCCAAGTCCATCATATAAAAGAAATTTGAATTTTCATGTTGCATTTTCATTAAGTATTTTTGGACTGCAATGGCATCTCCTTCTCGAAGTTGCAACATAATTTCTGCAATCTCTCTCTCCAAAAGTTAAATTCTCAAATCCACCTGTTTCGACAGCCAAAGAATTGAAATTCTTATTTAGCCTAATTCCAGCTCTATCATTCACCTCTAACCTTCTTTTACATAAGACTACATGACTTTAAAACTTTTGTGGTTTCTTGTTTTGCTTGGAGTACGAAGTTCATGGTATGATCTAGTACAAGAGAGCATATTTTCCACGTCTCATTTAAAAGGGCAGAAGCCCTAAGTCTAGCCTTGCAATCTGTTTTTGACATATGACGTAATTTGAAGGCATTTTTTTTTTTTTATTTACAACTACTCCTTCCAAAACGCGAACAAATTAATTGTCATATATCTTATCTCCCCCTCATCACCTCTTCTTGAGGTTCTTTTACTCACTTCAAAACCCAATTCCTAATTTCCATATGTCTTGTAGTATTTAGTCAACTCATCAAGAGAGTCAAAAATCATGCCAACCTTAGGCTCTTTACCTTTCTCTCTGTCCCTCTCCCACAATCTTTGTTTTCCTAGTAAAAAATAAATAAATAATAAAACAACGGTATTTAAAATCGGAGAATGGAAACACAAAATTATTCCAACAAGTAATACATTGTACTATTTTATTGTCAAGAAGATAAACAAAAATAAAATAGTAAAATACTAATTATAATGAAGAATTAAAATTTTAAATCTGAAACATATATACGAAAAAAGTTAATAAGGTAAGACGTAGACTTGCAGCATAACAAAATAATACAAAACAATGGAGCAAAGAAGATTGATGATCTCATCCTAAAAAAGAGTTGGTATACACTTTAACTTGGGAAAAAAAAAAAAGATTAGTTACGTGGTGCAACAAACAACGCAAAAGAAAATGTAAGGATTTTTGAGACTCACTAGCACTTCTTCATTCATTTTTGTAGACATTGACAGTGGTTGTTCAGTTAAAGGAAAGATTTGCAGCACTTTTGACACTTTCTTCACCTGACGATCCTCAAATGAAGGTTTTTTTTTTTTTTCCTTGCTAAAATAGTGAAGTGAAGCTAGGCAGACATGAACTGAAAAGTCACAAAAAGATTGCTTTTTTAGATGATGGTGTGATAAATAATTTATTTTGAAAAGTTAGATATGTGGCAGGGGCATCTTAGCAAATAAAATGTTAAATTAAAAAAATTGATGTGACATATAAAATGGAATGCCAAATCACTTAACATATGGTGTAAAAAATAAGAATTAAAATTGACGTTCTAGCATTATTCCACCGATATATCCTCTTTATATGATAAGTGCCAAACAGTCTTTGAAATTGGTGAATTTCTTCTGCCCCTCCTGCCTGCTTCTTTCGGTAAGCTTTTGCTCCTGCGTTTTTTTTTTTTAAATTTTTTTAACACCCATTTTTTCGTATCTGTTTTATTTTTAATAATAACACGTGCATCGTGCTACATACCCGGACAAAAAGAAAAGGAACATATTGAAAAAGTTAAAATACATTTTAATTATATGTATTTTCTAATATTAATGTTTTACAGGTTTATGCCCCACTAATCAAGTCTTTTCAAACCTTTTTTTTAGTTTAGCTTTGTACTCTTTTTTTTTTTTTTTTTCCTTCTCCGTTGATTTCTTTCTCTTTACTTTCGTCCTTTTCTAAATGATGCTCGTAACTCTACTTCTCTCTCTAATCAAGGGTGCATATTATTCTAATTCTCTCTCGATTCTTTTCCGTTGGTTTTCAATTATTTCAAATTATTTTGTTCTCTGCTTTACTAGTTTTTGAGATGCAAATTACAACTTGATTAATGAGCTGAGAACAATTGTATTATTGCACAACTTAAAATTTTTTTAGTATATAATATGAATAGGCAACTTGTTCTTAATCTACTATAATTTGTAGTATTTTTTTTTTTAATTTAATGGAAACTTAGACTTATTTTTTAGTTTATGAATCTCGAGCCTGATTCATTTTCATTTCAGTTTTTTTATTTTTCATTTTATTACTTATTTGCCGCTTCAAATTATGAATTTAATTTCTTCCTTATTTTATTGCATTAAAAAAAAGACTCGGTGTACAAGTCCAAACAAAATTCAGCGTAGGAAAAACTGCATTAAGGAGAAAAGTATTAGAGGTAAGACAAAATCGAAAGAAGCAGAGGGGCAAACCACAGGAAGATATAGCCCACGGAATCCTTCACTCAATTTTATTAATGGGATGTTTGGTAAATGTATTTTAGTTGTATTGTATTTGAACATAATATATTGAATTGTAATATATTTTGTATTTAGATGAAAAATATTTGTTTTACATTTGAATGTAATATGTGTTTAGATAAAAAGTATTTGAATTGTATTTTAGAGTTAAAAATTAATATATTAGTAAAAGTATATAGAAAAAATAAAATAGAAAGAGTATATGATGTGAATGGATTTTAAAAAATTTATTTTTAAAATATTATGAAATAATAAAAATATTTGAGATATTATAAAAATATATTATATTTAAATATAAAAATTTTATGTTTAAATTAAAAATTATATTATATTTAAATATAATATAAACGTAATAAGAAAAGTATTAGTTATTTTTATTATTCATTATTGGAATGGTATGTATCATTTTCATTATTCAAGAAGTTCAAATTATAATAATTCACAAAAATATAAGTATTAGTTATTTATTAAAATTTTTTTTCATTTCACTTGTACTTTTTCTTGGCAAATGATTTCACTTGTACTTAAGTATATGAGGGTTTAAACACATGTTCAAAATCATTTGACTATCTACATAACTAATAACCAAGCACCGGTATTAATAAATTTTTTTTAAAGAAATATGTTTAAGAAAAAGTAGTAACAAAATAATATGGAAATTAAAATAATAAAAAAAATTTATTACATCATCGAGTCTGGATTTTAATCCCAGATACACATTCGTCCAAGTTAAGAAAAAAATCTTTTTACTTTTTTTTTTTTTTTAGAGCTTTCACTTTAAGTTTAGGGTATATCATTTTTACAATGTTATAACAAATCATACAAAATATCACGTAATTAAATATATTTAAAATATACATTATTCTTTATAATTTTATTTGTAATCATTAATGACTAAAAAAAATAATCATTAAAAACTTTTATATATATATTATATTATAGATCAAAGAATAAAAATAATATTTCAAACAATATCTCAAGGCGGTTGAAAATGAGATTAATAAAATGAAGTTTTTGTGATTTTTTTAGGGTTATGACTTGCGTATTAAGTTACAATTACGTAATTTGGCTATAGCAGATTAGAGGTTTAGATTTTGAAAAGTTTTTAAATATTTATTGTGATACGATCAATCTTATTGAACTTCATCTTCCAACCTTTAACCTTTTTGTTTTTTTCCTTAGAAAAACTCACGCTTTTGTTTTTATATGTACTAATTTATATTAAAATAAAGGCATCGATATCGTTATATTAGTTTTCATCATTCTTGGCATTATCACAAAATCTAGACGTTTTTTGAAATCTGAGACGATAAGGTTATGTCATTAGCCGATCTGCTGGCCTTTGACAGGGCAAAATATGGGTTCTCTATCATGTATTCATTTAATTATTTGTCAAGCATACAAACTTTGCTAGAGTAGTTCAGTAACCATAAGTTCGAAGGATCTAGCTCTTCTTCCAACATTCTTTTATTTTTCAAACTGAAAATACAAAACCGATATGGTTATTGTGTTTTTTTTTTTTTTTTTCAAACATAATTATAAGATACCGGTAACATTAAACATTTTTTATTAATAGAAAGTGAGACCACCTACAAATAAATCTTACGTAAATAATGTTTAACATCGATGATATCCCTAAGTATTTTTCTTCCTCATTTTTTTTTCCTTCTTTTTGTGCATGCTGAGCTGGAACAAGGAGAAGTATATTTTATCTTAATTAATTACAAAATGTACGCTGATGTTCATTACAAATTTACAAACAATTTACTCCAAAATTTAATCCAAAACACAAAAACAAAAGCCACAAAAGAAAAAGAATTCTAAAGGGAGTCCGTGGGAAACACATGCAGACCTAGCCTGACTTGGAAAGTAACAACAAAGAAGAAGCGAGAGCACCGCAAGTAAAATGCAAAACAAAATAAAAAGATTTATAATCAACCCTATTGTATTTATGTCAGTATTTAACCCTCCATGAATTCCACTTTAATTTCAATTGAAACTACAATAGGGGACTTGGCGTTGGATCAAACACATGACGAGCCTTCGCAAGCACTATCCCTGTCAGCTGCTAACCGCGAGCATTCTTAAAAATGGCGATTTGCGATTGCGGCCACTACTCCTGTCTCCTGCTAGCAGCGAACCTTCTTAGAAGTGGCCATTGGTGATTGCGGCTACGTGGTAAGGCAACGGCTTGATCAACAAAACAAAAGCCACCCAATCTACCAATACGTGATGCTGCATGATCAACTGTTATACTACGAGTTTTTTTTTTCTTCTTTTTGTTTTCGAATCTCTGCTCTCTTCCCCCACATGTTAAAATAATAATAATAATAATAATACATAAGTTATAATAACTTATCGTCCACCAGTTGCAACTGGAGTGACTCGGTCTATTGACAATGCCAATAGCAGCTTCTTGATGGTAACAACTTTGATGCTAAATATTTGAATACGACAAAGAAATTGTTTATCAATTTACCAAAATGGGCATCTCCGAGTGAAGTAACAAAGTTATATGAAACCAATACCAAAGAACTCAAACCCAAAAAATCAAAGTTACGATGTCTACATAACTCCCAGATGCAAAGTGCAAAATTTAGCTTAAGTCAACTTGGAAATTTATTCCTAATAAAGGGTTAAGAGAAAGCCATGTCAGTATTTACCCCTCCATGAGTGCCACTTTAATTTCAACTGGAACCACAAGGGGGGCAAGCCGAGGACTCCTTTTGCTAGCCTCGGATCAAACACATCGAAATGCACACGTCTCAAAGAGTCCAACAGAACTTGGGCTGGCATGGCCGCAAGCAGTGCCGGATGAGCCTCAGCAGGCACAGTTCCTCCTAATCCACGAGCCTTCTGAAGATGAACATTAGCAACAGATGCCATGTCGAACACCACGTTGCATAGACTTTCCCGAGAATCCAAACGTATTTCTGATTGACCACCCTGTTCAACTAGTAATCCGTGCTTTTTTGCTACCTCAATATGTATGTATGAATAAAGACGATTGCGACTAGTGTGGTAAGGAAGTGACTTGATCAGCAAAAGAAGGCCGCTTGCTTTACCAATATGTGATGCTGCATGATCAGCTGCAGTTGACCTGATACCACCAGCTTGCAGCGTCATGTAAAGAATAGTTGATGCAGTATCTTCAGCATATTGCTCCAATTCTTCGATCTTTTCAGGGATTTCAGTCGGCTCTCTTCTTGCATCATTGATCCGAGCTTCAACTAAACGCTTCAACCAGCCCTTGGTGATTTTGTTCTCATGTATGACTGAGGAGAGTGCCTGGGCTGTTGGGTGTTCAATTGTCTTCTTGGCATAGATTTTGTCTATTGCTTCTTGCCACCAGACCAGACGCATAAGACCAATTCTGGGATCGGAAGCAACATCCATAGCTCTGGCAGTTTCAATGTTGAAGGCACGGATTGCAAACGCAGCCTTCCTCATGTTATGGGGAAGCTCAAGAAGACAAAGATAGTGGTGGTAATCATAGCTTCGCACTTGCTGTACGCAGTACGAGAATGCTGCCCGCAAGCTATTAGATTGGAAAGCGCCATTCATTAAATTTCTACTGCAGTTCAACCTGTTAAAGAACATTGAAACGAGATTAGAAAAAGTAGGACTTAGAACTGTAGGATTCTCCAATGGGAGAAGAAAATCACCATGTGACAACATTCTAATAAGTGCCCACCCCGAAAGCTAAGGTCTTGAAGAAAAAATGTTAAATTTAGCTCCACGCTAAAATGGCTTATTTTGTAAGCATATCCTTATCAAAAATAAAGAATCTTATCAATCTTAAAGCTAAAATTTCAGGACAATCTTAAATTCAATAAAGCGTGTGATTTGCCATTTGACAATGTTAGTGTTGAATATGAGGACCGAAAAATTAAAAGGAGATCTTTATATAACTATTGATCTTGATAACTTGTTCCACACATAAACAAAGTCCTAAATCAACTTGGTAAAGCTCCAAATACACTGAGTGTTGACGCAATATATAAAGATATTCCATCAGTTTTCAGAACTAACAAGAAAATCATCGAGGAAAAACTCGATAGGCCTATTTCTAAGTACTGAGAACTTCGAGATTTTGGGGATTATTATTATTATTATGATTATTGTTATTATTATTATTATTATTATTATTTGGTGTAAAATCCGAATGAGAAAAGAGATTTGATCAAAGAAAGAACTGAAATATAAGAAGGAAACACGAATTCAACTAGGGAATTTTAAGATCAAGGACATTCAATAGAGAGAAAGAAACCACTAACCTCAAAATTTCAAATTGGCTCCAAAAAAGTTTCGCTGCAAAGAAAGAATGCTGGGCTCGTTGGTGAAGCCGAAGTACTGAAATGTGCCCCCTTTGAGGAGGGAGAGAGAGAGAGAGAGAGAGAGAGAGATGAGTGGAAAGGGGCAAGCAAAAAAAAAAAAGAAAATGAAGAGAGTGTGTGGGGAAAAGGCAGGAAAAAATAAGACTGAACTCCATTATGATTCAGCCGCCAGATTAAATTGAAGGGCTCTGATTGCTTGATGGGTATTTTACTGGATTTTGGTTGGATGCGAAAACGACCCGTCGTTTTGGCCTGTGGCGAGATTGACAAACTGAACGTTTTATATCTATGGTGAAAACAGTGAAAAAAATGGGAATTGGGTTATTAGTGATCCGGAATTTGTGATAACTCCCTTAAAAAAATAATAATAAAAGAAAACTTTTTGAACAGACAAAAAGAACATATGTGAGTAAAAAAATTGTGGGCAAATGAATTAAAAAAAATAAAATAAAAGATACATATAATAAGTACAGTGTTGAGGGGGGCAAACTAGAGCAAATTTATTTTTGGGAAAGGAGTAGCTGAGTGAAATGTGTGAAAAAATGTTTAAGTAGGGAAAAATTTGAAAATAAAAAGTTAAATAATAAACAATTAATTTAAACTAAAGACCTTATCAGTAGAAAAATTATTAATAACCCAAGCTATCCTCAATCTAACAAAAACTAAGGTCCCGTTTTGTATTGTTATGAAACATTTTAGAAAGGAATCTAATAGTTTTCAATAAGACATTTTAAAGTAGTATTTGTTTTGTAAAACATCAGAAAACAGAAATAAAAAAACCAAAAAAACATAATTTTAATTTTTTTAAGGAATAAAAAAATTAAATAAATTTTTTTTTTCTCATTTTCGTTTTCATTTTCTAAAGGCTATTCACCCAACAAATAATTTCAAAACATACCGACGCACAATTTAATTTTTATTTTTTTTTGTGCTCAAACCAATTTCTTTAGAAAAACAATCAAACATATTTTAAAAAATGTCTTAATTTGTTTTTAAAATATTCACATTTCTATTTCATATATAAAACAAAATCATTCTTAAAGTGCTCTCAAATGGACTCTATATTTCACTAACTCTCTCTAACCTCATATTATGCGTTCTCTCGCACATAGAGAGAAAGGATATTGCATCTGTCATTTTAAGACTAGCTTATCTTTGCAAAGGAAAGATCTTGTTGAACCTCATCAAGTACTACATTGCCTTGGAATGTTACAGATTTGCTCGATTGGATCCTTAAGCTTGTGGGAGCTTCGAATGCCATAATGGACAAAGAATATATAGTTTTCATTGACAAGCAAAATTTTTTTGATTTCTCTAATTGGTTTATCAATAGATAATACAGATGGAACAATTGATATAAAAGATTGTCTAAAAACACGTTAACTGAGAAGAAAATAATATTTTTATTAACGAACATTTTGGATTAGTCAAAATAATTATATTTGTCTTTCCTTTTCATCTCATTTAGACTTTTGTTTTTTGTGGTCAATAACATCTCAATGCTTTCTTTTATAAGATGAAAGTTTTAACCAAAGTTTAATGGAATAACATTGATTGCCAATGAGCAATGAAATCTTATGTGTTGCTTGTACAGTGGTTTATGTGTGCTTTTTTTTTTTTTAAATATATAAATATTTAGAAAAATGTTTAATTCAATATTGAGTTCACTAGTTCTTATGTTTTGTTATCTAATAATTAGAATTTGAACTCAAATTATTTTTTCATTCGTCAAATTAGTATCATATAAGTGATTGTAAATATAATGACATTAATGAAATGTTTGGTAAACGTATTACGTTTGTATTGTATTTGAATACGATGTATTGAATACATTTTATATTTGGATGAAAAGTATTTGCTTGGCATTTGAATGCAATGTGTGTTTATATGAAAAGTATTTAAATTGTATTTTAAGATCAAAAAGTTGATATAATTAGTAAAAATAGATAATAAAAATAAAATAAAGAGAAAATATAATATAAATAAATTTTTAACAATTTATTTTTAAAATATTTTAAAATAATAAATATAATACTATAAAAAATATTATATTTAAATAAAAATTACATTATATTTAAATATAATACAAACCCAACCTAAAAAAACAAACGTTTCATAACTTGGAATGTGATAAAACGGGTATTTTGGTAAACGTGTAAAGTTTAGGGGTATGTGTATCCAAACATTAGAGAAGAACAGTGTTACTCCAAAAACCAAACTGAACCACCATTGTTACCAAACAGAACAATTTCCTTTCTTCGAGTGGGAAGGAAGCAGAACATTCCAGAACCCCTATTGGATTAGTCACTAGAACCCTCTGGGTCGGACTCTTTTTTATTTATAGGGTCTACACAAGACGCTCTTTCTTCTTCTTTGTAATCTCGTTTTTGTTTCCTTTGAATTCCAATCGCTTCCACCCCAACGAAATTACAATCCTGCCCCTCCGCCATGGCTGACGAAGCCAAAGCTAAAGGGAACGCGGCGTTCTCCGCCGGCGACTTTACGGCCGCCATATCCCACTTCTCCGACGCCATCGCCCTCTCCCCCAACAACCACGTCCTCTACTCCAACAGATCCGCCTCCTACGCCTCCCTCCAGAGATACGCCGACGCCTTGGCCGACGCCAAGAAGACCGTCGAGCTCAAGCCCGACTGGTCCAAGGGCTACAGCCGCCTCGGCGCAGCCCACCTCGGCCTTGGCCATTTGGACGACGCCGTTTCCGCCTACAAGAAGGGCCTCGAGATCGACCCTAACAATGAAGCCCTAAAATCCGGCCTCGCCGACGCCCAATCGGCGGCTTCCCGCTCTCGAGCCGCGCCGCCGCCGAACAATCTATTCGGCGACGCCTTCTCCGGTCCCGAGATGTGGGCGAAGCTGACGGCGGATCCGACGACGCGGCCGTACCTTCAGCAGCCGGATTTCGTGAAGATGATGCAGGAGATTCAGCGGAACCCAAACAATCTTAACCTCTATTTGAAGGATCATAGAGTGATGCAGGCATTCGGGGTTTTACTCAACGTGAAGTTCCGTGCTCCGACGCCGGAGGAGGCGGAGATGCCGGAGTCTCCGACGCCGGAGAGGAGGGCCGAGCCGCCTAAGGAAGACGAGAAGAAGGCGCCGGAACCGGAACCGGAGCCGGAGCCGGAGCCGATGGAAGTGAGCGAGGAGGAGAAGGAGAAGAAGGAGAGGAAGGAGAGGAAGGCACAGGCATTGAAGGAGAAAGACGTTGGGAATGCGGCGTATAAGAAGAAGGACTTCGACACGGCGATTCAGCACTACACCAAGGCCATTGAATTGGACGACGAAGATATTTCTTTCATCATGAACCGTGCCGCCACTTATTTAGAGATGGGCCAGGTATTTTCGTGCTTTTTCCTTTATTTATTTATGTAGGAAATTTATGATCTTCTCTTCAACTTGCAAACTCTATAGGCCAGGTTATATCAAATTTATGGTCATCTTGGAGCTTTTGGGCTCTGTTATTATCGGTTATTTGTCAATTGGCAAGCGTTTTTCACGCGATCTTTGCCATTCATGCTCTTGATCTCTCTTTTTAATCAAATTTTAAGTCTTCTATGGTATTTAGAATAAGGAGTGCATTAGAGTCTATTTTTTTGAAACTTTTTATCTTGTATAATTTGGAGTATATGAATTAAATTTGCAAGGTTTTACATCAATTTTGGATCTCGGTGTTTGTAATTCATTCGACAATTTTTTTTATTTATTTTTTTTTAATATCTCTGTTTGTAATAAAGTTCGAATCCTATTGGTGTTTTAGAACGAGGAATGTATTAAAGACTGCGACAAGGCTGTTGAAAGGGGAAGGGAGCTAAGATCAGACTTCAAGATGATAGCAAAGGCTTTGACGAGGAAAGGAACTGCCTTGGTGAAAATGGCCAAGAGCTCTAAGGACTACGAGCCCGCCATTGAGACTTTCCAGAAAGCTCTGACCGAGCATCGCAACCCCGACACGTTGAAGAAACTAAATGATGCGGAGAAAGTTAAGAAGGAGCTTGAGCAACAAGAGTACTTCGATCCGAAGTTGGCTGATGAGGAGCGTGAGAAAGGTGTGTCTACCCTTCCCTTATTATGTTTATCTATAGACTTTGGTTAACATCATTTAATATTCAGAATCACTATAATTTGCTTCTCCCATATGTACTTTTCTTTCCCCCTTTTTTTTTTTTTTTTTTTTTGGTCTTTTGCGTGGGCCAATGTGACCAATTTAGAGCTTGTATGGCGGTTGGTGTTTTTGCTTGAATAACTGTTTCCCTTTTTTGACATATTTTAATGCTTTCCTTTGTGTGTAAAATCTGTTGGTTGATTATTTGTTGATGAAAATGTACGTGCAGGAAATGAGTGTTTCAAGCAGCAGAAATATCCCGAGGCTGTCAAGCATTACACTGAATCTCTGAAAAGGAATCCCAATGATCCAAAGGTGAGATCACCTTCAATGTTCTAAGGAATAGATGGTGCAAGTATTAGAACCTGAAATGAGGTTGTGATATGCTAAATCAATTCTGTAATCTTTTTATCTTCAGGCGTATAGCAACAGAGCTGCTTGCTACACTAAACTGGGAGCACTTCCTGAGGGACTCAAGGATGCAGAGAAGTGCATTGAGCTCGACCCGACGTTCTCAAAGGGCTATACGAGAAAGGGTGCAATCCAGTTCTTCATGAAGGAGTACGATAAAGCCTTGGAGACGTACCAGGAGGGGTTGAAACATGACCCCCAAAACCAGGAGTTGCTCGACGGTGTGAGAAGGTATGGAACATGAAGTAATAGATAATGGTTTGGTTCTTGATCCTATTTTTGTGTGCCCTCTGAGGTAAAGGTGGTGGAGAGCTTACTTTTATTGCCTTTTTAATTCTTTTGTTGTAGATGCGTGGAACAAATTAACAAGGCTAGTCGTGGAGATTTGAGTCCTGAGGAGTTAAAGGAGAGACAGGTTTGGCTTTATTGAACACTATGTAAGATTAATTTGCTTGGGATATTTTTGTTAGAATGCTGTTTTAAGTTTGTCTCTTCCTACAGGCTAAAGCAATGCAGGACCCGGAAATTCAGAACATCCTCTCAGATCCTGTTATGAGACAGGTGAGTAAAATCTTGAATTTTTTTTTTAAATTTTTTTGGTTATTACTTTTTAAGTCTTGTAAAATTCTGTTATAAATTTGGCATGGAGGGCCTAAAACCTATTTTGGTGGGGGGTGTGGACAGGTGTTGATTGATTTCCAGGAAAATCCAAAGGCTGCACAAGAGCACACAAGGAACCCTATGGTGATGAGCAAAATTCAGAAGCTGGTCAGTGCAGGAATTGTCCAGATTAGATAAAAATTTAAAGATTCAATTTACGTGTGGACCAGTTGGGGGGGGGGGGGAGGAAATGCTTTCGCATAATTTAAGTTGGTACTTTCTCAGTGTGAACTTGAGTGATTATTTGTTCAAAGCTACTTTCACTTGGAAAATTTTGAGTAATCTTGCCTTTCATGTTTATTAGTGATTATGGTTATTACTGTTCTAAACTCTCTCGCTCTCTCTCTCATGCGCTTACGATTTTGTAATCATCAATTTCCTTCCCAGGAGGTGAGGCTTGATCGCCGCTTGGAAGCCATTTTCATCTATAATTAAAGCATGTCCTTTCTCGTGTTTCATTACGAAAATAATTACACAAAATTAGAGAACATTAGAGAATTGCTTCAGGCTTTCTGGGAATGACCGTCGCCAAAACAAAGGTTAAATTATACTGACCAGGATATTTTTCGTTTTAATATGGTGCCAATCCATTTTCACTCTAAAAAAAAAAAAAAGGCTAGGTTCTACACTTATTGTGCACTCACCCTTTAACCAATATTACATCCCTTGCTTCACAAAATGCTTGTAAAGTTAAGACAGACTTGTACAGCCTTAAAATACAAAACCATTAAAAAATCTTCCGTTTTTTTGTTGGGCAAAATCTGACATCAATATCTGGTACAAAAAATGAAGATGAAAAAATAGGTGGGAGAAAAGCTACAGTGTATATTGTTGTTGAATGAGAGAAATCAAGCAGCAACTTCTTGCTCCTTGGAAGCAAGCTGGTTTTGAATGTGCTGAGGCACAACTTCGAATTTGGCTAATTGCATTGTGTAGGAAGCGCGGCCTTTGGTCATTCCTCTCAGTGTACTGACATATTGAAACATCTCCGCCAGAGGGACCAGCGAATCAACCACCTGCAAAATAACAATCCATTGTTAGATATCGATGTATCCCCCATTCCTTTTGTTTGATTACTTTCAATAATGAGGTAATTTGACGCCTCAATTTAATTAATCCGATTTATTACATCAAGTAGATTCTCTAAACCTCCTACTCATGCCTGTATTTCTATTGTTCCTTCCTAACAATCAAGCGCTAAATTAAACGTGATCATAACCCTGTTAACTAGGCATACCTTGAGACCGCCAGGTTTGTCGCCAAAGCTGTTGATCTGCCCTCTCCTTGAGTTGAGATCACCAATGACATCTCCCAGATGTTCTTCAGGTGTTACGACTTCAACTTTCATAACAGGTTCAAGCATCTTAGGGCCAGCTTTCTTCATCCCCTCCCTGAAAGCTCCTCTGGCTGCAAGCTGGAAGGCCAAGACACTCGAATCGACATCATGGTAAGAACCATCTACAAGTACAGCACGAACATCCACAACAGGGAAGCCCGCGAGCACACCATTGCTCATGCACTCCTCCAAACCTTTCATAACTCCTGGAATATACTCTTTTGGGACTGCACCTCCCTTGATTTCACTCTTGAACTCGTATCCATAGCCTGGCTCCATTGGTTCAAACCGGACTGTGATATCGGCAAACTGACCTTGTCCACCGGACTGTTTCTTGTGAACATACTTCACTTCCGATAACTTGGAAATGCTCTCTCTGTAGTTCACTTGGGGCGCTCCAACATTAGCTTCTACCTGTGTACATGCGACCAACCAAAATTACAGATTTGTTATATGTGCACGTGTGTTGATGAAGGTGGGGAAAACACAAAAGGACTACAGCATCACACAAGCAATATAAGTAAATAAATGAAATAAAAACGAGGGGAATTTTGTTGTGGATGCAAACCTTAAATTCTCTCTTGAGACGGTCAACAATAATCTCAAGATGCAATTCTCCCATTCCCTCAATGACTGTCTGGTTGATCTCTTCGTCCCGTGAGAAGTGGAAAGATGGGTCTTCTTGAGCAAGCTTAATCAAACCAGTAGCCATCTTATCAACATCAGCTTTAGTCTTGGGCTCAATTGCCACCTTAATCACAGGATCAGGGAAGTCCATTCGTTCAAGGACAACAGGACTGTCATGATCACACAAAGTTTCACCTGTAATGGTATCTTTTAGACCTGCTAGGGCAACAATATCGCCTGTTAAAGCTACCTTAACATCCTCTCTGCTATTCGCATGCATCTCCAGAAGTCTACCAATTCTCTCCTTTTTCCCTTTGTTTGAGTTCAATACGTATGAACCAGCTGCTAGCTTCCCAGAGTACACTCTCACAAAGGTTAGAGACCCCACAAATGAATCAGTCATGATCTTGAAAGCTAGTCCAGAGAATGGCTCATCATCACTGGCAGCTCTCTCTACCGTTACTTCTGGGTTCTCTGGGTCCGTCCCCTTCATAGCTGGCAAGTCAAGTGGTGAAGGTAAATAGTCTACAACAGCATCAAGCAATGGCTGAACCCCCTTGTTTTTAAAGGCAGAGCCACATAGTACTGGCACAAAGCTACCTGCAATGGTTCCTTTCCTAATCAATTTCTTGATAGTTTCTTCGTCGGGCTCAACTCCTTCTAGATAGTTTTCCATAGCTTGGTCATCTAATTCAACTATGGTTTCTATCATTTGAGATCTGTATTCATGTGCAAGCTCCTGAAGATCTCCTGGAATGTCCTCATATGTGAACTTAGCACCCAACTCTTCTCCAGACCAGATTACAGCCTTCATCCTCACGAGATCGACAACACCCTTAAAATTATCTTCAGCCCCAACTGGAATTTGAATCACCAATGGTTTGGCACCCAAGTTCGTCACTATCATGTCCCTAGTTCGGAAAAAGTTTGCTCCAAGACGATCCATCTTATTGACAAAGCAAATCCTGGGCACACCGTATTTATCAGCTTGCCTCCACACGGTTTCGGATTGGGGTTCCACACCGGCAACACTGTCAAACAAGCATATTGCACCATCCAACACCCTAAGCGCACGCTCCACTTCGAGGGTGAAGTCAACGTGGCCAGGAGTATCGATGATGTTAATGCGGTGCTTGTTCCAAAATGTGGTTGTTGCAGCAGAAGTGATGGTAATGCCTCTCTCTTGTTCCTGCTCCATCCAATCCATAGTGGCTGTTCCCTCATGAACTTCTCCTATTTTGTAGTTTCTTCCCGTATAGTACAGAACCCTCTCTGTGGTTGTTGTCTTTCCAGCGTCTATGTGAGCCATAATTCCGATATTGCGGTAATCTTTCAATGCAACGGTGCGCTTTTCCTCTGAAAAGAACGGGAAAGACATGAATTAAAACAACAACAACAACAATAATAAACATATCTGCTATACTAGCTGACATCGAAAAACTTAAGATTCTCCTAACGTTCAACATTACTTACTCACTCCTTCTAACAGAGGACAAAAGTGGAATTGGAAGAAATCATGGCAGGCTTTATGTTGATTGAAATTCATATTAAGTTAATACATTTTACCCTGTTTTGAGATAAGTAAGCTCAATTAGCATTTAAAAGAAGTGAAGCTCAGAGCTCAACTTCACTTTTTACTTGGAAATTGACAGTTTTATATGAACTTCAGAACATCAAATAACAATCAGAACCAATATATTGAAATCCATCAGAGACATGATAACAATAATCTAAAAAAAAAAAAAAAGGGGCTCTTAAAACAATAACTTGACTCATTTCGAGTACAAAATCTTAACTTCTGCTGAAAAGCGTCTCAAATAACATGAATCAGTAAAATCAGCCAAAAGGGTCTCTTAAAACCACTTCAAAGAAGCAAATGAAAAGGGTATGAAATTACTAGAATCAGAGAATTCAGCCAAAAGGGTCTTTCAAAATCACTTCAAAGAAGCAAAAAACTGAACCAGAAGTGCATAAACGAAGTGAGAAAAGAAAAGATACCATTCGCAGCCATGGCGGAGACAGAGAGGTTCCTTCGATTGAGGTGGCGAGAACCAGAGAAATTTAAGGATTTCTGACTCAGACGCAAACTCCCAAAGAACTGGGATAGAGAAGAGGAGGAAGTAACGGAAGAATAGGGTCTGGGACGAACACTACCCAGAAAGCCATTTGGAGAGAGAATTCTGGAAGGCCGTCTTTGGGAGCCATTGAAGCTGAAACTGTTGGCCACAGACCCCGTCATCAATCTCACAGACTCCACCGCCATCTTTTCGCCTTTTTTCTGTTTGGCGAGTGAGAAAGTTTGTGGGATTGTTTTCGCGCTCACCGATTGAGGTTGGGGTGAGAATGTTTGTTTTAAGAGATAACGAGATAAATACAAGTGGTCGTGGCCAGTGGGTGTCTATGAGTTTGTATGAGCTTTTTGACGTTGCCTTCTGCTCATTTCTCAGCCGGATGATAGTTTTTTATTTTTTTCCTTACTTGTGAGAGCCCAAGTCCCAAACCAGAAAATATTAGAAGAAAAGAAAAATGAAAAAAAAAAATTTGTAAGACTAATTTACCCTCCAATTTCAATAGAATTCACATCTTAGGAATTGAACACTGTGATATTTTTTTTGGTTAAAAAAATGTTTTATTTACTTAAAAAACAGTACTCAATCTCTTTTGGGGTTTGTTTGCACTTTAGTCCAGTACTATGCTTGCTTTTAATTATAAAATCTAAAGTTCGAATCTTTTCAGAATAAGAACTTAAATGCAAAAATGAAAATCATAGAAAAATGGCAGTTATGTGATTTTGGGTACCCCGCTGGCTAAAAGCGTCAAATGGGTTTTATTTTTACGGTCTGAAAGACCAACGGTTTGTCAAGAGGCCACGTAGCTGAAATGAGACCTCTAGCGAAGGGAAGGGCCCTTTAGACGGCCCAAGGGCCCCTTTTGTCAATGGCTGTCACTGTAGACACACTTGTGGTGCTGAGACTGGTTATTTTATACGTTTGTCTAATTAAAGATCTTGAGTTAAAAAAGATATATTTATTTTCCTTTCATTTATATGTATATCTAAATATAAATTAAATATTAAATTTGATATTAATTATATCTTATAATAAAGTTATTATAAATTTTAATATTTAACAAATTTAATATTAAATATAACATTTTATAATAGGGTAATTTATATAAATTCTAAAATTTATCATTTAAAAAATTATTATATTAGAGATACTGTTAAAAATAACAATCTTCCTTGACACAAATTGATTAAAAAAATGAAAGAAAGTGATATATATATATATATTAAAAATAAAGAGCTCGCGACAAAAAAACAACAATGCCATAAGTGGAGTATTTGTCATTTTTCAAGAAAGTGAGGGAAAAAGAAAAAAAAAAAAGGAACTGAAGTACTGACCGTATTACATAGATGACTCTTGACAATTGCAAAAAGTCTTTTGAGTTTCAGGACATAAATTGTGAACTTTATTCTTTCATATTAGAACGAACTTTCTTCAAATGCTCTACCATGACGACTTGTTTTTCAACTTTTAAATTGCCCCCCAAAAAAAAAAAAAAAACACCAAATGACAACTTCTTAAGGGACTCTAGTGGCAGACTGCTTTCATTCTTCCTCACCATAAGCTGTAAAGGTTTTTTCACGAGGGCATCGGGTTCGCTGGCATTATTGATAGCATTTGTGTCGAGTTCATCGGAGACGGAACAGGTCGCGGAGCTGCCGGCCGTTTCCAACTCCGATCCGTCACGTTGCCGGCAAGGCATTGTCACGAGGAACATAAGCTAGAACATTGGAAATTGCCATAGCTGGTCTCAGAAGGGAAGGCCACAGTTAAATGTATAGTTCTTCTATTTCTTTGGTTTCCTTGTTTCAACAATTAGAGAGATTTTTTTTTTCTTTTTTCTTTTTTTTCTAGATTGTTAGAACTTTTATTGTCTTTTGATACTATTTGCTTTATTGTTTCGCTTATGTTTTATAATTGTAATATTAGTATATTATCTAAACAGTTATGTATTGACTAATAAATCTTTAGAATTGCTTAACTCTTAGTTTCGCTTCAATGGTGGACTAAACTCCTCTTTTACTTTGTCAGAATCCTAACATTTCCAACTTTGATCTACTGCTGCCGGCAATACATTGTCACGAGAAACGTAAACCAAATCATCATAAATCGTTTCTTTGATTTCTTTGTTTTAAGAATCCGAGAGATTTTTTTTTTTTTCCCTTTTTCTAGATTTATTTTGTTGATAGTACTAGATTAGTAAATTGTAGAGTCAATTTTGTTTTTTTTTTTAAAAAAAAACTGTTATTTTTATGTACTGTTATTTACAAAATTGTCCCTCGATATGTCGGGTTATTTACAAAATTATCCCTTTTAATTTTAGTTTTTCCTAATGTTGTTCTTTTTCTTTGATACTACAAATGTATCCTTTAAATTTAAAAAATGCTTTGTGAATAGAAAAAATCAAGTGGAATGAAATATATACCCTTAAATAATTTATGAAAAATATTTCATACATTTAAAAATCATAAAAACCCTAAAACATAACATATATTTAGAAACAAAGTGCGTGTTTGGTTTTATTTCCAAAACAGATTTCACGATTCCCTAGAAAATCGATTTCGAAATCGGTGTGAAATTATGTTTGGTTTGTATTGTTTTTGAAAACAGATTTCAAAAAAAATCTAAAATCTCCTTTGCTCCCAACGTAAAATTGAAAACGACTAAAAGTTGTTTTCTCTGATTTTATTTTTTCCATTTCTCCCGTTTCTCTGTTTTAATTATTATGGTTAATTAAGATTTAATTGATATAGTAATTAATTAAATATTATGGTTATTAATTTTTAATTCATTTTTCAATTAAAAAATTTTATTAATTTTTAATTTTTGGTATTCATAATAAATTTTTTTTAAATCAAACATAAATATATTTTTATAGAATACTTATAAAATGACTGGTTTTCAAAAATATAACCAAACACAGTTTCACTTTTTTGTTTCTCAAAACATACACTCAGAAAATAAAACCAAATACAATTTTAGAAACGTTCTGAGAATTGTTTTCAAAACGATATCAAATTCAGAGAATTTGAAAACATAATAGATTTCAAAAATAATACCAAACGCTACCAAAAGATCAACTTTTACATTTTTTAGGTATCTAAAATATTTTTCAAAATGTTTTCTCAAGAGTTTTCTTTAAAAAAAAAGGACTAAATTTGATTTAATGTATGTTTCTGGTTTACATGCATTTTAGTTGCTATTAGAGTTGTCAAACAGGCTGGTATAGTCTACTCTAGTAATTCATTTTAAATTCATTAGTACTTTATGTTGTGACCGTATTAGTCTACTAATAACCATGCCATGCCAATTTATAATTTATACCATGCTCGTGCCTTTAATCATGTATAATTAAAAAAATTATGAATAAACAAGAAAAATAAGTATTGAATACAATATAAAATATTGATTTTAATAAAAACAAAGCTTATTATTAGAAAGAAATTGCAATATTAAAATTTTTTTCAAGTAAAACTCAAAATGAGAAAAAAAAAATCTTGATAAGATAAAAAATTCATCCTAAGTCTGACATAAAAATTATAAAATTAAATCATAAAAGAATAACATTGTCATGCTATCTATCATAGCCATGCCTATACTCGTATTCATATAGTACTCTCATGATATTCTGTGTCAAAAAGTTATATCAAGCACTGTCCACTTGATGAAATATGCCGAATTAGGCTCATTTGATAATTATGATGTGTCCACTTTTAGTATGTCGTGTTAGTGTGAACTCATTAATCTTGATTTATTTTGACATCTCTAATTGCTATACTGTTTTCACTAGCCCCCTTTGTTTATGCACTTGAAAGGTAAACTTGTCTACCCTACATCTTATCATAGAAAGTTTCTTTACCAATATTTACAACAATACGAATAAAAGTTTTTCTTTAATAAAAAATAATCTTTCACCTTATTAAAGGAAAAAGAAAAGCAACGTATTTTGTAGTTGTTAATTTGAATGAATGAGGAGGAGGTGGATTGTTAAACGGATAATTGACAACACTGATTGTTGTTTGGTAGTTTAAAGGAGAATTAACATAAATATACCTTGAGTTTATGTAGAAAATATACCATCTATTTTAGATATCATTAAATATATAAGGACATCTTAATAAGTATGTCATAAATTTGACTAGCTAGCAAATAAAAGTACGCATTATATTTATGCCATAGTATCATCAATATTCAATTTCGACTATGTAATAATGCAAATACTCTAAAACAAGAAAAAAAAAAAACAAACAAACAAACAAAACAAAATTTAAACGAAGATAAAACAAGGAAAAATGACTTTTCACCAAAAAAAGTTGAAAATGTTTTTTGTGTTTTGATTTTTCTTTCTAAACTGTTTGTTTTTAAAACATTTTTCTTTTCTCTTCTATTTGTTGAGGGTATTTTCATCATTGAGGTACCTTTGTTGATATTAATATGGTTGCAAAATATAATAATAATTCTATATCTAATCTTAACATGTAGAGTTTGAATTGTCCTCTTTTAAGTTTAAAAAAAAAAAAAAAGATGCAACATACATTATATATTTTATGAATAAATTTAAAATAATGGAAGTTTCTAATTTAAACCTATATGCCAAAGAACCACTTCCAATCTTCTCATCTATTCGTCGATCTGGAAAAGAACATAATTAACGTCATTAGATACTATAGCTTGATGGAAAATTTGGGTTCTAAACCACCAATTTCGCTACAATTATCAGTGTTTACATAGGTCTTTTGACAAGGAACTGTCAAGTCATCATGAATGATTCTATAGCGTTAATAGCTTAGCTAGTTAGTCGGTCCAAGTAAGTTTTGTTTTCTAAAACTGGACAAACAACTTCAGATAGATTCTAAAACTTGCTGCGTAAAAATTATTTGTAAATTTGAAAATAAATTATTTGTAATTCTAAAACTGTATATATTAAATATAATTCGTGAAGTCCACAACTTTGTAAACTTAAAAGAAAAACCAAAAAAAAGAAAAAAAGAAAGTTTCTAGAACTGTGGGAACAAATCAGATTGGAGACTGTCTTAACATTTTCTTCAGAAAAATAAAGTTCTTCTATACCGAAATGCCAACGTCAAAAATATCAAAGTCATCACGAATATAAGAAACCTTTCCCATATTATTATGATCCATATCATGGGTGAAATATGTAGTATATGGCTGACATTAGACAAAATTTGAAGCTAAGACAAATATACAAGAATTCTCACTCAGGGCGTGTTTGGGGGATGTCTGAAGACATTAGTTTTAGGTTGGAAAAAAGTTAGTTTTGGAAAATATGTTTGGGGAAAAAAACTGTTTAGAGTGAAAAAATAAAAAATTTTAAAAATTTTTTTTTAAAAAAATTATTAATATGGATATTGTTTTATTCCTCTCGAAATTCTATGCAATTTAAAAAAAATCATCTCATTTGGACTTGTATACACAAAGTTATGGATTTTTAAAGTTTAAGTGTACTGTAGCGTTTTGAAGATATAAATAGTAAAAAGTGTTAAAATTAAAAAAAAAAAGCTACATTTTTGATCTAGAGACCCCCGTTCCAAACGGGGCCTCAAGAACAACGAATCCTTGCCAAGACTTTTTATTTGAACCCACCTTGTCTTGTCATAATCCAACGTGATAACATCTAATATTTTGGTAAAACGAGTATCATTGTGCCAATGAGCATACCTAAGAACCTGTAAAAAAATTCTCCTCCATATGATTCTATAAGATATCTCTTGCAATCATAGACTTTGTTGTTAATTTTTCTTCCTAAGATTTTGGGTGCAATAAACATAGAGTTGGATTTTTTGAGTCTATATCATAATAAATATGAGTTTATTAGGCTGATTTATAGCATAAACTTGATTCTTATAATATAAATATCGACAATGAGATCATATTCTTTATCGATTATATATAGTCATTTTTTTGTCTTTGTCATATCTAATAAAAGCTGATTGTAACTGATAAATTTTGTCAAATATAATTAGAACTGTACATTCGTTTCGAATCTTCTAATGAATCAGTTGTAATTATACTTTAAGTAGATGATGGTCCCAACGAGAATACAAAGCATCCACTTCTTCATCAGGATCGTTAGGAAATAGAGCTGGAAGATTAAGGTAAAATCTTCTATATATGCACAACTATTCTCATGCCTTGACATAAAACATGGTTTGTGAAGCTCCATATTTATAGCTATCAACCATCCTTATGAAGAACCACTGAAATGCTTTCAATGTGGTACAAATACTTTCAGGTCCAAGAATTTTATTATGAGCAACATCGTACACTTTCGATGCATTTTCTTGTTAGCTCGGGACTATAAGTACTGGAATCTGATGACGACGCGATATACTTGTGATATGTATAATTTGACTAAACTTCATTACAAAATGTCACGAAATACAAACAGCACCAAATTGTAAATAGCCTCTGGCGGATTCTAATTTTTCCAATTTCAAGTCCAGTACCAGAAAATTCACATACAATCTACAAAGCCAAGCAAAAGCATTTCTTCAATTAAAAAATCTAACTTGTATAACGAAAAATTGTAAAATTTGGAGCATGGACGGAAAATTTACTGTTGTTATTTCGTATTTTTACATGTCGCTAAACCTATGAAAATATAAATTTTTCGCACGAAAATAGCTAAAAGTGACCCCAAAGTTCCTGGTCTAGTGTAGAATTGTTATACTATGATATACCTAAAATCATATCTTTCAAAGGTAATTGATCAAATCATCGTAATGAAAAAGCATTAAGACCAAAATGCAACTTACTTTTGTTCCTCTTCACTCTCTTTATCTGAAGAATCTTCGGTCGTTGCTGAAGAAAAATGGTAATAATTTTGGAAGATTACTCCTCTTGCCACCTTAATTTCTGACTGCTTCAAAAAGTATTTAATCAAAACATATAGTATGTCTGTTACACCCCAAAAATTAATTCAATCTCCAAAACATTCTAGTTTATCCCGAAGAATTTGACAAGGTATTCTTTTCTGTTGTTTTTCCTTTCAAATCATGAAACGCTTTATGCAGATGAACAAATATCATGAAAACTTTTTGAAACAATTCTCAAATGGCTTTTCTAGAGTAATACAATTGGATTTCCTTAGTTTTCCACTTAATTAATTTCTATAAATTTCCAATATTAGTCATAAAATTGGATTTTCATGAACACATGATCAGAGGGAAACTAGAGTCTAATTAAGACAAGGAATCAACGCCACCACAAACAATCTAATGAAATTAAGGGAAAAATTTAATCTTGTTGGTGTAAAAATGCGATCAGTATTAGATTACAAGAAAAGAAAAAATAATAAAAAATAAAAAAGCACAACTTCGCAAGTAAAAACATTGTCAAAAACAATAAAAGCGAAAAACAAGACAAGTAACCAGAGTTTGCAAGTATTACCTAAAAGGCCAATGTGAATATCCAGCTCCAATTATGGATCTATAATTTCCTGAAAAAAAAAAAAAAAAAAACAAAAAAAGAAGATGAAGTTTCCGAGTGAAGAAAACATAGCACACTTAAATGTTCTCACACTAATCTTACATCTTTTTTATTAATTATTACTTAAAATCAAAATTATGTTACTCCTTATTTTAAATTAATGTTAGAGTAGCAGAGGACCGAGGTATACATATGTGCATGTATGGATATATAAATTAATATACGAATATGTATAGATATATATATCTGTGTATGCCTGAATTTATAAAGTATTTTTTTTTTTTTTGGTTGAGGATATTACCTCTAGAGAGCTCTTTAATCGACAAAAGTCCAACTCTTGAAAGCTTAGACATGATGAGAATCATTGTAACCCTCACTGAATCCCTAATTTGACCCAAACACCATTCCAGACTTCAAAAACGAAAAAAAAAAAGAAAGATAAATTGAAGCTTTGCTCTTCCCGAGAATACAAAACGGATATTAAAAAGGGAAAAATATGTTGAACACAAGAACAAAATGTAAAGACAGGAAAGAGAAAATAAAAAATAAAAAAGGAATAAAAACTCTAGCTGAAGTCGACACAAAAGAAAAATAAACGAGACAGGTTCAAGAAAATACGATTTAGGCGAAGTTTAGGCTCGATCAAACAAAGCAATAAAAATAAAGTGGTATATCTAACCGTACAGAATAGTGAAAATTGAAAGAGAAATGGTGAGCAAAAGTTGAATTTCATTAAACCATAATCCTGAATTTCATTATAATTAAGAGGGAGTACGTATTTAAAAGATAAACAACTTATAAAAACGGGAATTTAAACAAAAAGCATGTAATCACTATTCAATATATAAAAAATTTAAAATTTTTTGAAATTTTCTCAAAAAGGAAAATTTGGAAAAATAATTAAAATTGAACTTATCTAATCAAGGAAATAAGAAAATACAATTGGAATGTGAATTGAAATTCAAAAAAAAAAGTCAAGCGAAAATGGGGGTAAAAAAGGTCGTATGTATGGCTTAAGGGAGATATTTCATATTCTATAGTATTGGGTTAAAAAGTCAAAATAAATTTTTTTAACACTTATAAAATGTAGGAAAACGGATACTTATATACTCATATAAAATTATGAAGAAAGCGGATGAAAGTCTTATGACTTAAAGGGACATCTTTCATATTTTTTTGAGATCCACCCTACAATAGGAAGGGACAAAATTACCGCTTGATGGAAGGGATGACAAGTATTGGAAAACATGAAGGTCCTTTACACTTGCTTGCTAAATAATTTATACACACACACACACACACATATACATATATATATATATTCATCGTCTTATGTCTGGCACTAATAATTGAAACGGTGTAGGGTTGGGGAAGCCTAGTGGCTTTAAAAGGAGATAATTGAGGTGCAAAAAATATATAGAAAACAACCTATTAATATAGTTTAAACTGTGTTGATAGAGCATTACAGCAGGGAGAAACGAGATAATATATGAACCAAAATAAGTTCATCATTACAAGGACAAAATACGCAGGCTCCTTTGGAAAAGCATCGAGCATAAAAATTTAAAATGAAAACATTTGATTGTAAAATTTAAAACAAAAACATTTGATATCATCTGAATTATGTTAACATTGAGAACAAAATATTTGAAAAAAATAATTTTTTTTTTGTTATGTCATAGGTTGTTGTGTTGTTATCAAATGACATAACCTTATTTTTTTCTATTTCAACACCATATATTCCATAAAAATGTTTTCTTTGAATAGGCCCATTTAAAAGCATTACTTAAGGCCTCAAAAATATGTTAGACCGGCTGCTGAAAAGATCGATCGATGGTGGTAATTTATTGAGGTACTTGTTATTTCAAATCTAATTTAATAGAGTTAAAAAAATGGAGTTTTGATGCTATTAAGTTTTTTTCAGGGGGTGTTTTGTAATTTTAAGAAACAATCGAGGGTCAATGTAGTTCTCCATTACAAAATGATGACAGCAGAAACTCATGTTGCCGTTTATAAGCAATATATACGATACCCGAGATAAACGACAGTGTTTCCTCCAAGGAACAGTAACTCTACAAAACGACACGTTAAACCCAACGACAGCTTCTATAAATGACATCGATGTATTCATAAAACCCCAATATATTTTAAAGAGTAGTGCTAAAATACCAGCTCTAATATCAAAAATATCAAATTTTTGAGTACTAACTCATGTGTCATATTTTTATTAATAAATATAATTAATTAATGTGATGATACTTTAAATATTCATTAATAAAAGAATAATAACTAACATACCGTATAGATTGATTTTTAAAAATTGAGATTAGAGTTGATATCTCTAATAATTTTTTTTTATTCTAAAACCGTGACAAGTATTTCTGTTTTCTGCCTTTTTGTTTTTTGGTTTTTTGTTTTTTTTTTGTTTGTTTTTTGTTTTTTGTTTTTTGTTTTTTGTTTTTTGTGCTGAATGCCTTGATTGACTTTAGTTTCTAACTCTTCTTTTCGGTCAGATTCTCATACCTCAATGCGGCTACAGCTTTTCATCCTTCGTTTCAATGATATGAGACTCTGATATTAACGCAAGTACTCTTCTTTATTTTTAGATAATAATTTTGACGCTGAACATACCAAAAAAGAAACACACACACACACACAAATATATATATATATGTGTGTGTATCTATAAACATATACACGCCAATCCACCATCTGCATTATATATTATATATCTTCACGATAACTGGTCCTTAAAGGCCCGCAACTGTTGATAATGAGTAGCATAAACTTGGATAAATATTATTGGTCATGGATTTATTTCTTCCGCGGGAATGAAGCCCCAATTATTTGGTGGAATAGCTAACTTATAAACTTATGTTGGTCGCTTTAGAAGAAAGTTTGGCCCCGTCTCATAAAGACTGAGAGCAAATCATGTGCGCAAAAGTAATACACCATAAATCATCACAAAATTGACTCTTTTTTGGCCTCCTTTTGAGGACTTCGCAACAGGTCACTAATCCATATTCCAACTATATATGCTCTTAAAAAGTCTAAGCAAACCTTCTTTTAGTTTGCATTGAATTTTCAACCTAATATTTGTGTACTTATGCCAGAACATGCACCTTAATCAGCTGAACAACTTGGTAGACGAGGCAAAACAATGTGAAAAAAGTTGTTTTATGTGGCAATTGATTGGAACTTTTAACTTCTCTAACAAATTATATAGTACTAACCGAAGGTTGTGGTCTAGTGGTTAGAATGCCTTTGTGAGGTATATCTTCTTCGTCCACCTAGGTTCGATTCTTCCTGCCTCCCGTAAGGCCCCGCTCTAGCTTTAGTCGTTGAAACTTTAGGATAGTGAATCCTTGTCTATCGATAGACAACTGAAAGAAACTAGTATAAGATCTTAATTGCTCTTTCGGTGGTCCCAGGATTACCATTGCAGCAAAGGAGAGTTGTAACGGGATGGGGACCACTTGATCCCCCTCTCTTCTTAGCCAAAAAAAATATATATATATATTTTAAGTGTTATATTAATTAATTTTTTGTGCCCAGATACACGAGTGTTCATGTATGTTAAAAATTTACATCACGAGACTTATTTTTGCATTATAGATCAGATTAACAACTAAATAAAACCGTATACTTAATAATAGTTCAAAAAACAGCTTTTATAATAAGTTTTATCATACAATTTTTGTCAGCTGGAGACATGCCCAAAGGAGAATTGCCTGTGGCAAGCGAAAGAAATTAACAGTTTAACTATCGTGATGTTATCAATTCTTAATTACTTGTTTTGGCTACTCCAAAACGTGGCTTTCAGGATTTCCATTTGTCAGACAAAGCGTTTGGAAGAGTCATTGCATTTGAATTGCATGTCAATGCAATTTAATTTTCATTTGGATGATGAAATATTGCAATCAAATGCCAAACTATTTAAATTTTATATCCAATACAATTATTATTAATCATTCATTTTTTATTAATTGCATCACATATTCTATTTTTTTCTTATCGACAACTCAAACATATATTACATTTGAATGCAACACACAAAAAATTTTAAAATGCATATTGCATTTAGTGTATCGTATTCTAATATAATGCCAATAAAATATTTTATCAAAATGCCAAATTTACTATTTGACATTAAATTTGAATCTGTACATTTCTTGTGTGTGTGTGTGTGTGGTGTTGGGGGTGGGGGTGGTGGTGGTGGTGGTGGTGTGGGTGTTAAGGGAGGGGGGGGCGGGCTTGCGTGGGGGTTTGGGTGGGGTTGTGGTGGTGGTGGTGGTGTGGGTGTTAGTAGTGGGGGGTGTGTGTGGGGTGTGGGTTTCCTATGTTGCTTTGTTGTGAGCATACACTTCTTTGTGTGTAACACTGCATATTTCAAGTTACTAATTGAGCATACACTTCATTCACAAAACCACAAGCAAGTCACATTTTGAAATTTGGTACAAACGTATATACAAATATATATTATGTGATTAAAGACATACTTTAATCCCACTAAGAACAAGTTACTAAATTAATAATAATTGGGCCTATTACAGGCGAAGAATTGCCAATTTGCCATCCCCATGACAAACTATATTTTAAATAAACTAAGTCACAAAATCATACAACTAAAAACCAAAACTTGTGATACATAAAACATATACATAATACGTAATTACATATGCAACATACAATTAAGATGATCAGCCCAAAACCTCACTAGGAATGCAGAAGAGCATAGTGGTTAACTAGAGCCAAGGCATTGCTAGTCATGTGAGCAACATTCAAAATGTTTCCCGTCACCGTGCTCTTGATCTCACTCCCATCCATGGATTTCTCACCCGTCAACACACGTGTCCTCATCCGTCAAAGCCGCACTAACCCACGTCTGGATATCACTCATTCGGAGCTCAAAGTCCGAACCGTTATTCTTCTTCTTATCAACTCCCATTTCCTCTATCGACCTGTGAAGCTCCTCGACCGAGTCACCGAGCTCCTCGACACAGCCACTCAGGGCCTCGGCCTCTCTCGCTGTCAAGTCTTGCCGGTTTTTGGACAGGTTTGACAAGGCCGTGGACGTGGAACGCACCGTTTTGAGAGTCTCCGAGAGAGCAGCGGTGGCGAGCAGCTTAGGGCTGCGTTGGACTTCGGAGGCGTAGCTGGAGAGGGTGGTGAAGCAGAGGTCAGGGTACGAGGTTGTCCCACATGAGGTTTTGATGAACTGAGTGTTTGTGTCGAATGTGTGTGAGGGTGATGATCTGGTTCAGGAGATCGGGGTGATCATGATTGTGATCGTGATCATCATGATGAGGTTGGTTAAGAGAAGAAGTTTTATTGGTAGTTTGGTAGAAAAAGATGAGTACATTTCCATGTTTAGCGTTGGAAAGATGAAGGTTTTTTTTTTTTTTTTCTTTTACTGGTTGATGATGAAGTTAGGCTTTTGGTAAGGGGAGAGGCCTTTGTATTTATAGAAAAATTGTGCGTGTTTGTGTTTGTTTGTGTGTGATGTGGTGCCAAGTAAAGATAAATGAGTGATGAAAGTGTACCAACTCTCTTGCACATGGGTGATGCTATATTTCACATTGGTATACACGTGAAATGATAAGAGGTTGGCCAGGATAGAGGGTGTTGAATACGTGAGAAGTCTTAGAAATTTAAAAGACCTAATAATTCAGAACTTGTTTGATTCATCCATTTAGATTATTAAAGAGAATTTGTAACTTCTTAAAAATCGGCATTGTATTCATTTTTCTTTCTTTTAAACATCCATTCCCAATTCAATTTAGATTTCTAATTTTAAATTTATGTGCACGAACCCTCATAATTATACAATATCGATCGAGTATCTTTTATACCCTACTAAAGAATTAACTATGTTAAAAATTTATTACGTGATGATGTATAGGTATATAAGCCAATAATTTATAAAATTTAAATTAACGAATGTACGAATGTATACTTAGTTAAAAGTTGGTGATTCTATGGAAAAACCTAAAGACTTAAGTTATGAGACAATCAAAGTTTCAGGACCTGTATTGGATGGATTAAAATAGTAAGTAATAGTAAAACTTGAAAATAAAAAATTAAATTAAAAAAAATTATGACAATTCATATTTGATGGATTGGAGTCCATCACTAAACTAGCTTTTAAGCTTATATGTCAAAAAAGAAAGAAAGAAAGAAAGAAAGAAAATTGATGGAGTTTTATTTATAATTGGAGTTTGGAGAAGGGAGGAGATACTTTTTGGATAGACAAAAACAAGTACACATTTTTTTGCCAAAGAAAAAACAAATACACATGTCCTATTGTGAATTAGGACGACTTTGCTTTAAGAGTGATGAAATATGAGGCTTTTATGTATTTAAACTAGTACTATGTAAGTTTAAGGTAATCTTAAACTATATGTGGTAATTAATAAAGGCTAAACTGGTGGAACTGATTGATCAACTCTAAATAAAATAAAAAATAAAAAGAGAGAGTCTGCTGAAATTAAAGGCTCACAAAATTTTGACACCGTGACCCTGCTCAATGCTCAAGGACCCATGGTTAGCTGGCTTTCCGGTGGTGTATCTTTCAGAAAGATAATTACTAATAAATCACTCACGTGATAAAGGGGACAAAAATATAAATTAAAAAAGAACAGCGAGATAGAATTCAACACGTAGAAAAAATAGTTTCTTGTATAGAAAAGGATTATTATTATAAATAACTTCTAAACTATAAATCTCTATTTAAGTTAATTCAATTTGTTTAAAATTTATTATTATATCTTCCGATGTATAAAAAATATTCAAAATGCTAGTTCTGTTAAATTAGAAACGGAATAGATATTTTGAATGATTTTCTATGTATTTGAGGGTATTTTAAATAATTTTGAAAAAAATAAAGACTAACTTAAACGTAAGTCTATAGTTTATGGGTTATTTATGAAAATAATCATTTTATTAACTTTTCGTGAAATTTAAACTTATGTTAAAATCATAAACAAACATATATGAAGGGGTATTTTAAATAATTTTATATATATAGGGAGGCTCAATAACTGGTTTTAAACAAATAAGAATCAACATGAATGAAGATATATAATTTATGGACTATTTATGAAAATAATCTTATATAAAAAATTTTTTTGATTTAGGAAGTTCTAAGGGGGCATTTGGAGAAAATATTCAATTTTAATTTTACTCAAATACAAAATAATTTTACACTAAATACAAATTTTACAACAGTACTACGAAAACAATTACTATTCAAAACATTTTTAAAACAATCACATCAACTTTTCAATTCCACTATTTATCTTTACTTTTACCAATTACATCAACTTTTCACATCAACAAATTATTATACCACAACCAAGGTTTAACGCAAGTGGCATTAGATTATAGGTCATTTTACCATTAATTATTAACTTTTATCTCATGTGGTAAATACGCGCATTTCCATATATAATAACACATATGTAATATATATATATATATAGACACTCACATTCACACACATATTAATTCCTTGTTCTTGACCACTTAATGTATAGAAATTTGTTAACCAGAATTTTGAAGCTCTTGAACAACATTTGAACCACCAACTAATACAATAACTAGCCCAAAACTTCCGCATTAACACAAGCCAGAATTAAAGAGAATTATGGAGTCTGGAGAATCTATATCGTCGGCTTTTAGTAAAAGTAGCCGGTGCGCAGTCACAATGTAAAGACAAAGAAAGATCGTTAAGAGTATTGAATTTTTGGTTAAGTGCAGGATTTTGGTTTTGCCAACTCATAACATATAAAAACAAACAGTAGGTGTCAGATAAACTTGTCGCAATTGTGCTTTAAACTTTAGTTGCTTATATTTTAAGCTAATAAAGACATTAATATTTTTGTCATATAGTTTTAATATTCTATTTGTAATAATAAAGATGGTTTTATTGAATTTGTTTTTGGTCCGTTAGATTTAGGTCTTAGTTTGTTAGCTATGAAGTCTATATATGTAAAGATATTGGTGACCTTAGAGCTATAGGTTTCCATCAAAAGCTTCCATCAATTTTAGCAATTTCAAAAAGAAACTTATATCTTCTCAAACTAATTTATCGAGAAATTTTCTTATTATATCAGGTCTTGTCTTATATCATTTTCCCTATATTTTATTAGAATTTATTGATAAAAATGATTTTTATTGAGTGTGTTATATTGTGTATCATAAGGTTATCCGCACTATTTTTTATGTTTGTAAGACCATTTAGTTTGATGAAATTTTACGCAAAAAAAACAATAGTACAAATGATTTAACAATATTACTGATAAGTGTTGTTGTTATTGCTATTAATATTTGAAGTTTGATACTTGTTAGAAATGATATGCCAATGTGAGGCAGGGAAAAAACATGTTGCTATCTATCAAGCTAGGATTGATTTCTACAGAGAATATGTATCTCAAATTATACCACCAAATGCTAGTGCCCTTCCATTATGAGAAAAAAATGCGCTCTACCAACTTTGCCAAAATCTACTAATTTCTTTCTTTATTGCAGCATTTTTGGGGTTACAAGTCAATGGATCAAGTATGGTAACAAGTTATTATAATGTTTAATTTGTTTGTGGAGAGAAACCAGCAATAAGAATATTTATATTCTCTCCATTAATTTTGTGTTACCAAAGTTTTGGAGAAGAGGACCGTCCTTCAAGTTATTTTCATTAAGGTGCTAATTCATGTAAAGTGAAAATTGTTGGAGCTTTATAGACATGAGCAACAATAGAATTGGAGTGGGACAGATCTCAAATGGGCTAGCTATTATTTGGACTCTAGAGCTTTGATTGATAAATGCTGGGTTTTTATTTTTATCTGGGAGAAGGAAGAAAAGAGGTCAAATGGAAAGGAATGAAAATAAATAGCATAATAGTTCATAATAAGTAGTACATAGCATATTGTTGGTATATTTACATTTATACCATTATAAAATACCAAAAATACCCTTTATAGTCCGTACAATCTCTCTCTCACTCACGTCTCTTCCCTTTCTCTCTCTCTCTTCCCCCTTCGCTTCTCTCTCTTCCTTATCAAATGTCACTATTGTTGGTGAATTCTCCGGTGAACAGCAATGCTGCAACCTCAGTCTCTGTCTTTCCCTATTTTTTTACACTATTTCTCTGAGATTGTTGGTTTTATGCAGGTTGGCAATTGAATCTCAGTGGCAATGAGACCATGACCATGACTACATCTTAAAGGTGCAACCAGACCTCGATGGCAACAAGATCGCAATAAAATAGATTTCATCTTTGTAGCACCAGATCATGGTTGCTACCTCATCGGAACTCCATTAACGATGATTTCCACCGTCAGGTTACAATTCTCACTATAGATCATGCTTGTGATTCTCCCAAACTCGGTAGATCCAACTAGTCCCAAATCTAAGGGATCACGATGTGTAATCGCTAGATTCCATCGCGAGGTTGAGATTACACAATTTGACAATCAAGATTTACTATGGCGAAGAAGCAAGCTCAAGGCCTGAAAAAATGGCAATCGTGAACTTCTATATCCTCACAGCCAACAGATCTCATGATCCCGAGATCTTGAGATTGCCATCTGATGGCCAAGATGTGCAGTGGTGAAGAAGAGATCGCAAGCACATTAGATGGGAAAAATGGAGATTGTCATGGCTGGCTAAGAAAGATCATGACTCTAATGAGAAACTTGCAAAAATACTACAAATCTAGAGAAAAGAGAAAGAGAGTGGAAAGAAGAATGTTGATCAGATTGAAGGGATTTTTGTTACAATATAAATTGAGTATAAATACAGTATAAATTGAGAGTAAATTTGACATTTATATTGTAAATTTTGATATTTGATTTTTGTATGGACTTTTGTCAAAGTGTAAATTAAGTATAAATTTTACATTTATACTGTAAATTTTGATCTCTAGTTTTGTATGGACTTTTGTCACAATGTAAAGTGAGATCCAGAAGAGAGATGGTGGTGATGGTAGAGAGAGAAAATTAGAAAAAGAGGAGAGAGAAACATATGAAAATAATGAGAAAAAACTTAAAGGTAAAATAGATTAATTAAAACGGGGATAAAAAAAGAATTATACATGTTTTTAAACTTAATTATACTATTAATTTTATTTTCTAAAAAAATTATGATATTAATGTTTAATAGTTTAAAATTATATTATTTACTTTTAATTTATAAATTGATTCACGTTTATAGTGTAATTTCACTTTTATTTTTATATTAAATTATATGATACTAATTTTGCATTCTGACGCTCAGTGCACAGTATGCCTTGAAATACAGAAATCAAAGAGCCCATTTGGCTCCTCATTTTAAACACTTTCCAAAATATTTTTTTAATAATATTTTCTTCACAAAAAATCAAAATTTACATTTGAATTGTAACTTTGAATTTATGATCTAAACGAAATCAAAGTATCACCTGATTAATAATCTTTAAAGTTTCGATGTCACAATGTGCAAGAGCAGAATAACAATACTTATGACAATGCAAATTTTCTCATGTGCTCCATTCATGTTACTTTTCTTATTAAATTTATTTATGGTCTCGTAAACGCTCTCCTAAATACATAATGCGAAAGATTTATATTTGTGAATTTTTCTATACTTTACAAAATTAGAATCTCAAAAAAAAAAAAAAAAAAGGGGCTAGCTATCATGTTTTCATCCAAACTTGGAGTTGTATACCTGATGGAGGGATCAATTACCATATATTTATGCTATTTTCATTTGCGTTAATTGCTTGATTCCATATCTTTCATCTTATTCGTTCGCTTATAAATGAGCAGGATACTCGGATATTCTTAACGTGACTTTGTGAGCTTCATTAAACGCTATGTTATATATGTAGTCACTGAGTAGGTCAAATCTAAAAAACGTTCATCTTAAACAGTGATGTGACCATCATGACAGACGCATTTTTAAAGGCTTTCAAGCTTCAAAGTTGAAATTGTTCTTCTAAAGTTGAAAGATTAATTAGAAAGAAGGCACACTAATGGTTTCCATTATGTTGACGTAGGCATGTCATTGTTTGACCTTTAAGTTGCGTGTACAATATTCTGTCTCCAACTCTCCATGAGCTGCATCTTCAAAATTGAAAGTTTTGCCCACTTTAAAATGATTATGTTTAACAAATTATATTATATTATGATATATTATTAAATAAAACTAGATCTTAAAATATAAAAATCAATTGTGAAGATTTTAAATTTTTAATTAAAATGAATTGTTACGCTTAAAATTTGGTAAAAGAATTGAATCTCCATCCTATGTACTATTAATAATTTAAAAAAAAAAAGATTTTTTTCAACAGGCCAAGAATTCGAAAAAAAGTAGATAAAATTTTATGTCTAAGAACATAATTATATATTTCTACTTCACAAAAATGAGTTGAAGGGTCTTTCTCCGAATTCAATTCAGAGGTGTTTGGAATTGAAGTGCAAGGGCCGAATAAAAGGTTCAAGAACAAAAGGAGAAAAATATATATATCTATAAGATACTCATCATGTCTAACTAATTATATATGACACATCATTAAATAAAATTAGATCTTAAATATAATAAATCAATTATTAAACATTTCAAACTTTTAATTATAATGAATGATGACACTAAAAATTGGATAGGAGATTTGAATCTTCATCCTAGGTACTACTGATAATAAAAAAAATTAAGATACTTTTTTCAACAGGCCAGGAATTCAAAAAAACTTAGATAAAATTTTGTCTAAGAGCATAATTATATATTTCTACTTCACAAAAATGAGTTGAAGGAGAGAAAAGGTTTTTCTCCGAATTCAATCCTGAGGTGTTTGGGATGAAACTGCAAGTGCCGAACAGAAGGTTCAAGAACAAAAGATTTAAAAAAAAAAAAGGGCTACAAGGGTACTCATCGTGGGGTATGGTTATAGTTTTTCTTGATTAATAGAGACCTAGTGAATTTTTTTAGAAATTATAAGAGTTCAAAAGTTGAGTTGGGACACACTACCCCACTCAGCATAAGGTACATCGCTTCATCACTGACACACACACACACACACACACACACACACACACATATATGTATATGCTGTTTAATTTGACCGGCAAAAACGATCTACACAGGAAAATAAATAAATAAAAATAAGCATTGTTATTGACATGAGTGGTAGAATACATATTAAAAACAGTTCTTAAAGTAGAAGCCTTACACGCTTGCCAAAAACAGTTCTTATTCACACACCAACGGTACATATAAATAGATATACAAAGACCACCTCTAATGGTACAACGTCTACATATTTTTCCACAAACTTTAAATATTTCATGTTTCCTGACTTTATCCTAAGTTAACCTAAAATTACATACACGGGTATGCTACATAAGCATCATTTCACAAGTACACTAAGTATTACATTAATTTTACATGCTTTACCAAATGAGTAAATTAACATACCAAATTATTCAATCCACATATGACACATGACTATAGTACATCTACACATATAAGCACAATTACTGCATATACATTTATTCCTTAACGACTAATTTATGCCAACAAACATCTAAAACAATATAATCACTATATTGCATAGAAAAAGTTTTCTTAAATACTAAAACCTTTTCCCTCACCTTTTATTTCCCGAGAACCAAACAGAAAACCAAGCCCATAACTTCAGCCTTGACTTAAGGCATAGCTATTGACTAGAGCCAAGGAATTGCTCGTCAAACGACAAACCTTCTTTTCATGTCTAAGAACAGTGTTCTTCACAAGATCGTCTCCGTCCTGATTCACCATCCCATCATTCCCTTCAAAGCCGTCCATGCACGTCACACTGTTGGTCAGAGCAGCACTAGCCCAGGTGAGAATGTTACTGATTCCGAACGAGAAATTCTCACTTCTCAGCCGACGCATTTCGATCATGCACCTTCGGAGCTCGTACGACGAGTCGTAGATTAGCTCGATGCAGTCTCGCAGAGCCGCCAATTCCGTGAGATTCAAGCCTTGTGTCTTGGACAATCTGTTCAGCACCTTAGCTGTCTTTTTTGCGGCTGCAAGGGACACATTGAGAGCAGTGTGGGCTAAAACTTTGGGGTTGGTTTTGATTTCGTCGGCGAAGACGGAGAGTGATCGATAGCAGAGTTTGGGATATGTTGTGACGTTGCATGATGTTTTTATGTAGTTAACAAAGGTTTTGTTACTAGGGAATGTTGTTGTGGCAGCAGAAAATGAAGGGTGGTTTTTGTGACTGCAGAGTTGGAGAATAAGAAAAGCAACAAGAGCATGAAGAAAGCAAGAAACTTTTAACATGTCCATCCTAAATGAGTACTCTAGAATTTTTTTTTCTTTTTTCTTTTTTTTGGATTTCTTGTGAAGAGAATGATTTGGGAAAATTTGGGAGAAGCGTCCTGTTTTATAGAAAAAGATTGTTGTTCCTTGGTCCCACGTTTTGGGACCCAAGAAAAAAAACAAGGATGGCATAAAGTTGATTGATTTCATGCATTAAATGAAATTACACATATGGAGAAATTTATTCAAATCAACATCAGATCAAATTCTGATAAAATTTATCCGCCCTTTCTTTTTGTTTTAATAAGATTCTAATAATTATCTGACAAATAATTCTGAAAACACCATGTTTTTAGCAAATTCTGTTATTTTTTGTTTTTAAATATAAAGATTCTAATACATTGGGAGAAAGAGTGCATTTTGATTTTATCTTATAAAAAAAAAATCAAAAATAACGTTGCCCAATTATAAGAGAGGCAAATTTAAAAATTACTTGTGTAGATGAGGCAAGGTTTTGAATCTTCAAAATCTTAATTCGCATTAAAAATATTTATGCAAGGTCACTTATCATTGACAATGATATTTCCTTGTACAGACATCGGATTGCTACACCTAATTAAAGCATATAATAAAACATTGTTCAGTTTATTTATATGGCGTGAAAGAGACATGCAAATTAATTGTCTGATTAGTCTCTTAACTATACGAACAAATGGGGCAACTTCCTTGCAAAATTTAAATTGCTATTAGTAGTAATATTAATCCAAACTTACTATATATATGCAATATTAACCAATAAGCAACTTCATAAAATTACTTTATTATGTGGAATATTGATTGGATATTTTTCTAAACCCTTTTCTCATAGCCAAGGTTACTGATGCTATACAACAATAAAAAGATAAATTTTCTATGAAAATTATAGTTCAAAGTTTGTTATCCTGCACAGAAAAATGTATCATATACAAAGGCAGTAACTTATGAAAGAATACATTTGCATACTGCGTCATCTGTCATATCTTTATAAATTATCTCACTCTTGCTTTTTTCGATATATACATACATATATATATATATATATTAAAAAAGATGAAGTATATATCATGGTATGAAAGGTAATATAATTATCGATCTACACACGTAAGCCTCCTCCGGACATGTGCACTATCTAATGGTGGAGCCAAAAATTTTTTTTAAGGGGTGTGAATTAAACCAAAACGAAACGTTAAAATCTTTAATAGATCATTAATTTATTTATATCTTTAGTTTTTTATTTTCTAAATAAACTAAACTTGTAATTGAGTTTAACTTAAATTTTAAAGTTAAGAGTTCAAAAAATTGTAAGTTTATATAATAGTACAGTTGATTTTAATACGTTTGATATGGTATATTCTAAGTACATAATATAAAAGTAAAAAATGAGTGAAATTAAAGGTTTTTTTATTAAAAATAAATATGTGAGTGTTTAGGATGGCAAACAAGAGACAAAATTATAAAGTATTTTATCTTAGGGGAAGCAATTATAAAGAATAATTAAACTTCGTAATCAAAAAAGGAAAATTTAAAATTCTAAGAGGGACAGATGCCTCCTAAGGCTAATGTCCCTCCTTCATTTGCACCATCAATAGCTTATCTACTCTTACATATGAAAACTTTCAAAAAAAACAAGTTGAGGCGATATGGATGTGCCTAAAATGCCTCACAATCGATGACGACCTAACCCCATCTCTATAGCTTCAATTTGGCGAAACCCCTTTTGAACTCAGTATATCACGATGAACTAATCATAGATTAAATGTAGTGATTAATGGTCACATAATGCACATAACCTCTGATCAAAAATGCTCCTCTATCTTTTCACTTACTCTCTCTTTTCTTAGGGCCTGCTTTATTTCGAAATTGACCTCAACTAAAAAGGAAAAGGGAAAAGGAAAAAATTTTTTTTGACATTTTATGCTTATTAGATGACATGAATGAGAGCATATTAACCTGGCCGCTAATGTGAATAGGATGACTCTATCAATGTGAAGTTCAAGTCCAAGTCCCGCCTGATTAACTTTCTACTGGTCGTTTGGCAATTCAAGTTGATAGGACAAAAGGCTAACAAAGCTGCTGAGCCTACAACAAAGTTCACAAAGGGACAACTTTATAGATATATGGAATTACATTCACTAACAAAGTAGTATTAATTATTAATTTAGGTAGAAGACCGAGACTCCATTATGATGCTTTATACTCTCCACTTAAAACGGCCGGGCAACAGATCATAAGGTTCGCTTTCATATGACTCTCCTTTTTTTTTTTTTCCTTTTTCTTTTCCCGAGGGAGTTTTCTAATCATAAAACAATATCTTAACGGTAATGCATGTTGTTAAACATTAAATACAATTAAAATTGCATCAATACACAACCATATAAAAACAAAAAATATACAAAACAGGCATACAATGACTTGAAACAGAAACTTAATATATAATACAAGACTTGTCATCGCTAAAGTATTTCTTTTGTATCTTGTCATATAATCCTCATTTTCGAAGATGGTTTTGTATGTCCAACGGTGTGACTTCGGAGTGTCCTACATGACACCTTTAGGTCTTTGTCTTTTACCATCTTTCTTTTCCTTTCTCCTTTATATATATATATATATATATTTATATTTTTTTTTTCTTGGCAGTTGGGCTTCACATGGTCCACGAATGGCAAATCAGTGACACCACTCTGTGCCGGCCTCGATTTATTCAGATTTCATGAAGCAAGTGCTTTCCTACCATGGCTTTTCCCTTGTCAAAAATCTTGTCTTTCAACACTGCATCAGGTGCATAAGAGTATAATTTATTGAGGCCATATCAAGCAGTGAGAAATTATGAGAAGACAACAGAGTTAAAAAAAAAAAAAAGAATTATGAGAAAGATAAAACCATATACATTTTCCCACCAAAAAGAGAAATTAAACCTAAATAGAAAATGATCGGACAGTCTACTTTGACAATTTCACCGCTTCCCAAAGCACAATACGCTATCACCGAGAAAATTGTGTAATCGTCTTTATTTAGACACTTTCCCACTCATCAAACACTCTCCAAAACACCAAGACCCTCTAGTCAAATAAATAAAATCTCAGAATACAGTGCCCACTTCTAATTATGATCAAGTCGCTGTGATTTTTCAATCCCTTCAAAATATATGTGTATATATATATATGTATGTCAATCCCAAAATTAATGTTTGCCATCATGTCATAGTATGCCACGTGTCTGATAGTGATTGGTGATTATTAGGGAACCAGATTATGCATGCACCATCATATATATATATATTAAAACTTCATATAATACATCATCCCTTATTTTAGTTATTATATTTATATTATATTTAAATATAATATATTAAATATAATTTATATTTAAAAGAAAAATATTAGTATTACATTTAAATATAATGTATGTTTGGGTGAAAAGTATTTAAATTATATTTTAATAATAAATATGTGGTGTAATAGGTAAAAATAGAGAGAAAAAAAAGAGAAAATATATAATATAATTAATAAAAATAAAAAAAATGAAATAATAAATAATAATTATATTAAATTTAAAATATAATATGATTGATATTTAAATAAAAAATTTTATATTTAAAAAAAATTATATTTTATTTAAATATAATATAAAATAAATACGCACACCAACACACTTTTATAATCAGGTACGAAATGCTGAAAAGTATTGTTTTGGTATTATAGTGATTTATACTTTTAAAGAGAAATAAATATCACAAAAGGCTTTAAGAAGATAAGCTCATGGACAAAAGTAATGCGTCTTTTGATGCGTTAGTGCAGATTTGGTGGTCTGCAGGTAGAGGCAGTCGTCCTAAAGTTGGACAGACGTAAGTGATGATACGTGGAAAACGATTCTTTTCTGTTATTTTAACCTACTTTTTTAAATTGATTATCCCGCGGAATGCGGCCAAATTGTAGCATGTTTGTGCTTGGTCTGGCCCATAAATTAGGTATTTGTCGTATAAATTTGCACTCTAAAGGTGATTCTAGTGTATAATTTGAAACGTAAGTCATTGTAGTACTTAGGTAAAAGACTTGGTTTAACTTTAAAGCTAATTATAAAGATATGTAAGATGAAACTCTCCCTTATCAGTGGACAGTAATAATGGAATAACCACCTTAAAAGATGGACAATATTGGACCGAGGGAACTACTTAATGAAACAAAAAAGATTTTCTACAACAAACAAACAGAAGCTAATCTTCTTTAACCAGAACAAACATACAAACAAATCTTTATTTTGTCACCTTTTTATTTTCCTAAGTGCTTAAGGTTCGGATTAATTGGATCCTAGGTTGAAAATTTAGTGGATTTTTCTGAACAAATTTTCATCCCATGAATATGTATTGATCAGTACCAACTGTGTGGGAGAAACAATTAGTGCTTGTTTGTATGAACAGGCCTTAGTTTTATTAGACCCATCCATTTACAATTTCATATAAATAAAATAAAATAAAATAAACTCTTAAGAGTAAATACTGTTAAAAAATTTTAAATCCAAAAACCTTGGATTCAAACGCTCAAAAAAAAACAAGCACCAATTTTTCTCTGTAAGTTCATATTGAATCTGAAAAGTTGAAGAAACCATTTTTCACTCAGAAGAGAAAGCGGACAACTTGATGATCAATCTAAACCGCACTCGAGCAGGCAATGTCATGCTTAGTTCTGTGCTCCGAAGAGGTATAAGAGATGCACTAGATTTTGTCAACAAGGAATTAAGGACCATAAGAACAGAAACTAATAATAAGACTTAATCTTGGCCAACATTCTTATTATCACAATTAAACCGTAGATAGACAAACAAAGCTCAAATATAGCCATACTTTTGAGCCTTATATTACATGTTCATATCAAAAAACAGAAACACAAGCCGGAAAGAAACTCTATATTCGTACAAATCAAGCCAGATTTACATCAAAACAACCTAGCACACAAAAAGGGTATGTATTGAATCTAAGGCTGATATTCTGCAGAAATGTAATTAGGGCTGTGTTTGGAGGCAAAGCGATTAACCAAAGCAAGCGCATTACTAGTGACTTGAGCAACATTAACCACCCTTCTCCTTATAGCAGCCTTGACGTTCCCATCCATGGAACGCCCCGAAAAGCCGTCAAGACAAGTGTTCTCGTCAGTCAGAGCTGCACTAACCCAAGTCTGGACATTGCTCATGTGCCACGCAAAGTCCTGCCCCACTTGGCCAAGCTCCCGAACCGACTGGCTTAGCCTGTCGACGGTGTCGCCCATGTTCTCTATGCAGTCCTTCACGGCTTGGTACTCCCTTGGCTTGATCCCCTTGACCCTAGTCATCTTTGACACAAAGTTTGAAGCTGATCTTGCCCTGGAGAGGCTCACCGTCAGGGCTGTCTGAGCGAGTTGCCGCTCGCTTCGTCGGATCTGCTTCGCGAAGGCTGAGAGGCTCCGGACACAGAGTGCAGGGTAGGTTGTGGCCCTGCATGATGCTCTGATGAAACTTGTGGGGTACTTTGAAGACTTCGAGTGTGATCTGGAGTTGATATTGGTGGGGTTTGCCATGCTGAGGACTATTAGGGTTGATAGAAGCAGTAGAAAGATGCCAAGTCTTGTCATTTCTGCTACGGAGAGGTCTGGTATGGATACTAGAGGTGGTCAAGAGTATGAAATGAACGACAGTGTGGAAGTTTCTATATATATATATATATTATACTATAAATGAGACTTTTTAGAGTATAAGGTCTAAAAAAATAACTACTTTTATTGAACCGTCAAATTCTTTCAAGTTCTACTAAACTTTGTATGTTATACTAGTTATTGTACATTACTAAGTAAATATATATCATATATATCCAATCACAAAATTATCCATGAGTTTCAAAAGATTCTGCTTATTTACTGCCTTCACCTTATCTTCAAAAAAAAAAAAAGCCCTTCCCCTTTTCTTGTAGCTCATTTTATTCCTTTGACTACTTTTTTGTCTTTTTATCGCAGAAAAGTAGGAAATGTAAGCGTAAAGTTTTAGTTTCACATCTGAAATCTTTTGTTCCACAAGATGTAGGTAATTATAGGACGGACGAGTGGCTAACTCACGGTTACCTAATTCCGTATAAGCTCCACTAAAGATGCAATTTATGCTTTAGAAAGAGGCAAAGCAGAGGAGACAAGAACTGAAATTCAAATAGTGACAATAAGTGCAACGAACATAAATTCAGATAATAAATGTACATTTATAGCAAGCTGTTCTGCTACCGCATTAATTAAGCAATGAGACGCTGAGGACAAACAGCTGATTTACAGCTAGGAAGACTACATGATTTTTTTTTTTACTGTTATGAGAGTATGGAAAAGGGCAAATCAAAGGGGAATTTAATAATGGCCACGGTCTCCTTCGGTACCAATCCTTTGTTGTGGGATGGTTCTGGAAATGACTTTCTCACGTGGCAATATATCTCTCTTTATAGACAAAAGTAAAGTAGGCCCAATTTCATGTACCTTCCTAGTAGATAAGGACGCAACAATGCAATAAAGAAAAGAAAAATATTTAAGAATTACCATTGTATTAATCATCATTACTTATAGAATATGAACTCCACCTGTAAGTATTATATCGTGAGGTTCACATTTTTTTGCAGATAATACTTAATATAATAATACTACCAATGCCTTAAACATTGTTTTAATAAAGAAAATAATGACACGACTAGCAATGAATCTCATTTTACAGTGCTTGCGGTAAAAAAAAATAAAAATAAAAGAGTATAAAACTTCCTTTAGTTTCAAGGTAAAACATACGTCATATGCTATTCATTATGCAGAACTTAAGTGGGGTTCAATTGATTAACCATGACCCCACCAATACCTCCTGTCAAGCTCAGACATGATTGTCCCATTCGCATGATCTCCTTTGCTTGCCATATGTACTCAGCTTTTCAGTGAACCAGGCTATGGCCCATAACTTAACTCTGAAATTCCAAGTAAGATTTCTTCTTATCTTCAAAGTGGATTTAATGTAGCTTACGCAAGTTACATTTACATGAATCTTCTAATGAGAATTTTTTAAAGCTCAAGCTTCTTGCCTACGAGCAAAGCAGTTTTCAACAGCTGCTCGGCATAGATTGGTCAGCCTGCATATTTTTATGAATCAAAATAAGTTATTGTGCAATGTACTGTATATATATATATATTTTTATACATGTGTCATTTCAGTTCCTTCAAAATCAGTAACCATGTTCTGCTCATCGTATAATCTTTTTGTACATAATGCAAATATAATTAAAAAAATGACTTCAATTCTCATACTTAACTGAGGTGAGATATACAAATAAAAGAAATTTCTACTATGGCTAAATAAAATATGTTATTGACGTATGCATTTTGAGATTCAGAACATATTCATACGAGTGCTTACTCTTCTATTAAAAAAAATAAACTAATGAATTTGGCGAAACGGCTATGTATCACATGAATCAAAGCGACCAGAAAAATTAAGTTCATCACCTGAGAACTAAACAGTAATGTATTTCAGCATAGCTCCACGAAGCTTTTCCATGAATTCGGCTGCTTGTTTCTGCATGTTGGAGTTTCAAGTAAAATTTATAAAGGAGAAAGGCTCTGAGAAATATATATAAGGCCGAAGGTTGTCTTTCAAATCATTAAGGACTAGCAATAAGCTTTCAACTGGTTATACAATTCACTCCTCGGATTGCTTCCAAGATATATAAAGGAGTCTTGAATGTCCGTGTGAAGTTGGAGCAGGATAAGGGTTAGGTGCTAATAGCATGGTGCCATAACTAGAAGCTGAATTAAGAAAGAAATGGACTCCTGCATGCTTTCTACCTTCTTCTTCTTCTTCTTCTTCTTCTTCTTCTTTTTTATTTTGGCTACTGTAACCGTTGTAGGAATCTAAATACCCGAACTTTGATTCACATATTCTCAACAAGAAGAAAAAGGTGAATATCTTAAGTTCTATAAGGTACTCTGGGAATATCTACCCTCCAAAATTAACATCATTTTTACGTTTACCACTCAACAAGATTAATAAAACTTGAAGAGGCTTTTGAAATGGATATTACCTGGTTGCCCCTATGTGCATTTGCTATGTTTTCATCAAGAAGGGTCAATAAGGATCTATTAAGTTCATTCGTCTCGACCATCTCTAGTAACTGCATTATCCGACGTCATCTTAATTTGAAGAGAAAATCGTTAAGGGAATAATTTGATGGCTCGAGAAGCAAAAAAAAGAAGCACGTACCGTTGCTTTCACATTATTTGATGTCAAAATTTTTGTTAGACTCTCCTTAGCTTTTACGAGTTCTTTTTGCATCCTATCATACGCTTCTGGAGAAGAGCATTGTGCATTACAGCAAACAGGTAAGAAATCATTTCAAAAAGAAAGAAGCTAAATATCAGATATGGTGAATTTTTTCACTATTGGGTTTTCAGTTAATAGTTAGGAATTGACCCTAAAGATATCTAGCTTCCTATGCAAAATGGGTCCCAAAGGTTACATTTGCATTTTGTAATTGGCAATTCGTTTCATCATATGATTGCTCAAAATTTCAGAAGGTTTTAGACTTGTTAACAAACCAGTTCCTTCCAGCAGCGCTTTCTGCAACGCTTCCAGCTCGATCAATCTATCTTCCATATCCTAGGAAAACATCATCAAAATTTCATATTGGTCATCTTCAATCAAATTATCCCACACACAATCTAACCCATTCAAACAATTTCTACAAAGAACCTCAGTTTTAGAAACTGCAAACCGAAGCTGACCCAGCTCTACTTGTAGATGTGAAAAGAACTCTTGATTCAATCTGCAGTCACCATATTTCTCTCAGCATTATTACTAAGTGTCTTGGGTCGAGGTTCGTGAACGAGAACATAAAGAATTATAATATCCATCAAGATAAAGTAAATGGCTATACGATAAAGTAAATAACAACAAAATTACATTAAAAAAAAAAGACAACAAAATTAATAATTTTCCAATCCAAAACAGAGCATTATGCTAAATGAAAGTTTCGTAATGGCAGTGCAAGCCCCACCCATTCATATTAAAAATCTGAATTTGTTTTCTTCCACTTAAGCTTTCTTCATATAAAGTTGCCCAAAATTTCTAAAGTTATTGCTCTCATCTAGAATTACGCGGAAACAAATAAAAAGAGTAAATAACCATGCATTTAGGCAAATGATAATAGAAATGATAACAAAATCGGTAATTTTCCAGTAAAAAAATGGATTTATTTATAGAATAATGCATAATAAAAGAACCTTATCATTAAAAAAATAATCTTTATTTTTTTTCCCAGTATAACCTAAGCTTTCCTCATATAAAGTACAAAAAAAAATTTTAAAATTTGTAGTCTTTTATACTTTTCTTTTCTTACTATTACTTGAGTTGTATAACATCCACGACGAGAGGAAATGGCTATGCAATTAAGGAAATGATAAAGCAATTACTTGAAAAATATAACAACAATATTGATATGTTTTCCTATTAAAAAAAAAAAGGAAGAAAATATGTAAAAATATGAACTTTTTTTTCCTCCTCATATGAAGTCATTGAAGAGTTATTAAAACCTGACGTTAACTTAGTTACATATTTTCTCAGAAATGAAGTAAAGAACTGACCTTGGCCTCAGCCTTGAGATCTCGAACTCCATCTCCTGCGCTTCAGTGTCTAAAAAGTATTCAACAAGCTCCACCGGACTATCGGGAGCAACTCGAGACTTGAGGAAAACAAAATTTTTTTTCTCAGTAGCCAAACAGCAATTACACAGTTTTCGAAAACACGATATCCAAAAATTCAAATAGCAAAATAAAAGAAAATTTTACTTGACGCAGAGATTGACGTCGAGCTCTCTCTTCGCGAATTTGTTGCTCGAAAGCCTCCCGAGCCTCGGCGTCCCTCTCGAGCCGTCTCTTGAACTCGTTCCTTGCGATGTGGCCCGTCTGCGGCGGCCCAAACAGGCCTTCCGGATCCTTCCAAGCAACGAAATTGAGAACAATTTTTCAAATTTGTACACAGAAATTGAAAAAAAAAAAAAAAAAAAGGTCCCGGAATTTTAGAAGAAGAAGAAGAGCAATACCCAACCAATGCAGGAAATTCTGGCCGGTCGGAGTCGGGGAGGTTTTGGCGATGTACAGACGGCGGGGATGGTGGAGGCGAGACCGAAAGTGAGAGCGGCCATAGCGGAGGAGAGATTGAAGGAGTTGAGTTGATCAGAGACTTCAAATTTTGGTTTCTTGTCTGCTCGGATTCTGACTTCTGATACTGTTATCCGTTTTGTTTTCGTTGTACAAAAGGAAAACAAACTGTTATTTGATAACGGTATTTGGAGGGGATTAGTTTCGGCCCAAGCATCGGCCCATTGGACGGGAAGTAGAGAGACCCATTAGATAATCGGGCCGAGAGTGGCCCAACACGAACTGCAAGGATCTTTTAATTACATAATTATACCCCCGTCCTTTTAGGCATTTCCCTGTCTATCTATTTGTTTTTAGAAACTACAAAACGTATCCTTTAGATTGAAATAAAATTATGTGAGGGATGAAATTGAATATTATTTTTTCAAATTTGAAAGATATCTATAGTTTCTAAAGACAGAATTATAAGTTGGGATTAACTAAATTAGGAGGCATATTTATGTAATTACATAAAGTTTTAAGCGATATTTTAAATGATATCTAATCATTAACTAATGACGTTATATTTTATTATTAATTAATTAGATATTAAAGCACGAAAAAGTCAGTTAAAAAGCACTTCAAATTTTTTAAATGACATCATGATTGTGTGTAATTTGTTGGACAATACTTGGTAGACCAAACTTGAGTAGATATTTAAAATCATATTAAGTAGATGAGCTTTACGGAACTCTTTTTATTTATTTATTTATTCATTTACTTAATTGAGCAACTCAATAGTTTTTCGTTTATCTTATACGTACACAATATTTGCCATGAGAAATTAATTATTTGAAAGATATATATATTTTTTTTAATCATAGTGTCTAAAATTTTATCCTGATTAATTTATGAAATCTATATAAAGCGTCCTCACTACATAGATCAAGTAAATCATGCTAATGTGACTAGAAAAATTGGTATTACTCAATAAAAAAATAAAACTTTAAACCTAATAATATTTCCTGAGACATTAAATTTAAGTAATTATATAACTATACAACTTGAAGGGTTTTAATTATATATGCTTCTCCTGTTTATACATCTCTAGACACACACCACAAAAATTGAAAGGGAAAAGCATACTGAATTCCAATTACCAAAATATATAAAAGGAAGAGATTCTAACTGGATATCGAGGAATCTCTCCTGATCTCCTTGTTTGTTGTTAGCTTTCCTTAAAAAATATAATGGTTATTCAATAATTTTTTTCAAAATTTGCTTTGTGCCAGCTGCAAAACTAGTAGACATGTCCAAAAAAAAAAAAAAAAAAGGATAAAACTGACATATATGTAGTTCAATAAATGAATAAAAATTTTAAGTCAACCACGTGGCTCTCTCTCTTGTCTCTTGTTATCTTTTTTTTTTTTAAACCTCCCTAATTTTCATTTAGACCATGACCAATTTTAATTAAGGTCCCCGCTAAGAAAAATATTTAACAGATGAACAAGATAAAGTATGTGCTAACAAGTTTTTAGGCAGTATTAAGTTAGTTAGTACACCGACTTTGATATGACATTGGATCATGACAATGTAATAGAAATTTATGGGACCATTGTTTTGTTTTTTTTATTACGTTTGTATTATATTAAAACATAATGTAATTTTTGTTTTAAATTCAAATATAATATTTTTTTACAGTGTCTCAAATATATTTATTATTTTAAAATATTTTAAAAATATTTTTTTAAAATCTATTCACATCATATTCTCTCTCTATTTCAATTTTTCTATCTACTTTTATCAATCATATCAACATTTTAACTCTAAAATACAATATAAACACTTTTCATGTAAACACACATTGTATTCAAATGCAAAGCAAATACTTTTCATCTAAATACAATATATATTCAATATATTACGTTCAAACACAATACGAATACAATATATTTATCAAATGCCCCATTAATACTCTTCCGCTTAGAAAGCATTGCTTTATATACTCTTTAATTTTCTTACCTTTCTCCTTAAATATGTTTTATTTTTTTATTCATATATATATATATATTTATCTTCTTATAGCCTCCAAAACCTAATGTAAGCGTCTAAAACATTGAAGTACAATATTTTTTTGGCACTGGTTAATTACACATTCAATCAGATTAAATTTACGAGGCTTATGATCAGCTTTTATTTTATTCCTTCATTTCCTAATTTAACTAGGCAATTAATTAAAAAAAAATTTGTAAACGTAATGCAACACTGTTCGATCTGTTCCCTTAGCACCAAACAGATAAGCAAAACGCTACAAAGATAACAGGTATAGTTTGTTTTAAGGGCTTTCCTGAATTGATAGAATAATCAATCAAAGTCAAAATGATATGTAAACAATAATTAATTACACCATATTTTATACGCAATATTTGTAATGCATATCATCACAATTAAGCACTAATCATCAAAATAATTAGTTTAAGTTGAGCATGCGGTACTTCAACTTGGACATAAAGTGCCAACCAAGAGTGCATTACTAATCAGTTTTCAATAGTGAAGAAAACTAAACCCAACTACAATCTAATTTCAAACGTCCGCGTTTATCGATATTACAAGACAAATTATCCAATTAGTTTGGCCTAATCTCTAATTTTCGATACTCTTGTAATTTAAACAAGTACTGGAATTAAATCTAGGACCTTCTACATTCTAAATAACAAAGAAACAACGCACAAATAATAAAAATAATAATAAACAGCATAAGTTCTATCATGCTCCGCATTAGTATTGGCCTTGCGATAAAAATTTTCAGATTTGTTCTAATAATATTCGTCAAACGGTATTATGTATACATCATGGTAGGCTTCAACACACACAAGTGAATAATACCAAATACAGCTACTCGAACATTTAACAGTCATAACCAGTACACTTCAAAAGGCCGAAACTAACTTACCAAAAAATAATAATAATAAGGCCGACTAGCTAGCAATTACTATTTTTGTCTTGTTTGTAACATGTTGGAAGGTCCCTTTGGTAGACCGTGGAATGTTTCTCCAATGTAACATGCCGGCAGTCTCTGATATTACGTTAAATGGATATAAAGACGTGATCTAAGAAAAATATGATATATAACTCATGATAAACATAAAGAAACATGCATTAACGCACAAAACATGTTAAAAGGCATATATTTGCATATCTATCATATCCTACACTCCATTTCCTTAGTTTCTGTTGTGTCTTGCTCATTTTAGCTATGTTTGGTATATCTTATTGTGTTCTATTAAGTAAAGTGTATTGGGTTATATTGGATTATATTATCTATACAATAAAATATTTGGTTATATAATTTATTAAAGATATGGATAACTTAATATAATATTTGGTGTATTATTAAATTGTATTGTATTGTATAATAAATTTAATTTTTTTTGTGACTGTTTATTTAAATTTAATTAGAGGTTAAGTTTCGAGATAGAGTCGGGTTTCAGAATGAGGTTAGGATTAGATTTTGGGACGGGGATTTAGGTCGAGGTCGAGTTTTGTAATGATGGTTAAGGTTGGGATTTAGGACGGGGTTTGAGGATTGGTTTCAGAACAGAGATCAGGGTTGAGTTTCAAGATGTGGGTCAAGGAGGGGTTTTGAGGCGAAAGTTGGGGTTGGGTTTCAGGATGAGAGTCGAGGACGAGACTAGGTTTCAGGACGGGGGTCAGGGTTGGGTTTCTAGATTAGTGGTGGGGATTGAATTTCGAGACGGGGCTGGGTAGGGTATCGAGACGGGTTTCGAAACAAGGATCGTAGGGCAAGTTTTAGGATGGAGGTCAAAGCCAAGTTTTGAGACAAAGGGCTGAATCAGGTTTCAAGACAGGGACGGGGTTGGGTTTCAAGACAAAAGTCAAGGACAGAGATAGGGATAAGGTTTAGGGATAGGGTCTAGATTGGATTTTAATATCAATATCATGTTCGCAGTCGGTTTTGGGATAAAGTGCCGGGATGAGTTTCAAGACAGGGTCGGGATCTCGAAACCCGGTCTTGACCCCGTCTCGAAACCCGAGCTAACCCCTATTTTGAAACCCAGCTTTGACCCCATCCCAAAACTTAGCCCTTCCAAAACCAAGCTCCGAACCTTATCCAAAAACCCATCTTTGACCCCGTCCTAAAATCTAGCTTCAACCATCGCCCCGAAACCCAGCCCTAGACCTCATCTCAAAACCCAACTCTTACCCTCGTCCTTAAACCTGACCCCAGATTCGATCTTGAAATACGGTTCTAACTTTCGTCCTAAAACCTAATCCCAATTCCCGACTCCCGTCTTAAAACCTTACCCCAAACCCGGTCTTGAAACCCAATCTCGACTGCCATCTTGAAACTTAACTCCTTCGTATCAAAACGAGATCCTAACCTCTTCCTGAAACCCGACCCTAATCCATGTCCTAAAACCCAATCTCAAAATATGACCCTGAACCCCTACCTAAAAACCTGTTCCCGACCTAGTCTTATAACTTGACCCTAAATTTCTTCTTGAGATCCGATCCCAACCTCCGTTCCAAAACCTAACATTGGTTCTAAGCCTTCTTTCTCAACGTTAAACTTGATCATTGTTTAAAATAATACATTACGATATATAAAAAATGTACTGTATTAAATAATATTACATAAATTATATTAATTTATAGTCCACATTATTATATATAACAATATGATAAGTTTATTAAATATTATATTATTTTATAATAATACAGGACTTTAATATGCCCACCAAATATTCCTTTTGTCTCACATTGAAGACACATGTACATTAGGTTAGATTGACTTTCTATCGGAAGGATAATGTTCAGTAAGAGGTACTATCCAACTGTTACCTTTTCAGTACCATCTAGTCATTTTCTCTTGTTGGCACTTCTGTTGGATACATGACTCATAGTACTTTTGGACATAAATAATTGCCGTTCGCGCTTTCACATTGTTGCGTCAAAATTTTCCACACTACGCGTCTCAGCAGTACCTCTGATCATGTTGTGCTCCATTTTGAATACTACGCAAATTAGGAAGCCATGTTAACGGTCTCAAGTTATTTATTTGTATTCACTACCTGCATCTATTAAGGTGAATATGATCTTACTTATGTAAAATTCAAATGAATTTCATACCTATATTAAAGATGCTTCACTCAACATTTATTTTCTTCTTTTAAATCAGCGTCAAAACAATATTTGAAACGTGACAATCATTTATAGTGCTTATAGTCTTTTACATGGAAACTATTAGTATTACTCTGGTGAATGGATTTAAGTATTGAGATAGTGTTGGTGCTCAACTTTGCTCCATAAATTTACTATCTCAGTTGATTATTCCCTTTCAACTCGAAGACTGAATCTAACATATATAATTTGCATCTCAAATACATTATAAGTTAAACTTTAGAATGAATTGATACACCAACGTGTGCACTTAATAATGCCAAGAGATACCAAATATAATTGTACGTGTGAACGTAATAAATTCGCATCAATGAACACAGTTGAAGTGCGACAATGACTACTCTTCATGGGACCTATTGAATGAGTTTGAGATGTTACCATATATGCATACATTTGAGTGTGAACCGAGATCATTAACAAATTTTTTTGGAAGTTTTCTTTGATGCTTTCACACAAATTTTTTTTTTCCATATCAAGAAGCACTATTTGGCAAAACAAAAAAATTAATAAAATTTTCGTTTATAAATTTTTTTTATTGAAAAGAGAAGAAAAAAAATCGTTTAAACCGTTCTCTCTCTCTCTCCCTCTTCGCCACCCCATCTCTCTCTCAATAAGGCTTACGTCATACATATTTCTCCTTTAGAACCGGAGTCCAATGCGGCCTCTCCCTACCCTAGAGAAGAGATACTTCTAGACTCTATGGTAATAGCTTTAGTAGCAAGGATGGCTTCATGGTTGGAGAGGATGCGTTTTGGTCTCTTTAGTCATGTTGTTTAGCTTGTTATCGGAGGTACTATCCATGCAATTGGGGCTTTTTCTTTTATTTGTGATAGTTGTTTGTTTGAAATAAAAGTGATAATATTTCCATTATGTAAGTATTATCATTTTTTGCTATATTTTTATTTTTATTTTTATTTTTTAATAACATAGGTGGTCTCCTAATATTTTTGTATTAGATGTATGTCCAATCCACTATATTCATTTCTATATGATGCTGGTGCTTACCTTTTTGCTATATGTAAGTCTCTTAGTCTCAATTGATAAAAATTTTCTATTAATTATAGCGATGCTTTTGAAAGAACAATATGTTTGCTTGTTAATTGGTGTTTCTTTTCGATTTCTCATTGTTGGAATTGATGTATCTTTATTTCATTATGCGCTTCATTAGAATTTACTGGTGGAACTAATATATAAATATGATTAAGTTGTTTCCTTATATTACGAAGTCATTTGGATCAAGATTAGTTTTTTTATATTTTCTTGATTTGAAATAACAAATTCCTTTTAAAAAAAAAAAGAAAGAAAAGATGAAAAGAACTTACAAGACTAAAAGTATGAAAAAAAAAAGGATAAACTATACATGCATACATGTGCATATACATGTGTGTGTGTTTTCGGATCCCCTTTGAAAAAGAAAGAACTCCAAATAATTGTTCTCGAATCAGTTGAAGTTGAGTTTATAATAAGTTTTATGCAATCATAATATCTGAACCATTAAAAACGTATCTAATGGTTCAAAATATTTTCCCCATTGATGGGGGAAAGGTAGGAGGGACTCATTGCAGAATTACCCTTTTTTTTTTTTATGTGAATATAAGATTTATAATGGCATTTTTCAGTTTATGCATTAATTCCTTTTTTGCTTCATTTTCGTTCAGTCAATTAAAATGAAAAAATTAAGTTTCCCTTAAAAAAATGATAATTAGTTTTGAAATAAGAAATATGACGTTCTGTACTTCTGTTGCGGATATTGTTTATTTTTCGAGAGAGAAGTAAGAAAATTGTATGACATACTACATGATCTTGTTGAGAATCTCAATCAAAAATAAATTGGTAAAAATTTAGGAATAATATTGAACTTCCAAATATATATTGAGTCTGATTTCTCCTTCTTGTTAATTATATATTGCTTCATCTAGTGTTTCAACATCTTCAATTAAAGTTTTAATATGCTCACAAAAAATATATAATTATATATTACTTATTATGTAAGTGATGACATGATATATCTAATGAATTATTTCTTATAAAAATAATTTATAAAATACTATAATTACTGCCGAAAATGCATAAAATTTCAACATGATTGAGATTAAGAACTGGACTGTTGGTACAAGAATAAAATTGATATGTGAAAACTCCTATATATGAGCCAACAGCCAGTTTAGTATGATATATGATGATAATGATAGGTCGATCAAACAGCAATATCATATAATAATTAAAAAAAAAAGGACACAAATATTCATTATAAAACAGTTAATAAATTACATATACTCCAGCTCAAATCGTGTATATAATTATTAAAAAGAATAAAAGAGGCATTACATTAAGGAAGCAATTTGTTGATCCTACTATAGGTTATATATGCAGTTCTATGGTATAAATTCTGTAGCCACTTGGTGTTTACCACATGAATATATGTTCCTGTCATATACACATTCATATGTACATATAAAACTAGAAATTTATTATTTATACACATGTAAATAAAGAAAAATAAAAAACAAAAAAATTAAAGAAGGAATGCGGGCAGAGATATAATTCAAGAATTACTAATTCCCCTACGCCTAAGCTATTTTTCATGGAAGGTAACATAACGAGGTTTTTTTTTTTTTTTTTTTTGGTTAATCACGAAAACGTTTACTCGAATTTCGAATCTTAAATAATGTGAGGTTAATGATAAACCTTGAACCTATTAATAAGGTGGGATTTGGTCCAAAATCTTTAGATTTAACGCAAAAGGAATTTTCTCAGCTCAAATAGTTCAACATGAGTTGAAGTCATATTTAAATAAGACTTTCCTAATAATTAATGTGACAAAATGTTAATAGATATAGTATGCTCTCTACTTCCTAGCCAACCTTATTATTTCATGGATTTTAAAAACTTATTACACTTTGTTAATAATATATTTTATAATTAAACATAGAATAAGTATTATATATTTATGTATACCAACAGACCAATTTAAAAGGAATTAAGTAAAGGGCCTTGCAATGACCAAATCTCAACATACCTTAATTTTTTTGGCTAAAAAAAAATATGTGTGGATTACTTAAACACTTCTTTTAATTAATCGGTTTTTAAGTAGTGTAAATTATATTCTCAAGGCCATAAGCCAAAACATAGGTCTCTCTCTCTCTCTCTCTCTCTCTATATATATATATATATATGTATAGCATAGCCAAGAAGTAATAGAAGCATACAACGATCAAGTACTACTAGAGGAAAAAATGAAAAATCACCCAATTAGCTAGGGCAAGATTAAGAAAACCCGTTACAAAATGAGTTGGTGTAAGATGTCTGCCTCCATCTGGGTGTGGGTTGTGGTTGTGGTGGTAGGCAAGAGCATGAGGTCGGCGGAGGCGCTAGAGAACCCCGCCTGCACGCAGAGGCTGACACCCTGCGGGGAGTACCTCAACTCCACTAACCCGCCGGAGTCGTGCTGCAGCGTGATGAGAAAGGAGGTGGATGAGGCACTTCCTTGCATATGCATCGTCATCACAACGCCGGCTCTTCTTCAGTACTTGCGCCTCAATTAAACTCAGGCTCTTCGCCGTAAATGCCGATCTCCTGTAGACCTCAGTGAATGCCAAGGTATGTACACAATTTTAATATCTCATGTTCCCGAATGCATTAATTGTGGATTAATTTCTTTGTTATCATGCCCCAAATAAGATTTATTAGGCAATGTAGTGTTTTTTTTTTTTTTAAGTCACTTAATGCATGTACAATTTTTAATTTTTAATTTTTTGACGTTTTGTTTTCTAATTTTTTTTGCTATTGCCGCAGCCATGTCTCCCAGCTCATCCGATAATCATATCCAGCACCAGGTAATTAACATTAGCGAACTTTGATCTTCACATTTATGCTTATTTCAGTGCCCTCTCTCTCCTCTCTAAGATAATTAATTAAATAGGGAAAGAAGTTCTGTAAATTTTTTCTTTTTTTTTTTGTCCCTTATAATATTGTACTTGTTCCTAAGATACAGAATTGGTGATAATGATGATCAGCTGGTTATTGTAGTATTAAGATTAAATGACAATACTTGATCAAGTTTGTTAATTCCTTTCCTCATCATGAAGTCCTTGATGACTTTCTTAACTAAAGTAGCACAAATTTATGTATTAGCAAAGCCATGGAAATGATTACTTGGTAGCTCGAACTCCATTGAAAAATCCTTATTTCTTTTTGGAGAAATCCTTATTTCTTTTTGGAGAAATTGATGTTGGCGTACCCTACCAAGGACATAGTCCACGCTGGATCCACGACATATTTAACAAATTGCCCCAAACATCCTATAATAATATAACTTGCACATTAATGAAAAGCTAGTTACCAAGTAATAAAGATAGTTTGTGGTTTAGAGTTGTTATGGTACTTAGGTTACAGTAAATGATTGAGATGTAAACAAATAAACAAAACATGTCACAAAAAGAACCACAACTTTCTTGGTTTCTTGCCTTGATGCTAAGAGATATCGTCGAATTTCCCTTGAATGGGCGCATGTATTATATATATATATATGTAATTGAAATTTAATTTTTTAAGTGTACGTGGACCTTCTCATTTGATTCCTTTGTTACATGTTTATTCCAATTTGTTTATTCCCGAATAACAGCACGTCTCTTTATGTATACCCGTATAAATATAATTTATAGGGATAATATATATTTATATATATACACACACATATATGTCTGTATCTGGGGTAGCACTTTTGCTCAATTTCTTGGCCAGTCGATACCTGCATCAGTTGCGCTAGCTGGACCGGTTTAATTTGTATGCTTTTCTTATAAATAATTAAATCAAAGAAGAGGCCTTTCTGGTCATCTTTTCCCTTTTGGGCAATCGTAAAAGTTTAGCTTCGCAAATTATTGTGATAAAAATCCTCCCTAGCATGCAGCGTTTAATCGACCAAAAATGTTACATTTATATGAAACAAAAAATAATAATATTTTTTTTATAGCGTGATCCCTGCTTCTAATAGCGATATAATATATATGTTGACTCCTTAATTACAGCTAATTAATTTGAGCCAAACAAGATGGAAAGACCCTGATTTTCCTTTTCTCATATAGGGTTTTTTTTTTTTTTTTGGTCTTACCTTTTATGTCACGATGAGAGCGTTTGTAACACTGTTTGAAATATTATAGGATCTGCCTCCTTGTACGTACAAATATATACACACATGAGATCAATTAATTAAGCCGTTTTTTGGTAATTTTTTGAAGCTATTTTACCATACATGAAGATAAACTAGTACTAACACTGTAAGTTAAATGTTTACAGCCGTAGCTGGAGGTGACACTGGTACTAATGCTGCAGCCAGGGTACTAGCTGCCATGAGTACCACTACCGGCATTTCTACTCTTATCTTATTTTGGGCTTCTTTGGTGATTTTATTGTAACGAGGACCAGATCATATTTGTTATGGTTACGTTCGAATATAATTTACCTCTTGTTTGATCTTAATTATTATTTGAGCATGCATATTATTTTCTTCCCCTATATGATCTTGTTGTTCCTTAAAATAATATATAGATATACTTTATTGTTATATATCAGTGTATTGGTTGTGATCGATCTCTTTAACGATCGAAATTAAGTTATTTTAATTGAAGATACTGTTTTCTGAGAATTTGAAGAATGGTGCTTATTTTCTTAGTAAACATATTGGTATCAATGTGTAGAACAATATTGGGACAGATTCGTGACATACAAATTTCCCCATATTTGTCGTAAATGGAATTAAGATTACATGTTTAGTAATTATTTAAGGCAGATAAAGAATACAAGAGATCATCTAAGCTCTGATAAAATTAAAATTAGGATATTGTAATTTATTGATTATGGATTTAAATGAAGAAACATTTTTATGAAATAGATACTGACCATTCAATGTTCTTTTTATCTTGTTAAAATATGGAACTATTATTAGCTCACTTCTTTAGTTTAAACTTTTGGGATACAAGAAAGATCATTGATCTATTATTTGTCTAAGAGAGAACCTCTAGCGTATGTATCTTGTTTGTCACAATCCCATGGAGGTTTAATTGTATATTGTGAGGGGTTTAAATATTATTATAATGGAAAGATAAGTTTGTGAATATTTTTGTGGTTAATAATGGCAAGTTAGAGGAAAAAAAAATCTCAATATTTGCAAGTTTCTCTTTAAAATTTGTCTTATTTATTATTTTTTTAAATTAATATAGTGATGAAAATGAATATAACTCTAATACTAAGAATGAATATCATAGATCAATATTTTATTGGATTTCTTGAATCCATTTGGTACATATAAGAAGAGAAAGGACATCAATATTCTTTGTTATTAGAGAAGTGTTATAGATACCAATTCTAATCCTAACTTTTTAAATTCCAACTCATATATTATATTTTTTCTGGGAGATGCAGATAATTATTATGATAATACTTTAAATGCTTTCTAATAATAGAAGAATAACTCACATATCCATAAATTGGTACTCAAAAATTAAGATTAAAGTTAGTATCTTAATACTATTCATATAATGCATTTCTATTTGCATGTGGTTGAAGAAATTGCCCTTTTTCCTTTAAGAATTCAAGGGCCCCTTTACTCAAACTTGGTTTTATATTTCTTCAACCCCTGCTACTCCCCCACCCAATCCCTTATATACCTCAATAAATACTATATCTACTACCAACTGAGAATAAATAAGCATGTCCTGCAGTATCTAGTTGGATAAATCAAATTATTTCCAAAATCATATAAGCACATTCCCTTGTGCAACATGTAATAATGCGAATTGCCACTCTACCTTGTCTTAATATATAAGATAACTAACATAGAATTAATAATGGATCCACTATCATCCTCTTTCTCAAGACTATATGGTCGCTCTGCTTTATAAAAAATATATATATATTTGTTACTTTTTTTTTTTTTGGATAATAAAGAACAAGATTATTAGCATGCATTTAGTGCATGGCTTATAATTGAGTTTTTTGAATTGAATTTAAGTTGAATTGAGTTATACATTTTGTGAGTCAGTTTAAATTATTAGAGTCAAAAAAATATAAAAACTTGAAATATATTCGAAAAAGAAAAATCAACATAGAACTTGTTTAGATTATCTCAAAATTCTATATAATTTAAAAATATAAAAAATTCAATTTAGATTTATTCATATAAAATTATAAAGTTTTAAAGTTTAAGTTATAAAGTTATAATATTAATTGTTAATAGTGAAAATCTGTAACACCCCTCGCCTTGTGCTGGGGACGTCACTTGAAAACTCTGCTACTTTAATTATTCTTTTTCAAAACATAACAAAATAGACTGCGGAAAATTTTTTTTTTTTTTAAACCATCGATATACGTAGTATTACAATTTTCCAAAACTAAGTTATCATAGTTGGAAAACTATTTTACATTACTTGCATATACTACTGTCATACTGTATTAAAAATAGTTAAAGTTAAACATAACAGTGTACTTTATACAATATCATACAATTGTATTTTTCTCTATCCTTTTCTTTCTTCTTTGCGGAATTAGCCTGGCAGGTCCATAACCTTTATCATGACACTGGCACTTCGTTCCTGCAGTCCAATCCATACACTGTGGCTCAGGTTACAGGTTGTTTACCTCGATTACCTGAACAAGAACAAACTGGTGAGCTACATGCCCAGTAAGTTCAGACATAACATTTAAAACAATAAAACACTACAAAGCAACTCTACACAATGCATGAGTTTATTATGCTCAATTTACATTTGCATTGTTCATTTACTATGTCTATGGGCCCGTTTTGGTCGTACCGTGTGCGCGCTGTAAGAGGGGTCTGGGAGCGACCCGGACTCTCCCTCAACTATGGTATGTCTTTTGCTTCGACATAAAATAACCTCCCCTCGCAAGAGGCCGGTACGCCAAACATTAAGTCTTTTTCATTACCCTGTTGTTTACTGTGCTATGTTACTTACTATGATGTCTTAACTGTTCCGGTGTACATATTCATAATTAATGTACTCAATGTTATGCCTATTCAGTCCAAAAATACTGTTTAAAAATCATCATCCACGCACTTAAACATTGGGGCGTGATTGAAACTGAAAATAAGGCACAAAACTTTAATTATACATTTTTGGAACAGTTGGAGCGCTTGGCACTCATCTCCGAGCGCCTGGCCCTTCATTTTATTTTTTCTGTAAACTTAGGATAGAAACTTCAGCGCTTCGGCGCTCTCTTTACAGCGCTTGGCACTTTTGAAAATCCGATTCAAGCGCCTGGCGCTCATACCCTAGCGCCTGGCACTTCAGACAACTTCACACTAGCGCCTGGCGCTCATGCTGATTTTTACACTAGTGCCTGGCACTCATACCCTAGGGCCTGGCACTCCTACTGGATATTTACTCTAGCGCCTGGCGCTCATACCCTAGGGCCTGGCGCTTCCACTAAATTTTACACTAGCGCCTGGCGCTCATACCCTAGCGCTTGGCGTTTTAGCCAATTTTTACACTAGCGCCTGGCGCTCATACCCTAACGCCTGGCGCTCCTATTGAATTTTAAACACCAAATTTTGGCCGAGAGCTCAGCGCCGGGCCGCTCTTTGGCTAGCGCTTAGCGCTTGGCTCCGGTAAAAATAGGTTTTTAAACACATTTTGACACCAAAGCCATTTCTCATGCATACATTCAACCCTAAAACATGTTTAAAGCATTCTAGGGTCAAAATCCATGAAACACAATCATTTACACGTAACACATCACTGCACACTCGTATACTCGCCAATTTAGGCGTTTTAACGAGTTCACAACCACATATAATATTTCTAGCCAAAGAATTTAGGCTATTCATAAATTGATATTCAAGAATAACACAGTGTTCCAGTTGTTCATGTTCAGACATTTAAATGCCAGAACTTACCAGAAATTTGTTTCTGCTTCCGTTCCTTAGTTTTCCGTCGTTGCCCTATAATGAAACAGTTCAACATTCCGTGAAATGTTTATAGGTCAACACTAGAATATTTAAACACTGCTTCTATACATTGTCATCATTGAACCCTTAGCCTTGGTTATAAGTCCGAAAATTTCAACATTATAACGGCTTAATTTTTCATTTTCCCACTGTGCCAAAACCGCTTAAATCGCGTTATTGAACACAGTTTCCATCATAAACCTGCTCAAAATCCCAGTACATAACAATAATTCATTCTCAAAAATTAGGGTATAGCAATATTTACAAAAATTTAGGGTTTCACTCACAACCCTAAATTTTCCTCTTTGTCTTTCTTCCATTCAACACTCAAATACCACATCAAATTCTTTTCCACTTCATCATACATAATTATCTCCAATTCATAAGGGTTTTCACCCTCTTTTTCACATCAATTTTCTCTCCCCCATGTAACACTTTTGTTTTCAAAACTAACCCCACAAACACTTCAAAAACAAGTTCAAAACATGTTTTTCCATATGATTTTCATCAAAACACTCCAAACTATCTTAAACCCATTTTGTTCCACTATTCACATAAACACAAAAACACTTAAAAACAAGCATTAAAACAGAATTTTGAAGAACTTACTTGAGCTTTAAGGTGAATACTCCTCAACTTGAAGTTTTCTCACACTTTTTCTTCAAAATTTTGCAACTTTTGAAACTTTGAAAATTTTTGTGAGCAAGGGAACGTGAGAGAAGAAGAAGAACAGAGAAAAATGGTGTTTTCTGCTGTGGAGGACGTGAAAAATCAAAGGAAAAAGTTTATACAAATCCTTATGGGTATTTTTGTAATTTTTGAAAATTTTAGGGTCAAAATGAAAATTTCTTGGGGGCATTTTTGCAAAATTTTGGAAACTTTTTCAGCTGAAATACAGCTGTTTCTCCCCCTCTCTTCCACGTGCATGAGCAGATCATCATGCATTTAATGCAAATTTTCTTTCTAAATTTGATTTTTAAGGAAAATTCTAAAATTTCCTTAATTTTAATAGCCTTTGGATCAAAATGATGATTTGATCTCATCCATTGATTCTTATATTAATAAGAAAATATTATTTGTTTATACAGTATAGGTTTTTCTTTAATAACAGTATAATTTTCATCTGTCGAAATTTTGACCGAAAAGCTATACTGGCCAAATTTCACAGTTTACCTCTCGAAATGCTATTAGAGCCTTTCGATGCATTTATATCATTTAAAACATTCCATAAACCCTAGATATTTCATTATTTTCCATCTGGGGTCTATGTTTGCCACATTTTAAGTCTCAGTAGAATTCTGTTTTTTAATACCGAAAATGTACTATTTGAGACGTTTCGATTCGAAATTCATTACCTCTACTGCCATAAAGCATTTATAAACTCTAATAAATATATTCATCAACTCTAATGATGATTTATTAGAGTGAAATTTATATATTTTCGTCACACTCGTATATATAAATTTTCACTATACAATGATCCCGAGAACGATTAAAAATCTCGGCTGTTACAAAATCCGCCTAATAAAACTAAAGTCGAATGTGAAGCTGTTAATAAACTCAGATACAGAAAAGTAGTAAAAAGATTGCATAATAGTAAATGATACCAGAATTTTATAAAGGTTTGCCTTCAATGCGAATGGTACATACTCTTTTGGGAAGCTTTTGAAGAATGATTTTACCATTCTTCAATTTCTCAAGTGCAAAAAGTGGCATATATGGTTTTATGAGACACATAAGCCCTTTTATAATTTACTGCCTTCATATTTGAAATTCGAATTACAAGTACTTAAAATATAAAAAATATAAGATTTTCTTTTCATCTGTTTTCATCACGCGTCCTTTAACTCAGCCACCTTAAATCTATTCAACCTTTGATATTTCAGAGAAAACTTCTTGGCTATTGACAAGGTTTTCAAAAATCTCGGACCCCTTAAAGTTTGAAATTAAAAGTCCTTCTCTAGTATCATGTTATCGAGGAACTCAGCACCCTATTAATATTAACTATAAATAGTGAAATTGGAGTTGATTTTTCAAAAAATATATATAAAAAATAATCATTCAATTGCTGCAGCAAATGTGCGCTTAACATGTAATTCACAATATATCATGTTCCATAGAAAAGGGGGGAAAAAAGGGACCCAAATTATTGCTACATATTCTAATCAATTCCAATTTGAATTGCTATTGTAATTCCATTACATTTTGAATATGCAAGGACAGTACATTAGAGGTCATATGGGTTATAAATGAAGCAAGCTGGCTAGCTAATTCACAACTCTCACTCAGGATTTCTCTTTTTCTTTAATGTTTATAGTAAGTGCCACGTGGACTAAGAATTTTATTGTTTAATTTATATTATGTTTATTTGATCACTCTAAATTTAAAAAATTAAAAAAATTTTATTTTAAGAAAATATATTTTTTTAATTTTTTGTATCTGAACATTCAAAATTTTTCATTTTAAAAAAAAAAAACTCTAAAAAAAAATTTTCACCCACCCAAGCAATATTTTACTTTTAAAAAAAATTACAAATAACCTTTTATTTTTTATATTTAAAAATTTTTTATATTTTAAAAAATAACCTCTCATCCAAACCAAACGGAATATTAATGAATAATATCAAATACTCTTCACCCTTGTCCAAAACGGGGACAACAAAAGCTAATATTTTAATGAAAATTTCAATTTCTGGAGTGCATCATCTTCCAGTGGCGTGTGGACAAATATTTTTCGCTGTAGTGCAGCAAATGCTGCCAACCCTGAACGCGGTTTCTTTAGCTTTTGGCTTTTGTTAATATTGTTATTTTCGGACAAAAGAAGGGCTGACTGAGATCTGTACGAGAGCGAGGACGTGTGGAGTCATCGCACCATCCGGTCACGTGGGTAACGCCTCCCCTGCCCTTCGGCTAAACTAAACAAGTTTTAAGCAAAATCAAAGGGCCGTTTGAGAACAATTAGCAACAGAGTTTTCAAAATATTATGATTAAAGATGAGAGGATTATTGGAAATGGGAATTTAGTTTAGAAAAAAAAAAAAAAAACTGATTAGAGTGAAATGATATGAAATTTTTTAAAATATATTTAAAAAAAATCAACATAAATCTTATTTTATTTTTATAAAATTTATTTATAATTAAAAAATCATCTTATTTCAATTTAAAATAATAAAATTATAGACTTTTTAAAATTTAAATTCATAGTAAAAGTTTAGATATGTAATACCAAAATGTAGATTTTTGTTATAAAAAAAAAAGACATAAAAAGATTTTAGAAATATGATTCGGTAGGCTCACATGGCGAGAGGGAGAGAGAGAGGATTTTCTCGAACTACTGTATGATAGAGAAATAAAGGTGTAATGTTATTTTTATTTTTAAAATAATAGACTATGATGAATAAATCTCTTGGACTTAGATATAAAATTTCAAAGTCAGTACTGCTAAGGCATCAAATATAATATTAATTTTATATACTAGTTTACATGATGATAAGTTGTTATATTGATAGATGTAATTTTTTTCGTGTTAATATTTGTTGACAATAATTTTGAACATATATCAATAAGATAACAATTATTCATATTCTATTCTTTCCCTGGTTTTATAGCACTAGCATATTGAGTGATCTTTCCACTGCTGAGTTTTTTTTTTTTCTTTTTTGTAAAGAAAAATATTAGGTAAATAACCAGATTTAAATCCTTATTTACAAAATATCCATTTTTTTATTTAGCAAAATAACTAATGATTATCAAATATCAATTAGTAAAAAATACACATATTAATATTGATTATCACTGAATAATCATTGAAAAAAAGGACCATTAACCTAACTTTGCAAAACTTCAAACATTTTTTAGAAAACATTCTTTAAAAAAAGTCATTTTCTTTTTTAAATTATGATCGAAGATTCAAACTTTATATTTAATGGTGAAGTCATTATATGATTACTACCAGATTAATCTATACCTACAACTATACTGATCAAGTAAGTTGATATTAGAAGTGATATAAATTGATAATAAAAAGTTGAGATTAAAATTAATATATTTAATATGTTAATTATAGAATAAATTCTATATGTTTTAAACTTTAATAATGACATGTCAAATTTATCTTCTAAAAAAAATTTAAAAAAAAGTTAGAATTATAAGATTTTTTTTTTTATTTTTTTGGCCAAGACTATAATAGAGTGAGGGTTTTTTACCTTATCAGTAGGTAAAATCCAATAGCTATTGTGGTTAGATTTAATACGAGACTCATCAAAATAGAGCAAACATATAGGTTGTAAAGCATGGAATCATGCATGTTGTATCTCCAACCTCGCCCTTTGCTCGTTTTTATCAGAGCCCTTCACTTCTCCGTTGGTGGGTGCTTGGGCAGACGTTGGTTTTGAACCATCGGAGAAAGAAATCGGGGTTGCAGAAGAAGGTATGGAGGAGGCGATGAGGACTCCCCTCCCATCAGCAATCCCCTCCACCGAGCCACTAGAGCGAAACCGGCAAGGCCATAATAGCGACGGCTCGTAACGGGTCGTGAACCCAGTGGTGACAGCTTGTAGGCAACTCCTAGACAAGTGATTCATAAACGACGATCGTCCCATCAACTCATAGGAGAATAAGATGGCCTACGCAGAGGCCTTCGACCTTCGAATCTTAAGTAGGAGAGTGTGGGAGGGCACTGGTGGTGTAATGTGGAGGAACTTGGATCTCGCACCATAGCCCTTAACATTGGTGTAGGGCACTAGCCGGAGGAGCTCATTGATGAATCAACTGGGGAGAAGAAGGCAGAGGGGACGATGAGGGAACACTGATGGAAATAATCTGGGAGATCTTACGAAGGGACTGTTGACAGAAGAAGAGGCTACCGATGAAGGGAGAGGAGTTTTGTTTTTGTTTTTGTTTTAATTATTGAAATGTTTTGTAAAATAAATAATCAAGTGTAGTTGTATGCATAGTAAGTATTGTATACATAAAGCATATAAGCTCTTTAACTGTAATCTAAGGATTAGGAAATTTTTTACACTATCAATATTGTAAAAATTACTCCATTATAGAAGTCTTTTTTTTTTTTTTAGTTTCACTTGTAAGATTTGAGAGGGGTAGCATTTTGGACTATCAAAAATATAAATTAAAAGGGAATTCTAACAATCGAATTTTTCTTCCTTCATTCTATAAGAATTATTATTTTAATTATTATATTAATTTTTTTTTACAGTTTAATCTATAATTTAAAGTATTTTTGTGTTGCTTACCAATTAACAGAGCATGCATTTAGTGAGATAGTTCAATTCAAATATGATTGTATTTTTAAAGTTCATTTACTATTTATAATTTTAATTATTAATTTATAATTGACATTTTAAAAGTTCATAACTTAATACACATAAGTCCAAATTGAATGAATTCTTTTTAATTATGTAAAATTTCGATATGAACGAAATAAAAATAATATTGATTTTTTTCTAAACACATTTCAAGTTTTTAAATATTTTAATTTTAACAATTCAAACTCATATACTAAACATAAATAATTTATGGGGTATTTGGGGGGTCAAAACCAATGCTTCCAAAACAACTTTTCTCCAATACATCATTATTTTTTACTATTTACATTTTTAAAACACTACAATGAACTCCAAACTTTAAAAGATCATAACTTTGTACATACAAGTCTAAATGAGATGATTTTTTTTAAATTGTATAGAATTTCAAGAACACTACAATGAACTCTAAACTTTAAAAAACCATAACTTTGCATATACAAGTCTAAATGAGATGTTTTTTTTTTAAATTATATAGAATTTTCAAAAAAATTAAATAATATCTCTATTAACATTTTTTTAATTTAAAAATTTTTTTTTTTTTTCATCCCAAATAATTTTTTTTCCTAAACATATTTTTTAAAATAACTTTTTTCCAACTATTTTTTTTTTTCTAAATATTAGTTCTAAACAGGTCCTTAACTCGAATTTTTTAGTTTAAACCCACGCAACGCAGGTTTATTGTCTTAAAAGTTTTTTTTTTTTAATTTTTTTTGAAAAGGTCCTAAAAGATATAAAGGAAAAAACTACTGGCGGCCAAAAAGCCGTGCATAAAAGCGTAACCACCACCCCTCAATCAAAACACGAAAATAAGCGGAAACGAAAAAAACACCAAGAGTCTGGCACAGAGAGAGAGAGAGAGAAAGAGAGATGGGTGGTTACTTGAAGACGACGGCGACGGCTGTGGTGGCAGCGGTACTGGTGGTGGCGATGGCGTTGACGACGGCGGAGGCGCAGAATACGCAGGACTGCATTAGCAAGCTTGCGGTGTGCGCCGACTCTGTAAACGCCACGAAGCCGACGGAGACGTGCTGCAGCTCGATCAAGGAGGCCGTGAGCACTGAGCTCCCCTGCCTCTGCAACGTCTACACCACCCCTGGTTTGCTTGCGGCCTTCCACGTCTCCCTCGATCAGGCTCTCAACCTCACCAAGGCCTGTGATGTCCCCGTCGACATCTCCAAATGCAACTGTATGTCTTCTTTTTCTTCTCTCTCTCCTTTTCCTTTCTCAAATTCTTCGAATTTTACCATAGTTGTTTTGCGAATATGGGCGAAATTTGATGAATACCCTATGGTTTGTACTGAGGACTTGTTATTCTTAATTTTGCTGAATTGAAGTCGATTTTTGGTTTGATTGGGTTTGGTTGTCAAGCAGAATATGGAATTTTAAAGCAGTGATTTCGGTTGTGATTCTTGAGCTAGTTCTTAAAAAAAAAAAAAAAAAGCTGAATTCTGATTAAAGTACAAATCTTTGAATGTTTACAAATCTTTGAATGTCCAAAGAGTTCAGCCAATGCTATTGTATCTCCTTTCATTTTTTTTTTGTCACAGTTGGTTCTTAAATCGTTGGATTTGGGATTGAGAAATTTTCAGTTGATCTTGATTCAACAGGCAGCTTATAGAATTTGAGAGCCCTGATTTTCTTTCTTTTTGTAAATCTAGAGTTACTTTTAGTTTTTTATTTTATTTTTAATCTGAACTGAAAAAATCTTATCTTTGAATGTTGAAATGTCTGAGCTAATTTTACATTTATTTTCTTTCCTAATTTTACATTTATGTTCTTTTAATTTTAACTCTTTTTTTTTTTTTTAAATTTTTGGCAGCAACTCTTTCTCCACAGCCACAGCCGCCATCAGCAGGTAATAAATATCTCTATGTTTTTTAGGATTATTTGTATTAAATTTAAGTGATATTGTAATCAAATATTTAGACGCCAACCAAACAATATTCCTAATTCCTCCGGTGGAGAAAAAAAATATATATATATATAAAATAAAATCGTTTCCTGGGTTTTTGTTTTAGAAACAGTTGTTATGCGAGATACTTCCTCTTTAAAAAAAATTAAAAAATAAAAAAAGGTTTAGGTGAAATAATGGGCCTGTCCAACTGTCGGTTTAATGTGCCATTGGAATGCAGTTAAAAATGGACCGGGGTGACGCGTGCCGTCGACGCATTGGTTTAGCCCCTAATATTGACCTTGCATTCAACATTTGCCTAGCTATGCTTCCCCTAATTTATTTATTTATTTATTTATTTTTTGCTGAAAATTCTTGAGTTAGAGAAAGAAAGTTTGAAAACTGGTGTGAACTTTGATTTTATAAAAAAATTAAAAAAAATTTATTTGTACATTTCGGAAAGTTCCTTCTGTTTTCTTCAAAAGAAAGGTTCCATGTGGAAAAAACACGTAATTGTAGGCTTTTTAGTCTTAGTCAAATGGTTCCCATTTATAATCTTTCAATTTGTGAGTTTTATGAATTTTTTTTCCTATTTGTTATTGAAGAGACAAGAAAAAGTGGAGCACTTCCAGAAAGTCAACAAAACCTTATAAAAGACATGCCCATAGAAACATAAGAGTTAAAGTGACAATAACATTTACTTACTGGCCATTGTTATACATTAGGGGTAATCAAGTCTTAATACAGGATTGGGATCTCTTAGTGAGAACATTTGTTTTGTTCTGACAAAGTTTGTGACTAATCTTTCTGCAGTTCCGGGATCCGGCAATGGAGCCGAGATGATAGCGTGGACCGGAGTTTCTGCCCTTTGCATATTCTTTGTTTCCATGCTGTTTTACTAGACTATTTCACATTTAGAAACATACTTATGAGATTAAATAAAGCGGATATCTTCATTGCAGTTTTAGGGACTGTATCTATTATTGGTGTGGAGATTTGGAGATTCTATCACTGGTTCACTTTGTTGTTTTGTATTATTTGTTATTAACTTGGGCAGCATTGTTGCCCTTTGCGCATCTATCTTATTTGTTATTAAATTTGTGTGTTTTGAGCAAGATTTTCAATATGACTAACCTTCATTTCGTTTATTTTATTAGACTTAATTAAAAGTTGGTTTGTGTTATTTAATATGGTTAAGTCTTCCTGCTTTCTTATATATCATTATGCACCAATCCATTGCTGTGTTTTGTGTGCGTGTGTGTGTGAGAGAGAGAGAGACCGCTGAAGTTTTTGAAGAAAGCATATCCATGCACAGCATAGATACAAACTGAAACAGAAATCACATAAACACCAAAAAAAAAAAAAAAAGGGATAAAGACTTGTAAAATTCAATAAAATAGTCTGTCTTTGGGAGAGAACTGAAGTTGTTGGGAGAACACATCCCTGTACCCAAACACAATAGAAAAAGAATCTGGAACATAAATCAATAGAAATTAAAAGATTTATATAATCGGAAAAAATTATCTGTCTATAAAATGAGAAATTCACAAACAACTTTATAAACAGCCTCTCTTTAGTTTCAACCCAAAACCCCTTTACATCCTTTATCTATTCTTCTTTTCACTTGTTCTCTCTTTTTCTGCTCTACTATTCTAACCACGCGCAATCTAAACCAAAAAGAGATATTTATAGACCCTCAATAGTCTACAATTTCAAGCCTAAAACCCAAACTCGCGAAATAAAATAAAGCCTAAAAATAATTTGAGTCATCTACTTAACAATTTTGCATCTTGACTCAAATCTCTCCACTTAGACAACTACTTGACAAAAATAAACATCTATCAAATTCAAACTCATCAAACTTGACAGGAGAAACTGATTTCTTCTTCAATGTTTTGTCCACGCCAGCATGTCTTCATCACCTTCTCTTTATCATTTTCAGCCATTACTAATATCTCATTATACTCTTTTACTCTTGCAGCTTCTTTCACACCGAAAGAAGACCCTTCTTAACTTGGCTTTGCCTTCGTATGCCTAACAAAAAGTTGTACAACACAATTTAATATTGCTTTTGGTTGCATAATTTGAATGTGAAAAAAGTGGAATTAATGCTAATGTCGATGGATGTTCATTACATGTCTTGGAAAATAAAAAATAGAAAAACACAAAATATTAATGTAGTTTTATTCACGGACTATGAATAAAGAGAAGATTTACTAATAAGAAGCATTATGAATGAGTTCTTATATAAATACAAGTTTACAAGTATAAAAATAGTTAAGTTACTCAAAGATGTCAAATCTACTAAAATCAAAAAATTTCTTATTTTCTAATATAAAAATAATTTATATAAATTCAAATCTCCCATATTACAATTAATCGATCTAAAAACTAAAATAAATCATAAAAGACAATTTCAATATTTGACAAAAAATCTCAAATCTCAATGCTCTTTCTTAAGTTGGTTCACATGAGTTTCATAGTATATCGAATATTAGAAGCCTCATACGTCGGGTTAAATTCGAATGAGCACTATAGTACATGCTTTAATTTAATTAAATGAGATCAATAGAATCATGTATTAGTAGGATCAAAGATCAAAGTTTCGGGAATGATAACACTATAAAATATAGTTATTTTACTATTTTTTCATGCACAAAAATTAGCTTATCTTTGAGAATTTTAGTTGTTTTGATTTATTTTGTTTTATATACTTTAATTTAGATTTTTTTATAAATTTTGTGAAGTTTTATTTAATTTTACTTTATTTTATCTTATCCTTTTCTTATAGAATATTAAATAAGCTAAAAATTAAATATTTTCAACGAGTTTACTTATAGTATTTTATTTTAAAAATATATAATTTTAGCACTTTGTTTTTCTGTAGTGTCAAATTGATGAAGTGGATATCACTATTTATATTAGGAAATTGTGAAAATCAAGCTTATCATATATCATACTGTACTAGATTCTTCCTAATTTCATGCATCGAATTGCAGCTAGTGTACTACTATAGCTACTCTAGTAAGTATGCATCAACCACAGTAGCAGCAACGTAACATTATGGCATTTTTGTAGCACTGTAGCAAATTTGAAAAATTTGTGTTGTATGTGCACCAAATACTGTAGTAAGTTTGAAAAGTTGTATTATGTATGTACTGAATACTGTAACAAGTTTGAAAAGTTTGTGTGGATGTTACGTAGAATAATGCAAAATTATGCTTATAAAAGGGCATTCTTTGAGATGTTTGAGTAGAAGGGGAGATACACTCTTTCTCTTTCATTTTTGCCTTACTTTCATTATCATATTTCTCTGTGGAATTTTGTGAGAATGTTTTGCAAGTTAGGCTAAAGTTCTTGAATGAGGTTAGAGATGATCATGTATATGTAGTGAGTTTGTTTAGGTTTTGATTCTCAAATAATTTGTAAGGTTTATACATTTAAGTAAATAATTTTCTTTTATCTTACTTATTTCTCATATCAATATACTTTGTTGAAAACTTTTATATAAATTCAGTCAAGCTTTTTTAATGTGATTGTTACATAATACAATTAATTGATAGATATAGTTTTATGAGCAGTCTTTTACTATAATATTGCCAATAACATATTATTGCTTTTAGATTTCTTATAAGACAATTTTTTCTAGTTCTTAACGTGATAATTTTATTTACTTGAATACATTTAATTCATAAGTTTTTTAAATCTTATCTTCCGATTGATTATTTGGGATGTAAAACTTTCAATTGAATCAATTTATGAATCAAAATCTAAATAAGTGAATAAATTATATAGGAGATTCTTGATGTCTTACCTGTTTAACTATTGAATTTTATCTATTTTAAATTACATTATCTTTCAATTAAATTACTCTAAAATTACAAAAACACTTTTTTATTTTCTTTGTTTAATTGCGTATCTCTCTAACATTTTTATTCCACTAATTTCTTTTGTTTGTTTTTATTATCTCTTCGTGAGATTAACTGTCTTAATTGTGTTATAATTGATCTTTTTTTTTGGTCACAATTTGGGTATGATTAGGAGATCAAGATCATTGGATCAATAATCATGGCATCAAAATATCAAGGGAGTAAGGAAAATAAAAAGATCAAGAGATTAAGAGCTCGTTTGGGGGTTATTTCCAGCCCCTAAAAATCAACTTTTTTCTAAAATTTCACAACTTTTTATTATTTACATCTCTAAAATGTTACAGTAAACTCCAAATTTTAAAAATTCATAACTTTATGTATATAAATCCAAATGAGATAATTTTTTTTTAAATTGCATAGAATTTCGATACGAACGAAATAATATCCATATGGATATTTTTTTTCTAAAAAAATTTTTATTTTTCACTTCAAACAGTTTTTTCTTCAAACACGTTTTCCAAAACAATTTTTTCCAATTCAAAAATAATGTCTCCAACCTCTTTCCCTAAACTCCCCCAAGGAGATTAAAAAGATTAAGGGGTTTTTATTTCAAATTCTATTTTTTTTTTGTTTTTTTAACCCTTTCTTTTTTTTTTTTTTTTTGTCTTTTTGTCTTTTCTCTTTTTCCTTGTGGTTGACCAAGGAATCGAATTGAAGGCAAAGTTACCAGCAAAACGAAAGTAAATGAATCAAGACAGCTATTTTTTTTCCTTTCTTTTTTTTTGTTTTTGTTTTTTTAATAATAATAAACACTAATGGAATGCAAAGCTAAATTAACGATCATACCTCCTCCTTTTTTTTCTACATTTTTTAAATATGATTCTCTCTCTCTCTCTCTCTTTTCAATTTTTGTTTTCTCGTTTTCATGTTTGCAATTCCATGGTGATATAAAAAAATACATATTTACTTAAGAGTTCCGACCAAATACAAAATCATAGGACTTCAAGGTGGTCATCCATTTAGATAACGGCGTTATCAATGGTGATTTAGCAGTGGACATGGCAATAGATGAGATAACGACACCTCCTACATGGTGGTTTTGGATTACAAGAGCCTTTAGGGACTCGGTTGTGTTGGCTCTAACTCTTGAAAAATAAAAATTAAAATAAATAAATAAAAAGATAAAAGACAGACGAAGACAAAAGATTAATGTATCTTCATTCACCGATTAAGGGGAGCTACGTAAACGCATTGTATTTTAATTACGTTTGAATACAGTTAAGGTTGAAAAGTTGATGTGATTGTTTTAAAAAACTTTTGAATAGTAATTGTTTTCGTTGCACTATTGAAAATGATTGTATTTGAATGTAAAATTTTGTGTTTGGTATAAAATTGGTTTTCGTAATACCAAAATTTATTTACCAAATGTATTTTAAGAATAAAAAGAAGATTAACTGGTAAAGAATATTATGAATGAGTTTTCATATAAATACAAATTTACAAGTACAAATATGAATAAGATACTCAAAAATATCAAATCTTTTAAAATCAAGAAATTTTTTATTTTCTAATATAAAAATAATTTACATAAATTCAAATCTTATATGTTACAATCAATCTAAAATCTAAAAACAATCTTCAAAGATAATTTTAATAAGTATTTAATAATAATCTCAAATCCCAAAATTACGAAAGTTATGTTTTTTTTTTTTAATTTTTAAGTGATGAAAGCTCTGTTTTATTATTCAACAAATTCTGTCAATATCATGCTGTAAGAACACTGTTATCGTAGGCCACAGTTTTTTGCATGATTTTCTTTTTGATCGAAGAAGACAACAATAATATATATATATATATATAAAGGATGAATTTTGCTGTTTTCCTCCAATTTCCATTGATAATTCAGGCTCAATACACTATTGACACAGGAGGCGAGTAAGAGACAAGTCAAATCTACGAGGAAGCTTTGGTCGGAAGAAAATCAATTTTAAATTCAATAGTAACCCCTTTGAGCTTTCAAACGGCATCTAGTTTTGAGAAAGCAGCCAAATGACATGTCGTTTCTCTAACATCAACTATCAACAATCAACAATCAATATGAAATGACGAAATCATTTAAAAAAAAAAAAAGAAAGAAAAAAATGATATTCGATAACATATTTAGGATACCCATTTTGTATTTCAAATTCAAAGAGAAATTATTATAATAATAACCCTTTTTTTTCTTCTTTTTGCTGGTCAAAAAGCTAAAAATAGAAAATAGTTATACATAACTATATATTACTCAAGGGAAATTTATGGTTCTTATTAGATGTGTCCCACGTTGATATTGTTTCCAATAATACATGTTAAATTAGAATTTTTTTTTTATTTTGCTAAAATTCAGGCTAAATTAGATGATGCTTATTTAATCAAAATTCCTATATTATCTTCTGTACCCATTTTTTAAAACAATACCGTTATACTAGTTTTATACATGAAACATGCTATAAAAATCAATAGCCATGTGTGCGGGATAACAATATAATAAAAATAACCTCTTTTTTTTTTTTTTTTTTTTCCTTTTGACAGTGAAGAAGCTAACAAAAGAAAATAAAAAATATATTACTCAACGGAATTTTTACGTTAATGATGATTGTTCGATGTATCCCAGGTCGTTACTGTTTTCGATAATACGATTTTTAAATTAAATAGTGCTTAAAAATGGAGATTGGGGATTATCTTTTTTAGCGTTTTTTTTTTTTTTTAAACAATGCCATTGCACTTGTTTATACACGCCATGGAAATGAATATGTATTTGTGTGAGATGACACTATAATAACAACTTTTTTTTTCTTTTGTTAGCAAAGAAATTGAAAATAGAAAATAAATTTACAATATATTATTTAAAAGAATTTTATGGTCGCGATACTTGTTAGATGTATCCCAATTGTTAATTTAAATTAGAAGATACTTATTTAATAAAGATTAGGCATTATCTTTTCTAATGTTTTTTTTCCCCCTAAACAATACCGTTATACTTGTTTTATACTCTCTGCGAAAATCAATAGCCTTACATGCGGGATAGCTCCACTGGAAATCCCCGTTACTAAAATACTAGTTGGAACAAATGTTTTATCATCCTATATGAACAGTATTTTATAAGATATTTAGATTTACGTTATATTTGAAAATAATATATTAAATATATTTTATATTTAGATGAAAAATATTTATTTTTCGTTTGAATGTAATATATTTATATAAAAAGTATTTAAATTATATTTTAAAATTAAAAAATTAATATAAGAGAATATGATGTATATAAAAAAAATTATTTTTAAAATATTTTAAAATAATAAATATATTTAAAATATTATTAAAAAAATTATATTTAAATATAATATTTTTAACTTTTCAATAAGAATTATTTTATATTTAAATATAATATTTTTATCTTTTCAATAAAAATTATTTTATATTTAAATATAATATGAATATAAAATTATAAATAAACATTCCATAAACTTATGTTTGGGTTAAAAATTTGAGATAAAATTTCGAAATTAAAATTAATTTTTTTAAAGGTTTGAAATGAAAGTTTTGATCAGACAAAACTCCCGTTGAAAACTTTAATTACCACACCCCTTGATCTAGCCAACACAGCGAGATAAGAACAAAATCCCTATAAATCATATAATAATAAATTATTTCAAAAAGAAAAAAAAAAAATCCCAAAATCATTCTATTTCTATCCATTTTCTTTAGAAGCTACTGGAATAACCTTGTCAAGCCCTTACTGGTTCCTCACTCTTTACTTCTTTTCTGTTTCCAATCCAAAAATAAAGAAAAAAAAAATAAAAGACAAACCGCCATGGACGCTTCGAAGGTGAACCAGCTGAGGCATTTCGTCGAACAGTGCAAGTCCAATCCCTCCATTCTCCACGATCCTTCCCTCTCCTTCTTCCGCGACTACATCGAGAGGTAATCTTTTTTTTTTCTTTTTTTACTCTAACTTTATCTCGGTTTCTCAGTCTAAGAAGCTTCTCGATTCAGTCTCGGCGCCAAGCTCCCTCCTTCCGCTTACGATGACGGTGACTCCAAATCGGTATTCCCTTTGCTTTCTTAGGGTTTGGAATTGGTATTCGGCGTTTATTGTGGCTGTTTGTTTCTCTGTATTTGATTTCTTAATCTTATTGAAATGTTGAACGGTTTCAGAAGAGCTATGTTGTGGATGAGAGCGACGAGGACATTGCTGATGATGAGCCTGCGCACGCCAATGTCGAAGAAGAGGAAGAAGAAGACGAGATTATTGAATCCGATATCGAGCTAGAAGGCGAGACTGTCGAGCCTGATAATGGTCCTCCACAGAAGGTTTTGATATATATATATATATATATATTGCTTGATTTGTAATTTTAGTGTTATAATATAATTTTTTCTTAATAATGTTTGTTAAATTGCATTTCGTGGTTGCAGATGGGAGATCCGTTGGTGGAGGTCAGCGACGAGAGTCGCGACGCCTCGCAGGCGGCTAAGGCCAAGGCCGTGGAAGCCATTTCGGAAGGTAGTCCTTGTGTTTCCATGGCTGTTTGTGTCCTTCTGCATTAGGAAAATTACAAAATTCGTAAAATGCAATGTTGAACTTTTGATTTTCCTGTAATTGCAGAGGCATTCAGATGTTCAAATCATTTAGGATTCAATCTTTGGGATTAAATTGAAAATGATTAGGATAATTGTGTCGAAATGGATTAGTGAGGGTAAACTGGAAGCTTCGTCTTAATTCTGGACATTAAGCCAATTAAAAAGTGGGAGAAGGGAGGGATTGAACATTGTCTTACTTGCTTAGTTGTGGAATTTGTAGGTAACTTGGATGAGGCTGTAGAGCATCTCACTGAGGCAATTTCGCTCAATCCAACTTCCGCAATTATGTATGCGACGAGAGGTATGTTTGTATTTGATGTTTTGTTTGTGTGTAATGGACATGTCAGTGATTGATTGGTTTGGGTTTCTGGTCTTCTTGATGTGAAATTGTGTCTTGTTTGGCGTCTTTGACAGCTACTGTTTATATCAAGATGAAGAAACCCAATGCTGCTATTCGTGATGCCAATGCTGCTCTTGAGGTTCGCCTGCTTTACTGGAGTTGCTCCTAAATAATTAATAGTGTAGATTACATTGTAGTTCACATCTTTCTATTATGAGATATCAGTAGAATTAGGTCATAAACCTGTTTTGTTAATTGAAAAATAGAATTCTCAATCATACTTTATGTGATTCTAGTTTCCTGTGTTGATGATTGAACTCAGACAAATTTGCTTCTATCAATAATTGTGAGTTAATCCTTACAAGGCATTGATGATAATGTAAGTCTGAATGTGGCATTTTGAGAGAGGGTAATCTTTTCCTCAGATTAATCCGGACTCTGCAAAAGGTTACAAGTCTCGTGGCATGGCACGGGCATTGCTCGGTCACTGGGAAGAAGCAGCTAAGGATCTTCATTTGGCATCAAAGCTGGACTATGATGAGGAAATAAATGCCGTACTTAAGAAGGTTCTCTCGCCCTTTTCTCTCTGTCCTTGATTTGTTATTGCTTCTAGAGGACATGAAAACAAAAGTTACGGAGATGTTATTGTTTAATTGTTCTTAATTAAACCATTGAGATAAAACTAATGGTTCATCTATTTGATGTCGTTGGTTGTATATAACAAGTGACATGCCTTGCAATATTTCCCTTATGATTTGGTTGTGTCTTAGCTATGATTCCTGGTCTTGCACAGGTTGAGCCAAATGCCCACAAGATTGAGGAACACCGCCGTAAATATGACAGGCTGCGTAAAGAGAGGGAAGAGAGAAAGATAGAACGTGAGAGACAACGACGACGTGCTGCAGCTCAGGTAACTCTTTTTCTATGTTCAATTCCAAACAGATTTGTACTCTTATCTGGTTATCATTTGATTGAAATTTTCTTGTGCCTTTCTAAGGCTGCATACGAGAAGGCCAAGAAGCAAGAAGAATCATCTTCCAGCAGAAAACCTGGAGGAATGCCTGGTGGTTTCCCAGGTGGTATGCCCGGAGGTTTCCCTGGAGCTGGAGGTTTTGCAGGAGCCGGCGGTATGCCTGGAGGTTTCCCAGGTGGTATGCCCGGAGGAGTGCCTGGAAATGTCGATTTTAGCAAAATTTTGAATGTGAGCACTTGCTTAACTTGTTTAAGATAATTCCCCAATGATCATTTTCGTGAAAATGTTGATGACTCCGCTCTTCTAGATAGTGCAGATGTCTGGATGATACTCCGAAAGATAGGAAGTCTTCATGTTTAGGCATAATTATGATACGTAGCTAGAATTTCGTTCTTGTCTTTCACTATATATTGCACAATTTAGTTCAATTTAGAGATGTATTTCCATTCATGAATTTTTTTCATGTGTTCTTGTTGCAACAACTCGGACAGGATCCTGAATTAATGGCTGCATTTAGTGATCCGGAAGTTATGGCTGCTCTTCAAGATGGTACTCTCTTTCTCTAATCTGTATATATGTATTTATGTATGTACGGATGTGCTTGTGCGTATGCATTTTTTTTTTCTTTTTTGGCCTAGTCAAATTACTAGTCCTCAGAGCTTTTCTCATGTATTGTGGTTTTTTGTTATATAATTTGCAGTAATGAAGAATCCCGCTAATCTTGCCAAGCATCAAGGAAATCCCAAGGTGGCTCCTATCATTGCCAAGATGATGAGCAAATTTGGCGGACCAAAGTGAAATAGTGGTTTAAAAGAAAGGACATGGTTTGTGAGAGGGTGTAAATGTTGTTTTACAAGATTGAATTTGGTGCGATAGTTTGATGAAATGTTCGACTCTCCTCATTTTATTTTCACCCCTTGCTTATTTCTTGTTTTGACGATTGAAGTAGAATTTCAATAAACAATTTGTCATGAGTAATTATATTTTACAATTTGCTGCAAGATCACGGTGTATAATTTTATTTGATATGGTCCTAAAATAAGATTTAAGGTCTTGATATGTTTGAGATCAGAATTATAATTTGCATGCGTCTTTGGTGGGAAGTTTAGATGGTAAGGTGGGGTGGGGTGGGGGGGTGTGGTGTGGGGTGGGGTGGGAAAAAAAATGGAAAAAAGTTTATAAAAGAACAAACATTAACAAACTACGATGAGTATCATCTTCCTTGGAAACAAGCGACAACATTATAAAATAGAAAACGACACGTTGTTCGTTTGGGTAAAGGGAGGGAAAAACTCATCTAGTTAACATCTCTTACAAGCTAGAGCGAACATATACGACAGACCAACATGTCGTTTATCTGGCTAAAAGCAACGTCTAATACTATCAATATCAGTTCAATATGGCAAGTCGTTTAATGAAATTAACGAGTAAGAGACATCCCATCTATGTAAAATCAGTAAATGTATAACGTGTAAGTAAGTTGACCCAAAAAAAAAAAATTCGCTCACATATATATATAAATTTTTAATTTTGTTTTGTCTCTTCTTTTTGTTTTGTTTTGTTTTGTTCTTTACCCCTCTTCAGCCTACATATTCTCCACAAATGTGAAAAAACTAGTTATTGACATTACATTTTCTTCCAGGAAAATATGGGAGTAATGAATGAACTAGACAAGTTTCTAAAAGAAGATATTTTGGTGTTTGGTATTAGTTTTAAAATGTTTTCTGTTTTCAAAAAAATTGAAAATGAGAATGTTTTAAAAACTGTATTGAGATCATTTCTGAAATTGTGTTTGGTTATGTTTTCTGAGTGTATATTCTAAAAAACATAAAAATGAAATTTTGTTTGGTTATATATTTTGATAACTCATTTTATAAGTGAGTGTCTTATAAAAATATATTTATTTTTAATTTTAATAAAATAATAAAAAATAAATTATTAGTCATAGTTAAAAAAAAAAAAACTTTAGTGATAGGTTTTGCAATGAGCGATAGGGGTGGAAGAGATTGGTGGTCTGAACTCTAGATGGCGGTGATGGCTAGATTTAAGTCATAAGTCGATAGTTATCTTCGCGAGGGGACTGTCATCATCGTCACTAGCCCATGGTCATTAGCTTTCGTCGTAGATGGATGCCATCATTGGATATGATCATCACTGACGCTGTACAGATAGAAAGAGAGGAGATGGAGGGAGAAAATGAAAACAAAAAGTGAAAACAACTTTTTTTCATTTTCAAAAAACAAAAAAAAAAACATAATTAAAAATAATATTTTCGAAATGGTTTTGAAAACATTGAATAAACAAACACAATTTTGGAACCATTTTCATTTTTTATGTTTTTGAAAATGAAAAATCATTCTCGAGAATAAAAACTAACACCCCTTTCTATTCTACCGTTACTTTTTTCTCTTTCGAATCTTCAGACATAGAGAAGCCCTCCTTAATTATTGTGGTTTTGATCAATCGAAGTCATATATTGTGGTTCTTAACAATGTACCGTCTGTTTTAAGGCTAATAATTTCAGTCAAACATCTAATATTCTCTCATCAACTTGCTCTGGTTTATTCCCCTTAACTCCATTAGTTTGATCTACTGGGTCTAATTGATCACATCAAAAGTAACCTAAGATTTTTTTTAGAAATAAAAATCTAAACGATTGTAGAAATATATAAATATACACACACACACTAGGTTCTCTTTTTAAGATGGTACATCTGTATTCAAAATTATTTATTCTGTATATTTTTTTAATTTGATATGGTTTTAACTAAATCCAATATTAAAAAACATCCACTAGCTAAAATAAATAAATTTTAGCTACCTAGAAAGATTACTTATCTATCCATATATGTGTGTGTGTATAAGATTCTATATTAAAAGATGTCATTTTTCATTATCAATGTGACATGTAATTTTATTTAACAAAATTAATTTTTTTATCAATTTGGTATATGAGGATTCGCGTTAAAAATGTCACAATGCATAACACGCAATCCAAAATTGCTTTTATTAACAAATCAGGCCATTTGAAAATTTATTATGACAGTCAAAATTACAATTTTTATCAATAGTTAAAAAAAGTCCCTTCGGTAAAAATATGCCATATATATATATATATATTTATGTGAATGTCATTTTTATGTTATTTGAGCACGATCCAATCTTCTCTTAGTACGCGTCCATACCATTCATTCCAAGGCGAGGGGGAGACCAAGTCTAATTAATGACTAACTAGAGGACTAGACACACACACATCTAATCTTAACTTTTTAAACACTAACTTCTTCAGTATTAATTTTTATTGATGAATATAATCAATTGAGATGATAGTATTTTAAAAATTTATTAATAAAAAAAATAACACATATATGATATAAATTAATACTCAAAAATTAAAAATAACTCACATATCATATAAATTAATACTTAAAAATTGAGATTAAAATTAGTGTCTCAAATTTTTTTTAAATGTAAACATACTTATTTCATTATAGGCAAGCAGACTAAAAAAGACCATGACAAGCTCAGGGAAAAGGAGAGATGAGTTTTCAGTTTGACTCTTAAGCTCAAATCTTTCTCCAGTCGGCCACTCAAGGAAAGCAACCTTTTACCTATTGTCGACTTGGACACCAGCATACTCTAGTGACCAACATTTCATCTTTGCTAAAGAAGACTAACCCTGTTAAAGACTATATAAATATATATAGTATGTGTGTGTGTGTGTATATATATATTTATTTATAATTTTATATTAATTTCGTGGTTGTTTATTTTCTCAAACAAGCCTCTTTTGCCTCTAGGTGATCTATCTGGTTCAAACATGGGCGCATAAATGTGACAACACTTCCAAGAATCAGTCTGTCAGATAGAACCCATCTTTCAACGCTCTTAAATCAATTAATGGGGTGAGAGGAAGGCAAAATTTTTTCTGGGCCGATTGGATGCACGGTTGAAGACGGTGTTTCGCCGTCTTTTATTTAATAATGTGCTCGAGGCACTTTTGATTTTCAAATCCACTTTATTAAAAATTTACTATTACATAATTTTTTATACAAAAATAATCAAAGTATGCATTTTAAAATATCTTTTTTTTCTAATTATTATTTCACCAAACATAAAACTCCAAGACATTTTATTTTCTAAAGATTTTATCCAATCCCATATTTTCAAAACTTATCTCAACCTCATAAGTCCCAATGGCAAAATTCCATCATCAAAGTCCTCCCTAACGGGGAATTCATATAAGGTGTAAGAAAAAAAGAAACCTTTACTTGAATTGTCCATTGATTTTATTTTATTTCATTAATTTTAAAAATTTTTTTTTACCTAACATGATATGTATGAATCTAACTGTTCATAAACATATTTTGTTGGTAAGATATTTTTTTATACATCACTACAAAACTTTTAAAGAAAAAAATATATACCCTTTATAATCCATCAAAAATTACTAACAAAAAAGAATTTACACAAAATTCAGTGAAAGTATAAAACCAAAGTATATAATATATACACACCCAATTATTTAAGAGTAAAGATTGTAGATGTAGTATAATGATAATTCAGTACCTGACTTCACTAAAAGACGAAGAGTTTAAATCGTCTACTCTTAACATTAAAAAAAAAAAAAAAGTGAAAAGAGACAACCCACTAGAATTACCTTTCACTTTCCACTACCATTATTGTGTCACTTCCAATTTTGAAAAAATAACAACATATGTATACCGCATGCAATCCATCTACCAGCTTAATCCTCGCTTACCAACCATCTTCTTAGTTATTCAAACCCCTTTTGATGTATCTTGCATGACTAAAAGAAAGCCAATCACAAATTGAAAATTAAAAAAAAAAAGACAAACGAAGAAATGATTCCATATTTAGGATGTCTTCTCGATATAACATAGAAAACCAACAGTACATCTTTATATACATGTATCTATATATATATTGTGCATATATCTCATTTTAATTTCTTCAATTAAATGTTTTAACCACCTTTGCTTGACTATTAGTTCTTCTCAACCGTGTGTACGAGATTGCATTAGATATGGCAAGTTCTTAAATTTGACAAAAACCAAATTAAGTCTTAATGGGTGACATCTATTGCTTGTCTCCACTAATATGCTCTTTGGTTTGTTAGTTTTTCCGAAGTAATATTTTTGTTTTATCAGAATGTTTGCTTTCCTTAATGACGATTGCATTACTCCCTAATTACGTAATTAGGTTGCTCTCTTTGGATTTCTCTCTTTTTAAAGTCAACTAAATTGTCAAATTGTAAGATATGTGTATATAATTCAATTTCCTACAGATTTTATAAAGTAGTAATTATTTGTATATATAATTTCAATCCGGTAGCTCACAAGTCGCTTTAAGATAAGCTAAGTGGTGTCTAAACCATTGATTATTATTATGCATCTCTTTAAATTACTATTATTCTCACAAGTGGATGTGGACCGCGACGTTGCAGATTAATTGCTTGTTTATGCCCCCATTTAGATGAGCTATTGCAAAATTTTCATTTCTTAATGTAGTAGTAATTCTTTTGGATGATCTATTGTTATAGTAACTATTATAGTCAAATGCATTGGCAGTACGTGTTTGGTTGCATCATAGGATTTGGAGTGAATTTATTTGAGTATTTTACTATTTCATAATAATTCAATTAAATCTAATTTTCACTTTATAAAAAACTGTACTATACTATTATTATTATTATTATTATTTTAATCTTTATATTATTCAAATGTTACTGATGGAGCTAAAAATTTATTTCAAAGGGACATGATTTAAACAAAAATTTTGAACTAAAATTACAATATTAAAATCTTTTATCATTGTATATTGATTTGTATCTTTGGTTTTTTTTTTCTCCTCCTAAATGAACTAAGTTTGTAATAGAGTTTAACTTTATATTAAAGTCTAGAATTTAAAAGATTGTGAATTTTACATAGTAATATAATTGATTTTGTTTCATTTGAGATACTTAAATTTAAATGTGAATACTTAAAAAAGATTTAGGTGAAATTTAAAATTTTCTTTAAAATTCATATAAACATAGTAAATAAAAAATTTTAGAGGGTGGCAAATAAGAGATAAAATTGTAAAATATTTTATTATAGGAGAAAAATTATAAAAAATTTGGGACTAAAATAAAAATTCTCAAAAGTTCCCACCTTTGTCCACCAGTGACAACAACTAGCTAAATACATGTTTAATTTAATTTGACTACACAATTCAAATTCTATATATAAAAGTAAATATTTAATTTGAATGAACATTCAAATATAATATATATCCGAACGGATTAGTACCTCTTCTAACTTTGAAACAATGAAATTCTGATTATATATATTATATATGTAGTTATAATATTGCTTATACAGTAATTTGGTGAAAATTATTATATCTATATATGCTTATAAATACTGTTCAGGTCAATTATAACCTACTACTTTATATAGGGTCATGCACTCATGTTCTTGAAGTCTACGTGAGTTTCTACGGAGTTAATGTGCTGCTTTCTTAAATACTCTAGCATGATGTTGTACATATAGGGGAAACAACATATGCAACAATTGAAAAGCCAAGGGGTACGCACATTTTAGAGAAAAAATTGTAGGAAAATCCACAATCGAAGCAACTGTAAAGTGTGTCAATATTTATATTATATATATATATAGGGATAATATTGTTTGGACTTATGTATAGGTCGTTGAGGTGATCATGAACCTTCAACAGCTACAGTAATGGCTGTGCTTAAACTAGGGTCATCCTCACTTGCAAGCAATGCCATATCTCTGTTCCCCCTTGGCTCTTTGCCTTTGCATATATTATAACCACCCACCTGTTTTTAACCTAAAAAAATAGATACTCCACCTGTCGATATATATTTGCCTCAAAGTTAATGTATAAGAATTATTATTATTATTATTATTATTATAATTTGTTTTTTTTTTCTTTTTTTTGTGGGGGGGGGGGGGGGGGGGGGGGGGGGGTGTGGTGTGGTGGGGTCGGGAGGGCTTTTAATGCAATTCATGAACCTGTTCGTACGTGATTGAATTTGCAAATTTGTTCATCAATATCGTTGGGAGAGCATGAACAAGCAGCAAGTTTTTTTTTTTTTTTTTCCTTTTTACTTTTTATTTGAAGTACCATGCATGGCAAGTAAAGTTGTCCCATGAAATCTTTCCTTACGGGGAAAGAATATGGTTCAAATATATTTAAATAAATTGCGAGCACAAAAGTAGAGTATCAATGACCAAAACGACGAAAAGAAGTTAATTATAAATAGGATCTCCATGAGATCTAGTGCCTTGCAAGTTATATTATATATATGTATATGTATATGTATATGTATAGACGCAATTATGACACCTGGAACTTGTAATGGGATTGTCTGAAGACATATTTGGGATCGAATTTTTGTATCAAATAATGATGTTCAATTTGTTTACTTTAAATACTTGCGTATATTTCCAAAATTAACGAGTGGATATATATATATAGTGTTAAGTTATTAAAAATTAGAGTTTTGTTTTGGATACACATAAAGAAGATGAAGTGTGAAACTCGGTTTGTCGAGGAAAAGGGTCAACATTGAGTACTACAAGTTCACCTAAGCCAAGAGATGCAAGTCAAAAAACCAAGAAATCGGGTTATTAACCTACCCCAACATTAACAAGAAATAAAATGTATCATGTTCGACTAATTCCTATATTGATTAATTGATTACTGCATACATCACAACAAGGGTGAACTTGAAGCTTCCTCTTAATAAAAACATATTTCTTCTTTTACCAATGTGGCTTATCTCTCCTTCAAACGACACGTATACGTATAATCTTAGGATTAAGTTAACAAAAATACAAACACTTGTAATAATCTCAATCAAACAAGTAATCTATCATTGTAAACATGTATTAGATTTGTCGCAATTCTTATTCCATCAGATTTTAAGCAAAACTAAACCACATTCATAGTGAAAACCATAGCATGTTTTTTTTCTAATCATTTAACTCATAATCAGATATACGGAACAATAGAAGATGAAGCATTCATGCGTTTCACAAAATCAAACCTTGCTCTTAGAAGTACCGATACGTATTTATGTGTTAGTATTAACATAATCCACATACGTATTTTTACTATAACCAAGTTTTTAAAAAATTGATATAATCATATGTTATGGTCCGTGTCCTAAAGTACTAAAATCATTTCTTGTTGTCTGCTTTTACTATAATATATGCACGCATGTGTACGTACAACCTAGAGTGGCTGAGTTTGCTTTTATATGCACAATTTGCTAAGAGAACTGGCTTCTGGTTTGAGAGGGTGAAAAGAGAGAGAGAGGGGGAGAGAGAGAGAGAGAGAGTTAATTTTTGTATATTTACATATATAAATAAATCTATAATATTTATGTGTATATATATAAATCTCAGAGGGATATGTACCTCAAGTGATCATGGCTTTAGAATAATATTTGTTAACGATATATTATAACATTAAATTTTTGTAATTACTACCAACGTGACGTGCATGTTGCATTTTTCTACCTATTTCGTGTGTATAGAGGATACATGGTCACATATCTCAATCCACTTATAATTAAAAATTAGATAGGTTTCTTGATTTGAAGATAGTACTGAAGGATTTTTATAATTATATAATTATAATATCATTAATAAAACATATCCCAATTTGTTATCCGGCAGAAGCACTAACAAATATGTTATTGCTTTTTATTCATGATAATGAAATATTAAGCTGTTTTTGCTACTTGTTAATAACAGGAAATTAAGCCTTATTTTGCAACATCCTCATCTTTCATATTAAATATCTCAAATTAGTTTTCGTTTGTTCAAAGTATATGTCAAACATTAAGCAGTGTAATATGATTTCAATCACAAGTTTCATGAAAATCACCAGAACATACTATTTCAAAAAATTAAATATGATTGTTTGCTAATTATGACTCTTTTGCCTGCCAAGAAGTATTAAAATCTTCACATTCAAAACTGGGCTCTCCCTCGTCAAATATATGACTAGCTAGTTTAGTTACATCTTGGACATATTAATTTGTCATTTCTTTCAATGGTTTGGAGATTATTTAATCACATTATATGCATAAGATTGATACTTGCAAAGAGAAACCACCTTATATATAATACAAATTGATTGCAATTAATTATAGTCTCTTAATCATACTCTTAATTTTTTTTTTTTGGGATCAAAACAATTTATATTAATTAAGCTCAATGAGAAGCAGGTTCAACTGTCTTAGTTCGTAAATTTAAAACCTAAAAGATTTTTTTTTTCAAATTAAAAACTAGGTGCTAATAGGGTCTCATAAATTATATATTAAAAAAAATCAAATCATTAGCTAGCTACTTATTGATATTGTAATTCTTATCCAACTTTTGCATTAAAAAAGGCATAGGTAGCTGGCTTTTTATTTTTCTTTATTTTTTTATTAATAAAGAAAGATAACCATTTGCCGAAAAATCAAAATGATCATAATTTGAAGATAATTAGTTATACTCTTAACTATTCCAGACAGAAGGGAAATAGAGCACGCTTCTCTGTTTCAAAAGTTCTAATTGGCGTGTTGTGATTGGTCGTACTTGAAAGAACTATGTCACCAAATTAAGGTCTCCCCTACAAAAACAACTGAACTAGATGACTTCGATTTTAGGTCTTTCTTCAACATAAAAACCAAACCCATTTAAGGCAAATTATCAACAAAAGAAAAATGAAAAAAAAAAAGGAAAAAAAAAAAAAGGAGATGGAGAATCATGAAGCAAATGATTTTCCCCTTCCGATCAACGGTTAATATTGTTTGTGCAGATCAAGATTTTAGACTTATAAGCAATACCATATAAGAGTCCACAACAACAAGGACACGGAAACGTGGTGATGACGAAATGGATGACGTAAAGGTTGAGTAAGATTGCAACCAAGCTACAAGGGCAGTGTGATTTGTGTTGAAATATGGGAATAAGTAAATATATATTATTTTAAATAAAGACTCTACTTAAGGAACTTTGGCTTTTCACTAATTGTTATTGATTAGTGTTTTAATCATTAAATTCATTTTTAATGATCTAAACATTAAGAGTAATTTTGTATCATCCATTTTAAGACTTTTATCATGATACTCTTTAAGATCTTAGACGGCTAAAATACATTTCTTATTGATTATGAAAAAAAGATAACTCTTCTTGTAGAAATATAAAAAAAAAAAAAAAAAAAAAAGAAAAGGAATAACCATATTTGTAAAAATTCCCAAAAACAAAAAAAAGCTGACATGGAAATTTAATCTTGGATCACCCAAGGCCTCGTAGTGCACCCACATGTACCAGAACGATAACTCCACAAATCATTAGTTCCCCTTTCTCTTTCACAACCCAATGGTGGACCCCACCTCAGCCTCTCACAGACAAAAAATACTTTGATAATATTTCATCACTTAATATGTGTGTGACAATGTTTGTTTATAACTCATCACAGGGATATGTTTGAATATTTTTTAAGCAGCCCTGCGGGAAAAGCTATGCACACAATGGGGATCTTTATATAAAGGTGGGTGTGGGTGTGGGGCTTTTTGGGTCTCTACCAAGTTGTGTTTTGGTTGAGAGCCTTATGTCTAGTTAACTTTTATTGTGTCTCCAATTTTCTAGTCACAAACTTTCAATAGCACTATTACCAGCACTCAAATCAACAGCACTTTTACTATAGCACTAGCTAGCTAGTATGGGGAGGCAACCTTGTTGTGACAAACTTGGGGTGAAGAAAGGGCCATGGACAGCTGAGGAGGACAAGAAGCTCATCAACTTCATTCTCACCAATGGCCACTGCTGCTGGCGGGCCGTCCCCAAGCTCGCTGGCCTCCGCCGCTGCGGCAAGAGCTGCCGCCTCCGTTGGACCAACTACCTCCGTCCTGATCTCAAGAGAGGCCTCCTTACCGAGGCTGAGGAACAGCTGGTCATTGATCTTCATGCTCGTCTTGGAAATAGGTTGAACACCTTCTCTAATTAACTAATTAATTAATAATGTTTTTCTGTAAACAATGATATTAACTAACATTAGTCATTTAATATGTTTTGTTAATGATCACCCATCGTATGTTATTTGGTTCTCCGGATAGTGTAAATGAGTGATGTTTAATTAATTAGTACGTTAATGGAATTTTTTGTGCAGCTTAATTATAACAATTTGTTCAGTTTCTGTTGGACAAAGTTTTTGAGTTTGTTTTTTTCTAATTGACAGGATCATTGAATATTGAGGTCTTGTTTTTGTTGTTGTGTATAGCTATAGTTCCCACGTTGTTTTCAACTTTCTATGTGTTCAATCATTAAGTTGAAAAATATCAACGTAATATGATCAAATAATGTATTTTAATCAAGGCAAACTTGTAGTTGACTCTTTTGAAATAGCTAGCCAAACTAATTTCTTGACCTCATCGTCAAGAATATATATATATATTTATATATATGTATTTATATAATATATACTTAATTCCAGCATTGATGTATCATATAACTAGTAACAGTTTTCTCTTAATTAATTATAATTTCCTGTAATTACTTTTCAGTTTGTGTTATTAATTAAAGGTGTTTAACATATAGCTGAATACACGATTTTCTTGGTTCAGAATTATTCATGGTCTTGTCAATATGGCATTTTGAAGTGTTCTCATATGATAACCAATTAACAACAACTCTTTGTCTGATAGATACCAGATTCAGGGAAGGAAAATTCTTGGTTTATTAACTTTCTCTACAATTCTGATGGACATGACTTTTTCTTCGGCCATATATTGTTAATTGCTTAATGTTCAATTAACTAGCTCACACGCATAATTAATTATCTCTTGATCAACAAACAACTCATGAAACTTATTTAACTTAATTATAAAGATTAATATGTCTCTATATAGATATATATATAATGTATTTATGCTTGATCTTATTCTTATATCTTTTGCCATTTAATTTGGGCAGGTGGTCCAAAATTGCATCAAGATTGCCAGGAAGGACAGATAACGAGATCAAGAATCATTGGAACACCCATATCAAGAAAAAGCTTCTCAAGATGGGAATTGACCCTGTCACTCATGAATCCCTCCACAAAGATGATCATGATCATGATCATCAATTGCCATCAAACAATACGATGGAAAGTACCAACACCAATACTACTGGTACTACTCCCCAAGATGCTAAAAGTACTAGTAACATAATTAACAACAGCTCATCATCGGAGGAGATCAACTCGAGCTCGTCGCCGGAGGCAGTCGCCGAGAACTCTTCTGCCTCGGGGGACGAGTCCACCCTCTTGTTAGACAGCCTTTGCAACGACGACGACATGTCGACTTTGATGAATTACAACTTGTGGGTGGACAATGAGCTGTGGAACTCATGTGGAGGGGACGAACCGCAAAAAATGGGAGATCAAAAGGTTAATAGTGACACCATTGGAATATTGCCGTCTTTTGAGGACAACTGCTCGTGGCTATTGGATTGTCAGGATTTCGGGATTCAGGATTTTGGATTGGATTGTTTCGGTGATGATTTCGAGTTGAATAATGCACTCAGCACAATAGAAATGGGAGGAAATATAATCCACTAGCAAATTGTGTATATATATATACACCGTATATCTATTACATATACACATATATTTATATATATGCGCCGTGCTAGTGCAGTGAGAAGTCACCGTTAAGGAAAAATGGCAAGCAAGATTTCCGAAGTGAACATGATCTGCTACAAGGTACCATGCACGTCTGTCTGGTTTATGAATCATGGTCGACTACTTTTAATTATTATTATTTTAGGTGTTTTTTTTTTTTGTTGGTGGTGATGGCCATCAATTTCTTGTGTTATTATGTGATATAAATCATATTAAGTACGTACATATGTATGTAAATGTGTATACGGTATAGAATTTTGTCGGAGGGGAGAGGTTGAACCTAGGCTTTCTAAGCACGGCTGGGTTTCTCACCAACCAAAACAAAAACAAATTACTACAGATAAACCAAACCAAATCAAAGAAAAATGTTATTTAATTATTAGTATTTGGTTTCCTTAAAGTTATTGTAATTATCTTTTAATTGTAAAAGTTAGGAGCAGACGTCGAACAAATGTCAAGTTGTTTGGTGGGTTTTGTCAATATACGAAACCTTGTCTCATTGTGTACATAGAGTCATGATAATGTACTTTTTATGTTGGAATAAGAAAAGGAAAAAGTTAAGTATGGAATTTAATTTATTTTATTGTATTGGTCATTTGCTTTGTCTCTGCCTAATTGTGCCTACGTGGTTGAGTGAGAGAGAGAGAAAGAATTGTTCAAACAGAATAAATGACGTACAGCTTATCCAATGTCTCATCAGATGTCTCATAAATTTTATAAAATAATTTTTATCACTTTTTGAGTATAATTATTTCATTAAACTTTTTTTTTTTTAGTGTGTAAGTAGGTAAATGTTATGTAACTCCATGTTGAAAAAAAAAAAAAAGGTTGAAAAACTCATATTTTGACCTATCAAAATTTAACATAACTAAAAATATATAGCATTTAATGATCATGTGATAAATATGATGTATTTTTACAGCTGGATTTTCGTACGAACCAAAATTTTCTCTTACACGTGGAACTTTAGCTAACTAGTTTGCTACAGCCATAGCCTAAAGGACGAGCATGGTCACTGGTCGTTTTCATGTTGAAGCTCTATGTAAGTGGTGAACAGGTTGTACATACAAATTCTCATTATAATCTATCCGACATGAATGTATAAATATCAAATCAATAATACGTACTTACATACATATACATATATATATTATGATGAAGAAATCAACTACACAATAAAGATAAGCAATATCCAATATATATATATATGAAATATTGGAGAGAAAAATAGCAAAACATGTGAAATAATGTTTATGATCATATGGCTAAATTGAATAATTAGAAAAAAAAAAAAAGTGGAAATGTGGGATGTGTCAAAATTAAAGAAAATATAAATGCTTCCATTACGGGAAAGAACTATTCGTCATCTAGTAATTTTTTTCCACCTACTCGTCATCTCGTTGCACTATATATATGCGTTCGCAATTAATCATGTATACTTAGACTAAATTAATCCCCAGCATTTTGAAGTACAATATCTTATGCTTTTTGTAGAGAAGTTATCATTAGGAATGATGGTGCAATTAAGCCCATTAAGATATTAAGATATTGATACATGGGATCAACATGATTCCAAATAATATGCTAAAAATTATTCAGAACAGTATAATAACGTTTCGTTTAGAGTATTAATTTTACTTTCTCTAAAATATATATTTTTTAAGATTTCATTATTTTTTATTATTTATATTTTTAAAATATTATAGTATACTTCAAATTTTTAAAATTTATAATTTTATATATACAAATTCAAATGAGGTTATTTTTTTTAAATTATATAAAATTTCAAAATGAACAAAATAACATCTATATTAATATTTTTAAAAAAATTAAAATTTTTTTATTTTTTTCACTCTAAATAATTTTTTCTCCTAAACATATTTTTTAAAATAACTTTTTTTCAACAAAAAAAATAAATACAAAGTCTCCAAACATCCCTCTCAAACGTTTTAATGAGGCCTCTCTTTGTAAATAAAAAATGAATCTGCATTTTTTGATTGCTATATTTAATTAATTTACATGTTTATTTATCTTTTCGTTGTATTTCTTTTTCATCATCGACCTTTCTAATTTGATCAGCGTTTGGATTCTGAATGTAATTCCTTTCCTTCTTTCTTTTTTTTTTTTCTCTAACCTAATCGTCTATTAAGCAAAAAAATTTAATGTAGAAAGAATAAATGGCAATTTAATTATTTCCTTTCTTCATTTTTTATAATCGTCACTCAAAATGACTACCCATGTACTGAATACTCTTTGACATTAAGTTTTATAAGAGTGTAATACCGCTAATAGTGCTTTGGTATCAATACAATTTGGTCCAACAATGTCTTTTTTTTTTTTTTATCCTAGGAAAAGTTCAATATTGACTTCAACCTTCTTTTTTAACGTTAAAAAGGAGGGGAAATAAATAAAAGAAACTCATATATAGTGCTGCAATGAGCTAAATATACAGTTTCATTTTAATATTATATATATATGAGCATATAAAGGAAATAAATAATGCAAGTGGAGCGCTCCGGGACATTGGAGTTTCTTTTCGTAGCTTTGTCACCTTGTCAATTGTCATCATGATTAACCAAGGGGGCTTCTGGGGGAAAAAAGCCGGACGAACATATATATATATATATATATAAACACCTTATCGGCTAAATTAGCAACTTAATTAATTCCACATTAAAGCATTTATAATCACCATTATGATATATGTCGACCTTTGCAGACTCATGGCAGTATCGTCAGCCTTTTTAATCATAAAGATTCTTACTTAAAGAGGTTCCATTATTATCTATTTGCCACTTATTAAGGTGGTTCCCTTTTCTTTTTTTTTTTTTTAAATTGGCAAAATATATATTATTAGAATTGAAAACCACGAGAATTTAGTTAATTTTGTGTTGTCTATTTTCTACTGTAAAGTATCGAAGTTTACGATTTGTTTAAAAAACTTAACGCCCTTGTCCACTCAATTACGTATTCAATAGAGAAATTAAAGACTATTTGCACTGCAAACCGGTGCAGTGCATAGTTCCGGATATATATATATATATTTTCCCAATATGTAAGTAATTATTAGTCATCGATGAAAGCATTAGCCTAGCTACCAAGCCCAGGTATGCGCTTATACATATACATGAAAGCAATGACGGGGGTCTTTTTTTTTTTTTTAATTTTAATATAGTAGGTTTTTTTTTTAATTCTACTATTATAGATACATGTATAAATTAGTTTTGATCTTATAAATTAATAATTCTCTATATTTTATCAAGTAAACAAATTAGATTTTTAATAAATAAAATAATTTTATTAAATCAATAAATAGTAAATTTAGTAACTTGATTCAAAACCTAAAATTTTAATAACTCATGTAATATTTTATTTCTAAATAAATTAATAACTTTTAAAAGAAGTCAACTCTCCATTTTTTTTATTTTATCATTTTCAAATAAATTTTTAAAGAGACAACGAATCTTGATTTTTTTAATATTTAAAGAAATTTGAAAATTTCTTTAGATGCTTACATATGCTTACATAATCTCAATTGATCCAGATGAGATTTTAGATGCTTACATATTTTGTGATTATATGTATAGTTACATCTAAATATTATACAAATAAAACGTACCTCATTAATTGTCATAAATATTTCTACCTTATCCATGATCATAAATATTTTTACCAACTATTCAATTACTCATGGTCAATTAATTAAATATTCTAATTATTTCAGACCATACAGTAATTTATTAGGTCACCATGTCTCGATTGAGCAGATTCAACCTAAAACAATACTACTCACGTATCAAAGTCATTTGGAACAGGAAAGGAAAATTAAAATATCAGAGAAGAAAAAAAAAAAAGAAAAGTTAGTTCATCTAAAAATGCAACAAGGATTAATATTTTCAGTGACTAGAGACGACTTAATTAATTAGAACTAGAGCTTAAATTCAACGCAAGTATTTGTCTGTAAGCACTTATTAAAGGTTTAAGACAAAATAAAGAGTCTACATTTTTCTGGTCTGATCGAGTCTCATAAAATAATTGTTTTCAACAATGTGTTTACCATAGAGTTACTATTGACTTGCCTAATCATGATGTCAATATGATATATTTCCTTAAGAAGCAAGTTATTAAGATAAACAATAGTTTACTCAAGAAAAAAAAAAGTTCAGGTCACCAATAATTCTGTTTTCATAGACAATATATTATAGATAGTCGATAGATACATAATAGAAGCTTATATTAGCCAAGTTGAGTAAGCTGAACATTTCCATTGATAAATCATTAGATCACTGAGTTGATCTCAGATTAAATTTTCCCTAATGTACTCAATAGTGGTAATTTGGCATAATTAAAAGGGGAAAGGTTTAGCTAGATGGCTAAAATTTATCCCTCTAAAATGGATGAATTAAGTATAACAGGATAATGCTACAGCCGAGGACAGAACGAAAAACAACAAAAAGGATATAATTAAAAGAGAATGAGTAGACATTGGACTATCTCAATGGAAGGACCTTACGCCTAAGAATTTCAATAGCCAACAGCTCACGGAGGTCTCATAGCACTATGTGGCTCCAAGTTAACTAAAAGAATTGGAGCATCTTCTATAAAATGCTACTTCAATATGTCAATATCCAATTTTGATATTTGAGTAAAAAAAAAAAAAAAAGGTTTTTCAATGCAGTATTATTTTTAATAATTTTATTCTATATTTGGCGCTAAATGTAACATTAAGAATAACGTATGTTAAATTTTGATATTTGATTTCCATTAACTAATGCAATTTAATAGTTATTACAACATTATAATTTTATTCTATATTTGGTGCTTAAAGTAACATTAAGAATAAAATATGTTAAATTTTGATATTTGATTTCCATTAATCAATGCAATTTAATTGTAATTACAACTTTTTCTTTTTCAGATAAAAAAGCGTATTAATATAAATTTCAAAGCTTAAAATTTAAGATTTTGACACTGCTGTCCTCCAAACTTTTATATATTTGTAACTCGCCTTTGAACTTTTAAATTTGATAATTTATCATTAAACTTTCTAAAATTACTACAATGTACTTCATATTGTTAACTTCTCATTAAATAACCAAAAATTTAAGGGGGATAATTCTAAAAGACGCAAATGATAACTCTATAAAATAGACTTATTTTATCACTTTCTTATGCACTAAAATTAGTTTATCTTTGAGAATTTATTTGTTTTTAATTTGTTTACTTTGTTTTAGATTTTTTTAATAAATTTCGTGGGATTTTTATTTAATTTTGTTTTATTTTAATAATAATATATTAAATAAGCTTAAAATTAAATATTTTCAATAAGTTTACCTATAACATTTTATTATAGAAATGTCTATTTTAGCATTTTATTTGTCCGCAGTATCAAATTGTGATAAAATATTTATATATTAAAAATGGTTCTTACTGGGTGTCACTATTTATATTGGTAGTTCATTCTCTTAACTGGTCTTGTTTTGATCATCTTATTAATACAAGTATTTTAAAAAAGGAATAACTTAAATTAGAGTTTGTAAGAAGAATTTATAATGAATTCTAAACTTCAAATTAATAAGGAAACAACCGGATCCTTATTTTTCATTTTCTTTTTTCTTTTCCTTCTTTCTCTTCATTTTTTTCGGGAAATTGTAATAAATAGGCCAATTGTTTTAGTCAATAAAAGTAAATAGCATATTTACTTAGCTTAGAAAATAAATAGCAATTTTGATTTAAGAGTCATGTAATTTTACAATTATACCCATATTTCTTTCTAGATTTTATTTCTCTCTCTTTCTCTTTCTCTTTCTTTTTCTTTTGCGAACTTTTATTTGGGACTAGACTTCTCGTTTTTGTTTTTTTTTGAAGAATTATCTGCTTGTTTCTTGAGAAAATTTTAGGGGAAGAATTGGTAAATTAATGATTTACACACATAAATAAATGATTTATCAGTAAAATTTTAAAGCTATTTGCTTGTTTTCTTAGAAAATTCTGAGTGGAGAATTGATAAATTAATGATTTACACACGTAAATAAATGATTTATCAAGTAAAAAATATTTCTAAATAAATTTATCAAGATTTACACATAAGGGGCATTTTTGAAATTTTAGTTATGATAAATCATTATTTACCAAAATATGTTATTTATTAAAGGTCTAAATTTTTTTTACTATTTATTTTTGTTCAATTTTAATTTTGACATATTTCCCTCGTTCTCCCTATTTTTTTTTTTTCTTGGTTGAAAGTTGGTGGGCCCAAAGCCCATATGCATGCACGCGCAGCACCGAACCCATGACTCACACTACTGTACATCGTGTGAGGGAATATCATTGTTCAACCTATAAAAGGTAGAGTAGGCGGAGGAAGAGAAGCCTAAATGGAAACGGGGTGAGCAAAAGTGGAGAGAAAGGACGGGAGGAAGGGAAATAGGGAAGTATATTAGTAAAGCAGAAAAAACTGCAGAATCAAATTTGTGAGAGCGAGAGATATAGTATAAAAAATAGAGCTTATTATGAAGCTAAAATATCTATTTTCAATTTTTTACTTTAGTTATATTTTAGTATCAATAAAATGAGGAACTTTTGAAGGTTTTGTCAATATAAATATTAGTAACCATTTTAAATTTTTTTCTTTTATTTTTATTTTGTCATTATGTTTAATTCATTTTATTGTGTTATTTTATTTTATTTTATAAATTAAATAAACTTTTGAGAACTAAGATATAGCCTGATTATGATGAATTAATTAAATTAAGCATGTTGTTATGATTTTCATATTTATTGGTGTATTTATTCTTAAACTTAATGCTTTCAAATTTTTGACTAACTTTTGAATGATTTGAGGAATAAAATGAAATTGTGAGGAGATTTTTATGACATAACTCTAAAATGTCTTTATGTATTTTTATATGATCATATTATTAACTATCATAGATTTCTTAAAAAACATTTTTTATACTTAACTTTAGATTTGTATTTTTACTGTTCACATATACGATACTATTTACATATATGATACTATTTGTATATATGATACTATTTACATATACGGTATTATTCATTATGAATTTAATTTATCGATCTTTTATGTAAATTTAATTATAAAAATATAAAATTTATGTATAACTTAAGAAATAATATATAAAGCAAAAGTAGTAGCTAACCATCGATGAATATGAATACAAAATCATAATAATATATTTAAATAAAATTAAATCTGATTAATTATAATAAAATTATAATTCATAGCATCCGTGTATTTGTTTGTGTGTTATTAATTTATGTTCATTTATTTTTATAATTTTATTTATTTAATTTTACACTTGTAATATTATTTTTTAGTTGCTCAAATAAAATTAAAGTTAACCAATTTTGATACTTAATAAAACTATCATCGTAGAAATGATACTTTACTTATCATTTTATTACTTGTACGATTTGTGTATTTGTGAAAATGCACAACAAGTTAACGGCGCCAAAAACTTGTTATGAATTTACACTTGAAATAAAGTGATGAGAAAAATATTGTTCCCACGAGAATAATGTTAATCAATTTTAATTTTATCTGAGCGATTGAAAAATGTTATAATTGAAAAATTAAATAATAAAATAAAATTATAAAAATAAATAAATAAAAATTAATAACACACAAATTAACACATAAATAATTGGAATAATGATTTCATTATAATTAATTAGATTTAATTTTATTTAAGTATATTATTATGATTTTTGCATTCATATTCATTGATGGTCAATTATCTTTATGTACTATGTCTCAAGTTATACATAAATTTTACATTTTTATAATTAAATTTATGTAAATGATTAGTAAATTAAAATTCATGATAAATAGTATCGTATATGTTAATAGTACCATACATGTAAACATTATTGTACATGTGAACAGTATCATACATGTGAACAATAAATACTAATCCGAATTCAATTATAAAATGTGTTCATTGATAAATCTGTGACAGTTAATGATATGATCACATAAAAATAGATAAATATATATCTTTATTCTATCCCAGATTTTATAATATTTATTTTAGAATCATGTTACAAAAATCTCTTTTCGATCTCATTTTGTTCCTCAAATCATTAAAGAGTTGGCCAAAAATTTGAAAATATTAAGTTTGAGAAAAATATACCAACAAATATGACAATTGTAACAACATGTTTAATTTAACTTAATCATCATAATTATCCTACGTCATAGTTCTCAGTAAAAATTTATTTAATCTATAAAGAAAAATAAAATAATATAACAAAATAACTTAAATATAATGACAAAATAAAAGAAAATAGTGTAAAATAGTTACTGATATTTATAATGATAAAACTTTTAGAAACTCTTCCTTTTATTAATATGAAAATTTCAACTTAAACTAAAAAGAAAAATTTATAAGTAACTTGTGCTTCAAATCTAGCTCTACACCAAAGGGCTAAGCTCCAAATTAGGGGTTTTTTTTTTTTTTCCTCCTTGCTTTGTTTGCTTTTCCTCCCTATCCTACTTTGCTAAAAAAAAAAAAAATGAAATTATTTCTTCACACCACGCATGGTATCAAAGTCCCTGGTGTTCAACGGGCGTGTAGGAAGAGAAAGAAAGAAAAAAAAGGAAAAAAAAGGAAAAAGAAAAAGAAAAAGAAAAAGAAAAAAAAGAAAAAAAAAAGGTAATTATACATGAGTTTCAACTGTTTTCTTTTTTATTTGAAATTAGAATTTGTCATAATTTTTTTATACGAGTTTCGATTTAAACAATTCTTTAAAAAAAAAAAAACTTATCAATGAGAGGATTAAAATAAGGCTAATCAAGTTATAGGTTTCACACCATGAATAATGACATCCAATGAGATCCACTTTCATGAATTTTTTTCATTTTTATTTAATACTACAGAAAAATAAAGTACTAAAATTAGATATTTTCAAAATAAAATGATATAAGTAAACTTATTGAAAATATTTAATTTTAAACTTATTTAATAAATTATTACTAAAATAAAGCAAAAATAAATTAAAATCTTATAAAACGTATAAAGATTTTAAATTAAAGTAAACAAACAAAAATAAATCAAAATAAATAAAACTCTCAATGATAATCTAATTTTTCTGTATGAAAAAGAGATAAAATAACTCTATTTTTATAAAGTTATCACCAAATATTAAAAAAAAAAAAGATATAACATTAGAAATGTATCACACATTCATTGGAGAACAGAAAAAGAACAAAACGTCAATTGTACATGTCATTTTCATATCTGTTAATGTTAAATATAGCATTCATATTGGTATTCAAGATGGCGTGGTCACTTGTAGTTTAGCATGTGTTTGGTTAAATATTCCAGCTTAATCTAGTTAATAAGTTAAGTTAAATTGATCATATCATACTTATACTTATTTAGTTTAGTTTGATTTGTATTAAAAATTATAAAAAAGAAATAACTTGTATTATAAATTGTGTTAAAATAATAAAAATAAATTTAAAAAATAATGAAAATGATTCCTATCGAAATAAATAAAGTTAAAACCAATTTGCTAACTTAATTAGACTTTAGAATGCTATTATCATTATTTTTGTTTAACTTGGATGACATTTACACAACCAATTCCAATTCACCATATAGAATTATTCATAAATATATCCAATCTAATCTAAATTATGGGCCCGTCCATCAACACGCAATGGCCCCAAATAATAAAAACAACTTCTCCCTAAAGTAGAAGGGGGAGAAAAATGAAAAATTTGACATTAAACATAAACGACTCGTCGTTTCAGAAAATTCTTTAATCCGGAGCTTTGCATCTCATCCTTCCGTACTTAAGCCCATTTGCTAGTGTCCATCCGATCGATCAAGATCGGGTGGTCCTGGTTTACTTTTTGCCAAATGCATTAATTTTTGAGTTTTTTGCCCTCTGATGGATTGAATTTTTACCCCTCGAAATCCACCTTAAGAGCCATTAGATTCCAGTTTTTGTTCCCGCTTCAGCTCCTTCCTTTTCATTGTTCGATTTCTTCTCGTTCATTATTCTTTCGATCGAATTTTTTGCCTTCCGTCTCTTCTGCAACAACTCTCCATTTCAGGTATGCACCTCTTTCTTCTCTACGACTTCGTTCGTTCTTCTCCGTTGCCAGATTAGGGCCTTTTGCTTTTGCGAAATCTTGATTCGCCGCCTTGTTTTTTGATCCGTATTGTTCGTTTTATGGATTTTTTTTACTTGATTTAGGTATCCGATTTATTCCTGAATTTGTGTAGGAAATCTCGTCTGATTTTGGTTTAATTTGCTCACATCTTATGGGGATTTTGATTAACAGTGCGGAATCGATTAAATTTTCTCGATTCTTCCCTGGGAATAAGAATGATCTCATTATAATCTTTCTTTTTTTTTTTAATCTTTATTTTGGGCACTTTAATTTCCTTGCATAATTGTGTTGCACTCCAATGCCAATGAAATTGAGCTCCCATTTCCATTAGAGAGGTGTTTTTTATGTTTCATTTCTCTCCATAAATATATCACTAAAATTTATTCACTTTTGGTTACATGGATATTAAACAAAAATCATTGCTTTAACAAAATAGACTGTTGGGACCTTGTATTTTTTCCCCCCCTTCCGAAAGCAGAACTTGTTGGTGTTAGTTTCTTCTTGTGCGTTTTCTGCAACCGGTTTGAGTATTAGAGTTAAAAGTAGAAAACCCATATAGATAATGAGGAGATGATGGAAGTTTCTTGCAAAAGACCGATCAATGATTTGAGACGGAAGTTTAGGTTCTAAACGAACGGTTTTTTCACTCTTTATAATGTAGATTTTGAAATTTTTTTTTTTTTGGTTGCAAAGAACGAGGAACTAGGAAGGTATTAGACCTTATGTTTCTCTGTCGAAAGCAAACCTTGTTAAAAGACCATTAACTGCGGAGTTCGGTGTTAAACCATGGGGTGAAGAAGATAAAAATGAGTGAATTAATTATGGGATAAAGTTAGTTTCTTGCAAAAGAACATCAATGTTTGAAATAATTAAGTTGTTAAATACTATAGATTGAGGGAAGTTTGGGTTCTAAACAACCGGTTTCTCTTCTTTTGATGTTTCCAGGTATTTCAAGAGCCATCAAGCCATGGGTGATTTTAGTATTCAGATCAGCAGCAACCTGGTTAATAGCCTTGCTGGTGAGGATGAGAAATTAAAGAAGAAGACTAAAAGAACTAGAACTAAGCTACCGCAGGACCCTCAACCTCAACGACCCCAAGCTAAAACAAATCAGAAGCAGGTTTCTGATGATTTTGCAATACCCAAGGGACCGGCTGCTACAGGATGGCCGCTTCAGCCTCCAGTGTTTTTGCCGGTAACCCCTCCAGCACTGTCGGCCAGTGCAGAGTTAGAAGCAATCCGATCCGTCCTTCAAGAGAGTGAGAGGGTTGTGGAGAAGTTGCAGAAGCAGGAAGATAACATGGTGCAGGAGGTTACACAAAGAGCAAAGGAGCTCCGTGATAAGGAGTTCAAGCTTCCCTACCAGAGGCCTCTGCCCTGCGTGGCTGAGAATGAGGCTTGCCTAGCTTGCTACAAGGAGCATCTGAAGGATCCCCTGAAATGCGCTGACCTTGTTCGCAATTTTGCGGATTGCGCTCGAAGAGTCAGACAACAAGTTAGCTCGGTGCAGTAGTGTTTTTTTTGGGAGAGAAATTTTGGTTTACAGGCTTAGTGCAAGCTGTCTTTTTAACAAAATATTTGCAGTGGAAAATAAACCTAAACATTGATTGGCATTTTCGTCATTGAGAGTGCCGCTTGTGATGCCATATTGTCGTTTATGCATTTGTTCAATACATGACCTTATGCTCTTTAAACTGTCAACAACTAAAGTGAAATGTTGATGCTCTTAGATTAGGAAATTGAAATGGAACTTGTTGTAAACTCGTAATCGGCGGTTAAATTCTTCAAGAAGCTATTTGCCAATTTTGCCTACTTCTGTGCTTATGATTTGGTTGTTGAGTGTTCCTTCTTTCATACAAGCAGGATGGAAACCGGTTACTGAAACCAGCTTTGGTGAATTTGCAGAGATCAAAGGGGGCATTTGGATGCTAACCTGTCCTCAAGGCTCCAAAACTAATGCATTCATCAACCCTGCTACACTTTTTTGATCATTTTCTTCCACTCTTTCCTAATCATGATTCCCGATAAGATGGAAGAAATGCTGTCCAAGGACTACATGAAGCGGATTATTAGTCTAATATATACCAAAAATAGAAAAAAAAAATTGGGGAACGAAAATATAGATTGTTGGGATGTGAAATCCTAACAATCTTGTTTATTTGGGGCGATATGAAGGCCAAGGTTAATGAAATGGAGATCAGTGGGATACAATCATAGGATCACGAGGATGGAGAATCTTATGGAAAACGTACAAAAAATACCTTAAATATTATTGAACAGTTATTATCAGTTAGATTTTTATCATAGTTCGTTGTATTTATTTATATTTTGTTTTAATATGATTTCAATTAAACTAAATATTACATATAAATAGTGCACGTATAAAGTATAAAGGGTAGAATTTGAACCTTCAATCCCAATTTAAAAAATATATACATGAATTTAGACGGGGAAAAAAATATAAAAAAAGAGCGAATTAATCCAAGGATAAATCAGAGAATAAAAAATATAAAGAAAAAGAGGGAGAGAAAGGGAAAAAAGAAAAAAAAAAAAAAGACCTTGATTAAATTAAATCAACGAATAAATCCAAGGATTTAAAAAAAAAAAAATCTAAGGCAGGTGCAGGTCACGTGAATTTAGATGGGGCCGATTTTCACGCTCCATCTCCTCTTCGGCAGTGGGAGTGTGCGTGGCCGAGCCGAGGTCCACTAATTTATCGCCGATTTTTTGGTGGTTTCCTCGGAGCCCTCTAAATCGCCGATCTCAACTTGTTTCCCCGATTCCGATCACTCCAACCAATTCACCACCTTTCTGCTCGGATCTTTTCCCGACCAGGCAACTTCCCTGATTTGCTCTCTTTAAGTCTTCTTTTATTTTTTTAAAATTTTTGGGGTTCTGTTTTATCTATGTTTTTTGGTTCTGATCTTTTTGATTCTGTGAAATTTTTAGAATTTTATGAAGCTTTCAAAGATGCTAATATATATGTATATATAATTAAGTTGAAAATGCTATTTTTTCAATTGCTTAGTAAAGAACAAAATAAGTATATGTCCAAGACTTTGAAGTTTGAGATTTGGAGCTTCATTACAACTTTCATAATTGGAAAACGAATGAGTTTTGGAGAAACTAACGGTTTTAATTGATTTATCATCCTTTGAGCCGTTATTTTGTTCGAAACATGTTGGCTTTGAAGCGAAGGTTTCAGTTTTGCAGTGAAGAATGTTGGCTTTATCATCTTCAGATATCTATGTCCTTGTCTTGTTTCATGCTATTTTTCTATTTTTTATCGTTAAGCAATATATATATCTATATATTTTTAATTCGATTATGTTGATTTTGAGCACAGGTTCTATAATGTTGGCACCGAATTTTCCGTGAGGAGTTTAAGAATTTGTTGAACTTTTGACAAGTTGAAGAAAATGGTGCGAGGAAGAGATGCGTGTTGGGAACATTGCGTCCTTGTTGATGCAAGTAGACAGAAGGTTAGGTGTAACTATTGTCAACGGGAGTTCAGTGGTGGCGTTTATAGAATGAAGTTCCACTTAGCTCAAATCAAGAACAAAGACATAGTCCCTTGTACAGAAGTCCCAACTGAAGTATGTGAACATATTCGGAGTATATTAAGCGCTCCCAAGAAACAGAAAACTACCAAGAAACCAAAGGTGGACCAAGCAGCACCGGTGGCAAATGATCGGCAGAATAGCTCTTCTGCTAGTGGCGACTTTCATCCTAACAACCATGGATCTAGCGGTGGTCACAAGGAAAGCGCCTGCCCATCTTTGTTGTTTCCGCGCCCTTCGCCAAATAGACAACCAGTGGTGGAAGATGCTCAAAGGCAAAAACAAGATGATGCCGATAAAAAAATTGCTGTTTTTTTCTTCCATAATTGTATCCCATTTAATGCTGCTAAATCCGGCTATTACCAAGAAATGGTGGATGCTATAGCAGAGTGTGGGGTGGGCTATAGAGCCCCAAGTTATGAGAAGCTGAGATCGTCACTTTTGGAAAAAGTGAAAGGTGAAATACATGATTCCTACAGGAAGTATAGAGATGAGTGGAGAGAAACAGGTTGTACTATCTTATGTGATAGCTGGTCTGATTGTAGTAGGACCAAATCACTTGTGGTGTTCTCAGTTACGTGCCCAAAGGGGACGCTATTTCTGAAATCAGTTGATGTCTCTACTGACAGAGATGATGCTAATTACCTGTTCGAGTTGCTTGAGTCTGTTGTCTTGGAGGTTGGTGTCGAAAATGTTGTACAGGTCATAACTGATGCTGTAGGCAGTTATATTTATGCAGGACGGCTTCTCATGGCAAAGTACAATTCTTTGTTTTGGTCTCCTTGCGCATCTTGTTGTATCGATAAGATATTGGAGGATCTCGGTAAGCTAGAGTGGGTGAAAACAGTCCTGGAGGGGGCAAAGACCATAACGACGTATATTTATAGCCATCCATGGACTTTGAACATGATGAGAAAGTTTACTGGTGGAAGGGAACTAATCAGGCCAAGAATTAGTAGTTATGTGACTAATTTCCTCTCGTTGAGGTCTATTGTGATTCAGGAAGAGAACTTAAAGCATATGTTCTCTCATACAGAGTGGTTGTCATCCATGTACAGTAGGCATCCCGAGGCTCAAGCAATAAAGTCGTTGTTGTATTTGGATAGATTTTGGGAGCATGCACATGAAGCTGTCAGTGTTTCCGAACCATTTGTTAAAATCCTAAGAATTGTTGACGGGGACATGCCAGCCATGGGATACATGTATGAAAGCATAGAGAGGGCCAAGGTTGGCATAAAAGCCTACTATAAAGGCATTGAAGAGAAGTATATGCCACTCCTGGATATGATCGAGCGGAGATGGAATATGCAGCTGCACTCATCCTTGCATGCGGCTGCAGCATTCCTAAATCCTTCGATATCTTACAATGCAAATTTTAAGATTGATTTGAGATTGAGGAATGGGTTTCAAGAAGCCATGTTAAAAATGGCTACCACAGAAAATGATAAAATGGAAATAGCAAAGGAATATCCGGTGTACATTAATGCGCAAGGTGCTCTTGGGACGGATTTTGCAATCATGGGAAGGACATTAAATGCCCCAGGTATGTGCAAATCCTATGGACCTTCGCCCTAGCTTTGTTTCTCGATTTGGTATAAACCACAAAATTATTTGTACCTTTGATAAGGCTTTAGCCAATAATTATATAGGATTTATGCACCAGGTTATTTTAGTAACTAACTTGTTTTGATTCCAATTCCAAATCTTAGTAGTTAGTAGACATTAGAGAGCATGGAAAGAGAATTAGACATTTGTTTGCTCTTATTTTCTAATAAACAAGTAAACAGCTCTTTCCTAATCCTTTCCTTTGCTTTGCCAAACCTTTGTGCTTCTCCACTACATTTCTTTACAGATTAGTAAACTTGCCCTTGATAGACTTGACAGTTAGCATTACACAAGTTGTCCGGTCAGTCATCTATATACAAATGTGGAGCAAAGAGTTGGGCAATTTTAAAAGTTAAAATTTCGATATTTAGCAGAAAGAAACTTTTAAGTCATTAAAAGAACAAATATGTGGAAATAACATTCTATTCATGTGCCAAAGAGGTTTGTCTTCTCAGTTGATAAGCATTCATACGTCTTTTGTTTGCCCTTTTTATGCAGATCTTGTTTCTTTGTCCTGTCTTGCCAGCATTTTCAAAAAAGACAAGCGTTTTTATTTCCCTTGATCTTTCGGTATAACATAATATGGATAAACTGATTATTATCTTATATTTACACCCGTTCTTAGGTGATTGGTGGGCAGGATACGGATACGAAATCCCAACTCTTCAGAGAGCTGCAATAAGGATATTGAGCCAACCTTGCAGTTCCCACTGGTGCAGGTGGAATTGGACCACCTTTGAGAGCATTCACAACAAGAATCGTAACAGGGTAGAACTAGAAAAGTTGAACGATTTGGTGTTTGTCCACTGCAATCTGTGGCTACAAGGTATATGCCAAAGTAGAGGTGGAAAATGTAAACCTGTGATCTTTGATGAAATAGATGTTAGCTCTGAATGGCCCTCTGAGTTTGACCCTTCTGCCCCACTTTTAGATGATTCATGGTTGGCTGATTTACCCTCTGATTGTAGCGCTAGTCCCTAAAGAAAAAAGATTGGAAAAATAACAGATTCTACGATGGGTGCCCCTAGTGTTTGATTGCAATCGTGCCATTTAAATCAGACAAACAGTGATATGAAGGGGGTTCAGTGGTGGTGAAAAATTTCGTTCACACATACAATACACACCTTTCAATTTAAATCTTACGATTGCAATCAATTCCCCTATCGAATCTATACATATGTGCATCAGCATGACAATATCTCATATTCATATTTATATGTATATATGTATGACTTTGTTGTTGTATGACAATGTAGTTAATGTAAGATATTTATGATATAGGTAAAACAAATAAGTGTAGTTGTCTGGGTTCATATCATGGTCGGCGGCATCTTTTTGTTGTAACCGCATATTTTTTAATCGTAACATTATTCTTCAACTTCCTCAACTTGTTTTCCAGGGCGTTCTAGGGTCCCCCGCTGTTTTTTTCTTCCTTTTGTAATTTTGCAAGTGAAATTGGTGTCTCAGAAACAACAAAGTGTAACATGCCAATCAGAGTCTTTTTCTGATATTTTTTTTACCCAATTTAAGCCAACGAAAATGAGTTGCAAGAATTTTCAGCCGGCTATTCCTTGTCGCTAAGGCTGTTGGCTACAAGGCACCTATAAAGATTATTTTTTGTTTTTGTCGACACTTAATCAATGTGAGAGAAAAGGATTAGGCCCCTTAAGCAAGATGTTGAGTCTGTTAGGAGTTGGCTACAAAAGCAGAGATTAGTATCAACAAAATTATTATTTGTTCTTGTAACTAACGTTGCTATCATCCTAACAACCATTAATGGAGGAATCTTCTTCTCAATCCCTAGCTTCTTCTTCTGCTTCAACAAAATTTGTTCCAATTTCGTTCAATCACTCATTCTCAGTGAAGTTGGACAATGAAGACTTCTTGATCTGGCAAAAACGGATCTATTCTGTGATCAGAGGCCATAATCTTCAAGATTTCATCACTGGAGACAAATGTCGGCCATTAAAGTACAAGACAGCCGAAGATCGTGCTCGTGGGAAGGTGAATCGAACGGGCCCAACAGGATCGGCTTCTTGTCTCATACATAATGTCCTCCATCACCAATAGCGTCTTTTCTCGCCTTGTTAGCTGTGACACAGCTGCTCAAACTTGAGCTAAGATCTCTCAGTTCAAGATAATGCTGCGGAACATGGAAGAAAGATTCTCTCAGTATGAACGAATTTCTACTCAAGATAATCTTTCAACTAAAGATCATATTGATGCTATAATAGATGGTTTGTCAAGTGAATGTTACACTTTCTTTCTCACAATAAATTCTGCTCGAAATGAAGAATTTACTGTTGAAGGAAGTTGAATCTTTGCTGCTTGCTCAAGAAGCTCGCATAGAAAAACATCACAAGAATCTTGATTCAACGTCCACCGCACTTTCTGCTAATCCTGCTAATTCTTCCAATAATTTTCATGGTGAAGGAAGGTACAACCAGAATTTTGGGAATTCTGTCGTGGAGGAGGCAATGGTCAATTTGGAGGATTTGGTACAACTTGGGGTGCCAGTTTAAGCGACAATGAATGGATGTGAAAAGAATAAAAGTTGTGTAGGGAGTCATAATATAATAATTAGAGGCAGTAAATTTTGTCCTAGGGCTAGTCCAATTGACAAGAAGTGATGTGGGATGAAAGGTCACGATTTTGAAAATCGACAAGTGTCGTGTATTAAAAGATACGGTGTATTGTGATGTTTAGGTGTTAAAAAAAAAAAAGGTAATAAATTTTGCATAGGAGAAGAATTCGAAGTTTTGTTGTCGTTTGTTGGCTGAAAAAGGTTTGCGTCCAACCTAGGAAACTGGGCTTTTGAACGATAAGGGAGTTCTTCCCTTCCTGTTTGGTGTTTGGCCGTCTTTATCTTTATTTTATATTTTATTTTGCTGAGTATCATTTAGCATTATTTTGTAAAATGAGCTCTTCCCTCATTATTTTGTTCGTGGTCATGGGCATCGGGGGAGAAGGAGTAGCAGTCGACGTTGGCTGAGGAGGTAGAAAACACGCTTAGGTCGGACTTGAGCATCAAGAGGACCAAGTTGGGCTTGGCGTTGCGTGCTCTGCAGCCTAATCTCACTGCCGTCGCGATGACACCAAGAGTTTTTCATGACAACGGTGTTTCGAGAGAGGAGTTTGGAAGGGGAGGCTCTGCCCTTACCGATTGCCAATTTTTAATTTTATCCGTTCTTTACCTTTCAATGCTTTTGATCACCGTCCATTATCTGATCACTTTCTTCCATAATTTATTTTCAAAACAATAAAATAGATGACTCATATTTACATAATCCTTTATTTATTAACCAGTGGATTATAACTAACGTTACGTATAAAATAGTTTGGACGAGAATTTCGTTTTTTAAAAATGAAAAATTTTTAAATTTAAAAAATAAAAAATTATTTGAAATTTTTTTAAAAGTAAAAAATTATTTGAGTGGGTAAAATTTTTTTATTTTTAAAGAGTTTTTATTTTATTTTTTAAAAATAAAAAATTTTAAATATTTAAATACGAAAATTTAATAAGGTTTATTTTTATTAAAATGAAAAATTTTTTATTTTTTAAATTTAGAAATGTCAAATCAATAAATCAATTTATTATGTTATTATACTAATATATATTAAAAAATTTTAATTTTAAGGAGAATATAAACATATTATATAATATAATATATCTTATTTATTAAATAATTTTTCATAAAATAGTTTTTGTTACAATTATTTTTGTTATATATACACATACAGAGGAAAGGTCTAAATTTTTGTTATTAATATTTTGACCGTACAAAAGTAGATGGACGGTGATGATTAAATGACTGAAAGTCAAATTGTAAATTTGAGATGTCTAACTTCACAGCCAGTTGAGTGTAGCCACATCGTTTGCCTACGTCTCTGTCTCCTTCCACCGTATAACTTTCGCTTAAAAAAAAAAAAAAAAAAAAATTCCAGATGCTTCTCCTTGCGCGTTTCTCTGTCTTCAATGCACTCTCTGTCATCTTCTCTCTTTCAAAAAGGAAACTCTCTCTAAAAAACCATTCAATCAAAATCCCTGGCTTCACTAATACAACCAAGCACTAGAACGACGAGCTATAAAATCGGATATACCCATTAGCCGGCCGGACAACGACGTGCTCCTATATTCCTCTATATATAATAGTTTGCGTTAAATATTGCCCGTAACCAAAACTCAATCTTTCTCCAGCGTTCCCCTTTCCCAACATACACCACCACCATGGAAGTCACCTTCCCCCCGTCCATAAAGAATCTCATCACCACCGTCGTATCATCACTGACGACGGAAAACCACACCTTCACTCCCGCGTTTTACACTCTCTCCGCTCTCCTTCTCCTCTCTCTCATCATCCTCTTCAAGCTCATCTCTGCCACGTCCCGCCGCAATCCCTGCCTCCCCCCCGGCCCACGGGCCCTGCCCCTCCTCGGCAACCTCCTCGATCTGGAGCCGGAGCTCCACTCCCACTTCGCCGCCCTGGCCCAGACTCACGGCCAAATCTTCAGGCTCCGCCTCGGCACCAAGCTCGGCGTCGTCATTTCCTCCACCTCCCTCGCCCGCGAGGTCCTCAAGGAAAACGACGTCGTCTTCGCCAACCGCGACGTCCCCGCCGCGGCCCTCGTCGCCACTTACGGCGGCCGCGACATTGCCTGGACGCCCTACGGCCCCGAGTGGCGGATGCTGAGGAAAGTCTGCGTAATCAAGATGCTCAGCCAGAACACGCTCGACTCCGTCTACGGGCTCCGACGCCGGGAGGTGCGGAGGGCGGTCGCCCACTTCTACGCGCGGGTCGGGTCGGAGGTCAACGTCGGCGAGCAGATGTTCCTGACGACGTTGAACGTGATCACGAGCATGATGTGGGGTGGGAGCATGGAGGCGGGGGCGGCGGAGAGGGAGAGTTTGGGGGCGGAGTTCCGGCGGGCCGTGGGGGAGATGACGTACCTTTTCGGGAAGCCCAATCTGTCGGACTTTTATCCGGGCCTGGCCCGGTTTGACCTGCAAGGGGTGGCCAGAAAGATGGCTCCGCTGGCCCGGAGGTTTGATTCGATTTTTGATAAGATGATTGATCAACGGAGTTTGAATACGGACGGCGGTGATGGGGGTGGAAAGAAGAACAAGGATTTTTTGCAGTTCTTGTTGCAGTTGAAAGATGAGGAGGATTCGAAGACGCCTTTGACCATGGTCCATGTAAAGGCCTTGTTAATGGTAATGGTATATTTTCTTTATATTACTTATGTTATTACTTTACTTTCTTTCTGTTGTTAGTATGTTTATTGTGGTTTATTGTGTGTTGACATTTGGGGTAAGCGTGTTTATTTTGAGGTGAAAAAGAGTTCACTCACGAAATTATTTAAAGCAGAAGTAACTTGTTTGTCGGACATGTACATATGTATATTTATATATATATATATGTATATGTATATAGACCGCGTGTCTTCAAGTTAGTCCTAAAAATATGTCTTTGCTTCTTTTTGTTTTTGTTTATTTTTTTTTAAATCAATGTTGTCAATTTAACATTACTTTAGATCACCATAACTTCAGATACCACTTAAAAAGTTATTTTTTTACATTATTTTCTCAAATACGTAATCTAAAGGGACCAGTCGTAAAAAGACGGAATTTCTTTGAATTTGCTGATGAAGTAGGGAATTACATGCATAATGTGGTTTGATCAATATTTGAACAGGATATGGTAGTAGGCGGGACAGACACATCCTCGAATGCTGCTGAGTTTGCCATGGCTGAAATCTTAAACCAACCAGAGATTAAGGCCAAGGTACAACAAGAACTAGACGCCGTGGTTGGTAAAGATAACATAGTAGAAGAGTCCCACATTCACAAACTCCCTTACTTACAAGCCGTGATGAAGGAAGCTCTGAGGCTGCACCCGGCCCTGCCCCTGTTAATCCCTCGCTGCCCAAGTGAAACTTGCACCGTGGGGGGCTACACCATCCCGAAGGGCTCTCGGATTTTCATCAACGTTTGGGCGATGCAGAGAGACCCTTCCGTATGGGAAAACCCTTTGAAGTTTGATCCAGAGAGGTTCTACAACACCAAGTGGGACTTTAGTGGAAGTGACTTTAACTATTTACCATTTGGATCCGGCAGAAGAATTTGTGCAGGAATTGCAATGGCTGAGAGGATGGTCATGTACTCTCTTGCCACGCTTTTGCATTCTTTTGACTGGGAACTGCCTCGCGGAGAGAAGATGGATCTTTCGGAGAAATTTGGGATTGTGCTGAAAAAGAAGATTCCGCTCGTTGCCATTCCTACTCCAAGATTGTCTGATCCCGCACTTTACGAGTAATCCCCGGTATTTAGCTTAGTGGAACCTTATTTAATGGTTTATCATGTTAAAATATTTTTGGTTGGGTATATAAAGGTTATTTTACTAGTATTGTGAAACTCTGAGCTCTCAAATTACATTAAAGTTATAACATAACAAAAAAAAAAATTTTTTTTACATAATTTAATATGATTCGATGAAAGTGTAATGATTCGAAATTTCATCAAAATTCTTCATGTCATATATATTGTATTTATGTGCTTTATATACTGCGTTGAGCTTCTTAGTTTCGAAGTGCTCACAATCAAACGATAAATCCTTTTGTGTATTACTTGAACCTGTACAAGATATCATTAATGTGTACTAACCAATCCAAACAATTCACAATGGGATGTCCTTTTGGATTATTTTTTCTCCCTACTTTGATTTTCGGGTTATCGAGAAATAAAGCAGAAAACAAACCAATGTTGAAATGTAGCAAAAAATTCAATATATATTTAGAATCGCAAAAATCAGATATATGATGACATAATTGCCGATTGTGGTTTTTAAAATAGTAATTCGAAGAAAAGCACCTTAAAACGGGAGTAATGGTGTCAACAATAATTTGAATTATTATCCCACAAATCTTTTTCTTAATTTCACCTCAATTTCTTTGAAAGAGGCTGTTAAAATTTCAGCACTTAAGAACAACTTCAAACTACAAAGATTTCCCAACCAAGCAAAACAAATCATAATTATATTTAAAGATATACACTAAGAATATTATTGATCCCAAAAAAATTGCTTGTATTAAACACGAAAAAAAAAAACTCAAGAAAAATACACTATTCACTCTTCCACATTCACTCTTCGTCTACCTTTTTTTTTCCTCTTTTCAACCACCTCCAATTTTTTTTTTCTTTTCACTAAAAAATAAAAAACTATGTATTCAGATCAAAAACTAAAAATGACCACTATGGAGAATATTAAGAATATTCTCTCTCTCTTTTTTTTTTTTTTTTAACACAAATATGTACAAACTAACATTTATAATTTGTTAACTTGTCTAATAAAATTACTACAAGAAAAAACATCCGTCAAGTCAATCTTCAAACAACAGTCTTCATATTAGAGGTTAATAGTATGATTTCATTATTGTAATGAACATTTCATTGAATGAAAAGTAAATAAAAAATCCTAAAATTATATGGTTTATCATAATGGTGATGACTAGCATAATGATTAATATTTAGCATAATGATAATACCGTTATGATACTGATTTTTGATATATCACAAGTACTAACATAACGATCATAGCAATAACATGAATATAGAAGATGAATGCAAAATAAAGATTATTGCAGACATAATCTTGTGATAATTACATACTTACTCTATAAAATGTGGATTTCAAATCTCCTACTTCAATTTATAAAAAAAAAAAACTAAAAAAAAGAGTCACATTTCAAATACCATTGTTATAATCATGAAATATTTTTTAATTTTTACTTTATTTTTGTTTCTTGTGTTTTCAATTATGATAAGATAGGTATCCTGCTAAAAAGACTAAAACAACTGTTTAAGAGTTTTGTAGGAAAATAAATCGGTAAAAAAGTATCAGAGTGGCACAACGAACAATAAAAAATTTTTAGATTGTTAAATATCTCATGATGCCATATACAATAAACCAACAACAATTAAAACTCATACCTCAAGAACGCCAATCTGCAGGAGGAGAATGACCGGAGGGCTTCAACCAACTAGCCTTCTCTACTATTCTCCAATTCCCGAATGGTTGAGTGTGTGGGCACTCTGAACCTCGATCGGTATGCTAGCACTGCTAGTCTTCTTCCGACTACTAAGATCTTTAAAGAACTTATTGTCACGGTGGGCTGTGCAATAATAAGCCTGCTCACCTGAGAGTCTGTGGTCTAAGAGAACTGGAGTGGCAGGACCTCTATTTATAGACCTGCATGAGGTGATTCTCTGAATTCGAATTGGATTAGGAGAAGATATTCTCCCTTATCCACAAGCACAAAATCTGAATTTTCGAAGGGGAAATCCCAACAATAAAATTCGACCACTTTAGGATAAATCCAATCTAAATCTAAACAAGATTTTAACTAAAATTTTATCTCCCTTTTTCAACCAAAAAATCCGAAAAATCTAAGGAGAAAATCTCCTCAAAAAATTCGACCACTTTTGGATAAAGGAGAATCAAAATTCCACTAGGATTTTCAAGCTTGAATCTTATCTCATCCTTATCCAAAATAACCGAATTTTTCCTAGGAGATACACTCCTAAATTTCGGCCACCTTCTGGGAAGAGAGAATCCAAATTCAACTAGGATTGAAACCTGAATTTTTCCTTGAATCTTATCCACAAAAAATCCGAAAATCATTGAGGATAATCCTCAAAATTTTCGTCCAACTTTAGTTAGGATTTGGATTTAAAATTCAAGTAGGATTCTAACAAGATTATCCTCTCCATATCCAACTCAAATTCGAATTTTAAACCTTGTGGATTTACCACAATAAATTCGAATCCCACTTGGACTGTGATTCAAAACAGTTGTGTTTCAAATTTCATGTTCTCATGGATAATTTTCTACAACTCCAATCCAAACTCAAATAAAATCATGGTAACTTTATTTGGAGTTCGAATAATTGTGTACTCTATTATCCAAAACAAAATCTGAATCCAACCGGAGAGAATCTTGTCTGCCATCCTAATCCTATGTCATCACCATCCATGCATAATAAACTAGCCAATAGCATATACAAATCAATTTGCCAAACGTTAAGGAGTTATGTAGAGCTAGTAGAGGGACTGATTGGACATATATAATCGGGCTCTCACAAGTCCATATGATCATCATTCTTTTACCGAACAACTCAATCATATGATCACTAATTTCAGAGTCACACCACTATAAACTTGAAACTGAACTTCCAATTATATACCGTATTACGTAAGCCTGTGACAAGCTATCGTCCAATGACCTTGTCATATATGCAGAACCCTCATATGATATCCATGATCAGCCTTAGACCAAAGTCCGTTTAATCCTATTGATCAGGCTATCTTAAAGTTCCATTATACTACCGAATAAAGAAAATGATTATTCACCATATGTAATAAGAAGTCATCCGCTCAGCAGACGACCCAAGGCTTTGTCCATTTTCACATTCAATATAATGCCTTTAAGAGGATACCCTTAACTCCTCATTAGAGCTATGATTCCGATATCTGTAAACGAACCCTTCATCGTATACAAGTCATGCACCCAACGAACCGGTCTATAAGCTTACTACCTCTGAGACGCTTTAGCCATTGGAACATCAAAGTACACAAGTCATATACATGAAACTGTCCTTTTACTCAGGATTAAGGTTACTGCATAATGAACGTCAAAAGCAGATCGATCCACTCAAAGCCGACTTTGTAGATCAATCACGTTTTAGTCCCGGTCTAATATGTGACCACCAAGCAACATATCTATGTCTCTACTTGGGACTCGAGCTCCAGATAGTCAAGACAAACCGTTCCCTCTAAGGCTTTAGACAACATAATAGTCTTAATATGAGTTAGATGCTCGGTCTAACCCCATAGACTACAGACTATAATTTAGACCGCTAACTTTAGAACATTGTCTTCTCGCATACAAAAGTCCATTGCATGCAACGTTCTAACAGTTTAACACAAGCAGTCAGGGAGCCATATTTGCTTACATTTACTTTAACATGTAAATAAAATGAGGACGGATAGCAATGAAATGAATAACTTCTATATATATAATTTTATTATCCAGTTCAAAATAAATACATCAAAATGTTTCTAATGCTTAGGGCATTTCTTAATAAGCTTTGCTTTTAAAAAATAAAAATAAAAAAATCATTAAAAAACCTTTTTCACTATTTTTATTGCAAAACTATATACTAAATTTAACTGGTGAAATTTTAACATATGAATATGTTAAGTTTGAATTTTTTTAATTCAAATTTGAAAAAGGTAGAAATAAATATAGCATGTGTTAAATACATAAGTTGGAATTGAGTTTTTTAAATTGTTGTTGTTTGAGTTTTCAAAAACTAATTAAAATTTTTATTGACTTTTCAAGTTAAAAAAAAAAAAAAAAGAAAAACGAGAGGAGTTTTTTGGGTATAAATTGTTACTCCACACACCCCAATAATCCCTCTTAAAAAAAAAAAAAAAACCCAGTGCATTTTTAAAAATGGTCCCGTAAGTTTCTCTTAGAATTTTCATTTCAAATTTTATACCTAAAACAAAACCATTTGGAAAACATTGCCAAACAGATTTGTTTAATTTGTTTTTAAATGACAATATGTTTTCTATATTCCAAGACATACACCAAGTGCATCATTGATCATAGGGAAATTATTTATATTGATCACGAAAAATAAGAGCTCAAAACAAATACACCATCTTCTCATAATAGACCAAAAAATCCTAGAACAACCTTTTTCAAGATTCACTCTCTGTCTATTTTTTTTTTTCTTTGTTATAGCCAGTCTCGATTTTTTTTTCTTTTCACTAAAAAAACAAAAAACTATGTGCTCCGGTCAAAAACCAAAAACAACCATTAGGGAGAATATTAGGAATATTCTCCTTTTTTTTTTAATACAAATCTGAACAAACTAACATTTATAACCTGTCAACTTGTTTAATAAAACCAGTACAAGAAAGACACCTATCAAGTCAATCTCTAAACAACAATCAATATAACAGAGGTTAATGATAAGATTTCATTATTGTAATGAACATTTCATTTAATGAAAAGCAGACAAAAAATCCTAAAATTATACAATTTATCATGATAGTGATAACTAGCATAATGATCAATATTTACAATAATGATAATGGTGTTATGATAATGATTTTTGATATATCATAAGTTCTAAAATGACGATCATAGCAATAACATAAGTGTAGAAGATGGATGCAAAACAAAGATTGTTCCAGGTATAATCTTATGATAACTACACCCCTGATTTTATAAAATGTGAAATTTGAATCTTCTATTCCAAATAAAAAAAAAACTAAAAAAAAAAGAGTCTCATTTTAAATTTCATTGTTATAATCATGCCATATTTTGTAATTTTTGCTTTATTTTCGTTTCTTGTGTTTTCAATTATGGGAAGATAGGTATCCAGCTAAAAAGACTAAAACAACTATTTAAGAGCTTTGCTTCTAAAAAATAAAAATAAAAAAAATCATAAAAAAACCTTTTTTTGCTACTTTTATTGCAAAACTATATATTAAATTTAATTAGTGAAAATTTAAAGTATGAATCAATCATAAGATGTTGAATTTAAATTTCTTCAATTCAAATTTGATAGAGGTAGAAATAAATATGGCACATATTTAATGCATAGGTTGGAGTTATGTTTTTTGAATTTTAGTTGTTTGAGTTTTCAAAAACTAATTAAAATTTTTGTTGACTTTTCAAGGAAAAGAACTAGATGAGTTTTTTTGGTATGAATTGTTATCGCATACACCCCAATAATCCCTCTTTACAAAATAACCGATTGTATTTTTAAAAATAGTCCCATAAGTATCTCTTTGAATTTTCACTTCAAATTTTATGCCTAAACCAAAACTATTTGGAAAACATTGTCAATCAGATTTGTTTAATTTGTTTTTAAATAACAATATGTGTTATATACTCCAAGACATATATCAAGAATATCATTGACCACAGAAAAATTACTTGTATTGATGACGAAATATAAGAACTCAAGAAAAATACACTGTCTTTTCATAAGAGACCAAGAAATTCTAGAAGAGTCTTTTTATTTACTCTCTGTCTACTTTTTTATCTCTTTGTTACAGCTGGCCTCAAAAATTTTTTTTTGCTTCACTAAAAAACAAAAAACTATGTATTCTGGTCCAAAACTAAAAACAACCACTATGGGAATATTATTTTTTTAATACAACTTTAAACAAACTAACATTTATAACTTGTCAACTTATCTAATAAAACCAATACCAAAAAAACATCTGTCAAGTTATTCTTCAAACAGTAGTTAACATAACAGAGATTAATAGTAAGACTTCATTATTATAATGAACATTTCATTGAATGAAAAGTAAACAAAAAATCCTAAAATTATACAGTTTATCATAATGTTGATAACTAGCATAATGATCAATATTTAGACTAATGATAATAGTGTTATGATAATGATTTTTGATATGTCATAAGTTCTAGCATAAGGATCATAGCAATAATATGAGTGCAGAAGATTAATGTAAAACAAAGATTATTATAGGTATAATTTTACGATAATTACATACCTAACTCTATAAAATGTAGAGTTTGAATCTCTTATTTCAAGTAAAAAAAACTAAAAAGAATGACTCACATTTCAAATTCCATTATTATAATCATGTCACATTTTGTAATTTTTTTCTTTATTTTCGTTTCTTGTGTTTTCAATTATGAGAAAGTGGGTATCCAGCTAAAAAGACTAAAACAACTGTTTAAGAGCTTTGCTTCTAAAAAATAAAAATAAAAAAAAATCATAAAAAACCTTTTTTCACTACTTTTACTGTAAACTATATACTAAATTTAACTTAGTAAAAATTTAACATATGATTCTATTATAAGATGTTGAGTTTGAATTTCTTTAATTCAAATTTGAAAAAGGTAAAAATAAATATAGCATGTATTTGATGTATAGGTTGAAGTTGAGTTTTCAAAAAATAATTAAAATTTTTGTTGATTTTTCAAGGAAAAAAATAAGATGAGTTTTTTGGACATGAATTGTTACTCCATACACCCCAATAATCTCTCTTACAAAAATAATAATAATAATAATAATAATAACCGAGTGCATTTTTAAAACGGTCCAACAAGTTTCTTTTAGAATTTTCATTTCAAATTTTATACCTAAAACAAAACCATTTGGAAAACATTGCCAAACAGATTTGTTTAACTTGATTTTAAATAAACGATTTCCATCGGTTGTGACAAAGGGTATATGCCGATCGGAGACTTTGTCTGATTCTTGACACTGAGGACAAAACATGCAAAGAAATAAAATAATCCAATCTTACATCTTTAGCAAAAAAAAAAAAAAATAATAAATAATAAATAAATCACACAACTAACCGAGACATTGCAAAGAGAAATAACTCATAAAGAAATCTCTCTTATAAGATATAATATTAGACAAAACTTACACTCGTATATATCATACTAAAAGATTCCTTTAATACGGTTTCTAGCCGAATATTAGACATGAGTTTTGTCTTTATATTAGCCTATGATTCCATTGCCCTTCTTCAAAACCATCAGAGTATTTCCCTACAACTTCAATATGGCAATTGATACCTCCCAACTCTCGTTATAGCTATTTTTTTTTATTTTCCAGAAGTCAACGTTCAAATTTCTCATCTCTAACCTAAACGTGCCATGGTATCCACTTCGACAGAGAACCATGACCTTACAAGCTTTTTTCTTTCTCTCTCTCTGCCATCTTTGCCTTGGTTTTGTACGCATGGATACATCTCAAACATATTCCCAATACGTCACCTTTACCACGAGGCCCAATGGGCCTTCCTTTTGTAGGCAACGTCCTGTCCCTCGACCCGGACATTCACTCCTACTTTGCGGGCTTGGCCCGAATTATGAAGCTCAAACTCGGAAACGAGCTCGGTGTCGTCGTGACGTCCCCGTCTTCGGCCCGCAAAGTCCTCAAAGAAAACGACATCATTTTCGCCAACCGATACCCGCCCGGCGTGGTCCGAAACGCCATGTATGGTGGGCCCGATATAGTGTAAACCCAGTACGGTCACGAGTGGACCATGTCAAGATGCTTAGCAACACTACGTTGGACTCCGTTTATTCCCTCAGCCGCCGCGAGGTATGGAGAACTGTGAACCAGTTATACATTCGGGTCGGGTCGGGTGAGCAGGTGTTCTTGACAACATTCAATGTGATTACCAACATGCTGCGTGGTGGCACTGTGGAGGGATCGGGGAGGGCTTGTTTGAATTTGTAGTTTAGAGGTGTGGTCTCGAAGACAATGGAGCTTCTAGGAAAGCCCAATATTTCCAACCTCTTTCCCGGCCTGGCCTGGTTTGACTTGCAAGGCGTCAAGAGGCAGATGGATGGGCTGGGCTGGAGGTTGGACCAAAATTTTTCAGAAGGCCATTGGTCTACGGATGAAGATTGAGAAAGGTGGTAGGAATGAGAGCAAGGACTTTTTACAGCATCTGTTAAAGTTGAAAGATGAAAGAGATTCCGAGACTCCTTTTACCATGAGCCATTGTTATTATGTAGTGTTCCCCTTCTCTATTTATATTTATTCATTTTCTTGAATATCCCTTTCTCTATTGTTATCACAAATTGTATTATAACAAGTGATCAGTTGTCCCCATAAAAAAAGTAATAATAAGTGAGATCAATTTTAAATTATTGGATATTCAAACTTTGATTCAACTATTTGATCTGTTTAGCACCGTAATATTGTGATGATTTGGTCCCTAATTTTTTTTTTTTTTTGCAATTAACTAATTATTCCCCAAATTTATTTTTATTAACAATTTTGCTCTCCTCACCCCAAAAGTGACAGACTTTATTTTTAGCAAAACCAATAATATGTTCAATAGGATATGGTAGTGGGTCGGAGTGTTACATCCTCTAATGCAGTTGAATTTGCAATGGCTGAAATCATGAACCAACAATAGGTTATCAAAAAAGCACAACAGGAGTTGAGCTGTGGTTGGCGAATGCAACATAGTAGAAGAGTCCCACATTCACAAACTCTACCATTGCTGGACCCTCACTGCCCAAGCCAGACTTGTGTCGTCGGAGGCTACACGATCCCGAAAGGCTCTTGTATATTCATCAACGTTTGGGCTATTCATAGAGACCCTTCCATATGGGAGAACCCTTTGAAGTTTGATCCGGAGAGGTTCTACAACAACACTATATGGGACTTTGATTAGTGGAAGTGACTTCAATTATTTCCCACTTGGATTCGGAAGAAGAATGTGTGCGGGAATAGCAATGGCTGAGAGGATGGTCATGTACACTCTTGCCACGCTTTTGCACTCTTTTGATTGGCAATTGCCCCATGATCATGGTGAGAAGTTGAATCTTTCGGAGAAATTTGGGATTGTTTTGAAAAAGAAGACACCTCTTGTTGCTATTCTTACTCCAAGGTCATCTGATCCGACACTTTAATAAAATACATAATCCATCCAATCAACCCAATATAAAAAATCAACCCACCCAATTAATATTGGATTGGGTTGGGTGGGTTATGTATTTATTAATAAAAATAATAAATGATATTAAACATCTAACAACAAATAAAAAATTTAATGGGGAAAAAAGAAATTAAACTTATGACATAGTTTTTAAAATAAATTCTATAATAGACTTTGCACAAATAAAAAAATTTGTAATATAATCTCATTAAAAGTCAAATGTAAAATAAATATAAGTTATAAGAATCATCAAAAGATATAAAAATACTAAAGTAATTAGTGGTATTTTTTACAAAATTACCAAAAATTATATCCATATTGAATATCAAGTAATGTATTTTATATATTTAAATAATCTAAATAACACTTAGAGGTGAACATCATTTAGTAAAAAAGAAAAAATGGTAAGTGAATGAATATTGGGTGGTATTTTTTACAAAATTACCAAAAATTGTATCCATATTGAATATCAAGTAATGTATTTTATATATTTAAATAATCTAAATAACACTTTGGGGTGAATATCATTTAGTAAAAAAGAAAAAATAGTAAGTGAATGAATATTGAGTGGGTGGATTGGGTGGGTTTTTGAAATTTTTTCAACCCACCCAAATTTGAAAATTTTTCAACTCATCCAATCTTTATTAGGAGGGTTGAAAATTTTTTTTACCCACCCAATTAACTAAATATAGCAAATCAACTCACTCAATTAAAATCGGATTGGGTAGATTGGATAGGTTTGTTGGGTGATCGGGTTTTTTGTTCATCCCCGTTAGAATTAGTTCTAGCTAGCTTTTTGTTATAAACATATAAATAAACATATAAAGATGTAATTTTAAATGTGCACAATCCAATTAAATAGGTGCTGTAATATGTTTATTTGTTTACTTGATTTTCTCTATTTTTACACCATTACTTAATAAACTAGTGTTTCCTGTCAATTAAAAAGACAAAAACAAGAAAACTACTGTTTGTTGCAAATATTAACAAAATAACTATAAAATAATGGGCTGGTCGGCTGAGAAAACAACAAATATATTTTTTCAATAAATAATAATTGTTCATTTTTGATTCCTCTCTTCAATTGTTCTTGTCCCCACTTCTTATAATTTGTCCATTTTCAAACACCATGAATACAGTCTCTGAAATGTGGGGGGAAGACGTCGGCCACGGGCTCGCAGCCGGAGCTATTCTCGCGTTGTCCGTCACTACTCTCGCTCTTCTTTTCTTCCGACGAACTTCTAAAAATCCCAGAGAAGCCTTCCCGCCGCCGCCAGGTCCTTATGGCCTGCCCTTACTCGGGTACCTTCCCTTTTTAGGCACTGACCTTCACCGAGAATTCTCCAAACTGGCAAATCGGTACGGCCCTATTTTCAAGCTCTATCTTGGAAATAGGCAATGTGTCGTGATCTCCTCGCCGTCGCTAGTGAAAAAAGTTGTCCGTGACCAGGACGTGGTGTTCGCCAACCACGACCTCACCATCGCCGGATTCGTCTCTTCCTTTGGAGGAAACGACATTGTGCTTAGGCCCTACGGCTCCGAGTGGAAGAAGTTGAGGAAAATATTCGTCCGGGAGATGCTGAGCAACAGCATCTTGGACAACTTGTACTCCGTGAGAAGAGAGGCGGTTCACAAGTCCATTAGGCAGATATACGAAAAGATTAATTATATTGGTCATGATCATGATAAAATGTTTGATATTGGAAACTTAGGGTTCTTCACTGTTGCGAACGCAACCCTAGGCATGATTTGCAGCGGAGATCGGGCCCCGGTTATTGACGAAGCAGAGTTTAGGAACGCGGCATCGGAGCTCATGGTGCTGGTGGGGAAACCGAACGTTTCCGACGTCTTTCCGGCGCTTGCGTGGCTTGATCTGCAAGGAATAGAGAGGGACACCAAGAAAGTGACTCGTGTGTTTGGGATTTTTTTAGATTCCGCCATTGATCAGAGGAAGAGAATCATGAAAGCAGAGAGGGAAAAAGGAGGGGCAGTAATGAAGAGTAGTAAGGAAGAGATTAGGAAGGATTTTTTGCAGGTACTTTTGGAGATGCATGAGAAGGAAGATAGTGCCGAATCAATTAGCATGGCCCAGCTCAAGGCCATTCTCATGGTAAAATTAAATTTCCCAATTAACGATCTCTAGTTTTTGGTAATTTCAACAAAAATATTGCAAAATTCTGTGTTTACATATATAGGAGACTTTAGCAGCTGATAAATTGATATCAAACTAATAAACTAATATCACATTACAATCAGAGTACATAAATATTATGACGAAATTTGATAAAATAGTAAAATCACAATTAGTAAGAGCCTATTGGTTTTGTTACCTTTCCACAAAATTCACCTAATACATATTTCATGGTTTGCTTGCATTTGCTTATTATATTTATGAGCAATTAGTTCAGCGATTCTTTTGCATAAAAATATTAATTTCACATAAACATTCACATGTCTGTTTGCTGAAGTAGGGTACAAAATTTTTCGCGTTTGCTTTTGTACAATTATGTAGTTTTAACTTAGAAGTTCTTTTTTATATTAGTAACTAGTGAGAATTGTTTGCAGTTGGTTGGTTTGTTTATTAGCTAGCCAGCTGGGAAAATTTGCACAATTTGAGCAAACCAAACGTTTATGATTTCTTGAATCCTTTTAATTTAGGGATTTTCGAAATATATGTATATATATATATATTGGTGCATGGTTCCCCTAAACTTTTTGTGTTTGCCAAATTAATTATTAAACTAATTAAAAATCTTAACAATTGGCCTTTTAAATTTTAAAATTCGTTGCATTTGTGGTTCTTTTAGTTATATATATTATTAAATTATACGTATACATGGCTTTTAATTACATCTATTATATTGTAGTTTTGGGAGATTTTGCAAGTATTCTTTTTGATGCAAACCTATCAACCAAACAGTTAATATTCCTTGTGTACGTTGTGAGTGTTTAGGACATTGTGGTGGGTGGAACGGACACCACAGCAACCACCGTGGAATGGACAATGGCAGAGCTTCTCAAGCATCCTGAGGCAATGAACAAAGTGCATCAAGAATTAACACAAGTTGTGGGGTTTAACAACTTCGCAGCAGAATCTCATTTATCCAAATTGACCTATTTAAACGCCGTCATTAAGGAGACACTTCGTTTGCACCCACCACTGCCCTTACTCGTACCCCGTTATCCAAGCCAATCTACCACAATAGGCGGGTACAATGTGCCCAAAGACACCAAGATTTTTGTAAATGTTTGGGCCCTTCAAAGAGACCCTAATAATTGGGAAAATCCTTTGGAATTTCAACCAGAGAGGTTCTTGAAAGATGATGCTAGCAAATTTGACTTCTCAGGAAACAATTTTGATTTTATTCCGCTCGGATCTGGAAGAAGAGTCTGCGCCGGGATTCCCCTAGTTCAGAGGATGCTACATTTTGTGCTTGCTTCGTTCTTGCATTCCTTTGAGTGGAAAATGCCTCCTGGTGAAAAGCTTGAATTATCGGATAGGTTTGGGATTGTGGTGAAGAAAAAGAAACCTTTAGTTGTCATTCCAATACCTAGATTGTCTAATTCGGAGCTCTACGCTTGAATTTTGGAGTGTACGGATTTATGGTTGTAAATTTAAATCTTCTGTATATGCATATGATATGTCTCGGCCGGTTGTGTCGAAAGCATTATCCCCAAACAGGTGTCTACTTTAATTTTATTATTAGGGGGGAAAAAAAAACTGTTGTACTTTTCTTACGTATGTTTTTAGCACCAATCTAATAGAATTGCATGTAAGAAAGATAGAAACTGTTATTCTGAAAGTGCATTTTAGAAAGCAAGTAGGAATACTACACTTCATCTTCCCCTCCAACCAAACACCCATTCCGTGTATTATCTGCTTCATCTATAGTAGAAGTGACTTACACATGAACCTAATTTACTTAAATTGTGGACTTTGTTTTTAGTCCATCAATAAAGTGGGAATAACACGTGAAAAAGAAGAGATCTGCATTCGAGAGATAGAAAGCAATTTTATTATTTGTCCTTTAAAAGGAAATTAGCGATTAACGTACACATTTATACAATTTTTTCAGAAACTTTAGGGACCCATTGATATAACTAAAGTACATACACGACGCTAATTTACTTGAATTATGGACATTTTTTTATACGGTCTATAAGTAGAGTAAGGACCATAAAATGGGATCCAAAATCTTAGGCGTCGTTTGGCATACAAATTTCATTCTAATTTCATTCAAATACAATACAATTTTATACCAAATACAAATTTTGTAGCAATGCTACGAAAACAATTACTATTCAAAATATTTTCAAAATAATTACATCAACTTTTTAACTCCACTATTTATCTCTACTTTTTCCAATCACATCAAATTTTCAACTCTAAAATACTTTTCGTCCAAACACACATTTTATTCAAATATAAAACAAATACTTTTCAACCAAATACAATATTTAAAAAATAAATTTTATTCAAATATAATCAAAATGTAATATGTTTAACAAACACCATCTTAAAAGAAAGGAAAACAGCAGCCAGCACTTTATTGGTAGGTGATGCGTTCATTCACGCAATCGCTTTAGTATTGCGTAATTGTAACATGTGTAAAAGAAGTGATATAGACATCATCAACTAGCTCGATACCTAGTATTTCTCAGGCAAAACACAAATGTTTTAAAAAATATCAAAGATATATGTAGGTCCCGTATGAGAAAAATAATTGCTCCTATCAGGCCTATCCAAGTCTTCAGCCACAAATAGCACATTATTGTCTCCTCTTGAAAATCCTTTTCATTTCAGAATTCAGATCTTTTTTTTTTTGGTTGTTTACCCCCATGCCTTTCTTTGTCTCATCAATCTGTTCATTTTGACAAACGCTCCTGTTGATATAGTCTCAATTATCCATGATATTTTTCATGAAGAATCAGTTAGGGGTCGTTTGGACAGCCCCCAAATTTTCACTTTTTTCCAAAACTTTCTTACTTTTTACTATTTACATCTCCAAAACGTTACAGTAAACTCCAAACTTTAAAAATTTATAACTTTTTGTATACAAATTCAAATGAGATAACTTTAAAAATTCAAACGTCACAGTAAACTCTAAACTTTAAAAATTCATAACTTTTTGTATACAAATTCAAATGAGATAAATTTTTTTTTAAATTGTATAGAATTTGGAGATGAACAAAACAATATCCATATTGATATTTTTTTTCTAAAAAAATTTTTAAAATTTTTAATTTTTTCACCTCAAACAGTTTTTTCTCCCAAACACATTCTCCAAAACAACTTTTTTCCAACCCAAAAATAACATCTCCAACACCCTCCCCCAAACTCCCCCTTAGTGTTACTTACACAGGACCTATACGTGATCATCTCAATAATTAAATTACATTTCAATTAAAATGAAGAGAAAAAAAAAACAGTCTTTTATATGAGGGAAAAAAATGGAAAAATTAGGTAAATAGACATGTTTAAAGCACTTATTAAATTAAATTGTCAGACTTTTTTAATATAAAATAGTGTCCATTTATCAGTGATTGATATTATTGTCAAAATGTCAATAAAAAAATATTTTAATATTAGTCAATTACTCGTTAATCATGATCAAATAATCAATAATTGATTGATATATTTTCAAAAATTGTCATTTTCTGAATTTTACAGCACTTCGACCTTTTATTAAACCCAATCCAAATTGTATCTGAACTATAATTGTATACATTCCTTTGTTGCTTTCCCTTAGATCCTTGTCTTTGGATCATCCGTTCTCTAACATACTTTGTGAGTGTCTAGTTAATCCAGTTATGAAAATTTCTGTCCAAAAATATGGAAATTGCTAGTATTATTATTTTAAACTTTCTTATAATTAATATGAAATGATATAATAGATAGGAAAACATGAACAAATTAATAAAATAATAATAATAATATAGAGAAACACCCGTATAGGTTTTTCTTGACTAGATAGTGTCAAAATCATAATTGATTATGGGGAATAAAGTTAGGTATGAGAAGTGTTCTTATTCACGGAATACATTGGCAAAAAGACCGTTCCACTCCAAATTTATTCGGCTGTCATCCCTAGTTTCAAAAAGTTATAGACAATAGGAACTAAGAGATTTTATTTTTGAGATTAATCTGAAGTTCAAATAGAATAATATTTTCTAAATTATATAGTTGAAGGGTTTTACAATTAATCTACTATCAAATTTTAAATATTCATAATTTTATTATTTCAATCATTTATGTCTTTTTTATACCTGCTGATCGGTTGTCAATAGTGTTATTACAGAAATTAATACATTACCAGTGTCCCATGGTTGTTCAAATTGAAGAAGGGGATAAAGGTGCCTTTTTAGTGGTTGAACACTAGATTTAAGTGTGGGCTCGTTCTTCACGATTAATCTTAGAGCCCGTTTGGGACCAATTTTGGATTTCAAAACAGCTTTTTGATGCTTTTTTTTTTTTTTTTTTACCTTACTGTTATTTTTTACTATTTATAAATTTAAAACATTACAGTAAACTCTAAATTTTAAAAGTTTATAATTTTATGTATACAAATCTAAATGAGATGATTTTTTTTTAAATCGTATAAAATTTCGAGAGGAACGAAATAAGATCTATAATAATAATTTTTTTCAAAATAAATTTTTACTATTTTATAATTTTTCACTTCAAATAGTTTTTTTCCTGAATATATTTTTCAAAACTATTTTTTCTAACAAAAAAAAAAATAAAGACAATTCCAAAACTTCTCTTAAACAGGCTGTTAATTCTTTTTTCAAATCCCTTAATTCATGGATACAGTTATAAATCACAATAATAATATTAAAAATATAAAAATAGCTTTAGAAATAGTATTGTGTATTGGAGGAAAGTAGATAATGCTATGTTTTACTCTCTTTTGTAACAAATATAACATTGGCATAAACAAATATATTAGAGATGGTTTAAGGAAAAGTTTTTACGAGATTTTGTTATTTTGAAACTTTTCCCACTATAAGCTCTAAGTTTTTAGGACGGCATTTCCTTGACTATAATTTATCCATTTTTTTTCCTTAAAATATCTATTTATGCTAATTTCCCTAAAAATCTTGAAATAATAGGTGTCATTTGATATTATTTTTTAAAATGTTTTATGTTTTCAAAAAAACTGAAAATGAGATTGTTTTGGAAATTGTGTTGAAACCATTTTTGAAACCGTGTTTGATTATGTATTTTGAGTTTATATTTCGATAAACATAAAAATAAAATTCTGTTTGATTATATTTTTGAAAACCTATTTCATAAGTGAGTATTTTATGAAAACATATTTATGTTTAATTTTAAAAAATAAAAAAAAAATAAATTATTAATCATAATTAAAAAAAAAAACCTTTGATGGTGAGTTTTGCAATAAGGGGTAGGGATGAAAGACATTGGTGGTTTGAACCTTAGGTGACAGTAATGACGAGATTTGAGTTGCGAGTAGGTGGTCGTCGTTACGAGTCAATGGTTCTCATCGCGAGGGGGCCGTTGCCGTCATTGCAAGTCTATGGTCATCGCTCTTTATCAGAGATGGAGGCTATCGTTGGACATGGTTATCGTCACCACACTGCACAGACAGAGAGACGAGAGAGAGGGAGAAAATGAAAACAAAAAAAGTGAAAACAACTATATTTCTTTTCAAAAAACAAAAAAAAAATAACATAATTAAAAATGATGTTTTCAAAATGTTTTTGAAAACATTAAATAAATAAATTTTATTTTGAGACTATTTTATTTTTTGTATTTTTAAAAATAAAAAATCATTCTAAAAAATAAAACTAAACACCCTATAGTTTCTCTCTTTCTAGTCAATTTCTAGATAACCTACAACTCTAAGCCTCATGTTATAGGACCTCATCTTATTTTCAATTATTGTACTTTTGATACTAAATTTTTCCGCAGCAAGTTGATTGTCATCTATTATTGGATGAGATACAACATACTACAATTATTGGAGTTATACTTGCAGAATAAGAACTTTTGACAAATTATCTATTAGACTTTAATATGTACTTTGATACTTAAGATTTATACAAGAGTTACTCTGTATAGTATTAATGTCTGTTTGGTTGACCAGTTTAGTTTGATTTAGTTTGATAATTAAATTAAGTTAGTCATTTAGTATCAATTTAGTTTAATTTGAAAGAATCTATTTTAAGAACTTTTTATTTTTATTTTCATTATTTCAGTATGATTTTTAATACAAATTTAAATTAAAATAAATTAGAATAAAATAACTAATTTAACTTATCTTTCAGCATGAATCAAGCATTTACTCTTTGTCATGTTACCTTACTAGCAAGCTTAACTTCAACCAAAAATCTCTCTATTCTTTCCAACTACAGGGCATAGTGATAGGTGGGACAGACACAACTTCAACAATGGTAGAATGGACCATGACAGAACTAATGATGCATCGAAACAGAATCAGAACATGCCGAGAGGAGTTGTCACACGTGATTGGTGACCACAAAAGCGTAAAACGGTCCACCTAAGCAACCTATGATGTCTCCACGCAGTTGTGAAAGAGACACTGATATTATATCTGTCAAATATCCACTAGTAAATCATTTATATGTACATTGTGCTACATAAATTTATTGTATACATAATTTCATAGATCATTTTTTTTTTCATTTCCTATAATTTCACTTGAAATTTTCAATTTTTTATGCAAATATCTGTCTTTTTTTTTTTTTCATTTTTACTACATCAATATTGATATTTACGTTATCTATTAATATTTGTATAAATTCAGACTCTCAATGTTTCTATCAATATTAATATTTTTATCCTTACCTATCGTTACTACCATGTTGAATTGCCAACTCTATAGAAATTATTATGTCCAGGCTCTAGTCTTAATCCGTACGTAGGCTTGTTCAACAAAAGTAACTAAACAGCTGTGTGATATTTTACCTCAAAGGTAAATGTTGAAATTACCACTCATTTTAGATTATTTGTTGTAGATATATTTTTTAGAAAAATATTGAAAGGTACCGCGAATACACTGACACAAGACACTGAGAAATGGGGTGGGTCCTATAATAGATGATTTTGATAGTCACATTTTATTAATTGTGCTCTTTATAAGTACTTGTCGTTTTATTGATGCAGAAGTATATCACGCCTAGCCAATAGATATTTTGTGGAGGCAAAAGTATCTCCATCAATTTCCTTTACCAATACTAGGAACTCCAGCCGCAATATCCAATTAAAGAGATATCTAATTAACTAACACGAGTACAAGATCATATTCAAAAGAAGAAGGGTTTCAAGATTTGTAAATGATAAATACAACTTAGTGTGGGTTTGTGTGCCTTTTATAGGGGGCTGTTTCTTTATAATTATATTTTTGGTTTAGTTTGCCACTGAGACAGGTTTTTGATTTTTTTTTTCTATTTGTTTTCTTTTTTAGTAAATTTAAGTGGGGCTAGTTCATAGTCTCTATTTATTTTATTAAAAAAAAAAAAAAACTCTCAATCACATCTGTTGAAATTTAATCTAAAAATATGTTTCTCACCTAAATTATTCTAAAAACAAAAATAAATGTTAATAAAGATCATTTCTAGAAAAACTTATTGCATTTCAAAAGCAGTCGTCTTTTTACTGAAAAGTAGCTCTTTTTTCACATGTCCGACTTCTAAAAGAAGCACATCTCAACAAATCTGAATTTCCACGAAATGAGTCTTTTCTGCACAGGAGTCTTTTCTATAATGTGGTCTAGCTGGTTGAACACTAGAGAACATTATTCCAAACATGAACTCACCGGGGCAATTCTCACCCTTTTTGCCACAGCTTTCGCGGCAATCTTGCTCCGGCGGTGGTGGACAGCCAAGAACTCTAGTGTTGCTAGCCCGCCGCTGCCGCCGGGGCCCCGTGGCTTGCCTCTAGTCGGATACCTTCCCTTCTTAGGGACAGACCTTCAACACGAATTTACGAAATTGGCAGGTGTCTTTGGCCCCATATTCAAATTGTGGCTCGGAAACAAGTTGTGCATAGTGATCAGTTCGCCATTGCTGGTGAAGGAAGTGGTTCGCGACCATGATGCCATATTTGCAAACCACGACACCTCCACGTCGGCATTCGTCACGACGTACGGAGGAAACGACATTGCATTTTCACCCTATGGTCCACGATGGAAGAAGTTGCGCAAGGTAATGTTACAAAACTCAAATCATGCTCATCGTCTCGTTATTTTTATTTAAAAAAAAAAACTGATATACCTTAATTTATTGTTATTTTTTTTGTTGGACACTATGTAATAACATGAATTTTTAGTCAAGTAAAAGTATCCACGATTTTTATTAAAGGTGCACAAGTTTTTTGGTTTTTTTTTTTTTTTTGTATATTGTGCCTTGTTTCTCTGTTAGAAATCTTCACGATTAATGTTTATTCTTTTTTCAAATCTCTTAATTCATAAATACTGTTAAAAAGCATTGAAGAGATCTAAAATGAAAGGTATAATTCCTGAATAAACTAAAACATAGGATTTTCTTTTACAAATTCCCTTTTATATGTTCCTTTTTACAAGAACATCGAATACAATGTCAGATCTTCGTGCGGGAGATGCTAAGCAAAACCGTACTCGACAACTTGTACGGCCTGAGAAGGGAGGAAGTTCACAAGTCTATCAAACAAATACATGATAAAATTAACACCCCAATTGACATTGGGAACTTGGCGTTTTTGACGGCCATCAACGCCACCACAAGCATGCTGTGCGGCGCCTCGAGTCGGCCGGGGGACGATGCCGTTGACGCCGCGGAGCTCCGGAAAGCAGCAATGGAGATGATGGTGCTTGTCGGAAAGCCGAACATTTCAGACTTGTTTCCTTCCCTTGCATGGTTAGATTTACAAGGGATCCTGAGGGAAACAAAGAAGGTTATTAGTGTGTTTGAAAGGCTTTTCGATTCTGCCATTCAACGGGTCAGGGACAGAGGAGAATGTAATGGTATTGAAGGTAAACATAAGGATTTTTTGCAGTTCTTGTTGGAGCTTCTTGATGAGCAAGGATCAGATGATGAATCGACAGCAATTACCATGGCCCAACTTAAGGCAATGCTCATGGTATGAAATATATTTCCTTTTTTGTTATTTCATACATATTATGCGAGCTATATGTAAAATTTCCTAACAATTCATGTGATGATACATAAAAACGATTTATTTTTTATTTAGTTATCAATACAATAACTTATGGGGCTTTTATTTACAATTGTACAGTTATATTATGTTCAAACACAATATAATTTTCATCCAAATATAAAAGTTTTACTTTCAAATATAATACTTTTTAACAGTAACTCAAATATATTTATTATTTTAGAATATTTTGTAAATAAATTTTTTTATTCACATCATATTCTCTTTTTATCTCATTTTTCTTATTTATTTTTATTAATCACGTTAACTTTTGAATTTTAAAATACAATTCAAATACATTTTATTCAAACATATATTGTATTTAAATATAAAACAAATACTTTTCATCCAAATACAAAATGCATTCAATACATTACGTTAAAAAACAATGTGAATACAATATGTTTATCAAACATCCCATTAATTTTTTTAATATAAAAACTTAGCAGGAATACAGTTTGAATCTAAAAAATCTAACTTGAATTTTTTTACTATCCATAATTTTAATTCAACTTTTCGACTTAAATTTTAAAAATTTATAACTTTACATATATACAAATCCAAATGGAATATTTTTTTTTTAAATTACACAGAATTTTAAAACAAACAAAAAAATTTCAATACTGATATATTTTTTTAAAACATTTTTAAAATTTTTATACCTTTTAATTCCAGCAGTTTAAATCTGTACATCAAACGTAAATAATTCAACTCAACTCAAATATAAAATTTTCAATTCAATCCTGTACATAAGACACAAACTTAGTTTTTATGTGAAGAGATAAATAGCTGCTAAAAAAAGAAAAAACCTATACACTTCATTTTTAAAAGCAAAAAACGTCCAAGATATATATATATATATATACACACACACACACCATATTTTGGCTTAGGTCCATTTGCTTTCTCTGAGGTATCATTTTTTTTTTTTTTTTTTGCCGTTACGGTTGGATTATGAATTTCTTTATTTTCCTTTTATTCATTATTTTTATAAAATTGAGCGGAGACGTAGCTCCTTCCATCCATTTACTTAAAAAATGGTTTATATATCGATTATTTATCATATTATATTTATATTATATTTAATTATAATAAAATTTTTATTTAAATATAAAAATATAATATTTAAATATTAATCACACTATATTTTAAATCAAATATAATTAATATTTATTATTATTATTTTATTATTTTTAGTAATCATATCACATATTTTTTTTCTCTCTCTTTTTTTTCCTCTATTTTTATCAATTATATCATATATTTATTATTTAAATACAGTTCAAATACTTTCATCTAAACGCACATTATATTTAAATGTAATGTAAATACTTTTTATTTAAATGTAAATTATATTAAATGTATTATATTTAAATGTAATGCATTTATCAAACATCCCATTAGTTCTATTAAGACCTTTTTTTTTCATTTTTTAAATTAAAATTTCTCTTATATGGGTATAAGTATATTTTCACATGGAAATTACTGATTTGTCTTCATCATTTATTTAAAAAAATATTTTACATAAATTTAATGTTATTTTTCTTATCCAATAGGACATTTTATTGGGTGGAACAGACACACTCACAGCAACAATTGAATGGATTATGACAGTGCTTCTGAAGCACCCAGAATCAATGAGAAAAGTCCACGAAGAATTAACACAAGTTGTTGGATTAAACAACATGGTAGAAGAATCTCACTTGTCCCAATTAAAATATTTAAACGCAGTTATCAAAGAAACGTTTCGTTTACATCCGCCATTACCCCTACTTATACCACGTCTTCCCAACCAAACATCCACTATTGGAGGGTACAAGGTGCCTAAAAATGCTAGAATTTTTCTAAACATTAGGGCCATACAAAGAGACTCTGAGTTTTGGGAAGATCCTTTAGAATTTAGACCAGAGAGGTTCATGAATCCTGAGGCTAGCAAATACGATTTGTCAGGAAACAATTTTCATTTTCTTCCGTTTGGATCCGGTAGAAGGGTATGTGCAGGGCTTCCCCTAGCAGAGAGGATGCTAGGTTACATGGTTGCTTCTTTCTTGCATTCTTTTGACTGGAAATTGCCTCCTGATACGAGGCTTGAGTTGTCAGATAAGTTTGGGATTGTGGTAAAGAAACAGAAAACTTTAATTGCCATTCCAACATCTAGATTATGTACTCCAGAGTTTTATTAAGTCTTCATCCAATTTGTCTGTCATATATTGTAAGATTTAATTCTCTATTTGTATGTTTTTTTTCTCTACATATAGGTTATGTTTTTGTCCTTCTTTTAATTTATGTCTCTGAGTGCTTTTAAATGTATAGCTTTTCCCAAGATTTATTTGCTTTGTTATAATTACACTTTATTAGTTGTAGTATTCATTATAAGTGGTGTCCTAAACATTTTGCATGAAGAATTATAGCCCAATAAGATCAAGAATAATGTTATATAAATGGAGACTATGTGATCATCTCAATAATTGAAGTACAATTCAAATGATATGAAACAAAATATATATTTTTATACATGTAAATATTTTAATTTCCAAGATTTTTTTTGAGAACTAAGCATGCATATTCCAAAAGAACTAAGAATTAATTTCAGAATACTGTAAGATAGATATGTTTCTAAACGTATTTTAAACCGTGGGAGTTCACAGAGAGATTTTATTTTTGGGCATAATTGAAACACAAAAATAGAATAAATACTGCCGCAAATAGCGTGGCTTGCATAATATCATAAATCCATATATACCTATTTCCAATAAATCCATGTAAGATATTTAAATTTTAATAGACCGTGAGGACAAAAGGGGAAAAAAAAAGAATCCAGATATTTTTTGACTTTCTTTTCTTTCTTCGGCAACTTGCATTTAATTCCCCAGGAATAAAGATCTAGATTTTTTTTTTTGTCTACAAAAAGAGTTTTCAGTAAACACGATTTTTTTGTTACTGTTTTTTTTGTTTTTGTTTTGTTTTGTTTTGTTTTGTTTTTTTTGTGGGGTGAGAACCAAAATACACCCTTATATGATGGGTTGTATATGGAGTTAAAGTTATATTATATATATTATACTATGTAATATTATTATATGGTATTATGAATTTGAGATAATATAGAATATTTATATAATTACATGAATTAAGCTTTTACGTTATAGTTTTGTTTTTTCTTTTTTTTATTGGTCCTCCTTGCTACATCAAAAATTATAACTCATTTAGAAAAGATGATAAGTGTAACTTAAATAAAACATTGTAATGTTAGTTGGTATTAGAGAAATATTATAAATAAGGTGATTGCCTAATTAGTTTTCATTTTGTTGAAGGCTCCGTTGTTTTTACTTTAGCATTGAAATAATAAAATATATTATTGTTTAAATTAGTATTATTATTTTTTAATTTTCTTTACTCAATAAAATATGTTTTAATAATAATTTATTACCTTGTTGCAATTTTTTTTGGATCCAGAGTTTTTGGATCTAGTGGAGTTGTTATTGGCGGCGATGGGAGCAATGGTATGCATTCATCGTCATCAAATATCCTTAACATAACTATGTCAATCAATGCTCATTTAGGCTCGAAGTAGACTTGAAATATTTTGTCTAACCTCTCAACTGCTCAACTATTGGTAGTAATGTTGTTAGATCTATATAATCTTCTTTTATTGCCAATGTGGAGCATGATTTTTTGATCAGCACTTGAGTAACTCTTCTAAATATTGTTATTATTGTGTAACCAATTTCACCTAGGATTCTTGTATTTAATTTGTTCCTATTAAGGTAAAAAGAAGTGGGGGAAAATGTGAAAAAATTTGATCTATAACGTAAGATGTATTGTATAGCGGTTTGTAAGTAACTAAGTAAAGGAAAAATGCTAGTATAAAGCTTGTAATTATATTTGTTACCATAGAGTTGGGACTATGGTTAAATGTCCATGGCTATCGCATTACTATTCACTGCCAGCTTTCCTTACTTGTTTGTAGTATTGGTGGCAAGAATTAAAATACTAGCCCAATTGCCTTTTGAACTGGTGTATTGTTACTTTTATTATAAATTTGATTCCCTTAGTAAATAAAAATTAGATATTAGTTTTGATTGTATTATATAATTTAACTTTTTGAATATTATTTTGTTTATACTTATTTGATGTTTCAGACGACCTAATTTGTTCAATTCATCAATCGTTTTTCTATTTTGTGGTTTCTACTTTTTAGGTAGTTGGACTTGATTGATAAGGGATGACACAAAGTTGATGTGTTGTGTTGTGTTGTGTGACAAAAACTATACATACCACAAATGAATAAATGTATTTTATATTGGTCTATTAAATGTGGTATAATCCATTCTATGTCACATGCAAAGTAAAGATTAGGGATGTTTATTACCTTGTTTGTAATGTTTTTGTTTCTGAAGTATTTAATTTGATGTAGTATATTTTTGTGTTGTTACTTGAGATATACATATTTCTTATTTAGCAAGGAGAAGTTGCAGTTAGTAATATTTAGTTAATATAATAATATGTGTATGTTCATGGGCTATAGCAGGAGAAGTGGCAGTTAGTAATGTTTAGTTAACATAATAATATGTGTATGTTCATGGGCTATAGCAATAGTAAATAATTAACCATGTACTAATTTATGGCCCTTGAGGTAAAAATAGCTATAATTGGATGATCCATAGTTTTTAAAATAGTTGCATCGAATTTTTCAGCAATTTCTCTCTAAAATATTACTTGTAGTTTTTCGCTCCTACTAATAAGGAAAATTTAATATAAAAATATAATTGTAACAATTAGTAAAATTTGCTTTGTGATATATGCTATAAGCATTGCTAATTTTATTACTTGATATTTTGCAATGTTAGTGAGTGTCTTGATGTCATTTTGCCCATGATATTTGTCTGCTTGATTTCTTGAACTTTTGTCAACTATTGTCATTGCATAACAAATATTTATAGGGAATTGTCATCTTTTCAATGCAAAAGGCATCTTAGTTCATTTACAATAATTCTAATCTAGGAATATAAAATTTTTCATTTGAGCTTTCTTTGTTCATGCTTTGTCCTTCTATTACTTTAGTTGTTACTTGTGTGATCAAAAGTCGTGTTCTATTGCATAAACTAACTGATTGATTTAAGTTTCTTAATAACATTATCATAATTCCTATATTAAGATTTAATTCATATGATGGTATGCCGTTAAAATTTAGTGTATATAAAAATTCCTCAGGGTATTAAATATTAAGCTCGTCGATATTTTCAGATAATAATACTATTGTGTTGTAACTTTAATAAGATTTTATTTGTTAACATCATCTACTATTTTATTTTTAGATGTTAATATTGCCCATTACTGTAAATATTCAATGTTGTTATAGTTTTTACGTATGCTTTCATATATTATTTTTGAAATCTTTTCGATTGAGTTGTGAATCATAATGTATTATGTATTTTTCTAGAATTTTAATCTATGTAATATCTTCCATTTTTGGACATTATATTCCTTCCGCTGTACTGTTTCCAATGGCTAATACCCAGTTTGAGAATTCATTTTTTTCTATTTTTTCCTGTTCTGTAGTATTAGGATGTTTTAACCTCATGTTTTGTGTCGATGTTAATACTTAAAAATGTGACCATAAATAAGAGTTACTTATACTTGCGTTTATTATATATTTTTTCGTTCTTATAGGTATAACAGGTAATATTTGCTGGAAATCACCATCTAAGATAATTGTCATTCTACCAAATAGTTTATTAAAATTGTTTCTAAGATCTTGAAGTGTTTTGTCCAAAGTTTCGAAGCAATGTTTTTTATTCATAGATGCTTCATCCCATATTATTAATGATGTATTTTCAATTAATTTTGCTACTTGAGTTCTCATTTTTATATGATAGGTGGAAAATTTATGTAGTGATAGTGGTATTCGAAATGTAGTGTTTGTAGTTCTTCCTTTAGGTAATAATAATGAAACTATTCCAGAAAATGCAACTTTTAAGACAATTTTATTGTTTGATCTTACTTTAATGATAATTGCATTCTATAAATATGTTTTTCCAATTTCTCCATGTTTATAAATGAAGAATAGATGTTGTTTTTTTATTCTTTAGTGATTATATAATTTGTTCATAAATATATCATAGTTCACTATTTAAATTTTGTGATAAGTTAATGTTTTTTTTTTTTTAATTTATCAGCATTGTAATTAAGCTCTTTTCACAATAATTTGTTATTTAGATCATCAATTAATGATCCAATGGGTAGAGGTAATTAAAATTTGTTAAAGTAATTGTATTTTTATTTAATAATTTTTCTAACTCATAAAAAACATAATTATATAAGTCATTTTCTAGAATTTTAAAATTGAAATTATTGAATAATGTTCTAATTCTATGTAAAATCACATTTATCATAAGTTTCCAATGCTTTTCTAATAATTTTATTGGGTTGTTTATATTACGGAATAATAAAATTATAATAAATAATTATCGCACCTGAGCTAACGTTGACCAAAATGAAACTTTTTGTATTGACTCTTCCCATTCTTTATCGTTTCCTAATAAATCTAATGCATTGCATGCTATTTGGTTCGTTGGGTGTATTATATTATTAATTATACAGAGATTTCTGCACATTTTTAATGATTTAGTAAAAATTTTAGATAATATAATTCTCTGGAATTTAGATAAATATAATATATTTGTCCTATTCTATGCCCTGTCTATCTAAGTATCCAAATCTTATCTTTATTATTTTACATGCACTTAATAGAGAATTGTATGTAAGAAAGGTGTCTTGTTCCTATGTTTATTTGATTTATTTTTATTCATTCAGTCAAAGCTATTTTATGTATGTCTGATTGCCTTATTATACTTGTAGTCGTTCGTTTAAGTGAAAGATTATGTTTTACATTTGTAGCAGATGGATGGACAGTCATTGTACGGGTGGATTTTTATGATGTATCGGATATTTGTACAATCTCCATATGACTTCATATGGTGTTATATATCAACAATTAATATAATTTTTAATTTCATTTATTTTTTTATAAGTAAGTTGTTCAGATTATTCTGTACAGATATTATCTTTTATTATAACTTTTATTACATCGGCTTCTTTTATTAAATATTTAAATAGATATTTTATAAGTATAGATTGAGAGTATATTTCAACATTTATATACGCATGGAATTTTAAGCATAAGTTTATGTTGTAAGAGACTACAAATCTATTATCTAATTTAATATTTTTCTTTTGAACATAAATGGGTATGCTTCTATGTTTGTAGTTAATATATATTTTCTTCGGTTTTTGTTTCATTTCTAAATTATTCAGGGAATTTTTTTGAGTATGATGTATTTTTCATGCAGAGAGCATTTATTTTTGCAATGTCATATGGTCCATGTATCATAAATTCTGCTATGATGCTTTATTCAAATGGGTATTTTCCTGGGTGAGGTATTTCTGCAAATATAAACTTATCCATTTGTAATGGTTCATGTAATTTTTCATTAAAGTATAATTAAAATAAAAAGTGACAATGTAGTAAGCTGCATTTTTGGAATTTAACTATGTATAGATATGTAGAATAAAATAAGGGGAAAAAAAACAAAAGGAGAAATGAAAAGTATGTCAGTGTTGTAATAATGTTGAGAATGGGAGGAGAGGGTAGGTTTTTTCTTTTTTTGGAATTTTATTTTTAATTATTAAACAATATGTAATTCAAGAGTCTAACATTTGATAATTGCTAAATATATGTTCTAATTTAATGATAGATAACATATTATTTAATTTCATTTTAAAAATTCTTGCTATAATATCTTGTCCATCTTCAGGCTTTTGGCCTGGGATTGTTGATAAGACACGGGTAATTTCAAGCCAATTAAAGTTGTATGTAAATATTATGAATAAATTTAGGTTTTCGTAGTGTTTACATATTACAATTGCATCTTAATAATTTTGGATCATATATCTGGGGCTTCTGGTGTAACTGGATGGAAGAATTATTTTTTTTTCCTATTACTTTTGCATCAGTATCTTATCTTGTGATGGCATCTTGAATGTCTTAATAAATTTCAGATCTTAAATTTTTTTTTTTTTGATATGTTCTAATCGGTCTTCTTCAACAATGACATATGCATCAACTACATATTGTTGGAAAAGTCTTCCACATTTGAACAAAGCATTGCTTATATATTGACGTTGTTGTAGTTGATAGTAGTAAAATGCTCTCATCGGAATTCTATTTGTTAAAGGTTTTCTATTTAAACCATTTGTACTCCACTTTAAATTAATTCTATAACCATCCTTTAACAGTAAATATTGCAAAGCCATGTAGGATAGGTATGGCATTGTAATTTTTGTAAATTATTTGTTTCGTCTTAAATTATGATATCTCTTTCTTGTTTATATTCAACAATATCTCTGACGATAAGGCCTCCTATATTATTTGAGGTGCGTAATTTATATTGACTACTATCTATGCATCGCCATCCTATTAACCTTAGTTTCATAGAAGTAACTACATGCTCTTCATATCTATCTCTTATAGTTTGAAAGAGTTTTACCAATCTATTATTTTCGTTAAGCATTTTAATCAAGCTTTTAATTATTGATTTTGTTAGATCTTTTAATGCATCGTCAAGTAAGAATGCTATCATTCAGTTTTGAACTTCGTTTTCAGTGTCATATGTACAGCTGAACAAATTTTGGAGGATTTTTGTTAGCTAGCAATAATGATCCCATGAGATAGTGTATTTGTTCACTTATTTTACAAATGTATGGTCCATCTAAATTTTTTGCATTTGGTTCAATACTTGCTTCAAAAGAGGTAAATGCAAATATAGAATTAAAAGTTCAAACATTTTTTCTGAAATGTGCACTTACAGGTCCTACATAATAGTCAAGCAATCTATCTAGTGTGGGAAGAGTTTTTTTAGTTTGAAGTAATTTGATTTTTCCATCTTTACAATATATTTTGGCTGGTTTTTTTTTTTTTTTACCTTCTTCAAGTCAGAAGAGAGCACCACAATAGTCACAAATGCAACAACAATATCTAAGATCAATATACGCATCTGCAATATCTGTAAACAAAAATTTAATAAGAAGACAGAGCGGAGAAGCTGTATTAGAAACTTGTTCGACGATAGTAAAATAATGTTTAGATAATTTTATTATATGTATATATATGTTTTGATATTAGAGAATTACATGTTTTTCTGTTGCTTGTTGATGTTGATAGTTGATTTGGATGAAATATTTGACTTTCTGATCTGGAAAAGGCCATCATCTGGTTAATCTTCAATCTAGAATTATTTGGAAAAGAGCATTCGATATTTCCACATTGACCCTGTGAACCCTCAATATTTCTAGATGATATATTTTCATGTCAATAGGAACATCAATGACTTTTTTGTCGACAATCTGATGGCGATAGATTTTCTATTGTTCTTTTATCGTCCATCTAGTTAATAAGAATAAAAAATTGTTTATAATTTATGGTTAAGTAATTGATGTTTATTATGTTGATTTTACACGTAATTCAACATTTAAATTTTTAAGTTAATTTTAGTTATTAATAAATGTTTTAAACTATTATAATTTTTAATCCAGTGGCTTTTTGAGAAATTTTTAATTAATTATAATTTATACTTTTAAAGTTTGACATTGTTAAATATATAATAAACAGTTTATAAATTATGTTATAGTTTTTGTTTTATGTATTCTAAATTATGAGTTTTAAGAGTAAAATTTATTCTTACAACTCAGAACGTCCAATTCTATTTTTTTTTTTTCTTTCCCTTCCCTCTCTTTCTCTACTTTCCCCTACATATTTTCTCTTTTGTCCTCTTTCTCTCCCCCTTCCTTGTTTTTTGTTTCCACCATATGGTTGGTGTTTTAGTGTTTTTTTACAAATAGGTGTTATTTCCTACCAGGCCCTTTTTCCTCCCTTTTTTTTTTTCAATTCTTTTCAGACTAATTGTTTCATACATATACCTTGAACAAAGCTTAAACTATATATAATTGTATCTTTCTAATTCCAGCCTATTCCAAACTAAATAATACAACACTATCTAAATTGGTTACAACAATTAAATTGAAACATATAGACCATTAACGATAACGACACGTGGAATAAATAAATAATACAGACAAAACTTTGTAAAATTATTTATAAAGAAATCTAATTCAAATTTTTTGCTTCTTTTTTTTGCTGGGGCACATCCATTCCTTCAGTCACAAATAAACAAATTAAGCTTATCCAATTATGAGATTTAAGCGTTCATTACGTTCTTCATAATTATATGAGTAGCAAATAGCAAAGAGCTGAAGGGGAAAATACAAAAAATTATATTCTTAATAAATATAGGGAGGAAAATATAGAAACTAACAACAATATAAGTTACATGTAAAAATAAATAATAATATAGTTTAATGTTCTTTAAGCAATAAAATCAAGATACGAATAAGAATTACAATAAGAAAAATAAATTGCAAAAATAATGATGATTGGCTTAAGTATTTAGGAGTATCATCAATATGTGACAAATTTATGTGTGAATACATTTCCTATCATTCATTTGGTTACCTAATAAAATGTTTCCCCCTCTTTTTCTTTTCTTTTTTATTTAAAAAAAAGAGAGGAAAAGGAAAACATCGTTGGCAACCAAATAATTTCTTAAAATATCACCAAAGTCCAAGATTTGTCATATATGTTATATCACGTGCATAATAGAAAATAAGCGGTTGGAGTAAAATATATCACGTGCATAATAGAAAATAAAAGGTTGGATAAGTAAGAAAATAAGAGTAAAGTGAGAGAAAAAGAAAATATTTAAGCCATTAAAATGACAAAATTAACTAAAGGTGAACAAAGTACAGCAATTATCATTTGTCTTGTATTGGAATGACCAAGAAAGCCAATGACATAAAAGAAGCAAGGGGAAAAATAAAAAAGGAGCAGAAGTAGAAAAGTAATATTAAGGAAGTGGCCAAGAGCTAAAAAATTTTTAAAAAAGGAATGAAATAGGATTTCCTAACAAAAGAACACCCAAACCATAAGTAAACAGCAAGTAAGAGAGGGAGCACCAGGGGAAAAAGCTTGAAAGCACACGGAAAGACAAAAAGACCAAAAACTCATCACCACAAACAAAGCCCAAGCACATACAAAAGGGCAAATGCATCTAACAAACTCCTAATACACAGCAAAGAGACCAAAAGCCCACCCCCACTAACATAGCCTACCCACAAACCAAGGGACAAATCCAACAAAGCATTCAGTAAGGGCAAGGAAGGTAGAGCACTATGGGTCAAAGATTCACTGTCAAAAGGTATCAAAGCAACCCAAATAGATAAGAGGAAAAACCCATAAAAATATCAAAATCGGTGTTATGAACCAAAGTTAGTATCAATAGAGATAGATCACTATTCATTTCAACTTTTAGACAACCTGTATAATCCTCAACATACTAAGAGTTGCATGATCATCATTGCTAATTGATAAATAGAGAGAGAAAGAAAACGGTAAAAAAAAGGGGAAAGAATTGGTAGGGAAAATATATATATATATATAAAGGGGCAAAAAGGAAAAACAAAGAAACAGAGAAAGAGTATAGGTGAAAATAATATAGAAAGTTAATGAAATACAGACCGAGCTAATAAAAACCTAAAACTATGTAAACATCATTGACAATTTAAAACAATATTTAATAATGGAGCAATTAAACCTTTTATTAGTAGATTTTTTATAAAGCAACAACATGAAGTGACAATAAAGCAACATCACAGATAAATAACACAGGAAACAAACAATGAATAATATTCATTAATTGAATAAAAGCAAAGTTGGAAAAGCAATAAAACATTATTTGGGATAGAACATGTGCAAAACATAGAGAATGCATTTATTGCCAATGAAACAAAACAAAGTCAAGTCACTAAACAGAGAAAACATGATACAAAAACCATTAATGGTACCTGAGGCTGATTAAAACCAAGAAACAAATTATTAGGCTCCAAACAGTCAAACACCAATAAAGAAAGTGTAAAGAAGAGAGATAAAATGAAAATGGATGATTTATAGTGGGGGAATGAAGACTTAAGCATGTAAAGAAAAGAATCTGCTCAACACTCCCAGTATTTTTAGCAAAGAAATTAAGGGGAAAAAAACAAACTAAAATATCAGCAATAAAAAAGGACACGTAATCAAAGAAAGTAGCTTGAAGAGGCCAAAAAATCTAATCTTTTATTTATTAACCTCAAAAGAACAAATAACAAAGCAATAAAAATCAATATAGGGACCTAATCAGTAAAAATTTATGTCTTAATTATCCTCTCACTAACAAAATACATGAAACAAATATAAAAAAAATTATTAAAACAGAAAATACCCCAGTCAACGGTCAAAAACAAATCGGGGGGGGGGGGGGTTTTCCTTTCAACCTTATTTTTTCTTTTTCCAATCTGAATTAAGAGAAAAACATCAAAACCATATTAAATTCACCCACAAAAAGAAAACTAGATCATCAGCCCAAGTACATAGCCTAACTGGATAAGATAAACAGGCTATCAACAACACCATAAATGAAAAGCCAAAAAGTCTTAACCAAGCAAAAACATCTTCAAAAGTATTCAACATTTTGGGTATATATAGCAAAAAAAATTAAGGGGAAAAAGCAAACTCAAATATCAATATTAAATATAAACACATAATCAAATAAAGCAGCTTTCATAGACCCATAGATCCAATCCTTTATTTATTAACCACAAAGAATAAATAATAGAGCAATTATGAACAAAATAGAGACTAAACCAATAAAAATTTACGTTTCGTATGTAATTTCACCAACAATATAGGCCAAAATAATTATAAAAAGAATTATAAAAACTGAAAACACCTCAGGCAAAGGCCAAATACAAACTTAGGGGTGGTTTCTTTCCTTCCGCTCCTTCATTTCTAATTTTTTAAATCTAAATGGGGGGGGGGGGGGGTGGGGTTGGGTTGGTGTGGAAAAATTAAAAGTGCACTTAATTTATCCATATAAAGTAAGCTAGATCATCAACCTAAGCATACAATCCAATAGAATAAAACAAACAGATCATCAACAATGACATAATTGAAAAACAATAAAATCTCAGCCAAATAGATATATTCCTAGGAGTAATGATGAACATCAAAACCAAAACAATTAAATCAAATCAAATCTAAAATGAAGAAAGAATAAATTTACCTCCATAATCCTCTAAATCAGGTTTCCACCAAGACCTAAAAAAATCAAAAAATACCATGGTGGCAAAACCGAAGGCAAATCAAAAGAGAACTACGAAGATCAAAAAGGAGAGATGAATAATAAACGAAGCAACCAAGAGTCTGCAAGCATAACAAAAATAACAAAAAAAAAAAGGAGAAATTAGAGAGTCTTTGAACCAGGGGGGAGGGAAAATTGGGAGAAAAATCCTATTAGCCATAGATAAAAATTAAAGCTGCCACAGTAACAAAGGCAACAAAAAATAAAAGAGAAAAAAGAATGGAGAAAAAATGATAGGGTTTAGGAATGGGCAAAAAGCGTAAGGGGAAATATCCAAAGCCTTTAAAGAAAGACCAAAACCAAACTAAAAACATGTAAAGAAAAGGAAAAACCAAATCGGCCATGAAGGGCAGCAAAAAGATTGAAAACAAAAATTAAAAACTGAAGAAGAAAAGCAAAAAATCGAAACCAATAAAATGAAAGAGGCGACGACAAGGAAAAAAAAGGAATAGACTAGGGCTTCCTAGCAAAATGGCATCGAAGTCATAGGCAAAAAGCAAGCAAGAACAAGGAGGTCGAAAACAAAAATGAAAAACAGAGAAGAAAAGGCACCAAACAAAAAACCCTATCTAGAGAGAATAAAAGCAGTGGCCAAGAAAAGAGAGAGGAATAGGCTAGGGCTTCCTAGCAAAATGGTACAAAAGCCATAAGCAAAAAGCAAGTAAGAAAGGGAGCACTAGGGGCAAAAGCATGAAAGCACATGGAAAAACCAAAAAGATTGAAAGTCCATCACCACAAACAAAGTCCAGGCACACACAAAAGGGCAAATACGTCAAACCAACCCCCAATATAGGGCAAAAAGACCAAAAATCCCACCCCCCACCAACACAGCCCACAGTATATTCATACTTCTCTTTAGTTATATATAATAATGTCCACATTAGTTTACATTTTTTAGTGCAACCTATAGTCAGCAAACATTATTTATGTACAATGAGTATCATGTAGTTATGAAGACTACAGCTCGTAAGAAGTCAGAGATAATCATCATAAACTAATGAAAAACACTTTTTGAACACCAAAAAAAGTGGGTTAGATATGAGTGGGTTTCATATTGGAAGTTTCATTTTTTAATACCATGTGGTGTTCGGCATTAATACTGCCTGCTCTCAAAATTAGTTGCTTACTACTTTATTACTAATACTAAATATTGTTTCAGATACATTGTAATGGTCGAACTCCATATTTGGGAAGATATTTGTACAACTAAAGCAGATTCAAATAAAAGTCTATCTGAATACTAGTTGATCATATCATCAAACCAGCTCTAATTTAAGCTGAAGCAGAGGATTTGCAAACGGGCAAGTCCTTCTCAACATTGGAAGGGATTCTGAGAATTGGGTTGCTCTCAAAGAAGTTATTAGGCTTCAGATCAAAGCTAGATGAAACTGTTGGCATTTCTGGGAAGTTCTCTTGATATGGCACGTGATGAAATCCTACTGTGTACCAAAGCGCTATATCCTTATTCTCAATTGCCCGATCCCTGCAAAACCAAATAATTATATAACATTTTGCATTTATATATATGTGTGTGTGTGTGTCTTCCTATAAGCATGTGTATATATATTTATACGTGTATATTCTATATTAATAAATAGTCTCATCTAGAAACTAAAAATAAACTTTTAACATGAGTTTATTTTTAACTTACGAAAAGTAAAATAATAGTGGTTATAGACATATTGTAAATTTAAGATTTAGAGTTCATAATTGACCTTATGAAATATATCCCTAATAAATATTCATACAAAAATCCACCAAGAATAATGTTTTCTTTTTAATAAGAGAGAACATGGATAGTTGGTGTCCTCGCACCTTAATTCCAGAGAATATCTAAGCCGGAGCCATTAAGATCATCGATAGAATAGTAACTGAGTCAGCCCTACAACTCAGCTAATATGTCAAGGTCCCACAAAGTCCACTCTAAATAGCATAGTCAAGTTCCACAACAAGTTACTGACGGAAACTCAATCCCATGATAAAAGCAACGAATGAACCCAAAAATAATGTTGTTAAAGCAACGGTCGAACTTAAAAGATGTGACATTAAATAGTAATGGAATAAAAGATATTTCGATTGAAAAAGAAAGATAATTGACTAAGAACATGTAAATGTAATTAATTAATTGCAAACTAGTAATTACTGGGACCATAAGTGACTGATTGATTGGATTGTTACCAACCTTCATTATGATTAGTCGGTCTGTTTGAAACTCCCAATCAACAATATAATCATAGTTAGCCACTGCTGCTGCCATTCTGACCACTAGTGTCACCATTTGCCTCACTCCCCCAACCCGCCAAAAAATGCACCAATTTCAACACAGAAAACGACAGCATGGGTGAGAATTTCTTCACTATAACACGTCATTTTATCTCAAATAAATAAAATACAAATCAAATATAATATTGAATGGTTATAGTTTTTGTGACCAAAATGGAGTCACGTACTCGGACCCAATTATACACATACCTCCATACCCGTTATGGGACTCTCGGCATGTCGCCATACAATGTCGCCGGGGTAGCTCTCGAACACGCAAACCATGTCCGACTGCACGCATGACGTCCCATCCGCTGCCGTGAAAAGAGTGGGAACCATAAAATGGGGTCCAAAATCTTAATTAAATCTATCTCCAGAAGTAGATGAAACAAGGCATCATAATCTAACCATAAAATGTTTTCTTATCATAAGGGGTGCATTGAAAACAAGTATTGTAATCTAAATTTATCTAACTAGTTTTTGAAAAATCGTAACTAATTTTAAGTTAAAATAATATGATTATAATGTCTAAATACTCATAACAACAATTAAAAATATCTATATTGATAATTTTTTTAAAAATACATTTAAGGTTTTTTTGTTATTAGATATCATAGTTATTTTTTATTTTCATTTCAACCAAGTACACATTATCAACCATTTACTTATTTCCACTAAAAAAACTGCAATACTCCAACTGTAATATTAACAGACATGAAACATGAACAATATATAAGTACATTTTTGGGCTTAAAAAAATAATTTTTTATTTAAATGGAATTAAAAATCCTAAAAAGCTATCCAACCGGCCGATGTTTACTTTTAAATGACAAGCAATTAAAAAAAAGGAAAGTAGATAGTACATTATTAATAGATGATACCCAATCACTTATACTTCGTTCCATTTTGAAAAATAGAAAATTTTTTATATTTAAAAAATATATTCTTTTAAATTTCTGTATTTGAACATAAAAACTTTTTAATTTGAAAAATTAAAAAAAAATCTCTGTACAAAAAAGAAATTTTTTATCCATCTAAATAATTTTTCATTTAAAAAAAAATAATACAAACAACTTTTTTTTTTTCGAAGTAAAAGTTTTTTTTTATAAAATAAACACTCCATCTAAATAGAAAATTAAATGTTGGATTGTAATATGTGAAAAACAAAGAAATATATATAGCTAGAAAGGTTCAAATCGTCAACTATCTCCATATCTAGTATTTCTTACGCAAATCACAAATTTTAGCCCAAAGATGTATGGATCCCACACAAGAAAAATAATTGCTCCTTGTCGGAGGCCAATGTATGTGTTCAACCATAGAAATTACAGATTTTTGTCTTCATCTTTTATTTAAGAACATATTTTACATAAATTTAATGTTATTCTTCTTATCCAATAGGACATTTTATCGGGTGAAACAGACACACTCACAACAACAATTGAATGGATGATGACAGTGCTTTTAAACCATCCAGAATCAATGAGAACTGTCCATGAAGAATTAACACAAGTTGTAGGATTAAACAACATGGTAGAAGAAGCTCACTTGTCCCAGTTTAACAATTTAAATGCAGTTATCAAAGAATTGTTTTGCTTACATCCAGCAGTACCCCTACTTGTACCACGTCTTCCCAACCAAACATCCATTATTGGCGGGTACGAGGTGCCTAAAAATGCTAGAATTTTTCTAAACATTAAGGTCATAAGTTTTTGGAAGATCCTTTAAAATTTAAACCAGAGAGGTTCATGAATCATGAGGCTAGTGAATACGATTTCTTGGGAAACAATTTTCATTTTCTTCTGTTTGGATCCAACAGAAGAGTATGTGCAGGGCTTCCCCTAGCAGAGAGGATGCTCGGTTACATGGTTGCTGCTTTCTTGCATTCTTATGAACTGGAAATTGCCTCCTGATGCAAGGCTTGAGTTGTGAGATAAGTTTGGGATTAAAGAAACTGAAAAATTTAATTGCCATTCCAACATCTAGATTATGTACTCCGGAGTTTTATTAAGTCTTCATCCATTGATTCTTTGTATGCTCTATCCGTATGTCATATATTATAAGATTTACTTCTCTATCAGTATTTTTTTTTTTCCTTCTAAATATAGGTAATGTTTTTGTTCCTTTTTTAATTTCTATCTCGAATACTTTTAAATATATCGCTTTTCTCAAAATTTATTTGTTCTGTTGTAATTACACTTTACTAGTTGTGATGTTAATCATAAATGATGTCCTAAATATTTTTCATGAAGAATTATAGTCCAATGAGATCGAGAATAATGTTACATAAACGGAATTATGTGATCATATCAATAATTAAAGTATATTTCAAATAAGATGAAACAAAATATATACTTTTATATATGTAAATATATTAATTTCCAAGAATTTTTTTTTTTTGAGAACTAAGCATGCATATTCCAAAAGAACTAAGAATTAACTTTAGAATACTATAAGATGGATTAAATATGTTTCTAAACGTATTTTAAATTTTAAGAGACCATGAAGATTTGGGGGGGGGGGGGGGGGGGGGTGGGTTTGTGGGGTAGGGAAAAAGATCTATATAATTTTTGACTTTCTTTTCTTTCTTCGGCAACTTGCATTTGATTCCCAAGGAAAAAAGATCTAGATTTTTTTGTATTTTGTCCATAAACAGTTTTCAATCATTTTCGGAAACCACCAAGGAAATGGATAAACATGGTCACAAATTGTGTCAATGAACGTATGACAAATGGCTCGTCAAATATCTAAAATTAAATTTTCCTATAATACATGATGTCAAGGAAATACCGACTTAATCAAGACGTCCGTATGTATCATCTGATTCCTATACTCTTTTATCAAAAAGAAAGAGAGAGAGCATCACACTATACTTGTATTAGGGAGAGGAGGGAAATAAGACAAAAAGAGTAAAAATAAATAACTAAAAAGATTTAGGTTGTTTATAAACGGCGTATTTTTAATAAATTATGATTTATCATAACTTAAAATTTTAAAAATATTCTTTATATATAAATTTTAATAAATTTAATTATTAAATCACTTTTTAATTTAATAAATTATTTATTTATTAATTTTAATAAATTTTCATAAATTTATCTAGTAAATTATTTTTTTTACTTGATAAATTATTTATTTACCAATTTTAATAAATCATTTATTACTTGATAAAAATTTTATTTACCACATAAATAAAAAACTCTTAATTTTGTAACTCATTAATTTACCAATGTAATTAAGTGTAAATTATTTATTTATTAGTATAAATTCTTGATTTTGTAAATCATAATTTACCAATTGATTGATTTATCATATAAATTATTGATTTATCGTTCAAATCCTAATTTACTGATTTTGTAAAAAAAATATAAAATTGAACAATCCCTAACCCTAGATCCCAAACTAACCCAAACCCTAGCACTTCATGTGGCGCCCCCCCCCCCACATACATTACCATACCAACCAGTCGAGCTCTGACGCCGACCGCGATGGTTGGCAACCTCGTGGGTCGTCATCCTCTTACTTAACATACTTAACTTTCCCTTCTTAACGTTCTTATTTAAAGCGGAAGCAATTCTTATAGCAAATTTTTTTTATTTTCTTTTAACTTACATATTATACCTATATCTCTATCATACTCTTATAACATATAATTCATAAATTTATTTCTTTCAACTTCCTTTTTGAACGCTCAGCGAAAGACTCATGGTAGTACCATACATTCGCCCAGTCCCTTGGCACATGCAGATCCGTCCGTTGTCCATCATATTACTTTAAACTAACAGATTGCTTACCTGCAACATATAAACAACTAATGAGCTAAATGCTCAGTAAGTTCAAACATACATTCATTGACTTATAAATACTAGTAATATATGTTATTACTAGAATATATGACATCACGTATATACACATCATATTCATCGTTAATACATATCCTCACAACATAACATATTATGTTAGTCTCTTCATGCTCATTTATCTTTTCGTTCATCATTCTTATCATTCTAATCTAATCTCTTCATTTCTTTGTTTTTCATTCCTATCATTTCTTAACTTTCTGTTCTAATCCTTTATAACTTTTCTATCGCTTTATCATCATCTCTTAACATTTCATATCTTAAAAGCTAGTAACATATACACTAGCATAACATCACGTGAAAACGTGTCATTCCATACATATAACATCAAATACATCACATCATATATATTAATTCTATTATGTTCCTTTAACTTCGTTTTATTATTTATTTACTTTTCATCGATTTCATTACGTCATTCTTTCGTATCGTTCGTTTTTTTTTCTTATCGTTCTTTACTTTTCTTTTCTTTTCTTTTCGTAGCATTTCTTTTCTTTTCACTCTCTTTTCCTTTCTTTTCTTTTCGTAGCATTTCTTTTCTTTTCACGCTCTTTTCCTATCTTTTTCACTTTCTTTTCTTTTCTTATCTTTCACTGGTGGGCCCCGTCGTTAAATGTACCTAGTTGCGCGCTGACAGTGGGAGGAGGGGGAGCTACCCACTAACTTACCTCATAGTCACATAAAACCTCACCTACGGAGTTGGTCTATCCTATAATCTATCACACTTCGGGGTAGCACCACATCTGCGCGGAGGATATAGAGCGGAAGTCTCAACCATATAGGGAGACCGGTACGCCAACATTAAGTTTTCAGTTTTATTATCTTGCATTCTTTTAGCTTTTCTTATATTGATTTTTCGTTTTATATCTTTTTCATGACATTCATCATCTTTCCTTTCTAATTTTTCATAAAACATTTCATGGAACATTTGTTCTTTCGTTGTTTTTCTTTTCTTAATTCTTTACTTTACTTGTGTGAATTATATTAATCACACTTTAGCATAGCATATATAACACATATTACTTATATATCATCACATCACATCATAACAAACAAAAGCACATTTAGTTAAATGCAGACAATTATTCTCTGTTTATCTTATCATTTGCATCCTCCTATCTACCGTATCTTATCATCATACTCCTATCGATCATAGCCTATCGTTCTATTCTATCAATCACATCTTATCGTTATGTTCTAATCCTTTCATCATACCTTTCGTCATAACCTATCATTACTTCTCTTTCTTATCTAACTCTTTGCTTTCATATTATTTTTCATAAAACATCTATCTCTTCGATCTCATAAAACATCCCTTTCTTAATTCCTTTCATCACCGATCATCGTTGCTCTATCAATCATAACGTAACTTCCATAAAACTTTTCATAAACATCTATTCTTTCCTTTCATATCTCATCTCTTTTTTATGCATTCTATCATGACATTCTTATTCTTACTCTTTCCATTATTCTATCACTCTTTATCACATCTTTACTCTCATAAAACTTTTATTATACCTTTCATTCGTAATTCAATACATACATATATATACATATATATTTTTTTATAAATTATTTATTAAAACATAACTTTTAGCATCATCATGGTATTGTTATAGTATTACTATAGCATCATCATAATTCACATCATGACATTTGCATACAAAACATATAAACACGATAAACTTGTTCATAGTTGCAGACGGGTAAATGTCTGAACTTACTCATAGCGTGCTTATCCTTTCCTTGGGATCCATCGACGTCCTTTGTCGCTTCTTGATTGGGTTCCTACAGACAAACTTTGTCCGTTAATCACATTTTCATTTATAGCTTTTATTTTCTTAAAAAGCTTGATTCTAATCTTATAACCCTTAATTATAGCCTTAGGACAGTTTTTTAAACCTTAATGGCCATTTTCGAATTTTTCTCTAACTTTTTGAAAAATTACGATTTTACCCCTAACTTTTGACAAAATTACAATTTTGCCCTTGACGTGATTTTTCATAAGTTAAACCTCAATCTTGGCTTTTACAACTTCATTAACCTATTCCGGGGTCATTGGGGCTCTTTTCCCATAATTTGAGAATCTTTGGACAAAATGACCATTTTGCCCCTGATGGGTCGTTTAATCATAACATTTTCATTTTCATACTTAGGCTGGATTTTCTAAACCCAAAATCATCTAATTAACTTTTTAAATCTTATCGGACCTTTTTTGGATCAATTCTTATCATTTTACCAATTTTTCACATTCTCGACCCTTGGGAAGTACTATTCCGACCTAAGAGTCGGTTTCATGTTTTTCTTACGTTCTAGGGTTTCGAAGGGTCAGTTTACTAATTATAACTTGCCCCTTCCTTCTTCCATGCCCTAATACCTCGAGGGGGCTCGGGTTCCCTTCCCGATCATATTTTACCCCTCGTTTTCCCATATTACCCCTGGTGTCATTTTTAGAAATTTCGACAGAGTTTCCCCTTAATTTTTGAGGTTCCAACGTTTAGGAAACGCCTGAAAACCATCTATCCTAATCTAATTCTATCACGTACTATACCAGAGGCCTAGATTTTACGTAAAACTCATACTGTTTACGTAAAATCGTTACATTATCACATATTTTTCTTTTTCTCCATTACAGCCATTTTCTTCTTTTTACATACATTCTTTTCCATAATTTTTCATACCAATAATTATAAAATCATACAATAGTCCCAAACAATTAAATTGCGGAACATAAAGAGGTCAGGATTTATACCGAATTGCAGTCCGGTCTCGACGGCATAAACCCTAATTCTTCGTTCTTCATATCTGAGGTCCCGTCTTGCAAATCGGACTCCGCGGATGCGTCCGGAACGTCGAAAATAGGCTAACGGGCTAAACTTCCAAAATTGGTCAATGGTCGCCGTTGACTGGCGTTGACCGTCCGTTGACCGGCGGCGACGATGGAAAGTGGGTAGTCCATCTTGAAGATCTCGACGAGAGGAATCCATTGGTGGCTTCAATTTCACCATTCGACACCTCTATCGCCGGAAATCGCCCCTCGAAAACTCGGTCACAGCGGCGGCTTTGGAACTCCGCCGTGCTGGGGTTGTGGCGTGCAATTGACTTGGGGCTTTTGCTCCCCTCTTCTCGGCGACCATTTCTATACCGGTGGTGCAGCTCAACATCGCCAGAAATGGCGAGTTCCACGGCGGCGACGTCGCGGCTTCGGACGGCGCGATCCGGCGGCCGTTGGGCTGAAACACCACCTGGGTTTTGTTCTACTCTTCACCACAAGTCTTTTGGGACCGGTTTCAGCTTGATCGGATGTTGGACGGCGGAGATACGGCGTCGCGAAATTTCCGGTGGCCAACGACTTTGGGCGGCGCGTGCGGGCTCCTCCGGCGTCGATTCCGTCGACTCGGCACACCGTTGAACTCAGCTCGACGAGAGCTTTCCGATGACACCGGCGGTGTCGAAAATGGACACCGTTTCCGATGGTCGGTTACTGTACATATTCGGGTAGAGAGAGAAAGAGAAGGAGGAGAGGGAGAGAGCATGTAGACAAATGAGAAAATTCTACTTTTTCCCGCTCTTTATATACTTTTTCGCCCAAAATTTCAACATGGGCTTCCCTGACTAATTTGGGCGTCCTGAATCCAAATATATCAGTTTTATTTTCATCTGAGGTCATCTTGACCCGTTTCTGATACTGCGAATTTTCGGTCAAAAATTACCCTTGTGCTTAATTATCAATTTTGAGCGTGCTGATAAGCTATCCTAACTAATTTGGGAGTGCTGAACTCAAATTTATCAATTTTATGTCAAGATAATATCATCTTGACCTATTTCTTGATACTGTGAGTGGCACACACGTGCACACACATAATATCACTATTAATCATTTTTCATCCTTTAACATCGTTAGAACATTTTATTTTAGTTCTAAACAATATTAAATCACTAAATTTTACATTTTAACGCTTAAATTCATTGTGTATTAATTTTCCGAGAAATATGAATTTTCCCGATTGTTACACTTCACCTCAAAATCATTAATTTACCATGTAAATCAATAATTTATTGATTTTGATAAATCATCATTTAGCAATTTTATAACATAGTCTAAAAAATAATATGAACCCTAACTTTAGTCCTCAAAATTGACCCAAACCCCCCAAAATTCAACAAAAAATCTGCCACCACACCTCTTCGTCGCTATCATTCTTAGAGACATTATCATTACCATCAATGTTCTTGGAGATCACTTGTCATGTCAGGGTTTATTTGATCAGAAGTTCTTGAGATCTAGGGTTCATGCAACAGCCTCGTGATCTTTAAGGCAACGACCTCGTGATCTTCTCATCCACGATTTTATGAGACAGTGTGAGATTTTGTGATCGGGATCTCGCGATTTTGCAATCATGATCGCGATCTTGGCCTTGTGATTGCATATCTCGACCTCAGCCTTGTGATCTAAATCTCGACAAGCAACGCTTTGATCTGGACCGACGGCCTCTCGACATTGAGATCGGATAATGATTTGAGACTTGAGCAAGAGAGAGAGTAAGAGGAAAGAGAGGAGAGAGAATGAAGAAAGAGAAATGAGTGTGTTTGAAAAAATGTGAAAAAAAAAAAGTTAAAAATCAATTCAGGAGTAAAATATAAATATTATTTACATTAAAATTAGGTTATACTATAAATTTTTAAAGGTTTAAAATTATGCTATTTACCTTGAAACCACCCAAAAAATGCCTATTTACTACAATTTCTAATTGTATTATTTCAAAGATGTTACATGATAACTTATTTTTTCTTAAAAAAATTTCTTTTTATTTTTTCCTACCCTAATGTATTCCAAAAGTTTCATTTTCACTGAAAGCATAGGCTTTTCTCCATTATTATTTAACCAAAAAGACGAGTAATTTCCACTGTTTATAGTTCTTATTTTGTGCTTGAATGTTAGAATTCTACTAGAATTCCCACAAGCTTATCTCTAGAAAGCTCAATTTCCACCAATTAAGCACATGTTAAGTACTAAAGCCTTTTCTGCTATGTGGTCTGGTAATTGGTTGAACACCGTAGAACCATACTATTCCGAAAATGGACTCACCGGGGCAATACTCACCCTTTTTGTCATGGCAGTTGCGGCGATCTTGCTCTGGCGGCTGTGGACCGCCAAGAACAACGCCGTAGCTACCCTGCCGTTGCCACCAGGGCCCCGCTGCTTGCCTCTTGTTGGATACCTCCCCTTCCTTGGGACCGACCTTCACCATGAATTTTCCAAATTGGCTAGTGTTTATGGCCCAATATACAAGCTGTGGCTTGGAAGCAAGCTGTGCATAGTAATCAGTTCGCCATCGATGGTTAAGGAAGTAGTTCGCGACCATGACGCCGTGTTTGCGAACCACGAACCCATCGCCTCGTCCCTCGTCGCCTCATACGGTGGAAACGACATTGTATTTTCACCCTATGGTCCCCAGTGGGTGAAGTTGCGCAAGGTAATGCTGTAAATTCAAACTATGCTCATTAGTGATCATTACAACTTAAACTATTATTATATTAATATGAAAAAACATTTATACCTTAGTATTTACAATTTAATAATATATTGTGTCTGTTGAAGTATCTTCCCACGGCTTCAAGGTGATTTAAATTTTGTTAAAGGTAAGTATCACCAATTATTTGTTCAGCAAAAAAAAAAAAAGTATCATCAATTTTGTGTATTTTGTTTTGTAATTCCTGTATATAATATATATATATATATATAGCTTGTATTTCTGAAAACTACAACCAAAACTCCCTTCGTGTTCAAATTTTGTTTTCAAATCCTTTCCCAAATATAGTCTTCCTGAATTGGTCAGGTTAGGGGCAAGGATGAAAAAGTCTATTCGACAAGGTGGTCGAGATTTCGACGGAAATGATGCCAACAGATATATATCCTAAAAAAATGAATATACAAAGAGAAACTTATAATTTTTATTGAAACTCTACATAATCTTAAAACAATCAAAATTACTTAATATGAACTAATTTAATAATAAATAAGAATATGTTTTTTAATTGAATATGAGAGTTATGTTGTATAGTGCAATTGGAAATAATATAACATATACATTAAGTGCCAAACATAACTGAATATATACAAACTTCAAGTGTCTTTATAATACTAAACGGAGTTTCTTGCAGGCTAGGTTAGAAAATATTACATCGGTTCTGATTTTAGTTAAGACATTTACAAACTAAAAAATTATTTAAAATACAAATAGTAGATTTTAAAATTATAATTTTGTATTGTTATGTTTTGAAAAATATTTTCTCATTTTATTGCAAAATAAAAAAAATTATAAAAAATATAAAATTTTAAGTTCTGCAAAAAATAAATTTTTTAATGATTTTTAGACGTTATATAAAAATATTCAAAAGTATCTTGAATATTTACGGATATTTATTGATATTGGGGATATTTTTGGATATTGGAACATTTGATGACACCCTCAGAAGAAAAATCCCTCCCCCATTATCCATGATAAAGACTTTAAAATATAGATAATTTTGTGAAAATGTTGACAACATTAAGAATATTGTCATCCATAGTTAGGAGTAATATCTTAAACTTTTTAAATTTATTAAATATTGTCAAAGCATTGATAGTATGCATCATACATTCCTTAATTCTTTTAAAAAAATAATAACAAATAAAGAGGAGGAACATAATCCCCAACTCAAATTTATTAGAAGGAAGAAAAACACAAAACAAAACAAAAATTTTAAAAAAATCAGAATCGAAAGGTACCCAAACTAAAAATAAAAATAATAATTCAAAGAAAGCAAAGGGATCCAACCAAAAATTAGATTAATTCATATTTTTTGAAACACTTTCCTTTTAAACACGAAGTTTACAATACGTATTATTTTTAACCAAATAAATGATCATGTCTCATCAAGTAATATTGAGTTCTAACAACTTATCCTCAAAATATGAAAATAAATAAATAAATAAATAACTCATCCCAAGATTGTGAAATCACAATCTTCTTTTTTTTTTTTTTTGAGCAACTACATAATTAATTATCTGTTTTTTCATCTGACATAACATTCACGGGATTCATAACCCCTTCAATATCAGTGGTCCTATTTGAAATATTATTAGAATGCTTGTTGTTATATTGTTTTCTTAATGTAATGAGTATGAGTGCTCTTACGGCTTCCTCAACCTGATCCAACCAAGAAAGTCTCATGACTGCATTATTAGCTTGAGACATCGTATTCATGGAAAGAGTGATGGTGATATTGAAGCTGGCCTCACATTAGAAATTATTTCCTTTGGGGATTAGATCTGCAGATTCAACATGTTTTGGCTATTGTCATGAGAAGTCAAAACAGAAATCCTTAGCTCAGATTTTGGGCATTCGAAGAACTGGAAATGTTTTTCTCCACGTCATTTTGAAAATTGTTTTGTTCTAAATCTATGTCAACATCGTTATGAGAAAGCGGCATAGATGTTTTACTTATAGAATTTGTCAATTTAGTACCCTGCACCTTGCCTATGTTACTAATGTCCTCTTTTTGGCTAGTTTGGTGATGCACTCCAATCCACCAAATATGAATTGCTACAATAATTTTTTTTTGTTTGTTTTTTTCCTCAATTTTTACTTTCAGCTTTTACTATTTTTTACTGTTTTAATCTATCAAATAGTATTACAATCCATCCTCTATATAAGCCTTTAGTCTTTATTTGTGTTATCTGTCATGAGTATATTATTTTTTATTTTAATAATATTTGAGTGGGGTTTTGATAATTTTGTGAGTACTTAATCAAAGATATATTCAAGTTCCTTTGTTGACTCCTTTCTTTCAATTTAAAAATTAAAAAAAAAATCAAAGAATAGTAATTTATTTTATAAGAATGCTAACAAGAATATCGCATAACTGTTAGATCTTCGTGCGGGAGATGCTAAGCAATACCATACTCGACAACTTGTACAGCCTGAGAAGAGAAGAGGTTCACAAATCTATCAAACAAATCTATGGAAATATCAACACCCCAATTGACATTGGGAGCTTGGCGTTTCTGACGGCCATCAATACCACCACGAGCATGCTGTGCGGCACCACGAGGCGTGAAGGCGCCATTGACACGAAGGAGATCCGCAGAGCAGCGATGGAGCTTATGGTGTTGGGTGGAAAGCTGAATATTTCAGACTTATTCCCTTCCCTTGCGTGGTTGGATTTACAAGGGATAGAGAAGGAAACAAAGAAGATTGTTCGTGAGTTTGAAAAGCTTTTTGATTCTGCCATTCAACGGATGAGGGCCAAGGGAGGAGAATGTAATAAAAATATTAGTGCATATCAAAAAAAGGACTTTTTGCAGTTGTTGCTCGAGCTTCATGATGAACATGGAGATCAAGCGACGTCAATTACCAACGACCAAATTAAGGCCTTGCTCATGGTATGAATATTTCCGTACTCTACCTTTGGTTTACTATATATTATTGTGTCTAATTTGAGTAATTAATTAGAAAATTACTTTCAACAAGAGCTGAGGAAACTAAATATTAATGAAGTAATTGAAAGAAAACAATTTGAAGTAACATGATGCAAACATTTGGTACATATGCTTAAACTTATTGAACTACTTGCTGCTTTATGACAAGGTCAGGAGAAACAAAGAAGAAAAGAGATAACATTATCACTAGCAAACGTCCTTTACAGTTTATATTATAGACACACACACACATATTATAAAGGTCCTTACAGAAAACGACAGTTAAGACAAACAACATATAGCTCATAATGTTTGAATAAACGTCATGTCCTTATGGAATGTTGTTTAATTCCACAGATCAAATACATTAAAACAAAAAAAAAAATGTCGTTTCATAAAAAAGACGACATGTTGCTTAATTCATATATCATTCAACATGGCGCATGTCGTTGTAATTGACCATTCAATTGTCTTCATGATTGCCAATCCAATTGTTTACTTCACGGAAACGGTATACATGTATATAGCCATTCATTGCAATAAAATAGAGTTTAAATTCTTTATTCTTAAACAAGATAAGAACATTGGAGAAGAATTATGACATAGGAAAAGTGATGTAAATAAATAGTAATTCATAGACTGTAACTTATATAAAAAAGTGATAAATAGTATAAACACTCCTCAATCTAACCTAACACAACTACTTCCAACATGTCAAATTATTAATCTTAAAGGTTTTAACTGTCTATAAATTCAATTTAGAGTTGATGTAAAAAATTGAACTTTTGTAGAGTACTCAATATATAACTAATATGATTACAATTATAACTTAATAGTAGCATCACATCAAAGTCTAAAGATTTAAAGTTTAAATCGCCTTATACCAATTAAAAAATATTACATAACTAATAAAACTATACATAGATAATAGGATAATTAAATTCCAAAAGGTGTATATATGTAAGATACTTCTCCACAGGTTAACATATCGAGAAAAGTAGTAAACTATTTCAAAAAAGTCAAGAACAACTTTCAAAATCTCTAAGTATATGCTGCAAGCTAGTTGAAAGCTCATTAACTCCTACTCTGATCATCTGCATCACAAAAATTTAAATGAGCTAATGTTCAATAAGTAAAAGTCATGCATCTCCATGAACATATGATAAGTTTCAAAAAGACCACCCATGTGCACTTATATCCAAGACATTACTTTTGTAAAACTCTAATTGTACATTCTTTTGTCTTCAACATAGTAGTTTAAATTCCTAAGCTTCAAATACTAATTCAGTTGATATGAGAGTAAATATCTTATACTGATCATTTCTTTTTCTTATATTGTAATAAATTGATGTTGTTCAACAGGACATTTATGTTGGTGGATCAGACACAACCACAACAATAGTGGAATGGACAATGGCAGAACTTCTCAAGCATCCAGAAGCAATGAGTAAAATCCACGAAGAATTAACACAAGTTGTGGGATTAAACAACACTGTGGAAGAGTCTCATTTGTCCCAATTGACCTATTTACAAGCAGTAGTCAAAGAAACGCTTCGTTTACATCCACCACTGCCCCTTCTTATATCACGTCTTCCCAGCCAAACTACCACTATTGGCGGGTACAAGGTGCCTAAAAATTCTAGAGTTTTTCTTAACATTAGGGCTATACAAATAGACCCCGAGTTTTGGGAAGATCCTTTGCAATTCAGGCCAGAGAGGTTTATGAATCATGAGACTCAAAAATTTGATTACTCGGGCAACAATTTCCATTTTCTTCCGTTTGGATCCGGTAGAAGAATTTGCCCAGGGGTTCCCCTAGCAGAGAGGATGGTAATTTTTGTGCTCGCTTCTTTCTTGCATTCTTTTGACTGGAAATTGCCTCCCGGTACAAAGCTTGAGTTATCTGACAAATTTGGGATTGTGGTGAAGAAACTGGAACCTTTAGTTGCCATTCCAACACCTAGATCAGGTACTTTAGGGCTTAACTAGGTTTTCATCCATTGATCTTTAATTTACGTGCTCTATCTATGAATCTTATATTGTAAAATCTACTTCTATTTCGATATGTATTGTCCTTAGATATTAGTCATGTTTTTGTCTTTTTCTTTAATTTCCATCTTAATAACTTCAAAAAAAATCACTTCTCCCAATATTGACTTGCTTTATTTGTCATTATACTTTACTAGTTATGGTGTTAAACATAAGTGATTGTGTCCCTGAATTTTTTTTTTTTTTTTTAATGAAGAACTAAGGTTCAAAGTTATTAAGAACAGTGTTACTTAAACAAGACTACATGATCAATTGAATAATTAAATATTATAAATTTTAAACGAAATGAAACGAAATGTATACTACATAAGTAAATGCTTTAATTTCCCTAGTGTTTTTTTTTTTTTGGAAAAAGAACTAAGCATATTCCAAAACCGATAACAAAATCTCATGAACAGCTGGAGCTTCTAGCTAGTGCTCTCTCTCTCTCTCTCTCTCTTTCTCTCTCTTCCTGCATCCTAGAGATTGAAGCAATTCATTTGTCCATTTAAGAGGAAATTAGCGAACATATATATGCAATTATAGCAGAAAATGTGAGGACCCCTTAATATAACAAAAAGTACCTACATGACCCTAATTTACTTAAATTATGAACATTTTTTTATGGTAACCAAGTGGGAACCATGAAGTGGGGTCCAAAATCTTAATTAAACTTATCTCCAGAAGTAGATGAAACAAGGCATCATAATCGAACCATTACACTACTCCAATGGTGGTTTCAAATGTTTTCTTATTATAAGGGGTGCATTGAAAACAACTATTTGTAATCTAAATTTATCTAATTATTTTCCAAAAAGTCTTTTGCTTCACTATTTTATTTCAAATTAATATTTTTTCTCACTATTTAATTTTCAAAAAATTCAAATTTTAAAAGTCTATAACTAATTTCAAGTTAAAATGAAATAATTATAATATCTAAATGCTCATAACGATGATAAAAAAAATCTATATTAATATTTTTAAAACACATTTAGGGTTTTTATGTTATTTAAATATTACAGTTATTTTTTATTTTCATTCACATTTTCAACCATTTACTTATTTCCAATATAAAAAAACTGCAATACTCAAGCATGATATATGAACTGCATATAAGTACATTTTTTTGGTTTAAAAAATACATTTTTGTTAGGATAGAATTAAAAATCCTAAAATCCTACCTAACCGGCCAATGTTACCAATAATTAATAAAAAAAAAGAACAGTAGATAGTACATTATTAATAAATGATATGCAATCACTTATACTTTGTTCTTTTGATATATCTATTTTTAGAAAATAAAAAAATTTTCACTTTTATAAAATAAATCTTTTTAAATTTTCGTATCTGAATATCAAAAATTTTTCATTTTCGAAAAATAGAAAAAGAGTTCTCGTTAGAAAATAAAATTTTTTTATCTATCCAAACAACTTTTCACTTTTAAAAAAAAATAAAACAACTTTTTATTTTAAAAAAAAGTAAGAAAACATCATATCCAAACGAAAAATTAAATATTACTTTGTAACATGTGAAAAACGAAGAGATATATATAGCTAGAAAGGTTCACATCGTCAACTAGCTCCTAGTTAGTATTTCTTAGGCTAACCACAAATGTTAACTCAAAAAAAAAAAAATTAAAGATATATAGATCCCGCACGAGAAAAATAATTGCCCCTTGTCGGAGGCCAATGTATCTGTTTAGCCACTAACAATTACAACCATATATTAGTGTCTCCTCTAGAAAGAAAAACCCGTCGGATCCTTTTAGCTTTAGTAGAGGGTATGGAAGGGCATGTATTTTTTTTTTTTTTCCCTTGACCGGCAATGGTATTGAACAATATTTTTTGAATTAAGAAATCAAAGTGAAATGAAAAGTTGGGCCGACAAGTGATTAGTTAGCTACTTAATTTTCCTTTTTTTTTTTTTTTTTTTTGCCTGGAGAACACTAGCGAAATAAACTCCGTAGAGAGATGAAAAGGATGGTTTTTTTAATTTTTATTTTGATAAATTACTTACATCCTGATGCACAAACAGTGAACAATTAACTTTTTTATTTAATACTAGTTTTCCGCATGTACTTTCCTTAAAAATATGACCCCACCTCAAAAGGATGACCCCATCGAATGTATATGGTTTTATTTGAAATGCTAATTCAAATTAAATTTTTATAACTCATTTTTTTTATACTTTGAAAAGTAAACAGAAATTTTTTTTATTTAATTTTTAGAAAGTTAAACAATTTTAATCCAAAAATTTTAATTCCAACAGGTGCCCTTATCACCTCTATAAGATGCTGACAACCGAACAGCAATGCTCGGGCATAAATACTCGCCAACCAACTTTTTAGACATATAGACTTACAATAGAACGTATAAAATACACGTGCAAATATAAACCAAAAGGTTATAGATTCGAGAGCACCTAGAGTAATGCTAAGAGCTGAGCTATCTTCTACTTTTTTTTTAGAGCAAATAAAGAGAGATCATTAGGAGATCCAAACTAGCTAGTTGTCTTCTTACGCTAGCTTTTTTATGTGTTTATTTGGTACATGAGTTCAAATTTGGAAAAATCCAATTCGAATCAAGGATTTGAACAAAACAGGTGTTTTGAAGAGAAAAAATTACAAGATTCGGATTTCAAAAAAAAGGAAAAAAAAACCCGAGTTTGAATTAGATTAAATAAGTTTGAAACTACATGCCAAACAATGCATAAAAATACTACTTCTTTTGGTTTCCTAGTGGCAAAAGAGCGTGTGTACATTAACACCATAATTCTTTCTTGAATGCTAGGGCTTTGATGCTTGAAGACAATCCTTCTAGGCTAATGCCACTCACCATCGCACTTGCCACCTTCTTGGCATTGCTTTGGTTCACAAAATGGCTGCTCAAAATCACGCTCATGAGACGACAAGAGACGAACTTAGTCACCCAGTTTCCTCCAGGGCCTAAAGGCTTTCCACTATTGGGTTACCTCCCTTACCTTGGGCCGGACCTGCACCGGATGTTCATGGAACTGGACCGAGTCTACAGCCCAATCTACAATCTCTCCATCGGCCGCAGACAATGCGTCATAATAAGCTCCCCAAGTTTGGTGGAACAAGTGGTGCGTGACCAAGACATTGTGTTTGCAAACCGTAACCCTAGCATTGCATCTTTGGCCTTCTCTTTGGTGGAAACGACATTGCGTTTGCACCGTATGGCCCTCAGTGGCGTTTTCTGCGCAAAATATTTGTTTGGGAGATGCTTAGCAACGACGATCTCAATGCCTTTTATGGGCCTAGACGACATGAGCTGAAGAAGAGTGTTGGACATGTGTATGAAAATGTTGGCAAGCCTGTTAATGTAGGAGAACTGGCTTTTCTCACCGTGATCAACATGATATCGAAAATGTTTTGGGGAAGCACGCTTGATGCCGGTGAAGAAGGAGAGCGTCTAGGCGTCGAGTTTCGAGCCGCGGTCTCGCGGCTCGTTTCACTACTTGGAAAACCTAGGGGGCGTTTGTTTTTGTTTTTGAGAATGATTTTCCATTTTCAAAAACACAGAAAATGAAAACAGTTTCAAAATAGCATTTGTTTGTTTAACGTTTTCAAAACCATTTCGAAAACACCGTTTTCAACTATGTTGTTTTTTTGGGTTTTTTGAAAACGAAAAAAAATTGTTTTCACTTTTTGTTTTCATTTTCAAAAAATATTGTGTTTTTTGGATTTTTGGAAAAAGAAATGGGTTTTGAAAAAATATAATCAAATAAAATTTCATTTTTATGTTTTTCAAAATATACACTTAGAAAACATAACCAAACACAGTTTCAGAAATGATTTTAACATAGTTTTCAAAACATTTTCATTTTCAATTTTTTTGAAAACAGAAAACATTTCAAAAACAATACTAAACGCTACCTTAATTACCACGCCTAATGTTTCGGATTTCTTCCCACTTTTGGCTCGTTTGGACATTCAAGGAGTGGATAGGGATATGAAGAAGGTCTCAAAGTGGTTGGAGACGATTTTTGACTTTGTCAATGCTCAGAAAAGGAAATCATGCCGAGTAGAGGCAAAGGAAAAGGCAAGAGTTAAAGATATTCTCGAGATTCCATCGGAATACAACGAACGCAAGACAATGGAAGATCAATTTCTCCTGCGGAAACACGGCAATGCTTATGGCAATAATATTAAGAGGTTGATCTTTGCTATCCTGTCCTTTTTTTTTTTTTTTTCTTGTTATTCCTTGCAAGATGAAAGTAAGTTCGTGAAGGAATGTATAGAGATATATTTATTTATATATATATTTATTTATTTATGGCTTCATACCCAGTTTATTATACGTTGATAGAATAATATTTATTGGGCATATATTACTATTTTTATGTAAGCAAAAGTCTTTATTAAAGAAAACTAAAAAGGCCTTACAAGAACTCAAAAAAATAAAGAGGAAAAATAAAAACAAAAGCAAGTAAATAAGCTAGCAAAAGAAAAGAAAAGAAAAAAACAACTAAGAGCATGTGTAATGCTAAAATTGTTATGTCAATAGTCAAATTTGATATTTGAATGGAAAAAAAAAAAAAAAAGCTTTCTAACATAGTGTTATTTTAAATGTTAAATTTGTTTTATATTAAACTTTATATTAAATTTACTACAAGATATAATTAACATCAAATTTTACATTTAATTTTTATTGGTTATTATCTTATGAATTATTACAATATTTTTATTTTTTCATTTATTTATTTAATACTAAAAGTTTAATTTTGTAAATTTTAAAGCACAATAATAATGTCCAAAATGTAAAAATAGCATTAGAAATAGCATTATAGAGTAAAGTAAGATAGTGCTATTTTTTACTCTCTTTTGTAATAAATATAAAATTGGCATAAACAAATATATTGAAAATGGTGTAAGAGAAAAGTTCCTAGGAGATTTTGTTATTTGGAAACTTTTCCCACCATAAGCTCTAAGTTTTTAGGATGACATTTTCTTAATCAGATTTTATCTTTTTTTTTTTCCTTAAAATATCTATTTATGTTCATTTCCCCCAAAATCCTGAAATAATAAAAGGCATTTGTTTTTGGTTTTGAGAATGATTTTTTATTTTCAAAAACATAAAATATGAAAACAGTCTTAAAATAGCATTTGTTTATTCAATATTTTCAAAACCATTTCAAAAACACCATTTTCAACTATGTTGTTTTTTTGAGTTTTTTAAAAATGTAAAAAAGTTATTTTCACTTTTTTATTTTCATTTTCTCACTCCTTCTCTTCTCTCTCTCTCTCTCTCTCTCTCTCTCTCTTTGTGCAGCGTCGGTGACGATGACCATATTCGATGATGACCTCCATATCCGACGATGGCCTCCATCTCCAGTGAAGAGAGACGACCACATACTGACAACGACGACGACGATCGCCTTGCGACGATGACCACCGACTCGCAGAAATGACCATCGACTCACGATTTAAAACTCGCTGTTACTATAACCTAGAGCTCAGACCACTAATGTCTTCTACCCATGTCCTACATTACAAAGCCCACCACCAAAAGTTTTTTTTTTAATTATGATTAATAAATTATTTTTTGTTATTTTTAAAAAAATTAAACATAAATATGTTTAAATAAAATACTCACTTATAAAATGAGTTTTCAAAAATATAACCAAACAAAATTTCATTTTTATGTTTATCAGAATATACGCTTAGAAAACATAACTAAACACAGTTTTAGAAATATTCTTAACACAGTTTTCAAAATATTTTTATTTTTAATTTTTTTGAAAATAGAAAATATTTTAAAAACAATACCAAACGCCACCATAGTTTCTCTCTTTCTAGTGAATTCCTATATAGCCTAAGACCGTAGGACTCATGTTATAGGACCTCATCTTGTTTTCAATTATTATACTTTTGATACAAAATTTTTCAACAGCAACTTGATTGTCATCTATGATTGGATGAGATACAACATACTACAATTATGGAACTTATACTAGCAAAATAAATTATATATTTTGAAACTTTTCCCCTGCAAGCCCTAAGTTTTTAGGATGACATTTTCTTAACCAAATTTTATGTTTTTTTTTTCCTTAAAATATCTATTTATGTTCATTTTCCCGAAAATCCTAAAATAATAGTTTCTCTCATTCTAGTCAATTCCTAGACAGCCTAGGACTCTGGGCCTCCTGTCGTAGGATCTTATCTTGTTTTCAATTACCGTACTTTTGATACAAAACTTTTCTGTAGCAACTTGATTGTCATCTTTGATTGGAAACATAGTACAATTGTTAGAATTCTACTAAAAAAATAAGAATTTTTGACAAATTATTTATTGTATTTTATATATGTACTTGATACTTAAAATATATAAGAGAGTTTAATTGTGTATCATTAATGTCCATTTAATTTATTAATTTAATTTGATTTAATTTAAAAATTAAACTAAATTAGTTATTTAGTTTTAATTTAATTTAACTTCATAAAATCTAATTTAACGACTTTTTATCTTAAATTTTACTATTTTAATATAATTTTTAATACAAATTCAAACTAAATTAAGTTTTAAAAAAATCAATTTAACTTAATTATAAATCAAACTACATTACCAGCAAGCTTATCTTCAACCAAAAATCTCTCTATTCTTTCCATTTACAGGACACAGTGATAGGTGGGACAGACACAACTTCAACGATGGTAGGATGGGCCATGACAGCTAATGATGCATCCAAACATAATAAGAACGTGCCAAAAGGAGTAGTCACGCGTGGTTGGTGACCACAGAAGTGTAATAGGGACCCACAATTTTAGGACACCCCTCAGAATTTAGGCCCCACAGGTTCTTGCAACAAGATCGTCATGATATTAAATTGGACTATTTTGGGAACAATTTGAAGTACCTTCCTTTCGGGGCAGAAAGAAGAAAAATGTGCAGAGCTTCCTTTGGGTGACAGGATGTTCATGCACGTATTGGCTATTTTGTTGCATTTGTTTGAGTGGAATTTGCCTAGTGGAGCAAAGTTGGATTCTAAACTTATTTCCTGGTAGTTTCCTGTATTTTAGAAGATCTATGTTGGACTGAATAATTCTTTCCACACATTTCAAAAAAAAAAAAAAATCCTTTCCTTAGTTAGCATGTTAACATTACATGTGCATAAATATAGCAGATCCATGAAATTTGACAAGGCCATTCACAAAAATCCTTCCCTCATACTCACTATTACCTTGTAACTTTTAATAATGCGTTGTTTCCTTCTTGAAAAAAAATTAGTGACGTATCAATATTTATTTCTATCCTTCACAATTTTAGTAGAGTATCTAGATATATATAGGTATTTTTATGGTTATATCTGTCAAATATCTATTTATATCATATATATAAAAATGAAGAAAGAGAGTTAAAAAAAACAAAAGAAATTAAAGTAAATAAAAAAAATTCACATGCCCTCCGAATATAGTGTTGTAATATTTGAATGATAAACCTTAATATTTGAGCTTCACAATTCGCTTCAACACTTGGCCCCAAAACTAGCCGTGTCCCATTTTCCTTTCTACACCCTCCACCCCCTCTTTAAATACCCCTCATTTACAAGTTAAAAGGGTTCCGTTTTCTTGGCTCTCTAAGCCACAACCCATTCCTCTACGCTACAAGTACCTCTCAAGAGAAGAAAAGGAGAGTTCTCACACACTAGAGGTTCCCAACGTTTTCTCTCCCACTCTCTAGAGAACACCAACACAAAGGGACTATTCCCAACACTCTCCCTTGCCACCACAACTACTATTCTCCCCCTCTGCATTTACTATAGCGAGCTTTCCGCTGGAATCTCGCCGCTATAAAGCATCAATGCGTATCTATTATGCTTTTTACAATTTTTACCGAATTGCGCTCACTTTTCCTTAGAACCTATATCTAATTTAAGCATCGAAGACCCCTTAGGAAACACCCCCTCGATGCCGCCCCCGCGCCCCGCCCCCCCCCCCCCCCCCCACACTTTATAGCTCTCTTTATTTTCATAATGCAATTCCATGTAGAGTAAAAGTTCTGACTGACAGAGTAACTATGGTGAAAGATTCAAATCTTGCATCAATACCCTCTCATTATTATCTTGTAACTTACAATAATAAATTGTTTCCTTTTTGGAAAATATCCATTACGTATCAATTTCTATTTCTTTCCTTCACAATTTTACAAGAGCATCTGGATACATACAAATAATTTCACGGATATATCTATCAAATATCTACTAATATTCTTTTGTATAAAAATGAAGAAAAAGAGTTAAAAAAAAAAGAAATTAAAGGAATTTTTTTAGTAAATAAAAAAAATCCCAATGCCCTAACAATAATAACAACAATTCCTTGAAGTTCAATATATATTTTTTTTCACCTCACGTGAATTTTTCTTTTTTTTCTTTTTAATTGGCACTTTCTAAATGCGAATAAAATTAGATAGCTTGCACGTTAGGAATTTAAGTTCTTTTAAAAAAGAAAAAATTATTTATATTTAATTATGGAACTTGTATACTTTTATTATCATGTAAAATATTATTCTAAGATTTATATTTAACGAAGTTGTTATTTTATCAATGTATTTTTTTTCAATAGTAAATCGTTTTTATGTACATTGTGCTACATAAATTTTTTGTATACATAATTTGATGTAAAATTTATGTTTTGTTTTTTTTTTTTTTCCTATAATTTCACTTGAAATTTTATATTTTTTATGCAAATATCCGTCTTTTTTTTTCATATTTACCAACATCAATATTGATATCCACATTATCCATTGATATTTGTATAAATTTGGACTCTTAATATTTTTGTCGGTATTGATATTTTCATCCTTACCGGTAGCTATCTGAATTTCCAACTCTATAGAAATTATTATGCCCAGTCTCTAGTCTTAATCTATATCTCGGCTGGCTGACAGTTTGTTGGACAAAATATCTAAACAGCTATTTGATATTTTGCCTCAAGGGTTACTGTTGAAATTACCAGTCATTTTAGATTAGTTGTTGTCGATATATTTCTTAGAAAAATATTAAAAGGTACTGTGAATACACCAACACAAGACACTAAGAAATGGGTCCTATAATATAGGATTTTGATGGCCACTTTTTATTATTTGTACTATTTATAAGTATTTGTCGTTTTATTGATGCAGAAAAATATCAACCTTGGCCAGCAGATATTTTGTTGAGGCAAAAATATCTCTACCAATTTCCTTTATCATTACTAGGAATTCTGGCCTAGCTGCAGCATCGAATGGAAGAGGGATCTAATTAACTGACATGAGTAGGATCTTATTTAGGTCTGGACTCATGCAAAATTAATAATGATTTGCAGGCGTTGGTCATGAACCAACGTTGCTTCCTACTAATTTTCATCTATAAATATGGCTTGGACTCATAGTTGTTAAAAGCATGAAAAATTAGTAATGACATATTATATTTATATTACAACGATAATTTCATAATCAATTTTATAATAAAATATAAAGTTTAAATCTTTCCATTTTTAAGATAAAAGAAAAAAAGAAAAAAGTAATGTCAATGAATTGAACCAAAAGGTACGGTGTAATATGGGAGGTATATATATATTTATGTTTATATAAATGATATGAGAGGAGAATTGATATCTACCAAAATGATGTTGCTATATATGTAATTATTCTAAATAAATTTTCAACTTGCATTCGCAATCTCCAAACGTTTTCTTTGCAATGAATGAGATTCCACTTTTCAATCTTAATAAGGTCAAAAAAAAATTTTGCTAAGAATTGGATTGCACTTAAAAAAGAAATTAAGTATGGGCTTTAGCCTATATTTGTTTACCACATTACATTTAAATATAATATAATCTTTATTTAAATATAAAAGTATTTCATTCAAATATTAATCATATCACATTTCAAATCTAATATAATTACTATTTACTATTTTAAGTTTTTACTACTTTTATCAATCACATCATATATTCTCTTTCGCTCTTATTTTTTTCTCTCTATTTTTATCAATCACATGACATATAATATAATTCAAATATTTTTTATATAAATACATGTTATATCCAAATACAATAAAAATATTTTTCATTTAAATATGAATTATATTTAATATATTATATTTAAACATCGTACGCTTGTCAAACATCATTTTAAAACAAGATTGCACGGTAAGTACTAGGGCTGACAATTTGGGTCATGACACGACAACACGACATGAAACCCGCACGAAGTTAGAGAGTTTGAGTTTTCTTTAAATGGGTTTGGGTCAAAACAGGTCGAACCCATCAAATACGATTAAATAAAGGGTTGAACCCGCACGAATCCACCAACCCGCAATTGACACGAAATAACTCATTTAATAAATGGGTCATATATGGGTCAACACGAACACGACCCATAAATTACCCATTTATAATTTTTAATGTATATTATATAAATTTTTAAAGTTTAAAAATTTAAAATTCAAAATTTAAATATAAAATATATATTTTAGTTTTTATATGTATATTTTTAGTTTTGTATTTATCTTTTGTGATCTAAATTTAGGTGTAATTTGATTGTGAACTTAATTTAATTATTATAACTTGATTGTTATTTAGGTGTTTAATAAGTTTTTTTAATGTTAAAATTGATGATAGATTAGTTAAATTAGTCAATAATAGGTTAATTAAATAGGTCAATAATAAGTTAGTTAAATGGGTTAATAATAGATTAAATGACTCGTTTATAACCCTTTTAATAAGTAGGTTTAGCAGACACAACACGACACGTTTATGATCCATTTAATAAACGGATCATAAACATATCGTGTCGTATCAACCCGTTTATTAACAAGTCGTGTTCGGGTTGTGATTTTTGACACGATTATTAAACGGGTCGTGTTCGTATTGAACGTATTCATGTCAACACATGGGTCAGACACGACACGAATACGATCCACTGATACAATTTGCCACTCCTAGTAAGTACTCTTGAAATAGTAAAATATACAAACCCAAGGGCCAAGGCCTTGCCTTTTGTCGTTTAGCTTGTAACTTTCATCGCCAATATACATTCTCCCACCAGTACATGTGCACGAAATTCCTCTTTAAAACGTACGTCGTCCTTGATCATTTCCTCCTGTCCAGTATCCCCTTCAGTGGGAAATTATAACAAACGATATATTTTCCAAGAGTAAGAGAGATTCCAAAGGCCTGTAGATCTTCAAAATTCATAGTAAAAAAATCAATAGTATTCTCACGTCCTCGTTTAATATTACTATAAAAATCTATCGCAGTCACATGTGAAAACATTTAAAAAAAAATACCACTCTATACCCTTCTTAATAATGTTATATGTTTATACATGTCAAACAATATTTATATATACGGACGCATAGTAGAATTGAACTTCGGACGAATTGAAAAAAAGTCTTAAAACAATCATTTTTTACGTCATATCATCACTACCAAACTAACGACTGTTAAACTTCACAACTAAGCGATATATCTCTAATTGTGTGATAATAACAAAGATTTCACATGAAAAAAAGTGTACCTAATAGTTACCTAGGTGGCGTTTTGGTCCACAAGTGCATGTGCACCGTTTCTTAAGAAAGTAATCAGAAATTTCATCCATCTTCAAACAAAAATAATGATAACAATAATAAATAAACTTACATTAAATTCAATAGAAGATATGGTGTCATTTTTTGGAAAAAGAAAGGAAGAAATTAAAATAACAAAAGAAAACTGCATACTTATATACTAAATAGATCGTTATATTATAAGATCACAAAACCATTTTTTAAAGGGAGAAGGAGGGAAATAAGCTAAAATTAAAATTGAAAAAAAATAAATAGCAGAAAAGTTTTGGACCTTTAATAAATAGCATATTTTGGGTAAATAATGATTTACCATAATTAAAATTCTAAAAATATCTCTTATGTGTAAATCTTGATAAATTTATTTGGAAATCATTTTTTACTTTGTAAATCATTTATTTACGTGTGTAAATAATTGATTTACCAATTCTCTACCCAGAATTTTCTCAGGAAACAAGCAGATAGTTTTAAAATTTTACTGATAAATCATTTATTTACGTGTGTAAATCATTGATTTACCAATTCTTCACCTAAAATTTTCTCAAGAAACAAGCAGATAATTCCTCAGAAAAAACAAGAACGAGAAGTCTAGCCCCTAACAAAAGTTCGTAGAAGAAAAAGAAAGGGCAAGGGAAAGAGAGAGAGAGGGAAAGAGAGATAAATAAAATCTAGAAAGAAATATGTGTATAATTGTAAAATTACATAACTCTTAAATTAAAATTATTATTTATTTTTTAAACTAAATAAATATGCTATTTATTTTTATTGACTAAAACAGTTGGCCTAATTATTATAATTTTCCCTTTTTTAAATGCTGATCATATTCTCATGAAGATCAGAAAACTGCTGGGCTACGTATGTATACCTCCCATCTTGGGCCGGACCTCCACTGGATGTCAATGGAATTGGCCCATGTTTATTGCCCAAAGTACAAGCCCTCTAAGGCTTGTTTGGGATGGCTTCCTAAATGCTGTTTTTTCTTCTTGAGGTCAAAAATGCTTATATAAATATTTAGATAATCTATCTAAAAAGCTTTGGTTTCCAAAAGAGCTTTCAACAAAGTCAAAAGGTATGAATTCTGGAAAAAGCATTTATAAGTAGACTTTAAAACTTGCATCACAGTTAAGTTAGATATTACTAATTTTATTTTAATATTGTATTACAGCTTATTTAAAGATTTTAAGGTTATTTTGATTCAAAAACCCTTTCAAAAATATAAATCTCAAACACTTACTGAAAAACTGCAGCTTTTGTTTATCTTCTTCTACTAACTAAAAGCAAAAGTAAAAATTATATCAAACGGATCTTAATATTGACCACAAACATTGAGTCCTTATAATTCTATCCCTCTTTTGCAAAAGAAGTGATGCGTGACAAATTAAGACATTTTATAATTTTGGTGTGGCACGCCGAGTGGTGAAGAAGGAAAGCTAGCGTCTAGGAGGCGAGCTTCTTACTACGCGGTCTCGCAACTCGAAAGTCGAAAGTCGCAAGTCGCAAGTCGCAAGTCGTTTTGCTGCTTGGAAAACTGAATGTTTCATTTTTCTTCCCGGTTCTTACATGGTTAGACGTGCATGAAGTGGAGAGGGATAACGAAGAAGGTCTCAAAGTGGCTGGAGAGGATTTCTTTTTATTTGTCATAATAATCACAAAAGTAAGTCAAGCTGTCTAGGAGATGGAGAGGTACGAAGTCATCTGTTTGACTTTTCTTCCTTAATTCTGGAGTTCTTTAATTAGTTGAAACAAAACAATTACTTGCCGAAAGCTGGAGTAATCATAGATGGTGACCATTTACTGAAAGAAGAAGAAAAAATAGAAAAATCCTAACGAGCGCCAAACTTACAAGATTTTAAAGAAAAAGAAAATGAACGTCCTAATTAACTAGACAAAATTAGCCGTTTTCAATCCACTAGCGGTGTGAGTGTTGGAGTTCTAAAATCTAAACTTATTTCAATCGATGACAAAAGCAGCAATAGTGGTAACACGATCAATACTGTTTTCTTAGAGCATCTCTAACTAAAAACATCACATTTCACACTAAAATAGTATAATTATCATATCAAATAGTAAATTCATTTCTACCTCATTTACACCATTTTTAACACAAAAAAAATATTCCATATAATTTTCTTTTATCTCTTTTTATATTTCTTTTTACTAACTTAATACTATTTATTTATTCTACGAGTTATGCTCGCATACAATTATTTTTTAAATATTCATCTTATTAAATATATTTTATTATTTAACAATATTACAGAAAATAATAAATTAATAATTACATGTAGGATATAAACGAAAATTTTTCTTTTCTTGGAAGTAAAAAAGAAAAAAAAATTGTTCAAATATAAGAAATTGGAATAACAATACAAATGCAAATATTATGTTGTGCTCTTTTTGTTAAAAATAAATAAAAATAAAAATACACACCAAATTGGCGTGGAGCTAGTGAACATTAGAACACCAAATTTGGTGTTGCACTGTTCCCACACACCAAGCTGACGCAACACCATTCTTACTTTTCCACGTCATTTTAGCATGGATTTAAAGTTGCTCTTCACCCGTGAAAATTTTTCCTTTTTCAAAGAACAAAAATGTCATTAGCAATGATATCAGTTTTGCTATTTAGTTTTAGCAAGTTTTAGATTTTCAACCCATAACAACAGGATTTGAGCGTGGGATTTCTCACATAATAACACATTTTATTAACAGAGCTAGAACCAGTTGACATTATTATTTGTTCAACGCTTAAACTCCAATAGCTAATTTAATTTCTCATTATTACTTTTATATTGCATGTTAATTGCTTGATCTCGTGTGTTAAGTGATGGGTAATATTCTCAAAACTAATAGAATGGGAGAAGCACTTCTTTGCTGCGTGACCAAAATGTAACTCAATTGATTCAATTTTCATACGGAAAAAAAAAAAAAAATTTATCAACAGTCTAAAACCTTTAAAGCAAAGCATTACAAACTTCATCTGGGGCTATGCTGTGGAACATTACTTGGTCAGGAGGTATGCAATCGCCGAGTTTCACTAGTTAGCTTGGAGGAGTACTCGTGATCCTTTGGATGAAACAGATCTTCGGTTGACACAACTTTAAACTCACTTAGAAGAGATCTGTAAACAGCTTTGAGAGCATCTCAAGGGATGCTAGGAGGACCATCACTTATCCGCAGGCAAAAATTATGAGGTTGATAAATTTTTAGAGCATGCAACAAATATTCATCAATGGAGAGACACATGATTAATAATACTAACAAACTTTTACTTGTTTCTTATTATCTCATTGTACGTTTTAATTTGCTCAAAGTGATTAATGCTATTGTTTCAACCTGTAAATGTTGCATCCACATAACTTTATAACAAAATAAGAAATACTTACCGTAAATATTTCATGAATCGCACTTTGGAACTAGGGATAGTTTTTTTTTTTTCTTTATTGTTATTTTTTTCTTATCGTATTATAATTAGCTCAATACCATGCATGCGTGGCATCCTAGGATAATAAATCATCAACTACAATTGATTGACTTAAAAAGTAAAAGATTCCCAATGATTGATCCTAGGAACATTGTAGGAAAAAAAAAAAAAAGGAGACAACTTTAACGATACTTGTTCTCCCCAATACAAAAATAATTTTTACATTCATATTAATATGCTAAATATATATAAAAAAATAAAAAATATATAATTTAAAGTATGAAGATAATAAACTAATATATATGCTGATATAAATTAAAGTTAGACTCTAATTTTGAACAATTATGAATTTACATCTCCCAATATAAAATATGAAATTGTTTCTGATCATGTTGTGTTGTAATGCTTGTACTTGGAAAGTATAGAAAGAGTTATAAGATATTATTAATATTTTAGAATAATAATTAGGTAATTATCTGAATAAGTTTTAAGGTTTGTTGAGCTAGCTAGTGAGAGAACAAATATTTAAATGAATTATTTAAAAAGAAAAAGAAAAACCTTGATTCTAAAAACAATGCAACAATTAAAAGTACTTTTAAAAAAGAAGAAAAATGTTGAAGTATAATCATTTTAGCACAACAGACAAAATTAAGTCTAAGTGAAAAATGACCTCCTCTGTATACATTGATGTGTGAAGTATTTGGGAAGTGCTAAAAAGTCAAGTGGAGAAAAATTAGCCATTTGATTTAGAAAAAGTAAGGGAGAATAAATTTGAACCATTGGATAAAGCGGTTCAAGTATAAAAATTTTCAAAACTATTCTCTTTTCTATGTATTCTTGCGTAGATATATATGAGCAAATATATCCAGGATGTTATTGCCATATGTTTAAATTTATTATATTGTATGATAGATGGTATATAAAATTAAAATTATATTGTATGTATTACATTATACTATATTATTATATGGTATCATGAATTTGAGATACTATATAATATTTATGTAATTACATAAGTTAAGCGACTATACAAAAATATTCAGATAAGATAGTTAACACATTAAATTAAAATTAAATGAAATCCTTCCTTTGCTTATTCCTTCATACATGAACAAACACATCAAAAGCTTTCAATAACAAGACATAGCATCAAAATTGTTCCATCAAATAACATGTAAGAAATAAACATGACAATAACTTTGTAAAAGCAGTCTCCAAGGATGGCAAAGGGGAGGAAAAACTAATTCTGTCAATCACATTTAATTGCATTCACATTATTAGTTATATGATAGACAATAATCACCCCCTTTTTTTTTTCTCCAAACGAATTTATTTAAAAAAAAAAGAGTAGGGGTTGTTGGCTCAAACATTTGCCAATATCAGTAATATGTGACAAAGTCATTGATCTGCACATTGCTAACCATTCATTGGCTGCCTAACAAAATACTCTTTTAAACTATGGTATTAATGGCACCCAAACAAATGGAAGCCATATTGCCAAAGAAAATATCTACCATACACATTATGCCACTTGCATATTATATATCAGTTGAACGAAGTTAAATTCATGGTTGTCTAATTGCTACCAGATGAATAGGAAAACAAAAAAGTATGTATAACAAAATTCTAGGAATAATAGAAATGGCATGAAAAACAGATAAAAGTCAAACCTGTCATTTTGGCGACTTTTTTTTTTTCCTATCCCTTTTTATTTTAATTCAAGGACAGAAATATAGAATAACAATAAAATTATTTGGTGATAAGAAAATTGCACAAAAATAAAATACAAAACAAAACAAAACAAAATAAAAAAGAAAAAGCCTTAAGAAACCTATTTGACTAATTGGATTGATGCATAAATAGGAAAGCAACTTTATAAATGTAGTTTTGAACTACTGCAACTTAATTGTGTTAAGATAAAAAAAACTTATCATAGGATATGTAATAAGTTACCAATAGAAAAATAGCACACTGTTTTGAAAACTTAATGGAATACACAAATGCATGTAAACTGAATGTACATCTCCAACACATAAAAAATTTGTAATTAGTTGAACTATTAAAGGAAACATAAAACAATAGTAAAAACATGTGAAATCATTAGGCAAAAGGGTAAGACCAAAAAACAACTATGAAATCATTTTGATGAATGTGATTCAAGTTTAGGACAAAATAGATCCTAACATAAATAGAAGATTTATGTAATAAACAAGATATACCTACAAACACACACACACAAAAACCAAAAAATCCAAAAATTCCATCTGTGAAAGAAATCAACCCAAAGCAAACCTAATCAAAGATGACAAGATTTTGGAATCATTGTTAAGAATTAGTCCATAAATTGATAAAATCAATTTAGGACAAAATAGATCCTGACATAAACAAAAGACCTTACAAACACACATACATAGACACCAAAAATTTATTGTTCCAAAGAGGTGAAGAAGCAATACAACTGTTTTATCAATAAAATATACATGAAAACATGATTATATATTCCTCAACAATAGAGCACCGCATAGTCAAACCAAAAGAACACAAATACAACATTTCATTATATATAATCATAGATAGAATTATATATACGTGAAGTAGTTAATGGCGCTTGGTATCTATTAAAAGCAATCCTGTAAGCTTCGACAAACAAAATAGTAAATAAAGTCACATAAAGAGAGAAAGCAGAAAATAAGGTTGAACAAAGAAAAGGAGAGAATACTAAACATGCAAACAACAATATGCATACAATTTATACCTATATGCATAAAGCAAAACAACGAAACTAATCAATACAACAACAACCATATGAAAACACGTAATCAAGCATAGAGAATTCCGTAAACAAAAAGCATTAGCCTTTTCACTTTGCTTGTTTTTTTAATTAATAAATGAGTGTCGATAACAAAACTAAGAAAGAACAAAAAATGTTTATAAATATATGCTTCCAATCATCCTGTTTAGGAAGATCGAAAAAAATAAAGGGAAAATATATGTAACAAAAGAAAGAAAACAAAGATCATTATATATATATATAACTAAATATATTAGCAATCATGCAAAAAATAAATAAAAGGAGACAAAAATGATTACAAATAGCTCATTAAGTGCATTTGTATGAACCATGAACGAAACACCATCCAAAGAATAGATATCAACACTATAGTTTGCACAACTCATTACTATTGCCATAAATGCACGGCTCAAAAATCCAAACTCAGTGCACACAACTTCAGGAGCATCAACATTTGTAGTGGAAGCATAATATATATACAAAACCAAAAGGCAAACATATTCACTTACACAACAATTGGGATTTTGTCTTCACAGAGATCCAAAAGCACATTCACAAACCTAGTTACAATAAAAAACAAATTAGGAGGAGGGTGAAGACGGAAAAACAGAAAGGAGAAAACAAAGGAAGATAACAAAAATCCATGAACCCATTAGCAAGCAAATGCTAATACAGATGACGCCAAGAGACGAAGCCAAAAAAAAAAACCAAAAAAATCTATGCTAAAAATGGCGAAAAAGGGAAAAAAAGAGACAATAGAAATGGAAAAACCACGTACATAAAAGAGATTGGAGCTCAAAAGCAAATGAATAAAAAAATATGACCCGCCATTTTTGTCCAGAACCAAACAAAACCGATGGACAACTATAACAACAACAAAAAAGGAATTCTAACTTAAAAGCAAATGAACAAGAAAACACGACCCACCATTTTTGTCCCTAACCAACAAAATCCAGGGACAACATAGCTACAGCGAAGGCCCCAGAAAATAAAATAAAATAAAAAATAAAAAACAAAAAATGACAGCAAATTAAGGACAAAATTGAGGGGCTAGAGTTTTCAACAAAGACAGGCAAAGGAGGGGGTGAAAATTTACCAAAAAGAGGCAGGGAGAGAAAAGTAGATAACACCTAAAAAGCCCACTCTAAAGAACCACACATGGGAGGCAGCAAAGCAAGAATAAGAGCGAGAGTGAGAGAGAGCAAGAGAGAGATAGAGAAGGGCAGTCGAGAATGAAAGAACTCGACACCAAAAGCAAAAGGGGGGACTAGGGTTTTCATCCCTGAAATACCCAAAAAGCCCACCCTAAAGAGGCAGCCCAGCCGGCAAAAGAAAGCCAAAAGGGATGGGGATGGTGGTTAAAGCGAACTCCAGGGGCAAAAACAGCAATATGTAGTAGAAACTATAATAATTTTCTAGTCTTCTTTAGTTATATATAATAATTATATATAATAATGTCCATATCATAGATATGGTAGTTTACTTTTTTTAGTGCAACCTATAGTCAGAAAACACTATATATGTACAATGAATATCGTGTAGTTATGAATACTACAGCACGTAAGAAGTTAGAGATAATCATCATAAACTAATGAAAAAAACTTTGGAACACCATAACATTACAAAATGGGTTTGATATGGGTGGGTCTCATATTGGGAGTTTCATTTTTAATACCATGCGGTGTTTGCCATCAATAATGTCTGCTCTCAGAATTAGTCGTTTACTACTTTATTATTAATACTAAATATCGTTTCAGATAACATCGTAATGGTCGAACTCCATATTTGGAAAGATATTTGTACAACTAAAGCGGATACAAATAATAGTCTATTTGTATACTAGTCGATCATATCATTAAACCAGCTCTAATTTAAGCTGAAGCAGAGGATTTGCAAACGGGCAAGTCCTTCTCAACATTGGGAGGGATTCTGAGAATTGGGTTGCTCTCAAAAAAGTTAACAGGCTTCAGATCAAAGCTAGATGAAACTGTTGGCATTACTGGGAAGTCCTCCTGACATGGCACGTGATGAAATCCTAATGTGTACCAAAGCACAATATCCTTATTCTCAATTGCCCGATCCCTGCAAAACCAAATAATTATATAACATTTAGCATATATACATACATATATATATATCTCTTCCTGTGTATGTGTATATATATTTATACATATATATTCTATATTAATAAATTACCTTATCTAGAAATTAAACATAAAGATTTTAACACGAGTTTATTTTAATCTTACAAATAGTAGTTACAGATAAAATCTAATAGTAATTTTAAATTTAAGATTTAGAATTTAAATTCTTCTATTTTTAAGTTTTTTTTTTTTTTAAGATCTATGTTGATAAAACATTAATGAGGCACATGGTACTTTAAAATCAATAGTTAAAAATCGAGATCAGAATTTTTTGCAAAGAAGTTCTAACCTTTCGGACCATACAGCAAGAGTATCTTCACCATGGCCTTGGTAGACAAACAACCCACCAGCCCACTGCTCACTTCTGTTATAAGGGGTGACCCAAATTTGGTTATTTGTGAAGGCACCTCTCCTTTGTGGAGGGTCATCAAGATCAAGCAAGCTAGCAGCAGTACCACTCGGGACCACCTTGTACCCGACCGGGTTCCCGACCCGGGTTTTCTTCGACGGGTTGAACACGTGGAACTCGAAGGGATCGTAGAGCTTTAGCTTGATTTGGGCCTCCTTTTCTGTCTTTGCCACATTCCTAGTAGCTTTCAAATAGCTTCTCCGTGGTGACTCTCCGGGTGAGGTTTTTTCCCTTTGAATATGCACTTTGGCAAAGGAATTATCAGAGCCGTCCACGTCCATATCAAGATAAAATGCGACGTAGTGATCATGGATAACTCCAATAACGTTTTCGGACAAAAGCGTGCCGTAGAGATTCTCTTGATCAGGGACCTGATTGGTGTTATCATATTGGGTGCCTTTAACCATCAAAATACCACTTAGCCCAGCCTGTCAATTCAATTATTTAGTGTTATCCAATATGAGACATAAGAGAAAAGTAGTATCTGCACGCTATTTGTGATAGAATCCTACAAACATGTAAATATATCAAAAACTGTTGCACAATACAAACTTTTAAAATATAACAGTTTCATTAATCTAATACAAATGTAAGCTGATACTGATATAGGGTATTATACCTTTTAGTTTTAATTATTTCTTAATTTATTTTTTTTCAAATAAAGAAAGAAAAAATTACCTAAATAGCTATTTTTTTAATTCATTAATTAATATGATAAAAATTTCTCATTCTTAATCGGTGTATGTTTTGTGTCATATTAGTCAATTAAATTTTTGTATTATATTAATGCAATGGCTCTTAAATTTGTATTGTTCAGGTACTTTCTCTAAATTATATATGTATCTTTTGATTTTGGAAAACCTGTTTCAATTACATTCCTCACACCATTTGTGGAAAAAAAAAAAAAGGACGAAACGACCATCTTTAATTAATAGCTCATGAAAGCTATTTTATACATTTAAATAGTAATGGAACAAAAGATATTTGGATTAAAAAAGAAAGATAATTGACTAAGAACAAAACATACGCATGTAATTAATTAATTGCAAACTAAAGTGATTACTGGGACCATAAGTGACTAATTGATTGGATGGTTACCAACCTTAATTCTGATTAGTCCGTCTGTTTGAAACTCCCAATCAACAATATAGTCGTAGTTAGCCACCGATGCTGCCATTCTGACCACTAGTGTCACCTTTGGCCTCACTTCCCTAACCTGTCAAAAAATGCACGAATTGCACCACAGAAAACGACAGCATTGGTGAGAATTTCTTTGCTATCACACGTCATTTTACCTCAAATAAATAAAATACAAATCGAATAAAACATTTTGAATGGTTTTGGCTTTTGTGACCAAAATGGATTCATGTACTCGGACCCTATTATACCCATACCTCCATACCCGTTATGGGACTCTCGGCATGTCGCCATGCAATGTCGCCGGTGTAGCTCTCGAACACGCAAACCATGTTCGACTGCACGTATGGGGTCCCGTCCGCTGCCGCGAAAATGCCGTCCATGTAGTAGGCGTTCCGAGGACAATCATTAAGCGGGTCGAGAGGCATGGCTTGCAACCCAAACCCGTATTCACCCGCATCCATGTAGGTCTTGAAGTACCATGCATCCGTGGGGTCCATGTACGGCACAAACAGCTCGGACACCAACCCTTTGTACATCACATCCCTAAACTCCCTGGTAGCCGGATCTTTGACCCGGGCCCGAGAGATTATGACACCCGCCCGAGCATCGGGTTTTAAGTGAAATTCCCAATTTGCCCACGTCACGAGGTGATCATCCTCCACGGTGAAAGTTGGGCCCTTGGGTTGCTCAATGGATATTGGGTTCAATATATCCAAGATCTGATTAGGCTCCAGGGTTGAGAACCGGTAGTCCGTGTTGGCGGCCTTTGGTATTGGGATGCTCCTGCCCTTATCTGATATCTCCACCACTTCTTTGGTGTCCAGGTCAACTATCACAGTCAACCCTTCTATTGGCCGCATGTAGAAGTTCATCGTATCCTTCATGGAGTAGCACTGCACCTTAATTAACCTCCTTCCTTCCTCAGCCGGACCATACCAACCCGTTGAAATAGGCAAACACGCTAGGTCCGTCAGATCAACCCCGCGGTCAATGATCGTGCGGTTAAACTCGGAGCTGGCCAGCGGTGCCACCGTTGCCGTCGTCATGTCCTCCACCGTCATCGTCGGATAACCGGAATGGGCCCCGATCCGGTGCACGATCACCTCGGACGCGGCCAGGTCAACGGTCAGCACGTGCGAAACACCCCTTACACGTGCGACAACCGACGCCTTCCTGGGTGGAAGCGGGTCGCCCCGTTTCCATTTCAAGACCCGGGACTTCTCCGGCTCCTCGAGCTCCACGGTGTGGAGCGAGTAGGGCCTGGGCGACTTGAAGAGCGCGTGTGAGGAGAGGATGGCCTTGACCCGGCTGATTTCTCCAACGGTGAGAGGGTCCAGAGGGTGGCGAGGCGCGTCATGCTCGTGGCTTCTGGTGCGGCGGCGCGTGGGGTTTGGTTGTGAATTGGGGTGGAATATGCGGTTCTTGGAGGAAGTGCACCAAGGGGAGGCGGTGGGGCAGTCGAGAAGCTCGGGGGCGGACGGCGGCGAGTAGGGGAAGTTGAACCAGGTGAAGAGGATGAGAAAGAGGACGCAGAGAGAGAGAAAGAGGAAACGAAGGAAGTTTCTGGCTTCCATGGCTACCAGTACTAGCTACTTCCAGTATTATTATTGAGTGAATTGAAGAGACAAGATCTTTATCTTTAAGGCTTATCAGAATCTCTCCTTTAAATGAAGCGTGGGAATTGACAACTACATATATTTTGTCCACAACGTGGAAAGTGGACTCCACCCAAACCTGTGCATGCCAAGGGCGCCTTTTTTGTATTTTTCTCCCTGTTGTCATTTGTTTATTACTTTTGATTTTTTCTTTTCTTTTTTTTTGGTTTTCATTTGATAGATTCTCTTTCTCTTTTTTATTTATATCTAGTAATTTTTAGATATTTTCTTGCAAACTATATATCTAAGTTATCGTTCAAGTAATTTGTCTAAAAAAAAACTATAGTAAGTACGTTTGTATACTATATATATATATACATGTACATAACTTATGTAGGCACGCGTCGTATGTATGTATTTGTTTAGGTATAAGATATTTATTGAAATTATAATTAATTGGTTGCTTTAATGGTGCAAAAGGCACTTAATAAATTGGCGAACTTATTGTAGAGAGGGGGGAATCATTGTAAACGTATCTGCTTGAGGTTATCAATGCTGTGTTTAGTATTGGTTTTGACATGACTCGGGGGGGTAAAAAAAATCTCAGGGTTTTCAATAACATTGTTTTAATTATGATTTTAAAATGTCATTTATTTTGTACAAAGCCAAAAAAATGTAAATAGAAACAGAAGAATGTTTTCCTATTTTTAAGTAATTAAATAATTTGGTAAACATACATTAACACAATTTTATATTATCTTATAACCTTCCCAAAACAAGTTTTAAAATGTTTCCAAAAAAATCTTTAGTTTATTTTCTTTTCCTTTCCTTTTTCCCCGCTAGTTACGTAAGTAAAGTTTTGGGGGAATATTACTAAGATAAGGTGTTTTGAGCCTTTGAATATGCTCACAAGAAAAGGGATTGCTTGTACCATATCTTGAGCTACCGGCTGGTTACGTAAGTAAAGTTTGGGGAAATATTACTGAGATAAGGTGTTTTAAGCCTTTAAATATCATTTGCTCACGTGAAAAGGGAATTGCTTGTACCATATCAAGCTGTGCAACAATGAATAAGGTAAAATTTGTTCCTACAAGTTACTTTAAAAGAAGAGAATATCCAATTCACATATAAACATTATGAAACAAATTTAACTTCTGATATCTACTCTGAATGTCTGACTTTAATATAATGATAAATGAGTTTTAATTTCATTCAAATATTTAAATATTTAAATTCATCCAAGAAAGGATGAGGATTCTTAATTTACGTAAAAACACCATAACAATCTAATAAATTTACAATGTTATACACATACAACTTCTAACGCTGTTCAATCTTACATTTATATACATATATGTATCAAAAAAAAAAAACAGCTCTCTAAAATACCATAGTTGGAAATTAAAGATCAGAAAATATATAATTCAAAATATGAAACCATTCAATTGACCAAGAAGGAAAAACAATATTCTGATGCCTTTTGGGTGAGTGTAAAGGTTCAATTCTATTGCAAAACTGCAAAGATTCCAGTATCACAGGTTAAGTTATGAGAGAGGCCATATAGATAATTCGATTACTCAGGGCCACCTCCCTAATAAAATAATAATGACACAGAGAAAGCGTTTGTAATCAACTATTCATGGACCTGCCATCGATGAATCAAAAAAGGAAACAAAACAAATTTGCACACTCACCTGCCATCGATGAATTAAAAAAGGAAACAAAACAAATTTTCACATGCACCATTAATGCGCATCTAGTTGGTTTTTACCATATGACACTTTCTCCAAGCTTTTTCCATGGGAATGGCAATGAGAAGGGTTAGGTGAGGGCGGCTTTCCCCGATCCCTATTCTATTAAGGAAAACTTGTCGTGTCACAGGTCACTTTAAAACAAATAATTAAGATCTAAGTACTAACATTGAAAAGAATACGCATTGCAATATATTATTTAACCTAGTTCCATTATAATATACTCAAAATAATTGAAATTAATTAAGCAGGGTGAATTATGGGCAAGGTTTCCACAACCCGTACCCAAGAAGAAATGCGCTTATCATGCCCCCATAACGTCGGGAGCATGCAGGTAATCAGATTGCTGGATAAAATTGTTAGTTATTTGATCAGATTTCAATTATAGTTTTAGGATATAAAAACAAAAACATAAACAAAACAAAAACCGATCCGTGAGACTTCTAAACCAATGTAAATAAATTCATAAACATCGAATTATATAGATTGCATTGACAATATATTCAATCCATTTATTCTAAAAACTAAATAAAATTTGTAAACATAATATCATACAAAAAAATTACAACATAATTAACATCAAGTCTTTGATCATAAACTAAATTGTAGTATATATTGTAGCATAATAATCCGTGACAACGAACAAATTTTAACTAAACTCAAAACAAAATATTCATATTCATCAACTTAATAAACACTACCTTAAAGTAATTAAACATTCATATATTCATGACAATAAAGTCACACATTAACATATACATATATAATTTATTCAGAGAAAAAAATATATACATATTTTCAATAACACCTTTCATAACCTTCTGATTAGAAAAATTCCAATTTATAATCAATCTGTTTAGTCTCTTAACCAATCCGGTGGATTAGACTGAATTGAGCAGATTAAATGGATTAACAAATTTGATGAACACCTTTATAAATTAATTCCTCTAAAATGACTTTATTTTCATTTTTTGGTCAGAAGTGCTCGTATTTAAAACATAAAAGAGCACTATCATGTGTCCTTATAATTGCCATTTGATGGCTTGCAAACAGGCAAGTCGTGATCAAAAGCAGGTGCAATCCTCAAAATAGGATTGAGTTCAAAAAAATTGACTGGCTTCAGGTCAAAGCTTGATGTCACCGTGGGCATTACGGGAAAATCTTCTTGACATGGTATGTGATGGAATCCCATGGTGTACCACAACACAATGTCTTTATTCTCAATCGGACGGTTCCTAGTCATCATCATGAGAGCAAAAACAAAGATTAATGAAGTTTTTTTTATGGAAATAGAACAAGCTTAAGACTAAGCCCCCGTTTGGTGTATCTACTTGAGTCATAGTTTTGGAGACATTTTGATTAAAGTTAGGTTGATGTTTTAAATTATGTGTTTGGTTGAAAATGATATATTTAAAATTAAAAAGTGTAAAAACTTAAAATATGTGAAGAAAAAAATAATAATAAAGATCTTGTTTTGATCCTCTTGTCGTTTTATGTAATAATTTAAAAAAAATTAATCTCATTTCAACTTGAAATAAAAAAATCATAAACTTTTAAAATTTAAGTTATTAAAAGAGATTTAAAGACATAAATAGTAAAAGTATTTTATTTTTGGAGAAAATACAAAAAAAAAAAGTTTGGAAAAACTTGATTAGAGTGATTACTACTCCAAACATGGACTAAGACTTGGATTATGGACTCACAATTTAAATAATTTAATGCAAGCTTTTATGACATAAAAGATTGTAGAAAACAGTTTAATTAAAAAGAAAGGGGGCAATTAGTTTTATTTTTGAGGATGGTTTTTCATTTTTAAAAATACAAAAAATGAAAATGGTCTCAAAATAGTGTTTATTTATTCAACATTTTCAAAATCATTTCGAAAATATCATTTTCAATTATGTTTTTTTTTTAAACAAAAAAAAGTAGTTTTTACATTTTTGTTTTCATTTTCTTCCTCCCTCTCTTCTATCTCTCTCTCTCTGCCTGTACAGCGTCGGTGACAACAACCACGTCCAATGATGGCCTCTATCTCCAACGCAAGACGACGATCACGAACTAGCAACGATAGCGACGGCCCCTTGCAATGACGACCACTAACTCATGACGACGTCCACCGACTTATGACCTAATCTCACAAACACGACCATCGTAACAATCCCCATTTCTGATGAAAGAACGAAGACCATGAAGTTACAAGACTATGATGGCCCCTCATGACGATGACCACGAACTTACAATCCAGCTCCCACAAAGACAACACCTAAGAAACCCATTACGATGACCTCCATTTTTTACGCCGACAAAGACCATTAGGTCACGAATTTAGGGTTATTGCCGCAGTCATATATGCTCCCAAATGACAACACTATCGCTATAGCTCCAAAGTCGCCACCATTGTTGGTATCTAAGACTCAGACCACTAATGCCCTCCACTCTTACCCTTCATTAAAATACCCACCACTAAAGGTTTTTTTTTTAATTATAACTAATAATTTAATTTTGTTATTTTTTTAAATTAAACATAAAAATGTTTTCATAAAATACTTCCTTATGAAATATATTTTCAAAAATATACCAAATAAAATTTTATTTTTATATTTATTAAAATATACATTCAGAAAACATAATCAAATACAGTTTCAAAAATAATGTTAACATAATTTTCAAAACATTCTTATTTTTAATTATTTTGAAAATATAAAACATTTCAAAAATAATACCAAACGCCACCTAAGGTTAGTATGAGATGCTAAATAGAGCTAAAATAAGGTGTTTTGTACCTCTCAGACCAAATAGCAAGTGTGTCATCTCCCTTGCTTTGATACGTCAAAAGCCCACCAGCCCATTGTTCCTTTCGGTTATAAGGAGTCACCCATATCTATCATGTTCAAAAATCAAAACAACATAAATTATATAACAAATTTTAAGGGCTCATTTGGGAATGAGTTCCAATCTATCTCGCATGAGTAGTTATAATATTTTTTGTTTTTTTTCTCAATATTTACTCTCAGTTTTTTATTATTTCAATCAGCCCTAATCTGTACTATATGGATTTTAATTCATTCCCATACAAGCCTTAAGTGCAAAATAAGACTACTAAACTTAAATATAAAAGCAGATTAAAATTTCTTATTAACCAAATGAAAAAAAAAAATGTATTATTATCCAATCCATTATAATTCGTAGTATATGGTTTGCAATCCATCTCCCATACGAGCCTTAAGTGCAAAATAAGACTATTAAACTTATTCATAAAAGCAGATAAAATTTATTATTAACCGAATGAAAAAGAGAGAGAGAGAGAGAGAGCACCTGATTGTTTGTGAAAGCACTTCTAATTTGAGGAGGGTCAAATGCATCAAGCAAACTAGCAGCAGTTCTACCAGGGACAAGTTTATAACCCGTAGGGTTTCCCAATCTAGATCGACGAGATGGATTTATTACATGGAATTCCGAAGGATCATAGAGGCTGAGCTTAATTTTTGCATCGTTTTCGGTCTTGGCTATATGTCTCTTAGCTTTTAGGTAGCTCTTCCTTGGTGACTCCCCTGGCAATGACTCTTCCTTTACTAGATTTACCTTAGCAAATGAGTTGTTTGGTCCATCTATGTCCATGTCAAGGTAGAATGTCACGAAGTGATCATGTACTACCCCAATAACGTTTTCAGACACTAAAGGGCTACTAACTTCTTCATGATTCGACATTGTGTTTATATTCTCATGCGGAGTCCCTTTAACCATAAGCATTCCCGAGAGCCCAACCTATTAGAGAATATCCTATGAAAAGCTAAAAATCGAGAAGAAATTAAGGCACAGATAATGATGATTAAGATAGAATAAACTTACCTTGACTTGAATTAAACCATCTGTTTGGAATTCCCAATCAAAAATGTAGTCATAGTTTCCCACTACAGCAACCATCCGAGCCACAAGTGTTACCTTTTTTCTTACTTCGTTAATCTATTCCAATGTAACTCAACTCAAAAACTAAAGATGTACGTAGACAAAATAAAATTTCAATTATGTTATAAATTACCAAATTTAAACATACTAAATTTAGTATCATTAGTGGTACTCAACATCATCAATTTTTCAATGAATCTCATTTTTAAATTAACTAGTTATAATAACTTTAATATCAATTTTTAAGTAACACTTTATGTGATTTGTGAATTGTCATATATTTCATTTATATACTTGTCACATCAATTTAAAATATCTATCATTAAAAAGACAATAACTCACAGTCACTTAAATTGATGTTCAAACGTTGGGATTATAGTTGATATCTTTAGTACTACTCATTAAAATTCATCTCGTATAATTTCAAAAGATTCGGAATTAATATGTAAATTTGAAATTAGTGATGATAATCTATAGTGATCGCCAATACATAGCATTGTTAATTAAATTTGGAGCTTTCATGGACCACCGGAAAAAGTACCTGAAAACCTGGCTGAAGATTCTCCGAGTGTCGCCAGATAATATCACCCGCATATCTTTCATAAATACAAATCATGTTGGGTTGAATAAAGGGCTTACCATCGGCGGTCACAAAAACCCCGTCCATATAGTATGAGTAATGTGGACAGTCATTCAAGGGCACAAGCGGTGAGGCAGCAACCCCAATCCCAAACTCACCCACGTCCATGAAGGTCTTAAAATACCAACCCTCGTCCAGATCCATGTAAGGCACAAAGAATTCTGAAGAAAACCCCTTGTGCATCACATTTCTTAGCTCCCCGGTCTCTGAATCCCGAACCGAGGCCCGTGAGATCACCAAGCCCGCTCGTTGGTCTGCCTTCAGGTGGAACTCCCAATTGGCCCATTTCACGACGTGCCCGTCTTCAACACTAAAGCTCGGCCCATTGGGCTGCTCGATTGATATCGGGTTCAGTGGCCTCATCTCGGGAGGCTTCTCTTGGGCGGAATAGCGGTAATCTGTGTTAGCCGCCCTCGGGACTGGGATGGTCCGGCCCGTGTCGGTAAATTTCACCACCACTCTCTTGTCAAGGTCCACCGATAGAACGAGGCCCTCGATGGGCCTCATGAAGTAATTGGACGTGTTACCCCCCGAGAAGCAGATGACCTTAACGATCCTCCTCCCTTCCTCATTGGGCCCATACCAGCCCGCCGAGGGCGTGATGCAAACCAAATCCGAGAAGGCAACACCTCTTGCACCAATCGACTCCTTCAGCTGGGGATACGAAACCGCAACCTCCAAGGCCCCGGCCATATCTTGCAACGACAACATCGGGTACCCGGAACTCGGGCTGATCTCGTGGCGGGTGACCCGGCCCAAGCCCAAGTCAACGGTAACCAAGTGAGACTTCCCATTCAGAAGGGCAATGACAAAGGCCTTCCTTGGAGGAACGGGGTCACCTTTTTGCCATCCCAAGACTTGAGACTTGGGAGGTTCTTCCAAAGTCAGTGAGTGAATCGCCGGGAAAGTGGGTGAGAAAGGTTGGTATGAGAAGAGAATGTCTCTGACCTTGTCGATTTCATTGAGGGTAAGTGGATCTAGAGGGTGGTGAGGGATCTCAGTGAAGTGGTCAATCTTGGATCTCAACCAAAAGTTGGGTTGATATTTATAAGATGAGGGACTGAGTTTGTGTGGCTTCAAGTTTAGAGGAAACCATGGACGTGAAAAAATGAAGATAAGAAGGGAAGCGATGAACAAAGTGGTTAGTTTCTCCATTAGATCTGATCTCCTTTAATTTCTCTTGGGGATGATCTAATAAGGTAAATTGGACCATTACAAAAAAATCTACTTTTTAATAATGTATGGGACCCAAATTTTTTGTTTGAAACGTGAGAAACCTTCTCTTTTTATTTTTATTTTTTGTGGACTTGTTATAGTGAAGACGACTCCTTTGGTAAGAGAATCAATTACACTTTTGCCGATGACAACCTTGAGTCCCTAATAATCATCACACCAATTTTTTTAAAGTATTATTTGCATTTTATTTTTTATTTTTTCAAGGGAATCAAACTTGATAAAGATATGACATCTGAAATAATAAAATATTAAAATTAACCTTGAGATATTTTTGCTTACCCAGTCAAACGAATCCTTATTTATTTTTATAATATTTTGGTGCAAGTGCATAATTCACATAAATTTGTAAAATAAGATAATTGTAGTAATCAAGAAATTCTTTTTTTTTTTTTTTATGGTTAATGTTCGAGCAATGAATTATTCTTTCCTTTTTTTTTTTTCTTCCTTCTTTTTTGTGGGCCTTCGATAAAGTCCAAAATGTCCGGCTCCCGCATGACTCATGCGTGGCTCAAATTTGAATTGTAGTGTTTTCAAAAAAAAAAGTCCAACTTTTTAAAAGAGAAAATTTTCATTCTTAGAATATAAAAAGTTTATTTAGATTTTTCTTTTTCTAAAAACGAAAAATCATTTGAATAAGTAAAAAAATTTTAATTTTTAAAAAGAATTTTTTTTTAAATAAAAAATTTTTAATGTTCAAATATGAAAATTTAGTAGAATATATTTTTAAAAAATAAATTTTTTTATTTTTTTTAAAATATATTTACGCCAGTAATGATGGTGACTCGTTTGATAAATTGAGAAACAACAAAGTGGGTTCCCAATAGACCGTCGAGTAGTCTTCTGGATTATGTGTTCACATCAATCCTTTTATTAATTATGCTAAAAAATATCAATTCAAACTCAATTTATCCTTTTCTTTCTAAGAAAAAGGATGAATTTTTTTTATAAGAAGATAAAAGATGATTTATTTATTTAGCTTTTAAATTTTTTTTATCAAAATTACAATTTAATCTTTAATTTTATTAACGATGAAAAAGTCTTTAAATTCTTTAAAAATATATGATTTGATTATTTTTATTAAAAAAGTTTAAATTAAAAAATTGATTTCTTTTGTTAAAATTATAATACCAAATCGCAATTTAGTTAAAGAGATTGAGAACCAAATAAACAATTTATCCTAAAGAGAGAGAAAAAAAAAAAAACAAGTGCATCAAACCTTCGCCGACCATAAGCAAGACATCTTGCATCACTGACCATAAAATTATTTAAAATTATTATTTAATTTTAAATAATAATTGTAACGTATTTGATTTAATGCAATTTAAATAATAATGTCATTTTTATTCTTTTTAAACCGGTCCCTAACTAATTGCCTCTATTACAATAGTTTTTCTGAAATTTGTACTACTTTTTTAAAATTTATGGGGAGCTTAGGAGAGAAGGCTGGAAACATTATTTTTAAGTTGGAAAAAAGTTATTTTGGAAAATATGTTTGGGAGAAAAAACTGTTTGAGATGAAAAAATAAAAAATTTTAAAAATTTTTTTAGAAAAAAAATATCAATATGGATATTGTTTCGTTCCTCTCAAAATTCTATGCAATTTAAAAAAAATTATCTCATTTGGACTTGTATACACAAAGTTATGAATTTTTAAAATTTGAAGTTTATTATAGCGTTTTGGATATATAAATAATAAAAAGTGGTGAAATTTCAGAAAAAAAAAAATTGATTTTTAGAGGCTGGAAACGGCCCCAAACGAGCCCTTATATTTACCGTTTAAGTATTTAACAAAAACAAAAAAACCTTTATTATTTCTTCCTTGAAGGCTAAACACATGCTGCTGTTGCCTTTTGTTTTTTTTTTTTTTTTTTTTGCCTTTAATGTTTCTTTTTAAATATAGAAATCTTACTTTGCAAAATGATTCTCGTTAAAACAGTGTTTTCTCTTATTTTTCCTTTCATGAATTTTTAAAACTCCTCCTTACTTAAACATTTATTTTTTAAGCAATCCTCAATAATAAATGACCCTAACTAATTTATCACGTTACAAAAATTTTAATTTATAATTCATACATAAATATAAAAAAATTTAATTATTAATGTATTAATAAATTTTATTTTAAAATTTTAATTTAAAATTTTTTAATATATTAAATATTAATTTGAAGTTATTTTAAATCTTTTGATAAATTTTAAAAATTTTATAATTTTATCCTTGACTCTTATAAAATAAAATTATTATAAAAAATAAATAAATAAAAGAAAACATTTCAAACTACTCTCAACCATTCTCCAACCAACCTCGCCAACTTCTTTCGCTGTCTTCATTTCTCAAAATTTCTCTTAAATTTCTAAGTCTCTCTTTCTCAATCTCCCTCGAACTCTCAAATTTTTTCTTTTCTTTTCTTTTTCATCTTCACAGCTTATTTCTCTTTCTCTCTCAGTTTTCTTTCTCACATTTCTCTCTCTCTTCTTCTCTCATCTCTCATCCTCCTCTTCTCCGGCAGCCACCGGTCGCCTTTGCGCCACCACTGCCATCGTGCCATCACCGATCCGAAGCCCACACCTCAATACTTTTAGATTTAGGCCATAACCGATTCAACTTCGTCTTGACTTTGAGTCTCACCATTGCTCACTTCACAATGTTTATCTTTGCGATCCTGGGATAAAGACATCTTTTAAGCCAACTAAAAATGCAATTTACAATAAACAAATCACAATAAAATCCCATAAAAATACAATAATTAAACATAGTAAAGACACTAAACTAATAGTTACAAAAATAAGAGAACAATTGTCAGTATATGACCTAAACCAAATCCACCTCCAAACAGAATAACAAAAATTGTGGTAACAAATAATAATAAAAATAATAACAGTAGACTGAGATAAAATATTTGCATTATTTAGGAGGCTTTTGGTAAACGTATTGCATTTTGATTGTATTTGAATGAAATTTGTTTTTTGAATGTTGTATTTGGTTGAAAAGTATTTGTTTTGTATTTGAATGAAATGTGTGTTTAGATGAAAAGTATTTTAGAGTTGAAAAGTTGATGTGATTGGTAAAAGTAGAGATAAATAGTGGAATTGAAAAGTTGATGTGATTGTTTTAAAAATGTTTTAAATAGTAATTGTTTTCGTAGCACTGTTGCAAAATTTGTGTTTGATATAAAATTGTATTGTATTTGAATGAAGTTAAAATGAAATATTTATCCAAATGCCCCTTAGAACAATGCGACTCTTTGGTATAAAAAAAAAGAAAAAAAAGGTACAGATACAATTACAAACACCTAGCATAATTATGTAACCAATCATCTCCTTTGATAAAAGAATATAGAAATAAAATGAACAAATTATAATCTATAAAAAAATTATATTTTATTGATAACCAAACAAAACAAAAATGCCACACTACCCACCTGACCACTGACCACCATAATATTTCACAAAATTTTTTTGTGCACCATTTTTCATGCAAATAGAAAATCACACTAAAATCTCCTAGAAAGAAAATGAGGAACAATGTGAACCGGCACACTTGTGATACCTAGGAAACTCAATTGCAAGATCAATGCCGAAGATGAAGCTCAAACTCAGAACATGGACAAGTCCAGCTGTGTCGCGGTGGCGGAGGTTGTGCCGGACGGAGGAATGCTCGGCGGGAGACTATTTTCTAAAATTAAAATATCATAGCACATAATACAAGGGGCAATATAGAATGAAGCAAACACAATTTTGTGGAAAACACAAGGCAAACTGTGCAAACTATAACATATCATTTTTTTATAACGTAAGAAACGACAACATGTCATAAATACGACAGTTTAATGACGACAAAAAACGAGAATAGTCTGAAATTACAGCAACTTAAAAAAAAAAATGACATCTAAAACAAGCAACGTGTGGAATGACAATTAACAAACAACACATCATATTTCACATACAACAATAATACAAAAACGACATCTCTGCCGTGAAAAAACAAAAACAAAAACAAAAACAAGCAAAACAAAACAAAACAGATAAAAAAGACAACTTAATTAGCATATATTTGTTCTATATATATATATATAACTTCAAATTTTTCTTAAAAAAAAAAAGAGATAACTTGTAAAAAAAAAAAAAACATAAAGCAAAAGCAAAAGAAAAACAACGTGCAAACTACCAGTGTAATATCAATGATACCGAATGGTGGTTCACTTAACTGCAGGAGAGAGAGAGACCGGTAGGCGTAAGGATTATTAAAGAAGACAGAAAAAAAGAGGACCATTTCAACGGAAAAATTAAATGTAAAAAAAAAAAAAAAGAAAAAAAAGGAAAAACCAACCATATATATAGAAGAAAGTTAAAAATTATTATATATAAAAGCAATTTTAGAACCCACTATAAGAGAGAGAGAACCAAACTCAATTCTATTTGAAAAATCGCCTAGTAATAAAACCACCGTGAGCCTAACAGTGAACAACACATTGATGAGTAAGATCTTTCTTATTGGAACTATCAAGTATTGAATTTGAGAACATTCGAGAAGGAGAAGAGTGAGGCAAAAATGGAAAAGAAAAGGTAATACGCGCCTTTCTAAAGAGTCGCATATGAGATGCCAATTTAAGAGCTTGTTTAGGGCATATTCAAACACATTTTCAAACTTTTTTTTTTTTTTTGGTCTTTTTTTCTAATTTCATTATATATTTTTCTAACTTTCTCTTTATCATTTTTAAAAATCTCAAATTTTAAAAGTCTATTACTTTATATATATAAGTTAAGATTAAACTTTTTTTTTAAATTACATAAAATTTCGAAAGAAATGAAATAAGATTTGTATTAGTATTCTTTTTTTAATACATTTTAGATTTTTAGATTTTTTCACAGTTCTAAAGCTAAACTAAACCTAAACTCGGAAACTTTGTTTATAATACCTCCCTAAAATGCCCTAACTCTTTGAAAGCTTTAAATACCTGTCCAAGCACATCATGTAACGGAGATAACAATAATACCACACGCCCTTTATTAGGTAAAACCATTCATCTGCTATCACAGCTGTAAGTAACAGATTTTCAGAAACTTGAAATCATGGATATTTAGAAGCTCAATGAAAAAAGCTGTTATTATTATTCATTTGTTTAGGTCGTTTTTGGAAAAATGAAATAAAGAAAACATATGCTTACCATCTAGCGTCAAATATAATTGTCCTCGTTCTCAAATTACAACGAGCAATAATATGCATGATGAAAAGTATAATCGTGAACATTGTGAAGGTTTGAGTGTTAATTCTCTAGATTTTACAGAATTGAAATTGCTGTTTTGTCCCTTTTTTTTTTTTTTTTTTTTGTTTACTCCTAACAAGTTTTTATTTAATGATTTATTGATATGAATCATTTTCGAATTACAATTATCCTACAATCAAGCAACCATACAAATATGCATATCATATATTATATATACATGTATATGTATAAGAAAGTTACTGCAAATACTTGGTCTTGGCTGGCTACTTCATGCAATTTCCAAATAAATGCAAACGAAAAATCAATTGGTAAGACAAGTTATTAATTGTTGTTGCCCTAGTCTGTGATGAATAAAAAATGAAAGTTCCTCGTTATTTGGCAACTATATTCCTCTGAGCAATATTTGTCAACTCTTTTTCGTTTTCTAAAAAATGATTTGAAATATATCTTTTGAAAGATTTGGCATTATTGTGGATACAAATTAACACCTCAATTCAAATTTATTTTTAATTTGTTATATGCTAACCACTCTTGCAATTCATTATTTTGTCCACCTTACTTAATCCCAACTGTGGGATCACCAATTCGGGATAATTCGGAGGAAATCCAGCTTTTTTTTTTTTGACAAAATTTTCAATATAATTTTATTTTTTGAATTTAGAATGAAAGGATTCAAATTCTGTGTTTTTTAATAAAATTAAGTGTAGAATTATTATCAAGTTATATATATAATTACATTTTCCAATATAGCTTAACAATATGGAAAAACAAGTATATATGTGTGCGTGTAGAAAAATTACGAGAGAAAAGAACAACTTGCATTTTAGGAGAAGAAACGGGGAAATAACGGTTCAAAAGGTCAAAAGTCATGCTTCAAACCTTCATTAATTTATTATATTATATTTTTTTTTTGTTGATGAAAACTTCAAACTTTTTGCTTGAAAGAAAAAATAAAGAAAAATTCTACAGTAAATTACTCAGAAATTTCCAAACTTTTTTCACCATATAATTCACAATTGAATTTAGGAAGCTAATAACAATTTTTTTCCCTTCTTTCTTAGCCTAAAAAGGAGTTTTTGTAGTAATACTTATTTTCTATGTAATATATATAATGAAGAATTAACTAAATAATATATTTAATTATAATATTTTAAAATAATAATAAAATCAAAATCAACTATAATTTAAATTAATTATACGTTAAAATATTAAATTTATATTTATTTTTTTTCCTTTCTCTCTTTCCTCTACCTCCTATTTTTCACACTTCCTATCTCTTTCTCTCTCTACCTCCCTCTTTTAATAACATCACGTCAGAAGACATGCGGCAACAAGATTAAATCACATTGGCAATGATGAGGAAGAAATCAAATAAATATAAAAATATTAAATTTATATAAAAATATAAGAAAATATCTATAATTTTTTGTATTTTTAATATATTTCTTATATTTTTAAGTATATTTATTCATAATAATTTCCATCGTCGTAAGAAAAAAAAAAACAAGAGAGCAAAATTCCAAAAAAAAAAAAATCCAACAAATGGCAACGATCTTGCCTCGCCGTAGAAGGAGATCGCGGCAGCTCTCATTGTCTGACAAGATCTCCACAGTTTCTCCACGAGCAGCAAGTGCAAGATTGAGAGAGGAAAGAGAGAATAGAGTCAGAAGAGAGAAAAAGGAGAGAGAAAGACACGTAAGGGAAAGAAAGAGAGAGTGAGGAGAGAGAAGTAAGAATAAATTTAAAAATAAATAAATTATATTAAAAAATAAATAAAATATATTATAATTTTACAATTTTTAAAAATATGTTTTACATTTAATTAGGATTTATAAAATATAATATACAGTATGATTTTCCAATATATTAATGTATACAAATATTTTTCTCAATATTCAATCTTTGATTTTTTTTTCCCCTAAAAATCTTTTATTTTAAATAATGGCAAAAAAAAAAAATCTTCATGTTTTTGATAAGCAACTTTCCATATTGTCCATTCTAAAAAAAATTTTATCCGATCTCAATTTAGATTCATAATTTGAGCATAAACCATTAATATAGTGTTAAATCTAATATGTCTATGTATATTACATTATAAAAGAATTATAATAATAGTAATAAAGAAGATAACGATTTATAAATATGCATATTATATGATTTGAAAATGGTGAAATGCCCGTGATTTTCCTTTCTTCCTCACCGTCCACCCCTTTTTCCCACCACTTGAGTCTGAGTCGCTGAGGGAGTAGTAAACCAACTCCTCAAACACAGCCCCCAAATTTCCCCCCTTTCTCTTCTTTCTCCTTCCAGAAAGTAAAAATCAAAGCCCTTTCATTTTCTCTCCATCCAAACACTCTAAAAATCCCCCCAATTTAAACGCCAAAACCTGGAGATTTACTCTTCCTTCTTACACAGTTTTCAATTACTCCAGTCTTCCTCACAACCCAAACCCTAAATCCCAAAAAAAAAAAGAAAAAAATTGGGGATTTTCCTCCGCCGAGAGGTGGCCGATCCAATCAATGTCACAACTGAAGACGATTTCTCACCTCGACGGCGTCGGAGTCCCGTCAACGCCGGGGAAGTTCAAGCCGGACAAGACGCCGTCGTTTTTTCACCGTCTCCGGTGGTTCCCCCCTTCCATCTCCAGGCTCACCCTCTGGTCGTCCTTCTTCGTCGCCTTCGTCGTCGTCTACTACCTCTTCTCCTCTCCTTCGCCTTCTCCTTCCTCCTCTTCTCACCGATCCCTCGGCGTCTCCTATGGCGGCAAGGACTGGGAGCGCCACGTCACCCGCTCCACCAGGAGGCACTCCTCGAAATCCTCCGGCGGCGGCGCCCTCACCGTGCTCGTCACCGGCGCCGCCGGCTTCGTTGGGGCTCACGTCTCGATCGCCTTGAAGCGTCGTGGCGATGGAGTCCTAGGGCTTGATAATTTCAATGACTACTACGATCAGAGCCTGAAGCGCGATCGCCAGAAGCTTCTAGAGCGATCGGGGATCTTCGTCGTGGAAGGAGACATCAACGACGCCGAGCTCCTGTCGAAGCTCTTCGAGGTCGTGGCGTTCACGCACGTGATGCATTTGGCGGCTCAGGCCGGTGTACGGTACGCAATGCGAAACCCTAGATCCTATGTTCATAGCAATATCGCTGGGTTTGTGAATCTGTTGGAGGTCTGTAAGTCGGCGAATCCGCAGCCGGCGATCGTCTGGGCGTCTTCGAGTTCGGTTTACGGGCTGAATTCGAAGGTGCCGTTTTCGGAGAAGGACCGGACTGATCAGCCGGCGAGTCTTTACGCCGCGACGAAGAAGGCTGCTGAAGAGATTGCGCACACATATAACTATATCTACGGGCTCTCGATTACTGGATTGAGGTTTTTCACGGTTTATGGACCTTGGGGAAGGCCGGACATGGCGTACTTCTCTTTCACTAAGAACATTCTCAAGAGGAAGCCTATTACGATCTTCGAAGCACCTAATCATGGGACTGTGGCGAGGGATTTCACCTACATTGATGACATTGTGAAGGGATGTGTGGCGGCTTTGGACACAGCAAAGAAAAGCACCGGGAGCGGTGGGAAGAAGAGGGGCAATGCTCAGTTGAGGATCTTCAATCTGGGGAACACTTCGCCAGTACCGGTGACACAGCTTGTGAGGATATTGGAGAAGCTTTTGAAGGTGAAGGCCAAGACGAAGGTCTTGCCTTTGCCTAGAAATGGGGATGTGAAGTTTACTCATGCCAATATAAGTTTGGCCTACAGAGAACTCGGGTATAAGCCCTCAACCGATCTGGAGACCGGATTGAAGAAGTTTGTGCGTTGGTACCTCAATTACTACCAAAATTCCAAGAAGAGTTCTTGGTGATTTCAAAGTTGTGGGTTTGCTTTTGTTGCCTATTATCTCATTCCATTTTGCCATCTTTGCTCAATTGCTTTATCATGCTCGTGATATTGTCGTGAAGAGATTTATGGTGTCCCTATAGGGTTTAGTTTGTCGTTTGAGAGCACTGGTTTGCAGGACAGTACTTGATAATCTCTATCGACGGAAAACTGGAGGGGTCTTGATTGTATTTCCACATGCTGCGTGTTTAGGATGTCGTTTCTAGCTCAGGCAATGTACAGTTCATGACTGACAGACCACAATGATAATGCTGATTGGTGGATTAATTTTTATCTGGAAGTCACTTCAATAAAAACTGAATCTTGCTGCGATCATGTGTTATTTTACGTTCAAAGTTTACTCTTACTTTCTTGTTGATCGATTTCAGGTTTTGCATAATTATACTTATAACTCAAGGTACCTTGACTTTACAGCCTTGCTTTTTGATGGCATAACAGAAAGAAGGCATTTTCATTTTTTCCCAGTTGGGAGCAAAAAATTTTAGTCTTTACATCCTTATTTGGTAACTTGAATGCTTGATCTTTTACAGTGTTGGTCGTCTATAGCTGGGTTTAAAGCCTCCACTGATGATTCATGGAACCTGGTTAATGTGTTTTTACAAAATTTCACTCGTTTAGTTGCATTTTCGATGATATAAGGTTGATGTTGGGAGTGATGTTTATAAAAGCTACTCATTCAGAAACGTTTGTGATAAGCTTCTTTGTTATAGCTTGTTCTTGAACTCATTGTTAACTCTGCTCTGGTGCCTTGGGGGTTACTTTGTTGCGGTGTCCGCAATCTGACAGCTTGATTGCCCCAACCATGGTTTTTTTTTTTTTTTTTTTTTTTTGCGTGTTCGATATTTTATCTTGTTATCATTACCTTGGCATAACTTGGTAGGTTTTGCATTCTTGGCCATGAATTCTGTTAATCGTTTGAACGCCCTTAATCTTGTTTACGGTAAATGAACATGAAGCTGGTAATAAAGAGCAACAGTATTTAGTCTGCGTGCTGCTTTATGGAGGGGAAAAAAAAAATGTAGGACTACGTATTTTTTTTTAGGCACCAAAAATGCAAAGATTCAGAATGACTTTCTGCTCGAGTCTTATATTCTCATTGATTGATTTTAATACCTGTTTGTCTTGATGATTAGGAGATAGTTACGTAACAAATAAAGCTTACCTTGTGATGTAGAGTTTTTGTTGGTAGGCTGCATGTTAATGAAAAATTGACCTCATGTATACCTTCGGTTGTAACTAGAAAGCGACCAAAGAAGTTCAGATTCAGTTTACTTTGAACGCGTGATAACTTTCTTGACAATAGTGAGCGTCCTGTGAATTTTTGTTATGTTTGGATCTATAATTAATCTTCTTAAGATAATCATATTTATAATAAAGTCAAATGCACGCGGTGAATGCTTGTGATTAAAACATGTAAATGACCGAGTGATAATATGTCGATTTTGACAAATGTTCATACATGATATTCATAAAGCGTATTAAGTCACAGTCGAAACTCAGCACCCTCGTACAAAATTTGCCACATTTACTCCAGTCAATACAACAAAAGTCGACAGTCGAGTAAAGTTGATCAAAGCCAGTCTCGACAATGTATAATTACAAACGATCATCCTTCCTAAAGCATTCACTTAAGCGACTGTGATCTGATATCATCACTCTCCGGCTCCAATTCTCACCAAGAACTGGTCCTATGAAACTGCTCACAATGATCATCATCATCAACATTCTCTTCTTCTTCAACACAGCTTTCGATATTGTTATCTTCATCCAAACCACACGCACTCCTCTTCTGCGCCTCAGGGTCATATCGCCACTCCAACCTCTCCAAAACATCGCGGTCCTTCCACTTCCCGATAACCGAAACCGCCTCCTTCTTAGCCTTCCCCCTCATAATCTCCATCCAACAAAACCCGCTATCCGCAACCCTCTTCAAAGCCACACCACCACCACCACCACCAACATGGTTCCCAACAACAACAGTCCTGATACACCTCATCTTCGCCTCTTTCAGAATGTCCGCAAAGCCATAGTCATCGGACACCAGCACCAAACACTCGGCCCTCCGCTTGTCCATCACCTCCACCATCTTATTCCTCATGGCAATATCAGTAGCTTGAGGCCTATTCTCCACACTCCCAACCCAAAACCCGGCTCTCTCCAACTCATCTCTCAAGCCATAACATCCGGCTTTCGGTGTCAAAACCTCCCTAGCAGCCCTCTTATACTTCTCCAACTTCATCGAATACTTTGCCACCAATTTCACTCTCCTACCTCCTCTAGCAGACTCAATCTGATTCAACCTCTTCACATGCTCTCTCTCATGAATCTGTTTGAAGTGATTAACAAGCTTTTCATGGTGATAAAAATTCCTCCCACAAACACCACAATGGTATGGCTCTAGTGGCTTGACCACACCCCTGTTCTCCAACTGATTCAAAGCTCTCCTCTCTCTACTCTGATCTCTAATGGCTTTTGGGACAGAGCTCAGAGACTGGCGATTTGCGTAGGCGATCATGTCTCGCACGAACCCGAAAGAGGAAGCGGTTTTCCTGAGCTTGAGAGCGGCTTCGTAGGGTCGAAATGGGTTCGGTGGTTTGTTGTCCAAATCCCAGAAAATCGCGACGTTTTTGGGCTCCGTTCTCGGCGCCGGAGAAGTTGAATCGAAACCCGATTCTGGGTTGAGATGGAAGTTTCTGTTTAGGAGAGTGAAAGGGTTTGAAGGCTTTGTTATTCTGGTTCGGATTCTGTGGAAAACTGCCATTTCTTTCGTGAGGGGAAGGCGTGATCTGGTTTCGAACGAGGGCGGCGCGTGCAACTACGAGGGGTTTGACGCGGCGCGTGGACGACTGCGCGACGGTATGGGCGGCGAGAGAGAGAGAGAGAGAGCGAAGAAGAAGCTTTCGACGAAATTTTAAAGATACCCTACTAATCAAAATAAATACAGTTTGTTTGTTTGTATGATTGTTTTTTTTTTTTTCGAAATTAAACTGACAAAAATACACGTCAACTACAACTATGCTTGCTGCACCTTTTTTCTTTTTCCTGCCAATCCTTACGTTTTACGAACCTCACAATAGGATCTATCCTAATAAGATTGATATTAGTGAGATTTATATTATATTAGTAATGATATTTAATACAGATAATTTTTTTTATTAAAATTATACAAATGTCCTCTTAATCAAAATAAACAGTGTCAATGCTTTCCTTTTCTGTTCCATTAAATTTTTTATGAAGTTAACTTGTCAAAAATGCACCTCAATTTTGAGCTAAAATAACTTTAGTTGCTGCAAGTTTTTTTTTTTTTTGGTGGGGGGACCCAAAAGCTCTCAAGAAACAAAGGGGCCAACAAGCTAAAGACGGGCAACAGCAAAACCAGACAATAACAGTTTCCGCTTTGCCTATCTCTTCATTTGGGCAAGTTGTTGCTTCTTCCTAAGACTATTTAACTCCTATTTGCAGCCAATGTGCCAACATGACCTTACTCACAGATGTTAATACTCCAAGAGCAACTCTTTTTTTTTTTTTTCTTTTTAAATCTTAGGTAACAAATGAATTTAACCATGAAAGATTAGATTGAGAATAGTTGATGGTGCATTTTTCATAAAATGGGTTGATGACTAATGTAGGATTGTAATGTACTACATGGAGACTACATAATTTTTCATGGAATATCTAAAAAATGATTGTCACGTCGCTTTTATACTCCTTCAATTATATTATATTCTCTTAATTAAACATATCATGTCACATAAAAAGCGCTTTATTTTTATAACTTTAAAAATTAAATATTTTAATTTATATGATATGATATTATTAAGGAAACACAATAAAAAAGAAAATATGTGAGAGGTGAGGAAGAAAGGAAACATGCAAAAAAGAAAACTAATATCTTTTTTTTTTTTTTTTTTTTTTGGGTTCTCGAGGCTATTTTTTGTGATGTAAATGTATGCATCAGCCCTATGAGACTGCAATTATAATTATACTTTTATTTAGACCTGCCGTTTGCAATGGGCCCTGATGACTTTCAACTTCCCAGATGTTACGCAATGAAAGGATGAGCTTCCTTTTCCATTCCTCTTTAAGGCGTTGATAGAAGAATATAAGGACACTGCCAATCCTACTTTTCACAAACAATAAATATAAAAATATATATATATAGTAATATTTGAAGAGAAAGTATTAAAAAAATAGTACCATATTTAAGATTCTTTTTTTTTTAAGTTTAACTATTGAAATTAACATAATAAAAGATTATCTGTTGCGTGATTTTGAAACTTTGGCGTTTACCAATTATTGAAAATTTAGAGTCGGGATCAAGCTCTATCTATAATCATTAGAACAGGACACGAGGATAATACCTTTTTGAACCAAAAAAAAAAAAAGTATTGAAATTATTATTATTATTTTTTAAAGAACATTAACGCGCACCGTTAAACTAAACGCTGACGAGCAGCTGAAGGGCATAACGGCGTCATGGACAGGCCCAGCCACGTGGGAGTCCGGCTCATCTTCCCGTCAATCCCTCGAATCAAATTTCGAGGACTCCCCTCTCTCTCCCAAAATTCCTGCGACGACCCATTAATCAAAATCACATTTTTTCCACATCCAAGTGTTTCGAGCGATCGAGATCGAAGGAATCCAAACATGGGTATGAGTTGTTGTGTCATGTTTTTTGCCTGAAAAAAAAAAAAAAAACCAACTTCTTAATATCAATAAAACAATGAAAGGCATCTTCTCGGCACCCGGTGATTACATTTACTTCAAGTCTCAGGTCCCTCTTCACAAGATCCCTGTACGTTTCTCCCTCCCCTCCCTCTCTCTCTTAATGTTTTTTTCCACTCTTCGTGCGATTTCATTCGTGGGTTTTGACTGTCTTGGTTCGTTTTGATGTTGGATTTGATGTATATGAGATTTTAATTGGTTTTGCCATTTCTAATCTGGGTGTCTTGTTCATACAATAAGTTTTGATTGTCAAGTATTTTAGTATTTTACTGTTTCCGCTTTTAAGCTTGGTACTTTTGCTTGTAAATTACTGATGAAGTCGATGGAGAATTTTATGTGCATAGAATTGTAATTTGATGTCAGTAAATTATTACTGGATTTGGAATTTTATGCAAATTGTAATGTGGGTGTCTTCAATTTATTAAGGTTCTGTTCAATTGCTTGTTAGCTCACAGTCGGCTTTTGATTTATTATGAGTTGTGATTGGTGTAATGTTTTGAATTTTATGCAAATGATGTTACTTTTTAACTGTCCCTCACTGTGCATGAGATTGATTGATGATGTGTTCCTTTGTGTTCTTGCAGATTGGAACAAAGCAGTGGCGGTATTATGATTTCGGTCCTAAAGTGGTTCCTCCGCTTATTTGCCTTCCTGGAACAGCAGGAACGGCTGATGTCTACTATAAACAGATTATGTCATTGTCTATGAAGGTGCCACATCTGATTCCATGCCCACTTTGTTTTGTTGTGTCTCTTACTTGAGTGGTTCAAGCATAAGTTAATGTTTCATTATCAGTCTATGTTATTTTGTTTCCTCATATAACGCATTTAACTTTTGTCTCAATTTTGAACGATCCTCGGGCTACTTCTGAATCATTTAGTTTAAGTATCTACTAACTATGTCATTTGACTTTAAAGTAAGATCGTACGTCATGAAGCAAAGGTTAATATTTCATTATCAGTCTGTCTTACTTAGTTTCCTCACATAAGGTGCTTAACTTTTATCTCAATTTTGCACGATCCTCAGGCTACTTCTGAATCATTTAGTTTAATTATCTAGTATCTACAAATCATTGTGCATTAAAGTAAGATTGTATGTCTGCATGACGTGTGTATCTAAGTATCCATAAGTCATTGTGCATTAAAGTAAGATTGTATGTCTGCATGACGTGTACTTTTCTATGCTGTCACGATGAAATTTACAATATTATGTGTGTATTTTTTTGTGTTTTCATGATGAAATTTACTGTTTAACAAAAATTGTCAATCACATATTTCAAAATTTGCAGGGTTACCGAATTATCTCTGTTGATATTCCACGGGTATGGAATCATCATGAGTGGATTCAAGCATTTGAAAAATTTTTGGATGCTATAGATGTTCACCATGTAAGTTCTTCATATTTGTATGGCATTTTTGCTAAAGACTTTTTATTTATTGCTGGATACCGTCTGGCTGTAGTTAAATTGCATGATAGACTGCAAGTTAATTGTTCGTTGTTCATCACAACCCCCGTTACCTTCTATCACATTATGTGATGCTTGAAGACAGATTCTAGACAGGACAAAACTTTAGCTGCTGTATGAATTCACACAAACAACTCACCTTTCTTGAAATGGCCGTGTAAACTTGCATTGATGTTAAAACTTCACTTTTCACATCACTGTTAATAATGGTTACTGACGAATCAAGTAAATTGATTCATCTCTTTCTAACAGATACATCTTTACGGTACATCCCTTGGGGGCTTCTTAGCACAACTTTTTGCCCAGCATCGTCCAAGACGGGTTCGATCATTGGTACTGTCAAATTCATTTCTGGACACTCGCAGTTTCTCTGCAGCAATGCCATGGGCTCCCCTGTATGTTTTTTATTTCACATGATAGTTATTTGTAATTTTCTGAAGAGTTTTCTAAGTCGGATTTGCATTTCTGATTATTGTATTGGCCCTAATGCAGGGTTAGTTGGACACCTTCGTTTTTGCTTAAAAGATATGTCCTTACAGGAATTCGGGATGGTCCCCATGAGCCTTTTATTGCTGATTCTGTGGACTTTGTTGTTTCTCAGGTAGAGTCTATGGAAGCCTTTGCTATCTTTTGGATATGCTATCCACTCCATATTGTGAACAATCTTCATCAAAAGCTTTCTAAGTTTCTAATTTTAATGTTTATCTGAACAAGAAACTTCTTTTTTTAAATGGATTGTATCTATTGTTAGTAGTTTGTACAATACTTTTCACTGCGACATCAGTACTTTTTTTTATAGTTATTAGTGTAATTATATTGGTGAACAGGTTTTTCTAAGTTTGTAGGATCTGATTTGAAATTGGCCCGTTTTTCACCTTTTGGCTCTAATATTTGATTATCTCAGGTTGAAACTCTCTCAAGAGAAGACTTGGCATCCAGGTTGACATTAACAGTTGATGTTGCTTCTGTTGGATCTCTTTTGCTGTCAGACTCACTTATTACAATAATGGATGTATGTTATCTTGATCTTGTTAATGTTTCCATGCACACACAATTGAAGAACACTTATAAAGGTGATGCCTCTAGAAAACAATTGGCTCCGGCTGTAACTAGTGTCTTAAAAAAATCAAACATATTTTCTAAGTTCGACTTCAGCAATATCTTAACTATCTCATATTTCTGCACAATGCTGAAAGTGATCATTGCTGTACTACTTTCCTTTAAAACCTTTTAATACTCAACACGCTACTACAATATCGTCTTGCAATACAAATTTTGTTGCCATGAAGAACAAGCATCTTGTTACTAGCATGCTTGAGTTTTAAACCAAAGCCTCTCCTTCATTTATGTATTTCCTTTTAACTCCTCGACGTATCTACTGTCCACATGTTCCCTCCCTAAAAGACAAACGACTATTGTGCAATTCCTCAACAACTGAAAGACCAACTTAGTGAAAGATACCCCGGAGCAAGGCGAGCATACTTGAAGAGCGGAGGAGATTTTCCATTTCTTTCACGCCCTGATGAAGTCAACCTACATCTTCAGGTAAGTTTCATTTTTCTTTTTATTTGGAAGGTGTATCTAGTAAAAGACCTTTATATCGATGTTGGCAATGTTGCAGCTACACTTAAGACGAGTTGGTGTTGAAGCTCGACCTGACTTGGTCAGGAATATCCCTAGAGAAGGCAACGGTGGTGGGAATCCTAGCGAAAAGAATGACAAACAAGAAGATCCAGAAGATACATCAAAGGATGACCAGGGGAGCGCCGAAAGTTCATCTGGCCAAAGCCAGCCTCCTCTGGCTCCCGAAACCTTGGAATCTCATAGTTCAGACGGCCAGCTCCTTAACAACGGGAAAATTTGGCACTTGGGTAACCAAGAAAGGATTGTCCAATTACCTCAGGGTTTCTTGAAGAAACAACATATTGTACCCCTACCCACTCAAATCCTCTTGCAACTTTCATTGGAGATCGTTGCTCTTCATTTCCTGCCACTTTATACGGGAACAATGTACACTATCCTGAACTATAGTTGGAAATTTAGACAGCATGTGTAATCGAACTTCCGGAGATTGTCGCTTGTGTAGTTAAACAAACAATCGTTTCAAACCAAGTTTTTGCTGTTGCATCTTCAAATCTATCTTCGCACATATGGCTTCCATAATTGTTTGTTTTCAAGCTACTGTACTCTCTGATCATTCTTCAAAGATTCAGAAGGTGTTTCGGGATGCTTGGAGACAAAAGGTGTTTCGGGATGCTTGGAGACAATTTTTAGGTTGAAAAAAAGTTGTTTTGAAAAATGTGTTTAGAAAAAAAAAATTGTTTGGAGTGAAAAAATATAAAATTTTAAAATTTGTTTTAAAAAAAAAAAACAATACCCATATTGATTTGTTTAGACTTGGATATTGTTTTGTTTTTTTTGAAATTTTATGTAATTTAAAATAAAAATTATCTCATTTAGACTTGTATATATAAAATTATAAACTTTTAAAGTTTTAAGTGTATTGTAATATTTTAGAGATATAAATAGTGAAAAATGATGAAATATTAAAAAAAAAAAGGTTTTAAAGAAACCAAGATCCAACCCCAAACCCCAAACGGGCATCAATGTTATTTATCCATCTTTTTTCCGTATGTGCATAGGCCAGGACCAGTTCTTCGAAGTCACGACCAAGCCCTAAACCGGCATCAATGTTATTTATTTATCATTTTTTTCCATATTTGTATAGGCCGGTACCCGTTCTTGGAAGAGATGAAGTTGATTTTTTTTTTCAATGTCGAATTTTAAGTGCTTAATTTTCATGAACCACAGTTCAAAAATTTTACTTTTGAGACATGTTTATAAAGCATAAAAATCTAGATTTTCACGCTACTACAGTTGGCAGCAATCAATTGATGTGGGGAAATACAACTAAAAAAATAAAATTTTAATGAAATCACAAGATCTAAACGTGAAACTCAGAAACTGAAAACAGCTTGCTAGAGGTTGTATAATTAAGGGAGGGAAAAAAAAAAAAAAAGACTTCCATTAAATCGCCAAAAAGGAAAACATTAGTAAAACTGAAACATTGTTTTCACTGCATCTCCCGAAAATTGACACAAGAATTTTTCACTGAAAATGATCCACACTACTCTAGAACTCAATAAAAATAGCCTCGGTAGTTTATGCTCAAACAACCACTAGCTTCCATACTCTTTGGATTGATGAAACTCTACGCAACCAGAGTGCTTGCTGTAGTCGACTCACTGTACATACAAGTTAAAGCAAGTAATGGTTACATTGCCAGAAAAAACATCAATAACCAAGTTATAATCCATCTACATCATGTGCATTTACAATAGTCAACATTTAAAAAGCTTAATAACTATAAATAAAACAAATGAACACTCCCTAACAAAATCAAGGAAATGGGTCACAGAAGATAATATCATATGAAATTAAAACTTCGGTATTTGACATGTATAACTTTAGCAATGGAAATTCAAATCGGTACTAAGCATTTCTGAACATCATAACGCATTACAATCATATCAAAACACAGTTAAGAAATGCTAGCCTATCACAAGACTCTCCTAAAATAAATTAAATTAGAAGTTGGAAAAAGAAAAAGGAAAACTCACTATTTCCAAACGGGAGGAAGCTTCTTAGTCTTCTTGTAGTAGCGAGCAAGACGGTGAATTCTGCTCTCAACAAGAATAAGCCTGAACTTAGAGTCCTTGTCCTTCCTATTCCTCTCCAAATGCTTGCGAATCGAAACCGCCTTTTTGATCAAATGGTACAGATCCTCCGGGATCTCAGGCGCAAGCCCTAATCCAACCACATTACCATTATTACCATTATATCAACCCAAATTCACTTACACACAAATCACCAAACCATAAAACACCTTTATTTAAAGTCTAAACTATGAAAAATGAAACGCGTCACAGAAAATAAAAATTTTGATAGTTAAGCAACACAATTTCAGTCTTAAAAATTAAACAGATATACCATGAGCTTTGAGAATACGCAAGATCTTGCTACCGGTGACGCTCTTGACCTGAGCAATACCGTGAGAATCACGAAGAATGACGCCGATTTGAGACGGTGTCAGACCTTTCTTCGCGAACTTACATATGTTTTCTTCGACCTGAAGAAAGGTTCAGGAATTAGGGCGGCCACAAACTAAAGGGGAAAAAATTAAAATTAAAAAAAAATGATAGCTTTTGCAGTTCTACACTTCTACTGCATTTGAGAAAGGGAAAATTCCAATTCGGATTATTTTGGATTTGCAATTTTCTCGGAAGTCAAACAAAAAATTAGGAAGGGATGATGAAGATCGAAACTTGAAGGTGAAGAGAAGCATACATCTTGAGAAGAGATCTTGAGCCAGCTCGGTGGAGTCCTCTTGTACGGCAATGCTGAGGCCGAAATACCTTTCCTGCAAAAATCACAAAAAATATATATATGTATACATAACAATGAGGTTGCTGAGTAATTTTAGAGAGAGACAGAGACAGAGACAGAGACAGACCCGCGGCTGTGCATACGACCCATGGTGGCTGGGCAATGGAGGTAGAGGGTCTATCTGGTGCGGACGGCTTGTGGCTTGAGCTCGAGTGAAGACGACGAGAGTTCGTAAAAACCCTAGAATTTGGCCGGCTGGGTTTTTATACAGCCGTTGGGATTCTAGCGAAACGACGGCGCTTAACATTGGATATTCGGGAGAATGATTTTGGGTAATTTATTTGGTTAGGAAAAATAGATTTCCAAATAACCTTGTTTTATTTTTACTTTATAAGAATATCCCAGTTTTATTTTTTATTGTTCAATTAACCCAGTTTTAATGTTCTTTTAATTTTGTAATTTGAAGTTGGGATAGGGAAATCATATTCTACACCTTTATAAGTTAGATATAAAATTATTATTAAATTATACCTACAACTACAGTTTAAATTTTTCGTATTCCTCTCAAAAAATTCACTTATCAAAAAATAAAAAATAAAAATTTCTCTTTGCAACCGTGACTTTAATAAACATCTACAAACATACTCTTATTGTTTTTTATTTTTATTTTTATTTTTATTTTTTTGAGCAAGTTACGAACGGAAAGCAAATACACAACATTCAATTTAAAACAAATTAATAGAATGTTTGGTAAAAATATTACGTTCACATTGTATTTAAACATAATACATTGAATAAATTTTGTATTTGGATGAAAAGTTTTTACTTTACATTTAAATATAATGTGTATTTAAATGAAAAGTATTTGATTTACATTTTAGAATTGAAAAGTTGATGTGATTAGTAAAAATAAATAGAAAAAATGAAATAGAGAAAGAATATGATGTAAATGGATATAAAAAAATTTATTTGTAAAATATTCTTAAATAGTAAATATATTTGAAATAATGTAGAAAAACATTATATTTCAATACAAAACTTTTACGTTTGAGTGAAAATTACATTGCGTTTAAACGTAATGTAAACACAATATAGAAAACAAACGCCCCATTATATATGACTAATTTAATTGTAACTTTGAATCTCACATTTCTAATTTAGCAAAAAAGATCGAAATTTTGCAAGAATTCAGTAAGAAGAACACTACTTTTCTTTAGTAGCTTATAAACTTCTGAAAGAGTCATTTTCTTAGCCACATTTTTTTCTTAATTTTTACGGTCAGGTATGTCAAGTTAAAAGAGGACCTTTTTGCGTTTAATTGTTCTATCTATTCTTATAATGGACTATGTACTATTTTCTTTTGAAAAATAAAAATAAAAATTCTTCATTATATGAGCTTCAGATGTAGAAATGCAATGACTCGCACCTTCTTCTAGCCACTTTTTAATTTGTAATTTTTTTGGGCAAGTATTTCAATTTAAAAGAGGAGCTTTTTTATTTTTTTGCGTTTAATCATTTTTTTTTAATAATGGACTATATATTATTTTCTTTAAAAAAACAAAAAAACACAACCCTTCACTCTATTAACTTCAGACATAGAAATGCAATGACTCACGCCTCCGAATATGATATTCTCGCTCGAACGGGTTTGCTTTAGAAATATTCTTTAAAAGGCAATTAGGAAATAATATCCTAGCATGTAAATCATCAATTGTAACTTTCTCAGTCTATCACTGTCTTACTGTTTCTAGTTCCTTTTGTCCTCGAACATCGTGAGTGTCACAGAAGAGTAAATAAGTAAGATGGCGGCCTAATGGGAGTTTAAGAATGTACTTCGATTTCCCTAAAGCAGCTAGGATACTCTTGAATGACTCTGCCCTTACCTGAAATTTATACAAGTGACTTTAGTGCGTGAGGTGTTGCTCCTCGCAAGATGATTTTTAGCGAACAAAACCATACATTAATCTCTGTCTCGGCAAAAAAAAAAATCTCTATCTCGGCTTTAGCCTCCTGATCATATTTCCAACATCTTTTTGGCAAATTTTGGCTATTAGCAAATGATTTGCACCAAAGACCCTAATGGCACCAGTTAAGTAGGGAGATTTTCCAATTAACATCCATCGTTACTTTTCAAAACAACTTTTATTAGCGGTACTGAACTTTAATCTTCAACCAATAAAAGAAAATTTTTATGGGGATTCAGAAAAGGGCAAATTCACAAGAGGGAAAAGGAAGGCATAAACCAGCCACAACAATTTTGAGAAGTGATGGTTACTAACTAATTGGCATGACCAGCTTTTGAACATACATGAATAGATGATTACAGCTATGCCCTCCTTCAAAGGTCTTTTAGAAAACAGTGTAGAAAGAAAAGCAAACCATATCACGGTTTCACACTCACACCAATATGCCTAAGAAGAGTCCAACTTGACAAATATATCCTACTCTTGGACCTCTTATACCAAAAACCGAACAGCAATTTATGTCTCTCTTTGGATCAACCAAAGAGACAACTTGTCTCAGCTAACATTTGACTGACATCACAGTTTTCAAAAACAAAACTTACATGTTTCTTTATAGAAAATTTGACCATTATTAAACAATAATATATGTTACTTAGTTCAACGAACCCAAATATAAAAGGAAACTGTCATAGCCAATAGGTCTCAGGAACACAGTACATTTATCAACCATCAAAAATCAACGTACCAAACTTGCCAGATAAAATATGTATGATACATGAATGAAAAAGGAAATGCTCTAAAGGTTAAAACTTGACTAGAATTCAAGTACTGTGCTCTTTTAGCCGGATGATGCTTGCTTGTTAGCAACTTCAGGTTCTGGTTGTAAAACTAGCCTCCTTGGCATCTAATCCAAATCCATCAAACAACCAACAGAAAAAACCACCTACTTATATGCGACTTTCTAATCCATCAGATAAGTAGAACCAACAGGGAAAAAGCCCCTAACCACATGCAATTCACCATAGCAGAAGAGGAATTGCAAATGTAACGTACAAAAGAGAGGCCTTATAATGTGTGTATATATAAATTACATCATTCTAACAATATTGGGAAAATATTGGTTAAAATTGTAGATAGTTCAATTTCTCCAACTGCATTTGTCACAAAAATGCCAATAATATAAAGAGTAAAGAGAGAAATTTTCTTCCTTGTTTTCACTCAAGCGCAATCAAATTCATAAAAACAACTAATCTCAGCCCAACGCATACATTTTTAACCTCATTATCCACAAACAAATCCAATCCCAAAAGCACTTCGTGTTAATTTAATTAAGAGGAAAAAAAGGGCAGCAAATCAGGAACTCCGAACACCAAAAATTGATAAAACCATTCATACATAAGCTATAAAATATGAACAAACAAAACTCCCAAAATTAGCATTACTTGAAGAATTCAATTCACCACAACAGAAAAAAAAATCCAAACACACGCCCTAATTTAAACGCATAAAAAGATAAAGATAAAGAAAAAGAAAAAAGAGAAGATAAGAAGAGATTTGGAAAACAGTACAAATCCATGATCAATTTTTGACTCCTCACTTGGCAACCATTCTGGCGATGAAATCCTCGTAGCGGATCTTGCCGTCGGATCCGACGTCGACCTCGCGGATCCACTCGTCGAACTCGGCGGGCTCGAGCTTCTCGCCGATGCTGGTGAGGATGTGGCGGAGCTCGGCGACGGAGACGAAGCCGGTGGCGTCCTTGTCGAGGACCTTGAAGGCGTCGCGGAGCTGCCGATCGAACGGCTCCGGCTTCATGTGCTTGGCCATCAGGTCGAGGAACCGCGGGAAATCGAACGGCACAGAGAGATTCTCCTCAGCGATGATGGATTTGAGCTGCGCCTGGGTAGGGTTTCCGCCGAGGGACCGCATCAGGATCCCGAGCTCCGATGGCGCGATCCGGCCGTCGCCGTCGGTGTCGAAGAGCGTGAAGGCCTCCTTCATGGAAGAAACCTGGTCGTCGCTCAGATCCTTACCCATCGCTCCTCCTCCTCCTTGGTCTTCTTCGGCCGGGTTGTTGGGATCCCTGGTCGGGTTTCTCTCTCTAGAAAACGCCTTTTTCTCTCTCTAGAAAACTGGTTCTGAAAAGGAAAAATGGTGGAGCTTTGTCAGGTGTATAGAGTTTTCGTACTTACATTTTTGAATGAATGCGCGACGACAATATTCGGAAGGAACCCGCCTTTCACGGCGTCGTTTTAGTGAGGATCGCCCCTATTGTAATTTCAAGATTTCAAGGGACCAAAAAGTAAAACCAAGCATTTTTTCACATTTTTAAGGAAAAAAAAAAAAGGATTGGCAATTTTTATTTTTATTTTTAATTTTTAAGATATGAGACATATGATTTTTATTTATTTAAAATATAAATTTTTTTATTGAGAATTCTTACGTAAATCCATCCCCCGAGATACTACCAAAATGATGTGCGATTTCGAATATGAACAACCTTAATCATCAATTTGATATATAACTAGTTTAAATACTCGATTGTTAATTCAAGATTTATATACCATTAAACAAAACCATTTAAATTATTATTAACAATCTTAAATTGATTACAATTACTTTTAATAGTTTTTATTCAATTCCTTTTTTATTCAAAGCAATGAAATACAAAGTATATTAATATATGTATTATATGAAAAGGTAGAGTTAAAAATAATCAATATTTATTAGGATAGTTTTGGAAACACCCTATATTATTGATAAAGTAAAATATTCTTAACTATTAAATCGATTTTTAACTGTCTAGATTGAAAAGTACCATCAAAAAATTATAAAATCAATCACACATGACTCATTACATTTCAATAAATAAATAAATAAACAAAAGCTTCTCTCACCCCCACCGGCAACTTCACCCACTTACCACTAAACACTTATAGCCCCATCCCCTCACCGGCGATACCACCCCCCTACACACCGACAGCACCCCCACACCTCCTTCGTCCAATTTGATTCGACAAGAATCCATACTGGCACTTCTGGTTCATCGGGATTTTGACGAAACCCATAAAGGTTTTCGTGTGCCCAGTTTGAGTTTTGGCCAATCTGGGGCCGTAACAAGGCCTTGTACCCAATATCATCAATGTCCAATGAAATCTGCAATATTGCAGAAGACGGATGGCTTGGCTTGAGGAGATGAGTAGAGGTGTTGGTGGAATGAGGAGATGAGTGGATATACCAGAGACCCATGACTTGGGTTGCTGTTTTCTATCTGAATACGTCATTTTCTAGATCGCTAACAGCTCCTGAGGGCTACCGAGAACACCCCACCGTCGCCATTGTGGCCTCGTCGAGATCACTCTGGAAGCCATCATGGTGGCTGTGTTTTGGACAATGGAAGGAAGAGGAAAGGAAAAAATAGTTTTCCTTTTTTCTCCTTAAATACAATCAGGTGTGATAATCTACATACATTAATTTTGATACATCTTTTCCATCTTAACCAATTAAAACTAATTTGACTGTCAAAATTTTTTCTATTAATTAAAAATTTTTCCCTTATGATAGAGAAAAGTTTCCTTCAAACAGAAAAGTGTTTGTTTCCAGCAAAAATAAGAAAGTGTTTATGCTCTGTTTTCCTTAGTTTAAAGGACATGTAACTGTTTGTAATGATGCCTTTTGAGACTTTTCTTTTCTCAAATTTGATTTTTTTCTTTTTTTTTTTTTTTAAGCATCTGGTTTTTAATTTTAAGATTCCAGGCACTTGGGTTTTAGGACTTATTTGGTGGACGTATTACATTTGTATTACGTTTAAATATAATGTATTGAATGTAATTTATATTTGAAGGAAAAGCATTAGTATTGTATTTGAATGTAATGTGTGTTTGGGTGAAAAATATTTGAATTGTATTTTAATAATGAATATGTGATGTGATGTGTAAAAGTAGAGAGAGAGAATATATGATGTAATTAAGAAAAATAATAAAAAAATGAAATAATAAATAGTGATTATATTGGATTTAAAATGTGATGTGATTAGTATTTGAATGAAATGTTTTTATATTTAGAGGAAAATTGTATTGAATTTAAATGCAATATCAAAAAAATATGTTGTCCAAACATGGGCTTAGTTTAAAAATTTTGACCATTTAGTCCCCGTATTCAATAAATTCTTCCGATTGTTAGGCTCTGAGGTGCAAAAAGCCTGAGGAATTGAACACTAAAAAATAATAAGAACATTTTTTTTTCCTTTTTAAAGAATCAAAAGATTGAATATGGTACATTGCCTCAAATGAAAAATAAGCAAAAGACTAACCAACCATATTACTTCTAAAATTTAAATAATCTGTCCATCAATTCTCTGTAGTGGACTGTTGGAGTTCCTATTTACAACTTCGACTCTAAAATAACACGACTGTCCCTATGTAATCAAGAAGAATGCTGCATATTGCACTTCACAAGCATGTGAGCAGGGGTGTTCGTTAGGTGGGTTAGGTGGATTTTTGATATTTTTCAACCCACTCAATGAAGATTGGGTGGGTTGAAGTTTTTTTTCACTTACCCAATTAACCCAATATACAAAATCAACCCACCCAATTAAAGTTTGGGTGGGTTTGGTGGGTTTTTCGGGTTCTTCGGGTTCGGCAATTTATAAAAACAAAGTAATAAAATATAACTTAAAAATTTAACCACAAATCAAAATACAAACTCAAATATTCAAATAAAGAAGTCACGTAAAGACAATAAGAACTAATTAAAACATGCTTTTAATGAATACTAAGAAACATCAACCACAGATAATCAAACCTATTTCACAAGAATATTCTCTAACTGCAATATGAAATTTTGTTCCTAAATCCTAATAGAAGGGAGGATCAGGGGAGGCTAGTGGCAAATGGCGGCTAGGGCTAGACAAGGGCAAAGCACGAGATGAACACGGGCTTGGGGAGGCAGAAATGAATCAGTCAAGGGGTGACGGTCGATGGTCGAAGAAAGGGACGATTGTGGGAGGCTGATGGGACATCGGGTTGGGTAAGGGCAAGGGCAAGGCACAAACTCTGGTTTGGGGGGAGGCAAAAATGAGAAATGACAATCGGCTTAACAAAATTGGCTTAGGTTAGTTATTAAAAATATAAAAATAAAAAAAATTCATTGGGTGGATTGGATTTTGGTCAGGTTTTAAAATTCCAACCTGAACCTACTCAATTTGACATCGAGTTGGGTGGGTCAACCCAACTTTTTTTCGGGTCTGACGTAGGTCCAACCCGTCAGGTTTTCCTTGTGTGGGTTGGGTGGGTTATTTGGGTTTTCAGATTTTTTGTTCACCCCTACATGTGAGGGAGTGGGAAATACAAGAGAAGCTGTTAGACCATGATTTTGTCTAGAGAGGGCCCAAGTGCCAAGATTTTTCAAATTGAGGACTCAGCATCAAATGCTTAAAGTTTGGAAACCAAAGGTGCGAAAATCGAATTCAAGACAGGTCTTATTTGACAACAGAGAAAGAAAATGATAAAAAAAAAAGAAAGAAAATATATGTATAATCCAGATAAGATGAACTGAGAGGAACGAGAAAGCTCTTTTAAAAATTAAAAAATATATATATATTTGATATAAATTCTATCATTTTAGTCCCGCCATGTTAAAAAAGATTAAAAATTAAAGTTCTTTAAAAGACATAATTAATCTACATTGTTTTTTTCTTTCTTACCACAGACAAGTCTCTCCCTCATCCCATTTTTTTCACTTATCAACAAGCTAATAACAATCCTTAAACAAGACCAGATATGTCCCATGACATGTGTCTAATAATTCTGCCCCCAATATGTGTTGGAAATTGGGCTGCAAACTTGCAAACCAGTGAAATTACATGATCACAATGGGCTCCTTGAATCGGCTACACATGTTTATATACACATATACATATATATATATAATAACAAGAATCTTATTGGAACTCTTTTTTTTTTTTTCCCAATTATTGAGGCCGTTAGCTAGTTGTCAAATACTCAATATCCAAATTACAATTATATTGTTTTCTATTTTATTTTTTCTGTCAAGAAGAAGCCTAATTGTCCCTATCCATCAATATGATGCTCATAAAATGTATGGGCTTGGCTATACATAATAGTCCAATCAGTCCAGAGAATTCCATTTAACCAGTCCATTATAGCAACTGACCTGTCCTTGGTGATTTTTTTTTTTTTTTTGGAAACTTTGGATGGGATGAATCCAACTCAACATCTTAAAATTGAGTTAAATATAAAATTACAGTTAAATTATATCTATAATCACAATTAAAATAGTCTATTAAAAGACTTTAAAAAGTATTAATTTTACATTTTAAACCAAGATGTAAGTTAATTTAGGGTTGTTTTCGTTTTACACCCTATATTTTACTCTTCTTAAAAAAAGTATACCTTTTATTTTGAACTCTTACATTTTATGCTCTCAAATTATCTTTAATATATAAATTCATACACTTTCTCAATAAATACGTGATTTTGACCCAAAAAAAAAAGGACCTATTAATTCCAATATTTATTTTGTACTTTAGCATAAAATTTGCTTTCAAAACCTCATTCCGTTTTGAAATTAAAATAGACTTAGTTTCTATTTGTTGCATGGTTGGAATTGAATTATTTGGGTTTAAATTGAGTTGAATTGAAATGTATATTTGGTGAAGTGTTTGAACTGTTAAAGTTAAAAAGTGTAAAAATTTATAATGTATTCAGAAAAAAAAAAATCAATATGAAACTTATTTCGTTTGTTTTAAAATTTTATATAATTTAAAAAATAAAAATCATCTCATTTAAACTTGAATATACAAAGTTATAAACTTTTAAAATTTGAATTATTAAATTATAATTTTAATTGTGGGTAATAAAATAAATGTTGGCTTTTTGGAATTTACATTGCCACGAAAAAAAAAAAGAGCTGTAAATCTATGAACTAAACAGTAGCTTGAACTACGAGAGAATAATTGGCTGCGGCTTAATGGGCTAGCCAGGCTTTCAAGGCCATGAGGAAGTGTGACGGCCCATAAAAGAAGTTCCGTTCTGTGTGAAGCAGATGGGCCTGCAAATGATGGCATTTTATTCCTCCAAATGATTGTACTTGTTCCCTCTAATTAAGGTAATTGGGTTGCCCGTCCAATAAAATTCACCATTAATGGACCTTTAGAAGTTGGCAAACTCTACCGCAAAACTAGCTTCCCAATTATTACCAATATGGGCCTTTCAAGATGATGTGGCACTTTCTTATGTACTCCACTCCCCGTAGGTCATTTGTGTATAATAGATTTGAATTGAAATTTTTTATTTGAATTGAATTGAATTTTTTGAGATAATATCAATAATCATAGAAAAGCATTTACTTGCCTCTCGTTGGGATCATGATAATGTTTCTAAAATCTATTTAAAATGTTTTCTAGATTTTTTTTTATAAAATTTAAATTTGCTATTTAGATTTGCTTATCAAATTTATGATTCGAATGGACTACTAAAAAGTGTGTGAGTATCACTAATAACCACTTGACCAAAGAATAGGTGGAATGTGATTTGCGTTTCGGCGATGGGTTTGGTTTGAAATAAAATAAAATTTTTAGGTTGAAGTTGATTGATTTTTTTAAAATTAATTTTAATTTTTATCGCATTTTTAGAAAAAGGCAAAATAACCGATTGTAAAGGAACTATAATCTTTTATCTAATTTTGATATTTCAAATTATGTCTAATTAATCATATTATGAAATATTATTAAAAAAATATTTCTTAAATATAAAAAATTCAGTTATAAAGCATTTTGAACTTTTTTGAAATGATGTTATATAATACCATTTGAGATATCAATTTTTTGATAGAAGATTTGAATCTGTTATAAAATACAATTAAATTTAAAATGAACTTGTGCACAAAATGAAGCCTAATGCATGGGTTTAATTTCAAATTATAAAGAAGTGTTTGGATAACACATTGCATTTAAATGTGATATGCATTTGGATGAGAAGTATTTACATTATATTCAAATGCAATGTTTGTATAGATAAAAAGTATTTGAATAGTATTTAAATATTGAGTATGTAATATGATTAGTAAAAGTAGAGAGAAAATAGTGAGAGAAAAAAAGAGTATGTAATATGATTAATAAAAATAATAAAAAAATAAAATTATAAATAATGATTATATTATATTTAAATTGTAATGTAATTAGTATTTAAATATAATAGGAATATAATACAACTTTTAAATATCTCCTAAATAAAGATAATTATTAGGGGTGAAGAATTTGTCTATATGCGAAGAATGTATAGCGCACATGAATCTTGTAAACTTAACCCAAAAGAAAAGAAAAAGAAACAGGATTTGACACGCTTGCATGAAATACCATAAAGGTCTAAGACATAAATAACTTTTTAGCTTTAGCAAAAAAGAAACCTAAAGTAATTTTATATTTTAATACGTGATATGCACTGCTATTCTCCTTAGTTATTCTTCAAAATTGCATTAGCATGCTTAATGCTAATTATGTATTAATTTACATTTAGCGCTTAAGATACGATGCAGGAGACAATTTATGAAGTCAGTATATATTAAAACAACTGCCATGACGTATCATTTCCATTTCGATTGGCTGATGCTCCTCCTTTTTCTTTTTTCTTTTTTTTTTTTTTGGTGAATATGCTTCTCTTAATACGCTCACTGATTTCACTATCATATACAAATAATATACTTATCGCCAAATCAGATTTATTGCGACTCAGCAAAAACCAAAAACCAAAAACAAACAAGCAAACAACAATAACAACGAAGTAAAAAACTTTTGATGGTTTTTACCCCAGAATTCATTGTTTTGTCCCTCTTAATTTTCAGTAACAAAATAAACCATATGTATGTTTATGCCTGTACTAGCTCAATGTATTGGAAAGAATGTGTTTGAGTAGGAGTTTCCAAATTTAAAAGTGTTTTTATTTCTTTTAATAATAGACAATCGTAAAACTTATTTTGTAATATATATATGTGTGCGAATATATATATATTTAATTCTTTGATCCATACTTGTTTTAGGGAAATATTTCTAACCACATTACTAATCTTTTTTTTTTTTTCCCTGAATTGCCATATATGTTTTGAGGATCTAACCATTGCTAAAATAAAAAAATGTGTCATTCATTCTACTATAAAATTTCTACAATTTGCTTTACGAAAAGCTTGTGCTTTTTAGCCCCTCTTTTTTTTTTTTTTTTTTTCTTTACAACCTAAGGAACATGGATTGCATATAATATCAATTTTACAGAGGGAAGAAATTAACGATCTGGTCAAGACAAAATAATTATAAGACATGCCCTGCCATCTTTAAAGTTAATATGACCAAAAGACACAAAAAATAAAGGTGAAAGACGAATATGGTAAACGATCTCATAAATTAGATATTGGTAGTCCTTCCACAACGAAAAATAATTCTAAAAAGAAAATGAAAAAAAGAGAAAGTACTGTATATTTATATATGTAATCTTCACCGTCTTTCTTGCAAAATTTTTAAGTATTTCAAATAATATTAATATTTAAAAATTATTGCAACAAAAATTTATATCTATTTGGTTATCATATTACATTCGTATTATATTTGAAAGCATTATAATTTTCATTCAAACGTAAAAATATTAAATTCAAATATCAATTACATATTATTTTAAATATAATACAATCATTATTTACCATTCTATTTTTTCTAATATGTTTACTCATTACATTATATACTCTTTTTCTCTATCTTTTTTTTTTATCCTCTATATTTATCAATTACATCACATATAATATAATTTAAATATTTTTCATCCAAACAAATATTACATTTAAATATAATATAAATATTTTTTTATTTAAATATATATTATATTTAATGCAATACCTAAACACTTCCTTAAAAAAACTGAATTTTTAATATTATATTTAAAGCAAAAAATGTTATATTAATTACGAATTTTACATATTTAGTTTTTCATTTTACATATTACGAATTTAACGTAATACGAAGCATGGTAGCTCTCAACCAACAAAGTAAGTTTCTCTGTACTCAATACAAAGTAGTATTTCCTTCTCAAGGAGGCAATTGAATACAATTAAAAAAAAAAAATCAACAACAACAACAAACTTGTATGCTTTCATTGGACTTCATCGCATAGAATTGGATAGTGCTAAAAGTACCTCCTTCCCTTTCTCTCTCTCTCTCTCTTCCTCTTCATAATCAAGTCGTAAATGGCGGGGAGGTCTTGACACAGTCATATATTTCAATCAAGTGACATCATTTTCTAAGTCACAATGGCGTCGGTTTTTTTTTTTTTTTGGGTCATTAGCCTCAGCTTTATACGACCAACTGACCCACTTTGGTAGTGACAAAAGTGTATGGTTGTGCTTTGAAAATGAAGGTACAGACAACTTTTTAGTGCTCTCTTGTTCAAATAAAAGTTTTACCTACCTACTTTTATAGTGCACCATGATTGAGGGTTCAATAGCACAACGTACGTTTTCACTTACGCCCACTAGCATATAGATCTACTTTTTGGCCTTTTTTTTGGCTTTGGCTTTTTTAATCTTTTCACCGGCTTCTATCACGTATAAGCTTAGAGTAGTGTTTCTTCCTTCATGATAAATGACAAAAATTCATCGCTTCACTTCTTTTTTCTCACATCCAATACCTGCAGATTCACTACCATGTTACAGAAGATTTAGAATATTGTTGCTACATTTTTAGTTTACTACAAGAATAATGATGATTTTCATCTTCTTTATTATTATTTTTAAGTTAAGATCTTGTTAGGTAGTAGAAAAAAAGTAGGAAAGAGAAGGTTGAGGGGAGTTATAAAAGCATTTTGAGATCCTTAATTGTTTGATTAGAGTGAAAAATGAATTGAGTTAGGAATTTAAATTCTTCAAACTCCAATTTTAATCCCTTTCAATATGGATGAATTAGAGCAGTGAATATATGTGCATAAATATATACATATATATATAACAACAGAAGAAAGTTCTTCATCGTCTTTGTAATTTTCCTCATCTATATTTTACCTTTTGTTTCCTTCTAATTTTCTTTTCCTCTTGCCAAATATACCTAAGAGTTGGGAATTTTAAATCTCTTAACCTCAGCATTAAAAGTATGTATAGAATTACTCTTAGATCAATTCTATAGCTACACAAGAACAATGATGATTTACTATCGGGACCAACACATGAATCAAATTTGTCGAAAGCTTCATTTATTCTTTAGACAAAAGTAAAAAAGATTTTAACCTACTCCTCCCCCAATAAAGAGGAGTAATGTGGTGGTTATTATTAAAGGGTATGGCTCGGGGAGAATTATTATATTTTGCCATTACTTTTATGATTGGGTATATATATATATATATTGCAATCTTACAGTATAATTTACTGATAATTTATATAAATTTATTATATAATATATAAAATTCGATGCTTTTAAAAATAAATATATTTTAGCATGATTTTTTTGTCATTAGGTTAAAATTTGATGGTTTATGATAATTTTATATCATGTGATGCTTTTTTTTTTTTCCCCTTAAAGGACTTATCAGATTATAAAAAAAATTGATATAATGATTAAAAAAAAACTTGTTTTTCATGGTTAATAGCAATATAACATACAGAAGAGCCCATATCTTACAGTATTTTTTTGCTATAATTAAGTTGCCAACAAAGGGAATCCAAGGATAAAGAAATGTCGAGTACATATTCTTTTCCACCCACTACTTGAAAAAGTTAATTTATTGTTTTAAATGAATTTCTCAAGAAAAAGTTTGGCTCACTAGTTGGACAATACGTGAGACAGCAAGATGAAACAGTATTTCAACCAAAAAAATGATAATAATAATAATAAAAAGAGCAAGTTGAAACAGCGTCAATTCAAAATCATCAAATTTCCTTTTTTTCCTCCCCAGGACTGGTTTGTGTCTCTTATTCTAAGGTTATTTTTTTTCCCAATGGGACATGAAAAATAGTCAACCCCATGTGGGATCTTGTTTTGTGCGAGGCAAAGTTAGGTTTCCCACCCATTAATCCTAAAGACTTTCAGCGTAGATCACGAAAATCAGCAAGTGCATAGGTGGCAAAGCTACACTATCCATTATCTTTTCCAAAATCTTTAAATTTGTACAATGAGATTATAAGAAAGATGAAAAATAAATAAATAACACTTCCAAATATGAAAAATAAGAAAATAAGGTGGAAAAACAAAGAAAAAAAAATGAAATCCTTTAACAAATGAATTTTATAACCTCTAGTATAGAATTGAAATCCTCCATCCTTGTTTTTTTTTTTTTTTTTAAATGTACAAGTTTAAAACCATAATCATCAATGACTTTTTTCAATTGAAACAAGAACTCGATTTTTCATATTTGGAAGTGTTATTCTTGACACAGGTTTACTCTTATATGTGTACAAAATATTCTTTCTTTCTTTCTTTTTTTCATTTTTTTGTGTTGTTGTTGGATGTGCCTTAATGCTATTGTCTATTTGATTTTCTTTAAAAGACAAGGGATATGGTAAAGTTCAGTTTTGAGCATTAATTAAGCCTACGATTCTTTTGGTTTGCATAGATGAATGGTTAAGATTTGCCTCCATTTTCATTCATCAAAACATTAGCGTCTATTTTCGTTCATAAAACGTTTGCCTCCATTATCTTTCTTTTTTTAATTTAAATTGAATTTGTTGAGCTAAGGTCTTACGCTTTTGTTTTATAGTAAGCTTTTTACCAACTTTCCTCGAGAAGAAACTAAATGCATTATAATATTAGGTGATGTATTAGGTTATACTATATCATTATATTATTTTTAAATTTTGTTAAATTCATGCTTTTTTTGAGATTGAGAATAGAACGATTCAAACTTTTTACCCATAAAATTTATATGAAATTATCATAAATTATGTATGTAATTATCATTATGAAACAAACATAACATTCACAAATATATAATAATAGAAAAATAAAACTATAATCAAATTCTATTAATAGAAATTTTAATCAAATTCCACTACATGATTATATTCTTATTTTACTTTTCATATACTCCCAATTTGATGTAGAAAAATACACAATAATAAGAACAATTGTATGCTAAGGCATGGTGATTTATACTATAAATAAAAAGATATTATTTTAGTTACTGTCGTATCATATGTAAATATTCCAACTAATATATGGTTAAGAACTTGTGGTTTATTTGGATATAGTATTGCATTTGTATAACATTATAATGTGATATTGTTAATGAAATATAATTTGTATTTGAATATTATACATTCACATTACATTGTTAATGTGACATATATTTGAATTGTTGATATGAAAAAAAGGATAATATATGATATGATTAATAAGAATAAATAAATAAAATACATAATAAATAATAATTATATTAAAATTAAAATTTAAAAATATTTATATTTAAATTAAATGAGTTTTTAATTGTATTTCAACATGATGTAAATATGGTTGGTATTCAGACAGAACGTTAAAAACACCATGTCTATAATTTACTCAAAAACAACAACCATGTCAAAAGTGGAATTTACCGTAATTATATAAAAAAAAAACTTAGGGGGCGTTTGGTAAACGTATTGTATTTTGATTGTATTTGAATGAAATTTGTTTTTTGAATGTTGTATTTGGTTGAAAAGTATTTGTTTTGTATTTGAATGAAATGTGTGTTTGGATGAAAAGTATTTTAGAGTTGAAAAGTTGATGTGATTGGTAAAAGTAGAGATAAATAGTGGAGTTAAAAAGTTGATGTGATTGTTTTAAAAATGTTTTAAATAGTAATTGTTTTCGTAGCACTATTGTAAAATTTGTGTTTGGTGTAAAATTATATTGTATTTGAATGAAGTTAAAATGAAATATTGCATCAAATACCCCCTTACATAAATAGAAACAAAAAGAGGGGAATAAAAAAGAAAATCTAGGCCCAGTCCCATAAAGATTTTCAAGAGGGGTGGACCCCAATATCTTGAATGCCATTATAAATGAAGAACAGGCAGAGTTATACCGGCGGATTGGTGGGACCCATGTGGCCAAACAATACTCGAAATCGTCAAACTGTCCTTTTTTCAAATCAACGACTCAGTATCATCCACCATGTAATAATATTAACAAAGAAGCTTCAAAAATCTAATCGCCTCCACAGCCGGGAGTGTGAACACTTTCTGTCAGCAACTAAACTCGACCGAGAAGCCCAAAGAACCCAAACCAAAAAAAAAAAAAGAAAAAGGTGACCATCATCACTCTCTCTCTTTGACATTCCACAACTCACAGGCCTTCTCTCTCGTTCTCTCTCTCTCTCTCTCTCTCTCCCCAGAAGACTTTACACCAACGGACACAACGAAACCAAAAGACTCAAAAAAGAACTCAAAACACAGAGAACTTCACAATTTAGACGTGGGGTTTTTTTTTTTTTTTTTTCTCCTTTCTCATTGTGAGCAGAATTAGAAAAGATCCGAACTTTCACCAAAGCATCACACATTTGAGCTCTTAGCCGTAAAGGGTCTTATCAATTTTCTCATTTCTATAACTCTTTCTAACCCCTTAAACAAGAACCAAAAAAAAAAGAATTCAACAAACATGAGGTTTTTCTCTTGAAAGAGCCAAACTTTCTCCAAAAGATCACAGTTTTTGAGCTCAAATAAGAAATGGGTCATCTTAATTTTCTCATTTTCACCACTCTTTTCCTTAATTTCTTCATAAACCCACGTCCAGTTGATGGGAACGCAGAGCTTGAGGCTCTAATGGAGGTGAAATTGTCTTTGGACCCAGAGAACAAGTTTCTGAGCTCATGGACTAAAGATGGTGACCCATGCAGTGGTTCATTTGTAGGCGTGGCGTGCAATGAACACCACAAAGTAGCCAACATTTCTCTGCAGGGAAAAGGTCTCTCCGGCAAGGTCTCGCCGGCTGTGGCGGAGCTCCGGTGCTTGTCCGGTCTGTACTTGCACTACAACAACTTGTCTGGAGAGATTCCCAAGGAAATCTCCAATCTTACTGAGCTAACTGATCTCTATCTAAATGTCAATAATTTCTCTGGAGATATTCCTTCTCAGATCGGAAGCATGGCTAGTCTTCAAGGTTAGTTCCCTTTTTTTTTTTTTTATTTAATGCTACAAAAGTTTCAGTGTTTGGTAGTTTAAAAAAAAATGTTGCTCATTTATGAGTTATAGATTCTCATAAATTTTGTTGAATTAGTTTTTTTTTTTTTTTTTGAGTATGATTTATATGTGAATTAACGTAGGGTTCTCTAATTGTTTTCCGGGGTGTTTTAGTACTATGATTCCTGTAATTAGTGTAATAGAAGTGAATTTCTTTCTTTCAAAGTACAAATTTTGACATTCTTTTATAGTTATTATTATTATTTAATTAGCATGAAGATGTCACATTCTGAATCATATTTTGAGCTGACAAAGCAGGCAAAAGATGAAATAAAAGTTGAACTTTTTTTTTTGAAGCCTTTTCTTTTTCATATATGCTCTTATTCTTTTTGGTGAAGATCTTATATTTATGTAAAATTCAAGTTTTTGGATTGACCTTTTCCTAGGCTTCTGCCTTTGATAGAGCATTCAACAAGACTATAAGTAGGAATTAATTTTCAATTTACAAGCATTTCCCGGATTTTATGAATGTAAATCTTTTGTAGGTATTGATATTCTAAACTCAAGCTTTTTATTTTTTCTTTTTCTTTTCTTTCAGCTCTACAGCTATGTTGTAACCAGCTGAGTGGGAAAATACCTCCTGAGATGGGGTTCTTGAAGAAGCTAAGTGTTCTTGCTTTGCAGTACAACAGACTAACCGGTGAAATCCCTCCTAGCTTAGGGAACTTGAGAATGCTAAAAAGGCTTGATTTGAGCTTCAACTCTCTCTCTGGTGGAATTCCCAAAAGACTTGATGCTGTTCAATCATTGGAAGTCCTAGATGTCAGAAACAACACTCTCTCTGGTTCTGTGCCTCCTGGTAAGTTGAAAGGATTTTTTTTTTTTCCCTTCGTCTTGTTTGGTATGATTGAAAGGAAAAGAAAATATATTTTAAAGGAGCGTTGGATAAATGTATTACAATTTAATTACGTTTGAATATAATTCTTTTTTGAGTATTGTATTTAGTTAAAAAGTATTTGTTTTATATTTTAATAAAATGTGTATTTAGATGAAAAGTATTTTGGAGTTGAAAAGTTGATGTGATTGATAAAAGTAGAAATAAATAGTTAAAGTTGAAAAGTTGACATGATTGTTTTAAAAAACTTTTAAATAATAATTATTTTCATAACACTGTTGAAAATGATTGTATTTGAATGTAAAACTTTACGTTTGGTGTAAAATTAGTTTTCGTAACACTAAAAAACGTTTACCAAACATTACCTAAGTTACCCAAAACTAACTGAAGAGAAGAATTGCTTGACCAATTGTTTAGTATTGTTTTTTTCTCCTATTCATGCAAGTCAGCAACAAGTTTCTCTCTGAAAATCTCTCAATCTTAGGGTGGATTAAAAAATAGCGAAACTCATCGATTCTTTTTTCTCCTCACTTTTTCTATTCCCCACTCTTTTTTCTCCTACCAAACAACCCCGGATTCTGTTTCATTTCCTAAAAACTATACTATATTTTTTTCTTTCCTTCCACTTTTCACCTCAACCAAACATTGAGGTGCTGAAATCAAGTAATTACACTTCTTAATCTTTGAAATATGAAGGTTTGAAGAGATTAAATGAGGGATTTCATACTGAGAATAATCCAGGCTTGTGTGGAGTTGGGTTTGCCAAATTGAGAGACTGCACACCTTTTGACTATGGTCAGGCGGGCGTTGATGAATTTGGCCCCACCGGCTCAAATACAAATGACACTGATGGTCCAACACAAAATCCCGAGTCTGCAAATTTCCGACCACGTTGCAACGAAACACATTGTGAGAAGTCGAAAAGGTTTTCGCAGGCTGCAGTCGTTGCAGTGGTGATGGCAGTCACCATAACAATGATAGGGACAGTGCTTCTGATGATCATAAGATACCGGCGCCGAAAACAGAAGATCGGAAATCATTGTGATCCTTCTGATGGCCGTCTTAGCACTGACCAGGCTAAGGAGTTTCGGAGCAAGACTGCCTCCCCGCTTGTGAGCCTTGAGTACTGCAATGGATGGGATCCATTAGGTGATGGTCTAAAGGGAATCGAGTTTTCTCAGGAATATTTAAACAACAAGAAGTTCAACATGGAGGAGATCGAGTCCGCAACACAATACTTTTCTGAGATGAATTTACTAGGGAAGAGCAAATTCTCAGCTGTCTATAAAGGGGTTTTGAGAGATGGTTCTCTTGTGGCTATCAGAAGCATTAACGTCACGAGCTGTAAGTCTGAGGAAGCTGAGTTTTTGAAAGGGCTCGATCTGTTGTTTTCACTCCGGCATGAGAACCTTGTTAAGCTGAGAGGCTTCTGTTGCTCAAAGAGCAGAGGCGAGTGCTTTCTCATCTATGATTTCGCTCCCAATGGAAACCTCTCTCAGTATCTTGATTTAGAAGAAGGAAGTGACCGAGTTCTTGATTGGTCAAAGAGAGTCACTATAATCGGTGGCATTGCAAAAGGTCAGTTGAGTTTTAATTCGCCAAGTTCTTCTACTCTTGGTAATTTGTAAGTTTTAATACTGATTGGATTGCTGTTTCTCGAGCAGGTATTCAATACTTACACAGCAGTGAAGCAAACAGACCTGCCATAGTCCACCAAAACATATCAACCGAGAAGGTTCTCATCGACCAGCAGTTCAACCCGTTGATCTCCGATTCAGGGCTTCCCAAGCTTCTCGCTGATGACATTGTCTTCTCAGCTCTAAAGACGAGCGCCGCTATGGGATACCTAGCCCCAGAGTACATTACCACCGGTCGCTTCACACAGAAGAGCGACGTCTACGCATTTGGAGTCATTGTGCTGCAAGTGTTATCCGGACAGCTGATGCTCTCAAGCTCAATGCGAATAGCCACCAAATCTGGAAAATTCGAAGACTTTGTCGACTCCAAATTAAAAGGAGAGTTCTCCGAGCCCCAGGCAGCCAAGCTGGGACAACTTGCCCTAACCTGCACTCACGAGGACCCCGAAGAAAGGCCAACTGTAGAGGAAGTTATTCAGGAACTGAGCAAGATGACTTAACCACCCTTAGTTTCCGCTATGTAAAGAAAGTTAGCCTGTGATACTGGGGCTGAGAGAAGATTATAATCCCATATGAAGTCTCTCTAGAACAAAAGCATCTAATGAGGGATCTGTTTCTTAGTGATGCAAAACTTGTGGCTTTTCTGGAGATTGAGGCACACCCAGAAAGAGAAACAAGTGAGATTGATACTAAGTTTCCTCTAGTTGATGTAAATTGGAGATGGCAAAGAGGAAATTCTTGGGGGGACAATTGGCTTCCCTGTGATTTGCTTGTATCAAGTTTATTATTATAATGTGGCTGAGACTAAGCTCTTGACATTTTTATGAATTCTAGAGTACTTATAAAGAGCAGCATTTCGTCAGGTTAAATGGTTTTGTTACTTCTTTTTGTCGCTTTTTGAGGACTTAAAAAAAATAAGGGGGACTGAAATCATCATTTTTAGAGGCTTATCAGTTTTTCAAAATGGTTTTGTTGTCGTTGATGGCTCGTGTCCGTGTTGGGACTTGGAGAGAAGACGATAAGAAAAATGCCATCAAAGATGGTAATATTTAAAAAAAAGAATTACAATTGAAGAAAATTGGAAAATAAACAACAATCTAAAAATGACACATGACGTTAGACAATCGCGGAACCTGATGGTGACGATCACAGAAACGACAAGCCGGCCAAAGCGACAACGAAAACGCAATTATCCGAAAACGACATTAATTTAAAAACGGCAAGCTACAGGAAACGACAACCAGGATACACTGACTAGGGCCAGTTTGACATTACCATGCTGTGAAAATTTATTGCTGTAAACGTATTGTGAGTTTAAAATTACTGTAGCTAAAAGCAGGTAGACGTTTAGTAAAATTTTTTTGCCAAAATTACTATGACTACGAGAAGCAAAAATTTAAGAGGGTGTTTGGTTTTGTTTTCAAAACTGATTTCACGATTCCCTAGGAAATCGATTTCAAAATTGGTGTGAAATTGTGTTTGGTTTGTATTGTTTTTGAAAAAAAGATTTCAAAACGAATCCAAAATCGCCTTTGTTCCCAATGTAAAATTGAAAATGATTAAAAGTCGTTTTTTCTGATTTCATTTTTCCCATTTCTCCCATTTCTCTGATTTAATTATTATGGTTATTAATTTTTAATTTATTTTTCAATTAAAAAATTTTATTAATTTTTAATTTTTGGTATTCATAATAAATTTTTTTTAAATCAAACATAAATATGTTTTTATAGAATACTTATAAAATGACTGGTTTTCAAAAATATAACCAAACACAGTTTCACTTTTTTGTTTCTCAAAACATACACTCAGAAAATAAAACCAAATACAATTTCAGAAACGTTCTCAGAATTGTTTTCAAAACGATCTCAAATTCAGAGAATTTGAAAACATAACAGATTTCAAAAATAATACCAAACGTTACCTAAATGTTTACCAAACTATGCATAAAACTGCGATACAGTCATAAAAGAACTAATAGGACATATCACTTTTTTATCTAATAAATACTCTGGTATACATAATTATTTTCTAACATTTCAAAAATCTTACACCCAATTATAGGAGGATAAAATTATTCATTGTAATTTTTAAAAAATATTTGCTGTCACTATACACAAATTAAAAAAAAAAGGCTAATATAATAAAGGTATAAGTTATACATTACAATTTGAAATTAATTATATGAAGAAAATAATTTATAATTTTAAACAAATAGTTTTATTATTATGTATGGAGATAAATAAGGTGGCAGATTAGAATTATTATTTATTATAAAGTATATTTTAGTATATTTGTAAAATGGTTACCAAAGTAGTTGTGTAAAAATAATTATTAACCTGCTTCCGTAATTCTGTTATACTACAATAGTTTTTGGAATCTACTAGGCAAAAGTAGGATTTACGAAATATCTCTAATCTGCCATAGGTTATTTAATAATCTAAAAGTAAGTTTTAGAAATAATGCCAAACGGGTCCTAAATGATCAATTTTACTATAATTAGAAGAAGTAATTACACAAAATAGCCAAATTTAAACACTTTTTTTAAAAATTGAACATTTATCAATTTATTTACAAATTTGAACAAAATTTAAATTGTCTTACTTTTTTTTCTTTGTTTACCCTTCCACTTTTCTTGTTGAATTTTGTATTTACTTTTTTTTTTGGATTGTTTTATTTTTATGGAAAAATTGTTTTTTACGTATATCCCATTTGTTTGTAGTTCTTGTACCCTCAATTTGTGGGATTACACTTTCAAAAAATTTTTATTGATAAATAATATTTTAATTTTAGAATTTTACGTCATATCTAGCAATTAATGTGAGATATTCATGTCTCCTTTGTTTATTGTATTATATTCCTATTCCTATTGATGTAATGCAATTTTTATTCAAATGTAAAAATATTATATTTAAATATCAATCACATCATATTTTAAATCCAGTACAACCACTTTTACTAATCACACCACATACTCTCTTTTTCTCTCCCTTTTTTTCTCTCAATTTTTACTCATCACATTACATAATCATTATTTAAATACTTTTTATCTAAACACATATTACATTTAAATATAAATTACATTCAATATATTGAATTTAAATACAATACAAACATAAAATGCTTACCAAACATCTCCTCAAGGAATGAGATTTATTTTTTCCTTTTTCTTTTTCTTTCATTACCAGATTTATTTTAATTTTAGATATTAGGACCTATGCGAGCTTGATCATCTAAAGCCCAAAAAGGCATGAATTTCATCTCTTTGAACACTTTAGTTACCATTTTTCTCATTGTTTACATAAAAAAAAAAAAAAAAACCTTCCTTCTTTTTGATAGTTATGATGACAATGCTGTCAAGTTGTCATCATTCTTCTATATTCAAGAATTACGAAGTTATCTTATTAAAATAGATTCATATTATATGAACTGAGTTACTATTCAATGAAACTGTATTGAGCACAACAATTTTTTATTAAATACAATAAAAAAATTGTCTAACTAACAAAAAAACATATTATCTAATCCAAATTTTATAAAGGCATAACAAAACTATCTAATCAATGATATTGACAAAGAAATTAATGCAATGTCCCCATTTAAGAATCAATATAATAATACTGAAATTTCACAACATGTACATACCATGATGACCCTGTTAATGTCATAAAATTTAAGAACATATCAACGTGCAAAAGTAAAAGAAAAAAACAAAACAGAAGCAAATGGGTGTGGATCAATGGTGCCATCGTTAAACAAAGAACGATGACAACTTCCGTCCATGTTGGAACTAAACTGTTGTGGACTGAACAAAAAAGGAAAAAAATCAATTTATGTTAATGACCAAATCAATTTGTACGTAAAAGAAAAACCATTACAGTGCAAGACCATCTTGAAAACCAAATTCAATTTGACTCAACGAAACTAATATATTGTAATGACCAAATCATTATTTGAAACAAATTTATTACGAACAGAAGTTAAAAAAATAAAAATGATTAGAATAAACATGAACGACAATACTGAGTAAGTTATTATTAAGGCTAGCAATTTGTGATATCGTGTCGTATTATGTTCTTTAGTTAACACTATTATACTAAACCTAAACCCAACCTATTTAATAATCGTATCAAAATCTCAAACAAAAACCCAATCCATTTATTAATCGTGTTAATCGTATCAATCCGAATTAACTTGTTTAAATTAAATATAAATAAAATAATGACTTATTCAATATGATTGCGATACTTAAATATGTTTATTAGGCAACATATCTTCTCTTTGATGAAACACAAGTGAAATTTACATATAAAATCTTAAAATTTATATTATTTGTACTTTATCAGCTATAAAAACTTTTGTTTTATATCACATCAATTAAGTAAAAAAATAATATATGGTATTGTGGTGAGGGGGAGGAAAGGATGATAGGTTGAGGTGAAGGGGGATGAAGAGTGATTGGCCGTGTTGTCGCAAAGGTCAACGGGGTAAGGGAAGGGTGAGGTGAATGGAGGGACGGGGGAGGAGAGCGTGACGTGGTGAGGGGACGGGAGGAGGGGCTGATAACGACGGGGTGAGGGACGACTAGTCGTATTGTCGCGAATGTCAATAGAGTGAGGGAAGAAGAGGGCGATGAGGTAAGGTGAACAGAGCTGTAAAGGTAATGAAAGACTAAAAAAAAAAAAAAAGTAAAATCTAGATTTTATTTTTTATGTTAAAAAATTTTAAATATTATATATAAGAATAAAAGATGTATTTTATATTTGAATTTTGAATTTTGAAAATTCAAAATTAAAAATAGTAAAATATTATAATATATATAACAATATAAATATATTAAAAATGATAAATGAGTAATTTATGAGTCATGTTCATGTCAACTCATATATGATCCATTTATTAAACGAGTTATTTCGTGTCAATTATGGGTTAGAGGGTTAGTGCGGGTTCGATTTTTTATTTAATCGTGTTTAACTGTTCGACTCCCTTTTTTACCCAAACTCATTTAAGAAAACCCAAACCTTCTAATTTCGTACGGATTTCATATTGTGTTACCGTGCGTGACCTAAATTGTCAGTCCTAATTATTATAAAATTAACTCTTTCTTTGCATGTTTTTCACCATTGACATTATTTTTAAACGGCTCTACTAGTGTTTCTTTAATCTTGACAGACCAAAATCATAAATGTTTGATTTCGACAATATTTTCAACACCATTCGGTGGAAAAAATTATAGTAATTACATTGTGGCGGAGATTCTCAAAGTTCTTCGCCGTGATGTTTAATCTGCACATTGTCAGCCCCCTGAATTGCTTTTTCCAGTGTTTTGTGCGTTGGAGATTCTTACCCATCACTAAAGTCAATGGTTAGGAGACCATGGAAGAGGAATACGCATGGCTATGATGATAAAATGGGGAAAGTGGAGGAATATCGCGATGGTACAATGAGAAATGTTTCACAGTTTTTCTTTTTTCTTTTTATTTTTTGAAATTCGATTTTCAAATATAAAAAATGGATTGGTCAAACTAACGTTGCTCTTTTTAAGAGGGAATCCAATTTATATTTTTTTCTTTTCTCTTTAAATTAGATGCAGGGGTATATATGTCAACATCGTTTGATATTTTTGTTTTGTTGTTCAATCTTGTATATAAATTTGTTTCTAGATACTTTCAAAAAGCATAAGTTTGTTTCTAGATATTTTTGAAAAACATGATTCTAATTTAGCTACTTATGTAAAACATCTTAACTAAAATTGTCACTATTGATTATATGAACATACTCTTACGATAATTTTATACTTAACTCTATTTAAATATGTAAAATTTAAATTTTTTTATTTTCAAATTTGTTGCGAAAAAATACATTAGAGAATTTACGTGGTTCAGTAAAAAAAAAAAAACGACCTACTTTCACAAACAGGGCGAGAATTCTTATTATCTGAGAAAAAAACTGGTACAAAAAAAATATGTTATGAAATCCTAGATTACATATTTATAATCCCAAATCAGTTCGGATCGAAATCGAATCAAATTCGTACAGCGGGGCTTCTCCTCCCGCACCCCCCGCGAGGTCAGTGGTGGGCTCTCGGCTTGCACCGATACCGCTTCCACTACAGACCTCATAAAAAATTTTCTTTTGATTTCATGCTCTCAAAATATATCAGGTCGAGTCACAATCCAGATCGGACCAATAAATAATTCAAGACACTCAACAAAATTGTAAAAAAAAAAAAAAAAAGGTCACTCAGTCTCATTGAGAATTTCTTTATCCATATCATATCCATATTATTCGAAATCGGATCTTCGATTACACTGATATTGGGATCACCAACAATAATTTTTACATATGACTTTCTTGCCCCTGTATACATGAAAATACAATAAATGAATAGTCATCAACAGTCATTTGATGAAAAACATTTAAATATTCCGGTTCGAAGCAGAATAAAATTGTTAACTGTAAAAAAGATTCTCTTTTAGAACCTGAAGTATGCTAACGAACGTAACCTAAGCACGACAGTGAATTTGGAAACGACGGTAAGATTAAAAGGGGATCAAAGATGAGAATCAATGGTAAAACAACATGAAACATAATCGCTTAAAGCCAATACCGACCTAAAATGACGAGGAAGACACAAACGACAACGAAAGAAAACGACGGCAAATTTTGAAAAAACGTCAAGAAACCAAAAACGACAATAAAGCTAAAGTGACGAGAACACAAAAAAAGACCCCCACTTGAGATACGTACTTCGTCAGAAAACGACACTGAAAAAGGCCGTCACAAGACAACAAGAAAAATGTCATTGATTTGAAAACGACACCAGCATAAAACGAGGAACAATAAAGACGACCAAAACCTAAAACGACAATGAAAGAAATAAGGATGGAAACATTAAAAGGAACAATTATCTGACGACGACAATAGAATAAAACGACCACTACTTTGAAAACGACATTCTTCGATTTCAAAAATAATAAAATAAATAAATAAATAAAAGAAAACGACAATAAAATTAAAGGGTAAAAACTGAAAAGCAATCCACTCCAAAACATCGTCCCCATTGAACATACATCAATCCTCAACGAGTCAAATGGTATAAAGTGAACGATAAAACAGATTGAAAAATTAGAGAAAAGATCCATACAAACTCGCAGAAAAATATACACAAATGATCAAAAAAAATTTAAAGAAAATAAACAGATTGAGCTATAGCTCTCGATGGAATGAATCAGGAAATAGCAAAGAAAAACAATCAAATGTAGAAAAGAAGTCAGAATAATTAAACCCGTGAGAACAGAATGCTAGTGGATTATTTTATTAACTTAATTTTCTTTTCTTTTGTGTCTTTATTTGAGTAGAAAATTGTTTGAGATTGCCACTTAAGTAAAGAATAAAAAAACAAGTGTAAAATCGTTCAGCAAAACTGAAGGGTGGTTTTTTTTTTTTTTTAATAATTTAATTTAAGCAACTGCAGTCTGCTGCTCATATTCTTGAAACCATTTAGTAGGCCACCAATCTGGTCTGGTAGTCTCAACCTTTACATCCTCCTGTCCTTGTATGCTCAGCGCGCCTGACCGTTTGAAGGCTTCCTCCAGGCGCAAGACGCCCAACCCTTGACACCCGAGTGCAGCCGTGACGGTGCCGACTTTCCTCCCGGATTTGGGATCCACAACTTCTGAGCCAGGAGAAACTCCTTGCTCCACTTCTAAAGGACAAAAAAAGAAACAAAGACAATAGATAAGAAATGGGGAAATACTACTTCATTACAAGTAATTACGCTTTGCTTCTAAGGGTAAAAAGCCTTTCACATGAAACAAATTTGGTTGAACCTACATGAACTTTTATCCTCTCATTTTTCCTCTTCCATTCTCTTTTTTTTCAGAATTTGAAATTGAATGGAAGGACGTAGAGAGATTATACCTTCTCCATTGTTGTCAACAAATCTTAAAGGGAGTAAACGTTTGCGAATGATCCCGCGGTGGTAAGTCCGAGCTACAAGCTCTTGGCCAACATAACAACCTTTGTCAAAGCTTATTGCACTTAGACCCACCAAGTTGTATTCAAGAGGGATTGCTTCCCCTAAACATGAGGAAAATTCATCACTACAAGAACAGATAACTAAAACTTGAATTTGGTTGCTATATAAATGTTGCTTTTAGCCTTTTAGGTCTAAACACTGCTTCTTAAAGTGTTTGGATTACCAAGAAAAGGTTTGGCATCGTAAAAAGAGCTTCTAACCAAAGCCAGAAAATAGGGCATCACAAGCAAACATTAAAACTTGCATCAAAATATTAATAAGATTTCATTAAAAAAAAAATTATCATCAATTTTCTCCCACTAGGCTCTTAAAAATGTAGTTTCAAGCACTAACTAAAAGGTCAAAAATTCTGCTTCTTTTATTCTTTAAGGCCTAAAACATAGCAAGAACCGTGGCAAACGTACCCTTGATATATTGGTAAATATCTTAATCATGTCAAATAAACACAATGCTTGCATTCTAGAAGAAAGATAGTTCTAGAGATATGGGCAAGCCAAGGAAGTAAAGACGCACCTTTTGGGATCTCGGAAGAGCCTTCTGCAACTCCATTTTCTATTCTCCACAAGATGTAGTTCTTTTCATCAATTTCTTTATCAGCTTCAATCAAAGGTGCTGAGACAAGCCAAAATCAGATTATATAGCTTAACTCTCATATCACACAACTTGTTTAGTTTGCACAGATGATGAAAAAAGCACTGAAGGGGGTTAAAATCTCACGAGTTGTATTGGAAGGAAAGATCCCCCTAAAACCGAGGCAATCCAATCTAGGATCCTTAAACCACTGCCAACCATGATTACTCCCACACGATGACAACACTGCCGCATGGTCAACACCAGAGCCCCAGCCGATGCTAGCAGCCTCGGGCTCTTCCTCATGTGGGGGAGCTTTGGAAAGCTTTCCCCCATAACGCTGCCAGCAAGAGAACTCTTGCCCCACATTTTCGATCTCAACCTTAGACCTCAAGCGATATCTGCACACAAGGGGAAAAAAAGAAGATAAAAAGAAAAATAACAGCCTATGCTGGACAAATTCAACTTTCAACACCCTCGTCCCTATAGGAGTGTCATGCAAATAGGCCAGGGTCCAAACCCGTCGTCGGGTATAAAAGTCTGGCTTCATGCCAGGATAAATGGCCTTTTATATAAAACTCATCCCCGAAAACTAGCTCCAATATGGTGCCCAAGCCATATAAACTACACAACACTCCAGTTATGACGGGTGTAAAAGTCTGGCTTCATTCCATGATAAATGGCCTTTTAGATAAAACTCATCCCCGAAAACTAGCTCTAAGATGGTGCCCAATCCACGTATAAACTACACAACACTCCAGTAACTTAACGACATGCAACAAATTCAACTTCTAACAAAGAAGACATTTGATCCTAAAAGATTGAACAAAAACCTTAAATCAAATAACGGACTTCTAATCACATCAATAAAAGAAGCAAGAACTTCATCAAAAGGGAATAGCTATAGAAGTAGAACTAGAAGTTAAAATCCAAAAATAATAATAAAATAAAACTCTTCAACAAACTATAAAATGGAAGATCATTGTTTTGCAAAGCAATTTCTTTACACACACGTTACTTTGCATCATTTCAAGATGAACATAAAAAAGTTCATCAAGCTCACCTCTTCAAGGTATCCAAGAGCTCATCGGCGATGGAGGCGTCCACGTCAGCCAACAGCTCAAACGGCTCATCCGGGTCTTCCTTTCCCGGTCGAGACCCGGTCAGGTCAAGCTTCTGATCGGCCTTGGGCGGGCGGTAGAGGACCAAATCGTAAAGAAACCTCCCCTGCGGCGTCAGCAAAGCGGCGTACATCGGATGTACGGACGCCGCCGGCAGGTTGGGCGTCACCGGAGCCCCCGGCGCCGCCGTGCTCCCTCCGCCGAACCTCCGTTCGACGTCGTTGGTGAGCAGGCCTTGGAGGAACTTGAGCGTGTCGGGGCCTCGGAAGCGGACGACGGAGCGGGATTCGAGGACGGAGGCCAAGGGGCCCACTTTCTCGAGGTCGGGTTTATGGTGGAGGCTCCGACTGTGGGAGAAGAAGATCGTCCTTGGGAAATGGAATGACGACTGTATGAGGCGTTGCATCATTGGGCGGTTGTCCGGCTTTTGGTTAGGGTAAAAAAGTGGGATTTTGATGATGAAGATGGAGGAGAGAAGCTATGGAGGTGCCGAAGTGAAGAAGTTGGGGTCCGAGGGACACGTGGGCTGGAAGGTTTTCTGGGTTTTCGCCACGCGTTCAGTTCAGAACGAGGAGGGAAGTGACGTTAGCCAGGTGTTTGATGAAATTCCCCAATGAGATGGAATATGGCAATGGAGCAGGTTTGGACTTGGATCGGTTGTTAAACAATCCATTTCGATATCCAACGTCTAGAAAAAGATTCGAGTTTGGAAAAGGAGGCTATAAACATTATTTTTAGGATAGAAAAAAGTTATTTTGAAAAATATATTTAGAAGAAAAAATTGTTTGAAATAAAAATTTTAAATTTTTATATTATTTTAAAAATTTTTAGAAAAAATTTTAAATATAAATATCCATATGTATATTATTTCATTTTTTACGAAATTCTATATAATTTAAAAAAAATTATTTCATTTGGATTTGTATACATACAGTTATGAATTTTTAAAATTTGAAGTTTACTGTAAAAAATTGTGAAGTTTTGAAAAAAATTTGATTTTTAAGACTGGAAAATAATCCCAAACAGACCTTTAAAACCTATCTTGGATACCATTAATTAGTTGTCTCTTCCCATTTTTATTCTTTTAAACTTAAGATAGAAAATTTGAACGCAAATATGATATTACATTTAAACTATACTTATAACCAGATCTCTTTATCATTTAAGTGAAGATAAAAAATAAAAAATATCTCAGTTTAAATTGAATTAATATATATTTAAAACAAGAATTCGATGAACCACTCTCACAGGATATTTTGGACTCATTTTAAAAAATATGTATATACATATCGAAGGAATCCTATCTCTGTTCTCTTTAAAAACACCATATATACAGCAGGCTTATATACACCGTTTGATCGAAAGTGTATGGTGAGATTTGAAGGCAATCTCCCGAGGGCAAGCTAAAAACTTTCTTTGTCACTCATTGCAAGCTTAGTATTTTTTCCATACTTTTAAACGAAACAGGGGACAGAAATTGCTTGAAAAAAAAAAGAAGGAAAACACATCCCCTCAAAAATAAATACTAATACACTTTCTCTCCCTTATATTTTGATTAAAATCTATTTCACATCCTCTTTCACATGAACTTATAATTTTACTATTTTTATTCCATATCCACCCCTTCTCACTCAATACTTTGCATTCCCCCATCGATATTAATTTCATTTACTCACAATTTAATTGAATGACGATTTATATTCTTTTCATATTTTCTTAAGATTCTTCCGAATGTATTTAAATTATATTCATCGATTTTTTCATCAACACTAAATTTTTATTCCCTTTCATCTAAGGTTATAATTTTACTATCTTTACTCTACGTCCACACTTTCACATTAATTATATTGCATTTTACCCCACCCATAAACAATATAAACTATTTCATTTACTTATATTTTGTTGAATTATCATTTATATTTTTTTTCACATTTGATCATAGTTCAATTATCTTCACTCCACAATCATATTCAAATACATTTTTTATTACAATTACATTTACAATTTTGCTTTCATTTTCAGTAAACAATGTATAAAAATACTGAATATAAAATGTCTAATTTATATTCACACAGTCCCTTTAGTCTGAAAAGTTTCTAAATTTGCAAGCAAAAAAACTCGTTCTTTTACATTTTTCAACTGCTTGTCACATGTAAACCTCTCGTCAGTGTCACATTATAAATCCCATCAGAAATAAGACCTGTCATATATATATATATATATATTGAACGAAAACATCTTAAATGAACCTTTGACAGATAAAATAAATTTTTGAATGTTCAAAATTTAACTCCTCTGCATTTAAAATTTTGCCTAAATATCTAAATAATGAATGTAAATATTTTATATCTTTTAAAGTCATTTAAAATGTTCGGTTTGCAGGCCTTAAAGAGTGTATTTGTGAATTATTGTCTCAATTATAATAATTTGTTTTTATCTTATCCTTAATAAAATAAAAATAAATGGTCAAAAATCTAAGAGGACGTTTGGTAAACGTATTACGTTTTAATTACATTTAAATACAATTCTTTTTTTACTGTTGTATTTGATTGAAAAGTATTTATTTTGTATTTGAATAAAATGTGTGTTTGGATTAAAAGTATTTTAGAGTTAAAAAGTGATGTGATTGGTAAAAGTAGAGATAAATAGTTAGGGTTGAAAAGTTGATATTATTGTTTTAAAAAACTTTTAAATAGTAATTGTTTTTGTAGTACTATTGAAAATGATTGTATTTGAATGTAAAACTTTACGTTTGATATAAAATTAGTTTTCGTAGCACTAAAAAAATGTACTCCAAACACACCCTAAACAAGTATTAAAATATATATAAAAGAAACATAAACGTATTTAAAAGACTATTTCCATAAAATTTATTAAAAAAAAAAAAAAAAGAAGTTTCCAAATGCAAACATTTCAAATGTCTGTAAGGTTTTTTTTTTTATTTTTTTATTTTTTTATTTTCTATTGGGCTAAACATGAATGGAGATGGCAAAGGCTGATTCCATATACTGTATATAGATGGTAAGCCCAACTGCGAGACACTGGCCCACCTTTTCAACTGTCAATCCAACTTGGCTTAACAACCTGGGTTTTAAATTCAACGTTCACGGTCTGATTAGCACAACTAACTCGTATGAAAATGTGAAAGGCAGGGAACATAAACAGCGAGCGTCGTCAAAATTTCAACGACTCAAAGCAGAAAGTTGAGACGTAGGTAAGACGATAACTACCCGTCATGTGAAAAGACCGATTTTTATCATTCACTTTTTTCTTATCTTTCGTTCCCTTATCATGTATGTATTCAGTGTCTGGCAATGATGGATCCAATTAGGAATTGCATTATATACAGCGTATATGCATTCTTTCTCTCTCTCTCTCAGCATGACTGATAAGAATTTTCCAGGTTTTTTCCTTTGAACAAACTTGGATTTTCGTTTTGGACAGAATCACATTATGCCAACTAGAAATGAAAGACCACAGAGGGAGAGGGAGAGAGAAAGAGATCTTATCTTATATATATATATAATCTCAAATTCAAAATCAGATAACCTCACATATTAACGTGAATATAAAATATAGTTAATAAAAATTTGAATTATTTACAAGTAAATGTAAATATATATGTTTTCACATTCACAAGGTTTTTTTTTTTTTTTAACATCTCAATTTTTACATTTTCTATAATATAAGGTCACATTTCTAATAACTAAAACTTATATTCACGGTAGTGTCAAATCATATCCGATATCGAATTTGAAGCTATTTGCTTATACATACATATGTATAATTTGAAGCCATGCACATCAACGTTGATATAATACTAATTAATTGTTATGAATTTAAGATTTTATTCAATAGAATAGCTAGGCAGCTTACGGAAACAATACTCATAAGGGTGAACAAAAATCCCGACAACTTGACAAATTTAATGAATTCATCCAACCCATCTTATTTTAACCTAAATCTGATTATCCCGATCAAGAGATCAACCCAACCTATTTAATCTGATTTAGTAGGTTTGAGTTGAGTTTTTCTAAACCCAATTTAATTTAAATCCACCTAATATATTTATATAAATAAATAAATATTTTCACACCTTATAATATATAATACTCGTCCTATATTTTACATTAATTATTTGATAACCCTGTTATATTTCATGTTGTATGAGTTTTTATTATTGTTTATTTATTAATTTACAACTTTTATATTTGAATTTATTTTGTATATATTTTATTTTTATATTGATTTATAACTTGTAAGGTAATTTTTATAACATTAATATTATGGTGAAAGTTAACTTTTTTCATATGTTTTTTATTTTAGATTGAATGATTAGTCAAATTTAATTTTTTTATTTTTAATTTGTTTATTATATTCAATCTAATTAATCCATCTAAAATTTAATTAAGTGGATTGAATTTAAAATCAATCCATCCAAACTTAATTAAATATGTTAAAAATTTTAAAAAACAAACCTAATCTACTCGATATTTACCTTTACATACTTAATACAAGGATGGATAATTATTTTGGTCGTTATAATAACTAAGGATGGATAATTATTTTGGTCGTTATTTTAACTCTCTTGCTGAAGAGGTAACTGAGTATAGTCAACTTTAACTCCCTTGCTTAAGAAGTAACCAAGTATAATCAACTTTAAGAGTATGTTTAGTAAACGCATTATATTTTGATTGTATTTGAATGAAATTTGTTTTTTAAATATTGTATTTGGTTGAAAAGTATTTGTTTTGTATTTGAATGAAATGTGTGTTTGGATGAAAAGTACTTTAAAGTTGAAAAGTTGAGGTGATTGGTAAAAGTATAGATAAATAATGTAGTTGAAAAGTTGATGTGATTATTTTAAAAATATTTTAAATAGTAATTATTTTCATAGCACTGTTATAAAATTTATGTTTGATGTAAAATTATATTGTATTTGAATAAAATTAAAATATAATTTTTTTGCCAAATAACACTTAAAAAATTCTGAAAATTCTTTTGAGTCAATTGTATATTAGACAATTCAAACAAAAAACAAAAACAACAACAAAGTATAGTTGACAAGACCCCTTTGTATGTGTATGAATTGAAAAAACAAATGTGTCGTACTGTCACACATATTTTGGCATTGATCGGCTCGGTGCCGGCTTCAACACATAAGAATTGGTCTGTTCCGCTCCTTAGAATCACACCAAGAATCCAACTGTGCCCGTGGAAATATATATATATATATAATATTATATTACTGTAGTTGGGAGAGAGAACTAATGCAATTGTGCCTATATATTAATGGATACACACATATATATATATACATATATATATATATATATGTATATATACGTGAGCGTGAATCAACACCATATACAGTAAGTTTGTTTTTGTGTATTTGCGAGCGTGAGATGATGACACTGACACATAACACAGGTGGAAGCCGACACGTTTGTGCTTTCCGCGGAATTTCTTGTCTTTTGGCTGTTTTTTCTTTCCATGTTTTCAACAGAAAGCCAAAAAGAGTTGCATCATGCGGATTATGGATGCGATGACCTTCTCTCAATTCTCACCACCATTTTGATCATTTCACACTTTCTAGATATTTCCTTCTCTTGCGTATTGCATATAATTTGCATCCCATTAAGTGGGGCCGACCTTCAAACTTAGACCTAAGTACCCATCTGAAAATTTCTCTGTTTGTTCTTATTTTTGGTCTCTAATATCTTAAACAATCGCCGTCTTATGGTCCGTTTGATGAACGCATTGCATTTACATTGCGTTTGAATGCAATGCATTAAATGTAATTTGTGTTTGGAAGAAAAGCATTAGTATTGCATTTGAATGCAATGTGTGTTTGGGTGAAAAGCATTTGAATTGTATTTTAATAATAAATATGTGATGTGATGGGTAAAAGTAGAGAGAAAAAAGGAGAGAGAAAGAGAGTATATGATGTAATTAATAAAGGTAATAGAAAAAGTGAAATAATGAATAGTGATTGTATTGGATTTAAAATATGATGTGATTGATATTTGAATGAAATGCTTTTGTATTTGAGGGAAAATTGCATTGCATTTAAATGCAATGCAAGTTGAAAGTGTGTATCAAATGGGGTTTTAATCTACAATGGCTGAAGTGTCATTGATGACGAGGATGACGATGATTATATTTATACTCTAATGGGGTTGAACATTTTTAGCTTTTAATTAGTTAATTACACTAATATTGCTAAATAACAGGGGGCTATCTAATTTATACATTATATATATATAGTCCGAGGATTTGGTGGAGTCTGTATGTTATCATATGGTAAGATGAGATTAAGAAGAACCTAAAAATGCTGATGGTGTTCTAGCTGTAGCAAGTTGAGATAATTAATTGTTGAGTATTGTCTCTTACTCAGCCGTGTTTGACATATAAAAATAATAAATAAATAAATAAAAGAGAACAACAGTAAACATAAGGGGATAACAAATCTGATTTTGGATTTTATTTTTTTGAAGCTTTCTACGATAGAATTTTCATTAATAGAACTTTTAATAATTGGATATCCTAATCAATAATGTATATTTTTAATTATTGAGGATTTTTTTTTAAGTTTGGAATAGAATATAATTTTTAGGTTGAAGTTGACTTTCAAAAACTGGTAATAGTTTTTATTAATTTTTTAAAAACAGACAAAAATTGAGATGAAAATTTTAAGTTGGAACTCATGAACTAATCACCCCCTTAATTTTGATAAAAAAAACATATCAAAAATAATAAAATATATAAAATTGATAAAATATGTCATTTGATAGAGGTCGGTAGGGTATTTTTCATATTCTATTGTAGCCTGGGTGCTCATATTTTTATGGTTCAATGTTTCAAGTGTTTAGATTAAGATCTTAATTAATCAAACATATGTACTGACTATGATTTTATAGCTTATAATATTTGGTGGATGAGGCTGATGTGAACAATTAATAACAATTTGATGTTTTTGTAGATTTCACTTTCACAGAAGTCAAAATTTTATGACTTTGTAACAGTATTATTGGCACTAATTAATAAAGCGTTTTAGTGGGGTAATCATCATTTTCACAGAGAAAGAGCCAAGGTGGGGGTGAAAAAACTATATCATAGCTCTCTTTACTTTTTATATTATATTATTATTATTATTATTATTTTTCTAAAAAACAAAATGATAGATGCAAACACTTTAGTTGCACCCAGAAGAATTACACACCAAAAGATGAGATAATGTGGTCCTACTTTTTAGATAATAACATGAAATGTTGACATTAAGATACCTTTCTTACAACAAAAGATATATACATAGATAATTATTTAATGCTTGGATAAAAATGAGCCACTAGTTCTAATAGCCACTAATTATCCAACACCTCCTTTCAAACAATTATAAAAAATAAAATTAATTATCATTAACACAAGAATCTTAATGGGGTTAGTGTTTATATATGTTTGCTAGAAAAGTATATATACTTTGATTGGCAAGAGTAAAACTTGTGACCTACATATCACTTGCTAAAAAGGATCCTTTATTCTAAAACTCTTGAGGGTGTGATGAACCATTAACTGCGAACCCACAAAAAAAATTAATTTGCGTATCACATCAGCATTGAGCTAATATATTCTACAATATTTGTAGAATAAGAAGAATATCAGCATTGACATATTGACAGATACCTTTCTTACAATAAAAGATATACACACGGATAATTATTTAATGCTTGGATAAAGATGAGTTACTAATTCTAATAGCCACTAATTATCCAACCCCTCCTTTCAAACAATTATAAAGAATAAAATTAATTATCATTAACACAAGAATCTTAATGGGGTGGGAATTTATATATGTTTGCTAGAAAAGTATTTATATACTTTGACTGGCAAGATTAAAACTTGCTACCTACATATCACTTGCTAAAAAGGATCCTTTATTCTAACTCTTTAGGGTGTGATAAATTATTAAATGTGAACCCACCAAAAAAATTCATACGTGATATCACATCAGCATCGAGCTAATATGTTCTGCAATATTTGTAGAAGAAGAAGAATATCAGCAATGAGCTAAGAAAAATAACAAATTAGAGAAACTTGAGGAACAAGCCAAGAGATAAAAGGTCAAAATAAGAAGAGGAAATTCTTCCTTAAGTAAAACAAAATACCCCACAAATATTGTAGCTTTTAGATCATGAATCCACACCAAGTTACTTCATATATTTATTTTTTTCCTCTCATATAATTCCATATAATTTATAAATTAATTAAACAAAAAAATTACGGACTATCGTTAAATTGATAAGATATTTTTTTACATCCTACTATAACATTATAACATTTGAGAGAGGTTATGGTTGAAATATCAAAATAATACATTTAATAGGTTTTTTTTAATAAATTATTTAGATGTAATTTAATGATTAAAATTTATTTATTTTAATACACTCTATCTCATATAATTATAAATTAATAAATTAAAAGAAAATTGGGAGGGTGGCTTGCCGGATGGGTTTGCGGAGGGTGTTGGGGACCTACGGTCGCAAAGTTTTTTTTTTTTTTTTTTTTCTTTCTTTTGTGAGGGGTGGTGCTTTGGTCTGCGTTGCCGAGGAGGCAACTGGATGGTCATGTGGAGGTGGGTTTGAAATTTTTTATTTAATATTTCAGATTTTTTGAATTTTTTATTTTATAATATAATATATTAAGATGAATTATAATTATTATAAATAAATAAATTTTAACAGTTTAATTATATTACGATTTAAAGAAATACTTATCATAAATATTATTTTAAAATTCCGGATATTCCCATAAATTTTCACAAATTTTTTTTTTTCCTAACACTACGGTGAGATGAAATTGGCTGTTCCGCTAGAAATATTATCTTTTTGTACTTCCCAGCCGTGTTTTCTTACGTTTGACGCTAATAATAAATGTGGAAAGAAAAACAGAAAACCAGGTTTGGTGCTGTTGTACCCAAAAAAAAAAAAAAAGAATGAAAGAAAGAAAAAAATAAAAAAACATGTGATTTTTTTTTTTTTTGCTAGTAAATAAAAAAAAAAAAAAAAGGAACGTGTGAGTTTAATCCAAATCCATTGTAATACCAATCCACAAGTTGGACGTCATGCGCGCGCTGTATTCAAATGTCAACGGTCCACCTCCCCAAAAATAAATTAAAAATAAAAAAAATTTAATATCAGCTATTTTCTCTCTCTATTCTCTTTTTGAGGGTATTAATAGCTGCAGCTGCTTTCTGTCTTGAAAGGAAATCCAAGTTGAACTCTTTTTCCCAATCCAAATTTTTAGTTTCTCGGCAAATAAACAACAAGCACAGAAGAAAGTTCCCACATTTCAAATCAAACAAGAAGAAGCAGCACAAGAAAATTAGAGAGGGAAATGAAGCTAGTTTGGTCTCCAGAAACAGCCGCGAAAGCTTACATCGACACCGTTAAATCTGTAAGCAAGATATCAAATTTTTTTTTTTTTTGCTTTGAATTTGTGTTTGGTATCTAAGAAAATTTTCTCTGATATTGATTGGTTTCTTTTTCAGTGCGAGATTTTCCGGGAATCGGGAGTGGCGGAGCTGGTCTCGGCGATGGCGGCGGGTTGGAACGCGAAGTTCATAGTAGAGGCGTGGTCACAGGGGGGGCCTATCGCGACGAGCGTCGGCCTGGCGGTGGCGAGCCGCCACACTGGCGGGAGGCACGCGTGCGTGGTGGCGGATGAGCGGACGAGGACGGAGTACCTCCGAGCCCTAGGCGACGTCGGGATCGCGGCGGCGGGAACGGAGGTGTTCGTCGGAGAGCCGGAGGAGGTGATGGAGTCGCACGCCGGAGCGGACTTCGTGGTGGTGGATTGCAAGCGGAAGGATTTTGCGAGGGTGCTGAGGCTGGCGGTGGCGGAGCTGAGTCAGAAAGGGGCGGTGGTGGTGTGCAAGAACGCGAACTCGAAGAACGCCGCCGGGTTCAGGTGGCGGACCGTGGTGGTGGACGGAGGATCGCGGCGGTTGGTGAGGTCGGTGTTTTTGCCGGTGGGGAATGGACTGGACATGGCTCACGTCGGAGCGATCGGCGGCGGAGGAGGGGGTTCAGGGCCGGCGAAGGGAGAGGGGCGGTGGATCAAGCATATTGATCAGCGATCGGGAGAAGAGCATGTTATTCGCAAGTGATTTTTTGATACAAAATGTAAATTTTTTTATTTTTAGTTTTATTTTCGGGACTTAATTTTATGTACAAAATTTGTTCTTTTTTTTTTTTCTTTTTTTAGTGATAGGCTAATTCTTTTTTTTTTTTTTTTTTTTTAATGTAAGGTGCTCCGTTTTTGCATTACAGCTGACAAATGGTTACATGATTCGAGAAATAATGTGAAACGAGAAAGAATTTTGTTTAACCCCTAAATCAGTGAATTTAGGGGGGAAAAAAAAGAAGCCAATTATTGCATTTTATTGTGTGATTTTTCCCTCAATTTTATGAACATGTGAAAAGGTAATTTCCTGACATATTTGAAAGGTATGTTTATTTTAAAAAATGAAAAATTTTTAGATTTGAAAAATAAAAAGTTGTTTGGGTTTTTTTTAAAAATAAAAAATTTTTTAGATGGGTAAAAATTTATTTTTTCTAGAGAATTTTTTTTTCATTTTCTAAAAATAAAAAATTTTAGATATTCAAATACAAAAATTTAAAAAGATTTATTTTATTAGAATAAAAAAAATTTTATTTTTAAAAAATGAAACTCTTAAACAAACATGGCATAGCATAAATAATTGATGATAGAACTGTTTTTTGAAACATCATTTCTATATAAAATATACGTATTCTTTAATACAATTTCAATCGGACTTAACGTATGTAACATCCATTATGATGGGTTCAGCTAAATTTAGATGAGCACATCAAATTTATATTCAAACAAAGTATGCAAATTCATAAACATAGTGGACCCTTATGATGAATTCTCATTTTTTATATTTTCAAAAAGGTGATAAGGGGAAAAAATATATATGTATGCAAATTCACCAACATAACATACCCCTATAATGAATTCTCATTTCTTTCCTTTCCAAAAAGGAAATAGGAAAAAATAAAATATTTTATTTTATTTTCCTATGTTAAAATACTCAATTAACAAAATAAAACACATTTCATATTTATTTTATAATATATTTTAAATTTTTACATTATATTTTAAATCACAATTTATTTTCAAAAACTTTCAATCAATCATGCATTTCCAATACAATAATTTCATTTTTAAAAGTCCCAATTGAGTCTTATAATAAATCTTTATTTCTTTTCTTTTCAAAAAGGAAATAGCAGGACAAAAACAAAAATCTCCTTTCTTTTCATTTTCTTCCCGCCGGCACAAGGGCGTGTAGAAAGGTGACACGAATAAAAAAAATTGTTTCCAGGAGAACCATCTCAAGACGTTTGACAAGACCAAACACTGCCATTAGAATTGGCACCCAGTTTTTTAGTAAAGAGGACAAATCAAAGATGCCTTTAGAATAAAATGACCATTCCACGCACACGCAAATAAAATAAATGCTTTTCTTTCAAAGTTTTGAGCTGCACATTTTCCGTGAAGAGTCGCGACTTTTAACTGGAAATTTACAAAAGTTACAAAAAGCATACTAATTTACAATCTTATTATGAAATCGGTGTATAAAGTCTTTTCCCCGATTAGCAGACTGCTCTTGAGGGATCAAATTTCTATAACCTCCACCACTTGAATCACTCGTCTCTGAATTATCACGACATCCAAATGCTTTCTTCGGATTCTACATCGATCAAGTTTGTGAGAAATAAAATAACATAAGGTCCCAAAAAAAAAAAAATTGTAACAGAAGACAAAATGATGTGGAAGAACTAAGGGGAGTGAGGAAGAAAAGGAACTGACCTGAACGAGGATCTCAAAATACTAAAACCACACTATGCTAATCCCAACTGTTCCGACTTCTTCTAAACGCCTTTTTATCCGAAAGCACCTTCTTGCTTTTGAGGCGTTTCTGTTCCCCAATTGCAGCCCTTTTAAACAGCACAAAAGGAGATGTGAAAACAAAACCAATTTAGCATCCTTCCAGAAACAACTTCTGTGTCCCTTTATTCTTATTCCCTTCATGTCCCTCTAATAATATTATAACACGTTAAAGAAAAATATATAATTAGTTATAATTTCATATCATACCAATTAAAACAATCAAATCAATTACACACACATCATAATATTTTTGGAGGGATAGGAATTGGGACACAAATAAGGGGATATATTAACTAAATCCAATCCTTCCTAGCAAATAACACACATAACAATACAAGAAATACTCTTAAACGGGCAGGTAGTACGACTAGATGTCATGAATTGGCAAGCATAGATGGCAAAAGTACCTCACATTTTTGCAATCTTCTTCTTTTGCTCTTCCGAGGGAGGTGGCGGGACATAAGCAGCAGCGTCAATGATTGCCTATTTAATTAGTTTATCAACAAGAAAGAAGCATTAACAGCAGGTCTGAGGATGGTAAATCAGATTTGAAAGTCATTTGGCAAAAGGCCAAAAATTCTAGAATCAATTCCAAAAATGACAAAACCCATAAGCAGGAATCTAGTTCTTATCACTTTATGTCGTGACTCAAAGAGAGGAAAACATATGACAGTACTCATAATCCAACAGAGAAGATCATCACTCCATTAGTACCTGAAGTTTTCCGAGAGCATCTTCGATGTTACCCCTGAAGAAGAATGGCGGAATCAAACCAGATGCTTTGGCAACTCATAAGCATACATGGATAAGTTAAAGAAGAAGGGAAAAGAAGTTAACTTCTGTGTTCGAGTCTTTGTTGAAGATATCACAAGCTCGCCATCCTTGTTTATTCGATTCTTCTCCTGCTCATAACCAGGACAACACCAAGGGTTCGTTGACAGAAAAACAGCAAACAATGTTCAGGAAATCAATCAACAAAATTAAAGAAAACACAATAGCAACGTTCAAGCTTGGGAGTTCCGCCAAACAATTAACATATTATGTCATGACTGTCTCAACACATAGCAGCTACTAACAGAGGAAAAGCTCGAAACCATAACCAGCGCAGCTTCTTATTCTTTGATATAAAATTTGAACTGCATAAGGTTATGCATAAACTACCATTTGCATAATCCTCTCCCTAATCCTTTCACCAAGCCAGTTTGCATTTTTAACATTGAAGCGCATGTCGACCTTCGTGTTCACTGCACTCAATAGTAAGAACAATCAATCTCAAACAACAGCAATCTAGATAAATAAGATATGAAAATAAAGATGATGAATACTGACTGGGTTAGGTATTTTAGTGTTAGCATCTTATGGCAACATCATAGTCCAAGTCTATAATATAATTTGAGTTTGAATAGAATAAGGAAATCAAGTGTGGATTGAATCAAAATAAGTTTTCAAAAACTGAAAAAGATCCAAACTGAAGAAATTTGAAGATCAATTTGAGTTCAAATCACTAAACATAAAAGAAAAATCCCAATTAGATTATGATTGACAAAAATACCAATATGATTTTGGGATAAACATCCAATTAATATCCTTATTAGATTATACTTTCTATTGAGATAAGGATTGTATACATTATATAAAGAAGCAAGGGCTGAAAATTGAAGGTGCGCTTTACATAGAGTGAAATGTGAGTTTATAGGAGGAAAAAAGCAGCCCCTGAGCTTTCATAGAGTTAAATCTGACTTTTGAGTATCATGTGCCTTTTAGAAAAATGCATCTAGCTTTTGAGCTTTTATTTGTGAGTTGTTTGAGAGAAAAAACTAAGATTTTTAAAAGAAGACATTTTGTTCTATTATTCTTTGGGAGAAGAATTTGCAGTTATCAGGAGAAGGCATTCTACAGTTGAAGAGAGTTCAATGCAGAAGACAAGGGGATCTCACTGAATCGATTTATTAACTGAGTGCAAGATGACAGGTGATAATATCAAGGAGTCTTTAGATTGTATAAGCCTTAGTAGCGTGTGACCTATTATAGTAAGTGGATTATTCAATAGCTGGCCGTGGTCCTGACGAATAAGTGAATCCAGACCTCATAAAAATTATATGTGTCTTTTATTCATTTACGCTTTTGGTAACTTCTTTAAATCCGGTAAATACGTAAAACAAACCTTTGTTTACATTCTGACCCCCAGGTCCACCACTTCTAGCAAAATTAACCGTCACATGATCTGAAAACAACACACACACACACACTGATTATCAAAAATTATCGCATATCTCTGCGTAATATCAGAAATTTTAGGAAGAAAAAAAAAAGGCAAACAATAGCATATAACCCTACTATTGGCATCACATAACAATATATTCATTTTTTTTTTTTACTTAGTTGGGTGCCCAAATCAAATTCCTACCTTTCCCTTTTCCTCTGTTAAATCAACTCAACACTACACCGAACCAGCAGAACACAGAAATACATATATATATGTATATATATTTATATTTATATAGTTTAGAGAACACAAATTCAATTGCGACACATACCTAAAGTAATCTGAGGAGTAGGTCCGTTGTCAGCACCGGAGAGGGCTCGCTCCTCCGCCTCCTGCAAGAGCTGCTGCATCTGCGAGAGCCGAGCCGAGACCTTCCCTCCGCCGTCGGAGGCGGCGGCGCAACGAACCGGTCGGACACTGATCGGCCGGCTCGGGACACTGCTAGCCACATTACAGCTGATCAAATCGGCGCCGACCTTGCTGCGTTGGGAGACAAGCAGTGAAAGAGAAAGCGACGGTTGAAGGATTCTGTTGAGGATGGCATTGGTGGTGGTTCTGAGAACCGCCATTTGTGGTTCCGAAGCGAGCTAAGCCCTAACGCCGGCGATCGTTTAGTCGTTTCGCTAATATCAGACTCTCAGCATCTATGTGTTGTTGAGATTTTGATTGGCATCAATTGGGAATTTCCTTTCATACGAATTGGGAAGGGACCCACGATTTTGGAAATTTCTGAAAGTTTTGGGGCTTTATATTAATTAGTTAAAGTTGTGTGGGTCTTTGTGGCTGTCCTTCGTTGAGGAGGTAAGAGGTTCGTGGACAATGTGCGTCTTGATACGACAACAAAATCTGCGTGGCATCATCACAGCGTTTGTTGAGGTTTCAATCTCCAAGTCCAACTAGAGGTGTAAATGTGGCTTCGGCCAAACGGAGTTGACGGATGTTGCATAAATTTATTTTGATTTAATTATATTTGAATATAATTTATTTTTTAAATATTATATTTGATTGAAAAGTATTTATTTTGTATTTAAATGAAATATATATTTAGATAAAATGTATTTTAGAGTTAAAAAGTTGATGTGATTAGTAAAAATAAAGATAAAATGTTATAGTTAAAAAAATTGATGTGATTATTTTAAAAAGTATTTAAATAGTAATTGTTTTTATAATATTATTAAAAATGATTATATTTAAATATAAAATTTTACGTTTGATGTAAAATTGATTTTCGTATCACTAAAATATGTTTTCCAAACATGCTATGAATCATTTATCTATGTAGCTTGGATTGATTAAACCTAATCTGTATGCAATTTTTCGTTAACAAGATGCCATACATGAGCTGAGTTGATAATTGAAACACAAATAAGGAGATGTATTAACTAAATTTAATTAAAAAAATTCGTATTTGTATGTATCATATTAGATTTACAAAGTAATACACGGTTAATATCCCTTATTTTATTCACCCCTACCACAACATTTTCAAATCAAACCAAACTAAGCCAATTATAGTTAGTTTAGTTTGATTTTTTCAATCGTCTCAAGTGTTTGTCACTTTAAACATTCATCTATTTTTAATAAAAATAAAAATTAAAAAGGTCCGTAACTCAAAAGTAAATAATCCCATTCATAACTTAAAATAAAAAACATTCAAAAGTAATAGTTAAAGAAATGAACAAGTGTGAAAAGATAAAACTAATATGTATGGTTAATGGATTGAGTTTATAATAAAATAGAATTTTAGATTTAAATTAGTTGACTTAATTAAAATTTTTTATTAATTTAAAAAATAAAATTGAGATAAAAATTTTCAATTCCAGCTCAAGTTTCAAATGATAATACAATAAAAAGGATATAAACATGCACAAGTGAGATTGAAATTAAACAATAAAACCCTGCAACTTAAAATATTCTTACAAACATTTTTATATCAAAATGCCGAAACATTATAAATGTACTTATATGTTAGGAAATGTTTCTTTGACTTAATAATAAATTTTTATTATCGGAAGAAATTTAAACAAACAGATTCACAAGTGAAAGCAATTTCGTATCGTAGAATGCCCCGTAGATACCATGGTGAAAACTTTAATTCATTAGATAAAGCTACTTGTCCTACTGGGTAGCTAGGGCGACTACAGAATGTCTATACAAAAATATATCAAGTACAACAATGCAAAGGAACTTGTGTATATGTAAGTAAAATACAAAACACGGTGGAATTTTAAAATTTTTTTAAAAGATCATATTATATTTAATTTAAAATATTTATTCAAATAAGATTATTTAGATATTTAAATTAATTATCAAATAATTAATTTATCTATATTTTTTAATTTAAATCAATTTCATATTTATCTTAAAAATAAATACAATCAATTTAAATTTCAAATCTTATCTTCCAAATAAGTATTTATATAAATTAAGGGGGCGTTTGGTAAACGCATTGCATTTTGATTGTATTTGAATGAAATTTATTTTTTGAATGTTGTATTTGGTTGAAAAGTATTTGTTTTGTATTTGAATGAAATGTGTGTTTGGATGAAAAGTATTTTGGAGTTGAAAAGTTGATGTGATTGATAAAAGTAGAGATAAATAGTGAAGTTAAAAAGTTGATGTGATTGTTTTAAAAATGTTTTAAATAGTAATTGTTTTCGTAGCACTCTTGCAAAATTTGTGTTTGGTGTAAAATTGTATTGTATTTGAATGAAGTCAAAATGAAATATTAGTGCCAAATGGCACCTAAATATTTATCTAATTAATTAAATGAAATAAAATTCTCATTTGACCATCAATGAGAAAAATGCCTACATCTATGAGAAGGTGATTCGAATTTTTCTATTTACTAAGTCTAAGAATAACAAGCCATAAAGAATATCTCAATTAATCACCATCGATTAAGAAATTATATAGAATTGATAAAGGGACCGATTGGATATATATAATATAAGCTTCAATAATTTGTATAATTAATTATTCTATACCAAATAAATTAATTACATAATTATTAGTTTCAGAATCACATCACTATAAACCTGAAACTGCATTTCCAATTATATATCGTATTATATAAGCCAGTGGATAGCTATAGTTCAATGATCTAGTCATACAACACTCTCATATGATATTCATGATCAATGATTAACTTAAAATCAAAGTCTGTTCAACCTTTAATAACACTATCTTAAAGATCCATTATATATCCAATAAGAAAATAATTATTTACTGTATATGAATAATAAATCATTTATCAAGTAAACAACTCAAATCACTATCCATTTTCACATCCATTATCTATTTTTACATCTTCTATTACGCCGTTAAGAGGATAACCTTTATTCCTTATTAGAACTATAATTTCATATCTATAAACAAATTCTCTATCAAATATAAATCATGTAACTAACCGGTCTAATAGCTTAATACTCCAAAATGCCTTAGCCATTGAAACATCAAAATACACAAATTATACACATGAAGTCATTTACTTATTCAGGATTAAGATTATTATATAATAAATATCTAAAGGAAATTAATCTACTCAAGTGGATTATATAAATTAATCACACTCCGATTCATGTCTAATATGTCATCACCAATAGACAACATATTTATGTTATAACCATCTCCCTAATTAACTTCAAATAATATAATAATCTTAACATGAGTTTGATATCCATTCTAATTCTAATCCCGTAAATTACGAATTATAGAATAAACTATTTTCTTCAAAATATTATTTTTTCACATAAAAAAAACCATTGCATTTAACATTATAACAATTTAATATTAATAAATCATATTTATTTATATTTATTTTAATGTATAAATAAAATAATAACACAGAATAATATTATAATAAATAATCTCATGAAAATAAATGAAATAGATTAAAGGCATTCCTAGCTGTACAAAGCAATACCTTCCATCAAACTCTGATTTAAATCACATCACTAATCTCTTAGTTGTTTGGACTTTTTAAAGTCCTTGTATCCTACAATTTCAATGCTATATTGTCACAAGCATCGCCACTGAATTTTTTTTTTTTTTTAATCACTTTGGTTATTGTGTTCATAAATCTCACTTATTCTATAGTCGTTCTTGCAACTATAATCATGTAAACATTATAAATCAACTCTCAACATCAATTAGAAAAATTTCATGTAATCCACTCCTTTATTATCGTAGGAAATTCACGAAATGCTAAATTAAACAAATAAAAAATTCCTCCAAGGCAAAATAAAAACCAACAGATCAGCACAATATCACGAGGAAAAATTCCTACCACATAGAACAAGCAGTTGTACAACAATAACTAAAACTCTTTTCTTCCACCCCTTTATAAGTTCTACAATTGTTTTCCTCAATATTAGAACATTTATCAAATAAAAATTGAAATGCGAAACTAGTGTAAGCCATCCTCAAGTTTTGATGCATCCAACATCAAAAACTAAACCTGAGAATATGTCATCTTTATAGTACTATGGACGTGAAAAACAAAGGAAACATCGACCAGTAATAGCTAGCTCGCTCGCATTTAGCTATAAATCCCTAATATCTTGTACTCCCGCGAGGGTAGCTGATCCCATCGCTAACATCTGGTGCTTTCATTCTACCAGAATGCTGCGAACGAGAAGAAGCACCTCCGTCTCTAGTATTTGGCATCTGTCTACCAGAATGCTGTGAAGATTCTGTAGATGGAAGGGCCCAACCTCCCTGCCCAATGTGCCCACCGCTGCTAGCTCCTGAAACAAATTGTTGCAGCAATAAATGGTATGTAATTCATCTTCTCCGGTAAAGCATATTCTCAAATATAGAAATAAAACTAGCCCATATTGCAATATGGTAGGATATGCTGGAGTCGAGGAAGAAAACGACTAACCTGCACTTTGATGACTGCTAAAATTACCAGACCAGCCAGGCAAGCGTTTTTGGGCAGTTCCCTTCCAAGCTTCTTCAAAATGATCAAGCTCATCTAAAGCCACAGAAGAAACATTTCCAGTTGAGTACTAGGAGCCTCAAGGGAAGTACAAATTATGTCGGTCAATGTTAAGTACCTTCATTAAGATTGTGTAGGGTCTGCATTGTGTCCACCTTGCCATCTGAATTGAGCTTTCTTGCAAGGGAATGACCCTGAAAAAGTGATGGCCAGATGTAAGTACAATTACATCCTAGGAAATCCAATAAAGTCCTAGTAGAGCTGTAGAGGAATACCTTGTTGTGGATGGCCCTTGATAGTCTGTGGGAAGCTTGTCCAGTCGAAGAATCAGCTTCTTTGCTTTCTTCAAAAGTCACCTGTTCAGAAATCAAAAGAAGCAAGATAGCTTATATATATATATATATATAATTCTCCATTTTTGGATAGAAGGTCAGAAACAGTAGCAACGAATAACTAAAGATGCTAATGGCAGTACAAGTACTTACTCCATCACTTCCCGTTCTCCTTGTCTTAGAAGCTGTATAATAAGCTCCATCTGTTCCCCCGTAAGTGACAGAGGAGCTTTGAAAGGTAAAGCTCTGAGCTTGGGGTTGCCTCTGAGCCCCATTGAACCCATTGTAATCATTTCCATATTGCAAATGCCTAATTTTCTTCTCTGTAACAAGAAGGGTACCCGGTAAATCAAACATAGTATTTCAGATTCATGAAAGTACAATCTAAATTCTATAAATTCGAAAGCACCCAGTACAAGAACATGCTTTACCTTCTGTCTCATTATCAGGATCCTCAACGTATGGTCCACTCCCCGATCTCCCATGTTTTCTAGGATTTTCTTTCCTCTCTTTATTATCAGCTTCCTTCTCATCATCAGAATTAATTTCCTCAATGATTGGACCCCTTGATTGTGTAGGCACCGGAGCTTCTCGCTGCTCAATAAACCCAGATGGAGGTGGGTGCATTGCCGCAAAAGGATTTCCCATTGGACCAAAGAAGCTCGAATCAAACATGCCTCCTCCAAGCGGGCGAGTAAAGAAAGGGTCATCAAATGGATCCCTTCCTCCGAAAAAACTAGACATCAGACTTCCATGACCCCCAAAAGTGCCAAATCTGCCAAACCCAGCAAAAGGGTCAGGAAAGTCGAAGAAAGAGTTCCTCCCACCTCGGCCTCGGCCTCCTTGCATCTTTAAGGTGTTATAACCCCTGAAGAGGACCAGAACAAAAGCAACCCCAAAATATTGAGCATTTCGATTTTGAGCAAAAACCGCTCGAAAACTACGAAATAGAGGAAGAAAAGCCCTGTAATAAATATTGAAACTAAAATACATACGTGTACAGCTCATATTACAAAATACACATGCAAAAATTAGCCTTAGCAAGTGAAATAAGATAAACGAAGAAGCTAGTTATGAACACCATAATATGGTAAAAATTCAAGCTCCAAAACATAAAGTAAATCTTTAAGCATCATAACTGGAAAACCACACATTCACGATTATCAAGGAAAGAGAAACAAATAATTAAAATTCACAAATGCTTGCAACAGCTATATCGACAAGAACCAAAAAAAAGGCGGAAAAACGTGAAAAAGAACAACAATAAAAAAAGGAGGAAGAAAAGGAAGGCAGGCTCACGAAAATTAATGATCGCAAATCAATCAGAAATTATACAACGAATAAGAATATACCGCCAATCCAAATTTTCTCGCAAAACAAACAGAACCCTAAGTATGCCCTATCAAATTTGGATAAATTAAATTAAAAGTTAAAAAGACCAGATTTTGAGCAAAAAAAAAAAGAAGCAAATTCCTTAATATTGCAACAATCACCATATCTAAACCTAAATCGCAGCGAAAGCAATCAAAATATGAGCATCTGCGAAGCGATTGTTGAGGAACGAAAAAATCAAAAAGTTAAGCAATAATCACGAAACCCTATCAACATCCGAAACAGAAATATACATATACATAAACATATATATATAGAGAGAGAGAGAGAGATTACCTGAAACAATTTCAAAAAGATAAAAAACTGAGATCACGAATAAATGTTGTTATGATGAAAAGAGGAGAAAACTCTTCTGGAGATGGATGGGACGAGAGAAAGGGAAGAATTACCCGCCGAAACCTGACCCGATATCACTCGCCATTTTATATCTACCCTCATATAAATCTGTGCGTGTCTTCATTTTTATTTATTTATTTTTTTTAAGAAGAAGAAGGTTCTAGTCTCTTCTTTTTTTTTTTTTTTGTTAGGCTGTATTCATTTTTGTTGGTGATGTGAAATTGTAAGTTTAGACAGCGTTTGTTGTACAAGCATAGCTGTTAATAATGGATCGGAAGACGAACATATTACACTTATGCTTGAATATAATTTATTTTTTGAGTATTATATTTGGTTGAAAAATATTTATTTTATATTTAAATAAAATATATATTTAGATAAAAAATATTTGAATTATATTTTAAAATTAAAAAATTGATATAATTAGTAAAAATAAAGATAAAAAGTTAGTATTGAAAAGTTGATGTGATTATTTTAAAAAATAAATAAATAGTAATTGTTCTTGTAGTATTATTGAAAAGAATTATATTTGAATGTAAAATTTTATATTTAGTGTAAAATTACATTGCGTTTAAATATGATTAAAATATCAAACTTTTACCAAACAACTCCTAATTAACAATGCAATAAAAATGTATATTTTTCCTAAAAAAAAAATTTACAACGAAAGATATAAGTTTATTTTAAAAAATTAATTTGATTATTAAAACTGTTATTTTTTTAACGCAAAAAGCTGTGATTTTTATTGAAAATAAAAAGTAATAATAATTCATATGATTAAAATGTCATATTTTTTTTGTTTGGATAAGATTTTAAGATTGACAAAAGTATTACAGTTAAATATTGCTATTATAGAAAGTGTCACATTATGAAAGTTTATAGGTAAAGTATTAGAAATTTTGCAAATATTATAATAACATGATTCATTTGATTTATTAAGGAGTTGTTTGGAGAAAAATTTTCATTTTAATTTTACTCAAATACAATACAATTTTACACCAAACATAAATTTTGTAACAGTGTTACGAAAAAAATTACTATTTAAAACATTTTTAAAACAATCACATCAACTTTTCAACTCCACTATTTATCTCTATTTTTATCAATCACATCAACTTTTCAATTCTAAAATATTTTTCATCCAAACACACATTGTATTCAAATACAAAACAAATACTTTTCAATCAAATACAACATTCAAAAAAACAAATTTCATTCAAATACAATCAAAATGTAATGCGTTTACCAAACGCCCCCTAATAATTTGGATATATAGGTTTAAGCAATCTAGAGAACACGCGTCTGCTATTGACTATACTTCTCTTAGTAGGCGTTTGGGACAAGCTTTTTTTTGATATTGCGTTTAAATGCAATGCAATTTTCCTTCAAATACAAAAACATTTCATTCAAATACCAATCACATCACATTTTAAATCTAACATAATCACTATTTATTATTTCAATTTTTCTATTACTTTTATTAATTACATCATATATTCCCTCTCCCTCCTTTTTTTCTCTCTACTTTTACCCATCACATCACATATTTATTATTAAAATACAATTCAAATACTTTTCCTCCAAACACACATTGCATTCAAATGCAATACTAATACTTTTCCTCCAAATACAAATTACATTCAATGCATTGTATTCAAACGAAATACAAATACAATACGTTCACCAAACGAACCCTTAAATTCTCTCTCTTTCTTTGCTTGAAGGTAGTAAAGGTAAGGATTGAGCGTTCAAGTTAATATGGATTGAAATAATAAAGAACAAAAGTTGGAAATAAAAGTTAAAATGAAAAAACATTGTAATAACCTATATCTAATAGATTAGAATTCACTATCAAACTAATACTAAAATATAAGGTGCTAAGTTGTAGTAAGTAGCATTTTTTATAAAACAAAGAATTAAATAACAAGATTATAAAATATTTGAAATCAACAACCAAATATTTGAAATTGAAAAAAAAAATGTTTATCTTATATATTTATGTTATTTACTTCAATGTTAAGGGGAAAACAAAATTTTGCATGTTTCTAAAAACTAATATTAACAGTAATTGTAAATATAACCTAATATCAATATCGTATTCATTCTATTTAAAGAGTAGGATTTAAATTCCCCAACCTTTAAATTTATAAAAAAAAAAAAAAAAAAATTCCTTATGTTAACATAGCTGATAAAGCTCATAATAAATCATATTCATTCACACTTCTACACGGTCCAATTTATAATGATCCTAACCTTGTACAGAAAAAGCCCGATTTTAAGCGAGTACATTGTATCATGCATAGATAGGAGATCACCCATTCAACCATTTTGTAAAACTAATTTTCTATTCATCACATCTTCTTTGTGCTGATATCTGTGAACCATGACTTGTGTTAGGATAACACGGAGTTGCCAAGCCTGGCTTCTCTGGATATAATTTGGTTATGTTCCAGTCACACGTCTGAAGAAATCCAAACCTCATCTCATGTTCTCATTTGCTATCATAATTGCCGGAGTACATTTAACTCGGGCTTTGTTGGATATTCAAGACCATGAAGTGCAGGCATTCGTCTTAAGTCCTCTTCCGAATATGCGGGGATGAGCCAGTACTTCTTATCCGTCCCAAAAACCTGCTAAAGAGAAAGTCTATCACTATCCAAACCAGACTACTCTTTGCTCGACACTTTTTCAAATAAGTTAGTTTAGGATTTTCTGTCCTTTTAGAAGAAGCAGTGTATTTCCTTGAGAATAGAAGTAGAAGAACAAGTTAAAAGTTCAAAAATAAATAAATAGATAAGAAGAAGAAGAAGATCCTGCAATAGTGATGCTAAGCAACAAAGAATGGATGCAATGAAAGTTTTTATTGTAATATAACCTGTTCAAAGTTTTTTCTCCGACCAAGGTCATAATGCCATATAGGAGTTCTTCTCTTCTCATATGCCTGAAAAAAGGTAAAACAACTAGAAGATTATGTTAGCATTGCAAAAGTATAGGCTCCCGCCAACTCTAAGAAAATCTTAAGGGAAAGCATAATAATTAGTAAAAGTCATTACCTCAATTGTGGTAGTGTTGCCTCCCACCAATGACAGATGCATGATCAGAAATCCCATAACACTCAAAGAAAAGGCGAAGTTCAAAACTGGAAAGATTCATTACAATCAAGGTAAGCAAGTAAAACACTGAGGTGACAATAAACCATATTGATGAAGATGGTCATCCTAGAACTTACCGAATGTGATAAAAGTGGCTGCAAGGGTGCCTGGTGTTCCCATTATCTCCCCATCAGTAAAAAACGCTATAAAATATGGTAATAGTGATAATGTGACAACAGTTGTCTCAACAAATGTGTAAAACTGCACCAAGATTGAGCAGGAAAGATATATTTCAGTCATACACTCAAACTTGCTCCTGTATTTGGTTTACATTTACATCGTGAGGGAACCGTATCAATAAGAAGAATACAAGGCATTCAAGAAAAAGACAAACTCCATACCAGCAACATCAAGCATGGTGCGTTGACACAGCAAAATTTAACACCAAAAAAAATGCAAATATAGGTTTTAGTAATAAATTACGTATAGCAGCTAACAAATAAAGATTTTTTTAAGTTCGTCAATGACAACATAGGCATGTTTGAGCTATGTATTATTAACTAACCATCTATGGAAGAATAGAAGAATTAAAGGTCCAAAATGATCATAATAAGAAAAAAATACAAGAGGCTAACAAATTATTTCAAGAATGAAATTGCCCGCCTATATGAAAGTTAGAATGTAGACATCATAAATAAAGGAAACAAGAGCTTTTAAGCGTACCATGAAGCTTGAAAAAAATAAAAAAACGAAACGGTTAACATGTTACGTACCAAGAAAAGAAGGAAGTATTTATAATTCAATGCCCCAACGCAGTTCACAACCCAAACGCAATGGTGATCCATTTTCAATATACACCTTCCACCTAAACACTATCCAAAAGTTAATCTTTCTCATGTTGCACAGCAATTGTTCAAAACACACATTTGAAAACAAAACTCGCTCCAAACAACTCACAGACAGAACAATGATGGCACCGAGGCGGTTTACACTGGTTGCACTTTCGACAGAAGCGCACTCTTTGATTGTCTGGAATTGTATCATCTAATCGGCTCGATCCTTGTCCTGTGCCATTACATTCTGATCCTACCAATGAATCCGCCTCGCCTCTTTCCTCGTCCGTTGCAGGCTTCCAGTTCGGCGGAACACCACCTGGATCCGTTACAACAACAGAAAAGTAGCTCCACAGTAACATCACCAACTACACAAGACACAACCAGTTGGCCAACAGAAAGTAGCTCCATTAACCACCTCAGGTTTACATAATGAATTAACAAGCATAGAAATTTCCTCACACATAAATCAAGCACTTTTTTAAAATCTAGTAAAACATGGAAATTTAGCCCCACACTAATGCTGAAAAACGATTGGAATTACTTAGTATAATACTAATAAAAATAATAATTTCTTTAGCAAAGAAGAGAAACAATTTGAGACTAAATCTACAAACTTTGCCAAGTACAATAAGTTTAAAAGAACATTTTTCACCAAAAATAACATCAATTTTCATCCTAAATCAAAAAAAAAAAAATCGAAGCAAAGTTCAGGGCAAGGTCTAAACCTCAAAACGTTCAGAAATTCAGCTAAAAAAATACTGATAGCTCGAAGTGAGGAAAAAAAAAAAAAAGAGGAAATAAATTGATATTAATTACCAGAAAATGAAACAAGAGCAAGACAAGGAGGGAAAGCAGGGAGTGGAGGCCACCAAGGAAGAGAGCGGGACCGAAATGGGCTAAAACGACGACGTAATAGCTGAGAGACACTATTCCGAGCACGAAGACGATCATCACGGAGCCGAGCGCGCGGAGGGCGGTGCAGAACTTGAACACGTTCCAAGCCATATGATTTACTCTTAATTCAATTCAATCTATGCATGCACAATTACCCTAACAAGATGATGAAAAATCCATTCTTCCAACATAGATATTTATATATAATATATATATTTTTTCTTTTTGGATAAATAGGAGAAAATCAAACTCGATAATAATGGATGGATTTACTTGGAATCCTTGAAAATAGTTTGATTTTTTCTTTTTTTTTTTTTTTTTTTTTGGAAGAACTCTGAATCTTGTTTCGGGCTTTGAAGTATTTTTCTTTGTCGGGAATCCCCTTTTTTTTTTTTTTCCTTGAGAGGGAAAATGATGGAAAATGAGAGGCCCAACTCCGAAGTCTCCTTTATTTCCTGTTCGTCAAATTTGTCCTTCTTTTAAATTACATTAACATCTTTATGTATATATTTTTAATTATAAACTCACTTTTCTAATTAAAATTAATAATATTAAGATTTCATCTTTTTAATTTAATTAAATTTAGATATAAAATAATTAAAATATTTTTATAAATTTCAATTATTAATCTTATCAAGGAAGATCATAATCATTTATTTATTTAATTTAAGTTTTTTTTTCTAAATTTTTTTTAATTTAAGTTCTAAAAGACAATTTTTGTTAAAATGAATAAAAGCCTACGGGTCCGTTTGGATGGGGTGTTTCATTTTGGAAAATGAAAAATTTTTAGATATGAAAAATAAAAAGTTATTTAGAATTTTTTTTAAAAGTGAAAAGTTGTTTGGGTGGGTGAAAACTTTTTGTTTCTAGAGAACTCTTTTTTCATTTTTTAAAAATGAAAAATGTTGGATATTCAGGTACGAAAATTTAGGAAGGTTCATTTTTTTTAAAATGAAAAATTTTTCATTTTCCAAATTTGAATGTGTCAAACAGACGGACGGTACAACTTTGTCGAGACTACCCCCTCATCCCACGACCCCCTAACGCCAAAAACTGCTAGAGCCAACGCCCTAGCTTGCATTGGAGCCTGGGTCTACGTGGTAAAGACTGGTGGCAACACCCACGAGCCTCCTCTCTTGTTCTCAATCTCTCTTTCCATCGTTCCCACGAAGGTTGCGACACACACAAGCCTCACAGTCTCCACTCTGCAGCTACAGCTGCCATAGATCTTGCCATTCGAGAAGGCCATCAAACGAGAAATTTGGCCAGGCATCATTCAACGTGCGATAAGGGATCATTTTGCCATTGGGAGGTCACGACCATGAAAGGGAAGATTAGGGAAGGGGGGACGACCCTTATGGAGATTGGAGATAGAGAGGGAGAGAGAGGATCATCGATGGTAGGCCACCAGTCGGCGGGGTGGGAGAGTAGGGATTGGGCAATTTCACCGACGGGGGGAGTGCCATGGATGATTTGTTTTGTTTTGTTTGTACTTAAAAGTGGAAAAGAATACTTCACATAATCATTTAAATCTTTTATTATCGATACATATTTAAAAATAATAATAATTTCCTTTTATTAATTTTCTTATGAAAACAAACTTTTTTACGGATATTTTTGTCATAATTATATATGCTTTATATACTCTTTTTTTTAATAAAATTTCTAACAAGTGTAAATTGTTCATCCAAATAGTAATAATAAAACAAAATGTAAATTATGATTTTAAGTATTTAAAAAACAATTAGAAATCATTTTTTTTGTCAAAAAAATAGTAAAAGTGCCATTTAATAATTACATAGATGGCTAAAGACGTTTTAATGTAAAGAAGGACGGTTATGGTGTATTAATATAATTTATGATTAAACTAATAATCAACTAACAGAAAAGATATTTCTATATTTTTTTGAAAAGGTCAAAGGCTAATGTCATTAGTTTTGATCAAATCTCTGTAATTTTGAAAAAATATGAAGGATATGAGTATAGTTTACTTTTGTTATTAGTTTTATTTTTACTTTTAGTTTTTACGGGGTTGGTTTTACTTTTTAACATTTATGTGTTGCTTCCCACATTTATCATGTCGTAAATAATTTTTTGGTGTAAAAGACAAAAAGCAAGGGAAAAAGGAATGTCATAAGACGTTTTAGGACAGTGTTGGGTTATGGTATTCAAATTTTAGTCGAATAAATAAAATGAAGGTAAAAAAAAATCCAAGATAGTATAATACAACATAAGATTTTAAAATTATAATATAATCCAAATTATTAGTACTAAATAGCATAATTAAAATAAATAACAAAAATAAAAACTCAAAACTACCTTTACTTTCTTTCCTCTCTTCAACCTTTCTGCCTTCAGTTCATCTGTCTCTCTTTCTCATCATCAACCGAAGATTAGCACGGCAACGGTGCTGCATTGGTAAGAAATAGAAACATCAGTGACTTCATCTTTACCGGTGGGTGGAGCGAAAGTGAGTGGTCGATGGCAAGATCCATTGCGACTTCCTCTGGATCGCAATCTCAACAGCGATGGCTTCACTCTGGATTTTGAGGCGACGGCTTTATCTCCGTTGACATAGCTATAGCACCATGATTGACAAGGTGCTTCCACAATGACAACAAAATGACAAGCTTGGATTTTCAACGTAGCGCAAAAATCTGATTTTGATCACGATTTCCAAGCGATTCGTCGCCTTGATTCTCACCGTCAAGAAAGTTTGCCAGATTTGGTGTACACCAACGGTTGGGCAGTTTACGTCTAAGGTTTTGGGGGTTTGGAAGGAAAGAGAGAGAAAATAGGCAAAGGAGAGACAAAGAAAAGAGAGAAAAGTGGGCGTGGGGGTTTTTTTTTTTTTTTGGTGATTCAACGTCTAATAAATTTAAATATGTTAAAATTTTTATTAATATCTTTTAAATATACTATATTATATGAATTTTTTAAAATTAGAATTGTTACTTTTAATTAATTTGAAAAAACAAATTAACTACAATTAAAATGATCATTTGAACTCTTATCTTAATATAAGAAGGTCAATAAAAGCAATATAAATTAAAAAAAATGATGATGACATCTACAAAAATAACGTGAAAACTAGAAGGAACTAATAAATAATGTTATAATTAAAAGGAACTATTCAATAGCGTACTGATTTAGCATTCGTTATTTACTTTTTATTCCTTAAATTTCTCTTTTACTATTTGATTGTTGATATAAATTTCTTCCATTTTTTAAGTAACATGTTTTTTGTGCTATTTTTTTATGGATAATTGGGGATGTCATAAAAAAGTGGAGGATGAATTGATTTTTATTACAGGTTAAAAAGTTTTATAGAAAATGTTATAAAATTATTTACATTTGGTAAATAAAAAAATGTTGTATTCTATCTCTCACTCCTCCCCATTCATTCTTTCTCCCTCTCTCCTGAATGATTCTTAGACGTCGTTCCAAACATCTTCAGCTACAGTTGCCACCTCCATCAATCTATCAACACAACCTCTGACCTTGATGTTGCTGGCTCTGATCTACTCGCTGAGCTCTTCTCTATAACTCCAATCATGAGTTCACCGTCGGAGCTGGATTGCGAGATGACTTCATTCTCTCGATCTTTGGCGAACAAAGAACAAAGCCATCACGAGTCAAGGCGAGGAGAGAAACCTCACGATTGATCATTGCTCATGTGGAGATTCACGATCTCCACCTCATTGCACCTCATGGTGGTAGGGCTCCTGTGGTGAGATCCAGGCCTTTAACAACGACAACGACAAATTTAAGCCTTTAATGACCCCGAAGACATCGTGTTTCAGCTAGCGATGGTGGCGGCAAGAATATGCCACGCTGCCTTTCCTAAGCTTTGTTCTCTACCAAATCCATTGCAATCCCTTGGTCCTAAATCGATCTCGACCTTGCCGGAAGAACCACCCTTTGCCACTATGTGAGACTTCTTTATTAACGAAGATAAGGAGAATGTGTTGTTTGTTTCATGGCAACTGTTGGGCGCTCTCACGGGAGAATAGAAAGAAGAGTAAGAAAAAGGGGAGAGGAGATACAAAAAATTTGTTAAAATTATTAATGATAAATGAATCATTTATCATCGGTAAGTAAATAATTTATCATTAACAAATTAATTATTTACTAAAATAATGGTAAATGAATATTTTCTATTGGTAATAATTCATTTACCAACACTATTTTTTTATAAGAGAATTTTTTTCTATAGCAAAAATCAACCTAAGGTATGATTTTTTGGTAATTTTCTAAAGTTTTTTCTTAATTATAAGATCTTTTTTAATTTAATATTATTCTTTCTTATATAAAATAAAGATTTAAAATTATAATTTATGATCATAAAGTCAATAGGCTAGCTCTTAAACTACTATTTTTTCAGCTTTTTTTTTTATTCACCATTTCAAATAAAGAAGAAAAATTGAACTTAGTTTTTATTGAAAAGTTAACAAATTTTACTGTTCATCAATTATAATTATATCTTAAAAACTTAAACATGAAAAAGTCTATTACTTTTTATATATATATAAACTCATATGAGGTTTTTTTTTTAAAATTATACAAAAACAAGATTTATATAAATATTTTTTTCGAATAAATTTTAAGCTTTTATATCTTTTTACTTTAAATATATATTTTATTCTAAACGAGCAACTCAATTTCAACTTAACACGAATCAAAATTTTCCAATTCAAGTGGGTGAAACAGAGGCTTAGAACATGTTTGATAACAAATTTTAGGCTATGAAAATCAATTTTATATCAAATACAAAATTTTACATTCAAATATAATCATTTTTAACAGTGTTATGAAAATAATTACTATTCAAAAACTTTTAAAACAATCATATCAACTTTCAATACTAATTATTTATCTCTATTTTTACTAATCATATCAACTTTTCAATTCTAAAATACCTTTCATCCAAATATATATTTTATTCAAATACAAAATAAATATTTTTTAATCAAATACAATACTAAAAAAAAAATTATATTCAAATATAATTAAAATGTAATGCATTTACTAAACGCACTTGTCTTATCCATGTGTCATTGTAGACATTTACTATTGGGTAGCATGGCGCCGTTCAAGTAAACTTTACACAGCTTAAAAGAAAAATAAAAAATATATCATTTATTGCTTTGTCTTAGAAACGACATGGCGTTTATACACTTTCAAAACGAAACGTTTTTCCCAATCTTGTAAAAACGACACGCTTTCCTTCTTCAATGGACGACAACGCCCCAAAATTGAATGACGTCGCTTTTGTATTTGGAGAGGGAACGACATTGCAAAAACGACGAGTGATTTATTGTCCCTCTAAAAGACATGAGTTTGAAAAACGACACGCCGTTTCACTAAAGGGGGATTTATGGCAAACAAGAATTTTTTTCCCACCTCCCATGCAACAAAAAGGGTATTTTTTTTTCAAAGAATAAATTATAGATTATTTAAAACGAAATGGCTGTTTTTATATGAGAATAAATGGACCAAATCGTTCTTTGAAAAAAAAAAAAAAAAAAAAAACCAAATAACAACAGCCGCAACAGCATCGAAATTAGCGACGTCGTTTTTTTTTTTTTTTTTCCGAGTGAATGACATCTTCAATTTATCATTTAATTAGAAAGACATTTAAATTAAACGAGATTACTGGTGCAGTTTGCACCCCCATAAAAACACATTGTATGTAAAAGTTTTATATTCAAATATAAATTTTTTTAATAATATTATAAAAATAATTATTTTTTTTTTTTAAATAATCACATTAATTTTTTAATTTTAATTTTTTTATCTTTATTTTTACTAATCACATCAATTTTTCTGCTCTAAAATACAAAACAAATACTTTTTAATCAAATACAATACTCAAAAAATATATTACATTCAAACGTAATTAAAACATAACGTGTTTATCAAACGAACGTTCAACACAATGAACAAATTTAAATGACATGGCGTTTATCATGTATAAAAAGCGACAAGATTTTCTTTTCTCTCTTTTTATCTTTAATCTGTGCTATTTTGGAACTTTGTTTTAATCTGTGCTAAGTGATTGAAATAAGAAAAAAAAAAAAACTAGTACGCTTTTCTTTAACTAAAAATTACACAATTTATTCTAAAGTAATTAACAGAAATAGTCATGTGAGAGGTACTTTTTTCTTCATTGTCCTTGAAAATAAAACAGTTTCACCTTATATGTCATTATTTAAATAAAATTTTCGTGAAAATATAATTTATATAAAAATTTTAAATTATTATATGATAGTTTCTAACGTGATTGTCAATTTAAAATCTGCCACAAAAATAAATTCAGAACAAATATGTCAACAAAAAAAAAAAAAGGCCAATTGTTTAAGCACTAACATTACCAAGCAACATTTGCATCCTGACTGTGACACCTGAGTTTTACAAAGCCTACTGGAGGAGGGCTTGTGCGACGGTAAACATGAATTAAAAGGGTAAGACGACATAGAAAATCCGAAGAAGGAAAAAAAGTACAACGAAAAAACTCATTAAAAAGCCTCTAAAAAAGAATTATTTCTGCCTTTGCCAAATCCCATTTACAGTAAAAGCCACAGAAAACAATGTCAACCAAAAAAAAAAAAACTTGACAGAACAAAGTGAGAATTAACATTAATTACTATATATTTAAAAAGAACATTAACATTGAGGACCAAAGAAGCCTTCTTTGCAAAAAAAACTGCAGGCATCTTCAGTATTTTCTCAAAGGACTCGTAGCTCCAACAAACCTACAGGAGCTCTAAGTATGAAATTCACACAAATTTATGGAGTCAAAGCAGCAACAACTTGCAATATCACAAAATTAATTTCTTGTGTTGCAATTTGCAGAGAATCTAACCGCACTCCCTTTTTGTTTCATAATCATTTTAGGGCAAATGACACATGTATATAGATAAGAGCTCATATCCGATAGTCAAAATGATCTGACAATTTGTTGATATTATATTAATCACATATAAATCATTAGTGTTTTAACATATTTGTTGATACATATTTGATTGATAATTTCAAATAATATGATATAAAATATAAAGTTATATGTAGATCAAAAGTAATTATATCTTGTCGAATAAAAAAGTTGTAGCTATCAAACTTTGTATGGTTGTCAAACAGGAAAACATTCTTTCATACATAGTAAGATATCCATACAAATAAGAAATTTTTGTAGAAGCAACTCTAATATTTATTATGATTTACTATTGTTGTTTGTGCATGTCCAATCCACACAATCCATGTATAAATTGTGCAAATTTAGCAACCAAGCCAATTTTCGTGTCGAACGTAAGAAAGTCTCACTTGCACATTTCACAAAAGGAGATACACATTCGAAACACGAATCTGAACATTGAAATGGAAAATGTAATGTGTTTTTCTTCCTTGATAGACGATCAACAATCAGTATGCATACAGTTATTAATGCTTCTTTGGCACAAGATTTGGCACAGCAAGTATGAATTTGCAAAGGTCTTTTTCACAAGAGCTGAACCAAGCCAGACGATACACATATATGTGTGCTTTGTTCATCGTTTTTCCCAAAAAATCATCATTCTCCATAATATAATATATAAACTGAAAAATATAAAACAACATTCTTTTTTCTACAATAAAAAAGAAATTGATAGTGTCGTTTAACCTTTGTCTTTATTATCTATAAAAGAAATCTCAAAACCCACTAATTGAACAGAAAAAATGGTTAGAATGATAAGCTCAGTTCACACAAACCACCACAAGCTTAATACTTAACAAAACATCAATCATGCAAAAGTTCCAAACATGGAAACATAACAAAAAAAAAAAAAAGAGAAGAATAAAAGACATCCTTGTTACCACACCAATCTATCTATCTGTGGTTTAACATATCACACTTCACTTCAAATATAATACCAACAAAAATTAGTTATCTCATACAATTAATACAGCATACGGACCAGAATCGTGGAGGAGCATGGAGAAAGAGTGGGGAAGTATGCACGTGAAGATTGACTCCAAGAAACATACAAATAGAGGACAGAAATCAGCGGCTAAACCTCTGCCTTAATACATACCAGCAAATAGAGAGAGGAAATCCATCAAACAAATAAGGACCACGACATCGTCGATGAACGAACCAGCGGTCTCTCGCTGTCTAATTTATGACACTCACATGCCCCAAAAAAAGTATTGTATATTTGTATGTATGTGTGTGTGTGTATATATATATATACACGATGGACTATTGTTTTGTTTTGGGTGGTTTATCGGGTTTAAGGCTCGTTTGGTTTGCAGTCTCGCATTTAAATTTTTTGTTTCAGTTTTATCTTTTTTTTTATGAAAACTTAATAAAAATTATAATTAAATCAATTAATTTTAACTTAAAATTTCATTTCATTTCGTTCTAGAGTGGATTTGTGAATCATTGGTACCTTTATATGTATTGTTGGAGTAAAAACAAAAAGAAATTAAAAAAAATCTCTGGAATAAATGTGGGTAGTTGGGGAATTCGAATTCTGAGATGGTTTGGGGGGTGATAAAGATATCCGCCATAAATGTGACCACCAAAACATTACGTTTACTCATTAAATGCGTTAGAGTCTGATTGAGTCTGCCGTTTTAGCTACTCCATTTATAACACACATACACTCTCTCTTTTTCTAGATCAGTGTTTGCTCTTCTGTGGTCAAAAACCACTTTCCCACTTCCTCCTTCCCATCCCTCGTGGTCTTGGATGATCTTCACCCAAAGGATAATTGTATCACCTATAGAAGAAAAATATATATAAACAAGGGAAAAGAAAAAACTTAACTCATAGTTTTTTTTTTCATTGCAATTTTTTTAATTTTAATATGATTTCGATCCGATATTACGTTTAAAAACATTTTTATTGTCGTAGAAAGCTCCTATTTAAAAATTTCTTGCAAGTTTAAGTTTACAAGATCAAGCCTCTCTAGGAGGGATCTATTTTTCAGATAATATCTAATTTGAGGACTAAAAGAGGTCATATAACCAAATTTGTTACTCTTTTTCTTTTTTTTGGTTACTTTCTTTAACCATAATGTTACTTGTGGTGGACTCAAGGACTGGTACTCCATTTGAAGGAAAACAACCAAATCTTATAAAAAGTAAGGATCGCATTATTTTTATTTTTTCTTAGTATATCATTATTAGGATTTAAAATCATTTATTTTTTGCTAACTTTTAATCCATTTTTATTAGGTATAACGTGTTTTTCACTCTAATAATAATGATAATAATAATAATAATAGTAATAACAATAATATATTTATACTAATGTGGTAGGCCATCAGTTCAGGTACATTTTTTTTAGCTTCTTTCTTGACAGCCATCTCACACTTGACTAGCACACTTTTCCTTTGTATTTCTATTCAGAAGAAGAACAAAAAAGTGAAAAGCAGTCTCTGCGCACATTAATTAGGGCGGGTTATGAAAACAGTACGTTACTTCTCTTTCTTAGAATTGTTACCATAATGGGGTACTAAATTGTTTTTATGTGACCAAGAATGGAAAATAACTAATAATTCTCTCCCTAACCTCACACCCGTGCGTCCGTGCAATAATAAGATGTTTATGATAGGCAATTATTAAGGAAAAAAGAAAAGAAAAAAAGAATGAAATAAAGATAAAAAAAAATATTATATATTGTGATTACATATAGTATAACGATGATTATAAAATATAGTATTATTGTAAGATATAGAGTTAAAAAAAATATGATTAGAACTCAAGCTTAGGACAACCATCATATGATGGTACAATAGGAATGTAGCCTTTCACCTAGAATAATCATGGTGATTAATTGGTTTAGTCCTCAAATTTGATGCAAAACTACCCTCTTTAATATCAAACCTCCCCCTTTTGAATTTTGATGCGTATATGGAGTGGCCCCATGGCTTTAAAACCACATCAACTTGTCCTAAATGACATGCTAAATGGTAATGTGGTCCAAATTAGTACTTAATGCGCCAACCATTTTGGCATCTTTTGTTTTTGGTACTAATTATTTAGAAATAGTAAATATTCAAAAGAATGAAAGCTGAACCTCTCCCTTCTTCATATGACCATTTGGGAATATTTGGTTAAAGCCTAGTTAAAATTACCAACTATTTGGATTTGGGGGTATGGATCATCCCAATACGTTTGTAATGAGTAATTAATGAGCCGCTGAACTTTTCTTCAAATGCATGGCTTTAAAGCCAGTTTACTAAATTCTTTCTTCCATAAATGTCAAAGACATTCCTTGATTGGTAAATTCAATTTACGAAAGAAAAATACTGTCAACTAACTCATTCTCACCTTGATCAAATTTATATCCTTTTCTTGTTTGTTGCATATCGGCTGGTGAATAAACTTTTATGTATTGTGTGAATATATACATACACACAAAATCCTTATAGTATATATATATAATCCACCCAAAATAAAAATACCCTAGAAACTTCTAAAAATCCTTTTTCTTTTTCCTATTTAAAAAATAATAATTTAAAACCCCATTCAATTACGCCAATCATTAAATTGTCAAAAATTCTTAATACGTTATAACAATTCTCATAGACTCATAGTCCATTTAAAGTTATACTTTAATATAGTTGAAATAAGATTTTGAGGTTTTTTTTTTTTTTTTTTTTGAAGGTAAGATTTTGAGTTAAGGTGGACCACATTGATGCAAAAACAAAACAAAAGGGGTCCAAATCCAATTGTATGCTCGTTCCATTTGATCAAAAAGCAAACAGGTTCAAGGGGCGAAAAAAGGGTTATCTAAAAGAAATCATTTCATACGCCATTACTTTTTTACCTTTATTAGAAGGTCCTCATTGGGACCATTTATGCAAATCGTTAAAAAAAAAAAAAAAAATCTATAACCCCTAATCCATATCCAAATTCCAGAAAAATAAAATAAAAATAAAAATTGAGAGGGTTGGAGTTGGACAATTAGTTTCATTTTTACAAAAAAAAAAAAAAAAAAAAAACTGTGGTGATTTCATTTCATGGACATGAATCACGATTGTAAAGAGATGAAATGACAAAATATATACACAAACCAAAACAAAATAAAAAAAAAAACCGATACCCAAAACAGAGAAGGAGAGTGTGAGTGTGTTGGGATAATATTATCTCACCCACGTATATAGATATATGCGTCATGTATGTATAACATTGTAGCGTGAAAAAAAAGATAATAATAATAATAATTCAAACCAACAACCCAAGCAAAGCAATGTGATAACACACACAGAACTCACCCAAAACGATGGCTCCTTCTTCTTCCTCCAAATCCCCTCCTTCTCCTTCTCCTTCTCCTCCTCAACCACCTCCAAGCCAGTCTGCCCATTTCACTCCCGTAAGTATTTTTTCTGTTTGTTTCTCGAGGAAAAAAGAAGAAGAAGAAGAAGAAGAAGAAGAAGCTTAGTCGGTGTTTTGACTAGATTATTTTATTGGTGTGGTTATTTCTGATTTGTGTTTTCAGATTCAAGAAGAGAACGAGGATGAAACTCCGGTCGGTAATAGTGCCACAAATTGTACGGACAAGGGGACGGATAGTACGACTCCGAAGCACCAACCAACGCCGCTCCACAGAAACGGCAAGAAGCAGCAGCGGCAAAACGACGACGCGTCGGTGTCGTGCAACAAGTGCCGGCCGAACTCCAGAGAGAAGATCTCCGTCGTTCCAATGGACAACAATGGCGGCGGCGGGCTCCACAAGCATGGGCTGTCGTCGATGGCGAGTCCGAACGGGATTTTCAAGTCGATAATCTCGTCGCTGACGAGGAATATCAAGAGTCCGAAGCTGACGAGCGGGGCGGATTCTTCGTCGTCGTCATCGGCTTCCGCGGCGGCTGCGGCGGCGAGGGAGGAACAGTGGAAGATCGCGGTGGCGGAGCTGTCACACAAGCTGATTCAGGCGACGAGGAAGAAGGACGAGGCGGTTCTGGAAGCTTCGAGGCTGAAATACTCCATGGCCGAGCTTGAGAAGAAGCTCAGCAAGCTCGAAATCTACTGCCATAGCTTGAAATCTGGCCTCGACGAGTGCAGCGGCAACTTCAATTCCAATTCCTCGCCGTACAGAAAACGACAACAGAACAACAATCCGATCATCCCGAGCTCAAACGACAAGGAAATCGTAGAGAGCTTCCTCGTTGCCGTCGCCGAGTCCCGGAGCGCCGTCCGCCTCCTCAGCCGGTCCCTGACGGTGCAGCTCCGCCACATGGGAGCCAAAATCCACGAGAGAATCGCCGTCCTCCTCCAGCCATACGACATCAAAATCTCCCTCTCGAAGAACCCTAGGACTTTGCTCTTCTACCTCGAGGCTCTCCTCAGCCGCGCCTTCTTCGAGGACTTCGAGTCCGCCGGGTTCCACCGGAGCTCGGCCGTGCAAATCCTCGACCCGATCGAGCGCTGCGAAGCCAATGCTGCGTCGTTTCGCGCCATCAGGGGCTTGACCTGGGAAGAGGTTTTGAGCAAAGGGACGAGGCATTTCAGCGACGAATTCAGCAGCTTCTGCGACAGGAAGATGAGCGAGATCGTCGCCATGCTCGGCTGGAACCGCGCGTGGGCCGAACCGCTCTTGCAGGCCTTCTTCGGCGCGTCCAAGTCCGTCTGGCTGGTTCACCTCCTCTCCAACTCGGTTCACCCCGGGCCGACCGTTTTCCGGGTCGATAAAGAAACCGGGTTCGACCCGGTTTATATGGAGGACATGGGTGGTGACAAGGCCCGAAAGCTGGTCCCGTCCGTGGTCCGAATTATGGTCGCACCCGGGTTCTATGCGTTCGGAAGCGTGGTGAAATGCAAGGTACTTTGCAGGTACGTCCAGCATCATAAATCAATTATAAAAATTTTCTTTTTTTTCTTTTTTTTTTTCTTTTTAATAATTAGCCTCCTTACCGTGCATCCATCCTCTAACATGCATAATTTTTAGTTTTACACATCAGGTCATCTTTTAACCATTCTACTATTACACAAAAAATGATTAACTTTTTTTAATGGAAAGTTTATCTCCATTAGTGAAGTTTAATTTGAAAGTAATATTGAACCTTGGCTAAAAATAGTAATATTTTGAAAATACAACTTTTTTCTTAAAGGTTTTAACTGATTATATCGTATTTAATTTTAAATCGGATGTATACGATAACTCGATTAAAATGATATTAATGAATTGTAATTTAATAATTATATAATGTGTGTGTGTGTGTGTGTGTGTTTTTTTTTTTCCACAGGTATTATAACAACGAGTACAAGGGTGGTAATAGTAATAACACCAAGAGCTTAATGGAAAACCATTTTGATACTTAGTTGCTTTTATATTGATACATTTATATTTCTATGGAGACTACTTTTTGGGGGCTACTTGATTAGTTAATTAATGTGGACATTGGTGATGATTATGTGCTTAATGTTGTTTAGGAGGTTGGTGTTGATAAAAGAAAAAAAAAAAAAAAAACCAATGGAGGAATGTAAAAGGGGAAATTGGCATTTGGCTCTCAACTGGCTTTTGTTTTACTCTATGTCTAGTCCATTTCAAAGCCTTCATTATTCTCTCGCGGTTTTGGGCACTAGTGTTGTTTTCATTTTAAGGACGAGCCCTGCATATATTTATATTTTTGACTTATTTATACGAAAATCCTTTTGAACTTTTTAAATCGACGATTTAGTTTCTAAAATTTTTTTTAAGCAATTAGCCTTCTAAACATATAATTTTTGATAATTTAATCATTTTTGTTTAAATTTATTAAAATTTAAATAATTATTTACACGTAATTTGCATATTATAGTCTAAAAAGACTAGAGTGGTGTTAATTATTTTTGCTTATTTACGTATAATTTCTTTTGAAATCTTTAATTTAATTAAATTATATTTAAATTTAAATATAAATTTTAAAAAGAAATTTATATTTAAAATAAGTAAAAATAATTAACAATATCCCTCTTATATTCTAATATGTAAGTTTTATATTAAAAACTGTTCTAATTTTAATTAATTTAAGTAAAAAGAATTAAATTGTAAAAAGTTATGAATTCAGGATTGATTGTTCAAAATAAAATTTATAGACTAAATTATAAAATTTGAAAAATACAAAGACATCCGTACAAATAAATCATATATATATATATATATATGTTATTCCCATGATCCCAACTGTATGGAAAGAATCATACCCATGATAAAAACGAACCGCGGGAAAGGGCAGATCATGATGGCCATGTGGAGTGCCTGAATATGGTGGGATCGATTCTATACTTCTCTTTTGGATATGTGTGGTTTTTTTTTTTTGGATTCATTGGGTCTGGGAATCTTCTTTTAAAAATGAACATAGAAAAATTTTACTGTGCATAAGCGAGTAATGCCAACACATTATCCAATGTATTCTGGCAGTATATTTTCATGTAAATGGTTGGGAACTCATTTTTGGAGTTTCTTAGGAAACAGAAAAGCATTGGTTTCCTCAAATTAGTGTAGATTGGATTGTTTTGTTTTCCTGAGAGAGATGTGGCTGGGCTGGCTAGTTAGAACTCGCTAGTTGGTAGAAGCTAATTTATATCCGTGCCGAGCAAACAAAAACAGAGAAGAGTGGATGGTTAAGTTAATATTTGAATCATATCAAAGGTTGGTCTTGTTCTTTTCCTTTTAGGTTGTTTGTATTGGATTGTGGTGGAAAAAGAAATAAAAGAAATGGTTTGTTGGGGTTTTGGAGGCTTCTTGCAAAAAGGCCATGCTTTGGCTTGGTCATTTTGTCCTACTATCGTACACGACTCCAAACCAAAATATATGTTTATTATACGTCTATGTAAAATAATTGTTATACTAATGAATCCAAGTTAGGGGGAATGAAAATGAGATGGAAATAAAAGTAATAGAAAATGAAATAAAGGTTATTGTTCTTCTTCTAATGAATCTGAGACAGGGTTGGAATGAATATGAGACTAGTAAAGGTTATTGATTCTTTTTACTGTATATTTACCAGAGAGGATGTGAAAAGCAAAACAATCTAATTCCTTCCCCCCTTAAAGAATTTTCTATTTTGGGTTTAAACCTAAAATAGAAATCACATTAATATAACTACTAAAATTTATAATTCACAAAAGAAAATTATAGATTTATTTGATGTGTATTTATTAAGATTAAATAAATTTGATATTGATAAAAAAAAATTTGGTATTCATTCTCTTATATAGGAATCAATATATATGGGTGTAAGAATTTCAAATATATATATATATGGGTGTAAATATTAACATTTCCTTTATCATTAATTATATATATATATATCGCATGAGGCTATTACCAAACGTTATTGATTTTTACAAGTACAAGCATGATTGATAGGAAATGAACTAATTTTTTTGTTCCCCACAAAGTAAATGCATCTTGAGAGTACTACTTTTCATTTAATATAATACAAATCAAATCCGCAGCCTCTCAAACCTAATTTCACTCCACAATATTGCATGTAATTTTATCAAATAATCACTGGCACATTATATTACGATAAAATACAAATTATGCCATTATAAATCGTTGTTAGAGTACTTTATACCATACATTATCACCATTGAAGATTATTACTCGTTCATTTTCAGCTGATCACAAATTCATAAATCACTTTTTCAATTCATTGTTTATAACGCAAAACCCCATATAGTCTTACGAATAAATATCTAATTGGTTAAAAATGTAATGGTACTTTTACTGGTGATAACTGAAATATTATATTAATGTATACCATAAACTGCTATTGTCTCTAATTTTTAATGCTTTGCGTTAGCAATAACGGTGTCTTCAGTTATATAAGAAAAATTAATAGTAGAACATAATTATAAATTATTAGTCCATGTCTACTTAAGTGATTGAGTATGTGAGCGTATAATCCAGAGTTCAAATTCTAGAATTTTCATTTCTTAATAATAGTAAAATTAAAAAATATATATTAGATCATCTCATAATCACATTTTTCCAAATAAATATGACAATTTAATGTAATATAATTCAAAATCAGGAATTTTGAATTATAATCTATCACATAATTTTCCCTATGTTTTATCACACAAAACGGGGAATTTTCTGTTGATATCAATTTCATATGAAGCATCGAATTATTTTTGGTCTAAAAAGTATTATAAGCAGATCTTTCCCTCTATCTTTCTTTTATTTTTGTTTCCTTATACGTTTCACCAGCCACCGTTGTTTGGTTCTATAAAAGGCAAAATTAGACGAGCTGTCGAAGTTGATCAAGCTTTTAGTTCGATATAGTTTTGTAGATTGCGTACGTTGACCCTCTAGAATTGCAATGATGTAGAATGTTGTTTCAAGTGGTTGTTAGAATTTAGAAAGAAGTTGCATTTGAAAGATTCTGCATTACGTCAAGAACAAAGGATTCCTTTGTCAACAAGCAAAATGTATTTGTTAACTGTCATATCTTGGAAAATACCAACGACTAGGAAAAGAGAAAAAAAAAAAAAAAAAAAGAAAGAAAAGAAAAGTAGTCGTAAAGGATAGAGAATCATTTGTCTATAATGGTAAAAAAAAAAAAAAAAGGTTCTTTTATACTCTGGAATCAAACGGCAATCTAAAAACGTGTGTTTAATGAAAAGTATCATAAAATCACTAACAAACCTTTTTTTTTTTTTGGCTTGTATATTCTCTGTTATTGGATGATTTTAAGATATACTCTTAAAAAAAAAAACTTTTAGGTGTAGGGATTTACGTGTTTATAGTATTAAAACAAAGCAACCATTAAAAAACAAAAAACAAAAAAAAAAAAAAAAAACGAAAAAGGAAAACAACCTGAAAGTGAGGACACGTTTAGTCATAATTTTTGTCGGCTGCCCTCCAAACATAGGAGAAATTGACACAAAGAAAAGAAGAACGTAAAAATAAAAAAAATAAAAAAAAAGTTGACCTACTTTTCATAAAAATTAGCTGGAGAATCAACAATGTGGACGTGGCAGAGGAAATGCCAAAAAAAAAAAAGAAGAAGAAGAAGAAGAAGAAGAAGAAGAAGAAGAAAGGAAAAGAAATTGTTAAGAAATTAAGAAGAGAATAGAAAATTGAAAAGGAAAATAAAAAATATATATTTACGTGAAAAACCCTAAATAAAAAAATTATAAGATAAAAGAAAAGAAATTATATAATTCAAAAATTGATTTAAAAAAAAGAGAGAGAATGATGTGCAATTATTAAAATATTATGTCAAAAAAATTCTTATAATAAATTGCATTATAGATTTTTCAATTCAAGTTAAAGAATAATTGAGATCACCACAATCTAACAAAAATAAACATGAGAACTCCTTAATTATGGTAAAAATACAGGAGAAGTTTTCAATATTCAGAGACATTCATGTGAAAAAATTATATTCCCTCAATTTATTAAATAATTTCTCTATCTATAAAACATGCATGTGATCAATTCAATGATTATTCCATCGGTCCTCAGCCGAAACGCGCAGTGCCGACTGCCTATTCAACATTCATCCCAAGTCAACACGCCATCACCTCTACCAAGTACCAATCACTTTTTTTTTTTTTTTTTTTAAGGAAGAAAAAACAAAGAAAAGTAAAAGATATATTAGAAAATTCTAACACTATTTCCTGTATTTTTATCTTTAATATAAGAGCTATTTAGTAAATACATTATATTTTAATTATATTTAAATCTAATTTATTTTTTGAGTATTACATTTAATTGAAAAATATTTAATTTGTATTTGAATGAAATATGTATTTAGATGAAAAATATTTAAATTGTATTTTAAAGTTGAAAAATTGATATAATTGATAAAAGTAAATAAAAAAGTTAGAGAGAAAAAAAATATGGTATGAATAAAAAATTGAAAAACTAATGGATAATTGTTTTTAAAAAACAAAGGAATAATAATTATTTTTGTAGCATTGTTGAAAAGTATTGTATTTGAACGTAAAACTTTTACATTTGGATAACAATTGTATTGTGTTTAAACGCAATACGCATTCATGGTGATGTCAAACTCCACATAGGTATTAACCCGTATGTTTTGAGAAATTCAACTTATATCTTGTATTTGGTAAAATATCAAATACATCTCATGGAGCGTTAAAGAAGTAGCTAATAAAAAGAGAGCACGTCTAATTAACAAGACAATACAGTTTTTTTTTTAAATAGTTTTCCATGTTTGTGTGTATTTTAACATGTTGAATCCGATGACTCAAGGGATTATCATCTGATATTTTACAAAAGAAAAAGGTTAGGGGTCTCTATGCTCTATTCAAAATAGATGGCTTCAGGCTAAGTCTCAACCTAAATCAAGAATCTAAAAGTGAAACTGTAATCGACATAAAATATCAAATTACCACTGATTAAAGAGTCATTAGTTTGATCAACTTTAATCGACAGGCTGTCGCAGCAAAATTTCAAGGTGCAAGCCATATTGTTCTGAAACGACATGCAAGTATGAGATTCGCGAGCCTTTAAAAAGCTAAAATTTCAAATCAACCAAAGAAAAAAAAAACAAAAAACACATTCATCAAAACGAGGTCAACAAGATGTGTCGTTTGGAACTTGATTTTTATATTTGAGTTTTGAGTTAATTTAGTTTCGTCTTCAAAGCGCCGATGTTGTCATCGACTTGGTGTGGTCTCAATGCAACAATTTTAGACAGGTTGTATTGTTTCAACCACGTCTTGAACAACCCTAATACAGCAAGGTGAACCCAAAATTTTTATTATATTTTTTTAATTAATAAAAATTACAATTAAATCAATTAATTTTAATATAAAAATTTCATTATGTTTCAAATTCAATTCGTGAACTAAAGTAAATTTAATAAAGGTAATGGGATGATTGTTAAACGTATTACATTCGCATTGTATTTGAATCTAATTTTAGGAATGCATTTTGTATTTGAATGAATTGTATTTGAATAAACTGTGTTTTTAGATGAAAAATATTTGAATTATATTTTAAAATTGAAAAGTTGATGCGATTGATAAAAATAGATAAAAAAAGTTAAAGAAAGAAAGAATATAATGTGAATAAAAAAATTAAAAAACTAATAAATAATTATTTTTAAAAAATAAAAAAATAATTATTATTTTTATAATATTATGAAAAGTATTATATTGAAATTTAAAATTTTTATATTTAGATATCTAAATTATATTATATTAGGTTTAAACCTAATAGAAATATAATTATAATTATAGTATCAAAAGTCACGTAAATTTCGAATAAAAGTAAAATGTAGGGGAAAATATTAAAATTTTCTCAAATAAATTTGTCAATTTCGTCTCTCTATCCTCTTTAACCCCCGCTCCTCCCCTTTTTCTTCTTCTGTTTTTTTCTCTCTTCTCCGCATCGATCACTGTGCGATCTCTCTCTCTCTCTCTCTCTCTCTCTCTCTCTGTGATTCCGATTAATTTTCACCTGGGATCTGTCGGAAGGGCGAAGGGAATAGGAAGAGGAAAAAGCTCTGACCATGTCTATGTCGCTCTCCGATTCCGATTCGTCCTCCTATGGCGGCGATTACAAGAACTTCAAGCAAATCAGCCGTGACCGTACGTCCCATTTATCCTTTTCCCACTTTCTTTCTCTTCCTTATTTCAATTTCAAGTCAATCAGGATTCTTAATTGTTGCTCTGCTAATTTTGCTTCTGATTATCAAGCTCTCATTTTGAACTTAATTATCGAGTGTACAATCGAATTTGCCTTCAATTTGGGTTAAACAAATTATGTTTTTGGCACTTTCTCGTGATCTGCAATGTTTAAATGGTTAGCAAATATCATGGAAGCTGTACTTTTTGGCTGTTAGAGTGATTACTAGTCGTGGAATTAACGAAAAAATTAGTCGACTGATTAAATGAAATATGTGATTTAAGTGAAAGCTGTAAAGGTGATGATTTTTGTGATTATACAGAGCTGGAAATGTATTTCGAAAGTTCAGATTTTGTAGTTGAGAGTTTGATAACAACGCGGTGAAATGTGAATTGGTTTGATGTTCCTTGGGAATGTGGGGAGTGGGCTACAAAGCTTAGTGGTAACAAGAAGCTATGGAGAAAAGAAAGACGAGATTTTTTTTTTTTGTCTGCTCACTGCGATTAAGGTTGTTTTTCTGACATGAGATGGCATGGAAGACATAGTTGGTGGAGGGCCTAGGAAGTAATGGATAGGAGGAGTTTGGTTTGAATGCTATTTTTGAACTTATTTCGTTAATTATCTGATAGAGTGGCGGGGATCTGCAGTCCTTTAGTAAGAAAGAAGATATGGTTTATTCAATACGCCAAGTTGGAGGCCATGTCACTGTTATATATATTCGTGGCAATTGAAATGGCCTCATCGCTGTTATTGCTTGCAGAAGGGGTTTCTCTAATTTGCGTTTGATACCCAGTTTATGGATATAATGCTGGAAAGGAACATGGTTTTTAATCTTTTCTCTCCACATAATTGTGGATAATTTATAGAAAAAAATTATAACTTGTTACTTTCTGAAGTACTGCACTGGGTGAATTTGATGAGCTCATTCAAGTGTATTTTTTTTCCTTCACCTCTCCATTGCCGGGGAAATCATGAGCTCATTCAAGTTTGCTACTAATTTCTAGATAGATGATGTGTTTTTGACTCATTAACCAAATGGATGTTATACGTCAGGATTGTTGCATGAAATGCTCCAGCTAGCCAAGACAGGAGACTCAAAGTCTACTTGGAAGGTATGAGCAATTTTTATTGATGATTTTAATCACTGTCCGTGCAGAACTATACTTGTTGAGTGGGATCTTAAAGTTTTACATTACTCTCTCTCTTATATGTTTAGACTTTTACCAACATTTAACAGTCTAGCTCGTGATACGAAATCTCTTATGATGTCTCCTTTAATTTCACTCTTAAACAAAAAAGTCCTCCATGTCTGTACATGCCTTTTATTTCCCAACCCATCTAGATTTTTTAATATTCAGGACCGGTTAGCATCTAATATATATGAAGTTAGCATCCATTTGTCAACTGCCTAGTCCTTATTGACTACCGTGTGCCTGTATACTACAAATGATATCTACCTATCATCTATATTAACTACTCATTTCTTCAAGATATTTTAACAGTATAATCATGAAGTATGAAAGTTAATTTACAACATTCTTTAGGACATAGCATTGATGAAACATCTTGCTGTACTGTTACTGTTTTAGACTGCTTGTTTTCCTTCTTTGTTCTTTTTTTAAATGCTTTAAAATCTGCTGAGTTTTTGTTCATTTACGTGTAGTTTTACTTTTTATTTTATTTTACTGTAGGTACTTATCATGGACAAACTCACAGTGAAAATAATGTCTTACTCGTGCAAGATGGCTGATATCACTGAAGAAGGCGTTTCATGTAAGTGTCTACTAAAGTTAGTTATATACCTTCATATTTTCGTTTATTATGCTAGCTGAATATTGCATCGATGTTTTTGTGGACATACTGTCCTAAATGGATTATGTTATGTGAATACTAACACTTTCTTCTAGGAAGGCGGGAAATGACTGGTCTAGAACAAGCTATTTCTTTCACAATTATGTGCTTTGAATTTAGAGAAGTTTTAATTTTTTCCTTTGTGAATTGATAATTGGAGTTCTGTAGTCGTATGACATGTAAGATAATTATTTTATTTCCATGTTTAAGTTGTTGAGTAAGATTATGAGCTAAGAAAACCTATACAAGAATATGAATTTACTTCCACCTTTAAGTTGTTTGTTTCACAATTGCTACTATCATTTTTTTTTTTGGCCAGTGGTAGAAGATATGTACAAGAGAAGGCAGCCATTACCGTCAATGGATGCTATTTACTTCATCCAGCCAACTAAAGAGAAGTAAATTACTTTTTCATTATTTTTCTATGTGGATGTTTGTAATGCTAGTAATGCCATTGGATATTGTTTGTTGATATTTTTTGAGGAATATGTTCTCCTTCGCTTTAATAGTTGATTTCTTGGATGAATTGTTAATTCAATTATCCATTGTATGCTTCTTATGTTAGTAAAATCAATCATTCAAAGTAGAGTGTAGTTTTGAGTTTTATAAATAATGTTAATATTGACCTATGAGTTGACGATATCTGTTTTAATAGGATTGTCATGTTGTATATGTTCCTTTTTACAAACAAAAATATTAGATTTCTGTGTCTATTCTGGTTTATTTTCTTTTCTTATCTTTTTAATTCTTATTTTTATTTTTTTGGTCCTGTTGGGTTTTTATTTTATTTTATTTGGAGGGATGCTTTGTATATGGTGAGAATGCAACTAAGAAATTTACTCTTAACATGTTTAATTTGCTTCAGAAGATCTCTATTCACTTTCAGTTTCCTATTCTGTGAATATCTACATACCGAAGTTCCTCTATAATTCTCTCTCTCTCACGTCCTCTTGTAATAATCTGCAGTGTCATCTTGTTTTTGTCAGACATGTCTGGAAGATCACCTCTGTACAGGAAGTAAGCGAAGGACTAATTGCTTCTTTTCTAATTATCATTGATGCTTGGGATCTTCCAGTACTTTTTGCATTCTGAATCTATATATATATTCCAATGGTTTTGACTTTTGTCCTTTGTTTCTGTGCAGGGCATTTGTTTTTTTCAGTTCACCTATTTCAAAAGATTTGATTGCTCACATTAAGAAGGATGGAACAGTGTTGCCTCGGATAGGTGCATTGATAGAGGTAAGTGTTGTTCTTATTTGGAATAAAATTAATACATTATTTGGGGAATGTGTGCAGATGAATTTCATAAATTAGCAAAGTCTCCCTATTTTGTAATTCTTAAGAACTTATTCAGTACTTTTTTGGGTAAAAATGTGCAGATGAATTTGGAGTATTTTGCTATAGACAGCCAGGTATGTGATGCTGCGTTCAATCCACTGTTGAAATCTCTATGTATAATTTGAATAATCATTCTATACAGATTCTCCTCTGTGCACGTTGCATTATCTATGTTTATCCATTAAAGACATAAACGCAAAATGTCCCTGGAATGAAAAATTAATAATAATAATAATAATAATAAAAAGAAGCAAGTAGAGATATCCTTTTAATGTCCGTAGTCAATTGTTGCAAACAATTTATTATTATTGAATTGGAATGCATTTACAAATATCAAAGGGGGATGGATTGGGGGTTGTATTTGGAATACCAAGTTCTCATACATATTGCTCATTGCATTCACTGGACTGTTTCTTTTCCCTATTGATGCTGATATGTGATCGTTTTTTGTCTTGTTCCTTAATTCTCTCTTTCTCGTACAGGGTTTTATTACCAACAATGAGAGAGCCTTAGAGGAACTGTTTGGAGATGAGGAGGATACACGAAAAGGTGTTGCATGTCTGAATGTGATGGCTGCTCGCATTGCTACAGTTTTTGCTTCTTTGAGGGTACATAAAATAGTTGTTTAAAACATATTTGATTGAAGAAAAAGTGACAATTTTCTGAAGCATGTTATGTTTTAACTTTTAATAATGCAGGAATTTCCATATGTGCGCTATCGAGCTGCCAAGTCCCTTGATGCAACCACGATGACAACATTTCGCGATTTAATTCCTACGAAGCTTGCTGCTGGAGTGTGGGATTGTCTTATGAAATATAAGAAAACAGTAAAAAATTTCCCAGAGACAGAAACATGCGAGTTGCTAATTCTTGACAGATCTGTAGATCAGGTTTTTAGGTGCATGTGTTGGTTGGAAATGTACATTATGCTCATCTATACCTTGTCCATATGTGTTGATGCATATACTTGTTTTGAATTTTCAGATTGCTCCTGTCATACATGAATGGACATATGATGCTATGTGCCATGACTTACTAAATATGGAAGGAAACAAATATGTACATGAAGTGAGTTCTGTTGTCAAAATTTTACATGGGTTCAAATACATTCTAGTTACTTTTATCTTGGTTAGACGTACTAAAATGCTACATATTCAGGTTCCTAGCAAAGCTGGCGGTCCACCTGAGAAGAAAGACGTACTTCTAGAAGATCATGATCCTGTCTGGCTTGAGCTTCGGCATGCACATATTGCAGATGTATGTCCTGTTGTTATACCTTTTTGTTTCTTGATTACTTTTTCATATGAATATCATTTGATCTAAATGAATTCTCAGGCTAGTGAACGATTGCATGAGAAAATGACCAACTTCGTTTCGAAGAATAAAGCTGCACAAATCCAGCATGGTTCAAGGTGAAGTTCTTATTTAGTGAAATCATCGTTATTACCCATATGGTGTATCAATTTATTTCATGAATCTTGTTTAACTTTTTATTGGAACCTGTTTGGTCATTCATTTTTATAGTTCAGATTTGGTCTCGACTTCTATTTTGTACCATTCAGTGCTTTGGTATTTTAAGAATGATACACTTAATTCTACTGGACCTTTTTTCTTATTTTAATTGAGCTGGCACGGGATGCTAGTCATAACAATATATTCTGTCATTTTCGTTTTACCTTGAGACTTTAAACAAGTTTGTAGGTTTTTTAGTTCCTGAAATTAGTATGTCTCACATCAATGATCACCTGGTCCGTAGAAATGGTGGTGAACTGTCTACTCGGGAGTTGCAAAAGATGGTTCAAGCATTGCCACAATATAGTGAACAAATTGACAAGCTCTCCCTTCATGTAGAGGTTAGTTTTTCATTCATATAATATCCGATACTTGAATCACGTCCTGTATATTACTATATTTTTATGAAATCTAAGCACGTTCCTATGTAAAGGGGTCATGTCAGTCATTTTCTTGGATTTCAATGAAATATAACTGTAACATATAGCTTTAGTTATCTATTCCTTTTTTTTTTTTTTTTGGTGTGGTTCTAGGTCTAAACTTAGGGTTTTTTTTTTTTTTTTTTATCAGATTGCTGGGAAAATTAACAGAATTATAAGGGATCAAGGGCTTAGAGAACTTGGGCAGCTAGAGCAGGAACTGGTTTTTGGAGATGCAGGAACGAAAGATATAATCAAATATTTGACTACAAAAGAAGTAAGATATTTCAGAAATATACGTGGTTTCATCACCTGGCTCCTTGTCTAGATTTATTGTAAACTACATAAATTGGTACTGGTTTTCTGCAGGACACAACTCGTGAAAATAAGTTGCGCTTGTTAATGATTCTTGCAGCCATTTATCCTGAAAAATTCGAGGGTGAGAAGGGTGCCAATTTGATGAAGGTTTGTTTTTGTTTGTACCAAGTCTTCATTTCCTGTTTCATCTCCATGAGGTAAATCATCCTTTTTAATGCTGATCTTTGCAATTTTGTTTTGTTCTAGTTGGCAAAATTACCACCTGATGATATGAATGCTGTGAATAATTTGAAGCTTCTTGGTGGATCATCGGATACTAAAAAGAGCTCACTGAGTCCTTTCTCGCTGAAGTTTGATATGCATAAGGTTGATGACAATGAAATTAAAATCCTTTTTTTCTGACTGCTAAAGGTCAAGGTCCTAACATCTAATAAAAATGAATAATTTTCAGAAGAAACGTGCAGTTCGTAAAGAACGCACTGGTGAGGAAGAAACGTGGCAGCTTTCACGTTTTTATCCTGTCATAGAGGTACATCAAATTTTCATAAGAAACATAAAAGTTTTCCATGTTTCAATGCGTGAAGCAACGAGCCAGTTGGGTTACCTCACTTAAATTCTTCTCCTCATTCAGGAGCTTATTGAAAAACTCCACAAAGGTGAATTGTCAAAGGAAGATTATCCGTGCTTAAATGACCCAAGTCCAACTTTCCATGGGACATCACATGGCTCATCATTACATCAGCCCCCGGTTGCTCATTCAATGAGATCAAGACGAACACCGACATGGGCTAGGCCTAGGGCCTCCGATGATGGGTATTCAAGGTGCAGTTCTGTATACCATGCTTCTAGGTTCTTCTGTTCCACTGGCATAATTTTCTCAAGTACATTGGTTTTTCTTTTGGTAACCACTCAACATAATCTTATTTGCCTACTGAATACAGTGATTCAGTACTTAGACATGCATCCAGTGATTTCAAGAAGATGGGGCAACGAATTTTCGTATTTATAGTTGGTGGAGCTACTAGATCAGAGGTATGAGATGCTTCTGATTCAGTTCTCAACAATGTTATGATGGTTCCTTTTCTCTCCTCTGTTTGATCTTTAACGAATGAATTCTTATTCATTTTCAGCTTAGGGTTTGCCACAAGCTTACAAATAAGCTGAAGAGGGAAGTTGTTCTAGGGTCCTCAAGCCTCGACGACCCTCCACAATTTGTTACGGTAATTTCTCTTAATCTGCAATGTCCAGCTTTTCAGTATCTCGCATGATTTTATAGGACCTAAAGTACTGATTTATCTTAATTTGCAGAAACTGAAGTTGCTAACAGCAAATGAACTCTCACTAGATGATCTACAAATTTGAAGTTAACCGGCTTTGAAAGGGAATCTTTTTCTGGGTTAACAGTCCGGTATGTATTCATAGAAACAAAAATCAGTTCATTACATCAATTTTTTTTTAGTATAAAACTTTCTTGGCATTTTGGCTCATGGTTTGACCGTTGTAATTCTAAATGAGCATCCTTGCTATCTCAGTTTCCTGGGCTCTGTATAATATTGACATGCGCCAAATTTGGTGGTGGTGTGTGATACCATAAAAAAAAAAAAGTGTGTATAATGTTAACTTTCACTGATTCAAGAGACCATTTAAAATAATGCTTTCTGCCCTGTTCCTTTTTTCTGTTATGCCTTGATGCACTCTCAATTGAACTTGTTTTCTATCATGGCAACTTAATCCTATTTCTTTTACTTATGATCTGTTTAGATCGTAACTTTAATAAGTAAGTTTTAATAATAAATTCAAACTTTTAAAATAAAACACTAAGCCCACGTTTGGTACACACTTTTAAACTGCATTGCATTTAAATGCAATGTAATTTTCCCTCAAATACAAAAACATTTCATTCAAATACTAATTACATCACATTTTAAATTAAATACAATCACTATTTTTATTACTTTTATAAATTATATTATATATTCTCTATCTCTTTTTTTCCTCTTTACGTTTACCCATTACATCATATATTTATTATTAAAATATAATTCAAATACTTTTCACTTAAACACACATTGCATTCAAATGTAATGTTAATGTTTTTTTTTTCTAAACACAAATTGTATTCAATGTATTGTATTTAAACGTAATGTAAATGCAATGCGTTTACCAAATAGGGTATAATAGGACGTTTGGTAAACACATTGTGTTTTGATTGTGTTTGAATTCAATTCGTTTTTTGAATGTTGTATTTGATTGAAAAATATTTGTTTTATATTTGAATGAATTGTGTGTTTGGATGAAAAATATTTTACAGTTGAAAAGTTGATGTGATTGATAAAAATAGAGATAAAAAGTTAAAGTTAAAAAATTGATGTGATTGTTTTAAAAAATTTTTGAAGAGTAATTATTTTTTAAGTATTATTAAAAAAGATTGTATTTAAATGTATAACTTTACGTTTGATATAAAATTAATTTTTATAATACTAAAAAACGTTTTTCAAATATGTCATAAAGAAAAAAAAAAAAAAAGAAGTTTGAATTATTGGTTTCAATCTATAATTTATTTTAATGTAGTCTTCCTTATTATTATTATTTATTTAGGTTACAAGAAGAACCGATAGCAACTTCTAGTAAGCAATTTTTATTTATTTTTTATTTTAAGTAAAAGCATGTTTCATCATCTCTATCAATGACCGACACTCTTAGTAAGGATCAGATCAAGTGAATGTGATGTGTTACAGTGGGTATTACGTGTCATTTGTACCATTACAACTTCTAATTTCCTTGTTTATCGTATCTTGTCACGCACTTAAATCGTTGCATATCCACATAAAATTATTCTTTTCTACGGATATCCCCACATGTCCAACAAAATCACAAAATATTGTATTCTATATTAAAAAAAAATCACAAAATATTGTATTCTATATAAAAAAAAAAAAAAAAGACGAGCATTTACTAAAAGAAGATACTGCAAAAAAAAAAAAAAAAAAAAAGAAGGAAGGAGGGGGTACAATTCCAATCAACTTTTAAAGGGTCCAGTGAATTTGGAATTTAGGATTACAGTGGCTAAAGATTAATGTTTGATGGTTTAGTATCTGAACAACTAATATTTTTCATTTTTAAAAAATAAAAAAATAACTCTCTAAAAATAAAAAGTTTACTCATCCAAACAACTTTTTATTTTTAAAAAAAATTTTAAATAACTTTTTATTTTTCATATCTAAAATTTTTTTATTTTTTAAAAACAAATATCTAATCTAAACGGACCCTAAGTAAGAAGCTGAAGATGCTAAATTCGGAGTTCCTTGGCCTTTCCACTGAGCTGGTTCTCTGGTTTTCTCTTCTCGACCTCCCCCACAGGCCCCTTGACGTAGGCAATGTAACCATCCACGTCAAATTTCCTTTTGCACCCTGCAAAGTTCATGTAACGTATCTTCCCAAAAACCGGTCTCTCCCTCCACCCCTGAATTTTCGGAAAAAAGAAACAAAGATTCAATTAGATGCTTGGAAATGAGCTGATCCTGACATTAAGGGGGAAAAATATAAATGTGTATATTGAGCAAATGTGGAAACCAATGTGGACCATAACAACCTACAAAACGACTTGAAGGTTAAATCCATGCTGGGAAATTTGTCAGGGTTAAAAGAGCTGACAATTCTGAGGAGAACCCACCCACCTAATTAAAAATTAATTTAAAAAAAAAAAACTTGCTCCTTTTTTCCCCTTTTAAACACAAACTTCTCACATTTGCCTACTCTCTAACTAGTAAAAGCTTGACTTTGGACCATTTTTTAACATTCTGCAAAACATAAGGAACAAGTTTTAGATTTTTAGAAACTCAAGGTCGAAGTTCAAATTAAGGCAAAACACGGGGCATATTTAGAAAATTTGCAATCTTTGCTCTTCTAAGGTGGGGAGTTGAAGGGGAAACAAGAAAGAACAGAAAAAAAACCTGGTCATGAACACCACAGATCGACCACATGCAACCCACATACCCATTTGGGTCCCTTCCATCAATTTCATACTGCAAGGAAAAGAGTTAAAAAGACTTCATTTTAATATCTCAATAACCTTTCAACTGAACTGTCCTCTCTTTAACTTTCCTTTTTATGTCACATTGAGCAATTTATAAATAATAGCCCTTATTAAAGGATGGCAATTGAATTTACCTTAAAGGGTGGTAGTTGAATTTACCTTGTCATTTAAATATATAGATATCGCAAGGGCTTCTTCAGGTCCCCTTGTCCACTCTAGAATCTTCTTTGCCCAATACATCCTGCACGTATAAGCTACATTGTTCGATGAAGTAAAACAGATACATGGGTAAAATCCTTGACTGTGAGGGAAAAAAAAAAGGGCAAAAAACTAAAATGAAAATATTTTGCTAGTCCTTCAACAATAAAAAAGGGCTGTGTCTAGATAACTCCTAAATAGTTGCACCACTTCTAGTCCGGCTAAAGTCACAAAATCACCATATTGAGGCGTCTAACAATTTGGATTAGATAAGTAGATAAAAAGGTTTACTTGCCGCATAAATCCATGCATCTTGCCGTGGTGCACCATCTCTAATTGAGAAGCATTCCAGAGCTGAATGGTAATAAAAGAGCTGAAAGTTCAGATGCTTGCAAAATATAATAATCCTTCAGAGGGGGAAAAAAAAGGCTTACAGGATCAGCTGTTTGTGCCTTCTCCATTTGTTCTCTCCTGCAAATTTAATAGTTATTTAAGACTTCAAAAACCACGAATCTTCGAAGTTTGAACAAACATCAGCAAATCAAACAAGAAACAAGAATAAACTAAAGGACTTTAGCCCACAGAGAGAGAGAGAGAACAAACTAAAGGTTGCTCACGTGTAAAGATGTTCTCGCTTGTCAGAGGCATGGTCCATCAAAGTCTTGCGTGCCCATTCCCAAGCTCCTTTAAGTGAATCATAATGCGGCTGGTAATAACAGAAATTATCAGCAAGTTCTCTGCGCACGATCAACTCCTCCAAAAATGTGTCCACTGCCTTGAATATCAGAATTAAGCAGAAGAGCATTGATTAACTCATACATCAGATGCACTAAAGCACCAAATGAAATGTAAGACAACCATAATTAAGCAAGCTTTCTGCAGCCAACAAGATTGGAAGAATTTGACGTCACTGACCTGAGGACTAAGTTTTCGAACAGTACGAGCCTCTAAGGCACACCTCTGTGCAGATATTTGCCCAAAATGCAAATACGGAGACAGGCCAGATAGCGCTCCAGGTTTTAACGGATTGTTTCTCTCTGTTGAATAATTCTTCAACCTTTTCGTCAAGAATCCACCCTTACTGCCCATCAAAACCTCCATTGCTGCCTTCTCTCCAGGTTCACACCACATAATTTCAGGAACTTCCGCCCCTTTACTAGTTAGACACAACAATAACAACATCAAGTGCATCAAGAACACGATATCAAAGAATCCCACCTAAACTCATAGAAACTAAAATTCAGAGTCTAACCTCAAAGCCTCAGAAATGATTGAATCCCAGTCAATCACATGGTTTACGGAATCCCATTTTCTAACAGGTGGCTCAAGGGTCGGGAAATCAATAAGGTACTCGGGAAGCCGCTTGTTTATCTTACTCCTTATGGTCCTAGCACTATATTCCAATTTCTCAGATGCCACCCAAGCGGGTACCACATTATGAGCATCAACTTCATGAACAGTCACAGAATGACTAACCCTTTTGCAAATTTCCTCCTTACATTTCCTAACTTCCCGTAATGGAGAAAAGTCTGTTACCAGAAGTGAAGCCCCGCATTCACCCAAGAAATTCGGAATTGTATCTTCAGCTTCTCCCTACAAAGTAACCCGTAAAAGCATTCGAGAATGTAACATCGAGCAATAACACGAGCACTAACTTGTTTACCAAGTTTTCCTAACCTATTGTTAATCAATTGAACACAGGCAATGGCACAGTCAGCCTAGTGTTCAAGTGGATGTACATCAAAGGATAAAGTTTTTAGGGGGCTTATATGAAAATAATTAATTTTTAGTGAGGTAAAATGAGAAAAATATGAAGTTTTTTTTTAGGTAAATTTGAAAAAATAAAAATAAGAATTCACTTGGCGGAAAGCCGATTCCGCCCCTGGGTACAAGACATGGACAAGTAACTCAAATTTATTCACCAAAACTACATAAGAAATCCATATCCCATTAATCAAAATCTCCCATCTCTTTTAACGTTAAAAACAAAACAAGACAAAAAAAAAAAAACACAAATGGGTATTAAAAAAATATATATGAACTTGAACATACCCGGAACAAAAAGAAAGGGATTTGAAGGGAGTGTTGAAGAGAAAGATGCAATTTTTGCAAAGCCCGAAGCATAAACCCTAAATGGCGAGCTTTGGCGCCCAAAAACTGGTCGAAGAGATTGAAAGCGACGGCGACGGGGACGTTGGCCTTGTTAGCCTGATCAACGGCGTGGATTAACGCCCAGTTGTCCCTCGACCGTTGATCTCTGAACATCCAGTAAACCACGGGACCCACCTCTTTCCCATCGGACTGTCTACAACCTTCCTTGAGAACCCTTACTCGACCTTCTTGAACGGTGGAGGAGCTCATTTTCATGGTCGTCGTCATGGATGGGCCAAAACTAAAGTGCTTGCTAACGTGCGCGGAGCGGGATCGGATAATGTGACCCAGGGTTGCGTGGTTTAAGCGCCTGGATGTTGGCAGAGACCGGAAAAAAGGAGGGAACTCAAGGCAGTTACTTGTGGTTTTGTAGGACGCACGTGGCAATCTAGTAGTCTGACGCGTGGTAAGCAGCCACTTACTGACCAGTTTGGATTGAAAAAAAAAAAAATTACAGTTATTTTCTTTTGTTTTTTTAATGAGAAAAGACTCCGATAAATACTATTTTATAAACCGTACGGTAGGTTTGTTATTTAAGTCGTTTAAATATAATCATATAAGTTATATATCACATTTTTATAGTAATTATGATATACTGACTCATAGGATTAAAGACTAAAAAATATTGAAAAATTAAATATCATTTTCACAAACATAATCGATCACCATCTTCGTTTGTGAAAGCACCCAATCCCTCGTCGATTGGCAGCCCTTGATTGGCAAGCCCTCCACTAGTCTAATTCTCTCTCTCTCTCCCTCCCTCGTAGTCTCTCTTTCCCTCTTGGTCAAAAACATAAGTTATCAGGGGCAAAAGGATTCACAATGTAGGTTGACGACAAACATGTGTTTTTAGAGTCGATCTCGTCACCAAGGGTGCTTAGTAAGGCTGACAATTCGTGTTATCGTGTCGTGTTATGCTCCTTAGTTGACACATTATACTAAACTCAAATTTGACCCATTTAATATTCGTGTCAAAATCTCAAACCCAAACTCAACCCATTTATTAATCATGTTAATCGTGTCGATCCAAATTAACCTGTTTAAATTAAATATAAATAAAAGAATGACTTATTTAATATGATTGCGATATCTTAACATGTTTATTAGACAACATATTTTTTTTTTTTATGAAACACAAATGAAATTTACTTATAAAGTTTTAAAATTCATATTATTTATACTTTATTAGTTATGAAAACTCTTGTGTTATATCATATACAAAAGTAAAAAATATATATATAATGTAGTGGTCAGGGGGAGGAGAAGGCGATGGGGTAAGGTGAAGGGGGGGTGAGGGGTGACTCGTCGTGTTATCACAAAGGTCAATGGGGTAAGGGGAAGAGAGGGTGATGGGGTGAAGTGAGTGGAGGAGAGGGGGAGGAGAGGGCAACCAGGTGAAAGGATAGGAGGGGGGGTTGACGACGATAGGGTTAAGGATACTGATTGTGTTGTCACAAAAGTCGATGAAGTGAAAGAAGGAGAGGACGATGGGGTGAGATGAGTAGAGCAGTAAAGGCAATGAAAAATTAAAAAAAAAAGTAAAATCTAGATTTTATTTTATATGTTAAAAAATTTTAAAAAATATATAAAAAATAAAAGATATATTTTATATTTGAATTTTGAAAACTCAAAATTAAAAATAGTAAAACATTATGATAAATATAACAATATAAATATATTAAAGTTTATAAATGGGTAATTTATGAATCATGTTCATATCAACCCATATATAATCTATTTATTAAACAAGTTATTTCGTATCAATTGCAGGTTGACGGGTTCGTGCGTGTGCGACTTTTTATTTAATCGTGTTTGATCGGTTTGACCCTTTTTGACCCAAACCCATTTAAGGAAAACCCAAACGCTTTAATTTCGTGCGGGTTTCATGTCGTGACCCAAATTGCCAGCCCTAGTAGCTAGAGCCAATCTCATTGGCAGGGAGCTAGGGCCAATCTCGTCGTGGAGGATGGAGGTCGTCAACTAGGGGGGAGGGCTAGGGCAAATCTATCATTAAGGGAAAGGGAGGAGGTTGGGGTTTATCGCTATGGGGTGTTAGCCTTGGAGGGTCACCAGCGAAGGGCTGTTAGAAAGAGTCATGGCAGGGATAAGTCAATGGAGTTAGGGTGCTTTTTTTTTTTTTTGCTTGAATTATTTTTAATTTTTTAATACTATAAGTTAAAGTATATCATGATATACAAGCAAATTTCAACTATTTGATTGCATATGAATAGTTAAAAAATAAATCTTACCACAATTTATGATGGAGTCTCTCACAATGACTCTATTATAACCTTTCCTAGTGGCTAGAGCCAATCTTGTTGGCAGGGAGCTAGGGCCAATCTCGTCGTGGAGGATGGAGGTCGTCAACCAGAGGGGAGGGCTAGGGCAAATCTATCATTAAGGGGAAGGGAGGAGGTTGGGGTTTATCACTGTGGGGTGTTAGCCTTGGAGGGTCACCAGCGAAGGGCTGCTAGAAAGGGTCATGGCAGGGACAAGTCAATGGAGTTAGGGTGCTTTTTTTTTTTTTTTTGCTTGAATTATTTTTAATTTTTTAATACTATAAGTTAAAGTATATCATGATATATAAGCAAATTTCAACTATTTGATTGCATATGAATAGTTAAAAAATAAACCTTATCACAATTTATGATGGAGTCTTTCACAATGACTCTATTATAACCTTTCCTAGTTTTTTGTAATTAAAAATAAATCTTTTACAATTGAAGACATAACTTAACAATAATACTCTACCAAATCCCATTTTAGGCTAAAGAGTATGAATCTCTCAACTGCAATTTATATATATATATATATCTTTTAAGTTAAGATGGGGGAATTTTGCCAAATTGGTTTTTTTTCGATTAATTTTCATCTTAATTGAAAATAAAGAAATGTGAGTATGATGTGTGGTCTAGTGAGATTAATTTTGCAATTTTGCAATATTAAGGCGTGATTGCTAAGAAGAAATCTGTGTAGATTTTGTCTAAATTTTAAATTTTAATAGTTGAATGAATAGAATGACTAATTCAAGATAAGTTAATAGATCATAAATTTGGTTTAGGATCGACGGGGTGTTGTTGTGATCTCCCATCCCGGTGTTTTTTTTTTTGCAGTAATCAACCATGTTTGAATAAAAGTAACTAGATTATGGAAAATAATCTATTGGTGCATCAAAACTACTGGCGTATCACTATTATATACTTAAAGTGGGATTTTTCCCCCAAGAGGCACGAGCAAAATGTAAAACGGTATTTCTCAAAACAAATAATAATAATAATAATAATAATAATAATAAAGAGAGAGAGAAAACTACAAATGATAAGTACATAGATATATTGAGCAACTGTAGTGTTTATTTTCACTTCTTTAGATTTTTTTTTTCCTTCTAAAATAATGTTATGAATCTTTACGCCACTCTAGTTAGGATTGTTCCTTTAATAATTTCCCCGATAGTTCTCGGTAAGATTTTGGACTTTCCTAATAGGGATTTAGGGTTACAGCTCTCTTCCTCTTAAGGGGGAAATGCATAATGCCATCACCAACGCTAATTATCATCATCATTATCAGATTTCATGAGCCCCTTTCGCTCACAAAAAATATCTCTAAAACATTTTTTTTGGTATTTATTTATCTCACCATTATTTTTTAGTATTTATATCTTTAAAATACTATAATAAATTATAAATTTTAAAAATCTATAACTTCTCGTATATAAATCCAAATAAAATTATATTTTTTAAATTATATAAAATTTTAAGAGAAACCAAATAAAATTTAAATTGATAATATTTTTTCTGAATAAATTTTTAAAATTTTACATTTTTCACTTCAAACCTTTTTTTTTTTCTCAAAACTTTTTTTTTCAAGAACAAAAAAAATCTCCAAAAAAGATTCAAACAGGTTCCAAGTCAATCACACTGTGCATTAAGACATCAAGGAAAATCCAATCAAATTTTCTAAAGTATTTTACAACTCCCATGGAAGGGTTTGAATCTTTATTCAATGAGGTTAAACCCATTTGAAATATTAAATATTGATAATAAAAATTAAAAAAAAAATATAAAAAAATATATATAATAATTGATATTCACTCCAAACAAATCTTTAATATTAGACTTATATATATATATAAATGTTAGAAAAGTGGCAACTGAATACAAACAATGGATATTCTTGATTGTTGGATAAATAATAACGACCTATATCTCTCTCTCTCTCTCTCTCTCTCTGTCTCTCTCCCTACCGGACGTGCCACGGTGCCGGACACTAGAGCATGGGTAAAATATATATATATATGTATATACAACTTACATGATGGTACAATTCTTACTAAGTGTACGGTGGGCCCGGTAATCATTTTGTTGTTTTCGCCAGCTGTTTGTAATTGCGAAAACAAGTTTCAGCTTTCAATGTTTTTATAGAGCTGTTGCCAATATTGCTCCCAATATTGCTTTTTCTTCCCTCTCCTCTCTCTCAACTTTTCAAAAAGTGAGGGGAAATTTGCAAATGAGCTTTTCTCATTATTTCATAGACTTTATGGCTTTCTTTTATGGGGGGATCATTTGTGGGGGCCCTTCCCAACATCTCAATCCATGCCCTACACGTGGCTCGAATTCTTTTTCTACATCGTGGGCATCCAAGCAAATACATGGAAACTCACACCTTTATTTTTTCTTTAGAACAAAAACTTAGGGTTGAAGGGTTTTCTTAATTATTATTTTATCTTTTCAACTCTCCGATTACATTAAAATTATACTAAAATAAAAAATAATATGTAGTAATTTAATCATATTTTGATCAAAACTTGACAGTGTATTTTACTTAATTAACCTCAGTCATCTTCTCATTTTTCACCAGTTTCCATGCCCCTTCCAAGTCAACTTTGCATGTATACATCTCGACAGACAGAAAGTGGACCAATTGTTCAAGCATCAACGGCTTAAAGCATGCTACATAAATCTATTACGACAAGTAGGGGAAATAAATTATACACTTCCGTGATTGTATGTCTAGATTTATTTTTTCCATTTAACTATTATATTGGTTATCTTCCTTCTAAAATTTTGATATTTCATTATAACTTTATACATCAGTTTTATTTAATACTACTCAGTAACACAATGAGATGGCAAAATTTTAATGGGAAGACAGTTAAATAGGCAACTAAATGAGAACAGCAGATGTGAATTTATATGTATGCGTATAAAATATTGCTTATGGATTTTGCAACTGATATCTCCTTCTTTCCTTTTTTTTTTATTTTTGTGTTGATAAATGATTTATCCTTCTCGTATTGGTTTCAAGAGGTGTTGACATACAAGTCTCTTTACCTTTTCTTGCTCTATTCTTTGCGGATACAAACCCAAGTAGGGAAAAAACAAAAAAGAGAGAACTTTCAATATATTGAGCTGGAAAGGAAGTGAACAAGGTGAATATATTTGATGAAAATGAAAGAAGAATCATTATTTAGCTACATTGCTAAATTGTGGAGATATTATAATATCCATTCTCTACCGACAAAAAATATCCATATAGTCTATACTACGAAGATTTATTGTTCTAAAACAAAACAAAACAAAAAAAAAAAGAACTAGGAGTTCATTTTACTGTGTCCTTCTCTTTGTTTTGTTTTGTTTGTTATTTATTTGTTTATTTTTTGGTGTAAAGACTGCAGTTTGCTGCCCAACTAAGTATGGCAAGATGTAAATTGCAATTAAAGTGGGAAATAACAGATTTAATTTGTTTTAATTTCATTATGAAGCTGGTTGTGTCTTGCCTCTATCAAGAAATGAATTCCGGGTACTATATATGCAGACAAACATGTCCTGGTCTTTTTGAATATACTATGAGATTTAGTTGGACTAACATAAAACTGCTGGTAGCTAATTAATGCTCCTTGGAATCAAAAAATGAAGAAAAAATAAAGAGTAAAATATATATATATATATATAAAACATCTGTATAATTACGAGAATTTTGTGGGAAAAATATATATATCATACCAATAAAATATAATTGTCCATCAAATTTCGTTAAGGTAAGCCATATATATATTGTTTTAGTTTAATTTATATGATTTTATTATTATAAGACGATTCAAAATTATGTATGCGAGAATATTTTCATTCTCCACACAATCTCTAGTGAAGGTCATGTTAAAAAAACTTAGAAGATTTGGAAGAGTTTTAGAGGTTGGAGACGTCAAGAGTCATTTGAGTCTCTTTATGGCTATGTATATGTGGTTAAGTCGTAGGAATAATTGGAGAGCCAAATACAAGATGAATGTAATTCAAAAAGTAGAAAAGGAGGATTCAAGAGATAGGAGGGGTAACCTTTTGCTGTAAAAATTCATAGCAATCATAATTGTCTCGAGGACAAAAAGAAAATATATTAAATAAAAGGGGAAGAAGATAAACTTAAAACAACTTTTGTGACCCAACAGTAAGTTCTATATCATCATAAGTTTGTGATATATGTTCGTGTCATATAATTATGATGATTATTACTGTTTTTCTTTAAAAAGTATTACATGCCAAATAAGTGATGGGTGATTAAAAAAATTCTAACTTTTGTATTATTACTGTTACTTTATTTCAATAGTAGCCCGTTTATGTATACTTTTTATTTTGTTTTATTTTTTGCTCTAGATCTCATTGGGCACTTCTTCTTATCACTGGTCCTGCTATTTCAATTTAATTAATTAAAGGGTATTACGGGTTAGAAGTGAGTTTAAAAAGACAACCTATTTATTGAGTTTTATGACCTACTAAAATGTATTTCCATTTGTTGATCCGACTTTTTTTTCCACCCCAACTTGAGAAGCGAGAGGAAAAACTTTAGAGCGTGTTTGACAATACTTTGTTGAGGTTGTTTTTGATTTTATGAGCTTAAAAATTACTTTTAAAAATGTTTTGAAAATCTATCTCAACGTTTTTTAGTCTCCACGAGGGATTATTGTTAAAACTAAAAAGTATATTTGAAAAAAGCTTTTATAAATAAACTTAAAAACTTGTATTAGAATTAAATTAGAGATGATAAATTTTATTTAAATAGTTTTATTGTTTATTAAAAAAACTTTAGAGTTATTTTAATTTTATAGCTTTTGCTTCTTTTATTTTATTAATCAAAAAAACAAAGGCAAAAACACTATTATAATAGACTTTAGTACGATAAAAAATATATATATACATATAGTTATATGTATAGTTAATTGCACATTTAATTTTATTTAAAAATATAAAAAATCATTCACCTCAAATTAAAATATATATACATACATATATATATACACACACACACGTATATAAGCTGATATCTTACTATTCTTATCCCTGCGTCCTAATCAATTTATACCACCATATTTTTTTGTACAACTATTGTTGAAGGACAATATGTACGGAGTTGAATAAGATTAATATGTATGTTTTGAAGAACGAGTGAATTTATTAATTATCAAGCATGTGCTGTATATTACCCTTGGAGACGCGACGTATATATGTATCGATTTTTTTGTATATTAAAGGTGAACATCGGGGTTTTAGCCTATTGTAGATTTTTGAAAACTTTTAACTTATTTAATTAAATTTAAGTAAGTTAATTTTAAATTCAACTCATCTAACTAATTTAAAGTGTAAAATCAACTCATCCAATTAAATTTTAGATCAATTAAGTGGGTTAATCGAGTTAAATATAATTAAAGAATAAAAAAATAAAAAAAATAAATATAATTAATCATTCAATCCAAAATAAGAAATATTTGAAAAGAAAACTAACTTTCAGTATAATATTAATATTATAAATCTCTAAAATTATCTCATAAGTTGTAAAAATGACATAAAACTAAAAAATATATATAAAATAAATTTAAATATAAAAATTGTAAATTAACAATCAAATAATAATAAAAACTCATGCAATATAAAATATAACAGGTTATTAAGTAATTTATATAAAATATAAGATAAATACTATATATTATGAAATAAGAAAAATATTTATTTTTATATATTAATAGATTGTGTGGGTTCGGGTTAAGTTGAGTTTGAAAAAATACAATGCAAACCCACTCAATTAATAGTTGGATTAGACGAGTTAGGTTGATCTCTTAATCAAGTTGGTTGGATTCGTGTTATAATGGATTGAATTAGGTGAGTTTATCAGGTTAATCGGGTCGTTAGATTTCCTGTTCACCCCTAATGTGTATATATATATATGTATGTGTGTATGATTGCATGTATGTATGTATGTATGTATTTTTTTGTGAGTACGGCATTTATTAGCCACGTCAAAACAGAAAATTACCTTGATAATATATAGCATTACTATTTATTATAAACCTAGTGATTATTGATTATTATATATTGAATAATTAGGCTCTATTAATACTTTTTAGTATAGTATTAATCAACGTCAATTCCAGGTACCTAAAAGAAAACCTTAATTAGCTAAGCGAGAAGATATGAGAAATTGAGAGTGGAATTAGGGACAAAGACCTTGAAGAAAGAGTTTGCATGGAAAATGAAATTTCTAGTGACCAACAAAAGTACTGAAAATGACTAATTTAAGAGCCATTTCCCCATGTTTTTTTTATTAATTTAAATTTGCCCCTCTTTTTTTGGCATATATTTCCTTATATAAATAAGTGGATGATACATATAATAAATCATTTTTTTTGTTCTAATGAACTAAAACTAGGAAATAAAACTTTAAAAACAGTATATAGGCATTAATAATACACCAATTCTAGTCCCTGTGTTAATTATACTTGGAGAATTTAATGAAAAAAAATAGATAAAACAACTAATTAAGATCCAAGGTAAGGATTCCAAATTTATGGATTAGTATTTTGCTTACATCAAAGGTGGATTACAGTTGGGGCATGTGGTTATTGACTGGATGAGACATTGACTAATATGACATGTATAGTGACAACTTTAAATTAGTTTAGATTGATGGTTAAATTATTATTATTGTATTTTTGAACAATAGTTAAATTATTTGTTTTTTAGTTGAACAATATTTAAATTATTTGTTTGCTTTTAGGGAGATTCACTAATTCTTGAACCAACTTCTTTTTTTTTTTTTGGTGGCTACTGCTACCACATTTCTAGGCCGTTGGGCATTTTACAAGCTACTATATGGATAACAACAAAAGACGAAAATAAACATTAGCATCACTATAGTTTCCAATTGAAAAAGGAATTGGAAAAAAAAAAAAAAAAGAAGAATAAAAACATGTTGTAGTAATTAACAAGACTCAACATTTATGTTACATTCTAGGAGAAGCAAAAATGTTTGACAAAGACTTATAAATAGAAAATGAAATGTGGATTGGTGAACGACGAAAAGAATAGTTTTTTTTTTTGTTCACTTTAGTTTGTTAAAACTTTATTTTTGTTTATTTTTATTTAATGGATCGTTAGTCTTTTTCACTTACATTGCAAAATAGTGAAAAAAAAAGAAAAAAAGAGTTTTTATAATGAGATGGAGGGAAGCCCCTTTTCTAGCTTGGCATTAGGATTATACAATTTTCATATTTCAATAATAGAATTATTCAAGTTGATTATGGTGGTGACAAGACAAGATATGACCATGATAAGAGGTTTAGCAACTTTTCAAATATTTTTCATGTTGGGAAACAAATAAAAATTGAAAACGAACTCCACTCTTAACCGAGAAGAAAATTGAACAAAAAGACTTTTTTTAATTACCATATATATTGGATCATGAAAATTTTAGCTTTTATTTAGAAAGGGTATACATTTTTAGAAATGAATATAAATTTTAATTTAGATTGAAAAATTTTTTCTATTAGAAAATAAATTAGTGTTTAAACGGGAAAAAAAAATTATTTATAAAATAGTCATTTTTATATTTAAAAGTTAAAATTTTTTGATACTCATGTATAAAAATTTAAAAAGACTCTTGTTTTAAAAATAAATATTTTGGTTAAATATAGAAAATTTAAGCAAATAAAACTATCAAAATGACACGAGCTTAGATAACCTCCTACTCCCACATGCAAATTAAAATAGAAAAGAGAAATTAAAAAAATATAAATATATAAAATGGAGTAAAATATAAAAGGAAAAATCCAAGGATTGATTGCATATTTGCAAATGGCAGTTGGTGAACTTTTTCAGGCCAATTCCCTTCGCTTGTCTTGGTCAACACTGCCCCCACAAAAGAACTTGTTGGAATTCAATAAATTCCTAGGTTGCCCTTTTACGTCTACATTCTGAATAAAACCACATGAACAAGTCGCAAAAAAGGACACCCAAATTACATATTTTCGTGAAACAAAACATAAAAGAAAAAAAAAAGAAAAAAAAATTCCACATTTTGATTTGCTTGTCAATATTTTATGCATATATATTTGAGTAAAGAAAAGAATGACAAAAATAAATAAATAAATAAAAATTAAAGAAGCAGACAAGAAAAACCCCCCCTCCCTACATTGGCCCACAAACAAGACCCCAACAACACCAAAAAGAAAGGAAAAAAAAAAAAAAGGGAAAGAAAAGATAAAAATTGAAAAATTGAGGAAAAAAAAAAAAAAAAAAGCAAAAACAAAAACATGAGAGGTTGGACTTGGGAAGCTTTTCCCCAAATCTGACTGAAATGAAAAACCCCCTCAGAAGGCACGTGTCAGCCACGCTCCAATCAAGAGAGAGTGATGACCAAATGTCAGCTACTCTTCTCCTCTCGTGGGACTCCGACATTATTACCTCCAAGGGTCGCAGTTTCCTTCGGGGTGGTCGATCTTCCTCCTACACGCGCACCACAGTGGCGCGTTCCAGCGCGTGTAGTCTCCTGTCTAAAACCTCCCTGCCCTCTCTCGTCTCTCTCTCTCTCTCTCTTCCTCTCTTCCTCTCTCTCTCTCTCTAAACATGTTCTTCTTTCTCTAAGACTTTTTTAATTCCGTTTATTCTCAAACAAAAACATTAGCAGCTGAAGTGAACTGACTGACCCATCGGTGTCTGAAAAAAAAAAAAAAAAAAAAGAACAAGAAAAGGGAAAAATACTTGAGAACAGATCAGTGGCTCTCTCCGGCGATGGAAACTCGCTGGATTTTTAAGTTCCGGCCACCCTCAACGTCGCTACACAATAATGCCACTGAAACGCCGTCGTTTCACCTGACGTGAAAAGAAAGGGAAAAAGAAAAAAAACACGACGACGAGAACAATCCTCTTCAAAAGTTGTCATCTTTTTTTTTTAATTTTTTAATTATTATTTAAAAAAAAAAAGCTCTTCCAATGGCGGCGACTAACACTAACACTACAACAACGACGACAACGGCAACCACGGCGGCGGGAGACACGTCAGCGGGAGCGGTGGTAGCGACGTTGTCGGCGGAAGAGGCGGCGGCGAAGTCGGTGCACAAGCGTTACGAAGGGCTTGTGATGGTCCGTACGAAGGCGATAAAGGGGAAAGGGGCGTGGTACTGGGCGCACTTGGAGCCCATGCTCATCCACAACACCGACACCGGCCTCCCCAAAGCCGTGAAGCTCCGCTGCTCTCTCTGCGACGCCATCTTCTCCGCCTCCAACCCCTCCCGCACCGCCTCCGAGCATCTCAAGCGCGGCACCTGCCCCAACTTCAACTCCTCCGTGGCCAAACCCATCTCCTCCATCTCCGCCTCCGCGGCCAACTTCAACCACCGCAAACGCTCCGCCGCCGCAGCTACTTCCTCCGCCTCCCCCTACAACGTCGTCTCCCCCCTCGCCATCGTCGACCACTCACGCTTCTCCGCTGACGTCACCTTCTCGCCTTCCTCCTCCTCCGCCGCCGCGATTCCCGCTCCGTTGCTGACTCATCCGCAGCACCACCACCACCATCACCACCACCATCACTCCCAGCATTTGACGCTTTCGGGAGGGAAAGACGATCTGGGTCCTCTGGCTATGCTGGAGGACAGCGTGAAGAAGCTCAAGAGCCCGAAAACCTCCCCCGGTCCGGCTCTGTCCAAGACCCAAATCGACTCCGCCCTCGACTTCCTCGCCGACTGGGTCTACGAGTCCTGCGGCTCCGTCTCCTTTTCCAGCCTCGACCACCCCAAGTTCCGCGCCTTCCTCCACCAAGTCGGCCTTCCCCCGATTTCCCGCCGCGAGCTCACCTCCTCCCGTTTAGACGCCAAATTCGAGGAGGCCAAGGCCGAGTCCGAGGCCCGAATCCGCGACGCCATGTTCTTCCAAATCTCCTCCGACGGCTGGAAGAGAAACAACGCGAACGCCAGCTTCGTCGCCGAAGAAAGTTTGGTTAACTTAACGGTAAATCTCCCCAACGGGACTAGCTTGTACCGGAGGGCTGTTTTCGTCACCGGCTCTGTTCCTTCCAAGTACGCGGAGGATGTCTTGTGGGAGACAGTCACCGGCATTTGCGGCAACGTTGTTCAGCAGTGTGTCGGAATAGTTGCTGACAGGTTTAAGGCCAAGGCTTTGCGGAGCTTGGAGAGCCAAAACCATTGGATGGTCAACCTCTCTTGTCAGTTTCAAGGGTTCACTAGCTTGATCAAGGACTTCAGCAAAGAGCTTCCTTTGTTCAAGACTGTGCGGGAGAATTGCCTTAAGATTGCCACTTTTGTTAATAACAAGTCCCAGGTTAGGAATAGCTTTCACAAGTTTCAAATTCAGGAGTATGGCCATGCAGGGTTGATTAGAGTGCCGTCGTTGCCCGAGTATCACGGCCGGTTCGAGCCGGTTTTTGTTATGATTGAGGATGTGATGAATTCGGCAAGGGCGCTTCAGTTGGTCCTGCTTGATGAGTCGTTTAAGTTGGCTTCCATGGAGGAGCCTATTGCCAGAGACGTTTCCGAGATGATTGGGGAAGTCGGGTTTTGGAACGAGGTCGAGGCAGTTCATTCTTTGGTTAAACTGATCAAGGACATGGCTCGGGAGATTGAGGCGGAGAAGCCGCTTGTCGGGCAATGCCTGCCTTTGTGGGATGAGCTGAGAGGGAAAGTGAGAGAGTGGTGTTCAAAGTTCCACATTGGTGAAGTAGGGCCTGTTGAGAAGATTGTAGAGAGACGGTTCAAGAAGAATTATCACCCGGCTTGGGCCGCTGCGTTTATACTCGATCCGCAGTACTTGATTAGGGACACTAGTGGGAAGTATCTTCCTCCTTTCAAATGCTTGACGACCGAACAAGAGAAGGACGTTGACAAGCTCATTACAAGGCTTGTCTTGAGGGAAGAGGCTCACATTGCATTGATGGAGCTCATGAAATGGAGAACCGAAGGGCTTGATCCGGTCTATGCCCGTGCGGTTCAGATGAAGGAGAGGGACCCCATTACCGGGAAGATGAAAATTGCAAACCCGCAAAGTAGTCGACTTGTGTGGGAAACATACCTCACCGAGTTCAAGTCACTGGGGAAAGTGGCTGTTAGGTTGATATTCCTTCACGCCACTTCTTGTGGGTTCAAATGCAATTGGTCATTGTTGAGATGGGTGTCCTCTGCTCATGGCCATTCCAGGGTTGGTATGGACAAGGCACAGAAGTTGATATTCATCGCGGCGCATTCGAAGCTCGAGAGGCGCGATTTCTCGAGCGATGAAGATAAGGATGCAGAGCTATTGGCCTTGGCAAACGGTGAGGATGATGTGCTAAATGAGGTTGTTGTTGATACATCCTCGGTGTGACATTCTTTTTGTTTTTTGTTTTGGTTCTTTTCCTCAGTAGAAACTTAAAAAAATATTTGTAGGATTTATTGAAATTCTTTCTTTCCACTACTTTTTTTTTTTTTTTAAGTTGCACCTGTTTATTACTTACTCCTTAGATGATTTTGGAGGGCAGAAAGGTGGGAGAAGATATAGTATTTACTGATTAGGGGATTGAATTTTGTAAGCTGACCCGCCATGGCTTCAGGATTTTGAGCAACTGTCCCCTTTTTTTTTAATTTTTTACCTTAGCTTGATTTTCTGAGTTTTGGGTTTGCAGAAAAAAGAAAAAAAAAAAAAGAAGAAAAAAGAAAGTAAAATCTTGTTTGTGAAGAAGATAGAGGCTGCTGCATAAATTTAGAGGTAGAAGAAGACCAGAGAGGATGTTGTAAAATTTTGTACCTCAAGTACTAAATAATATATATCTTAAAGGGGAAGGTTTTTATGTCTCCTTGTTTCCACATCGAATCTCTTGCTCAATATATTTATTTATTTATCTATTTTCTATTCCTCTTGTTGAGTTCTAGCAGATTGGCTCATTTGAGCTTTTGATAATTTGCCTAACCATAAAGAAACACTAATATCTGAGTTTAATGAAAACAATACCTGTTCTTAGGTGATTCCACTGTTTTCGTCTTTATTGTTACTAATATGTCATTTGACATTGACCCCTGAAATTCAAATTTATGCTCTTTTCCCTCTTCATTTTCTTTTGGCGTGAAATCCTCTGCATTTGTAATAAATAGATAGGGGTATATATGAGTGCAATTATAGTAAGTTAATTGTCCATCATGAGCACGTTTCTCTTTTAGTTATTGGATAAATTAATTGTGTTGAATCGAAGAGGCTGAGAAGACAAATCATTTGAATTTTTATCTTTTTGGTGGCAGAAGCATTTGACAAACAAATGGTTGCACTGGACAGACCACCTTAAGGAAGATGGTATTGGTTGGGTTGGTTATTATAAGTTGTTGGAGTTGGACCATGATTAAAGGGTATTCCTTTTTTTTTTTTTTTTTTTTTTGGGACTAAAGGATCCGAAGAAGGATTTGACCCAAAAATTTTGGCGAAACTCGGAGCTTGCTCGCATCTGTTGGCCGGAGGGCAAGCCAGATTTTGCAGCGTGGGTCAACAACCTCGTTTAAGAACCAAAAGAGTACAAGCTTTTTAGCTGGAGGAGCACTTGGAAACTGTTTTTGTTTACCCTTTTTTTTTTTTTTAAAATCCCATCCATATCTCCCGGTTTTTGTGTCTGAGAAAGAGTGGAGCCCCACCATGACAGGAAGTGGAAGTCCTTTTCCAAGCTTTGGTTGTTATGGAAGGACTCTTCAGGAGGGGCTATCCATCAAATCAGGCGCTTGGAGGGTAACTTCTTTAGACATTCCAAAGCTCGTGAACGTTTTCATGCAAAAGCCCTTTAGGTGATGCTTCCCCAACCCACATCATTACTGAGTCATGGAGGAGGATCCTCGGCTTATTAGGTCCGTCGCCCACGGAGCAGAACCAAGAACGTGATTCCATGGCGAACTTGAGCTTTTTTTTTTTTTTTCTTTTGGTTTTTTTCCACTGGTTTAGGATAGTTGTTGGAGCTGAGAAGACCGCCATCTGACAGTCCTTTTAACCATTGTTCATGTAAGTTGAATGTTTCATAAAATGTGATTGGAACATTATTTTTAGCCTCTCCAAATTGTAATTACTCCCCCCTTGTAAACATGAATTAGTGGCTATTTGATAGAGAGAAATGAAATGAAAATCAATCCATTATTTTTTCTCTAGTGTATATATTATTGATGTTTAGACCATGAAGGAGAAACTTAACACATGGAATATTTAAATTTTGAACCTGTTCTCTTTTCTTTGCTTGTTGCCTAAATGAATGTCTCCAAGATGAACACATGGGATTGTTAACATTCTTGTATGAAGGTTGTATTGATACATCCCTATTTGTTTTATCTCCAATGGGAAAATTGTGGTGTCAAGTTTGTGTCTTTCCCAATAATTTTGGAAACTTTGTTTAATGGCACCAACTAGGCAGCAGCATGGTTGAGTAAAAGTAGTCTTGAGAGAGAGAGAGTGAACATTGAGGAAAGGTACAGTATACAGACAAAGTGGTGACAATGGCTAGTCAGTAGTCCATAGAATTCCAAATAAAGCGTTTTTCTCAATCATGGAAAACTATAGATAAGTTCAAATGCAGCATCTTTTCTCATAGTATGAAACAGGATTTTCAAGAAACCGTCTGTCCAATGCTATTTTCATCCTCATTACATTAAAGCAGTTTGAAATTTGAACTTTTTTTTTTTTTCAATTCTCTCTCTCTCTCTCTCTCTCTTTGATAAATTTCCAATAATTCCACCTACCTCTCGCAGAGTAAATAGGTGAAAAATCAAGTGGGTATCTTTCACTTTCCTTGGTCAGTGAAGAAGTGAAGAGTATGGTAGTAGATGAGTAGAAGAAATCAAGTATGGTATTATTTTACCACCTTGGTTCTTTCCATTACTCATTAATAATTTTTTAGTGGAAAGACAGAAATTCTTGTCGGCAAGGCTTTCCGTTTCCTGACTGTTCACTACATAACCTATCTCTCTCTGTCACTCTCTCTCTCTCCGTGGGTTAGGCTTTTTACCAGCATATTATGCTTCATCCACTCATCTTTTGCGTTAAAAGCTAAAGTAAGTATAATGATTAGTATAGATCACACTACTCTCTCCCCCTTTATACAAGAATCTTCTCTCTTCCAATGCTCCTCAAAAAATATATATATTTATATAATATATATTATATAAATATATATATTCAATGATTTTCAATATTGTCCATTAATATAAGATAAGTCTCTTATTACAAAATAAGACCTATTCTCTATTAATTATGAAATTTAACATCACTAATATTTCATAGTATTTTTATATTATATTGCCTTATCCTCATCCCTTTCCCTCTTTTTCGGTAAATTTAACCACTTTGGAGATGAAAACTGTTGATGGTGTACTCAATGCACCTATTCAAAATAGTCGTTATACTCTTTGAGAGTCGTCAACATGCTTTAAAGGATGATTGGCATGCCTCGCCGACCGAGGACACTATATCGCTTGTTGGTGCATAGCTACTTGGCGTGCCTTGCTCCGCATCGATGCACAATTGCCCAGCGCACTATGCTCTACGCCGATGCATGGCCTCTAGTGAATTCCGTTGCTAGTCAGTGTAAGGCTACCTAATAGACCCTGTTTCCAGTAGGACCAAATTGCCCGACATGTCCCTTTATTGGTCTGGATAGGTCTACCCAACATTACCCTAGCCGATCGTAGTAAGGTTACCCGACACATGTCTTTACGGGTCGGAGCAAGGTGGCCCAACACATCCCTTTATTGGATGGGGCAAGTTTGGCCAACACAACCCGTTACCAGTTGGAGCAAAGTTGCTTGCCATATCCCTTTATTGGTCTGGATAGGTTTGCCAGGCATTACCCTGACCAATCATAGCAAGGTTACCTGGTATATCTCGTTACAGGTTAGAGCTAGGTTGCTTGGCTCATCTCTTTATCGGTCGTGGTAGGTCTACCTAACACACTCTATTTCTGGTTGAAACAAAGTTGCTCGCCACATCCATGTATTGGTCTGGGAAGGTTTGCCAGACATTATCCTAACCGATTATAGCAAGGTTGCCTGACATATCTCGTTATGGGTCGAAACAAGGTTGCCCTGCACATCCTTTTACTGGTTGGGTAAGTTTGCCCAGCAAACCTTGTTTATTGTTTAGAACAAAGTTTCCCAACACACACCATCAACGCTAATTCCTCAACTTCTCTCTTCTCCGACACATGTGAAGAGCACAAAAAGTCTATTATAACAAATAGGGGACTACCTTGGTTTGCATGCTAATGGCACAACGCCAAGAATCTAGGCTTAGGCCATGTGGTGGGTAACTCACATTCCTTGTAATAGAATCTCATATTTATTACAACGGTTTGAGCCACTTTTCATATCTAAGACATATAAAAAATCCACTAACAATCTACTATTTACCAGTTAACTATCTCTTTGGGTTAACTTAAGCCTACTGGATAGGATCCGACCAGGACCTTCTTCAACAATTACTCTATAAATACTAAGCTTACACAGCTTGTCAGGTACAAACTTTTAACCTAACAAACACTCTAGCTCACCATGCTGACTTAAGCATTAGAGTGTTTTGATAGACAACTCACTAATGTCGCCTTACTCTAAAGCTCTTCTTTTCTTCCTTGCAAGCTTACAGCCAGAAGACAAATTTGACCGCCATATGCAATGGCACATGATGTTGAGGTCAATTTTTTGCATCAACAATTACCATGATGCAAACTGTTGCCAAGAGATAGTATAAAGACTAATTTGACTTGCAGTCGCACACTCCCATTGGAAAATGCCAAAACGATAATCCAATTCACTGCTTTTTATTTATACTTTCCTCCTTCCCTGAATCCCTTCCATAACTTTAAAAGAGAGAGAGAGAGAGAGAGAGAGAGCTAATTCAATTATAAAATTAAGCAATATTGATTGGTTAGCAAAAAAATAGACTCAGTGTCTTGTTTTATTTCTAATGCCATCTTGCATTTGTAATTAGAATATTTAATATGACATTAAAGAATGCGGTCTTTAATTTAAAGTTCGATGTATTCAAATATTTCATAATTTTAAATTGTCAAAATTTTATCTTTTTTTTTTTGTCAGTTTTATGTTCTTTTAATTCTTATATCGTTGTGATCTGATAGTTGAAAATGTGTAATGTATATTAATAATTTATCATTCAAGGAAAAAAGGACTAGGCAAGCATCTTGACTTGACTTGACTTGACTTGAGCAGAGACCAACAATTACTACATGCAAAACGGTAAACAATTTAAAACTAGGTTAACATACAGGAAGGATTAAGGAATCCAAGAACAAGGTACATGGATGGTAGAGGCTCGAAATGTGCGCTTAATGTTTAGTATTGAGCTCCAACATGGTCTAAATTATGTAGTAAATTCATCCTTTTTGTGACCACTGTGTTACTGGTTCTTGGACCACTAATTTTTACCAAAGAGGTCAGCTCCTTGGGAGAGAGGCTTCGTTCACAAAAGAAATAAATATAGAAACATACACCTTTTCTTTTTAAAAAGAAAGATACGATCTACTTTTACTTTTTACTGTTCTTTCACATGGTAGAACTATACAAAACAAATTATTTTTGAGTAGATTAGCATTTGCTTGGAGATGCTGCCAAAAGTCTCCCTTCTTTTAGGGTATTTTCACCAACCTCACAACTTGGTTTTTGTTTATACCTCTACTTTTGTCATTACCCTTAATTATGTACGTGGTCCTCGTAGGTGTATCATCTATGTATATATAGAGTATAGGTTCTTATCAAAAAATAAGGTGTATTGGCTTTTGCATTATTGCTCTTCTAATTCAAACCTGTACACACACCTATATATGCACTTTCATTTATACGTCTCGTTGATTCATAACCATTTTTAAACAAAATATATAATTGTTCCTTAGGATTTATTTGGTGTACAAAAGATGATTTTATCAAAATATATAAAAAATGATAGAATTTAATAATCCTCTTTTTTAAGGTAATTAAATTTTAAGCTTATTCAGTTCAATCTTTTAAAATTTTTTATTAAATAAAAGATTAAAATACAGACTAATCTTATCTTTTTTAATCTTATACACCAAACGCGTTATTAATACACTGTACCTTTTTTCTTTTAATTTTCTTTTAACATAATTTCCTCCCCCATTCCTTTTTGTACGGGGAGGAAAAAGATAAGATCATTACATTGAAAACGAAATATATCAAATTGAGGTAAGATGGTTTGAAATAATTATCAAACTTTCCATCAACACTTTGTTGTTTCTCATATTTATATTACATTAAACTTTTTTTTTATTCATTTTCTTTCAGATTTTTTTCCACCCTTAAACAATGTTTCTAAGAGAGTTTTAACAAGACAATATCTCTTGAATTTCCACACCAAGATGGTAGATCCTTTTATTTATGGTGGTCTTTTCGGCATGTTTCACACTTTAGGACAACTGATGTTTGTTTTGTTTTATTATTTCCCCATAACGGTTGTTTAAGCTATTTCGAACATATGATTGTATTTTTTTTTCCCCTTCTCTTTTATTCACCAAAATAAGTAAAAGGATTCCATATGGGATGATATTGTTAGCAGGAGTCAATCTAATTAGGAAGTATTAATTTTCTTGATGTGAGTTTATCTTCACTCTTTTATTATTATTATTTTTTTAGTGCAATAACAAATCCTCATTTCTTAATCATTCCACACTGTTTGTTGCCACAAATTTTCCGTGGGAGAGTCAAATGAGCGGTACTATGTCAACCTCATTAACTACTTTTAGGTTGCATAAGTTTGTTTGAGCGAAAATTACTGCAAAAAACGAAGGTTAAAGATGTGATAAAGACAAAAGAGTAATAGTTAAGAAACAAACACACCCAATATCTGTTTAAGTATTAGTTTAAATTCACACAGGGTGCAATCATTTGATGAATTCGACGAAGATTGGCTATTGTCATATGCAAAATCTTCTCAATAAATTAAGTTTAATCGGAAACGAGAACTTTTAATCGGAAAAATCCAAATTTCCTAGGCTTGGCAACGATTAGTAATAATTAGAAAAAGAAAAAAGAAAAAACGAAAGTACGTGTGATAAGAACAAAATCACGTGACGTTTGCCACAATATATATATATATAGTTGATGTAGATAATTGTATATAAACAAAACCCTTAATTTTAATATTCCTTTAGATTTAAGAAACGTATTTCAATTTCATGATATGCCTTTAATAAAAATGACATTCTAATCACTGCACCATAAATTTATTGTTTTATTTTTTATTTTTTGTCTTAATAACTATTCTTCCAATATTATTTTACCAACTCGTCAGTTTTAATTTTAGTTTTTCTTATCACCAAGTTGCTACATTCCAACGATATTATATAATATCATTATAAGATTTTTAATACAATAGAAAATTTGGAGAATTAAAAAAAAAAAAAACCAATGGGATTTTTATCCACGTACGTGGGGAAAGAAGATTTATTATCTTAAAGTTTCTATCTTATTGATTATCTCTAATAATATTATATTAAATTATTTATATTCAAGAATTTAATCATATAAAAATATTAAATATTAAAATTTTTTAAATAAATTAATAAAATAATAAATTATTGTTTATAAAATAGTTTTCAAACAGAAGAATATACAATTCATCTGAAATCGTATGTAGAATCTTTTCACATTTAAAAACATATATTTACACACACACACACATATATATATATATTTCTCTTTCTTCAAAGGGGGAAACGACCGTGTGTTCTTATCGGTTTGGCTAGTGGGCCCCAACCACAGAAATGATATCGACACGTTTCGAATTTCTCTGCAGATAGGGTTCCCAGTTTTTAATGCCAAAGTTTGAGTAAAACGCAGACTGTGGAAACTGGCCACAGAGGGGGGACCACGTGTACGGCTCAGATGGAAGTGATTGATAATAGGACTGTCGGCACAGTGAGAAATACAAATAATAAAATAATATTTTTATTTATAAAAAAAAAAAAAGAAAAAAAACCTTGGATATGCTAGTAATTGTCTGGGTGGCAATATGTAGAAAATAAAATAAAATTATTTATGTAAAAAAAAAAAGAAAACAGATAAAGAGTGGGACCCAGAGGGGCAAAATATTCTAGTCACGTGGTCCGTTTCAGTGGTCAGTGGTTGGATTTTTTGATTTATGGGATTGGGTGACCTCATTGGTCAGGACTCCGGTCAATGTCCGTACACCATGACGTTCAACTTTCATTCTTGATTACGTCACTCTCCTAAATATATATATATTCCCTTCTATTTTTAAATTTTTAATTTTTTTTTTGCTGACATCTAGGAGAGAGGGGAAAAAAAGAAAAAAGAAAAAAGAAAAAAGAGAATGGACTCACAAGACAAGAGTCTCTTTTCTTCTTCTTTTATTTCTTCTTTTATTTGGTTAAAAAACTGTACGGATGAGTCCACGTGGTCTAGAATGATAGTTCTATTATGGTTAATTACAATAATATATCATAAAAATATAATGGTATTTGGTAGATTCGTTGTTGTTTGATGTGTTTGAACTATCAAATGAGAATGCGTTATTATATATACATATATATATAAGCCAATTATAATATCTTTCAAGATGGATTAAAGAGTTGGATGCGTTTCCTTCAACAATTTTAGTATTTATAAAAATGATCAAAACGAGAGAGATTCATATCATTTTAAGCAACATTTGAATATATGAATATATTTTTTTTTCATCACACCTTACGCTTAGTTTTTGGGAAGGTGTAGGACTCCACATGACGGGTTTCATGACTTGCGGGATCATTCTCTATAATAACGAGATTATGTGATTGATTTACATATTCTTTATAAATAATTAACAAGAATATAGATTGATCTTTGTTTTGTTTCACTTATAATCGAAATAAAATTTTAAAATTATGCAACACACCTCTATTTATATATATATATGTATAACTACTTGGAAAAACACACACACACACACACATCATAGTTTATGTGCATCTTTCATCTCACCTAAAAAAGAAAAAGGGTAAGTGTTTAGTAGACTAGTTGGTGGTTTACTAAAAGAAATAAAGAAACAATCTTTATTCTATTGTACACTAAAATATGGGGCGCCGTTGTAGTGTAGGCCTCTTTCTTTTTAATTCTTTTTTCTCTCTTAGCAAGTCGTGACTATGTGTCAAACTTAAGCAAAAAGCTCATCCAATTAAAAAAAAAAAAAAAACAAAGTGAAAAGTGCTTAACAAAGGGGACCCAAGCCATTATAATAATTAACACGAATATAATGAAATTTTCTTTAAAATAAAAAAATGAATATCAACCACGACGGTTAACTGGCTAAGAATAATATAATGAAATTTTCTAAAGCCTCAATTTACTCCAAAAGAAGCGTAATAAAATAAAATCATTGACAGAATAAAAGAAAAAAGAGAGAGAGAGAGAGAGAAAATTATTATCGTCTGGAGACACGTGGAAACGACACAGAAAGATTGCTCACGTGCAGAAACAGGAAACATCACGTGCACAAACCTGGCATGGGAACAGCTGAGGATATGATGCGACAGCACACATGGCATGGTGTGAGAATGAGTGGTTACAAAGCTCCTCTTTGACTTTCTCTTTCGTTTTTGTTGGCATTTGTATAGAAATAGCAAAAATTAATAATAATAATAATTATTATTATTTTTATAACAATAATAATAATAAAGAAAATTCTATAATAACCATGCATTGGGATATTTTTTTTTAACTATTAGATTCTATTTTAATAGTTCAGTTAATAATATATAAAATTATTATATATAGACTCAATCACATTTAATTAGAGAATAAATATTTGGAGAAAAATAAAATAATCTTGCATAACTCTAGCAACCCCTCTCACACCGGTGTTGGCAATTTCTTCTTCATCCACTATAGCAACCACGACACTTGCCTCCTTGTCGAGATTGGTGAGGATGATGACACTGGTTACGACGAGCCTATTGTTCCATGCGACATGAACACTATCGAGATCCAAGCTCCACATGTAATCCCCACCAACAGACTGCAAAGATCCGATCCCGCTTGTGCAAGATTAGAAAGGGGGCTAGCTAGCGACTTCTTGGGGGTCCATTGCAATGCCTCCCTCTTAATTATCGTTGCCGTCCGGTAGTCGTCGATCTTGGACTTAAGTAGTTCGACAGAGCCATCCCTTCTAATGCAAATCATGACACAACTTCAAGAGACTCAATTTGAATATCAATTCAAGTCTAATTAGACCGGTTACAAGAGCGCGATCAAAGAGGTTTAAGGAAGCACTTGACGAATTGATTCAAGAGGTTTTTGTTCAATCAAGATCTGTGACCTTCAGTGGCAGAATCTTCATCCCTTCTTCGTCTTTCTCAGTCATCTCAAATGATGAAATTGACTCCAACATCTTCATTGGTAGCACCAGCTCAATGACCTTCAGAGATGGAATCTTCTAGAGCTGGTAACAACTTTTTTGGTAAAAGATAAATTTGGAACATTTTTTTGGTAATTGTTCCTATAATCAGATATGGTGGGGTGCACATTAAATTTTGTGTACATATAAGATGTAAACCGTTGATATTCAATCCGATGGTCAAAATAGAGAAAAATTGGGCTTTTCATTGTTGAATTTCCTTTAGAATCTAACTGTTGAAAAAAATTGTATCCATCAATAGGGAAAAACAATGCGTCCCAACATTGAATTCTCCTAATAAAAATAATAATAATAATAATAATAACCTTATATGTAGCCAGTAGCCCAGTATTTTATATTTCTTTTCCTTTATCTCTTAATTTTTCGAGGGTGCTCTAATTTTTTTTTATTTGATTTATTAAGTTTAGTTAAAACTTAGCTTTCACAAACAACGAACGGAATCATTGCCACCACACTTTCCACTTACTTCAACTAAATCATTATCGTTATAATTATTAATTTTTTATGTTTTTGTACTATTATCACGATCAACGCTCAAAATGGCGTTATTACACAGTTATTTAATTTAGAAAAATAATATTGGTATTAATATTTTTGTTTTTTTTAATAAATTATCTATTGAAGTTTCCTATAATAAAGCATCCAAACTATTAGTATACGCTTTTAAATTTTGTACTTGATTAAAATTTTTAATTTTTTTAATAAATAAATGAAAATAAAGATTCCAATACGGATTTGATTGTTTAAATACAATTTTATCCTCAAGATAATTTTTTTCGGTATTCCATTATATAATATTTAAATATAGCGTTTGAGTAAAAAGACTAATTCATACTGTTTTGATTCAAACCCTTTTTATTGTGTTTTGTTTAACGAAATTGAAAAAAATCAAAAAATTATTATACTTTATTCAAATACATTACTAATATCATTAAAGAAAAAAAAAAAAAACTAACAATTCACTTGGCTGCACAAGGGTATTGGTTCAAAATAAGTGAATAATAGTCCAATGGAGTTAGCCTTCTAATTTAAGAGGGACGTATATTAAAAAACTAAGTCTCATATGATAATTTTTTAATACGACCAAAAATTTCTTGCTCAATGTATACAACCAATGAGCTTATAGATAAAAGAGTAGAGTTTTAGTGGGGGCTACTTAAGATAACTAATTTTGAGGGTTGATAACAAGGACAAATCACAAAATTTTTTAGAGTAAATATTAAGATAAGAAAAATTCAGTCCCCCACCCGGTATAGCATAGCTATGCTCTTGTTCACACATATCAAAATTTAAAATTTATTTAAAAAGAAAAGAAAAAGAATTGTGCACTTTTTTTTTTTTTTTTTTTGGCTATAGACAATTGTGGGTCTTATGATTTGATTAGTGGGTTATGTGTAAAGATGTGGGCTTTGTTTTGGTGTAACTGTGGGGGCAAATCTCCAATTAACATAATTTGATTGAGTACCCTTATTTTATCTTTTTCCTTCCAACTTTTTAAGCGGTCGATTATGCTTTGATTTGATATTTTGTATAATTGTTTTCTTTATGAGTATCATTGAGTATCTTTTGTAGGTACCAGCGCTCAATTATATATACTACATACGAGCAATTTTCCATTTTGACAACACAAGATCCTTATTTACTCTTTATTGGTCTGAAAAAAAAAAAAAATTTTTTTTTTGCAACTTATTTTAAGGATTATTAACTCAATAACTTTTGGAACTTATAGGAGATAATTATAACATCATTGTTATACACGTTTATTTTTCAGTTATTAGGTTATAAAAGAATTCATAATATTAATAGTTGAATATTATTACTTGTTTTGTTGCAAGTCCCTTCCCGATTAAAAAAAAAAAAGAACTTTTTTTGCAATTTATTTTAAGAATTATTAACTTAGTAACTTTTGTAACTTAAGAAGATAACTATAACATCATTATTATATACATAAGCGCTTATTTTTCAGCCATTAGGTGATAAGACAATTCATAATATTAATAGTTGAAAATTATTATTTGTTTTGTTGTAAATCATCACCCGATAAAAACTGCAAAAAAAAAAAAATTAATGGATAAAATCGTTTTGAGAACCTCCTTTGATAGTTGAAAAAAATAAAAATAAAAAATAATAAAGTATGCTCATCTTAAAATATTGGATGTCCCCGTACCATTTCCCAGCAATTTGAATATAATAAAAAACAGTTAGTTGAATGAACAAATAGTAGCTTAATTATTGTAATTAAATAGTGGATTAATTACATTTGAGGAAAAAAAAAGTGAAGTAGATGACCTACCGTACAGAATCTAAAAATGAGATTTGGTGGGTGTATGTATACCCCAGTTTCATTGGATTGCTTAACACAAAAGACATCTCCAATATTAGATTATTATTAGGCAGAAAAACTTGTTTAAAGCCTTCAAATGATATAATTACCTGACCACTTTATAGTTTAATACCTTTAACGCGTTGCTCAGTTTAGAAGGCAAATACACAGTGAGGAAATTTTTAGTCAGTCAATTTGATTTTAATAATAATTTGTAAAAAAAAAAATTATAATTATGAGTTTCATATAACAAACCCATGTGAGTTTTCCTGGAAAGTTGATATATCTTAATTTGCAAACAGTGATTAATGCTTCGTCAACTTACAAGTTACAACCACCAGCTTCAGAAAAACAAACCAACAAATAAATAAATAAATAAAAACGTACGTAAGAATATGATGAAGAAATATATATAGAATCTGTAAAGAACTACCGACTCTTTTTGAATCATTACAGCTACTAATACTACCTCTGATTAGGTTGAGCGAAGGAAAATAAGTTAAAATACTGTTATAAAATGATGATTAAGGCACTAGATTCAGTTAATATACTAAATTTCTTAAGAGAATTTGCGTTGGCTAGGGTTTTGTATATCACGATACAGTTTTGAATCATAGAAATTTATTATTAAAATGTTATTATACTTTTCTTTACGATGGTTCGTTACTCTATCTTATCAGATCCTATCCGAAAATTATCGTCGCTGGTTAAGTTGGCAGCGATATATGTATGGATGTCCTTTGGTATGGTAGTAGTGGTGTAATATGGATAAAAGGCAAGCGTTGATTGAGGCACTAAAATAGGTATCTGATGAGTGTCCTTTGAGAAATGGAGAGCGACAAATGGAAATATGGTACGGGACAAAGCCTAGAGTCATGGCCTTTATAATGGGTTTTGAGAAACTCATAGAAAAGCAAATTTAAAAGAAAAAGTTTGGAACTATTGGTCACCATCATATCAGATTGGATTGTGTTACATATAATAATGGATTTTTGTGGCTTCAAATTGAAGAAGTAAAAGTTTTTCACAGACAACAAAGTCCTAAATCAATTGTCCACTATTTAAGCTGGGATATATATATACACACACACTTTGTGGGTCCGTTTGGATGGGGTGTTTGTTTTTGAAAAATGAAAAATTTTTAGATATGAAAAATAAAAAGTTGTTTGAAATTTTTTTTAAAAGTGAAAAGTTGTTTGGATGGATGAAAACTTTTTGTTTTTAGAGAGCTCTTTTTTCATTTTTCAAAAATGAAAAATGTTGGATGTTCAGATACGGAAATTTAGGAATGTTCATTTTTCTTGAAATGAAAAATTTTTCATTTTCCAAATTTAAACGTGTCAAACAGACGGATGGTATGTTTTCACATGGGATATAAACCTTCTTCTCTAATTTATCAATTAATACTATAGACAGTCTTGGACTGAATGTTAATTTGCTCTAACATTCTTAATTATATCTAGTTTTCCTTGTATATATTAAGTATCTCTATCTATATTGCATTTTTTCAAATGTTAAGTTTAATCAAAATTCTATCCATATTGCATTTTTACAAATGTTAAATTTAATCAAAATTCTATTAAAATATGAAAAAAAAAACAAAACAGACAAAACTTAATATAAGTCTAACCACCTAAATCATCATTATTCATTTTTTTTAAATCTTTACCAAATTCTTATATAAATATATATATTTATAAAAACGTAGTCTTAATATGTCACATCTTGGACTTTATGAATCACCGGCATTGAGTCCTTAAAATCTTTTTATCATCTTAATAGTGGAGTTGGGTTTGACTATGAGGCATCATGTTTTCTTGCAAACAACATTAGTCACATGACATTCCTTTTACTCAAAAGTTCATGAAGTCTCAACTCTCAAGAAGAGGGGGGGGGGGGGGCGGGAAAAAATGGAAAAAACTTAACAACTAAAAATGCTATATATATTCCGACATCAAGTACACCTATAGCCCGCAATTATTTTTTTTTTTCTTTTCCCTTTCAAGGATTATCCATTCTATTTCTTTTTGCGGTGTGAGTGGTTCCTTCAAAGACGAATGACTTTCTTAAAAGGCTTCCAAATGCCCTATATACCTAATTAATAAACACTAGCAATTAAGTTCATGAGAATCAACAGTTTCTAATAATTAAACCCTATGAAAGCCGACTTTGCAGCAGTCAAGTGTGGTGGTTATTAGACTATAAATATACAATCTTTGACATAAAAAAAACAAAAACAAAACAAAACAAAAAAATATTTCTGTCATTTCTGGCAGGTCGAGAGCTTGGAAACTCCTGTAGGGTCACATGAAGTTAGTAAGGTCATGGGTTTTGGATCAAATCAAAGAATAAAGCACCATTAAAGCAAGAATTAGTTCAAGAATTGAAAATTCTTGACAATAATATATAATTCTTGGTGCTACTAATTAAGTTATCACTGTAGCTTACTAGATATAAGCCTGTATATATTTACACATATATGTCTGTATGTACATATATGTGTGTATATGCAAGAATCTAGGTGGTTTTCTTGAGCTAAAAACAATAGTTCATGAAGATATTTGACTTGTGAGTTGTGACCCACCATTGATATATATATATATATAAATATATATATATGCCGCAATCTTCCCGGCATGAGAGAAAAGCTGACTAAGACAAGGCAAGAACAAAACCGATCTATATATATAGATAGTGTGGAGTTGAATTTTTGCAATAACGTTAAGACTTTACTTTGCAGTACAAAGAACAAGAAATGAGCTCCCAAAGGACTGACTTGTCTTCTCCATTGTTGTTCCATGCTTGCCTTCTCTATTTTGGTGAATGGGGGAAAATATTATGGCCGGGCTTATTTCATCGTTTTTTGAGGCTTTGGAGCCGACAAGCCCAATCACAGCCATGCTGGACTTTGGGCTATGGTGAAATTATTGAACTGGAGAAAAAGGGTGACGCCCCTCAAACAGTACATCTATGAATTCTTGCGTTAGTTATAATAACTTCAGTTTTTTTAACTTTTATTAAATAATTACAGAAGATCAAAAATCCAAATAAACATTAAAAAAAACGAAAAGAATAAAAATAAAAATAAAAACCATGAAGATGTATCTAAGGGGTTGTTTCAACAATTTTCACTGAAAAAGCGTCACTCAAACGTACATTAGATTGATTGTCGCTAATCTTCAATAGGTTTTTATACTCAATGCTTTTATATTTCTCCAAAAACATAGCGTTCTAATAGTAAATTCATTCATAGAGTTTTTTCAAAATGGATATAGCACTTTCCCTTTCTCTCTATTTGGTAGTCCTGCATAAGACTGGCCTCATGCGGGATTAAAGGAGCCCTAGTTAAAGAGCACCATCTTCCCCAACTCCATGCTTTAAAAGGTGATTGCTCTCGCATAGTTAGATGGTGCAAGACTGCTTAAATCAGTCAAATCTTGTGCTAACATGAGTTTTTCTAGCCAGATCTTACTAGATTCAATGTGATGAATATTTCTTAAAAAAGGTGATTGCTCTTGCATAGTTAGATGGTGTAAGATGACTTAAATCAGCTAAATGTAGCGCTAACACGAGTTTTTCTAGCCAGATCGTGCTAGATTCGATGTGGCGAAGGTTTCTTAAAAATGATGATTGCTCTCATATGATTAGATGGTGCAAGACTGCTTGAATCGACCAAATTTGGCTCTAACACAAGTTTTTCTAGCTAGATCTTGCTAGATTTGATGTGGTGAAAGTTTCTTAGCATAGATCTTGCTAGATTTAATTAAATAATTACAGAAAATCAACAATCCAAATAAATATTAAAAAAAGGAAAAGAATAGAAATTAAAAAAAAAAACCATGAACATGTATATCTAAAGGGTTGTTTCAACAATTTTCACTGAGAAAACGTCACTCAAACATACATTAGATTGATTGTCACTAATCTTCAATAGGTTTTTATCCTCAATGCTATTATATTTCTCCAAAAACATAGCGTTCTGAGGGTAAATTCATTCCTAGAGTTTTTCCAAATTGGATATAGCATTTTCCCTTTCTCTCTATTTGGTAGTCCTGCATAAAGTTGACCTCATGCGGGACTAGAGGAGCCCCACTTAAGGAGCGCCGTCTTCCCCATCTCCATGCTTTAAAAGGTGATTGCTCTCGCATTGTTAGATGGTGCAAGACTGCTTAAATCAGTCAAATCTGATGCTAACATGAGTTTTTCTAGTCAGATCTTGCTAGATTCAATGTGATGAATATTTCTTAAAAAAGGTGATGGTTCTTGCATAGTTACATGGTGCAAGACCACTTAAATCAGCCAAATCTAGCGCTAACATGAGTTTTCTAAACCAGATTTTACTAAATTCGATATGGTGAAGGTTTTTTAAAAAAGGTGATTGCTCTCGTATGGTTAGATAACAAGACTGCTTAAATTAGTCAAATCTGACTCTAATATGAGTTTTTCTAACCAGATCTTGCTAGATTCGATGTGGTGAATGTTTTTTAAAAAAGGTGATTGTTCTCATATGGTTAGATGGCAAGACTGCTTAAATCAGCCAAATCTGACTCTAACATGAGTTTTTCTAGTTATTTCTTGTTAGATTTGATGTGTTGAAGGTTTCTTAGCATATATACTTTCAAATTTTAGTTCTTTTTCTGGTAACGCGGTAGACTACACCGAGTAGACTAAAGTGTGGCATTTATTGATTAAAGGCGAGCTGAGCACTTAGGCTTGGAAAGATAGGAAAGTGAAGGGGGGAAAAAAAACACTACACACGCCCACCGTGGGGCTCGAACCCACGACCACAAGGTTAAGAGCCTTGCGCTCTACCGACTGAGCTAGACGGGCAGTTGGTACCCGTCTTATTGAAAAGTTAAATATTCAAAATCAGAGAGGATTCTTAGTCAAATCACAAGCTTAGAATTCCCAAATCTTATTAGGTACCATTTGACGGAAGGTCCCGCTTGAACAACAAGTGGCTTGGTTTCGATGTGTTTCAGAGAGCCAGGTGCGGTCCCACGTTATACTCTACTAGACACGGACACCCAACATGAAATCCCAGATATACTCCCCCCACTGTCAAACGTTCTCAACAGGACAAAGAGTGTACCATTCAGGAGTTGATTGGTTTTAGAGTGGTGGAACTGGATGCTTGATAAGTCCAAAGCGGACATGCTTTAAAATCATTGCCAAATGTAGCAACCAACCAAGCACTATTGTTGCCAGCCATCAGTGCAGATCTACAACCAACCAAGCAGGAACCTCTAATTCAAAGCGACAAGATCACCAAAATCACGCACAAGTACTTTGGAAGCATAGCCATGCTAAGGGACACCCACACATCACAAGATAGCCATAACAATATAATGTTGCGGTGTCAAGTGAGTTTTTTTTAAGCATTTTTTTTTATTGGAACCACCTAGACCCTAGTCTAGCTCAATAGAGTGGTTTGGTAAGTAAGAATTTGGATAAGAACTCTCGGATTCTAAACTTGGAAATGCTATTGTTTTTCTGTACTAAATATGAAATATGGACATCATATCGCAAACCAAAAAAAAAAAAGAAGGCATTTTGATATTAGAAGTAGATTCAGGACATATCAACAACGCAGGTAAAACTATCATCATGTCTCTTATTGGAGCCAAATCGTTCAATTTAACTGCTTTCATCAAAACCATTCAGCATTACACACTCTCACATCAAATCAATTCAGCCCTTTTTTCCCTAGTCTATTAGCTATAAATAGGATATATTGCAGAGAAATATGAGTTAACTCTCCGAATAACATTGATTTGAAAACGGAAGTCATGGACTCATTATCAGATTTGTAATATATTGATATGAACATAACGTCCACAAGAGAGAAAACATGAAAACAAAAAGTCTTGACTCTTAACTCTCTATCCTTACAATCTTGTACTATAAAATACCCCCCAAGCTACGCTTTATCACAGTTTTGAAGAACCCCTCGTTAATCTCCACAATAGCCACTAAAGCTTTTTCTATTTCAGTGGACTAGCATAGAGATGTCAACTTGAAAATCAGAGCTTAAGAGAGTTTTCACCACTGAGAAGTATCTGATCTGGGATCCGTTGTGGATTTAGCTTTTCTGCAGCCCCGCTAATCGGACTTGAGATCTTGAGTTGAAAGCTGGTATGGCCCTCCATTCTGCTTTTCGTAGCTTCCTTCTTTCAACTGAAATAGATCAACGTAAGATCCAATATAGAAAAAAGTATGAACATCAACGCAAGTTGGCACAACATATGGCCACATGAAGAGTTGTCATTTTGGTCGCTACTCACGAAAAATAATTAAAAAAAGGCTTCAATACTCCTTTTTCCTTTTTCCTTTTTTTTAAATTTATTAGTTATCATTACTATTACTTTTGCGTATGGAAAGGGAAACACACAAGTATAAAGACGGAGAACCCGTAAAGATTGTCCAAAAGGACTACCCTAACTTTAAAGCTCTTGATCCCCTAAAAAAAATAAAAGAAAAGAATAGCCCTTGATGAACCTTGCAAACAAAAAAGTTTTGTAGGACAGACGATTTTGTCAACCCATGTGGAACACTTACCAACGGAAAGGAGGAATGCCATAGGAAACTCCAAAATTAGTTTGACTTTCATAACTCCAAAACAATGTCTTAAAAATTAAATGATAACACCATCCTAGAAGTATTCATTCATGACAATTAACTAGTAATGTTGAAGTTAAAACCGGAAACTACAAATCAATCCATCAAGAGCTACTCCAAATCTTTTCCGAAAAAATAACGATATATACATATATATCCAAAAGTGCTTGATCCGGGTTTTAAGAAATGATTTACCTTCTTGAGGATTTTCTTCTGATAACGGAAGCCCTGGTGAAATTGAGAAAAACAAAATTATCCTCAATTCATGACTAAGATTCATTAAGAAGAACAGGTTAAGAATTTTATAATAACATTATTATATTTCACCTTGTCAGTTCCATAAATGAAATCACAGTAGGTGAAAACCGAAGCAAAGTTGCTCTGGCTTTGTCCTCCAACATAGTGATGATAATCATGATACTCAGCACCACCATAAAATGGAATGTATTTGGTGGGGCTCCAGGGAAAGTCATACCTACGTATTTAACACTTATTACAAAACGCTCTACATTAAATCAGTAGCCAGAACTTGACATGCAGAAAATTTAAGACAGCTTATTGAAATATCATCTACAAAAGAAACATAATTCCGATTTTGCTGCTGATTATTAATAGAAGTTGACAGAATGGAAGAGGCCATTCAGCAAAAATTCCACAATAAAGGAAGAACCTGAATAAATATATCATTAAAGCAGCTTTTAGTCTTGTTATTATAGTTGAGCAACAAAATAACTAGTAAATACAACTAGAACATTCCAACTCTGCAAAACTCACTGGTCCCCTGATGTAACACCACACCTACAGCACTAGATTGTTTACCCAGTTGTACATAAAATTCCACAAGTCCCACCAAAAACCATTTTCTCTCCTAAACATACTGTTTAGATGCACACACAATTCACATAAAACGAACTATCTATGAAGCAACAAGCTAAGCACAAACCTTATCCATATCCTCCAATAGATAATAAAATGGATGTACAAATCTTTAAACAGCTAAAAAAAAAAAAGTTTTTTTTTCCTTCACAGAACAGAATAAATGTACCAACATAAAAAAAAATGCAACTCTTTTTCATAGTGGTAAAATAACCTCGCTAAAGGAATTGAAAAATCGCTATCATGCTGAACTTAGTCCCCATCAGGTAAAGGTAACCCACTACTGAAGATACTCCAAATCAAAAGTACTTCACATGCAATTCAATTAAAAATAGTGGTAAAAAGAGCACTTCACATCACATGGTTCAATCACAATCACCAAAAGGAGATAAGATCAAGAGCAAATGGAAAATAATTAAAAAAAAAAAAACCCAAAAAAATGGAAATGAAAAATAAACGTGAATGAAGCATGCGTACCCGCTGTGAGTGTCTATGGCCTCAATCTGCCTCAAAGCAATCCACAACCAGAAGGTGATCATGTGTCCAGGGACCATGGCCGGCCCAAGGAAAGACGGGATTCCGAGGATCAGAATCTCCGCCCAATGCGCGTAAGGCGCAGCGAATCCGATCGGAGCGGTGTACTCGTGGTGAACTCGGTGAATCTTCTCGTATCCCCACTTGTTGTGCAGAAATCTGTGGATCCAATAGTTGGTGTAATCCTCCACCACAAAGTAAACCAGCAATTGCGATATAATCTCCCACCCAGACGGCAATGGCAGGCCCGTTCTGATCCCAATCATCTGTAAAAATTCACGGAAATCGTCATTCCGGTACCGAAAAGCGAATCACTAATCGGTGACCTAATTCAACCAATTTCGAATAGATCAGAACTTCAACAGCTAAGAAATACAATCTACCAGCAACGAAAATCGAAATTAATCCAAAAATCACCAAATTGAACCGAAAAGGAACAAAGATCGTGAATTCAACGGAAACAGCAAGAAATTGAAGTGAACGTAGGAATCTCGGTCACCAGCCAAAGACATCTATACATAAATATGAGACTGAGATGGAAACGGAGAACGGTGAGAGAGGAACCTTGACGGAAGGGAAGGAGACGAGCTGGAGAGGGCCGACGACGAGGAAGAACATGCGCATGACGTCGCGGTAGCAGGAGAGGGTCTCGGAGAGGGAAAGCCTGACCTTCGGCTGAATCTTGTAGCGGAGGAGGCCGGAGGAGCGGGCGAGCTCGAGGACGACGAGAGGGACGGGGACGAGGGAGAAGATGACGAACAGGAACAGGATGTTGTGGCAGTACAGGAAGTAGTCGGACTTGCGGGCCGAGTATCTGAACCAGAGGGACTCGGCGGCGGTCAAGTTTCGCCCCAGCGCCGCCGCCGCCTCCTCCACCGTCACGTACGGCAGCATTGCAAAAGGGTGATATATATATAGAGAGAGAGAGAGACAGAGACAGAGAGAGAGAGAAAGTGGTTTCTTTTGCTTGGTTTTGTTTGTTGTGGGGGTGGTGGCTTTGGAGGAACGAGATTTGAGGGGAATTTTTTGTTTTTGAGCCGGTGTTTTGTTTTTGTGTTTTCGTGGTGTTAAAATATGCGGGAAGTTTCAAAAGGGCCGTTCCCACCCACACACCACACATGTACAGAACTTATAACATCAGCGGGAATCACATCGCGGGACAATTGTCGTTACTCGTTGAAGCTGACGTCTGATTATGTCCCTCTTTCCGCCTTTTCGCTGCCTAGTCTTGTTCCTGTTTGTTTGTCAGCACTGACAATACACTTCACACGGCTTAATGGATTACAATTTTACAATTTCTATAGGATATAATTTTACGTGCAAACGTATTTTTATAAAATTTAATAAATAATTAATATTAAAATAGAGAAGAGATTATAATTTTAAATAAAGTAAATATAACAGTTGAATTATAAAATACAAATTAATAAAATATAAAATTGTAGGTTTGGCTTAAAGATTATATTAATTTTACATATTAATGTTAAGGGATTATTTGAGAGAAAGATTGAAACTTTTGTTTTAGAAATTACGGAGAGTTGAGTTTTAGAATGTATATTTGATAAGTATGAATTATTTAAAGTGAAAAAATATAATAATTTAAAATATGTTAAAAAAAGAATATTATAGATATTGTTTTGTTTTTCTTAATATTCTATGTAAATTTAAAAAAAAATCATCTCATTTAAATTTAAAATAAGGAAGTTATAAATTTTGAAATTTAAACTTTTTAAAAAAGTAAATAGTAAAATTTGGGGGGAAAAAACAAAAAAAAAATTATTGAAATCTTGGTTGGAACCGATCTCCTATACAAGCCTGAAGAGAAAGATGTGCAAATTGGATTTGGGTTTTACTATATTCATAGTGTAGTTTTCAATTGGTATCACATATTATATTTAGGTTGATTCAAAATTAAGATATAAATAATTAAAACACAATACGTGACGCAAATTATTATTTTTATCGTTAGTTCATATTTTAATCGTTAAATTTTATTGTAATCCCAATACAATAAGAAAGTATATTAAATAGAATGTTTGTATTAAAGATCTAGCGCCTTAACAACAACATATTACCAATAGTGACGTTTTCTAGTATTATTTTTAAATCTCTGTTTGATCTGCTATTTTTTCCCAATAAGTTAATAAACAATTACATTGTAAATGTATATTTGATGCCTATTAAATTACATAAAAGAGTAAGTCAATTTAATGGATTTTAATAAGGATATGATAACTCAAAATTGTAATTTATTAGTCCAGGGATACTTCTGAAATTTACTTATTTGTAGAATTTGACAACTAAAGTTTAAAATGTACTAGAATTATTATTGCATAGTTATATGTTGTTAGATTTTAATTAAATTACATTACATTCACATTTTTTTTATTGTAATGATCTGAATATTAGAATTATGTAACATCGGCACTTTTTTTTTATACAAAAAAGTTTAATAAATAATTCAATATTTTTTAATAGAAAATAAGTAATCTCTTCTTCTTATTATTTGATTATGACCTTATTTTTATTCACATTTTTATTCTATTTAGTCAAATCAAGTTCTTCGGAAATTATTAGTTACATTATTGTCCCAAAAAAAAAAAAAAAAAAAAAGGAAATGGTAACCAAATGCGGGCAAACAATTTATATCTCTAGATAAAGACTCGTTTGCTTTTAGTCTTTTGCTTAAGAGAAAAAACAAAAGAAACGCATTCCACGTCAAAGATGAAGATTGGTACAAAATTAAGCTGTACACGGTTATTGATTAATTTGTCAGTTGCCAAATAAAGAAAGAGAATCTTTTCTACTTCGAGCAATAGTACGTCTAAAAGCTGTACTTATTATTAATTGTGGACATAATTGTCTTTTTAAATTAGTGATAACTTGAGTTTTAAAAATATATATTTAATAAAAATAAATTATTTAGATTAATAAAATATAATAATTTAAAATATGTTGTAAAAAAATTAACTATTTATATTTTTTTTTCAAAATTTTATATTATTTAAAAAATATTTCATTTGAAATTAAAATAATAAAATTATAGATATTTAAAATTTGAATTTTTTAAAATTAAAAAAAAAATAATAAAGATTGAGGAAAAGACAGAATAACTTTTGAAAATTACTTTTGGTAAAGCCATCCCAAGCGTCCTCTTGACTCTTAACAAAAGGTAAAACAAAACAAGTCATAAAATGGTTTTACAAAAAAGTATGGTTAGACTATGTTTGTTGCACGTATCAATATTAATTCAATATTTGACGCTAAAAAGTGTTTGAAAACTATTTTTTTTAATTTAAATGAGAGAATTTGAATTTTATATTTTTATATAGAATTAGATATGCTATTATTATTAAATTATATCTATAATTAGAAGTGTTTGACATATTTGATATATTATTTTAGTATATAATGTTATTTTAAATGCTAGAGATATTTTTTTTAATTACAGTTTAAAATTTAATGAAATTCATAAATATTAATTTTTAAAAAATTAAAATTGTAGTTTTGTATTTATTAGAAAATAAAATTAAGGATATCTTATGTAAGAACAAAATACCCTCATATCCGATTAATATAATTTTTAAATCCAATTCAAACCTTAATGCAAATCTCACAAATTTAAATTCTCAATTTAACATAAGTTAATAAAACAGAGCACATTACCATTTAACATAAGTTAATAAAAAGCTAGACAAATTGTTAAAATCATGTGTTTATTGAGCAAGTTATCAAAAACCAAAAAGTTTGGAATTGTACTTTTATTAGTAAGTAATATCGTTTTAAGTGTTGAATTTACTTTTTAGTGGTTTCACACGAGTGTTTATGATGTGTATATATATTAAAATTATACTTTTATTAGTAAAGTAATATCATTTTAACTGTTGAATTTATTTGTTGGTGGTTCTATATATTTGTGTTTAGATATGTATAATAATTTTTAGTTATAAATAAGATAATTAAAAATTAATCTAATGATTAAAAATAACAGTATATATTGATATGATAAAAGTATCTTTTTTGTTACATATTTTTTTAAATGAAACAAACAAAGAACTCTTTTCATTAAAAGACAATAGAATTAGAGCATGGTAGACATTAAATCACAAGACACAAGCGTAAGGGGGTGGGGAAGTGGCAAAGTGGAGTAGACCCTGAACAAAAGGCAGGTGCGGTGCTGAACTCGTGCCCATGTGAAAACGCCTCAATTGTCTTGTCCTCCACGCGTCCCCTCGCTGCTTCCACCAGTTTCCACGTGACTTGCCATCTCTCGGCTCTGACGTGGATGCCAGGTGAGGCTCTTTCTCCGGCGAAAACATATCAGTTTGGTTCACGGGATTAATTTAAAATAAAATAATATTTTATTATTAAAATTAATTAATTTAATTATAATTTTTATTAATAATAAATTTAAATTTAAATTTTTTGATTTGGGCTTAATATTCAAACAAAGTCATCAGTTATACAATAGTTAAATAAAATTGTACAACAGTTTATTTTAATTGTTAAACAAAAGGCGAACAGCTAGTTTTCTCACGCTTCATTTTCTCTTTCTTTCTCTCTCCCTATCAAATGTCAGACATTGCAAGTGTCAGACATTACCTGACAATTAAATCTAGCTTTAATAAAGTTATTGCCGAACATGTACTTTAAAATAAAATAATATGTCATTATTTATATTATATTTTAAATATAATATAATTTTTATTTATATCTAAAAATATTATATTTAAATATTAATTATATTATATATTTTAAATTTAATATAATTATTATTTATTATATTATTTTTTATTAATTTTATTAACCAAATAACATGTTTTCTTTCTTTTTCTCTTTTTTTTCTTTTTATTTTTATCCATTATATCACATTTTCATTTTCTTAATTACAATTCAAATATTTTTCATCAAAACACATATTACATTCAAGTGCAATACAAATACTTTCATCTGAATGTAAATTGTATTCAATGTATTGCATCCAAATACAACATGATACACTTACCAAACATTCTTTAAGATATTTATAACTAAATAGTCTTTTTTTAACAAGTTTTTTAACGAATGATTTAAGTTTATAAAAATTAGTTAAAAAGCTATTTTTCTTAAATGATTAATTAATTTTCTTAAATAGTTAAGTAGTAGTACAGTTAATTACTAAAATAATTGACTATAATATAAATTATTGATTTTCATAATTAATAACTGATTGATTAATAGTCAATCAATGATTGACAAAACATGAGAAAATGACAAACAATCATTTTGCTAAATAATAAAAAGTTTGGTTATCTATTAGATTAAATGATCAAAATAGATCATCCAACCTAATTTTCTTTAAAACAATAAACAATTCCATACAAAAACACTCTCGTTTATAGATTCAGTTGTAAATATTTTGAGAGCTTCTTTAATTAGATTTTTTATTTCACATGATCAATAAGAGCTATTTTTTAATTATTGATTTAATTTTTTAAACAGTTTAATTTATGACCGTATTTATGATAAAAATTTACAACATATAATATAAAACTACTGCAGTCAATGTACATAAAAAAATTTAATTCAATAACTAAAATAACAATTTCTATCAATAGTGTGAAATATCATATACCAATACAAAAATTGTGTAGTATTTATCTGATGATTAAGAAAATTTGTACACAATTTAATTCTAACGTATAAATTGTTTTGGAAACACATATTATTAGTTGGTGATCCCTAATCATTTCAGGAAAATAAATCCCAACTTGTAAAACCCAATACAACAAAAATTACAACATGATAATCCCATGAGTTAATAATCATAGTACATTGTAATTTAACCTTAAGGACATACATATAGTATTGCTTCTTCCACAAGAAACAGTAAACAAGATGCTATTTTTCTTTTGAAGCAGCTTTCGAAAACGTGAAAATACACTTGTAAATGTGTGTGATTGTTCTTGTGAAGCGTTGGTCTTTTTTTTGGAGATAATCTGAAACCATTTAATATGAAATATTATATTCTAAGGCATCGAAACAAGTTTTTAGTTAATCAATTATATATTAACGATTTATGAATGCGATTATCTTTATGCTATATTGTTTCTTGTTACATATTAATTGACAATAATTTTCGCATATAAGCCATGTTTGAGAAATTGTACGTCATCAAACATACAGCCTTTGTGGAATATACTTCAAGTTGAAGCCTTGGATATTGAATTTGATAGGTTTTGAGGAACGTGCCATTTAAAAATCAAAATGGTTCTTTTGAAGAACTATTTTTTAAATACCCTTTTTTTTTTTTTCTTTCCATTCCGTTTTATTTGTTATTTTTTATTTTTCCAATCTCCTTGTGTTCTTCGGACCAAATGATTATATATAAATTTTGGCTAAAGTAAAGACAATCTAAATCCAACTTTATGCGTCAGCACTTTGACCATTTATATAATGCAGTAAAACCCCATAATGATTGTCTTGAAACATAACATCATGAAACCAGGACTCTGAATCCCCACTCACTCGTAGCCTATAAAATAAAGGACTAGGGGGAAAAAAAATAAAACCCAGGAAAAATTCTAAGATATATATGAAAAACATATCTTAGAATTAACAAATAATTTATTTTAACTGTAAGCTTCATATCAGATTGTGTGAATTTTGTATAAATTTTAAAAAGATTCTAATTATACTTAATGTTAAAAAAATGTATAATATTTATAGAGATATTAAAAAGCTTTATAAACTATTTATAAGAAATTTATTAATTTTTTTGTAAGATTGTTATTAATTGAACTTAATTTAGGTCGTGTAGACTCGAAATTTAAGCAAAATATGGATTTTCTCTGGAATTGCGGTGGTTTGGAGTTGGACAGATTGCATTTTCTCTTGAATGGCTACAAGATCTAGATAGAAAAGGTTTCGTCTCAAAAGAATAAAGCTGTTAAAAAAGAGGAAAGAAAGTTAATGGGAGGGAGAAAGTGAATGAAGACGGCTGGTCAAAGGAAAGTTAAAATTGTGAATGTTTATCCAAGCAATCATTGCACTGTTAGTGAACTTTCTCTTTTGTCACCAATCATAATTTCCTCTGAAGTTGAATTGAAAGTCATGCTGTTCTACAGGGCATGGTTAAAGAAAAGAAGAGGAAGAAGAGGAGAAGCATGACTTCATAACAAATGATTTACCACCAACCTTTGAAACTTATCGTTTTCTCATTTTTTTTTTTTTGTCATTTGTCCAAAGAAGAATTTATACAAGGAGTTTGCAAGGGGAATTGTCAATTTTTACCATTAATTTTTCAGTGATCTAAATAATAAGTATCTATATAAAAAGTTAACGACGCAAAACATAAAATTATTCTAATTTATAAATTGGACAATTATAATAAAATTGATCCAGCATTTAAATATGTAATTTCTATAAATTGTGAAAAGAAGAGTTACAGTTGTAAAAATATTCTTTACTCAGTTTTACACTATTTTAAATCTTTAGATTTTTATAAAATTAAATAGTTCATTTTTCTTAATGAAACTTAAGGGTTTAAAACTATGCATGCACATTTTAAATCTTTAGATTTTTATGAAGTTAAATATTTCATTTTTCTTAATGAAATTTTAGAGTTCAAAACTATGCATGCATATGACATGACAATAAGGTTTTTTTTTTTTTTTTTCTTTTTTTGGGTTCAATAATCTATTATAAAAAAATTAACATATAACTCTCAATAAATCAAACCTAGATATTGACTAATCTTCAACTATGCATATCTAATTCATGCCCTTCAATTTGTAATCATGAGCTATATATGCTACATAAATTATTGAACATTAGCTATTTCTCCTTGATTCCTTACAGGTATCATACTGTTACTCATAATAGTTCATAATTCTACAATTCCTTATGGTTTCAACTCCATTATTATACACATGCTTACAATGACAATTTTAGTTATTAAGTAGGATTAGCACATAGTATTAGGGAGTAATCAAGAAAAGAATAGAAAATCCCCACCTTTAGAGCAAAAGAGAGCTTTGAATAGCTTGTTTAAAAAGTGACAGCAAAAGAGGATCCGTATCACGATGAAATAATGTGAAGGGCAAAAGCCTTCTTAACTTTGAGAGGATGATTGGCCCCCACTCTTAGGATCAGTGTCATGTTGTGATGACGATGTGATGTGGGCAAATCATTTGGTATGAAGACTCTCACCATGGCATGGGAATATGGGATCGAGAGAGACCCTCGTTTTGTTTTTTTCTAAAGATTTTTATGTTAAAATATATATTTTTAATGACTAAATGTTAAATCTAATTCATAATAACTTTCAGCAATGTAAAAAATAATTGTTTAAAATCAGAATCAAATTCATTATAATAATTTAAAACAAATCAACTCGTGATTTTTTTTTTTCATGCCTTCTCATAAAATTTTACCTATAGAGTTTTTTTTTTTTGGTTGGTGTGTGTGGCCTGTGAGTATGATAATTATGAGTAGTTTGTGTGAACTACTAAGCATGCGAGCTAAGAAACTGCATCAGCACTCATGGTCTATGTTTTACTGTTAGCCTTCATGCTTCCCCAAAAGGGGCTTTAGATATATATATGTATATGAGGCAAAATAACAAAGTCAATGCTTGCGTTATTATGTGTAACGTTCTGAATTTGTTTATTCATTATGGAATTTTACAATCATTTCACTTTGAAGGTGATCCGGAGACAAATTCAAAATGCTGGTCCTTTTCAATTGGGTCTGGTAGTGCATCAATTTGTGAGTGAAGTTTTTAGCCACAAATTCTTCTTTTCGGCTTATGTCATGCGAACTCAATTGCAATGTGGCTTCGGCCCTTGTTGTGATCAATTAAGGTTCATTGCTATCGTAAGATAGTGCGTTATTGATTTTATCAACACAACTAGGGTTAATCAAGTATCATTTATATAAAAGTGTCTTAGTTCTTATATTTCATCATTAATTGCATATTTTTGTGGCATTTTCAAGCAATAGTTTTTTTTTTTTTTACCCCCCTCCAATAAAATTGATATAGTAGTTTTCTTTAGTAGTCGATTTTTATGCAATTGCGTAGTCGATTTTTTATATAATACATAAGAGAAAACACTCATGTGTATTGGCTTTGATAGATATAATGGGGGCTTAAGATTAATTAAATTCTAATTTTTATAGTGGGCGCTTTTGTGTGTGTTAATATAAAATAATACATATTTTATATACGTTTTTTTTAATAATATCTTTTGTACATTCTAATCAATTCACATTATAAGGGGAGAGGACATTGATGTTAAACGACACATGGGTTTCCGTCAAAGATGACAGTGAATAAAACGTTGTTGTACTTTCTTTGAGGTGTAACGAGATAGAACAATGGCAGAAAGAGTGTGTGTGTGTGTGTGAAAGAACGACAACATGACTGCTTTACAACATTCAAAACGACATGTCTTTTAAGAAAAACTCACACTGAAGAAAACGCCAAAAAAAAAAAAAAACACCTTACTAGTTAAGATGAGAGAAAGACACATCATATGATATCTATCATAAACGATTTAAAAAAAAAAAAAAAAACAAACACACACCCTCTCTCACTTCTTAATATTATGAAAATGAAGAAGATAATTTAAGAATAAGAAAAAGTTAAAGTTTTTTTATTGCAATTTAAGAATAAGAAAAAAGCTAGAGTTTATATTGCAATCAATAATAAATAAAAATACATAAAGAAAGTTTACATAGACTTTTTAAAAAACATGAAAAGAGTAAAATACTTTTAAATGCTAGAAATAGTCCTGCATATAACAAGTGAAAGAAGAAAATGAAACTAAGGTAGCGTTTGGTATTGTTTTTGAAATCTGTTATGTTTTCAAATTCTCTGAATTTGAAATCGTTTTGAAAACAATTCTGAGAACGTTTCTGAAATTGTGTTTGGTTTTATTTTCTGAGTGTATGTTTTGAAAAACAAAAAAGTGAAACTGTGTTTGGTTATATTTTTGAAAACCAGTCATTTTATAAGTATTCTATAAAAACATATTTATGTTTGATTTAAAAAAAATTTATTATGAATACCAAAAATTAAAAATTAATAAAATTTTTTAATTGAAAAATGAATTAAAATTTAATAATCATAATATTTAAGTAATTACTATATCAATTAAATCTTAATTAACCATAATAATTAAATCAGAGAAATGGGAGAAATGGGAAAAATGAAATCAGAGAAAACGACTTTTAATCATTTTCAATTTTACATTGAGAGCAAAGGCGATTTTGGATTCGTTTTGAAATCTGTTTTCAAAAACAATACAAACCAAACACAATTTCACATCGATTTTGAAATCGATTTCTTAGGGAATCGTGAAATCAGTTTTGGAAACAAAACCAAACACCCTCTAAATATCCTGATTCACATAATTAACTAACAAAAACAAAATTCAAAGTAAAATTAGGAGTGTGATAAACATCTAGAAGAGATAAATTAGTTGCAATAATCGAATGAACAGCTGTTAATAACATAAAAGTGGTGTTAGCAATATCAATTGACACAGACAAATAAATAAATAATGATAGATCATTTTACATATAATAAGAAGCATTAGAATCTAATACCCACAAGGAAGAAGATATACTTGAAGGACCAGAGGATGAAAGACTTATATGAGATGAAGTAAATATGGTGTGTGACTGTATGGCAAGGAACTTTTGAATCTGCTCAAACATAAATGAATCTAAAGACGATGCAGTCATTATAGTATAATGCTTATGTGATTTGTATGTCTACTATGGTAATTGATTGCCAAACTTCCATGGAGGAGTTTATGATAGTAATGGTGGCTAATGCTTTTGCTATTGCTGAGCTCGTTGTGATTCTTAGGGTCGTTGCTTTTGCTACTGGGATTGTTGTTGTTTGCCTTTATTCAACAATAAAAGACATTGAGCTTTCCAGTGACCTTTTTGCTTGCCAAAGGCACACTTATTGGGAGAAACCTTGGAATTCATCTTGCTTTGATTATTAGCTAGGAACCTTTGTTATGTAGCAAAAACAGATGGAGTAGATGTTAGGATAATCCCCTTGTCTGCATGAGACTTTAGACACATCTTTTCAACCAAAAGTTCATTAATCATTGAATCAACGAAAGAAAGTGGATTAAGATGCAAAATCATTTCACATAATCCTTTAAAATCGTGATGAAGAGCCATAAAAAATTGTCGTAGTCGCTACTCTTCATTGCGAGCAATTTAAGGCACAAATGCTCGCAATTCTACTGATTATGTAAACATCATCTGATCTCATAATTCTGATATAGTAGAATAAAATTCATGAATAGTCATATTCTTTTGTTGAAACACGCGAATATATGTCTCCAAACTGGTATTGTCTTGCAAAGTTAGACTGCATATACAGTTTTCCCAAATGATCCCGGACATCCTTGGCAGCCTCATACTTTGCCAACTGAGCACCTATCGAATACATGATAGAGTTATTAATCCAAGTCATAATCTTTGAATTATTGGTTTCCCAAACATCTAATGATTTTTCATAATTTTTAGCTTCCTTACCTACAGGTTTAATTCTTGTACTCGTAACATTACCTCATATAGATTTGCTCTGCAAAAAATTCTTCATAATATAATTCTAATACAAATAATTTTTTTATCTAATTACACACTAATTGATTGAAGGGAATCATCTTTACGCCCAGTTCTCGTGTGATAATAAATCTAATAAATAATCACCAAACAATTAAAATTTTGAAGGAATCAAATGAGAATCTAAACAAGACGTGCAAAAGCGAGTAAACGGAAGTGAAAGTGAAGCATAAAAGAAGGAAACAATTATACGCACAAAGACGATTATATGAACGATTAAAAAAATTTTTTAGATCCACGAAAACTATACAAACGGTTGCATGGATGATCCGCAAAAATTTTGACTAAAAGAAATGTTTTTTAACAAGATTAAAATCCATAAAATGGTGACTTTGATACCATATGAAAATAGAAAACACAATTTAAAAACAAGAAAACATTAAAGTTTCTTATTGCAATCAATAATAAATAAAAATATATTTAAAAAAAAGTTTATATAAACTTCTTAAAAAAAACATGAAAGGACTAAAGTATCTAGAAATAAAAAAATACTAATAAAAAATAAAAAATAATAATAATAAATATATAATATATTCTAACAAAAATTAGGAGATTTTCTTTCAACAGATAGATACACATCATCTTATCTAAAAAATAAAAAATAAAAAAAATAAAAGCAACTTTGAGTTGCGTCAATGCATTGATATGTCCGTTTGGCTTTTTTTGTTTTTGTCCTTTAACTAAACATTGCATCCACTTGGACACTTGGAAGATGACATGCTTGAAACCAAATATAGAAATATGGTACAGCTGACTCGGTGCAGATCATATGCATGCTTAACCCGTATTTTAATGGGAAGACCATCCTTTTTATTTTATTTTATTTTATATCATTCCAACGAGAAGATATCATCCAATCTGGATCCAATCCATAAATTTAAATAAAAATAAGAAATGCTAATTTTACAAACATTTTTAACACGATTTTAAAGAATCAATTATATAAGTTCAGGAGTCCTTACAAGTTCTCAATTTTGGATATGCACTTCACGAATTTCAATTCTTGAAGAGTAGATAGGAGCTCATAAATATAGAATTACTAGAGGCAATATCTTTCAACCCCTAACATGGAGATCACATAGCCAGAAAATACTCTACTCTCTCCCTTTCCATATCCTAAATAACATCTAAAAATGTTGGTCTTTTTATCTTTTGCCTATACTTCTTCTCTTTCTATTTCCACTAATTTTACTATGGAAGAAATTCCAAACCATTGCAAGTAATTCAACTTCTAATTATCATTATAAGCTACCCCGGAAGTGTTAAGAAGTTGTTTGACATAAAAAGTGGATAGAAATATAAAATAACTTGTACACATAAAAGAATTTAAGACGCAATAGGTTAATCTTTTGGTTCAATTTAAACTCTTGAAGTGTATTAAGTCAGTTTCACATGTATTTTCTCCCTCACAAATGGTATCAGAGTCGACAGTTCGTATTGGCCAAACACTTACACTCAGTTATCAAGTCCCCACGTTACCTCCCATGGGGAGTTAGTGTTGCCCACAATTGGTGCCGTTGCAGCTGCAGATGATAAAATATTTAGTGAACTCACATGGTTGGGTTAGCCTTTTGGATCAAATTAGGCTTTTGAAATGTATTGAATCAGTTTTACATGTGTTTCCTCCCTAATAAAAAGCTTCCACTCATCGGAAACCTACATCAGTTGGCCGGCTCTAGTTCCTTGAGAGACTTGGCTAACAAATACGGGCCAGTCATGAAACTCCAATTTGGTGAGGTTTTAACTGTTGTGATTTCCTCACCAGAAGCAGCCAAAGAGGTTCTGCAGACGCAAGAACTTGTTTTTGCACAAAGACCTTCTATACTTAGCCTGGATACAATGCCGTTTGATCCACCCGGCGGGCTTTTCTCCTCTCTTTACAGCGAGTACTGACGACAAATGAGGAAAATTTGTCCCGTTGAGCTTCTAAGTCCCAAGCGTGTTATGTCGTTTAGGCTGGTGGGAGAAGAGGGAGTATGGAGCCTCATTGCGTCCATGTCCAGAAACTCTTCATCACATGACGTCAACTTCAGTGAGATGATGATTTCCACGACGATCGCCACGATTTCGAGGGTAGTTTTTTGGAAGAAATGCAAGGATCACGATGAATATGTATCGTCACTCGAGGAGTTACTTACTTCTAGCACGGGGTTTACTTTGGCTGATTGTTTCCCTTCTGTAAAATTTCTTGGTCATATGACTGGTGTAAAGTCTGCCCCGCAAAGGATACAGAACAAGATGTCCAAGATTCTTGATGACATCGTTGATGATCATATGATGAAGGCCAAGTCCGCAAGATCAACGGCGGGGGAGGAAGAAGATTTACCTGATGTGCTTTTGAGACTTCAACAATCAAGTGAGCTCAAATTTGAACTCACAACCAATCATATAAAAACTGTGATTATGGTATGGTTCTTCAGAGCTTTTATGAATGGTTCCCCTTCTTTTTTCCCCTCATATTTCCTTATGTGGCAATTTAATTTACATGGTGTGTACTTTTATCTGTATTTGTTGTGTCACGAGTGTTCAATATTTTTCCAGGATATCGTAGGTGCAGGAGGTGAAACTACAGCAACTGCCATAGAGTGGGCAATGTCTCAACTAATAAGGAACCTGAAGGTGCTAGAAAGGGCATAAGCCTAGGTACGGAATGTGCTACGAGGAGAAGTGAAAATCGACGAAGTCGACATTCTGAAATTGCGTTATTTGAAATGTGTCATCAAAGAAACACTTCGATTGCACCCTCCTGCTCCCTTGCTAGGCAGAGAACAAAGGGAGAAATACCAAATTCTAGGATATGACATTCCCTACAAAGCAAAGATGGTCATCAACGCGTGGGCACTAGGAAGAGATCCGCAAGTGTGGAATAATGCCGATTGCTTTGAGCCAGATAGGTTCTTCGATTCGACCATCGATCTAAAAGGGACCGACTTTGAGTTTCTTCAGTTAAAGGCCGGGAGGAGAATGTCCCGACACACCATTTGCTTTTCCAAATATGAAACTAGTGCTTGCTCAGTTGCTGCATCACTTTGACTAGCAACTCCCAAATGGTGGCAACATGGAAGAACTTGACATGTCTGAGGAGTATAAAGTATGTTGTAGGAGAAGGAATGATTTGTACTTAGTTGCCACTCCCGTTGTGCCTTTTCTCAATTAAAGAACTTGAAATTAAGCTCGCGTTTGACATATTGTTTTAAACCCAGTTTCTAATTTAATTTAGATTCACTATTCAAATAATGAATTTAAACTTAATATATCTTTCTATCTGACGAAATCTAAATAATTGTTAATCATTTTAAATCTCACGTGATTTTATTTTGAACTTTCAAGTGATTCTTCAATATCAACAAGAATGGAATTAAAAAAGAAAGATAATATCTTAGAGGGCAAGGATTTGTAACATATAATTTATAATTAATTTAGTAGACATATTATATAAGAATCTTGTCTTTGTCTTCAGGACCTGTGTGGCCAACTTGCAAGTAGAAGATTGATTTATTATTTATGCCGATATACGTGAATTGTGTATAAGAATTAATTATATTTGAATTAGGATTAGGATTTTTTTTTTTTTTTTGGAAGTTGATGATGGGGATATGAACTTAGCATTTTGTGATAGAATAATAAGTATGATATTATCAATAGCTTATGCCTACAACCACAATTAGAATTAAGATTAGGATTGAAATTTTATATTATGATATATTTTATCTTTAGTATTTGATTTTGAAAAGAGATTTATATTTCTCTTTTAGCGTTATTTTGAATATTTAAATTTAAGTTAAGTTTATCTTTTTGTTTATATCAAGAGAGTCTGATTGATTACTAAAATTATGCTTTGTTTGCAATTATTGTAAAATCCAAACCTCCTTTTCTCTCGTTTTCTATATTTTGCATTGGATATTTTCACAAAATAATTAGCGTGACATTCTATGGGCTGACATTTGCACTAAAACAGAGACAAACGACACTAAACAGAGTGTAGCAGAGTCAAAACGACAGGTATAATAAAAAGCTACTGAAAAGTTGCATGGTTTTAAGTGTCTAATAATCTGAGAATAAATTTTTCTTCTTGTGAGAACGAATAAGATTGGAAATCTTTGAAAGTACCACAAACAGATTTCAGTGGGAATTTACGGTAATAAAAAGAAAAGAACCATAATTTGAGATAATTAATTATTCCGATATTTACATAGAAAGTTCATCCAAATGTCTCCGTTCTTTATTGAGGAGGCCTTGGACCTCAACCTTAGAATAAAAAATAAAAAAGTGAAAATACATGAGGTCAGAAACATATATAATGAATCTAATAATCTGAAAAATCAATACAACCACCAGATATTATCACCAGGTTTTGGCAAACTAAAACGGCAGAGAGGACATGCATTACACCTTTGTAGCCTCTTTATAATGCAATCTCCATGGAAGAGATGAGAGCAAGGCATTCGAATGAATTGGGACCCAATCATCACCACATGAGAATATATATATATATATATTTTATTGGCGTCTTTCTTGAACTCCAATAGAAAGAGATGTAACCTAATCAATGAGGTGACTAAAATTAGTTGAAAATTCATATAAACAGAGATACAAGGAGACTTTTAGCTAGAATTTGACTTCTTTTAAGGTTTAGAATCAAGGAGTCAGACTATAGGAGAAAATTAAATCTAAGTCCAACTTTATAAATAAATTTAAAATCTAAAGTAAATAACTAACTAGATAATTCCTAAAATAAATTTCAAATATAATCTAAATAACTATTAAAAATAACTAAATAAATATAAATATTTATTTCCTCCACTACAAACTAGTCCTATTAGAACAGCAAAATTTGGTTGGTTGAAAGTAGTACTGTCCGATTCAGTGTGAGATTTGAACACTGGGGAAAAATTTTATTTTATTTTATTTTACTTTATTTATTTATTTATTTATTTGGTTACTGATCAGAAATCCTCAAGAAAATCCATCCAATATTCTGTTTCTCTACTATAACAAATCTTACACACATAATTATGGGCAAGATCAGGTTCCATGTCCAATAGATTAGCCCTATCCGATTAGAGACTCGATAGGTGGATTTTTATGCTATGGATATGTGTTTGATGGTTGGGATATGAAGTAGAGTGTATATCCTAAGAGGCAGATCTCGAAACTCAAGCGAGATAGTAACGGCTAGTAGCAGTGTAATTGTATTTTAACATAATTGGTACCAAGTTTACTTTCGCATTTATGCTTGTATTTAATTTAGTATAATTTGTTTTACTTCAATAATTTTGTAAACTGGGATAGTAAATGGTGTTTACTGTCTATATCTAACTGAGCTTGTTGCTCATGTGCTTTAAATGTTTTAACCCTCCTAGGCGAAGGAGAAGCAGTACTGAGTATGTTCTTGAGATTCGAGCTCGCTGCCTATAGCGGTGTACTATCTTGTTGTATTTCATTTCATTTCATTTGCTTTTATTTTGAGGTCTGTAATAACTTCTAAACTCTCTGAATTGTGGTTATCTTATCTGGACTGTATTTGTAATTTTCTTTAATTTTTGCACTTTTTTTTTATTAATTTCATATGTTGTTAAGACTGATGATCCCTTTTGATACCAGATGCTTTAAGTATATTCGAATATGTTTTTTTTTCTAAGTATTAAAAATTGATTAGACTTAGGATGGGATAATACCAAGGATAAAATAATCATTTTGCTAAAAAGTTACGTTTTACAAATTTTAAAAAGTGGGTAGGCTGGAAATTGAAAATATGATAAAGTTACTACTTTTAGAAATCGAATGAAAATTTCATGATTAAAGATTAACTGAGATATTTTTCTTAATTAATCCCTTCACGTCATATGCCCCATCTTGCAAGTCGTGACATGAATTGGGATTTAAAGGTGAACCATTTTCAATCTCAAGTAATAATACGGTATCCGAATGGATGGAATGAGAGAAGAAGATTTGTTTAGAGACCAACGACATGTGTTGCTGAAAAGATTTCTCATATGTTAGTTAGCTATTAGTATAACTGCTTAGTAAAAGTTGTTAGTAGTTAGTTTGAGAGCATAACTGATTAGAGAAAGGTCAATCGTATTTTAGAAAGGGAACTGGAAGTGTTAAAGGAAAGAAATGGTTAAGTGTGTTATGCAAAATCTAACTTTGATACCATGTTAAATGAGTTTACGTAGAACTCATTTCTAAAATTTAGCTTAATAAGAGAGGGAGCTTAATTCACATATAGACATGATAGCTGCTTAGTAGCTCAGTGGACATATTCAAAATCTTACAAAGAAGATTTTTTTACAATTTTTTTATTTCAAGTCGAAATGAGATTTTTTTTTAATTGCATAAGATGATAAGAGTAACAAATTAAGATCCATATTCCTTTTTTTTTTTTTTTTTTTTTTTTTTCCGAAAATGATTCAAGTCTTTACACTTTTAACTCAAAATAGTTTATTTTCAACTACATACATATTTTCAAAACTCAATTCTAACTTTGATCAAAATGTCTTCAAAACTCCAATTACTACAACTCAAGTGAACCCAAAGTGTCTATAATTAATTGGAGAATAAAAGATTTGTCTTCTTATGAGAATAAATAAGACTTGAAATATTTCAAAGCACCATAAACAAATATCAGTGGGAATTTATGGTAATAAAAAGAAAAAGAACTATAATTTGAGAATTACTCGTGAATATGATATTTAAATAGAAAGTTCATCCACATGCCTCAAGTGAGGCTGAGCACCTCACCTTTGCGGGGGAAAAGGTATAAAAGACATGAGGTCAAAAACATATATATAATGAATCTAGTAATTTTAAAATTAGTACAACCACTAATCATCAACATGAGGCAAACTAAAACGGCAAAGGGGGCATGCATTACTCCTTTGTAGCCACTGTTTAATGCAATCTCCATGAAAGAGATGAGAGCAAGGCATTCGAATGAGTTGGGACCCAAACATCACCTCTTCCATGCAGATCACACACGTATCATCATCTTGATCTTGATCGTGATCACTCCTTTCCTCGAAGTTCAACTTCTGCAACATCTCCACCACTAATGCATCTGCCGCTCTTGATCGCACTCCCAACTCCAACAAACTCTGCTCAGTTGCCAAGTCTAACTCAGAATCATCATCATAATCATTATCATCATCCTCATCATCTTCATCATCGTCATCTTGATCATCGCCATCATGATCATCGCCATCATTATCACTCTCATATTCATCCGTCTCATTGTTATTACTATCGTTATCGATATTATACACACGTGATGAGGAAACCACCCTTTCAAATTCGTCAGGCGGGACAACCGAGTGCATATCAATGATGATCAGCATCTCAGCTTGCTTGCGCCCCAACCCGACCGCCGTGGCTGCAATTCTCGCAGCGACACCCGATATTCTCCTCATAACGCTGTCGAAGCCACGCAAGGTGTCATGTTGCAGTGCATATGCGTGGCACGGGCTAAGCTCCACCCAGTGCAGAAAATTCCTACCTTCATTCCCTCCATCAACGGCGAATGGGACTGCTACCCCGGATAACATTCTCGCCATCGCCGCCTCGCGTTCGGGGACAGATTCTAAGAACTTGTGCATTGGCTGACTAATTGATTCGAAATTGTTGTACGTGATGATGCTGTCTGGGTTGGAAGACGAGTCGGAGAGGATTCTGTGAAAGACGCGGACCAAAAAATCGAAGCGAGTCGTGGGAACATCATAGTCATACTGATAAAGAGTGCTGTCCGCTACAGTGAGGTGTAAGTGATTTTCTGTAGGGTGGAGATTTTCAACCGACATTATTTGCAGATTAAATTTTTATTAGCGTTTTCTTTAGAACTCTTGAGAGAGAGAGAGAGAGAGAGAGAGAGGAGAGAGATGGTATGCCAATAATCAGTAAGGTGATTAGAATTAGTTGTCAAGTCATTTAAATAGAGGTACGAGGAGACACTTAGCTAGAATTCTGCTTCTTTAAGGTTTAGGATCTAAGAGTCACACTCCCTTTAGAACTTCATTAAATTTGAATATTGTCGTCTTTTTTTTTTTTTTATACTTTAAAATATTTTAATAATTAGCTAACTGATTTTTATATACTTTATGTGCCCTGCTTCCTAATCAAGATATATATTCTGTCCTTGATCAGTTCGGTCGAAAGCAGTGTTCGATTCAGCGCAGGATTTGACAATCGGAGAGAATTTATTTTATTTTTTATTTTTTGGATAATGACCAAAAGTTCTCGAGAAAAATCCAATAATATGTCTATCCTCGTACAAATCTGGCACACATTATGTGCGAGACCAGGTTCCATGCTCAGTAGGAGTTACAGGAACCGGTAAAATATTGCTATTTATATCTTTAAAAGTTGTTTTTTTTTTTTTTGGAATAATATCTTTACGTGATTTGCTATTTCTAGATTCTTTTTAATGAAATATTCTATTTCTTTTATTTATACCATATATATTACGAAATCAAACGCTACATAATTAATTTACTGAACGGAGATCTTAAAGTAAATTGGGGGTGCGTTTTAAACATGTATTACATTTATATTATATTTGAATGTAATGTAATTTTTATCAAAATGTAAAAGTATTGTATTCAAATAACAATCACATTACGATTTAAATCTAATACAATCACTATTTACTATTTTACTTTTTTTATTACTTTTATTAATCACCGTCGCCGACACTGACGCAACATATGTTGGAAGTCAGTGAATTTTCTGATAAAAGGTTTATGTAACTTAGTAAATTATATAACCGATATCAATGCAAATCAAAATAATTATATATACATATAACTATTATTTTAACAATTGGCATTATCTGCTACATGAATGATAAGCCATTTGATTTTATAACCGACATGTACGAGAGGAATGTTAAGAATAACGACTATTAAACAAGAGAAGGCCAAAGACTTCAAAACGACATCAGTCATTCTGCGTATAAAAATTATAGCACCATAAAACCCAAAAAGAATTCAAGAAACGACAAAATTTCAAAACAAACGACAGTATGTACTGTGAACATGACTAAATATTTTGTGAAACAACATCAATTGTGAGAACCGATCGCCAATGTGACAATGTTTAAGACAATGAATGTTACGTAAATTATTGAACCTATGCCAGTGTAGAAACGACAAACTTAAGAGAAACAATATCATAGCACAAAAAACAAAAACAAAAATTTGAAAACGACAACATATCCAAAAACGACAACTTGTTTCACAAGTTACTATACACCAATTGGTTTTGGATTTCTGTTTTGAAACTGGGTGGCATGAAAGACTGCAGGGAAGATGTTTGATGAAATGTCTGACACGACATGAATGTGGTTTCATGGAACACTAAGTTATCTGGGGATTTGAGTTCCGGGGATTTGGAAGCGGCCAAGAGAGTGCTTAATATTTATAACTTGTTTTGGGATATCTTTAACCAAAAAACTCGGTAGGGGTCTTTGCAGCATTTTTCTTAGTGTTCTTTGGTGATTTATTAGCATTCAAAATTACTTTTCACATGAAATATTCTTACGTTTTATCAGAGCCTTTGATTGTTAATTATGGATACGTTCCTCCCGCAATAACAACTAAATGCTTATGCACAACAAAATACAGTCTTAGAGACTGTTATTGTTATTATTATTATTATTTTCTTTCTCTGCATTCCTATTCCGGCCAGGCTTAGGATAATATGCACTTGGTATTCATATTTTCATGCCTGCAGGGAAAGAGCTCTTATGAATTATGATAGTTCAATCTTTTTTGTTCTTTCTTTGCGGTCAAATGTGGATTGAATTGGTGTTTCACTGTCGAGAAGAAAGACTTTGAGATATGCCACTATCATTTCCAGTGTGAAATAAATCATCAACATATGAGCAAACAACAAGCATCTTTCCTCCATCTCCAATTTTGACAAAAAGTGTATGCTCATATGGACATTTTTGAAAACCCTCCTTAGAAAAATAAGCATCACTATGACTATACCAAGCTCTTAGAGCTTGTTTTAATCCATATAGTGCCTTTTTAATTTACAAACTTTGAGCTCATCATCAAACTTCACATAACCAGGAGGTTGATCAATGAATACTGGCTGCTCCAAGTTTGCATGCAGGAAGCCTGACTTCACGTCCAACTGAAAGATAGGCCACAAGTTTTGTGCTGCCATTAAGATCACCAATCTGATTGTATCATGCCTTGCAATTGGAGCAAATACTTCTTTGTAATCGATGTCAAAATCTTGCCTGTAGCCTGTAGCAACAAAGTGTGCCTTGTCTTTGTTGACTTCACCCTTCTCCTTCAGCTTCGTCTTGTACACCCACTTCACACCAATGGTCTTTTGCCCTTCTGGAAGCTTTGTCAACACCCCAGTGTCGTTTCTCTCAGTGGCTGCAATTTCAGCATCCATAGCCTTTCTCCACTTTGACTATTTAATAGCTTCTTCGAAGGTTACAGGATCACAAACTAAAATAGAGCAAAATGTGTAAGTGGATTCACTACAACAAAAAGCACTTTCATAGACAAATATTTTTGTCCCTGAAAATGTTTAAACTTGTCTCTAAAACTTTCAGAGACAAATTTTTATTTCGTTGTAATTCATCTCTAAAAGGTGGTATCTGTAGGTATTAGAGACTAACTGTAAATCCGTCTGTAAAATTATAGTTTTTAAAGACGAATTATTTGTCTCTATAGTGATATATCTTTGTCTCAAAAGACAACATTTTTTAACGAAAATTTAGTCACTTGCAGACTTCGTAGACAAACCTATTGACTTTCAGAGACAAACTTTTTTTGTCTCTAAAGTTACATAGCTTTAGAGACAAACACCAATTGTACCTAAAAAAACATTTTCAAAAGACTAAAAGTAATAACTATTATTTTTTTTGTCTCTGATTTATAGTTTTAGAAACAAAACCATTTCGTCTCAAAAATCAATTTTGGAAATATTATTAAATTTTTTATTATAGAAAATTTTATTAATATTTTATAATCTTTGTAAAAAGAAAATATTTTCTTAAATTTGTTTTTAGAGATGAATATTTCTTCTCAAAGTTTTTAATTTTTATTTTACATATTTATCTTCTTCTTTTTTTTGTTGCTAAAATTAAAAAATAGTTTGAATATAACATGAAACATAGGAATTAAACATTACTATAAAGTTCATCTAGTAACACAAAAAGACATAAAATGCAGTACAAGGTCAAGCAAACTACTAAATTAACTAGCACATGTAAAAAGACAACATAATATTAATTCTAAACTAACAAACAACAAGACATAAAAGAGAACAGTCTTGATGGGGATAGCTAACTAATTTGATGGAGACGGCTGACTTCTTTGGGTGAACTCAGTAACAATCTTTTCTATCATCTCTCATTGGTTGGACTAAAGTATAGCTAGTGATTTTTTATGTTCATTACATAGTGCTGTCATTTGGTGTTGTGTGTCTTCCAGAAGTTGTTGTTGGTTTGCTACCCTCTGTCTAAGCTGCTCAAGTTCTTGTTGAACCTCTGGATCTGATTGAGTCCTCTTCCCTTGCGAGGAAGAGGACTCACCAAGCTTGATATAGCCAGTTTTTTCACCAAGAACTTGTGCACATATTTTAGCTTCATCTACATGGATTGAAGATGGGTCTACTCCTTCTAATTGTTGTTATTGTTGCTGCTCTTCTTTCATTTTTAGCATCTTATCCTTAAAACATAAAAAAGTAAATGTTAATGTTAACATGAGTAGATCAATATTGCAAGAGAACATAGAACATAGAACATAACAGGGGTAGTAGTCCGAAATATGTTAATGTTAACATGAATAGAATATAGCGGGGGTCAAATTTATGTAATTAAAAACACAGTGCTCCAGGAATCACTTGCAATAGATTGATAAAAGATAAATTCAAATGATTTGCAAATGGATCAAATGCAAGTATAACAAGGCCTACGTACACTTAAATCTAAACACCCATTTTTAAACTGTTGATATCTAAGGAGGTACGAATCTATTTCATTAATTTATGAAACTAATTCTTTAATTAGCTTTTTTATTGAAAAAAAAGAAGGAAAAAAAGGAACACCATTATTTTGTAGTGGTCCAAAATATGTAGCTTAACTCTTAAGAGTATACATACATATTTACACATATAAATGTGTTGAATAGTGTAGTTATAGTTTTAAATTTTACCAATATATGCATATGTTCAACCAAACAACGTTTTTCAATCTTCATAGAAATCAAAGTCAAAATTTTTAATAATGCAGTCAAACACAACGTTAAGGGAGAAAAAAACAATGAACACAAAAATAGATATATAAACAATCAATCATCTTCCAAGCTTATGAGCTGCAACACATAATGTTAAGCAAAGGAAAAGACTAGTGTTATACTTACGTATTGCATCTCTGCCATGTCACTTGCCCAACCATTTTTCTCATTCCAATATGTATGCTTAAACAAAGAAATCTTCCCCAAACCGCACTCATCAATCGTCTATAAAAATAAAATTAGCAATTATTTTTAAGTGCAATATTAATCAATTTCTTATAAAGGAAATGCATTTAAGTTACCAAATAAAATTCATGCTCTGCAATGGATCTTGTGCCACTCTTATGTACTTGGTTCATCTTGCTTCGATTATTTTTATTTGCATTGGATTGTCTCTACATCATACAAAAAAGATGGAAATTAACAGCAAACAAAAAATTTGCCAAAAAGGTTAAAAGTTATAATTGCTATATTACCTTGAATTCATCACTACCAAAACGATCACATAACCACTCCCAATCTAGTTAATCCTTCACTAATTCCGGTCAATTTGCTTTGGGATCTTTATTTGATGCTATCAACTATTCATATTCGGTGTGAAGCTCATGTCAAAACTGTTTGTATCGTTCTTGACATATCTTGTTGATAATAAGCTTAAGGCGCGGCTTATTAACAAAGTCAATCACAAACTTATTCTAAAAATGATTTAGAGTTAGTAATTATTATAAACAAAAACTTTTTTGGGCAAAACAATATTATAAGAAGTAGATATGACTTACAGCTAGTCTTCCATATATCTCTTCCATCACTATTTTAGGAAGCTCAACAAATCTTTTCAATGTGAGTGAAACAATATCACGAACAATAATCCCAATTTCATTCTTAAACATACATGCATGAGGACTTATAACTCGTAACACTTCTTCGCTACATTCAATAGTTAGCAACTTAACCTTGTCCTTAGCCAACTTGCGACTTGTGTTGAGTCCTCTATTCTTGCCACGCACATTTTTCTTTATAATTGTTGCTAAAAGAAAATAATGAAAATGATAATATTAGTGATTTTCTTGATTTGCATCATATCAACTTTTAAAATCTACAAAACTAGTATGAAACATTGAATTAAACAAACAAAAAAAAAACATACCGCTAGTGGAATTTTGTAATTGAGTAGTTACATCTTGCACGGTAGAAGTAGATTAAGATAGAGATTTGCTTGGTGCCATCCTAATCAATAATTAAATTAATCATGCAAAGACACACATACAAGGACACGTGAAAGAGTGGAAGAGAAAAGAAATAGAGAGATGGATGATGGAAGAAACTGCAAGAATACTGAGGTAAGAAAAAAATATATAGAGTACGTTGGGAAAAAAAGAGAGAGAAAGAGAAGAAAGATCCAGATAAATAAAGAAAGTGGGCATAAGTAGTTATGATTCATGGTAGAGTGGGCTTAAGGAGTTAGAATTCTAAAAAAAAACTATTCTACGGTTTTTTTTTAAAGGAAAGAACTTAAACCAAAAAAATAGAAATCTTATTATATAGCCAATACATATTTCAAATTTTAATAGTTATATTTCGTATTTTTTTCCTTTTTAAAAAAATAATTTTTTAATATTAAAATACACGTTTCTCAAATAAAAAATAAGAATATAAGTTACCCATTGAAGGACAAATATAGATAAATTTCATAAAGAATCAAATCTAATCTTCCTAAACAAAAATAAAATGAAATACTTATCAAAAAAATATTTTTTTTACATCCAACCTAAATCTCTTATATAAATATTTTTTTTTTCAAAATCACCATAAACATCCTATCAAAATCTTTTATATAATTCAAATTTTAAATATAAATCATCTTTTATTAAATCCTATTGCTACTCGTATTTAAATTCTAATATATTCAATTATAAACTAATTAAACATTTTTTTCTTTAAAAAAATATTTTAATATTAAAGTACACCTTTCTCAAATAAAAAATAAGAATATTACTTAACTTTTGAAGGATAAATATAGATAAATTTCATAAAGAATAAAAGCTAATTTTCCTAAACAAAAATAAAATGAATACTTACCAAAAAAATATTTTTTAACGTCCAACCTAAATCTCTTATATAATTCAAATTTTAAATAAAAATCATCTTCTATTAAATCTTGTTGCTGCTTGTATTTAAGTTCTAATAATTCAATTATAAACTAATTACACGTTTTTTTCCCTTTTGAAAAATAATAAATTTTTAATATTAAATTACACCTTTCTCAAATAAAAATTATGAATATAACTTAACTTTTGGAGGAAAAGTATAGATAAATTTCATAAAGAATAACAACTAATCTTCCTAGACAAAAATAAAATGAATACTTAACAAAAAAGTTTTTTTTTTATCGTCCAACCTAAATCTCTTGTATAAATATATATATTTTTTTCAAAATCACCATAAACATCCTATCTAAATCTTTTATATAATTCAAATTTTAAATAAAATCTCTGATATAATTATAATTTTAAATAAAAATCATCTTCTATCAAATCCTATTGCTACTTGCATTTAAATACTAACATATTCAACTAAAAAACATATTACACGTTTTTTTCCTTTTGAAAAAAAAATGATTTTTTAATATTAAAATACACCTTTTCTCAAATAAAAAATAAGAATATAACTTAACTTTTGAAGGACAAATATAGATAAATCTCATAAAGAATAAAAGTTAATCTTCATAAACAAACATAAAATGAATACTTAACAAAAAAATATTTTTTAACGTCTAACCTAAATCTCTTATATAATTCAAATTTTAAATAAAAGTCATCTTCTACTAAATCCTACTGCTACTTAAGTTCTGATAAGTCAATTATAAACTAATTACACATTGTTTTTCCTTTTGAAAATTTGTTTTTTTTTTTAATATTAAAGTGCACCTTTCTCAAATAAAATAAGAATATAACTTAACTTTAGAAGGACAAATATAGATAAATTTCATAAAAAAAATAAAAGCTAATCTTCCTAAACAAGAATAAAACGAATACTTAACAAAAAAAATATTTTTTTTTACGTATTTATCTTAACTATACGAAATTCAAAAGGATTTGCTTTCTTGACTCCAAGAAGGAGTATAATTTGAATGCCTTTCCCTATATATAGGTGTGCACTCTTTATTTTTACTTGTCTCCATTCTCTCTGCTCCCTCGTTTATATATTGTTACTTTTTTTTTTTTTTGGCTTCTACCGCATTTATTTGTTGCACAAAATCAGGAAGTTGAATTAAAGGAGTGGGTATGACTATTACTAGAGGTATGCATTTTTTTTCCTTTAACGATTATATGAGAAAAAAAAAAGTTTTAATACAATTACATAATTGTCATTAAATATAATTTTTATCTAATAGAGGAAAAGTGTTTTTAATTTATAGGTTTTTCGTTCTTATCCTGCTCAATATATACATACATATATACTCTTAGTGACCAAAAAAAAAAAAACAATATAATTGACATGTTATTGAGGTACAATTTCTGGGGTACATGAACTTAATGGGAGTAAATATTAACAAACTGCTACACATGAGCCCCTAGTGCGTATGCTATTTTATTATTTTTATTATTATTATTATTATTATTATTAAAGAAGTATATTCTTTTTTTATTTTGTTGAAATTAATATACTTTTATTGAATGTGGATTCTAAATCCAAAATTTTATGGGTTGTGTATAAATATTATTTGTACATATAATCATACATTATTGTGTGTATAAATCATATATACTTTCTTTTTAAATTCCTTTCATAGAATTTTCATTTAAACAATGGACTATGCTTATTACTTGAGTGGTTATGTTCCTTTTATTATAGAATCATATATACCTATCGTTTTTTTCTTTAGTTAACGAATTAAATCGGTTGATTATGAGTTTATGAGCAAATTTGGATAAAAATTACAGGTAATTATGGATAAAAGTTGGATTCAAGATTCCAACAGGTTGTCTAATGCATACAAGAATAGTATAAAACAATTTATTGAATTTGCCGTGAATTCCTTAGATAAAGATAATAAGATACGTTGTCCATGTCAGAATTGCAATAATTTTTATAGTCGAGATTTACAAACAGTTCGACGACATATTACCGTTCAAGGGTTTGCTACGGATTACATAAATTGGACTCACCATGGAGAACCTCTACAAACTAGTATATTTAAAGAAACTGTGGAACTCGATGATTCTACAACAATCACTGATGATGAGCAGGATGAAATTATTCCGGCATTGCAAGATGCAACAGCACCGATGGATTTCAATACAAGTGATTGTGAAAATGATACAACTAATGATAGTGATTATAAAGAGTTTTCCAAATTGTTTGAAGAGGCCAAAAAGATGCTGTATCCTGAGTGCACAAAATTTTCTTCATTGACTTTTTTAGTAAAGTTAATGGACATTAAGGTGATGAATGGCTGGAGCAACAAATCATTCGACATGCTACTTGAATTGTTAAAAGATGCATTTCCAGAGGGAACAAAAATTCCTACTTCATATTATGAAGCAAAGAGAATGTTGCGTGATCTAGGATTGGGATATGAATCCATTCATGTTTGTAAGTATGATTGTGTTTTATTTTGGAAGGAATACAAAAATGCCATGCATTGTTATGTGTGTGGTGAGTCAAGATATAAGTATGATAATGGTAAAGGAAAGAAAATACCTCATAAGACATTACGGTGGTTTCCATTGATTCCAAAATTAAAACGTTTATTCATGTCAAGACATACTTCTACTCATATGAGATGGCATAAAGAAAAGCGTGTTAATGAAGAAGGTGTTTTGAGACATCCAGCTGATGCTCAAGCGTGGAAAGATTTTGACTAGCATTTTTCTTGGTTTGCAAAAGACCCTCGCAACGTTAGACTAGGTCTTGCAACACATGGTTTTAATCTATTTGGAAATATAAGTACTTCATATAGTGTGTGGCCGATTATTCTTGTACCATACAATATGCCAAATTGGATGGGTATGAAAGAAACATTCTCTATGTTGACTTTATTAATCCCCGGTAAAAACTCACCTGGTAAAGATATGGATGTTTATTTACGTCCTTTAATTGATGAGTTGAAAGAATTATGGGATAAAGGTGTTGAGACTTTTGATGCAACTTCAAGAAAATATTTCAAAATGCACGCAGCAATTATGTGGACCATTCATGATTTTCCTGCTTATAGAACTTTATCTGGATGGAGTACAAAAGGGTACTTGGCATGCCCACCTTGTAACAAAAATACTTATTTTGAACGATTGAGGAGTAAGATTTGTTATAGGGGACATCGTCGTTATTTGCCAGAAGATCATCCTTTGAGAAACAACAGACAATATAATGGTACGATTGAAAGGAGTTTTAGACCACAATTGCTACTTGAGATGATATATTGAGGCAATTAAGTCAACTACCAAAACTAAGGCCAGGTAAACATCCAAACAATCCTGATAAAGGTAGACAGCGCATGCCAATTGAGTTGAATTGGACCAAAAAAAGTATATTTTTTGAGTTGGGCTACTGGTCAAAGCTTAAACTTAGACATAACTTGGATGTCATGCATATTGAAAAAAATGTTTGTGAGAGCCTCATTGGAACTATATTGGGAATAGATGGAAAATCAAAAGACACTATTAAGGCACGACTTGATTTAGAGGACATGAAAATTCGAAAGGAGTTGCACCTCCAACATCATGGGGATCGTGTTTGGAAACCTTCATCTTGTTTCATACTTTCACGAAATGAGAGAAGTAAGTTTTGTGAATTCTTAAAGTCTGTAAAGTTTCCAGATGGTTATGCTGCAAATATCTCCAAAAATGTTAATGTTAATGAAGGAAAGATATCTGGTTTAAAAAGTCATGATTATCATGTTTTATTACAACGGCTCTTGCCAATTGGCATTGCACCATATTTAAAGAAAGATGTGGTGAGAACTATTGCTAGATTGTCTAATTTCTTCCAACAATTATGTGCAAAACAATTGCTTGTCAAAGGCCTGGATGCATTAGAAGGAGAAATCATTGATATACTATGTACATTGGAAAAAATTTTCCCACCAGCCTTTTTTGATGTCATGATACATTTTCTTGTGCACTTACCTATGAGGCAAAAATGGCCGGCCCAGTCCATACACGGTGGATGTATCCTTTTGAAAGGTAATTCTGTAAACTAATCTGTAATCTTTGATTATTTTATTACAATTACTTTTTAGACACATTCATTGAATGTACATTCAATAGTGCATTTTTAACACTTTTTTTTTATTTGTCTAAATATATTACTATTAAAAATATATCAATCTTTCTCTTTTAAAGTTCATCAAAACTTTAATTAAAATGAAATAGATAAGAAAATAGTTATTTAATGAAAAAAATCAATCTTTCTTTTTTAAAGTTCATATTAATGTAAATTTGTCATTATTGTTTCTTTACGTTTCTCTGTTGCATTTTTTTTTTTTGCTCAAATTACATGAAAGTACTTAATTGGCTCTTTAAGTCCATACATTGGTCTTTATTTTAAAGATATCTTTTGTAAGAAACTTAGTATATACAATAGATTATTGTTCCATTAACAAAATTATGGTTAACTTTATTTTTTTAATGTATTCTTTTAGAGTGTTGCGAACTTACAAAAAATACGTAAAAAATAAAGCTCAACCAGAAGGCTCAATTGCAAAGGCGTATGCAGTCAACGAGGCTTTAACTTATTGTTCAATGTACCTCCATGATATTAATAAAAAATTTAACCAACCAGACCACAATCGTGATCGAGATCATTCGAAAACAAATGCTCTTTTGGTGTTTGATAATACCATTAGGCTATTTGGCACAAAAAAGATAACTCCAGTAGAAGATCAGGACCAATTACGTAAAATTCATTGGTATATCCTCAATAATTGTAGTGAGTTACGATCATACATCGAGTAAGTCATACATATTCAATTATTTTACTATCTATAAAATTCATTGAGAATTTATTAATTATAGTACTTTTTATACAGTGAGCATTTTGACATCTTAAAGCACTCTGATATTAGTCATGTGCTGCAAAGGCAAGAGCTTGAATTTCCGATTGGAATATTACTTCTTGCCAAAATCGTCCGCACCATGTTCATGATTGTACGATATTTCCTCTCCTAAACGCCATTTTGTTGCGGTGTTTAAGCTGCTGTAAGATGCTTTTGTAGTCCATGCTCCTCACAAAAATTTACAAATTCTTATGAGTTATATTCTCTACCACGATCACTGCGAAGAATCTTTATAGGCATGCCCGTTTCTTTTTCGACTAACACCTTAAAGTTTCTGAAAGCTGAAAAGGCTTCAGACTTCTCTTGCAAAAAATAAACCCAAGTTGTCCAACTATAATCATCAATGAACGTTGTAAAATAAAGTTTACTGCCATTTGATGTCAGATTAATAGGCCCGCATATATCTGAATGAACCATCTCCAACACCTTCTTCGCTCTCCATGATTTTCCTTTCAGAAATTTGCCTCGATGTTGTGTACCAACAACACATTCTTCGCAAACTTAAGAAGGACTTTGAATTTGTGAAAGACCCGTTGCCATATTATTCTGCAGCAGCATTTTCAGAACACTAAAATTCAGATGTCCGTAGTGAAAATGCCATAACCATGCCTCGTCCTTCAATCTAGCAGAGAAACATGATTGAGCGGTGTTATCGAGATACAGCAGAAACATCCGGTTTGTCGTCATGTTGACTTGAGCAATTAAGCCCAATTTTTCATCTTGAATGCGACAAACTCCATCTTTGATAGAGATCTCATATCCCTTCTCTTGGAGCTGGGCAACACTGAGCAAGCTTGTTTTCAAATCTGGAACAAAAAAAAACATTAGAAATAATCTGATTGTCGTTTTCTTTGGTGTAAATTTTTACAATTCCTCTACCCATGACGGAACTGTAGAGTTGTTACCAAATGTCACAGCATTGCGGAGTGATTCATCCAAGTCTGAAAACACCGACTTGTCTCCACACATATGATTACTGTAGCTGGTATCTAAATACCACAAGTTTTGATTGACCTCTTCCTTTACATGACAAGCCATCAAGAGAGAAACTTCTTCTTCTTTATCTGCAAAATTAGATCTTTCTCCACGTTGCTTATTCAGATTAGTTCGACATTCTGATTTATAATGGCCACACTTGTGACATCTAAAGCATTCAATTTTTGATTTGTCTGCAGACTTCGGTTTGTTTACCATTTGAATGGTGATTGTCATGGCCTTTCTCTTTTCATTTGGAATCAGTAGCTTGATCTTCATCTGAATTTTGGTGTGTATTTTTGTCTTTCTGTCTTCCTTTCCCACGTCCAGGACCTTTTGGATTAGCTGGTGCTTGCAACGCTTGCTCCTTCTTATCTTGCTGGACAATTTTTTGCTCATGAACCGGCAAAGAACTCTGCAGCCCATCAATTGAAAGTGCATCAAGATCTTTTGAATCTTCAATGGAACAAACAACATAATTAAATTTTGGTGACATTGACCAAAGAATCTTCTCAATATCCTCCATCTTCTCTTCATGGGTCCTCATCTTGTTGGAGATTGTCATCATTCTTGATAAATAATCGAAACCAACTCGCCAGTCTTCATCTGTAAATTTTCAAAATAGTTTCGAAATCCTTGCAGCTGCACACGCTTTGCCTTTGCATTCCCTTAATACTTCTTCTTCATATAGTCCCAAATCTGCTTGGAGGTGTCTTTGCAAAGAATTGTCCAAGGTTGAACGATCAATGGCTTGAAAGAGGTAGTTCCTGGCCTTGAGATCCTCCAGCTTCAGTGCTTCCAACTCTGCTCTCTGCGTATCCATCAGCACAACTCTGGCTGCTGGTTCTACTACTTCAGATTCAACAACATGCCAATACTCCTTGGACCTCAAGAAGTTTTCCCTCAAAACGAGGAATTGCTGGCTAGACAAATGTTGTTTTAGATGCCATATGCCTTCACTACTGCTCTTGCAAAAAGAAACAAAATAGAAAAAGACAAGCTACAGCTGACTCTATCTCATTCCCCTGTGTTTCCCTTGGCCTTATTGTTTTTCTTTCTCTCAGCGTTTTTAAACTTTCTTTCACTCCCCTTTTTCTTTCTCAATGTTTGAAAATTTTAAGCAATCCGTGATGCTTGAATTTGATATGCCTGATATCGGAATGATGCATTAGTTCCTTGGCAAAGAAGTTGTGCAAACTCCTGCTGGTATTATTGTTTCTCAAAAGAAATATGTGTAAGAAATTTTAGACAGGTTTCAGATGAAGTATTGTAACTCTGTTAGCACACCAACCGAGTCTGATTTGAAGCTAATGAAAGATCCTGAAGGAAGAAAAGTGGACAGCACTCTATACATGCAAATTGTAGGGAGCTTGATGTATTTAACTGCAACAAGGCTAGATTTTATGTATTCTGTTGAGTCTTATAAGTAGATACGTGGAGAATCCTAGTGAGATGCATCTTCTAGCTACAAAGAGAATTTTTTGGCGTTTGCAAGCAACTGCTGATCTTGGGCTGTTATACAAGAAAGGAGAAAAGTCAGATTTTTTTGGCTTCACCGACGGTGATCACGCCGAGGGATCAAGATGATAGAAGTAGCACTTCAGGATATGTTTTTATGTTGGGTTCAGGGGCTGTTTCGTGGTCTTCAAAAAATCAACCAATTGTTACTTTATCAACAACCGAAGCAGAGTTCGTTGCTGCAAAAGCTTATGCTTGTCAAGCTATTTGGTTGAGATAAATCCTTGAAGTGCTGCATTTCAAGCAAGAGGGAGCAACTGCAATTTATTGCGACAACAGTTCAGCAATAAAGGTCTCCAAGGATCAGGTTCTACATGGAACAAGCAAGCAAATAGATGTGAAGTTGCATTTCTTAAGGGACCTCACGAAGGAAGGAGTCGCTGATCTCATCCATTGCAGAAGTGAAGAGCAAGTTGCTGATATCTTTACCAAGTCCCTCAAGCTGGCTGCGTTTTAGAAGTTAAGAATGCTGCTAGGTGTTGGCAAGCTGGAATTAAACTGAATGTTCGCAAACTTTCAGTTCAAGGGAGGGATTGTAGAAATTCATTGAGTCATTTTTTTTTTTATATTAATATTTTGACTGAGTCTGCTATGTTAGTTTGTTGTGAATAATCCTAGTCTTTAGGAATTTTTTAGTAGTGGTTGTCTAATGTTTTTGCTTTACTGATTACAAACGTGGCGGCAGTTGCTTAGTCTAGGTGCAAGTAATGGTCTGTTAGTGGTCAGAGTAGTGGTCCTGATCCTTTGTTATTTCTTTACTTTTCACCGTTGTGTAATTGCCTATATAAAGGCTGTTTGTTTAATAGAAATTACACTGCAGAAAAGCATTTCTTTCATTGTGCTTTATTTGTTTTTTCCTCTTTAAAAGTGTAACACGAATTTCTTAATTCCTATCAGTCATTCTGGTGGGTGATTTTTCTGAGTTGACCATACACAAATTTGAGAAAAATGAGAAAAATAAAATAAAAGACTCTTCTCCATTGTGAATAAAGAGAAAAACGTAATAAATTAGAACCATAGCACATCCCAACTAAAATAGAAATCCGTTCGAGAACCCATCACCCGCCAAGCTCTCCACTCAATTTACTGAATAAAAACCAAAGATTTATTATGTTTGAACTAAGTAGCATCCCTCAATTTAATGTTCACTAGTTAAAACAACAAACTAGCTTATTAAACAAGCCAAAAATGTATTACGTACAAATTAATCATGATTAAGCTACCAACAAAAAATATATACAGTATCACCGGCTAGGCAATTTGAAACGGCAGAGGGGGGGCAAGTATGATTCAGATGCAGCCATTGAAAAATGCAATCACCATGAAAAAGATGGGAGCAAGGCATGCGAGTGAGCTGAGATCCAATCATCGCCTCTTCCATACATATCACACACGTTTCGATCGTTGCCTTCGATTCATCTTCATGATCTTCACAACTTCTCTCTTGTTTAGGCCTCTCCAATGCCTCCACCACTGATTTAGCCGCCGGCACCCGCCCAAACGCCGATGTCGACTCCAAAAAACTCTGTTCAATTGCGCTGTTCAACACTGGTTCATCATCATCATCATCATCTTCCTCAAAATTTATATCATCATACCGTCCCAATGTGGGCTGAAAGAAAAAGTCCGGTCGAAGTGCCAGATACAACTCCGTATCATCATGATCCAATACTGCAGATACTTGCACATTACGGGGTATCAATCTTTCATATTCTCGATGCGGGACAATCGTGCGCTTATCGATTGTGATGGCCATCTCAACCGTCAACGATGCGCACAGCTGCTTGTGAGACCCTTGTTACGATGTCATCGAGGCCATGCAACGGAACTCGTTCTACCGCCAATTATGAGTTGTCAGCAGTAATCTCCTTCCATAGTACTTGATCGAATGAGTACGGGAGTATTCCATTGTCGGAAAAAATTGTTGCCAGTAAAGCCTTCTCTTGACTGGCGGATGTGAATCTGTCGAAGTCGTGCCGGAACAACTTGAGAGTAGAGAAAATTTGGGCCTCGGTGGCGGAATCGGAACTGTCTGAACGTGTTCTGTGAACGATACAAAACGCCAAGGGAAACATAGTAGAAGAAAGGGTTGGGTCGTCTGGCAAGTAGGTCCTTGTTGATGTGATGTATATGTTTCTCTCGGTCGCCGCCGAATCTATAAAATTGTTCAAATTCCGCTCTTCGTCGTCGCTACAGCCATCCATAGGATCGTCGTCGGAGAGGAGGTAGACAATGTTGTCAAGAAAGTCGTCGTCATCAAGAACGTCATCGAATTCCAGATTGCCTTGAGCCATTATAATTGCAAATGAGCAACAAAGAATATAGTACTGAGAATCTGTGAATCAGTGTGTTCAATTTGTAAATAGACTTTTTAGGGTTTGATTTTAATCATAAGTTATGTAAACCTACTTGAAGTTTGTTTATACTCGAAAATTAAATTAAAATTCGAATAAACAATTTGAAAATTTGATAGTTAATTATTACAAGATATATCTAATAAGTAATTACAAGATATAACAGCACAATTCTTTTTTTTATGATATATTAGAAAAAATACAGTAACTATGATAATTAATGCAGCAGCAATAACTTTAACTGTATTATCCACGTTCATGGAATTTTCCAAGCCATTCTCAACTTTCTCATTTTCTTGATATGCAAGTACATAATTAGGAAACTACAAAAAAATAATGGAAAATTAAGTTGGAAGCCATTTTAGTCCCCCAATCTAATTAATAACCAAACTTTTTTTTTATTTAACATAATGATCGTTTGTCATTTTTTCATATTTGGTCAATCAGTGATTTATTAAGAAAATTTATAATTTACATCATGAATAATTGGTGATTAACTGTAATTTAATTAATTAATAATTAATTATTTAAGAAATTTGATAAATATTTTTTTTTAAAAATCCCTTTAACTAAATTTTTAAGAACTTAAGTTATTTGTTAAAAAACTTGTTTAAAAAAAAGTTATTTAGTTATAAATTACAAATGATTTCAAATTTTTAATCCCCCATAAATAATGAATTTAACTTTTCTCATTAATTTCCTTATTAATGAGGAGACATATGGTTTACGAATTTATTTAGAAAGAAAAAATTAAGAAAAATGCATAAAGATACCATCAAACTATGACAAAACAAAGCGGTCAATTGTAGTATAATTAGGACGGTTAATCTCACGAGTAGGTGATATAAATAAATAAAAGAAATTAGTAGAACAAAAACATTAGAGAGATACGCAATCAAACAAAGAAAAGAAAGAAATGTTTTTATGATTTTAAAACAATTTAATTGAAAGATAAGGATAAAATTCAATAGTTAAAAACGGTAAAATATCGAGAATCTCCTATATGCTTCGTTCACCTATTTAGGTTTTAATTTATAAATTGACTCAATTAAAAGTTTCACATCCCAAATAAGAAGATAAGATTTAAAGAACTTGTGAATTAAATATATTCAAATAAATAAAATTCTCACGTTAAGAATTAGGAAAAATTGTCTTATAAAAAATCTAAAAGTGACAATATGCCAATGGTGATAAGGTAGTAGAAAATTACTCATAAAACTATATCTATCAATGTATTATATCAAACAACAATCACATAAAAAAAGCATGACTGAATTTATATAAAAGTTGTAAACAAAACATATTAATATGAGAAATTAATAAAATGAAAGAAAATTATTTACTCTAATGTATAAACCTTACAAACCATTAGGGAATTAAAACAAAAGCAAGCTCATTACACATATAGGATTATCTCTAATCTCACCCAAGAACTCTAGACTAACTTGTAAGACATTCTCACAAAATTTTAGAGAGAAAACATGAGAATGAAAGCAAGGTAAAAATGAGAGAAAATGAGTATATCTCCCCCCTTAACTCAAGCTTTTCCAAGAATACCGTTTAATAAACATAAATTTGCACTATTCCACCTAATTTCTACATAAACTTTTCAAACTTACTACAATATTTGGTGCTACAATGCAATCATAACTTTTCAAACTTACTATAGTATTCAATGCACACTCAATACAAAGTTTTAAACTTGCTACAGTTCTACAATACTACAGCAATCGGCGCACACTTGCTTTAGTGTTGCTACAGTGTCATGTGCACACTTGCTACAGTAACTACAATAGTACATTAGTTACAATCCGGTATATGAAATTAAGAAGCATCCAGTGCGATAAAATGCATGATAAACTTGGTTTTCACAGTTTCTTGACATAAATAGTGATGCCTACTTTGACGTTACAGAAAAACAAAGTACTAAAATTAGATATTTTCAAAATAAAATACTATAAGTAAACTTATTGAAAATATTTAATTCTAAACTTATTTAATATACTATTAAAAAAAAGATAAGATATAATAAAGTAAAATTAAATAAAAACTTCACTAAATTTATAAAAATCTAAATTAAAGTATATGAAACAAATTAAAAACAACTAAAATTTTCAAGAATAAACCAATTTTTATACATAAAAAAATGGTAAAATAACTCTATTTTATAGAGTTATTAATGAGCCCTATCTATGGGTCTTATACTACGACACCTACCTTGTATTAGTAGATAATATTTAGCATAATTATTTAGCGGTCATTTAAATTCAAATTTAAATTTTTATTTTTTTAAAATTTGATATCGCATACATTTTTCTATTTTTACATTATTTAAATATTATATAATCGAAAAAATAAATTAAATACTAAGATTATGGTAAAAATAGGAGCTTAAATGAGATAAAATAAATTTATTTTATTGATTTATCAGTATACATGTCCTAATAAAGGTACCAAACAGAAAAACATCACTGGCTAGGCAATTCGAAACGACAGAGGGGGCAAGTATGATTCCCATGAAGCCATCGAGCAATACAATCTCCATGAAAAAGATGTGAGCAAGGCATCCGAGTGAGTTGAGACCCAATCACTACCTCTTCCATGCATATCACACACGTCTTGATCAACTTCGATTCATCTTCATCATCTTTAGAACTTCCCTCGTATTTGAACTTCTCCAATGCCTCCACCACCGATTTAGCCGCCGGCACAGGCCCAATCTGCATCGCCGACTCCGCGAAACTCTGTTCGATTGCTCTGTCCAACTCTGCCTCATCATCATAATCATCACCATCTCTGTATAACTCTGCCTCATCATAATCATCATGCTCCGAATCATCATAATTATCACTATCATGATTCGATGTAAGTATTCTTTCAAATTCATGACGCGGGACAACTGTACGCTTATCAATCTGGATGATCATCTGAGAAAAATTACGTCCAGACTCGGATGCTTCTCGAGCAGTGCGCGCTACAGCTTCCGAGATCCTCGTTATCATGCCGTCGAGGTTCTCCAATCGTTCCGGTTCTACCGTCAATGAGCCATTGTCATAGGCAGAAAACTCCATCCAAAACAGACTCTGGCCGCTCTCTCGATCAATAACATAAAATGGGAATTGGTTGTCAGTTGTAAGCATTCTCATCACCAAGGCCTTCGCTTCATCGGCCGATGCAAATCTTTCGAAGGGATCACTGGTCGAGAACGACAAGTAAGAAGAGTGAATTCGGGCCTCACTCATGGAATTAGTGTCTGGACTTGTTCTGTGAGTGACAAAAAACGCAACGTTAAAATCAGTAAAAGAAAGGTTCTGGTCGTTCCGGCAGTTCACGTTCCTTGATGTGATGTATACGTTTCTCTCCGTCGCCATCGAATCGAAAAAGTTGTTCAGATTCCGATCTTCATTGCTGTCGTCGACGTCACAAATGGCATACTCCAGATTGTAGTGAGCCATTGTAATTTGCTGTTGTTAGCGTTTTTGAACTCAGAGAGTGAGAGAGAGAGAGAGAGAGAGAGAGAATATAGGAGAGATGATGAATAAACATAAGTGTTCCGCTTAATTTATAAAGAGACTATTGGGCTTTATTTAAAATTATAAGCCAACTAGAATTAGGAGTAGTACTTCTTCACGTTTAGACTCCAAGACGAACTTCTTAGCCTAATAATAAATTATCTATCAATCCTACTTTTCTTTTTCTTTCCTTTTTTGGCTACTGATTTAGCAAGCCTACTTGAAGTTTCTTAATTTGTTTGCAAATTAAATTTGAAATAAGCCGTATCAATTTCTTCAGTATACATCACCCAGATTGTGCCTTGGCAAAAATATTTTTTTTCCCCCCTAGTATCAATGGAAATATTACCATAATGAGAGAGAGATCAGAGAGGTGACATGAAAGCTAATGATGTGTGCTAATTTTTTAATTTAATATCGTTTACTACAAGTAAAATATGATAATTTCTTCTTTTACTGTGTAGAGTCATAGACTTTTTAAGGTACAAATTCTCTCTGTTGAATTTTAAAAATTTAAAATAATGGGTTTCTTCTTTATTTAAATAAAAGATAGAGTCTGTGACAGAGTTCAATTGAAAAGTCTTATCGATATAGTTTATTTTTATACTATTCAAATATAATCGATCGGCTAAAATGTTGTGTGTGTAGTAATTTAAATACACACTACCTCACAATATTGTAGATTAAAAAATTAAAAAAATATATATGTGAAATAAAGGTAAAATGATCTCCTGCTATCCCACAATATCTTCGTCATCTCTGGTAGTGGCACCCGAGCACGTCTTCTCTGGTGATGGCCTCCTCTACGACGGGTTTAGTAATGTCCTCCGGCCACGGAGTCATGTGCAAAGCTTGCTGTCCATGGGTGAGTAGATTTGCTGCTTACTTGATTAGGGACTTGTGCGATTTGTAGACTCGATAATGTAAGGAGGGAGCGAGGAGCGATTCGCGACTAGGCTCATGAGTAGATTGCGATGGTAGCTCAACTCCCAAATCAAGTTGCGCAAAAAGGTTTGCTAGTGAGCAACCCAACTCCTAAAGTCGAATCATGCACGAGGAAGGGGGGCGGCCGAAAAAGGTCACCAGGGAAAGGGGGATCACCTTCACCAGTTTGGGGGGGGGGGGGGGGGGGTGGTGGTGGGTCACTCACCAGAAGGAGGCTAGTTTTTTTTTTTTTCTTTTTTTTTGCTTGATTTTTTTAATTTCTTAATCTATATTATGAGGTAAGGTATATTATAATTATTATAGACATGTAAATTTCAATTGTTGAATTACATCTAAACGGTTAAAAATTGAACCCCACCACAAATTATGGTAGAGTCTCTTTGAAGAACTTTATCATAGCCTCTCTCTGAGTAAAAATAGTTTTATTATTTTTTTCTTTTTAATTCAAATATTTTTGACATAGAACGACAACGTTTAATGAAGAGTGAAATGATGCATTTTAATCATGAGAGAAAATATCAAATAGACTAATATTAGACCACGACATTCCATTAATTGAAAAAGCCGACTAAGAAAAGGCACAAAGGTAAGAAACAAACAGTCTGAATGAGCCATTCGTGACTTAAGACTTAATTATGGGAGAATAAAATCAACTGTCGAAATTAACCCTGAAAAAAATGGACGAGACAAGTTTCTAACCAAATTCTGTCATTTTCGTTTATAGATTTCTCTCTAGATCACAGATGACTTGAGCATAATAGTGTCTTCTCTGCAAGAACCCCAGTCAGTTTAAGGAGTAACGATTCAGATATCATCAGAAAAAATAAAACCGATAAAGCTTTGCATTCCTTGTTGAGACCTGCAAAAAAATTCTTTTGTCACTATTTCTTTTGCTTTTTCAAAAACAACTATTTTAACGATCTAAAGAAAAAACTATTTCCCCCTTTTCCCTTTGGTTTTGATGCGGTATCAACGTACGAACGACATTATTGACAATGAAAATAATAATATCTCAAAACGACGGTACATCTTACAAACACTAGACACAAACGACAACGTGTTGAACAAACGACAGCAACTTCAGAGAAAATCTAAAGGTTTTGTTAAAAAAAAAAAAAAAACTCTTGAAGTCACGTAATAAACAGATATCATATACAAGAACAAGAACAACAGTAAATCTTTAGAACAACAAAATTCACACAAACGACAAGAAAGAAATGAATCCACCAAACAACAAATGACTATAACATTAAAACGACGGTAGTTCTCACAAGCATGAGATTACAATTACTACAACCAAAAACAAATTATAAAACAAATTTGTGAACTTGCCTTGCAAACCGACAGTATCAGCAGAAGTCATCACCTACAAGGAGTAGTGATAAAACATGATTTCCTCCAGATGCATAAATGTATAAAGCAAAGTCCCTTAAATTAATAATTCTTTATAGTTTATTAGATAAATAATTTATATTTTAAGAAATAAAATAGCTTTATTAAAGGGAAAACTTGAAGAATACCAAAAAAAAGTACACTTCTAAAACCTCTGGAATTTTGTCACACTTATAATGACTCCTGGATGTTTATCCTTTTTTAAGAAAAGTCAAAGATCAACCTAATATATCTTTTTAAAAATATTTCTAACCAACCAAAAAGATATTTTGGTATAGTTTGATAATTCATTGAAATACAATTTGATATTCTACTAGATTTTTTTAAAAAAATTATATTAGATTAGATCATTTTTTTTGTTGAAATTTAATATTTCAAAAATATTATTTATCATATGATTTCCTCGCTTTGTAAACAAACATTCACAAATATTATTTTTTTAAGTTAACACAAAAATGAGAATAATCAAAATACTAAATATATTACATCACAAAATTATACAAAAAAAATACAAAATAAAAAGTAAATAAAAGGAGTAGATTTGCGCAAGGGATTCGTTGGTGGATATTGCACCAATAGTTGGCTGTAAACGTAGTGGAGAGAGAAAAAGGGAGGAGAGAGAAACAAAAGGGGTAGAGAAAGGAGAGAGACCCTGTGCTGAGACAGCATGTGTAAAAGATTACAACGGCAAGTGACGTTTATAAATTGTGATGTGGCGGCATCGATTGTGTGCAGATATATTCGAATAACCTTTGTTAAAAAAAAAAATTTTGGCCCCCCTACCGAAAGAAATGTAAAACGACAGTATTCTCGAACAATACCATCACTTATAAACAACATGTACAAAAAAATAATTATAAAAACCATGTATAATTTTGCTAATTATTAATTTTGTGAGTTTGTTATATCTTAGAGGTTACTTGTCACAAAAACCCCTCAGTAAACTTTCATATCGGGAGTAAATAATACGTTATATACCTCATACACTTACTTGTCAAAACTTTCATGTTGGGAATAAATAACACCTTAAGAAAAGTATTTCAAAGAACTGGAACAGCAATTCACAATACGATAACAAATCTTGAAAACAACAACATTCACACAAGCGACAAGGAATCAATTAAAGACAATATAATATATAAATAGGGTAAGAACATAAAATAGGAAACTGCCAAAAAAAAAAGGGGTAACATGTATAATTGCTTTCAATCCCCATAAAATCACGAATTTAAGTTTTCATTAATTTCCCTGTTACTTACGAAGGGATATCGGGTTTACCAATTAATTGGTTTGTTAGAATCTGTTATCGACTATTGGTTCTCTTTATTTCTCATATTCAACCTTTAATTTGTATTTGTTTCTTCTTACAGGAGATCAACCTGTTAGGAAGAAAGTGAAAAGTTTAGCTTTTCTCAGGCTCGAATCGTTGTTTGAACTTTGATAACACGTATAGTGTTTTCTTTGTTGCCCAATCTATCATGATATTAAATTACCTTACTTTGGTTTAAGTTTGTGACAACCATATATATAATATTATGTGACTAATAAACTACATCTACATGTATAGTTTAAGAAAATTTGCAAGGAAAACGCGAGTCTATGATTTTAGGACAACCAAGTAAATTAGTCAAAATGTTGTTATATATACATGTCATTAACCACAAACTCTAACACATCAGCTAGGCAATTTGAAACGACAGAGCGGACAAGTATGATTCCAATGTAGCCACTTTGAAATGCAATCTTCATGAAAAAGATGTGAGCAAGGCATGCGAGTGAGGTGGGACCCGATCATCACCTCTTCCATACACATCACACACGTCTCGATCATTAACTTTGCTTCATCTTCATGACCTTCACAACGTCCCTCGTATTTGAATTTCTCCAATGCCTCCACCGCTGATTTAGCCGCCGGCACCGATCCAAACAACATCGCTGACTCCGCGAAACTCTGTTCGATTACTCCGTTCATCTCTGGCTCATCATCGTCATCCTCCGAATCATGATCGTCATCGTCATTATCACTACCACCACCATCATCACCATTATCATCGTCACGATTCATTAGCATCCTTACCATTTCATAATGTTGGTGAGGGATAACCGTGCGCTTTTTAATCACGATGGCCATCTGAACCACATTACATTCGGACTCAGATGTTTCACGAGCAATGCGCACTGCAGCTTCCGAGATCATTGTTATCATGTCGTCGAGGCGTTGCAACGGCACTCGGTCGACCGCCGATGACGATGAGCCATTGTCATAAGCAGGAAACTCCTCCCAAAGCAGACTCTGACCGCTCTCACAGCTATCAAAAACGTAGAAGGGGAATCGTGGATTGGATACGACCATTGTCGTGACTACAGCCTTCGCTTCGTCGGCAGATGCGAATCTTTCGAACGGATAATGGATCATCAAGTAAGAAGAGTGGATTCGAGTCTCACTCGTGGGATCAGTGTCTGTGAGTGTTGTGTGATAAACCAAAAACGTACAGCGAAATCTAGTTGAAGAAAGGTTTGGATTGTTATAGCCACGCATTCTCTTTGCTGTGATGTATACGCTTCTCTCCGTCGCCATCAAATCGACAAAGTTGTTAAGAACCCGAAGAGCGTTGCTGTCGTTGACGTCGATAATGTCAAAGTTCTGCAGATTGGAGTGAGCCATTATAATTTGCTGTTATTTGCGATTTTGAACTCAGAGAGAGAAAATGAAAATAGGAGAGAGATGTGAAAAGCTGATGGATAAAAAGAAGGTGTTGCGTTTAACTCATAAAGGAGCTTTATTATAGTTTGATTGAACATGAACATAAGCCAACTACAATTAGGACTCCTTTTAACCTTTAGACTCTTAGACGAACTCCGATAACCTTTTAATGTTTATAAAGCCCACTTTTCTTTTTTTCTTTTTTTTCTTTTTGGCTACTGAATCACTGATTTAGAAAACCTACTTGAACTTGAGTTCTGAAGTTGCTTTGTTTGTTTGTAAATTAAATTTTGAATAAATCGTATTAATTAATTTTCAAATTGTCACTCAAATATTGCCTTGGCAAAATATTGTTTTCCCTAATATCAGTGAAAAAATTACGATAGTGAGAGACAGAGAAATTAGAGAGGTGGCATGAAAGCTAATGATGTGCGCTAAATTTATAATTTAATTGCTTTTATTACAATTAAAATCTTCTTTTAGGGTTTAGACTCCTTTTAGGATGCGAAGTCTATTTATTGAAATTTAAAAATTTAAAATAACGAGTTTCTTTTTGTTCATGTAAAATTTCTATCATTTTCATTTATAGAATTCTCTCTAGATCATATATGACTTGAGCGTCAAAGTGTGTTCTTTATTGGAACCCCAGTCAATTTCAAGAGTGAAGATGCAGGGTCCATAAAATAATAATAATAATAAATAGATAATAGATAAGGGTGCTGTTTGTTTTCGGCATTGTATTCGTATTATATTTGAATACAATGTAATTTTCATCCCAACGCAAAAATATTGTATTCAAATGTCAATTACATCACATTTTAAATTCAATATAATTACTATTTTTTATTTTACTTTTTTTATAATTATTATTAATCATATCATATACTCTCTTTTTCTCTCTACTTTTACTTATCACATCATATACTCATATTTAAATACAATTCAAATATTTTTCATCCAAATACACATTATATTTAAATATAATGCAAATACTTTTCTTTCAAATATAAATTGTATTTAATATATTGTATTCAGACACAATTTAAACATAATTCGTTTACCAAACGAGTCAAAGTTTTGTATTCGTTGATTGGGACCTGCACAGAAAATTAACCCACCAAAACTTTTTTTTTTCCTTATTTTTTCTTTTTCTTAAAAAAAAAAATCTATTTCTCCCTTTTTCCCTTTGGTATTGACGCAATTTACTAGAAAGGAGTTAGGGTCTTAGTCCTAGGTTCGAAACCACAAAAATTGACCTTCTCAATATTACAGAAGATACAGCAAGTTAACATGCAGACATCATATATGGACTAATAAAGGGAGGTAAAAAAAAAATAAGTTTTATGCAAAAAAGAAAAAAAAAAAAAAGGGAGAAAGAGTAACGTAACATTTTTGAAGGGAGTAAAAGAGTAACGTAACATTTTTCAAGAGAGTTAAGTAAATTGTAGCACAGAATTCTAAAATTAATAATAAATAATATAATCAAATTAATGACCACTTTGATACAAAAAAAAAAAAAACCACCATTCTTCTTCCTCTCTCTCTCACTTCTCTTCTCTCTCTCTCTCACATTAAACCATATACATAAATTTATTATTAAAATTTAACTGTAAATTCGTTATTTTTTAGAAAATTCAAGGAATTGTCAGAAAATAGTAGGATTTTCCTAAAAATCTAAAGATTTATCTAAAATATATGTTATAATTATCATCTTTTAAAAAATCTGTTGTAGACTTCTAAAGCACCTATAAATATATCGAGCAAATTCATGCATGTTGACATAATTAGTGGACTATTTAAGATTTTTTTCTTCTCTTTGGTATAGCCAAAACCGGTACTAATATTGGTCCATTGACTTATTTTCGCATGTGTTTGGTTAACGTATTTTTTTGACATTATATTTAAATGTAATGTAATTTTTCTCAAATACAAAAGCTTTTCTTTCAAATACTAATCACATTATATTTTAAATTAAACACAATCACTATTTATTATTTTACTTTTTTTATTATTTTTATTAATTATATCATATATTCTCTCTTTTTTTTCCTCTCTACTTTTACCCATTACATCACATATTCATTATTAAAATACAATTTAAATACTTTTTACCCAAACACACATTGCATTCAAATGCAATTCTAATGCTTTTCCTCCAAATACAAATTACATTCAAGGCATTGCATTCAAACGTAATGCAAATGCAATACGTTCATCAAACGAGGCTTTACTTTATCTATTATAATATAGCGACGACTTACCGTACGAACGACACTATTGACGATGAAAATGATAATATCTTAAAAACGACGGTACATCTTGCAGGACACAAACTACAACGGTTTTAAAAAACGACAATAACTTCATAGAACAACTACTTTACAAACGAAGTCACGAAATAAACCGATATCATACACGGGAACGGCAGTGAATATTTAGAACAGCAACATTCACACAAACGGGAAGAAAGAAACGAATCCAACAATACAAAATATTAGAAAACGACAACTTACCTTACAATCGACTATAACATAAAACAAATGTAGCTTTCACAAGCACGAGATTAGAATAAGAAAACTACATCCAATAATAATTTATAAAACAACTTAGTGCACTTACCATACAAACTCCCCTACCAAGAGTAGTAATAAAAACGAAAAAAATAATAATAATAACACACTCTTGAAAACGACAACATTCCGCACAGACGACAATGAATCAATAATATTAAGAAGATGTATAAATATGTGTAAAGGCAAGAACATATATGTCAAACCAAAAGTAAAAGCTCTATAAAACGACGACTTACCTTATAAACGAAAAAGAAATTTAAAACAACCGTATCCTTGATCAACCATCACTTACTAACTACATTTATTAAGAACGATTGCACGTCACTAATTATTAAATTTTTGGGTTTTTTAATATCTTAAAGGTCACTTGCCTCAAACAACAGTTAGAAAATTTTCTTATTCGGAAGAAATAATTACAAGTTAGGAAGAGTATTTATTACGCCTCAAACTCTTGCTTATCCAAACTTTCATATTGAGAATAAATAACACTTTAAGCAAAGTATTTCTACGAAAAAGAACAGCAATACACAAAACGATAATAAATCTTGAAAATAAATCTTGAAAACTACCACATTCACACAAACGACCAGGAATCAATTAAAGACAATCGGTGTGTGTGTGTGTGTGTATGTATGTACGGGGTGAGTACAAAAATAGGAAACTGCCCCAAAAAAACAAAAAGTTTCACTAATTTTCCAATTAATGAGAAGATATCTGGTTTACCAATTGGTTTGGTGGAATTTGTTTCTCTTTATTTTTCAGCTTCAACCTTTCACTATCGTTGGTTTAATAAGTTGCTCGTTTATAAAGTTATTGGTTAGTGAACATTGTCGTTTGTTATGTTATTTTGTCTGCCTAAATTTGCTTGTTCGTTTATAGTCTCTTGTGGGCTGCTTGTTTGTTTGTCATTTTGAGGGTTAAGTGGCCATTTTTTTTGAGTTGTCGTTTTGCTTGGCATAAGAAGCCGTTGTTGTACTGAACTTGGAAGATCTCATGAATATTTTGAGAATTTGACATCAGAGTTGAGTCTGTATTTCCTCTTCATTTTGGGGGTTTCCCATTTAGCCATGGATTTGGCTTGAGTTTTCCCAATTCCACTGCATCAATTTGCGTCTTTTCACATAAGATCAACCTGTTCGCAAGAAAGTGGCAACTTTTCTCAGACTTTGAATCGTTGTTTGCCGTATCTATCATGGTATTAAAATACTTTGCAACAATACCTTACTTTGGTTTAAGTTTTCTAACAAAAATATGTAATGTGACCAATAAACTACATTTACATTAAAAGTTAAAGAAAAATACGCAAGGAAAAAATGTGCATATGATGTTTAGGACATTCTTCACATCCTAATTATAAAGCTACCAAACGCAAAAACATCACTGGCTAAGCAATTTAAAACGACAGAGTGGACAAGTATGATTCAGACGCAGCCACTTTGAAATGCACTCTCCATGAAAAATGTGAGAGCAAGGCATGCGAGTGAGTTGAGACCCAATCATCACCTCCTCCATGCATATCACACACGTCTGGATTAACTTCAATTCGTCTTCATGATCTTTACAACTTCCCTCGTGTTTGAACTTCTCCCATGCCTCGACCACTGATTTAGCCGCCGGCACCGACCCAAACGCCATCGCTGACTCCGCGAAACTCTGTTCGATTGCTCTGTTCAACTCTGGCTCATCATCATCATCATCAGGATCCTCATCTTCGGATTCATCATCATCATCATCATCATCATCATCACCATTAGTAACATCTTCATCATCATCTTCATCATAAGCATGATTCATTAATATCCTTACCATTTCAAATTCTTGATGACGGACAACCATACGCTTATCAATCTTGATGAGCATACAAGCCACATTACGTCCGGACTCAGATGCTTGGCGAGCAATGCGCACTGCAGCTTCCGAGATCCTTATTATCATGTCGTCTAGGCGTTGCATCGGCACTTGTTCTACCGCCGATGACGATGAGCCATCGTCATAAGCAGGAAGCTCCTCCCAAAGCAGACTCTGACCGATCCGTCGATCAATAAGGTAGAAGGGGAATCGTGGATCGGATGTGAGCATTCTCGTGACCACGGCCTTCGCCTCGTCGGCAGATGCGAATCTTTCGAACGGGTATTGGATAAACAAGTAAGAAGACCGCATTCGGGTCCCGCTCGTCGGATCAGTGTCTGAACGTGTTGTGTGACAGACTAAAAACGCAAACCGAAAACTAGTAGAAGAAAGGCTCGGATCGTTCCAGCCGTGCATGTTCTTTGCTGTGATGTATACGTTTCTCTCCGTCGCCAGCAAATCGGTAAAGTTGCTCAGATCGCGAACGCCGATAAGATTGGAGTAAGCCATTATAATTTGCTGTTCTTCGCGCTTTGAACTTAGAGAAGATAGAGAACGATCAAATACGAGAGATGTGAAAAGGTAACTAATAAAAAGAAAGTGTGACGTTTTATAATTTATAGAAGAACCTATTAATCATAAGCCAACTACAATTTGGACTACTTCTTCACGTTTAGACTCTGAGAAGAACTCCTACAACCTATTGATATTTATCAAGACTTTTTTTTTTTTTTTTTTTCCCTTTTCCTTTTTGGCAACTGATTCAGCAAGCCTACGTGCAGTTTCTTAACTAATTAAATAAAAAATGAAAAAAAAGTATGTTTTTTAATAAAAAATAAAAAATAAAAAAAATTGTATTCTTATATTTCATTTAGAAAAATAGTTTAGTTTGATTTTAAAAAATTTAGTTGACTTTTTAAATACTGCTAAAATTTTTTTTGGTTGACTTTTTAAAAAAAGACATGAAAGTATAGTTTAATTTAAACTAAGCTAAACTTATGTGCCAAATAAGTCATTTGTGTCATTCAAATATTGCTTGATAAAAGAAAAATTAATCTTAATGAAAGAAATTATGGTGGTGAGATCATAGAGGTGTATGAAAGCTAATGATCAAGTGTTCTTAATTTATAATTTGATTACTTGTATGACAGGTAAAACACCAAAAAGATTCCCTTCACGGTTTAGGGTCTTGGACTCCATTTGGTGTACAATATACCGATATCGTATACGAGAACGACAGTAGATCTTTAGAACAACAATATTCACACAAACGACAACAGAGAAACGACATCATCTTGTAGAAACAATAGATCATTCAAAAAACAACAAAAACTTAAGAAACGACAAGTTATCTCAGAAACGACTAATAACATAAAAACGACAGTAACTCTGACCAACACGAGATTAAAGTGTTCTAACTACCTAAAAAAGTAATACAAACAACTTTGACGTCCGTTTGAACTACAAATTTAGTTTGAATTTAGTCTATAATATGTTAAATTAGAACTAAAATTATGTATTTGATATGTAAAAATTTAGTATAAATTTACATAAAAAATTATGTTAAAATAATATAATTAAAAATAAAAAGATATTAATATAAGACCTATTAAACTAAAGTTTAACTAAGGTATCGTTTGTTTTTATTATTGTATTTATATTGCATTTAAATACAATATAATTTTTATTCAAATGTAAAAGTATTATATTCAAATACCAATCACCTTAAATCCAATACAATCATTATTTATTATTTTATTTTATTTATTATTTTTATTAATCACATCATATACTCTCTTTATCTTTTTTTTCTTTATTTTTACCCATCACATCATATATTTATTATTTAAATACAATTTAAATATTTTTTATCCAAACACATATTATATTAAAATTTAATATAAATACTTATCTTCTAAATATAAATTATATTCAATGTATTATATTTAAATATAATATAAATATAATACTTCGAAACCTAATATATGTTATCACGTCACTTCAAATATAATATAAGGTAAATAATATAAATTATATTTAATATATTATATTTAAATGTATTATAAATATGATACGCATATGAAACGAAGTCTAATATACGTATCCTTACTGCACTTACCTTACAACTGGCAGAATCTGCAGATCAGGAAATCAGCATGACATCACCAACCAAAAGTAGTACTAATTAAGACGAAATCATGCGCGCAAAACGCCAACGCTCTTGAAAACGACAGCATTCCCGATAAACGACAAAAGATCAATTATAATTATAGACAACAAAAAGCTCTGCCAAAGGACAACTTTACCCTTACGAAAAACAAAGAAATTCAAAACGACAGTACCTTGATCAACACCATCACTTACAAACGACATGTAAAAAAAAAAAAAAAAAACCAATAACGTTGCCAATTGTTAAATTTGTGGGTTTATTATAATTATGATAGGGATAAATACATTTTAAGAAAATTTTTTTGGTGAATGAAACAAAAAATTTCTTTCACGGGAAACGATTTATATATATAAAATCCATCATAAAAAATAACAAAATGACAAAAAAAATATTTTAATTGTCACTCTCACCATCCTTCAACAATAATCATTGATAGATATGCTGAATGAAATATTGCTCAGGAAAGCTAACTACTGATTAGATTGCAGTACACATTTTGCATGATATGAACGAGAGTTGTTGTAGAGGTTCTTATGGTTGCTGATCTTTCTAATCAATCATCGTTTCTTTAATAATATTTCATGTCTCCACAAAAATATATTAATATTATCTCTCTTTCGTATTCTCTTTTGCTGGAATTATACTTAAGTAGTTAATGTTTCGGCGTTCACGTGTAACGTGTCTTTGTAAATTGTGATCACCTCTTTAGTAAGAAGTCCTTAGAAGATTATTCCCAACACTATCAACATCTTAATGATATATTAAAAGACTAAAAAAGATGGTTTGTCGTGCTTTGAATCTCACTTTATTTTAGCTGATATTTGCCCAACTTAAAGGTGAAGCAACGATAATATGTTAATAATCGTTGGGTTCTAAGTGAATATTTGGAGTTTGGTTTGAACATCCCTTAGGAATCCCCTTTTCCTCTTTTCTTACTGGGATCAAGGAGAGATTCCACTTTCAAAAGTACAAGTTTGAAAAAAAACGAAATATTAAAAAATAAAATAATATAGAAGCCTTTTGGTATACTGTTAATCCTGGGACATTATAAGGAATTACGTTGTATTGCAATACTAGTACTCTCACTTTCATGGATCCATCATTTAGATGACCAATTCTACACACAACCATTATAATAATAGTTAATTACAATAACAAGGTGGACACCAGTGAATTTTTAGGATGATTGAATAAACTAAATAATTAAAGATTTTTATAATGAATTGTGCGAAAATATATATATTTTTTTTTCAGCATGGACACAATAAAAAGTCTGAAACTTTTAAATCAAAATAAAATTTAATAGGGACGGTCCATGGTCAGGGTTTCATAAAACCGTTTCCGTTGAAAATATTGATATCTACTCTGTTCCTATAAAACCGTTTTGTAAAATAAGGTATTTATGTGACTAAAAAAATTATCAAATGTTGGGGATGATTGAAATTTTTATTTAAAAAATTAGAAGGGATTGAAATAATATAAATTAGTAGTAAAAATTGAAAAAATGATAAAAGATAAATGTCAGGTCACTTTATCACTCTGTTAGTTAAACACTTGCCACATGCCATCACTTTTTATCATAAAAATAAAACCTAATAATATACTATTGTTCCACTTGTTAATACAATTTCGCCACTCCTTTTAGAAAAAATAAAAGAAAAGAGAAGGCTAAATTAAAAACTCGCAATAATTTTTTTTTTTTTACAAAAGTAAAAAAGAAATTTTAGCGGTCATATTATAAGAAGTATATAACAAATTAAAAAAAAACTGCTTAGCAACTTGCTAATTTTAACCTTTTCTTAAAAAAAAAAAAAAAGGAAGAAGAAAAACGGTAGAGTTATAATAACAAGTGAAACAATGGCTTATCATTATGCTTTATTTTTATGGAAAAAAAGAGATAACATGTGGCAAGTGTTAATTTAAGAGAGTGATAAATAAAGTAATAGACAAAGTGATCCTAATTTTATTAAGATAAAAAAAATATCGTGACAATCTTGATTAGAATATACGTGTATACGAGCCCAATTTGAGTTTGGATCTTCAATTTGCAAAAAAAAAAAAAAAAAAAGAAAAAAAGCAAACTTGAAAAAGACGAAGAGGAAGAAACCCGCAAAATAAAGAGGGTGTTTGGTTTTGTTTTCAAAACTGATTTCACGATTTTCTAGGAAATCGATTTCAAAATCGGTGTGAAATTGTGTTTGGTTTGTATTGTTTTTGAAAACAGATTTCAAAACGAATCCAAAATCGCCTTTACTCCCAATGTAAAATTGAAAACGATTAAAAGTCGTTTTCTCTTATTTCATTTTTCCCATTTCTCTCATTTCTCTGATTTAATTATTATGATTAATTAAGATTTAATTGATATAGTAATTACTTAAATATTATGGTTATTAATTTTTAATTCATTTTTCAATTAAAAAATTTTATTAATTTTTAATTTTTGGTATTCATAATAAATTTTTTTTAAATCAAACATAAATATGTTTTTATATAATACTTATAAAATGATTGGTTTTCAAAAATATAACTAAACATAGTTTCACTTTTTTGTTTCTTAAAACATACACTCAGAAAATAAAACCAAACACAATTTCAGAAACGTTCTCAGAATTATTTTCAAAACGATCTCAAATTCAGAAAATTTGAAAACATAACAGATTTCAAAAACAATACCAAACGCTACCAAAGTTACACTCTATGATAAAAAGTAAAAGGGTATTTGGAGAACGTTTCGAAGATATATTTTGAATTATTTTGATTTTTTTTATCTTATAATTACTTTTTATTATTTATCTCTCTAAAATTTTATATTAAATATAAATTTTAAAAGTTCATAATTTTATATAAATAAATCTAATAAGATATTTTTTTAATTGTATAAAATTTTGAAAAAAACAAAATAAAAACTATATTTTTTAAATAAAATTTTAGATTTTAGATTTTTTTTACTCTAAATAATTTTTTTCTTTTCAAAGATATTTTTTAAAACTCACCTTTTTTTCAATTTCTAAAACACATAACCAGAGACCTCCCAGACAGATCCTAATTTTTGCTTCTAAACAAAGGAAGAAATGTACGGACAGAAATAAGGAATTTAGTGCATTTAGGACATCACTACTCGGCAAAGGTTATCCCCATAAACGCACACAAGGAGACAGACCGACAGGCCCACAAAGGAAAATTTAAAAATTAAAAATTAAAAAAAATAATAATTGAATGAATGAATGATCATTAAAATTGAATTAAAAATGATAGAGATAATAAAATAGTGCGTTAGCCCATAATCCATCGGCCACTTGTTCCAATGCATCAAGATACCAACAAAAATATATTGAAAACACTGCGTGTGACGTAAAGCAATTAATAAAAAAATGAAAATTTTGCTGTTGGATTATTATTATTATTATTATTATTATTTGCACTTCGAGTGTGAGATCAATGCTGAGTAATTTTTGTTGTTTAATTTTTTTTAGTGGTAATTGTTAGATTGCATTATACTTGTATCTATATATAAATACAAAAATTATAAATACAAACTTAAAATATATAAAAATTTGGTTACAATTCCATAATAAATTTTATGTAATAAAATTTTATATGTGAATATAAAGGATATTTTATAAAATTAGATAGTTGATAAATATTATATTAAAAGAGAAATTATAATACTAAATAAAATAATTATAATAGTTAAATTATGAAATATGATGTAAGATTAATAAAATGTAAAATTATAAATTTAACATTTAATAAATGATACTTTTCTATCTTAGTGCAGGACTCTCTTGTAATAAAATTTAACTCAAAACTTTAATTGGAAGGAAGTAAAGAGAAGATTTATGAAAACAAATAAATTAGACAAAGAAAACAACACAAAATAATATTGGATTTTTTATTTTATATTATTAACAATAATTACTATTTAGTTGTTTGGATAGTATAGAAATCTCAAAAACCTATAAAGCACATTTAAGGGGAGTTTGAGGGAGATACTTAGAGGCATTATTTTTGAGTTGAAAAAAAGTTGTTTTGGAAAATGTGTTTGTGAGAAAAAACTGTTTGGAGTGAAAAAATAAAAAAAATTTAAAATTTTTTTAGAAAATAATATTAATATGGATATTATTTCGTTCCTTTCGAAATTCTATTTAATTTTAAAAAAATTATCTCATTTATACTTGTATATACAAAGTTATAAACTTTTAAAATTTAGAGTATACTGTGGCATTTTGACGATGTAAATAATAAAAAGTGGTGAAGTTTTAGAAAAAAAATAGTTTTGGATATCTCTAAAACTTACATCAAACGGGACCTTAGTTAAGAGAGTGTTAGAGAATCATTTAGTTGGGAGATTAATACACTATTTAATTCAAATTTAGAGATTAATATCAGAAATCCTTCGTGATATCAAGTTAATAATTTGATCGACATTATAGATTGAAATAATTGAACGATAAAAGATTCCACCTTGGAAACTTTCTTATTCTTGATTTATTTATTATCGTTATTTATTTTTGGGGGGAGAGGTATGAATTTTTGATTGGACAAATGAAAAGGCGTGGGTTAATGGAGAGATCAACCTCGACCAAACCTCGCTTGTCACGCTAACCAAGCTCAACGACCTTTTTCTTCAACTTCCCTTCTCCCCTTCCAAACTATTCCTAGATTCCTCCAAACCCTCTTTCTTCAACACAAAACCTTGTATTTTTTCCGACACACTTAATTTCATTCTTATTTGATTTTCGTGCATAGATCTGTCTGGATAGACACATACAGTTAGCTATATGTCAGATAGGGGTCTACGGCGGAGAACAACGGCGACTGGTCGCCGGAGAAGCAGGCAACCGTACCTGTCGCAGTCTCCTTGCCGGAAGACCCCGCCGGCGCCTCGCCGATCGATGAAGCGCTCCAAGCCCATCAAGATTCTCAAGCGCTGCTCGTCGGAGCCGGCGCTCTTGACCTGCGGTGGTAGCGACACCGGCGACGAATATCGCGGCCGGTTCTTGGGGTCGGAGAATGTCCTCTTCCGGCCACATACTTGTACGGACGTATTCGCATCCTCTCCTTCTTCGGTCTCTTTCTCCCCCGGGCAGAGGCACGAGGTAAAAGGTCAAAACTTTGTCGTTTTCTTTTTCATAAGGCATTGTTTGGTTGTTGGAAATGTGAATGACCATTCATTTGTTCGTTTCCTTATGAGAGTCATTAATTTGAAAACAAAACAAACAAGAGGTTGATAAATTGTGGGCAGCTAAAAAAAAATTGCAAATTTTACTCTTACTTGTTTGACCTTACTCTTAAACCTTTAAAGAAACAAGTCACACTTTCAATTCATCATCTTCATATATAAGAATGAAAAGGAAATTTCAACCAAAAAAAAAATTGAAAAAAGAAATTGTCTTGTCTCTATTAACCTCACCTTCCTAGAAGCAACGTTTTTTCATTAGTGATTCACAATCATGGAAGCCTGTCATATTCAATAATTGGTATATATAAACATTGATATAAATATAGATACGTACATATACCATGGGCTCTACTTGTTCTACCGTCAATTTTTGTTTTAGACCTATAAACATGAGTTCAGATCTTCTATTTCATTTTCATGTTTCCCTATCTGTACCTCTGATTAAATTTTGTCAGCTAACTGAATTCCTTACGTCGTTTTAGGGGCCGTTTGCAACACCAAAAAAAAATCTTCAAAATATCCATTTTGGTACTTTTTTTTCACTTCATCGTAATTTTTTACTATTCATATCTCTAAAATATTACAGTAAATTTTAAACTTTAAAAGTCTATAATTTTGCATTATAAGTTCAAATAAGATAAGTTTTTTTTTAAATTACATAGAATTTTGATAGGAACGCAAACAATATCTGTATTGATATTTTTTTTGAATAAATTTTTTAAATTTTACATTTTTTTCATTATAAATAGTTTTTTTTTCACCAAACATATTTTTCAAAACTATTTTTTTCCAATCCAAAAAAAAGTCTCCAATGGGACATCCAAACTCACCCTTAGTATTTAGCTCCTATTTATATAATCTTGTTGTTAAATTTATATAACGTATCAAATAAGCAAAGGATACACAGTCAAGGGGACGGGAAAATGGGATCTGACTCATTAGGAGTTTATGTAGTCATTTCATAAGATTTAGGCACACTATTGGGTATATGTAGTATAGCTGAAGCAGCTAAATTTCGATGAGATATTGCAATGCAGATATTGGGATACAATAGAGACGCAAAGGTGGTTGTTAATGTGACAGTTGAGGGAAGTCCAGGACCATTAAGGACCATGGTTAAATTAGGATCCAGTGTGGAAGACACAATTAATCTTGTTGTTGACAAATACAATGAAGAAGGCAGAACTCCTAAGCTTGATAAGGATGCAGCCTCTTCCCTTGAATTGCACCATTCCTATTTCAGCCTTCAAAGTAAGCCTACATTCTATATTTTTTTTTTGGATTTTTTGTTAATATGTATGCCCACGTTTATATATATATATATATCTATATATTAGCTTATATTTGAGGTTCTTTTTCTTGTTATGCTTTGGTATTCAATTTACTTCTAGAATTGGTTACGCACTTGGGTTCCTTTTTATGTCATACAAAGGGAAAATTGATACCAAATGTGGACCAATTTGGTGACCCTCCCTGTTTTATGTAAAAGTATGGTCCCCTTTGCAAATGGCCCCTAAAGTCACTAAAGTTGATTGGGTTTTTCTGTCACATTTTTTTTTTTTTCTAAATAATATCTTCTGCCACATATTTAGACTTGTTAGTTGTCACTCGTTCTCCAAATGTAGCATCTTATCTTAATTCTACAAGCGGAAAAATTACATATATAAGAATTTTGGCCTACCTCAAGAAATTTTCTTGTATCAGGATATAGTATACTAACGCTATTTTTAGCAAGAATAATGTTAAACATCAACAATCAAATCTACAAAAAGATCAATGTGCAATTGCTTATTTCCCTTTCTGTCTTAGGCAATAGTTGTCTTGTTCATTGTTATAACATAGCAAATAAAACCATCTTTTAATTGGACAGGCTTGGATAAGGCAGAGATGATAGGGGATGTAGGTAGTAGAAGTTTTTATCTTCGAAAGAGCAGCAGCCGTAACAGCAGCAACAATGGAGCGTCTACTTCATTTACGTCCGAAATTGTTCCTGAGAGAGCTGCCTCTCCTCCACCTCCTATGTTTCTACTCCCATCGTTTTTAGCCCTTCAGCTTCAAAAGATTGTAAGAAGAACACGAAAGCTTTGGAAGATCCTGGTTTGCTCGCAATGAGGAAGTAGCGAACCCTTTGCAAGCACGATTTATTAGAGCAACACAGCATATTAATTAGTGTTGCTCTGAAATCTCTCATGCCATTTTGGTATGTTATTGTTTTATTGGTCTAAATCATATTTATCAGTTTACACAAACTTCCTTTTGGTAAGCAATGTTGTATTTATTGATTGTCTACAGAGATAATGATTTGCTCTGTAGTTTGTACTTGCTTAAGCACAGAAGGAAATCCAAATTTTTCATGTTGGTTTCCTTCAAATTGTTATTCTGTACGATTTCTTTATACCTAGTTGTTGTTGAAAACAAATGTTGGAATTTTTAATCCAAAGATTTTCGTGCATTTGCTACACAATAATTGACATGACATGATGCAAAGTGCAACTTATGACAAGTAACAACAAGTGAGTTAGTGTAGGGATTCAAGGAGGGGGAAAAGGATGAGTAGAAATCATTTGAAATGGTTTATGATCAGGTTTTTCTATTCTTCTTAAAAAAAAAAAAATGGAGGTAAAACACCAGTCTTGTTGGCACTACCACTCACAATAAGGGCCCCTTTGGGTACTGTGTATAGACAATTTTCAAATGTTCTTTAGGAGACTTTTAGGATCTACTTAAAATCTTACAAATGTAAATAATAAATTCAAATTTTATTTCTTTACTGTTTCAATATGAAATAAGATGATTTTTTTGATTATATGAAATTTTGATAATAATGAAACAAAACTTATATCGGTTTTTTTTTATTTTTAATATATTTTAAGATTTTATAACTTTTTACTTTAAATAAATTTTATTTATGCAAATCCATATTTTTAAAACTCATCTTAATTTTAAATAAAAACATTTCCGGAACTTTGTCTCTAAATATCCCTAAATAGCCCCTAAGTGGGTCTCATATATAAGGACAAAATCAGCTTTTTAGATTTTTTATTTTATTGATTGTCTCTCAATAATATTATGTTAAATCATTAAAATTTAAAAATTTAATCATGTAAAATAATACTAAATACCAATAATTTTTAAATAAATTGATTAGGTACTAAAACATTATTAGAGAATAATTATCGTGATAAATTAATAAGATAATATTATTGATGTAGGATATATTTGTGATAAACAAGGATGTCGGCGCTAGTAACGTCACCGGGGCGCCATAAGTGCTGAATAAGACTGCTCTATGATTCCTCGCTTGAAGTAAAAGTAAAGCACTTCTCTTCTTCTTTCTTTTTCAAGTCAAGTGCTGAAATGTCCGTTTCTCACAATGGGCCAAAAGAGGAACAAAGTGGGGGATGAAGTGTGATGAAAACAATGCATTTATAAAGCTACCAATCTAAGGTTTAGTGATCTCACAAGTGTATTACTCAGTCGAGTCTCCAATTCATCAAATTGAATTTGATGGGGAAAAAGGTTTTTTGCTTTTTGAGTTTTGCTGAGATGGGAAAAATACGACAGATTGCATATTGTAATGGAAATTGAGCAAAACTTCTTTAAACGGCAATTTTCTTTAGTATTCTCAGGAACCGATCTCAAGTGTACATAAAAATAGCTGCAACAAAATCTTAAATGGAGGAGGTACTCAGGATATTCTTATGAAAATTCTTAAAAAAAAAAAAAATCTCACAATTCAGTCGGCATTTTTCTTTGGACAAAAATAATATCAGCATATGACTATAGTCCAAAATTATAAATTTAACTAATAATATTTTTTGATTTGGGGAGCTTTTAAATGGTCGACAAAAGGACAGACTGACAAACAAATAAACAAAGGAAAGGAAAGTGCCACTTATTCGTGTCTCATTTAGTTATTAAAAAAAAAAAACTCATTTTTCATTTTTTCTCATCAATGACGAAAACATGACCAAATATTCAAGGAAATTTTAAAGACGAGTAGTAAAAATAGCTATACCGGTAGGAGTATTAGTATAAAAAAAAAAAGCTAAAAATACTAAAACAAACTATGAATGCTTTTAAAGTATAAGATATCCTTTTGCAATAGATTTAACAATATTTGTATTTAAATCTTCTTCTTCCTTTTTTTTCTCTTAATTTTGGGACGTGGGAATAGATATTTTGTTTCGATCATAAGTTGGAGTTAAAATTTTGAATTATAGTTGCTTTACATTTTAAAAACTAATTATAATTTTTATTGATTTAAAAAAAATCTAATCAAAAATACAATTTAATTAAAAATAAGATGAAAAACCAAATAAAAGCTAAAACTCTATAATTTAGACTTGGACTTATTACTATGTTACGTTAGCAAAACACATTTTCGTCCTTGTTTTATTTTATTTTATATTTTAAAAGGTGCATCCTTGTTTTATAACTATACCACAGTGCATTATTTTTCCCCAAAAAAAAAATTAAATCAAAAACGACATGGAAATTTGCACGCATTTTTGGACCTCACATTGATTGGATTTCGGACGAACTTCAGTGTGTTGTTGTGACAGCGTGAGGCAAGAAGACGAGCCCACCCCAAGTCCCTAAGAGCAATTCCAAAGCAAGATTAGAGCAATTCCAAAGCAAGATTTTTATTCTTTCTTGAACCAAAAGCCAAGGAAAAAAAAGAAAAAAAAAAAGTATGTTCTGTTGATTCTAGAGTTTTCTTTTGGACCACCGGTAAGTGAGGCTATGTGTCGAAAAGTCTCTACTTCTGTTTTGGGCATTGAGCTTGATGTCTTATGTTTGTAGTTTATGTGTTGGATAGTTCTAAACCATACATTAGCTCATTGAGCTTGATGTTTTATGTTTGTGTTGGATAGTTCTAAACCATACATTAGCTCATAGTCACTTTCTCTTTGGATTCTGTCACCGTTTTATCTCGTTTCACGCACCCAACTCAGTGACGCAAAATTTATCCAACTTCTTCCCATCACAAATGCTGCTTTCATTGCAAAAGTAGCCAAAAATCTCAAAGAAACACCAAAACCAAACGAGTAGGCCCAAAAAATAAAGAATGAAGAAGAAGAAGAGCCAGCTAAGCAAAGACTAAATTCCCTAAAAGTAACCTCCAAACTTTTAGGCACTTTCTCTTGTCGCTCATTAATTAGAGCCTATGCATGAGCTTGGCATACTTAAAGGCATGGGTGGAAATCTATATTTAATAATTAAAAAAATATTAAAATAATAAAAATTAAGAGTAAAAGTTAGAAAAAAGAAGATAAAAATGTATTTTAGTAATTCAAAGGGAGGTAAATTCGAATTCATCCCCTAAACAAGCTTTTACGGTCTTAGGTCTTGTCTAAGGAAGCATTTGAAAATGCTGTTTTGGCATCCAAAAATTTTTTTTTTCTTTTCCAAAACTTTTTACCTTAAACATAAGTTTGCAATTTTTATTTAATTTCTAATACAATATCTTCAAAACCTCCCCCAAATGAACCCTTAGTGGAAGCTTCATTATTCTAAATCTCATCAAATATATATTGTAATACTTTAAAACATGTATCAAATTCATATTTAATTTCTCCATGTCGAAAGAGAGATTAGCATATATTTTAACTAATATAATGTCAAAAATACCTTCAAAGAAAACAAACAAACAAACAAACAGGCAGATAAACTAAACAAAGAATTTTTGTTTTCCTTAAAATTTTTTTTTCAAGCATATTTTAAAGTTTTTAATATTTTTAAAATACTTTTCCTTTTTCTTTGATTTTTTTTTCCATTTTGTAGTCAAAACAGAATTTTGTCCATTCCAGAGCATAAATTTGAAAACACTTAGGCCTATTTGGAAAAGTTTTAGAGGTGGGAGAAAAGTGAATCTTAGATAATATATATTTAGAAAAAAAAAACTATTTTGAGTAAAAAATTGTAAAATCTTAAAAGTTTATTTGAAAAAAATTATCAATATGTATTTTATTTTATTTTTCTCAAAATTTTATATAATTAAAAAAATATCTTATTTGAATTTGTATATATAAAGTTATATACTTTTAAAATTTAAATTTAATATAAAGAGATATAAATAATAAAAAGTAATTGTGAGATAGAAAAAAAATATCAAAAGTGTCTAAATTTTTTTATCAAAACTCTCCCTACACACCCTCTTCTTAAATGCCGTAGTATATATTTGATGAGGTGTAAAGTGGATGTATAATTGATGAATAAACTCGAAATAGAGAGTATATTGATATAAAATTTCCCAATTTTGATTTAATTATTATGAATGGAATTATTTTTCGTCCTTTAATTGTATATACTCTCTAAAAGCGGGAAAAAAAAAAAAAAATCCAATGACGGGTAACAGCCAATCTTTTGCTCGCAAAGGCATTTTCATCTCTTTTCTCTGCTCATCACCTAATAGGTGTTGGACTTATTCTGTGACATTTTTTTTTTTCCTTTTTTCTTTTGTTTTGTTTTTCTTGTTAATTCCGATTATAAAATTTCCCAATTTTGATTCAATACAGAAGTGTCTCTTTGTTTAAGTTCTTTAAAAAAAAAAAAAACTTAATCCAACTACTTAAGGTTTTGTTTGGTGAACGTATTATATTTGTATTGTGTTTGAATACAATGCATTGAATGTAATTTGTATTTAAAGAAAAAACATTAGTATTACATTTGAATGTAATGTATGTTTGGATGAAAAGTATTTAAATTATATTTTAATAATAAATATGTGATGTGATGTGTAAAAATAGAGAAAAAAAAGGAGAGAGAATATATGATATAATTAATAAAAGCGATAGAAAAAGTGAAATAATAAATAGTGATTGTGTTGAATTTAAAATATGATGTGATTGATATTTGAATAAAATGTTTTTATATTTGAGGAAAAATTGTATTACATTTAAATGTAATAAAAAAAAAAAAAAAGCTTGTGCCAAACATCACTTGGACAATATTATGTACTTGTTGAACATCAGTATACTTATTATCATAAGTTTTCTCTAAACTGCCCGTCAGATTCTGATCAAAATTTCTTTAAATTATTTAAGTGGAATTATTTTTCCTCCATTAAATACATAATACTTTCACATATCAAAAAATCGAAAAAATAAAAAAATAAATAAAAACTTTCAGTGGCATTAACAGCCTGTCTTTCGTAAATAACTCGTACAGCCGAGGGCATTTTCGAACTCGTAAGTTTCTTCGAAGCTTCGCGCGTTCTGGCAAATTCCCCACCACCCGCCCACCCCACGGCAGGTACCGTTAATAATATTGCCAAGGGGCGCGATGCCTTTCGATAGTTCTCCTGAAATTTTCTGAGTCCTAAATTAGTTTCACCTTTTTATTCATGTTTTATTTGTCGCATTTAATTTTCACCTAAATAATATCGATATCCAATTTACGAAAACGACGTACATAGTTCTCACCATGATTCCTCGCACGGCGTCACTTCACCGGCGGCATATCTCCGGCGGATCGGGGAGGCACTGCGACCGTCGAGGGGGTCTGGTTCCCACCTCGGCGGCGGCGGAGAAAGAGAGCGATGGCGGAGTAGGAGGAGGAGGAGCTGGGAAGCGGAGGCTGACGAGAGTGCTGGTGAAGGTGACGGTGGAGAGAAGCTTGGGGGCGTTGCCGGTGGTGATGTCGTCGGAAGAGACTGTGGCGGACTTGGTCAGGGCGGCACTGCAGATCTACGTGGCGGAGAAGCGGCGGCCGTTGCTGCCGGAGACTGATCCCCACCGTTTCGAGCTTCACTACTCGCGCTTCAGCTTTGAGAGTGAGTAGTTCTTCTTCTATCATGGGATTTTTGGAAACGGAGGTTTGGAGGCTAAGAGAACTCAAAGATATAGATTTTAAAGTTTTTAAATGAAGTTTTCATCAGCAGACGGTTTCCCAAACATATTCTCAATTTCTACTTTCTCCACATCAATAATTGGCATTAAGTAATTAGTGTCAAGTTTATTAATGCGTTTTTAATGTATTATTATGTGCAGGTTTGAAGGCAGACGAGAAACTGATAGAGTTGGGGACAAGGGACTTCTTCATGTGCTTGAAGCCTGTCAGTACCAGTACCACGTCCTCTGTCAAATGTTCATGCTCGGAGGAAGCAACAAACTACTCATTTCCGTGGACAAAGTTGATGGATTTCCTCTTGTAGCCCATCTCTAATTTTAGCTGGTGGTGTTAAGCGCATGTCAGACCTATCTTTTATTGGCAGTGAGATTTAGTATCGGTGTTATTAAGTGCAGATGGGTCTATCTTTTATTAATAGTTATGTTACTCTGTTATTGGGATTTATTTTTTATTATTGTGATCCATAATCCTAGTTTGAAGGCTCCTACCTAGCCATGATTGGTTATAATTCTTGCAATCCTTCCTCATACGAGATGATCATCAAGTGGCAGCATTTTCTGACCAATGTAGTTGTATTAATATCAAATTTGATGTAGCTTTTTATCCCCGTAATGTATCGTCGTTTTTTATAATAGTTGTCGTTTCTTTTTTTGGTCGTTTTTATGGAAAATTCTTGGGCTGACGTCTGTTTGGGCTCATTGTCCTCCGTCGCATTGGTTGGTTTTTTCCCTTCCACTTTTTCATTGATGTCGTTAATATATACCATCGTTCATTGAAGACCTTATTTCTCGGCGTTTTCATAATATTTGCCGTTTGTAATATATTTTGGAGTTTACAGAGAATTTGCCTTTTTCACGTGCTAACGTCGTTTCAGCATTCTTGTCGTTCGTTAGAGCGTTTGGTGTTTAACGCATTGATTGTCGTTGTTTAGATTTCTCGTCGTTTGGTGTAGTTTTCTGTTCCTTTTTTTTTTTCCCTCTTTTTTGATGTAGTTTTGTGCCCTCGTGCTGTGGTGTGTTGTACATAAGCATGCGCGCGCGCGCGCGCACACACACACACACACTCCCATAATTTGGAGAAGGTTTGTACGGTGACTCGGTTAAAGTTCACTGTTGTCGGTGAGGATAGTTTGGTGTTTGTTGGTTCGATTGTCGTTTTACAAATTTATCGTCCTATGAAGAATTCTTTTTGTGATATCAAATTGTCGTTTTTCATACAGTTGTGTACTTTAGTGTTTTTGTCGTTTTGCATTTATTTGATCGTTTTATATGTTCCAGGTGTTAGGTTTACTTACTTACACAAATCAAACTCTATTTTTGCACAAACCTGGATGCCCAAAATCTTGAACATGACTTTTACAACACAATAATTAAGAGAGAGCATATCTTGATTTATGATAATTTCCTTTATAAAAATTAACCAAAGATGAGAAATCTTTTAAAAAATAGGTCTCTCTCTTAACTCCTTTAAGTTTGATAGACGTTTTACATAAAATGAAACAATCGATATATAGGTAGAGAAAAGATCGATTTCTAATTAGGGTTTTATTCATATGTTCTATCAAAAAATGCAATTATCAAAAAAAAAATTCTTATTATTGATCAATAGAAATTTAGCACATAATTATTAAACCACAATTAAAAGAAAGATAATTATTTAAATTAGAAGGCACGTGGGCCACAAGTATAAAAATATATGTATTATCATCGTAAGAGTTTATTGGTGCTTGTTGAATTGATTCTCGTTCTTAAAATCTAAATTAGTTACTTCAAAAAGTAAAATAAAATATAAATAGTTTGATATTGTTTGTTTATTTATTTTGTATCTGAGGAGGAATTTAAATTTTACACTTTTAGATATAATCAAAATGATAATATTGTTAGACCATATGTGCAATTGCATTATTTATTTGTTTTTTTATTTAAGCTTGTTGTTATTTATTCTTGTACTTTACGATTATTTTATCATATGTATTACTTCTTCATATTTTATGTAAAATTTTCCGTTTTTCTTTATCTTTTCTTTTAAAATTCATTTTTTAAACAAAATTTACTTTATTTCCATAAATTTTAGGCTTTGTCACAAATTTCCCGCAAATTTTAATTTGTGAAAATCCTTTTATTTGAATTTTAAAATTTTGCAAGTTTCTTCCTTCTAATTAAATTTTTTTACAAAAAAAATATATATGACACTCATTAATAACATGAGTTAGGAATATTAAATGTTAAATTATGAAATTAAAATATTAGATTAAAAAAGCAAACATTTAGGATTAGTTGTTGTTTTTTCCATGCCTTCTCTTTTTTGAGTAACTTCATAATTTAAAGATAACAAATGCTACCCATGCTCAATGGAAGGGCCATAACTTCATTTCAATGAAGGGATATACCAAATTTTTATATTTAAAAGAAATTAAAGTATAAAAACTAAATAGTAAAATTTTAATGGGAGTTATACCAAAATTTTCAATTTTTAGTGTCATAAAATAGAAAAAATTGGGAGTTATATGATAATTTTTTATTTTGAATGATGGCAAAATAGCAAAATTATAAATTTATGCTACTAATAAGTGATACTTAGTAATTTCGAACTTAATACACATAATTTATGCTGTCAACGATTGTCACGTATATTTTTCTATTAAAAATTTAACTAAAAATTTCACAAACATTTCAACTAATTTAGGGGATTGAATGTTGTAAATTAAAATTGGCCATTTCTATGGTCTCTTAGGTGTCGTTTGGTAAAAAAATTACATTTCAATTTTATTCAAATGTAATATAATTTTACACCAAATACAAATTTTGTAATAGTACTATGAAAACAATTACTATTTAAAACATTTTTAAAACAATCATATCAATTTTTTAACTCTACTATTTATCTTTACTTTTACCAATCACATCAACTTTTCAACTCTAAAATACTTTTCATCTAAACACACATTTCATTCAAATGCAAATCAAATACTTTTCAACCAAATACAATATTCAAAAAATAAATTTCATTCAAATATAATCAAAATATAATACGTTTACCAAACGTCCTGTTAATCTTTACATGTGTCAATTAAAGAGAATTTTCCAACTTTTTTATTTTGAAAATTTCAACTCGATATAACCAGTTAAATACTTAACCTTTTAAACTACACAAAAATTTAGAATGAAAAATAAGAATAATCATATGTTTTTATTTCAGTTGATGATTTATAATCAATAAGATAGTTGGTATATGAAGTCAAAATTATAATCCAGAACGATTCATGGACTTGAACCTAAATTTTTAGTTTTAGTTTTTTTTTTTAAAATCAATAAAAATTATAATTAATTCAATAAATTTAAATTTAAAATTTCATTTCATTCTGAACTCAATTTGTATATAATAAATCCATAAAATTTAATTAGGATAATTATATAAATGTATAATGAAAAATAATATTTTAATGTTATAACGAGTATAATAAGAAAGTAAGTGAAGGTAAAGTTAAAAAAGGAAGGTACGTATTCGGAATATAGCTGCGAGTAATTTTGAACTTTTCTTTTATTTTTTACGTTTGACTGATGTTTTGTCCATCACTAATGCTTTTGCTCAAACCAAGCTTCAGAACACCTTTTTTTTTCCCTTTTTTTTTCCCCCTTCTGGTAATGATGCTCAACATGTACAGGCAAATGGGAAAGGAAACTACAAGAATTTTGCTGAACATAAATTTATGTCTGCAAGCAAAACCCAATTACACCCTTACAAAACCCAATTCTCATCTCTCTCTCTCTCTCTCTCTCTCTAAAACCTTGCTGTTGACCCCAACAACAACGACAACAACAATCTCATACTTTTTCACTTCAAAGATAGAACCCATAATTTAATAACCCAGGATTGCCCATTCATTTTAAAAATCTTTTTGGTATGTTAAGGATTATTTATGGGTCTTTTAAAGGGGATTACAAAGAGTTCTATGATGCTTTTTGTAGAGGATTTAATTGTTCAAATTGGGAACTATGCCTTTGTTGATTCATAAGTTGCTTAACTCTTCTTCTTTTTCTTGGATCCCTCGTGCTTGTAACGTTGTGGCGCATAATTTATGCTCCTGGGCTTTGACTACAAAGTTTGTTTTTTTGTTTTCAGGGATGATTCCCTCTTGTAGAGAAATTGTGCTTTAAACTTGCCTAATAAAAGTTTTATTCAGCATTAAAAAGAAAAAAGATTAATAATGGGTGAAAATGGGAAGCACATGTGGAAGATCTCATTCCATAGCTCCTCATCCTCTTCTTCGTCGAGCTGCCCTGGGTGGCGGATTTAGCGCCGTGGAAGATCGGCCGAGTAGAGCTAGATGAGAAAGAGAGAGAAAAAGCCAAAGAGAGTCCTCGGCTGCAGCGACCTAGCGGCCGTAGCGATCTATTCGCTTTCACCGGCGCAATGAATCTCCGGTGGAAGATTAACTACGACGGTGATTGGCCATGAATGTCACCGGCTAAGATTCGAGAGCACCGGCAACTACCGTGGTGGCAAGAGAACGCAACCCCACCGGGAAAACTCGCACAACTGTTTTCCATTCGTGTAGACAAACATCGGAGTTCTAGCTGACCGGAGCAATGCGATCTCCGCCGGGAGGGAGAGAGAGAGACAAGGAGAGAAGAGAGAGAGAGCTAGGAGAGAACGGAGACGGTACCTTTTGCAGCTTTGTTTTGTTTTGTTTTGTTTTGTTTTTGGTTTTTGTTTTTTTTTTTTTTGTTTTTTGTTTTGTTTTTGTTTTAAGTTGAATTACACTCAACCGGCATACGCTCGTCAAAGTAACAAATTGCCCTTTAATGCCCTTTGCTGCCCTCAAATAATGTTAACTTATTTCAAAATAATAAAATATTTTGACTCCTCGAAGTCTATGTTATGGATTATAGAAAAGCTCATCAAGAGTCCATTAGGGAGTTTTAACGATTCTTTTTTTTTTATGTCAAAAAAAAATAAAAAAAAGTTTTAAAAAATGTATTTGAAAAGAAAAATTATTTAAAGTGAAAAAAATATAAAATTTTAAAAGTTTATTTATGAGGTGTTTGGTAAATATAATACGTTTATATTGTATTTGAACGTAATGCATTAAATATATTATGTATTTAGATAAAAGTATTTGTTTTGCTTTTGAATGCAACGTGTGTTTGGATGAAAAGTATTTGAATTGTATTTTAAAGTTGAAAAGTTTGTGTGATTGGTAAAATTAGATAGAAAAAGTGGGATGGAGAGATAATATGATCTGCATGAGAAAAAAATTTATTTTCAAAATATTTTGAAATTGTAAATGAATTTGAGATACTGTTAAAAACTATTGTATTTGAATGTAAAACTTTTACGTTTAGATAAAATTACATTACGTTTAAACACAATATAAACATAAAATCGTAAATAAACATCCTATTAAAAAATTATTAATAAAAATAATTTTTTATTTATTTTAAAATTCTATATCATTGAAAAAAATTATTTTATTTGGATTTATATTATAAAAAATTTATTGTATAGTTTTAAAGATATAAATAATAAAAAAATAATGATGTAAAAAAAAAGGTTTTTTAAATATATATATATTGAAGAGTAAATTAAAGTTAATTTTATTTTATTCTTAAAAAAAAGAGTTACGTGTACATTATTTATTATTTATTATTTATTGAATTTTAGACCTAGTTTTTATTTTTAATTTTTTGGAATTTTAGAACTAGTTTACTTTTTAACAAAAAGTCTTTGGAATCTTCAGAAGAACCGGTAGATGACGAGTTCACGGGGCATCGAGTTTGTCCCACTTTAACCCGATCCTCATCTTCTCTGCCGGATCCGACTACTCCCAATTTCGGCGCATTACGCACCGTGCGCGCCTTCAGAAACAGTGGTGCTGTTCTGCTATCCTGCGCCATACATTGGAGGAGCTCTAGAAGCTCGCTCAAAGGAGGGAAGGGAGGGCCATGCCCATGGGGAATCTCTTTGTGTGGCTCATCTCCTTTTTCTTCCTCATTGCCTTGCTCGTCCTCATCGTCTTCCAGGTCAATCTCTAACTTTTCTTTTTTTTTTTCTTTTTTTTTTTTGGGAAAGTTGTCGTCTTTATCGAGGATATAATATAATCTTCCAAATTATCTAATTTTTGATAAAAGAAAAAAAAAAGAGTTTATGTTTTTATTGACCGTGAACTCTTACTTAGAGAAACAAACCAACTTTTCTGAACTTGGAATTCTCAAATTTATGGTCGTTTAATTTTCTCACCTTTGTGGTTTTAAACCTGAAACATGTTTGTTTAATTTGTCTTGGTTTAATTTAGTTCAAATCATGTTACTGATTTCTTTTTTCTTGCATTTATACAATTTAATTGCTTATCAACCCCGTCTAGAATTGTTTACATTGGTGTAAGTGCTATCAATTTCATTTGAAATATCTAGGACGAGACATGTGTTAAGATTTATGGTCCTTCCTTTAAATTGCTCGAGTTTAGTAGGTTTGAGCAGAATTGTTTTGAAAAATACTTCGGGTTCATAAGTGTTGTTAATGTTCAACAGAGGCGGAACACTCTCTATGAAGCTTAAAGTGCGGCGTTGAATGCAATGTCACCGATGCCCTTTAGCATTGTTTAATTGTTTTAGTTGGAACTCGGAGCACTGATAACATAGTGATGTATCTTTTGAGCTCGAAATTAGATTGCATTGCAAATCTCTGAGCTTCAAAAGGTTTAATCTTTTCATTGAGAACTGGTAAATGTTATGCATACATCATCTGTGATGATGTTAAATAAGCTTGCATCGATATTTTTATGGGACTTGGGTCTGATGTGATATTACAGCTTCTTTCCTACTATGCAAGGAATATGGGAAAGCGAATGTAACATTAAAAATGCATTTGTTTGCAGCTCATGTGCTTGGCTGATTTGGAATTTGACTATATCAACCCATATGACTCTTCGATTAGGATAAATAGAGTGATTTTGCCAGAGTACATTACAGAAGGAGTCTTGTGTTTCTTCTTCCTTCTGACAGGGCATTGGTTTATGTCGTTATTGTGCATTCCATACCTCTATTACAATGTGAACCTGTAAGTTTCCTTTTCTGCTGTACGCTGCTATGGCCTTGTCGTGTATTGATGTTTCGGAAGCTACCTGTTAAGTCTTTATATTCTGCTAAAAGTGTATCCTTTTTTGTTGTTCTGGTTAGTTACATGCGGAAGCAGCACCTCGTAGACGTGACTGAGATATTCAACATGCTCCACAAAGAGAAGAAGCAACGATTATTCAAACTCTTTTATCTCGTGTTCCTCCTGTTTCTTTGCATATTTTGGTATGTCACCTAGGCTACGGCCTTGTTTCATTGGAAGGAAAAATGAAAGGAGCAATAGGGATTGAAGAATTAGAGGATGGATAATGAGAGTTAAAGTTGTTTTGTAAAAGGAATTGTCGGAGAGATATATTGGCTAGTGATTTAAAATCCTTCACAAGACTAGAATTTTGATCCTTTGTGGTTGGAAGGATCGGAGGAGAAAAATCATCCTTTTCCTTTCTATCCTTTTTTTTTTTTTTTTTTCATATTAATCATGTTTCTGATGAGAACTTAGTGACTCGAACTTATTTTCTTCGTTCGTGATGTGTTGCAGGATGATCCTAACGGCACTAGAAGATCATGAGTAACGGGGACACTTGGTTCAATGGCATAAATTATATGCCTGGTGCAAAGGGTTAGCTAGTTATATATTGGCTACCCTTTTTCCAGCAAATGTTTCGTTTGTAATTTGATGTTAGTTTGTGAAATTGTAATTCTATTTGCTAAGGTGTGAAAGTTGTGGCATTTTGCAAGCGTTTTTGTTGTTGCTGCAGGTGCGAGGGAGCTTCTGGATTGTGTGTTTCCTTAGCTTTGGCGTGTTACATGATTATAATGTTGTTAGATTATTTTGTTAAGTTAATTTGTAGAATAAACATGTTTCTAGTTTTTGTATGAGTTTGGGGGTAAGGGGTTCATCCTTTTGTCTTATGATGAGGTTAAATATAGAATTAATTATCACTAGGTTAAATTTTGTTGTCAGTTTGTTTTGTTCAAGTAAAAAGGGAAACATCTTTTTTTTTCTTAATTAAAATTTTTTGTTTTATTTCTTTTTTTTTTTCCCTATATTATATTGGTTAATGTTACTGACACTTTGAGTTTTTATCTTGAAAATTGACTACAAACCAGTTTCAATGGCCAGAAATAATTGAACACTGAATTATGTACCCTACCTCATAGAATTAAGGTTGCCAAAATAAATTACTGGTACGAATATTGAAAGAAACATGAAAAAAAAGAAAGAAGTTATATTTTTAAAAAAATTGAGTTAGAAATCACAACATTAAACCATGTCTACAAGACAAGCGAAAAATATCTTTTAATTGAAAAATTACTTTTCTTTAATATTTAAAATGTACATTTTAAAAAGTTATAATTTTTGGACTCATGAGGGCTTTTTATTTTTATTTTTGAAGGAAATGGTGTGTCATATATTTATTAAATCTTGTAAATAAGAATTTATGTTATATTATAAATCTTGTAAATAACAAATAACAAATAATAATCATGTGAACTCCAACTTATATCTCGTATTCAAAACCATCATTAACCCGGAAAAGCGAAATTTAATTATTCATCTGTGTCCTATCACAAATTTCTTTAGAAATTCAATGACTTGTGATTTTTTTTTATTAATTAAGAGAGGATAATTGGTGTAATTAGACTTTCATTCCTATAGTAATTTTGTATTTTAGGTGGGAGTTATTATTTTTTTAAGGAAAATATTAATGAAAATACCATCAAGTTCTATCTGTAGCTAATTTTATGTATATACTTTTTTTTTTAAATAGAGGTATATCAATATTTTGTATGTTTCACATATTTTTTTTTATTTTTTAAATTATTTACTTTAAAAAAATAAATCTTTTTAAATTTTCGTACGATATCAAAAAATTTTCATTTTAAAAAATAAAAAAGAATTCTTTGTAAAAAATAAAAATTTTTTACCTACTTAATCCACTTTTTCACTTTAAAAAAAATATAAATAATATTTTATTTTTTAAAATTGAAAATTTTTTATTTTTTAAAAATAGAAATCCCCTCCACACACGCGGGCGCGCGCACACACACACACACACACACACACACACGGATCATGAAGGTAATGAGAATACGAAAAGAAGAAAAAACAAAAAAAAGGTTGAGGGGTTTAAATCAAGGGAAGAAATAGGGGGAACGGCAATTGGATTCCAGTCTCTTCCCAATTTTCTGCACCAGGTATATGCTTCTCTTTCGCTTCATCATATTAACTATTATTCACTCTACCAGATAACATATTAAGAGTCTTTTCAATTTTGTTCCTCAAGTTTAACACTTTTCTGTTCTTTTATTTTTTTTTTCTTTTTAACAATTTGATGCGACGGAGGGTTTTTTTTTTTTTTTTCTCCCAAATTAATTTCTGGGTTTGTTCGTCTTGTCCTCTCTTTCTAGGTGCGTGTCTATGTTTTTTTATGATTTTCTGAGTGATCAGAGAATGATCAAACAAAGTTAGAATTTTGCATAAGCTGGTGGGGTACTTTTTTTTTTTTGTTTAAAGAATTGTCAATGGTGGTGTATAATGTTGGAGCAAATTAAGAGAAGTAAATTCTATTTTTTTAAATTTTCTTTCAAGAAGATTATAGCGTTGCTCAAGAAATTACTGTTTATACGTATAAAAATTGTTGGAAAATTAGATTTCTTTGGCTGTATATTTCCACTTCTTCCCCGAGAATTCTTTGGTAGGAATAGGATACAACCTCATGGTTTCCTCAAGTTCTCCTAATTTCACAACTTAGGGGAAAAAAAAAAAAGGGAAATTTAAGGAATAGCAATTGTTCTCACACCCGTCTACATATTCAACGGTTAATACCGGTTAATTCTGCTCTTTTATACAGATTACAGTCAAATCTTCTCTTTACCCAGAATTGGAGTAAAGAGAGACGTGGTTGGTCTCTTTCCATTACTACCTCTTGCCCATGAATCCCTGAAGGACTAAGATTATCAGATTCTCACTTTCACCAAAATGCTGGTCCAGAAAATCATATCTTTGCTTGATAAGAATTCTTTCACTATTGACCAACTAAAACAAGTTCACTCACTCATCATCACAAGTGGTTTTTGCCAACTCGAGACTCTTTTCATACGCCAAATTCTCCTCTCAACCAGTGGGTTTTCCGGAATTGTTGGCCGATACATCCAACGAATCCTTTTCCATATGCGATTCCCAGATGCCTCTTCTTGGGGTTTCGCCATTCGGTTTTTCTCCATGAACAGGCAATTCGAAACTGCATTTTCCCTTTATGTTAACATGCAGAGACTAGGACTCTGTCCGAGCTCTTTTGCCTTTACCTCTTCTCTGAAGGCTTGCGCGAGGACTGGGCATAAGTTGGGTGGTAATTTGGTTCATGCTCAGGTTTTTAAATATGGGTTTTGTGGCTCTGTTTATGTACAGACGGCGCTTATAGATTTCTATTCGAAAATGGGTGATGTGAAGACTGGACAGAAGGTGTTTGATGAAATACCTGAGAGGAATGTGGTTTCATGGAACTCTATGTTATCTGGATATTTGAGTTCTGGGGATTTAGAAGCGGCTAAGAAGGTTTTTGATGAGATTCCGAGGAAGGATGTCATTTCGTGGAATTCTATGATAACGGGGTACACAAAAATGGGAAACATGGATGAGGCAATTCTTTTGTTTGAACTTATGCCTCAAAGAAATTTGGCCTCTTGGAATGCGGTGATAAGTGGATTTGTGAGTTGTGGGAATGTGGAGTCAGCCAGAAGAGTTTTTGATGCAATGCCTATAAGAAATAATGTCTCTTGGATTACAATGATTTCTGGGTATTCAAAATGCGGAGATGTTGTTGCTGCTCATTTTCTCTTTGATCAGATGAATGATAAAGAAATGTTTGCATACAACGCGATGATAGCTTGCTATGAACAAAATAACCAACCAAAAGAGGCTATTGAACTGTTCAATCAAATGCTTAAACCGGGTGTTAATATTCAGCCAGATGAGATGACTTTGACTAGTGTTATATCCGCATGTTCTCAACTTGGGTATGTGGATTTCAGTCTTTGGATCGAGTCATACATGAAGAAGCATGGAATTGAAATGGACGATCACTTGGCAAATGCTTTCATTGATATGCATGCAAAGTCGGGAAACATTGACAAGGCACATGAGCTATTTTGCAGCTTGAGAAAGAAGGATCTAGTTTCTTATTCTGCTATGATTTCTGGATGCGGAGTAAATGGTAAAGCAGTTGATGCAATCAGATTGTTTAAAGAGATGTTGAATTCCGGTATTTGCCCGAATTTAGTGACCTACAAGGGTCTACTAACTGCCTATAACCATGTCGGTTTAGTTGAAGAAGGGTACAAGTGTTTTAACGACATGGTGGACCGAGGGCTACTTCCTTCAGCAGATCATTATGGAATCATGGTTGATCTTTTAGGTAGGGCAGGAAGATTGGAAGAAGCATACAAGTTGATAAAGAGCATGCCAGTGAAGCCGCATGCTGGTGTGTGGGGCGCTTTGCTTCTTGCCTGTAGGATTCATAACAATGTCGACCTTGGAGAGATTGCTGCCAGGAATTGCTTGGAGTTGCAGCCTGAAAAGACTGGTTATAGCTCTCTCCTTGCCAACATATACGCCGCTGTTGAGAGGTGGGTTGATGCTGGGAGATTGAGAGGCGGCTTGGAGGAAAAGGGGCTCGTCAAGATTCCTGGATGTAGCTGGATGGAATCAGTTTGAAATTTTTACATTAGGAAGATTAGGCTTAGAGATGAGAGCCAATATTGTTTTGGTTTTTGCATGGCAAATTCATATTTCGGCTTCCAATTTTTCTTCTTTGTTGTTAATTGTGTTTTTACATCTCAGCATGAACAAGGAGGAAAGTGGAGGAAAAGCGAGACCGGGATTCAAGTTTGAAATGTCTATGGGGATTTGGCCCTATTAGTGAGGTTGGCACTTGTTAAGAATCAAGGATCAACAGAATATTACTATTAAATAGAGGAAGGGAAAAAAAAAGAGTAAAAGTTGCTCTTTCAAGAGAGATGGCACATTTTTCTTCTGCAACAATCATCTTAGACTTGGAATATTATGTCGCTTGACGTTGTTGAGACACTATATCTCTCAGGACTGTCTTCGTCTGGGAAGAACAATTTATAGTTGGATTGGTTTCAAGAAAATGTAGTCTACAGAAGAAGACTTAAACTAATATTTTCTGCATTCTTTGATTCTTTAGCTAAAAATTGTAACTTTATTTACTATATAACATCCTGTCATACATAACTATAGATTTGTGATTACTGTCCTTAAAAAATATAACTAGGTTTGTCAGATTGCTGCGTCTCTATTTCTCGATTATACTATAAATTTTTGGGTAATATACCTACTTCTACTTAATTGTTTTTCTACTAACTCCCCAGCTCCTTCAGAAGCCTACATCAGTACAATTTGTTTTCTTTATCCCTCTTTTTTTTTTTTTTTTTCAAGATTTTGATGGAATTGGCTTTTTTTTTTTTTTGGGTATTTAATTTCTGGGTTCATTGATCTTGTTCTCTCTTTCTATGGGTTTTTTAATAATGATTTTCTGCTGATCACTGATAAGCAGGGCAACTTAAATTTTCTATAAGCAGTGTGTTCTTTTGTTTAAAACTCGTCAATGGTGGTGTAGAATGTAGATAGAGCAAATTAGGCTATTTTACACTGATGTGGGTGTCATAGACCACATGTAAATTCTAATCTATTTTTATCGTGAAGATTATGGCTTTGTTCGGGAAATTACTGTTATGTATATGAAGATTAATTTGCTTACTGTTTTTCCAATTATTCTTGGTGAATATTTTGGTATTCTGTTTAATATACTTTTCTTTTGTTTAATTATGTTTGATGGTCTCGACAACACCAACAGAATAGCTCTTTTTTTATACCCTAGTACAAAATCTCCCTTCTTTTCACATTAAACCAGAATTTTACTTCTGTGTGCAATTGAAAGTGGAAAATAAATGTTTTGTAATTTTTAGTAGAAAATATATTTTTAAGTTTTGTGTCCTTTGTTGAACAAAAAGTTGTTTTCTTTTGCATGTCAAGACATTTGTGGTATCGATTTTATGTGTTGTTCTTATCTCATGGGTGTTTTTTTTGTTCTTGCAGCTCAAACCCAGACAATAACCGGGACGTAGTATTATGGTCAATGCAACCAAAGGAATGTTCATTTCCTGGTAAACTACTTATTCTAACTTTCGGCATCGACGTTCACGAATTTTCTTGCCTTAAAAAGAGTGCTTTATCTGTTTTGGATATCAAACTTCTCAATTTTGGATAAAATTCCACGTAGTTTCACGAAACCATCTTATGTGTTGTGTTCTTTAATTTAAGTTGAAAGTCCGACGGGGTTTTAGAGATTGTAGTTTAAGCCATTGAGTTTGGTAGGAGGGAAAGTAAACAGCTAGGAACGAAAGATTTACAACGTAGGTGGGGAAAATGGAGAAGGGGATGACCTTTCTCATATTGGGTTTGGTATGAGTCATCACTTTGAATCCTTCCAACTTTGGGAGAGCCAGAGGTTCAGTATCTGAGTGTTAGAGGATGATTTTGAGTCTCTCACCAAATTCATTCCCTCCTCTTAACAAAGCCTAAGAGTTCCAGATCACAAGTAATCAAATGGGCAGCTATTAGTTTTACAGTTTGAATTGTGATTGTGGAGAATTCTGGTTTTATAGATTTTCATTTCCTTTTACTGGAATTGTTTGGTTTTGACACATGAGATGCTATTTTGAGTTACTTTCATTCTGTCCCTCGGATTCTTCTCTTTGGTTCTGAAAGACATTTGCTTGTATTTTCTCTTTTGCAGTGACATACCCATGGCTCAGTTCATAATCAACTTGAACGCTTCACTACCTGCATCGCAGAAATTCATAATCCACGTTTTGGATAGCACTCATTTGTTTGTGCAACCTAATGTTGCTGAGATGATAAGAAGTGCCATTGCAGAGTTCAGAGACCAAAATTCCTATGAGAAGCCTGCTTAAATATAGTCTTCATTCCCCCCACCTGAAATCTCTAGTTACAGATTCTCAGATTCTCCGTATCCATGTATCGTCAATTGAACCGTAGCTTTCCGATATGAAAGTTCATTTCTCTGTTTAATGTGCCTTTTGCTATAGGAACACTAGCCTTGGACTTCATTTGATGGAAATCTTTTGGGATCTTCCAAGTGATGTGTGAAATCTGATTTTGCAGTACTTCTTGAGTTGCTATTGGAGCTTTTGATAAACAAAATTGATTTGCCATTTTGTTCCACTTTTGTTGGTGTGTGTCTCAAGAATACACTTATCTTCACTTTAACTCAAAATTTGTGATGCTTGCAAAGAAAGTGCATGAATCCTAAGTTACTTTTTCATACTAGATTTCACGGAACATGATCATGTTGTTAATCTCGGAGGGGCAAAAAAAGATGTGAAATGACAAGAAAATACAATGCAAGAATTTTCGGTGTCCAAAAGTCCCATGATGAACAAGTATGAGCGGAGAAAATCAGAAATAAAATTTGATAGAGAACATAATTTAAGGTCTAATCTAAGCTTGAATTTGCTAACTTTGTCATTGTAACTTACCTTCTTCATTTCCAATTTCGCTTGGTTCTTTTACTAACATTAAACCAGAAGAGGCATTGTTTATTGCAGTATGAATTGTCACAAAATGATTGTCCAATCTATGTTTGTTTGTTTGTTTCTTTTTTTTAACAACGGTTTATAGTGAAGAACGTATAGCAGTGTTAAGATTGTATTAATTATGACAATTATAATCGTTAACTAAAAATACCGCTACTCTTATAAAGTGTTAAAATAAAAATTTTACACAAATTTACACAAATTTAAAATTAGAGATGGATACTCTATGAATATGAAAAATAAAGCAAACCTATCCAAACAAAAAAAAATCCTTTTTAGAGATGGATACTCTATGAATATGAAAAATAAAGCAAACCCATCCAAACAAGCCCTATTCACTCGGTGGGGTCCTTCCACATAACATCACACCCGTCAAATTCTCGTATCCCGTCTACATCTCCAACGGTAAAGATTAATTTTAGACAACGACCTAACATGGTGGCGGTTCTATCTGAATTCTTTTCTTCGATACGGTCACTAGTCGGGCCTCTACTCCATTGTAGCCTTCCTCGATCTTCATCTTCATCGTTGGTCCGCTTTACCCAGAAAAATTGGGAGAGGAGAGAGCCATGGCGGTCTCTTTACAAGCAACTGCTTCTTCTCCAACCCTTCATCCCCAACCCAGACTCTCTCACAGGTTCTCTCTCTCTCTCTCTCTCTCTCTCTCTATGTATATATATATGACTACGAGGTCTGAAACTAGTGTTTGTGTATGGCAGTTTTGCAACGAAGCTTTATTCGGGACTAAAGCTTCAATCTTTAGGTATGATTTCTAATTTCTACTCGCTTTCCTTTCTTTTTCTATGCTCTTTTTTTCCCCATTAAATATTTGTTTTATCCCGTTATCTTATTGTTTTCCCTTTTTTTTTTTTTTTTTTAAATGAAGAAGTTTTTGGAGCCGGAAAACCTAACCTGACGGCTGAGTTCTACGGAAAAGTCCATAAGAGTATTCAGCCTAGGTAATTTGTTGTGTAAAGCTTGGTTTTTTGTTGCCAAAATATATTCGGAATTTGATAGGCTTGTATCACTAATTCATTATAACATATGAATTTGTCAAATATGTATGCATATGAAACTTTGGAAGTGTGGTTAATCCACTATATCCATAATTTTTGTGAGCTTTGGTACAGATTTTTTTGCCTTTTCTCCTCCTTTTTGTAATACAATTGGAAGTGAAAATTGATTTTCATTTTCCATCTTTTACCTTCTGGATTATTGGCTTGGTGTCATAGTGACCAAAAGGGAAATTTTTGAGGTTATCCCAGTAGGTCTTACTGCTCAGGCGAATGAAAGAATGTGTTGCCTATTCGTAGGGAAAAACCGATTATTTCATTTCGTAAATCAATGTGTTGCTTTCAATAATGATAGCTATTTGTGCTTGCAGGATCCGAAACCATAAAACAACAAGAGCACAAGTTGGAATGATGCCTATTGGTACACCAAGGGTGCCCTATAGAACTCCTGGTGAGGGTACTTGGCAATGGGTTGACTTGTGGAATGCCTTGGTAAGTTTTTACTTCTAGTTATCTGTGAAATAAAGAACAATTAGTTTATGGGTCTCGAAATCTTCGTTGCAGTTAATTGTCACAAGACATACCTTGTTGGACTTTCATGCAATGATGGATAAAATGGTTTTACAGAATGTCTTCGTGGATATTAAGTTTGTTTGTTGTTTTTACGAACTGATTAATATTTATGTTTTATCATCTAAGCAATACACTGAACTTTGAGAATGCAGTATAGAGAACGGGTCATCTTCCTTGGGCAAAATATAGATGAAGAATTTAGCAACCAAATTCTAGCAACAATGTTGTACCTTGACAGTGTTGAGAACAAAAAGCTCTATTTGTATATCAACGGTCCTGGCGGGGATGTGAGTTCGTTGCAAATTAAATCTTTTATATGAAATCTGTCTGCATTTTTCTTGATTTTCTGTTATATATGTTTACTAATTGCAGCTTACTCCAAGTATGGCTATCTATGATACCATGCAAAGCTTGAAGAGTCCTGTTTGCACGCATTGCGTGGGCTATGCCTACAATCTAGCGGCCTTTCTTCTTGCAGCCGGAGAGAAGGTACTATTAAAAGATAATAGAAAGAAAAGTAATCCTAAACACTGCCAAGAAATATGAAAGAAAAACTGTTTCTGAAATTGAATAATTTTTTCAGTGTGTACAAATGATCTATCACCATGGCTTTAAATAGCCGAGTATTGCCTAGAGTCAACTATACAATTAATACCCTAGGGTCAACTATACAATCTCCCATAATTAGAATAAATGAATTTACCAAAAATAGAATGAGCCTAAAATAGACTGATTACCCAAGGATTCTATGGCTAATTTACAGCCTTCCCTAATTACACGGTTTCTCACAACTATCTCTCGTATAAGCTCACAATAATAAAATCTTTAACAGTATAGCCTTACATGGGGTATTAGCAGAGCTAATCCAGCAAGGCCACATATGAAAAATATTTAAGATATATATATATTTTTTTTATTGAGTGCGGACATGGTTATAAGTTTCTATCATTGAGTGGAGGCATTCCACGCTCAGATGAATGTGGTTCCGCAATTGGATGTTACAGTCCATAGAGCTTATAAATGCTAGAATGTTTAGTAATGGGAAGTGAGACCTTGCAATTAGTATGCTTGGCTAGTTGAAGCTTGATTAAGGAATAATATCATAGCTTAGGACAATTTATACATCCTCCCTTCCCTGAGCCCACATCCGCCGGGGGGTGGGTGGGCGTGGCATGCGGGGGTTGGTGTGGAGTGGAGTGCAGCCAATTTTCATAAGATTTCATCGAGTGGTTGTAATGACTACTTTTTCCATTACAATCAAATCAGCTTCTTTCATGTGTAGTTTAGAAACTTTGGTGCATTTATGCGTCATTTCATAAACTTTCGTGTTGGGTTTAATTTAATGTGCACTATGTCGATTACAATTTGAATTCTACCTTTTCTTTTTCGTGCTTTGTAAAGGGTAATCGGTATGCAATGCCTCTATCAAGGATTGCATTGCAATCTCCTGCCGGAGCTGCTCGTGGTCAGGTATTAAACTATGTAATAATACTATAAAAGTCTGCCATGTATACATTTTTAATGTTTTCTGACTTTGGTCTTTGGTGTGTTGCTGTTATTGGTAGGACAGGCTGATGACATTCAGAATGAAGCAAATGAACTTCTAAGAATCAAAGATTACCTTTATAATGAGTTGGCTCGGAAAACAGGCCAGCCAATTGAGAAGGTTAGTACAAAGAATTCATAATTAGATTGATGTACTATTTGTCATCCATCATGTTTCAAATATTTTCTACTACTTGATTTGATGAGATATTAGCAACTTCTGACAACAATTATGATTAGCATATATATTAATTTGCAACGTGTTTGTACAGATTAACAAAGACTTGAGTCGGGTGAAGCGCTTTAATGCTCAGGAGGCTCTTGAATATGGACTGATTGATCGCATCGTCAGGCCTCCACGTATTAAGGCCGATGCACCTCGCAAGGATGCTGGAACAGGTCTTGGTTAGTGAATTTGTTGCTCACCCTTCAGATTTTCTAATACCAACTGTGGGATTGAGAATGCTTCCAATGTTCATTTAGTGCTTCTGTAATTGGCTATAATCTATATTGTTAGAAACCGTTGCATAGAAAGTTGTCTGTTTTTTGACACTTAAAAGCGTTTGGAAAATGTCATTTTAGCAGTAAAAGGCAATAATTAGCTCAAACAGATTCAAATAGGTATGACCAAAATTGGAATTCACGTTATTTGGAGATCCTATCTTTTTCGTCTTGTTTTGGGAGATAAACGGCATTTTCAAAAAGAGATGTCATTTATCACACAAAACAACAAACGACGTGTCGTTTTGTTTTATAAAAACACGACGTGTCGTTTATTCGGGTCTTCACTGGAGGATATTTTTAAACAGTGAAAATTAATGTCGTTTGGATGATTGTGGCTTCTAGAAAAGACAACGTCGTTTCTATAACGTGGTTTAGACGACGTCGTTCTTTGATTATAGCTTCCCCCTTTATGTAAACGACACGTCGTTTTACATATTGGCATTTTTTGAACAGTGAAATGAACGCATTTTCATGAATTTCTTTTTAAATCACGTCGTTTTTTTTTTTCTTTTCAAATGTTGTCCCTTAAAGCCGTTAATTAGATGTCGTTTTTCTTCAGATATGAAACAAATGTCGTTGCATTTCCTTACCACAAGCAAAAAAACGACATATGGTTTAATCCAATTGTCGTTTTCGAGTATAATACTATTTAATCAACCTGCATAATCTGTTGTTAAATCTGGTTCTTGATTGATCTCCTCAAGAACGGGTCAGACTCAGAGCTTGACCTTTTTGTAAACTGACTTTTCATTCAATACTTTTTCATCTTGACTTGACTTTTCAGCGGCATATATATTTAAATTATATACGTATATATATAACTGGCTTCCACAAATTCTCATTCAGTCTAGCCCACTCAAATGTTTTGTTCCATGAAATATTCATGGTGATGACAGATCACCCCCTAGATTCTCGGTTCACTTCTTTATACATTTTTAACTCTGTTTTATTTGTACGTCATAGTAAAATGATAGCTTCTTTAAAATATTTAAACACATGTGCTCTTGAAATTGACCTGGTTAACACACATATGCATTTGTTCAGAGGAAAACGAAAAAAAATCCAAACTGTTAAATACCTTAAATACCACAATTAATAAGTAAAGGGTTTTATATGTTATGTGTGGGTCCCATATTATGTGATCCCTCTATTAGAAGAGCAAAAAGGTGAATAACAATTCTAGGCTCCTCGGAATACATCTGAATTGTTTAATGATAATGTCCTTTTGACTTTCTTTGTCCTGACGGTGAGTTTAATGTCTTGATGTTGAAATCATCAGACATAAAAGCTGTAATTATCATGCTCCAACCATCACATGACAATTAAAAGCAAGACAATTTCTTGAGCTGTGCTTGTCATGCTGCTAACCCCACAACAATATTGAAAGCAAAAAACGAAATTATTTTGACAATCAAAAGTCGACTACAAATGGGCATCTACTTCCCAAGGACCACAATTATATTCTTTATTTTTGTTTATTTTCATTTTTTGATTTTTGATAAAGTAGATAGAATGGTTTAACAGCTTCTTAAAAAAGGAGTATTCTCATCTAGGCTCCAGCTGTTGCATTGCTGCACATTTACACTTTGAATATAACATGGTTCAGAAGTCTTGATATTTAAGGGTGGAACCACTCATGATCAAGTGGGAGCTTCTATCTATCCTAGTGAACCTTTTTTTTTTTTTCCTTTTTAATTTTATCTTTAAAAACAATTTTTTATTTTCATTATACTCTCACTATAAATTGATTATCCATATATAACTTCCCTTGAAAACTTTATCCTTGTGTGCATGTCCCTGTGTAACTTCACTTAAAAACTTTAACCTTTTGCCCACGTCACAAGCTCCACTGCTGTTGATAGTGGTTAAACTCGAGGCAAAGTTGGTGACTAACAAGCTACTAGTTGGTAGATTTTATGAGGACAATCGAGATTTTCTTAGAAATTTCACTTGGGAATTGAAGCAACCTAGTTAAAGCAATTGTGAAAAGAGTGAGACAGAGAGAGAGAGAGTTGAGAATAACAAAAAAACAAACTTTTCAAATCACAATTCACAAATCCAAAGAAAAGGAAGATTCAAATGTCGAATTTTACATCGAACTATTCTACTTTTACATGACACAACAACAACGACAGCAGAAGCCTACCTAAACAGCTAAAGGAAATAAATACCTCTCCTCAAGGTAAACGGGGATAAACCGCAGATAGAAAAACGACATGGTGGTACTAAATGTCAGTAAGTTTTACAGATGAATAAACGACGGAAGTGAGATCCAAGAGTTGGAAGATTGGTTGCCAATTCGGTCAGTGAAACAAACTTCATAATGCAACTATAGGAACTGGTTCTCTAAAATCACCCTCCGGGCAAGGATACATTGATGTCAGTTGACTTATTCCTTGAATCTGCAGGCAGGGCAGACCAGCTATCTCCGCGGAAAGAAACTGAAGAAGTAAGGTTTATCTTCGGATCAGCACTCGAAATAGGAATCGCTGCGGTGGGTGTCGGTGTCACACTTGTGATGTATTCGTGCTTCTGCTTCTTTGTCTTTTGCTCATGCTGATTCCCAGCCAAAAAACTGCCTACTACAACCTACGTTAGAGCAACATAAGAATGTTAAAAGTAATGTTCTCAAATTCAGATAGCAAATAATTAGAGATCGCATGGCAGAACCGTAAACCAATTCCCATTTGGCATTAAAAGAAAGAACTGAAAAATGATAACCAAGGAACCCAAAAAAAAAAAAAAAGAAAGAAAAGGGGCGTGAAACCATAAAAATCCCAACCTGCACAGGACTTGCGGCTACTAATAGCCCAGCAACTCCACCTCCAACAACGCGTCCATCTGGACTTGCCAACGAAACGCTCATCCCACCAGATCTGCTTCTTGTTCCTCCCGTTTCGCTGGGCATGAATGAACCGGATAAGGAAAGAATTTCAAAACGGCCCTGCAAGAACACGAGTGTAAACAGCCAAGTTTCATTTTTAGTAGAAATAGCCTACCACATGTCAACATCATAAGCCACCTGATCTGTTGATCTTTATAGATATCAGGCTACAAAAACTATGCGCAATAAGTGCTCATTTTATTCCAATTTTTATAACTGAATGAGAAATAGAGGCAAGGATGGAGGCATTATGGCGTAAGTCTTCCCTCATAGGCATGGTAACAAGTCGCAACATTAATAAGATACTGGAACTACTATGCTTATAAATAATACAATTATATGAAATAAACTACCATGTCCATTGTCTAAATTAGCTGGAAAAAAAACACTTATAATTGATGATGAAACAAGAGCTCTTGATAAATCCACCCATAAAGCTTCAAAAGCCACCATTAATGGATGTGGAGGGAAGAAAACAAAATGAAGGGATGTGTGGCTTCACCTCGTATGTCAAAGTACCACCAGAAGAATCAGGTTGACGAAGTGTAACACTTGATATTACACCATTTGCAGAAAGTATGCATATAGCTCGCGGCCCTTGTTGAGAAAACGATATTATCTTCATCGTAACATCCTGAGGCAAGAAGAAAGGAACTATCAGTCACAACAAGCCATCGTAAAAGCTCGAAAGCAATCAAATGAAGTTAGACGCAAAAACAGGAACTGCTAAAAGATTACTAAACTGAAGCCACACATTTATGAAAAATTTTAAGGAAATATCAAAATTAACTACATGAACTTTCTTCCAACCAAGATATTCACACACACACACACACACACACACACCTCGCCAGCATTAACAGTGATGATATGGGGCGTAAAATTAGCACCAACAGAGCAAGCAACCCATTCACCTACAAATAAATGACAAAAAGATCAGTAACCATAGCCTGTTTCATTATTGGAAAAGCAAATACACAACTAATCAGTAGCAGTCATTAAACTAATTAATAGTTAAAATCATATATCTGACCATATCTAACTATCAATCACATCTTTAAATGGAACTGTGTTCAAGACGCTTCACATTTACCCCTTACTTCTGGAAATAATGGAATAACACTTCGGAAAATAGTTAATATGGAACCCTGTTTCCATGTAAAAATCAGAAAACGTGAGCAAAAAACAAAAAAAAAAAGGCTTTATTTGCTGTTTTCCTCTGTTAAACAAAAACGAGAGAGTCTCCTTGAAGTTCGGAATCACAGCTCGATGCATTAAACTTATTCATTGCAGTAGACAGAAATACCCAAAAAAAAAAAAAAAAAAAGATTAGTCATCCAGAAGGGAAGAAAGAGCATAGAAAAGCAAGATTCAGACAAAATGAAAAATAAAAATAAAAATGCATGTACAACTTTGCTTGTTACTTCTTATCTTAAACTAATCAAATAGTCAGGATAAGGAACAAGAGAAGTCCAACCTTAACTAAAGTATTCTTCCATCCATCATTTTCAGATTCAACTGAATAATAACTCCCTAAAACAAACCTAAGAATAAAAAGGAGAGGAGAGAATAACTAGAAAAACCTGTCTTTCAAGTTGGTAAAAGGAATCATAGTACAAGACAAGATGGAAAATGCCTATAACCTCTAATAACTAGAGTCTTATTCCAAGAAACCAACAAGACAGCATCTGTTCAGGAGTATACATATTCAACTTTTTTTTTAAAACCCACACCCACCCTCCCCCCACACCAACCCCCCCCAACCCACCCTCAAACACTTCTTTTTTTTTTTTTTTTCCAAACTACTCAGTTATAGGCAGCAGATCAGATCAGTCAGCATCACTTGCAGAAACTTTTAATTTTGAAAACAGAATTTTTCTCACCTCCCCCCCCTCACCCCCCAACTAAAAGGTGAGGCAGATGATTAGAAGTGCCAAAGGACAGGCATAACTAGAAGATTCCATCATTCCCATACCAACCAAACTTAAAACTCTCTCTCACTCACTCATTTTATCTTTTCAGAACTACCACACACACACACACACTCCAAGATCTCTCTAATAAGGCTAAGTGTATCCAATCATTGGACCCACATCTACCCAACTAGAATCATCCCATAAATTCAGTTTCGAAAAGGGTTATTATGCTTATATCACCGCCCCAATTCTTACGTATCCACAACAACAACAACAAAAAACTTACCTATAAATACAAGCCATGAAAACATGCACAAAACATCTCAACTTCAAAAGGTACATGAGAAAAGACGCAATTTTTTCATTATCATGCAATTAATACTCGAGCCACAAAAGACCTAAAAGACCTCAAACTCGAAAGGGTACATAAGAAAAAACAAAAGAAACTATTTTTCATCACCTGAAAAATTCTCAAGCACGCCCATAAAAAGACGTCAAGCTCAAAAGGGCACACAACAAAGGACATCATTTTTTTTTCATTTACCTAAATTCTCAAGCTCGTACTTTGTCTTGCTAACCGAGCTGGCCGGCCGTATTTTTCCTGCTCCTCCGCGCTTCTCCGCCGAGAAGTCGATTATAGGAGGAGTCGGCGCCGCCGAGGATATGGGCTTCGGAGACAGAGCCACAGCCACAGACCCGTCTGGTCCATACTTTCTTGGCCTTCCTCTCTTCTTTTTCGCCGGCATGGTCGTCGCCGGATTGGAAACCGCCGGCGCCGGCGGAACTGCGGCGGCCACGGCGGCCAGTAAAGGCGCTGATCCGGCGGTCTGAACCGGGGTCTCAGACCTGGGAGCAACGTGGTAGTCCGAGGGAGCATCTGATCCCACCACTGTAACCCCACTACTACTCACACCTTCTCTTCCCTCCATACTTAAAACCCAAATAAAAAAAAAAGTTTCTTTCTTTCTTGAAAAATCCAACTCTTTTGTCAAAAATCCATTTATTTGCTCAATCTCCAGAGCTCAGAAATAAATAAATTAACGAAAAATTATTTAAAAAAAAAAACCCAGAAATTTTTTCAGACTTGAAACTCAGAAAAAAAGAAAAGAGGAAAGAGAGAGAGAGAGGGAAAAAAAAGTTTGGAGCTTGGAGTTTGGAAGTTGGGTTAATATGTCTTTGTGAGCTTCTTCTTCTTCTCTTCTCAACACTTGAGAAGAGCAAACAAGCTACAAAGAAAAGGAAAAAGGTTTTTTTTTTTTTTTTTAAGATGTTTTTACTGTGAAAGCTTTGTGTCTTCAGAGAAGATTAGCTTGAAAAAAATAAAAATAAAAATAGCAGCTAGGGGAAGATGATGATGGCTAGAATTTTTTTTTCATTGAGAAGAAAAGTTTTTTTTCTCTTTCTTTAAAAAAATCAGAGAATGAAATGAGATTATGAGAAGAAAAAGGTTTTTTCTTTTTTCTGGGCTCTCTGTATTTTTTTTTTTTTTTTTGATTTAGTTGTTTTGAATGGAAAATGGTCAGATAATAATAAGAAACTTTGTTTTTGTTGTTCAGCTAATTGGGTTCCTAACTCCCTTAAGGCTATCAGAATTTTAGATTAAAAAATTAAATCAAGAAAAAAAAATAGAAGGAAAAAAATATATATATATATATTGAATGATGGGCATTAATGAATATTGTTGTGGTGATTTAATATTTTATCTTCTTTTACAGAAAGATTTAATATTTTATGTCAAAAAATATAGATATTTGGGTTTTGGTTGGAATCTGGTGACTTGTGGGAAATAATAAATAAAGTAAAATTGGAAGTGGGTGGGGATTTTCTTATTCTTCTCTAATTTTATATACTTTTTGCTTGAAAATTGGGCAAAAGCGAAATAATGGTAATTATTATTGTTAATATTTTTTATATTTTTTAGGTGAATGGAAAAGTAAAATTAGGTTGCCACGGCAAGAAGAAATTGTCTAGAAAAGGGAAAAAGATAGGGTGGCTAAGGCAAGCATCACCTTTTTTGATTGTGGCAAACATAATCTGGCACAAGCAAGATAATAATAAATACCATCAGCAAATCATGAAAAGGCCAAGTGAAAATTCCATTTCATTTTCATAATTTTGTTTTATTCTCTTCCACAGTTTTTATGCAAAATGTGTGCTACTCTTATAAATTCTGGTTTTCAAACGAAGAAAGCCAAAGGATTTTGGAAATGTTTGGGAGAGGGAAAGTGACAAACATAAGAAAATCATGTTATTTTTAATATGCAGTTTGCTGATAATTTCAAGTTTAATTTCATTATAAAACGTATGTTAAAATGTCTCACCTCATATTGAAGAAAAAGTAAATAGCATCATTCATGCAAGGTAAAAGAAATACAATATTATACAAAATATAGTGTTATAATTCATATCTTGATAATATGCACACACACAAATAAATTATTAATTGTTGCTAATATGAATGATAATGCTAATCCTTGAATGTTACTCCTTCCTTTTTCTTTGTAATGATCTTCTCCCTAAAATATTGAATGCATATGGGTGCCACTTATTTGGTAAAGTGTGTACGGTTTTTATCTAAATATTTCTCTAACACTATAAATTAAAGTGTCCATACTTTGTATAACCCAAGTAGGAATAACTTAACTTGAATTAGTGAAATGTAATTTAGAATAAAAGTTTGAATGTTAACTCATAAGACAAGTGAGTTTGGAGAATCTAGATTTTATGATTAAATAATTAGATGATTCTTAACCATACAAATTTACCCCCATGTGAATACTCACACGACTATTTTATTTAATGTGAGGTTAAAATGTTTAAATCTTGACCCAAATTTCAGCTTTCCCTCCATAAGACAGAGGATGAAGTGGGGTTTGAACTTTGAATCTTGTTCATCAATTGGAAGGAGGTTTATTAATTAAACATTATAAAAAGCTTGGGGGTTTAAGTGGAAAGGAGTAAGGAGTGACTTGAAGTAGAAGCATAGAAAATAAAATAAAATTTTTGGTTAAGCAGGCTTTCTCACAAATAAGCTTCCAACTCATAGAGGGCCAAATGGATTATAGGCAATTATTCTGATGAATGCTTTGCATGTGATTTTGATTTTGGAGGCCGCACATGATGTTGGAACCTTTTAACAAATTATCAGTATTGTTATCTTTTCAAGATAAAGTGTTTTATTTTAGACATAGTGGAATCCAGCACTTTTTTAAGCATTAAAATGAGGTTAACTCCTTTTTTTTTTTTTCCTTTTTTTTTTTTTTTGCTCTCATCTTAAAAATTTTGTAATCTTGTTCTAAAGTTTTTTTTTTTTTTTTTTTTTGTGATTGCTGTCAAAAACTTCTCACATTTGGAAAATCATTCCTTAAATTATAAATCTTAACAGATAATCTTCTAAATTTCAAAATTATGATATGAACCAAGGCCACCCTCAATAGTGAGTCATGTGTGAGTCACATGCAATATAAAAATGGGGGAAAAAAAAAAAACTCATTACTAATCGCAGTACATTGTAATGGATTTTAAAATTTGAAATTTACCAAATGTGAGAATTTCAAAAGTAATGCTTGCTAATAAGCTTTTAAATTTGAACAATAATTAGAGCATATTATCGTGTCCATTCTAAAATTCCCTGTTTGCTACAAATTTTGCATCAGTAATTCTTGGGTTTTTTTTTTATATTATAAAGCTCAATTTGAATTTGAAATCCTTTTTTGCTTTTCAAATTATGTCCAAAATAATTATTTTGAAAATGGCAGGCGAATTGGAAGAGAAGTGATCACATTTCAAAGTAGAAAATAGATTTAACATTGGTAAGGGACCACAACACAAGCATTGACTAAGCAAATGCAATTAAATACAATTACATTATTCACAAGACTAAAGGCATCTTGCATAAATATTGGTTTAAATATGTCACCAAAAAACAAGAAAAATTATTAAGAAATTAGGGTTAGATAAGAACAACCCAAATATTCTTTTATAAATATGGTGGCTAGTTCGATGTACATTAGCTTCCACAACTTTCTTCTTTTCAAAAATTTTAAATAATAGTAATAATTAAATAATGTAATATTGGCCTGCAAATAGGGTTTCATCCCTATTTTTTTAATTGATAATGACCCAATTTAAGTTGTTACATTGTAATTCAAGGAAAGCGAAAGATCAAAAAAAAAAAAAAAAGGACTAGGGCGACCAATAAATGTTATAAACAATATTTTATAAACAATAGGAGGGGAAAACATTACACTTTTGATTAATGAAAACAAATACGCTTTGCAGATAAGAAATTAACACTTGAATTTTAGATGCAAGTGGTGCACTTATTATTGCACGTCCAAATCAAAAGAAATAAAGACTAGAAATTTCATGGGCAATAGGATTTAATACTCATGGTACTACTTTTGTGTGTGTATATATATATATATATGTATGTATGTAAATTAATATATATATGTATATACTTTTCTGAGGAGTGCCTCATCGATTATCAAGAGGATGAATGACCATCCTATAAAAATAAAGTGACGAATGCCAAGCAAGAGAGAGAGAGAGAGAGAGAATGAAAAAGTGCATAAAGTTGAAGTTATTTTCTTCGAACCAATAGGAAAAAAAAAAAGAAAAAGAAAAAGGGAAAGAAGAGAAGTTTATTTGTTCTAACAAATTAAGCAAATGATTGGGAATGTACTATCAGTGTAAATACACCTTTAATTAAATTTCACTTTTGGAATTTTTCAGTCAAGATGAATTGGAATATTAGTCAAATGGGTTATTCAGATTGGAGATTGATTCTTTTCATGGAGGCACTAATGTCCCAGGGGGAAAAAAATAATCAATCACCAGTGGTATTATCATAATTACAAGGAAGGTTTATTTATAACATGTATGTTTATCAAATCTTAAATTCAAATTGTGATACATATAAGAATTTAATGTCTAATAAAAAAGAACATATATTATCTATTTTTAAAACATAAGGTTGGTTACTATGAAAATCTAAAATCAAGTTTCTTGTCATTTTTATTGATGCGATTAATAGATTCTCCTAATGATTATTGGAATGAACGTATAAGGATACTATCGATCTTTTTTTTTTCCTTAAAAAAAATCAATTTCTAGATTGTTCTCATTTCTTAGTTCATTTACTTTCATTGGTTCCATGTTATCGTGTCCCTGTTCGAAAGACTTGCAAAATACTACCCAGCATTTTAATGAAAAATTGATAAATTATTTCTTTAACTTTTTTTTACCTTTAGAAGTTCACCTTTTAATTTAATAAAGAATTACATAGTGATATAAAACATTGAGTTATTAGAATAGCATACTCATCCAAATTTTATTATATTTCACAAATTTATGATTATTCAGCAATATTTAATTGAATTTAATGATAAGACAACTTGTTAACTCGTAAAAATTCTCATATAATGTTTTTTTTTAAATCATTATGAATTAAGAGGTAGATTTTTATTTATTTTTTATCACTTAGATGGTGAAGAGTTTAAGCTCCCAATTCCATTGCCTTTTTAGTTAGTTAAACCTTATCCAAGTAACATTTTTCTTAATCATCACTAATTTTAGTCTTAAGTTTTTTTTTGTCTCCTTTTTGGTGGAAAAATCTAGCTCCAAAGTTGTCATGCATTTGTTTTGGAACATAATAATAAAGTTGTAATTGGCAATATGAGGCTGTGGGACTAGAGGAGTCACATCACAATCGCAAAACTAGAACTTGGTCCGTCATAAGGCACGTAAACATGTGCCAATGTCACCGCAAGTCAAACATCAATTCAGCAGAATCACAGCAGAGACTTCTGCCAAGAAAATTGGCCCAAGACCCAGACACTGTTTTTTTTTTTTTTTGGGGACTAAACACAAATCTGCATCCTTTTTGGGCATTCAATTGACAGACTACTTTTCTCTCTCTCTCTCTCTCTCTCTCTCTCTTTGCATCATCAGCTAGGGAATTTCTCATTTCTCAATGGTGCATGTATTTCACAAAACCTAAGAAAATGCCAAATCAGGGCATATTTCCCTATTAGATTCTGCAAAATTAAGTACTTAGAAAAGGACTCGAAGTTGGGAGGAAAGATTCCCTACCGAGGCTGCTCCTTTTTTGTTGTCTACCTTTGGTCAAATAACCAATTAAAGTAAAGAGACATGGGAGAAATATTCAATTTTAATTTTATTTAAATATAATATAATTTTACATTAAATATAAATTTTACAATAATGTTATAAAAATAATTACTATTTAAAATATTTTTAAAACAATCATATTAACTTTTCAATTCCATTATTTATCTTTACTTTTATTAATATACCAATTTCATAATTCTAAAATACTTTTCATCCAAACACACATTTCATTCAAATACAAAACAAATACTTTTTAATCAAATACAACATTCAAAAAACAAATTTCATTCAAATACAATCAAAATGCAATGCATTTATCAAACGTCCCCTAAGCTAGTGTTTGGGACACACATTTTTTTAGCATTGCATTTAAATGCAATGCAATTTTTCTCCAAATACAAAAACATTTCATTTAAATATCAATCACATCACATTTTAAATCAAACACAATCAATATTTATTATTTCACTTTTTCTATTACTTTTATTAATTACATCATATATTCTCTCTCTCTTTTTTTTTTCTCTCTACTTTTACCCATCACATCACATATTTATTATTAAAATACAATTCAAATACTTTTCCCCCAAACACACATTGCATTCAAATGCAATGTTAATACTTTTCCTCCAAATACAAATTGCATTCAATACATTGCATTCAAACGCAATGCAAATGCAATGCGTTCACCAAACGAAAATCTCATAACTATCCCAACCTTTTTTTTTTTTTTTTTTGTTGTCAAACTTGCAATCTCCAGCTAGCAAATTACGCACAGAAAAGCACTTTTCCCAAACCAACGTCCTATTTCAGAACTTCACATATAAATAAATATATAAAATTTTTAAAATCAATATAGATTTGATGATCCAAAACATATCAATAAAATATCTTTTTGTATCGGAACATAGATTTCTCCATTTTAAATTCTTTTTTTCCCCCTCCAAAGATTTCTCCATCTTAAATTCTTTTTTCCCCCCCTCCAATTTTAGATCCCTCTTTATGAATCATGTTGCCCATATTTCTGAAAAGGCCCAAAGACCATGTATGCTTATACGGAAAATAGCTTTGTGTTTGTAGAATTTGTGGTAATAATACCCCTTTTTGGTAAACACAGATAAGCACATATGTAGTATTTTCACGAACGGAACAAATCGACTACAAAGTTTTCAGGAAGAAAATCAAAGTGGACCCAACTAAGAGCCTTGCGAAGAATAAATGGCTAAAGAAACATGACTACATTAGAATTCTGTCGGTCTGTCTTGAAATAGAGAGTCAGAAATTTCCTTAAGATTTGCAATTATGGACCACTTTTTTGGGCACTCCATTAGCCGTTTGAATTTTGAAAGAAGAACTCTTACCCTTCATATGGGCCTCAACTTTCTTGCTTGCTGGTACTAGTAATGTTAGAACAATTCACCATCTGACTAAAGAGACACTCAATTTGCAGGACCAATTTATTTCTTTTAGACCACAGTATTCTTGATACTATAAATTTAGGCCCCATTGGAACAGAACGTTGGCCTTTTGCCCCAAGCCTGCTTGTCACAGTATATCAAAGTTTCAAGTCCTATTGTAGGTTCCAATTAAATTTAGCCTCAGCCCAACAACAAGAAGTTGGTCTTTCTGGACATTGGTTAGTACAGCAAACAGAAATTTTATCATGTAAATAATTTTATTTACTAAAACTAAACTTACTATTTATCAGGCTAATAAGTTATTTATCTAATTAGTTTTTGAATTACATAGTAAATTAAATTCATAAATATTTTAAAATCTTACTAATTACTTTATTTATTTCTGTAAAAATGTTGCTTATCATAATTTCCGTGATAAATATATCATTAGTCATTTGATAGGGTGGTATGACTATTAATCATTTTTCTCAACGAGGTCTTATGTTTCAGCTAACCTGGTTATAGTGAGTCAGTATATGGGCAATATTCCACTTCATTTCAGGTTTATATGCCACATGAGCATAAATGGTTTTTTTTTTTTTTTTCACTGAAATACCTTAGTTGATTAAATTATCTGGATATATATAACTTTCCACCTATTCTTATGGACAGGCCAATAATTAATCTTATGACTTAAATTATCTTTTGTGCCAAAATCTTGAGACTCATTAAGGAGAGAGTGAAAATAAGATTTATGTCATGACAAATGAAGCATGGTCTCTTTGGTACATAAACTACCATATATAGAGGAATTATAAGATAATGATGTTTCTCAAAATAGTGACATAATGTTTATCCCCTACTCTTGGCTTAATTTCTTTGTTTGGTATGTGGGTATCTAAAGGGGTCAACCTGATCTAGGAGTCTTTGATTTTGGCACAACAAGTTAGCAACTACCCTCCAAACCGGGCTTGGTCTGTCCAAATTATTAAAATGGTCATGGAAAAGATTGTTATTATTATTATTATTATTATTATTTTGAGTTGTTTTGAATTGTCTGACTTCACATTAATTGGAGTGGTTCATATAGTACTTGCTGCCGACAAAGCTTACTGTTAGATAAAGCCGCAAAGTTTAAGTGGTCTATTAAAAAAAAAAAAGTCTTACGTATATAACCACTATCTTTAATTATTTTGGAGGAAATAATGGTGTATATTTATTTATTTTGCTTCTGTTTATTAATTGGATGTTTAGAATTGCAACAAATGGCAGACATAAAGGAGAGGTCTCCACTTGGAATTGTGGGCAATAAGATCTCAAGAAAAATCCACACCAAAAGGAGCTATTTAGAATTTATACCAAATAATAGGTCCTAAAGGAGAATCCTGTGAATACAAAATATTGTCCATGAAATTCCATAGTTCATGACAGTTGTATGTGTGTGTGTACACACACACACACACACATGGTTAAAACAAACATGATATCAGGTTAAGAATCTGCTTTATTAAAGGCCTGGTATATAAAGACATACATATATAGACACACACACACACACACACATATATATATATATATATTTGTATAGAAGCACATTTTAGAGAATGAAATGTCTTTCCACTAGTAGACTTTTTATTGAGCGTATCTGCCTCAAAAAAATCTGTATGAACACTTCGATAGAACCTGGAAAGCCCACAGACCGGGTTAAAAGAGATTCTGCTTCCAAAGGTTTTGGGGTAAATATAGTGATTAAACAAGTCTCACAAAGAAGGATTCACTTTGTTGGATTCTTACAAAGTTTCCAACATCAATGTAGGTGAGTCGTTGTCTAGTACTTTATTATTACTTATTTCATGTTACAATTAACATTAAACGACAACGAACTTGGACAAGGAAAACGACACTGCCATAATGGAATATGCGGTTCTAATTATCCCTCAAGCTTTATTTATTTATTTAATTAACAATTTCATAAAAGAGTATTATTTGTCTTGATCTTTGTCATTTTCATGATTTTAGATGTATTGACTTGTAGCTAGAAAATTACACTTTAACTACATGTAGAAGTTTTAGATTGTTGGATTTTATTTTATTTTTTTCATTTTTTTTTGGGCTTTTATTATTAATCCTATAATTATGAAAGGTCAAGATCCGTATGTTAAGTTCCATATGGCAATTGACAACTAGGGATGTGGATTTACTAGCTAATAGTATATAAAACAGATTATAAGACAAAACTGGCTGAGATCCATTGGTAAACGTCATAATATATATATGTATACATGTATTTATATATACGTGACTAAAGCAACCAAATTTGAAACATTGGAATTATTAAAATAACGCAGTTTGCATAAGCTGGAAAGTGTCAACTTTATTTTTGGTCGACAACAATACAGCAAAATGGCCGTGGAAATTTGGACTCACATTCCACTTACAAATAGAAAAGGACTAACAAACTTGCAGCCAAAACCCAAACATGTCCTAATTACCAATGGTTTAAAGATAATTACTGTCTTAGTTGTATGTGATTATTTCTTGAAAGCGCTCTATAAGCTGGTTAATTAGGACACTTAAAATAATTAATAATTAGAAGACAGCCTCTTTTAATTTGTTCTTGTTTTTGTTTTTTCCCCCCCTTCTTTTTTCTATAAGTGACTCAAAAGCGAAATTACTATACTAAAAAGGCCACTCCCTATGCAAAACCTAGTAGCCACTCTGAGGTGTCATTTGGTGTATTTTATATATATATATATGTATGTATGTATATTTAATCCATCCATAATAGTAATAATCTGCCACTTCACAACAATTTATTATATTAGTTATTTTGGCATAAAAAACACTCAGCAGAATCTGGATGAGAAAACATTTTTTCTTTCCTGAGAAAAAAGATAAGTAAAGAGAGTTTGTGGGATATAAAAAAAAAAAAAATGCATGCTTCACATTGTAGTGTGTGGGTATTATAGACATATATGTATATATATTATATTCATATTCTTAAGATACTTTGCCTACACATTTTGCATAAGCAAGGAACTTCAAAGCTGTGTGAACATCAAGCAGAAAAAGCCTAAAAACAAGCGCACATATATATAAAAAGGAGATTCCACTAACAAAAGAAGCAAACCTATAGTGAACAAACAAGTCTCCTTTGGCAGCAGTAAAGCTAGCGTGACCCACTTTGTTGGATTCTCCAACCAAACTCCTTTGAATTTACTATATAATTAAACCCCACCAAGAAAAAGTTGAATATAATTTGTTAAACAAGTAGAACCAAATGAAAAAGGTGAACTGAATATATACGAGAGATGTTTTGTAGAACCATGGTGCAAGTACTTCTTTAGCCATTAATTAATGTCCTTTATCTTCTAACTTATTTTCCCTACTGTCTTGGTGAGTAAGGGCCTAAGGATATGGATGGCGGGACATTTGTTTTATGGGAGTTTATACTAAAATTAGATCTATTATCTCATTTTTTTTTATTGATGATCCATATCATTATATTTTAATATTTAAATAAATTGTTTGAGATACTATTTACCTCTTATTATGTAGTCAGATTGTTAAATTTAGACAACATATCAATTAAAAAGTGCATAGAATCTACAATTTGTTATTAATCTTAATAATCATTAATGGATTTTTTTTAAGTGATTTGATTTATAATGGTGTGCATTTGTATGGTTATAATATAAAGCACATCCTTTTTTTATTGAATGGAGCATAAGTTATAACTCTTTTTATTAAATTAAGACTTTTTAAGAAAATAAGTAAACTTAAAAATTAGATTTTGAGATCTCCATGGAGGCCTATGTTCTCGGTAGATTACATGTAGCTCGGCTAGTGGGTGATTTTACTGGATAATCTTTTCTCTCCTTGTATTTAAATACTTATAAAGCATTTTTAACGAACATTTACTCAAGCCGAACCAAAGGTGGATCACGTCAAATCATTAGTTTTGGTTCTACTTATGTACTACACTAGGCGTACGGACACCCTTACGTGCATTATGCATACGTGTATGTGAGTGTGTGTGCCTATATATATATATATAGTGAATTGCCTTTTCCACAAAGCTAAACTGCATTTTCCATTTAACATGAAATAAAGCAATACTGCCAAATGCTAAGTTGAAGATTCTGAGTATTTATGCCTCAAGAATCTGACTCAATAATATCGAATAAGGGTGTTCCTTGTTCTTAAAGGCTAGGTTAAATGCTAAACTACTATAGCCTACTTTTGGCGATATAAATATATTATATATAAACTTAGTCTTCGATCCGACTTCCATGCAAAATATAACTTTCTTTACAAATTTGGTAACTTTCTTCGATTTTACATATATAATTTATCTAGAGTTATTTTTGCAAATTACATGTATTAACATGAAATGTTACATTATATTAATATAACATGTTATTAACCTTAATGTTACGCTGTCGGACCAATACGTACGGTCGCTGGAAGACTTTGCCATATTATATATATATATATATATAGAGGAAAGTTTTGGAACAAACAGTTGGGCAAAAGGTCTTAGGAAATATTCTGCACGTTGATCTTAATTAGAGAATATAGTGAGTATGGTCATTAATTTTACTCTCTCCTCTTGAATATTAGATTTGTAATCTGCGTTGTAAAGTTTTAAGCTTTTATTAATTTATTGAGTTTCTAGAAATATTCTGCAAGAATTAAATAAGTTTTGAATATTCGTTGGTGGAAATTCAATGCCAAATACTTGGGTGGAAACATAATCTGGAAAAAATTAAAGTGGGGGCAAAAAAAAAATCATTTCTTTCATTTTTATTTATGTTTATAGCTGTTTAATATGCACAAATGAGATCCAACCTCAGGAATAATTAAGCATGAAATTGGAAACAGCACTACTTTTAATAACAATTTTTATAGCATGCCAAAAAGGAATGATACAGAAATACAGTTATTTAGTGGAAACTTGTTTAGAATCTTTTTATCATTTTTCAGAGGATCCGATCCATCCATATCTGTTCTCGTAGTGATGAATGAGCATAAAGTGGCGCAAACAACAGATATTCAGGTTTATAGTGGTGTAATTCTGAAACTAATAATTGTGTAATAAGTTTATTTGGTATAGAATAATAGTTACATAAATTATTAGAGTCCGCATTATATATGTCTAATCAGTCTCTTTACTAATTCCGCACAATTCCTTAATATATGATAATTAATTGGAGTATTCTTTATTGCTTATATTTTTGTATTTAGTAAAGAGAAAAATCTGGATCACCTATTCTAAAGTGTAGACGTTTTTCTCTGGAAGCTAATGGCAAAATTATAATTTTATATTATTCAATAAATAGGATAAATATTTAATTAGGGTGAATATTTATTTTAGAAGATAACATTTGAAATTTAAATTAATTATACTTTTTCTTTTAAAAGATAAATATGAGATTGATTTAAATTTTGAAAATCTTGTTTAAATAAATATTTTAAAATTTAAAAAATTATCCTATTTGAATTTAAATTAAACAAAATCTTGTCCTAGCCGTGTTAGAATACTGATCGAGGAACCGAGTGCCCATATATTGTACCGTCTGAAAATTAGAGAATAGTAAAGAAAGCTAGTTGGTTTAAGCCTCTTGGTCACAACCTCCGATAGTTTTGGTTATCTCCTCTAAATGTATAATGATTGTTGAATAATTTATTATAAATGCCAATATAAGTTTTTAACGATCTTTAAAAAATTTTTAAAACTCCGCTATACATATCTTACTATTTTCCTACAGACCTGTCACTATATCATTTAAAATTTGAATTAATCCTACTTAATTTCTTCTCTTAGCATTTTCGTAAAAACATATGACAAAATAATTAAATATGATCCTATGTAGTCTTTTTCTGTTCATTTTTAACAAAAATCTTAACAAATGGATCAAGTGAGACTAATTCCCATTTTGCTCCATCTTATGTTTAACTTTAACGGAATCTATAATAAAAAGGTTACATGAGATTAATTCAAAATTCATAAAATAAAACAAGAATTTTTATAATTTATAAAATGAAACGGTAATGACCTTAAGAACAATAGTACATGTGAGATCAATCGTTGTTTCTTTATAGAAATTTAAAATGAAAAAGAAGATGAAGAAGTTTGCTTGCTCATTAAAATTGTTCCAAATCTCATATATACAAATTCCACTATCTCATGCGGCCAATCCTTACTTAGTATAAAATACGTGCATTGTTTCTAAGCTTTACCATGATTCTAGGCACAAATGTAGCCCCATGTATTGCATAATTAATTAAGATAAAAACAAAAGTTAAGCAAACAAAAACAAAAAGAAACAATTGGGATAATTATTTGAATATTAACTGCTTACGAGTGTGAACTTAAACATGAAAGTCCGTTGCAATTGTCATGGTATTTCCAAAAAGAAAGAGAAAAGAAAAAAACGCCAAATAAAATTTAAGAAAGCAAAACAGAAGACACTAGTCAAATTGGAATATATATTACATTCGTTTTTAGCTAATCTATATTTTGAGCCCCAAAATCAACAAAGCATGAACCTTCCCATGTGCTCTTTAGACCAATTTTCGAGAGAGTGAAAGCACCAAACATGTCCATGTAAAGCAGAGCCAAGTAGAGGAAATTGAATATATATATATGTATATATATATATGCATGTATATAAAAATAAAATAAAAAAAAACACACACACACAAACACATAACAAAGGGTGTGAACTTTGGAGTACATGTGACTCTCACGTTGTCACTTTCTCTCTCTAAATTCAAAGTCGAAGGTTGAAGGTTGAAACACAACAAAAGTGGGAAAGAGACACCAGCTCAGCTATTCCTCGTTAATCGGCACAGTTGCCGCCATGTTACTCTCTACTTATTACAGCCAAGCCTTGGCTCTGGCCTTGGGTCTAACCCCAAGCCCCAAGCGGTTATGTGTCATAACCCCAACTGGTAACTTATTTCTCCTGTTTTAAACTCACCAAAGTCAAAACTCTCGTTTATTAGTTGTTCACCACCAACCCCATTATTGTATCTACCTGCATACGTGTATGTATGTATACATTTACGTGCAGATATATATATATACATGAAAATATTTAATCGGTTCAAAAATTATAATACTCTATTTAGTATCACATAACTATTAATTATTTTATATGTAACTTTTTATTTAAATATTATTAATAAAAATATTACTCCTATTTTAGAACTAAATATCATTAAAAAAAATCATATTATAATATTCAACTGATTGTTATTGTAATGATAATGTACAAAATTAAAAATAAAAAATGCGAAGATGTTTAAAGAGATAATGAATATATAATACAGATGTCTATATATAGACGTTTTCTTCTCCCTTTGTGTAGTCTGTGGACCACTGTCACTAACTACCAAGGACTAAGTTGTTGGTGATTTCAGATTCTTACAGCTTGGAATTTGGGTGTTGGAGATAGCGGCTTAAAACTACATAGTTGGCAGCAATAAATTGGATTTGTTCTTTACCTCGTTGAAACTTGTTGGGATGTTAGGTAGAAAGTAATTAATACAAAGTTCTGCCCACCACCCACCACTGAGATTTGTATTTGCCGTGCCTCATAGTAAATGTGCATAACAAAAAAGGTGACAATATTTATTATTTTTGTGTGTGTTTTATTCATATATTCATATTATTTTTTTACTTTAGGGAATTCTCGTGAATGGGTCTCAATCTCATGGAGATTAGTGAGTTTCTAAGGTAGCGTTTGATATTGTTTTTAAAATCTGTTATGTTTTCAAATTCTCTGAATTTGAGATCGTTTTGAAAACAATTCTGAGAACGTTTCTGAAATTATGTTTGGTTTTATTTTCTGAGTTTATGTTTTGAGAAATAAAAAAGTGAAACTATGTTTGGTTATATTTTTGAAAACCAGTCATTTTATAAGTATTCTATAAAAACATATTTATATTTGATTTTTTAAAAAAAAATTTTATCATGAATACCAAAAATTAAAAATTAATAAAATTTTTTAATTGAAAAATGAATTAAAAATTAATAACCATAATATTTAAGTAATTACTATATCAATTAAATCTTAATTAACCATAATAATTGAATCAGAGAAATGAGAAAAATGGGAAAAATGAAATCAGAGAAAACGACTTTTAGTCGTTTTCAATTTTACATTGGGAGCAAAGGAGATTTTGGATTCGTTTTGAAATCTGTTTTCAAAAATAATACAAACCAAACACAATTTCACACCGATTTTGAAATCGATTTCCTAGGAAATCGTGAAATCAGTTTTGGAAACAAAACCAAACACGCACTAAGTTTCTTTCCTTTTTTTGGGAAAAAGATGTCTCAAGAGAGAAGCATCTAAACATTAATGTTGATTTTCTAACATTCCAGATATGTTGAAGTTTTCAATTGAAGGAAGAAATAGAAAAGTATGAAACTTTTTTTGTTTAGAAATAATCGACAATTTCACATTTGGGATCAACCAAATGTCAGTGATCATGGCGTGTTATTTTAGAAGAGGAACACGGCAAAGACAACCAAGCCGTCTCTTCTCTCTCTCTCCCTCACAGACAAATATTTTATAAATCTTTATTTATTTATTTAGTTTTAAGTTGCCAATCTTTGACTACTCTCTTAATGTTGCATTAGAATTTGAATCGATTATATGGTGCTGGTATTATCACTTGAGAAATAAATTATTAGCAAGTAGGAAGAATATTATGTAGAATTTATCCACGTATTTTTGTGCAGCTGACCTATTAAGCGTCCATTTCTGCCAAATGTTTATATCATCTATTTCTAAACTTCAATTTAAGACCGAGAAATGGGAAGGGGGGTAAAAACATAGAAGCAACCTGAAGAGCTAAAATGGTGAAGAAACATTTATAAAATATTATTATGGTAAATATCCAAACCAAAAATGAATAATTATTTTAATAAATAAACTAAGAGATTAATAAATTCAACTAATATAACCTGCCTCTAGAATATCAACAAACTTGCTAAACTAATTTTAATTATTTATTTCTTTAAATTTAAGATGACGAATTTAGATTCGAAATCTTGAATTGAATTTTAACTGTAAATTTATCGTTAAACTTATTCATACAGAATTTATGATAAACATGAACTTTGATCTAATTAGAACATGTTCTTATAAACCCTCATAGCCTGTATCCCTCAAAACTACTCAACTAATAAATATTCCAATATTGAATTGTTAAATCACCATAATCAACACATAAGTAGCTTTATCTGGAACCTCTGTATTTAAAGCCAAAACAGAAAGAGTCTAAACGCCAGAGATTCGAATTACGCGGCACTGAATTCTTCTTTTCGAAGTGTTGGAGGCGCATAATACAATCACACAAATTGGATAAGAATAAGAATGAAAGAAACACAACAAATAAATAAACAAATAATCAATTAAAAAAAATCTCAGGTCAACCATTAGCCTCTAAATACTTAAACAAGTCGTTTATGTACAAACGTGTGGTGAAATGTCCTGTATAAGCCCCCCATTTTTTTTCCCTGGTACCTAACCTCTTTTCTAGTAGAAGAAGAAAATAAAATAAAAATAAAAATATCAAATACAACCACCAATACCCTTTTAATGTTCCTATCTGCCTTTCCCACTCCTATAATTCAAACAACAGCATTTAAAATGCTCCTCTACCATATACTTATGAATTGGACCAACCAAACCCAACCATAACAACTAATATTACAACCATTACCAAATTCCCCACCTTTTTTTTTTCCCTTTTCACTTTTTATGTACACAAACAAAGCCCAAACCTCAAGCAAAGAATATATTTTGCCAACAAAGTGGACAAAATCTTTTCTACTACCAAATTGCCCCTTTTAGTGTGAGTGTGACTACTCTTTTGCTTAAGAATATGATCTGATCAATCCCAAATTGTATAGATTCCTCCTCACTAAGCTCCCGAGGGATAACAGCACTGCTCCACCAACCCCAACTGCCTCCTCTTCGTTTTCCGCCTTTGAGTGATACACCAATGGCAGTTCCTTCACTTTCAAGTTACTCAGCCCTATTTTCTGCCGGACAGATTCGATGGTCTTTGGGTCCGCCTGGTGGCCAATGGCATCGGTTACATAGAAAATGTTCCGAGCAATTTCCCCCGAGGTGGAGATCTCGGCCCTTGTCACGTTTAGGCCGTTCTCGCGAAATGTTCTTGTCACATCTGCTAAAAGACACTGTCTGTCTGCCGTGCATAACTCTAGCCTCACGCCCTGAAAATGATACCCAAATTGGCTGTTAGAAACATGATTAATTTATGGATAATTAAATTATTGGAACTATTGTTCTTTTGAATTAATTCATACCTCAGATGCCCTTCTTTTAATGGCTGCTTGTAAACATTGGATTACGCGTTGTCGTTCGGGTTCTGAGCTAATTGGGGTTCCATCTTTATGCTTAATGTAAAATTCCTGCAAAAAAATTCAACACCACAAGACCAAGTCACTATGATGTTCAAAGACAACACAACTATTCCACACAAATAGAAAGGCATTCGAGAAAACACGCACCAAGAAAGCTCTATCCCTTGCTGTGTTGATAGTGGCGTGGAAAACCACATAATCCATGTCCGTCAATGTGCAAATGACGTCGAATAAAAGCTTGGTTCTATCCTTGCACTGAATATTCACCACCGAGTAACCCCTTTCCGTCCAGTTCTGCACAGTGACCACCGGAGAATCTACAGAAAACTGCAAAATGGGCTTTCTCTCGTAATCACGGTCGGCAAACATCATTTGGTGCAGTCTTCTCTCGGTGTGGGTGACGGCCATGGAAACAGAGGTTTTCGCACTCCTAATGTCATTGTCCCCCTTTAGAACATTCCTCAATAGGGCTTCAATTCTATCGATCTTCTGCGAATCCTCAATCTGGCAGCCGGAATCACAGTCCTTTACGTAGATGAGAGAAGCAATCCGGCCATTGTGCGTCCACACCTTGGACTCCACCACATTGCATTGAAGGTCAGCTAGAACAGCAAACACCTCAGACAGTAAGCCGACCCGGTCAGTCCCCGTTAGCTCCAAAGCTGTTAATCCGTTAATCTCGTTGGATCTTTCATAGTGAATGGTAACAAGGGACTGAAAACGCATCAACCCGTTCCAACATCAGTTCAGAAACCAAGCAATAAATTTCCATTAAATAAGCAATATTTTTTTACAACAAGTAACTACCTTCTCAATGTAACCAATGACGCTCTCGTCCGTTAACTTATCACCGTTTTGATCAGTCACATGAAAAACTGCAGGAAATTAAGCAAAACCCATGTCATAATTAATCCAACACTAATCAACTTCCACAACTTATTTACGTTAGGTATCACTTATATGTTAGCAGAGACACCCTTATCTTTTTTCTTCTTAAAAATTCGTTGAAAAGGAAGAATAAAAAAGAAGCAGAATACTTTTCTTACCATCCATGAACCACCGACCATCTGAACAAATGTAAGCCTTTTTGATTGAAAGGTTCAGATCCGTGAGAACCTGAACAGCCTCCAACAGAATTCCATGCCTTCTAGCACTGTCAACCTGTTAGAGCAAGCCAAAAGGAAAAAAAAAAATTAGTTAAAAAAAAGAGAGAAGAAAAATTTAATCCTAAAAACCATTAATTTAAGGTGTACTTTGATGAGTTTTCATAGACGCTAACCTTAACCAGAGTTGCACTGGGGCAAACGGCATTGTCGATCACGACCCTGCAAAAAAACCAATAGAAAGGTCAAGTCAGAGAAGCTACTTTTTCTTTTTCTTTTTTTTTTTTAATTTTTTTCGTCCTATTTTTTGTGTCTGCTTTTGGTGTTTTTTTTCCCCATTAGTTTCTAATATTTGAAATATACAACACGGCGGTCTTAGAAAAATCTCCAATAATTAAGACTGTTTGGCCCTCTGCAAACCACGAGAAATCGTTGGAAAAGTCAAAATTTTTTTTTTTAGCGTTAACACGGGGGTAATTAATTAAAATCGGGGGCAATTTTCTAGGGTGAGAATGGAAATTCAAACAAGGAAATTGGAGTTAATGCGAAACATTCCACGAATTGAAAATTAAATCAGGAACAAATCTGAATTCACCAAGCCAAACAAAAAACAAAAAGTTGCCCCATTCGGTAAGTGATTTCACGAGCAAGGAAAGTAAAAGAGTACTGCGTTCCAAGTACCCAAAACGAATTAAGTCAAACGCCAGAAATCCCATACGAAGAAAAAAATTTAAAAATTTAAGGAAAAAAAAAAACCGGATCGGAGAATTTGCAGAGACGAAATGGAAACGGAAAACGAAAGCGAAAATTGACGGGGCAAGAAAGAAACCAAATCAAGAAACAGAGGAAAAACAGAGAAAACAAGAGAGAAAATTGGGAAAATTAATTGAACAAACAGTACCAAAATATCCTCAAAGAAACTGACCTAGGAGTGTTCATGCGAAAAACAAGCTTCTCATACTCATCCAAAAAAGCAGGCCACTCCATTTCTCCGCTTCAATCAGTCTATCTATTTCAATTCTTCTTCTTCCTTTTCGATTCTTCACCAGCACTAAAACTAAATCAACAACAAAACATCAAAGGGAAAAATTATCCCTTTGCTCTTCTTCCAAAAAACCGTTTCTCAGCTTTAACGGCAAACAAGAAGAAGAATCTCCTAAAAATATCGGTCACCTCGCCGTACAAAAAACAAAGAGCCAACCAAATGCCAGATTACACCTCAAAAACCTCACTCTCTCTTTCGCTTTATTTGCTACAGACCTTCGACGAAATCGCCATTAACAGCTTTCACCAAACCAAAGAATTAAAAAAAAAAAAAAAAAAAGAGAGAGAGAGATACTGTCACTTTCTCTCCTCTCCTCTCCTCTCCTCTCCTCTCTTTCTCTCTCTTACTCAATTTGGAAGCGCAAGGCACGCCTTGTTCTTAACTCGCTGCCTCCTTGGAGGTGTGGGAGGCTTTTGTATATATATAACTATATATATAATTCTGCCTCCTTGTCCGGAATTTTAGTTAAATTTTATTTTGTTCTATTATTTTATTCTACTTTATTTGAGGGCAATTTTTTTATTAATTTCGAAACCACGCCTATACGCAAAGACAGGGACAGACGGTCACATGCGCGAGTGGTGCCTGCCCGTTAAGCCCCTGCCCTTGCGGACCTACTCTCTCTCCTCTTTTCCGTACTTCTCTCTCTGCCGGTCAACCAATGATTTTTCGACGCGTCAACTGGGTCGGGAACCTGAGTAGTTAGAGAATACAGCTAGGACGCCACGTGTGCATGCTTCTGGAGGGCTGTGTTTTGTGTGCTGGGCCTTTGCGTGCGTTCGACTCAATCACAAGCAATAGCAGTTACAAGAGGGATTAGCTGATGATGATTCTTGATGGACGGGTAGGGGTCAGTCCACGTGGACGGCCAACAGTTAGTGGGTCCCAGTCCATCGAGATGACTTGGTAATTAAGTTGGGATCCCCCTTCAGAGCCAAAAAAAAAAAAAAAGATGTTGGAATCCGCCGACCGGAATCATGACGTCCGCACGTGACGGCTCACCGGCCCTTCCGTGAGTCTGTCCATGTTTCAGCCGATTTCCTTGTTACCTCTCGTCGTATCTTTGATCTTTTTGTTCCACTTTTAATCATTTCCTAATTTCCCCAACATACCCTCCGTTCGTTCCGTACTCTGGTGGTGGATTGGTAATTTCACATGTAACAGCTTCCCATTAGACACCGAATATTGTGATTTTGATACCGCTATATTAATAAGCCAGAAAGGGGTTAACGGGCCAACGTGGACAGATCCCATTGGCTTTTGGGCGAAATTACGCTCGTGGACTCTAGACGTAGTTGTGGAGGCACGTTTTCGTACTTATTTATGCCCTCTCAATTTTTATATTTTTTCAAAATCATCGGAGGAACGACACGTGGCGAAACCACGAACAATTTCAGGAAAACACAATAGCCCCGTGGTCCCACGGGGTAGCCTCTTTGTCTGACAATCACGTGCGAGCTCACAGAAAACACGTTCGCTGGTTGGCCGCTGTCTCGGACACCGACTTCCCCCACTGTCACGGAAACCGCTTCCCCTTTGACGGAAAATCACTCCATGTGGCGGCACATACATAATTCCGTTTATATTTTAACGACTTGTGAAAAAGAGTAGGAGTATAATTTTTTTTTTTTTTTTAGCATTACTGTAAAGTACCATAATAGTAAATACTATTCATTAATAAAAAATAATTTATAAATACGATCTATTTTTTATTATTATTATTATTTGTTGAAAGTGGATTCATCCTCTATTAGTTCCCCGAGCTTTTTTTTTTTTTTTTTTTTTAAGGAAAGTGTTGGTTAAAACGACAGGTGTGGCGGTTAGATTTGCACCTTTTGAAGTGGGTTTGGCGGGAAGGTCAGCTATTTCCCGCCAGATCGGACGGCCACAGTGGGATCCACGTCATTTGGGGGTATATCCACATCGATATTTATGGGGATGTGAGGAAAAAAAAAAAGATAAGAAAAGGGCAATTGTGGGTCCACGTTTTTTTTTTTTTGGGTGGGGCGAAAAAGTCGAGAGCGAAATAGGACTGGCCTTTTGCAGCGAGGAAGGGCCAAGTACGAGGAGAGGGGAGAGAGAGAGAGAGAGGAAGCAAGAGGAATGAAAAGGAGCAAGACACGTGGATGACAGCTCAGACGTCTGTCACTGGGTCCCATACCTTTTTCCCTTAAATTCCCATTTTTCGTAATTCCCGCCTCTCTCTCTCTTTCTATCTCTCTCTCTCTCTCTTGCTTTTTTGACCGTTAAAACTCTTTTTGGCGGCAAATTTGAAAACCCTCTAGAGGGGGTCGGGATTTTTATTCGGTACAACGGCGCCGCAGATCTCTCCGTGAGACACTCGAGGCATGTTTTGATCCAACGTGATTAAACATGTTGGGGTTGTGATTTTGATTAATCAAACAAAAATCGGGAATCGAATTTTTCGTCCGTATCTTAACTTGTCCGGGCATTGAACTTAGAATGTGAGACGTGTTTCCCCACTACGCACTCACTTCACACGTTGTTCTGGTTTCTGTTAGTCCACACGACTTTGCATTTTCTTTCTACGATTTGTTATTTAATCTGTGGGTCCCTCTGTTGAAGCAAAATTCTGCAAGATTTTTGCCGCTTATTGCAAATTAATTACAGCTGCAGCACTGTGGTCAAAGTAGTAGGCATGTGACGGGCTAAGAAAATGTCTTTTTTTCTTTGGAAACCATTGCATTAAGCCGCCAGTAAATTTTGCTGTAAAATAAAATAAAAATAAAAAGCCCCCATTAAATTTGAACACTAAAATTATGAGACAATGTTGTATAAAATTGTATAGAATTTTATGAAGTTTTCAAAAACAGTCTTAAAGCAAAATTCCAAACGGACTATTATAGTATAAATTATATTTAGAGCTTTTTACAATGGGATCTTGTTGGTAACAATAGTTTATGTTTTATGATTGTTATAATAGCCCGTTAGATATCAAGTTAAGTACTCGTTTAGTAAACGTTTTTTAGTGTTATTATATTCAAACACAATGCAATTTTACATCAAGCGTAAACATTTAAATATAATCCTTTTCAACGTTATTATAAAAACAATTATTATTCAAAAGTTTTTTAAAACAATCATATCAACTTTTCAATTTTAACTTTTTATCTTTACTTTTACCAATCACATCAACTTTTAACTCTAAAATACTTTTCATCCAAACACACATTTCATTTAAATACAAAACAAATACTTTTCAACTAAATACAACACTCAAAAAACGAATTGTATTCAAACGCAATACGTTTACCAAACGACCCATAAAAATTTTTTTAGTTAATAAAAATTATAACTGGTTTTTAAAAAATTAATCTACTCTAATTTTAAAATTTCATTTAAAACCTTTGCTTCAAACATACGTTAATTATAATCATATCACAACAAAAATTAATAAAATATGCAAAAGTAGTTAAACTTAAAACAGATAATAATCACTAAAATTTGTATCCGTACGAATATTAGGTATTCTTATATATTCTCATTCTTTCTAATAATTTCTTAGTTTGTTTTCTAATTTTGTGGGTATGTGATGGTATCTCCAGTGGCAAAAAAAAAAAATCAAAGTGAAGAAATTCTTGGCTGTCGTTTATGCCGGATGGGAAGAAACATAAACGGGTATGATACATAAATATATTTTTTGTTTGAAATGTATAACACCCCTTTCACACTTGTTTTGACAATGGCTAGCACGTGAAATAAAATTGTTACGTTGTGGAAACATGGCATATCAACATTAGTGGTGTAGTTCATGATTAAAAAAATAACAAGAGAAAAATGGAAAAAGAAAAATCCCACAATAATTTTCAGTGTAGTATAGATGATACAACAAAATTCCGACTAGATCACTTGCATAAAAAATTTTGATAAAAGAATACAAGACACTAGTACAGCATATAAGTTTAACTTATTTGCATTGGTGCTCACTGAATTTTTCGAATTTAGTAATTTAGTCTTTCTTAACAATCAATCTTTTGAATTTATAATTTTTAACAATTCAATCCTTATTACTTCAATCAATTTTAATCATGACAGTTTTTGACACAAAACTTACATATTATAATCTAGGAGGGATATTGTTAATCATTTTTGCTTAATTTGAATGCAATCTTCTTTTTAAAGTTTTTATTTAAATTTGGATATAATTTAATTAAATTATAGATTTTAAAGGAAATTATATTGGAAATAAGTAAAAATATCAATAATACCCTTTTTGAATTATAATATGTAAGTTACATATAAAAAAATAATCTAAATTTTAATATATTTAAGTAAAAAAAACTAAATTATTAAAAATTATAAATCTAAAAAAGATTGATTATCAAGAAAAACAGTTTAGATTAAATTATTAAATTCGAAAAATTAAAGAGTATCCGTGCACATAAGTTTATAAGTCAAGAGTCCATTTGGTTGAGGTCTAATTTTTCATTTTTTTTATTATTTTGAGAACATTAATCTACCTGTCGTTCATTTTTTTATACATAAAATGACGTAATGGCCTATTTTCTACCTCGAAGTTTAAAACCCCAAGTATTTAATTTGGCTATTTCATTACAAAATACAAAGATACCACCAATTACTATTTTGAACAACAAATTAGCAAACCCGATCACATGCGTACAACTCGAAAGTCAACACAGCTGTGGATCACACGATCTCTGACCACTAGAAATAGTTGACTCTCTGGTTAATCGAATGGGTATTATCATTGTTTGGTACATTCTAAGATTCCTCCCTGTGACTGAGAAGCTTTTACCTAATGAGGAACAAAGTGGACGTCACACGCCGTTCGATCACTATCATACGCCTGGCATTTAAAATTACGACTAAACAAAAAGGTTAAAACACCAAATTAGAATTAAAACACATATAATAATAAATGAAGAAAAAAATGAAAAACCGGCCAAAGCCCAAAGGAAAACGTAAACAAAAAGGGAGAGTCTTTTGAGGGTCCTTCCTTCCTAGTTATGGCTTGCCTTGCAAGTCTGGTTTCTAACTGCTATGTCTTGTGAATAATCTTGGAAATGGATCGAAAGTTGACTACTGACACTGACAAATTTGTCTAGTAATGGAAATATGACATATTTTTTACTGCCTCATTATTATTTTCTTAATTATAATTACATTACCAAAACGCAACTTTAGCTTGAAGCCTTCATTATACATTTCTCGCAAAAATTAAAACTAAACTGTTCGCGTTGCATTGATTGATGTAATGCTGTTTTAAAAACCTTTTGGTACAAAATTGTATAATAAAAGAGGTACAAAAGATATATGCTTTGTTTCCTTTTATGATGTGGTGATTTTTGGCTGTGGAATGAAGGTAGTCTTTGCCCAAATTCATAATTTTTTTTTTTGAGTTATTAAATGTGATATATATTATTTGCCCCTTTTCTTTATGATATAGCCGTATAGGTAGAGTTAAAAGCCTTTTTTTTGGTTTTGCCTTTTACTCCTTTTGTTTTAAGGTGTTTTTGGGAATTTTTGAGATGGAGTTTCAGAGGTAGAAGACGGAATTTTAAAGGTTAAAAGAGAGAGAAAAATGTAAAATATAAATTTAAAAATTTTGAAATTAAACAGAAAAATACTGTATGAAAACCATATCCTCAAACAAGCCTTAAAGTTGTTACAAAAAATGTCAGGGTTCCAATTTGCAAGTTTGATGGCCAGCTGGAAACAGGTTGGAGGGAAAGCATATTTGTATAATCAAATCTGTATGAAAAATTAAAAAAAAAAAGTTACTATCATAATTAATTAAAAAAAATGAATCATGTTTCATATTTTTGAGATCCAATAGTTTTCTTTTAATAAATGTTGTTAAATACTAACAATTTCTTTAATGTTTGAAAGGAAAAAAAAAAAAAAACTTAAAAACTAAGTTTGACTTACTTTTTTAATGTAAACGAAATAACTGTGAATTTTAAAATAGTTATTCATGACCTATAAATAAGATCGTGACCCCTTTTTTGTTTTTTTTTTTTTTTGGTGCTTGAAATTGTAAAGATTGTGACGTTCCTTTTAGTTTGCCGAAATGCCTCACAATTTAGGTGCGTGTCCCTTTTGCCAATCCGTGAAAGGACACTGTACCCGATTACGGCCAATTGCACAATTGGATCTCTTGATTGTTCATGAGCAATAGACAGCAATTCTCCTTTCTTTTTCATTACGTCTCAACTATTTTTTGTCCATTATTTCACCAAAGAAGGGGAAAAAAAAAAAAAAAAAGGAAAATGGACAGTGATATCATCAATATTGATAACCAAAAAAAAAACGAGTATCAGATCTAGAGAAGAAAATAGACCCTTTCTTTTAATTGCGAAATTAAGAAATTAGTGTTCATTAAAATCATAGAACCCTATAATCTATATATAGCCTCTTAAATTCTCTTCCCCCGTAACCAACCAGAGTAAATTGATTTAAAATAATAAACGTGGCTACTCTCTCTACCAATAAATCTATTTGTCACTTTGTCCAAACTGGTTTTAATCATAATTCCTGCACATTCAACGTGCCAACTAGTGCATATTTAAAGAATTAGTCGTATTAATTTTCCTATTTTTAAGAAAGCATCAATTGGATAACATATGCTTAATTTCTTGCCTTATTTTTTATTTTTTTGGTTTGATTACAAATATATTTTTGGTAAATAAATTTGTCATGAAGTCATTTTTATCAATACGATATATGGGATTTGTTCACGTTACAATGTGACATGTATGATTTATGGACAACCAATGTGCTATCTTGTTAGATCTGTCGGCCAACAACTTCTTGCCCTTTTTTTGTTGTCGTTTTTGTTGAGATGACAGGATTGTGAACGAAATATTACTCCACCAAGACAGTTGTGAACTATTGTCAAGTCAAATCAGCTGTTTTAGGTTATTAATCCCACCAAACTAACATCTAACTTGATTAATACATTTCATAAAATATTATCCTCATCGTGCTTCTAGACTTCTTTGTTTAGGCAGTGTTGAAGCAGGAGAAAAGAAAGAAAAAAAAAAGAAAGAAAGAAAAAGCAGGCAACCAAAAAAAAAAAAAAAGGAAGAAGAAAAGGGTATTTTTTATTATAATAAAAAAGAAAATGGTCGATGGCTTTTTTGTGAAGGTAAAGCTTGTTATTGTAGTTGATTGTCTTAACTGTTGAAGTAACTTTCTATCAGTTAAATTTGTAAGTATTTATATTAAAAATTTATAGTGCGACATATAGATCATAAAATGACTTCTAATCATAAATTAAATCATTAAAAAGTTGATCTAATTACTAAAAGAAAAAACTATTGGTAAAAAATATAATTTATATAATAAATTTTTTGTTTTGTAAAAGTTAACTATGCACTTGCAAAATCATAATTTCTTTGTTATTGGGTAAAATTGTAAATTTATTGTCACTACAATATTTTACTTCCAAACTTATCTTCAATGTGAGAAGAATATCACAAGTTAAAAGTTTAGGATTTACCAACCCTAGGTGTGAAAGAGTTTTAAATAAATAAATATATATATATACACACAACAATTACGGCATAATTATTAAGAGCACGTTGAATATCAATTTTATAATAAACGTAAAGTTTACATTTAAATACAATCATTTTCAACAGTGTTATGAAAATAATTACTATTTAAAAGTTTTTTAAAATAATTATATTAACTTTTCAACTCTTACTATTTATCTCTATTTTTACCAATTACATCAACTTTTTAACTCTAAAATACTTTTCATCCAAATACACATTTTATTCAAATACAAAACAAATACTTTTCAACTAAATAAACACTTAAAAAAATTATATTTAAATGTAATTAAAATATAATACGTTTATTAAACGTTGCTATTGGTTTTTCACGAGGGACACGTCAATAAAATAAAATTAAAGCAAATTACTAATCAGACTCGTACTTTTTGATGAAATATATCATTGTGCAACAAAAAGCCTAATTTTCTTTCTTTTCCTAGTTTATCGAAGTTTGAGTTTTTAGTTCAACTCGATCGCCGCACAAATTGACTCAAGAAAGGGGGAGAAAGAGCTGCAAGAAAATTAAACTTCGCATATAACATACTATACGTGTTAAATTTTTGTCTAATTTAGTGCCACTTAAAAATTTTAATTCAATTAAATATGAAAATTTTTATCTTGAGGAATACATTTACCATAGAGGTTATTATTTTTATAAGATTCTTTTGCTTTTTATGATTGCGATTATAGTTACTATTTTAATGGTAGTATATCTGTCAGACTAACTCAAAAGTTGATTACAATACCAACTCTTTAAGCATGGAATGGACCTTTAATTCAATTCATATGAAATTTCATACACCAAAAACAACTGTGATTTTATTTCATTTTTTTCCATAGCGTATATAAAAATACATATATATAATTTGTATAGGCATGTATATATAGGAATTATATATAGTAATAACTCTCATTTTATATCATCAATAAAAATTGTCTTTGAATTATTGAATTAATAATTTTTTATAGTATCTACCTTAAAAATTTATCACACATGATATATATTCATTACAGTCATAGTTCATGTCATTATAAATATAATTCAACGATCAAAATAGCATTATTTTAATCAATGATGTAAAATTTTCATTGACATAAAAATGTCGACCACAACAACAAAGATGATTGGATCAATATGCAAGTGAATGATGTCTAACACCCTTTACAACTAGAGGTCTGGTTTTCAAACCGAAAGTTCCACACGCTGTTGGGTCGACAGGTACAACTAATTAAAATCATTAGAACGACACTTTTCTAAGCACAAGAATCTCCTACCCAGATTTCAGCTTTTCACATGTGACTGGGACGTGTGTTTTTACCTTTTCTTGCTTATTATTGGTCTTGTAAATATGTCTATCTATCTCAGCATATGGGCTATAGTCGATGGGTCACCGATATTTAACATAACCAAGGTGAATATGGATATAACAATCTGCAAAAAGATCTTGTGATGTGATCAGAAGATCATAATTGGAATTTAAATTTTTGTCACTTTGCTAAATACTTTTCTTTTGAAAAGAAAAAGAAAAAAAGGGCGAGAGAGATCTCTTACGTGGATATGGAAAAGCACATTATAAAATAGAACTCAATTTTTTCAATTCTCAACAAGTTTTTTGCCGTGCAACTTATATGTGTTTATTAATAAATATTATTGCCGTTGCTTTTAGAATTATAATTCTTTGATGGTTATATATGTAATTTAACTATAATTTGATGTTTGATTTCATTATAAATAATATAATTGAAAAATTTACACTTCAAATTATTATAAAGAAAAAAAAAAGATTTACAATTTTGCAGTATCCTAATTAAATTAGCTCGTAATTAGGATGTAATATAGCTGTAAGTTGTGTATGACAATTGATGGTGAGACAAACGCTTGTTTTGTCATATCTCTGAACTCTTTTAAGTGTTTCAAGTAATTAAGCAACATTTGTTAAGGGCTCCAAGTTTATTAGTTGAAATTTATCTATTATGGGATATTTGATAAATGTATTGCGTTCGCATTATATTTAAACGCGATACATTGAATGCATTTTGTATCTGGATGAAAAAGTATTTGAATTGTATTTTAAAATTAAAAAGTTGATGTGATTGATAAAAGTAGATATGAAAAGTGAGATAGAGAGAAAATATGGTGTGAATGGAAAAAAATTTATTTTTAAAATATTTTAAAATAATAAATGTACTTGAGACACTGTCGAAAAATATTATATTTGAATATAAAACTGTTATATTTAAATGAAAATTACATTTTATTCAAACGTAATTTAAATACAAAATAGCAATCGAACGTCCCATTAGCCTATGTTAGCGCTTAATTGCACAAGTTGGGTGAAAAAAATAGTAACACTTGATTCAATGTTAGCCGAATTCATATTTACAGGCCATATGCAATGCACTAAACATTGCGTCCAATTCGCTATGTGACTTGGCACCTCAAGAATGACAATACCCTATAATTCCCTATAATAATTACCTTAACGAAGTCAAACACTAAAGGGGCATCTCATGCGTGCCGTACATGCAAAGACTGCATGGGCTCACACGCTGAGATCTGGCTTAGATGCTTCACACTAAGCAGAAATCTCCATATACATGCTCAACTTTTTATGATTTCTTTACATGTTTTTACGGCAGGTCATAAAAAGATGCACTATCGATGAGACTATTTTTCAGGAGTTAAATTTATATCAGAACTAGTTGTTTTTGCCTGCTTTTTTTTTTTTTTTTTTTAACGTGATTTTAGATCTCTCTGTGAAACACCCATCTTCATTCTTCATTCCACACTAAAAAAGGTTCAAATATTCCAATTTGACCATTCAGAACTCCTTATCTTTCCCTCAATTCACTGCAAGAGACACGAAGGACCTGAACTCTTACCCCCAAGGACAGAAAAACACAGATTTTGCAGGCTGCCAGAAATATCTAAGTGGGCAGCCACTTTCCTGTAGACTTCCATCTAAGATTAGTCAAGAAATAGTGACCCATGCTTGTGAAATTTCAAAGGGTAATTTGACCCTTTCCCCACAGGGTTTTGTCCTCCCTCATGATGTATAATTGAACATCAGAGAGAGAGAGAGGCAGAGGGAGAGAGAGAGAGTTTTAAAAAGATATCCTCAATTTTGGTCATTTTCTCATCTGGCCCATCGATTTATAAAATGTGGCATTCAATCCCCCAGAGATTTCAATAGTTTACAAATTTTATATCTTCCTCATAGATACGTCGATATCTAACAATGAATGCTAACCTAACTAAAACGCAAAGATGTCAATTTGGTTAGAGCTACCAGCTCGGCGTTTTGGTCTACTTTCTTGATGAAATCCGATGGAAGGGCCGAATTTGTAAAATTTTGAAAGCTTGGGGAGGTAACCAAAGTTTGGGGTTAAAAATTTAAAAAATATATACATATATAAAAGTAAAGAAAAGGGTCTTGCCCTTGTTGCCAAATCACATGGCACCACATGGTATATCATATGAGTTGGCTATCCTTTATTGGGACAATGAGGGGGGGTCCATTAAGCGGTGGTCCGACACAACCGGTCAGGGGAGTTTACCTTTGTGATAAAACCTAATAACATTGTTGCTAATTCGTAATTACCAAGAGCAACTGCAGTGTCAGAAACATCATTACTCAAAGGCAATGAAGGAGTGGCCTTGGCAGTTAGTTTGGTCCACCGGCATTGTAAGTTTGTTTCTGAATTTAGTAGCTGCACATGAAAGCCTGTAGTGCCTGTCACTGCTACAACTCCTACTCGCATTAATCACAAGCATTCTCGTGAATATGGTAATTTTTTTATTTGAATATAAGCACTAATCAAAAGCATGGATACAATGGGCAAGCAGCCCCTCCCTTTTTTTTTAAGAAATATTTCGAAAAAGCACATTTCTACAAGATTATCTAATTTATCAAATCAACTAATCACTCAATATTCATTCATTAAATTACCATGCATCCACCCATTATAGAGTCTCTTGTCTCTCATTTTGTCATTTTTTAATGTTTATATTATAGAGGGACTAATGGTATGTATATAATAAGATAAACATATTTTTTTTGAGAGGTTAAGCTTTTATTTATTTTTAATACATTCCAAATACTCTAAGTATTTTGTCAAAAAAAAAAAAAAACTCCTAGTATCAACCTACTAAAAGATGCAATGACTTGAGAAAACACAGATATAATAACTTGATCTTGAAATTTATGGCATATAACAAGGGAAAATTGTAGTAAATAGGTAATTTTTTGTGGTTTGAAAGTAAATAGCATAATTTGAAACCTTAAAAAATTAATAACATCATTTATTTTATGATTTACTATATTTCATTTTTATCACTTTTCTACACAGTTCCCACCACGCCTTCTTTTCCCTCTCACTATACCCGATCTCTCTTTCTCTCTCTCTCTCTCTTTTTCTGTCTTCCCCCCTTCCTGAAAGCTGCCATCATTGCCAACCAACCGATCAACAATGAACAACAGTAGCAATTGCCACTATGATCTTGGATCAATCGAGAGTTCCGCCTTTCTTCTCTACAAGTGGATCTTCCCATCGATCTGGGATCGTGGATCTCGAGATTGAAGAAATTGCAATGGTGATCAAATCTTTGAGTGGAATCAACTCTTAGTGATGCTGAAAGAACGACCACAACCAAATCTAGATGAGATCACTATAGTAATTGACTGTTGACAGCAATGGAATTGCGAACTCAATCGCATCTCAATAGGATTGTGACCTCAACCGGATATCTTTCTCCTAATGTGGATTGGAGACATTACACTGATAACAATGATAGGAGAGTGATAGTGACCAAGTCTCAACAAGATCATGATGATGATCAACTGGTAGCAATAGCGGAATTGCGACCTCAATCGAATATCTAATTCTTCTCCTTCTACCCGCTGTTGCCACCTTTCTTCGTTAAAGTCCACCAATCAATTTTGTGGCTTATGGATTTTGGGAAAATTGAGAGTTAGGATTGGGGTTTGGGTTTCATTGGATTTTGGTCTTAATTTGGGAAAAACTTTTAGGTTAGGGTTTTGTTGGAATTGGGGCTTAATTTAGGGATATTTTGGGGTCTTTTTTGTAATTTCAGAAATTTTTTTAAATAATATAAATGGTAAATATTGGTGTAAATAAAGAATTTATGTCATAAATCAATAATTAATTGGAGTAAATTAAGAACTTACAACTAATTACATTGATAAACTAAGAATTTACAAATGATTTATCAAACTAAATGATTTATCAAAGAATTAAATATTTATAAAAATTAGTAAATCAATTATTTATTAAGTAACAAAAGTAATTTAATAAATAAATTTATCAAAATTAGTACATAAATAATTTATTAAATTAAAAAGTGATTTATTAAATAAATTTATCTAAATTTATATATAAGAGGCATTTTTAAAATTTTAAGTTTTTATAAATCATGATTTATTAAAAATATACTATTTTTCAAAAGCCTAAAACTTTTATGTTATTTATTTTTGCCCAACTTCAATTTTGACCGATCTATCTCATTCTCTCCTTAGTAAGTGATTCAAGACGTTTGTATGTTTTTTCAAAATAGGCTCAATAATTTTGGGCCAACAAGCCCATGTTTTTGAGAAGCAGGCCCATGCCTATAAGATGTTTTGATTTGGGCCAAGACCCAGAATAGTTAGATACCAAAGTAAATGACGTCGTTTACTCAGCAAAAAAGAGAAAAAAGTACGGAGCACGTCGTTTCTGTCCTATCCCGTTTCATATCCAAACCGAACGAAAACCCGGACAAACACAGCAAAAGTTCGGAGCCTTGTTTCCCTTTTTCCCCAAAAATGGCGACCGGAAACGCCACTCTTCTCTCCAAGCTTCCCAAAATGACAACACTCTCTCAACCCAATTGCAGAACAAAACCCACAATTTTACAGAGCCCATGGCTGGGCACGAACAGTCTCTGGCTTCAGTCAACGATTCTCGGACCTCGCCAGAAGAAAGTCCGTCTCGTCGCCGCCACAGTCTCTTTCAGCCTCCCGGTAACGTAAGTTTTTGTTCTCTAATATTTCTCTCATCTGCAACACGAAAAAAAAAAGAAAGAAAAAAACGAAAATTGCCCATATTAGGTAAGGCACGGTTTTGTTTCAGATGCTTCTGATTTGGTACTCTGCAGAAAACCAGAGACAGCTTCTTCCGCTGACAAACTACCCAAGTGAGCTTTTTTTTTTTCCTTGTATATATGTATATTGGTTTCTGGGTTTTGTTAGGACTGAATTGTTTATATATATGTTGGGTTTTCTTGTATATATGTGTTGGGGCAGGTGGTCATGGAGGGCAATAAAGTCATTTACCATGGCTGAATTGGAAGCTAGGAAGCTCAAGTACCCAACTACTGGGACTGAAGCGCTTCTCATGGGGATCCTCGTTGAGGGTAAGCTTTTGGTTAAATCGACCTCTCCTCTTATTATTATTATTTTTTGGCTGTAAAATACATTTTATATAAGTTATTCTTTATCCTAATTACTTTAGCAGCAATACTTCTGGTCACTGCAAACTACTCCTTTAGAGCTTCTGTATAAACTGTGAAGTCTAGTAGAAATTTAATTCCATGCTTAAAGTCTATGCTAAATGAAAATTTACGTTTTCTATTTAAATATTGATACGCAGCTACTAAAAGCAATTTTTTCGGTTCTGTGTTGTTCATAATGGTTTGGTGGAAGGAAGGTCTAAGATTAGTAAAGTTACCTTTTGTATGTGTTGAGAGTTGAGACTACAAGACCTTGTTTAGAAGGCAAAGTAAAAGGGTGATGGGAATTGGAGGATTAGTAAACGGATTTTAGGACTTATGATTATTTGGTAACACGGATTAGAGGAGGGTGGTTTTAGTGAGGGACTCAAAATCATCTGTCGGCCTCCAATTTTGATCCCCGTGAAGTTGGGAAGGGTTGGAGTTAGGATTTCGTACCAAACACAATAGAAGAAAAATCTTATTCATCTTCTATATTTTCGTCTCCTAGGTCTTATACCTCTCTTTCCTTCCAAATGCAACCTAAAGGTTTCTGTAAGGGAAAAGAGAAAAGTCAAATATCGCTATTCTAAGTTGAAAACTACAACAATCAATTTATTGACTTGAGGTTTTCTTGTAATGCAAGGCTTAGATGGTATGCATGGTCTAAAGCTTCCATTTTACTATCGGTCTCCTTCTGTGAACGTGTCTTCATTCTGTGATTAATGACAAATTACATGCCACATTATTATTGGAGCAGCAAGATATTATTGATTGAGTCTGAACTATTAGTTCAACAGACTGAATGCTTTCATTTTGGACTTCAGGTACTGGTCTGGCTGCAAAGTTTTTGCGAGCAAATGGAATAACACTCTTAAAGGTGCGAGAAGAAACTATTAAATTACTTGGGAAGGCAGACATGTACTTTTTCAGTCCTGAGCATCCTCCGCTGACTGAAGATGCTCAAAGAGTACTTGATTGGGCTCTTGATAAAAAGGTTAAATCTGGTAAGTTTTAGTAGATTTCTTGGCAGTTATTTTGGTGGGTTTGAATTCCCGTATGCAAAAAGTTTCCATGTTTAACAGCATTGCTTGATAATAGTTAGTATTATGCCACTTTTTGATCTTGACTTCATTGCTGCACTTAGCAGCATTGTGCCTTTTAAAATTTTCTTTGGCATATTTCCTAGCTTGTTCTGCTCTATGTTGAAATTCTTTCTTGTTATTCGTTGATTGTTAATTCCAGGTAATGATGGAGAAATTACAACTTCGTATCTGCTTCTTGGAATTTGGTCAGAAATCGATTCCCCTGGTCACAAAATAATGGCTACGCTAGGATTCAATGATGAGAAAGGCAGAGAGTTGGAGTCTTTAAGTTCTGAACCTGGATTGGATGATGATTAATGCTGAGATGTTATTTTCTTGGTTGCAGATGGATCAAAGGATGTTTTGCTGAGACTTTAATCCGGTTTACAAGTTATTCAATTTATGCAACCGTTGGCTCTCTTTATGAAATTCCACCAAACGGGTCCAAATTGTTCACGGGATTATTGTTTTCTTTGTTAAATTCTCGATCTCATTTCATGGTATAATATGTTTGCCTTGGAAATACAGGGGAAGATGCTTAACATTCTGTGTTTTGTTGCGAGGCATTTTGTGGAATTTGAGATTGCTAGGGGAGTGGGCTTCCATTTTAAATTGTCAACTTATTGAGTGTAGTGTTTCAGTACCCTTATCTGGTTACAATTGTTGTGTGTTTGGTGCCCTTGACACATTTGTCCTTCTAAGTTGTGCATTGGTTGAATTGAAATTGAAGTGCATTTGATTTTTTTTTTTTTTAATAGATATTCTCATGGAGGATTCTATGATAGGGTGAGAAAAATACCCTCTTGTTCATCACATCAATGCGAATTTAACAGAAACTAATAAAAATTTGACAGTAACAATAGGGTGATGCAAATTTAACAGAAACTAATAAAAATCTGGTCGTTACAATAGGGGGTGTGTGTGTGTGTGTGTATGTGTGTGTGTGGCTGTAACAATGGTGTGTGTGTGTGCTTAGAGTGTTCTCTTATTCTCATAGTTGACCGTTATTAATTGTCTCAGACGCTTTACCATGCTGATCATCTCTCACCTCAGTGCCTGAGGCATGATGAACGACAGCCAAAGTAAGTACCTGTGCCTTGCCAGCGTCTTCATCCCAGTTGATCCTGAAAACAAACACCAACAACAAAACAAGGCAGAAAGCAATCCCTATCAAGAATCCCAACAATAGTCCACCGAGCCCAAGCGCAACCTTGAAAGCAAAAACCACCCCTAAAGGCAAGGCCAGGAGATAAAACCCACCAAGATTTGCATACATAGCTAGCCACGGCCTTGCTGTTCCCCTAACAATTCCTACACAAACATTGAACGGGAAATTTATAATCTCCACCAAGGCCATCAACAACATCGTCTTCTTCACTCCTCTTACAATCCCCTTGTCATGGCTGAACAAAGGCCCCCAACTCCCCCTGGCTGCAACCGTCAACAAGCTGCCAATGAACCCCAAGATCACGCTCACTGCCAGAGACACATAGGCTGCATGATGGGCAGGGCCGGCTCTGTTAGCACCAAGCTCATTGGACACGCGGGTTGATGCACAAGTAGAGAGGGAAAGCATGACAGAGTAGAGTAGATAATCAAAGTTTAGCACAATGGTAAGGACCCCAACTGCTTGTTTCGGGTTTCCAAGCCTTCCTGTTAGAAGGACTAGGATCTCATAACACCACCACTCAAGGCAGGTTGTAAGGCAACATGGTCCTGAAAGCTTGAGCAGATTCATCCAATCTCTATATCCTTGCTCCCACCACCCGCCTTCCTTCCACGTCCCTTCCTTTCTGTTTTCTACAACAAACACATATATGGTTAGTAGAATCACGATTATGAGATCGCTGATCCACACAGACATCGAAACGCCCTCGAGACCATTGGCTCTCGAAAGAAAGATGTTGATGGGGACATGTAAAGCTAGTGCCAGAGCTGAGCTGAACATGATAGGAACTGTTATGCACTGTGAGCTCAAGTACGCCCAGAGAGGATAGAGGAATGAGGTGACTACCAAGTCAGGCAGGAGATGGAGAAGGTATTTTTTAGTGACGGTTGAAATATCTTCTTGTTGGCCAAAATGGATGAGGATTTTGTCAACATGGAGCCACAAGAAAGAAATAGGGATTGTCACTAGCAACAACAAAATGGTTACCATGAGAAGGGTCTTGTGGAGGAGCTTGAAGTTTTTAGCTCCATAAGCTTGGCCACATATTGGTTCCATGGCGCGACATAGCCCACTCAAGATGGATAATCCCGTGACATTAGCGAAAGAGAAGCCAAGCGAGCCGCCGGCAAGCTGAAGCTCTCCAAGCCGGCCTAGAAATGCTGTTGTGATGGCTATCTTTATGAACCATGCCGAGTTCATGACCACCAACGGAACTGTTAGTCTTAGTTGAGTTTTCAGCTCTGATTTCATAAACTTGGCATAATTTGCCAGCCATTTTCGAGTACTAGAGGGTGTTGTGCTTTGGTTCTCTTGCAGGTTTGATGCTTCGGGCATGGTGGGTTTCTTTCAAATGATGACTTTGTTTTTACTGAATTGTTGAATAACAGCCTGTTTTTATGCAAGGTTGATTGTTTACGAGTGCATGAATCTCGAGACTTAGAAGAAGCAAATTGGGAAGGACTTAATTTTACAGTTTTTTAACTGCCAATTCGGGGAGAGATAGAGAGAGAGAGTGAGTGGTAGTGGTGGATTTATAGTGCGTGATGAGAGTGACAAAGCCATTGATTGCTTAGTGCTCACATATATCACCCTTGGAATCACTTGAGATTTTGTGTGTTTTTTATTTTTTATTTTTGAAAAGTGATAAGAAGAAAAAAAGTTGTTCTAGAGCAGGTGGAAAAATAATTTATTGTGCAACAACAATAAGACTTATATTGTGTGCTCAAATTATTTACTTGTTAACTAATTCAAAGAATATAAATAAATATTACGTTTTTATAAAACAGGAGTAATAGTTTTATTTAAAGATTTTTATATTATATGTGTCGTCTGATTTCAATTATAAAGGTAGGATCAAATAAGATATAAAATTTATTGAAGTAGATATTCTACAGAAAAACAAAATTATCCTCAAATTTCCACCAAGTAACTGCTATAACTTAATTTTAGCTCATTCTAAACAAAACAAGGCCTTATTCTTATTCTGCCTAACCATGCATACCTAATTAAGCAACAAATAAGCTAATATCAACTTTTTAATGGCTAATTGCCTGTGACTCACTCTATGGCAAATTATTTGCCAAACTATTTTTTTTCCCTGCTGGCCCAATAAATATTAAGTCATGTACTATATTTATTCGGTTGCATCTCTTAGTACCAAAGTCAATATTTCGTCTCTCATGAAATCTTCTCTTTTGACAACCTTAAGCTCTCTTTTTCTTCTTGTCACAAACTAAAGCTTGATAGTTTTGATAAAATTAGCATATAGATTTCATAAGAATCAAGTTCCAACAAAAATTAGAAGATCTGTAAACGAAAGAGGTCAGTTTAGAGATAGATACAAGAATACACACACACACACACATAGGGTGAGAAAACACAAATATTCTGATATGTTTCTAATTGCAAAAGCCAATATGCCCTTACTTAAAGAGAGAGAAGAAATTCAGCAAGTCTTGGTAACATGAATAAGAACTTTTTAAAGAAAGTGAAAAGAAGAAAGGAACATGAGCAGTAAATCTGTGGTCCTCCATGGAATTAAGGCTAATAAATCCAAGATTCTGAGCTACGAGGAAATAAAAAGGAGGCTATTTTAAGGGCCCCCATCTTGAATCTTTTCCTTTCATTTTCCAAAGTTAGTTATAGATTATTAAAGAAGTTTTATTTTTTTTCCCCTGTCTTGCAAAGATTCTTTTTTGAATTCAAAAAAAGAAAAATCAAGATATCTGACACAATTTACGTGTGGTTAAATTTATCTCACTAATTTTGTTTAAAATTTCTATATATTTTTTACACTATTGAAAAAATAAGATTGTATTTGACATGCATATCTTAGTGAGTTATTATAATAGTATGGGATGGTTCACTTTCATTCCACATGTGATTTTGATAGATTCCGAAAAGGGAGCTCAACGGAGGCATGAGGACAATATTACTAATGGAAAACATGTGCCTGCACAAAGGAATGCATGGGAAAATTACCCATATTTTGCCAAATCATATACCAATTTTCTTTGTGTTGTTTTGAACTTAATTTCCCTCACATGAAGATATATCAAAGAGATGGACGTATAAAATGAATTTACAGTCAATCTTCCTTTCTATACAACATTCGTTAATCATGAATTGACATGGAGTCATGTATGACCATTTCCTCTCCTTTAACAAAAATCATAATGCACCTGAAATCCGCCGCTTGTCATATTAATTAGCTCACGTTTACCACTTATGAAACTTTTTGTAAATTTTTAGGCCTTCGCTCACTTAACTCAGTGTCAATTATGATGACCTTAATCATAATTTCTTTTAAAGTAAATTATAAACAAAGATTAATTGATATCAGAATCAATTAGAACATCTAAATTAAAATGACTCTTTTTAGTTGTTTTAAAGTAAATATAAGTGAAATGGACCAATTATTCATTGATTTTATTCATGACTTTTTCTTTAACATGCAATCTTTGTCCAATCAAATAATGTTTTCCCCTCTTTTTATAGACAGGAGATAATCCATTTTTATGTGGCTAATCTTTCATCAAATTAGCAAAGCTTCAACTAAGCCATTCCCCTTCTCTTTCTCTTTGTGGTGTCTTCACGGTACTAGTTTTAATCACCAAGAAAAACAATTAAAATTAGGGCTTTCTGAGTTTTTCTCAAAAAAATTTTGGAAAATTTCATTATATGAGGGTGTGATAATTGAAAAGACTAATCTATATAGCTTTTCCAAAAATCACATTTCAAATTAATTTCCCTATTAGCCCATTTTTCTCCTTCTCATTGTCAAATGCATTTAAGCAATCCGAGGTGTCACATATTTGAAAAACGTTACTCAATAGATATAACAAAAAATCATGATAAAAAAAAAAGAAGAATATGAGATCAATTTTAAAAATCGCCACATAAATCTTGTCATATGTTGTATCAAAATGTTATCCAAGCTTTAGAAAGTGACATGCAAAAGTTTGCGTAAATAATAATGTTTGAGGACTTTTGAAAATAATGGATTCACCGCTGACCATTTAAAACAACATGAAATCCCTACGATTAAGGAAATGGTCAAATTATTTTAAAATATTCCAAATAGTTTATTTGTGAATTCCATACAGCTCAAGCACGTTTCTTCTACCAATTGAACTGATTTTTAGGGACCCAACTTAGATTTTGACATATCATTTAAAAAAAAAAAAAAAACCTTCATTAACGTTTGTTTAATGTCCAACCAATCCGTTTGCAAAATCCGATAATAATAACTGCAACAATTTTTTTCCCTCTCATCTTTTTTTTCCCCCTCTCTCCCTCAACATTTGTTTCAAGAATCAGGCCAAGTTGGAAATTAAAAATAACAAAAAACTCAGAAATTATATATAGCAAATGATAGAAAAAAGAAATCAACATGTTCTCTGATTTCAAGTTTAATTGAATGAAGGTACTCCTTTTCAAACATATTAAAAAAGAAAAAAGAAAAAGCAGTTCCATCTCCCTTAAGATTTGCAAAGATCTGACAAGCCAACAACTAGTATTTTGCATATTCAATTTATTTTGGAGCTTGAATCATTTAGATATCATAATTTTTCTTTGTTCCGATTACTAATTTCTGAAAAGAAAACCCAGAAATTCACACTTCAAATCCATCCATAATTTCATTTCCTTTGTTCTTTCTTATTGAATTTTTCTCAAACAAGTCTTCAATTAGGATGAGATTGAGTTCGGAAGAGAGAGACGAGAAAACATGAGAGGGGGAAATGGAAAAGAAAGATGAGAGAACAACAGTTACAATCATTGATACGAGAGAGAGACGAGAAAACAAAAGACGAGAGAGAAAATAGTTGTTGTGGTAATTGTTGGGATAATAAATAAAGAGTGAGAAGCAGACTATTTGGAATGAAGATGATGTGTTAAAATCTAATTTATTAGACATGGAATTAGATAAACAAATTTGATAGAGGATTTGGGTTCGATTTTTAGTCATGAAACCGACCAATACTACTACAAGCAAAACGGAGTGTGTGATTACACAACAATATTAGCTTCTGCTTTAGTTTGGCAAAGTCTTAGACATGAAACAGAATAATTATACCGCAAATGAAATCACACACACACACACACACATTTACACTTGTCATAGCGAGATATGCATAACTATGGAGAAACAAGCACCTGAAGTCATTATATATAATACTCCTTTTCCAAGTACCCTTATATATGTGTGCGTATTTATGTAGAAGTGAGTGTGATTGTTGTTCCCACAAACACCAACTTATAATTCCACCTTCCAATCTTACTATTCTTGCCTTGCTCCTTTGGTCGTTTAATCAAACAAGATGATAAACAGTGGTGAAACCAACCTTCTAGTTTTAATAGGACATTAAGTTCTTTTATTTATTTATTTTATAAATTAGTGTATGTTTGTTTGACATGTTCAAAATTGGAAAATGAAAAATTTTTCATTTTAAGAAAAATCAACTTTCTTAAATTTCCATATCAAAACATCCAAAATTTTTCATTTTTAGAAAATAGAAAAAGAGCTCTCTAGACAAAAAAAGTTTTCATTCATCTAAACAATTTTTCATTTTTAAAAAAATTCCAAACAACTTTTTATTTTTCATATTTAAAAATATTCTATTTTCCAAAAACAATCCTCCCATCCAAACGGAGGATTAGACGTAAATATAAAAAATTTAAAATTCAGTAATTACAATGTATGTGTAAAAATTGAATCGCATTAAGGATAAAAATAAGAAATGTAATCATAAATTTTTTAAAGCTTATTCAAAATACAAAAAAAGTTAGTTAGGATAAATAGATTACAACAAATGATAACTTTAAAGAGCTTGTTCGGTGGAATAGAAAAATATGAATGATAGTGATTGAAAGATTACTGAAAGAATTTAAAGATTGATTTGTTTAGTGAAATTAAAAAGTAAAGAGGATATTAAAAGAGTGTCAATATAATCAAGATTTTTGATATATCTACTGATTTCTGTCTCTTATATTCTTATTTTTAAAATTAATTTTCTTAATTTTAATTAGTATGTAAAGAAACTTAATTTGTTATTAATGAAGAGCATATTGATATCTATAGACTTTTCTTTTTTTTGATTAGCAGAGCGTGTTCACTGGCTTGGACAATAAATCATGGATGACATAGGTGGACAAACGCATGTGTGAAGAGGTGAAATGATGGGCTTAATGAGTGCATTTTTTAATTTTCTGATTCTGACAAGGATATGTGTAGGTCCAAAAGATCACCATATTGCTTGTACTGGAAATCTGAAAAAAGCAGTGAATGCTGAGTACAGCATGATCAAAGGCGCTGATATTATATATATATATTTTTTTGGCTAATGAAGAACATATATATTTGATTGGCATTTTTTTTGCATATCCTACAAGGCTAAAAAATTAGATTTTCCACCATCCTTCCAATTTCGATTTACCCTGAAAAACTAGGATTCTGGGATGTAATTTGTTGAATACAATGATGAGAAACCTCAGTATCTAAGTTACAGCCAATGAATTACTTACCCAAGTCTAGCTATAGAACATACATATATATATGTGTGTGTGTGTGTGTGTGTGTATTTGTTCATATATGGATGATTATTATAAACTTTCCATCATAGTCCTAGTAAATTCTTATTGTGGGATCAGAAGTGTGCCTCTTTGCATTGTCCATTTAATGAAATAGTGTGCTTTGTGACCAACACGCTGGTTCTAAATACGTGAATGAATCGATCCAAGACGTTTGGCAGTTATTTTGGCTGCCTTGAATTCTTACGTGCAAAAAGTTAACCCTTCCACATTTAACATTGCTTCATAATAGTTAATATCATACCCCTTCTGAATCTTGACTTCAATTTCATACCGTCTGCCGTCTGGCATCAATCTCGTTTATGGCATATTTTCTAGCGTGATTCTGCTTTATGCTGAAATCCTTGTTTCGTTAATATCAGGTAATAGTGGAGTTTCCACAACTTCTTATCTGCTTCTTGGCATTTGGTCAGATGTCGATTCCTGGCTCTGTTAAGATTCAGTGATAAGAAAGCCAAAGAGTAGGATAAATAGATTACAACAAATGAAAACTTAAAAGAGCTTGTTCGGTGGGATAGAATAATAGGAATTATAGTGGTTGAAAGATTAATAAAAGAATTTAAAGATTGATATATTTAATGGAATTAAAAAGTGAAGAGAGTATTAAAGGAGTGTCAATATAATCAGAATATCTTAGTGCATTTATTGAGTTCTGTCTCTGTCTCTGCATCTTCTCATTTCAAAATGATTTTTTGTTTTAATTTTAAAACAGAATGTCAAATAAGACTTAGTTTGTTATCGGTGAAGCCAGTGAATTACTTACCCAATTGTCTAGCTATTTAACACACATACACACACACAATATTTATATATCTTTATTTGTTAGGATGATTATCATAAACTTTCTATCCCATTCCTAGTAAATTCTTATTGTGGGATCAGAAACGTATATCTTTGCTCTGTCCATTTAATGAAATAGTGTGCTTTGTAAAACAAACTGGTTCAAAATACATGAATGAATCGATCAAAATGTTTGGTATGTTGGGCATATCTAACACGACACTTTAAACAATGGAAAAGGTTGCTCAACACCGTCGGATTGAATGGGGGCTCTCACAAAAGGATAGTCCTCACTTTGAATACCTTCATTTTGGACTTGAGGTACTGGTCTGGCTGCAAAACTAATGGAATAACACTTTTACAGGTGCGGGAAGAGACTATTAATGGTTTGATTAGATTACGAGTTCGCATCAGAAAATTTAGATTAAATTTAAAATGAGTTAAATCATATAATAAATCTTATGTTTAGTGCTTAAATTTGAATTAAAGAATTAGTTAAAAGTGTTTAGATAGTAAAGTTGGATTTGAAACTTGTAACTTTTTTACGTGGTTAGTATTTTGTATAAAAGAAGATTTATAACTAGTATTTTTGAGTTTAAAATACTATATAAATTATGAACTATAAAGCTTAAAACGGACTCACAAATTGAATACAAAATTGAGTTTAAACACAATTTTTTGAGTTCGACTTAGTGATCGAAACGAATTTTAAATTACTTGGGAAGGCAGCCATGTACTATTTCAATCTCGAGTATCCTCTGTTGACCGAAGATGCTCAAAGAGCACTCGATTAGGTGGTCGATAAAAAGATTTGATTCTTTATCTTGGCAATTATTTTGGTTGGCTTGAATTTAATAACTATTAGTTAATTGGAAGTGACATAAATCATCATTTAATAGAAGGACAAGTTTTATTTTACCTTGAATTTTGGTGTTTTTATAATTTTACTTTATAAATTTTGAAAACTGATAGAAATGTTCCTTAAATTGTGAAATGCTATCATCTTTGTTTTTTTTATCAGTTAAATAGATAGAATATTCTCTTAAACTTTCTCACAAAACTTCAAAAACTAGTGTTTCTATACCTCTTAAACTTTAAATTGATAGTAAGAATGTCATCCAAAATTTAAACTATTAGTAAAAGCATACATTCTTTCATCTTTGGCTATATAAAATATGGAAATACTTTATTTTTATTTCCTAAACTTTAGTACATTCATTTAATAAGTGAAAGGAGTAAATATGATAACATTTTATAATTCAGAAACATTTTTATTAGTATTCAAAATTTAGGTGATAAAGTTATAAGAATGTCAAAATTTAGGGAGCAAAAATAAAATTTATCCTTAATAAAATGAATTAAAATTTAAAGGTATAATAATGTGAAATTTATCATTGTTAAGTATTAATTGACCATAATTAATTACTGATATATCTATATCATCAATTAATAATTTACTATTTATAAAATTGATTGATTATTAAAAAAAAAAAGACATGTAAACTAATTTTTAACAATTTGAGCCATTTATTACAAAGCTTATTAAATAACTATAGTGTTTTTTTTTGGCCTTTTTGTTAAATTTATATTATTTTCTAATCTTATTAAAAAGGTTCAATCTTCCTGTTTGATCAATAAAAGTTGAAGACATCACTTAGCATTAAAAATGCAAAAACACGAAGACATAAAAGACAACGATTTACTTAAAAACGACAGGTCGTTGGTAGCCACATATTCTTTAATTGTTGTAGTTTCCTTTCAATCAAGAAAGTAAATGTAAAATTAAATTTATTTTTGAAGTATAATTAAAGGGGTTCATTAAATAGAATAGAAAGAGACGAAGTTCCCAAAAAAAAAAAAAAAAGTTTGAGCAAATAAAAAAAAATGTAAAAAAAATAAAATAATAATAAACAAACAAGAGCGGGAAAATATCACCGTTCGCTGGAAACAGAGCAAGAAAATGACTGTTTTCGCACCAAAAAGAAAATAAAATCGTATCGTTGGGAGAGAGTTGCTTGAACTTTGCGCGCAACATTTCTTTTAAGCCAGGGAGAGAGAGAGAGAGCATTCTTATTTCTGGGTAATTTAATTTGGGTTTTCAGAATATTAGAGCTTTCTGTCAGTCGAGAAAACTCATATTACTGAGTTCGGGTTTTCATATTCTGGGTATTTGGGCTTCGGATTTCAGATTTCAGATTCTGGGTTTCAACTCAGGAAATTATAATTTGGGCATTTTATCGTTTGATGAGATCAGAAACCATTGGGAAAAAAAGCATGATTTTGCCTCCAACAACTCACTGTCAAGGTATTTTCTTTGTTTTCTCTCCAAAAATTTCGCCTTTTTATTTCAGCATTTTGTTTTTGTTTTCGTTTGATCAAGAGAGTCTCTTCTCTTGTTTAATACAAGTAATGGTTTATCTCCAGATTGTAGTTACAGTACATTTTTTGTGTCGAAATTTCGTTGCAGACTTGTATACTGTTTTCCTTACTAAATTGAGGTTCTATTTCAACAATACAATAATTATATTTGTTTCTACCAAAAGAAAAAAGGAAAAAAAAAAACTACTTTTTTTGTTTGCTGAGTTTTGATCATTAGTTGAAATGATATTTTCCGAACCATACAGTTTTCTTAGTGGAAACACTTGCCCTTTTCACTGTATTGGTAAAGAAGATGCCACATCAACCAATATACAAAACTTGATAAGAAAACTTAAGTGGGTTTTTTTTCCCTTCTAGTTGCAATTTATTTTCTTCTTTTTTTCTTTCAAAGAATGGCTTAATATGTTGACATCACTACAATAATTGAACTTATATAACAACCGCTTTTGTTGACTGAGTTTTGGTTATTAGTTGATATGGGTTTTCTTTTGAAGGATCAAATATAAATTAATCCGGTAGTCATTCACCATGGAGTTTCTCGAATTTACAGTTCCTTATCTTCTTTCCTCTATCATTTTTTTTTCCTGAAATATTTTTGTGGTCTTTGACTGAGGTTGATGGCTTTAAGTGCTTGCAGGTTTGTGGTTGATTTAGCGGGTTGGCATTGGAGGAAGAAGCAATCTTGATGCAGGATTATGCTCACTTATATTAGGAGGTGACTGTTTTGTCTTTCTACATTAAAGAATTAGTTTTGTGCGGATATTACTGTGAAAAAATAAAAATAAAAATAAAAAAATCGCTTGACATTTCTTTTTTGTGTTTGCGTGTAGGCAGGTCCTCCCCACCCCGGAGAACTTTGGGAGAATCACCATCCCACGCTTACCGTGGAAACAAATTCCAAATCATTCACTTATCAGTATCTTGCACAGAGGTATGTAACTCGTTCCCCCACTTGACACTGCATCTTTTCCAATGCCAAACATATTAGCAACTGTTGTAGTAGCTGTAGTAGTGGTAATAACATTAGCACTAGCGAAGTATAGTTAGTAGTAGTATTGGTAGCAATAGTTGTAGTATTAGGAGTAGTTGTAGTAGCAATGGCATAGCAGTAGCGTAGCAGCAGCAATAGCATTAGTGTAGGCATAGCAGTAATCTTAGTGTAGTTGTAGGAGTAGAAATAGTTGTAGTATTAGGATTTGCTGTAGTAGTAGTAGTTAGAGAAGCTAGCATAATAGTGGCAAAAGCATTAGTGTAGTTATACTAGTGTAGCGGCAGTTAAATGATGCCAAAACTTACCGAGGCCAAAATGGTGTTTGGAAGTTTGTTAATTTCCAATGCTACTGCTTAAAGGTAGCATCGGTGAATATGATCTGGATAAAGTCAGAGGACTTTGACTAAGCTTTTTTATTCCTACCGCTCTGAAGCCTTTGGAAACATGTGTTGCGAATGATACAGTAGCTAAATGATGCCAAAAGCATTAGCGTAGTAGCATAGCAGTAGCAAAGTAGTAGCCGTAATTAAATGATGCAAAAAATTAGTGACGTGTCTGTAAGTTAGTTAATTATCGATGCTACCACTTAATGGTAGCTTCGGTAAACATTATCTGGTCTTTGTTAGAGGACCTAGCATTTTTATTCCCGACGCTCTGAAGCATTGAGAAACATGTAGCAGGAACGATGTAGTAGTTAAATGATGCCAAAAGCATTAGCGTAGTAGTATAGCAGTAACGTTTAATAGTAGCCGTAGTTAAGTGATGCCAAAACTTGCCAATGCCTGTGTAGTGTCTATAAGTTAGCTAATTACCGGTCCAACCACTTAATGGTAGTACTGGTAAGAATTGTATAGTCAAAGTCAGGGGACTTTAAATGGTATTTGTATTCTCAACGCTTTGAAGCATTGGGAAACATGTGGCGGGAACCTTTTCAATTTGCACCTTTGACCAGGCAACTTCAGCATTGGGAAGTTTATTGGTGTTTGGACGCCGTTTTACAGTTTTGTGAGCAATTGAAGGAATAAGAGTGTTATTACAAGATTGGAAGACAATGATGAGTAATTTTTGAAAACAGAAGAGGACATTGAGAGAAGCTGCCTTATTGGAAGCTCTTGGATTTTTTTTTTTTTTTTTTTTGAAAACTCTAAAAAAATCTTTTGGTGGATAATGTTGGACTGCCTTATTGGAGGAGAAGCTTCATGGTGAGAGAGGTTGTTTGAACCGGAAGTGTGAAAGCCAACCCAAACAGGAAAAAAAAGAAGTGAAAAGAAGAAAAACAAAAAGGTGAAAAAGAAGAGTGAATCAATAAAATAACATTCACTTTTTTATTTGTAAAATGAATTTCCAAAAACTTATATCAGCAAAACGGCCTTGAACAACCAGGAATGACCAAGAAGCCGTTCTTGTCCTAAAATAAAGGAAGGTTATTTTGGTAATTTCCAATTTCGAGACTGTCATTTTAACAAATGAGGAGTAGGGGGGAAAGGATAAAGGAAGAGAAGTGGTGGAGAAAAGAAAGGAAAGAGGAAGGTAAGGGGAGAAAAAAAAAAAAAAAGAAAAAATTGGAAGGAAGGGAAATAGAATGGAAAGAGAGAGGATGGAAAAGAAAAAAGAGTTGAAATTTGCATGCATACAATTAGCTTCTTGTGGTCTATGGTTGGGTTTGAATTATGTTGAATATGGTGGTTGAGAAAGTATTTGGTCTTGGTCGAGATTGAAAATGGAGATTCTAGTGGATTCTATGAAAGCGAACACAAACAGGCAAAAAGAAGTGAAAAGAAACTGAGAAGAAAGAAAAATAGCAATACAAAAAGGTTAAAAAAAGAAAAGAAAGACAAGTAGAAAAAAAGGATAAAGGATGATAAGTGGAGGAGATAAGAAAGTAAAAAGGAGGGGGGGTGGGAAAGAGGGGCAAACTAATGGACGCACACACTTTCCCCTCCAAAAGAGAGGATGCAGAGGATGGTTGGCTTGAATTTTGTAGAATTTGGAATGTTTGTCTTGACAACGGAATACACAGGATGGTCGTTGAGTGTTTCATACAAGTTTGGCTATGAGCTCCAAATCTAGTTCTCAAACATGAGATTTATTAGTCTTAATTTAGTGGAATTCCGTTAAAGTTCTAGAAAATTCAAATCTGCCCAAGTTTTAGAATATCCTGACATTTCATTGTTGTATAGGTTGCAATATGTAGCATGGGCATTTTAGTTAGAGAACTCCGTTTTTAGTTCTAAATTAGGCAGCGAAAGTTGATATTTGCTGATAATCTCTTCTCATGTCCTGTGGGATGACATGAATTTTTCTTCTATGCAAATGGCTTCTTCTCCTTCATTTTTTTTTTTTCAGTGCAAACCCTCTATTCTATGAATGCTTCTTGTTAACTACAACTGGATGCCTTTTTGTAAGGCTCTAAGTATAATATTATGGATTTCTTTTATTGTAATTTTTTTCGTTTATACTTCTTCTGATAATACTCTTTTGGAACGAGGTACTATGGAGGTGCGTATACCAGGATATATACCTAGCCAAACAACGCAAACAGGTACTATTTTCCTTACTAATTTGTACTTCTTTTTTTTTATTTTTTATTTTTTAAAATTTTTTTAAACTGGCATATGCTACTGTTGTCACTACTGTTTTTGTTTACAAAGTTTTGATTATTAGCTGAAAAATGATATTTTCCAAACCATATAGTTTTTGAGTAGAGACACTTGCCCTTTCACTCTATCTTGAGGACAATGCCACATCAACCAATAAATAAAATTAGATAAACAAACTAAGTGATTGCTTTATATTACGTATCAAGTACAAGATATTTTTATATAACTTGCTACTTAACTTTTTTGCACTTGTTTTTTCGCAAAAGTTTAAACGTAACAGAATTCATGCTCAGTTGATAATATGTACTAACTTCCTTTTTCTTTTTTCTTTTTATGTTAGTGCTGCTAATTTTATTATTTACTGTTCTAATACTTCTTTTATTGTTTAATTTGATAGATGGAATTATGGGCTGTGGAGATCTTATATAATGAAGGAGACGGGTATAGTTTTTCTTTGTCTATTACATATATATTTCTATTCTTGGTTGCTTGATGGGTATGGTATAAAAATTCAATGCATTTTCCTTTAAAAAAAAAGGGGTACATTGCTCATTCTTTTTTCTGAAGTTGCGATTTGGTTATCAAAATTTTTTTTTGGGTAGTTAAAAGGTCTCTAAACTTTTTAAAAGGCTATAGTGTGTTCATTTTAACCAACAAATATTAAAAATTGGTTGGAATATATCAAATGCTTGAGACATATACGTCGAACAGTGTAAATTGTTTTTTCTTAATTATCCTTAAATAGTAAATTATGGATGATTAATATGATATTTTCTTATTAAATGTTTAACGTCTGTTGGTAAAAAGGTCCATTTTGCATCATTTTAAAGAGTTTAAAGACCTTTTAGCTAAAAAAAGACCAGGGGATCAAATTATAAGTTAGTTAAAAAGTTAGGGATTAAATGAGCGATTAGTGAAAGAGAAGCCAATGGCGTCGCTGGCAAGCTGAAGCTCTCCAAGCCGGCCTAGAAATGCTGTTGTGATGGCTATTTTTATGAACCATGCCACTTTCATGACCACCAATGTAACTGTTAGTCGTAGTTGAGTTTTCAGCTCTGATTTCATAAATTTGGCATAATTTTCCGGCCATTTTCAAGTATTAGAGGGTGTTGTGCTTTGGTTCTCTTGTAGGTTTGATGTTTCAGGCATGGTGGGTTTCTTTCAAATGATGACCCTTTTTTTACTGAATTGTTGAATAGAAGCCTGTTTTTATGCAAGGTTGATTGTGTACGAGTGCACGGATCTCGTGACTTGTGAGGATAGTTTTTCTTATAAGAAGCAAATTGGGAAGGGCTTAATTTTACAGTTTTTTAACTGTCAATTCAGAGAGAGGTGGGGAGAGGGAGAGAGCGGTAGTGGTAGATTTATAGTGCGTGATGACAGTGACAAGGCCATTGCCCATTGATTGCTTAGTGCTCACATATATCACCCTTGGAATCACTTGAGATTTTGTTTTGTTTTTTTTGGTTTTGTTTTTTTGAGAAGAGGTAAGAAGAAAAAATACTTGTTCTAAAGCAGGTGAAAAAGAACTTATTTTGCAACAGCGATAAGAAATAATATTGTGGGCTCAAATCATTTTCCTTGGTAACTAAATTATCAAGTGGACTATGTTAGAAGCATTGGTAACTCCTAAATCGATAGAGAATGTAATATGTAGACTTTATTTGTAACTTTCTTTGGGATATAGTATGTACTGTGGAACAAAGGGAAAGAAAAGGATTACAGAATGTAGCCAAAAAAAAAAAAAAAATTGCACTTTAGTAGAAGCATAACCAAGATAGATAATTAAGATGAGAATATTCTTTTGTTACCTTGGTTTTTACAACTTACGAAAATTTTTGTAAATTTTTAGGCCTCTGCTCACTTAACTCAGTGACCTTAATTGTAATTTTTATAAAAAAAATAAATTATAAACAAAGACTAGCTGATATCAGAATCAATTAGAAAATCTGAATTAAAATGACTCCTTTTAGTTGTTTTACAGTAATTCTACCGTAAAAATAAGTGAAACGGACCAATTATTCGTTGAGTTATGCATGGTTTTTTTTTTAACATGCAATCGTTGTCCAATCAGATAATGTGCAAAGATACACACACACACACACACACACAATATAAAGTGTCTTACATCCGGCACTAGAATTTTACTAGATAGAAACGGTAGTTGAATGGTGTGTGTCGGATCATAAATGGATGGTTATAATTTGAGGATGATTGTAAAGGGCAGACTAAAGAAAAAACTGATAGCCTAGCAGGTATAGGCTGTAGAAAAATTAGAGAATAAAGAGAATAAAAAATTGAGTAATCTGATGGGGAGGGAGCCCGAGTAGACGTGGAAAGGAGGAAGTGGAAGTAGAAGTGGAAAGGTGGAAGTGGTAGTGGAAGTTTGATGGTGTGGTCCATGAACATTTCAAAAGTGAATAGGTATTCAAATTGTCTGTCAAATTTTTTTCGTTTTAAATCCTGTCCTACTGTCCAACTAATTACATGATGTCAAGTCATTAAAAAAAAATCAATAACTTTTTAAAAGACTTTTTTATCTCAGTTAAGTTTTTTTATTTATTCTCTTGGTTAAAAACCAAAAAAATAAAAAATAAAAAATCTTAGGTTCACTCGCTTAGATTATCTTTCTATCTCATATCCCTTCTTATGTGGGCCTTTCTCTCATCTATTACTCTTTACCCAAATTCAAGCAAAAAAACCAACATAAAAAAAATCTTAGGTTCACTCACTTAGATCATCTTTCTATTTCATGTCCCTTTGTCTTTCTCTCACCTATTACTCTTCACCCAAATTCAAGCAAAAAAATTGAGAAGATAAACAGTAGTACAAGTTAATTTGAAAAATCTTGTGGCTTAACTTTCATAGGAGCAAATACAACAATACTATTTTATGGATAGAATAGATGCTTGACAACTAGGATTTGATGCTGCATATCAAAGCAAATAAAATAATTCCCAGACTAAAAAAAGGATTCATAGATACACATTTACACAATAATTGAATTTGAAGATTGAGGAAGGTTTATTAAAAAAAGAATAGGAAACAGATGACTCTGAAAATTGAAAATAAAATAGAAAATAAACAATTATAAGAACTCCTTGCACAAACAATAACAAAAAAATATACAATGGAAAAAAAAAATGTCATGGGAGGAAGTGCATGTTCAAACGTTGCCATCTTTGAGAATGGGTTTACCATAGCAAGAGCTATGAGCTAGAATACTGTTGATCATAGAGGAAGCAATTGTGGGAAGTGCCAATGAAGATCTCATTGGAGATACCGTTGGAGAAAAGACGGGCAGCGTTCGAAGTTGAGGAGACGTGATGTGATAGGAAGGTTTGAAGGCCTTGAAGAAACTATTACTCCGTTTGTTTGGCACCTTCAAGATTGAAAAATGAAAAATTTTTTATTTTAAACCTTTCTAAATTTTCATATCTAAACATTCAAAAATTTTTATTTTCGAAAATGAAAAAAGTACTCTCTAAAAACAAAAAAATTTTTACCCATCCAAACAACTTTTCACTTTTAAAAAAAATTTCAAATAACTTTTCATTTTATTTTTTTCACTTTTCAAAAACGGACCTCCCATTCAAACGGATCCTATGTTATAACTTATTCTGTTATACTTAATGCCCATCATATGACGTGTGTATTTTTTATTGGTTGGATAGGGTTTTGGACAGTTTCTTTTGATATAGGATTTGAGTTTAATGAAAAGACCCAAATTAAGAGAAAACTATTTTTATAAGAAAAAATTTTTTCCCCCACTGTTCGTCTTTCCTCTATTCTCTCTCTCTTTCTATTTAAGAGACTTTGTTAGATCTTCATAGTTTTAAAAATACATATATGTTTTTATTATCATTTTTGCCATTCCTTCATGTTTTCAATTTGAAAATAAAAAATAAAAAATTCTAATTCATCAAATTGATTAAATCATCTAGCTACTTCATATTCTTTTATTGGTTGATTGAAGTTACAGAGAGAGAGAGAGAGAGAGAGAGAGAGAGGAACAAAAGATTAAATGGCAAATTTTGGTTTTTTTTTATTCCTTTTCTAGAAACGCAGCATCAAAACATCCAAACGGCTGGTTATAGTTTATGAGAACGAAGACCATCTCTAAAAAAGAAGAAGAAGAAGAAACTCCCCCAAGCTTTGCCACCAGAACATGTTTTTTTGTTGTTTGAGATTTTGAAGGAAAGAAGTATGCTTTAAGCATTTCCATCCATTGGTTTTTCTCTATGTATACTGTATTGGGAAAAAGTCAATAACCTCAGTAATACTTCTAGTTTGAAAACAATAATGCGGAAAAATTAAAATCATTTTTCTCTCTTTGTGTAATCAAATGGGCATGCAAACTAATCCAATACCAATCAAGCAAATAGGCAAAATAAATCAACGAATTTAACAAAAATCAACACATCAAGTTTTTACGTAGAAAACCCTCTAATATGAAGGGAAAAATCACGAGTGATATGCCGCACAAAAACTTCTACTAATAAAATTAACGGATACACCAAGTTCTTCTCTAGCAACAACTCTAGAAGCTAGCAAACATCAACAACTTACCAAACTTAAAGTTTGGGGTTTGGGTCTCATCAAAATACTAGCAATCAAAGACAGGAATGGGCTATCCAAACCGTTAGTGCCGTGGCCTAGACCACTACCTATAGCACTCTGAAATTTGGAGATGATTGGAAAACAAAATTCACAGTTGGATCTTGCATACAAAATCCTATTTTTTTTCCCCCTCTCTTCCTTTTTCTCCCTCTCTTTTTCGCTGTTTCTCCACGGCTACACGCACTTTTTCACGATATTTCTTCGTGCGCCAAAACTCACGCACACTCCACTTCCACAGCACACTAGCACACACGTGCACATTATGTCCTTTTTTTTTTTTTTTTTTTCAATTGCATGCCCCATTTTTTTTCCCTTTTTATTTTTTATTTTAATTTACAAAAGGAGTGAGTCCCACCACCTCCACGTGTGAAAGGGTCTCACCCAAGACACTGTCATTTACATTCGATTTCTTATGGGTTCACATCTCTATTATGAGCACAGCATATCCATGTCCATATTATGCAGCTTGAGTGACTCTGCTGCTCTTAGCGTGTGTCCATTACTCACTACTTTTTTTATGCCATGTAAGCCCCGGATACCAAACCGCATTGGATTTAAGACCTTCTATATATATACATATATATATATATATAACAAATAATAGAGGCAAGTATATCTTGGAAAGAATCAATATAAAGGCACATGGACATTCTTTTCCCCTCTGTTTTCAAACAGGTGAAGATCCATTTTTGTGTGGCTAATCTTTCATCAAATTAGTAAAACTTCGACTAAGCCATTCCCCTCTCTTTCTCTTCATGGTGTCTTCACAGTATCGGTGCTAGTCAACAAGAAAAACGAACTAAAATTAGATTTCTCTGACTTTTTCTCCAAAAAAAAAAAAAAAAAAGGTATAATTTTCTTTTATGAGGGTATAGCTTTTCCAAAAATCACAATTCAAATTCATTTCCCTACTGCCTATTTTTCTTCTGCTCATTGTCATAGGCATTTGAGCAATCCCAGGGTGCCACATAATTGAAAAACTTTACTTAATAGATATAACAAAAATCACAAAAATCACGATAAAAAAAAGAATATGAGATAAATTTTAAAAAATAGCCACATAAATCATATGTTATATTAACATGTTATCCAAGCTTAAGAAAGTGACATGCAAAAGTTTGCGTAAATGATAATGATTGAGGACTTTGAAAAATAATGGATTCACCGCCGGCCACTTAGAACAAGATGAAATCCCCACAAAAAAAGGAAATGGTCAAATTATTTTAAAATATTCCAAGTAGTTTACTTGTGATTTCCATACAGCTCAAGTACGTCTCTTCTAAAAATTGGACTGATTTTTAGTCATGAAACCGACCAGTACTGCCACAAGCAAAATGGAGTGTGTGATTACACAACAATATTAGCTTCTTTTTTAGTTTGGCAAAGGCAAGACATGAAACATAATAATTATACCACAAATAAAATCATACACACACACACACACACACACACACACAGACAGAGATATACACACACATACTCGTCATAGCAAGAGATACATAACTAGGGAAAAACATCGCACCTGAAGTCATTATATATAATATTCCTTTTCCAAGTACTCTTATATATGTGCGTGTGTATATATAGAAGTGAGTGTGATTGTTGTTCCCACAAACACCAACTTATAATTCCACCTTCCAACCTTACTATTCTTGCCTTGCTCATTTGGTCGTTTAATCAAACATGATGATAAACAGTGGTGAAACCAACCTTCTAGTTTTAATAGGACATTAAATTCTTTTATTTATTTATTTTATAAATTAGGGTATGTTTGTTTGACATGTTCAAAATTGGAAAATGAAAAATTTTTCATTTTAAGGAAAATCAACTTTCCTAAATTTTCATATTAGAACATCCAAAATTTTTCATTTTTAGAAAATAGAAAAAGAGCTCTCTAGACAAAAAAAGTTTTCACTCATCCAAACAATTTTTCACTTTTAAAAAAAATTCCAAACAACTTTTTATTTTTCATATTTAAAAATATTCTATTTTCCAAAAACAATCCTCCCATTCCAAACGGAGGATTAGACGTAAATATGAAAAATTTAAAATTCTGTAATTACAATGTATGTGTAAAAATTGAATCGCATTAAGGATAAAAATAAGAAATGTAATCATAAATTTTTAAAAGCTTATTCAAAATACAAAAAAAGTTAGTTAGGATAAATAGATTACAACAAATGATAACTTTAAAGAGCTTGTTCGGTGGAATAGAAAAATATGAATGATAGTGATTGAAAGATTACTGAAAGAATTTAAAAATTGATTTGTTTAGTGAAATTAAAAAGTAAAGAGGATATTAAAAGAGTGTCAATATAATCAAGATTTTTGATATATCTACTGATTTCTGTCTCTTATATTCTTATTTTTAAAATTAATTTTCTTAATTTTAATTAGTATGTAAAGAAACTTAATTTGTTATTAATGAAGAGCATATTGATATCTATAGACTTTTCTTTTTTTTGATTAGCAGAGCGTGTTCACTGGCTTGGACAATAAATCATGGATGACATAGGTGGACAAACGCATGTGTGAAGAGGTGAAATGATGGGCTTAATGAGTGCATTTTTTAATTTTCTGATTCTGACAAGGATATGTGTAGGTCCAAAAGATCACCATATTGCTTGTACTGGAAATCTGAAAAAAGCAGTGAATGCTGAGTACAGCATGATGAAAGGCGCTGATATTATATATATATATATTTTTTTGGCTAATGAAGAACATATATATTTGATTGGCATTTTTTTTGCATATCCTACAAGGCTAAAAAATTAGGAGGGTGTTTGGTTTTGTTTCCAAAACTGATTTCACGATTCCCTAGGAAATCGATTTCAAAATCAGTGTGAAATTGTGTTTGGTTTGTATTGTTTTTGAAAACAGATTTCAAAACGAATCCAAAATCGCCTTTGCTCCCAATGTAAAATTGAAAACGATTAAAAATCGTTTTCTTTGATTTCATTTTTCCCATTTCTCTCATTTCTCTGATTAAATTATTATGGTTAATTAAGATTTAATTGATATAGTAATTACTTAAATATTATGGTTATTAATTTTTAATTCATTTTTTAATTAAAAATTTTTATTAATTTTTAATTTTTGGTATTCATAATAAATTTTTTTAAAATCAAACATAAATATGTTTTTATTGAATATTTATAAAATGACTGGTTTTCAAAAATATAACCAAACACAGTTTCACTTTTTTGTTTCTCAAAACATACACTCAGAAAATAAAACCAAACACAATTTCAGAAACGTTCTCAGAATTGTTTTCAAAACGATATCAAATTCAAAAAATTTGAAAACATAACAGATTTCAAAAACAATACCAAACGCTACCTAGATTTTCCACCATCCTTCCAATTTCGATTTACCCTACAAAAACTAGGATTCTGGGATGTAATTTGTTGAATACAATGATGAGAAACCTCAGTATCTAAGTTACAGCCAATGAATTACTTACCCAAGTCTAGCTATAGAACATACATATATATGTGTGTGTGTGTGTGTGTGTGTATTTGTTCATATATGGATGATTATTATAAACTTTCCATCATAGTCCTAGTAAATTCTTATTGTGGGATCAGAAGTGTGCCTCTTTGCATTGTCCATTTAATGAAATAGTGTGCTTTGTGACCAACACGCTGGTTCTAAATACGTGAATGAATCGATCCAAGACGTTTGGCAGTTATTTTGGCTGCCTTGAATTCTTACGTGCAAAAAGTTAACCCTTCCACATTTAACATTGCTTCATAATAGTTAATATCATACCCCTTCTGGATCTTGACTTCAATTTCATACCGTCTGCCGTCTGGCATCAATCTCGTTTATGGCATATTTTCTAGCGTGATTCTGCTTTATGCTGAAATCCTTGTTTCGTTAATATCAGGTAATAGTGGAGTTTCCACAACTTCTTATCTGCTTCTTGGCATTTGGTCAGATGTCGATTCCTGGCTCTGTTAAGATTCAGTGATAAGAAAGCCAAAGAGTAGGATTCTTCAATTCTGAACCCGGATTTGATGATGGCTAATGCTGAGATGTTATTTTCTTGGTTGCAGATGGATCAAAGGATGTTTTGCTGAGATTTTAAGCTGGTGTACAAGTTATTCAATTTATGCAACCGTGAAGTCTCTTATAAATATTCCACCAAACTGGTCCAAATTCTTCATATGATTATTCTTTTTTTTTTTTTTTAATTACTCGATTTCGTTTCATGGTATAATTTATTGGCCTTGAAAATACAAGCTTGTCTGCAGATATGCATATATTTTCTCTATGTTTTGGCTTTAAAATGGCTTCTTTCTTGTCAGCTGTTTCCTGATGCATGTAAAGATGCGTACATAAACAACAGACCATGAAGAAAAATACTCTTCTAACTAGAGGGGACAAAAAAACTCATTGGTTTAATCCCGATGTATTTATAGGGAAAGCTGCTTAACATTCTGTCTAATGTTCCGTTGCATTTTTCCTTTTAAATTGTGAATTGATCAAAATTGAATTGCATTAAAAATCCTTTTTTTTTTTTTTATATATAGTTATCACGAAAGATTTTAGGATAAGAATCCTCTTCATCATATAAATAAGAATTTAACAGAATTTAATAAAAATCTGACAACAATGATAAGGCGTTTTTCGCACCCAATCCAAAAATCCACTTATTCTCATACTTGACCATTATCAATCGTCTCTGAAGCTTTGCCATTCCCATAATCACTCATCTCAGAGCCCGAGGCATGACAAACGACAACAGAAGCGAGTATCTGTGCCTTGCCAGCTTCTTTATCCCAGTTGATCCGGAAAACAAACACCAACAATAAAACAAGACAAAAAGCAATCCCTATCAAGAATCCCAACAATAGCCCACCGAGCCCCAGGGCAATCTTGAAGGCGAAAACCACCCCTAAAGGGAAGGCAAGGAGATAAAACCCACCAATATTTGCATACATAGCCAGCCATGGCCTTGCTGTTCCCCTAACAATTCCCCCGCAAACTACTAATGGGAAATTCATAATCTCCACCAAAGCCATCCACAACATAATCTTCTTTACTCCTCTTATAATCCCCTTGTCATGGCTCAACAAAGCCCCCCAACTCCCCCTGGCTGCAATCGTCAACAAGCTGCCAATGAACCCCAAGATCACGCTCACTGCCAAAGACACATAGGCTGCATGATGGGCAAGGCCTGCTCTGTTTGCACCGAGCTCGTTGGACACGCGCATTGAGGCACAAGTAGAGAGGGAAATCATGACAGCGTAGAGCAGATAATCGAAGTTAAGCACAATGGTAATGACCCCAACTGCTTGTTTTGGGTTCCCAAGCCTGCCTGTTAGAAGGACTAGGATCTCATAACACCACCATTCAAGGCAGGTTGTAAGGCAACATGGTCCCGAAAGCTTGAGCAGCTTCTTCCAATCTCCATATCCTTGGTCCAGCCATCCGCCTTCCTTCCACCTCCCTTCCTTTCTATGTTCTACCACAAACACATATATGGCGAGTAGAATCACGATTATGAGATCGCTGATCCACACAGCCATCGAAACTCCCTCGAGACCCTTGGCTCTCAAAAGAAGGATGTTGATGGGGACATGTAAAGCAAGTGCCGTAGCTGAGCTGAACATGTTAGGAACTGTTATGCATTGTGAGCTTAAGTATGCTCTGAGAGGACATAGAAATGAGGTGACTACTAAGTTAGGCAGGAGATAGAAAAGGTACTTTTTCGCGACCAATGAAATGTCTTCTTGTTGGCCGAAATGGATGAGGATTTTGTCAACATGGAGCCACAAGAAAGATATGGGAATTGTCACTAGCAGCAACAAAATGGTTACCATGAGAAGGGTCTTGTGGAGGAGCTTGAAGTTTTTAGCGCCATAAGCTTGGCCACATATTGGTTCCATGGCTCCACATAGCCCGCTCAAGACAGAGAAGCCTGTGACATTAGCAAAAGTGAAACCAAGAGCGCTGCCGGCAAGCTGAAGCTCTCCTAGCCGGCCTAGAAATGCTGTTGTGATGGCTATCTTTATGAACCATGTCAAGTTCATGGCCACCAATGGAACAGTTATTCCTAGTTGAGTTTTCAGCTCTGATTTCATAAACTTGGCATAATTTCCCCGCCATTTTCGAGTACTAGAGGGTGTTGTGCTTTGGTTCTCTTGAAAGCATGATGTTTCAGGCATGGTGGGTTTCTTTGGTGAACGGTTGAAAAAGGCCTGTTTTTATGCAAGGTTGATTGTATATGAGTGCATGGATCTCGTGACTTGTGAGGATAGTTTTTCTTAGAAGAAGCAAATTGGGAAGGACTTTTGACAGTTTTTTAAATGCCAAACGCGGGAGAGAGAGGGTAGTAGTGGTGGATTTGTAGTGCGTGATGAGAGTGGCAAAGCCATTGATTGCTTAGTGCTCATTTATATCATCCTTGGAATCACTTGAGATTTTTGTCCTTTTTTTTACATTTCTGAAAAGAGAAAAGAAAAATATACTTGTAGTAAAGAAGGTGGAAAAATAATTGACTGAGCAAGAATACCAGAAGAAGTTACATTGTGGGCTCAAATCATTGTCCTAGGTAAATAATTCTCAAGTAGACTTTGTTAGAAGCATGGATCACCATACTATAGAAGTTGATAAATTTTCCTAATCCATAAAACTAAACTTTAGTGATGGACAAATTTATGAGAATTTCTATGGGGAACTCAACTCATGGAGCTATAGACCGCAATTATATAATATAGATCATATGTCTTTATAAAGCATGTGTTATGATTCTATTTAAAGAATATTAAATTAATTATACAAATTCTTCCAGATTATGTCCCCTAATTCACTTTGTTCCCTTATTTATAAAACTGTTCATCGTGCCCGTTGATATATATGAAACTATTCAAAGTGTCCCTCCATCTGATTCCGTCTATCAAATTAATAGAAATGCTGAAATGGCATTCTATTAAAAAATTAATCAAATATTTTTAAACATAAACCCATATTATTAAAAAAATATTAATAAAAAACAAATTAATCTTAATAAAAATAATAAAAAAGTTAAAAATAAATAAAAAAGTCATTACCTTACTAGGTGATCAGAATTGATCGGAGCTGCCACCACATCCTCCATTGCCGTCAACACCTTCCACTGCACCTAGATCTTGGTGACTTGCCCACCCCTACCCTTGTGACCCGTAAATACGCCCCCACCATAAGCTTCCATTGCACCTAGATCAAGGTGACTTGGGAATTTTGAGCTCCCCATTACCTTCTAGTGAACGTTCTTTACCTAATTCCATACAAAATTAAAACCAATTCAACTCAGTGAAGAACAAAAACAAAAACCAAAAAAATGCAAAGCTCTCAATTTCAGCAAGTTCATTACCTTATCAAGATATCGAAGTTGATTGGGGCCACCACTGCATCCACTGTTGCCGCCATGGACACCTTCTATGGCACTTAGATCTCGGTGTCCTACCCCCCCTCCCTCCCCATGACCAGCGAATACGCCCCCACCAGGAGCTTCGATAGCGCTTAGATTAAGCGACAGGCGAATATGCACACCATCCCCACCTCCACCCCCAACCAACAACTTGCAAATATGCAACTTCGCCACCTGCGAATCCCCAAATATGGGTTCCTCGACAACGACATTGATTTGGTGTAGAGTAAGTGTTTTTTTCTTAATTATTTTTTTGTTTTGTTTTTAAAATTTAATTAATAAAAGAATTAATTTATTTGGTTAATATTTTATTTGATAATTGAGGATTAATATTTTATAATACCATGTCAGATCAGTATTTTTGTTAATTTTATAAACAACAGTGGACAAAAGGGATAACTTTGAATGGTTTTATATGCATTTAATGGTATTATAAATGGTTTTATAAACATGGGAGACAAAGCAATTTAGGGTATATAATTTAAGAAAAATTTGTATAATTAATTTAAGAATCTTTCTATGGTATTCGATCAGTTCTTTTACCGTACGTATCATTTGATTTAAATAGTACAAGAACAAGTAATAATCATATTGATTATAAGTGATGTAAACGTCCTATCGCAATAAAATTCCCTGAATTTCCACTCAGGTGTCTTTTAAGGGATGAGATAAGGGGTTTAAGAGGTATTTTGTTTTAACTACTAGAATTTATTTCTAGCTCCATGCTAAAGAAAAGAAGGCCTTTTCCTTATCCTGCCTGGCTATGCCTATCAATTAATAATTAAGTCATTATCTTAAGGAAATTTGTTAGGGACTCATTCTGTGGCAAATTATTTTTTAGGACATATTTGCCAAACCCTTTTTTTCTTTTTTTTTTCTCCCAGCAGGCCAGATAAAAATTTTGGCATGTGCCATATTTATTCTGTTGCATCTCTTTGTACCAAAGTCAACATTTCGTCTTTCATGAAATCTTCTATTTTGACAAACTTGAGCTCTATTTTTCTTCTTGTCACAAACTAAAGTATCATATTTTTGATAAGATAAGAATATAGATTTCATAAGAATCAAGTTCCAACAAAAATTAGAAGATCTCTAAACTAAAGAAGTCGTTTTAGAGATACCAGAATATATACCGTGACCAACAAAAATATTCTGATATGTTTCTAATGGCAAAAGCCAATATGCCCTTACAAAGTGGGGAAAAAAAAAATCAGCAAGTCTTAGTAAAATGAATAAGAACGATCGAAGAAAGTGAAAAAGAAATAAGAAAGGAAGATGAGCAATAATTCTGTCGTCCTCCATTGCCTTTAAGGCTAATACATTTAAGATTCTGAGCTATGAGGGCTATTTGAAGGGTCCCCAATCTTGAAGCTTTCTTTCATTTTCCAAGTACGATATTGACGGAACTTTTTTTTTTTTTTTTTCTGCAAAGATTTTTTTTAAATTAAAAAATATATAATATTAGCAACATCGGCTTAGATTTGTCCCACTAATTCTATCTAGAAGTTTAGGGGGTGTTTTTTTTTTGTTTTCGAGAATGATTTTTCATTTTTAAAAACAGAAAAAATGAAAACGGTATCAAAATAGTGTTTGTTTATTCAATATTTTCAAAATCATATTAAAAATATCGTTTTCAACTATGTTTTTTTTTTGAGTTTTTTGAAATAAAAAACAATTGTTTTTATTTTTCGTTTTCGTTTTCTCCCTCCATCTCCTTTCTATCTTTCTCATTCTCTTTCTGTCTATGCAGCGTCAGTGATGATTATATTTGACGATGGCATCCATCTCTAACAAAGGATGGTGACCATGGGCTAGCGACAATGATGATGGCCCCTTCGTGAAGATAACTATTAACTCATGATTTAAATCTGATTGTCATCGTCACCTAGAACTCAAACCACCAATGTCTTTCACCTTTATCTCTCGTTGCAAAATCTACTACCAAAAGTTTTTTTTAATTATGACTAATAATTTATTTTTTTTTATTTTTTTAAAATTAAAAATAAATATGTTTTTATAAGATACTCATTTATAAAATGAGTTTTAAAAATATATAACTAAACAAAGTTTTATTTTTATATTTTTTGGAATATATACTCAGAAAAACATAACCAAACACAATTTCGAAAATGGTTTTAATATAGTTTCAAAATATTTTCATGAAATGTTTTTTGAAATAAAAAACATTTCAAAACCAATACCAGATGCCACCTTAATTTCTTCTAAAACCTCTCAAATAGTAAGGTTATGCATTTAACATGCATGTATCCTAGTGAATTATTGATAACAGCACGGGATGGTCCTTTTTCGTTTCAGGTGGTAATCCCAATACATTCGATGCAGAGTAAAGGTATGATGACAATACGATTGAATGTATTGGAAAACCAGTGCTTGGCACAAAGGAATGCATTGGAAAATTGTCCAAATTTTGGTAAGTCATACACCAATTTTCTTAGTAGTGTTTTGAAATTAATTTCCCCAACACGAAGATAAAAAGAAATGAACTTGATAGAATAAATTTCATTTTTATCTCCCTTTCTATACAATATTTCTTAATCATGTATTGACATGGATTCATGCATGACTGTTTCCTCCCCTTCAAAGAAATCGTAATGCAACCGAGATCTTTAGTCATTTTCATCTTTTCCTTGAATAAGGCAAAGCAATATCAAATTACGAAGATAAAGCCGCGTAAGGTAGAAAGGCCTTATGCAAAAAATAAACTCAGAAGTCATAGTTTTGTCCTGCCAATAATTGAGATAAAATCAAACCTTTTTTTTTTTTTTTAAAAAAAAAGGGAACAACAACAACAACAAAGTGACACTAAACTTTAATGCATAAACAAAGTACCAAAAAAAAAAGTGCAGCGTCAATCATGGTCACGGACCAACATAACACCATTATATGTTTCTTTCCCTTTATTATTCTTCTTTTATTGAAAGGGATTTCATATATCTTTATTATAATTTTTAGAGCACTTAGCTTTCCAACTTGTTCCCCATTTATATAAAGATTGCACATCTGCCTTAACTCTAAAATCTAATCAGTATTACAAATCCTTTTCTACAAAAAAAAAAAAAAAAAATCTAATCAGCATTGTTGTCCATTTCATGTATTTCTTTCTTGTAGAGCACTACCTATATCATCATCATCATCTTCTTCTTCTTCTTCTTTTTTCTTTCTTTCGTTCTTTTTGTAAGTCAATAGCCCATCTGCATATGGCAGCACTAAGTTCACTAGGTTGGACTTTGTCTCAATTATGTGCATTTAAGGCACGAGACGACTGTAAGGTAAGATTTGTTATAATTCTTACAAGTGGGCATCTATTGTTACATTGATTTTGATTGAAAACGTTAGTTTCTTGGAGGATATATGAAGCTCGATGAGATTCTATGGAGCACCCTTTATTCAAGATGATGTAGGGTTGATGGAAAGGAAAAAAAAAATATATATATATATATATCTTCTAGACTAGGATTCTTTGGAGCACCTTTTATTCAAGATGTAGGGTTGATGGATAGGAATAAAAGAAAAGAAAACATAAATCTTCTAGACTAGGAATTATAATATCCGACCAAACAATTTCAGTATATATTCAATTGTATATATCAACTATTCTTATTTTAACTTTCTTAGGAACATAGTATGTACTATCATTCAAAGGAAAAGAAAACGATTAAAGAATGTAGCAAGAAAAAAAAATTAAAACTTTTGGAGAAGCATAACGATATATAGATGCCTAATTAAGATGAGAATAATTTTTTGTTTTCTTGGTTTTACATAACTTATATCTTATACTCTTGGAGATCTATTAAAGAGAGAGAGAGATCTAGACTCACTTAACTCAGTATCAATTACGATAACGTTAATTATGTTTTTTAAAAAGTAAATAATAAGAGAGGATAAGTGATATGAAAATCCACTAGTATATTTACATTAGAATAATATCTTTCAGTTATTTTACAGTCATCTTATCATAAATATAAGTGAAACGGATTAATTAATCATTAATTTACGCAATCTTTGTCCAATCAGATGATTTTCAAAAGCATATATATATAAATATATATATCACAAAAGGTATGGTCAAGTCTATCTTTTATGAAAAGAGTCAAGGATATAGGCACCTGGACTATCCATTTTCCAGAGAGCTTTTTTTTTTTTTTTGGGTACTTGGTGATAAGATTACGGAGGTGAAAGATAAGTCTAAAAACATGTGAACATCCACTTTTATGTGGCTAATCATTCATCAAATTAGTAAAGCTTCAAGTAACCATTCCCTCTCTCTCAATCTTCAACAAATTTATCGTAATTTTTGTTGTTTTAACATTTAAAGTTGTCAATTATATCATTCAAATATGCAAATTTTCGTATTCCTTTCAAACTTTGCAAGTCTTTTCAAAATTCACGAGTCAAATATTATTGCGAATAATATCATATTCCAAGCCCCCAAATGCACCCAAAGGAAGTTTAATGAAATTACCCTAGTAGCCAAAGAATGAATATGACTCTAAGTTCATAAATATTGCCTATCTGCTAAGTTAAATTAAGTAAATTGGCATATCCTATAGCTTTGCTTCAAAAAATTTCATGTGTCTCTAAACAGATATTGGTGTGATTTATGGCCCATTTGAATCATAAGTTTAAAAAAGTAAATTTGAACATTAATTAAACTTGATTTGTTATAAGAGAAAATTAAAGAAGTTTGAATTTATGATCCAAACAGAACGATAGTGACTTAGAGAGATCATTTGAACATGATTTTTCTTTCCAACGAAATTCTAGCTCTAAAATTTTATATAAAAAAAATTCTTGTCATTGTAAAGGGATAAATTTTAAAAATTCCCACTTAACTCTTGTCATTGTATCAAAATATTACCCAAGCTTTAGAAAGTGACACGCAAAAGTTTGAGTAAATAACATTGACTAAGGACTTCTGAAAACAGTGGACCATTTACGAGAAGATCTAAGATCCCCCTGATTAAGAAAACGGTCAAATTAATTTATAATATTCCAAGTGGCTTATTTGTGAATTCCATACAGCTCTGGCACGTTTCTTCTACCATTGGACTGATTCTTTGTTATGAAACTGACCAGTACTACTACAAGCAAAATGAAGTGTATGATTACACAGCAATATCAACATCATCTGCCACACATTCACTCACAACTCACATGCTTTAGCTTGGCAAAGTACAGACATGACAGATTACTATTACCACATATTTAATAGCTTAAAGGAAATCTTATGTAAATGGTTTTATAAGCAAGACGAGATAGGTTACATGACTAGGGCAAAACATAGCATGCGAAGTCATCATAATATTCTTATTCCAAGCGCTCATATATATATATATATAAGTACTCATTTACTTATATATATATATCTGTGTGTGTGTGTGTGTGTGTGTGTGTGTGTGTGTGGAGGTCTAAATATTTTGTGACCAAATACGATGTTGTACCTTGAAAGAGAGAGAGAGATTTCTAGAGAGATAAATTGTTAATTTGTAGTTAGAATTCGTGAATATGAAAGGATTTCAATAGAGAATTTAGAGAAGATTCTTGTATTTTTGTTGTTTGGATTTCTTAGTAAAGAAAATCATCCCAACAATGTCTGTGTTAGAGTGTTGTCCCCACAAAATACCAACTTTTAATACTACCTTCCAATCTTGTATTCTTGCACACCTAACTTAATTTGGTCATTCTCAAGATCGGTAGAGACAGCTTTCTATTTTAGTAGGATTATAAGTTTTTTTTTCTTTTTTTAATATAGAAATAAGTATAAAAAATGTAAAGTTCAATTAGGAAGAATATATAAAAACCCAATCTCAATTGGGGCAAAAACAAGAAAATAATCATAAATTTTTTGAATTTATTTGAAGAAAACAAAAAAATTCAGTGGGGGCTTCTCAAGATTCCCACTTGTTATAGATTAGAACAAAATGAAAACCTAAAGAGCTTGTTTGATGGAAGAGAAAAACGGGAGTGACAATGATAGAAGAATTATTGAAAAAATTTTAGTGTCTACTTATTTAGTAGGAAGGATAAAAGGAGAACTATAGACTAGATGAAGGATTTCAATTTTATCTTCTTAATTTTATTATGGTGTCAAAATATTTTATCACATATGGTTATGATTAAAAAAAATAAAACTAAATAAGAAGAAAAAGTAATTGTACAAGTTATTTTTTCCCCCTTTCCTAGTTCTCTATTCCTAATAAGAAAAGTGGTTTGTTTACTTTCATTTCTTTCATATTCAATAATATATAAGAGAAATGACTTCTCATTATTTTCCTTCTCATCATTTTTCTTGCTTTTGTGGTTATCTACCTTTCCTATTTGTTTCCTCTCATCCTTGCCTCCGTGTGTGTGTGTGTGTATAAAAGTGGAGTATGCACACTCTCCTTTGGCCTTCGTCAAGAGCTCTTGGACTTTGGATACATCACAAGTTTTTTTATTAAGAAAAAAAATATCAGTGGTATCTTTACACTTCTCGTCTCATTAATTAAGATTTTAGTTTTTGATTTTTAATAGCTAATAGATCCAAGATTTTAAAAACAGATGTGATAAAAGTGAATGCAATAAATAAGATATTCTTGACATCGTATATACCACTACCACCGAAGCTAGGGACATCTTAAATTTGTAGCCAAAATTAATATTTAACTTGTTATTGCTGAAGAGCATGTTTATTGACTTTCTTTTCTGATAAGAAGAGCATGTTTACAATAAATCATGGATTGCCATAGGTGGACAAACACATAATGTGAAGAGGTCATATGTAAATGATGAGCTTAATGAGTGCATATTTTACTTTCTGATTCTGACAAGGATATGTGTAGGTCCAAAAATCACCAAATTGCTTGTACTGTAAATCTGAAAAACAAAAAATGCAGTGAATGCTGAGCACTGCATGATGAAAGGGGTTGATAAGGACACATATTTGATAGGCTAGTTGATTTACTTGCAGAGCCCAGTAAATTGGATTTTCCACTATCCTTGGGATTTTGATTTACATAAACTTAGCTAGGATTCTGTGATGTAATCTGTTGAGAACTATGGAGAGAAACCCCAGTATCCAAGTGACAGAAAATGAACAGTAATGACCCAAGTCTAGCTATGACATATTTATTGCGGATGATTAGTCTAAACTTTATATCATAGTGGGATCAGAGGTGTACACCTTTGCTTTGCCCATTTAATTAAATTTTGTGCTTTGTGACCCACAGATGCTGGTTCAAAATACGTGAACGAATCAATCAAAAATGTTTGACATGTTAGGCATCTCTAACACGACATTTAGGACTCATTTAGGGTGGATGGAGTGGGTTTTGTTTTTACTTCTAAATTTTAATGAATTCAATCCTTTTCAATTTTTAAAACAAAGATTTCAATCTATTTTCATCCAAGTCTTTATAACAAAAAAAAAAAAAAAATACTACTTAATACTGTTGGGTTGAGTCAGACTCCTTTTTAAATTTTAAATTTGATTTAAATAATTTCAATCACTCCAATGGATTTTTTTTTTTTCGCAAAATAAAATGTTTATAGTGGTAAAAGATGACAAATCCAAGTACTCTTAAAGGGATGTTATAATCTGTTGCGTGCTATATGAATCTCTTTCGACATAGATTGTTTATGTTAGTCCCAACTCGATTAGCAACTTTTTGCATGGGAGATGAGCAGGCTTAACACTCCGCCCAAGTTCTCGGTGATCATCAATTGAAATGGAAGAATATACAACTTCTTCCAAATGCAAAGATTCCACCACAATTGTAGAAAAGCACCAAATTGCATGCGATTTTTGAGGCAGACAAACTTAACAAGGCATAGGTTTAACACGACTCCCCAAAAAGGACAGCAGCGCTTAATACTATATTAAATGCTTAATTTTAGTCTAAAAGATGTGATTATTTCATGATATAATATAATGATGGTGGTGCACAATTATTTTCTAGGGAAATTGTCCTTGTCATTTAATATAATAAAGCTATCAATGCGATCATGCTAATCCAAGTTAGGCCAATGTGATGTCAGTTTCCAACAATAATATAATAATACAAATTCCATCTCAATTATAGCAATTATATAAAAGGGAATGAAGTCTTCCTTAAGTATTGAGATCTGACTCAGCATAATCCCTATGTAATAGCAAAAATCAAAATGTGCAAACAAGATTAAAAGGGTACGAATGAGTGAGAATTAACATCATAAGCTTTCTAGGAAAATTCTTTGGTTGGTGCAACCAAAAAAAAAAAAAAGACAACTGGATAATCATTTATTTTTTGTTAAATTACTATACTTTTTTAGTTACGATATGATTTGCTATCATTTTATGGATTTAGAACAGTGCAATGCTGATAGTTAGCGTACATATATATACACATACACATACATATATATATATACTACCACATTAGAACCTTTAATAATTTACACAAATAACCAAATTGAGAACTTATCTTCTCATAATCGCCAAACAGGTTGTGTAATTTTTAGAATAGACAAATTTAAAAGAAAATAATTCATTTATCCAGTAGATAAATTGAATTACCAGGTAGGATTTGCCAGCTAAATTAGTGATTTAGTAGAGGAAAATTAAGAAATTTTGCACCCTTAATTAACTATTTAATGTAGCGTGGTCTTAGAATTATGTCGTTTTCAAGTTTAAATAAAATGAAGACATAAATCTTATAATGTATAGTATTAAAGACCATAAATCTTTACAATTCATAAAGAAAGCATTTCCTCCAAAAAGAAATGTGGTGATTGTAGTATTGATCCATAAAAACGACAACACTGGATATTTTCGTAATTATAATAATTTCATTTTTTTTTTCAATGAAATAAAATTTAGAGAACAAATAAATAGATAGAGGTTAAAAAACATAAACATACCCATTTGATAGGCTGTTTCCACAAATTTCTCAAAGACAGTTGTCCCACTGTCCTTCATATCTGTGGGCCTTTTGGACCGTGGCCGATATATATTTAGACTTGCCAATGTATATTTGGACTTTGGAGAAAGGTTTGGCCCACTAACAAGGAAAGTATATTGGGCTTTGGTAATTGAAGGGCCCTTTATTTCACCAGTCCAGTAAAAGCTGGTAGTCGAGCAAAGATTTGTGATAAACTGAAGGTAAAAATAAAAAAGAGGAAATCGTAGAAATAGCGCCTTAATGCACTTGTTAAAGATTTTTATCTTATAATTTAGATTTTTATTTTTAAATCATTTTTTATTTGACATTATAAGAGAATAAAAATTTTAAAATTATTATAGATGAGGTAATATTTTAGAGATATACTCTTTTTGGAGATTAGAGATGGCATTACTACATATAGCAAGGAAAAAACAAAAAAAAAAAAAAAAACCTGCACTGTAAAGTGTAAGTGATCGCTATTTTATTTATTTTAGTTTTATAGAATTCTACATGTCCGTGCTTGTTTTATCTAGAATAATCCTAAATGCATGTTAACAATTTTTATCAAAAAAAAAAAAAAAAAGGCCTGAGTGTCCCAACTAATCAAAATGTATGCTTATAATAATTCTAATACATACACACACACACACACATACATACATAGATATATATATATATATTTAAAGAACACCAGTCCGTTTATAACTTTTGCTTCGAAAAGTAACAATTTGTAACAAAATACGATATCCCAAAAATATCGTTTCAACCATAAGAAATTAAATATACTAGTTTGCTTCGTGTACAAACAATGCGAATATATGTATTATAATTGAGGAGTAATAAATGCAAATTATAAATAGGCCACATTTATATGTTTCTGTTAACTCTTAAAAGCTGTCAAGTGGCTTTACATATATATATATATAGAAAGCTTTATACATGTTTTATATATCTCAAAAATAACAAAACATCAAAGGATTGGCACTTTTAGTTGAGACAATCACAAACTACAGAAATTCAAAAGTTAAGTAAATGTTGAGCATTGTCTCAAATTTATCGGTTTTTGTTACGCATTGTATTTTGATTGTATTTGAATGAAATTTGTTTTTTGAATGTTGTATTTGGTTGAAAAGTATTTGTTTTGTATTTGAATAAAATGTGTGTTTGGATGAAAAGTATTTTAGAGTTGAAAAGTTGATATGATTGGTAAAAGTAGAGATAAATAGTGAAGTTGAAAAGTTAATGTGATTGTTTTAAAAATGTTTTAAATAGTAATTGTTTTCGTAGTACTGTTGTAAAATTTGTGTTTGGTGTAAAATTGTATTGCATTTAAGTAAAATTAAAATGTACTGTTGTTGCCAAACGGCACCTAACTTAAATAAAGAATTAAGAAACAAAGCATACTTTAACTTAAAAGTTAATAATAATAATAATCACACAAAATGTATAGTTTATATATATATACGTTTATTTTTATGTAAGTGACGAGAAATGATAATTAATATAAGAGATTATTAGCACATCCCAACTATGTTGACATATATTAGAAACGCCATTTCATATCAAAATTTTCATTTAATGTTATTAATCAAAGAATAAAAAGGACAAAGTAACGTTTAAAGAAAAAGAAACCAATTACCCAAGGACAACAATTGGAGAACATTGTATCGTAATACCAAAATTAATCATTCAATAATACTATATATATGCATATAAAATTATTTATATGTCGTCGTCGTTGCTTCAATCTTTCTATATATATATATATATGTGTGTCTTTGTGTGGAGATTTTATAAAAAGATTTCCAGTTTAATATTTTTATCACTTAAACAGGAACCGGATTCTAGGAGCAGTTCCTTGAATATATATATATATATATCTAGGATTAGTTTATTTATTTATTTGGTGGAAAAGCTTCAGGATCAGTTTATACCATACTTAGAGCACTTTCCTTTAATTAGCACTGCATGCACGTAAAAAATAACTATTGGGATGATTCAGCAAAAGATATAATTTTTTAGATATGCATATATGCGTGAACCTATATATATAGCACAAAGGTTTAGTAAACGTTTCATTTAGGAGCTCAGAGTTTAACAGAATACAAGGTCTACTAACTAATAACTATATCCGAATACACCAAAAGTTTATTTAGATACTGGTTAAATCTCTGAATATTTATCTTAGATACCAGACAGCAGTGATATCAAAAGATCAATAATTAAACCATAGGATGAAGATTTGAACCATTAATGTACATAAGTTTTAAGGGATCTCCCGTCTATGGGTACAATTGGCCATGAATTTCTAACGCTATGATATATCACACACACACACATATATAGATACTTGTGCACAGTTTCATTAATTTATAAGGTTCAAGCCTTAACTGCATAAATATTTGTGAATTTGTTATAGTCTGTCCTTGCTCTAATAACATATAATATATATATATATAAAGAGTGTATCATAATATTTATTCAACATAATAATTTTCACTTTAAATATAATACTAAATAGTTAGATATCTCAAATTATTGTGATAATTTTGTAATATCAGTGTTAATTTAGGCCTCATTTGATTTATAAGTTTGACTCAAAATTTTTATATTCAATTTTGTTTTGTTTTTTTTTTTTCAGAAAAATCAACATAAATTATAACTAAATCAATCAATTTGAACTTAAAAATTTCAATTCATTCCCGACTCAACTCATGAATCAAATGAATCCTTAAATACTTTATTTGTTTCAAGAAAGCGGAAGGACCATAAACAAGTCCAATGTATACGTGCAAGGTGTTTTTCATGAAGAAATCATAGATCATGAACAGATCAACAAGGATCCAAATTTAAACGATCAAGATTTGATGCCAAAACGAATAGGTATAGAATTTGAAGTTGATGAACACACATGATAGATCATGAATAGATCAAAAAGATTCCAAATTTAAACAATTTCCATCTTTCACGTGGGTACCTCATTTGTCGCTTTGCTTAATCTCCAACCAAAAAAAAAAAAAAATTATTCTCTCAACCCTATGCTTTATGTACAATTAATTATTTTTTTTAATTTTTAAATCCCCACATGTGAAGGGGCCTAGATCTGCTGGTCTTCCCTGGCCAAAGAAGAAGGCAAAACTAGAAAAAGGAGTATCCAAACACCAAAAAAGGCTCCTTCAAACCGCAAATACAGGGCTTATTGTGAGAGAAAGTTAGCACACACAACTTGCCAGCAGATTCTAGGCATGGGTGCCTTTCACATGGGAGCTAATTAGGGTTAATTAATTTTTATTAATATAAATAATATTTTTTTTCTTCCATATATTTTTTCTTTGGTCCAACTCATGAATATTTTATACATTTAATAGCCCTTCATGGACCTTGCTTGCTAGATATAATTGTTTATTGAAGGGGAAGATGATGATGACTTTTGATTTGCTTAATGGAATACAGTAGTAACTTTGATGATCATTAATAAGATATTATATATACAATTAAGATCATTAAACAATTAATTAGGTCACTTCCATTAAGGCGGTAACAGTTTTTCATCTTTTTCATCGTACACACCATCATCATCTACTTGTTCCTTAAGTTTAGAGCTTGTCTTTCTTGAAGACCCCAAAGTCACATTCAAACTTACTGATTGGATGGCAATATTTAACCTACTTTTGATACACACACACACACACACACACACACACACACAAGGTTTGTTTTCCGGCAACCCGTTAAGAATGACACTTGTAACATATAAAGTTCATAACATTTATGTTGTTACACTAAGATCATTAATATGTAATAATCTTTTTATTAATTCAATTTTTTTTATATAAACAACTTAAAATAATATCATATTACACATTAAATTCACATTAAATTACATGTTAATAAAAATTACATAAATTTGTATAGCTATAGGATAGTAGACCATTCTTATATATATAAAATTTTTGTTTTAATCTGCAACAATTCAAGGTGTAAGCTATTCATGTAAATATATATGTATATATAGACATATATAACAGACTTATGTTTATATATATGTGCATATAAATATATATAGAAAATAATATTCATGAATGGCTTACACCCTGAATTGTTATACATAACAAAACCACGAAAAAATTTCAAATAAGATAATCGCATATGCTACAGTTCTTAATTGGTCAAATATACTTGATAGATTTTTTGCTAAGTACAGCTTTTAATTTTAAGAACTCGTGAAGAAGTCAACTTTGATAGGACTTTGATGCATAAAAACAATCTTCTAATTGTAGTGAAAGAAGACAAATTTGTATGTCCAATATCAATGACAACGCGCTTGTGATCTTGAAAATTACAAATTAATTTAACGACTTCATCTAATTGGCTAGTTCTCCTCAAATTACGAAGATACTATATTAATTAGACACCCCAACCTAGCTCCACAAGTTAGGTTGGAAATAATATATCTCTTTTTCATTATATTTTTTGCTTTATTTTTCTTGGCTGTTGTAAGTTTTAAATTAACCCCACATTTCAAACTAAATTCCAGAAAGCGTGTGGCGGCAATAGATAGTTCCGTTGGGATTATCGATGGATGTGAGCTAAATTTATATATAAATATATATATTTCCTGTATTTAGCATCACTATATATCTTGTTTTTTAACTGTAATAATGTTGGAATTACGGTCAAAGAATATGATATATTTTAACTGTCACGCAGTTTTAACTACTATATTTTTTTAAAATTAAATTTGGCTACAATTTTATTTATTTTATCTATTTCAATATGATTATGTTTTGTCTAATATTCATAAATGTACAATGCCTATTAATGATTCTCCTACACAAATAAAAGTTGGAAGGCGGTTTTTTATTTTTTTTATTTTTATTTTTGAGATCCTTCTATAATTGAATTCTATGTAATCGAACCTTATATTAAGGACTCATCTGAAAAAGAAATGAAAATTGGATTAATTTTTTAATAATATGATATATTAGTGTTCATTAAAAATTTTACAATATATAACATGGAACTGTTGTAGTTATAACTATCAAAATGTTAAAACTTAATCTAATTACTAAAATACACGTTTTCATTCATAATACAAAAGAAGAAGTTTTATTATAGATTTTTTTTTGGCCAGTTATTGATGAAAGAAATAGTGTGAACAGTGCAATATAGAGACTGCGAATGATGCAATTGAGGTACCTCAAAAATTGAGGTACACAATTAATTTAACAACAAAAACTTGATCAATAAATTGCTGTGGGCTTTGGTCTGTCTTTGAATTTGGTCATTGGTTATGTTGCAGGGTCAGCTATCTGCATATGTTTATGTATATTTACGTAGATAATATTTCTATACGAGTGTACATTGTTTTATTAACTATATTGCTGTTATTTGTCTTTTCTGCGACAATTAAGAAAGCCGTGAATTTTCAAACAATTAAACAAAAAAGAAACTGCTAACTCAGTCCAATGAGAGACAGACCAAATGTGACATGATTTGAGGAATCCGTACGTTAAACTTCTCTCTTACTTTACTTGCCTTATTTTTCGGGGAAAAAATGGCCAAAATTAAAAAAAAAAACAAAGAAAGAAAATTACTGTTTTATCTCAGATGGGAAAGGTCAAGATTAGCGACGACTCGACATACTGCTATATAAATATTAGAAAAAGTTGGTATAAATATATATACGAAATAATTCTAAAAAATACATCTACAAATATATAAATATATAAATAAATACAAATAGAGAAAGGCATATTCCTATTTCCTTTCAAATTAAGAGAGATCGAAAATTTTGTTGTCAGTCTTCTTTCAAATCACAGGTACCCCACATGACCTCTTAACTAATGAAATAGTGCCTAGGACTGTTACCCATATTATTATGGTGGCTCTAAATAAATATAATTAATTAAGTCCATATAGATGGAATCAACCATTTTTGTCGTCTTCTCTGTGGATTGCTTGTTAATCATGAATGTCAGTTGGCAACGGAGTGGTCAACTAATTGAGGGAAGCTCGCTAAACGACAACAAGCGTGAATGCATAATCCTTGTTTATTTCATATATGTATATTTGGCTAGAAGTGGATTAATAATGACCAATAATATTGTTTTATACCAATTCTCAACATTATACTGATTAACAACTTATATTTTACCCAATAGGACTATAAATATGTCTTTTATGTATAGCAATTAGGGTTCCTTGATAGATATCACAATTTTCCAAAATTATATTCATTAGTAGAATTGTTTTGACCATATTAGAGCCATCTTAATTAGATTACAAGAAAAGGATAGCTAGACAAACCTATATAATTTTTAGTAATTGAAGTATAGTTTCAACAGTATATCTATCTGTAGTAGCGGAGTCAATCCATTATTTGGTAGGGGTGTATACATAAGAATATTGAAGTTTTTAGAGATATTTATGTAGGGACCAACAATTATTAATTGCCAGGTAAAATAAGAAAAATGAAAAATTTTCAGAGGTAAAATTTAAAATAAATAAATAAATAAACAAAGCAGAGGCCTATAGATAACTCTGCCCTTAAATATAATGCTTTGACAATTGATATTATGTTGATGTCAATTTAGGTGACATGTCTTAGTTTTCTTCTTAATATTTAACTATTCTCTATCATCATTCATAAAAAAAATGATATTATGTTGTGATATATGGGATGGTCCTAAAAGTAGAAGCTTTATAAAATAGTTAGTTAGAAATTAAAGAAAAAGAAATTGTATGGGAGTCGCGTAGTTATGGAAGTCGCTGGATCCACATGGAGGTTCAAGAGAAAGTGAGCTACTTTTTTTTCTTTTTGGAAGGTTATATGTAAGGGTTTGAGGATAAGATTAATGGGTGAAGTGCGGGGCTGGCTAGCTAGGAGAAGAGAGAGACCGACAAAGAGCATCTTTTTAATTATATAAACACATATGGGTTTGCGTCCTGCAGGCCGATTTGAGCGCACAAACACACAACACTGCATGCATATATATATATAATCACATGCTATCATATTATATATATATATATATACGTGTATGTATAACAAGAGTGGTAGTCGTTTTTGTTTTGTGTCGAGTGAGTTTTGGGGTGTGGTTTTATTTTTTAATTTTTTTATTTTTATATAGAACATGTAATAACATGAGATTATGTGCAAAAAGCAGTACTGCAGAGGCAAAGGGCAAACTCTCCGGCGCTCGTGCAGTGGCGCTTTGTTGGTCTGTCAGCGCCACCCTCGCGTCGTCTTTTGCAGCCCTCACTCTCACGCCCACGCCCCCAACAGCCCCCGAATCTACTCCCAAAATCTCGATTTTATAATGCTGTCAAACCCTTATCTATATGTATATACACCCACATATATATTCTGATCAAAATTTTTTGTTAATTACATTACTACACCTTATATATATATATATTCTGATCAAAATTTTAAGTTAATTACGTTACTATAACTTTTAGTTTTAATTATTTTTTCAATTTATCCTTTGTTTTCAGAAATTACAAAGATATACTTTGAATTTGAATTATTTCAATTTCATCATTCACATTCTTTAATGAATGGAAAAAATTTGGACAAAACAACAAAATTACCCTCTAATAGTTTATGAAGGCTATAATTCGCTTACACATTTTTTTTAAGTGTATTAAATTTATACATTTAAAAATATAAAAAAATTCAAAAGTAAAACGTAAAGTTTCAATAAAAAAAGTGAGTTTTACGTTCTTTAAAATGTTTAAAGTATTATTTTTATTACATTTTTTTTTTCTTGAGAAAAAGTATTTCAGAAAATAATTTTGATCTTATTAAGGGTGTTTTTTATCTTTTGTCTTTTGTCTTCTGTCTTTCTTTCTTCTATTTATAAAACGTGCGAGAGAAGAAATTGAAACAAATTTTTAAAATTCAAAAGATACTTTTATAGTTTCTAAAAACAAATTAAGGGTAAATTGGGAAAAAAAATAAAATTAGAAGGTATAGTTATATAATTAATCTTTAATATTTGAAAAGTGGTACTATATATATATGTATGTATACATACTAATAAATAAACAACAGTGTGAGATGATCCGACATGTTATTGTAAGATGAATATGAACTATTAGGATATGATATTGTCTTCTAAATTATATATATTTCATTTATATAATAGTATGATTAATTTCTATGTATATGCCCTCTTTCTATCTCTCGCATGGTTGGCCAGTGTTTAATTGATAGTAATTAGCTAGATTTAATCGTATTTTAATCAATTTGGTAGTTTCTCATCATTCTGCGGCTTACAAGGCATGGTTTGATCTGAAATATTTTATTTTGAGCGTATATGTTGAGTGATGATTGTCGGGATGTTGGGTTTCGTCGTTCCTTTACCTTTTGTAGAAGTACTATGATATAGGGGAAAAGTAGGGTTTTCCACAGCGTATTAATCTAGCTGTATATTTATATATATATATTGATTGATTAAGCAAATCTGCAATAGAAATGTACACTTTCTTTATTAAAATAAATTAATTATTACTAAGGAACAAAAAGAAAAGGAGGGTCTTTGTAAGTAACAAGCGAAAAAAAAAAGTACCATAATTAGGTAGCTTATAATGAAAAGATTGACTATATACAGTTAGGTAGAGATAATATGATGCGAAAAGCAAAGCTTGTTAACCAATATCCCTAATGCACTAAAAAGCATGCATCTTTTCTAGTATAAACACAAGTCTAAATTAAACGGCTAACTCTTTTCATATAAGACCGTACATTTACTGCTTGTAAGTACGTACGGTACTTTTCTTTTTCTTTCATTTGTGCCATTTCTATCCTATAACTCATCATTTTATCATTATTAGTATTTTCACTTCCATGCGCAAACACACGCACACACCAGATAACTATATTTAACTGGTATTTTCACTTTCATGAGTCCCATGCAAAAAAAAAAAAAAGGCAAACAAATATGGTTTGGTTCTTATCTTTTGCCTTAATATATATAGAATAACGCAGGAAAAAAAAAAAGTTAAAACCAAATTAAAGTAACCATTGAAAACAGCAATGGAAAGCAACTGATGAGGGAAGTTCTCCAATTGCATCAAAGAAGAGACCGAGTTTTTTTGAATCGACGCGAGAGGAGCGGGGGAAGAGACACATGGCATGCTTTAGAGCTAGTGGACCTCAACTACGCTAAGGTTTAAACTTTGGGAGATAAATATTAGAGTTTTGCAGACCAATAGTGGTGCATGTGGGTCGTGGAAAATTGAAGCACGCCTTCTCTCTCTCTCTCTCTCTCTCTCTCTCTCTCTCTCTCTTGTTATTCCACTTTAACAAGAACCAGTAAATAAATTTAGCTTTCATCCAATGAGGTCAAACAAATGTAAATCTTTATATCTTTTTCCATAGTTATAATTAGATTATCTTTTAAATTTTGGTAGAAAATATTTTTACACGTACACTTCAACTTTTAAATCATTCTAATGTTATCAATTGAATATTAAAACCTCCATTTTTATCCTGTAAATTTTAAATAAGTCACACTTTGCTCACTAATTTTGGGTTAGAATTTCTCTTAAAAAAACATAAAAATAAAAGAGGTCAAAAGTACGGTTTTGTAATCGTTTTCTCATTGTTTTTAACAATAATTTTAACAAAAACAGATTTAGTGAGACTAATTTTATTTTATTTTTTGCCTGTTTTTAATGGAAGTTATTCTAATAAAAGGCGTAAAGTGTAACTAATTCAAAACTTAAGAAATGAAACGGGAGTTTTTAAAACTCAATTATCAAAACAAAATTGGTGTTAAAATTCTAGTGGCTTAATATCGAAATTGGTCTATTTAATTTGATAGTTACAGCAAGTAATTATAAATTAGAATGAATGATAGCTATGATATAAACTAAATATTTTTATACCTCCATACGATCGATAGATTTTTTATAGGATTTTATTGGCACCCAATTTATCAATTTAAAAGAAAAGTTCTTAGATTTTGAACTTAAGATCTAAGATCTTTTAAATCCTTTTTATTTGTTGAACTAGCTCCAATATAATAAATTTTAGTACTTTGATATGTAAGTTTAGCTATTCTTGAAGAGAGCTTCCTTTGAGCATATCAATTGATCAACGTCTCTAAAATAACAAAATCTAGGAATAAGGATCCGAGGATAAGGACTAAGGAGTGAGAAACGATGTGGTTTGAGCAAGAAAACCTTTCCATTACCATCAATTGTTGTAATTAGTTATTATTTACGTCCCAAACTATATATATTGTCTTTCCTTCTTATTTTGGTATATCATCTATCTATGCCATGCCCTTAATTACAATCCTTTTATAGCTCAAAATAAAATCGATCCATATTGAGGAAAGGAGATGATCAAGAATTAGTCAGCTAAAAACGAAACGAATTAGTTCGAGTGCTTTTGGGGATAATTAGTAGTGCTTAATTGGGACTTTTGTGGGCTTTCAAATTATTGAGCAAAATAATATTTTCTTAAGCATGCATATATATATATATAACGAGAGAGAGAGAGAGAGAGAGAGAGAGAGGAAGGGAGGTGGGGACCCATCCACCGCCCATAAGCACGCAGTCCTACCGAAACAAAACCCATCCCCGATCTATCTAGCTATGATCTTTCTTTTTCTTTTATTTTTCCCCCGTCAGTCTAACCCTAACCCAACACTTAACCACTCTCTTCATCCCCCCAAGCTTCTCTCTCTCTCTCTCTCTCTCTCTCTCTCTCTCTCCTCTTCTGTTCTTCATCTCTCTCCCTCTCCCCCAAATCTTCAACAACACAACCAGATATAGATAATCGTGATGCATCAGCTGATCAGCCTTAAGAAGATGATGATCAACAACAATCTTATGGCAAATTCAGCTCAGAATTTGTTGGCCTTACAACAAAATCTACTCCTCCTCTGATCTTCCTCTTCACCACCCACCAGCTTCTTGTCTAGTTCAATAACTTTTCACATAAAAAAAAAAAAAGGCAAAAGAAACAAAAGAAGAAGAAGAAGAAAAGAGTACCCTTTTACTTCCCCTACTTTCTTTATTTGTTTTGAATTTTAAACAAAAAACCTTGTAGTTTTAGCACTTGTGCTTTTGATTTTCTGTGTAATTTTAAGCAAGTACAAACAAGTAGTACTAGTAGTTTTGCAATTAGGGGAAATTATAGCTATATTTATATAGTGATAGAGAGAGAGAGAGAAGAGAAAACATGGATGCCCATTCTCTCCCACCTCCTTTCCACACAAGAGATTTTCACTTCCAACAACAACAGCAATTCCCCCACCAGAGCTCCGAGGACGACCAAACCGGCAGCAGCAACCTCTCCAAGGCCCCGAAGCGAGACCGCAGCGTCGGAGACGACGACAACGACAGCGGTGGCAACAACACCGGCGGAGATCAATCCAATCAAGACCTTGTCATCGGCAGCGGCGATGAGCACGACAAGATCACACGGCGGCCCCGTGGGAGGCCCGCTGGGTCGAAAAACAAGCCTAAGCCGCCGATCATCATCACCAGGGACAGCGCCAACGCCCTCCGTACCCACGTGATGGAGATCGCCGACGGATGCGACATAGTCGACAGCGTGGCCACCTTCGCCCGCCGCCGCCAGCGCGGCGTCTGCATCATGAGCGGCACCGGCACCGTCACCAACGTCACGCTCCGCCAGCCAGCCTCCCCGGGCGCCATAGTAACCCTACACGGCCGCTTCGAGATCCTCTCCCTCGCCGGCTCCTTCCTTCCGCCGCCGGCACCGCCCGCCGCCACCGGCCTGACGATATACCTCGCCGGAGGGCAAGGGCAGGTCGTCGGCGGGAGCGTGGTCGGGACGCTTATCGCCTCCGGCCCCGTGGTGGTCATGGCGGCGTCGTTTAGCAACGCCGCCTACGAAAGGCTGCCTTTGGAGGAGGACGACCAGCCGCAGCTGCCGTTGCAAGGCGGAAGCAGCGGGGGAGTAGGGTCTCCGGGCGGCGGGGTCGGATCACATCAGCAGCAGCAGCAGATAATGGCGGCGGCGGCGGCAGCGGAAGCAGCTAATTCGGGCGGTGCGCCGCCGATATTTCACGGGTTGCCGCCGAATCTTTTGAATTCGATCCAAATGCCGTCGGAGGCTTATTGGGCGACCGGTCGGCCTCCGTACTAACGACAGTTACTTCAGTTAAGAGGTTCGTACATTAGTTCATGATGCATGATTATGGAGAAGTGATCACGATGGATATGACTAATCTAGGCTATATATATATGTATAATGCATGTATGTACGTATATATATATATATGGCTAGGAAGGCAGGAGAATTTGAGGTTTGTTGAGAAAGCTTTGGTGATGATGAGGTTTATCTCCCTCCCCCCCCCCCCCCCCCCCCGCTGACATTTATATGTCTGTTTAATTTTCTTCTTCTTCTTCTTTTTTCGGTTTCGTTTCTCGCATTTTGATGATCGTTAGAACAGTGGTTAGCTTTCACATGTTGATTTGAGGGACTTTGTATATTATTTCATGATGAATTCATGGTGAGTTAGATTATGATCAAGATTCTACTGGAAGTAAGACAACTGTGCTCTAATTTGTGTTTTTTTTTTTCCTCTGTAATCTGTTTGGCTTATGATATACGATGAACTAGATAATCAAGACCTAAGATAATATATGTATACATATATATCACTCGTGCTTTCATTTTGTATTAACTAGGCTCATTCATATTTCATGCTAATATAATCCCATAATCTATAATTCATTGTGAAAATATTATCCATGCAATAACAAGAAAATGTAGTTCATCGAATACTTTCGCGTACATTTTCCCTTCGTAATAGGAGTTGACCAAGTTTCGCATGTAATATGAAATGCTCTTTCTAGCTTAGGGCTCATATGGGAAGGATTTGTTTTGAAGGTTAGAGGTATTTGAAATAGTAAAATTTAGAAAAAGTTAAGTAATAAAAATTGGTAAAAAAGACAGAAAAAAGTAAATATTTGGGGGTTCCAATTTATCCCAAACGAGCCCTTAATGTATGTATGTGTGTGTATGTTTTTATTTCATAATCACTTTACTTAATTACATTGATAGTTATAAATTAATCATGAATTATGATACCATATATAACACATAACAATGATAGCAAATTGTTAGAATTTGAATGGGGGTCAAATTATTGAAGGAATGAGTAAGAGAAGCACATGTTTATTTTGCGAGCAAATATAAGCTAGGTCTGGACAAGTTTCAAACTTGTTTTAGGGGCTTTAATTAACTTTGCCATAATCATGTGTAAGGGGAGAGAAGCAAAGAGGGATGGGCTGAGAGATTTCCATAAGTTTCTATCTTTTTTCTTCTGCAATAAGAAGAGAGAGAGAGAGAGAGATTTTAATCTGAAAAAATGATTGATCGATAGATAGAGAGGGTCTGGAGACATGAAAATATTTGGGTACTGGAATACACGTGCACTGCTGCTGAAGAAGCTCCTTTACGAGGCTAACAACATCAAACAACAACACTTCCATTAAAAGCCCACAAGGCACAATGTGCCTGCCTTTCGACCCTTCAAAAGCCTATCTTTCTCTCTCTAGATCTCTCTCTCTCTCTCTCTCTCTCTCTCGGGTTCAGAAAATCAAGGGATTGGGCAGCTATACTACATGTATCTCCCACTTATAGCCATTGTCTATTTTTCCCAAACCTGTATATATACATATACATATATATAAATGTATATACATGGACAAACTTACTTATAGTGAACTTACTTATTTCTTGGATTCTTTCCTACGTTCCCTCATTTGCTTTATATCCATTCTCTGAATCTCTTCTTATCTCCCCTTTTTGTTGGTCAACGACTCAACTCATGAGTATTTAATTTAGGAATTTCATTCTGTTGAATCCCAATTCGTGCTAAATGGATCATTACTACTTTGCTCCATTATTTTTGGTGCTATTTTTGTCTTTAATTATTTTGCTATGATGATTTTTTTCGGTGGCAACTTGACTTAAGTACTACGATTGGTATTAGTATATCATTGAAGGTATTTATATATACTTACCCATGATATTCCCATGTCTCTTATAATTATGGGTAATATGTATTTTGTATAAATGCGCCAATTGCTAACATATATATGGATTTGTCTATAATTTTTATGGATTTTAAAATGACTTACTTCCAATTAACATTTAAAAATAATAAACAATAGTGTTAAAATTGTTTAACAACAATTCAGGACACCTAAATTTTTTAATGTTACATTTGAAACGAGTAGTGGTGTCTAATAAATTTCTTGTTATGTTTCTCACTTTATGTGTTATATAAAAAAATGATATGAATATATTTCTCACTTTATATAGTTTTTGGTGTCAAATAAATTTCTTATTATATTTCTTACTTCATATGTTATATGAAAAAGTGGTAAGAACATATTTCTCACTCTATATGTTACTTGAAAAAATGGTAAGAACCGTGGATAAACCATATATATGTACTCATAAACCAAGCAAATATGTACTTTAAAAAAAAAGACAATCTATGCTAGTGCTGAAATATTTATACATTTTACCTCGTAAATATATATATATATATAGAAACTTTGCCTAAAGGTGTTTTTACAACCAAAAATACCTAACATGCTATCCCTGCATACGTAAATTTGAGATCATTTATATATACAAAATCGTGAGGATCAAAATAGAACAATAAAAACAATGGCAAATTATTCAGAGGATGTAGAAAAAACTTCGCAAGAGACGAAAAAAAAAAAAGGTTCGCTTTTTTTCTTTTTTCTCTATTTATTTCTATACAATAAATATACAAAAGTGATAATGAGAAGCTACCACTGCAGATCAATCACACCAAGATTTAAACATAAATGAGAGACAACATGACAGATAATATAATCAACAAATTTGGGTGTAATCAAACTACATATTATCTGATGATTGTAAAACCAAAATAGACAGCTGACGACCTCGGCAGGAACAAAGCTGGGCGATTTTGGATCGGGAAGCATCTTTCATTGTTCGATTAGAAACCGAATTCTTCGCCAAAATTACAACCCTCACAAACCCTTCAGTCGGCCAAAAACAAAAACAAAAACAAACATGCCACAAACACGTCAATAGTCTATCCGCAGCCGCCTCAGTTCGGCCAGGAAAGTGGGGCTTGAAGTTAGCGTTCTTTGTGCAAGATTTCGGATGTCTTCGCGTGAACAGTCTCGTGAGATGCGGACCAATTCCCACAGGGCGCCTCCAGTGATCATGTCTCTAGTATTCACTTCTGCAAAGGTAAAGAATAGGAGTCTTAGGCTGTATTCTATGGTAATTGATTAGTTCACTAGTGAAGAATGTAAAGTTACCATGCTGTGCTAAGTGGCAGAGAGCGAGTTCAATATGGCGTTTGATGGCCGAGGCTTCATTGTTGGCGTTCTGTACAATCCATGGAAGTGCACCGTCCTCGATCAAAAGAGACCTTCCGGACTTGGTCCCTTAATCATTCGAAAAAAAAAAAAAAAAAAAAAGAAAGGAAGAAAAAAGTTCATCCGAGACTCGAGGAATATTCTATATATGTCACATCAACGTCAACTTCTTCATGTACTCTTGCCTTTTACCTTGTGTGGATGCTCTAGATTCGCATTTTGCGAAGTTTGCGATTCCTCGAGCCACTTGAGCAAGAACATCAGGGTGTCCACTTCTGACCATTCCGAGCAATGCCTTGATGCCACCTTCACCCCGTAGCTTTGCCTGTAATTTATCTAAAACATGCAATTTTGTTTTTTTTAGTGACAACCGGATGTTCGCTACCTTTGATTAATTAATTCCCAGTTGGTAATCCTCTCTAATTATTTGTTCCTTACTTTATAAAGGTATAATGCTAGGGTCCTAATTTTTCAATATCATCTTACGTACTAGGTGAGTTGTCATTTTTCTTACTTAAAAGTTTCATTTACCAACAGAAAGATGACAATTCACCTATAAAGTGAGGTGGTATAAATAGTCTGAATTAAAGTTGAGATCCCGGCATCACTTAAAAAAAAAAAAAAAAAAACCTTCTTTTCATCCTTTTAATGATCTGCTTCAATTTCTTGAAACGGTTTTTTTTTTTTTTTTTTTTTTAACTTCTTAAAGGGGATCTGATTCTATAAGTAAGTGCCAGATCTTTTTTACATTGTAGCTTTTTTTTTTTTTTTTCTTTTTTAATTGGCTAAAGAATTTTATGATGTAACTTAATTATAAAGAAAACTGCGAATTTGCATAAATCACATTAAGGCATAAGCTGATCTATAGCTAAAGATTCTTAATCACTCCTTAAAACTATTATATCCTTAAACTAATTAAATCTGTGAACTACATGCGAACCATGAAATGGTAAGGCGTGTGTTTAAAACAATGCAAAAATGATCATTGAAATTGTCGATAATATACCATTGCCGCAAAGGTTAGCAATTGCTCCAGCAACCATTCGAAGGGTTTGTGGATCATCAGCGTTGGCTGCGGTCATTGACAATAAACTAATTCCTCCTTGAGCCATTATAAGCTCCTGATTGCTTTCTGATACGAAATTTTACAGAAGAAAATCAAAGATGAAACTAGTCCTTTTCGCCACCAAGCTTGTAAAGCATCCCACAAACCAAAAGTATAAGACGTAAATAACTTCTTACCATTCATTGCAAGATTTGCTATTGCACCAGCCGCAACTCTATGTATAGTTTCGTCGTCAGTGCTTTTAAGTAGCATCAACAAGGATGTTAGACCTCCAGCTTGTACAATCTTCTCTTGGTTTGACTCTACGCATCAGAGGCAAGACCAATATAATTCGTAATTGACCCTAAAAGCATTGCAAGTACTTGTACCATGAATTGATAATTGTTCGAGTATAGATAAATTTTTGTTTGACACAGCGTGAAACAGATTTCTTGCATAGATAGCTCTTAATTCTATAGTATGATATTTAAACAAGAAACAAGTTTAAAGCTATCGTAAGCCAATCTCATCATCCAAACATAATCACCAACCAGCATTAAGCAACAAGTATAGTACCAAGAATGAATATTGCATGAGAGCGGAATAAACATCTACAAGGAAAAAATTAATGGGTCATTTGGTAAACACGTTGCGTTCGCATTGCATTTGAATTCAATGCATTGAATGCATTTTGCATTTAGATGAAAAGTATTTGCTTTGCATTTAAATGTAATTTGTATTTGGATGAAAAGTATTTGAATTGTATTTTAGAGTTGAAAAATTGATGTGATTGGTAAAAGTAGATAGAAAAAGTGACATAGAAAGAGAATATGATGTGAGTGGAAAACAAAAATTTTAAAACTCTTAAATAGTAAATGTATTTGAGAAACTATTAAAAAGCAATATATTTAAACGCAAAATTTTTGTGTTTGGATGAAAATTATATTGCGTTTAAAAGCAATACGAACGCAATACTGTAAACAAATGGACCATAAGTAAAAATTTGTAGTGCAAAAGAAAAGTTGCATAAAAATGATGAACAAGGTAATGAAGTCGTTTCACCTTCAGCTGCAAGATTTGCTACAACTTTAACAGCATGAATTCGCACATCAGCATCTTCTGCTTCTAGCAACGATAAAATCTTTTGCAAACCCACTGCAATATTTTGTACTTGTATTACTTATGAGACGCAATTTAAATGAGCAATGAAAGAAAGCATACCATCAGAAAAGAACAAGCTAGAACCTTGCTCAAAGAGCTTGGCTATGGAGGCTTTCTCTTCATTTCCTGAATCTTTTTGCTGTGGATGCCTCACTTGATCAATAAGAGAATCTATGCCACCAAGAGTTCTCCCAGGCTCATTCAGATCAAGCCGTTTTCTCGTCTACAAAGAAACATTGCAGTTACAATTATTGCTTATGAGAGCAGATGGACACGATGCTTACTATTGAATAGCAATTATTCTTACTTGTACTAAGATGTTCATGATGTTCATTCTTAAGCCAAAAAAATAAAAACACAAAACTAAGATATTCATTGAGTTATAAATCCTTGCATACAAATTTACCTCATCAGCTTCAAAACTTATTTGCATCAACTGACTTTGAAGAACTGCAATTTCTCCTTCCAGTTTATCTTTATCTTGGGCCTCATCTTCCAGCATCTTTCGAAGCTTCAAGATTTCGGCATTCCCCGCCGCCTAGCACATAAAAAATATAATAATAATAAAAAAAAAGTTATATATATAACATTATGCTAAATAGCAAAACATGCAATTGGGACGACAGTAGTAAAGAAAAATGAAAACATAAGGAGTCAAGGAGAGGGAATTAAACATACCTCTGACCTTTTCCATTGCGAAACTTGATTTTTGAGATTACTGACTTCCTCTTCAGCAGCCTTCCTTAGATGAGTTTCCTTCTGAAGCAATTTTTTAAGCTCAACAACTTCCTCAGTAGACGACAAATTCTGCGTAAAACAACATTTTGTGAGTTTCATTTAAGATATCATCCAACATGTCAATTATTGACGAGGACTGGGAAATCAGCACCTGGGAAAGACAATTAGTTTTTTTTCTTTTTAAATAAAGAAACAAATTATATTTTTTATGAAGAACTCCTGCAAATGGAGCATAAACCATACAGTATCTTTAAATTCACATATGAAGACCTAACAGTAAGCATACAATTCATAGCTCTTCTGCCAAATTATTTTTAATGGTCAATTGCTAACACAGAAAAGTTAAATGAAAAATTTGGAATTTTATCTGTAACCACTATGTCGTTGATTACAGTAAAAGGTTGGAATGTCTGTTTTTGTTACCTTGTTTTAACAGACAATACAGCAAACAACTGCATCTTAGGCATCCGGGCAAATTATCACATTTATGATCTATTAGCGAGAAAGATATATACATATATATTATGCATACAAATTAAAGATTGCATAAAAATTATATTTAGAAAAAATGAAGAAAAGAAAACAGAACAAGAAGCACGGTATACTTTATCTACAATAAAGTATTATAGAACTAAAGATACTTAATGTGATAATACCTCTTTGTTTGATGTCACCTTAGCACCATCGTCTCTTGGTCCATTCGTGAATTTTTCACTGCCACAGTTTCGCTGATTCATCATCAATTGCCCTTCAAGCTTCTTTATCGATTCCATATAATCTTTCTGATATTTCAATCTTTCCTTCTACAAATAAGAAAGTTTGGTTTCTAATGAAAAATGTAAACCAACTACAAGCACTACACAAATCAGAAGTTTACGTGATAAGTAAACTAACAGCCAATGTAGATTAGTTTCTTTTCTTGATTTGGAAATATAATAAAATGAAATAACAGAGACAAATTAGCTATAGAAAAGTGCTCAATTAAAAACCATATGATCAATATATAATTAAAGAATGATATTATGCACCTCTTAAGGGACTCTGTCCGACACGGAAACTAACAAACTGAGAGAGACAAACACGCATGCAAGAGATATGGCCGGTCATTATGCATAATATTTACCTCCAATGAATCAGCATAATTCCTTTCGACCTCAGAGATCTGATTCTGTGCCTCCAAGGTTATCCTTTCGATTTCGTCCTTGAATGCTTTCTGCTGCCTTTCGTGTTCTGCAATAAGTTTGTCTAGTTGTGTATCTAGTCTTCTTGATAAGCTTTTGTAATCGAATTCCTCCTTTAGCTTCAACATATTTTCCACCTTCATAGCCTAAAAAGGGACAAAAAAAGTTAGTATTTTTCTTCAGAACCAAAAATGATGAACAGTTATTAGTATTATGTATGCTCAAACTATTAAAAGAAGTCTCATTAAAAGAACATAGAATGTTCTACAGATTGCATGATCAAGCTGACAACGAAGCTAGAGAAAAATACTATTCAAGTACTCTTTACATTATTGAAATTTTGTCTAGAACGCACAAATGGAGACTATATTAACTAGCCCAGCACAGAATTTATAAATACATTAAAAAAATAAAAAAGAAAGTAAAATCACTTTGAAACACACCCGTTGTCCAAACATAATAGTACTAGCTGTCTCTCCTCGATGGCGTGGGGATGGACCAATTGTAATAATCAGAGAAGTTCTTGCCGTCCCTGTTAATGCCACAATAATAAAAGGGGGAAAAATCAACTTTTTGTAACGGGAAAAACCAATTTGGAGTTGCTGAATAAGACTGACCAAAAGGGGAAGAAAAAATTCATTTTCATTTACTTACCTCCAAATGAATCCCGAAGTAATCTCGTAAGCTTTGAATCCCGCACTGGGACATGTGCACTGTTTTCTGCCAGTGCATTAATGCACTTTCCTAAAGCACTTAAAGAGAGATTTATGGATTTTGCTTCCTCTAATGTATGTCCTTCACTTCCTGCAAAAATGTTTGTCAAGCCAATAAACCGATATGATATAGAATAAACAGAACGTACATAGATACTGCTACAGGTTTTGCTCCAGTCTCAAACAATTTCATTCCAAACTTACTGAAGTTGTCATTAAAATGCCACTAAATGCATTCCAAATCTACATGCAGATCGCATAGGTTGACATGCCCATCCTATACTGATTTATGTCTCTTATTCTATTCAATTTTCCTTCATCCTAAAGTTATTTTGCATCAAGAAATCATCCATCATTTTCCTCCATGACTGACTGATCATGTTTATTTTCTATATTTCTTATTAGTTCACCTAAATTGTCTCACATACATTAGATCTGGACAGGGAATGAAAAGGCAACATGGTTGGACTCTGCAACCATATGTGAGCTAAACGCATCTACTACTTATCTTACCAATGTTAGATGTAAGTTTGTTTGTGTTGTGTGAATAAAAGACCAGTTAGCAAAGAAAGGGATTAATGAACATTAATTTTTGTCATGAAAGGCCAAACCCTCTATATATTCATCGACTGCAAGGACACACCTGACTTGTCTATACGCTCTGAACCAGCAAGATCCACTACAACTAACTTGCCCTTCCGAACAATTGGAGCCTTTAGGTTTTTTACCATGTGGGAGTTACCATTTTCACTTGAAAGAATAGGATCCTTTCCCTTTACATGCCTCTTCACATGTACCTGTAGCAGTGGACATAATTGTTAACTCCCCAATTTCATCTGCCTACAAATTCTCCAATAATCACTAAAGTTCTTTAAGCTTTCAGAAGTGCAGCAGAAAAGGAAACGAAGAACAGAAACAAAATATTATTTACCATCAAAATAGCATGACTTCGTGAAGATTCTGTATTCAACTTTGTATTTGCTGCAAAACGGTGAGCTTCTCCCAGTCTTAATAGTTCCACAAAACTCAGCTGGTCCCTAATTTCAATTAGGCTAGCCCCAGGCACTGAGACATCTCCAGTTTTGGGATCCTCCACTATTGCAATATTATCATTTGCAGGATCAAGAAGGTCCTGTATAGTCTCCATATAAAGCTACATACATGCATAATAAAACCAACCGAGAGTTAGACAAGTGATCAAGTTTACAAAAGAAAACTTAAAAATACAAGAAAGTGTTCTGACATGAAACAGGTTTGATTGATTACAAACTCAAATATCCAACGAAAAGAATGACAACATTTTCGTAAAAGGTAACAACCTGCAAGTAGGAAACTGATACAGAATCAGTCTCCAGAGAAATATCTGCTAAAGTATCCTCCATTGCACGCACCATTATACCACGAGCAGCTGTGTCTTCCTCTCCAAGTCGTCCAAGAGTATATGTTTTACCAGTACCAGTCTGCCCATATGCCATGACTGTCCCATTGTAACCTTCTAGGACGCTCTGGGATTAAGAAATTAAATTAAATACAAGATGCGTTTCTAATAATATTGCTGCAATTTACAGCGAGCTTAGCAACAAAAGTTAAGTTTTAGGTATGCTCACCTCCACGACAGGCTTTGCCACAACTTCATAAACACGTTTTTGTGATGCGAACTCAGTAAGCACCTCATCAAACTCAAATGTATCAGAGTCCCAATTGTTTTTCCGTAATTTCAACCTCTTAAGCTGAAAATTTAGACCACAAGCGTGAGGGAAAAAATGAAAAAATAGTTTGGGAGATGGGATATTTAGCTACCAAAACATCACAGATAGCATCATACCTCTGGCTGTAATTCTACACAATCAGCAAAATCAGAGTCTGCTACCAATTCCTCCGAATTTCGTGGCCGCAATCTTACAGCTACTCGAACTCTTCCAGGAACTACATTTGCATATAAGAACATAAAATTACTAACAAACACAACCATTTGAAAAACTTGAAACGAGGGAAAAAAAATTCCCTTTCAATTCTGACATAACACTAAAGGACAACATTTCCATCTCCTTGACAAGAACATTTCCCATGAAAAGCCTTTCCATTACCTAGCATTCACAAATGCAAAATTTAAGGAGTTTTCCCACATTGCCATAAAGATAAAATATTCACAAAATTGAGATAAAGATTTACCAATGTTGGAAAATGCACCATCACTATCAAAATCAGCTTTTTTAGCCAAATTAAAATTCATGGTAAAAAGATGAGAAAACCTTCACACAGCCTTTTTAGCCTTCTGTATGTTAATTAAATTGTTGGATTTTTCCCCTCTTTCTGGCTTGAATGTCAGACTACAATGTAAACAAAGTATTTCTGCTCCTAGATAACTACTTAGCCATTTGGAAAGACAAATTAAAGAAAAAAAAAAAGAAAGAATAAAACAAACTAACCAAATTCAAAAACTGCAAATACATCCAAATCAAAAGCAATTCAATTTCACAGGACCACAAGCAAACAAGAATTCAAAATTAAAAAAAAAAAACAAATAAAACAATTCTATTGCTTAAACAACTTGAAGAACAGAGCCACAGACTCCAAGATTACAAGTTTCCCCATTTAATCAATTTTATTAAAAAGAAAAAAAAGGACACCCCCTTCTCCATTTTGGCCACTTAAGATCTCAATCATATTAATCAACTGAGAAAAATTGAAAAAAAGAAAAAAGAAAAAAACTTAAAAAAAAAAACCTCCGGTATCGTCCTTGGCGGAGGCAGCAATGGAGCCGGTGCTGTTCCGACGGGGGACAGCCCCAGAAGAGGACAGAGGCTTCGATTTGAGGGTGTTCTTGGGATTGGAGTTCACAGAGAGAGGCTTATCCACCTTTAGAGAGCTTCTCTGGTTCCCATTCCGGTAGTTATAACTACCGCCGGAAGCTGCCATTAACGCAGAACTCTCGGTCTAAGCTAACTAAACAAACCAACAAACGAGTGTGGAGTCTTTTCAGAAGCTCAGAAACGCCATTGACCCAGAAACACGATTTTGTGTTTCAAATTATCTTTGAAGCTTGGAGAGAGCAAATAGAGATTGAAAATGAAAATAGAGAAAAGGAAAAAGAAGGAGAAAAAAAAAAAAAAAGAGGGGCAAACTCTATAAAGTTTAATGAAGGAAACAACTTTGGCAGTAAAGTAAATTAGGTGGTAGAAGTGGACCAGCCTCTCTCTCTCTCTCTCTCTACTCTTTCTCTCTCTCTCCGAGGACCTGAAATCGTGTAGACGTGACTCAGATAAATTCGGATGCTTTTATAGTTTTTTAGTTTTTATTTTTTATTTTTTCGCATAGTAAGTAAAATCAATTAACAAAAAGGACAAGAAAGCGTTATTTTTTCTAATTAATTTGCGCTAGCTAAAAATCAAAAAGAATGTTTAAATAAATTAAAAAAAGATGGGAGAAAACAAGAGAGAGAGAGAGAAAATGCTTGCTCACTCATGAACAGTAGTAATACTGTCCCCGCGCTGGTGGGGACCGGATCTTTACTCTACTCGTATCGGCAGATTTGAAACTACAAAAATGTCCTTTTGTTTGGAAAAAAAAGAAAAGAAAGAAGGAGAAAGAGAATTTCATGAAGTTTGAAAAAAAAAAATCGGTGCTCTGTTTGAACGATTAAATTTGTATCTAAAATTATTATTAAGTTATATTAATAATTGTAAAGTCATGTGTTCCTATAATAAATGTTACATTATAATTAAGAAAATATAAAACTTTATTATAAGGTGTTTATTTACAGTTTTACATTTATATTGTGTTTAAATATAATATAATTTTTATTCAGACATAAATATTTTATATTTAAATATAATATTTTTTAACAATATCTCAAATGTATTTATTATTTTAGAATATTTTAAAAATATTTTTTTTATTCACATCATATTCTCTTTATATTTTATTTTTTTAATCTATTTTTATTAATCACGTCAACTTTTTAATTTTTAAATATAATTTAAATACTTTTTACTTAAATATAATATAAATATTTTTTATTAAAATAAAAATATATATTTAATATATTACGTATGAACCTAATATGTCTTCCAACGTTCCATTAATATATTTTACATGATACATTTCCTTTTTTTTTTCCTTGTAATTTGAATTTTTAATTATCCAACACTACAAACTTTGATTGAAGGTCTGATTTTCGGGTCGCGTGCCAATTCTAGAAAGGACACTGAGACATGATAATGGTGTTTACGGAGATTTAAAAAAAAAAATTTAATATTTTTTTAACAGTTAAATAGATTAACCGAACAAGTAACAGCACTTGTACAAAATACTAAACAGTTTGATAACAATTATTAATTTATTTGTGCGGACAATTTTTTTTTTTGTATTTTGGTGGTGGTGTGTAAACACATTATATTTTGATTGTATTTAAATATTATATTTATTTTTTAAATGTTGTATTTGATTAAAAAGTATTTGTTTTGTATTTGAATGAAATGTGTGTTTGGATAAAAAGTATTTTAAAGTTGGAAAGTTGATGTGATTGGTAAAAATAAAGATAAATAATAGAGTTGAAAAGTTGATGTGATTATTTTAAAAATGTTTTAAATAGTAATTATTTTCGTAGTACTGATGCAAAATTTACGTTTGATGTAAAATTGAATTGCATTTGAATAAAATTAAAATGTAATTTTTTTGCTAAACGACACCTAATTTAACCTCTAAAATTTTTGTGACAACCAATTTTTTAAATAATATTTTTTCAACAATTCAGTTTTTTTTTTTCTCAAAACTATTAAAATTAAGATTTTTTTTACAAAATTCATATATTGGAATATAAAAGAATTATTATTAATCATTTTTAGTTAATTAAAATATAAATTTCTTTTTAAAAGTTTAAGTTCAATATATGAGTATAATTTAATTAAATTAAAACTTTTAAGAGAAATTGTGTTAGAAATGAATAAAAATGATCAATAATTTTTTTTTAGATTATAATATGAAAGTTGGGTATAAAGAAATATTTAAATTATATAAATTTGAGAAAAAATAATTAAATTATTAAAAATTATAAATTTAAAGAATTGATTATAAAAAAAATTTAAGACTAAATTATTATCAAATTAAAAAAAATTTAAGGACAACTGTATAAATAGTCACAATTATTTGTTTACGTGGTTTGCGCACCTTGTACATGCATGGTTTTGGAATCATATGACATGCAACGACGTTTGACGTCATCTTAATTTTTCCGGTGCATTGTCTCCTTTGTTTTTCTTATTATTTTGTCTTTATTATAATATTATCAAAAAAAAAAAAACTGTAGAATAATTAGGGCACCTTCGCGTAATCAACTAATTATCAGTCGATTATTGAGTTAAGTCATTATGTTTTATTGAAAGGAGTTGAAATTTCTTATATCAACGGAGAAGATAAAACTGAATGATACTGATATAATAATTAAAAAGAAAAAAGAAAACTTATAGTCGCATTTCTATTACTTTACTTATTTTTCTGTGTAGTTTACATTATTAATTAAGTAAAAAATTAAATATAAACACTAAAAAATATATAATTATATTTAGACTAACTTTGGAAATTTATTATGTATATGTAATATCAATGGTATAAATTTCACAATAATATTAAAGGTTATCTACAGATCATATCATCAATATGGGCGGGGAGAGATTGAAAATTATGTGGACATAAAGCTAAAGGAATATATAGTACAAAAGGAAAAAGGCTGATGAATTGGCATTTGAGCACTCTGAAATGATCTGCACCCATATACACACACATATATTTATATATATCTATATATAGAGCTTTTCTAGGATAGATTAAAGCGAGAAGCCTAAAGTACATACCCAAATATATATATTTATAGTTTATGTTTTATCAAATTTTGAATCTATATGGTGCCAAAAACATGATCGAATGCTATAGTCTCAATTAAATACATAAAAGACTATTTTGAAAAGGTGTCTCCCGTTTCGAAATGGAACACATAAATCTATAAAAAGAGATCCCAGTGGCATTGGCAGTCCATTCCTGTGTCAAATTAAGATCTGGACCACGGGGACATGGAAAAACAAAAAGTGTATGAATATATATAAAATTTATATCTCAGCCTTTCTGACTCTCTATCAATAAAGGGGAAAAAAAAAGTGACTTCCTTTATACAGTCAAGAGTGCACCCACCAATTGCCAACAAAATATACATATATGAGTGTATATATATGTATTAAAAAGGAATTATACCATATACTATGCATACCACACCAGAAAACTAAGGTTTCAAATCGCCTATTTTTTCGCCCAGTGTTAATCACATGGTCTGTCCTACACATATTATATATGTGTTTGGTGGGGATGTAAGAATTTTTAATTAGGAAAATATATAATTATACAATGGTTGTCATCTTTTGTGAAATTCTGTTCCAAATTGTTTGTTTCCTTTGTTGGTGTATGCCAAGTGTCAATCTAAGAATATATATATATGCATATATAACATACAGATTGTAAATTTAATTGTAGACCTGTAATGCTAATGGTGGGAATCTTTAATTAGATCATGAAGTAACTTGAGAAAGCTCATGATGATATGAAATCTGACTCACAATCATTAAGGTTCCAATAGATGGTTCGGAATTCTGATCACCACCTATATCCTATCATCAATATTTTAATTTATTGATCAACCATTCAAGTGCCGATATATATATATAGGGCCCTTTAATTAATGAACTAATTATGAGTTTTTGGTCTACATAATACGTACATATATATAAATTAAGTACGTAAAGATCATGTGGCTTAATCATACTATACGATCCATGCATGCAGCAGGCTATAGACACATGCATACACAACGTGCAACACCGGCCTGTTGGGGATCTCCCTTTTTTTTTATTTCTTTATTAAATTAGGGCTACATAATTTAACATTCTCAATATATATATAAATTAGTTGGTAGAGACTAGACATCCAAATTAGGACTGTATGTACACAGCACATGAGCAAGATGTAAAAATAACCCATATAGCCATTTTAAGCAACAGCAAATAAGAGAGGGATAAAAAGAAAAAAATGATTGAGTTTTGCAAATATATATGTATATATTGAGAATGTTAAATTATGTAGCCTAATTAACATGTCTTTAAGTAAGACAATTTAAGAGTATTGTTTTATTAAGGGTAGTTTGAGGATTTCATATTTGTAAATTCTATTGCCCTAGTTTATCATTAAAAACATAGGGTATCATCAGTATTATTATTCGAGAGAAAGGTTTGAGAAAAGCACAAAATTTGAGTGTGTGCTCTTTTCTCTTATGAACTTCTTAATCATTACAGTCAATTGTGACAGTAGTTAAAAAAAGATGTAGTCTAATATTAAAAAATATCTACAAATGTTATGTGATTGTGTTTGTTTATTTTTTTTCTGTGTTTTTATCTCTCAATAATAACAAATTAAAGTGTCTAATTCTTAAAAAAGAATTTCACAGAGCGAGTCATTCAATTTATTAGAACATGCATCAGAGGACATGATAATACCGTAAAAAAGAAGTTAACATATAAATCAATACGTAATGGGCACAATTTACAATCAATTTTTTTATTGTAATAAGGCCAATGGCCAAATTAATGGGTTGTCGTTTGTTTTTGGATATATTGCCTGGGATCGAAGTTTGTGTAGAATAAATATAAAGTGCAGAAAAATAGTAAGAATAAAAGAATTTATAGTAATTCACTTTTACTGTGAAAGCTACATTCATCGTAGTAATAAGGATTTCACTATGTAGAGAAGAATAAGAACAAATTGCTTAAGAAAGAGCAAAATGGTGAAGAAATTCGTAAATTGGTGGAGAGATGGCTGAGAATGAGGTGGTTGTGAGCTTTTGAAGCGACTTTAGGGTAGCCGAGAGGATTCCTTTTACAAGTGAAGCCAGCTATATTAGTTTCCTTATTCTGATTAGGATTTGAAATTCAAATTTTGAAGATTCTTTCCTTACGTGTTTTGAATGAAGTCAATTTAATTGTAGAATTCATATCTGCAACATGATATTTGAATGTGAATTTCTCCTGAATTTCCGAAATGGAAGGTTTGAGATTGTATTTTCAAAATCTTTCGAGGAGCAGCCCGTTCAACTTCTTGGTGGTGTGGTCGACGTTATTTTAGATGTCTGAATCATCATCTTATAGGATTTACCTGATTCTGTAAATGTCATCCTCAAGAGTCCAATTCTCTGATAAGTTCTAAGCAAATTTCTTAGAGGTCTCCTCGAGAAATCTCCTTGAGTGATCAGTTTCTCAAATAGCAGTTGTCTTGCAATGGGAAGAACTAGGCGATATTTCTTGTTATAAATGTATATATATGGTCATGGTTGACTCAACAGCCATTGCTAGTGGAGCTTATTCAAGTTAACACATAAAATGACAGAGGTACGAAATCTGACTCTAATAATATATCGTGTTTTTGTGTGTGGTACTAGCTAATCACAATTCTATCCAAAGAGATCATTACTGATAGACGAGCGTGATACCATAGTTTATATAGACTATGGTCCCAGAAGATGGAGCACATATATGGTACATATTGAGCTGTCTATATATTGAATTCCTCGCATCATGATCAGTTTAATTATTTATATTCTCTTTGCGCGCGGTAGGGCAATAATGTTGTTTTTTATCATTTTGGTTTCAAAAGGAAATGGGAGCCTAGGGAAGGCAAAAGTATACTCAGATTATTGCTAACTAAAGAGAACCACGGCTACTCAAATTAAAGGAGACTTCAATATGGTTGCTCCACCAAAGTGGGCCTTCAGGGTATCCTTTATCTTACCTTACTTTCACTTTGCTCTGACGAAGACAAGTCGGTCTAAAAGCTCCAAGGTATTTAGAGCAGTGGTCCTTGTAAAAATGCATTTAACACTGCAAATGCTATATATACCTTAAATTTTAATATGTGATCGTTATATATACAAACATACATACACACACAAAATAAATAAAGTTTTCTCACACCTAATTCCACATGAATTGTTGGACACAGTAATATGATCAACGGTTTTCTTTTCCTCCTTTCTTCCTAACAAAACAAGCAAGTTGGTCAATCATACATCATTTTGGCAATTGAGGTGCAGGCAAATCACATGGCCTCAGAGGTAAATTCCCAACCCCCAAAATAATATATGTATGTATATATATATATATATATATCATGTGGATTTTTATTATGATCCTTTCAACCTGACCCAGAAGAAAAAGAAAACATGGCACATTAGTAACTATTATGTTGGTATTGTGAATTAGAAATTGAAGGGCGGAACATCGGGTGGGTTATTGGGTGGGTTGACAATTTTTTTTATCCACCCAATTAATCCAATGTAAAAAATCAACCCACTCAATTAATATCGGGTTGGGTTAGGTGGATTATGTATTTTATTAATAAAAATAATAAATGATACTAAACATCAAACAACAAATAAAAAATTTAATGGGAAAAAAAGAAATTAAACTTATGACATAGTTTTTATAATAAATTCTATTATAAACTTTGCACAAATAAAAAAATTTCTAATATAATCTCATTAATAGTCAAATATAAAATAAATATAAGTTATACGAATCATCAAAAGATATAAGAATATTAAAGTAATTAGCAGTATTTTTTACAAAATTACCAAAAATTACATCCATATTGAATATCAAGTAATGTATTATATATATTTAAATAATCTAAATAACACTTAGGGGTGAATATCATTTAGTAAAAAAGAAAAAATAATAAGTGAGTGAATATTAGATTGGTTGAGTGGGTTTTTGAAATTTTTTCAACCCATCCAATTTTTATTGAGTGGGTTGAAAATTTTTTTTACTCACCCAATCAACTAAATATAGCAAATCAACCCATTCAATTAAGATCGAGTTGAGTAGATTGAATGAGTTTGTTGGGTGATCGGATTTTTTGTTCACCCCTAAATTGAATTATCCCAATTACTATTACACTAAATTAATTCAGTGTTGACGGCAGAAGAAAATGGCCTAACAACAAAAAAATTTAGATATATACCAAAATGTCAATATTATCTAAAATGCTTTTCATATATTACGATTTTTATTTTAATATATTATGTTAAAATGATGATCCGATTGAGAAAAGCCTTATAAAATGAAATCTAAGGGTTCGTTTGGTGAACGCATTGCATTTGTATTGTGTTTGAATGCAATGCATTGAATGCAATTTGTATTTGGAGGAAAAGCATTAGCATTGCATTTGAATGCAATGTGTGTTTGAGGGAAAAGTATTTGAATTGTATTTTAATAATAAATATGTGATGTGATGGATAAAAGTAGAAAGAAAAAAAGGAGAGAGAGGGAATATATGATGTAATTAATAAAAATAATAGAAAAAATGAAATAATAAATAGTGATTGTGTTAGATTTAAAATGTGATGTGATTGGTATTTGAATGAAATGTTTTTGTATTTGGGGGAAAATTGCATTGCATTTAAATGCAATGTTAAAAAAATGCTAGTACCAAACGTGTACTAACATTGAGAAAATTAGGTGGCGTTTGGTATTATTTTTGAAATGTTTTCTGTTTTCAAAAAAATTGAAAATGAGAATGTTTTGAAAACTGTGTTAAGATTATTTCTGAAACTGTGTTTGGTTATGTTTTCTAAGTGTATATTTTGAAAAACATAAAAATGAAACTTTATTTGGTTATATCTTTTCAAAACTCATTTCATTTTCAAAAAACCCAAAAAACACAATATTTTTTGGAAATGAAAACAAAAAGTGAAAACAACTTTTTTTCATTTTCAAAAAACCCAAAAAAACAACATAGTTAAAAACGGTGTTTTCGAAACGGTTTTGAAAACGTTAAATAAACAAACGCTATTTTGAAACTGTTTTCATTTTCTGTGTTTTTGAAAATAAAAAATTATTTTCAAGAACAAAAACAAACGCCCCATTACTTTCTCATGCTTTACAATTGTTTGGACTTTAACCACTTAATGATAGTATTCTAATACAATAGTCATCAATTGCTTTTCAAGGTTTTTACTTCATCTTGTGATACAGTCTTCACCAGAAACTGGTCAAAACAAATTTACTACTTTTGGGCTACATAGCCTTAATAGTCATCCCTGCATAGAGGGACTGGCTTAGTTATAGGTACCACTGGCGAGCCATCGCAGGGCACATGCAGAGAGTAATGAGTGAGGGGCTTTAGACCACAAGTTTGAAGTCATTGGGTCATTGTACTAATTTATATCGTATAGACTTTTGGCTTTTGAAAACAATGGCAAAATAAATGTTTGATGGCGAAATTAGATCAGTTTCCACTGCATTCTACACCACCATTTCCATCAATAGAATGTTTGTTTAACACGAAATTGGAGCAAAAAGGCCAAGCTAATCGCACGAGCCAAATTAATCATATGTTGCCCAAAACAATTTGGTCCAGAGGCATCGGTGGACTTGGGTGGACGAGAAACCTTAAAGAGGTTGTAGGTTCCCTACATGTATAAGGTAATAAAAATATTCATATTCATACGTTTCAATTACTTAATTTCCATTCAATTATTATTTGCATTTTATATATAGCGAGTTGTATAGCACACAATTCGCACATGTACAATAGATAAGCCAAATAAAATTAAAAAAATACTATGTGACGATTTGTAATAAGTGATTTAACTATCATATAAAAATGATAGAATTGTCATGTGATAAGCAATGTTAAGGGACACCGATAATATTACGTACTATCAATTAATAGAAGGTAAATCTCATTATAGAACCCACCTTAGTAGTGTTGAACAAGTCCATCTTTTATTAATAATAGTGTTAAATATCGATGATATTTTTTAATATCGATACAGACAGATATGGATTTAGGGATTTTGGGTACAAGACAGGGGTCATTGGCTCCGATAAGAGCAAGTCCCAATTCAACTAATTAATTTAAAACTTACTCAACAAAAAAAAAAAAAAAAACAATTTAAAACCAAGATTTGTCTAGGATTAGAATATAGACCAAAATTATCGTGAAAGCTCGATGTGAGGTCCTATACATAAAGGATACCTAGTTAATAAATACTTGGGGTGTCCCACTTATGTCCTAGCTTTCAGTACTTGTTTCTGATACACGCAAACTATATGACCCAACCTCCTACCTTTTTACCTAACTCATAGTGACCAGAAATTTATTAGGTCACACACAATGTTATTGAAAACAACACTTTCTCTATTGTTGTTTAATTTGAAGTTTTTGTTGGCTAGATTATGTATAAGGTAAAAGCGCTATATATATCTTGGCTCAAGCTTATATAATTTTATGATCACACTGGAAAAATGAATAGGGATATTATATATATCTTGGACTCAATCTAATACGTTGATATTTGAAACTGCTATTAAAATAAGAGTTAATAATGTGTACTTATTCATAATTATTTTTTTTTTTATGTCTGGAAACTCACAAATAATATAAGAAACGTTCAAAAACTCATTATTTAGCAATACTTTTATTCCTATAATTAAACATCAAGTAAAGATGTTATCTTTTTTCAAAGAACAATAGGGACTACGTAACTTGCCACCAACAGTCCTTAAAACGAGGGAAGAAGATCACCGACATCAAATAATATTAACACTGGACATCATTATTCGAAATTCAAATCTTTACAAGTGTTAATGAGTATTATTAGCTAGTGTTTGGGACACAAATTTTTTTAGCATTGCATTTAAATGCAATGCAATTTTCCCCCAAATACAAAAACATTTCATTCAAATACCAATCACATCATATTTTAAATTAAACATAATCACTATTTATTATTTCACTTTTTCTATTACTTTTATTAATTACATCATATATTCTCTCTCCCTCTTTTTTTTCTCTCTACTTTTACCCATCACATCACATATTTATTATTAAAATACAATTCAAATACTTTTCCCCCAAACACACATTGCATTCAAATGCAATGCTAATACTTTTCCTCCAAATACAAATTGCATTCAATACATCGCATTCAAACGCAATGCAAATGCAATGCGTTCACCAAACGAACCCTTAATGACCTATTGAATGTACAATCATTATCACATATATTACGTCATATGATGCTGAAAAAATTTGGTGTCATTAAATCTTGAAAATTAAATGATAGTTGTGCAATACCAAACATGAAAAATGAAAATCATACACAAACATAAAAATTATAAATTAGTATAATTCTCATGAAGATCGTGAAATCACAACAATGAAAATAGAAAAATTAAGTTAGATAGTCTAGTTTAGGTATTCAATTTAATAGATAGTCAAACTTTTTTGTTATTTAACAAAATCAATATTTGTTATTTTTTCAGATTTGATCAATCAATAATTAACTATTAGTCAATCAGTGATTGATTAAGAAAATCGATGATTTACATTATGATTCATCATTAGTTGACCATAATTTATTTAATTAAATGATTGATCATTTTAAAAAAATTAATTAACTATTTTAAGAAAAACAACCTTTCAACTAATTTTTAAAAATTTGTTAAAAAAATGTTATTTAGTTATAAATCCCCATTAAAATATAGAAAAAAAAAAGCCAGTTCTGGTTAAGGAAAACGGGAAAATAAGTATTAAAATTTGAAAACTTAAGCATATATGCAATATTCGATAAAATGGGACGTAATTTGACATTTCATGTAAAATGATGACTATATATCGTGTAATTTGCCATATAGCTCACAAAAGTCCTTTCCTTGCAAGGTCAAGCCATACAATGAATTAGGGTTTTTTTTTAGAAGTACTCCAAAAAGAGTATATTTTTATAATATTATGCTGTTTATAATGAGTTTAAAATTTTTATCTCTTATAATCAAATAAAAGGGGGTTTTAGAACAAAATTTCAAATTATATGATAAAAATTTACAACACGTGCATTATATAAGTTACTTCCACAATTTCCTCTTTTTTCGGAACTGCCTAGGAGTGCATTGGGCTTAGGATATCCAGTGCCTTCTCAACTAATTTGTTCACAAGCCCAAGAATTTATTTTTTTTCCCCGCTGAATTGCAGTTGAACAAATGGGTGTGATGATGTATATTAATTTAAGGTTGAATATAAGGACAATGCTAGAACATTAATTCTAGTTCCATGTAAGTAAATACCAACACATGTAATACGTAGGTCTTCTTCTGCCTTTTTTTTTTTTTGGTCATTTTTTTCTGATAAATCCTTAATAATTATTAAATTAATTAAAATTAAAGAATATTAATTATTAATAAAAATATAATAACTCATTATTATATAAACCAATATTTAAGAATTAAGAATTAAAATTAAAGTTGATATCTCTAATCTAAAGAGTGTAAATGTACAAGTGCCATATGAAAATGCTAAAGAACCAGTAATCACGGGCAATTTGATTGTATGGTTTGTGAATATTTGAATGACACCCTTGGACGTCAAAACAGGTGTCTTGAGGCGTTCGCACTTGACATAGACTTGTTCCAAATCGTAATTTAACCATGAATTATTCAAACGTAAACCATTACGTCAAATCAACAAAGAGCTGCTGTTGTTGATAAACCAGCTTACAGATTCTAGAACCATCAAGTGGTTTCATATATATATATATATATATATTTTACAAGAAAAAAGTTGACAACTTCTGGTTATTGATTATACTTGCTCTTTTTAAGCGCCAAATCTTTTTTTGATTTAAGTTCCTATTGATACATCGAGGGCAATCACGACCAAAACGTGTACCAAAAAAAATTGCAGTTTTGTAGAAATTAGATTCAAAACAGAATATTAAAAAAGATAATAATAATAATAATACCAAAAAAAAAATATTCTTGAGGAAACATAGAACCACAACCAACAATTAAGTGATTGAACCGAAAACCAAACAACCCACCAAACCAAACTCATCCACCATCATCTGTACTCGAAACCAGTCCTAAAGCCATCCAAGTCCAACCCCAACCACCACCAATACTTCACCAATAACCGCCTCATTAACTAAGGCCCTGTTTGAGACATGTTTTGGAGATATTTAAAATTATTTTTTTTTTAAAATTTCACAATTTTTCACTATTTATATCTCTAAAACATTAAAATAAATTCCAAATTTTAAAAGTTCGTAACTTTGCATATATAAGTCCAAATGAGATAATTTTTTTTAAATTGCATAAAATTTCGAGAGAAACAAAACAATATTCATATTGATTTTTTTTCTAAAAAAAGTTTTAAAATTTTTTATTTTTTTACCCCAAACAGTTTTTTCTCCTAAACACATTTTTCAAAACAACTTTTTTCCAACTTAAAAATAATGTCTCTAAGCATCTCTCCCAAACACTCCCTAAAATAAAAAATAATTAAAATTAAAAAAATAGAGAAGAAAATTAGCACTGCAGCGAGGAGAACTAATTTTCAATTATCTCTGTTAATTAGATCTAGTTTAACATTAAGGTTCAAATTTAAAAAATTAAATTTAAACTTAATTTGCACTTCTGTTTTAAGTTAAAGAATTCATGATTTATATAGTATTTTAAATTTAAAAATACTATTAATAAATTTTCTCTCATAATTAAAAAAAACCAATCACATAAAAAAATATAATTTTTAATATAAATATAAATTCAATTTTTATCGTTTCAATATTTTTAACTTAAAATTGATACAAAATAAGATTTTTTTCATAATACAACTCCCATAGACTTAACCCAAAATTTTAATTTGAAAGCCTTACATCAAACGAGCTCTAAAATGTAATAACCCTAATGAAATAATAAAGAGATTAGGATCAGAACCTCCCAATCTTATCGGCCTTAACAACGGGATTAGCCTTCGCGATGGCCTCACGACCGGCGGTCTTGTAATCAAACGTACATGCGTGCTTCTCCGGGTACCGGTGGGCCCCACAGAAGGTGCTCCCGCACTTGCACACGAACCCCGTGAACCCCACCTTCCTGTTGCAGCTCCCGCACCTGTTCTTCGCCGCCTTTGGAACCGCCGGATCCGATACTCCGGCGAGAACATCCGGCGGTTTGGCAGAAGACGAAGTCGTTTGATTGCTGCTGTTGATCTCTGGAATATGTTTGGGTTTAGGATTGAGAGACTTTTCCATGGCGGCTTTGGCCGAAGCGGCGGCTTCGTCCCTGATCCGGAGGTCTCCGAAGCACTTGGAGCAGAGGTTCAACGTGGCGGCGCTGCCGAAGAAGCCGCAGTTGTTGGCGCACGGCTTCGGCTCCGATGGGTGACAGTCTTTCTGCTCCGAACTCATGATTTTTTCCAATATCTTCCAACACAAGCAAAAAGTAAAATTCCGTTTGTTTCTCGGGAAAATTCCTGCCGTCGAATAAGACGATAACAATTTTTGCAGGCGGGTTTATGAAAACCAGAAAGCTTGTAAAGCTCTTACATAATAATTGTCAAAAACTCGTATAAAAAAAAAAAGTCGAGTCTTTTCATATTTTTCGTCGACATATTAAGAACAGAATTTAACGGTACAAAAAGAAGGAAAAAAAAAAAAAAACTAAATTTCATAATTTGAAAAGAGAAAAACTTGGGAATTCCATACCTGAAATTAAAGCAGACGGTCAGTCTGTCTGTATCAGAACTCGTGTTTCCTTTTCTAGAGAGTTGATGATTAGAGATTAGAATTAAAACATGTATTTAGGAAAATAATTACGTGTTATAATTAAGGATTAAGGACGGACAGAACAAAGTGTACAATTGTTGTTGGAGGAAAAAGGAAAAGCATGAAAAAGAATAATCACTAATTAGTGATAAAGCAGTGGCAATAGTAGTAAGAAAGGATTCCCCCGGGTTTATGATATTTCCACGGCACCCACAGTTTTTCTCTATCTTCTTCTTCACCTCTGTTCTCTTCTTTCTCTCTCCAACTACGGGCTTGGAGTTACCCCAGGTGCATGGAAGATTCGTGCACCTCCTCTATTTGCCGCTGTCCGATCACCGACCAGGTCTCATCACACGTCATCGGCTGGTAATCGGACGGTCGGCTAGTGCAATGGAACTTGTGGGCCCCGTTGATGGTGATTCTTGGGGAAGTCTGAAAGCAAGAGGTAGACTTTTTCTCCGCTCTTTTTATTTTATTGTTTAAATTTTACGTCCTTTTAGTTAAGTAACCCTTTTACACGTTCCTCGTTAAAAATAAATAAATAAATAAATTGGTATGTGGGACGTGTTTATTTCGCAAGAAAGAGAAAGATGCCGAGAACAGTCATTTTTATTAATATATTTATAAAATAAATGGTGAGAATTTAGATGATTTTATAACAGAAAGAATATTCATCCTTACATCTTTTGGTATTGGTTTTTTATGAAAGAAAAAAAAAAGTTAAATTTACTTTTGCACTTTTTATTTCCATTTGAACTATCGGCTTAATTTGAATTTAACTTGCTTCAAATAAGTTAAGATAGAATTAAAAATTAAATATTTAATAATGTAAAAATTCAGTATAAATTTATATTAAAAATTAAATTAAAATAGTGAAAATAGATAAAATAAATTGTTAAAATAAAGTCTAATCCAAATGAACAATTTAATTTAATTTAAACTAAATGTAAATTAAAACGTGCAATTAAACGTGCCTTTAATAAATTATGTGTTAAAAATTATTTGATTGTGTAAAAAAATTTTAGTAATTACATTAATAAAATTAATAATTTTAAATTTAATAATATAAAAAGAAATTATTTATAGTTATAAACATAGTCTATTGATAATATTACATTTGACTTTACTTAAAAAAGTATAAAATTAAAATCTTCACTTTTTAAATTAAAAAAAAAGAAAATTTTTTTATTTCTCATTACACATCTAATTAACTAAAAGAATTAATGATCCTCCTTCTGTTTTTTTTTTAATTTTTCTTTTCAATATTATTAGCTTTCTCATTATCTTATTTAAGGGTTTAAAACAAACAAACAAATATATATAGGAATATTTTGAATTTAAAATAGGGATTCAAACATTAGGTTAAACGTGAAATTATCATTTAGTTTTATCTAAAAAAACAAATAAATATTTTTGAAGAATTATAAAATTCCACCTTTTCTTTAATGAAAATTGTTTTTGGTTTCTCTAACTCGCACACTTGGTGAATACGGCAATTCCTGGAGCACTCACCGTCGCAGCGAACCGGCCGGTTCACGACCAAACGAGTCGGTTGGTGCGAAGGACCCCGTTGACCCGGTGTACGTGGTGGTTAATTTTTCTCCCTCGTCACCCACGTGACCGTGGCTGGGAATTGGTGACGTGGCATTTTTAGACTATTGGGCTGGAAAAAAGAGAATTGGGCTCATTGTGTTCAAATTGGACTACCTGCTGAGTGGCTGGTTTAGTTGGGCAAATGAAATGGGCCCAAAAGGGCTTTGGAGGTCAACAAAATTTGGGCCAATTACCTGGTAGAACTATGACCTGCACGTGAAACTCAATATTTGGTTACGGTATTTAGCCCTAATATCCTTTAAACTTATTATTTTTGACGACTTACGTCCTAAATTTTTAATTTTAACAATTTATTTCCTAAAGTTAATTTTACACTAAATTAAATATTTAAAAATTGAAAGATTTACTTTAGTATTTATATTAGATTTTGAAATTTTTAGTTAAAAATGGGATTTTCTATCTTTACATGAAGCGTACATGAGATTTTTATAATTAATTTAGTAGAAAATTAATTCATAGAGGTTTCATTGCAATAATTTTGCGAGTTCAGAGGGTAAATTGCTAAAATTAGAAAGTTTGGAAGTAAATTATCAAAAGATGACAAGTTTAAGGGACATGGGCGCTAAAAACCCTTTAGTTTTATTTAATTAACATTAACCTAACGATAATTTTACATATAACTCCACCATTATTTGTAGAGTTCAAATTCCCTTATCCACATGTTAAAAAAATAGTTATGATCATAAACAATAATTATTGTAGATTTAGACATTAATGTATGGATAAGTAGTTAAAAGACTTTTTAATTTATTTTATAATACTAAAAATAACAAACATGACCAATAAAAATTTTTACAACAATAAATATAATATTATTGGTTAGATATCATACTAATAAATATAAAAGATAGAACAAGGAATCTGAGTCCATCAACGTATGTCTTCTATTTATATATATATGTATATATTTTTTGAAATTTGAGGTTAGAGAATTTGAATTTTATATCTTTTGATAGAATTACATATGAAATTGCTGATAAATCATATAGATGATAATTATTTATAAGCAATTTTAAAGTGATAAAACTTTAAAGATGGCTGATTAAATGGTTCTCATATATCATTATAACTAATATATCGATCTCACAGACGAAATTAAATCATTAGTAGAGTGGACAAACAAATTGACCGATATTGTTCTTAAAGCATTGCTGGCAACATTAAAACCCACAATCACATATTCTTAACCCCAAAAAGAAAAAAAAAAAAGGAAATAAAAGAAAAACACATTTTATTCAACCAACAAAGAGCAAAAACATGATGTCTTTTAAATATTTCTTGCAACATCACCATCCACAAACAATATTATGATTTGGTTTCTGCAATTGATTTTGATTTGCTAATTCTTTGCAAAAAAGAAGACTGACGACCTTAATGAGACTTCAGTGGCAAACATTAGTGCCTGACTTGATCTCATCCACATATAAATACACACACACTCACATACACACACATGTAGGCGAGTTCATAAGTGATCATGAGATGCATTTTTATTTAGTGGTTGCTCACAAAGAGCAGCTACACACACACACACATATATATATAGGTATATTTATATCCCGGATCGCGACGATTAAAATGGAGAGTCATATGTATATATTCTGAAGTGAACCCTTGTGAACCGTTACAATGGTCATAATAATTATATATGCAGATTCCCAAGAAACATCACAATCTCCACAAAAACGCAACAATCGAATACAATCATGTTGGAATTGAAAAAACAGCTAAAATATTTTCCAGAAATTCTAAATAAGTCTAAAAAAAAGGGAAAATTAAAATGTTATTGATGGTGAAGGTGCAATCCAATATGAAAATGCAATCGATTGCTGGTTTGAGCCATAATTGGGTGATGAATTATATACGTAAATCACCAGCCAATGGTGGTTGATGAGTACGGGCCCATACACCATTTGACGATATTTATATATATATATATATTTTTTGGTGTATAATATGTGTGTGTGTGTGTGTGTGTGACTGCTTAGCCGTCATTAGTAGTTGTACTGATGTGCATGTGAAGGACCAAGATCTGGGTACTACGTCAAATGGTGTATAATTTGGGTGAGCAATATTCAGGGTAGATAAGTCAGAGAACAATTCAGGAGCGTCAGTTACACTTAAAAAAGGGAGGAGAAAAACTCAAGTTTGTTTTAGAGTACGAGTGTGAAATAGAAAATTTTAATTAAATTTAGTATAAATTAAATTATAAAATAAATTTTGTATTTGATATTTAAGTTTGAGTTAAAAAATTTTATTTTAAATTAAAATTACTCAGATGGTAAAAATTATGTTTGAATATATATTAGAAAATTTTTTTTGTTATCTTTTTTCATATAATTAGTATTTTTTTTACGAGAGAATATTTGTAAATAGTATTTTTGAATCTAAAACACTATACAAGTCATGAATTAAAAAACTTGAAACACACTAACAAACCAAATATAAAATTAAATTCAAACTCAATTTTTTGAGTTTGAATCCATCAACCAAACATAGTTTACCCAAAAGATGATATGTGATGGAGATTTCTATTGTAGAATTTAAAATACATAATTTGTCTTTTTTTTTTTTTTTTTTTTAGCCATCAAAGCTTTATAGTAGTACATAAATTTATTTTCGATATCTTTTCCCTTTTTCAAATTTAAAGATGAGAATATACACTATAATTATGAGGTTCTATTGTAGTACTAAAAACAAATCCTATGGGATGCATTTTTCTTTCAAGCAAAACTTTATTCTCAAACAAAAGAAAAAGTTCCTTTTTTTTTTTTTTGCCAAAATAAAAAGATCTTAAAAACCTAAAGCAGACTAAGGGGGTTATTTTTACTATTTCCTCTAAGACTTTTTTCCTTATGAGCCTAAGCTTGTAAAGGTCTTTTTTTTTTTTTTTTTCCCCTCAGGCTCTTTGTTCAATTTTTTTCTTTTTCCTTTTCTTTTAAATCTCAAAGTATCGAATTCTACCAACTTTTCCCAAGAGCCAAACTGAAACAATAATTTCAATTCTTTCTGAGCCAAGATACGATTGTTGAGTTCACAGCTACCTTCGAAGTTTCAATCCTTTAGAAAGTCTTTGTAAGATGTATGCCTTTGGCCTTGACTCTGCAAGGCTCCATCATTTCGTCTTTGATTGAATCCTTTTTCCCCCGTTTTTTTTTTTTTTTTTGGGTTAGTCACTAAAGCAAACCCTTTGTTATCCAGTATTTGATCAGCTCAGCTTTAGCAACCATCTTCTTCTCCTGGAACGTATTGGGTAGTAAATTTTGAGGCTCAAAGGGAAGCACAATGAAAATTGTGCCCATACGATGAGTGATCGGAACCAAAACAGAAACATCTTCTAATTATCAAGAGAAAGATTGGCTACATATTCTTTCATTTCTTGGTTGACCTATTTTTATGTCCATCTCCCTTATCGTCCTCTTGTGGAAGGAGAAATAATAAGTCAGGAGGAGGCTTTGAGTGCTACTAGTCCTATTCATATGGCTCCTCCTCCTCCATTCAAGATAATTATGATTAGAAATGATCACCTTCAATTTGGTGATCATAGGCGCGCGTGTATATTAGTTTTCCATATGTTATTGTATATTTTTATACAAACATCTTAGATATGCGACGCTAACCCTTATAATAAATTATTCTTGGTTAATAAATTATTTAACTTCTAAAGATGAAGACGCTTAATTATCTCAAAAAGAAAAGATAGAATATTTCAGAAAAGGAGAAGAAGAAAAGAAACGGTACGATAAAATACTTATAGTGACGATCGAATTCAGATATATTGTATGATTTTCTTACCCTCTTAGTTATTTCTTCAACCAATTATTAGAGTAGTCAAGCTGTTATATTTATATAACTGGGTAAACAATTATTGGATATGGACAATACGAAAACATATATATATATAAAGAACAACATATATGGACTGCATTATGAACTGCATATTTAGAGGCTTTATCAGTTTGTGTGTTAAGATTAGTCATTGTATTCACGTTGTATTGAAATGTAATTAAATGTGTATTTGATTCATCAAGTATTACATTTAAATATAAATACTTTTAAATTTTAAATCCAATATTATTGATATTTATCTTTTCTTTTTATTATATATTTTTACTAATTACATCACATACTTTTTTCTCTTTCTCTCTTTTCCTTTTTCTATATGCTTTTACTAAGTACATTACATATTCCATCTTTCTTTCACCGACAATCTAAACACATATTTTATTTGAATGTAATATAAATACAAAATATTCAAATATATATTTCATTCAATGCATTATACTGCAATACAATGCAAATATAATGTTGTATACAAACACTCCTAACGTAGATGAAGAGTGTACACAAATACATACATACAAACAAAATGTCAAGATGAGAGAGCAAATAGTGATTTCATATGTGTAGTGGATATATTACATTTATGTAAAGACAATGGGGTTTCCTCAATATTCCTGGCCCTCAATGTATCAACGTTTGACTATTTGATGTTAACGTTCAAAGAGGTATAATGAGAGAGGAAAAAGGTGAAGGAAGGGGTATAGCATGAATGATGAATGTGGAATTGGACATGCAATAGAGGCTACAAGATGGCGACGAAAGAGAGAAAGTTTCGTTTGCGTACTGTGGTTGTGGTTGTATAGGGGCCGCCAAATTATGATTTATATGGAGGCACCAATAAGCGGCCACTTGTGATAGGCCTACCACAGCCATCGAATATATGCCGACCATGACTGTGTCCAATATAGGGGTGCCGATGTTGTTGCTGTTGGTGTTATTTATTTATTCATTATATATATGTGTGTGTATATTTTTACGGTAATAGGGTGCTATTGATTATTGCATGTCTAACAATAGAGCTGGCTCTACCCATTTCAAGCATTCAAGCAAAGGCTTTGACATAATTGTCTAGTCGACTTTTTTTTTTTCCTTTTTTTTTAATCTGTATACATTTTGGCCAATGCTGAATACTAAGTCAAAACGTGCTCAAGAATGATTCTCTTGTGGGCTAATTTTACTTCATTTTCCTTGTGAAAATATAGGGAAAATCTGGCATTGAAATTGAGAAAACAAAAGAGCATACCACATAAATCCTTTTTTTAATGTATTTTTACTGTCTCGAGAAAGAGAAAAGAAAAGAGAATCGCTCATGTCTCCCCAAAAAATTAGTGCAATTGTTTAATGATCTATCATATGTTTTTTTTTTTCTTTTTTCCTGGTCTTTAGTTGGGGAGATCTCCCCTTTTGGTCCTGCAATTTTTCGTGACCCGCCAACACAACAATCTTGCATGGCGATGGCGATCTAGCTCTTGTGTCACCGTCAACACGAGATTGACTAGTGTTGCGGCAAGCTCACCTCAGGTCCCATATTGTTTCTCTTTCCGTCTCAACTGTGCGTCTTCTTTTTTTTTTTTTTTTTTTAAGGATTACTCTATAAAGATACTATATATCGAGATTATTGCAGGATCGATATCACCTGTAACACAATAGGCTACCAGATACCTCAGGTAATCTGGTGGGCTACCGCCAGTATCACGATAAACTACAATTTGCACTTGGTTACGGAAGGTAATCTACTTTGTCAGTAGTTGCTAGAATAAAGTGGTATTCTTTTATAATACAAGATCGAATTTGATACCCACACCTTCTCAAAACCAAGTCTCATCCACACTACCTCATGCATAGGGGTGTTCACAGATTGGTTTATACATTAGTCCTTAATCCGTAGTTCAATCTGTGATAATTGGATTGAGAAAATCTCAATTTACAACCAATCCATGAGACTTCCCAACCAATCAAAATCAATCTGCAAACATCGAATTGCATAGATTTGATTGATGAATTCAATCCATTTACTCTAAAAACTAAAATAAAGTACTTAAAGATAGAATAGTTTAATAAAATCATAACATAATTAACTTCAAGTCTTCGGTTATAAGTTAAATTGTAGCATAATAATAGAAATTGTAGTTTCATAATACATTACAATAAGCAACCATTTACTCTATTCAAAATAAAATGTTTCATACTCATAAACTTAGTCAACACTAATTTAAAGTAATCCAACATCTACATATTCATATCAATAAAATCACATTTAATATATACATACATAATTTATTTAGAGAAATATATATAAATATTTATAAATATAAATAGAGTCCAAATCCAAATTATATGGATTGAGAATCCTCAATTCATAACATAATTGGTAATCTTCATATTGCGATTAATCCCAATCTGTAACCAATAAGGATTGACGGATTTAGTAAACACCACTACTATCATCGCTGCTGTTTTAGTTTTCCTATAAAAGTTCTGTTGTGTTTTTTATTTTTATTTTTTAAAGAAAAGTCCTATGCGACAAATACCATAAAGCGTAGATTGACATTTTTGGGTCAAGACCCCATTGAAATTATAGCTGCTTAAAACAAAAAATGTGAATTCCATATTTCTTAATCTTAGTTGGCAATTTTAAACGGAAACAATCCTACTTTTTTCTTTAGACTCGGAAGGTAAAGATAAAAAGACGAGGATATCATGGGAATAGCTATTTTAATGCATATATTTAGAATTTTTATCTTATAATTCAAATTTTTATCTTAAATTAATTTTTGATTTGACATAAAAAAAAATTTTGATCAAATCATTATAAATGAGATAATATTTAAAATCCATAATGAAATCATTATAAATGAAAATCATTACAAATAAGATAATATTCAAAACTGATGATCAAATTATTATAAATGAATAATATCTCATTTTGAGATATTCCTTAAAAAAAAAAAAAAAAACCCTAATAAGATTGATGAGTATAGAAGGGCATACCGTTTTCCGTATTTAAAGGCTTTTTCCCCTCGCATATTAACATGGGTTGATGCTTAGTTTTCCCTTCTGCAATCATGAGTGCACCTGCCATCATTACAAGAAAGATAAACCCCTCTCTCTCTCTCTTCCTCTTGCGCTGGTACTCTCTCTCTCTCTCTCTCCCTCCCCCTGTTGCGCTGGTACACAATAAACAAGTTTATATTAACTCTTATACACTATAAAAAGGTTTGCGTACCTTGCATTCTTTTATCAGCAATCTCTACTCATTTTCTTTCTCTTTCTTGTTAGAAATCTCATTAACTAAAGAAAAAAAAAAATGTGCATCGGCACAACAGACAGAGCTCCATCCGGTATTTTTCTATGTTCTAAAAGATCCAAGCGATCAAAGCTTCGTGTTCACAGACTTACCAGGTCAGATTTAGCCTAAATATTATATATATGTATCTCTCTCTATGTATATATAAATATATGTACGTATCAAAATCCTTGTTTTTACCAAATTAAGAAGTTTTTGGCAGGAGAAGATGTGAGGAAAAGGTGGGGTCTGCAGATATGGAACTGATGAATTTGAAGCTGTATTTGGAGAACAAAACTATAATTGAAGAGAATGAGAAATTAAGAAAGACGGCTAACATTCTCCACCAAGAAAACCTGGCTTTGTTGTCTGAGTTGCAGAAGAAGTTTCCAAATCTAGATCGCCACTCCTTCACTCTTTTTGTTCTTCTTCACAAATATTAATTAGTTTACTGTTTGCCAGAGATTTAGAAAAGGAAACCTCTTCTTTTTATCTAATTTCTAGCGAATTAGATAAGCAGGTCACATAATATATGTATCCTTTTGCATAGCGTGTAGTGATTAAAGCATATATGTATTTGCATGTTTTTATTTGTACTAGTTTCTCGTATAAATTTATATTTCCTTGAAGAATGAACTTGTTCTAGAACGGGAGAGAGGAAATATGGAGGCAATTTATATGAAGATAAGCCTTACATATGTTGTTTGTGTCCTTTTGGGCATTGAACGATTGTATTGCTACATGCTACTAATATAAGCCCAAGGACTTTATTAGCATGTAAATAGAGTGTAAAGGCCAAAAAAAGATTTTTTTTTTTTTGGTTTATTTGGTTTATTTTCTTTTTATATGAGCTCTACGGACACGCATTCGGCATTTTAATAATTTGAAGAAGTGTAGCCCCACCTTCTACCGGTTGCCTGGCCGGTAAGGGATGCTATTTAGAAACCCATGCACATAGGTATATAGTCTTTGTTTGGCTGTTTAGTTTGAACCAAAAATTCAGAACACACCAATATAATTTAGGACCCCCAATAGTTTAGCTTTATTGCCAGATAGTCAACAATCAAAATAGAGGATTTCATTCAAAAAGACAAGAAGGCTAGCAATTGTAGACAATTAACATGTCCAGTGAAATTATACACACTAAAATGACTGCAATTCAAATGTTGGACATAATATATTGCGCGAAAGAAAAGAACATTTTTTACTATCATAAAAAAAAAAAAGAAAAAGAAAAGAAATAATGTTTCATGTACTTATCCAACCAGAGAGGCTCAGATCAATCCTCTTGCTTGGAAAACTACTTGAATAGAAGGAAGTATTTCATCATAATAAACAGAAAGTGAAACATTAGCCAAAAGAAAAAGTGCATAATATGTAATTGGAAGAAATCTACAAAAGTGCTACATAAGACTAGAAGAGCTGTTCCAACATTTCACATGCAGCAAAAACAAAAAGGAAAGTTTCTCTTCTTCAAAAGGGGATCATGAAAACTGTCTCTTTCAATCTCAAGACTCCAAACTATTCAAATATCCTTTTGAGGAAGCTTCCTTATCTGTCCAAAACACACCCCCCACCACCCCCCCCCCCCCCCTTCCCTCCTCCTTTTTTAATTTATTTTTTATTTTTCCTTTTCCTGTAAGGGGTTTTTGTCTTTTCAAAATATGGAGATCCTGTTTTATTAAAAAAAAAAAAGGTTAAACGGGTAGTATTTTGAAGATATTCAAGGGTTATGTTTTAGTCTTTTCCCCCTTTTCGTAACACTTGTTGAATATAAAACAAGTAATGCTAATTATTACTTTCCCCTCATAATTCCTGTCCGCAATTTGCGACATTCCCTATAATAAGTGCTTTGTGATTGAACTTTCCTTACCAAGATAAACTTAAATTCCTAAATCCCCTATTTAATTAAAAAAAGTTAAGGGTGGTATTTTGAGGAAATTCAAGGATTATTTTTGTATCTTCCCCCCTTTTTTTTTCTTATATGTATTTGTTAAATTTAAAACAAGTAATGCTAATTTATAATAATTCTTTCCACTAATAATCTCTATCGGCAATATTAGTAGCTTTCCTTATTACTTTCTGATTGAACTTTCCTTAACAAAAATTACTCCTAAATCCTCAAGGCATCTGAGTAAAGCTATGAGTCGTTATCTAAGTTGAAGAAATAGAACTCTTGTACGGAAATTATTATGTAGAAATAGTAACAAAGTCCTAAAAAAAAAACAACCAAGTTCAAGTCGAACTGTGAATCTAATATTATATTATATAATGGAAATTAACGAGTGATCTCCCGTATATATACCATACCAAATAGTACACTAATTAGCCCTCATCTTTCTCTCTCTGCACTTTCATTCGCATACACACACGCATATGATGTCCTTTTTCGGACAATCTCCGTTGTCTAACCCCGAAATCAACCGTGACGATGATGATCAGACAATTGTTTTCGCAGAGAATACTAATTCCCCAGATGATCAAACACTTTCCTCTGCCGTGTTCACCATCGTTTTCAACGTCATTCGAAATTTCTACCCTCGTACTGCAAGCTTGAGGACACGCGTTTTCATGGATCACAACACCAAGCACAAATTCGAGTGTCCGATTCACCGTTTATGGATGCCATTGGAGTTGGAATCCGTCATATTCAACATGTTATCGAGCATCGACATCCCGTTCGACTGGGAAAGAAATCTCTTCTGGAAGGATCACCGCAGCCAAAGCTCGGTCCCGACCCCGTTAAGCAGCGTCCGAAACATGGTGGCTAGGGTTTCTGACTTCGCCATTGCAATGAACCGCTCGGCAGTGCAACAAGGGCTTAAGAAGATCGGCATGCTCGTCACAATGGAGAAGCGAATCGTCATCGGAGATCGAAATTTCGCGAGGATATGCTCGATCAGACGATTAGAAGACGACTTGGGTAGTTGTAGGTTAATGATGTCAAGGGTTCGAGAACATGAGCGTCGTTTAGAAACGAGTACTTGGCTTCGTCCATCGCGGACGTTGGAAGACTTTAGGAACGTGTTGACTAGACGGATCGTTGATCTGAATTTGAGGAGGTTGGAGGTGGCCGTGGCGGCGGAGGAGGGCAATCAAGCGGAGTTTCAATTGAAGCCGGTGGCTGGATTGGCGTTGGAGGCATTGGAGAAGTTGAGATACGACGGAAAGAGTGATGATGATGATCAATCAACATTGACTTGTTCGGTTTGCGTGGAAGATGTGGAGATTGGGTCCCACATTACTCGCTTGCCTTGCTCGCATATGTTTCACTGGAATTGCATACTCAAGTGGTTGAAGGAGAGGCAAACTTGCCCCCTCTGTCGTTTAAATTTGCTAATTGATTTTTAGACTAACGATTATGATGATTTTGGTTAATTAGTTTTAGTAGTGTTAAGTCATCGGTTTGAATATTATAGCCTCGTAAGAACAATCTAGCTACTCTTTATGTAATTAGTTTGCAACACAATGGCGATATAAAAATTACTCAAATACTGGGATGCTTATAAAATATCACAATCTACTAAAGAAAACTAAGGTTCTCCATTAGTCTAAAGTGGGAACTTCGAATATTCAATCTATTCCTAGCACATCAATTCTCAGCTAAAAAGTACTCTTATGAATAGCATATATCCATACCTGTATATATATATCTATATATGAATAAAGATATATATATATTACACAAAAATAGTTATTAACCTTATATTGTTGTTGTATATAGAATATATATGTTTACATAGAGGAATCAGATCTATTACCAGCAACCTAGCAAGTAGATCGATTATATAGAAAAAGTCATCGTACTTCTAAGAACTAGCTTCCTTCATATATTTTGTTCTCAGTTTCGGTTGAGAATATAAGCAAATGAAAGAGAGTATGTATTGATATGGTTAGTCCACAAACAAAGAGAGTGACTAAGAGTAGTGCGGTAGGTACTAAAGCTTCAAGCTTACAAAGTTAATTCAAAGTTTTAAGTCGGTAAAATTCTTAAAATCACTTTGGTCGAACTGTAAACAAATTATCCTTCTACCAATATGACTCCTCTCAAATAATTATGACTCAACGAATATATATATATATATGTGTATAACATACTTCATAAATATATATATATATTCTTTAAGCGTGCATGTAAAGTATCTTATTTACAACCTCAATATACTGAATATATATAACTACAATTAAAATTATGCTGCAGTTTCCGAACAATTACGGTTCTACATAAATTTCCCTTAAATTATTTAAGGCCGTGTTGGCAAAATAAAATTTGCTAAAAAGGTCTAAACTTTTATGAATTATATTATAATTATTAATAATTTTTTAATCATTCTAACAAATATGATCAAGCTAAAGCTCAAAAGTATCGGATGTTATAATCGGTATACCTTTTTTTTTTTTTTTTTGTAACATGACAGTATAACTAAAATTAGGGGAGCACTATTGAAAACATATAAAAAAATAAGGGTGAAATCAAAATTTTAAAAATGTTGAGTTGTTGCAAGTCAAAACCCGGGTATCACAGTGTTAAAATTAACAATTGGCCTACAAAAGGAAAAAGGAAAAGGAAAACAAAAATATTTAAAATTTAAAATTTGAAAAAAGAGAGTTCATATCTTAAAAGTAAACAAAATCTACCCTAAAAAGAAGTCCTTATCCGATTCTACTTCTTATTTATATATATATATGTATATATTCTTTTTGAATTTGGGAACAAAGGATTTAAATTTATAATAAAGTCATATGTGTAACTATTACTAAACTAGAATTACAATCACATATATATATATATGGATTAAACACACACCGAGAAAGATAATGAAAATAATTAAAAAATAAGAAAAAGAAAAAAGAATTCAAATACAATTCAAAAATTAAATTTTAGTTTGATTGGCAGTAGAAATAGGAGACCGGTCACCTCTCTCTCTCTCTATATATATAGGAGGACTAATTGTATTGCATCTCAAACAAATTAGCATTATTTTTTTTTCTGTGCACTTTCTTTGATTAATTTTCTTTCCTTAGTATATACATATACGCGGGATCATACATACATACGTACATATATATATATAATGATTCCGGAAATTGTAGTTGAGATCAATTTACCGATGCATCTTGAGAACCATATTAGTTTACAGTTTTCCTGTGAACCTGAAAACTTGGTGGTTGGCATTCAGCACCCTAATGTTGCAAGTATGAGCATTGACGTGAGGAGTGATAATTGGTACGTAGATTGCGAGATATCGGCGCATGATGATCTTGATCAGCCAATGCACTTGAATTTATCGGAGGCGGCGTTCTCACTGGAACCGGCGACCAAACCCTCGGTGGAGGCATTGGAAAAGATGACATACCAAGAATGTAGTAGTAGTAGTAGCAGTATTAGCACTAGCTACGTCGGTCAATCAGAATTAACGTGTGCGATTTGCATGGAAGCCGTTGTTATTGGGTCCCGCCTCACTCGCATGCCTTGCACGCATCTCTTTCATAGTGGCTGCATTCTCATTTGGCTAACGACGACTCATACATGTCCCATCTGTCGTTTCGAATTGCCTTACTATATAGCTAGGAACAATGAAAAGTAAGATGGAAATTTTTTACACCAAAAATATATATACTCCTGCATATATATATATATTTCTGGTTTTCAGTAATAATTATCTTTGTTTTTTTTTTTTTTTTACCACATACTACCCATACTTTATTAGTATAGTAAAACGTGTTTTTTTTTTTTCCCTTCACGATGTCTCTATAAAACAACGGCAAACTCGAAAGTTTTTTTGAAGGCACAAATAAAATTAAAACCCTATATATATATAAATTTTTTTTATCATCTACTTGTATCTTCTTTTCCTATTTTTAGTGAACAGAGCTTTAATTGAGATTAAATCACTTTTTTTTTTTAATTATCTTCCTAAGATTTCAGTTTTGCCCAACTCACAAAATAGAAATAGTAAAAGAGAGATTATCAAATTTTCTTAATAAAAAGGGAAAAAAAAAAAAAGACTACTAGCTCATTTTGCACTTTGTTTTTCACTTACTTTGTAATCTTTTTATACTGTTTTCTCCAATAAGATTTTGAATTATAAGACAATTTAACTCTTTCCAATTTTAACTGTTAACATAGAAACTTCATATCCCCTCAATAGGGAAAAAAGCAAAGAAATTTTAAATCCTAAAAGGATTAAAAAAAAAAAAACAACCTCAAAACCGTAACGGAAGTCCATTTTGTAGTTTATACTTAACAAAAGACTATATGATAATTAGTTAAAAACACACCAGTTCACAGCGCAAAGAAGAAGAATTATAATGGATCGCAACGATATGGAATTCGACACCATGAGTAACATGTTTCAACGATATGGATTATCTCGGAATATGAGTTGGTGACATGTTTCAGGATATTGTCTTCAGCTACGATTCTATTTGGTGTATGATGATGAGAATGATCAGACAGAGTTAAACAGAGCAATTGTACAGAGTTTTTGGAGGCGGCGATAGCATTTGAGTCAGCGCCAGCAGCGAGAGGTGTTGGAGAAGTTTAGATATGAGAGAAGTATTGAAGAAAAAGATGAATCAAAGCTGATCAAGACGTGTGTGATCTGCATGGAAAAGGTGATGATTGCGTCTCAGTTTACTCGCATGCCTTGCTCCCATCATTTTCGTTGTGATTGTCTTTCGCAATGGCTACGTCGGAATTATACTTGTCCCCTCTGTCGTCACAAACTGCCTACCCTGCGGTGATGTTTTTGTGTTTGGTAGCTTCATTCTGATTTGAATAATGTAACATAGTTTGACTACCTTTGACTACCTTGTCTTTGGATCATGTACTCTTTCCCTTGTGGATTTCTTCTAAGGCAAGGGCTTTAGCAAGACACGTTCAATTTTTGGATGGTTGGATCTATTGAGGTGTGCTAGTTGTTGTACAAACTCACTGTAATGTAGTTTTTTATTTAATAAACTGTATGGCAAGTACTAATTTAGTTAAGATATGCTGGAATTCTAGGATGATAGTTGTTTTCTCTCGTCATATGAGAAATTTAAAAAAAAAAAAGTGTTTTTTTGTTTTAATTTTGTTAATAATGCTTCAAATACTTAATTTTTTAATAAAATAGGCGTCGAATTCGTTGTCTACAGTATCAATTAAAAATTAATGTTTTTTTTCCTTTTTCAATAAAGCGAGCATTGAATTTATTATCCTCAATAATAATTAAAAAAAAAAAGAGAAAGCCAGCAATATGCGCTTTTATGCATATATGGGGCTCTATTTATAGAGGCTCTCTCCTTCATTTGCAGATCATCAGATCCAAGAAAGCAGATCATAGAAACATTCCAGTATCAAAAAAAAAAAAAAAAGACTGCTAAGAGAAAGCTTTATGTACTTATATAATTTTTTTTAGAGAAAATAATAAGATTATCACATTTATGAGTATAAGAGAATTTTATTATTAAGAGTATCTTTCGTATTATTGTTAAAACTTAAAAGTTTATTGTAATATTATAGTAAAAAAAAATTTCTCAGTGTATTCCGTGGTAATTAGAATTTATCCATTATCCTAACAATTCTTTTGTGATTGATAGTATGTAGTACTAGATATAATTATCTTGGCGTTAGTAGATAGTACTCGTAGAACTAATATAATCACCAATTGAATCGAATGCAATCATTGTTACAAAACACTCAGTCAACATATATTGCTATTTCTGTGGAAGAGAAAAACAAATTGAAGAGCAAAAGTAAAGAAAATTTCTAATAAATTTTCTTAAGTTGACTAGTTTTATATACACTTGTTCACAACTTGCGTATCAGGATTTAGGGCTCTGGACCGAGAATCCTACATGAAGAAGCACGGAACTCAAATGGACGATGATTTGGAAGACATGTACGCAAAGTCAGGAAACGGCATATGAGCTATTAGTAAAGGCAGTCGATGCAATCACATTGCTTGAAGAGACGTTTGTTTGTTCGTTTTTCTAAAGAGACGTTGAATTTTGTTATTTGCCCGAATCGGTAAAAGTGTCCTAATTCGGTGGGGGAGCAAAGGCTTTTGCCTTCATAAGATCATCATGGCATCATGGTTGATCTTTTATGCAAGGAGAGAAGGTTGGAAGAAGCGTAGAGTTAAGCTGATAAAGAGCATGCCAATGCAGCTTCATGCCGGCACTTTGGATGTTTTGCTTCTCGATTGTAGAATTCATAACAACGTCAAACTCAGGGAGATTGCTGTTAGGAATTGCTTCGAGTTGCAGCCTGAAAAGATCTGTTGTAGCTCCCTCGTTACCAAAATCTACGCCTCAAAAATTAGTTATTACTACTTTAAACTGCTTCTTTTTTCTTTTTTTTCTTTTTTCAGATTCTATCTGTTAATTCTTATAAGTTATACCGAGTCCTAGTATATCCAACCTACTATTCCTTAGGATTACATGAACATGGTATTCATGTCTTTTGAGCTACAGGTCAAGAGCTTGAATGATATTTCAATATTTTCTATTCTTTGTTTGGGTTCAACGTGGATTTGAATTGGCGTTTCCTTGAAGATAAGAAAGACTTTGAGCCACATAATTACCCTGTGAATTTTTTTTATTGTGAATATCAACTGTTTTTCATAATTGAATTAGAATTATTTTAACTAGTTCGGAACCAACGAGTACCTTGTGTTGGTTAAAATTTTATAGCGAATATAGTACAATGGATGTGTTATAAGAAGAGTATTTGAGTGTTCATATAACAACCGTATTATGTAACGAATAAGTAAAAACTACTGATTATACATGTTAATCAAAATAGTGCTTGTTCAATAAGAAAATTAAAAAAAAAATACCTCTTTTTTTTTTTTCTGAATAAAAAGAGAAGGCGACTAACATTAAAAACTCTAGAAAACAAACTAGCTTCCCTCAAAGGATCAACCCACTCAAAAATCAAATGGTGCCTCATTAAAACCCTTGCCTTATAAGAAAAACTTGCAAGGGAAAAAGAGTAAGTGATCTCATGACAAGCTAGTCAAACTACACTATACACTAGTTCAAACTAGAATGAATCTACTAAACATAAGAACATCACCGGCTAGGCAGTTCATGACGGCAGAGGGGACAGCTTTGATTCGTACTTAGCCACTGCGAAAGGCAATCGCCATGATAAAGATGGGAGCAAGGCATACGAGTGAGCTGAGATCCAATCGTCACGTCTTCCATGCAGATCGTGCACGTTATCAACTTTGATTCGTCTCCATCTTCATCGCTTCCTTTGTATATGAACTTCTCCAATGCCTTCACTGCCGATTCGGCTGCCGGTACTGTCCCAAACACCACAGCCGACTCCGAGAAACTCTGCGTGATTGCTCTATTCAACTCCTCCTCCTCCTCCTCCTCCTCCTCCTCCTCCTCCAGCATATCATCAACCGTTCTCGTTCCGTAGTCATTTACATCATATAGAACAGACCTCATATCATCGACATAGAGCAACAAGGCGTCAATAAGATTGTGCAATATGGCAACATCATCCATTCGAGTGAAGGCCTCGTCCGCGCCAGAAGACATTGTTGCTAGGTCTGGAAATATAAATCAGAGAAAGAGAAAGATATGAAAGATTGAAAGTAAATTGATGAGTAAAAGTGATAATAATAAGCGATGCTCGTATAAATAGAAGAGACTCTTTTTATAGTTCGACTTGTATTTGGAGATTTGATTCTCCTTCTTGAACAATAAGCTATATTTCTGAAACTTGGATAGGGGGCTTGTAAAGAAAAAAAAAAAACGAAATTAATTAATTTAAAATATTATGTTTTATGTATTAATTTATAATGTTTCCATTTCTTTTGGTGTCCTATTATCAGTGGGACTTGACTCCTAGGGATATTGCCCGGTGAGTACATATTGTATATGGTCATGCTGCCAAAAACTATGGTCAGACTTTTTAATGATTTTGAAATTATAAGTAACGCTAATTTTTTGCAAAATTTTGATGACATTTTCAAAAAGGGTATTGATAGTTTACAGCATAAAATTTTAAATATAATAACAAACATAATCAAATTTATAATCACATAATAATAATAATAATAATAATAACTTTCTCCTCCCTTCTTTTTCTTTCTCTCTCCACCCTGAAATTGTGCAAATAAATCTACTATTAATATATTTGAATGTAACACATTGTAATAAAAGTTAAGTATAAAATTTCCTTTAGAATATATTTGTAACCACTTAAAAAATCAGAATCATAGTTGAAATAGTGAATAAAAATGCTTTTAATAAAATAAAAAACTCAAAAAAAAAAAAACCACAATTGTTCTTCCTAGGAGTTTAGTCCCACTTGAAGTACACCGAAGGAAATGAAAAAGTTCTAAATTAAAACTGAAAATATAAGTTCTAAAATTAAAACAAAAAAGGGAATCCAGATATTAGTCAAACTATGCTACAGCTTGCTGTTTACTTATACGTGCATTACTTAAAATTATCACCGTCACTTCCCCTTGGTATCGCCTTGGTATCGCCTTTCATCTCTCTCTCTTTTCTCTAATACATGTCCAGACCTTCCAACAATGTCTACTGATAAATACGATCTCAACAACGACGATGATGACGACCTCCTTCCTTTGGAGGATGACTTTATTGACGAAGACTTCTTTCCCATGGATGAGGATCTCTTCCACGACGATGGCGACTACGATTATATCGATATCAATGCCGACGTCGAGCAGCAGGATGTCAACATTCGGATGGACTCGACGGCAACCGAGAGAAACATCTACATCACTGCAACCAAGACCAATTACCCGGACAACGAGAGGCTTTCCTTTTCTCGGTTTCGCTTCACGTTTTGCGTCATTCACAGAACCCGCTCCGACACCGATTCGTCCAGGGAAGCGCAGCTCATCTGTACTTGCAGGGCGATCTATCACCCGTTTGAAAGATTTGTATCTACCGATGAAGCGAAGGATGTAGTGGCAGCCATGTTTTCCAGCCAAGAAATCCCGTTCCGCGTTGATCGAGGGAGTGGTCAGAGACTGCTTTGGAAGGAGCTTATTGTCGACGACTCATCAGCAGTACTACAAGAACGACAACCTTTGCGTGGCTTTGAAGATGTCATAACGAGGATCTCGGAGGCTGCAGCGCATGTCGCTCGCGAAGCGTCGGCAGTGGGACGCAAGGAGGTTGAGATGGCCATCACGATTGATAAACGGACCGTTGTCCCGCATCAAGAATTTGAAAGATTGATTAACCAATTTGATATGCAAGTGTCTGGAAGATGGAATCATGACGATCGACACTTGTACTTGGCAATTCAGCGAGAATATTTTTCGGATTTGACGGAGCAGTCTGCATCCGTGCTAATTCGTTCATACTGTTCTCCGGAGTCGTCGACACAAGAGTCTATTATGGTGAAGGCCTCAGAGAAGTTCATATACAAGGGAAGCAGTGAAGGTAGAGACGAATCAAAGTCGTTGACGTGTGCGATCTGCATGGAAGACGTGACGATTGGATCTCGGCTCACTTGTATGCCTTGCTCCCATCTTTTTCATGGCGATTGCCTTTCGCAGTGGTTACCTATGAATCAAAGTTGTCCCCTCTGCCGTCACAAACTGCCTAGCTAGTGATGTTTTTATTTTCGATAGCATCATGCTGATTTGAATAATGTAATACTGTTATACTAGCTTGTACTTGGATCATGTACTCTTTTTTCCCTTGCGAGTTCTTTATATAATGCAAGGGTTTTAACGAGGTACTGTTCAATATTTGAATGGGTGGATCCTTTCAGAACAGCTAGATTGTTTTCTAGAGTTAATTTATTATAGTTACTTTTTTTTCCCTTAATAGAACAAACACAATTGTGATTAACATGTATAATTAGTTGTTAGAGTTAATTTGTTACATAATATTGCTCTTATAACACTCTTACACAATTGTTATTAACATTTTTCCTTTTCTTTATCCCTTAATATAACAAACACAATTGTAATTAACATGTATGATTAGTAGCTAGAGCTTATTTGTTGCATAATATTGCTCTTATTAACGCTCTTATATTCTTCTCAAAATACATTTGTTGTATTATATTCGCTATAAAACTGTAACCAACATAACGTACGGCTTCAATTTATTCTCAAGAGGCTGATCTGAGAAGTTCACAAATTAAAGGTTCAAGACCAGAAATGAAAAGAAGCATAAAAATTATACAAGTTGAAAAAAAATTTTCTACTAATTTAATTTCTAGACGACATATCTCCAAATTATTGTAAAGCAGCTCTCTTTCTACCTCGGAGGTAAACCTTTCTCAGCTCACTGAACAAAATATTTAAATCAACACAAGATCTCAAAGCATTCAAAAAAATGGTAAAAAATACGCACACAAGCACGCACACACACACACACGCACTCTAAGTTCATAAGTCCCACAATAATCTTCAGAACTGTAGAACTCCAGTTCTTGAAGGCCCAATCCACGTCCAATCTATACAAAGTAAAATCCAAGAAAGTATATGAAGAAAAAAGTAATGCAACGTTAAATAAAAATCACAGAGCAAAAAGGGCATATCAGATATGTCATCAAACCTAGAGGAAAAGATACATTTCACCAAATCGGTTTCTGAACAGAAATAGTGACTTCCTCAAAGATTCATACACACGACTAAATATTTATTTTGGAGCTTATATGTTAACACTGTGATTCAACTATAAAAAATTTTAATCCATAACTCAAATTCTCTACATTAGTTCGAAATTTTTGACTCACAAACATTTTGTGGAACAGTAGTTCATTATCCAAAACCACCTTACAGATTTGTGTAATCACGCTAATACAATTTTCTCATTAAAAGAGAAAAGATTGAAATATCATGTAAGCTCATGACCGGTATCTTTGATAGACATGAATATCAAGTGCATGTAATCCAGAGGAATACAATAGAGAATGTACGACCTACATAGTTCAAAAGCAAATTATCTACACTTTGCACATCAGAAGCAAAATTACCTTTAAAAGAGGGTTAAGTGCTTCTCTTGCAAAACTTTTTGATAAAATTTTAAATCAAGCGTATTATTTAGGTAGCTAATTGTTGAGAAGAACCATTTGTTCTACCCAATAAAAAAATTGAAAAAGAAAGAGAAAACTGATTGTCCCAGATATGGTAAGCAACAAGCATTCTCAAACAGTGTAACAAGAAGGCAAAGTACGGACCTAGGTGTAGCAATAAATTCTTGGACGACTTTTTATGCTCTGCCAAAATGCACGAAGATGTTGCCACCTGAAAATTGATAGGAAAAGTTGTATTTGAAAAACCTTGAAAATCTCAGCAAAAATAAATTAAAAAAATTATATAACTCGCAGAATTCCAACACAAAGTGGAGTATATAATAACCAGCTAGATAGCGCATGATATCATGACCGGCAAAAATGCAATTTTTTCCTGTATGACCAGAGATTTCACTTTCAAGTATCACTATCATGATGAAATTCCACAAACGACGTCCTTCCTGGAAACACCAAACACCATCTTGGCTGCTTCCAAATTCCTAGAACTCAAATACCCAGGTAACATAGAGCTCAACGAAACCACATTCCTCTCAGGCATTTCATCAAATACCTTCCGTGCACTCATCATTTTACCGAGTTTTGAATGGAAGTCGAGAAGGGCCGTTTGAACATAAACATCGGCACAAGCCTAGAAGATGTCAAAGTAAAGAGAAAATTCGTCATCCTTGACTCATGCAAAAGTGTTGCTCTCCCGCGTTGTTGCAGTCTTCAACAGATGCTGTTTGCATTAAGTCATTGTCGTTTTATGGCATCGGTTCAAAGTTTGATTTTCGTTTCATAAAAAATCTAATTGTCGTATCAAACACTTGTGAAATAAATTGTCGTTCTCCCAAGTTTTTGTCATCTTCAAGAAACGTTGTCGTTTTTAAAAGGAATAACCACCCAAAAATACCCATATTGTTAGCCTAAATAACAATTTGACCCCTCTTATTGTACAAATACATAAAACGCCCCGTTTTTTATACAATCCGTCACAAAATACCTTACAAAACTAACATTTTATCAAAAATGTCGAGATTATCCTCTTCCATCTTTCTTAAATGTGATTTTAAATATGTGTTAACTTAAAAAAAATTAAAAATTATAACGAACAAATTAATATTTTAATTATTTTAATGTTATTAAGTTTTAAGATTGATTTTACTTAAGTGGTTATAAGTATAATGTAATGGTAATTTCACACCAACTCTATCTAAAGTTTAAAATTTGACTCTCCCACCTCTAAATTAAAAATAAAAAATAAAAAAAAGATTGATTTTATCTAATAATTGTTTTAAATATTGTTACAAATTTTATTTAATTTTTTTAGTAAATAATATGATAAATAATTAAAGTAAATAGTAAGATTTTAAAATATTTAAAGTAATAGAAAATTTATTATGTAAATGAAACATTTATAAAAGTTAACAAAATTTACTATATATATTTTAAAAACCTCTTTTCTAAAATTATTTTCTGAAATACCAAAAAAAAAAAAAAAAAAACCCTCAAATGTTTTAGTACTTCATTTGCATGATGTCGAATGTCTAATCCCATTGAAAGTAGTATACCGAATTAGACATGGAAAAGTTATAAACTTAGATAAGGCGTATATTTAAATATGTGTCAAACTACTAAAAGTGTCTCCTCTGTCCTCTATTTTTACGAGAATTGCTCATAGTCACCATCACTTTTACTGAGTAGCGGCTTTCATATCTTTCTCTGATATATATACATACATATATATATATATAACCTCCCAACAATGTTTGCTGATAACTACAATCTCAACAACGGACGACCTCCTTCCTATGGAGGATGAATTTCTCAAAGAAGACTTCATTCCTATGGATGAGAATCTCTTCTACGACAATGGCAACTACGATCCCATCTAAGTCGATGTCGACATCGAGCAGCGAGATGTCTACATCTGTATGGATTCTATTATTTTGAGGTTTATTCAATATGATGGTAATGTCTGCGATGCGATTGTGGATGATGATATGTTGGAAACGATTATGGATGACGAAATGATGGAAAAGATTATTATAGACGACGATATAGTACTTGACACGATTATGGATGATGTTATGTTGGAGGAGGAGTTTAACAGAACAATCGAACAGAGTTATCCGAGTCCGCTGTGGCATTTTGGTCAGTACCGGCAACTACACCGGCGGTGAAGGCATTGGAAAAGTTCACATATACAAGGGGGAGCAGTGAAGATGGAGATGAATCAGAGTTGATGATAGTGTGCGATCTGCATATGGAAGAGGAAGATTAGGCCTCAGCACACTCTCATGCCTTGCTCCCATCTATTTAAGCTATCGTCGTTTTATATTATTAGTACTAAGTTTTGTTGTCGTTCAAAAAAAAAAATCTAATTGTCGTGTCAGTCAATTGTTCGCTTATGAAATAATTGTCGTTTTTACCTTTAATGTTATGCAACTGTCTAAAACATCTATTATGTAAAACTTCTTAAACAATTAAAATTATATAAACTATCAAGTTTACCCTTGTAACATATTTTAGATAAAATTGAACGAAAAAAATTAAAATAAAGTATTTTGATTAAGCATGTATTTAGTATATAGATTGGAGTTGAAAATTTTTTGTTGGTGTTTTTCGAATGAAATGTTCATCGTAAACAAATCTAAAACTCATCGAATTTATCCTAAATTGTATGAAACAATAAAATTCTCACTCAAATCTCTTGCATTCTTCACTTTCGTATTTATTCGAGCTAATAAATACCGAAAAGAAACAAAAGTTCAATATATTTGTACTACTCTTTAATCTACAATATGTATTCAAAACATTTGGAGAAGAGCACTATTAACGTTTTCCTATTTTGGCCGCAGGTATTAGATTTAAATAATCTAGGAAACCAAATACTCACTGAAATCAAGGCAGGGTGGGGTGGGGGGTTGGGGTGGTGTGGGGGTGGGGGTGGTGTGGAAAAAGGAAGGAAAAGAAAAGGTATCTATTTTCCATGCAAGTGAATTCGTCTGCGAAAAAGAAGAGTTACTTGAAGGAAAATTTTATGAATAATTTTTACTTACTATATTCAAAAGTACTGATATTTCCTTAAAACAAATACTGCTATTTTAATAAATAGATAAACTATTCAACAATTTGATTTATAATTAAAAACAATTCAACAAATTGTACTTAGTTTATTATTCAATGTGAACACTTATAAATCAATTTTTTTAAAAAATTAATTTAATTTAAAAATTAAAATAGCATTACTTATTATTATAGTTGGTACAGCAAGTCTTACATTATTTCAAAACTTGCCAAAAAAAAATTTAGATACGCAGTATATTAATTTTCTTCTACAAAGGAGTACTCTTTGACATTATTCTAATTCAAAACCTTAGAGAAGTCCAATTACAGCAGTTTCCTCAACCCTCTTTTGCAGTCCAAGACGCAAGGAAAGAATTACTATACGAAAACAATGTCTGATGAAAGTGATTTCGAAGTAGATCCTATAAAAAGTACGCCATACTTCAGCGCAAAAGGGCATCTGTTCCGCCAAGATGATCATCCAAATCTTTCAAGCCCTTCTTTAACGTTCAAATTCCACACCATTCATTGAATCCGCTCAAACACTGGTACCGCGGTTCTATGACCATATACCACTCTCGCCATGATTTCTCTTACGCGATCGACAGATTGCTCGCCTCCGTCGACGAACGAGAGGCGGTCGTCGCCGACACGTTATCCAGCTTACAAATCACCTTCTCCATTGATGCCAACGGCGAGGCAACCGATCACAATATTCTACTTTGTGTAGGAGTCCGACTCTGAGTTTGGTGCATATCCGTGTCGAGACCCAGAACAGCTCAGCAACGTCGTGACGAGGATATCGCATGTCGCTGAACTCGTCGCTGGTAATGCGGCGTTGGGCGGGCCTTGTCATGCTGCGATTAGGATCGTGATTGAAAAGCGCTCTAATGTCCGGCGTGATGAATTTCAAAGGGTGGTTTCCGGTCCCAGAGACGGATTTGTTATTGAGGACAACGAGACGACGACGATTATGATGATGATGTTATTGATTCAATGTTCAATTGGGCAGTTGAGCAGGGTTTGTCGGTGTCGGCAGAATGGATGCGACCAGCGGAGCATCTACGGTGGAGGGGCTGGAGAAGTTGAGGTTCGAGGGAAGGAGTGATCATGATCAAGATCAAGATCAAGATCAAAGTGATGATGAATCAACGTGTGTGATTTGCATGGAAGAGGTGATGATTGGGTCCCAGCTCACTCGCATGCCTTGCTCTCATCTCTTCCATGAAGATTGCCTCAAACAATGGCTGCAGAAGAGAAACGCATGTCCTTTCTGTCGTTTCAGTTTGCCTTCTAGTGATAAGAACAAGGAATGTCTATGTTATTACCAGACTAGCAATGTTATTTATTTATGTATTTTTTCCATCAAGGTAAACCTCTGGCTTTGAAGATGTCTGATGATCTTTGTATATAAATCCCATCTAGTTATCTTTGTTAATCTAAATCGGTACTTCCCCCCCTCAAATTATAGTTCTCTTCTGCTTCATTAAAGCCAAATTATTTAGGCCTATTTCTTAATAATTCCCAAAGAATTCTCTAATATATTTATTATTCAATCTGAAGAACATGTCAACTAAAAAAATCTCCCTTCTCTCTTTGAGTATACCAAAGTTCTTAAATTTGGTTTTGATTGTGGTTTAAGTTATAATGTGCATTTTGTGTATGTTTAAACTAATATTGCTAAAAAATGTAAAAATTTAGAATGTATTTGGAAAAAAATATCAATATGAATCTTGTTTAGTCTATCTTAAAATTTTATGCGATTTATAAAAAAAATCATATTATTTCAATTTATGTATACAAAATTATAGACTCTTAAATTTTGAATTTTTAAGATATAATCTTAATTGTTAAATAATAAAACTTGTTAACTTTTCAGAGAAAAAACAAAAACCAAATTATAATTCTTGGATCTTAAACTTAAATCTAAACAAAGGCTAAGAATCTCCTTAACTTTTATTATTAGCCTATTCGTAGTCTATCTCCGATGAATTTATGTATACCAATACTATATATGTTATAAAATAATATGAAAAAAAGTATTATCTTACTTTATGTTCTAATACATTATGTTATTTATAAAGTTATTTCTATTTTTTGTCATCATTATTGTATTTTGAAAATTATAAAAGTAAACTTTTTAACATTTAATTAAATGAAAAATAAAATTGTTACTATAATTATATGAGATAACAACCAATTGAAATTTTACATTACTTATATCTTGTAATAAATTTACCATAAAGTTTAGTATATAACAAATTTGACATGAAAGATAGTGTTACATTAGAGACCATTTTTTTAATCTAAATATCAAAATTTACCATTGATACATTAATTTAGCATTATATTGGAGATGCTCTTAGAAACAAATATTTACACAAAATGATTATTTGTTTGTTTCCCTTTTTTAAGATTTTTTTTTTTTCAGCAGCTAATTGAGGAAAAAAAAAGGTTTTCAATCGTTCATCTGTTTTCATGTGTGCCTACACGTATACTCCCAACAATATTCTATAAATAGATAAAATAAAAACATGAACTAACATTCACAAATTCGATAATCTTTTCAATATAAATGTTTGCATCTTGAAAGTATCCTACGGAAACAAATATGATTTCTGAAGGCCAACAATGTTTTCAGGGGAGGGGGAGAGGAAAAAATGTTTTAACAGTAAAGTTTGATTTCTGAAGGCCAACAATGGAACGAAAGTACTTCAGAACTTTCGAACAATTCCCTTTTAGTATCAAGATAGCATTCATATTTCAGGGATAAATGCGTATGTGAGAAAGAAGAGAGAGAGAGAGAGAGAGAGAGAGAGGGAGAGCACCTGCTAACACTTGCATGCTCCTTAATCACAAAATCACTCTTTATTCCTTCTAAACAGGCGCGCGATTAAAGAGTGCAACTAATTCTTGTCTAAAAATATAAGAAACAAATCTTAATGTACGGGATACAAACATTTGATGAAGGTGCCTCCCTGTAATGCCTCCAATTGATCCTCGAATATCTGCTTTGTTAAAGTCAGTTTTTCTTGTTAGCCCAAACCGTGACAAGAAAGAAGCCCATCAATGACATGATCACAGTCTGCAAATCAAAGGACGAGCACGTTAATAATTACTTATAACGAGCCTGACTCCGACATGGTTTGAGAAATTATAAGTTTAAAATTGAAGACTTCCATGGAAGTTCGAACAGAGGTTTATAACTTGAAATATGCCGTGGTTAAAACATAGAAATATGCATGTTCCAAACAAACAACTAACTGTAAGTCATCTCAACCTGTGGATGGAAGTGAGGGAAATTAATAACCCGCCTGTTTCCTAGTACCATTGCCTCCACAAACATCAGCAAGAAACATATGCTTCTTGCAGTAAGATAACAAGGTTTAAACTGGACAAAACAGAGGGGCAAAGGTATTGACTTACGGAAATTGCTGGAGGCACACCAACAAGTGGATCTTGGAAAAATCTATTTGCAAGGGCAAGAGCCAGAAGACTGCTCTGCATTCCTGAAATGATAATTGAAAGCAATCAGACGGTTTGAGAAATTCTGCAGCTGCTATACTGCTAACAAGAGACAAAAAAGAGATACCTGTCTCATAAGATAGTGTTCTTTGCAGCGCTTTCACATCAGGCACCTTCTGAAAGACCACTCCAGTGAGGAAATAACCGGTTATAAATGCCGCTGAATGAAATGCGATAATTAGTAACAAAATGGTTATTCCAAAAGGCGATAGGACAGACTTAATGTTGATGGCAAGTGGTGCTCCAACACAAAGAGCTGTCACCAATACTGATAGTGGAGGCAAAAAGGGACGAATAGCGTCACAGAGTCGAGGAAAGAACCTGAGAATGCCATTTTTATAATTAGGGACCACTCAAAAATAAGGTTGTGTAAATAAGTTTATTTTGGTCGAGTATGTCACCGATTCAGAAGCAAGCCTGAAGCAATTGGGGCAATTACAATCTGCAGAATGCTAGACACCATTCCTTTAACATCAACAGGCAATCTCTTTCCAATGAGCAAGAGTGATAGTAACGGTGTGACAACCACCGCCGTGGCAGTAGAAAGTGATGTCATGACAATGCTTAGCGGGGCCATTTGTGGGTCAGTCAGAAAAGTAGCGTAGTTGGAGAGCTGTGCACCACTAACACAAGACACTAACATAATCCCAGCACCTGAAAAAGTATCAGAAAATAGTAGGTTCAAGCCCAAAAAATTGCTTTTAAGGCCAAGCAGTCTGAATCTCACCAATGGGAGTAGGAAGCCCGAATACTACAACAGAGATAACGCCAAATAAGTATCCAAGAAGCGGCTTGACCACAAACTGACCAATGTAACCAGCAAGTATAGCTGCAGGTCTCTTAAAGGCTTCGAGAAAATCCTTTTCACTGGAATTAACCCCAACTGCAAACATCAAAAAGCCAAGTGCAGGTGCATAGTACCTAAAATCAGAACAAAAAACTGAAATGCTAAGTACCTGTTTCGGGCAGAACACAAATTAATTTACAAAAAGTCCCATTTACACTCAGTGTGGCTTCCGAATGCTATTTAGGAAAGGCAAACATATATCTATTGACCGAATAATTCACCTAAAGAAGATTCGACAACCTGGTGGTGAACCACGTAAAGGAAGGTGGGTAACCTAAAGCCAGTAGCGTACTGGCAAGCACAACATGAGGTAGAAAGGAGTTTGCTTTCTTCAAAATATCCAAACCCAAAACCTCCTTTTGTTGAAGGGTCTGAAACAAACATACGTAAAACAAGCTACAATCACTGCTCAAAATCACTATAATATAAAGACTACAAGAAAGGCAGCACCACCCAGCACTGAACACATAAAAACGAACTTATAATAGAATACACATTACATATTTTAAGACTTTGAGGTTACACATTCCATATATAAAGTCAGTGGTGACCACGCTTTTTACTACAGACTGTAGACATGTCCATGTCTGTTTTAATATTTTACTCTTGTCCGAACCGAAAAATGGTAAATACACACACACACACATATATGTATATATATTCCTGAAAAGGGATGTTGTCCCTACTAGAGCACTACAAACAGCTTCTGTTAGGGGGTTATTTTATTTTTGTTTTTACCAACATTCAATGAACTAAATTAACTATAAAATCCACTATCAAAAACTTTTGATTGACATTTGATTAAATGAAGGAATTAGTTACAGTATCCAATGAAACTCACTTTAGCCATGAAAAGCCAGATAAAATAAATTTAGTTCAGAAAACATGTTAGTGTAAAGTATATTATTGAAGTGTGAAATTATTGCTAAAAAAAAAGTACTTTATTGTAATCCAATCCAAATTTTTCAGGCGTTAAACAAGCAGATAACTTGCCAGAAATGAAGATATGAAACCAAAAAAGAATTAAAATTAATTGGAAAAAATTTGATAATCAATAAATAATTAACAATTATAACAAGCACCTCCATACGTTGAGAAGCAAAATCTTGATCCGGCTCCGATTCGCCGGAACCGGAGAACTTCTCCGAGTGACATCTGCACACTTTAGACAATAAAGAACAGTAATTGGCACAAAAAATTATAAAAAAAAAAAGGGATTTTGAAAACGAAATTTGAAGAAACTAACAGGGAATAAGAGTCCGAGGACGGATTGTGAGGGCGAGAGATTGAGAACGCGAGGAGGAAATTGGAAGCAGGGGCTTTGGCGGCGTGTCGGCGAGAAGCTGAGCAGGGAAGCGACAGACATTCCGACGATGTTGGATCTGCAACTGCAACAGCCGCCATGGATGTTCGGCTGTCTTCAAATCCAAATGCATTTCTGTTGATTAATTGAGAGAGTATAGATTGAAAATGTGTCAGTTAGGAGCTGACCGACGGGTTTAGTCCATCAACTCCACGGTGGGGGCAGCTCGAGTCGAATTCGGGTACCGGAGCAGGTCAACTATATGTCAAAAAATCTAGTGAATTTTACCGTATATTCCTAATTTTTAAATAACAACTTAAATCTTTTCCTTATTTGTTATTAAGAAAACTTAAGATAGTTTGGTATTATTTTTAAAATATTTTCTGATTTTAAAAAAATTAAAAATGAGAATATTTTGAAAATTGTATTAAGATCATTTTTGAAATTATATTTGATTATATTTTTTATGTGTATATTTTGAAAAACATAAAAATGAAATTTTGTTTGGTTATATTTTTTCAAAACACATTTCATTTTCAAAAAACCCAAAAAACACAATATTTTTTGGAAATAAAAACAAAAAGTGAAAACAACTTTTTTTCGTTTTCAAAAAACTTAAAAAAACAATATAGTTGAAAACGGTGTTTTCGAAACAGTTTTGAAAACATTAAATAAACAAGCGCTATTTTGAAACCGTTTTTATTTTCTATATTTTTGAAAATAAAAAATTATTTTCAAGAATAAAAACAAACGCCCCCTAAGTTTTTGCTTAATTTACCACAAATAATATTTAACTAATAATATTATTATATTAAATTATTTTTAAAAGTTTAAAATTTTTTATAACTAATAATTTAGTTTAAGATCTAATTTTAATCAATACTATATTATAATATAATTAATTTAAGATATTAAAAATAAATAGGAGATTGAGATTTGAATCCCAACTTACAAAACGTTGAGTATTTTTTTTTAACAATGATAATCAATTGATATACTAATTGCTTAAATATATATCAATAAAACAGTATTTTTCTTTTAACAAAGATAATTAATTAATATGATAATTTTTTAAATATATAATAAAAAAATGATAATTCAAATATTATAAATAATAATTTAAATGTCATATAAATTATGAAAAAGAAGTTAAGAATTCTTTTTTTTTTTTTAATACAAGCAACCCATGTGCACTCCTATATATAATCTAACCTATTACTAATTTTTTTGCAGCAATAATCGAAACTTTGGACTAATGGTTCCTAAGCCCCAAACCCCATTCCCTCGCCACTGGGCTTGAATTCTGCGCAGTCTTTCTTTTAAATTGTTGTTGCTTGTGGAATATGTAGCGTTTTTTCAGTCTGTATCAGTCACAATATTGCCTTTTGTCAAAAATATTATTATTTTAATAATTACAGATATAATTTAATAATATTATTATATTTAATTTTATTAAAAAATTTAACCCTATTAAAAAATATAAAATTTAAATACTGTACCCAAAAGTCAAAAAAATACTAATGGTTTTACGTTTTTCTCGTTCACGTTGCTTTTTAAATTTTAAATATTTAAAATAGATGTTACTGTTTCCTTCAGATATATATATATATTAAATTTTCTAGCTGATTTTGTAGTTGTACGGCATTGTCGTTTGCACGGCACGTTTCCATTTTGCAGTTTTTTTTTTCCCCCTCGAAATAATCGTTTATCAGTTAAGGCAGTATAGTATTTGCAAACATATTCTGACTCTATAATTCGAATCCTTTCATCCTAATATATCCACCTCCAATATATCATATATAAATTATATAAATAAGAAATTACAACAAATAGACCATTTATTATTATATTGTAACAATAACTTGTATATTTTAAAATATTTTAGATTTCCCAAAAAAAATATTTTTGATTAAAAGAGTATATTTATGATAAATAATTATTTACAAGAAATACTTGTAAAGTTAGATTTATTTATATATTAAAAATAAAAAAATTTAAACTCTACGTCAACTAATAAAATTAAATATAAAATTACTATTAAAATTTAAACGCAATCACATTTATTACGTTATTTTTATCTTAAATAGTAAATATATTATTTACTTCAAATAGTTTGTTATTTATCTCTTTTTTAAATATAATAATTAGGGGTGCTTCGTAATCGTTATCATCATTTTTTTTTTTAAATATCTATTTAAAAGGGAAAAAATAACAAGAAGAGACGTCCTAATCTATCCAGGATATATAAAGAAATTTGTCTCACTAATGAACTAAAAAACACAATATTCCAAGTCCATAAAGGACTCTTCTCTGTACATACATACATATATATATATATGTATATATATCTATAGATATATAACGTACCATAATAGCACAAGCACAAACAATGGCTGATCACTTCGACTCCAATATCACGAATTCTGGAGTCTGTGTTTCAGCACAGAACAGTAGTATCCGAGGTGACCACCGAACCCTTCCGAATCCCGACCCTCTTTTCACCTTCGTTTTCTACATCATCCGCAAGAACTACTTCACAGAACCAAGAACTCGATCCCAAACTGTTAGCCACACAAGGCACACATTCGAGTACCCGATTTCCCGCTTGGAATCGCAATGGAATTCCGTCCCCATCGCCCGAATGTTGTCAAGCATGCGAATCCCTTTCCGTTTTCAGAACCCCTTTTGGTCACTAGACGATGAGGCCCAGTCGGCCTCAAACCCTAGCCCGCTGCGGAACCGCGCAGACGTCGTAAGGGAGATTTCGGAGTTTGCTCGCCGGATTATTCGCGAAACACGAGGCTATCATAAGGTTCGAATGACCGTCATGATCGAGAAAAGAGTGGTTGTCTCAGATTCACAAATACTCACTGATGAACATCGTCCTCCTTCTCCTTCTAATGATAATTCGTCGTCAGTCTCTTCGACGAGGACTGAATTGAGAAGATCATTGGGAACGGGATTTGGCGGCTTTCTTAGTACGATACTTGAGGTTAGGGAGGCGTTAACAAGGCTTAGATCGAATCCCGTGATTGACGACTTGTTTGTGCCACTGCCGAATGAGGCTATGGAGAGGGCAATTGTTGGATTGAATCCGCCGATCGACGACGACATGTTTGAGCCGATACCGGATGAGGCTTTTGAGGTGGAAGTGTTTGGATTGAATCCGGCGGCTAAATCGGCCGTGGAAGCATTGGAGAAGTTGACATACGACGGAAGTAGTAGTAGTGATAGTAATACCAGTGATGCATCAACGTTGATATGTCCCATTTGCGTGGAAGAAGTGATGATTGGGTCCCAACTCGTTCGCATGCCTTGCCCTCATATGTTTCATCAAGATTGTATTTTAGAGTGGTTAAAGAGGAGTCATACTTGCCCTGTATGTCGCTTCCAATTGCCAACATGATGCGCATTTAGTATAGCTTTATTATATATATATATATATATACCTATATTATAGGATTACTGCTACGATATATCTACAATAATTATTTAATATAAATTATATTTGATTTAATAATTAACTTTTTTTTTTTAAGAATTCATAATTACCTCTTTTAAGGTTAACTATTCATCTTATTATTTGCAATTTTAGCGTTTAAAATTCGTATTTCATCGTTCAAATGTACAAGTACTTTAGCATTTAAAATTAATTTTTGAATATTTTAAACATTAATGGGGCGTTTGTTTGTAGTTTTATATTCGGATTATGTTTAAATACAATGTAATTTTCATCCAAATGTAAAAGTTGTACGTTCAAATACAATGCAATTTTACAGTACCTCAAACACATTTACTATTCCAAAATATTTTTTTTTCCTTTCACATCATATTCTCTATCCATTTTACTTTTTCAATCTATTTTACCAATCACATCAACTTTTCAACTCTAAAATACGATTTAAATACTTTTCATCCAAATACATATTACATTTAAATGCAAAGTAAATACTTTTCAAACGCAATGCGAACACAATATATTTACTAAACACCCTATAAATTTTTTCAATAAATATTTGACACATTAGAATTACATCTCAAGCAAAGACTTTTTATGTTATAGTCAATTATAGATATCTATATCATTTATCGTTCCTTGTGATTGTCGTTTGTATATATTTATATTTTTGTAATTTTTTATTTTACTAAAGGTAAAGGCATATCATTATTAATTAATCATTAAAGAACTAAAAATATAAACAATATCCAATAATCACATGAAACAAACAAACAAAACCACAACTAGATAGACACTATCAGAAACTGATGAATAGTTAGAAAAAAGGTGGACCTAATGTCCACAAATAAGGTGATAATAAACCTAACAAGGTCATAATAAGCCAACGGAACAACACATAGGAACTAAACCCACTTGGAGGATACTGAAGCATCCCTTATCCTAGCAACAAAATGAAGCTTCTACAAAGAATGGGGGCAAGAGCAAGCTCCGCCCACCAGATAAGATCTAGCCAAACTACGACCACCAAGTAAGGCAGGGGGGCACGGGATAGGTATGCTTTCCCTACTCCCACACCCACCTAATTTAATGAAAGTGCAGGTAATTTCCACTGAAGATGCTATACTCATACCCTACCTATTCACCTATTAAGAATTAAAAAAAAAAAACTCAAAACAAATTCTACTAAAGTTTTTATAAAATTTAGCAACATAATCACAAATATAATTGAAAATGAAACTAAAATCTAAAACATAAATCAAAACTTCATAAATCCATAAACTTAATCCATAAAACAAACTAAAACATAAACATTAAAAATTTTATTATGTTTCTTCTAAGAATTAGATAAAAAATCAACAATATATAATTTTAAAAAAATTATCAAGTTTAGGGATAGTTCGTAGTTTCTTTTCTTTATGAAAGCTCCTTTTTTGTATTTCAAAATATAAATTCATATATAATTATATATATCAATTATGAGAGTAAATATACGTGGGGTGAGTGTGAGTAATGGGATGAATATTGGATAGGTTGAGTAGGTTTTAGGATTTTTCAACTAACCCAATGAAAGGTCGAGTCGGGTGGATTCTGCATTTTATTGAGAAATATAAATAACTTTAAGAATTCAACTATAAATGAAAAATTTAAGGGAAAAAAAACTTATAAATATTCTCTAAAATAAATTATATCACAGTCTTTGCACACACAAAAAAAAAAGTACTAATATAACCTTATTAGTAGTCTGACATTTTTGAGAATCAGAAAAGACATAAAAATATTGAAATTAGTAGTATTTTTCAAAACACTACAAAGAACTACAATCATATTATATATTCATGTAATGCATTCCATATATTCAAATAATATAAATAACATTTAAAGTGAATATTATTTTACTGAAAAAAAAAAAAACAAGTGAAGTAAATATTAGGTGGGTTAAGTAAGTTTTTTGGATTTTTTTCAACCCATCAAATCAATCCAATATAGAAAATCAACCCAATGATCGGGTTGGGAAGGTTGGGCAGGTTCGTTAGGTTGTTGGCTTTTTGTTCACCCCTAGCGGGTATTGAAAAGCTTCCCCTATCCCCTGCTTGCACTCATGTATGGAGTTAATCTAAACCCCCTTACTCGCCCTCATAACCATATATTTTCCCCTATTCCTACCCCATTAGAGGGTGGGTACCAACACTAGTGGGTAAAAGTGTCATCTATAACCAAATAGTAAGATGGGTTAGATAGAGAGATCATCGCCCTTATTATAAACATAGTAATCAACCGAAGGAAAACTAGTAAAAACCAACTTCTAGTGGATGTTAAATGTCCTTATTACATAAAAATTCTACTAAAAAAAACAAAAATACAACAAGGAAATTGGACACCACAAGGAAAGCCACCCTCAGCGATAGAGGGACAGGAATTTACAGTCATCAATTTAGATCCGCCATCAATGTCCCCACCATGTCAGCATGTGGACAGCACACACCGGTAGCACCAGCCACCTTTCTGGCCACTACCCTGCCAAAAGAATTGTGTTTTCTCAAGAACTAAAATCCCTAAAACAGTTCGACGTCAACACCCCCCAACATCCAGATCTGGCCAAACCACCACTTGTGCCCCCTATTGGATGAAACCCATACTTGCTTCTTCCTCTTTTGATGTTGTCTCGATGAGGGATATGCATCCCACTACAAGCAAGACCCTCAGACACCTAATGAGCCTCACGCTGTCGCACAACCTACTTACCAAAACATCACCGCCCCACCCCCCCCCCCCCCCCTCTTATGCTTCTTGTACTTACCCTATGTGCCTAGACTCCCGTTTTCAAGGTTGATAATCTGAGGCCGACTAAACGTCACCAAGAATCTTCAACCCTAGATAAATGCTCAAAAAAGAAAGAAAGAGTGTGATTTTTTGTAATTTTCTGCATTTTTAGTTTGCTGTCATTTGTATAATTTACTGGTAAATCACACACTCTACGTGTGTAAAATCCTCTATAAAGATATATATAATATATAAATTGTATAATAATTTTCAAAATATAAAATGAAAAAGTAAATTAAATTAATTTGTATACATCTCATTGAAAAAGGTACATAATAGTGAAAAAGAAGAATTAAAAAGTATAAAAGACCAACAACACAATAAAATAAAACAGACAGGGGGAAAAATCCTATAAAGGTGGAAAAAGGGGGGGGGGAGTGTCACATGTTAGTTGCCTGTAGGGGTGGAAACCAAAAAAAAAAAAAAGTGCCATATGTCGGCATTATTACAAAAAGAGCCTTGGTGGAGACAAAAAAAAAAAAGTACTGGATGTTAGCATCACATGAAGGGCCTTTCTTTTGTTATTGTATTAGTGTTGATTAAGGTATTGATTTTAAAGCTATTATTGTTTTTTTTTCTAATTATAATATGGATTCCAATAATTTATATAATTAATTATTTTATAACAAATAAATCTAAAATTACACTCTTAACTATGATTCATATTACGTAACTCAATATATAACCACAATCCAATGACATTGTTATATATACAACACCATTATATAATATTTATTATCAACTTAAAATTAAAATCGTTTAACTTTTATTGTGTTATCTTAAATATCCATTAAACATTTAATAGAAAAATGATTATTTAACGCATGTGAATAATAAATCATTTGTCAAGTAAACAACTCAAGATCTTGTCTATTTACATATCTTGTATTTACAAATAATTCAGAGAAAAGTATATTCTTATAAGTTAAATAATATGTAACTTATTTTAAAAATACGATTTCTTTAACACAAAAATACACGTGTTTCAATTAAAATTTAATTTTTATAATAACCCTTGGTTTTAAATGTATTTCACAATAGCTTGATGAATTTTCCCTTGAAAAAAATGTATAGATACTATTAATATTGTCTACTTTTTGGTTATTAATTATAGTAATATAATATTTACAAAAAGTACGAGGCAGAGTATATATGTACAAGTTAATAATTAATTATGATAACATGATTTCTTTTTTAGCAAAATTATACTCGATTTATATATCATTCTCTATACAAGAGTTTTTATAATTTTTTTTACACAATTTTTATGAGAATTTCAAAATTTTTATTTTATTTGAATCTCTTTTTATGAGAACTTTAACGCTATTATTATTTTTTATGAGATTTTTAAAGTCTTTCTTGAGTTTCAAAAATTATATATATAAATTTTTTAGCACAGTTAGATTTTAATTTTTGTATTATCTCTCTTTTATGAGTGTGTCAATTTTTTTTAATTTTCGAGCAAGTATTTATTTGCAAAAGTTTCAAAAGTTTATTCCCTAATTTTTTTTTTCTACTACAACAATTTGAGACGATAATCTCTGAAGACATTACTTACTAAAGTAACAATGGTGTATCCTCTGAGAATTTTTCAAAAAGAGAAGAAGTCTAAATCTAAATATTATTTATTTTTTCTTTTTACCAAGATTTTAAAAGTAACTAATTCTTTGTATATTGATGGTGTAGGACAATGGCTAAGGTAGTGAATTCAAGCTTGAAGGAATATTTCAAACAACAAACAAGAGATCTTACTTAAAATCTCTAATTCATGAAGTCAATACACTAATAGTAGTCCAAACTTGAAGGACTCTTCTTCTTATTGTAATGAATTTAGACTTTTATTTTCAGTTGTATCTAGTTTTTTTTTTTTTTTTTCCATGAGCTAAGTTATATGTCATATGTATTGGGAAACTAATAACTTGTCCATTCCTTGATTTCTTATACTCTTAATATAGATAATGAGTTTGTTTGGTTGGTGGATTGATTTTCACGCATAAAAACTGTTATTGTATCATAGTCTATATTTAACAAAAAAACAAATAAACAAACCATTAGTTTACAATGCCGTTTACCTGTGTATAAGATATAGACTTGTTTCTATAAAATTTTTTACGACTTATTATACATTGTCGTTTTCTCAAAACCTCGTTATTTTTAATTTATTATCGCTTGATATTTTTTAGGTAATATATCTTGTCGTTTTCTGTGGTGTTGTCGTCTTAAGTCGTACGTAACATCTTGTCGTTTTTTGTATCGTTGTCGTCAGAGAATACAATTGTCGTTCAAATGTCAATGCCATTTTTATGACAAGTTGTCTTTTCTTTTTGCCGTTTATATCATCAAATTTCCTTTTCATTAAATTTTATAGTTTTGCAAGTCGTCGTTTGCATGTCAGATGTTGTCGTTTAAATGCCAAATTTCAAGTGTCGTTTTTTTTTTTTTTTAAATTATCACCAACTCACGGTTATCCGGAGACACGCTATCATTTTTATGCTCTTGGGATATTGTTGTTTTGCACAATTTGTTGTCGTTTAAGTGCCCTATAATGTCGCTTTCCAAGCTGTCGTGTTCCTGTATGTTGTTCTTATCGTCCACATATAATTAAGCCATCAATATTCATAATCGTATACATATATATATATATATAAACACACGATCTTCTCGTTTATGTTGAATTTTTTATAAGTTGATTATGATTTAGTTATATTTAAAATTTAAATTGACGGCCGAGTAGAGTTCTATACGTTTCATAGAAACTCCTCATTCCTCGGGACATAGCTGTACTTGAATCGTTTCCTGTGTCTATCCGAAATTTTCTCTCCCACAAGCTCATGTATTTTCTGATATTACCGTATCATTTAAATCAAGCATTATTTTAATCCTTGAATTATTAGTTTGACCTGTGACTTACGAATATTGAATCCAATAATGTTTCAATAATAGACATTTATTCTTTTCTCTTCTTTTCTTTTTTTATTCTTTTTTGGAAAGCATCTTAGCTCAAAACTATAAATAATAAAGTAGGAATCAAACTATTGTAGTTAATGTGGTGTTGAAAATTTGTAAGTTTTATTTTCTATTTTTAAAGGAAAATTTGCAAGCTTCCCTTAACGACTTTCTATTTTTTTGGGTAATTGTTTAGTAAACAATTTTGACACTTAGTGTTAATGTCGGTGTGACTTTATCATTTTTTTTTTTGGGGACCGAGATGAGAATGGTTATTCTCCTTGGGGGAGGAAAAAGAAGAATAGTTATCATTTACTCTTAGGCCTTGTTTGGTGAACGCATTGCATTTATATTGTGTTTGAATGCAATACATTGAATACAATTTGTATTTAAAGGAAAAGTATTAGCATTGCATTTAAATGCAATGTGTGTTTGGGTAAAAAGTATTTAAATTGTATTTTAATAATGAATATGTGATGTGATGGATAAAAATAGCGAGAAAAAAAGGAAAGAGAGAGAGAATATATGATGTAATTAAATGCATTGAATACAATTTATATTTAGCAGAAAAGTATTAGTATTGTATTTGAATGTAATGTGTGTTTGGGTGAAAAGTATTTAAATTGTATTTTAATAATGAATATGTGATATAATGGGTAAAAGTAGAGAGAAAAAAAGGAGAAAGAGAGAATATATGATATAATTAAGAAAAGTAATAAAAAAAGTGAAATAATAAATAGTGATTGTGTTGGATTTAAAATGCGATGTTATTGGTATTTGAATGAAATGTTTTTGTATTTTGGGGAAAATTACATTGCATTTAAATATAATGCCAAAAACATACGTTGTCCAAACGCGGGCTTAGTTCTTAAAAAAGAAAGTCATATCCAAATAAATTCATCTTCGCCAATCTACCGATCAAATCTCAGCAAGTCTAGACGACATCAGGTAGATTAATGTAGGAATATGTACACTTGAAAATGATAATCATGTTTATATTAACAGTCAAACCCTTCGCTAGGGTAAATTCCACTTTGATAGCCAGCTACAATTTGTGGATTTTTTTTTTCTCTTGTTAACAAATTTGTTGATTGATCGCTAGATACAAATCAGGGATTTTTCCTTTTTTTTTTTTTTTAAGGTACCTGACTATATTTATAATATAGAATTTGAATCTACCTACCTTTAAGTTAAAAAAATAAATTTTTAGACTAATTAGTAGATAGCTTAAATTGAGGAAATTTATGTAGTTGCAACTTTTTTTTTTTCCTTAAAATTATCTAGTTGCAAAATTTTTTTAGAAGCTCTAGTTTTTTTTTTTTTTTTTTTTTAATGAGAAGCTCTTGTTGCATTAATTATTATATCAATAACTTCCTTTAATGTAAAAATTGTGGACATTATTCCACGTTTGAATATAGGTTTACGTGTTACAATTTTCATTTATATAATAAAATATTACACTTAATTATTAAAATATTTAAATTTTAAATCTAATATAATTATTATTTATTATTTTATTTTTTCTATCTATTTTTATTAATTAAATCACATAATCATTCTCTCTTTCTTTCTATTTTTATCAATTATATCATATACTATATATTTAAATATAATATAAATATAAAATATCCAAACACATATAATATTTAATTCATTATATTTTAATAGACTTTCAGTATAATGACAAATCAAAATGACACATTAATTTGATTTAGCTTGTATTTTTTTAGTTTATCATTTTATGAAAAATTAATAAAAAAATTATTTTTAATTTGTTAAAAATTGATCGTTTTAAGTTAAACTAAATTAAACGAAATCTTTATTCTAAATTACTCATATTTATAACTCATAAAAATATTGGCCAAGCTCATTAACATCGAGATCCAGCCGTTATAACGGCTTGCCTAAAGCTGTACTACTCGCCGACTTTCCCCCGTCTCCCTACCGCCCCTTGAATGCGATTGGTTGTTGCCAGCTCGAAATCCACGTGTCACATCTTCAGTCTCCATTTCACAGACGCGTCTATTTTCACAAAGAAATTCCCTTTTTATTTTATTTTATTTTATTTTATTTTCTTCCTAAAAAAAGTTAAACGTATTATTATTTACATCCAAGACAAACGGAAAACGAGGTGAGTGAGTCAACTCAGCTGAGCACTAACTCAGCTGTGGCCCCCACATTCTTACCGTGACGGTGAACCCACGACGAACCAATGAAAATAATCCAAAAAAGTAAATATCAAAAAAAAAATCCCTACATAAAGTAACCGTTATGGAAATTGAAACCAATGAAAGCTGTCACGCTAACAAATCCCACGCACGCCATGCGTGTTCCACTACAGCTGTGTGAAACGACGCCGTTTTTCAGAAAATGGCAGTTTCGTAAAATCGTTTTTCCCCACAGATTTTTTAATTATTTCTTTTTTAAAAGACCCTTCAGAGTTTTATTTTTTGTTTCTTGTTTTTTGTTTTTAATTTTTCAGAGAAAACCTCCCAGGCATCTCTTCTCTACCAGTCTTCCGTCCTTTCCCTCCCCGGTTTCGATTCTCTGCGGTTCCAGAAAACACCCGCATTCCCTGCAATTCGTTCAATTTTTGGCTAGGGTTTCCGAATCCAAAGCTTCGATCTTTCTCTTCTCTGCGTCTTCGCCGGAGAGGGGAAACAGACGGAGCTTCTCCGGGGAGGTTTTTTTTTTTTTTCCATGACTTATGATGAGGAAGACGGTCGAGGCGAGGTGGTGCCGGAGCTAGGGCTCAGATTTGGGGGCGGCAACGATAATGGCGGATACTTCAAATTGAGGATGGGACCTGAAGAATGCGGACTTGCGGAAGGGTTTGGTGGTGGATCGGCCGAACCGTCCTCTCGGGTTAATGGAAGATCTTGGTGGTACTGGGCTCGCTTCGTTCTGTTGCTCGCCTGCGGTGGCGTGTTGGCCGCGGTTTTCATCAAATGGATTGGTCCCTTTTTCATGGATAAGGTTTCTGATTTCTTCTTTTTTTTTTTTTTTCCTTTTCTTTTCCTTTTTTTTTTATTCCTTCTGTGTGCGATTTTGTATTTCTGTTGTGTTTATTGTTTTCGAGCCTTAAGAAATGAACTTTTTGTTTTCTGGTATATGTCGGGAATAGTTTTTTTCCTTGTTTGTGAAGGAATGTTTGTTTGTTTGTTTTGCGGTTTTTACCCTAATTTATCGTTTTTTGGGTGATGATTTTCGGCAGTTTTTGCGTTCATTTGAAGCTTGAATTTTGAGTTATTTGTGTGGTCCTCTTTTTTTTTTTTTGTATTAAGGATTTTTGTGCTTCATTTGACGAATTGGAGCTTCTTTTTGACTACCCATTTGAATTTGTGCTTCAATTGAAAGGAAAAAAGAATAGAGTTTCAATTCTGAGCTTTATTGGGTTTGCATATCACTGGTTTTTTTAAAATACCAACTGAAGAATGGCCATAGCTTTTGTTGATATGTTATCGTGGTTGTATATATAGGTATATAGATTGTATTCGACATGCAAAGTCTGGTTCTTTTATTGCATTTGCTGATGACATTTTGTTTTATTCTACTACTAGGAGATTATTCCTCTTATACATTGGGAGACAACAACCTTTAGTACTCCGGTGCTTGCAGTTCTGGTTTTTGCATCTGTGGCGATATTCCCGACCCTACTTCTACCATCTTCGCCATCAATGTGGGTGGCTGGAATGACTTTTGGTTATGGGTATGGATTTCTGCTAATCATATCAGGGGCAGCTGTGGGCATATCTCTTCCTTACTTCATTGGTTCTCTTTTTTATCATAAGATTCAAGTGCGTTCCTATTGTTGATTCTCCTTTTTTCTCTCTTTCTCTGTGTCAATCCAATTTATATAACTCCTTTTTTTTCTGAGTTTTTTGTAGGGTTGGTTAGAAAAGTATCCAAAGAGAGCTTCGATTCTAAGATCAGCCGGTGAAGGAAACTGGTTTCATCAGTTCCGAGCGGTAATGTTGATCAGGATTTCTCCATTTCCGTATATCATCTACAATTACTGTGCTGTGGCGACAAATGTGAAATATGGTCCATACTTTCTAGGGTCGTTGGTTGGAATGGTGCCTGAAATATTTGTGACCATTTACACGTAAGACTCAACTTTCCAGTGCTGTGTGTGTGTTTTAGCCAATTTTTGCGTATGGTTTTCTATGTCTTGTCATTTATGAATCATGACATCTATATGCGTATACGTATATATCTCTGTCAGACACGTTCCTTGTGCCAACCTTCTCATGTGTAACAATGTTCATGCTCAAAATAAGACAATTGCTTTCATATTTCCTTTGAAAATGGTATCCCTGCTAAGTACTAACCATTCATTCTATATGCATCGAATTTTTGGACTAAATAATAATAAACTCTCTCAGCTTGGTTTAGGTCCTTGTTTTATAGTTTTAAAGTTCGAGATTTGAAGCGTGACCTGATTTTTGCTTCTGCCTCTGCTGCCATATATCTTCAATTTAACCTTGTTGGTTTATCTATATCAAGCTACCCTGGAACTTTTAGCAATAAGCAGGATTTGCAATGCTTAACCAATGCACTGACTTGGAATGGATAGTTGCACTTGATTTCTTTGCTTGTTTTCGTTTCTGTTCTTCCCTATGGATTTGCATGGTTGCAAATCAACATACGTGCTTATGGTTTAGGATTGCCTTTTCTACCTGGTTATAATGCTCAAGAAAATCCGCCTTTGTTTCATAAAGAGAGAATTCCAACCATGATTTTCATTTTTCACCTTACATTAGTACCCTTTTTTCTGGTCATCTGTGCCTTTCTTTCCTTTCCCCTCTTGGTTTTGGGGAATTTTTGGAACCAAAGTGATGTTTGTGCTCTTGATCAGAAATTCACCCTTTTTGTCCATTGCAGTGGGATCCTGATAAGGACACTCGCAGACGCTTCGCACGAGAGCCACGGCCTTTCAGCCCCGCAGATAATCTTTACAGTTTTAGGGTTTTGTGCGGCTGCGGCTACTACCATTTTCTTCACTGTATATGCGAAAAGGAAGCTCAAGGAACTACAGAGAGAAGATGAAATGCTTTTGCAGTAAGTAAAGCTTTTGTCTCCATGAAAGCCATACATTACACGAGCCTGGCCAGGGAGCATGGCACATACTGGGGATGAAGTTAAATTATTAAAACAACTTCATCCATAAGAGGGGTTATTTTATAATATAATGATTGTATAGAAACATTGAGGAAAGGACCGACACAGAGGAAACCGTGACAAGGCTCTGACATGATTGACATCTATGTAATACTGGAACAACTTTATTCCTTAAAAAGGAAATGTTTTCTTTGCTCCTTTCTCTCTCTTTCTCCTTTGTATCTCTCTATTCCTCAATCATTACTTGTACATGATTGAAATCTTGCTGGGAAAGTATTGAATTGGTTTAGGACAAGATTGTTGATTGTAAATAGAAATTGGTTGTTCTTGTTGTTGATGCATTTCCACACCACACACAACCCCCACCACCACCACCCCCAAACAAAAAAAAAATTTATCTTGCTAGTGATTGTAGATAATGCGTGCAAGTTTTGTTGTAGAGAGATGGGAGAAATTACACGTGTCCGTATGGTAGTAGTTGTACTTCAAATATACTAATGCACGCCCTGTGCTAAAATGATGCCGTCGTGTGGATATTCTTATATGAGATGTTGACTTTATAATAGTTTTCTTTTAAGCTAATATTGACTTTATAATAGTTTAGCTTCTAAGTGCTCGAATAACTTAGATTATTTACGTACTGGCCACTTCATCCACCCAAAAAATTTTGATTACAATGTGCAAGTAGTTGAATACAATCTCATCTTATTGGGTTTCTATTTCTGCAGATAATCTTTGTTGGGTCTCCAAGTTCTGAATGTTAAAACTGAAAACATGAGCAACTAAAAGATATACAATAATAGCATAAAATTAGTAAATATAATATATACAATGTTAGGTGCTAATGAACACTGATTTGTAAATGTACTATTTACTTTAACATTTCATAAATTACTATTTACTTATTTTAGTTTCTGTAAATATGCTATTTAACTCGTTCTACATAAGAATTACATAAATTCATATGAAATAAATAATGTAAGTTATTCTGTCCAAACGACAGTGTCTCTCTTGCCATTAGGCATTACCCATTAAACCAGCAAAAGGGGACAAACAAATAAATTGAAGAATAAGAAACAGAGAAGGGGACGCTTGAAAGTTTCATAGCTGTATGATTGATACGCATGCAAAAGTGGGACTGTGTTACCCCTAAAAACCATATGAAATTAATACATAAATAGCTTTTTTATTTCTATATTTTTAAACCTTGAGCCCGAACTGTCCATGATTGAAATGGTAAATTATATTTACAGTAAATATTCTCCTCTCTCTCTCTCTCTCTCTCTCTCATGTGCTAGTTGTCATCGATAGCTTACATTCTTGGCACTTTCATGCTTGCGAACAGTTTCGTCCTATGACAAACATTATAAATGTTTTTTTGTTTTTTGTTCAGTTTTCGACAAATTGGTCTTCTTCACCTCTTCCTTGAAATAATGATGTTACCAAATGTGCCGTGGAACTTTCATGCATCTCATTATAATAATAATGCCGAACATGTAAACGACATAATTATACGCAACGTAATAATATTTAACATGTAAACGACATTCGATTATGCAATAGCTAAACTTTGTAAGACACAAATATTCAACATCTGTTGAGAAGAAAATTGAGGCAAGTTCGCATGGAGTTAAAACATTTCTCTTGCTTTCTCTCTTCCCCAAAGAAACAAAACATTATTGTAGCAACTTTTTTACTCTGGTTTGCAGTGAAACATCTTTATCATATCTTTTTTTGTTTTTTCTTTTATCAATTGGGTAGTTTGGATTCTTCTAAACCTAATAACTTTGGATTGAAGTTAGTATATTCATGCAGCACATGTGTTTCTTCCTTGTAACCAAAACTTATATTTTTACCTAGTTTTTGTCTGATTACCTTCCTTAAAGGCAAAGTGTTCGACATTATTTTTTTCCCCGGCTCAAAGAGTGTGAGAGAGACAGGAAGATGGTCACCAGAAAATTCTGCTTTTTTATCCTATTGTTTTAATCATTAGATGTGTATCAGATTTTATCAATTTTGATTAGATATAACATTCCAAATATGCGTTATTACATTATAATAGAGATATTATGATGTAATATAACAAGAGTTGACCTTTTTAATGTATTGGGAGATACTAGATAAATAGTTGGCCTTTTTTCAATGTCAATTAAGACAATTTTTTGTTTTTCATAAGGCCTATTAGTGATATTAGAATTGGACGGAAAAACTAGTGTCTTTTTAACGGAGACGGGCCAACAAACAAAACTCATTGTTCTATCATGATGTACTTCGTTTTTCAGTCAAATTCCATTATTTGAGCCTTTAAGATATCGTTTTTTTCTATTTTTAGTAATTTATGTTTTTATAATAAATTAACCTAGGAATTTTAAATTTCAATTGCGTTTTCTTATTCTTTAAGTCTAGTAGTTTCCATTTTTGCTTTTAGTTATGTATTTTCCATTTTTTGGAAAAACCTCATATTTTATTATTTTTTATAGGTTTTGAGTAGTTTTCAGTTTGTAATTTTGTCCTATAAATAAGAATGCCCTTTTGTAATGAAATCATGAATTGTTGAATGAAATTTTGAGCGTTTTATATTTTTCTTCTCTTTTCAATTTTCAGTATTTTGTGTGACTTAACAAATCTTGAAAGGTTTTCCTTATATTTTATATGAATCAACAAATTAATCAATCAATCCCTTTTATATTTTATTATTTGAATCATTCTAACGAATGCTTTCGGTACATCATATTCCACTGTAAAAACATTTTAATTTAAAAAAGAAAGACACTTACAGGTGAAATACACATTTCATAGCTACCATAATGTAAAAATTCGATCCACATGTTACATTCTTCATATTTTTTTTATATCTTTCTACTAATATTGTGATATGTATCTTAACTTAATTTGCCAATGAATCGCGTGTGCTTGCACACTTGAAATTTTAGAGTTGCCCAGAACTTGGGGGCAGTAGTAAAGTGCACCGCAACGGTTCTGTTCTTTGAGGTGTTCCATGACGGAGATAGGTCAAGAGATATGAGAAAATAAAATTGTTTAAAAAGAAAAAGAAAATCGCAAGGCTGAGATACGTCTGTTTGGGACCACACATGAAGTTGCCAACTGTAATTGTCATGTTTCGGTGCACATTCAAGGCATTTTCTTATTTCTCCCACTATCGGCCATTTCACTTACCGTCCAAACGCGGAATAAGCATTGTCAAAGAAGACGTTCACAATAACGATCAAGTTCAGATGATTCCACCTAAACACTCATCCAACGGTCAACAATAAATGTAAACCTTTTCTTAAACTTTTTTTTTTTTCTTTTTATAACCCTTCATCGGTGGGTGGTTTCTGTGTTTTTGCTGAATAGATTCTCCCTTCGTTTGGTCAAATACAAAAAGACAAGCTTTGAATCGGGAATAGAGTAACGTTCCTAAGAAAAAAATTTTTTTTAAATGGTTTAGCATTTTTTTAATGATTAAAAGAATAACTTATCAAAAATTTTGTATATTTAAATCTATTAAATGTAAAAATTGCATTCTTGTGAGAGAGAATACTGTATTTTTTTTTTTAATAACACCTAATAAAGCACACATGGTGTCAAAAGGATCAAAAGATCTCCCATATTAACATTCAAAAATTTGGACAAATTTAATTTTTATTTCCTGAAATTTAGTGATTTTATAATTTTATTTCCTAAACTTCTAAAGTTAGTATAAATACTTTTTAAATTATGTAATATTATGAATAAAATATTTTAATTTTTTTTCCATAAACTTTAATACTCTTATAATTTTTCTTTATAAATTTTAAAAACTAATGTTTATACCCCTTAAGCATTAAATTAATAGTAAAAATAATAAGATTTGCTTCTAAAATTAAATTTATTACAAAAAAAAAAAACAAGTTTGTATATTTAGATCCTTCGAAATTCAAACTATCAGCAAAATGTATCTCTTGTTTCATATTTTGTCTATATAAGATTTGGAAAAACTTTATTTTAGTTTCCTAAATTTTAATACATTTTATAATTTTATCCTCAAACATAGGAAAACTAGTACTTATATCTTTCAAACATTAAACTATTAGCAAAATCACGTATATTTTATCAACTTAAAACTGATGTAGCACTAGTATAATAAAAATTAATTTAAATTAAAATCTTTATAATTATAAAAATAATCTTAAAAATATATCAAGGGATTCAAATGTACAAATTTTTTTTATTTTTCTTATAATGACTTTAAATTTAAAAACAAACCTTATGAATGCATTTATCATTTTTAGGCTTCAAAAGTTAAGTTTCAAATATACTAAAGATTAGAGAGTAAAAATAAAGCTTTTCCAAGTTTTATATAACCAAAAAATAAAAGAATTTGTGATTTTGATAATGATATAAATTTTGAATGATATTTTTGTTATCAGTTTATAGTTTATAGGGGTATAAATACTAATTTTCAAAGTTTAGAAGGTAAAATTACAAGAATATTAAAATTTAAAGAAATATTCCATCCATCTAATTGGAGGAAAAACTAAAAATGATAACATTTTAGAGTTCAAGAAGTATTTCTACCAGTTTTCAAAGTTTTGAGAGTAAAATTACAAAAACACCAAAATTTAGAGAGCAAAAATAAAATTTGCCCTAAAAATTTTTCAAATTCCATTATTTTTTATAACATATTAAAAGTGTAAATAACACTTCAATAATATCTTCTTGATATCGTCACGCGATGCTTGTAACATCTGTCATGTGATTTTTTTTTATCTACTCTACATGCATGAAGTTTCCAATTAATTTTTTCTTAGAAACTTAAGTAAGAAATTTTTACCTTTCAAACTTAAAAAATCAAAATATATGTGACATGATGTCAATTTTCTTTTTTCAACCTAAATTTTTTTTATTTTTGTAATTGTAAATATAACCTAACAGTAATATTACATCTAATTCCACATAAAGATATAAAGTTTAAATCCCTTCACCCACAAGTTCAAAAGAAAAATTCTTTTTTGTTTCCTTTTTTACAACCGAGGAAAATATTGTGTAAAATGCAATTCATTTGTGTTTTGTTTAGCTAAAGATTCACATGTGTTTTTTTTTTTAAGCTTAAAAAATGCTAGGGACACCAATTGCAATCCCAAATTTTTAAGTATCAACTCACTTATCATATTTTTATTGATAGATATAATCAAATAACATGACAATAATTTAAATACATATCGATAAAAGAAAAATAACACTCTTATCACATATATTGATATTCGAAAATTGAGATTAGAATGAGTGTTTTTAGCATTTTTATTCTTTTTAAGATTCCTTGTAGGAACTTGTTTCCCAATTTTTTGTGTTTTATAATAAAAAATAATTGGAATGTCCTATATTAGCATATTTGTATTTGGTGTTATTAAAGGCATTTTCTAAGTGTAGATAAAACTTTTATTAAACATCCAATTTTCAGACTGAACCCTTCAATAAAGAACATGTTAATTAATCTCACCATAATCTCAAACATTCTAAATCAAATAAAACATTTACCAAAAAAAATCTTTACCTTTAAAATACCAAGCATATTTTTGGTGTAGCAATTCTGACAAAATCAATTTATTTTTATTTCTACTTAGATGGGATGCCCATCTCTGTAAATGAAAAAAAAAAATATTTGAGATTAACAAATTTTTTCCGTCTATAATTAAAGAGAATATTTAGGTGGGTGATAAAATTTCTATATCTAAAAAGAAGTGTCTTTTTTAATGTCCTAAAAATAAAAAAATTTTAATATTCAAATACAAAAATTTAAAATAATATTTTTTTATAAATAAATATTTTAATGTAAGAGTGAAAATTTTGATAAATGAACTTGTGAAACTGATAAAAACTGTATTTAAATTAATTTTTTTAACAAATTTTGAAAAATCCTACCCACAATATCAACTCCAGTCTACTGAAAATAACATTTTTTCCACTTGTTTCGTGTTGTGAGGACCATTGTCTCTTAAAAAATAAAAATAAAAATAAGAGGAAACTAACAAAGTAACAAAATTGACGTCTCATCTACTTTAATTAATCACAATAATTACTAGAAAAATGACGTGATAAGAATATAAATAACAATAATTAAAATAATAAATTAAACGACGAATGTCTCCTCACAAAGTCCTAATCAAAACGGATATATAGAAGAAAGAAAAAAGGTAGAAGAAAGTTAGGAGAGAGAAAGTAAAAGAGATCTTCCTTCTTCTTCACTATAAGATTTCTTCTTCTTCTTCCTTTCTTTTTTTTTTCTTTTTCTTTTTGTTGGGGATGGAGAGAAAATTTCTGTTGTGTGGGCATGATGATGATCATGACGACTGATTGCAATGGTTGGTGAGGAAGAATAAATGCTGTGAGAGAGAGACAGGTCCTATTCGGTGCTCAAGACTGAGGAGGAGAGAGAAAGTGAAAGAGAGAGAAAGACAAACACAAAGGGGTTTATAATTAGTTTTTAGTTTTCTTGTTTTAATTTCATATCGTTGTTATGTACATGAAATTGTCTGTAAAATAAAAAGGAAAGAAACAAGAAAGAGAAAATGGACATGCACGTGGTTCAGTTTGTTCACTTGGATCGTGGCAAACTGCTGTTCTGTGCTGTGTTTTATTATTATTTTTTTAATTTTTAATTAAATTTGGTTCTACTTTGCAAACCAAGCAAGAGAAAGGGGGAAAAAAAAAAGCAATTAAAGCCCATACCTTCCTGCCCACCATTTCTCTGCTCTCTAGCCTTTTTTTTCCTCTCTTTGTTCTTGCAAAGATCAAATTTTTTGTTTTCCAGAACAGAAAAAAGAGTGGAAACAGAAAGTTTTTAATTCAAATGGGCACTTGGATTTCTGATTCATGATTCACAAAAATCTGCTCAAGTGAAGAAAAGATGTTGTTATGTGGCTATTCCGATCGGGATGTTTCTCGTTCTGGCTTGTTGTTTATGATGGGAAATCCAAGAACCAGAAGAAACGACAACATTTGGAACAACAACCACAACAGACTATAGCAGAAGAGGAGCTCGGATCTACCTTCATTAAATCTTTGTCCAAATGCCATAATGCCAAACGGGTAGATTCCTTTTTTTTCATTTGTACCCTTTGTTCCGAGCATGAGAAAATTCTTCCATTTTAGTCCTTCTTATGCTCTTCTTTTGTGCTTCCTTTACTGCTTTTTTGGGCTGTTAAGTTGTGATGAGAGAGCGATTCTTCTCCAATTCAAAGGGAATGTCACAAATGATCCTTACAATAGTTTGAGCTCATGGGTTGGAAGTAAAAATCCTTGTGTTGATTATACTGGTGTGTTGTGTAACTCTGATGGGTTTGTGGAGAAGATTGTTTTGTGGAACTTTAGTTTGAGTGGAACACTTTCTCCTGCTTTGTCAGGGCTTAAATCTTTGAGAATTCTGACATTGTTTGGAAACTTGTTTAGTGGCAATATCCCACAAGAGTATGGGGATATCAAAACCTTGTGGAAGATCAATCTCAGCTCGAATGTCTTAATGGGATCAATCCCGGAGTTTATTGGCGATTTGCCAAACATTAGGCTTCTAGATTTGTCAAGGAATGGTTTCACAGGGGAGATACCATCATCTTTGTTCAAGCATTGTTACAAAACCAGGTTTGTTTCCTTGTCTCACAATGTGCTTTCGGGATCGGTCCCAGAATCTTTGTCCAATTGCTTGAACCTCGAAGGGTTTGATTTCTCTTTCAACAATCTAAGTGGAGGGGTTCCTTCAGGGCTGTGTGATATTCCGAGGCTTGATTATGTTTCACTAAGAAGCAATGCGCTCTCCGGAGGTGTTGAGAAGCAACTCTCACCGTGTCAAAGCTTGAAAGTGTTGGATCTCGGTAGCAATTTTTTCACTGGTTTAGCACCTTTTAAGGTTCTTGGATCTGTAAATCTCACTTACTTCAATGTGTCATACAATAACTTTACCGGGAAGCTTCCTGCTATGGCAACTTGTGGTGACAAAATGGAGGCTTTTGATGCATCAGGAAATGGTTTGGACGGCATGGTCCCTGTAGGAATTGCAAATTGTAGAAGCCTTAAGGTTTTAAACTTGGGGTTTAACAAGCTTAGTGGGAGTATCCCAGCCGAGCTCGCTAGACTGGAGAAGGTTGTGGTGATTCAGTTGGGTAATAACTCTATAAGCGGTACAATTCCCATGGGGTTTTCGAGCATTCCAGTGCTTCAGATTTTGGATTTCCACAATCTCAACCTTGTTGGAGAAATACCTGTTGATATAAGCAATTGCAAACTTCTTCGCGAACTGTGAGTCCATAATAATCTAGTACCTGATTATTAGTTGTATCAATGTTGCTTTTCCAATTTGTAAGAATTGCTCATATGTGCTGTTTCTGCAGGGATGTTTCTGGCAATGCCTTGAAAGGAAAAATTCCCGACACTGTTTACAACATGACTAACCTGGAAATACTTTACCTACATCGAAATCAGCTCGACGGAAGCATTCCACCGACGCTTGGGAACTTGTCTAGATTGCAAGTTCTTGATTTGTCACATAACTCACTTTCAGGGCCAATACCTCCTTCTCTTGGGGACCTAAAAAATTTAACCAATCTTAACCTTTCCTCTAATAATCTCTCAGGCACCATTCCCATAACCATCCAGCATTTTGGCATCTCTGCGTTTTCTGGCAACCCCTTGCTCTGTGGTGATCCTTTGGACAAGCCCTGCACAGGATATGGTACAACTTCCAATCAGAAGAAAAAGAGTTCCCTAACTGTGTCTGCCATTGTTGCAATTGTTGCTGCTGCAGTGATCCTTGCAGGGGTATGCCTAGTGTCGGTCATGAACATTATGGCCAGAAGGAGGAAGAAAGATGAGGAGCCCATTGTTGTTGAGAGCACCCCACTTGCTTCATCAGACTCAAATGTCATAATCGGGAAATTGGTTCTTTTCAGCAAAAGCTTGCCCTCGAGGTATGAAGACTGGGAGTCCGGCACAAAGGCCTTGCTTGACAAGGAGTGTATGATCGGTGGCGGATCAATTGGGACAGTCTACAAGACTACTTTTGAAGGCGGAGTCTCCATTGCAGTGAAGAAGCTTGAGACTTTGGGAAGGATCAGAAACCAAGATGAATTCGAGCAGGAAATTGGACGGCTAGGAAATCTTCAGCATCCCAATTTAGTAGCCTTTCAGGGTTACTACTGGTCCTCCACGATAAAGTTGATTCTATCCGAGTTTGTCACAAATGGGAACTTGTATGACAACCTTCACGGTCTTCACCATCCTGGCACCAGCACTGGTGGTGGCAATAGTAAATTGGATTGGTCAAGAAGGTTCAAGATTGCTCTTGGAACGGCACGAGCACTTGCCTACCTTCATCATGATTGTAGGCCTCCGATTCTCCATCTCAACATTAAGTCCACTAACATTCTCTTGGATGAGAATTACAAACCCAAGTTGTCCGACTACGGATTAGGAAAGCTGCTTCCCATCTTGGACAACTATGGTTTAACCAAATTCCACAATGCTGTGGGGTACGTTGCACCGGAGTTGGCACAAAGCTTGAGATTGAGTGAGAAGTGCGATGTATATAGCTTCGGAGTGATTCTTTTGGAGCTGGTCACAGGCAGGAAGCCAGTCGAGAGTCCTAGGGCTAGTGAGGTTGTGGTGTTGTGTGAATACGTAAGGGCGTTGTTGGAGAGTGGCTCCGCTTCTGATTGCTTTGACAGAAGCTTGCGGGGTATAGTAGAGAATGAGCTGATTCAGGTCATGAAGTTGGGGCTTATATGTACATCTGTCGTTCCGTCAAGAAGGCCAAGCATGGCAGAGGCTGTTCAGGTTCTTGAGTCCATTAGAAATGGATTGGAATCATAGTAACTGAAGTGATTACCAATGGGTAAAAATTTGTCACCTTAGAATCAGATCAATGAAGCATTTTCTACAGCAGAGATCAGAAGCAATGATAGTAATCTGGTTGGGACTGAATTTGGGCTATATAGTGGAGAGGAGGGTAAAAGGGTCTTAGGTAGGAAACAAATAGAAAAATTCTTTTGTATTCAAATTGAGATTTTACCAAAAAATCAATTGTTTTTCCCCCCCTCATATTTGTGATTCTTATAATAAAAATCATTTCTTTATTGTATCTAATTCAGACAATCATGAGAAGGTTTAAGCCTTTCTTGGTCTCACGTGCGCATGTGTCGAGAGATTCCGAGGAACAAAACGTGAAATTCCCCATTTATTTTTTTGGATTTTTTAGCTTGAACCATTCGTATTTCAATTCGAGTCCCTAAATTTTATTTTGTTTTATTTTTTCACGTGGGCCTCTAACCACTGTGTTGTCGATGAACTTTCAAAAATTCAACGATGGTAAATGAGGTTCGTCACATTGCATGCAGTCCTTAAAAAGAATTTGGAGACCAACAGCACCAAAAATTAAAAAAAAAAAATTTTGGTTGTTTAATATATATATATATATACCTCTCTCTCTAAAGAGGTTCATTCCATTGCAAGCAATCCTTAAAAAGAATTCCTAGGCACCCCTACCCTATACACTTAATCAACAAAATTTTCAACTGTGAGATTTACAGGCTTCGGATATTCTCCGAATTCGTTCCATGACAATGGGAATGTCGCTTTCGGCCAAGGTCGTAAAACAAAAACGGAACCATCCAGGTTCAATACAATGGCAACAAGATCCGGGGGTTACATTGACCTTGGCTACACTCAACAGCCTTTCCCATAGCTCAAGCTCACCTTTCTCACTGTAAGACAAGATAAATTTACTCATGTCAGCCCAACAATAAAAACCCCCACTGCCCTTTATGCATTCTATGCCCAATTGCTCCAACCCTGCAACGAATTTACGGTACACTCTTCGTAGCCTCTCGCCATTAGTCTCAATGAAACCCTGAACAAATTTTGCATCTGAAAGCATAGATATAAGCAGCTGTTGGGATAGCACAGATATGGATGAGAACCTTGTCAACTTCTTAGCAGCAGCCAAAACATTCTCATTGAAGGAGTAAATTACACCCACCCTAAACCCCGGAATAGAGAGATCTTTTGATAGACCATAAACTATATGAACCCTGTCACAGTCAAGATCATCTGAGTCGATGATTTCTGCCATGCTTATGAACTCTTCGTTCCCACGAGTGGAGCCAGCAAATATTTCGTTTGATATTATGTGTATGTTCTTCTCTCTGGCAAAGTCTAGCAAGCTGTAAAGTGTTTCCTGGTTGAGGAGATTGCCAACTGGGTTTGAAGGGTTTGAAATGATGATTCCCCGGACTTTTAGACCGCGTTTCTTTGCCTGGTTGAATGCTAGGTCCAGAGCAGTTATGCTCAAACTGAAATTGTCTGTACTACGGCATGGAACAGCTATTATCTCCACTCCGGTTCGCCATTTTACATCCCTGTCCAGACTGCAGAACATGTTTAAAACTTTAGTTTTTCTCACAGCATATCTGGTAACCAGCATAAACATCTTAGAAATGGAGACATTGGTGACTACTACCCCGGGGAACATGGTGTAGGGACAAGAAATGCGTTTCCACTATCTGCTAGGCAGAAGCTTAGCATTTCGATCGCAGGCGATGCACCAGCTGTCAAGATGATATGCTTGGGGTTGAAGGAGACTGAATTACCCACAACTTGAGACATGAAACCTGCTACAGCCTGAATCACAGCTAGAAAAATTACTAATGCAAAGAACCCAAAAAAAAAAAAAAAACTTCAAATAATAAATGTGTAAATGCATTCATATGCCAAAAATCAACTTCACCATGCCATAAAAGACTAATCTTTAACCAGACAGACCTATAATGAAACAACAACAAAATGGTAACCGGAAACTATACTTACTCTTAGTGAATCGCCATTTTCCGCAAATACTTATTCCAAAATCTACAATCAGTGTTATCGCATAACATAAAACTGATTCTTACTCGATCATTAAGAATTAACACTTGCTACTAAGTCTACTTTGTCAAGTGATATAAGTCTAACTCAAACTTGGTGAATCCACTAAAAGATGAACAATGATTGAAGGTACTTGACGATGATACACATTTTACAACAAGGTCACACCGTGCTAGTTCATTAAACCCAAAGGGGTCAAAATGGCACAAACTCTTGGACCCTACATGTTAAGAATGCACTGATAATACTCAACTGACACTGAACTAGAAAGCTTTAGCATATATAACACAACAAAGCCATATAAAACCACTCCCACAACTTCTTTCACTTAAACAAATTCTTTTAGGCAAAAACAAAAATTAAAAGACAGATAAACTAATGTAAAAGTTACATAAGCTAAGTTTACCGATCCATCCCGAAAACTTAACCTGATAGGGGATTGATCAACAATAATTTTACATTCTAACACTCCTCACATGCAGGGCGGATAATGGGCAAACGTCAACAATAGTTTTATATCCTAACAATGGCATACCACTTTCAAATCCATTAGGCCATCAAAAGGCTGATAACTTGCAATCCCACTTATACTCAACACCGGAACATTCCCTCCTCGTCCTCTGCCCAATATAGCATCCCTCGCATTCTCCACAAGCCAATCTCGTACCAAGTCCAACGACAACTAAAAACAACACAAACACAAACAACACCATCAGAACCAAGAAAGAAACAAACGACACAAACAATGCCCAAAAAAAAAAAAAAGCTCACCTTGTTTTCGGCCAATCCAAGCTGAACAACCCCATCCGGATTCCCGACCTCATCGTACGGATCGTCCTCGGCCCTCCTCAGCCCGACAAAGTACGGAGAGTCCCCTCCCTTGGAAATGGCGCCGGCCCGGCCCGAGACGTGGGCGGGCCAGCCGAATCCCCTGGGTGACAGCAGCGTCCGGGGAAGCAGTGCCGCCGGAGACTCGGAGAATTGCGGCGGCGGAGAAGACGGAGGAGAGGGAGGGGGAGGGTGGTAACGGCGTCGTTTGAGGTAGAGCTGGAGGAAGTAGTAGAGAGCGCAGGGGATGAGGGAGCCGAGGACGAGACCTCCCCGGCCCTGGACCACGCCCTGGAGAGGGACGATAACTCTCATGGAACTGCCCTTGATGGGGCTGCTTGTCGACTCTTGTTCTTGGACTGGTTTTGATTTTGAGCAAGTTTTTATAGTCATTATAGAACAAGAAGATGGTGAAGGAGAAGAAGAAGAAGAAGAGTCATCAGGTTTTGAAAATGGTTTCCTTTGGGGCTTTCTTGTTCTTGGGTTGTCGTCGGAGAGAACTAAGAATGACCAGAGAGAGAGAGAGAGAGAGAGAGACAGACAGACAGACAGAGAGGAGAGAGAGAGAGAGAGAGAAGAGTGTGTGTGTGTAGTATCTGTGCGGGTGGTGGTGAAATGAGAGTGACGATTTTGATTCGGGCTATTTTATACGCCGTTCCTTTGTTTGAGGCGAAAATTGGCTCTTGTGGAGTTGTCTACGATTTTCATTTTTTCCATTTTTGTTTTTTGGACTGGTTTTTATTCTTTGGTGACCAACTCTGGGAAGGATTTTCTGTTTTTTCCCTTTTTTTTTTTTTGGACTGGTTTTTATTCCTTGGTGGCCAACTCCGGGAAAATTTTGAGTTCGTAGTTTAGGCTTACATTTATTGACGAGTATTTCTCTAATATTTCAATATATTTGAGACTTGGAGTGTTTTAAACACAGGTTTAAACTAAAATATTATAATTCTTTTTTTTTAATTAACAAAAACTTTAATTAGGTTTTAGAAAGTTAAACAACTTTAACTTAAATATTTCAACTCAAACTGATGCATTAAACGCAAATTTATACTTTAAATCATACAAATTGAGAAATACTTATGCACATAATATATGTTTCTACAATGTTAAGAATTAGAAGTTTAATTATACATTTTTAATAATAATAAAAATCACAAAAGAAAATAAATATAAAGAACCCACAAAATTAATAAAGATTCACATTAATATAAGATTGTATCCTTTTTTGACCCTGAAGTAATTTATTATGATAAAAAAATTACAAATAAAAATTAGGTTGATCCATTTATTTTCTTTGCATAAATATATTAATTAAGTTTCACAACTTAATATACACGTTTATATGTTAATTTGCTGCTTTAGATTAGAATTTCAACAATTTAATGTGTAAAGTACAACTGTTAATAATATACATCTTAAAATATATTAAAACTCTATCATAATTATTTTGGAAAAAAATAAAAATCGCTAGATAAAAAAATTTTATCTAATTCTCATAAATTCCTATATTTGCGAAACGTTTGCTGCAGATAAATTTCAAAAACGTTAAAAAGAAAAAAAAAAAGTTAACCATTTACTATAATACCATGAATTGTTAATTTTTATGAAAGGCAGTTGAAAATAACTCAAACTCACGAGCATGAAGGTGGTGTGTAAATGGCCAAATGGATAACTTGTATCTCCTAGTTTGTCCACACAAATAAATTGGCTTTTGTTTGTTAATTTCAGCCACAATCTAATGTTAACCGTTTAGGTCCTCCCATGGTTTAAAATCACAAGGAATTTCAACCAAGGTAGAATCTTCTACAATAATTGGTTTTCAAATCCATTGCTTTGGCACTATCAATCAAACTTTTGGTTTTTTTTTGTCCCTTCTCATGTCTACCACATCCTCAAGCTAAGCAAGCAAAGTCCAACAAGGCAAGCTACCAAATATCCCAGTATCCATTTCTACCAAAATAATAATAATAATAATAATAATAATTATTATCATTATTATAAAAAGAAGTTTTCAATAACCATCACCAACACATTAATAATCTTTAAAGTAGATTTCGCTTGTATCTTCTCTTATTTATATTTCTTGTAATGTTATAACACATTTAAATGAACAAAACCTTTTTAATTAATATAATATAATATTATAATTAAAAAAATTTAATTAACATGTATTATTAAGCCCACGTTTGGTGAAAGCTTTTTTTTTTACATTACATTTAAATGCAATGCAATTTTCTCCCAAATACAAAAATATTTCATTGAAATACCAATCACATCACATTTTAAATCCAACACAATCACTATTTATTATTTCACTTTTTTATTATTTTTATTTATTATATCATATATTCTCTCTCTTTTTTTTCTCTCTACTTTTACCCATCACATTACATATTTATTATTAAAATATAATTCAAATACTTTTCACCCAAACACACATTGCATTCAAATGCAATGCTAATACTTTTACTCCAAATACAAATTGCATTCAATGCATTGCATTCAAACGCAATGCAAATGCAATGTGATCACCAAACGAGACCTAAGAAAGATATAAATGAGGAATAAGAATAAAAGGATACAAAGGTCGTGTCCCTCTTAAGCTGCCTCTCCTATTATTTCCTCCTAGTACCATGCAGCGCCTAAATTTGCCACCTTTCACTCTCGTGTCATTTTTCAATGGCTTTTAGCTTGGACCACTTTTCCAATCAAGATGGGAAAATGAGCAAAAAGATATTTATAACTCATACTTTTATGTTCATCTATTTCTCAAACTTTGCGCATTAAATTGGCTTATGTTTAGTAAACAGAATCAAAATCTGCGTGGGAGATCCAATTAGGGACAGTTTCCATTGCATAGCATTTCAATTTTCAAGCATTTAAGCGACGTTAAGAGGAGTAATTGAGCAATCATGTGGCAATAATTACAACCACACGAATTCCTAGGGTCAACGAGAATTCATACTAAACATGGTACAAGAGAATTTTTAAATGAAAATTCTCAAAAGTTGAAATTCCCATTGTAATAATTCCCTCCCCTATTTAGCATCTTTTCCTTTCTAATAATAAGGAGATCGTCATCATTGTCTAATAGATACCACATTTTACCCTTTCTCACTTATAGTTTTTTTTTTTTTTTTTTCTAATGCCATTAAATAAACATAAGAGTAGACTAATCGTATAAGCTATAAGGAGGCAAATTTCCTTCCGCACGACTGCACGAAGAATTGATTTTGATTTTCTTTTATTCATCAAAGATCCTCTTCAAAAATAAAATGTTTTTATCATCACCTCGTTGTGATGTGAAAATATATTTAATATTATTGTATCAAATTAAAAAGTGTAAGGTTTATTTTTGTCGTCCTATATATTATTATTATTATTATTATTATCATGTCATGCAATAGCATATAATTAAATTGAATAATTCCTCTCAACCACCCACCTTCACCACCACCACCACAATACAACTCGCGAGTTCTTTACGGCCAGCAAATCTAGAAAGGATTTTAGAGAGAGAGAGAGAGAGAGAGAGAAGAAGAAGAAGAAGAAGAAGAAGAAGAAGAAGAAGAAAGAAAGAAAGAAAATGTGAAAGCCTGATGACATTATAAACTTCAAACAATAATAATGTATGCCAGAAATGAAATAAAGGAGAATGGACGGCATTGCACGGATATCAAGTATGCATGTTGGCGTGATGGGGATGTTTGCGGCTTGGGTGCAAGGTGATTTTTGCAAATAATATATTCATGCAAAAATAAAAATATGAGTTGTGGGCTCAAGCTGTCTACTGTATATATTTGGGAAATCGTGTGTGTTTTGGATTGGCTCTATGTCACAACATACATCAATGGGCCTGGTCCAGCCTAAATTGATGATAGCTGCCAAGAGTTGAATGTGTGCCTTCTCCATAATTTTTGATAAAAAGTTCATTTATGTCATCTCATTTCTATTTTCTTAGCTTATAACAGAAATTCAAGAATCCATTAAGTACTTGACTCAATATTACTATAAAAAAAAAAATAGAGCCAGTTTTATTTTTATTATTATAAATTCAACGTCTCACAATTTATTATCTCACACGGATTTGAAATAAAGTTTTAAAATATTATGCCTTGAACTTATCATGTAATTTTAAAAAAATAAAATAAAAAATCATGATCGTTGCATCAACTCATCAGCAGTAAGTACTTTTCTGATAAGAACATTAGCGGCAAGTACTTAAAAGGAAGATATTTGCGGTGGATATTCTCACTCTCTTTTTAATCTTTTGTCAACTAACAAATTATATGGAGAAAAGTACCGTTTTTAGATAATTAAAACACTTTTATGGACCCCATGCAATATTTGCTTGACATGTTGGCTGCCAATTTAAGATTTGTTCTAAAAAGGTCATGCTTTCTTTTATAATTTTTTAGTTGACAAAAGATAAAAAAGAAGAAATATCCACCGCAAACACCTTCCTTTAAGTACTTGCCGCTAATGAGCTGGTGTAATGGTTCCGACGTTCTTTTTTCTGCTTATAGAATGCGTTCAACGTTCACACTTTGAATGAGAATTTGACAGGTAAGGAAAAAAAAAAATCTCAAATTAATACAGTTTTGTTCTAAACCGTCTATATATTTTGAATTCTATCAATTTTATATATTTCTTAAATGATTTTAACAAAATAGAGTACATGAAAACGTATTAGCTGAAAGCACGAGAAAGGAACGAAGAAGTGTACAATTTTATAGATAACTTAATGTTATATTTGTTTAACGACTTCAAATTTAAAAAATGAAAATTTTCTCATTTTAAAAAAATAAACCTTACTAAATTTTCGTATTTGAACATCTAAAATTTTTTATAAAATAAAAAAAAACTCTCTAAAAAATAAAATTTTTATTCACTCAAACAATTTTTTCCTTTTAAAAAAATTTCAAAAAACCTTTTATTTTTCATATTTAAAAATTTTTTATTTAAAAAAAAAAAACCTGTCGATCATACGGAATAAGTAGTCGGATTGTGAAAATCGTTTTGACAAAAACAAAAGGCACCATGGCCAAGGTGACAAAACGACTGCCTCACAGTCACAGCCCACCCCTGAGCTGTACAGTGTCTGGTGCTGCCATTTGGCAGCAGAAGACAGGAAGTGGTTCCCACAGGGTGATGAATATTGTTTCACGGTGCTGAACGACAACAAGAAACTATACATGGAGAAGTGTTAATAACATTGCTTATTGGGAATTTCAAAAGCTGTTCTAAAACTATACCCTTCCGGACATTACAACAGAGACAATCTTAATTCTTAAAAAAAAAAAAAAAAAGAAAAACAAAAGGCCAATTAACATTTGCGTATTATTCTACTTTGGTTGCTCAAAAACCAATGAACAATCAACCGGCGGTTTGGGAATAATCAGACACAGAGTTGTAAATATTATAATTAAAATGAGTTTTAAAATCATGTCTTCGATAAAAATAAAATATTTATAATTAAAAAATATCAAAATTTAAAAGCATGTTAAAAGAATAATGGTACAGATCTTAATTTATTTATCTTAAAATTATGTGTAATTTTAAGTAAAATCATCTTATTTTAATTTAAAATAATATTATTATAAATTTTTAAAATTCGAGAAGGCATTTGGATGATACATTGTGTTTATATTATATTTAAATGTAATATGTGTTTAGATGAAAAGAATTTACATTACATTTATTGTAATGCTTGTTTAGATGAAATATATTTAAATTGTATTATATGTGATATGATTGATAAAAATAAAGAGAGAAAGAAAGAGAGTATGTGATATAATTAGTAAAAATAGTAGAAAAAAATAGAATAATAAATAGTAATTATGTTGGATTTAAATTATGGTATGATTGGTATTTGAATATAATATTTTTATATTAAATAAAAATTATATTGTATTCAAGCACAATGTAAATATAATACGGTAAACAAACATGTCATGAATTTTTAAAAATAAAAAGGAGATATTTAGAAAAGTAAATAGTAAAATTAAAGGGAAAAAACATAGAATATTTGAAGAAAGTTGTTTAGAAAAGTTCCCCATCCCTATGGGCTTTTTTGTTTTTTTTAACAGGGAACATAAAACTACAATATATATATCAATATTTTTGAACGTACACATATCTAATTATATCTATAATTATTCAATTGTAGATAATTAAAAACACAATAAATAACAATTTGATGCTAAAAAAAATAAATCAGTTGATACCTAATAAGAGTTGTAAAAATTTTAACGGATAAGATCATTTTTAAAGCTCATTAAATAATTAAGAATGGTCTTATATTCGGTACCGGATGTGATCCAGTATTGTTATGAATGTTAACTTTAGTTATTAAAAATGTCAATTTACATAGTAGCAAATGTAAAAATGAAGAAGTTGAAAAACACCATATGAATGTGAAAATCCCTGTATTTACATTTACTTGTAAATAAATTTATATTTCTATTAACTCCAGCTCACATTTAAATCAGTGTCTTAGATCATATTTGATACTAGATTTGAAACTTTATGGATATACATATATATATATATATATTAAAAACCTAAAATTCCTAATAATAAACCAAAATCTCCAATGTAATTAGTTACAAAAGCTCTTTGACAAACTTTTGCTGTAGCAAGTCATGTAAACCAAAAACATATTAATGAATAAGAATACATTCCAACTAATTCCAAAAAAATAAATAAATTTGTATTAGATTAGAACTAATAACTAATCTTAGTAAATAAACCCATATAAGAAAAAATGGCAAATATCCTAATCATGAGACATATAATTGTTAGATTGACATATATTGTTAAAACCATACAGTATATATAAGGAGAGTCTTCCCTCCAACACCCCCAAAATGCCAAATTCATGAGAGAGAAAGACCTACAGCACTACCTATTGTCGTCTTCATTGTCATCAAATGGCGACGTTAGCTCGGGAAGTAGACATTACTATCCTTTTCTGACTAGGATTCTTGTTTCATGCGCAATTTGTTGTCATCGTTGTTCAGAGGTAGAGCTTCTCCGTCATCCAAGCACTCTCCATTGGGCTTTTCCTCCACTGGACTCTTCAGCATTTTTGATGATTATTCTTTACTATACATTCCTAAGCTTCAGACTCAAAAAAACCAACAATGAAGAAGCTGGCCATTAACACCATCGAATTGAATGGTCGTTTGGGACTCCAACAAACAAGTTGTTTTTAACATCCTTATATTTACTTTCTCTTCTTCATAAATTCACATTTTTAATAACTGAAATTCACGTTTATATTAATACTAAATATTACATTCTACCAGATATGAGAATTTATATATAAATATAGGTGATGTTTTGTAGCCTTACAGGGATTTTTCAGGTATGGGCCCTTCAAACATTAGGATTAAACTAACAAAGACCTTGACCTTTCCTAAACTAATTGGCCAAATTGGTAAAACAAGATATTTAACAAAATAATCCTCAAATGTGTTGCTTTTAGTAAACTAACTTTGTTCTAATTTTATTTCTTTTTCCTTTTTTTAAATGATGATATAATAACTAAAATTACATGTTTATCCTTGCTAAAATTCCTTTCTCTTCTTTACCCTCAAGTCTGGCCCCTCTTATTCACTAAAAAAAATTAAAAATAAAAAAAAAACCCTCCCTAACGCCTCTCTCTCCTTTCTTTGCCGCTTCTTTTCATCTCTAATGGGTCTATATATCGAGAGATAGAAAGTTGTAGAATGAATAAAACTAATTATGATTGGAGTTATTTTATTTTAAATGGGTAAATTAGTTTAAAAAATCATAAAAAATTATATATTGCAATTGAATTTTTTTTATTATATTTAGTTAAAATTTTTTACGACCTTTACTTTTTGGTTGAGACATTTGATTGAGGGTAGAATCATTCAATTACTTGATCTATCAAGAGATAGAAAGTTTCTATCATTAGTTGAATAAATAAAACTAGTTACGATTGGATTTTTTTTATTTTAAACAGCTAAATTAGTTTGAAAAATCGTAAAAAATTATATATATTGCAATTGAATTCTTTATTATATTTAGTTAAAAATTTTACAACATCTACTATTTGATCGAGCATTCGATAAGGGTAGAATCATACAATTACTAGATCTACCGAAGTGTAGAAAGTTTCTACCGTAAGTATAATGAATAAAACTTATTATGGTTGGATTTTTTTTTTAATTTTAAACAACTAAATTAGTTTTAAAAACCATAAAAAAATTTGAATATATTACAATTGAATATTTTATTAGAGTTAGTTAAAATTTTTTATGACCTCTATTATTCGGTCAAGACATTCGATTGGGAATAAAATCATATAATTGCTGAGTCTATGAAGGGTAGAAAGATTCTACTATCAGTAGAATAAATAAAATTTATTACGATTTAATTCTTTTTATTTTAAACAAATTAAATTAGTTTCAAATATCAGGAAAGCACTTGTATTATATGTATTATATTGATTTACTACAACTAGTTAAACCAATAGTGTAAAGTTTCTCATTAATGTAATAATAATTAAGATGTTATGAATATTTTTTATTCGACTTCATAAACATTATTTATACAAATTATATGTTAACATCACTTATGGCTTAACATTTTATTTTTACATAACTATTTAATATAAATAGATTTTTTCTTAGATTGATTTAAAAATTAAAAGACTTCTATTATTCGATCGAGACATTTAACAAGAGGTAAAATCATATAATTACTAGGTCTATTGAGATGTAGAAAGTTTCTACCGTCAGTAGGACGAATAAAACTAGTTATGATTGATTTTTTTTTTAATTTTAAACAGAAAAATTAATTTAAAAAAACCATAAAAAATTAAATATGTTACAATTGAACTTTTTAATTATATTTAGTTCAAATTTTTTATGATCTATACTGTTTGGTTGAGACATTCGATTAGGGTTAAAATCATACAATTATTAAGTCTATTGATAGGTATAAAGTTACTATCATTAGTAGAATGAATTAAACTTATCATGATTTAATTCTTTTTATTCTAAATAAGCTAAATTAGTTTCAAATTTTATAAATGCATTTGTAATAAATGTATTCTTTTGATTTATAAAAACTAATTAAATTGATAGTAAAAAGATTATGATCAATGGAATAACACCTAAAGTGTTATGAATAAAAATTATGAATATTTTTTATTTGACTTTCTAAATTTTATTTATACAAACTACGTTGATTTAATATTTTGTTTTGCATAGCTATTTAACATAAATTGATTTTTTCTTATATTAATTTAAAATTTGAAAGACCACTATTGTTCGATCCAGACATTTGACTATGCGTAAAACAATACAATTATTGGGTCTATCAAGGGATAAAACATGTTTATCGTCGGAAGAATGTATCAAATTAGTTATAATTTGATTTTTTTTTATTTCAAATAGTTCATTACTTTAAAATACCATGAAAAATTAAATATATTGCAATTGAAATTTTTTATTAAATTTTGTTTAAATTTTTTACGGTCTTTATTGTTTAGGGGAGATATTCAACTAAGAGTAAAATCATATAATTATTTGGTCTATCGAGGAGTAGAAAGTTTTTATCATTAAGAAAAATGCTATTTTTGAATGTACACTAAATTTTATTAGTACAAAGATTATGTGATAAAGATTCAAATTTTTAAGATTATGAAATTAAAGTATTCAACTTTTAAGATTATATAACTAAAACAAACACCCATTGGTAAAACACAAACTTGTTTAAACTTACCTCCAAATAGCAACAAATTTTTTGGCATGCTGCGTACATTAAAATAATATACCACTCATGCGTATTTTATCCATATTTCATTTTTAATGCATGGTTTTACAAATAAGGTATTAAGTTCATATTCCTTCATGCTTAACAGATTTTTTTTATTTTTTATTTCAGTTTTGGTCCTGCGGTTATTGCACAGTCCAAAACCAAACCATGCGATATTGGTGACTTAACGATGACAATGACAATCTTGGGATCCAAATATAAATGTGCTTCCAGTCTCGGTACGACACTGGGAATTGTAAGCTTATTCTGAATACTGTTGGAGTGACAGAGGTATCCAAGGCACATATATTGACCAAATTAAATAAGGCTTAGCTCATGTCGTAGAAACTAGAAAGTACACCAACGAAATTTTGCATTTCTGGATCTTTCAGGGGTAAAATAACTCTACTGGTAACGCACCTTTTTTATCGTCAAACTTCATCAAAATTTTACAAAATAAATAAATAAATCTAAAAGTACAAGATAGCCCTCTTTGAAAAGGAAAAAAAAAAAAAAAAACTCGACAAAAGAGCTGAGTAATTTCAGGGGAGGGGTGATCGCAGTGGCCAGGTTTTGTTATTATTTTTTCACTAAATTTTATTATTTATTTTTTCAACAGTTTTTATTATTTTAAGTTAAAAATATGAGGGGTTTTTTTTTATAAATTACATATAATTTTAACAAGAATGAACTAATATCTATGTTGCTATTTTTTTTAACACATTTCAAATTATTATATTTTTTCACCACAAACAATTCATTTTTACTAAATACTTATTTTTAAAATTTAATTCATCTCTAACCTTTAAAATACTGTCTCCAAACGTCATCCTACCTAGGCCGTTATTCTTTGTCAAAAGAAAAAAAAAGCTATTCTATAATTATCTAATTTAGTGACAAATAACGGAGGTGTTTGGTTTTATTTTTTAAAATGATATTTTATTTTGAAAAATACAGAAAATGAAAACAATTCTAAAATAATATTTGTTTATTTAACGTTTTTAAAACTATTTCAAAAATATTATTTTTAATTATGTTGATTTTTTGAGTTTTTTAAAAACAAAAAAAATTATTTTCAGTTTTTTATTTTTATTTTCTCTCTCCCTCTCCTCTCTCTCTCTCTCTCTCTCTATACAGCATCGGTGACAACAATAGTGTTTGACAGTAACCTCCATCTCTGGTAAAGGGTAACGATGGCGACGGTTTCCTCGAGACGATGACCACTGACTCACGACGACGATCACCAACTTGCAACATAAATCTCATCATCATCGTCATTGTCACCTAGAGCTCAGATTACTAATGTCTTTCATCCCTACTTCTTATTATAAAACCTACCACCAAAGGGTTTTTTTTTAATTATGACTAATAATTTATTTTTTGTTATTTTTTTAAAATTAAACGTAAATATGTTTTTATAAAATACTCAATTATGAAATAAGTTTTTAAAAATATAATCAAATAAAACTTCCTTTATATATTTTTCAGAATATATACTCAAAACACGTAAACAAACAAAGTTTTGAAAATGATTTCTAACACAGTTTTCAAAACATTATTTTTTTCAGTTTTTTTAAAAATATAAAACATTTTAAAAATAATACTAAATATCACCAATAAATTTAGCTTATATTTCTTTATTTGTGTATTTTTTCCTCTAATAATTATAATTCAGATGATATTTCTAATTAAAGGATATGTTACTATTGGAGATATATAAATAATATATGAATACACGATCGAATTCAGCAAATCAGACAAGAAACTCCTTAATTAATGCTGAGAAAGAAAATTAATTATTTTTCCCCTTATTTTCCTTTTTTGTTTTAAGGCTGTCTGGATTTCAAATTTCTTCAAAGAAACCCGTAAAAGTCCAATTCGACTGTGCCCTCTTAAGTGTATGTCATTTAAAATTTTGACTTTTCTTGTTTACGATGGATTTATTATTTTTGAAAAGAAGTATTCATGGGACTGGATACTGTTTTTAAAAAATAAAAATATATTTAATTTTTTTTACAATAAAAATTATTTAGATGAATAAAAAATTTTAAATTTTTATAGTTAACTTTTTTTAAAAATAAAAAATTTTTAAATTCAAATATAAAAAATTAAAAGAGTCTATTTTTTAAAAGTAAAAAATAAAATAAATATATAAAATGTATAAAATATAAAAATTATGTTTTTAGATTTTATATACTTTCTCAAGAGACGCCAAAAAAAAAAAAATCATAAAAAATCCACATTTTAGATTTGTCCTTTCCAATAAAAAGCAACCTAATGCTATAATTGCTTTAAAATTGTTATGGCCAAAGTATTACTAATGGAATTGTGTTCTTAAGGTTCGTTTGGTGAACGCATTGCATTTGCATTGCGTTTGAATGCAATGTATTGAATACAATTTGTATTTGGAGGAAAAGCATTAGCATTGCATTTGAATGCAATGTGTGTTTGGGAAAAAAGTATTTGAATTGTATTTTAATAATAAATATGTGATGTGATGGGTAAAAGTAGAGAGAAAAAAAGAGGGAGAGAGAATATATGATGTAATTAATAAAAGTAATAGAAAAAGTGAAATAATAAATAGTGATTGTGTTTGATTTAAAATGTGATGTAATTGGTATTTGAATGAAATGTTTTTGTATTTGGGAGAAAATTGCATTGCATTTAAATGCAATGCTAAAAAAATTTGTGTCCCAAACACTAGCTTAGATTTATGTGCTACCTCAGTGGACGCCAAAAAAATTCACAAAAAGTCCACAGTTTAGATTTGTCCTTTCATTTAAAAAAGCAACCTAATGCTATAATTGCTTTGAAATTGTTATGGTCAAGGTTTACTAATGAGGCCGCTTTATTAATCGGTAAATATGTACAAGTGAAAAGCCACCTGAAATTACTAGAATGGAAAGGGTGAAAAAAAAAAAAAAAAGAAGAAAGAAAGAAAAGTAAATTGAGGGAGAGTCTTGGAGAGATTTTTTTTGGTTAAAAAAAGATGTTTTAAAAAATATGTTAGAAAGAAAAAACTATTTGAAATGAAAAATATAAAATTTTATAAATTTAAAAAAAAAAATTTAATATAGATATTATTTTATTTCTCTTAAAATTTTGTATAATTTAAAAAAAATTATCTTATTTGGACTTGTATATATAAAGTTATAGACTTTTAAAATTTGAAGTTAACTATGATGTTTTGAAAATATAAATAATAAAAATGATAAAGTGTTAGAAAAAAATTAATTTTGGAGAAGGTAAAACTTATCCCCAAACAATTCTTAAATTATTTTCTCAATTTTTTGTAATAATCTTCCGTTTGCATAAGTGCATTATGTGAGAAGTGTACACTCAAAATATTTTGGACAACAACGACTTCCCCTGATTAATGAATTTGTAATGTAATACTTGGTAAATTGTACAAAATATATACACATTTGGCACTTTTTATTCTCAAATTTTTTACCGGTTGCCTAAAATTTATTGACTGACAAATTATGTATTTCGAATGATCATGGGACATACCACATACATGCATAAAACTTTGAAAAGGTATTTTGTTAAGGTATCTATATTATTTAATCTATTTTAGCATGTTTTATTAAATTAAAAATAATTTATTAAAGTTGAAAGTGTATAAATAATTTGTCATTTTAAAAGGAGTTTTTATCGTATTACTTTTTATTTTAAATTATGCATAAAAAATTATTATACTAACATTTTGACCATATTTTATATGTTTTTAGCATAGATTTAGACTTAATTGATGGATCTGCTCTAAATAAAAGTTTTATCTCAATTATTATTTTATTCATTTGATACATCTATTTTTAAAAAATAATTTTTTTTATTTTTAAAAAATAAATCCTTATAAATTTTTATATCTGATCATTAAACACTTTTTATTTAAACAAAAAAAGAGTTATCTCTCAAAAAAAAATTTATTTATCTAAATAAATTTTCACTTAAAAAAAAAAAACTAAATAATTTTTTATTTTTTAAAAATGTAAAATTAAAAAAAAAAATAAATATTCCATACAAACTATGATATAAGAACATTTGATATATTTGATATTTTTATATATCCTTCTTAATAAGTTTAATAAAATTTTCCTACAAAAAATCTAAAATCAGAGCACTTTTACACACTGTGAATTTTTTATAAAATTTTCCTATAAAGTAAACAAATATGATGTAAGCTCGATCTGGTGTAGTGGAGAAAAAAACGTGCAAAAACCAAAAGAAAAGATAAAACTGACTGTGGAGGAGATGAAATTCCTTTATTACCCTTCTATGACCGTTCGCCAAACGAACCCACTATTTTTGAAATTCTGCCAGAGGCGGGACCCGTCCTATCCACTATCAACGGTACGTGGCAACCTCGCAAATTCCCCAAACCCGAAGGGCAAAATCAAGCAGCGCCGAAATCTCAGAGTTCTCGAAGAAACGACAGTATCTCGTCGCCCGAAAACTCCAAGCTCGGAAACCGATAACGCTGCTCCTCCCTCGGAAACAGTAAAATGACAATCTTACCCACAATCTCCTTTCAAATTTAAGACCCAAAACCCGACTCTGATGTCACCATTATCGTAAAACCCCACGGGCACAACAGTCATTCCGCATTAAAAAAATTTTCGTAAATTCAAAATTTCGGATCCTCGCAAGAACTTGGCGGATAATAATAATAAATAACAGCTTTTTAAGGCATTTTTAAGTACTTTTTTTTTTCGGTGAATAAGGCATTTAAGTACATGTATTATACGCTATGGAGTGTTGTACCTTCGTTTTTTATAATATCAAATTATAAAAATAATTGAAATATATATATATATATACATATATACAAACTCTGCTTCGAAGCTCTCTCTCTCTCTCTCTCGAGTCGTGAGCTTTCTCTGCAGTTTAACCGGAGCTCGGATTCCCGATTTAGGGTTTTCGCCGGTCCGATTCGGAACCTCCATTGTTGACTCTCCCCTAAGCTTTGGTTTTGGTTTTGGTACGTTCACTACTTCATGTGAGGCTCTGGCATTTTAGAGAGAGAAAGCGGAAGTGAAAGTGAAGGTTTTTAGAGAGAGAGAGAGAGAGGATGGAGTTGGAGATGGAGGAGGATATGGAGGTGGAGCCGGTGTTCGAGGCTCACGAAATCGACCTTGAGTACGAGTTCGAAGCCGCGAGGTTCTTCGATTTCACTAGGGAGGAGACTCCGGCCGAGGCTCGCGAGGCCGAGATTTGGTTCGAGTCCGCCAAGAGCTATCCTCCTTCTCGTGAGTCTTCTCTTCTCTAGTCTTCAACTTTTTCTTCTCTTTTCTTTTCTCGTCTTTTTCTTGATGATTTTTTCGTAATACCTGTTGTTGAACAGAAATTTCTGCAACTTTTTGATTCATTTCGTAAAAATCAGTGCTTTTCTGGTTGCTACATTGTTGATTGCAACCTCTGAAAGCGAGAATATTCGCCTTTTTTTTTTTCTCATTTCTTTTTCTATTTCAGCTTTTGTGACGAAATTGGTTCTAAGAGAGGACATTTACCTAGAAAATGTGAACATTTCACCGAAATCGGAGAGAGAAAATCTGAGTTCTTCGCTCTATGGTGGTCGCCATGTTGGTGGGGGCCAAGAGTTTTGTGCAAAGGATGTAAATAATAGAGGTATTCATATAATTAGGCAAAAAGACCGGTTAACATTTTTAGATAGTACGGTCTTCATTATCTGTTAACATTTTTACGGTACTTTTTTTAAAGCCTAAATTATTGTCCCTGATGTGTTGTTGTATGATACTAGATTGTGAAGAAATGGAAAGAGGAATCTTTGGCAATTTACAGGAGGTTCTGAATCTACCACATGGATCGTCTACAGGTGATCAACTTGATGACTTTTCGATCGGAAAAATGCGGATTATTTGCCTGCTTGCTTAATTACAAAGGGGGTGTTTGAAAGCGGATTATCTTTTTTGCATTGTATTTTTTTAAAATATTTTACACAATCCATTTGACAATCTTCAAATTGTCGAAATATTTCTCAGCTCTTACATAATGTTTTGACGCAGTTATTCAGAATCTGAAATAATGATTTGATGTTATTTGGTCTTAAAGTTGATGTGTCATTTGCATACGTGACATTTGTATTTTCATTTTCATTTTACAGGATTATACAATTACTTATCCAATTACAAAACAAAAGGAAAAACTAACCCTTCTACCAAGGCTTCCCTTCCGACGAGCTCAACTTTAATGAAGCCAACAGCAAGTCAGCTGGCTAAGCAAAATTGCGCCCCTCAAGTTGGCAGTTCCAGGTACCGGCAAGTCAACTTTTATAAAAGCTCTCTATAAAGGGGATCTTCTGTGAACCATAATTTTACCTGATATCTTGGTACTTTTGGTCTCTTAGATTTCAAATGCTACCAGTTCAAAATAATGAGAAGAGCTTGTGTAGTTCTTCTGGAGCGGAAAGCCAGGCTCCCAAGAGGCAAAAGCTAGAGGGAGGTCACTTACGTAAGGTACAGAGATTTGAGCTTTGAATGCTTGAGTTTTCAGTAATTTCTTAAAGAAAAAGTTTTCACTTATATTCACATATGAACCAGAGATTCGTTTTGGGAAAAAAAAAAAAAAAAGGATTTGTGATTGGCTCTGATTTCTTCCTTATTTCAGGTCACTGATGGAAAGCAGCAAACTAATTTTGTTCACAAGATCCCTAAAAAGGTATGCAACGCCCTCAAATTGTATCACTTTGATGAAATCCTACCGTTTTACATGTCTTTCATTTATTTTGTCTAAATACCCTTACGGTTAAGATCTCACTATTTCATAATTTTCACAATGCTTGCCAACATTTTCAATGTACCAATATAACTGTTGGGAAGGAAAAGTGTAATCGGTCTTTGATCAGCATACCTTGAAAGTTTTATGTCCTACATGTTTGTGAATCTTTGATTTTCGATGTATGATCTGCATTTTATTATTTTCTTTTGGAATGTTAAACAATGAATGGGAGGCAAAGATGGCGCATAAGACAGTACATTGGTCAAGTTACCACTTACCAGTGATGCTAATATGTGTACCTGGACGGTCTTGCAGGATGAAACTGTTTTATCTGAAGCTCTTGATAAAGTCTCTGCACATGCCAAGTTGAGGCTTACTATACCAAGAGAGCCCGAACTTAAAACAGCACATAGGGCAGAACGAATGAGGTTTGCATTTCTATGTCGCGCATTTTGTACATGACATGCTACATAATCTAGTCCACAAGTGTGTAAAATTAATACTTTTTTTTTTAAATTTTATTTATCAATATCAGGCCTAGGAGTGGTGCAGAAGTGGAGCAAGCAGCATCAGTTGTTCGTAGATTCAAAGCAAGACCATTAAACAGAAAAGTATGTACTTACACCTGATTGAATTGGGATAATTTTCTATGGATTGCCTCTTTAACACAGCTTGTCTTAAATTGCAGATTTTTGAAGCCCCTTCTTTGCCACTCCCAAAAAGGAGTACTCCAAAATTGCCTGAGTTTCAAGTAAGTGCTTTTTCTCATTTCTTGATCATTGCTTGATTAAAATGTAACATTTTGTTGATGCTGTGGCATCTTTACACTTGGAAGTGGAAAAAGAGTAGGCATTATCTAACCAAGTTTCAATTTGCCACTTGTATTCTTTTCCTTTCATGGCTTTTTAGGAGTTTCACCTGAAGACCATGGAAAGGGCCAAGAAAAATGTGTCTACCGCTTCATTCTCGAATTATTGCAATGATTCCAATAAGGTTATTTGCTAGTTGAACTAAATGTTTTGTCTTGGTATATTCTTAAGCAGAAGCATATTTTTTTCATCGGTTCAAACCTATAAGTTTTTGAGAGGTTTTGTAAATTTGTAGAAGTGAAATATCCAAAATTTTGTGCTGTAATAAATTCATTGCAGGGGCCCGACAAACCCAGTATTACTATGGCAGAAAATGGAAACAGGGAATCGAGAAGGTAATTTTACAGATTGTTTTTATCGAGTACGGGGGAAAAAGAGATGTTTTCTGCATTTGAAATATCTATCACATGAGAAAAATAGTACTCAAGAGTTGCACTGCTTTTCGCTTAGGCCAAGTACCACAGAAGCTCCTAAGCAAGATGGAGATGCCGTACGCAGATTCAAAGCTCTTCCTCTTAATAAGAAGGTGTTAAATTGTTTCTATAGTTAGTCTTATTTGAAGCTCGATCTAGCAGTCACAGATGGGTTATTTCATCTTCAATGCAGATATTTTCTAGTAAAGGAGACATTGGTGTTTTTTGGAATAGCAAGCGAGAACCCACGGTACCAATGGTAGTGTAGAGATATTTATCACTTAATTCTCTCTACATATTTAAAGAAAGAAATGCCTAAATCTAGTTGCTTCCTTTGATCTACATAGGAATTCAATTTCCACACCGAGAGGAGAATTCAGCATAACCCACCAACGGATCTTTTCAGTAAGGTATGCTTGATAGCTGTTAACGTGTCTGATTTTTTCCCTTTTTCATGTTATACAGAGTTGGTATGTTTTCTAAATGTCTTTCACTCATTTCATATTGAATGCCAGCTTTCTTTAACATCTGAACTCCAACCAAACAATGGATCTCAGTTAAAATTGCTGCGGCCCAATTCTTTATCCATAAAGGTTGCCCTTGTTTTTCTTCACTTCTCTTAGATGCATTTCAAATCTTATTAAAATCCATTTTGCCTATTGCCATGCTGAGTTATTGACTTTTTTGGCACAAGGGTTTAAAAGAAAATAGATTGGATTCTTTCCAGCCAGAAAATGAGGTACATTCTACAAAGAGAGATTTGGTTCTCTAAGTATATACGATCCTTTTCTTTCTCTCTCCAGTCACAATTTCTCCCCTTAGTGCCCCTTATGCTATATTCATTTGTAATCGTTGTTTATGCAAAGTAGTGTTTTAGCCTTTCCTAATGCATTCCTACATTCTCACGTCCTGCACTGCAGGTAACTGGCCTTGTAACAGGAAAACCTTCGATATTCGGTCGAAGGCAGATCCCATGTGGGAACAATGGGGGCATCTCTGATATTGGTAACAAGTTGAGCACAAGGTAGGCCAACTCAGTGAAGGCAAATACTGCTAAAACTCTCTTTCCCTTTACTTTTTACTTTCATTACTGGGTTAAACATTTTTACTTTGAAATCAAAACAGGAGTTTGGGTCTCCACTGAGAGTAAAAGACACAAGATTCTTAAACTGGCTTCTGCATAGGCAACAGAATCATATTATAGTATACTGTGTTGGGGGCAAGGTTGGAATATTAGATGCATCATGAATGACTGCAGAACAACTGGGTGAGTCCTAGACCATCCAGTTGTTATGTTGTGTATGGAATTGATTGAAGTCCACAAATCTAACCTTTGGGATTAGCCCACATATTTGTTTTGTATCCTTCGAAAGTTGTAATTTTTAATCTCCCAATAAAAAAAAGAAAAAAAAAAAAGAAAAAAGTTGTTTAAGTTCAAATCAATAATATGCTCTTAAAGCCTGTGTTGAAAATGTGAATATATAGTCCGAGGAGTATATGCACAATACAGTATATTCCTCTACGGGGTAATTGAAAACTATATGTACTTGGCACTTCAAGCGTCGCTAAGGCCTTCATATTTTTCCAACTTTATCTACGTGGGTGTGGTGAAGACAAACATTAGATGGAAATAGAATTGCATCACTTGTTTATTCTGGTTATATTGGTACTGGAATCAGTAGCCTAATTTCTCTGCATCAAAATCCTTGTCTACTGTGTTGTGCTTGGTGAGGGCCTGCTTTGTCCAGCGTTTAATATCGTAGGCTCTTTTGAAAGGTTTCTTCTCCTTTGCAAGCCTTCTCTTAGTTATTGCAATCGCTAAGTCGTTTGGAAACAATGTACGCCAGATAAAGGCGTGGAGTAGTGTGGAAACAAACAAAACAGACACCATTGCTGAGGAAATGAAAGAAAGAGTAAGTGCAAGGCCTTTGCTTAAGAACGAAGGGACCTCTTCTGCATACTTGATGGTTGCTACCGAGGCAGTTGTCATTGGGAAGGTATAAGACCACCACGCCACCGAAAACCTGCATATAGTTTGGCCTAAATTGTTAGCCATTTTTGAAACATGAGAATTTGCAGGAAATTGTTGCGAAGTAGATTAAAAAAAAAAAAAAAAAAGTCTTTTTGTGCTAAACTAAAGGGGAATTATCGGTGCCGTCCCTTCCGCTGTCTCGATCTTTGAGAAATTGTAGAACTCACTAAGAGATTGGAGGGAATTTGATTGAAAAGACATTCTGCCCGCTGTACTAGCTCATAAATGGTAAAAACATGAAATTTTGGAATATATCATTTACCTAAAACCTGTGAAGAAGTTAATCCTTACAACCAATGAAATATAGAGAAACAAGGCGATGAAGAAGCAAGTCGTGGACAACCCATCAAACTCTTTATAGATGGTATGCCAAGCAATACTAGCAGCCGAAGGAGCTGCTATAAACATGGAGTAAACCGGATGTAGCTCTTTAGGCAAAGCTTCACTAGTTGGCAATCTCTGATACAAAGTGACAAACACCACGAGGTAATGAGCAAAGCCAACCGCCCACAAGAACTTGGCAGGCTCGTTCCACCCAACTTTTGAAGCTAAAATCGCGCCAACAAAGTTTCCGACGACAGAGAGGTGAGTAGAAGGGTTTGCCACCTTGCAAAGCCGCCTTTTACCTCCTGAAAGCCACTGGCCATAGATCTTCAGCTCAAGGAAGAAATAGGGTCCCATGAAAGCGCACCAAATTGCAGGGTGAAGGGTTTCAGAGGCAAGCATTGGTGGTACAGAAATCGACAAGAACATGCACACAACCCAAGGGGCAAAGAAGAAGTTGACCCTTACCGGGTGGAAATACTCTCTTTTGACAGCCTCAAAGTAGAATATGCATTTGAGAATGTAAGTGGAAGACACTGAGATTAGAACCGCAAGGGCTAATAGCCAGAGGGCAAGATTTATGGAAGGGCTAATGTGGAGGAACTCGATGGCTTTGCTTGTTGCCAGAGCACGCCACAAGACGGCTTGGCTGCTAAGGCCTAGACATATACCAAAGCATCCGATTGGAAACCTCAGTAGAAATGGCCATTTCTCGTCTTTTGGAAGAAGAATATCTTCATGATCCTGCAGAGCACGTTCAACAAGCACCCCGTTAACGTGTGTTCCGTCAAGCTTTGTTGTGCATCACCATTGGCAAAATGACTAGTCTTTCTTATTTGCAAAATGGACCCTCAAAAATTTTCATTTACAACATGAGTTTGTCGTGCTTTACTTTTACACACCTTGTCTTTCCTGGGCAGTGGCACTCAATGTAAATAATAATAATAATAATAATAATATTAATAATAATAAGTTCCTCTCATAAATTCTTCTCATGTGTGTCATTAACTAGTTAGAAACTATCATGTAAAATTATGTGATCCTTGTGCAATGATTGGAGTCTTAAAATTGATATACGTGTATATGTATGTATGCATTATATTGCCTACTACTTTTCTATAGAACTTAAATTTGTAAAAAAGGTTGAATATCATCTACGGCATTATTATCATTGATATTTCAATTGATTAAAACTGTAAAATAGTATAACCATAAAATGTCTGTTTCTGTGCGAAATTTTCGCTTTTTTATCAGTTAAAAAGTAATTTACCTTTACTTGGTCTAACTCAGGACCTCTAAGTGCAGCAAAATATCTACCAGCAGGAACACTATCATTAACATACTCATCAAGCCCTTCAGACCCTTCATTCCTGTGAGCCTCCATCTCTTTCGGATCCTTTCTAGAAGGCAACAGAGAGTTCTGCTTACTGAGAGTTGATTTGGTCTTGAAAATACTAAAGTCTCCCTTCCTCCCCTCCATACCGATCCTATTAGCCGAATCAAAGCCTCCGAAACTCCTTCCACTTCTCGGAAGAGACCTCCTCTCATCTCTAGCCTTGGACTCTCTATTGAGCACAGAAAAGCCTGTTTCTAGAGAAACTTGCCTGCTGAAACTCCTGTGGTTTCTCTTCGTGTGATCTCTCATTCTCAGCGGTCGGTGAATGCGCTTCTCAGGTTTTTCAGCCGCAGTTGCATCTCCCTCTTCTTCTTCTGGTAAGACCTCATGAATGTCAACAAAGTGAGTCCCAAGGGAACTTGGAGAGACTGGCTTTTTGTCCAATTTTTGCTTCTCCATAAGGGCAATGTAAAATAAAAAACAAGCACCCTTTGAGCGGCTTTATGCATTGAGTAATATATATCTTCAAAATAAGTGATATTTCGTTGCATGTTGGTCCATGTGTACGTTTAAGGTGGCTTCACCAAAAAAAAAAAAAAAAAAAAAAAAAAAAAAAAAGGGAGGAAAGAAAAAAGAAAGAAAGAGTGCACCTCAAGCTATGTAGGTGGTCGTTGTTCGGCAGATGTATTGGGAACCAGTACTTTTATGGAGAAAAAGGTGAGTTTTTGGAGGGAAATCCCGTGAGAGAAGATTAATAATCTTGTGGTTCGAGAGCTTTAAGTCTTCTTTGATAAAGAACTCTTGACATATAAAACACACGATGCAAAGAGCTTTCAGCATGTCACGGGTTGTAGTTGTAGTTGGGGGAAGCTAGGAAAAACCGACCTCTAATTTGGTCAATTGGCTCTTTGCAAGAAGTCAGAGTTCGTGATTCTAGGTCCAACAAGATAGTGATGTTGTGAAGGCTTTAAATAAATCCTAAAGTAGTGTTTGGTTGGGGGTAATGGTAGAATGGATGTAGGAGTGGAATCATGTCATTGTTTGGTTGGTCTTTCAAAGCAAGAAACGCTCGTTCCCATTAGAATGGATTGACATTTCCACCCAATTTTATAGCATGGCCTTTGATATGGGTGGAAATAGGACACGCAAAAAACGAAAAAAAAAAAAGTTCGAAAAACTATTGTGATCCTATCTAATTTTTTAGTAACCCAATTATCTTTGTTTATTTAGCTGCAAAACCACCCAAAAAAAATGGAGTTTTAAAACTTAGCCCATCATGGACGAACTTTGTCCCATATTTCTACCGCCGGTGAGCTTCGTCATATTTCATCCTGCCACTCTCGTCGTGCCTCTCCCATGGCATGCTCAGGTCCCCCCGCATCGACGAGCTTCACCGCCCGCATTATGTGCCTATTATCATTATCATTCCATGGGCATTTCAATAATGCAATTAAACAAAGTCTAAGGGAAATTTAATGAATATGGGGTCTTGTTCACTTTATAGTTTTGTCCTTGTAATATCTTTTTATTTAAATTGTACCACTCATAAATTAATTTTATAGAGAGAAAGAAGTGGTATGAATCTCATAGTGTTTTTAAAGAGGGGCATTTCTCTAGTTCTCAATAAGGATGTTAGCTAAATTTGGATACATTACTATTTACTATTATTTAATACCTTGCACTTTTGACTTTAGAAAATGTTTTAAAAATTTATATAAATGCACCCCATATTTTGTATTTTTTTGGAAAGCACACCATCTACTTAGGACCTCATAAAAAATATATATAAATCTTATAACAACATTAAATCGAAATAAAAAAAGGAAGAAACTTCTTTATACTAAAAGTTCATTAAGGCTTCAGGAGAAAATGCCTTCTTCCTTCCCATATAAATCCAAATATTGAATTGGTCTCGTTAGTGGTAACTCTTATCGTTTAAAATATTTCTAACATATTAAAAATCCTCGTTTTTTTTTTTTTGTTTTTTTGTTTTTTGTTTTGGTTGATAAAGGGACATATAGAAAAACTTACTGTGCCATTTGGCAGGCAAGAAGTGCCACTAATACTGCCGTCCGAGGCCAGACTTTATGATCTCCAGTCTCTTGTTTGCTTTATGCTTATTGCTCCCAAGCCTATAAATATGCAACAATTTCAACTTATGATCACAAACTCACAAGCACTTTTAGTAATCTCCTAAAGACAAATCCACAAGAGAGAACCAAATACCAATCACTCAATCAAGAAAATTAACAGCACTCATAATGGCTTCTTTCAAGCAACTCCTCGTTGCTCTTTCCATTATGGCCATTTTTGTCCCTTCAACTTTGGCGGTCGAATTCGTTGTTGGAGATGAGACTGGTTGGACTATCAACTTCGATTACCAAGCTTGGGCGCAGGGAAAGGAGTTCCATGTTGGTGACAAACTTGGTAAAGTGACAGTCTCTCTATAATACAATTTAGATAACCAAATTAGGGACCGTATTAGCTAATTATTCTCTAAAAAATTTGCTTGGTTTGTAGTGTTCAAGTACCCACAAGGAGCTCACAATGTGCTTAAAGTCAATGGCACCGAATTCCAACAATGCTCGGCAGCGGCAGGGACGGTGCCACTGACCAGCGGAAACGATGTGATCACTTTGGCAACACCCGGAAGGAAGTGGTACATTTGTGGCGTTGGCGAGCACTGCGAAGTGGGGAACCAGAAGCTTTTTATCAATGTGCTCGATCAGGAATTATCTCCTCAAACTTCACTTTCACCTTCACCTTCATCTTCACCTTCTCGTTCTCCTTCTCCTACTTCTCCTAGCCAAAATCAGCCTTCCGCGGCAAGTATCGTCTCTGCATCCGGATTTGCCTTGATTGCGGTCGCTATGGGTGTTCTTGGAGCCTTCCTAGCTTGATAGTTGAGCGATCAATGATGTTCTATCCATTATTCTTTTTACATGTTTTTTGTGCTTTGATCAATGTCGATTGAGTGGTCTTCAGTTTTTTTTGTGGTGGGCATTTGGAACTATTGGTTTGATTACTTTGTTGTATCACACTATTTGCCTTCAAAATAGATTTTTTTTTTTTTTTTACTTTTTTGTTCTCAAAAAACTAACCATTGTCTTTTTTTTTTATTAATATATATACATGAAAGAAAATAAGGCGATTAATAGTATTTTTACGTCTATCATCTATTATCTATTTGAAAATTTAGTAGATTCATAAATGAAACAATATTATAATTTAAATTTAGATTCTTTCTCCTATCAAGCTTAATTCAGAGTTACACAATCTATCGTAAATTTGTAATTCTCGTAAGAAATATAATGCTAAATCTTAAAGTAAGGATCCGTAGATTAGGACTTCAATGTTAAAGAAAAGATCTAGGAAAGATATTCACAACCGCCCCTTATTGATTTGATTGAACTTTTGTTCTTTTATTGGTTGAAAGAGTCTCAAACATGTCTATTAGGTGCGGCAAATAATGTCTTATCAACTAGCGAAACGAACTTTGCACCACCAAATTATCATTTCAACGACAAAAACAAGTACATAAGAGGCAAATGGTCGGAAAATGAGAGAGAAAATGATGCAGAGAGTATGACAATTGGTGGCCCCTCTCGCCATTATTTTCACTTGAATAGTAGTGGTCATAAGACACTTTAATTTTTTATTACTCATCATGATGGCTTGGCTTGGCCAAGTTTTATCCAGCCATGGAACATGTATTGCTCCTCGCATTTTCTTGCCCTTGGCTGAGGAGAAAAATTGATCCTATATCCACCTGACCTCTGTTTGGTAAAAGAAATGGAAGATAAAAAGGAAAGAAGAGTAAAATATTTTAGTGGGTAAAACTAAAAAGATGGAGGAAGATTTCTTTAATGTTATTTAGTAGAAGATAAAAAAAGGAAAAAAAATGTCTAATATAATGTATTTATCATTGAGAAAGAATTAACGTTATAATAGTTATTTCATGTATTATTTGGTTTGTCAAATTTTTTCACTCACTCCTCTTTTCAAAGTTACAAGGATTAGAATTAATGGATGAATTTATAAATTAATAACCAATTTCCTCTTCACTTGAGAACCTAAGATTTCTTATTCAAAATTCTTCATTCAATTTCTGTCTTATCTCTTTAGGCTACAAACAAACTGATGTAACTTTTGCTTGTTAAACTTTAATCAACCTTTTTTTTTTTTTTTAATAGAATACCCTTTTAAATTTTAAATATGATTTTCGTTTAAAAATGCTAAATAGTATCAAAATCATATTAAAATAATAATCGTAAATATAAATCTAATAGTATATTATTTGACGAATAATAATTTAATATACTAAAATCTATCTAAAAATATAAAATTTAAATCCTAAGTTCAAAAAATTAAAAAAAAAAAAACTTATGTGTAAAAATAAGAAAACTACATTACCTGACTAATAATAGCAGCATATTATTTTTTTTTTTTTTGGGTGTGGGGGGTGGTTGTTGGGGTGGGGTTTCTTTTGACAGCCTGGCATCAACTCAATCAAGTATTTAAAAAAATACTATCAACTTTATGAAATTTCAGATTAAGGGCGTATTTGGATAAATATTCAATTTTAATTTTACTCAAATACAATATAATTTTATATCAAATATTAATTTTACAATAGTGTTACAAAAATAATTACTATTCAAAACATTTTTAAAACAATTACATCAATTTTTTAATTCCATTATTTATTTCTACTTTTATCAATCACATCAACTTTTCAATTTTAAAATACATTTTATCCAAACACACATTTCATTCAAATACAAAACAAATACTTTTCAACCAAATACGACATTCAAAAAATAAATTTCATTCAAATACAATAAAAAATACAATGCGTTTACCAAACACCCCCTAAGATTAAGAGTGGCAAAACTGTGAATTTGGCTATTATTTGAGTTTCAACGGTAAAAGTAGTATTTTCATTTTTATTAATTTTTTTAATAGTCTAATTTGAAAGTACTCATATTTTAAAATTGTGCTCCACATATAATGGTTCCCATTCATGAAAAAAAATCTCCATATTCCAAATGACGTGTTATGCAATAGCACGCCAAGAAAAAAACGAGTTTTGTTCCGTAAGCAACTAATTAACAACAACGCTCCAAGTCAAAGACGGCATTTTGTTTGTTCCGCAAGCAACTTATCAGTGTGTTTGATATACATGAAAGTTTATTACTGTACCACCCAGTGATAGCAACAACTCAAGTGAAAGAGAACCGATTCCAGTCCCAAATTCCCAATATGCCATCTCACAACGCTTATTATTACTTAATTTGCCACCCATGATTATCCTGAAAAAGTTGGTGTGTTATTGTCATGCAAATAAAGACAAGGAAAGCTCCTAAAACTTACCAATTCTATATTTTCTATTCTCTCCAAAAAATTCTGTTGCCACATGCATCATTGATATCTCCCCCAAATCAATTACAAGTAAATTTACAATATTTGAAGTGCATAAACAACATCAAAGTATTTCATGGAAATATGTTTATCTTCTTATTTATGAGATTCACACAAAGGGTTGATAAAGGACTTGTACATACACATATTTACACACCATTCATTCCATAGAATATTTGTTACTGTTAAATCTGATCATAATCAACTTAAAATAATTATCTACACTTCAAAAACAGAATCCTATCAGTATATCGTACGTGCATATCATAGAAATTGACTACATATATAAGCAAAAGGTTAATAAAGCTTTATTCATTAGCAAAGATGGTAAACTAAGAAAAGGGCGTTTTAACAACAATTAGAAAATTCAAATAAATATATGAAAGGGTATTTGTTCATGTCTTCCCTCAGTGATGCAGACACGGCAGGGTAGTTTGAGAGGAACAACCGCATAATCAGGCCAAAACCATAGCGGCAAAGTGGACATGCTTGTTAGGACAGACAAAATAACATGTCAACTAAAATCGAAGTTTGGGACTCTTCTGTCTTAAGCTAAAGGACAGGTACGTTGCCTCCAAGTAAACAAAAATTGGTCAAAGTGCCATATGGCAGTCATGGCAGCGTCGCAATTTCTCTATGAATGGAAATTTCTAATTTTCTAGTATGAGAAAACATGTATACCATTGAGGCCAATGTCAGAATTGTGTTGTCAGTTCTATATTTGGCAACTAATTCAACCACCTGAAAAGACTGACCAATCCCAGATGGTTCTCTCTCCCTGTTTATGTAATATGTGTCATATATATATATATGTATATATATACACACACACGCATAAAAAAATTATGTGTTACATATATATATATATCTACCTATAGTTCTTACAGTCTTATCTTATTATCAATAAAAAATGTAATTCAGTTAGATTAATTTTTGAAGGAGTTAAGCGTAAAATTTTCTTACTTACTAATCATATTGAAATATAGAAAATTAAAATAAAAAAATTACAAAAAGCGAAAAATAAAATATTTGTTATAATTAATATCATTACCATGATTACCATGTAAGTTCGTCATTTCTAAAATATTTTCAAAACATTGTCAAATTATCAGCTTCTACTTTTATAAACATGACATTACGTGCTCTATGAGTGGTTAAAAATAACAATTCCTATCCAATACCGCACTTACTAGCCAGTAAAACAATAATAAAAAAACTACTGTTGCTAAAAATATAGTTTTCCAAGCTCACAAGTTTACTTTAGTATTCAAACAATCCATAAATTTTACTTCTGATTTCCTAGTTTAGGGGGCCAAGCTTGTTCCTTTAAAATTCCGTTAGCACAAGTTATGTTTTTTCACCCAAAAAAAGTTGTAAAATCCAACAAGAAACTTTGATCACATAAACTAAAAGACACAAGTATACTGCTAACTAAAAAATTCTATTTCAACGGAAAACCAAGTACCCAAACAAGTTTATGAATCATTAGTGCAAATTGAATTATAAAGGCAAAAATTAACAGCCAATTCAATCAGTATCGCACCAAAATTTAATGAAAAGAAAACAAATTAAAACAAATATATGTCGTGAAAAGGATTGAGATTGCCTAAAATAAATAAATCAACACAACAACAGAATTCTGTCTAATAAATGGAACAGGGAAAGAATTTTTCTTCCCCACAAAATATAATGGGATTGATATCTTAATCATGCTTGTATGTGTTCAAGAGAAGAATACATCATATAAGCTATTGAGGAAGAATTTAGAAGCAAAAAAAGAAAAGAAAATCAAAAGGCATAAAATTATTTTTAAAAAAAAGACCATAATTCTTTTGGCCTTTCATTTCCCTTCATCCTATACAGTTCAATTGTAATACTTGGTTGCTAATTTTCACACTTTTCTTTTCTTTTCCCTCCAATAATCAGAAACCAAATTAACAGATTACAAAAATAAAAATTGAAGATAAAGCGAGGAATGAAAGAATAAAAGAAAAGGAAGCAGTTTCCATACCAATCTCGATGGCAAATCAAAATGAATCGTCTTGATTTTGAAATCTTTTGCTATCACTTTTGTATTGATTTAGACCTCTTCTTAGCCTCGCTGTAAAGCACCACGCCTAATGTGGTGATGCCGAATCCGACTACTCCCATCACCGTCACCGGATTCCTAAAGATCAACACCGACACGCAGGCCGCCACCGCCGCCTTGGCGTTTCCGAGGACCTGCAGCGTCAGCGCGCTGGTGTGTTTGGTCACCAGGAAATTCGTCAAGTTCACCAAGTAGGCCACCGTCGCGTTCCCAATCAACAGGAACACCATGAACGGATCGCTCTTCGCCTTCTCGATCGCAACGCTCGCGACATTGCCTTCGATGTAAAGCGTGAACGGGAGGAGAATCATCGCCGCCATTGGAGCCATGTAGAGCAGCAGATTCATCGAGTGAAGCCTCTCGGCCTCGGAGGTCAGTAGTAGCCCCTGGACCACGGATTTCAAGGCTCTGGCTGCTGTGGAGCTCACGCAAACCAGGAATCCAAACAGATTGAAAAGAGGCTCGCTGTTTGAGGCAAGAACAATTCCAAAAACGACAGGCAAAAGAGCCAGATACACCTCCGCGGACTCCTTCTTGCAGGTGATGAGGAAGGCGAAGATCGCGGTGAAGAACGGTCCGGTGGCGCCGACGGCCTGGTTGAACGACACCGGAATGTAGCGGAGAGAGGTGTTCCCACAGACGACGGAGAAGCAGAAGATCGCGCTGAGGGCGAAGATCTTGAGGAACTGCCTCCGCGAGACGATGTGCTGGCGGGGGACGATCTCAAGGAATGTGATGGCGACGTAGCTGTAGGAGGCGCAGGCGATCATGTGGAGCATCGTCAGGAAGATCGGATAGCGGAAGCCATAGATGCTGAGGAGGTATTTGTTCAGGAGGAGGACGCCGATGTTGGAGAAGTACCACGACGCGATTATCAGAGCCGTCAGCACCGTCGGCGACAACCGCGATCCGACGGCGTAGATTCCGCTGTTCCGTACATCTCCTGGCGGTGTCGCCGGAATGTCAATCAGCTGGTCGTTCGCCGCGAGAGCTGCAGCGGCGGCGGTGGTGGTGGCGTCCAGCCTCGGGTTGCTCATCCGACGCGTCGTCCATGACTGTGCCTCCACCATTGCACTGAAACCAACCTACCAACAAAGCTTTCTCTCTCTCTCAGAAGTTCCCGTTCTAGAGAGAGAGAGAGAGAGAGAGAGTCTTCGAGTCTTCTCGTCTCTGCGTTGTTAATTCTCAGATCTGAACAGAGCAGAGCAAGAAAAGAAAAGAAACAAGCAAAAAGATGAGGAATTGGGGATGACGATTGAGAACGAAGGTAGTGAAAGAGGCGGGGATTTCATCCGACGGTGAAGATTCAGATTTAGAGGGATCATGGATTCTCGGCCGTCGGATTAGAAATCCGGAACGAGGGTATTTTGGGAAATGAAGTGAGGATAAAAAAAGGAAAAAGGTAAAAGAAAAAAGGAAAAAGACCAGAGTAATTAGATTCCTTGGGAAAAGAGTCCGCGGAGTCACAGTGTCGGTATTTGCTAATCTTATTTTTTGAGTGGGTCCCCGTTCGAGTGGTACGACTGTTGTCTGACTATGACTATTTTTTTTTTTTTTGGGCTGTATACTGTGTGGTTTGCTGCTAGTTTCGGTGGTAAATCTACTACTGTCCACGTAGGACGCACGTGCGGATTAAGAGAACGCCATGAAAATCGTAAAATTTATCAGCCGGCCCGCTTGTCTTGGAGATGTATTTTGTGTAAAGTGAATTTAAAAAAATGCGGTTAGAAAAAAAATCATTTAAAGAAAAAAAAATGTAAAATTTTATTAAGAAAAAAACTATTTATATATATTTTGTTTTTTTATTTAATATAAACTATTTATATATATTTTTAATTTAATATAATTTAAAAGAATTATCTCATTTATATACATATAACGTTATAAATTTTTAAAATTTAAATTTATTATAAAATTTTAGAAATATAAATAATAAAAAGTGATTATGAAATAAAAAAATATAAAACAGCGTCTAAAACTTATTTTCAAAATGTCTCCAAACACCCCTTTTGTTTAAATCAAGTTAAATTGTTTATTTAGACAAAGCTTAGATTTACTTACTAAGCTTTACTTTAACAAACTTTTATTTTACTCTCATTATTCTTGTCTAATTCAATACAAGTTTAAACAAAACTTTTACATAACAAATGTTCAATTTTAACTCTAACTTAATTTATTTCAAACAAGCTAAATCCAAGCTATATAGATCGTCTAAAAAGATGCTATTCGTTTTGTTACAAGATCTAACTTAATTTAACTTACAAGTTAAGTTAAGTTAGTTAATTGATTTTAACTTAATTTAGCTTTATATGGTCTATTTTCATTATTTTTTTATCTTTTTTTTTATTATTTTAGCATAATTTTCATTATAAATTATCTTTACTTTTACAATCTTTAATATAAGTTAGGTTAAATTAAGTTAGAATGAAATGATTAACTTAACTTAATTTATAAGTTAGATTAAGTTACAACGTTAAATAAAATGCATATTAAAAGGAATAAAAATAAATTTGATATTTTTTCTTTGATAAAAAATAAATACTAAAAAGATGTAAGAAGTAATATTCCCTTTATATTATGAAATCATCTAAACTTGCACTGTCTATTTTATAAATAAATATATTGATCAAAATGACTATTCTCGTCATCTTTCTACATCTTGCGAAATAAACACATCCTATATCCCAATTTATATATATATATATATATTTTAACAAGGAACATGTAAACAGGATACTTAACCAAAAGGACCTAAAATTTAAAAACTAAAAATAAAAAAATCAAGGAAAAAGTCTACCTCTTCTTTTCAAACTTTCTTCACCTCAAACCATTTTTTTCCCAAACACATTTTTTTAAAACTTATGTTTCTTCTACTTTCAAAATATGTCTGCCTCTTGCTTTCAATATATATCTCTAAAGCCTCTCTACACAGACACACAGTGATAGAACATTTTGGATCCTTGCAAATACAAGAGAGGGTCACGTGATGATCATCTATAGTCACTGATCAATTCATGGCCTGTGGCGATAGGCCATGTGGTGATTAAAATGGAACTTGGGAGGGAGAGGCACATGGTGGTGGGGCAATCGAAGATAGGACATGCAGTGCTGATTTGATTCCAGGGCCAGCCAGGCGGCATGGTTGGTATTGGATGCAGGCTTGGTTTTACATAAGATTAATTTGTTTTTTTTATCTTAGAGTTATAAATTGGATTTCATTTTACTTACTAAACTTAAAAAAATGTTTCATCATCAATTCTTAGATTGTTAGTTTGACTCCTAATAGTCACTCTTCAAAAACACTCCACAAACTAGATAATTATTTTAGTTACGATTAATTGTCATTTTCACATTTTCAAAACACTAGGGCTTATATGATGGGTTGTCTTGTTCTAGTGTTTTTTTTTTATAACTTTTTTTTCTTAATTTTTACTATCAATATTTACTATTCAGAAACCTTCAAATTAAGTTTCCAAACTTTCCCCATACAAATCCTTATACTCTAGTATTATAACAACAAAAATTAATCTTAATTAAAACACATTTGATTTTCACTTGGTAACTACACTCTAGTTTTTAACAGTTTTTGAAGATAAATGACTATTATAAGCTAAATTAATAGTTCAAGAATTGGAACACCACAGATTCAGGGTTCTAGGATGGTCTAGCACTCAAAGACTTGCAAGGATTAAAAATGAAATCACCCTTTTATATATTTAATGGTGAATTTGACATCTTATGTAACAAATTTCAAATTTTATCATTTGATTGCTACTGATTAATAGATTGACTTTTTCTTTTAATGATTTGAATATAATTATTTCAAATTATTTTAATAACAAAAATTTAATTTTACAAGTTGCTTCATAATTATGGGAAAAAATAGATATACAGGTTGTAAAGCTTCATAATTATGAAAAAATAGATATAACACTTAACATAGCTTTATTTATGGCAGCACAAAATAAAATAGCATGTTAAATACATCATTTTCACATTTTAAAAAAAATCAAATTTACCATTTCGCATTTTTTTAATAGTAAAACATAGTTCGAGATGGTCTTCCTGACTAGAGGGAGGGTCATACTCCTGATATATCTAATTTTTCTTTTTTAAAAACATATTGCACTTCCTTCTTACCAAAGTTTTCTTTTCTTCTTCTTTTGGATAATTTTCAAAGTTTTTTGGTAGTTGGCACCGTTCTACTGCAACATACTGTTGAATTAACACATTTATTCTAAGTATGATCGAATGCTAATCACGTGGCATAATGTGATAACTAGCTAGCTCTACTAGAGCTCTTTACAGCAATTTTCAAGTTTGCAAGAGGGCAAGCTTTCATAGATGCAATTAATAAAATACTAGACTTTCCGCAACTTTCACATATTTCAAGTTTCAACCAAGCAATCACTCTGTGCTTGTCTGAACTCTTAATTAAAAGCGTCCAACGCTACTCACCAATGAAGTAGGACAAGAGAAAACCATCTCCCAAGGTATTATCTTGCAAAACCACTAGGAACCCAAAAACCAAAAACAAAAATGTTGTCAAAATGTAACAAAACTTGTTTCAAGCTTCACTTCCTACCCATCTTTGATGAAGAACTACTTTCTCTTTAGGATGGAAAACCAAAACTTGGGAAGAGAGCACTAGAGGTGGTGTTGACCGGAAGTGAAATGGAAAGGTCGGTAAAGTAAGAGCCATCGTTAACATCTCCATTACATGCATAGGAAGTTGTAGCACCACCACCACAAATTCCTACGCCAGTATCAGGACTAGTAGCAGTAGAAGTACCATAATGAGAAGAGTCCACAAGCTTTCTTGAACGGTGGCGACCTCTATGTATGTGCCTCTCGCAATACTTTTGATGTGGCAGAGCTTCTTTTCCACACCTCCATTTCTTCCCATCCGTTCTTCTACATCTCCATGGCTCTGCCTCTATGCCTTTCCTGAAGTCCAAACACGTGTGGCTAATTCCTAGAGCTAAAAAAAAAAAAAAAAAAAAAGGTCAAATCTTGTTAAATGCACTAGGTAAAATTCATCTTAAAAGCTAATTTGAATGAAGCTCAATCCACATATCAATATCACGACAATTTAGTAACTTATCAACGTGTAACAAATTCACAGTTTATCAATCTATCATATACATCATAAAATATCAAAAAGCCTAATGAGAAACGGGAAATGGGAGATGGGATTTTTTTTCTTTTTTTTGAGGGGACACTTACAAGTGGGGAAATTGCCAAAAGAGCAAGAGAAGCTCTGCCAAATGGGGAGAACAAGGTGGTACGGAACAGGAAGACCAGCCTCTATGTACTTGAAGATAAGCGCTTGAAGTTGAAGCTCTTGAAGCTGAAGAATTGTGAAGCCAATAAACGAACTTTTGGCGTCGAGTTTCTGACCAGAAGACCCTCTTCCAAGCTCAAGACTCAGCCCAACTGGTGGCGAATCTTCTTCTTGATGAACTGACCAACTACTTCTTTCCATTCCCTTAAAACCTGTGGAGATAATTGACACGGATAAACTGATCAGACAAAAACTAAGCAAATTCCGAGTCGTAGAAGTGAAGATGGGCAATACCGGAAGAGGGGATTTGAGGCTCCATAAGAGAAGTATGTTGCTGAGTTTAAAACTTAAAAAATATAAAATAAAAAATAAAAAAATCTAATAATAATATGGTCAATGAGAGAAGAGAGTGTTGCTTTTAGACGGCAGACAGTATGGACTGCCCGTGTCCTGAGTTACTGACAGAGAGCGTTGGCTTTCCAATTCACATCCTCTGCCAAGAGATGGCGGTAGTAGTGATAAAAGGTTCTCTGTTTAAAGATTATAAAATCTATAATAAAATGGTATCTGACAGGTATACAGTATTTATGTTATATTTAAATATAATATATATACATGTAGATAAAATGTATTTATATATATAATAAATATACGATATCATGAATAAAAATAAGAAAAAAAATAATTAATAAAAATAATAAAAAAATTAAGTAATTATTAATAATTATATTAAATTTAAAATATGATATAATTAATATTTAAATATAATATTTTATATTTAAATAAAAATTATATTATATTTTAATATAATAGGATAAATAATAAATAAAGAGGCATAAAAGTGCAAAATCGCAGTTGGGCTCTTTCTTCCTTGATGCATAATAATAAAAAAAGGCATAATAATAAAAAAAGGCATAACCACCGCATTTAAGGGCTGCGTGGAATAATAATTAAAATTAGAAATTTTCTATTTTTTTAATTCATTTGTTTCACTTTTTTATTTTAAATTTATCATTCCTTTAAATGTCCTTCTAAAGAATTTTTTTTATTAGAAAAATGTTATTTTAAAAAAATATTTAGAAATAAAATGATTTAGAGTAAAAAAAATATAAAATTTTAAATTTAAAAAAAATTAATATATATTATTTTGTTTTTTTCGAAATTCTATGTAATTTATAATAAAAAAATCATCTCATTTAGGTTTGTATACACAAAGATATAGATTTTTAAAATTTGAAATTTATTATAACGTCTCAAAAATATAAATAGTGAAAAGTGATGATAAAGTAAAAAAAATATTGTTTTGGAGACTTTTTTTAGAATCCCAAACGCCCCTTATATATATATTTTTTTTCTTTCTTTTTTATTATCCTAAAACTCAAAATTTAAAAATTTATAAGCTATATTATTTTCAATAAATTTCAAGTTTTTATATTATTCTTTATATTATAATTAATATCTAATTCATAGTTTTATAAAAGACACATTTTTAAAATTCATTGTCTCTAATTAAAAAAACTAAAGAATTTCAACTTTAATATTAACTTTAATTAATATTCTAAATGGACTTTAAGGGGTAGTTCGGAGGTAAATTTTACCTTCTTTAAAATCAATTTTTTTCCAACACTTCATCACTTTTTATTATTTATATTTTCAAAACGTTACAGTAAATTCTAAACTTTAAAAGTCTACAACTTTATGTATACAAGTCTAAATAAGATGATTTTTTTAAATTACATAAAATTTCAAGAGGAACAAAACATCCATATTGATATTTTTTTTCTAAAAATTTTTTTAAAATTTTATATTTTTTTCACTCCAAACAGTTTTTTCCCCCAAACATATTTTCCAATATAACTTTTTTCAACAAAAAAAAAAAATCTTCAAGCATCTCCCCCCGACCCCCTCTAAGCTTGAGTTTTGTGTTTTAAGATTTATATAAGAGGTGGATTATAATTTATATTAGATCAATTAAAATAATAAAAAATAATTAAAATTAGAAAAATAAAAAAGAAACCATAACAATCGATACTTAGCCTCCATTTGTTTATATATTATATTTTTATTATGATTAAATAAAATGTTATTTTTATCCAAACGTAAAAGTATTACATTCAAATACTAATTATATTATATTTTAAATTTAATATAATTACTATTTATTATTTTATTATTTTTATTTATCAAATCACATATTCTGTTTATATCTCTTTTTTATCTAATATTACCCATCATATCACGTATTTATTATTTAAATATAATTCAAATGTTTTTCATTTAAATATATATTATATTTAAATATAATATAAATATTTTTTAAATATAAATTATATTTAATATATCATATACAAATATAATGTAAATATGATATGTTTAACAAACGAAAGTTTTATATTTTGTTTGTTTGACATATCTATTTTTAAAAAATAAAAAAAATTTTACTTTAAAAAAATAAATCTTTTTAAATTTTCATATAAAATATTAAAAATTTTTCATTCTTAAAAAATAAAAAAAGTTTTATGTAGATAAAATTTTTTTTATTTAATCAAATAACTTTTTATTTAAAAAAAACTCAAAGCAACCTTTTATTTTTTAAAACTAAAATTTTTTTATTTTTAAAAAATAAACTATTAATTCAGACAAACCGATTAATTTCTACCACAAAACTGGTGCTCAACTTCTTTTATTTTTGTCCTCATATTCAACATATCGAAAGGGGACAGCGAAAGATAGAGTGAGACGAGATAGGCGGAGATGGGACTGGCAAGGTCTTCTGGCAAATGTCAGAGCTGCTGTTTTGTTTAGAGAGAGAATGAGGAGAGAGAAAGAGAGAAGAGCCAAAGCGTGACTGCAGTTGATGTGGAACCAACAGCAATATTTATGGCTCGTCACACACTCTCACTAACTCTGTCTCTGTCATCTCTGTCTATGTCTGTCTCTCTGTCTGTAGTCTAGTGGCATGGCTTTGTTTTTCGTACTTGAAGTAAAACAAAAGAGTTTCGAAAAGCTTTTGAAAACCAAACTGAAATTAAAAAAAAAAAACAAAATAACTGTGATAAGAATCTCAAAATAAAGCAAAACCACAAGAAATGATAAGAAATTATTGAAACGACAACGAAACATAAGCGACAAAAAAGTGGGAGACGACATAAAACCATTAGTAAATCCAGTGAATGACAAAAGATGTAAAAACGTGAGAGGAAAAAAATAAAATGATATACAAAAGCGGAGAAAGATTAGAAGACATTAAAAACTTAAAAAAAAATTGGAAAATGACAATTAAATAAATTTAGGGACAATAGAACTGCAAACGACGAATTTGTTTTATACTTAATCCACAGCACGTACGTATGATGTAACTGAGGATTCCTAAAAGAATACCTATTGGCTCAAAATGTTGCATTATCATTAATAATTAACCATTCAAAGAAAGCTTAGAGCAGGACAAAAGGCTTAAAGAAATTAAAACAAAATGTAATATAATATAATAAAAGAGTAAAAAAAATTAAAAGAAACAATAAACGATAATAGAACAACGAGAAGTAAATTTTAAAATGGGACCAAAAAAAAAAAATCATTAACGACAACAAAAGAGAGAGAACTGAAAGATAACAATGGGAGCAAAGAAAGCCGAAGTGATATAAGGTTTAAAAAGGGGATATGAAAAAAACTAAGATGAAGACGACATTTAAGTTCAGAACGACAATATAAGTGCAAACGATAAAACTGGAAAACGGCAGTAAGAAAGGAATCGACATAGAAAGAATACATACATTCCGACGATAGAAGAGCAAACGACTAAAAAATTGAAACGGAAAATCAGAAAACGACGAGGGTGTTTGGTTTTGTTTCCAAAACTGATTTCACGATTTCCTAGGAAATCGATTTCAAAATCGGTGTGAAATTGTGTTTGGTTTGTATTGTTTTTGAAAACAGATTTCAAAACGAATCCAAAATCGCCTTTGCTCCCAATATAAAATTGAAAACGATTAAAAGTCGTTTTCTCTGATTTCATTTTTCTCATTTCTCCCATTTTTCTGATTTAATTATTATGGTTAATTAAAATTTAATTGATATAGTAATTACTTAAATATTATGGTTATTAATTTTTAATTCATTTTTCAATTAAAAAATTTTATTAATTTTTAATTTTTGGTATTCATAATAAATTTTTTTTAAATCAAACATAAATATGTTTTTATAAAATACTTATAAAATGACTGGTTTTTCAAAATATAACCAAACACAGTTTCACTTTTTTGTTTCTCAAAACATACACTCAGAAAATAAAACCAAATACAATTTCAGAAACGTTCTCAGAATTGTTTTTAAAACGATCTCAAATTCAGAGAACTTAAAAACATAACAGATTTCAAAAACAATATCAAACACTACCGACAAGTCTGAAACTGAAAAGGAGAAGACTAAGGAACAAAAAATGGCGTCGCCCGGACTCGAACCGGAGACCTTCAGTGTGTTAGACTGACGTGATAACCAACTACACCACGACACCTTGATGTTCGGCTTTCCAAAATGTAAAAACATAAGCTAACTTCGCAGGCCCCTTTTTTTTTTTCCGGGGAATTTTGTTACCTCTAGCTTATAACCATTTTAGGTAAAACTATGATGGGTAAGCCTATTTAATCTATTGATGGTGTAAAAAAATAATTAATTATTAGATTAATTTTTTATGGTTAAGATTAAAAAGATATATTTAGAAAAATTATAAAATTAAATACAGCTTGTTATTATTTTTTCATGACATTTCCAAAAAATTAAAAAAAAACTCAGGCAGCCCTCCACCACTTTTTCCTCTCAAACTTATTGACAGAGATCACCAGAAGAGGAAAAACTTGGCCTTGAGACCTATTATAGCCACAACAAGGGGCCCAATGATGGGCATGGAGAGAGGCAGGATGTTGACGGCGACGAGGGCAATGGGGAGGCCGAGGGGGCGATGATAGGTGGGGGTAGTGAGGTTTTGATGGTGGTGATTACTTGGGGTGGCCAAGGTGACTATGGCGGCGATTATTTGACCATTTAAAGATGATCGGATGGTAAAAATTTTTGTCTATTGATGGGGAAAAGTAAGGTGCCCCCATTATAAGATTACCCTTTTTTTAATTTCTTCTTACAAACAAAGAAACAATATGGTAATTTATAAGTAGATATTATTGGATGAGTGTTTGGATCATTAATTGGATTTGTGTTACATTAAAATGCAATTGAATGTGTGTTTAGTATATCAAACATTGCATTAAAAAAATATTTTTAAAATTTAAATCCAAATTATTCATGATTTCTTTTTTTTTATTTACTTTTATTAATCACATCATATATACTTTCTTTCACTCTCTTTTTTTCTATTTATTTTTACCAATAACATTACATACTTTATATCTATCTCACTAACAACCCAAACACATATTATATTTAAATACAATTCAAATCCAAAATATTCAAAGCATTCAATGTATCAGATTTTAATGTAATGCAAATATAATACTAAATCTAAACGCCCTAAACGATCCTATCCAGATAGTGACTAGAAAGGGACTCGTGGTTGTGGATACGTAGAACTCGTCTCATTGACTACACATTGTTCGTAAGTTATGAACTTAAAAGAGCGTTCCGCTTTGTATGTTGATTAAAAAAAAAAAAACTATTTACTATTCTACTGTAGCTTTCTTATTGTGCGATTATACGAACTTTCATTCACTAGTCAACATGTTCGTTTACTTAACTGTGTAGATTTTAACTTTCATGAATTTTCTGATTTGTGCACAACATAAACCATTGAAATCATATGCGTTTCACTGCCCATATACAAGTTTTATAGTTCTTAGTTATGTATAAAGCCCAACGTACTATGAAAGCTGGTAATTTCTGTTAAAAAAACTTTTTTTTAATCCTGATTAGAAAAAGAAAAACAAAACTATTTTTTGTCCTTCATGCCTAGAAATGGTTCCTCACCTTTAATTTCAAATTGGTCCTTCACTTTTAAAACGTAGAAAACTTAATCCCCACGTCTTAGTATTTTATTGTAGTTGTTGTTCTTATTTCTTTAACCTTTCTGTCAATTGGGTATTGAAAAAGAACATTTTATGCATATGATATTGACGGAACATTACACTCTAATAACGGAACATCATCCATATTCCATCATCTTTTAAAAGACTCACGGCTTCAAGCATGCATCACCAGTTTATATGGTAGACACGCGGAAGTGATTTTGAGAGGGGAAAAATTGAAAAATTTGACGACTATTAGTAGTCTCAAAGAGCTATTTTATTAAGTTATAAAAGCTCCTCTAAAATTTTTTTATTTTTATTTATTTATTTATTATCTAATTAATTTCTAAGGCATGATTCCCTGGTTACCATTTTGATGCCATTTTAGTAAATTGACATGAAAAATGGACAGTTTTCATTGCGGACCAAAAGTAAATAATAGTTACTTAAAGATAGGAAAGCAAGAGGAAAAATTATTAAATAAATTGGCATACCATATCATTATACTTAATATTAATATTATAGTTGCAAGATTTTGGTTAAAGTCAAGGAACGATTAGGGTATTATATATTTATGTATAGCAAGCTGATAATAATTAAAATTGGAGGATATCTAAAACTAATCTTTAAGCAAATGAAAAGGCGTAACTTCTATTGGCCTTTAAAATAAAAATGAGGAGGATTAGGTGGAAAAAAAAAAAAAAAGAGGAGGAGAAGAATAAATTAAATTACATTTTAAGTATCCCACGCAACACTATAATATTATTATTTCTCACCATGATAATCTAATTAAGGGGTTGCAGCTTATTATGTACTATAGGAAAACCAGCAATTTTCGGTCCAATAGTCCAAAATTATGCGTTCTGGAATACCAAAAGTTAATCTAACAAGTTGACTCCGCGTACCTAGGCATTCATACAAGCCTAGTAATTATTATAATTAACAATCCTTCTAAACCCATTTTTCTGCATATATATACAAGCGTTTGTGATAATTTCGACAAGCACTAGAAAATTAAAAAAAAAAAAATTAAGAAAACAAAAATGAGAAATAAATCCTTTGAAGCTTTGTCTGTTATGGAGCTCATGCTGTTTCTCTTCCTCGTAACTCCCATTCCTAAGATTTCTTCTTCATCAGCTCAGGCAAACAACTTAGAAACATACATAGTTTATGTGGATGAGCCAGAGAGTTTAAAAACAATGGCAATATAGGATTTACACGAATGGTACCAGTCGCTTTTGCCGGTTGTGAGCGTGGAAGATGACACTAGCTCAACCCAAAAGCCTAGCATGGTGTACTCGTACCGACATGTTCCTGGTTTTGCGGCGAGGTTGACTTCTGAGCAAGTCAAAGCCATGGAGAACAAGGATGAAATTCTGTCTGTTCGTAAAGTAAGGATTTTCAATCTTCAAACAACTCATAGTCGGTCAGCGAGGTGGAAAGGCGCTGCCAGCCAATCAACGGCACGAAAATCTGCAACAACAAGATCATCGGTGCCAGGAGCTTCCAAAGCGCCGGTAGAGGATTGTCGAAATCGTCGCAGGATAAATTAGGCCACGGCATGCACACCGCCAGCGCGGCGGCGGGGGCCTTTGTCATCGGCGCCGCGGTGCTGGGCAACGCCAACGGCACTGCCGCAGGCATGGCGCCCCGCGGTCACCTAGCGGTTTACCGAGTCTGCGGCATGTCGGTCGGCTGCGTGGAGAGCGACGTCCTAGCCGTGATCGACGCCCGCGGTACAGGATGGCGTTGACATCATCTCCCTTGCCGGCAGCGTAGGCTCTGGTGCTCTGTACCATGACGCCATTGCGTTAGGCTCATTCAGCGCAATGCAAAAAGGGATCTTTGTGAGCTGCGCGGCAGGAAATGCGGGTCCGTACAATGCTTCTGTGGCCAATGACGCTCCTTGGATCCTCACAGTCGGAGCTAGCACCATGGATAGAAATATAAGAGCCACATTTAGGCTCGGAAACGAGGCTCGAATCCAAGGCGAATCAATCTTTCATACGACGCATTTCGACTCGAAAAAACTATTGCCTCTTGTTAATCCTGGTGGGAGCAATCATGATTCCTGGTCTAGACGATGCTTCCTTGGATCACTAAACATCAACGGCTATGTTGATGTGAGGGGAAAAATAGTCTTGTGCTAGAGAGCAAGAGAAGCGAGAAGATCAGAGCAAGAAATTGAGGTGAAAAATGCTGGTGGAATTGGTATGGTCCTCATGAACCAAGAGCCTGACGGATTCAGCACAATTGCGGAAGCCCGTGAGCTTCCTGTAATCCAGGTGAATCAAGTTGAGGCTGAAAGGCTCAAAGCATACATTAACTCGACCTCAAATCCAGAGACGAAGCCAGCATTCAAAGGCACTTCAATAGAAGAGAAGTCCTTTGCTCCCATGGTAGCTTCATTTTCTGCTCGAGGGCCGAGCACCGGAGTACTAAAACCGGACATTATCAGTCCCGAAGTGAGCATCCTGGCAGCTTGGCCATTCTCTTTCTTGATAAGAAGAAGAGTCCGATATCGACGACGTTTAATGTCATGTCTGGAACTTCCCTGTCGTGCCCGCATTTGAGCTGCATTGCCGCTCCGCTCAAGGGCTCTCACCCCGATTGGTCTCCGGCGGCTATTAAGTCTGCGATCATGACGACAGCCAATCCATTGAACCAGCAAGGCCTGCCAATCCCCGACGAGAAACTCGTTCCCGCCAGCGTGTTTGTAATCGGTGCAGGCCATGGGCAAATGACCCGGGGCTTGTGTATGACATCAAGCCTGAAGATTATGTTTCTTACTTGTGTGGCCGAAATTATTCAGACAGAAATGTGGGGATTTTCTTGCAGAGGAAAGTGAATTGCTCCGAGGAGAAGATTATAACTCAAGAAGAATTGAATTATCCTTCTTTTTCTGTTATATTTACGTGTCTTTTCGTCCTCCAAATATCACTTTCAAAAGGGTGGTGACCAATGTTGGACCAGCTAGTTCGTCTTACACAGTAAAGCTTGACCATCCTAAAGAAGTGAAGGTTATTGTGAAGCCTGCGAAGTTGACTTTCACTAGGCTGAAACAGAAAGCAAGTTATTCAGTGACATTTGCCAGAACTGAGGCTACATATTATGTGCCTCATCGTGAGTTTACTCAAGGATCCTTGGAATGGATTTCTGATCATAAACATTCCGTTAGAAGCCCCATATCCGTCATATTTTATTGATAGATATTTTATAGCTATGAGTATTGAACTTTGCTTGTAGTTGTTATGGTTTTTATTACGATTCTGGTGTTGTGGAATTTTCTTTAATATATTGAATAATTTGGTTGGTGTGTTTTCAGACAAGTTCACTTCATTCTTTCTTCTTTTTTAGCTTGAACCAAACAAATTAACGTAAAAAGTGACACCAATATCTAAATAAACGTTGAAGACAGACGCGGGGGGGCGGTGGTGTGTGGGGGAACTTTAAACGACAAAAAAATGACGGCACACGATTGGAAAACGACAATTAGAGTGTAAACGACGACAAAACATTAACGACGATGGAACAGACCTACCAAATAGAAGTGACGACATTCAAAGACAAGCTGGAGTATGATTGCGAAAAGTAAGACAACAAAAAACGATAACAAACAATATAAACGACGATGTAAAGTAATGAAGGGTAAAACGACAATAACTATACGGTTTAAACGACGCCAAAGTAAAAAACGACAAAATTGTTAATAAATCAGGCGCACGACGACAAATGTACAAAACAAAATTAAAATTACCAAGAGAAATGATAGAATACAACATATTCAGTAGGTATTTATAAAATATATAAAATATTTTTAAAAGTTAGTAAAATCATAATATATTTTTATTTCTTATTTTAAAACAAATTAATTTATTTTCAAATTTATTCCCTATTTTTCTTTCCTCACACTCTCTATCGCCACCTTACATCTCTCTCTCCGTTCTCTTTCTCTCTTTACTCCATCACAAAAAAGGAGTGCTGGTGACGGAGGAGAGCAGTGATGGAGGACGTGGTGACTGATCACAATATCGACGATGGCAATAGAGATGCCTCGAGTCACAATGGTGGCGGTGGGCATGCAGGCGTACGTTCCAGATCAATCGTGGAGTCATGGCCGTGGAGGTCGCCATCCCCATTGGGAAATCCTGATGTCAGGAGGGAAATTGCGATCTCGTGATTTCGAGTTGATCTCGAGCAAACCCAAATCCTTTGTCGTAGCGAGCTCATCCTCGCGTCTCATCGCGCGCTGTTAACTATCACGACCTCTAACGACTCGCTGGAGAAGGTTGATGACAACGGCGCAGGCAACCTGAATGGCAAGCTTATTGACGGCGACAGCAACGACGCCAACGGGGAGATGGGAGAGGAGAGGAGAGGAGAGAGAGTCATGGGAGAGAGCTGCTAGAGAGAGAGAGAGGACGGGAGAAAGAAAGGAGAGAGAGGAAACAAAGAGGTATTTTTTTTATTTTTTTTCTTACAATTTACAGTAATTATAATATTAAGTAATTATAATTTTAAATTATATATTATATTTTACTATTTTGTCCATTCTTCCAAACTACAAACAATTTTTACTAGAGAACAAGTGGACAACACAAAGACCAATAGCAAAAGTATAACTGAAAAAAAGTCATAAAAAAAAAAAATCAAATGCCTTCAAAGCAACAACAAAACTAAATGGAAAAAAAAAAATCTAAAGATGAAAAAAAAAAAAAAAAAAAAAGAGGAAAAACAATTAGTTTAAACGTCAACAAAATTTGAGAAAGATAGTGAGAGTGTAAACAGAACTTAAAGAGAGGAAAATGCAACAGAAATGGAAACGACATCAAAAAGTAAAACGATAGGATCAATTGTTTCTTTAATATCAACTTACAATTCATTAACAATTGATGGGAATACATCGTCACTGTCACTGAGATTCTTTCAAAATAAACCTAGTTAAAATGATTGTTCATTTATCCAGATCATAGTGTGGTACATACGTTCAAATTATATTATATTTAAATATAATATAAATTTTTTTAAAATATAAAAATATTTCATTTAAATGTCAATCATATCACATTTTAAATCTAATATAATCACTATTTATTATTTCATATTTTCTATTACTTTTATTAATTATATCATATATTTTTTTCTTTTTATTTTTACTTATCACATCACATATTTATTATTAAAATATAATTCAAATACTTTTCACTCAAATATATATTATATTCAAATATAATATTAATATTTTTTATTTAATAAATAATATTTAATATATTATATTCATACATAATATAAATATAATAAATTCTGTTATACTGTTAATTTCATCTCATTCAGTTAAAACTAACATGATATTCTTTTTCTTATTATTTTTTGAAATTAGAAAAGTTCCTCGATACCTTAAAAGCAGTATAAAAGTACACAAAACGAAAGCTTCTGGCCCTTAAACACCATACAACCGACACAATTCCAAAGAACGAATTCTTTCCTTTTTTTCATCAATTTTTTTCCAGTTTTCTTTCATTTTTGGTTTGTTCTTTTCTTTATTTAATTTCTCAAGTCTATTGTTTACTCTTTCTTAGAAAGATTACTTTTTCTTAGAATGAAAAATTTTTCATTTTTCAATTTTGAACATGTCAAACAAACGGAGTCATAATCTCTTTGAAAAACTCAGGGAACATTTTTGAATAATCATGAAATTAAAACTCAGCAGACATCCTTCCAAAAAAAAAAAAAAAAATCAACAGATATCTCTTTCAGATTTTGTTTTAATGTAAATTAAGAGGTGACACTGGAAATTTTTTTTAAGAGAAAACTAAAGGTATGTTTGTTTGGAAGTTTTATTTTTTGAAAATAAAAAATTTTTCATTTTAAGAAAATAAATCTTTCTAAATTTCTATATCTGAATATCCAAAATTTTTCACTTTTGAAAAATGAGAAAAGAGTTCTCAAAAAAAAAAAAAAAGTCGAAACAAATTTTCACTCTTAGAAAAAAGTTCAAATAACTTTTTATTTTCCAAATCTAAAAATCTTCCATTTTTCAAAAATAAACCTTACATCCAAACATACACTTGGTAGAAAAGATAATTTATAGTATATTTGAACCAAACTAGTGATGTTGATTTTTATAACATAAGCGTATGTATTGCAAACAAGAAATTTAATGATAAATAAGAATTATTTTTTTGAAAAATTACTAGTATAATTGTTAATTACTAAAATCATATCACCTTAATTTTATTTAAATAATAAATTTATAAAGATAAAAATAAATTAAAATAAAATGAAAATAACAAAAAATCAAATGAAATAATAGGAGATAAAAATCAATAAAACAAAACCTAAGATTGTAATCTTCTTTCAACACCTCAACTAAATCTTTTGACCCTTTTCTTGACAAATTAACCACATCGAATTATTAATTAAGAATCTTAAATTATTTAAAAGTTTCTTCTGATAGTCAAATAAAAATACCTCCTTTATGTAACTCACTATTTCGTATGAGAATTAGATTAAGAAAGATTTATTAAGTAAAGACTATCTCAATGATTACACATGTTACATAGGTATGTTACTATCCTATACAAACTCAAGGCTTCTGCACATAGATCATATGTCATTCTATCTAAAATTAAACACACAAATCCCTTTTTCAAGTTCATTAGGATTTATTAAATCAATTTAATTAGTGGTCAATTAATTAGAAGCATTAAGTATAAGATAGACAAATTAATAAAAATCAATGGCAAGAATAAAATAATTCAAGCTATATATTGAGTTCTAATTACAATCTTAGAAAAAGAAAGTAGTTCATAATCGAAATAAAAAAACACAACCTAAAAGAATATTGACATTAGTGAAATTGCACATAAAATTAGAAGAGAAGAAAGATTAAGAGAAAAATATGATAAAGCTAATCTTTCAATGTTCAAGCTCTTTCTCTTCTCTTTGAATCTCATTTATGTCTCTCTCTCTTTCTCAAGTTTTTCTAAGGCCATATGACTGAAAAACAATGAAAAAGACTCCCCATTTAACCTTAATCTCGCTTATTTAATGACTTATTCGAAAAAGCACAACTTTTGAATAAAAAACTTTACAAAAAGAGAAATTATCGTAAACGAATGGTGCAGCACCCATCAGCCGCAGCTGCAGTTCCCACTTCCTGCCTATGCCATCATTGTAAGCACTATAGCGCTGGCTACTGGTTCTCCAAGCGTGGCTGCAGCGCCCAAGCTCTGAAATTTCCCCTCCGACGCTGCAGTGTCCATTTTGCCAAGTTGTAGCACCCAAAAATCTTGTTCTTCTTTTCTTGAGCAATTTTTTCTTAAAGTTTCATACATTACATCCAAAAGCTATTAATCTCTTAACCTATAAAAATAAGACTAAAAACAACTAGAAAAACATTAAACAACTCTTAAACTAACAAAATATCAAGAGGAGAGTAATTAAATCACCAGGTATAAAATTGACTCATCAACTAGCCACACATGCAACATAAATAAATATATATCACAAAGTCTCATGTCTAGTACCAAATGATATTCAACTTATTAACGTGAATGCGAATTTTAATTAATAAAAATTTAAATTCATATAAAATAAAATATATATAAGGAGAATTCTCATTCACAAGATATTTTTCAATATCCCATACTTACATTTCCTTTTGTATAAATTTACATTTCTAATAATTGACGTTCACTGACATTTATGGTAGTGTTGGATATCATATAGTATCAAATATGAAACCACTTTAATATATAGGATGGAGTTCTAATTATCATTTCAAAAGGCAATATTGTTTCTCTTACAGAGTTAGAGCTACTTAGGTACTAACCGAAAAGGCCAGCAAATTTTTCGGTCCCCTAGCTCCAATATGCTTTTTGATCAAGAACCAAAAGACTTTTTTTTTTTTAATTTGAAATTTGAAATTTGAAATTATCAGCATATGACTTGACTGGCTCTACGTACGTAGAATTCATGCAAGCTCCAAAAGGCCTTTTAGAACTATATACGAAAGTCTCCCCTTTTCCTATGTATACGGGCGTGTGTGATAATTTCTAAAACGCACTAGAAATTTCCAAAGAATAAATAACAACGAACAAAAATGAGAAGCAAAAAGTTTGGAGCTTTGCCTGTTATGGAGCTCATAATGTTTCTCTTTCTCGTAATTCTCATGCCTAAAATTTCTTCTTTTTTTTTTTCTAAGGCAAACAATTTAGAGACCTACATAGTCTTTGTAGAGAAGCCAGAGGGCTTAACAACAATGACTTCGGAAGATTTACACGAATGGTACCAGTCGTTTTTGCCGGTTGTGAGCACGGAAGATGAAACTAGCTCAACCCAGAAGCCAAGCATGATGTACTCGTACCGACATGTTCCTGGTTTTGCGGCGAGGTTGACTTCTGAGCAAGCCAAAGCCATGAAGAACAAGGATGAAGTTCTGTCTGTTCGTAAAGAGAGGACTTTCACTCTTCAAACAACTCATAGTCCTCAATTCTTGGGGCTTAACAAGGAAAAGGGCTTTTGGAAGGACTCAAATTTCGGTGAAGGCGTGATCATCGGAGTTCTCGACTCTGGTATAACGCCGGGCCTTCCTTCTTTTGACAACACTGGAATGCCGCCTCCGCCAGCAAGGTGGAAATGCACGTGCCAGCCAATCAACGGCACAAAAATCTGCAACAAGAAGATCATTGGTGCAAGGAACTTTGGTAGTAGGCCATCGTGGCCGTCAGTGTTGCTGGATGAATCAGCCCACAGAAAGCACGGCTGCAGGGGCGTTTGCGTGGGACGCCGCGGTGCTTGCTAACGCCAATGGAACTGCTGTCGGCATGGCACCCCGTGCTCACCTGGCGGTTTACCAAGTTTGCTGCATGCGGATCAGCTGCTCTGAGAGCAACTTCCTGGCAGGTCTTGACGCCGCTATAGACGACGGCGTAGACATCATCTCCATCTCGCTCTCCGGCAGTCGCTCTGTTGCCTTGTATGATGACGCCCTTGCATTACGCTCTTTCAGCGCAATCCAGAAAGGGATCTTTTTTAGTTGCTCGGCAAGCAATGGAGGTCCGCTTTTGTACTGTGTGACCAACGTAGCTCCTTGATTGCTCACAGTCGGAGCTAGCACCATGGATAGAATCATAAGGGCCGGTGTAAAACTAGGAAACGGGGATAAAATCCATGGCAAATCGATCTTTTTGTCAAAAAGATTTCGACTCTAAAAAATCACTGCCCCTGGCTTTCCAGGTGCTAATTATACTTATCACCCAATTGTACAATGCGGTTTTACATCACTTAGAAAGTTTGCTCGTCATGTTAAATTGGAGGGGAAATCTGTCTTGTGTGATAGTTCTAGATTCATAGGGACATCAATGCAAATAAATGCGGTGAAACGGGCTGGCGCTATTGCCATGATCCTTATGAACCAAGAGAGCGACGAATTCAGCACAACGGCTGAAGCTCATATCCTTCCTGTGATCCATGTGAGTCATTCTGCGGCGTCTAAGCTCAAGGCATACGCCAGATCAGCCTTGGACCCAGAGGCGAAGCTAACTTCCGATGGAACTTCAATTGGAGAGAATCCAAATATTGCTCCCATGGTGGCTTCATTTTCTTCTAGAGGGCCGAGCACATTGCTTCCTGGGATACTAAAACCGGACGTTATTGGTCCTGGCGTAAGCATCCTAGCTGCTTGGCCATTCTCCCTTGATCAAAAGAAGCAGATTGCCAAACCAAAGACGTTCAATATCATGTCTGGGACTTCCATGTACTGCCCTCATTTGAGCAGTATGGCCGCTCTGCTCAAGAGCTCTCACCCTGATTGGTCCCCGGCAGCTATTAAGTCAGCGTTCATGACGACTGCCGATCCATTGACCCGGCAGGGACTGGCGATCCCAGACGAGAAACTCGTCCCCGCTGATGAGTTTGCCATCAGTGAAGGCCATGTTAACCCCTCAAGGGCAAATGACCCGGGGCTTGTGTATGACATCAAGCCTGAAGATTACGTTTCTTAATTGTGTGGCTTAAATTATTTGGATCGGCAATTGGGAATTCTCTTGCAAAAGAAGGTAAAATGTTCGGAGTAGAAGAGTATTGGTGAAGTAGAGCTGAATTATCCGTCGTTTTTGTTGTTGCTGTCGTTTAATGGTGCTTCAAATGTCACTTTCAAAAGGTAGGTGACTAATGTTGTGCAAGCTTGTTCGTCTTATGCCGTGGCGGTTGATCCACCTAAAGGAGTGAGGGTTGTAGTGAAGCCTGAGAAGTTGACTTTCACTAGGCTGAAACAGAAGGCAAGCTATTCAGTGACGTTCATTAGAACTGTGGGGCTTTATGCTCGTAGTCCTTCAAGTTATGAGTATTATCAAGGATCTTTGAAATGGATTTCTGATCGTGGACACTCCGTTAGAAGCCCGATATCAGTCATCTTTTCTTTTACTCTGTATTGAACTTGGATTATAGCTGTTACAGCCTTTTGTTGTAATTCTGGTTGTTCTGCAATTCCGCTATATATTTATTGAATAAATTGTTTATGAGATTTAAGACTGTAGTAGTTTACGAAATTTCCGTGTGTGCAATTTATGTTATGCGAGCAAAGCTTCAGATTGTAATTTGCTAGTCGACGAGGATTACTTTGTAAAAAAAAAAAAAACAAAAGTCTAGACTTTTTTTTCTTTTCCCCCTTGCTGGGAGCCAACAGCTTGACAAAGAGAACGTGTACTTAAACTTTAAGCATCTAAAAGTTTAGCCGATGTATTTAATTTGAGTTTAGCTTAAAATAAGATAATTAAAACTAAAGTTTGACATTTGGTATATAAAGTTAGATAATTTATTAAAATAATAAAAGCAAAGATAAAAGTTATTAAAACGTGATTTACTAAATTAAATTCAAGTTAAAATTAAGTTTGAACCAAATGTCTATTTCAAATTTAAGTCAACTTACCTTCAAATTAGAATTGACAATGAAACGGACGCTAAAGCTAAACATGATAAAATGAAAATCATTAAGGAATTGAAAAAATCACATAAAATATTGTGATTGGTATTTGATATTAGCCATTAGGTAATTAATATGGCTAAAGAAAATTTTGAAGCCAACGGTAGTTTCATGGAGATTTTAAGTTCGATCCCTTGTTCATGTGTTATAAAAAATAAAAATTATATAAAATCTAAAACATAAAATATGATAGATGACTGAACAACAATACTTATTTCTCCATTACGTGTCTTATAAGTTTTTTTATTACCATTGTCTTAAATCCAGCAGGAGAAAGAAAAAGAATTACGGAAAAAAAAAAAAAGCAATTTACTTGTTTGCATTTGTTCTTCGTTTGGATCAGCCTTCTCGCTTACGTTAACCATGAGTACTCATTAGCTTCTTTCGACTTTCAAGTGTGTTACACCTTAATTTGATTGGTCTTAATTGTTGGAGTGAAACCACATGTAAAACTGACTTAACAAACTTCATAAATCCAACTTGACTCAAAAGATTAATCTTTTGGGTCTTGAGTTTTTCTATATATATAAACCATTTTATATATACATCTACTTTTTTTATAAGATAATATACACATGTATTTTTTTCAACAATCTCTCCCTTATGTATATATTCATTGAGTTCACTCTCGAACTAAAGTTTTTGATAGTCGGTACATCCAAACATCACTCTGATGCCACTTATTAGAGAGAAACCACGTATAAAACCGACTTAACACACTTCAGGAATCTAATTTGACCAAAAAGATTAACCCATTGGGTCTTGAATCCTTTCATATATATAAACTATTTTACATCCTTATTTTCTTTTTATGTGTGATAACACACACATGAGCTTTTCTCAACATTTTGAAGAAGTTTAAAATACACCATCTTTTTTATGTTTTTGACAAATTTCATTTTTTACTTCCTAAATTTTGGTGCTTTTATAATTATGTTTCTTGAATTTTGAAAACTAATAGAAATGCTTATGAATTATAAAATGTTATCATTTTTACTCATTTTATCAGTTAAATGAATAAAATATTTTATTTTTATCCCTTGAACTTTAATACTCTTGTAACTTTACCCTCAAAAATTTTGAAAATTGGTATTTATACCCATCATACTTTGAATTGATAGTAAAAATATCTTTCAAACTTTAAACCATTATTAAAAAAAAATGCACATTCTTTAATATTTTGGTCATATAAAACTTGAAAAAAATTTATTTTTACCCCCTAAACTTTAGTGTATTTAAAAATTAACTCTCAAAACCTAAAAATAATTCATGTGTTTATAATATTTGTTTTTAAAATTAAAGTCATTACAAGAAAAAAAATGTGTATTTAGATCAATTAAACTTCAAATTATGTTAGAAAAAAATATCCCTTATTTCACATTTTGACTATGTAAGATTAGAAACAACTTTATTTTTGTCCTTTAAATTTTAGTACATTTTTAAAATTTTATCCCTTAATATTGAAAAACTAGTGCTTATATTTCTTAATCTTTAAACTATTGGCAAAATCACTTATATTTTGCCAACTTAAAGGTGATGTGCCATTAGTTACTAAAAAGTTAATTAAAATTAAAATCTTTATAATTACAAAAATAACCTTAAAAATCTGTCAAGAATCTAAATGTACAAGTTCCTTTATTATTATTATTTTTTGTTTGTTTTCTTGTAATGGTTTCAATTTTAAAAACAAATCTTACGAATGCATTAATCATTTTTGGGTTTCAAGAGTAAAGTTTCAAATGTGCTAAAGTTTAAAAGATAAATACAACGTTTTTCCAAGTTTTATATAGTCAAAAATATGAAAGAATATGTATTTTTTCCAACAACTTAAATTTTAAAAGACATTTTTGCTATCAATTTAATATTTGATGGGTATAAACACTAGTTTTTAAAGTTTGAATGACAAAATTACAAAAATATTAAAGTTCAGGAGAATATTCTATCTATTTAATTGATGAAATGAGTAAAAATGATAACATTTTATAATTTAAGTAACATTTCTAGTAGTTTTAAAAGTTTATAGGACAAAGTTATAAGAGCACCAAAGTTTAGAAAGTAAAAATAAAATTTGTCCTTGTGTTTTTATTTCTCATGAGAATACATGTTGTCATCTATTAGCAAAGTATTTATTATCTACTATAGGTTCATCAGCTGGATAATTGAAGAGTGTAGACAACTAAATAGTTATGCAAATGTATCAAGTTTTTATCTAATAATGGAAAATATAAGCCCAATATTGAATGATTTGTAGATAATTACAAACAATTTTGTGTATCAAATTATAAATTTATTATATGGACATTTATAAATTAGAATATTAAAAAGTTAATTCAATAATTAAAATAAAATATGTATTAATAGAGGAAAAATATAGGTACTATTATAAGTTTTTATTTTTTTAATAATAGAAGTTGCTATCAGGAGACGTGATGATACAATGACTTATTTATATAGATGTTCTTTGAATTTTTTGAATTTGGCAATATAGTCCTTAATTTTTTTTTTTACAATTAATCACCTGAACTTATAATTTTTGACAATTCAGTTTATTAAAATTTGGATAATTCTTTACACATAACTTATACATTATAGTCCAAAAGGAGTATTATTGATCATTTTTGCTTATTTCTAGTATAATTTCCTTTGAAATCTTTACCTTAATTAAATTATACTCAAATTTAAACATAAACTTTAAAAAGAAATTTGTTTTTAAATTAAGTAAATATGATTAATAATGTCCCTCTTAGACTATATTACATAAGTTTTGTGTCAAAAACTATTTTAATTTTAATTGATATAAGCAAAAAGAACTGAACTACCAAAAATTATTAATTCAGGGGGTTGATTACCAAGTAAAAAAGTTTAGGAACAAAATTACCAAATTTAAAAAGTTCAGGGGCACCCATACAAATAAGTCTAATATTATGGTAGTCCATTTTTGGTTAAGACCAATGAATTCTAAAGAAGAGTTATTATAACTATGAACTGAAATCCTCAATCTAAAAATTGATGTCTAACAATAATATTATATCACATCATTTTAAAAAATTTAAAATGCTTTATAAATGATGATTTGTATCTCAACATTTAACTTCTTTTGATGATGTATCATAATACGATTGGTTAAACATAATTTGGGACACTAAAATTGAACAGAAGATTTTAGTTTTATAACTCTGTGCCTTTTGTTTCGGCAAAGATTGTGACATTTTATGTATATGTGTGTTAACATGTGATTCATAGAAATTGATGAGGAATTTATGTTAATTACTCTTTAGGTAAATAAAAGGACAAAACTTCTATTGGCCTTTGAAAAAAATAAAAGATAAAAGGAAATCACACTATATAGTATATTTAGAATATACTAATAAAAATTGTAGCATATTTTTAAAATAATGTAAAATTATAACAAATTTGAATTTCACTTTTAGTTTTTTCAATTTTATCATTTTCCCCCTCCCTCACTTCTTTCACTCTCTTCCTTTCTCTCTCTCTCTATCTCTTCATTGCCAAGAGAGACTTATGATTTGGCTTCTCCTTTAGCATAGTTAGAGTCGCATCACTATAGAGTTGCATTGTTGTTCGAGTTGAGGCTTCGTGAGGAGCAATCGTTGTGATGAAAAGATCACAACCACAGATTTACAAGGTTGATTATGAGATCTCGTCTCTACCAAGCCTAAATTGCGTCATCGATTGACTCTGATTGGACAAAATCAAGATGGCGCCTAAGACAGAATCGCATGATGATTAGGACTAAATCGTCGATGACTACGACTTCTCCGATGTGGGGAGAGAAAGATGTGATTCTTGGGGTCCTTTGTGATAGCACAGGCTACTGGAACAACAATCTTATGATGGTGAGGAAGCTCGCGATGGCAACAGCCATCTGACGGGAAGATAGATTTGGTAGAGAGAGAGGGGAATAAAGAGACTCAAGGAGATATTTAGTTTTTTTACGTGTTATTTGTCTTAATTATGCTATTTTATATCAATATTTTAGTTTCTACTATTATTTTAAAACACTAAATTATATTATACTATTTTAGCTAATCTTCTGAAATGGGAAGATATTTGAAGTAACCCATGCAACATATATGTATGATCTATTAATCAATAATAAAAGATATAGTTATTTTTAAAAACCCTAATTAAGTATTTAATAAAAACCGTAAGTTTCAGTCTAATAGTCCAAAATATGCCTTTTAAAACACCCAATGTTAATTTAATAAGTTGACTTCACTGACCTAGGCATTTATACAAATTCTGAAAAGCCCTTTATCACAAAGGTTAATAGCTCTCGTGATCCTTGATATTTTGGTAAGTAACCGATTAATTCTTAATTTTTTTATAAGAAAAGTCTCAAGCTAGTAAAAAGGAGCAAAATCGTAACAATCGTTAAAAAGAGACGGTTTTAGTGTATGTGAACTGCACATGCCCTCAATTGGAGCGTATTTTAATCAAAGAACTCTCAAGTCTCCTATTTCTTTCTTTCTTCTCTTTTTCTTCTTCTTTGCTTTTGTTTGAATGAGATGTGTACTTTTAAAAAATGGAAAATTTCATTTTTAGAAAATAAAAAATTGTTTGGATTTTTTTTTTCAAAAATGAAAATTTATTTAGCTAGATAAAAAAAAATTCTACTTTTTAAAAGAAACTCATTTTTCATTTTTATGGAAAATTTTTGCAGTTTAAGTAAAAAATTCACTTTTTAAAAGTAAAAATTTTTTCATTTTATAAAAATAGATATGTCAATCAAACAAAGCAGCTTCTTCCATTTCACTTCACCATCTTTCTCTTCATCTTTGATTTATTCCTCATCCTCCATCAAAGTTTACATCGCCGACCTTTCCAGTGTTGAGAAAAGTGCATGTGTGTGTTGTTTCACATGAAAAATAGATGGACATGTGAAATGATTTATATATATGGAAGGATCCAAGACTCAATAGGTTAACCTTTTGGGTAAAGTAGAGCTTGTAAAGTATGTTAAGTCAGTTTTACATGTGGTTTTTTCAAACAAATGGTATCATAGTTGATGGTTCGTATTGATTAAGTAATAACACTCAGTTATCAGTTCCCATGTTACCTCTCATGGAGAGTTGGTATTACCTACATTTGGTGTAGTTATTGATGTGGATTTTGGAGCATTTGGTGAACTCACATGGTTTTAACTTCTTTCCATACTCGAGTTGACTTTCATTTAGAGTATGATGCTTAGATGTGCTGGCTATAAGAAACCTTGGTTTAGGAAGAGCTCAGTGAACACACACGAGGGAGAGATAGTTGTGAAAAGTGCACGTGTGTATTGTTTCTCATGGAAAGTGGATGATAATGTGAAATGGTTTATATATATATAGAAGAATATAAGACCTAACAAATTAACCTTTTAGACAAAATTAGACTCTTGAAGTGTATTAGACCAGTTTTACATGTGATTTCTCCCTAACAACTAAATCCCTCAATCATGGCTTCCTCCATACTTATTAGTCCTCCTCCTCTACTGCTATTTTTTTTCTGGCCCACAACCCTCTATGCTAGCACCGGTAAGACTTGATCAGAGACGAGGAATCTCAGATTCACTCCCTACCCTAAAAACCGACTAATCAAGTACACCATCAGAGAAGCTGATGTCATCCTTATGTCATTTTTCACAACTCTAAGTGCCGAAGTTGTGACCTATATACCTGCCATCATGAGGCTCTATGAAGCCAGATCTACTATCGTGACCCTCCGCAAACCCCTGAAGCTCACATCTCAGTGATTGATGGAACTTAGACATCCTCTTCGCTAAGGCCATAGGCTTAGAACACGACCTAACCTGTTCTAGGGAACTTCTTGTTTGGCTCGGCTAACAACACAACTACCATGGGGGAGACTACAAACTTGACAGTACCCAAAAAAATGGTTATTGAGGTGACTATTTCAATGGTCAATATAAAATAGAACTTTCAGATTTAGGTCCAGAAATACCCAAATCAAACAAATTGAGAGAAGAATTTAGGATGAGAAAGGAAGATAAGTTAGAGGTGGAAGAGAGATAGCTTATGACGATGCAAGTGGTGCTTACTCTCTTCATTGGATGTTGTCAAAACCGAAGTTTTGACAAAAACTATACCTTAATTTGGTTAGATGTGGGATGGTAAGATGGAAGATTAGAAAACAATAAAGAAGAAAATCTAAGAAAAAATATAAATTATTAAGGGTCTCACTTTTCTTACTTGTTCGGCCACATTGGAGGCCATGGCAAATGGAGAGGGGCATCGGTAGCTTTACTTAAAGACAAAAGACACCCCCTGGACATAAGAGGACATAGCCTATTTTAAGATGAACTTTTATAAATCTCTTGGTGTTCATCTTTTTATTGTTTTTTATTACTTTGATTCACATGAGAGAAGACTCTAAGTACTATGTGGTGAGATTTGATCAAGTTAACAGATTTTAACTATCAACAGTATCCAAAAACTCAATAAATTAAATATGGATGTGCAAGGTACATATTTTAAAACTATTGTATGCAAACATGTGATTATGATAAGCTTACAACAAAAATATCTTGGAACCTTGAAAGACATATTATTTAGGACTCACATCCTCTGTCCCTTTTATGTGTCCTCCTAATCATATTTTAACACCTTATTGAAAATGCCAACTCATATTTAATAACCGTGTAACCATTAATTTTTGTTTTCTCTCTCTATGATTACATTCACTTCATCATCTCTTAGGACCACCAATTAAATGTGAGAGATTCCCTCTCTCATTGTTGTTTTTAAATTGGCCCATAATTAGTTTTTTTTTTAATTTAATTTTTTCCTTCTTCCTTTGTTGCAAAAGGATTGTGGTCGTTTTAGTTTTTAATTAATTTTATTCTTATTTTTTTTATGGATAAATTTCATTTTTTCTCTCTAAATTTTGATGCTCTTATAACTTTGCCTCTTGAATTTTAAAAACTATAAATGCTTTTTGAACTATGAAATATTATCATATTTGCTCATTCCCATCAGTTAAATGGATGGAATTTTTATTTTTGCTCCCTAAATTTTAATACTCTTGTAACTTTGTCCAGTACAAACTTTAAAAACTAGTGTTTATACCTCTCAAACTTTGAAATGATAACAATAACTCATTCATCATGCTTTGACCATGTAAGACTTGAAAAAACTTTATTTTTTCTCCTAAATTTAGTACATTTTAATATTAACTCTCGAAACATAAAAATAAGTAATATGTTCATAAGATTTTCTTTTAAAATTTAAGTAATTACAAGCAAACAAAAAAAATAAAAGAACTTATATATTTAGATCCCAAACTTCAAAATATTAGTAAAAAATATCTTTTTAATTTAGCATAATTTTATCCCTAAGCGTGATATACTAGGGTTTTAAACTTCTCAATATTTAAACTATTAGCAAAATCACTATTATTTTGTCAGCTTAAAACTAATGGAACACTAGTATAATAAAATGTTAATTTAAATTAAAATCTTTACAATTACAAATATTACCTTAAAAATTTATTAAGGGATTTAAATATTCAAATTCCCTTTTTTTTGTTTTTCTTATAACGGCTTCAATTTTTAAAACAAATTTTATGAGCACATTAATTATTTTTATGCTTTAAGAGTTAAATCTTAAATGTACTAAAATTTAGAATTTCTAATAAAAAGCAACTATTAAATTTTTTCTTTTCTCATCAAATTAGATAAAATATTTGTTCAACCTGTTTTGTATAAAATAAAAATAAAAATAAAAACGTTATAATCATGAATAGGATGAATTCAAATCCAATCCATATTTTTTTTATTTTTATTTTTTCAATTTTTACTATTCTAATTATCTCTAACATTTAAATAAGGGGGCGTTTGGTAAACGCATTGCATTTTGATTGTATTTGAATGAAATTTGTTTTTTGAATGTTGTATTTGGTTGAAAAGTATTTGTTTTGTATTTGAATGAAATGTGTGTTTGGATGAAAATTATTTTAGAGTTGAAAAGTTGATGTGATTGGTAAAAGTAGAGATAAATAGTAAAGTTGAAAAGTTGATGTGATTGTTTTAAAAATGTTTTGAATAGTAATTGTTTTCGTAACACTGTTGTAAAATTTGTGTTTGGTGTAAAATTGTATTGTATTTGAGTGAAGTTAAAATGAAATTCTTCTCCAAACGCCCCCTAAACATTTCAATCATCCCCATGTGACCCAATGAGAAATTACTAACTACTGTGCTATACTGTGAAAAAAAAAAATTTATAGAAGCTAGACCTAAACGTAAAAAAAGGAAGAAGATAATAAAAAAATTACAATAAAATTAATCAAAAAACTTAAACGTCCACAGTCCTTTGGAAGGAAGCTAAAAAAAATTAAAATTTTATTTAAAAACTAATTATGAACCTACTTAAAAAGGGTAAGAAAAAAAGAAAATCACTCATATTTAGTTGGTAATCCAAAGGAATATTGAGGAAGATTAACCATAAGGAGAGAAAGTAGAGATTAAGGATTAAATAGTTATTATACATGAGTTGATATTTTTGATAAAGTGTTCAAATATGAAAGGAAAGAGAAAGAAGACTGTAAAAGAGGCAAAAGATGTGTGTTATGTTATTCAGGAAGGGTAACGAACAATCTATCGTGCTTAATGATGATTACATATCTAACACATTACTCATGGTACAAACAACAAGTACCAAGATTCAACAAAATTCTTATAAAAAAGTACCAAGATTCTCATAAAAAAAAAAAAAGTACCAAGCTTATTTCGTAGCATTGCCACTTATATACGGGCCACAATAATTATTATAAAAAAAAAAAGGAAGAAGAAGAAGAAGCAATTAGGGAAGAGGAATAGAAATCGCTCTCAAGGGCCGAGCCATTTCTAGAGTAAGACCAAGCTTATCTTCCATATCAACATCTTTTGAGATCTTGCCATCTTCAAGCTTCCAATCAAAGGAGTGAACAAGCGTTCCCAACATCAAATGCAGCATTCTCATGGCCAAAGGCAATCCAGGGCATATTCTTCTCCCAGCGCCAAACGGTATGAGCTCAAAGCTCCTTCCTTTAACATCAGTTTCTGACCCCAAAAACCTCTCTGGTTTGAACTCATTTGGGTCCTCCCATGTGCTCGAATCTCTCCCTATTGCCCACATGTTGACCAGAATTTGAGCTCCTTTTGGAATCGTGAAGCCTGCGATCTCGACATCGACCTCGGCTCTACGAGGAAGGAGCATCGGAACCACTGGGTGTAGCCGGAAGGTTTCCTTCACAACTGCTTGTAGATATGGAAGTCGAGAAATGTCGGATTCCTCAACTGGGTTTCCTTTTCCGATGATTTGCTCGAGTTCTGCTCGAGTTTTGGAGAGGACTTCTGGATTTCGGAGCAGCTCCGCCATCGCCCACTGGAATGCGGCAGCCGTCGTGTCCGTTCCCGCCACGAACAGAACCTGTTCGACGAAACGCCTGACTGAGACAAGATAACGCAAACTAATCCAAAAAAGGGAAAAAGAATAAAACGAGAATTGACATTATGGCATTTAGTACTGTTATATAATCTTAAAATTATGAGCTACACAAATTTTGAGTCATTTGAGAGGATTTTTGAAGATTTTTTTTTTATAAAATAAAAATAGATTTTGTAAAATGTGTTTAAGAAAAAACTATTTAAAATAAAAAAAATAAAATTTTAAAAATTTATTAAAAAAAATTATTAATATGTATCTTATTTGACTTTCTTTGAAATTTTATATAATTTTCAAAAAAAATATCTTATTTATGTTTACGTATATAAAAAGTTATAAATTTTTAAAATTTAAAATTTATTATAGAATTTTAAAGTATAAATAATAAAAATAAGAATAAAATAAAATAATTAAAAAAATAGTTTTGCTTTCCAAAACCGACTCCACAGCCTGTTAATAAATCAATAGAAAGCCCCTTTCGAGAAATGATTACATACAATTAGCAAATGGATGACCAGGTCTCTGTTGATGTCCTCGGTTTTCATTTCAATTATCGTGAGAAGCGTATCCAACACATCACCATTAATCAAACCAGAAGACTCTCTTATCTTCAACCTTTGGTTGATCATCCCATCAAACAAGTCCACCAACCTGTCGAAATGAACCGTCATTCGGCGCCGAATTCCTTGCGGGTCAATCTTCTTAAGCAGAGGAAAATAGTCTCCCAAGTTGGGCGTCCCGGCCTCCTTCATGATGTTCCAAGTAATCTCCTTAAACTCCCGGGCCAACTCCGACTTGGGATCCGCCAAATCCACGGAGAAAATGGTGTTGGACAGCAAGTTCAATGTCGTCGTGAACGCTTCCCTCCCAATATCCACAGCCTCGCCGCTCACACCACTCTTCTTCACGTACTCAACCAACTCCATAACTTTTCGTGTCCTAAGCTGTTGGTTCGAGTCAAGAACCTTAACCGCAAACAACTGCGTGTTGCAAATCTTCCGCAGGGTTCGCCAGAGGTTCGAGACCGGAATCCACGGCAGCCCCTTGTGCTGGTGGCCGTGCGTGTAGAGGGCGTCGGGGATGGTGCGGTTAGACAAGTATTGGTCGTGAGTTTGGAGGACTTCTTTAGCCATAGTCGGCGAACAGACTACAATGGTTGTGACTTGGCCGAGCTTGAGGCTCATGAGAGGGCCATGGCGTTTGGCCAGCTCGGCGAGGGACTTGTGGGGCTTGTCGCCGAGCTGGTGGAGGTTACCGATCACCGGTAACGGCTTTGGCCCCGGCGGAAGCTTGCCCGAGATGTTGACTTTGGATCTTGTGATGGAATGGACGGCTCTGATTAGTGCCCATGTGAGGATCAGAAGAAGAATAACACCAAACAAGTCCATATCTGTCCTCTCTAGAGATTATTTATTGTGGGATAATGGTGAATACTGCGTCTGTGGTATTTATGAAGATGCTTTCAACGGTCCATTTGGTTTCGTGTTGTACTTTTTTTTTTTTTAAGGGTTGAGAAAAATTTTTTTTATTATCGTATTAGGTTGAAAATTATTAATTAATAATAACTATAAATATAATTTAACAACATTTTTTTATTTATTTTATTTAAAAATGTAAAGTTTAAAATTGACCACTTCAATTTTTAAAAAAAATTACTAATTAATATCTTTTAGTATCATTTTTATTATTTTTAATTTATTTTTAAAGGATTTTAAATATTTTTAAAAAATTCCTACCATCTTTAATTCATCTAAAGCCACGTGAGAGTAAGAGAGAGAAAACAAAAATCTTTTCACATGGATCATTGTTGCCAAAAGATTGTTTTAGATTACATGATCTTTAATTTTAATTGATAAATAACAAGATCAACTGAAGATTGTTCATAAGCCATGACATGTGGCTCGTTAAAGTTTGGCAATTTTTACAAGTGGTATTTGCTATATTTAAAATTTTTTTCCCCTTGATATAGAACTCATTGAACTTATCATTTTTGATATTATTAATCCTTTTTACTCATGTTGGTTAGAATTCACATGGTTTTTTACATATTATAGCCTAAAAAAAGCATAATCGATATTTAAATTTAATGCAAATAATTTAAAAATTTGAATTAAATTGAATAATAATTGTAATTATAGACATAATTTAATGATAATTTGACAATTGATTTCACTTATCATAAGATATAAGATATAGAGTTCAAATCCACCCATAAAAAATTTAAAAAAAAAATCAATATAACTTAAACTCAAACTTAAGTTTTTTAAAAGAATATGTATTGTAAAAAAGGAAAATGATCAAAATTACATTAACAAAAATAAAAATTACCAACAATGTTTTTTTAACGCTATCCGGTCAAAAAAAAAAAAGTCTAGATAATTGGTTATTAAAAAAATATTAGAAACTAAATTGTTAAATTTAAAAAAAATTCAAAAAGTATCCGTATAAAATAACCTTGATAAAAAGAACAACTCTTTGTTTCATATTCTTCTTATCCATCATGATCAAAATTTGCACGTTAACATCACCAAAAATGGAGATATTCTTACCATAATTCATTGAAAAAATGACTTTCTTCTTTCAAGATGGGTCATTGATTTAGTTTGGAAAAGCTTTTAGAAGTTGTTTTTGACTTTTTAAGTTCAAATATAGCTTTTAAAAGTATTTGAATAATTTGTTAGAAAAGCTTTTATTTCGGTCTTTAGAAAAGCTTTTTATCAAAGCTAAAAAATGGGATTTTTGTTAAAAACTCTTATAAATAAATTGTAAAACTTATAATAAAGTTTAAATTAAACCTTACAAATTTAATATTAATATTAATATTACTTTTAAGTAATATTACTTTGATCTCATAAATTCTTTGGTTACAAGTATTTATTAAAAAATCAAAATTTTTGCATGTATTCTTTCACCGGTTAAAAACAAAGGTAAAACCTCAATCAAACTTTGTTTAGGGGGTGTTTGAGAGAGATGTTTTAAGACATTATTTTTGGGTTGGAAAAAAGTTATTTTGAAAAATGTGTTTGGGAGAAAAAACTGTTTGGGGTGAAAAAAATAAAAGATTTTAAAAATTTTTTTAGAAAAAAAAATATCAATATGAATATTGTTTCGTTTCTCTTGAAATTCTATGTAATTTAAAAAAAAATTTATCTCATTTGGACTTGTATACACAAAGTTATAAATTTTTAAAATTTAGAGTTTACTATAGCATTTTAGAGATATAAATAGTAAAAATAGTGAAATTTAAAAAAAAAAAAAAAGGTTTTGGATGTCTCCAAAACTGGAAACAAATACCCCCTTAATCTCACTCCAAAAGTCAACGTATATGACCATTTCTTGGAACGACGATTTTTTTAAACTAATAATATGTTACAGACTTCCTCTCGTACAAATTATATATATATATATGTATTTTCAAGTTTACCATTTCTATAATATGACAAAATGTTTTAGTAGTATATAAAACGAAAGATGACATAGAGATTAAAACAATATTTAAATCATGTTTCAGTTATTATATGAGAAATTCAAATTATATATTTCTTAATTTTAGAATAATAAAAAATAATCAATCTTTATATAATAGAATATATATGCAAATTATAATTGAAAGATAACTCCTTCGTCTAACTGATCAAGGATTATTATTATTTAGTAAAATTTATGATAAAAACTGTATTTTTATTATATCTTAGATAATGTTGTATTAATTGTTAGATTATTTTTAAAGATTAATTTTATATTTTCTTTATGAATTATGTATACCTTTTTACTTTACATCTTATACTTTCAAAATCATTCATTATACTTATTAAACTATATAAAATCATTTAAAATGACCCTCTTATCAACTTCCGTTTATTTATTTAACTAAAACACTGATGTACCATTAAAGATTAAGAGCATGTTTTAAAAGGGTAAAGCTACCGTAGGTATTCAAAAATACTACCTATCAAAATAGTATCTATTGTAGATAATTTTTTTAAAACCGTTCAAATATAATTGAACAATTGAGATTAAATTATCTATAATAATTACAATACACTTAATACATAGTATTATAAGATAAAACTTTTAAAAAAATCTAAAAAATTAAGGAAAAAAAAAAACTCAAACATCCCCCTCCTGTTCCACCCCCCGCCCCCCCCCCCCCCCCCCCAAATAGCTCACTAATCCCCCCACGTTTAACTATCCCCCTAACCCACAGTTATTGAACCAACCTTGCAACCCCCCGACTCAACCAACCCTGTGACCGCCAAACCAACCCTATTACCACCCCCAACCCACAGTCGCCGAACCTACCGCCTCTAGACCCATGGCCACCAAACCCCCACCCCTGTGACCTTTCCAACATGTGGCCGTCGAACCCCCCACCCCTACGAACTTTAACCTCTATCGAATCCCTACACAGGACCCATGACCACTAAACTCCCCACACTTGCTACCATTGACCTCCATCAAACCTCCATTCCACCAAACCTAGTACACTAGGTTGAAGTGGGGGCTTCGCCATTTGAAGGTGAAAGAGGTCTCGTCAGCGATTAAAGGAGAGGGGATGTGGGAAGTCATCGACAAGGACAACATCGGTGGTGTTTGGATAAGTTTTGTGGTTTTTTTTTTATTTTTGTTTATTGATGTTTTTAATTTATTAGTTTATGATTTTGTGAAGTCTGGTGCATTATAACAAGTAAATTTCAGTTTTTAAATTACATCTAAACAGTTTATAAAAGAATATTTTAGTAAGTATTATTTTGAAGTTCTTATCGTTGTCTCTCTATTTTAAAATATAAATTATAATTATAAAGGGGGAGTTTGGGTGAGGAGGCTGGAGACAAAAATTTTGAGTTGGAAAAAAGTTATTTTGGAAAATGTATTTGGGAGAAAAAATAAAAAATTTAAAAAATTAAAAAAAAAAATCAATATAGATATTATTTCGTTTCTCTCGAAATTCTATGCAATTTATAAAAAAAATATCTTATTTGGATTTGTATACACAAAGTTATGAACTTTTAAAGTTTGGAATGTACTGTAGTATTTTGGAGATATAAATAGTGAAAGTGGTGAAGTTTTATAAAAAAATTGATTTTTGAGGTCTGGAGAATATGTCTCAAACAGGCCTAAAAACAAATTTTTAATTTTAATTAAAAACAAATTTAAAAGTATTTCTTTTTTTCTTTTTTCCCTCTCCTCTCTCTCTACTGTAAACGTCCCTCTCCCCTCCTGCCGCAAACCGTGACATCTTCGTCTTCAAACCACCTGCAAAAACCACATGCAAAACCACCCTGCAAAACCCAAATCCACCTGCAAAACCACCCTCCAGCTCCGCGACCTTCTCGGAATCGCCCGGACCCAAACCAAAACCATCCTGCAAAACCCAAACCCACCCTACGATCTTCTCACTTCCTCTCTCGCCATAACTGCTCTTAAAGACTGCCTTTTCCTCTCGTCCTCAGAGCTTTTTCTGCTTCGGCCATTCCTGCCACAGAAGTCTCTCCGATGGAAAAAGGTAATTCTTTTACTTCATTCAATCAAGCTACTCTTTTGGTGGAATTTCAAGTTTGATTCTTGACCCTTTTTTTTTTTTTTTTAAATTGAGAATGCAGTTGTAAAACCTCAATGGAAAATGGCAACTGATTTCAACCGGATTAGGGATAACAAGGATGCTGTTGTTGCCAACATATGTAACCAAAACTTTGATGCCAATTTGGAACTCGTACTCGACCTCTATGACAAATTGCTCAACCTTCAAAAGGTCCGTTTTCACTAATATTTTCCTATTCAGATAGTTAAATGAACTAGTGAGGTCGGAAGAGAGAGAGGGAGATTACGAGAGACAGAGAGAGAGAGAGAGACAACGATGAATTTTTAATTTTAAATTTTTAATATATGTTCAGTATAATTTATTTTTAGTAAGGATATTTTGACTATTTACCAATTACCTTTAAAATATCTTTTGATAACTTCTTGTCAAGTTAGTATAAATATTCAAGTTATAATCGAATTTGATGGAATGATAATTTTAAATGGTTTTATACAGTTCAGGAAGCATGATAAAGGATTTTGAGAGTTTGGGGTGCAGAGTGGAAAGGATATATAATTCAAGGAGAAAATATAAAATTAATCCTATTTTTATATGTTTCTATGAGTGTTTATGCTATAAATAACAATAAAACATGCAGAATGTTATTCCAATCAGAGATTAGACAATTAAAAAATAATCTTACAACTAACAAAAACAATGCTGGTATGTAAAAATGCAGTTCCTACCTCCTATAAAGTATGTTGCCTTATTTTAACTGCATCTTTGGAAAACTTACTGCATACATTGGCTTTTTTTGTATCATGGTTTAATGAAGATTGGATCTATCAAAATTTTCATAGGAATTTAATTGGACCAAAATTTTGACTCGTTAACTCTTGCTCACACTACTTTTAATCATTCTTTCTTTTCCTCCTGATAATTTGAATCATTCATTAATTATGTTTGATGTTTTCTTAAAGTTTAAGTTAGGGGAGTGCGTGCAATTATATTTAGCAGTTAAAAATAAATAAATAAATAAATAAAACAGGTAAGGTATGCCCATTAATTCTTTTCCCGTCAGACTATAATGTTTTCACTCTGTTTGGGCGTTTGCTAATTATAAGTTTTCTGACTTTGGCTTTCATATATCTTTCATAGAACCGACTATTCTTTCGAAACTTTGGGTTTAACTTTTCGAAATCCAGAAAGAGACGGGGAAAAATAAACTGGTCAAAAAGTAACGCATATTTTTCACGTAAACTTTTTTTTTTCCCCCTTAATTTCTATAAGTTGCATCATAAGGTAATCAATATTGACGAAGTTCAATCTGGTTTCACACAACAATAAATAAAATTCATCTTAGGATTGCCGATCTTCTGTAATCTATAATCTATAATCAATGTACAATTTATTTTGCTGACTACCAGTTAACAACGCGCACCATATACGTGCAGACAAACAAAATCCCACCAAAAAAAAAAAAATCTACATAACAAATATGTGACAGTGGCAACCAGTAAATGACTGCCACGTGGCATGTAGAGATGATGCGACGAAATTCTCTCTGCGTTCTTTTAAAGAGTGTTATGGATTATTGATATCGATCCTCATATCGACGGTTTTGCTATATTATTGTAGTTGTTTACATTATTGTTTTGTCCGTATTTGCAACTCTAATATTTATTTTACAAGCACTTTGTGTTTGCATTATTGTTTTGTCGGCATTTATCTGTTCTCATGTTGTTTTTATTTTATGAATTCCTTGTTCTTCTATAAGTGGTTGTAAAATTTTTCCTTAGTAAGGTTATTGTCAAAAAATGGGAAATAATTTTATGGTAGTATTGACATATACTTATGTTTCAACTAGTGTGAACATAAGTTGAAGATTTACATAAAAAAATTGAGAGTGGGCCACTCATAAATCAGAAAAGATTAAGCCAAATTCATGATTAAAGAGAAAACCTCCAAAATAAGAGAGAAAAACAACTTTGATTTCAAAATTTCGATATTCAAGTCTGCTTAAAATCAATCGAAATACAGTTTTTATCCCCTAATAAAATTGATGTATGAACCGTCCAATCATCAAATAGAAAAAAAATAGACAACACAAAACCATAACATGGTTAAATGACCAATATTTCAGCCAAGAGACAAAATCGACAAATAAAACTTATAAGCAACACTGCTTCAGCAAAGTAAATAAACAAATGATGATAGCCATGTTTCTGCACAACCATTTCTCGCATCACTTCCTGACCCCAACTTGTCCAGATTCAATTCTTTTCTTCTCTTCTATATTTCTATCTTTTTTAATTATTCCTGCTAATATATATCAATTAGAATATCTCATTAGTTAAAAGACCTTATCAATTATAATTTCAGATATAGTTTAGGGGGTATTTGATGAAACATTTATATTTTAATTATATTCAAACGCAAAGTAATTTTACACCAAACGTAAAGTTTTATATTTAAATATAATTTTTTTCAATAGTGTTATGAAAACAATTACTATTCAAAAGTTTTTTAAAACAATCACATCAACTTTTCAACTCCACTATTTATCTCTACTTTTACCAATCACATCAGTTTTTCAACTCCATTATTTATCTCTACTTTTACCAATCACATCAACTTTTTAACTAAAATATTTTTCATCCAAACACACATTTTATTCAAATACAAAACAAATACTTTTTAACCAAATACAATACTCAAAAAACAAATTACATTCAAATACAATTAAAATATAATGCGTTAACCAAACGTCCCCTTGGTAATAATTTCACATTTAACTGATTATAAGATGTAGTGTTTGAATCCATTCATCTTTAAGTTAAAAAAAATCTTATCAATTTACTAATGTAGGGATACATAACAGACAAAAAAAAAAGGGCGATATTATGAGCAAAATCAGTCCAATTTAGGACAAGATTGTTCATCATTTATGGGAGTATCCCTTTCTTCAATTAGCATATGAGAAATATACAATGATTCTGATTTAGTTGAATGAATATAAAAAATGCATCGTTATATTGTGTGATTCTTATAAGCGATCTCTATCCTCACTTGTGTGAAAATTTATGTGTAAGCAAGCAAAAATGTTGATTTGTAATTGGGCTTATATACTTTTTTTTTTAATTGAAATTAAAAAAAAAGGTGGGGGACTTCTTTATATGTTTTTGTTTTTTGTTTTTAGTCAAAACAAAATGTAAACTTTGTATTTGTGCATGGTTTTGAAAAGTTTTTCAAGAAGATTAACCCAATTCAAATTGAGAATATTTATTATTGCTGCATAAAAAGGAGAAAGATTTTATTATTTCGAAATATGAATTACACTTATTTAAATTCAATTGAAATTTTATTAGATTAAAAAAAAACTTTTCAAATTTATGATCTAAACATATGTTACTCTTGAAGTAAAGTTGGTTTCCTTGGTTTTATGGTGGAATAAGAGGAACAAAATCCATACTTCACTTTGATATGATTAAATATGAAAAAAGATAAATTACATAAACTTTGAACCGTTTATATTTGTTCTCATACAACTTTGAACTGTTTGCATATTTACTCCCTTAGATTCTTGATATAAACAGTGACGTTTAGTGGGATCCATTTCTAGCAAATGAAATTTTCACCTTAATTTTACATCATAGAAAAAACAAAGTGCTAAAATTATATATTTCCATAATATTATTAGAAGAAAAAGATAAAATAAATAAAGAAATATTAAATAAAATTTTTATAAAATTTATAAAAAATTTAAATCAAAATATACAAAACAAAATAAATCAAAATAAATCATAAACAATTAAAATTTTCAAGAAAAAACCACTTTTGTATATGAAAAAATGGTAAAATAATTCTATTTTATATAGTTATCAAGACATTTACAAATCAAATTATTAAAAAGTTAATTCAACAACTAAAATAAAAATATATATTAGTAGAGTAAAAATATAGGTGCTATTATAAGTTTTTTTTTAATTAATAATAAAAGTTTCATCTAGAGACGTGATAATACTGTGGCTTATTTATATGGATGCCCCCTGAACTTTTCAAATTTGACAATGTGGACCCTAAATATTTTTTCTTGACAATTAATCTCCTAAACTTATAATTTTTAGTAATTCAGTCATTTTTGTTTAAATCCATTAAAATTGGATGATTCTTTAATATAACTTGCATATTCTAATCAAAAAAGAAGAGTTATTGATCATTTTTGTTTTTTTTCCAGTATAATTTCCTTTATATCTTTATGTTAATTAAATTATACTCAAATTTAAACATAAACTTTAATAAAAAATTTGTTTTCAATTTAAGCAAAAAGGATTAATAATGTCTTTCTTGGACTATAATACGTAAGTTTTGTGTTCAAAATTATCTTAATTTTAATTGATTTAAGTAAAAAAACTGAATTGTTAAAAATTATAAATTCAATGGATCGATTACCGAGAAATAAAAAAATTTATGCACTAAATTGCATAATTAAAAAGTTCCAAGGACACTCGTATAAAAAAGTCTAATACTATGGCTGTCTGTTTTTGGTTAAGGCCAATGAACTCTAAAGAAGATTTATTATAACTCTGAACTAAAGTTCTTTATCTAAAAATTGGTGAACCAAATAGTGTCTAATCAATAGTGTTATGCCATATCATTTTAAAAAGTTTGAAATGATTTATAAATGATTTTTTATATCTCAACACTTAACTTCTTTTAATGATATATCATGATACGATTGGTTAGACATAACTTAAGACACCAAAATTGGACAAAGGATTTCAATTCTATAACTCTGTGCCTTTTGTTTTGGCAGAGATCATGTTATTTGGTGTGTGTGTGTGTGTGTGTGTTAACATGTGATTCATAGAAATTGATGAGGAATTTATGTTAATTATTCTTTAGGCAAATGAAAGGACATAACTTTTGTTGGCCTAAAAAAAAAAAGATAAAAGGAATTCATACTATATAGCATATTTAGAAAATACTGATGAAAATTATAGTATATTTTTAAAATGATATTAAATTATAACATATTTAAATTTCATTTTTACTTTTTTTTTTTAATTTTACCATTTCCCCCCCCCCCTCTCTCACTTTTTTCTCTTTCATCCCTTGTTTCTCTCTCTTCGCCTCTTAGTTGCCAAGAGAAACTCGTGATCTGGCTTCTCCCTTAATATAGTCGGTGTTGCATCGCTGGAGAGTCACATCGCCATTCGAGTCATGCCTTTGCGAGGAGCAGTCGCTATGATGGGAAGATTGCAACCATAAATTCGCAAGGTTGATTGCAAGATCTCGTCTCCACTGGGCCTAGATTGCATCGTCAATCAACTTTAACTGAATGAACTCGAGATGGCACTTAGGACGGAATCGCATAGTGATTGGGACTAAATAGTTAGTGGCTACGACTTCTCCAACTTGGGGAAAGAAACATGCGATTCTTGGGATCCTTTGCAATGACAAGGTCTATTGGAACGATGATCTTGCCCATGATAGCGACGGTGGCTGGAAGCTCGTGATGGTGATAGCCATCAGACGAAAGATTTGATTTGGTAGAGAGAGAGAGAGGACTAGAGAGACTCAGGGGTATATTTGATTTTTTATCTTACTATTTGTCTTAATTATGCTATTTTATATCAACATTTTAGTTTCGGTTGTTATTTTAAAACATTACATTGTATTATACTATTTTGCCTAATCTTTTAAGATGAGAAGATATTTAAAGTAACCCATGCAACATATATATATATATGATCTACTAATCAATAATAAAAGATATATTTATTTGTATCAACCATAATTAAGTATTTAAGAAAAACTGCAAGTTTCAGTCTAGTAGTCTAAAATATGTCTTTTAAAACACCTTATGTTAATTTAATAAGTTGACTTCACCAACCTAGGCATTCATACAAGTTCTAAGAAACCTTTTATCAAAAAGGTTAATAGTTCCGTCATTCTTTATTTTTTGATAAGTGACCGATTGATTCATAAACCTTTTATATATATATATATAAGAAAGGCCTCAAGCTCTTAAAATGGAGCAAAAAGGGCACAAAATTCTAACAATCATGAAAAAGAAACAGTTTGAGTGCATGTGAGCTGCACATGCCCTCAGTTAGAAGGTATTTTGATAAAAGAACTCTCAAATCTTCTCTCTCTTCTTCTTCATTATTTTTATTAGGATGAGGTTTCCATTTTAAAAAATGAAAAATTTTATTTTTAGAAAATAAAAAATTATTTTGAAATATTTTTTTAAAAGTGAAAAATTGTTTAAATAGGTAAGAAAATTTCATTTTCCCATTTTTCAATTTTTAAGATTAAATTTTTTTTTACATTCAAATGTGAAAATTTAAAAGAAAATTTAATGGTCCTCTCCAGATCCCATAATCACGGCCTCTCCCATACTTATTGGACCTTCTCCTAAGTTGCTGCTAATTTCCGGCTCGTAACCCTCAATGCTAGCACCAACTAGACTCGATTGGAGATGAAGAATCTCAGCACCATGCAAACCTATGGAGCTCACATCTCGGCGATTAATAGAACTTAAACATCCCCTTTGCTAAGGCCATGGGCTTCGAGCACGACCCAACCTGGTTTGGGGCTCGGCTAACAACACAACTGCCATGGGAGAGACTACAAGCTCGACAATACCCAAAAAAATGACGGTTGAGGTGATCTATTAGAAGGCCCTTTAAAATGTACATTTTTGAATTATTATTTTAATTATAATAATTTTAATTTTTTGATTTTTGATTAGATAAATATAAATAAAATTAAAATCATAAACATATTAATTAAGAAGCTTTTTTGCAATTTTCTCCAATATATCTGTCTAATATATTGAAGTGTATAAAAACACAATTAACATACTTTCAACCAAAACTCAATGTTTTGATTGAAAATGCTTTTATTTTTCTTTTCCTATTTTTTCAATTTGTTTTCTTTTCTTTATAATTATACGTTCTTTTACTTTTTCTTTTCTTTCCTCCTTTACATATTATTTTATTTCATTCAACTTTTTTCACTTTTTAATTAATAAAACTACCTTTTATTATTATTTCCCTCCTAAATTTTATTCTTTTTATTTTCACTCTTATTTCTTTTTGATTTTTCCTTGAAAGTTTTGTATCTTTTCTAAATATATGACTCATTCAAAGGGTTTTTTTTTTCTTGTTTTATCTTATTAAAATAAATTCTCTCAAATAGATCCACACATAGTTTTTATATTTATGTATTTGTTACACCTCAATAGAGATCTAAGAGTTCTCTATTGAAAAAAGTGTGAAAATGCTCTCCCCCGTAAGGCACCAAATAGGCTCCAAACATATAGTCAACTCCAACCTTAGAAGGAACTCTTTGACATAGAGGAATTATTCAGAGATCATGAAACCAGTTGAGAAACATATTCAGAGATCTGTCAAAAAAGATATTTCTCATTACTGTATGTTGGGAGACTAAGCTTTCGCAAGGAAACCATGACCTTACTACTATCGAAAAACAAGGGAGAATTTGTGGAGAGAGGTGAAGAACATTGCCCAATTTGTGGAGAGGTGTCATATTCTAAAGGAGGTAGTTTAGTGTAGATTTGGTAATTGCTCAATGCCAGTAATAGGGAAGTACGTAATGTAAAATGGTCCTAAAAGAGAACTCTAACTCTCTCTAAAAACTCTTGTACACATTTTTTGACTATAGTATAGAACACCCCCGAACACAAAAGGGCATAACATGTGTTAAGATAAACTTTTATAAATCTATTTATGTTCATCTTTTTATTATTTTTTATTATTTTAAATCGTGTGAGAGAAGACTCTGAGTGTTATGTGGTAAGTTTGATCGAGTTAACAGATTTTGACTGTCAACAATATTTAAAAACTCAATAAATTAAAAATACACGTCTAAGGTACATGTTTTAAAACTGGTGTATGCAACCATGTGATCATGATAAGCTTACAACAAAACTATCTTGGAATCTTAAAAGATATATTATTAGGAATTCACATGTGTCCTCCAAATCATATTTGAACATCTTATTGAAAATGCTAACTCATATTTAATAACTATCATATTTTTAATCTTTGTTTTCTCTCTCTCTCTCTCTCTATGATTACATCCACTTCATTATCCCTTAAAACTACTAACTAAATGTGAGAGATTCTCTCTCTTATTACTTTTTTTAAGTTGGCCTATAATTAGTTTTTAAATAAAAATTTACTTTTTTTCTTCTTCCTTTGTTGAAAAGGATTGTGGATGTTTCCATTTTTAATTAATTTTATTCTAATTTATTTTTTGGATAAATTTCATTTTTACTCTCTAAACTTTGGTCTTCTCATAATTTTGCCTCATAAATTTTGAAAACTAGTAAAAATGCTTCTTGAACTATGAAATGTTATCATATCTGCTTATTCTTATCAGTTAAATGAATGAAATATTTTATTTTTTTTGCTTTCTAAATATTAATACTCTTGTAACTATGCTCCCTCCAAACTTTAAAAACTAGTATTTATACCTTTCAAACTTTGAAATGATAATAACAATGCCCTTTAATCTTTAAGTCGCTAGCAAAAACACACATTCATATTTTGGCTATATAAGACTTGAAAAAACTTTATTCTTGCCCCTAAACTTTAGTATATTTTAATATTAATTCTTGAAACATAAAAATTATTAATATATTCATAAGATTTGCTTTTAAAATAACATCATTAATATTATACTAATGCTACATTTGTTTTAAGTTAACAAAATAATAGTCCTTTTGCTAATAGTTTAAAGGTTGAGAGGTATAAGCATTAGTATATCAACGCTTGGGGATAAAATTATGTCAAATTATGAAATAAGAGATATTTTTTACAAACATTTTGAAGTCTGGGGTCTAAATATACAAATTCTTTTTTTTTTTTTTTGTTTTACTTACAATGACTTTAATTTTAAAAACAATCTTATGAACGTATTAATCATTTTTAAACTTCAAGAGTTTAGTCTTAAATGTAATAAAGTTTATGGGATAAAAATAAAGCCATTCCTAGTTTTATAAGGCCAAAAAAAGAATAAAAAGAAAGAATGAGTGCTTTTTGTTAATGGTTTAAAGTTTAAAATATATTTTTATTATCAATTTAAAGTTTTAAAAGTATAAATGTTAGTTTTTAAATTTTAGAATGTAAAATTATAAGAATATTAAAGTTTAAAAAAAAATTCAATCAATTTAATTGACTGAATAAGTAAAAATGATAATATTTCATACTTTACAAAATATTTCTATTAATTTTTAAAATTCAAAGAAAAAAACTATAAAAATATCAAAATTTACAAAGTAAAAATGAAATTTATCCTCTTTTTTTTTTTTTTATTGTCTTCTTCCTCTTTTTTACGTTTCCGTCTACTCTCGATAATTTTTTGCTGTTACTTCCTTTTTTTACTATTCTTTCCCACTATTAGTATTATATTTATTTTAGCATTGTTTTTGTTTTCTTTTTTTTTTTTTTAACATTTGCTCGGTACATTTTTTTCCTGCTACTATTAATCTTTTTTCCCATTATTATTACTCTTTTTTTTTCCCCACTGCTTCTACTCTTTTATTTTTATTTATTTTTTAACTCAAAGCATCTTTTCCTAACGATTTGACGTGGACTTTTGCTCCACTTTTTCTCCTTCTATAATAAAAGCAACTATTCAAAATTTCTCCTTTCTCATCAAACTAGATAAATAATTTATTTTAAAAAAAATAAAAATAAAAATAAAAATAAAAACGTTATAGGTTTGTATGAGACGAATTTCAATTTAATCCATAATTTTTTTATGTTTTTTCTTTAATATTTATTATTTAAATCATCTCTATCGTTTTAATAAAAGTTCTAACCTTGCTATACAAGCCTTATAAAAAATTACTAATAACTGTGATATCTTAACAAACAACTGTGAGAAAAAAAAATTATAGAGGCCAAACCTAAACGGGGGGGAAAAAAAAGGAAGAAGACAATATAAAAATTATAATAAAACTTAAACGGCTTCAATTCTTTTGCAATGAAGGAAGAAAAAAATAAATAAATTTTTATTTAAAAACTAGTTATGGGACCTACTTAGAAAAGATAACAAAGAGAAAATCTTTAGTAATGGCAAGAGATAATAGAGTGTACATAATCATACAGAGAGAGAAAAATAGAGACTAAAGTACAAGTTTATTTCGTGGCAATGCCACTTATATACCGGCCACAATATATATATATATATATATAAAGGAAGGAAGAGGAAGAGAAGAAGAAGAAGCAATTAGGGAAGAGGACTAGGAATGGCTCTCAAGGGCCGAGCCATTTCTAGAGAAAGACTAAACTTATCTTCCATATCAACATCTTTTGAGCTCTTGCCATCTTCAAGCTTCCAATCAAAGGAGTGAACAAGCGTCCCCAACATCAAATGCAGCATTCTCATGGCCAAAGGCAATCCAGGGCATATTCTTCTCCCAGCGCCGAACGGTATGAGCTCAAAGCTCCTTCCTTTAACGTTGGTTTCTGACCCTAAAAACCTCTCTGGTTTGAACTCATCTGGGTCCTCCCATGTGCTCGAATCTCTCCCTATTGCCCACACGTTAACCAGAATTTGAGCCCCTTTTGGAATCGTGAAGCCTGCGATCTCCACATCAGCCTCGGCTCTGCGAGGAAGGAGCATCGGAGCCACTGGGTGTAGCCGGAAGGTTTCCTTCACTACTGCTTGTAGGTATGGAAGCCGAGAAATGTCAGATTCCTCAACTGAGTTTTCTTTTCCGATGATTTGCTCGAGTTCTGCTCGAGTTTTGGAGAGGACTTCTGGGTTTCGGAGTAGCTCCGCCATCGCCCACTGGAACGTGGAAGCTGTCGCGTCTGTTCCCGCCACGAACAGAGCCTGTTCAATGAAACGCCTGACTGAGACAAGATAACGCAATCTACTCCAAAAATGGGGAAAAAAAAGATAAAACGAGAACTGATATTAAAATTATGAATTATGAGTTGGATTGGAAAAAGTTTTAGAAATGTTTTGTTTATTAAAAAAATAAGTTTTAAAAAACGTATTTATAAAAAAATTATTTAAAATAAAAAATAAAAAATATATTTAAAAAAATATTAATATAAATTTTATTTTGTGTTTTTAAATTTTATATAATTTAAAAAAAAATCTCATTAAGATGTATATACATTAAATTATTAATTTTTAAATTTAAAATTTATTATAAAATTTTTAAATTATTAATAATAAAAAATATAATAAAATATAAAGTATAAAAAAAATAATTTTGATTACATACAATTAGCAAATGGATGACCAGGTCTCTGTTGATGTCCTCGGTTTTCTTTTCATTTATCATGAGAAGCGTATCCAACACATCACCATTAATCAAACCAGAAGACTCTCTTATCTTCAACCTTTGGTTGATCATCCCATCAAACAAGTCCACCAACCTGTCGAAATGAACCGTCATTCGGCGCCGAATTCCTTGCGGGTCAATCTTCTTAAGCAGAGGAAAATAGTCTCCCAAGTTGGGCGTCCCGGCCTCCTTCATGATGTTCCAAGTAATCTCCTTAAACTCCCTGGCCAACTCCGACTTGGGATCCGCCAAATCCACGGAGAAAATGGTGTTGGACAGCAAGTTCAACGTCGTCGTGAACGCTTCTTTCCCAATATCCACAGCCTCGCCGCTCACACCACTCTTCTTCACGTACTCAAACAACTCCTTAACTTTTCGTGTCCTAAGCTGTTGGTTCGAGTCAAGAACCTTAACCGCAAACAACTGCGTGTTGCAAATCTTCCGCAGGGTTCGCCAGAGGTTCGAGACCGGAATCCACGGCAGCCCCTTGCGCTGGTGGCCGTGCGTGGAGAGGGCGTCGGGGATGGTGCGGTTAGACAAGTATTGGTCGTGGGTTTGGAGGACTTCTTTAGCCATAGTCGGTGAACAGACTACAATGGTTATGACTTGGCCGAGCTTGAGGCTCATGAGAGGGCCATGGAGTTTGGCCAGCTCGGCAAGGGACTTGTGGGGCTTGTCGCCAAGCTGGTGGAGGTTACCGATCACCGGTAACGGCTTTGGCCCCGGCGGAAGCTTGGCGGAGATGTTGACTTTGGATCTTGTGATGGAATGGACGGCTCTGATTAGTGCCCATGTGAGGATCAGAAGAAGAATAACACTAAACAAGTCCATATCTGTCCTCTATAGAGATTATAAATTGTGGGAAAATGGTGGATACAACGTCTGTGGTATTTATGGAGATGCTTTCAACGGTGTATTGGAAGTCACGTTTCCACTATTGTATTTGGGAAAAAGATATGGAAGTAGTCCATTGAGTTTCGTGTAGTAAATTTTATTTTTTTGGTGGGATTGAGAAAATATTTTTATTATTATATTGGGTTGAAAATTACTAATTATAAATAATTATAAATATAATTTAATAATAATTTAATATTTATTTTGTTTAAAAGTGTAAAATTTAAATGTTACCTCTCTAATTTTACAAAAAACTACTAATTAATATCTTTTAGTATTATTTTTATTATTTTTAATTTATTTTTAAGGATTTTAAATATTATTAAAAATTCTACCATCTTTAATTCATCCGAAGCCACGTGAGAGAGAGAGAGAGAGAGAGAGAGAGAGAATCCCTTTCATGTGGATCATTATTGTCAAAAGATTGTTTTAGATTACGTGATCTTTTATTTTAATTGATAAATTACGAGATCAACTGAAGATTGTTCATACGCCATGACATGTGGCTCGTTGAAAGTTTAGCAATTTTTATAAGTGGTATTTGCTATATTTGAATTTGTAATTTAGTCAATAATTTTTTTTTTCTTGATACACACCCCATTGAACTTATATTTTTGACATTATTAATCTTTTTTGTTCATATATGTTAGAATTTATATTTTTTTTACATATGATAGTCTAAAAAGAATATCGCTAACCTTTTATATTTAAATTTAATGTAAATAATTTAAAATTTTGAATTGAATTGAATTATAATTATGATTACAGATATAATTTAAGGATAATTTAATAACTTTCATTTATTATAAGATATAAAGTTTGAATCCACCCATTAAAAATAAAAAGAAAAAAATCAAATATAACTTAAACTCAAACTTAAGCTTTATAAAAAAATATGTATTTAAATTAAGGAAAATGATCAACGATACATTAAAAAAAGCATAAAAATATGTTTTTTTAACTCTATCCCGTCGAGAAAAAGTCTAGATCAATATGTACAAAATTATAACCTTAGATGATTGGTTACTAAAAAAATATAAGAAACTAAATTATTAAATTTAAAAAAAATTCAAAAGGTATCCATATAAAATAACCTTGCTAAAAAGAACAACGCTTTGTTTCATATCGTTCTTACCCTTCATGGTCAAAATTTGCATGTTAACGCCACCAAAAATGGAGATATTCTTACCATAGTCCTACCTTGTTGAAAAAATAACTTTCTTCTTTCAAAATGGGTCTTTCATTTAGTTTGGAAAAGTTCTTAGAAATTGCTTTTGACTCCTTAAGTTTAAAAGTAGCTCTTGAAAGTGCTTGAATGATTTGTTAAAAAAAACTTCTATTCCAATCTCTAAAAGAGCTTCTTATTAAAGTTAAAAAATGTGGTTTCTGTTAAAAACTCATAAAAAAACTGTAAAACTTATAATAAAATTTAAGTTAAATCTTTTAAATTTAATATTAATACTAATATTATTTTAAAAAAAGTTTAAAAATCAATATGATCTCATTAATTTTTGGTTACAAGTATTTACTAAAAAGTCAAAATTTTTGTATATATTATTTTACTGATTAAAAACAAAGGTAAAAACTCAATTAAACTTTCCATAAGCTTTCTCCAAAAGTCAACGCATATGACAATTTCTTGGAATGACAATCTTTTTAAACTAATGGGACGTTTATTTAATATATTATATTTATATTATGTTTTTACCATATTTGTTTAATATATTATATAAAATTTTTGTATATATTATTTTACCGATTAAAAACAAAGGTAAAAACTCAGTTAAACTTTCCATAAGCTTTCTCCAAAAGTCAACGCATATGACAATTTCTTGGAACGACAGTCTTTTTAAACTAATGGGGGTGTTTGTTCAATATATTATACAAAAATTACGTATGATTATAATATATTGAATATATTTTATATTTAGATAAAATATATTTGTTTCGTATTTGAACGCAATGTGTGTTTAGATAAAAAATATTTAAATTATATTATAGAGTTGAAAAGTTGATGTGATTAGTAAAAGCAGATAGAAAAAAGTAAGATGGGAGAAAATATAATATAAATAGAAAAAAATTTATTTTTAAAATATTCTAAAATAATAAATATATTTGAGGTATTATAAAAAAGTATTGTATTTGAACATAAAACTTTTACGTTTAGATAAAAATTACAGTATATTTAAACGTAATGCGAACGTAATAATACGAAAAATAAACATCCTATAAATAATATGTTAGCTCATGTGAATTATATACATATATTTTCAAGTTTACCGTTCCTATAATACGACAACATTTTTTAGTGGTGTATAAAATGAAAGATGACTAAAACAATATTTAAATCATGTTTCAGTTATTATATGATAAATTCAAATTCTATATTTCTTTATTTTTGAATAATCGAAAAAATAAAAAACTAATCAATCTTTACGTAATAGGAAATATGTGCTAGTTATAATTGAAAGATAACTCCTTTGTCTATCTGATCAAGGATTATTGTTATTTAGTAAAATTAATGATAAATACGGTATTTTTATTATATCTTAGGTAATGTTGTATTAATAATTATATTGTGTTTAAAGATTAATTTTATATTTTCACCATGAATTATATACTCCTTTTCACTTTATATCCTAAACAATCAAAATCATTTGTTATACTCCTTAAACTATATTAAACCATTTAAAATGGTCTTCTCATCAACTTCCATTTATTTATTTAACGAAAACATTGGCATGATATACCATTAAAGATTAAGAGAATGTTTTAAAAGGGTAAGGTTATGGAAGTTATTCAAAAATAATACCTATGATAGGTATTTTTTTAAAACCGTTCAGATATAATTAAATAATTGAGATTAAATTATTTATAATAGTTATAATGCACTTAATACATAGTATTATAGAATAAAAAATTTAAAGAAAATTAACAAATAAAACTAATAAGCAACAATACTTCAGCAAAGTAAATAAACAAATAATGATAGTCATGTTTCTACAAAACCATTCTCTCACATCACTTCCTAACCCCTGTTTGTCCAGATTCAATTCTTGCGTTCTCTTATATATTTCAATAATTAAAAGACTTTATCAATTATGATTACAGATATAGTCTAGTAATAATTTCACATTTAACTGATTATAAGATATAGTGTTTGAATCCATTCATCCTTAAGTTAAAAAAAGAATCTTATCAATTTACTAACATAGAGATACATAGTGGACTGAAAAAAATGTGATATTATGAGCAAAATGTCCAATTTAGTATAAGGTTGACCGAAAAAAATGTGATATTATGAGCAAAATGTCTAATTTAGTATAAGGTTGATTGTCATTTATGGGAGTATCCCTTCCTTTGGTTAGCATCTAAGAAATATACAATAATTTTAAATTAGTTGCATATAAAAAATGCAATGTTATATTGTACGATTCTCATCAACTATCTCTATCATCACTTGCATGTTTATGCATAAGCAAGCAAAAGTGTCGACTTGCAGTTTGGCTTATATACTTTTTTTATTGTAATTAAAAAAATGGAGACTTCTTTATATGTTTTTTTTTTTTGTTTTTTTAGTTAAAACGAAATGTAAACTCTACATTTGTGCATGGTTTTGAAAAGTGTTTTCAAGAAGATTAATCCAATTTAAATTGAGAATATTTATTATTGCTGCATAAAAAGGAGAAAAATTTTATTATTTTGAAATACGAATCATACTTACTTAAATTGAATTGAAATCTTTTAAGATTAAAAAAAAAAAAAAACCCTTTCAAATTATGTTCCATACATATGTTACTCCTGAAGTAAAGTTGGTCTCCTTGGTTTTATGGTTAAATAATATGAACAAAATCCATACTTGACTTTAATATGATTAAATATACAAAGGCAAAAAAAAAAAAAAAAAAAGGGATAAATTACATTCCCTTGAATTTTAGGTCTTATTACAAAATGCCTTCTAAACTTCAATTTATAATATTTATTCTTTTCTAACTTTGAACCATTTGCATACTTATCCCCTTAGTTAAATTCCCTCCCAAACTTCAATTCGTAATTGAGGGGTAAATATGCAAATGGTTCAAAATTGGAGGGGAATAGATGGTTACAAAAATATTGGTATTTTTTTACTAAGGTGCTAGCTTATGTCTCATAAGTTAATACATAGGTTTATGCATGCATATATAATATATAAAGTACAGCATACACAAACTTAGTTAGAAGAAGCATGATCTTCGTCATCATCGGGCTTAGGTGGCTTGTTGAGATCAATATCCTTCTTCGTTCAAGATGATGTTGAAACACCAAAACCTCCCTCTTTTTGTTTATTCAAGTCCTTAATTATTTTTTCTCTTCATCGAATGCCATCCGCTTCATCACTTGCATATATTTGTAATATATATGCATTAAAAATTTTCAAATACCTAGAAGTACATGATATTAGGGCAAAACACACTAAAACACACGTGTGTGTGTATAGAATTATTACATACCTTCACATGGACCTTGTTGTTGGGCGACTAGAGGGGAAAAACATCCGCACTATGGGCGTTCGAGATGACATTGTCTGTGGCCGCAAAGGGTCCTCCATGACGCCAAAGCCTTATGACATACACTGTATATAGGTTCAATCCCTTGAGGTAGAACAACCTCTTTCTCTCTTTCAAGTAGACGAGTATCACTGGGTGGTTGGGAAGTTATTACAATAGTTACACTACCCTTAAATTGGACCCCAAACAACCCCCAATCACGGCAGTAGAACCACTAGCCCTGACACCGGTAGATTGAACGCTAAGAGGAGGATAATGAGTCTTATGAATCAATCTACGCCATGAACCTCCTTGCCTATTCTGATAATTTGTTGCAACATTAGTATTTTCTCTAGTATTGTGTTGTGGCCGGGCTGTGGGTGCTGATCGCCTTTTGGTCTGAGCTTTTTAATGAATGCGTTGCTGGATTCCACCATGACTGAAATTTTTATTTTTGAGTGACGATGACGGAGTGTTGGGAAACTTAGAATTTATAATATGCAAATGCCAAGTTCTCAATTAAACATGTTTATAGGTACTTTAATGTTGAAGGGTTGCAACCTTTAGGCTTCATTAGTACATCTTACTAACGAGTAGTTACAAAATTCATTTATCGTATCTTGTACTTTGAATAGCACTCTTTCAAAATAATTTGTTTCTGTCATACTATTTCATTATAACAGGCATTCTTTAGATTATATCGATTTATGAGGGCGGAGCCAAGAGATATGAGTGGGGCGAAAATTTTTTGTTCTTCCATTTTTAACTTAAAAATTTTATAATTTTTGTATTTTAACCCTTATTAAAAATGAAAATTCTTATATAATCATTACTTTGCCCTCACTAAAAATTAAAAATTCTTACATAATCCAATTAAAATTAATTCTATAAAAAAATTCATGATTTTTCTGTTTTACACCATTAAAATTAAAAATTTTTCTATAAACTCACTAAAATTAAATCCTCATATAACCCCTACTTGAATTTATTTTTCTTAAAAAAAAATTTTCATATGCGCCCCCAGTTAAATAAGGTTCTGACTTCGTCCCTATCGGTTCATATACGTTTCATTTTTTTGTCGTATCTTTTTCATTTGTATTTAACACTCCATTAAATGAACCGTTTATTTTTGCTGTTTCTCTTCAAATAATAGCGTTCCTTCGGGAAGAATCAATATGCCACAAGAGATGAATTACACTAAAAACGACAATTTATCAAAAAACCAAAAAAAAAAAAAAAAACAGAAACAAAATAAAACGTCATTGAAAAAAAAAAAAGGGGCCATCGAAAGCGACAATAAAGCAGAAAATGACAACATATTAGTACAAACGACAATGACTTATTTACACGCGACCATTTTTTGGCCTCCCCCTCGGGATATGAGACTCCAGAAAAATGCTGGTGCGAACCAACACAAAAGTGACGTTTGGTATTAATTTTGAAATATTTTCTGTTTTTAAAAAAATTAAAAATAAAAATATTTTGAAAACTGTGTTAAGATCATTTTTGAAATTGTGTTTGATTATGTTTTTTGAATGTATATTTTAAAAAATATAAAAATAAAACTTTGTTTGGTTATATTTTTTCAAAACCCATTTCATTTTCAAAAAACCCAAAAAACACAATATTTTATGGAAATGAAAACAAAAAATGAAAACAATTTTTTTTCATTTTCAAAAAACAAAAAAAAAACAACATAGTTAAAAACGGTGTTTTCGAAACGGTTTTGAAAACGTTAAATAAACAAACATTATTTTGAAACCGTTTTCATTTTCTGTGTTTTTGAAAATGGAAAATCATCCTCAAGAACAAAAACAAACACCCCCTAATTATTTCTTTTCTTTTCTTTTCTTTTCTTTTCTTTTTGGAAGTTATTGTCCAGAGGCGGAGCCAAATCGGGACAAACGGGGGCATTTAAATTTTTTTGATCTTTTATTTTTATCCAAAAGAATTATATAATTTTTATATTTATCCCTGTCAAACATAAAAAATTCTTATATAATCCAATTAATTCTATATTAAAAAAAATTTATGTTTTTTATGTTTTGCCCCCATTAAAATTAGAAATTATCACATAACCCCCATTAAAATTTATTTTATATTAAAACACAAATTTTTATATACGTCCTCATTGAAATTGGTTTCTGATTCTGCTCCTAACTTTACTTTATAACAGTAATTACCGTTTTTCAGTTTTTATCACTATTTAAATTTGGATATTTTGTGCTTTTTCAGATTTTTTTGGGTGCTTACTAGTTATTGTCGTTTCTTGTATACGTGGTTGTTTATCATATGTTTTGTGGGGTTTTTTTTTTTTTTTTGGGGGAGGGGGGGTGTCGTTTTCAAAGCTCCTTCTATTTCTGATTGTCGTTTAAAAGCAAAGAGGGTTTGCTCATAATGTAAAGATGTTTTAGAAAACTTGATGTGTTTGAGAAATTTGTCGTTTATCTAATTTTTGTCGTTTTCTAATATTGTCGTTTAACAAAACAATTGTCTTCTCTTGCAGGTGTTGTTTTTAATGTCCATTGTCGTATTTTCCAAATCCATTGTCGGATACAAATTTGAGGGGCTTCTAGCTTTATTGTCGTTTTTCTTTTTGTTACGACCGTTTATGTTTTGTCGTTTACAACAATTTCATGCCTTTCATGAATTTAAAAGGAAAATAAAGCCAAATGGGATTTTTTTTTTTAAGAAGTTGGTTTAAGATTTTAAAGATTAGTTAAAATTTTTTTTAACTTTTAAAACAAACTTTTTTGTTTAAAATGATGAATCAATTTTTTTAAATTATTAATTTTTATAATCAAACCAACCACTAATTAATTATTAATTAATTATCAATAATTTGAAAAGAAAAATAAAATAATCATTTTGCTGAAAAAAAAATCAGTTATCTATCTATTGGATTTAATCAAAATTAACCATTCAATTTAATTTTTTTTATTAAAAAATAATAGTAATAACATTTTTTTGAGAAAATATTAATAATAACATCGGATAAAAGGAAACCTGACCACGTGTGCAAAAAGGAGAGTATGATGAGAGATGAGTCACCTTCTTCAACCTGTGATGCGTCTCCCTCTCCGTCTCCATCTCCATCTCCATCGCCGTATCCACTCTTTCTCTAGAACATTTACCTTCTCATCCCCTCTCTCTCCTCTTCACTCTCTCTCTACCGGAGCAGTCCTTTGCTGCAAAATGTCCGCCAGCTCGTCACCCCTAACTCACTCCATCACCCTCCCGTGTCAACCCGCCCACCCCGTCCAAATTGTCGCCGCCCCTGGCATCTCCGACGCAGAATTCCGGCGAGTTTGAACTATCCGCCATTTTTGTAGCATAATACGAAACAAAAAAAAAGTGTTTAAAGTTGAAGTTATTGTGCTTGGTTTTGCAGGAGTGCGATTGAATCGTCGTTGTTCAAGCAGTGGTTGAAGAACGCCCAAAGTGAGACCGGGATTTTATCCCGCAGTGACTTGTCTCTGGAACGAGTTCTTATTCAGGTCATCAAAACCCTAATTATTATTGCTTTTGTTGTCATTCTAATTTCTTTGTAGATTGGAATTTCATTTGGGAGAATTCGTTTATGAAATTGAAATATCAGAATTTGGTTGAAGAGTCTAGGACCTATCTAGGGGTTTCGTTTCTATGCGTAATAAGCGTTATTATATTTGGATTAATTACAAAATTTCCTCTTAAACAATGACCTATGTAGCACTTTGCTCTTTGCTCCCGGTTTTTTAAACACAACGTCTGTTCTCTCCCAAAAAAAAAATAATAATAATAACAAAAACGCTCATTCTGTTGACAATCCTTTACAATGCAATCCAGTTGATAACAGATATTAGTTAATGACAGCAACTCAGCAAGTAGCCAAGTAGGGTGCTAAATATCAAAATTTTTAAAGTTCAGGTCCAACTTGTCAATCAACGAAAAGTTTTATGATGTATTTGTGTAAAAATCGCGGGCATTATCGTCCATTTTCTATTCAATCACAATTGCAACGGATTCTCAAATTTAGGGTCTCCTTTGCCAAAATTAAAAGTATAGGGTGTACCAAAAAAATTATAATAATAAAGGAAAGGAAATTAAAAAAATAGATAAATGTTGGTTGGTTATGTTTGAATTCCACAAAAACTTGGATTTGATGTTTCATTTCCTTCTTTATGCAATCACAAAGGAGGATTTTTTTCTTGTTATAAGCATTTCCTTTATAAACAGGGAGTGGATATGTTTGGAAAGCGCATAGGCTTTCTCAAATTCAAAGCTGACATTTTTGACAAAGAAACGGGACAAAAGGTACATGATTATGAATAATCTCTTCATCTATGGCTTCTTAAACCTTTTTTTTTTTAATCCTCTAAATCAGGGCATTGATACTGGTTTTGTTATTTTTCTGTCTATTGCTTGTTCTTCTAATATATTTTTTAGTATTCATAAATGGCTTCAATTATTTTACTGGTCATAAAGTGGGAAGTCATCTGTTACAATTACTTATCAATTTGAAATTTTCCAGTTTGGTTAAAAATCTACAGCCTTGCTAGTAGCTACAGTTTCCTTTTTATGCTTAAATGTTGGTTTCAGCGTGCTGACATGAATTGTTAGTCTCGAGATATAACTGTTTTATTTTGTTACATAATCTGCTATTATTGCTCTTATTGGTGGCTTTTATTCATCTCCTTGTTTGTGTTTTAACTGAAGTGTGTTTAGGTTCCAGGTATAGTATTTGCACGAGGACCAGCTGTAGCCGTACTAATTCTTTTAGATTCAGAGGATGAGACTTATGCCATTCTCACTGAGCAGGTCTGGTCCCTTTGTTATGATTCTTTGGATTTAAAAAATAACCAAAAAAAAAAAAAAGTAAATTTTATTTAACTTCCATTTGTTAAAAGCTTTATCAAAATTCATGTTCTGTTCAAGGTTAGGGTCCCTGTTGGTAGGTTCATTCTGGAATTGCCTGCTGGAATGTTGGATGATGGCAAGAGTGATTTTGTTGGAACTGCAATTCGCGAGGTCACTCTCTTGGCGGTTTGACCTATTAAGTTAAAGCAACTTTTGCCAAATTTGAAGTCATAATCTAGTCTTGATTATGGCAGGTTGAAGAGGAGATTGGTTTGAACTTAAATGCAGAAGACATGATAGACCTCACAGCCTTACTGGAACCGTCTACTGGATGCAGAGCTTTTACATCTCCAGTAAGTTGGCCTTTGCTCTTCGTGTTAGTGGGTAGGAGTCCCAAGTTCTGGCTTTAGTTCAAAGTCCGTTACCAATTCCGGCAAAAACTCGAAGTACTTGGCTTTGTTTTACGCAAGTGCCAGTTAGTTGACCTTTAAACTTAAATTGACTTTTTGTCATCTTAATATGGAAGATTAAGCAGATAAAATGGAAGTCACAGGATTTTTTTTTTTTTAAGGGAATAGAAATAATTTTACAGAAACTGTTTCATTACAAAATCAATGAGAAGGCTTGTTAATTTATAATCATTTTGTGGAAAACTGAAGAACAAAATCTGTTTTTTCCGTATTCCAAATGATACAAAGGTTAGTTTTTTTATATACAAAAAAAGCAACTAGTTACCAAAAAAATTAGGCAGCCTACCAAACCTAACAAAAATTAGGCAGCTTACAAATCCTAACAAAAAATGAAAAACTAATTAGGTATCTTTCAATAGTCATTAATTAGCCTAGAATGAAATCAGCTAATTTACAAGGAATTACAAAATTTTACAGATTCTAGCACTCCCCCTCAAGCTGGAATGTAAATGTTTGTCATTCCTAGCTTCTTCATTATAACTTCAAAACTTGGTTTGTGAAGACTCTTTGTCTAGACGTCAACTGTCTGTTCCTTGGTTGGAATATACGTTATGCAAACACTTCCATTATCAATCTTTTCTTTGATAAAATGACGGTTCACTTCCACATGTTTTGTCTTGTCATGATGAATATGATTGTGGGCAATACTAACTGCAGCCTTGTTATCACAATAAAGCTTCATTGGAGTATTACTTGAAATCTTTAGTTTTTTGAGCAATCTTTCGAGCCATACCCCTTCACATATGCCATGAGCTAGGGCTCGAAATTCAGCCTCTACACTGCTTCTTGCTACCATTGGTTGCTTTTTGCTCCTCTAGGTTATTGGATTACCCCAAACATAGGTACAGTACCCAACAGTTGATCTTATATCCATGGAGGAACTTGCCTAGTTAGCATCTGTATACACTTCTACCATCCTGTTGTCCCCCTTTTTGAAAAATAATCCTCTTTGAGGAGGGCCCTTTAGATACCTTAGTATCCTATAGACTGCCTCTAGATGTCTTTCTTTTAGTGAGTGCATAAATTGACTTATTACACTTACGACGAAGGCAATATCTGGACGAGTGTGTGCCAGATAAATTAGTTTGCCTACCAGTCTTTGGTATTGCTTGAAGTCCAAGTTTTACGTTGGGCACCATAGGAGTTTTAGTTGGTTTGCACCCCAGCATTCATGTGTCTTGGAGAAGATCCAGAATATACTTCCTCTGAGAAATGACTATACTAGCCCTGCTTCTGGCAACTTACATTCCCAAGAAATACTTGAGAGTACCTAGGTCTTTTAATTCAAATTCTCCTACCAAGTATTCTTTTAACTGCTCTAGTTTACTGTGGTCATCTCCTGTGATGATTATATCATCTACACACACATTTAGGATGGTCCTTTTTCCACTTTTAGAATGTCTACAAGGGTGTGATTTGACAGTGCCTGTAAGAAACCCCGTCTCTTCACAGCTTCAGTAATTCTCTTGAACCACTCTTTTGGAGACTGTTTTAAGCCATAGAGAGATTTTTTCAAATTGCAAGCCAAGTTCTCCTTCAGTTTGAACCCTGGTGGTAGATCCATACACATTTCTTCATGCAAGTCTCATTCAGGAACGCATATTTTACATCTAGCTATTGTAGTGGCCAATCGACATTTGTTGCTAATGATAGAAGAACTCTGAGAGAGTTGAGCTTGGCAACCGATGCAAATGTCTCCTTATAGTCTATCCTATATGTTTGAGTGAAGCTTTTAGCGTCCAGTCTTGCTTTGTACCTGCTGACATTGCCATCTGCATTAAATTTGACCGTGAAAACCCATTTGCAGCCAACTATAGTTTTTCCTCTTGCTAGCTCTACAACTTCCCATGTATGATTTTTTTTTTTTTTCTAAAGCTTCCATTTCTTCTTGAACAGCCTTCTTTCATTTTGGGTCTGCAAGAGCTTCTTCAATACTTCTTGGTATCTTAACACCTTTTAAAGCAATGGTAAAGGTAGAAAAACCGGGAGATAATTTTTCATATGAAACAAATTTGGAGATCGAGTGTTGAGTACACACTCTTACGCCCTTCCTAATGGCAATAAGAACATGGAGATCCTTTTTTCTAGGTGGACTGTAGCTCTACAGGTTTAGCTCTTCATCCACAATGCCATTAATGGCCTTAGGACTTGGAACAAGAGCAGGAATTGGTTAAGAATCCTGACCTTGCTGAGCATCAGGCTTGTCACCGCCTTAAGGGTGCCTCTTGTGTGAATAAACAATATTCTTCCATTGTCTTTACCCTGTTTCAACATGTTGTGGGTCAACAGGTTTGGTGGGTTTAGTCGCAATAGGAAGAGGAAGTAGTAGTGAAGACACAACAGGTTCGGTGGGTTCAACCAGAGTGGGTAAAGAAGATGGTGGTGAAGAAGGTGATGTGGAATTGAACGCTTCAGGCTCAAACCCTTCCCAAGACTCAGTTTCATCTTGAATCTTCCCCTGAAGTGAGGACTTAGGAAAGTATGATTGATTTTCAAAAATGTGACATCCATTGAAACAAACATTCGATGAAGAGTGGGCGAATAAGATTTGTACCCTCGTTGTGTAGATGTATACCTAATGAAAACATGCTTGACTAACGTTGGATCAAGTTTTGAATGATTTTTTCGATGGTCATGCATGAACACAGTACACCCAAAGGTCTTTACAGGAATGGATGAAGGACAAGGAAAGGAGGGATAAATCTGGAGGATGTCAAACAAGGGTGTTTTGAAACTGAGAACCTTTGATGGCATACAATTTATAAGGTGACAGGCAGTAAGAACAACTCCCCCCCGACCAAAGATACTTTGGAACTGACATGGTGAACATTAGGGCTGTGGCAACTTCAAGTAAATGTCGATTTTTCTCTCTGTTACCCCATTTTGTTGTGCAATATCAGTATAGGATCTTTGATGGATGATACCATTAGTTGCTAGAAAGTCTCCTAAGAATGTTTTGAAGTATTTAGTTCCCTTATCAGTTTTTAAAACTTTGATTGTGGTTTGGAATTGGTTTAAACCATGGCATGAAAATTTTGAAAAATTCTTGCAGCCTCAGACTTTTCTTTGAGAAAATAAATCCAACATACTCTTGTATGATTATCAATGAATGTAATGAACCATCTTGTACTAGTGACATTGTAAAATACGAGATGGTCCCCAGTTGTCACTGTGAACCAGGGAAAATGGACTAGACTCAATATAAGGTTTAGCTAGAAAGGATGTTCGTGTGTGTTTAGCTAATTGGCATTGTTCACAATATGAAGTTTTTGGATCTTTATTGATAAATAAAGTAGGAAACAAGTGTTTGAGATAATGAAAATTGGGGTAGCCTAACCTATACTGCGGCAACATTACTTCTTCATTATACGATAGAGCAATTTCAGCCATTGTTGCTTGTTTATTTACACATTTTCATCCTAAGTAGTAAAGTCGACCTTCCTCTCTAGCAATGCCAATCATCTTCTTGGATCCCTATTCCTGTGTTTGACACATAGCATTAGAGAAATTAGCAGTGCAATTAAGGTCCTGAGTAAGTTTATTGATTGACACAAGATTGCAAGCTAGGTTGGGAACATGTAGCGCAGAATGTAGAACCAGATTTTCTTACAGGCCTATAAAACCTTTTCTAGCAACTGAAGTAAAAGTTCCATTTGCTATTTTTGCTCTCACATTTCCTTGACATGGCATATAAGAGTAAAATAGAGATGAATTACCCATCATGTGATCAGACGCACCAGAATCAAACACCCAAGGGTTTTGCTTTTTTATATGGAAAGCAGTACCTTGATGAGCAAAATTGCTAGTGACAATGTTGGGGGTCGTCACAGATTGTTGATTGAGAAGACTTAACAACTTTTCAAGTTGTCCTTTGTTAAAAAAAGCCCGGTTGATTTTTCTCCTTGGTTGTGGCCTGAAAAGCTTTACCTTGACCCTGTCTTCGAGGTATCACGTCTGCAGGTTTACCATGAAGATCTTAGCAGTGTTCTTGTGTATGACCAAGCTTATTACAGTGCGAGCAGTGTGGTCTCTGACTCGGTTTTCTATCAGTGGATCTGTTGGCAGAGTTTCGAGCAATAAGAGCGGTCGTTTTCGCAGGTCGATCACTAAAAGGTGCGGCTAGTTGGTCCTTCTCTCTGAGCATAACCCTTTACCTGCTAGCTTCATGTTGGACCTCTACAAAGGCTTCTCCAATTGTTGGCAGCGACCTTCGATCGAGAATTCAGTCATGAACTTCACCTAACTTCTTGTTGAGGCCTGCTAGAAACTCGTATAAGATCTCCCCAAGTTGCCTCCAAAACTTCATGTTCTCTTTTAGATTCCCCAATCTGCTTCATAATGCATATCCAACTCTTGCCATAATGTTTGCAGAGAGTTGTAGTACTCTGTAATGTCCATAGTGCCCTGTTGGAATGCCTTGAGTTTTTTTCTTTATCTCAAAAACTTATGAAGCGTTTTCAAGATTAGAATAATTCTCTTTCATGACATCCCAAATAGGTTTGGCAGTTCGAAGAAATAAATACGGGCGACTGATGTGTGGCTCCATCGAATTGATGAGCCAAGCCATGATGAGAGAATTGTTGAGTTCCCAAGTGGCATAGGTTGGATCTGAGACATCTGGACGCGTGACCTCACCATGACCCCGTCTAATTATGAGCAGAACAGACTGCGACCATTGGAGGAAATTTTTACTATCCAACTTGTGATTAGTGATCTTCAGGGAAGAACCCTCTCCAGAGGGTTGTGCGATCACAGATAGGGCTAGGGGATTGGTGGTGACTAATGACAAAACATTTTTCTTCTTTTAACTCATGATTGTCGGATCGAGAAGTCAACGAGACAAAAGGATGCAAGACTGCTGAAAGAAATTGAACCAAGAAATTTGGATTGCAGAGCTTTAATCCTCTGATACCATGTGGAAAATTGAAGAACAAAATCTGTTTTTTTCCACATCCTAAATGATACAAAAGTTAGCTCTTTTATATACAAAAAAAAGCAATTAGTTATTAAGCTAATTAGACAGCCTACCAAACCTAACAGAAAAAAAAAAAAAAAAAAAAAACTAATTAGGTATCTTTCAAAGGTTATTAATTAGCCTAGAATGAAACCAGTTAATTTATAGAGATTTACAAAATTTTGCAGATACTAACACATTTATAATTAGACAGATTTCTGGGATGGAAGTTACAATTTTTTTTTTTTTTTTTTTTTTTAAGGGAGCGGAAATAATTTTACTAAAACTTTTTCATTACAAAATCTATGAGAAGGTTCGTGAATCTATAATCATTTATAATGAGATAGATTTCTGTGAAGACCTCAAGCACTTGAAAATGCTTTGTGAACGTTTCTGACGATGATGTTAGTTATACCATTGAACATTTTCAGTTAAAGCCAAGTCTTTACTTGTTAAGCTGGTTAGTAAGGTTCATAGTACAATTCTAATCATCTTTTTACCGTTCACATTTTCAGGGAGGCTGTGATGAAGAAATAAGCCTATATCTATACAGAGGACGGCTTGATAAAGGAATTATAATGCAGCTGCAAGGGAAAGAAACAGGTCTTCGGGACCACGGTGAGCTGATTAAGGTTCGTGTGGTCCCTTACGAAGAACTCTGGCGCATGACAGCAGATGCAAAGGTCTTAACAGCAATTGGTCTATACGAAATGGCCAAAAAACAAGGGCTCTTGCCTCCTCAGAAAGGTTAAAGTTTGCCACTCTTTGGCCCATCTCACTTCTTTTGCCCTTGGGCTGGTTTTCATAGACCGGAGGAATGTTGAGTGCCAAATGACAATATACCGTCCGGTAAAATACATTTTAAAGAATAAAATTATAGGCAATTTGTTGATACTAGTATAGCTTTTTAAATTATGGTTTAAGCATGATATTGTTACTTTTTGAAGTAAAATATCAAGTGAAAAAGTTGTTACCTTGTCTGCAAATCTGCTGCATCTACAAATTTCCTTCCCGTCTTCAACATTATTGGTTGCAAAAATCTTACAAAGTAGGTCATGAACTCATAGCTCTTTGCCTTTATTACACGTGATATTGTATAATAAATACACTACGTTGGCTAATCTCTGGAAAAATACAGAAACTATTACTCTTTTGCGGGGAATATAAATCCTGCCGGGAATACAAATCCAATTCCAGCATGTGTACGTTTTGCTTTTCGGTGTTTTCTTAAGGTAATATTAGTTTTCACCAACACCAGCGCTTCTTGCAATCGCTGCAGCTGCGCTACCGGTGTCTGATTTGTGTTCTGTCCCATATACTGCTATTGATCGTCCGATCAGATTGGCGACTCAGCTTCTGTTTGGCACCTGAGAAAAAGGCATCACCTTTCTCGTCAGCTTCTAATCTCATCAATACTCATATTGATGAGATGAGAGGATAAAATAAGATCAGTTAAACTCATAATTTTTACATTTTTACATATAAATAGTAATGTTCAATAGGATCCATTTTCAATAAATGAATTTTTCATCTTAATTTGATATCGTAGAAAAAAAATAAAATATTAAAATTAGATATTTTTAAAATAAAATATTATAGATAAGCACATTAAAAATATTTAATTTTAAGTTTGTTTAATATATTATTAATAAAAGAAAAAGAAAAAGTAAAATAAGGGAATACTAAATAAAAATTTTATGAAATTTACCAAAAAAAAAATTTAAATTAAAGTACACAAAATAAATTAAAAATAATTAAAATTTTTAAGGATAACCTAATTTTTATGCATAAATAAATAGTAAAATAATTCTATTTTATGTAGTTGTCAGGACATTTATAAATCAGAATATTACAAAATTAATTCAATAGCTAAAATAAAAGTATATATTAGTAAAGTAAAAATATAGGTGTTATTATAAGTTTTTTTTTTTTTTTAAATAATAGAAGTTGCCAGCTGGAGACATGATAATACTATAACTTATTTATACGGATGCCTTATGAACTTTTCAAATTTGATAATGTATTCCCTAAAATTTTTTTTCTTGACATTTAATCTCTCTAAACTTATAATTTTTTTTTAAATCCATTAAAATAAGACGATTCCTTAATATAACTTGCATATTATAATCCAAAAGGAGCGTTATTGATCTTTTTGCTCATTTTCAGTATAATTTCCTTTAATATTTTTACCTTAATTAAATTATACTCAAATTTAAATATAAACTTTAAAAAGAAATTTGTTTTCAAATTAAGCAAAAATGATTAACAATATCCCTTTTGAACTATAATATGTAAGTTTTGCGTTAAAAACTGTCTTAATCATAATTGATTTGAGTACAAAGGACTAAATTATCAAAAATTATAAATTCAAGGGGTCAATTATCAAGAAATAAAAAATTTATGGATTAAATTGCCCAATTTAAAAAGTTCAAGGGCACCCATATAAAAAAGTCTAATATTATGGCGGTTTGTTTTTGGTTAAGGCCAATGAACTCTAAAGAAAAGTTATTATAACTCTGAATTGAAATTTTCTATCCAAAAATTGATTTCCCAAATGATGTCTAACCAATATTGTGTCACATCATTTTAAAAAGTTTGAAATACTTTATAAATGATTTTTTATATCTCAAAATTTAACTTATTTCAATGATGTGTCATAATACAATTAATTAGACCTAACTTAGGACAACAAAATTGGATAAAGGATTTCAATTCTAGAACTCTGTGCCTTTCATTTAGGAAAAGATCGTGTCATTTTGTGTGTGTGTGTGTGTGTCAACATTTGATTCATAGAAATCGATGAGAAATTTATGTTAATTACTCTCTAGGCAAATGAGGACATAACTTCTGTTGGCCTCTTAAAAAAAAAAAAGATAAAAGGAAATTATACTATATAATATATTTAGAAGATACTGATGAAAATTATAGTATATTTTTTAAATAATGGAAAATTATAACATATTTAAATTTTATTTTTTTCTCAATTTTTTCATTTTCCCCTACTCTCACTTTTTTCTCTCTCTTCCAGTTTCTCTTTCTCTTCGTCTCTTAGTTGCCAAGAGAGACTCATGATCTGGCTTCTCCCTTAGTATAGTCGATGTCGCATCGCTGGAGAGTCATATTGTTGTTCGAGTTGTGCCTTCATGAGAAGCAGTCACTGTGACAAGAAGTTCGCAACCATGAATTCACAAGGTGGATCGTGAGATCTCGTCTCTATTAGGGCTAGATTGCATCGTCAATCAACTTTGACTAGACGAAATCAAGATGGCACCTAAGACAAAATTGCACAGTGACTGGGACTAAATCATTCGTTACTATGACTTCTCCGACATGGGGAAAGAAACAAGTGATTCTTGGGGTCCTTTGCAATAGTGAGGGCTACTGGAACAACAATCTTACTCATGACGGCAACGATGGTTGGAAGCTTGTGATGGTGATAGCCATTAGACGAGAAGATTAGATTTGGTAGATAGAGTGAGAGCGAGAGCGAGAGAGAGAGAGAGAGAGAGGAATAAAGAGACTTAAGGGTAAATTTGATTTTTTATCTTAGTATTTGTCTTAATTATACTATTTTGTATCAATATTTTAGTTTCTACTATTATTTTAAAACGTTACATTATATTATACTATTTTGCTTAATTTCTTGAAATGGGAAAATATTTGAAGTAACCCATGCAACATATATATATATATGATCTACGGATCAATAATAAAATATAGTTAACAATCCTAATTAAGTATTTAAGAAAAACTGCAAGTTTCAGTCTAATAGTCTAAAATATGCCTTCTAAAACACCCCATGTTAATTTAACAAGTTGACTTCATCAACCTAGGCATTCATACAAGTTCCGAGAAGCCTTCTATCAAAAAGGTTAATAGCGCCCATGATTCTTGATCTTTTGATAAGTGACCGATTGATTCATTAAGGTTTCTTTTTTTTCCCTAAGGAAGGCCTCAAGCTCGTAGAAAGGAGCACAAAGGGAACAAAGTTAGGTTTTATTTTATTTTACAACTTATTTATGGATCAACCAATCATTTATTTAAAAATTCAGGACTACAAAACTATTAACCCATATCAAAAACATGAATTACTGTCCAAGTAAACGTGATAATTTCTAAAAAGCACTGAAAAAAAAAAAAAAGAGAACAAAAATGAGAAACAAAAACTTTGGAGCTATTCTTGTCATAGAGGTCATGATGTTTCTCTTCCTCGTAATTCTCATACCTAAAATTTCTTTTTTTTTTTCTAAGGCAAACAACCTGCATAGTCTGTGTAGACAAGCCAAAGGGTTCACAACAATGACTACAGAGAATTTACACCACTGTTACCAGTCGTTTTTGCCAGTTGTGAGCATGGAAGACGAAACTAGCTTAACCCAGAAGCCAAGCATGGTGTACTCGTACCGACATCTTACTGGATTTGCGGCGAGGTTGACTTCTGAGCAAGTCAAAGTCATGGGGTACAAGGATGAAATTTTGTGTCTGTTCATAAACAGAGGACTTTCACTCTTTAAACAACTCGTAGTCCTTAATTCTTGGCGCTCAACAAGGACAAGAATTTTTGGAAGGACTCCAAATTCGGTAAATTCATGGTCGTCGGAGTTCTCGACTCTGGTATAATGCCGGGTTCATCCTTCTTTTAACGACGCCGTAATGCCACCTCCTCCGGCGAGGTGGAAAGGCACGCGCGAGCTGATCAACGACATGAAAATCTGCAACAACAAGATCTTCCAGAGGGTGTGATCATTGTTATTTTGGTCACCGGATGAATTGGGCCCCGGCAAGCACACGGCGAGCACTGCTGCCGGGGCTTTCGTGAGGGGCGCAGCAGTGTTGGGCAACGCCAATGGTACTGCTGTCGGCATGGCGCCCCGTGCACACCTCGCGGTTTACCCAGAACCTTTTTTCCCCCCTCATTTAAATATGCATTTATAGCATCGCAATTTATATGTACTAATTTTAGAGCCAGAACACCTTTACAATCCTAAAGTTTTTATTCAAGTACTAGCAAAAAGTAGAAGACGAAATATTGGGTGATTTGTTTGAAGGTCCTTTAAAATGTACATTTTTGAATTATTATTTTAATTATAAAAATTTTAATTTTTTGATTTTCGATAAGATAAATATAAATAAAATAAAAATCATAAACATATTTATTGAGGAGCTGTTTTTGCAATTTTTTTTCCAATATATCTATGCAATATATTGAAGTGTCTAAAAACACAATTAGCATACTTTCAACCAAAACTCAATGTTTTAATTGAAAATGCTTTTATTTTTCTTTTCCTATTTTTTCCATTTGTTTTCTTTTCTTTAAAATTATACCTTGTTTCACCTTTTCTTTTCTTTCCTCCCTAACATATTATTTTATTTCATTCATTATTTTCACATTTTAATTAATAGAAATGCTTATTATTATTATTATTATTTGCTCCCTAAATTTTATTCCTTTTATTTTCATTCTTCTTTTTTTTCGATTTTTGCTTGAAAGTTTTGTATCTTTTCTAAATATATGACTCATTGAAAGGGGTTTTTTTTTTTTTAATTTTGTCTTATTAAAATAAATTCTCTCAAATAGATCTACACGTAGTTTTTATATTTATGTATCTGTTACACTCTAGTAGAGATCTAAGAGTTCCCTATTGAGAAAAGTGTGAAAATGCTCTACCCTACAAGGCACCAAATGAGCTTCAGATATAAAGTCAACTCCAACCTTAGAAGGGACTCTTTGACATAGAGGAATTGTTCAGAGTCCATGAGACCAGATGAGAAACATATTCAAATATCTGTGTCGAAAGGATATTTCTCATCACTCTGTGTTGGGAGACCAAGCTTTTGCAAAGAAACCACGACCTCACTACTCCCGAGAAACATGGGAGAATAACTGCCTACTAGCTGTTGGGAGGTGAAGAACGTCGCCTAATTGTGGAGAGGTGTCATATTCTAAAGGGGGTAGTTTAGTGTAGATTTGGTAATTGCTCAATGCTAGTGATAGGGAACTATATAATGTAAAATAGTCCCAAAAGAGCACTCTTAACTCTCTCTAAAAACTCCTGTACACATTTTCTAACTATAGTAAAGAACACCCCCAAACACAAGAGGACATAGCCTATGTTAAGATGAATTTCTATAAATCTCTATGTGTTCTTCTTTTTACTTCTTTTTATTATCTTAAATCACGTGAGAGAAGACTCTGAGTGTTATGTGATGAGGTTTGATTGAGTTAATAGATTTTTACTGTTAATAGTATTTAAAAACTCAATAAATTAAAAATGCACGTCTAAGGTACATGTTTTGAAACTAGCATATGCAACCATATGATCATGAAAAGTTTACAACAAAAATATCATGGAATCTTAAAAGATATATTACTTAGAACTCGCATTCTCTGTTCTCTTTATATGTTCCCCAAATCATATTTGAACACTTTATTGAAAATGTCAACTCATATTTAATAACCATTATATTCTTAATCTTTGTTCTCTCTCTCTCTCTTTCTCGCTCTCTCTATGGTTACATCCACTTCATTATCTATTGGGACCACCAAGTAAATGTAAGAGATTATTTCTCTCATTACTTTTTTTAAGTTAGCCCATAATTAGTTTTTAAATAAAAATTTACCTTTTTTTTTTCCTTCTTCCTTTTGTTGCAAAAGGATTATGGATGTTTCAATTTTTAATTAACTTTATTCTAATTTATTTTTTTATGAATTTCATTTCTATTCTGTAAATTTTGGTGTTCTTCTAATTTTTTGAAAACTAGTAGAAGTGCTAATTGAACTATGAAATATCATCATATTTACCCATTTACATCAGTTAAATAAATGAAATATTTTATTTTTACTTCCTGAATTTTAATATTCTTATAACTTTACCCCTTTAAACTTTAAAAACTAGTATTTGTACATCTCAAATTTTGAAATAATAAAAATAATGTCCTTCAAACTTTAAGTCTTAGCAAAAACACTCATTCTTCATGTTTTGGTCAAATGAGACTTGAAAAAAATTTTATTTTTGCCCCTAAACTATAGTACATTTTAATATTAACTCTCGAAATATAAAAATAATCAATATATTTATAAGATTTGCTTTTAAAATTGAAATCATTACAAGTAAAAAAAAAAGAGCTTACATATTTAGATCCCAAACTTCAAAATGTTTGCAAAAAATATCTCTTATTTCATAATTTGGCATAAGTTTATCCCTAAGCGTTGATATACTAGTGCTTATATCTCTCAATCTTTAAACTATTAGCAAAATGACTACTCTTTTATCAATTTAAAATTGATGTAGCATTAGTATAATAAAAAATTAATTTAAATTAAAATCTTTACAATTACAAATATAAACTTAAAGATCCATCAAGAGATCTAAATATATAAGTTCCTTTTTTTTTTTTTTACTTTTCTTGTAATGACTTTAATTTTAAAAACAAATCTTATGAACGTATTAATCATTTTTAGGCTTCAAGAATTAAGCCTCAAATATACAAAAGTTTAAGGGGTAAAAATAAAGTTTTTCCAAGTTTTATAAGGCCAAAAAAAAAAAAAAAGAATGAATGAGTGTTTTAACTAACAGTTTAAAATTTAAAGGGTGTTCTTGTTATTAATTTAAAGTTTCAGGGGTATAGACATTGATTTTAAAAATTTAAAAAGCTAAATTATAAAATATTAAAATTCAGAAAAATATCTTATCAATTTAACTGATGAAATAAATAAAGATAATAATATTTTATAATTCATATAATATTTTCTCTAGTTTTAAAAATTCAAAGAAAAAAGGTATAAAAATAATAAAATTCAAAAAGTAAAAATAAAATTTATCCTTATTTTTTTATTATCTTCTTCTTTTTTTTTTTTACACGTTTAGGTGTAATCTTTATAATTTTTTTCACTGTTACCCTTTTTTTTTACTATTCTTTCCGCTGTTAGTACTACATTTATTTTAGCATTGTTTTTATTTCTTTTTTTTTTTTTAACATTTGTTCTGTACATTTTTTATCCACAACGATTACTCTATTTTCCCACTATTATTACTCCTTTTTTTTTTTTTTCATTTTCCCCCCTACTTCTACTCTTTTATTTTTATTTATTTCTAACTCCAAACAACGTTTCCTAACGATTTGACACGGACTTTAACTCCACTTTTTCTCTTTTTATAATTAAAGCAACTATTCAAAATTTCTCCTCTCCCGTCAAACTAGATAAATTATTTGTTTTTCTGAAAAATAAAAAATAAAAATAACAACATTATAAGTTTGCATGAGATGAATTTCCATCTAATTTATGATTTTTTTTAATTTTTATTATTTTAATCATCTCTATTATTTTAATAATGATTCTAACCCTCTCATACAAACTTTGTAAAAAATTACTAACAACTGTAATATCATGACAAACAATTGTGAAAAAAATTATAGAGACTAAACCTAAGCGGAAAAAAAAAAAGAAGAAGAAGAAGACAATAAAAAAATTATAATAAAATTAATCAAAAACGTAAATGGCCACTTTCCTTTTGCAATGACGAAGATGAAAAAAATTAAATTTTTATTCAGAAACTTAAAAAAGATTACAAAGAGAAAATCTTTGGTAACCCCAAGAGATAATAGAGTGTATGTAATCATAAAGAGAGAAAATGGAGATTAATAGGTTATTTGTTTATAGTTTTACATTTATATTATAAATATAATATAATTTTTATCTAAATATAAAAATTTTACATTCAAATATAATATTTTATAATAATATCTTAAATATATTTATTATTCTAAAATATTTTGAAAATAAATTGTTTTTCCATTCATATCATATTCTCTGTTTATCTTACTTTTTCTATCTATTTTTATTATTCACATCAACTTTTTAACTCTAAAATACAATTCAAATACTTTTCATTCAAACACACATTACGTTTAAATGTAGAGCAAATATTTTTCATCTAAATACAAAATACATTTAATGCATTATGTTCAAATACAATACAAATATAATATGTTTACCAAATGTCCTATAAATGTTAGATAATTGTTAAATATAAGTTGATATTTTTAATAAGGGACTTAAATAGGATTAAAAAGAAAGAGAGTAGTGTCATAAAAAGGATCAAATGTGTGATTTAAAAAAAAAAAAAAAACAAGAAGTACAAGTTTATTTCGTAGCATTGCCACTTATTTACAGGCCACAATATTTAAAAAAAAAAAAAAAAAAAGTGAAGAAGAAGGAGAAGCAATTAGAGAAGAGGACTAGGAATGGCTCTCAAGGGCCGAGCCATTTCTAGAGAAAGACTAAACTTGTCTTCCATATCAACATCTTTTGAGCTCTTGCCATCTTCAAGCTTCCAATCAAAGGAGTGAACAAGTGTCCCCAATATCAAATGCAGCATTCTCATGGCCAAACGCAATCCAGGGCATATTCTTCTCCCAGCACCAAACGGTATGAGCTCAAAGCTCCTTCCTTTAACGTCGATTTCTGACCCCAAAAACCTCTCTGGTTTGAATTCATCTGGGTCCTTCCATGTGCTTGAATCTCTCCCTATTGCCCACGCGTTAACCAGAATTTGAGCCCCTTTTGGAATCGTGAAGCCTGCGATCTCCACATCAGTCTCGGCTCTGTGAGGAAGGAGCATCGGAGCCACTGGGTGTAGCCGGAAGGTTTCCTTCACTACTGCTTGTAGATATGGAAGTCGAGAAATGTCGAATTCCTCAACTGGGTTTCCTTTTCCGATGATTTGCTCGAGTTCTGCTCGAGTTTTCGAGAGGACTTCTGGGTTGCGAAGCAGCTCCGCCATCGCCCACTGGAGCATGGCAGCCGTCGAGTCCGTTCCCGCCACGAACAGAACCTGTTCGACGAAATGCCTGTCTAAGATAAGATAACGCAATCTAATCCAAAAAAGGGAATAAAAAATAAAACGAGAATTGACATTATGGTATTTAGTACTGATGTATAATCTTAAAATTATGAACTATATAAATTTTAAGCATGTTTGGAGAGGAGTTCTAAAGATATTTTTTTTATTGAAAAAACTAAGTATTCGTTTGTTTGACACTTCCAAATTTAGAAAATGAAACTTTTTTCATTCCAAGAAAAATGAATTTTATTAAATTTTCGTATCTGAACATCTAAAATTTTTCATTTTTAAAAAATAAAAAAAGAGTTTTTTAAAAACAAAAAGTTTTCATCCAGTCAAATAACTTTTCATTTTTAAAAAAAAAATTCCAAACAACTTTTTATTTTTTATATCTAAAAATTTTTCATTTTTTAAAAAATGAACCTCACTTCCAAACGAATCATAAATTTTATAGTTTAGGAAAAATAACTGATTAAAATGAAAAAAAATATAAAATCTTAAAAATTTATTTAAAAAAAAATTATTAATATAAATTTTGTTTTTTTTTTTGAAATTTTATATAATTTAGTGAAATCATCTCATTTAAATTTGTATACGTGAATTTATAAATTTTTAATATTTAAAGTTATTATAAAATTTTGAAGATATAAATAATAAAAAAATATGATAAAATAAGAAAAAAAAAAAAAAAAAAAAGGGTTTAATCTTCACCGACCGAAGTAGTTAATGGATCAATCGAAAGCCCTTTTAGAAAAACGATTACATACAAGTAGCAAATGGATGACCAGGTCTCTGTTGATGTCCTCGGTTTTCTTTTCAAGTATCGTGAGAAGCGTATCCAACACATCACCATTAATCAAACCAGAAGATTCTGTTATCTTCAACCTTTGGTTGATCATCCCATCGAGCAAGTCCAGCAACCTGTCGAAGTGAACCGTCATTCGGCGCCGAATTCCTTGCGGGTCAATCTTCTTAAGCAGAGGAAAATAGTCTCCCAAGTTGGGCGTCCCGGCCTCCTTCATGATGTTCCAAGTAATCTCCTTAAACTCCCTGGCCAACTCCGACTTGGGATCCGCCAAATCCACGGAGAAAATGGTGTTGGACAGCAAGTTCAACGTCGTCGTGAACGCTTCCCTCCCAATATCCACAGCCTCGCCGCTCACACCACTCTTCTTCACGTACTCAACCAACTCCTTGACTTTACGTGTCCTAAGCTGTTTGTTCGAGTCAAGAACCTTAACCGCAAACAACTGCGTGTTGCAAATCTTCCGCAGGGTTCGCCAGAGGCTCGAGACCGGAATCCACGGCAGCCCCTTGTGCTGGTGGCCGTGCACGCAGAGGGCGTTGGGGATGGTGCGGCTAGACAAGTATTGGTCGTGAGTTTGGAGGACTTCTTTAGCCATAGTCGGCGAACAGACTACAACGGTTGTGACTTGGCCGAGCTTGAGGCTCATGAGAGGGCCATGGAGTTTGGCCAGCTCGGCGAGGGACTTGTAAGGCTTGTCGCCTAGCTGGTGGAGGTTACCGATCACCGGTAACGGCTTTGGCCCCGGCGGAAGCTCGCCGGGGATGTTGACTTTGGATACTGTGATGGAACAAAGTGCTCCGATTAGTGCCCATGTGAGGATCAGAAGAAGAATAACACTAAATAAGTCCATATTCGTAGAGATTATAAATCATGGGATAATGGTGGATAGAACGTCAGTGGTATTTATTAGGGAGATGCTTTCAACAGTGTACTTGGCCTGGAGATCGGAAGCCACGTTAGATTGTGGTATTTTGGATAAAGGTTTGGAACATGTAGGTCCGTTTATGAGTTTCTTCTGGTAATTTTTTTTTTTGGTGGGTTGTGAAATTTTTTTTATTATTATATTGGGTTGAAAATTATTAATTAATAATTATTGTAGATATAATTTAATAATAATTTAATATTTATTTTATTTAAAAAATATATGGGGGAGTTTGAGGTAGATGTGTGGAGATTTTTTTTTCGGGTTAGAAAAAAGTTGTTTTGAAAAATATGTTTGGGGAAAAAGTCTGTTCGGAGTGAAAAAAATATAAAATTTTAAAAAATTTTTTAGAAAAAAATATCAATATAAATATTATTTTACTCCTTTTAAAATTCTATATAATTTAAAAAAAATCATTTCATTTAGACTTATATAAATAAAATTATGAACTTTTAAAATTTAGAGTTTTGTATAACATTTTAAAAATATAAATAGTAAAAAATAATAAAGTATTAAGAAAAAATTGGTTTTAGAAAAGGTAAAATTTGCTCCCAAACTACACCTAAAGTTTGAATTTTACATTTCTAATTTTGAAAAAAAAAAAAACTGCTGATTAATGTCTTTTAGTATTATTTTTATTATTTTTAATTTATTTTTTTAAGGATTTTAAATATTTAAAAAAAATCTACCATCTTTAATTCGGCTAAAGCCACGTAAGAGAGAGAGAGAGATTCTTTTCACGTGGATCATTATCGTAAACAGGTTGATATAGATAACTAAGATGCTGTTTGACACACAAATTTTATTTTAATTTTATTCAAATACAATATAATTTTACACTAAATATAAATTTTGTAATAATATTACGAAAATAATTACTATTCAAAATATTTTTAAAATAATCATATCAACTTTTCAACTCCACTATTTATCTCTGCTTTTATCAATCACATCAACTTTTCAACTCTAAAATACTTTTCATCCAAATACATATTTCATTCAAATACAAAACAAATACTTTTCAACCAAATATAACATTCAAAAAATAAATTTCATTCAAATACAATCAAAATGCAATGCGTTTACCAAACGTCCCTAAAGCTAATGAATCCGCTGCTGTGTTACTGTAGAATGTACTAAGGGGACGTTTGGTAAACGCATTACATTTTGATTGTATTTGAATGAAATTTATATTTTGAATGTTGTATTTGGTTGAAAAGTATTTGTTTTGTATTTAAATAAAATGTGTGTTTGGATGAAAAGTATTTTAGAGTTGAAAAGTTGATGTGATTGGTAAAAGTAGAGATAAATAGTAAAGTTGAAAAGTTAATAGGATTGTTTTAAAAATATTTTGAATAATAATTGTTTTCGTAGTACTGTTGTAAAATTTGTATTTGATGTAAAATTGTATTATATTTGAGTAAAATTAAAATGAAATACTTTTCTTAAACGTCCCCTAAATTTTTTCTTTTTTTTATGCTTATTTTTATTTTTTATTTTTTGGGTAGTTATTTAGTAAAAAATGGGTGTTATTTATGATGTATGGAGAAAAAGAATAGTTAGTAGAGAAATTTAAGGAAAATGTATCACGTTTGATTAATATTTGATATAAAGATGTGTAAATAGAAAAATATGAATATAAATATTTAAATTAATAATTAAATAATTTTTTAATGTTTAATATTTAAATTAAATATAATGTCTAATATTTGTTTTATTTTTTTAAGTAATGGAAAATTGATTTGATTTGTTTTTTTTTTTTCCGTTTTTTTGCTTTTTTTTTTTTGTTTTGTTGTGAACCGCTTTTTTTTTAAACGGATTTTTTTTGGCCTTTTTTTGGTTAAAAAATACATAATATTAAATATTAGCTATACTATATGTTTCTATTCATTATGGTTTTCTACAATGAGATGTCGTTTGTGTGAAATTATATAAAATATTTATATAATAACCAATATTTAAGCCCTTTATCACAGTTTCTGTTTGTCCTTGTCAATGTTTTTTTGCCACTGCAATAAAAATTCGTGATTAATTTTGAAAAGCTGAAAAAGGATTTTTTTTTTTTGGTTAAATTGAGGATTTTTTTTTTGTTGACAATGTATAAATATTTATTTGTAATCCTAATTAAGTATTTTACTTAGTTAGCTTTTGTTTCTTTGATGATTATGTTGGTTTTATTTCGGAGCTGAGATAAAAAAATATTATTATTTAAATTAGTCAAAAATGTGTTATTATTTAAATTAGTTTTAGTATTCTATAATTTTTATTACATAAAATATGTTTTTGCAATTTCTAATTTTGAATTGCAAAATTATGGTTAAATTGAATTTTACATTTCTAATTTATATTTGATGACTCAAATATGTTTTTTTTTTTTTGTTAAATTGAGGAATTTTTTTTTGTTGACAATGCATAAATATTTATTTGTAATCGTAATTAAGTATTTTACTTAATTAGCTTTTGTTTTTTTATGATTATGTTGGTTTTATTTCGGAGCCGAGACAAAAAAAAATATTATTATTTAACTTAGTCAAAAATGTGTTATTATTTAAATTAGTTTTAGTATTCTATATTTTTTATTAGAGAAAATATGTTTTTGCAATGTTTTGTTACCTTGGAACAAATTTTTTTTTGGTCGGTTGTTTTTGGGTCTAAAGATGCAGTAGAGAAGTGGATTCATCGTCGTCAAATATTCTTAATACTATTGTATTAATGAGTGCTCCTCTAGTTCCAAAGTTAATCTTGAATACTTTTGTTTGCCCTTACAGTTGTTCAATCATAGGTGGTAATGTTGTTGGATTTGTGTAACCATCTTTTATTGTTAGTATTGAGCATGATTTTTTTATCAATGCTTGATCTATTCTTCTAATACTACTACTATTGTGTAGTTAGTTTCATCTCGAATCTTTGACTTGGTTTCTACCTGTTTTTACTGCCAAAAAAAAAAATTAAATTACTGATTAGTGTTTGAGGCATTATCGTTTTATTTTTTATTGATAAATTAGCTGAAAAGATATTACTATAAAGTAATCAATTATATTTGGTACCATGGTGTTAGAGTTGAGGTTAAATGTCCATGAGTGTCACACCACCATCCACTTTCTGCTTATTTAACTTGTCTATAGCATTGATAGCAGAAGTTGTAGAACCAACCTTATTGTGTCTCGAGCCGATATATTATTGCTTTTACTGTAAATTTGGTTTCCTGGATATGAAAAAAAAAATTAAAACATTAGTTTGTATTATGGATTATTATTCTATTTTTATAAGTATTGTTTTATTTTTAGTTACCTGTTGTTTTATACGATCTAATTTATTTAGCTCCTCAATTGTTTTTCTATTTTGTAATTTTTGCTCTTTAGATGGTTGCATTTCTTTGATTGAGGCAGGAATAAATTCAATTTGTTTGCGTTATATAGCGGAATCTGTACAGTACATGAAGTAAAAAAAAATGTATGTAGTAGAGATTAGTAAAATATAATGTAGTTATTTCTATGAAATGCTTGAAATAAAGATAAGAAGTAATTGCTACTTTGTTTTTAACGTACTTGTTTTTTATATTTCAAAGTTTATATAATTCATTGTTGCACTAGTGCTTGTAACATATGTGTTTCCTGTTTAATGAAAAAATTTATATTAGATAATATTGAATCAATGTAACAAATTATATTTATATGTATATAATTATTATAGTTGATAATTATCCAGATATTATTTTACAGCCATTGATGTAAAAATTATTATACTATCATTCATTGTCTTTAAAATATTTGTATCAAATTTTTCTACTGTCTCTCCCTATAAGGTCACCTATAGCTTTTCACTCCTGTAATTGAGAAACAATAACGTTAGTGTATAGTATTGCGAATTAATGAAATGGTATTAATAATATAAGTTACAATGGATACTAATTTAGTTACTTAATATTTTGTATTATTAGTGTACGTTTTGGGGTTATTTTGCCACTAATATTTGTTTGTTCAATTTCTTGTATTTTTATCAGCATTCCTATGTCATTTGATATAAACAAAATAAAAGTAGTTATTTATATGTGGGAGAAAAATGGCTATTAAATGTATATATGTTATTTGATGGAATTATTTTACCTATATCTTGTTGACATCTGTTCTTGATGGTAATTGATCAAATTTTGTGAAATAAAAATTTATGCAATAGTATGTCGGATTCTTGTTCTTCTATAAGGACAAAAGATGTTACTTTTGCTAATTATATCATTACATTATGAAACACAACTCTGTATCTCGGTTTATTTGGTATTATGTTAAAATTACTGATTTTATATATTTGTCCTTTTATTATTTTCCTTGATAAACGATCTGTATCTCAAGCTTTTATCGATCTATGTATTGCTTTATACTGCATTTTGTAAAATGTAGTCGTGTATTATAATATGTAATTTAAAATTATATAGTAATATTTTACTTGCTTTCAATTATAATAAGGTATATTGTAAAATAATATGGAATAATATTTTTATCTCGTTGTCAACTAAGACGCAATTAAGGCTTATTAGACGTCTTAGTGTATAGTCATTGTTGCACCATAATTTACTGATGCGAGCTTTTATTGTTCCATATACTTCATTTGGCTTTAAAGATCATACTGGTGTTGTTATTTTTATTAGCTATGAGAAAAATTGATGGGAAGGAAGTTAAATAGATAATATTCATAAAAAATTTTTGTTAGTAACTTAGTAAATTATTTGTATAGATAGTAGTATTTATTCATTGATATTTTTTTATATTTGTTTAATGTTATGTAAAATTTCTTTATAAACAATGTCTTTAACATGGTTTGGATGTTTATTTATTGAATCATGAATCAATATATATTATCCTTTGGGTGTTATTACTCTTGACAAAGCTATATATAATTAACCATATGCAAAAATCTCGTTTGTTAAGTAAATACTAATTTTGTTTAACGATTATCCTTGGCTTTTATTAATTGTCATGGCATAGCAGATTTTGACAGAAAATTGTCGTCTTTTTAAAGTAAAGGTAGCTTCGCTTCTTGCACAGTCATTTCAATTCTTGGGATATATGCTTTTCATCACTATTGTTTGAATTTATTTTTGGCCTTTTATAATTCTATTAGTTGATTATGTGATAATAAGTCTTGTGTCATTATATAAACTAACTAATTGATTTAAATTTTATAGCAGCATAATTGGAGTTCTGATTATAAGATTTGGTTTATGCGGAAGTATGCCATTAAAATTCAAATTATGCAAAAATTCATTCGGAACCAATTTATCAATGTTTTCTAAAGTAGAATTTATTGTATCATAACTATAGTAAGATTTATATTTATTCGGAACCAGTGATAATATATATTTCTTTATATCATCTGCTATTTTATTTTTTAGTGTAACAATTGCTCGCTGTTTTAAATAATCAATGTTGTTAGAATTTTGGGGGTAATTGTCATATATTATTGTTGAAATTTTATTAACTGGATCTGATACATGAGTTAATATATCTTTTTCAGGAATTTTAATCTAGTTGCATCTTCATTTTCTGTATCTTGAATTCCCTCTGCAATACCATATCTAACATTTAATATCCAATTTGAAAAATCTGTTATTATCTTTTTGTCTACTTCTGTTATGTTATGATAATTTCATATTTTGTATAAGAGTCAAAATTTAATAATATGACCATAAATAAGAATTATTTAAGCTTGCACTCATAATCTCTTCTTTTGTTCCTTTAGGAATGACAGATAAAATTCATCGAGAGTCTTCTTCGAGAACAACTAGCATCCCTCCAAATGATTGCTTAAAATTATTTTTTAGATCTTGTAATGTCTTGTCTAAAGTTTCAAATCAATGTTTATTATTCATTAGCACTTCATCCCATAAAATTAATGATGTTTTTGCCATTAATTTTGCTAGTTGTGTTCTCTTTTTGATATAACATGTTGAAAATTTATCTACAGATAATGATATACGAAATCTTTAATGAGCAATTCGACCATTTGGTAATAGTAGTGATGCTATTCCTGATGATACGACTGCTAAGATAATAAAATTAACCAGAGCATAGGTGAATATAAAAAGTACGACCAATTGTATGGCCTTGTTTTTGATGGGTCCATATCTTTTCTTTGTTATTCCAAACCCGTTTATTACAATTGGCCTTGTTTTTGATGGGTCCATATCTTTTCTTTGTTATTCCAAACCCGTTTATTAGGAGATTGTGTATAGGAAAGCTCTCTAGCATCAACATTATATTTAATTATTTCTATCCTATTTGTTAGAGTTGTTCTATTGATTCTTAGTTGTCTTATTATATTGTTGAGTTTTTGACTTGAATTAAATGTGATATTTTTCATATTTGGTAAATGAATGGATAATTGTTGAATAGCTGGATTTCGATAATGAATTGAATACTCATATAATCTCCAAATGCCTTCGTATGGTGTTATGTATTGACAGTTTATATAAGTTTTAATTTCATCCACTTCTTTATAAGTAATTTGCTCTAGTTGTTCTGCATATATATTATCTTTAATAACTGCTCTTACTCTGTTTAGACCTTTAGTCAAATATTTGAATAAATATTTTATGAGCATTGATTGAGAACAAATTTCAACATTTATATGTGTTTGATATTTAATACATAATTCTTTATTGTATGAAATAACAAATCTGTTGTCTAATTTAATTCCTTGTTCTTGTACATAAAAAGGTGTTTGTCTACGTCTATGATTAAAAAATTCATTTTCTACGATTGTAGTTTCAATGTTTAGTTGTTTAGGGAATTTCTTTGAAAAAATTGAATTTTTTATACATGGAGCGTCTATTTTTATATAATCACATGGTCCATATATCATAAATTTAGCTACTACATTGTACCTAAGTAGATCTTTTTGTGAATCTGGTATTTCAGCATAAATTATTTTATTTATTTGCATTGGTTCTTCATATTTTTGATCAAGTTGCAGTCAAAATAAATAATAACATTATGATAGCCCTTGCTTTTAAAATTCCACAACATATAGATCTACATTAAGGGTGGGGGGATAAAAAAATAAAAAAAAAAAAGGAAGAAGAAGTTCAATACGCACAACAACTGCTTATGTTAGTTTTTTTTTTTTGGCATTTAAATAAAGCTTTTAAATAATGAAAACTAACTTGCAATGATTGTTTCGAAGTTTGACCCTGATTTTGTTATGAATAAAATATGTTCTAGTTTTATTTTGAAGATTCTACAGATGATATCTAGTCTGTCTTCAGGTTTTTGACCAATAATTTGTGCAAGATGTCTTGTGATTTCTGGCCATTTTACGTTACATGTGAATGTTAATGTTTATAGATTGCCATAGTATCTTAGTAGTTTTGAATCATATATCTAGGACTTCCTGTATAACCAAATAGAAAAATTATTCTCTTTCCAATTGCATGTGCATTAATGTCTCCTCTACTAACAATATCTTGAATACTATGATAAATTTTAGATATTAATTTTTTTTATTTTTTCTTATATAATCTAATTGAGCTTCTTCCACATATGCATATGCATGAACTATATATTGTTGAAATAATCTATCACTTTTAAATAATGTGTTGGTTTGATTTTCACGTTGTTCAAGTTGAAAGCAATAAAATGATCGCATGAAAATTCGTTTTCTAGGCGCACACCCCACCCACCCACCCCCCCTTTTTTTGTAAGTGACTTGTATTTAAATTCATATCTTGTTTATGGCCCTCGTTCCCATAAGGAAATAATAGGGAATATTGTGATACCATATAATTTGGATATAGTTTTGATATTCTTTGGAGCTCACCTATTTTATATTCAATTATAATATCTTATTCTTTTTCAGAATCTCTGATATCACCAACGATTAAGTTACTAACATCATCTGATGAAGGAAGTTCATATTGGTTGTTATCTTGCTATGATCTGCTTAATAATCTTAGTTTCATTTAAGGGATTTCGGATTGTAGATATCTACCCTAATCATTCGAAAAAGTTTTACCAATTTATTTGTTTCATTAAGCATTTTTATAAGATTTTTTGTTATAAATTTTGTTGTTTCTTTCAATATTTCCTCAAATGTAAATGCCAGTATCCTATTTTCTATTTCTAATCTGTATCGTATATATAAAGTTATGTAAATTTTAGAGGGTCATCATCTACAGTTAATCACATTTACTTAAGATGATGTACTTGTCTATTTATTTTAAAAATATGGGGTCCTTATGAGTCTCTTGTATTTAGTTATATTTTTGCTCCAAAAAAGCTAAATGCAAACATAGAGTTAAATAATCTAATGTTTTTTTTTTTCTCCAGAAATATGTACTTATGGATCCGCCTCTATAGTCCAGTAGATTTTCTAGATTTGGAGGAGTTGGTGGTAATAAAATTAATCCTATTTTTAACTGTTTTTGTGAGTGTTTATATCATAAATAACAGTACAACATGTAAAATATTGTTCCAGTCAGAGATTAAACCTTAAAAAAAGTAATCTTACAATTAATAAAAATAATACCGATATGTAAAAATATAGTTCCTACTTCCTATCACGTGTGCTGCCTTATTTTTACTGCATCTTTGGAAAACTTACGAGGTACATTGGCTTTTTTTGGATCATGGTTTAATGAAGATTGGATCTATCAAAATTTTCATAGGAATTTAATTGGACCAAAATTTTGACTCATTTAACTCTTGCTCACACTACTTTTAATCATTCTTTCTTTTCCTCCTGATAATTTGAATCATTCATTAATCATGTTTGATGTTTTCTTAAAGTTTAAGTTAGGGTAATACGTACTATTATATTTAGCAGTTAAATAAATAAATAAATAAAACAGGCGAGGTATGCTCATTAATTCTTTTTCCGTCAGACTATGATGTTTTCACTCTTTTTTGACATTTGCTAATTATAAGTTTTCTGACTTTCGCTTTCATATATCTTTCATAGAACCGACTTTTCTTTCAAAACCGTCGGCTTAACCTTTTGAAATTCCGAAAGAGACGAGGAAAAATAAACTTGTCAAAAGTAGCGCACATTTGTCACGTCAACTTTTTTTTTTTTTTTGGCTTAATTTCTAAAAGTTGCATCCTAAGGTAAGCCAATATTGAAAAAGTTCAATCTGGTTTCACACAACAATAAATAAAATTCATCATAAAATTGCCGATCTTCTTTACTCTATAATCTATAATCTACGACTGATATATAGAAAGGAGAAAGAAGTAGTTGTTTTCATTCAAACCTCTCGTTTTCATTAAAAGATGCGTTTTGGTCTCCTTTTTTTTTTTTTTTTTGTGTTTACCTCTTTTAACTTATTTTATCATTAATATTCCAACTTTCATTACATAGTTCTCTCTCTCTCTCTCTTTTATTTTTAATTTTCTACTTTTTTTTTGTTGCCACTAACATTTATAATATATAACTATAATATAAAAGAGAGTTCTATTTTTTTGACACTATTCAAAAATTTAGTCTCTTTATTTTTATCTTTTTGTGCTCTTTTTTCTTTTTTTATTGATGTTGTTTGCTTTTTTTTGTTTTATTTATTGTGTTTACTTTTTCTCCCCAAAAATTTTATATATTTATAGTTTGCTCATTTAAAATACTTTTCATTTTTTAAATTTATCTCGATGTAAACTAACTTTTTTTTAATTATGTCTGACCAATTTTTTTTTTCTTACAATTCTTTTAAACTCTTTAGGAGTCAATAAATAAATTAAGTAAAGACATTTATTTCTTCAAAAATTTAACATCCACAAATTCTTTTATAAAAAAATTAACATTTGCATATATATATAAATATATTATAAATACTAACACATTAAATCTACACATGCAAAGCACGTCACTAAAAATTAGTAATATACTGAAAATTCCTTCAAAACCATATAACCCCATATCTCGTTTCAATGTACAATTTATTTTGCTGACTATTAGTAGACAACACGCACTACACATGCATATGTAAAATAGACAAACAGCGGCAATCAGAAAATGACTGCCGCTTAACATTTAGATAGTGTTATTGATTATTGATATCGAGCTTGATATCGACGGTTTTGGAACTTTATTATAATTGTTTACATTATTGCTACTTTATTATAGTTGTTTACATTATTGTTTTGTTCGCATTGCAACTCTATTATTATTAATTTTATTTTTACAAAATACTAATTTTTTTGTTCACATTATTGTTTTGTTGGCATTAATCTGTTCTCATGTTATTTCGTTTTATTTTATGAATTCCTTGTACTTCTATAAGTGTTTGTAAAATTTTTTTTTTAGTAAGGTTATGGTCAAAAAATAAGAAATAATTTTTATAGTTGTATTGACATATGCTTATGTTTCAACTAAAATTAATTAGTGTGAACATAAGTTGAAAATTTACATGAAAAAAATTGAGAGTGGCCCGTTTATAAATCAGCGGAATTGAAAAGATTAAGCCAAATTCATGATTAAAGAGAAAAACTCCAAAATAAGAGAGAAAACAACTTTGATTTCAAAATATCGATATTCAAGTCTGCTTAAACTCAATTGAAATACATTTTTTTATTCCCCCAATAAAATTGATGTATATGAACCGTCCAACTATCAAATAGATAAAAAATAGACGACACAAAACCATAACATGTTAAATGACCAACGTTTCAGCCAAGTGACAAAATCAACAAATAAAAGTAATAAGCAACACTACTTCAACAGAGTAAATAAACAAATGATGATTGCCATGTCCACGGTAGATTCAATTCTTGTGTTCTCTTATATATTGTATCTTTTTTTTATTATTCCTACTAATATATATCAATTAGAATATATCATCAGTTAAAAGACCTTATTAATTATGATTTCAAATGTAGTTTAGTTGTATTTTCACACTTAACAGACTATAAAATGTACATTCAAATCCATTCACCTTTAAGTCCAAAAAAGAATCTTATCAATTTACTAATGTAAGGATATGTAACAGACTGAAAAAAAAAGGAGAAATTATGAGCACAATCTATCCAATTTAGAACAAGGTTGAATGTTATTTATGGGAGTATCCTTCCTTCAATTTTTATCTAAGAAATATACGATAATTTTAATTTAGTTGTATATAAAAAATGCATCGTTATACTGTGAGATTCCCATAAGCTATCTCTATCATCACTTGCATGAATATCATCACTTGTGTGAATATTATGAGCACAATCTATCCAATTTAGGACAAGGTTGACTGTCATTTATGAGAATATCCTTCCTTCAGTTTTTATCTGAGAAATATACGATAATTTTGATTTAGTTGTATATAAAGACTGCATCGTTATACTGTGGGATTCTCATAAGCTATCTCTATCATCACTTGCGTGAATATCATCACTTGCATAAATATTATGAGTACAATCTGTTCAATTTAGGACAAGGTTGATCGTCGTTTATAAGAGTATCCTTCCTTCAATTTTATTTGAGAAATATACGATAATTTTGATTTAGCTGTATATAAAAAATGCATCGTTATACTGTGGGATTTCCATAAACTATCTCTATCATCACTTGCATGAATATCATCACTTGCGTGAATATTATGAGCATAATCTGTCCAATTTAGGACAAGGTTGACTCTCATTTATGAGGGTATCCTTCCTTCAGTTTTTATCTGAGAAATATACGATAATTTTAATTTAGTTGTATATAAAAAATGCATCGTTATATTGTAGGATTCCCATAAGGTATCTCTATCATTACTTACGTGAATGGTATAAGCATAATCTGTCCGATTTAGGACGAGGTTGATTGTCATTTATGGGAGTATCCTTCCTTCAGTTTTTATCTGAGAAATATACGATAATTTTGATTTAACTGTATATAAAAAATGCATCGTTATACTGTGGGACTCCCATAAGCTATCTATATCATTACTTGCATGAATATTATGAGCATAATCTATTTAATTTAGCACAAGGTTGACTGTCATTTATGGGAGTATCCATCCTTCAGTTTTTATCTGAGAAATATATGATAATTTTGATTTAGTTGTATATAAAAAATGTATCGTTATATTGTGGGATTCCCATAAGCTATCTCTATCATCATGTGCATGAATATCATCACTTGTGTGAATATTATAAGCACAATCTATCCAATTTAGGACAAGATTGACTGTCATTTATGAGAGTATCATTCCTTCAGTTTTTATCTGAGAAATATACGATAATTTTAATTTAGTTGTATATAAAAAATATATCGTTATACTATGGGATTCCCACAAGCTATCTCTATCATCACTTGTGTGAATATTATAAGCACAATCTATCCAATTTAGGACAAGGTTGATTGTCATTATAAGAGTATCCTTCCTTCAGTTTTTATCTGAGAAATATACGATAATTTTGATTTAGCTGTATATAAAAATTGTATCGTTATGCTGTAGGATTCCCATAAGCTATATATATCATCATTTGCGTGAATATTATGAGCACAATCTATTTAATTTAGAAAGTTGACTATCATTTATGGGAGTATCCATCCTTCAGTTTTTATCCGAGAAATATACGATAATTTTTATTTAGTTGTATATAAAAAATGCATCGCTATACTGTGGGATTCCCATAAGCTATCTCTATCATCACGTGCGTGAATATCATCACTTGCATAAATATTATGAGCACAATCTGTTCAATTTAGGACAAGGTTGATTGTCATTTATGAGAGTATGCTTCCTTTAATTTTTATCTGAGAAATATACGATAATTTTGATTTAGTTGTATATAAAAATGCATCGATATACTATGGGATTCTCATAAGCTATCTCTATCAACACTTGCATGAATATCATCACTTGCGTGAATATTATGAGCATAATCTGTCCAATTTGGGACAAGGTTGGCTGTCATTTGTGAGAGTATTCTTCCTTCAGTTTTTATCTAAGAAATATACCATAATTTTGATTTAGTTGTATATAAAAAATGCATAGTTATACTGTGAGATTCCCATAAGCTATCTCTATCATCACTTGCATGAATATTATGAGCAAAATCTGTCCAATCTAGGACAAGGTTGACTGTCATTTATGGGAGTATCATTCCTTTAGTTTTTATCCAAAAAATATACGATAATTTTGATTTAATTATATAAAAAAAATACATCGTTATATTATGGGATTCCCATAAGCTGTGCTGTAGGTTTTCGCAAGTGCATGAGTCAAATAAGTAATAAAGTGATGAAAAAAGTATCATTCCCACAATAATGTGTTATTAAGTATTAAAATTAGTTAATTTTAATTTTATTTGAGCAAACGAAAAATGTTACAATTGAAAATTTAAATAAATAAAATAAAATTACAAAAATAAATGAACATAAATTAATAATATACAAATAAACAACAAATGCTAGAAATTATGGTTTCACCATAAATAATCAGATTTAATTTTATTTAAATATATTATTATGATTTTATATTCATATTTGTTGATGGTTAATTATCCTTTTTGCTTTATATACTTTTTTTCAATTTATACATAAATCTTATATTTTTATAATTAAATTTACATAAAAAATAGTAAATTAAAATTTACGATAAACAATATCATACATGTAAATAGTACCATATAAGTGAATATTATCGTACATATGAATAGTACTATATATGTAAATATTAAATATAAATCCGAATTCAATTATAAAAAGTGTTTTTTAATAAATCTGTGGTAGTTAATACTATAACCACACAAATATAGATAGATATATCTCCATTCTATCCCAGATTTTATGGTATTTATTCTAAAGTCATGTCACAAAAATCTCCTTTCAATTTTATTTTTTTTTCTTAAATCATTCAAAAATTGATCAGAAATTTGAAAGCATTAAGTTTGAGAATAAATATATCGACAAATACGACAATTATAACCATATGCTTAATTTAATTAAATCATCATAATCAAACTACATCATAATTCCCAGCAAAAAGTTATTTAATTTATAAAAAAAAATAACATAACAAAACAAATTAAACATAATGACAAAATAAAAGAAAAGAGTCTAGAATGATTATTGATATTTGTGTTAATATCGACAAATACGATAATTATAATCATATGCTTAATTTAATTAAATCATCATAATCAAATTACATCATAATTCCCAGTAAAAAGTTATTTAATTCATAAATAAAATAAAATAACATAACAAAACAAATTAAACATAATGACAAAATAAAAAAAAAAATCTAGAATGATTATTGATATTTGTGTTAATAGAACTTCTAGAAACTCTTCCTTTCATTATTACTAAAATAAAACTAAACTAAAGAAAAGAAAATATATATATGTTTTTTTAGCTTCATAAGAAACTTTATTTTTTACACTACATCTCTCACTCTCACAAATTTACTTTTGTAGATTTCTCTATTTTACAGATCTGCTTCCCTATTTCTCTTCCTCTCTTCGCTCCTACCCTTTCCCTTACTCTTTCTCTTCTTTTTTGCTCTATCTTTTACAGGTTAAAAATGACACTATTCTCTCACATTACGCACAGGATCAAGCGATTGCTACTTGCATGCACATGGGTATGCCCATGGACTTTTGGCACAGAAGAAGAACACAAGAAGATAAAGAAAAAGAAAAATGAAAAAAAAAAAAGAAAAAGTAACTGTATATGGGTTTCAGTTGTCTCCTTATTGATCCAAAATTAGAATCTATCATAACTTCTTTTTATGAGTTTTAATTTGAATGATTTTTTTTTAAATGCTCATATCGATCAAATAATCAAAACAAGACTAGTCAAGTTATAGTTTTCCGGTCATAAATAGTGACACATGGTGAGACCCACTTGTAATACATGAATTTTTTACTATAATTTGACACGCAGATAAATAAAGTGCTAAAATTAGACATTTTCAAACTAAAATGCTATAGGTAAATTTATTGGAAATATTTAATTTTAAACTTGTTTAACATACTATGACTAAAAGAAAAAGATAAAATAAAAAAAATGTAAAATTAAATAAATACTTCATGAAATTTATAAAAAGTCTAAATTAAAATAAACAAAACAAAATAAATCAAACAAATAAAATTCTTAAGGATAAAATAATTTTTATATATAAAAAAGTGATAAAATAACTCTATTTTTGTAGAGTTATCAAGCTATTTATATCATCACCTCACTTGCATGAATATTTATACATAAGCAAGCAAAAATGTCTATTTGTAGTTGAGCTTGTACACTTTTTTATTACTGTTACTTTTTTTTTTTTTTAAGGGAGACTTCTTTACATGTTTTTGTTTTTTTTAGTTAAAACCAAATGTAAACTCCACATATGTGCATGGTTTTGAAAAGTTTTTCAAGTAGATTAATCCAATTCAAATTTTGAAAAGAAGAAAAATTTTATTGTTTTGAAATACATATCACACTTATTTAAGTTGAATTGAAATCTTTTTAGATTTTAAAAAAATAAACTTTGCAAATTTATGTTCCAAACATATGTTACTCCTAAAGTAAAGTTGGTTTCCTTGGTTTCATGGTCAAATAAGTGGAATAAAATCCATATTTGACTTTGATATTATTAAACATACAAATCAAAAAAAAAAAAAAAGATAAATTACATTTTTTTCTTCATGAATTTTAGGCCTTATTATAAATTGCCTCGTAAACTTTAATTTGTAATATTTGTTCTCCTTCAACTTTAAACCGTTTTGCATATTTACTCCCTTAGTTAAATTCCCCCCAAACTTCAATTTGTAACTAAGGGGGTAATTATGCAAATGATTCAAAATTGAAGGGAAACGGGTGTTACAAATTGAAGTTGGAGAAAATTTAGTGACAAGGACTAAACATATATAATATATATCAATACTCTCTCAATCAAAGCAAATTAATAGATCTATATATATAATGGTAATTAGTATTTTTCTTAAGGTGTTAGCGTATGTCTCCTAAGTTAATGCATAGGTTTACACATGCATATATAATATATAAAATGTAGCATACACAAACTTAGTTAGAAGAAGCATGATCTTCATCATCCAGCTTAGGTGGTTTGTTGAAATCAATCCTTCTTTGTTCGAGATGACGTTGAAACACCAAAACCTCCCTCTTATGGTTCATTCAAGTCCTCATCCATTTCCTTTCTTCGCCGAATGCCACCCGCTTCATCACCTGCATATATTTGTAATATATATATCCATCATAAATTTTCAAATACCTAGAAGTACATGATATTAGGGCAAAACACACAAAAACACACTTGTGTGTATGTATGCACACACACACACACACACACACACACACACATATATATATATACATGTATATAGAATTTTACATACCTACACATGGACCTTGTTGTTAAATGACTGAAGGGGGAAAACATCCGCGCCATGGGCGTTCGGGATAACATCACATGTCGTTATAGAGGGCCCTCCATAATGTGAAAGCCTTACGACATACACTACATATAGGCTCAATCCCTTGAGGCAGAATAACTTCTTTTTTCTCTAAAGTGGACAAGTATCACTAGGTGGTTGAGAAGTTATTCCGATATCTGCACCACCCTCAAATTGGACCACTAGACCATCCCCAATTGTGGCAGTAGAACCACTAGCCCCCGTGCCACTAGCCTCGACACCGGTAGATTGAGCCTTAGGAGGAGGATGATGAGTCTTATGAATCAATCTACGCCATGAACCTTCTTGCCTAGGCTGAGAATTTGTTGCAACATTAGTATTTTGTCTAGCATTGTGTTGTGGCCGAGCTATTGGTGCTGATCGCTTTTTGGTCTGGGGCTTTTTGCTGGATGGGTCGCTGGATTCAGCCATGATTGAAATTTTCATTTTGAGTGAGGACGATGAAGTGTTGGGAAACTCAAAATTTGTAATTTGCAAATTCAAATGCCAAGTTCTCCATTATACCTATTAATAGGTACTTTAATATTGAAGGGTTGCAACCTTTAGGCTAGAGTACATCCCACTAATGAGTAGTTACAAAATTCATTCATCGTATCTTTTTATTTGAATAGCATTCCTTCAAAATAATTTGTTTCTACCACACCATTTCATTATAACAGGCATTCTTTAAATTATGCCAATTCACATGCGTGGAGCTAAAAGATACGAGTGAGGCACTGAAATTTTTGGTTCTTCCATTTTTAACTTAAAAATTTTATAATTTTTGTATTTTACCCTTTTTAAAAATGAAAATTCTTATATAATCTCTACTTATCCCGTTAAAAATAAAAAATTCTCATATAATCCTATTAAAATTAATTCTATAAAAAAATTATGATTTTTTTGTTTTATCCTATTAAAATTAAAAATTCTCACGTAAACTCACTAAAATTAAAAATTCTCACATAATCTCTACTAAAATTTATTTTTCTTTAAAAAATAATTTCGGTATACGTCCCCAGTGAAATAAAGTTCTGACTCTGTCTCTACTGGTTCATATACATCGCATTTTCGTCGTTTCTTTTTCATTTGTATTTAACACTCCATTAAATGAACTTTTTTTTTTTTTTTTGTATCTCTTCAAATATTAGCGTTCCTTCGGGAAGAATCAGTATGCCACAAGAGATGGATTACACTAAAAACAACAATTTATCAAAAAACCAAAAAATAAAAAACAAAAACAAAAACAAAATAAAACGTCACAGCAAAAAAAAAAAAAAAAAGGGGCCATAGAGAGTGACAATAAAGTGGAAAATGACAACATATTAGTACAAACGACAATGACTTATTTATACGCGACCCTTTTTTGGCCTCCCCCTCAGGATTTGAGACTTAAGAGAAATGCTGGTGTGAACCAAAATGGTAAACACTCTAATTATTTCTTTTCTTTTCTTTTCTTTTTTGAAGTTAGTGTACAGGGGTGGAGCCAAATGGGGACTAAGGGGGGCGTTTAAATTGTTGTTCTTTTATTTTTATCTAAACAATTATATAATTTTTATATTTTATCCGTATTAAAAATAAAAAATTCTTATATAATCTTATATATAAAAAAAGTTTATGATTTTTATGCTTTGCCCCCATTAAAATTAAAAATTATCCCATAGCTCCCATTAAAATTTTTTTACTTTAAAAAACAAATTTTATTTTACAACCTCACTGAAATAGATCTTTTAACTCCACTGGCTCTACTTTATATCAGTAATTACCGTTTTTCAGTTTTATTACTATTTAAATTTGGTTATTTTGTGCTTTAACAGATTTTTTTTGGGTGCTTACTAGTTATTGTCGTTTCTTGTATACGTGGTCGTTTATAATATGTTTTGTGGGTTTTTTTTTTTTTTTCCTTTATTTGGGCCATTTTCAAAGCTCCTTCTATTTCTTATTGTCGTTTAAAAGCAAAAAGGGCTTGCTCATAATGTAAGACGTTTTAGAAAACTTGAAATGTTGGAGCAGGTTTGTCGTTTATCGAATTTTTCGTCGTTTTCTAATATTGTCGTTTAACAAAACAATTGTCTTCCCTTGCAGGTGTTGTTTTTAATGTCCATTATTGTATTTTCCAAATCCATTGGCGGATACAAATTTGAGTGGCTTCGAGCTTTATTGTCGTTTTTATTTTTGTTACGACTGTTTATGTTTTGTCGTTTACAACAATTTCATGCCTTTCATGAATTAAAAGGGAAAATAGAGCGCCTCCTAATAATAACATTGGATAAAAGGAAAGCTGACCACGTGGGCAAAAAAAAGAGTATGATGAGAGATGAGTCACCTTCTTCAACCTCTGGTGCGTCTGCCGCTCCATCTCCGTCGCCATATCCACTCTCTTTCAGGAACGTTCACCTTCTCATCCCCTCTCTCTCCTCCTCACTCGCCCTCCGCCGGAGCAGCCCTTTGCCGCAAAATGACGGCCAACTCGTCATCCCTAGCTCACTCCATCACCCCCCCGTGTCAACTCGCCCACCCCGTCCAAATTGTCGCCGCCCCTGGCATCTCCGACGCAGAATTCCGGCGAGTTTGAACTGTCCGCCATTTTTGTAGTATAATAAGAAGCAAAAAAAAAAAAAGAAGGTGTTTAAAGTTGTAGTCATTGTGCTTGGTTTTGCAGGAGCGCGATTGAATCGTCGTTGTTCAAGCAGTGGTTGAAGAACGCCCAAAGTGAGACCGGGATTTTATCCCGCGGTGACTTGTCTCTGGAACGAGTTCTTATTCAGGTCATCAAAACCCTAATTATACTTGCTTTGTTGTCATTCTAATTTCTTTGCAGATTGGAATTTCATTTGGGAGAATTCGTTTATGAAATTGAAATATCAGAATTCGGTTGAAGAGTCTAGGACCTAGCTAGGGTTTTCGTTTCTATGCTTAATAAGCTGTTTTTATGTTTGGATTAATTACAAAAGTTTCCTCTTAAACAATGACCTATGTAGCACTTTGCTCACGGTTTTTAAAACACAACGTCCATTCTCTCCAAAGAAAAAAAAAATGATAACAAAAACGCTCATTCTGTTGACAATCCTTTACAATGCAATCCAGTTGATAACAGATATTAGTTAATGACAGCAACTCAGCAAGTAGCCAAGTAGGGTTCTAAATATCAAAATTTTTAAAGTTCAGGTCCAACTTATCAATCAACGGAAAGTTTATGGTGTATTTGTGTAAAAATTGCTGGCATTTCTGTCCATTAAATATCGTCCATTTTCTATTCGATCACAATTGCTACAGATTATCAAATTTAGGGTCTCATTTGCCATAATTAAAAGTGTAGGGTGTACCAAAAAAAAAAAAGGAAGAAAAGAAAACCAAAAAATAGATAAATGTTGGTTGGTTATGTTTGAATTCCACAAAAACTTGGATTTGATGTTTCATTTCCTTCTTTATGCAATCCCGAAGGATAAACTTTTCTTGTTATAAGCATTTCCTTTATAAACAGGGAGTGGATATGTTTGGAAAGCGCATAGGCTTTCTCAAATTCAAAGCTGACATTTTTGACAGAGAAACGGGACAAAAGGTACATGATTATGAATAATCTCTTCATGTATGGCTTCTTGAACTTTTTTTTAATCCTCTAAATGAGGGCATTAATACAGGTTTGTTTTGTTATCTTTCTGTCTATTGCTTGTTCTTCTTATATACTTTTCCATATTCATTAATGGCTTCAATTATTTTGCTGGTCACAAAGAGGGAGGTCATCTGGTACAATTACTTGTCAATTTGAAAATTTCCAGTTTGGTTAAAAATCTAGAGCCTTGCTAGTAGTTACAGTTTCCTTTTTATGCTTAAATGTTGGTTTCAGTGTGCTGACACGAATTGTTGGTCTCGAGATATAATTGTCTTATTTTGTTACTTAATCTGCTATTACCGCTCTTATTGGTGGCTTTTAGTCATCTCCTTGTTTGTGTTTTGACTGAAATGTGTTTAGGTTCCAGGAATAGTATTTGCACGAGGACCAGCTGTAGCCGTACTAATTCTTTTAGATTCAGAGGATGAGACTTATGCCGTTCTCACTGAACAGGTCTGGTCTCCTTTATTTTGATTCTTTGAGTTTAAAAATAACAAAAAAGAAAAAGGTAAATTTTATTTAACTGCCATTTATTAAAAGCTTTATCCGAATTCATGTTCTATTCAAGGTTAGGGTCCCTGTTGGTAGGATCATTTTGGAATTGCCTGCTGGAATGTTGGATGATGACAAGGGTGATTTTGTTGGAACTGCAGTTCGCGAGGTCACTCTCTTGGCGGTTTGACCTATTAAGTTAAAGTTAAAGCAACTTTTACCAAATTTGAAGTCATAATCTAGTCTTAATTGTGGCAGGTTGAAGAGGAGATTGGTTTGAACTTAAATGTAGAAGACATGGTAGACCTAACATCCTTACTGGAACCGTCTACTGGATGCAGGGTTTTTCCTTCTCCAGTAAGTTGGCCTTTGCTCTTCGTTTTAGTGGGTACGAGTCCCAAGTTCTAGCTTTGAACTGTAGTTCATTACCAATTCTAGCAAAAACTCGAAGTACTTGTCTTTGTTTTACACAAGTGCCAGTTAGTTGACCTTTAAACTTAAATTGACTTTCTGTCATCTTAATATGGAAGATTAAGCAGATAAAATGGAAGTTACAGAATTCTTTTTAAGGGAACAGAAATAATTTTACAGAAACTGTTTCATTACAAAATCAATGAGAAGGTTCGTGAATTTATAATAATTTATAATTAGATGGATTTGTGTGATGGAAATTACAGGATTTTTTTGTTAAAGTGAACAGAAATAATTTTACAGAAACTGTTTCATTACAAAATCAATGAGAAGGTTCGTGAATTTATAATCATTCATAATGAGACAGATTTCTGTGAAGACCTCGAGTACTTGAAAATGGTTTGTGGACGTTTCTGCATCTTGCTTTTAAATCACTTCATGATTCTTCCATTTTTCCCATTTGTCATGCAAGTTTCAGACGATGATGTTAGTTATACCATTGAACATTTCCAATTAAAACCGAGTCTTTTCATGCAAAGCTGGTTAGTAAGGTTCATAGTACGATACTAATCATCCTTTTACTGTACACATTTTCAGGGAGGGTGTGATGAAGAAATAAGCCTATATCTATACAGAGGGCAGGTCGATAAAGGAATTGTAATGCAGCTGCAAGGGAAAGATACTGGTCTTCGAGACCATGGTGAGCTGATTAAGGTTCGTGTGGTCCCTTACGAAGAACTCTGGCGCATGACAGCCGATGCAAAGGTCTTAACAGCAATTGGTCTATACGAAATGGCCAAAAAACAAGGGCTCTTGCCTCCTCAGAAAACTTAAAAGTTTGCCAACTCTTTTGCCCATCTCACTTCTTTTGTCCTTGGGCCGGTTTTCATAGACAGGAGGAATGTTGAGTGCCAAATGACAATATACCGTCCGGTGAAATAGACTTCAAAGAATGAAATTATAGGCAATTTGTTCATACTAGCATAGCCTTTTAACTTATGGTTTAAGCATGATATTGTTACTTTTTGAATTAAAATATTAAGTGAAAATTTTGTTTCCTTGTCTGCAAATTTGCTGCATCTACATATTTCCTTCCCGTCTTCAACATTAATCTTTTTAAAAATCTTACAAAGTAGGTCATGAGCTCATAGCTGTCTTTATTACACATGATATTGTATAATAAATACTCTACGTTGGCTAATCTATGGAAAAATACAGAAACTATTACTCTTCTGCCGGGAATATAAATCCAGTTCGAGCATGTGTACTTTTTGCTTTTCGGTGTTTTCTTAAGGTAACATTAGACCTTGCTGGCGACGAAGTCGTTGTTGGTGGCTTCCCATATGGTGGTGCCATCACATGTGCAAAGCTTTTTGTAGTTTTCACCAACACCAGCACTTCTTGCAATCACTGCAGCTGCGATACCACAATCTGATTTGTCTTCTGTTCCATATACTGCTATTGATCGTCCGATCAGATCCACGACTCTCAACTTCTGTTTGACACCTAAGAAAAAGGCCTCACCTTTCTCATCAGCTTCTACTGTTCCCAGGTCACCAACTGGCTGAAAATCACCAACAAAAACCGACTTGGATTAAGAGTACTTTGCATCATTTTCAGGACAAAAAATGCATAACTATATCTTTATTAGACCAAGCACACAGGAATGTAGATAATGACCACATTTTCACCAAAAGAACTCTTTTTATTTTATTTTATTTTATTTTTTTTGAATTTCAAAAGAATACTCTCTTAACAGACCATAAAGCAATATATATATATATATATATTTGTATGGAGCCTATGAATCCTACTTATTGCGGAGAAACTAAAACACTCCCAACGTTGAATTCTTATCTAAACTCCTTCCCTCCCTCCTGCTGGGCTATTACGAGTTAGCTTAGGTATTATTCTACATTAACAACCACTGATTGGAGCAGTAAAGCAATTTTACTTTCAAGTATAATTAACATAAATCTAGCATGAAGTAATGTGTCAAAACGCACCTCATTGGCAGGTTCTTCACTTGTTGGGTTAAACACTTTCCCAGTGCTTGCAACCCCTCTTGTGAGATCACCAAATTCATTGATAGACCAGCCATGTTTCCCAGGGGACAACCCACTAAAGTTTGCTTCAATCTTGGCCAATTCCATATTCACCTGAGCCAATCGAACCACACCGAAAATATCCGGGCCTTTGAATTCAGCCACAGCCGCAGAAATTAAAAAATCTGCAGGCAAGAGTCAACAACACCTGAGCAATCATGTTCATTCCATAAAAACAAACCATTAAAATCCACAATGAACAGAAATCAGGAAAAGAATAACCTTCAGGGACTCCCTGCCCAATCAGTCTGGCTTTTCGACCCGTCTGCTCCAAAGCTTCGGTCATGATCTTCACAGGCGTTGAACCAAGAACTCTTACTATCTGATTGCTTAGGTCCACTTCAACACTTTTAACTCCTGATTTTAAAAAAAAAAATAAATAAATAAAGCAAGGAAAAGACTTGATGAATCTCTAAACACGGAAACAAACAACACAAAGAAAAGCACTAAGATACAACAAAACATATTGCTTTTGTTGCTTCTGAAAACTTACCATTAACAGTTTCTAGCTTTTTCTTGACTGAGTTTACACATCCCTCACACTTCATATCCACCATGTACTCTGTCTGTCACACAAATCAAACAAACAATTTTAAGCTCTCACCAAAATCAGCATAACAACCTAATTGTAAACCTCATTAACAGATCCTCGAGTTATTTTTTTTCCTCGTTGAAAATATTCCCATCATAAGAAATTCTGCCATTTAAAGAAAAAATTAACATAATCAAAGGCATATTCAACTAAGCAAAAGCAAAGCATTTATAACCATCATACCCTTGCATTGAAACTGCAAAAAGAATATTAATTAATACGAAAACAAAAAACAAAATCTTTCTTTCTTTCTTTCTTTCTTTCTTTCTTTCTCTCTCTCTAGAGATTGAATATAAGAAAATGAGAATAGCGCAAGAAATCAAACTCACCAGCAATTCTGGCAAGACGGCATCACTCTGTTAATTGAAATTAAGAAATTCAGCAGTCAGATAATAACCCATCAAATAAAATCAAAATATATCACAAGTCAGATAAGAACCCACTTAGGAAAAAGAACCAAAAAATAGAAAAAGGAATTTTTCAAGCGAAAAAAAAAAAAAAAAAAAAAAACTGGCTCTGCTGGATTTCAGCGAACCTGAGAGGACGGCTTTTCTTCTGATGTGGGTCCCGCCATGTGGAGAGCTGAGTGTGGCTGTGCGAAGCTTCTAGAAAGTCCCAGGTGATTTGGGAAAAGAGATGGTGTCGTGGAGAGAAACGGAAGGTTTTGGTATCTGGAAAATCGAATGGATCGAGAGGAGGAGGAGGAGGAGGAAGAAGAAGAAGAAGAAGAAGAGAGAGAAAAAGCTACGGGTATGGCAGAGGCAACTGCAATGGCAGTTGTTGATGTTGAAGCCACTGACCTGAGGAATGCCATTCTTTTTCTACTTTGAATTTTTAGTTTTACTTTTTTAAAGATTTTGTGGACTGTTTTTGGCAGTTGGTAAAATCCTCTTGTAGCTTCTTTGTGCGCGCGCACCCTTATAAACAGAATCAGCAAATCTATTTTTGTTTTATTTTTTTATCTGTAAAGGAAAATAAAAATCTCATTCTTTGGTTAATTTGAAGTTTTGAGATTGACAAGACATGAAAGAATGTACCTGAATCATCAATTTTAATTAAAGAATGAGTGTCGTTTTACATATTTTATCACATATTATGCAGTTTATTCACTAAATACCAACACTACACTGCACAACATATTAATGTATTGTCCTGATTTTATAATGTATAAACAATTTCATTCATATATAATCATTTTTAAATTTTAAATTTAATATAATTTTTTATCATTATTTATTTATTTTTATCAATTACATCATACACCATCTCTTCCTATTTCTATATACTTTTACCAATCATATTACATATTTTACATATAAATATAATTCAAATACAAAATATCTAAACACATATTATATTTAAATATAATACAAATACTAAATATTCAAATGCATATTATATTTAGTGTATTGCAGTACAATGCAATTCCAAATGCATCCTTAGATATTCAATTGTGTCACATATCAAAATCTAGAACAGTAATGTGGAGGGAATGTTAAATTAAATAAAAAATATCTAAAATTCCTACGTCTATCAGTTTTATTTTAAAACGATTTACTGTTTTTTTAATTTTATTTTCAATTATGTATGAGTAAATTAATTAAATATTATTATTTATATTTAAAAAATCTCACGAGAGGGTCTCCATGTCCTACAAATTCATACTTGAATAAAATAAAATAAGTGAAAACACACAAAAATAAAATAAAATGTACAATTTCAAAACATTTATTTATATATACGTTTCCAAAGTAAAGGAAATAATACTCCTGTTCTTAGTCCCTAATCTCCAAAATATGATTTTACGACATCGATATCTTCTAATCAACTTTTTCTCCCAAGGGTTTATCGGTTTCAAAATATATGTAAATCATTTTTAAACATTTTATTTTAACCAGCATAATAATAATAGATCAATACAATACATAATCTTAAATATGCATTCATAACTATGCAATTTATGACTTTAAATACATCTATAATCATATACAATTTGCATAAGCCCCTTCACTATATCAAAACACAATGAGTGATCCTTAATTAAGCTGTGCATTCTTTGTATGTATATGTTGACTTTCTGTATTTTTTTTTTAATAACCAAATTCTATTTCCAAATTTCCTTTAAAAATACGAATCATATAATAAAATATATCATCTTATTTTCTCAAACATCTGTAACCGAATTTTTTTTCTTTTAATTTGTAAAATCTTGATATTTTCTAAAATCATAGAATTTATAACATTTTATAAACTTTTTTTTTTAAATCAATCTTTTTGGCCAAATCGCTAAAAACAAAACTAGTTATAAAAAAAGGATATGACATCCTACCTCTTTGACAAATTTAATCTATAAATAGCTTCTTATACATATCTGAAATAATCCTTTTCTCTAATTCCGATCAACGAATACGTAAAACATAATTACAAATAATTTAATTATTTATCTAAAAATCATTTAATCTTGATTACAATAAATTAAATTAATTATTATTTTGTTTTCATAAATTTAAAATGATATTTTTTTAACACTCATAAATTTTAAGATAATATTTCACTTTTAATACTCATATATATATATATTAATTTTTGCATGACCTACCTTAATATTAACTGTTTAAAAACTCTAAAAATACTTGATCTGAAAAAACATTTTCAATCCTCAAAACAATTTAAATTTCAAATTCTAGATTAATTTAAAATATTTATTTAAAAATTATTATTTTTAATTTTATTACCATCATCCTCATTATTATTATTATTTGTATTCTAATAGAATTAATGTATTTTAATATACGTTTGACTATCCTCCTTTAATCATTATATTGAAATGTAATATTTATTTAAATTGTTTAAATTTAAATGGTCATTATAATGAGTATTAGTGAGAAAGAGAGTTTATAACATGATTGATTAAAATTATATATAAATAATAAAATAAATTGGTGTATTTGTTTAAATAAGGATGTATTTAATTCCAAATATTATAAGTAATTAAATAAATACATTGTATTAAAATTAAAGGGATGATCTAAATGAAGAATCAATATTTTACTTCGTGTAATGGACTGTTTTCCCATTTTCCAATCGAAGATCAGATTTTGTGCAAAAGAATGAAAAGATATATATATATATTTTTTCTTTTTTGGGGTCCATTGCGTTTTCTTTTTTTTTTTTTTCTCCATTCAAACCTTGAAAAATGAAATATTTACTAAAATTTTTACTCTTTAAATAATTAAGTATCGTAATTCACTTATTACTTCAGTTTGTATTAAGAAAAAGTTATAATCATTCAAATTGAAAAGAGAAAATAGCAAATAAAAAAAATCCTTTAAAGCCAAAGTCACCAACCTCAACAAAAATTAAAAACGACGACTAGTTTTGTGCTCGAGTTTATATACATTTTTGGACTTATCAGAGCCTAGGATCCAAACATTGAGTATAGGGTTTTTTTTTTTTTTTTTTTTAAAGAAATGTTCTAAAGCCGAACGCATTTTTAAAATATTCTCATATTTATAATGATTTAAAGATTTTGATTATTTTATTATATCTAATCAAAAGGCTTAATAGGACAAAAATCTATTACAGACAAAAATCGGCTATTACCACATTGTCCTCATGAAGCAGGCTTGTGGGACACTGAAGCTTACAAGATTGTGGGGCCCAAAGAATGCCCCTTTAAGAATAGGCCCAACATCTGTGATAAGGATACAGGGCAAGTTCTAAAATGAGCCCACATTTCCAAAAGCGAAAGCCCCATTTTATAGGTAGAAGCTGATCAGTGAAGGGAACATCGAACAAGAACTCCTAACATCCAGGCATGCATGCAGACTCACCATTGGAAGTGTCAAAAACCACGAACAAGTGAACAACATTGCCCATCTGTACTTCCTTATCCTAGTCCTTTTTCTAAACATATGTATACATATAATGTCAGACTCGTTTAATAGAACGCTAAGTAAGTTGTTTTCCGTTTGTGTGCGTTCTTATATTTTTTGTGTATATATATATATATACATATACATGTATATCGTACAAGGTCGATAAAGCCAGTTGGCAATGCTAAAAACAACTAATTCCCAAGTCCAAGGCTTAACTGTCTAACCATAAGGTCTATCGCCGCTTTGTTATAACTGCATTTTTAGCGGCTTTTACCAAGCAACAAATCCAACAGCTTTGTGCTCCATTTTATCACAAAAAAAAAAAAAAAAAAAAGCACAAAGTTCCAATTTCTTTGTGCATCTCCTTGTACTCCAAACCAGCGGATCTACAAAGGACATGCCTGCCGGCATAATCAATTTCCTTCATAGTTAAATCTCACACACACACACACACACACACACACACACACATATATATATATATATACACACACCTGCGCGCACATATCATAAATTCGTGTGCTACAACAAAAGCAAATAAGTACTACTGAACAATATGGAGACCACAAGGCAAAATTGGAGTTTGTTGAATTTCGTCGTGTGTCTGTTGGTGTCGTTTTTCATCATCATGATTAATGGCTTTGATCTAGTGGTAGCTGCTGATCAAAGTACCATGCGACCACTGCTCGAGAAAAGGAATTCCAAGATGGAAGCTGATGATCATGATCAAACTAGCAGCAGCTTACAGACTTACATTGTGCATGTCAAAAAACCACATGATGCACAAAGTGGGGTCCCTTCTGATTCACATCAAGACTTGAAAACTTGGTACCAAACGTTCTTACCCTCTAAAACTTCTACAACCACCACAAGCTCTTCAGATCATGATCTTCCTCGCATGGTTCACGCCTACAACAACGTGGCCACCGGCTTCGCTGCGAGATTGACGCCTGAGGAGGCGAAAGCCATGGAGAAGAAGGACGGCTTCGTGTCGGCCCGGCCGCAGAAGATATTCTCTTTGCACACCACTTACACTCCTAACTTGTTGGGGTTGTTCCAGGGATTGGGGCTGTGGAATGATTCGAAATTAGGCCAAGGGTTGATCATCGGAGTTCTCGACACAGGAATTTGGCCCGACCACCCGTCCTTCAGCGACGAGGGGGTGCCGCCTCCGCCGGCGAAGTGGCGAGGCAAATGTGACTTCAATGGAACATTGTGCAATAATAAGCTGATCGGTGCAAGGAACTTTGTGAGCGGTACTAAGAGTTCTGGAACGACGCCATCTAATGGTCAGCAGCCGTTCGACTTGGAGGGCCACGGCACGCACACGTCGAGCACCGCCGCAGGAAACTTCGTCCCTGGCGCCAACGCCTTCGGCAACGCCAAGGGCACTGCCACCGGTATGGCGCCTCTTGCACACATTGCCATGTATAGGTAAGGAATATAAAAGCATTTTTTATATTTCCATTAATATTATTTCTTAAAACAATCACATGAATATATTTGTTGATAGAATAAATATCATTGATCAAAGATTTCATGTCAAAAATGAGAGATGAATTTTTGGAATACTAGGTATAAATAAATAAAGACATTATTAGATCAAATTTTAACAGTTTTGATTTATAAATAAATGTGAGAGCTTGCATATTTTAAGTGAACTTAGTTTTACGTGAACACTTGTAAATTATATCGTTAAGAATTATTCAAAGGAATAATAAAACGCATTAAAAGGCAAAACAAGGAGCTTGAAACATTTATAAACTTAAGATATCGATCCTATTGTGTACAGGGTTTGTGAGGAGGGCTGCGGCGAAGCCGACATACTGGCGGCGCTAGATGCAGCCATTGATGATGGCGTTGACGTCCTGTCACTCTCCCTCGGCGGCGGCTCCGCTCCTTTCTACTTCGACTCGATCGCCATCGGAGCCTTCGCGGCCATCAAGAAGGGCATCTTCGTCAGCTGCTCTGCAGGTAACGAAGGTCCGGATTTCTTCACCTTATCAAACGAAGCTCCATGGATTCTCACCGTTGGAGCCAGCACCGTGGACAGGAAGATAAAGGCCGACGTCATGCTCGGAAACGGAGAAGTCCTCGACGGACAGTCGTTGAACCAGCCGAAGGATTTCGACTCGTCGAAGCTGTACCCGGTCGTCTACGCCGGCGCAGTGAGCACCAACGAGACGGCTAAGTTTTGCGCGCCGGGATCGCTCCAACACGCGGACGTGAAAGGGAAGGTGGTGGCCTGCGAGAGAGGAGGCGATGTCGGAAGAATAGACAAAGGAACGGAGGTGAAGAACTCCGGTGGTTTCGCCATGATTCTCGTGAACGACAAGAGGGACGGGTTTAGTACTTTAGCAGACGCTCACGTACTACCCGCCACGCATGTCAGCTACGCAGCTAGTCTGAAGATCAAAGCATACACCAACTCAACCCCTTCCCCTCAATCCACAATCCTGTTCAAAGGAACAGTGATTGGCGACTCAAATGCCCCGTCGGTTTCATCTTTCTCATCGCGGGGGCCGAGTGGAGCCAGCATAGGGATACTAAAGCCCGATATCATTGGCCCCGGCGTCGGCATCCTAGCGGCGTGGCCCGTATCGGTGGACAACTCCACAACTAGTGGCAAGGCCACGTTCAACATGATCTCCGGCACTTCAATGTCATGTCCTCATCTTAGCGGGATCGCTGCTTTACTCAAAAACTCGCACCCCGAGTGGTCCCCCGCCGCGATCAAGTCCGCGATCATAACCACCGCCGACGTGTCGAACCTCGGCGGAGGGCCAATCCTCGACGAAAATGCCTCGCCGGCCAACGTTTTCGCCAAGGGATCGGGACATGTCAACCCCTCGAAGGCCAACAATCCCGGCCTAATCTACGACATTGCACCGGAAGATTACATTCCTTATCTTTGTGGATTGGGCTACACGGATGACCAAGTCTCGACCGTTACACAAGCGACAGTGACGTGCTCTCAAGTGAAATCCATACCAGAATCGCAGCTGAACTACCCTACCATCAGTGTCGTTTTGGGGAATGCGACACTGAGTTATACGAGGACGGTGACTAATGTTGGAGAGGCTAACTCGGTCTATGATTTGGATGTTTACCCGCCTGCCGGGACAGTTGTGAATGTGACTCCAAATACACTTACATTCACAGAGGTGAATCAGAAGGCTGAGTATAAGATTGAGATTTCCCAAGTGAGTGGTCCTGCGAAGAGTACTAATCCATTTGAGCAGGGATATTTGGTTTGGAAATCTGATAAGTACTCTGTTAGAAGCCAAATAACTGCCATATTTGCTGCCTAGAAGTTTGCGCCGAAAGGACAAAAATAAATCAAATAAGTTGGATATGGAAGTCGTCTCTTATCTCTTCTTATTTGTTTTTCATTCTAATTCAAATTTAGTTGTTTATTAGCCTTTACTCAAAAAAAGAAAAAAAGAAAAAAAAAAACCAATTTTTTAGTGTATTCTCACTGTTATTGTGTGCTTGCAACCTTGTTAGTTTTTAATGTTTCATCAAAGTTTACATAAAGGAAAAAGTAGTGTATATCGTGCAGTTTCTTCCTTTGTAGAAGAAACTTTTGGTATGTGAAGCTCAAACGCTCATTAAATTGATCAAATTCTAGTTAATTAGGCGTTTAGTCTGAGTTATGTTAGCGTCAGTAAACTGCTGCATATGCATATGTACTTAGGGTAAACGTATTGCATTTTGATTGTATTTGAATGTTGTATTTGGTTAAAAAGTATTTGTTTTGTATTTGAATGAAATGTGTGTTTGGATAAAAAGTATTTTAGAATTGAAAAGTTGATGTGATTGATAAAAGTAGAGATAAATAGTGGAATTAAAAAATTGATGTGATTGTTTTAAAAATGTTTTGAATAGTAATTATTTTCATAGCACTGTTGGAAAATTTGTTTTTGATGTAAAATTATATTGTATTTGAATAAAATTAAAATGGAATTTTTCTCCAAATACCCCTTATATATCAGTTCAAGATATTTGATAACAATATTCCTAATTAAAAATGTATAAAATGATGCATTAGAGACCATTCAGCATTCAAAACAAAAAAAAAACAAAAAAAGAAATAGAGACCAATACCCAAAAGCCAATAAACCTATACGTGTGATGCATATCTTACTTCTGTTCCTTGATAACTTCCTTAAAAATTTATTTATTTATTTAGTTTTTGTTTTTAGGTCGTCTATTCATGACAACATAAAAGTTATTGAAAAGATATACTATTTGACATATCCCTAGAAGTTGTTTTGACATCAACATGTCATTTTATTCCCTTGAAATGAAGATAAAAAAATATACACGATTTAGCATAATCCATAAGAACATTGTTTCAAAGTGGTACTAGTTAAAGTTAATCAGAGAGGATTAGGCCTTAATATTCATCTCAATTGCTGTTCATTGGTTCCCCTTAATCAGCATTAGGAGCTTCTGGCCACTAATTGCAAAAGGAAGCCTTTGTTTTTTTTTTTTTTTTGGTTACTTCTTGACTTTATCCAATCTACACATATAACATATCTCATTGGTTGGTGAAATTCAACTTTTCAAGTCAAGGGGTTATCTTACTTTTACTGTTGTTTTGTTCCTTATTATCTCCTTGTAGTTAAATTCTAATTAAGGATTAAAAACTGGATAAAAGAACTAGCTAAATGGAAAAGCTCAAATTCATGGGTAAAACCATTATGCCTTTTGAGTTCACCATTTGGCAAGGGCAATGTCCCTCTGCACACTTCAATATTGGTTTTGCCTTCTTGAAAAGTTCCCAACTCCTTAAACAGTGAAAACTAAAGGACCTATTGCCAACTATTGAATTGAACTTTACCTTTTTTGTATTATTTCGGTGCACAAAAAAAAAAAGTAATTTGTGAGAACAAATTATTATTATTATTGTTGTTTCGAAAATGTCAAACAGCAAATAATGAAAATGCTATAAATGGGAAATCTTTGTAACACAATAATGAAGGTGAGCATTTCAAAAGGGTTTATTCATAGTAAAATGATTAAAAACAATTGTTCAAGCTTGGAAGAGTTTTTTGGCAATATTTTATAGAGAAGAAATTGAGTAGAAACTTGGGAATATTAGCAAGCAATAAGTGGCATCCCTCTTATCAAAAACTAAATCACAATTGAACTCATATATTCTCTCCCTCATCTACTATATATACAGAGATTGAAATGAGGCCAAAAAAATTACAAGCCAATAATACACAAAGATCCTTCAAAAACTTAGAAATGATGAGCACAAAGATCCTTTTTGCTTGGTTCATTTCATCGTTTTGTGTTTTCCCAACTCAAGGAAACAATGTCACAGAATCACAAGCGGAAATTATGAGCATGGAGAACAATTTAGATACCTACATTGTCTACCTCCAAAAGCCACCGCGCTTAGTTTTAACAAGACATGGAGCTTTACACAAATGGTACTACTCTTTCTTGCCGATGACAATGGCAAGAGCAAGGAAGGAGTCACGCTTGGTGCACGTGTACCGAAAGGTGATCACGAGATTCGCTGCGAGGCTGACGGAAAAGCAGGCGAAAGATATGAGAGTGAAGGAGGGCATTGTGTCCATCATTCCAGAGGACGTATTGCTTCTGCACACAACTAGTACTCCGCAATTCTTGGGCCTTTCGCAGGGTGTGGGACTGTGGAATGACTTGAACTTGGGGAAAGGCATGATAATTGGAGTAGCGGACACCGGTGTGTTTCCGCAGTATCTCTCGTTCCGCGATGAGGGAATGCATCCGCCGCCAAAGAAGTGGAGGGGGAAGTGTGAGTTTGGAACGGCGAGCTGCAACAACAAGCTCACTGGGGCAAGAAAATTGATAAGATCATCGGCCAAAGGAGGAGGACGTGTTCTGCCGCCGTTGGATGAAGTTGGCCACGGGACGCTCACGTCAAGCGTGGCAGCGGGGAATTTCATGAAAGGAGCCAATGTCCTTGGCCACGCCAACGGAACTGCATCTGGAATGGCACCGTTGGCACGATGGTTGTCCTGAAAGTGCTGTCTTAGCAGCCATGGATTTAGCCATTAGAGATGGTTTTGATGTGATTTCTCTGTCCCTCGGCTCATTCCCTAAAAAGTCTTTCATCCAAGATGCCGTACAAATCGACGCTTTCCGGGCTGTTCAGCATGGGACTTTTGTGAGCTGCTCTGCAGGGAATGTCGGCCCTTTTAACAGTTCTGTTTCAGGTACTGCACCTTGGGTTCTCACAGTTGGTGCAAGCACCATAGATCGAAGCATTCGTGCAGTCGCCAAGCTTGGAAATCACCAAGAGTACTTTGGTGAATCTCTTTTCCAGCCCAATGACTTCAAGCCCAAGTTATCCCCTCTCATTTACTCCGAATTCTGCAACCCGCAGACGCTCGAAAGAGTACGTGTTAGAGGGAAAATTGTACTTTGCTAGGGGAATGGTAGGGCATCAGGGGTGACTAGTCGTGAAGACGTGAAGAAAGCTGGAGCTTTAGCTATGATTGCGATGAATGAAGAATTAGACGGCTTTAGTACCATAGCTGATCTCTAAGTTCTCCCGGCCACGCATGTGAGTTACTCTGCAGGATCAAGAATCAAAGCATACACCAACTGAACCCCAAAACCAATGGCCACGATTTCCTTTAGAGGAACCATGATTGGGCAATCTTCTTCTGCTCCAAGGGTGCTTTCCTTTTCATCAAGAGGGCCAAACTTGGCGAGTCCCAGGATTCTCAAACCAGACATTCTCGGACCAGGAGTCAACATTCTAGCCTCATGGCCATTCCCTGCGGACAACAATACCAATCCAAGCTCAATTTTTCATGTCAACACAGGCACTTCAATGGCTTCTCCTCACTTGAGTGGCATTGCAGCTTTGCTTAAGAGCTCACACCCCGATTTGTCACCAGCTGCCATCAAGTACGCAATTATGACAACAGCCGCCGTGAAGAATCTTAGAAGAACCCCAATTCTTGATCACATTTCTCGTCCAGCTAACCTGTTTGCCACCGGCTCAGGCCATGTCAGCCCGTCGAAAGCAAACGACCCAGGCCTTGTTTACGACGTCCAACCCGGTGACTATATTCCTTACCTGTGTGGTTTGAAGTACACAGACAAGGAGATACAAGTTATAACACAGAGAAAAGTGCATGCTTGGAAGTGAAAAGCATAGCTGAAGCACGACTGAACTACCTTCATTTTCCATTGCATTGGGTCCCACTTCCAGCCCTCAAACATACACAAGGGTGGAAGTTGTCCCTCCAAGAGGAGATACTGTGAAGGTCATGCCTGATGTGATCACATTCTCTGAGGTGAAGCAGAAAGCTACTTACAATGTGACATTTAGCTTGATAGGATATAGAAGCAAAAATAATAATGGTGGCGAGCAATTTGGGCAAGGATTTCTGAGGTGAGTTTCTTCTGAGCATAGTGTTAGGAGCCCAATATCAGTCACGTTTTGAGTGATAATAATAAGGTACATGTGTCAATGCCTCTAGAAAGTCTGCTTCAGATCATAGTTTTTATCTCAGACTTTCCTATCCTTACAGTAGTACATGGATGTCCCATATAGGCATTGGGATGCATGTTTGGAAAAGATAGAGGTTAAGAGCCAAACTCCCATGTGGAGAAAGGTAGACTTTAAGTACTAGATTGTCCTCTACAGAAAGAAGATTGTACTTTTTTACTCCTTTTTATGTTTAGCTTGTCATATAGATACGTGATAAATAACGAGATTTTTATTATAATATTGTTGTTTTTGCTATTTATTAGTATCGTGATATGTGCAAAAGAAAATTAACAAAATTATTAGTGTTAATAGTTGGGTAATAATAATAACAACAATAACAACAACGAAAGTAAAACAAAAAATAAATTTTTTTAAGCAACAAAACTGTGCTCTGAAATCAAGTGTAAAGCCCAATTATAAGCACCCTAATTAAGCAGAAATTGCTTCAACCTAATGCATTAGGTGATTGAAATAGTTTTGGTTGAAACCTTTTTTTTTTTTTTTTTTAAATGTAGGATTCAAGGAAATAATTTGGGCCATTGTAGTTGCAAATGCCCTTCAATTATATTTATCTATTCTAGAGCCTACAGTTACAACCCGTGGTTTAATCCCAATAAATTCACCTCAACTGCAATGGCTGATATCCAACATCCACTATATTCACAAATATTCATCATTGATTTAAAAATTTTCTTATAATTCAATCCATAACAAAATGCAAATTCACCTCAACTGCAATGGCTGATATCCAACATCCACTATATTCACAAATATTCATCATTGATTTAAAAATTTTCTTATAATTCAATCCATAACAAAATGCCTTTATTTTTGACAAGATAACCGCGTGTATAATCGATGAGATTACTATAAAAACGAGAGTGACGAATTAGTTTATAAGATTTGGTTTAAATATAATATTTTATCATTTCTTATGACTTGTATGATTCCATGCGCAAAATATAGCCAAACAGAACATGCCATCATATCACTGTATAGAAACATATAGATAAATAACAACACAAATTGATCATTAAAATACCTTCCATTTATTAAGAATGCAAAGAATCATAATTTGAAAATAAGTCCCAACTCCCAAGTTCCAGCCAAAAGGAAAATTAACAAACAAGTAGCCTAAAAGATTTATTGAGTCCTATGCTACAAGTTCAAGAAGACATTTCTCCATCCATGACTTGGTCGTCAAACTACTGACCATAAAACAAGCTTGGCAAGACAAAATAACAAACAAACTAGTATATCTGAAGCCGCCCCACGGATATGAAAAATTCACCCCCGAAGCCGACCCACAAGGATCCAACAATTAAAGTGTGTACTAGAACGAAAATGCCGGCCAAGTGCTCTTCTTTGGTTCTTACTATTTATATGCAGATGTGGAAAACACCTTCAGCAAAGCAAAACACTGCTTTATTACCTTATTCTACGTCTAAATGAAGGCCAGTTTGTTCAACATGGCAACCGCTTCTTTCCTCTCCTTCATTTTTGTGCTCAACTTCTTTCACGTCATTGCACTGCAAACCACCAAAACGAGCAGTTCGCAAAATTACATTATCCAAGTGAAGCCACCGGAGGGCAGAGTTCTTTCCCAGTCAGAAGATTTGGAGAGCTATCACAGGTCTTTTCTGCCAGCTAGAACTGCTGCGAGCTCAGACAACCAGCCACGTTTGCTGTATTCATACCGAAACGTGTTCAGCGGTTTCTCAGCAAGACTAACTCGGGACCAATTGAGAGCCATGGAAGACAAAGATGGCTTCATATCAGTACATCCTGAAAGAATATTGAAGAAAATGACCACACACACCCCTAACTTCCTGGGGTTGCACCAGCAAACAGGATTTTGGCAAGATTCAAATTTCGGGAAGGGGGTGATAATTGGGGTGCTGGACGGTGGAATTTTCCCCAGCCATCCTTCGTTTAGTGGTGATGGAATGCCACCACCACCTGCTAAATGGAAGGGAAGGTGCGATTTCAACGTGTCGGATTGTAACAACAAATTGATTGGTGCAAGGTCATTCAATTTGGCAGCCAAGGCAACAAAGGGAGATAAAGCTGAGCCACCAGTTGATGAGGATGGACATGGGACTCACACTGCAAGTACGGCTGCTGGTGGGTTTGTGAACTATGCTGATGTTTTAGGAAACGCCAAAGGCACTGCAGTTGGGATGGCTCCACATGCACATTTAGCAATATACAAAGTGTGCTTTGGAGAAGACTGTCCAGAGAGCGATATACTAGCTGCTCTTGATGCAGCTGTTGAGGATGGTGTAGATGTGCTCTCACTTTCCATTGGTGATGTGTCACGTCCATTTTTCAACGACAGCCTTGCTATTGGTGCCTTTGCAGCAACCCAAAAGGGAATAGTTGTAAGCTGCGCAGCAGGAAATTCTGGCCCAGTCAACAGCACTTTATCTAATGAAGCCCCTTGGATTCTCACGGTTGGAGCAAGCACCATAGACAGAAAAATTGTAGCCACAGCAAGGCTTGGAAATGGTGAAGAATTCAACGGTGAATCTGTGCACAGAGGAGATTTTCCTCCAACAGTGTGGCCTCTTGTTTATGCTGGCAGCAACGGCAAATTAGACTCCGCATTTTGTGCTGAAGGATCATTGAAAGATATTGATGTAAAAAATAAGGTAGTGCTATGTGAGAGAGGAGGTGGAGTGGGAAGAATTGCCAAAGGGGAAGAAGTAAAAAAGGCTGGGGGAGCTGCTATGATTCTCATGAACCTAGAAAGTGATGATTTCAACACAATAGCGGATCCTCATGCTCTTCCTGCAGCACATGTCAGCTTTGCAGATGGACTGAAGATCAAAGCCTACATAAACTCGACATCGACACCAACAGCTACATTGTTCTTCAAGGGAACTGTCATCGGAGACTCACTGGCTCCTTTAGTTGCTTCCTTCTCTTCAAGAGGCCCTAACCTGGCAAGTCCAGGTATTCTAAAACCTGACATCATCGGACCTGGGATCAGCATTCTAGCAGCTTGGCCATTCCCTCTCGACAATGACACAAATCTTAAATCCCCTTTCAACATAATGTCTGGCACATCAATGTCATGCCCACATCTCAGTGGAATAGCAGCTTTACTCAAGAGCTCTCACCCTTATTGGTCACCGGCTGCCATCAAATCAGCTATAATGACCACCGCTGACCTTGTAAACCTTGGGGGCAAAGCCATTCTTGATCAAACACTCCACCCTGCAGACATCTTCGCCACTGGTGCAGGCCATGTCAACCCAACAAGAGCAAATGACCCAGGACTGGTCTATGATCTTCAACCTGATGATTACATTCCTTACCTCTGTGGCCTTGGCTATAAAGATAAAGAAGTTGGGCTCATTGCGCATAGACCAATAAAGTGCTCAAAGGAATCAAGCATACCTGAAGGGGAGCTGAACTACCCTTCATTTTCAGTCACACTAGGAGCATCTCAGACGTTCACAAGGACAGTGACGAATGTTGGCGAGGCATATTCAACTTATGCAGCCAAAATTACTGCACCAGATGGAGTCTATGTGAGCGTAAAACCCAGCAAGCTTTACTTCTCAAAAGTGAACCAGAAGGCAACCTACTCGGTGACTTTCAGTCGCATTGCTTCAAGTGGTAAGACGGTCACATATGGTCAGGGGTTTTTAACATGGGTTTCTGCCAAACACTGTGTTAGGAGTCCGATTTCTGTTAAGTTCCAGTGAGAAACAGATACATCATGCATGGTAGGGAAGCAATTATTTGTATCGTCGCTGACAAGACATACAAGTAACATCAGTTCTCTTATGTTTCTTTCCATTAAATAAATACTAGATGGTAAAATTCCAAGAAATCCAAATTAACAACCGATGATCTTTCAGTGTTCACTTGAAAAACTCCGTGATGCCCTGTTTCTTGAACTTGCACATTGGTAGTAAATTACAATTGATAGGAATTAATAATAACAATAACAATAAAAACACTAAGTAAGCCTTCTTCTTCTTATTTCTTTTGTTGTTGTTAACGCATAATTTCCACAGAAGGATATAGCTTATCTATAGTAAATCAGCTGTTCCAATCCAAGCATTTTCAAATCTAAGATATATATGACACTATACATTAGCAAAAGAAATAAATAAATAAAGAAGAAGAAGAGTTTATTTTCCAAAAGGGTTCTCTTCACCCCATTACTAAAAGGTTAAAAGAAAGCAGACCCAAAATTTAAAAGGGGGCAGACACTCCTTTGCATTGATAAAACTTTAAGTTTATCAACTTTCTGGCAACCACGTTGGATATGATGAAATTTAAAGAGTCAAAACAAATTCCTCATGTGGAATCAATCATTAGTTTTGTGTTCTACCTTCTATGGGAAAAGTGAAGCACAAAATTGCAAGTTGACACATTATCCAAAACCAGGAGGCAAATCAGGGTCCTCATCACTACAGTCACCATCCTGCTTGTTCTCCATATCAACACCACTGAGCTCCTGATTAACTTTTAACAATGGGAGGGCCCTTGCTGCTGCTCCTCCACAGGAATTTTCTCGTGCAGAATAGACAGCTGTGATACCTCAGTCTCCTTCTTCGGATGGTTATGGAAGACACGGAATCTTGACGGTTCATTCGGCTCATTACTGTCAGACATCAAATGAACAACTTCCTTGGCTTGGGAAGGCACAGAATCCTTGTCACCATCTTCCTTTCGAACCGGCGCCATGTTCGAAATCACTTTTGCGTTCATCAGTCTGTGGTAGACATATTGAACAGTTTCTGATATTTCTCTGCTCATTCCATCACCATCTCTGGTTATTCCCCACAAATTATCAGAAATATGACCGGTCAATTTGTCCCTAAAAATTTATAAATATGGAATGTTAGAAAAATACCATCCCAAAATTCCAATATTCCATTTACACCAAGATCATAAAATCCCCTCACAATCTCACATCTCAACAGGAATTACATTAATGCATTGATACCATAATCAAATATACACACACACACACATATTAATATGTGTACACGCACACGCACACTCACATATATATTACCATCATAAAAACAAACCCAAAGAGAAATTTGAATCACAATCGCCTACCCAACCTCTTGATATATAGCATCTGAAAGTTGTCTAGGTTTCATATACTCAGCACCCAAACGATTAAGCGCGGCTGATTGCCTCAAAATGGAACTGAGATTTTCTCACAATTGTTCCTGCCAACATGTGATTGCCTTGTTCAGAGACCCTAACTCAAAAATTATCCTTTAAAAAAATTAATGAACTTTCCACGGAACCAAACAGAGGGTGTTGAATTAAACAGACCAATTGAACAACATTACAACAGCGTTTCGAGATTATCTAAATTTCATACGATCAGGATGATATGAATCGAACGAAAGCTAAATTAATCAAAACAAACAAACCCTAGCATGTATATATATATAGAGAGAGAGAGAGAGGGAATCAAAGGAAAGAATGGGGATTTGACGAAGCTTAAGTCGTCCTTAAGCTTGCGAATGATCTTGAGGCGAAGCCTGTTGAAGTCGCCGTCGTCTTTGAGCTTCGCAACGACTTCGTCTTTGGTAATCTGGTGGTTGCTTTGTGTCAACTCCATCTCCATTAGAGTTTCCACAGCTTTTGCACATTATATTCTTACTCTCATACCCATGCCACCATATCAACTTCACAATCTACTCACACACACACACACGCACACACACACACACACACACACACACACACACACACACATATATATGTTAGTCCCAGAAAATAAAAGGCCAAAAAGTAATTAAGAATATAGTGTTAACCTATTTGATTAACACTATATTAGAGGAACCCCAATGCTTGATCACACTTCTCGGCCAGCTAACCTGTTTGCTACCGGCTCAGGCCATGCCAGCCCGTCGAAAGCAAACGACCCAGGCCTTGTTTACGACATCCAACCCGGTGACTATGTCCCTTACCTGTGTGGTTTGTAGTGCGCAGACAAGGAGATACAAGTTATAACACAGAGAAAAGTGAAGTGCTTGGAAGTGAAAAGCATAGCTGAAGCACAACTGAACTACTCTTCATTTTCCATTGCATTGGATCCCAATTCCAGCCCTCAAACATACACAAGGACTGTGACAAATGTGGGCCCACCTCGCTTAACTTACAGAGTGGAAGTTGTCCCTCCAAGAGGAGTTACTGTGAAGGTCATGCCTGATGTGATCACATTCTGTGAGGTGAAGCGGAAAGCAACTTACAATGTGACATTTATCCTGAGAGGATATAGGAGCAAAAATAATAATGGTGGTGAGCAATTTGGGCAAGGATTTCTGAGGTGGTTTTCTTCTGAGCACAGTGTTAGGATTCCAATATCTGTCATGTTTTGAGTGATAATAATAGAATACATGTGTCAATGCCTTTAGAAAGTCTGCTTCAGATCATAGTTTTATTTCAGACTTTCCTATCCTCATAGTAGTACATGGATGTCCCATGTAGGCATTGGGATGTACGTTTGGAACAAATAAGGGGGTGTTTGAACCTGTTTTGGAGACAATTAAAACTTTTTTTTTTTTTTCAAAATTTTACTATTTTTTACTATTTATATTTTTAAAACGCTATAATATACTCTAAACTTTAAAAATTCATAACTTTGTGTAAGGGTGACAAATCGTGTCAGCGAGTCGTGTTCGTGTCGTTGACACGAATACACTCGACACGAACACGACACGTTTAATAATCGTGTCAAAAATCACAACCCGAACACGACCCGTTAATAAATGGGTTGACACGACACGACACGTTTATGACCCGTTTATTAAATGGGTCATAAACGTGTCGTGTCGTGTCGTAAACGGGTCATAAACGTGTTGTGTCTACTAAACCCTTAACGGGTCATAAACGTGTCGTGTCGTGTCGTGTCATGTCGTGTCGTGTCGTGTCGTGTCGTGTATGCTAAACCCACTTACTAAAAGGGTCATAAACAGGTCATTCAATCTGTTATTGACTCACTTAACTAATTTGTTATTTATCTATTTAATTAACCTATTTAACTAACCTATCATCAATTTTAACATTAAAAAAACTTATTAAACATCTAAATAACAATCAAATTAAGTTCACAATCAAGTTGCACTTAAATTTAGATCACAAAAGATAAATACAAAACTAAAAATATACATATAAAAACTAAAATACATATTTTATATTTAAATTTTGAATTTTAAATTTTTAAACTTTAAAAATTTATATAATATATATTAAAAATTATAAATGGGTAATTCATGGGTCGTGTTCGTGTTAACCCATATATAACCCATTTATTAAACGGGTTATTTCGTGTCAATTGCGGGTTGGTGGGTTCGTGCGGGTTCAACCCTTTATTTAATCGTGTTTGACGGGTTCGACCCGTTTTGACCCAAACCCATTTAAAGAAAACCCAAACCCTCTAACTTCGTGCGGGTTTCGTGTCGTGTTATCGTGTCGTGACCCAAATTGCCAGCCCTAACTTTGTGTATACAAATTCAAATGAGATTTTTTTTTAAATTGCATAGAATTTTGAGAGAAACGAAACAATATCATATTGATTTTTTTTTTCTAAAAAAATTTTTAAAATTTTTTATTTTTTCACCCCAAACAGTTTTTTCTCCCAAACACATTTTCCAAAACAATTTTTTTCTAACCCAAAACGCTATAATAAATTCTAAACTTTAAAAATTCATAACTTTGTGTATACAAGTTCAAATGAGATTTTTTTTTAAATTGCATAGAATTTTGAGAGAAACGAAACAATATCATATTGATATTTTTTTTCTAAAAAAATTTTTAAAATTTTTTATTTTTTCACCCCAAACAGTTTTTTCTCCCAAACACATTTTCCAAAACAATTTTTTTCTAACCCAAAAATAATGTCTCTAAATATCTCCCCAAAACACCCCCTAAGGGAGTAATCGCGCGTTTGATATGTATCGTATTCGCATTGCATTTAAATATAATATAATTTATACTTAAATATAAAAATATTTTATTTAAATATTAATCACATTACATTTTAAATCTAATATAATCACTATTCATTATTTCACTTTTTCTATAACTTTTACTAATCACATCACATATTCTCTTTCTCTCTCTCTCTTTTCTCTCTATTTTTACCAATCACATCACATATTCATTATTAAAATATAATTTAAATATTTTTCACCTAAACACATATTATATTCAAATACAATACAAATACTTTTTTTCTAAATGTAAATTACATTCAACATAGTATATTTAAACATAATGCATATATCAAATGGAGTCTAAGATCCAAACTCTCATGCAGAGAAAGGTGGATTTTAAGAACTAAGAAGTGATAGATTATCCTCTAGAAGATTGTAATTCTTTCTCTTTTTTTTGTCTTTTTATGTTTGATTTCTCATCTAAATACATGATATATGAAAATATTTTCATTATATTATTATTTTTTTCATTTATTAGTATCGTGATATGAACTAAAGAGAACTAACAAAATTATTAGTGTTAATGGTTGGGTAAAATCAAGAATTTCACACTCTGTTTGTTTGACACTTCCAAATTTAAAAAATAAAAAATTTTTCATTCCAAGAAAAATGAATCTTTCTAAATTTCCATATCTGAACATCCAAAATTTTTCATTTTTGAAAAATGAAAAAAGAACTCTCTAAAAACAAAAAGTTTTCACCCACTCAAATAATTTTTCACTTTTAAAAAATATTCCAAACAACTTTTTATTTTTCATATCTAAAAATAATTTATTTTTCAAAAACAGATCTCTTATCCTAATAGACCTCAATTTGGTAGAATAAACGAAGAAGAAAGAAATAAAGTCGAAGACATTGCCACAAGAAGAAACATTTCCAGCAATAAGAGTAAATGAAATTGATGTAGACAACAATCCCAGCAACTGTATCACTAGCCGCGCCCGAACCACACAACCACCCCCACCCCCAAAAAAAATAAATAATAATAATAATAATAATAATAACAGCAGTGACGAAAATAAAATAAAAAATAAACTTTTTTAAGCCACAAAAATGTGCTCTGAATGAGTTTAACCATGCGGAAAGTTTAATTATAAGCACCCTAATTATGCAGAAATTGCTTCAACCTAATGCATTACGTGATTGAGATAGTTTTCCTTGAAACTTTATATATATATATATATAGGATTCAAGCAAATAATTTGAGCCATTGTAGTTGCAAATGCCCTTCAATCTTATCTATCTTTGCTAGAGCCGACGGTTGCAATCCGTTGTTTAATCTCAATAATTTCACCTCACCTGCAATAGTTGATATTTGACATCCACTATGTTCACGAATGTTCATCTTTGATTTAAAAATTTTCTTATAATTCAATTTATAACAATTTTCACATTGAACCCACAAGTGCCTTTAGTTTTGACCAGACAATCGTGTATGTTATTGATAAGATTGCTATAAGAATGAGAGTGACGAACTGATATATAAGATTTGGTTCAAGTATTATGTTTTACCATTTCTTATGAATTGTATGATTCCATGCTCAAAATATAGCCAACCAGAACATGCCATCATATCACTGCATAGAAACATATAGATAAATAACAACACAAATTGATCATTAAACATACCTTCTATTTATTAAGAATGCAGGGAATCATAATTTGAAAATAAGCCCCAACTCCCAAGTTCCAGCCAAAAGGAAAATTATCAATGTAGCTTAAAAGATTTATTGAGTCCTACGCTACAAGTTCAAGAAGACATTTCTCCATCCATGACTTAGTCATCAAACTACCGACCATAAAACAAGCTTGGCATGACAAAATAACAAACAAACTAGTACATCTGAAGCTGCCGCCCCTTGAAGCCGAACCACAAGTATCCAACAATTAAAGTGTGCACTAGAACGAAAATGCCGGCCAAGTGCTCTACCTTGGTTCTTACTATTTATATGCAGATGTGGAAAACACCTTCAGCAAAGCAAAACACTGCTTTATTACCTTATTCTACGTCTAAATGAAGGCCAGTTTGTTCAACATGGCAACCGCTTCTTTCCTCTCCTTCATTTTTGTGCTCAACTTCTTTCACGTCATTGCACTGCAAGCCACCAAAACGAGCAGTTCACAAAATTACATTATCCAAGTGAAGCCACCGGAGGGCAGAGTTCTTTCCCAGTCAGAAGACTTGGAGAGCTATCACAGGTCTTTTCTGCCAGCTAGAACTACTGCGAGCTCAGACAACCAGCCACGTTTGCTGTATTCATACCGAAATGTGTTCAGCGGTTTCTCAGCAAGGCTAACTCGGGACCAATTGGGAGCCATGGAAGACAAAGATGGCTTCATATCAGCACATCCTGAAAGAATATTGAAGAAAACGACAACACACACCCCTAACTTCCTGGGGTTGCACCAGCAAACAGGATTTTGGCAAGATTCAAATTTCGGGCAGGGGGTGATAATCGGGGTGCTGGACGGTGGAATTTTCCCGAGCCATCCTTCATTTAGCGGCGTTGGAATGCTGCCTCCCCCTGTTAAATGGAAAGGAAGGTGCGATTTCAACGTGTCAGATTGTAACAACAAATTGATTGGTGCAAGGTCATTCAACTTGGCAGCCAAGGCAAGAAAAGGAGATAAAGCTGAGCCACCAGTTGATGAGGATGGACATGGGACTCACACTGCAAGTACGGCTGCTGGTGGGTTTGTGAACTATGCTGATGTTTTAGGAAACGCCAAAGGCACTGCAGTTGGGATGGCTCCACATGCGCACTTGGCGATATACAAAGTGTGCCTTGGAGAAGACTGTCCAGAGAGCGATATACTGGCTGCTCTTGATACAGCCGTTGAGGATGATGTAGATGTGCTCTCAATTTCCCTAGTTGATGTGTCACATCCATTTTTCAACGACAGCCTTGCTATCGGTGCATTTGCAGCAACCCAAAAAGGAATAGTTGTAAGCTGCGCAGCAGGAAATTCTGGCCCAGTTAACAGCACTTTATCTAATGAAGCCCCTTGGATTCTAACAGTTGGAGCAAGCACCATACCATAGACAGAAATATTGTAGCCACAGCAAGGCTTGGAAATCGTGAAGAATTCATCGGTGAATCTGTACACAGAGGAGATTTTCCTCCAACGACGTGGCCTCTTGTTTATGCTGGCAGCAATGGCAAATCAGACTCTGCATTTTGTGCCGAAGGATCATTGAAAGATATTGATGTAAAAAATAAGGTAGTGCTATGTGAGAGAGGAGGTGGAGTGGGAAGAATTGCCAAAGGCGAAGAAGTAAAAAAGGCTGGGGGAGCTGCTATGATTCTCATGAACCTAGAAAGTGATGATTTCAACACAATAGCGGATCCTCATGCTCTTCCAGCAACACATGTCAGCTTTGCAGATGGACTGAAGATCAAAGCCTACATAAACTCGACATCAACACCAACAGCTACATTGTTCTTCAAAGGAACTGTTATCGGAAACTCACTGGCTCCTTTAGTTGCTTCCTTCTCTTCAAGAGGCCCTAACCTGGCAAGTCCAGGTATTCTAAAACCTGACATCATCGGACCCGGGATCAGTATTCTAGCAGCTTGGCCATTCCCTCTCGACAATGACTCAAATCTTAAATCCCCTTTCAACATAATGTCTGGCACATCAATGTCATGCCCACATCTCAGTGGAATAGCAGCTTTACTCAAGAGCTCTCACCCTTATTGGTCACCGTCTGCCATTAAATCAGCTATAATGACCACTGCTGACCTTGTAAACCTCGAGGGCAAAGCCATTCTTGATCAAACACTCCACCCTGCAGACATCTTTGCCACTGGTGCAGGCCATGTCAACCCAACAAGAGCAAATGACCCAGGACTGGTCTATGATCTTCAACCTGATGATTACATTCCTTACCTCTGCGGCCTCGGCTATAAAGATAAAGAAGTTGGGCTCATTGTGCATAGGCCAATAAAATGCTCAAAGGAATCAAGCATACCCGAAGGAGAGCTGAACTACCCTTCATTTTCAGTCACACTAGGAGCATCTCAGACGTTCACAAGGACAGTGACAAATGTTGGCGAGGCATATTCAACTTATGAAGCCAAAATTATTGCACCAGATGGAGTCTATGTGAGCGTTAAACCCAGCAAGCTGTACTTCTCAAAAGTGAACCAAAAGGCAACCTACTCGGTGACTTTCAGCTGCATTGCTTCAAGTGGTAAGACGGGCACATATGGTCAAGGGTTTTTAACATGGGTTTCTGCCAAACACTGTGTTAGGAGTCCAATTTCTGTTAAGTTCCAGTGAGAAACAGATGCATGATGCATGGTAGGCAAGCAATAATTTGTATCGTCATTGACAAGACATACAAAGTAACATCAGTTCTCTTATGTTTCTTTCCATTAAATAAATACTAGATGGAATTTATGTTTCTTTCCATTAAATAAATACTAGATGGTAAAATTCCTAGAAATCCAAATTACCAACCGATGATCTTTCAGTGTCCACTTGAAAAACTCCATTATGCTCCGTTTCCTGAATTTGCACACTGGTTGTAAATTACAATTGACGGAAATTCGAAAGATCCTCACAGCTAAAAAGTTAATAATAACAATAACAATAACAACACTAAGTAAGCCTTCTTTTTCTTATTTCTTCTGTTGTTGTTAACGCATAATTTCCACAAAAGGATATAGCTTATCTATATTAAATCAGCTGTTCCAATCCAAGCATTTTCAAATCTAAGATATTAAAAAAAAAAAGGAAGAAGAAGAAGAAAAGTTTATTTGCCAAAAGGGTTTCACTCCATTACTAAAAGGTTTAAAGAAAAGCAGACTCAAAATTACATTTAAAAGGGGGCAGACACCCCTATGCATTGACAAAACTCCAAGTATATCAACTTTCTGGCAACCAACCACGTTTGATATGATGAAGATTGGAGTAAAGACAAATTTCCTCATGTTGAATCGATCATTAGTTTTGTGTTCTACCTTCTATGGGAAAAGTGAAGCACAGAATTGCAAGTTGACACATTATCCAAAACCAGGAGGCAAGTCAGGGTCCTCATCACTACAGTCACCATCCTGCTTGTTCTCCATATCAACACCGCTGATCTCCTGATTAACCTTTAACAATGGGGAGGGCCCTTGCTGCTGCTCCTCCACAGGAATTTTCTCGTGCCGAATAGACGGTTGTGATACCTCAGTCTCCTTTGGATGGCTATGGGAGACACGGAATCTTGGCAGTTCTTTCGGCTCACTAACGTCAGACATCATATGATCAACTTCCTTGGCTTGGGAAGGCACCGAATCCTTGCCACCATCTTCCTTTTGAACCGGCACCACGTTCGAAATCCCTTTTGCGTTCATCAGTCTGTGGTAAACAGATTGAACAGTTTCTGATATTTCTCTGCTCATGCCATCACTATCTCTAATTATCCCCCACAGACCATCAGAAATATGACCGGTCAATTTGTCCCTAAAAATTTATAAATATGGAATGTTAGAAAAATCCCATCCCAGAAAACCAATATTTCATTTACACCAAGATCACAAAATCCCTTCACAATCTCATATCTCAACAGGAATTACAACACACATACATATATATATATGTATATTACCATCATAAAAACAAACCCAAAGAGAAATTTGAATCACAATCACCTACCCAACCTCTTGATATATAGCATCTGAAAGCTGTCTAGGTTTCATATTCTCAGCACCCAAACGATTAAGCGCGGCAGATCGCCTAACAATGGAACTGAGATTTTCTCGCAATTGTTCCTGCTAACATGTAATTGCCTTGTTCAGAAACCCTAACTCAAAAATTAGCCTTTAAAAAATTTTTTTTTAAAAATTAATGAACCTTCCACGGAACCAAACAGAGAGTGTTGAATTAAACAGACCAAATGAACAACATTACAACGGCGTTTCGAGATTATCTCAATTTCATACGATCAGGATGATATGAATCGAACGAAAGCTAAATCAAAACAAACAAACCCTAGGGGGGAGAGAGAGAGAGAGAGAGAGAGAATCAAAGGAAAGAATGGGGGTTTGGCGAAGCTTACGTCGTCCTTGAGCTTGCGAATGATCTTGAGGCGCAGCCTGTCGAAGTCGCCGTCATCTTTGAGCTTCGCAACGACTTCGTCTTTGGTAATCTGGTGGTTGCTTTGTGTCAACTCCATGTCCATTGGAGTTTCCGCAGCTTTTGCACACTATACTACTCTCGAACCCGAACCTATATATACATATATATATATGTATATAAAGTTAATTGCAGGTTGTTTTTTATGGTATCGGCGCGTCGGGAGGTGAATTCTTCAACACCGTGTTGGAAATACGATAATTTATGTATTTTAAGTTGGAATTTAACTTTGAACGTTGGAGTAGTATAATTTACCATAGAGCATGGACTTAAATTTTTAGCGAAATACTATAAAAATTGTAATTTAAACGACGTAATTGTGAACTTTAAACACTTGAGTTGAAAATATTATGATGAAACCTAACCCTCCTTAAATCAAACCTAATTCTTAATTTCTAAATGAATTTCTCTAACTCTTTTTTCCCCAAAAGAATGCATATTTTTTATATTGCAATTTCATAATTTGAGATAAAAATTGTGAATATTATTTCCGTAGACATGATACTAAGGTCTCGTTTAATTTGCAGTCTTAAATCCAAAATTTTAATTTTAGTTTTATCTTTTTTTGAAAAATCAATAAAAATTATAACTAAATCAACTAGTTTCGACTCAAGATTTCATTTCATTCCGGATTCGACTCGTGAACTATTCAATCTTAAATTCAAGTTTCATTCTTCTCTCGAAAAAAAAAAAAAAAAAAACTACGTTTCTTTTTGAAAAGACTCTATTTGTTGCATGTAGGTTTAAAGCCAATCATTCCATCCATGTATCTATTTTTCATTCGTAGCGGGAAAAAAATTTAGAATTATCATTAAAATTCTTAGAAATTCAAATGATAACTTACTTCCGCTTCTAATTTTTACCACAGGTTAAATAATAGGGAAGAAAATGAATTTGTTACTAAATGCCCTTCTATTTTTACTATAGTTTATTTTATTGTAACGGGTAGGTTATGTTAATGCCAGATGACGATTTAAGTTTTAGGCATTTTTATAATCACGCCACAAGATCTATTAATTTTTGAAATTAATTTTCTTGTCGCGATTGATAAAACTAACAAGCACGGATTAGATGGATAATCAAGCCATTATCTGTTGACTTTTTTAGGCAAAAAAGAAAAAGGCCATTATCTGTTAACTTGGTGTGCCTAATATTGTTCAAAATATATACAAATTATGAGATACACACATTAACAACAAAACAATAAATTTAAAAGTAATGGCATTAAAATAAGAACGCTACTTATTTTGTGTCACTCAACCAATTCCATGCATGTATGTCTATACACATCAACCCTGCCTCAGAACAATATCGTCCCTAACCTCCCAACAAATAAAAACGAGTTAAAAGAAGGGGCAATAAAGCCGATCCAATTTATGTACAAGTTGGTTGCTGATCCTCAGTAAATTGTTGTTATGAATCGTATTATAAGGTGCACATATTTGTACAACAATTGACAACAAAATAAGTCCCAATTATAGGGATTAGAATAACACTACCATTTCAAAAACCACAAAGTACATTAGGTTGTAGACGAGGTTATTATTTCTGGGATGAATGATGAGTCCTCTTCCTCGAGCATCCCCGGTCAGTTCCATAACTCGACCTTCTGTCGAACATCATACCATCAAGCGTTCAAGCTTAACTAATCGAGAAAGTTAAATCTTTCAGGTTCTTTGGCAGAAATGAACAAAGAACTTACAAATCTTCATCCTGCTTTTTGCTTCTTGACGAGTCCTGTTTCATTCGCAAAGGTCCAGAAGCCTGTCAAAGAGGGGAAATAGTCAAATAACAATCACATTCAACACTTTTCTTCTTCCTTTGTGTGAATATGTTCCGTAACGATTATTCCATTAGAGCCAAAAGAAAACCAACACTCTTGAATCCCTAAACGCAAGCAAAGACTTGAATATTTTGTTGGTAGAGACTAAACTATAACATGATTTAAGAGGCACGTAGTAAAGGCAATGTCATAAAAATCAGTGCGATTTCCGCAGGATAGAATACTGACAGAAATATATAATTTTTTGCTGCTTCTGCTATGGGCCTCAAGGTATTCTTCATACGACTGCACAAAAAGATCAGGAAAAAGCTAGTTATCATGGAGAATTCATATGACAGGTTATTTAAGGTTCCTATGGAACCATAGCAACGTATTAACATTAAGAGCTACTTCAATGTTATCTGAGAATTATGATAGAGCGATAATGCTGCAGCAATATGAATGAAGCAGGCGAAGCTAAATACCAGTAAGGATAGGACTTCTAGTTAAGCTAGAGCGTGCAGATTCAGCTACACGAACAGCCAAGATCTAGTCCCAATGAATGCTAAAGGACTTAGGAAAAGTCCCACTCCCTCCTTGGGAGGCCAAAAAGGAGGTTCCACAAGTCACAGGACGATCTACTAATAGTATCCTAGGATAAAATCGCATTTTGTGTCTCCAAATATTTAAAATTTAAAAAAGAGAGAGAGAGAGAGAAATATTTTGCTTGAAACATGACAGGAGTCAGATATAATCAGAAATGGATAATTAAAAGCATAAATTAAGAATCTTTAATGGTACCATTTCAAGAAAGGCGTCCTCCGTCAGAACACTAGCCCGAGGACTTTCTGCACTTAAGCCCCACAAATCAAATCGAGAAGTCACATCCCTATCCATTTGCGTATTAGGAAGATACCCGTTGTTCGATGTGTTTTTCGTCCTTGTAACTTTTGAAGCTGGAGAATTTTCATACCCACTAGTTCTGCCATGGGCTAACTGATATATAATGGCTTCAGTCTGATGTTGGTACATTAATGAAGAATAAAGCATGGGTGACTGCGACCATGAAGGATGCACCGGTGGCACACTATACTCTTCATCTCCTAAAGAGCATGGAGGTTCTATACAGGGCCTTTTCAAAGGAAAATCATCCCTGAGAAAATTGCTCAAAAATCAGACATGACAAATAAATACCAACACATTTTAGAATGCACAGAGTTACAAAAAGATTAGTTTTCCGCTAAGTTGAAAAAGAAAAAAAAAAAAAAAAGTTACCTAATTTGTAGGCTATCAAAATTACTCTTGCCATCAAGAAGCTCACAAAGAGCTTCCCCAATATCGGGAGTCAACTCCTGGAAAGAATAAAGGATTTCAAATTTAACCGAATGGCTATAAACTAGCATAACAAGAAAACACTAAACAGAGAACATACCTGACAGTCTCTGCTAATTTTTACTGGTTTATAGTCATTTAACGGGTTCTTGAGGTGAAGAGTCTTTTGGAAAGGTAGGTCATTTAGCTGTAGCCATTTGACCTTGAAACTGCGTCCCCAGGGGTTAGATTTACCACTTCCTTGGCTCCAAACATGATCCCGCCTCCAGCCAACAGAAGACATCATTTGGGCATACCCTTGGAAGAAACCACTCATGTTGACACTAAATATCAAGATTACTCTACCAGAATTCTGCAAGACAAGTACATGCTTCTCCATAAAATATTAAGACCTGAAAGCAAAGCATAACATCGAAATGCAAGACATCTTACATGAAATGCTTCTTCCAGAATTGGTTCATTCATCACTTGGGTAGCCCAAATTCCTTTCTCAATAGATAGTTGGATATTCTGATGATTTAAACTCTTTATGATAAAATACCTCGTATCATACAGTTTACCCCTTTTGGTTGCAGTTGAATCAGCTACATAATCATGAATTTCAACCAGTTCCTTTTCCCTAGAATGATCACCATTCTCATTACCTTTATAGCTTGAGCTCTCTACAAGAAAATATATGTGATTTACAAGTCATGCACACATTTTGAATGACAAGTTCAGAGAGAGTAATGAAAAAGGTGAATGTTGCAAAGTTGCATGTATACAACAAATAAACAGATACTCATCAAAACCAATCTAGCTACTAATTTCAAATCATCTGAAGCTCAAACAGAAGCAAAAATTATTCAGTTCGAAGATCGACTAGTAAACTAGAGTTATGTTCATAACTAGCATCTGAATTTCAAACTCGTACAGAGACAAATGATAGGCGAAATTCACACCAAGGAACACGAGACCTAAAATATCAATGTTATTCTTATGTTGGTATTCTGGCTGCAGTTTGGCACGGTTACCTTCTATCTATATTTCATTCATAGGCCACAGAGCTGTGTCTAAAAACGAAGCCTAGAATAACGATGTTATTCAACTCAAAAACTAACTAAAGGTTGAGTTTTCTTATGCTGGCGTTCTGGCTGTAGTTTGGCACAGTTGCTACAAACTAATGTACCTTCTATCTATATTTCATTCATAGGCCACAGAGATGTGTCTAAAAACAAGGCCTAAAATAACGATGTCATTCAACTCAAAAACTAACTAAAGGATGAGTTTTCTTATGCTGGTATTCTGGCTGTAGTTTGGCACAGTTGCTACAAACTAATGTACCTTCTATCTATATTTCATTCGTAGGCCACAGAGATGTGTCTAAAAACAAGGCCTAAAATAACGATGTCATTCAACTCAAAAACTAACTAAAGGATGAGTTTTCTTATGCTGGTATTCTGGCTGTAGTTTGGCACAGTTGCTACAAACTAATGTACCTTCTATCTATATTTCATGCATCGGCCACAGAGATGTGTCTAAAATGAAATACCTCCCAGATTATTGCTGTTATTATTCTTGGATATCTGAGAAAAATAAGGAGAATTGGTTTGGGGGGGGTGGGGGGTGGTGGTGGTGGTGGGCGGTGGGCGCCGGGGGCCGCAAGCTGTAATATCTCAGCAACTAATTAAACTTAATTTTCGACCAAATGACCAGATTTGGGAAAAAAGAGGGGGGGTGGGGGGGGTGGTTGGGTGTGGGTGGGGGCGCGCAAGCTGTAACATCTCAGCAACTAATTAAACTTAATTTTCGACCAAATGACCAGATTTAACAAACAAATCATTCACATCCAATGAAAAGACTGAATTTTTCAAACATTTAATTTACACCAGAACAATTTAAGAACATGAATCGTTAAGTACAACTGTAATATCTCAGCAACTAATTAAACTTAATTTTCGACCAAATGACCAGATTTGGGAAAAAAGAGGGGGGGTGGGGGGGGTGGTTGGGTGTGGGTGGGGGCGCGCAAGCTGTAACATCTCAGCAACTAATTAAACTTAATTTTCGACCAAATGACCAGATTTAACAAACAAATCATTCACATCCAATGAAAAGACTGAATTTTTCAAACATTTAATTTACACCAGAACAATTTAAGAACATGAATCGTTAAGTACAACTGTAATATCTCAGCAACTAATTAAACTTAATTTTCGACCAAATGACCAGATTTGGGAAAAAAGAGGGGGGGTGGGGGGGGTGGTTGGGTGTGGGTGGGGGCGCGCAAGCTGTAACATCTCAGCAACTAATTAAACTTAATTTTCGACCAAATGACCAGATTTAACAAACAAATCATTCACATCCAATGAAAAGACTGAATTTTTCAAACATTTAATTTACACCAGAACAATTTAAGAACATGAATCGTTAAGTACAACTGTAATATCTCAGCAACTAATTAAACTTAATTTTCGACCAAATGACCAGATTTGGGAAAAAAGAGGGGGGGTGGGGGGGGTGGTTGGGTGTGGGTGGGGGCGCGCAAGCTGTAACATCTCAGCAACTAATTAAACTTAATTTTCGACCAAATGACCAGATTTAACAAACAAATCATTCACATCCAATGAAAAGACTGAATTTTTCAAACATTTAATTTACACCAGAACAATTTAAGAACATGAATCGTTAAGTACAACTGTAATATCTCAGCAACTAATTAAACTTAATTTTCGACCAAATGACCAGATTTGGGAAAAAAGAGGGGGGGTGGGGGGGGTGGTTGGGTGTGGGTGGGGGCGCGCAAGCTGTAACATCTCAGCAACTAATTAAACTTAATTTTCGACCAAATGACCAGATTTAACAAACAAATCATTCACATCCAATGAAAAGACTGAATTTTTCAAACATTTAATTTACACCAGAACAATTTAAGAACATGAATCGTTAAGTACAACTAAAAGGCACCTTCATCATTTAATTTACCAGGATCATCTGAATTTCCCATATCCTGTTTCCATTCAGTGACTGACGAATCAACTACCGACGCATTTTCCTTCGCGGTATCAGACGACATATCCCTATCAACTAACTGCATTGAAAATGCCAACATCAATATAAAATTCATGTGATAGAGGAAACTTTCAAACAATATATTAAAAAAAAAAACTGAGCATTACGAATTAACTAAACCATAAAATTTAGTTCATGAACAATTAGCGAACAATTAGCATAATTATCGAAAACATCAACAGTAAAGTAAAAACTCCCACACACAAAAAAAAAAGTTCGTCTACAAAAATTCACATCCTGGAATTCCATTCTCCCAAAGATTGCTTGTGAGCAACCAAAACCTAAAAACTATCTCTCGATTTAACTCCTTCTTTTTCTTTAGCAATAATTTGAAGAAATTCCAAGTTTAAACAAATTCCTATTCCAAATTTTTACACGCATTCCTGAAACATTCATAAGCACATACAAACTCCAAAGTCGGAAGGAAAATTAAAAAAAAAAAGAACGATTCAATGATTCGGTTGTGAGCATTTCAGTTCGAACATTTTCCTCAGCAATCAGAAACAAACAACAGAGGATGAAATTCAAGTTCTTCAAAAGCTAAACGCAGAAATAAGCACCAGTGAAATCTTCGAAGAAAGCTAAGGAGAGAAAGCTCACATTTTCTAGAGAGAGAAAGCCGAAGAAGCGTGTTGTCGGAGAGAGAAAGAGAAGGAAAAGTAGCACAAGAAGAGTGTGTTACGGTAAGTGAGTGTTTTTGTTGTGTTGATAAGCTAAACTGCAAAACTCATTTCTTCCGAGCCCTAGTTTACGAGTAGTTTTTTTTTTTTTTTTTAATAAATTTTTTTTTTAATTGAAATTCCGGTTTCTGATATTCCTCCTGCCAGGGTTACCTGCGGGTGAGAGTGATTGACAAACGAACGGAGAGGATCGTCTGGTTTTTGACGTGGGACCGGGTAATGTTGTGTGTTTGGCGTCTGTGATTTGCGAGAATTCGATGAGTCGTCACTGTCTGATCCAATTAGTGGACCGGTGTTGTACGATGTTGGCCTTGGCCTTTGCCTTAATGATATGAGATGAGATGATTGGCGAGTCAGAAAGTGATGGAAAATCAAAGCGCAAAGTCAAAGAAATCAGTTGTGATGGTGCTTCCGATGGACTTGATTAGAGACCATGGGCCGGGTCAGCGAAAAAGCAATTGGGCCTTTGGTCTTAAGTTTTTACCTAAAATTATCTCATTCTTGGGAGAAAGGAGAGGCGATATCAATAAATAAAATATTTTAAAGGTTTTGATTTATAATAAATAATAGATAAATATAAATATAAATTTATATTTATTTATAATCTTGAAAATATCTTTTTTATATATTTTTTTCCTTTTCCTTTTTCTTTCTCTTATTTTCTCTTCTCTCTCCTTCATTAATCTTCTCTCTCGCTTCCTAAATGTCAATTGATAACCTATAACATCATCGATCGTCGTCATCATCGATTGTCGTCGTCTCCAGCACCATCACCAAAGTTCACAGGAAGATCTCCACGACTAACCCAACCACTACCAATTCTACAATCTAAAAAAAAAAAAATCAACCGCCACAACCCACCGTCACCATATCATTGTCATTGTTGGAGAGCATCATCATTGTAGTTGATATCATCATTTGTCGTCATGAGTCGAAGTCATCACCAATAGCTCCATTGTCACCAGAGAACGAGAGGTGCCACCACAACTTCATCGTCCTTGAAAATTGGTTTTTGAATAACCATAGAATCGCAGTTGGCTAGAGAACAAGAGAGAGCCAAATCTCACAACAAACAACCTATAGATCGAGTGAGATTTGTGACTCAAAATCGCAAAAGATGTTTTCCACCATTAATGCCAAACTTCACAAAAGAAGACGATCGACGATGTTATCGATGGTGCCTAATCACTGCCTTTCCAGAACTGCTTTTTACTTCGACGGCCTCACCATCTCTATTAAGAAGAAGCCTTGTCAGAATCAGAAACTCAGGCTTCGACACCAATGGTGAGGTAGAAGGAGAATGAGGAATTTGAGAAAGAGAGAGATAGAGAGAGAGAGAATAGAGGAGAAAAAGAAACATGAAAAAAAGAATAAAAAGGAAACCACACATATGTCTAAACTAAATTATGTTATTAATTTTTATTAGTTTAAGATCGTGCTATTTACCTTCAAATCATTAAAATGATGGTCTATATAGTGTAATTTCTAATTTTTTAAGTTGCCATTTGAAACACCAATTTGGAGTTAGAGTTTTAGAGTTTTTAATTGAAAATGAGTAATTGTATGAAAATGTGTGTTTAATTAAAATGTCAATTGAAAATAAACTATCATATAGGAAATAGTGTAAAAAATAAAAATGTGTTAAAAAAAATGTTATATGAATTTTATTTCATTTCTCTTATTATTGTGAACATTTTAATATAATAATCTTTTTATTTCAACTTAAAATAAAAAGATTTATTAACCTTCAAATTTTGAGTTTTTTTGAAAATGAAAGAGAAGGAAAAATATATATATAAATATATATATATTTGAAATGAGATGGTTAAACAAACGACTTTTTAAAAAAATTTCAACTCCAGTGGTTATTCCATACAACCCCTAAGTGATTTGTATTTTTAGAGGATTGCTCCTCTAAAAATGTATATCTCAATTATATACATTATTTATAATGCTTTAGTATTTTCTAACCTCCAATTAGATAATTATAGAATGACAAAAATCTAAACAAGCATTAAGAAAGGACAAAAAATACAAACATGTTTTATTTGAGAAGTTATTTCTATAATTTTCTAAAGAGAGAGAGAGAATGAGTGAAGCAATATAACATTTTTACAATAAATATTTCAAATAAGGAAAATCGGTAGTAGGTTACATTCTATATACCCTATCGGTAGGGTACATTTCTAAACCGTCAGGTGAATTTATAACGGTTGAGATATTAAAGGTATACAACAACTAAATTGAACACTAATCCATGAGATTGCAAAAAAATAAAAACAAAATATAAAGAAACTCTATCTTTTTTTTCGTTGTCGGCAGCCTCTTTCCCCTACCGCAAGTAGCCCCTCCCCAGCACTTGCAACCCCTCTAAAACACCTATATACCCTCCCTCCCATCAGTAAAATCATTTTATTTCTACTTTCTCACACCAAACAGTTAAAGAGAAAATCAAAATATTTTCTTTTCTTACAATTTTCTTTACATCATAGTTTTTCTTTTCTTTTTATTTTCTTTCCTTTGTTACAAATATGGTGTAAGTGCAAAATGTTTTAGTCTTCATGTGTTTTAATAAGTGTAGAATGATATTTTATAAATAATGTAGCTCTTTTATAAATATTTTTATAAAATTTTAAATTATTGTGCAATTAAGAGATAATTATCTTTATTAAAATTTAGAAATCCTTCATCAATTATAATCATTAAAAGTGTCAAAAACATAACATTTACGAAGTATGTACCATAATTTAGGGTAGATCATCGGTTGAAAACTGATATTTGATTTTGACCTCAATTGAAAATCAACGATTGAAATCCCTGAAAATTGAAACTGACAATCAATAGACTAGCTTGTGGTTCGATTTGGTTTTTTGACCAAAAACAGTTGGAAAGGCTTGGTTTGGATTCAGGAGGAAGGCACCATGGGTAGAAGAGGGCGGGGGGAGAATGGGTCAATGATTGTGTGGTTCATCTGGTAAAGGCGCAATGGTTTTGCGACTGTTCAGATTAGCTCACGTGGAGGTTGTGCTCGCAATGGAGGTGGGAGGTCGTGACGCTCAAATTTTTCATGGCAGTGGAGGCTAGACTCGCAGTGGCATGCGAGGGGGCGTGGGTTGGTTTTGGATGAACAGCTGAAGCTTTGGCTCCAACAACAAGAAGCCATTTTTCTAGTGATTTCAACTTAGTCAATTTCGATGTCAACCAAAAACTGAGACACTAAAATTGAAAACCGAGCCAAAAGCATTAGTTTGCTTATCGAACTTATTGATTGTCGGCATTAGTTTCGTGATTTTAACTCTTTTGATCAGTTGTCTGCCGAAGTTACTGTGTCGGTTTCCTTGTACAACTCTACCAAAATTATATGGGTACAGAAATAGTCTAACGTTAATTTCACACTTGACTCATTATAAATTAAAGGGTTTAAATTCCCTATCTCCAAATTTAAAAAAAAAATTTATAAGTTTTGGGATTAATGTATCACAATACTTATGTTCATATACTAATGGCGTTGCTAATGTCAATTAAATGTCGTATCACCCTATATGATTGAAGTATAATTTAATAATAATATAAGGAATAAATTAATCGCACGCAAAAATCGAACGTGATGAATGCTTCCGCCCTTTCGACGCTTTTTATCTCACCCTACAAGAAACCACGTGTACGTTTCTGTAAGAATTGATAAAGCATAAATATACCGCGGAAGTAACATATTCAACACTCTTTTTATTATTTTTATTATTTTTATGGGTTAGAATTTTGAAGCGCCACCTCACAAGCAACATATCATTATTTTATTATTTTTTAAGAATTATATTGTTAATTTTTTTAAATTACAAAAATAATTTTTTAATCAAATTAATGATAATATGATTTTTTTTAATTATCTAAAATTTAGATATAAAATAATTAAAATATTATAATAAATCTCAATTATTAATTATTTAAAAATTAATTTCGTTTATTTTTTAATCCAAGTTTTTTTAATGTGTTTTTTAATCTAATTCGTTGATTAACAAAAACCAAGCACCAAAATACCCAGACCACCCACAACTCACCACATCTGCGCCGACCCACCCCCGATCGCCGGAGCCGCCGCCTGCTCCGGAGATCGAGTCGCGCTGGAGTCCTCGCCTGCGCCAGAGATAGACGCGGTGGAGCCGTCGCCCGCGCCGGAGCCCGAGTCGCTGGAGCAGTGGCGAAGCCGTGAAGCAATCCCCGCAGTCGCGAAGCCATGAAGCCGTGAAGTCACTGCTGCGCTGAAGCGCTTTGCGCCGGAAGTCCTATGGCGTCGTGATGCCCCCACTTCGCCGGAGCTCCTGCATCTCCACCTTGATCCCGAGCCCGTCGACCTGCAGCTGTGAAGTAAGGACGAGGCATTCTTTTCTTTTCTTGAAGCTACCATAGGAGGAATTTTTTGTAGTTAGTTAAGTAAATCTAGAGCTCCCATAGCTCATCGTAGGGATTATTTTGATTGATTTATGGCAGACCTGCGAGGGTAATCAACAACCACACTACCAGAAAATCCAGCTTGCATTGCCACACCCAAAATCAACTCATGCTGATCAAGATTTTGGGCTTGGGGATACATTTGAAATACTGCTCTTTCAAATGTATCCCCAAGCCCTGAAAAAGTACAGCGATCCGAAGAAAGCCCTGAAAAAGTACCCATATTACAGCGACAACTACGATTAAAAATTTGTAAAAATCAAGGGTAAAAATGTCATTTCATAATCAGATTAATAGTTGAAAGCGTTTTTTCTGATATTTCAAATCCAATTAATAATCAAAACAATGAACTAAAGAAGAGAGTGTCTTTAATTTTTTTTTTTTTTAAGTGAAAGAGTATTATTATGATTAATTTCGATCAGTAAAGTATTTTTGTAATTTTGAAAAAAAATATTAATATAATTAACTCTTTTTAATTTTAATATTATTATTTTAAAGTTTGCTTCTCTCTTCGGAAGTAAAGTTATTTTATTTCTTATCACATCACATAAAAACGTGGTGCACTCTTTTTTAATTTAATAAAAAGGACAGTGTACACACCTGTACATTGTCAAACTTTCTTTTTCTTTACCCATCTCAAGACTTATGAGCTACGAAACAATTTGGGGAGCACATATAATTAGATGCAATTTTCAAATGAGCTCATCTTTTGTCTTTGTTTTGTTTTGTTTTGTTTTATTCCTCTTTGATTATTAGAGGCGACCACTCATTAGTCAATAGCCGCAGAAATATATAGTACATTATAGAGAAAAGGGCATTTCCACATTTAAAATTAAGGTTGCTGAGATAATTAGCTATATGGTTTCTATATTTAAGACAATTTTTTTTTTATTGTTATTTACTTAGAGTAGTTTGGGGGGTAAGTTTTGTCTTTTTCAAAACTTTTTTTTTTCATCACTTTATTACTTTTTACCATTTATATCTCTAAAACGTTATAATAAACTCTAAATTTTAAAAGTTCATAACTTTATATATATAAGTTCAAATGAGATTTTTTTTTTATAAATTTCATAGAATTTCGAGAGGAACAAACAATATCCATATTGATATATTTATAAAAAAAAATTTAAATTTTATATTTTTTTATTTCAAACAATTTTTTCTCCTAAATATATTTTCTAAAACAAATTTTTTTTAACAAAAAAAATTCTCGAAGTATCTCTCCCAGACTCCCTGTTGGTAGTCAAGATATAACACTATATATATAAAATTAGTCAAGAACTCTCTATAGGAGGGTATGAAAAAAATATATTGATAAAAAACAATAAAATTGAAATCAAATATTGTCATTTTACATTTTTTATTATTCTTATATAATTTGACCATAATTGATATATAGAAACTGCACTAGTACAAACTTATAATAAAAAACTTCACGAACTAATGATTCAACATCCTAATCACTTTCACACGGACATCACCCACCATCATTATAAATGAATATAAATGAGCCCAAATCCATATTATGCAGCTTAAAGAAGAAATAAAGTAGAATTTTTAGAATATATCTTGTGTTTATATCTATATATATATAAATACACTATTAAGTATGTGTAGGTCGGTCGGATGACTCACATGGTCTTTATATTAATCACCAATTAACTTTTTTTTTAATACATTTGATTTGTTTCTGGTTATATCGATCCATGCCTTTTGTAGAGAAACATTAGAGAAAATGGACGGTGGGGGTGTTAAAAAGAAGATTGCATAGTTCAGCCATATATATATGTACATATATATATATATATGCTTACGCACGTAAGTAAATAAACCCTTAAAATTAATACTCTATCCAAAATATTTGGTTGAGATCGTCAAGTACATATCAAGCACATATGTATACATGTTTATATCTATATATATATATATAAATAGGCTATAAATTGGGGTAGGTGTGGGGAAGCTTAGGCATAAGCTGCATCTTAGAAAGGGGAAAAAAAAAGCATTACTAAGGTAATCATGTGACTTGGCACTATTTTTTTTTTTTTAACCAAGAAAATAAAGTGGAGACACCTGTCTGCTTGACTCTATAATTGTAGAGAGAGATGACCAGTTTTTCATAGTGCCAGCGCCCTAGAAACTCTTTTTTTATTATTATTTTTAAAATGATAGAAGAAAAAGATGTTTTTAATTCCTACTTATTAAAAATTAATATAATACACTCATATATTTCCAATATGTAGGCTCTTGTGTACTCAAATTCATCACTTTTCAACCGCTAAGCTAATCACAATAGAAAAGAAACACTCCTGTTTCTTATTACTTCTTTTACTTCCTTTATATAAATTTCAGCTCATTTTTATATAGGATAAATGGCTCATTTAATCTACAATCTATTTATAAAGTTGTGATTTAATCCTCTACCTTTTTTTTTTGGCTATAAAGTTTACTAAACCCTTTAAAATAGTACAATTTTAATCTCTTTTTGCAAAGAAAAAAAAGCTAAAATTTTGACCAAAAAAAAGTCATATTAACCACACATGATTTACTATTAAATGATAAATAGGAAAAATTTACAAGATTTAACTTACAATGTCATATGTGATTTGTTCAATCTAATTTTTATTTATTTAATGTACAAAAGGATCAAATTACATTTTTTTAAAAGGGTTTAAGAACCATTTAGCCATTAAAAAAAGTTGAGGATCACATTGCAAATGATTGGAGACAAAGTGATCTAGTATAATTAACCCTTTTGCATAAATGATCAAGCTTTAGGTATTAGCATCTATATCTAACTACAAAATATGTACCCAATCATTGTCCTAATATAAAATACTTGGATTTTTTTTTTTGGCTAAAGAATATATACTGCTTGGTTAATAATTTATATATATTCCCAGTCAAAGACTCGTAAACAACTGCAAAGATGATCAAAAAGCAAAATATAAACAGAAATTTAGAAGGAGCAAAAAAAATATTACGGTTTTCATATTGCATAAAATACAATATGCAGGATTTTCATTTTCATTTTAATGCAGACTTGAAAATCTATATTGTCTTTATATCTTGCAATATTTAATTCGCAGGTTGTCATGCCAGGAAGACAGGGATGAAGTAGAACTTAGAAATCCACGTCTCTCTCCATTTTTTTTTTTTTTTGCTGAGCAGAAAATAAACTCCATCTTATATATGGATCGTTTGTGTGTGTGTGTGTGTATATGCTCCATTATACGATCCCTGGTCCGACCTCCATGATCAAAACCTAATCCTGTTCCCATATTTGTTAAACCAATTTTTATATTAGACATTATGCGCAATCTCTTCTATCAAAAGAAACAAATAATTAGAGTGTATTGTTGTATAACTTTAGTAATCATGCTCGGTGAAGATCTATTAACTTCTGCAACAAATGATTCTTCCATTTTTTATGAAGATTTTTTTTTCTCACAATCTTTCTTGTCTAATTTTTTTAGTTGTAATAGAGATTTTTTTTTGGACGTTGTCTTAGCTTGCTTGGCTTTGTGATTTTACCTTTACATGCAGATTTCAACATGTGAACAAATTTTGAAGTGTGAAAACTTAATATATGTTAATTATTGTCTCACCCCTTAATCCATTCAATTTAGCCATTTTTGTGATTAGTCATGATTATCAAAGACAATACATATTTATCTGAGAATATTTTGACTATAATTAGTTTGATTTGATGTTATATCACTGTCGTAGCAATAATACCTTAACCTAACCCCCTTCTTGTTTCCTGTTTCTTTTTGTCTTCCTTTTTTTTAATGATCCCATGTTTACAACGTGAAGACTAAATTAACCATAGCTCATGAATACTTTCTCACATGTGAATATAAGATGTGGTATATTCCTGCCGTCCAAATGTACAGTGCATCGAAAACAAAAAATAGCTTAATTTGGATAACTAGACTGGTGAGGGATCGAACCTTATATCACCTTGACAGTCATGAATTAAAAATCACAAGAAAATCTTGAACCCTTAGGCCCCATAAAAGATTTCATACTCAAATAATTATAAGCATATCCCTATTCGTGGACTTCCACTTTGAGAAACAAAAAAAAAAAAAAAAAAAGAGGGTCATCATATCATGGACTAGAAGATATAGGTAGAGAGTATAGAGAGAAGCACAGAAGATTATTTTTGGAACAAAATCATAACATGGATTATATTCCTTCCATGTTCCATTTTGACCAAACCACAGATCATGAGCTTTTCCAACTTATCTCCACTTTTCCCTGCAAATTAGATCAACAACTTCTTCATGATTATGATCACCATCATGAAATCCAAGAAGATCACCAAGTTCACCCGCCAACGCCTTCTCAGGACGGCCGCGATCTTTCCCACAAGCGCCGAAGATCATCATCCGCTGCTAATTTCAGCGAAAAGCATGGTCACTGTCATGATCATGACCAAAACCCTAATGACACAAAGAAGAAGAAGCTCATACATAGAGAAATCGAACGGCAAAGAAGAAAAGAAACGGCTACCCTTGTTGCATCTCTACGGTCTCATATCCCTCTTGAATATCTCAAGGTCAAATTATACTAGCTACAATTTTCCTTATCAATTTTCAAGTGAGTTATTATTTTTTTTTTTTGTGTTCTAATTAGTTTGTTTTAACACTGGATTAATAAAATTAATGTTGGTTAATTTCAGGGAAAGAGGTCTATATCCGACCAAATGCATGAAGCAACGAATTACATAAAAGACTTACAAAGAAAGATCCAAGAGTTGAGTGGGAAAAGGGACAAGTTGAAAAGGGTTTCGAATTCGATATCCTCTCTGGCCAGTTATAGTACTGACAATATTATCGCATCTGATCACGATCAAAACTCAAAACGACATGACTCAGAAACCAAAATCAGTGTCAGACATTGTAGAGCAGGAGTGGAAGTTGTGGTAAATACGGCCTTTAAACAAGGGCTTCCGCTTTCGAGTGTGCTTCGAGTTCTTGCAGGAGAAGGGCTCACTGTTGTCAGCTGCGTTTCGGCCAAAGTGAACGGAAGGTTTCTTCACACTATTGAATCTGAGGTACTTTTTTTCTCATTTGTATGGTCATTTATGTAACAAACTACAGTTTATAAGCATATATATATATATGCATATGTGTATGAACTTTATATATAGGGATATATGTAATAGTTGTGTGCGTGTGTTTGATTTACAGATTGTGAGTAGCGAGAGAAGAATGGATCTTGCTGAGCTGGAACAGAAATTGAACTTAACAGCATAATAATCTGGATATTGCATGGAATTATCAACCAAACGAAACTTTGATTAGTTTGAATATGTATATATACACGGTGTTTGTTTTAATCCTTCCAGGGTCTAAATTCTGGAATTAATGGTTAGCATCCAAGGAGTCAATTTGACCTTGTACATGTACATAAGAGGAGCTTAATTACGTTGGTGGTCTTCCCATGATTAATTTCTATTTCATGAATTCAAGATCTCGGTGCTTGAGTAGTTGGTATGTGTATTTACATATACATATATACACATGTATATATATTTATATATATCTTGATTTTCAGATAAGAGAAGGTTAATACTTGTACTAGTTTTCAAGTTTGTTGGTATATTATCCGTTAGAATGTGTGATCCGAATTCTTTTTAGACTTGGTTTGAAGAGTCTGCGGTATGACTTAATATGAAAATTTTTGAGGTTCTGTTTCATTTTTACACTATATATATTTGATTTAATTTAGAATTTCATCTTTTTTATATTTTTAAACCGCACATGTTATTCTCATCCTGTATCAATTTTTGAATTAGTGAATTTTTTCTCTTCTGTCTGTGGTTTTTATCCTCTCTAAGGTTTTTCGTGTAAATCTATGTGTTTTTATTTTTTTGTTTTTGTTGTCTATTCTGGCATAATATTATAACATTAGCTAATGGTGTTTTCAATCCCATTGATCACGAGTTTCTTATATGCGTGCTTTTATGCTCCATTCATAGATTTGTTGTAAATTTTTCAACAAAACAAAAATACAATGATGCTAATATTTACATTGTTGGGGGGCTGTTCAGCAAGTGGAAAAGAAAGGATTTTGTTAGTTAGGTTTGAAACATGAGAATGTTTTTATTTTTATTTTTAATAAGTGAGAATCATATCGTTAAAAAAAAATGTTAGCGTTGAAAGACATCAGCCTTTTACTTAAGTCCATATACATAGTGCAATGTCCATGTTTTTCATTGAGCAAGAAAGGAGAAAGGGAATGAGAATATGGACTTTCCCTTTCTCCTTTCTTGCTCATGTTCTACATCATATAGTCACTAACAAGCACAAAGTTAGAACTGTGTATCAGTTTGGTTTTTCAAGGTTAATTTCCCCAAAAAGTTAATTTCCTGCTATATATAAATATGTATATATATTTATATATGTATCTCCATCTTATATCCAGTTTTGGACCTTTTATATTTGTTTTCACTTCAATTTGCTCCTTCTTTGACAGTAAAAGTAGCTAGAGTGAAGCATATAAATGTGTTTGTAATTAAAAGAAACATATTATAACTTTCAATATATATATATATATGTATGGGATATGAATCAGCTAGTTTGATTTTTCTTCAAATAATGTTTATAGTGTATCAATATGATATTACAACAGGATCATGTGATCCGTTATGGATCAGCTGGTTTCATCTATACATATATATATCTTCAAAAGTTTAGTTGATATATAATTTATATCTGGCAGCTAGGTCCTAATCATCTCCAGGTTGTGCTTCTTCTGTAAAGGTCTGGCATGTATATATTTATATAACAATATTCCTTCCCCTCCCAAGTTTTTTCTTTGATTATATTTTATTATGCACGTGCATGCGATAGCTATTCAAATTTACGCATTCAATCAAATATATATAATATATAATATATGTATGTGTGTGTGTGTGTGTGTGTGTGCGTGTGTGTGAGGCGGCTGTTAATCAAACGTCTAACTGAACTGTATATAGCTACGAATTCGTGATCACACACACATCTATACAGTAATATCATATATGTGTGTGTGTTGTTGTGCAAGGGATCAAACGCAAAGTGTCACAATTCTTCATTTTTCTTTTTTGTTAGAAGTGTTACAATTCTTCAGTCAACGATGCAAAGTTGCATCTCTAAAAAAAAAAAAAACCTATGTAAAGTTGCCCTAAATGCTATGATTCCAGTGTAAATGTTATATATTAAGATTAGTTTTACATGATGTGGAAAAGTGGTATATATTGAATTGATAAGAATATGCAGGAATTAGATAATCACATTTTCTTATAAGCTTCGTCACAAATCACACGATTACATATTATATCTGTTATTTTCTAATATTTTGTTTGATCGATTGGTTTTCAATTATCATAAATCACTTTTTTATATGTTATACATGTACGATATTTTCCATTTCCTTGTCCATCATGCTCATTTATATTTCTACAAAAACAAACTTTAGACGACAAAAATTAGAGTAATATATATAGATATATTTTGTTTTGGTTTGATTCTTTCGTTGTAATTGATTCGTTTCTTGACATTTACTTCTTCTAGTATCGTTTTCCCCCTTGCATTCGGTTTTTTTTTTTTTCGTTTTTTGATGAAAAATTCTTTTCCGTTGTGTTTGTTTCACATTTTGGGGTTTTATTTATTTAGACATACGTGAAATAATTGAAGTAATTATACAAAAAGTTCATTTTTAAAAGCCTATTTTAAAATATGTCTGTTTTTTTATATTATTACATAATTGTCTTTTTTTTTAACTAAATATTTTTAATATCTATTTTGTCATTTTATCATAAGTGATATTATTCTTCTTTTATTTATATATTTTTTTCCTTTTTTGTTTGTTGACTATACTGATGATTTTTTTTAATGACAACTTATTATTACTTTTAATAAAATCAAATCAATTTTGGTTTTAATTTTGGACATAAACATAAACTCAAAAACTTTTGGTTTTAATCTTAATATTATAGAAAGGATAATGGTAAATATAATAAATTTACTATAAAGATAATGCTTTAAACTAAAAAATAAACACATCACAACAATTATTTATAATAAAAATTAATATAAAAATGAAAACAAAAAAAAATTATATTAACATAAAGCATTCAAGTTTTTAGATAAAAATAATTATTTATGAAAAAGATTTATTATTTATATCAACCACTAAAAATCACACATCAATAAAATTCGATTACTAATAATATCGATTTACACTTTATATAGAAAATCAATGAATTCATTAAGAGAAAACCTTATTATTTATGTTGACTGCTAAAAAAATAAAAAAAAATGAATATATATACTTTAGTGAAAAATAAATAAATAAAGATTACCACAACAAAGCGTTATGAATTCTTTAAAAAAAACTATATTATTTATATAAATCACTATAAATGAAATCGATTACATATATATTTATAATAAATCAAATAAACAAAGCCAAATTTACTTTTTATATAAAATCTAATTATTACATCTGTTTATTATAGCGTTGTTTATTTAAAAAGTCAAAATTTCCTTTTTTATAATTTTTTATTTGTTAATTATAAATTCTTTATGAAGGGTAATGTCATCATTATAAGTATTATTTTAAACGTTAGTGTAAATAAAAGAAAAATGGACATATTTCAATTCAACACTTTCAATTTAGACATCTATATAAATAACGTTAAATAATTTTATTTGTAATCGTTTCTAAATAAATATATGTAACTCGTTTCATTATCCTAAAAGTATCTGTTTAGTTCGTATACCTATTTTTAAAATGGATAAAACAATTATAAAAGAATATTTTTTCCTAACTTTTTCCATCATTCTTCTAATGTTAAAAAAGGGTGGCCATGTTATTCTCAAATTTACTTTATACAATATCATTTTGAAATCTTTTCATAATGCATTATTCACTGCATATTTCTTCTCATCTTGAAAATGAGATGACTTTTTAAATAAATATTATACTCCTTTTGTTTTCAAAAGAGATATTTTTAACATCAATTTATTTTTAAAACAAAATAACTTTCTCTTTCTAAGCAAGAAAAATTTTTATTTTGAAAGCAAACTTATAACCGAGTACACCCTAAATTTTTATTTTGAATAGGAGCACTCATTTTCTTTTTCGCTGACTGACTATGATGTAGTTTAATTATTGGTTGCATTATGATTATTGGTGTCTTTTTCTATTTTATCGTCGTTTAAACTTCTTGTTATTTTCATTGTACTATACGCTTACATTTTCCTTGGATGTCGTCTACACATTTTATTGTCGTTCACTCATTTTATCTGAACACTTCACTTGTCTAGGAAAATTTGACAGAAAGTGGATTAGGCTCAAGTTCTTGAAAGGGGGAGTACATAATCCAAATTATGTTTTTGTTCATGAAACACTTAAAACTAGTAATTTTTTAGGACAGTTGAGATTAACATAAACATGAGTGATGTTATTCGTAGCTAGTTTAAGAAGATTAGAGTAGTAACATATTACTTCTTGAGTTAGTTATCCTCTGTAAGATATCAATAAAGTTTAGTATTTTGTAAGCTTTAAGAACAAATGCATCCTAGCTTCTCTCCTTTCTTCTTTTTTGCCCTCCTTTGCGCTAGTATAACTTGTTCTTCTAATTTCAGTTTGGAGTGAAGCGAATCGGGATTGTGGGGCTTGGTAGAATTAGCTCCGAGGTCGCCAAAAGGCTCAGTGTCTTCGGCTGCAGGATTGCTTACAAGTCTAGGAAGGAGAAGCCCCCTGTGCCATTCCCTTTCTATGCAAATGTCTGTGATCTCGCCTCTGAAAGCGATGTTCTTGTAGTATGTTGTTGTTCACTGTCGGCTGAAACTCGTCACATAATCAACAAAGACGTCATGAAGGCGCTTGGAAAGGAGGGAATGATAATGGTTCGATTTCTGACTCGAGGAGAAATTGGCAGTGCTGGTCTTGATGTGTCGGAGAATGAATTTAACGTTCCTAAAAAGCTATTTGATTTGGATAACGTTGTACTTTCTCCACAGAGCCTTTGCTGTCGCCAGTTCAGAAAGTCTATCCTTAACGGCTTAGCTCTGTAATACAAGAACTTCTTATACTGTCACACTGGTCTCTTTGATAATAAGATATATGTAATTTGTTAATGCTTATTGATTAAATAAACAATGTCGTTTTTTCATTTTTCTTCGCTTATTTGTTTTATTGTCCTTGTTATTGTTTTTGTGGTTTCATTATTATGTCGTTTCTTTCCTTTGCTTTTTCTTTCCCTCTTTTTTTCCATTTGTTATTTATAGCTGCATTGCATCCTGCCCTTTTTACGCTTTCATTCTGATTCTGTTGTCGTTTAGATAATATTACCGTTTATTCATTTATTGTCGTTCAAGTATTATTTTGTCGTATTCTATTTGCATGCCGTCATTTATTGTCGTTCAAGTTATATCCTGGTGTCGTCTTGCTGTCTTTTGTCGTTTATCATATTTGCAGTCCTTGCGCTTTGATGCCCTTCGTATTCTTTTCTTTTGTCATGTTTCCATCTTATTGCCGATTTCAACTTTGTGTCGTTTGTTTAATTATCGTTGTTTTTCATTATCTCTTTTGATGTCGTTTATTATTTTTAGTGTCCTTCCCTATGCTTATCTTCCCTTCTTTGTGTGAAAAATACTTGAAACACTCTTGTTTGATAAAAATATTAATTTTATCTCTATATAATTGCTTAATATATCCCTTAATCCCTTTGAATTTATAAAATCAGTTACAAAATACCCTTAAAACGGTTTTATTTTTAAGAGTGCCAGAACTATTCTTTCTAATTTATATTAAATGCTAATCATTGAGCATACATTTAAAAAAATTTCTAATTTATATTAAATACTATTAGTCCTAAAATTTAAGATAATATTTACTATAATCATTAAGCATACGCTTTAAAAATATATATATCAAATATATTTTTGATATTTTAAAAAAAATGGTTTATGGGGACTTTGTTATGATGATTTTATAAACTTGAACTAACTCTGAGATTCGACTTTCTTGCCCAATAAATCTCTTTTTTGAGGAGTGTAGCTAGCTTCCAGCCATAGGCATATCTTTAATAAGAAGGGCAAAGTGTTTTGCATTTATGTTCTTACTAATTAGAAGATTAACATATTTTTGTTAAAAATATTGAGTGTGTGTTTGGTACACACATTTAGAGTGCATTGCTTAAATGCAATGCAATTTTCCTCCAAATACAAAAACATTTCATTTAAATGCTAATCACATCACATTTTAAATCCAATACAATCACTATTTATTATTTCACTTTTTCTATTATTTTTATTAATTATATCATATATTCTCTTTCTCTCTCTTTTTTTACTCTCTACTTTTACCCATCACATCACATATTTATTATTAAAATACAATTTAAATACTTTTTATTCAAACACACATTACATTCAAATACAATACTAATACTTTTTCTCCAAATACAAATTACATTTAATGCATTACATTCAAACGCAATGCAAATACAATGCGTTCACAAAACGAACTATAAAAGAACAAAAAAAAAAAGATTTAAAACTAAATAGTGTTTTTTTAAAGAAGTTTTTAACATTAAAAATTAGTTAAGGAGTCATTTTTTTTAAATGATCAACCAAATTTGTAATTAATTATGAATTTATTATTAATTGATTTAATATATAATTAATTGTTAAATGATAAATTAAGAAATACTTTTACCATAAAAGTGCCATTGGTAAAAACAAAAAAACAAGAAAAAAAAAAAAGCATAGATTTTATCTTCCTTATCTCGGACCACCATACCAGCCACAGGTCGTCACAGACTCACAGGAAATGAAATTTCCAAACAAATGAGTACAAAAATGATCACCATGAAAAATCCAAACGAAGAAGAAGATACAAAACCAGCAGAACAACTACTTCTTGTACTAGTACACCCGACCACCGACCTTCGACTTTCCCTTCCGCCACCGCCTCCAAGCTCGCTTCCGCTTGCTCGACCCCTTCGACTGGCCGGAGACACTCTCCAGCGCAGGCCCTCTTCTGCGTGGACCCCACCTCGATCTCCGCCGCCACCCGTTGGAGCTCATCGTCTGCTCCAGTGCCGGCGTCGACCACATCGACCTCCGCCGTGTCTCTGCCGCCGACCGCTACTTCTAATCCGGGTTGTGGCCTCTCAAGGGTGACTACCTACTTGGCTTCAAGGTTCAATTTTGTTTGACTCTTCTTTTTTCTTCTTAATCTTATGCGTGTTCTGTTTTGAATTTGTTAATTTTCAGTGATTAGTGTAGCTAATTATGATTAATGGGTAAACTTTAGAAAGTGATTAAAGTTTACGATTTTGTAAAATTAACAGAAAAGACCAAAATTTGTCTTCCTCTTTGATAGTAAATGGTGTTCTCGTGTCATATTAAAGCTTTTTAATTTTTTGTGTACTCTGTTTTTTTCTTACCTTATCTTTTTTTCTTGAGCCGATTGATTTTTGTGCTTTAACTAGTTAGCTAAAGTAAAACTTGTCTAGAAACAATGCAGGCTTATGTTTTTTTAAAGCTTTTTGTGACAGTAATACTGCGGTAGTGGACGTTTCTAAACTTCATAATTGTTCAAAATCACATCAGATTATTTGAAATAAAAAATAATATATGACGGTAAAAACAAAGAGCTAATGATAAGGTATGTGTTCATAATTCATCGTAAAATTCTCAATAGTTCGGTTTTGAAGTGATTATGCAGTTTAAAATTAAGTACAACGGTTTAAAACGAATTGTTAATGGTGGTAGGCTTAAATTTGCAGCTAGGAGGAAAGCGAGTTGAGATTGTTGGGCTGGGAAATATAGGCTCCGAAGTTGCAAAAAGACTTGAACCTTTCGAATGCCGAATCGCATACGACTCCAGGAACAAGAAGCCTTCTGTTTCACTTTCATATCCTTACCACGCAGATGTCCATGACCTTGCAGCTAATCAGTGACATTCTCATAGCATGTTGTGCACTCACAGAAGAAACACACCACATAATCAACAAGGATGTCTTGAAGGCCTCGGGAAAAGGCGGAGTTTTGGTGAACGTTTGGCGCGGAGCTCTTGTCAACGACGACAAGGGACTTGTGAAGCTCTTGGTTCGCGATGAGCTTCGCGGGGCGGGGCTTGACGTGTTTGAGTGACAAGCCTGATGTGCCAAAGGAGTTGTACGAATTGGACAACGTTGTGTTGTCTCCTCATTGCACTGTTGTAACGCCAGAGTGCTTTGAAGCATTGGAGCAGCTGATTGCAGATAACTTGAAGGCCTTCTTCTCAAATGAGCCTTTGCGGTCAGCATTCAACCTTTGATGACTTGTCTATTTGTTGTTAGAGAACCTCTGTCAAAGGAAATCCATCTTTAGTATGTGCGCTTCTGAATGTTCGGATTTGTTTTAATTTAATTTATATTAGAATGAAAAAGTCTACAAATCATATGGAATTTGATAAAAATGCAATGGTCTAAAATTGCAAAAGCTGATGCTTATGAAATAATTTGTTTTACTGTCTCACGTGTGGTGTTGTATTACACGGATGATAAAGGTGATGAAAAAAAGGGGAAAACAAACAAACGCGACTAATTTTTCTGAACTATTCTCTTTATTCCTGGATATATTATTATTATTATTGTTTATTTCTATTAATTCTTTTTATAAATTGGAATCGGGGAATTTGAATTTTAAACTCTTTATTTTTTAGAATTGAGTATGGATTATTATTAGATTGTACTTGTAACAACTTAATTTCATTAAATTTATTTATGTGATTGAAAAAAGAGTTTTCCTTAAATTATTATTATTATTTTGAATAAAGGCTGTTGAATATAAAAATCAATAAATGCTCTAAGACATTTTAATTAGATTGACACCTTTTTAGTATCTTCATTGTTTATCTAGTTCGACACTTTATTAAAAAATAAGAAAGAATAACAAAAGTTTCAATTCAACGTAATACAAACTAGTTAAAAAAGGCAAAGCACCTAAAATGTAAATGCAAACAGAAATAAAGCAAACAGATTCTAACTCTAGAATATATAGTCAAAACTACACTTTTAAAATTAAAATTTACAATAGATCTCATTAAAAAACTTAATAATAAAATCTAATGAGAAAAACTTAATAAGTGAAAAATAGTACCTACAATCACTACATAACAACCCTAATGAAAAAAAATATATATATATATATATAACATTAAGAAAATCTATAATGTGGCCTACTTATTATGTCATCTACATTAAAGAGGAAATAAAACTAGGTGCCGACAACCACCAAGTGGGGAGCTTTCCTTAAATTATTTAATTGAATTGTTACTTTAATTTTATTTATATGACTTAAGTCAATGGTAAAGTCACCTAACTTGCGCACTTTAATTTTTGAAATTATTTTTTTTATCCTTAAAATTTTTAGTATATTCTATATTAAAAAAATTGAAGAATGTAATCGTATCTGCTATCAATAATATAAGAACATAACTATATTTTTATTGATTAAACAAAAAAAAACCGAAGCCGGAAGAAGAAATAATTGCCCACTTTAGCAATAAACTGTTATGATTAAAGCAAATTCATTAGCGACACTGACAGTCTAATTAAACTTTTATAATAAAGCTTCCGGCAAATTAGTGGGGCGCATAATTTTCTCTAGATTCTCTAGATTAACAATAAGCAAATCCCTCGTATCTAAGTAGAAGAAGACGAACTACAAGAGGACAGCAAATTTACATTTTAAAGAAATAATATATATTAAGATCTAGATTAATTTTTTAAAAAATTAATAAAAATTATAATTAAATCAAATAATTCAAATTTGTGTGCCAAAGTTTCTTAACAGATTTTGACTTAATTTCGTTTCTTCCTGACAAGTGACAAGAATGGGCGACTTTCATGAAGTTTTGTCAACGACTCCTTATTAAAATAGATATTTTGATGCTCAGCATATATAAATATAAATATATATATCTGATTTTAAAACAAATTAGAATAATTAGAATAATTTATTTAAGCAATGACATACTTACTAGCAAACAGACAAGATAAATTTACTTCAGCAATGACATATTAACCAACAAACAGACACACAATAGGTAAAATAAAAATAAAGTCGAGTGACACATAAATAAGCCTTCAAGGGAGGCATTTTTATAAATAACATCATGCAACGATGACTGAAAACAAGCCAAGGGTCTTCTTTTATTTGGAAATACCATTGCTATGAAGGTCTTGAGTCTTCCTGAACAACTTGTGCTGGATATGCTGCTCAAAGGTGCGTGGCGGGAAGTGCGGCGGGTCCTCGTCGGAGACCGTCTCGGGCAGCGGCTGCAAGATGATCTTCTCCTTCGGCGGCTCGCAGAAAACCGCCCAAGATATCCTCACTTTCTCCTTGTTGACGAGCCCCCGGTGGAGAATACTCTTGTACTTGCCATTGCTCAAGATCTCTATGGTGTCACCAATGTGCATGATGATGGAGTTGGGCACGCATTTCGCAGTCACCCAGTTGCCTTTGTAGAAGAGCTGCAGGCCTGGCACCATGTTGTGCAAAATGAAGGTGAGGGCGCTCACGTCGGTGTGGGCTTCGACGCCGAGGGCTAGTTCCGGTTGAGGGCATTTCGGGTAGTAGTTGATCTTCATCTGAAGAAGAAGCTCTTCCAATCCTCCAACTTCCTTCTCAAGCCTCCCTTCTTCTAGCCCCAGGCCTAGGGATAGGGCGGAAAGTATGGTGGTAGCTATCCCTCTTAGTTGCCTTGCGTACTCGCTCGTCACCTCTCTTAAAAATAAAAAAAGTTATGGGCATTTGAGTTATCATTCTTTACATTGTAAGATTTTAAATAACTATGGCGTCAACCAAAATTAAATGATTGCATTTATCAATTAAGGTTGTTTATCATTCGGTCACCAAAAACCGGCCGAACAGCATCGGTTTTTATCAGTTTGAGCTGTTTAATTCCAGCTGCGGGTTGTGGCAGGGCTTCACTTACAAAACAGTGTAGACAACGCGATAAATAAATAAATAAATAAATAAAAGAAGAAGAAGAAGAAGAAGGAAGGGGAAGAGGAAGCACGTGTCTTGGGCTGTGCAACTTTTAAAGTGTTATTAGTATTATGTTAAAAAAATAGTTTTAAGTACTGGAATGACATCGATCCACTTAAATTGAATAACAACTAAAAAAAGCAGAGGAGAAGGGTCCGGGATCTGACGGTTGGGCTTAGAATCTAGGTTTAGTTAGTGAAGCAGGGTTTCATCTCTTTAATTCAACAGTAGTGCGGGAGTGTGGTGAAAGAGATAAGGAGGCCGCTAAGGCAGAGATAGGAAAGATGTTGGAGAAGAAAAAGAAGAAACAGAGAAGAGGAAGAAAAGACGCAAGAGAATAAGAAAAAAGGAAGGAAAAAAAAAAAAAAAAAACCTTGGTTGGTTTCAATTCACCAATGGCTACACTTCCTAACATTCAAAACCACAGCCGACCGTCCATCATTTATATGGTTAGGTTTTCGTTGACAGAAAACATTGATGATCATCACAGTAGATTTTCCCGATTAGCTTTGTGTCAGCATCATCGGTTCACCATCAGCCTTGGTTAAAATGAACAACTACTATTATGAAAAAAAATTAACAACTTATTTTTACATAAATTGATACTTTAAAAATAGAACAGGTTAATTATGGAGAAACTTACGTGTAGTCCGTTGGTGTCTTGGGCCAAATGGACAAGTCACGCTTGTCCTCGGGGTAAACAAGGTGGAAGAAGTAGTCCTCCCACTCAAGCTGCCCACTAGCATTGTTGGCGAGCTTGCTTCCATAGCCTTGGATTTTCCCGGTGGCCTGGTCGTTGGCGTATTTCTCCTTCTCCTCGATCGGGAGACTGAAAAACGCGTCGCCGACCTTCTTCACTCGCTCCATGAGCTCGTCGGAGATGCCATGGTTGACAAGGTGCATGACACCCCAATCCATGGCCGCTTTCTTCAGCTCTTCCCTGCATTTGTCTCTCGCCACTTGGTCATTTGAGTCCACTTCCTTCAGGTCGATTGTCGGGACCTGAGGCCCTTCCTCCTTCTTCTCCTCTTCGAAGACGTTTACGATGCTCGTCAGCTCCTCTTGCGGCCTCACGTACTCCTTCGGGATCGCCTGAATCCCACTGTTCGCCAGCACCTCAACTCTTGGAGCCACAGAGTTCACCATCGTTATTATTGGTTCTTCTTTACCACCTTAATATTATTGAACTTGACGTGTTTTCCTTTTGGCTAGCTATATTGCATGGCTTTTATAAGAAGTAGGGGTTGAATAAATTAATACATGGACACTATTATTTTATAAAATCTTAGTTGTTTGGTCAGTTGTGATCACGTGACTATCTATACGGTCTGCCAACCTATATTCTCGATGTCTCATTATATAGAAAAAATATATTATATATGTGTGTGTGTGTGTGTGGGGGGGGGGGGGGGGGGGACCTTTGACTGGAAGATGGAGGCATGAAAGGGCGTTTCTCTAATTGTTGTAAGAGTCGCATCTCTTTGAATTAGCGTGCATGCCACTAAAATTGTTGCATGAAAAAGCTATACTTAGGACAATATTAACGGGACTATCCAAAATTCACGAATTAATTTGAGGACTTTTGGTGTGTTCCAAAAATGGGAATTCATAATTAAAAAAACAAAAAAAGAGTTTTAGTGATGATGTAGGTCCTGTGCTCGTTACTATATGCCGGATTGTAGTTTTATAATCGTATATTTATTAATATTGAGTCTTGTTTTTAATGATGTCTTTCTTTTAACCTTTGTACGCGTAGAGTTGATGATAAAATTAGTGTTAAAGAGTGTACGTGGTACATCCGCCCCTCCTAACTACTTAAGTTTTTTGATTAATGGATTAGTGACAATATGATAGAACAGTAAATGATCTAATTTGAATCTGTATTTTAATTGACACTCAATTAAGGGAAATATTTGAATAAAAATATTTTCCATGAAAACCTTTTATATAGAAACATTTAGCTTTATAAAAATGTCTAGATGACATAATATTGCCCCCCTAATATTTAAAATTTTGCCTAAAAATTACAAAATGATAACATTTTATACCATTTTAAATATTGTTTTTCAAATACCCATTTAAAATGTTGATAAAAGATGAAACAACCGGAGGTTTGGTAACTTTTCATGTATAGACGTATTGTTTTTTAAAGAGTGTATATAGATAAATATATATATATATATATGTCATCAGTTAACCAAAATTGAGGTGAAAATAATGATGATCCCTGTGGAGATTTGATCAACCATCAGTCTCCAGTACGAGCGGAGCAGCTAAATTCCAAACGAACAAGAAAAAGTAGTGGAGCGGCTAGGCGCGTTTTCATGAAGCATCCTTATAACGAATGTCATTGTAGATCTTTCACGTCAAATTTTGGTTTACATGTGTGGTTTTAAATTAAAAAATAAGAAAAATACTCCAGTATTCTTTTAAAAAATGATAGTAAATGTCTGTTAAGATAATTTTTTTAACCAGTTGAGGAAATAACTGGTCAACAAGTTTTAGTCAATTATCTAAGATTTTAGTTAACGTGAATTCCGAAAGTCAAAACAGTATTTTTTTTAATCATCTTGATTAATTTTTTAACATTTTATTTTGATAGATAAGCACCCACGCACCCTCAAAACAACATCTCAATGCTCTACATTTCAGAAACCTAAACTCTTAACCTCCATCCCTCATCAATTAAGTTAGTTATAATGATTTAATTTTTTAACGGTTTGACCATCTATAAATATATATATATTAAAAATATTTATAATATATGATATAAACATCAATATCATAATTAATTAAGCGTCCCCACGTACGGTAAAAATTCACCATGAGCTCACATTTATACCCCACTAATATATATATATATACACGTGTGTATGTGTGTAAGAGGATTAATCACTTCATCCTATATTAGTTGACTGATAAAATTAAAAACCACGTTTAATTTATAAGTTTGAATTCAAATTTTCAGATTTATTTTAATTTTTTTAAGTTAATAATAAAAATTATAATTAAATTAATTAATTTAAATATAAAAATCTCATTTTATTTCAGATTTAACTCATATACCAATTGAATCTAAATATAAATATTATCAAATGCGTCTAAATGAATCTAAATATAAATATTATTTCTGTTATAGGTTGAATACGTACGAAATGATAAAAGGAAGAGTGATGACAAAATGTGTATAATCTCTCTTTATTAAACGTGTTCCACAATTAACAACAAAACAACTATTAATATCAAGTTAGGCATGTGTAAGGTCATAACGGAGTTGCCGTGCTCTGCTTCTAGTCATAATTGTGGAACACGTTTAATAAAGAGAGATTATACACGTGCGGTTGTTGCGATCAGGGAAAAGAAATAAATATTATTATAAAGTATCGGTTATAGTAAATATTATTTATTAATAAAAAATTAATTTTATAATATAAGATTTATAAGTAGAATCTATATTTTTATAAGTATTTTTAAGTATTTTTCAAAAGGAGTTAAGGTAATTTTCTCTTCTACTCTTTGGTCTTTTGTAATAACTTTTAGAGTTTGTATGGGATGACTGGAATCTTTGTTTTGATGGTAATAGATGAGTTGAATTTTGAAAATAAATATTTAATAAAAATGAACTATTTAGAAAAAAAAGAATAATGATTTACTAGAAAAAAAATTAACATTATGAATATTATTTTGTTTCTCTTAAAATTTTATATAATTTAAAATAAATCATCTCATTTTGATTTAAAATGAAAACATTATAAATTTCTAAAATTTGAAATTTTTAAAAACTTTTGAAAAAATGCAGATTAAATTTTGATGAAAACGATTAGAAAAAAAAAACGTATTAGAAAAAGAGATTGGAACCGCCCATACAAACGCTTATAGTAAAGTAAATATGATCAGCAAAATTTTAATTTATTTTCACCGTTTTGATCAATTCCCTAATTGTGGTTTTTGCTTTTGTACATCTTTCCATACTAAAACTTTTGGGAAATTGTGGCTGAGTACTTAAATGCTGCGTTTGTATTTAATATTATATTTATATTATTTTTAAACATAACATAATTTTTATCTAAATATAAAAATATTACATTTAAATATCAATAATATAACAGTTTAAATCCAATATAATTACTATTTATTATTTTATTTTTTCTACTACTTTTATCAATAACATCACATACTCTCACTTTCTTTTTTTTGCCTACTTTTACTAATCATATCACAATTTCAAATTTAAATACAATTTAAATATTTTTTATCTAAACAAATATTGTATTTAAATGTAATGTAAATATTTTTTATCTAAACACATATTACATTTAAATATAATATTAATGTAATATTTTATCCCAACAAACTCTAAAAGATTGATTATCTCAAGGAGTAGTCACTTCTAAGTTCTTCATTGCCGCTTAATTTTAATATATTATTTTAGGGGAAGATTACCATAGAAATCATTCCCAACAATACTCTAATTTCTTTCCTGTATGTGCTCGCACTTGGCAAAATGGGCAGCATAAAGAAGTACTTTTTATATGGTGAGTGCATGTATAAACGTATAATTCTTATAATTTATATTTATTTTATATTTAATTATTAATTTTATATTTAATTATTAATAAGATTATATTAGAAATTTTTTATTTTTTCACAGTCCGTGATAGAATTTATTTTGAAAACTATATCAAGAGTTTAATTTTTTTTCCTTTTAAATTTTTCAGTTGTTGTTGAATTTTTAATATTATTAATTATTTTTTTAAATAAAATACACGATCCGTCAAACGTACCCAAATTAATCCGATCATAATTGGGTAGGGAGATTTTTTACATTGTTAATTTGATAGGTAAAAAAAAAAAAATTCAACCTATCTAATTTTTATTATGTAAATTGAAAATTCACAAAAACTTATCTTACCTGATGTGCTCGACATTCACCCTATGATTTAAGGTATATATTGGAAAGCTTTTTTTGCAAAGGAAGAAAGTGATGCTCGTAACCCCAAGCGATCAAGAAATCAATAGATTCACTCACCACCAAAAAAGTAACTCAATGGGTTCTCATCCCATCTACCAATCCTTATAATATCACGTTTCAGCTAACCGAGCGCCTCATACCAAACAACTCAAACAATTTCTCCATAAAATTAAAAAAAGAAAAAAGAAAAAAGAAAAAAGAAAATCAACCAGCAGTTTTTCGAATTTTTCTTGTGATGTAATAATGTAAATGTCAATATTATATGTGGCAAAAAAAAAAAAAAAAATCTAAACGGCGTATATAGTAGGCTATCAAAATTTGTGTTTCAATGCTATATGTTATTTCAAATGTCATATTTGCTTTGATCGAAACTATTAAGCTTTACAACTTCAGAAAGTAAAGTTTTTAAGTTTTAAACAATTTAAAATGACAAAACAGTGATTAAACAATTTGAAAATGACAAAACAGTAGACCTAATAAATATCAAATTTTGGAATACGTTATATTTGGTGTCAAATTCGGCACAAAAAAACGGCACATATCAAATTTAAGCACAAAAAAAGAACACTACATTGAGAATAGTGAATTTTCTTTTCTAAATGTTAGAATTTGCAGTGACATATAATTAATAGTTGACACTGTATTAGATACTTTACACGTTTGTCAATTGCTCACGAGGAATCTAGTTTAAAAACTTCAAAAACCCCAAATGAACTGGGACAACCGGGGTGTGGATTTCCATATTTTACACATTTTCTATGTCTTATTGGAATTAGACGTGCATATGATATACATGTACATACATATGTACACATATAGAGAGAAAGTAGTACATGATATTGACAAGGCCGTAAGTAATAGTGAGAAATAAATAAATTGTGAAATGGAAAAAATGTTGCTTTCAAGCGAAATTAATTAAGGTAATGTTTGGTAAACGTTTTTTGGTGTTACAGAAATCAATTTTACACTAAACGTACAGTTTTACATTTAAATACAATCATTTTCAATAGTGCTACGAAAACAATCACTATCCAAAAGTTTTTTAAAACAATCACATAAACTTTTCAATCCTAACTATTTATTTCTACTTTAATCAATCACATCAACTTTTCAACTCTAAAATACTTTTCATCCAAACACACATTTTATTCAAATACAAAACAATTACTTTTCAACCAAATACAACACTCAAAAAAGAATTCTATTCAAACGCAATTAAAACGTAATGCCTTTAATAAACGCCCTCTAAGTTGTATTAATCAACCATACGTGGTGGCTTGTCGTGGACAAAATAGGCTATACCCCAAACACAAGATGAATAACTATATATGCGTAAGATGTCCTTGTGAAATTATTCAGCTATAGTTTCTAATTGTAGTTCACGTACTTAATGCATGAATTGGAATTGATTCTAGCTAGAATATAATAGGCAGCCAGTGGGATCGATTTTTTTTTTAAATCCTTTTGAAAATGTAAATCCTCAATCTTTATAAAATAATATTAGGGCACTAATATAATTATTATACCCGCAAAGAAGGTAAATGCCACAATTTGAAACATTCCAAACATACGACCTACTTTTCTATTACTTATGATGTTCACTGCCAATTAAGGATCTCACCAACTCACCCCTAAAAAAAATTTTAAAAATAAATAAAAACCCCAAGTTCCCAGAGATGAGGTGTTTTTCCCGTGATGGATTATGGGATAGGGATTGAATTCATTGATTACGATATTCCCGATCCAACCCCTTTATTTGTCTGGTTCAACAATCCATTATTCTTAAATATTCTTAAATTATGTATATATAGTACATATGCTTACTTGCTAAACGTATATAATTTTAAGTATGATATTATATAATATATAGTTGTATTTTTAATTTCTTTTTTAACTTGTCCTTATCGATGTGTACATTTTTGGTATTGGAATACATGGTCATTGCTGCTTGTTTATAGTGGTTTTATTTCAGTGAGGCCGAAAACGAGGGATATAAAAACTAATTTTTAAGTTAATTGAGTAAAGTTATAAGAATACTGAAGTTCATAGTTTAAAAATAAAATTTGTCCTAATAAAAGTATTTTTAGGAGTTTTAAGATTCAAAACTTTTAATTAATAGTGATGATATCATAGTGGTAAAAAGATGACCTAATAAGACTTTCTTATTTAGTATCCAAAGATGAAATCCAATAATCACTACAATTATGCATCTCCAATAATCTATATTAGGTAGAAAGTATAGATCAAGTCCTTCCATTCTATTAGGAGGGTGGAAAGATATCATTGTTTTTTTTTTTTTTTTTCAAAAAAGAGTTCTAATCCTTTAGAACAAAAAAAATACCCTTTTGGTTTAAATTTATTTGTTGTGTTCCTCGTAATGTGTTAGTCCTTTAGATGAGTATTGTTATAAAATATCAATAATATTAAATATCATTTATTAATAAAAAATAAATTTTATATTATAAATTTTAGATATAAAATTTATTTTTTATTAATAACAATGTTAAGTATCATTCATCCCCTGACCATTTTTTAACAGAGGCAAAGAATGAAAATGACCAACAAGCTGAGCTGGCAGATTTTATGAGATGCAAACAAACATTTGTGAAGCAAAAGTATTTGATATTTGGAAAAAACGGCAAGAGGACAACAAAGCCGTTGCATTTCCCTCCATACATTCCCACCGCTGCCTTATCCTTGATCTCTCTTCAATGTCTTTCTCTCTCTTTTCTTTCCCTCCAAACAAACACCCCACAACACACACAAAAATAACCCAGAATCTCAGCCTCCAATTTCCTCTGCTCTGTGTGTGTGTGTCTCTCTCTCTTTTTTTCTCCCTGGCTCTGTTCTTTCCCAATGGCTAGCAAGTTAGCCTTCACTTTGACATCCCCAAGACGACCTTTCTCTTCACTTATTCAAAGACCCTTTAATCCTCTCCCTCCTTCTTCGTCAAGGATTCAGTCGTTTCGATTCAATGGACGACAGTTATGCCTTCGCCGCCGGCTTTCGGTGCTAGTTCCCACTAAGGCCACTGCCGACCAAGAAGGTTTGTTCATTATCATCCCAATCTCTCTTAGGCTTTGATCACCGGTTTTCTAAATTTGAGCTTCTACTTATTCTTTCTCTTTATTATTATTATGATCTTTTTATGTTTATTTATTCTGTTGATTGATAACAAGAATACACTCACTGATAAAAGATGAATTTGTCTCATGTCGTCAAGTTATCAGACTGTTGTGTTATTAGTATATGAATTTGGGCACCCTTTCCCTTGAGTTAGCTTTTGGGAATGAGTTTTGTCCAATCACATTTATCATGGTTGCAGAGTTAGACTTTTACAGGCGTTGACGGGTTTGAACTCTCGCTCATTTACATGACATGTTATGTGTGAGAAAGGGTATTAGAAGTTGGATTTGTCCACGTCACTAAGTTATTCAAAACCTTTAGAATTCAGAAATATTCTTGTTGTGGATGAGATGAGAATTTTGCGATAAAATGACAGAATTGGAGGATGATATTCGTTCTTCATGAACTTAGCTCTACTCGCTTTTCTTCTATGGTTGCTTGAAAAATCAATGACTTCGTTTACTTCTAGATTAAAGTTTCTTGGGAGGTTGTAAAATCCTTGTACTGACACCCATGAGTTGTTTCAGGCAAGGTTGAAGAAAATGAGGTTGTTGACAGCAAGATTTTGCCTTACTGTAGCATTGACAAGAAAGATAAGAAGTCATTGGGTGAACTTGAGCAAGATTTTCTTCAAGCTCTACAAGTAATTTCATGTCAGATTTTGATAAGAAGAAGTTAGTATTCTTTTGGGATGCTAAAGTGGTTACCCCCCCTCTTCCCCTGCAGGCATTCTATTATGAAGGAAAAGCTGTAATGTCAAATGAGGAATTTGATAATCTTAAAGAAGAACTGATGTGGGAGGGCAGCAGCGTTGTCATGCTAAGTACGTACTTATTTTCGATATAAACTTAAGAAAAAAGAAAATTCAAGTTTTTCGAAATTTTGAGTTTGCAACCATTTCTTAATTCTACAAATGCAGGCTCCGACGAACAGAGGTTTCTGGAAGCTTCAATGGCTTATGTATCCGGAAACCCAATTATGAGTAACGAAGAGTACGACAAACTGAAACAAAGATTAAAGGTTAATAATAACTTTGTTTGTAGCATCAACTTAAAAAGATTGTGAAATTAGTTGTTCTTGTTTGTTGCTTTTACACACAAGCTCATTGGCTCTAATCACTTGCTTTCTAGAGTGAAGGAAGCGAGATTGTTGTCGAAGGTCCTCGATGCAGTCTCCGCAGTCGGAAGGTTAGTCGAAATCCCTATGTTCAACCTTAAGTTGGTTTTTCAGAGATCTCACTTGCCCATGGAGGGGTTTAGCTTCTAGGGTTTAATGAGTTTTTCTTTTAACATTGTAGGTTTACAGTGACCTGTCTGTAGACTATCTCAAGATGTTCCTATTGAACGTTCCGGCGGCTGTCGTTGCACTAGGATTGTAAGCAATATAATTCTCTGACCCATATCTGACACTGAGAAATCAACCTGTGGATAATGTCATTCTCTCTTTGCTATTGTTAATTTTGAGTTTGTTTTTTGTATTCACAAAATGGTTACAGACTAGATTTAGTTAAAACTAAGCATTTCCTTTTTGGTTGAACTAAATCTTCCCTCCTATGAGCTAATTTACCTAAATTTCTTATCCGCCGCTGATCCTACCAGGTTCTTCTTCTTGGATGATATAACCGGATTTGAAATCACGTATCTTCTGGAGGTGCGTACTCAGCGTTACTTCTTGTTCTAATCCTGCAAAATGGAAAAGGATGCAGCTGCAATCTCTCAAATTTTTCTCATCTTCTTGCAAATATTCTTCTTTTATGCATCAACATGCTTTACATATTCACCCGATTTCTTATCTAAAGTCGGCGAAAAATGATATTGAGTTGCAGCTGCCAGAACCATTCAGTTTTATTTTCACATGGTTCGCCGCAGTGCCCCTCATAGTCTGGCTATCTAACTCATTCACGAATGCGATTGTCAAAGACTTTCTGATCCTAAAGGTAGCTTATACCTTTTCTTACCAATTCTTACGCCATTTCAAGCAAATCACATGATGTGCTATTTTGTGTTTGCAACATTAACGTGTTGAGAGATCCTTCTCTAGGGCCCTTGCCCCAACTGTGGTACTGAGAACACCTCCTTCTTCGGGACCATATTGTCGGTTTCCAGTGGCGGCACCGCCAACAGAGTAAAATGCTCAAAGTAAGTTGAAACTGTTACCATTTTTATTCAGCTGTGATTTTCAAAAGACTTGGCGGAATTTATTCTTACTGAAAAAAAAATGAAAAAAAAAAAAAAAAAACGTTCTACAGCTGTGCAACTGAAATGGTGTACGACTCAAGTACCCGCTTGATTACATTGCCAGAAGGAAGCAGCGCTTGATTTACAGGTATGTGCTTGATAATAAGAACATCTATACTTACTCTTGTGATGCCCCTTTAGGAACACGTGGAAAACCTTTGGAGACAGCACATTACCCATCAATATGATTTCATTGATTTCTCCAATATATGTCCATCAATTCAATTGGTTAAATATGCACCCATCTCTATAATATAAACGATAACCATTGATAGTTACACAAAAAAAAAAAAACTGTAATCGCAATGTCCTTGCAATATATTGCTTATGCTCATCCTCGGACGTCATTACTTATATGGTAGTTTGACAAACACAGGGCTAGTAAGGTGCAGGACAAATGCATTCCATATGGGATATAAAGCTATATCACTGACTACTAGTCATAAGGTGGAAGCCAAGCGTGTCACAGTATCTGTATTTAAATCCTTTTGTGGGGAAGGGAATTTTCATCATTTTGAGGTTTGAGTGACATCTGAAGTATATTGTTATGTGAATATTGTACAATTTGTATGTATGCTTCTTTATATACCCAACAACCTCATTTTTAAAGGGACAAGGGATAAAAAAAAAGAACAGAGAACATAAGCTTGCCATCTTAAGAGAGAAGTGTGCAGACACCATGTGATGGTATTCCATAGATAATAACATCACATGTACAAATTCTCAGTCCCCCACGTCTCAGGCCTGAGAAAAGATCAGCTTTTATCGTCTTTCCTCCATTTTCTATATTAATCTCCATATATATACACATTTGCAATATGAGAACCATAATTCCTTCTTATTAAAGAGAAACGATTTTTAAGTTTTGAATGTAAAAGCTCCTACCTAAAACCTTCCATCACGTGCTGAGCTAACCTAGCCGGGAGGTCCAACCTAGCCGGGTGGTCAGAGGATTCTAATAATAATCATGTATAAGCAGTAAGCACAATATCTATACTGACGATTAAATCAATGATTTTTCGATATTTTAACACACTTACAACCTACAAATAAGTAGGTACACAGAAAATGTTGCATATAAACATATGCTCCTCAAACTGCCCATAAAACCAACTCTAAGAAAGGGATGATAGATCTTAGTCACCTTCCAAAACTGCGTCAGAAAAGCAAACATCAACAAGTTTATACTTCATATGATAGCCACATCCAGATAATCCCCAATCTGCATTATAAAAACCACACTTGTGAGAACTAAGAACCTCTCCATAGAATCGAATTGTGCTGATGTACTTACAAACTTGAAATTTTATTTTGTACCTGGAAATTGAGTTCACCCAATGCCTTGCTATCGTCTAGTCGTCTCCCATTCCCAAACGACTGTGTCATTCCCGCCTGTAGAATAGCCATAAAACTCACAGCATCTTAGTAACAGTAAGGATAGTTTTAACAAGTTTGTGAACAAATTAAATTGGAAATTCTATTGACTAGCTACTATTTAGAAGCAAAAATTCTTTCAGTTCAAAGGTTAGTATGTATCCTCTACCTGTTTCAACACAAAACGACCACGTTTGTCGGGATACACAAAGGCAAAGGATAGTTTTGCATTTCTTCTCCTAGCTGCTGGAACTACCTCTTTGACCTTACAAATAACCAGAATCATTTATGAACTAATCTTGGTGAAAATTGGAAAGATGATGGAGGTTACACAATAATATGAACCACATACAAGATCAGTTAGCTCACGTAGTGTTGCATCTTTCCACGTATAAATTTGGACCTCATCTTTTGGTTCCTTGCCCCTCACTGCAAAATCTTCTTCATTGTGATGGCCTCCAATCTAAAGCAAGTTCAAAAGGCGAAAGAAAAGTTCACTAAAAAGGAAAATGTTAAAAGTTACACAAAAGAAGTAAAGGATTAGGCGTGGCACATATCACTGATATATCCAAAGAAAAATCAGAATATGATTCTTTTACACAGTTCTCTAATAACTCAATATCCAGCTCTTAGGAAATTAATAGCAGACCAAGAAGTATGCTCCTACACTAAAATGCGGACACAAAATCTAAATAAGCATTCGATAGAAAAATTCCCTGCTCGACACATCAAGTCAAAAAAGAAAAAAAAATCTAACAAAAGCCTCCTTCTTTTACATTCCAACCTTCCCCATTTTCATCTTCTTTTGTGAGCAAGAGAAATACCATATTCTCCAGTCTACCAAACAAGTCTCGAGATGAAGACAAAACAGGAGCACCCATAATTGATTTAGCCTCTTATAGAGATAGAGATCGTCGTAACCAGATAACTCCGGGAAAGCAATGCATCCCCACGTATGTTACGGATCATGAAGTGAATTGCTCATATACCCTACCCACTACCACTACCACTACCACTACCACTACCACTATCCTAGAATTAACTCGAACTCAAAATCTTGACAAGAAAAACAACTTTATCACCCCAGTAAATGACCCAACAGTCGTTTTAGCCTCGGTTCATTCTTATCCACCCCTCTATTCTGGTTATGGCAAGCCATCTCTACTGATCTACGCTACATTTACTCTCTCTCTCTTCCAGCTTGCAATAAAATTAACCCACAAAAAAAGATCGTTTCTTTGACTCATACATCAACAAACTTAACAAAATACACGTAAATTTTTTTCCAATGACAAAAAAACAAAAAATAAAAAATAAAAACGGAATTTCCATAAAAATATGCAAGTATTGAGGAAGTTATACATACCTTAGTGAAGACGCGAAGCAGTAAAGGGCAAGTCTGCGACAAAATAGCAGAAGAAAAGCATCAAAAAATATGAAGAAAAAAATTTGAAAAATAAAAAACAAAGAAGAGCAATTGAGAATGCGAGAGAAATTAAGAACCTTTTCGCGATCGACTGGTTCGAAGCGGGGGCGAGGGAGCGCCGGCGGCGGAGCTCTCGACTGAGGTGGCGGAGGGCCCGGTCGGCCACCGGCGGAACCGGCAGCCGATGGCTGGCGGTGGTGGGGCGGTGGTGGGCCACCTCCTCCGCCGATCTTGTCATCCCTGCTTCTCTTCTCCATTGTTAGGTTTCACTAACAACTTTGTCGAACTGTAAACTTCTTTTGATTTTCGTCTTCCAAATTACCCCACAGTTGGGCTAATTAGGTGGCAGCTTGGGCTTTAATTGTTTGGCCCATTTATCACATTCTATCTGTTCATTGGCCCCATTCTGGAATCCAGGTCCAGAGTTCCTTCAACTTAAACGGCGTCATTAGCTTTTATCTCCTTTTTTTTTTTAATAGAATTTTAGGATTTGAATTTTACCTCTTTTTTTATTTTTTATTTACTTTTTTTTTTTCTAAATTAAGGGAAAATTGAACTCTATATCTTGTATTGAGACCGGCCAGATACAGATTATCATTAAATTATGTCTATAATGATAGAGGGGTTATTTTGTTAATTATGTGATAAGGACTAACAACTAATTATGCTTAAATTAGGGATAAGTTTAAAAAGCTTATATTTTCTTGCAAGGTCGGTTACATTTGTTTATGATTAGACTACATATTGAATAATATCCTACATAAAAGTCAAATAATTTGTTTAAAATCAATGCCTAAACTTTTTTGAATTCCAATTAATAATAGTCACTTAATAAATTTTGTTTTTCTTAATCAGCAACCAAGAGTAAACCCGAAATTGAAATCCCTTAGCTTAATTTTTTCAGAATTAGATGAACGTAATTTTGATCACATTATATACTCTTAGAAATTCAGTATAATTACTCTTATATACTCTTAGGCCTTGTTTGGTGAACGCATTATATTTGTATTGCGTTTGAATGTAATGCATTGAATGTAGTTTGTATTTGGAGGAAAAGTATTGGCATTGCATTTAAATGCAATGTGTGTTTGGGTGAAAAGTATTTGAATTATATTTTAATAATAAATATGTGATGTGATGGATAAAAGTAGAGAGAAAAAAACGAGAGAGAAAGAATATATGATGTAATTAATAAAAATAATAGAAAAGTGAAATAATAAATAGTGATTGTGTTGGATTTAAAATTTGATGTGATTAGTATTTGAATGAAATGCTTTTGTATTTGGGGGAAAATTGCATTGTATTTAAATGCAATGCCAAAAAAAAGCTTGTATCAAACGTCCACTTATTGTCATAACAGAAATTCAGTCTTAGATACCCAAAATTACTCTTTTATTTGGGTGAAAAAGATTATGACAGTAAAATAATATAAGAAAAAAAGGAACCCACCTCAAAAAAAGAAAAAGAAGGGGAAAATATTGGTAGACTTTGAAATTAAAAAATATGGGTCCTATAAAGAATATAATTACTTAAAAAAAATCAGAGACAAAGGTGCCAAATATTAAGCATTTCAAAAGACAGAAGTATCAATTAAAGAACTTACAAATAATTATTTTTGTTTATCTCAAAAAATATATATTTTTTTGTTTTTAGAAAAAAATAAATCGAACATTCTATTTTAAACTATAGTACTTTACTTTTCTTTCTTCAATTTTTTTTTTTTTTGGGGGGACTGTTGGATTAGAGAATGTAGTTATTACCAACCACTGAGGAAGCACAAAGCATGTACAAAACCTGCCTGCACGTCCCCTGCCCATTAAATACTTGTGGCATGTGAATCAACGGCTAAGATCTTCAATACTTGTGCCCATAAAATACTTGTGGCATATATCAAAAGCTTTGATTGATTATCAATCAAAGCTTTTAATATATGATAATCATTCTATACAGTGGTTATACACCTTACTGCAAGACAATATATTTATATATATATATATATTTAGAATAGACGATACATGTATACAATGGACCTCAAATTCTTACACTATATTCCACAATAATAATAATAAAAAAAAAAAACCTCTAATTTGACTTGAAGGAAAATATCTTCGTGACCCTCACGAAGGCAATATATATTTTGGCATTAGAAAGTTAAGCAGTTGGATAATTATTTAAGCCAGCTTGTAGTCTCCAATGGGCAATGTATTTTGGGATTACAGAAAAAAGCCTGCCTTAGCTAATAGCGGAAGAGCTCCAACACCATGGCTTCCTTTGTTCATTCTTGGTGCTTAATTAGCTTCCTTTTGTTAGCATGTATGTTAGCCGGAACAGTCACTTTGCCGCCGGCGATTTACTACCGACCAAGCCCTTGGCAACTCGCTCATGCTACATTTTATGGCGATGAGACAGCACAAGAGACTATGGGTGCGTAAGCTACTATATCTGTATATTCACATTATTTTCTTGTCATGAAAGTTAGAAATAAATTTATGTTTTAAGAACTATTTAATGTAAACCCAATAGCTAAGATCTTAAGATGGAGAAAAAATAAATGGAAAATTAAAATAAAAAAATTACTAATGTTTTTTTTTTTTTTTTTTTTGGAACCATAGGAGGAGCTTGTGGGTACGGAAACTTGTTTAACAATGGTTATGGAACGGACACAGCAGCTTTGAGCACAGCACTATTCAACAACGGATATGCTTGTGGGCAATGCTTTCAAATAAAATGTGTTCAATCCAAACATTGTTACTCAGGGTTCACCACCATCACCGCTACCAACATCTGCCCCCCCAACTGGTCCCAGGACTCCGATGACGGCGGGTGGTGCAACCCACCCCGTCTCCACTTCGACATGTCCAAACCCGCTTTCATGAGAATAGCATGGTGGAAGGCTGGCATCGTCCCCATTCAGTACCGCAGGCACGTAATTACATCATATTTCATTAAGCAAAACACAAAATAAGTACTAATCACATGATAGAAGTAATTGGTAAATTGTACCATAAAATAAGTTACCAAAATTTCATGGTTGGAGATATATTGTAAGTAGTATCTTTAGTTTTTATTTGGAGTTTTTATTTTTATTCGTTTAAAGGTTTGAGTCATGCGTCACGTAACAGTCTGTCTCTTAACATAAATTATGTATTGGTAGACTCATTAAAACTTAGATTGATATGTAGTTATTGAGACCCTAGGTCTTTATAGAGACCTCTAATAACTTTCAATGGAAACATGAAGATAGCACAAATCCCATTTTTTTCCACTGAATTAAAAAACACTGGTAGGAGCTAATTCCGGTATTTTCTGTGATTGTAGAGTGCCATGCATTACGAAAGGAGGGCTAAGGTTCAGCTTCCAAGGAAATGGGTATTGGTTGTTGGTGTATGTGATGAACGTGGGAGGAGGGGGTGACATTGCAAGCATGGCGGTGAAGGGCAGCAAAACTGGATGGGTAAGCATGAGCCACAATTGGGGAGCTTCATACCAAGCTTTTGCAACTCTTGGAGGCCAATCTCTCTCTTTCAAAGTCACTTCCTACACCACCAAACAAACCGTTGTTGCTTGGAATGTTGCTCCTCCAAATTGGTGTGTGGGATTGACTTACAAGTGTGATGTCAATTTCCGTTAAACAAAAAATGTACCTTCTTTTTTTTTAGGTGTGGGGGGTGGGCGGTGGAGAATTTTCTATGTTTTGATATCCTTTTGTTGGCTGAAGAATGAACCCATGACTGACCAACTACTTGTTTTGGCGAGTTGGTTTTTCTTATATTTGAGTAAATATGGTCTTTTACTCATTATACTTAAGATTATGTAACATCTTTTATCCACTTTTTTGTACTTGAGATAAAAAGAAGGCTACTTTTAGCTTCTGAAACCTTTTATTCCTCCAACATGTGTTTGAATTTCTATACATGATTTTTTCGGTGAAAAGAAGCTCTTCACTTTCAATGGACCAAAGCCCTTCTCAAACATGGGCAATAATGCAATCATTCTCTTTTGCACTGTATTTAGTCAATAGGAACTTGGGAAGATAAAGTTTTAGCCTTCAATAAGGTTGAGAATTAAGGAAAAAAATAAATGTTCTAGTGATATTTTGCAGTTTTGGATTATTTAAATTACATAAAAATCATATTTAAAAAAAAAAAGCTAAATTGATGAATATGTAACAGTGCATAATTGTATTTAAATTTTTTAAGATCGATCATTCTATTTAATGTCTTGTTAGTTTTTGGCTTGGAAATTTTCTAAATAATATATATTTTTGGCATATTACTGGCTAGCAATGACCTTGTGACCTTCTAGTAGTCAAATTGCAAGAAAAATACACGCCCACTCCAATCCCGAATCTTAAATACTTCTAATCATGATCCTAACATGAAAACACAAAGAAATTTGGCCCCGTACAAGGAAAACAAATGGAATGGCATGCTTGCTAACGTGAGCCCCACAAAGTCTTCCAAGTGGGAAACACGTTTTCAAACACAAATAAGAGTGTTGAGCCACCAAAGAGCAAACCAATAAAAGAAAGTAAAATAAAAAAAATTTAAACAAAAAGGATTAAGAAAAACAAAGAGAGCGTTAGGAACTCATTAGGTAGAGCTCACCTTTATAAAACTAATTTATAATGAAAGAAGACCTAAGAATTTATTATTTATCTTATAATATTTTCATATGAAATAATTGGTATCTAATATAGATAGAATTTTACAATCAATATGAAAATATGATCTATTAATACTATATCATCTTTTCAGTGTAAAATCACCTTGTTTGATGAAAAAATATACATATAAAAATTAATATAATTTGAATCCTAGCCTACTGCATAGTTTTTCAAAACATGCTTTCATTTGATTGGTGCTTGAAGTTTATATTTTAGGGCAATTTCTGTCCATTATCATTTGAATTTTTAAAATTTAATGAAGGTAATCACACATCCAGCGCGTGGAATTTAAAACTTTACAGAAACAATCACATAAAGTACCAATGTTGAAGACAATTCCTCAACATATCCTCAAGAGTTAGAATATTTTTACATATAATGTGACTATTATGATAAAATTTAAACTATTACGTGATGAAAATATAACTATCTCCATTGAATTTTTAAAGTTATCATCAATTTTACTGTTAATTACTAAACTGGTAAAAAAATATTAAGTTTAGAGACTAATCTCAACCAGAAAAATTAAGAATTAAATTGTCATTCCTTTAGGACCAATAGCACCAAAAAGAAAAATGAAAAAATGTTCTCATTTCATTGCCTAAGCACGCTGAGCCTCTTCTTTACCTCCAATAGCCATCAAGTGCCATCATCGCCCACGCTCTAAAATCATTTCTCCCCCAACCTAGCCATTAACTTTTTTTCCTTTTTCTTTTTCTTCTTTTCCTTTTTGGATTGACATCTCTATTTTTTGGTTTCCAATACGTATAGAAAGCAAATAGTTTAATCTGCCGTCTCCACTTTGATCCGAGCAAAGTCTTCTTCAACCCAAAAAAAAAAAAAAAAGAAAAGGAGGCCAACTTTATTGTCAAAGTTAACCACCTAAATTATATCCCTTCTCTTAAGACCAACATAATGAGAAAGCGAGTAAGAACTTTCTTCAAACTTTTGCTTGCTTTCTCTCTAAACAACCCAAGCTCTATGATCTATAAACTAAACCCAACACTTCAAACCTTACTCTTTGCCACTTTTCAACTTACACCACAAAATTTGAACCAATTTTGGGTCACATTCTTCAAAGAAACCAAACCAAATTTTTTCAAGAAAAGGGCTCAATTTTGAACCAATTCTCTCACATGGGCACTTTTTTTTCTCTCACTCTAGTGATTCTCTCATGGGCGTTATTGCCATCAATGAGGACTGAAGCTCAAGCCATCAGATCATCTCACCTTCTAGACCTTCTCATAAGAGACTACACTTTCAAGTCCTTCAACACCACCTTACCAACCGGCCTACCTTACACGGTACGCCTACCGGCGAATTTCTCCAGCATAAGGGTCAACACGGTGAGGTTCCGCTGTGGCAGTCTTCGGCGATACGGCGCCAAGGTCAAGGAATTCAAACTTGGGATTGGTGTCATCATTCATCCATGTGCCGAGAGAGTCATGTTAGTTTGCCAAAACTTGGGATACAACTGGTCATCCATATATTACCAAAACTATGACCTATCAGGTTACCAACTTGTGTCCCCAGTTTTAGGCCTATTGGCTTACAACGCAGGCACTGATCTGAGCTCAGGCAACCCGTTCGAGCTCAGAATCATTGCCGGCAAAGGCGAGCCGATTAAAATAGACTTCCGGAACGTCACAAGAGTGGTTAACAATTCCTCCATAACTCCATTGTGCGCTAGCTTTGAGAGTGGTGGAAAAGTGACATTGGCAAAGCAAGTGTCTCCTAATGTCTGTGTGGCTAGAAGGAATGGCCATTTTGGGCTGGTTACAGAGAAGCCGGCGCCGGCACAGCCACGGAGCAAGAAGGAGAAGCCGTGGAAAGTCGCCGTGGGAAGCTCGGTGGGCGCGGCATTAGGCGCATTTCTCTTAGGATTGCTTCTTGTGGCTATGTTTGTGAGGGTGAAGAAGAGGTCAAGAATGGAGGAGTTGGAGAGAAGGGCTTACGAGGAAGAGGCATTGCAAGTCTCAATGGTGGGACATATCCGAGCTCCGACTGCTTCCGGCACCCGAACAACGCCGTCGGCGATGGAGAATGTGTGCATTCCTCCTCCTCGCTGAGATGTGATGAATGATCATTTGCTCTCCTTTTTTGTGATGGTGGAATTTGTGATATTGATTCTTTTTGTAACATTAACCAAAGAGTTTTCAAATTTTGTTTTTGCTTTTTGGGTAATGTAGATTTCAGACCAAAATTCTTCTTGTAGGTTCCAGATCAGGTGAGATCCATTCTTTTCTTGCGTTCCAAAAGCAAGCTGAGATTTTGCTTCCGTTTTTGCAGTGTTGTGTAAATTAAGTGTTAAAACTGTAGCGTAAATATACATATATAGATATATAGATTTTTCATGTTTAGTACAATGCAAATAGTGTCATTTAATGAGCGAAAAAAGGACTAAAATTGAGAACATAATGCCTTGTTCAAATACAACTTTGTATCAGTATTACATTGAAATTTAATACAAATTACACCAAATACATCAATAATTACATTTAAATACAAACACTTTTAAATCTTAAATTTAATACAATTATTATTAATTATTCTATTTTTCTGTTTACTTTTATCAATCATTTCATATATTTTCTCTCATTAACTATCTAGACATATTGCATTGAATACAATATAAATACATACATCTAACGTTTATTATATTCATTACATTATATTCATAGCATTTTCAATAAATGTTGTACCCAAACAAAATATAAAACTAACTTAAATTTTAAGATACTAATCGGTGTAGGTGTGTGTGTGTGTTTTTTTTAATCTCATGTTTAAGTAAAAATTGATTCGTAGTTTAAACTAAAAAGGTTTAAAAATAAATAAATTTTAGTCTTTATTTAAAATATTATTTTAAACTAAATTTTTCTAACTTATTTTTATTTTTTTTTAAATCAATAAAACTTTTAGTTAATTTTTGAAAAATCAAATAATTTCAACACAAAAAAGTTTAGTTTGGTGAGTTGAACACAAGCTTTACATGCTAACCAAACAAAACTTTATTTGATTGACTTCCACGAGGAATTAAAAAGAAGACAGGGAAAATGAAAAAAGTAGCCAAATTTATTTGAGAAATTTTCCATTCCCACTTTCTTTTCTTTTATCAAGAAAATGAAGCATTATAAGAGAATACCAATCCCTATGTGGTGGTAGCAAAAAGTAGGCAATTTAGGTGGGAACTACAAGCAAGGAATATATCTAACCATGGTTTCGAAACACCTTTATCTTTAAAAGGTGAAAATGGCAAGAGTACTGAATACTTAAGCTGCACCTAGCCTATTATAGCCATTCCTTTTGTATTATTATTATTATTTTTAAAAAGTTGTGGATGCTTCAACACTAGGCTCCCTTGCTCACATCATTGATGTCCGCTCCCGTTAGGGTTAAAATTTTTAGGAGAGATGGTGTAGGATCGTACAATTGTAGTTATGATTTTGCCACTATACGACATGTCGTTTAACCTTTTCTTGAAACGTATTGTCGTTTTAGTTATCTTTTCTTTTAGATTATTATTTCTGTTAGTTTGAATTCTTTCTTCCAGCTAAAGTCGTTTTTGTATAAAGAACTGTTAGTTGTCGTTTTTATTAGTGGTACTTAAGGGTACTTTTTTTTTTTTTTCGAGAATGATTTTTTATTTTCAAAAACACAGAAAATAAAAACGGTCCCAAAATAGTGTTTGTTTACTCAACGTTTTCAAAATCATTTCAAAAATATCGTTTTCAACTATATTGTTTTTTGGGTTTTTTGAAAATGAAAAAAAGTTATTTTCACTTTTTGTTTTCGTTTTCTCCCTCCATATGCTCTCTCTCTCTTTCTCTTTCTGTCTGTGTAGCGTTAGTGATGATCATGTCTAATGATAGCATCCATCTCCGACGAAGGCTAATGACCCTAGACTAGTGACGATGACAACGGGCCTTTCGCGATGATAACTATCGATTCATGACCTATATTTAGTCATTACCGCCACCTAAAGTTCAGACCACCAATCTCTTCCACCCTTATCGCTCATTGTAAAACTTACAACCAAAGTTTTTTTTTTTTAATTATGACTAATAATTTATTTTTTATTATTTTTTTAAAATTAAAAATATATATTTTTATAAGATACTCCCTTATAAAATAAGTTTTCAAAATATATAACCAAACAAAATTTCATTTTTATATTTTTCAGAATATACACTTAAAAAATATAATCAAACACAATTTCAGAAATGATCTCAACACAATTTTCAAAACATTCTTATTTTCAATTTTTTTAAAAATAGAAAATATTTCAAAATCAATACCAAACACCACCTAAGTCTTCTTTTTTAAAACTGGTTTTTGGATTGCAATTACCTTGTTTGTAGCTTTTCTCTGCAACATATATGGTCTGTGCATCTTCGAGTGAGGCTCCCTAAATCCTCACCTCGTTGTTTTGGGAATTTACAGTTCTTAGTAGTTCCTTGATTGATATCTGCGCCAGGAGCTGGATTTTTACCACTGTCCGTAGTGTGGCCCCCAACAACATAGCATTAGACCACAATGGGTGGTCAATAGTTTCAAGGATTTATTCATGAAATCTTGCAGCTTGGGATAACTTGAAATGATGTGCCAGTGTTTGGTTTATGAGTTCGGACAAAACTTTTTTTAATGTGAAGCAGATATATAATCCAGAAATACGTTTGAAAAATAATAATAAGTTATTATACTCAAATTTAAAACAAAAACTCTAAATTATTTGACAATTTATATTTTTCAGACAAAAAACAAAAAACAGTTCAAATGATATGAATTCTAACCTGTGAACAAAAACACACAAAATGAACATTAAAAAAAAAAAATCGAATCAAATACCTCTGATTTATAAAACTCTTTGGTCGTTCACCAATTGATGCCATAGCAACAAATAATAATAGTCAATACAAGGAGTAATCTTTCCCAATTGGTTGATTCTTAGATTGTCAAAAGTAAATGATCTTTACTTGTCCTTTCTCTGGGTTTCTATTATATTTTATACTTTTGGCATCCCATGTAACTAGTGGAGAAAAAAAGATTCCTTATCACGAGGTCATGTGATTTGATCTAAAATCATCTCCCTACGGCAAAGATGTTTGTAAACTGTATTTCAATTTCAATAATTGACACTTTTAACTTAAAACAGAACATTCAATGCATTCTTACAAAATCTATGTAGTTAAAAATAAAATAAAATTTTGTTTTTTTTCACGTGAGTTGTAATAAGAATTTGATTAATCACTCAAGATCTCGAATATCATTTTAAATAATGGAAGTTGAAAGTAATTTTCTTTTTTTAAAAAAAAAAACAAAAAAACAAAAAAGGTGCAATTTTCAAAGATAATTAATGATTGTCGATCATATTGTTCAAGCAAAAATAAAAATCACCTTGCTGAGAGAGCAAATACAAATTGAAGGAAAGGAAGAATGAAAATGCAAAATTTTAAAATAAAAAAAATCCCAATAAAATTACATTTATTTTTGAAAAAAATATTGGGAGAGAAGGGTTTTTTTTTTTTTTTTTTTGCTTGCTTCTCTTATAAAATTATTTTCATAAGGTTTTTCAACAAATAACTTGATTAGAAGGAGTGGAAGATGGGTATTTTCATGGCCGGCATAATGGTTTCCCATGAACACAAGTTAGAATCGATAACTGATCCCTTTTTTTTTTTTTTTTTGAGAGAGATAATTGATCTTTTCATATTAAAATAAAGCAATTGGCATTACCGAAATTTTTTTTTTCTTTCTTACGTTATTAGATTAAAAAAAAAAGTTATCATTGTTCTTTTATGTCCAAATCAGGAAAATAATTATACTCTTTCTTTCCCAATTAATGGGACGTTTGATAAACGCATTGCGTTTTAATTACGTTTGAATATAATTTATTTTTTGAGTATTGTATTTAGTTGAAAAGTATTTATTTTATATTTGAATAAATGTGTGTTTGAATAAAAAGTATTTTAAAATTAAAAAATTGATGTAATTGATAAAAGTAAAGATAAAAAGTTAAAGTTAAAACATTGATATGATTATTTTAAAAAACTTTTGAATAATAATTATTTTCATAACACTTTTAAAAATGATTATATTTAAATGTAAAACTTTACATTTAGTATAAAATTGATTTTAGTAATATTAAAAAACATTTTACAAACATGCCATAAGTTTTCCTATCAAAGCATCTTTAATGAGATGCCACACAGGGATAATAATGTTAAAATTTTAACATTTAGGTTAAAAAATTATTTTTTATTATAAATTTGACAAAATACTAACCTTAATAATAATAATTTTATCAAATATATATATATAACAACTGTTAAATTTAACATCTGATTACTTCTATTTAATTGCTTAATATTCTCGTAACTATAAATTTATCATCCCTAAATTATTTAAACACTAAACTTTTTTTTTGTCGTATAAACAGTACAACAAAAAATATAGATATAACGTTAGAATAAAATTATTATATTTTAAGAGATGGTTATGGGTCACAAAAAGGAAGCAATAATTGCACTTGCATTTAAATAGGGAAAGAAAAAAAAGTCACTTAGTTGGGTAATTTTCCCGGGAAAATTGACTGTGCCTTTACTTTACTCTTTAGAATTCCCGGGAAAATTAACAGCTTCTCTCCTTCTCTCACCACTCTCGCGTCTGGATCGTCTCAAGTCTCCACCATCACAAATCTCTCTCTCTCTCTTGACTCTCTCTCCTCTCGTCGATCCTCCATGGAGGATCCGCCGGTACCACCACAGAACAACGCCCAATCGTCTTTGAGAAGCCCGCATTCTCCGCCGCCGTCTTCCATGCAGCTGAATCTCCCCTCAGCCATGTCTCGGACCTCCCTCGCGCTGGAAACCCTAACGCCGTCGCGGCAAATCGACCGCATGATCAACTCCAACCATTCGCAGTCTCCGTCGCGAACCATCTACTCCGACAGATTCATCCCTAGCAGATCCGGCTCCAACTTTGCGCTCTTCGACATCTCGCCGCCGGCGAACTCCCAGGCCGACGGCCGGGAGGACCACTCCAGCGCCTACGCCGCGCTCCTCCGGACCGCGCTCTTCGGTCCCGAAGCAGGAGTCGCGGCTCCGGCCACGCCGGAGAAGAGAAGCTACGCGATGAGTCTGCCTAGCCGGAACATCTTCCGATACAAGACCGAGACTCGCCGGTCGATGCACTCTCTGTCGCCGTTCGGATTCGACGATGCCGTCCCTGGAGTCAATCACAGCCCCGTCAAGGCTCCGAGGAAAGTTCCTAGGTCACCGTATAAGGTGAATCTGCGATTGATTTGCGATTTGCTGCTTAAAAATTTTCTGTTTTGATTGTTAAAGCCTTTTGCTTTGGTGCTTAATTTTGAGCTATTATGGAAAATTTATTGTGGTTTGGTTAGGTTTTGGATGCGCCTGCATTGCAAGACGATTTCTATCTGAATCTGGTGGATTGGTCTTCACACAATGTGTTGGCTGTGGGATTGGGCAATTGCGTTTATTTATGGAATGCTTTTAGCAGCAAGGTGAGCTCTTTTGGTTTGAATTTTCTGCTCTTATGATTGTTATAACAATGTTCTTTTGTTAGATGTCTTGTTGGACGAGTATTTGTTAGATGTTAGATGTTTGATGCGTAATGGAAGTCTATTTGCAGGTGACTAAGTTATGTGACTTGGGAACCGACGACAGTGTCTGTTCGGTGGGTTGGGCTCAGCGTGGAACGCATCTTGCTGTTGGTACTAGTAATGGGAAAGTCCAGGTGCAACATCTTATCGGTTTGGATTTTGCGTTTGGGTATTTGGATTGGTCAATGTCAAAAGAAGTCATGTTAAGGATGAGTAATTGGAATTCACGGATACCATTATAAGTAACAACACTGTGGAATTAACATTAATAGTGTGTTTGGTTGTAGCATTGCATTTGAACATTAATGGTGTATTTGGTTGTAACATTGCATTTTCATTGCATTTGAATGCAATGCAAATGCAATACTATAGCCAAATGCCATGTAATTTTTATCCAAACGCAAAAACATTGCATTCAAATGTCAATCACATCACAATTTAAATCCAATACAATCACTATTTACTATTTCATTTTTTTTAATTGCTTTTACCAATCACATTACATAACTCACTTTCTCTCTCCCTTTTTTCTATATGAATTTGCCAATCACATCACATACTCAATCACAAAATGCTATTCAAATACTTTTCATTCAAACACACATTGCATTTGAATGCAAAGCAAATACTTTTCATCCAAATACATAATGCAATGCCAATGCAATGCAATGCTTTATCCAAACGCCCTATAAGAATGTGATTACACAATCAAAATAATGCAGGGGGATCATAATGAATGTGAAATGCTCATGCAAATTTGATGTATTTGTGGATAAATTGATATGCTTGAAGTTCACACAGCAAATATGAAAACTTTGTGAAGAAATAGATTAGATTCTGAGAGAGTAAGCCACAACCAATCTTTTTAAAATTGAATCTCTGGTTACTGTAGTGACCTTCATCAATAGAAGTTTAATATTATAAAAAATCAGAGCGACTTTATTTCTTCATTTTTAGTTAATGAAACGTTGTTTTGTTTTAGTTAGGTTTCTCAATAGGTTTTTCCCTAATCAAGTTTATAATTTTCGATATCTGACATCTTCCTAACATTTAGTAATGCCCTTTCACCTTCTCTTTAGATTTGGGATGCATCTCGGTGTAAGAAGGTAAGAATGATGGAGGGCCATCGATTACGTGCTGGGGCCTTGGCATGGAGTTCATCTTTGTTGTCTTCAGGTAGCCGAGACAAGAGTATTCTTCTACGAGATATACGTGCCCAGGAAGACTTTGTTAGTAAACTTTCCGGTCACAAATCAGAGGTTAGACTCCTATGTCAATCAGCTTAATTGACATAATGTTCCAGACCAGTTGAAGTTTCATTTACCATGTTTTATGAAACAATGAAACATTGACATCATATATGTTGGTTTTGGTAGTTTTAGCTCTCTCTTATCTTCTTGTGTACTTTTCCACTTATTAAAACGCACCATAATGGTGATTTGTTTTGTCTTTTAGGTTTGTGGATTGAAGTGGTCGTATGATAACCGTGAGTTAGCATCAGGGGGCAACGATAATAGGGTATGAAATCCTATTTGTTTTTTGAAACTTTGATGTGCCTGATTTCTATGAGCATAAGTTAATTTTGTTAACCCGAATAATTTTATCTGGTCAATATACAGCTTTTTGTCTGGAATCAACATTCAACTCAACCAGTGCTGAAATACTGTGAGCATACAGCGGCCGTGAAAGCTATTGCATGGTCTCCCCATCTTCATGGACTTCTTGCATCTGGTGGAGGAACAGCAGACAGATGTATTCGTTTCTGGAATACAACCACTAACTCACACTTGAGCTGCATTGATACTGGAAGCCAGGTTGCTTATCTAGCTCTTGTCATGCTTAATTCCCTTCTCATTTTAAATGAAACCTGCATGGGCTGAAATTTGTTTATAAAGATTGTATAAAAGGAACTTTTAGAAACCTGCGTTTTTAAGCTGAGTCCTCAAGATGATCTTCCCTTGCGTCATTCCTTTAGCAAAATATCAATTTGACATGTTTGGTATCTTACCGTGTATTAGAAATATGTATTAAATAGGCCGTGACTGTCCAATATCTGAGATATGCAATATTTACTTGACGTTGGATGATTATAGCTGGTTAAATGTTTGTGGTCCAAACATATATTTGATAGCAATAGATCGTGCATTAGAATGAGACTTAAATATCTTTCGGCTTTACATCTGCAGGTCTGCAATCTTGTATGGTCTAAAAATGTGAATGAACTTGTGAGCACCCATGGATACTCTCAAAACCAGATAATAGTTTGGAGATATCCTACCATGTCAAAGGTACGAGGTTTTACTCTAATCTGTCTTTGTTAGTTTAGTTTAGTTTTTAGTTTTTCCAGTTTCCCTTCTGTTTGTTTTATGTTTAGTATTTCCCTTCTCCTTACTTTTGTTCTTGAGGGTTTCTCATCCTTTTTCCATTGTATTTGATTATTCAATCAATGAAAGGTCTGTTCTCATTTATAACAAAACAGCATCTGTTATTTTAATGCAGCTGGCAACTCTCACCGGTCATTCATACAGAGTCCTATATCTTGCTATCTCGCCTGATGGACAGGTATAAAGTTTTCTTTGCAGTCTGAATCACAGATAGTTTAGAATGCTTGTCTGTCACTTAATTTCTAAAACGTCTATTTTTCAGACGATTGTCACGGGTGCTGGAGATGAAACACTTAGATTTTGGAACGTTTTCCCTTCTCCTAAATCTCAGGTAAACGATTCTTTAGATGATGATGATTTCATAGAATTTCCGCACTGTTGATTATGTCTATATAGTTTCGCAGTCCTTTCTCATGTACGTTCAATTATTGAAACCATTGGGAAAAGCTTTATCAGTTAAGGTTCCTTGAGAACTTCTCTGACCTTGATTACTTTTACAATATTATTCCAAATCAAATTTGGATCAGTAGTTTTATTTGACGAGAAATGATAAGCATAATCGACTGCGCAGAGCATGGTTGTGTCCATCCTCGTCCTTTTGTTGTGTCAATTTGACTAAAAACCTTACTCCAGCTTTAGAATGAAAAAATAACTTTAGAAAAATCTTATTGCAGAACACGGACAGTGAAATTGGAGCATCATCTCTTGGAAGAACTATAATTCGGTAACCGCAGACGTTCAACGGCTTAATTGGCTACCTTCAGAGTTTCTTGGGTCTTCACATGATTTGCAAAAAATCAGATAATCTCCCGCACCCGAAATTCATCAAGCTCAAAGCGTGCCATCTAATTGTGCCGCCTTAAACAAACGCACGGGTGGCTTGGGATTCTGCCCGGACCTGAAAAGCTTCAAGAAGTGCAAGAGTGGAATCTACCTTGTTCCACTCGAGAAAGATGATTCTTTTTTATATTTTATTTTTTTGGTTTCCCACTTATATAGAGGTTTGTATAGAGGGGAGTGTTGTCAATTAATTATACCTGCTCTCTTTGCATTGCATTTCTTTTTTTAAACGAGTGTTTGCATTGTAAATTTGAAAGAGGGGAGAACTACATTTATGTTTTGAACATCTAGGTATAGTTCATTTTTTACAATCATTGTAAATAATTGTCATTTTTTACGCGGGATTCTATCCAACCTTTCCTTCCCACACGGTGACCTACGGAATTAAACAAGAGTTGTTGAGAAGATTGGATGTTTTCGTTTAGCACAAAAATTTGTAATGAAAAAATAGAGAAGGATAAGCTTTCCTTTTCTATGGATTTGGTCTTTTACTGTTCCTTTGACCTTGTTATGAAGACTTTAAAGGATAAGCCATGTCTTTTTCATATATTTATTTGTATTTATGATAAATGGAGGATTAGCCAAAGTCGTATAAAAGCTAAATTTAGAAAACTCTGAGCTTTTTGCAAATTTCAAATTTAAAGCTTTATATAACTCAAATTGATGCTAATTTTAACTGCCGGTAGAATTACTTGGCCATGTGTCTCTCTCTATAAGGGTGTGTGTGTGTGTGTGTTCGAGTACTTTGGATAGGGGTGAAAAGGCTTCAAAAACGGAGTCAAAGTAAAAAATTCCACATGTTACGTATTCATCATCAGAGAGCTACTCGATTTGTACGGTAGACGTAACCTCCACATACTTGTTTTGGCATATCGTGAGATTTTTTGTCAAAACGCAATAATAATAATAATAATAAAGTAACAATTTAGATTGATATCATATGAGTCGTATTTGATGAATCCGCATAGAGCATGAATGATAAAAATACGACACGACATTATAACAGTCAGGCATGAGCGAAGGGGCATAAAACTGCGCACCACAAGATTGACAAAAATAAAAAGTCAATGTTGGGCATCAAAAGGAGGACAGAAATTAAAGTCTTGAGGGTAAATTGACCATTTAACCATCAATTTCCAAGTTTTTAGTAAAAGGACGACACGACACTATAATCGACTAGGAATGAGTAAGGGAGCACAATATAGAACACCACAAGCAAGACCAGAAGGAGAAGGCTTCACGTAAAATGACGTTTTAACCATCAACTTCCAAGTGTTTAATAATAAACGACGTTTTAATTCAATCTTCGTTTGATAGCTAAGTATAACTAACCACCACAATAACCACCTATGGTAGCAGCATAATGATATTAATATAGATGTCATACTTAGTTGTTATCTTTATCAGGTCTTGATTTCAAGGAGGCTGCTAATTATTGAAGAAATAGGGTTAGGATTCTTATCATTTTATTGGTAAGAGCTCATTCAACGATGTCTAGGACGGGAGGTGCAAGGATACTATCAATACCATTACTCTTGTTAAAAAAAAAAAAGAAAGAAAAACTAACAACCACAACAAATACATTTCACAAAAACACATCATAGCACCAATTAAACTCAAAAATTTGTGATGGAAAACAAATTAATGAATTTCTTTGTTTTCTTTGATTTTAAATGAATTTCGTTCCACGCCAAGAACAAAAACAATTTACACAAATCTTGGGCCTCCGTTGTAAGAATGAAATATTCTTCAAATTTCTCTATTGACTAGTAATACGATATGCTGCTTTTTCCTTTCATTCCTTTGACAATCAGTACGGTCTTAGATTTGCATCCGTTGCTTCATAGAAATGTATAAAACATGCTAGCTGCTCTTCCATTGAGCTAGTTCGGTATTTATGATAAACGAAGGATTTGGTATGTCATATAAAAGCTAAACTTAGCAAACTTGTAGAGCTTTCTGCATTTTGCAAGTTTAAAGCTTTTGTGACTCAAGTTTATACTAATTTATGACTTATTTATTTATTGTATTGCATTCGTATTATATTTAAATATAATGTAATTTTCATTAAAACGTAAAAATATTACATTCAAATACTAATCACATCACAATTTAAATCTAATATAATTTACTATTTATTATTTCACTTTTTCTATTACTATTACTAATCCCATCACATATCCCTTTTCTCTCTCTATTTTTACGCATCATATCATATATTCATTATTTAAATACAATTCAAATTCTTTTTATTCAAATGCATATTCAATATTTACTCATCCCAAACACAATTCGATTACTATTACTAATCATATCACATATTTTTTCTCTTTCTACTTTTACACATCACATCATATATTTATTATTTAAATACAATTTAAATTCTTTTTATTCAAATGCATATTCAGTATTTACTCATACCAAACATACATTGCATTCAAATATAATACAAATACTTTTTTATCTAAATGCAAATTACATTCAATGTATTGTATTCAAACGTAACGCAAATGTAATACTCTTACCAAACATTCTTCTTTTAAGACTAATTAGTTTATATTAATTAGTTACCAATAGAATTACCTGGTTACGTGTCTCTCTACGCTTGTGCGTTCAAACTTTGGGTATGGATCCTTACAAGGCTTCAGAATGGTGTCAAAGGAAGGAATCACATCGGATGAACCGGATAACCAAAAATCTGACTAACGTCTGACTTTGAATGTGAAAAGTTCTAAATAGGCATATGATAATTCAAAATTTTGTTTGTTTCTATCACTCCCAACATTTCAAATATGTATTCTTTCTAACATTATAAATGGATATTTAGAAACTAATATTTCAGATAATATAAATTGTTGCAAAACATTGCCATTTACAATTTTTAAGCAAAATTTTGAATGTTAGGGGGATCAATATTATGTCGTGTAGATTTTTCTCTCAAAATGTTAGAAGAAGCTCAAAGCTGGAATTCAATAGTCAACAAGCCCGCCCATGAAAGCAAAGTCATGAAGAATCTCTATCTGAATTGCACAATGCTGAATTGATGATTAAATATTTTAATATTAGAGAGCCCCTCAAATTTGTATTTTGCATGTATTATCCACATACTTCACCATGTACATGAGACGTATACTCCACAAACTATTTTTGCACATCATGCGAGATATTTGTTTTAAATAATAATGATAATAAAATAACAATAGATAGATATCAGATCAGTTGTGCTTCGGTGAATCAACATATAGAATATATAGATGAATAATATAAGTATAACACGAAATAAGGAGATGCTACCAAAAAAAGGAAATAAGTAGAAGGGTACAATATTGAACAACACAAGCAAAGACCAAAAAAAGAAAAAAAGAAAAAAAAGAAGTCTTCAAGTAAGACGACATTATAACTATCAACTTCCAATAAGTTTTAACAAGGAGATGAGTAGAAGGGAACAATATTGAACACCACAAGCAAAGACCCAACAAAAAAGGGAAAGAAGTGTTCAAGTAAAACGACGTTATAACTACCAACTCCCAATATAATTAGCAGCCACAAAAATTTGTGATGGACTCTCACACGCACACAAAAACTCACGTTTTACATCACCAAACAGAGATAAGACAACGAAAACGGCAAAACAATCATGAAGATTTTTATGAATGAAAAAATTAAAAAAAAAAAAAAGAAACAGTTTTGAAGCAATTATTTATATAAATGATTGACTTTTTTATTTTAAAAAAAATAGTTTTTAATTAGTGATTGATTATAATCCATCAGATTTTGACCATTGTTAATCAATCGTTATTTATCAATTAGTGAAAAATATATATTAAGATTGATTGATTATTAATTAATTAACGTTAATTAACCATCTTTTAAAAAATGAGCATTTTACTAATTTTACAAAATTATAGCACATGAGACTGGGTCCTACATCTTTGTGCACGAGGCAGCGCAATTTTCCCATTGCACATAAAAGGAAACCATGCTTTGACAAAGCGTGAGGGCGTGGGGCAAATATGCTTTCAAGTCGTCACAGCTGTTTGTAGTGCAGCCATTATAAAAAAATAAAAAAAAAATCAGTTTTTTTTATTATCAATTAATTAACTTAAACAGGGAGCAAATTTTGTAATTCACATATATAGACGTTTAATGAATTATTTATCATAACACGAGATAAATCCATTATCTTTAATTATATTATACGTTAGTCTATACATCTTCTTATTTTCAAACAAATTTGCATAGTGTATTTAAATTTTAAAAGTCATCACATGATAGCATGCCTTTGTTATTAACGCATATTTTTTGATGATAAATCTGTTAAAAATTTCATCGAAACAAAAAAAAGATAGATTAAAAAAAAAAACAAAGTTTAATGCAATTCCAACAATTTAAGCAAAAGAATAGATAACGTTGTATGTTAGTCTATACATCTTCTCATTTTCAAACAAATTCTCATAGTATATTTAAATTTTTAAAATCGTTACGCGATACTATATTTATATCCAATTAAGAAATTTTTTATTTTTGAAGGAAAAAAAAAAAAACTTTGACCCCCTAATTGTACCTCAAATTTTCTTAATTGTATATTTATTTTTATTTTGAATATGATTTAGGGGTTGTCTGGGGTAATGTCTCCATATCTTAAAAATCAACTTTTTTTAAAAAATTTCATCATTTTTTATTATTTACATCTCCAAAACGCTATAGTAAACTCTAAACTTTAAAAATTCATAATTTTATGTATACAAGTACAAATGAAACAATTTTTTGTAAATTACATAAAATTTTAAGAGGAACGAAATAATATCCATATTGATATTTTTTTTCTAAAAATATTTTTAAAATTTTTTACTTTTTCAGCTCAAATAGTTTTTTCTCTCAAATACATTTTCAAAATAACTTTTTTTTAATCCAAAAATAATGTCTCCAGCCTTCTCTCCTAATCACCCTCTCTTGAGATTAAGGAAAGTAGATTTACAGTTGAAAGTTCACATCAATCTAAAAGCAAAATGCAAACCATCTAAAATTAACGACAACTTTTCACGCAAATCACATTAATATTAATTAGAGAAACAACAAACACGAACGCTGACATTTATCTTAAATCCTTCGTCCGCAGCTGCTGCGGACCAGTCTTTTAGTGAAATCTACTGACAATTCAAAACAAATAATAAAGAAAGAAGGAAACTTTACCAGTTGACACCTAACTGGATTAATTAATCTAATTTCTTGTTCCAGTAGAAGAATTTTGTTTACACTAGACATTTACATTGAATGAGAGCCAACAAATTATCAAAACACAAACTTATCATCATCATCATCATCGTTTAATGAGGATCAATCTAGGTTTGTCTGGTTTGCTGCTGACATATCTGGTGGGTCCCACCAGCGGTTTTTCTATCCAAATTGGTAACCACCTCTGACCAGGGATAAGTAAAATAGTTGGATGAACTAAACGTGATTGGCGGGAAACAACAGTCGCATGCCTCTTGGCACCGACGGGGCAAGTCCCATTTGCTTATGGGAGTTGTTGCCTCCTCCCCCACGCAGTCCTGATCGTGATCGTGGGTCCCATTTGCTGCGCCTTTAAGTGGGCCCCAGCACTCGACCTTGTTGAATTCTGGAACGTTCGAATTGAAGTAGACCCACACCAGGGCCTCCTGTAGTTCTGGGTAGTTCTTCAGCAAATTCTCATCCCCATGAACGAATGCCTTCAATACCTATATACATATATATATATATAATATAATATAGTTAGGTGTCACTGTTGATAATCATCGTTAAAAGCTTCATTATAATGTAACCTTCAGGCAATCCTAGAGGGCCCAAGTTTATAATTAGTCGCAATTTTTAATTAATAGAAAATCACTTGTAATAGTTTCAGCCATTTGCAATACGGTACGGTTATTAGTATAAAATATTATATTAACATTAAATTTAAGTTTAATACGTGTTTAGATTAAAAATGTTTATATTATATTCAGATTTAATGTATGTTTGCATTAAAAAATATTTAAATTGTATTTAAATTTTATATTTGTGATATAACTGATAAAAATAGACAAAAAAAAAGAGAATATATGATGTAGTTGATAAAAATAATAGAAAAAGTGAAATAAACAATAATAATTGTATTAGATTTAAATTGTAATATGACTGATATTTAAATATAATATTTTTTACATTTACATGAAAATTACATTATATTTAAATACAATGTAAATATAGTATTATAACCAAACCAAGTCAAACCAAATGCGCTATAAAAATTTTTAGAGTAAAATCTAATTAAAATAAGATCAAAATTAAAAACATAAAATTAACTGAGGACTCGTTTGTATCAAATTTCAGAGATTTTTTTTTTGTTAAAAAAAAGTAGTTTTAAAAAATATATTTGAAGAAAAAAATTGTTTGAAGTAAAAATAAAAGTAAAATTTTAAAAGTTTATTCAAAAAATTATTAATATAAATATTATTTCGTTCCTCTTGAAATTTTATGTAATTTAAAAAAAAAACCATTTCATTTAAACTTGTATACATAAAGTTATTGACTTTTAAAATTTAAAATTTATTTTAATATTTTATAGACGTGAATAATTAAAAGTGATAATGAGGTAAAAAATATTAAAAAAGATATTTTAGAGATTTTTTTTTTTTTTTGAGCCAAACGAATTTGAAACAGATTTTACTGTTAAAAACAGAAATATACCAATAGTACTTTTTTTTTTAATGTCTTAGTGTAAAATTCTTCAAAAGTAGTTATTAATATATCTAATAATAAAAAATTCTTTTTAAGTATTGGTCACATATTATATTTGAAGAACCGTTTTGGAAAATATATATGTTCTTTTTTTTTTTTTGGAAAAGTGACCTTTTTATCAAGTCTTTTTTTTTTAATAAAATCCTAATGTAATTTAATAACAAAAAAAAAACAGAGTATTGATAAGATCTTTTTTTCATGGCAAAAAATTTAATATGTGTAATAAACTCACCACAGGAAGTTCTTTGCAGAAGATGAAGTATCTGAGCCGAGCACACAAATCTAACAAGAAATGTCCTCCACTAATGTGACAATGAACATGGAGTGACATCTTCCCTTTCACTTTCTTCCACTCGGCCACTACTTCATCTCTCTGCAATTTGTTATACCATCCCTGCAACTGCACCCACAAAAAAAAAAAAAAAAAAAAAAAGATTATTCATACTACAAATTTCAAGAAAAATTTTATCACCTTTTTTTTTAATCATATTCCACAAGGGAAAAGGGCTAAATAAAAAAAAAAAGGATATGGGTTTTTTTTGAGAAGAATGGTTTTTTTATTTTTTTACCTGAGAATTGTTTATTGTTTGAGAGATGGCCAAAGTGAGTTTAGAGGTGATATCACTATGGGTAAGTGTGTAAGTTCTTGGGAGATTCCCAGGGTGTTTCTTTTCATCAACTCCTAAGAAAAGTACTTTCAACTTTGATGCTTCAAATATTGCTGGCCCAAATAACCTTGCAACCTGATCATCAACATCATTCATCAGCCATCATCAATCACTATATATATATATAGAGGACCCACCAAAAAAATAACAATAATAATAAACATTAAAAAAAGACGGAGATTTACAGGAACAATGGCATGGTTAATATTGTTCTTCCTCTTGGATCGTGATCTTCTTCTACAATCTGAAAATAGATGATTTTGGTGCTCATGATGATGAGAAAGTGAATTGGGCTTTAGCTTCGATGGAAGAAGAGAAGAAGCAGCTGTCAAAGAACCCATCTTTTACTTCTATCTCTCTTTGTTATTTTCTCTCTCTTAAACTCGATAATCTGCTCCAGCCTTCTCGGAAGACTCAATCCTTGCTAATATAGGAAGAGTCGTTGGACTGAAGGAATTGATCTTTTGCTTTTGCTTTGAGAATATCTTTTCCCTTTGTTTTTTTTTTTTCCCCCCCTTCTTTTCTTTCCTTTTGCTTTATTTATTAGCTTTGCTTGTTCGTCGAGCATTGTCAAAGTAGTGACTTTGAAGATTTGGTTTTATGGAGTGAGAAAGGGGAGAGAGGGGGGGAGAGAGAGAGAGGAGAGTCGGTTGATGCTCTTGGCTGTATTAGGGAACGTTACTGTTACTTAGAGTTGTAGGTTTTTCCAATTGACCGTATTGTCCAGAGAAAGAAAAAAAAGATAATGTTAAAAGGACTTGACATTTAGTTTTTATTTATAGATCATTCTGTAAACGAATTGCGATTTCATTAATGTATTGTATGTGATTATATTATATTTAAATATAATATATTAAAATTATTTTATATTTAAATGAAAAATATTTACTTTATATTTGAATGTAATGTATGTTTAAATAAAAGATATATAAATTATATTTTAAAGTTGAAGAGTTGATGTGATTGATAAGAGTTGATAGAAAAAGTAAGACGAAAAAAAATGATGTGAATGAAAAAAAAATTTATTTTCAAAATATTTTGAAATAGTAAATATATTTGAAGCATTCTTAAAAATTATTATACTTAAATGTAAAATTTTTATATTTAGATAAAAATTACATTGTGTTCACAATGTGAACTTAAAACTGTAAACAAACACCCTATTAAATTGGGTGTTCATCTTTTAAAGATGAAAATTTTTTATTCTTAAAACATAAACTATTCTATTGGAGAATAAAAAGTTATTTAAATAGGTAAAATAATTTTTTTTAGAGAAAAAAAGTATTTTTTTTATGCGTAAAATGAAAGAAATTTTATGTTAATGTATGGAAATTTAAAAATTTTACTTTTTAAAATTAAGTATTTTTTTATTTTTGAAAAATTAAGTATCCAAATAAAGAAAGTGCACACTATATAAGATACATAGGAAGAATTTATTTTTATTGGAAATAATATTTAATATTAGTGATGTGCTCATAATATTTCAAATAAAACTAGATTATCAAAAGAGGCAAGAATACGAAAAAATAAGAGAATAAAGAAAAATAATAATAGGGATATCAATTCTAATATTAACATTTTGAGTACCAACTCTTATGTCATATTATTATTAGTAAAACAACTAATTGATATAACAATATGTTAAACATTTATTTACAAAAAAGACAACTTATATGCAACATAAGTTAAGATTATAGTGGGTGTTCCTGGCATTTTTTAATAAAGAATTCTCATGGTTTTTAATTGTTCATGGATTCTGTTCTGGTCAGTAATAGCTTAGAAGATGTAATTAAATAGGATTCACTTATGAGTCCACTTGATTCTCTTTTTGAAAATCATATGGCAGATCTATTAATAGGACGTGTATTTGTCTTACTATGTATATATAAAAAAAGAACCACTATAGTGAGTTCCATGTTATAGAGAATGAGTAATTCTTATGGCTTTGTTTAGAAAGTCAATAGAAGTGCCTATGGGTTCTTTTATAGTCCATATTTGCTTAGAAGTTATAAGTTAATAGGTTCGCTGTTTTGTTTGATTGGGATGTTCATTTTTAGTAAAGAAAAAATTCATGTTTAAGACTATAAAATATTTTATGTTTAAAAGTGAAAAGGTGTTTAAATGGATTAAAAAAAAATTCTATTTCTGAGAAGAGAAAGAAGGAAAATCTTTTTAAATGTGAAAAAATTTTAATATCTAACATAAAAATAGAGATAGGCTAATTTTAGACAGATAAATTTTTGGTATAATTTTAGACCATTTTCAAGTTTGAACCCCATCTGAACATATGTTTGGTCTTCTTTTTAAAGATCAAGTGATTGATCTGCGTTTGCATTTGCCTTACCATATATATATATATATAACAGAAAAAAAAAATTAATGGTCAAGAATGATATTAAGTATTATTCATTAATAAAAAATATATCACACAGACATTAATATTTTTGAATGGGTTTAATTTACATTGGTAACGATATCAGTACTGCTGGTGTTTTTAAAATATTTTTTCTACTATTCGTGGCAAAGCGAGCGGTTTATAGGCGGTAAGCACGGCTCCAAAGCAAAGTAGCCGACGTGGGGCTTTTGGGCGGGCGCGGTCCACGTGGTTCTAGCTAAGGCTACGGTTTGTTCGTGGTCGTCGGCCATACAGCAACGCGCCACTTGAGGTCTTTTTATTGCGGATATGAAATAATTATAGTTTTGTAATTTTTTCTTTGGTAAAATATAGTTTGATAAATTTGGTGCCTCTGATATATTCTAGCTCATGATGCAATATTTATTTTAATTTTTATTTGGTTGTTTAACCTCTAATTGTATACCAAATCACATATCAACAGTTAACTCTTGATTTTAAAGATCGCATTATCCCGAATTTTTATGTTTTTATATCAATTATTCATCTATCGATGATCCCCAAAAAAATTGAATGAAAAAAATGTCACATAAAAATGATTTTAATATCATTTATTCTAAGGCTATTCTCTTAAAAAATGACATTGTTAGAAATAATTTATATATAACAGTCATTAGTTCTTATAAAAAAAAAAAAAAAGAAAGATGAGTTTTATAGTTTCACATAGTCAATGAGTGGGTATATGTAATTGTTCATAAATAAAGAAATCACTTATTAATGATATATGACCTTTTATAATAAAGCTTAATAGCAAAACTATACAAGTTGAGGTCTAAGTGATATACCAAATAGAGGCATAGGTCATCACAAATAATACGAGAATTTCAAGCTTATACCCAATGAGGACATTTGGCCCCAAAAGGAAAGAAGATTGTGATAGTCATCAGTCTTTATAAAAAAAATTATAAGATGTATAATCTCACATCGTTTAAAAAAATATATATATGATAATTCATAAATAAAGAGACCACAAGCTAAGGATAGAAGGCATTTTAAGGTAAAGTCTAAAAACAAAACAGTATGGGTCAAGACTAAAATAAATTATATATCGTATCAAAAGAAGACATGTGTTCGTAACGCTTCACTTTCTATGGCTTACCAAGTACAACAACAATATTTACTATGGTGATGAGAAATAAGAGGTTTCAAAGATACATTTTTAATTGATCAGGGCAGTATGACATGTTCAAAACCAAAACTCTAGGACCAATATAAGGTTAAATTTATAATTTGAGGGATTATTTACGAAAATAACCATTTTATTTCTAATGTAAAAGATAAGTAAATTATGATTACAAACATAACTTCACTCAAATTTGGTAATTGACACAATTATATATATAGAGTTTAAACCTCCGTATCTTTAATATAAAAAAAATAACCAATACAAAATTTATAAAACTACAATCATAAGAAACTAGAGGAAAACTTTTAACTTCTTCAAAATATTTCTTCACAACTATTTCATATAGAAGTAAAAATGTAAATCAATTCATCTAAAAAAACTTATTATGCGTAATTCTAAATTAAAGGAATTTAAAATATACAATGCGAATAAGAAATTTAAAATTGTCTCTTAAGATAAGTTCAGGAATTTTTGTGATACTTAATTAATATATAGAAAAAGTGTATGTATGTTACAGATGTGTTGAACAAGCAAAAATGAAAGAAACAAAGCTCGCTTAGAAAAAAAAAAAAAAAAAAAAGGAAAGAAAGAAAGAAAGAAAGAAAGGGAACAAAAAAAAAAAAAAATTAAGGTGACAATAAATGTGAAAGAGTAGAAAGGAAAAAACGACGTAACGGTGCTAATAATCTGAGTTTACTATATATGCATGGCATTAAAAAAGAAAAAACGTAAAAGTAATAGGAGGAGTTAAAACCAAAAACAAACCACGTAAAAGCCGTGTAGAATAAAAGGAAACAATAAAGCAGTAGTTTTAAAAATAAAAAATAAAAAAATAAAAGGAAACAATTGGATTTGAATGAAATTTGTTTTTTTAAATGTTGTATTTGGTTGAAAAGTATTTGTTTTGTATTTGAATGAAATGTGTGTTTGGATGAAAAGTATTTTAGAGTTGAAAAGTTGATGTGATTGGTAAAAGTAGAGATAAATAGTGAAATTAAAAAGTTGATGTGATTATTTTAAAAATGTTTTGAATTGTAATTGTTTTGTAACACTGTTGCAAAATTTGTGTTTGGTGTAAAATTATATTGTATTTAAGTAAAATTAAAATATAATATTATTGCCAAACGACACCTAATTAAGTGAAAAGAAAATAAATTTGAACCACTGCATTAAGTTAAGTGTAAATGCCATTTCCCGTTCTATATAATTTTTTGTTTTGAATGGTATATAAAGTTTTTATATAAGTAATTTAAAGATACAGTAAATTATTTAAAACAAAAAATGAGAAAAACAATTCAAAATACAGGGGGAAAAAAAAAAGGCAAGACCCAATAATGAAATATAAAAAGACAAACAAGATTGATAGAAATACAAAACCCATGAAAATCACACTCTCCCTTCTATATATTTATATTCATTATCATAGATTGTAATAATGACGAATAGAAAAAGCTATATATATATAGATACATATTTTCTATAACGACATGTGGAAATTATGGTTTTTCCCTGTCCACTGGGGCCATATGAGGGCAAATATTCTTCATGGCTTGTCACATCTGAATTGAATTTTTTTATTTTATATTTTTTTGTAAATACCTTGAATTTTAAAATGGGTAAGAATTTGGTTTGTAATATATTTTTAATTATTAAAATATCCCTAAACTTTTAAAATTGCATTTAGATTCTTACATTAAATTTTAGACGAACGTAAGAGCATAATAGTGACATGACAATTATAGGGAAGGTCATTCTCATAAAGCAAGGCACGTTGATTTATATTTGTATTTAAATAAAAAATACTTTATTACTTTAAAAAATTATTAAACTCAAAGCAATTTACAACTAAAAGCAATCTTTATGAATTAAAAAAATTCACAACTGAGTAAAAAATCAAGTTACAAGTCAAAATAATCTTTATGAATTAAAAAATTCACAATTTGTTAAAAATCAGAAAAAAAATAATAAAGAGGGCAACAAAAATGTTGTTTCTTGTTAAAAGACAAATCAATTTAAAATAAAAAGAAATAAAAAAAAAAACTAATATCTTTTATTTATCTTTTTATGAAAATTTATTTTTTAGTTTACTTATGATTTGTGAATTTTTTTTTAATTCATAAAGATTATTTTCATTGAAGATTTTTTTTGGATTTATTGATTTTTAGGGTAATACAGTACTTTTGTTTAAAAAATGATGTCTTCTGCCATTCTTTATGATTTCTTTATGAGCCGAGAGCTTGAGACAACTTCTCTATTGACGTCACTTCACTGCAATACCTTTACCCATCTTTAAAAATATAACAGAAAGATTAAAATACACTTTTTTTTTTTTTTAATGAGTTACTAGGTATTTTAATTAAAATAAATAAACTAATTACCAAACATCCATCTATTTAAGAGTTTAGGGGTATTTTTATGAAAAAGTAATAATAATAAAGTTTAGGGACTAAAGCACTAAACGCTTACTAACTTAAAAGATCAAGGGTATTTAATAAAAAAATAAAATTTAAGAATTAAAATCTCACCTATTTAAAAGTTTAGAGATCAATTCAACAATTTACCTTTTTTAATAAAGATATGCATTTATGTAGAAGTCTATATCATACAGTTATAAATATTGTCTAATAATATTTTATTTGTATTTTTATTATAAATCTCAAAATTCAAAAAGAAATTTATGTTTATGAAAAAGGGGAGTTTTACAATGGAAAACATGGACTTTTTCTCATTGAAAGAGAAAAGTAATATCAACCATCTGATTGCCTTTTATAGCGGATTTTGCCAACATAAGTGTATGTTATCGTTAACAAATAATAAAATGGTGAGTTGAGTATTACTCCCATGAAAATTGTTGCTAATATGTATTTAAATTATATTAATTCTAATTTTATTTGAACGACAGAAAAGCTAGTAGAAAACTAAACACAAAACTAAATACAGGAAAACCAATAAAAAGAAAGTTCTATGGTTTATGATTTTACTAGATTAATCATGTTTAAATTCTTTAACTTAATCGACTAATATGTTGCTTATGTTGCCAACAAATCTCACTAATATAATTATTAATCTTTCTCAAGCACTAGCAAATTACCATAACAAGCTAGTTATCACCTCTCGATCTCAAATCCCAAACTTACTATGATTCATTAAGTGTAAAAAATTCAAAATACTACACAAGTTGTGTCATGTTACGAAATTTTTGAATTTAAATTTCGCACATGAATGTATAAAAACTCAATTTGTTAGTGTGCCAATTAAAAAAAATTTTTATTATGAGGATTCAATTTTAAATTTTTGGGGTATTAAATATTAATTTGAAGATATTTAAAATATTTTTACAAATTTTAAAGTTTTAACAATTTTTTTATCCAATAAAATTTTAACAAATATTATTTCTTTTATTATTATTTTTTCCTTTCTTTCCTCTTTCCGGAATTATCCGGATGTTTTTTTTTTCTTCTTCCCCTTTCTCTTCTTAATATCTTCTCTCTCTTTGTTTTTTTCTTCACCGACTCACTCCCCCTCACCGACTCTCTCACCGGGCTCTCACTCCCTCTCTCAAGTCCTCCATTCTCACTCTCTCTCGTCTTACTCTCTCTTGCTCGCCGGGCTCTCTCTCTCTCCTTCCTTGCTCTCTCTTTTTTTTAACGCCCCCTTACCGATTCTCTCTCCCTTCCTCACCATTTCTCTTTCCTTCTCTTCTTCTTTCTCTCCCTTTTGTTTCGGTCGGACGCCACCAAAGACCGCCCAGCCGTGCCAAACGTTGACCGAGCCCGAGCCATCGCCAACCGCCTGACCTCGACCGGGACCGAAGTTCCGCGACCGTCGCCGGAACCAGCTCGTCCCCGTTCCGTCCGAACCAGCCGCGCCCGAAACACCCCACGCCGCACCGCCGCCAAGCCAAGCCGACCGAACGCCTCACCCCACCTTCCTCGCCACCACCAGACGCCGATCAAGCCCAGTCAAACTCCTAACCACCGATCGCCAGTCGAAGCCCGTGAGTCGCCGTCAACAACTGGCCGTGCCACCATTTCACAAGCCCACGCCCTCGCCACCGTTCACCAACCGGAGCCACGCCAAACACCACGGCCAGCCTATTCCCCTCGCGACGCCAATACCAAGCCCAACCCCATTCTTCGCCATCCGTCCCCGTCTAGCCGGTTGCCCCTCGCCACGCTGCCGATCGCCGTGCTCCACGCCACCAGCCACCGTCGGTTTCCCTGCCGCCGTGAGTCCCCTTTCCGGCCGGCCGATCCCTTCAAGCAAAGAAAAATAATAATAAATATATGTATATATGTGCGTAGATATATATGTATTATATAATAAATATTAATGATAAAAATACTAATATAATTTAAATAAGTGTTTTAAATTTATTTGGGATTGAGATTTGAATTTGTATTTGAACTGTTCTGGGAATTGGAACATTTTTCTGCAGGTTGAGCATTTTGAAGCTTTTGGGGAAGCCTATATTTAAGGCAGGTCATGCCGAAATTTTAAAAAAATATATATTTTGGATATTTGTGTTAAAATTGTTGTTTTAGAATTACGGTGTTAAAATAAAGTATCATTTTAAATTTTAAAATTCAATGGCATACTAATTAGTTGAGTTTACCGTAATTCGATTACGGAATTTCTGGACAGATAATTAAATTATCTGTGTTTTTTATTTTAGGTACTCGTTGATCGAATTCAAGGAAAAAGACTATCTTGGAATTTGTGCGAGAAATTGATCGTAGGTTAAATTGCCAACGAGGTAGGATATCTTACCCTTTCTTTGTAGCCAGTTTTGTTTTTAATGATTTGACCAAAAATCATTTAAAGAAAATGTGTTTATAAAGTTTTGAAATTTAGGTGATTTAGAAAATATCATGATTTCGGAAATTAAAGAAAAATATCCGGTCACGGATTTTTTTTGAAAAACAATACGGTATATTTTTATTATGTGAATCATATGTTCATGTGAAATGTTGAAAATTGGATTTGGTGTTAAAGTATACCGGGAGCCAGCACACACGTGCGAAGAGTGCACATCTCGATCGAGGATCACTCATCATGCTTCGGCATGGTGAGGGAGGCTCATACGGACCGTACACGAACTAAATGTATATAGGGACACAATTTACATAATTACGATTCCACGTTTATAATTCGGTACTGCATTGACATACTTAGTATGATGGTTAAATTAAAATGTTGAAATATTTTTTTTAAATATCCTACTGGGCCTTTCGCTCACTGTTTTAAAACTGGTAAACCCCCAGGAGATAAAGGTGATTAGAAGATACGGGTGACGTGGACTCGTCCATAGACGACAAGGACTGAAGACTTGAAGTAGTGTTCAGTACTTTAGGACAAAGTATGTATATGAGCATTCCGGGAATGTAAATTCTAAACTTTACTTTTGTGATCTTACTTATTTTATTTTATCCAAGTATGCATCTGTGAGATATAGGTACCTCACCACCTGATATTTGGAAAAAAATAGAAATAGAAATATAAATATTAATTAATTTAAAATATACAAGTATAATTTATAAACAAGTTTAAAGAGTCGGTAAAGAGTAAGATATAAAAATTGACAGACTTAGGAATCTGAGCTTTCCTTTCAATTATTCTTTTAAAATCTTATATCTGTTACTATCCCGGATTTTTGGGAAGTGACACCTGTCCCTGTTCCGGATTTTGGGACGTGACATGATTTTTGGTATCAGAGCATAGTTTAGGGTTCCCATAGGAATTATATGCATACTTGGAGTAAAATAATATGCTAATTTACAACCCGAAATTTTTATTTTATAGAATGCCGTCCAGACGTAGAAGGGGAACCGTCCCGACAACTACTCCAATCCCGACTTCAGCACCGACGCTAGAGCCGGACCAGGCTAACGTCACGGAAGCTATGTATCGAGTATTACAAAACATAGTTACTCGTACAAGAGATGAACCGGTCGTTCGTGACATGAATCGGAGCCTACGAGATTTCCAACAATTTCGAGTTCCAGCCTTTACTGGTGAAGGTGATCCTCAAGAAGCAGATGATTGGTTCCAAAGTGTGATAATGAAGATGGATACTATCCAGACCCCACCTGAATACCGGATTGAAATTATTTCCACCTATTTGGACGGTAAAGCTGACATATGGTGGAGACAAATTAGGAGAATGCACAATCTCCAAGAGATGACCTGGGAGATGTTTAAACAGTTATTCTATGATCAATTTTTCCCTGAGAGTTTTAGAGATCAAAAGATTATAGAGTTCATGAGCCTACAATAAGAAAATATGACCGTGTTCGAGTACGTGTCAAAATTTGGAGAATTATCCAGATTTGCTTCTACGATGGTGGCGACTGAGCGCACCAAATGTATCAAGTTTGAGCAGGGACTTAAACCATCGATAAGAAGACTAGTGGTGGGTATGCAGATTCGAGACTACCCGACGCTCGTGTCAGCTGCCCTGTGTATTGAACAGGATAATCAAAATTTCCAGAAAGAGAAATCTGAAGCTCCAAGGACGTCCAGTGGACCGACTAGAAGTCAACGTGGGACTCGTACTTATGTTAGTGGGGTCAACATTGAAGGTAGAAGAACTGACAGTACTAGTAACACTTCTACTGGAAGATTACACCCATATGAGAGGAGCTGTTATAACTGTGGCCAAACAGAACATTTAAAGAGAAACTGTCCTTACAGACAACAACAGCCGGCTCAACAATTCCAGCAGTCCAGCCAATCATCAGCAGGATCTCGTCAATCTGGATTTGGACAATTTACCCAGGGACATTTTAACCAGGGACAGTCAGGATTTGGCCAGTCACAATATAGGCCACCATAAGCCCCTTATCAACCAAATTTTGAACCTCAATCATTTCAGTCACGGTGGAGACCTCAGATGTCCACTAGTAGGCAAGCTTCTTCGCAACCGCCACAATTCAGGCCAGCGGGACCCACTGCCTTGAGGAACAGGGAAGAACCAACAACTCAGAATAGTCCACGGTTATGGAGGGTATGATTCTGATCTCTTCTAGTTGGGCACACGTATTGTTTGATACTGGTGCCAGCCATTCTTTTATTGCATCTACGTTTACAAAAGCATTAGAATTAGAAATCAAACTTTTAGAGTCACATTTGCACCTAAGTACGCCACTTGAAAAAACCGAAACTTCATTGATATGTTGGACTAATGTTGTTACGCGAGAAGGCGAACAACTTAATGTCCAATTCATTATCCTACCAATGAGACGCTATGATGTGATTCTTGGTATGGATTGGTTAACTTAGAATAGGGCAACATTAGATTGTCATCACCGAAAGGTGATATTAGTCATAGAGCCGAACCCGACGGTGATCGAACTCAAAGATCCAGATCAAGTGATGACCAGTGAGCTGTTGAGATCAGCCATAGGTGGTCGACGAAAGTTATCTTGCGCCGCTATTATTTTTGCATTGGAAGGTGATAACAACGTGGAAAGAGGTGATCACTACACTTCAGTGGTAGATGAATTTCCGGATGTATTTCCTGAAGATTTACCTGGTTTGCCACCTGACCGAGAGGTAGAATTATGCATTGATCTTGTTCCCGGTACAGCTCCGATATCAATTCCGCCTTACAAAATGGCACCTGCGGAGAAAGCTGAATTGCGAAAACAATTAACTGAGCTAGAACTTAAAGGATTCATTCGGCTTAGTAAATCACCATGGGGAGCACCGGTCCTATTTGCAAAGAAACAAGATGGAAGCTTGCGATTGTGCATTAACTATAGGCAACTGAATAGGGTGACCATCAAGAATAAATATCCTTTGCCAAGGATCGATGAGTTATTTGATCAACTTGAAGGTGCTCGGTACTTCTCAAAGATTTATCTGAGATCTGGATATCATCAGTTGAAAATTCGAAAGGAAGATATCCCAAAAACTGCATTTAGGACTCGATATGGATCTTACGAATTCTTGGTTATGCCTTTTGGGTTGACGAATGCTCCATCAACTTTCATGGACTTGATGAACTGTGTTTTTCGACCATTTCTAGATCAGTTTGTCATCGTCTTCATTGATGATATTCTGATCTATTCAAAGACCCGGGAAGAACACGAACAACACTTAAAGTTGGTCCTACAAACTCTGCGGGGACATCAGTTGTACGCTAAGAGGGAGAAATGCGACTTCTGGTTATCTGAAGTCAAATTTCTTGGGCATGTTATCTCTAGTCAAGGCATAGTCGTGGACCCTACAAAAGTTAAGGCAATAATAAAATGGGAACGACCTAGAAATGTAACCGAAATCAGAAGTTTTCTGAGATTAGCGGGATATTATCGTAAATTTGTTCAGGATTTCTCGCGAATTGCAGCCCTAATGACACGATTGACAAGAAAAGATGTTCGATTTGACTGAGACAACAAATGTGAGAACGCTTTTCAAGAATTAAAAACTCGCTTGACCAGCGCCCCAGTTCTTGTAATTCCCAAGCCTGAAGAACCTTATGAAGTTTATACTGATGCATCGAAAGAAGGACTCGGGTGTGTTCTAATGCAGAGAGGACATGTCGTAGCATACGCATCTCGACAATTGAAGACGCATGAGAAAAACTACCCAACACATGATTTAGAGTTTGCAGCCATTATTTTTGCTTTAAAAATTTGGAGATGCTATCTCTATGGTGCCTCATTTCGGATTTTCTCTGATCATAAGAGTTTGCAATATCTCTTTACTCAGAAAGATCTGAATTTGAGACAAAGACGTTGGGTAGAGTATATGGAAGATTATGACTTTACTCTAGAATATCATCCAGGTAAGGCTAATGTCGTTGCGGATGCTCTTAGTCGAAAAGGTGCCAGTGTTCTTGCTTCATTAGCAGTGCTTGATTGGAAAAGAACAGCAGTGGTTGAGGATTATGATCTTCAGATTTCTGAGGATCAAGATTCAATCACTCTGTACAATTTAGTAACTCCACCCTACTTGATTCAGCAAGTTAAGGAGAATCAACATAAAGATAGCCATTTACAAAATGTCTGGTTAAAGCTTCAGAATGGAGAATAACTGGAACATTGGAACGTCCGTAGTGATGAAGTCTTGTATTTTAAACATCGTCTAGCTGTTCCATAAATACTAGAATTGAAGAAGGCAATCATGAATGAAGCCCATAAATCTTGATTTACAATACATCCAGGAGTTATCAAGATGCATAAGGATTTAAAGAGGCAATACTGGTGGCGAAACATGAAAAATGATGTGACAAATTATGTGAAGACTTGTCAGAATTGTCTTAAGGTCAAAGCGGAACGTCAGAAACTTGGAGGGATGCTACAGCCGCTACCTGTTCCAGAGTGGAAGTGGGAAGAAATTACCATTGATTTTCTTATGGGGCTACCAAAAACACGGAATGGTTTCGATGCAATTTGGGTAGTAGTAGATCGATTGACGAAATCAACGCACTTCATTCCTATCAAGTCCACATATGGTAGGCAGAATTTAGCTAAGACATATTTAGACGAGATAGTAAAATATCACGGAATACAATTAAGTATTATTTCTGATCGAGATCCTTGATTTACCGCTCGATATTGGAAGAGTTTCCAGGCAGCTTTTGGGACAGATTTGAAATTCAGCACCGCTTTCCATCCGCAGACCGACGGACAATCCGAAAGAGTTATTCAGATTCTTGAAGACATGTTACGTGACTGCGCGTTAGATTATGGGAACAAATGGATTGATAATTTGTCGTTAGCAGAGTTTGCCTACAACAACAGTTATCAATCGAGCATCAAAATGGCACCATTCGAAGCTCTTTACGGAAGACCATGTAGATCACCTATATGTTAGATCGAACCTGAAGATCGAGTTCATACTGGAGCAACTATTGTCGAGGAGACTACCGAGAAAATTTGAATTATTCGAGAACACTTAAAAACAGTTCAGAGCCGACAAAAGAGTTACGCTGATAGACGACGGAGACCATTAGAATTTGAGGTAGGAGATTTCATGCTTCTAAAGGTTTCCCCTCAAAAAGGAGTTTCTCGTTTCGGCAAGAAAGGGAAATTAGCTCCACGATATGTGGGACCGTTCCTTATTATTCAACGAGTTGGTAAAGTTGCTTATCGTTTAGCGTTGCCATCAGAGTTGTCCCATGTGCATGATGTATTTCATGTATCGATGCTTAGGAAATGTGAACCGGGTCCTACTGCAATAGTTTCGCTTGAGGACATTCCAATTCGAGAATATGTTTCCTACGAAGAGGCACCGGTACGAATTCTTGATAGAAAGGTTAAGAAAATACGGCATCAAGAGATAGCATTAGTTAAGGTTTTATGGCAACATCACTGAAGTGAAGACGCCACTTGGGAAGTAGAAAGCGAAATGTTAGAGAAATATCCCCATCTGTTTGAAAATCTAGACCATTTGAATTTCGAGGACGAAATTCTTTTGTAGGAGAGGAGAATTGTCACGTTGCGAAATTTTTTAATTTAAATTTCGCACGTGAATGTATAAAAACTCAATTTGTTAGTGTGCCAATAAAAAAATTTTTTTATTATGAGGATTCAATTTTAAATTTTTGGGGTATTAAATATTAATTTGAGGATATTTAAAATATTTTTACAAATTTTAAAGTTTTAACAATTTTTTTATCCAATAAAATTTTAACAAATATTATTTCTTTTATTTTTCTTTTATTTTTCTTTCTTTCCTCTTTCCAGAATTATCCGGATGTTTTTTTTTTCTTCTTCCCCTTTCTCTTCTTAATATTTTCTCTCTCTTTGTTTTTTTCTTCACCGACTTACTCCCCCTCACCGACTCTCTCACCGGGCTCTCACTCCCTCTCTCAAGTCCTCCATTCTCACTCTCTCTCGTCTTACTCTCTCTTGCTTGCCGGGCTCTCTCTCTCTCCTTCCCTGCTCTCTCTTTTTTTTAACGCCCCTTTAACGATTCTCTCTCCCTTCCTCACCATTTCTATTTCCTTCTCTTCTTCTTTCTCTCCCTTTTGTTTCGGTCGGACGCCACCGAAGACCGCCCAGCCGCGCCGAACGTTGACCGAGCCCGAGCCACCGCCAACCGCCTGACCTCGACCGGGACCGAAGTTCCGCGACCGTCGTCGGAACCAGCTCCTCCCCATTCTGTCCGAACCAACTGCACCCGAAACACCCCACGCCGCACCGCCACCAAGCCCAGCCGACAGAACGCCTCACCCCGCCTTCCTCGCCACCACTAGATGCCGATCAAGCCCAGTCGAACTCCTAACCGCCGATCGCCAGTTGGAGCCCGTAAGTCGCCGTTGCCAACTGGCCGTGCCACCATTTCACAAGTCCACGCCCTCGCCGCCGTTCACCAACCGGAGCCACGCCGAACACCACGGCCAGCCTATTCCCCTCGCGACGCCAATACCAAGCCCAACCCGTTCTTTGCCGTCCGTCCCCGTCTACCCGGTTGCCCCTCGCCGCACTGCCGACCTCCGTGCTCTACGTCACCAGCCACTGCCGGTTTTCCTGCAGCCGTGAGTCCCCATTCCGGCCGGCCGATCCCTTCAAGCAAAGAAAAAATAAATAAATGTATGTATATATTATATGTATATCTGTGCGTAGATATATATGTATTATATAATAAATATTAATGATAAAAATAATAATATAATTTAAATAAGTGTTTTAAATTTATTTGGGATTGAGATTTGAATTTGTATTTGAACTGTTATGGGAATTGGAAAATTTTTTTGCAGGTTGAGCATTTTAGAGCTTTTGGGGAAGCCTATATTTAAGGCAGGTCATGCCAAAATTTTTAAAAAATCTATATATATTTTGGATATTTGTGTTAAAATTGTTGTTTTAGAATTACGGTATTAAAATAAAGTATCATTTTAAATTTTAAAATTCAATGGCATACTAATTAGTTGAGTTTACCGTAATTAGTTTATTTTAGAGCAATTTAATTAAAAGAAAGACAATTTAAATTGGAGAAAATTCATTAATTAAAAATAGTAAGACATCAGAAATCCTTTATATGCATCATTCGCCTATTTCAATTTTGATTCATAAATTAACTTAATTGAAAGTTTCACATCCCAAACAATCAATTGGAAGATAAGATTTGAAGAATCTATGAATTAAAATACATTTGAATAAATAAAATTTTCACATTAAGAATTAGGAAAATTATCTTATAAGAAATCTAAAATTGACAACATACCTTGAGGTGATATTATAATAAAAGACTACTCATAAAATAACATCTATCAATATATTATATCATACAACAATCACATAAAAAGAACTCAATTAAATTTATATAAATATAGACAACAAAATATATTGTTATGAAAATTAAATAAGATGAAAAAAACTTATTTGCTTAAATGTATAAAACTTACAAACCATTAGAAAATCAAATTCTAAACAAGCTTACTACACATATAGGATTATCTCTAACTTCACCCAAGAATTCTAGCCTAACTTGCAAAGCATTCTTATAAAATTCCATAGAGAAAATGTTAGAATAAAAACAATACAAAAATGAGAGAGAAAAAATGTATATACAATTCTTAAGCCTCCCCAAAAATTCATTTTTATAGACATAATTTTATACTATTACATTTAAACTTCACACAAACTTTTCAAATTTATTACAGTAGTCAATGTACAAACAATACAAACTTTTTAAATTTGCAACTATAGTTACAGTAATCACCGCACACTTTACTACAGTAGATATAGTATTCGGCACATATTTTTCAAACTTTGATACAGTAACTATAATAACTACAATGCTGGTACATGTAATCAGGAAAAATTCAGTACAGTATGATGCATGATAAGCTCGGTTTTCATAGTTTCCTGACATGAATTATGACGCTTGATGGGACCCACTTCCAACATATAAAATTTTCATCTCAATTTGACACTATAGAAAGACAAATGTTAAAATTAGATATTTTCAAAATAAAATGTTATAGGCAAATTCATTGCAAATATTTAATTTTAATCTTATTTAATATACTATTATTAAAAGAAAAAGATAAGATAGAATAAAGTAAAAATAAAGATTTCACGAAATTTACAAAAAAATCTATATAAAGCACATAAAACAAAATAAATCAAAACAAATAAAAAATAACTAAAATTTTTAAGGATAAGCTAAGTTTGTGCATGAAAAAATGATAAAACAACTCTATTTTATAAAGTTATTATCATGGTAATTTAATCATAATGTAATTCTATTATCACTTTTCAATCTCAAGTTGAATTACAAATCACGTAATAGTTGACTAAAAAAATTACACACATTAAGAACTAATTAAACACTATCTTAAACACTCAACATAAAACTAGAATAGACATCACTTAATAAAAATTATTAAAAATATAAATATTCATAATCTGACTACATCATAATCCTAAAAGACAAAACTAATTCATAAATAAAAATAAAAATAAAAATAAAAATCTATAAAATAAAAATTTAAGCATTTTTAAATTACAAAAAATAAGAAGATAAGAAAATAACCCCCTTTTTGGAGGTGCTATAAGTCACCAAAATCTTCTCCTAAATTTTCTTCTCCTTCTCCTCTTAATACTTTAAGATACTATCTTCTTAATTTTGTAGAAAACTAAACCTAAGAACACAAATTAAAACAAAATGCTAATCTTTTTTTTTTCTTTTTTTTTCATATCTGATTTTTAACTCAAAAATGATAGTGAAAGACTTCCTAAATAAACCGTAAAAGATCCTATTTATAAGTATTGAAAAATAGGATAACTTATTTGAAAGTTTAGAATTTTAAATGTCAAATAGATTTGCATCGGGGCCTAAGCCCTCGTTATCCTGCGCTTAGGCGCTAGACTATTTTTATGCACATTTGCTTGAGGAACCACGATTTACACTTGGGCACAAATTTTTCAGCACCTAGGCCCTAAGTTACATAGATGAACATCGTTTTTTTCACCCAGGTCTGACTGAAACAACGCCTAGGTCTTAAGCTCCTGGGAAAATGTATTAGAGAAACCCATTTTAGTGCCCAGATGCACAAAAATTGATGCCTGGGCGCCCGTTTACCTCAAAATGCACGAACTTCACACCATAATACGCCAAGTGATCTATTTTAGCACTAAATTGTTATTTTTGACCCTATTCACCAAATTTATCTGCACAATTGAAAGAACATAATAATTTGAAGAAGAAATTAAGCAAAGGAGAAGAACCACCACCACCACCATGGCAATGCCAACTGAACCGCCACTCTGCATTCTCTTCCCCACCACTCCTCAAATCTCATCACTATTCAACGCTATCCAAAATTATTTATTAAAAAAAAAACCATGAAGTACAATGGAAGATGCTCTCATTCTTCCCCTTGGTTACTTACTACGTTTGTCATTTTCTCACTCTTCGCAACTGTAAGAGTCATCAACAATGCTTGAATTTCAACATCTTCTCCACTTTTACCAATTCCGTTTCCATCACCACGTATCGGGTCACAGCCTATTCACTTTGCAGGCATCATAGTTGCCGGTGATAAATAAGATATTTACAATATAACGACAAACCTAAATCTATATCGGGAGGATTTAAATTCTGATCAGTTCTTAAACCACCACTTTGCCCAGCAGTCATGGAGCCTTAAATCATTTCAAGAACCACCTCTTTAACAAAGATGACAAATCCTACTTTTGTTGATCGATTCTTTGAGTAGCAGGAATCTATAATTATGTTCGAAATAAGAGTTTGTTATTTATTTACTCTCTCACAATTCGCTATTCTAATTTTTGGTTAAGTTATTATTTCTTGTGGTGAAGTTTTTCTAAGAGTCCTTATATCTTTTATCATACTGAAATATTCCCTTAATATTTTCTAAAATTTATTAAAAACCCATAATTTAAAAAAAAATTACAACCAAACCCCTCTTTAAAAAAAATCCACTATGTCGTTTAGTTTTAAAGTATGTACATCATGTATCTAAGTAATTTATTAAAAACCTGAAATACGAAAAAGAGGAGGAGGGGGGGGGGGGGGGGGGGGGTGGGTTTTTATAATAAAGCTCAACAGTGCAAGTATTTTCAACTAATATAAAAAGATAAAGGACTTACAAATAAAATAAATAAACTGGATAGAGATAAAATGGAATCTGTTCTACTACTTAAGAGTCTATTATTTCAAACTAAATTATAAGGCCCACAAACAATCCAAGCAACAACAGCGGTCAGATTGTTCCTCATAGGTGGGAAGAGCGACCTTTGCTCACCATAGAATTCTCCTATGAATATATACATATATACACTTGATATTGAGAGGACAAATGCACCTTCTATAGTGCATTTTGTTACGTAGTGATCTAATCATACATCACGTAAAAATTTTTATTTTATTTTAATTCTTACTTTGTTTTTATTTTATTTATCTATTTTGTAGACGTAAAATATGTAAATGCCAATTAATACAGTACATCCGCATAAATTTGACAATTTCAAACAGGCTTGCATCATTATTCAACATTTTTTTTCCACGTATAAGTTGGAATATCATTCCACATTATTTGGCTCCAAAAAAAAAATCTTCAAAAAGCATGTACACTTTTATTTGGCCGATCACCAAAATTTTCATCAATGGCAATCATTGAATCAAAGTTTTTTTATGAAAACTCCAAGCTATTTTGTCAAGCTATTCCATCTGGACTCCAAAAATAAGAGTAAATTTTCTTCTTGGATTTAAATCAAACACAATTAGAGAGAAAGGAGTAAATAAGTAAATAACATATTTTAGAATATTTAAAATATATAGTAGTTAATAATAAATTTACTTGATAAATATAAATTTACTTTACAAATAATCTATTTATTAGAAGTAAATTATTTATTTATCTAGTATAGAAGGTATTTACTTAGTAAATTTACTAGTTAATTTACCACATGCCTATATTTATCATTTAGTATCAACACTTTAAAAAACTGATATATACCTCAGTTATTTACTTAAAACAAGTAATTTACTACAATTTCCGCACAATATGTAATAAAGCTTGGGAAATCCACCTACTCATGAAATCAGTTCAATGGCCTAGAAAGCAGTTCAATCGGTGATAAAAAAGGGATTTAGTAGGAACTTACGAATTCAAAACTGGAGAGTTCCATATCATTTTCTCTTTAATGAATACAAATCATATATCCCATAATGTAGTTAAGAAAAAAAAAAAAAGAACTTGAGAAAATCTAATGCTATATTTGTTTGGGAATTTCATTTTTGAAAAATAAAAAAAATTTTATTTCAAAAAAATGGATCTTCTTAAATTTTCGTATCCGAACATCTAAAATTTTCTATTTTTAAAAATAAAAAAAGAATTATCTCTAGATAAAGAAAATTTTTACCCATCCAAACAATATTTTACTTTTACAAAAAAATTCAAACAATTTTTTATTTTTTATATTTAAAATTTTATTATTTTTCAAAAATAAACCTGATATCAAACATATCATAAATAACCTTTTTCCGTGTTAATATATCTCCTATATATTGCACGTGACTTAAAAGAAGAATCTTTCAGCTAAAAGTTTGAAATTAGAGAGAATACGGGTATACTAACATAAAGATTAGCCCAAGGACCACCGAGAGCTTGGGCGGTGTCGTGACAGTGAGTGGGGACCGACGTAACATAATCATCGTACATGAAGAATCTGCTTTAAAATAGATCCGAACATATTTCTATCGTCACTTTAGCAAAAAAAAAAAAAAAAATTCACCCAAACAGATCATATGTAACACAATAAAGTTGTCCCCTCATGTATTGTTTTTTTCCATTGTCGAGTTTCTTTCATGTTCTTGCATGTTTCCCACGTTATTACCAGGCCGGGATTATCCGTACTTAAAAAGAATTCGTTTAATATATAAGATAAGATTATATTAGATAGAATAACATTAAAAGATTAGATTAAAATATATAAAATATGATAAGATTAAATAATCTCTTTCTGTTGAAGGAGATAATTAAATATCTTTTTAAGAGATTAAGTTAAAAGTTTATCTAGTTCAGTTTTTTAAATTTTATCACAATATAAATAATTAAAATTTAATATTATCCACCTTAATCCTGTGTATCAAACTGAATCAAAGGGTATTTTGAAACTGATATATCTTGTATTACTACCATTGTAGAGATAATTTTACCATAGAATAATAAATTAGAGCTCAAAATAATTAAGAGTTGGTTGTGTCATAGCTTAAATAATAAACTAGGTAGGTTGACTGTGAACAACTAGAATACTACTCTAGTTAGCTCCAAATTATTTTTGACGGTTGATTGTGAGAGTTAAAAAATCCATACCAAACTACTTTAATTAGCTAGGAGGTTGCTGAAGTTGTGACCTTGAAAAAGGGAAACCTACCTTTTTTTTTTTTGTTGAGTAGTTTTCTACTAAACTAATTAATTGAGTTTATAAATATAACTTCCCATCGAAAATGAAATGGGATGAAAGATTTTTCTTTCTTTCTTTCTACTAATTAATTGAGTATATTAATATAACTTCCCATAATGGAAAACGAAATGGGATGGAAGATTTTTCTTTCTTTCTTTCCTTGGGTTGAGTAATTTTCTACTAGTTAATTGAATACATAAATATAACTTCCCATAATGGAAATGAAATGTGATGGAAGATTTTTCTTTCTTTCTTTCTACTAATTAATTGAGTATATAAATATGACTTTCTATAATGGACAATGAAATGGGATGGAAGATCCTTCTTTCTTTCTTTCTTTCTTTTTTGTTGTGGTTGGGGGGGTGTGTGGGGGTTGAGTAGTTTTCTATTAATTAACTGAGTATATAAATATAACTTCCCATGATGGAAAATGAAATGGGATGGAAGATTTTTCTTTCTTTCTTTCTACTAATTAATTGAGTATATAAATATAACTTTCCATAATAGATAATGAAATGAAATGGAAGATCTTTCTTTCTTTCTTTTTTTTTGCGGGAAAGAGTGGGGGGTTGGGTTTGAGTAGTTTCCTACTAGTTGAGTATATAAATATGACTTCCCATAATGGAAAATGAAATGGGATGGAAGATTTTTCTTTCTTTCTTTCATTGTGTTGAGTAGTATTCTACAAGTTAATTGAGTATATAAATATAACTTCCCAATTCCCATAATGGAAATGAAATGGGATGGAAGATTTTTCTTTCTTTCTTTCTACTAATTAATTGAGAGAACGTTTGGTAAATATTTTTTGGTGTTACAAAAATTAATTTTACACCAAACGTAAAGTTTTGCATTCAAATACAATCATTTTCAACAGTGCTACGAAAATAATTATTATTCAAAAGTTTTTTAAAACAATCACATTAATTTTTTAATCCTAATTATTTATTTCTACTTTTACCAATCACATCAACTTTTCAACTCTAAAATACTTTTCATCAAAACACATATTTTATTCAAATACAAAATAAATACTTTTAAACTAAGTACAACACTAAAAAAGAATTGTATTCAAATATAATTAAAATACAATGCGTTTACCAAACGTCTCCTGAGTATATAAATATAACTTTCCATAATGGACAATGAAACCCCAAACCCTCACCCCACAAAACCTCTTCTTTTTTTTTTTTTTGTTGGGGGGGGGGGGGGGGGGAGGGGATGGGGAGATTAGGTTTGAGTAGTTTTCTACCAGTTGAGTATATAAATATAACTTCTCATAATAAAAAATGAAATGGGATGGAAGATTTTTCTTTGTTTCTTTTCTTGGGTTGAGTCGTTTTCTACTAGTTAATTGAGTATATAAATATGACTTCCCATGATAGAAAATGAAATGGGATGGAAGATTTTTCTTTTTTTTCTTTCGTTCCTTTTTTTCTTGGTGTTGGTAACTTCAGCCCAGGTAAAGCGAAAGGAAATGAAAAGACCATTTAACCTAGCAATTAAAGTTGTATTTCCATCCATTGTCATCATCAAGAGAGAGAGAGAGAATAAAGGAATATGTCCACTTAACTCACTTATTCAGCTTCTGTACAATTTTCTTAGAAATATACCGTACGTAAATTTATATATATATATATACATACAGGAGATGAGTTGTTATTTAACATCTTTACAAAACGCTGCTTATAACTTTTTTTTTGGTATCTTATAACATTATAATGATTTTAATATAATATTTTAATGATTTTTATTTTTTACACAACTAATATTTAAAAAATACTATATAGATCAACTAGTTGATGTAAATTTTTAATTAGAAAGATGTAACTGTCAGATTTATCTGATCACTGATTACAAAACCTTTCTTATACGTATAACTAGAGAAAGTGAGTATTGTCTAAAAGCTTACAATGTTTTAAGAAATGAAATATATCATTTATATCCTCGTGAATTTCTCCATAATAAAAAGAAAAAAGAAAAAAAAAAAAACTCAAACCCAAAACTAATGAAACGCGCCGTATAATAAGATACAAATATTCAGTAATTTACAGACGCAAGCGCGGATGATTATATACAGTATTCTTCCAAACCAAATTAGTACATTTAACTTATACATAAAAACATTAAAATTTAAACGTGAAGAACTTTTTTTTTTTTGGGGCTAATTTGGATTATTTTTCAGCGCAAAAATATTAACGAGCTAGGGAAAGAAAATCGACGACACAAAAACATGATATTTAGTAGCAGCAAAGTTTTATTGCAGTAAGAGTTGTAGCTTCCAGGGGATCGTATTACCAATCAGTTGTAAATATATGTGTATGTATATGTATATGGCTTTTGCCCGGTTTATTTTCTCCTCTCTGGTAGGCCTATGAACAACTCCGTCTCCACTTCCATAGTTTGAGTACTATTGTATTGTACCTCTGCTTGCTCACTCCATGGAAGTTGTGGTACCATCCCACACTGCATTACCCAATGGAAGACATGCACAAGTTTTGTTAAATTACAAAAATGATTGATTTCTTGAAAATGGTAGATGATCAATTATTAATTGACTAATATTAATGTATGTTTTACCGATTTATTGTTGAATAACCAGATTTATGGACTTTGATCAATCAACATTTTCAAAAACCATCGACCATTTTTCTTTAGAAAAAAATTCGGTCTTTCTTTGTCCAAAAACTTGATTACCCGACCTAATTTCTCTCTGTGTTAAATATATATATGTATATATATATATAGTTGCCTCTCAAATGTTGATAGGATGTGAGGAAAACAAACTCACCTCCTCCCTCAGTTTAGCATTCTCTTCTAGTAAGGTTCTCTCCTGAATGATTACCAAATTAAAAAGAAAACAAAAACAAAAACAAAGGTGATGAGAAAATTAGAACAAGTCAGAATCTTCAAACACAGAATAGATCACGAAGGCGTACAATAATACAATAAAATTAATTTCAATACCTCTTCCTTCAAGCGTTCAATCTGTTCCTTGTATATTTGATTCTAAGCATAGTCAAACATAAAAATGTTCATAATGAGAAATGTCATGTCAGTAAATTTCTTACAATTTTCAGAAATTCGAATGCACACCCTAAAGAACCCGCCCAAAAAAAATTTAAAAATAAAACTAGATACGCAGTTTGATGTACCTTCCGAGTCCTAATTTTGCCTAAGCTTCGCTCTAATTGATTCTCGATCTGTTGTAGCTCGTTGATGGAACATGATTCCAAACATTCCCCCAAAAGCTTCCTACAATATGTTAATTGTAAAAGTTAAGCACAAAATGTTGAAAATTGAGAAATTAAGTTCAAGTAGTAGTCTAGCAAATCAAGTATTTGAACCGTTTAGAATCTTCAAGATGCTCTATTTTCTTGGCCATGCTAAAGGTGTCTTCCTTGTTTACATGACCAGCCAGCTGCAATATGTAAGAAAATCCAATTCTGTTACTCAAAACGTTTCCATGCATATTTCGATCAATTAACTGAAAGGGTGAATACTCAATCATAAGATAATATTTGATTGGGTTGATTACATAATTGTACTTTTTATTTTTAAATATTCCTCAATTTTTCATTATGCTTTCAGAAACTATAAAAGGTTGTATTTAAAATATTATTTCAATTTCATCTATTAAATAATTGTGAATGGGAAAAATTGATGAAACAACATTGACACCCTTAAATAGTATATAAAAAATATTTTACACATTTAGAAAACATTTTTAAAGAAAACAAAAAAAAAAATAAAAGTTCACAAAAAGATCTTGAATTTATATTTTTTAAATGCTTATAATTTATTGAAACTTTTTTCTCAAGAAAGACTTAATGAAGGAAATAAATTCATTCCAATTAATATCTTTATTTTCCCTCTTTTTTGCCCACAAAATATGTTAGGAATGAAATTGAAATTTTTTTTTCAAATTTAAATAATACATGATTTGTAGTTTTAGACCAGAAAGATAAATTGAAAAAAAAAACTATAAAGGTAATTTAATTATGTAATTAACTAATATAAATTGAAAACCAATATTAAAAACAAGCGCCTACTATCTTTTGTTAACAGTTTTGCTGTAGCGATTTGATAATTAGAGTATTATAATCTTTTGCATGGAACAATATATGTGTATTGATTCATACATACAAAACATGTTTCTTAATTCAGCTAGTTCTTGGATACTTCCCAGATTGAAAGATTTCAATGCAAATTTTGAACATTTTAAGAAATAAGATTATATTGCACATAAAAATTAAGGGCAGCCCATATAGAGGGCAAAACACTAGTAATTTTCGGGACTAATATACATGCAAGTCAGTGCATCAGAAGATATCAAAAAAACAGCTTGTTAGTTCCTTCCACTTGCTAATGCATGATATACACTTACGCATACATATACAAACATGTCATCGAAACTCCAGAATATTTACGCCATAGATATAGATAATTAATCATCATTCCCAATATTCATTCTAGTTGAGGTTAAAAGATATTTGACAAGCCTACTGATCTTAAGGACAAATTTTATTTTTGCTCTCCAAACTTTAATGCTCTTATAACTTTACTTCTTAAATTTTAAAAATTAGTAAAAATGCTTCATAAACTATGAAATATTATCATATTTACTCCTTTTATTAATTAAATGAATGAATATTTTATTTTTACCTCCCTAAACTTTAACACTCTTTTAACTTTAAAAACTGATAGTAAAAGTGTTTTTTAAACTTTAATCAATTAGCAATAATATATATTCTTTATGATTTTGACTACATAAGACTTGAATAAAATTTATTTTTGCCTCCTAAACTTTAATACATTCAAAAATTAACTTTTGAAATCTAAAAATGATTAACGTGTTCATTAGATTTGGCTTTAAAATAGAAATTGTTATAAGTAAAACAAAAAAAAAAAAAAAGAAACCTATATATTTTAGATCACTTAAACATCAAACTATTAGTAAAAAAGAAAAAAAAAATCTCTTGTTTTATATTTTGGCCATATATATATAAACTTAGAAAAACTGTATTTTTATCCCCTTAATTTTTAGTACACTTGTAATTTTATCACTAAACATTGAAAAATTAATACCTCTCAACCTTTAAACTTTAGCAAAATCACTTATATATATTTTGTCAACCGAAAACTGATGTGATACTAATATAATAAAAAGTAAATTGAAATTAAAATCTTTAAAATTACAAAAATAATCTTAAAAAATCTATCAAATGATCTAAATATACAAGTTCTTTTCTTTTCTTTTCTTTTTTCTCTTTTAATGACTTCAATTTTAAAAACAAATCATATGAAAGGATTAATTATTTTTGGGCTTCGAGAGTTAAGTTTCAAATGTACTAAAGTTTAGAGTGATAAAAATAAAGTTTTTTTTACCTTTTATATGGTCAAAAAATAAAAGAATGTGCGTTTTTACTAATGGTTTAAAGTTATTGCTATCATTTTAAAGTTTGAGGAAAATAAACACCAGTTTTCAAAATTTGGGGCAAAGTTATAAGAATATTAAAGTTTAAAAGAATATTTCATCCATTTTACGTTTTTCTACGATATAAGAATATTGAAGTGTAGAGGAGCAAAAATAAAATTTTTCTATGTTGTATACGGTCAAAAAATAAAAAATATGTGTTTTTGCTAATGGTTTAAAGTTCTTGCCATCATTTTAAGGTTTGAGAAAAATAAACACCAGTTTTCAAAGTTTGAGACAAAATTATAAGGATATTAAAATTCAAGAGAATATTCCATCTATTCAATTGATGAAATGAATAAAGATAATAACATTTCATAATTTATGAAGCATTTTATAGTTTTTCATAATTCTACCAATTTTAAAAGTTCATAGAACAAAATTATAAAAGTATCAACATTCAAGGAGCAAAAATGAAATTCCTCCAAGTCGCTAGATCAGAATTTGAATTGGAGAATCGTTATAAGAGGAATCATTAGTATCTTACAATAATCTAAGTCTAGAGTAGTCTGATATCCATATATTTTTCATTGCACATCACATACAAATATACCAAAAAGAGAATCAATATTACACAGATAATTAGAGACGGAGCCAAGTGAGTTAAAAACACTTAAAATGACCTAATCAATTTTGTTGCAACATTTATTATAATAAATTAAGCTAAAATGAATGCTGTAGAAAGGTACCTCCTGTTCGTGATCTTCTGTAACAGATTTGGCACTGCTGTTGGCACCATCCTTGGTTCTCCTTTGATTGTAACGATCTATAGTCTTGTTAATACTGAAGCACGTCCAAGGCACAAAGATGAACACATGAATAAAACGCAGACTTTGGGTGTTCTTATTCTAAATAAAGCTATAAATTATAATACATGAAGAAATAAAATTGTTTTATATTATATTTAGTATGTCATGAACAACCTTGTAATTATTCTCCAACTTGCGAAGCCTAAAAAATAAAAAAAATAAAAAAAAAAACACTTATAATTTCTGATCCATCGGAAGTGCTACAAATACTTTTGCCATCTTAGGATCCTGAAAAATGAGTAATTAACTTAGGGCACGTGTAACTCAATTGTAAATGAAAGAAAAGGAATAAGAAGTTGATTGATCATCGTTTCTCATTCTAATAGCAATATAATTTCCGTTCTAGTATTTAATAACTTTGAGAACAAAGAGCCTAGTAGCTTAAGTATCAAAATGCCAGTATGCTTATAATTTTTCTGGCTTTTATCAAGCTAAAGGGAAATAAAATTATAAGATAATACGTAATATTGTAAGTAAAGACATGAATAGGTGAGAAACAGAAATACTTTTCCCTATCTCTTCTCCATTCATCACAAGTAAATAAGCACGCCCCCTTAATCCCATTAAATTCAAATGTACTTCATTCACGTTTGAAGCTGACAGCTTATGTCCAGATAATTAACTACTTAAAAATATAGAAGATGACCACATAAAACAATCTTTTCACAATTTCCCCTCTTGTGAGTTAAGTAGTTAATTTCAATATCTGCTCTCTAAATCTACGAGTATCAACTAAATGGATGACAATTGTTCAGAGATCACCAGACCATTTTCATCTTATCAAGAAACCTTATTAAATCAATGCCTTCACTCTCTAAGGCCCCCTTTTTCCCACCGGAAAATGGAACAATAAATCACAGCTGTTAGAGGGTTGTGCATCTTAAAATTAGCAACCCCTCCGATTTTAATTTTAACAATACATTTTTTCAAATTGCGTGTTTCAGAAGTAGTATATATTGAAAAAGGTTTCTTAAAACATAGGATACACAAAATAACCCGGATGCTAGGATATAATTACTAACTTCTAGTTTCTAATAATTTTCTAATTAATAGATAAAATCCATATAATTTAAAGACAAACCACCATTTTATTGGTTATTTGAATATTATTATGGGGTTCAAACTTTTAGACGTCTTTCCTGATAATTTTTTTAACTTTTTAAGCCAAATCCGGCTTCTCAAGTCTCAAATAACTAACGCCTTAGACAAAACTCATTCAAACATATTAGTTATCTGTTGGAAAACAAGATGTTAGGAATTTATATTGTTTATATCATATATACGTATATAGTTATATATTAAAGACCTATTATTGTATACCAAAAAATTAAAAAAAAAAGGACCTATTTTTGTATACCTCTATGCTGCCCCAATTTGATCTCACTGCCTAACCAGAAAACTCAACTCTTCCAACCTCCTTGTTTTGATTGCTTTATGCTATTGATTTTGTCGTAGAACGCTACACCTCATGCAGAAACTCTTCGCGAACTATCAATCTAGCGCATGTCCATCTCATAGGTTCTGTAGGTGGACATGCTAAGCAAGTCTACCACACTGGTGCTATGTTTGGTGTGGTGGAAAAGAGGAAGGAGAGAAGGAAGTTGGGGAAGAAATTATTGGATGAAAAATGCTAGACTAACTTGTTTGGTAGGAAGGAAGAGAAGAGGGAAAGGAAAATTGAAAGGAAAAATGTTATACTGGGATCCACTAATTTCAAAGTATGTTTGATAGGAAGGAGAGAAAATAAGGAGGGAATGGTACATTATCTAGGTGAAGGAAATGAGAAAAGGAGATATCATTTTTCTTGTAATCCATTTAATAATCTCTCTAACTTAAGAGAGATCAAAATTTAGATATTTTAAAGGATTTAGAGTCCTCTCCTTTTCCCTTCCTTCCTCTTTTTTCTCTAACTAAATAACTATGAATGTCAAAATCCTTTCACTAATCCCTTCATTCCTGTCCTTCCCTCTACTTTTCTCTTCTACCAAACACACTCTTAGTCTCTCCAAAAGTTGAAGGAAAACTAAAATCCACCCAACAAATACTAATGCTACGTTTAGAGAACGTACTTTGGCGCTACGAATACCAATTTTACACCAAACGCAAAGTTTTATATTCAAATATAATCATTTTTAACAGTGCTATAAAAACAATTACTATTCAAAATTTTTTTAAAACAATTACATCAACTTTTCAACCTTAACTATTTATCTCTACTTTTACCAATCACATCAACTTTTCAACTCTAAAATACTTTTCATCCAAACACACATTTTATTCAAATACAAAACAAATACTTTTCAACCAAATACAACACTCAAAAAAGAATTGTATTCAAACGCAATTAAAACGCAATGCGTTTACCAAACATCCCCTAAATAAATATTACTTTTTTTGTTCTTATTTTTAAAGTAAAATAACATAGATGGATAAATAATTTGTAATTATAACTTTTTTTATTTTCTCCCTCCTGATGTTACTAGATAACATAAGGAAAAATAAAATATTTCGGCTCACTTTTATTTTCTTTCACCTCCATTTTCCCTCTCCCTTTTGTTTTCTTTCCCTTTTGTTAGACATAGGCTAAGAGGTTGTGTTTATTTCCACTGCCACTATCATTCCCAATGATCCAACCCTTAGATTGGATACGATGACTCCTACTCATTGACTCAGGATTCACCTCCCACCTGAGTTCGTTTGTCATCAGTGATCGCAGGCTCTGGTGGCTTCGAATTCTCATCGTTGTCATGTTTTAGCCTTCTACATTAGCTTCCATGATTCGTTTCAAACTAGATTTAAAATTGCTTTTAAGGCTACTTAGCATACTTCATAAAAAATCTACTTTAATCAGGGTACAATGGAGTACGAAGCTTTTTTCATTGTTTCTCTCACAGTGACCAAGAATGAGTGGGAACAACCCTTTCCAAAATGCTCCAAAAAATCATCACCAATTGGCAACTCAAGTTACTGACCTTTTATAAAATTGTCAGCCAACTTTTCCAGGAATTGCTTAACTTTTGACCCTGTGACCATGCTATCAGACGACTTTCATTAATTTCGAATTAAAGAATCCTGAAAAAGCAAGACGATAGTAAGGGACTATGAGTCAAAGCACTGTTACACCGTACCATCCGCCTCCAAATTTGTTTAATTTTGTACTCCTAAGGTCCCTGAAATAGGTAACCCGCTTAGATCATCTCGAGTCCATTAAACCATTCATGATCAAGAGATGTCTTGAACAAACCTTTTTTTTTTTAAGAATTTGAAGAACCTATGAACGATTTCCTTGACAAAAACTTCCCTACTAGCAGAGTCGATCCAAATCTTTGAGAGTTATTTACTTACTATAGCCATCAAAGTCTGGACCTTTTTCTATGCTTATTGTTTAGCAGATAAATTAGTGTTTCTACCTTCAAATATATTAAGCTCCTATTACTTCTTTCATAATTATGATTGAAGATTTGTACCTTTCATATTGTTGTTCCTTTTTTTTTTTTTAACTGGTCGAAGTCGACCTTTTCAATCTAGTGAGAATGATTACTAACTAAGTAATTAAATTTGCTTTCTGAAGATAGAACAAAAAACGAACATTATTCTCTTTCTGCTTTAACGTGTATATATTATCCACACAAAACAGCATATAATGTTCACATATAACACACACACACACACAGAGAAACACACACACGAACAAGGTAATCTCGACATATCTATATATATACACACATATATATGGCAAAGTACTAGTGAAGACTATTGCGTTTCATCGAGAAGAGTTTTTACCATGAAATTAGAGTAACGTCATGATGTATGTGTATAGTGATTCCACAAGGAATAAAACTTCTTTCAATAATATTCTTAAAAATCATCTATGTCTACTCATATATATGTGCAACTCAAGAAATTACTACTAGCTGATAATTACTACTAGCTGATAACTTGTTCATCCTTTTTAACGTATATCACTAGGTCAAAATTTGTATGATTGGACTGAAAGAGGTCTTCCAGTACATCCAAGAAATAAGGAATTAGAAACAAATATCCTAGATACAAAAATCATTTTTTTGGTATTTCATATGTCCATTCAGGTACAAAGATCATGCACTTTTTTTTAGAATAATTGATAATCTTTTTGTTAACTCATAATTTAGAAGAATGAATGAGAGACCATGGAAACTGGCTTTGAGTTTCCGTAATTATGAAGGCAAATTTAATATATTTTTCTATTTTCATTATGTCATCTAAACTTTGTCCAACCTCTCAAGAAATCAGTAATTTCCTGCATAACAATGATTAATTATCTGTTCTTAGTCTTGACACATTTATAACTTGATAAATCAACTCAACCTTATGGATCCTGTAGTTTAAAAAAGGAATCTATGAACATCTATATGGATTTAATTTGTAATTCTTTCTTTTAGAAATAATGACTAGAATAATACACAATGCAGTATATATATACATATTTTTGTTTTTCTTGCTAATTAAGATCCACTGATAAAACTTTCCTTCATACAAAGCTATTCAATGTGATGAGTAAGAAGATTATTGCCTCCATAGAGCGATGAAAGATTATAAGTAGTAGCTTGAGATGTAGAGCATGTAATATATGTGATTAATTTTATTTATTGCTTACTTTTAAGAGCCAACTAACAGATCTGGCCTAATCCTAATTATATCTTGAATCTCTTCTGGGATTGAGAGAAAAAGTTAAGGCTTAAAATTCATAAATATATAATCTAATAAAAAGTACGGATTAGTTGAATAATATACGATAAATTACCAGCTTGAAGAATCAAATTAACACCACGTAATAACATTCTTGCACAAACAACAAAGTCTCTTCTTCTTCTTTTTTTTTTTTTGGTGAAAAAAATAAAAACAACAAAGTCATTAAACACTTAATAACATTGATATTAATTAGGGGTTAGGAGATCGCCTTGGGAAAAATGCACACTTCTTTTCATAACAACCGATTTTAAATATTTAGCAGGTGGAGGTCAGGAAACAGCATAATATATAGCATGATAATAAGAACACAAAGTACTACTCCACCAGTCTCTTTCTCAGAGGTCCCTCTAAAACAGTCAACAAGATTCCAAGCCTCTAATTGTGTCAGTTATATTAATACTACTTTAACCTACTTATCTTAGTTAATCCACCAATTACCTTTCTTGGTCTTCTGATTAAGATCTAATTACTGTATAATCTCGATGTCTTTGCTGAATGATACACAAGAAATATAATTAACCTCATTTTTCCATTTTTACAAATTTTTCGAAAGTACAGTTTGATTTATTGACTTCATGTCTCTTGTGCACATTACCAAAAAACTGTTTTCCTCAGGTACTTGTGTAACTGTATGTGTGTATATATATATCTAATGCAGATTCTTTTTTGATGTTTTTCTAACAAACCTAAAAAAAATGGTTATTATTTTAAGCTCTTTTTCTCAAGACCTTGTGGGAGACCCCGAATAATAAACCTAGTTTATATTTAGATTAAGAAAGGAAGAAAAATTTTGAATTTTAGGAAAAAAAAAAAAAAAGGAACAGAAATTATCATGAGAATCCTCGATTAAAGCCTGAGATTATAGTACTGGACCTATATCTCTATAACTGGGGTACACCATCGTACAAAAACAACAACCGGCTTTTATACAATGACTAAAAAATCTGTACCAAACATAATTAAAACCCAGATTTTCTAATTACCTCCTTATTCAGTCTCATAAATGTCTAGAAATAGAAATAATAAAAACAAAAATCATGGGTTTAATTGCAAGAAATTTAAAAAAAGAAAAAAAGGAAGAAGAAGTAGAAGAAGAAGAAGAAGAAAACATACCTAGTACTACTGGCGAACTCATAGAGCTTTCCTCTGGGGGAGAAAATAATGAGTGCAACTTCAGCATCACAGAGAACAGATAATTCAAAGGCTTTCTTCAGAAGTCCATTTCTGCGCTTTGAAAACGTTACTTGCCTACTCGCCGCGTTTTCTATGCGCTTCATCTGAGTTTTTCCTCTAACCATTTTCCCTTTTTTATTTCTTTTACTTTTTTTTGGGTCTAATTAGGAAGAAAATATACCTAAAAATCCCAGTAACAAATAAGGAAATTACGAGGAATTTCAGGGAAATTTTGGTGAAATTTTTTGGAAAAAAAATATATTGATCCAAATCAGGAGATCAAGACCGCAGGTGAGAGTTTACAGAAATAGAAACAAGGGAAAAAGACGAAAAGAAGAAGAAACACACCAAGGGTGATTTTTTGGTTTTCCTAGGTATAGAAAGATCTCAGAAAACGGTAGCAGAAAATTTTCACAGAGAGAGAGAGAAGAAACCAAAAAATAAAAGACGAGGAAGAAGATGGGTTTTTGTATCTATAGATGTAAATATATAGAAGATTTTGATTCATTATATATTTTTTTTTTCCGGTAATGGAAGAAATAAAAAAGGCTAAAGCAAGTCTACTAGTAACCCTAGATAGAGATATATATATATGTATATATATATAAAAGCGGTAAATTATCATAGAAAAATGAAGAAAGTCAAGCAAGTCAAGAACCTAATCTCTTTCTCTTTTTGGTAAATACTCGGGGAAAAATGGACACCTCCCATAAAAAGAAATCCAGACGAATAAATGCTAAAACATGTGAAGCCATTATTGCTTCGTCCGTTGCTAAAAATAAAAAATAATAATAAAAAATGGAAAAAGATAAATTATATTTTAAAAAAATGAAAAAAAGCGGTGATGTTTGATTTGGATGCACGAGAAGTCGATGCTGTTAGACCACGTGATGACACGTGGTGGGAAGGACTGACAACCAATAAGGCCGGTGACCGCTGGGGGTGGCAGACAGGTGGGTGTGGCGAAAGACACCAAACATTCTTGTCGGTTGCCAGTTATTTCGGGACAGTGAGCTTAGGGCAGAAGGTTGCAGGGAAATTTGGATCACTCAGCGGGCACCATAAAAGAAGTTCCCAAAAGTAAAATAATAATAACAATAATAAATTAAAATTAAAATTTACACACTAAAAAAGGTTTCTCCGTACGAGGGTTGGAACACAAAATATAACTTCCGTACAATGGAGTCAGAGCTTGGGCCAATCCCATTCCTTCACGTCAATTGTCGGAGTTATTTAATTGGACCCTCTCACGTGGCTCCTCCTTGTTTGGTGGGTCCTTTTTTTTTTTTTTAATTTTAGAGGGCTTATTTTTTTTATTTAAAAACAAAAACCTTTTATTTTTGTGGTAATAAATTGAGAAACGTTTACAATTATCACTTGATCAGGTGCATGGCAGGACATCTTCTCAACTTTTAATATTTGATAATTAATTCCCTTAAACTTGTGAGACTGTTGTAATGTGGTTTTAATTGTTAATACTAATTAAATTTGTGAAAACAAAAAAATATATTCGTGTGTATCTCACATTTTAAATAGTACTTTATCTCGATACTTTTCATGTTTGTTAAAATTTTCCTATAAAATGTAATTTTGATATTTTGATAATTATGTCACTTCTCTTCGTTACTATTTGATTTGACTGTATTCAAGAATAGGAGGTTTTTTTCAATAAGATTTGATTTAGATAATCGATTGGAAAAAAAAAGAATTCAATTTATTTTATTTTAAAAAATTAATAAAAATTATAATTAAATTAATCAATTTAAATTTAAAATTTTTATTTTATTTTCTATTCAACTTATAAATCAAACAAATTTTAAGTTTATTTATGCCCTCAAACCTTATGCTATATTCTCTATTGAAGACTTGACTAATTTTCAAGTATTATGTACAAATGCATAAAATATTGAAGGTGAAATTCATTGACTATGAATCAAACTCAATTTTAAGTCTTTATAAAAAAAATTTTAAATTATACTTTTGCAAGTGTTTAGTACACCAATTGCATTCAAATACATTTCAAAATAAATAAAATAAACTTTATATTTATTTTTTATTCCAAACATATTTTATATTTTTACACCTTTTAACTTCAATCATTCAAATCGACACACCAAATACATAATAATTTAACTCAAGTTTAAAAACTCAAGAAACTTAATTTTAACTTATACACCAAAGACATACTTATCACAAAATAATATTGCATACAGTGCTGAGAAAATATAAAGGACTTTAACCATCAAAAGATTTTTCTTTTTTTTTAACCATTAGAAGACTTTACTAGCTGAATATCTTCGTTCTCCACAGTGTTGTTTCTTTCACCTCTTTTTGTCTGGGGAAAAAATATTACATATATATATTTAAAAATATGATAATGATCCAATTTTTTATCTTTTAATAAAATTATAAGTGAAATATTATTAAATTATAATTACAATTACAGTATCGTTCATATTTTAGATATCACGTTTTTTATTAACTCAACGTTGAAACTAGATAAACAACAGCATATACTATTATGAATTTAGGTTATTGGAGAAATAAAAAGATAGAAGAAAACAATTTTATTATCTTTTTTCTCCCAACCAATCAATTTTATGATTTTTCCCTTTTTCTATTTTGTACGTGAACGTGGACATAGCGCATATATATATATATATATATATCATATATGAAAAGGATTGACAGAAGGGACCACATGAATGGTTCATGGTTGGTTGCTCTCTCATCGAAAGCTCTGGCGCGTGCTATGAAAAACACTTCTATTTTCCACTAGCTGTTTCACCTTATTGAAAAGTGAAGCAATTTTAATGAAAGCCCATGATGAGTCTTGTCTATAAAAAGAAAGAAAAAAAAAAAAAAATTTCCTGGCTTTTTTTTGTATCTAGGGCTTGTTTTGAGGATTTTTAAAGACGGAATTTTGAAGATTAGTGAGAGAATTTTAAAGATTAGAAGAAAAAAAATTGAGATGTAGATTTTAAGGGTTTTGAAATTATATGGTAAAATAACGTTTGGAAACGATCTCAAACATGACCTGAAATTTTATTTTTTATAGTTGGAATGAATGATTATAATGCTCATCACCTGACTATGAATAGTAGTACTTAGTCCTTTTAATTTTTTTTAAGAAATTGTGAGGAACATATAGCAATTTTTGTAGGGTAAAGTATAAATGAAGCTCGTAGCAATTTTTCTATCTTGAATTTTTTTTAAAATGCCTGATTTGTCCATAGAGTTTGGTCAATTATGATCCTCGCCGTTGCGAGAAAAGGGTGGATGATTCTTGAGATGGGGACAAACCTATCCTCTTCATGACACTGGATTGCAAAAATCTGTTGCCGGAGGAGAAGGAGAAGGAGATGGGAGAGGATTGGGTGGCAGGAGTGTAATTTTAGGTAGCTAGGTTAGGGTTAGGATTAGAATTAGGTTTTGATGTTGGAGATGATTTTGGGCTTTTTCTTTTCTTGGATGATTTGAGAAAATTTCTATATTATAGAAAAATTATTGGTAAATAAAATAAATGGAAAAAATTTAGAAATTAATGATATAATTATTATGTAATTATCTCATATATTTAATTATTTATAATTAATTTATTAGTAGAGACAATATTAACGTGAAAACTAGTGGATTTAGTTGGCAAATACTAGATTTACCAGGTAAAGTAAAAAAAATCTAAAAATGAGGTATATACTGGATTTACATGACTAATATCAAACCTATCGAATTTACCTAGTAAATACCCAATTTATCGTATAAATAATTTAGTTAACTTTCAACTATTTAGAATATTAAATTATAATCATTTTTATAAAAAAAGATTTAAGTAAAAAAAAAAGATTTATCAAATAAACAAGAGATTAGATAAAATATAAAAAAGACAAATACTAAATTTATATGGTAAATACTGGATTTATAAGTGAAGTAAAAATCTAACAAAATAAGAAAACATCGGATTTACATGGTTATGCCAGACTTACTTTATTTACCTGAAAAATGCCAACTATACCATATAATGTAAAATTCCAATAAACAAGGTAAATAAATAATTTACTTAATAATGCCAGGTAGAATTACTAGTTAGTAACAACGTGTGAATTTGGTAAATAAAGAATTAACACGGTAATTGCAGAATTTATCTGATAAATACTTAATATACCAAATCATTAAAAATCTAAGAAACAAGATATATAAAGGATATAGATTTATCAGAAAATGCTTTCTATATAAACATATTGAGTATCAAGCATGGAGATGCCTACCTGAAAAGGAGGAAGACAAAAAACATCTCTGCACCAATCTTATAGGTGGGAATTAACACATGTTTGAAAAATACCGTGTACACTCATGATAACCTTGGGTAGCACTGCATGAACCATTTAGTACTTAAGCCCAAAAAAAAAAAAAAAAGTTGTAATAATTGGATCGAGATATTTAGCCACGACAACTTATTTTTGTGCTACAGAATATATAGTTAATAACATAACAATATCTCCATAGAATGTCTTCTTTTTTGTTTCTAGTTATTTTATTCTTCACCATAGAATATCTTCTCTTTTTTTTGTTCAAGTCATTTTATTCTACTTATATTAATAAAATTCACTTAATGATAAGAAAAAAGTGTACCTTTCGCCAATCCAATGGGGTATCCACTAAGGATGGTATTTACCTTATTTGGTAGCTAGCTAAACATAATTCAATATTACTTACTCTATTTGAACCTATAACTAGAATTAAGGGATCAATTAAAGAAAAGAAAAGAATATATGTCTTCTATATTATAATATTACAGAATATATGTATAACCATCCCTTTATAAACTGAATATTGAGAGTATGTATATATATATGTGTATGTGTACGCATGCACGCACATATGTATTTGTTAATGAATAAAACTTACCTAACAAATCACATAGTGATGGGATTTTTGAAAACTATCATGAATATAAGACAATAAAAAATGCAATAGAAATAAAGTGTAGAAAGTAGAAAACACAGAGATTTATAAAGATTCGCTATAAATGAGAAAGCTATGTCCTTTTTTTGATGCTTAAAGTATTACTATATTTTTGAATTACTTGTAATGTAATATGCTAAATTGTGTGTTCAATTTCCGGAGGCTTATTATCATGAATTTATAAGCTCTTAAGAAATAACTCTAAATGTTTAAAATACAAATATTTGAATTTGAATATAAAGATAATTTTCAATATTATAGATTTTTTTGTAGATATCGGATAAACTTGAATAGTTATTTGAAATTCAAACATCTAAAAGTCCTACTCTAAGATTCACGGGCACCGATATCTTAACTAGCAAATATGACCACGTTACTAGAACGCTACCACGAAGGCTCTAGTAGAGGAGGAGAGAAAAGTTGCTCAATTGGTAAAGCCTTCCGAGACTTAGTGTTAGATGGCTTTCGACATCCATCTTCTCGTTATTCCCTCAATAGGGAATTGTTTGAAGATAAGAATTTTTAGGGTAACTCTCAATACCTAATGGTGCCTGATTAGGTTCTTAATTTTGTTTTTTAAGTCGTTGCATTCTAAGGTAAGGTGGCCAACTTCTTCGTGGAAATTGCAGTATTTTAATTGATTTCTTTTAACGAGAATTCTTCTGTATTAAAAGAGTGCACCACAAGAGATCTTTGTTCCTTATATTATAGTAGATATCCTTAATGCCACAATTCAGTTTAATATAGGTCATTGATCTCGTAGTATTCATTTGAGTTTCCAATTACTTCAAATGCTCTAAGATATTTTCGGTTACCTTTGATTGAAGGACTAAGGTGGAGGCAATATCAGGGGTTTCCTATTTAAGGGGTGGATTATCCCAAAATTTGGGTTGTTCTTAAGTCAACTACTAGGTTTGTTATTAGTGGCCTTAAAGGTAGGTCAGCTCTTCTCTTTCGCTATTGCATGCTCTTACTCCTTTTCCACTAAGGGTTTCACCTACGATTCCTCCTATGTAGGTTACCGACGAATTACTCATTGGTCTTATCTTGCTAATCAGTAACATCTTCACCTCTTATATTGCCAGTCTTTCTTGCTTCTTTAGTCTGAGCATTATTCTGCATCTTTGGTTATTGGGCATTCTCAACTACCACAAGGGGCCGGTTAGAATCGTTCGTAGTGGGGTTATCTTGACGGACAGCAACTTCCATCATAACATTATTGTTCTATAATTACAAGCCTTAAAATAGCAACGCAACTTACTCTTGTAATTCATTGACCATTGTAGTCAATTCTTCTAAACAACCTTCAGTTGCTATCATCCTAGTTCTCAGCCTTCCTGGCACATAGCTTGTAGGTGGTGGGTTCTTTCCATGAACCTTCACATTCTTAAAAGTAGGGTTTTGATATCTGGCCATTGGACCATTCTCAATGGGGTTTTTTGCTAGTTAATTAGGGTTCGAAAGTTCAAACTCTCCTTTTAGCACCAATTAATGACGGGTAATGTTATGGATTTTTGTAAGTATACGAATCAAATAAGTAATAAAATAATAAATAAAGTATCGTTCCCACAATGATATTATTATTAAGTATTGAAATTAGTTAATTTTAATTTTATTTGAGTAACCAAAAAAAAGTTATCATTGAAAAATTAAATAAATAAATAAAATTATAAAAATAAATGAATATAAATTGACAACACACAAACAAACACACAAATACTAAGAATTATAGTTTTATTATAATTAATCATATTTAATTTTATTTAAGTATATTATTATAATTTTATGTTCATATTTGTTGATTGTCAACTATCTTTTTGCTTTATATACTATTTCTCAAGTTATACATAAATTTTATATTTTTATAATTAAATTTATATAAAAGAATAGTAAATTAAAATTCATAATCAACAATACATGTGAATAGTACTGTACATATGTACAGTAAAAAAAAACGAATCTAAATTAAATTATAAAAAATAGTTGTTGAAAAATATGTGATAGTAAATAATACGACTATATAAAAATAGATAGATATATCTATATTATATCTTAGATTTTATGATATTTATTCTAGAGTCATGTTATAAAAATCTCTTTTCAGTTTCATTTTATTCCTCTAATTATTTAAAAGTTGACCAGAAATTTGAAAGTATTAAGTTTGAGAATAAGTACGCCAATCATAACAACACGTTTAATTTAATTAAATCATCATAAGCAGACTATATTATAACTCCTAATAAAAATTTATTTAATTCATAAAAAAAACACAATAAATAAATTAAATATAATGATAAATAAAAGAAAAGAGACTAGAATGAATATTTGATATTTGTACTGATAAAACCTCCAGAAACTACTCCTTAAAATAAAACTAAACAAAAGAAAAGGAAAAAAATTGTTTGCTTTATAAGAAGCTTTATAATTTCTACTGTATAAATCTAACTATCTATTTCTATCTTTATCTTCTCTCCATTTTATGTTGTATGTCTTCAACTCTCCCCTAAATTGCTCTTTTTATAAGCATAGTTTTACACTATTCAACCTAACTTTAATACAAAATTTTCAAATTTACTACAGTGGTTACTACACTATAGTTACAATAGTCGGTGCACTGTAGCTACAGTCGGTGTATGTGATCGGGAAGGATCAAGTGTTGTAAGGTATATGATAAATTTGATTTTAATTCATATTCTTATTAGTTTCTTTCTAGCCTCTGCCATGTGTTGTATTATTTTTGAACCAAAAAAGTGAGCTCATGCAGTCTTAAGTACATTGTCTCCTTATTAATCTAACTTTAGAAATTATCATAACTTCTTCATACAAGTTTCAATTGAAATAATTATTTTTAAAAAATATTCGTTCCGATGAGATGATCAAATAAAATTAGTCAAACTTATAATTTTCTAACATAAGTAGTGACGCCTAGTGGGATCCACTTCCAATATATAAAATTTTCACATTAATTTAACACTGTAGAAAAATAAAGTGTTAAAATTAGATATTTCTAAAATAAAATGGTATAGGTAAACTTATTGAAAATATTTAATTTGATGCTTATTTAATATATAGGAACTAAGAGAAAAAGATAAGATAAAATAAAGTAAAATTAAATAAAAATTTCACTAAATTTATAAAAATCTAAATTAAAATAGAAAAAAACAAAATAAATAAAAAACAAATAAAATTCTCAAGGATAAGCTAATTTTTATGCCTAAAAAAGTTGTAAAATAACTCTATTTTATTGAGTTATTACACCCTCAAACCAAAGATTTTACTTGTTATTGAGCAAAAGAAAAGAAAAGGAAAGACAAATATTGTATTAGCAATGATGATTTCTAGAATTTTCTCATATGTTGCCATAAAAGATATAGCATACGAAACAACATAAATTTTGATAAAAAATTTGAGTTTAATTTAAGAGTATATCTACTTAAAATTAGATATTCCATGTGTGTGTGCAGATATCTTTTTTATTTAATTGTGTGCAATCTAGATTAGTTTGTGAGGTGTATGAAACGATCGATCTCGATCAAATCCCATAGGTTTTTTTTTTCATTTCTCTCTCCAAATGTCTACAAACACCAAGCCAATGGTCATTAGTACTTTATTAGGCTTATAATGCATGGCAAAAGTTAAGGTAAGATATAAGATAATAATGTGGTTTAGATCACCTTTCAACACATTAACCATTTTGGAATCTATTGTAGAGCTCTGGCTCATACCTAAGTAGCACCCTCAAACTTATTTATAACTTTCCCTTGTCAAAAATAAAATTTTTGTTTTGTTTTTTTTTTTTTTTTGTGTTTCCTTTTGTTTTGTTTTTTTTTTAAGAGTTACTACATCCCCAAACTTATTATGATAAATAGACGGTATAGTGCTCCTTTTCATTTTTATTTTTTTTGGGAATTTTGCAATTCTAACATTCTTCTCTAATTTCAGCATAACTTAAAATAACTTCTAAAATGATTAACATGCTTAAGGGAAAAAGGTTAAGTATTATATTTAAAAGACCAGGCTAAAAATGTGAGTGACGAAGAAAAAATCATATAAAACAAGGTTCAAAATGAGTAAACTAGGGATAAAGATATTTTAAGGTTGACTTAAAAAGCTCAAACGTTCAAAAAATTGTGTAAATCATTTCCTTAGTATTTACATTATCTAGGACTTGTGAGATAAAAAATATTTCATATTCAATAAACTTTCTCTAAATAAATTCACAACTTATAGATCAAGAATTAGTACTCAACTGTTGAATATCACAACTAAGTCCATAATGAATGGGAAGGCTACATCATCTCCATAGTGCTTGAGATTTTATTATATTTTCCAAATAACAAATTGTGCAATCTACCAAATTGTGAGTCGGGTTACTAAAGACTTATTCTCGTGTATTTATAAGCTCTTAAAAGATAACCCTAAATCTTTAAATTACAAATATTTGAACTTAAATATAAAGATAATTTTCAATATTATAGATTCTATTGTAGGCCAAAAATAAGGGAGAATAAAAATAAATATGTCAAAAGTTTTAATTTGATAGTAAATAGCAGGTTTAAGTGTGAATTCGAATTTACACTTATTTAAAATCTTAAAAATACTTATTAACAATTTACGTCGTAGATACATCATTTACATACAATTTACACAAAATTTACACTGTAGATATAATATTTATACTCAATTTGCATTCAATTTAAATCATATACTAACTCAAACATAACCTTAATCCTAAATTAACCCTATATTCATTACCATCGCTAGATCGGATATTGATGGCAACCACGTCAAAAAGCTTAAGGCCAGCCATGGCAACTGCAAATCTAGCGATGATGAGATCAAGTTTGCCGATAAAGAAACCATGCATTGCTTGGGAGATCGACTTGTGGGAGAGAGAGTTCGCATTGTAGAGGGGAGAAAGATCGCAATAGAGAGGCGCTTTGGCAACTAGGACTGCTCTAGAGGACATTGCTGTTCTCCTTAGTGACTAAAGCTTCGAGATCTACGTAGTGGTTACGGCTTCATGATTTTGGATCTCGCCTCACGATGGAGGATCTCCCAATCTCGGCCTCGCAATCATGATCGCAATGGCGATGGTTGGGAATCAGAGAATGCCATGGCCTAAAAAGACAGTGATGGCTGACAATCTCGGTGAAGTTATGCACCAGTTGGCTATCGACGATAGCTGCTTTGGGCAAAGAAGAAATAAGGAATGGGGCTGTCAAGTGTAGGGAGAGGGAAGAGAGAGAAATAGAAGAGAGAAAGAATGGTGGGGGGTGGTGTGGAAAGAAAAAGGGGATGGGATGTGTGAGAGAGAAGGATAAAAATGGCACATATTAATTTATAAATTTGATTATGTTATTTATTTTCTGTGTTTTTAAATGATGCTATTTACTTTCAATTGACTAAATGTTTAGTCTATTATATGTAATTTCCCTTTAAAATTTATATATTTGAAAACCCTACTTCTAGATTTTTGGGTACCAATATTTTGACTACCCATCATACAATATCTTACCCGCTAAACTCTATAAATTGATGTTACCCAACAACTGAAAAATAGTTTTAACATTTGTAGGTAACCCCTGAGAATTAGTACTTCAAGCATTGATCTTTTAGTGCATGATGATAAAGGTGGAATGATATGCATGTATGCATCTTCAAGCCAATAAAACAAAAATTAAAATTCATCCTTATTTAGTTCCGCCAAAAAAAAAATGGTAAGAAAACAAGGAACCAAATTTGAGAAATGTAACATATATATGTCTTTATTATATATATATATACACACATATGTGTGTGTGTATATACATATATATGCGTGTGTGTGTGTGGCGACCAACTAAGAAGACAATTGCATGTGATTCAAATGTTCACGTGCTTTTATGATTCTGTGATCCATATTTCTGTTTGCGTTTTGTGGTCCTCCATTAAAGACTATAAGTGCCGTTACTCTCTTTTGTTCACATCCGATCCATTTTCTTATGAACCAGTTTAATATTGGGCTGTACCAGGCAGCTTCCTTTGTGGTCCCTCAAAGCCACTAGCCTTTTTTTTTATCGTGTTCTGTGTTTTTTTTTTTTTTTTTGTTTTGTTTTAATTTGACTGGTGGATTAACGTGAAATTTATTTATTTATTTTCGATTGATTGATGTTGGGCCCGATGAATATGTGTTTCTTTCCTTTCATTGATTCGCTGGGGTTATCCATATTGCATTTTTTTCAATACAAAATTTATTGAAGTTTTAATCATATTTGCTCGCATATTAATGAACGCGGCATAAACATGAAAATAATAATCCCCAAACTAATCTTGCACCAAAATTGGGGGTCATTTTATAGGACAATATCCATGTTATATATTTTAGCATCTTTCTAAAAATTCAAATCAAAATCCTAAATTAAGTAAATATTAATATAGATACAGACATTATAAAAAAAAGGTCTAGATCGAAATATGCTTATTTTCAATTTAAATTCTGAATTAGTGAAGGGAACAAACTAAATGTTAAGTTAATTTAACCTTTGAAAAGAAAAGACTATATAGCAGTAATTTCAAAAAAATTTGTTGTAGGATACCAAAAGAAACAAAACAAAAAAAAGGTACAATTGTTGCGAAGTTATGGATAAACAAATTCTGGTCAAATTTGCAGTGTATGATCATAAGCTGATAATTTGGATCACAACATGATAATTGACACAAACACAATATGAAAGTAATAATTTGGTTTTTCTATAAATAGATTTGGATTAAAAACGGATTAACATAATTACTAAACGGGTTAGGTTTGAGTTTACCTCCTAATACGGATTAACACGATTAATTATATGTATTGTTTATTTAATTGTATATGATATAAAATAAGAATTGTCATAGTTAATAAAGTATATGTAGTATGAATTTTAAAATTTTGTAAGTAAATTTCGCTTAAATTTCATAAAAGAAAAGATATGTTAACTTATAAATATGTCAAATTATCAAAATCATATTTGATAAGTCATTATTTTATTCATTATTAATTTAAGCAGGTTAATTCGAGTTGACACGATTAATATGATTGATAAATAAATTAGGTTTGTATTTGAGATTTTGACATGAAATATTAAATAGGTTTTGGTTTAAGTTTAGTATAATAGTATCAATTAAGGATTATAACACGATTAACAATCATGATATAATACGAACACGATACGATAACACAAATTACTAATTATGAAATGAGGCAATATCGACAAGGGATTTCTTCACATGTTATATAGAATCATCCAAATTCTTTCATACATGATCCATTTGGAACCATATTTAGAATGATTTTCACAAATCAAGAGAATTTTTTAGACCATTTTTTAAATTAGTACATCTGTTTACTTTAAGAATTATGGAGATATGTTTTTTAGTTCATTTTTGAATTTATATTTGGTTACACTATGAATGAAAACAAAAATTAAAAATGAAAATATTGTTTATGTCTTATTAAATGCTCTAGTATATTTCTACAATTTTCAGAGACTTTATTTATTTATTTATTTTTTTTTTTGTGAAAGGAACGTGACATTTTTCTCCTCCTCCTTTTTTTTTTATCTATAGATGGGAGGATTAAAACTCTGCACTATATAATAAATTCAAATATAAAATTACTATTAAGCCATGTCGCAAATATTCTCCTCCTCCTTTATGTTTTTGGAAATTGGAATTCAAAGAAGAAACAATCAATAGGCTTTTCTACATTGGTATTTCCTAAATTTATCATAAAATTACAATTTACATCCTAAACTTGGAAATGTATAATAATTTGCACTTCATTGATAACAATATTAATCTTTTGAAGAAAATTGACATGTAATTTATACATGAGTTATTAATTCATAATATAAATAATCATTTTGATCTATGTTAATATAAATTTATTGAGATTAATATTTTTAATTAAGTTTTATTAAAATAGAATAGTTTGAATTAACTTTGTTATAAATATAAATTTGAATTAATATAGATTAAAAAGAAAATTTTATGCTCTTAATTAATAATTTACATGCAAGTGAAGTACCAATGGAGTGCAAATTGTTATAGATTTGTAAGTTTAGAATGTAAATTATGAAAATTAAAAAGTTTATGGTGTAAATTGTAACTTTATAATAACTTTAGGAAAAAAAAAAAAAGCCTAATCAATAAACAATTGATGGGCCAGATCAATTCTGGAGCCCATTCATCCGAAACTCGTATCATAAGCCCACAATCTTGTCTAAATGATGGGCCATATGGCCCAAGCTATCTAAACACAAAGCCCAGCTTGAACGTAAACCCAACTGGAGAAGCCTTGCTCATGTCCAAGCTTTTAGTCCGGGCCTTCTACCATGCTAACATTCATGAATGTTGACGTTAAATCTAGGATTTTTTTGAGAAATGTCCCAAAAAATATATATGTTATTGAAATATTACCATATTAATAATAATTTTAGAATTTTTGCTCTCTTATAATGTTAAATAAAAGTGATTTCACAATAAAAATCTAAATAATGAGACAAAAATTATTAACATGTACATTAAAGAGTATAATTTTTCAATTTCCTCAAAACTTCTTTTTTTTTTTTTTGTTCTTTGGCCAAAATAGCCGGTTCATCTAATATTCTTGAAGTTGCAGTAGAAAGGTCTTCCACGGTAGGACACAATCGTATCATTTTTTTTGTTTAATTTGTTTATTATTAACACTTAAAGATTCGATCATGAAAAATTTAACCTGATAGTTTTAAAAAAGCTGTTCTATCGATAAGATAAAATAATATATCCTATTGTAGAAGTACCTTGTGATAAAATATCAAATTTTATTGGGGCTTTTGTATGAGTTTCTACAATCATTCCATATGTCATCAGTTCTATCCTAAAGTTAACCTACTGTTTATTCCATGTATAACTAAATTCCTTATTATTATATTTCCAACGAAACTACAGTACAAAAAGTAAATTTGTTACACATCAATCTTTACATGTTATATGTTAACAACAAAATGAGACTCAAGTTCCAACAACATAGAAGAATAAAGAAACGTTTGGTGAACGCATTACGTTTATATTGTATTTAAATATAATATATTAAATGTAATTTATATTTGAGAAAAAAGTTTTTGCATTACATTTAAATGTAATGTGTATTTGGATGAAAATGTTTGAATTGTATTTAAATAATAAATATGTGATATGATGAGTAAAAGTACAGAGAAAAAAGAGAGAAAGAAAGAGGGTATGTGATGTGATTAATAAAAATAATAAAATACTAATTATATTAAATTTAAAATGTGACATGATTGGCGTTTGAATATAATATTTTTGCATTGAGATAAAAATTGTATTGTATTCAAATGCAATGCGAATGCGATGCTGGAAACAAACGATATCTAAATCAATAGAGGAGATTGGGTCATTTTATTTGATAAATAGGAATTTTAAGATGGAAGTCTAATATTTTACGGGTTTGTTTAATAACAAGATTAAGAAGGATATGATAAGATTAGATTCTAATTATTTATTTGGTGAGAAATTTTAAAATACTAGTTTTGATAAGCTCATAACTTTTCTCTGTTTAAGAGGCTCACTTTTAGATTGAAATGTTCATTTTTGAAAAAAATGAGCTTTTTATATTTGTGTAAGAGCATAAAAAAATTTTCAATTTTGCATATCAAAAAAGCCTTTTCTTTACATAAAAGGATATATTTTTATTTATCTAAATAATTTTTAACTTTTGGACAAAAAAATTTTCCATTCTAAAAGTAGAAAATTTTTTTATTCAAAAAATAGATACCCGATCCAAAAGAAGTCATAATTTAATCTCTTAGAAAGGGATAACCATATCCCCGTTAAGAGAAAGAGAATATTTAGCTTCCGTTTAGATGGAGTATCTATTTTTAGAAAATAGAAAATTTTCACTTTTGAAATAAATTTTTTTTTTCTAAAAGAAAAAAATTATTTGGATAGATGAAAAAAATTTTCTTTTCTAAAGAGAAAAGTATTTTTTAATGTTTAAAAGTGAAAAAATTTTTATGCTCGTGGACAAAAATTTAGAAGATCCACTTTCCAAAAATTGACATTTTTTTTCTATTTGTTAAAAATGGAATGCCCAAATAGACGGAAGCTTAATCCTATCATTTCTTGTATATTATAATTTAATCTCTTAAAATGATTATATCCAATACAGTCTTATCTTGTATACTACGTGGACCTTAAATGTATCAAAACTTATAACATACGTGTAGATGCTAATATTTTTAAGAATAACATAAATATCAATTAAATCTTGATAGCAACATGTCACATTTGAAAGACCAATCCTATGGAAGCCCCGGCTCCCCTTTGACTCAATTACATGCACTCTTATATATTACACATAATTTCTTATCATCAAATCCACGTTTTGTCAACTATGATGCTTAAAAAGGTGTAGATGTTAGCAATCTACGGTCAAATAAAATTCAATTTAATTAACAAAAGTTTGTTAGATTAAATCGGATGGGTCTTGAATATCGTAAATAAGAACGAGCAAATCATTCTAAACTTAAAACAATAAGTAAAATACATAAAAATAAATGAACATCGGAGATTAAAGAAGTTCACCGGAATGTGCTACGTCCTCTATGAGAATTTTTTATTATGATCAGAAAAAAATATAAGACACAAAGAATCTGTTGTGATTTTGGTAGAGTGACCATAGATGTAAAAAAGGATGACCCATTTAAGGAATTTTTACTCTATTTATATAGAGAGCAACAGATGATAATTCCTTAAATTTCAAGACTTAGTGGGCTATGAACCCACTTCTTATGTTAATGAGATCGTGGGCTTCACATGAACACGATATAAAATGAAGGCCGAATTCCTAAGGACGTGAACCCTTAGGAACTGCCAGACATTTTCAATGAATATCGAATGTCAATATGTGGTAAGAAAGTTATATGTAACAAGAATTGAATGTTGATTGAGCAACCAATCGATCATCAAATGATAGTTGAAGAATATATATGAGATTGTCACATCGATGATCAAATGGTAGTAACGATATAACAGATGTTTGGGTAATTGATCACTGAAGAGAGCGAACATAGTTCGTTATACTCGATGACCAACATTTGTTAATCACGAAATTAATCCTGCAAACATCAAGTTCATCTAGAATCATCTAATGTTTGATAGCACATGGATGCCAAGTGTGTTATTCATGGGTGAATGAAATCCGATCCCAACAGAAGGCTCAATAGTGAAGTAGGGAATATCCAATGAAGCAGAATAATATATTAAATGTTTTGATTTGTTTTATTAATTAGTTTTTAGATTATTGAAGTTTGAATTTATTTATAAAATATCGATTTTATTTTTAACCATATTAGTAAGTATGCTGTTAAATTTTACAATAAATAATTTAAAGGAGTTTGCTCTGAGTTTTGATTACATGAAAAGCTAGTTCTATTATTTAAAAAAAAAACTCTCAAATAAATAAATGAATATAAGGGGGTGTTTGGGAGATGTCTGGAGACAAAATTTTTAGGTTAGGAAAAAGTTATTTTGGAAATGTGTTTGGGAGAAAAAATTATTTAGAGTAAAAAAAATAAAAAATTTTCAAAATTAAAAAAAAAAATCAATATGGATGTTGTTTTGTTTCTCTTGAAATTCTATGTAATTTAAAAAAAAAATCTCATTTGGACTTATATATAAAAGGTTATAGACTTTTAAAGTTTTGAGTGTACTGTAACATTTTGAAAATATAAATAATAAAAGGTGCTAAGTTATACGGACAAGTACTCGTATTCACCCCGTCTTCCACCACACTTCCATTCCTACTTGAATTCTAATCGAACTTTCAAGTCGTTGACATATTTGGGTTGCCAACTCAATTCATTTTGCCAGGCTGCAACCAGAGAAAAGGCCGTCATTATTTATTGTTTATTTATCTATATAAACGATATGAAGAAAAAACCAGTTTACTTGACTTGCACAGCATAGCATGCAACATAGCATATACCAAATACTAAACGCCCCAAGTATTTTGTTCTAAAAAATGAAAAAAGAAAAAGAAAACACAGGCCAAGTATTCAATTTTGTTACCCACTCAACCCAAAGATGATTAGTGAGCATTAGTTTGTGTTACCTACCCTTTGTCATGAATACGTGAACAACCACTCTTCGTAAAGTTTAATAATCCATTGATTTTGTAGGACTAGTCACTTAGACCATTAATTACATTTGCTAATTCTTTTGGTAAAATATTTGGTGATTATACATTGAGTAGCTTTGAGCCTTAAATTATTAACACTCTTAGATATTATATATATTTATAATATATGAGAGTTCAAATTTCCACCTTTAAATTAAAAAAAAATGAATATTTAAAGTTTGTTGTCATTTGTACTAATTTTAAGGTCTGTTTGAGGTTTAGTTTTAATATTTCTAAAACCATTTTTTTTCTAATATTTTATCATTATTCACTATTTATATTTTCAAAACACTACAGTATATTAAAAGCTTTAAAAGTCCATAACTTTGTGTACATAAATACAAATAAGATGTTTTTTTTTATAAATTATATAGAATTTTGAAAGGAATAAAACAATATCCATATTGAAATTTGTTTTTAAATTTTGAAAATTTTATATTTTTTCACTCTAAACAATTTTTTCTCCTAAATACATTTTACAAAACAATTTTTTTCCAATCTAAAAATTTTATCTCTAGAAACACCCCCTTAATAAGCACATAATGATGTTGATTAATTGGATTAAAAAATAATTGGAATTTTGTTTCGGTTTTTACAAAATAATCCCCATGTCTTTTTAAATAAAAGACACCTTTTTTTTTTTTATAAAATTTTTGGGTTAGATAAAATGAAAAACATTCATGCTAGAACTAGCCAAGGAAAACATGTCATGTCTTGCTGACAATAGGGATCATACATATTATATATTACAAAAATTAGATCTTTATAATTTACTTTATGCTTCACGTGTTCAAACGGGTCAATGTCCAATAGACAATCATACATTAAAAAAAAATAAAAAAATAAAAATTAAATAACAAACAAAAAGAGAACAAAAAAAAGCCCTGAATTTTCTTTTTTCTTCTTTTGCCCAACATAATTTCCTTGCTATAAAGCCCTTTTTAGAAAAGAAAATTCATTGGACTTCTTTCCAATAATAAATATCCAAAAAAAATACAGAAAAAGGCGAGAAATTAAAAGAAAAAAGGAAAATCACACACATTGGCGTTTCCTTCGCACGAAAGGAGATTTCGAGGGAAACAAATAAAATATGTTCGTGAGCGCTCTAACATTCCACACTTTCTCTCTCTAATTTTCGGTTTCTCTCTCTAAGAAAGCAAAGAAAAGGAAAAAAGAAGAGAGCCAAAAAAAAAAAAAAGGGTGGTGGTACCAATCCCATGGCCATGGCGTCTTCGTCGGAAGAACAGAGACACGAACAGCCGCAATCTCCGCCGTCTCCTCCGCCGCCGGCGCCGGTGCCCGTGCCGGCGGTGAAGGAGTGCGTCCACAAGACGAAGCTCATCCAGTTCCTTGGCCGAACGACGCCTATTGTCCTCCAAAACGACAATGGCCCTTGCCCTCTCCTCGCCATCTGTAATCTCCTCTCTTTCTCTCTCTGCATCTCTATTTCTTGATATTGCTAGGGTTTCGGTTTTTTATCGTTTTCTTTTCGTGTTCGGTTCGTTTCGTTTTGGTCTCCGCGCGAACTGGAAATGGTGGAGACTCAGGAATTAGAATTTTTCGCGATTTTTAGGTTTTTGTTCGCGTCCGAGAAAGTTGAGAAGTGGATGAATTAGGAGTCGTAATTGGGTTTGGATGTTTGAAATGAAAGATTGGGATTCTTGTTTCCATTTTGTCCGCAGAAAGTTTCAAATAGTTTGTCATCATGCGAGGAATTCTTTCATGTTTGTGTTTTACGATGCAATTTTATCGATTTGGATATTTCGTAGTGGTGCTTTTAATCTGTTTGGATTTGAAAGAGTATGCAATTCGGTGTTTTTCTTTTTGCCGTTGATTTTGTGTTACGAAAGTATTGTTGAGAAAACTGAGCCAAACAAGACATACTAATTTTCTGGTTCCTAGGTCAAATGTGCTTTATTTCCTTGTGAAACGGGACTCTAACAGACATTAGGAATAGTTGTGTATATTTTTGTTGTTGCTTGAAATAATCCTGTTTTTATATTTATGTAGGTTTAAAATTGTTTGGGCCTTTCTGCAATTTTGTTCATGGGAAACCAATTTACATCTATTTTTAATGCTTTGCATTTGGGATCCCTACAGGTAATATTCTTCTGCTCAGGAACAACTTGAACTTGAGTCCGGAAACAACTGAAGTTTCTCAGGAGAAATTACTTTCGCTTGTCGCCGAACAACTACTTGATTCGAATAGTAATTTCAATGTAGTAACTTGATCTTTTTGTCACCTTGGGGTGTCGATTATTTTTAGGTTTTTAGTTGAGTTAATTGTTTTCCCTGTTGCTTTGTTGTAGAATAAAGACAATGGTTATGTTGAGAATCAACAGCAGAACATTGCTGATGCCATTGATCTGCTCCCCCGACTTGCAACTGGGATTGATGTAAATATAAAATTCAGGAGGTTATATTTGTGTCCATTCTTTAATTTATTACAATACATTTAGTTGGCTATTACCTAGTTCTAAAGGAGATATACACGATGGTCTGCAGAATAGATGATTTTGAGTTTACTCCAGAATGTGCCATCTTTGATTTATTGGACATTCCGCTGTATCATGGTTGGATAGTTGATTCCCAGGTTTGCTCTTTCATTTCTCAAAATTACTTCAACCTACTCTAGAACTGACAATTTATGAATTCTAAACTTTTTATATTTCAGTAACTACATGTAGTCTCTGTAATTTTTGGATAGTAAATGGCATATTGTTGGACGTCTGTAATTCCTTTGTTTCAGTTGTATTTGTGATATATGCTATGGTTTTATCCTAACAAGATAATCCAGGGAATAATTTGTTTTCTATTGCAAGTGCTAAGTGTATAAATTTATTGTGCTGTTAATTCGAATGTCTACTTTTTAAGGGTCAATTATCTGATTATGGAGTTGCGCTGTTGGAAACCCATTACTTTCCTCCCAGTTTCGTTCTTTTTTTCTTTCCCTTCCTTCTAAATGTGCTGGATTTTTGTGGTCTTTGGTTTGAGAAGTTCACGTCTTGGATATTTACCAGGACTATGAAACTGCAAACGCAATTGGATCAAAGTCATATAATGCTCTTATGGAGGAGCTTGTTGCACTGGACGCCCAAAATGAGTGTGAATATAAGAATGCTTCTGAAGAAGATTGTGTTGATTTTGCTGCTGCAACAACTGCAACTTTAGGTGTCCCTTCTCCATGCCTTTCCAAAGCTAGATCTTTTGATGATTCTCCACATTTGGACTTCGATCACCAAAATTCAAGAAAAGGAGACCTTGAAGAAGAAGCAGAGTTGTTGAGAGCTTTGAAGTTGTCTGCAGCTGAAATGCCTTCTTCATTAGGTAATCCTTCTGTTGCTGACGTTAATACAGTGTTGGAGCCTGTCAGTTCAAATGGAAGCTCAGATCTTGAGAAGATCATGCCTGTAGGTCCTGTAGATACGTCAGTGAAATATACTTTTGAAAATAATAATTCCCATAAGCCAGACTTATCTACTTCAGATGATTGCAATGTCTCCAGGAATGGAAGTAATGATGTGATTTATTTTGAAAGTACTACTTCAGAAAAAGCAGTGTATTCGTCATCAAAGGCTAATGAAGGAAACAATCTTGATCCACCCAATTATGTGGAATCAGATGGGCATGTTCGTGGCATTGATTTAGTTCAGAAAAGCAATGTTCATACACTGATCCAGGTTGAAAATTTAGTTTCTCTTTCTTCTGAACAGAGCGCTGCTTCTGTAGAAGAGCCCCTTGAAGATATTGCACGAGGCACTGAAAAAATAGATAGTTTGTCCAACTTCACAGGAGATGTTCATGAGTCTGCAGATAGGAAAAATGGGTGCGACTTGTTAGAAGCATCATGTTTATTGGCACCAAATGCAGATTTGCATTCAGATTCTTCCAGTGGCCGTCACATTGAAGCATCAGAAGCTTTGACTTCAAGTGTTGATGGAAGTGAGCCAATATATGAAGGGGAGGAATGTATTTTGGATTCAGGCACTGCAGTTTTTGAAGACCGAGAGCCGGTATATGAGGGTGAAGTGGTTCTTGCTAATCAATGTGACAAAAGCACCGTAGATTCAGGGCCCAAGGATGAAATTACTCCTCAAGCAGGTTAGCAAAGCTTACTTTTGAATAAGCAAAGTGTTTGAAGATTGATTCTTGGTATAATCTTGTTCTGAACAAATTTCTCTTGTTTGATTGACTTCAGGGGAACTGATCAGGAACTTTTTGAAGAACAATGCTAGTCAATTGACATTCACTGGGTATTTGGACTCACAGCTTTTCTCAAGTCCTAATTTCTTTTCTTAATTCGTTTGTTTTGTGCTGGGTATCTAGTTCCTACCAGGCAACTACCAAGAACTTCTTTACCTTATTTAAGTTCCATGATTTTGCAGCCTTTTCTGCTTACTAGAAGGTCTTAAAGAGCGGGAGCTATGTGTGTTTTTCCGTAATAATCACTTCGGCACCATGTTTAAGGTTAGTTTACTGCACTTCTCTTATGCAAATTGTTGATGTTGCTTCTTGTCCATGTTTAAGGTTGATGTTGCCTTAAACTGAATTTATCCTTTTTGAGCAACTTGAAAAAGGCTCCCTATGGTCCTTTTCAAAAGCTTTTGTTCTCTTTGTTCCATGAACATCTTTCCAAAGTATTAACATATTTCATTATATTTACAGTTCAATGGTGAACTCTATCTTTTGGCTACAGACCAAGGTTATATAAATCAGCCTGATTTGGTATGGGAAAAGTTAAATGAGGTAAATTTTGTCTGCTTTTACCTCTCCTGGTATTAATGGTTGTCCTCGACCCAATTTCTATAACCTGTCATCAATCCAGTTTCTCAGAACCAGAGTTGCTTAAACACGTTCTTCTTGTTTGGATCAATGTTGAAACATAGGACTAGGTTTTTCTTGAAAGTATTTTTAATGTGCTATTCATGAAACAACCTATCTTTATTTGATATTTATTTAAAAAAGCAGTTTCTTGTTCGATGCATTTTTTTGACTTGAGAGGCAAACAAATGTTCTTGTACTGCTTGGGCTATGGTGATGATGGTTCAAAACAATTCCTTTATGGTTTTTGTTCTGGACATTGATCTAAAAAGTTTACATTCGAAAGTTACTACAAAATTCTATTGTTCTGCCTGGCAAGAAGGTATTTCAGCGGAAAAAGAAAAGAGGAGGTTCTAGTGGGGGAAAAAATTACGCTAATGAATTGTAGCAGAATGGTTAAAAGTTTAGGTTAGTTTTGTCGTTAATCTCCAAACTATAGGCCAAAAACCATTTTGGTCCCTGACTTTTAAGACATGCAAGAAGGAGTCCCGATTCGTCTAGTTGTCCCAAATTAGTTCTTTCATATGTTTAAATCTTAATGAAAAAGAAACATGAGGACCGTGTGTTATCCGTTAATTTTGTAATTTTACACGTCAGGTAGTGACTATTAAAGAGGAGCTGGTGCTTTTTCATCAAGATTTAATAGTCAAATCAATGGAAGGATTAATTTGGGACAATTTGGTACCAGGGACTCATCCTGGGATGTTTTAAAAGCCAGGGACCAAAATGGGATTTGGCCTATGCTCTGGGGAGTAAAAATGAAATTAACCCTTATGGTTTTAAAGTTGACATTCCTTGGCCATGGCTTTTCTTCTCTGTTCTTATTTTGTGATTTAGTTTGCCAAGAAGTATCTACTAATTGGGATGTTTAAGCCGTCAGGGACCAAAATGAGATTTTGCCTATAATTTGGGGACTAAAAATGGAATAAACTAAGTTTTAAGTTGATATTCCTTGGTCGTGGCTGGTCTTCTCTTTTCTTATTTTTTGATTTAGTCCTGTTTACTAAAATTTCTCATGCATTCAGGTTAATGGGGACACGTTGTTTATGACTGGCAACTTCAAGGAATTTAAGGTAGAAAACCATACCAGTGATACCTGGGATGAACACAATGCCATGACCAGCACTGCAGTATGTGTTTCTTTACTACTGAAGTAAAATATTTTTGGTGTGACGCAATTGCTTTAGTTTTACAATTTTGACTTTACGTGCTTCAGGACTACATTGCCAGCATTGATAGTGCAGCACAAGCGGGCATGGATATAAAGTAACGTTCTAAATTTGTACTGGTTTGTGTGTTCATTTTTGTTCTATAGATTGAAAATAGATCTGAAAAACTCTAAGAATAGACAAACTGCTGTAAATGTTGGTTTAATCTTAAGATAGAATTTTCGAGGAAATCTAGTTTATTATTATGCAAATCCTTTGATTTCTTGTTCGGAGTTATGGAGTTCTTTGCTTTGGCTCTAATAATATTAGTTCCATAACCTTTTGGGGTTCATTTTGGTCGAGATACATTCAGATTGTTAAACTTTATTCCTATATGTTTTATGCAGTCCTGATCTGCAATTGGCGATAGCCCTTCAGCAACAGGAGTTTGATCAACAACCGCAGCGTCAAAATACGCAGCAACAACCCGCTATCAGCAATTCAAGGCTGGTCACTGGTCCACCGGTATAATTTCTTGTCTCATCCTCTTTGCATCCTTTACCTATGTTTAATGGAGAAGCACCAAGTATTGCAAACCCTATCTGTATGTTTTGCAGGGGCCGAGAAGCAGTGGCAGAAATTCATCCATGTTGCCGTCCTCCCGGGCTGAACAAAAATCAAAAGACAAGTGCACAGTGATGTGAATTTTATGCGAAACCCAGTTTCAGAGTTTGTATTGTAAATGGTTTTACTGCCCCTCTGGAATGGAACTATATTCAGCGTATATGTGATTTTTAGAGAGTTTCTGACTGTAAATAAAGTTATATTAAAAACAAGTCCCTCCTTTTTTCTGGAATTTTTCGCACTTTTTTTTTTTTTTTTTTCCGTTTTCCCTTTTCTTTTTCGGAAGACTGTACAAAAGTTTAGATAGGTCCCTGTTCTAATTCATGCCCAAACAAATACTTGGCATGCCAGCGATAATGGGCTCAAATATTAGATCTCTTTTCTTTTCTTTTCTTTTCTTTTTATTGACAGACATAGCATCTCATTGATAGGGCTTAAATTGTGGGCTGTGGGCTATCCATAGGCCAGGGCAGGTGCTTTTTAGCCTAAAAATCTTTTGTATTTGTAAGTTCTAATAAATGCAAGTATTGGTTTCGGTAACGGAGCTAAAAAGTCACAATTCACAACCGCGAAATATGAAATTGGGACTGTAAAGAAGCAAAATTGGATATCAATTTGTCAAAATTGAAAGCCATTTAGCGAGCCATATTGAAGGACTGCTTTGGAGACTGTTCTTTTTCTTGGTCTCTACTAATGTTTAAAAGTAGTAACCATCTGTTTGATAAAAAGCTTTTTCAATCTCTCTCTCTCTCTCTCTCGGTTTCTTAGGGAAGAGCACCCCACCCTACTACCCTATGGCCCTATTGTATTGTGTGATTCTCATTATCGATGTGCGGTTTTTGTGACTGTTGCTCAAGTATTCTTCAGTCGCACACAAAAATACCATTCGTTGTTAAATAAAAAAAAAAAAATTTTTTTTTGGGTTGTTCTCGTAAACTTTTTTTTTTTTTTTGGACTGATTAGTTCATAAACTTAGTATACGGAACAAATTTGCCTCCTAGTAATTAAATTGATTAATATTTTTAGAATTCGATTGGGATAATCACGCATCAATCAAATGAAATCTTGAAATTTACAAAAAAAAACAGTCGTACACTTTGTGATATGTTCTAACCTTCTTCAAGTTTCAGGTAAACATTTTGCACTTTTTGTGATTGTTTTTCTTTCCAAAAGAAATTTCAAGTTATCACATTACGTGTATATGATTACCTCCGTTGGATTTTAAAATTCATTGTCAAGTTTACAAAACTACACAGAGAGAGAGGTTTAGCCACTGATCAACTAAAACAAGTTCACAACTTAAATGGTCACAATGCAAATAGTTCAGGAACTAACGACGTCAAAGACCCGTTAAATTAACTTGAATTTAAGCTTCATGTGAAAGGTAATCCTGTATTATCCATCCATAACCTTTAAAAAGGACACAAGTGGATATTTTCCTATTTCCCAAGAAAAGCCCCACCATTAACCGAGTAAGGACCACGTACGCTTTGTTTTCTTTCCCCTGTTTTGATGGCAAAACATGGTCCGTTGGGGGCCTCAGTTGAAAACAATGTTGTAATAAGCCAACAAAAAACTAAAACTTTCTCTAAAAATCAGAGTGACGAAAACACTACCTTAACTTAACATTATGAATTGTCACAATCTCTTGCGAATTTTCTATGCAATGAGTTTGTCATTGAAGCCTTCCCTCACCCACTTGACTACAAAAAATAATTGCCCAAAGTTTGTAATAATAATAACAACAGATAAATAAATAAATAACTGAACTTTAGTGAAGTTTAACTTGTTCATGATGGGACCCACCGTCAAACAATTGATGGGTAAGATTTAGACACGTCGGATTTGACTCAGAACTTGCTTTGAGCCTGCCTTACACCATGGTTTAAAAGACATTAGACTATTATTTTTATTTTTATTTTTATTTTTATTAAAGTTGATAAAGTAGTTTATTAATTCATAAACTATGATTAGCCAATGGATTGACTTTGATGTACTTTGGGAGGAAAAAAGAAATGAAAATAGAGGAAGATAAAGGGGATAAAGAATATCAGAGGAGAAAATGATGAAAACAAATAAGAAAAGGTCAGCATATGTGGGGCCTACTACCTAGTGAAAATGACAACACCAGATCATCTCTCTCAATTGCTATGTTAAATTTTTTTTTCTTATTTATTTATTTATTTTTTCTTTATTATTATTTTTTTTTTTGAAGAAAATAATTTGTTTTGTTCTTTCGGGTGGGATTGGAGTGTTGCTATTATATGTTGGACCACTCTCTCTCTCGCACTTTCTTTCTAGGAGTTTTCTTTTTCTTTTTCTTATTTTTTTTTTACATAATTTAGAGGGGGAAAAAAAAAATAAAGTGGGGACCAGTTTTGAGAGGGTCAGAATTATAGAGGATAGAGCGGTCAAAAAATTTATTAAAAAAAAAAAAAAAAGAAAGAAAACGACAAAATTACAGCTGTGATGGTGACCCCACTACTACCACCACCACCAACGGCGAGGATGCTTGTTTTTCCTTGGAATTCACGGCCTTCCTATGTTATCCGGCTTAATATTTTCCACGTGTTTCTTAATCCTTCGTATATTAACACTTACTAAGATAACCGATTTACTTTTAATTTAATTTAAAATTAATTAAATTAAAATTAAAATCAAATATTTAATATATAAAAATTTAATTTAAATTTATAAATTTTTCTAAAATAATAAAAATAAAGATAAGAAATTAAAATAAAACTTTCACATAATATATAATTTAACTTGATTTAAGTTAAGTTGTATCATCAAACAAATGTATAGACATAAATGTATATAAAAATAGTGTTATGATATATTATAAAAGTAAAATTTAAATTACTAAGGGTAAAAAAAAAATAAGACAAAACAGTTGTTTTAGTTTTATATTTCATGGAATTTAAATACGTGTGCATTAATAATATTTATATTATAATTCATTTTTTTTTCCTCCTCTTATGGAAAATCTTGAACACTATAAACGTCAAGGCAAACATAGCTTTTATGGCACAGTCCACTGTGAGGCGGAAAGAGAAATAATACTTTTATGGCACGGTCCACTAAGTGGGGGTAAGGAAATAATAACATTTAATGGCTTTTTTTTTTTTGGTTGCTCCCTACACCGTCACCCTCTTGCATTCAGTTGTTCACAACGAAATTAAGAAAAAGTTATGGTAAGTTCACGAGGATGCAATCAATTTCTTTCTTTTCCCTGTTTCTCTGAGAAAAAGAATCATATTATGGTCAAGACACTAGGGCATATTTAATTAATCAACTTAAACACTTTTCCAATTTATTTTTTGTCTTTTTTTTATAAAATTAATAAAAAATTTAATTAGTTTTTAAAAAATCAAATAATTCCAATCCAAAAGTTTAGTTTTAACTTAAGAATCAAACAAAAGCTTTCATATTTTTAGAAAGAAAAATGCAATGTATAGTTATGTTATGTGTTTTTACCTAATTTTGTTAGCTGGTTATATTTGTAGAGATCTCCTAAATATGGTGGAGAATTTAATAGGTCTCACACAAGTTTAAGTTCCTCTTATTTTGAAAACTCTATGATAGACTATGTGCATTTCATGTGTTTGTTTCATGCAAGCAAAAATATAAAAAAGAAAAAAGGCCACATGAGGATGCCACCAATGAAGTCGTAATAATATTGATTGTTTTTCTTAATGAAGTTTTGAATTCGAATCAGTCTCGTTATAGTAGTTGAAGTATAATAACATGTATGTTATGTGAAAATACATCACATTCTCATGGATATTATGTAGTTTAAACTCGATTCTTATATATCAACAAACAAATAAATAAATCAAAGTGCAAAAAAAGCTTATTCATAACTAGAACCAACTAAAAAAAAAAATGCACTACTCTTTAAGCAAATGTATTGCAGCCACTACATAAGCAAGCTAGACATCCAGTATATACATCAAAAGTCCTTTTGTTCCTCTATTATATTATCATAAAACCATATATATATATACATTCTTAGGATATTAAAAAAAATGTTGTAATATGGTTCGCTATCCAAAACTTGTTTCAAAAATGAAAAATGAAGATGGACCTCTCAATGAGCTTGTATTTGATTAAATGATTACCCAATGCCATTTTTAAATTAATTTTATTTAGATAGCTAGAAATGAGAGGTTGCTTGAAACTCTCAACAAGAATATAAAAACCATAAATGGATAAAATAGTCCCTTGCTTCCAACGCAACAATTTACAAGTAAAAAACAAAAGCGAACCTAATTAAAAAAGTACTTTTCTTCTCTATAGACAATGCATGCAATTGATTGATTTATTTCTTTATTATTATTATTATTATTATTATTATTTTGGTTCTTCTCTTCTCTTTTCTTTTGGAAGCAAATTGGTAATAGAAAATATTCCAATACAAATGTCAACATCTGCACTCTCCAAAAATTGTTTTTCTCTCCTCGTGTGGGACCAATTGATGCAAAATTGTTCCTCGAAATGGGACCCTCCACCACTATAACCTAACAACTACTATTTTTTATTTTTTATTTTTTTGGTTTGAACTAACATATACCCTTGATGTACACCTAATATGTGCATTAAATCAAATTATATTTAAAGACATGTATAAAAATTAAGAATATCCACGCTGCCACTTGAAGCATCCATGCAATTGTGTTTGAAGGATCAAACGGTTTGGATTTAAAAGAAAAAAAAAAGAAAAAACCTTATAGGAGCCATTGATAGTAATCATCAATATTAATAAAAGATAGATCACACCGATAAATTTTATATTATAGAATTTATCTTTTATTCATGAATAGTATTTAACATCACCAATGTTTTATAACAGTGCTCTTAGATTAATCGATCTCAACGACTTGGTGGTTGAATAATGGTTCAAGAAGCTGCAACTAAATGCCATGTAATATATAGCCTCGACAACGAGTCATATTGCATAATGCATCCAAACAAAGGATATTCTAGCGTATACTAATTGTTTAATAGTTTTATTTTTCTTCAGAAAAAAAGAAAAAGAAAAAATACAACAATAATTTTTATATATCACCATACTAATACTTGCATTTTATCTTTCGAAAAAAGAAGAATTGGCCTTTAACAATAATGTTGAAATTAATATGATCATAAACGGGAAAAGGACTGAAAGCTGAAAAGCATAAAACACCGGCCAAGGAGGCGGAACAGTGACAGCTCAACCCTCAGCCGACTTTTCTTAAATCACAAACAAAACCTATACATAGATAAAGGTTGGTGATCAAGCTGGTGGTTCAATGGTTCATAAATACAAAAATACATATATATATATAATTTTGATTAGAGGATCAACCTTTTTGTTTAGGTACATGATTAGAGGATCAACCCTATTGATTGGAAGGCCATTTGGTTCCGATTTAATCGAATTTCCAAAGTGTTTGATTAGCCTTCTCGACGATTATTTTAGCACGATTAGTTGGTTAGATTAGATTGAAAAGAAACGTAACTTGACATGACTAAATTTTTTAAATGGATTTCTCTGTAAAGAAATGGTCATATAAGAAAAAGGGACTTTTTTTTTTTTTTTTTACAACAAACATATATATGCATAAAATATATGTGTATATCTTATTTTTTAGACATCGGATATCTACCCAGCTTGTAGAATCTTTTAGGCCGCGCGACGTGTATATGTGTAAATAGTTGAAATTTCTAGGTACTTTAGGAAGGAATTAAACGCTTTGACATTTTAATCTAATAGAGTGGTTGGTAAAGGAGTTGTATTGAATATAATTTATATTTTGATGAAAAGTATTTATATTATATTTGAAAATAATATATATTTGGATAAAAAATATTTGAATTGTATTCGAATAATAAATATGTGATGTGATGTATAAAAGTAGAGATAAAAAAAGATGAGAAAAAGAGATTATGAGTAATAAAAATAATAGAAAAAATAAAATAATGAATAATGATTATATTGGATTTATAATATGATGTGATTGGTATTTAAATGTAATACTTTTACCTTTAAATAAAAATTATATTGTATTTGAACATAATATGAATATAATGTGATAAACAAATGAATCATAGATAAGAAAAGTAAAAAATTCCACATTGCGACATGCCAGTAACAAAAATGTTGAGTAAATAACTAAAAAAAAAAAGAAAATTAACCCCTCATCAATATATTTATAGCTCAGCATGTTTATCAAAACAACAACTTAAAATAAATCTTTAATAAATTACAAATATAATCTAACAGTGATACTATAATTTTACTTCAAAACATAGAATTTGAATCAATATCCAACTAAGTTAAAAAAAAAAAAAAAATCTTGACATGATTCTATAAGTAATGTTAAAAAATATATATCTTTGTTTCAAGATAATGTTAAAAGGTATCTGTTTTTGTTGGATTACGTACGCAACCTGATTATTGCAAGGCTATATAATAATAATAATAAATAATAATAATAATTATTATATAATGTGAATAAATAGAAAAATTATTTAATAAACTGAATCTATTACGTTATTGTATTTATGTAATATATATGGCTAATATATTATTAAATTATTATTAATACTATAAATTATTTAAATATTAATTATTTATCAGATGAATGTATTATATAAATTTGATAACGTGATGAATCTGGTTTATGAAATAATCTCATGACTTTTTGCAATGCCTTTCACTTGTAGACTATTTCTTTAAATAAGGAAAAAAGCCTTGAAATATCTTTTAGACCGCGAAACGTCTTTATCTAAATGCTACATAATAAATCTTCAATCATACATATACTACGTGGGGGCATTTGGAATTTCAAAATAAAAGTCTTCAAAATATCTTTTTTAATATTTTTTTATTTTATCATTATTTTTTACTATTTATATATTGAAAATATTATAGTAAATTATCAATTTTAAAATTTATAACTTTATATATATAAATTTAAATAAGAGGATTTTTTTAAGTATATAAAATTTCAAAAAAAATAAAATAATATCTAAAATAATAATTTTTTTAAATAAATTTTTAAAATTTTATATTTTTTTACTCTAAACAGTTTTTTTTTAAATATATTTTTTAAAATAACTTAAAAAAAAAAAAACTCTAGACAAGTATCAAATGGGCCCTTGCAAGATAAAAGATAGTATATTGAAGTACTGTAGACTTAAATATATTTAAAGATCAATAGATTATAAATATAGGTGCAGGATCTTATGTTGTACCAAAGGACTTAATGAGTGAATCTTTTGTTTACAATCAGCATAAACTTTAAAAAGTGACCATAAGTGAAAGCTGTGTGTTCTCAACACCTAAAATTAAAAAAAATAAAAAACGAAATGAAAACTGGAAAATGTGAAAGCTATGGTTTTTTTTTGTGATAATGTGAAAGCTATGTATTGTTATAGCCGACAATCATCCCATTGAAGCAAGTGCTCTGGTTATGAATACGCAAACCGTGGTGTGTCCCAATCGCTTCCTTAACTAGTGGTTGGTTGGAATTATTATGAGACAGAAATTGATAAAAAGAAATATATAGGATTTATCAATAGTATTTATTCTATAAATATAACTTTTTTACATATAACAAGTAACATGTTATTTACTTGTGACTTTTATCAGGATTAATAAAAAATATATTACATAATAATGATATAAATATTTCACGTTATTGGTAAAAATATTACACAAACAGACCTGTACGATATTTGTCTGAGTAAAGAACTTTTCTATATATAAATAAATAAAATAAAGCCAACTATTTTTTTTTTCTTCCTTTCTGATAATTGATCTGATAACCTCAGAAATTTAATTTTTGTACCTAATTAGGATTAGACATGACCCCTAATTAAAAACCCACTTTGATCTGGCCACTTACAATACATACTCAAAAAAAGGAAAAAAAAAAAAAATACATGGGGGAAAAAAAGAACAAAAAGCAATCAAATTGTCAGTGAAGGCCACAGAAACAGCTTTATCTTCTTTCTTTTTCTGACCTCGCTTCCAAACCCCCCCTCCACCTTTAAATTGTAATGATTCTATAGCGTCTCTCCCTCTCTCTCTCTCTCTCTCTCTCTCTCTCAAAGCCTGAGCTCAGTTCTCAATGACACAAAATAGAGATCAAATGAAAAAACCAACAAAGCTCGAAAAACCCTTCTCTCTCTGATCTCTTTCTTTATTTGTATGTCTGTTTAATGCTTTTGGCCTACCGTATATTTTGATCTCTTTTTCCCTGTGTATGTAAAATCTTTGTATCCGGTCAGAAACGGTGCAGAAAGTTTTGCGTCTCAGATCCCGATATTAATCATCTTATCAGACCTTGTCACCTGCATGCCATTAACGAGTAAAAACTGTCCAATTACATAACATTAACACCCCCCTTTTTCTTTTTTTCTTCAATTTCCTCTCTCTCTCCCTCTCTGCAACCACAACTCTCTCTCTCTCCCAACCCCAATACCAATAGTAGTACTAGCAGTACTACTTGTGATGCCGTTTTGAAGATTATATATATTTATAGTAGTATGCAAGAAGCTGGGGGTTTGGGAATGATGGGGAGTGGAGGAGTGGGGGGTGAATTGTCTGTCTCCGGTGGCGGCGGCGGAGGCGACGGAGGAGACCGGCAGCTGAAGGGGGAGATCGTCACCCACCCGCTGTACGAGCAGCTGCTGGCGGCACATGTGTCGTGCCTACGAGTCGCCACGCCCATCGACCAGCTTCCGCTCATCGACGCGCAGCTCTCGCAGTCGCACCACCTCCTCCGCTCCTACGCCTCCCTCCAGCACCAGCACGGCCACTCCCTCTCTCTCCATGACCGCCAAGAACTCGACAACTTCTTGGTATGATAAAAATATATATATATATATAAATAATACCTTTATTTATGTTTTATTTATTTATTTATTTTTATAGTGATCATATTATCATGTTGTTATGATGCTATCCATTGACATCACAAGCACAAAATCTTTTTTTTTTTCCTTGGGATTGTCTTTTTTTTTTTTTTGGGTGGGGGGGGGTTTGAAAAGAAGAAATTATGGTTGAACATTTTACATTTTAAACCTTTTTTTTTTTTTGGGTCTACTATATTATATTTACAGGGGCAATACTTGATAGTATTGTGTACTTTCAAAGAACAACTTCAGCAACATGTCAGAATCCATGCGGTAGAAGCAGTCATGGCTTGCCGGGAAATAGAGAATAATTTACAGGCTCTCACCGGTAAATATATACATATATATACACATGCATGTTTGTATGTATAAATATATATATTCACCACTTCTCCACCACTTAATTCTGTTTGACATAAAAATTAATACGCCTCATAATTAGTCATACCGCAATCATTATATTATCATTGTTATTACTTTTGGTTAATTTAATCTACGAGTACTGTAATCATTATTTATTCTTAATTAGAAAACTATAGACAAGGGAAAAAAAAAAAAAAAACTTGCTGAACAAATCTAATTTCGGCTTTAGATATCTAATTAGTGATAGTTAATCTTCCTTCGTTTTGATTTTTGGTGAGTTGGGTAAAGAGGAAAGATAGAAAAAAAATTGTGGCCATATTTGGGGTTCTTGAATCTTATTGTAAGTTTTGGTGTGCTTGAGAGAGGTGGGTGTGGTAGGGTCTCTATGTAAATATTATCAAAGATAATAGTTGGGAAATGGGTTAGTTAGTTCGGTGATAGAATAGGGTTACCACCAATATTGCACTACACCAACCTATAATTAGCTTTTGGACTACCAACCGATAAGGTTGGAATGGAATATTTTGGGGGCTTTCTAGAAGATTACTTAAATTAGTTCCTATGATTGCAATTATTATTAATTTAGCTTTCTCACAAGCTAATGCATGAACTTTGGTTGTTGGTGTATGTATCCATTTTCCATACATTTATATATATATGTATATATATGTCCTGGAAGGTTTGGTTCAATATTAAGTATCATGGGAATCTAGAGTTAGCTAGCTAGCTTGCTAGGCTAACTAGATATGTTAGCCAGTCATCTAAATTTGAATGTTGAATTGAGATTTTAGTGCATGACATTTTTATAAATGAGGTCAATCCGTTTGAAAATAAAGAAATGAACTACCTTAAACTTAATCACCTTGAGAGTATCGAGGTATTTTTAACCCTTTTTTTTTTCACCTCCTCTAGAATACCGAGCATTTATAGCCTTTTAGAAATCCGACCCTATCTTGGAAGTTGGATCCATGGATACTGACGCTCGGTACAATGGTATTTTATCGAGCCTAAATAACCATTCTATCTTTAGGGCATGCTCTTTAGTAAGTTCGAGTTTTAAGATGAAAGTGGGGATCCTCAAAAGATAGGCTAAGAGATTAAATGTAGCATTTCTAAAATTATTATACAAATTTAGTAGATAGATTTTAGTGCATTGTGAACTTAAGACTTCGAACTCTCCCGGCATTAGGCCGTTTTGTTATTAATATGTGCTTTAATTTACAATTATATCATGAACCATGAATTCACAGAATATAAAATGTATATAAATTAATTGAGTGTGTGCATATGTGTAAATAATTACGTGGATTCCAAATTTGAATTTGTATATAAAACCTAATCTCACATCTTTTTTTTTTTAACTTAAATATAAAAGATTCGTACTCCTTAGTTTTTAAGAAAATAAAGTATAAAGTTACAAGAAAATAAAGTATAAAGTTACTACTAAATTATGTCTGTGATCACTCGTCATACTCTTGATCAAAATGTAGAATGAAGTAGCTTTGTATGCCACAAGGTATACCATATCTGTTATAAAGTATTGCATAGGAGACGTATATAATGCAGGCCATAACTTAGCATTTTTAATAGAATATGAACATTTTCATTATTCCAAACTAATAATCTTTCAACATACTAAGTGGCACCTTATACCACATGTGGAATTTTTAAGGTTATATATATATATATAGTTGATGAATATATGGAGGCTCACAAAATTGCATCAAAAAACCCAATAAAGAAACAAATTAACCAAAAAAAAAAAAAAAGAAGAAACTTATAGATTAGCTTTTGGGTATTTACAAATATGTACTTGTCAGGAGTAAATCTGGGAGAAGGTACGGGTGCAACAATGTCAGACGATGAGGATGATCTACAGATGGATTTCTCTTTGGATCAATCCGGTGCCGACGGGCACGACCTGATGGGATTTGGTCCGCTACTTCCAACAGAATCGGAAAGGTCACTGATGGAAAGAGTTCGACACGAGTTGAAGATTGAACTGAAGCAGGTGATCACGATTCACCCTATACTTAATCAGCCCATAAATGCTTAAATTTTGTCCCCCCACATAAAAATAAAAAAATAAATAAATAAAAAAGACATTCAAATTGACTAGCAAAAAATAAAAATTTGGTAACCCTACTTTGAAAATTAAGCAACGTATAGCTAGCTAGCACGTTCGAACTGGTTCACAAGAAAGAGTTAGTAATAAGTATTCTTTTTACTAAAAGCTATTTGGTATTGATTTTTAACGCTTGGAAAAGTATTCATTTGGAGTAACATATTTCTAGTTGTATGTGTTTATGTGTTCAGGGTTTCAAGTCAAAAATTGAAGATGTGAGGGAGGAAATATTAAGAAAAAGAAGAGCAGGAAAATTGCCTGGGGACACAACTACGGTGTTAAAGAATTGGTGGCAGCAACATTCCAAGTGGCCCTACCCTACTGTAAGCTCTTAAAACACTTCATAATTCATATATATCATATATCACAACATATACATATATACATACATAGATATATATATATGATAATATGCAGCTCGTATTCTAAAGAAGAAGAAGAAGAAGAAGAAGAAAAGTCTCAGCAAGTTTTTGGTTAGGAATAATCAATTATAGTTTTGAAGGGCATATTGTCACTCCTTAATGCCTTGCAAAAAATTTGGTTTTGAAATTTTATTGCCGAATGAAAATCAAATAGGAATGGTTTACAAGAAAATATGCTATAAATCTCAAAACGTTTTGTTTTGTTTTTGTTTTTGTTTTTGCTTTTTTTTTTTTTTAAAGATTAACATTAGTTTTTTAGCTGGTCAGAAACAATATACTCATGCAGCACTATATTGTACATCCAAAAGTTAGCATGTTTAAATACGTGGTCAACTAAAAATCATGAGAATGCGCTACTAATTAGTCTTAGAAGAATGAAGAGTTTCATTGTTTATGATAATAAACTCAAAGATTTATATTATTTTATTTTCTCTTCTAGCTACCTCAAGAAACATGCCTTATGTCACTTTTTCTCATTGATAACACAATGATTGATGTTTTAATCAGCAGATCAAGAAGGGAAATAAAAGCTGTTGTTTTTCAGTAGATGTTCATAGCTATATTTTTATAAGAGCTTGATTCAACAAAATGGTTTTTAAATCATTTAATCAATATGAAAAATTAAGTTGTCTTATTAAAACTCTTGTACAAGTTTCAAAAGAAGAATTTATTTTAAAAGTCATATTTTATGCTTTTGATTTAAAACTTTTCTGGAGTACTAAAGCTCTTTAGAAAGATCATCCAACCATTTTTAGAAGCGGATTCAAAAAGCTCTTGCCAACAGACTTTTTGTTGGAATAATTGAACACGTATAGGCACATAGGGGAACGCTAGCAATTTTGAGTTATCCGTGAACATTTTTAACACGAAATGATCTACTGCTAACATACTATATAAATTGAAGAATGGCAATTTACTACACAAATAATTCATTAAATCTTTGTATTTCTTATCTTCTTTTTTTTCTTTCTTTCATATCCATGATGCTCACTTGCATGTGGATCAACTGTACAACTAATCATGAAACTTAAATGAAATTATAGAATTTGAAAACATGAAAACTTGCTTCATGAAACCTACAGGAAGATGACAAGGCAAAGCTTGTGGAGGAGACAGGATTGCAGCTGAAGCAAATCAATAACTGGTTTATCAACCAAAGAAAGCGCAACTGGCACAGCAACTCTCAATCAGTCACATCTCTCAAGTCTAAGCGCAAAAGATAAAATCGCTATATATATATACATATATATATAAAGCTCATCATCTTATTATAACTTTGTGACAGAACCAGAAAAGCACTTAACTACATGTACTTACTTCTTATATTGTCCTGCGGTTATAATATATGTATATAGTTTGTAGCCTACAAACTATATATATACATAAGTATATATATTTGTGAAAGCCATGATGTAGTGCTGAAAATTCTACACTTATTTCAATTGCTAGCGGTCAAGACATGCCTTTTGGAAGTTAGATCATGATCATCATGAGTACTACGTACCGATCATCAAAACTCAGATACAGAAATTATGTAACACATCTTCTATTGGTCAAACTGCTAATTGCTTACTTTTTGGATTGTAAATTCTTGTTGATTTTCTAAATAGTAGTGGGCCCAGTCTTTGTTTTATATTGATTTTAATTACCTGCTTGGATTTTTTTGCTTTCACAAATCTGATTTAGAATTCCATGTGTTTTATATCAGTGCTCAAACATTTTCATATATCTATATATACCATTTGCATGGACTTACAGGAATCTTTTTTCATTATTTTTAACTATATACAATCCCCCAATTAATGTTCTTACATCATCTGCAAAGTACTGTAAATTTACAAAAATAAATTTTAAGACTGATATTAGGATGGATTCTAATCCATATTTGATAGATTAGAATAATAAAGAATAACAAACTTTAATAGTAAAAGTTAAAGAAATAAAAATAAAAAAAATAAAAAAAATACTGTAATAATTTATATTTGATGGATTAGAATACGTCACCAAACCAGCTCTTATTGTATGGAGTTTATATTTTAATATCAAACTTTTAATGCATTGAGTGACAAATGAGTTAATGTTAATTTTCAATGGGAAAAATGGAATTTTAAATACGTGATTTTTTTATTAAGAAATGACAGTACCTCACTTGTCACTTCTATTAATATACAAAATTTCCTTTAAAAAAAAATAGTTAGATATTTATTGTCAATATTGTTACTTATTAAAAGAGAAATTCGAACTACTAGCGCTACATTAAATAAAAAAGGGGAAAAGAAAAAAATATAGAAGAAAAAAAAGAACGATGTTTATATTAATGCACCTTTAATATCTTAAAAGAGAGAGAGACAAATCCTTCAAAAGAGACGACTAAAAAAATAGGATTAATTAATGCTAATGCTCCACTAGTGTCCTGTTTGCGAATTGATACTAATAGAGGTTCCCATACGTACAAAACAACAAACGAACCATTCATATATAAAGCTAAACGAATTAAGTATCAAAGATGCACTTTCGACACTTTCAACTGGCTAGGCACAAATGTAGCATTACAATAATTTGGGAGTATTATGCTGGCAATTATATGTATATGCACCTTCCTAAGGAACTCAGATAACTGATCAGCATAATAAAGTTAATGTTTGGTGGTCCAAAAGTTACATATAATATGCGTAAAATGAGCACTTTTAGAAATTGGTGGTGGCGGCGGCAGAGGCAACAATGATGGCGTAGCTTTTGTTATTGTCCTTGATGAGCTTCTTAGAACCAAGCCCCCAAACAATTTTAATCGACATTATTTGACGTGATTGGAGGACATGAGTTTAGACTAAGCAGCCGAATCGATTATTGGTCGATCCACAAGTTGCAAAGGATATAAATTCGTAAATTCGGAGGTCAAAATTAGTTATTGAGCAGGAAAAAAAAAAGAGCTTATAAATTTGATATTAGTTTAAAATTATGAGCTATAATCTTTTAGTGTGTATATTTTTCTTATATAGGTATAAATACAAGGCATAGAGTAATTTATTCTAATAAAAAAAGTATATAATATGTGACAAGAAACGGTAGTGACGACAATGGCAACAACATTCATGACAGTGGCATTTGCAAGCTTTCATATTGAGACTGTAAACATTGTTATGTAGCATAAACAGTCTTCTTCACTATTGGATCTCTCTTCGTCGTTTTAGTATAGAAAAATATTAGGACACTAACTTTAATCCTAATTTTTAAATATCAACCTATATAATATATGAGTTATTTTTTTTATTATTAAGAAGTGCTTAAAACAATATTACATACCAATAAAAATATAACATTTGAGTTAGTACTCAAAAAATTACAATTAAAGTTTGTGTCACTATTCTTTATTACACGTTTGTTGGGTTCAGCTTCCATGGAAAACCCTTTGATTTCAAGCTCGGAGCATATTCAATTTCATGCCACTTCTTGTTAATGTTGTGGAATCCAATTCATGAGCTTTCCATGAAAGAGAGGGTATATTTCCTATATATTCATTGAGTTAATACAGTTAATAAAAAGTCCCACATTAATCATGTATAAAATTGGAAAAAGACTTACTCCTAAAATATTAACCTTTCCTTTTATGGTGGAATTCCAAGGCCTCAACAAGTGATTTCAGAGTTAAATTCCAAATATATTCATATGTATGCACAAGATGAATCCCAAAGAAAAAATTGGACGAAGGTTGGTAGGCTCCAAGATTGATCACAATGGACCAAAAATCCATGGCACAATATAACTCTCGAGATGGAAACTTTAGGGTAATGCAAGGATGGGGATTCCAATAACTTATGATCTTTCTCATTTTCGTGTTTAAGAAGGGTGGAAGATATGGATCAATGTTTGTGGAGGGGTTGTGTTGACCATGACATTTGTTCGAGAGGGAATTGTTGGGAATGTGTGAACATCATTGAATAAATATAGAATTAGAGATAGACTTGAAAAGGCTTGAACAATTACTTCTCATAATATGTTAATCTTTTAGAATAAGATCCCAAGACCCTAACATTTCCATCGAGTGTTAATACTCTTTATGCATCGAGTCTTTTGGGGAGATTGAACCGTTGCATATGATTAATTGATTAGTTCTACTAAGCTATACATGAATATTCTATATATCACCATTAGGTGTATTGTTACCACAAAATGGTCAATAAGTTTTGTAGTTTTTCGTTTGATCCGCGGTAGTGATTTTGGGTAATACTTGATGTTTGACCATTATAAACCATCGGAATTTGGTTTACCTATGTATATCTACTTTATCGATTTTTAACAACGTAAGCTATTGATTTTTGAGTTTTTAGGAAATGATTTTTTTTTTTTAGTTTAATAAAACCAGGGAAGTTTCCTAAAAAATCAGCTTACTATTTCCATTGTAATACTCTTTGATCGATAAAGAACCTCATAAAGTAAAAACTTTATATCTTTAAGTAAAAAATTCAATGCATTACATTTTAATATAATATTAATAAAATATTTCATCTAAACGTTTCATGAGAAAGTAGATTTATTTGTATTACAAACTAAGTAAAGTAAAATCTCTTTGATCCTTCCTTAAAAATGTATATATTTATTTATATATATAATCTCTCTTTGATTGTTGTTGATAATAATAAATGTATGTACCAACTCCAAGGAGGCGAAAAACACACATATCAAAACTTTCTCCTTTTTTTTCCCCCTCACGTTTCTTCTTCATTCTCTTTTCCCAACTACATATATATTTTTCCTCTTAGTTTTCTGTTATCACTTGGTCTTCCATACGCCAGCACATGTAAGTTTTCTTCCTCGTCAATTCTAAACCAATTATTCAGGTAACTTGAAGAGAGTTTGTCTTTTATTAATGTTTAGATAAAAGCTGATGCTTGCATTATCTAGATTAATTAGATTCAAATTGTGGTGGTTGTTATGTGTGTGTGTGTATATATATATATATATGTTTGTGTGTATGTACATACCCTCATTATTATTTTTTCGGTAATTTGGTCAGATTGAGCATAATCCTTACTGGGCCAGAGGGGCCCAATTAAATGTTTTTTTAATATTAAAAAAAAAAAAAAAAAACTTGAACCTGAATTATCACTTTGATTACAACCAAAAAGAATAATAAATTCAATCCCTTGATGAAACGAACCAGCCGGCCCTGCCTGCTTGTGTCTATTCAAGAAAAGAAGTTGATTTGCTCTGACAAAATAATCACCGAAGAAAACGAGGGAGATTTTATATTATTTTTATCCTATCCTAGACTTGAATTGTGTGGTCCATACGAAATTTCCTACTGCCAAACAAAATTTTCCAAGTGGCCAAACAAAATATCTCTCTCTTTCTCTCTCTCCTCGTTGGCCAGCACGTGGGCAACCCCAGCATTTGAAGGACTATGTCTACTGAAGTGTACATTATGGACCCTCTCGAACGGTTGATTTTCATCTCTTGAGAACTTGACTTTGAGGATGTCTTAAATTGAATATATATATATATTATTTTAATAATCTCACTGTAAAAATGAAATTAAAACACTTTTTATTTTTTTTATTAAAAAAAAAATCTATCTCCAGATATTGCTCCTACATGTTCACATTTATTGCACTGACTATATATTCATTTTAGTTTTTCATGTTCAATTCCTTCCAAGGTTCACATATGGTCAAAGCCAACCGCGTTTTTGTTCTTTAGCTCATTTTCTTTTACGCAGTCAAAGCAAACCATTGTAGTGCATATATGCAAATGGGGTTGTGCAAAATCATGATTTTGAAGCTTCAAATTTGCCAAAATCTTAAGAACTCATCATATATCTTGATGTGTTAGTGCAGGAGGTTGACTTTCTGATTTCACACCTGAAAACATCATCTGAATCTCATCTTTATTTAATTTTTTCTTCTTCTCAATTTTGTCTGAAGCTGTATTGTCATGGCTCAATCAATGTTCGCCGGATCGTTGTCGTTCGGAGGCTCGCACCACGGCCAGGCGCAGCAAGAAGTGCCCTTCAAGACCAGCAAGGAGTCCTTAAGAGTCCTGCTTCTACACGGAAACTTGGAAATATGGATTTTGGAGGCCAAAAATCTTCCCAACATGGACATGCTCCACAAGACCTTAGGTGACATGCTTGGGAAACTAGAAAAGTTGAGCACCAAACTTGAGGGAAAAATATCAAAAAAGGTAACAAGCGATCCCTATGTCACGGTATCGGTATCAGGTGCTGTGGTGGCAAGAACTTTTGTGATCACCAATAGTGAAAACCCTGTTTGGAGGCAGCATTTTAACGTTGCTGTGGCACATTATGCCTCAGAAGTTCACTTTGTAGTTAAAGATAATGATGTTGTGGGGTCTCAGCTAATAGGGGCTGTTGGAATTCCAGTCGAAAACTTATGTTCCGGCATGAAAATTGAAGGGACTTTTCCAATTCTCAATGACAGTGGAAAGCCCTGCAAGCCTGGAGCGGCTTTAAGCCTCTCGGTCCAGTTCACTCCAATGGAACAGGTGCCACTTTATCATCCTAAACAAAGCTCCAATTCAGATTTCCTTGGGGTCCCGGGGACCTACTTTCCCTTAAGGAAAGGTGGGAAAGTTACCCTTTATCAAGACGCTCATGTTCATGGCTGCGGTCTTCCGAATTTGGAGCTTGATAATGGGGTTAAGTTCGAGCACTCGAGTTGCTGGCACGATATCTTTGAGGCGATAAGTCAGGCGCGTCGGTTGATATACATTGTTGGTTGGTCTGTGTACCACGAGGTTAGGCTGATTAGGGATGGTAAACATGCATTAGAAAGCATGTTGGGAGATCTTCTCAAGACCAAGTCTCAGGAAGGTGTGAGAGTGCTTCTTCTTGTTTGGGATGATCCAACTTCTCGGAGCGTCTTGGGATTCAAAAAGGTAAAAGGAAAAACCTTTTCTTTTTTATTTTTGTCTACATATGGAGTCTTTTGTTCAAATTTAAGAATGTTTATGTTTTTCTTTCACCTTTGAATTTTTTTATAGTTATGTCAAATTAGTATTTACCGTTACAAGATGTCGAGATGTTCATCGGTTTCTCTGACATGTAGGATGGACTCATGGGGACCTTTGATGAGGATACTCGCCGTTTCTTCAAGCACTCTTCTGTCCAAGTCCTTCTTTGCCCTCGATCTGCAGGAAAGGGACATAGCTGGGCCAAAAAGCAGGTCTGATACGAAAACAAGTACCATGTTTATGTCGCTACGACTACATGTATTTTTTTGCTCGAAGACCAACGAGACAGCTTATATGCCTCATCGGTCGAAAAGCCTGTGGGTCCTTCTAGTGGGACTCGAACTTGAAACATTCCGATTTATCGCATTTAACAAGTCAATGAATGTTTGTGTCTGTACTTAGTGTGTTCTGAACCAGTGGTCTTGCTTTGATTCCGATTGTTTATCAGGAAGTAGGGACGATCTATACGCACCATCAGAAAACAGTAATTGTCGATGCTGATGCAGGTAACTACAAGAGAAAGATCACGGCTTTTGTTGGAGGTCTTGACTTATGCAAGGGACGTTACGATACTCCACACCATCCCGTTCTCCGCAGCTTGGATACAGTGCACAAAGATGACTTTCATAACCCGAATTTAGCGGTATAATAAACTTAATAATCTTCATTTTCTTTTGAGATTGATACCAATGATTTTGTAGGTTATGTATTTCTCTCCTTTTTAAACGCGTCTTTCATTGTGACGTTAAAAAAAATAGGAGCCCTGTGATGGTTGTCCAAGGGAACCATGGCATGATTTGCACAGCCGGATTGAGGGTCCAGCGGCATATGACGTCTTAGCCAATTTTGAGGAGCGCTGGCGCAGGGCTTCAAAGCAAAGCGGGCTCCAAAAGTTGAAGTCATCCTATGACGACGCCCTCCTCAGCATTGAAAGGATTTCTGACATCATTCCTATGGCTGAAGTTCCTTGCCTTAGTGAGGACAATCCAGAAACTTGGAATGTTCAGGTAAGCAAAGCTTGTGTACTTACTTCAGCAACTTATTTTTATTATTTATATTTCTTAATTTTTTACACTTGCTTCCTCGATATGTAGGTTTTCCGCTCTATTGATTCGGGTTCTGTCAAAGGATTTCCGAGTGATCCAAAAGATGCTATAGAGAAGGTGAGTCGTGAACTTGGTATTTCTTTGGCTACTTAGTCTTACAAGATTATAAATTGTTGATTTAAGTAATATTTTTTTCCTTTTACTTGAACAGAACTTGGTATGTGGAAAGAATGTTCTGATAGATATGAGTATACACACAGCATATGTCAAGGCGATTCGTTCAGCACAACACTTCATTTATATGGAAAATCAGTACTTCCTTGGCTCATCATTTAATTGGAATTCCCACAGAGATTTAGGTAACAAAATGTTCAGTTAAGCATCTTAGCTTGCTCATGAGGTTACAAGAAACACTAAGAAGACTTAAATATGCAGGAGCAAATAATTTGATACCAATGGAAATTGCACTTAAGATTGTGAACAAAATCAAGGCTAACGAGAGATTTGCCGCATATATTGTGATCCCAATGTGGCCCGAAGGTGCTCCTGCTAGCATTCCTACTCAAAGAATTCTCTTTTGGCAGGTAAAAAAAAAAAAAAAATCACCTCAGTCAAGTTCTCAAAGGTTTACAGATGGGTTTGACATGGCTTGTGGAGAACTACTCATGATTTTCTATCTTCTTATGTTGATTCTTAACAATTTTTCCAAAAATTTAAACCCAAAACGTATTAAAGACGCGAAACATAATAATAATTCTTAGAGCGTGGAATATCCGACAATTTACATTGTGTTGTTCTTGCTTGCTGCAGAATAAAACAATGCAAATGATGTATGAAATGATCTACAAAGCTTTAAAGGAAGCTGGGCTTGATAACAAATATGTGCCACAAGACTATTTGAATTTCTTTTGTCTTGGCAACCGAGAGGCGCCGGATGGTCGGACTCCAAGCGTAGGAGCTTCAAGCGCAGAAAAGACTCCTCAAGTACTACTTTTTAAATATTTCTCACTATTCTCTTTATAATAGATGGTTCATTTCCAAGGTACTGAAAAGTGTTTATGGTTATAAAAATCAGGCACTCACTCGGAAAAATAGGCGGTTTATGGTTTATGTGCATTCAAAAGGAATGATAGTAGATGATGAGTATGTGATAATTGGATCTGCAAATATCAACCAAAGATCTTTGGATGGAACCAGAGACACTGAAATTGCAATGGGTGCATATCAGCCCCACCATACTTGGGCAAGAAAACGCTCAGCTCCACATGGACAGGTAAAGCTTCACAAGCCAAAATCTCACTCCCCCACATAAAAATTATATATATATATATACATAAAAAGATTCTGCCAATTGGAAATGATTTTATTCTACATCTCAATACTAGACTAAATGTGGATCCAATACTACTATTTTATGTTGTATTAGATCTTCGAAATTTTTCTTTAAAAGAAATTATCAAACAATGACTTGCATGAGAGAGGACTGAAACTTTTGTTTGAGAAATTAGAAGATATTAGAATAGTCAAAATTAATAGTAAAAATTAGAAAATAAAAAGACAAAAAAAAATATTATAGCAATCCATTGAGTGGATTAGAGTCGATCTTTCGTATGAGCCCTAAATATGTAATTATTGACAATTATAACATATAATATTAGGATATTGATGCTAGTTTAATCATTTTAGTCGTAATTGTCATTTTTTACTTTGAAGTTAAGGTCCATTTGATTTATTGTTTTAACTTGAAAATTAAGCTAAGTTGGTCATTTGATTCCTACTTAGTTTGGCTCGAATTCATACTGACAATTGTGTTGAAATAGTGAAAGTAGAGATCAAAAGTTGTTAAAATGGATCTTATTAAGTTTAACTAATTCGAAATTTAATAGCTAACTTAGCTTAACCTTCAAATTAAATCAAGCATATTTTAACTAGTTTTTTTAATAAATATCCTAATGAGACGTTTGGTAAACGTATTGTGTTCATATTATATTTAAATACAATGTATTGAATATATTTTGTATTTGGATGAAAAGTATTTGCTTTACATTTGAAAATACAATATGTGTTTAGATAAAAAGTATTTGAATTATATTTTAGAGTTAGAAAGTTGATGTGATTGGTTAAAGTAGATAGAAAAAGTGAGATAGAGAGAGAATACGATACGAATGAATTTTAAAATTTTTTTTAAAAATATATTGAAATAGTAAATATATTTGAGATACCGTAAAAAAACATTATATTTAAATGTAAAACTTTTGTATTTGAATGAAAATTATATTGCGTTTAAGCGCAATACAAACACAATGAGAAAAACATACACCTCATAAGTTTTTAAAAATTTGTTTTTCTTAAAATAATTAATCAATTTTCTTGATAAATTAAACCATAACATCAATTATCATTTTTCTTATTCAATCACTGATTAATTAATAATTAATTACTAAACGACTAAATCTAAAAAAATACAAAATAATCATTTTACAAATTAAAAAAAATTCGGCTATTTTTTAGATTGATCAAACAAAATGGGATCCAGTCTAATTTTCCTTTTTACTTTTCTATCATCGTTTTATTACGATTCTTTGTCGTTTTCTGTATTATCGTCGTTTTTAACCCCAGTTGTCTCCTTCTTCGTGCCCTTCGTTATGCAGTTTCTATCATGTCACTGGTTATTATTGCACTTGTCGTTTTCTTTGTCGTCGTTTCTAAATTTGTCGTTTCTTGTTCTTTTTTGTCGTTTGTCATCTTTTTTCTTGTCGTTTCTGTTTAACCTAGTTACCAAAATTCAAGTTTTGGCATTCCGCTAAAGGAGTCAAAGCAAGTGCACTAACCACCAGAATATCATCATTTAAAAACACACACACACACATGTGTATGCGCGCGCGCGTATATATATATATAGATAAGAGTCTAATTGTGGGTGTGCGGCTTTCAGGTGTATGGATATAGGATGTCATTATGGGCAGAGCATACAGGATTATTGGAGGAAAGTTTCAAGAGACCGGAGAACCTTGAATGTGTGAGAAGAATAAAGTATCTTAGTGAGCAGAATTGGAGGCAATACATTGCTGATGAAGCAACAGAAATGAAGGCTCATCTTCTAAGGTATCCAGTTGAAGTTGATGAGAATGGAAAAGTTAATAGTTTACCTGGCTGCGAGCAATTTCCAGATGTTGGTGGCAACATTCTTGGCACTTTCACTGGCATTCAAGAAAACCTCACCATCTAATCTTTCAGTATTAACCCAATAAATTATTTCTTCCCTTGGTTTACTACAGCTTTAGACCTTTTATAATTCACACACACACACACACACACACACACACACACACACACGTATATGTGTGTGTGTGTGTGTGTGTATATGTGCCTCCTCCTCAGTGTTGATCATTGCCTAAGCCTTGTTTTCCCTATTGTCTTCAATCATTCTTTATAGCAATTTTTGTGCTTTATTTATTTTTTCTTTTTTTTTTTCTTTTCCTCCATATACTAGAAATTCTAATCTCTGGTTAGCCAGGAAGTTTTTTTGACTTTCCTTCTCATCTTACGGTTTACCTTTTTTAATAATAATGAATGAGCTTTTTTATTATCATATTTTTTTTAATATCCTTAAACCTTATTAACAGAAAAAACCTTGAACTATTAGAGAAACTCAACTTAAATATGTCCAGATATACAACTCGTCTCTAACTGGTGCTTTACCGGAGATTTAGTATCGGGCCCTTTTTTTTTTTTTTCCATAAATAAAAATGAACATAGGTGCCACCTTAGTAAAATAATCTAACTTAATTTAATTAAAAAGGTGGACTCAATTTTCACTCCTGTTATTATGTACTGAAAATTTAATGTTGCATATTTTTTCTTATCAAGCTTTAGTTTTTCATCAGGGCTTGCAATAATACTTCCTTTTAGCATAAAAGGAGTCAAACACTAGCGTGCGGCTGTGGAGAATATTATTATATCATACAAATAGTCAAAAAAATTTACAATATAAAGTGAATTAATGTAGATTTATATATATATATTTTTTTTTGTATTGAAAATTTTATTAATGTCTTTTATAATAGTTTTTTTTTCTATCCTTCAACATTGCAAGACAGACGTTGGAGGGAAAATGAAAGAAGTTAATAATATTAATATATACTGTAAATTAAATAATTTAAAAGTATTTATATTATGCGTTCAATAAACTTTTTTTTATTGATCCGTTTTTTTTGTTTTAGAATTGAAATAATAAAATATTATTAAGACATATAATAACAAGATTAATCTCAGTTTTAATATGAATCAAATATAAATTAATAAATATATTTTACCTTATATTCTAGCATGGAGGGAAGGGGGGCATGTGCCCCCCATTGAGAAAAAGTGGAAAAAAAATTATATATATATATTTACAGTGTTAAAGTTTAGGGTGTTTTCAAAATTATTTGTGCCCCCACTAACATCTATTCAGATTTTTACTTCTCAGTTATTCTTTATGGAATATGCACAATATAATAGATTCTTATAGATAGATTAAAATTTAGTTTTTGATTTTATATTAATAAATGAATGATAATTTAGTTATCTATATTGAGAAAGACCTTTTTGATACTATTGACAATGGAGAACAATTGTAACGTTTTGCTTATACAATTAAATTTCGTTAGGAAAAGGTGTTGAAAATTTTAGTTGGTTTTCATGCTATTATTTTGTAATTTTTATCCTTGATCATGCCCCCACTGAGTTCAAAGTCTGGCTCCGTCCCTACTTGTAGTTAGTCTTTTTCGATCTAATGTGTTTAGATCTATTGTTATACTGGTTGGTGGTAGAGGTACTAGTGCTGGAAGTTGGCCATCTTCAAAAACTTTTAAAACAACTATATCAATAAGTGCACCTCTTGACGAAAATAAACGTGGAAGATTTTTGTTTGTTCTTTAAGTTGATCGATGATTGGTAGAATTGTAAACAGATATGTGTAACATTCATCAATTGTCAATATTGAGCATGATTTTTTTTAATAGGTGTTAAAAATGTCATTTTTGAACGAGTCTTTTTCTATATTTTTTCAAATTATATCTTTGACACATATAGTTTGAACAATAATTAATTCAAATACAATTACCTTCTTATAATCCTAGTTTCTTCTAGATAAAATATCGTGACAACATTCAAATTAATTACAAATTTACAATGATTAAGCTTAAATATACAAACCATTAATTATAATCTTATTGAAAATGGATACACAAGTAGAAAACAATTTTTTAAAATAATTAATACTAAATTTATTTTCTCCTCTGTTATAGTATTATTATCCTTTCATACATGAACTAACAGATTAAACTTTATTAATAATCAAATTTAAATATTTGTTATATACATGATAATCATGTTATAAATAAGAAATAATATAAAAAATATTAAAATTATATGTATATTAGTTACAAAGAAAGAAGATAAAGAGACAGGAAAAAAAACAAAATATGCAATACATTATATTAATGTAAATTAAAAAATATAATCCAATATAGTTTAAGTAATAAAACAAAAAAAATTATAGTCACAAAAATAAATTGCGAAAATAGTAATATTTAGCTCAAATATTTAGTAATATCAGTAATATGTGAGAAATTTATTAACTTATATATTTTAAATCAATTTTTCAGCTACATAATATAATATTTTTGCAAAAAAAAAAAATACTGACAACCAAATAAATGCACAAAATGTTATCAAAACAAAATTTGTCACATATATTATATTATGTGCACAGTATAAAGTAAATGACTAGAGTAAAATAAAATGGCAAGAGTAAATGCTTATCTAAAAGCTACCAAGTATATATAAAAAAAAAGGCAAAAATAAAGCAAGAAAAGAAAAATGAAACAAAAAATGGCAAAATAGCCTAAAAGCAAGAACAGAATCAGAGAAAATACCCTATGGTTTTTTTTTTTAAATGACTAAAGAACTAAAGGCAAGAAAAGAGCAAGAGAGAAGGAATCGATACCAAATATGTAATCAAGAATGAGACAAGAGGAAGCTTAACATTTTCAACTTAAATAACCAAAAATCCAGAGGTAAGAAAAAGAAAAAAGAGAAAATGACTAGGAAAAATACCTAAAATTACATGGGAGGACAGCAAAAAGACTGAAAAACTAATGCCAGAAATATGATTCAACTAAAAACAAAAGGATAATTCCATCAAAGCAGCTCTTATAAACAACAAGAAGACAAAAAGAAAACGGGTGTTAAAAACCAAACCCAGCAACAAACAAAATAGCAAATGTGGTTAACAAACAAATCTGAACTGAGCAAACTTTCAAAAAAAAAAAAAAAAAAGGTAAAGTGATAATAAATCTAAACGCAAAAGGAAAGTAAAAGAATAAAAACATGTAGTAAATGTGCATAGTAACACAGAAGAAGTTAGTTATGAAAAATTTATTGCTTGAAAAGGGATTCAAAAAGGAAAATAAAAACAAATTAGTAAAAACATTTGTAGAGGACTGAAATGGACATAAACTACAACAACAGCATAAAAAAATAAGATAAAGTATTATATAAAAATTAATATCTATAGTAAATTTTGGACAAACTACATAATCCTCAACATATCAAAAAAGATAAAATCATCATCGTCAAATAATAAATAGAGTAAAATAGATGGTGAAAGAAAAAAAAAGGAAAAAAAGTATCATAGGAAAATAACAAAAAATATATTAAATCTTAAAATTATGTAATCATTATGGATATATGAAATCGATAATATAAACATGGCCATATGTGATAAAGTGATTGAATTATTATTAACAAATTTTTGATAAGGTAATAACATGAGTTAAGAATAAAACAAAACCAAAGATAAACAAAAGGTATCACAAACAGAGAACAAATAAAAATTGAAAAAGCAATATAACAATATTCTAAACAAAATATGTGCAAAACAAAAAATGGATATTAATTAACAATAGAGCAAAATATTATAAGATCACAAAGATATTAATACAATATTTCATTACAAATAAACACAAAAAGAATAATGCTGAAGACATTAATGGTACCTAAAGTTAATTAAAAGCAACTTTAAATTACCATGTCCAATAGAAAAAGTGTGAGAAACACCGAGATAAAAACATGAGAGTAAATGAACTTAAATGAAGAAAGAAGGACAAAAAAAACTATATAAAAGAAACCAATATACACTGTCAATATTTATAAGTAAAAACCAATAGAATAAAGTAAAGTAAAATAATAATAATCAAAATTGGATCTATAATGAAGAAAAGATGATTTGGCAAAAAAAAAACAGCTTGTATTTATTAATTCATAAAATTCAAATAGTACAGTAATAAGGAAAAAACGAAAATTAAAGTAATGGAAATATATTTTTTTATTCTTTATTCAATAATAAGAGAAATAAAAGGTAAAAAGAAATATAAATAGAAATTACGTTAGCCAAATCCAAAAAAACTTCAAATAAATTTAAAAAAAAAGATTATCAATAAATCATTAAATACATTTGTAAAAAGTAGTACATATTCACATATCATCTCTTATACCATAAATGCAAGTCTAAAAAATCTCAATCGATTATATACTATTTCAAAGGTATAACTATGCATCAATACTCAAACAGTCAAATGAGACATAAAATTTTAAACAAGTAAATACACTTACATAACCTCTTTAATTCCTTTTTGACCAAGATCTATTCATGCATATACACGTTTTCTCCTAAACAAACATAAAATTAAACAAAAAAAAAAATTGCTAGCAGAGAACCCAAAACATAAGATCACTGCCCCTACCAATAGTTTTATTGATGATAATGATGATAAGCCTTTCATGATGAGATTTGAAAAAGTATTTTTCATTAATGGAAAGCCCAAAAGAAAAAAAAGAAAAAAAAATAATAGGATAAATGAAAGAAAAAGAAAAATCGATCGTGAAACAAAGCAATCAAAGGCAAATAGGAAAAAAAAAAGAGAACGAGTTCGGGATGAGGCAATTAAATTCAAAGTTGTAAGAAGAGGACTATGGCAAGCAAAAGGAGTGGAAATGAGAGGTTGAGGGGGATGTTAGAAGGTTTTCGATGATGAGTTTCCATAGATGAAAGTGGTGAGAGGTTGAAGGGATGTATAAAGGGAGAGTAACTTGTACGGTATACTATAAAGTAAAATGAAGAATTTAGAATAAGATAAAAGAAATCCTAACGTTTTTTTCTTTAAATAACCAAAAACCCAAAGTCAAGAAGAAAGAAAGGGCGAAAACAAAGAAGGAAAAAAAATGTAAAATCACATGGAGACAACAAAAAATACCCAAAAACCAGTGTTATAAACCAAACACAGCCACAAAAAAATAAACAAAGGGATAATTCCGTCAAAACATCTTTCAAAATCAGTGGAGGAAAGATAAGTGTACTATATATAATGATTTCCCCCTCCTCTAACGTATATTACAATGCTGTTGGAAATCTAGATTAGCAAATTTGACAGTACCTACTCACATTTTTCCTGCACTGTGTGTGAGGCAGTTGGTAAATATATTTTGCAAGCCATATATTAAAAAAAAAAAAAAGGGTAAAAGGAAATGTCCTTTTGGACAAGTATCAAGTAGTCCCACTTCCCCCGTTTTATTATGATTGTACTATATTTATTTTCACTCTTTTTTTTCCTTTTGTGGGTAAGAAAGTATGCCAAGTCTACAGTCCCACACCATACCATGAGGGACAAACCCATCACATACGTGGCTCTAGAGGAGAAGAGATTGAGGAGGAAATGTAACCGACTAAAGCCGGTTGTGGGAAAATAAAAGTGTGAAATAACATTAGTGCATAAAGGGCATATTGGTAAAATCACACAAGAAGTGGTTTAAAAATAAAGGGGAAAAAAAATAAAACCTTTGGGTAGAATAGTAAATTAGTATATTGAATAATAATGGATAGTAAAGCATAAAAGCTATGTGCAGAGTCATAATAATACAACAAATAATTTTTAGCTAACCTGGCGGGCTGGCCTATCTCTTCCCTTCCCGTTGGGCCGTCATTTTTTGTTGCTAAAAAGACAACCATTCAACATTTCCCCATTGGAGCTTATGAATTACCTCACTAGCATTTTTAGCAAGTTTCATGTGGCAATTCAATTTTAAACACTTGCCTCCTTCAAAAGCTTTTTTTTTTTTTTCCTCTTTAGGTAACTAATTTTTTAAAATATAGTAATTAAAGTGGAGTGATATTTTAAGAAAATTTGTGGCTAATTCGATTATTGAATTGCCAAAAAGCTAAGTGCTAACCTCTTAAGAATGAAAATACAAGGGGGAGCTCTGGCTGAGAAGAGGAGACCACTAGCCAGCGGTGCTACTGTTGGGACTCATAGTTGGAATCTGATAACCACAATGTCGGCAACGGTAGTGGTGGTGATTTTGAGAGCCGGACATGGAAAAGGAAATTGCAGTGGGCAAACAATGATCTGAAATCGGTGATTCAGTTGTTGAATTTCATGAAAGATATTGAGTTCAACCCTAAAATTTATGCTTTGAATGGTGAGTTTTTAGAGATCACCCTTTCACTCTTGTGTTTTTTCTTCTTTTTTGACTGTATACTTATCTGTTGAACTCTCAAACTGAATAACCGTTAAAAATTTTCTCTCCCTCACTTTTTGCCCTTCACTACCTTTGTCAATTCTCAATCATTAGATCATTTTTCTTCATTATTTAATTCCAAAATTCTAAAATGAACGGTAAGAATTTATTAGGAGACATGGCCCTCGTTCCCCAAATGAGGGCTATAGATGAACCCAAGTATTGAAGTGTGTTCTATTTAAGTTGAGACCACCCATTTTATTGGCAAACGTAGATTCGTTTCCAAGTTGGCCACTTTCATACAATAAATTGAAATCTCTTCATTTTTGTGCCACCAGTCTAGATTTCGATCTACAGGTTATATTATTGTCTTGCCCCCTCGTATGGACCACAAATATGTGTACTTAAAAGGAAAAAGAAAAAAAAGAAAAAGAAAAAGGCTGGACAGTTTATCCAACTCATGTAAGGTTTTGGATAGGAGCTTGGGATCTACATGGAGAGAGAGAGAGAGAGAGAGAGAGGAAGAGAGAAGGGACGGCAAGGGATTTTAGAGAGATGAGCGTAATACTTTAGTTGATTGGAATATTTACTAATGAAGCCTGTTCCCGTAAACTCACAAGCAAGGTTCTCAAAGATAGATGCTCTTTTATAATGCTCATTTGGATTATAAATTACAACTGAATTTTTTAAAATTTTGTTATCAAACGTTTTTCTTTAAAACGAGAAATTCATTTCATTTTAAAAATAAAATAGCGTTTTGATATAAAAATGTTATATTTGAAAAAAAAATAAAGTTTTTGAATTTGAAAATGTTGGTGTGTAAAATATATTTGAAATGAAAAACATTCTCAAATCACTTTTTCCAAATCATGAAAAGAGAAGAACACAAATTGATAATCAAATGGTTTTTAAGTCCATTTTCACGTCCATCAATTTTTTCTAATGCAAATTAATTATAGCAAGTAGAAGACAAAGTTTATGGTATTTTTCTTGAAAAAGGGTGAAAACAAATTGAGGGAGAGAAAAGGAAAAGGAAAAGGAAAAGAAAAACATCTCACTTGCGTGTGTGTAGGCCAAGACTACAATGGGTAAGTTTTTTTGTTTCATTGATAGGGTAAAATTTTTTAATAGTTATATCAATTTTCAACTGTTTAAATGATGTGTATACACTAAAATTATAATGCATCCAACAACATCTAATTACAAACAAAAGAGAAAAAAAAAAAAAACTCAACTCACCCACCATCAACCACCCACCTTTTCCCCTAGGCAACCTTCCATTGGTGGCCCCCCCACCCCGTGACTCCCTCCTAGCGACAACGCAGCCCCCTAACTCTAATTGTCTTCCTTAGCTATGGATCTAGCTCCATTGTTTCTCCCTCCATCTCTTCTTCCTTGTGTTCTTTTCAGTTTTTTTTTTTTTGACTTTTTGGTGAATCTTTCTTCTTCGGTGACGAGTGGTGGTGGGGTGATCACTGGTCCACCGATCCTCTATGACCTCCTCGAGACCTTCTTTCTCTCTTGCCCCTCCAATCCTGCCCAGGGCAAATCTGGATGAAAGCTCACCATCCATGCTGGATATGTGGAACCCCCAGTAAGTGACAACAATATCACATAACGATAAGTAGTTCCAGCTTGTGATTCAGCTCGAAAAGTATCAAGTGTGGGGAAAAGAGCTAGCAACACTATCTTTTCCAACATCGACAAGTTTGAATTTGTCGTCGTCCCCTCCTGTGGCGGCCTGCCCTGCTGTAGAGGCTCTACAGTGCTATTACAGTCAATTCTGTAGTTAACCACAATAGTCTGCAGGCCTCTAGGGTCGCCGGCAATCATGCTGAACTGAAAACTTACTTGCTAATTTGCGGAATAAATTTTTTTTTTCTTTATAACTTTAAATTCTTAAACTGTTCGAGAATGTGATAAGGAAATCATGTTAACAAAATAACATACACTTGAATCATGATTTCCCTATCACATAATCTTAACTTGAAAACTTGTTCTTGTAACTACATGGTTTAAATTTCCAAAATCTGTACAGCGGAAGACTTAAGGGTGACCAAATCCCTCACCCAATCCTCCCCGGCATGCTTCTTCGCTGTTCGTCGTCCACCGTATACTACTGGTGAACAGGTCTCTTACCTGCAACATGTGAACAAACTGATGAGCTATGAGCTCAGTAAGTTCAAACATAAATACATGAAACATGACATGTTGTACTGCTATGCTCATGCATGAAACTGGACTCTGTAAACATGCTCTTGGCTGAGAGGTTAGTCTTAGGACATTATCTGATATTTTATTTCTGGTTTTGAGCCCCTGATTGATCGTACCGACATGTTAGCACAACTGGGAGCGGTACTTTAGTACTGACCTCCTCAGTCTTAACTGATGCTAAACATGAAAACCTCTTCGTGGGTCGAGAGGCCGATACGCCAATAACTGGTTTAATTACCATCTTGCTGGTGTTCCAACTGGGTAGCATACTGATTGCCCCCGCAGTCGGAACCTGTTACATGATTTACTGGGGTGTGAGTTTTATTAACATATTAGGGTGCCTTGTGCACCTACCTGTTTTCGTGTTCTGGTGCTGTCTGAGATGTGTACTGAAACATGCAACTCTATATGCATGACATGAACTGATATGAACTGACATGTGCTGACATGAGACTGACATGAATATCGTGATGTAGACAATCAATGTCTAACAACCATGTCATACAACATACATAACATCGTTATATAACAAGCTTGTCCACGTTGCAGTCAGGACATTGCTTGAACTTACAGATAATCTGCTAGCGTGAGCCTCTGCTGCTCTGGGACTGCTGATTCGGGGTCTCTGGCCTGAACTTCTATAAAAGGAATAATCACTGATTATTTCCAATACTCATCTTATACTGGAAATATGGCAAAACATGAAAAATTTTCATTTCCAAACTCTTTTTTTTTACTCTCTGGCTTCGAACACGCCCTCCTACACGGCCGTGTCTCTGCCCGTGTACCTCTCTGGACTTACATGCCTGGCCGTGTAATTCATGGAATATGGCCGTGTATACTTACACGGGTGAATACACGGCCGTGTTACTGGCCGTGTACTCCTCTGGACTCTTACACGGTTACTTACACATCCGTGTTTCTGACCGTGTTTTCCTGCTGTCTAACATGGTCTGCTACACGCCTTTCTCTTGATCGTGTGCCCCTTGACACGGCTCGATACACGGCCGTGTTCTTGGCCGTGTACTTCTCGGGTCTGATTTTTCTTGCAACACGGTCGTACGTATGGGCATGTTCGGGGCCGTGTACTGAACACGCCCGTGTTCATACCAGAATCAAAATTTTGAGTCCGAACTGCTCTGCTCTGATTTTCTAAGGCTTTTATAACCTTTGTTCTACTTCTTACTCTTGAAATCGATCTTCATAAGATCGTTTCAAGGTATCTACTACCTTTCTACTATCACAAATCCATGATTTCATAAGCAAAATTCCACATTTTGCTCATGTATACCTCTTGACTCAACTTTTGAAAAATCTGCGCTTTTGTGAAGAAATTTCACTAAACTTGGTTTTCTAAACCATCAACTCATGGATTCGTGTTTGAAAATATCTAGACTCGAACCATGTTTCGATTTTAACCGAAAATCTCGACATGATTCACTCACATTCTCTTTTTCCTCTCAAAACTCCAGATTTTTCATCCGAAAAAGCAAGAGAAAATTGAGGGTTTACCTTGCTTGAATCTTGTAATTTTATTACTGCTGATCCTTGATTGAATCTCGATCGATCTGCTGCTTGAACTAGGAAATCTGAACTTTCCTTGGATTTCCTTTTTTTTTCTTCTCTCTCCTTTTTCTCGGTTTCTCTTTCTTTCTTTCTCTCTTTCTTTCTTTCTCTCTCTCTCTCTCTCTTTCTGCCGACTGCTTTGCAGCTAAGGGGATTAATTTGCCCCCTTTAGCTCACGTGCCTCTCACTCTCTCCCTTACTTTCATTTCATTTTTTTTTTTTAAGAAAATGTAAGGGCTTGTTTGGCTACTTCTAGCCATTGATCAATGTGGCTCACTTGTGTGCCATTGATCTCTTAGTATGTATTTTCCACATACTTTTCTATTAATTTTAAAACATCATAAATTGAATTAATGTTTAGCTTTTAAACTATATTCATTAATTCATCATTAAATTTTGATTAAAACTCAATTAATCAAAATTTTCCTCTACTCTTTATTCTGTAACATGTCTCACTATAAATGTATATTTATTTACATATTTGTACAAAATCTTTCCGAGAGTATAGATTTCTCGGTTATCACACCTCCTCCTTCTTTTCCCCCATCAACAGCCTCTAGAAAACGCCGCTAGTGGATGGTGGCCGTCTGTCAATTTTTGGGTTTTGGTTATTTTTTTCTTTCTTTTTTCCTGTTTTAATCTAATGTGATTGAGTGTATATATATCTTGCTAAAATTAAATTCTAATATTTGGATGTTACTTTAATAATTAGTTAAAAAACTTTATCTAATTATGAGTATTCATATATATGGATATTTTCTCTGCAAAAAATAAAAAATATATATTTTTAGGTAGCAAACATCACATATATCCTTTTTTTTTTTTTTTTTTGGTGTTGACATTACATACATCTTGCCAAAAAGGAAAAGTTGACATTTCACCTTTTTATTACAAACAGTACACCTGAATTTGGTGAGACGGTTCACCTTCACTACTTTACAAAAATAGGGAAAATGGAATGTTAAATTAATATATTAATAGTATAATTTTAGCATTAGGTTAAAAAAAGTATTTTTTAATATAATGATATTTTTTATATTAAATTTATTATAAGATATTGTCAATATTAAATTTTATTTTTGATTTTTATTAATTATTAGTTTATGTAATTATTACAATATTTTTATTTTCATTTATTTAAATACATTAACTTTAATAATTTTCAAAGTATAATAATAATAATAAATAAAAATAACATTAAAATAACATAATACATTATAATATAATGTTATTTTTGACACTATATTATAATAATTATTGTATTGATATACATAAATACATTGAAGAAAATAAAAAGTTGGGGTAAAATCCCATCGTTGGCAGTAAATTACAGAATTGCCTTCAAAATAGCCCACTATATCAGGTACTAATAAAAGTTAAAACCCACGGCTGTTTTAATACGAAGGTGAAACATAAGCACCGAGAGAAAAAAATCTAATCCATAAAAATAGGGTGCCTCACCGTAAAATTAAGTATAGTCCTTAATCGCGTCTATTGGATTCAAATTAGACCAATTATATTATATAGGCTGCATGGTTTCGTTAAAATACCACTAAAATGAAAAAGAATGCCCATGATGTAAACGACAAACTATCTTTCTTCACAATTGGCGACTGATTAAAGTCGTAAAGTTTATTTATTTATTGTTAAAGACAGCAAGAAAGCATACACATAATCATCACAAGTACGTTTACAATCTCATGTTCGATGTCCTATATAATATGATATTATTAAAAATATAAACTTTAGTTATTAAAAATATAAATTTATATAAAAAAATATAAATATTAAGATATTTAAAAATACTTTTTGAATATATTTATATTTTTTTATATATAAATTTACATTTATAATAACTATAATTTATATTTACATCAGTATATATATCGGTTTATATTTAGTATCAAATATAAGATTTTGTATATATATTTATTAACACTCCGTTGTATCACTCCTAGATTATACAAATTCACCATCGAGATTGAAAATGAGTTGATCGTACACACGCAAATATAAAATATATATATATATATACTATAAAAAAAAAGTGACAGCTAAGTCAATAAAAAACATGAGGCAACAAAAGCGTGTGGACAGTGACAAACAAACATGTGACAGAATGGTGACAGAGATGCTGGCGAATTGTGTGATGGAATATTCTATTACGTATGGATCTTAACACCTGATCTCTCTCTCTCTCTCTCTCGCTCTTTTTTTGTTCAAATAAAATTTTTAGGGGATCTCAATGTATATTATTAAACAAAAAAAATCTCAAATGTTTTTTATAGTAAAATACCCACTTGTATTTAGAAATTTCTTTAATTTTGGAATGTATTTCAAGTTCCTCTCTGTCTTTCATGGTTTTCCGAAAGAAATATGATTTTTAGTTTTTTACCTCTAAAATGATTTTTTTATTTTATTAAATTTTAGAAAATATCAAGATTACTGTTTAAAAAATAATTATTATAAACAAAATAACTAAACCATTGATTCGGAAAAAACGAAAACAGACGAATGATTTTTCAATATACACATAATTATTTCACATAAATATAACTTCATAATAAAGAAAAATTCCAACTTTATAAAAAATGAATAGTTATGGTGTGCGTAACATACTTCTTAATGATGGTCAGCACACTATTTAAGAGTGATCAATGTGCTCTATAAGAGTGATTAGCGTGTTTTACCGACCGATTACCTCCAACGATTTGACCATCTAAAACCTAAGAAGAGTATACCCGTTTGCTTGGCATGTGCTCGATGCACCAAAGTGCGGTGCATTGGACTAACATTGAGACTAGCCCATTTGACCAGCAGAGAAGATGGGCTGCCAACCAGATCAGAGACTAGATTATCGAACCAGTTCGAAAGAAGGGACCAACTTAAGAGTGGCAAATGAATCATTAGACTCGGGGGAGGGCTCCATTAGCTAGCCATCTAAGAACATACTTGGATCACACCCACGATAGCCATAGGGACATCGTATCAGACAATGCTAACCAGGGCAGGCCAAGTCTGACTACTGTCCATTCTTGACCTCATTCGTCCTAACCTATACTTGAATTGATCGATCCATGTGGCATCTGCTCCACTATCTATACTACCTACACTAATACCTACTTCTAACCCCCACTACGTAGGTAGCAGGGTGTGTGACATCAACTCAATGAGTACCAACCATCAGTATATCTTATACAAGTCAACCTATCGAGACCACTTTCAGAGACCTAAACCCATGAAAAATATCTATTAATAAGAAAGTACCTCACCCTCTTAGATATGAGACACTCTTTTAAATATGGATCACATTCCTTCCTTGAACTATAGTCTTCCATTTCCTCTTTAGCTCTTTTTACTAACTTAGGATGTCTTTTAACACAGCTCATTGGTACTCCCTAACTCCAAGATGCTCTTGCATTTTGCAAGTGATTAGACAAATCAGAGCGGCATATAACCAATCATTTCAAATGATCTCATTTGGTATCATGCCAAAGATTTTTGGCATCAATATAAATCTTGTACTCTTAAAAAATACCCTCCTTATTTTTTAATGAAAAAATAACAAATTTATTGCGCGCATCAATTTTTGTCCATCTAAAATTTTCCACGTCTGACATTAAAAAACCACGAAAACCACATATCAAATCTGACAAGAGCACACACAAAAACTTTAAAAAACACACACACAATTAGATGGTGACTAGATTTTCAATTATTTAAAAAAAAAATTGTCAGCAATGCGCCATACTGGTGCCAGTTTTGTAATTAAAGGCCAAAACAAGTGTCAAACATCCTTCGTGGAATGCCCAGCTGTTTCGTAATCACCCACGTGGCACCTATTCAATGGAATGTTTCCCTCGTACTCTGTGTCCACATGTACGTTATTGTTTTTACTAGAAGACAAATATGTATATTAATATATTTATTTATTTTTTTGCGCCAAAGACAAATAAATATAAATATATGTAAAACACGAACGAATTACATATGTAAGAAGAAGAAGAACAACAAAATTATCGATTCAGATCCAAATCTGAAAAATCGCTCACACTTTCTTCTCTGCTCAACTCACACTCTCTTTCTATCTCTACTTTCTCTCTCCTCGTCTCTCCTCTGCTCAGCAGCGGCTATGGGGTTCCCGGCCAACGGATCAGACAAGAAGGCGCTGAAGTTCCTGATCTACGGCCGCACCGGCTGGATTGGCGGACTCCTCGGCAAGCTCTGCGAGTCTCAGGGCATCGACTTCGTCTACGGCTCCGGCCGCCTCGAGAACCGCGCCTCCCTCGAGGCCGATATCGCCGCCGTCAATCCTACTCACGTCTTCAACGCCGCCGGCGTCACCGGCCGCCCCAACGTCGACTGGTGCGAGACCCACAAGGTCGAGACAATCCGCACCAACGTCGTCGGGACCCTCACTCTCGCCGACGTCTGTAGGGAGCGAGGTCTGGTTCTGATCAATTACGCCACTGGATGCATCTTCGAGTACGATTCGGATCACCCGATCGAGTCGGGAATCGGATTCAAGGAGGAGGATTCGCCGAATTTCATCGGATCTTTCTATTCCAAGACCAAGGCTATGGTGAGAAATTAAAATTTTTTTTTTTGTCTTAAATTTTAGTTCTTTTGTTGGTTTGATGGCGTTTGAGTGTGTGATTTTAGCTTGAATTTGGTCTGCTGATAGAGGCAGCTTCTAGATCTGGCATTTTCGTTTTGGATCTGTCAAGATGTGTGTTTGCATTGTTCTTCTGCCGGATTGAATTCTGAATTTCAATTTCGTACAACTAATCTGACTTTAATTAGCATAACACTGTGATTCAGGAGATTTTCATTAGTCTTGGGGGTCGTTTGGGGTGACAATTAGAGACACAGTTTTGAAGATTGGTTTGAAAATGTGTGTTTGGTTGGAGTGTGAATTGGAAATGAACTATAGTATAGAAAATAGTGTATAAATATAAAGAATGTTTGAAAAAATATGTAATGTATTTCAGTTTCAAACAGTTGATGTGGCTTTGATAAGCATAACGCTGTGATTCAGGAGATTTTCAATAGTCTTAGCTTGAATATGTTAAGCTGTTATCTAGTATCATAGACTACGATAATGCTGTTTTTGAGGGTGTAACGGACTTCTAAGGATGTTTTTCAGTGAGCATGCATGCGTAAAGATTAAAAGATACTGATAAAATCTTTTGGGTGCTTCTTGGTGCTTTTGAAGGTTGAAGATCTGCTCAAGAACTACGAAAACGTCTGTACTTTGCGTGTTAGAATGCCCATTTCATCCGACTTATTGAACCCTCGCAACTTCATCACAAAGATCACCCGGTACGAAAAGGTTGTCAACATTCCGAACTCCATGACGATCTTGGACGAACTTCTCCCCATTTCCATTGAGATGGCAAAGAGAGATCTCACCGGGATTTGGAACTTCACGAACCCTGGAGTGGTCAGCCACAATGAGATATTGGAGATGTACCGTGACTACATTGACCCCAACTTCACATGGAAAAACTTCACTCTTGAGGAGCAGGCTAAGGTTATCGTTGCCCCTCGGAGCAACAACGAGCTCGACACCACCAAATTGAAAAAAGAATTCCCTGAACTCCTGCCTATCAAGGAGTCCCTGATTAAGTATGTTTTCAAGCCTAACCAGAAGATTGACAAAGCTTGAAACATTTCCAAGGCTGAGAACTTTTCGGTTTCCATATTGCTATTTATTCGATTCAAGTTCAAGCGCTCGATATGATTTCACCACTATACCCCCATCTTTCCTATGTGGCATATGTGCAACTGCCCCTACTTGTATTTGAATGTTGTAACTTCAGTCAAACAAATAAACTAGTTGGAAGGGATTTTTTATCAAGTTGAAATTTTGTAAGTTTTGGCGGTGTTGTTACTTTTATGGGAATGGCATATTGTGATCTCAGGCCTTTCATTAATTGGCTTGTTTTATGTACTATTATTTTTTGTCATTGCCCTTTTATCAAAACAGATCAATAAATGTACGTTTTCTCAAGAGTACAACTCGTATTGATTGACAAATACTTTCATCTTTGTGTAATGCTGTTCATGTTCTCTTTGACAGTTTTGCCTTGTCAAAAGTATTTAGATCACGCACTCCTCTAGAGCCTTGAGCTTGTGCACTTTCTCTAAAACTTAGCAAGTTTATTTCCAAAACCTCAAGAGTCAAGATAATTTCCGTCTACGTGGAAACATAGAAAGTAGTGGCTAATATTTAATCCAAGATCTTGGGTACAATCAGTACGACAAGATCATTATTTCTGCTTTCAGAAAATCCAATAATGGAGTTAGTGTCGCAACAAATGCAGACAGATCAGCCTCACACAACTACAGCACCTACAAGAAAAACCTCAAGCAAAGGCAAGTTTTGGACAGAAATCAGTTATACTTTATTGAAATTTAAAGCAGCTTTATTTTAGTCTTGCAGGCACTACAAAGTGCAATGGATTCACGGCACACCAAATGCGGGAAAACCTTTTGAGACAATCTAGTTGTGTCCCAGGATTCTGTTTCTGGGATGCAAGGAAGAACGTTTGAAACGTGGTTTTTTCTTGTCAGGTTCGTCGGAGTAATAGAGGGAAGCAATGCCAGGGATGTAGTTGTAGACCACAATCGGGCTTCTTACCTGATAGTACCCATCTCTCCAAAGGAGAGCACCGGATGTGATTGGCTGCTGTGTTATAGGTGGACCGATGACCTTCACCGTGAAGCTTTTCGTCTCTCCGATGGCAGAGAATGACAAGACAGGTGGATCAACAGTAACGGCAACATTTCCAGGGAAGAAAACACTGGCGTTATAGATTGAGTCTGGTGAGCCAACATTGGTGACCGTCCTCGTGAAAATAGCGTTGATAATCTCGCCATCTTCCACGGCAACTGAGAACGAGGGATAGTTGAGATCCCAACCTCTCCCGGGCTTTGTGCTCTTACAAACAGTGCTATTGTCGCCAGTGAGAAGCCTTAGAGTGGTGGTGTTGTAACCCTGTTTGCAGAGGAAATCTATGTAATCCGCTTCAGATGCATCGTACACAAGACCAGGGTCCGCAGCATACACCGGGTAGATCTGCCCTGCCCCGTAGGCAAATTCGCGATCTTCATGCTTCCTTGGGTCCACAACCGTAGCTATGTCAATGAGGTACGACAGTAGCGAATGTTTATCAGAGATTTAAAAATAATAGAATGGCAAGTCGTTATGTTAAGAATCACTTAGAGCAACAACAACCTTTTTCATTTAAATTTTTCCATTAAAGTCGACAAATTTATCAATCTAGAAGTGTTGATATCTTTTTAGTGAGCGAGTTCTCGAGAATTTACTGGATTTAACAGAATCTCTACCGTCAATTAACAGCAGTAGTTCGTGCTGTTCATCTCACATTTTTGCATGTAGCAGCTCTTGTTCTGTCATATTTAACGCTGACTGAACCAAAAAAAAAAAAAAAGCCTCACCTGTGGTCATGAGTGCCGACTTGATCGCTGCGGGTGACCAGTTTGGATGGGCAGCCTTGACATAGGCAGCAGCGCCACTGGCATGAGGGCAAGACATGGAAGTGCCTGAAATAACGTTATAATCTACTTTCCTCTTGTCGCCATAGATGAAGGAAGGTGGTGACACTGGAGACCAAGCGGCAAGGATGTCGACGCCAGGAGCAGTGATATCGGGCTGCATCCATTTTCGTCCACAAAGATTTCAACAGATGAAGACATGGTTAGAAGAAACAAAGTTATAGAAGGAAAAATGATTTGAGAAATTTTGATCACCTTGAGAATGTCTCCGGTGATGGGGTTGGGTCCTCTTGAGGAGAATGACGCTACAGAAGGTGCCATGTAGTCAACCCATGTTTCACCAGGCACAATGGTTGCAATTGGGTTCCTGAAACGTTATGATTCAGTTCGTTTCATCTGCATATTTAAATGAGTTGGAAAAACGAATTTTGTAGAGAATTCTGACTCTGTTGATTTGATGTACTCCAAAACTCTCTTGCCGTCTTCTTCAGATAGCACTGTAGACGGAAACGGGAAATTGAACGCCATATCAGTGGGTAAGCCAACATCAGTAATGATGATTCCAGTACCATTGGCTGTCAGAATTCCATAGTCATCCAAGAAAGCTTCACAGAAAACAATTTTCCCTGCTACTTGGCATGAATTCAAGGTATCGGGGAGACAATATCTCGAAATGTCTGCGTTTATCCCAGCCGAGTAGTTTGCGGCATCTCCTCCCCAGATCAAGGGATATGTCGCCCCGAACAGACTATAACTGTTAATTGTGACCCCCTTTTTTCACATTATCAAAGGTTTTGAAAAAAAAAATGGCATTAGTGGCAGTTCATTGTTACTAAAAGATCAAGCAAATAAAATTTAATTGATCCATTGATTAGTCTCTCAACTATGCAATAAACTTGATCAATATTTTCTTATATTAAAACGAATCATATAGTCATTCATATATTTTCATCCTTCTTCCTCTTTAATATTGACAGAAATCGCGTTTTAGTACGTTAAAAGATTAAATAAATAAATAAATAAAGTTGTTAAAAAGACTGACACAGCTTTTGAGCAAGCTTAAGGACTACTGATCTTGATTTAGGAGTTTAACGACTAAAACGAGACTTAATGTACCAAAATATTTTAGCATTAGATTAATCTGGGAATTATGTTTAGAAGATACTCACATCAAGAACTAGTCCATTCCCAAGCAGTGCTTTGGATATGAACTTTCTGTTGATAGTATTGGCGGCAACAGTCAGTATCCATGGTGCATAATTGCTAACGAGTAACGGATCAGGCCCGTCGTTCCCAGCAGAGGCGGAGGTCAAAATGCCGTGTTTCATGGCGTGATAAGCGCCGATAGCAATGGGATCCTCATAGTATTCAATTGGCCCACTACCACCAACGGACACAGATATGATGTCGACCCCATCCGCAATTGCATCGTCGAAGCCTGCTAGGATATCTGCCAGGGAGCAAAATCCTTCTCCCCAGCAAACTTTGTACACGGCGATCCTTGCGTTGGGTACTCCACCTCTTGCGGTTCCATTGGCCAGCCCGTAGAAGCTAGTTCCAGGCACTTCCCGGCCTGCAGCTGTTGAAGCGGTGTGGCTTCCATGGCCAAGTGAGTCTCGTGGGGATTTGAAGTCTGTTGGTTCATAGGACCCGTCAGCATTGTAGTACCGGGCGCCGATGATTTTGCTGTGGTTTTCAGTTTGCATATTTCATTGTTAGATGCTATGTACCGGGATGTAGTAAAGATTAAATTACATGTATTTTGCAGCCAAGGGAAAAGGAGGACTTTGTATATATGTAAAATATTGTTATCAGAAAATTACGTGTCCTGATATAGATCTAAATGTTGTTTTCATTATTGTATTGTTTCTTTAAGCTCTGATTCATCGAAGCTTGTCTTTTCAAAATGTCAGATCAGTTCAAAATCATATAAAACCTGACTGGATCTAATTTAAAACCCGACAGTTTAAAAACACGCAAACATGCATAGTATTTTTTATCGTCATCAAACTCGACCATGCCTACGAATACATTGAGAAGTTTGGTATTAAATTTCCCTTTTTACAATGCTATTTACATGTTGGTAATTTAATAAGAGAGCTTACTTGTTGCAGGTGAAGTTACCTTCACCTTGGCATTTACCCTTCCATTTAGCGGGTGGCGGGCCTAAATCTTTGTCGTCGAAGCTCTCAGATTCCGGCCAGACTCCTGCAAATTATTAAAAAAAAAAAAAAAAAAGGCTTTATAATCAAAATTTAACGTCGTTTTTAAGAAAAGAAAAAGGATTATTGTTGTTAGTTTTTTGTGGAGTTATTTTGAGTAGTGACCAGTGTCTAGGAAGCCAATAATAACATCTTCTTGTTGAGCCCCTGGAAGTTGGGCTGATTCGGAGAGGCCGACAAAGTCCCATGAGCTTGTCGTGTGAAGCTTGAATTTTCGATTTGGAATCACCGAAACCACGCCTTCCATCTCTGCAAACCATTTCAGCAAATAGAAGTTTTTAATATCATTTTTTTTTTCTTTTTTCAAAGCCAAAAGTAAAGCAGTTCCTTTACTTTTCAAAGTCTCAAATCTTCATCGGTACCTGAGAATTTAGCAACTTCTTCGTCGGATAATTTGGCAGCAAATCCATTGAAGCTCCTTCCATAGCTATGGACTAGAGACTCTTTGGCTTTTGGAGTACTGCAAATATTGTGGAGATGGTTCGATCGTGCAAAGTTACTGTCTAATTAATTATCAATTGCATGCCATGCGTGCATGCCTTTAGGGTGTTGAACATTGAAGATAGTGCAAAAGTTCGGGTTAAATGTCCTATTGTGGCTAGTTCAACAGGTGATAAAAGAGATTCAAGTCTTAGAACTTACAAATCTAAAAGTTTTTTTTTTTTTTTATATTAATAAAGTAGGTGTTCACAAAGACTTCGTACTAAAAAAAAAGGAGCAAGTCTTTATTAAATAATTGACTTGTACAATGAACAAATAATGGTTCAATTTGCAACAATTAGAGAATAGAATTAGTGAGAGGGTGTTCCTCTCTCAAAATACAATTGTTCTTATACGTTGATAAGCTTTTCTCCATTATTTTTATATACATAATTTCCAACTGGCTCTTCTCTATTCATTATCACAATATATCAATGACATCAGTGTTGTCTCATATTCACACTTTAATTAGAAAAACATATAGGAAACAACCAATGACCAAGGCACCTTAGGTTTCAATTGATCCCAAATTTTTGGCTTTTAACTTTATTAATATTTCAAATTGAAAATCCCAACTAAAGTAAAACCGTTACATAATTATTTTTTCTATTTAAACGGATTTAAAAAAGAAAATCGAACACAATTGGAAGCTTAGTTCATTTAGAACTAAAAAACAAACAAGGAAAAGATACAAATACGTAAAAAAAATTTCTGTAATTACATTGTAATTTTATTCTAAATTTTAACTTAATTCGTACCCTTTGAAAAGAAAAAATTTCTAGCTCTGCCCGAACATATATAACGCACTATATAATGTATGTTTGATATTGGGATGGTAATGTACTAGTAATAATATAGTACTATATAACGTGAGTAAGATAAATAACCTTCCAAGCACATGTTTCAACATGGAATGATGTGTAGCTGCAGCGGAAAAATCTCCTTGAGGACGATCTCCCATGTACACAACATGAACCTGTAGCAAAACATGTATTATAAGTCCAAATAATATTTGTAACATATATGATTTTCACTTATCACGAAAAAACTAAAACGCTTTCTAAGTTTAGAATCTGAAATCTCCTGAGCCCCAACAAAGTAAAAGACTCCTAATATTGTAACATATATATTTATGTAGGGCTGATAATTCGTATTATTCTATCGTGTTCGTATCGTGTCATACTCTTTAATTGACACTATTATACTAAATCCAAACTTAACTCTTTTAATATTTGTATCAAATTCTTAAATCTAAACCTAACCTATTTATTAATCGTGTTAATTGTGTTAACTCAAATTAACTTACTTAAATTAAATTAGAATAAAATAATGACTTATTAAATATGATTTTAATAATTTGATATGTTTTTTTAGGTAACGTATCTTTTTTTTTTTAATGAAAAACAAGTGAAATTTACTGATAAAGTTGTAAAATTCATATTATTTATACTTTATTATCTATAAAAACTCTTGTTTTATATCATATACAATTAAGTAAAAAATAAGCTATAGTATTGTGGTGAGGGTAAGGAGAGAGCGACGGGGTAAAGTGAGAGGGGGCAACGGTGATGGGATGAGGGACGACTGGCCATATTGTTGCGAAGATTAACTACGTGAGGGGAGGGGAGGGGAGGGGAGGGGAAAGGGAAGAGAGGGCAACAGGATGAGGGGAGGAGAAAGGGGGCGATGGTGACGGGGTGAAGGGTAACTGGTCGTGTTGTCAAGAAGGTTGACAGGGTAAGGGAAGAGGAGGTAGAAAGTAAAGCTGCAGTAGTAATAAAAGACTAAAAAAACAAAAGCAAAACCTATGTTTTCTTTTCTATATTAAAATTTTTTAAAAATATATATAAAAGATAAAAGATATATTTTATATTCAAATTTTGAAAACTCAAAATATAAAAATAGTAAAACATTATATAATATATAAATCTATTAGAGGTTATAAATGAGTAATTTATAGATCGTATTCATGTAAACCTATATATGATCCATTTATTAAATGTGTTATTTTGTATCAATTGCGGGTTAAAGGGTTTATGCAGGTTCGACTTTTTATTTAATCGTGTTTAATGGATTTAATCCCTTTTTAACCCAAATCCTCTAAATTCATACGGATTTTGTGTCGTGATATTGTGTCGTCTCAAATTATCAGCCTTATATTTATGTATGTATAAAAGATAGACATATATATATAATCTTATAAATACCTTTTTTTCATCACCATGACAGTGCAACACAAATCCTGCAACCAATAATGTGTGCACAAGAGAAGCTAGCTTTGCCCGAGCCATTGTTTTCAGTGTTAGTAGTGGTGTACCTCGTAACTTTGAAGTATTTATAACATGCTTTGGTTTAGAGCCTTTCTAAGCTAATTAAATATATTGTAATATATATGTGTGTATGTATACAACGTTCCAGGCTGGTGCAGGCCAGGCATGAAATTCCTAGGTTGCTTGTTTTGGTTTTGATAATGTCGTCCATTAATCAAGTAGTTTCGAAACAGATCATGTTAACAAGGATACCTATAGTTGCAACAATGTTTAGGGAGGGAGCAGTGCTTGTATGGGAGAAAATTTCTATGTAAGTTCTAAATGATCCAATCCAAATAAAACACTAATTTTTAAAAAAGAATATCCAATATTGTTTTTGTCGTCAAATTTGATTAGTTATCACTAATATTTATCACTTAATTAGGGTACAAAATTACACGACAAAACAGTTTTATTAACGGGGCCATTTAGTTGCCTTCAATATGCATGCCTTACAAGTAAAACCTTCCCCACATATGTATATTTTGAAATAAATTGATTCAATCCTTGTTGTTATCATTTCATGGAAATTTATTTTTGTCTTGCTTCGTGTTTTTATTTTTTATTTTTTTTTGCTAAAGGTCTTGCTTTGTCTTGAAATTAAGCTTCCTTTTAATTTCCTTATGAGATGCTAACTGATTGATCCACTTTTGCAGTTTTGTGGACGATTTTTCTCCCTAGTTTCCCAAGGTTTATTAATTCCCACCAAAACTATAAACAAAAGAAAATTATAATGATTAGCAATATGTGACAACCATCATAATACACATAGAATATGAATTTTGTACAAGTATATTAAAACTCACAATTTTATAACAGTATTTCTTTAAGTTTTTTATTTATATTTATTGATAGAATTAGTTATTTATAGCTGTCTAGAAGGTTATATGTGTAAGTTAGTGAGTATACTACACATGTTAGCGTTTTCATTTTTCTTTTATTTAACCTATTAATGAATATTATTAAAACTTAAGAGAGGAAAAAAAATATTGACTATATTTAGATGGAGCATGATAAAAATTTGGGTTTAAAATTTTTCTTCAAGAAGAAAAGGCAACAAAGAGAAACAACGGCAGGAGGGTCACTCTCACGTACATGGCAGAAGGTTTCCCGTGCTAATCAAGTATAATTATAGAACCTTAGGTTGTTGGTTTTTTTTTTTTATTGTATATAATATGTCAATCCATTTTGGCTCATTCATGTCCCATTAAAAAAAAAAAATCTGACTCTACCATTTACACTAAAGTTCAAACTCAATCCCAATTAAAGCAAAAAAAAAAAAAAAAGTTTAAAAAGAACAGGCAGATATGAATAGATTTTAAATAGATAAAAAGATAGATAAGTAGTTATATAGTATTAAAAAAAATTTAGAATGTTATCTTAGTACTGTAAATAAATTTGGTTAATATATGTACCGAGAAAATTTATAATTCCACCTCTATATATATAATTATGACCTAGTGGGCTGACACGGGTCATTCTTCACTTATTTATGATATACAAAGTACAGAATAAAATTATATAATAACTACGAGGAGAACATGACAAACCAAATACACTAATATATATTTATTATTATATATTAAAAGAGTCAATATTCTAAAAATAGTATTTTGTATTCTAATTTCTGTAATTATGGAATGATAATTTCGTATTAATCACATAAAGATTCAGTCACTTTTATGTAATTTTTTTTTGTTTTTGTTTTAATTATCTATTTTATATGCTTAAAACGTGTGTTATACAACTAATTTATATGCACGGAGTAAGTTAATTTGCATTCAGCTAAAAGAGACGGGGTATAATTGGCATTCTATATAAATATATAAATTGGCATATGCTAGAGCATTAATGTAAAATCAAATCGAAGAGTTTGTGTAGGGTCATTCAATTGCATTCAATAATAATTCTAACTCATGTGGCACGTTGTTTACAACAACTTTCATAAGTACAAAATTAATGTCGTAGCACCTTGTTTCGAGGGAAAAGTACATTAAATACAGCCAGTGCAGGACTAATCAAATTGTCTGTAAATAATCAATCTTCCGTAGTTTCAAGAGGTGGTTATTGGGAATCAACCTTGTTAAAATATCCATTTACCAAAAACTTTATTATCATACACGTTGTATGAAAAGACATAAATTATTAAAGAGCAACGTTTTAGTAATGAGGTAGGAAGGATGTCAATTCATGTTAATCGACCCTGTTTGTTTCAATTCATGTAGTAAATATGCTAAAAAAAAAATACTAACCTATTCAGGATCAACTTATATTAGAAAATTTGAATATAGACACGATTTATTTATTAATTATATCAATTTATATAACTAATTTAAATTAATAATTAATATAATAATAATTTATTTAACGAGATTGTGAGATTTCAATATACTTATTAATCAATTTATCTTTTGAGGGAAGTCTATTTACAAATATTCAAAATCCATATCATTTATAATAAATTAATGCTTATAAAAATATATAACTACAAGAAAAAAAAAGAGAGGGTAAAATATATTTATATTTTTTAAAAAGTTTATTATCATGAGATAGTAATCACTATGTTGTTATTTGATATTAAATTTGATAGAATTTATTTTGATGTTTAGTAATTTTATAAGAATTTTTCTTAAATACTTAAATGGGTAAGGTACATAGGGAATGTCCCCCGATAGAGATTTATCGACCTTGACTGCCTCATATAAGGCAGGTTTGGAAACGGGTATTGAAGACAAAGAATGAAGCGGGGATGAGGGTGAGAAAAATATATCCACCGCTGTCCCGCCTGTACATCATCCCTAATTTTCCTTTCCGATAGAGTTTTAAACATTGAACATGGGTAGTTATATATTTATCATCCAAAAGCTTTAAAATTTACATAGACATATAATTTATTGTGTGTTTTTATTTCAAAAGTTTTCACAGACATTGAAGATAAGATTATTCATTTTATAAAATTGTGTTTTTTAAAATTTCAATTTATCAAATGAAGAGTGTGCGACATCTTTTATTTTATTTTAAAATCCACAGTAATACGATATTTAGGGACCAAGTATATTGAAATACTAAAATTCCAAGATTAATAATAAAAAAAAAAAGAAACTTTAAGAATCTAATTATATATCAAATTAAAAAAAATAAAAGGAAAGGATAGATTGATACCATGGACACTCTATTTTATATATGATGAGATTTTTATCTACTTTTTATGATTTTTTATAATTTATTTTTAAAAATTTTATAAAAATAAAAAAATATGAGAGTGGTTTAATGGGAACGGCAATGCATTACCTTACCTTTCTAATGAATCTCGAGAAAACACAACAACGAGAAGACCAGAACAATAAAAATGCCCAATGAACAAGGCAAACACGACACACCGAGAAAAGAAAACCAAACAAAGCAAAAACAGCCAGCAAACCACAAAAATGAGTGTTAGGTTTTTCAGACTTTCTTAGAGTTTGCATTTATAGCAACATATTTAGGAAAAATCAAAAATAGTTTTTTTGTTAGCTAGTTCAAGCGTGTCAAGTAGTGTTATAATAGTCGTTGCAACATTAGATAGGTACACATGGATGCACAAGTGTGAAGATTAGGCTAGCAAGATTTGAAAAACAAATTTGTTAGATTTATTTAAGAAGATAATGCTTTAGAAATTGATAAATACGCTATTTAAATATTATTATAGAATCTGAAATTTTGATTTAAAAAAGAATCCTAATTTGAATATGAGTCAGAATTCTAATTGAAGTAGGACTTGATTTTTTTTTTTTTCCCAAAGGATCATGTTATTTATTCAAGAGATTATTTATTGAAGATTTGCTAATTATGTGGAAATATAGCAACTTAATTCAGATTTGGTGAAGAGATTCTTTATGAAATTCGAATTCGAAAGTGTTTTATAAAATGTTGTAACATCTTATAGGATAATTTGAAATTTAAACTGATTGAATATGAGATTTGACTTGAAATTTTGTACTGCTATATATATGGATCTCAAAAACAATATAGAGGTGGTGGAACATGGATTTATTTATGCAAATTCAAGACTTTGAAGTGTGGGTGATATATCATTCTTGGGGAAAAAAATTTAAAGTCTTCGGGAAACGACGCTTTCAATTGAAGGGAGTTCAATGAAAAAATCGAAAGAATCTTGTTGAACAGATTCATTAACTCAGTTTAAAACGATCGATGATAATAATAAGATAGAGTCTTTAAATTAATAAGACCTAATAATATTTGTAATCATTTGAGAGTTGTGGATTTTTCAATAGTTGGATGTAATTTCAGAAAATTAGTGTAACTGAATTTTATAAGAATTATATGTCTTTTATTTATCTATGCTTTCTACAATTTAATTAAATTGATAATTTTATTAAATCCCGTAAATAACTAAAAACAAATCTTACAAAGGGAATGACTTTAACCAGGAGCCACTCCTCTGTGTCCTTCGAAACAACATTCGGAATCGAAGAGACAGGGATATGGCCGAAAACCAGACCAAGACGCGACCACTTCGCTAAATTGTGCGCCACAAAGTTGATAGATCTTGGAATCCACTGAAGCTCTACATTTACCAACTTTGCACGCAGTGAATCAACATCACGTTTAACTGTGAGAAGTGACCAAGGACAGCCTTCATAGGAGTTAGTTAAGTGCCGTAATCATAAGAGTAGAGTCGCATTTGACTGCAACAGACGACCAACCACAATTGACAACTTCCACAAAAAGCTTATCAAACTCCCAACGCTTCAGCAATAAGCGCGTCCGTAGAGTTGATAACGTTAGTGAACGCAGCACAAAGTTGTCCTTCATAATCTCTCGTCACCATTGCTGATACAGAATTCCATTGGCCGATAGAGACATCCATGTTCAGCTTAATCCAGCCGGGAGGAGTAGAGGTCCAAGACCCAATTAAAAGGCTTTCAAACGCACTAGCGAGAGATGAAAAATACTCTAAAGCTTCATCTTATGCTACCCTGAAGACGTCAACGGGGTTAAATGCCACCCTAGACTGAATTACCTTATTTCGACCTTTCCAAATAAGCTCTAGTGCACTAGACGCGAAGAACAACAACTTCCTGAATCCACCGTACCTGCCCTTAAGCTCAAGGCAGAGATGATATTATTATGGGTTCTAGATCAGGAACCTTAGCCCTTAACCCTTCGTCCATCGTGACTCACACATGATGGGTAGGTTGTGCTTATTATGGCTAACGAGCATTTTTTCTATAATATATATATATATTTTTAATTATTTTTCCATATAAAACATACGGACCAACATGACCAAGATAGGCTTGGCCCAATCTTAGCCGCTTGTACTTCATGGCTCGCATGGGTTGACGGCTCGTTTTTACACCTCTGCCTTCTTCCAGTACACATCACCATCCATTATATAAGAAAGTAGTGTTTTGTTTAGCACATATACATGAAAAAGAAAATCCAAAAGACTCTAATTTAAACTCAGAATTTTTTCAGAAATTTATGTATCAAACATAAGCTAAATAAAAATTTATACGGTGTACATGAAAGAGTTAATGGCTCTTTTGTCTGTCAGTTTCCACTTCATCAATCGTATAGTGACCCACGTGATTATCCAATCAACACTACATGATCTTTTATTTTTTATCTATTTCAGACGTGTGACGTGTGTGCTAATAGAAAGAATTATGTTGAGAAATTATATAAATATGTGCCTGCATATGTCAATTAATTATACATTGTAGTTATTTATTTTGTTTAGCTCATTAAAAGTGATTAATAAAGTTAATTAAATTTGGGTTTCGAAGTCATATCTTAATTGATAGAGGCTTTGCAATGCGCAAAATACCTAATATTTTATTTTATATATTTATGATAAGCCAATAAATAAAATTAAATAATACAAATGTTAAATTAGTTATAATTCTTAATTTAAACGAACCTATTATTATTATCTCAGGTTCCATCCTTAAGAGTATTATGATTTTCTCTTAAAAAGGAAAATTTTAGACACAAAAGCCAAATAATCCCGTTTTTGCTTCTCAATAAATTTAAGTACACTTCCAATATTTTTTTTAATGATTTAATATGAGATCGGAATATTTGATAATGGTTTTCATTGAATTAAAGTTTTTCTACAAATTGGTCTCACTTCCACTGGATAGGTCCCGCCTTGTCAATTCCACGTGCACGGAGGAGAACGTGACTAAGATAGGCCCACATTCTTAAGCTTTCCTTCTAGCTGGGAGCCCACGATCTTTTTCCTGTTCTTGGTTGTACTGGGCGCTGGCCCACAATTTAAAAAATGCCACTAATTCGTTCCTTTTTCTTTTTTTCATTTTTATAAACTTCTTTCTTCCCGTGTATTTTTCCACTATCATGTAACAACTCATAATTGTTGTTTGTGGACTCTTGTCATTTACAAATTCTGAAAATCATTTAAACAGAAAAAAAAAAAAAAAACTTAAATGGGAAAACAGGAGATGTAGAAAGAGAATTGGTTTCAATTTGGGATTTTTTTTTTCTTTTTTTCTTTTAAGATGGGAGAGAACGAGAGACAATTGTTTGGTGACCAGGAAAGCCCGACAATTCAATGTGGGTCCATAGGTGATGTGGGTCTGGGCACAGAGTTAAGCCCCTCGTTACAGCTGTCCAAAAAAAAAGGCCACTTTAAATAGTGCAAGCAACCCCACGGCCCACCAAGGACAAAAATGAAGGAGAAAACAATAAAATAATTACACACTAAAGTAAGAAAGAAATTCATGGGATTGGGACCCGATCACGTGATAAGTGGGCCACATTTGGACATTGGCTAGGGTATCAAGAATTTTTTAAGAGAGATACTAGTTGGAAAAAAATTGTAGAGTTTGATATAGTTTTGAGTAAATAACATATTTATCAGATAAATAATTTACTTATCAAATATCATTAAATCAAATAATATAGAATAAAATAGGATGAGTTTTTCTATTTTTTATTTTTTTAAATTTATTATTAATATATGAAAATTCTAGAATTTGAATCCAGAATTACACCCAAATACCTAAGATAGGTGAGTTACATCTTGCATTATACTTAAAATATATCTAAAAAAAAAATCTTTTTATTGTCAAATCATATTACAATCAATACATACTATTCTTGTGAGGTGGGAAGGAGGGGTAAGAAGGATGAAAAGAGGAATGCTGTTTTGAAGGATTGGTATGCCACTTTTTTTTTTTTTTTTAAGATATTGAGAAACACAATTGTGAGGAAACATAAAAAAGGAATATGTAGCTCATTTTTAATTCACTTTTTAATTCTCTGGAGGAATAAAAGAAAGGTGGGACCGTCTTTTCTTCATATGAAACTATATTTTTCAAACCGTTCATTTGGGGGAAAAAAAAAAAAAAGGCTACGAGTGAATTAATAAATTTTGAAAGTGGTCTTGGGTGTAATACACATAATGGAGGAATAGAATTAGAGAAAATTTCAAGAATACCCAAAATGATCTTACTTTTAGAGGGTTTGCACAGATTTTAAAACTTAAGGGGGTGTTTGTGGGCATTTTAGAGATTAAACTCAAACTTTTTATTATTTATATTTTCAAAACTTTACATTAAACTCAAATTTTAAAAGTCTATAACTTTATATATACAAATCCAAATGATATGGTTTTTTTTTTTTTAGTTATATAAAATTTCAAGAGAAACAAAATAAAATGCATATTAATATTTTTTTTCCAAATAAATTTTTAAAATTTTACACTTTTTCACTCTAAATAATTTTTTTATCCTCAAACATATTTTTCAAAACTCACTTTTATTTAACTTGTAAAACACATTTTCAGAACCTCTCTTAATCAGGCCCTTAAGATTTCTTACAAATAAACTTGGTTAACATGATAAAAATTTGAATTGCAAAGAAGTTGTGAAATGAATTTAAAAATATAAACAAATTGTGACATGTTACCAAATTTTTTCATATAAATTATATTTTGTAGATCCAAATAGACCCGTTTCTCTTCTTTCTTTTTTTCCCCCCTCCTCTACTTCCTCTAACTAAATAAGAGAGGCAATCACTATCCCTACATCTCCTTACAAAATATAAAGATTAAAAAGTATAATTAGTAGAGTATTGGGCAAACAATGCCAAATGTCATATCATGGGAATTTTCCTTTTAGTTTTGTGTGGGGAAATTTGCCTTATTAAGTAATGTAACGGAAAGTGGCTAGTCCTCCTCCAAAAAAGAAATATCCCTTTCACGTGTCATTGGGATATAAATCTAATTTGCTCTTGCAAAATTCAATTACTGAAATAACATTTTAACCTAATTGTTTATGTCATCTGCTTGCCGGACGTTGTATTTCTCTTGAAATATATATAAGTTTGCAGTTTCTTATTAAAAATACTTTTTAATACTTTTTTTTATAGAATATATATATATACATTTTTTTTTTCCTATTCCTATCTCCTGTTTCCCGTTAAAAGAAGAAAAACATCAACAGAATTTACGACACACATCAATCTTCTATCATGGTGAATAGATTTTTTTTTGGGTTGGAATATTCACAAAATTCCTTTTTGAGAAAATTATTTATTGGTAACAACTCCAAAAAGGAAAGCTTTTAAAACCAAAATAAATATTTTAGTGTTATTGCATAAGATCACATAATAAGGTTTCGTTTCATAAATACATTACATTTGAATGCAATGTATTGAATATAATTTACATTTAGAAAAAAAAAGTATTTTCTTTGTATTTAAATGTAATGTGTGTTTGGATAAAAATATATAAATTATATTTAAATAATGAATTGTGATGTGATGGGTAAAAGTATAGAAAAAAAAAAGAGAAAAAAAATATGTAATGTGATTAATAAAAATAGTAAAAAAATAAAATAATAAATAATAATTATATTAGATTCAAAAAATAACGTGATTAATATTTGAATGTAATATTTTTATATTTAAATAAAAATTATATAATACTTTTAAATGTAATATTAAAAATAAAAGGAGGCTAAACAAATAAACAAATATTATCTATATTTTTAATAGTAAAAATAAAATGGAGCACTAAAGAGGTATTTTGGGGGATCCACAACTTGCATAGGCAGAGTGGGGCCCACACAGGTGAAATGGTGGTTCGGTGGATGGGGAGGTGGAGCCGCAATCGTCTCTCCTCCACCTTTGAACAGAGACCAAGCAAGAAGAGAACCACCACGCCCTAAGTGGTTGGGCCCCACAGACGACAGATTCCAACCCACAGGGATAGGCCGAGGGCCCCAAAACCAGTTGGGCCCCACCTCCCCAATCTGGGCCCCACAGCTGCCTCGGTGCACGCGCACGGCTCCGTCCCCCCATACCCCATCAAGGGAGTCCCCACCATTGACAGCCTAATTGGTGGGCCCCACATTCCACGGGGATCACATTTTTTAATCTCTCTCGGCATTCGATCCCCCGCGGTCAAAGAGCGTGTTGAACACCCCCTCAGAAGGGGACTCGCCAGTCGATGTCACGCGTTGGGAGGGAGAGTGAAGGATTGTGGAGGGTTAGAATAATCGTCCAATTTGTGGCTTGTTGACCCACAATTTGGGAGGTGGACCACCTTTCCCCACACCCCAATGTCGGCCCCACCACCTCAACGAACTCCGCCCACTCGGACAGCCTCACACGTGTAGATCCTCCCTTCACTCACGTGCTTGTACGGCCATGCTTTTTTTTTTTTTTAAAGAACAAAATACTCGCAAGCCGAAAACGAAGAAAATGTTCTAAAGCAACCATAATGGATTAGCGTACGTGAGGATGTTTTATACTCTATTTAGTTTAAGATGTCATAATATTTGATCTTAATAGTTCTAATATAGAAACTCTTATCTAATTAATATAACGTATAATGTTGAATTTTTGATAATTTAAGAAAAATTAATTATATCATTTCAATATAATTGAATTGATTAGTTCTAAAATTTCTTTTATAAACTATCGATACGAGAAAAAAATTGACATTAATGATCTTTTTTTACCAACAAAAGAAATTATCTTGAGTACATCAAATGCTGATCCTAATTCTTCTTTGCTGTCAATTTATATTATCATTTTGTTTTCTTTGACAGGTGTTTTTCAGTCTATAACATCAATTAAAAGTAAAAGATTCCATATACTTATAACAGAATGGCAACTTGATTTGCTTTTAAAAAATTTTTTTTTTTTTTGGAGGTGGGATTAATGTTTGATGTTATTAGTAACTTCACAAACACTAATTGCCAGCTTATCGGAAACTTGTGGATAGTTGAGGAGACGCCAATAATCATTCGATGTTCAGTACAATCGGTTATATTATAAGTCGACAGCTGAATAAGTAAACAACTATTAACGAATCATTTTAGCTAGAATAATTGCACAAAACGAATCATTTATATGAAACAACATGAATCAATTAATTGAAGCTGAAAAGTTGCGAGTTTTGTTTTATTATGTTTATTTTCCTTTTTTTTTTTTTAGCTTGGAGGAGAGTTTATAGTTTTTTCCGGAAACATGATAACAGACAACAATGTGTCGTGTTGTATCGCGTTGTGTTGGAATTCTATCTGAACTGAACAACGTTTTCATTCTCTTCTCAACCAAAGAAAAAAAAAACGACAAAGAAGAAGAATGTAAGAGTAAGTATTGAACAGAGACGAAAGCTATATACGTCTTTCATGGCGATAATTTGTGTACGTCGCCAATAATAAAACAGTCAGGGAAAAAAAAAAAAAACTCAAATCATTCTTCAAAATTTATGTTTATTTTCTTTGTTAATCAACGTTCAAACACTACAGCCACTCTCTCTCTCTCTCTCTCTCTCTCTCTAAAGCTTAAAATTTATGTACGTTCACGGCTTCGACGACTGCGTTTATTGATTCCCGGGTCTTCCCATGAACTGCAACTCCTGCTTATCGCGAATCTCCAATGAGAAATCCCTCAGCGTCCGAGCCTTGGTCCCAACGCCGCCGCCGCCGGAACTCAAGCTCGGAGCCATCGTCGACGACGCCTTCTTCGCCGACTTTGGCCCCACCGAGGTAGTGTTGGCGGCGGAGTTTGAAACCCCGCCGCCATGGTGGGCCACGTGGGCGGGAACTTCTACGACTGACGGCCGTCCGACGACGGCCGGTTGGTTGGCGACGAAGGAGGAGATGGGCCGGGGCGCCATGTTGAAGACGGGAGTCATGGTCGGCGACAGCGCCCATATCTGAGGGTGCTGGCTCGACGGTCCTTGGCCCGCCGCCGCGGCTGCGGGGGGAATCATCCAGAAGGCGTTGGCCGGGACCATCATGTTCATCCCCGCCGCGTTCCCCACGGCCCAGACCGGAACCAGCCCCTGGGGAACAGCCGGTCCAACCGGGGCCAAACCGGACGACTGTGAAACCGCGTCGGTTAGGTCAACGAACTCGCTGTTCGACGGCCGCTTCCTTTTCTTCGCGGCCGTGGAAGTAGACGTCGTCGTTTCCTCGGCGGGGTTGGCGTTGGAGGTCGTCGGGATCTTAAGGGTCCCGCCGACGGAGACGGCGATGGCCGGGACTGTTCCGGTGCCGGTGGCTTCTATTATGGCCTGCTCTGCGTGCTCGAGGAGCCACCGGACGGTCTCGCCGTCGGACTTGTGGCCCAGCTCTCGGGTCAACTGGAAGATCCGAGCCGCACACGTGGCGGGTATTCGGATCCTGCGGCCACGGCCTTCGACCTTCGTGTGGCGGTCTTTGGTGGAGGACCGCCTGATCGCAGTCGAGGCCGGCATCGGCATCGGCATCGGCAGAGTCATTGGCGCCACCTGCATCTGCATCGCCAGCGGAACCACCGGCGGCGGAAGCTGGGGTTGTTGAGCCTTCTGGTCGGCGTCGGACGGTGGGTCCGAATCGAAAGGCTCTTCCTTCAACGGCAACGCCTGAAACGCCGTCGCATCGTCGAAATTCGCCGACTTCGAAGCTCCGTTGTCGATGTAGTTGTTTTCCTGGTTTGAGTTCGTTTCGGGCTCACCGGCGCTGGTGCTGAGATCGGAGCTTCCCCCGTCGTCTTCCTGATCCACCTCCTGCGGCGGATACGACGTCATTTCACAAGCGGACAATTATACCGTTTGTTTTCCGAGAAACCGAGAGATTAAAGAGCAAGAAGGTTAGGGCTTTGTTTCGTTCTTCTATTTGATTGAATATGAAGAAAAATGAGAAGAACATACACGGGACTGTAATATAACAGAAATGAGGAAGAGAGAATCAGAAAAGATGGAGAGGAAAAAAAAAGAAAGCCCCAAAAATCTTCTTTTAAATTCACGTAACAATTTATTGGATTATATGAATTTTTTTTTCATTTTTTTATTTTACTAGTAACAAGGGAGATGAAATATCAACGGTGTGAAATAGATCAGAGGAATGTGAGATCTGGTGGTGTGGGTGACACGTGTTAGGACCTACTTGGTGACCCTCCCTATGGTTATCTTTTTTCTGTCCCAATTGGTGGGACCACTGGAAGTGGTCTCAAAGCTTAATAAGCCAATTGGGTCACACTACTGTGGGTGTCAGGAAAAAAAGTTCTTTTGCATTTGTGGCTGATTTTATGATTATCATTGGATGACCCACTCTAACTACGGTGGTCCATAAACTATCAGAAAGAGAATTGAAAATTAAAAAAAAATAATAATAATATTACAAATTTTGTCCGGTTTTGTTTTTCTCAGCATTTACTGAAGAGGAAGCGTTGCAAAAATAAGTAGGGAGAACTTGAAGCAAAGCATGTAAAAAACCAACCTGTTTTAGTGGTCAATAGTTGCCCTTTTTAAATTGATTATGGACCTTGACACCAAAAAAAGCTCGTCATCGCATAATTGAAAACTTGTGCTTTTACTATAAAAGTGTAATACAAAGCCCCCTAAGCTATTACCATTAAAGTGTAATACAAAGTCCGCCAACTTTAATTCTTTTATTTTAATTCCACCACACCACCCCCCCCCCCCCCCCCCCCCCCCCCCCCCCTCAAGAATTCGTTTTTGACCAAAAGACAATAATTACTGACCAAATGGGTTGTGTTTAGGTTTGAAAATTTTGTAGGTTTCCTATGTGCATAGTTTGGAACTTGCAAAAGAAACTAGTAACAACTCACTTTTTTCTTCACATTCATCACATACATGTAATCCTGTTGGCTGTTGCCATTCTTTTTTTTCCTTTAATCTGTGCAACATCAATATTCTTCTATCTAGTTTTCTGTTTTCTTGTCGTCCTTAAGTATTGCTTTGGTGAGACTACTACTGGACGTTACCAGCAAAAGGCATTCCGACTCTTAGAGGGAAGAAGATAGCATGGTTTTTATAAAAGAAAAAACAATGTATAAGGATGAAACAAAGTGCTCAGTTTATGGGTAAAGTGATCAATAAGAAGAATTTCAAAGATTTATTATGATTGTGATCAATACCACGAGAATTTTCTTTTCATAAAAGGCTAAGGCAATTCTCTTACATTCTCCATTGTCAAAGTCCTCTATCGTGGGAGGCGACTTCAATCATAAGAATCCTGATCTCCTAATTATCAAAGGTATTTCAATATAAAAATCATGAGAATCTTGATCTTTTAATTATCATAGTCTTAATGTGTCCGAACCTCGATCTTCATTAAGACATGACTTCAATCTATATCCCTATCAAGTTTTGATTTTGAATAGTCATTCAAAACGATAATCGCTATATTGATCTTTGATGTCTAGAGGACATAAATTAAGCACTTGATTCTTGAACCCCAAACACTATATGTAGGAAGAAATTCTTTCACAAAAGGCTAAGGGAATTTTCTTACATCCTCCATTGTTGAAGTCCTTCGATGAGGGAGGTGATTTTAGTCATAGGAATCTTAATCTCTTAATTGTCAAAAGTATCTCAACCTAAAAATCATAGGAATAGAGATATTCTAATTGTCGAAATCTTAATTTATCTGAATCTCAACCTTTATTGAGACATGACTTCAATCTTTATCCATGTAAAGTTTTGATTTCGAGTAATCATAAATGATAATTGCCACATTAATTGTCTAGAAGACATAAATTAAGCTATTAATTGTTTAACCCCAAACACTATATGTAGAAAGGAATTAAAAGGAGGGTTTTTTTTTTTTTTTTATAAGAATGAAAACAGGAGTTTCAAGATTTTGTTTTTTGATTTTTTTGTTAATTGGTATGATTAAAAAAAAAAGAATTTTTTATTTAAAAAAACTATCTTTTTTGTTTGGTATTAAGTGGAGGGCAAGGGAAAGTAGTAAAAGTAGTTTTTTATTTAAAAAAACTATCTTCCAAGCGAATGAAAATCCGTACTTTTTCCTGTTTGTCAAGGACTTTACTAGTATGAATTAGTAATTAGACTAGTTTCACTTTGTTGTTAAAGTTCTCTCGTCTTTTCTCTCCGACTTTTTAGTGATTAAAATTGTGAGTGCAACAAGAGATTTTCACTCCCCTAATTTATCAAACTTCAGCTCACAAATCCCAAATCCTTGGGAATTTTTGTTCACACAAACTAGCCATAAAAGATAAAACCACCATGAAACACAAACGTTTCCTACGCGGATCCTAGTAGGCTAGTTACATTAGGAGGCGGTTGGGCCAACCCTTGCTCTAGACCGTAGAGCTTGGCCGTCGTTTATTCTTTGTAGGTTGGGTGGGTTTGGTTGTAAAGGTTCCTTTCATAGGTCTGCTGTCTAGTGTTCATTTCATTTTGGTCTATTGGTTGTACACTTAATTAAGTCTCCATTTTAATGAAATGATCCTGATACTGATAATACTAAATATCATCTATTAAAACCCACTTATAAATCTTATATTTAATTAATAATAATGTTGAATACCGATAATACTTCTAAGCATTTTACCACTAGCCCACAAGGACAGTGGTTGATGAAAGTTCAGCGTTCTTGCAAGAGCTTTGATGAAATATTGAGTAAAATGCTTACAATCTCATTATTGTCTTTGGCCAAGAACTTGTTTGGGTTGTGGGGGGGATGGATTTTGAAAAATTGACATTTAGACCTAGGAGATCAAGGACATTCCGGGTCTCCCGTTACTACACACATCTAACAACACATGCCATACTTCACGGCAACACATGTCTGGGTATATTTGACATTTAATGACCGTTAGCGATGGTGCCATTCTCGGTGGCACAGCCACCTTCCACCGGCTTCTTGCAGTAGAACCTCCGATACAGGGAATCAACTTCAGTGAGGTAGTATGTGCCAGGTGGAAGAAGGCTAGTATCCTTGCTGGTCACAAAGTCCTTGGCTCCATACCTGTGCTCCATGAGCTTTAAAGTGTCGATGAAGTTCTCTGGAACCACCTGAAAGAAAAAGGTAAATGCTCGTTATGATGTAGTCAACAACAGAACGATGAGATAATTTTTCGTGCATATGATCAATTCCTCCAATCGCTGTGGAGAACAAAAAGGTTTTTATTTTACAGAAATATCACATTAAAGGGGAAGTTACAAGTTGTGGAGTCGGAAAAAGATTCCCCGTATCACCAAGAATCTTAGCAGCATTTCAACATGAAATTAATATGATTTCTCTATGTTATTTGTTTGAACTTTGAATAGATTGTCTAAGCTCTTACATATGGAGTCGGACATGTTTTTACTTGCAGAGGCACTCAACAGTAGATGCCTCACTATAAGGGCGGAAATTATGTGCGTGTTTGGTTTTGTTTCCAAAACAGATTTCACGATTCCCTAAGAAATCGATTTCAAAATCGGTGTGAAATTGTGTTTGATTTGTATTGGTTTTGAAAACAGATTTCAAAACGAATCCAAAATCTCCTTTGCTCCCAATGTAAAATTGAAAACGACTAAAAGTCGTTTTCTCTGATTTCATTTTTTCTATTTCTCTCATTTCTCTGATTTAATTATTATGGTTAATTAAGATTTAATTGATATAGTAATTACTTAAATATTATGATTATTAATTTTTAATTCATTTTTCAATTAAAAAATTTTATTAATTTTCAATTTTTGGTATTCATAATAAATTTTTTTTAAATCAAACATAAATATGTTTTTATAGAATACTTATAAAATGACTGGTTTTCAAAAATATAACCAAATACAGTTTCACTTTTTTGTTTCTCAAAACATACACTCAGAAAATAAAACCAAACACAATTTCAGAAACATTCTCAGAATTGTTTTCAAAACGATCTCAATTTCAGAGAATTTGAAAACATAACAGATTTTAAAAACAATACCAAACGCTACCTATGTTTCTTGGGGGAAAAAGAAGATAAGGTGTACCTCATGTCTTTTCTTCAACTTCTCTCCAACATTCATGACGGTTGCAATGTTTGCCAAGCTAAAGGGATCTTTTCCCTCATGGAGTTGCAATGAGAACATGGTGGCGGTTAAACCACTTCCATACGAGAACAACACAACTCGTTTTCCTGCCTGCAAGTTATGAAAAAAAAAAATACCATTACGATCAAACGCTTGTAGTGAAGACAATTTTAACGATGTAAGTAGCTTTTTAATTTTTTTTTTTTTTTCCTTCTTCTTGCTGTGTTGCTAATGAACATAAGAACCAGATAGATGACCTACCAATTCACTCCTCTTGTTGTGAATAAGGGATGCAAATGCTGCATACAATGAAGCAGTGTACATGTTTCCAACTTGCTTTGGTATCAAAGTAGTTGGTTGCACCTTTGCATCATATAGGGGTTTTGCAACTTGCTGCGATACCTGTGAATACGGATCAGCAGGAAGTTAAAATAGTCGGCAAAGAAATAAATCAAAATTATCATAGAGATATGTATGAGAAAAAAAACCATGACTCCGCCACCTTTCTGTTTAGAAAAATTTAAAAATTAGAAGAACTTGTAAAAAGGGAAAAGAAAATGAAGAAAAGAAAGTGAATAAGCAATATGGCCTTATTTGTAAGCTTTCTTAATCTTATTTCTAATCTCAAATAGACCTTTTCAAGATCACGGCTTTGGTAGCTCTCATCCCCAGACAGGCTTGAAAATGGAGCCAACTTTTCTTTAGAAGCTTCATCAATGGAGCTACACAAAGACAAATAAGATCAATCACCAAGAATATGCAAACTAAAAATTAACATCTAGAAGGGCTCGTAATATTCAGTTCAAAATGGTGGTAAAATAACCTGGCATTTCTCGTTGAGTCGTTGTAAACCAAACGAGCAAAACTTTTCTGTACAAGCTGCAATAGTTCAAAAGAAAAAAAAAATTTGATAAAAAGAAAAACAATAAACCCTTTCAGAAGGAATTATAAATAGAAATGGAAACAGTTGGAAGAACGTCATAAATACATTATAAAATAATCTACCTTGTTGTAAGGAGAATGAAATACAAAATACTCGGCATCAGAAATTGAAAATTGTTTGCCCTCAAATTTCTCATACCTGCAAAAAGCAAAATGATATAAGATTTACATATCACAACCAATAACAGCTTTTCTAAATAAGAAAATATATATATATATATATATATATACTTTAAGGATTGTTAAAGAAACTTACTTCTTACAGAGTTGTTTGTAGCAAGAATCAAGGGCCATAAGATAACATGTTTGAGAAAGCTTTCCGTCAACAACCTAAAATGCAATTGTTAACATAACAGATGGATTACTAAAAATGAAAATTTGATCACCATATTGTGGATGAAAAAGCTAAACGGGCAACCCAAACTCAAATACTCGTTACTCAACTGTAACCATACTGAACAGACAATATATTCAGGAAACATTTTAAAAGGACTACCAATGTCAACATCTGGAAGATATGACCACTGTATCTTGGAAAAAAAAAATAATTACCGGATATTCACTGGCAAGGTTGGGTTTGTAAAAATCATAGACATGAGCCATATGGCTTGCTCTATATTTGCTCTCAAAAGCAATAGGAGCATCAGGACCTATCAGCAATGCAATAGCAGCCGCTCCTCCAGTTGGCCTGGCTGGTCCTTCAGCATAAACCTGGTAAAGGGAACCTCCAGTAAGAAAAAAGGGACAAGTTTGTCTAATTTGTAATCAACTGAAAAAAAATTCACTCTCCACATTAATAAGCCATAATCCCGTCTCCAGGGGACTATACCAGTAATTCCCAAGCCTTGGTTTCAATGGACAGGAAAGAAAATATGGAATCAGCCTGTGGCTAAACATTAGTTAATGCAATGTATAATATCCAAAGAAAATGAGTGTACCGCACTGTCGGTGCAAACAACAAGCCCATAGCGTCCATCCCATGAGCTACTCTCCACCCAATTGACACAGTTGAATAAAGCTGCAGTTCCCCCATAGCATGCATTGGTCGAGTCAACACCTTCAATGTCAGTATTGCCATGTTCCTGCTTGATTACCATGAGAAAGTAGCAATCATAAATGTCCGGAGGAGATATACATAAAAATGGGAAGGACACAAATCAGTACTTTTACAAAACTGAGAAAGATGGCAGAGTAATCAAGTAACCAGAAATGCAAAACAGCAAGAACCGCCCTTATCTTACAAGAGTCGCTTGCACCAACTTATAGACATTTCTTTTCTTTTCAAGATAGGAAATTGATAAACCAAAAGGATACGGGGCAGTAAAATCAAGTTTCCATCTGTCTAATTCTCTCCGCTCAAATTAAAAAAAAAAAAAGGTTTTTTTATCAGATAATTCGACTATGCTTTACAAGAATACCTCAAAGATTTGCATCAAGAAGGTCTTAATGGATTTGCTTTTGTCTATCACTGTCTCACTGCCCACTTCCAACCGACCAATTTGCTTTGGATCAACTTTATACTTCTCAAGAAGGGAAGTAACCACTGTCAAACTAGAAATCGAAATGCAGAAGCTAATAAATACATTCCATACAGCCCTCATATGAGGCTTCAATAAACAGATAAAACCACACAGATTTATATTTATCCTTTTTTTTTTCCTCTTTATTGACTAGCATTTCCATTTTAATACTAGTGACCAAACAATTAAAGTTTATGGTGCCTGATCAGGACTAAAGAGTCAGTTCTCATTTTGTCTTCATTTTGGATCCTTTAAACTCTCTCGTAAGCTAAATTTAGGCAACCTTTTGTTGTTGTTATGGTCATATCAAAACATTCCTGACTGAATGCAATATTCTAACCTCATTGAGATGACATCCTCCATTTCTGAACAAAACGCCATGCAATCTTGACCGAGTCCAATGGTATATTTTCCTTTGCTCGCGCCATCATGAGCCTCCAGGGCTTCCTGTTTTGCGTAAAGCAAGAAAAGTACTCAGAACGTGATTTTAGAAACTTACACGCACCACTGACACACAAATATATACATACATCCGTAGAAACATACCAGAAACCTACATGCATATATACTGATATACGTACACATATATAACTATTTACAATCAGTGTGGGAAAAAGTGTTCAATTAACATATTTCTCTACACATAAGATTGAATTGTGAAACAGTCTCCAACATCAAGGAAAAATATTACTAAAATAATAACAAAAATCAGCCATGGAAGGTCTAGCATCTCTGTAATGCAATTCATTTTTCACTATTTTAGTAGCAGAAAAAAAAAAAAGAAAAATAATAAAAAAGAAAAAGAAAAAAGTTCGACCAATTGAATAATAACATTAAAGAAAGAAGAAAGAGATACTCCTAGTACCAAATAGCATCTTCCCTCCCTATCTATAACTAGAGTTCAAACAGAACATGCAGCTATAAATAAGATATTAGAATTGTATAGTTCAGATGTATAAGGATAAACAAAGAAAAAAAATTTTAAATAATAACATATAAAACAGAAACGAAATGCAAATTTCAGATCTAATAGTGACCACAAAAGCAACGACAACGACAAGGAAAAAAAGTTTCCGGGAAAAGGACTATGAAATCTTCAAATTAACGCTGAGACAATCAGGATTAACCGAATTTAAAACGCTCAGCTTCATGTTCAGTATTACAACAGAAACAAAAAGCTACTCAGGCAAAGCCGGATTTGTGGCTACCGATTAGCCGAACTCTCTCTGACGTTTTCTCAAAATTCATTCTCCAATTCTCAAGGACCAAAAATAACAAAAGGAAAAAAAAAAAAGGAAAAAGGAAAAATCCAGACATTCTTTTCCATCGTCCTCAACTTTTCCCGGCAACCAAGCAGGAAAATCAAAAGAAACAAAAGAATGATTGAACAGATCGATCACCTGCTGAACGCAGGAAGGAGGGAAGTAAATGTCCATAGCGAGAATTCCAACATTCTTAGCCATTTTTCCCTCTCTTTCTTGCACTTCGATTCCTCGGAACGACAACCGAAACTCGGCAGAGAGATCCGAAAAGCAGCGAAATGCTATTCAAGAAACTCTCTTCCGCGCCTTGCAGAGAGAGATAGAGAGTAAGAGAGAGAAAGTAAGAGAGAGAGAGTCCTGCAAAGTCGCGGAGAAATATTTGCAGATGATCACATGTGTAGGAAGGGTGAGCTCGGAGTATATATATATATATAGGAAGCTTAGAGAGAGAACCTCAGAAGAGAGAGAGAGAGAGAGGGGGAGAGGAGCAGAGTCCTCCCTGGCGCTCTCGTTTGGTCGTGCCAAATTCCAATTGCAAACTTTGTGCGCTTCGTTCGTGCCAGACAGAGAAAAGGCCATATGTGTAAAAGTCGATTCCTATCTTTGACCTTCATTTTCTCTCAAATTACTCGCTTTTGCCATTCGTTTGAGGCTGATTAAAGGCATATTATTTTTCTTAGTGTGTTATTGCCCCTTGGACGTAGCGACAGCCTGTCCTTTTACTTATCATTCCTACCTATAACAGGATCCTTTTTCTCCTGGTAAAGATCTTTTAGCGTTGGTTTGAAGAAAGTATTACATTTTCATTATGATTAAATATAATATATTAAATATAATTTATATTTAAAAAAAATATTAGTAGTATATTTGAATGTAACGTATATTTGTGTGAAAAGTATTTAAATTATATTTTAATAATAAATATATGATGTGATATGTAAAAGTAGAAAGAAAAAAAAAAAGAAAAAGAGAGAATATATGATGTAATTAAAAATAATAATAAAAAAATAAAATAATAAATAGTGATTGTGTTGGATTTAAAATGTGATGTGATTGATATTTGAATGAAATGTTTTTATATTTAAGGAAAAATTATATTACATTCAAATGCAATGTAAAAAAAATTGTGTTGCCCAAACGTAAGCTTATTTTATAATAATGATAGAAATTATAATTTTATTCGGATAAGTTTTTTAACAATCTACTATATAGATTATATTTTAAAAGTTTACTATGTATAATATATTACGGTTTCAATTATAGATCAAATAATTAAATGATATAATAAGAAATATAATTTAATGATAATTTTATATTCGATTCCATCAAAATATCAAGAGTTTTAATCTTTCTATTCTTAATTTTTAGAAAAAGAAAAAGTTAAACAATTAATTTAACAACTTATGGTGTGTTTAGTACATATATTTAAAGTGTATTGTATTTAAATGTAATACAATTTTCCTTCAAATACAAAAACATTTCATTCAAATACTAATCACATCACATTTTAAATCCAATCAAATACTATTTATAATTTTACTTTTTCTATTACTTTTATTAATTATATCATATATTTTTTCTCTCTCTTTTTTTCCACTCTACTTTTAACCATCACATTACATATTTATTATTAAAATATAATTTAAATACTTTTCACTTAAACACATATTGCATTTAAATGTAATACTAATACTTTTTCTCCAGACATAAATTATATTCAATACATTACATTAAAACGTAATATAAATGTAATGCATTCACCAAACAGACATTAAACAACTGTAGTTGTTTCTACTCATAATAGTATAAAATACAAGGCTCTATTGTAGACATTAGTTTTTGACTGTAAGAACTATCTCTTTTCACTTTCTTTAGGAATCACGTCTTTAATCATTAGACTAATTTTTTTAACGATATGTTTGTGAATTTCTATGTAAATTACGTGTAATACATATGTGTTCAAGTCACAAATAAAATCGTTTAAGATTTTAATCATTGAATAAATCAACAGTTTCTACTAATAATATAAAATAGGAGGTCATTTAATATATACTACTTTCCTTTGGGAACTACAGTTTTAATAGTTGAATTACTTTTTTTAGGATCCAATATAGGAGTATTTACATTAAAATATTTTAATGTATTGTATAAAATTGTTTTTATTCATACATCAAACACAGAAAAATTAGTCTAACTATTGAAGTACTATTAAAGTGGACAATTCATACAGTAGAAATCTACTTTTTTTTTTTTAATTTGGTGAGACTTTTTTTTTTCAATATAATTCTTGGCACTAATACTTTGTCATCTTTTTATTATTCCTTTTTTTTTTATAAGCATCTTGTTAAATTACATAATAAATTTGCTCCAAAAAGTATTCTTTTTTTTTTTTTGATAAGCATATTGTTAAAATACATAATAAATTTCCTCCAAAAAGGTGAAGAACAATAGTAAGGTTATAAATTGAAATTCCCTTAATTTAATTTATAATAGCATAGAGTACTATATACAATGCGTGTAATGCTTTACCCAACAAATGCAAATAAGAAAGGTTTGCGAGAAACCCAATTCGTGTGGAGGAAGAGATAGTAATTCAGTGATTTTTTTTTAAATTAAGTTAATTCAAATTCTGATTGAATCGCCGATTGCATAATTTAACTGATGTGATTGTAAATGAGCGGAAGTAATTGGAAAGTGACAACCTAAAAAGGAAGTATCGTTTGGTTTAACTCTTTAAACAACCAAAATATTTTTTTGGCTGTCACTCAAAAAAAAAAAAAAAAATTGGCTGGGCCCATTTTCTGAGTACTACTTTAGAAATATTATTGAATTTAGTAGGTAAAGTTTTGTTACATTTTATTTGTGCACTAGGTTTGCCAAATTATGGGTGTATGAATGGACGAGTTTTTTACCAAAACCACTATTACAAGAGTTTTTTTTTTTTTCTTTTTCGGTACAATTATAGAGAATCGCCTTTTTAGCCAAAAAATTTTAAGTCCCTTTTTTTTTAACCATTTATAGAAAAAATGCCCTTATAATTCCTTAAAAAAAAAAATCATTCAAAGTTATTCAAAACATTCAGTGTTCGGATCCATTTCTGGGTGACTAGTTTTGGTGAGATTGACATCTTCATTTTTCTTAAATGGGAGAGAGATGAAAAATTCTTCATTCTTCTTGAATGGGAGAGAGATGAAAAATTCTTCATTCTTCCGTAGAAGTCTGTTGCATTTCTTTAAGAAGTCTGCATGAGAATCTGCACACGATTCTTAAATAAGTTAAGTTTTGATCTTTATATATGAGTCGGGCTGAAGCTGAAAGTAATTTGACACTGCTTCCCATGCTGAGAAATTTCCATTTAAGTTTTTTTTTAAGTCAATAAAAATTATAACTAGTTTTTAAAAAACCAACTAACTTTAATTTAAAAATTCCATCTCTAACTAATGAATCAAATAGAACCTTAGATCCAAACATAAAACCAACAGGTCTAGCGGCACTAAGAGATTTAGATAACATGAAATTTTGAGGGAGGTTGCATGTTAAATTAAAATAATGAATGTATACTTTTCCATATTTGATTCAAAATGGAAATACGAAGACGAAGTTTCAAAGAAGTTGTTTGCTAAGTAAAGAAATTTCAACAGAGAGTTGGAAACGTAATTCACCTATAAGATATAATTTTAAACCTTTTTGCAAAATAATGAAAATAAAATGTAGCATTATGAAAGAAATTTATGTACACTTTATCATAAAATTCTTAAAAAAAAAAAAAAGATGACAAACATATTTCATTTGCGGGCATTAAAATTCGATTAATTATGTAGTTGTAAGTATTATTTAATAAAATTATTATATTTAATTCTGTGATAAAATATAGAATTTAAATTTATTCACTTGTGAAAAAAAAAAAAGAAAACAAAAAAGATAATTTATTTACAAGATATATTGAATTCTAATCATTCCACATTTTGTCGTGACGTAGTTGCAAGCATAATTATCAGGGGCCAAAAAAAAAAAAAAAAGTATTTCAAAGCAAAAGTGAGAGTGAGCGTGAGGAAAATTTAGTCAGAACACGTGTCACTCTAGCTTAACTCATAAAATGGAAAACGTTGGAACTGCACTGTTGTCGATCTGACATCCACCTTCCCACATGTGACGAATCACACAACAAACACATTCGACCTTTCCATCACCGTCCGATCACATCCACTCAGGTGCGTCGTCCGTATCTCTGACCGTTGATACATGCCGATCATCAAATTAGGCCGTTTTGAAATGAAAATCGAAATCTTGTGGGCCCCCTTTAACCCCGTGAAATGAAGTTGAAATCTGAAGTGGGACGATTTTTCACCGCCAGATTTTGTACTTAGTCAGATACGATCATCACGAGGAATGCTCTGTCTTAAAAAAAAAAAAAGAAAAGAAAAGAAATTATTAAAATAAAATTCAAGCACAAGCACATTTGTTTAATGGGACATATTCTATTCATATGGAAAAATCAGACGAGGTGAATTGCCACAAGTGATGGAAAGAATAGGATTCTGATTCTTTGGAGTGTCGTTTTCCTTGTACTTGAAAAATTGTCACCATCGTCAATGACTGTGTAGTGAGTTTCACATTTTAAAAATTTTGTCGAAATTATTATGGCAAGATTTCAACTATGAACTTTTCTATATATAATAATGATGATGATAATACAAGTATGAGCTCATATAATACTCCAACCGTAAGGCACGTCGTTTTGCCTGGCAATCAAACAAGTTTTTTTGGTTTTTTTTAATATTTAGCTTAATTGTTTAATAGTTTGATTTATAAATATTTCATTGGAAAAAATGAAATATACAACATGAAAGTATTTAGGATTTGTATGGCACACACGTTATATTTACATTACGTTTAAATATAATATATTAAATACAATTTATATTTAGATAAAAAGTATTTATATTACATTTGAATGAAATGTATATTTGGGTGAAAAGTATTTGAATTGTATTTTAATAATAAATATATGATGTGATGGGTAAAAGTAGAAAGAAAAAAGGGAGAGAGAAAAAGAATATGTGATGTGGTTAGTAAAAGTAACAGAAAAAATGAAATAATGAATAGCGATTGTATTGGATTTAAAATGTGATGTGATTTATGTTTGAATGGAATGTTTTTGTATGTAGATGAAAATTGTATTGTATTTAAATGCAATTCGAATGCAATATGTGTACCAAATGGGGGATTAGATTTATAAATCCGATATTTATAAAGTTTAATCCAATTAAAAAAAGGGGGTTTTTTTAAATTAAGAATGCACTTCAAAAAGCATATATTTAGAATATTATTTAATTTATAATGATTTTAAGATTTTTACCCTCCAATAATATCAAATAAATGGTGGATTCAAAAAAAAATCTGAATTATGCGATAAATATCCTTAGGGGAGCTTGGATAACGCATTGCATTTGCATTACATTTGAATACAATATATATTTGAATAAAAAATATTTACATTGTATTTAAATGTTTTTAAATATTTTTTTTTAGATGAAAAGGATTTAAATTGTATTTAAATATTGAGTATGTAATATGATTGATAAAAATAAAAAAAAAGAGAGAAAAATATAATACGTAATATAATTAGTAAAAATAATAAAAAAATATAATAAATAGTGATTATATTATATTTAAATTATAATATAATTAATATTTAAATATAATACTTTTATATTTAAATAAAAATTATATTACTTTTAAATTTACTACGAATATGACCTAACGTTGAAACACCTTTTTAATATATACACTAAACGACTATTTCTATAATTTCGTAACAAAAAATATATATAAATATAGTAAAGTATATTACCGTTGGAAAAGTCTCAAAGTAAAATAAAATTTTTAAAATATATATATTCATATAAAACAAAACACATATAAATTTTAAACATTCACATATTAAAAAATATTCATTACTATGACGTATATATTTTTTTCATATTCTACCGTAACATTTTTATGACTATACTTATTAAGAATCAAAGATATTATAAAATTTTTACTCAAAAACATATATTATAAAATTAATTACCAAAAAAAGTTATTATAGGATTGCTAATTTGTTTGTATTTTCCCTACATAGATTGAACGATACGTTCATTTTTAAACTCACATAATATATATAATACAAAATCCTTCTAATTATATCTTTTGTAAATTCAATTGCCCTGAAGGCTTGAAGAAAATTATTTTGTGAGATTTGTTGAAATGTAGACAGGCAGTTAGTCAAGCGCGTGAGCAATTATTAAAAAGTTTGTAGCAATTTGGTTTGCACGTGTTCAATATTTCACTAGTACTCATTGAATGAGTGCTCGGTCTGAATATGTATGTACATGTAGTAAAGGTGAAATATATTATATCATCACATTTATATAATATATCTTTTAGTTAAAATTTAATATTCGAAAGATTTATATACGTTAAATTTTTATAATTACGTTTTTTTAATATGTATCATATTAATTATTAATTTAAAATCTCTATAAATAATGTCTAAAATTTTTATTAAATATTATGTAAATATCGTAACATAATTGACTAAATAATTTCTTGTAATAACAACTTAATAATACGCAGGATTAGATCAAATTTATTCACTAACTCTAAACACAAATAATATTTTCTGTTTTACCAAAAGAAAAATAGCTTCTGTCACTTTCTTGAATTAATTTTCATATTTATAAGTCAAAATTCATAAGCTGAGCATTCTTTTCCTGTACATATACATCATGCATGTTATCACTGTCTCCGGTGCCCGTCCCACACAAAAATTGACATTAATTATTTTATTTATGGTCATGGAAGTAAATTTCTTTATTTAAATTTGTGCAAAATGTATATCATCTTATGTCTTAGTTTATTTTTAATTTTTTTGTTCTTTTAAATATTGGCAAGGTCATGGCATCTTATCTATGGCTAGTTCCATTTGTAACCTGACGCAATTAGTAACATTAAAAAATTGGAGGAAAGAAGTAAACTATGCTAGTGCAATAAAATAGCCAATTCATACCGAAAATATTTATTGAAAAAAAAAAAAAAAACTCACTTCTTTTTTTCTTTTGATGATAGTCGCGGTTCCTACCTTGCCACAATTTAATTCTAGTTCATTCATCTTCAAAAGTAGGTATATGGGGACCTACTTAAACTTATTTTCTTCAGCTGTTTCAATTCCTTGCTTATATTAAGCCAAAAGTATCACGTCTAAATGTTCATCACGTTATTGTATTTGTATCATATGTACATAAATTTCAACGGGAAATGCGAAGTAAATACGGGATAAGTTCACTACTGGTTTACGTTACAATGCATGGTTGACCCTAATACATATCGAACAACGTCAGAGTAGTTGAAGGCATATAAGTTAAGTGCTTAACCAAGAAACGATTTATTAAAGATCATTAATTATCATTAAAAGCTTAAATTTAGGTCTGAAAGTTATTGTTTTCTTATTCATATCTAGCAATCAATATTTTGTTCATAAAAGTTATATATATTATGTAGTGGTTTATCAGTGATCATGCCCTTCCCCATAATTTTGTGACACGGTGGTTTTTTGGACAAGTTTTTTTTTTTATTTTTTTATTTTTTAGGGAATAGGAAAGGTTGATTTTTGAAAGCTATATATATATATATATAAACTTATAGAGCTTTTATAATGGGACTTCTTATTTTATGTAATTGATAGAGACTGTTTGTTTTTAACTATTTAATTTTTTAACATACGATTTGATATATTACTATTCACTTTATAAATTTATAACTTATTACACATAATTCAATCTACAATTATAGATCAAATAATTGAAAATTTAATGTAACTAAGTTGGAAGAAATTTAGGTGGTTAATCACCACGAATACATATGTGTGTGGATGCTATAATTAAGTGGAGGATGTGATACTAAATATGTGGGGCATGCCAAAGTTATGCGATCAAATTCGTCATTGACTTAGTCCAATCATGTCAATATATATTCACACTCACGTTTTCGACCAAGTTGGTGGGGAAGGAACAGAAGCACTAAGAAGTAAGAACGAAACTACCAAAACCCATTTGGATGCGATACCCATTATTTGAAATGAAAATTTTATCATTTTTAATGAAAATGACTTTTTTTTTTTAATAAAATAGGTGTTTGGATGTATAAAAAAATTTTATTTTTAAAAACAAAAAGCTGTTTGGGTTGAAAAGAAATTAATACTTAGAAATACATATTGTGAGAGGATTTGAATTTTTTTTTTAATTTATTGTAAGAGACATATTTGGAAGAAAAAAAAAAAGATTCTTTTCCCTTTTTTCAAAATGAGAAAAATAATGGAGAAACTTGAAAAAAAAAAACTTTTGTTTGCAAAACTTTTTCTTATTCTAGAAGTGAACCTTGAATTAGAAAATGGATAGAAAACATTTTGGGTGCAGAGATGAAATTGAACAGAGAATTTCTGAGTTTGAGGCATTAAAAATACTATTATTAAGGTTTTATTTCTATTAGGTGTTTTAGATAAATTACCTCTAAGATATAACAAACCCTCGAATTTAATAAGTAGATATCTTATTAAATTCTATAATAAAAGATGATACTGATATCAGAATTAGAGATTTACTTATAACTAACTCTACCTGTTCAGAATAGTTATTTTGAGTGAAAATGTGTATTTTCACTGAAAATGTATTTGTTTTAAACAAATATAACTGTTAGTCAACAAATAAATAAATCTAACCATTAGATTATTATTATTCAATCAACGATTTAGATTAAAATTGAAAACATTCAAATCTAACCGCTAGATCATACCAATCAAATAATGATCTAAATTTAATTTAGAAAATATAGCAAATAAAAAGTAAAGCATCTTAGCTTCTTGCGACCATGCGTACATGCACTATAAATGCCATCATATGTGTGTGGTGGTATATGATAGTGATATAAACCTATCATATATAAGTAACACTTATCCTTTATTTGTTTTTATTTATTGTATTATCTTTACTCGTATTCTTCTAACGTGGACTTTTGATTTTTCCAATATTCAAAGGTATTATTATTTGACTTTTTTTACTACCTAAGAGGTATTATAATCTTTTTAACAAACCTTCCAGACGTAGGTTCTGTGATACTTATAATTTCATTGGGTAATTACTCTGCACATATAAAGTGACGACTTTGGCATGAAACCAATATATATAGACGGCCAACTTGGTTGGTAAAGCTCAATGAGAGAAGGTCATAGTCAAAACTTGCAGGCATTTTTTATTAAAAAGAAAAATAAAGGGTAAATTTTTTTGGACAAAATTAAGCACCTTTTGGCCTTTAATTAGGGATTAATTTGATATTATACTTAATTTGAAAGGTTCAAGTAATGTTCCAAGAGTTCGTTATTCATTGTTTTCAACTTATAAAGTGAAATTTCATACACTTGGAGTAGGCGAGAGTATGGCCGATTAGCATGATCTTATGACTGGAAAATTAGATATTAACGTGTCTTGAGTCTCTTGATATTGTCATGCATAGATATGATGCTTTAACAATAGGTTTTAAAAAACTTGTAAAAATTGATGAGATTAATTAATTCGACTGCTCTACAAGTGATATATAATACATATATATATATAAATAATATTGCATACTTCACGGGGTAAATAAAAAAGGTATAAATTGAATGTGGACTCTCTCTAAGACAACCAATTTGTTGGAGTAAGCCAAGACTTTTGCTTTAGTTTTTGGTAGCCTCTTACTTGATCATGAAGACACAACAAATATAAGTTGACATATCCATATTAGCCGCCTTTCATTACACGGCCTCACAGATTTGTTTTTAAAGTAGAGAAGGGATTTTCAAAAGTTTTACCTATCTAATTTAATGGATTAGATTTGTATTATGAATACGTATGTATTCACGAGGGGAATAATATTCCAATAACCGGAATTTTTGTTATAGAGCTAATTAAGGAGATGATGGAACAATTATTTCCATGGTAGATACCCTCGTCTTGTTGAAACCTTTATAAATTACTTGCATAGTTAAGCTAAAGTATATCCTTTGATCTATTTGAAAGCTATATTTATCTGTTTAATTTCTCTTCTATTTTTGTCATAAACCCGTAACGTTTTATTATCATTATTAATAGAAACATGCTTATATATATATGAGAACAAATTAAAAAAAAAATACTATTAATCTGTTGATTCATATAAAAAGAAAAACAAATAATATCGAAATTCTTTGACATACAAAGAACACCGAAATTTAAAAGAGAGAAACTTGCATGGTAAAACTCAATTTCATTCAATTTAGTTTAATACCTTCGTTACAAAAGAAAATTTTAGCCAAAATGGCCAAAACATAGTAAAAGGTAGAAACCCAAATTCAACAACGTCACCAAACTTTATAAAAACCACGAAATTGCCTCCTTTGACCTTTAGATAATCCCAACAACCCATAAATTCTAGATCTTCCCGCACAGTAACATATATGTTTAGTTTCAATCGTGTGTGCGCAAGTCAAAGTTTGAATGCATGATCACATGAAAAACGCTTGCTTTCTTTCTTTTTCTTTTTCTTTTTTCCCTTTTTCCTTTTTATGCCAGGTATACATGCATGAGTTAACACCATTATATGATGATGAACCCCAGAACCCAAACATACGAAAATAATTATATGAGAATGGCCCAAGTTATATTTGGGATGCCAAATTATTAAAGTTTCTCTAAGTACTAACTTTGATAAAGTTCCAAAAGCTAAAATTATGATTAAAACTCTTTTGTTATTCAGTACTTCAAAAATGTAGTAGGGAATTATTTTTTCTTTTCATATATCTTAAAATGTTAATTTGTTAGTGTGGTTGATGTTTTTTCCCCCCCGTTTTCTGGACATCTTTTGGTAAATTACAATGGGGGCATTCAGAGAAAATATTCAATTTTAATTTTACTCAAATATAATACAATTTTATACCAAACATAAATTTTACAACAGTGTTACGAAAATAATTACTATTCAAAATATTTTTAAAACAATCATATCAACTTTTCAATTCCACTGTTTATCTCTATTTTTACCAATCATATCAACTTTTCAATTTTAAAATATTTTTCATCCAAACACACATTTCATTCAAATATAAAATAAATACTTTTCAACCAAATACAATATTCAAAAAATAAATTTCATTCAAATATAATCAAAATATAATGCGTTAACTAAATACGTGAGTATCTCTTACTCTTTAAGTACAAACTAATCACCGTATTAAACCACTGTATTAAACCACATGTACGTGTAGACCATCAATGTCCAACTTTATGTCAGATGAAAAAATGAAGAATAAAAATAAAAATCGTGCAATGCCACTTTTATCACTCCAACAGTTATGTCGAGTGTCGCAAAAATGACGATTTCTTTTTTTTTTTTTTTTTTTTTTTCTATTTAACATAATGATTCTACGTACAATAACGAAATGTGCCTTTCTTACTTCGACTTTTTAATTTGGTTCACTTTTCTTAAAATTATAACTCTCTCTTAAACTTAAATTCAGAGAAAGAGACGTTAAAAGATTAGCATATAAACTGGAGTTATCAAAGGGGCTTTTTAGATGCTTACGTTAATGTTCAATATTGAAGACCTTATTATTGGGTCTACATCATCATCATCAAGTGTGTTACTCTAAAACATACGTGAGAGTGTAATCTTAGACGCTTTAAACCGAATACTAGACCAGCAAGAGCAAGCTTTTATATTTAAGAGTCTAAAAAAAGATTGTATATAATACTCAAATCTTTAATAAAATACCTAGCTGCTAAGTCACTCAACTTAGCCGTGAACCCCTCTTAAGAAAGAATCTATAAATCTCAAATTGTTTAAAAATACACAAATTTTATGTTTGCTCATTAAGTTTACATTAATCTAGATTTGCTATGATTCTATTAATAAATTTCGTTGGAATTTTTCTTGCGTGTTCCCATCGAGGGTGTTTCTGTACGTTTTCACCACAACATAGAAGGATCCTTTTTGTTTAGATATTATTTGTGCTATAAACGCTTTATTTTTTTGTCATGGTAAAAGTTGAGTGGGTAATTTTCTTGAAAGAAAAACTGTAGTGATAAATGTTGATTTTAAGAAAATTGTATAAAAAGCCATTAACAGATTAGACCTCATGTTAGGGTGTGTTTGCTATAGAGTGGGTTGAGAGAAATGTATTTTTTGAGACATTAAGTTATTTGGGTGGAAGGAAAGAGCTAATTATGATAAATAAAAAAATTAATCATGTTTTAAATTTAAAACCAAAATTATGAAGGTGTGTATAAGTGAATTCATAACAATTTACTCCGATTCTAAACTTAACTTATGAATAGTAAATGGATTCATAATTACTCCAATTGCAAATCATTTAACTTAAATAAACAATGTGTTTGGATTCTAAATCTTTATTACAATCTAGCCCACTCTAATGCTATGTTTGTTTGACCACTCCAAATTTAAAAAATAAAAAAATTTTCATTTTAAAAAATAGATTTTCTTAAATTTCTGTATCTGAATATCTAAAATTTTTTACTTTTAGAAAATAAAAAAAGAACTATTTAAAAAAAAAAATTTTCAATCATTCAAATAACTTTTTTTTTTTTTATTTCAAACAACTTTTTAAATTTTATATCTAAAAATTTTTTATTTTTCTTAAAAAAAAAAAAAAAAACTTCTTATCCCAACGGAGGATAGATTCGGCCGTTCCCATTTATACCAACTTCGATTATGCTTAAAATAGACGCACCGACAAAGACTTCTGCACTCATTTTCTCTCATCATTTATCGGCTTGTAAAAGAAGGTCAGAAATATATATACATACATATATATATATATGTTGAAAAAATGAAATGATACCACACTTGGATTGAGTCCGGACAATGATCTAATTGGGCTTAGGCCCAGTCTACTTCAGGTGAGTTAGAGAACATCCTTTCAATTTTTTCCGTCCTATCGTGGGGAACAATTTTTTTGTTGGAAAAGTTCAATTGGTTCTATTTACATATTCCAGTGAAAAAGAAACAATATATATTGGTTCAAATTCCTTAGTTCCTTTGTTTTTTCTTTTCTTTTTTTTTTTTCCAGTATTGATAGTTTTTTTTTTCTTTTAAGAGAACGAAATAACTGTTTATTTTCTAAATTTGTTCATAATTGCAATGGTTTAATAGATGGAGTACTAGCAGGGACGAACTGAAAATTAGGAAGAAAACGTTATGAGACGTTTGGGAAAAATATTTCATTTTAATTTTACTCAAATACAATATAATTTTACACCAAATATAAATTTTACAACAATACTACGAAAACAATTACTATTCAAAATATTTTTAAAACAATCACATCAACTTTTCAACTTTACTATTTATCTCTATTTTTACCAATCACATCAACTTTTCAACTCTAAAATACTTTTCATCTAACCACACATTTCATTCGAATACAAAGCAAATACTTTTCAACCAAATACAACATTCAAAAAATAAATTTCATTCAAATACAATCAAAATACAATGTGCTTACCAATCTTGGAATGAAAAATGGAATTAGTCTTTCAAACCGGCCAATTCTAAGTTTAATTTATTTGTTTTTTTTTCTGTTGTATAAATTCTTAATTCTGTTGGTTTATTCAGACCTTCAGTTGGGACGTTCCAACCTTGGGATATTCCAACTTCTAAGTTTTTTTTTTTTTAGTGAATTACGCTAATATTTTCTGTGTTTTACTAAAATTATAGAAACACTCCTTTGATTAAAATTAATAATGTAAACACCCCATGACTTTTTAATAAAATTACAGAGAAATAAAATTACAGAGACACTCTTTCTATTTGTTGATCGTAAGTGAGTTTGATCATTAATTTGACTGTTAATTATACTAAAAATACTAGAAATGCTGATTCTCATTAAAAAATACCTTTAGTCGTATACTTAGTTATAAAATGATAATTTTATCATTCTTGACACCAAAAATAATTTCTAGTTGATTTAAAAACCTTTACAATCAATGATTCATCATCTTTAAGATAACGAACATATATCTATATATATATATTTTAATTTAACCCAACATTTATTATTAAAATATCAACATTAACTTGAGAATATAATTAATGACGCTTGAATCTCTTCCTTAAACTATTATGACCTTTTAAGATATCACCTCCATTTTATCATGTCAAAGATTCTAATACCAAAGAAAAATAAAAACTCTTTTTGAGGACGGAGAAAAAATAAACAATGCCAACGGTCAAGCAAAAAGGAATGAAAGAATGACTTTGCTTCCAACTTCTACCCTCCCGAAAATTGAACCAAGAGAGAGAGAGAGAGAGAGAGAGAGAAATTACACTTCAATTGTAGTTTGATTAAGCGCCAAGTATCTCCATCTCTCCTTCTCCACAAAATCCGCATCCAAAAATCGAGCAACAAATGCCCAAAGCCTGTAAATGTCCTCAAAGTTGGTCACTAGCCCCAGTGACGCTGTCACTACTGATATACCACTTTTCTCTATTTCATCGAACACTTCTACTTCTTGTTGTGCCTCAAACTCAAAATTTTTATCATATTTTTTTCTTCTTCTTGTTTGAACAAATGTCTCCAATCTCCTCACTCTCTCCTCCTCATTCTTGTCCCAAAAACAGATGTTTTGTAGAAATCCATAGCTCACTGAGATGTTGTTTCTATCAGCAAGTTTCTGCACAAGTTGGGGATCAATTTTCTCTCCTTTCCAGTCAAAAACATTGAAAGCCACATTTGGTCCTCTGTCATATCCAATCTTTGGACCATAAATTCTGATTAAATTCGGATGCCCGGTTTCCGAATTCGGATGTTGAAGCCTTGTTAGTGCATTCACTAGCCAGTTTATCAAGAACCTGCCTCTTGCACTGATCATAACTAGGCCTAATGAGTCTGCATGGTCCAAGCCCTTACATTCGACATGCTCCTTCTCCGACCCCGGTGTGATCGGAGATCGTGATGAGGGGTTTTGATCATCATCCGTTTCCAATTCCATGATTTCAGAGTCGAACTTTGATTCCATGATTTCAGAGTCGAACTTTGACTTTTGTTGATCATTCTCTGCGTCATGTTCTTCATCAGCCACAACATGATTAGGTGCTAATGGTGTTGATGCTGGGACAAGGCTGACAATTCCAATGCTTGTGGCGGCGGATGAATCTGTTAGGATCGCAGCGCTCGTTTTCTTGACAAACAGGCAGCCAAATCCAGATGGGTTTTCGCCGAAAACTTTGTAGAATGAGCATATGAGAAAGTCAGGCTTGAAGAGAGATAGGCCTAAAGTTTCCATGTCCTTTGGTCCCAAAGCACAAGCATCAAGCAAAACATGCCAACCATTTTCCCTTGCAATACTCATCCAAAGATAAGAATACCTTGAGCCAGTCATTCTTGATTGGAGAGGGAAAACAAACAATCCTCTATTTCTCACCTTCTTTTTGTTACTACTACCACTACTACCACTACTACCACTACTACTACCACTCAATATCATCTTCCTCAGCTTTCTTGCCTGAATTCTCATGCTAGGCCAAGAGAACTCGGCGGACAAGACTCTCGCGCCTCTTCTCCTCGAGCTCTCGGTCATGATCTCCACCGCCTCGCTCTCGAAGTCGTAAACCGTGAGGAGATTTCTATTGGAGTGAAAAGGGTAAGAGTTGGAAAGGAGTTTTAAGGCAGAGGATTGGTTTGAAGTGAACACCATGGTGTAATCCTCCTCCGAGACGTTCATGAAGTCCATGATCCTCTTTCGGATGCTAAATTCAAGTTCGGATTCTTGGCTTCCAAGAGTCACTTGGGACTTCAAGTTCACTGCTTTGTAGCAGATATCAAAGAAGTGTGAATTGGGGAACTCAATTGGCCTACTAATAGTAGAAGACGATGAAGAGGCGACATTAGTATCACTAGCCGGAGGTTTTGAAGAGCAAGAGAAGAGGCCATGGCCAAAATAGTCAAGACAAACATGGTTTGAGAGGGCAAGATGGTAATATTCCCGCGACCGAAGTTGATCGGCGAGGCGAGTTTGCGAGTATTGTGGGAATGCTTTGGTGAATTGGGAAAAAGATTCATCCAAAGGAGGAAGAGACTCATGGTTGGTGAATTGTGCGTTTGGTGGATACAATGAAGAAATTGTGGCAAGTGCAAAATTGTATTGTGCTGAGGCTGTTGTACTAGTAGTAGTAGTAGTAGTTGATTTTGCTGAATGATGAGGCTGAGATGATTCATGAGTAAGGCAGAGGAAATTCGATGGCTTGGCACAGCAACCATGAAAGCAAGCTTGTGAAGCTTCCTTAATGCAATTAGATGATGAATTCATTTTTTTTTAAATTGATTTTATTAATTTTTGTGTGTTTTGTGTTCTGTGTTTTATTCCACTCCTTTCTAAAGTGGGGCCCTCATATATACTTATATATATATATATATGTATTTCTTAAGCATTCGGTTTGATACATAAATGTGAACGAAAAGTCCGTGTCATAGGGTCCCGTTGTGGACAGGTTGTCCTTTAAGGGCATCACATGAGCATGCCAATATTCTGACCCAGTCTTCTTCCATATCTTCCTTCCACAAATGCCATGGCCTTTTGTGTGTGTGTCTCTCTCTCTTAAATGGTAGTCAAAGAAAGACATAGAAAGGAAATAAAGAGCAAGAGCGTTTGCATTCATATCTTTTTTGAATTAAACCTATTAAAAATAATAAGTATTTAAAAAAATATATTTATATTAATTCAAATACAATATTTATTTAAATGAAAAATATTTGATTTGTATTATATATGATGTAATTGATAAAATAGAGAAAAAAAGGAAAAGAGAGAAAGCATATGATGTGATTGATAAAATTAGTTAAAAAAAATAAAATAATAAATAGTGATTAAATTGGATTTAAATTATAATATGATTGATATTTGAATATAATACTTTTGTGTTTTAATAAAAATTATAGTATATTTAAACGTAATAAGAACACAATATTCTTGTCAAATACGTCTAAAAACATCTCTAATGTGAAAGTTATTTAAGTTAATACGCATGCTATTTTTGAGTAAAATAACTTAAAATCGACTAATTTGACATATAAATTATTTGAAATCGACAAAATGAAATAGTTGTGGTGTCAAAAAATTAACACGTAAGCAACTGGGAAATAAATATCAAAATTTGACGGCTTTCTTTTTCGAATCCAATTTGCCACAAAATGGTATTATATGATACAGTATTTTCTTTTCAATCAAAACATCAAAATTTGTTTTTGAACACAAATTTAATATTTACATTGAAAATGATCAAGAGTTAATAGGTTTTGTCTTGTTTTGGCCCTAAATCCTAGGAATTTTCTCAAGTTTATTCACTTTAGTTGGGTAGCTAATTAATAAAATCACAAGAGGGCTTTCGTGGGGTCCGATCAAAAGTTTGGTAGGATGAGGGTCTTTGGGTCTCTTACAGCATATGGCCATAACTCATCTCAAAAACTCAGATCATAACTAAATAGATATTAGCCTGAAAACTACATCTAAAAGTTTTATTTATATATTGCATGTCTTTTTTTTTTTATATATATATATATATAGGGAAATCAATCAGGTATTCATAAAAAAAACATATATAGAGAGAAATTAATTAGGTGAAAGCACTGTTTTTGCGAATTTTTATATGAAATTATCGAATTTATTGAACACCGACGACGGTCTAATATTTATATTTTATAAAAAAAAATTGTAATTTTATTTTATTTTTTAAGAATTACGTGATTAAAATATAAACTTACTTTATTAATAATATGTAGTTTTAAACATAACATCAAGTTAAACATGTGATTTGAAGTTAATTGAGTAGAGATCACAAGTCCTTTTTTTTTTTTTTTTTGCTTTCTTTTTTTCTTTTCCTTGTCCGATCACAATATAATTATTGAGTCGGAAAATTGAGGTCCAGCTCCAAGCAAAGGAGAGAAAATGATGTGGTTGTGGTGCTTCCTAGATATATAAAAGTTTATCTTCTCATGTGGAACTTTTTTTCTTGTTTCTCAATGAGACGAAGAAAGGGGTGCTGGCCAAGGTGAGCTTTTTGTTAGTGGGCGGCACTGTCCATGCAGTGCACGTTAAATCGACCGTTTTCTTTGAACGATTCTCCCCCACGTCATTACGACTTTCTTTTAAGCAACTCCGTATCCAAATCAATATGCAAAAGCAATTGGATTTTTCTGTTGTTTTTTAGCATTTAACAGAGAATTCTAACTATGCTTTGAATAAAAGTCGTATTCCTTTTCAAAAATAAAAAATAAAAAATTAAATTAAATTCAAAAGTTACTCCAAAGAAAAACATTATAACATGACGAAACAAATTCAACTTTGACGGAACATTATAACATTATAATAACATTACAATATCAAATTTACATAAAAACATTATAACAACTTAATAACATGACGAAACAAATTCAACTTTGAATGACTTTTATTTATTAAAAAATAAATAAAAACATTTTCAGATTTCGAATTTGACGAGACTTCTTTTCAAAATTCATTCACTTTATTACCTCCTTAATTTCTCACATTTTTTAAACTTTGCCTTTCAAGATTATTATTATTATTATTTTAAAATTTAGTCATTGAATTACTCTCAAATTTTCTCAAAATTATTTATTCTCATCAACTATTGGAGATAATTCCAACTGTTTCAAAAATCAAAGTCTACATTTCCTTAAAAAAACAAAAAAAAAAAAAACCTTCCAAGGCATACTTAATCGCAAAAAAAAAATTTAGAGGCACGTCCGCTATCATCATCATCATCGCCTACGTACGTGAATTATTGATTTTTCCTTGCCACAAATGGTCAATCTGTTGCGATCAATAGACTTGAATGTTTAGGTGATTAAAGTCTTCCACCAACTAACTTTTGGGGTCAAGGCGAGAAACTTCCACTGATCTTTGGTAAAACTTTTTTTTGTCAAACGTGCATAAAAGTTCAAGGACTCATTGGTTTTCCAGCAAAAAAACGAAAAGGCCTCGTTTTTTTTTTGGTGGTGCACGTTTGTATTATTTACGATACTTTTGTTCGGTAAAAAAGAGGCAATTCCTCTTGTAACGTTCGGTGTATAGTCTCTTTAATTTTAGAGATGAAGAATTTCGAGTTCTTCGTCTAGCTAATTCATTCGTTTTTCTTTACTTTTCTATCAAAAAATTATAAATATTAAATTATTTTCACAAATCTTTCAATTCCACTCCCATTTCTTTCACTTTTCACTCCTACTAAACATACTTTGAAAGTCATAGTATAATCATCTTGAAGTGAACTTAATTGAGTGGGTAAAAAATCATAGCTTTTAAAGTTTTTAGTCTTGTAAATTAGAAAATATCTTATTGGGATATTGATTTTTTAACCAAGAGCCACACGACAGGTGGATTAGTTTAATTAATTATTTATTTATTTTAAGAATTTTAATTTAATTAAAATTTTTAATTAAGATAATAATATGGTTGTATGGATAATTTAACAGTAAGTAATTATCTAACTCTATTATAAAATGCAAAGTATGAACCTCCTTATCATTAAAGTACGTAACCGAAATTCTATTTTGATCCTGCCTAAAGAGCTCATAGTATAACTTAATATGAAAATTTTTTTGAGGCTTTATGGTGATAGCAAAGCGGATGATTTGATGGAGAAAGTTTGTTGTATGCCCTCCAACGTTTTTTTTAGGCTAAAGCTGTTTTTTTAGCTTGTTTTCTCATTAATCACTCTTTCTTAACTACCATTGACAAAAAGACTTCACAAGAGATATGGTTTAGTACTCCTGCTAATTGCTCTGTTTGAAGATTTTTGGATATCCTGCCTAAGCTCATGTTGATAATAGAAAACTAAAGCCTCGATCTATAAAGTGCGTCTTTCTCGGCTATAAGCCTAGTGTTAGGGGATATAAACTATGGTGTTTAGAAATTAGAAAAGTCATAGTCAGTAAAAATGTTATTTTTGATGAAACTGCTATACTTCATGACTCACATTCTAGAGATACTTGTAATAAAATTTAGTAGAAATCAAGCATGCAGGTGGAGTTTGAGATTTAACTAGGGTCTATACCTAAGTTTACATCTCAATCCACTCATAAATACGGGGTGGTATCACTCCTTCATCACCACAATATTCTATTACTAACAACAGGCCTAGGAGAGATGTTTAACCTTCACAAAGATCTGGTGAGGCTAATGTGGTTGCTTATGCCGTAAATGTGGCTAAAGGTATTGATATTAGTGAAGAATCTTCCACCTGCTCAAAGGAAATTAGTTGTAACGATTCTGATAGATAGATGATTGCAATGTAAAAGGAGATAAAATCACTTAATAAAAATAGCATATGGGACTTTGTGAGATTACCTAAAGGTAAGAAAACTATTTGTTGCAAATGCGCATTCAAAAGGAAGGAAGGAATACCAGGAGTTGAAAATGCTAGGAATAAGGCAAGACTAGTTGCAAAGGGCCACAATCGAGTTCCAGGTGTAGATTTCACAAATGTGTTTTCTCCAATTGTAAAAGATAGTTCGATTCGAGTTTTACTTAGTATCATGGCCATGCATGATTCTGAGTTTGAGCAGTTAGATATAAAGACAGCATTTTTACGTGGAGAGTTTGAGGAAGACATCTACATGCAGTAGCTAGAGGAAAAGTGGACTATGTTTGTTTGCTAAAAAAGTCCCTTTGTGGCCTGAAACAGTCACTTGGGCAATGGTATGAAGGGTTTGACTCGTTTATGACTGCTCATGGTTTCAAAAGAAGCAGTTATGACAATTGTGTCTATTTTAGAAAAAATGCTCTTATATGTTGATGATATATTAATAAAGATAAGGGAGAGATAAGAAAGGTCAAAACTTAACTCAGTAAAGAGTTTGAGATGCAAGACTTGAAAACGACAAAGAAGATACTTGGGATATATATTTTAAGAGATAGAAAGATAGGTAAATTATACCTAAGTTAAAAAGGGTATATTGAGAAAGTTCTTTACAAGTTCAATATGTAGATTGCCAAACCTTGTTGGTATTCCATTACCAGCTCATTTCAAACTTCCATCTACTTTATCTCCACAATCAGACGATGAGATTGATTATATGTCATGGGTTCCATATTCTAGTGTAGTGGGAAAGCAGTTTAGTATATTTTCAAATACCTACGAGGAAATGCTGATGTTTGTCAGCATTTTGGGAGAACTAGAAGTGGAATTATAAGATACGTCGATTCTAATTTTATTAGAGACCTTGATAAAAGAAGATCACTTAAAGGGTATGTTTTTATAGTTGGTAGTTGTGCTATTAGTTTGAAAGCTACTTTGTAGACTACAGTTGCATTGTCTACTATTGGGGTTGAATATATGGCTATTACAAAGGCTTATAAGGAAGTGATTTGGTTTAAAGGACTATTTGGTGAGCTCAATAAAGACTTGTATATTACAATAGTTTTTTGTGCTTGTTAGAGTGTTATTTTCCATACAAAGGATTAGATGATTCATGAGAGGACAAAACACATTGATGCATCGTATCATTTTGTGCGTGACATCATTGCTCGTGGTGATATTGCTGTCAGTAAGATTAGTACCCATGATAATCCTGCTGATACGATGACCAAGTCACTTCCTATGGCCAAGTTTGAGCATTGCTTAGACTTCGTTGATATTTATTACTGAGATTAGCATATATGGATCTTTTGTGGAAGAGGTAAAGAGTTTTTTTTTTTTTTTTAGTTGAAGATTGGATTCATTGTTCATTTCTTACATTGGAATTCACATCAAGATGGAGATTGTTAGAGTGCGTGATTCAAATTTTGTTTTAGACTGATCTGAAGAGCTCGCGATATAACTTAATGTAAGAATTTTTTGGGACTCAATGGTGGTACAGACCTGTTTTAATTATCACACACACACACACATATATATGTGATATAATTTAGGGTTTCAACATTATATTTAAACCACATACGTTATCTTTCATTTTATATCGATTTTTGAATTAGTAAATTTCTTCTCCTCCGTTCGTGGTTTTTTTCCTATTTAGATTTTTTCACCTTTTTTTCATTTTCATTTCCTATTCTTGCATAATTTCGCAACACATACTTTCATATTTTCTTTCTTTTACTATTCATTGATTCATTCATTTTTTTTTCAAATTTGTTCTTCCATTAAACATATAAACTCAAGTTTTTTTTTTTACTCTTCAAGCAGAAGAATTTTTTTATCTTCTAAAGAAAAAAAAAAGTATGTATACCAGTTATTTATTTATTTATTTGAGTTTTCAATATTGAAATAGTTGATACAAGCAAAGAAAGGACAAATTAATGTATAACAAGTTTACAGATGTGTAAACGAAAATATTTAAAAATTAAGTACAAAGTTCGAAATAGTTACAAAATTTTAGAAGGTAAAACAAGAAGGAAAAAAAAAAAAAAAAGAAGGAAAAGTAGTCATTTTAATAAAAAGATGGAGCAATTTGAGAGTGCTGCTGCAACCTCCCCTATACCCTTGTTGGCTCCAACACTCAATATATAAACTATATATATATGGACGAGTTTCAATTATATATATATATTTTAGTGTAATCATCAACTCCTGAAATTGAATGATAAGTGCATAAGTTATTAATTTCATACATATATTTTTTACCAATTATCTAGCTTGTTACAATTAACAGATTTATATTACAAAGTAAAAACAACAATGGATAACATAAGCACAATATATATATATTTGGAAAATAAATAAGCATTATATTGTTTTCCAAGTTCTAGACTCTTATAATGGGCGTTATTTGATGTTGGTTAGCCCAAGGTTGAATGGATGTGTCGAGAAGCAAGAAACGACCAAGACATGCACACACACATAGATATAACACACACACACACGCATATATAACATAGCTATTAATGAGGCAATTTTGCAGTTAAGGCGGCTTGACTGGTTAGGCATGAATCATGATCTTTGTTCCCTGCCCTTGAAGGTGTTTCTGCATTAAAGTGCCTAATTACGATTGAAACCTACCCAACTTCGATAGATTTATGTATCTAACCCTTCGGATTTTACACAAATATTCGACGCAACGCAAGCATGCACACACACACACACACAAATCTAATCAGATTGTAATTTGGAAACTGCAAAATTATAGCTTACAGTGCTAGCAGGGGCTCCAGTTTCACTAAAAATTACAGACATGCAGAAAACTGTGTTGTCCATTTTAGATATGAGAGAACGAAGGAAAAAAAAAAAAAAAAAAAAAAAAAAAAATTGGTTTGGAAAAGATAAAGAAAATATTGAGAGTGGGATTCGAACCCACGCCCTTTCGGACCAGAACCTTAACCCGGCGCCTTAGACCAACTCGGCCATCCATCTCAACTTAGTTGCTGTTTGTTTTTTTTTTTTTTAAATTCATAAACTGCAGGTGATTTATAGTCTTCCGCCCCGTCTTGGCTTGATTTCTAAGAAAATAGGTCCTACAAATCCCTCCTGCTTATACAAGGAAAGAAAATATCCCATAATTCAATGTAATCTTTTTTTAATTTTAGAAAAAAGAAGCAAAATTTGAAAAATACTAATAGCATGTGATTCTAGTACCTCATCGAAACAAAGAGTTGGTTTTACCCGCATTGTTCTATTTCCGACGACCGGAGTTGTCTAGTGCAGAGCCGAACAATAATTTAACAAAATTTTGGTAAAATAAACTTTTAAATGATTTGACTGACCTACAAAATAAAGAACATAATTTAAAAAAAAAAAAGTGGAAGAAGAAGAAGAAGAAGAAGAAGAAGCATAGACTTTTCAAACGAAGGTAAAAGCATAAGTTTTTTTCCTGAGCATTCTAATAAATGTTGATATTCACAGCTTATTAAAGCCAACAAACTACAGTACTTGGTAACTATTATGTCCTTGGCTAGTTGTTTTGCTAATAATTGCTATAGCTAGTTTATCATGAAGGCAAGTTACGTGCATTTTTCAGTTGGAAATGCATGAATTAACGGTTAATCAGATCATTTATTGTGCACCAAAGTTTTCGTATGATATTATTTATTACAAAGGGGAAAGTTTTTGTATTAAACAAAGTTATGAACTAACAAGTTTAGTTTTTCTAATTCATTATAATGATGTCAATACTCTCGGCAGATGGGGAAAATAGCTTCTTTAGAGAGAGAAATAACAATAGTAAAGTGTGTCAATTTCAACAAAATTCCTATGTTGCAAGCAATTTTATGTGAAGAACATGTGTTTTTCACATGTTTTAATTACTTTATGATAATCACACATAACTTTGTATGTTGATAATTAAGCCTAACATCCATCCTCATATACAAGGTTAGCTTGATTAAAATACTATAGTTAGGGGGTATTTGGCAAAAGTTTTGCATTTTAATCATATTCAAACGCAATGTAATTTTATACTAAACGTAAAGTTTTGTATTCAAATATAATCCTTTTCAATAATGCTACGAAAACAATTACTATTAGAAAATTTTTTAAAACAATTACATCAACTTTTCAACTCCATTATTTATCTCTATTTTTACCAATCACTTCAACTTTTCAATTCTAAAATATTTTTTACCCAAACATACATTTCATTCAAATATAAAACAAATACTTTTCAACCAAATATAACACTCAAAAAATAAATTGTATTCAAACGCAATGCGTTTATAAAACACCCTATTAGAATGTAATAATCTAATAAAAAATCAATCAATAGTTGCAGATAAAGAGTAGCGGTAGTTTCAATATCAAACTTTACTACACAAGGTGTATATATAGTTCAAGTCCCTCCACGCATGCAAAGTTCCAAAACAAAGTATAAATCAAAACATCCGACAAAGTTCCTTTGTGCACAGTTTTTTCAGCCAGCACACTTATGTTTTTGGAGATCATAATCCGTATTTAGTAGTTAGTTTAAAGGTTCATATGAAAAATATCCGGAGCTCTAGTTCTGTGGAGTGCTAAGTTGACTCAAGAACATGATTTTTTTCACCACAGTGGGAAGATTAAAGGAAAATGGAAAAGGAGATAAGAATTAAACTAAGCATGTTGATATTAATTGCTAAAAATAAAATCATGCTACTCGTGATGAAAAAATAAAGGTCATAAAAATCTTTTTGCACTTGAAATTTTAACTCATCAAAGATAAAGAGTCTCAGACTACAAACTAATAATATTACTTTTATTGACTCATAAAATTTTGATAAATCTCCTTCTATGATGTTTATGTGAAATTTTTTCTATCATGCCTCAATTTACATATTCTTTTTGTTCAAATATTTCACAAATCACAACGCACACCACAACCAAACTCAGAAACCCTAGCTCTCCCTAATATCATCACATGATAACGAATTAAATAACAGGTTACAAATATGCATATTAATTTTGTTTGCCATACCTTTCACACATGATGCATAGAAGCCATCTTTCATTTCACATGATCCATTAAGCAGAAGTAGTTGAAGGGCAACTCTCCTTTGGCGGGTTATGACTCATTAAATATATAATATATAAAAGATCATATATATGTATATTTATATAAATATACATATGATCTCTATGTATATGTATAACATATCTATTAATGCAATATCATTACCTGCCAAAAGAGAGAAGCCCTACAACTAGTTTGCTCATCACTCATATATATTATACATACACACATTTTGAAGTAACAAACCCAAACTTTGGTTCTTGCCTGTGATGATATAGCTAGGTAGAGAGCTTTATATATAGCTCTTATTCCAATGGAAACAAATGGGCATAGATATGATATTATAGCATATGCCATGGATATCCATTAGTGCCTTCTTTCTACGCATTCCTCTGCAAAAGAAGCTGTTTTTCTTTTCTTCTGAAAAGGCTCTTAGAAAAATGTTTTTGTTTTTTTTTTAGATTCTGTTTAGGCACTTTATTTTTCTCTCTCTGTCCATTTTTGAAGATTAAGAGCAGAGGTAGAGAGAAGGGGAAAAAAAAAGGGTTAATATGAGGTATGCTTTTCACCAGAGAAGGTTGGCAGCGAAGTCGGGGCCTCTTCAAAGGCATATTCGGTGTCATATTCTTTCCTTTTTGTTATTTTGCTTTATGGATTTTATTTTATTTTTTCTTTGGGAGGTATTGTCACAGGTGTTTGAAATTCCAAATGGAGGTTTCATGTCGGTCCAAACGTAATGAGACGTACCAAACAATATTGAAATATATGTATATACACATACATTGACAAGTTGGAGTTTTCATCGTGACGAATTTGATAAATTAATGTTAAATACTGTTGTTTTTCTTTTGTTGAAGAGTGAAAATATCTATTGTTTTTCCTCCTACTAAGATTGGAGATTTTTGTAGTAGACACTAAAACCGTAAATATAGACTTGGCTGAACAGGCTAACTCGTGATTTGTCACATAATTTATGAACCTGTTTGGCAGTTGTTTTTAGTTTGTAAAATGAGAGAAGCTTTTAATATGCCAAAATAATTTTCAAATTTTCTAATAATTAATAAAAATGCTAGAATGTCTTATTAAAATTTTATACCAGTTTTAAAACCTATTCACAAGAACTTTTTTTAAAAAGTCATATATATTTTACTTTAATTAACTGGAACCTTTTTAGAATTAAGAAGCATTTTTAACAAATCATTTGAACACTTCTAGATTAAGTTGTTTTTGGAGTTATGAAGCAAACAACAACTTCTAAAAAGCTTTAATCAAACACACCTTACATATGACAGGTGGACCGCGTCTTGATTTTATGATCTAGCGTTTGTTTAAAATATTTAGTACTTTTCGTAAAAAAATATAATATCCAATCCGTTTTTCCTTGTGGGCTTGAATGGGTCATGAATTGTTTTTTCCATTTCATGAAGGTACTAAAGTAACTTACCAGAAGAATTATGTTTTAGATTGTTAGATTTATATCAAAATTTTGCATATATTTAATTGTTTAATATGGTTTCAATAAAATTTTCGCAGTATATAAGAAACATGTACTACTAACAAAAAGAAGTACCTTTAGTACAAGGACCAATAAGATTACTATGATCTAAGAAGTCTCCATAATTATACAATTTTTTTGTTAAAAAAAATCTAAATCATGCGTTACAATTTTATATAATATATATGATACGCTTACCATATTTCTACAATATGCATAAAGCCGTCTATTTAAAATGATAGCAATATATATATATATATATAAGATATTTAATTTAACTTGTAATATGGACTTGTAATATGGAAGGGAGTTGCATTGGTCTGCATATAACTAATATAACTAATTGTTACAATTCAAACAATTCACAACCAATGTTGAGTACCATAACGAAAAGTACTGAACATACAAACAGTCTGATCATCAACAACCATTTTGAGAACCACTTAAATTCTTCATTGTGAACCCTTTTGACACAGGAACTGTAAAATTGTAAATTCTGAAATTCCTTTCTTAGACTCAACGACTCTGGTTTAGGAGAAGAAAATTGCGGTAACATGGTGAATTATTACTTTGATTCCTCTGCTGTCAGTCTCTCACTTAAAATCCTCACCCCCATGTACCTGCAACACCAAAATATTGAAAGAAAAAAAAAAAAAAAAAGACAAATCATGTGTAGTTTGGTTATGGCAACTTTATTCAATCTTATCAGTTGTATGTGGTGTCTCATAATTACTATATTTCACTAAATAGACCCATTAAGTGCGGCCCTCCATATTGTGAAATATTCGATTCACACGCGTATTGTTTATGTTACTATAAATCATATGTTTAATAAATACAAAATGTACGTGATCAACCTATTAAAATTGACATTAAATCTTGCTATTGATGATATTTAACATATTGGGGCTGAAATTGTTACCTTCCAAGCATCATAACGGTGGCTTGAGGGTTAGTTCCCGGAGAGTAAATAAACGTGGAACCATCGATAACTCGCAGGGCATCGACGCCGAGAACCTTATAATCAGTATCAACCACCCTCCCTACTTGGCAGCCTCCATGGTAATGCCATATGGTCATGACTGTGTCCTTGCAGAATTGCTCCAAAGAAGTCGAGGTATTGGCATGTTTGGGCAGCAAATTTACTGGAGAACTTGCCGTCATGTTAAGTAATGTAGGCACGGACATGTAGTCATATCTAAAGCTAGAAAAGGACTTTGATTCTATAATTTTCTCGATGGTTGAGATGCCTTGGACACATCTTTGCAAGTCTAAGGGTTCTTTAAAGTAGTTAAAGGTGACGGACGGGTTGTCCTTGGGGTTACGGGTTCGGAGCTCCAAATGGCCCGTGGAAACCGGCCCCATGATTTTCTCAAGAATGAATCCTCCTCTAAAGGCTGAATCCTCAAGACTGTCCATCAGTTGCACAGCTCTGGCTAGGGCCTCTGGGGTCCTTTGCTTTGGTGGCACAGTTGCCAGCTGGCCTATCTGCAAGTGGATGAATAAAAATTGGATTAAATTAATTAACACAAATTAGTATTTATCACCAAAGACTAACACATGTAGATCACACAATTTACATTGGTTACTTGAATTAAAAATATGACAATCATCAAGATTGCTCATTATGTGTTTGGTGGTAATTGTCCTTTTTTTTATTTTGAGTAGGAGATTCGAACTCTAATCATTTTTTTAATAGAATGGAAAATAGAATTATTATTAGATTATATCTGCAATCAAATTTTAGAATCTTTATTAACTTAATTGATATTTAGAATAACAGAAGTCAAAATACCTTAGGAGAGAACATCCCATAATCTCTTGGGTTACCGCCAGCAAAGTTCTCACCGCCGGCGGCTTCAATGTAGCTTCCAAAGTTGGTGATGCCAACCACCTCGATTAGTGAAACCTCGACAGGATTTGGAGAAGGGATGAAAATGGAATTCATGGGGTTGTCGGCCATTCCTTGGCCAACCAAGGGCTGGTCCAACACCACGGTGATGTTGTGGGCCTGAAGATGCTGGGCCGGGCCCACTCCACTAAGCATAAGAAGTTGTGGGCTTCCAAGAGCACCGGATGATACGATGATCTCACTGTTGGGCACATTCTTGAGGTAAGCCGTGTGCCGGACACCTGCTGTGTCTCTGAAGGCCACACCGTGGGCCAAAGGCCTTTGTCTTCCTATTTATTTAGAAAAACAATAATTTAGAAACAAGAAAATAACCATAACTCATGAGTAAAACTCTGTCAGGGTGTAGAGTTTAAATTCTAAATTTCTATTTGGAAAAAAAAAAGAATAAATAGGTATTTATTTAAACAATTCGAGGTTTTGATTGTCAACTCATACTATATTAGATCTAGTTGCATTTTATCATAATTAAGAGATAAAACCCAAAAAATTTGATTTTAGTCTTTTTGTTTTCGAAGTAATACTTATTGACTCTACTTAAAATATGAGGGAGAACGAAGTAAAAATAAAAAAATTACATAAATGGTTGAAGCAAATGGCAGGTTTTATAAACATTTGAAGTAAATAGCATATTTATAAGATAAATTATTTATTTACTTCTTATAAATATACTATTTATTTTTGTAAATTTATTATTTATCTCTGTATTTTAAATATTTTAAGACCTTTCTGTTTCCTTTAATTATTTTCGTAAACATGTTATTTATTATAATTTCTCTAATAATTATAATTACTCTTTTATATCAATTTTAGGACACGTCAACTCACATAATTTGCATTTATGTTTTTTGAACGATTGAAAACTTAAGGAGTAGAATTTCGAGAGGTCACACACCTTTTGTTCTAAAGAGAACCTTGTGCACAGTGGCATGCACAAGAACAGTAAGCCCAGTGGGGTTGGCATATTGTAGCAAGTCAGCTGCAGTGTGCCTATGTCCGTCCCTATCAAAGATGGTGCCTCCAACCTTTGTCCCAACAATGTGGTCGTATGTGAACCCGTTGTAGGGCGCCACCCCGACTTCCAAGAGACCGTCACGCACCGCCGATTGCCACTTCCCCATCGGCGGTTCGAACGCCACCACCCTCTCCACCCACTGATAGGACTCGTTCACTAGTCGCCCGTCCCACCCCGCTTCCCTAATGTCGTTTCACATGACACAGTAATTTGCTCTTCGTAATTTCGGTAGCAAAGTTTTAAAAAGAAAAAAAATGTAAAAACTATGTCACTTGACTAATTTATATGTACACATTTTTAATGTATTAAGTTTGATAAAATTGACAACTTTAATAAAATGGTAATAGTTTTCATATATACAAGCCCTATATATACATTTGTAATTTTGCAATCCCAAATAGATACACAAATAAAATTGTAAATGCAATAAGAATGTGTGATTTGCAAAAGAAAAATGATTCATGTGAGTATCATGAATATATTTTTGTTGAAATTTTTAACCCAGACAAGTTATATTTTGATTTCATGATAAACTAATTTTTCATGACGCATGTCATTTTCCCATTAAAAAAAATGTACCTAACATAGTTAGGGGCAGCACGTGTGTAGAATCCGGCGTTAAGGCAGCTACCGCCGCCCAAGACACGGGCACGTGAGTTGATGACGCCGTCCTCGGAGATGAAGCGTTGCGAAGGGGAGGTCGGAGAGACGTCCGAGAGAGCGGCGCCAAAGGCGGAGAGGTTGGTTATGTTAGGGTTACCATAAGGTGAGCCACCGCGCTCGAGGAGCAAAACACTGTAGTTTTGGGAGAGTGTGGCGGCCAAAGGGCAGCCGGCGGTACCGCCACCAACAATGATGTAATCATAATATGATACGTCTGGAGCCGTGGTGGCATTGTGCACGAAACTATAGTTTAGACCTGTAAAATCTGAGCCACAAATTTTGGGTAAAGATTTAAAAATATTCAATCTTATAAACCAATATGACTATTTGTGTGCAAGACGGATTAGCAAACTGTGGTACCCTTTGATGGAGTAATAAATGTCTTCATTTTAGTTCAAGCATTAAAATACTACATTCAAAAAAAAAAAAAAAAAAACCACGGCTAGAAGTTCCATAAGCACTGAAGTTAAGCAATATTTTAGGCTGTCAAATGAAGAATTTTCTAAAAAAACAAAAATAAAAATAAAGTCTCTTTCTATCTTCCTGGCAAAGAAGCACATTGACATAGTGGAATAGTTACCGACATGTATTCTTTTATATTAATATAGCAAAAGATAATAAGTACCATCTCTACATGAGTATATACATATAGCAAAATATAAGCAATATTTTATATCTATACATATAAGCAATAAAAATCCCGTGCTCATACATTATGTTAGACTCTTTTATTTTTTGAAAAACTTAAACCGTTAGGGAGTGACTATGAAATCTTACAGGCATTGTTCTTTACATAAACTATGAAAACACTTTTTTCTAATATAGAGTTTGTGAGAATCCGCACTATTCAAAATGGTATACATATACACCAGAAGAAATTACATATACTTGCGACCGACCAAACACGTGAATAGAAAAAACAAAAGCAGAATTTCTACCTCTCTTTTTAAGCCAAAAAACATTGAGAGAGAGAGAGAGAGAGAGAGAGAGAGTAGTACCTTTTTCAGCGGCAGAAAACGGAGAAAAGATGATAAAGAATCCAACGAGAGCTGAAGCAAACAATCTCCACCGTCCAATATCCATAATATTTCCCTCTTAGTACTCCTCAAAATACAAAAGAACTGACTTGTGAAATGTATTTTTCTTTTCCTATTTATGTATCAAACTAACCTTTCCTTAAATACAATTTGTCTTCAAAACCAATCCCAAAGATATATCTCAACTGCGACAAACTTTGAGGAGCACAAAGATTATTTTCTTGCTAATTTTCCCTTTTAATTTGTTGGCGAAGTAAACAAAGACCACAAAAAAAAAAAATAATAATAAAGTTCAGTACTAAATGGCTCAAAGATATACAAGAAATGCATGCATAGTATGTGATAACCGCATAACTCGCCTATTTTTCGGCCCCACTGTATTAAAAAAAAAATGGAGTCAGATTTAGTTGGAAAGTATAGTAGGAAAAGAGAGCTAGGTGATATTATATATGTTGGACAAATTTGCTTTTAGTGTCGTTTTGACAAATATAAATTGGTGTGGTTATAATCTGATCATTTGTGTCTTTCAGGGAAGATATATATGTAATTAGGCTTTGTTAATGTTAAAAGTATCAAAAATTAGTGACAATGAATGTGGCTAAGCTTTTATTGGTCATATTTGGGTAGGTGAACATAGCATGAACATTTTGGTTTACATCGTTTTCATATTGGTGTTCATCACCGACGTGTGTATATATATATATATATTATGAGTAGTGTCTGCTACTTTAATTTTGATCTCAATATTTAAAGACTAATTTATATTATTATAAGTCGTCATATTTTACTAATAGATGTAATTTTTTAATTTAATTAATGTATAATAATTATTTAAAACACTTGTTAATTATTAAGATTCAAAATTTAGAATTAAAATTGGTTCATACTACATATAGATCTAGAAAAATGAAAAATGGAAAGATACAAGGCAAAAAAATAACCAACATCATAAAGAAGTGAGTAAGGCAAAGTCATCTAAATCGGAGGCTCACTAATGCATCCATTATATGTCGTAGTCAATAATATTGAAAAGCAATTATTCAAGAACAGAAAAGGTCATTTCCAGCCAAAAAAAGCACAGGAAAGGTCATAATTTCTTTATTTATAATATTTCAAAGAACGTGAAATTAGTTAAAGAAGCCCATACCGGCTTACTTCTGCAATGAAACACTGTTATAACTTGTAACAAGCCATAAATTCGAATATTCTGACTTGTAGTCTTATTAGAACGACTCTCAAACTTTTCTACCAACAAATTTTAAGAGTCTCATAAACCTTGAAAAAGAAAAAAGTTGGGGATTTATTGGAAAGTGGCATAAAAATAGGATACTTCCAAAAGGCGAAAATAAGGTCGAGTAGTGCTAGGCACTATCCTTACGAATAGATTCTACGCCTCTCGGATGATGTTGGGCGCAATATAAGCTTTACGGTGGTTTAACCTTCAGGATTTAGCGATCTGAGCTTTGTAAGGGTCACTCCCACATACTCAGCTCTATAGAGCAAGAGTAGGCCTACGAAAGGGACACAATAAAATTTGGAATAACACACATCAAGCTTATACATTCAACTCATGAACTTACGAAGAACTAAGACAAATAAAAAGAGAAATGTCAACCAGTTGCAGTTGTCTTCTTTTCTCTCTGCATGAAGGCTCAAGGTATATGTATATATAATCACAGATAAGGGCTTGATGGATTTGCTTGGACGACAAGCCTTGAGGAAGTTCTATGGGAATTGTTTAATCAGAGGCTTGATTCGGCAAGCAACAAGCTACATGTACATATGCAAATGCTTTACAAGTTAGCACACCAAAAGTAAAAGCAATTATAAATTGATCATATAGCTGCCGTATATGAAGTTTGATATAAGGATGACTATAAACAAATAAGCTTTTACAAATGCTTCATACTATTTCAACAAAGAACAATGAACAAGTGTCCATTAATTGATCAAACAATACCAAAAATACAAGAAGAAAACTATATGCAATGCATTTGCTATTAAACAATTGTGCTTCAAAGTACGCTTCATGCAAATGCTCAACACTTTAATTGGAAAGTTAAGGGACAAGTGTCCAGTTTATTAATTAAATAAAGCAAATAAGCAATAAGAAATCCACCTTTGTGAATGGCTTTCATGAAACTACATCACAACGACTCAATTGAACAATTGTTAAGATAAAGCAAATACCAAAAGTATCCCAAAATATTTGAAATATTTATATAAAAATTACAAAAAAAAAAAAAGAAATACTTTCATTCCTTCTTTGACTCTGGAGTTGGAGATTATAATATAAGTCAACGCAACAATCGTTATGGCTCGTGAATTTGTCTCAAATACAATCGATTTAATTAGACTCCTACTTTGAAAAGCAGTTTAGGAATCCACTGGGCACACCCAATTGACGTGCTCATTCAATTCTGGCCCAAGTCATGTGAACTTGTCCCGAAGTGTAAGTATACTCCAGCGTCACCTTCCCTTTCTTAATAAAAATAAAAACCAAAAAACAAAACAAAACCCTTTAGGATGCACTTAGGGAGACTATAACTTAAGATCTGCTATTATAATACCGACTGATGTAGGATTTAACGCAATCACTTCTAAAAGTAGTAACTAATAGGAGAAACACAATCAAATCCTTAAATATCACCTAAAACTAGATTTCAGAATCTACCCTAAATACTATCAGTCTATTCCCTTATTTTGAGAAATTCCTTACCAATCCGCAAATGCATTTAGTGGACAAGCTCATGCACTTTTCCGAGACCTAAACCACGTTTACCCATTCTCAAATTTAAGTATGCTCCTACATGGTATTATCACTAGTCCTCTCAATTGCTCAATCTTGGCAGTTAAGTTTAAAAGTAATTAAGTGTGAGCATCAAGTCGATTAAGTGAGATTTTGGATTTTTCAACCTACTTAATGAAAATTGGGTGGATTGAAAAAAGTTTTTATCCACTCAATCAACTCAATGTAGAAAATTAACCCATTCAATTAAGGTCAAGTTGGATAAGGTGAGTTTGACAGATTATGCATTTTATTTAAAAAAATATATGACTCTAAAAATTCAACCATAAATGAAAAATTTAAGAGAAAAAAAAGAACTCATGACATATTCTCCAAAATAAATTCTATTATAATCTTTGCATAAAAATAAAGTTCTAATATAACTTCCAAGATGAGTGCTCTCCTATTCCGACTTCCCCAGAGCCTTCGGTAGCACAGCCAAAACAGCGATGGGTTTTCTGCCCCTGCGGGGGTAGAGCGACAGAAGTTTTGAGAATTCAAGAGAAGGTCACGGCGAGACGAGCCGTTTATCATTACGATAGGTGTCAAGTGGAAGTGCAGTGATGTATGCAGCTGAGGCATCCTAACTGACCGGTAGACTTGAACCTTGTTCCTACATGACCCGATCAATTCGATCAGGGACTCGCCACAACACGAAAAAACCAAAAGCTCTGCCCTCCCTCTCTATCTATCCAAGGGATGTACTTTATTAGTAGTCCAATATAAAATAAATATAAATTATGAGAATCATCAAAAGATGTAAGGAAGTTAAAATAATTAGTATTATTTTTCATAATACCATAAAAAATTATATTCATATCATATATATTCAAGTAATGCATTTTATATATTCAAATAATTTAAAAAACACTTATGGATGAACATTATTTTATCTAAAAAAAAAGTGGAATGGACATTGGATAGTTTGGATGGATTTTTGAGATTTTTTTCAAACTACCCAATGAAGTAATGGGTGGGTTTAAAAATTTTTTACCCACCCAGTTATAATCGAGTTAGACAAATTAAGTGAATTCATTGGATCATCATGGTTTTTTTTATTATTTATTTTGATTAGCATTTTAATCACTCTATTAAAGCGGTGGGAAACCCATTTAAATGGGTTCAGCAAACTGTATGTTAGAAGTTCAATCACACGTCTTAGTCACTTTCTTCGATGGGGAAATAAAACTACACAACTTGTACCAAATCTCTCATCTGACGTGGGAATGTGGATGCCTTTTTCATTATGAAAAATAACTTGTTAAGGATTAAAAAGAAAAAGTAAAGGTAAAGAAATTATTTTGGCTTCGCTTAACAGCGAGTTAATCGTGATATTCATGGTAAAACTTTTATATCATGTATACTTGCAATGTTTTTTCTTTTCTAATTATTGTTTAAGTGCACGCAGTTGTTGCGGGTATGTGGATGGAGCAAAGGGTTGAAAATAAAATGTATCTCATATTTTAAGGTCAAGATCGTCATTTTAAATCTACTGTCGTTTTCATGATCAGGTGATGTCGTTTTTTGCATACATCTTATACTTTGGAATGTCGTTATTTCTCCATTATCGTGTGTTTTAACAGTATTTCTGAGATTATGTTTTCCCTATCGTTGTCGTTTTAGGAATCTTCCACCATTTTTTGAGTATCATGGTTTATGGATTATTTTTCAGCATCTTGTCGTTTTTTATTATTTTCAAGATGAAGATGTCGTCTCCTAAAGTGTTGGTTTTATCGAGTTTTCGTCGTCTCAACATTTATATATTGTCATTCTCGGCATATGATGACACTACCATCTCAAACTGTTGCACTGTGTGGATTTTTTTTTTTAATTCCATGTTTTCCTTTCTTAAGGCTCTGTTTGGTAAATATATTGTATTTACATTTCGTTTGAATACAATTTAGAAGAAAAGTATTTACATTGTATTTGAATGCAATGTGTGTTTAGATGAAAAGCATTTGAATTGTATTTAAATAATGAATATATAATGTGATGTATTGTATTTAATTCCATGTATTTAAATAATGAATATAACTGTTGCACTGTGTGGATTTTTTTTTTTAATTCCATGTTTTCCTTTCTTAAGGCTCTGTTTGGTAAACGTATTGTATTTACATTTCATTTGAATGCAATTTAGAAGAAAAGTATTTACATTGTATTTGAATGTAATGTGTGTTTAGATGAAAAGCATTTGAATTGTATTTAAATAATGAATATATAATGTGATGGATAAAAGTAGAAAAAAAAAATGAGAGAAAAAAAGAATATATAATATGATTGATAAAAATAATAAAATAAAATAAAATAATAAATAATGATTATATTAGATTTAAAACATATGATTAGTATTTGAATATAATATTTTTATGTTTGGATAAATATTATATTATATTTAACATAATATAAATGTAATGTAACATTGAAACCAACAAAGAGCCTAAATGTTCACATTTTGCTGAGACACTGCAGTTTTTAAGAAATGTCGGGGGCATTTGTTTTTATTCTTGAAAATGATTTTTCATTTTTAAAAAAGCAGAAAATGAAAACGGTTTCAAAATAGCGTTTGTTTATTTAACGTTTTCAAAATCGTTTTGAAAACACCGTTTTCAACTATGTTGTTTTTTTTAAGTTTTTTGAAAACGAAAAAGAGTTGTTTTCACTTTTTGTTTTCATTTCCAAAAAATATTGTGTTTTTTGGGTTTTTTAAAAATGAAATGGGTTTTGAAAAAATATAACCAAATAAAGTTTTATTTTTATATTTTTCAAAATATACACTCAGAAAACATAATCAAACACAGTTTTAGAAATAATCTTAACACAGTTTTCAAAACATTCTCATTTTCAATTTTTTTGAAAACAAAAAACATTTCAAAAACAATACCAAACGCCACCGTCGTTTTTATTATTTTGTCTTTTTCTAAATACGACGTTGTTTATGAGGTTATTTTCGTCTCATAGCATGAATTTGTTGCTTTTACAAGAAGTACAAAGATTTTGTAAAGATATTTTCTTCCCTTGAAAATTATATAGTAAGATTCACATTCATTAATTATCTTTATAAAGACACTTGCAGTCAATCAATTACTTGTAGTCGATCCGGTAAATGTGTACTTATTTGTGAACAATTAAGAGCATATATATTTTGTGTCATCATTAAGCCGTTGCCCGTTGCACATGGATTGAATTTTGTTACTGTTTTGCCAACGTGCTGCCATCTTTAAGACGCTGTCGTTTGCTCGTTTACCCATTCCAATGTCGTTAGTTAGCTCCTATAGTTTTTCATCTTTTTTTTCAAACGATCATGTCTTTTTTAAGATTCTGACCTTTCCATAAGTTGTCGTTTCCTAAAATGTCGTTGTTTGGGTTATTTTCTAAGAAGATAACGTTATCAGTTAAATGTTGTCGTTTTTTGCGGTTTTATCGTTTTTATGTTGTTGTTGTTTAATGATGCATTTAGTTCATTAGCATATTGTCGTTTTTCACAATTTCCGTGCTTTATTATCTGATGTCATTTATTAGGATTGTGTTGTATGTCCGATTTTCATGCTCAGTTTAGCCTTCCATACTAAAATTGGGGCAAATAAAATCCCCGTAACCTATGATTTCATTTTCATAGTTAATTTGTTAGCATTGATTTCATTTTCATTTCTCATTGAAGATTCAAGTTATTCTTTTTTCATTTTTGAATTTTTAAATAAAAAGATTTAAACTTTACACTTACAACATAATCAGATGTAAAATTACACAAAAATCACGCCTGCAACCACAATTTAGTGAAATACCGCTTTAGTACCTGTGATTAGAGCGTTTACATAGTTAAGAGCATTTGCTGACGCACATTTCTGGTCTTCCATGGGGGAAAAAAAAAAGGACAGAACATTTATCAAAATCGATTGAAGATAATCGCAAGCTATCTTTCTTATGATATAATCAGTTACGCATTGATGAAAGAATAATGAAGCTAGAACTTAAAAACGGAAAAAAAAATTACAATATTAAGGAATTGGCACTGACAAAATGTAGAGGGGGAAATAAATCAATAAAGAGAGTTGTAGGTAAAGCAAGTGGCCACAATTGAAGCCACGCAGATGAGAAGGGAGGGAATAAGAGTAACATTCAAGAGCCTACTCTGTCCCAAATATCCAGCCGCAGTTATAGTACCATCTGCAACCACTCGAGCCAACGTTCCAGCCTCTGTTGAGAGTAGTCCGCCATTGAAGGTTCCCCGGGAAAGCCGAGACGACATGACTCTAGAAAGAAGTGACAAATTAACACCTGCAAGAATACAGGGACATCGAACTTAGTTCCAATCGCCAAGTAACCGATCAAGTTGGTGCAATCACAAAGCCATAAATCAAATTTTATGTTTTTTTTCCCTATAATATCCCACCTTCAAGAACTTCGGCAGAGACGAACATGATGAGGCCTGAAGAGACGTACTGTACCACCGTGTATGGTATTATTATGTGGAAGCTTAGAAGAATGCCTATGCAAACCATAATTTCTGATGCCAATAAAATTTGCCTGCAACGGTGTGTCGCAAAGTAAGAAAAACACATATGGAACAGGAAGAAAATACAACATGAAATTGTCCGAGCAACACGAACATCATATGAAAAATCACCTGTCCTCGAACATGTTGCTAATGTAGCTTCCAACAATAATGTTTACTGGAAGAACTGTGAGCCCAAGACATGCTAGAAAGATTGCTACGCTGCTTGTGGACCAACCAAAGTAGTATGTAGTAACAACACTCGATTCCGAGAGTAAAATCTCCATTGCATACTTCAGCATGAAATATATCAACAATTGAACCTGATCAAAGTGTACAAAAAGAAAAAATGTTGAACCTCCAACAACAAATTATTGGTGGATAATATGGTTTTAAATTTTATAAGTGATTAGACGTAAAGCGATTACATGCTAATGTCTGTGAATTGAGTACAATAGAAATTACATCATGATATTGTGTTAATAGCTTATTTTCATGTTCAAAATATTGTCAATGATATTGATGCATGTACATGAGGTTTGCACACAATACCTTCACAGAAGGTGTAAGTAGTCTATATGCTGATCGAATTGAAGTGGCTGCTTGGTGAGATTCCTCAGTAGATTCCTCACTTCCTTCATATTCTTGGTCACCATCTTCATCTTCTTGCTTGTCTTCCGAACTGACGAGCAATAGTTGCTTAAGACCTTCCTCGAGCACGTCATTTTCTACTGTTTCTGTCATAGAGGATTTAATTCCGCATTAGCAGTTTATGAACAAACTCTCATTACAAACACATAGTATGGACTTCTACACAATAACTTATCTATCCAGTGAAGCAAGTCAGTGTACCAGTATTAGATGTCTCCGGTATGGGATTTTCTGCAGTTTCATGAGCTGGTTCTCTGAATGAGATCCATAACCATACTAAATAAATAAGCCATGCAGCAGCCATAACCCAGCCAGGCAAAGTGTCTTGATTGAACGTAAGCTTATAAATTTTGAAATTAGTTTGAAGTAAGCCAGCAAGAGCCGGACCACAAGCCATCCCAAGTGCACTGGCGCTAACAAAACCTGCTGATGCCTGCATTCGGATTTTTAAGGGCACACAATCACTAATATACCGCCTGTTAACGGCTCTAGCAGAACCCAACCTGCAAATCAGAAAGTCGGAAAAATTTATCAATTTGTTCACAAGGTGCTCATCATGCCAGAGAAAAAACTAAAAACATTTCATTAAACTTAACCGGGCTAAAATTACCGGGTGTAAAAAACGCACTTCCAACCACAAAATACTTTCACAAGCTTGAGCCCACACAATGAAAGAAGATAACATACATAGCAATGGAAGACGGCCATAACAGGCCATAGCATGTCTTGTAATAAAAAGTGATAGCTCTACACAAATCATTATTTGAAATAAAACTTTCCCTCCCACCATAGTTGAATGAATCCAAAATAAAATAAATCTGCTGGAAACATAACCACCAATAGCTGAGTCAAAGTTTAAGCAGCTTCAAAGTTTAAATGATTGTGCACTCCCTTACAGAGACCTTGATCAATTTCTTGGTACATTTATACAATCTTACACTAAACTAATATAATCTATGAACACAGAAACAGATAAATCAACATCATTTCCTTATGCAGCCATTTAGTTAATGAGATATGAAAAAATAAAACAGGAAGGGAAAGAGGACGAAGAAGATTACGTACCCACAGAAAAGACGACCAATCAAAAGTATCCATATTGAATTAAGATCGTACGCCAGTGCATACAAAGTGTTTCCAAGGAATAAAACAACACTGCTGAATACAAGAGGTTTATAATATGATCTGTTTGACCATGCGCTAAAATAAACTGAAGAAAACACCTGCGCAACAGCCATAGCTCCAATCACAACACCACAAACTGTTGCTGCAGCTCCAAGGCTCATAGAGTAGTCATCTGCTGTAGGAACAATAATGTATGTATTCACCATATAGAGAAAGGTGTTTGCTAGGTTCAATAGAAGCGACATAAAATGGTATCTCTGATCATCAACATGTTCATCGATATTGGTAGGCAGCTCTTCTTGCATAATGAGTGCATGTTGAGCCAAGAAATTAAGAAAGTTTGTCGAATTAGTTAACCTGTCTACGGCTGCTTTTATTGAATCAACAACAGGATCCTGCAGATTCACCCCAGCAAATACTATTACCCATCGTAAAGATCCAAAATACTTTCCAAACAACAAGAGAAGGAAAGCAACTATTGTGTGCAAGAGGAAAGAAACCTGGAGCGGAAGAGCAGGCTGATCATATATAGATAAGTAGCTTCCCTGCCGATCCTGGAGTTCATGAAGATTTCGCGAAAGGGCTCCCACAACAGCCCCTATACCCTGCAAATCCAAGGTTTTAGCTGGTAAGATCATGCAGAGATGATAATTTGGGGCTTGATAAATTGGATGCTCAAGATAAATTTGCATATAAGGCCTTATGCTTTATATCACCTTTGCAGGCCCCGAAAATTAGAACCTCACCCAGAAAATACATGATGAAAATACACTCACCCATGTATATGATTATTCAAGTGTGCAAAGTCTAAAGGAAGAGTATAAGAGAAGGCCAGTGATTAGAAAATTACCACATGCTTAAACACTTGCTGCAGCTGTGAGTATGGGTGATTAGCACGAGTTTTGACATAATAATCAGTGAATTTATAGCCAAAGCGTTTATCAAACTTCTTCAGTATCTTACGGAGACCAATAGCATTCATCTCGACAAAAAAAAGAAGCTTTAGAAGGTCTTGCCCTACTGCTCTGTAAGCTTCTCGTAGTTCTGATATTTGAGATATTTCTGGCTGCTCCTGTAGAGCACTATGCTTTTCTCCAAGCTTGGCTATCCTGCTTGCTAGTTTCCCTTGTTGTTCCAACAGAAATAGGACGATCTTCTCAATCTGAAATAGCAGTAGCAGGGGAAAAAAATCAAACATATTTCGTATTGCACCTCAGAGACTTTAAAATGAAAACAGATAAAACAAAAAAGAAATGCAAGCATTTCCTAATCCCAATCATCATATATATGTTATGCAAGCATGTTATTTAGAAGGACCAGACATGCTAATCTCTATCTATAAATACGTCCATGGGCTTATCTACTATGCACACCCACATATTTATATACACAATCGTATATGCACACAAATTAAAATGATGCCAGTCTTGCTTGTTACTTCAACTCTATTCTTGATATATTCCTTTGGATCTCTAACTACATTCATTTCACCCATTTATCCAAAGGAACAAAGGGGAAAGAGATTAAGGAAATACCCACAAAGCCAGTCTACTTTTTTACTTACAGCAACTAAACCCAGCATAGAGTTTAACTCGTTCTTAAAACATTGCACGTTTCTTTACTACTTATTAACTAAACAGCTTTAAGCTCTTCCAAGAAATCCACTTTAACACATACTTAAAACACTTGCACTGAGTGTTTGATAAATGTGGTACAAAAAATACAGAACACATGACCGAATGATTTATCATAAAAACTCTACCTAAAAATGGTACAGTATAAGAGCGGTAAGAGCGTCAAAATATATAGTCTCCCAATCAAATTTCTCATCATTTCAAAATGAAAAAGCATGCAAGCATTTGTGCACCTGATCATCCAACATTCTTGAAAAATCCTTAAGAACTTGCCGGAGGTCTTGTGTACCAACTTCAATTTGGTGAGCATACTGTTTTACTCTTTTCTTCATTAATTTATAGTTGATGTAATATCTACAGAAAAAACCAAATATAATGTATCAATAATCAATTTCCACTGATCCAACAGTATCCACTCTAACCCATGGTACCAAATAGCCAGAAACAAAATTCTCCAGAGGAATGTATCATCGAAGATTCAGACGTGTTATTCAAAAATGCCAGTCATTGTCCATCAACTACCTAACAATGGAAATTCGAATGAGTAATAAGAATAAACCATACCGTCGCCATTCTTCAATTTGTCTTTCCTTCAACTTTTTCCCAAAGGCAACCATTTTTCACTGAACACAGAACAGAAGCCTAAGTTGAGAGGAAGAATAAAAAGTGAAACCATGGAAAAAATGCAAATATAAATAGAGGAATTTCACTCTCTGACTTTCAGCTGCTTAGAAATTGTCATACAATGTCATTTTTCTAGCCAAAACAAGATTTCTGATTAAAAAAAAAAAAAGAATAACAATAATAATAGTAAATTACTAATATCAACACTTTAAATCTAAGTTTGAATGTTATTATTGGCAAGGCAATCCATTTCCAATTCTTTTTATCCAGATGTTCCAATTAAACAAATAATTCAATTGGCCTATCAATATTAAACAAATGATATGATGATCAAATCAATGCAAACCAATCAGGATAAAATCAAACCACTAAATTCTTAAAAAATAAAAAAAAATAAAAAAAGAAAGGAAGAAAAGAAAAGAAAAGAAGCACATTCCGTAGAATATTCCCACTTCCCCCCTCACCCACCCCACCCCCCCAAAAGGAAGCACTGTTCAGAATTCTTCTTCTTTTTTTACTTTCTGGATAATAATTCATTGGCTAAGCATTACTTTTTAAGGAAACAACCATGATGCACGACCAATAGGCCGTACTAGATCGAGAAAATTAGCATTCCAATCACATTTACAAATACAAGACGCCCAATTTTGACCGAGTCCAAGCGAAAAACCAGTACTTGATATCACAAGACCATCCGAATCAAAGTAATCAAATAATCCAGGAAAGGAGAAACAAAATTAATTAAATTTAGAAAACGAAAAATTTGCACGAAATTTCATGCCTAATTTACAACATTTGAGCTGAATTTTCAAAAAGAGAATTCGTCAGCAGGATTTTTTCTGCTGCGGATTCGAACCTAACAGCTGTGCCAAACTCAGAAGCAGCTTAAGATATTGATTCTGAATCGTGCTCTGTTTGTTTGCCGATAAAAAATCGGGAGAAGAAATTGCGAATCATCAAAAACTCAGTCGGATAACGCCACTCTCTGTTCCCTCAAGCTCCAAAGCAGGACTCAATCCAAGAATACTCGCACTTAACTACGCAAATAGCTATCATAAAGCTTCGAATTTCACCTCCTTATAATCTCCTCTGAATTCTCGGCATCCAAACAGAGCACGAGTTCACAAACACATACCTAAAACATGCACAGATGTAAATACACACACACACAGAGAAATATATAGAAGTATATATATATACATATATGTAATATAGAAAACTCGCAGTACCAAAAAGAATTGATGACGAAAACAATTTAGATGACCATCAACAAACAGAAACGAGACCAAAGACTCCTGCTTGGTCCGAAAACGACGCAATTCTGAAAAGGAAAACGACAGGAAATCTGGAGGGAAGAACGACGATGGAGAAGAAAACGGGAAGGGAGTAGAAAATCCCCCGGGAATGGATTGAGAGAGGGAAAGGAAAAGGAAAATTTTGGAATATTTGTTTTTGTGGCGCACAAAGAACGGATCTTTGTTTTTAAAGTTAAAACTTTGTGGAAGGGAATCGGGATTCCCGGCACAAGAACTCAGCAATGGGAATTTAAGGAGTGGGCTGTAATGCGCCTTCCTCAAATCTGAATACTAGCTTTCTCTCTGTTAATATTTGTGTTATTATTTTGGGACCGATCCGATATATACGTAAGAATCATTTTTGCTTGTTTTTTGAATTTTATTAGAAAAGAAAAGCGGAAATTAAAAATAACAGAGAGATAAGTTCAAAGAGAGAGAGAGTTTTATACGGCGTCCGTTTTTTGTAAGTTTTTATTTTTATTTTTATTTTTATATTTTTATATTTTATTTTTTATTTTGAGAAAAGCATGTTTAAGAGGTGTTGAAGACAACCATGGCATATCTCTAAAACGGGGATAACTTATAGTATTTTTTTTGTATTTAAATTTTTTTTTTTTCATTTTTATCTTTTTCTTCATCTTCCTCTCCTCTTTCTTGCGCCCGCCGTCCACGTAGAAGACAACAACGATGTGATTGCAACGGTGACAAACCTCAACATCTTGAAGCTTTCGAAGCCAACGACGATGTCTAGAACATGATGGAGTTCGCGATCTTTGCAAACTCCTCTCTTTCCCTCGCTAACTAGCCATGGAGAAGACGATAACGCAATCGCAAGCTCACAAGGAAATCACAATCTCTTTACTCAATTTGAGCTCCACCCTTCCTAGATTTTGAACCTGTCAGATCTCCGTTGCACTAAGCCCAGTTGTGTTAGGTCTCTCTCATAGTTTCTGCTAGAATCGTCAGTCGAAAGTGCACGTGGATGGACTGACATGTTTGGTTAGGATTCTGACTAGATCAGGGTAGATTTGAACAAATTTTGACGAGATCCGGCGAGGATTCCGAATATTCTTGGTATAGTTTAGCAATTTTGTGGTTAATCTGGTAAGGTTTGTGGTTATTTCTTGGTATTTATTAGTATTTGTTGATATTTTTTTATGTTTTCTTGTGCTTTCAGTTTTTTTTAATAGAAATGAAAATATTAGAAATATTAGAAATACTGTGAATGAATGAACTAAAAATATTACCTTAAAAAGGAAGGAGGTAGAAAGAGAAAGAGAAAGAGAAAGAGAAAGAGAAAGAGACAGAGACAGAGACAGAGGAGAAAGAAAGATAAAATATATAGGAGAAAGGGGGGAGAAAGAGAAAAAATAAGAGTAAATTTAGTATTTAATGTATAATTAATTTAAATTATGCTATTTGATTATATTAGTTTTAATTCTACTATTATTTTAAAATATCATAGTTAAATATGTTATTTGATTAATTCTACCCTTTCTTTTTTTTTTTTTTTTAGTGTTTGGGATATATAACTAAATGGCCTTTTTAATAAGTTTTTAAATAAATTGTTTAATTTTTAAAAATTAGTTAAAAGATCAAAGTTTTTAAAAATTAGTTAATAGACCTTTTTTTTTTTTAGAATGATCAATTAATGATTGATCAAAATGTATAGTTAATTACTGATTGATTGTAATACTGATTAACTATCAGTCCATCATTAACTGAATATCTGTTAATCACTGATTGAATGTAATATATATAATTAATTTTTATAATCATGGTCAATGATTGACCATAAACAAAATTATCAATTTTCTAGTCAATCAATGATTTACCATAAAAATAAAAAATAAAAATAAACACAACTTTCTCTCTCATCCCTCATCTCTCCCTCTCCATCCTACCCTTGATCTTTCTTCCCACTCTCTCTCCCTTCTAACCACCTCGTATGATAACCCCTCATGTGTCTCTTCCCTCTCTTCCCATGGGTGTCACCAAAGATGATCTCTCACATATCTTGTCGACGCCGTTGTGAATTCTAAAGGAGTAGGCATTGGGGTTAAGGGCATGGAAGACGTCTCAACAATAGGAGGAGCAGCCTTCTCCGATAGATCTCGATGTTGCAGTAGATCGCAATTCCTCTAAAAAGGTCTGAGATCATGTTCGTCCGGTCCTAATCACCTGTGTGCAACTCTAGTGATGCGAAGCTTAGCAAATCAAGCAAAGAACAGTGCTCGACAAGTCTGGTGACCCGAAAAATAGACTTGGTGTTGACGACTTCGATCAGCACAGCTTCTCTAACGCCTAATTCTTTCGGTTGTAGGATTGAATAAGAAGAGAAAGAAAGAAGAGAAGAGAGTAGGGAGTTTGGGTATTTAGGTCATTTAGCTAAAGAATAAAAGATTAGGCTATCTATTAGATTATATAACTAAAATGAGTCACCTACCCTAATTTTTCTTGTTCTATTTAATTTCTTTTTTTTTTCTTTCCTAAAAAAATTGGTAAATTGTAAAGAATAGTATCTTTTTTCTCATAAAGTGAGAAACTAATATCATAATTAATTTATATTCATTTTTTACCCTTGAACTGTTTTTTTTTTCCTTTTTTGTTGATTTTTTTTTCATTTTCTCTCACTTTCTCACTCATTCTCCTCTCGTGCTCTCTCTTTCTCCTCTTTCACTCTTTCCCTAAAGCAGACTTGTCATCGTTGCCGTTGCCATTCACAATTTTGTGCTTCATTCACAAAGAGAGATCATGACGCCGATGTTGAGTTTACTATGGTGGTTCCATGACAATGCCATGATTACGAGCTTGTAATCTCAATTGCGGGGAAAAGCTTGCAATCTTAGATCAACGTGACACTTCCAACAACGAGATCGAGTTCGTGGGTGAAAATTTTGCATTTTGTTGGGGAGATCGCCTCACATAGAGAAAGAGATTGCATCGCAGGGGGGAGAGATATTAAAGAGGAGAGGCTTGATTTCGACAATGGCTTATCTCAAGCTCGGAGCAAGAAAAGGATCGTGATGGCAGTGTTTAGCTTTGCGATCTCTGGTGAAAATTTGTAATCTCTGACAGCAATTGGTGAACTCGGGATCATGATTCTTCGATGACGTTCAACTTCAATAACCATAGCCGTTGGTCAACAATAACAGCTAAAGGTTAGCACGAGATCTGCCAAGTTTAGGTAGCCGTTCCTGGCTATGGGGGTGGTTGGATCTATTGAGTTTGGTTCATTCATGGTTTACGAGAACTAGCGAGCGGCAACACGAGATCTCCAGGAGATCCGAATCATTGGGCTAGACAAGTGACAATGAATGGCAACAGCAAACAATGATGGCGACGGTTGGGTCAATTTTGGGGCTAGCATTAGTATTCGGTTTTGAGTAAGTATGGGGTTATTTTGTAAAGTCAATAAATAAAATTAAAAAATTAATAATTTATGAAATTAAGAATATCTACCGGTAAAATTAAGAAATTACAATTAATTACAATAGTAAATTAAGCATTTATCAAAATAAATGATTTATTAAAGGAATAATGATTTGTCAAAATCGATAAATAAATGATTTATCAAATATAAAAGGTGATTTATTATATAAGTTTATTAAAATTTATTAAAATTAATAAATAAATAATTTACTAAATAAAAAGTGATTTACTTGATAAATTATTAAAATTTATATATGAAGAATATTTTTAAAATTTTATCATAATTCATAAAAAAAAAACTATTTACTAAATGTCTAAAATTTTTCTATTTTTTATTTTTACTCAAATTGATTTTTAGTTTATTTTCCCTTCCTTGCCAAAAAATTTCTTTTTTTTTTCTAATTTTTTTTTTAAATTTTTTGCTTGCTTTTCGTTTTTTGGGCTCAAGCCTTTTTTGCTTGCTGGGCAGGCGATAGCTATTGCCTATTGATTTTGAGAAAATAATAAAAAATAAAGAAAATAGAGAGAAAAAAAGGGTTTTTTTTTTTCTCGGTATCCTTGCTATTATTGAACTTAAAACTTTTTTTTTTTTGTGTCGTCTGTGCCCTTCCCTGGTTATTTTTCCTTCTTTTTTGTTTGTGGAGATATTTTTTGTGGGGAAACTAAGTTGGCTTTCTTTTTGTTTTTAATTGAAGATTAGTATTTAAACTCTATAGTTTTAAACAAAGTTATTTATAAAATTATTATTAGACTATATCTATAATTATAATTACGTATTCTTTTTTTATGTGTTTGTTACACCAGATTAGGACTAGAACTAAGATAAATAGTCCTAGTCTATATTTGGTATTGAATTAGGATTGGATAAGTTGTCCAATAATTCTAAAATAGTCCCACATTTATGGGATAAGTTATCGCTAAAAAATCCATGGAATTTATAATTTCATGGGGTGGATAACAAAATAAATCCATCTTATTTATCAGTTTCCACCACCACCCCACACTGGGGCTTGTTGGATTAGCCACCCATGAGGTATCTACCACCGCTTCTATTGTTGGAGCTCGCTAGAGCAACCAACCACCAACCCCGACTGAAGCTCACTAGACCCTTGCTTTCACCATCGTCCCCTCCTCCTTGCTAAAGCAACCCTTCACAAAACAGGCATTGGCATCAGCCCCTCCCAAGGTGACTCCGCCTACAGCACCATGGAACCCAAGCATTATTGAACTCACCACCAACCATCGCAATATGTAAGCTCCAATGAAACCCAAGCACCGACGAACCCACCACCAACCTTTGCCACCCATTGCACCAGATCGAGGCTCGCAGCCTCCCCAGTCTCTATTGATCACCAACTTCTGCCTTGGATCTCAGTTAATCATTGCCACCCAACCTATAATCTCCATCAAGCATTGGATCTTCATCGATCGTGGCTTCCCAGCACCAGATCTTCATCAATCATCTAGCACCCACCATAGAGAAAGTTCTTAATAATCAATGTTTACTGGTTAAAAAAATGTTGTTTTCTAAATTTAAATTAAGCATGCGTTTGGTTAACGTATTTTTTTGGCATTACATTTAAATGCAATGTAATTTTCCCCCAAATACAAAAGTATTTTATTCAAATACCAATTACATCACATTTTAAATCAAACATAATCACTATTTATTATTTTACTTTTTTTATTACTTTTATTAATTATATTATATATTCTCTCTCTCTATTTTTTCTTTTTACTTTTACCCATCACATCATATATTCATTATTAAAATACAATTCAAATACTTTTCACCCAAACACACATTGCATTCAAATGCAATGCTAATGCTTTTCCTCCAAATACAAATTGCATTCAAACGCAATGCAAATACAATGCGTTCACCAAACGAAACCTAAGTTTCAATCTTCAATTTGTTATAAAGTGTTATTTTTGAGATAAATTTATATATTTTTGAAGCTTTAAATTTTATCATTTTATATTAACTTAATCAAAATAATTTTAATTATATATTTAATTTAGTCATTTAGACGATTTATCAAATATTATATTTTTTCAAACATGTAATCCGACTGTTACCTAACATAAGACTGTATACAATCTTATCCAATCTAATCTATGCCTTATAATCCTATCCAATCTAGCGTATCAAATAGGGCCTTTTGGTAATCTTTAAGAGCATGTTAATCTTCAAATATGATTTCATAATTGAGCCAATTCCACGAGATAAACGAGGAAGAAAGCACAAATTGGGGCGGTTTTGATAATCGAGGACATGGGAGTGAAAGCATTATCATCCTTGTTTCTGTCATATTGCCATCCTTCTGTTGAGTAGTTTGAGTTGGGTTTTAAAATTTTCTTAATTCTCTAATCCATCTACCACATTGTGCTGGAATTTTGAAATTTTGTGTTATCCTCTCACTCATCCGAGGAACTCATCCTGATACACATTTTTAAAAATGACCCACACTCTATTTGTTAATTACCACAAAATCCCTCCACATGATCGACATTCTTAGACTACTAATCAAGATAATTGCCAAGTTGAGGGGGTTTTGGATTTCTTTCTAATATAACATCTTGACTAAAAATTTCTCGAGCTATATTGAAAAATTAGTTAGGTATTCATTTTTTTTTCCCCCTCGTGTAACTAAAAAGAAAATAATTATTGTCATTAATAACAATAATGGACCAAGCATGATTACATGATAAAGAAATCCGATTTGCAGATAAAAAGTCCTCCAACAGTGTTTCACTTCATGATTAAAATGTAGACGTAAGATGAGATTAACATAATCCAAATTAGTAGTCAAATTTCAAATCACATCAAGCTGAGGTGTTTTATCCTAAAAGTTTGAATTAGCAAGAGGGTCAAGATCCTCTCAAATGTTCTTATCCCCGCAAAAATAAATAAATAAACTCTCAACTTTTAGTTTTAACTGTGCAACCAGTTGACAGACATTTGACTTACGTGGCTACAAATTTAAGAGTATTCATTTTGGTAAACGCATTCTATTTTAATTGTATTTGAATGAAATTTGGTTTTTAGATGTTGTATTTGATTAAAAAGTATTTATTTTATATTTAAATGAAATGTGTGTTTGGATGAAAAGTATTTTACAGTTGAAAAGTTGATGTGATTAATAAAAGTAGAGATAAATAGTAGAGTTGAAAAGTTGATGTGATTATTTTAAAAATATTTTAAATAGTAATTATTTTCGTAGTACTGTTGTAAAATTTGTATTTGATGTAAAATTATATTGTATTTGAATAAAATTAAAATGTAATTCTTTCTACGTCACCTGAATATATTTACATTATAAAATATCTTGTAGTTCACTCACAAAAAAAAAATGAAAAATAAAAATAAAAATACTAACTAATGTGCTATGCTACACAAGTACACAACAATACCATGATTCTCCGATTTCATCGTTTTATTTTTTAAAACAATATCTTAAAGGATGAATAATGAACGTCTACAAGCTATAATTTCAATGTACTAGCACTAGAATTGTGTCCAACCTGCACACGGTAGCATGGGCTCCTATAAGTTTTGAACCTTTAGGTGGTATTTAATATTGATTTAGAAATATTTTTTATTTTTTAAAAAATTAAAAATAAAAATGTTCTAAAAATTGTGTTGAGACCATTTTTAAAATTATATTTGATTATATTTTCTGGATATGTATTCTGAAAAGCAGAAAATGAAATTTTGTTTAGTTATATATTTTAAAAACTCATTTTATAAGTGAATATCTTATAAAAACATATTTATTTTTAATTTAAAAAAAATAACAAAAAATAAATTATTAGTTATGATAATAATAAAAAAAACCCCTTTGACGGTAGGTTTTGCAATAAGGGGTAAAGATGAAAGATATCGGTGGTTTGAATCTTAGGTGACCGCGACGACGAGATTTAAATCATGAGTCGATAATAATCGTCGCGAGGGGGCCGTGACCGTCGTCGCTAGTCTATAATCGTTGTTTTTTACCGGAAATGGATGCCATCATCGGACATAATCATCACTGACGCTGCATAAGCAGAGAGAGAAAAAGAAAGAAACAGGAGATGGAGGGAGAAAGTGAAAATAAAAAAGTAAAAATAACTTTTTTCGTTTTCAAAAAACCCAAAAAAATAACATAATTGAAAACGATGTTTTCGAAATGATTTTAAAAATATTAAATAAACAAACACTATTTTGATACCATTTTCATTTTCTGTATTTTTAAAAATGGAAAATTATTCTTGAAAACAAAATCAAATACTCCTTTAGTATCTAAACTTTATTTTGATAAATTAGTTTATGAACTTTGGCGTTTTTAAAATTTTGATCATTGATCATAAAATTGACCAGAATTTCTAAAATATAGCAAAGATAACGATTTATTATCTCGACAAACTTGAAATATTACAAAAATTGTTACAATAAGTATAAAGAGCTTCATCCACTGGTCCTTATTCAAAAAAAAAAAAAAAAGCTTTATTCACAATTGTTTAAAAAAATACCCTTAAAAATCTTAATTTTGTAAAATAAATGTCCCTATTTTTGCAAAATTTTCAATAATTATGACATAAAGGTGTTATTATTTCCTTTATATTTCAGAAATCATTTATCAATTTTATGGTTAGTAATCAAAAATATAATTAAAAAATAAAGCTTTTGGACTAATTTTTCAAAATTAAAAATTCATAGATTAAATTAACATAATTTAGAGACTAATCATGCTAATGATCCTATATTAATAATATATACATACATTAGTATGTCATGTATCTTAAGAAGACAAACTAGTCTATTTCATGAATACAAGTAATGTGAGCCAAGGAAACGAACATTTAGCTCTTAATTAGTCATCAGCACAAATCTATTTGCACAAAGTAGACTATAACTAATTTACCCTATAGAACAAGAACATAGGTTTTTTTTCTTTGTCTAATTGATTTTTATGTAAATTCTATAAGAAGTACAGCCCCGTCCGCCCCAAACTAACAGTTGAATTAGGAAATAATCTACTGTTTTTATAACAAGAGTGAGAAAAAAAATTATAATAAATATAATCTAACGATTATATAATATTTTATCTAAATTTATTTAAAAATACAAAGATAGAAGTTATAAAAAATAAATAAACAGGAGAGGAGGGGCTCCATTGAGTTTGCATTAAGACAGAGGTACTTGTTTGTGGTTATAATTTTATTAGTACTTCTGAGGTTGCCATTTAACCTACCAAATTGTCAGATGGCCATAAAATGTCCCATACCATGATAGCCACACATTAATTTTCCTTTTTTGAATAAGATAATAACATTAATTTTCCTTTTTGTTCGAGAGAATCAGCATGTTTGTAAAGTACCTGGTACATCATTGTCTATCTCAGCCATTAATAAATAATACCTCCGATAAAAAATACTCATTATTTTTGGGATATATAGATCCAATTAAATTCAATAATGTATTTTATTCCATCAAGAACATTATATCTTCACTCAAATCCATATTAATAAAATTTCCTATATATGCCATATAAATTTAATACATTAACATTGGTATGATAATCAAATAAAAACAAAAACAAAATACAAATAAACCAAAAAGGTAACCCTAAAAACACTTGAAAAAAGGGGGACGTCCTATCAAAATTTATCAAATATACATATAGTTATATAATGGATTACAATTATGCAATTTGAATGAAACAATGGTTATATAACATAGGTTGATTATTTTAAGAGATTTCTAAGGTAAATCATTAATGTCAATTTCAAAGTACTAACTTGATTTAAATTATATGATTAAGTCTCCGTCTGTTTGACACGTTCAAATTTAGAAAATGAAAAATTTTTCATTTAAAAAAAAATGAACCTTTCTAAATTTCCGTATCTGAACATCTAACATTTTTTATTTTTGAAAAATGAAAAAAGAGCTCTCTAGAAACAAAAAGTTTTTACCCACCCAAACAACTTTTCACTTTTAAAAAAAATTCCAAACAACTTTTTATTTTTCATATCTAAAAATTTTTCATTTTCCAAAAATAAACACCCCATCCAAACGGACCCTAAGTGTTCTCGTTATAAAATTTTCTCCAAATTAACAATATATATTATATCTAATCTTGAACTTTGTGAAAATTCCTAATCCTATGGTGAAGGCATCCCATAGTAATCTGGGGCGTCTTGGATTTGTGATATTATATAGTTTAAATTTAACATCATATATGATATAAGATTGGGTACTTTAAAAGAATTTATAAACAATTAAACTTGCTTGTCTTTTCATCAGAGTTAAAGCTTGTATAGTGGTGAATTCTAATGCACCTTTACATATTATAATAGTGTTTTTTTAAACTTTTAGTATTAATTTTTTTCTATTCTAATTATCTCTAACCTCTCAAATAAAAGTTCAAGTCCTCCCTGTGCGAACCCTTACTTCTAATGTTTGTAATGAACAACACTACAAGAAAAGAGTCAATCAGTGACGACTTTTATAGCAATGACTAATGTTATCACTAATTATTCATATGCAGTGACGACTTATTGTTGGTTAATCTAGGTCGTAGAATAAACCTGTCCAAGTTTGTATATATAACGAATTATTAGGTTTTAGCGACGACCTTTCCTCGCAAAAATTTCCATTACCGCATATTATTTCACGTCATAAAATGAGTAACAATGATGATAGTGTCATCGCTAAAATAATTCATGCCAACTTGGCAATACATGGCATTTGGCATGTCAGTGTTGGTCAATGTGTTTTGACTGACAAGTCTTTGCTAATTGTCATTTGAAAATTTAGCCAAAAAAAGCAAAAAATAATGGCAGCATTGTAATTTTCCAAAAATTTGGACAACCAAGTTCTTGATAGAAACCCTGGTGGCACGACGTCGTTTTTAATGAATTTGTAATGACGACAATATAAAATTAATTGTTGTCACTAATTGTTTTATAATATAACCACCTACAGCCTTTTTCTTCCATATTTTTTTTAGAAATTTTCTTCCCCTTCCACGACCCTAGTTTTCTTCCTCCGTATTTCTCCAACTAAAAACTCCTCATTCTCTGAAAAATAAGTTGAAATCTCCCTCTACCTACAATAATAGGAGTTTTAGAGCTTATATATATATTCTTTGTGTTCAAAATCCCCTAAAAACCTAAAATCCAAAAAACTCCTGGTGCCTATTTCGTCAATCAGCCATCACCACCAGACATTTTCTTCTCCCGCCATTATCAGCCATCGTCGAGCCCATCTCCGCCAGTCTCATCTCTCCTCGGGGACTCTCCTGTATCATCTATTTCTCCCTCGTCTCGTATCTCTCACCATGAATCTCCCACCATCGCTACCCCTAGCCGCCATCAGCTGCCATCAAGCCCGTTCTCCCAAACCCTCGTGTTGTGAATTGGCATTTATGAATGGTGTTTGTTTTAATTTTTCTTTTAATTTTCAAATGTAATGGTATATCATGAAAAATAGGTTGATGATGGTGTTTGTATGTTGTGTTTATTTTTTTGATTTAATTATATTATGTTAGTTGAATAATATAGTTATTGAATAAAAAATTTAGGCTTCGTTGTGGTATTTTTCATTGTTTTTGTGTTTTTATGGCGTCAACATAATTTTGGATTTTTGTAGAATTTGTATTAGTGATTGTTTATGATTATTTTTATGAGATTTGGTGAATGCTTGGTGATTTCATGTAAAAAGTTTTAATTTATACTTAAAAAATTAAGAAAAAACTTAGCGAAAGTTTAAAAAAAATTAATTAAAGAGAAATAATCTATTTTGAAATAAGACTATTTATAATAAAATAAATGTTTAATAATTTATTAAACTTGAAAATGTTAAACAAGATTTCTTTTTATTAAGACAACAATAAGAAAATTTTAAAAGTAAACATGAAAATATTATTAAAAATAATAAATAAATTTAGAGAAAATAACAACAAACGGTAATACTTTATAAATATATTATAATATTAAAACATTAAATTAATTTAGTGAAAATAATAAAAAAAAAAGTAATAGTTTTATATCGAGTTGACTAAGAAGACTTTGAATGTCATCCATTACAAAGCTGAGAAAGCGTATCATGATTGGAAGAACAACTTGCACAATTTGTTCAAGTAGAATGGTGAACTAACAGACCAAACCACTGTAAGGGCTTGCATTCTTAGGACCATCAGGAATCCTGCATACTGGTCACATTGTATTGAGCTTTTCATGTCTGATCACTTTCAGGTTTATACGTTTTATAATTATTTTATTGATTATTTATTTATTCATGAAATATAATATTATAGTTTATAATTTGCAGGCGAGATTAAAGATAAATTCAAAGTATCGGACCAAATTTGAGTGCACAAGTCATCATAGGACTACCTCGTATGCTCAACATCTACACATAAAGGTACTATAATTTTATATAATAAGTTATTTTATCACTTTAAATAAACATAAATACTTTTTCTAACATCCTAATTATATCAGTTTAATGAAAATATACAAGGACAGTCCCACATAGATAACTAGCAATAGCTCCATACAAGGACGATCACAGTAATTTGATTTGGGCTAACAATAACGCTACAACGACCTATGTAAGTACATGTAAATTAGATTTTATTTGACATTTTATACATAATAATGTTATAAATATTTTTTTATAACTATTTTACATATTCATTTGCAATCTAGGAAGGTTGTTGAGAGACAAACTCAAATGCAATAGTTGCCATTTGACTCTTCTTCTAGAGTAAATGAGAAAGGGTTTCTGAAGACCGTTCATGGCACTTATCAAGGGCATACAAAAGGAGCTGGCTCAAAGTTGACTTGTAGGCATGGAAAAAGTAGGGCATCCTCTTCCTCTATATCATAAATGGATCAAAATGGCCTATAATACAGATTCTAGCAAATCTACAGAAGTGGATTATAAACCAATATGTTAAGAATATGAGAATGGCCACATATATATCGAGAATAGATTTGACTTATAGAGCCAATTATATACCTATGGCTACGTTTTTATCGAGAATAGATTTGACTTGTAGGGCCAATTATATACCTCTTTCCACAAGTCTAGTCTCAGCATCACAGCCTCAAAATACAATTGAATAAGATGAAAAAGAAGAGCAGACAAATTTAAGAGATTAGTTACTTATCTTTTTTCTTTTTTGCTCTATATAGACTATATTTAGTTACTATGTAGCATTATTCAACTTTTACTGTGTTTTTATTGTTTTGTGAATGTTTTTAGTCATATAATATATGCATTGATGTCTTTAAATAAGATATTACAAATCAAAACTAAAACTGTCAAAATCTCATTGCATATAAAGTAAGAAACATATTTTTTTAAAAAAATTATTAATTTATGATTTAATTTTGTTATGAAAAAACATTTCAAAAAATTCCCATACTTTTTACCAACAACAAAATATTATCCAAAATATTAGCAACAACATATTTAAAAATGTTGTTGCTAAATAAAAATGCCACATTGATTATGAACACTAATTAGCAATGAAATTTGTAAATAAGATTAATTACAATAATAGTATGCTGTCGCTATATAGATGAAATATAACAATAACAAAAATGTCATCATTAAAATATTTTTTACAACGAATTTATAGCGAAGACTATTTAACAACGATGTATTATTGTTGAAATTTAATTAACTACAACATCTTATGTTTTAACAACGATATTCTATATCTTTAAATGTTACGATCTTATGAATGGTATATATGTATCGTAGAATTCCTACTAAACCCGAAAGCTTCATTTAGCAAAAGGAGGAAAAAAAAAAAAATACAAGCTAAGCTTTGATCAGGTATGTATTTAAATGGGGCGCGGCGTGGGTTGGGAAGACTAATTCAAATGGCTCAGATGTATTTTAGTAAATATGTACGTAAACGACAACAGTTATAAATACAGTGCACATAACCAAGCCATATAAATATATATATATCACAGTTAATTCTGGTTCACAAAACTTTTTTTTTTTTTTTTTCAACGTGTACTTGCCACATGTACATTGTCCACTGCCAAATTAAAATAGTAAACAATACATTGTGGTATCTTATAGGTGATATCTGTCTTATTTGGTTTATTATTTGGTGAGTTGGCCCTTTTGCTAGTGTCCCGCTGTCATTCCATATAAAATTTTATTTAATTAGCAGAGATAGTCAATTAGCAAAGAAAACAAGAAATGAACATGCTAATTGTCTTTCAATTAGCAAAGAAAATAAGAAATGAACATGCTAATTGTTTTTCTTTTCTTGATTGTTTAATGATGGTACATTCACTAACTAGCGAGATTGGCAATGAGGATTAAAAACGATCTCATCCGTAAAAATATTTAAAGCTTTAATTAGGTGATAATTGAACAATTTTTTTTAATGGCTCCTATCTTCGTTTTAGGAGGTATGTAAATCTCAAAATATGAAGCTACATTGTAGCTCAATCAAAGAAACGAAAAAAGGAAAAAAAAAAGAAAAAAGAAAAAAGGAGTTTCGGGTTTTAGAGTTAGGGTGCAATCTACCAAGATTGAACTATTGAGTAGGCAGGATTTTTTATTTTTCCACTTTAATGATTTATTGGATCAAATATTGTCGAATCAAGTAAAAATCTGTATGTAAGTTGGCTTAAACTACCACCAATGACCAAATTATAAAAATACCTTTTCTGTTTTATGATTTGTTTTTGTCTTGCGTTTTCTGTTCCTTTCCAGGTAACCATACCATGATCTGTGTTCAATATTCATCATTTTCAGTAAGTGTTGTTGGGATGGCTAATAATTACATGGAAAATTTTTAAAAGATATAAATTAGATTTTTATTTTTTATAAGGGGCCTTTATGTAACTTTCATACATATACACACTATATATAGGTGAATAAAAGGGAAAAAATCTGAACGAAGCTTGAGCCCCTAGGTCTAAATTGTCTACATCCTTGAAATGTATAATGGTTTAAACCTTTTTCTACTTTTCATGAATAATGGGTTTAAAACGGGCATGCCCTTTTTAGTGCCGGAGTCTAATTCACAATATCATTTCATTTCACAATTTCAAGTACATCATATTTTGCACAAGCATGGCATGTGCTGTAGGTGTACCTTCATCTGCTGTGTGAATAAGTTAAAAAAAGAAAAGAATAGTAATGGGAGAGAAAAATGGACGAGATGAGGACAAAAAGGAATCCAACTTGAAGCGAAAAAGATTAAGAAAAGAGACAAAAAGGAATCTAAACTTGCGGACCCACACATCGTAGTAGGTTAATTGTAGTCCGTGCATATATGGCTTCCAATATATGTGATCCAACATACATGTACATTTAGGTTATCAATACATATACATATACATAAATATATATATATATATTCAGCTCAAGACAATAGTAGTTTGATAAAGAAACAAACTATGGCGGCTCACAAAGAAATTTATCTGGCTGCCTCTGAGTTGCCATTTTTGAGAAGACTCTAGTAGCTCTATTGCAGATGAAGCCACCCTAACTCTAACCGGTTGTCTCATCTCATTGTCTATTATCCCGTCGTATCATGTCGTATTCTGTCGTGTCAATGCACCATCAATATGCATGGTTGAACTCTAGCTAATAGGAGTACTGGAATATTTTAAAAAAAAAAGTCGCATCTTTTATACTTGGCGCCGCTTGCCCTACTCAAGCTAGAATTGCCATTGGACAATGTTGTTCTAGTTTTATGTCACAAACATGTGGGGTAAAAGAAAAAGTGGTCGTGTTATTGTTTACAAGCAAGAAAGAGATAATTACGAAGATACAATGGTGCTAGGTATTAGCTAGTAGGAAAGAAAAAAAAAAAAAAAATTCTACCTTCATCATTGTGTCAATGTGTGGATCCCACGAGTTTAAAGCTTACACGAAATGGTACTGTTAAGAATTAGAGGCGTCTAACACTGATACTTTTATCCTATCATTGGGTTTTATATGGGGCTCACCCATTATGAATTAGGTGTTGAGCACCGTCAATACATAATGCTATTATTATAGACTTCAGTTCCAGAAAAGAAAGAAAGAAAAAAAATGTAAAAAAGTAGTGTTGCCTAGCATTTGTTTGTTACTTCAATAACATTTCATGAATCTCGATGTGAGATTGGCATGGTGTCCCATACCTAGATAACTATAACATAACAACTACAACTCCTCGTTGAATCCCCTTTTCAAAGCATTTTCTTCATTTATATATCGATTTATTTTATGTTTTAAGAAATGGGTTCATGACTCGTATTTATTAAGTAAAAATAAAAATATTCTCAAAAATTAAGGTATATGAGTTTCTATTCAAATCCTCTCTCCACGCAACTATTGAGTGAGGAATTTGCCTTATTATATATTTAGAAAGAGTGCAAGCAATTTAGTTTAGTCGCCAAGTGTGGTATTATGTATTTTTATTGATCCTTTTCCAAGACAGCAAATCAGGGTTTTTTTTTTTTGTTAGTGTGTTGAATGTGATAAAATATTGCAAGAGATCATACAAGCAAGTGGGTACGTATAAAACTTCGGAAGCAAAAATAAATAAATAAAAAAATTATAGGAAACTTAAGTGCAGGCAAAGCATCAGTGGCTGCCGCATCTTTACACCTAACGCGCCAATAGACCTTCCAGATTCTATCCATCACCTCATGGCATTTGATTTCTTTTTAGACCAAAGATGTTGCTTAGTGGGACCAACGATGGAGACCAATGCTAGATTGATTCAATGTTGTCAAAATCAGCATATATTATATTAATACATATGATATGGACATGTATTCTCCCACGTTATGATACCAATCAAGACGGTAGAGCTATAAGCCGTCAGCTCGGGCAGTCTTGCCCGTGGATGGATGGGTTTCACCGAAATGTATTTTGGTGTACTTACAATATTTTAGTTGTTTTCACTTAAAACATACATTCCGACCTCACCCGCCGGATTATAAGACCAGACCAAACCAACCCATGATTCTACCTCGCCCACATGGTCGTTTGTGCACCAAGAGATGATGTGTTGAGGCGAGTCCACATTGACAGGAAGTGAGACGCCTCGTGGTATTTAAGTGTGCCAAATACCCGCAAGTCCCTTTTGCTTAAACGGATCTCTTGCCTTCTACCAAGGCCTTAGGGTCAAATACTTTGACTTTTTTTTTTTTTTTTTGGTGGTGATAATTGAGGTACTCTTTATCTTAAACGTTTTTGCTCTTCAAGAATGCAAACTCTAGAAATACCAATAGAGTGGAGGGAAGCTTTTAAATTTATCCAAAATTACACAATCTAATGTGGCAATGAAATGGAAAAGAGTACGCGAGGGAAAAGGCAAGATTTATATAAATATACTAGAGTTCATGTAAATATTAATAAAACCCAATGACTATCACATAAAGTCGTAATGCATGCATTATATGTGCTAATTACCATCATTAACTAAATAAACATGAGTCCCACTTGTTGACATAATGCCATGAATCCATCTTTTATTAGTAAATAATTTTTATTAGTAAACAGGCACTGAACTACCTGTCAACACTACTGGTGTCCTTTAGTAATGTTCCATTAGAAAAGAAGAGAGGTAGCAAACATCACAACTTCAAGGCGAACAGCCAAGACAATTGGTCACGAGGAAAATTTCCAAGAAAGAAACGATTTTATTGTCATATTTCAAAAGTTACATTATGTGAAATTGGGATGACCTTTACAAGCTTCTCTTTGCTGCTTCAACTACATCTTTTCTGCCCAATGTGATTACTACGCAAGGGCAAGAAAGCTATAGTGAAAGTAGCAAAAAGAAGCGTTTGAAAGGTTTTATGATTAACTTTAAAAGGGACATAATAAGGTTTTGATACAACAAGAAAATGGCTAACTTGTTTCCTAAGGGCCTCTACTTGTGTACAACGTTTTTTTTTTTTTTTTCTCCTTCCTCAAAAATTGTAATACTCTCAAAAGGTAAAAAGCTCCAAAAATCATCATTCTTTGATGAACCACCACCATCATTTTTTGTTAAGAGTCGGCAGCTCCATTGTTCAGGATTAAAGCCTAAACCGAGTTCCCGGTAAAAATAAAATGCTTAGAGGAGTTGTAGCTGCCAACTAACCTTTGTTAGTATGGAATTGCCCAAGATAAAAACAAGGCTTCGGATTATCTATCAACATTGCAGGCAAATTTATATCGAACTTAGTTGCGAAGCTTTTATTGTCCAACTCGGCCATCTTACATCTACACTCTTGAGGTTTTATCCACCCCGCCTAGATCTTGACCATCTTTTCCCATTTTTGACCTGTAGATTTCTGCCCTTTGAGGATCTATGATCTCGAGAGCACCAAGTACACACTTGCGATATGAGAAATCTTCCACTGTACCATCTTTCCTTACCAGCACAAAGCAGCGTGTACCGTGATGCTTAGAGTGATTTGCAACCTATAAAGAAAAAAGAAGAGTAAAATCCTTTATTCAAAGGAGGCCACAAAAGGAGAAAATGATCGAGTCACAACAAGACCTTCACATCTGTGTGCTTACTCTAACGCATTAAATGGCCACATCAACGTATACAAGTATTCCAGTTTCTATAAAGACTTAAACACTAGTATTTACCTGGGGGAGAAAAAGATGAGAGAAAATATTTTCCTGCAGTTTGCGAGTAGTACGTGGCATTATGACCTACCTTTATGTCCTGAAGTCCTGAGCCAATCTTATCATCCATCCGGGGATGAAAATACAAAGCAATCATCAAGGTTGACTTGTCTGTGTGATCTAGGCTGTGATTTACGGGATACCTTTATACAGAAGAGTTGCAAATTTACGATAAACTTTTATGAAATAATATCAGAAAATTCAGGTGGTTGTGAACATAATCTAACAATAATTCCACGCAAGGCTCCAATATCATAAGTTGTAGAATTCGACTCCTCCCATTCCCAAGTTCAAAAACATATCAAAGAAAATTCGGAAGAGGAAAATGATCAGGGACAGTGACTTACTTGTACAAGATACTCTGTAGAGTGTCAGATAGTTTCCAAATATCATCCAACTTAAAAAGCTTCTTTATTGTGGCTTTCGAAATACCTAACTTTTTAAGTCCTTGTAAAACAGACTTGTCATACTTGTACAAAAGCAAAGAACCAAAATTCACTGATGTATGGTTCTTGGCAACCGGTGCTTCAGTTACACCTTGCTGATCAGAACTGACGCCAGTAGCCAGCAGGTCATACACATTTGTCGGCTTACTGATCTCATGTTCCTGATGAACACAAATAGAAGAGTGACTATTAAAAAGAGCAACCTTTTCAAATTTAAAAAAAAAAAAAAAAAAGCGATGCTAACCCAAATTACAAAATCAATACTGTTTAGCTTCACACCAAAGCTGACTCCGCAAAGAGGTACAAGGTGGTTGTTATAGTAATAATGATAATAATTAAAAATAATAACTTCAAAAAATTGCAGTGCGGGGTATGGGGCTAAAGCATTAATATCTATAGTTTGCTTAATTTGAGTGTAAGACCGAAATTCTTATTTCAAAAAAAAAAAAAAAAAAAATTTTATTTACCTTTCCAGAAAAAACAAGATCAAACCGTCCACCAGTTCCGACAGGCGGAATGTTTCCCCATGCTATAGCATCCAAGGTCCCTTGAAGACCATCTGAGAGTCCGGCTTTTGCAGCTTTGATGAAGCTGGCAGCAGGGTTCTGCAAAACGTACTCCAGAAAGCATACATTAATTAGCTACATATATATATGTATAAACAATAAAAAGGAACTTTGTAGGGGGGAAAAACTAAACCAAAAAAATAATGAGCACTAACGGAAAAACACGCTTGCGTAAAGGGTGATGTAACAGGTGCATGCTCCCTTTGTTGTGCCAGTCCTTTGGAAGTCAAGCCAACAAATTTTCCTGTGACTGACAGTGTGTTGGCAACCTGAAGTAGGTGTTCAGGAAGTATAGTCTTGCCAACATCAGATACAGCTGACTCCAAATTCTGCAGTTGAACATTCGTTACAGTAACTGTAGATATATAGTTATTCGTGGAGATTTAAAAAAATAAATAAATAAATAACATAGAAGGAGAAGCATACAGCAAAAGGACTTACATCAACAAAAAGTTTCCATCCAGAATCTACTCCATAAACCGAACAGAATTCGTTTACGTTATCTGGATGACTGCGTGACCAGTCAATCAAATCCCATATTCGGAGACAATCATTCATGAGAGTACTCCAAGATCCGTTTCCACCAGTTTCTCCAGACATAGAAACTTTTAAGTAGAGTTCACCAGATGAACCACGGTTAGCTTTTGACACATTTGACCGACCGCTCCACAGAATATCTACCCTTTTTATTTCTTGGAATCCTAAAGAACCAATTGGCGATAAAGGAAACATGAACAACTGATATGTACAAGAGGCATTTGCATAAATAGACGGAAGTTCAATGACATGACGATTTTGATAACCAATATCTACAAGATATACATAAGCTTCAAAGAAAATCAGCAATATTGTTAATTCTAAAATGAATCCACTTGTTTTAAACCACAATAATAAATTAGCAAACATGTAATTCAAAACTAACCAAGAATTCCAGAAAGGATTGACGAAAAAAAAAGGTGTCCTAAAACAAATGCTTAGCGATCGGTTCATAGCTAACCTTTCACAGTTGCTCCAAGCAAGTAAGGTATCACCAGGTCTTGAACTGTGTCCAACTGTATGACACAATTCTTGGAGCTTTCAACACTAACTGTGATGCAACACATATCATGTTCTCCTTTACTCTTGTCGGGTGCAGAACAATCCCTGCCATTCCATCAACCAAGTCACAAAAAGAGAGTTGCAAACATAGATGTTAGATGATCTTCTAATGGTAGAATGAAGCTTCAGAAATGGATGAGTGCATTATGAAATTTCCAAGTAACAACTCAAATTCCATACAGCTAAACCAAGTCCAAGAGACTTACATATACAATTCATGGAGGAAGTTAAACCATACAACGAAAGCAGAAATTAATTTCAAACAGTTAAACATATATAAAATGGAACTCGTGCTAGTTTGTATATTAAAGTGTAAACAAGGCAACGTGTAATTCCTTGTTCTAGGGTTGGAAAAAATATTGAGAAGTAGAATAACTTACCCGCTCGTTATATGCAAGTTTGGCAAGTTGACTTTTGTTCCTTTTCTAGACGCATTAAGCCTTTGATAAAGAGAACTAATTACAGATTGCACCTTGAATCCTTTTCCTCGTAAAACTTCCTGAAAGTTCAATAGCAAATTTACGCCAGAAAACAAGTCCCGTATAGAAAAGAAAGTTCCAACTCCAAGATTGTATCACCTTGCTTATATGGAAGTGGCATACCCAAGGACTGAAGCTTTTCTGATTTTTTCGGCTACTAGTCTGTGGGGTGAACCTAACACGAGAATATTACACACAGTAAGGAGGAGGAAAGAAAAAGAAAAGCAAAAAATTGGTGATAAAAAAAATGAAAGATTAAATAAAGAAACAAGCAGAAACAAACATTATCATGACAGTTGAAACAATGTCTGAAAATATTACTCCCTCCAAATAATTTTTAGCTTCCAATGCTGCATATTCAAAACCATGCATTCGTCTTCCAAGTCCCTTAGACAAAAACAAAGACATTGATTGCTCTGCTTTCCTTTTTTTAGCCCCACACTCCAAGGCGTTCTGTTTCACAGGAATAATATATATATATATATTGTTCAATGTCACGTCAAAAAGGGATATGGAGTGACAGAAAGAGAGAGATGATCAAGCACCTTGAGACTTAGCAATGGAGAAGGCTCAAGTAAACTAATTGGCTGATCCAATGCGCTATAAGCAGCTTCGGAAAATGCACAAGCAGCCAAGGAACCAACAGGTTGTCCAGCAATATTGCCATCAGTAGTATTAGAAGAAAACTGAACGACATGGTTCCCGTAAGTGCTTCTTATTGTGCCATCATAAGCGGCGTACAAATCACGCATGAAGTACATCAGCCTACGAGTAAGGGTCCCAGGAAGTTCAGCATTATCACTGAAGGAACTGTCTCGACTTGTCACCGAATGAACAAAAGATTCCAACGGGTTCAAGCCAGTCAAGAAAGAATTTCCCACCACAGCTTGTGGGATGTAAGACTTGACAGATTCAGAGGCATCACAATCGTCCCAGCTTACACAAGATGCCTTATGATCGTTCCATGCCTCACACGAAAGCACGTGGGGAAATCTGAAAGACAAAGGAACAAGGGAATGTTGCATGCCAAGACACATACTATGTTGAACTAATTTCAGCAAATTGCCCTTGCTTCCAGCTTTCATCATGGTGAGAAAGGAATTGTCGTCACATGCATATCTGAAGGCGAGGCTTGAGATATCCTTGAACACCTTCTTGAAAGCATCGATTGATGCTTGACTAAGTGCGGCAGATTTCTGCTTTTCATGGCAGAGCCTTTCAACTTGAAGAGACAAGGGACTTGGACTCTCCAAGCTATCTACAGTAAACAAAATCCAATAGGTATCCAACAATTGTTTGAAAACACAAGCCTGCTCCGCTTCTTGTAAGCCAAAAACTATTTCCTCCATCATGTTCTTTCGTGAGGGTGAGTCAAACGAAAGATGCAAGTCCAAAAGGGAAACACTCAGCCCCCTCATTGACAACCACTCGCAGAGAATTTCCTGAGCAGCATACAATATCTCAAGAACCTTCCTCGGGTAGTTTGTTGCCAGAATTTGGAAAAGGTTGCCATTCCCTTCTCTCAGCCAGGAAGATCCTTGTGCAGATATAAGCTCCCCATCTTTTATACAAACATCATCCGAAGAAAAAGCATAATCAAACCCTCCAGGTAAGATCATGCTAAATACTTGTTTTCCCGTCCAAACTGTAGTATTTATCGAGGGAGCTTTGATTACTGCAGGGGACAATTCCTGCTGCTGCAAAAAGAACATCTGCAGTTGTTGCATCTGAGCCCGGTTCACAGTCATGTCATCCTCCAACATCAAGTGGGCAGCAGTCAAACTGTCTTGGCTGAGCGAGAGGAGGTTCTTACCGCTTTGCATGTTTATCAATTGTTTGTCCAACGCAACAAGCTCTTTAAGCTCAACTCTTGACATGACTGATTGGGGAACATATCCATGAAGGCAATCGCCATCAAAGTCACCACGAAAAGGAGAGCAGCAAAGTGGATTTATTGAAAAAACCGATCTGGTAGGAAGCACCTTCACAGAGAAAGCAACAAGAGAATGCTGATGAATGGATGGAGGCCTATTTATCAATACAACATCACCATCACTTATAGGCCTGTGTATGGTATCTCCAATATGCAGCACATCCGTTGGACGTACCCGAACCAAATTAGTATTCCTGCGAACATAAATCTCCCCCTTCTCATTAAGGCGGAGATTCCCGCAAGCATCTGATGTTTCCAGGTTCCACCTATTAAGGCACTCAGCAACATGCATCCTCTCTGCAATATGAGAGGGTATGCCAATCTCATTAAGCTTGATGTTCGGATCACCAACAACAACCATGCGGCAGCAATGATCACTTCTTTTCCCCAGAACAACATCTTTGATCCATCTCAAACCAGATGTTTTTGAAGGACCGTCATTTTTCTTCTGCTGGGAAAAAACCAATTCCTTGCTTGATAATTTTTCGGAGTTTATCTGCAAAGTAGACACAATTATTAGAGAGAAGTGTCACTTTTGACAAAGACTTAACACACATACAAGAAAACAACAAGCGGTAACTTGCCTTGGAAACTTTCAGACAGTCCAAAATTCGAGGACCCAACTCATTAGGCGACCCTCGAAAAGCAACCAATTTCTTATAAGCCGACGTTCGTTCATCCTACAAAACCATTGAGACACAAAAGGGTAAGAAACAAGCATGAATATTATTAATTACTAACCCAAATCAGTCAAGAAAAGCAAAGTATCAAAAACGGTTCTTACAAATCTCAGTCGCTGCCCGTTAGAGAATACATGTGGAACCTCCGCAACACGATGACAATTTGGAGTTACCGGGAAACAGCTCATAAAAACTGAATCCATCCTTGGTACAAACTTTTTGATGAATTTGGGATCTACATCTTTTAACAAATAATGAACCTAAATAAACAACATGGGGCATCACAAATCTGAGTACAATATTTATTTTATTAAAAAAAAGTCATGATCATCAACTAAAAAAAGTGCACTTTATTTAAATTAAAAAAAAAAAGTAAGTGCACTTAATTAAAACTAAGAGTACAAGACAAAGATATGTGCATACAAAGAGGTAAAGCTACCTGAGCATGTGACAAAACTCTTTTGGTTGGTCTAATGTAACTTTCATCTACAAGTTCATCTTTCGGTAGAAAGTCCCAATAATCAGCTGCTAACACTCCTTTTAATCTCTTCTTCTGGATTCTTAACATGGTTTCATTTACCTCTACTATAATTGCAGTTTTCTTGAAGAAATCATTCGAGGAAACTTTAAATTTCATCCTCGGATACCATTCTAATGAATTTCCCTGTTTGCTCCACACATTAATATTTATGAAATCCGAAATCAAAATGCTACACATAAAAAGATAAAATTAAGACAAACTTACAAGACAATATTTGCACCCCTTTTGCTCACGATTACTACTAGAAGAATCAGGGTCCTGGTATACGCAGTACACAATATATTAATGTATTGAAAAGATAGTTAAAATAAATAAATAAATATATAAGTTATTTGTTTGAACATTATATTCTCTACATTTTTCAAAATCAGAAAATGTGAACCACAAGGGTTTGGCTCAATGGTGAATAACTTGGACTTAGTGCCTCAGGAAGCATTAGGCCTAAGATTCGATTCCCATTGAACGCTACCACTTCTTTAGGGCACACCCACAACAGGCTTGGGATTACTGATCAATGTGGAGGGGACGCTTTGCCTGGATCCCATAGATTAGTCAATGCAAAGTCTTAGACACCACAGTTATCCCAAAAAAAAACAAAACGGGATATTTTCCCTATTTAAGGGAGAGAAAAATGTCTTATTATTAGACGTGTAGCTCAGACATATAATAATTAACATACGTTTGGTTCGCCAATCTAGTTTAATCTAGCTTGAAAGTTAAGCTAGATCAGACATTTCATTTTGGCTTAGTTGAACTTGACTTGTATTAGAAATTGTGAAAGTAAAGATAACGTGTGTATTGGAAGTTGTGCTGAAATAGTGAAGTAAAGATAAGAAATAGTAAAAGTGAATCCTACCAGGCTAAACTAAACTAGAACCAATTTGAACAACTTAGCTTAACTTATAAGTTAGATTAAGCTAGATCAGCGAAACAAACGAAAGCTTTATTTCCATCTTTCGTTTTGAAAAGGTCATTTTTAACATTGAAGTAAAAAAAAAAAAATACAATTACCATGATTATTTAAAAAGGAATAAATACATTCACGGAAGTAAATTGAAGTAAATCAGGAAAACAAGTAAAGGGTAACATTTTGAAACAAATGCTCCACCATCATCTTGATAGAATACGTTATTGAAAAGAATTCTATTTCTATGGTTTACCGAAAGAACATGCAATTTTTAGCTCCAAATCATTAAGATCAACCCGTAAAACTACTTGGGGAACACATGGTTTGTCATCGAAAGTAAGTAGACCTTTTAAAGTTCTTATATGGAGGATAAAACATTCAATTAATACATATCAACATGAGAAACGTGGTACCTGACCTTTACCCGAAGCTCTTTCCTGATAGATTTACATCCAACGCAAATCTTATTTAGAATTTGAACAACTTCCGAAATATAGTACGGATTCAATACTGTAAACTGAAACTTGATGTGGCCAAAATGCCCTAAAAAATAAACAATGATATATTAGAATATGCGATATCAATGTAACAAAAACATCTTATCACAAAATATGAACTACAATTTCGAAACATGTGCTTTGATACCTTCACAGTACTTTAAATCTTGCGCACCACATGTGGAACAATTGGAAGATGGATTTGGAAGGCCCAACCTAGAATCAGTCACCTCATTGGCCAACTCAATTGACATGACAGACATCCTTTCCTGTTAAAGAAACATAGAATATTTCAAAATACAGGAGCCATGATCTTTCATTCAAACTTAGCTATAGAGTCCATAATGCATTTAGACACGCTGATCAGAGTAAAATTCACAATAGATATTAGTGAAAGTCCTAAGAATTTTAGTGGAAGTTATTTTTCATACCTTTCATATTTTCTCTTATGCTTTGTTTGGATGAAGTATTGAAATGCAATGTAATTTTCATTTAAATGCAATCCAAATGTAAAAGTATTGCATTTGAATGACAATCACATCACATTTTAAATCCAATACAATCACTATTCATCATCCCATTTTTCTACTACTTAAACTGATCACATCATATACTCTTTTTCTCTCTCCACTTTTTTCAATTTAATTTTACCAATCACATCACATACTTAATATTTAAATGCAATTCAAATGCAAAATATCTAAACACACGTTGCATTTAAATACAATGCAAATACAAAAACATCGACACGTGAATTGCATTCAGTGTATTGCATCAAATGCAATGTTTTATCCAAACGAACTACTAGGTTTTATGAGTTAGCATTTTTTTTTTTAAGTAAGAACAATGAAAAATGGGTTTTAACATTGTTTCCATCAAGGAAGAAAATGCTTTCTTGTTTTTATAGGAAATATGTATACTACCAAAACAGGAATAATAAGCCTTTTGCTATCCTAGATAGGAACATGTTTTTCTATTGTCAAGTCTTCAAAGAAGAAAGTTGTTGAGAAAAGTGCATATGTGTGTTATCTCACATGGAAGGTGAACGAGAATGTGAAATGGTTGATGTACATAGAAGGACGCAAGAACCAGTAGGTTAACCTTTTGGGTAAAGTTAGTTTCCTAAAATGTATTAAGCCAATTTCACTTGTGATTTCTCCCTAACAAATAGTATCAAAGCCAATAGTTCATATTGGCCAAGCGATCACACTCAGTTGCCAAGTTCTCACGTTACCTCCCTTGGAAAGTTAGTGTTGCCCACAGTTGGTGCCGTTGCAAGTGCAGATGATTTAACATTTGGTGAACTCGCATTGTTTCGACTCCTTTCCATATTCGAGTTAGCTCTCGTTTAGAGTGCGATGCTTGGATGTGCCGACTAGGAACTTTAGTTTGAGGAGGAGTTCAGTGAACACACATATATAAGGGAGATTGTTGAGAAAAGTGCATGTATGTGTTATATACTACATAAAAAGTGGATGGGGATGTAAAATGATTTATATACATGAAAGGACTTATGACCCAACCGATGACCTTTTGGGTCAAGTTAGGTTGCTAAAGTGTATTAGGCTAGTTCACATGTGATTTCTCCCCAACAAAAGCGATACAGATAGTTTTCTTTTCTTTTTTTTTTTTTTTTTTTTGCCAGATTTTTCATATTTTCTTTTATAAATCTACCACATAAGATATTCTCATTTCTCTAAGGTTAAAACGGGCAGCATATTAAAAAAAAAAAAAAAAAAGGTAAAAGTAAAAGTAAAAGTAATGCTAAACAGCCCTTAACATGCCTTCAAGCACAAAAGTTCCAGATTACCAAATACCACAGTCATGAAGTTGCTTTTTGTTTTTTTTTTTTTTTTTTTATTGGATTACAACCATGAAGTGTCTAAAAAAAAAAAAGCTAATTCCTGGCTACAAACATGAGTATTTTGCACAGAAGTAAGTGGTATGGTTTATTAAAAAAACTAATAAAAACAAAGTTTTTAAACCAATAGATTACCTTAAAATCATATCAAATTAAGAAAATGTATGATAACACAACGGAACTTGATAAACTTCTAATGGTTGAAAACTGTTCTATCGGGTAAGGTATTGTTCAACATCCTACCTTAGAATTCTCCTTATTTTGTAGTTTGTACAAATAAAAGAATCAAGATTGTAGAAAAACCAATTAAACTTCCAGTTTCTTCACAATTCACACCATTTGTGCCTTCCACACAAGAAGGGGAAAAAAAATGGAAATAACATACAAAGAGTAAAAAAGTGCTTACAGTATCCTCCTTGTTGGAAAGATTAAAGGCTAAGCCAGTCAAGACAGCCTGTGGCACTTGCTGATCTTCACACAATTCCTTCTCCATAAGGTCTTCGGCCACAAATCAACCCGAAACAAAAATACTTACAAACAAAAAACAATGTGAGTTACAGAAAGAACACTTTTATTTCCCAGACATCCTCATTGCAAACATCATCAAAATCAACAACATATAAGAAACTCCCTAATTTACCAACTTTAATCCAAAATTTTTAAAAAGAATCAAACGCAAGAGCCCATAAAATTGACAAAAGGACAAACCAAACATAGTAAAAAATTTAATAGAAATGACCATCACCATTATCTCAGTGCCCATAAACAATCAGCAAAACAAATAAACGAGATAAATAAAACTTAATGTCTGCTGGACCCAAACAATTTTTACACCACCAGCCAATGAAATAACCAGCAACACAACAATCAAACCCACATTGTAAAAATCTCCACTCTTTCGACCTCTCAAAAGCCAAAACCAACAATCAAACACAAGTTACAAAACATGCAGAAAACAGAACACCAAAGCCTCCATGCAAACAATTTCAAAGACCCACAAACCAAAACGACACAACGGATAAAAGAACAGTGTAAAAACGACTAAACCCAAATCAAAACACACAGAATTAAACCAAACGAAGCTATTAGCTATTATTCACAAGAAGAAAAAAAATCCTACATAACCTTTAGAAAAAAGAATCGAACTTTACGAATTGAAAGAAGAAGGGAAAAAAAAAAACTCACTTGTTTCAGGTGAAGCCGAGAATATTAAAAACCGGGATTGGATTTTTTCTTTTGGGTTTAAAACTCTGAGGCAGCGAAAGGACGGTGGCAATAATAATGGGCAGAGAATGATCTTGTCAATGGGAGTCACTTTCGTCTTTCTCAGGTGTGATACCACGAATATATATTAAAGAGTTACAGTGAAAGAGAGTGAGAAAATTAGTGAGAGAGATTTAGAGAGAGAAACAAAAAGGGCTTCTAAAGAGAGAGAGAGAGTAGGAGAAAGAGTATCGCCGCCGGTCTGGTTGAGCTCAGCAAACGACAAGCGCTGAGTTCGATAGACTGGGAAAACTGGAATGAAGACCGAGGCCGAGGAACTAGCTTTTCGGTATTCTCTCATATAAATACCCCTTCTTTCCTCTAAATTCCCAAAATAACCCTGCCCGTATAAAGAATAGAGAGAGAGAGAGAGAGAGGGAAAAAAAAAAAAAAAAAAAACTTGTATTTGGTCTTTGAGCAGTAGAAAGAAGTCGTACTCACTTTTTTCTGATTTAGGGTTTTCCTTTTTTTTCCTAGGGTGGAGTCCCTTTTTTTTTTTTTTGGTTATCTTTTTTGGACTATTTTTGGTACTATGAACTTTGCTTAATCACTTCAACCATGGACATAAGATATTCATATGCTAAAGATATTCACTTTTTGAACACTTTTTGATTATTTAAAGTTGGTGTTTTTTTAATGTTCCCTATAGGCACAAAATGTTGGTTAAAAAAAAAGAGCAATACACAACATCAACATCACTATGATAGTGCTTTGTTTTGTTTTGTAATTTTTTATTATCTTTGCTTTTTATTTAGAGCTATTATCAAATTCTAAATGTCATGTTTTTTCATGTGTATATGTAGACATTATATATGCATAAATATGAAGTTGATATTCAAGAATTCACATTAGGGATTAACACAACTAATTTATAAATTTTGTCATACTCTTTTTTTTTTTATCTAAAAGAGGGTTATTACTCCGTTGGACAGTATCTATCATTAGGTTTTTGCATGATATCAAACATTGGGCTTTATTATGCATATGCACGGTCAAATCTATGAGTAAATATTATCGTATGTTGTCATAGCAACGAAGGTGTGATTTGTCAATAATAACCTCAGCAATATTGGTTTTTAATTTTGTCAATAATAACCTCAACATCATCGATCATTAGAGTTTTGCATAACATCAAACATTGGGCTTTATTATGCATATGCATGGTCAATTCTATGAGTAAATATTGTCGTATATTATCGTAAATTACATAATATTATTCTTTTAAGATAATAACAAAGGTGTAATTTGTCAATAATAACCTCAGTAATATTGGTTTTTAATTTTATTAAAAAGTTGATAATAATGTTATAAAAAAATAGTAGTTAAAATTAAGGACACTAACTTTTTATTAAAGGGAATTACCTATATTTTAAATAGGAGTAAAACTTTAAAATATTGTACTAAATGAACAGTCAAATTGATTATTTTTTGTACTTAGCATTCGTAACAATGGATTATCATTTAATATATGTAACATAAAATATGAAAATTTATATAACAAGAATTATATTTTTATTCTATTATCAGAGTAAGTTTTTTTAACTTTCATATTAAATATTTAATGGTTAAATTTATTAGTGTCTAGCTTAAAATAATTCACAAAAATACATTGGCTCATAGAACTATACCTTTAAAATTTAATCCGACAGTATTTAAAAATTAAAATTCTTGCTCCATTTATTTGGAAATACATTTTTTATAAAAAAAAGAATTTATTAAAAAGGTTCAAGTAAAAAAAGTGCTTATCTAAAATGCAAAAGGGTTAAAACAAGGGTCAAGGGGTAAAATTGTCATTGTATCATGACGTGGGACCGGAACCTATTTGAGCTGAGGGAAGGGCAGGGCTTCGTGCTTGACAGTTACCTTTTTCCCTTTTCTGGCCATTTCGCTTTTTCCGCACCAATTTTTTTCTTCTTCCACTCCCAACCAAACCCCTTGTTTGCTTATTCTTTCGTTTTTTTTTTTTTTAAGTCAAATTTTTTTTATTTTTTATGAACAGGTGAACAAAAAAAAATCTGCAATCTAATTTATTTATCCAAATCCGTTCGAGTTTAATCTGATTAATCCAATCTATACAATTAAAGTTTTCATTAAATGGGTTTCGATTCAAATTTAATAACCCGACATAAACCCCAACTACTAATATATCTAATTAAACTTGTTTATGTTATTAAAATATATTTTAACTATACATCAATTAATTTTTATTATGATTTGTGACATATACTTTTATATTTATATTTTATTTGTTATAATTTTTTAAAAATTGAAATAAATTTGACATTGTTAACTTCATATAAAAACTATATTATAAATTTATTATTTTTTCACATTTTTCTTTTTTCAATTTGCATTATTAGTTTTTTTAATTATGTGCTCAATTCGATCAATCCACTCAATCCAATCTGACTTTTAACTGGATAGATTAATATTAAACTTTAGACTTTTATTTTAACATTTAGATTGATTAGGTACATTAAAACTTTTTTCAATCCACCTAAATTTATTTAACCAGGTTGAAAAATCCCAAAAACCCGTCCAATTTACTTAATGTTCACTCTTATTTTTATGTGTTTTTTTCTTGAGATTTTTTTTATAATACGACCCCTGATTTTCATTGATTTAGTTCGTAGTTGAAATAATTAAATATTACATGTTATAAATTTTTAAAATATATATTCATAAATTAGACAATTAAAAATAAATTTTAATAGTTAGAAAGTAGTTTTTATTAGGGGTGCAATTGCAAAAAATATTGAAAATTATTTTAGTAATGTATTTGACACGATTTTTTTATTGTCAGCTTTACAGTGACCATGAGCGAAATGAGGGTGGACAGTGGGATTTTTGGACAGGGAAAATAGGGAATACCGGTGGCGTTGGGAAGTAACAAACATTACGTTAAAAAAAAAAATGTTTTCAGAAAACATTAAATTACGAGTTTATCACCAAACAGAAGAAGAGGCAGGCATGCAGCATGTTTGTAACCTAAAAAAAAAAAGATTCCTTCTCACAATGATCCTATTCAGACCACATAATTACATATACACATGTATACATTATATATCACGAAACATGATGTTTCATAATATCTATATATATTTATATTCTATATTAACATTTAAATTGACAATTTGTTCTGTATCACGTGATGACTAGTTTTTTGTTCTTTTTTCCGGCCATTATTTGTTTCTCATTTTTCACAATATTGTTTACTCTGTCGGTAATGTAGACCAAAACGACATATATTATATATATTTATATAGTGAATTTCATATGTTGAAAGATGAGTTTTATTGGAATTAAAGTGACATTTTATAGTGAAAGTAACTATCATAAAAGCTTTGATGATAAATCTTACATTGACTTAAGAAACATGAAAGACACTAAATATTGAATGTAAAATTTGTTATGGCAGTAAATATATATATATATAAATGACAGAATAAAATATGTATATAAATGACAGAGTTTTCACGAATATTTAGAACTAGATGGTTTTTAGCAACAAGATTTCGTGTACTCACTTAGAATCTTATCTCATATAAGCTTGTTGGTGGTACCTGTCTCGCTCACCAAAGCAAAATTTTGACCAAAAAAATATTTATTTATATTTTTACTTAAACTTTTGAATTCAATTTTATCTTTTCTTGAAAAATTAATAAAAATTATAATTAAATCAACAAACTTAATTTTAAAAATTTTATTTAATTCAATACTCAATCTATAAACTAATCGAGTTATAAATTAAAGAAGTGAATAACACTTTTATATTGCACATTTGTCTTTATCTTTTAAAGCTTTATATAATACTTCTAACACTCATTAAATGGCATTATTATTATCATTTGCATTTTTATTCATTATGCATGTTTTATAACTACTAATAATAATAATAATAATAATATGATGTAAATGGATACTTTTGTCATTATTTAGCAAGAAAATAAAAGAGCATAAATAAGAGTAAGATTTTTGTTCTTTTTAAGTTGATATCAATGAGAAAAATGGGGATAAAAATATTGTAAACTTTAAGAAATTACATAAATGCCTTTGAAAAATGGGAAAAAAAAAACTTGCAAAGGCATGTGTATTCTCTCAAAACGTGGTAAAAAGAGAGAGAAATTATTTTTGAGTATTATAATAACGGAACCCTCTCCACTGTGTTTTATTAATGTGTTTTATCATTTGTTTTCAACTTTTCAAGAATGTTGTGCTTATTATTTACATTTTAATAATTGTGTTGAAAAGAGATCCTTAAAAATTTTATGTTAAATCTCGTATGAATTAATATAATTTGTATATATCCATACATAAGTGATAGGTGCAACATTTTTGGATTATTTTTACAGGCAACCATTTAATCGTAAATTTCTATTTAAGTTAGTTCTTATTTATTTAAAATTGATCATTTTATCTTCTTATACATAAAAAATAATTCAAAATATTCCTTTTGTATATATTTATTTATGATTTTAACGAAAGTTTTAATATCATAAAAAGTTAAATAGGGGGATTATTTTTATAAATTACTCCTAAATGATAGACTTTCATTTTGTTTAACCCCTGTTTTGCTCAAAATTATTCAAAATGCCCTTCAATATATAAAAAATCATTCAAAGTACTATTTCTGTTTATTCTCCTTTCGTTTTTAATTTAACGAAGAAGGTATTTTGAATTATTTTCTATATATGGAATAACACAATAACTGATTTCGAACAAATAGAAACCAACTTAAATAAAAGTATATAATTCATAAATTATTTATAAAAATAAGATATAAAGTAAAACACAAAGAATAATGCCCAAAAAAAAAAAAAGAGAAAACACATGTAAAGTCTCTATTTTTTAGGGGGAGAAACAAAAGTCACTATTGTTGTGTCCTCTCCCATTTTTCCCCGATATCCTATCTTCACCGCCTACTCCTGTTTGGCATGGCTGGTTCTTACGTTTTTCATTTTTTGGCTACGAGAATTTTGTATCGTATTTTGACATAAATAAAAACAAGCGCGCTAATTTGTAGCAAATGCAAGTGAAATATCGTGAAGATATCACTATCAAGATAAAGGTAGTGTTTGGAGGAGGAGGCTGGAGACATTATTTTTGGATTGAAAAAAAATTGTTTTGAAAAATGTGTTTGGGAGAAAAAACTGTTTGGGGTGAAAAAATTAAAAATTATAAAAATTTTTTTAGAAAAAAAAATCAATATGGATAATGTTTCGTTTCTCTCAAAATTCTATGCAATTTAAAAAAAATATTATCTCATTTGGATTTGTATACGCAAAGTTATGAACTTTTAAAGTTTGGAGTTTATTGTAGCGTTTTGAAGATGTAAATAGTGAAAAGTGGTGAAGTTTTGGAAAAAACTTAGTTTTGGATGTCTGAAGAACGCAATCTAAACACCCCAAAAAATTTCTATGACAAGACTTCTTATTTTAAAATATTAACATAATTTTTTCGATAATTTAATTAATTTTTTAAAGTTTTAATTTTTGGTGACTAAATTAAAAATTTACAATAACATAAAACTAATATAATTGTTTGTAAATTTAATCCTTAGCGGGAGTGTACAAAGGGATAAAACATTAAAAAAATGATTTTACATAGATAAAGTGTTTAACAACTTTTATTTAGTTTTAAATTTTTATATTTTAACAACAAGAGTTTTTAATCCATGATTTGTAAAAAAAATTTTGTAAATTTTTAACTGAAAATATTAGGTGGTATTTAGTATTAATTTTGAAATGTTTTTCTATTTTTAAAAAAATTGAAAATAAGAATATTTTAAAAACTATGGTGAAACCATTTTTGAAACTGTGTTTGGTTACATTTTCTGAGTGTATATTCAGAGAAATATAAAAATAAAACTCTATTTAGTTATATTTTTGAAAACCCATTTTATAAGTAAATATTTTATAAAAACAAATTTACGTTTAATTTTAAACAAATAACAAAAAATAAATTGTTAGTCTGGTGGGTTTTGAAATGAATGATAGGGGTAGAAGACATTGATAATCTGAGTCCTAGATGCAGGGACAGCAACAACCGAGAGCAATAGTAGTGACGTCGTCGTTCTTGAGTAAACGTGATTACAGCGACAACCCCAAAGACACGAAATCTTAATGTCGATGCCGACCACCAAACTCATGATCTAATAGTCTTTGTCGCCGTCGGATATAGAGACCATTGTAATGGGTTTCTGAACCATCATCTTTACAGCATTTGGTTCACGAGTTCGTGTTCCTCATCATAAGGGGGTCGTCGTCGTCAATCTGTATTCGTCATCCTTTCGCCGAAAATAAGGGTCGTGGCGATGGTTGTCTTTACGAAATTAAGATCGCGAGTTGATGGTGATCACCGCAAGTCGATAGTCTTCATTACGTAGGGACCATTGTCATCATTGCCATTCCATAGCTGTCGCCCTTTGCTGGAGATGGAGGCTATCGTTGAACATAGTCATCGACATCACGACATTGCACAAGCAGACAGAGAAAGATAGGGGAAGGAGAGAGAAATGAAAACAAAAAATTGAAAATAACATTTTTTTGTTTTCAAAAAACCAAAAAAAAAAGTTGAAAATAGTATTTTCGAAATGATTTTGAAAACGTTGAATAAACAAATGCTATTTTGGGACCATTTTCATTTTCTGTGTTTTTAAAAATAGAAAATCATTCTCAAAAATAAAACCAAACGCCCCTTTAAATTCCACTTTTTTTTTTTCATACTGTCATTTTTTCCCTTTTTAGACCAATACTTTTGCAATTAATAAACACTTATACGCATTAATATTTGGGATGTTGATAATTACAAGGTCAATGTCCTTAAAAACAAAAAAAATTGTAGTTATAGATATAATTTAATAATAATATCATGTCAGACTCTATCTAAATGTGCAATATTCTAATTCTTCCATCCTTAGGTTACAAAAAATCTAACCGAAGAAATTTTAAAATATGATTAGTAAAAAAATATAAATAAAGAAATTATGGGAAAAAAAGAATAAAATATTGGTTATGAAACTAAAATATAAAAAATAAAGTGGGTTTAATTGTGATAAAAAATCTGTATATTAAGTGTAAGCATATTTAATAATAAAAAAATATTGAATGGAGCAAATTAAAACTATCAAAAGAAACATTGTAAAAAATGTGTTCGGATAATATGTTCATTTTGGGAAGAAGAAAAAAAAAAAAATTTTTTTGGCAAAAACGTGCTTTTCTCCCATCTTTTTCCACCATTTCATTTTGAAAAAGGAAGATAAATCTTTTAAAAAAAGAAAATAAATCTTTTTTCAATTCTCTTATAATGCATTATTTCTGAAACCATTTATTCTTACTCCAAACAATGTTTTATTTTTAAGATGAAAATTTTTTTATTTATCTAAAAATTATCTCATATTTAAAATGAAAAAACTTCCTCATTTTAAATCAAAAAATTTTTATTTTTAAAAATGGACATTTCATTCAAACATAAGGTGAGTTTTCTATTTTTTAAAATCCAAAAAATTTTAGAGGGAGAACGTGCCCCCACTTGCCCTCCTTGCTAACATATGATAAATCGGATTCTATTGATAACACAAATGATAGATCATTAATAGAAAATATTTCCCTTTTTTTCACCTTTTTATGGGGGTATGTTGGACTTAACTCTATATCAGTACGTGAGTATGTGACCTTAGCTTCAAAATATAAAGGTGAATCTGCCCCCACGTAAAATGTGGGGCTTGTACCCTGTCAGGTTTGCCAGCTGCCACTTTCACGGCTTGAATTTCAGATACATATATATATGTATATTATACAAATGTATACACATATACATGCATAGATATACATACAAATGAGGATATATAATAAATCCTACCTAACTCTTGACCAACGTGATTGTGTATGTGCTTTCTCTTTCACCGAACAAGATGAGTACATACCGATGAGACGAACCCCACCCATCTCCATGCACAAAGAAAGCCAAACTAAATTCTTATTGGTTTGTTTGATGCATAATTTTAATTCATTTTTTTTTAAGACCCAACTCCATCTATAATATTTTGTAAGTTTCTTTCTTTTTTAGTTGGCTTGGTTGGCCCCATTTCAAGAAGGTCATCCAACAGTGGTTTTACTCTTTCATTTTCTTTCTTTCTTTCTTTTTTTTCCTTTCCCTTCTCATCATAAAGCTTTTATTTTTTTTTAATGTTTATATGTGTGTTTTATCGGTTTTTTTTTTTTTTATGGATTATGGAGTATGTTATTAGTTTATTAGTGAAGTTGTTTATACATTAACTTTCTCGAGCTTTGAAATAATTTGCTTAATATTATTATATTATTTAAAATTAAAAAAATAGACATGACAATTATAAAATTAGACCGTGGGTGGAAGTAAACAAAGTATTTTGTCGTGTGGCTGTCGTTTGAAGCTATTGTCTTCATTGCCTAAGGAATTAATGAATAAATCTGCATTTTTTTTCCTACTATTCCAATTTGTTGAAACAAAGAAAAAATCTTAGGTTCTGAGCCTATCAGTTCCAAACCAAGTCCCCTATTTTTCATCTACTGAGTTTATCCCAACGGTGAGCTAATGACTGCATTTTATGATATAAGAAGCAGAAAAATAATAACACTAAAAAGCGACAAGAATATTTTTAAAAAATAATCAAGGGAAAGAGAACAAAATCTAAATCAAAGATTTAGTGAAAGTATCACATTGCATAGAATAACGGAATAAGAGATAAAGTAGACGTGTGGGGAAATATTAGTAACTCTAAATCTAGGGGTTAGGGCAATTAAGTGAGAAATTAAATTAGATACTGTTGATGTTAAGTAGTTTTTGCAGTTGCAATTTTTGTTTTGGATTAATTTTTGCCAATTCTCTCCAAACTTTTAATATTGTAATACGTGTCGTTTGCTCTCTCTACATTTTACATTGCACCAAATGCTCTCTTTTCGATAATCTTTTAGCGTAGAAAAAGGCGTTTACGCATCCCATGTCATTATCTGAAATGGACATTTGCTTAATTTGATGTTTAGTGGAAAGCTACTCTGATTTTATAACCTTCCCGTGTTAATGACAAGATTTCTTTATTTGGGCGTCCAATTTCCAGGCCTAATCTCTCTTGGAAATAGAATTAACCATGTGTTTATGGGTCGGCCTCGTTTAAACTTATTGATGTTAAACTCCATCACTGAGAAAGAGAGAGAGAGAGAGAGAAAGAAAGAGAGAGAAATGGATGCAACAGTATTTTCAGTATTTTAGTATGCAAAACGCCATTTTTAAGAAGTAGGGAACTTAGGTCCCGTTTGGTAAACGCATTGTATTTACATTACGTTTAAATGCAATGCATTGAATGCAATTTGTATTTGGGGAAAAATATTAGTATTGCATTTGAATGTAATGTGTGTTTGAATGAAAAATATTTGAATTATATTTTAATAATAAATATGTAATGTGATGTGTAAAAGTAGAGGGAAAAAAAAAGAAGAGAGAGAGAGAATATATGATGTAATTAATAAAAGTAATAGAAAAAGTGAAATAATAAATAGTAATTGTATTAGATTTAAAATGTGATATGATTAATATTTGAATAAAACGTTTTTATATTTGAAAAAAAATTACATTACATTTAAATTAAAAAAAAAAAAAAAGCTTATAACAAACACGCACTTAATAGAAAGCTCGAGGAGGCTCCCATCTCTACATTTGACAAATATTAGCCCATATTGTTCCATTTGACCATTGGGCCTGGACCAAGGATTCTAGTCCTAACCTCTATAATCTAAATTGTTGATTGGTCTTTTTTTTTTTTTTTCCTTCCACAATTGCACATTTTTTAAATATTACGATATTTTTTTTTATGATTTCAGAATTTTTACTGTTTTATAATATCATATGAAAATTGATTAATTGAGTAAAAATCCGTATTAATAATTAAGAGGACAAAAAATTTTAAACATGTGCACTGAAAGGCTTGTTCCCACAATTTCCTCTAATTTTTTTATTCCAATATCCTCTTGATGCTTGCTTGGTTCTCATTGGATTGAAGATCACCGAAAAAGAAGAAGAGATTCTTATCACCAAGGTTTATTCTATCATTTGATATAAAAACACGCTACTAGTGTTAAGAGCAATAAGTCATGCACTAGGACATAAAATAACATATTATCATTAAACTTCTTCTCCTTACAAAACAAATGGCTTATATTTCGTAGCATTACAATTCAGATTCGCTGCAATATAGTAACAAAGAATGATTAGAATTATCATTCGTGGGGTTTAAAATGTGAGCTAATTTGGTATATGAGTCAAGTTTATAATGTAATGAAATTTTAAATTCAAATTAATTGATTTTATTATAATTTTTATTTATTTAAAATAAAAATAAAAATAAAACTAAAATTTTAAATCTGGAATTACAAAGCAAACGAGACCTATATTTACACCGTCAAATCTTCATGGAGCATGCATTATCAATAAACTTGAACAAAGGGAAGGATGTCTCAAATAATAATGTTGGTTGTCTGTTCTTTCTTACTTTTGGATCATAGCCACTATCGAGTCAACTCTTTCCAAGGAAAGAATTAAGGTTTGTCCTTGAGAGAAAAAGGAAAGAAATCAAGAGTATGTTATTGTTTTAAAGCCAAAACCAACGAGGCAAAAGTGCTCCATTGGAGTACAGCCAATCATAGCTGGGATATGCTCCCATCCTACACCATCAACATAAATAATTATATAAAAAATTCATTTTTAAGATCTCACATCAAAATATATCTATTTTTTTAATTTATTGTATAAATATTCACTTATAAAGAAATGCATATTTATGGTACTTAATTTGACTTTATATTAAAATTAATATTATTTCTTATTTATTCAAATTCTCATTTTTTTCCTTTTATTTCTGATTATAATAATGATAACTCATCATCAATAAAATCAAATAAATTTATTATTACATCACAACTATTAAAATCAATACATAAAAAATATTATTTATAATAAAGATTGATTAAAAAAATTAAAATGGAAAAAATATTATATTAACACAAAGTTTTTAAGTTTTTTTTTATAAAAAATAAATTCTTTATAAAAAAACTTATTATTTATTTAACTACTTAAAATCATATTACAACATAATTCATTTACTTAAAATACTGATCAACACTTTTTTATTAAAAAAATAATGAAGTTATTATGAAAAAACCTTATAAATTATGCCAATCACTAAAAATTCAAAACATAATGGAAAAATAGTTATGATAAATATCAAAGATTTATTGTAAAGATAATAACTTAAACAAAAAAATAAATACACCAAAACTATTATTTACAACAAAGACTGATTAAGAAAATTAAAATAGAAAAAATTATATTTACATAAAGTATCTAAGTTTTTCGATAAAAAAAATTAATTCTTTATGAAAAAAGCTTATTATTAATGCTGATTACTTACATCAACAAAATTCATTTACTTAAAATATCGACTCACACTTTTTTTTTTTGTTAGGAAAAAACCTTATAAACTATGCCATTTACTAAATATCCAAAACATAATAGATATATATGCCTCAAAAAAAAAACCACATTTAATTGTTTTGCATTCTTAAAAAAAAAAAAAATATTTATATGAATAACTACATATAAGAACAATAACATTTTTATGAGAGAGACTAATTCTTTAAGTCTTACAACTTCTTATTTTCATAAATATAAAAATTAATGTTTAAAAAATCTAAATAAACACAAAACTAGATGCTTTTTATTTATGAGAAAGATTATTTCTTTAATATTACAAATATAAAATTCCAAAATCTTATATAATGTAAAAAAAAAAAAACTGACATTACTAATGACTGTCTGTTGGAATCCTCCTCCATCAACTTTACTGTTGGTAATTTCTATCAACGAATCTCTTTTTTCAATTGGCCATTGAACAAACTTTCTTAATCATAAATTGAATAAATAAAATAAAATAAAATATTCCTCCGATTATAAAAAAAACCAATCAAATATATACTTATTTATTATATCATTATTAATTAAAAAAGTTGAAATTTCTTTTTAAACAAAAATTAATCATCAATTCAATCATTTTAATAAAACATTTTGTATTCCAGATTTACTAGTTTCTTTTTTAATAATCTCTTATTTTGTAATTATCATTTATTTATTAAAGATAATGTTATTATTATTAATGTTACTTTAGATATTAATATAAATAAAAAATAATAAACATATTTTAATTCAACAAAAAATAGACATGTATGCAAATATCCTTAACTTCCCCTTGTGAATTGGCCTAAGACCATATCTGGCCCACCCCAATGTACTTCTTCTCACAGTCACTTGTACTCCCCCACGTGGCAAAGACCCACGTGACCTCCATGTCCTAACCACATGATGTACTGATTTAATGGTGACACAATCATACTCCATCCAATAACCATTTGGTTCCGTTCCCTTGTGGGGTCCACAACCGCATTGGGCCCATCTTGAGAGCCCAAACCTCCCCTTATTCTATTTTTCGTCCCCTTCCACACAAAATATATATTCTATACAAAAAATATTCTTTTTCATTTAAGGAAGAAAATGAAAAAGAATTATTATTCATAGAAGTTTCCTTCAATCCTAATAAATTGAGCAATGGCATTCCCACATGTAGGTGGGTGAGGGCAATCAAGTGGACACTTGTCTATAATAAGGGCATTTATCCCATTGGATAACTCCAACTATGAGCCTTAAATTATCAAAATTGGGTCTTTAGGGGCACGTGGCAGATATATAATGGAGTGGTTGTAACTTTATTGTTCCAAAGACACAGTTCAACTGGAAATTATACAACATATACAATTTTTATTTGAAACTGGTATTTCCCGGTTCCCGGTCAGAGAGAATAAAAGAGAACGAGAGAGACAGAGAGGCTTTTCTTTTTTTTGAATAGGTGAGAAGTCAATTGCCTACTTGGTTGGCCATGGCGAGCTTCTTCTTCTTCTTCTACCATGGCTCTTTGACAAGGTTAGTTTTTCTCTCTCACTTCTCTCTCTCTCTCTTCGAGGTCTGCATAATGTGTGTTCTTTGTTGCTTTTTTTTGAATTAGTCAGAGAGAGAGAGAGAGAGGGAGAGAGAGGAAAAAAAATCTGCTCTTGAGATGGTTGCTTCTGGTGGGTATGGGGTTTGCTTGAATTTTTCATGCTAAAGCTTGATTTTTTTCAGTTATGAGATTTGTTCTTTTCACCTGGGTTTCTGTTTATTTCCTGAAATTTTTCTGGGTCTTTGAGTTTGCTGGTTAATGTGAAATTGAACTTTCATCCTGGAATTTTCAAGGTTTTGACTTTGAGTTTGAGAAATGCTTCTGAGTCTGTATTATTCATCTGGGTTTAAATACTAATATGAAAAATAGTTTTTATATTTTATATTTTATTTTATTATTTTGTTTTCGTCGTCAAGCAGCCAAAAGAAAAGATTTAGGCCTTAGATTTAAGCAAGATATCTAAAATTTGAAAATTTGATATTTTGCTTCAGGTGGCTGATGTGGGACACTAAAGTTTACTCCTTTACACCATTTTGGTCCTGATGAGAGTTTGTCTCTACATGAATTGAGAGATGTGTGAAGTGTAATCATGGCCAAAGTACAACAGCAGGAGTATCTGCTGGTACTTCAATGACAAGAATAAGGATGCAAAAGAGAGATTGTAATTTGATTTTTTTTCCCCCCCCCCCCTAAAAGGAGTGTCGAGTTATATTGTTATGGACCTAGCGAACGGCAAAGGCGTAAATCGGCCTTTAACCCGGTCGTGCAACTGCTACAAAGTGGAAAATCTTGATCAGACAATCTTGGACACAACCCAAGTCTCAAATTTGAAAGATAAGTACATTCTCGGTGAAGAATTGGGATGGGGTCAGTTCGGTGTCATCAGGGCATGCTTGGATAAGTTTACTGGCGAGGTGTTGGCTTGCAAGTCCATTGCTAAGGATAGATTGGTTACAGTGGATGACGTGCGCAGCGTTAAGCTTGAGATCGAAATAATGACTAGGTTATCTGCACATCCTAATGTCGTAAATCTCAAGGCGGTTTGTGAGGAGGAGAATCATGTGCATTTGCTGATGGAATTGTGCGCCGGGGGTGAGCTTTTTCACCGGCTGGAAAAGCAAGGGAGATTCTCGGAGCACCATGCAAGGGTTATCTTTAAGCATTTGATGGAAGTGGTTAAATTTTGTCACGAGAATGGTGTTGTTCATAGAGATTTGAAGCCAGAAAACGTTCTCTTGGCCACAAAATCCCCGTCTTCACCTATTAAGTTGGCAGACTTTGGCCTTGCCACCTATTGCAGACCAGGTAGCATTTTGATCTCGTTTTTTTTTTCACTTATTGTGTTAATGTCTTAAATTTATCCATCGTTAATAAGTTTTAACGTATTACAATCACTTAGGTGTTCTGTGTCTACAGGACAGAAATTGCATGGAACTGTGGGGAGTCCGTTTTACATAGCACCTGAGGTACTTTCGGGAGGTTATAATCAGGCTGCTGATGTTTGGAGTGCTGGGGTTATTTTGTATATTCTTCTTAGTGGGATGCCCCCCTTTTGGGGGAAGACTAAGTCAAGAATTTTTGATGCAGTTAGAGCTGCAGATCTACGATTCCCAACTGATCCTTGGGATCATATATCTGGATCTGCCAAAGACCTCATCACTGGAATGCTTTGCATCGACCCTTCCAAAAGGCTCACTGCTGAACAGGTCTTAGGTAAGTGATTGCGTCACTTTGGTAAGGGATGACCAATTGTGGTATGTACTTATGATTTTCGTAAACAACTCTCTAGTTATAATAAGAGTACTATCCCTTGCAGCTCATTCATGGATGGTGGACTGCGCTCAAGGAGACCAAGAAACATACAACCAAGATAACGAAGTTTGCTACGAGCTTGATGTGGGTGGTGGTTCCTTTTCAACTCCTTTTATTGCCAGGACTGAGGATTGTACCTTCAAAGGTGATGAAAAACCGCAACAATCACCTGCATTCACATGCAAATCATCCTTCGCTTCTTTCTTAGGGGATGATAACACACCTTGCTCGGCATCTGGAGGTTTTTCTTTCGGCAGCTGCCATGAATCAAGCGCTGCAGCGTTCTCTTCCCCGATTTCGTCGATGCCTAGCTTTACCTTTTTTAGCCCAATGTCTGCTGTAGTACAAGGAAATATTTCGTTGAGATTTAAAGCCAATGAATCATCTTTGGATGTGATTTATAAAGGTAATGCTTTTATCCTAACACTATTAAATATAGGATCAAATTAGGGAGATGGATAACAAAATCCTTATCTTTAGACAAACCAAAACTTAAAAGTAATTATGAACTAGCCTGTGATATTTCATGATCTTCTGACATTTATGAGCATACAGAGTCAAGCATGGAGAAGCTATTTGTCCAGACCGCATTTTTGCCTGCTAAGCGTGACATTGGTCAACCCGAGCATAAAGAGATTCGAAGAGGACCTGGCGGGACTAGGTCTGCAGGCATCCACAACAAAAGGAACCACACAATTGGGCTCGGCGAGTTCACTCAGATTAATCTAATTGTAACTGAATTGGTCATCCGTTGGGCATCTTGCACGGATATTCCAACCGCCCCGTCACTTAGATTATCACTTGTTTGCTAGGAGATTAACCGACCATGCTTACACTCTAAAAATATCTGATGTTGACTTGATGAAAGGACGGATGACTACTACAACACGAGGAGCTGAACTTTGGTAAATAAAGCATGCTTTGCCTCTGATTTATTTACGGTGCACCAGGGTGATGATGCTTTTCTGGTGTGGGAAAATAATGTGTTTTTGTGTGTGTGTGTGTGTGTGCGTGGGTTTTTTTTTTTTTTTTTCTTGTAACTTTGTATTAAGCTTAAGGCGAGTTCTGGGGTGGCTTGATTTAGAATCCACACAAACAATGAGTCAGGAGAGCAACCAATATGTAATTTCTAATGCCTTGAAATAAATATGTTACAAAATATATATAGTTACAAGAAAAGGATAAAAGAATAATGATGTAAGAGCTTTGTGGGTTTTTTTTTGGATAAAATTTTGTTTTTTCATGTTTGGATGCATGGTGTTGTGCTCCAATGGTGATGTCAACAGGTTAAATCCTCTGGGAATCTTTGATATTGCTTGGGAAAGCAAAGTGGCAAAAAGAGGACCAAAAAAAAAAAAAAAATCAAATACAACAAAAATTGAAGAAGAATTGCGTTTGCCGGGAGTCGAACCCGGGTCTATTGCTTGGAAGGCAATTATCCTAACCGTTGGACTACAAACGCTCTGGTTGTCTACAATTCGTTACATACATTAATTTTACTTATTCTTGTTAAGAAATTTCATATAAGTAATTAAACTAACTTATAATTTATATACATGTACTCAGTACTCAAGTTTCAGAGCACATACACGAGTTTGAAGCTTCAAACGAAATTTATTCTATATAAAAAAAAAATGCTTTGAAGGACATTGCTACATTTCAGAACCCATTACTAATTGTATGCTACGGATTGACAGAAGAGCATGAGACAGCAAAACATAGGAGAAATCTTTTACTACCGGGACATCATGCCTTTCCAAAAGCTGAACAACACGACAGCTGAAAATCATCGATGAAAAAAATTTTCCAAGTTGCATTGAAATTTTCAAAAGTAAATAAAGAGAATGCAGAGCGAGAAAGGCTTGCCTTGGGAAAATTTTAATGCCTTGAGGATTGGTTAAAGGTCAAACGCCTTGCCACTTTATCTAACTTTCTGAAGTTGCATTATTTTTTAAGAATCTGTGTGGTAAATGTATTGTATTTGTATCATATTTAAATGTAATATATTAAATATAATTTGTATTTAGAAAAAAAGTATTAATATTACATTAATATAATGTGTATTCAGATAAAAAATATTTAACTTGTATTTTAATAATGAATATATGATGTGATGGGTAAAAAAAAAGAGAAAGAAAGAGAATATATAATGTAATTAATAAAAATAATAGAAAAAATGAAATAATAAATAATGATTATATTAGATTTAAAATGTGATATGATTAATATTTGAATGAAATGCTTTTGTATTTAGATAAAAATTAGATTGCATTTAAATGTAATGCAAATTAAATGCTTTTGCCAAATGCATGGTTAATTTGACATGATTCTGATCAGTATTACAGAATCAAAATTAACATATGAAAGAAAGTGTGTTATAATCTTAAACGAGATTTCTATTAAACTCCGTTTGATAAATGCATTACATTACGTTATGTTTAAATACAATGTAAATTAAATGTTTTTACCAAATACGTGATTAATTTGATATGATTCTGATCAGTATTACAGAATCAAAATTAACATATGAAAGAAATTGTGCTATAATTTTAGATGAGATTTCTGTTAGACTCTATTTTATAAACGCATTACGTTTACATTATATTTAAATACAATGCATTGAATACAATTTACATTTAAAGAAAAAATATTTACATTACATTTAAATGCAATGTGTCTTTAAATGAAAAGTATTTTAATTATATTTAAATAATGATTATACGATGTGATGGATTAAAAAAAAGAGAAAAAATATGTGATGTGATTAATAAAAATAATAAAAAAATAAAACAATAAATAACGATTATATTAAATTTAAAATGCGATGCGATTAACATTTAAATATAATACTTTTACATTTAGATAAAAATTGTATTGTATTTAAATACAATACTAAAACAAATAGCACCTTAATTATGCAAAACAATCACCATTTGTCAGACAAGAATAAAAGGAAATAAAATGGGAAATGTATCAAATTGACCCACATTGCTCATTAGAGAGGTAAACCCCGCATCCAATAAATATAAATTATAAGCTCGCAAAAGATCACTGACATGCCTTTTCTTATGGTATATGAACACTAGCCTCTCAAAACATACAGGAACTTTATCAAGACTTGCAGATGAAGAATACCCCTCCTTTCTTATGGAGCCTCGGAAAAGAGCAAGCTAACAAAGCTCCTCTCTAAATCCAAAAAAATATTTAATGTCGCAAAATCCATGCTACCTATTGGTACATTGTTAACCCCGAACTTGAGTAACTAAAGGTGCTTGCTTATAGCTACTTTCAAGATGAAGGGGCGTAGTCTCGGATCGCTGTTGCCAGTTTATTTCGATCCTCCTCTGTTTTCAATCTAATCAAGAAGGTCCGCGCCACAACATTGTCCATAATACCTCCTTCATTTCCATCACCATCTCCCTATAAACAAGAGAAACCACTTTTACAATGCATTACTTAAAGTTAAAAGAAAACTAGGGATTTAAGCAATAGTTTGTAAGTAAATAAAATGAGATAGCCAAACAAATGGATATTGAAAAAGCAAATAATCAGAACCAATATATGTTACCGTGGTATGGAATATAGCAACAATGGAATTCTTCTGTGTATTCGTCTTGATACCAGGATATAGAAAAGCATTAAGCAACAACTTTCCCACCTGAGGAAAGCATTGAAACCGATGAGAGAGCTTTGAACGTAAAGGCTTACACAAACTCTCATTGCAATGATCAAATAAATAGGGGGGAAAAAAGAACACATCACAGCAGACTAATATGTCAGAGAACCCAAATAGGCAAATGGTAATACATGCAAAACAGAAAATGGGAGAAAGAAGTAAACAAGTGAGTACATGATATATAGGAATTTAAAGAGAGGGGGATGACTGAGAAAATACTGGAATAAAACATACATCATTACGAACAATAATTGTTGGTTTGGATTCTTTTGTACCCTTGCTAACACCCTCTTTGCATTTGATAGAAAGCTGCCCTGTGCCTTTATCTTTCCATGGATCTTTATCAGCAGGGTCACTTGACTAGACACATGAAAACACAAAACAGAAACCAAACAAAAAGCAAAGGTTAGAACATACACACAAAATCACATATTAGCATGCATTTAGCAGATGGATACCAACCCAGCATCCCGTATAAACTAAAAATAAAATAAAATAAAAAATAAAAATTACAAATTAATGTTGGTAAAGAAAATAATTAACCAGACCATCAACAGCATTGTGCAAGAAAAAGATGAAATACGTAAATATAGATTTGTGTAATCTTTTTCATCTTGGAAACATAGAAATTATAAGACCAATAATCTCCGTAAGTCTTTCTCCTAGTTTTCGAGCTTACATGGCAATCTTTCAAACATTACCTTCACATAAAGTTTGCACTTAACTTCATGGACGACAACAACACCCTTTTCTTCAGCCTTCTTCACAGACGGGCTGCTGGGTTGCTCTTCAATTTCTGAACGCAAAAAGAACATTAGGAAACTCACACTTATATTAAAAGAAAAAACAACTCTGTAATTTGCCAGATGAATAATCTTGAAATAATGGTGCAGTTTTCATGATTATAATCCATCTTTTAAACAAAATTGGCAAAAGAAGTGATCACAGAAATCTCAAGTTTGCACCAGCTTGTACCCTAACATTTAGGAACATGAGAATGCTCACTTCATACATAGAGCATTGACATATTGACAAACCCAGTACCAAAAGGATGAACAAGAAACGGCCACAAGGTAGTATTAGGTCATCAAATGTTTCACCTACTCAGTCATTTCAAGCTAAATGTCAGAAGTCTAAAGCCTGTCTCTAAGAGCTTACTAGCCACCGACTTTTTTGGGCAATTAGTATAGTTGAATACTGAAGTGCAGAAATTTGATAACAAGTAATTAAACAGATTACTAAAAGAGAAAAGAGAAAAGAGAATGAATTTATCTCACCACCGTCTGCATCATCTAAGGCATCGCGATTTTCAGGAGTTGAACTTTGATTCCCTGCAAAAGAATCCCACAATTGTAGGATTTAAACATCATACTGAAGGAACAAAAAAAAATATTGGACTCTTGTAATCTTCTCTGTATATCATTCTTCATAAGTAACTTAATGCCTGAAACTAAAGCACTTTTACTTTTCCCTTTTTCTCCCTCGCATATGAGCTTTGTTCATAGATCTAAAGCTACTAATCCACAAACAAAGCCTATGAAAGACTAATGGGGTGTTTGTTTACAATTTTGCGTATGCATTGTGTTTAAGCACAATGCAATTTTTATTCAAATGTAAAAGTTTTACATTCAAATACAATACTTTTCAATAATGCCTCAAATACATTTACTATTCCAAAATAATTTGAAAATAATTTTTTTTTCCCATTCACATCATATTCTCTCTTTATCTCACTTTTTCTATCTATTTTTACCAATCACATCAACTTTTCAACTCTAAAATACAATTCAAATACTTTTTATGCAAACATACGTTGCATTTAAATACAAAGCAAATACTTTTTATCAAAATACAAAATGCATTCAATGCGTTACGTTCAAACGCAATGCGAACACAATAAGTTTACTAAACGCCCTATAAGATGAGTTTAGATGCCCTTTTGGAGATGTTTTTCTTGAGTTAGAAAAAATTAGTTTTGGAAAAATATGTTTGAAGGAAAAAAAAAACTGTTTGGAGTGAAAAAAATGTAAAATTTTAAAAATTTATTTGGAAAAAAAAAAATCAATATGGATATTGTTTCGTTCCCCTCAAAATTTTATGCAATTTAAAAAAAAAAAACCATCTCATTTGGATTGACATATGTAAAGTTATGGACTTCCAAAGTTCTAAGTAAATTGTAGCGTTTTTGATATGTAAATAGTAAAAAGTGATGGTGAGGTTAAAAAAAAGGCCAAAAGAGGTGTTTTGGAGATTTTTTTTGGGTGTGTTAAATGGCCCCTAAAATGTTGTAAGAAGTTAGAATAACACTTACCAAATAAGGCTGAGGTTTGATTGTTGGAGAAGAACCCGGGACTTTTACTGTTGGACAATAATCCCGAGCTTTGGCTGTTAGAGAATAACCCGGAGCTTTGGCTGTTGGAGGATACCCCAGAGCTTTGACTGCTGGCGAATATCCCAAAGCTTGGACTAACGGAGAATACCCCAGAACTTTGATTATTGGAAATAACTCCAGAGCTTTGGCTACTCGACGACATACCAGAGCTTTGACTGAGCGCGACTGCTCCCGTTTGGTTGTTGGGGAATATCTCAGAACTCCATGAAGTCACAAAGCTAGAAGTTGTACTCAGAGGGGTAGGCCCAGTTTGTGTCTGAAATAATTTTGTCTCGCAGCTCTTTGTTTCTGGAATCATTTTCTTTTCAGTAGTTTGTGATTCTGTAGCAGGCAAACTTTCGCCATTTGAAGCATTTGCTTTAAGCCAGTTGACAACATCGGTGAATTTCTCCTGAAGGAAGAAGGTGAATAGAGAACATCTTCAAGTTAGTACATAAATCATTTTGCATGCATTGTTATAATGTACAAGCTTCATTCTTAACAACAAAAAATGATCTATGCATAAACATTATTCTTAATCATAATACATATAATCTATGAATTCTCGATCAGGAATTTATTTGATGGTTTTAAGAGCTCAATATTCATCTAGAAACAAATCTAATCCTCATTCCTCAATGAGAAGGAAACTTAGATAAGAATAACTGTTCACTTATCTTGGACATAGCAGCTTATTGATAGTTTGGCAATTCAACCAACTTGATTGGGTATCATAAACCAATATTTCTCATCAATCAAACTGGGTAGTAAGAAGAAAAGGGCGTCTAAGACCGGAAATACAAGCCTTCCAAATGAATGAAAAACAAAGGAATTACCATGATGTTTGAAGCATGAGCTAGGTAGTCCCGGACACCATCTTCCCAAAGTTCATCAGGGTGGTTTTTCAATTGTGTTTGCACCCAACTGGTAAAAATAAATAAATTACAACCTTCAATAAATTATCAAGTACCTCAAGCAAGGATAATTTAAGGCAAACGCAAGCAAAACCGAATGACTTGTATTATCACAAGCAAACAAATATATATACTTGCATGCATACTGACATGCATGTATACATAGTTATACTTAACTTTAAGTCTTCATAAGTCAATAGAATACAACAGATATTGCAAACAAAAGTATCAAAGTAGAAATAAGGAGTACTTAGCAAATTGGGTGTTGAGAGCTCTAACATGCTGCCGAGATGACTCGGCTCGCTGCAAATTTAAAGGAGGGGAGGCCATTGATTTCTGTTGAGAAATCTCTGCCCTGTGAACATCAAACCCCGATCCTACTGTTATTCTTTTATTCCAAATCTGCATCACATTGAAAAACGGACAAGAGCACGATAAGAATCATCTACTAGATAGACAAAATCCAATAAACATTCACAAAATCACCATGTCAAATACACAGAAATGGCATGAAACACATGAATTCATATGCAACAAATGATCATCCGCAACGTTCTTTTACTCATAAATAAACAAACATCAATGCAGATATTATAACTGCCGCGAATTTAAACTATTACAAGACCACAAACTTAAGCTCTCAGATTTTATCAAAAACGAAGTAAAGAGGCCAAACATTTACTTATAGGTTCTGTTTTCTCAGTTGGGCATTCACTTTTCATTGCTCCTCTGCAATGTTCCACCCCAAATCCTGCCATAACCCAATGGAAATTTGAAGGCTTTGGGATACTATGAAAGCTCAAAAATCATTAAACTAATAAAAGTTATTAATTAGCCTCAAAGAAAAAAGTTTTTGAAAACATTACCAAACAAACCCAGTTTACTAAATGCTAATAATAAATAAATAAAACAGAAAAACCCTTGACTTGAAATTGTGAGAAGTCAAGATTTCAAAAACCCAGAAATCAAATTAGTCCCAATAACACTATTTAGCTCATTTATCTAAGTCAATTTCTTTACAGTAACCCCGAATTATTTGGAAAAGGAAAATGGAGTTCAATCAGCTTGGAAAGAGGGAAAAAAAAAAATCAAAATTCTGACACTTTTTACTGAGAGAAGCAAAAGCAACAAACCGGGACCAAAACCGGAAGCTCCAATCAACATTTATGCTGGAAAAGGGGATAAAAACTTGAAACGCGAAACTACAGATGATTGAAAATAAAAAAGAAAAATGAATAAATAAATTTGAGAGAGAAAAAGGACTTTAATGTTGGAGAGAAAAAAATAATAATAAAAAGAAAAAGATGAGAAAGAAAAAGCGAAATAAACGTACGACGGAGTCATTTTGGGTGGGGGGATTCGATTCCGACACGGCGAAACGTTTCGTTCCTTTCATGATGATACAATTTCAGTGAGAGAGAGAGAGAGAGAGAGAGAGAGAAGGAACTTTGGAAAGAAGCTGAAAAAAGCGAAAAATAGGGTTCGTCGAAATTCTTTGCTTTTTGTCTATGGGCGTGAATTGATTACAATTAAAAAATAGAATAAAATAAACAGCATAAGAGGAGGAAAAAGAGCCTTTTCCCCGAATTTAAAAATGAAAAAAAAAAAGGAAGTAAATGATGAATTAAAAAGGGTCATTTGGGGCCGTCGGATCAGATGGCGAACTAATATTCAATTGGAACCGTTGGATCATTTCAGAAAGCGTGGGGGTGGTTTTTTAATATTTTTTGTTAATAAGGGATTAGATTAAAAACACAGCAGGAACACATGGGCCACGTGCTTTGCACAGAAGTGGATACCCAAACTTGTGGGGTCCACCATTACTGAGATCTTTTTGAGGGAACGAAACTGGGCTTAGAGGCTGGGCTGAGCCCATCACGTAGCCCCATTGTCTGGACATCTAAACCATGAGGAAACGACATCCGGTTTACTAGAAACGACAACCGTCTACTAAAGCGAGAATGTCATGAAAAAGATCAATCGGTTATTCATAAAAATCGTGCCACTAATTAAAACAATTACAAATCCAAAAGACGATAACAGCATAAGAATGAAGATATCATTGAAAAAGGCAACTTCTTACGAAACGACAATAACGTGATAAACGACGCTAATAGTAATAAAACGACAACAACTTTGGAAATGAAACGAGAGAACATCGAAACGACATCATTGATACAAAACGACAGCATATTATTAAACGACTGAATTCTTAAAATGATTATCGTAAATTATAGGATAATTTCTTAACAAAATACGTACTTAATAAAAACGACGTCATTACTAAAAAACCAACAATATGCTTGCAAAAGACATAACCGTACAAAACTCGCTTGTAAACGAAAGCTTACAAAACTTGCCTTTGTAAACGAAAGAATCATCAAAACAAAATCATGGTTTAAAAAATGATGATGTTAAGAAACTCCGAAGAATGGCATCACTGTGAAGAAACGATAAGATCCTGGATTCCTAATTAAGGACATTGCCACAAGAAAACCAGAAAACGACAGCATCTTAAACGACCACATCTTGTGAAACCAGTGGTTATTGTCCGTCAAAGGACAGCGACTTGGGAAAAAAAATGAAATGAAATCAATAGATTCTCCCCCAAAAACATCGTCGTCAAAAATCGACAATGCCCGATTAAACGACTACATTAAAATGAAATGACAAACTTAGTAAAACGACCACATTCAGCTAACAAACAGTCTTCAAAACTGTAACATCTTCGGAAAAAGACAACAAATAGAAAACGACAGTTCGATAAACGGGTGACATATCTAGGGGAAAATCCCATGAAACGATAGCAGCTTTGATATTTGTCAGGAAATAATAGAATTTTGAGAACCGATTGTACCAGAGGAATGGAAGGAATCTTCAAACGAAATGAATTTAAAAAAATCAACATGTCAGGAAAAAAAAGAAGCATAAACTACACTACTATAAAAAAGGACGGAAAAATTCCTACAACAACAATATCTTTAAGTACAACATCAAACATGATAAATCTCTAAAACGACATAATATCGAAACGATAGAAACGGCCAGTTAAAATGACAACAATTTGGAAAGGTCAATATTTTGATAGAAACGGCATGTCAAATGAAATAAGATTCTAAGAACGATAGTAGAAGAAATAAAAAGTAGTGTGAAATAAGTGGGAGAGGAGAAATTTGAGTGCGAGTTCTCAGATGTGAAATATGTAAGAATAAACTAATAAAGTGCATCTTAAAAAAGGGGTACGCTCATGAAAACAACACCTCAACTTTATGATTCTTATTATTGACCAAAAACATTGTCATGATTTATATACCATTTTCCTAATAGTTTAATTACTAAAAAGATAAATAAAACAAAAATAGTTTCCCATAAACCTAATTGATGAATAACATTTGGCTTTTCTTTATCTCTTTCTCCTTTCTTTTTTTTTTTTTCTTTTTATCATAATCTCAATTGTTTAATAAGCTGAAAACCATCAGAATTAGCTTAAATAAAAAGCGAAGATTTTGAATATAAGCTCTCAAATTTCAAACATAATAGTTATTTTATTTCTTTTTAATAAATGAGAGTCATAGGTCCCATATCGTTATAAAAATGAAAGAAAATTGTTTTATAAGCTAAGCTCTATAATGTAAGGTTAGGATTAATGCATAACTAGCTGGCATATGTTTAAGTTGTGTATTTTTCAAGCAAATGAGGAAAGTGTAACTCATATCAAAAATGAGGAAAATCTAATTCATTATAAGAAAGAAAGAAGAATTCTGTAATTGCAAAAGTAGAGCTCATGAAAACCCAAATACAATTTCAAAAAATTCTCTCTTTTTCCTTGCCTTGTCTGATCTTATCTATGTTCTTTCTCTACTCTACGCAGCAAACGTAAACCATGACTTGGAAATTTCTGGAACCTAGAAACAAAAGTAAAAGAAAACTTAAAAAGCAAAGCAAAAGACAGATAGTGAATTAAGTCTGCAAACTTCCTTTAGACCAAAGCTCTTTTCTCCTCGTCTTCTTCTACACTCTCTTTGGTTTCTGTTTCGAAATTGGATTTTGAATGCTTGGAGCTGGCAACAGCATACCGAATTGTACGCCAAGTAGGGATTTTGTTTTCGGGAATCGTCTTTAGCATGATTCCCATGGATATGAGCAAAAGTCCTATCCCATGTTGGTCAGTCAAGGGCTTTGTAAATATCATGTATGAAAGCAACAAAGTGACTGCTTTTCTCGCGGTCGTTATCTGCAAAAAAAACAAGTTCAAATTTAAAAATGGCAATGTTAAAACTACAAGATCCTCCTAATTCCACATTAACAGCGACTAAAAAGAAAAATGTGTTGGTGTTAATACCATGGCAGTGGTGGCAGCGCCGAAAAGAGCGACGAGGGATAGCACGGAGACTTGGCCGACGTATGTCGCCATGGCTTCGAACACCAGCACCCCGTAGACATAAGGATGCTGCAATTGTGTCACACTGAAACAGTTAGCATAATTGAGATTTTGAATGTGGATACTGAAGGAACTGGTGGAGCTTGAAGCACAAGGAGAAGGAGAAAAAGAAATGAATTAACTGTTTGTTAAAAGTCCAACCACATTGACCAACTTCATTATCAGCTACCATTATTATTTCTCCCCAATAAAATCCTTTTAGGTGATTGTGGTGGGCATTTTGCCAATGACTTAACACCAACTTCATCATGTACAACAACAAAAATTCACACAAAAACAAATTTAAAATAAATAAATAAAGATTTGAGCCTTGCTCTACCTCGGAACAAGAGGTCCAAGCTTGGAACAGTTCTCCTGTTAGAATCATCGGTGGAATCAAAAAAGGCAAGCCAACCACTGTTGAGCAGAACAACATCTCCATCTGCAGAAATAAATCAATAATAATAATAATAATAATAATTACAAAAAAGCAACAAAGAGTTATGCAATTAAACTTTGGCTGGTAATAGAGATGACCTGTGTGGTATCTGGATTCATGGTAAAGATTGCCTCTTGCACATTCCCCAGAAAAGCATCCATGATAAGAGCACCCGAGATCATCACAACGCCGAAAATGTGAAAATTGGGAGATGTTTGAGCATCAGCTAAAGTGAAAAGTATGAGACCAATCACTAGAAGCATTGCAGAGACGTATTCATGAATCGGGTATTTTCTTCTCAGCCCTGGAATGAAAGCACCCATGACCATAACAGGTAGTACCTGAATTTAACAAGGAAACATGTTACTAGCATCCATGGTTGAGCCACATTTTTCGACTGCTCAGAAATTGTCGAATATAATAATTTGCGAGTCTCAAAGTTGATCTGTGAATTCGCGTGACTGGGCTTTTAACGTATGATTATGACCACATATTCCTAGTAGCTACCATTTCTTCAGATTTTCAACTAGTAATTAAAAGTTACCATGCAAAAATGACTAAATCATTTCTCAAAGTCGGGGTGTGAATCTGTGCGGTTGGTTAAAAATGTGTGACAATGGCCAAATATTACCAGTAGCTATAATCGGTTAAAAATTTATAAATCGGCATATGAATTTGTACATTCGGTTAAAATCGTCGACAACAACCCAAACAAGGAGAACGAAAAATGAAAGTGGAAAAAGATTATAACTTTTAACAATGTTAGGTTGGTTTTAGGGTGTTACCTTGGTGGATTTGAACATGATTTGAGCCGGGTAGTTGAGAAAAGCCAAGGATCCCTTGGTGAGTCCTTGAGAACCCATTAGAACTGCAGAGAGCTTAACATATGTGTTCCATGAGTTGACCATTTGCTTGGTGGTGAAGCCTTGGAGGTATATGAGCGTGACATATACAAATCCTTGCACAAAAGTGAAGTACCACCCATAACTGCCAAAGTGGAGTTAACACTTATTATTTTCATAATTATTATTATTGTCTTCGTTAAAAGGACTAGAAATAGTGAAAGATATTAGTTCGATGATAATTATATATCTGACTATATAGAGCTTGAATATTAGGGAAAAAAAAGGACTAAAATACCTGAATTGAAGCCGATTATACACGTATTCCTGAGATAAAAGCAATTATAATAATGACAAAGAGAGAGTAGAAAAAAGCAGGGGGAATTCAAGAGCAATAAAAGTTATGAAACAGTGCACCAAAGAACGATGCATACTACAACTCGCTGCTTTTTCTCAAATTTTTTTTTTTTTTTTTGGGTTGAAAAAATGTACAAACCACTAATTCAGACCAAAACAAAGTAATGAAAAACAATAACAATAAAATTAGGAAACAATGCAGAGTATGAACATGGCAAGGCTAAGAATATAATGTGAAACTACTTTATTGTTAAAAAAAAAAAAGGATTTGCATTATTTTAGAAACCAAAAAGGGAAAAAAAAAGATGAATGAAAGTATGATAGTTGGAATCGGAAATTTTAAGGTTGTTTCTCCTACAAAATCAAAAAAAAAAAAAAATAGCATGTTACAAAAATGGAAACCAAAAAAAAAGAAGAAGAAGAAAATACAAGGAGAGACCTCACAAACACCGTTAACAAGGTAGCCAAAGAAGAAGCCAGAGGAGCAGATGAGGAACTGTTGCCATTTAGGCCTTTCTGTGAGTGAAATCCCGAAAAGGGACATTGTTTGATCCTCGTTCTTCATCACCTCAAATCAAATCAACCAAAAAACACAGAAAAAAAAAAAAAGAACACTCTTTTCTTCTTGTTCTTGTTCTTATCTCCCTTGAGTGTCGTTGTTTTGCATGGTCTTTTAAAAGGGTCTGTTTTAATCACATTCGAGAAGACAAGTATCAAGAAAAAACAAGCAGACCTCTTCCCAGAAGAGGAACCTTTTCTCGCTTTCTTCACCTGCAATTCTCTCTCTCTCTCTGTGTTTTGAGAGAGGTGGCACAAAGTAAAGCAGGCTTTGAGGCTCGAAAGAAGGGAATGTTTTTTTCAAGGAAGAAAGAGAGAGAGAGAGAGAGAGAGAAGAGCCTTGCGTTTCACATGAATCACGGTACACCTGGACGGTTCACCAAGCACAGTTTTTCCCGGAAAATTTAACTACATATTAAATTTTCTCGCGGAAGAAATTTACCGGTACGAGTTTGGTTTCAGAAGTCTTTTACTCTTTTTTGTGTATTTAATGCGCTCTCTCCGCAATGCAAAAGAGAAGGGCTTTGGCTTTGGAGTTTGCCGTTTGGCGTTTGGTCGGACAAAGCGGTTGACTGCGATCCCCTGTGAGCGTCATTAAGACCATGCGGTGCGCACGGGAAACCATTCACTAATCACAACAAACCACATTTTATTCCCATATAAGCCGTTATTTAAATTATTTATTCCTCCTTTTTTTTTTTTTTCTCATTAGATGGAGAATTCTTTTGCAGGTAAAATAATAATAAAGGAAACTCTCACATATTGTGTGTATTTCAAACTGTTAATTTTTTTAAATTTAGAAATGAGAATTCAAACATGGCATCTTTAAATCGATTTAGATGTGGTGTTATATCAACCATTAAATCTAGTACGTTTACTAGTTATTAAGATTTATGTGTCCACTTAAAATTTTGATGGTTAATTGAATATGAATATTTCTTTCTCTATCCTTTCTAAACTCTTATATTTTCTCTTTTAATTATTCTCTTGTTCTCTATCTCTTTCTTTAATGTAAGGGGATATATGGTAAGTGTATTACGTTTGTATTATATTTGAATATAATATATTAAATGTAATTTATATTTTGATGAAAAGTATTTGTATTATATTTGAATATAATGTGTGTTTATATGAAAAGTATTTGAATTGTATTTAAATAATGAATATGTGATGTGATGAATAAAAGTATAGAGAAAAAAAAGAAAAAGAAAAAAAATATATGATGTGATTAGTAAAAGTAATAGAAAAAGTAAAATAATAAATAATGATTGTATTAGATTTAAAATTTGATGTAATTTGTATTTGAATGCAATATTTTTATATTTTGATAAAATTACATTGTATTTGAACATAATGTGAATGCAATACGATAAATAAACGTAGCATAATATTAATCCAACTCTAGCATCATACTTCTTTTTTCATCTAATATATGTTCTTAAAAAATTAATGATAAAAATTTGATGGGATCACGCAATATAAAGAGAGACAAAAAGGAATATTAATTCTAACACTTACTCGATATTGATATTGATTCCCAATTAAAGAGAATTAATGCCAAATATATTATTGTACCATTAATAATTTCACATTTAATAAGTTAATTGTTAACATATAAAAAAATTGATAATTACGTTAATAAACTTTATATTTTTGATGTTTGGCAAATATTAGAAAGGAATTGAACTCTTTCGATTACTTTATGATTTAGTAGACATGCTCAAAGTTTAGTAAAGTTTTTCATTCTCCTTTCTTTTTCTTTGTTTTGATATGATTTTAATATAAAATTATAATACATGTATTGTCTGGTCTTAGCATGATATTTTTTAATGTACTTGATTACCACATGATTCTATTAATTAGATATCATATGGCTTAACCAGGCAGTTTAATTCCTGAAGGGATTTATATGGCGATTTTATTTTAGGGCATGGAAAGTGAAAACAAATTAACAAGACGTTTCTTTTTAAGGAAAATAGGTATGAAGATCACAAGATTAGGGTCTTCTTTACTTTATTCACTTTGATTTAGCTTCAATCTGGCGTTACTTGGCACATGTTACTGGAGGAAGGATTTCCGTACATGTAAAATTATTCCTCTCCAAATCTTGATTAGATGTTTGGTTGGTGAGAAAAAAGAGAAGAAAAGAAAAGGAAAGATAGGGACCAAAGTAAAAAAAGAAAAAAAAAAAGGAAACAATTTGTTTCTTTCTTCGGGTTTGAGCAAACTGGAAGGAGTATGAAAAACGTCAGGCCTGTTTTGGAATGAATTCGTTGTGTAGTGGAATTGGACATAAATGATTGTTAAAACTAGGGCGTGCGTTATGCTGAGATACTATGCAAAGACATCATATATGAAGACATACATACATACATACATACATACATACATACATATATATAATGTATATGTTCTACCTACAGACTCTTTGCTTTCCTTTTTCTCTTCTATAAGTCGTTTGGTAGTAAAAGTAATTCACTTTAATTCTCATATACGTATTTTTCATCAACTTAAAATTGTATTTCCTCTATCCCTTTAAAAAAATTTGTATTTCCTCTGAAGAACTTTGCTTATAAGTTATAACTAACTAGTAATCTTTTATTTTATTTTATTTTTTTCATGGTGCTTGTCTATCAAGTAAAGAACACGAAAATAACTAAAAAAAAAAGCAAAACTACAAGAGTTCATGTAGTCTTAGCTTGAGTTCAATCAATAAAACAGTCTTATGGTACAGGCTTAAGGGACATTTGGTAAACACATTGCATTCACATTGTATTTAAACACAATGCATTATATGCATTTTGTATTTGGATTAAAAGTATTTGTTTTGCATTTGAATGTAATGTATTTTTAAATGAAAAGTATCTAAATTATATTTGTATTGTATTTGAATGCAATGTATTGAATACATTTTGTATTTGGATGAAAAATATTTGTTTTGCATTTGAATGTAATGTATTTTTATATGAAAAGTATCTAAATTATATTTTAGAATTGAAAAGTTAATGTAATTGGTAAAAATAGATAGGAATGTAAGATTTAGAGAAAATATGATATGAATGAAAAAAATTATTTTTATGGGTTGTTTGGTAAACGCATTACGTTTGAATGCAATTCGTTTTTTGAGTGTTGTATTTGGTTGAAAAGTATTTATTTTGTATTTAAATAAAATGTGTATTTGGATTAAAAGTATTTGAATTGTGTTTTAGAGTTGAAAAGTTGATGTGATTGATAAAAGTAGAGATAAAAGATTAGAGTTGAAAAGTTGATGTAATTGTTTTAAAAAACAAAGAAATAGTAATTGTTTTTCTAGCACTGTTAAAAAGGATTATATTTGAATGCAAAACTTTGCGTTTGATGTAAAATTACATTGCATTTGAATATGATTAAAATGTAAATTTTTTACCAAATGAGGCATTAATCTATTTTAGAATAATAAATGTATTTAAGTTACTATTGAAAAGCATTATATTTAAACGTAACACTTTTATGTTTAGATAAAAATTACATTACGTTTAAATATAATACGAATGCAAAACTATAAACAAACACCCCATTAATCTAACGATAAATATACCTCTTGTCTTTAATGTCAATATCAAGAATTTGAATAAAAAAATTGAAAAGCAAAAACTTTTACGATTGGATAAAAATTACATTATATTTAAATATAATAAAAATATAAAATTATAAATAAACATCTCATTAATCTAACTATAAATATTCCTCATGTCTTTAATGTTAATATGGAGAATTCGAATCTAAAAAATGAAAAATAGAATATGTAGAAAGAAAGAGATAATTGAGATGTACACCTAACGTAAAAAGAGAGTCAAGATCCAATCAATATTTCTTTCATTTATTTAAATCCATATAAGATGAATTATAAGATGGTTGGAGCTACTGAAAAAACAAAAATACAGTGCCCATTGAAGCCAAATACTCTCAAGGTGGCTTTAGTCATTCAATGACCCAAAACCTTGTTCAGTGCCTGCCCAAATGACGAATACAACCCTGAGTTGTTCCAATATTTGCACGATCAGTACTTTGACAAAAGTCAAAAAACATTTTTTTTTTTTTTGGAAATATCACAAGAGATCCAGCAAAAGTTCCTTCACCAAAGAATCCCAAAGCTGAAATTCCAACTCCAAGCCAATCTCTTGCTTTTCCTCATCCAATTTTCTCCATTTCCCGTCTTTTTCCATATCCTTAACATAAGCATTTCTTGCCTCCTTCACTTCCCAACCCAATGACACCTCTCTTGTCTCTCCATTTAACCAATCTTCAGCCTCTCTCAAAGCCTCTTTCTGATTGAACACCTCATTTGCCTTGCTCTCTTCCATTACCCTATCTCGGAAGAAATCGAACAACAAGTTATCTACCTTGGAGACCAAGTTATTGATCTTCAAAGGAGTGCTTGAACTAGTACTATTAGTCCTAATCTTGATGAGTTTCATCATCTCCCGTGCTTTTCTTTCACTTTCCTTTCTCTTGCCACGATCTTTGTCTTCATGGATGGAAAATTTAACTAATTTGTCTTCCAACTCAGACATTGCAATTCTCTTCTCTAGGTCTATCGGTTTCAATTGTGTGAGATTCTCAAATCTTCGAATCTTTTGTAGAAGTTTTTGTTTATTTCCTGTTTTTCAATCAAATGTTAAGTATACTTCAAGATTTATCTCATTATTTACTACATAGAAAGATTGGAATATAGAGAAAATGCAAGTACTCATGAGTCCTCATCTCGCTGACATTTTATTTTAATTATTTGTAAATATAGATTAATGTGTAAGTTTTTGTTGATCTCAAAGTTAATATGTTAACTTTTTTTATTAGTCCAAAATAAAATATAGTGATGATTACGTGATAAAAGATAGGAGAGAGAGAGAATACCTTCCAAACGAGCAAGTTTATGACTAAAAGAAGAGCGAGTCTCGTCATGATCATCATCTTTAAATGGACAATCTAACACGGATATGGGACTAAATTGTTCTTTTCCCTCTTCATTTGGCCACTCCTGTTGCACATTTGCTCACCATAATCAATATTCAAATTACAATAAGGAATAAATATTTAGAGACCGTTCAATTTTGTTCGAAAATAAAATCAAGCCTTACAAAAGCAAAATAGCTATTAAGTCTATGTATTGCCACACACATGGTCATATCATCACAATTGATGTCGCTAAGCTTTTTTTTTTTTATCCTTTTATTTTTTGAAATAAAATTTAACTGTATTCATTTCTTATGTGCAATTGCAAAAGATATTTTATTTAATTTTTGTTGGAGTTTGGGAGTGGAGTTCTAACCCTCACCTTATCTTATATGATTTGATGCAAGAGTGTAAATAATGTCGTATGGCGGCCTATTATCCGTGCAAGTCCAAAGCATGTAGGGTCTAAGGTAGGGTTAGGTCTACCTGTACACTCTCATTTGTCTACTAAAAAAGGATTGTCCTTAGACACGATTGTAGGCCCAAATTAGAAACAAGTGAAAACCACACGAGGTGAATTGTTAAATAGCATCCAAATATTCATAGCAAAAAAAAAAAAAAAGGAAAAGTATAGTTTTTTTTTTTTTTTCCTTTTACTTTACTCATAACTTTTAAGTAGGGAGAGAAAAGAAGTAACTAGTATATTTACGAAATTATTGAAAACATTTTCATTTTAGAGTTATTATTATTATTATTATTATTATTATATAATAAAGAATAAGACAAAGACGTAAATAAGCATATTTCGAGAATATACTTATGTATTTCCCTATTTAACAATAACCCAATTTTGTAAAATCATGTTCTCATGTAAATTGACACAAGAAATATAAAAAGAATAAATAATTCCAATAATATACGGTATTAGGATATGTTTTAGGAAGTTACCAAGTTATTTGTCACGCATCGGCTCAAGACAACAAACAAAAGTCGAGAAGAGGTAAAATCCTAAGGCTTGCTTGACTTGGTTTTGTCAACCCACTAGATCCTAATATATAACATCTGACTAATTCCCTACTTAACTATTTCCCCTACTTTCTAAACCGAGTTAAATATTTAAAAAGCAAAACTTGCTTCACAACATAATAAATATATTTAAGACCTCATTTATTTTATTAATCCAGATTTAAAATTTTATTTTTAATTTTATTTTTTTTAAATCAATAAAGATTATAATTAAATTAACTAATTTTTAACTTAAAATTTTATTTTATTCCAAACTCAATTTAAGAGCAATTTAAATCTTAAATAATGATTATTAGTTTCAACATCTTCTCAACACACTCTTTTTTTTTTTTCTCTAATGAAAAAAAAGGCCTTTTGTTGACATGATTAATATTTAAATAATAGTTAATTTCAAATACTAATTATTAGTTTCAACAACTTTATCTATGCACTTTTTTTTTTTCCCGAGGAACAAAAGGCCTTTGAAAGACATGACTAATATTTAAATAATAGTTAGTTCCAACAACTTTTTCTATGGTTCAACCAAATTTTAGTACTAATTAATAATTTGTGCAACACACATTTTTTTAAATTTTGCCTTTTACACAAGAATTATAGCAATCGTGTGTCACATGCTTAAAATTAATTAAAAAGGGGAAATATCGAACAATTAAAGCCAAAATGGCAAACGAAAATCATCTTAAAGTTTTATGCCACAAAAAATATTAACGACCATTTTTTGTCACCGACAAAAATTAAGAGAATTTGGTGGAAACCCTTTAAAAGAAGCTAAAATTCTTAAGAAGTTCTCAAAAAATAATGCAAAAATTAATAAATATTGAAACAGGCAGCTAACCACTCCTTCCCAATCGATGTCTATGGTTCGACAAGGACTTTAAATTAAATAAAATTAAGCCCAATTATTTATTGGAAAATCTCATCCACAAAAACCAAAAAAATAAAAAATAAATTTAATAATTTATTATGAAGATGCATAATATTGTGTAGTGATTCGTATTGTCCTAGATATAGTCTTCTGGGTTTCCAACACGTAGCGCGATCGTAGGCGTGAGAATAGTTGGGTGCATTTAATATCGTAGGCCTGAGAAGTAGAGTATACATTCCCAAGAAATACCCCACACGTGATCATCATACAATCCCTAGGTCCAGCTAGCCGTGGCTCTCTAATTTTCCCGCTTGCCAAGCAACTTCAAAATCCCAATCTCATCCTTTTTCACTATTTCCACTCACTCCCCCATAACCCTTTTTCGCTACTTCCACCTCAATCAAAGACTAATACCCTAAGTACACGTTTAGTACAATTATTTTTTTAGCATTGCATTTAAATGTAATGTAATTTTCTTCTAAATACAAAAAAATTTCATTTAAATACCAATCACATCACATTTTAAATCTAACACAATCACTATTTACTACATCATATATTCCCTCTTCCTCCTTTTTTTCTTTCTACTTTTATCCATCACATCACATATTTATTATTAAAATACAATTCAAATAATTTTCCCCCAAACACACATTGCATTCAAATGCAATGCTAATACTTTTCCTCTAAATACAAATTGCATTCAATGCATTACATTCAAACGTAATGCAAATGCAATGCGTTCACCAAACGAACCCTAAATAATGCATAAGTCGAATCCAGAATAAGATGGAATTTTAATTCTAAACTGATTAACTTAATTATAATTTTTGTTAATTTAAAAAAAAAAGATAAAACTGAAATCAAAATTTTGAATTTGAACTTTTGATCCATTCAACTCCTAATTAGAACTTTCTATTTTCATTTCTTTTAGGTTGGAAGATTATATTAATTACCACTATATAAATAGATAAGCATGAACTGTTTTGTAAAAGAAAAAATGTTGAAAAGTTAAAATTCAAAAGCTCAAAAAAATCACCATAATAAAGTAATATATTAATGAATAAAGTTAGGGTCTCCGCGAGTCCATGTGTTTGAGCATTTTTAGTTATTATAAATAAACGACTTATATAAAATAATAATAATATTGAGTGGTTTTGGTAGCTTGAGAAATAATTTTGAGAGTGAGCCAACGAATCAAAAACGGGACTCACCAACAGACACAGATTAATATATATAAATATATGTGTGTGCGCGTGTGTGTGTGTATATATATCTATATTTAAATATATTTATTTCAAAAAATAAAAAGAAAATAATGATTAGTCTAGGCACGCGAAGTACTGAATAGAAACTCAAAGTTACCTTCGGTGTGCTTGTTGCTTCCGTCGAATCCTCACCGACAGCAATATCTACTTTCTTGTTGACCTTTAGCGACACATCTTTTTCACCCTCAGCGACGTCGTTTGTGGTCGAACTCGGCGAGTCCGAAGCAAAGTCACTGTCGCACCAACTGTTACTGCTCGTGCTCGTTGAGACCCTGCCTGTAGTAGTAGTAGTAGTAGTAGTAGTACTGATCACAACCGTCGGTGATGTAATTCTTGTGGTCGTGGTATCTTGATCTGGCGGCTCATAATGTTTCTCGAGTGCTTGATTGGGGAACATCAATCTCGACCGTCGGATTCGATTACCTTCGATTTTGTCGGATTTTCCCCAGAAGAAGAGCTTCCTCGAAAGACTTCTCGGAAGAAGCGACGGCGACGGTGACGTCGATCTTTTTTTGACGGAGGGGAAAGGGAAGTGCTTGACGGCGTTAATGATGGCGTCGGAAGCTCGCTGGAGCGCCGACAATGTAGATGATGATGACGATCTGGAACGGCTTCTCTGGAGCCGTTGATCGTGACCACTTTTTTTCTTACGGTGATCCGACGACGACGATGAAGATGATGATGGCCTCTGTTTAAGATCAATCTCGAGGAGGAGTCGGACGCTTGTGCAGCACTGTCGGCGGGGGAAGGACTTGAAGCCGTTGGATGAGCAGGAGCTGAGATCGTCTAAGAGAAAGTCCTTGAGCATCAACGGCTTGATCGGTTTTCTGATCATCATCAGCATTTGGTGATCATGGTCATGAAGATCAGGACCAAGAGAAGCTGAAGAAGAAGCCATATTGTATACAGCAAAGCAGAGAAGAGAGTTTGAAACTGGGCTGACTGGAATTTTTAAAGAAGAAGAAATATAAAGAAAAGAAAATTAAGAAATATCAGAAGGTTTCACAGAGACAGAGATTCTGAAAAGCTAGCTGATCAGAGAGGGAAAAGTATCAGAGACATTACTCAAAAGACCATCTGAAGAAAGGTTAAGAAAGAAGCAGAACTTTCCATAAATTCACCTTCTGAAACATCAGAGCTGAGAAATTATATACATATGTGTGCGTGTGTGTATATTCAGAGAGAAAGAGAGATATGGGATGAAAAAGCTAATAAACTAGCCAAATACACTTTAATTAAACACACAAGTAGTGCATTTAAGAAAGAGGTATTTTGGCTTATTTGAGAGAGGAAAATGAAAAGATGATTTATACAAAAGACCTGAAGGTACTGAAGAAAGAGAGAGGTAGGTTCTGGGTTGAAGATCTCAAGGCGTGAAAAGCGAAATATATTTGCAGAGCAGTGCCGAATATATATGTATGTATTATAGTAGTTTTTGCAGAAGAGAAAGAGAAAGAAGTTGAAGAAGAAAGATCAAGAAGAAGAAGAAGAAGAAGAAGAAGCTGAGATGCTTCTCTAGCTCTTGTGGTGTGCTGTCTGGTGGATTTTGAATCTCAAGTTTGGTTATTTTAATGTTTTTTGTATTTAGCTGGGGAATGTGAATTGTTTATTATGTGGGATTTTTACGTGCAAGAATTTAATGCTGGGGGCCGTTTTTTTGGGGGGTCATGAGCTTGGACTTTGGACTCATATGCGACCTCTAGTTGACCTTTTACAAATTTTGAATATCTTATTATTAATTTAATAAAATATAACAAACAAACAAATAAATTTCTTTTAAGTTTGATAGAGATAAAACGATAGGATCCGTGTAGTAGTAGTACTGTAGCTCTATTCCATGCAGAAAACTGTCCCTCCCATCACGCGCTTTGCCACGTGTTATGTATGCCCTTCTCTTTCTAAGCGTTTTTGATAGACATATTATATTTTAATTGTATTTGAATGTAATTTATTTTTTGAATGTTGTATTTGGTTGGAAAGTATTTGTTTTGTATTTAAATGAAATGTGTGTTTAGATGAAAAGTATTTTAGAGTTGAAAAGTTGATATAATTAATAAAAGTAGAGTTAAAAAGTTGATGTGATTGTTTTAAAAAACTTTTGAATAGTAATTGTTTTAGTAGTACTATTGAAAAAAATTATATTTAAATGTAAAACTTTACGTTTGATGTAAAATTACATTGCATTTGAATATAATTAAAATGCAAATATTTCACCAAACACCTCCTAAACATAAACTTGTGTAATTACAAAATTGCTTACTCTTACAAACAGTTAATTGGTAATATTTATTTACATTTACTTTAACGTATAAATAGGATGAACATATATAATAATATAATTAATAATCTCTAATATAATTTTATTATCCAGTTTTAAAATTACATTGCATTTGAATATAATTAAAATGTAAATATTTCACCAAACACCTCCTAAACATAAACTTGTGTAATTACAAAATTGCTTACTCTTACAAACAGTTAATTGGTAATATTTATTTACATTTACTTTAACGTATAAATAGGATGAACATATATAATAATATAATTAATAATCTCTAATATAATTTTATTATCCAGTTTAAAACTGGATAATAAAATTATATTAGAGATTATTAATTATACATATAATTAAAATAAAATTATTTATTTTAAAATAAATAAAATACATATAAAATATATTTTTTAATTTAAAACATACCTAACACTTTTTTATTTGAACATAAACTTGTGTAATTACAAAATTGCTGACAAGAGATTCCTTTTTGACTCATATTTGAAACCACCCACTTGGTGGGCTAGCTACTACAATAACAAAAACTTGATAATAAAATTATATTAGAGATTATTAATTATACATATAATTAAAATAAAATTATTTATTTTAAAATAAATAAAATACATATAAAATATCTTTTTTAATTTAAAACATACCTAACACTTTTTTATTTGAACATAAACTTGTGTAATTACAAAATTGCTGACAATAGATTCCTTTTTGACTCATATTTGAAACCACCCACTTGGTGGGCTAGCTACTACAATAACCTTAGTAAAGAAAAACTAGTAGAAATAATGTTACTCAGAGATGTAACTTCATCAGATAGAAATATCATATGGTTCTTTTTATGAGATTTTTGTAATTACTTGATTTTTCCTTATTTCAATGAAAAGATAGTTTTGTAAGTCACTTTTTACCATAAAGTTTTTGTAATTAAGTGGTCTTTCTTCTTAAAAAAAAAAACGGAATAATAAATCTACGAGGTAGAGTTTACAGCTGGAACTGAATTTAAGTTTATATAACGATAAAACTTATCCATCACAGGAGAAAAATAAGTTGTTTGATTACCTAATAAAGTTGACAGCTTTAGAGCGACTAAATAAATGGTGTTGAAAAGGGGATTCTAATTATGGTACAATGGTGAACAGAAACAATAATAGAGGATAATTTTACTATTTTTCTCTGTTGTAATTAATGCAAAATTAGCGTGAAAGACTAGCTCCACGTGAGGGGGGAGCCAGTACTGCTGGAGCAGTATATGTTGATGTTTCAATCATTTCACAAGAAATGTTGCTGATCAATCAACTGGACCCTAATAATTAATTACCACTAATTTGCTCTAAATAAGCATGATTAGGACATTTAACAACTAAATGTGTACAATTCTTAGTTAAATATGTCTGTTTGGCACATAATTAAGTTAATTAACAGTTGTATATGTACGGAAGAACTACTGGGAGTACAAGAAAGATTATCCCAGACACAACACATAATTATAAATCTTTCACCAAAAAAAAAAAACACGTAATTATAAATTTAAAATTATTTCAAAATGAGGAAGATTTTGAATGTTTATGATTCTTCTTCTTTGGTGTGTGTTAATGTCAGATTCAAAAGCCAGAGCTACCCGTGCTTGGTGATGATCATGATTATAGCGTCACGATATTGTAAACTAAAGGGCAAACATAAGCATTGGTATTCTACAAATACTGTTGCAGCCCTTATTATATATACACACACGCATATATATATATATACAAAATAATATAGCTTCGGAGTGTCTATTGATGCGAAGTCCAACCAAATTATTACCGAACCATTTGGGTGATCAGAAAGTACGTGCTTTCTTTTGTGCATGAAATTAACATATCGTCTTCCCAGTAGGAAGCTATCATGACAGTACTTGGTTTTGACAAAATTCAAATGATATGAGTTATTCAAACTACTTGTTTGGAATTGAGGAGGCAAAAATTTCTCCCCTTGGAAGGCTAGACGTTGAGTTCGATTTAGGTTGCAACCTACTGCCTCCCTCTCTCTCTCTCTTTTTCTCTTTCTCTCCTTTTCGAATTCAAGATCAAGATTCGAATTATATATTTTATGATAAAATCAAGTAATAATTACTGATAAAATATTTATATTCTGTTGTAATAATTTTGCGTCTAATTAAGAATCAATTAAATTCTAAAAACTAATTCTATAAATTGCTTTGTTAGGTTGGCATATATTTGGATTTTGTCAAGTTAATTTAATGTGTCATTTCAAGGAAGTATTAAAGAGGAAGCCTAAAACTTTTATATTTGAGTTATTTCTCCAATTATGTATGATGTTGATTATACTAAAATCGAATTTAAAGTTTAACAATGTCGTTGCCCTTTTTTTGTGACAAATGAATTGGATACTTTAGGGGCCAAACAGGCTACTTGCTGTGACAATAAAGCAAAAGTTTTTTTTTTTATTATTTTTTTATATTTTAACAAAGCAAAAGTTTTGCATTTAACACAAAATTTGTCACATTCTATTAGAGATGGTACAAGAATAAATGGAATGTTTCAACACAAAGAAATCCAGAAATCCCAACCTTTAATCTTTAAGTTAACAGTAATTAACAATTTTTGTGGCCCCTGCCGTACGGTTAATGAATTTTTGTCCCCACTCTATGCTAGAAACTCAATAGTACTACAAATTGCAAAAGCTGCACTATAATCAACGCCAAATTTTGGAAACGGCTTTGGAGGGGTCACTTTAGCTCATAACCATTAATATATGTGACATTTTATTTAGGTGAATAAATTCCTAAATTTAGCCTTGCATGGATGATTGGTTTGAATGCAAAAATTCATTCTTCACTTTTAACCGTGCATTTTGTGTAGCCAGTCATTTAATTTATCAGTTTAAGCCTTGAACAATGTTTCCAAATGGATTTTACAATTCATTGTTCTCTCCTTCCCGTGCTTTAAGCACATTTTCTCATACAACTTTAATCCCAATTTGTTCCACCCAAATAGTTGACTCCAGATTAATTTTTACAGCTCCAACTTCAATACTAAATGCTTAACTCAATACCATGTTTGTTTGGGAGTTCCATTTTTAGAAAATGAAAAAATTTTCATTTTATAAAAATATTTTCTTAAATTTCGGTATTTGAGCATCTAAAATTTTTTATTTTTTAAAAATAGAAAAAGAGGTATCCAGAAAAAAAAAAATTTTACCCATCCAAACAACTTTTCACTTTAAAAAAAAAATCCAAACAATTTTTTATTTTCTAAATCTAAATTTTTTTTATTTTCTAAAAATAAACCTCCCATTCAAACATACTATAAATAATCAACTCAACTCTTTTTCAACTAAACAAAAAAAAAATTCAACTTAAATTAACGAACCAAACGAATCTTTAGAGGACGTTTGGTAAACGCATTGCATTTTAATTGTATTTGAATACAATTCTTTTTGGAGTGCTGTATTTGGTTAAAAAGTATTTGTTTTGTATTTGGATGAAAAGTATTTTAGAGTTGAAAAGTTGATGTGATTAGTAAAAGTAAAGATAAATAGTTAAGGTTGAAAAGTTGATGTGATTATTTAAAAAAACTTTTGAATAGTAATTATTTTCGTAGCACTGTTAAAAATTATTGTAATTAATTGTAAAACTTTATGTTTGGTGTAAAATTGGTTTTCGTAACACCCAAAAACGTTTATCAAACATTTTATTAATATTTTTAATCAATGTTTATGATAGTAAAATTGATGAAGGATTTTTACAATTTAATAAATATGATCACATGTGTCATAATTGCGTGACAATTTGAAATTTTTCAATAATTGATATAAGGTGTAAAACTTTATTTTTCAATGTTTCAAAAAATTCTGAAACATTTTTGATACCGTGCAACTTTAGGGTGCTATCTTGAGCTTTTATGCCGCACACGACCTCTTTGAGACGCAATTAAAAAAGAAGTTCGTTGCCTTTGAAATGGGCCTGTGATCTGCAGTGTGATTTCAGCCCATTAAAGCTATGGGCCCCCATTAAAAAATGCCTTGTAGCACCGAGTAGGGGCTGTGTCCGTGTGTGCTGTGTCATATAACTTATCAAGCTGCGCTAGCTGGCACCTTTAATTTTTTGCCACCCAAAATACCGTTTATGTGTTCGTATCGTAATGTTTTCGAAACTGTTATAGTGTTAGTATAGGATATTATTAAGAAGAAAAATCTATAATATTAAAAGATTTCTTGTGATTATTTCTAATATAAAATGAGTCAATCACCTATTTTAATATCATATTGAAAAAAAATATTGATATTATTCCCCTGTTGATCAAGAATTTTGATATTTGTAAAATATATAATTATCTAATAAGAAAGGTTTCAATTTTCCTAAATGAATGATTTGAATATCTATTGATTTTAACAACTGATTATAGAAATGATCATTCATATCTTTCAATTCATAAATGTGGATTTTGGAATTCCCAAAACTCACAAAGAATAATAAATTAGATACTTTTTAAAACTAGTTTTTTAGATAGAATAGAATATTTACCTAAATTTTAATATTCTTATAGCTTCAAATTTTAAAAACCAGTGTTTATAAGCCTCAAATTTTAAATGATAACAGAAATGGCCTTCAAATTTTAAACCATTATCAAAATAAAAAATTATTTCATTTTTCGGCCATATAAAACTTGGAGAAACTTTATTTTTACCGTCTAAACTTTAGTACATTTAAAACTTAATTCTTGAAACAAAAAATAATTAATGTGTTCATATGATTTATTTTTAAATTTAAAGTCATTACAAAAAAAAATAAAATAAAAAATGAAATCTGTACATTTATATCATTTGATAGATTCTTAAGGTTATTTTTGTAATTATAAATATTTTATTTTAAATTAACTTTTTGTTATACTAGTACCATGTTAGTTTAACTTGATAAAATATATGCAATTTTGTTAAGAGTTTAAAATTTGTAAGGTATAAGTATTTGTTTTTCGATGTTTGGGGATTAAATTATATATATACCACATCAGGAGATTTTTTTTGGTAATAGTTTGAAATCTAAAGGATCTAAATATATAAATTTTTTTTTTTTTTGTCATAACTTTAATTTTAAAAGCAAACCTTATCATTTGTGCTATTAGTTTCAAGTTTAAGGAGTATAAACACTGATTTTCAAAATTTAGGGCAAAAATTACAAGAGCATTAAAGTTTAGAAACAAAAATAAAAGTATTTCATCCATATAACTAACAGAATGAATAAATATGATAATATTTTATAGTGTAGTGAGCATTTTTACTAATTTCAAAATCCAAGAAAAAAAATTACAAAAACACTAAAGTTCAAAAAGTAAAAATGAAATTGGACTAATGCCTTTATACTTTTCATCTTTTAACAAGTTGTTGAACATATTTTTGAGGAATCTCTTTGGTGGGATTGGGAACTTGTGACTCTGGCTATGTAATTTATGGTTTAACTGATTTATATACATAAAGACTTAGCTACCAATTTTTAGGAAATTATAAGAATAGCTCTTGTGGGGTACATGTTTTAGATTTTTACTCTAACATAATTTTTATTTCATATTGTAAGAGGATAGAAGTTTTGAAAATCATCATAAATTAAATAATATTCTAGATATATATTCCTTTTGGGACATTCATAAAAAAAAAAAAAACCTTCATTTTTTGCCTTGATGATAATGTTTTCTTTTAAGTTTTATTTTAAATTTAACCTTAAAATGCATATTATTTCACTCTTTGCCTTTCTTTTTTTGGGTTGCGAAAATGTCCAAAACACAGGCATAACCTGCCTACAAACCGTTTACTTTTTTACCTATCAAAACAGACCTTGAAAAATCCAAACCACTTTTGGCTACGATCGCTATAATTTGTCCACGCCTAACTAGCTTCCTCTTGCTAGCCTTTCTCCGATGCTGACTTTGAAATTGGAGGTATATATATGGGCTTGCCTGCCTTCCTTCCAAGGATGCTTTTATCCAAAATTGGAATGTCACATTACCTAATGGTGTACTTTATATATATGCTAACATTGTGGATTAAAAGGTAAATAGAAACAAATATGAAGTAACTCATTTGATTTATAGATTAAAAACAGAGAGTTTCAATAGAAATCCAAAAATACTTGTTTGTTGCAATTAAGCAAAATGCATGAAACCTTATAAATTTCATTCTCACACCAACTAAAACGATTGATGAATCGGTACACACTCTATGACACTTAATTTATACTCCATGATCATATCTACATCAATAAATCAATATATCATAGGAGTATTATGTGCTTTGTGTAGTAAAATTTATACATAATCAATGCATTGCAAAAAAAAAAAAAAAAAATCATTCAGAGTAACTCCATAACGACACGTCAGCACTACTTCCCACGTCATCATCCGAGTTCATATAACCAATAGGTGGAGGGAGAAGCAGCCCTTCTGCCAAGCCAGAAAAAAAACTTGGCATACCCAACTCTTCCTCTTCATCCATGTAAAGCGTTCTCTCCTCCTCCTCCTCCTCCACCTCACCCTTCTCCTTCTCCTCCTCCGTCTCAATCACCATCTCCCCATCCCCCGAATCGCCGCCGTGTTCTCCCTTGGGCCGAAACGCCTCCGCGGCCTCGGCCGCCGCCGCACGGATGTCCTTGGCATCCGTAGAGGCCGGGACGGGCAGCCGGGTCGCCGAGTCCGCGAAGTTGAGGCAGGCCGACCTGCCCCGGAGGGCCAGCGCAGCCACGTCGTACGCACGCGCTGCCATCTCCGGCGTCGGGTACGTCCCGAGCCATATCCTGGTCTGCTTGTTCGGCTCGCGGAGCTCGCACACCCACTTGTCGTTGTTCCGCCGCCGCACTCCTCGGTACACCGGGTGCCTCGTCTCCTTGAACACCCTCCTCCCCGCCTTCTTCTTCGGCCGGCTCGCCGCCAGAATCACCTCCTCGTCGGAGTGCGACGCTCTGCTGACACTCGTGCGGGAATTGACCGAATTATTCATTAGAGAATCAACGGTGCACGCAGGCTTCGAGGCTTCTGTACTTGTTGTGGTACTTTATCAAAAATGGTTTTGAATCCTTAAATCAGATGTGAATTTAGTTGAATTTGAGAAAGAGTACGAGGAATAAGGTGTTTTTATAGCCTTTCTTTTTTTTTTTTTTTTTTTGTGAAGAGAGCGAGTTGGACACGGAGTGAGTTGGACGTGAGTGTGAAAAGGCGAGCGCAAGTTGACCCACGGTTCCTACCAGAGGTCGACGAGAGGGGGAAAAAAAAAAAACTTAACTAGAAAGCCATTAGACAACAACATTACATTTTAATTTTATATCAAATATAAATTTTATAACAATATTATAAAAATAATTACTATTTAAAATATTTTTAAAATAATCACATTAATTTTTTAATTTTATTATTTATTTTTATTTTTATCAATCATATCAACTTTTCAACTCTAAAATATTTTTCATCTAAATACATATTTCATTCAAATATAAAATAAATAATTTTCAATCTAATACAACATTTAAAAAATAAATTTCATTCAAATATAATAAAAATACAATACGTTTATCCAACGTCCACAAAGTTTATAAGTTTTATTTTTCCTTTATTTATTTATCGTTAATTTGACTGGTTTTCACAAGTGTGGGGCCCACTAATAAACTGACTAACTGAGTAACGTTAGTGTTTACCACGTGTGCTTGCCTCGCGTTTCCGTTTTACCGAACCTGACGTGGCAGCCAGCTCAGCGATACAAACATCTTTTAATGTCGATTTTTTTTTTGTTGTTGTTATTATCCGGATCTAGACGGAAAAGGGCTGACTGGCGTTTTTGGGGAAACCAAGTTATAATAAAAAATAATAAAATAAAATTATTATCCTTTGTGGTGTGAAAATGATCATATAATTTGTTCTCATGATCTCATGCGTGACCGCGATGCATGACGTCATCTTGGCCACTGAATGTTGGATATGATCTCTGATCTCACTCTCAACGTCTGGGTGATCCTTTAGGAAAGTGTTTTTGTCATGCTTTTAAAAAATCCTATTCTTCATGCAGTTTCTTGATATATATATATATATGCACAGCCGATTTCTGCATACGCGCTCAGACTTATGATCTTCTCGATCATGCCCACCATTTATCAAATATATATACGCATATATATATATAAATAAATTTATATCATGCCCATCATTTGGTTAAAAAAAAAAGGAAAGAATACTGTTTATCTGCTTGAAACTATTGTCAGCAAGGTCATTCAATTTCAGTTTTGACGCTTTTCTTGCAATGGATATTTAAGGCTGTTTAGGGGCTATTTGACATATAAGTTTTATTTTAATTTTATTTAAATACAATATAATTTTACATCAAATATAAATTTTATAATAGTATTACGAAAATAATTACTATTTAAAATATTTTTAAAACAATCACATTAACTTTTCAACTTCATTATTTATCTTTATTTTTACCAATCGCATCAACTTTTTAACTCTAAAATATTTTTCATCCAAACACACATTTCATTCAAATACAAAATAAATACTTTTCAATCAAATACAACATTCAAAAAATAAATTTCATTCAAATACAATCAAAATGTAATGTGTTTACCAAACGCCCCCTTAGAGATTGTTTTGACGATCAAAATTTAATTTTTTGGTTTTTTTTTTCATTGTATTACTATTTTTTACTATTTATATTTTTAAAATTCTATAATAAATTTTAAATTTTAAAAATCTATAATTTTACATAAATAAATTCAAATGAAATAATTTTTTTAATTATAAATAATTTTAAGAGAAACAAAACAAGATCCATATTGATATTTTTTTTTGAATAAATTTTTAAAATTTTATATTTTTTCATTTCAAAATTTTTTTTTCTCAAATATATTTTTCAAAACTTACTTTTTTTTTTTTCAAAAACAAAAAAAGAAAATTTCTCCCAAATGGACCCTTAATTTAGAGTTTCTCAAACTCAAATAATTTTTGTCATCAAAGTAACTTGTCCTTCCAAGATGATCTCTTAAAAATTTTAATTTGAAAAAAAAAATTTATGTATCCTTTTCTTAAATTTCTCTTAAAAGGTAAGATTCTAATTCTCACAAAGTGAAAAAATAGTATTAACTGTATTTTTTTTTACAGAAGCATTAACTGTATTATGTTTAACCTAATCTATTCCCAATCTTACTAAGGGGGGAATTCATGAAATTTAGGGCATGAGTTATTATGAACAAAATTAATAGAACAATAAATATTAGAAATCTCATAAGACTACTTTTTTTTTTTTTCATTTTGTCTCATTTTTTCACTTTTATAAATCTATTTATATAGTTTTTTCCTTCCTCTAATTAATAGATCAATATTATAATTGAGTTTTTAATGTTTGCCCAAAAGATAAATGAACGAAAGCAAGGTTGTAAATCCCTAAAAAATAAAAATTATTGTTGTAATCCAATCTTTGTTATAAATGAATTAATAATTTATTAAGTGTGAATTTTGTTTATCTTCTAAATTCTCTTTATGAATTACATTATCTCCACTTTGTGTTGGTATTCCAAAACCTTTCATAACATTCTAATTAACATTCCATAAGTGATTTTTATTGTTGTAACTCAAAACTTTTGGCTCTCCTCACTTTATGATTCTAGGCCTCTATATATGACCCAGGTGAGACTGTTATGTATATAGGACGACAATAACAATAAGACGAATAATACCGACTCTTCTTTCTATTTCTCTTGTGTCTCTCTTTTACTAGCGCAAATTTACAGGTGATCTTTTATTCTATTTTGCATTTGTTTTATAACAATTTGGATTTATTTGAGGTTTTTAAATTTGAATTGGCATTAATTTACGTTAGATATGGTCCTTCTTTCTCTTAACCACAGCATAATTTTTTTTTTCTTTTTTCCTTTAATAAATAGTTAACTGCATTAAGAAAGTGTTTTAGTCATGTTTTTGGAAAATCCTATTCTTCATGCACTTGCTTGATATATACAGCCAATTTCAGATGCGTAATCATCTATGTCATGCGGGTCGGAAATTTCAGATGCGATATGACAAGTTATATAAAGTAATATATAACATTAAAATAAACTAGTTGGTATAGTGTGATCCCGCTTAATTAGTATAATTACATGGATCACTAACGTGCCAATAGACCCAATTATAACCTGCATAGTGAAAAACTTTAGAAATTTTAATTATACGTTTGACGTATCATGTTACATGTATATTAGATATTTTGGGTTTGTTTTATAGTTTTTAACTCATTTAGTGTTTGTTTGGATGAGAGATTTGTTTTTGAAAAATAAAAAATTTTTAGATATGAAAAATAAAAGGTTGTTTGAAATTTTTTTTAAAAGTGAAAAATTATTTAGGCAGGTGTAAATTTTTTTTTTAGAGAGTTTTTTTTTTCATTTTTTAAAAATGAAAAATTTTGAATATTCAGATATAGAAATTTAAAAAAATCCATTTTTCTTAAAATGAAAAATTTTTCATTTTTTAAATTTGGACATGCCAAACAAATGGAATAATAATTATATTATATTGGATCAAGCCGTAATCATGTCAAACTGTACTCATAATGTATCTCATAAAACAATCTTTTTTTGTTTTTGTTTTGTTTTATTTTACTTTGTCTCACTTTTTTTACTTTATAAATTTATTTGTATAGTTTTTTTCCTCCTCCAATTAATAGATCGATTTTATAATTGAGTTTAAGGTGTCGTTTCGTAAAATATTGTATTTTAATTTTATTCAAATATAATACAATTTTACACCAAATACAAATTTTACGATAGTGCTACGAAAACAATTACTATTTAAAATATTTTTAAAACAATCACATCAACTTTTCAATTTTACTATTTATCTCTACTTTTACCAATCACATCAATTTTTCAGCTCTAAAATTTTTTTCATCCAAACACACATTTCATTCAAATACAAAACAAATACTTTTCAACCAAATACAACATTTAAAAAACAAATTTCATTTAAATACAATCAAAATACAATGCGTTTACCAAACGTACCCTAAGTTGGTTTTAATGTTTCCCTAAAAAAAAAAAAAAAAGAACTAAAGCAACGCTGTAATCCAATCTGCTAGATTTATTTTAGATTTTTAACTTTAAAATGACATGGTACATTAGAACTTCAAAAGTAAAAATTAAGGGCATAATTAAAACATTCTACAATTCTTACATAAAATTGTAAATTATAAGTATTAGGAGAGAAAACCATTCATGGATTGGGAGCCAGGGGACTAAGTAATAATTTTATCTCTAAACGCTACAAAATGGATTAGAACCAAAATGTTAGCAGATCATTTAAGTCCTTTGTTACCAAGACTATAATTCATAAACTCAGCTTGATACAGTGTATAAGAGTTATGAGAAACATTTAGAAAACATTACCCAAAAGAAATATTTCGTAAAAATTTAAAATCAAGGAGAAATAAATTGGTGATGCAAGTCTTTAACCACCACTTCTTTTTGTGTGAAGGTAAACTTTCTTTTTTTAAATTTGATTTGATTTTATTTTGAAGACGGAAAATTTGAATTTCATGTTTTAGGATAAAATTACACATTGTAGTTGGCGAGTAGTCTGGTAAATTTGTACATGAATAAAGGTAGTCTTTCCTCTTTTTATTGCGTATCATGTATTATGTGACTGTAATTTTTAATTTTTAATTTTTAAAATTTACAAATAAAAATAAAAATATTATATTTTATAATAAAATTAAATATAAAATTATCGTAACGCTATATTTATAAATATTAATTTTTAAAATTTTACTATTAATAAGTTTTAATTATCTATAAATTTTCAAAAAAAAAAAAAACACAATAATTAAGCGTGACACCGCACCATTAATTGAATAGCCGTCCCGTAGGGGGCTTTCCCCGACCCGTGTCGTATGCGCGCCAGTGCACCATTAATTGAATAGCCGTGCTGTAGGGGGCTTTCTCCGACCCGTGTCGTATGCGCGCCAGTGCACCATTAATTGAATAGCCGTCCTGTAGGGGGCTTTCTCCAACCCGTGTCGTATGCGCGCCAGAAAGTAAGGAGTTCAAAACAAAAGACTTTTCCTCATCCGATGGGAAAAATAGAATAAGAAATTTAAAAATAAATGCGCCGCAAATATCCCCCACTAAATATATATATATATATATTGGTTGCAATGTCCCCCGTTGTATTTTGCTTTTGAATCCTTTTGCTTTAAAATAAAAAAAAAATTAAAGTCTGAATTTTTTCTTGCATTACTCTAGCTTTTGTTATGTATTTGCATTTTGCTTCATACAGCAAATGGGAACATAAGAAGAATGGGTCAAAAAAGGAACAGTTTGTTGTTATTGAGTCTAAGTTGAGCCCAATTCGCCCAACAATTTTATTTGTTCTTGTTAGGTTTGACCTCATTTTATGCCACATGTTTAGTTTTAATAGTCTAATGCACTTATTATTTTTTTTAACTCTGTTTAAAAAAAAGAGCTCATAAACACATACCAATTTAAAAAAAATAAAATTTGATGCACTGATGCAAAAAGCTACAATAACTGGTAAATGTAGTATGTACACATTTAACAAAACGACCATATGGTACTTCAAACGACAGCCTAATTTCTTTCTCGGTTCTCACGCCTGTAGCCGAGTCTCCAACCTAATCCATGGGGAAAACACACACACAATTACACAACTTTACTTTAAAATGAATGGTCATATGGAGTAACTCCACAATGACACGTCATCACTACTTTCCACGTCATCGAAGGTCATATAGGTAGGAGGTGGAGGGAGAAGGAGCCCTTCTGCCAGGTCAGCAAAGAAGCTTGGCCTGCTAAACATGTCCTCCTCATCCAAATAAAACACTCTCTTCTCCTCCACGGCCTCCTCCTTCTCCACCACCATCCCATCGTGATCACTACTTCCCGAACCCACCCCGCCGTACTCTCTCGGTCTGAACACCTCCGCCGCCTCCGCGGCAGCAGCACGGATATCCCTAGCGTTGTTCGAGGCGGGGGAGGGGAGCCGCCACACCGAGTCGGCGAAATTGAGGCAGGCCGACCGCCCCCGGAAGGCCAGTGCCGCCACGTCGTGCGCCCGAGCCGCCATCTCGGCCGTTGGATACGTCCCTAACCATATCCGGGACTTGGTGTTCGGCTCTCGGAGCTCGCACACCCACTTGTTGTTGTTCCTCCGCCGCACTCCTCGGTACACCGGGTGCCTCGTCTCCTTGAACACCCTCCTCCCGGCTCTCTTCTTCGGTCGGCTCGCCGCCAATATCAATTCCTCGTCCGAATTCGAAGCCCTCCAGCTTGCGCCGCAATGAGCAGACGTTGACGAACTCTCGCACTCCATTAGATTCAACCTTAATTTTCACAAAAGAAGCAGCTTTTTTTAAGTAAATTGACTTGGGAGCTAGCTATATAGCTATAGAGAAATGAGAAATCTTTTTTGAGTTGGTGTTACAGGATTATGAGAAGTGAAGTGGTGTTTTTATAGTTTGGATGTTAGCGCGAATTCAACACGGAAACATAAGACAGTACGAGAAAAGGAAGCAAAAAAGGCAAGAGTTTGCCAGTTATGTAGTTTCGAATAGGCCACGGTTTCCACAAGGAAATCCGGAGGAAAGAAGAGACAAAGTCCATAAATGGTAAGCTTTGACTTACACGTGTCACATTTTGTTTGACTGGCTCAAAGTGGACCCCACTTTTAGTCCACTCACTTGATCCAGGAAAGCCAAGCCACCAAGCAACCTTTTTAAGGCGTTTAATTTGTTGTGCCACGTGATTTTTTTCGGAACACACGACGTGGCAGCCAGCTGAGGACCAACCGGCAAAAAATTAATTTGTATTTTTTTTTGAGAAGGAGTCGTTTTTACAGTTGATCTAGTTGTGCGTGGGGTCAGAAAACGATTGTTGTCGCTCACAGAGAGACAGGATATTTATCTGAGGTTTCCAAACTTTTTTTTCGGTGGCTTTTATCTCATGCTTTACTGGATTGCGCTCTCTGGCTCTTTTTCTTAATTTTGGTTTTCTGGCCGTTTGATTGGACGTGATCTACCTCAAGATGAGTTCGTTAATTATATACTACTTTTTATTTTCTTAAAAATATTTTTAATTAGTGCTTTTCTAGTGATAAGTTGCAATGGGAAATAGTAATAAGCATGTTTAACATTTGAGAATTGTGTTTTACATCGTAGTCAAGGAAAATGAGAAAAAGCGCCTTTTATCAATGACATTTGTAATAGCGTACTAATAATTCCAGGTAACAACTTGAAGACCTTTAATCTGTAACGGGGTATAATTTACACAAAAGTATAATTATGTGATTTTTACTTACCAAAAAAGCAAAATAATTATGTGATTTCTAGTGGTGATGATTACGCTTATTAATTATTAAAAGAAAAAGGAAGAAAAGTGACGTTTCCTGGATCAATTCTTTTGAATAAATTATATATACAGATAATTTTATATTGAACGGTGATACTGATTTATTTTTGAATTATTGTATATGAGTATTATTTTTATAAATTTTATTTTTAAAGTGGGGATAATTTTAGAATTTTAAGGAGAAAAAAATGAAACTGAATAAGGCGGCTTCACCATTGATTATTTACATTTAGAATAGCTTTACGTAGTTCATGTGATATGCATCGATATATGTCTCTAAGTATTTCTAAGTTAGAAAAAAAATTCATGTTTTTTTTATTTAAAAAAAAAAAACAATTGGGTAGTAAAAAATATATAATCCTGTTTCATGTGGACACCAAAATGGATCAAATTGATATTTGTTAATTATAAGATAATTATAACATAATTTCATTGAATTGTAAAATCATTTATCGTGTTCCTTTATTTAAATAAAACCGTTCAAAATATCCCATCAATCTTATTTTGTTTATAAATTTAACAGAATTATTGATATAGCAGACAAAGTAAAATATAGTACATAGTCTAAAAGCAATATGTAAAATTAATCATTAATTAAATATAATTTAAAATATAAATACTTTTTAATAAAACACATTAACAATAAATAAATAAAACTAAAAAAAAATCCACATTAAAACCTAATAAAAATTAACTCCATACTTACATTGTTGTTTTCAATCTAAATTATAGTTAAATATTTAGTTCAAATACTAAATCTATTGATAAAGTTCAAAAATAGGTTATAGAAAAGAAAAAAAAATAAAAGACCCTTAAAAAATATATTTTGCAATCCCAATTTAGATAATCAAATTTTTAACCAAAGAAATCTCAAATAATCATATTTTAGCTAAAATTTCATTAAAAATTGAAAATTTTCCTCATTAGATTAGAAAAAAAATCATAAATTTAACCTGAAAACATAAAAAATTAACCCAAAAATAATAAAATCAATTTTTAATAAAAAATTAAAACATATTTATATTTATTAATTAATGTGTTTTTTAGTTTTATTTATTTATAAATGTGTTTTAATAAAAAGTATTTATATTTTAAAATATATTTAATTAAGTATTGTTTATACATATTTCCCTTATATTATATACCTTATTTTATTTTACTCTTAGGTTCCACGTCGCATTAATAATTCTATTAAGTTTAAAGATGAAATCAGTTAAATAGAGTATTTTGAGTGATTTTATATAAAAAATTAGACATGGTAAATGATTTTATAATTTTAAATAATAAAATAAGATAAGGTATATGATTAATGAAGAATCTATATTATTAATCCTTAATTATAATGATAGTATTTGAACAGTGAAAATTATATGCAAGTAAAAATAAAAAAAAATATGATTTCGTATCGATTTCCTCGTTGCATATACTTTTTTCTAGGTTAAATATCTGACGTATGTTTCAATTATTAAAGCGTCTTGAAAAGAAAGAGTGACGCAGCGGAATAATGCGTCACGGAGTGGAAAGAGGAAAGAGGAAAGAATAGCTGTGAATCTGATCAAGCCCAATTGATGCACGTGGACAACGTGCCTATTTTTAGATCTGGGAATTTTATGCTGCTTTTCTCAATGAACCTTCCAGTTCTTCCACAAATGGGCTTGGAACTGGAGTTCTAGAACAATGAGCTTTGGACAACGTCTCAAGCCCAATGATGCACGTGGACAACGTGCCCATTTTAAGATCCAGGCCTTGTTGAGTTTTCTACCGCTTGTCTCACTAAACCTTCTAGTTCTTCAACAAATGGGCTTCGAGAGGTGTCTGGAGTTGAAGTGCATTGAGATTTGGGATGGCGTCATCATTGTTGGCGTCTGTAAAATACATCAACGATTCATGAGTTCAAATTGAATGTCCTGAGCTTCATTTGATAACCATATTATATTTATATTATATTTAAAATATAATATATTAAATATAATTTTTATTTAAAGAAAAAATATTTATATTTTATTTAAATATAACGTGTGTTTAAATAAAAAAAATATTTAAATTGTATTTTTAACAATGAATATATGATATGATGGGTAAAAGTAGATAAAAAAAGAAAAAGAGAGAGAAAATATATGATGTGATTAATAAAAATAATAGAAAAAGTGAAATAATGAATAATAATTGTATTGGATTTAAAATGTGATGTGATTGATATTTGAATGTAATACTTTTACATTTGAATGAAAATTACATTACATTTGAATGTAACGCAAATGTAATGCTATAATCAAACGGAGGTTTATTTTTCTTCTTCTTTTAATCTTAATAACTGTCTTTCTAATATTATTTTAATAATTAATCAATTTATTAAATTTTTTTAATCGATTAAAATTTTAAGTTCAAATAACGTGATATAATTTTATCAAAAAACAACTAATTAAAAAAAATTTAAAGCAACGGATCTTTATTAACGACGATTCAACATTAGTGCCTGTTTTCTTTTAATCGAAAAATTAGACATTTTATTATTTATTTGAAACATCTCGTCATTATAAGTTAAAAAGTCCACTCTACCCTTAAAATATGTATTTTTAATTTCCATTGAATTAACATGTTAACAAACCTTAGGGGAAACAAAAATTAAAGACACTGTTTGGTTTCATTTTCAAAATATTTTCTACGTTTTCACATAAGTTATTTTTGGAATTGATTCCAAAATAAAATTTATTTTGAAACTAGTCAGGAAGCAGGAAGCAGAAATATAAACAAAAAATCTTTTACATATTTTGTTAAAAATTGAGAAAGTGAAATAAAGTTATTTTCTTATTTCTATTTTGTTTTTTCAAAGTTATACACCTAATATATATTTTCACAAGCATATCTAAGAACTATTTTACTTTTTATTATACTTAAATCAATCTCTTTATGGACTCAATCAAACAAAACTTCAATAAATATCTCAATCTAGACAACATTCTAATTTCTTCTTTATACTCAAAATAAAATCATTTTCAAAATATTTATAAAGTTTTCAAAATTTTCCGCACAAAATACCAACGCCTTCTACTTTCGCACACCTGAAGCTGAAGCCAGCCGACCGCTGGAATATATTGAATGATATCATAACTAAGAAATTAAACTCCCCCCAAAAAAAAAAAAAAAAAAACTGATAAGATTTGATGAAAACAACGTGAAGGTTGATTATGGCCAGTTTGTTTATTGTATTTGTATTACGTTTAAATATAATATAATTTTCATCTAAATATAAAAGTTTTACAATTAAATATAATATTTTTCAATAATATCTCAGATACATTTACTATTTCAAAATATTTGAGAGAGAATATCTCAAATACATTTATATTCTTTGTTTGTCTTATATTTCCTATCTACTTTTACTAATCACATCAAATTTTTAATTCTAAAATACAATTTAAATATTTTTCATCTAAATATACATTGTATTCAAATACAAAGTAAATATTTTTCATCTAAATACAAAATACGTTTAATATATTACGTTTAAACATAATACGAATGTATTATGTTTACCAAATGACCCATTAATTTCACGAATTATAAAGTCATGAGCTGAATATATATATATATATGTATATGTAACTTTTCCTCAATACGTTGAATAATATTATGTCTAAGCTTCTATTTAGTAGTTAAAATATAAAATTTTTAAGTTGATATTAATTAACTTTTTAGTAAAACTAGTTATGATTTTTAAGTTGGAGATGAAACTTTTAAACTAGAATTAGTTGAACATTCAAAAATTAATTATAATTTTTATTGATTTTTTAGTATAAAACAAAAATTGAGTTGAAATTGTTGAATTGAAAATGATGAACCAAACAAAACCTAAGAAATTAAACTCCAACCAAAAAAAAAAACCCGATTAATAAGATCGATTGTCAATCTCTCCACTGTAGAATCATTTGAAAAGTCTTGAGAACATTTTTGCATACGCCATCCTTGCTTCGCTATAGGGAGCTAGAGTTCCGACAACATAATTCTGAAACGCCATAAGAAGCGGCGTGAAAAAATACAGCAGAGTGGCGAGAAACGCTACGAGAGCAATATTCCAAGGAAGACCAAAGCCAGATTTGGAACCAAACCCTGATCTCTTCTCATACAACACCGTGTACGTGTCCATAACAAACGCCAACACCGTCAAAGCAATGGACAGGAACATTAGCAACGTCGTCAGTTGAATCGGATACTTGTAGGTTTCGCCGCGCAGCTTCATGTGTGCGCCGACGGCGAAGTGCATCGCCATTGAGGCCGCCGAGCAACCGAAATCCAGCGAATCGAATGCGAGAAAGTATCGGAATGAGGTTTTTTTCATCAGGAATGCTAATCCTGTTGAACCGTCGTATCCTCCTGGCGTTGCCATGGCCGCTGTGAATGCGATGCCGGCTATGTTCCTTGCCACCACCAAGTTGACGTCTGCTGTGCGCTGTACAATTTCATCCATGTTGTTTTTGGTCCTCTTTCTGACTGTTAATGCCTCCAATTGCTTTGGAGATATTGTTGTTGTTTTCTGTTTTTCTTTTGTTTCTCTGCCTGCAATTGCTTCTAGCAAACTGTTTGGAATTTTGACCTTCCATTCTGATTGATCACATACCGCAAAGGAATATTATTTATTTTGTCAACACAAATAAACGCTTTGTTTTTTTACCGCTTTTTGTGCTGTAAAATAATTAAAGAGTTTTTACGGTGCAAATCGGTCATTTTCATTATAAGTGGGAATTGCAGTTTTAATCGTTGAATTTCTATGAGTATATGTGTTAAAAAAATGTAGTGCACAATGCTAAATTGTTAATATTCATAGATTAGACTGTTTCAAAATCTATCCTATAATTAAACCTATTGTTTTTAATGACTTGTAGTGAGAAGGAACAAAGTTTATGTTAGAATTCTCCAATAGTTAACCACACAAAAAAAAGTTGGTTTCTTTTGCACCAACAAACTGTAGTTCAAAATTTTAAAAATCAACAAGAATAATTTGGATTAGGGGCATACCTTATCAAAAGGACCAAGGACACTTGATCTATTCATAATATCAAATGCAGTCACGCCCTTCTTATTGATAATTCTCTTGTTGATTCTTGGATCACTGAGGAGAGGTATTATAATCTTATAATGTCCATGCATACAAGGCAAATTAATGCAGAGCAGTGCTTATGTTCTACAGCAACATGAAGGGCCGTACGGCATTTCCTGTCCAATAACTCACAAACATCTGGACATTCTTTGATAAGTGTTTTTATCACTGTTGTTTGTCCGTTCTTTGCAGAGATGTGAAGCGCAGACATGCCGTCTTTGTCCCTTAAGTAAGCGAGAGAACTATTGGCTTTCAACATTCTTTTTTCAAGACTCTAGAGACCCCCATTTTTGCAGCATACTGACGAGGCATCCATCCGAACACATCTGGTATCTCTAAAATTTGGTAGCCATATTTTGTCATCAATTTTCTCACAAAATCTAAGCCATCTTCTTCGCTTTATTCTTACTCGTTTTGACGAGAATTTCTGGATGATTTTCCTTAATAAGTCCCGTGACAGGTAAATAAATCTTAATTTAATGGTTATCTACCTTATTCTTCATTTTTTATTTGTGTTTTTAGTTTAATTTGATTTTTTTATTAACATATTTATATTTTAAAATATATTTAATTAAGTATTAATTATATGGATTTCTCGTGAACTTTGTATTCTATTTATTTACTTTATTCTTCATTTTTTTGTTTTTTTGTTTTATTTCTTTTATTAATGTGTTTTAATAAAAATTATTTATATTTTAAATATATTTAATTAAGTATTAATTATATGTGTTTCTTTATGTATCAGTAATTTTGTTAAGTTTATAAATAGAATCAGATAAATAGAATATTTTCAATGATTTTATATAAAAAATGTGATACAATTAATGGTTTTACAATTTTAAAAGATAAAATAAAATAAGGTATATAATTCATGAAGAATCAATATAATTAATTCTTTAGTATAATGATAGTTTTTGAATAGTAAAAATTATATGCAAGTAAAAACAAAAAAAATATGATTTCGTATAGATTTACTCGTTAAATGCCTAATATATGTTTCAATTATTAAAGCGTCTTAAAGAGAAATACGTAAGCAAAGGCAAAGCATAATCATGGAGTGATGAAACGGATTAATGCGTCACAGAGTGGAAAGAGGAAAGAATGGCTGTGAAGCTGATCAAGCCCATTTGGTGCACGTGCACAACGTGCCTATTTTTAGATCCGGGAATTTTATGCTGCTTTTTTCAATGAACCTTGCGGTTCTTCCATAAATGGGCTTGGATCTGGAGTTCAAGAACAATGAGCTTTGGATAACGTCTCAAGCCCAATTGATGCACTTGGACAGCGTGCCCATTTTAAGATCCAGGCCCTGTTGAGTTTTCGGCAGCTTGTCTAGGGATATTGTCTTTGTTTTCTGTTTTTCTTTTGTTTCTCAGCCTGCAATTTCTTCTAGCAAACTGTTTGAACTTTTCACCTTCCATTTTGATTGATCATAAACTGCAAAGGAATGCTATTTATTTTGTGAACACAAAATAAACAGTTTGTTTATATAATAATTAGGTGTTTATAAATAATTTTGTGTACACTTTGTTTATATTATTCCATTTTGATTGATCATAAATACTTTGTTTTTTTTTACCCCTTTTTGTGCTATAAAATAATTAGGGAGTTTTTATGGTGGAAATTGGTCATTTTCATTATAAGTGGAATAGCAGTTTTAGTTGTTAGATTTCTATGCATATATATATATATATTAAAAAGATGTAGTGCACAACGCTAAATTATTAATATTCATAGATTAGGCTATTGAAAAATCTATCCTACAATTAAACTTATTGTTTTTAATTACTTGTAGTGTGAAGGGACAAAGTTTATGTTGGAATTCTCCAAGAGTTAACCACACAAAAAAGTTGGTAAAAGTTTCTTTTGCACTAGCAAACTGTAGTTCAAAATTTTAAAAATCAACAAGAATAATTTGGATTATGGGCATGCCTTATCAAAAGGACCAAGGACAATTAATCTATTCATAATATCAAAAGCAGTCATGCCCTTCTTATTGATAATTCTCTTGTTGATTCTTGGATCACCGAGAAGAGGTATTATAATCTTATAATGTCCATGCATACAAGGCAAATGCAGAGCAGTGTTTATGTTCTACAGCAACATAAAGGGCCGTACGGCCTTTTCCTTCAAATAACTCACAAACATCTGGACATTCTTTGATAAGTGTTTTTATCACTGCTGTTTGTCCGTCCTTTGCAGAGACGTGAAGCGCAGACATGCCGTCTTTGTCTCTTAAGTAAGCCAGAGAACTATTGGCTTTCAATATTCTTTTCAAGACTCTAGAGACCCACCCCCAAGTTTGCAGCATACTGATGAGGCATCCGTCCGAGCACATCTGGTATCTCCAAAATTTGGGAGCCATATTTTGTCAACAATTTTCCCACAAAATCTAAAAGAGAGCGAGAAAAATTGCCTCATCCTTTGTCAATACATAATTAAGCTGGTTAAGTTGTTTGAATATACAAGTAGAAATTATCTTTTTTCACTATGGATAAGAATTACAGTTTTTATTGTTAGATTAACATTTTAACGATATGATATATAAGTTTTTTCGTTAAAAATTTGTAGCCGGCAAAAAGCTACTCATATATTAGATTGTTAAAAAATTAACCTAATAGTTAAAATTATAATTTCTTCTAAGAAGATTTCCTACCATAAAAATCATGGAATGTAAACAAAGATTATCCTTCATTAAAAAAGAATACTTAATGTACTTACCGTCATGATGCTTGAAAATGCGAATGATCACGTCTTTAAATTCAGGTAGCGGAATTCCTAGAATAAACAAGTAAAAGAAATCATGATTTGTCGATCTTTAACAATGTATAAGAATGAATTTGGAACAACATAATTAAGTATCAAAGTCCAAAGACAAAACAAAAGATATTTTCGGTAAATGTTTGAGAATTATGTGTGATACTCTGTTATCAATGGTCTAACAAGGAACTCCTTCATCTGTCGTTACAATATGAAGATAAGTTCCAATCTCCTTGAATCTGCCTCGTATTATATCGAATAAAATTTCAGGATGCCTATGCCAAATTCCTAATTACCGGAATTCGAATGTAGTCCTCCATCGCTCTCTGCTCATGACGCCCCTTCTCTTTCTCAACTAAAGCTCAATGTTGATGCTTCTGTCATTGAGGAAGCTGGTCATACTATTGAATCTATTATAAAGTACAAACGGATTTAGTTTGTTCTTGGGGCTATGGCGAAACTGATACTGGGCTGTTTTGATTTCCTGAGTGGAGTTGCCTGCTATTCAACGGGGTCTACCTTTTACTTCTGATGTTGGTATTGGGGCTATTGGAAAAAGAAAATCTCAACGAAAACCCATATGTCCTTGATTTAATAAAATTTTTATCGGGAATAATCCCTCATTAATCCTTCTACTAAGATTTTTTAAAGAAATTAAGAAAAGCTGTTATATTTAACCATGCATCTCTGTTAGGCCTATTCCTAAATATTCTCAAATCAAAAAGGAGAAAAAGGACTCAATCTCATATGCATTTTTTATTTTAATGTTTGTGTAAGAGAAGTTTTACTAGAGGGAAAAAAACGTAATTCAATCAAAACCTCTAGTGTATATAAATAGTAGATTCTTTTTCAGACTCGATGCATAATAATTCTACTCTCTAATCAAGTTGAGCTAGCTTTGGTAGTTGAGTTGAGGTTGCACAGAACTAACGACATTGAGCATGTTAATTAAATTCCTACCTATTATCATGTTGAGCTAGCCCTACCAATCGGAGTTTGTAAGATCTGTTTTTTGCTATTTCTTGAATCTACTGCCATAAATGCCAACTAAAAACCCAACGGAGTTGAAGAGAACTCACGAGATTGAGCGCGAATGACAGCTTCATGCATAGCAGTTATGCCGTTCCTCCCCGAGATTGAGCACAGCCAGGAAAAGTCTCCAGAACACGGAGCGCAATATTCTCAAATCCTCCATCAACAGCCAAGAACGAAGGGGATTCCCATGCCTCATTGTCGAAAGAGGTCAGTCAAGAACAAAGGGGTCTTCCTTTATCAGCAACTCCACAATGTCGTCGCAACCATTGAGCACTGCCTAATGAAGCGCCGTGTTTCCCTTGTCATTCACCATCCGCAGGAGCTATCTGTACTCGGCCTCAACTTCTATCCCTGTCGCATGTTCTACAAGACATGTCGCCACATCCATTTTCCCTAATCTCGCGGCGATATGCAACGGGGTGTCGCCTTTTGAGTTGGCCTCGCGTGCAAGAAAAGGGTAAGACTTGAGGATGATCTTTACATTGTTTCTTTTTTTGTGTCTTTGCTGCAACATGAAGAATGTTGTTTCCTTGGCCGCAGGTGATCCGGGAAGGAGTTAAATTATCGCCCGGGAAATGGTTCTCATGATCAGACGAGCCTAATTTAGATAAAATACTGATTACAGCACTGGTTGCTATCTCTGCCATGGCTACTTAATTGGGATGAACGTCCTTTTGCGCCGGGGTCTAAAAGGCAGTAATACTAATACAAAAAGAACCATAATAATATTCAGGTTTAGTTAATTTGAAGTAAGTTAAACTGATACACTTCATTTTATTGCTTCCGGTAGTAAATGCGTATGTTCTTAAATAATCAGTTTACAAGATATATATAGTGTTGGAAATGACATAAAAAAAACTTAAAAATAAATTAGAGTACTCGCATGAGAAGAACAGCTAGCCAAAAACCAATTTTATATATCCATTAAAAAAAAAAAACATCAATCTCTGAATATTATATAATAATAGTTAGATTTACATGACCTATATATGCATGACCTATTTATGCATGTCAATTCAAAATCTTAAAAAAAAAAAAAATCGATTGGGGCAATATTGTAATTAGATCAAAGAATATATTTATGCTCGCACACTGATCATTGAACCTATGCATGCCCATATTGGGGAACACCATGTGCTGTACAATTTTCTTTTGACTTGAAAAAAAAAAAAAAAGCATTATCATCACGCAACTCTTATCTTGATTTTCTTTCTTTTTTTACTTTTCTTTTGTCTGCTAAGCACAACTGTTTGAAAATAATGCTTAACACATTTTAAGTGTTCAAGAAAAGAAAAAAAATCCATGTAACTAAGCAGACTAGAGAAAGTCCAGTCCTATAATCATCGCTTTGTGGAATTGTCAAAATGGAAAAACAAACACAAGAGAGATAAGCAGTAAACAAAAATAAGAAAATCAAAAGACCCTCTCACACTCAAATAATAGAAATTCAAATATTATGATGAAAACAGCAAATTAATTTTGCAATAATTTTTTGCTGTTTTCTGGACAGTGTTGAAGAAGATGAATAAGATTTGATGAAGAAGCTTCGTTCTCGCTGATGTATGATGATGAAGAGTGCTTGAAGCTTAGTAGGAAATGAGATGATGTAACCAGAATTTGAAGAAGAAAGGCAGACAATGACTACAAAAAAAGAACCTTAAAAAAAAAAAAAAAGGGCAAAGCCAATTCCTTGGCCCAAAACTGGGTAGAAAAAGATGAGTATTAATTGATGCATTTTTTTTATCTATAATTATTTAATTTCCTATCCCTATGTATTTTTATCAAAGGATTAATTATTTTAAATAGCACCAATAAAGAAAATGGTATTTTTAAAGATTACATTACAAATATGGCCGTTTGGAATTTTCTTTTTATCATGAGTTAGGTTTTTCTTAAAACTGTCGTTATAAGTATTCGCAATAATTATAACAATTACTTATAATTATTATGATTATTATCCACTTCATCCCTTGCAAACACACTAGAAACACCAACGACGTGACTAACATTCTTTTATTTTTCGAGATAGCAAGGTTGCATGGAGCCCTTTTCTGTCACTTTTAGAGAAAAGAACTGAAATGTTTAAGGAATTTTTTGCGAGTTCTATGGAAACATTTTGACACCAACAACACCACATCTACTTATTATGGATTGCAAGACAGAATTGGTTTTCAATATGATAATTTGAGAATTCATTTGGATCATCAGCTTACATTTGATTTTTTTTTAAAAGGTTGTAATCAAATTGAATATATGAATCCAAATGTAACTGTGCATTCTAACATACGGATTTCTAAAAATTGAAAAAATTTAGGTTATTGAATTGTTATAAATATTGAAACTACTTGAATGTTTCACTATAAATCAAACAAACATTACATTTAAAGATAAAAAAGACATATTGAGATAATGATCCAAATAAGAATTAAATCTTCGTGTCGAAGATAGACCAAAACAGTGGGATTTGAACTACAACAACACCTATCATCTGCCAATGGATGGGCATATAGAAGTGGTTAATTGTACCCATAAATAGATATCGTCAACTTGTGTTGAAACCCCATGGTTTTAGCACAAAACACACACACACACAGCTCTTACAATTAACAAATGTCTACTTATCATAAAATTAAGATACAATAACACCCAGCTCATTACCACAGAGAGTTTTTGTTCAACACATCATGGGACATGGTTTTCAATAAATGGTGAAAGAAATAAATAGCATTTTTTACACATCGAAGTAAAATAGTTTTTAAAAATTAAATAACACGTGGACCAAGGCCAAGCCTCAAAGAACTTTTAGTTTATTGTCGTTTAGGAGGCCAAGAATAGCAAAAAAGTCGATTTTGACCAGTACAATTAAGACGTAGGCTCTTGGTCTTTTCAATAGGCTTAGAGTTACATAAAGAATGGAGAAAATTAGGCATTATGTCTTAATTTTTATGTCTTTAAACTATACCCCAACTTATTATAATTCTGACTTCTATAACATTGGTTAAACAATTTTTGTGGGCACAAGGTTTAAGTTTCAGAATCTGCAGTAGAAAGATAAAGGTTAAGCCTTGTTGTGGCATGGCTGAAATTTTTTCAAAGGAATTGGGACAAGATAAGTCATGTAGAAAAGGACCTTAACCCAACTCTTTTTCTGCAAAGCCCAAATAATACAGTTGGGCCGAAGAACTCATGGAATATTCTTCTCAATTTCTCTCATATTCCCAAAAGTGGTGTCCTTGGTATTTTAAGAACTCCAGACCAAAGCATATCTTTTTCCCTCGAGGTGCTTACATAAACTGTCTATTTTTATAATCACGTTATGAAAACTTTTCACAGTACTATTATGAAATTGCCTAATACTCATTTTCCCCCTTTTAACAGTTTTAGCAATTTCAAAATTTTTTTTAATGAAATGTGTGTTTTCTTTTATAAATTTTTTCATGGTGTATATGAGTATATATATATATATATTTTCAGTTTTTTTTACTAATTCAGGATATTCTTGTACTAATGACAAAACTATTTTATTTATTGTATTCCAACACCCTATCCTTTTTAGTTTTTTTCCCCTGTGTTATCATTTTCACATAGTGATATCGTCATTATGATAAAGAGGCCATCTTTATCATAAAAATGAGTCAAACAAAAAATTTTATGTGCAAAAAATGAAAAACATTTTCTTTGTTTACTCTTTTTTATTTTTTTATTTTTTTTATCATAGTTATCCTATTCTTTTGATGCCTTGTGCGTTTATGTTTGTTTTTGGATTTATTGTTTCACGTTCACCTTTTTTTTTTTTTTGAAAAAAGAAATTCTGTAATTATGATATACGGAATTGTTTTTATAATAATCCTGATATTTAATACAACAACAGATCAGTATGTATTGTAAATTTGTAATGGATATCATATAAAATCTTCTTGGAGGTAGTACCACTATAAAAATATATTTCCATAATTTCTTTTCCTTCATTAACGATCACTAATATACAAATTTTTTTTTCAACTCCAACACAGAACTAGGCAAAGTGAGTTTAGCTGGGGTAAATTGATAATACTTTTACACTTTTCTACTTAAAATGTACAGCGTGACTATATTGCTGTTTTTTTTTTTTCTGAGGACAATATGAAAGATGCAACATGAATATATTGTTGTAATATTATTCATAGTTTGGAAACTAAGATGTGTGTGTGCAATGAGAAGATTTCAAAATTTCATACTTTAAACTATGTCCTAGCAAGTTGCTACCATGATATCAATCAGCGAAAAAGATAAAAGCTAATTAGTAAACTACCTTTAGATTAGCGAGTGGCAAACATTTGAAGGGAACCCCCAAAAGAAGAAAATTAGGAATTATAAGTTTAATATCATATCATTATTAATTAATACATGTAAACCCCAGAGGATGAACATAATGATTGAAATCATTAACTAAGGGAGAAATGCATGCTTTGTAGCCAATTAGTGCTAATTGGAAAATTTGGAAACTGTCCCTAGCTAGAATTTACACATTTCGAGAGAGGGGGGCAAGATAAAGATGAAAAGGTTTTAAAAATTGAAATGATAATATATAATATTCGTACTAAAGAATCAGCTAGCCCTGGCAAAAAGGAGATACAATATCATGTCGACCACATCGGATGCTTGTCTCCCTCTGAATAAGAATTAATTATATTTAATTAAGTTAGGATTAAGAATTAAGACGCATTTAATCTTTAGTAAAATTTGTTTTAATTAATATGGATTTATGTTTATCTTTTAGGACTATTTAGAATGCATAGAATTGAATCAAGTTTATCTTTTTATTATTAGACATCAATAAATAATTCAGATGTCACTATAATTTTGTTAAGAGAGTTGATTGGTTAATGAAATTATATATATTTTGCTTGCAATTGTAATCATGTAAATACTAGTCTCCTTTCCCCTTTTCTTCGTTCTCTTTTCTGTATTTCGTATTGGGTAATTCTCACATACATGTTTTTAAGAACTAACACAAATTCAAGAAAAGTGCAAAAATTCGATATAAATTAATTAATGATTAAAGTATTCTTTCGTCTCTACAGACGAAGAATATTTTCTATTTGGTGGTTCTGTCCATACTCTTTTCAAAATGTAATGATTAGGTTATCTTATAATAATTAAACTTTAATTGATGTTTAACGATTTTTTTATCACATTTTTTTTTCATGCATGGAAAAACTATGCAAAAAGATGAATGTATGTGTATGTGTGCAATGTGCATCATTATAACAAATTGTTTTCCAATTTCAAAAATAAGAACGTCAATGATTTGGACATTCTTAGCTTCTATATTGGGTTTTAGTCGGTTAGCTAATACACATACATGTTAAATACCAAAATCTTTTAGTTGCTTTCATTCTGGATTTTCCAAGGTGCCGAAAACTAGTTGTCATTCCATGGAACGTCAGGTTCATGGACTAACAATAAATATACATGATTGTAATTCATAATGGTCAAGGTTCATATACATAAATATACATACATGCATGATATATCAAACCTTGTTTTGGTAGAGAGGGAGAGAGAGAGAGAGAGCCAGAGACACATGACCAAGCGGTGATCGATAGTGATGAGGATAGAGGTAGAAGGGGAAGGAAAATTGTAGGAGGTGATGTCGGCCATACACTTCTCCCATAGTCAAAACTTTCTACTTTTTTCTCATTCAAAGTTAGAGGATTTCGGCTGCATATATATATATATGTATAAATATATATATATGTGTGGGTATATATATAGCTGCTTCTTAGGCAATATATATCAAAAAAGAAGAATCCACCACACAGAAAAACTTTTCTTTTGTTGATTTTATGGATATACGAAAAGGTACAAACAAGACTAACAACACCTTTTACACATTTTGAATTTTGAAGGTCCCCCCACCTTTCTCTCTCTCTCTCTCTATTCTTTCAGTTTCAACATGGCCGACTTTGAACCACGCTTTTCTTTTTCCTGATTGATCTCTTTTAATAATATTTGCAGAGAGAGCTTGTGATTTCATGCATGGCCCACCGAACCGGCCTCTCGGAATCTTTGGAAAAATGGCTTTAAATATTGAAAAGGAAAGAAAAGAAAGAGAGACACAGAACAATACTAGCAGTCGTTGATCAGATAGAGCTAGGTTTGATGGACTATTTGAACAATAATTGATATGAATAAATATTATGGTATGCAAGTTCATTTTATTTTCGAATAATGTTACATAAGTGGTTAGCTTGTTAGTAACATGACAACCTAATAGCCTGCTGTTGTGCGTTGTACTTATATTGTTTGGTTGTTTTTGTAGATGGGATCGATCAACGACCACAAGTTATATATAATTAATTAGGTTTATATATACATTCTCAGTTATAGATATATGCATATATATATCTTTTTGTCGAGCAGACTGAGTGTTTCTAACACGGTACTCTCTTAGCCTATATTTGCTAACAAAGAAAGTTGGAAGAGGGAATTGTGAGAGGAAAAATGCATTTTAAGCTGTTTGATCAGGGCGATATGAGGAAGTAAGGGATTTTAAACCCGGTATCATCATTTTTTAATCATGCCAACTTAAAAAAAAAAAAAGGAAAAAATTTGATTAAAAAATGATATGTAAAATAATTATTTTGACTTCAATCCTCATATATAAAGGTATGATTATAAAATTACTAGATTAGACATCTTTGGTTTTTTAATCTTCTTCCATCCCTCTTCCTATACATAGAATTTTAAATAAATTAGCACATAATTGCAAATTTCTTAAGACTTAATGATTTCTTTACGTGTTTCCTATATCTGCAAACTTAAGGCATCCTTGTAGTGTAACTTTTTTTTTTTCCTTTATTTATTTTTATTGGGATTTCATTATATTTACTTTGTATGTGGCTAGTAGTATTTAATTTGTGTTTTCTAAACTAGCATTTCACTTAAAGTATTACTTTATACAGGGAACTTATCTGATAGGAAACACTTACGAATAATGTGTGATTTTGACTGTCTCGTCGTTTTCAAAACATATCAGAATACAAAAATTATAACTAAATCTAAATAGATTTGATGAGAATATACAAAAAAAAAAAAAAAAGATTCAAGCATATATATATATATACACACGTACTATCCTTAGTCAATACCCTACCACACAATTCCAGTTTTGACCAAAAAAATTTTTATGTACATATTGAAGAATATTTAAGAGGAAAAACAACACAAGAATGTGGTCATTCCAATCTTTTTGTTCCCAGATGGGGGCCGGTCTACCTTCTCATCTTCTTCATTTTTTGTTTTAGAAAAAGAGATAGGGGCCAACTTGAGTTTGCTGAAGGACCAACACCTGCTTTTAGCCAAAAAAAAAATATATATATATATAAATATATATTTCAAAAAAATAAGATAAAAGACCAACATCGTGTGTGGTAGTCCTACCATAAAGTACTGAACGATTCCTGGTGTCCCATTGTCTTCTGACTTAGTTAAATTATCATCCAATATATGCGTGGAATGAAGTGCCAGAAGGGGCTTTTGCGTGTACACTGATTTTGACCATTTTTCTACTAGTCAAAACGCCATCTCTCAAAAATTGCTTCAAAATTCTAAAGCGTTGTTTGGACATAATTGATATTGGGGTTGGCCTACAAGATGCAATAAGAAAGATTTGTCTCCTTAGGGGACAAAACTCCTCAACATAATTTCCTATATTTGCGTCAATCCTTGATTGGTTCCTAGAAAGGTACAATTTTTTGTTTTAGAATTTTAGGATTAAAGGTTGTCGTAATAAAAAGGGTAAAATTCTGATCGTGGACATATAGTAACTAATGCAAAAGTTAAAGTTTCCAAGAAATGTAAATCACTTGTTTGCAAATTGACCAACTATTAAATAAATCAATCCTCTAATGCAGTAAACAAATATAGACAAGAAAATTGATATAGTATCTTCCTGACAAATTGACCTTAGAATATCATGTATATACACATAGTTTACATTTATAGAGGGAAATAGTAAAGATTCTAGATATAGTAGGCTATATAGGCATGAAATAAAGAAGTCTCAAGAGGTTCATAAATGACCAATATTCTTGTTTTCTGTTATATAAACAACTATTTCACATAACAAGGTAACATTAAAAAATATGTATATAGTACTATAACTAGTAAAAAGTTCCATGGCAATAGAAAAAATGATGAAGAAAAAGACCTGTTTATAGTCTCATTATGATTGCAACCCGACAGTTGAACAGTGCAACAGTGCAAGAGTTCAATCGAAGGGACTTTTATCTAATTATAATTATTTTATTTACTTGTTAATCAAAACCAAATTCTTGATCACGACCATATTAAACTCTCATCTCACTTCGATTTCGACACTTTACTTTATATATGCCTTGCGGGACCGACAGCCCTATCTTAGCTTTGACTCATAATATAAGGCCAAAGTACTCTTCATGAATACCTAACAATCTTGAGATTTATTGCCTCGTGAAGGATATCATTGCACTCAAAAGAAATATTGCTTTTTATTTTCCTAGTGAGTATACTTGCCATATATAAAAAACTTAATTACCATGAAGAAATTAAGTTCGTTTGACATTGAGCATATGTGTGAAAATGAATCCTCTTCTCTGAACATAAAGTAAATATATATACACACAAACACTAGCTAAAAGCTAGTTTCTACTGTAGCAATGTCATAGGGAGGAAAAGGAGACAAAATGCAACCCTAAGCAACACTAACCAAATTGATATATATTACTCTAACCTTTAGGACAATATCAATAAAAAGATTTTTGCATTTGCTATTATATAAGAAGAATTTCACAACAATGATGTCTTTAAAAGGAGATTAAAATGAGAGAAAAATGGTTACATGTATAATTTATTAGCAATTTTTTATCTGCCTGCATGTAAGATGTTTAGAATTTAAATCTTGAAAGTTCGAAAAAAAAAAAAAAAACAGACAAAAGAAGCTAAGAAAAGACGCTACAAACAGCACAAGCAGAGTGTGCAAATACTCCAAAAGAGCTAAAAAAAACAAAACCCACACCGCACCACCCAGCAGCCTCCGCGCAAAAATCCTATATATTTTAATGACTAAATAAGCTAATCTCTACCAGCTTCCTTTTCTTAATTTCCAATATCTATAAACTCTAACGTACAAATTTGACCTTCTATATATTCATATTATATATATATGTATAGCTATTGCGTCATGGTGTTGTCATGCTTTCTCACCCTCCTTCCGAATCCCATTTTTATTTTATTAAATCTACTTTTAATCTCTTATAGATTACATGCTCTCCAAATGGTACTACTGCCACACCAGTCATTTCATACTCCCACATTGTCCTCCTTAAATTTCTCTCTTAGTCTTTCATATAAATATATATATGTGTATATATATATATATGTATTTTTTGTTGAACATATTTTAGAAAGGAACTAGCTATATTGTGTGAAATTATTATCAAAAATAACCCCACAAGCTATCTCCTCCGTCCGAACTCCCCGGCGAATAATACTCATCTGATGGCGGCGGCGACTCCGTCATCCTTGGTGGAGTCAGCAGCATTCCCTCCGCCATATCCACCAGCAGATTCGGCATTCCGAACAGAGCTTCCTCATCCACGTACTCTCCTCCATACGACGTCGTCAAACCTGCAGTACTACTATCTCCAGCAAACGACGTCGCCGTCGTCGTCGTCGTCGGCATCTCACCCTCCTTCTTCCTCTCCAGCTCCGCCCTTTTAAATGCCGCAGCCGCGGTGGCGGCGCTGCGAATGTCCGCGGCGGAGGTGGAGGCCGGGACCGGGTAGTGTCCCAAAGAAGTAGGGAAGTTGAGGACGGCATCGCCGCCTTTTAGGGCCAGTGCCGCCACGTCATAGGCTGCCGCCGCCATCTCCGCAGTCGGGAAAGTCCCGAGCCATATCCGGGTCGTCTTTCGCGGCTCTCGGATCTCCGACACCCATTTTCCGCTCCGACAACGGACCCCCCTAAACCTGGCCGGTTGCTTATTATTCCCGGAGGAAGTTGAGGCCATTGTTTTCAATGTGGAGCTTGGTTGTGTTGTAGTAGTACTACTACTAGTACTACTACTATTCTCGCACGTGCGAACAGAAGAATGTTATTGTAATGTTTGAAGTAATGGGAGAGAAATTGTAGAAGAAGAAGATGAAGAAGAAGAGGACGAAGAAGAAGAGGATGATATTGAATGAGGAGTATAGTCAATGGTTGGTGATTGGTCTAATAGGTGCAAGTCATTGGTCGGATTATCTTGGTCAGCCATATATAATTCATATCCAGGTAACTACAAATGAGTTGGGGAGAGAGAGAGAGAGAGCGAGAGAGAGAGAGAGGTGGGGTGGGGGCTATATATGAATATGATAAGTAGAATACATAGGTTTGAGATTTTCATGAGGACCCATTTAGTCGTGAGATCAATATATAAGTGGGGGGGGTTTTTGAAAGAAAAAGTTGGTGATACCAAATGCGTGGGGAATTCGCGGGTGATACTCCATAAGAAAGTATAGGTGTGTGTAAATTTCAATAGTACTCCTAGTGCTAATACTCGCTTGCCAATTGGACATGGACTGGCTATCTATAGAAGCTTTGGAGTCTATAAGGTAGATTAGAGTGGAAAATGATATTTCTGAAAAGTAGACATAAATTTTTGTGGTTGTAGTACGTATGATCATGAGATTGAGTTTTATTAAAAGAAAACCAAAAAAAAAAAAAAAGGAGATCATATGAGAGAATTGAGACAGACTGACAGACACACGTATTGAGCAATAAATGTCAGCACACAAAATAGAGCTATCAACTTGCTAGCTGTTATCTAGGGAGACCCGGCCCATATAAGGCAATATATACACTATCTCCCCACTAGGCTCAACTTTATTGAGTTTTTTACTTGCAAGTTGTATCTTGTTTAAAGCGTGGCTCAACTCGTACCTTTTTTTTTTTTTTTTTTGGGGGTTTGGAATTATGTATTATGTGTTATTATTATTTTGTTTTGTTGACAAAGCATGTGGAGACATCTATTTGGTAATTGACACCAGGTACAATGTAGTAACTTCAACAAATTAATCATAGTCTCAAACGACCTGTAATGAATAAATGTTTTTAAATGAGTCAAACTAGTTTTAATAACTATCAACTTTTTTTCAAGCAAAAAATAAAAAATAAAAAAACTATCAACTTTTTTTGCCTGACGAATATTTTTACTCGGAAAATTTGACCTTTTGGAGTCAAATATATATCGTGAAAGAACATTTATACTTTGCTCTCATGCCTTTCGATGTACCTCACTACCGTCATTTTGTCTTCCATTTGTTTCGTAGGAGGCATGGGAATAGAAAAAGGAGCAGTTAAACACCAAGTTGTGAAAAATCATATATAGAAAGAAAAAAAGGGATTTTCTTTTTGTGTTTTTTTGGTGATATACCAAAAAAAAAAAAAAACCAGAAAAGAAAATATGTAATCAATGTATTTTACGATTATATATACTATTTTATAGATAAAAAGATGAGAAATTACATTAGCTATATGGTATGTTTATACAAGTAGAAGTTTTTACTATATTTTAAGAATTGCATAATTACGTAATCATTGTCATTACGATTTTCAACTTTTATGTTACACAATTGCATGATAATTATTGAAATAATGTGTTTTTTTTGGTTATTTATAATATTTGTATATTATTTTTTGTATTTCGATTCCACCTGTTAGATTATGCTATACATCTAAAGAATCCTAACAAAATAAGGAGTGAGGAAGGTCAAAATAATCATGATTATATATTGTTCCGTCAAAATTTTCTCTCTTTATTCTTTCTACGAGCCTATTTGATTTATGGGTTTCAACTATAATAATTAATTTAAAATAAGAAATTTGATTTAGATTGGTGTTATAAAAAGAAAAAAAAAAGGATTAACTATATGATTATACCTCCTAGTTTTAGTATTTTCTCTATTTATCGTTTTATTTTTAGAAACTATAAAAATATATTTTGAATTAAAAAAAAAACTTTCAATTTCATATACTGCACGTTTTACAGACAAAAAAAACAAAGAGTGTAAAAACAAATATACCCATAATTAGAAATTTATTTTTGAGAAATAATATTATCTTTAGACAAAATTATGGTTGTAGACATAGTGTAATGGTAATTTCATATCTGATTTCTTTTAATAGTATAAAGTTCAAATCCTCCGACTCTAATTTAAAAAAAAAACTAAAATATTTTAAAGATATATATATTAATGTATATTAAGATTGTTCTATGTTTTTTTAAAATATATAACTATGCAAGGGTATTTATATCGGTTTTCTGATTATTTCCTTTCACAAAGGATACAAAAAATTAGATTGAAAAGAGTATTTTTTTTTTCCAAATTCAAAGTGCACATTTTTAAAAGTAAGAATATATTTATGCAATTAACCCAATTAAAAAAAGCATCGTTAGGATTTTGAAAAGAAAAAAAAAAAGAAAAACATAACAATCTAGATTAGATTTCCAATTCAAACTACGGAATATATAGTAAATTTAGAGAAACTAAAATAAGTAAATAGCAAATTTATAAAACTATCGAACTAATATTTAGGGGGTATTTGGAGAAAATATTCCATTTTAATTTTACTCAAATATAATACAATTTTACACCAAATACAAATTTTGCAACAGTGCTACAAAAACAATTACTATTCAAAATATTTTTAAAACAATTATATCAATTTTTCAATTCTACTATTTATCTCTACTTTTACCAATCACATCAATTTTTCAATTCTTAAATACTTTTCATCCAAACACACATTTCATTCAAATACAAAACAAATATTTTTCAATCAAATACAACATTCAAAAAACAAATTTCATTCAAATACAATCAAAATACAATGCGTTTACCAAACACCCCCTTACTTGTAAATAAGTTATCTACTTTAACTGTTTCTTGAATATATATGCTATTTACCTCTTTCTCCTTTCAAACTACAAAAGATTTGGTCCAAATCCATTTGTCAAATGGATCCTAAAGTTGGAAGGATTAGACCTCATAAATTTACAATTTTCTTGCATCAAACAATTCAAGATTGCCTTCCCTTCTCCAAAGTCTCTCATTCAATTTCCTTTCTTTCATTTTTCCATTTGACAAAACAGAGGCAGGAGTAACAGCTGACTTTTTCTTTTTTCAATTGCCGACCGTATCAAAACTAATTTATTAGTAAAGAAGTTATTATTTTCCTATCAAATCAACAAAATTAATTATATAACACGTATTATACCTATATGACAATAAATATATATAGGTCTTCTTTCTTTAATATGCTGCTTTGTACCTTCCTTAATTTTATGTCTGGAATTTCCTTGACGTCCCATTAATTAATGCCACGTGTTCTTCCAAAAGATTAGGGGAGATATTAAGGAACTTGAAGCGCAACTAACTGAAAGATATATTTGTGTTTCTCGAGTCACTTGCATATGTTCTTTTGACAAGATAGTCAAAGATACACATGCATATATATATATATACGTATATGTATATATAAAGTTGGCCGTATATGGCACGACTGAAAATTGCAGTGTGGACCATCTTTGATAATTGGCCAGCGAGGAGTACTGTCTGCATGGCTCAAAAGTCCACTGCCCGGACTTTTGCCTGCCTCTCCGACATGGTTTTGATGTATCAGAGAGTCACTTTCCCTTCATGTTTGTTTGAATATTCGGGGTATGCAAGTTTCTGCTTTTGTTTCCTTTGTGGGGATAAAACTTCGTTATATGTGTGTGTATATATATTTATGGTGTTATTATTAACGTTTTCCCGTGTCTTAATCAATGTATTATTGACCAAATCTCTCTTCTTATTGAGGAACCAAAGGTCAGAGGTAAATGGTCAAGATTGTGAGGCCACACACACATATTAATGGACAAAAGAGTTCAGAAATATTACCGTTACAATTTAAGATAAGTAAGGAATTTGGATTAATGAAGTTTTCAATATTTCATCATCAACTTGGTTGGGGAGCAAATAGCAAATAAAAAAAAATTCAAATATATGTGAGTTAAAACTTAATGCATCTCCGAGCAATGTCCAAATTTATGTGTTAATTCTAAATTTATCATTTTGATAGAAAAATTTATATTCTTTCCTAATACACTGTTACATTCTATTTATCAACTCTCTCTCTCTCTCGTTTTGTGTGAGATCAATGATGGAGCTAGGGGACGGGAGTGGCCCTGGCCACCCTAGCTTTATTCTTTTTTTCTTTTTTATTTTTTTCTTTTTAGGGTTAATATAATGGTTTTTTTTTTAATTTTAATATATCTATAGGCCCCTAGTTTTTTTTTTTCTTTTTTCTTTTTAGTGTTAATACAATGAGTTTTTTTTAAATTTTAATATATGTACATAAGTTAGTTTTGACCATCCTTAAATTAATAAGTCTCTATATTTTATTTGACAAGCAATTTAGATTTTAAAAAATAAAACAATTTTATTAAGTTTATAAACGTTAATGAGTCTAATGACTTGACTCAAAATCTTAATTTGAACTACAATTTTAATATAGCTGAAGCATTTTAAAAGACTAGCCCATAATACTACATAAACCAAAAGCTTTGGAAAAAGCCAATTCTTCGCTTTCCCATTCCACCATTCCTAAACAAATTTATAAAGATATAGCAAATTTCACTTTTTTATTCACTTTCTTTGTTTGCCCTGTGAACACCAAAAAAAAAAAAAAAAAAGGAAGCTCATTCATGGAGAGCTCATACCTACAGTTGGATAAGCTTCACAAGTGAGGTATGTCATTTGGAGAAGTTCTTCACATTCCAGTTTTTTTTTTTTTTGATTCTCCAAAAATACAGGTCATATTTTATTGTTTATAAAGTATTTCCTTGAAATTTGAAAATTTTCTTGACCCCATACTAATAAATCTTGACTCCATTATTGTGTGGGATCTAGTTTTTTTTTTTTTTTTGTGCCCTCCTTAAGGGGCTGGCATTTGGTGATAGCTTCTAGCTAGTCTTCGAATTCCAAGCCTTAGAGACAAGGGGAAGGGCTCCATGGTGATGATTCTATAGAAGTGATCTTATGAGCGTAATGGTCGATCTTAGGCAAGGTAAAGGGAGAGCCATCTTGTCGATCTGTAGTTGAGGGGCTTGGCTCCTCTGCTAAGATGGTGATTATAGTAGGGAGACCAACTTATTGTCTTCAAGCGATCCTGAGCTTATGGGTGTTTTTGCCATGATGGGCTTGTGTGGTGGTTTATTTTCTACAACTTATTGTGTGGCAGATTTTTAGGACTAATAAGGACAATGTCTTCAACATATATGATTTGATTTTTGGTGTGTGGTTTTTATGTTAAGCTCCGAATAATGGAAGCGGGTTTCCCACCTTTTGATTTTTCTTGTGGTATGCTAAATCAATGTTTTGGAAGAAGTGAGTAGTGGCCCTAGTGTTATATAATCTTGGCTCTCGATCGATTAAATGTTTCCATCAATTGTCGTGATTTTGTCAAAAAGAGCCTTATTTATGCTCGATCTTAGTGTATGGAGGTACTTTCCTGTTATTGATAGGCATGTGTGCTTTCCCTTGAGTTTCATCAGAATTTATTAGTGGAACCAATCTCAATGCCTCATGTATTATGGAATCATTTGTATTCATTATTATGTCTGTATCTATTTTGAGTTTAATAAAATTTCCCAAAAAAAAAAAATATTTTTACATTTTGTGATATGGTATATATAGTTTCAAAATATAGGATATATGTTATTTTTGACATTTGAGATTGATTGTTGACTTTTAAATTCTATTTATAACAAATTTACTATTTTTAAACCAAAAACAATTTACTATTCTTACATTTTTATTTCTCAAATGTTGAAATTGATTTAATTTTTTAAATGAAAATCAATACCAATAAAAGTGATAGTAATAAATATCAGGAAGAATTAACTAAATAATATATTTGATTATGATGTTTTAAAACAATAATATGATTAAAACTAATATAATCAAATATTATAATTTAAATTAATTATATATTAAAATATCATATTTTCTCTTATTTTTTCTCTCTCTTTTTTACCTTTCACTTTTATCTCTTCTCTGTCTCTTTTTCTCTCTACCTCCTTCCCTCCCTCTCATTCTCAATGGTATTGTATTGAAGGACATCACAATGGTGGTGGCGAGACTAAACTGCATCAATAATAATAACGATGACAAGTAGCGAAGAAATTAGATCTTGATGGAAATATTAGAAAATACCTATATTTCGCATATTTCTAATATATTCATTCATAGTATTTACATTATTTCATATATTTCTATTCATGGCAAAAAAAAAAAAAAACTAGAATTACAAGAAAACAACAAAAAATACCAACAAAACCCAATATATACCAAACAAATATCAACAAATAAATACAAATACCAACAATCGCATTGGATCTTGTCGGAATCTATCTTGATCCATTCAAATTTTCCTTGATCTCGTCTGAATTGCATGACTCACCTTTTTCTCTCCCTTGCTGTCGTGAAAGTCACAACTCAACTTGACAGATTCATGGCATAGGATGGCTTGACGTTACTATGACTGACCTTTATGAAGCCACTATCTCGCAAGAGCTTGACACTAGAGAATGCAATGGCTCAGATCTGTTGTTGTCATCTAGTTGCTTAGAGATCCAAAGGAAATTGTGACACTCCTCGTCGCTGAAGATATCGTATCTCTATTCTTCGAAGAATCATGATTTCATTCAACACAAAACGCAGAGAAACTCAAATTGCTGCCATCCATCCTTGTTGCCATTAGCAGGGGATCTCTAGCATTGGCATTTGGATCTTGTTGTCTTTTCTGGTAAGCAAGTATGAGAGATAGGGGAGAGAGAAAGAGAAGAGGTAGAGGGGAGAGAGAGAAGGAAAAGAATGAGAGAGTGAGGAGGGAGAAATAGATGTAGATTTAGAAACAAATAATTTATTTTAAAAGATAAATTAAATATGCTATAATTTTATCAAGTTTTAAAAATATACTATGTATTTATAAGTGTTTATAAAATATGCTATATGATATGATTTCTCTATATTATTAGATAAAATTATTAGGCTGACATTTTTAAAATGATTAGAGTTGTTTGTGTATTAGTAATTCCCAATATATAGTTCTTTAATTTTTCTGCTAAATTTAATATTGTCATTCCCATTTACATTTTTATCAAAAAAAAAAACAAAAAAAAAAAAAAAACATTGTCAGTTACATTGACAACGGTCATATAAGTGGGGAAAAAAACCATCTAACAATGCTATTCTATTTTCTAATGCAAGATTTAGATCATATGTTTTTTTATTTGTATTTTTATTTATGTCTTTCAAATAATATTATAATAAATGTGTAACTAACTTGATTAATGTAATATGATATTATAATAAAATATAAAATTTTTCTTGACGTGTTATTATATGATATTATTAAAGAAATGTGAAATATATAGAAATAAGAGAACACGGGTTTGAATCTCTTCATTGCATGCTAGTTTTTTGCTATTTCACATAGATTATTGGTGTGGCCAAAACTTGACAAGTATAACATTTATTAATTTTTGACATTTGAGATTGACTCGTGACTTTCCCATAATTAATTTCAAAATTACAATTTAATTTTTTAATTTTTTTATACTTTTTACAAAAAATCAACGCTAACAAAATGTCGCTAATACCTTTCGTTTACACACTGAAGTAGTGTAGAGTTCAAAAGTCCACCCCTAACTTGAGAGAAATATTAAGAAAAAAAATTTATTTTTTAAAGTAAAGATTACTTATAATAATCAATTTCAAAATCTATATCTTTAAATAAAATCATCTAAAAAATTATTATTAAGTTATATTTATAATCACATTATTTATATAATTTTAATGACAATGAAGTTATTAAGAGTTTCTCAAACAGAAAATAAAAGATATTAGTCTTTGTCTTTTGAAAAAAAAAAAATAAAAGTAATTTCTTCGTTGCAGTCTAACTACTGTCCTTCGTATATAATATCTACAAATTTTTCTTGTTTGAAATAGTTAAAAAAGGATAAGAAAACCATATATCTAAGCGGTCTTTTATATATATATATATATATATATATTTTTTTCCGTAGATTGTCACTTAATCAATAGTTTTTTTTTTTAAAACATTGTATATGTTCCAATAATTGTCCATAAAAAAATGTTTGGATAACTGTACTTGGCGTAGGTTAAAAATTAATTACTTATATAAATATATATTGGATAAAACTACTTATATTAATTTTTGATTTTCGAGATTCATATATATAATATCTTTTATTTTTAATCGAAAATGGTTAAATATAGATAGCGTAAGAGTCAAAATATATATATATATATATCGTATCAAAATTCTGTTCAATAATAATTAAAAAAGGGTCAGATGGCCGAATCCAGTGGGCGAGAACGCACCCACCACCACCCCTTTTCAAAGCGTTTGTTTGAATTAATATTTCCTCTATACTAGTGAGATACTCCTAACAGTAAAAGTTCTTTTTTTTTTTTTTTTTTCACTATCAGAAAAAAGTAAAAGGTTTTTTTTTTCTTTCTATTTTTTTTTTCAGATTGAAATGTACTTATTTTTTTTCCCTAATCGTCGGTTTTAATTAAGATAATTCCTACCAATTGGATAACGTACAAACTTCAAATTAAAATTTTTCTGTTGAAAAAAAAAACCCGACCCAGTCCACACTTCTCATATCTACCCTATAAACGCATATCTTGTGTTAATTAACCTCATAGCTCATTATTCCTTCCATTCAATAATTAACTCCTTCTTTATGTTTTCTTTCACAAACGTTCTCTACAATATTTTTAATTTTTTCTGTTATTGTTTTCGGTATACATTTTACATGGCTGGGGCTGTTATTGATTCTGGAAAGAGTAATAGAAAACAATACCCTGGAAAGCTTACTGCTAGGGTTTTGTGGACATGCCTCGTCGCTGCTTGTGGTGGTCTAATTTTCGGTTATGATCTTGGAATTTCAGGTAATCATAACAATATTTAGGTTTAATTTTGTATTCAAACAATATTTCTTCTAGTTTTAGCTTCATATTTGTATTTTTTTACCTAATTGAATCTGTAAATCATCAAATATATTGATAGCATATTAGGATTAAGGTGGTCTTGTTCACACATCCCACTTGACTTTCGACATCTCTAAATCAAATCTCCAAATAAACGGCATATAAACCTTAATATTTTGAAACTTGATACAAAATCCTAATTTCACTTTTCAATGAGTAAATTTAATCTTTCAAATTTAAGAAAGGTATGTGTTTAGAAAGAATATGCAGAGTTAATAAAAGTTAATAAGAAGGGTGAGACAATAGAATCACCCATTAGTTATGCTATAGATTGGATTGTATATTGAAGATTCTTCGAATTCATACATATGTACAAAAAAAATAAATATATGAGAAATATTAAAATTACTCTCTCTAACATTCTCTTTGTCACTCTTTTAGTTCAACAGCTAGCACATGTCATCTTTTTTTTTTTCCCATAAAAATAAAATTTAATAATAAGTCATTGTTTCATTTATTATAGCAATTCTGCCTTTCTTTTTTAAAAACAAAACCAAAAAAAAAAAAATGCTAAATCAACAAGTTGCAATATTCTTTTTTTTTTTTTTCACAAAAAGTAATAGAAGAAATTTTAGAGGTCATATTATAAGAAGTATATAACAAAAAAACCAAAAAAAAAAAAAAAACCCTGCTTTGCAACTTTCTAATTTTAATATTTTCTTAAAAAAAAAAAGAAGAAGAAGAAGGATGACAGAGTTGTAATAACAAGCAAAACAATGACTTATTATTATGTTTTATTTTTATGGGGAAAAAATGACATGTGACAAGTATTGAAATAAAAGAGTGATAAAGAGAGTGTTAGAAAGAGTAACGTTAGCATTTCTTTAAATATATATGTATATATATCATTATGTTAATTTTATTTATAACAATATCAATGAATGAATGATAAACACTTTGTTTTCAATTTATATTGTGAGGGATTATAACACCACAAATTAGTTTATTATGAAGACTTTTTGGATTTGATTATTGATTGTGTTTCGATAAATTCTATATTATTAGACTGTTTTATGTATGCTTTAGCAGATTGAAATCGATTGGGGGTTAACCAATTAGTAACAGATTGGAAAATCCTATTCTAAAAGTTATAGATTGGACTATAAATTGAGACATAATCTATGTATGTGATTTATGAATATCCATATTTTGAGTAAGTGTTATTGTTAAATTTTTTTGACATTGGAATATATTTGATAATGTGATCAGGTGGAGTGACGTCCATGGATTCATTTTTGAAGCAATTCTTCCCTTCCGTTTATGCCAAGGAATCATCATTGACTCCATCGGACAACCAGTACTGTAAATACGACAGTCAGACACTGACACTCTTTACTTCATCGCTGTACTTGGCGGCTCTTGTATCATCGGTAGGAGCTTCGACGATAACACGAGTGTTCGGCAGGAGAATAACCATGCTTTGGGGCGGAATTCTCTTCTTTTGCGGTGCACTTATCAATGCATTCGCTCAAAATCTATGGATGCTCATTGTTGGTCGTATTCTACTTGGTTTTGGAATTGGATGTGCTAATCAGGTAAATATATAATATCCTTATATATTCAAATTCTTTAACACTTGACCAATTAATTAATGTGGAATGACCAAGTTTGATGAAAATTTGAGAAATTCAACACTGCTTATCAAAGGGTAAATACCCCCATTGGTGATCATAATAATTTTTATATTATCCATTATATAATTATTAGCCACTCCTAATATAAAGTTTTGGCTTCGTTGCTGAACGAATTATCCTCCCTCACATCTATTATTACATTCTCTTATGAGTTTAGAACAAATTTTCCAAGAGAATATTTATTTTTATCATAAATTTTATTATTATATTATTATTATTTTTGTTATCATCTTATGATGACCATGTATACAGTCAGTGCCAATATACGTATCAGAAATGGCTCCCTACAAGTATAGAGGAGCTCTCAACATGATGTTCCAACTCACAATCACCATCGGAATCCTCATCGCTAACATCCTCAACTACTTCTTCGCCAAGATCGAAGGCGGCTGGGGGTGGCGGCTGAGCCTCGGCGGCGCCGCCGTCCCTGCTTTTCTCATAATTGCAGGATCTCTGACCCTCCCTGAGACGCCGAACTCTCTGATCGAGCAAGGCAAGCATGATGAGGCCAAGGATCAGCTCCTCAAAATCCGAGGAGTCTCCGACGTCGACGAGGAGTTTAAGGACCTCGTCGCCGCCAGCGAGGCCTCAAAGCTGGTGAAGCACCAGTGGAGGGCTTTGCTGGAGAGGAAGAACAGGCCACAACTTGCCTTTGCCGTGGGAATTCCGGCCTTTCAGTAGCTCACCGGCATGAACGTCATCACTTTCTACGCGCCGGTGCTGTTCAGGACCATCGGCTTCGGAAGCAGCGCTTCGCTCATGTCGTCGATGATCACCGGCGCCGTCAATTCTTTCGCGACGTTTGTCTCCATTTTCACAGTTGATAAGGTTGGAAGGAGGAAACTTTTCCTTGAGGGCGGCCTCCAGATGTTCATTTGCCAGGTATAAAAAATTTGTTATATATATATATGTGTGTGTGTGTGTATGTGTGTATTGGCTAGTAATGCAAAACTTGATATTTCAACTTTGGCACATAGTTTTAAAAAGTCAATACTACACACATTTTTCCTTTTCAAACATGAAAAACTCAAAAAAATTGAGTCAACAATCAATAATAATTAAATGTCAGATTTAATATTTGTTATATTTTGATCAGAAATTTTGAAAAATTAACATACAACAAATTTGATATCAAATATAATATTTTATTAAAGAGATTTTTTTCATCCAAATTATCAAAATTTATCATGAGCTCAATTTAATGTTCCACTAGAGATGCTCTTATTTATGTATCGTTACATCATGTAATTTGTGTTCATCATTTTTTGTACAAAAGTGCATGTTCACGTATGCTTATTGCACCAACTTTCCTTACACAGATTGTCATCACCATAGCCATCGCTGCCAAATTCGGGGTGAGCGGAAACCCCGGGTTCCTCCCCAAGTGGTATGCCTACGGCTTGGTTTTCTTCATCTGCGTCTATTTTGCCGGCTTCGCGTGGTCGTGGGGCCCGCTAGGGTGGCTCGTGCCGAGCGAGATATTCCCCTTAGAAGTCCGGTCGGCGGCGCAAAGCGTCAACGTCTCCGTGAACATGATCTTCACCTTCGCCATTGCGCAAGTCTTCACCGCCATGCTTTGCCACATGAAATTCGGCCTCTTCATCTTCTTTGCCGTCTTTGTTGTCATAATGAGTGTCTTCATATACGCGCTCTTGCCCGAGACCAAGGGCGTTCCCATTGAGGAAATGGCCGTCTTGTGGCGTAACCACCCGTATTGGCGCAACTATGTTGATGCTCAATATGATCAAGAGTTACAAAAGGTTTAGATTTTAGATTTTATTTTATTTTATAATATATGTCTTAGGAAGAGAGAATAATTAGGCGTTTTTGTGTTTGTTTCTCACTTGAGATTAATCCATCTTTTTTCCCATTGAGAAACAAACATTATTTATTTTGGTACTCATACTGTTATTTGTTAGATGCTTCTATTATATTTAGTACGTAGTATATGTGGAATTATTATTGTTACCACTTCGAAGTATATAACTCTTTCATGGAATACAAGCGCTCTTCCATTCCTCAACTATAGTTGAATTCAAATATGGTTTTTTTTTTTTTTAATTTTTTTGGTTGCTTGGAAGTTCAAAAAACCCCTTGGAAAGGTGTTTTAGGAAACCAAGCAATAGCTGTCGCAGTGTGATTCATCTTTCACTTTTTATTTTTTGTTCTCCTGAAAATTGATTAAAAAAAAAACTTTCTAGGCAGGGTTTTACCTTTTAGCATAAATATCTTTTTAAATATATTTAGATCTTTATTTTAACTTGGTTTAGTTTGTATTTTTTTAATCTTTTTTTGAAAAATCAATAAAATTTTACATTGATTTTTAAAAAAGCAAACAATTTTTTCAAATAACCTTTTTTTCAAGTTAAACTTTTTCAATTTTTCAAACTAGAATTCTTTACAAGATAGCCAAATATCACATCATAGTTGTTGTCAAATAGTTATTTGTATAACTACAAGAAAATGAACTTTAGAGACATCATTAAAAGTCCCAAAGTCGCCTGTAAAAGTTATTAGAGACGACGTCGTTTATACGTGATATTAATAACTGTTTACATTGAATAATGACACTTTTAAGACCAATATTTTCTGCCTAAAGCATAAGATGGCGTTGCTAATTACTTGTCTCCTTAGTGTTTCTTTTTTTTATAAAAAAAATTCAGCATCATATTTTTTGTTCAATTTAATTAAATTTTGTTGTATTATATTTAAGCTTCATTTTAGTCATTAATTCAGTAACCTATGCAATATATTTGGTTTAACATAATATCAAGGAATACATACACTATCTTTTTATCAAACAAAACAACGTTACATATTAGCAAAACAAAACATAAAAAGTTAGAGAAACAAACTAATCTCTTAAGTCAGCATCAAACTAATCTCCTAAGTCAGCATTGTCACCATTGTCCTCGTTGTCGTTGTTAGTGGCACTGCAGTTGGCATTGGCACTTCGCAGAGGTATACATGTCGTTTCCTTGGCAGTACACGTTGTAATATTAGGTCATCTGCATTTAGTGAACAGCAAATACACAAGTATTAGACATTCTTTAATCATTACTGATCAATTTTTCTCATAATTAAGCATCCATTCCCTTGATTCTGCAACTATCAATTTACTTGGAACCGTTAAAATCCAAACATCCTAGCCTATCCTATATCTACACTAGAGTGCAACAAAGAACAAAATCATCACAACAAAATTAACTTAATTGTTCAAAGCATGTTGGAAACCTCAAAATCCAATCCTTCTATAATCACTTAGAACAGTTTCTAGTTTTGATGATTATTATCTCATTCTCACTGCATTTACTTGCCTTTTCTTTACGTCATCGACTATTTCCGTACATTTGAAAGAATCTTATTATTCAGGCAAAAAAAATTCATCATCCCATATTATTGGTAATTCTAGATAACAACGGCCAATCGGAGCAGAAACGAGATTCTAGAACCAAAATAAATAAATAAATAAATAAAACTCATGATACATGCAGTTATTAGTTTTGCATTCCATTGGTTCCTTTTGTTCCCATCTTCCCATATTATTGGTAATTCTAAATAACAACGGCCTGCATATTTTTCTTCCAAGTATCCATTTGGAAGAAATCAAACTTATAGTGACTTCTATATGATATACATACCAATATCTCAATATGTACCGAACTAGCTGGGAAGAGTGTTCTTCCGAGATAAACATTAATTAAAGACGGAGTTTAGTTAATATATAGAGCAATTTCACATTTTTCTAATGGTTAAGCTCAAATGTAATTGGTTTAGAGATAAGGGTACAAGGCCTTAAAGACATTTGTTAGTCGAAACCAGCACATAGCTGATAGCGCACATAATTAGCCCTCATAAAAGCCCGAAAAAGGAGTACCAACCAACTCAGAAACCAACCCCATCAAACAGCAACTCACAACCAGAAAACCATCAGAGAGCACCATATATATAGCAAAGTCAAAACCAAAACAATAACCAATATTGTAGACAGGACAATTGGCCAAAAAAAAAAAAAGAAAGAGCAATAAAAGTGTTACTAGATTAAAGCAAAACAGACATATGCACATATTATCAGAACGACACAACAAAAAATTTGTCAGGTTGACAATGAGTAATAATGTATCCAACTTTTTTGAGAATGTCAAAGAGAGGAAAAATGGAAGGGCAGGTGATGGTCTGGAGGCCACGACGGTGCTTTGGGGGCAAGGTCAACGGTCTGGAGGCAAGCCGGTGGTTCTGGACTTTGAGTGGAAATTATGTAAATTTTCCTGTTAAAGTAGCGGTGTAAATGGGCGGTAGATCGTTAAAAATTTCAGATCCTTCAGCAACGACAATGTTATTGTTAAAAGTTAAAATAAAATAAATGTCCTTTTGACGTCTTTCTAACTTAACTTTTTTTAAATAAAAAAAATGCTGCGCAGTCTATTATTATTTTTATTATTTCCACCAACGATTTAGTGGAAATAAAAAAGCTTTTTTTTATTACATTTAAATGTAATGTAATTTTTCCCCAAATACAAAAACATTTCATTCAAATATCAATTACATCACATTTTAAATCTAACACAATCACTATTTATTATTTTATTTTTTCTATTACTTTTATTAATTACATCATATATTATCTATCTCTCTTTTTCCTCTCTACTTTTACCCATCACATCACATATTTATTATTAAAATATAATTCAAATACTTTTCACCCAAACACACATTGCATTCAAATGCAATACTAATACTTTTTCCCCAAATACGAACTGCATTCAATACATTATATTCAAATACAATGCAAATACAATGCGTTCACCAAACGGGACCTTAGCAATGAAACGTGGTTGCTAAGATCATGAGGTAAATTCAACCCACATTGTCTCAAACTATAATCTAGGTGGACATTCAATGTGTTGCGTATGGAAAACAGACAAATAGAGTAAAACAATAAAAATTAAAAATAATTTCTATGCAGTGATCCACGAGAGAGGATGTAAAAGGTGCCTTTCATGTTTTTGTAATTTAGCAAAAGATAATTGGAGCAACTTACATGCCATTCGATAAAATGGATTTTAATTTACAATTCAAACTTTTAATGTAGTATTAAAAAAAAAAAAACTTAAATGCCTGTGCAGATTTATAACCCAAGCGGTACCTTAAAAATACTAGTTATTAACCACATAAAATTAAAAAATCTACTTCTTGCGCGCACCACCCACACCACCCCCCCCCCCCCCCCCCCCCAACCAAAAAAAAAAAAAAAAAAAAATCCCAAAAAATGAAAAACCTTCTTGGGCCAACAAAAGACGCTTAAGCATGAATGGGCCTAAAGAATAGCACCTAGGTTTAGCCCAAGCATTCGTTCCCCAGATATAGGGATAATTAGGAAGGATGCCATAAAAATTGAGGGAGTGTTTGGTAGTGATATTTAGAGATATTATTTTTGGGTTAAAAAAAAGTTATTTTGAAAAATGTGTTTGAAAAAAAAATTGTTTGAGATAAAAAAATAAAAAATTTTAAAAATTTTTTTAGAAAAAAAATATCAATATGGATATTGTTTCGTTTCTCTCAAAATTCTATAAAATTTTTAAAAAAATTATCGCACTTGAACTTGTATATATAAAGTTATGAATTTTTAAATTTTGAAGTTTATTATAATGTTTTGAAGATGTAAATAATGAAAAATGGTGAAATTTTGAAAAAAAGTTATTTTTAAATGTCTGAAAAACTAGTTCTAAACACCCTGAATGTGAATCCATTTTTGCTCCATATTAAAAAGTATTAAAAAAAAAAGCATAAAATCATTTATATTTGGTTAAATGAAAAAATTTTGCCTTCTCTCTCACTCCTCCACATCCATCCTTTCTCTCTTTTCCTTCTCCCTCTCCCTCTCCTGACTGATTTCCTTCCGGTCGTCTTTTCTGGCGACTCCAATGCAACCTTTAGCATATTGGGCTCAGGTGCTCTAGATCTCCGTCTGTGGCTTGAATTCTCTAACAATCTCCTCGATACAAAGATTCGTGACCTCAGATCCGATGGTGGAGATTCACTCGCAAGTTGTCGGAGGCGCGATTCTGATGATAAGGCCCTGCAACTCGTCGTAAAATCTTGTGATCTTGATGGAGATCAGGACTTGAGAGTGTCCTACAGTTGAATTAAGACCAACAACATCGATTGTGGTCATCCGATCGTGATTGTTTGCATCACATTCCTAGTAATTTACTCTTCCAGCACTTTCGTCAAATCATTGGCGAGCAAAATATCGCCGTCACTTGAGCTTGAGGTTGAGGTCGATGACGTCATTGGCTTCCCAGAAAACAAGTTGTTTGACTCTGATAAGTGCTTTGCGTTGGTAGATTTAAAGCATTTAACAGCAACAGAGCTAGAGGAGTTGCCGAAATAGTGGCAAAGATCGAAGCTCGTGTGACTCAGTAAGGAGTTACCAGCACACAAGTCGATGAAGATGGTGGTAACTGGATCTCGCTAGAAAAGAAAGAGAAAAGAGAGAGATAGAGAGAGGAGAGAGAGAAAAAAAATGTAAAAAGTTAATTATGGTAAATGAATGTAAATGAGACATTTACTTTGATAAATAAATCATTTACTCAAATAATGCTAAATGAACACTTTTTTAATTAATAAATGAATATTTTTTACAAAAAGGATTATCTTTGTGATAAAAATCAATCCAAAACATGATTTTGTGGCATTTTTGAGAAGCTCCCTCTGATATATGAAAACACCCCTTGGGCTCTAAGTATGCTTGGCAATAGACGAGAATAAAACGATTGTACATCGAGTCCAATTGGTAGAAGAATAATGCTATTTAAGCACACACAAAAATTCGAACAATAAAATCCACTCCTCTAAAGTAGAAACATATTAGAAACCATTGAATCCTGACTATTTAGTTATCATCACTAATCATATAGTTGGATTTTTAAGTTTAGTTGTTGTGTGGCTTTGCTCATTTTACATATAATATACTCAATTTCAAGTCTTTGTTATCATCCATAAAAAATGATATCCATGTAATTAAGAATCACAAGCAATTAAAATTGTAAAAGAAGATAAACAATCATAAACATGTAAATTTATACATGTCTATTTAATCAATATGAGATTATATTGTATTTTGGTAGCTATAATAATTTATTATAATAATCAATAAGTTTACAAGGTATATCCTTGAACTCTTTGCATTTCTATCTCAAAAGTCAACCTGCATGAGATATGAAATATTTGTTTTGAAAACCGATGGCTTTAGATCTTGGAAGTAGAGTAAGGATTACGGATTCTAGAATAATAGAAACATTCCAAATTAAATTCCAGTCATGTGCTTTAAGAAAAGAATGGTATGTTTGAATAACCCAATAACGCTCTCCGTCAATCTTTGTTAAAATTGAAATGCATTTCCTTTTTAACAAGGGACGGTTTTGGAAGCACTTGTTCTTGAACAGGTCAATCTAATTGACTCAAATCTTCAAAATGACAACTTTGTTCTATATACCCTTTTTTTAATTATGAAGTAGTGCCTTTGTTCCTTCCCTTTTGGCGGGTTAGGGAAGCCACAAAGATTCTACTTCTGTAAGAGTTAAATACTTTGACACTGTTTGTATTTTTTTAAAATTACATAAACACTCTTTTAATCAAAATTAATAACATCAAGACCCCTTCTTCTTAACTTTGTTAAGTTTATATTTGAAATAATTAAAATACCCTTTTTATGTTAGTATTTTACTATTAATAAAAACTTTTATTTTTTTTCTTTATAAAAACAAACATTATGTTTTAGATATTTTTGTCATACTTATGTATGTTTTACAATTATATACTTCTTTGCTACCAAAAAATATTATATACTATTTATCTTTTATGTATCTCTAATATGTGTAAATTGTCCATCAAAATAAAAAAAAAAGATTTTCAAAAAATAAATAAAAATGGCTCAAATTATGATTGTAGATATTTAAAAATCAATTAAAAATTATTTTTAGCGTTAGAAAAGGATAAAATTATTATTTTATAACTTGATATATGGCTAAAGACATATTTTAATGAAATAATGGACATTTCTGGTATTTTTAGTATAATTAATGATTAAATTCATGGTCAACTAATAGATGAGTATCTCTGTAATATTTTTAAAAAATTAAAGGATGTTGATGTTATTAATTTTAGTCAAGAAGGTGTTTTTATAATTTTAAAAAAACATGGAAATGTGACTTCTAAAACACAGTTTTTGCAATTAGAATTTCTTCACGCAAATATATACAGATATATTGAAATGAAAGTGACGGTGTTTCTGGACACAGTTGGAGTCGGTCAACGGCAAAAGCCCATTGTTTGTGTGTCAATTTGAAGTGTCGCTTTGACCGGAGAATGAAATCGACCACTTTTATTTATTCCCTCCTTCCAAGCAATAAAACAAGCTTCGAGGACTACAGTTTTAGTGCATGCTATAATCTTGCATTCCCACTCTAACTTTTGATTAAAGTTGAAAATTACTTGATGGTTACAGTTTTATATTAGAAAAGTCTAGCTGAACGTATTCCATGGGTTGCTGAAAATTTTCGAACAGAATATTTTCGAAACTTGTTTAAAGACTTACCACCTATCTATTTTCGAGGGCATGCGAAACAAGATTTTTTTTTTCTTTTATTTAACTATTATTAAAAAATAAAAATTTCAGAATTTAAATCATTAATTACACACTCATGTACAAACCAATTGAGCTAGCCTCAATTGACAGGCTATGGACAAGACTTAAAAGCATCCAAAATTAATGTTACTGTTTACAATTTTTCAATGAAGAGAAAAATAGCTTTTTTTTTTTCCTTTGCACCAGTGCGTTATAAACTTATTGCATAGCTATAATTTGTATTTAAACTTTTAATTTTAATTATTGGCACACTAAACTACAAATTTATAATAATTTACTCTTATCAGTAATAATGTTAATCTTTTGAAGAAAATTTATCCGTGATTCAAATACGAGTCATTAACAAATGACATAAATGATCATTTTTAACTATTTTAATATTTATTTTTATTTTTATTTAAATTTGGATGCTTTTATTAAATAGAATCAAATCGACTAAAATAGCACGTCCAATCAAACTTGGGATTACATCTAAACAATAAAATTCATTCATAGAATAGAAAACTAAATTATCTAATTGGTGAGCCATAACATTACTTGATCGAGTAATATGGCAATAGGTAGTTTCACCAATAACTTGTAAAAGACTGACTTTGATATCATCGATAATCACTCCTCTTTCATTGATCAAAATAGAATAGTTGACCACCATAACCATGCAAATTGCATCTAATTCAACCACCGCTACCTCTAACCTAAAGTCTATGGCCATCTCCAATCTTTCCCTCAATGCAAGGCACTCAGCTACATAAGGGCTAAAAACACCCTTCATCGTTGTATCTATACATGCCACTACAACCCTGTTCGAGTCTCTAACAACAAACTCTGATCCCAATATAGCCATATCCTGCCTTCATAGCTGTATTAACATTCATTTTTAGCTTTCCCACAAAAGGCAAACACCAATTCTTCCTCTTTGATGATAAAGGATCATGAGGGAGAGTCTCAACCAAATTGGCCATATGGTAATCCCCCAGTAGACAACTTGCCATTTCAAGGATATTCAGTCCCTCTGCCACCTAGCCTTAATGGTGTATAGATTCCGCACCTACCATAAACTCCAAGCAATTGCAACAGAAATTTCCATCTCTTCCCTTGCTAGCTTGTGCCTAACGTACATACACAAACTTGCAAAAGCAGAGACCTGGCATATTTTCGTTTGCCCTAAATAGAGCTATACTCCCAAACTGCCTTCACACTTGAGCAGTCCAATAAAGCATGCTAAATAGTCTCCATCTGTTCTTCACACCGGCCATAAGTGATACCACATTTCGCCTCTCTTCTTGGCTAAATTATCTAAACATGGATAAATCCCATTAAACACTTTCCAGGCAATTTTAACTTTGCTTGGAATTTTTAATCTCCACAACTTCGCCAACCATCTACAATAAGACCCCATGCCTAAAGACTCCTCCACTTGCCTTAAATCCAACGTCAATCAATATGCCGATTTCACTGAAAAATTGCCATTAGATCTAAAATGCAATAACATTTTGTTCCTCAAGCATGTACGTCCCAAAGCAATCTTGCAAACTAACTCGACATCCATAGGCCACAAATATTTCCACACCTCTTCCATGTTCCACCTTCGACCACTCAAGAGATTTGACACCATTAACTCCCTAGATTCCACGGAAGGCGTAGTAACAGGCTTGAAGGAGTAAGGTCTTGGAAGCCAAAGGAATTTAAAAACTGACACCTCAGTGCCATAACCAATCCTCAAACTCACCCCTTTTCGAAAGAGTTCCTGCCCCTAGATTATACTCCGCCAAACATAAGAGATATTGTTTCTCACCTAAAAAGGCGCTACTAGGGAAGTATTTAACTTTGAAAATCCTACTCAAAAGGGAGTCAGGGTACAACATTGGTTTGCCAACAATGCTTGATTAAATAGACCAGGATCCCGAAACCCTAAACCACCTTTCACCTTAGGTTGGCACCATTTATCCCATCTCAACCAATGAATTTTCCTTTCATCCTCCCCACTACTCCACCAAAATTTCGCTATGAGTGCATGAAGCTCGTCACATAAAGTAGTGGGAATATGAAAAACACTCATTGTATAAGTGGTTGTGGCTTGTGCTACAACTTTAATGAGCGCCTCTCTACCATCACTAGAAAACAATTTACTCCAAAACTTCAGTTTCTTCGGTACCCTCTCTTTGATACTTCTAAACGTGCATCTTTTACTCGTACCAACAAAGGACAGAAGCCCAAGACACTTATCATGATGACCAACATTATCTTCCAATCCTAGTCTACTCAAATTGTCACTCTTCCTCTTTGATAATACATATTAATTAAGGTTAGGGTTTTTAATTAAGTTTTATCAAAATAAAAAATTTTGAATTTGCTTTGTTTTAAATATAAACTTGGGCTATATTGATTAAAAAAAGACTTTTTTTATGCAATCTATGTTCAAATCAATTGTCAATTTTTATAAAAATTAAAAAAATAATAAAATAAAAACGTTGTTATCAAGATGTGGTAAGTTCTTACAAATTTGAAGATTTAAGGTGTAAATTATTAAAATTAAAAGTACAAGTTACAAATTATAAGAGTGTGATAAGTTCATGGTGCACTAGCATGAAAAGCCAGAAAAAAAAAATCATTTGACGAACGCCCTCGTTTTTGTGTGAAGAAATGTCTGCATCATTGCATGTAAATTATCCCAAAAAAAATAAAAGGAAAAAGAAAAATAAATGTCTGCATGTCGGCCATTTTTAAGTGTCCTAAATTGTTTTATTTATGGACTTGATTGGTGGTTTATCCAATTGCGTTTGTTTACAAATTCCGTATATATTTGTGAACGGTGCTTAATTTACCATTTTAGGCCGATAATCATTCTGGGTCAAAGTTTAAATGCTTGTCTAATAAGGAAATTAAACCTTTTGATATTTCAATCTTTGTGGCTAATAAGATTATTATATTTTGACACCAAAAATCCGTATGTGACTGAAACATGGCTATGCATGTTTCAAGCCGTGATAGTGGCTTGTGGAAATATCAAGAACCGGAAATTTGGAAATTACAACCAGTGTTAATTAAATATATCGACACTCGCTACATATAAGTCCATATATAATTGTGTAAGATGAGAAATTTTAATGTCTACATAACTTTTTAGTCAAATTACACACTATCATACGGTACTATACAAGTTTCAAACCCTCTCCAGCTCGCCAACTCAAAGCTTTTTTTATGCTTTGTACTATTCATGTTGAATAATATTGTAATTATTCTTCCAAGGTTTTGATTAACCTAAAACGCATGAACGCAAGCGAGGTTATAAATACGCCCCTTCATGAAGAACAAAACAGAGAGCTAATATAAACGCATACAATATAAGCAGCAAAAATTGAAAAAAAGATTCTAACTTGTTTAACTTAAAGGAGTATAATAATTATAGTAATAATAATGGCAATATACAATTGATTGGCAATATGAGATCCCTCTTGCGCAAACAAACACCAAGTGTATTTCCAAATTCTCTCTTTGTGCTTGTTTCTGCCTCGGGTTTTCTCCCCCACCATATTTGCAAGAAGCACTTCTTTATATGGCTGTATATATATGTGTATGTACATTATATATATATAGGTATATATAATATTTGTGATGTCTAGTATTGCATGCGTGTGCCAAGGGGGTTGGACTTGGGAAAGGGCCTTATAAAAAACAATGGTGTTTTTCTTACTGATGAAAACAAAGAAGAGTCGTATACGAAGTCATTTTATGTGGCATGCATTTTCCCACCGTCCAAAGCCACAAACACTAATTGGGGCCGTACATATGCCGCTCTTCTATGCTCTATAGACTATAGCCCAATCACTACACTAAATACTAAATATATATTTAGGGTTCAACTTCAACCCTAGCCTTGTTCGACTTCCCACTTTCCATGATAATTTCGAGTTTAATATTAAGAAAGATTTGCAATAAGATACTAACAAAAATCTTATACAAATGTGATTATTACTGTAGTTTAGAGTTGATTATTATAAAATATAGAATTCAAATCGTTCATTACTCCAAGATAAAATAAAAAATAAAAATAAGAAGAGGAAGAAGAAGAAGATAATCTTATCAGAATGAGTTTTTTCAATTACACGTTTTTGTTGTGTAATGATTTGAAAAAGTTAGACAACTAAAAACTTGCACTACTAGTAGGCAGAATTCGTATCATAGAAGTGTTGAATTTGATATTTTTTAGGAGGGAAAAAAAATGTAAATTATCTTGGTGTTTTTTTTTTTTAAACGAAAGTTGTACTTCGTTTCATGTATCCTCGTATAAGAGGCTAAAAAACTATACTAGCTAATTAAATATAGTTATTAATATTATTTTGAATTAATTTCAGCATTTAATATTTTAAAAGCATGGTCAAATGACATCTTAAAAATTTCAGTTTAGTACAAAACCGTCCGTTTCTGCATTTTGGTTGATATATATGTAGTCTTTATAATTTTTCCTAAGCAAAAAATTAAAGAGATGGTTCCAAGGAAGCAAGAGAAGAAAATAACGATCAGTTTGGCAACGTATTCTAAATCTTTGTAAGGTTTAAACTTTATGGTATTAAAAGATAGTCATTTTACCATTTCAAAATCTCTATCTCTCTCTCTAGTACTATTTTCTTTGGTTAGTGTATTAATTACCCCAAGAAATTAGTTTGGCGGTGGAATTTAGTGTTTGTTCATTATGAAGTCGATAAGGTTGTAATGTGTAAGCAAATCAGCACAATGACTTTGTCGATAAAAATTATACCATATCTCTGCCGACTAATTAACATGATATCTCTGTTGCTTTGTCGACCTCATTAGCTTTGTATTTATATATTTAGAATTTGTCTTTTATCCGATAAGTTCAGTTAATTGTATCTTTCTAACATAATTTTTGTAACAGGATTTAATTCTAAATTAATCTTATGTTTTATGTAAAATTATATTTTTCAATAACCGTTAATGCAAAAATAAATAGCACTGAAAATAACATATGTAAAGAGATTATAAATCTAATAACTGAATAAGAAAATGTGCATATATATATGTGTGTGTATATATATACATACACACTTTAGAGTTGATCTTTACTAATCAGTGAACGTAAGGTATAATTTAGTTCATTATCTTTAGAAAATCATGTACAGCTCAATTGTGCAAAGTTTCTTCCTTTTTCCTAAAATCATGGGAAGAAAAAATGAAAAAGGAATCTAGAAACAAAATAAACGTTTCCAAAAGCAGGTTTTATTTAATTATTTATTTATTTTGAGAATCTTTCTATAAGCAGTTATAAGTAGTCATGTTTGATATGGTAAAAATTTAATGCCTAGGTCCCGGTTCTCTTTTTTTTTTTTTTTTTTTCACCCTTTATGAAAGGAAATACTACATGACTTTTATTTATTTATTTATTTTTCTTGCAAATACCTCAACGTTTTAATCGCAGGTGAGTGATGATTTCGGTTCCTTGAGGAGGTGTTATCACTTTCAATTAGACTCTCCGTGAGAGTTTAACCTAAAAAATTAATGGCTTAAGCCTCTCCATAGAGGAATTTTCATCCTCGTACCATTCAAATTCATTTTGCTTAAGCCTCTCCATAAAAGAATTTTCAACCTCGTACTATTCAAATTCATTTTAAATTTTTGGGAAAAGAATTATATTTACCATATGAACTACGCTACCTTTGTTCACTTATACAAAACAGGAATGTTATCGTTTTCTTGTACAAAACGATTAGAATGAATCGAACCAGCAATTTCTGTTCAAAATGATTTACGATTAGAATGTTTCGGTATCAATAGTCTTGGATGCAATTATATAATCTAATGATATTGCTAAAAATATTTTAAATATATATTTTTTAAATTGGAAAGGGATTATTTATCATGCAGCACAACATATAATATGTGGGGAATTCAAAAGAAGAATAAATGTAGGTTCAAAATGCTATAATATGCATATTAAGAAACGGTTCATAGTCATTGACCTTAATTAAATGGGGGAGATTTCCCAGGTCAAGCACTGATTACAGTGGTGGAACGAGTCAGCTTGAAAACGGTCCAATCTCCCGACAAAAAACACCAAATCCCAGCCAATAAACGTTGATCTTAATATGCCTGAAACAGCATCATTAATATTTCAAGTAAGACCATTTCCACACTTTTTATGGAAAAATATAAGGTTAATTTCATTTGGAAAAAATTAAATGTAGCTTCACCCTACCGGTAAGTGTTTATATATTAACCATTAGATTAATTTTCAACACTTTGATATAAGATTAAAAGCAATACTCATATATTAAACTGATAAAAAAATTGATCTGAAAATTAAAAACTATCATAATATTTACCTTTTTAGTATTTATCTTTTTTTTTAAATTTTTCCACATATAAACAGCTTTAAAAATAGTCAAATTTTCATTAGATTGATTTTAAATATATGCCTGTGCAAATTTTCTACCAAAAAAGGTGTTTGATGCAAATTCACTGCCAAAAATAAGTGTTTTTTTTTTACTTGAAAGAAAAATAAATATCGATTCCACACATCTAATCATATCAAAGAAAAATAATATTTAAATTTACTGAATTTTTTTTTAAATTTTCTCTTAACATAAAGAAATCAACACCCTTCATGAAAATATTTTTAAATGGCCATTCATATCTTCATCACCTTCTCAAATAAGCATGTATTTTTCTTAATTACAACGTTACCTAAAACCTGCCATAAACTCATTTCCATTAAAAAAAAAAAAAAAAAAAAGGAAAAAGAAGTTGGCTTAAAAGTTTTGTCCCCAAATTTTCACAATTATGTCATCTATCACCTCTTCCAAGGAAACTAACATGATCACCGCAACTCATAGAGTGGATTTATAAATAACACTTTCCCGTTTACTAGCTGTCCTCTAAATAGTAATAATTCATTAATGTTGATAAAATAGTAATGCTTTAAAGACTATTTGTACATGCCACCGAGATCGTGACGGGAGGATAGAACTATACTCCTTTTCTACATCAGAAGTCGCGGGATCGAGCGGGGTTGAGTTAACTGTCATGGTGAAAATATAGACAATTCTCCTTAAGAGACATCGATATGCCACTTAGAATACCTTTCCTCTGGAAAGTTATTTGGGTTTTTTTTTTGTTTTTTTGTTTTTTTTAAAAAAGGGTCTGTTCTACGCGTCTGCCTAAGTGTGCGTGTGGAGCAGGACCTCTAAATTCTCATCCCTCCTTTGCAGGCCAAAAACAGAGGCAACGGGTCGGTCATAAAAAGACGCTTATACACTTCCAAAACGTATTTAAGCTATGATTTGTATAGACTCAATTCTTTCGTCAAAGTCCTATCTCTCCCTCTCTCTCAACATCAAGGCCAATAGAAAGCCGTCCAACCCAGAGCCACCAAAAATTTCCATATACTCCGTCTTTAAATTCCCCTCCCTTCTTCTCAACTCCAAACCCCTCTTGCTCTCTCTCTCACTCTCTTTCTGTCTCCCCCAACTTTCTCTCTCTAACATTCCAAATTCCAAAACTATGTGCTACTCCTCGTCTTCCCCCTCCTCCCTCCTCCAAGAATCCCACACCAAAGCCAACACCAACACCAAAGCCAACAACCACAACCCCACCAACATATTCACCACCCCTTTGATCCCCAAATCCCCAACACCACCCCTTCATCACCAACATGACCGAAACCAAAACCGAAACCGAAACCAAAACAAAGACAAAAACAAAATCACCACCCCCACAAATACTGTCTCCCTTGTCCTAAAAGAGGCCAAAAGCATAGCCAACGTGGCCTTCCCTATGGTCCTAACCGGCCTCTTGCTCTACTCCCGCTCCCTAATCTCCATGCTCTTCCTCGGCCGCCTTGGCGAGCTCTCCCTCGCCGGTGGGTCCCTCGCCATCGGCTTCGCCAACATCACCGCCTACTCACTCCTCTCCGGCCTCGCCATCGGAATGGAGCCAATCTGCGGCCAAGCCTTTGGCGCCAAAAAGTTCAAACTCCTCGGCCTCGCCATGCAAAGAACGACCATCCTCCTCCTCCTCACCTCCCTCCCCATCACCGTACTCTGGCTCAACATGAAGAGAATCCTCCTTCTTTGTGGACAACAAGCCGATATCGCCTCCGAGGCTCAGTCCTTTATCCTCTTCTCTCTCCCTGATCTCATTGCTCAGTCTCTCCTCCACCCTCTCAGAATCTATCTCAGAACTCAGTCCATAACTCTGCCTCTCACTTTCAGCGCCGCTCTCTCCATTCTTGTCCACATTCCCATCAATTATCTCCTCGTTTGTGTCCTTGATCTCGGCATCAGAGGCGTTGCTCTAAGTGGGGTCTGGACGAATTTCAACCTTGTCGGGTCCTTGATCGTCTACATCGTCTTCTCCGGTGTGTACCGGAAAACCTGGCCCGGGATTTCCTTAGAATGCTTCAAGGAATGGAAATCTCTGCTGAATTTAGCCATACCGAGTTGCGTATCGGTTTGCCTCGAATGGTGGTGGTATGAGATCATGATTTTGCTATGCGGGCTGTTGCTTAATCCCCGAGCAACGGTCGCCTCAATGGGGATTCTGATCCAAACCACGGCTCTGATGTACATTTTTCCCTCCTCGTTGAGTTTCGGCGTGTCGACGAGAGTTGGGAACGAACTCGGCGCCAACAACCCGCAAGGAGCGAAACTCGCCGCGAAAGTAGGCCTATTGTACAGCTTTGTGTTGGGATTCTACGCGTTGCTTTTCGCGGTCTCGGTGAGGAACATTTGGGCTAGTATGTTCACCAAGGACGTTGAGATCATCGCGTTGACGTCGATGGTTCTGCCGATAATCGGGCTTTGCGAGCTCGGGAACTGCCCGCAGACGACGGGGTGTGGGGTCTTGAGAGGCACGGCGAGGCCTTGCCTCGGGGCGAACATAAACTTGGGGTGCTTTTACCTTGTGGGAATGCCTCTGGCTGTATGGTTGAGCTTCTATGCGGGGTTTGATTTCAAGGGACTTTGGCTAGGTCTCTTGGCGGCACAAGGCTCGTGTGTTGTGACCATGTTGTGGTGTTTGGTAAGGACCAATTGGGAATTTGAGGCACAAAGAGCCAAGGAATTAACAGGAAGTAATAATGTCACTGGTGAAGAAGAAGAAGATGATGATGAAGATGACGAAGAAAATTACCAAGAAAAAGAAAAGTTAACAGAAGAAGAAACAAAGGATTTTTTGGAACAACAACATCGTTCAAGAACAGAGTACTCTGATTATGGTAACTTACTGGTGTGACTTCAGTTTGTGGATTTTGGGACCTGCATTTTGACCAATTGGTTGAACATGGGGGGGAATCTTGATTCTTGGTTAAGCCATTTTTTTAGAAATAATTTTTTATGTAAAGTTAAGGGATAGGAAAATGCTTATAGGAGAGACTTTAGTTTCAATATTCATTGTCTTAGATCAAGGAATACTGGTTTTAGCACACTTATTTTTGTTGCATATTGTAACAAACTTCTATGCAGAAAACTACTTGGTTACACTAATTAGTTTTCCTTTTTTTTTTTTTTGTGTTATTTCATGGCATATGTGTAATGTTGCAAATACAACACCATTCTGTGGAATTATATGTAGTATAATTCTTGTGAATTAAGAATGTGAGAGTAGAAAGATTTAAACTCAATATTATTTGATTATATCTGATATGAATTTATTGTTAAATTATACATATGAATACATATTATGTACTGAACAAGGAGATATCACAATGTTTAAAGACTTTGCCAAGGAAATTTCATGCATTTCCTTTGCATGTAAGACCAAAAAGTTTGCCAAAACTACAAGTTGGTCTAGCTAGCTTTATAGTATGAATGCAACAAAACATGATCTTGCTTGTCATATGTACATATACATGATAAATATCATGTAAATATACATATTTATATATATCTCTTTCTCTCTCTATAGAAAATATCTACAGTAACTAACGTATGGGAAACAAAACAATGAATACCTGAATTTGGCGTTACACGTACTATAGTAAGATCATGATCAACAAAGTAACGTACAGCAAACACATAAGATATGGGCTGTGCTTATCCAATCCGTGATTTGTACCTCAACTTGCAAATTTTCTTCATTTTTTCAATCACCTCCCTATCTTATACCTATCCCATTTTTTTCTTCCTTTTTTTTTTATTTTTTTAATTTTTGATATTCCGTCTTCCATTTATTTATAAGAAGTTCACAAAGTGATCCACATGGCAGTTCCTAGAAATGTTCTATCTTAACCAAAGATAAAGCAATATTATAGCCTTGTTTATATAATTAGAAAGAAAAAAGAAGAAGAAGAAGAAGAAGCTAGGGAGCTTGTGTTGATCTTGATGGCTGACCTTATTTCTGTATTGCAAAATGAAAAGGAAGAATCGATAATTATAATAATATAACGTTGAATAATTAACTAGCTTCACCGATTATACGAATATTGAAACTGCCACTTAGTTTGGACACGTATAGTCAAATGTACGTTACGTAATAATTTAATTAAGAAATTAGAAATGGTTACAAAGAAATAGGAAAATAAGAAAACCTTGTTGAAGCGGCTCCTAATTTCGCCGCCAAGGAAATTGTTTAAAGTCTAAACCTTATCTAATATTCACAAATTATATTGTAATGGCTAGCGCCGGCTAAAATTCCATTTTTTTCTTGTTTTGCAGTCCAATATTACTTTACTAGTTAAAGTCATACTATTATAATTTTTTAATAAAATAAATTTATTGGCACTAGTTCAACAGAGGAGGAATTTAGATTGAAGTTTTCATGTTCAAAACACTTAGAAGTTTTCAATTTTGAAATCTTAAGAGTGTTTTTAATCTCTCTCTACTTGAGTTCCAATATTAGTTTAAGTTAATCATATACATTATTATGATGTTTTGCTGAAATAAGCTAATAATTAATGATTTTTTTCTTAGAACAACCTTGATCTCTAGCTTATCTTTACGCTTAAGGATCAACGTGAATTGTATGGGATGGCCGAAAGCTTAAATAAAAAAAGGAATTTGGCCCAATAAATGAGCGAAGTCGGGTAGTGGCATGCATCACTGCTCAAGAGGAGACATCTGCTACATATATATTTATATATAGCACAAATATATAGTTTATTTGGTAGAGCTTGATTAATGGATTGGATAGTACTAATTAATTAATTAGTATGACCCCTTTTCCTTCTAATTATTATTTTGTCTTGTTTTAAATAAGAGTATGTCCAACCAAAAATTATAATTAGGTCTTCATTGTTGTAGCTTGAATTAGTAAAAGATGTTTGATTAACCCTTGTTTCATTAGCTGTCACACTGTAGATATGCTATTCTTGTTTGCATTGTTTTTCACCCTACCACCTAGAAGTTGTCAAAACTTCAAGCTAGATTAAATAGATTTAATGAGGATGAGGATGATGATGATGAAGAGTGTATGTGTGTGTGTATATCTCCTTAAAACACATGCACTTTAAAAGTACAAATTAGGTTTACACTTTTTCCCTTAATCGAATATGGTTGCATTAATTTGATAGGGCTGCATATGGATTTGTACTTTAACCATCTTAAGCCAAATCCTGAATCTAGAGTGAAAATATATATATATTTTTTTGGTGTTTACGTAGTATATAAAAACCATTAAAATATCCCTTGCAAAAAAAAAAATAAATTTAAGATATACATATGTATCAATAGTGCGTAAGTATCCTATGCAAGAGATCCAAATGCATGGTTTAAGCATTTTATTGTCATTTGTTTTCTCATATGTATATATTAATTAATTCAACTATTCAAAGAACGCACGCATGCAGAAGGCACGTGCCAAAGAGTGTGCATGGTAGAACGTGAATTACCTCTTCATATATATATATATGTGTGTGTGTGTGTGTGTGTGTGTGTGTGTGTGTGTGTATGTGTGTAGATTTGTTTACATAATGCAAGGCTCATGTACATTTTACCAAAATTAATGATGCTTTGTGGATCACAAATAAATTATTGATATTCTCAAATAATACAAAAAAAAGAAAAAAAGACAAATGTTTCAGTGCGTTTCAACAATATGCTGCTTTTTTTTGGCTTGAGAACACTATACTGCAATTATGGCCAAAGTGATGATAATAATAATCATTAAGAAGAAATTAAGTAGATTGCACAGACTAGTACATCCTTTTCTTCAATAACGCATTTAGCATGCTTTGGTTGTTTGTTTGTCCATTTGCATTTTCTATCTTCTTTTTCCTTTTCCTTTTTTTAACCAAACAAAAAAGGCAAAAAAAAAAAAAATAGAGAAAGCTAATATCATGCCACTCCAAAACATTTTTGTCGCCAACTTGCAATTAATTAATCTTTATATATATTATCACAAAAAAAAAAAAAAGAAAAGCTTAATTATAATGATAATAATAATTATTATTATTATACATAAAGCATATTTGTAGCGAGCTATAGGATGCTCATACTTATCCAGGTGTTGCTGTGAGAAGCAGGGCAGTATGGGCGCTCATGCATGCATGTTGTTGTTTTGAGGTCAGACATGAGGCATGTTTGGCCGCCCACACCCTCTATGAACTAAATTATAATTATCAGAATGTAATTAAAAATAAAAAAAAACCTCTTCAAAGTCAACAGAAAAGAAAGGGACTATTTTCATTTTAATTTTAATTTTTTTTTATTTTTTTGGCTGCATGGTTGTAGGAATGGTCTATAATATATTTTTTTTAATGTATGACAAATAATTAATGGGTTTGTTTGAACTTTGACCCTTCCTGTTGATTAAAATATATATATATATCCATTGATGTGAGTCTTGTTTTCATGCAACGTCCAAAATTACCTACAGTACAATTATACATATGATATGATATGATTTGTTCCACATAGTCGGATACAAATTCTTTAGTTCTTGGAAACATCCAAGTTTTACTTCTCCCATCATTAACGTTAAACGACAATACATATTGGTCACTTTTTCTTTCAAAGGACAATCAAAGATTTTTCCTCCCTTAACGTATTAAGACGGCGTTTGGTAAACGTATTGTATTTTAATTGTATTTGAATAAAATTTGTTTTTTGAATGTTGTATTTGGTTGAAAAGTATTTGTTTTGTATTTGAACGAAATGTATATTTGGATGAAAAGTATTTTAGAGTTGAAAAGTTGATGTGATTGGTAAAAGTAGAGATAAATAGTGGAGTTGAAAAGTTGATGTGATTGTTTTAAAAATATTTTAAATAGTAATTGTTTTCGTAATACTGTTGTAAAATTTGTGTTTGGTATAAAATTATATCATATTTGAGTAAAATTAAAATGAAATTTTTTTTTCAAACGCCCCCTAAGACAATATGGGTGAATTCGCAGCACTTAATATTTGATAGAAGCTTGATTAGCCGATAAGAATGTAACCTTAGCTCTGTCTCTGTGTGTGTGTATATATATATATATGTATTATTTGATTTATTTTAAGTTTGATATCATTAATTTTTCTGTGATCCGTAGATATCCGAATGCAACTTCAGATTAATAAATAAACCAGACCTACAAGGATCGTAATGTTTTCTTGATTAATTTAAAAAAAAAAAAAAGTATGCTTCCCTTAAGAGGAATTTGCTAGCTAGATTGACAACGTTAGAAAATGAAACTATCATATTATGTTTTTTGCTTCTTACACTATGCGCTTTACAGTGTGTACTGTATATTCAAAACACGTAGAAATCATTTTGCAAAAAAAAAACTTTTGAAAAGTCATTTTACACATGGGGTTTCTCATTAAGTATTTTTTCAATACACTCGTTTCCTAGCTCATAACTATATTCATGACAAGAGCAAGTTTGTGGTTTTATTAAGTTCTTTTCCTGACCCATTTTAAAGGAAATTCACATGGGAGTTTCTTATGAATGCCGGAAAATGACAAGCTTTATATATATATATGTGTGTGTGTGTGTGTATGTATGTATATATATATTTATGCACACGCAAAAATTGGAAGCATTATGAATTATGAAGTTTGTGGTTACGTTTCTAGACAAGTCTCCTAGTTTCTTCCTAGAGACAATTATTTTAACGTCTGAATTGTTAAAATTGGACATGCATTATGTATGCGTAAATCCCAAGTTGTTCCCAACGCACAACAAATACGTCGACTTTTACTTTTTGTTTGTTTCCAAAAATATGACATGTAATTGATTTGTTGGCTGGTGATTCGTGAGTAGATTAGTCAGATAATCAACCAAATTGACTAGCACTTAATATTCCACAAAAGTTTATAAGTAATGGTCGTAGCACTCGAATTTTCGCTATATAAGACAACACACCAAGAGAATTGTATAAAGAGTACAATGAGACACATCACCAATATATCGTGAATGTATACGTTTGAAAATTCTATAAGTTCTTTAAAATTAAAAATTAATATATATATATAACAACATCAATTCTAATCCCATTTTTATATTAATATTAAGTTTTAATTATTTAATTAATAAATATCATCGTATCAATTAATAATAATATATTGTATTTGTTAATAAAAAAGTGACTGCAAAAATTAATTTTAGAATCAATGTTCCTAGCACATTTTTATCCTCAATTAGTTATATTTTTGTTATATTGTATATCATGATGTTTTTCGTGATTTTTTATTATTAAATATCCGTAAAAAATGCTGGGATTATATTTCATATATATTTTTATTTTTTAAAAAGGAGGAGACTGGGCCATCTGAGCCCAAAATATAGAAGTAAAGCACATGGAACTGGGCTCCCAACACGTTTGTTTCAGACACGAGGAATGCTCTGGGAACAGCCAAGATTGTAGACAAGGGAGCCCCATGTGCCTGGACTTTCCAAAAACATTGACAAGGGCCAATCGACAATACAAATACAAATACATATATATACATATATGAGCAAAAAAATATATACATAAATAGATATTTCTATATATATACATAGAGAGAGAGAGAGAGAGTATGTGTACCATTAACGAAATCTCAAACTTGCCCAACTCAAATAGTGTCTGTTGGCAGAGTACAAGAGATGGTGGGGCCAAAATCCCATCACTTTTGTTGGTTTATTTGTTTTGCAAAGACTTTCTTAACTGGCCAGGTGTATAACAAATGAAAATGAATTTCTAATGGAACAAGTCCTTTTAAAATACTTAGATGTTCAAGTTTAGTTTACCAAGCACTAATAATTTAAAGTAAATTCACCTAATTTCTTTAGAAATACGTTTGTTAATTTCTTACTAGGCACATGAGGCAAAAGGTTTAACACTCCATGAAATGAACTCTTTTTTTTTGGCAACCAAATTCCATTTAACTTGCGAAGGGAATTCTTAAAATGATGGCTTTTTGGAACACCTTTATTCATCTTAGCCATTGGCCTGTGTCTGCCACTGAAAAATGTTTTAAAGCTGTTCATATTTCACTAGTTAGATATATAGATTCATGCATTTTGGTAATGTCTTCACCTTTCATATACAGTTGACAATGGTCTTTTGTCTTTTCAGCCAAGGGGGCCTAATAGAATGAGCTGTGAATTTCATTTTAGCTTCCCTTGTATGACCATGGGCCTTTTTTTTTTTTTTAATGTATTCTCACTATTCATTATCAACTTATAGGCATGAAAAGCAAGCTTATTTTATTCAGAATGTAGATTTTTAACATGTAAAGTCTAATTATATTTTTGACTTAGGAAGTTATCAAATAGATTTACTTTTATAACAATATCGTCGTAGGATATGAAAGAGAGTGAAAAGTACCTTATTGAGGAATTCACGTTTATAATTTCAGTTGCCTAGTTTTATATAGATCGAAGAGACTAAAGAATTAGGGTGTTTTATTCTTTAAAAAAAAATTCCTTTTACCTATGATTTTATTTTTCTTGATAAGTACTTAGAGAAAAACTAAACTGTAGTAAAACGTGTATACGTAAGGAATTTGACCAAAGACTGAAATGGTTGTAGACCTAACGGAGATGCTGAAGAATATTACAAGTTCTATTCCATGTATAGATAATGTAAGCGCTTGATAACCACATACGCCAAACAAAGAGGATAGAAACACTCACTCAATGTAGTACAAGCAGATATTGACAGTAAATTTTTTGACACCAAAAATTCAACCAGATTAGTATTAGCTAGATTTACCCTTTTTCCCTTTTGCTCAATTGTTGGTATTTCTAGTACTTGTCATTCTCATGCCACTTATTGATGGTTACTCTTCATAACTAACACTAAACCCATCGCAATCTCACCATGAATTTCATGGCAAAAGCCAAAACAAACAATCCCTTTCCACTTGAGATGAAAAGTTAAAAAAGAAGGTCACATGTGAAAGTCTGGCACAATCTGCCAGGTCTGGTGTCTACCAAATGGCCAAAGGAGAGGAGTGAAGGAACGAGACAGGGACCTACCCTTTGTTTTCTTTCCCCCGAAGCTAATTAAAGCGGTTTTGAGTTTTAGACAACAAGCTTCGGAGAACAACGTGAGGTGATTTGAATTTTATTTTCATGGTTGTAGATTAGCATGAACAATGTAAGCCCCCGCCCCCGAACTATTTCACTAATGTCATTTTAACTCCCAAACGTCAAAATGCACCCCAAACTTCGATCTGTTCGCAAAAAATCCTCATCACTCGATTTCCGTCAATTTTGTTAGAAGATTCACATTCCATCTCATGCTTTCTGACGAAGCCTATTCTCCTACTCATGATGCAGTCCACTCATGACTCAAAAACACGTTCAAGATATCCCAAATCAAGCAATCAAAAGCATTTCACTTTTCTCTCTTTCGGGCCTCCATTTTTTTCTTCCCCTGTCATTTGTTATCTAATTCGTTTCTTTCATGTGTTAAATCCGCATGAAGTATCATGTTTCGACATAAGTTATTCTCATTGGCAATCCGTTTGACTATTGCAATAATATCGCTGGATAAACAATTTTACCTTGAGCAAATTGTACGCACTTTTAGCAAATGAGAACAAAACCAACCACCAAACTAACCTGCAGATTTGGTGTTTTGAAATTTTATATATGAAAACTTGGAATTTGTAAAACGTAATATCTCTGGTGGATAAATATTATAAAATAACAGGCTGGCCCTAAGAAGATGTTAAACTTCTTGTATCATTATTATCAATTAACCCCTTCAAAGTCAAACAAACTTTTTTTCATTGTTTTCATGATTAAACAGACGTCTAGCTGTTCATAATAGAAAGAAACTTTTTTTTTTTTCCTTTTTTTTTTCCTTTTGTACCATTTGATTTTACACTGTACAAAACACACAAACAGTAACAGAAAAATGTCCCAAAAAATTGCTTTAAGCAAAACAAGGAATTTGGAAAATTTTTAAATTACAAGTTGAAATGATGCATCTATGAAACAGCTTGAACTATAAACAAACTCACTCATGATAACCCCACCTAGGCTCTTATCCCCTTATCCTTTTCCTTATCCACTATAACCACTATTTACAAATTGCCAAGAGCCAATTACTCCCCACAGCTAAAAAGAATAAATAAACCAGAACCTGAACTTTCCTAGGCTGAGAAATTCTTTTGGACAGAAAGAAAATTGAGAAAGAAAATAATCGAAAAGGTATAACCAAGAATGGTAGTTCATATGCATTACAATCTAATCGGATAGAATTATACGATGACTTGAAGAAGTCGTAACACCTCAATCAAAAGTCTCCCATTTTGTTGTTACAACCACAGACTCAGAATGCTGCAATGGCCTCTGAACCACTGGCTTTCGTGCTGTGTAAATCCCTTGATTTAGCGGCTGCTGCGTCTTCTGCATCGGTTTAAAGTTGTCATAAGCCGAATTTTCCTGTTGCCGATCACGAGTTTTGCTTTCTGTGGTGCTAGATTTGGCAATTCGTTCCTTTAACAAATCAAGAGTTTCAATGTACTTCTGAACTCTTCTCACCTTCAATGGTAGTAAGTTAAAAGAGTTAAGTAGGTCTGAATTGGGTAATAGATTGTACTATATAAAATGATAACTAGGATTTTGAATATTTACAAATAATGCATAAAAATTTGAAGAAGATGAAAATACCTGCGTTCTTCTCTGTGTTTTTAGATCTCCCTCAGCAACAATCCCATCCAATTGAATCAACTTTGACATCAACATTTCAATCAACTTCTCGACATCAACTTCCGCGACTTTCCCACCTCGAGAAGCTGTTGCTTCCAAGGCTGTGACCTACTCAATTCCAGTACCAAAACAATCCATTAGAATCTTTAGTCCAATCCCACAAAGACGAATATTTTGCATGGAAACAAAATTTCACCTGCCCTTGAAGCTTGTCAACTTCCAAGTTGATCTCTGCCAACAATTTTGAAGCCTTTTCGACCTTGGCATTCCTAAGCTTCTCCAAACATCTTCTTTCTCTGCTTGCAACATCCTCAACCAAGATAATTTTCGATCCGTCTTTGACCCTCGCGACGTCAAGAAATGCCTTGGAGTCCCTTTCTTTGTCCTTGAATATCAACTTCTGCTCCAGTGGATGCAATCCGGTCGGTTCTGCCACCTTCTTCTTCAACTCACCTGCCAAAAAACCATAAAACTCTTAAACAACATGGAAAAGGCCAAATTCCCTTGAATCAAAAAAAATTGAAAAAAAAGAGAATTTTTTATTTACCAAAGCTTGCTTGCGAGCTGATATGGATATCATGATATGAAGAGCCATACTTGATTCTAACTCTAATGGTGGGAATTGGAGCAGACGTTGGATTTGTATCCGAATTTCGCCTTTGAACTAACATTCCTCCGGGCCTTATCTCCCATTGTCCGACACTGGGACCTCCCTCACCAACAACACCTACTGAGCTCTTGTTTGAGGAACCGAACATCCTGTTCATCTTTGTCTTCGCTGGCTCCATTGTTGTGTACATGTATATCTATATATCTATATATATGTATAGATAATTAGATATATATATACACTTGATCTTGTTATAGAGGCCTAATGAATGATGAACTCAAGTACAAAAAACAGAACGAAAAAAGTTTCCTTAGTTTCTTCTCTACATGTTATTCCTGAGGAAACCCCAGAAGACAAGAAAAGATCCACAGACTTCTGCAGAAAGCTTCTGGTTTCATGTTGACATGGTCTTAGGATGTGGAATCAAATAAAACCCAAGTTTGAAAAAACATGGGGTTTGTGAAAGAAGAAGAAGAAGAAGAACTTCGAGTGGTTTTGACTAATCACTAGAAAATTTACACAAAAAAATTATATAATCACTAGAAAAGTTCAGGAATTTTTTTTTTTTTTTTTGCTGTTTATCCGATTTCAAAGCAAACAGTCTGAAGTAATCGTGTGCTGAAACCAAGTGTCATTTGGAGAGAGATGAACAGAAAGAGAAGTAAATCTTAGAGAGAAAGAGAGAGAGTGAGAGAGAGAGAGATCTGTGTTATGTAATTTGGAGAGGGGATACTGGAAAAAGAAAATGAAAGGGAAAGATAAATAAAGAAAGATGCGAAAGGGAACGAATGGCCAGCGAAGAAAGTGAGTGTAGAGAATAAGCTACGGCTATAAATGGAATAGATAATTCAGAAAAAATTTAGTTACGCGAAGAGGAGACAAAAATGGAATCACTGGCATTTTTTTTTCCCCCATATGGGAAAATTTAGAATAATAAATTTAAAAAACTAGAAATCACTTTTACATGCACAATTATGTACTAAATGAGTTACATATGCATATATATACATTCACACACAATATGTTTTTGTACGGTAATGAAGAATTATATACGATGGGAAATAGCTTTATGTTTATCTTGATAATAATGTGGAAAATGGGAAAAGGAAAAGAAAACAAAAGAGAAAATGGGCGGGGGCAAAAAAAAAAAAAAAAAAAGGTTAACTCGGCTATCGTTGTCTTCAAACTGAAAAGCTGGCAGCTATTGAAGAGGAACATGTTAGTGCCAGCTCTAACTAAGAAAAAATCTGAAGCCAGTTGGCAAATGTCTGGTTCCCTTATATGATTAGTTTCTATTGGTCATTTTATCCAATGATGAAAATAAATAAAACATTTTTTTTTAGTGTTTAAAGTAATTCCACTTTTCCTCCGTGATTGGATGATCCTACGTTAGCTTCGTTCGATTGTAATATAGTATTCACCTTATATTTAAATATAAAATATTATATTTAAATAATAATTATATCATATTTTAAATTTAATATAATTATTATTTATTATTTTATTATTTTATTATTTTTATTAATCATATCACATATTTTTTTTATTTATTATATTACATATTTATTATTAAAATATAATTTAAATATATTTCATCTAAATACACATTATATTCAAATATAATATAAATAATTTTTTAAAATATAAATTATATTTAATATATTATATATAAATATAATGTGTTTATCAAATAAAAGGTTGGACTAATCCTCCTAGCTGCAGACCCAAATAAATAATAATAACAAATATAATACTTTTTATTAGAAAGTATAAATAAAAAAGAAAAAAAAGCATGCACCCACACGAGGGCCAAATGTAGTAAACACTATGGTTTTGCCTAGAATGAATTTTGTAGTCAAAACGTGGCATAGATTTTAACGCCCTCCTGTCATACCTTGTTTGTCATATATATCCCTTGTCTTCTGAACATTGATGCCATTTTTATATCACATATGTTTTTATTTTTCGGGGTATAAGCAAAACTTTGATGGAGCAAATAAGGAAATGATTTCCTTTAGCTTGATTCCATGAACAAAATTAGGCGATTTAGCAGAAGATTTGGCTCATTTAAGTAAGCGGTAATGTTTAGTTCAAAATGTTAATTGTGGTCAAGTCCGTAGACTCTGCATTCGGTCTGTATTTATATCGAAGTTCAGTGGATTCTGACCAACCTCATTGGCTATGAAAAGACCCCCACTCTTTCTTATGGGGATGCCATTTTTTATCCGCAGGTGGGTACCTGCGAGTGCCGGTCCTATTACAGTATATGGATCGATCCTATTATAGTATATGGATATGGGGAATGGATATGAATTAAGATTGACCTCATGTGAATACGGGAACGAGGGTGGAAGAAACTTTCTTATACTCTTACCCGTACTAAATATTTATCCTAGTAAATATATATATATATGTATACATATATAAATTATTTATTGAAATAAAAAAAAACTTTCATTGAAAAAAACTATAAATTATCCGTCTGAGTGTTTAATTTTATTTTTAATTACATTTATGATTATATTATTAAATTTTACAAAAACTTAATATATTTTGTTCTAAGTTTTTTTTTTTAATTCTTAATAGGTAAATCGTTAAAATATAAATAAGATTACCCACCTTAAATAAGATGGGTATAAAGGCAAAAAAGGACACTGGTATCCCTGTTCTATTGTCATCCCTACTTACTATCCACATAAAAGTCCATAAAATTACTTCTTCAATTTTACCCTGACATATGGCCTACACTTGCATGTTATTAATGACCCAAACAATCAATTCAAATATTGGTAACAAAGTTGATCCGTCTCTTGGGGCGCGTTTGGTTGCTGTGTTACCGGGAACAGTAATGGCAATGAAAAAGAAGAAAGTTAATTCCAATGTTTGGTTAGAATTTCACACATACCGTGGAATGGAAAAGAAAGTTTATTTATCTGTTGACCAATTCCCATGTTTGGCTTCCTAGCCAATCATCAACGTTAATAGGAAAGACCAACGTGCCTTGGGTTAATTAGGTGCTCAATCTTCTCACAAGAAGGCTTGGGTTCAAGTCAACCCCACCGCATTGGTCCGATTGTCTTCCGATCGTCTTTGGTGTGTTGACGGGCCACATAAAGTGATCTGAAATTATCAGGAAACTGCAACCTCCCCCCTTGTAACCTAGGTTACCCCATCCGTAATGATGACCACAAAACTATAGTGGCTTCACTCAGCTATCAGTATTCGACGCGTAGACGACTCCATCAATGCATATTAATCTAACATATAACACAACCACTTGAACTTGGACCTGTGAGGTAATGGATTGTCTCTGATATCAAGTGTTAAGAACCTATTAAGTAGAACTCACCCTTCCTAAACACAGTAACCTGCCAGCCATGAAATGAGCTAATCTCAAGGAACTAATAATTCTGTTCTGCAACACAGGAACAGAGGACCCATCTTTAATTGCTTCACGCGTTGGTTTGAAGTGTCTATTTGGAAATGATGTTTACCAACAACCGCAATTTATACCAAATCGAAAGAATGGAAGCAGGTAGGTAGGGAGGTTGATTGGAAATAACTGCCATTCACTTCAAATATGCATAGAAACTCAATACTTCTAAGGTGTTAAAACCGATAAGAACTCGTAAATTAACAGGGTGAAGAAGAAAAACTTGTACAAACAGTGGTTTCCTGTTCTCGTTTCCAAGCATGTCAAAGGGGGCGCGACTAGGATTTCTGCCTCGCTTTAATCCTTCCGAGATTTGGGTTTGGCAGATTTCCCAGGTTTGACAATAGAGCCGAGGAGGATCAGCACTATTGGAATGATGGTTCCGACATAATACACGCTCCTGTATGAAGCAAGTGTTTCATGCAGGCTTAATACCTGTCCCGAAAAGAAAATACGCATTAGAAGCTTATAAGCACTAGAAAATCGCTTTTTCAGATATACCTATAGATGTACTCTCTTATTCAACAATCAGACTTGTAACTTTCTTTTTTTTTTTTTTTTAACATTATTGTGACAACCAGTTGATTATTATAATATTTTTCAGCGTGTTTGTTTTTTGCATCAGTCGTTGCTAAACGGTACGATGTTACATGTAATTTTATATAAAGTTACAACTGTTAAACCTATCCAATACATATATATATATATACACACACAGACACACATAGAGAGAGAGAGAGAGAGAGAGAGAGAGAGGATGACTAACCATAAAACCAACACACGAGTAGTTCAGAACCAAAAGGGTGTAAGCAAAATTCAACAGTACTAGTATCTTCTTGACCGGAGGAGGTACGGCTTGCTGCCATCTGTAAATGACTGCTTGCAAAAGCAGCAATACGGGAAAAAATAAGTTAATATTTATCTTGAAAGAAAGAATAATACCACCAAAGAAATACCAGATATGTACCTCTTGAACCAGCAATCATCAAAGCAGACTGAACAAAGAATATGATGTAGCCTGGATATAATCCCTGCAATTGTAAAGATGACAGGTTTGGCAGTTATCTTCTTTTAGAAAGTAGTTATGAAGTATTAAAGTACAGGGACTTTTGCACTGAGGTAGATACAAGTAAAACATTTAATAACAGAGTTGATAGGTAAGAACTTAAGTAATGGACGTTATGTTTATATAAATAGAGCATGATTGCCGTTGGAAATCAGTTGAAACAAAAAGTACATCTACAAAGTCAAAGTAAAGACAAAACTCACGTGCCAAACAGCACTGACAGTCTGCGTAGCTAGCAACTGGAAGAAACCAGGTTTCTTCCCCTTCTGAACAAGCCTATCATAAACATCTACAGGAGCAAAAAGTGTAAGTTAGTGCCAATTTAATAAAAAGTCATCTTCAATTTCATTGAAGCATTATTCACGTTACACATTCACGAATAATAAAAGGCTACTGACATCTTAAGTAAAACCAACACATATTATTCAAAAACATATAATAAACAGTAACCTGCCGCTTCATCGATTTATTGTTCACTTACAATGCATGAATATCTAGGCCAGTGAAGTCTAAGCAAAACCAACAGATATCAACCAAGCATTTAACAAACTGCAATTGGAGTAGGTGACACTAAATGTTTTTGACTTTTTGCAACTATTATGCTCCTTTAGTTGCCCATCTCTTGTGGTGAATGTTTAACTAACTATTAAAATTAAATAATTACCGTTATCGTTATGATCTTGGCTACGGGCTATAAAGGACAAACCAAACCTGAAAACAATGAACAGCTATTGGAACAGATTGAGTATCAATAGTCACTTATCAAGACCAGTTATTTTATCAGTCATTATTCGTAGCTGTCAACAAAAATCAAAAGGGCAATCATTTCTCCTTCTTCCTCTTCTTCTTCTTCTTTTTTCCCCGAAGGAAAAGGGCAATCATTTCTGAATTACAAAAAACTCCAGAATCATCCTGACTGATCAGTGATGCTGGATCAAGCTATGTGGTCTTATTTTGAATGGTGTCAATACATAGCTGAGACACTAAAGACGAATATAGTAAACCCAAACTCAGAAATGAAAGGGGGGAAAAGAAAAACATTTTACTTACAATGACGAAGCCAGGTGCTGACTTGTATATTCCACACAAGAGGCAACTCAACTGAACTCTTTGCTAACTCAACACCTAGAATATCAACATTCTTTGCACGATCCCATTGTGGCTTTGGTGGTGAAGACTCAGTCCAGCCACTGAATCCTAGACCAGATATAATGACAGAGGCCTCCGAAATTGACCAAATAAAATAATATTTCCAACGTGCTGTAAACCCAGACATGTACTGGTAGCCCAGCCGTTTCCAGAATCCCCACCCTTGGTATATTTCATCAGTGAATCGGGAGAGAGGAAAATGGGGTACAAGGTACAAATAAAATCCCATACAAACTGCAGCTTGGAGTAGAGTACGAGCTGTAGCCCCGTATGGTGATGGGGGAAGTCCTTTGTCTGACTTGTTCCAAATCTAAAATAATCCCAAGAAAAAGTCTTAATTTGATTTAAAAGAACAACACCGAAGTGGATACTAAATGCAACTGGAAACCTACCCCCTTTTTTTCAGTCCAGTCAAGGTAATCCTTCATTTCGTAAACAGGACCAGCAAAATGGCTACCATTACAAAGGCAGAAGCCAAAGTACTCAATCAGTGAAGGCAATTTTACCAACCGGTTTTTCTTCTGAGCCTCGCGCAAGTCTTCCTCTTTTAATAACCCATCGTTGTAATTTATGGCACATGAGATAACTTTGAGTGTTAATACCATTAAGGCCCCTAAACAAAGAAGAAAATTTACAGTCAGCAAGCCAAAAAATCTCGTAAATTTAACATGAACAAAAATCAACAATACCTGCAATAACTGGACTACTATTCACCAAATTAAAACAAATTTAGCTTCAACTTCCAAGGCACTAAATGGAATATATGGATAGATAAACTCATTTCATCTTAAACAACGCAAGTCAAGAACAAAGCTAAAATCTTTACTCACCAGTTGCATCAATTCCTCCTTCTTTCCATGCGTCGCCACTCATGTAATAGACATGGCTACCGAAGAAAAAAAAAGTTCAAGATTTCGAAGCAAAAAAAAAAAAAAAGGCAAAATTTCAAAAAAATTGAAGATACAGATATGGTAAAGACATCATTAGGGAAAACAAGAAATAAAGAAAGTGAAGGTTGTCATTGGCTCAAGAAAATCAATCCCCATGTTATAGAAATTACCAATTTTTTTTGTCCTTTTGAAGATGAAAAAATGCATTCAAATCAAACTCTACACAAAATTCAAACTAACCAACAATTCATTTGTATGCAGGAAAGAAATCCACAGTTCAACTGCCAAAATCCAATTCCAATCCAAAGCAGAGTAGTTTCACTAATTGCAAGAAATTAAACACTAATGCAGCAAAATTAAAGCTATCAAAGAGCCGTTTTCCGTTGCATGCACAACCTTGCATGTTGAAACAAGTCATAAAAGCAAAGTAAGAACCTTTTTTAGAACAATTTCCAAGAAATTTGCAATTACTCAAATACAGAACCAAAGGAACAAAATTCTGCGAATTCAAAAATCAAAAAGCTAACTTTTAAGAGAATGTACGGCAAAAGTTTTACATTTTAATCATATTCAAACACAATACAATTTTATACCAAACACAAAATTTTACATTCAAATATAATCTTTTTCAACAAAAACAATTATTATTTAAAAATTTTTTAAAATAATCACATCAATTTTTTAACTTTATCATTTATCTTTATTTTTACGATCACAACAACTTTTTTAACTTTAAAATATTTTTTATCCAAACATATATTTCATTTAAATACAAAATAAATACTTTTTAATCAAATTAAACGCTAAAAAAACTAATTATATTAAAATATAATCAAAACGTAATTCCATTCAAATGTAATCAAAACTGCATTCAAATGCGTTTACCAAACACCGGTCAGATTCGAACAGGAAAATTACCAGCCAATGAGGTAGCCGAATCCGAGGAAGAAGGTGATGATCCCGCAGCGGCGGCGAAACAACACCATGGAAGCATAACCTAGCAACATCGGGACAAGGAAATGCAGATTGGAGGAGAATCCGAAAGAGAGATAGGAGAGAATAGCTCCGGAGAGCGCCGCGTAGAGGTGCTTGGCGTGTCGGCCAGGGACGAATCGCCAGAGGAAGCTCACTGGAATTGTCGCCGCGAAGCAGAGTAGAAACCGGAGCACGGCGACCGATACTCCGATCGACGACGCCATGGATTCCGTGTCGAGCTCCATGGCTAAGAAGCTTCGCCTTCGGGTCTCCTCTCTCTCTCTCTCTCCAACTTTCTCTCTCTCTAGGTTTTTTTTAGTTTTGGTTGGCTCTGAATAGGTTTCTTTCCGATTCCGACTCGATGATAACTTTGAGCTTCGTCGTGATTGCCGCTAGAGCCCAAAAAAAAAAAAATTCAACGCCAATTTTTTAATGAAAAAAAGTCGAATTCCATATTCGAATTAGAGCCGGTAAAAAAAAAAAACTGTAAATCCGTAACTTTAAAAAAAAATGGTGTAAATCTTTTTTAATACCGCAGTTTTTAAGTAGATTTGATTTGGGATTTTTAAAACCACAGTTTAAAGCGTTAAAATGTAAAATCCTTTTTTTTTCAGGAGATGTAAAATCCTTTTCCGTAATATTAATATTAATATTTTTAAAGTGTAAAAATTTTATACAAAATTTTATTTAATTTTCATCATTTCTTATTTAATTCAGCTTTCCTTATTTTGTTTATCAAATAAAAAAATAATGTAAGAATTCACACACCCAATTATATACTCAGTAACAATAATAGAAAATAAATCTTGTCACCTTATTCATCTTATTAAGTCTTAAGTTTCTAACAAAAGAAAAAAAAATGTCTTAAGTTTTAAACTATAGTTTCATTTCACATCAATTTTAAACCATTCGGATTCATACAACTAGCATGTTTGGTGTATAGATTTAATTTAGTTTAATTTGTACTTTTTATCTTTTTCTTAAAAATTTACATAAACTAGTTATAGTTTTTAAAAAATAAACTAATCTTTTTAAATTAAAATAACTAAATTGTTATATCAAACGAGAATGTTTTCTAATTTCTCAAACTGTAAAATTGCGATATATATACAACTATATCTTTAACATTTTTTGTCTTAATAAATTAATGTCAAAATTATACATTAACTTTATATTTTTATATAACAAATTATTTTTGAAATTTAACATAAATAATCATATTTTTATCATCAAATAACTAAGAATTTACATAAATCATTATGTTAATTATAAAAAGCTCTATTGTTTTTCAGGGTTTTTAACAATTTTTGAAGAAAACACTTAACATACCAGCAAATAACATTTTTTATGAAAATATTTGAATTTGCATCCGAATTAACGTTGATATTCATAATTGTACAAAAAATTATTTTAACAAAAATATTTGAATTCAATTATTTAAATTTAAAAAACCTAAAATTAAAGTCCAAGAAATATTATTTAAAAAATTTAAAAAATGTTGAAAAATGAAATAAGAAAGGGAATGTTACTTCATAAAGAATTACCATCAAATTACTACTCAAAATATATTCAAATGAAGCATTTCCATCCCAATGAAGTTTTCGTCTTTCTTTTTTTTTTTTTTTTTTTTCCTTTCTTTAATTTTGGGGTGAGGAGTTTGTGTCTTTTATCTTATAATGAAATTAAGTATAAAATTATTATTATATTATATTTGTAACCATTCTTTAATTTTTTTTTAAGGAACCAAATGGAGCATTTTAAGAACAAAATCATCCTCTATTGGAGGAATGAAAAAGTATTTTCGAAATTTTTTTTTGCCTCTTTCCTCTAATTTCATTACTCACATTTTTTAATTTTTCTTTCTCTTTTTCAAAAAAACTCAAATTTTAAAATTTAAAATTTTATTATTTTAAGTTTAAAAAAAAAGATGATTCTTTATTAAGATATTATATAATTTTAAAAATAACGAAATAAGATCGATATTACTTTTTTTTTTTCTGAACACATTACATTTTTTTCATTCTAAACAGTTTGTCCATATTTGAATCCACACTTAAGACCCAAGAATTATAAGTTAGGTTTTGTCTTTTTTTTTTCTTTAAGTCAACAAATTTTATTATTTAATGATAAATGGTCCGTTTGATTGAAGCATTATATTTATACTATATTCAATTACATTGTAATTTTCATCTAAAATGTAAAAGTATTACATTAAAATATCAATTATATCACAATTTAAATATAATATAATCATTATTTACTATTTTACTTTTTCTACTACTTTTATTAATTACATTACATACTCTGTCTCTCTTTTTTTTCTATTTATTTTTATCAATCACATCACATACTCAATCACAAAATATAATTGAAATATTTTTTTAAACACATATTATATTTAAATGTAATGCAAATACTTTTTATCTAAGTGCATATTACATTTAATGCATTAATATAATACTTTATTCTAACACATCCGAAGATTAAATTTTGAAAATTTAAACTTTGAAAATTTATAATTTTGTCTATATAAGTCAAAATGAGATTATTTATATTTTAAATTATATAAAATTTTGAAACAAATAAAATAAGTTCCGTATTAATATATTTTTCTGAATATATTCTAGATTTTTACATTTTTAATTTTAATAATTTAAATACATATTAAATATATATATCATAACTTAAATCACAATCTAAGTTATAATTTTTCAGTTAAGACCATACACCAAACAACACCTTTATTTTCATCAAACGAACGTTATCAAGTTTTGCTCATTAACCTTGAAAACTCCTTCGTAAAGTTAAAACTGATTGTAAAATGACGACAGTGACCTCCAGTTACATTCGAGTACTTCTCTTCTGATTGGTTGTGGGGATAGTGTTGGGGGGCAGGAGTTTCTTCAACCACGCGCATGTTACCATATCCACTAAATCTTTGAAGTTATCGAAAAGGTACATGTCCGTACGAAACATTGTGGGCCCATTCTGGGCTGCCTCCTCCTGGGCCTGGGCTGGAATATCTAACAGGAATAAATTAAATAAAATAAACAAAAATATTCAGTTTCTCCCTCAATTTACCCGCCTAGGGTTATAGCCATGTTCAAGCGAAAACGCAGTGGTTGTTTCGATCTCCACTTCGCAGAAGCGAATTTCACCCAATTTGAACTTCCTTGAGCTTGTTTTTCCACTTGATTTCAAAAAAAATTTTCTTTAATTTCTGAGATTTTTTTTCCTAATTATAGTATCACGGAGATGAAGAAGAATCCTAGCAGAAAGATTGAGAATTTCAGCAAAGAAGAACCTGAATCTTCATCTTCTTCTGAAGAGGTGCGCAATCGAAGTAGTTTCATCTTTTTTTTTTTCAATTCTGATAAATTATATATATTTATTGTAATATATGTATTTGTGAAGGAGGAGGAGGAGGACGAAATACAGCGCGAGTTGGCGGATGTGACATTCGAGGAACTGCAAAAAGCGCGCTCCGATGGGTCTCTTTCGATTTACAGAAAGGAAATCAAGGAGAACAAGATTGCTCGTGCTAACAAGAACAGGTAATTTGAGCTTTGAATTATTATTTTTTCTTTTAAAAATGTTAATTTGCTATGGTTGTTGTTTGATTTTAATTTCGGTTTAAGTTTCTGAATATGTTTGATTGTGCGAAGGCCAATGGAGGTTAGCTGTAAGAAGCCGGTTAGTCGATATAGAGAGGTTATCCAAGCGCCTAAAAAGGTGAGTTTTGTTGATAATTTAATTTGCTGAAATCAAGAGGAAATTGATTATTTGATGGGGCTTTATTAAATGCTTCGTTTTCGATTTATCGTTGTATTATTGGCATTAAGCGGATACGGGTTGTTCGGGTTAGTTGATTTGATATGTAGGGTCCTAATTTGTACTACTGAAATCATATTGTTCTTGGTAGATCAGTTCGGGTAAAATGCTTCAAAATGGACCCTTTTTGTTTAATGGGATTGTTAAGATCTCTAATTTTGTATTATGGTGCAAGAAACATGAATGACTCATAGACTATCGGCAAATCCATGGTTCTACAAAGCTTGGTTGATTTAAAGGGTGTTCCTTTGTTTGTGTTTTCAGCTGATACGTGATCCTCGTTTTGAGTCTTTATCTGGCAATCTTGATGTTGACGGGTAAGTTATCTCTCTGTATCCCACTGTGTATTTTGCGAATACTGCTTCAAGATCACTACATGTTTAACTTCACCAACCTAAAAAGCTGCAAATTTAACTTTCATTGCTTAACTGGAAAATCAAAGAGAAACATGTAGTGAAATAGTTCAGAAATTCTGTCGCAAAAGTTTTGCTTTGGAATGTTCAGTAGTTGGAAGGCAGTTTATTTTTGGGCGTACATACTTGTCTCTAAGTAATATATTTTGGGTTTTCAGGTTTAGGAACAGATACAAGTTTCTTTTTGAAGAGGAACTCCCGGCAGAAAGAGAGGTAAGGTTTTTTTTTTTTTTTTTAAATTATGTTTTTAACATGAATCTCTTTTCCTGTTTGATGAGTTTTGATCTGGATATTGCAGGAATTACGCAAGCAAATGAAGAAATCCAATGATCCAAAAGTCATTGCAGAGCTGAAGAACCGCATATCTTGGATAGTAAGTGCCTTTTTTGTGAATGTATTTTCCTAGAAATGTTTATTTTCTTATATAATTTATCTTGTTCTCTATGTTTTGTTTATTGCTGTAGAAAAAAAAATGTGCTATAGTTTATTATTCTATTGTGTTTGATCTATTTGCAGGACAAACAGCTGAAATTTGATTCAACAAAGCGTAAAGATGATGCAATTTTGGCTGAGCATAAGAAAAGAGAGAGAGAAGCAGCAAAGCAAGGAAAACGACCGTTTTATCTCAAGAAATGTACTAAACTCTCTTCTATCTCTTTCGCTCTTTGCTTTTTTGTCTTTGTTTCTAGGAGGTATCATCTTCCTCTCCCCTGAGGAGGTTGAAATGGATTAGGTAATATCTGGGCGCATTATTAGATACTCGAAATTAAAGCTATATTTTACCGTCCAATCTGATGCTTACTTGCTTTTCTAATTTGCAGCCGATATCAAAAGGAGAAGGAATATTGAGAAGTTTCATGAACTCAAGGTATCATTAATTTGTAATAATTCGCCCTTATGTCATAATACGGAAAATTTTTCCTGGGATGAACTAACATCACTGCTTTGAATTCTTTTCATATGATCAGGCAGCTGGGAAAGGCAAGCTTGAATCCTATGTTGAGAAAAGGAGGAAGAAGAATGCTGCAAAGGATCACAGATACATGCCATACCGTAGGCCTAACGAGAACGAGGAATAAAATAGTTCAATTCTCCTGGACATGTAAAAGCACTGTTTTTTTTTTTCTTTTTTCTTTCCGCAGTGCCTTGAATACTCGGTTTTGTAGTTTGCAATATATGCAGTTGTTACATGAGGCTAAGAGCAAAAACAGGAGGGAAGAAAGGAATATTTTGGAGTGTAAGCATCGTTAAGTTCTTGGACATGATTTAAAAAGAAAAAAAGAAAAAAAAAATTGTAGGGTTTGGTTCTTCAATTCTAACGGTGTTGGGTTGAAACTCTTTTAATGTATGATATGACCCTTCTGCTAATTTGGATGTTGTCTCTGATTGTCTAAAGAATGAAGGATCAGTTTAGCAAGACTACGTATGTTTTTAGTATTACATTTATATTATATTTAAACATGTATTACATTTATATTATATTTAAACATAACGAAATTTTCATCGAAACGAAAAAATATTATATTTAAATATAATATAATTATTATTTATTATTATTATTTTATTATTTTTATCAATTAAATCATATATTTTCTTTTTTTTTCTCTATTTTTATCCATTAAATTATATATTTATTATTTAAATACAATTTAAATACTTTTCATCTAAATATACATTGCATTCAAACGCAATACGTTTGTTAAACAGAGTCTAAGCTTTTTGTTTTTTTTTTTCATTCTTTTTTTTTTTTTTGTCAATAGAATGCTTACGTTTGGTTTCAAGGTCTTAACTCAAAAATCATAATTTTATTTTTGTATTTTTCTAAAAAGTCAATAAGTTTTACTATTTAATTATTAAGATTATAACTTAAATTTTGAAAGTCTATAATTTTATTTATACAAGTTGAAGTAAAATGATTTTTTTTAAATTGTATATAATTTTGAGACAAATAAAATAAGATTTATATTGATATATATATTTTTGGAATGTAAGTTTCTAGACTTTTTAATTTTAGTAATTCAAACGCATGTTAAATATACAGTTCAATTTAAACCACTATCTGAACCAAATTTTTTAGTCCAACCCCTAAGGTGGCATTTAGATAAAACACTCCATTGGTATTGTACTAGAATGTGATGCACTAAACACAATATGTGTTTGAGTATTTTGTATTTGCATTATATTTAAAAGCAATGTATGTTTACATTATTGACGAGACAAAGAGATAAAGTATGTGATATAATTGATAAAAGTACATAGGAAAAGGGAAAAGGCTGTGGTAAATCTTTAAAGTATGTGATATAATTGATAAAAGTACATAGGAAAAGGGAAAAGTCTGTGGTAAATCTCTATTGAGAAGTTCTACCACAAATTATAGTAAGACTCATTTTTAACTGTTTAGATGTAATCTAACGGTTGAAATTTATTTATTTATGATAACTATAATTCATTTTTACTTATAATATACACTAAAAAATTAAAAAAAAATCAAGCAAAAAAAAAAAACTTCCAAACCCCAACTTTAGTGACCCACCCCCCTTTCAACTAATGACGACCACCCTTCCTCCTAAGGGTAACGAGGAGCCCTCACCTCCCCAAATGACCCTTAACATCTACCCTTCGGCCAACCATTAAAAAAAATGAAAAAAAAAAAAAATAATCATAGCAGCATAATAAAAGTCATCATATTTGATTTCTTCTCTAGACTTTTGAGAGGTAGAAGAAAAGGAAGAAGTATTGTAGAAAAAAAATTTTAATCTCTCTGTGTTCTGTGTTTTCCCTTTTTTGTTTGTCTCTCAATTTTGGATTCTCAAACAGTTAAAACGGAATTTTAAGAGTATTTTTATTTTAGACAGAATTTTGGGAGAAAGAAAATGCTCTTTGAATTGTGGATGGTTGAGTCAAGGGTTATGGTTTGTGAAAGTATTTCATGGTAGAAGATTCATGAGCAAAAGTTGGGTCCTTTTGGATATGATTCTAAGGAGACAAAGAGCCAAGCAATTTTGTAAAGCAACCCACCTAAACATGTGCTCTTCATAAATTCATCATCATCAATAAGCTCCAAATCTTATTTCAATCTCTTTCTAAAACCTCTGTTTCTCTTTTTTTCTCCATGTCACTAGAGAAGGAACTTTGCTGATTATGCCGGTCAATGGACCTTCAATGATGCTCTATTGATGGGATGGTAAAGGGGGGATATGGGCAAGGGTATATAGTGTTTGATTTCTTTTTTCATTTTTCCTTTAAATTTTGCTTAATTTTTAAGTTACTATAGGATAAGATACGTTGTAATTATAATGCACAAGCAATATCCTTATTATTCAATTAGATTTGGATGATTTAAAATTAAGCCATATTGATAGGATTTTTAAATGTGATTCTACCATAACCTTTCTCAGAAAAAAGTAGATAGAAAAAGATTATGTGATGTGATTAGTAAATATAGTAAAAAAAGTTAAATGATAAATAATGATTACATTGAATTTAGAATTTAAATATTTTGGCATTCGAATGTAATGCTTTACCATCTAAATGAAAATTACATTGTATTAAAATACAATGCAAATGCAATGATTCTTCCAAAATAGTTTTTCTGAACATTCTTTAAGTTTAAAAAAAAAAAAAAGCAAATATTTGGGGAGAAGAATGCCTGTTAGTACAAGAGAACACGAGGGAAACTCTGTTGAGGCTGGTGACTGGCGTGTTTAGGGGTGAACAAAAAACCTAATAATCCGAAAAATCCTACAAACCCATCCAACCCAACTCATTATAACCCGAACTCGACCAACCCGATCAAGAGATCAACTCAACTCACCCAACCCGATTATTAATTGGGTGGGTTTGGGTTGAGTTTTTTTAAATCTAACTTAACCCGAACCCACCCAATCTATTAATATATAAAAATAAATATATTTCATACCTCATAATATATAGTATTTGTCTTATATTTTATATTAATTACTTGACAACTAGTTATATTTTATATTACATGAAATTTTATTATTATTTGTTTGTTAGTTTACAACTTTTATATTTAAACTTGGTTTTCATATATTTTATTTTTATATTGGTTTATAATATATGAGATAATTTTGGAGTTTTATAACACTAATATTATACCGAAAGTTATCTTTCTTTTCATATATTTCTTATTTTAGGTTGAATGATTAGCCATATTTATTTTTTTATTTTTTAATTATGTTCAATCTTATTAACCCACCTAAAATTTAATCGAGTGGGTTGATTTTAAATTTTGGGTTAATTGGGTGAGTTAAATTTGAAATCAACCCACCCAAACTTGATTGAGTGGGTTGAAAATTCTAAAAAACCTACTCAACCCACTCGATGTTCACCCCTAAGCATGTTGACCGACTACTAACCTCCATTTTTTGTTTAAAAATTCACCAATGACTAATTTGCCCCAGAGTATGGTTCGTGGCATTGAAAGTTACCAGTTAAGTGCACGTCAAGAAGGCCAATGAGTGATGCTGGCAATTAGGGTCTGTTGCGATCTCAGGGTCTATGTGCGAAGGGAGTTACCTGCTGGTGTTTGGCTTGGGTCTGTCAGGTTGTTTCCCAAGAAGGCTTCATCGATTGTGGCTGTTCGCCACATAAGAAGTTATTACCACTGTAATGGAGCTACCGGCATCCAAGTCACTGACAATTTGTTGTGTCCTTTTAGCAGAGAGGATCCTTGATTCGATAGGATGTTGATGATTTGTCTAGATTTTCTTTGGGTAATTTTGTTTTCTATTGACGTATATGTAATAAGGGAGGGGATTTCCTCGCCTTAAACTCATTTATTTTGCTTTTTGTGATCTCCACCATCATATGTGTGTTTCGACATTAAGTTTAATTTTTTATTAGTTATACTATGTTTTGTTTGTTTTCTAAAGTTTTCCATTCTCAGATCTAGACACATTTGATGTTGGAATCTGTTAAAACCGCAGGTGCTTTATTGTGGGAGAGGAGTGTCAGAGAATTATTCAAAATTGCGAGAGATGCATGAAATGTTGTCGACTGTCCCCAAACCCACATGTGTTAGTTGCGGGAACCCATTGATACCATGGATTTTAGGTCATGGGAAGTTGGTGTACGTGAAGATGGCAAATGTGTAGCCTTTGTCAGCATTGTGCATTGCGCTCGCACAATTTTCTCCCGGGCTCCTTTATGTTATTATTGTAATTTATTAGACGGGGGTAGTTGTTTAGCTAGTTTTTGTATGAGCACCATTTGTAGGAAAGCTGCTCTGTTGTTGGGATATAGGGATGCTTTGGCATTTTTTGAATGGATTTAGGTCTTGAGCATCATCTCATTGGTCCGTTGTGGCCTTTTGGCTCGATGCGACCTTATCTTAGTTCGTTGTGGTTTTGGTTGTGGACTCTAGTTCTATCTATTTTTATAGCCGTTTATTGGCTTCTGACAGTGTTTGTTTGGTTGTAGTATTTACTTTTGTGTCTTGTGTCTTGTGAATTTTGGTTATAGTCTATATTTTTAGTATTTTAGTGAATATTTATTAATGGTACGTTTTTTTCTTAAAAAAAAAATAAAGGCCTATTAATACTGGATTTGAATAGGTGACAAGTTATTTTTCATTTGACGGAAAGAAAATATTTTTCTTTTTTGTATAGCAAAGCAGTCAGAAAATAATTTTCTTCTAGAACGTCAAGTTATATTAGGAATGCACAACAGATATGAAACGCCCAAGTTTTTTCTTTTCTTTTTTTTTTCTTTTTTTTGAAATGTGCGTTTCAAAACCTTAAAAATACGTGCGTTTTATAACTTAGGGGATGTTTGGGGGAGGAGGCTGGAGACATTATTTTTCGGTTGAAAAAAAGTTATTTTGAAAAATGTGTTTGGGAGAAAAAACTGTTTAGGGTGAAAAAATAAAAAATTTTAAAAATTTTTTTAGAAAAAAAAAATATCAATATGGATATTGTTTCGTTCCTCTCAAAATTTTATGCAATTTAAAAAAAAATTATCTCATTTGGACTTGTATACACAAAGTTATGAACTTTTAAAGTGTAGAGTTTACTATAGCGTTTTGGAGATATAAATAGTAAAAAGTGGTAAAATTTAGAAAAAAAATTGGTTTTGGATATTTGGAGAACGCAATCCAAACACCCCCTTATATTATAATTGACTGAATATAATATATTCAAATTAAATAATTTGTAAATTAAAATAAGAAATTATAGTATTATTATATTTTTTATATTTAAAATGAGGGATTTTAATTTTATGTCTTACAATAAAATGAAGTATAGAAATATTAACTAAATAGGTGACTATAGAAATATATATAATAATAACTTCTGATCTGAAATGAGTATTAAAAAAAATTAGGTCATTAAAGAAAAATGGTTTTGATCATGCTGCATAGATTTTTTTTAATTAAAAAATGGGAAAACTCCTATTTTCTTTCAGTAAAATAGAGGCATTCAAGAATTGGATTTATGGATTAAGTCTTAATCTGTAGTTTAATTTATGATATTTAGATTAAGAAAATATCAATTTTAACTAATTTGTAAGACTCTCAAATCAATCTAATTTCAAACCAATCTATATACATCGAATTACACGGACTCGGATTTAATCTGTTAGCTTCATGAACTAAAATAAAATATATAAACTGAAATTGTTCAATAAAATTATAATATAATTAACTTCAAATCTTCGATCATTAATACAATTTGTATCTTAACCATAAATTATAACAAACAAATATCAATTAAATTTAAAATAAAATATTCATATTCATTAACTTAATAACACAACTTAAAAGTAATTAAACATCTATATATTTAAGTTAGTGAAATCGCACTTTAACACATACATACATAATTTATTTAAAGAAAAATACATATATTTATATATATAAATAAAGTTCAGATTTATAAATTATACATACCAAGAAATTTACAATTGTTAGCTTTCAAATCTTAAGGGGTGTTTGCGACAATATCTCTAGACCTCAAAATTCAACTTTTTTCTAAAACTTCACAATTTTTCACTATTTATATCTTCAAAACGTTATAATAAACTCCAAATTTTAAAAATTCATAACTTTGTGTATATAAGTCTAAATGAGATAATTTTTTTAAAAAATTATATAGAATTTCGATAGGAACGAAACAATATCCATATTGATATTTTTTTTCTAAAAAATTTTTTAAAATTTTTTATTTTTTCACCTCAAATAATTTTTTTCTCCCAAACACATTTTTCAAAACAACTTTTTTCTAATCCAAAAATTATACTTATAGCCTTTCCTCTCAAACACCCCCTTAATTTATAATCAAAGGAATTGGATTGGATGGAATGAATGGATAAATTTATGAATACAAAGAACATCCTAAAAAAATTGAAGGAAAATGGTTAAAAAAGAAAAAAAGAAAAAAAGAAAAAAGGAAACATCCAAAAACGTCCTTTTGAAGAAAAAGGGCAATCTTGAAATAACAGAGTGTCTGCCAGCAGAAAGTAAGCCACGCTGCAATCCCCAGAGGAGAACCGCCACGTGTCGAATCTGTCTGACCCGTTTAGCCGATGAAACCATGGCCGGCAACCGGTCCATCCGGTCACCCTTCCTCCACACGTAACGCACTCACTCACTCACTCGCTGTCACTTCCCGCTCTATATATATAACAATAAAAAATAATTAAAAAAAAAACCGCGCTTTGTCTCCACTCTCGGCCATGGCTACTCCGTACGATTTCCGTACATCCTCGTCGTCTTCTCGAAGCTTCCATGGCTTCTAGGGTTAGGCCCAGTTTATCACATTCCTCTTTTCCTCTTCGTTTCCTTTTTCATCGTTGAAATTTGGTCTCAATTGCTATTTTTTTCCCTTTGTTTTCAAAGCTTCTTCTTCCAATGAGGAGTTTTTTTTTTTTTTGGTTGCTCTTTTTGGCTTTTATTTGATTGTGCTTTAGCTGCTTTATTCCTGAGAGAAGATTTTTTTTTCCTTCCTTTTTTTTTCTTTGACAAAATGTCGGGAAAGAAAGAAAGAAAGAAAGAAGAATTTTTTTTTTAATGTTTATATTCTCAGAGCATGCACGGAGAGAAGCGGAGGTTCATGTGGAAAATGAATTTGAAGATGGAAAAATAGAGTAGGATTTTGATATTAGCTTGATCATCGTGTTCTTTTTCCCGGCATCCAAACAGGAAAACATACTTAATTCTCTCCGAAGTTTAGCTGCTGGGAATTATCATATTACGTTTAGATTTTTTTTTTTTTGGGGGGGCATTCCTACTAATTGCGTGTTTTTTTTAAGGGAATTTTTTTTTTCTATGGTCAGGTCACTTTTGTAAAAGTATAGTGGGAAAACTTTTGCTTTTAATAAGTGGAGGAAGATGAGCTTGTGACTTTATTTAAAACTGACATTGTAAAAGTACTTAATGGGCAAAATAAAGTTTATAATGTCTTATGGAAATTTTAATATAAGTTCACTAGATTTTTCTAGGATCCCATTTTTGTTTTTAATTTTTAAGTCTTTTAACAAATCATCTAAACATTTTTAGACATTATTTGAACTCAAGAAGTCGAAAGGAACTTCGAGAAAGCTTGCCAAACAGGCTCACAATTACAGAAACTTTTTTATTTTACCTTTCAAATTTGTAAACTCATTGTAATAAATGTCATGTTAAACATATTTTTTACTCTAAACCTTACAGCGTAAGTTTAGGAATAACCAGGACGAAACCAAGTTCATAGAAATTTGACAAACCAACACATATTTCTACTGGTTGTTCATTCTCTAGAAATATTGGATTGTGTTAAGATAGTTCAAGGCATTTATTCTGATAACATTTTTTAATATTTGCCAGGGTGTGTGTGTTTTCCATTGAGTCTCTTTCATAGCCTGTTTCACTCCATTGTTTCAGATATGTAACTTTACATGTGCTTGTTGCGCATTTAGGTTCCTTTGCAGGGTATTAATCTGAGTTTCATGCATGTTTGAAATGGATCTAGAGACATACTACGATCCCAATTTCCATTTGGCAGCAGCAAATGCTGGCGTTCTGCAATCTTCAAGCTCTGATAACTCACTTGAAGAACATGAACAATACCAGGCTGCTGCTGCTTCTCTTTTGAATGTATCTTCCCAAAACTTGCCTAGTTCTAGTTCTAGAATTTCAAATCTTAATGTGGGTATAGTCCATGGAGACACAAATCATGCTATAGGGTCGAATGCCAGGACGAGTTCCTTGGCTACGAATGCTACCCTTGCATTTTCAGAGAGTCCCAACATGCGTAGAAGTGCCATATCTGTCATAGATTCCGACCCTAATTTACTTGGCTTACCTTCATCTATGACTATAGATGGTGCCTCCATTGCGCAGCAGAACTTTCACTTAGGCCCCAAAAAGCCTCAGGTAGCTAAAAAGAAACAACAACAACAAAAGGGTTTCACTGCTTTTTCTCCTACAGGATCACAGAAGCATCAAAATGGACTTCTTGGTGGGATAAAACAAGACGACATTAATGTAACTAAGAGGTTTAAGAAACCAAGAATGGACAACAATGAAGAGGCCATCCCGTACCAGTATATTTCCCAGCAGCTAGTGCAGAGTCAGGAGACTGTGCAATTGCAAACGCATGCTCATGTCCATCAGCTACCGAGGCTGATTCAGCACCACATGAACCAAAGCCCATATGAGCAGAAGGTTTCACATTCTGTTCCGCCACCACAGTTGCATAGAATTCTCATACAACCGCAGAATCAAGAAATGAGGAGCCAGCTGCAGCTGCCGGTGGTGCAGCAAGTGTCTAATGCTCACCAATTTGATGAAGGTGTGTGTACTCGCCGGCTAATGCAGTACACACATAACCTGCGACATCGACCACTTGTGAGTAATATAGTTTAATTGATGCCATGTTATTGATCATCCGGGAATTAAAGTTGAAGACAGTCTGACTTCCAACGTTTTCTCTCTCAGGAGAATAGTTTAGCCTATTGGAGGCAACTTGTTGTAGAGTACTTTGCTCCTAGTGCTAAGAAAAGATGGTGTGTGTCTCTGTATGATAAAGCTGGACTTGAAGCCATGAGTATTTTCCGCCATGCAGCTACGGTTTGTTTCATGCTACAAATATGTTTATATTTTCATGAAGCACCACCTCATCCTGAGAGTTTTTTTGCCTTCTGTTTTCTTACTCTTGGTTTTTTTTTTTTTGGTTGACGAGTTAATTCTTTTCCAACGTACATGACTTCAGTTGGATGCAGTTTAGATGTATTTTTCTTGTTCTTTCCCCAGCTTTTGATAAGAACCGTAATTTTGCTGGTTTGCATTTGCAGGATGGATGGCAGTGTGACGTGTGTGGTTGTAAATCAGGAAGGGGATTTGGTGAGAAATTTAGCTGTTTTATAGTAACTAAAGCTTTTCTTCCCCCTCCCCCCTGCAAATGACTTCTTTTCTTTTATTCCTTTACTCCTCAACAGAGGCAAATTTTGAAGTTCTTCCAAGGCTTAATAAATTGGCATTCGAGACTGGTGTGATTGACGAACTCCTGTTCCTTGATTTGCCTCAAGAATATAGATTTCCTTCCGGATTAATGATGCTAAAATGTGAAAAGGCAGTTCAAGAGAGTGTGCATGAGAATCTTCGTGTTGTCCATCAGGGTCAACTTCAAATAGTTTTCACTGATAATTTGAAGGTGAGACTTTTATCTAAAGATGGCGGATAAAAGGGTAACTACTATAAATATTCATATCAGTCTCAGCAATTGCAATATCCCATAACCCATATAACAAGATAAAAGTTGCACGGGCCATCAATTTTTATTTTACATTTTTTTTTCAGATATTGTCCTGGGAGTTTTGTGCAAGCTCTCATGAAGTATTTCTGCCTCGAAGCTTGGTCGCGTCTCAGGTTCTTATTGTTTTGTATTTCGCTTTCAAGATTAGTGCGTTAATCCTATTCCATTTTCTTTTTTTTGTAGTGTGTTACTAACACCTTTTGGATCTTACATTCCCTACAGAGATCCATCTTTATTTGAATCGTTGAAACATGTTTTGCATCTTGATTTTCAGGTGGTTCAAGCTACACAGAGGTATCAAAGCTCCATTAATTATAACGGGTCTAATGGGATTCAACCTCAGTTTTCACAAGCAAATGGCAATCAGTAAGAAATTTGTTTTTCTTCCTCGTGTGTAAGAAAGTCACTCGTTTAAGTGTGCCGTGGCATTTCAAGTGATGCCCAAGGATATGGTTGTTCATATGAAATGGCTTGTCCAAACTAATTGAAAATTTATTATTACATATGTATATAAGAACTTTTTAATTGACATATATTTTTAAGTCATGTCTTTCATGAACTATGGTTTTATCGTTTATGTTACTGTAGGATCCAGGCAGCCGGGTTTTGGCTTGCAAATGCTTTGGATTTACAGCCGGTGGATGGTTTGGGGTTTCCAAGAAGATACACCCGATGTTTGCAGGTATTTTAGTGTAATTTATCTTGTTTACATCAAGACTATTGATCAATATTTTTGCCAGTACTTTGATAAATTTAAATTGCTACTCTCGCAGATGGCCGAGATTGTGCACAGCCTGAAAGATTTAATGAATTTCTCCCTGACTAACCAAATAGGCCCAATTGGTATTACCTTTTAATTTTTTTCTATTGATGGCTACTCTGGGGATTTTCTTTGTACTTGGTAGTTTGGTTTCCACTTAAAAATGTTCTTTACACGTCATGTGTACTTTTTGTTTCATAGAGAGCTTGAAGAATTACTGCCGAGATATTGGTACATCTAAGCTACAGACAGTGGAATTACAAGTAAAGCGGCATTTGCAGGGTGGTCAGAGAATCCCGAAAGAGATGTCAATGCCTGCATTTCCTGTTGGCATTAATGCAAGTGATGGCTCAAATATGGCCAGGAAAAATCTTATGACTGACTCAGAGCCAGCAACTTCCGCACCGCCTGGTTACAATCACAAATTGGTGAGACAGAATCCTTGATTTCTATTAATAATACAAAGGAACATGGCTAATATTATCTAACCAGAAAGCATCTTGTAAACCATATCAGGTATTTCAGGATCCCAAAATCTCGAGTTCAAGATTAACAAACAACTTCACAGCTAATGGCTTGTTAAGTTCTAAAAGCAGTCAAACTACGGACCAGTGCATGATCCAAAAGATCCTTCAGGAGGTGCTTAATAGTGGGTCAACAAATGAAGTTGAGAGGCCAGTTACAAACATGCCTACAAGAATGTACTATAGCCCAGAAGCTGCATCCGCCCCTGGAAACTTTAACAGTAACTCGTGGGCTGCCAACAAAATGAACTTTTCTGAGTCTGCAGCAAGCAATCCTTCCTCAAGGGAGGACCAGATTTGACTGCAAATCTTTATCTGCAGCAAGCAATCCCAATTTTGGTTCATGGATCTTAACATAAAAGCGGTAGCGTTTATGGCGATGATAATCATCATGGTGAGGCTTGGCTAACTACTCTTTTCGTGAACTTCTGATAAGATGCTGGTAATTTGTTCATACGGTTTGTGCATGCCAGGAATCCCCAAAACCGACCAACTCGGATCATTCCGCGACATTATCCTTCATATGGTTGTTACACCTTAAAAGTTATTAATTTTGAATACAGAATCATGGCAGGTTTACAAAGGCATTATAAATAGAATGACAGATTTGTGATCTGAAATGTCAACCTAAGCTTTTTGCAGATGTATAATGTAAAAGATCGGATTGCAGCGTGTCATTTGAACGTGCTGTCAGTCTCTTGCTGCAATTGTTGCTCCTGCAGTCCTGCCAATCTTGGATATTTGTAAGCAGTTACTTTTAGAAAAAAAAGATGACAAAGAAAAAGGTCTCAAGAATATTAGGTAATAAAATTTTCAAAATCCCATACAAAGGAGGCAAACACCCTTGAAAATGGACAACACTAGGAAATGAAATTAATAAACATATACACATTGCCATGATTTACATATATAGGATACAAAAGAACTACTTATAATATCAGAGTTCTTCCGGAAATAGACTACATCTCCTGTAAAATACAGCATCCTAATCCTATCTCTAATAAGAAGGTTAAGTGCAATCTAAAAGTGCTTTAACCTCTCTTTACATTCTCACTTGGGCATATCATCACAGAGTCCAAACATAGGCCACCTTTGGTATGAGTGCAATCAATCTGGGTCATGGAGAATTTGATCTTTGTTGAAGCATTGGCATTCTCCACAACAAAGTCTCCGACCTTGTAGATGTTCCATATTCCGGGTTCGGTTAAAAAGCACTGGGACGAAGCACTCTGCCCGTCTGAAGTATGTAGCTGGAACCGCACTGGCTTTATATCCCAACCGTGGACGCGCTCTGTGTTGCAGACTCGGCGACCAAACCTCTTAGATGGCCTCCCTAACAACAGCCTGAAGTATAGGCTATACCTTCCCGGTGGGAATGGGAATTCAACCTCTCCGTCAACTTCAAACCACCAGATTTGCTGGAGATATGCGATGGTCTGGAATCTATATTTCAGGAAAGAGATTCAAATTCAGTTCAATGCTTATTGTATTACTGTGATGAAGCTTCAGTGTGAAGCACCGGAATCAGATTTAATAACAGAGCACAAAATGAAAAGGACGCATTGCCATGACTCGTACAAAACATCCATTGTTTTGGGAGGCTACTTGAAACAAACACATGATGTTGATAGAGTCGATTATTTAAAGGAATTAAGAAAGGTATGCTAAGTTAACGTAACTTGATGAACATTTGATGGTTAAAAATGCGTCTTTGTATATGAACCATCTTGTTCATTTTCAAAATCACTTTTTTCCTTGAAGATAACAAACGATATGATAGTAGAGAAAAACCCCAAGAGCAGATCTAGTCGTTAGACATACTAAACACAATCATGAAACCATAAATTTCCATGACAAAGATTAACATCGTGCGAAAAAATCCAATGGAAATACGGATGATAATAGTGAATAGCAAGGATCACAAAAAACATACTTGGGAAAATTCCGCGAGGAAATCCCACGCAAAACTTGAACTTTCCTCAGCCATTGATTTTTTTACATGAAAATACTGATAAAAACATTCCTCATTTCAATGGAATTCCAATTTGCAAAAAGAAAAACCAGCAAAAAAAAAATCCCAAAAAATTAAAAGTTTAAAAATTAAAGTCTCACCTGGATTCTTCTGTTGGAATACGATTCCAATATCTCCGATCATCAATTCCAGTGATTGCTAATCCCCTTGAAGAAACAGATAAATAAACACCACCTGTGCTTTTGTCCAACCAAACTTTCTGCAATAAACCCAAAATCTCAAACCCTTAAGTAAAAACACCAAAAAAAAAAAAAAAATACCAGAGTTATCCAAATCTTCCTGTTTGGTCGCCGAGAAAATACACAATTAATCAAGCTAAATTCTTCCAACTCAAGTGGCTTAGCTAAAATAGCAAACAATTAACAGTCCAAGTTTTCTTCTTTTCACATATTAATTTTTCACAATGACCAATTTTGGCGACTTGAAAATGATTCTGAAATTTCCATTTTTTTCCTCGGCGACCAAACAGCGGACAGGAGCATCATCAAAAAGTAAAACACACCTTGGTACCTCCGTCAAACGAACTAGGGCGACAAAGCCTGGCGTAAATCTCTCTCTTACCCAAATTTTCCAACGAATCACCCAAAATCTCCCGTACAAGAACCTCATAGTTTGAAGGGAGCTTCGATTCCCAGACGAAATCCGCCAAGGAAGCCCCGCGAAACGCCTGATTGAGCCTCGCCAGCCTACAGATCTCCGTCGGCTCCAAGTAACCCAGAATCGACGCGACGCAACTCTCCGGCAGATCTCCGAGGCCGGGCTTGGACGGCGGATTCGTCGACGAACCGTCGAGGTCGGGATTGAAGAGAGAGAAACTGGAACCCATGGAAGAACGATCAGAGCAATCGCAGAGACTAGAAGGTTCCAAAGAAGATCTGAGATTTTTCTTAAGGTAAAGTAGAGCGAGGGGATATATGTGGGAATTGGTGGAAAAGATACAAGTGGGTTTTGTACATGGACGCGTAGGATATTGTTTTTCTGTTTTGTTTGTTTCTCGAGAAACAGAAGGAAGGACACCGTTTTGTGATTTGGACGGAAAGGACCAAAAGACAACCATGACCAGGGAAATATTTTGGACCAAATTATTAAAACATAGATATTTTGTATCGAACACACTTTGAATTTTTTGAACACGACGGTTTAGTCTCTATATTTATTTTTTTGGCAATCAACCCCCAACCCTTTTAAGCTTATAACTTTTGTACCATTTTTACTCACGCCTATTCCATTTTGAAGGGTAGTTTAGCGGTAAGCTTGACCTTCTCCAAAATTTATTTTTTCTGATATTTCATCATTTTTTATTATTTATATCTCTAAAATATTATAATAAATTCTAAATTTTAAAAGTTTGTAACTTTGTATATATAAATCCAAATGAGATGTTTTTTTTTAAATTACATAGAATTTCAAAAGAAAAAAACAATATCTATATTGATATTTTTTTCTAAAAAAACTTTTAAAATTTTATATTTTTTTTACTCTAAACAGTTTTTTTTCTTAAATATATTTTTCAAAACAATTTTTTTTCAACAAAAAAAAAATCTCCAAGAATCTCCTCCAAATTGCCCCTGAATAATTTTTTGCAGGTGACTTGCATATGCTAGTCCACGAAGGACATTGTCAATTGCTTTTAATTAATTTCAATACAAATTCATTACTATTTATGTTCAAGTTTAAACTATGATTAAATTAGGTCTAAGTTTTTAAATGAATTTATATTAGACTAAAATAAAAACGACAAGCAATGTTCTTCTTGTACTATCACGTACAAGTTACAAGCCAAAAAACCTTCAAAAATTTAATGGGCATTTTTTGTAGAACAAATGCTAAAGAGCACCATTGTGTTAAGCATTTCACACTTCAATGGTAGAACGTGGGTCTTGTGACAAAGGACTTACAAATGAAGCCATTGTATATTTGTAGTCACGTTTTACGATTAGAGTTACAAGCTGTTTACTTTTTTATTTTATTTTTAAATAAATTAAAGTATTGTCGAGTCCCGAGACATAATAGCTATTAAATTTAAACAAAACAAATTTCCGTACACATCACTTTAAATGCATGAGGGCATTTTTTTTTCCTAAAATTTAAAACCTCCTTCATCGTCTTTGGGGATTCTCAAAAATCTTTTATTGAATTTAGGGGTACTTTTCCACTTTTCAAGATTTTAGGAAATTCTAGATGTTTTATAAATATTAAAAGTTCGTTGAACAATTGCGAATTCACCAAAGTACCATTAAAATCTTATAAATCATTTTCACAAAGACTCTCTAAATTATATAATCATGTTTAAGTTAGTTCTTTTTTTTTTTTTAAGTCGGTCATTATAGCTTTTAATATATATAAATTTATTTAAAACGATCTTTTTATAAATATGTTTATTAATTTAACAAAAATTTGAATTTTATAAAAAGTTAATAAAGGATTATTTTTATAAATAGTCTATAAATTATAGATTCTGATTTAAGTTACCTCTATTTTTTTAAATTAGACATTGTGTCACTTGATATATGAAAAATTATTCAAAATGCTCTTTCTGTTTAACGAGAGTATTTTAAATAATTTTCTATTTATTAAAGAGTATTTTGAATGATTTCTAACAAAATAGGGATTAACTTGAAAAAAAATCTATAATTCAAGAGCTATTTATGAAAATAATCTAAATTTTTTTCTTAGTTATTTTTTTATTTTTTTATTTTTTGGGTTTGTTATTTTTGTGCTGAACTTTTTGTAATTTAATACTTTCCTTCTTGCTAGTTTAATTTGGAGAATCTTATGATTAATTTGGGGAATAAACTTGTAAGCATAATTTTTTTTTTTTTGGTTTAAAGCTTGAGGGTATGAGAAATTCTAAGAGCATAGATGCTAAAAGAATTATTCCATCCAAAACTTTATCTTCATAACGATTGGAATTATTATTATTGTTTTAAATTCAATGACTCAACTGCTATGAAGAAAGAAGCTTCAGGAATAGAAATGTTGAATTATAGTAAAGTTTAGTGGGGATAGGTGCTAAAAAATTTTTAAAAAAGTTTTTTAAAAAATTAGAATTTTATTGAAAGGATTTGATTATAATTGCATAATAATTTTTATAGAATGTCATTTCATATGTAAATATGAGGAGTATTTTTGTAAAATTAAATGAATAATTAATATTAAATTAGAAGAGAGTCTATAACACTAAATGAAATAGATATAATGGTTAGACAGTAAAATTTGTCAAATATTAAATTATATATTTAATGAAAAAGATCAGGTTTTTATTAAAATAATCATGAATCCACCATGGTCGGTTTTGTGTTCACACTTTTTAGTTGTTTTCTTCTGGTTTTGGAATTTTTTTTCTTATATTTTACCTCAATTGCGTTCTGACTAGAATAACAAAAAGAATATTATAAGGGAGGGACGGAAAAACCGGATTTCGTTATAATTTAATAAGAGTATTAGAAAATGAAAAAAAAAAAAATTTGTTGTGGATATGGTCTATCTGTGTGGCTAAGATCAGCGTTGTAAATGTATTATTAATCTTCTGGTTATGTGTTTATTTAGATCTGTTGGACTAGATATATCTCCTATTTTTCTGTTTATAATCTATTGGCAACCAATTATTTTTGGTAGATTATCTTAAGATTATTGCTGGTTTTGTTTTAACTGAAACCAACATTTTTTTTTTTTGTGCTTAAAAGACATAAGGTATATATTTTTGTCTAAACTGCAAAGCTTTTTTTTATTTTTGGTGGAAAATACTGTAAAACATTAATCATCAATTAATAGATTAAGAAACAGGAACCAAAAAACATGCATGGTTTATTTTTGAGATGTTAAATCTTCAGTCTTCACCCTATGCTTTTGGACTTTATTGTGCGTGTGAATTTTCTTCTATATACAAAATATATATATATAAATATATTACATTCTACCTTCTGAAATTAATCAGATTGTCCCTTTTTGCAGGTGATCATAATCTATATATATATATAGTCTAAGAAATAATTAGCCCTTTTTTTTTGCAAATTAAGTAAATTTAATAAATTTAATAAACGTTTGCCGGCCTTCTATTTGTATTGCAACAATTTTATCCTTTATTTGAATGAGAGGTTTATTTTTAAAAAATGAAAAATTTTTAGATATGAAAATTAAAAAATTATTAAATTTTTTTTTTAAAATGAAAAATTGTTTGGATGTTATGTACTTTTTTTCATGCCAAATGTATATTTATCTAAAAATGTAAAGTCCGGTAATAGTTCAAAACTTTTAAGTTTACCGTTAAACTGCCATTCATTTGCTTAAAAGCGAAAATAGGAGAAAACAATTTAGTATTTGTAATTATAAAAAATTCAACCGTTTGTTTTATTAGATAAAAATAATTTAAATTGCAATAATATCTTAATTTTAAGTTGTGTTGGAAGTTGTGTTGGATGTTGTAAGTGGTTGGATGTTGAATTTATTTTATTTTTTTAAGTCGAAAGTTGAATGATTAGACTGGCATATATTATTTATTTTTAATAATAATAATAATAATAATTATTATTATTATATTATTGATTACTATTAAGTGTACATATATTGTAACATTCTAAAGTTAAAAATTAATAAATTTAATATGTATATAAAAATTAAAATTCGTGCCCCGTATATACATATAATGTACTTGTGTATATATATATGTTGTTCTTCATATACATATTAAGTAAAATTCGTAAATCAATAACATTATTTATGGTTTTTATTGAAAATAATTAGACTTTTTTTTTTTTTTGGCTGGTAAGGAATATTTTTGTTTTCCACTCTGTTTCTTGCTTTTAAACATATCAATGGCAGATTCGTAATAAACTAAAATATTTTAGTCTGATATAGGACTTTACGTTTTAGGATAAATATAAAAGACACTTGGTAAAAAAAGAACATAAAAAGTGAGAAAGAGAGTAATGTAGAGAATGATCTTGTCGTTTTTCTTTTAAGTAATACTCTAAACAAAACAAAAATGTAACAATCAACAAACTTGATAATGTATTGAAACTAAAAAATTACTAATTAATTATGAACAGAAAAATGAATTTTCCGTATTCTTATATGTGAAATATCAACAATGGCACCAAACTATATATATTAAAATCATGACATGTTTATGTTATGTGTTATATAATGCATGAAAGACATTCTAATGCCTAACCACCACGTGTGGTAGATTATTAAACTAATTAAGGTTTGTCTGGCATTGTTTACGCAACGAGTGGCTGGAAATTTTTAACGTTGAATTGAAAAGAATTATGCGATTGGAAAGAAATTTGACCAATTATCCAAGAAGCATATTAAAAAGAAAAAGAATGGAAAATTATGTGCCAATATAATCGCATACAATCAACAAACATATACGGTCATCTCAGTGTGGATGTGACATGTATCAATGAAGATGAGCTTTTTTTTTTAGATAGTTAAATTCTATATGTCATAAATATTTTTTTTAAAAATAAATACTGTCCAAAATAGTATTGTAACAATCAAATATAGATCATAAAACAGCCATCTTTATTATAATAATTATTATTATTTATAATGACAGATTCAGGATTTATATTTAGTGTAATCAAAAAAATTTTAATCAAAATTATACTAATAAATATATGTATGTACTAATTTTTGCTTATTAAATTCATGATTACTAATTTAAAGTGATCAAAATTAATTTATAAACATATTTATTATAGTAAAATTTTAAAAATCCATTACATTAAAATAAAAAGCTAAGAGCTAGGTCCCCCCTCTTGATTAATTGGACATAAATAGCCAACTAATTTGTTATGATTATGGGCAAGTTGCATTTTTTTTTTGTTTTTGGTTTTTTTTTTTTTTTTTTTCAAGGGAAGGCAAGTTGCAATCCGGATAAAGACAATCATACAAATGCATTAGTTTCTAATGTTTTTTTAAGGACACATTTGGTGCGTCCATGAGATTAGGACAAAGCTTTTTTTTATTTTTTTATTTCTTAAGGGAAGTGAATATTACTAGAACGATATAAGTTAAAATGGTTAAGTAGAGATAAGAAGATAAAACTAACCTAATTAAGGTATAATATATATATATATTGAATGGACAAAGATACATATTTATATTGAATAGACAAGGTCCAAAAACAGTTCCTCACTTTGTGAGATTACATGTGCGAATTTGTATGAATTTACTACAAGATATAATAGGTAAATCTATTTTAAAAATATCTTTATTCTTTTTAAAATTATAATTTTATTTTAATATTTAAAATTCATGTTAAAATTTCCCTTCAATTTTTTTATAGCAAACGTAATCTATTCCTAAATGATAATATAAATAGTGATTCTATGAATACACATCTCTTAACTTTTTACATCGTTTTCTAAATATACATTGATATTAATTATAAAGTAATTAAACTAATACACACCCTGTATATTACAAAATTACCCATAACCACTTATTTAAAATAAATATTATTATATTACTTTATATTTTCTGACATCTAATATTTTATTTAACTGTATTTACAGTATTATTCTCCATTCTCTCCAAATATATATATATTTTTTTGCAACTTGTTGAAGCTTTAGTTGTCGAGCCTTTTTTTTTTTTTTTATGTAAAGCAAATTAAAAATATTAACAAATAAATACATGTATGTATTTTTTTAAATGAGTATATATACAATATACTAATTAACATTTTATTTAACTATATTTACGTTCTTATTCTTCATTCTCTCTCCCTCTCTCTGTTTTTTTTTTTTTTTTCAATTTGTTGTTGAAGCTTTAGTTGTAGAGCCATTTTTTTCGTATGTAAAGCAAATTGAAAATATTAATAAATAAATATATGTACTAATTATCCTTTTAAATGAGTATTTTTTTAAATGAGAATATATACAACATACTAATTAACTTAAAATTTTTCGAAAAAAATAAATAAATAAATAAAGTGGTTATTGAAAAGTGAAAAAAAAAAGTCTGGTACAGGATTTTTTTTAACTTTGTATAAACATTTTTATTTATACATTTATATAACAACGAAAACAGTTTAAAAAGTAAGATATTAATGACGTGTTTGTTTATAATTTTACATTCGCATTGTGTTTAAATGTAATATAATTTTTATCTAAAAGTAAAAGTTTTTTAACAATACTTTAAATATATTTACTATTTTAGAATATTTTGAAAATAATTTTTTTATTTCAATTTTCTTATTTACTTTTATTAATAACATCAACTTTTTAATTCTAAAATATAATTTTAATATTTTTCATCTAAATACATAATGTATTCAAATACAAAATAAATATTTTTTATCTAAATACAAAATATATTCAATGTATTACGTTCAAACGCAATGCGAATACAATGCATTTACCAAACACCTCATAAAGTTTTACAAAAAAAAAAAAAAAAAGTTAAAATCTATAAATATTAATATATGTGTGACTAACGCTATTGTAAAATGTTATAGAACTTTATTCTATTGCAAAAGCAAATTAGAGTTTTATATAAAAAAAATTTAATACGAATGATTATTTTAATTTAAAAAATAAAATAAAAAGTTTTCATTTCTTTGAAATATATTACTATAATTTTTTGAATAGTCATTAAGAATGAAAATTTTTTAATTTTATTTCTGAAAATTAGAAATTAAAGTTCGGTTTTTAGAAATCAAAATAGAAAGAATTTTATTTTCTAAGTATAATTATTTATTCATGACAATTATAATAATGCCCTTTTTTGTCTTTTATGTAAGGGTCTTTTTGTAATTTTAAAATTTAACTTAAAGGGTATGTCAAAAGTAAAATAAAGTGTGTAAATAGAACCACTCTAATGCAAAAGAAAAGATACACTAATCTATTATGAGATCAGATAATGCCTCAAGTACTGAGAAAAAAACTTAGTGCTGACAAATTACATCTTCCAATTATAAAAAATTATTAATAGATAAAAACAGTTTAACGCTTGCTTTAAAAATAATTGTAAACCAAGCTGTCTAATCTTTTTGCATTGAATTATTGCTTAAATTGAAAATAATCCCAATATCCTTTTCAATTATATATATTAAAATGATTATATATATATATTCAAATCCAGCTCTTTTGGTGCATATTGCGTGATTGATTAATGTTTGAAATATTTTTTTAATGACATTAATATGTATCAAATCTTAAATGGTCAGAAATTCTTGGCCAATGATTTATATGTTGATAGTTGATTTGGGTGCATGATCGCTCTGTCAATGGCAGACTAAACATGGCATTACCATTACATGATATTCTTCGTGATGGTAGGCCCAGAAAAACCAAGTTGCTTTTTTATTTTCATATACAAAATCTTGGATTCTTAATATGTCAAATTTATGACGCATACAAAACCACAATAGTTCGACAAGAAAGAAAACAACATCTAGCGATAAGAGCAGGATGAAAATTTATGATCACATATCGGGAATCAGAACTACTGTTCAAGCTTTTGTTAGGAGACAATATTGGAATCGAGCATTATAATTATTAAAACGTGAGTTGTATAGATACGTAGATCTTATAATATCACGAGATTTGTTTTCTATTAATGCATGTTGTTGACGTTATTTAAGTTAATGTCTAATGTCATTGTTATTAAACATTACAAAGGTGAATCTGATTTATAAAGCTCAGAATCTTACTTTCAATTAGTATGTGACCATTTCCAATTACATTCAATCTTCTTTATAATCATTTCCATTGTAAGAAAATATGAGACAGGCCACTGGATTGGATAGAGAGGAGGTCGTGATGATAAGGCTAGTTGATAAGGGGGCGTTTGGTAAACGAATTGCATTTTGATTGTATTTGAATGAAATTTGTTTTTTGAATGTTGTATTTGGTTGAAAAGTATTTGTTTTGTATTTGAATGAAATGTGTGTTTGGATGAAAAGTATTTTAGAGTTGAAAAGTTGATGTGATTGGTAAAAGTAGAGATAAATAGTGGAGTTGAAAAGTTAATGTGATTGTTTTAAAAATGTTTTAAATAGTAATTATTTTCGTAGCACTGTTGCAAAATTTGTGTTTGGTGTAAAATTGTATTATATTTGAATGAAGTTAAAATGAAATGTTAGTGCCAAATGGCACCTAAATTATCATAGCTCCATAATGTGTGTATATATATACACACGAGCCACACATCACATCAATCCGAAACCAAAATAATAATAATAATAAAAAGCGCCACGATTTTCTTGAGGATTATTTTAAAGGTTTTTTCTTTTTTTCTTTTTTTTTTGGTATTTCTGGGTCAGGTTTAACAACGAATATGTGTGTGTGTGTGTGTGTGAAGATCAAATAAAATTTCAGTACATTTTCTTTAATATAGTATTTGCTTTTGGATAAGGTCGTTTTTTTTTTTTTTTTTTTATATATTGAAATTAAGGAGAAGGTCCTTTTTCAAAGTTGATAAGAGAGCAACTTATTTTGACAAGAAACAATCAAGAGGTGCTGGGACTGGCTCCGTGCAGAAGGGCATGGATGAAGGCAACCGAACCATATAAAGAATATTTATTATGATCGATGATTGGCATATATGCTTGAATATTTTGGTCATTTGCAGTTTGAAATTTTGGCTGCGGCAAACTTTGACTGGTACTTAATTGTTCCTTGTATATATATATAATTATATACGTACCCTAGTATATATACAGTTAGACGATGAATTGGTTCTATATCATTGAGTTATTGTGTCGTCATATATACAGTGTTTGTATACGAATTCCATTCCCTTTTTTTTAACTAGTTTTTAGGATTAGGTTTAGCCAAATTTATTAATATGCTATTAGAGCTAGATTTTTGCAGATGGTAATATAATTTTTAGAGATAAAATTTTATTCAAGTCGATCGATTCAATATATATACATATATACATGTAATACATGTGTGTGTGACATGAACTCTGAAAGCACACTTAAAAAATATCTGCCAATATCATAATATATGTGGGGTGGGCGAAGTCTCTTTCCATCTGTCTTCTTGAAACTGTCTATGTTGGCATTAGTCACTCCAGCGACTCTCATGATCATGGTTGGAAATTAAAGGAAGAGTTGGTATGGTGTAGCTGTTTTGGATTTTATTGAATCTCCTGAAGGTTTTACTTGGGGGAAGCATTATCAATCGTTGGCCTAAATTATTATTAAAATTGTAAATTAAGCATGCATGCGTTTGAATTTCATGTAATTAATGGTACGGCATTCGTTCTATAGCTCCAAATATGTCGTTTTATTTTAAGAAAATGACACTGAAAATGAACACATGTCATTTTAATCTTGAATAGCGCCGTTATTTTGTAATTTAACCAAGGAAGAAAAGATGTCGTTTTGCATCTCGGAAACATAGAAAAACGACTTGTTGTTTTCAGTTGAAGAGTTTCATAATACAATACTTTTTTTTTTTCCAATAATAAGTTTCTTTAATTATTTATTTTGATTTTTTGCTTGTTTATGAACCATTTAAAAAGATAAGAATAACGACAATAAATGATAATAAAATTTCAAAACTTAAAGAAATATGCTAATTGTTATGAAAATTTATCCATTATTAATTAACAATAAACAACTAGATACTACATCCATAGAATATTATTAATATGGCACCCGAATTCCGTAATGTCTGCCGATCGATATATCTTCGCATAAAATAAAACTTTTGTATGCAAATTGGCTGACATAATTCATCAATTTACGTATATTTAATTGCATTTCCTTCGAAAAAGTGAAAAAAAAAGGTAGGTTAAATTTATATAAAAGCGACCATATATCAACTAAAAATGGGTCTCTTGTATAAATGATTATATAAATTGATATTTCGTTTTCTTTGTTGATATGCATGCTTGACAAATTTATGTGTTGTTAGTATGTACTTGCTTGATCATGGCATATTTATTATAATTTATACACATATACGTCTTGTCACTTTAATTAAATTTGTTCAGATTTGTTAAAAAGAGATATTTTTGAATTAGTAGTCTAATTCTCATAGAACTGAGCCAGAGCAAAATCAGTAGCTTATTTGTTTTTTATATTAAGTTTAAATATAATATAATTTTTATCTAAATATAAAAATTTAATATTTAAATATAATATTTTTTATAATATTTTAAATATATTTATTATTATATAATATTTTAAAAATAAATTTTTTAAAATCTAATTATATCATATTTTTTTATCTTATTTTTTTATTTACTCTTACAAATAATAACAACCTTTTTACTCTAAATATAAATATATATTATATATTTAAATAGCACATATTATATTTAAATATAAATAAATATATTTTATCTAAATATAAATATATTTAATATATTATATTACATAAACATAATATATTTATCAAAGTAATCCTGTGAAAACTCAATTATAAACATTTTAGTTCCTTGCATTTATGTCTTGTTTGATGAACACATTACATTTGTATTATATTTAAATGTAATATGTTGAATGTAATTTGTGTTTAGAGAAAAAATATTAGCATTACATTTGAATACAATGTGTGTTTGTGTAAAAATTATTTGAGTTGTATATTAATAATAAATATGTGATGTGATAGATAAAAAAAAGAGAAAAAAAGAATATATGATGTAATCAATAAAAATAATAAAATAATAAATAGTGATTATATTAGATTTAAAATGTGATATGATTGATATTTGAATGAAATATTTTTATATTTAAAAAAATTATATTATATTTAAATATAATACGTTTTAAAAATACTTAGGAAACGTGTCCTTAGTAATCAAGAACTGTTTGATAGAAAGGCGAACTAGTAGCACGAAATCACCAAGAACCTTTTTCTAAAAATAAAAAAAAAATGCTGATAATCGCCAAGGACCTTTCTTGTACAGTACTAGCAGGACCCAGATATTTTTTTTCGTGTATAAAAAAAAAATTCTATATTCTCTGGCATCCACAATGTGTGGTACCATTTTCAAGACAAAAGAAGAGAAAAAACGCCAGCTGTAAAGAGGTACACGATTTTAGAGGGAACTGGCTATCGTCCGAGCAGTTTCAATCAATTGAAAATATTTATGTCATTTTATTTGAATTGACCATTCGAAGTAAACGTTTGTGAATAGAATATTTGCATTGCCATTCAATTGTGTCGTCTAGTCCATTTAGCCATTTAAGAAAAACACAAAATAAAATAAAATAAAATAAAATAAAATGTAACTCCACTCTTAGGGTTCGTTTGGTGAACACATTGCATTTGTATTGTATTTGAATGTAATGTATTGAATGTAATTTGTATTTGGAGTAAAAGCATTAGTATTACATTTGAATGCAATGTGTGTTTGGGGGAAAAGTATTTAAATTGTATTTTAATAATAAATATGTGATGTGATGGGTAAAAGTAGAGAAAAAAAAAAGAGGGAGAGAGAATATATGATGTAATTAATAAAAATAATAGAAAAAGTGAAATAATAAATAGTGATTGTGTTTGATTTAAAATGTGATGTGATTGGTATTTGAATGAAATGTTTTTGTATTTGAGAGAAAATTACATTGCATTTAAATGCAATGCTAAAAAAATTTGTGTCCCAAACGCTGCATTAAATTTGCCTCCATTTGAGTACACATGCAACAATGATATTTGGGTTTTCTTTAATAAAAAAATATTTTTTGTCTCTTAAATTTTAAAACACTATAATTTTTTCATTTCAAATTTAATTGATAATTCTTTTTTTCTATATGTTTAGAGTAAAAAGAGAAATAAAATCTCATCTATAAATCTTATAAAAAACTGTCATGGACGTTTTGAGAATTTATAAGATTTGTTAAAATAGTTTTTAATATCTATCATATTTAAATACTATATTCATATATTTATGCTTAGATTATAAACATCCAAACACCAAGACAATTCACATGATGGTCATATTTAAATGTTCGCATTCAAGTATTTACATCTAAAATTGTTATCATGATCAAAGTTTGCCTAGGGATATATATATTGTAATCCCATGAAAAAATCTCTATCATATGTGTTGACATAATTGAAACTTGGTCAATATTTGAAGCAGAATACGACTAGGTCATTTTCATCACATTAGTGGATACAGAAAATACAATATATACACTAGTTATACTTTCGTAGCTCCAAGTGTCTGGATTTATTATATTTTCAAAATAATACTTCACCCAGCCCATAAATTAATTATTTATATACAGAAAATACAATATATACACTAGTTATACTTTCGTAGGTCCAAGTGTCTGGATTCATTATATTTCCAAAATAATACTTCACCCAGTCCATGAATTAATTATTTCTAAACAAGTAATGAAGGATTATAATTTTCACAATAACAAAAAGAATGTAATGAGGATCGCACCAACAATTTTATTTTATTTTTTAGTACTCCTAAAAAAAATCGGACACATTTTTGTTAATCAAAATTCAGACACACTAACATTCAAATGATTTGTACTAGAAACACGCTCAAAATAATTATCTATTTATTTAGTGGTTTTCAAAAGGACCCGACTTTTTTGTCCTTACAAGACAATTTATTAACTAGTCTCGACCTTATATCTTTTTGACGTTTCTCTATACCCTTTTCTTTTATTTGCCTCTGATAACGCAATTGACAAATCCTAACCTGATTTCCATTAAAAAAGAAAAAAAAATCCCGACCTTAATTGAGGGTGACATTTGACAGCCATGAAAAGTTTGAAAAAGAAGACAAAATTGGAAATGGACTCATTGAGGATCACAACAATATTATTGATGGTATCGAAGAGTAGAAGAAATTAAAGACGAGGGAGATGATAATAATGTCGATGCAAACTTGCAACAATGCCTTTGACAATGACATTAGCGGAAGATATGGGATCGCAGTCTTCGGTACGGTTATAGTGTCTTTTTATTCGAGCTTCTTTATAGCTCTTTAATAATAATATAAAATATGAGTTAAAAAACAAATGATTAGTATATTTTTATTTCTTGCTTAATTTCTCTTGAGAAAATGATACAAATATATAGAAAAGGAAAAACAAAACACACCATACAGGGAAATTAAATCAAGAAGCAATCGTAGACACTTAACAAGGACTTCATTAGTCGTTTAATTGACCAATTAACCTAACGTAACACCCTTGAATTACGGAAGCAAGCTTCAACACTATCGTCAAGTTGGTTCTTGCCAACTTGTCGCAAATTCTTCGAGAAGAACTCTAGAGATTTCATATGCCTGGCTCAAGTTCACAAAGCTTCACAACATATCAATTTTCAAAAGCTTCATATGCATGACTCAATTCCTCGTGAGCTTCACAGCGCTAGCTTCATTTTGATTCAATACCACAAAAAATAATCCGTAGTTGTTGTCAATGCTGATATACTTTTACATTTCTCATCTTATGTCTTCATTTCAACAACTGCAACAGTAGAAGTTCCTTTAGAATTCTTCATCCACGGATTATGGTTGTGGTCCCAACATTCTGGATACCTAATAAGTTCAAATCAACGATTTTTTGTATGACCAATTTGATAACAGTGGAAGCATTTTTGGATGGGCTTGTTAGATCTTGTTTGCTGATTTTGAGGAAGCCATTTCTGATTGAGTCAATTTCAAGCCACCAATGCTGAAGCTTTTGAATTTTATTCCTTGTTCAAATTAGTATGTTGTACTTCTTCATGTCAAACCAAAAAATAATATTTTTTTAAAATCTAAAACCTGTTTTTTTTTTTTTTTTACGTATAATTTCTCCACAAACTTGATCAAAGTTGCTATCCAATCTTGCAAGAAAGAGGTGAACCCTTTGTTGTTCAATGGACTTTCGGTACGCTGTAATGTCTTTAAGATCCTTTATGATTACTTTATCACTGTGGTCTAATTCTTGAAAAATTTCAACCAACTCTCCATAATATTCCGAGAGAGTTATTCCCCTTTGTTTGGCTTTAAAGGCCCTTTGGTTCTAAGGAGAAAACTTGCAGTTCATTACTCCCATCATAGAATGCCTTTGATAGAGTACTTCAAATTTCATGAGTAGTAAGTAAGCATAAATAACGCTTCACGATTTCGCACTTTATGGACATCAATAGCCACCTTTTCATTTTTTGATTCTTAGCATATCACTTCTTATATTCATTTTTAGATTTTATACGTGACTTCTTCTTGTCGTAGATATAGGAAAGTTTATCCCTTTTTGTAATATACATCTCTATCAACTGAGACTAAATATCATAGATTGATTAATCGAGAATAATTCTTGAGCTAAATACACCTTCAGATTGAATAACAATGTGAACTAATTTTGTTTCAGATGATTAAATATTTTTATCACTCTTTTTTTTTTTGAAGTTGAAAATCAAATGAGGTTTTTGCAAAAAAAAATAAAAAAAAAAATCCTTTGTCACCTAATCTTATGCTACCCCCGTGAACCTATAGGTGCAAAGAGAAGGAATCATAGCCACCTAATATTCAGACCTTCTCCCTCTCTTTCTCAAATTTGATCTCTCCCCCTCTCTTTACTATGGTGCGAAGGAGTTAAAAAGGAAAAAAACTTCAAAGAATCGCCACGTTTAGTAAAGAACCATATTTCTGAGGGTTCCATTTTGATCAGATACTGATATAAGCAAGCCCAACAGCCAACGAGATGAATTTTCCATCAACCTTAACAAGTGAAATTTAAAAATTAAAAAAAAAAAGAAGAAGAACCATGAGAAATATTGTTGTGGTCAGAGAGGGGAAAAAAAGAGAGAGAGAGAGAGAGAGAGATATTGTTAGGGCGTACGATCAGGGAAAACTAGTGTAGATGTAACTTAATTTGCTGAACAGCTTAACCGCTATGTAGTACTAACGATGTCGGAACCTGTGTGAAATTTAAGTTAGGTTATTCTTATAATAACTGTTGAATTTTTTTTAATCAATTTTGTCGATTGGAAATAAAGATCAACTGCACACCACCAAATAAATTAAATACCAGCAGATCAATATGAAAAATCACTAGCTAATTGATTCATGTCGGGTATAAATCTGAAACAAAATCCTTGATCAGCAAAAATCAAGATTTTTAAACTACTCAAATCAGCTTTTGGAGAAGCTACAACATTATAATAATAATATTATTATTATTACTCCACGTTAGTACAAGAGTACTTTGTTTAAACAAACCATTTTTTTAATAACATCAGAGAGTAATCAATCAGAAACATCAGAAACTTCCGGGACATTTGGTAACTAAATTACATTTTAATTTACTCAAATATAATACAATTTTATATCAAACATAAATTTTATAACAGTGTTATGAAAATAATTATTATTTAAAATATTTTTAAAACAATCACATCAACTTTTTAATTTCACTATTTATCTTTATTTTTATCAATCACATCAACTTTTCAACTCTAAAATACTTTTCATTCAAACACATATTTTATTCAAATACAAAATAAATACTTTTCAACTAAATATAACATTTAAAAAACAAATTTTATTCAAATACAATCAAAATACAATGCGTTTACCAAACGCCCCTTCATTTTTTAAGATTCAAGTTGAGACGAAATTTGGTGGTTTAATCAAGGTATTCTTGTACTAACTATTTGACTTATCCTTCACAAAACCAACTAATTTATTTCACGGAGAAAAAAAAAAAAAAAAACCCACTCCTTTTCAGGATAATCCATGGCTGAAACTGTGGTTATGGAAATTCCAAATTTCTTGTTTCCAATCATTCTTCTTTTGCCTGTTCTTTATCTCATCCTCAATCATTTCAAAGATTCAAAATCCCCTCCAATTCCACCAAGTCCATATTCATGGCCAATCATTGGCAATCTTCTCCAAATTGGGGAGAATCATCTAGCAACACTTGCACAAGTTGGTCAAAAATATGGGCCTCTCTACTCCATAAAACTTGGCAGCCAAGGGGTGTTTGCGGCATCATCATCGGCCGCGGACATGGAAATTTTGAAGACCCAAGATCGCCTATTGTCAGGCCGAGTTGTGCCTCGTGTGTCGCCAGCCAGGGGTCCGGAGCTTAACAGCCTATCAATTGCATGGAGTTTGGAGTTCAATGGGAAATGGAAGTACCTTCGTATGATATGCAGAACTAAACTTTTCTTAGGAAAAGCAATTGAACCTCAAGCACATCTAAGGGAAGAAAAAGTAAGGAAAATGATTAAATACATAGTTTCAAATGAAGGAAAGCCTTTGAAAGTTAAGAGACATAGCATTTGCCATGACTCTAAACATGTTGGGTAATACATTAATGTCAACTTATCTCACAAACTTCGAGCAAGAGTACAAAGATAGTGGGATGAGTGGAGTGCTCAGGACTATCATGCAGATGGTTGCTGCACCAAATATATCCGATCTTTATCCGCTATTAGGCTTCTTGATCTGCAAGAACTAAAAATGGAGCTCTTAACCACAAAAGAGCAACTTTTGTCCTTGTACTAAGGTACGGAAGAGACACTAAAGGATTAGTTGGCTATATACAATAAGGAGGTAACCTGTATCAGAAATTGCCCGAAAGAGGCACGTTTACTTAGGGTAATTAGCAACATGAGTACCAACATCCCTTTTAGAGGCGATTTGGATGCAAAGCCAATAATGACTTGGAAAGAATTTCTTCATTGGGCAATAAAATTTATCAATGTAGAAAAAGTTTAGATTTCGTAAAATTGAAGGCCATGCTTAGTCATTGTCAGCAACAATAGCAATAGTAATGGATCATCTAAAAAGAAACAGCTAGCTGACGGTAGTCGTGATTTGTCTAAAAATAAAAGACATAGCAGAATCGATGATCGCTACTTATAGCCTTTTAATAGGTTTGAAACCTATATTAAATTGAATTGTAGCATTAAGGATATCTATAACAATATAAAGAAAAAAGTTTTCTTGCAATGCCCACCTCCAATGTAGAAGGATCTTGCCAAAATAAATTAGTCAAAATGTTGTAACTTCCACGAAATAGTTAGCCACCTTACCTCAGAATGCAACAACTTGAAAAATGAAATTAAGGACGTAATCAGGCGTGGCTACCTTAAAGAATTTAAAGAGGATTTAAGAAGGATGATTAGCACGGTGACCATAGCAAAGAGGAATTTTGAACACCTCAAGTCTATTATCAGTAGCCTTTGCTATTAGAATGTCTTTTTTCTTCATTATGATATTCTGTTAGGATGTTTCTTTTATTTTGTGTTCAACAAATCGTTATCATTAATAAAACTACAACTTATTAATTCATTCAAATTTTTTTGTTTTTATTTCATGCCTTTTTGGTGGCAACTACGTTTTCAACATCTCGATAACTTATAAACTCTACTAAGCATGAAGAAAGTTGTAGTCAAGCTACAATCACCACTAAACCTTAAAATAATTCCCTCTTAAAGGGAAAACAAGAAGGCAAGTGTTGAAAGGCCACGCATATACCATGTAATCATGATTACGACTATGGCAAATAAGACTGTCCAAAGTCAGAGCCAAGGCTCAGCCAAAGATAGAGGGGCATTGCCAGCTATTAAAAATCATTGAACAATTTCTAATAGAAGAATAAGAGAATAGGTGTCGAGAACTATCCTAAAATTGATGAATCTTTATCAAAGTTCGACAAACAATTTCTAAGAGAAAAACGAGAAGACATACTTGAATAAGTATTCCAACATTAAAGAAGTTCTACAAAAGTTTCTCAAACTATTCTTAATGGAAGAATGAGAGGATATGTATCGAGAAATTACCCTAAAAATTAGGACAGGTTTTGATAAGTTACCTTAAAAATTCATGTATTAAAATAATTTGCTCTTAAGGAAAGAACAAGAAGACGGATGTTGACAAGCCATTTAACACAAGTAAAATTCCTATCTTTGAATAATTTCCTTTTTAGGGGAAGAACAAGAAGATGGTGGCCGAAATGCACATCCAACATCCCAAAGCTATGTAGTGAATTGACGACCAGGACAAATAGACGACAGTTTGAAAAAATCAATCAGTGGTTGAGATTTAAAAAGTCTGAAATAATGTGGTAATGTTAAGAAACGATGTGACTGTTCTAGAACCCAAGGCATGTGTTAGTTACAAGGTAGTTGTGGCATTACTATAAAAAACAATGAAATAGGCCACTAGTCCAGGTAACTAGCAGTGGGAAGCCCGAATCATTTTAGGCTACCACACCTGAAACACTCGAGGTTGGGGGGCAATTGTTGATGGGTAACCGAGATCTCATAGATCTCAACCATCATGACATGGCTATATTTGCCAGCTAGGATATCGGTACTTGAAAATCTAAAAATAGAGTTTTCACATATTTAAATTTTAAATAATCAATCAAGATTATTCAATATCTATAACAGAATTTACAATATTGAAAATTATCTATAAATTCAAATTCAAATGTGAAATATTTCTAGTTAAACATTAAATAAGGGTTATCTTTTAAATACCTATAAATACATAAAAATGGATCTTTGGAGATCCAGCTCATAATTTAGTAGATTACACCACTTGTAATTCTAAGAATATAGTGAAACTCACAAACACTAAAAAGAGGATGTAGCCTTTCAATTCACGACAAACCTCTATCAATCTTTATGTTCTCTATTACATGTACTTTACTTTTATTGTATTTTGTATTGTTTTCTGTTCATAATAGTTCTCGAAGATCCCAATCATCATTAAATTTGTTAAACGAGTTTTACCCATCAACATATAACAAAATTACTCGTTTTCTTGATCATTCATGTTTGGAACTATGGTTATGGAACTTCCCAATTCTTCTTTTTCTCTGTGTTCTGTATCTCATTCTCAAGCATTTCAAAGCTTTAGGTCTTGTTTAGGGATAAATTGATTACTATAGTGTTAATTGTCTTTTTTCCTAACTTTTACTTTTAATATTTACTATTTTAATTTTTTCTAATCCATCAAAAATGGATTCTAATTCATCTTAAATGAATCCTTAAAATCCCTTTGAGTTCCGCCAGGTCCGTTTTCATGGTCAATCCTTGGCAATCTTCTATAAAAATATGCTTGTCGTATATGTCGTTTTTATAATACAATACTTTTTTCAAGTAATAAATTTCTTCCTTCCTTTTCCTCTATAAAAAAAAAGAAAAAGAAAAAGAAAAATGACAATAAAGGATAATAAACGTTCACAAAATAACCCACCTTTGGTTATATGTCGTTGTCATGAGACAGCCATATGAATAGTCTTTCCTTTCTTTTTTTCCCCGTTCATAAGACAATTATTTTTACAAAATTCCAAATAATCCTACATAGGTGGGATTATTAAGCCCTCATGAAATTACTCCCTGGATTAGGGAAAAAAAAAAAAAATACAACCCATTGCCTCGCCACAGCTACACCATCCAAGTGTTCATCGCCTACCACCGACTACGTACCATCCGACTCTTCGTCACCACCGTCGTCCCTTCCAACCATGCTGGAGCCCACCGAAGCTTAGAAGAGTGGTCCAGTTGCCTGCCGCCTGCCGTCGGACCTCATCGTCACCCCCATCCTCATCAAATCTCCATTGAATCACCCATCAACCGCTGGAGATTTTGATTGCCGGAGAGAGAGAGAGAGCGAAAAGAGGAGAGAAAGAGAGCTTTGATCTTTGATGTGAGCTTCAACCAGATTCGGCTTTTTGGATGTCGGTGCCGGATCTGTAAAATCTTTCTTTTCCACGTGATCTCCGACGTGTGAAGACTAAGAAGCGGAGAAGGGGCTGAAGTCGCTGGAGCTCATTCAGCGAGGCCGAGTCGATAGCCAGAGCTCAGTCGACGGCAGCCCTGGATCTTATCGATTTCAGCCTCCTAAACTTATTCTCCATTAGTCGCCATCCCCCTCGCATGCCACCCATGAAGCCTAGCCTCCCTTTACCCCACCGGCGACCTCCTTCGTCGCAGGCCACCTTTAACTAAAAAAGAAAAGAAAAGAAAAGAAAAGAAAAAAGACTTATTTTATTTTATTTTTTAAATCTTTTATTTAGCAAAATTCGTAGGGTTGAACACAATACCGAAAACCCAAATAACTCACCTAACCTATCCAGCGAAGGCCCAATAGATCAGTTCTACGTCAGACTTAAAAAAAAAAAAAAAAACCCACCTAACCTGTCATCAAAATTGGGTGAGTTTGAGTTCGGATTTTAAAACCCGAAGAAAACCTGACCCACCTAATATATGTTTTTTTTTAATATATTTTTTTAAAAAATAAAGCTAACCCTTATTATCTACCTTGGCCTGGCCTTGTTGAGTAGCAACTGCCATCCCATTTATTTCTGCCCCACCTCCCCACCCCCAAAGCCCTTTGTCTTGTGCCTTTCCCTTCCCTAAGCTATCGACTGTCATTTCTTTTTACCTCCGATGCCTCCTCTCATCTCGTGCCTTACCTTTCCCTAAGCCATCGATTGCCATTTCATTCTGCCTTCCACCTCCCCCCTTAAGCCCTTCGTCTCGTGCCTTGCCCTTCCCCAAGCTGTCGCATACCACCAGAGCCTCCCCTGATCCTCCCTTCCCTTCCTCGACTGTTGCCCCTCGATCGAACCATTTCTGCCTCCCCAAGCCCGAGTCTCGTGGCTTGCCCAGCCTGTAAGATAATAAATTGGTAAAAACGTATCAGAGTGGCGCAGCGGAATAATAAAAATTTTTAGATCGTTAAATATCTAATGATGCCATATACAATAAACCAACAACAATTAAAACTCATACCTCAAGGATGCCAATCTTGCAGGAGGAGAATGACCGAAGGCTTCAATCAACTAGCCTTCTCTACTATTCTCCAATTCCCAAATGGCTGAGTATGTGGGCACTCTGAACCTCGATCGGTATGCTAGCACTGCTAGTCTTCTTCCGACCACCCAGATCTCTAAAGAACTTTATTGTCACGATGAGCTGTGCAACAATAAGCCTGCTCACCTGAGAGTCTGTGGTCTAAGAGAACTGGAGTGGCAAGACCTCTATTTATAGACCTGCATGAGGTGATTCTCTGAATTTGAATTGGATTAGGAAAAGATATTTTCCCTTATCCATATCCATAAAATCCGAATTTTTCCAAGGGAGAATCTCCACAATAAAATTCGGTTTTCTTAGGATAAATCCAATCCAAATCTAAATAAGATTTTAACTAGAATTTTATCTCCCTTTTTCAATCCAAAAAATCCAAAAATTTCAAGGAGAATCTCTCCTAAAGATTTCGGCCATTATGGATAAGGGAGAATCTAAAATTCCACAAGGATTTTCAAGCTTGAATCTTATCTCAACCTTATCCAAAAATAACCGAATTTCCTAGGAGATTTTCTCCCTAATTTCGGCCACTTTTCAGGGAATGAGAGAATCCAAATTCAACTAGGATTGAAACTTGAATTTTCCCTTGAATCTTATCCACAAAAAATCCGAAATTTCCTTGAGGATTATCCTCAAAAATTTCGTCCACTTTTGTTGGGATTTGGATTCAAAATTCAAGTAGGATTCTAACAAGATTATCCTCTTCAAATCCAACTCAAATTCGAATTTCAAACCTTGTGGATTTTCCACAACAAATTCGAATCCTACTTGGACTGTGATTCAAAATTTGAATTTCAAATTTCAAATTCAAATTTCAAATTTCAAATTTCAAATTTAAATTTCAAATTCAAATTTCAAATTCGAAATTCAAATTCAAATTTCAAATTCAAAATTCAAATTCAAAATTCAAATTTCAAAATTCAAAATTCAAATTTCAAATTTCAAATTCCACAAAATGGTTGTGTTTCATATTCTTGTTCTCATAGATAATTTTCTACAACTCCAATCCAATCTCAAATAAAATCATGGCAACTTTATTTGGAGTTCGAATAATTGTGTACTCTATTATCCAAAACAAAATCTGAATCCAACCGGAGAGAATCTTGTCCACCATCCTAATCCTGTGTCATCACCATCCATGCATAATAAACTAGCCAATAGCATACACAAATCAATTTGTCAAACGTTAAGGAATTATGTGGAGCTAGTAGAGGGACTGATTGGACATATATAATTGGGCTCCCGTGATTCCATATGATCATCATTCTTTACCGAACAACTCAATCATATGATCACTAGTTTCAGAGTCACACCACTATAAACCTGAAACTGAACTCCCAATTATATACCGTATTACGTAAGCCTGTGACGAGCTACTATCCAATGACCTTGTCATATATGCAAAACCCTCATATGATACCCATGATCAGCCTTAGGTCAAAGTCCGTTTAATCCTACTGATCAGGCTATCTTAAAGTTCCATTATACTACCAAATTAAGTAAATGATTATTCACCATATGTGAATAAGAAGTCATCCGCCTAGCAGACGACCTAAGGTCTTGTCTATTTTCACATTCAGTATAATGCCTTTAAGAGAATACCTTTAACTCCTCAGAGCTATGATTCCGATATCTGCAAACAAACCCTTCATCGTATACAAGTCATGCACCCAACGAACCGGTCTATAAACTTACTACCTCTGAGACGCTTTAGCCATTGGAACATCAAAGTACACAAGTCATATACATGAAGAAGTTCATTTACTCAGGATTAAGGTTATTGCACAATGAACGTCAAAAGTAGATTGATCCACTCATAGCGGACTACGTAGATCAATTATGCTTTAGTCCCGATCTAATATGTCACCACCGAGTAACATATCCATGTCTCTACTTGGGAGTCCAGCTCCAGACAGTCAAGACAAACCGTCCCCTCTAAGGCTTTAGACAACATAATAGTCTTAACATGAGTTAGATGCTCGGTCTAACCCCATAGACTACAGACCATAGTTTAGACTGCTAACTTTAGAACATTGTCTTCTCGCATACAAAAATCCATTGCATGCAACGTTCTAACAGTTTTAACACAAGCAGTCAGTGAGCCATATTTGCTTACATTTACTTTAACATGTAAATAAGATGAGGATAGATAGCAATGTAATGAATAACCTCTATGTATAATTTTATTATCTAGTTCAAAATGAATACATCAAAATATCTCTAATACTTAGGGCATTTCCTAACACAGCCCGAGTTCGTCTCCCTTGATCCTCCCTTATGTCGATCGGTAAGACCTCTGTTATTTTTCTTCTTTTTCTAGTCAAATTTCAGAGTTTGAAATGAAATCAATCTTGGCTGGTTTTTATTTAAAACAGACCTTGAATTATTGAATCAAAACTGTTATGATGTGAAGTAGGGAAGGGTAAAGGAGTGGGTAAAAAAAGGACTCAATTTATTTTTTATTAGGCAGGGAAGGCAGCTTTCGTGAGTGTAATTACTGATTTGTGGGGTTTTCTTGACAGGGGAAGAAGTAGCCAAAATGTTCAGAGACCATCGGCCAGAAGCTAAGTGAGGCCTTAGAGTTTTTGGCGACGAACGGAACAATAGGGGAGGTGCTAGGCATCAAGACTAGTAGCAGATGGTAGAAGGTAGGTCAATGTGGAGTTAAAAGATCAAGGAAAAATTTGACTTTTGTTTTAGTGGCGTAGAATTATATACTGGTTTTTGTTTATTTCAATTTGCTAGAAATTAGTTCTTGTTCTCTTTCTTTCTAGTGTTTTAATTAGACCATCGTAGCTAAACATATCCATAGGATAATGATAAACCACATTAGGATATCATCCAATCAACTGGACAAATCCCGCTTTCACTTTAAATTGATTAATTGGCAACTAATATTAAGTAGTCAGTCACATAGTTAATGACCACTAATGTTGATGTGATTTATAATTTTGAGAGTATTGACAATAATTGGAGTTATATCTTCAGTTATATCCTCCTGCTCTCAAACTCATGTGATAATAATCATTAGAGATAATGTGATTCAATCTATTAATACTAAACAAGATAGTCGATAGATCACCCTTTTGCTGTTATGCATGCCATCTTTACCAGTGATTGTAATAAATGTTAAATGTGATTATTTCAATTTGCTTGACTTTAATTCTTATTATTACACTTATTAGAAATGGACATGAATTACTAATATAACTTATATAATATTATATGGCAGCAAAAATAAAAAATAAAGGAAGAAGAAATAGAGTGGATTACTCATATTCAAGAAATAGATGAGGGGGAGGAGGAGGAGGAGAAAGGATTACAAAAAGATACCAATGTATCTAAGGGTGATTGAGTTGAGATGTTTGGAGTTGGAAATTGTTCTTATGAAACAGGTTTGATTGTTTATAATTGATGTTTCTTAGTATTTATTAAAAGCATGTTTTAATTAGTTCTTATTATTTTTGTATAACTTCTTTATTTGACTATTTGAGTTTGTATTTTGATTTGTAGTTGAATTTTTAAGTCATATTTTATTACTTTATTTTAATAAATTGCTCAACCTGACGAACCCAAACAACCCGCTTTAATTAGATGGGTTCATTTTGTATATTGGGTTAATTGGGTGGGTAAAAAATTTTTCAACCCACCTAATCTTCATTGGGTGGGTTGAAAAATGTCAAAAATCTACCTAATCCACCTAACGAACACCCCTAATAATCCGGTGGTGTACCAAACAAAGGATTGGATTATGCTTAATTCTATCCGATCCTAGATTACTAAGAGCCTTTCTAGGTGCGACTTTTTAAATTTAAAAACTAAATTAGGCTTGGGCCTTAAATTTAACTAACAAAAATGAAATTAGTCCTTTATTTTATAATCATTGGGGAATTAGAAAATTCGTGATATTTGATCCTATTTTAAAACATTTTTTTAAATAAAAAATGAGAATATTTTGAGAATTGTGTTTGATATTTTTTTAATGTTAATTTTGAGAATATAAAAAAAATTACCTAAATAAGTTAAAAAAAAAAAGATATGAAGTACTAAACGTCTCTCACAACGATGACAAATTCTGATGGTGAGGCCAAAGGGAAGGAGCTTTGAGTTTGTAAGGCCAAAGTGGGAAATCTACGGTCACGGGGTTGGAGAGGCAGCTCTGTGTTCACGAGGCCAGAGAGGAGAAGATTAGGGTTCATGAGGCCGGAGGGGGAAGAGATCTGTTCATGAGGCCCATGGTGAACCCAAGGCAAAGACCCAAGGTCATCGTGGTTGAGATCCATAGTCGATGGGAACGTCGTCTTCCTTGCGAGACCTAGTAGAGATGAAGTCTGAGTTGTGGGTCGCGAGTTCGTGATTATAGCCGCAAAGGGGGCGTTGCCATTGTTTATATCTGTGGTTATCATCCTTTGCTAGAGATGGAGGTCGTCGTCGGAGATAGTCGTTGTCGCCGGTGTCAAGATAGAGAAAGAGGTGATAAAGAGAGAAAATAAAAACACAAAAGTGAAAATCAACTTTTTTTTTTCTTTTTTAAAAAACTCAAAAATATAATATAATTAAAAATTTTATTTTCGAGATTATTTTAAAAATATTAAGGGGATGTTTAGTAAATGTATTATATTTTAATTGTATTTGAATGAAATTTGTTTTTTAAATGTTGTATTTGGTTGAAAAGTATTTGTTTTGTATTTGAATGAAATGTGTGTTTGGATAAAAAGTATTTTAGAGTTGAAAAGTTGATGTGATTGGTAAAAGTAGAGATAAATAGTTGAGTTGAAAAGTTGATGTGATTGTTTTAAAAATGTTTTGAATAGTAATTGTTTTCGTAGCACTGTTATAAAATTTGTGTTTGGTGTAAAATTGTATTGTATTTGAGTAAAATTAAAATACAATTTAGTTGCCAAACGCCCCCTAAACAAATAAATATTATTTTAAAACTTTTTTTATTTTTTATATTTCTAAAAATAAAAAAATATTCTCAAAAATAAAAATAAACTCCCCTTCATTTTCTATCCTAAAGTCTTGGTCAATCTCTGGTTTTGAAATTAATAGCGAGTGTGGACTTTTGGTGGTTACTTGTGGTACTCGTGCACTGGCATTCGTAATCGTTTGACTAATTCTTTACCCGAACCAATTTATTTACGCCAAAAGAACAAAGGCACTGTTTCATTCATGACTGAAACTGCGGTTATGGAAGTTCCCAATTTCTTGTTTCCAATCCTTTTTCTTCTGCCCGTTCTTTATCTTATCCTCAACCATTTCAAGGCTTCAAAATCACCTCCAATTCCACCAGGTCCATATTCATGGCCAATCCTTGGCAATCTTCTCCAAATTGGAGAGAATCCTCTGGCAACACTCACACAATTTGGTCAAACTTATGGGCCTCTCTTCTCCATAAAACTTGGCAGCCAAAGGGTGGTTGTGGCATCATCATCGGCCGCAGCCATGGAAATTTTGAAGACCCAAGACCGCCTTCTGTCCGGCCGATATGTGCCCCATGCGGCACCGGAGAAGAGTACAGAGTTTAATAGCTTATCAATTGGATGGACTGTTGAGTGCAATGAGAGTTGGAAGTACCTGCGAACTTTATGTAAAACTGTGCTTTTCTCAAGCAAAGCGATTGAGTCTCAAGCGTGCTTAAGAGAAGAAAGGGTGAAGAAAATGGTGAAGTACATCATTTCGATGGAAGGAAAGCCTTTGAAAGTTAGAGAAATCACGTGTGCTATGATTTTCAACATGTTGGGTAATATTTTCGTCTCGATGGATCTAATAGACTTTGAGAAAGAGAGTGAAGATGGCAGGGTGAGCGGAGTATTGAGGAGTTTCATAGAGGTGATTGCTGTACCAAATTTATCCGATCTTTATCCCTTTCTTGGCATGCTTGATCTCCAAGGCCTAAAGAAGAAATCAATGGAAATATATCATAAGTTTTGTGCTATGTTTGAGGCCACAATCAAAGAAAGAAGAGAGAGGAATAGAGGTGATACTAAAAGCCAACGGGATTTTCTAGACGCTCTTATTAGCGATGGCTCTTCGGATGACCAGATAAATATGTTGCTCTTTGTATGTCTTTTTCTCCTCTTATTATATATATATATATATTTTCTATACTATGTTGCTTTTGTGACTACGAATAATTCTTTGACGAAATGGTGATAATCTGATTAAACCACCTTCTACGGCTAGAGTAAAGTCTAAAGAAAGTAGTTATGGCCTAATATTTGACCTTTCCTTGATTGTGGAGTTTGAATTGTTTGAATCCTTTTAGTTAAGTTGCTGTTTTCTACGTAGTTTGATTACATAACTTTCAAATTGAATAGCTAGACAAATTGAACAGAAAAAGGTCTTGTTTTCTTCTTATTGTGTTGCATAATGCAACTTCATCAATAAGCGCTTTCCAACTTCAGCTAGGACTAACTAAAAATTTGTCAATTTACAAGAGCAATCCAACAAACCTAATAATAACATCTACGAATTTTCAGGAGCTAATAACTGCTGGAACAGACACAAGCAGCTCAACTATAGAATGGACAATGACAGAACTAATAAAGAATCCAAAATGCATGAAGATTGTTCAAGAGGAGCTTAGCAGAGAAATCATTCAAGACATGGTAACAGAATCTCATTTGTCAAAGTTACCATATCTTCAAGCCTGTGTTAAAGAGACGCTGCGATTACACCCTCCCGTGCCATTTCTTCTTCCTCGCCGAGCTGCTGAGTCATGCCAAGTATTGAACCACACCATTCCTAAGGACTCTCAAGTATTAGTGAATATTTGGGCAATTGGAAGAGACCCCAAGTATTGGAGAGATCCATTGGTTTTCAAACCGGAGAGATTCTTGGACTCCAGTTTAGATTTCAAAGGGAATGACTTTGAATTCTTACCCTTTGGAGGTGGAAGAAGAATCTGCGCTGGCATGCCTATGGCTGCAAAGCATGTTCCATTGGTTGTTGCTTCCTTCATTCGTTTCTTTGATTGGTCTTTGCCATATGGGAAAGATCCATACAATCTGAACATGAGGGATACATATGGTATGACTTTGATGAAGGAAGAACCGCTCATTCTCATTCCTAAAGTTAAATCATGAGCAGATTTGATCCGATTTCTGTGTGGGACATTCTTCCCTAGCTATGTGAATAAACAAGAAATATGTTTTCACAGTGTAAGACTTCCCTGTAGCTCAAAATGGTAAAAGGATGTATGAACTTTTCTTTCGAACAATTTTCTCGTTATTGTTCATACTTACAGTCTCTAAAGGGGCTTGTTGTAAGGATTGGTGATCTTGAGGGTAGATTTTAATTTTAGTTACTAAAAAGGGAGTTAATATTTGTATAAATTATGGTCCCTATCAGGAATCCGTGGGTGTGTGTGAGTGCATGCATTTATGGGACTTCCTTTGATGATTTTGACTGAAAGATGTGTTGTTAATTGGCAAGAAATAATCAAGAGCGGATAATAAAACCATTCAACTAGCATTTTTCTGTACTTTTTAACTAACTAGTTGGTGAGGTGAAATAAAAAAGCTTAAAAAAAAAAAAAGCCATGTGACCGGCGACGGCCCATCAAGTGATAGCCTTAGAGAAGTGTAACGTGTTATCTCTTAGCTAATAATAATGTTAAAATTTAATGATAGAAAATAATATGAATAATGTAATAATATTATAATTAGTTTATTATAATGTTATATTAAGTTATCTTTTTTAGATAATACTACGAGGACTCGATGTGTTAAAATATAATTTATTCTAAATTGATTTTTTTTAATTTCTATATGATGATTTGATGAAATTATGTGATTGTTTAATAATGCTGGTATATGTAATTATTTGATTTGTGATTTTTTTCCCTATCCTTGAATTGAGGAATTTTGTAGATTGATTTGTAGTTTTCAACTTCTATATTAATTGTATTTATTTTTCTTTATTTATTAAATTAAATGAAAATAAATGTGCTACTCTCTATCAATTTTTCATAATGAACTATTATCCTCTATCTCTTATTATTTATTATGTTTATGTTACCATATATATATATATGATTTTCTATACATATATTGCTTTTTTTTTTTTTTAAGTTTGCAATAGTCAACGTCCTTAAATAAATAGATAAATATATATATATATACACACACATAAAAGTTTTGTAAACGTAATTATTTTTATAAGTTATATATGTATATAAGTTAATAGGAAAGGTTAAGAGGAGAGAAAGAGAGAGCTGACCAGGAGAAAAATAACGTGAGAAAAATAATATTTTAAAGAAATTTCATGTATAATATTTTTAACTCTCTTCTTTCATTCTTTCTTCCTCTCTTACGTAGCCACGACTATCATTATTGTCTATTTTATTCTATCATTTTCTTTTCAAGACTGTAAAAACAATTCATTAAAAAATATATGTTCAACTATTGTCTCATGAATGATTTCCATGGTTTGTTGTTTTTTTATGTCTCCAATGAAATTCCTTTACAATGTTATCATGGATTATGAGGAAGATCATGGAATGATGATTGAGAAAAGCTCCATGATTGATTGAGGATGGTTTATTGGTTTATAAATATGTAAAGTTTTGTGGGAGGATTGAATTTTGTTAAATAGTGAATCTAGGGTTTTTATCTTTTATTCATGATATTATTTAGGATGGTTATTTTTATTATTTTATGTGTTAGAAATTTGTTTTAGGATTGTAGTTTGTGTGTTTGTGAGCCATATATGCTGTGATGATGATTATATATATATATTTTTAGAATTGGTCATTATTGGAAATTTTTAAATTTTAAATTTGATTTTTAGCACTCTATTTAATAACCCAAACAAACTTTATTTTTTATGAATTTGATATCATTAGAAAGCCTTGGATGTCCAGTTTATTTTGGAATAGGTTTGAGATTATTTGGAGTCCTATGAGAATTTTTATGAATTTTCAAAGGGATAGGGGTCGAACTACTAGTTTATATAAAAATTTTGTGACTAGAATAAGAAAAAAGTTTCAGCATGCAAATGAACTTCATTTTTAACAAATTAGGTGTTATTGGAAAGCTTTATATATCTACTTTTTTTTTTTTAAGACTAGTTTCAAGTTATTTGAAGTCTTGTATGAATTTTTATAAATTTTTAAAAGGACGAAGATTTGGCTGTCAGTTTTTGTAAGTTATGAAATTATTGTGTTTTTTTTTTTATAATTTGATATTATTAGATGATGAAATTGGGCTTTTTAGGTGCTATTCTAATGTAATGGATATGTTTATGGATTTTTATGATTTTTAGTAATTTTATTATATTTATTATTTATAATATGAACGATTCTAGAGACAAGCATCCGAGAACCTCAATCATCGCATCGAGATTAGAAAATTTAAGAGGTTAAATAAGGTATTTATATAAGTACATTCTCAACTGCAACATTAATTAAAGTGTATATTTTTGATATTGATGATGATGTTATGATGTTTTATACTTATTTTATGATGACGTTTTGATAAAAAATAAGTATATGTATTTTTATATTTTAAAATGGCATTGTACAACCTTGATATTGATGGTGACCGGTGAGCAGTTTTTTATCTAATGAACAGACTTATTATCATTGTTTATTTGGGATATGTTATCTCACTCTTTTTGTGACTAACGTGTTATGATGGTGCAATGTTAGACCTAATTTATAATGGTATTTAAAGTTAAATTGTTTTTTTAAGATGTTTATGTTTGTAATGACGTTTATATTATGATGATGACGATAGAGATAAAATGTTTTTATTTAAATTTGTGATATATAAGTGTTTTACTAAGCTCTTGCTTATATAAGTTAATTTATGTTGTAGATAAAGGAAATGGTAAAATGTGATGATAGAGAAGTTTGAAGTGGAAGCAAGCCGATGTGTGATGGAAAATGAGAGGAATAATCATGAATTAATAATATTTATGTTTTAATAAGTTTTCGGGACTTTAGTTATGATTATTTTTGAATGAAAGATTATGTTGAGATTTTTCTTAATTTTGTTTTACTACATGGATTTTACTATTTATAATAAATATGAAAGTTATTTTTCTATAAGATAAATTACTTTTTTAAAAAAAATTTCAAAGTAATTTTTTTAATAAATCAAGAATATTAGTCAAATCTTATTATTTTCTGTCAATTTTATAAGAGATGAATGTTGAAAAGATAAGTCAACTATAACCGTACGTGAGGGAGTGGAAGTGAATATTAGGTATAGATAGATTAATCATATAAGGAATTTAAGATCCTGACTATAGAATTGGCACAACAAATTTTAACTATTTTTAACTAATATTCATACACAAAAACTACACATTCTTATATGCTCTGTACCCTAAAAAAAAAAAAAAAACAGTGAATGGCTCAAAATCACATGAAGTGGCCACCTGAATGGGCTCAAAACAACATGATCTTATGGCTATAGAACAGGGCGATGAAATGGAGAATTTCTTTACAAATTTCCAATAGCTTACCTCGACCAGGAGAGATTTTATTAGAGGTTAAGAACAGGGAAAAAAAACAAAAAAACAAAAACCTGCACAACAGGTTTTTTTCTTTGATTTCCAGCTTCCTCACCTTGTTTAGAGAGATTTACCAGATTTGATTAGCAAAAATTGACTACCATGTTGCACTAAGATATTGATTTGTTTTTGGTAATTTTGTTGATTTTAAATATAAATTAAAGGCCAAGCATTATAAGTCAATTAGTGCTAACACTTATTCACCTCTCACCATCAAATAACTTATGATGATCAATAATTGCTTCATGTTGGCTATTAATTCGGGAACAGAATGCCTGATCGTTAAGGGATGCTACAACAACCAAGGTTTTTAAAACTATTTACCTTGTCAACTTCAATCGATGCATTTTCTTTTTTTTTTTTTTAGCAATCAATTAGAAACTTACGCCTTAATGTTTAAGCTTAAAGTTTTGGTTGGATTGTCACTCTCTTGTTTTGAATTTATATTGAGAGAAACATTGGTGGTTTCTTGCGGTATTTTTGCCTAATAATTTGACTAATTCTTCACTAAACCAACTTATTTATGTCAAAAACAGAGCGACTCTATTCTTGATCATCCACGGTTGAAACTGTGGTTATGGAAGTTCCCAATTCTTGTTTCCAATTCTTCTTCTTCTGCCTGTTCTTTATCTCATCCTCAACCCTTTCAAACATTCCAAATCCCCTTCAATTCCACCAGGTCCATTTTCATGGCCAATCCTTGGCAATCTTCTCCAAATTGGGGAGAATCCTCTGGCAACACTCACACAATTTGGTCAAATATACGGGCCTCTCTTCTCCATAAAACTTGGCGGCCAAAGAATGGTTGTGGCATCATCATCGGCTGCGGCCATGGAAATTTTGAAGACCCAAGATCGCCTACTGTCCGGCCGATTTGTGCCTCATGTGGCACCGGCAAAGAGTCCGGAGCTTAACAGCTTATCAGTTGGTTGGAGTTTGGAGTGCAACGAGAGTTGGAAGTACCTGCGTACGTTGTGCAGAACTCAACTTTTTTCGGGAAAAGCAATCGAGTCTCAAGCATATCTCAGAGAAGAAAAGTTGATGCAAATGGTGAAGTACATTGTTTCATATGAAGGAAAGCCTTCGAAAGTTAGAGACATAGCATTCGCCATGACTTTCAACTTGTTGGGAAATACATTGGTGTCGATGGATCTCATAAACTTCGAGCAAGAGAGCTAAGATGCCGGGATGAGTGGAGTGTTGAGGACTATCATGGAAGTGGCTGCTTTACCAAATATATCTGATCTTTATCCGATACTAGGCCCTCTTGATCTGCAAGGCCTAAGAAAGAAGGCCTTGGGAATATATCATAGGTGTTGTGCAATGTTTGAGGCTATAATCGAAGAAAGAAGAGAAAGCAAAAAAAGAGGTGGCACTCCAAGCCAGCAGTACTTTCTTGATGCTCTCATCAGCAATGGCTCTTCCAATGATCAAATAAATATGTTGATCTTAGTATGTCTTTCCTTCTTTCCCTCCGTTATTATGATTGGGCTTTTTTTTTTTTTTTTTAAAATCACCTTTGAGATGAAAAATAATTCTGTACCCTAAATTGGATGAGATATTGAGATTTTAGCCCCCTTGCTACTACTAGAGTAAAGTTCCAGAGTATATTTGGTTTTTATATTTTTTAATAGACATGCCTTGGATATTCAACCAAAATACTAACAGAAATATTACATAACTTTCAAACAGAATAACTTGGATAAACTCATCAGAAAAGGTCTTACTATATTTTTGGTGTATATTTCTGCAACCTTATCAATATGTGTTCTTCCTATTTAAGAAGGCATTAACTAAGCATTTGTCAATCTTTTCCAAAGTGAAGAAGCTCTTGCTTGAAAAACAATAACAAGATTGAAGCTTAATAATATATATCGCGTTTTCAGGAACTAATATCTGCTAGAACAGACACGAGTAGCTCCACAATAGAGTGGACAATGGCAGAATTAATAAAGAATTCCAAATGCATGAAAATTGTTCAAGAGGAACTCGCCAGAGAAATCATCCAAGACATGGTGACAGAATCCCATCTGTCAAAGTCACCATATCTTCAAGCATGTGTTAAAGAGACCCCGCGACTACACCCTCCTGCTCTATTTGTTCTTCCTCACCGAGCTGTCAGAGTCATGCCAAGTACTGAACTACACCATTCCGAAGAACTCTCAAGTCCTAGTGAATGTTTGGGCAATTGGACGAGACCCCAAGTACTGGAAAGATCCATTGGTTTTCAATCCAGAGAGATTCCTCGAATCGAGTTTGGATTTCAAAGGGAATGACTTCGAGTTCTTGCCCTTTGGAGTAGGAAGAAGAATCTGCCCCCGGCCTGCCTATGGCTGCAAAACATGTTCCATTGGTTGTTGCTTCCCTTGTTCATTTCTTTGATTGGTCTCTATCGTATGGCACGGATCCAAAGGACCTGAATACGAGTGAAAAATACGGTATAACTCTGCTCAAGAAAGAACCACTCATTCTCATTCCTAAAGTTAAATCGTGAGCAAAAGAGAAGCTCAATCATATTTCTTTTTGGGACATTCTTCTTATGTGAATAAAAATTTATGGTTGTCATTAGTCAGACTTTCTGACTATAGTCACTGTGTTGTTTATACGCAATAGCCTCAAGAGGGCTTGTCACAACCATTGACGATTAATCTCCAGCACTTATCTAAAATCAAGTTTTCATTTCTCTTTTTTTTTTTTTTTTTTTTTTCAAACTCCATTTCGTACTTCTTAAAAAAAATCTTCATCAATTTTTTAAATCAGTGTCTTAGATTTAACTTGCAACAAAAATGACATAAGTATGCAAGAGAAGATAAAAGTTAATTCTTTGATATTTTTTAAATATTTGGTAGGACCCATTTTTTTAAAAACAACAACGCATTCAGGAAGACAAGAATACGGGACCCACTTCCACCTAAGTAACCCAGTGGGATACCAGAGCGAAGGATAAGGATAATAAACTAAGGTTCACCTAAGTAATCTAATGGGATACTGGTTAACCAATCAAGGTCGCCTAAGTTTATTGGATTTCTATTATGAGCTTAGGGCTCATGACTGGAAATTTTGTTTAAGAAGTTAAGGAGGATTAAAATAGTAAAAATTACTAGTGAAAGTTGAGAAAAAAAAGATAAAATAATAATAATAATAAACACTTTACAACCTATGGGGGTGGATTGTGTTAATCATTAAATACAAATAGGATTGTGTCTAATTATGAAGGTAATTAATTATCATTTAACTAAGGATACATAGTTAAATTGTTAGGTTGTTATGGTGTTTATAGGAGAACTAGGCTCTCTTCCTTTTAGTTAATTTTTAGGATGATTTCTGCCTAAACCCATTTAACAATATTAGGACATCATGTGTTATTAGTTTTCAGTTACTGTAATTCGTATGTTGATCGTTTCTAAGACGTTGTCATTTGTAGGAGATTTCTCGTTTTGCCAATTCATATTGCTCGTTTTGTAAATTATTGCCGTTCCCAAAGATGCCGTCGTTTTCAATATTTATTGCTCTTTGCTTGTTGTCGTTTTTAGGTTGTTCTCGTTTACTGTTTTTAAGCATTGATCAGATGATCTCATTTTATTTTTCCCTTGTCGTTTTTATAAATGATCGTTATTATCCTATGTCATTGACGTTTTGATGAAGAACAATATTTTCGAGGCTTACAAAATCTTTAATTTTCACCGCTTCTAAGGTTATCGTTTTTTTTTTTTTTTGAATGCTCTTCCTAAAGTTATTTTTGTATCTTACTGCCGTTCCCAAATGATGTGAAGCTTTTTTTTTCATTGCCGCCATATTTTGTGGTTTTAAAGCTAGTTCTCTCTATTTTTGAGAGGTTGTCGTTTTCCTCTCCATAGTCGTTTCTTTGCGAACTTGTCGTCCCTATACTCTAAAGTTGTTTGTTTATTATTATTATTATTATTTTTTAAGTACATCACACGGGCCTCTCAAGCCTTTTCGTGAAATCATTCCGCTTGTTAGTATCAGTATGTTGCTTTCGTTTGTACGACATTGATGATCTTCCTTCTAGTTCATTTTTGTTGTTAATATTGTTAGTGTTGGTGTGTTATTGCCATTCCCTAAAGATGCTCTCGTTCTCTAAAAGTCATTGACGTTGATGTGTCTTCTGTTTTAAATTCTTCTCGTTTGGTGTTCTAAAAAATTTTCGTAGTCTTCTTTCACATTGTTTTTATTTTTTAGGCCCGTTTGTGAGACTATTGAAGATGGAGTTTTATGGTCGGCATATTTGGCGTCGACATGAGCTTTGGAAATATAAGTTTAGGGTAAAAACTTTTGAAAAAATAAAACAGTTGTTTTAGAGTTATGTATTTAGTCGAATAATAATTGGAAAAATAAATGTTTTGAAATGTATGTTTTTGTTGATTTTTATATAAAAAAATTGTGAAATAGTAAATTTTTGAAAAAGACTTTTGGTAAAAGTTCCCCCAACATTCATTTGCAAACTAGACAGTCTGGAAAAGTGTCCCCAAACAGGACCTTAATTGGCAAGAAACCCATTTAATCTGTGAAGAACTTGAGAATTTCGCTTGGATTAGATAATAGGATGGAGACTAGGTTTGCTAAATGAAGACAAGTTGAATAAAACGTGAGCCACTAGACTGAAAGGACAATTTATCGTTGTAAAACAATGAGATGAGTACATCAAAAATACTAACCTTAATCTAAACTTTTAATTATCAATTCATGTATTATATTTTCATTGATAAATGATATTAATTAATATGATAATATTAAACACTTATTAATCAAAGAGTAATAATTCATATATTATATAAATTGATATTTAAAAATTGATATTAGAGTAATGTTTTTAGTATTTTTCTAATAAGAGTAAGGTTGTATCTTTTCTCTGCCAACTCTTTTGACCTTTCGTTACACTTACTAGCACTGGTTGGCCTAATTTTTTCCCTCTCCAGCTCAGAGTACTGGAATCCCAAAGAGAGCTGTGATTTTATGTAAACTTAATTATAAGCATAATCCAACTATAATTTTACGTTTAACTCCATTATAACCGTTGCCTTCTAACTGTTCAAAGATGAGCCTAACTCTAATGTTTGGGTGGAGTTTTTACGTTGGATTTTTTACGTTTCATGTACCCTTCACCACCACCCACACCCAACAACCCCCCCCCCCCCCCCCCCCCCCCCCATTGGGTTGTTTTCTTTTATGTTTTACCAGTCAAGGTCTTCGATGATGCGACTTCTCTTCGAGGAATTATAACCTTTGCAGTTCGTCTTCTTTTGGGGTTCGCTTTTAGCGAAACTGGGCACTAAGGAAAAAATTTCTTTTTTATTACATATAATACTTCATTTATTTACTATATTATATTCATGTTACATTTCAACTTTAAGGTGCCATTTGACACTAATATTTCATTTTAACTTCATTCAAATACAATACAATTTTACATCAAACACAAATTTTACAACAGTGCTACGAAAATAATTACTATTTAAAACAATCACATCAACTTTTCAACTCCACTATTTATCTCTACTTTTACCAATCACATCAACTTTTCAACTCTAAAATACTTTTCATCCAAACACACATTTCATTCAAATACAAAACAAATACTTTTCAACCAAATACAATATTCAAAAAACAAATTTCATTCAAATACAATCAAAATGCAATGCGTTTACCAAACGCCCCCTAAGTAATTTTCATTCAAACAAAAAAATATTATATTTAAATAAATTAAATTACATTTTAAATCTAATATAATCATTATTTATCATTTTATTTTTTTATTACTTTTACTAATTACATCACACACTTTCTTTCTCACTCTTTTTTTATTTATTTTTATCAATCATATTATATATAATATAATTTAAATATTTTTTCTCCAAACACATTACATTTTGATATAATGTAAATATTTTTTATTTAAATAAAAATTATATTTAATACATTATATTTAAATATAATACAAATGTAATATATTATCCAAACACTTTATTAATGTATCTAAATTATGAGAGCGCAATTAGAATTTTGATTTTAAAGTACAGGCATGATTGCATAATTCAGTTTTTAAGTGGAGGCACAAAATATAATTTTAAATAAAAAATCATAAATAGAAGTAGAACTAAAATATAATTAAATTCAATTTTTGGGGCTAAACTCAATGGTAGAAGGGGAACAATTTATGTAAAAGCTCTTTAGATTCAAAACTTAAGATTAAACTCAGGACGTTTATCTATATGAATTTATTATCCATATTATTTTTCTTACATTTATATGTATATTTATATGAGTATTATCTATTATTTTTCTATCAATTATACACAAATAAAAGAGTGAATGAGTTTTTTAGGATAAGTTAGCCTATTTGTTAAACTCAAAGCAGTTATACTAGTGATGAGACGTCACTCATGGCCACCATTTAATGTTCCTTTTTATTTTTATCTTTTTTTTTTTTTGAGGGAAGCTTTTTCTTTTTATTTTGAGAGACTTGCTTCTTTTTCGTCCTTTTATTTTTAGCTAGTTGTAGGACAATTGCTCAGCTTGCACGAGACAGAACCATTTGTAAAAAATACAAAAAATAAAAATAAAAAATGTTATATAACAATTACAAAGTGAAAAAAAAAAAAAGAATGTCATGTAACAGATTTTACGAGCAGTACATGTAAAATAAAAATAAAACTATAAATGTGTAATAAAATAAAAAAACCATAAAATTATAAAATAAAAATAAAAGAAAAAACAAACTAAAAAATTGAAAAAAAAAACACAAAAAAAGAACCAAATATTCATCTTGATAGATTACTAAAAAGTGATAACAGACAAAAACAGAACCTTTTGTAAAAAAAATAATAATAATAAAAAAAATATTACATAACAGTTGCCCGGGTGGAAACAAAAAAGAGTTGACAGAAAATAAATTTCACGAGTGGGGTGTGCAAAATAAAAGCAGAACCGTCGGTGTATAGCAAAAGCAAAAACTAAAAAACTAAAAAAATAAAAACAAAAGAAAGAACATACAAAAAAGTGAAAAAATACCAAAAAAAAAAAAAGAAAAGAACTAAAAGCCCTTTTGAGAGTCACTATGTGACAGTTAAAGAAGCTACCACCTAATAATCTTTCAAAAAGAGTTTTTAACTCTTTAAATTTACTATAGATATAGATATAGATTGACAACTAATATATTTAAACTTTTTTTTTTTTTTGTTTTTGGCAAAAGGTCACGCGGGTCACATTATTAACATTAGCTTATCGGTCAAGTAGGCTTTAGGTTCTGCTTAGTAAATATATTACATTTATATTATATTTAAATATAATATATTATATATAATTTGTATTTAAAGAAAAAGTATTTACATTATATTTAAATATAATATATATTTAGATAAAAAATATTTGAATTATATTTAAATAATAAATATGTGATATAATAGATAAAAGTAAAAAAAAAAAAGAAAGAGAGCATGTGATGTAATTTATAAAATAATAATAATAATAAATAGTAAATATATTGGATTTAAAATGTGATGTGATTGACATTTGAATGTAATTATTTTACGCTTAAATGAAAATTACATTATATTTGAATGTAATCCGATTGTAATGTTAGAAACAAACGGAGGCTTAACTTCATACTTTACCACGCCCCTAACAAAGGTGGCTTTTAGCTTTATTGTATACTGTTCACTTTTTTTTAAAATATTCTACAAAAAAATCTTTTTTGTTTTTTTACAACAACACACACAAGCCATCTTTCTAATTAAGGCCTAATTTGTTTAACGCATTACATTCGTATTGCATTCAAATACAATGTAATTTTCATCTAAGTGTAAAAGTATTGCATTCAATCATCAATCATATCATATTTTAAATCCAATATAATCACTATTCATTATTTTATTTTTTTTATTATTTTTACTAATCATATTACATACTCTCTTTCTCTCTTTTTTTTTTTCCTTCTACATTTACTAAGGATAAACATTGGGTGAGTTGAGTGGGTTTTTGTAATTTTTCAACTCACCCAATTTTCATTGAGTAAATTGAAAATATTTTTTACTTACCCAATCAATTATCTAATGTAAAAAATCAATCCACACAATTTTTAAATAAATTTTATCACAGACTCTACGCAAAAAAATTTCTAATCAAATCTCATTAATAGTCAAATATAAAATAAATATAAGTTATAAGAATTACCAAAAAAAAAAGGATACTTAAACAATTAACGGTATTTTTCATAAAATTGTCAAAAATTATATCTATATATTAAATAATACATTCTATATATTTAAATAATCTAAACAACACTTAGAGGTGAATGCCATTTAGCAAAAAAGAAAAAATAATGTAGGTGAATATTAAGTGGATTAGGTAGGTTTTTGAAATATTTTAACTAGGTTGAAATTTTTTTTTTACCCACCTAATCAACTAAATAGCAAATCAACCTACTTAATTAAGGTCGGGTTGAGTAAATTAGGTGGATTTGTTAGGTGATTGGGTTTTTTTTTATCTCTAACTTTTATCTATCACATCATATATTCATTATTTATGTACAATTAAAATACTTTTTATCCAAATACATATTGTATTTAAATACAATGCAAATATTTTTTTTTATCTAAATATAGATTACATTCAATATATTGCATTCAAATATAATGCGAACACAATATACTTATCAAATATTTCCTAAAAAATGAAAAGGAAGCTCCCTCGAATAAAGAAGTAAAGCACAAGCCAATATAAGTCACTTAAAAGAAAAAAGAAAAAAAAAACCCCACACACAAGCTGTCTTTCTAATTAAAGAATAAAAAGGAATGACTGCACTGAAAGTTTTTTTTTAATTAAAAAGTTATATTATATTTTATAATATATATTTTTGAATTTGAGTGTCACGTCCCAAAATCTAGGGCGTGATGTTTTAAGGATGAAATAAATGAATTGGGATAGATCTTGATTTCTTAGGTCCATCGATTTTATCTTAAAACCATTTATCGTCTATTTAATTTTTTTTCATTCGATTATGCTCGAGAGAATTTACTAAACATTTTTATTAAAATGTCATAACAGGTTACCTATTTTCCCTTGAATAAAATAAAATAAATTACAAATAATAAAATAAAACTTAAAGTTTATCGTTCCGGAACATTGAAGTTTACATATATAATTATAAATATAGAATAAACAGACTTCTCGTCCTTAGCTTTCAAGCTCTGAATTCAACCAACTCGTATCTACTAATCAGCTCCTTTTCTAAGAGTTTATCAGTTTTAAACAACGAGCGAAAGGCCCAGTAGGATATTTTTAAATCATTTTTCAAATATTTTATTTTGAAATAGGATAATAATATTATATAAATGTAGTACAGAATTTTAAACGTGTAATCAAGAATATGTAAATTGTGTCTTTAAATACATCTAATTTGTATACGGTTCGTATGAGCTTCTCCCACCATAACATTCCATGATGGATTGTTATCGATCGATATGTGTACTCTTCGCACGTGTGTGCTACTCTCGGTATACTTTAACACCAAATTCTATTTTTTCAAATTTCCTCTAAAAATAAAATTCATGTAATAAAATATACCGTATTATTTTCCAAAAATCCATGACCGGATATTTTTTCTTTAATTTTCAAAATCGTGATATTTACAAAATCATAGAATTTATAAAACTTTATAAATTCATTTTCTTTAAATTATTTTGATCAAATCACTAAAAACAAATGGGCTACAAAGAAAGGATAAGCTATCATACCTGTTGACAAATTATCTACTAATAATTTTTAACACATATTCCGAGACAATCTATTTTTCCAAGTTTCGATCAACGAGTGCCTAAAACAAAAATCATAGATAATTTAATTATCTGTTCAAAAATTCCGTAATTGTAATTACGGTAAATTCTATTAATTAGTGTGCTGTTAATTCTAAAATTTAAAACGATATTTTATTTTAATATCGTAATTTCAAAATGATATTTTAATACAAATATTCAAGATATTTTAAAAAAAATTTGACATGACCTGCCTTAAAATATAAACTACCCAAAAACTTTAAAATTGTTTAACCTACAGAAAATTAATCCAATTTCTAGAATAGTTTGAAATACAATTCAAATCTAAAATCTCATATCAATTTAAAACATTTATTTAAAAAAAACTATTATTATTATTATTATTATTTATTTATCATTATTTTTTTTTCTTGTTGTTTTGCTGTTAACACACACGCACGCACACACACACCCCCATATATATATGTTTAAGGGAAAAGTTCGGCCGTGGATCGGTTGACGGCGACGGTGGCTGATGGCGTCCGGTGCGACGGTCGACGGAGTTGGGGCGACGGAGGAGCGATTGGCTGGGCTTGGGTCGATCAGGCTGGCGGGTTTGGCGGCGAACACGGGGGCGAGGACGCGGGGTGGACGAGCGACGGAGACTAGGTCCCGACTGGCTCGATCTAGGGGTGGCGTGGTTCGGTGGCCGTGAGTTGGGCTGGCGGTTGCTGGCGCAAAGCGACGGAGCGTGGGCGGGGTCGATCGGCAAGCACGGACTCGGCTTGGGAGACGAGCAGGCGAACCCGGCGTGGGGTGGCTCGGTCTACGCGGTGGTTCGTGCACGAGGACTGGTCTAAGTCCGACTGATGGCAGTTCGGCTTGGTTGCGAAGAGAGCTCGGCGATGGCAGCGCGGTGGTTCCATGGTTGAGCTTGGCCGGTTGGTTATTGGTGGTGGGAGACGTTCACGACGAGGGGCGACGGCGGCCGATCGGCTTGGTCAGACGCGAGACGACGAGGACAGAAGCGAGGGACTGCCGGCGGTTTGCTCTGGCCGGTTGCAGTCGAAATGGCTCACGGTGGAGATGAAGGCCGTGGTTTGGTCGGGCGTGTGAGTGGCGCAAGGAGGGGAGGCTGACGGTGCGGCTTGGCTGGGTCCGATGGGTTCGGCCTTCGGTGTTCAGGCTCTCGACGGCGCTGGGTCGCGGGTGGGCACGATCAGACGGCGAAATGGTCAACGGCACAAGGATGGGCTGGTCGGCGTCGAGGTGGAGGTGGAGAGCCGTCGGCCTTGGGTGTCTGCTGTGGTGATGGAGGTCGTTGAGGTTGGGTGGCCGTAGGGAGAGAAGAAAATGAAAAGGAAAGAGAGGGAATGATTGAAACGGAAGATGAACAAAAGTTTTGTGAAGAAAAAGATTGAGAGAAATGTGAGAGAGAGAGATAGAGTGAGAGAGAAGAAGAAGAATGAAGATTGGCAGTGATAAAAGAAAGAAGAAAGAAAAGAAAAGAAATGGTGAGAGAATTAGAAAGAGAATGAGAGACACAGAGAGAGAATCGGTGAGAGCAGAGAGAATGAGTTGAGGTTGAGAGTGGATGCGTAATGTATTCTACAACGAAGAAAACGGAAGAAAAAAATAAAAAAACAATAGTAAGAGGAAACAGGATAAAGGAGTGGTTGAGTGATAAAAAATCTAAGAATAGAAGGTTAATAGACAAGATAAGAGATCATTGAAGGTGAGCTGTGAGGATAATGTAAAATATAGAATAATTAACGAGCAGGTAAGGGTTGTCGGAGAGAGTGGGTAAGAAATTATGTATTTTTGTTTTGTTTTGTTCATTAATTTATTATTATATATATATTTTATTCTATAAAAAAATATAGGGTAAATTTATAAAATCATTAAAACTTGTCATAAAGTTCAAACTATTATCAAATTAATATTTAATACTCTAACAATTAAAAATTTAATTCTCAAAATTAAAAATTTAATTAATACACTAATAATTGAATTTTCTATACTCACATGTGAATTTTAAACTTAAAATTTCACGACGTAACCTTGAGGATAGGAAATTCAAGTTTTATACTTTATAATGAGATTGGATATAAAATTATCATTAAACTATAACTGCAACAACATAATTTTTATTTTTGTTATCCATTCTTATATTTTTTTAACACCACTTAACTTAGCGACCCATTTTTATTCAAGATAATCATTATTTATATTTTACAAGTCACTTTTTCAACTTTTTTATTAAGTTTCTTTATCAAATCTTATATTAATAAAAATAAAAGTATAATAGTTACAAATGTAACTAAATAGTAATAATATATTTGACTTTATAATAAAGGAGAAGTGTTCTAATTCCATCCCAAATTCATAAAAAATAAGAGTACACATTTAAATATCTACATATATTATTCGATTTTTTATAGACATTATTTTTATGGGGCAAAAAACGTGTAACATGACATACCAACTAACTAAATAATAAATTATACAAAAAGCTTAAGGTAATCACTAATTACGTGCGACGTGACATACTAACTCACTACTAATAAATTATATAAAAAGCTAATGGTCGTCACTAATTGATAAATGAGATCTCTTCCAACTGCAATATGTCAAGATTAACCAATTTTTAATATTTTAAATATACGTTTTGGTAACAATATCTGATATGATATAAAATATTATAAAAATATAATCATTTGTAATTTTTAGATAAAATTTAAATAAAAGGGGACAATATTTAACAATATGAATGTTTTTTTATAGTGCTAATTAAATGTTTTTATCCAAAATATTTTTCATCATAAGTATTTCTATCTATATGTTTTTCTCAAACAGACCCATTTTAAGTTTTTGTTTGTTTGTTTGTTTTTAAAGCAATAATATTAAAGGTTTCTTGCCTTGTTGGGTAACTTGTTTTGAATTGTTTTTCTAAAAATTGGTTTGATTACAAGATCTAATTTAATCTAACTAGTAAGATAAGTTAAGTTAATCAAATTGGTTCTAACTTATGTTAGCTTGGTAGTGTCCAATTTTATTATTTATTATTTATACTTTCACTATTTCAAAATAATTTACAGTACAATTTAACTCTTCTTTCATAATCTTCAATACAAGTTAAACTAAATTAAGTTGAAACAAAATAACTAATTTAACTTAACTTATAAATTAGATTAAGTTAAAATATTAAATCAAACGCATGCTAAAACTACGTACCCTTAGCTTTTTATATTTATAAGCTACTTTAGGGGTGTTTTCTTTTAATGAATTTTCAGAAGAGTTTTCTTGAAGTTTTTTTAAGTTATAATTTATATAAATATTTAGATAAGCTTTTTAGAGAACAATAGGCCTTTAGAAGAGCTTTTATAGCTAAACTCACAAAATTTGGTTTCTTAAGGGGGAAAAAAAAACTCCTTTAAATAGACTTTTAAATTTGCATTAGGATTTCAGTAAGACACTAGTAGCTTCCTCCTAATGTCTGCTCGAAAATTTTAAAACCATTTTGACCTATCAAACTCTTTTAAAAATAAAATTACAAATAGTTACTGAAAAATCACATAATCTCTTCTTCGACTCTATACAAACAAAAGCAAAAAAACAAAACTACACGCAACATCATGCATTATTGAGCAGTAAGGGGACAAACACCTCTTTAGCAAAAATAATAACAATAATAATAAAAATGCAAGAACCTCTCTATAAATTAATGATGCAGAGACCCCTTTTCTACAACACAAAAATCAGCCCTTGTTGAGCTAAAAACCATGTCTCAATATTTTACAATGCCACTGCAAGAAACTCTTCTTTTCTTGCCAGCCCTCCTAATCTTCCTATTCTCAATTCTCCTAGTTATTTTGTTGCCCTCCAAGCGCTTCAAAGCCTCGTTTCTTTCCAATAAATCCCCATCACCACTTCCACCAGGCCCATTTGCATGGCCAATTGTAGGTAACATTTTTCAAATTGGAAGCAACCCTCACCAATCTTTAGCACGCCTTGCGGAAACATATGGCCCTCTCATGTCACTCAAACTCGGGTCAACACTCGTCGTCGTAGGATCCTCGCCAGAAGCCGCGATGGAAATTCTCAAGACTCACGATCGCATTCTGTCCGCTCGGTACATTCCTGATGTTGCACCATCTAAGTGCGAAAGGGACGTTCACAACTGCTCGATTGGATGGGTTGAAGAGTGCGACGATAGTTGGAAGAACTTGCGGAGTTTTAGTAGAACCGAGCTTTTTTCGGGGAAAGCCGTAAACTCTCAAGCGCGGATAAGAGACCAAAAGGTAAAACAAATGTTGGGATCTGTAGGAAAAATGCAGGGCACGGCGGTGAAGATTAGAGAGACGACTTTCGCTGCCGTGCTAAACATGTTAAGCAATATTATAGTTTCCAAAGATTTTTCGCACTTGGAACATGAAAGTTTAAATGGTGGAATTTGTGAGCTTATGAGGAACATAACGGATGTGGCTTCTTCTCCGAATATATCGGATTTTTATCCTCTGTTGGCTCCACTTGATCTACAAGGTCTCCAAAAGAGAGCTAAGGAACTCGGTAAGAGAGTCCGTAGGCTGTGGGAAGAAATCGTGGAAGAGAAAAAATTAAATGAGAAGAAAAGATCAGGTGATGATCATGAGCCACCTCATGATTTTCTTGACGCTCTCATTGAGAAGGGCTTCTCCACTGATCAGATTAATATGTTCTTCGGGGTATGGAATCGTACTAGTCCTTTTAAACACAAACTACAATTATTAATTTGGAGTAAAATAGTCAGTTCATGATTTTATTGCACACACAATTTTTTTTTTTTTTTCAGAAAGATTTTATTGCTCACTCTAGGTAAGAGAAAATCTCGTTTTAATTACCCCGGCCCCATATGTTGCTCAACTTTTTTTAACAAAACGACACTAGGGTAAAAATATTAATGCATTAATCAGCTCTTTTGTAGGAAATTCTGCCCTTGATTCATTGACTTTTAAGTAAGAGCGCGTTTTGGTTGGAGGGAGAGATCGTCTTTCCTTTCGGGCCCACCAAAATTAATTTTCCAATAAGGGAAGAATCCACCAAATCTGCCACATACAGATTTAGAAAAGACTATGTGTCTCTAAAAAAATTCTATGCTATTAATAAAATGGATAAAATAATAATTATATAGATAATTATCAATCTTTATCTCGTCTCTCTCCGTGCTGCAAAACAACTTGAAGGATTTCATAATCGTCTCCATCCATTCCTCCAATCAAATGGAGGCTGAGTAAACTAGATTTTAAAATAATTTGATTAGGGTCAATGATATACATAATTAACTTTTTTTTTTTTTTTTGCTAATTTGAATTAACTTGGTCATGAAACTGATTTTGCAGGAGCTGTTTTCAGCTGGGACAGAAACTACCAGTTCGACAGTCGAGTTTACAATGGCGCACCTGATGAGGAAACCGAGATATATGAAGATTCTTCAAGAGGAACTCGCAAGAGAAATCGGTCCAGATAATGACGTGAAAGAATCTGATCTTTCCAACTTGAATTATCTTCAAGCCTGTTTAAAAGAAGTTCTGAGATTGCACCCAACTGGGCCGCTTCTTCTTCCTCACCAAGCCAACGAGTCATGCACGGTGATGAACTACACCATTCCAAAGGGTTCTAAGGTTCTAGTCAATGCCTGGGCTATTGGAAGAAACCCCAGTTACTGGGAAGATCCGTTGGAGTTCAAACCAGAGAGATTTTTGAACTCGAGTTTGGATTTTAAAGGGAACGACTTCGAGTACATTCCGTTCGGTTCGGGAAGAAGAATCTGCCCGGGAATGACCATGGCTGCAAAGCAAATCCCCTTGATTGTTGCTTCTCTCATCCATTCCTTTGAGTGGTCTCTTCCTCAAGGAATGAGCCCTAATGACATTGACATGACTGAGAAATTTGGTCTTGCTATGCGGATGAAAGAACCACTGCTTCTAGTTCCTAAGGGTAAGAATTTTTGAAGGAATTCTACTAATTAATGCTTCTATTTCTCATCCATTCTTCCGCTTATTTTAAGAGGGAGAGTAATAAATGTTGTGTTGTTTTGTTTTGAAATGTCTAATTCATAAGCTTTTTCAGCCTGGTTAGTTTTTGTTGTCCCTTCGACTAGTTATTATTTTATTTTTATGTTTTGTGTTGCAATTTTCTTCCTTTATAAATACATTGAGTGGAGGAATGGGTCGAAGTTCTTGATGCCATTTTTTCCTCCTCTCTCTTTTGTCAATAATAATAATATTAATTATTTAACAACAACAACAACAACAACAACAATAATAATAAATAACGAAGTTCACCTATTTTCGTTTATAAATGTCTTACCGTGTTGTTGTTCATATGTATGTTTGGTTTCTAAGATGCGTTATATTATGTTAGGATATGGTCGTTTCAAATTTATTATTCTTTGCAAGTTGTATTTGGGTTCTTCTTGTTTATTGTTTTTAAGCATGATCTCGTTTTATTTCTTTTTGTCGTTTTTTGAAGTGATTGTTGTTGTCTCGTCCCATTGTTGTTTTATTGAAGAACAATACACGGCTTCACAAATGCTCTTTTATCTTCGTTTTTCAATTTATTCAACTAATTTCCATAAGTATGTTGCTGTCGTTTCTAAAGTTTCTCATGCTCTTTTTAGGAGCATTAATACTAGGGGTTCAATGCTATGGAATAAAATTTTTATATTGAAGTTAGTTAACTTAGTTATAATTTCTGACAAAATCTTTCAAATCATTAGCAAATATATCTAAATATATCCTTGTGAAAAAAATCAAATTCTAATTCAATTAGGAATCCAAATCCTACTCAAATTAGGATTCCTTTTAAATTCAAATCTCATATTCTATAGCAATATTTAAATAATGTATTTATCTATTCTTACAGCATTGTCTTCTTAAATAAATCTAATAAATCCATAAGACCTTGTAGAATCTTCTGTTTTAAACTTCAAACTGTACAGATACATGTCCTGTGCAAACATGTTACAACATCGCTTGCAACATAAGCTATGATTCTGTCTAAATATGCTAGCTAAATTAACAAAATTGATTTTGATTTTTCCTTGTCATAAATGCCAATTAAAAAACCTAATAATCTCCCCCTTCAGCATTTTTGGCTCAAAACAAACTTTACAATGAAAACCCATAATGTAAACCAAAAAACCAAAAAATATTACCACTCCTAAATATGTTACTCCCCTTTTTTTACTCAACAAATACCGAAAAAACTCTTCTAAACATGGAACTTCAATACATGTTCCCCAACAAATATTATGCATCATTGTCAATTTGAATTTGCAAAAGAATGCAAATAGAAAACAAACCACAAATTCAAAGAATTTCTGATTTTGTGGGTTAATCAGAGAGACGAAAATTAGAGTGAAAGAGGGATAACAAAAATATGGGATATAAAACTATCAAACTTGAAAACAATCTGAAAACTAGAGAATCTCTCTTCAAAAAAACACCCCAAACGACATCTAGCTTTATCTTTCTCAAAAAATCAACCAAAACACAAAGCTCATGAAACAAAACACACACATTTAAAAAAATTATATTAAAAAATGTGCAACACACACAAATCATCTAAGAGCAAGAACATTAAAAAAAAAAAACACAAATGCTGAAGGATATCACATAGACTATAGCACATAGAAACATCAGATGATTATGTTATTGAAGAATTTCAACTCAATTATTAATTCAATCATCACCTCAATTCGTTGTGTGTGTGTGAATAAGTTTTTACTCCCAAAAATTCACCACATGGATAAGTTTGTGCAAATTAGTGAATATGAATCAACCTCTAGATTATATAATGTAAGAACTCCATAGGCTTACTCTTGTTACCATTCTCCACTAATGTTGGTCATATAACATCTAAAATCATTATGACTTTTTTGGTTCATGATGTATGGCAAACGTTAAGGTAGGATATATGATACCAATATGACTTAAATCACCCATAGATACACACATACTCTTGGAATTTTGTAAATCACAATTTCTTTCCAACTTTGAATTTATTTTTTACTTGTCAACTCCCTCTTTTTATTTTTTTAATAATTTGACATCCCATGCATTTTTTTTATTATTTCGTAAACAATGGATGTTTTGTAATTCTATTTTTTTTTTCAAACTTTTTCATACCTCCATCTTTTTATCTTAAATAAGTCATTATCTTCAACCAACATAATCCAAGAAAGAGCGACTACGATGGGTGAAGGTTAAGGATAAGAAAAAATATGCATGGCTAGTTTAAGTGTGGGTGACAAAAAAAAAAAAAGATACATGTTAGGCTCAAAGGGGTAAACTACGTATAAAACATATATAGATAAACTTGAAAGGATCAAACAGTCCAAAGATGTCCTAATTCATATCCTAAATTCTATGCAATTTGGGATTTTTCCTTAAGTGACAATAAAAAACAAGTTCTATGGTTCTATGAGATCATAATGATCACATAAATCCACATAAACATTATCCAGGCATGCAAAATGATCAAGAGACCAAGACTATATGCCAGTAAAGGAAAAAAACCATAGCAATATCAAACCAACAAAATAGTCAAGCACACACAAGAATACATCCTCCATCAGTTTCCAAGAGTCATAATTAGTTTAATCCAATATTATTATAAACCTTAAACATGAAACTTATTAATGTTCAATAATGTAAACAAAATATATTCAAATGCCTTAATGCAGTCTCAATATGCAATTCGATGCAGTTAAAAAAAAATAAACATACATAGATGCAATTAAAAAAAAAAAACATACATATATCTAAGAACTTTTTCAAAGACACAAACCTCACCGAATAAATAGCTTTGGTAACAGTACCTGTTAGTTGACTCTCTATTGCAACATAGTCTAGAACAATGGTCTTGTTTTTCAGTAGAATATGCTTTTAAAGAGTTATGAAGAACACAACACCGAATATCATATTTTCTTACCTAAATTTTTTTAGAAAAATTATTTTTTAAATCAGTTTTAAACTTAGGTGTAGCTCTGGACTTATGGGTCGTTTAGTAAACATATTGCATTTTAATTACATTTGAATGCAATTCATTTTTTGAGTGTTGTATTTGATTAAAATGTATTTGTTTTGTATTTGAATGAAATATGTGTTTGAATAAAAAGTATTTGAATTGTATTTTAGAGTTAAAAAGTTGATGTGATTGGTAAAAGTAGAGATAAAAAAGTTAGAGTTGAAAAATTGATGTGATTATTTTAAAAAACAAAAGAGTAGTAATTGTTTTCGTAGCACTATTGAAAAGGATTGTATTTAAATGCAAAACTTTTGCGTTTAGGTGAAAATTGCATTATGTTTAAATGCAATGTGTTTTCATAATGGTGCCAAACGCACCATTAGAAAAATAAGGTGGATTAACAATCATTCTTCATTTTAGAGCATTAGGTCTAATATGTCCAGGTAAATTGTAATAATGACATGTAGCAACAAACCACTTTGGCTTATGCCCAGGAAAGGTGGATCTAGAAGACTTACCTATGTGGGGGCTTGAACCTAGTGGTGATGGTTCTTTAATAAATAAGGTCTTAGAAGAAGAGCATTCACCTGTGTAGCTTAGTCTATGATGATCTCTACTAGACTTTCTAATAAACCAAATATGATCTAATTTAGCTGATCCGGAGTTGAGCATTTTCAAAACTTCTGAGTGTTCTCAAGTTTAATTTAGGTCATTTGCAATTTCTTTTTCTTCATAGCAGCAAGTAATTCATAATCTTACACTCTTAAATCCACTTTGTGTACAATTCCACAAATGCCGTTTGTGTATCGTCATTACTAAGTTCATCATCGTTACTCTGCAGTCAAATCTGGAATCATCAAATTTAATAGTTATAGTCGGTGTTATAATCAATGTTGTAGAAGATATTGCAACACTACCCAGTGTCGCAGAAGGTATTGCAATATTTGTAGAAACAGTGATGGCAAAATCCACCATAGAGTTCCGACCATTCAAAATATTGAAAACCACGTTATTGCTCATATAATCTTCATCATACTCTTGGATTCCTTTGGATTCTTCATCATTGCAGGTGGAGTTCGTGGATTTCCCTTTTTTCTTGAAAGTATTAGTGCACTGCGATTGAATGTGTCCAAAATCTCCATACTCTTGATACTTGATTCCTTTACGCTTTTTCTTAGACTCAAAGATATTTGTAACTGTTTTTTCCTTTTGAATGTTATTAGATTTTCTAGAATTTGATGTCCTATTCTTTTTATTCATCTTTTTCAAAATTTCACTAAAAATCAAGGCAAGAGATTTAGTCAAGTCTATTTTGTCATCAACTTCATCTTCATCAGTGGAATTTTGAGTCTTGGCTTGGAGTGCAATGCTTTTGTTTTTCTTGTTTTACTTTAAGTTCATCTCAAAAGTTTGCAAAGAACCTATTAATTCATCTAATCTTATAGTGCTCATATCTCGGGTTTCCTCAATAACTGCGACCTTATAGACAAATCTCTCTAGTAAAGATCTCAATATTTTCCTTACCAATATTATATCAAAATATTTTTCACCTAGAGTAAAAACTTTGTTAGCAATATCACATAATTTTGAATTAAATTCAGTTATGGCCTCACTTTTAAACATCCTGAGAATTTTAAACCATGTTGCTAGAATTTCGAGTTTTGACATCTTTATAGTAGTTGTGCCTTCATATACAGCCTTAAGTATGGTCTAACCTTCTTCTGTAGTCTCGCAAGTAGAAATAAGCTTGAATTGATTAGCATCCACAACATTAAAAATTACATTCGAAACCTTTGAATTATTCTTTACCAATCTATCCTCATCACTAGACCATATTTATTCAAGCTTCAAAATAGTCTTACCTTCATCATCCTTAGGGTTAAGGTGTGTTTAACTATTTATAACATCCCACAATGTTTTCTCATCAAGTGCCTTGATAAAAGCCTTCATACATGCCTTCTAGTAAAGGTAATTAGTCCCATCAAGTAGCAGTTGGCATGAAATTGATCCTCTTTCATGCAGAGAATCTATGCCTACAAATTAAATCAAATCCCAAAATCTCACCAAAACAAAATTAGTAACCCGCTCTGATACCAATTTTTAGATCCGTTTTTAGCTATTTATCGAGTTTAATTAATTTATCAAATTAATTTAGTTATCAAACGCAAGTATATAGAGAGACATCGGCAACCTTTTATGATGGTTAGTATCGCTACTCCTTAGGGCCAAGCTCAGACATTGAATACTTCACTTACCATCAAAAAGTTATAAGTTGTTAGGTTTTATATAAACTGAAAATTCTTTTTTCTTTGTTGTTACCGATCGTTCTAAACTCAGTTAATGAACCTGTTCTGTGAGCTCCCCTCGCTAGCTATGTTGAACTCCCTTCAACTACTAATACTTTCTTCCAAAGATGTTAGACCTCTCTCTCGTAAGACATAAAAACACTAATGATAAATCACCACAAATTTACATGATAATTCTCTTAGTCGCTGTCACTTATTATGTATTTAAGACCTTTAAATAATTGCAGTTTATCCAAATTTGTTAATAACTCAAATTAAATTTGAATTTTACCTTGTTATAGATAATGTTGTAACACGGATTATAAAACTTTAAAATTCAAATCTTAAATCCATTTTTAATAATAAAACATAATTTCTCCAAATATATAATTTAAAGCTATTGATAAATATCCATATCTGCTCTAAAATTGCCACCAATTAAATCACAAGTCAAATCTCAGATCACATTAAATTTCAATTTTAGTCTGTCCCTATAGATGTTGCAATACACCCTAAAACATCATCCGGATTTTAAATTTAAACTGTTCTGATTTTTTACAAAATATTTAGCAAATATATCCAAATATAAACAATGATCCTTGGGAGAAAATTAAATCCTAATTTAATTAGAACTTCAAAGCCTACTTAAATTATGATTTCTTTTTAAATCCAAATCTCAGATTCTATAGTAAAATTTAAATCATGTGTTTATCAATTCCTGCAGCATTATAGACAATGATTCTTGAGAAAAAAATTAAATCCTAATTTAATTAGGACTTCAAATCTTACAAAAATTAAGATTCCTTTTTAAATCCAAATATCAGATTCTGTAGTAATATTTAAATCATATATTTATCAATTCCTGTAGCATTATATTTTCAAATAAATCCAATAAACCTCAAGATTTTGTAGAATCTTCTTTTTTAAGCTTTAAACTGTGTAAATATGTATTCTATGCAAACAAGTTGTAACATCACTTGTAACATAACCTGTGACACTGTTCTAAATATGCTAACTACATTAACAAAACTAATTTTGGTTTTTCCTTGTCATGAATACCAATTAAAAAACCTAACAGTATATATGCTCTGCCCTTGAGCTCAGTAATAATCTCCAAACAATAATGCTCTTTAAAATTTGAAGAGTGAATATACATACACATTACGGATTAGGGATTCGAAAGACAAGTTAACATAAATGACAATTTTGGAGAATTCGTAAAATTATCCATGTTATATCGCACGGTCGGTCGATACTTACAAAAGAGTAGGCTCCACAGCCAAAGTATCCAACCAATACTAGAACTATCAATTGTGTGGACAAACAGGGAAAATACAAAATAAAATAAAATAAAATAAAAACGAATCTGTATTGATAAAAAGCATGCAAAAGCAGCTAGAAGAAAAGCTGCCAAAAAACAAGCAATCATAAATATTCCATTGTAACAAGGGAAAAGGAAATGGATGCCAGGAGAACATATCGGTCGGCCATACTGGGAAACAAGACTGCAGTCCCCATAACAGTAAAGGCAATTCAACACCTTTTTCAGGTTTTAGATGAAGATATAATAATTAATGATCAAGAACTATTAGCGGTCGAACATCCTACACCAATCAATATGGGGTAAGCAAACAAGTTGGGAGTGGGAGTGGGAGGTGGCCATTTCGGGCAAGGCTATAATTATATAATCTCCAGAACTCTTCTTTTTGGCAATTCAGTTTCTGAACTAAAAATTATGACAAAATTTCAAAATTTGTTGCCACTCGTAAATCGAACATGCGAGGAAATGTTAATCACTCCGTTTATAATTTTTGATGGTACGTGTTCTAATTGGAGTAACTTTGACAAGATTTATAAGTAAATTTGGGGGTTAATTGTCAAGATTTTAATTCAAGAAGTAAATTGCCTTTTTCTGGGGATATCCATGCAAGCCTAGCATTATCTATACACGTGGAACATATGGCCATATTATACTTTTTTTTTTTTTTTTTTTGGATATTTTGAATACCAGGGACCAAAAATCGGCATAAAGTAAATTTTCAATTCTGAATTCAAGCTCGGGGAAATAATTCTTATGCAAATTTGAAAACAACAAAAACCGTATACTTGTTGTCATCGAATTTTTTCAAATAATGGTTATTTGAAATCAATATTTAAGTCAGCTTGAAGAAGAGCTCAAAGTAATTCAAGAGAGCTAATAATATATTAAATTTGTCAGTAGCAGCAAGTTAAAGCTAAACTATTGATGCGTTTGATATTGGTACCAAAACGTTTTACGTTTAAACGCAATGTAATTTTTATCTAAATACAAAAGTTTTATATTCAAATATAATCATTTTCATCAGTGTTACGGAAATAATTACTATTCTTTTATTTTTTAAAACAATCATGTCAATTTTTTAATTCTAACCTTTTAACTCTAAAATACAATTCAAATACTTTTCATCCAAAAACTTTTTAACTCTAAAATTCAATTCAAATATTTTTCATCGAAACACATATTTTATTCAAATACAAAATAAATATTTTTCAATCAAATACAACACTCAAAAAACGAATTATATTCAAATGCAATTAAAATACAATGTGTTTACCAAACGAACTATATGTTTTCTTTTTATTCATGAGTTAAAATATTTAAATTAAAATTATTTAATTTTTTAAGAATTAGTTAAACTTATTATTTTTTAGAAAACTATAAAAAAAAATTGTAATATTTTAGTTAAAAAAAAAAAGCATTGTTTATATCACATCAGAAAACCACATATTTTGAAAGTAAAAAATAAAAATTCATTTTTGGACTTTCAAAACTCGTAGGCTAATTCTAGAATATTTTAATATGTGGACACTTGGGGTGTTAACGTAGCTTGGAGTATTTTTGTACTGCCAATAATTGAGTATTATTAAATTATTTCTCTAATTGTTAAAATAATCCCTAAAAAAGAAAAAAACTCGCACATTTCGAATCCAGGAGCGGGTCGTTTAAATAATCCATTTGCGAAAACAAAGGTACGCCTTAATTCACTTCATTCATTAATGGCTGAAAGTGTTGTTATGGAAATACCAAAATCCTTGTTTCCAAAAAAGCATTTACTTAATTTTGTTGCTAAACTTTGTGTATTATTGGGTGAGAGAATTTCTGCCAAGTGGTGAGAGAAAGGAGAGTTTTTTGAGGGCTTTTAGAGTGTTTGGTGGTGAAAGAAAACAAAATGAAGCCAAATGGCTTCTTGGTCTATTTATAGACTAATTTAACGGCATGTTAAGCTTGGTTAATTAAGCATTGAAAGGACACAAACCATTGGCTGCCTTTCCCATGTAGAATCCGGATGGTGGCCTTAAGAAGTGGCCAAAAATTTGCATTAAATGCACACATTAATGCTTGGTATCCCTTTGTCTCTTAAAACCCCATTTTTTATCAAAAAAACCCAAACCAATCTCCCTAAATCAAGGGATTCCTTTCATTTCATGTCTTTGGTTCACCTAAACTTACTTTTGCAGTGTAAATTTTATTTGCAAAAGCTTTCTTAACAGTCTAATCCTAATAAAGCAGTTCCGTAAATATTCAGTTGTGTCCTAATCTCTCCCGAATAAATATTTTTTAATCCGATTCTTATTCTAGTTGTATTTGAAATGGTTGTAAGTGCCATTCATTACCTAATGGACTCTCTCCATATCTGTCTATTTTCTTTTCTAATTCTGTGGTTTTGATCATATACTATGTTGACACTATACATAAATAATACACTTATTGTGTGAAATATTTGACATATACTACATTGGCTAATTTGGGTGTACTGATTACAAATATAACTATTTTATGTTTATTTGAAGTCGTTTTGACCAATTTCTTGATACTACATGTTTTCTATTTAAAATTAACTTTTTGTGCTAACTTAATTAGTTTGAGCATACTGATTCTAAATATATCAGTTTTATGTCAAGTAAAGGTCATCTTGACTAATTTCTCGACATTATGTATTTTCTATTTAAAAGTTACTTTTTGTGCTCAAATGACTAATTTGAATATACTGATTTTAAATATATCAGTTTTATATCAAACAAAGGTCATCTCGACTAATTTCTTAACACTGTATGTTTTTTGTTCACAAGTTACTTTTTGTTGTTAAATGACTAATTTAAGCAAACTAATTCTAAATATATTGGTTTTATATCAAGTAAAGGTCATCTCGATCAATTTCCTGATACAGCATGTTTTTTATTCAAAAATTACTTTTTATGCTTAAATGACTAAATTGAGTATATGGATTATAAATATATGACATACACATGTTGAATCGCCATGTTTTATATTGGTTTTATATCAAGAGAAGATTATCTTGACAAATTTCCTAATACCGTATATGACATACATACGCACACACATATAATCATATATTATTTAATATATATATGTAGATCTTACTTAAGAGTAAACATGAATCAAATTCATCTTATTTGTCCCTTTTATTATATTAATGGAAATTAAATGTTTATTTATATCGTTTAATCCATCTAAATTGGTAATTACATAGTATTCATAGGTTTAATTACTTATCACAGAGTAATTGTATCCCATGATCATTACGAATATTACACACCCACTCAACCATGTTATCGTCGACATGTAAACATTCATCGACAAGCACTACAGCCACTTCTTCTTTTGCGGTAGCTATTGTACTTGTGTTATTATTGCTACCATTCTTCTTCTGGTTGGCTTCATGCAGTTCTCTCTTCAGCCACTTCAGCCGACATGTTATTATTGCCACTCAACTATTTTATCACCGATATGTAAACATTCATCGACAAACACTATAGCCATTTTTTCTTTTGCTGTAGCTATTGTACTTATGTTATTATTGCCACTATTCTTCTTCTAGTTGGCTTCATGCAGTTCTCTTTTCAAAATTTGATGGTTCTTTTTCATGAGGTCTTGCTTTCCGCAGCAAAAATAGCTATCATTTCTATTTCTAGATTTTGATTTTCTCATGGACTTGTCATTTTTATTCCTCCCTTCCTTGTTTTGACTTCTGTCCCTATTTTTCATAACAAGGGCTTGTGTATTCGCATTTCGTACCTTGTTTTGCTTCTTAAAAGATACCAAGACTTCTGTAATAACTTCATACTATAACTTATCTTTTTTGTAAGAGTGGTGGTGAGGTGATCATACGATGAAGGAGTGTCACTATGATGAGTATAGCTTTTTCTTCATTGCTGAATTTCATATTAAACTTTAATAATTGTGAGATCATATCGTTGAAGTTGCTTAAGTGTTGTAACATATCTACATTATCTAGCATTCGTATCTGGTATAGCTTTTTCCATAAGTAGAACTTATTTGAAAGATTTAGGGATATGTATAATTTTTCTAAAATCTCCCAAGTATCTTTAGTAGTCTTGCGCTTCTTGGATTCAATATATTGCAAGACTGTATCTGAGAGATATAGACAAATTACAGGGGCTGCAATCTCATCCATCTCTTCCCAATTTTCATCCTTAACTATACTAAGCTTATTTTTTTTGCCTAATAGAATCTTAAGGACCTTTTATTGGATTAAGAGATCCTTTATTCTCCTCTGTCAAAGGGAAAAAATTGACGCTATCATTAAACTTTTCGATCTTAATCTTCTAGCCTGCTATCTTACTATAGTAACCGTACTCTACTACAGGAATTATAATCTGCTACAGGATTGTACTCTGCTATAATCATGCTGTTACAAGAACCGTTACGGTGATTGTTATAGTTACAGGGCCGCTATAGGAACTATTATAGTGACCATTACAGGAACCGTTAGAAGAACCGTCTTTATTCACTATTTATGAATAGTACTTTGCAGAAGAAATTTGTTTTTCCAAGATTGATCCTGGTGCTCTAATATCAGTTGTTGGGAATATGGACAAATACCAATTTCCCTTTAGGATCTAACATATTCATAAAAAATAAAAATTGGGATAATGAATTTTATCTTATGGAAAACCTTTCAATTTAGAAAGGAAAAGTCACAGTATACATAGATAAAACTTCTACTTTAAAATGGGTAAACAATAAATTTTCAAGTTTTAATAGTAACTTGAGGAATACTCTCAGCAATAAAATTTTCTCATACTCACAAGTGTGGTAATTTTACTATTTTCTCTACAAAAATAAAACTTTTATAGATACACAAAAAATTCTCTTTCAATAGTCTTATTTTTTGCTACTAAAATCCGTCTCAGCAGATTTTTCTTTTGTTGCTCTACTTGATCTACCTTTCGTTTTGCATATCTACTTTGATGCTTGACACCTTTACTGAAGGGGATGGGGCTCTATAATTGAGCCCCGAAATAGTGTGAAGAATGCGTAAAAGTCCGTTCTTTTTTTTTTTTTATCGTTGGTGTAAGCGCCGACCATTTTACGCATTCTTCTTTTCTTTTGTTTTTTATTATTGGTGTGGGCACCGAGTACAATGTTTGACACCCATTTTCCTTTTTTTTTTTTTTTATATTATTAATATGATGTGGTTCGACACCCACTTTCTTTTTTCCTTTTTTTTTTAAATATTATTAATATGATATGGTCGGCGTCCATGACTTTTGATAAAAGAAAACCAACAATAATTAATAATCAAGCAGTATTAGCTGTCGAGCATCCTACATTAATCAATAAGGGGGGTAAGCAAACAAGTTGGGAGTAGGAGTGGGAGGTGGCCATTTCCTTCAAGGTTATAATTATATGATCTTCAGAACTCTTCATATTTGGTAATTCAGTTTCTGAGCTAAAAATTATGACAAAATTTCAAAATTTGTTACGTAGAAGGTCCAATTAAAGACGGAGTTAAAATTTATTGCCACTGATAAATGGAACATGCGAGGAAAATGTTAATTACTCCGTTTATAATTTTTGATGGTGTGTTAATTGGAGTAACTTGGAAAAGATTTAAAAGTAAATTAAGAGGTTAATTGTCAAGATTTTAATTCAAGAACTAAATTGCCTAGCAGGAAAATTTCAGGGGATATTCATACAAGCCTAGCATTATCTCCACACGTCAAACATATGGCCATACTATAGTCCTTTTTTTTTTGTTTTTTGATGTTTTGAAAACCAGGACCAAAAAACGGCATTAAGTAAATTTTCAATTCTGAATTCAAGTTCGGGGAAATAATTCTTATGGGAAATTGAAAACAACAAAAACCATATACTTGTTGTTATCGAATTTTTTTCAAATAATAGTTATTTGAAATCAATATTTAAGTCAGCTTGAAGAAGAGCTCAAAGTAATTCAGGAGAGCTAATAATATATTAAATTTGTCGGTGGCAGCGCCAGTTTGAATTAAAATATTTAGATTAAAATTATTTAATTTTTTAAAAATTAGTTAAAATTTTTATTTAAAAAAAATTGTAACATTCTAGTTTGAAAACCAAAAAAAAAAAAAAAAGCATTGTTTATATCACATCAGAAAATCACATATTTTGAAAGTAGAAATAAAAATTCATTTTTGGACTTTCAAAACTCGTAGACTAGTTCTTGAATATTTTAATATGTGGACACTTGAGTGTTAACGTTGCTTGGAGTATTTTTGTGCTGACGATAATTGAGTATTATTAAATTATTTCTCTAATTGTTAAAATAATCCCCTAAAAAAAAAATATCTGCACATTTCGAATCCAAGCGCGGGTTGTTTAAATAATCCATTTGCAAACCGACTTAATGTCCCAAAACAAAGCTACACCTTCATTTACTTCATTCATGAATGGCTGAAAGTGTTGTTATGGAAATACCAAAATCCTTGTTTCCAACCCTTCTTCTTCTTCTTCTTCCACCTCTCCTTTATTTCATCTTCAAGCACCTCAAATATTCAAAAAATTCCGCTTCAGATTCACTTCCACCGGGTCCATACCCCTGGCCAATCGTCGGAAACCTTGTGCAAGTTTTGGAAGGATCCTCTTTACTCTTTTAAGCTTGGCTGCCAAAGGGTGGTCGTGGCATCATCACCGGCTGCTGCCATTCAAATTCTGAAGACTGAAGACCGCCTTCTTGCTGGTCGACCTGTGCCTCATATTCTTCCTGCGAAGAATCCCGAGCTCAACGACCAATACATCGGATGGGCTTCCGAGTATGCCGAGAGTTGGAGAGACCTACGCACGGTGTGCAAAGCTCTGATCTTCTCAAGCAAAGCGATCGAGTCTCAAGCACGTTTACGAGAAGAAAAGGCGATGAAAATGGTTAAGTATGTCGCTTCGATGGAAGGAAAGCCGGTGAAGATTGTTAGCGTGACGTTTGCCGCGGTGTTCGACATGTTGAGTAGGATATTTTTGTCAATGGATCTTATATGTTTTGAGAAAGAGATCGAAGACGGTTGGCTGAAATAGGCTGTTTCGGGATCTCGTGGAAATGGCCGTTCAACCAAACATATCTGATTTTTATCCGCTACTAATGCTTCATTTGATATACATATTCAAACTACATTGCATTTAAATACAATACAATTTTCCTCCAAATACAAAAATATTTCATTCAAATACCAATCACATCACATTTAAAATCTAATATAATCACTATTCATTATTTTACTTTTTCTATTACTTTTATTAATTACATCATATATTCTCTTTCTCTCTCCTTTTTTTTTCTCTTTACTTTTACCCATCACATCACATATTTATTATTAAAATACAATTCAAATACTTTTCACTTAAACACACATTGCATTCAAATGCAATATTAATATTTTTCTTCCAAATATAAATTATATTCAATACATTGTATTTAAACGTAATGCAAATACAATGCGTTCACTAAACAGACCATAAGTAAGTCTACTTGATCTACAAGGGCTAAGAAAAAAGATCGTGAAAATACATGAACAGATTTGTTCGAAATGGGAAGACATAAGTAAAGACAGAAGATAGAGGAAGACAGGTGTTGACGACAACAATCCATGCCAACAGGATCTTCTAGATGGTCTTATCAGCAATGGCTTTACCAATGATCAAATCGTTGTTATGCTCAGAGTTTGTCCTTTTTTACACTATTTTCTCTAATAACTCTTGAGATCTTTTTTCGCTTGTATTGTTTTTATTTTCTACTTAGTTTAACCGATATATTATTGACTTATTATGTGGTTACAAACTTAATAATAATTGCACACTAATTGCACCACAAATTATACAGTCAGAATTTCTCTATTTAAAAACTTGACTATTGTGAAAATAGATATATGCCATTGATACAATTCAGTCATATACCCATTTAAACGGGGCATATGTAACTTGGCACTATTATAGCATAGACAAAGTAAGCAGGAAGGATACGTACGTAAAAATTGTTGTGAATTTATATTTTGGATCATTCTTTTTACGTACTACCAATAAATCAATGATACTAGTGTTGATAATTTATTTAATTTGGCAAGAGTTTAGATACCATTTTATTATTTTTCAGGAGTTGTTACTTGCTGGATCAGACTCTAGCGCTGCAACAATTGAGTGGATGATGACAGAACTAATAAGGAATCCAAGATGCATGAAGATTGCTCAAGAAGAGCTCGCTAGAGAAATCGGCCAAAATATAGTTAGTGAGTCTGATCTGCCAAAATTACCATATCTTCAGGCATGTTTTAAAGAGACCCTACGCCTATACCCTCCGGCGCCATTTCTTATTCCTCGTCGAGCTCTTGAGTCATGCCAGATATTGAACTACACCATTCCAAAGGACTCTAAAGTCCAAGTGAATGTTCGGGCTATTGGAAGGGACCCCAAATACTGGGTAGATCCATTAGTCTTTAAACCAGAGAGATTCCTCGACTCGAATTTGGATTTCAAAGGGAATGACTTCGAATACTTGCCTTTTGGAAGTGGAAGAAGAATGTGCCCTGGCATGCCTATGGCTATAAAACAGGTTCCATTGGTGGTTGCTTCTCTCCTTCATTTCTTCCATTGGTCTCTTCCGAAAGGGAAGGATCCGAATAATCTGAGCATGAGTACAATATTTGGTCTAACATTGGTGAAGGAAGAACCGCTGCTTCTCATTCCTAAATTTAGAGGATCCCTCCCTGTGTGATCCGACAATCAATATGGTTTGCATTTATGTGTGTGGTACTTTGCCCATAAATATTAAATAGTCCAAGTCAATAAAAGAACTGCTGCTTCTAGTGTGTAATTTAATTGGGAGGGTGCTGGAATTTGTACGGGAACTTCAACCATTCATGCTTTGTTTCTTTAAATTTTTTCTAAAGCCTTTTCAACTTGGATATTTTTTGTTGCCTTGGTTCTGATAGGGAGAGTAAAACTGGTCCAATATACTTTAAAAGTCCAAGTTAATCTAAAATATTAACCTATTTAGTTTTAGATCCTTTAATGTATATAAATCATTTTACATTCCTATCATTTCCATGTAAGATAACATATGCATGGACTTTTATTAACAATCTCCCCTTCATATGTGTGTTCATTGAGCTCCCCCTCAAACTAAAATTTCTTGTAACCTGCACATTCATGCAGCGCACTCCAAACAGGAGTCAACTGGAACATGAAAAGGAGTCGAAACCATGCGCGTTCACTAAATGCTCCACCATTAGCAGCTGCAACGATACCAATTGCGAGCAACACCAACTCTCCATGGGAGGCAACGTAGGAACTTGACAACCGAATTTGATCGCTTAATCAATACGAACCATCGATTCTAATACCAATTGTTGGAGAGAAGTCATATGTAAAACTAACTCAATACACTTTTGTAATCCAACTTAACCCAAAAAGTTAACCCATTAAGTTTTGAATTCTTTTATATATATAAATCGTTTCACATTCTTGTCCACTTTCTATATAAGATAACAGACACATGTATTTTTCACAACAAGCTCTTCCTTTACATTTGAAGGAAATTTCATTTTCTTTTATTTTTTTAGTTAAAAAAAATGTATTTAGCAATTACATTTTTTTTACTAAAAGTTTAAAATGTTCACATACGTATAATAATTATATATTGGTATATAATAGTTATATATTGGCATAGGACGATTTCGATACGAAGAAAAGATTTTGTCCCTCCACGTTCGTTCCCATCCTTCAATATTATTTCCAATCCCTCCTCCCCTTTGGAGCAGGACCCCAAAGGCCAGGGAATATTGTCATCTTTGGCTTGGATTAGACTTGGGCGAATGATTGGTTTGCTAAATGAAGACAATGAAAAGAAAGCGAGCCAATTAATTATGCGGAGAACTATCATAGTAATAAAATAATAAGATTTTTTAGGAGTAAAACACTAATATTAAAATCATATATTTTCTATGCCAAATCTTTTGTTTGTTCCTTACTCTTATTTGAAGTGGTTGGCCTAATGCAATAAGATATCCCCTTTCTGATTGTCTTGGTTTTCTCCCCACTAATCCTTCCGACATGAAGATGGACCGCTTGGGACGTCACACAAAAATTTGAAAGAAAGATTCGAGTTCGGATTCTCTTGTTTTCTATCTCCACCTTGAAGATGACGTAATTTTTTTCCAAGTTATTTCATTATTTCACGATATGTGGTTACTGTTGTTATGAAATATATTCAATCACCAAAAGGTAAGGATCTGGATCAAAAGAATATGCAGATACTAGTTTTTGTGCAAGGCAACTAGCCCTGGTTTGATGAAGATCTTCAAAACTTCATTTCTTTTTTCATTCTTCTATCGCAATCTCTTCACAATTCTTCAATTTTTGTCTGACTTTTATTAGAGGTTCCTCTCTTATTGCATATACGACAACTGCTAGAATCTTTGATTACCACATATTGAAATCTTGAGGTTCCATCCCAAAATCAGAGCAGCCCAAGCATTGTTAAAATCACTCTTAGTTTCATATTTAGTTAACGTGGAACTTTTCTTCAGATACTGCCAACAGCTTTTAATGACATTAATATTGTTAGTTCAAATAAAAAGAAGAAATTAATAACGATAAGCCTGTGAAGACATAAATGATAATTCACAAACAGAAAGAAAGTAGAAATTATCATTCTCTTCACCGTAGGAAGACATTATTATTATTATTGTTATATTAAACAAGCCAGACATGCATAGTTACTAGTACATGAAATTATTGAATGGGAAAGCACACGCATTGCTTTAGTCCAGTCCTCAGGAACCGAGACTAATAATTTTCCTTTCCTTACTTCCTAGCTTTAGGAACAACGAGGAGGGGCTCTTTCTTCAGCATATTAATGTCATATTTCTCAGCCATATCCAAGTTCTTTGGATCTTCTCCATTGGGGAGAGACCAGTCAAACGACTGGACCAGAGAAGCAACAATTAAAGGAACTTGCTTGGAAGCCAAGGGTTGGCCAGGGCAGATTCTCCTTCCTGCTCCGAAGGGCAAGTACTCGAAATTAGTCCCTTTGAAATCCAAGCTCGAATTAAGAAACCTCTCTGGTTTGAAATCCAAAGGGTCTTCCCAGTGATTTTGGTCTCTTCCTATAGCCCAAATATTCACCAAAACCTCCGAGTCCTTTGGAATGGTGTAGTCCATCACTTCGCAGGTATTAGCAGCTCGGTGAGGAATCGGAAGTGGAGCAGGAGGGTGTAACCTCAAGCTCTCTTTAACGCAGCATTCGAGGTATTTCAACTTGGAAAGATCGGATTCCATCACCATTTCTTGGCTCCCGATTTCTCTTACGAGTTCTTCTTGAAGCATCCTCATGCACTGCGGATTCCTTATCAGTTCTGCCATCAGCCACTCTATTGTGGTGCTACTACTGTCTGTTCCAGCTGAAAACAACTCCTACAAAATTACACAACAAATTAATTTAAAATATATAATGATGGTAATGTGCTTGGTATAAATTATGTAATTTCATATGAAAATTTTACTAAATAAACTCATACTTAATTAAGGACCCTCCAGAACTAACTTGCTGCAAGTGGAATAAGAAGGGTTTAAATAGTAGATCTAATGTTCAAAACCTGTAGGTATTTTCATTGCTTATTACTTAGTGAGTGGAATAAGAAGTGTTTGGATAGTAAATATCATGTTCGAAACCTATAACTATTTTCATTTTTTTTTTGTAATAAATAAAAGTCATAAACCTTAAAAAAAGAAAGGTACTAATTAAGAGAAGGAATCACACCAGAAGGAGGGTGTCGATCTGAAAATCAGGACAACCATTGTCTAACAAGGCATCAAGGAAGTCTAACTGAGGCCTTGAAGCATCCTCATACTTTCTCATCTCCTTTCTTTCCTTGACGATATCATCCCATAACTGACAGGACTTTCTAAACATTTCCATAGACTTCTTTCGCAGCCTCTGCAGATCCAAAGGACCTAATACCGGATACATATCGGATATATTTGGAATAGCCCCAAGCCCAAAGAGTTCCCTCAGGAACGAGCAAATTCCTTGGCCATCTACACTGTGATACTCCAACTCCAAGTTCAAAAAATCTTTCGAGACCAGAATATTGCTCATCATGTTAAAAATGGAAGGAAAAATTATGTCCCGAATCTTCACCACCTTGCCTTCCATTTTACTTATAAATCCCAACATCTCCACCACTTTTTTCTCTCTTGTGCTCGCTTGAGATTGTAATGCTTTGACAGAGAAGAGCTCGGCTCGGCAAAGCGAACGCATGTTCTTCCAACTATCATTGCACTCAAAAGTCCATCCGAGTGAGAAATTGTTGTACTCGGGATTCTTCGCGGGAATGATGTGAGGAACATATCGCGCCGATAAATTCCTATCATGGGTCTTCAAGATCTCCATTGCCGCGGCCGGTGACGATCCAACGACGAGGAGTTGGGATCCAAGTTTGAGTGAGATTAGATCAGAGTCATAGGTTTTCGCGAAGCGCGCTAAGGTCACGTATAAAGGCTCATCTTTAAGATGAAGAATGTTGCCCAAGATTGGCCATGGAGAGGGGCCTGGTGGGAGTGGTGGGGATTTGGAAAATGAAGCTTTCAAGCGTTTGGTGACCAAGAAAATGAGAGGTAAGAAGAGGAGCAGAAGAGCCGTTTCTTGTGGGAATAGTGCAATTGGAGACATGACTAGTTCTGATAATTTGGAACTATGGAAGTTGTATGCTATTGAATCATCTCCTATAGAATGCTGGCTAAAGTGTGGAACTACTTAGTGCTTACTCTACAAGCGTGAAATGACAGCAGCAATATTTAAAATTTTTGATAATGGTGCAAGACGAAATCCCACAGTAACTAACTCATGATAAAATTAAGTATTTTTTATCCTAAAGCTTCTTTATTATTATTTTTTTCCCCTGGAACGAATGGCGAGGGAAGACTATCATATCTGAGGTAGCTAAGCTGGTAGGAATAATTATTGACTTGACAAATCTGTGTAGTAAGAGATAGTCTCTATATTTGAGTTCAAGTTTAAATATTTTGTTGGGAAAAAAAAAATCAAAAATGGTTTTTAAACCATTTGAAGGAATATTTTGAGTGTTAAATTGGAATGTGATTTGTTTTATAAAAATGATATATTTTGATAAATTTATTTTTTTTATGTGAAAAGGTTAAAATTATATATTTACATACTTAAAATAGTAATTAGATAAATAAAAAATTAATATTCAAAATATATTTATTAAAACTTAGATTTTGTTAAAAAAATTGTTAAAGGTAGGAGTCTCACATTAATTAGATATTTTGATAATATGAAATTTATAAATAATTATATTTTTAAATTTGAGTAAGATGGTATATCTAAAGAGCTTTATTTTGCATAAAGGATGCAAATCTCATAACCAATGAATTCAGGGTCAGTATATGAGCATACACAATGTAAATAATACGAATGTTGGTCTATCAAACTTATCTTTGTACAAGTTAAGTTTAACAATTTTTTTTTTATATTTTCAACTTATTAAATCTGATTTTTTAATTATTCTTTACAGGATATCAAAAGTTATATTCTAGTACCTTGGTGCCTTATATTTATTTCAGCAGCTAGATTTTTGGCACGTTGGTGTTAGCCTCCAATAATGGAATATAGTGTGAACAGTAAGAGATATTTGTGATAGTGTGATATATAACATAAAAATACATCCCCCTTTTGGTCGGATGTAGCACCTTCCACGGTTGCTATTACTTCAAAGATTTTTAAGTCAAGAAGTTAATCATGGCCTCCGATTAATTCGATGAACCATACCCAACGCCATAGTCGGGTTTATTTTAATAATTTCCTGAGTTTTGTTCTTTGCTGGAATTATGCAATGAGTACACATGCAATTTCTTTATGATTTACTTTTTGAAAACGAGAGACCTCTAGTGTCTACTTTTTTTTTTTTTAATGATTGACATTCCTAAGTTTTTGTAAACATTTATTAGCAAATTAATTAACGAAATTTTTTGTTTAATCCATGAGTTATTTTGATACGTTCGAAATTGTCAAAGATAATTTTCGGGTTCATATATTTTGAATCCCAATTACCTTTGATCATTTCATATATAGGTTTTTTGGAATTTGAATTTATATATTGAATTATAATTATAATTATAATATGATCATTCTAACTATAATAATCAAATAAATAATATTATATAGGTAATTAGTGATTAAACATTTATAAAAATTTATTGATTATTTATCAAAAGCCGTAGGCTTTTGCAAAGCGAGCTAGAGTGAGGCAGAGAGAGGGTTGTTCCGGAGTTGAAAAATGTTTGCCAAAATAGACCATGGAAATAAATGTGCCCGTGGAAGTGATGGTGATTTGGAAAGTAAAATTTTCAGGTGTTCAGTGGCCAAGAAAATGAAACGTACGAAGAAAAGAGCCAGGGTTGGGAAGATCATAATACTGAATTCTTGTGGGAAAATTGAATTCTTGTGGGAAAATAGTATCTTAGTTTTCTACATATTGGTTTTCATCAAACAGTGCTGGTTTTTCACAACGAATTAGGATGTATACTCTCCTCTGGTTCTTTTAAACAATTTAAATGGTAGGTTTTATACTACTAAACATAATTAATTAAGCAAATTACTCATCGCAATAGAAAAGTTAATGTGATCAAAGATTCATTACCACCACTGAATTAAGGGGGAGTTTGGAACACCAAAAAAAAAATCTCAAAAATACTTTTTTTTTAATACTTAATCACTTTTTACTATTTACGTCTCCAAAACGTTACATTAAACTCTAAATTTTAAAAATTCATAACTTTGTGCATATAAGTCCAAATGAGATGATTTTTTTTAAATTGCATAAAATTTCGAAAGGAACAAAATTATATCCATATTAATTTTTTTTAAGTTAATTTTTTTTATTTTTTTACCCTAAACAATTTTTTCTCCCAAACATATTTTCCAAAACAACTCTTTTGTAACCAAAAAAAAAATCTCCAAAACCTCCTCCAAACACCCCCTAAATTAATAATGATTTATATATATATATAAAGTAAGCCATAATTTCCAACTCAGCTTCGTTTTGAACTACTAATTAGTAATAAGCAAATTCTTGAAATTAAGGTGATTGTTAATTAGTAATCTAATCTATTTAGATGGAGTGGTGGCTTTCACCCAAAAAGGGAAAAAAAAAAAAAAAAGGTTGGAGTGTACCAGTCGTACGGGTGACATTATTTTTTGGAACACGTTAATTTGCTTGATATAGGTGAACCTGACATTATTTTCTTGTTTGTCTCTCTTTTCTTCGTCTTTAAAAATCTTTCAACGCTTCTTTTTCTAGAACCATTAACCAGCATATCTCACCATCAATGGTGTAGTGTAGCAATAAATAATTATGTAGCATGTGGAAGAGACCAATCAAAGGAATGGATGAGAGAAGCAATAACTAAGGAAACTTGCTTGGTAGCCATAGGCAACCCAGGGCAGATTCTCCTTCCTCCTCCAAAGTGCAAGAACTCAAAGTCATTTCCTCTAAAATCCAAGCTTGAGTTGAGAATCTCTTCAGTTTGAAAACCAACGGATCTTCCCAGTAACTCTATAGCCCAGACATTTGGATAAGTTAGAACTCTGTGAAAGATGATTGTCGAGTTTATATGTTTTTAATTTCAGTTTTCATCGAAAATGCTGTTAAATTTTGGTTACCTCTAATCGTTTCAAATGTAGATGGTGGGAATCTGACTTAATATCAAACGAATTTGATCAATTCTTTCTCATATCAAATTCGAAATAGGAAGATTAAAATCTTTGTTAAAATTTCAAATCTTGATGTTGATCTTGAATGTATTGATCAATATTGGATTGTAGAATTAATCTTGTGGCCAATTCTGTGATGCATTGTGATTAACTCCATTTTTATTTAATAATTTAAAAAAAAAAAATAGTTCAGGTTTGGATTAGAACGAATCTAGTTTAAATTGTTAATTCATATTAAAGTTGTTTCTGCAGTTTAAATTTTAAGTGCGGACATGAAGAATTTAAATTAAAGAATATCTTATGAGGAAATTCATCTTTCAAGCTAGATCTCGTGGAGACATGATCCTAGACCAAGTGGAATGTATTTAGACACTTGTCATGTTTAGGCTTTCAATATTTTAAGTGATTTAAGTTATTTCAAGTAGAGAACCACCTTGTTAGAGCTTCGTATACACAGAGCAAAACCATAACATTCTAATTAGGCTTAGTTAGATCTCAACCTATTGCCCTAGTGCATTATGACGATATAAAATTTGTCCAAGGAATAGCTGCAGCTCTATCAAACTCGGAATAATTAAGCTATGTACTGAAGTCGATATATCAATTTAATTTTGGAGTAAGATGAGATCTCCAAGAGACTTGATGATTTGGAGTGGTGTTGCGTGTCCAAAGATGAGTCATCGAAAGAACAAGGCAATAATATGGTTCTACTCTAATGTAGTTTTAATAATTTATAATTTCTGTATCTTGTAACAATAATTCAATGTTAATAAAGTTCTCCAACTTGAGACGGTGTCTTTCAACAACTGTGATCTTTTCTTAATTTTAGGAATTTTGGCTGCATTAAATAACTACATCACATGTCAATCTTTATTATATGATTATCTATTCTTATGCCTATATTAATTGTTTAATGATGAAAGTAAAATAATTGTCTGTCTAGTCTAACAATTACAAACTTAAATCACAAAAGCCTACTGAACCATAATATCAAAATTAATATTAATCAAGAAAAACATGCGATTACTAATTCAAAGAACTAGGTTTTTTTATTAAAAAAACGAAATTATTACATTTTATTTTACTCTTCTTGTTTATTATCTTGGTGATACAGAAAGAGAGATTGCAACAACAATTTAGCTTTAGGAATGAGAATAAGAGGTTCTTTTTTCCGAAGCAGAACATCATGTTTCTCAGTCATGTCCAACTCTTTGGAATCCTTTCCCTTTGGAAGAAACCAATCAAAGGAGTGGATAAGAGTAGCAATGATCAAGGGAACATGCTTGGATGCCATAGGCAAGCCTGGGCAGATTCTCCTCCCTCCTCCAAAAGGCAAGTACTCGAAGTCGTTCCCTTTAAAATCCAAACTCGAGTTGAGAAATCTTTCCGGTTTGAACACTAATGGATCTTCCCAGTAACTAGGGTCTCGTCCTATAGCCCAAACATTGATTAAAACTTCAGAGTTCTTTGGAATTGAATAGTTCATCACTATGCATGACTCCACGGCTCGACGAGGGATCAAAAGTGGCCCTGGAGGATGTAATCTTAGGGTTTCTTTAATGCAGGCTTCAAGGTACTTCAACTTGGGGATATCAGATTCGGTGAATATTGCTCCTTTGCTGCATATTTCTCTCGTCAGTTCCTCTTGAACCATCTTCATGCATTTTGTGTTATTCATTAATTCCGCCATTGTCCATTCAATTGTCGCCACGGTGGAGTCCGTTCCAGCAGTTAACAGCTCCTATAGATTAAGATTTTTTTGTCACTTTTTATTGTTAGAAACACTGGAGTCCGTTCCACACTGGAACATGAACTTTAATCCATTTTTTTTATATATCAACTTGTGGTATATGAGTTATTATTTAGTTATTAGTAAGTTTTAAAAGATTGTAACATAAATTAATAACAAAAAATTGAAAATACAGTATTGCGATGCATGTGAGTTGTTATTGGTTGAAAAATTGAGATTCTTAGTACTCAAGGAAAATATAATAATTTAACCTAATTTTATTATCATGTGCAAGACATATTTGTCATATATATATATATAGATAATTTAACATAATTTAATCATCATGTGCAAGGCCTAGTTGTCATATATATATATATATATATAGGGAGAGAGAGAGAGAGAGAGATGATCATACCGGAAAAAGCATATTGATTTGATCTTGTGAGCAACTGCCTTGTATTAAAATATCAAGGAAATCTTTTTGGCTAGAAGCACTTCCAACTGGTCTTAATTCTTTCCCTTCTTTGACGATTGCCTCCCATTTCTTACTGGAGAAACGAAACCCTTCCATTGCTCTCTTTCGTAAACTTTGCAGATCCAATGAACCTAACCAAGGATACATATCAGACACATTTGGAGTAGATTGAAACTCCATGATACTCGCAAGAAGTCCACCTATTTCCCCGCTTAAAATTTCATGCTCCAAATTTATAAGATCTCTTGACACTAGAATATTGCTCATAATATTGTAGATTGTTGCAAAAGCTACATTTTTAAGATTCACTTCCCTCCCTTGCATTTTTCTTACAATCTCAAGCATTTCGGACACCTTTTTCTCTCTTATACATGCTTGAGATTCTATTGCTGTGCTTGAAAATAGCTCGGTTCGACAAATCGAGCGCAACTTCTTCCAACTATCGTTGCACTCGAAAGTCCATCCAATCGAGAAGTTGTTTAGTTGAGGGCTCTTAGCCGGTAACACATGAGGAACAAATCGAGCGGATAGATTGCGATCGTGAGTTTTCAAGATCTCCATTGCCACGGCGCGCGATGATCCTACGACAACTAGCTGAACTCCTAGTTTGAATGAGATCAAATCGGAGCGATAGGTTTTTGCAAAGCGTGCTAGGGTTTGGTAGAGTGGCTGGTTCCGGAGTTGAAGAATATTGCCCAAAATAGGCCATGGAAATGGACCTGGTGGAAGAGGAGGGGTTTTGGAAAGTGAAATATTTAGGTGTTTGGTGACCAAATAAATGAGAGGTAAGAAGAAAAGAGCTAAGGTTGGGAAGATCAGAAGACCGGTTTCTTGTGGAAATTGTGCTATAGTTTCAGACATATTGGTTTTCATCAAAATAGTGCTGGTTTTCACAATGAATTAAGAAGTATACTCTCCTCTGGTCTATTTAAATTGCATCTTGTTTATCTTAAGGTATAAATTAAATGGTTGGTGTTTGTACCACTCGATATAATTAATTAAGCAAAATATTCGTCGCAAGAGAAAATTTTAATATAATCAAAGATATTCAACTGCCACCATGATACTGAATCAAATTAATAATGTTTTTTTTATTGAGTGCGACATAATTTCTGACTCAGCTTCATTTTGAACTACTAACTAATAATAAGCAAAGGTGATTGTTAATATCTAATCTATACCAATTAGTTGGAGTGGTGGCTTTCTCAAAAGGAAAAAAAAAAAAAAGTTGGAGTGTCCTAGTCATACTGGTGACATTATTTTGCTTGGGAAATGAACCTGATTTAAAATATATACATTATAAACACTTACCAATTTTTACTTTGAGAGAGGTTGTGATAAAGTTTTTTTAAAAGTCCCTATTACAATTTGGGATAAGATTTATTTTTTTAACTGTTTAGATTTAATCTAACAATTAGTATTTACATGTCTATAATAATTATGATATATCTTATCTCATAATATAAAATAAAAAATTTTAAAAAAAAATTTCGAGCAAAAAAATTTGAAAAAAGAAAAAAACCAGTCCCCTCCAGTGAGTGATCCACCTACCCCCCACCCACCGATGGCAAGCCCCCCTCCCCAATGACCTTCCCCAGTAGCCCCCTATCAGTGAACCTTCCACCCCACCCCCACCCCTATCTCCTAGTTCCCCGCGGTAAGCGACTACGTCTTCTAATTACGAAGTTAATAAAGCAGACACATGGCAATGGCAGTGGCGATCGTGACTAGTCCATGACCTATGCTTGGCATCTATGGTGGGGCTATACCTGAACAACAAGGGCGGTAGGTCAATAATAATTGCAGGGCTGTTCATGAAACTGTTATGGTTGCATGGGGTTGTTTGGACTTCATCGACGGCGAGCCTGAACATCAAAGATGCAACCAGCACCATCGATGGCCTCTCTCTCAAAGAAGAGGAAGAAGAAGATGGGGGCGATTGAGTTTTCCTTTTTGTTAATAAAAAATTATATATTTTGTTTACTAATTTTAGAGTAAACTATACTGATAACTCTTGTGTTTTCTCAAAATTACATAGACATTCTCTTCACCAAAACTAATAATGTCAACATCCCCTGTCTTAAAAAAAAATTACGAAAACATCTCATTTGTTAGTTGATCATGAGTTTGACCATTAATTTGACTATTAATTATGCTCAAAATATCAAAAATACCCCTACTTGCATTAAAAAAAAAAAGTCTTTAGCTATATATATGAAGGCATAAAATAATATTTTTTCCCTTATTTAACACCAAAAAGAATATTTTAATTTATTTTTAAGCATTTATAATCACAATTTACACTCTAATAAAAAAATATTTTATTATTTTTACTTTTTACTTTTTTGAAAATCTCTTTTTAGTTTTGGTGGATAATATAACTTGTTATTAGAAAGCATACATAAATATAACATAAATATAAAAATAAAGTTACTATTTAAAATAAAATATTGTCACAATAAATAATGATTAACATATTTATAATTAATGACAAAATATTATTCTTACTTTGCACTTTATTCTTAAAAAGGAGATAATTTTTTATAATTTTTTTTCCTTTTTAACTAAGTTAAAACAAATAAAGGATTAAATTAAAAAAATAACAAATAACAAATAAATGGTTATAATTTAGTTTAACAAGATCAATAATTGAGATTAACTGAAGATATTTTAGTTATTATAAACTTAAATTTAACAAAGTTAAGAAAATGGCATCTTGATATTATTAATTTTGATTATCGGGTGTCTCTTTAATTTTATAAAAAAAAAAAAACACAAAGGGTGTCAATGTTGTTTACTCCAAATTTTAAATTTTTTTCCTATAATCATATATGCCAATGCTTACTTTATTTATTATGAACCCTTAATATTTCAGTCAATCGATTAAATACGGATAGTTTAAAAATAAACTTTACCTGTAAAACCTTTAAACAGGACTCTATCACATGCTCTCTAATTTAATTTAAAAATATTACTGTTATTTTAGTCATTAGGACAAAATTCGTGTTTGATTATCATATATATATTAAAGTCAATTACTATATTTAATCTATATCGTTTTACTTTTTTGTTACAACTCTGTCACTTTAACATTATAAAATTGCAATTATTAATATTCCTTAGTTCTGTACTTTTTTTTTCCTTTCTTTTTTGTTTTCTCTTCTTTTATTTCGTCCTCTTTTAAAACCTTTCGACACTTCTTTTCCAGAACCATTAATCAACGTATCTCCCCATCAACGGAGTGTAGCAGTTGAAAAGAGAAAGTAGATTGTGGAAAATATTGCTACATCTTGTGTATTAATAAGTGAATACAAATAGTGTTTACAATACTAACCTTAAACTCAACACTTCAAATTTTGAAAAATAAGGTAACAAGATATCAGGAAACTAACTTATAAGCATAGAAAATTTAAAAACTAAATCCTAATATTTAGATAATAAAAAGTCTAATTAATCAATCTCCTCTATTAATCGAAAGCATGTCTTTAACTCAGTTTAGCATTGGATTTGCAGTGGTTTGTACAAAATTGGGTTCCATCCTTTGATTAAACTTGAATCGAATCATTTTCATTCCAATCATAAATATCAGGATTCCTTTTACACCAAATAACAATTAAAGAAAATTTATTTACTAATAACAGAAGTTGTTTAAGTTATTTACTGTCAAGTATCTTCTTTACTTGTAAATATGCTATTTACTTCAACAGTTTTAAAACACTATTTACAATTCTTTACTTTTTTGTAAATATTCTAGTTAATTACTTTTTATCCCTTTCTTTTATAGATGATGGAGATAAGTTAAGAGATTATAGTAATCATCTTATTTGCTTTTAGATATTATTATTTTTTTATTAGCAAAACCTGCGTGTCTACGAGGAATTTCATCATCCAAGATGACGAGTATTTATCTCAACAGAAAGGCAAAACCCATCACAGACCCGCCCAATTTTAAGGCTAGACCCAGAACGACATTCTACACAGCTTAGGGAAAGCAACGTAAAACGACTCTGCTAGAAAGCAAACGACATTAACTAAAGTCTGACCATAATACCACAGACGACACATCACACTTTCATCATGTCCTAGACACACGGCATGACTCAACATCATTTGAAGTAAGAATAAACAAGAAAAAAGAGGAGAAATATATAACTCAAAAAAAAAATTTAACTTTAATAGAAGGCAAACATTTCAACAACATGATTCAACATGATAATTTAGCTTTAGGAACAAGGACTAAAGGCTCTTTCTTCCTGAGATTGACATCATATTTCTCGGCCATATCCAACTGATTCAAGCCCTTTCCATGTGGAAGAGACCAATCAAAGGAATGGATGAGAGAAGCAGTAACTAAGGGAACTAGCTTGGCAGCCATGGGCAAGCCCGGGCAGATTCTTCTTCCTCCTCCAAAGGGCAAGAATTCAAAGCTATTTCCTCTAAAATCCAAGCTTGAGTTGAGAAATCTCTCTGGTTTAAACACCAATGGATCTTCCCAATAACTCGGGTCTCGTCCGATAGCCCAGACATTGATCAGAACCTGAGAGTCCTTCGGGATCGTGTAGTTCATCACTTGGCATGTCTCCGAAGCTCGACGAGGAATTGGAAGCGGGCCTGGAGGATGCAACCTCAATGATTCCTTAACACAAGCTTCAAGATATTTCAACTTGGGTAAGTCGGATTCCGCCACTCTTAACTCTTGGCTGCAACCTATTTCTCTTGCAAGTTCCTCTTCAACTATTTTCATGCATTTCGGATTCTTTAATAGTTCTGTCAGTGTCCATTCAATCGTCAATGCACTAGTGTCTGTTCCAGCAGATAACAATTCCTGCAGGTTGTGTGTTTTCATATATATAATCAGGTTTTGCATACTTATATTATAGAAAACATTAGTTAGTTTGCACTTTCTAAAAGTTGGAATAAAGTAAAAAGAATTCTGTGATAGAATATATAAAAATACTTTAATTAATAAAATATTATTATCTTTAATCTTCGTATAGTAGTAGAATCATATCAAATAAAAATAAAATAAAATAAAATTATAATTTAATAGATCTTGACAAAAATGTGATAGTTAAAAACTGTCCTAAATGCTAATTTACAAAAGTAACTGAGTTTACTAGACCATATGACGTTGTGTATTTTTATTGCCAACGTCAAATTCGGAGAAAACGATATATAAGTAACTGATTAGTTTATTTGGAAATAGGATAAAATGTTACTAAATTCTGTGCACAGCTCCTTTTTTTTTTTTTTTTTGGCTTTAATTGTTAACAAGATTAATCAAATTACTAGAACACGATACCCAATTTGAGAGATAGAGAGAGAGGTTCAGATCATACCACAAGAAGAACATTGATTTGATCCTGGGAAAAACCATCTTTGACCATAACATCAAGAAGGTCTTCCTCATGACTTGAAGCATTACTTCTTATTCTTTCTTTTCTCTCTTTGACGACTGCCTCCAAATCCAAGAGCTTAGAGAGCCTCTTATCCATTTCCAAGAACCTCTTTCGTAGATTTTGTAGATCGAATTTACCTAAAATCGGATACAAGTCGGATATATTTGGAACACAAGCCAACTCCATATTACTCAATATCGTCCTGCTTATTTCTCCACTAAAAGCTTCTTGCTCAAAATTTGTTACATCTCTTGAGACCAGAGCATTACTTATCATATTCAATAAAGTAGCAAAAACTATATCCTTAATTTTCACCTCCTTTCCTTGCATTTTGCTTATAACTCCCAACATTTCCATAACCTTTTTCTCTCTTATACATGCCTGAGATTGCATTGCTTTGATTGAGAATAGCTTGGTTCGACAGATCGAACGTAAGTACTTCCAACGATCACTGCACTCAAAAATCCATCCAACTGAGAAGTTGTTAAGTTCGGGACTCTTGACTGGAAAGACATGAGGAACATGTCGAGCGGACAAAATCCAATCATTAGTCTTCAAAATTTCCTTTGCAGCAGCGCGTGTTGATCCAACGACAAGGGTTTGAGCTCCGAGCTTGAGTGAGATGATATCAGAGCCGTAGGTTTTTGCAAGGCGCGATAAGGTCACATACAGAGGATCACTGCCTAGATGAGGAATGTTGCCCAAGATAGGCCATGGCAATGGGCCAGGTGGGAGTGGTGGGGTTTTGGAAAATGAAGTTTTCAAGCGTTTGGAGAGCAAGAAAATGAGGGGTAAGAAAAGCAGTAGAAGGATTGGGAAGGGAAGGCTTATTTCTTGTGGAATTATTACAGTTGGTGACATTGATATTTTCATTAGCTAGTTATGCTGAAGTATGAAATCCTTTATAGTCCTTTTAAAGGCTGGTAATTATATTTTATTATCAGTATTTAATCTTTTGCCTTTTGATAGAATATTAATTTCGGTTCTTACCAACTAAAACTCAATAATGGAAGGACTAAACAAACCCCTATTGATGCAATTTTTTTTTTATTGGTTGCATCCAAGGATAGTACATACATACATAAATATATTTTATATTAAGCCAAGTGACACATTATGATTGTCACTTGTTATGAATAGATGCGCACGAACAAACAGGGAAAAAAAAAAGGGAGCAATTTTGTATAAAATTTTAGGTAAAGATCAAGAATCTAATATTCTTATATTATTATATTATTTTTAGAATGTGAGACTTGATTTCTTTTTATTACCCTTAGTATTTTACTACATAAAATACGATCTCATGGATTTTTTATACGATAATCAGGATTTTATGCTAAACTTTATTCATAATGTGCCTGCGCTCCACAACTTAACAACAATTTCCATCAACTCAACTTGTTCATTGTTTAAATTAAAACTATTTTGTTTAGGCATATATTTTATTATTAAGCCGCATAGTGGAGTTGTTAGGCATATATTTGTATTTTATCATTAAGCCGCCCAGTGAGTTGCTAGGCATATATTTATATATTATTATTAAGCCGCCTAGTGAGTTGTGACGCATTATTATGGCCATGGACACTCCTTTCTTTAGTTGCTAAGGCACGCAGTAGCGTTTCCTTCCCTGTCGGCGATATTGGCTTGGAAGGTTTTGGTTGAGCTTGCTTCCAGCTATGAGCTTTGGCAAATCATTATTAAATGCATAATATATTATTAAAAACACAATGTTAAGATCCATAAATTATCTCTAATCATTTTCTTCTAAAGTAATTAACAAATATTAACTCAGTTTTAGAAAGTGGGATTGGTTTTAACCTTTAATACTAAAAATTGGTGCACAAATTCATCTAGTTGTTGGATTGGAGCCATTTTGTTGGACTGTCAGAATTAAGAACTTAGGCTCTATGCAATTTGGAAACATAATAGGATTGAAAAAGAAAAGAAAGAAAAAAAAAAGTGTGAAAGTTTTCTTTTTTTTTTTTTAAAGAAAGGAGGAAATAAATTCCTCACTCAATATTAAAAATTAAAAAACAAAAAATAAAAAAAATTCAGAATCCAAACTCAATAATAAAGTACTAAACATAAAGTAACAGACTAAGAAACAACTCTTCGGAGAAACAATTTATAACTCAAACCGATAATATTACCACAAGCCATTTGATCAACTGCATGATTCATGAAATTACAAATTACATGATTATTAGACTATATCACACGATTAGGAACAAGGACCAGAGGCTCTTTCTTCCTGAGATTGACATCGTATTTCTCAGTCATATCCAATTTGATTCAAGCCCTTTCCATGTGGAAGGGACTAATCAAAGGAATGGATGAGAGAACCAATAACCAAGGGAACTTGCTTGGCAGCCAGGGCAGATTCTCCTGCCTCCTCCAAAGGGTAAGAATTCAAAGTCATTTTCCTCTAAAATCCAAACTAGATTTGAGAAATATCTCTTGTTTAAACACCATGGATCTTCCCTATAACTCTGGTCTCCTCCAATAGACCACATATTAACTTATAATTAATCACTGATTAACAATAATTAATCATTATTTTTTATAATTAATCACTGACCATACTAATTTTCTAGTCTGATTTTAAATTAAAAAAAAATAAGCTCTCCATCTCTCTCTCTGTCACAGCTGGCAACATAGAACTGTCACCGTCTCCCCACGTCCATAGCCTCTGTTGTCATAGATCTCAAGGCTGCTCCCTCTGACACCAGAGATCATGACCTATCCACGATTGGAGCCCAAACAGCTACAATCGGAGCTCAAACAACCATGATCGGTAAAGGTTGCTCCCTTCCAATGTTAAAGATCGCGACCCAGTCGCAATTGGAGCTTGGGAAGCCACGATGGAGCTCGGGCCGCCGCGATGGGGAGATCTCTGTGGGCGCTTGCTCACGAGATCTCCATTACAATGACTCCAGCTCTAAACTTTAGTGATGATGCCAAGGATGACGACAAAATCTTCTCGCGCGGAGGAACCGAAGTTGTAGAGAATAAAGATCTCATTGATCTCGCCAAGAGAGAATGGAACTCCGTAGAAGGATCAGAGCTGTCGGTGGAGGATTGGGCGTTGAGGCCTTCTAAGGGAAGAGAAAAACGAGTGCAAAGGGAGGAGAGAGCGAGAAGGAAAAGAAAGAAAGGGGGATTTATGGAGAAATCGAAAATTAATTAATCAAAATATATACATTAAGTCGTTTAACTAAATAAAAAAAAGTTAAATCATCTATTAAAATAGATATTAAATATGGGTCACTCACCTTAATTACTCATAAAAGTAAACGCTGTAATATTGTATTATGATACATTGTTTTTCTTCTTCTAGCTTGCAATGAAAACTCCAGTGATTAGCCCATCAGTCCTTCTTAAAACTATTTTCTATAAACTATTCCTGCCCATCATGGTTGGAGATGATAAATTAACTCAATTTGAGAGGTAGGTCTTCCTGTATGTTCGCCAGGATTTTTTTTTTTTCCTCTCTTCGTTAACTATTTTATAAGAACTGGATTACAATTTCAAAATAAGTTTTATGAAATGCAATTTTAATGTGAATATGAGGGATATTTTTATAAAATTAAATGAATAATTAATATTAAAATAAAAGAGGGATTATAATACTAAATGAAATAAATATAATGATTAAACTATAAAACGTAACATAAGAGTAATAAAATGTACAATTATAAATTTGACCATTTTGTGATTTTAATTTTAACCTTTATATTATGAATTAGAAATGTGTTCACTTAGATCACAAAATATAATAATGATGAGTCATTGGGATCTCAAATTAATTATGGTTTCATATAATAGATCTGTGGAGTTTGATTTCATCTTCTTTACAGAGTTATGTGCATGCCAATTGGAAATCATCTTTCTTTTAGCTTATAGACGAAAGGATATGACACCAATTATCTCCTTATTATTTATCAACTAAAAAAACTATTTATTTGTTTTGCTTATCACAATGAATCCTTTGTTAAAAAACTACCTGTTTTGCTTTTCATATCTACAATTATTACATTTGCTTGGGTTATATGAAAAATTACCTATGTTAAAATTTTGGTTGCCGCCTTGGACCATAAATCAGGAAATTCTCCATTAAAGATTGTTAGACAAATATTTTGAACACAATTATTGAAAAAAAAAAAAACCAAGAAATTACACAATGAAGAGATAAATGATGATGAACAACACAAAATCAATGTAAACATTTCATTAGTATGGCAAATAAAATAATTTCAACTACATGATTTATGAAACTGGACTATAACCAAAAGAATTTTCAACATACACATGAAAGAATCAAAGAATAATAATGAACACAACTTGACTCCAAAATACTACAAATAGTCCCTGAATCTCTAGGAAGAACATGAAATCAGTATTTGACCTACTGCTGTATTCAATGACACTATAGGACTGATGATCTTTTTTTTTTTTTTTTTCCCTCTCTCTCTCTCTCTTTTATCTGCAAGAAAAGAATGAAAGAATACCTACAAAGAATTCTGTATCCCCTTTTGTTTCTCTCTCTCTTTTGGTATGCATGAACAACGGAATCAAAGTGTATGTTTTTTTGTGAAGAAAGGAAGAAGAAGAAGAAGAAGAAAACCCGCATAATCAATCAAGTCGGTTGCGAAAATGACGATGAGCTTCCCGCAACATCAGCCGGTGTCCATGCTGAGACTGTGAAGAGAGGCTGATCTTGCCACCCAAGTGTGATTGCAGCCCCATCTTGGCCTTGCTCCTTCACATTGTAGTCTTCATCACAAGCGTACATCTTCAACAGCAGCCTGCTCTGCATCACCTCCCTCTCCCCAATCCTCGCGCTCCGGTACCCTCCTTGCTCCATCATATTCCTCCACTTCTCAAAACTCTCATGCCTCTCAACTCTGTCCCCGCCTTCACACGCCACAATGTTCCTTATTTCCCTCGCAAACATCTCCTCCATTTTGATCCTCGCCAGGCTATCCAACGGAAGCTGGCTTGCATCAATGCAGTCAAATACCGCCGAGTAGTACTTGAGCGAGTTGCACACTCTTGCTTCCAACGTAGGGTCATTGTGCTCTGCCTCTTGCTCTGCCATAACCACAACCGTCGGGTTCGTGCTCCGAATTAGCCCCAAGAAGTCCCTGAGAGCACCTCCCCTGGGGTCGTAAAGTGTCTTGTGAAGCTGAAAAACGCAATTCACAGCCACACTCTCCTGCTCCTTAACATGTAACATCCAAAGCCTCACGTCTTCAAGCCTATCCACAACCGGGTGAAATTCAAATGGCAGGTTTAGTGCGTCAGCAAATCCCGCCAACCTGTCTCCTGTCTCGTTCAGCTCTTGCTTAGACTCTCCGATACCGGTGATCCTAACATGGCTAGGAGGATTACTCCTAGAAGCCAAGCTTTGGAACAAACTAGGCCACTGCAAGCCTTGCCTGATGTCGAAATCAATGATGTGAACCCGGTCCTTCCCTTCGAAAGCTCGCAGCAACAACTCATTCAAAGTGAAATGGATGAACTTGGGAATTGGGGTCACCTGATTCAGAAACCTCAATGCAGAGCCAGAGTCCTCATCAACCCTCTCAAACTCCCTTGGAGGCGTGATGTGAAAAATCTGCGGCCAAAGCCTCGTCACTCTCAGGGCCAAAGCCTCGGTGTAGTATGCCATGAGCCGGCTCAAAGGACTAATTCCTTTAGGAGAAGCGAGATCGCCTAACTTGGCAATGTAATGGCTTATCCCATGAATGCTCTTCGACCCAATTGCCTCCACGCAAGCTGTAAGAAAACTGATCAGCTCGAACCCCTCATTCTCGCTTCGAATCCGAATGTCCTCTTCCTCCGCCTCCACCACTCCGGAACCTCCGTAAGAGTAAGGAATTCTACTACCATTACCCACTTCATACTCAGGAACAACGTCAGTGAGCCTAAGGGCCAAACCCTGGCTCTCGGAGGAAGCACTCGATGCTGCAGATGCTTCCCTTGCCTGCCCGTGGCCGTGGCTTGTCTCACCATCCTTCTCTCCAAGCTCGGTGATCTCGGTCACGACTGAATCCACCCAAGGATTGTTTGACAATGGCAAAGGTGGGGAAATCACCACATCTTCACCTCCCGAACATGTCAAAGAGAAAGGGACTTGAGGGTTGAGCCAAAAGTTGCCACCACCCAATTGACCTAAACTCCGAAAACTTTCCTCTTCATGGCCATCATCTTCATCATCATCTTGAAGACCCCTTTTCCTCTTCGCTCTGCTGCCTAAAAACGACTCGTCCACTGACCACTGCCTCTTTAAGCTCCTCTTCTTCGGCTCCCAAACCTCGTCCTTGATGATCTCCCTCTGCTGAGGCACGCCACCACCGGTCGTAGCCAGAGGCGGCAGCCTGATGCTCTGCTTCAGCGAACAAGCGGCGGTCTTGGACTCGAATTCAATAGGTTTCTCTACGTTAAGCCCGACAGGCCTGATCGACTGCGGCGGCCGCGAGGTTTCTTTCCGGGAAAAACTGCAGGGCAGGTCCAATCTCTGTGTGTTCATAGGAAAATGGCAAGCCTGGAACTGTGCTGGCGCTTCACTCCTCAATCTGTGCCTCGGCGATAGCAATGTCGAACTAGAACACCCTGCCAACATTCTTCTCTAGTAGCCTTCCAATTTTTTTTTCTTTTCTTTTGTGTCCCCTTTATGATCGAATTTGTTCACTCTCTCTGCTTTAACAACTTTAAAAATATGTTGCCTTTTTTTCTTGTATAAATTCTATAGTTTCACACAACCCCTTTTGAATGAAGAAGAAAAACTTGTGAAGAGAGGGAAAAACAAAACAGAACAAGACTAAGTGAGAGTGTGTGTGAATTTTCTTTTTCTTTTTTTTTTCTTCTTTTTTTTTTCTCCGGAAAGATACACAAACGAAAAAAACAACAGGAATCCGATGAATAATAACAACACCGAAAACAAATCAATCAAAAGTGTGTTCCTATAATGTGTGCAAGAAAGAATTGTCAAATTTCCCCAACCCCAGAAAGAATGAACGAATTTCAAATCCTATAAACAAATAATAAAAAATTAATAAAAGCTACAATAATAAGAACAAGATCATCGGATTCCGAAACGTTCAAAGAAGAGTCATTGGAGAAGGGTGTGATTTAGGAAAGGAAGGGAAGTGTAGAAGAAACGTACATGCTTAAACCGGAGGCACAGAAACCGAGAAGCAAGCTCAGCACTTGACGAGAAATCCATCAACAACTCCACCATGTCTGAAAGTGAAACCACCCACATAACAATCACAAACCCAGATGAAACCACAAACCATAAAACACCTTCTTCTTCTTCTTCCTCTCCCTCTCTCTCTCTCTCTCTCTAAAACTCGCTTTCTCTCTCTTAACTTCTCTTTCTTTCTTTCTTTCTTTCTTTCTTCTTTTTTCTACTAGTACTGGTACTAAAGTCCTAATACTTACTACTACTACTACACCTCAAACTTACATTACATGGCCAGTCTCCATCAGTCACTAGTGATTTTGATTTACCAGAGAACGGAAATGATGATGGATGGGCACAGCGAGAAAAGGATGTTGAAGAAGACCCGAGGGGAGAAGCCGCCAGATCCTGATCAGACGGTGGGGAAATGTGGGGTGTTTTTGTGACCGTTGGGGTGTGTCGGGAAAATATGACCGTTGGGGGAGGGAGAAGCAGTTGGTGTACGGAATAGGGGTGTTGAGTGTAATTGGATATTACTCTCTCTCTCTCTCTCTCTCTCTCTCTCTTTTATTTTTGCTCTTTCTCTCTCTAGCTTTTGGGTTGTATATGCTGTGTTGTAGTACAATAAATACAATACTGGTACTAAGTCTGTTGTTGGTATTCACGCAGCGCACACGTGGCTGTTTCCTGTCCTCTTATGCTTTCCCGTTTCACTTGACCGTTGTGTTACACCATTTTTTTTTTCGGTTTTTTTTTTTCTTATTTCTTTTCGTTATCCTGTTATAAACTTACAATGCTCATGAATTGAACTGTTATCCTATCACAAACTTTAACAGTCTATGGAAATTGAACATTTAAAAATTTGATTTAATGATAAAAAAATCAATATCTATCAATAACAATAAAAATATAATTTTTATCGTAAATTTTTCCCTTTTATGAATTTTATTATAAAATTTATTATTAGTTTAAAATACAAGTTTTAATTTAAAATTTTCGAATCAATTTTATTTTTTTACAAATTAATAAAAATTTTAACTAATTTTTTAAAAATCAATTAATTTTAATCTAAAAATTCCAACCTAAATCATTTTACCAAAAGCAAAGCCGCATCGATCCTCAAAAGGAAATCCATTTTTCCGTTTTTTAAAAATCTTTTTATAATAGGATTTCTTATTTTAAATCATTTATAGAGATAACATTCTAATTATTGAATTAAATATTTGATATTTATACATGTTCATATTAAAAATTTAATTAAAAATTGTTTTATGAAGAGAATTTAATCAAGTAGTTAAACCAATAGTTAAGTTAAGTTAATACAGAAGTGCAAAATGAAAGGCGTTATTGTAAAAATGTCAAAAAAAAAAATAAGAATAATTGTTTAATATGTGATTAAAAGATCCCTTATTCTTAAAAAAAAATAAAAAAAATAAAAAAGATTAACTTCCTTAACTTCTTTATGGGACCCGATAGTACGACTTGGGCAAGTTTAGGACACGTGGCGTTAAGAAAATCATAAAATGATGTCCAGCAATTTTTGGTGGGCCAACCCATCGTCCTTGAGTCATACCCGTCAAAAAAAAAAAAAAAAAGAGAGAGAAATGCTGCTCAAAAGCGCTACAAAATAGTTGCACCACTAGAGCTAGAAAATTTTTGCCATGTTCTTACTCTACTTTATCTAAGCACGGTAATTTTGTTTATCAAAATTTTATCTAATGGCAATTGTAGACTTTTATTTTATTTTTCCGATAATGAACTATGGTGGTAAATTTGATCAAATCGTAATCATTCACCTACTTTATAATTAAAGTCTTAAATTGGAATCTCTGCCTAACAAATACTCTTTTTTTGTAATTAGGCAGTAAAATTCTATTAATTGATGCATTAATCGTTTGGAAATTAGAATCTTCCATTTAGAGTTCGATATTTTGCATACAATCAAAACTAAAAATAACATGTATTACAGAAATATACTTATCATAAATATAAAGAAATGTAAGAACAGAGTAATTTCAGTTCCTCATCTCTAGAATTCTCACTAGATTGCTGCAATACAACCAGGCAATTTAAATTGAAAATCTGACAGATAGAATAAGGGGAAAAACAAAAAAGACAAAAAAAAAAAAAAGGGGAAAGGTAAAAGGTGAAAAGGTGAAAGTATAAAACAAACAAGGATGTGGCTATGGTAACGGTAATTAGTAATGAACTCTGCACATAGTAGGATGTACATTGAAAACTCCTAACCAAAAAAGTGAAAAAAGAGTGAGTTGGATTCTCACACCAACAGTAATTATTCTAAAGGAAAGTGCAACGAAACTGCTGCAAAAGCTGCGACAACAGATGAAAATAGCCAAAAGCAATCAACTGGATTATGCTTTAAGAAATTGCTTTAAGAAATTGCTCTGCTACACCCCTGTTTTACAGAAGGTAGGAAAGGCTCGAATCCCTATTTAAAAAATTAAAGAAGATTACGTTTGGGGAACGGATTATATTTTCATTATATTTGAATATAATATATTAAATATAATTTATATTTAGAGAAAAAGTATTAGTATTGTATTTGAATATAACGTGTGTTTAGAGAAAAAGTATTTGAATTATATTTTAATAATAAATATGTGATGTGATGAATAAAAGTAGAAAAAAAAAAGAGAAAGGGAATATATGATGTAATTAATAAAAATAATAGAAAAAGTTAAATAATAAATAATGATTGTATTAGATTTAAAATATAATGTGATTGGTATTTGAATGAAATGTTTTTGTATTTGGGGAAAAATTACATTGCATTTAAATGCAATGTTAAAAAAAAGCTTGTCCCAAACGTGTATTAAAATAATAAAAATTAAAAAAATGATAAAAAAAATATTGTTATAATTTATAGAAAGTGGATTTTAAATCCTAACGGGAGTTTGGTTGTGATTTTGGAGATTTTTTTTTTAGAAAAAATTTTTTAAAAAAATATGTTTGGAAAAAAAATATTTATCCTTAAAAAATGTAAATTTATTTCTTTAGAAAAAAATATTAATATGAATATCATTTCGTTTCTCTTAAAATTTTATATAATTTAAAAAAAATCATCTCATTTAAACTTGTATACATAAAATTATAGATTTTTAAAATTAAAGTTTACTGTAATATTTTAAAGATATAAATAATAAAAAGTAACGATAAGATACGAAAAAATTGTTTTAAAGTTTTTTTTTTTTGTCCCAAAATATTGTTATAATTGTGTAATACAATCATATTTTAACACAAAAAGAGTAAAAGATTTACACATTATCTTCATAGTTTCAAAAATAAATTTAAATAAAAAATTCAAAATTTATAAAAAAAATACAAAATAATTAATAATTGTTGAAGTCTCTGAATTTTTAAATAAGTGACTATTTAATTTTTAAGCTCTCTTTTTTTATTTTTTGACAAAGAGATCCTAAACACTTAAAAAGATGCACAAAAGGACCCAACCATAACAGCGGTTAAGAATTAGACGATTATACTACCCACGTGAGATTCACATGACATAATAAACAAGGATTATTTGGTAAAATAATTATCAAAATTAAAAGTTTGGGTAAAAAAACCTAAAAACAAAAAACAAAATAACAAACCATAGCCATTGGTGACCCACCGAAAGAAGATGCGTGGATCTGGGTTCGAAGCTCACCGGACGGATCTGAAGAAGAAGAACAGGTGAGTGGGATGCATCTGGGGACGGATACGGGGACATGGTGGCGGATCAGGGTTCGAAGCTCACCATAGCCACCACCAATGGCAGATCGTCGACGGCTCAGAATTGGGCGACGGTGCGGTGAAAGGTGCGCGACGGGCCAATGCCGGAGGCAAGAGTTGCGTGGCCGTCAAGTAAGGTTTCGCCGACGAGGAGGATTACATCAAAGGTGGCGCCTCCGAGCTACTTTTTCATCCAAATGCGGCAGAACAAGGCCATGGAGATACATATCTAAGCTCTCCGACAAGGTTTTTTTTTTTTTTTTTGTACCTGCTCTGCAATTTTGAATTTGTTTCTCTTTTTAATTAAGGAATATACCAGAATTCTGAAGAGGTTAATTTTACTTAATATTTTGGTTATTTGATGTTGAAAAAAATGGAGTTTAAAAGGCCATGGAAATATCTTTAGTTTTTTTTTTTTATTTGTAGCTACGGCCAATTTCAATCGGAGAACGTATACTGGATTTGGTGGTGATAGCATGCGGTCCGGCGGGTCTTGCCCTGGCTGCAGAGTCTACTAAGTTAGGATTAAGGGGGCTTCTTGGGGTAGGAAAAAGATAAACCTCCAAATTAACTTTTTTCCACCGCTTCATATTTTTCATTATTATATTTTTAAAATATTATAATAAATTCTAAATTTTATAAACTCATAACCTTACCAATATAAGGGGACGTTTGGTAAACGCATTGCATTTTGATTATATTTGAATGAAATTTGTTTTTTGAATGTTGTATTTGGTTGAAAAGTATTTGTTTTGTATTTGAATAAAATGTGTGTTTAAATGAAAAGTATTTTAGAATTGAAAATTTGATGCAATTGGTAAAAGTAGAGATAAATAGTGGAATTGAAAAGTTGATGTGATTGTTTTAAAAATGTTTTGAATAGTAATTGTTTTCGTAACACTGTTACAAAATTTACGTTTGGTGTAAAATTGTATTGTATTTGAGTAAAATTAAAATTGAATATTTCTTCAAATGCCCCGTAAGTTCAAATGATATAATTTTACTTTTAATTACATATAATTTTAAATATAATAAAATAACATTTATATTGATATTTTTCTTAAATTTAAAAAATTTTATATCTTTTTACTTCAAACAGCCGTTTTCCTAAACTTAGAGTTCGATAAACACTTTATTACATTTGAATATAATACATTGAATATAATTTACATTTGAAAGAAAAGTATTTGCATTATACTGTGTGTTTGAGTGAAAAATATTTGAATTATATTTTAATAATGAATATATGATACGATACGTAAAAATAAAGAAAAAAATGAAAGAAAAAGAGAATATATAATGTAATTAATAAAAGAAATTAGAAAAGATAAAATAATAAATAATGATTGTATTAGATTTAAAGTGTGATGTGATTAATATTTAAATAAAATATTTTTATATTTAAGTAAAAATTATATTATATTTGAATATAATGTAAATATAATATTATAAATAAATAGGAGTTTATTTTTCAAAATAATTCTTTTCTAATCTAAAAAAAATCCTCAAAAAGACATTTAAACAAATCCTAAATGTTGGATTTATTGGGCAGATCTTTTACAAACAATTGTGATATTCTTTGTTGATGCTATTCTTCAACAGAGTTGTTTTAATATGATTTTTTCAAGGGTAGTTTGGTCAATTCCTATAAAAGTTAATGTTTTTTTGGTTATTGTCCGCCGATAGGATTAAATCCTTTTCGCATCCTGTTTAGAAATTCGATGGCTTTCTTTTGTAAAAAAACAATTATAAAACGTTTAACATATTATATTATGTTCGTATTATGTGTAAATATAATTTTAAAAATATATTTTATATTTAAATAAAAAAATATTTAATATATATTTAAACAAAATTTATATTTAATTAAAAAATATTTAAATTATATTTTAAAATTAAAAAATTGATATAATTAATATAAATAAAAAAATTAATTAGAGAAAAAATATAATATGAATAAATAATTAAAAACTAATAAATCGTTATTTAAAAAAACAAAATAATAATAATTAAAAATACTGTTGAAAAATATTATATTAGAACGTAAAACTTTTATATTTTGATAAAAATTACATTATATTTAAATGTAATATGAATATAATTAAAAAAAACAAAAATAATATTTTGTTAATCCGGAAGCCACATGAACCGTTAATCCCAAACAAAAAACAAAAATAAACATCATAAAAGAAAAAAAAAGGTTTGAATTGTGGATACAAATATATGATTCAACCGTAAGCCTACAAACGTTGAAACATTGAAAACATCTCCAAATGGGCAACAAGCATAAGAAATTATTGAGTTGCGCTAAAAGCAACTCTAAATGCCCTGTGAAATTGATGATATACATCACCTTTTAACACCATTAATATTTACACAAGACCTGAAATGACAAGCATTGTTCTGCCCCTTGGGTTTGATCCTGCCCATCTACTCAAACGCCATGTATTTCAATTTTTCAACCATACGGTGCAAAGCCAAAAGACAGCCACTATTCATGTGAGACTATTATATCTTTAAATAAATTTGAATATGTTTTTAACAGAGTATGTGGACTATCTCTGCGATTATGGAGTCATCTCTTAAATCAACTCCAAATATAAGGCTTCTTGTTTGCTGGTTAGGCCAAGTTCGTTCAGCGTCAAAGCACTCTCCCCATCTTCGAAAGCGCGCCTAGGATACGGCCTTACCTGTTCAAACGATGCGTATACACAGTAAGCCAGATTGACTATTAACTCGAGGTTTCTAAAAATAAGAGGAAGAATATATGAAGCTAACATATGCATGGTGGTGCTTGAACAATCAAATTACCTGTAACGTACAGAATGCTTCTATAATATCGGAATAATGAAAAATTAACCCAAACTTCAGCAAGTTCAGAATGAAGCAAAGACTATACTCACCAATCTATAAGAGCCAGGTTTGACCCCTCTACCAATATCTATGAAGTCAAAAAGATACTGCAAGCCATATACCACTCACGTTAAATTTTAGCAAAAAAAACATGTAGGAAGAAAGTGCATATTGAGAAAAATTATTTCTTACTTTAAAATGGAAAAGAAAAAAAATACCTGCAGCTTGTCAGACTTGAGAAATCGACGGCCTCGGCGGCTGCCATCTGGCATTCGAACCAACAGGGTTATAGAATTTTCATCATCTGATGCTGGTTCCTTAGGCAAAGTAGCTTCCTTTGCTGCTAATAGTCTCTCCAGTTCCTGCCAAAAGGAATCATGCAGAACGCAGCATTAAGCAACTTGAAGTAGTTCTTTACTTGGGTACTTCTCGTGTCATTGCCAAAACATAATTCAGGAACAGTCCTCCAAGATGGTCTTGTACAGATACAAGCGGGATTATGCACAAATTGATATTATGAGTGCGCTTTTGGCAAACACAACTGACTCTTAAAACATCTCAAAGGATGAAAAAGAACACTAAGCAACCGTTTCACAAGGCCTATATTTAAATTGATTGCTGATATGTAGACTGTTAATGTTCATCTTATGGAGCTCATAGTTAAACTGATTGCTGATTTCTATGTGGGAGGTGTATGAAATAGTTTCAGATAATCCAGCACTGATGTAAGCACGTATCCATTATAGTACCTTCTCCTCCTCCAATTTTCTGCGAGATTCTTCCTCCTTTCTTCTTTCCTCTTCAAGACGAGCTTCAGCCTCCTCCCTAGCTCTCTGCTCCTTTTCTCTGTCAGCTTGGAGTGCAGCAAGATATTCATCATCCTGAAAGCATCAAATCAGAAGAAAAATTGGGACACCATTTCAATGAGCTGACATAAAGAGAGTTTCCAGATATTGAACCTGTTGTTCACGTATTAAGCGCTGAGCTGTCAGAGAAGGTGAAGGTGGACGAGGTGTTGGCCGGAGATAAGGACGGTCAGACTGAACGAACTGATGAGGTGCATATGGAAAATGATATCCAGTTCCTTCAGGAATTCCACCGAACATTGCAGCCTCAAGCATTACTGCTTCGTCATGCTCCTCAGATGAAAGGCCTCCCCACTTCAGTTTGTTAAAGAACAAAGTCAAAGGTTAAGGAGGACCAAGTATTGAAAACACAACGACCAAACTGCGAACTTAAACAATACTCGATTAAAGAAGCATACATCCTGGGAATGAAAGGCATCTCCATTGCGCACCGGACTGGTACCCCTATTAGGCTGTCTAGGACTTGATGGTGGACTATCCTCAACAACTCCAACCTCTTTGGCTGATTCCACAGAACCAGAAGACATCCGTCTAGATCTATGCCTTACGAGAGGCTGCTCATCCAATTCTTCAACCTCATCTTGAATTAATGACCTTCCAGCCCCCAACCTATATTGGCTTAACGCACTATCATCAGATCATTTGTTTTTCAAACAAAACAGACAGAAAGAGGAAGTCATAGCAGAGGCAGGTAGGATTTTTCAGAAACTTTTAGTTACACAAGACAAATACCTTCCATTTGTAGCTCCTATGTTATCCAGCTCCACATCTATTGGCTTAGAAGCTCCTCCTGATGATTCACCCAAGTTCCTTTCCTGCTCACGCAATGCTTTCTCTTGTTCTGCTGTCTGAAATTCGTTCACATTAAACAGGACCAAAATATAGCCATATAAGCGAAGAAAATCATAAAGAATAACAGACCTTAAGAGACAAAGAAACTGCACGTGCAAGTTCAGTATCCTCCAGTTGAGGTTGTCCCTGCCCAGGTCCAGGATGATTCAAGGCCTGCATCAAGATCCAGACAATTTAATAACTGACGTAGTTTGTACGAGCAGTCAACAAAGTGGAACTCCAACACACCACCATGAATGTGAAGTTTATTGGAAGTTAGAACATACGTTTTCTGCACCAAATCGCTGATTAGGAAAGCCTTCTTCAACCTCCCATTTAGAAGCCTCAATGGCAGCTCGAATCATTTGTTCTTCAATGTCATTACCATAATCTGGCGATTCATCAAACCGAGGAGCACTAGGTCCACTATACTGGTCACGAGATCCATCATGCGAAACATCATCTCTTTGCTCACTCCGTTGCCCAACCTGAGAAGCTGGGCCACCAGCTGGAACATCATCTTCATCATCAACAATTACAGTCTCATGGATATTTGGGCCTTGTGTGCTCACCGTTTCTGCCACATCAGTCACATCCTCCACAAGAGGAGTGTTGCCTGAATGGCCAGAAGGCTGATTGCCATCCTTCACTTCTATAGGGATCTCCCTAACCTCTCTTGGATGAGTGACAAAAGGTTCACTGTTTGCAAAATTGGTGCCACTATCGAATATGCTTCTTCTAAAATTTGGATCAAGAATAGAGAAGGGATTCAAATTTCCAGCTGCAGATAGATGTGAAGGAGGACGTCCCCGAGGGTCATCTTGAACAGGATCATCAATATCCATGAAATCATCTTGAGCAGCCATTGGTGTTTCATGCACACTGGTTGTGAGAATAAAACACTTGACATCAACATCAAAGAAATAGTGGATGATGAATAAAGTTATAAGTCAAAGTATTCCTCAATGAAATATTAAAATAACGTACTCTGACGATGCATGTCTGTCTCCTTCACTAAAATGTGCGTTCACAGCTGCATTGAGATCCCCACCATGCTCCTGATTGCACACCAAAAAAAAAAAACACACACACACACACACACACCAAACAAAGAAATTTCAGTGCCTTCAAAATAGTCTTTCTCTTTCTAGGTCACGTTTGGAATAAAGAAAAGTTGGAGAGAAGCCGGCAATAAACATCCTAAGGTCCAAAAGAGTTGGGCGTGATGCTCTTCTAAGAAAGACCAGATAAATATAGAGGACAAATTCCCTAAGGGCTTCTTTGTTCCCTTTAAGCATTAGACTAAAAAAAAAAAAAGATGAACAGTAGGATACATATTTCAGTTTCTTCACATGCCAATGCAGGGACTTCCTGATACAAATTCAACCTTTAGCGATCATTTCCTCAGTTGTTACAACTCTGTGATTTCACTCCGCAATGCATCTTTACATCTTATACAAACAAAGATAAAAACTCCCCGGTTTATTACCCATAACCCATCAATTTTTCGTTCTCTAGGAACTGGATGAATCAAAAGTCTGCCAATTAATTTGCACAAGCCTCTTAAAGAATCAAAAATCGCCTAACAACACCAATAGCCCGTCAATGTGCCTCCAAGCTGGTTAGAATTTCAATCTCCTTCCTCAAGAAAAACATCATACCTTAGAAGCACATCACACAAGTAATTCGAATTTAACTCCTGTTCACCCTATTCTCCATTGAATATATTCCTTCCTCCCATCCCATTTTTCCTTTATATTTTCCTTTAATTCTATCCAAACACAAGATTCATTTTCTTCAAGTTACAGCCAACTATTAAAATTTAAAAAAAAAATCAAAAATCAAAATCCAGAGATTAAGATCCAATCTTTTTCAACTCCTAATACCCTCAATTAGGGGGAAAAAACTTGAAACGCATCATAAACATAATAATCCCATCATTCTGATGACAAAAAACCTGACAAAAGCTCGCTTAATCAGCTGAATTAAATCGGCTGAATTACTTCAAATCAAATACAATATAAACACAACTTAATTCATCATCGCAGCCAAAAACATACAAAAATTCCAAATTCCAAATCCAATGACAATGCAGCAGAAACCCTAATCAAGCAAATGAGCACCGACGAAATCATTAACCAACCTCCGATTCTCAACATCACAGAATCAAAATCAACCGCACCTTTCTCATCAAAATCCGTCAATCAACCGTAAAATATATAAGAATTAAAAAGTAAAACAAAAGCAATAAAAGAAACAAACCTCGAGCTTTTGGGCGGCGACGGCTTCTGATGCGCCGGTGAAGCTGATGAAGGTCTCAATCGCCTCTTGATTAGGCCTCGCCATTGAAATCGAAACCAAGGCTTTTCTTTATTTTCTTATTCTTTTTTTGGAATTTGGAACTGCAATTCTTGCGAGTATGAAACTCGCAACAGAAATATTTCTGTGGGGGCTTTTTGTTTTTTTTTTTTTTTGGGAAATTGAAAAAAAAAATATGGCTGCTTGGTTTTTGGTTCAAGGCATTATATATATAAGGATGTTATTTGCTGAGGAAAAAAAGAGATTGTATTTGAGGGTAAAACAGTGAAAATGCTCATTCTCTTCTGGTCCTTCTCCAGTCTTCTACGCCTCTTTGGCTTTTAAGGTAAAGTATCAAAGACTGCCTCTTTTTCTTTTCTTTTCTTTTCTTTTCTTTTTTTTTTTTTTCAAATTCCTTATTTACGAATTATATACGAAATTACGTTGTGATTCTTAGACAGGGGTAAACAAATTATCTAAAACCCAAATAACTCACTCAATCCACCTAAAAAAAACCCGATGGGTCGGGTTTATAACAGACTCGAAAAAAATTCGAGTTGACTCACCCAACCCGAATTATAATTGGGTGGGTTCGGGTTAGGATTTTAAAACCTGAATAAAACCCGACCCACCCAATTAAAAAAAATTATTTTTTAATTTTTTTATATTTAGAAAAATATAAAAATTTTTAACCGGTTAGGAATTAGGTTATATGCTTTATTCCGAAATTCGGAATCCGAATACTTCCCCCAATCCCCCCGATTTCTGCCCTTGCCCGAGTGCTCCCCTCATCGGCCCTGATTTCTGCCTCCTCCCCCCCTCCACCTGATTTCTTCCCCCCTCGATTTCTGCCTCCTGGCCCCCGATTTCTGCCTCCCTCCCCGATTTCTACCTTCCCCCCGGAGACCGGAGAGCCTTCCCCCCGATTTCTGCCGCTACCAGCAGAGCGCGGCATACTCCCTGTTCCTCGGTCATCTATCGCCCCTCGAGAGTCGACTGGTCCCTCTTTTTCTCTCCCCAAGCTAACAAGCCCGAGTTCATCTCCGTCTCGCGCCTGCCTTGCCCAATTGCCCTTGCCGAAAACGGCAGAGCCTCCGCCGAGCTACCTCTATCGACCGATCCTCCAATCCGTTCCATCGACCATCCGTCGCCCCTCGACCGGCCCCTTTTTTTTCTCCCCAAGCCGGGAAGTCGAAGTTCGTCTCTGTCTCGTGCCTTGTCCAGCCCGAGTTCGTCCCCCCGATCCTCCCTTTCGCAGATTGTCGGCCGTCGCCCTTACCAGCCGGTAAGTCAGGTAAGAGCTCTGTCTATATCTCTCTCTCTTCCTTGAGGTGGTAAAAAATGTAAAGGGGCTATCAAATGAAAATTCTGTGGTTTTACTGCTAGTGACCAGATTAAAGCTATGAGATCTGAGGGCTTTCTATACTACATTTGGTCTGAAAAATATCCTGTTTTAAGTCTGTAATCTCTTCATTTAATAGCAAATTTTATCATCAAATTTATCCAATTGTTATGCGATATGATTTTGTTCCTAGTTTTCTAAAAACTTAGTTAATCACGTTGTCTAATTGACCATTTGAAGACTTCTTGAATGATTAATTAAGGTTTTGATCTAGTTAATGTACATGCCAAGTAATCCTTTTCTTGTAATTTAGCTCTAAAATTAATTTCTGCCTCACTGGGGCTAGAATAGATTAGAGCATGGTCCTCAGCACGCATCTAAGGCCATGCTCTAAGCCCATTTTCCCGCTTCCAACTATTTCACAACACACATCCAACCCGTATAGTGGACTCCTACTGGTGCTTTTCTAAGCTGAAGTAAAGAAAAAAAAATGAAAAATAAAAGAGAAAAAGAAGGAAAAAAGGGTAATCTAGAGTTTGGCTTTTGTGGGAGCAAGGGGCCAAGAACAGGGGAGAGGATAGAAGAAAATGAGGAAGAAAAGGAGATAAAAATAGCAAAAATAGTAGTGTAGGTTTTTAGCTTTAGGATTTTTATTTTTATTTTTAGTTTTAGGTTTTTATTTTAATAAATTTCAAGGAAGATACATTGTTGAAGAGCTTGAAAAGGAGAAGAGATTTAGAGAAAATTTTGAAGATTTGTAACAACTTTTTATTTGATTTTCTTCTTATATTTCCTTTTAAGTTTTGTAATGTGATGATGTTTGAATTCTTGATTTGTTCAATTTTGTTTTTATTTTAATTTATGTAGTAATTTGCACCTCTAGGGTTTTTCATTTTACTTAATTGTAAATATGTGATTTAATTTATTATTTTCAATTGATTTGTAAATTATTTTCATATGGTTGAATGTTTTACATCGAGAGTAATGCTTGTGAGTGCTTGATCACCATTTACATGATTCAGGGTTCAATTTGAAATTGAAAAGTGATAATTTAATTGGTTTATCTATGAAATGTCATGTGGAATCTACTGGATAGATATATCAATTGACTCATGTAGGTTTCTTTGTGCTTAATGAACTCTGACGGGTTTAGAATTTTCACAGAGATATAGGAATTTTGCTTGCTGGGATATTGATGCTTGAGCAACATTAATAAATAAATTAGAAAAACTTATTGTCAACAATTGGGAATTGTCACAATTAATTGGAATGGAAACTTCAGGTAGGAGTAGCTATAGTGAATTAGATCCTAAATTTTTGTTCTTGTGACTTTCATTATTTTTGCTTCGGTTTGATTAGTTTTATTTTAATTTAGTTATTTAATTTCACGTGTCTCAAATTCCTCATCAGTCATTCAAATAATTATAGACTTAAAAAATTTCGGTACTTAACGTTGAAATCTTCTACTTTTCTTCTAGCATTCTCGATCAAGTTTTTAGATATTTGTGCAACTTGAACTATCCTAATCAATTTCTTTAATTAAAGATCAAGTTAAAAGTTCCATTCTACCTAAATTTGTACACCATACAGAAATCAGGTACTTTATTTAATATATGTTGGAGCTTTTGAGTTTAAAATATAAGAGTATTTTTATTCATTTTTAATAAATAATGATAATAATAAGTCTGATGCTATTTTAGAATATGTTTAATTCTTTTGTAAGAACAAGAAAGTAAAATCAGTACTTTGACCATTGTGTTGTGCTCAATCTATTTGTGTTCCTTTTCAGCCCATATGATATGTGTATTTTATGTTGAATTATCTCATATGATCACAAAAAGAAAATTAAAAAAAAAAGTTTCACTAGTATTGCTATTGGTGACTTTTTATCGTTGGGTTGACTTTTTTATCGCTATTGGTGATAATCAAAAATTGTGTTTTGAGGATATGTACAGGGCTAGTGATTTTTGTACTAATAGGATGTTATTGCATTCATTGGAAATGGAAATGAATTACTAATATAACTTCTATAATATTATATGACAGTAAAACTAAAGAATTGAGGAAGAACAAATAGAGTGGATTGCTCAAATTCAAGATATAGAGGAGGAGGAGAAAGGATTACAAAAAAATACCAATGCCTCTAAGGGTGACGAAAGTAGTCAAAAACCTCAACCTTCAGGTCCACCAGAGAAAAGAAAGAGATTAGGTAAAAAAACTTCAACTATATGGGATCACTTTACAGTAGTTTTAAATAGTAATCCAGAAAGGGCTGCATGTAATTATTGTGGACATGATTATGCTTCAAGCACAAAAACATGTGGGACAAAATCATTGTGGAACCATTTGGATAGATGCAAAAAGTATCCATATAACGACGACAAGCAAAAAAGCATATACGCTTTTACTAAGAAGAGTGTAACTGGTGATTCTGAGGACGTTACTTCCACTACTCAACCGAAACTTAATCAGAAGACATGAAATAGCTTCATACTTCATTCTAGATGAGCTGCCGTTTAAGCATGTGAATGGCAGGGGATTTCGACGGCTAATGAAGAAAGCTTTTCCCTATGTTGAGTTGCATTCAAGAATAACTGTCCAAAGAGACATTTACCAGTTATAATTGGATAATAAGAAGAAGCTGAAGAATGAACTAAAGATGTTTAGAGTATCTCTAACAACTGATTATTGGACATCTATTCAAAACATTGGCTACATGTGTCTGACTGCACATTGGATTGACAATAATTGGAAATTGCAGAAGAGGATCATAAGTTTTGTTCAAGTCCCTAGTCATAAGGGTGAGATGATAGGTAAGGAGTTAATTGCTTGCTTGAATGAATGGGGTATTACTAAAGTATTTTCGATCACTGTTGATAATGTTGCTTCCAATTCTATTGCACTGACGAAAGTTAAGGAGCATCTTCAAGAGATGAGGCATAGTATTGTGTTGAATGGGGAGATGTTTCACATGAGATGTTGTACTCACATCATCAATTTGATTGTTTGCGACGGTTTGAAAGAATTGAGTGGCTCTATTGCAAGTGTTCGTAATGTAGTTAGGTATGTAAGATCCTCCTCAGAGCGGCTTAAATGTTTTAAGGAAGCTTGCAAAGAAGCTAACATAGAGTCAAAGGCGTTACTTTGTTTGGATGTCGTGACTAGATGGAACTCTACCTATATGATGCTAGCTGCTGCTTTGAAGTTCAAGAAAGTATTTAAGAATTTAGAAGCTGATGCAAATTACACTAGGTACTTTGAGGAAGAATGAGTTGGTAGCATAGTAATGGAAGGCCCTCCACAAAGCTCGGATTGGGATCAAGTTGAAGTTTTTGTTACATTTCTCAAGAAGTTTTATGATCTCACCATGAAGTTCAGTGGATCTTTGTATGTGACTGTAAATTTATTTTTTCAAGATATTCTTGATGTGCATAGTTTGTTGCAAGAATTAGCTCAAGAGTCACATATTTTGTTGGGGAAAATGGCAACAAATATGCAATTAAAGTATGACAAGTATTGGGGAAAGATTGAAAAGATGAACTTGTTAATGTTTGTGGCAACTGTTCTGGATCCAAGGTTCAAGATGGAGGTTTTAAAAACTGGATTTGCCTTCATCTATGATGCTCCTCTTGCGGATAAAATGATAAAAGCAGTTGAGACTATATTGCGTCATTTATATGATTTTTACAAAGAGATGATGAGTCCTCCTCCTCTCCAAAGACAGCTTCCAAGTCAAGAATCAAATGCAGTTACAAGCTCTTCAACTGTTACATCTTTAACATCTTCTACCATCCCAGCAATGAGATCCTCATCATGGGCTAAACTAAGATCTCAATTGGATGAAAAAGTTGAAACCAATGATTTGGATTATTATTTGAATGATAGGCGTGAAAGATTGTCTGATGATTACTTTGACATGGTGGAAAAACAATGGAAGCAAATATAAAGTTGTTTCTCAAATTGCAAAAGATGTGTTGGCAGTACAAGTCTCCACAGTTGCATCTGAGTCTGCATTTTCTACTGGGGGTCGGATACTTGATCCATTTAGGAGTTCTTTGTCACCAAAGATGGTTGAGACTTTGATTTGTTCAAAGAATTGGCTGATTTCTGAGGAGGAAGAGGAAGAGCCTATAGCACTTACAGAATACATGGATGAAGTGCAAGGTTGGGAGAAATCTCTTGAAGTTGCACCAGGTATATACATATTTTTTCAAACCGTGTAAACTATCGTTTTATGTTATAATTGTGTTGTATTCTACATTTATTGACTGAAAACCTGTTCTATTTTACTCTTAGGCGATGGATCTTGCATTACAGGTGCACAGGATGATTGAGTTAAGATGGTTGGAGTTGGATATTGTTTTTACGAAACAGGTTTAATTATTTATTGTTGATATTTCTTAAAATCCATTAAAAACATGTTATAATTAGTTCTTATTGTTTTTATATGACTTCTTTATTTGAATATTTGAGTCTATATGTTGATTTGTGATTTAATTTCTAAGTTACGTTTTATTACGTGTTTTAATAAATTGTCCAACCCGAAAAACCCGACGAACCCACCCAAATTTTGATTGGGTGGGTTGATTTTGTATATTGGGTTAATTGGGTGGGTAAAAAAATTTTGTAACCCACCAAATGAAGATTGGGTGGGTTGAAAAATGTGAAAAATCCACTCAACCCACCCAACGAACACCCCTATTCTTAGACACCATTTTAGGGAGTTTTATTAGTCAGAGATGGATTAAGTTTTGAGAATATGTTTCAGACGGAAAAGATTTAAAGTTAAAAATATAAAACTTTAAATTGTGTTTAAAAAAATATTAATATATATTTTATTTTGTTATTTTTAAAATTTTATATAATTTAAAACATTATCTAATTTCAATTTAAAATAATTAAATTATAAATTATGAAATTTTGAATCTTATACAAAAGAAATATTTGGAAAAGTGAAAACTAAAATTGATGGAAAAGACAAAAATTCTAGAAACCACTTCTAGAAAATGTGACCTCAAACATGTCCTCCATTTTGTTTATTTATTGTTTTTCTTTTTGAACTCGGACGATGTAGATTCAAACTTTTATTCAATGATATAATTAAATGTAAAATTATTGTTAAATTATACATACTATCTCAACATCAATCATGTGTCTCAATGTTAAAGGATCTTTTTATGAGCAATCTAAAACTCAACGACATGTCCACTTAAAAGCCTAAAATATGATTATGCATTAATACTATATTAGATGGCCTTATGTCTCCAATGTCATGAATCAATGCTGGCCTTCGTTGCGATTTCCATCCCGCCCTCCATCGCGATTTTTGTCTCAACCGATGGTAGGAGGGAGGAGGGGGAACCCACTGTCAAAACCCTTCTCCAGTGGAGGGTCACATAGGTAATCTCAGACCTAAGCTGGCAAGGGAGGAGGCTTGCCAATTGGGGGAGCCGTCGGAAATTTTTTTAAAATTTTTTTGAAATGTTTTGTAAAATGGGCTCCGTTTATTTGACATATTCAAAGTTGAAAAATGAAAAATTTTTCACTTTAAGAAAAAACAACCTTCCTAAATTTTCGTATCAAAACATCTAAAATTTTTTATTTTTGAAAAATGGAAAAAGAGCTCTCTAAACAAAAAAAATTTTCACTCATCCAAACAATTTTTCATTTTCCAAAAACAAACCTCCCAACCAAACGGAGAGTTGGGTGTAATAAGTTAAATAATTTGTTGGAGTGTTTTTTTTAATCCCAATCATTCAAACAAAAAAAACTGATGATTAGTAATTTTTATACTATTTATAAGCTAAAATAGCCTAATCACATGGTAGAATTGTCTTATTTTTATTTATTTTATTTTATTTTTTGGAAAAATTTTAGATGGCAACACGTTTTAACTGTGTAAGAGGGTGGCTGCGTCCACATGGCTAACGACCTTGTTCGTCGTCAGTCGGCCACAAACACCATTGTTGTCGTTTTATTTGCTACATAGGCAAATGCTTTTACTGCCTTTATGTCGTCTTTTGTTTTTCAACAATCAATTAATATTTCGGAATAAGTCGAGGATAGTAAACGAAACAATTTTGTCAAATATGTCAATTCAAAGTCCGCCTACTTGATAAGAATTAATATAATTAACTTGCATAACTTATAGTTTGTATATATAAACCTAACTTATATACGTGTCTCATGACGAGTTAATGATCATAAAATAGGTAAACAATAAACTGTATTTAATAATGTCAAGTTCTGGGATTTCGTTATTTTCAGATTGATATGGAGAAAATTTTAGAAACAACCCTTTAAGTAGGCATACATCTGTATGTATATATATATATATATAGTTGACTTCTTTTTTTTTTTTTTAACACTCTATATTTAAAAGATTAAAAAAACTTAAAATCTATCATAGATAGGACAATAATTTAAATGTATCTTTTTTTGAGAGACTATCCTATAGATCATCATTCATAAACATACACGACAAGTCAGTGTAAAAAACAATATTTTCGGAGCATATTTAGTGCAGTGTCAAATAAAAATGTCAATGTGAAAAGTATGGTATTAAAGTTCTTCTTAATTGCAGATGCAGATATAATTTAATAATAATAATATACCTAAATTAATCATAAGGTATTGAGTTCAAACCTCTGTTTATAAGTTTAAAAAAATAAAAAAGTTATTCTTTATCATATTGTTATTTTTTGTGACAAATTTAATAAATACTAAATTTAAATACAAGTTTATCTTTAAATATAACAAATGTTAAGTTTTACATTTAATTGCTCTTAATTGAAGTTTTGACTTTTTTTTTAATCAAATCATTACACTTTTGCTATTTTTAATTTATTTAAAAATTAAAATTTTATTCTTATGAATTTTAAAATTTAGGAGGCGTTTGGTAAACGCATTGTATTTTGATTGTATTTGAATGAAATTTATTTTTTGAATGTTGTATTTGGTTGAAAAGTATTTGTTTTGTATTTGAATGAAATGTATGTTTGGATGAAAAGTATTTTAGAATTGAAAAGTTAATATGATTAGTAAAAATAGAGATAAATAGTGGAGTTGAAAAGTTGATGTGATTGTTTTAAAAAACTTTTGAATAGTAATTATTTTCGTAGCACTGTTGAAAAATTTGTATTTAGTGTAAAATTGTATTGCATTTAAGTAAAATTAAAACGTAATTTTTTTACCAAACGACACCTTAATGGTATAACAGAATATATATATATAACATTAAAAATAATATTATGCACTATAATATAAAATCTTAAATATATTCTTTTTGCATTTTCTTTTTAATAACTAATAGCATTAGTATTGACATATATTGGATGATGTCTTTCGCAAAAACGACAAGGGGATTGAAAAATCTATAATGAAATGTCGTCTTATAGGCAGACCACATGTGTCGTTTTTACGAACCAGATATCGTATATAAACACAAACTCGCTTTTCGCTGGGTAAAAAACGGATATGTTGTTCGCTAAAACGACCATGATTCTAGGAGGAAATACGGAATGTCGTCTTACAGACAGGCCACGGAATGTCGTCTTACAGACAGGCCACGGATGTCGTTTCAGCAAACCAGACGTCGTTGTGTATAGGTAGGGACATGTTGTTCACAAAAACGACAATGATTCTTGAAGGAAACTACATGTCGTTTTTTTGGATATGAAACTTTCATTATGACTTATCTTCTTTCCTTTCTTTCCTTTTCTTTCTTTTTTTTTTTTTTGTTAGAGACATCAAACAAATGACAATCGTCTTGTAACAAACAAGATGCGGTAATTATATATATGATTTAACAGTAATTACAAATTTTTTTTTGAAATTAGAAATAAAGGGATTTAAATTTTATATATTTAATAAAGTTATATGTAAAATTAACGTTAAAATATCAATGCAATTGCACACAGTTTAAAAACTTGATTTTATTGTAATAATATAAATACTCCAGATCTCTTAAAAAATAAAATAAAATAAACACTTTCTATATTAAAACACAAAAAAAAAAAAAAAAGGCAAAAACAAAACTTTTGAAAACGACAGTCGTACATGTTGAGAAACGACATCGAGCTTGTCGAATTCTTACCGGTCTCCCTGACCTCGCTCTACAGCACACTTCTACACAGCTCGTCTCGCCCCTTTTGCCTGCCTCATTCTTCGGAGTCAGTGTGGAAAAAAATGGCGAAGAAGGAAGGGAAAAGAATATTTTGGAGATGGGTATTGGCATCGGTGATTTTCAGGCTTATTCTCATTTACTTTCCCATAAATCTCAACCTGTCTTCTCGTCCCGAACTCTCTACCCCTCTCACCAGCCTTCGCCGCCGTATTCTCTCTCTCTCTCTAGAGCTCTGAAGGTTGATTTCATTTCTGGGTCTTGATTTTCTCACCAATATTATCTTTCTTTGCAGTTTCCGAGGGATACTGGTTGAAGCAATCTTCACTGTCTCCTTACGCAGGTCTCTAATTCTTCTAAAAATTCTTAATTTTTGATCATTGATTTTTATTTTTTCAATTTTTGGGGATCTGAGAAATGTTATGTTGGCTCTTGTTTCGTTTTCACAGGATCTATGTACCACGGTTCTCCTTTGCTTCTCTATGTTCTTGGGCCACTCACTGTCAAAAGGTAACTACAATGGCTGGCTAATTAAGCTGCCTAGTTTAATACTTAGTGTTGCAATTTCTGATTTGCTTTGTATTTTCACAAGTTTAGCTCTTGGGGTCTAAGTTTTTGGAACTTTTTTTGGGACCCATATACAAAATTTGGAAATTTGGCTCCAGTTTATTTATGTTGGGGTTCATCTAAAAGGTTAACCAGTCCAACCGCTTTCCAATTCCACGTCTAGCCGACATGGGAATTTTTGTTCACACATCCTCAACAATCGCTCCCTCAAGCAAAAACTCACTATCAATGTAGCTGTCCCTCAAACGATGATCCTTCCGTCCATCATCCCGTTTGACCAGGAAGATCACAGTTCATCAAGATCTCCACCGCGTCAGGGACTTGTGTTACCATGAAGTTTCCATCTCGAGATGTCACCAATTTTCCGACTATTGCATTCTCCTGGGGCTATCAACCTTTGTCTAATTTTTCTCCGAAGTTTATCTTGTGTGTGTAGACATGATTATATCTAGAATCTGGCTCTGATATCACTTGTTGGTGCATGCACTTCCATCCTAATATGTTAACCTTTTAGGATGGAACCACAAGGTCCCAACAATTTATTTACTATTTTATGCCCTGCGTTTCAAGCTTGTTTAAAATATGTACCGTACATTTTGGGTGCTCACAACGTTGTACCCTTAGATATCTTGATCACGTGAATATGACTTTGCTGGGTGTGAGGTAGAGAGTTAACAAATTGATGGTGTTAATTTAAAAAGTAAAGTCATCATTTAGGGAGTCAAAACTAGTAGTTGATCAAGAGAAGGTATAGATTCGATATGGAATTGAAACACAATATTGAGAACATAAATCATAGTATACGTTCTTGTTTATAAGCTTTGAATGCAGGGTACTATGTAATAAAAGTTGTTAACTTGATAATGTTAAATCCTGTTTACGAAAGGCATTTTGAGGTGAAACCTAAATTTTAAAGTCCCATGCTGAGCTCGTTCCTTGCTAGTTTCTACTGATGCCATTCAGATTGGGTGATAATTTAAATTCCCTTGCTTCCTCTTTTTTTTTTAGTACTGTAATTTTTGAACATTTGGTTTGGTGTGGCAGAATTGAAGGACTACCCAATCATCTTTTATGTGGGTAAGCTTGATTTTTTTTCCTTCCTACTTTCATATCTATTTTGCTAATCTATATTTTTGCTTCATTTCTCTGTTATTTTTATCAAGAATTTTGGTTTCTTTGTTTGCTTATATATTTTAGATGTTATATGATCTGGTGGTTGATATGAACCTATGCTTGGATACAGGTTGGTATTTGTGATTGCAGATATTGTGAGTGCATTGCTAATTCGTGTTATTGGCCAGAATCTTCAGATTTCATACTATCAGCGTTTGAAAGCACTAGGTCTTGACGCGATATCAAAAAAGTCAGGTATTTATGACATGTAAGGATACTTTATGTTAAGTTCTGTGGCGGAGAGAAATATAGGATAATTCTATATGTTATTGAGGATGTAAGCATTTTACTAGGAGGAAGACTGTAGGTTAGGTATTAAATTTAGAATTTGTCGTTAGATGAGCTGGGAACTATTGACTGTGGTTGTTTGATAAAATAAAAGTAAACTTCTGTTATTCCAAAAGGCCTGCTTTATTAAGCAATTTAGCTAGTGTTCTAATCCATGTCTTTCCCTTTCTCTCCTTCCTTATTTCTGCTTCACAAGGTAACAAATTTGTGATATCTGTGTTTGTTTCAGCGATCCTTCCTTCTCGAGATATTGCTGCTCTTGTCTACCTATGGAATCCTTTCACAATAGCTGCATGTGTGGGCTTGTCGACATCTCCAATTGAAAACACGGTTGTCATATTCTCGCTATATGCGGCATGTACACGTAAGGAGTTGATTGTATGCATATCTTTTTTTTTTTTTTTTTCCAATATCTGTTTGAAACTTGTTGTCTACAACAGTTATATCTGTAGGTACAATATTAGATCAATTTAACAAATTGCTGGAGGCAATTTTGAGTGCACTGGTACATTCTTCCGTAACTTGTATTTGTTTTCACATATTGTTCTTCTGATGAGCTGTAGGTAAAGTTCCCCTGGCAGCTTTTGGGTGGGTCATGGCAACACATCTTTCCCTGTATCCAATTATTCTAATCATTCCGGTATGTCATCTTTTCTGTCCTTCTTTTTCGGTTAGTTAATTGTATTTCGATACAAACTAGTGAAATCTTCATAAAACATCAGGATGGTTTTGTAAATTTATCGCTTCACTTGTGTAATAATAAGCAACGTTTATTTTTTATTTTTCCCAGGTGATTCTTTTATTAGGATATGGTCCAGAAACTCCTCCCAGAAAATTGTTTAAGCAATACGGCAATATTGAAGATAACCCTTCAAGTGACCACAGTCATCGAGTGATGAAGCAAGAAGCAGCTGCCAATATTTTCTCTTGGAAACCAGTCTTGCAGTTCTTAGTGTGGTCTCTTGTATGGTCAATCTATGTGTTGGTTCTATGTGGTCTATGTGTTAGACGGTATGGTGGCCTTCGCGAGATGTTTAAGAGGTACAAGTAGAATACCAAAGTCATAGATTACCCTTCCTGACATCCTGTCAAATTTAATAGAAGTTATCACAGTTACTCAATGCATGCCGTTCTTTTGTTTTTTTTTTTTGCCAGAACGTATGGATTTATCCTTACGGTGCCAGATTTATCTCCAAATATAGGTGTATTATGGTAAGCCTCAAAGTTCCTGTGTTGAATATTACAATTTTTTTTGTACTTCTGAGACATGGGACTAATATTTCTATTACTGATATTTTGATGCAGGTACTTCTTTGCAGAAGTTTTTGACTTCTTCAGAAATTTCTTTCTGATTGTTTTCCGTATGAACATTTTGTTTATGATACTACCGTTGGCAATACGGCTAAACCACCGCCCCTTGTTTCTGGCTTTTGTGTACATTGCAATCTCTTCAATGTTCAAGTCTTATCCTTCGGTAAGTCCTTCACCTTTGTGCAGAGGTCTTGTGATTTACTGAGTTCAAAGCTTTCTATGCATGACTTGACTATTGTCTGTCAGATTGTCCTTTCCTCTCCATATATGCATAGCAGACGATGATGTGAATCTAAGATATAAGGTTCAAAATTGTATCGTTTTGTCCATAATACAAGCCAAATACCTAAAGGCTTCCAAAACTAGAACCTAATACGGTGATACTGCCGTACGTTGGAGGAAAAAAAGGGAAAAAAAAATGTAGTAAAAAAAAAAAAGAAAAGAAAAAGATAAATGGGATGTGGAAACACATAATTATGTATAATAAATTGGGATCATGTACTCATTTAATTGTTTGTGTTTATGAGTTTATGAAATATAGGAAACCTGATTACACCTTTTCTTTTCTTTTATTTTTTATTTTTTGTTTTTGCTCTAATCCGTTCTTTTCTGCTTCAATCCAATTAGGTTGGGGATTCAGCTCTATACCTTGGTTTGTTGGGATTGTTTGTTAATGAACTAGCGGGTAAGTTGATCGGTTCTATTTCGTTGCATACGATAGTTTAAATAATTAGTTTTCGGTATTTTAAAACTTTTGATCTTCCATGATAAACAGATATGCAGTTCTCATTTTTCCTGTTCTGCGCTTATGTTGGGGTTTCCCTCCTCAGTCCTGTGATGCACAACCTATGGATATGGAGGGTAAGCTGCGGTCTCAAATTGTTTAAAATGGTCAAATAGATAGAATCATTTATCATGACGAATTGTATGTACTGTACAGGGCACTGGGAATGCAAATTTCTACTTTGGAACTGCCATGGCGTATGCTTGCTTACAGGTTTTTTCCCCCCCTCTTATATTCCAGTAAATTTATCCTTTTCAGTTTGTGTAATTTAAGAAGTTGAGACTTAAAGATTATGAAATGATATATAGCCTGATTATTTTAGCCTCAAATGACACATTAGAAAATTGCTGATCTAAATAAAGTGCGTAGTCTACTGAAATATTTAGAGGGTGTTTGGTAATGTTTTCGGAATTGATTTCACGATTTCCTAGGGAATCGATTTCAAAATCGTAGCAGTGTATTTGAAAACAGATTTTGAAATCCTAAAGTTAAATTCTCGTTTTTTCTCTTAGATTAGAAAACAAATAAAAGTTGTTTTCTTTTGTTTTCGACAACGTTTTGCCTCAGTCTTGTGAAATGCGAAGGAGAAACGTGATTCGGGCTGCAACATGGCCATCCTGGCCGCGGCGCACACTCTTGGGTCAGCTTGGGGCCGCGGCTTGGGCGCTCGTGCCGTAGCGCGCGTGGATGGCTTCGAGATCTGACCGCGGCGCCCTCGAACAAACTGTGGCGCGGATGGCTGGTTTGGCTGCGGCCCATGCTGCGGCCTGGGAGAAATGCCTCTGGTCCAGATTTGGTTGCGGCATGGGCTGCGGCACGAGGGTGTCTCTCCTCTTTTCTTGTCCTTCTTGCTCTTTTGCATCTCTAATACTCCATATTTCATTTCAACCTGCAAATGACATAAATTAGACAAGAAAAATGATAAAATGACGCACTATAACTATCAAAATGCTATTGGAGATAATTGATAAAATCAATTATCATTATGTTTTAATTGATATACTAAATATTTTAATATTATTGTTATTAATTTTTAATTAATAATTTTTATTAATTTTTAATTTTTGGCATTCATAATAATTTTTTTAAATTAAATATAAATATGTTTTTATTGACTTATTATAAAATGACTAGTTTTCAAAAATATAACCAAACACAGTTTCATTTTTGTGTTTTTTAAAATATACACTCAGAAAATAAAACCAAACACAGTTTCAGAAACGATTTCAGATCAGTTTTCAAAACGATCTCAAATTTAGTATTTTTGAAAACTTAACAGATTTCAAAAACAATACCAAACGCTACCTTAATGATTTATAACCCATTTCTGACAAGTGACAAAGCTTATTGCTTATTTTGAGATCCTGACGTTCCCCTAGATTTGTAGAATGCTTCACCCGCATCTTATTTTTTTGACGCTGAGTATTTGACACTGCAGATTATTTTGGTGGTTGAGAGCGTAAGTGCGATGCTCAATCACGACAGAAAGTTAACAAAGCTCTCGACAGCAAAGCATCAAGATAGCAAGTCTTGAATCTTGAGCAACTCCTGCAACCATGCAAATTTGCCTACAGTTAATCATGTTCACTTCAGGTTTTAGCGTTCCATTGATGCCAAGGGATCCTAGTAATACACTGCCAAATCGTTCTGACTTTTAGCACTGACATGCCCTCGAGTTTCCCATTGCATCGCGGATGGAAGGCTGATGCATCCTAGAAAACAATGCTTCATTGATCAGCATTTGAATGGATCTTGACTGAATATCGAAGCTTGTAACGGCACAAAAGCAAAGTTTGTTGTAGTATTTTTCTGATGCAAATGAGCACTTAATGGATTTAGAATGAGAGAAAAAATGAAAGGAAGTGAGACCGGAGAGAGACGGAGGAAGAGTGAGACAAGTTGATACCATTTTACATTGCTTGTCAGGAAATATTAACTTTCCGTCTGATTGACACCTTTAAATTTAGAAAATGAAAAATTTTTTATTTCAAGAAAAATAAACTTTCTTAAATTTTCGTATCTGAACATCTAATATTTTTTATTTTTGAAAAATGAAAAAATAGCTCTCTAAAAATAAAAAGTTTTCACCCCCTCAAATAATTTTTCACTTTTAAAAAAAATTTCAAACAATTTTTTATTTTTTATATTTAAAAATTTTTTATTTTTTAAAAATAAACTCCCATCCAAACGTAACCTTGCTTAAGAGTTTAATCTATGCAATTCCAATTTTCCTGTTCTTGTCTTAAATCGATGATTTTTTTTTTTGCCCCTTTTTTTTTATTTAATAATTTTAAGATAAGCGTAATCTTGCTTCTACAGAGATAAGCGTAATCTCTCTTCTTCTACAGAGAAGCGTAATCTTGCTTAAAAAGCTTTCTCAATGAGAAACTTTTATTGCATCAGTACAGTGTTGGAAGAAATTGAGGCAAACTTTTTGGCCTTGTTTAGGGGCAAACACTTTTTTTTTTTTTTTTTTCATCACAATATTAATTTTTATTATTTAAATCTTTAAATTATTATAATAAGTTTTAAATTTTAAAAATTTATAAGTTTATATATACATGAGATTTTTTTTTAAATTACATAAAATTTTAAGATGAATAAAATAATTTTTATATTAATATTTTTTTTAAAAAATTTTAAATTCTTTTTATTTTTATTTCAAATAATTTTTTTTAAATATATTTTTTAAAATACTTTTTTCTAATAAAAAAAAAAATCTTCAAACATATCTCCAAACTAAACCTTTTGTCTCTACTTCTTTTACTTCTTCTGGTGGGAATATCAAGGCGCAAAATCTTTAAAAATGCAACAGGACTGTTCTCTCACCTCAGCCAAATTTGACTCACACTTGAGCTGAGTTTATCTGTCAAATTTATGCTGCAAAGTTCACTTGTGCAGTGTCCAGATGTCAATACAAAATTTCTCTCTCCAATTCTGATGCTGAGGTACAATACGTAAATGCCCACATGCGCTCAGATTTATTTTCAGCAACATTTCTTGGCTGGCCTTTGCCCATGTCATTTTTGGCCATTAATATAGGTTTCTTCTCGTCACTGCTGACATCATGGAAGAGAAACTTAGTTTGGGTTTGGTGTCTGTTTTAAAATATTTTTTTTCTTAAAAAATAAAAAATGAGAATATTTTGAAAACTGTATTTTTAAGTGTATATTTAAAAAACATAAAAATGAAATTTTGTGTAGTTATATATTTTGAAAACTCATTTTATAAGTGAGTATCTTATAAAAACATGTTTATTTTTAATTTTAAAAAAATAATAAAAAATAAATTATTAGTCATAATTAAAAAAAAGACTTTGGTGGTAGGTTTTGCAACGAGCGATAGGAGTGAAAGAGATTAGTGGTCTGAGTTCTAGGTAGCAGTGATGGCTAGATTTAGGTTATAAGTCGATAGTCATTGTCACGAGGGAGCTGTCGTCGTCGTCACTAACCCATGGTCATCAGTCTTCACCGGAGATGGATGCCATCGTTGGACATGATTATCACTGACGTTGCACAGACAGAAAAAGAAAGAGAGAGAGGAGATGGAGAGAGAAAACAAAAACAAAAAGTGAAAACAACTTTTTTTCGTTTTCAAAAAACTCAAAAAACAACATAATTGAAAACGATGTTTTCAAACTGATTTTGAAAACGTTGAATAAATAAACGTTATTTTGGAACCATTTTCATTTTTTGTATTTTTAAAAATGAAAAATCATTCTCGAGAACAAAAACAAACACCACCTTAGCTTTTCTCTATTTAAGAGGTCCGGCGTAGAGATTTTTCACTTTTAATTTAAAATTTTTGTTTAAGTGAAAAAGGCTTTTTTAATCTTTGTATATGAACAAAAAAAATTTTATTTTTAAATATAAAAAAATACATTTTAAGAAATAAACTTTTTAATCAATTTAAATACTTTTTTATTTTTAAATATAACAAAATTTTCATTTTTAAATAAGATTTTTTTTAATTTCTAAAAATGAATACCTTATCCAAATAAAAACTTAGGGGGAGTTTGGGGGAGGTTTTGGAGATGTGGTTTTGGCGTTTGGAAAAAAGTTGGTTTTGGAGAATGTGTTTGAGAGAAAAAACTGTTTAGGGTGAAAAAATTAAAAATTTTAAAAATTTTTTTAGAAAAAAAATATCAATATGGATCTTGTTTTGTTCCTCTCGAAATTCTATGTAATTTAAAAAAAAAATCATCTCATTTAGACTTGTATACACAAAATTATGAATTTTTAAAATTTTAAATGTACTGTAGCGTTTTGGAGATATAAATAGTAAAAAGTGATAAAGTTTTGGAAAAAAGATAAAAATTTTGGTCTGGAGACCCTCCCCAAACGGGGCCTTATTATAAATAGTTGAAAATTAAAAAAACAACCATAAAATCATATCTTTAATTAACTTTTGCTATAAAGAAAAAACTCTTATAAAAAATATCATCATGTCTAAGATTAATTTACTAATAAAAAATATTTATTTTATTAATAAATCTTTTATATATCAAATTTAAATCTCTTTTTTATTAAATATAAATTTTTCATTTATCAAAATAATAAAATAACAAACGAAACATTTATCATTAATTTTAACTTTTTCTCTATCTTTTCTCTCTCTTCCCCCCTCTCTTACGCTGTCTCTTCCTTACTCTCTCTCTTCCTCGTCGAAACCACCATTGTCGTCTGCAACCGAGCTGAGCTTCAACTGCATTGGCGTCGTTGTCGTCACACGGAGATTGTCGAAGCAACCACAATCCCTTGCGAAGCAATGTCGATCACCAAATCTCCTCCGCACAAGCATGATTGAAGGCCGGAGAAAAAAAAAAAAACGCAGAGGGCGGCTCAAGCGCAAAACTTTGGCATCTATGGTGGCATGAGGATGGAACAAGTGTGCGAAAAACAAAGCTCGTGGAGAAGATTAGAGTTGATTGTTAAAGGGAAGAGAGAGATTTGGAAGACCGTCGCCTCGCCTCGTCGAAAGCTTCTCTATCAATCTCCGGCATCTACCACCTCGCCTTGTTGGTGTCCTCATCGTCGGATTGGGGAACAAGAAAAGGGGGGGGGGGGGGGGGGGGGGGGCGCGCGCGCGAATTGCATGTGGGGGTGGGAAGAGAGAGAAATAATAATAATAATAAAATTTTCATTTTTCAAATGTTCATTAAATTTATGATATTTTTTATAGAAAGTTTTATATTGTGATAAAAATCAATCATTATAAATTGTTACATATAGTCTAATTATTCCTAAATAGTTTCACTTCAAATGTCACTCCTAGACATTGGTTTAAGGCCATTCTCTCTGGCACTTAACAAAAATTTTCCCCTTATGATTTACCGAAATGTTTGGTCACACTTTATATTTTCAAAAGTTTTACACCTACCCTTGTGTTTTTCCCGAGAGAAGTTATGGGACGTGTTATATTCTTGGAAACACAAGGAGGAACGTAACGTTTCGATCAAACCCGTTGCTTTTTCAAGCCTGATATCTAAGACCAAGGACATATGAGTATGTCTAATTATTTGTACTTTGTCTGTTGAGATTTTTTTTTTTTTTCCCTTCGTTGGTGGTGTTGAATTTGATCCAGGCTATGTTCTTGATATGCCAAAAAAAAAAAAAAAGGTATAAGTTGGGGAGTAAGCAAAAGGTGGCTCAAAATCCTGGTCCGGGTCATGTGCCCTTCGATGCAATTGAATGAAGAAAATTTTTGAATGCATGAACTTGAAATGGGATTTTTGATTGTTTCACAAGGCATTGTTTATATTTAAAGTCACTACTCTAATCTTGAGCCAAAAAAAAAAAAAGCCACTACTCTAAAGATTGGTCTAGTTCCCTAGGCCAATGGCTGACCACATTCCAGCTTGCTTAGCTATGTGGCTATTATTATTATTATTATTATTAAGATAAAGGCGTCCCCAATTCTCATGGAAACTTTGGATGTTATATGAGTAATTTTCTCAACTAGTAGTAGAAGTCAAATTTGAACTAATTTCATACTTAAAAAATTCACTTTTTTCTATGTAAACCCAATTTTATTCTTCTCACATACAGGTTAATTACTTGGAATAACAAGTTAGTAAACACGTAAATTGTGAGGTATAATTGTTTATCTGTTACCCTGGAGAAATTGATTTTTTTTTAAAGAAAATAGGTGTCAAATAATTTTTGTATATAATTAAGTCATAAGTTAGAAAGTTAACATGAGATTCCCAAAAGCCCCATCACTTTAAAAGGAAAAAAAGGGGACAATTTTGAAAGTTACAGCTTCAAACACTTAGAATGTTCTTATCTTGTGTAGATCTTGGATTTCTTAGCTGCACGCTAGAATATATATACAGGTGAAGTTTTAAAGTTGACGGTCGAATAGATCCGACAGTATAATATTAAGATTAATTATGTCTAACATTTTTTTTTGTTAATACATGTTATTTGTAACAAAAGTTTTTAAATACAACATATTACGTTTAAAGTTATAGAACTATAGATGTAGATCAATTAACTAATAGTAACATGAGTTTTTAAAAAATTAAATTTATCGGATCAGTAGAGTCATTGGACCAAAAACTCATATTTTATGACTATATTTAAGTAAAATATGTAATTAATCAAGAGAAAAGAAGCCCTTTCATGTTGCAATTTTCTTCATACATACATACATATATATATATATATGAAATGAAAAAATGGTGGCCTAGTTGATCACACTACATATACAAAGTATCCATTTATCTAGTACTTACAGTCTTCTCAAAGCTTAATTAGACCATGTTAGGCAAAATTTCCCATTCATTCAATCAATTATATTGGAAACATAAATTGCGAAAATCATACATGAATGAATCGGCCGCATGAGAGATTTTTGAGGCAATTGGTGATAATTTATTGGCAACTCAAGACAACAAGACAATTGGAAATGTATTATATGACCTATAAAAAGTGGAGAATTGGCACTAAATGAAAGAGAGAAAATTATTAAGATTTCTTGCGTTTTAAGCCACTGACTTTCTACATATAGTATAAAACACCGAGCCTGTCGAGCCCTTTAATTATATACTAGTCATGATACACGTATTTGATTGTTTTAATGGACTTTATGTGTGTGTGTGTGTGTGTGCGCGTGTGTGTGGGTGTGGGTGTGTGTGTGTGTGTAAGTTATTTAAACAAGTAGATATGTTTAACTATATATATCTGGCTAACTTGCTTGCCGACTCCAGTTCACTGGGGTGCTGTATATTTTAAGAGATGGAATCAGCAAATTCTTAATCTATAACTTCTTTAATGATGCTAGCTTAGGTGTCGTTTTACAAAAAAATTACATTTTAATTTTACTCAAATGCAATATAATTTTATACCAAATACAAATTTTGCAACAGTATTACGAAAATAATTACTATTCAAAACATTTTTAAAACAATCACATCAACTTTTCAACTCTATTATTTATCTCTACTTTTACCAATCACATCAACTTTTCAACATTAAAATATTTTTCATCCAAACACACATTTCATTCAAATACAAAACAAATACTTTTCAACCAAATACAACATTCAGAAAACAAATTTTATTCAAATACAATCAAAATGCAATGCATTTACCAAACGCCCCCTTAATATACAATCATATACCTAATTATCTTGCAAATGTAGTACAAATATACATTTAAATATATACATATAAGCTATATATCTACAAATTATACATAAAATGGAACTAAATTTATTTTGCCAGATGGGATGATAGTGAAATAAGATTCCTCTAGTCATGACTCCCATATATATGATCTATATATATTATGCATTTCAGCCTCATTCCTTTTATAAATAAGGTTTTATTTATTTATTTATTTTTGGTGCTGTTGTTAAATCAGCCTCACAGCTTGACAAGTGTCAATCGGAGTTCAACAGTTATATATGTAAATATATATAGATAGATGCATATAAACAAATACCCTTAAGTTTATCCAAAAGCTTCATGTTGGATAGGCAACATTTCACATTGTGTGTGTGTGTGTGTTCATGTGGTGCGTGTTTTGGTTAGATATAGTATAATGTTTCTGTTATGAGTCTACAATGTCATAAAATATTTGTTATGGTGAAGAATTCGAATATGTTGGATTCAAAAAGAAAACATTTGTTTTGCTCTTGTAAGATTAAGAATGGGAAGGTGATCTTTAGGGGCTATAAAGAGCATAATTTAGGGGAAGGGAAGAGCATTCACTAATTATTATAGACCATTGCTTTTGCTTTTACACGTCAGGGACAGCAAGAACAACTTTCTCCTTAATTCTCTCAATTTTTGACCAACTCAAGAGCCAACAGATTAATATATACCATCACCGACATATATAGATCATCTTTGTTTCCTTATTATTAATAATTACTATTATTATTTTTAGTGCTTTTAATTTAAATGGTAGTCATAATATTTCTTCTTGGTGTTAATATTGATTTGTCATAATATTCTTGATATTAGTATTATTAAGTACTAGTGATGAACATACTCACCTCCCATTCATATCCTCAGTACTATACATACTTGATATTTTATAGTATTACAACTTTCCAATAACCACTATAATACCCTAATTTTCATAATCCAGTGTGGTCAAGTTTATGTTTTTGAACGAAGTAGATGTGTGTGATGCTACCTAATTAAATGGATTCTTATTAATGGTTATTAGTTTCTAAACAATTTCATTAATTGATATAAAATTAAAAGATCTTGAAGAATAGTCATTCTTGAAGTGAAGAGTCATTTTTTACAAGTTATTCTTAGAGAATTTATTGGTTTTTATTAGTTATTTTTATTGTTTTAGTGTGATATTGATTAATTTTAACATTTAAAAACATATATTATTAATAAAAATACTGAAAAATTCCATATTTTTATAGCAAACAAAAGGCTTTCTCAAGAAAAAGAGGGGGAAAAGAGCTCCATATTTTCGTTCAGCTCCCATAAAAGTTGGTTTTTCCAAGAAAAAGACAAAAGAAAAAGAGGGGGAAAAAAAGGAAAAAAAATCAATATTCTACCTAAGGGATATTATTGAACAAAAATGAAGCCCCTAATGGTCTTTGCATGTGGGCACCCATGATCAGATTTGTGACACTGTGCAAAAGCATAACAGGTGGGACTCCACCTGCAGACAGGAGAATTTTCCATGATATTATTTATAAAAGAAAAATGAAAAATAGTTAAAACCTTATTTTATACGGAAAACCTATAATGGGTGACAGTTTAAATAGCCATGGGTAAGTTTAATTTAAAACTATTGGATGTATTTTTAATGACTGAAATATAAAAAGTGTATATTAATTAAAAAAATCCTAAGTTATAGGATTATAGTTATTTAATATATTATGATAATTTTTAAACTAACCACTAAATTAAAATTATTATAATTACTGGATAATTTATTATAATATTATCGTTTATCTTGACTTATATAATTATTTACTAGTGATTTTTATAATGATTAAATTAATCAAGTATTTTCCGTCTCACTTAAATATACTACCTTACAATCTAAATTAAATGCATATCAATTCATCAATTTATAACCATTAGATCCTATAAAAAAACTATAACCTACCATTAGATCCTATTAATTAAATATTTAAACTATAACCTACCATTAAAAACTATAACTATTAGATCCTATTAATTAAATATTTAAACTATAACCTACCATAGTTTTCCCCTACTTTACAATGATATAAAAGAGAATTAAAAACTATCATGATCTAAGAGAACAAAAAGCTTGCCCATTCTTGTGATATGGGGAATTATGAGTTTAGAAAGAGATTTGGATTCGAGTTAGGAGAATACTCGTGAGAGCTTAATTTAAAAAAATAAAAATAAAAACAGCTTGACCTTATTAGCAACACCTTTTTGGGGTGTATTTATTTATTGTATTGCTAAAGTCATTTTTAATTAGTTTTATAATTCCAAAATAGGAGCTGTTTGAGCTGTCCTTATTGTGCACCCTTTCAAGGAGATCTTTCTCTTGGCCATGCCAAGCAGTCAAGTATAATCTGCGTTTGTGTCATCATCTCAAATATATATATATATGGAAACCAAGTTTGATCATTTGTGCATCAAACAAAGTACTCTTATGTGATCATATTAATTATAATCACCGAATATATATACTTAATAATAAGTCCAAAATATAGTCTTCTATATGAGAGTTTAAAGCGTACTTTTCACAATTATTATCATATATGTATATATGTACATTCTTTACACAGGATAATATATATAATACTAAAGAAAAGAAGATCATCTTTAAACTTAGCTTAAAACGGTATCCACGACCTATGCAAGCCTATATATGGCATCGCTAACTTTAAAGATTTAGAACCAGCTGATATTCTACACAGTAAACATCTCATCAAAGACTTCATTCAAGTCTTGATATAATAGCTTGAAAAGAATCACCCAAAAAAAAAAAAAAGAAAAAAGAAAAACCATTTTAAAACCAGACAAATTTGCATAGCTAGGAAATCCCTCCAATATGTTTATGTTATATTTACACACACACACACACATATATATATTCATTCCCTGGATTCCTTTCTATCTAATTTTGTGGTCCAAATATACATAAATATCAAATTAAATTAGTGGTGACAGATAGTACTTAACTCACTAAAACTATATTAATTTAATACTAAACTTTGACACATAATTGAGGAACATAACTTACAGTGACCTACACCTAAGTTTGTGGTGGTCATTGCAAGGCCAAGACCAAGACCGTGGCTCAATGGGCCGGTGGGGCGGTGCTCTATGTGTCGGAGAGATGGGTTACAATGATCATCTCTAGCTAAATATATATACTCTACTCATCTTCCTTTTTTTTTTTTTAATATATACGTACAACATATTAGTTCGCAATCTCACACCCTTACTCACACTAATTATAGTATCATGTAAATGTACTAGGGGTCTAAACCTACCATGGCTTATAAAACATTGCTTGGATAAAACTTATTATTAAAAGCTAGCTTAAGGAGAAATGATATCTAATTTATGTGTAAATATCATAACAGATTAATAATTTGATGATTACTATAATCTAATATTTAGAACCCTCCATATCCTAAATTAATGACACTAATGTTGAGTGTATGATTACATACATGTATTAGATTAGAGACCAATCTTTGAGATTGATCATGATATATATTCCCCTATATCTCAACAGCCTAAACAAGATCTAGTAAAAGATATTGTTCCTCAACATAAAAGAAAAGAAAAATGTATAAATATGTATGAACACAAGAACAAACATGTGTGTGTGCGTTATTGTATCAGCATCACATAGATACTGCGGTATTTATCTTAGATATTGGTCAGATTTCAGTAAGTTGGCAAAACCCCACATTAGACTTTAGACTTTTCAGTATTTAATGTGGTTCATTTATAATATATATATATGTGTGTGTGTGTGTGTAAGTTATACATATATCCATAAATATGTATATATGAAAGTTAAGTTTAGTCAGACAGGTACTGTGAACCTCTATCCTCTCAAATATAGGGAAACAGCCCTTTATTACCCACAAGATTTCCATAAAAAAGGCCAAAATTCTGCCTCGTGTTTCTTCTTCAGTTAGTTCCATGTTACATGCAGTCTCTATAACCATTAATATTGCCATAAAAATTAATAAAACATATATATTTATATATCTGTTTATATATATATATTTAGCCATATGGTAGAGACAACGAGGAAGCATCATGGGAGCTTCTCATTTCATTGCTAGGCTCTCTCTCACAAGTCACAACCCAAATTTTTATACGTGTCCCCCGTTGACAAAAAGATAAATATTTGTATATAAGTTATATATCCAGACAGAGATAATTAATAATTCTAAACTATTCTATCTCTAACTACTTGTACAGCGCGCTTCTTTGAGCAACCAACTGCACGTACAGAAAACAAAGACAAATCCCAAAGAAAAAAATGAAAACGAATAATATTAATATTAATTCTATTATTATATTATTATTATAAGAAAGATTACAACACCGAATGAATATTATTAATTTTATTATTATAATATTATTATAAGAGAGATTATAATATCAAATAATATAAATATAATAAGTAAATAGTGAAAAGTTATTTAGAAAAACAATTGCATTTATATTGCATTCTGATACAATATAATATTTGTTTGGTTCATAGTGCAATGTATTCATATATAAACACTTTTTAACTTCAAATCTAATATAATAACTATTCTTATATTTTCTTTTTTATTTGTACTCTTTTTCTATCTATTTATTTGTATCAATCATATCACATGCTCTCTCCCTCTAACAATCTAAATACATATTACATTTAAATACTATAAAGATTCAAAATATGTAAGTACACATCACATTTAGTGTATTCTATTTAAATGACATTCTCGATTAATTACTCCTTCAAATGCCTTAGAAATATAGATGGTGTGTAATTTTAATTTATATGAAATTGTAGCATTCTCCTTGTATTAATATTAATAAAAAGAAATAATAATAATATTATTATTCTTTCTTTTCCCAAGTAATTGTAATGAGTTGCTTTTGGGTTGCCTATTTAAGAAGATTTTCAAAGGGGTGGTTGCTGAGATATACATGCCAGCACTTTCTTCTCATTCCTGTCTAAATATTCATCTCCACGTTTCCGCCTCAACTTCTTCTTCTTCTTAAAACTCTTCTTCTTATTATTTGTAATTATATTCTCTTAATCTCTCTTGTTTCCTTTTTTGTGCCAAAACCTTTTCTAGATCTTTCTATTAAGTTCTCTGCTGGTGTGAAGGTTGTTAGAGGAAGAAGATGTGGCCACTTTTCATTGGAGCTTTGGTTGTTATAAGCATCACGCATTGGATTTATAGGTGGATGAATCCCATGTGCAATGGGAAACTTCCACCAGGGTCAATGGGATTCCCACTTTTAGGAGAGACCCTTCAGTTTTTCAGTCCCAACACTTCTTCCGATATACCACCTTTCGTTAGGCAAAGGATGAAAAGGTATGCTTTTTTTCTTTTCTTTTCTTTTGATCAATCTAAATTTAATGATAAGGATAGAGAGCGGCGCACCAGAAACCCGAGGGAGGCAATGCATCCTTACTTGGAAGAAGTGTAGCAATCTAATTCCTGATCGATCCCAATGTAGCGATGAGACTATCTCGAACTCAAGACTTTGTCAGGGGAAACTAGCAGTCTTACCAATCTGCCAGATACCAGTGGAGTAGTAGTTCTAAAAAAATCCTTTGTGATGCCCTTCAATATTTTGATATATTTTTGTGGTTTCAGGTATGGACCGATATTCAAGACCAATTTGGTGGGAAGACCGGTTGTGGTATCGACTGACTCGGATCTTAATTACTTCATCTTCCAACAAGAGGGACAATTGTTCCAAAGCTGGTATCCAGATACCTTCACAGAGATCTTTGGAAGGCAGAATGTTGGCTCTTTACATGGTTTCATGTACAAGTACCTCAAGAATATGGTGCTCAATCTCTTTGGTCCCGAAAGTCTCAAAAGGATGCTTCCTGAAGTTGAACAAGCCGCCAATGGAAAATTACAACGATGGTCGAATCGGGGAAAGATCGAATTAAAAGAAGCAACTGCAAAGGTAATTAGTTTTGCACTAACCATTCTTCTTGTCATTGAAACTCATCGACAATATATTGTTGTTCCAAGTCTGATTATTTTGTTGGTATGGCAGATGATATTTGACTTGACAGCTAAGAAACTGATCAGCTACGATCAAGAGAACTCCTCGGAGAATCTAAGGGGAAACTTTGTTGCGTTTATCCAAGGATTAATCTCTTTTCCTTTGAACATTCCTGGAACAGCTTACCATAAATGTTTGGAGGTAATCTGAATTATTCCCACATTAACTATCAAAAAAATAAAAATAAAAAATTCCCTGTAGATATTATAAATAATTTTTTACATTTTATTTCTTGTTCATTTGAAGCAAATTCTAGTGTATTCTATTGCTATTGACTCTAAATTATTAATCTCAGGGTAGGAAAAGGGCAATGAGAATGCTAAAGAACTTGCTACAAGAAAGGAGAGAAAACCCCAAAAAGCAGCAAAGTGACTTTTTTGACTTTGTCCTTGAAGAACTTCAGAAGGAGGGAACAGTTCTCACAGAAGCAATTGCTTTAGATCTAATGTTTGTGCTTCTCTTCGCCAGCTTCGAAACGACTTCCTTAGCCTTAACTTTAGCCGTTAAGTTTCTCACGGACCATCCTCTAGTGCTAAAGAAGTTAACGGTATGTGAACAACCAGACAAAACCATATATATATATGCATATATTTATATATATTTTATTTTTTCCATAGCTTTCATTTTCACCTCTCTTACTATTGCCTATCTTATTCCAGGAAGAGCATGAGATGATACTAAAAAACCGGGAAAACGCCGACTCTGGAATCACATGGAAAGAATATAAATCGATGACGTTTACGTTTCAGGTAGGTAACAACAGATTTTAACTTCATTGCTTTGAAGAAGAAAATATGAGAACGTTTTCTGTATATGGTTTTGTATCATACACCGACATGTTGAACTTTCATAGGTCATAAATGAAACAGTTAGACTGGCTAATATAGTTCCTGGCATCTTCAGAAAAGCACTCAGAGATATCCAGTTTAAGGGTATGTCAAAACTCCACTACTTTTTACTTTTCCAGTTTTGTAGTATATTAGATATCAAGAATGGTAATTAATACTTTAGCATTTAACTTGAGATGATAAAAGTGTTATCTGGTCTAAATACAGGACATACCATTCCAGCAGGCTGGGCTGTTATGGTCTGTCCACCAGCTGTGCACTTGAACCCGGCAAAGTACGAAGATCCTCTGGCCTTCAATCCATGGAGATGGGAGGTATTCTATTTGTTACTCATTCATCTTAAAAATTAGGAAAAAAAAAAAAGAAGGAAAACTCATAAAACAAACTTTATTTGACAACTTCAACCTTGATCTTAACGTGTTCTTGCTTGTGGGGAAATCTTGGTGACATTCTAGGGAGTGGAATTAAACGGTGCTTCTAAACATTTCATGGCTTTTGGTGGTGGCATGAGGTTCTGTGTTGGAACCGAGTTTACTAGGGTGCAAATGGCAGTGTTTCTCCATTGCTTGGTTACAAAGTACAGGTAAGCGTGTCTTTAGATACTGAAGCAATAAAAAGAGAAGAAGAAGGAGAAGAACAGAGAGACTAACTTATTAATATCTGAATGTTTTTCCAGGTGGAGTGCAATTGGAGGAGGAAACATAGTCAGGACTCCTGGTTTACAATTTCCGGATGGTTTCCACATCCAGATGGTGGTGAAAGATCAAGGAGAAAACGACACGGCATAAAGCTTAAACATTATCAAGAACCAATACAAGAAATAGAAAACCAATTTTATGGCCAATGAGAAAAAAGATTACAACTTGATTACCAAGGAGTTCATTTCCAATCTGCAAAGACAGTCGAAAAAAACAATTCGGACAATGTACAAAGAGAGCAGTTTTAGTGGTCACTCCACAAGTTAAGAAAGACCTATAGTTTTTCTCGGGGTGGCATCTAAGTTTTGTTTTTCTAAGCCAAATGAGTCTCGGAAAAAGTTTTGCTTCATGGCATTCTAAGCTCTGAGATATGTATAACACAAATTTATCAAAATAAAGATTTACCTGTAATAGTCATTGTAAATGATATAATACATCTATTTTCTATATTGCTGTTCATTCTTAGAAACAGAGCTGTTTTTTAATTCTACAATTTTTCATGGTCTTTGTTGCCAAGTCTTAATGCAACCTTTGGAGAGGAAGATTGTGGAGAGGACGTAGGAACTCACACGGCAGCAACATATTCTGATTATTTTTTCCAAATCTAAGCCTGTTAATCTTACCCCGCTTCCCTTCAGAATTTTCGTCGCCTTCAATATTCTCCATCTGTTCCTCTCTCCTTTATCTGCTACTGTTGGCCTACATTGTCAATCAAATGCTGCGTGGCACGTGTATTTCGAACACGCCCCTGCTTGTGTTTGGCCTTGTGAACGTGATGGAGATGGTAGTTATAATCAGCTTTCCTCTCGGAAAGGTTGTGCCTGAGATCATTGTGGATGCCTTTTCTCGCATGATGATCACCAGACTTGTGATGATGCCTCGTTGCATGCTTCTGATTGTGTTTGTTCCCGTGAATGTGATGGTGGTGGTGGTGGATATGAGTTTCACGCCTTCGAATATCCCGAACACTTTCGTTGTCAGCCCACCAATGATCTTCCCACCAATCATAAATAGGATCAAAGAGTCCCTTCTGGTGTAAAAGCCATAATAACACAATCACTGCAACTCAAAGGACATTGTGACTACATAATTCTTCAAGGTTAAAAAAAAGAAAAAAGAAAAAAAAAAAACTTTTCTGATGGGGAAAAAAGAAAAAAATGAAAAATGAAAAAGCAGGTTACCCGTTGGAAAGATTGCCAAAAAAAGACCAAACATTACTATCCAACTCATGCATATGTACTGGATGTGGCATTTGAAGTCAAAAAATCCATAGCATTTCCTTCTGCCAAAAAGACAAATGTTGATTAAGTCGTGTGGGGGACATGAAGGTAAGGAAATTAAAAGCCGAGTTAAGGCACATGAAAACAAGGATGAGACAAAATTACCTGCAAGTTTTTCCCGTAATAAAGTCTGCCAAACCTTTCCACATATCATTCCAGATGCTTTCAATTGTCTGAAAGAAACCACCCTTCTTTGGCTGATGAAAGGGAGTACTCTGCACCAAACGAATGACTTCAAATTGTTCATACGCAATCATATAGGTCAAATAGGAAGAAAATACATGAGTAATTCTCTAGTATTCTGCTTGTCACTGTTGTTCCTACTCATCATATGCTTCCAAAAAATTTTCTTTGCTATAAAAGAATAGGTTTTGGGGGGTGGCGTAGACAAATAACTTAGCGGAGGCAAGCATTCCCGCATCGGATATGGATCGCCTCGACAAGTGGATTGCCCATATCACCCTGCTTAACGCGGTGGATCTATCTCAAATCCAAGACTTTGTGAGGAAATGAGTGACCTTACCACCCTACCAAATTACCGATGGTTTAATACTGAGTGAGATGACCTAGAAGTATTGAACTACCATGGCGAGTCTGTGATTAAAAGTTCAAGTGCTTGGTGACCCCTCTATCAGGATCAAGATTTTCCCCTGCTGAGCTAGTATACGATTGAGAGTGTCTGAGACCACATCCCCACATATGCTTATCGTTGGCACACTCGGTGGGGCTGGGGTGACGTGCTTCTCATCACGGGGTAAGGCCTGACTAGTCAATGAACATTCATGCGTGTCCGGGGAGCCCCTTTGGTCATGCCAACGCCAGTCACCACTTTTCCCAGTCTTTATATTATTAACCAATTTGACAGGTGGTATTTTTCCAAAGTTTTGACGGAGAAAATAATATATGTGAGAGAGAAAAACAAATTTAGAGTTAAAAATGTGCATACCTGTGTTCCATTATCGAGGACAGTTGAAGTTGTAGCAAATTGGCACTCAGCTCTATCCACTTCATTATAATCAGAGTCCTTAAGTATAGCTGTATATTTAAACTCTACGCATTAGCCTAGAAGATCTCATTATTATTGTAGTCTGATATTTCATTAACCACTTTTAGTCTTACCTGCACAAATATAGTTTGCAGCTTGATTAGTTGCTGGGTAGAGCTTAAATGATCTGATTATCTCTTCTTTTGGCTTCATAATAAAGAATTGTTCCTGTTGAAAAAAAACCCTTCATCAAAATCCTTGCCCTTTATTTCAATACCAAAGCGCCATAAATGTTCAATAGAGGACAAGATATAAAATATTACCTCCATGAGTGTCACATCTCTGGAGCAATCGAACTGCAAGTTTGGAAAATCAATCGCCAGCTCAAATTATGTGTTCCAACATAAAATCCATAAGAAATTAAATTAATTATAGATATATAATATTATGTATACATTTCCAAGAGACTTTAAGAAACTAAATTTTCATTTCGGATTTTATGTGGACACTGAATTTTAATAGTTAGTTTAGTCAATCTTCAAAAAGAAAAAATGAAGCTATTTAGAAGTATACAAACGAAACTAGAAAAAGTTGAAAAACTACAAGAAAACGTAATGTACGATGCCAAAAGTCTGAAACGACACTTAAGTGACAATAAGTAAAAAACGATAACAACGGACAGACGACCTCGAAGGAACAAAACGGAGCACTAAAGCGACGTGGGAACAAATGAACGACACAAAATTGAAGCCACAAGTCAGCGAAATAGAGTGCCGAACTTTGACTTTTTGATTTTAACTTTTCGTTGCCCCACATCAGCTAGTAGTGTCATCCATAAGGCCTTTATCAGCAATTCATTTTTAGTTTAATTGTGAATAACAATTAAATAAACTACCCACAAGTGAAAAACCACAACCTAGGAAAAACGAACTTGCTTAAGTGGACGACGACAAAAGTAAGGAGGAAGCAAAAAAAAAACGACACAGAAGGAAACAAAGACAATAGCTGAAAAACGACACCAAAACAAATATACGACTCAAAATTAGAAAACGACAGCAAAGTAAATCGACACAGCAAAAGAGAATAGACGACGCCAATGCAGAATGATTGGAAAAAGATAACAGTTATGTAAAGATCACAAAAGCAAAAGGAGAAACGACAACAGAGAGTAAAACGACACCACAAGGCATAAAGTACAATAAGTGAGACAGGACCCCCAGGTAAAAACCACAACAAAGGAGGAACGAAACTTTGAGTGACGCCAAAATAACGACAACAATAGATATAACCAAATTAAAATAAATAACAAAAGAAAAAAGACATCAATATAGAAAACTTGGAGAAACGACATCAATTACGCAAACGACACCGAAAGCAAAGGAGAGCGTTGCATATCGAAATCCGACAACAAAACCATAAAAATGACAACAAAAGCAAGAAATGGCAACATTGAAAAAATGATGTAAACGACACCAAAAGCAAGGGAGAAAACGTTTGGGCCACTCCTCCAGATTACCTGAAGGAATAACAGCCTTGCATAATGAAAAACGACAACAAATTATAAGACAACTCAGAAACAAAAGGAGAAGATTGGCTCAAAAAAGAAAAACGACAAGAGCAAAGGAAAGCTATAAGTCACGGCTTAACCTACTCTCTTCCTTGTATAGGTCCATATACACCTAGTTGAACGTTTTCCATTCCAGAATTAAATTCCAAATTCCTATAGAAAAAACTAATAATAATGGCAAAGAGGAACAAAATTCCCATAAAAATACCGTTAAGCCGTATGATGCTTCCACTTCCCCAGTGTTCTTAGTTTTGATTGTAGCAACCCCAACTTGAGAAAGGGCTTCAAATGTTGGAATGTTGATGCTTAAAATTTTTCCAGGGCTCCTGAACATTTAGTCAGAAATTATGGATAAAAAAAAAAAAGGAAGATTAGTGAGAATTTATCACTAAACAGCAATTTTTAATAACATCTACCAAACCATTTTTATGTTATCTAAGACTGTCTTTAATGCAAATATGAAAAGTAGATATTTGATATGTTATTTTACTTTACACTCCAATACATAATGCATAAAACCCTTAAAAATAAAACTTAGTATTTAAATAATTTGAAAACAGTAATATTCTAAAGATAAATGAAAAAGTCAAGGCACCAACCAATAATAAACATGAAATTTTGGCATTTGCAATATTTGGTAGAAAATTCTTCACCAAGAATAATAATTGTCAAATAACATCGAAAACAATATTACAATAAAAAAATGGTTTACTAACTAAATAATATTTGACTTTGGCACGTGAATTTAATATTGTATTAAAGATGCTCTGACACAACATATAAAATCTTCCACTAGTAACGACATGAAAATGACCAGTTATGAAAAATATAACAAACCAGCCTCCCTGTGAAAAAGACATGGAAGATGTTTACTTTGTGGCAATAAATGGTTAATAAGAGTTGACAAGAATTCTATCTCATTCCATTTAATGCCATTCCATATTTAAGAAAAAATTGATTGCGCATGCCAAGCAGGAATATTTAGAATATGTGATCCACATTAGCCATCAATTATTTTCCCACAGGCTAATAATAAGAAAGAGAAAAATCAACCTTTGATAAACGTATTCTACGTCATCAGCACTTAGCTCAATCAAGAGATTTGAATTCAGAACTTCAGTAACTCCTATTGAAAATGAATGAGTCCCTGCATTCTGAAAGATTAAATAAAAATAAATAACTAAATAAATAAATTCTATCAAAATAATAATAATAATAATAACAGAAAATGAAATCCTTTCAAATGCAAGTCTAGTTGCTGAAACGTAACTGGATGTTGGTTTATCCTTTCAAACCTTCCTTGCACACCATATAGTGGTACCTGCTTTCTTCTAATTCTGTTCTGGTCAGCCTGTGAACACTTTATACTTTTTTGGTCAATTAGATAAGGATGAAGAATAATTAAATCTTTCCAAAACAATTCAGTAGACAAGAGTAAAGAATGTGCCTGCTTTTCTTGTTATGCAAGAATTTGAACAAAATAGTTACTAGAAAACAGTCCCTTGAATCACAATTTATATATTAAAATAAAAAAAAAAAAGATCAGATAAGATGAAATTGTGTTTCTGAAACTTAATTATGGTTAACTAACCTCCCAGAAATTCCATAACTGATTATGAAGGCAACTCCAAAAGGGTGAAGAGCAGAAGTTTGGCTGCTCATTAAAAGCCTCATAACCAACACCAATTTTGTTACACTCCATCCCATCTAAGGTAAATCTGAGTCTCTCAAGTAGCATCCACATAGAGAAGTTCCCTCCCAAGCTTTGTGGTTGGCCAGGTCCCCCCTTCCCCAACATAAAAGCGAAATGATCAGCTCATATATCAATAAATATAAGGGAGTTTTAAAGATAGAGACTGATATGTTTATTTATTAATAGAAACTATAATTTTATCTGATAACTCGATTTTTTTAACTATCTAATCTCTAAATTGGAGTAATTATGTAACGAGTTTTAAATTTTATCGTGAACTCATATAGATCATCCTTTTAAAAACTAAATCTAATAATTAAAACTACAATTTTTATCGATAGTGAAAAATGACAATTCTTACTGTAAAAATCTCTTCAATATAATACTAAAATAAAAACATAATTAATTTCATTTGTATCCCCCGACCTATGGGGTCATCTCCCTTTGCTAGCCCTTCTCTCCCGAGCTTCAAATTTGTGACATTCATGGTTAAACTTACAATGTTTCATTACGCACTATTTGTCCTTTTTTTCCTTTCTTTTTTTTTTTTGTGGATAGAATGCTACAAACAACGTCAAAAATTGAGACTCGGGCTGAAGTAAGACAACCCATGTGATCTAAGTGCACAAGTAAAAGGAAGCCTAAAATAAATCAATGAACTGATAAATTGTTCTACATTTGACTTGAAATACATTAAAAAGTCAGAGGATGATCCTGAAGAATATAATACCTGTCTAGGTATCACAAGGTAGAAGTCCTCGAATGATGGAATATTGGTGTATCCAACGAAATCTCCAATGAGATTAACTCTTAGGAAATTGTCATTTGATGTTGCTGTCCTATTTTCAGGACCTACAATCACTTCCTAGTTAAAGAGAGAGAGAGAGAGATGAGACTGTCTATTGTCAACAAGAAGATAAATACTTATATATATATATATATATAAACAAGACAACCTGTATATAAGGTCAATATTAATGTTCAGAGACGACATACCGAAATTTTAGATCCTGTCTTCACCTGGATCTTGACACTGAATCCCAGTGATCTCTGTCCAATACTGAACACATGGAACCTAAAATGGAATTGAAGATAATACTGCTTAATGGTGTTATATTAAATATTAATCCAAAAAATTAAATTGTAAATCTCCCCATTAAAAAAAGGGTTCTAAACCAAAGTAGATAATGCAAGGACTATACCAATCACCGGGGAAACGGACACAGTGTGCGGTATTAGCCTTTCCCTTCATCCACTTATCAACTAATGTAAACAAATTCAGAATTAATAATCACATCATTAATTATGAGGAAGCATCTCATAACTGAGCATTAAGATGCTGAGGAAAATTGACTCACAAACATTTCCACATGACGAAGGCATCCGCCGCTGCGGCCCACAAGGACAACAAATTGGCTGCAGATTATGCAAACAACGTAGGAAATTACAAGTGAAAAGTACAAGAATAAGCTTTAAACTCCGTTTGGTAAATGTATTATATTTGTATTATATTTGAATGTAATTTATATTTAAATAAAAAGTATTTACATTGTATTTGAATACAATGTATATTTAGATGAAAAATATTTGAATTGTATTTAAATAATGAATATGTGATGTGATGGGTAAAAGTAAAGTGAAAAAAAGAAGAGAGAAAAAGAGTATGTGATGTGATTAATAAAAATAATAGGAAAAATAAAATAATAAATAGTAATTATATTTGATTTAAAATATAATGTGATTAGTATTTATATACAATACTTTTACATTTAGATGAAAATTGTATTATATTTAAATATAATACTAATGTAATATTGAAAACAAACGATGCCTTAGGAGGGAATGAAATTGAAGAAGGTGGAAGTGTCACCTCAGTGTGCTCCATAATGTGACCATTTTCGTCTCGCAACCTGCACAAAGAAACCAATCAGTCATCTTGACATAGGTTGGAAACAATGACACCTTCTTCCGTTATTAAATGTCACGTGTTTGATCATGAAAACTAAAGTGTACTCTAAATAAGGCTTAAATCTTCATCCATTATACATTAATAGAGGCTATGTTCTCATATAACCACGTATTTCTAAAGGGCAATTAGACCATCAAAGTGGGACCCCGAACCCATCTTTCAAGGATGTCAAAGAGTATAGGTCTTACCTATTGCAGAAGTGGTATAAAGAAAATTGTTAAAAAGCGTTATCACTGCTAAATACTATTACTAATATAAGATATATCTCATCATAAAACTCACTTTCTATTACATAGTGGTATTTAATATTATTAGTGTCCCTTAATATTGGCTGCGGTGTAAAAGATTTTCTTTAGAATTTCATCAAAAACATCTTTTTGTCATTTTGTAGGAAGGTCTACCTCTCACATATCTTCACCACTTTTGCACTAGCTTCTGGCTCACATTTGCGTGTCTTAACATAATACTCTTCCGGCTTATACGACACATCCTGTTAAAAGAAAGAAAAATTAAAAAAAAAATTTGTTTTCTACATATAGAATGGGAAAGTTTTTTCAATAACAAATTAAAAATCGCTCACTCGAATGTACGTAAGCTCGTAAAGGGCATAAGCAGCCGATTTGTTTACAGTCAAAACCGGTGGAATTCTCAAAGTTTGCATCTTTTGGGTCGAATTCTCTTCCACTTCTACTATTTCAGCCATAATTGACGCCTCTCCACCACTCTGTTTTTATAAAAAAAAAAAAAAAAAAAAAAAAGCCCTCTTACCCACTTCATTGTTTTTGCTACATAAAAAGAATCTACAATCTTGAATCATATTAATGCACTTGAATTGTCCCAACAAAAGGTAAGATATAAGGAAATATATAAAGAGAGGGAATTTTTTTTTTAATTTACCGAGCCACTTGGAACAGCCAAATTAAGAACTATCTTTTTGGTGCAATTGAGGTTGTCGGAGTCTGAATTCTTCTGGCACTTCTCGAGCTTCGACTTTGAAAGGATTTGAACACCAAACGTGCCTTGCAAAACGACCAAAGTTCCCAGAAACCATATCACTGCGACAATATGCTTATACACTCCAAAATCCCGGTTCTGCGTTCTCATTTTTTCTGATGAATTTCCTTCTTTTTTTTTTTTTTTTGGTTGCTTTTTGTTCGATGTCGGGGATAATTTTTGTTTGGCTGTCGAGAAATGGTTTTGAAGGACGCAGAAAGAGTACGATTTTGGCGGGGTGGATGTTGTCAGGTTTTAAAACCGCCATCAACGGTTCGTTCCCTTTTTTTTTTTTTTTTTTGCATTTTTATATTTATATACCTAAACTTATTGTAAACTTTCAATTTATACTCTGAATTTTTAATTTTTATTATTTATATTCTGAACTTATAAATATATAATAATTTATATTCTATTTTTATATTTATACACCTAAATTTATTATAAACTTACAATTTATATTCTGAATTTTTAATTTTTATTATTTATGTTCTGAACTTATAAATATATAACAATTTACATTCCATTGATAATAATATTAATTTTTTTTTAAGGAAATTGATATATGATTTATACATGAATTATTAATTCATGACAATTTTTATTTATGTTACCCCAAATTTATTGAGATTAGAATTTTTAATTAATTTTTATAAAAATGGAATAGATTGAATTAACTTTCTTGTGAATATAGATTTGGATAAACATTGATTATAAAAAAAAAAATTAACAACTTATATACAAGTGAAATATTGATTTTTATTTAAAAACAACAACATTGTTTACCAATAAATTGCAAATTAGTACAAATTTGTAAGATTAAGATATAAATTATCAAAATTAAAAATTCAGAATGTAAATTATGATTTTACAATAAGTTTATGGTGTACTAATGCAAAAAAGGATTTTTTTTTTTTAAGAAAGCACTTTTCCATTTTAGAAAAATTATTTTAAAGGCCTCCTTATAAAATGCTCGTGAACTTAAGTGTGATATTTTTTTTCCACTTTTTAGTTGGTAAATATTTATTTTTTTCCACCCAAACTTTGAAAGACTCGCGAATTTTTTCTATTAGTTAAATTTTTATGAAAAATGTACATAATGCTTGTTAGTCTCTCTCTTGCTTTTTTCTTCTTATGATTTAAGAATATTAACTATTTTAACCTAGTTATAAGGATAGCTTAATGATTTCATATTTAATTCCTACAACTTATATTGTTAATGAGGGTCATGCATATTTTTCATGAAACATTTAACTGAGAAGAAAAGTAACTACTTTTCAAAAATTAAAATGAAAGAATGTTATAAATTAAAATTTGAAAGGCTTTTAATAATAAGGTCTAAAATATAAGATTATAGTGAAATTTGTTCAACTATTTTTTTTAGAAACATTTGAAAAAACACTAAAGTGTCGTTTCTTTTCTTTTAATTTTTTTTGAACTTGTTCCTTTTTTTTATATGGACTTGAAATTAGTCGATTTTTTTTTTGGTGAAATTTTTTAAATAATGTAATGATAAAAATATCTTTAAAAATTAAAAACATCCAAAAAAGGAAGTGGAGAAGTAATCGCATTTCTAATTTCAAAAAAAGTGTGACGGCAGGATTATGGGCCAAGTGTTAACTCTAAATTAAAAAGAAAGTATATATCGATATTTTACATATTTTTTTAGGTATTATTATTTTTTTTTTTTTTACATGATATTGAGTATTTAATCATGTAAAAGTTGAAAGAGAATATATATATATTTTTAAATTAGGGTGGATTCGAACTTTTAATAAAATTAAGTATGATATATCTAAAACTATAAAGGAAAAAAATATTTGAAGGGGAAAAAAAACAAAGGAGAAAAGATATTTGACAACTTAAGGCTCGTTTAGACAGATAAATTAGAATCTATATATAATTAATTAGAAAAAATTAAAATAATAAAATTGAGAGTAAAAATTCAAAGGGGGATAAAATAAAATAAAATAAACTATAGTAATTTACGGGAAGTGAAGTGAATTCCATTCCAAACAAGTCTTTAGTGGAATTGTAGGTGGTTAATTGTAGTTTTGACTACCAAAATATATATATATATATATATATCAATATGTCTAGTGTCTACACTCATGTGCACTCTTCGACAAATACAATTCCGGAACTACTTTGATGCATCACAGTTCATCCAGATTGTTACGATGGTCAACGGTTCACAGAGAGAGACCACAGAGTGTGATGCTGGGGCTAACTCCACATGATCACGTCCGCCTCTTGATATTGACCAGCGACACGTTTGCTAGATGTAAGATCATGGTATTCTAGTTGTGTGCTAAGCAACCCAACCCACAACAATATAATAAAATTTTCTTGGATCAATAGGCAATTTCCTTTAAATTAAATGTTAATAATAGCGGTGATCCAATGAGGTTATGTCAGGCAGAGTAGAAAAGTGGGGAAAAAGAAACGAAATTATTGGATGGATTTTAGGGTGAAAAGGAAATATTTGATAGTCTAATGGAGAAGGAATTGAGAAAAGAAATGAAAAATCTATAGGTCCATTATTTTAAAAAAAAATTTCAGCTTTAAAAAAATAGACACAGAAAATTAGAATATTACATAATTATTTTGTTTTCCATTATTTCTCATTTACCTAATTTTTATAAAGATGAATAGTAAAGTAAATACGTGTCGATTTTTTTTTTTCTTCACTTGGATTTGTTTTTACTTCCTCTACCTTATTTCCATCTTTTGGGATAATAATCTTATCAATAAAGTAATTTGTTATAGGACGTGTCTTAAACGAGTCAGGGATAAATCTAATCAAAATATGCTTGAATTTAAGCAAGTTGACATTTTAGCCGTTTTGAGTTGTCAGATTTTGATTTATCAATCTAATTTAATTTACTTATAAATTAAATTAAGTTATCCACATTAATTATAGTTTAATTTAGTTTATTATGACTCATTTTTACTATTTTTTATCTCTTCTTTAATTATTTCAACATAACTATTAATATAAATTATCACAACTTTCACAATCTTCAATTCAAATTAGATTAAATTAGATCGACAAATCAAATACACGTAATAAAATAAATTTAAGAGTTCCGACACTATCGAAAACTCTATAAAGTAAAGCTATTTTATCACTTCTTCAGTACGAAAATTGATTTATCCTTAAGAATTTTATTAGCTTTTGTTTTGTTTTGATTTATTTCTATTTTAATTTATTTTGTTTAATTTAATTTAGATTTTTAATTAATTTTGTGAGATTTTATTTTTGTTTTTTTATCTTATCTTTTTTTTTAATAATAATATATTTTCAATTATTTTAATGATAACATTTTATTTTGAAAATAATTAATTTTAACATTTTATTTATCTATAGTGTTAAAATACATATATCCGAAGTGAGTCCCACCGGACATCACTATTCATGTCGGGAGTCTATAGGCTTCATTGGTCCTTATTTGATCCTCTCATCAATACGAGCATTTTAAAAAGAATCACTCAGATAGAAGTTTGTATAAAGAAATTACGGCAGTTTCTAAATTTGAATCAATAACGAACAAGTAAGACCCATGCATGGTAATACATTTTTTTTTCTTTCTTTTCTACTTCTGCACTGAATCTCTTCGTGTTTGCCATTGAAGTCGCGTGCTGCCAATTATCCCATGCACCAAATTTGCACCGAAATTTTGTTGAATTTTTCCATATGTGAATGTGAAATTGTTGGTGCAATAGTTTATAATTTTTGTCTATAAAAGGCCATTTTGGGGGAGGGTTAAAAGGCATTCGGTGTCAAAGCTCTTTTGAAGCTAAAAAGCACTTAAATTTTTTTTTTCTTTTGTTTAGTTTTATTTTAGTTTTAACAAAAAAATGAGTTTTCGAAAGTTCTGCCAAAGCAAAAATCAATATCCATTCTAAATTTTTTTCTTTTATTTTTAGTTTTATTTTTATTTTATCATTATATTTAATTTATTTTGTTTTATTATTTTATTTTTCATTATGAATTAAATAAATTTTTACTAGGAGTTATGATATAGTCTTATTTTAATGGTTTAATTAAATTAAGTATATTGATATAATTGTCATATTTGTTGACATATTTATTCTTGAACTTAATCCTTTTAAATTTTTGGTTAGCTTTTAAATAATTTGAGAAACAAAATTAAACTAAAAGGAGATTTTTGTGATTTGACTCTATAATAAATACTATAAATCTATAATAAAATAGAGATATATCTGTTTGTTTTTATGTAGTCATTTTATTAATTACCATTGATTTTTCAACAAATATTGTTTATAATTGAATTTAGATTCATATTTTTTACTATTCACACATATGAAACTATTCATTTATAGAGTACTATTTATTTTAAATTTTAATTTATTAATCCTTTATGTAAATTTAATTATAAAAATATAGAATTTATGTATAATTTGAGAAATAATACATAAAGCAAAAAGGGTGATTGACCATTAATAAAAAAACAACATAAAATCACAACAATATATTTAAATAAAATTAAATATGATTAATTACGGTGAAATCTTAATTCTTAGCTTCATTTCAATTGTTTGTTTTTTTCAAATTGATTTATGCATCTTAACTAATATGACAATCATAATAATATATTTAATTTAATTAAACCATCAGAATTAGGCTATATCATAACTCTTTGTAAAAATTTATTTAATTTATAATGAAAAATAAAATAATAAAACAAAATAAATCAGACATAATGATGAAAAAAATAAAATTAAAAAAGAAGTTTAGAATGGATATTGATTTTTGTGTTGGTAAAACCTCCAAATCTCTTTTTTTTTATTAAAATTAAAATAAAACTAAATAAAACAAAAATAAAAATTTAAAATTAATTTTTAGCTTCAAAAGAAGCTATAACACTGGATGCCTTTAAGCCCTCCCCCGAAATGGCCTTTTTATAGGGAAAAATTACAAACTATTGTATCAACACTTTCATGTGCACGTATCAAAAAATTCTTTCAATGCAAATTTAGTGCATATGGCAACTAACAACACGCAATTTCAGCAGCGCATGCGGATATATGATGTGGAAGTGGAGAGAAAAAAATAAAAGAAGAAAGAAAAAATAATATAATATTATATATGGGTTTCAGGTTTCTCTTTATTAATCTGAACTTAAAAACTGTCATAACTTCTTCATATGAACTTCAATTTGAATGTTTTTTTTTAATATTTGTATTGATAAGAGAATCAAAATAAGACTAGTGAAGCCTATGGACTCCCGACATAAATAGCAATGTCTAATGGGATCCACTTCGAATGTATGTATTTTAGCACTATAAATAAACAAAATGTTAAAATTAGATATTTTCAAAATAAAATACTATCATTAAAATCATTAAAAATGTATTATTACTAAAAGAAAAGAATAAGATAAAAAAACAAAAAATAAAAAATCTCACAAAATTAATAAAAAAATCTAAATTAATTTTAATTAAATTAATTAAAATAGAAATAACTCAAAACAAAACAAGAACAAATAAAATTCTTAATAATAAACTAATTTTTATATATGAAAAAGTAGTAAAATAACTTTAAAATAATCAAACTTTCAAATTTAAGATTTTGTTTGTTCTCGAACAAAAAAAAGAAAAATAAATTTTTTTTTAGTAAAGGTGATTTTCAGAAATTTCCTCATAAGTTACCATAAAAGATATAGCCTATAGAAAAACATAAATTTTGATCAAAAATTTGAATTCAATTCAAGAGTATGTCTACCTATAATTGGATATTTTGTATATGTTTACCTACAATTAGATGTGCTCCGTATATGTATGTACACAATTCCTTTTTCATTTAATATATTAAATATAGGTGAATTTGTGTGGATACGAAATAATCGATTTTAAATGATGATCAAATTCCATAGGTTTATTTTTTTATTTTCCTCTCTACTAATGTCGTCAAAGAAAAAACCATTAGTCATTAGGGCTTTATTAGGTTTGTAATATGTGATTGAGGTGAAGATAAAATACAAAATAATAATATGACTCAGATCAACTTATAATACATTAATCAATTTAGGATCTATTATATAGTTTTTATTTATACCCAAGTAACACTTCTAAACTTATTTATAACTTTTCCTTGCCAAAAATTTAAAAAAAATTTTTATTTTATTTGTATTTTTTATTTTATTTGTAAGCTATTAAATTCTCAAACTTATTAATTTTTATGATAAATAAAGGATATAGTATTCTTTTTTATATTATTTTTTTTATTTTTTTATGGTATTTCTTAATTCCACTGTTCCTCTCAAATTTTAGGACAACTCAAAATAATTTCTAAAATGATTAACATGCTTGTAGGCAAGGGATAAAAAGTTAGACATTTATTTAAAATGTTAGGTTAAGAATATGGATGATAAAGAAAAAGTTATATAAATTAATATTCAAAAAGAGTAAATTATGGATAAAAATATTTTAGAATTGGCTTGAAAAGTTCAAATGATTCAAAAATAACCTAAATCATTTCCTTATTATTTGTATTGGTTTGGGATTTTGCCTCGAGAGAAAATCAAACACACACTAGGACTTGTGAGAATAAAAATATTTCATATTTATAAAAACTTTTTCTAGATAAACACATGACTCATTAATCAAGAATTAATACTCAAATGTTGAATATTACAACTAAAATGACTAACTATAAAATTTGAATAATTTGAATGCAAATTTGGTATAATTATTTTTTTTTTTTCAGAAAGACTATATAAAATAAAGTAAGTAAAATTATTATCATTGAAGTTGAGGAAAATCACCATCATTTAGTTTTTTTAGTTTTTTTTTTTATTTTTGAAAAACAATCATCAAAATTCTTTTAACTTTAAACACAAACACAAGAAACTAAGCAAAAATTCAAGAAACTCTAAAAAAATAAAAGTATCTCCTCCCTATTAACCTATTTAAGATATTGTCCCTAATATCTAATAAAGATAAGTAAAGAATGAACGATCTCATCTGATTTAGTATTATTAAAATCAAAAACTAAACAAACTAAAACTAAGAAAGAAAATCAAATACTACGAGTAAAATCAAAAAGGTAGGGAATGTTACAATTGGAGCATTAGATCCAACTTATGCTTTTTGCTACTTTTGCTGTCTATAGTTGTCCACTCCATCCGTAACATCAATGGATTAAGTTCAAGTACAAAGATCTATAGTTAATTAATCAACTGCAGTCAGAGTTGAGACTAAAATTTACCAAGCTGATGATATAATGAATTCTTATTCCAAACCATCATAAAAATCATTAATATTTAATAATTCTACCGATTTTTTTATGAATATTAAGTTAGGCCTAAGAGACAATATTGAAAATTTATTCTAGGGTTCCTAAATCACTAGGTAATGTGATAAAGACATTTACATTATATATCATGTTAATCATTATTTTGTGCATGATCAAGACCTTTAACTCATTACCTAGTGTGTAATCGGTGATTTTTTTTGTCAGCTAAAGCACTAAAAATGATATCCAAGACTTTGCTTACCCCAATTAATGCATTGGATGATACACAAATAATTAACCTAAGACTTCTTACCCATACACTAGATTGATTTTTTTTGGTAGCTAACACTTTGGTAAGGTTATTTGCTACTTTAAAATATTCTCTATATTTTCTAAGACTAGTTCCATAAAAGATACAGATAGTTTTAAACTTGCAAACTAAATGACCTTTCATCTTAGCTTACTTCTTTCCAACCTTACAAATGAAGATGTGTATTTATAAGGTGAGGATGGAGGACGTTGGGTTAAGTCTATCAAGGAGGTAGATCGGCTGTTATCAAGAATTTAAAAAATAAAAAAGAAAAAGTAAAAAATACACACTTGATAAAAAAAAAAAGAATATGAAGGATAGAGATGATTTCATCGATCTAGCCTAAATTTCATCGACTATTTATGTTGTTTGGTAAAATGCATGGAGAGTTGAAAAAAAATGTGATAATTGTTTATATAATTATCATATTATCTTTTTTATTACTTATTAATATTTTTTTTGGAGATTAAAATATTGATAATATTAAATAATATCCATCAACAAAAATAATAGATCTCATAATGTTAAACAAAATTAATAGATTCCATTATATTAAATTTATGATATGTTTAATAGGAATAAAAGAATAATAAATCACTTAAGTGAAAAAAATAAAGAAAGAGACTTCCTTTTTATGATGTTTGGCATATAATCTCGTAAATTTAGAAAATAATAAAATTAAAATATTTTGAATAATTTAAAATTTCACATCTTTTTTCTCTTTTCTCTTTTTTCTCTTATCAAATAATCATAAACATCAAATTTCTTATATTTATCTCTCCAATCTCTTTTTCTTTTTATTTTTCAATCCTATCAAACACATTCCTAGAGATTGGATCTATCATCATAAATTTTTGGTGTTTAACATTAATCCGACAGTGTCTCATTGTATCCTTTCCTTTATCGGTGGTTTTAGCTGCCCGCATGGTCCGTCGTTCCCTAAGCCGACTAGGAAGTGGGGCAATGACGTAATTTACTGCAAAACAAGGGGCAGTTTCATATGTGGGAACCCTGGATGTTGGAACTAGGAAACTATCCAATGAGAAAGCTGAGTTATAACTGAGAGAAAAAAAAAAGAAAAAGAAAAAGAAAATATCAAAAGGCAGCCAAACATCCCTGTCAACTGGCTGGTCTTTTTCCTTCTGACTAAACTTCCCCCTTAAGTACAAGTCGTCACATCAGCGCTTCAACTTGCTGCTGGACACGTGGCGCGTTCTCTAGCCCACGACTACAACATGCGCATTAAAACAACAAAATTTGTGGAAAAGAGGAATTATCTCATCCAAACGGCCTTTGAAAAATGCTTTTATATATATATATATATTTTTTAACGGAGAGTAGAGGATTGAGGATATTATTTTTGGATTGAAAAAAATTTAGTTAACAAAATATGTTTGAAAAAACTTGTTTGAAATAAAAAAATAAAAAATTTTTAAATTTTTTTTTAAAAAAAATGTCAATATAGATATTGTTTTATTTCTCTTGAAATTTTATATAATTTAAAAAAAAGTATCTCATTTGGACTTGTATATAAAAAGTTATGGATTTTTAAAATTTAGAGTTTATTATAGCGTTTTAAAGATATAAATAGTGAAAAGTGATGAAGTTTTGAAAAAAAAATAGTTTTAGATGTTTCTAAAATTAAACTCTAAACGGGATTTAAGAGAAAAAGAGAATTTTTTTTAGAACTTGTGGTGGGATGAAAAATAATTGTTTTTTTTAGGGGTTGAAAAAAAAATTTTTTAAGTAAAAAAAAAAATGATTTTCGTTGTCATATTTAAATTATGTGCCTTATACTAGTTTTTATTTTTATCTTTATGAATATGTTCCTTATAATAGTTGTCAAATATTATAAATACCTAAAATCAATCACAAAATTCTAGAATTAATTTTTTAAAACATTTTCCTTCCTAGCATGTTTTAAAAATAACTTGACTGAAATATTTTCTTCATCACTTTTAGATTGCCTTGAACAATTTCCAGATCTTGAATCCATCGAATTGACACCCCTACGAGATCATCATCTTTCTAATTAATTGTCATATATTATGATTATAAGTAGTTTTACAACTGGTTCTTTCGTAGTGTTGTCACGACCATGGTGTCATTGTACAAAATTTTCTCAACTTTTACAATTGTGTCATTTGAAGTTCATAACAAAGAATAATATTACGTTTTATTATTATATAATAAATAATAATCCTAATCTACACACTTTATTATCTCTATAACTAAGAATAATATTACGTTTTATTATTATATAAAATATGATACCTTTTTTCCTCTTAAAAATAATTTTAAACCATAAATTATAGTTTTATAACTAATTTTATTATATTTAGAGAAAAATTTTATCATGTAATTTTATATATGCTTGAAGATGATAGTAAATGTTTAAAAAAAAAGATACTAAATAATTTCTAGAAAAAATTATTGTTGTAATAATTATTTTTATTTTATGGGAGAAAATATTAATATTTAAATATGCCATTTGTGAATCTAGGTGCTAGAGGAATATGTAACATGTCCTTTTTAGCTATTATACGGCTGTACAACAATTTTCTTTGTTGTTTACAAATTCTCTAAATTCTGCTTTTGGTACTTACAATAATTTTGAAAAGAAAATTACAAAGAAAATTTACCAAATGTCTCCCTGTTTTTAGAGATTGTAACTTCAAACTCAGATCACTTCTACATGAAAAATTTTTCATATCACAATAATGTCAAACTGGCCTTAATCTAATTATTATTATTTATGCTGATTTAGTTTTTGTTTTAAAGTGATGACTTAGGGATTCGGACTCTAAAAGCTAACCCAATAGGTTAGTGGAGTAAATGTGATAATACTAGGAGATTACGATTACAACCACACTTTAAGTCTCTATATAGGATGATAATTAGGGTTAGAGTTTTGGAAATATTATAATCAGAAATTATTAAGTTTTAAAAATGTATATTTAATTGAAAATAAACTATTTAAAGTTTAAAATTATAAAAATTTAAAATATATTTAAAATAATAATAATATAGATTTTATTTTACTATACTTATCGTTCTATTTATTTTTTTAATCAATTAATTTTAACTTAAAATAAAAAAAGTTATAGTTTTTTAATAATGAAAAGCAAGATTAAAAAGGACAAAGCATGATAAAATTGATTTACTTTTGTTAAAAAAAAAAAAGGACAAAAAAGCTTTTAAAAAGGGCAACTGGGTATGTTACCCTAAATTGGCCCTAAAGTTCATGATCATGATTGAATCATCTTAATCGTATTTTCATAAGATAGCTTTAAAAAATTATTTTAAGAACTGCAGTATTTGGAAAAAACCAAAGGTCACTGTACTTCATTAATGTCCTATAGTCAACCGAAAAAAAAAAAAAAAACTTGATTTATGTTTTTATATTATTTACAAAAATATTTTTCTGAGTAATCATGAAACATATATGATGAGAAAAGTTTTCTTTTTTAGAAATGAAGAAGAAAAGATTGTTTTGGTTAAGAAGAAAAAGAAAAATATGCATAACTTGCGGCCATAGAAAATTTATTGTAAAATAATTAAAAAAAAAAAAAAAAACAAATCATTGAAAAACCATGGTGACCGCCCCAAGCTAAATTATGAAAAGAGGACTACTATGCGCATTGCGCACCCTTTCTCCGGCGAGCCTCCGGCGACTTCCATGGCCGGCGACTCTACCTCCTCCTCCTCCTCCTCCTCCTCCTGTCTCTACCAAGCCCTCGTGGATCGCTGCCGGAGCCTAGAGGAGAGCCACGCCAAGCTTAGCCAGGAGTTCCGCGACCTGATGCTACACCAACAGCATCAGCAGAAGAAGAAGAAGAAGAAGAAGAAGAAGAAGATTGGATACGAAGATGACGCCTCCATGACATCAGATTCCGGCGACGTCTCCGGCCGCCTGCCGGGCTACTTCTTCACCGGCAGTCCGTACAAGAGCGTGTTGGACTCGCTGGGACACGCTCTTCTGTTGTGCAGAGCTTCTTCTGGAGAAATCATTTATTGGTAATTACTAATTAAGTGCATAATTTTGTTTCTATTTTCGTAATTTCCCTTTTTTTTTTTTCTTTTTTCGGAATATTACTGTGTAGTTTTGTATGAAACAGTAATGTGTTGGAAAAATTATATCGTTGGTGAGATTTAGGAAGCAATAAATGTTTCATATGTTTTCGCGTAAGACGAGTGTTTGATACAAGTTCCCTTACAAAAAAGGGAAACAAAAATTGTGGGCTTTATTATAATTATAGTATATACATAGCTCTTGAATTAAATTTTCATTGGAAAATGAAAAAAAATATAAAGGGATTTTTAGTTGTCTATTGGATTGTTTTTTTTTTTTTTTTTTTTCATGATGCTTTTATGAGACATGGACTTAAATTTGTCAATACAAATCACACATCCGTTTCAGGACAAGATCTCATTTCCAACTTTCAGGAACCGTTCTGCCGAAAATCTGTTTGGATGGAAGGACTACGAAGTCGTTGGTCAGAGATGTTTCGCTGAACTCCTCGTCCCTGAAGAACAGTATGTGCCATCACAGAAGATCATGGGAAGGTTGTTGCGCACCGGGGAGCCGTGGTCTGGCCGGTTCCCTTTCAAGAACAGGTCCAGCAAGATATTCGCGGCGCTGGTGACGAAAAGCCCGTTGTATGAAAATGGGGAGCTTGCTGGTGTTATCATTGTTGCAGCTGATGCAGCATGCCTTAATGGTATTGGAACTGAAAGCTGGAGATCGGACGAGGACGGAGCTAATGGCCAATCTAGAAACCAGCGGCTGAACTTCAAAAAGATAAAGTGGCATCCGCGGCCACCTATCGCCCCAGCTCCAGAGATTGCATCATCTGTTTCCAATCTGGTATTGCTTTGTACCACTAGTACAATGACTATCTAATGTTTCTTTTTGCAAATAAATGGTCGGAATTATAGTTTAATGAAAAGAAGGCTAGACTAAACTATCATAAGTTTATGAGAACTTAATTGGATTTCTTATTCTTTGAATCTGTGTACTTTTTTTCTCTGGTCTTCTTGACTTTTCTGCTAAGTCATTAAATTTGGATGGTTGTAGGCGGCAAAAGTATTAGCAAAGCTACAGATTAAGGGAAGGGGCGACAATGGCAATGAAGATGATCATGGTAGCACTCAACTCAATGCAAGCTGCGACCCTTCTCCAGTAAGGAACAATACAAATGAGCCAAGATCTCAGAATGATTCAAAGAAATCAACCTACGACGGTGTTGTTGATACAGGTCATAATAAGGTTGAAGAGGCTCGGAAAAGAAATGTTTTTCTTGTGGCTAAGGGAGGGTCGTTAGATGGACGTGGTCCTGACTTGCGGAATGTAGGTGAAGAGAGGGAGTGCAACGAGTGTATTGGGTTATCCAAAACTGGTAATCCATTTCAAGTGTTAGGTAGCCATGAAAATGGAGCAGAAGCAGAAGAATCCGATGCTGTTGTTGTGCAGGGAGAAGACGAAGTGCAAAGACATGGTAAGCAATTTCCAAGTTCAAGGGGCAGCACTGGCAGTCACGGAAGTTCATCAAGCAAAGGTGATGGTGAGTCCAACTCTGTAGTTTCTTGTGACATTCGCTGGGATGATTTGCATATGGGGGAGGAGATTGGACAAGGTAAATTATTGATTTCTCGTTATATTAAATTTTAATTACTTTTCTTCTGGATGAAAGGTCAGGCATGATCTTTGCATTACACATATAAATTAGTCTACTAAAATTTGGTGGATATCTAACATTGCATAACTGTTTGTACTTACATAACAGGTTTCTGCGCCATTGTTTATCGCGGAATTTGGAATGGATCAGTACATATTCATAACTAAAAAGTTCATTAAAGTTTCAGTTCTTATTGTTGGAGTGATCAATCGATGTTTTTAACATTGAGAATATTTGTCTGATCAGGATGTTGCTATTAAGTTGTACTTCAAGAATGAATACAGTGAAGGTACTTTACAAGCCTACAAAAAAGAGGTACTTTAATAAACTCTCTGCTAGCTTTGTATTGTTTGTAAGATGTTGTTGGATAGGAAGGGACATGGTGCAGGGATGTGGTCTCTTGATTTCTCTCTCATATGTCACTTCAGATTGATATAATGAAGAGGTTGAGACATCCAAATGTATTGTTGTTCATGGGAGCGGCATATTCACAGGAACGGTTAGCTATTGTCACTGAGTTTTTACCAAGGTAGGAGGACGTGAAATGGATGTCGTTTAGAGTTAGATTGTAAACAATGTGATACCAAGAGAATGAATAACTTGTAACAGTCTTCAATTATGTTTCTCCTTTTTCATGTGGGGATTATACCAGGGGAAGCGTTTTTAAAACACTTCACAGGAACAATCAGGCATTAGATATCAGACGGCGTCTAAGGATGGCCCTAGATGTTGTGAGTATTTAATGCTTCTGTTTTCTGTGTTTGTTTGTGTTTTGTTTTGGTTTCTTTTTATTATTATTATTATTTTTTAATAAGAAATCCCTAAGCTTTTGAACAAAATAATGACCACAATTATGCTGCAGGCTAGAGGTATGAACTATTTGCATCGCAGAAATCCACCGATAGTGCATAGAGATCTTAAATCTTCTAACCTCCTTGTTGACAAGAACTGGACTGTTAAGGTAAATATGCCTAGTGACGGGGTAAATTAACAATAAGCATATAGAGAACATATAACCATGTAAGATTTTTATGCTTAACAGGAACTTTTATTCGTTCAGGTTGGAGATTTTGGCCTGTCAAGGTTGAAAAATACAACCTTCTTGACCACAAAATCAGGAAGAGGAACGGTAAATCACTCTTATCCATCTCTTCTTCCTGTCTGTATGGTGTAAGATAGGATTAGCATCTTTCGTGGCCAATGACTTGTTTCCGTTACTAATGACGTAACCGAGGCCCCTTTTTTTGGTTTCAAAATGCAGCCTCAGTGGATGGCCCCAGAAATCCTCCGGAATGAACCTTCAAACGAGAAGTTTGTTTCAACGAACCCCAAGCTTGAAATATTTTATTTTAGAAGATTGTCCAAATGGTTTAACTTGCTAAACGTGGCATTATCTTCCTGTAATTGTGAACAGGTCGGATGTGTTCAGCTTTGGTGTCGTCCTATGGGAATTAATGACTGAATCCATTCCATGGAACGACTTAAACGCCTTACAGGTCTCACTTTCTCTCAACTAAATAATTTTAAAACCTCGAATTTGATTTAAACTGTTCCTATAATTTCCTTATGAAAAGGTTGTTGGAGTTGTGGGATTTATGGATAGACGACTAGATCTGCCAGAAGGGCTTGATCCACAAGTAGCATCCATAATCCGAGACTGTTGGAAAAGGTAATTATGTTTTTTGCGTTATGGCAAGACTCTTTGTTGTATTTACAGTAAAACTTTGCAAGCCGTGCTAAAGACCTTTGTGCCTTTTAAAACACTCAGTGACCCGGGACAGCGTCCTTCGTTTGAAGACATAATCCAAAGAATGGCCATTATAATCCCAAGATTTGCGGCGGTATCCGCTCGTAGGTGCTCAGAACTCTAGGATTAAGTTTGTAGTTTTGATCTTCAACAATACGTTCACCGTTGACGATAAATGTTGGTTATAAACAGTGTAGAAAAAGCTCTTTAGATCACTCACTTACCCATTCATGTTTCACAGGGGGGGATAAAAAAAAAAACCCCACGTAAGTTGTACATGATCTTATTTGTTTTTTTTTTTTTTTTTTTGGGTTGAATTGTGCATGAGCTTGGACAACAGTGAAGTTTGTTTGTTGATTCTCTTGTTCCCGTACTATGTTATTTTACCAGTTTTCTCGAAGCCGACTAAAGCTGTTAGATGGGGTAAGCCAATATTAGGCTTTTCATTCTAACAGTTATTATTGCGTAATTTGCAAATGTCGCTGATCGGATTTAAAATTCTACTCAAAACTTAAATGTGGCATCATTTTGTCCAATTATGATGCCTGAAGTTACAGTGACTGTGAAGAAAGTAAATGATGAGATTGATATCAACTTGTACCCTGGACATTCTGATTGCTAGTGTCCGCCATTTTGAACGGCTTGTCACTTTGTTTCAGATTCCATAAATATTGCTGGTGCATTATTATTATTATTATTATTATTATTATTATTATTTTCTCTTGAGTTCAACAACCATGAGGATCAAAATTGAGAACATAGTTACATGACGGTGACTGGTCGTGATTCCTATGAGAAACTTTGGAATTTTTCCGGGTACAGCCATTGGCATTGATCAATGGAAATCCACATAAATCTTTGATTGTGGGGTCCAGGGTCGCATGTATTTATTACTAGACATGGACTTGTTAAGGGTCGGTGCTATGTGGATAGCCAATTGGAAGGCGAACATTGGGTTATTTTTTTTATTTTTTTGGAAACTTTTGCAATAAATATGTTTAGATTACGAATGATTCACGAGTCGGTTTGAGGAATAAAATAAAATTTTGAGTTAAAATTAATTAATTTAATTATAATTTTTATTAATTTTTTAAAAAAACATAAAATTAAAACTAAAATTTTAAATATGAATTAATGAATCAAATAAAATTTTATCCTTTTTTTTTTGTGAATAAGAAAAAATATATATATATTTTTCAAAATCACTACAAAGTGATTTCTTTTATTGAAGGATGCTGTCATCAACGGTAGTGAATTACACTGCTCTTTTTTCAAAAATAAAAATAAAAGAAACATATATTGTCATCAATGATGATGAGTACAAGCAGGAGAACACTGCCATTGTTCTCAGTTGTATCGCACATTAAACATAAATAACATTTATATTTATTAATGGCAGTATTTAATAATATTAGTGTCCTGACTATTTTTTTGATGTACAATACTACTTTTCAAATATATGTACATCACATTTATTTATGGGACGTTTGGTAAACGCATTATATTTTGATTGTATTTGAATGAAATTTATTTTTTAAATGTTGTATTTGGTTGAAAAGTATTTGTTTTGTATTTGAATGAAATGTGTGTTTGGATGAAAAGTATTTTAGAGTTGAAAAGTTGATGTGATTGATAAAAGTAGAGATAAATAGTAAAGTTGAAAAGTTGATGTGATTGTTTTAAAAATGTTTTAAATAGTAATTGTTTTCGTAGCACTGTTGTAAAATTTGTGTTTGGTGTAAAATTGTATTGTATTTGAATGAAGTTAAAATGAAATACTTGTGCCAAATGGCACCTTAATATAATATTTTTCTTTTCTCAAATATATTATCTAAACGTGATTATAGATATAGTTGAATATCAATATCGTACATCACTTCACTTAAATTTATAAAACCAAGTTAATATATATAATATCACACCTTAGTAATCTTATGCTACTGTCGCAAGAACAACATTAATATTACTTGAATATTTTTATATGTTACAAAGAAAAATTATTCTCTTTTATTAGTAAGTAAAATGACTTTTTTTTTTATTTTTTTAAAGGACTCTTTTAAAAGAATCGTAGACAAACCACACAGTCTTTGCATACACACGCACGCCTTAACCGGAATTCTCTCCTTTATTTTTTTAAGTTCTTATATCCTTTTCCAAAGGAAACAGCAAAAACTTGTGTTCAACCTGATGAAAATAACTAAAAAATGAGCGTTATTACGTGAGAATTTTTTACTTTTAAATCAAAATGTATATTTATAAAAAAAAGAGTGCCTTTCAATTTATGTGTTAAAATATTAAAAAAATTTTAACTTTTAAAAATTAAAAAAACCCTTTTTCAAATAAATTTTTTTTTTATCTATTACAATATTTTTTCACTTTTAAATAAAAAAAGCTTTCTAACATCAAATAAAACTTTTTTTTTATTTTTTTAATAAACACTTCTTCCAAATATCTCTCCAAAATCCATTAACAAAATAAAAGTAGGTAGTACGAGTAGGATCAGCAATTAGGTTTCCTTGGGAATAATAATGTAACGTTATAACTGGTGTGGTTGTTTAGTCCCCTCACTCATCATATTTTTTATATATATATATATATAATATTGTACATCAAAAAAAATAGCAATGACGTCCAAAGTATGGTGATGTGACCATTACTGACCCTTTGATTAAACAAGACAAGTAACAAAAATCGAAAAATAAATAGAAAAAAGAAAGTTCATTCATTTGTCTACCGCCCTTTTTTTTTTTTTCCTTCTTCTTTTTCTTTTGTTTTTAATTCTATGAAAATAAATAGATATATGAGATTTTTTTAATCTTTTAATAAAAATTTAGTGAATTAAAATTTTTTTTACTAATCTAAAATCAAATTGGATGAAATAGATTCAATAGATTTAAAAAGTTATACTTTTATTATAAAAAAAATAAATTTAAAAATTTAATTACAGATAAAAATATTAAAACAAATACACTTATCATATATTTTTTAAAATAAATTTTATTATAAATTTTACTTAAAAAATTTTAATAAAATCTTATTAATAATCCAATATAAAATAAACATAAATTATGAAAATTACAAAAAAAAATAATGAATGATATTTTTTTACAAAAACATCATGAATTACATTTATCTTAAATATAACACATTTCATATATTTAAAAAAACTATATTCTATATTTAAATAATATATTTTATATATTAAAATAATCTAATTACTATTTAAAGATGAACATTATATAATAAAAAAATGTAGGATGAGTGTAAGGTGGATTTTAAGATTTTTTTAAGAATTGAAATATTTTTAATCCACTTAATTAATATGAAATTGAATAAATTAAATGGATTAGTTAGATTGCCGGATTTTTTTTTTGTTCACTGTTGGAATTCTGCAAGTGTAAACATGATGGTTGGAAAACAACTAACGCCCAAAAAACGTGCACAACACCACCCCTTGAATGCTTCATTCAACAGCACCTTAAAAGCAGAACGGAAACAAAATAATTTAACACTAAAATCATGGAATATAAATAAAACATATGAGGAAAAAAAAAAAGTGACGATTTTTTTCGCTCTCATTCAACAAATTCATCTGAGTTGGATCAAACTTGACCCGGCAGATAAACTTGACCCAGTCAAATATCCTACACAAGCGTTGACCGGCAAGAAAAGTTGACTATTGCCTCAGAGGGGCCAAACAGACACGAGTCGTCTCCACGTGATGCCACGTGGAAAGCTGTCAGTGGACAGATCTAGCAGACTATGCAGCGAAATGTGAACCTGCGACGTGAGTTAATGTCGGCTAGTGGGGCCCGGCAGAGCAGAGTAGAGTATCTTCAACGTGCGGTCGGATTAATTTTATTTTGAAGTTTTTAGGGTAAATTCAAACAATGAATGTGATGTCTCCTCTTTGTTGTTGTTGAATCTTGGCCGTTGGATTTGTTGAAAATCCCAAACCACGACTTTACTTTTTGTTTTTATTTTTATTATATAGCTCTAGACTCTAGTCTCCAAGTCTATAAAACATAATCCAGTGAGTTGACAAGGCGTAAAAGAATATGATTATTAGGTTGCCAGGCTCTGATTAGAGTGCCAGCCTATATTTTCATCCTATATTTATAAAATGCACGTGAGTTTTTCTTTTCCTTTTTTTCTTTTTGCCCGAAAAAAACATGTGTTTGATATATATATTTAATATAATATAATTTTTTTAAAATATAAAAATATTTTATTTAAATATTAATTATATTATATTTTAAATATAATATAATTATTATTATTTTATTATTTTTATTAATTATATCATATTTTTTTTCTTTATTTCTATTCATCATATCATATATTTATTATTAAAATACAATATAAATACTTTCTATCCAAACACACATTACATTCAAATGTAATGTTAATATTTTTCTTCTAAAAATAAATTGTATTTAATATATTATATTCAAACATAATATAAATACAATACGTTTATCAAACAAACCATTATTTTTTTTGTTTTTGTCTTTTTTTTTTTTTTTTAGTTCTCTAACTTCAGAGGAATTTTTGTATTTAATAAGCTCAAACATATTATCGTTAGCCAAAAAAAAAAAAAAGCGCTCATATCATATAAAAGGAGTTTTGTGCGATAAACATACCTTACTGGTTATTTATGATTCAACTTTTTAATTAAGATGAATATAACATAAAATTGATGGACGTCGATAAATATCAAATGATTTAAAATAAACTATAATGATAAAGCACGTTCTAATTGTCTAGCATAGAATTTACTCATATTAAAATAAGAATTTTGTAAATGCATACAAGAGATAAGTTAATTTATATCTAAATATATATTAACTTAAAAATAGGGAATTTGAAACCCCTTTTTTTCAATTTTTAAAATGAACCTCAACTTCAATAATCAATAAGCTACCAAATCAGCTTGCATAAAAGCTTTCAAAAGCTTGGGAAGGCAATCAATCCAAGTACAATCCGAAGAACTAGAAATAGCGTTGTTAGTAAGGAAGTAGGCTACAAGTATTCCCTATCACGAGAAGCATAATAGATGGACCACACCGTTATTAACCAACAATTTAAATTTTTTAAATTTAATTTTGGGAATAAGGATGATATGTTTAGTATTTAAACCCTGAACCGATAATTGTCCATTAAGCATGCCTAAGCAAAACCTTAGTAACATCTGCACCTAAAAGGTCTTATTTTTCTTGGTAGAAGCCTGTATATTTTAATTATGTCAAATGTGAAATTATTATTATATAATTACAAAAAATATTATATTAATATAGTATTTTTTTAATTGCTTTTATTTTTAAGTAAGGATAAAGGGGTTTTAAATTTCACACTAGAATTACATATAAAATTATTACTAAATTATAACCTTAATGTGATTTTGGAGTTGACTTACCATGGCAGAATCATAATTTTGATCAAACACAAACCATGTGGGACTCGAACCAACACCTTGCCTAGGTTAGAGAAGGTGCCAGCCTTTTTTTTTTTTTTTTTTTCCGCTTTCATTTTACAAACATATTGCCTTGCTTTTTGTTAATCACATTGTTAATGCTAAATGAAATTAAGTTAAGAAAAAATAGGTTGAGTGGCTAATTTTGATCACCTAATCTTTGATATATAGCTGAATTTTTTTTATTTAACAAAATGATTATTTTTTATTTTTACAGGTTTGATCAATCGATATTGACTAAGAAAATCAGTAATTTACATTATGATTAATAAGTGATTGATCATAATTTAGTTAATCACTTATTAATCAATTAAGAAAATTAATTAACCATTTTAAGAAAAAAATATATTTTAACTAATTCTTAAAAACTTGGGTCATTTGTTAAAAAACTTGTTAAAAAAAATACTATATAGCTATAAATCCCTTGAATTAATATAGTTTATAGATTAAGCTAGCATTTAGAATAAAAATTTGGAATAGAATTTTGAAGTTAGAGTTTGTTGACCTTTTAAAAATATTTATAAATTTTGTTGACTTTTCATTAAAAACAAAAAAAACAAAAAGACATCAATAAGTGATTAATAAAACTATATTATGACTAATAAGTGATTGATTAATAAATTTAGAATAAAAAGACATTATGATTGATAAGTAATTGATCATAATTTGGTTAATCACTTATTGATCAATTAAGAAAATTAATTAATCATTTTAAGAAAAACAATATTTTAACTAATTCTTAAAATTTTGAGTTATTTGTTAAAAAACTTGTTAAAAAAATGCTATTTAGCTGTAAATCTCTTGAATTAATATAGTTTATAGATTAAGCTACCGTTTACAATAAAAATTTGGAATAGAATTTTGAAGTTAGAGTTTTTATAAAAATAATTATAAATTTGGTTGACTTTTTGTTAAAAAAAAAGAAAACAAAAACTAGTGTGGAAAAATAAGATTTGAATCTTGATTTAAAACGGAAGCTAATCACTTACAATTTATTAGTTAGAGTTAATGAGAACAACTACTATCAAAAGAGACATAAGTTGTTCTTATGTATGGGATCCTGTGTATACACCGGTTTTGCCAAAATCCAAATGGAACCGACACAAAGCCTTTGATGCCATTAAAAAAAAAAAAAAAAACCCACTTGACAGAACAAAAATCGCGAAAATTACCATGCACTTTTAAACCTATATATGAATAACGGGACTAAAATAAACATACATTAAACGAACAAGACTACCTCCTAAGCATCATTAAATACCGTTTCATCTATCCTAATTTCACATAAAAAAATTTTAAACGAAAAAAATAGGTGCTTGTATGATTAAATTTATATTTTTACGAGATTCATTTCATATTAAAATATTTATTATTGACAAAAAAGAGATGTGTAGATTAATTAAAATGCATGGACATATTTAACGCCGACTTATTAAAAAACTAACTATTTAAATTAAACAAGTTTAGTAAGATAATTTTAATATGTAATTATCATAAGATTTTCTGCATAAAAATTATGAAGATTTAAAATAAGTTATGAAAAACATCCTTAATCTAGTAAGATAAATGTTTTAAACCCTCATGTCTACAAAATTTTTATACTTTTTTAACGTAACTAAAAATTAAATATTTAAAGTGTGCATTGCCCATAAAAATATCCACCTTAAAAATCCTAAATTATTGAAAAGAAAAAAGTAAAATTTTTCATCGCAACGTTTCCTAAGTATTAAGGTTTCATCCTATTTGAAGGAAAATTTTTTACAAAAAGATTCCTTATCATTATCGATAGAAATTATTGTTTTAATTATTACGAGAAAAGTTACAAAATTTCATTATAACGAGAAGACGTACCACCTTTTCCTCTCCCATCCGTTCAATTAATGTGGTGGCCCACACTCGAGTTAATGATTTGGTGATTAGTTGGATTGGGACGATATTTTGGGTCCTACGATAACATTTCCTGGTTGTGGGACAAAACCCGTGTCCCCGGCAAGAGTGGCAATAGTGCATATCTGCCCATCTGTCTGTTTGCCTCCCGGGAAAGTCTTAAAACGTGCTTACCCTTGACGCTTTGACTGCTTTTGTAATGTATATTTTCCATTCTTTTGGTGATCAACTTGCGAATTTTGGTGGCCGGAGGGTCTAACCTGTGGGGAAAATTGGAGGAGTTGGATCAAAGGAGAAAATTAATAAAGTTGGGGGGTCTTTCTCCGTGGATAGCTACTTCTATTGGAAGTGCGTATTTATAGCAGTTAAATATGGTTAAAATTTCATCAAAATAAAAAATATATATAGTTTTCTTGAAACCAATATATATATATGTATAGATTTTGATAAATTATATCTCAGTGATAGGTTATTTTTTCAATATGTATAAAAAAAAATCTCGTAAAGGTGGGACCCAATAGGTTGAAAAGTTTTTTTGCCCCCTTAGTATAAAGTAACAAAATAAATTAAAAGAAGTACAAAACAAAAAGAACAAAAAAATTTAAATAGTCATACTGTTGGTACATTCATATATATATATATGTGTATATATATATATTCATGCTCATCGAAGTCTCTCTTTCTTATTTATTAAATGTAGCTAGGAGTTTTATAGTTTTACCTTGACATATAGATTCAGAAAGAAACATTTTAAATTATGTAAATTCAAAATAAAAATTTTTTGATTGGTTTTTGGCTTAAATAAAAAAGAGTATATGCGGATTTTGAACAAAAATAAAAATGTTAAGTTGAATTAGAATATTTCTAAAAAAAAAAAAATTTGAACTTTCCAAACTTATATGTCAAACAAGACCACCCAATATCTAATAATTAGGTGGTAATTTACAAAAAAATTAACCAACAAATCATGTATTCAACAAAAAAAAAAAAAACTAATTATGGTGTTTATTGAATCTTGAAAAGATGGATCTTCTTTCAATTAAAAAAAAAACCCACAAAATTATAGAAACTGCTGGGTAATTTAAAGCCAAATGATGTTACTTTCACCCCTTTTCTGTCCTTAGTAACCATTAACCAAGTGATGAAAACATATCTCTTTGATTTGAGGATTGTTATAGGACTATAAGAATTGTACCTCATTTGAAATACTAGTAATTAAAAACCATTCAATATGGAAACGACAAATCATAACATGCTACACAATTACTGTCAATTCCTCGTGATCAAACAGAAAAATAGTTTTCCTCAAAATTTTTAATCATCCTTAGTTACAAAAGTTATCAAATTGTCGGCAAATGAAGACAAAGATAGACAAGTCAAAAAGTTGACGAATTGTTGGCAATATTTTTTGTATTTGATCGATGATATTATTATCGAATTTATCATATACAGAGACAAAAGTAACTCATTGCCAAATTGTCTTCCCATTTTTCGTCTGAAAAACATTAGAGTAATACTCATTCTTCACTTGCTCATCGCCAAGGAAATTGTGAGTTGGACTAATTAGGCAGTGCATCTTCGATCAGTCCCATGAGTCTAAAGTGAATATTAAATTTACTAAAGAGCTGTACTATATGTATATAAAAATATACAACCAACGCCAATCACTCCTCTTACTTTTCTCTTATATCAGTAGTTTTTTTTTTTTTTGACAGAAAAGAAAAATCAAAGAGAGACATCAAACGAGGAAAAATCCAAAAAGTACCTTGTGAGTTTTTTGATTTATTTTTATGAACTTTCAGATATGGAAACACTTGGGATACTGGATATGAGGTTTTTTTTTTTTTTAAATAAAAAATTTTTAGATATGAAAAATAAAAATTTGTTTGGATTAGTGAAAACTTTTTTTGTTCTAGAAAACTCTTTTTTCATTTTTTAAAAATGAAAAATTTTAAATGTTTTAATACGAAAATTTAGAAAAGTTACATTTTCTTAGAATGAAAATTTTTTCATTTTCTAATTTTAGATATGTCGAACAAACGAACGAAAGATTAGATATAAATAGAAATAATTTAAATTATATATCTTATATTAATATTAAATATAAAATTGTTGTTAAATTATGTATACGATCATTCATTAGTTTTCATTAAGTACAATGTTTGTCCTTATGTTTTTGGTAATCCAAAAAATACCTCTAATCATCCTTTAATGCATTTAATGGGTCAAATTGTTTAAAATATCATTAATACATTTAATAATCAATATTTAAGTATTATCATCAACATTAATCGGCCAAAAATCAAATTCATAGCAAATATTTATCCATCTCTCTTACGACCAATTCAGCTAACATAAGAAATGCCAACCAAGCAGCACCTAACCATCTCTGCCCATTAATCATCTGTTTTTATTTTATTTTATTTTAGAAACTATAAAGATATTGTGTGAATTGGAAAAAAAAAAAAATCACTTCAATTGTATCATTCATACATCTAAAAGATACAATATAATCATTTCAATGTTATCATTCACATGTTCCGGATAAAAAAAAAAAAAAGGAAAAAAGACAAATAAAGTTTATAGAACATTGATTTAAACAATTAAAAACATAAAATTCAAGATCCTGCTTTTTAAAATTTTATATCTTTAGGGGAGAAAGAAGTAAATAGCAATTTTTAAGAAATAATTATAATAAGTAACATGTATTTAAAATATTTATAATAAATAATAAATTTATCATTAAATAATTTATTTATATTATATTTACAAGATAAATGATGTATTTTCATTTTAGTTAAATAATTTATTTAAATTTGTATAAATAAATGATTTATTTATATTTTATAAATACATCATTTTCATAATAAATTTTTTATTTATTAAAAATATATGTTATTTATTATAAATAATTTAAAAACCTATTATTTATTTAAATTATTTTTTAAAATCTACTATTTACTGTAACTATTTCCTTTTTAGTTTTTATATATTCTTAACTATTTAAAGTTTTGTCCATAAATTATTATTTAAAGGATATTTTTGTCATTTTATTAAAAAAGTTTCATTCATAAAATACACAAGGGGGGAAATTGAAATAATTTGTTCTACTAAAAAAAAAAAATCTTTGTTGTATTTAAAAATAAATAGATAAAATATAAAATAATAAATAACTACAAACATAAGGTATAATTATGTACTTGACCTTAATTTCTATAAAATGTATAGCCTGTGGAAATGGATAAGCATATATCCTAATCTTAACATTATCAGATATAATTAAGAGAGAGTGTATAATTTTAATATTTATATATAATTTTAATAATCTCAATATTATTTTAAATTTAATATAATTATTATCTATAATTTTATTTTTTTACTATTTTATTAATCACATCACATACATATTTTTTTCTCTTTCTATTTTTATACATCATATCATATATTTATTATTTAAATATAATATAAATATATTTTTAAATATAAAGTATATTTAATATATAATATTTAATTATAATGTAAACATAATACTAAAAAACTGAAAAAAGTCTGAAATTTTGTAATGCACGAGCAGAAGAAGCGAGTGGAGTTAAAAGGCAAATAACAAAACTTCCACGCAAATATCCATCCACATACATTTACGATCTCGCCCACGACCGTGTGCATTGCATATTTTTCTATTAACCACCTTCTCTCTTCTTCTTCTTCTTCTTCTTCTTCTTCTATCTCTCACTCTCAGACTTTTCCTACTCTCTCTCTCTCTCCCTCCCCTCACTTTCTCTCTCCTCTGCAAATGTCACTGCATAACCATAACCAGAGAAGATCACCATGAACTTTCTGGTAATCTTCCACATTCTGCTCTGAGAAAAACCAACACAAAGTAAACACACAAATGGGAAAAGCTTCCAAGTGGTTTCGCGGTCTCTTTGGCCTCAAGAAGGCTTCCTCCTCCTCCGCCTCTTCCGCCAACCCTTCCCCTTCTTCCTCCGCCAAACCTCCCAAGGAGAAGCGGCGCTGGAGCTTCGTCAAGTCCTACCGTGAAAAGGACCAAACTACCCTCCTCAACGGCCCCTCCTCCAACCACAACCACGACGAACCTCCGGCCGCCGCCACGTCCGCGGCGGCTGATTTCTCCGGCGACCACGACAAGCATGCCATTGCCGTGGCGGCCGCGACCGCCGCCGTAGCCGAGGCGGCCGTGGCCGCTGCTCAGGCCGCCGCCGCCGTCGTCCGGATGACCAGCTCTGGCAGGGGCGCCGGTGCCAAGAACCACCGCGCGGCGTACGTTAGCGGGAACGGCGTCGGGATTCGTGAGGAGTGGGCTGCCGTTAAGATACAGTCAGCATTCCGAGGCTGCTTGGTTCGTTTTTCTTTCCTCCTTTTTTTTTTTAATAATTATTTCCTTAATTAAATTATAGATATTTATTATTATTATTCTAACTGATTAATGCTTGCTAATTTACTGGTTTACTAACTACGAATTAATTGCCACCGGGATTGCCAACTCTCAAGAGGAACTGACACGTGTCCCTTCTTCTACAAATCGTAATTTCGATTATTGTTTCCCTTAGCAAGAATTAACGTAATGTTGAAGCAATTTTTGAGTAGAGTTAAAGATACATAAAAAGCATTTTTCTTTGTCTGTTTGTCTCTGCAATCCAATATTCTTTGAAATTCCCCATCTCCATGTTGCTTCACTTTGAGCTGTCTTCTCTTGTCCGTTTTCATATTACACACATGGTTACAAAATCCTCTCACCCTTTCAACGAATCCAATATTCCATCACTATTTGCCGGGAAATAATACATGCGTGTATATATATATATATATTTAAACACACATAAATATAAGGATTTTCTATAGTGTGATTTCTTATTTTACACTATTTTAATTATTAGATTAGTTAATGAACTATGACTATATTTTTAGCATAAAGATTTATATATTAGACCATCAAATATGAATTCAATAGATAATGTGAAATGAGAAGTTGTAATAGCTCCTCTAAAAATAACATGTGGACCCGAAAAATGTATAATTTCATATCTGCTGTGATGGCATTGTGAAGTTAATGGGGGTCATGATGGGGGTATTTCTGTTTTGAGTTAAATAGTTGTTAGTAATTCTGTGGTTGGGCTCCACTTAAAAGGTAGGGACCTATCTGGGTGAAATCTTTTAATCTCCCATTGTACTAGTCTAAAAAAAAAAAAAAATATGAGTCGTCGGTGAATCAATGTGGGGGGTATGGATATGGAGTTGGTGAGTTGTAATGAACTTTTTCTTTTATTGTTGTCTTGTCTGTTTTGTTGTTGTTATGTTTATTATAATGTTATTATTATTCCTTGTTCTTGTTTGTACTGCAGCAACAGTTCCTTAAATTGGGAACTTAATGCAGTGCCTCTGGTTTTCCTCTTTTTCCCTTTAAAGTAAAAATGGTTAAAAAACCTGCTCTGAAGGAGATTTTTATGTGTTTTGGAGTGTTGCAGAGCTAGGAGGGTTAATTTTTCGGACCTATAAATAGATTCTGAGATTCGTTTCTGATTTAGTATCTCTGGTAGACTTGAGTTAAATTACTTTAGCAAATGGTTGTATTAGTCTCAGAATAGAGCCTTTAGGCAAAGTCCTTTTGATATTGGAAATTAGTCGCTTCCTCAACTAATTTTGGATTTAATATATTCAACTTCCACGCTTTTTTGACCATGTCGTTTCTATTCTAATGGGAGGGGAGGGGCAGCTGAAAGTGGGGCCCAGGGAAGCAAAAATTTGATCTTGGTTAGTTTTTTTTTTTTTTCAAATGAGAATGTGAATTTGACTTTGTGGAAGAATAAAAGTTTTGGTGTTGGTTGGGCACTTTAATTTTGTATTGAAAAGCAAATAAACTCGTCAAAGGATGTTCAATACATAGAAAGCACTCTCTTTCATATATATATATATATATCCCTTGTGGGATAAACTGTGAGATGTCATTATGTTTTCGATATCATGTCAGACATTGATTTCATGTTGGGTCAGAAATTATATCTTTTAAGCGCTTGTTATGTTCAAATTTATATGTTAAGCTTGGGCAATGCTCTTCCTTGGCGCCCTTTTCTAGCTGAAACAGTTTGAAAATGATGTGAAATAGTAATCTTAAATTACTAGGTTCTAAATTTGCTGAAGTCCTTGGTCATATAATGTATGTAAAGGCAAGAAGAGCGTTGCGAGCGTTAAAAGGATTGGTGAAGATACAAGCATTGGTAAGAGGTCATATTGAAAGGAAGCGGACGGCAGAGTGGCTGCATCGCATGCAAGCTTTGATGCAAGCGCAGGCACGAGCCATTGGCGGACGTTCCCAAGTTTCCGAATTCCAGCACTCAAGTAGCAAGTCTTCAAATTTCCATAATCCTGTAAGTGAAAATTTCAAAGCTTTTCTTTTTCTTTCCCTCCAATATTTGAAGTTTCAAAGTTTACGTTTTTAATGGGAATGTGGGGACCTTTTGCTTTATATCTCTAAAGACTTTTCAGTAGATAGACATTTTATGACTTTAAATGAATACGGCTCAGTGGTTATTACCACAAAGGTCCATATTGCGTACATATTTTGTCAACTATGAAACTTCAGAGTCATAAAAAAGCAATAAGGTTAATGTTGAACCAACTTTTGCAGTTTCAAATAATAAGAGGTCACAGTTTCTTTGGATTTTTTTTCCGTGTGTTATCCAACCTAACTTACCTTCTGACTTCACTTTTACCTTCTTTTAGTAAAGGTAATATGAAGTCACCTCTTTTTTTTCTTATAATAAAATTACTGGGATTTTTTTTTTTTTTTTACCTGTAGAATTTTCTAGATACTTTGACATGGACAAGTCGTTAACACAATTTATTGACATAAAGTCTTCAGCTTTTTTTATGTTGATTGCTAATTAGCTACTAAAGTGTGCAAAGTTTTCTGCAAGCAGGGACCCGCAACTCCTGAAAAGTTTGAACATATTATCAGAAGTAAGAGTAGAAAACCTGACCAAAAATCTCTGCTTAGGGTATGTTAATTACTTTATCTCTGCTCTAAAATTGTTTATTTGCACGATCTGATTTTGTTTCTCAAATTAATCTTTCTTTAATTTTAGAAAAGTAGCTCCAAATCGAATGGTAGGGCGATTAGTGACCTTGATAAGACTTATTCTGGTGGAAGCCGATCAGAGGGTCAATTGGATGAAAAATCAGGAAACCTAAGGAGTTCTTTGGTTAGAAACACTGCCACAGACGACGATAAGAGTGACAGAATTCTTGAAATCGATACTGGGAGACCCCATATCACACCCAAGAGGAGAAACCTCTTTCACTCCTCTGATCGTGTCATGGCTTCTGACCATTACAGCCATAGCTTTACCACTTCAAAGGACTCCACAACACATTACACCCTTCCGAGCCCTTCCTCTTATGAAGTTCAGTCGTTAACCCCACTAAAGCTCTTAAACAACGACGTAGAGGAGAGCTCTTTCTGCACCGCCAACAACAGCCCACAGTTCTACTCTGCCTCGTCGAAGGGTGCCAGCTCAAGGAGAAGTCCCTTCACGCCCTCAAAGAGTGACGGCTCAAGAAGTTTCTTGAGTGGCTACTCAGGTTACCCGAACTACATGGCATGCACCGAATCTTCAATGGCTAAAGTGAGGTCTCTTAGCGCCCCAAAGCAGAGGCCTCACTACGATAGATCTAGTTCAGCAAAGAGGTACTCAATTCATGGTGTTGGCGAATCAAGACAGAATGGACAGAGGATCTCTACATTGCATGCCAATTTTATGAACAAAGCCTATCCGGGATCAGGTCGATTGGACAAGCTTGGAATGCCTATAGGTTACAGATATTGAGATATTTTTCTTCTTGCGTTTTTACTAGATTTTATTCCTCTAATTTCACTAACTGGTGTAGTCGATCGAGTTGTTTAGTTGCCTGTGTAAGATTCTAGAATTGGGTAATTGTATAATTTAGCGTCTTTTTGTGTTTTCGACGTAGAAACTGATGTTTAACAGTGCTATTTGTTGTACTAAATTAATGTCTTTGTAGTGAATGAAAAGTGGTAGTGTTGGTGGTTGCATCTTCCCTTTCCTTGTTCTTCCATGGAATAAAAATTAAGACGTGAAGCCAAAAATAACCCCTTGTTCTGTCATCTTCTCCTCTCTTCTCTTCTCTCTCTCTCTCTCCCTTTGAATTCTTGTGTTCTCTCTCTCAAGGACATTAGAAGTTAGAACTTAGAAAGCACCAAAATTCCCATGAATAAAGTAACCAGCCATAATCTTAGCAAAGTTATAAAAAAAAAAAAAAAAAAAGGTGACAAGCCATAACATGCTAATAAAAATCATCTGCATACGTAATTCTAGACAATTGAAGAATGGAATGGTACTAGAACTAAGAGGCAGCCAACGAATCACATGCTGAAAAGTATTACCAACACGTCAAATACTTAACAAAAATAAGGTTTTTTTTCTCTTCTATCTTAACTTAAAAAAAAAAAAAAAAGTGGAGTCGAAGTAATGAATTATAAATTTCCATTAGTAAATTAAAAATAAATTTAACTTCATCCTATGGTTTAGAATGGAAAATTTTAAATTGTATCACCTCCAGGTCCAAAAAAGAAAGAAAGAAAAATGAAAGAAAAGTGTATCTGTCATACTTGGAATAGGCTGAAAACAAAAGACTTAATCAATCTTATTGAAAGGCTGATTGTGTTGTTGTACTCTTTTCGATCACCATGTACATCAACAATTGTCCGAAAAAACAGTCATGAAAACGACATAAATAATCTAGTGCAATTGTTGACGTAAATGTCAATGACAAAGAAAATAACATTATTAACTAGGCTGGTTATATGAATTTTGCTAAAGCATTCACTTTATTTATAGTGTCAAGTATCATACGGCAATTCGAATCCTAGTTTGAGAACTAATATTTATCTTAATGGTTATATTTTCGGTACAATTGTGAGAATATAGTTTCTCCTTTTTTATTATATTTTTGCTGAAGGTGCCTACAAAAAAAAATAAAAAAAATAGAAACCCTAGTTTGGGAATCTTAATGGCTATATTTTTGGTAAAATTGTAAGAATATAGTTTCCCTTTTTTAATTGTATTTTTGATGAAGGTGCCTAAAATATAGAAATCCTAGTTTGAGAATGAATATTTATCTTCATGGCTATATTTTCGGTACAACTGTGACAATATAGTTTCCCTTTTTTTATTATATTTTTGCTGAAGGAGACTGTAGTATCCTTTATGACTGGTTTTCTTTGTCTAGCCTCTAGCCTGGTTTATAGGGATAATAATAAAAACATACTTTCTAGTTCTTTTCTTTTCTTTTAAGTCGCCCCAAGAAATTCGACCATATTTAAAAGATCGAAATCGTAAAGCCATTTCAATTATAATGTAAAATACTAAAGAAAATCCAAATCCCTAATCCTCTAATGGTTAATTTGGTAAACGCAATATATTTTAATTACGTTTAAATATAATTCAATTTTTGAATATTATATTTGGTTGAAAAGTATTTATTTTGTATTTGAATGAAATATGTATTTGGATAAAAAGTATTTAAATTGTATTTTAGAGTTGAAAAATTGATGTAATTGATAAAAATAGAGATAAAAATTTAGAGTTGAAAAGTTGATGTGATTGTTTTAAAAAACTTTTAAATAATAACTATTTTCGTAACATTATTGAAAAAAATTGTATTTAAATGTAAAACTTTACGTTTGACTTAAAATTACGTTACGTTTGAATATGATTAAAATGTAAAACTTTTGCCAAATAAGACATAAATCAAATTCCTAAAATTCTAAAAACTTCTAGGAGATAAACTACGTCTTAAATAACTCCTAAAGCATAAATATATCTTTGTAAACTCTTTCTAATTATCAGGGGGAAAAAAAAAAAAACACTCACTTTTGTTCACAAAAAATGAGTGATAACTCACTTATCCTGTGACTTCTTCCTCGAGCATTTTTTTGAAAGTTTTCTCAGTTTTTTTTTATATGATATTCAATTGATAATAGGAAAGTAGAATATTTTTCAAATCCTAAAAAATTCCATTTCCTAACCCCAGAAAATATAATACGGTTACTCCTTTTTTTTTTTTAATAAGTGACAAGGTTTTTAATGAATTTAAAGTTCAAATCCCGGGAACAGTTGGATTAATTTCCTGGATAACTTTTCTATATTAATTAAACAAAAACAAATAAAAAATAAACTCAAACTATATATGTAACTATTTTTTTTTTGGCCACAGATATATAACTTTATTTTAATAAAATAATAATAATAAATTTACATATTATAGAGCTTAAATAATAATTAGTGGAACAATGTATAGACTAAAAAAAAAAAAAAATCCATTACACATTGAAGGGAAAAGGCACCTAATTTTTTTTTTATCAAAACAAATAAAGATGAAAGAGAAAAAAACAAAAAAGCCTTAAGATATTGAGATCTTTTCCCCAGAGCGTTGTTGGTTGACATTTTTATTCCTCAAATTTAACCAAGTTGTGTGGTCGATCGAGTCGTTTAGTTGTTCGTGTAAGAATCCACATGGTAATAGGATAATTTAGCTGCTTTTCGCGTTTTAGACTTGGAAACTGATGATTAACACTGCTATTTGTTGCACTAAATTAATATCTTGGCAGTGGAGATAAAGTGATAAGAGTTTTTTTTCTTCTTTTTTCTTTTCTTTTCTTTTCTTTTCTTTTTTGACAAAAGTAAAGTGGTAGTGCTCGTAGTTGCATTTTCCCTTTCTTTTTCTTGTCCTTCAATGGAATAAAAACAATTGAGACATAAAACCGAATATAACCACTGTGTTCTCTCTTCTCTCTCCCTCACTTTCTTTGCATTCTTGTGTTCTCTTCTAAAAACATTAGAAATTAGAAAATTCAAAGGAAAAAAGTAGCGAGCTATAGCATGCTAACATGAATAATTTGCATATATAATTCTAGGAAAAGGAAGAATAGAGTAGTACTTTAACTAAGAGATAATCAATAAATCATATCATACTAGAAAGTGTATTTATAGTATACACCACACATCAAATGCTTCACTAAATATAGGTTTTTTTTTTAAACGTCTGCTTCTATCAAAGCTTTAAAAAAATAGTCGACTATAAATCTCAAAAGAAAATCCAATTCCTAATATTTTATTTGTTGGGGCAAAATTTCATCCAACACCAAATAAATGTTCATGAATTATGCAACAAGATTAAATGAACAAAATAAGTAAATCACAAGAAAACGTAAAAGAACCTTAAGAAAAATATAATAAAAACCGATGTTCCGTATGATTGCCTTAAGGTTTTATATTGAAAATTATGTCTTTTTTTTTCTTCTCAACTCCTGAGAATTTATAGTACATTAGGAATAAAGGAGTTAAATCTCCTATTAATTAGAGAGTTTATTCTCTTTTTAATTATAATGAAATTCTTTACCTTTTAGTGATTCAATACATAATAACTCCAAAAGTTTAACATTTTCAATATTAAATATATACGTTTAAGCGTTCTTTGTAAACGCTCATTGATTGTTAACCATTACTTTTTTATAGATGCTTGAACTTCTCCTCTAATGTCTAATATGGTCTTAGATAAACATCTACCTTATAGTTCAGTTGCTTCAAAATTATAATAAGTATACTCTTATCTTTTTGCTAGATGGACTTCTACCTTAGAATAGATAGACTCCTATCTCATTTGTATGGTAGGCTTCTATCTAGGTTAACTTTTACCTTAATACGGGCATGAATAGACCTCTACTTAAGCCAGAGTTTAAGTAGACTTCTACCTAGATATGGGTTTAGGTTTAATCTATTATTAAAAATTTTATATTCTGATGAACATATCATAATATAGATTTAATAATAGTTATAATATATCTTATTTCACAAAACAGATTAAGAAATAAAATAAAAATAAAAATATATAAAAAAAAAAAAAAAAAACTAGCCTCCTTTCGATGAGTGACCCACCCCCCACCCCAGCCTGGCCAATGGCAAAGCCCACCTTCCTCGATGACCTTTATTGGCCACCCTTTCTTTCCCTTTGCGCAATTTGATTTGGGAGTTGAGCCGCCATTACAATCCGCACATAAGCCCAGTCACGAATTGCTCCTGGCTTCCTCCTCTCATCATCGCATTTATAGATCACGAAAGTCCCTAGCCGTGTGAGGAGCAAATCTGCTCACCCATGGACAGCGAGTCCTGCACATGACTCAATGGCAGGAGGACATTACCAAAATTGCCACAGAGGAGGCCATTTTCAGAGAAGACGTGCCCAGATGCCGGAGATGATGAAGATGTTGTTGGACAGTAGGAGATCTTTTTACTTTTATTTTAGATTTTTTTTAAAATTTTTTTTAATCTACAATATTATGAGGTAGTATGTATTTAAGTTATTATACACATATAAATCTCATTCAATTGATTATATTTGGACAGTTTAAAAACAAGTTCTAACGATAAGGTCTCTTAATTGAGCTTTACCATTGATGCTCCCATTTACTTAAATGAGGAAGAAACCCATTATTTTAAATTTTTAAAATTCAACAGAGAGAATTTGGATCTTAAAAGGAGTTTATAACTCTAAACAGTAAAAGAAAATGTTATCATATTTTACTTGTAGTAAAAGATATTAAATTAAAAAATTAGCACACATCATTAGCTTTCATGTCACCTCTTTTATCTCTCTCTCATTATAGTAATTTTTTCATTGATACTAGAGGAAAAAAAAATTTTGCCAAGGCACAATCTTGGTGAGGTATACTAAGGAAATTGGTACGGCTGATTTCAAATTTAATTTGCAAACAAATAAAGAAACTTCAAGTAGGCATGCTAAATCAGTAGTCTAAAAGGGGAAGAAAAAGATAAATAGGCTTGATAAATATTAAATTTATTAATAGGTTAAGGAGTTCGTCTAAGCGCCTAAACATGAAGAAGTACTACTCCTAATTCTAGTTGGCTAATGATTTTAAATAAATCCCAATAGGCTCTTAATAAATTAAGCGTAACGCTTATTTTTATTCATCTTCTCTCGTTTACTCTCCCTCCTCCCACATCTCTCTGAGTTCAAAAATGCTAACAACAGCAAATTACAATGGCTCACTACAATCTGCAGTATGTCATTCGCGACGCCAACGACGGCAATTTAGATCGGAATCTGAACAACTTTTTCGATTCGATGGCAACGGAGAGAAACGTATACATCACGGCAAGGAACGTGAACTGCCGGAACGACCAGAACCTTTCTTTTACCGATTTTAACTTCGCGTTTTTTGTCACCCACAGAACACGTCCAGACACTGATTCCATGAGTGAGGCCCGAATCCACTATTCTTAATTGTCGTTCTCGACCAGTGATTCCCTCGAAAGATTTGCATCGGCCGATGAAGCGAAGGTCTTGGTGACGAGAATGCTAATAACTGAAAACCAATTCCCATTTTATGATATTGATCGACAGAGCGATCAGAGTCTGTTTTGGAAGGAGTTTTCTGCCGGTGACAATGGCTCATTGGCGGTAGAACCGGTACCGTTGTAGAACCTCGACGGCATAATAACGAGGATCTCGGAAGCTGTAGCGTGCACTGCTCGAGAAGCATCCGAGTCTGGACGTAATTTGGCTCAGATGATCATCCAGATCGATAAGCTTACTGTTGTTCCGCACCATGAATTTGAAAGAATACTTACATCCAATCATGATGGTGATGATTATGATGAGGCAGAGTTAAACAGAGCAATCGAACAGAATTTCGCGGAGTCGGCAATGGAGATTGGGTCAGTGCCAGCGGCTAAATCAGTGGTGGAGGCATTGGAGAAGTTCAAATACGAGGGAAGTTGTAAAGATGATGAAGATGAATCGAAGTTGATCAAGACGTGTGTGATATATAACAAAGAGACAATCAATGAATCGTATCATACTAAAAAGTATATATAAAATATACAACACAACACATCAAATACTTCACAAAAAAATAGTTTTGCTCGAATGATGAATATGAAATTTATGTTAGTAAAATTAATAACCAACCTAAAATTATTCCAACGCATGAAGTGAAAAATCTCCAAGTGCAAATAGAAAAGAAAGAAAAAAAGAAAAATGTACCTGACATGTTTGGAAGAGGTTGAAAGCGAAGCACTTACAATTATACGACGAGCTAATTAGATTGTGTAATTGTACTCTTTATCATTACCATGTACATCTACAACTGTCTAAAGAAATAGTCGTGGAAACGACATAAATAATGTAAGAAAATTGTAAACATAGATGTCAATAATAAAGAAAACAACATTGTAATTCTCAATGAACCATTAGCCATACTTACTAGCTAGGCTGGTTTTATGATTTTGCGAAGGCATTCATTTTATGTATTATGTTAAGAATCATACAACAATTCGAATCGAATCTTTATAAAATCGGACCTCAATCGCCTATAGAGAAAATATAAATTCTAGTTTGAGAAAGAATAATCTTAGTGACTATCAAATATTTAAATTGTTATTTTACGTATTTTCAAAATATATATAAAAAAAAGTAACAATTTATGCATTTTCAATATATATATAAGAAAAAAGTTATATTTGGGCACCATTGTGAGAATATAGTTTCCTTTTTTTTTTTTTCTTTTTTTACTGAAGGAGAATGTAGTTTCCTTATTTTTTGGTTGTCTTCGTTTAGCCATTAAACTTTTTTATAGGAATAATTATAAAAGTATACTTTCTAGTTCTTTTTTTTTTTTTAAGTCGCCGCATATAATTGGAAATTTGACTTTAAAATTAAAATTGCCATCTGTTTTATAAAACAAAAAAAAAAAAAGTGCCATCTATTTTTCTATTTTGCCAGCAAACCAAAGAAAAAAACACACTCATCAACAATAAATCTCAAAAGAAAATCCAATCCTTAATATTTTATTCATTAATCATGCTTTGTAATTAAAACTTAAACATAAGTTTCTTATTTGCAAGAGGCAAATCTTAAAATAATTCTAATTCTAATTCTAATTTCAAATCCTAAAGAAGATATTACTCCAAATATTCTAAAGAATTAGATTAAAGACACAAAATCTTGAATAAATCATTAAGGATGAATATATCTTTAAACAAATAATAACAGGAAATTAGGATACTTATTAAATCATAAAGAAATTGCATTCTCCAAACTAGAAAATATAAGGATTACAATCTTGTTGATGAGCCAATTAGATTGTGTTGTTATATTCTTTATCATCGCAAGTACATCAATAACGGTCTAAAAGATAGTCATGATAACGACATATATATAATCCAAGACAGTTATTGATGTAGATGCGACAATAAAGAAAATAACATTGTTTCTCTCAAAGAGCCATACTTACTTGCTAGGCTAGCCTTATGAATTTTGTTGAGGCTTTCACGTTATTTATAGTGTTAAGAATCCTAAAGCAATTTGACTCCAAGTTTGCCTAAAAGTAAAAAAGAAATCCTAGTTTGATTATGAATATTTATCTCTTATATTGTTATTTCTCGCGTTTTCAAAGGAAAAGGGAAAGTTTTACTTCGGGTACAATTGTGAGAATATAGTTTCCTTTTTGTTTTTTGTAGTTTCCTTTTTGCTTGGTTGTCTTCGTTTAGGCTTTAACCTGGTTTATAGGGATAATTATAAAAATATACTTTCTAGTTCTATTTGGTTTTCTTTTCTTTTCTTTTATTTTATTTTTCAAGCCATCCTATATTCTTGAAAAATCGACCTTATTTATAAGATAGAAATCTTAAAGCAATTTCAATTTTTTTAACTCAGGATGGGAGATTTGAATTCTACACTTTTAAGTGGAGTTACAATTTATGCTAGCAATCACAAAGCAATTTCAATTTTAATGTCAAATAGTAAAGAAAATCCAATTCCTAATACTCAAAATCAAATTTCTAATATTCTAAAAAATTCTAGGAGATATCTTCAGAAAAAAAAAAAAAAGCTAGGAGATAAACTAAATCTTAAATAAATCCTAAAACGATAAATATATCTTTAAAATTCAACTATTCAAAATGGTGTTATTATATTCCTGATCCTATTCTACATCAACAATCTTTTAATTGTCCAATTGTTCAACAATGTATCTAATGAAAAAAGAATGGTCGACCATCAATATTTTTTCTAAAACTTTTTTATTTGTTTTCGCTCTTTTAGAAAGCTTATTTAAAAAATTGTCGACAATACATCAAATTTTGAATACAATGGGTAAAACTTTAGTATCTACAACGGATAGTGTCTACGAAATATGCAGCGAGCATTCTACCATATAGTCGGGGAATTTGTACAGCATGAACTACCCTTTTTTCATTATAAGTAGGAATTATAATATTTAACTTTTAAATTAACTTCTAAATGATTTTTTATCTGTATAGTTCACTTTAAAAATTTACAAGCGCATTACTGAGTGTTTCAGAAGGTTGAAAAGTTGATTAACACACTAAATATTGGTTATGAGAAACTAAGGATGCTAGAAAGCACCAAAATTTTTGGTGAAAAGAAGTCTAACTAATTGTAACACGTTAATAGAAAAATCTGCACGCAGAATTCATGCTAAATGAAATATTAAATACTGAGCAGTAATTAGTAGAACTGAGGAAAAAAAATGATTGGTAAGCACACATACTTCTGTCCAACTCAAAAAATTTAGCTAAATGGAAATAATAAATCAAAAATATCCACAAATCCAAATATGATCTGAATAATTAATTATTAAGAACGTAGGAATAGCTAATAAATTTAATAACGTAAAACATTCAACTATAATAAAGAAGGCTATTAAACGATATTATGTATATTCTTTAATCTAAAAACAACCTCTAAAAATAATGTCAAACAGGACTAAAATCAGGAAATAAAAAGGCTGAAAACATACCTATTATGTATGCAAGAGAGGCTGAAAACGAAAGGCTTTGAAAAACCAATTAGATTATGTCCTTGGGGTCTTTATAATCACCATGTACGTCAATTATTGTCTCAAAAACAGTCAAGAGTATGACATGTATAATCTGAGGCAATTATTGACGTAGATGGTTACCATAAAGAAATGGACATTAAGCTAGTGCTTGGGATACAAATTTTTTTAGCATTGCATTTAAATGTAATGTAATTTTACTTCAAATAAAAAAACATTTCATTCAAATACCAATCACATCACATTTTAAATCAAATACAATCACTATTTATTATTTCACTTTTTCTATTACTTTTATTAATTACATCATATATTCTCTCTTCCTCTTTTTTTTCTCTCTACTTTTACTCATCACATCACATATTTATTATTAAAATACAATTCAAATATTTTTCCCCCAAACACACATTGCATTCAAATGCAATGCTAGTGCTTTTCCTCCAAATATAAATTGCATTCAATACATTGCATTCAAACGTAATGCAAATGCAATGCGTTCACCAAACGAACCCTAAGTCCATGTTTGGTACTTTTTTTTTTGTTGTATTGCATTCAAATGCAATGTAATTTTCTCTAAAATATAAAAATATTTCATTTAAATATCAATCACATCACATTTTAAATCCAATATAATCACTATTTATTATTTCATTTTTTCTATTATTTTTATTAATTACATCAGATATTCTCTTTCTCTCTCTTTTTTTCCTCTCTACTTTTACCCATCACATTACATATTTATTATTAAAATATAATTTAAATACTTTTTACTCAAATACACATTACATTCAAATACAATGCTAATACTTTTTCTCAAATACAATGCTAATACTTTTCCTCTAAACACAAATTATATTCAATGCATAGCATTCAAACACAATACAAATATAATACATTTGGTGACATAATGTTTTCCCAAAAAGCCATACTTGCTAGTTAGGCTGGCCATATCTTTTTTGCTAAGGTTCTCTCCTAATATATAGTGTTAAGAATCATAAAGCAATTCAAATTAAGGTAATTAAGAAATTGGCCCTCATTTGCCTAAGAATAAAATTACTTATATTATCACCTAATGGCTATCATGATGATTTCAAATATTTAAAATAATTAAGAACATAATATATAATTAATCCTATTTAAATTTTTCTTCCAACGTAACATTGCCCTTAATTGAAAGTGGTGGCTCACTTTTACTCCAATAAAATTAAAGACGACTCAATTATTGCATATTTCCTCCAAGTAAAAATGTTAGAATATTCGTCAAAAAAGACGAAGTTTGGAAAACCATGTAATTAATACTTTTTTTATTGCAAGAAAAAAGTGCTAGTTGTTTTGCTTTTCCGCCGCTAAACCGAAACGAAAAAAAGAAAACACTCAATCATGGTTATCAACTACATATCCCACAAGAACATTAAATTCGTACTATTTTATTTGTTGAAGCAGAATTTCATCAACACCGATAAACATTCACGAACCATATAAAAAGATTAAACGAACAAAACAAGTAAAAACACAATAAAAAGTAAAGGCACCTTAAGAAAAATATAATAAAAACCGATGTTTAATATAATTGTATCAAGGTTTTATATTGAAAATTACGTCTTTTTTTTTCTCTCAATTTGAGAGGATTTATAGTACATTGAAAATAAAAGTGTTTAAATGTCTTATTAATTAAAGAATTTATTTTCATTTTAATTATAATGAAATTATTCACCTTTCAATAATTCAATACATTATAACTCCAAAAGTTTAACATTTTTAATATTAAATGTAGATATTTAAATTCCATTTGTAAACTCTTATTGATTGTTAACCATTACTCTTTTACAGATGCTTAAACTTCTCCCTTAACGTTTGATATGATTTGATATATACTTCTAACTTATAGTTGAGTCGTCTTTAAAGTTATAATAAGTAAATTCTTACCTCTTTACTAGATAGACTTCTACCTTATAATAGGTAAACTCCTACTTTATTTGTATAGTAGGCTTCTATCTAAGTAGACTTCTACTCTAACTTTTAAGTTTAAATTTCACATATGAATATATAAAATTCAATTGTTAGTATGCCAAATAAATTTTTAATTATGAGAATTCAATTTTAAATTTTTGATGTATTAAATATTAATTTAAGAATATTTAAAATATTTTCACAGATTTTAAAATTTTTACGATTTTTATTCAAAAATATTTTTACAAAATGTTATTTTTTTTTCTTTTTCATTTTTCGAAATTATCCGATGTTTTTTTTTTTTTTACTCTTTTCTATTCTCTTCTTTATCTTTTCTCTCTCTTTGTTTTTTTTCATCACCGACCCTCACCCTCTCTCATTCCCCAACTCCCTCACTTGCTCTCTCTGCTCTTCCCCTCCCGAATCTCTCACTCTCTCTCTCGCTCTTTGTTTTTCTCTCACCAATTCTCTCACGCCCTCTCTGCTCTCACCCTCACCGATTCTCTCTCACTCCCTCACCATGTCTCTTTCGTTCTCTTCTTTTTTCCCTTTTTTTTTTCGGCCGAACGCACCGGAGCCAGCCCGCCTAACCCAATCGCCGTGCCCAGCCAACCGCCGAAGCCACGAGCCGCCGTCGCCATCCTCCGTCGTGCCCAACGCCCGAACCCAAGCAGCCACCGGGCCTTGGCCGCTTTCCCCGTGCCCAAGCCCAGCCTAACGTCGACCGAGCCCGAGCCACTACGCCAGCCTCGAGGGTCACCAGCCGATCCACCGCCTCGCGAGCCCACGCCCTCGCCGCCAACCAACTTGACCCCGAGTAGCCCAGCCACGCCGGATCGTCAGCCACCGAAGCTCAACACCTCCTACCTCACTTTCTCCCTCTCCGGTCCTCTCTCTTCCACGGGACGAAACTCGGACCAACCGGCCAAGCCCAAGCCGGACCCCGTTTCCACCGTGCCCTTGCCATTCCGCGAGCCTCCGCCAGCCACCGCCTCGCCCGGTTGTTCCTCGCCTCCCCGCCGCCTAGCCCGAACCCCCTAACGCCCGAGCGCTGCCGCCCTCCGCAGCCGTGAGTTCCCCTTTCCGTTCCGGCCGAGCTTCCCAAACAAAAGGAAAAAAAATAGATATATATATATGTTGTATATGTATATCTGTATATATATATATAAATATATATAGTATAATAATAATAATAATAAAATTTGAATTTGTATTTTAAATTTATTTGTGATTTGAAATTTGAAATCTGTATTGTAATTTGAAATCTGATCTGTTACGAGAATTGAAATTTATTATTATTATTATTTTTTTTTTGTATAGATTAAGCGTTTTGGAGTTTTTGAGTCGGTTATATTTTAACGTGGATTATGTCAAAATTTTTAAAAATTAATTTGAGTATTTATATTAAAATTTTCGTTTTAAAATTTCAGTGTTTAAACAAAATATCGTTTTGTATTTTAAAATCAATAGCACACTAATTAATTGAATTTATTATAATTACGATTATTAAATTTTTAGACAGATAATTAAATTATCTATATTTCTTATTGTAGGTACTTGTTGATTGAATTCGGAGAAAAAGATTATCTTGGAATTTGTGTGAGAAGTTATCAGTAGATTAAATTGTTAATGAGGTAGGATATCTTACCTTTTTCTTGTATTCAGTTTTGTTTTTAGTGATTTGGTTAAAATGATTTAAAGAAAATGAGTTTATAAAGTTTTAAAAATTCTATGATTTTAGAAAATATCATGATTTCGAAAATTAAAAGAAAAATATACGATCTTGGATTTTTTTAAAAAATAACACGGCATATTTTATTATATGAATCTTAATTTTGAATGAAATGTTGAAAGTTGAATTTTGTATTAAAGTATACCGGGAGTCAGTATATACGTGCGAAGAGTATACCGCTCGATCGATGATCACTCATTATGTTTCGGCATAGTGAGGGATTTATACGGACCGTACATGAACTAGATGTATATAGGGACACAATTTGCATAATCACGATTTTACGTTTATAATACGGTACTGCATTAAAATATTTAGTATGATGGTTAAAATAAAATGTTGAAAAATGTTTTTTTTTTAAATATCCTACTGGACTTTTCGCTAACTGTTTTAAAACTGGTAAACCATCCGGAAATAAAGGTGACTAAAGGATACGAACTACGTGGAATCATCAGTGGACAACAAGGACTAGAGGTATTGAAGTAGTGTTCTTTATTTTATGACCAAGTATGTATATGAGCATTTCAAGATTATAAATTCTAAACTTTACTTTTATATTCTCACTTATTTTATTTTATCCAAATATGTATCTATAGGATATGAGTACCTCATCACTTGATATTGTGATAAAAATTGAAATATAGATAATAACTAATTTGAGATATATAAGCATAATTTGTAAACAAGTTTAAAGAGACGGTAAAACGTAAAATATAAAAACTGACAGACTTAGGAATCTTGACTTTTATTTTATTTTTTTATTTAACACCTCATAGCTGTCACTATCCCGGACTTTTGGGATGTGATACCTGTCTTTGTTCCAGATTTTGGGACGTGACAAATAGGGATAGACTTCCATTTAACTAAAAGCATAAGTAGATTTCTATCTAGATTTGAGCTTAAGTTCAATCTATTATTAAAAATTTTATATTGTGACGAAAATATCACCCAATGTTATTCGTTAATCTTGCTTTGTAAATAAACTAAACGTAAGTTCCTTGTTTGTAGGAGGCAAAATCTTAAAGTCATTTTGCTTCTAATTCTAATTTCAAATCCTAGGTGACGTTTGGAAAAAAAATTTCATTTTAATTTTATTCAAATATAATACAATTTTACACTAAATACAAATTTTGTAACAGTGCTACGAAAACAATTACTATTCAAAATATTTTTAAAACAATCACATCAACTTTTCAACTTAATTATTTATCTTTACTTTTACTAATCACATCAACTTTTCAATTCTAAAATACTTTTCATCCAAACACACATTTCATTCAAATACAAAATAAATACTTTTTAATCAAATACAACATTCAAAAAACAAATTTCATTCAAATACAATCAAAATGTAATGCATTTATCAAATGCCCCAGTAAAGTCTTATTCCTAATATTTTAACGAATTCAACAAGGAAAGACAAAATCTTCAATAATTACTCAAGGATGAATATATCTTCAAATGTAAAATTTTTGAAATTAACTAATGCAAATCCTAATCCTAAACCTATTCTACATCATTCTCCTAGGGTTATTTCGGTGAAGTAACATCGTATCAGTGTAGCACACTAAAATAATCAGCATACAGAGTTCAAGGTAAAGGAGAACTGAAAATTATGTTTTTTTAACGGTAGTAATGAATACTACTTATAAGTTTTAGTTTCAAACAATATCCCTAAAAACATAAAAATGTTAAGCACCTTCAAAAAAAAAAAAAAAAAAAAGGCGAAGCACATATGGTAGGTACCCGTATGTCTCTTACTACTACTAAAATATATATATATATAAATTATATACACAAAATTTCAAATTTGGTATTGAATATAATAAAACTGTAAATAACCTCTTCTCATTGTGTTCTCTCTTTCTTCCCATTCTTGTGTTCTCTCCTAAAAACATTAGAAATTAGAAACTAGAAATTTCCAATGAAAAACGTAGCCAGCTATAGCATGTTAATATAAATAATCTGCATACATAATTCTAAGAAAAAGAAGAACGGAGTACTTTAATAACTAAAAGATAGCCAATAAATCATATCATACTAAAAAAGTATATATATAGTATACAACCCAGCACATCAAATACTTCACAAAAAATGGTTTGGCTGGTGATGAATATGAAATTTCCATTAGTAAAATTAATAACCAACCTAAATTTATTCTAAGGTATAGAGTGAAAAATCTCCAAGTCCAAAAAAGAACAGGAAAAAAAAAAAGTGTGCGTGTCATGTTTGGGTTTAGGTCAATCTATTATTAATAATTTTATATTGTGATGAAAATATCACCTAATACCATTCATTAATCATGCTTTGTAAATAACCTAAACATAAGTTTTTTATTTGTAGAAAAAGTCATTCTAATTATAATTCTAATTTCAAATCGTAAAAAAAGTCTTTTTCCTAATATTCTAAAGAATTCAACAAGAAAAGACAAAATCTTCAATCCTCAAGGATGGATATATCTTTAAATATAAGATTTTGAAATTAACTAATGCTAATCCTAATCCTAAACCTATTCTACGTCATTCTCCGTGGGCTGTTTCGGTCAAAGGGGGTATCATATCAGTGTAGCACACTTAAAAAATCAGAGTACAGAGTTCAACATAAAGGAAAACTGTATTTTTTTTTTTTTTAAGAAATAATGAATACTACTTAGAAGTTCAAGCGATGTCCGTCCCCACAACCCCCACCCCAAACAAAAAAAAAAAAAAAGAACAATGTCAAGCACCTTCAATAAAAATAAAAAAAATGGTGGAGCACATATGGGTACCCTTGTAGGGCTTGCTACTACTACAAAATATATATATGTGTAAATTATACACACAAACTTTAAAATCCGATGTCGAATGTGATAAAACCAGGAATAACCCCTTCTTATTATGTTCTCTCTTTCTTTGCATTCTTTGTGCTCTCTCCTAAAAACATTAGAAATGAGAAAACTCAAATGAAAAAAAGTAGTCAGCTATAGCATGCTAATATAAATTATCTGCATACATCATTCTAGGAAAAGGTTGAATGGAGTATTAGTATAACTAAGAGACAACCACTGAATCATACCATACTAATAAGTATATATATGGTATACACCCCAACGCATCAAATACTTCACAAAAAATAGTTTTGCTCGAATAATGAATATGAAATTTCCATTAGTAAAATTAATAACCAACCTAACTTTATTCTAAGGTATAGAGCGAAAAATCTCCAAGTCCAAAAAAGAAAGAAAGAAAAAAAAGAAAAGTGCACCTGTCATGTCTGGAAAAGGTTGAAAATGAAACACTTGCGATCTTACGAAGAGCTAATTAGTTTGTGTTATTGTACTGTTTGTCATTACCATGCACATCAACAATTGTCTAAAGAAACAGTCGTGAAAATGGCATAAATAATGTAAGGCAAATATTGACGTAGATGGCAATAATAAAGAAAACAACATTGTTTTTTTAAATGAGTCATTAGCCATACGTACTAGCTAGGCTGGTTTTATGAATTTTGCTAAGACATTCACTTTATGAATAATGTTAAGAATCATACAACAATTAGAATCGAGTCTTCATAAAATTGGACCTCACTTGCCTAAAGAGAAAATATAAATCCTACTTTGAGAATGAATAATCTTAACGGCTATCAAATACTTAAATTGTTATTCTATGCATTTTCAAAAGATAAACAAAAAAAAAAAATTATTTGGGTACAATTGTGAGAATAAAATTTCTTTTTTTTTTTGTTTTATTATTATAAAAATATAACAATGTAGTTTCCTTATTTTTTGGTTGTCTTCGTTTAGCCTTTAACCTTGTTTACAGGGATAAATATAAAAATATACACTATTGTTCTATTTTTTTTTTTAAGTTGCCCTGTATAATTGGAAATTCGACCTTAAAATTGAAATTGCTATCTGTTTTATTAAACAAAAAAATTGCCATCTGTTTTGCTATTCTGCTGCCAAACTAGAAAAAATGTAAATAAATAAATAAATCAAACATGGTTATCAACAATAAAATTTTGGTGTTTATTGGGCACTTCAATTTTGTATTGAAAAGCAAATCAACTCGTCAAAGGATGTTCAATACATAGAAAACACTCTTTATATATATATATATATATATCTTTTAAGCACTGGTTATGTTCAAATTTCTATGTCAAGCTTGGGCAATGCTCTTCCTTGGCGCCCTTTTCTAGTTGAAACAGTGTGAAAATGATGTGAAACAGTAATCTTAAATTACTAGGTTCTAAATTTGCTGAAGTCCTTGGTCATAAGCTTTAAAAGGATTGGTGAAGATTCAAGCATTGGTAAGAGGTCACATTGAGAGGAAGCGGACGGCGGTGTGGCTGCATCGGATGCAAGCTTTGATACAAGCGCAGGCATGAGCCATCGGTGGACGTTCCCAAGTTTCCAAATTCCAGCACTCGAGTAGCAGTTCTGCAAATTTCCATAATCCTGTAAGTGAAAATTTCAAAGCTTTTTTTTTTCCCCCCCCTTTCTCTCCAATATTTGAGTTTTCAAAGTTTATGGTTTTTAATGGGAATGTGTGGACCTTTTGCTTTATATCCCTAGAAGACTTTTCTGTAGATAGACTTTTTATGACTTTAAAGAAATGCGGCTTAGTAGTTATTACCACAAAGGTCCATATTGCGTACAGATTTTGTCTAACTATGAAACTTCAGAATCATCAAAAAGTGATAAGGTTAATGTTGAACCAACTTTTGCTGTTTCAAATAATAAGAGGTCACAGTTTCTTTGGATTTTTTTTCCTCCGTTCGTTAACCGACCCAACTTACCTCCTGAATTCACTTTTACCTTCTTTTAGTTAAGGTAATATGAAATTACTTTTTTTTTTTCTCATAATAAAATTACTGGGAAAAATTTTTTTTTTTCTTATAAAATTTTCTAGATACATTGACATGGACAAGTCGTTAACACAATTTATTGACAAAATGTCTTCAGCATTTTTTATGAATTGATTGCTAATTAGCTACTTGAGTGTTAAAAGTTTTCTGCAAGCAGGGACCGGCAACTCCTAAAAAGTTTGAACATATTATCAGAAATAAGAGTAGAGAACATGACCAATTATCTCTACTTAGGGTATGTTAATTACTTTATCTCCGCTCTAAAATTGTTTATCTGCACTATCTGATTTTTGTTTCTCAAATTAATCTTTCTTTAATTTTAGAAAAGTAGCTCCAAATTGAATGGTAGGTCGATCAGTGATCATTATAAGACTTACTCTGGTGGGAGCTGATCAGAGAGTCAATTGGATGAAAGATCAAGGAACCTAAGGAGTTCTTCGGTTAGAAATACCACCATAGACGACTATAAGAGCGACAGAATTCTTGAAATCGATACTGGGAGACCCCATATCACACCCAAGAGGAGAAACCTCTTTTACTCCTCTGATCGTGTCATGGCTTCTGACCATTACAGCCATGGCCTTACCACCTCGAAGGACTCCACAACACATTACACCCTTCCAAGCCCTTCCTCTTACAAAGTCCGGTCGTTAACCCCACTGAAGCTCTCAAACAACGACGTAGAGGAGAGCTCTTTTTGCACCGCCAACAGCAGCCCACAGTTCTACTCTGCCTCGTCGAAGGGCGGCAGCTCAAGGAGAAGTCCCTTCTCACCCTCAAAGAGTGATGGCTCAAAAAGTTTCTTGAGTGGCTAATCTGATTACCCCAACTACATGGCATGCACCGAATCATCAAAGGCAAAATTGAGGCCTCTTAGCGCCCCAAAGCAGAGGCCTCACTACGATAGATCAAGTTCAGCGAAGAAGTAATCAATTCATGGTGTTTGGCGAATAAAGACAGAATGGACAGAGGATCTCTACATTGCATGTCAATTTTATGAACAAGGCCTATCCGGGATGTGGTCGGTTGGACAAGCTTGTAATGCCTATAGGTTACAGATATTGAGATATTTTTCTTCGAGCGTTTTTACTTGATTTTATTCCTCTAATTTCACTAACTTGTGTGGTCGATCGAGTTGTTTAGTTGCCTGTGTAAGAATCTAGATTGGTAATTGGATAATTTAGCTTCTTTTTGCGTTTGACTTAGAAACTGAAGTTTAACAGTGCTATTTGTTGTACTAAGTTAATGTCTTGGTGGTGAAGGAAAAGTGGTAGTGTTGGTAGTTGCATCTTCCCTTTCTTTCTTGTTCTATCATGGAATAAAAATTAAGACAAGAAGCCAAAAATAACCCCTTGTTGTGCTATCTTCTCTTCTCTTTTCTCTCTCTCTCTCTCTCTCTCTTCGAATTCTTGTGTTCTCTCTCAAGGACATTAGAAGTTAGAACTTAGAAAGTACCAAAATTCCAATGAATAAAGTAAGTAGCTATAATCTTAGCGGAAAAAAAAAATGGTACAAGCTATAACATGCTGATAAAAATCATCTGCATGCGTAATTCAAGACAAATGAAGAATGGAACAGTACTAGAACTAACACGTCAAAAACTTCACAAAAATAAAGTTTTTGTTTTATTTTTAAATTCTGTTTCTATCTAAACTTCCAAAAAATAAAAAATAAAAAAGTCGATTCGAAGTAATGAATCAGAAATTTCCATTAGTAAATTAACAACAAATCTATCTTCATCCTATGGTTTAGAATAGAAAATTTTAAATTCATTCACCTCCAAGTCCAAAAAAGAAAGAAAGAAAAGTGTACCTGCCATATTTGAAAGACTTAAAATCTTATTGAAAGGCCAATTAGATTGTGTTGTTGTACTCTTTATGATCACCATGTACACCATATACATTAACAGTTGTCTAAAGAAATAGTCATGAAAACGACATAAATAATCTACGGCAATTGTTGACGTAGATGGCAATAATAAAGAAAACAACATTGCTTGTCTTAGACAGCCATTAGCCAAACTAATTAACTCGGTTGGTTTTATGAATTTTGCTAAAGCATTCACTTTATTTATAATGTTATGTATCATATGGCAATTCGAATTGAATTCACTTGCCTTAAAAAAATAAAAATAAAAATCTTGGTTTGAGAATGAGTATTTATCTTAATGGTTATAATTGCGGTACAATTGTGAGAATATAATTTCCTTTTTTTTAATTATATTTTTGCTGAAGGCGCCTAAAAAAAAAAAAGAAATTCTAGTTTGAGAATCTTATGGCTATATTTTCGGTAAAATTGTGAGAATATAGTTTCCCTTTTTTTATTATATTTTTGCTGAAGTTGTCTAAAAAAAATAGAAATCCTAGTTTGAGAACGAATATTTATCATAATTGCTACATTTTCGGTACAACTTTGAGAATATAGTCTCTATTTTTTTATTATAATTTTGTTGAAGGAGAATGTAGTATCCTTTATGTCTGGTTTTCTTTGTTTAGCCTTTAACCTGGTCTATAGGGGTAATAATAAAAACATACTTTCTAGTTCTTTTTTTTTTTTTTTTGCCCTTTTACGTTGCCCCAAGAAATTCGACCTTATTTAAAAGACCGAAATTGTAAAGCAATTTCAATTTAATGTCAAATACTAAAGAAAATCCAAGTCCCTAATACTTTAAATTGAATTCCTAAAATTCTAAAAACTTCTAGGAGATAAACTACATCTTAAATAACTCCAAAACCATAAATATATCTTTATAAACTCTTTTAATTACCGGAAAAAAAAAACTCACTTTTGTTCACAAAAAAAGAGTGATAGCTCACTTAGTATTTTTTTTTTAAGTTTTCTTAGTTTTCTTTATATGATATTCAACGATGATAGGAAATTAGAATACTTTTCAAATCCTAAAGAAGATCTTACTCCTAATATTCTAAAGAATTAGATTAGAGAAACAAAATCTTCAATAAATCGTTAAGAATGGATATATCTTTAGATATAAAATATTCAAATGATAACAGGAAATTAAGATACTTATTAAATCATAAATAAATTCTATTTTCCAAAACCAAAAAACAAAATGCTTACAGGATGGATATATCTTAAAATATAAAAAATTCAATTGAGGAAATTATGATAATTATCAAATCATAAAGAAATTCTATTTCCCAAAACCAAAAAATGAAAGGATTACAATTTGGTTAAAGGGCCAATAACAATCTTGTTAAAGGGCCAATAAGATTGTGTTGTTATACTCTTTATCCTACCAATGTACGTAAAACAATTGTCTAAGAAACAGTCATGATAATGATATATATAATCCAAGATAATTGTTGATGTAGATTGCCATAATAAGGAAAACAACATCGTTTTTCTCATTAAGCCATACTTACTTGCTAGGCGAGTCATATGAATTTTGTTGAGGTTTTCACCTTATTTATAGTGTTAAGAATCATAAAGCAACTCGGCTTCAAATTTGCATAAACGGAAAAAAAAAAAAAAGAAATTTTAATTTGAGAATGAATATTTATCGTAATGGCTATCAAATACTTAAATTGTTATCTTATGCTTTTTCAAAATATTAAAAAAAAGTTTTATTTAGGTACAATTGTGAGAATATAGTTTCCTTTTCTTTTTTTTTTTTCTTTTTTTCTGAAGGAGAATGTAGTTTCCTTATTTTTTGGTTGTCTTCGCTTATTCTTTAACCTTGTTTACAGGGATAATTATAAAAATATACTTTCTAGTTCTATTGGCTTTTTTATTTTTTTTATTTTATTTTAAAGTCGCACCATATAATTGGAAATACGACTTTAAAATTGAAATTGCCATCTGTTTAATTAAACAAACAAAGTGCCATCTATTTTGCTATTCTGCCCCCAAACCAAAAAAATAAAAAAATAAAAAAACACACTTACCAATCATAAATCTCAAAAGAAAATTCAATCCCTAAAATTTTATTTATTAATCATGCTTTGTAATTAAAAAATAAACATAAGTTTCTTATTTGCAGTAGGCAAATTTCAAAATAATTCTAATTCTAATTCTAATTCTAATTCTAATTCTAATTTCAAATGCTAAAGAAGATCTTACTCCTAACATTTTAAAGAATTAGATTAGAGAGACAAAATCTTCAATAAATCATTAAGGATGGATATATCTTTAAATTAAATATTCAAATGGCAACAAGAAAATAGGATACTAATAAAACCCTAAAGAAATTAACAAAAGAATTACAATCTTGTTGAAGAGCCAATTAGATTGTGTTGTTATACTCTTTATCATGGCAATGTATATCAACAATTGTCTTAGAAAAATTCATGATAAGGACATATATAATCCAAGATAATTGTTGATATAGATTGCCACAATAAAGAAAACAACATTGTTTTTCTCATAGAGCCATACTTGCTAGGCTAGCCATATGAATTTTATTGAGGCTTACACCTTATTTATAGTGTTAAGAATCATAAAACAATTCGACTCCAAGTTTGTCTAAAAGAAAAAGTGAAATCCTAGTTTGACAATGAACATTTATCATAATGTCTATCATAATCTTGAATTTTTATTTAACGTATTTTCAAAAGAAAAAAGAAAGTTTTATTTTGGGTACATATGTGAGAATACAGTTTCCTTTTTGTTCTTGGAGTTTCCTTTATGCTTGCTTGTCTTCATTTAGCCGTTAACCTCGTTTATAAGGATAATTACAAAAATATACTTTCTAGTTCTATTTGGTATTCTTTTCTTTTATTTTATTTTTCAAGTCACCCTATATTCTTGGAAATTTGACCTTATTTATGAGGCGGAAATCTTAAAGCAATTTAATTTTTTGGAATTTGAGAGGAAAGATTTAAACTTTATACTTTTAAATGGAGTTAGACGTGGAATTACTATAAGTTTATGCCTGAAACCACAAAGCAATTTCAATCTTAATGTCAAATACTAAAGTAAATCCAATTCCTAATACTCTATATCAAATTCCTAATATTCTAAAAAATTCTAGGAGATATATTCAAAAAAAAAATCTACGATTAAACTAAATCTTAAACAAATCCTAAAAAGATAAATATATCTTTAAAATTCAACTATTGAGATTGTGTAATTCTATTCCTGATCCTATTCTACATCAACGATCTTTTGATTGTCGAATTGTTCAACAATGTACTTAATGAAAAAAGAATGGTCGACCATCAATATATTTTTTTTAAGCTTTTGATTTGTTTTCGCTTTTCTAGAAAGCTTATTTAAAAAATTGTTGGCATTAGATCAAATTTTGAAAAATTAATACAATGAGTAAAACTACAGTATCTACAAGGGCTTGTGTCTACGAAATATGCAGTGAGTATTCCACCATATAGCTAGAAAATTCGTACAGCATGAACTACCCTTTTTTCATTATAAGTAGGAATTGTAATATTTAACTATTGAATTAACTTCTAAACGATTTTTTATCTGTCGTATTCACTTTAAAAATTTATAGGCACATTAATCAGTGTTTCAAAAGGTTGAAAAGTTGATTAACACAATAAATATTGATTACGAGAAACTAAGGATGCTAGAAAGCACCAAAATTTTTTGTGAAAAGAACTCTAACCAATTATAACACGCTTATAAAAAAAAATCTGCATGCAGAATGCATGCTAAATGAAAAATTAAATACTGAGTAGTAATTAGTAGAACGGAGGGAAAAAATGATTGGTAAGCGCACATACTTCTGTCCATATCAAAAAATTTAGTTAAATGGAAATAATAATTCAGAAATATTCATGAATCAAATTATAATCTGAATAACTAATTATTAAGAATGTAAGAATGGCTGATAAATTTAATAGTACAAATCATTCTACTTCAATGAAGAAGATTATTAAACAATATTATATAGATTCTTTAATAATCTAAAAATAGTCTCTAAAAACAATGCCAAACGGGTCCAAAATCTAGAACAAAAAGGTTGAAAACATACCTAAAATGTTTACAAGACTGGCTGAAAACGAAAGGCCTAAAATCTTGTTGAAAAACCAATTAGTTTATGTTGTTGGGGTCTTTATAATCACCATGTATGTCAATAAATGTATCAGAAACAGTCAAGAAAATGACATATATAATCTGAGACAATTATTGACAGAGATGGTTACTATAAGGAAATGGACATTAATGTTTTCCCAAAAAGCCATACTTGCCAGTTAAGATGGCCAAATATATTTTGCTAAGGTTTTCACCTTATACATAGTGTTAAGAATCATAAAGCAATTCAAATTGGAGTATTTATGAAATTGGACCTCATTTGCCTAAAAATAAAATTACTAATATAATCACCTAAGGGCTATTAGGATGGTTTCAAATATTTGAAATGATTAAGAACTTAGGGTCCGTTTGGAGCAATAGTTTCGGTGTCTTTAAAACTATTTTTTTTTCAACACATCATCATTTTTTACTATTTATATCTCTAAAACGTTATTAATATACTCTAAACTTTAGAAGCCCATAACTTTGCAAATATAAATCCAAATGAGATGATTTTTGTTTAAATTGCATGGAATTTTGAGATTAATAAAACAATATCTATATCAATATTTTTTTGTAAAAAATTTTTTAAAATTTATATTTTTTCATCCCAAATAGTTTTTTCCCCCAAACATATTTTCTAAAACAACTTTTTTTCAATAAAAAAAAAAGTCCCCAAGCATTCTCTCAAATAGCCCTTAATATATAATTAATCGTATTTAAATTCTTCTTCCAACGTAACATTGCCATTAATTGAAAGTGGTGGCTCACTTTTACTCCAATAAAATTAAAGATAATTCGATTATTGCATAATTCCTCCATGGAAAAAAGTTGGAATATTCGTCCAAAAGGACGAAGTGTGGAAAACCATATAATTAGTACTTTTTTTTATTGCAACAAAAAAGTGCTAGTTGTTTTGCTATTCTGCCGCTAAACCAAAAGGAAAAAAGAAAACACTCAAACATGGTTATCAACTGCAAATCCCCAAAGAATCCAATTCCTAATATTCTATGTGTTGGAGCAATTTTTCATCCAACACTAAATAAACACTCATGAACTGTAAAACAAGATTAAATGAATAAAATAAGTAAGAATACAAGAAAACGCAAAGGAATTTTAAGAAAAATATAATAAAAACCAATATCCAGTATGATTGTCTGAAGATTTTGTATTGAAAATTATGTCTTTTTTTTTTTCTCTATTCGAGATAATTTATAGTATGTTGGAAATAAAGAAGTTTAAACCTCTTATTAATTAGAGGTTTTATTCTTTTTTTAATTATAATAAAATTCTTCACCTTCTGCTAATTCAATACATAATAACTTCAAAAGTTTAACATTTTCAATCTTAAATATAGACATTTGAGTTCCTTTTGTAAACTCTTATTGATTGTCAATCGTTATTCTTTTATAGACACTTAGGTTTTCGTTTTGATATCTGATATGGTCTCAAATAGAATTTTACCTCATAATTAAGTTGTCTTCAAAGTTATGATAAGTAAATACTTACCTTTTTACTAGATAAACTCCTATCTCATTTGTTAGATAGGTTTCTATTTAGGTAGACTTCTACCTTAACACAGGCATAGATAGACTTCTATTTAACCAAGAGTATAAGTAGATTTTTACTTGAATTTGGGCTTAGATTCAATCTATTATTATAAATTTTGTGTGAATAAAATATCACCTAACATTATTTATTAATCATGCTTTTTAAATAAACTAAACATAAGTTTCTTATTTGTAGGACACAAATCTTAAATTCATTCTAATTCTAATTTCAAATCCTAAAGTCTTACTCCTAATATTCTAAAGAATTCAGCAAGAAAAGACAAAAACTTCAATAATTCCTCACTGATGGATATATCTTTAAATATAAAATGTTGAAATTAACTAATGCTAGTCCTAATCCGAAACCTGTTCTACATCATTCTTCTTGGGTGTCTTCGGTCGAAGTGGTGTCGTATCAGTGTCGCACACTAAAAAATATGAGCATATAGGGTTCAAGAAATAATTAATAATACTTAGAAGTTCAAGCAATATCCAAAAAAAAAAAAAAATGGAACAATGTGAAGCACACATGGTAGGTGCCCTTACAGGTCATACTACTACTACAATATATAAATATATTTAAATTATATACACAAAATTTCAAATTTAATATCAAATGTAATAAAGCTAAAAATAACCCTTTCTTATTGTGTTCTTTCTTTTTTCGCATTCCTGTGTTCTCTCCTAAAAACATTGGAAATTAGAAAATTCCAATGAAAAGTAGCCGGCTATAGCATGCTAATATGAATAATCTGCATACATAATTCTAGGAAAAGGAAGATAGGAGTGGTACCAAAACTAAGAGACAACTAATGAATCATATCATACTGAAAAGTACATATATAGTATACAACCCAACGCATCAAATACCTCACAAAAAATATTTTTGCTCGAATAATGAATATGAAATTTATATTAGTAAAATTAATAACCAACCTAAATTTATTCTGAGGTATGGAGTGAAAAATCTCCAAGTCCAAATAAGAAAGAAAGAAAAAAATGAAAAGTGTACTTGCCATGTTTGGAAGAGATTGAAAAGGAAACACTTACAATCTTATGAAGAGCTAATTACATTGTGTTATTGTACTTTTTATCATTACCATGTACATCTACAATTGTCTAAAGAAATAGTCATGGAAACAACATAAATAATATAAGGCAATTGTTGACATAGATGGCAATAATAAAAAAAACAATATTGTTTTCTCAATGAGCCATTAGCCATACTTATTAGCTAGGCTGCCTTTTTTTTTTTTCAAGTCGCAGCATATAATTGGAAATTCAACTTTAAAATTGAAATTTCCATCTGTTTTATTAAACAAAAAAAATGCCATCTATTTTGCTATTCTGCCACCAAACCAAGGAAAAAAACACACTTATCAATAATAAATCTCAAAAGAAAATCCAATCTTCAATATTTTATTCATTAATCATGCTTTGTGTGTAAAAATCAAACATAAATTTCCCATTTGCAAGAGGCAAATCTTAAAATAATTCTAATTCTAATTTTAATTTCAAATCCTAAAGAAGATCTTGTTCATACTATTCTAAAGAATTAGATTAGAGAAACAAAATCTTCAATAAATCATTAAGGATGGATGTATCTTTAAATGAAAAATATTCAAATGATAACAGGAAGTTAGGATACTTATAGAATCATAATGAAATTCTATTTCCCAAAACCAAAAAAATGAAAGGCTTACAATCTTGTTAAAAAGCCAATTAAATTATGTTGTTATACTCTTTATCATGGCAATGTATATCAACAATTGTCTTAGAAATATTCATGATAAGGACATATATAATCCAAGACAATTGTCGATATAGATTGCCACAATAAAGAAAACAACATTTGTTTTTTTGCAAAGAGCCATACTTACTTGCTTGGTTAGCCATATGAATTTTATTAAGACTTTCACCTTATTTATAGTATTGAGAATCATAAAGCAATTGGACTCCAAGTTTGCCTAAAAGAAAAATAGAAATCCTAGTTTGATAATGAATATTTTTTGTAATGGCTATCATAATTTTAAATTGTGGTTTTATGCATTTTCAAAAGAAAAAAGAAAGTTTTACTTTGAGTACAATTGTGAGAATATAGTATCCTTTTTGTTTTTTTGCAGTTTCCTTTATGCTTGGTTGTCTTCGATTAACTTTAATCTGGTTTATTGGGATAATTATAAAAATATACTTTCTAATTCTATTTGGTTTTCTTTCCTTTTCTTTTATTTTTCAAGTCACCCTATCTTAAAGCAATTTTAATTTTTTTGAACTTGGGATGGGGGATTTTATCTTTATACCTTTAGGTAAAGTTAGGTGTGGAATTACTATCAATTTATACTAGTAATTACAAAGCAATTTTAATTTTAATGTCAAATACTAAAGAAAATTCAATTCCTAATACTTTAAATCAAACTCCTAATATTCTATAAAATTCTAGGAGATATCTTCAGAAAAAGAAAATTAGGAGATAAACTTAATCTTAAATAAATCCTAAAAGGATAAATATATCTTTAAAATTCAACTATTGTAATTGTGTAATTCTGTTCCTGATCCTATCCTACATCAACAATCTTTTAATTTCCGAATTGCTCAACAATGTATTTAATGAAAAAAGAATGGTCGACCATCAATATATATTTTTAACCTTCTGATTTGTTTTCGCTTTTTTAGAAAGTTTATTTAAAAAATTGTCGACAATAGATCAAATTTTGAAGAATTAATATTGTGGCGGCCCGCCCTACTGTAGAGCCTCTACAGTGCTATTACAGTCAACTCTGTAGTTAACCGCAATAGTCTGCAGGCCTCTAAGGTCGCCAGCAATCATGCTGAACTGAAAACTTGCTTGCTAATTTGCGGAATAAATTTTTTTTTCTTTAAAAACATAAACTGTTTGAGAATGTGATAAGGAAATCATGTTAACAAAATAACCTGCACCTGATCATGATTCTCCTATCACATAATCTTAACTTGAAAACTTGTTTTTGTAACTATATGGTTTAAATATTCAAAATCTATACAGCGAAAGAATTAAATTGTGACCAATATCCCTCGCCCAATCCTCCCTGGCATGCATCTACCCTATTCGTCGTCCACCGTAAACTACTGGTGAACAGGTCTCTTACCTACAACATGTGAACAAACTGATGAGCTATGAGCTCAGTAAGTTCAAACATAAAAACATGAAACTGACATGCTGTACTGCTGTGCTCATGCATGAACTGGACTCTGTGAACATGCTCGTGGCTGAAGGTTTAGTCTTAGAACATTATCTGTTATTAAGTTCTGGTTTTGGGCTCCTGATTGGTCGTACCGACATGTTAGCGCAACCAGGAGCGGTACTTTAGTGCTGACCTCCTCAGTCTTAATTGATGCTAAACATGATAACCTCCCCGTGGGTCGAGAGACCGATACGCCAATAACTGGTTAATTACCATCTTGCTGGTGTTCCAACTGGGTAGCATACTGATTGCCCCCACAGTCGGAACCTGTTACATAAATTACTGGGGTGTGAATTATTTTAACACACTAGGGTGTCTTGTGCACCTACCTGTTTTCGTGTTCTGGTACTGTCTGACATGTGTGCTGGGACATGTAACTCTACATGCATGACATGAACTGACCTGTGCTGACATGAGACTGACATGAACTGACATAAACATCGTGATACAGACAATCAATGTCTGACATTCACGTCATACAACATACATAACATCACAATTTAACAAGCTTATCCACGTTGCAGTCAGGACAATGCTTGAACTTACAGATAATCCGCTAGCTTAAGCTTCTGCTGTTCTGGAACTGCTGATTCGGGGTCTCTGGCTTGAACTCCTATAAAAGGAATAATCACTGATTATTTACCATATTTATCTTATATTGGAAATATGGCAAAACATGAAATTTTCATTTCCAGACTCTTTTTTTTTTTTTTTTTTTACTCTCTGGCTTCAAACACGCCCTCCTACACGGGCGTGTCTTTGCCCGTGTACCCCTCTGGACTTTTAAGCCTGGCCGTATAATTCGTGGAACATGGCCGTGTATGCTTACACGGGTGGATACATGGCCGTGTTACTGGTCGTGTACTCCTCTGGACTCTTACACGGTTACTTACACGGCCGTGGATCTGGCCGTGTTCTCCTGCTGTCTAACATGGTCTGCTACACGTCTTCCCCTTGACCGTGTGCCCCTTGACACAGCCCGATACACGGCCGTGTTCTTGGCCGTGTACCTCTCGGGTCTGATTTTTCTTACAACACGGTCGTGCATATGGGTATGTTCGGGGCCGTGTACTGAACACGCCCTTGTACACGCCGTGTACACGCCCGTGTTCATAGCAGAATTAAGAATCTGGGTCCGAACTGCTCTACTCTGATTTTCTAAGGCTTTTATGGCCTTTGTTCTACTTCTTACACTTGAAATCAATCTTCATAAGTGTGATAACCGAGAAATCCATACTCTCGGAAAGATTTTGTACAATTATGTAAATAAATTTACATTTACAGTGATACAGATTACAGAACAAATAGCAGAGGAAAATTTTGATTAATCAAGTTTTTAATCAAAATTTGAAAATGAATTAATGAATATAGTTTAAAAGCTAAGCATTAATTCAATTATGATGTTTTAAAAATTTGATAGAAAAGTATGTGGAAAATACATACTAAGATATCAATGGCACACAAGTGAGCCACATTGATCAAGGGCCAAAAGAACTTGTCAAACAAGCCCTTACACATTTAAAAAAAAAATGAAAATGAAAGTAAGGGAGGGAGAGTGAGGCACGTGAGCATGATGGAGAAGGGGGATTTATTTCCCTTAGCTGCAAGCAGCCGGCAGAAAAGAAAGAAAGAGAAAGAAAGAAAGAAGAAAAGAAAGAAAGAAAAGAAAGAGAGAAAGTGGCCGAGAAAAGGGGAAGAAGAAAAAGAAATCCATTGAAGTTCGGATTTCTAGTTCAAGCAGCAGGTTGATCGAGATTCGGTCACAAATCAGCAGCAAGAAAAGCTCACGATCAAAGCAAGGTAAACCCTAGTTTTCACGTTTTCTTTGGGGGAAGAAAATCTGGGGTTTTGAGAGAAAACAGAGAATGTGAGTGAATCACATTTAGGTTTTCGGTTAAAATCAAAATGTGATTCGAGTCTAGACGTTTTCAAACACGAATCCATGAACAGATGATTTAGAAAACCGAGTTTAGTGAAATTTCTTCACAAAATACAGATTTTTTAAAAGTTGAGGCAAGAGAGATTTATAAGCAAAATGTGGGATTTTTGCTTATGAAATCATGGATTTGTGATAGTAGAAGTGTAGTAGATACCTTGAAATGATCTTGTGAAGATCGATTTCAAGTGTAAGAAGTAGAACAAAGGCCATAAAAGCCTTAGAAAATCAGAGCAGAGCAGTTCGGACCCAGAATCTTGATTCTGGTATGAACACGGGCGTGTACAAGGGCGTGTTCAGAACACGGCCCCGAACATGCCCATACGCACGACCGTGTTGCAAGAAAAATCAGACCCGAGAGATACACGGTCAAGAACACGGCCGTGTATCAGACCGTGTCAAGAGGCACACGGTCAAAGAGAGACGTGTAAGTAGCCGTGTAAGAGCATAGAGGAGTACACGGCCAGTAACACGGCCGTGTACCCACCCGTGTAAGCATACACGGGCATGTTCCAGAAAGTACACGGCCAGGCTTAAAAATCCAGAGGGGTACACGGGCACGGACACGGCCGTGTAGGAGGGCGTGTTCGAGTCCAGAGAGTAAAAAAAAAAAAAGTCTGGAAAGGAAAATTTACATGTTTTGCCATATTTCCAGTATAAGCTAAATAGGTAAATAATCAGTGATTTTTCCTTTTATAGGAGTCCAAGCCAGAGACCCCAAATCAGCAGTCCCAGAGCAGCAGCAGCTTACGCTAGAGGACTTTCTGTAAGTTCAAGCATTGTCCTGACTGCAACGTGGACAAGCTTGCTTTATTACGATGTTATGTATGTTGTATGACGTGTTGTTAGACATTGATTGTCTGCATCACGATGTTATGTCAGTCACAGCACAGGTCAGTGCATGTCAGTCATAGCACAGGTCAGTTCATATCAGTGCATGCCATGCATATAGAGTTGCATGTCCCAGTACACAGACTAGACAGTACCAGAACAAGAAATCAGTTAGGTGCACAAGGCACCCTAGTGTGTTGATTAATTCACACCCCAGTAATTTGATTAACAGGTTCCGACTGTGGGGGCAATCAGTATGCTACCCAGTTGGAACACCAGCAAGATGGTAATTAACCAGTTATTGGCGTATCGGCCTTTCGACCTACGGGGAGGTTATCATGTTTAGCATCAGTTAAGACTGAGGAGGTCAGCACTAAAGTACCGCTCCCGGTTGCGCTAACATATCGGTACGTCCAATCAGGGGCCTAAAACCAGAACTAAAATAACAGATTAATGTTCTAAGACTAAACCTTTAGTCAGTACAGCATGTTTACAGAGTCCAGTCAGCATGAGCACAGCAGTACAGTATGAGTACAGCAGTCAGCATGAGCACAGCAGTCAGCATGAGTACAGCAGTACAGCAGTACAGCATGAGTACAGCAGTACAGCATGAGCACAGCAGTACAGCATGAGCACAGCAGTATAGCATGTTAGTTACATGTTTTTATGTTTGAACTTACTGAGCCCATAGCTCATCAGTTTGTTCACATATTGCAGGTAAGAGACATGTTCACCAGTAGTATCGGTGGACGACGAACAGGGTAGATGCATGCCAGAGAGGATTGGGCGAGGGATATTGGTCACCATTTGATCTTCCGCTGCATATATAGATTTTGAATGTAATTTTAATGAGACAAGTTTTCAAGCTAGGAGTATGTGATAGGGGAATCATGATCAGTTGTTAACATGATTTCTTTATCACATTCTCAAACAGTTTATGTATTTAAAGAAAAAAAAATTTATTCCGCAAAATTAGCAGTAGTTACAATTCAGCATAATTGCCGGCAACCCTAGAGGCCTGCAGACTATTGCGGTTGACTACAGAGTTGGCCGTAGTAGCACTGTAGAGCCTCTACAGTAGGGCGGGCCGTCACAATAAGACCGTTTCAAGGTATCTACTACATTCCTACCATCACAAATTCATGATTTCATAAGCAAAAATTCCACATTTTGCTTATAAACATCTCTTGACTTAACTTTTGAAAATTTTGCATTTTTGTGAAGAAATTTTACTAAACTTGGTTTTCTAAACCATCTGTTCATAGATTCGTGTTTGAAAACATCTAGACTCGAATCATGTTTCGATTTTAACCGAAAACCTCAACATGATTCACTCACATTCTCTTTTTCCTCTTAAAACCCCAGATTTTTCCCCCAAAGAAAAATGTGAGAAACTAGGGTTTACCTTACTTTAATCGTGAGCTTTTCTTGCTGCTAATCCTTGACCGAAACTCGATCAACCTGCTGCTTGAACAAGAAAATCTGAACTTTTTTTGGATTTCCTTTTTTTCCCTCTTTCTTTCTCGGTTTCCCTTTCTCTCTTTCTTTTCTTTCTTTCTCTTTCTTTCTTTCTTTCTCTCTCCGCTGCTTCTTTGCAGAATACACCAAGTGAATTAATTCACTTGGGGGGGGGGGGGGGGGGGTGTGCTCTTCCTCACGTGCCTCTCCCTCTATCACATGCTTTCTTTATTTTTTTTTTAATGAAAATGTTAGGCCTTGTTTGGCTACTTCTAGTCATTGTTTCATGTGGCTCACTTATGTGTCATTGATCTCTTAGTATGTATTTTTCACATACTTTTCTATAAATTTTAAAACATCATGAATTTGAATTAATGCTTAGCTTTTAACTATTTTTATTAATTCATCATCAAATTTTGATTAAAAACTCAATTAATCAAAATTTTCCTCTGTTCTTTATTCTGTAACACGTCTCACTATAAATGTACAGTTATTTACATATTTTGTACAATTACTTTCCGAGAGTATAGATTTCTCGGTTATCACAAATACAATGGGTAAAACTATAGTATCTACAAGGTATAGTGTCTACGAAATATGCAGTGAGTATTCTACCGTATAGCCAGGGAATTTGTGCAGCATGAACAACCCTTTTCATTATGAGTAGGAATTTTAATATTTAACTATTAAATTAACTTTTAAAGGATTTTTTGTCTGTATTGTTCACTTTAAAAATTTACAAGCGCAATAATGAGTGGTTCAGAAGGTTGAAAAGTTGATGAACACACTAAATATTGATTATGAGAAACCAAGGATGCTAGAAAGCACCAAAATTCTAGGTGAAAAGAAGTCTAACTAATAATAACACGCTAATAGAAAAATCTGCATGCAGAACTCATGCTAAATGAAAAATTAAATACTGAACATTAATTAGTAGAACTGAGGCAAAAAAATGATTGGTAAGCACACATACTTCAATCCAACTCAAAAAATTTAACTAAATGGAAATAATAAATTGGAAATATCCACGAATCGAATTATGATCTGAATAGAAAGAAAGAAAACGTAAAGGAACCTTAAGAAAGAAATAGTGAAAATCAATGTCTGATATGATTGCCTCAAGGCTTTATAATGAAAATTGTGCCTTCCTTTTTTTCTCTCTATTTGAAAAAATTTATAATACAATAGGAGTAAAGGAATTTAAATCTCCTATTAATTAGAAAGTTCATTCTCTTATTAATTATAATAAAATTCTTTACCTTCCAATGATTCAATACACAATAATTCTGAAAGTTTAATATTTTTAATATTAAATGTAAACATTTGAGCTCCCTTTGTAAACCCTTATTGATTGTCAACTATTACCCTTTTATAGATGCTTGAGCTTTCTCTTTGACGTCTGATATGGTCTTAGATAGACTTCTGCCTCATAACTAAGTAGTCTTCAAAGTTATAATAAGCTTATGCTTACCTCTTTCTAGATAACTTGTACCTTATAATAGGTAGACTCTTATCTTATTTGTTAAGTATACTTCTATCTAAGTAAACTTCTACCCTAATACGGGCATGGGTAGACATCTACTTAAGCAACTGGATTTGAGCTTAAGTTCAATCTATTATTAATAATTTTATATTATGATGAAAGTATCACCAAACCTTACTCATTAATCAAGCTTTGCAAATAAAGTAAGCATAAGTTTCTTATTTGTACAAGGCAAATCTTAAAGTCATTCTAATTCTAATTCTAATTCAAATTTCAAATCCTAAAGTCTTATTCCTAATATTCTAAAGAATTCAATAAGAAGAGACAAAATCTTCAATGATTCATCGAGAATGCATATATCTTTAAATATAAAATATTGAAATTAACTAATGCTAATCCTAATCCTAAACATATTCAGCATCATTCTTCCTGGGTTGTTTCGGTCAAAGGGGTTATCGTACCAGTGTAGCACACACAAAAATCAGCAAACAAAGTTCAAGATAAAGGAAAAATGAAAAGTACGTTTTTTTTTTTAACAGAAATAATGAACAGTATTTGAAAGTTCAAGCACTGTCCCTAAAAAAAAAAAAAAAAAGACAATGTAAAGCACCTAAAAAAAAAAAATCGAAGCACATATGATAGGTACCCTTACATGTCTTATTACTACTACAAAATATATATATATATAAATTATATATACAAAATTTCAAATCTGATATCAAATATTATAAAATTGAAAATGTCCCCTTCTTATTGTGTTCTCTCTTTCTTTGCATTCTTGTGTTCTCTCCTATAAACATTAGAAATTAGAAAATTCCAATGAAAAACGCAGCTAGCTATAGCATGCAAATATAAATAATCTGCGGACACAATTCTAGGAGAAGGAAGACTGGAGTTGTATTATAACTAAGAGACAACTAATGAATCATATCATACGAAAAAGTATATATATAGTATACAACACAACACATCAAATACTTCACAAAAAATAGTTTTGCTCGAATAATGAATATGAAATTTCCATTAGTAAAATTAATAACCAACCTAACTTTATTCTAAGTTATAGAGTGAAAAATCTCCAAGTCCAAAAAAGAAAGAAAAGATAAGTGTGCCGGTCATGTTTGGAATAGGCTGAAGATGAAGCACTTACATTCTTATGAAGAGCTAATTAGATTGTGTTATTGTACTTTCTATTATTACCGTATACATCAACAATTGTCTAAAGAAACAATCATGAAAACGACATAAATAATGTCAGCCAATTGTTAACGTGGATGGTAATAATAAAAACTCCGTTCAGCAAATGCATTACGTTTATATCGTGCTTAAATGTAATATATTGAATGCAATTTACATTTGAAAAAAAATATATTTACATTGCATTTGAATGCAATGTGTGTTTAAGTTAAAAGTATTTGAATTATATTATAATAATGAATATTTAATGGAATGAGTAAAAGTAGAGAGAAAAAAGAGAAATAGAAAGAAAATATGTAATGTGATTAGTAAAAGTAATAGAAAAAGTGAAATAATGAATAGTTATTGTATTGGATTTAAAATATGATGTGATTGGTATTTGAATATAATGTTTTTGTATTTTAATGAAAATTATATTACATTTGAATGCAATACGAATACAATACTATTATCAAACGGGAGTAAAGAAAACAATATTGTTTTTCTCAATGAGCCATTAGCCATACTTACTAGCTAGGCTGGTTTTATGAATTTTGCTAGGACATTCACTTTATGTACAATGTTAAGAATCATATGACAATTCCAATCAAGTCTGTATAAAATTGGACCTCCCTTGCCTAAAGAGAAAATATAAATCCTAGTTTGAGAACGAATAATCTTAATGGCTATCAAATACTTGAATTGTTATTTTATGCTTTTTCAAAAAAATTTAAAAAAAAAAGTTCTATTATTTGGGTACAATTGTGAGAATACTGTTTCCTTTTCTTTTTTTTTTTTTCTATTTTTGCTGAAGGAGAAAGTAGTTTCCTTATTTTTTGGATGTCTTCATTTAAACCTTTAAGCTTGTTTATAGGGGTAATTATAAAAATATACTTTCTAGTTCTATTTTCTTTTCTTTTTTTTTTTCGTCGCCGCATATAATTGGAAATTCGACTTTAAAATTGAAACTGCCATCTGTTTTATTAAACAAAAAAAGGTGCCATCTATTTTGCCGCCAAACCGAAAAATAAAAAAAAAACTCACTTATCAACAATAAATATCAAAAGAAAATCCAATCCCTAATATTTTATTCATTAATCATGCTTTGTAATTAAAAATTAAACATAATTCTCTTATTTGCAGGGGCAAATCTTAAAATAATTCTAATTTCAAATCCTAAAAAGATCTTACTCCTAATATTCTAAAGAATTATATTAGAGAAACAAAATCTTCAATGAATCATTAAAGATGGATATATCTTTAAATATAAAACATTCAAATGATAACAGGAAATTAGGATACTTATAGAATCATAATGAAATTCTATTTCCCAAAACCAAAAAAATGAAAGGCTTACAATCTTGTTGAAGAGCCAATTAGATTGTGTTGTTATACTCTTTATCATGGCAATGTATATCAACAATTGTCTTAGAAATATTCATGATAAGGACATATATAATCCAAGATAATTGTCGATATAGATTGCCATAATAAAGAAAACAACATTATTTTTCTCATAGAACCATACTTACTTGCTAGGCTAGCCATATGAATTTTATTGAGGCTTTCACCTTATTTATAGTGTTAATAATCATAAAGCAATTCGACTCCAAGTTTGTCGAAAAGAAAAATAAAAATCCTAGTTTGATAATGAATGTTTTTTTGTAATGGCTATCATAATCTTAAATTGTTGTTTTATGCGTTTTCAAAAGAAAAAAGAAAGTTTTACTTTGGATAAAATTGTGAGAGTGTAGTTTCCTTTTTGTTTTTTTGCAGTTTCCTTTATGCTTGGTTGTCTTCGATTAGCCTTTAACCTGGTTAATTGGGATAATCATAAAAATACACTTTCTAGTTCTATTTGGTTTTCTTTTCTTTTCTTTTATTTTATTTTTTTCTAGTCACCCTATATTCTTGGAAATTCAACCTTATTTAGGAGATGGAAATTTTAAAGCAATTTTAATTTTTTTGAACTTGAATGAGGGATTTGAATTCTTTACCTTTAAGTAGAATTAGACACCAAATTACAATTAATCTGTGTTTACAATCACAAAGCAATTTCAATTCTAATGTCAATACTAATAAAATCCAATTCCTAATAATCTAAATCAAATTTCTAATATTCAAAAAAATTCTAGGAGATATCTTCAAAAAAACAAATCTAGGAGATAAACTAAATCTTAAATACATCCTTAAAGGATAAATATTTCTTTAAAATTCAACTATTGAAATTGTGTAATTATATTCCTGATCCTATTCTACATCAACAATCTTTTAATTGTCGAATTGTTCAACAATGTATCTAGTGAAAAAAGAATGGTCGACCATCAATATTTTTTTTAGAACTTTTTGATTTGTTTTCGATTCTTTAGAAAGCTTATTTATAAAATTGTCGACAATAGATCAAATTTTGAAAAATTATTAGAATGGGTAAAACGACAGTGTCTACAATATTCTACCATATAGCCAGGGAATTTGTACAGCATGGACTACCCTTTTTTCATTATAAGTAAAATTATAATATTTAACTATTGAATTAACTTTTAGACGATTTTTTATCTGTATTATTCACTTTTAAACTTTTAAACGCGCGTAATAATGAGTGTTTCAGAAGGCTGAAAAGTTGATTAACACAATAAATATTGATTATGAGAAACTAAGGATGCTAGAAAGCACCAAAATATTTGGTGAAAAAAGGTCTAATCAATTATAACACTCTAAAAAAAAATTGCAAGGAGAATTCATGCTAAATGAGAAATTAAATACTGAATAGTAATTAATAGAACTGAGGGAAAAAAAATGATTGGTAAGCACACGTACTTCTGTCCAACTCACTAACTTTAGTTAAATGGAAATAATAAATCAGAAATATTCACGAAATCAAATTATTATCTAAACAATTAATTATTAAAAATGTAGGAACATTTGATAAATTTAATAACACAAAACATTTTACTTTAACGAAGAAGATTATTAAATAATATTATGTAGATTCTTAATAATCTAAAAACAACATCTAAAAGCAACGTCAAACGAGGCCAAAATCATAAAACAAAAAGGCTGAAAACATACCTATTATGTTTCCAAGAGAGGCTGAAAATGAAAGGCTTGAAATCTTGTTTAAAAATCCCAAAAAAAAATCTAATCCCTAATGTTTTATTCACAAATCATGCTTTGTAATAAAAAAATAAACATAAGTTTCTTATTCACAAGAGGTAAATCTCAAAATAATTCTAATTCTAATTCTAATTTCAAATTTTGAAGAAGATCTTACTCCTAATATTCTAAAGGTGTAGAATAGAGAAACAAAATCTTTAATAAATCATTAAGGAAGGATATATCTTTAAATATAAAATATTCAAATGATAACAGAAAATTAGGATACGTATCAAATCATAAAGAAATTCCATTTTCCAAAACCAAAAAACGAAAGGCTTACAATCTTGTTAAAGTACCAATTAGATTGTGTTGTTATACTCTTTATCATGACAATGTATATAAACAATTGTCTAAGAAACAGTCACGATAACGACATATATAATCCAAGACAATTGTTGATGTAGACCGCCACAATAAGGAAAACAACATTGTTTTTCTCAAAGAGCCATACTTACTTGCAAGGCTAGCCATATGAATTTTGTTGAGGCTTTCACCTTAATTATGGCATAAAGCAATTCGACTTCAAATTTGCCTAAAAGAAAAGAAAAAAAATAATCCTAGTTTGAGAATGAATATTTATCTTAATGGCTATCAAATACTTAAATTGTTATTTTATGCATTTCAAAAGAAAAAAAATATTTAAAAAAAATAAAAAAAAATTTTTTTGTATAATTGTGAGAATATAGTTTCTTTCTTTTTTTTTTTTAGGGAAAATTTCATTAAACTTAAGAAGGAGATACAAAAATATAAAACATAACAAATGTTCCCATGTTTTATGTTTGGTTTTCTTTGTTTAGCCTTTAACCTGGTTTATAGGGATAATAATAAAAATATACTTTCTAGTTCTATTTTTTATTTAATAAAAATATACTTTCTAATTCTATTTTTTTATTTAATTTACCCTGTATTCTTGGAAATTCAACCTTATTTAAAAGACCGAAATCGTAAAGCAATTTCAAATTTAATGTTAAATAAAGAAAATTCAAATCCCTAATACTCTAAAACATATTCGTAATATTCTAAAAACTTCTAGGCGATAAACTAAATACTCTAAAATAATAAACGTTACGAAATAAGTAAATTAATGAAATCAAACTGGTATACATAGCTTAAATAAAATCAAAAAATATCTAAAATAAATTATGTAATATATAGCTTAAATAATCATTTATAAGTGGTACATTGTTCCTAAAATAAAATTAAAAATTAAAAAAATTAAAAACCCTTAGTGGAACAATATTTAGCGGAAAAATGTTCCTCTACACTTTTTTTTTTTAAATAAAGAGAAAGAAAAAATCTTTAAAATATTATAAAATTGTGCCCCTGCACCTTTTGTTTACACTCCTAGTTGCAAGTATAGTCTACTTATATTTCCACACACCACATCTTCATGATAGAAAAAAAATATATATATATATTGTTATTCGTTACTTAAAAATTATCTTGGCAATCCAGGTAAATATAAATTTGTTTCTACGAGTGAATAAAAGAAAACATGGAAGGAAACATAACCAACAAAGGCTTTTCCACTATGTCAATTTTCTATTCCCTCTTTTTAAACAAAAATTATTCAGAGGCATTGTTCTCTCCCGCCTATATTTCAGAGTTTTTGCTGATAACATATATCAAACAACAATTGGTGTCGTGGTGTAGTTGGTTATCACGTCAGTCTAACACACTGAAGGTCTCCGGTTCGAGTCCGGGCGACGCCAATTTTTGTGCCTTATTTTTATTTTTGTTTTCCAATTTTAACAACAATAATACAAGGAGAGAAGTAAAATGAAAGAAAGACCAACACATTTTGTATTAAAAATCACTCTTTAATATGTTCTATGCCAAACTATAATGTACACAAGCAGGAAGGAAAACATAATATAGAATAAACATGTGACATATTTACTAATTTAAAAAATAAAATCAAATAAAAAATCAAATGAGAAGGTACGGACTCAGTTGCCACAGCTCCATTTTGAGGTAGGCACACAGCTGAGGTAATGGCACCAACTGCAGTGTTTGTTCCCATTCTCTCCTTTGAAAAGCATTACCAATCCAACAGTAAATCTGCAAATCATTTACAGTTGATAAGCAAAATTAGAAAGCCATTATTGTCAATTCAGAAGATAATATGGTGTTTACAACTACCACCAATGCAAATTTGTTCCTTGATAATTTTTTTTATGATGATTTTTCAACAATCAAAAAACGATGGATATTAGCGTGTTTGCAAGTACAAGAACATGATAAACATCAACTAATGCGGATAATATAATCGAGTACACCAAATTATCTTACCCAACAATTAGTAGTGCCACTGCAGCCAGCAAAAGAAGGTACTGATAAGCCCTGTGCTTGGACTTTACGCGAGCATTTGCTGGGAGATGCCTGCTCTCCATATACCCAAATTGAGGACGGATAAGCAAAACGAAGCCAAGTAGAAAACCGGTCAAAAATCCTCCGATATGAGCAAAGTTGTCGACGTGGGGAAGAATTCCAACCGCTAAGTTGATGGCGATGATAATGATGAGGGTAAACAGAGCTGCAGCCTACAATTTAAAAGAAGAAGTTAGTACTACAAGAGGTATCAAATTTACTTTGGAGCCTTGATAGACAACGAACACCAGCTCCAAACACCAAATCTGCAAAATTCGGCTTTAACTTGACAAATAACAAGTTTAGCAACACACCTTATTGCTATATATTGTCCAATTTGTAAGGAGCTCCGACAACATCGCTCCCAAAAGGCCAAATAGCGCACCGGATGCACCAACGGAGATGTTGAGCTGAATAAATAGGGAAGATAGAATGCTCCCACCCAATCCGGAGATTAGATAGATTAAGCCCACACGCACTGTTGATAAAATGAAAGACTTCAGTTTCAATAAGATAAAAAAAGACATAAGATAGAAACATAATAAAGAGATAACAAGATATAATTCACATGCATCAAAGAGAAACAAACTCACAACAGGAGGGGAAGGAGAATTACCAAAACCAAATTGTTGTTCGAGACGGATTCCAATGAAGACTAGGCTCAGCATATTTGCAAGCAGATGGATGACACCAGCGTGTAGCCAAATGCAAGTAATGAGCCTCCACCCTTGATTCCCGTGTACCACCTTGCGCCATTCCAAAGCTCCCAACTTTTCCAATCTGTTTAGGTAAGGTAGAACCAATTAATATTACTAAACTTTAGAAGCAATTTCAAGTTTAAACTTTAAGAAAGGCATTAAATTGCATAAAACAAATGGTTAGCTAGCTCATTAATCATATCATAAACAAATTAGGTTGTGTGAAAGTGTATCTATGTTGATAGTAAAATGTTTAAAACTATGTCATGATTAAATCTAAAGATTAAACCACACTATGGTTAAAACAGATCCACCAAAACTTGAGCAGTGTACAAACGGAAGTTCCATTGTTCTGGGACAAAAATTCCTAACATTAATGTTAAAAAAGTAAAAAGATACTACCATTTTCTTTAAAAAAAATAACGACAAAAAGTGAAGTTTACAAACACGGTAACACAATTAATAATGTTGGAATTGCAAAATGCAACAATAGGTACAGATTATAATTGAGCATCCCAAATATGCCAATGCCAATAATATATTTGACTATAAATTGTCAAAATGAAATATTTATAAGTTATTCTATTTTGTGCTCCAATGCATGATGTTATTTTAATTAACAAGATAGAATAGCATGTCAAATATACCATTTTCACACTTTTTGGAGCCAAATATAACGTTGGCATGAGCTTTTTTTTTTTTCATTAGAGATACTTATTATAAATGTCAATCATTTGGGAATTTTTCTGCCCAAATGCCAAATATTGGACATTTTCTAAAGAAATCCGGTTCCTCACCAATGACAAAACGACCCTCAGTAGGTCAACTCTCTTTTGTCCTCAATTGCATAACATTCCACTCATCACAGAAACCAAAAAGACTCATTCTTTATGCTATAAGTCCCCTTGATTTTTCCCAAACCCGAATTGAAATTTATTCAATAAAAGTTTTTTTTTTTTTTTTAAGTCCCAACCACTATGAAGTCTCAAAATCCCAACTACCAGAAGAAGATATGCCAGCAGAAAACAAGCATCTTTCAATTGTGATATAAACAATTAGACAAATCAGCCTAAATTAAAAAGCACAACAAATCTGGTAAAAATTTTAACAAAATAAAAAATAAATAGATCAGAAACAAACCAAAAAAAATTTCACAGAAAAATTAGCTGCAATCTTGCAGTTTAAACTTTAATTCAATTATTCTTTCACAGTAACAACAGAACCCAAATTGGAACATAATAAACCAAAAAAAAAAATGAAATAAATAAAAAGATTAAAGATTTAAGCGAGAAACAAGAAAACTCACGTGGAAGAAGAAGGGCCAAAGAGAGGGTTTTCCTTCAGAGGCTGAAACGACAGCCTTCCAAGAAACTTGGCGACACAATCCCTTTCAAACCCAATATTATTTTTTGGGCAATTGTTAATATACATTGCAATAATGAATACAGCGATATTGGCAACGACAAACATCGGAACCAGCCAAGAAGTCCATTGGTGGTCCGAGGTTTCTACATAGTACGGATTCGAGTAGTTCCCAGATACGTAATTGTTTCTACTCTTTGTTCCTCCTCTCTCCAAATCTTCATTCGCCATTGTTTTTCCTTCTCTCTAAACAGCGTTCTGGAGGTTTTTATTTAGAAAATTAGCGAGACCCAGAAGAGAAAAAAGACAGGACAGAGATTGAGGAGTAGCTTGTAAGGGAGTGGAAGAGTCCGAGCTAAGGAAGAAGAAGAACTGAAGAAGAATGTAGAAAGAAGAAGAAGAACAGAGGAGAGAGAAAGAAGAGAGACGGCTTCTTTTTTTTTTTTAATTTCTTTTGGGTTAGAAAGGTTTCTGGGATTTTTAACCGTTGAAAATGGAAGTTTATTTTAGTTCTAAACTCTTAAATAGGTGAGTTTAACGCTTGATTGCCAGTCGATTACGTGTTTGAGTCTGACAGTGAAAGCAAAAGGCCACGTTTATAGGAGTTAAAACAATATGCAAATAATTGGGAAAAACAAAAATGTTGAAGTTACATTTATGCCCCTATTCCCTTTTTTTTCCCGTTTAAATGAAATCGGAACTGAAAAGTTGCTTTAATCATATAAAAGATAGGAGATGTCTACCTAGGACTTAACAAAAAGAAAAAAAAAAAAAAGGTGCTCTCCAAAGGCTTTTGTAATTCGATTGTCATATTTATATTTTGAATTTGATGTTATTTTAATCAAATTCGACAAACAGAAACATGCACTATAAGATCATTTCATGAAAATATTTGATGATATAGTGGGATATCATTAACCACTAAAAAAAAAAAAAATCTAATAAAAGACAGACTTAGAGGGTCTATAAAACCAAACCCACTTTTGAAAAAGAGGATGTGTTGTTTTTTCATGATTTAAACTCATGGGAAAATCTGTCTCAATATGGTTGCGCTGCCAACCTACCAAATGTCCACTCTGATAAGCAAGGAGAAACAATGACCGATTCCACTAGTTACACCTTTCAACCAGCTATTTCCTCAAAAATAAAAAGAAGTCAGATAAACACTAATGCCAATTGGAAAGAGGAAAAATAATTCACTTTGATTGCCACGTTGTTTGGCCTTTAAGTTTGGTGGTCTCTATGTGACAATCACTATTGGTTGAAGTCTAGATGACCCAAATTACTATCACAACAAGAAAAACGTTATAATTGAAAAACGTTATAATTAATTAATTTTGTTAGCTTTAAAAGGTCCAAAAACGTGTGAAACAGAATGGGTCCATGTGGTCACAAAATGTAGAAGATTAAAGATATGATTATGACCATATGTTATTTGTGACTCAAGTTTTAATATAAAGGACAGGCATAATTGAAATATGAAAACTACAAAAAAAAAAAAACACAGACAAATGGGTAGAAAATGAAATGTGAAAATAGTGGGCCAAATCAATATTTATGACATAAGTACTCTCACTTTGCCTTCTTTTTTATGCCCTTTCTCTTAGCCAAACATTTAATTGACTTTTATTTGATTTGCTAATCCAACTTAATCTTAAAAATTAAGTTAAATCAAATATTTTATTTTATTTTATTTTATTTTATTTTAATTTAATTTGTATTAAAGACTGTGAAAATAAAGATAATTTATATTAGAAGTTATACCAAAATAATAAAAGTAAATCTTATCAAACAAAACTAAATTAGAAAATTTAGATAACTTAATTTAACTTATAAACTAAATTAAGTTAGATCGGCAAATCAATCAATAACATATTTTTTATTTATCTCCCACACATTCTATTGGTTAGAACTGCACATCGGATTGCAGTATGCTTCTCAAAAGGTGAAAGTAGAATTATCAATTATGGTAACCTATGTTAAAAGGATATTATAATGTATTGCTTTTGGTCTCAAATATTTCTTGTGAAACTAGAAAGCTTTATACTTTTTATGAGCTTCTGAGGTTTAGATAAGGTGAATTAACCGCGCGTGCTTCTTTTTGTTTCTACCAAAGACCTTTGCAAACCTCTCTGCATGCCATCCTCAATTAAAAATGTATAAAATGTATGGTGAGGAACCTTGGCACTTCGGTAATCTAAATTATATGTTTCCTTTGTTGTTTCTTTATTTTTATCTTTTAAATAATATTGTAATACATATATAACTAATTTAATTTTTTAACTAATGTGATATAATATTGTAATAATATATATTTTTTCTTGACATGTCATGATATTATTAGAAAGATATGAATAGAACAGGAATAATAAGACACAAAAGTTTAATCCACGTATTAGTAGATAAAATTTCACTCTTCAAAAACAAAAAACCATTATTATTAATGTAAATCCTATAGTAGGTTATTTGAAAGTATCTTCTTGATAAGATATTGTTTCAATCTGTAAGAATTATATTGATTTTGCATACTTATTAATTATAATATGATTTGATTAAATTTAATATCTAGAAACGTGCATAACAAGGGCACTCTATCATAGAAAGTTCTTCATATTAATTGTTTGTTTGTGTTTTGGCTCCTTATGGACCATGGAACACAGATAGGGAAAATTGCAATTGGTTTACCCTTTCAAAACCAAACACACCTCATGCAAGTAGACCAAATTTAAAAGTTCTGTCTCAATATTTTTATTGTCAGCCAGAGAATCAAAGCCAAGTTGTTAGAGTGGTCGGCGGGTCTAATGTTATTTATTACTAGTATCAAACATGCCCTTTGTAAATTCATACCACATAGAAGCAGATCAAAACACAAAGCTAGTAAACCTCAATTTGCTTACAGCATTACATTCGTATTATATTCAAATACAATATAATTTTCATTCAAATATAAAAGTATTGCATTCAAATACTAATCACATCACATTTTAAATTTAATATAATCACGATTCATTATTTCACTTTTTCTATTATTTTTACCAATCGCATCACATATTCTTTTTTTTTTTTCCTTTTCCTTTTTTCTCTCTACTTTTACCCATCACATTACATATTTATTATTAAAATATAATTTAAATACTTTTCATTGAAACACACATTGCATTTAAATGTAATACGAATATTTTTACTTCAAATGCATATTATATTCAATGTATTGTATTTAAATGTAATATAAACGTAATGTGTTTACCAAAAGAACTCCAAACATAACAAAATTTGAATCCTCATATTAAAGTCAAAATGTTGAGTAACTCAACAACAGATGAAAGTCAACAGCCCCATATCATCTTAATTACATAATAATGACTTCAAATTGTATTTATCTATCAGGTGACCCTCTTCCTTTAGGGTGAACTTATTCTAACTCCTTAAATTTTAATAACAAAAAAATTGACTTTATCTACTCAAATAATTTATTTCTTCAAATGACTTGACCAGTTATATTACACATCACAAGAAATTGACATTCTGTCCAATGACATTAGGATTTTAGATGAAATTGGACTGTAAGGGAGTTGCCGGTTTAATTCTGTCTTGTAGAGAAGTACATAAATAAAAACAATGTGAAAAATTAATCTTATAAATATATTTTTTAATGGGAGGGGTAGTTTGGTCATTGTGGGAATGGAGGAGTTAAGGGGCGGGTGGAAGTTGGGTGGGCTCTCATTTTGTGGTGGGAGTGATTGTGGGAACGTGAAGGAATAACTCCTCCTTTGCTTACGCGTATGCGTGTACAACACAGAAAACCGTCATACAAATCATTTTATATTGTATACACACACACATGTATAAATATATATATATATATTATATTCCCACTTCGCAAGGAAAAAGAAAAAACGCGCAACGCCCACGATCACATACTGATTCTGTCTTTAAGACGCTTTTCTTGGCAATTTGGTAGGGATTTAGGTATGTTGGAAAATTAGAATGCTCAAAAACGACACTTGCTTAGAAGCTACTCTCCCTTTCCCATTGCCATCTGGCCTACACGATGTGACTCACTTTCAAGTCTCCCACCTCAAACTCTTCTCTCCAAAACAGTATCTAATATCTTTTCGATTGGGACTTGGTCTCATCTTTTAAACACCTACTTGGCTATTTCCTGGTTCCTAGTTGTCTTGCTGAACTTCCAAGTTTCCAATCACACGATTGTTTATAATAGGCTAAACGTTGCAAATTACTAATAGAGGTAGACTTTACGCAAGTTCTGAGAATGGAACAAATGTGTGTGTGTGTATTTGTTGTTTGAAGAAAGGACTGTTTAGATGAGCAAGTTCACCATTGCTACCAAATTCTCTAACAGCTTGAAAGCGTGATTCGGTTTAAATAGCTATGGTGAGGGGAAAAAAAAATCATTAACATCAAGAAAGGAATAGGTTGCTGTTTTTGTTTTCAACTCAAAGAGGACTAATAACTTGAGACGAGGGAACTAATAGAGTGGTAAGGCTGATCGTTGGAGATATATATATATATATGTATATATAAACTTCTCCATATTGCACAGGAGGATACACCCCATCCTCGAGGTTGTCCTGGTATACCATTCAAAAAATAGGTGTTAATTAGCTGCTATAGGATATGATGGGTTTAACATCAGGAAAGGAAATAAGTGGCTGTTTGTTTGCACAATTCGAAAAAAGACTAATCACTTGAGACCATAGACCAAATTGAATGATAAGTTTTACGAGATTTTGGGAAAATAGGCAATAAAAACAGAAAAATAAGAACACACAAAATTTTGTGAAAAATCCTAGGTAGGAAAAAACCACGAGTAAAAGAAAAGTAATTCACTAATTCAAAAATTGACACAAAAAATAAGAATAACGTGTGTAACTCAAAACACATAAAAAAACCAAAACCCTAAATTATATCAAATATATAGTACAAAAATAAAATAAGTCTACACTACAAGGGCAGAGCCCTCGCATTCGGCTTTGAAATTCGGCTTATCTTTCACTATCATCACAAAGCTCAAAAAATTCTCATATTAAGTCATACTGCAAACTCTTCAAGTTAGGTCAAAATAGAATTTGAATCACATATTCTAATAAAAAAATTGATTATGCTTTTCGATAAGACCTTCTATTCAAATCAATCTCACTGTAAAGATCATCATATGTGGACTTATCTATATGCCACAAAAGATACACCCACAAAATAGGTTGTTGGCTAGCTGCCATTGGATGTGATGAGTACCCGACTTGGTTTAATCCAAGGACTTGATACTTTTTACCAGATATAACAACAAAAGAATTTACAGCAAAACTACACAAATGTCAATCATAGCACACGGTCTCTCATTCTCTCCCATTTTCAAAGGCATTAAAGCACATTCTACTTCCCCACTAATAAGAATTAAGCATCTGGCGTATTTCCTTAAAGTTTCTTTTGAGTTACGTCAATAAGGGTGCCACCAAATTCCTTTTTAAGTGGAAAATTTAAAAAAATTGAGAAAGACTCGCCACCGTACCCAAACAAAAACTCCTGTACTAGATTGTGACTAGTTTGGCGTGTGAACCATCAGCTTCGGATTTTCATGCACGCGTATGATATACAATTATCAGGAAGCTTCCACTCTAAAAAGATAAGGCTAATTAGAGAACCAGAAATCAAAGTGAAAGCTACGGTTATTCCATTATAAGAAGAGAGCGGGGGGGGGGGGGGGGGGGGGGGGGGGGGGGGGGGGGGTGGGGGTGTGGGGGGAAGACTACTTTAATTGCGGCCATAATCCGTTGCACAGTTAGCAGAAAAATTCAGAATTAAATCTGCTCCTGATCCAAATTTAATTTGCGTAACAACTACTTACCGCAGGTTTGGTGATACTATTTGTTGTTAGTCTTTGCCCGCAATCATAATTGTTAAACATTTTTCAGGTGTCATTGGATCCAAGAAGGATACTTTATGTGGTATACGCTACGAATAACATTCTACGACAATCTAACCAAACAGGACTCGGGAAACCAAAACCAGAGTTGGGGGAAAGAAAAAAATCCTTGCACTGTCTTATGAGAAAGACACCAGATTTTTGGCGTTCAAAATCAACAGATGGTTCATTGAAATGCTTAGCTGAAAATCAATAATCATTCTAATTCGCATATGAAGAAAACGAATACCCAAAAAAGTGATTGGCTTTCATGGCCGAGGATTCCATTCAAATACACGAAAATTTAAAGCATGGCAAATTGTTAACAGTTTAAGCTAGCAAAAGGGAGACAAACGGCAGGAAGAATGGAAGGAAATCACCGCTTCCCACCACCACCTCCAAGCTTAGGGCCCTTGGAACCAGGACCACCCTTTGGAACATTACCCTTGGATTGAGTCTTCTGTGACTTGGCCAACTCCGCCTTCTTCGCCTTCTTTTCATCCTTGGTCTTCTTGATCCTCTCCTTGATTTCCCTGAGAAGAACACAAAAAGGGTGATAATCATACAGAAAGAGAATTACATATTGTATCGCATTTAACAACTCGAACAATTACCCTACAAAAACTTGAGAGCTTTCATTAATCACTGAACTAACAGATTATATAGTTAAAAGTATTGAAAAGAAAGCATAAACTGCCGTCATTTAGAAGGATTGGTACATGTTCTTAGGCATCTAATAACATAGCAAACTGACCTAAATTTAACTACCTAAACTAGCTAGATTGTAGTTCCATTGGATACGAAAGAAACATACCGGAGAGCAGCCTCACGGGCGGCGTCCCGAACTTCTGGCTTTTCAGTTCTTCTCTTCTGGATAACTTCCAATGTGGCACCAACAATGGCCCTGGAGTACGGCTTCTTGGCGCTACGGCGCTTCTTCTTCACAGCCTCCGCAGCAATGTCCTGATATAACCCAGCCATAACATGAGCAATTTCATTTCACAATACCACATTAACAATTTGTTCGAATCAACACCAATTGCATTCACATTACATTTACTAACAAACCCAAATCACAATGTAGAGAAAAAAAGAGAAAGAATGAAAAACTGGTAAAAGAGAAACAGCTTTGAGGAGAATAAAAGACCTTCTTGTGTTGTTTCCGGTACGTGGCAGTCCAGGTAAGCTTGGAAGGCTTCAACCGGTTGTGGAAATACCTCTTGCATTTTGAATTTGCAAAGAGGAACACCTAAAACCACCCCAAAAAAATAACATTTAGGTTAAATCGAAAAATGGAGATAAAAAAAAAAAAAAAAAAAGAAACGCAACAAAACGAAAAGAGAATGACTAACCTGGGAATCAGAACGAACAAATCTGATGCCCCTACCGGGGTATATCTTGGCACCGCTGAAGCGGCAGATTTCGGTCCTGATATCGAAAATCCAATCATTTCAGAATTAACAAAACAAGCTAGTTCTAGTTCTAGTTCAAGCACTAGTTCTAGTTGTCAGACAATGATGAGAAATTGGAAAACCCTAGATTTTGACATGGAGACACCAATTGGTTTAGTTCATCGGGAATGCTAGATTAAGCAGTGAAATTGAAACTGTAGAGAGAGAAAGAGAGATAGAGAAGAGAGACAAAGAGACACGTACTTGAGAACCATGGCGTGCAGGATCTGGTGACGCGGCCGCTCTGCTCCGAGGTGGGGTGTGTGTGTGAGAGAGATAGAGTTAGTTTTGAGAGAAACCCTAAAGAATTTAACCTAGAATAGGACGGAACTCTTCGAAGTTACGCGACGCCGTTTTGGCGATGGGGTTGTTCTTCTATTAGTTTGGGGTTGGGCCTGCGGAGAACAAAGCCCCTATGTAGCCCGTAAAGCGATCTAAATGGGTTTACAACTTTAAAGTGCCAGGTGATCTTTGCTGATATATATTTGTCCAAACATCGTCGTTTATTAATCTTGCCGTTTTACAGAATATTATTGTTTTCCCGTGCCATCGCGCGTTTATAAAAAATTTTCTTTATCGTTTGTTTCTATCATTTTTTTTTTTTTTAAATCGAAGATAAGAACTTAAGCTCTACACCTTTTACAACGTAATATGGAAAATTACCATTGAACTATCCCATCACCATATTTATTACAGCCACTTTACTGATACATATTATGGTTTAAACAAAAAAACTGAACTAATTTATCGTTTGGAGGATTTTTATTTATTTCTAAAATCGCATGTGTTGTGTTTGAAAGTATCCTTGTCGTTTTAAGATGTTGTTTATTAAACTGTTTCCCTCCGAACGCTCTGATATCTTTGTATGTTCAATACAATGTTTGGTTTAACCCTGAATGATCTAAATGCAAAATGACAGTTGAAACTTAGAAGGAAATTACAAAACTTGAGAGCTTCATAGCGGACAAAATAGTGATTCAATTATTACATGGACACCACGAGGGGAGAAAAGGGAAAAAGGAAAAAAGACTACTGAATTGTCCTCTTAATCCGAACTTTCTGAATGCCCGTTCAATAACAAGTGAAATAGACGAGGGACCTCTCAACAAGTGAAATACGCGAGAGACCTCTCGACAGAACAAATGACGCCGTTTCGTTAGTGTTGCTAAGCTCTCGGGTCATTGCTAATAGTTTTTATGATAGGCTGGGAAAACAATTGAGCTTGAGGACTCTTGTTTTATGATTTGGTCGCGTTCCAAAATTAGTGATCGTTTCACAAGCAATCATCACCGGAATCATTGGGAAAGAAATTCCCACGACTATGTTATATTTAAATGCAAAAGATAAGAAGAAGATTTCATGTCTCAACTCTGAACTTTCTACCACTAAAATTTTCACTACAAAAGACGTAAACTAACGCCAATACACTAAAATGTTGGAAGATTTCCAGACCAAGACAACCCATCTGAAAAGGTGCTTGCATGAACCATAGACTATCTATAGATAAGATCCACACTTGCTTACATGAACCATAGGCCATCAAAAGATAAGTTCTTTCTACCCGCAGTTGTAATACTTTGCCTCCTTTAAGGCGCTTTAGCAGTTTCACGAACTAGAGAGAGCTTAGCCAGTAGACCACATAACTGAAGATATGAACCAACTCCGTCACATATCCTCATATGAGCAAACCCAGTTTCCTGAAAAGGTTGAAATGAATTTCAGAAAAAAAAGAAAGTAAGACAAAGCAAGATCTTCAATAGAACAATGTGAAAACAAAAGAATATCACCCATACCTTCATGAATTCCAATTTCAAATATTCAGCCATGTCATAGTTCTTAATGATACGGAAGAAAGTTGTGATTATGTCAGTGGGGGAATAGCCCAAATCATACAGCTGCTTGAGGCCTGAACAGGCATCATCAAATTTCCCTTCAAGTACATGACGCACCATGTTCTTCACATGCAATGGATGAGGCTGGTCGCAAACCTGGAAAAAAAAAAAAAAAAAAAAAAAAAAACCAAAATCAGTGAAGTTTAGCAGTTACATAAGAAAATAAATAAAATCCCCAAGGGTATTTAGAAGATGTAACCTTGAAAACATTTTCTTGATTGACAAACCGGAAACCGCTGTACGTGGCTTGCAAGTTGTTCAGTGCCTGCCTCATATCACCATCAGCAGTGAAAATAACCGCTTCAAGACCTTCCGGTACATAAGGAACCTACATTGGTTAAAGTACACAGATCAATTAAACATTTCAACCAAATTATTAACAAAAGAGGAAACACTAGATGCAATTTCTATTTTGAGAAGTAAAGTAGAGAATTCCAACTTTACAATTAAGTGAAGTAGACAAATTAGGTCAAGATACTATATTAAATATGAACGAGAACAAACAACACTATGCCTTTGTACCATTTAATGACAAGTGCTAAGGCATAGAGCATTTGAGATGCAATATGGCATGGATAGGCGTTCACCTTTTCTGCATCAACAACCACCATCAAGCGACTGAGTATCTCTTGATCTGATAGTCTGGAAAACCGAACAAGGGCACATCTACTCTGAATCGGCTCAATAATTTTGGAAGACGTATTGCATGCCAGAGCAAAACGTGTGGAGTTTGAATATATCTCCATTGTCCTCCTCAAAGCTTGTTGTGCTCCGGATGTCATACTGATTATCAGGAGAGTAATATACAATATTACAGAACAAACACATGTTAAAAGGACTACACATGACGTTCTTGGGCTAAGGTGTTAGACCATCAATTTAGTGAAACAATTTAATTAGTAGTTACCTGTCAGCTTCATCCAGTATAACTACCTTGTGCCTCCCAGGAGGCAGTGTCACTTTCTTCTGAGCAAACATTTTAATTTTGTTCCTCACAACATCGATACCCCTAAAGAAGAACGTAACAAAGGAATAAGTAAAAGGGCATTTTTCCTTTAAGGTGAAGTAGAAAGAAAATACCTCAAATGCATTATGAACCCACCTATCATCTGAAGCATTTAGCTCTAGCACACCCTCTCTATAATTTGGCCCCAGTAGCTCATGCGCAAGAGCCAAAATACTTGTGGTTTTACCAGTTCCAGGAGGACCCTGACAATATGTAACAGTTATAAGTAGCAGCCAAAAAAAATTAATAACAAAAGAAAAGAAACTTTATAAAGAACATTTAAGATCTAAGAGAGTGTTTGGATCACTACTTTGGATTATCCAAATTTAACTGTTTAGAAATCCGTTCCACATTCATTTTTCTCTTTCCAAACAAATTCAGTTTAGATTCTTAATCCGAATTTTCCAATTAAACCTATGATCTAAAAGGGCACTAAGTACAAGATTACGAAGTTTGTTAAACCCAGTAACAAGTAGACAATTATATTAAAGTACTAAAATTTGGCTTCTCTCGGACAATTTTTCACATCTTAAAAGACTAGCACATAAAGCCCAATACTGTCAATGAAAATTATAACGTTAATTAGGGTTTAGTGTGAAAATACCCAAAAATAAATTAAAGACACAAAAAATCTCACTCTAATTGCGTCCACATTCATCCTATTAAACATTTCTCAGAACACCATCACACCCAAACAAAAAAACAAAAAAGGAGAAAGAAAATATTTGAAGAGAGAAGTAAAATTTTCAATTAGAAAGGAAAGGAGTGATATTTGAAATTCGAGGCTTTGAGAAAAGAAAAGGAGAGAGAAAATAGAGGGAGTGATACTAACGGATAAAATGAGGTTGGGCATATTGCCGTCGCAGGCGATGATCTGAAGCCTGGAGACGGCGTCTTCGTTGCCGACGATGTCGATTACCTTGTTCGGTCTGTACTTCTCCACCCACGGCATGTCGTACCCGCTGGCCAATGAAGACGCCGCCGCCGCCGCCGCCATTGCTGTTCTTGAGAGAAGCAATCACGAAGACAATCGATCGCAGTCACTGCTGTTCTCTGAACAAGAACAAAGACCCACCAAAACCACAAATCGAAAACCCCCGATTCTTCCACCCTCCTCTTTCTCTTCTCGATTTGGAGGGAAATTTTTTTGTGTAATAAAAAGTGTGCCCTGTTAAAAGGCTTATTTGCATGTGTCCCCCTGAGTTTGTCGTCCATTGACAAATCAGTCCCTGAGAAAATAATTTTTGGCAAGCATTTTTGAAAAATTCGATGAATAGATTTTTTTTTTTTTTATTTAGTTAAGGGTTAAGGTTTTCTTTTTTTTTTTTTATTGAAAATTTTGTGCCAAAATTTTGTTCGAATTGATGGCAGGAGTTAAAAATTGGATGGGCAATAAGTGGTGTGGTCATTTTTCGTCTAAAAAAGAAGCAGGAATTTTTAACTCAAATTTAATTTTATTTTTAGCTCATGAGGTTAAGAAGCCATATGGAAATCCTATGTACTTTCTTTTTTCGCGCTCAAGATAAAGTTTGATGTATAATTATCTTTACTCTTCCTTTTATTTTTTTAACTTTGAAGTAAGAAAATCAAATTTTACACAACATGATATTATTCTTAGATTATACTTGTAATCCTTTTTTATTTCTAACTTTTAGGAATTTAAACATTAAATTGTAAAATTATTATTAAAATATAGCTCAACTCTCAAGCATTGTTATAATCCTCCCTTCATTTGTTTAAACTTAACCCCCAAAAAAAAAAAAGGGCTGTCGTTTTTAGTCGCTGTGGAAATTTGTCGTTTTAGGATGTGATGTAAAGTTAAAATCGCTTGTAGCACTTATTGTCGTCATTTCAAACTTAACTCGTTTGTTATGGATAGTCTTTTTACTTATTCGTGAATTCCTTTTCATGCTACTGCCGTTTTTGTAAAATTATGTCGTTTCGAACTGAAATTTTTTTGTTTTCATGCGTTGTCGTTTTAAGAATGACGTCGTTTTTTGAATTTGTAATTTTAGCTACTGGCTACCTGTAGCTGTAGGAATACATTCGTTCTCGTGACTAGTTGATTATTCAATTTTGATAATTATACCATTCGTTTGTAGGTTATTTGTCGTTTATTCAGATGTTGTCGTTCAATACTATTTTCTCTAAAATGTTGTCGTTCAAACATGATCTTCCTTTACAGAAATTTTAATCCTGTTTCTTTGTTTGAACTATTCTTACAAATATGAACTATTCAGTCTATATAATCGATATCTATATATGTTTTTATTTTTCCTATTTAAAATGTTCAATTTAAATAGTCTAATGTTTAATTATTTATCTTTATTTAAAAAATTAATATCAATTTTATTATTTATAATTTCTATTATAATTTTATAGCTCAAATTTTAAATATTTATAACTTTATATATATATAATGTTATCATTCAAAACAATTTTACAGAAAATTTTAGCCCTGTTTGTATGAATTATTATTACAAATATGAACTATTCAGTTTGTATAATCAATATACATTTGTGTTTTTGTTTTTCTAATTTGAAATGTTGAATTTAAATAGCCTAACTTTCTTTTTTTTTTTTTTTTTATAAAAAATCAACATTAGTTTCACTATTTACAATTTCTATTATAATTTTTTAACTCAAATTTTAAAAATCTATAACTTTACCTATATAATTTTTTCGTTCACCGTGATTTTCGTTTCTATAAATTTTAACCCTGTTTGTTAGAACCATTCTTACAAATAAGAACTATTCTATTCATATAATTAATATACGTATTTGTTTTTATTTTTTCTATTTGAAATGTTCAATTTAAATACCCTAACTTTCTATTTTTTATATTTTTTCTAAAAAGTCAACATCAGTTTCATTATTTATAATTTCTATTATAATTTTATAGCTTAGATTTCAAAAATATATAACTTTATATATATAAGTCAAAATGAGATGACTTTTTTTAATTGTATAAAATTTCGAGTCAAGTGAAACAAAATTCGTATTGATTTTTTTTCTAAACACATTTTAAGTTTTTACACTTTTATACTTCAATAATTTAAATTTCTCATCAACTATTCAAACATAAATTCAAATATTTTCATCTACTTGTTATTTTTTAAATATTAATATCCAAATATTTATTCTAATGACAATCCAAATGATCTCATTCTAAATATTTTTGTCTACCTGTTTCCATCTACATAGATCAATGTACATGGCTCTCTTAAACGCTAATGGAAAAATAATAATTTTGAGTGAATATATAAAAAAAAAAACAATAATTTTTTTTATTGCCTATGAAAACCTTTAAAAGTAAAAAGCGATCCTGTTTAAATTCATTTTTTTCCCTCGGGTCATTTTATAAATTTGCCCTTTTTTTTTAGCTAAAACAAATTTGCCTGCTTAATTTAACCCCAATAGGCACGCAGAGCTCTCTATCAAAAGGGACACATTTACATATGGTTTTGAAGCTTTATTCATGTGCATGTGGTTTAAAAAATGAGAGATACATGACACCTTAATAGGTTTTGTCGCATTCCTGGACATTATGACCATCAAAATGGTATAACCTATAAAATTCGGTAACGCTTTACTGGCGTTTGGTAAACGTATTGTATTTTGATTGTATTTGAATGAAATTTATTTTTTGAATGTTGTATTTGTTTAAAAAGTATTTATTTTGTATTTGAATGAAATATGTGTTTGGATAAAAAATATTTTAGAGTTGAAAAGTTGATGTGATTGATAAAAATAGAGATAAATTGTAAAGTTAAAAAGTTGATGTAATTGTTTTAAAAATATTTTGAATTGTAATTATTTTAGTAGTATTGTTATAAAATTTGTGTTTGGTGTAAAATTAAAATAAAATATTTTTTCTAAATTCCATGAATGGATCGCCACAAACGAACACGTTAATTAACTAAGCTTTATTTGACAATGATGCCTATAGTCCCGTCATCACAACCACACAATATAGCACGCATGTATAAACAGAATGTCCTAAATCCAGGGATTGCGATCTGTGTTAAAGAGATTGTGTTCGTATTTTTTATGTTCTAATAATGACATATAAATTTGTAAATACAATACATATTCAGGGCTCGTTTGGAGTGTCAGAGATGGTGTTTTAGAGATTAAATTAGAAATATGTGTTTGATACGAGGATTTTTGATAACGAACAATAATATATAAAATAGTGGCAAAATTTGCTTTTATCGTTGACATCAATGATTTGATAAGAGAGGATGGGGGTGGTACTTGCAGCCATTATCCTAGAGAGGAAAATATGGCGTTTTCATATACTAGCACAGCTAGCTTTATCTTTAGATTGAGATTGTTATTGGCTTGAGGACTATCCTAGTTGTATTGCTAGCTTTGTAATTATTGATATTGCAACTTTTTCTTAAATGGAAAAGTCTTATTGTCAAAAATAATAATAATAATAATCATCGTACATTTTCAAATTATATAAGTTAATCTAAACACAAATTGTTTCCTATTTTTCCTATTTTTGTTACAAATTAATCTAAACATGAACTGTTTACTGATCTTGTCAATCAACTACTAATCTAAACTTATATAATAATTACAAACCCGCCAACTTCTTACAACTTTTAAGTTATGTTTTTGCTATAATTTGTTTCAGTTAATATGGACATAATTCCATACAACTATTTCATGGATGTTTTATCAAGGAAATTCATAATGAAAAAACTTTTTTTTGTCTTTCATCATATTTTAAATTTATTTTTTTATTTTATCTTAAAATATTTTATTATTTAAATTATGAGTTTAAACATATCTACAATTTTTTTTCACCTGTTTGAGAGAGAGACGTCTCATTCTTCATGGTAGGCAATTAAAGTGGTTGAAGATCACGTTTCAGATAGGGCCATCTCTGTCGTGTTTGTTTCCAGAACTATCTTTCTTTGAAGTTTTATTTATGTTTATCGCAATGTAAATGTAAAATCCAATGGATAATCTATAAGATATTTATAGCTCATATTTACCCCTCAAAAAAAAAAAAAAATCCTTGGCCCAATAATTAAATTAATCGGACGGTTCGTCGCCATTGATGGAATCACGGGACCTCCGATAAACCACACCGGGACCCACTTGGAAAAAGCCAAGGACGTGGCGATTCTAATTACAGAATAACTGAACATACTGAATAAAAAAAAAAAAACAAAGGGGAAATAAGAAAACAAAAGGAAAAAAAAAAAAAGAACCAAAATTCAAGGGGAAAAAAGGATCATCCTCGTAGTCTATCTCCAACCTTCCATTTCCACGGAGAAGCGCTGAAGGGGGGTGAGAGAGAGAGAGAGATTTCAAAATTATTGTGAATCCAATTTCGATTTTCTGGATTTTCGAATCCAATTTCATTCTGATGGGCTAAATTGGTTAGATTCGAAGAGTTAGGGTTCCAAGGAGGTGAAAAAAAATCCAAGATTTCTCTCTCTAACATGGCGTTGGCAAGGTCTCCGAACCGATCCTCGGAAGATATCGTCGACACGACGCCATTTCTAGGCGGTTCCTCGGAGGACGGCAATTCGGCGGCGAGCCGCCGGTTCGTGCAGCGGCAGAGCCTCCGGCAGGCGGCGCGGTTCCTCCGGCAGGCGAGCAGCCGGCGGCTGATGCGCGAGCCGTCGATCCTGGTGCGCGAGACGGCCGCGGAGCAGCTGGAGGAGAGGCAGAGCGATTGGGCATACTCGAAGCCGGTGGTGATCCTCGACATCATCTGGAACTTCGCCTTCGTCGTGGCGGCAGCGGCGGTGCTCGTCCTCAGCATCCACGAGTCGCCGGAGATGCCGCTGAGGCTGTGGATTGTTGGCTACGCTTTGCAGTGCGTCCTTCACGTCGTATGCGTCTGCGTCGAGTTCCGCCGGCGGCGGCGGCGGCAGAGGAGCTCGCCGAGTCCCGTGGAGGCCGGGAGGGGCGGAAGTTTGAGTTCGGCTTCGGGAGAGGATTCCGCGCAGTATGTGTCGTTGGCTCAGATGAACGACGAGAGTAATAGGTTAGTTCTGCGTTGGAAATTTTGATTTGATTTGAGTTGATACATACATAAATATATATGTGTGTGTGTATTTGTATATTTCATAATGTTGATATTTTGGATACTGAATTATTGATTGATGATTTCCTATATATTTCCCAGATTCATACTTTTTTTTTGGGTAAATCATGGATTAGTCGTTGATTCCTGAGTTCGTGACATTCGGATTTATTAAGCATAAATAAATGTCTAAAACTTTGCAACTTCTGTTGCATTTGTGAGGAATTAAGTTTGGGGGTAAAAGTGAGTGTGTTTTATATTTGGAAAAATTAGTGAAATTATCCCTTTTGTTAATGAAAGAAATAAATTCCTGATAATTTGGAATTTTTTAAAAGAAGGGATTTGAGGTGGTTTTGTTTTATTGGCCAGGTGGGATGAAAGCAGCTCCGGGCATCTTGGAAAGTAAAATTATTCTTTTCACGAGAAAATGTATCATGACATGATAAATGTAGACTAAAGTTTCTCTGACATGATAATTTCGAAAACTTAGAATGTTATCATTACCCTCAGCATCAGAATTTCTCTTTCTCTATTGATGTTGGTTATGAGAGTAGCTGTGAATGATGATATGCGGTTTGATTATTCTAGTATTTAGGTCCATTTGATATTATTGATCCGATGGTCGTCGGAAACAGACCCTATTGCTTAAATTTCGTTTAAACTTTAAACTGTTGGATCCGGTTGTTGCTTTTGATCCAATGCTCTTAAACACACCATATGAGGTTGCTCAAAAATCATTTATATCCAGTATATGTTCTCTTTCCTTTCAGCAGTGTAGCGAAGCACCTCGAATCTGCAAATACAATGTTTTCATTTATCTGGTGGATCATTGGGTTCTATTGGGTATCCGCTGGTGGTCAATCTTTAGCCCAAGCCTCTCCTCGGCTTTACTGGTTTGTGCTCTCTCTCTCTCTCTCTCTCTCTCTCTCTCTCTCTCTGTGAAATTAAAAATTTAATTTGCAAACAATCTTACTTTGGGTTATACCGTTTGGACTGCAGGATTTGTATAATTTTCCTTGGATTTGACGTGTTCTTTGTCGTTTTCTGCGTTGCATTGGCATGTATCATTGGGATTGCTGTTTGTTGCTGCCTTCCATGTATTATTGCACTTCTGTACGCCGTGGCAGACCAGGTAGTTTAATCATTCATGTGGGCTGGACGAGTTGTTGAACACGAACAGAAATGTTCATATCTGTAACATCTGTTTGTGATTGGTGCTAAAATTGAAACCTGAAAGGCTGAAACCATATCTTTTTATATATCCTAAATTGTTCTATTAAACTAGTTTATAAATTCAAATTTTGGTTGCGTTAAAACGTATTTTAAATGCCAAGAATACTGGTTTGAAACCTTGGTGCCGTCAGTACTAAGTGGGATTATATATCATCGTTTGTCGTTCTTCTCAGCACTCAATTTGAACTGTTTATTCAGTCAGAGTTAGCGAGTCATTAGTCATGCTTAGATGTTGTCTATATCATAGATGACTCAGAGTAATTGGTGCCACTTTTTCTTTTTTTGGCTAAATTAATCGGCGACACGCTTGTCTCTCCGTAAGTGTCTGAACAGGAATGAGAAAAATGGGTATTACATGTAAAATTGTTTATTTGACCCTGTTAGTGAAAATCATATAGCCGCATTGTGGTTGCAGATGATTCCACACCCGACTAGACCATAAATTTAAACTTCAATTCCCCGCACTCCCAGATTCCCCAAAAAAAAAAAAAAAAAACTGTAATAAGAAACTAATATTAGTATTAATTTAGGATTTAGCCACATTTTGCTTTATTTTACCCTCTTTTACGAAAAACAGGCTTTTATTATGATTACATTCTTGGAATTCATTTAGCTCTAGTCTTGTTTGGTTGCGCTTATTGTGGCCTCCTTCAATTATGTCAAATGACCTCTTATCAAAGCAGGAAGGAGCATCAAGAGAAGACATTGAGCAGCTGTCAAAATTCAAGTTCAGCAAAACAGGGAGTAATGAGAAGCTTGCTGGTGATGCGCAAGGACCTTGTGGAGGAATAATGACCGAATGTGGAACAGATTCACCCATTGAACATGTTCTGTCACAGGAAGATGCGGTATCTAGACCTACTTTGCTTTTGTGTGACTTTTATGCACTCGGTTTTATACACTTTATCATTTTTGCCTACTGATTGTTTAGTTGATAAACAAATGCAACTCTAAATTACGTTATGACCGAAATATGTAGGAGTGTTGCATCTGCCTTACCACTTATGATGATGGTGTGGAACTCAGACAACTTCCCTGTGGACACCATTTTCATTGTTCCTGTGTTGATAAGTGGCTTTTTATCAATGCTACATGTCCTCTCTGCAAATATAACATTTTGAAGAGTAACAGTTGTGGTGAAGTTTAGACGACTTCCAGAGGATTGTGCACGGGCACTAAGGGTCACGGAATTATTTATTATTTGAGCGTTGGTTTGATGCAAAAGTTTGTCACTCGACTTGTCGCAGGCATCTTCTATTTATTTTTGGTGTTGCTATTCCTTGTCGTCTTCTTAGGTTTAACGGTTGTTGCTGCAGTGGCAACGGTGGAGATGGCGTGTTTTACTTGTTTTTTCTGTAAATAGGTGTGCAGAGGGCATGTTGGTGGATGATTATTGTAGCAGGGTAGTTGTTTGCTCCTATTTGTGTTCATCATCTTTGTATATCTATGGGGATTGATGCTCATTGATAGCTTGCTCGTGCCGTTGTTAGCCAAAGAGGAGAAAAGGAAATGCGAAAAAGAGATGGCCAGACCTATATGCCAGAAACCACATTGAAGTTGTGTGTAGGAAACTTAACCAAACAAAATGCTATTGATGTTTTGTTGTCTGGATAAACTTAATAAAAGTGCTCAAGGATAACTTTAATCCGACCATTTACTACAAAAGGGCAAAAAAAAAAAAAAAAAAAAAAAAAAAACGGAGGGGGTGGTTTTCCGACGATCTCTATGTCAGTGATCATTGAGTGATCTCACTATTCATATCGATAGAATGTGAAAGGATAGACATTGTATATGTCATTTGAATTGAGATATGGTAGAAGTGAAGAATTATTTATGATAAATTCTAATTTCTACTAAAAGTAGTTAGTGCAAGCCTTCAGCCAAAAAAAATGTGTGATTTATAAAAATGTTCAAATTAGAGTTATGTTTTTAAAAAATGTCTAAAAATAAATTTATTTGCAAAATTGAATAAAAAATGAAATTTAATATATTGTATTGATAAAAATACCCTTTAATCTAATTTAATAAGAAAGAAAGATTTAATTACTCATTTTTTATATATGAAAATAGAAATTCAAAACTCCCTAAAAACATTTTCCATTCTTATAATGTATTTGAATGTTTTTATGAATAGGCTTTATTACTTGTTATTATTTTTTGTATTTGCTGTTAACACTATATTGATAATATCAAAATGTTATGAAATATTGAAATTATATTTGGTGAAGATGATTTTTTTCCCTCAATAAAACAGTCAATATGATAGTGATTCTAAAAACAATAAAATTTAAAAATTATGATACATGAAGTTCTTTCATAAAATAATTTAGTCATCGTTATATAGGCCATATGGCCATATATTACTGATTAAGAGTATGTAATATATTGATAATGTCCTTCTAGTACAAAAAGCGTATGATAAAACATAATTGTTTAAATGAAAATGTTATTATCATGTGACCAAAATCAAATAAATTCAAAAATAATTAATCCTAAATATTCAATCATTTTCTGAATAAAAAAGGAAAAAACAAAAATAAAAAATCCAACTTACAATAGAATTACTTTGCTTTAAAATAAAATTTCGAAAAAGAATTTGACATAAAGAAAACATATAAGATCTTAGACGACAATTGCATTACTAGGAAGAGGTAAAAGGGGAAAAAACAAGGGTCAATCATCCCACAAAAATAGTTAAAAGATAAATTTATATCTAAAAATTGAAGTTTGAAAAAAAAAAAAAAAAACGGAGAGAGAGAGAGAGAGGCCAAAATCAGTAGAAAGAAAGGTGGAAAAAGTCAAATCATGCTCAAAATAAGGAAAGGTAAATATGTAACAAGAAAAGTATGATATTTGAATTTTGTTTAAATTTACAAGTAAGTTTAAAAGTATTTATATTATAAAAGGTGTACAAAGTGGATATTTTGTGTAAATGGTGCAAACTCTTTAATTCATTATCTTCTTATCTGTGTTCTTATTTTTACCCATTTAATAATATTATGATATATATTTAACTAAATTTTTATTAATGTGATATAAGATTGTCACTAAATATTCAGCTTTAATTGATGTGAAAAACATAAAAGTGCCAAAATAAAGAAATAGAAGGTTGTTCCGTAATATAATGAAGGAAAAGTGAAAATTTGCTTTACTTGCACGTAGAAGCAGAAATAATAATATTCCTCTAGGAAAAAAAACAAAAAATTATATTATATTAAAAACTTAAAGTTACGTAAACTTAAGAAAACATGACTACCAACGACCATAATTCCTGCCTCCTCGATGATTGTCTTGGCAAAATTTATGTTAAAAATTATATTTTTATTTTATTAATAAATATTAATTTTTAATCATTTATTTTTTTTAAGGAAAAATTAGGTTAGGTGATCTATTTTAGTTACTCAATCTAATAAATAATTAAATTTTTTTATTTTTAGCAAAATGATCATTTATCTTTTCTTTAGGTTTAGTTAATCAGTGATCGGTTAAAAAAGTCAATAATTTACATTATAATCAATCATTGAATAACTATAATCTGGTTAATTACTGATTAATCATTTAAAAAATTAATTAATCATTTTAAAAAATGATATTTTAATTAATTTTTAAAAATTTAGGTTATTTATTAAAAAACTTGTTAAAAAAAAGACTATTTAGCTATAAATCTCTTATTTTTAAAGATACGATATATGAATATTCACAAAAACTTACAATACAATAGGTAAATTTGAGAAATGAAAACATTTTCATAAGTTTTTCCAAATCTTGATACAACTTCTAGCTTGTGTTAGATTTAAGGTTTTAACTTAAGAATTACAATTTAGTTTTTATTTTTATTTTTTAAGTAAACAAGTTTTATTGTTCAATAATTAAAAATTATAACTTAAAAATTCAATTTTTAAAAGTCCATAATTTTATATATACAAGTCGAAATGAGATGAAATTTTTTTAAAATTATATAAAATTTTGAGACGAATGAAATAAGATCTATATTGATATTTTTTCTGAACACATTTTTTAAGTTTTTACACCCTTTAACTTAAGTTTCCAATTCTTGATATGACTTCTAGCTTGAGTTTGGATTCAAGGTTTTAACTCAAGAATTACAATTTCATTTTAGTCTTTTTTTGAAAGTCAATAAGTTTTATTATTTAGCAATTAAATATTATAACTTAAAAACTCAAATTTTGAAAGTTTGTAACTTTGTATATACAAATCGAGATGAGATGAAATTTTTTTAAATTGTATAAAATTTTGATCCAAATAAAATAAGATCTATATTGATTTTTTTCCTTCTAAATACGTTTTTAAGTTTTTATACTCTTTAACTTCAGTAGTTTAAACGCATATCAAATATGCATCACAACTTAAACTACAATCTAAACTTAAATTTTTAAGCCAGGATCTATGCACCAAACACTCCCTTCCCTAGTTAACAATCTAATTATTACGCTCTTTATTAGGAATTCGATGAAAATTCTTACGAAGCGTTTGTTTTTCGTATTACATTTATATTATATTTAAACGCAATGTAATTTTCATCCAAATATAAAAGTTTTGTGTTCAATACAACGCTTTTCTATAGTGTCTTAAATATATTTATTATTTTGAATATTTTAAAAATAATTTTTTCCCATTTACATCATATTTTCTCTCTATCTCACTTTTTTTTTATCTACTTTTACTAATTATATCAATTTTTAAATTCTAAAATATAATTTAAATACTTTTTATCCAAATACATATTATATATATAAAATAAATATTTTTTATTTAAATATAAAATATATTAAATATTACAGTCAAACGTATATACGCTCATTAATAAGGAAGCATTCCACTTATTATTTATTTATTTATTTTTGCTAAAGAAGACTTTACATTTATTTATTTATATATCATACTTTTGCACAGCACTCGGCCGCTCGCCTGGCAAAAAAGTGCTTCCAAGAAACATTTTTCCATTTTCTAGGCGCGAAATCATAATTACAAGTAAAAAAGGGGACCGAAACAGAAAAAAGAAGAAAAAGTTTCAACATTCAAGCGTGAAATTAATTAGTCGTCTTTTTATTCCCCGATGTTCCTTGCCGCTCCTCGAAAAAGCAGCCATTTTCTCCTTTCTTCTTTTTCTTCTTCTTCTTCTTCTCTACGACGATGAAGTCGAAGACCTAACTGGTTATGGAGGATCAAGAAGCTTCTTCTCTTCTCGAGCGATATCGACTCGACCGTCGAAAGCTCTTGGAGTTCCTCCTCTCCTCAGGTCTAGTCAAGGAGCTCCGAACCCCGTCCGGTTCCACCACTTCTCTCTCTTCCCTCGATTTTGACAATCTCAGCGCCGATTATGTTCTTGATCGCCTCGTATCAGGCAAGTACTCTCTCTCTCTCTCACTCACTCACTCACTCACTCTCTCTCTCTCTCTCTGTGGTAAGGAAAAGGAAAGTTTCGTTTTTGTTTGGTTGTTGAGAAAATCAGTGAACTGGAGCCGGGAAAACTACTGTTTCTAGTATCCTGAGCTTGGTGGAGGCTATTTTTCGTCTTGTTTATGTTAGTGTTTCTCGAGTCCAATTCGAGTATTTGGTTAATTTGCTTTGAGCTGCGCAGTGCAAATTTTGTGTCAAATTTTCATTTTATTTATATTCAAGGCGTCCAAATTATCAGGGGAAGTTGACCGTTACACACACACATATATGTATAGCTATCTTTGACATTAAATTGAATTGAATTATATTTATTTTCAGTTCAGGGAAGCTCTTGTTTTGATAGCCTTGATAACTTACCCGATATAATGTATTTAATGGGGTATCTCTCATTTTCTAGTCGTTTACTCTCATTTTCTAGTCCGTGGAGAGGCACGTTGAACCATGTTAAATCTTTGTGTTTTCTTCTTATTTTATTTCTCTACTATAGTTTTTAATCCAAAACTTTTTTTTTTTTAAATTTGTTTACTTAACAGAGTACTTGGTTATTTTTATTGAAATGTTATAATTTTGTTTATCAGGCGGAGTTGTTGATGTTTATGAAGCTAGGAAGAAGTACGTGAATGAACTTGCTTTTCCGGTGATGGTAAAATTCTCCTCCTGGCTCAAATCCATTGTTTTTAGTTGTTTCTTCCCTTTGGTTTGTTATTGGAATCAAAGAGGTAGTAAAGATAGCTAATTGCTAGCCAGGCAATAGGTGGATCATGGAAACATCATGCTTTGGAAATTCAATTTGACTTTAACGTGGAGTGAAAGTTGTTTAGAAACATTTTAATTTGCTAACTTATTGTGAACCAAAAGTAAGGCATCAAGGATCGCCAAATTAGTAGTGCAATTTTTTGTTATCTTTGAAGTACGTATCTTTTTTGATGTCAGTGTTGGATACACTTTGATTAACACTTTTTGACAGATCCATTCTCAATCAGGGACTTCCTATTATCTACTTTCTGAACCAGAATCAGTTGGATCACCTCCTAGGCGTGCACCTCCTCCCATTGAAGCGAAACAAACTGTTGAACAAATGCCATTTTCTTCTAGAAAGATGGATTCTTTTAATGCAAAGGAAACTTCAACACCACATATGCAATCAAAGATCATAAAACGTGTCAAAATTCCCCCTCTAGGATTGCCTAACCTGTGCTCAGGTATTCATTGCTTTGTGTTTTAATTCTTGGAGAAATAAACGGTTGCCATTTTTTCTAGTCAGTTTATGTGAAAACGGAATTTAAGGAAAAAAAAAAAAAAAAGAGAAAAGAAGAATACAAAGAATAGTTGTTTTTGACGATTGGTGGGAGGAGGGGGACCAAGGGGTCGGACGTTCTGAAATTTTAGAAATGCATTTGAATTGTGGACGTAAATTAGGCTTCTGCTACGATTGATACCTACGTCAGAAGATCCTTATTCTCCCAGAAAAAATAAAGTGTGATTACCTATAAATTATAATCTCATATGACCTTAGAGCTGACGGACTTCACCCCTGAGTCAACAGAGCTTGTGTTTTTTTTTTTTAGTCTGATCATCCTTCTCCATGGAGATATTTTTGGTTGAAACAGTTCAACCGTAATTCTTTTTGCAAAATGTACAATATTTGTATGCTACAGCTTAGGCCTTTCCTCTTTGAGTACACTGATACATAGCTTCAGTATTCTTGAAGGACTATCTGAAGATGATTTGCGGGAATCAGCATATGAAATATTGCTTGCATCTATTGTTTTTTCAGGGTAATCACTCTCTCCCTAAGTTTTCTATGTCTATGGAGATCTCTATGTGCCTATCTGTTACATGTAGGACATTCACTTCTTATAATTACGTGATACCTCTTATATGGTGTGGAATTCGTTTGCTTTACTATTCTATTATTCTTTCTTGTTGTGCAACCAGGGTTGAAATACATGTAGAACAAGAGAAAAAGAAAGAAAAGAACCACAAGTTCTTGTCAGGATTGAAGAGTAAGAGAGAAAGAACACACGCCCAGTCTCATCCTCTAGACAGACATTCACAGCTTATCCGTACTATCCGCCTACAGATGCAGGCAAGCTATAATTATTTTGGTTGCAAACTCGTAGCTTCTTAGTGATATTCAATTTCTATTTACTTAAGCGGAAGATTGCAAACTCATAGCTTCTAAAATAAATTATCTTGGTTGGTTTATATACTCTTTTCATAATTATTTTGGTTGCAAACTCGTAGCTTCTTAGTGATATTCAATTTCTATTTACTTAAGTGGAAGATTGCAAACTCATAGCTTCTAAAATTAATTATCTTGGTTGTTTTATATACTCTCTTCATAATAAGTTTCTAGGTCGATATCTTATTGTCCTTTTCTTTTTCCTGCTTGTACTTTGTTCAGATATTTTGACTTATTATCTGTCTGCTTTTTATGGTTATGGGGGGCACAAATTTTTCACTAGTGCATTATTTTATCTTTGGCAGATTTCAGAAGCAATGGATGTGTGTATCAGGCGTTGGTTGCAGTTGCCCACAAGGAGAACAAATGGGAAAGCGGACATTCCCCAAATTTCACTAGGGCTTTTGAATAGCATTTTTAAGTCTGATTTTTTACATGAAAAGTCTTATATGCAATGGAAGAGTAGACAGGTAACTGTTGATGGTATTTCATTTTTGATCTTTTTGACTTAATCAATAATGGTTTGCTTTTTGTTTTGAAATTTTTTAATTTCCTTATGGGGCGTTTGACACCACAATTGTATTCGTATTGGGTATAAATATAATGTAATTTTCATCCAAACGCAAAAGGTTTGCATTCAAATACAATACTTTTCAACAGTGCTACGAAAACAATTACTATTCCTTTGTTTTTTGAAAACAATTATTTATTAGGTTTTCAATTTTTTTATTCACATCATACCCTTTCTCTCTCTAACTTTTTTTTATCTATTTTTACCCATCACATTAACTTTTTAACTTTAAAATACAAGTCAAATACTTTTCATCGAAACACATATTTCATTCAAATACAAATCAAATACTTTTCATCCAAATACAAAATGCATTCCAAAACTTGTATTCAAACACAATGCGAACGCAATCCAAACGCCCCTTGTCAACCAATCAGATGGTAGCACATGACCATTGTTGGCACAAAACAGTAGTACAAGTCCCTTTTTATATCACACTAAGAAATATCATCGTAGTTATTGAAATATGTGAACTACGAACATGATTTAATATGGTGGTTTACAACTACTCATTTAGGTTGGTGTCCTTGAAGAACTTCTTCAATATTCTGCCAATCTTGCTGCACCCGAGCATCTAACCATTAAAAGTTCACTTGAAAAGATCAAGACTCCAGAGGTATGTCCTCATGATTTTGGCATGTAAAGCTAATGTGTGTCTAAATGAAATAGTTCTGCACGCTTGTAAAAAATTTTCACTGCTCGTTTCTCAGAATTAGTTGATGGTAGATCTGCATGTTATTTCATGGATGTTGCAGGAATGGGAAATGATCATGACTCCATCTGAACGTGTTGAAGTTCTATCAACCATCAAACATGTAGCTTCAAAGTTATCATCTCTACCTGGACAATTTGGCATTGAAGGTGAGACCTACTATTGGACTGCTGGATATCACTTGAATATGAGACTGTATGAGAAGTTACTACTTAGTGTATTTGATATTCTCGATGAAGGCCAGCTCATAGAGGTATGTGCTTGATGGTGAATTGAGTTTGAAACTGAATTTTGTGTTTGCTTGAATCTCAATTTTTCTACTTTTGCCTTTTGTTAGGAAGCTGATGAAGTTCTGATGCTTATCAAATTGACTTGGCCCATATTAGGCATCACTCAGAAAATTCATGATGCAATATTTGGATGGGTTCTTTTCCAACAGGTGAGCATTTTATTGACAAATCTTTGTATTCACAGAGTATTTTCCTTTGATGTAGCTGTAAACTGAATTCTTCAAGTATGAGAATTTGTGAATTTGAACACAAAACTCTAGCCCGATCATCTTTTCAGAGAGGGCTATTGGTTAAGCTTCAATCTTAATTTCATACTTTGCTCTAGCCATAACCCTTAACTTTGTATCTTTCAATAGATTATTTCAGTGCTATGAATGACCATCTTCTGATGGAAAATATCTGCATTGAAGTTTGTTGAAGCAGATGAGGCTAAGCTATTAGAATATGCAATCCTCGAGTTACAGAAAGTTGCATCAGTTGAAGATGATGATAAGGAGAGAATTTATATGGATAGCATAGCCTGCTTGAGACAGTGTGGTGGCAATGCAGTAAAGCTAAGTTTGATTCGGGCTGTTTATTTCTCAATAAGCAGTTGGTGCGTTGGTAAACTGCATGACTACCATCTTCATTTTAGTCAGGTTAGTTAATTTTCCATTATAAATTGCTCATTTCAATACCTCTTTGCTGTTTTTACAGCTATCATCCCTTGGTTCTTTTTATTCTTCCTACTATTAAAGACACGGACACATAGTCTCTCTAAATCAATGAATTGAAGTATGTCTATTGATTCTTTTTCAATATATTTGGTAGTTATTTACATTTCTTTTTCTCTTTTATGTCAATTTGGCATGTCGTATGCAAAATTTTTTTATGCGATATTAGCCTATTTCATACTGTTCTTCTGATCACGATATTGTTATTTTAGCAACCTGGAAACTTTAAGAGGGTGATGACCTTGGTTTCAACAATTGGAATTCCTTCTTCTGGCAATTATGGTGATACTAAGGTTAGCCTTGTCGGGTCACTCTACTCCCACACATATGATTCATTTAGCTTTAGTCACTTTTGATAACATGCAAAAAATAAAAATAAAAAAATAAAAAATAAGGTAAATCAGGCTAAGGCAATTTTTGCTAGGTGTTTTTATATGCTGTTCTTGTGCCTACTTGATTTACTGCCCATTTTTACATTGACTTTAGATTAAGAATTAGTTTTTTATGTTCATGCATTGCTGCTATTAGCAAGTAGCTGCTTTGGCAGACTGAAACAATCAGCCGGTATTTTTTTTTTTTTTTTTCACAGTTTAATAACTTTCCATGGATGCAGATGCAATCAACTAGCTTTGACGTTTCTGACAACAATTTGCGTAAAATAATCAAATCACTCGTGGAGAGGACCATTGAAACTGCATACAATCGGGTAGATACTCTTTCTGAATTTTACTTTATATCATGTTTTTGTTACATCTTAGTGTCAGGTGAAATTAATATGCCTCTGCTGTAGATAGCAAGTAACGTAGACCTTGAATCAAAGGTGGAAAGAAAGCATCCTTTGTGTCTCCTTGCAAATGAACTTAGGTTGATTGTTGAGAGAGAAATCAATGTGTTCTACCCGGTAATACGTCATTGGTGTCCTGAATCTGGAATGATTATTGCTGGCCAATTGCATCGTAATTATGGGAAAATGCTGGTTAGTTTTCTATATCTAAGTAATAACCATCTCCTGCTGTTTTTCCCCCCTAAAAAAGAAAAAAAGTTTGCAGCCGGCGAATCTTTATTGATACTTTGTATTAATATGTAGAAAATATTTCTCAAAGAAGTCTCATGTCTCTCTGAAGATGTTAAGTCAGTGCTTCCAGCTGCTCATTTGTTGGATCGTGACTTAACTAAGCTGTATACAACTGCTTGTGGATCTCGTAACCTAGATTTTTACCATTATCCGGTTAGTATATGAGGATTTTGACTTTACTAAGGTTTTGTGGCTTATATGATTCTTTGTGTGATTCAGCATTGGATTAAGAATTATCTCCAGGATATGAGCTGTTTTGTTTTTTCTTTTTGTGCAGATTGGAGAAGTTGCAAAACCAATCATTCTTGATTGGGTGATTGCTCAGTATTCACGTATATTGGAATGGACTGGGAGAGCATTTGATCTTGAGGTTGGTTCCATGTGGGAGTTGGGTGACGTTGTAAAAGAGCAGTTCTAAATTCTAGCCATTGTCTGGTTCAGTTTTATGGTTTTTGGATTTGAAAAAGAAAAGAAAGAATTATATGGGGTCTATTTTGAATTTCTTATGGATCATAGCTTATCAGGTAAATATCAACCTGCAATTCTGACAAGCAGGTTAAGTGAAAAATGGTTAAATTTTCTTGATTCATTGTTTAGATGGTCTGAGAATCAAACTCGTTTTCAACTTTATGTATTTGCAGGAATGGGAATCTCTTTCATCGCAGCAAAGACAAGCAGCATCTATAGTTGAAGTTTTTAGAATTATAGAGGAGGTATGTATCATTCCAAAGGATGTAAGCAAAGTGGTTAATCTAACTTGAACAGATGTTAGTTGACCTCTTTGCAAAAACGTTGTCCCTTCCAGCTGGAAATGCCACCGTTTCCAGGACTTTTTAACTTCTATTTAATTTCTACTACTCATTTACACATAAAAGGGGAAAAAAAAAACTATGTATGGATCAAACTTGATCTTGCAGACTGTGGATGAACTCTTTGGATTGAACCTTCCAATGGATATCACACATTTACAAGCTCTGCTGTCTATCATCTTCCACACGTTAAATGCCTATTTAGAAAAAATGCGTGATCAGCTAGGTACGCCACACTATCTTCTAGAGCATATTGGAATAGGATGCATTCAATGTTGTAGATTTAGGGTTTGTAAAGTGATATTGGTTTGTAGTTAATTTCAATTTTTAATTGTAATTTGTAAGTTGGTTGGCTATGTTTCTTAGCAAATGATACTAGTTAAAAAAAAAGTCAGAAATCTTATGTTTATTAGCTTTGCCACTTCGTTTGTGTTTACAATATTGATTATAGAACCACTGCTTCTACAGTTGAGAAGAATCACTTATATCCATCAGCTCCTCCCTTGACTCGTTACAAGGAGACAACTATGCCAATAATGAAGAAAAAGCTGGCTGAGTGTATTCTTTTGGATGAGAATGTAATCAACAAGTTGAATCAGTTGACGGTGTCCAAACTTTGTGTCAGATTAAATACTTTAAATGTAAGTGTTTTTCTTATACATCAATTCCAAATTGACCTTATTTTAGATTGATCAGTTAAGATGCTGAATGGCTTCTTTCAGGGAAGAGCATTTCTTTGTGCATTAGATTCCTGCAATTGTCTTTTGCTTTCTTTCTTTTCCCTCTCTTTGGGTGGTTGGATAACTAGTAAAAAGTATTCACGGGACTGATATTTTCTTCACAGCTGCTACAACTGATTCCAGTTTGTGACTTCCTATCATGGTAGAAAACGTATAATACAACCAACCTGTTAATGACTTGCTTGGTGCACCTAACTCCTGCAACATGCTAGGTGACATTAAAATTTCCTTCAGATTAAAAAGGCTAGTTGGCCTATTACAATATTACCTCAGATCTTTTGAAAACTAGAATTTCATGAGTTGTGAGTTGGGATTTCTTTTGAACGTTATGAAATTTTATAATACAGTCAAATATTTAGGAGTTATGTTTTTATTTCGTTTGCTATGAAAGAAAGAAAATGTGCCTTTTAGGAAAGTTGTCTGCTTGGTAGAATGTATGTAGTGGTTTATTCAAAAAAGAAGAAGAAGCAAAAAGGATATTTGTTGTGATATTCATTCTTAGGTACCTTCCTTTGTGCAGTTTATTCGGAAGCAAATCGACATGCTAGAAGATGGCATTAGGAAATCCTGGGCTCTCGTCAGACAGTCTGACAAAGAGATATGGGGTGAGTTTCTGAGTTTATACGTTGTCAGGATTTTTTTTTTTTTTTTTTTATAAGCATCGGGCTTCATATCATGAGTTGGCAAAAACTGTTGCTCTTGAAAAGAAAGAAGGGGGGGTTGGGTTGGGGGAACAAAAAGCAAATATTTAGAAAACATCCATTTAATTGTTAATTATACATTTAAGGGGAGATTTATATTTGATGGAGATTTAAATGTACCACATGTGATTTCTTAGTTCTTAGCTGGTTGCTCAACCTAGCTGGTGCTCTATTCTTACCTCCCGGCCACCGAGAATTCACATTCTTTTCCTTGGAAAAAATTGGGAAATGCGATATACTTAACCGGCCAAGTCTCTATATAATTCCCTTGCATATACATATGTTAACCTGCTTAGATTTTTTTCCCCCCTTTTTTAATGCCTGGAGTCTGGTTGATCTTATGGGAGTTAGGGGCAGATTACTAATGAGAGTTGTACAAACGATAAAAATAAATAGCTTTTCCTTTTGAGAAATGTGGTTTGGCTATATGAAAAAAGGGAAATAACATTCTGTTTCCCTTTTATTTTGTACTTTCCATAGTTGGTAACTCTAGCAAGTGATCTGGCTATAAACTCTGTATGATGGGTATTTCAATGTATTTGCATTCTTTCTGCTTTGTTTTATCATGTGAAGAATACATTCAGTATGAATTGATTGATATTTTGCGTGCTTAATTGTGATATCTATTTCAACTAGCCGAGAAAGAGCCTCAGGAGCTGACCTGCGGTGAAGAAGTTGATGAGCTGTTTGCCACAACTTTAAACATTATCAGGGATACCTCAGCCCTCATTATCAACAAAATTTGTGACTTTATAGGTGAGTTAAATAAATGTACTTGCAGTTTAATAATCCTATTTTAATTAATCTCATTCATACTGAGTACAGATAATTTATTCTTAGAACATAATTTCCTTTTTCTTTTTGCAATTGCAAGAGCGTAATTTCCCATTGATAAGCTCTGGGTGGGGATTAAAGCACTTGGCCTTTGTTTTGTGAAATTGAATTTAATTTCAGGACCAAAAGTTGTGTTCTGGGATCTTAAGGATGCATTTATCTCTCGTTTGTATCGTGGTAATGTTGAAGGTGCTCGTTTAGACAATGTTCTTCCACATGTTGAGACCGTAAGACATTTAAATAAAATATCTATTTCCTCTCTAACTCTTAGTCAACTTTGTGTGTGGATGTACATGTACATAAGAATGAGGCATTGGTCACTTTCTTGTTTGTTTCCTACCAATATCTTTTTTCTGAATGAATTTGTTCATCTAAGAGACATTTATGTAGGTCCTTGACCATGTGTGTGGTTTAATTGATGCCAATCTTAGAGACCTCGTGATCGTAAGCATCTGCAAAGCATCGCTGGTATGATTTTACCCTTCAAAGCTGATTTTTTGTTGGTTTGTTTCTTAGTGATTTCAAATTTGTACGTATCTATGATTCAGGAAGGCTTTGCATGGGTGTTGCTTGATGGAGGTCCTTCTCGTGCATTTTCGGATTCAGATGTTGTACTGATGGAGGATGATCTTACTATGTTAAAGGTATTTGTTATTCTTTCTTCTAGTGCGGATTCTTGACAGACCTTTGCTTATAAGTAGTTCCAGTAATCACTTGGCTGAAACAAAGTGGAAAATATTCCTGGAAAGAAATTTCAACTAAAAGCTAGAAATCTCCAACATTCATGTGCTTTTGCCAATATAGAGTTAATCATGGAAAATTCCATTTTTTATTTTTATTTTTTTTTAACTTCCCTTTTCTTTTACGAAAGGGTAACTGAAATTACCTTACTCCCCCAATGTTATCACTAAAGAAGATCAGGTGAACGTTAAACCACAGAACTTATATACCTCCTCATCCATAGTCTTTAAAATTTTGACCTGTCTGGCATGTGAGATTTTCAGAGCTAGTAATACTTTTTCTATCAAACTTTGAGCAGAAAGACCTAGAATGAGTGGTTCTTTCCTCGCTACCTTATGATATAATTAGCTTGTGGAAGAGTCCTCCCTGCATAAAATAACAACAAATAGAAAATTCTCAAGATGGGGTTTGCTAACAGCCTAACACGTTCTAATTGGTACACATCGTGAAGATAATTAACTTATAATGTTGCTCAACTTTGTAGGAATTATTTGTAGCTGATGGAGAAGGTCTTCCTTACTCGTTAGTAGAGCAAGAGGCGAAGTTTGCTGAGAAAATACTAGACTTGTTTTCACTTGAGGTTTGATCACTTGCGACTGAGAACTATAACTCTTAATTAGTGGCTGAAAGGGTTGTTAAAGTTTGAAGACCTTTTTATTTGTAGACTGAATCTGTTATCCAAATGCTAATGACGGCAAGCGAGCAAATTTCTTTGGGCTTAGAATCATGTGATCATGACCACATGCATGTACTCAATGTTCACACATTAATGCGAGTTTTATGCCACAAGAAAGATGTAGAAGCCTCTAGGTTCTTGAAGACCAAATATCAGCTACCCATGTCCTCAGGTGATTTTTCCATCACTTCTACCATCGAGGTTTTTATCTTCATGTTCATTTCTGGCTCTGCCATCAATTAAAGACCCTCTAAAATATTGTCACTAGTTTTCATTCTTTTCCTTGATTAAAACACTAAGGAACCGGTATTATGCCCAAAACGACAACATGTATTACTTCCATCAATATAAGTTCACACAAGTGGTTTACTTTCTTTGAGCAGATTCAAGTAGTTAATCTTCTAAACTGATTACTTTTCTGCAGAGTATGAGAACACGCCATCAAAGGATTCAACTTCCATATCTCCTCTAATATCCGATCTTTTAAAGCGAAGCATGTCTTTCCACCAGAGCAAGAAGAGCCATGGTAGTTTCAATTCGTTTAAGAAGCAAATTCAAGAAGCAACGTCAGAGATCAGGAATGTAGGCTGGTAGTGCCCTTAGAGATATGATTCATTGAGAAGAAGGCAGGCATATCTTGCTTTATCGTTGTCAGCTGTAAAATGTTAGAGCAGGCTCTAGGGCCTCAGAAGTCGCAAATGATTCTTTCTGGTTGCAGTTTCAGGTAATTGAAATTTTGTTTCCTCATTTATCTTGTATAGCTTTATCAGGAACTACATCAATTTTTTATTTGAGGCAATATATTATATCTTTGCTAATCGCATGTAGTTTTTAAAGAACTTTAAAAAGTATATATTACTTGCTTACACCGCTGGTGTGTCCGCAATTGTTCTGCTTAAAATAAAAACAAAAACAAAAAACCCACCCTGTTCTGCTTGGTTGTGTGTACAAAGGAGCATCTTCTGAGCGTCTGCAGACACAACACTTTGACCGTTTGTTGAGGCCAACGTGCGAAGTGGGTACTGATTTAAAATTAGGAATAGGCAGAAGAGGAGAGGAGTCTATTCATCTTGAGTAGGCTACTGACCATTATTAGATCATCTTGGGTATAGATATGTCAATATCTATGTTAAATATTTGTTAAGAAAAAAAATAAGAGGTTGTGGTCCAATGCACAATGTTATATCTACATTTTGTTATCATTAACCTTTGGAATTCATCAAAGTTAACGTAGTACTTAAATTATTTAAAATTATGATAATATTGTTGTTTTTAAATGAAAACGTGAAGCACCAACTAATGGCAATCAAATGATATGCCTGATTGCAAATTGCGCTATCAAGTTTTGCATTTGATTAATTTTGCATAGAAAATAACATTGCATTTAAGAGTTATTTTCCTATTGTAAATGTTATATTTAGTTTTAGCACATGAATTTGACATTACATGCATTGGAAATGTTCAAATATTTTGTAGACTAATAACCCATAAGTTGGTGCTTTACCCTTTTTTTTTTTTTTTTAATTTTTTGGGGATAGCAGTAGGATTTGTACGAATTATTACTAGGTCATGTTTATAATTATATCCACGAAGTTTATTCACTACGATTTGGAAAAATAAATGTACATGCTAATTTATTCAACATGATTTGGAGATATAAATGTAAATGCTCTGGCGTAAAATACGTTGAATATATTTTAATCATTTTCTCAGACGATGAGGAATGAAATTCACATTAACCGATGATAGGCCAAAAGTTTCATAGGATTATTTAGGAATTATCCAGTGAAGTGGATCCAAAATAGGATAATGAGCCCCTCAAAATAAAAAATAAAAAAAAAAAGGTAAAAAATGACAAGAAATAAATAATATGTTGGGAAGATGCGCCACTGCTTTCGATCTTATCTTTATCCTACCACGTTGACGGCACATTATTGGCCATTTGATACCCCCAAAAAAAAAATATTGCGGACACGCACATTATTTATTGAGTTGACACCCATCCGCTTCATGATTTGAAAACAGAAATCTAAACCCAAAAAGTACTCTGTAAGATTTGCAATAATTGTTCATTGTGGGGAAGGTGGTCCACTTGTTGTGGGACATCATGCTGAGCTGCTGGTGTCGTATAATCCTTGGCGGATTGGGCAAAGCCATATGTTCCACATATGCAAGTGAAAATGAAATGTTGAATCTCATCTCTATCCGTTAAAAAAAATAATAATAATGAATTAAATTAAATTAAAACCTTTGAACCTGGTTTAACTTGTGTCTTATTGATGATTACTCCTGATTTCTGACTAACTAGTCGTTACTCGATTAGTTTTGCTAGCTAGATTTGTTTTGTCACTGTACCTTTACAGCATAATTATCAAACCATTAAAATAATGAAATGGTAAATATAATAGGATTGGAAAATAAAGTATGAATTAAAAATAAAGATGTATATATTTTTCTTTTTAAGTGTTTACTTTTCTATAGAAAAGTATAAAAAGAAAATAATCTTAAGTTCTAGTAATTGTAATTAATAAAATGTCATTATAATTAAATGACTAGATCTATGACATGTCAATTCAATTTGACGTTCGTTCACTTCAACTCAAAATCAATACCATCTCAGAAGATAAAGATTGACGTTCTTCTCTTTTCTCATATTAATATGAGGAGGTATTTATTAAATTTTTATTATTGATTATGTAAGTAAACACAGATAAGTGGGAATAAAAAACCGTGTCCTTCTTAACTCTTTGTATTTCACTCGTTTTGTTTTAAGATATTTTTAAGCACCTTTTTACTTGAAAGATTAAATTAAGAAGTCAACTTTGATCTTCATTGGCCACCAAAAAATTTTTTTTTTGATCCATTTTTTTCGGTGAACTTGGATTTACGTAATGACATAGATGTCGTAGATTTTTTTTTTTTTTTTCCATTTTCAGTGAACTTTACGTCTCTGTGTGATTTAGAAAAAAACGTAGAGAATGGATCGAAGACCGGAGGAAAAGCTTGTATCGCTTAAAGTCAATGCCAGGGATTCTTTTGCTTGTTTTTAAAAAATAAATTCATGTTGTCTTGGATCCACAGGAACAAACAAAGCACAGAACATTAATATTGGAACTGTATCTGTCACGTCCCAAAATTCAAAATAGGGATACGGAGGAAATGTTTAAATAAATGAAGGAAAATTTTAAATTGTTAGATTTATTGGTTTTATTTTAAAAATATTTATCATTTTTTTTAATTTGGTTTTTAATTATAATTAGGTAAATTAGTTACACATTATCACTTGTATTTTAAAATGTCATGGTAAGGTCCCTATATCCAACAGATTCATATTTAGATAAAATAAAATAAATTACAAACACTAAAATAAAATTTAAAATTTACAATCTTGAAGCATTAAAAGCTTAATCATGTACATGTTTTTAAAGCAATAAAAACAATACTTCTGCTCTTAGTCCTCAGTCTCTAAGGGTGATTTCACAACACTCGTATCTTCTAATCAGCTTTCTTTTATGGTAGTTTACCAGTTTTGAAATGATGAGTGAAAGGTCTAGTAGGATATTTGTAAAACATTTTTTATTTTAACCAGCATAGTAATAATAGATCAATACAGTACAGAATCTTAAATATAGAATCATGATTATGCAAAATTGTGTTCTTAAGTACTGTCTATATGAGCCCCTTCACCACAAAATCCATGATGAGTTATTTTTTATTGAGATGTACACTCTTTACATGTGTGTGTTGGCTCCCGGATCTAGATTTTCACAACCAAATCCTAATTTCAATTTTCCTTTACAAATATGATTCACATAATAAAATATATCGTGTTTATTTATCAAATATTCATAACCGGATCATTATTTATTTATTTATTTTATAATAATTTTATTTTATACAAAGTTAGGGGTAAAATTGTAAAATTTTCAAAATTTGTCAAAATGTTCAAAATATCTTCAAATTAATATTTAATACACTGAAAATTTAAAATTCAACTCCCAAAATAAAATTTATTTGCACACTAATAACTGAATCTTTTACACTTATATGCGAATTTTAAATTCAAAATTTGGCAATGTAACAGTATCTATTTTATTTGAGATTCTAAGATTATTATTTGTAGGACTCCAATACATTCTATACATATATGTTGGAAATATTCAAATAAAAGTCCTTCATAAAATTGAAAATAGGTTTAAAAAGGGCTTGGATTACCATGTAGACCTATTAATAGGTTGACTTTTTAAAATAAAACCCGAGAAGTCCAAATAAATAATATTAAAGTCAGATTTTAGATGCATGTAAAATGAAACTTAGAGAAAAATAAGGTTGGTAAACTCCCATAAGATTGCGATGGTTGAAAAATCCATGGTGCAAAATGAACGCTTGAGATGAAAACTCCATGATAATGCATTGATATCGATAGAGATTTTGATAGAATTGTGAAATCTCTAATTTCTCTTTGAGAAATAATAGATGGATGAATCATAAATTTAAGGGGGATGTTGTGTTGATTATGAGTTTTATAGGTCCTGTTTGGTTTTGGTTTCAAAATCATTTTCACGATTCCCTAGAGAATTATTTTTCAAATCAATTTGAAAACGTATTTGGTTAGCCTTGATTTTGAAAACTGAACTTGAAATTAATGAGTTAAATTCATTTTTTTTCCGCTTAAGTTAGAAAACGGACAGGGATCGTTTTCCCTTATTTTTCCTCAGCCTCGTGTGTGCACAGCCCCTGACCCCTATCACCTCCAAGGTCTCTGCTCCACCCCTCTCTTTCTTTGTCGTTCATCGGCATCGGCCGAAGCTGTCTCTCCTCCTCTCGGCTCGAATCTGCTCTGTCTCTCCTCCCTTGGGTTCGTTCATCGCCGTTGCCTAAGCTTTGTCGGCTCTCATTCAGGACTGGTTGCGGCATTATCGTTCTCCCCCATCGCGGTCGGCATCATAGTCAAATCTCTCCTGTTTTGGTCGTCTGCTTTATGAGAGGTAGGCTTCTCATCTCGGTTTGGACTCTCTCCCTCAATTGTGTTGTTTTGTTGGACTGGTGATTAATAAAACAAGTTGCCCTAGAATTTGGGGATTTTTTCAATAGTTGAGTCGATGAGCTAATCAGATTTTCCATTTTGTTGTAAATGCTTAACAACAAAATGTGAGATAAATTGGAGCTATTCTGACCCAATTTTCGTTTCCTGTATGTGCTCGTTGGCATGGTTTGTGAATTTGTCTCTATTCTTGCCGTTTTGAATGGGTTGTGTTTGCCGTTTTCAATTTGGAAGCTCGGTTCTTATCTGCCTTTTGCGTTAGAGTGTAGGCGAGTTCAGATTTCAACTTAAGAACAGCAAATGTTTATGTTGTTAATTTCGATTCTTATCTGCCGTTTTGAATGGTTTGTATTTGCCCTTGATTACTGTTAATTGTTGCGTTATTATTTTTTTTATCTCACAATGTTTTGACCTGTATTTGGAAGGATGAATTAGAGTTGCTTTGTTCTAATTTTGCGTTAATTTTGAATGATTTCTCACAATGTTGCGTTATTGCTTAACCCTAAAATGTGAAATGAATTCAAACTGCTTTGACCCAATTTTTGTCTCCTGTATTATGGTTGGCATGGTTTGTGAATTTGAATCTCTATTCTAGCCGTTTTGAATGGTTTATGTTTTCCATTTTCAATTTGGATGCTCTGTTCTTATCTGTTTTTTGCTCTAAAGTGTAGGCAAGTTTAGATTTCAACTTAAGAGCAGAAATGTTCTGTTGTTAATTTCTTATCTGTCGTTTTGAATGGTTTTTGTGTTTGTCCTTGATTACTGTTAATTGTTGCGTTATTATAGGTGTTTGTTGATATTATAGATGTTAATTGTTTGCCCTTGATTACTTTAATTTCGGATGATTGACAAGTCTTCTCCTCCTAAATTGCACTTTAACTTTGATATTATGGTTGTTTGTTGGCCGTTGAAATTGTAGTCGAAAATTAGCGAAATTTTAAATTAAGTTAATTTAGTGTTGAAACTTGTTTAGGTAAGTTTTTAAAACAAAACCTAATTAGCCAATTTGTACTTTAGATGGAGTTTATTAACCTCTTTCTTTCTCTATTTGTATCTATTGTCCACTCCTTTGCTTGTCTCGGCTCAATATACATATATTGTGTAATGTGTCTTTATTTTGAAGAAAATGAACATAATTTATCAATAAAAGAAATTTCAACTATGGATTTCTAGCCAACTCATAATTAAAAACTATGCATTTATATGTTTCTATATATGCATATACACATATACACAGTTCTATAACTTGGTTAAGCATTGAGATATGTACATACACACATATACACACTTCTATGACTTTAGTACTCGTTTTCATCTCTATGATTAGCTATGTTGATAACCCTTGCTATTTGATTGATATGGGATACAAGGACAGTATAATTAAATAATGGAGGCCAATAAGGATAGTACTATTGACGATCACGTCACATGGGGAGAAAATTTAGAATACTTTTTTATCGAGTTGCTATACGAGGAGGCAAAAAATGGAATTCAATCATTTACTTTAGAAAAAAAAAACATGGATGAAAATTTCGAATGAAATACATAGTAAGTTTAATCAGCGATTTATAGTGACACAACTTAAAACTAAGTGGAATAGGCTTAGACGTAGCACTAGAGAGTTTAAAAGCTTGGTTCAAACTACTGGATTTGAATGGGATTCTGAAACAAACACAATCACAGCCTTAGAAGAAGTTTGGGATTTCTATCTAAAAGTAATGTACCTATTATTTAATGGCATTCATATTTATCTACATAAGTTATTAATTATTGGCTTAACTAAATTTATTTTCATTGTGTAGCAAAATCCAAAAGCTAAAAAGTACCTAAAAGAGATCTTTGATGGGACTATTGCAACAGGCCGTAATGGTATGGGTCCGTAACCGGCTACCAATGTGCCACATGCAGCACTCCCAGCTTCTGTGAATCTCAAAGCTGAAGGAAAAGATACAAGAGACTCGCATAAAGTCCAGACAAACCGCAACCGTGTTTGAAATGCTGAGGCCAGTAGTGGGCGTTCCAAGAAGAAGATCAAAACTGCAATGGAGTCGTTGGCAAAGGCTACGAGTTTGCAGAGTGAGGCGTCAGTGCAACGCACTAATGACTTGCAGCAATATCTAATGGCGAAACGAGCACGTCTTGGGGACATAAGTGAGGCTGAAACCTCAGCTGAAGATTCCAGTAGTATTGAAATTTATATTGAGCTATTGGATGAATGGGAGACTTGGATGACAAGACATACGGGATGGCAATTAAGATGTTATCAAAGGACAAGGACTACAGGAGGTCATTTGTAAAGATCAAACCCGAACGTCGTCGTGGTTTTATCCTCAACTTAGTGGAGTAGTCATTGGTTAATAATTGGTTTCAGTTTCTTAAATTCATTCAGTTTGTTAAACTCTTTCAATTTATTGTCCTATTATCTACTAACTAGTTGTTGAGTTAGATTGCGTTATGTTGTTCACTTTCGTGATTTATGTTGAACTCTGGAGTAATAATTGATTTGTTGGGTTTGATTAGTTTATGTTATTTGCTTTCATGATTTTATTTTATTGAATTCTTATATAATGACTAGTTTGTTGATTTATATTAATTATAAGATATTTGTTTCATTGTGCTATTATTATTGGTGGCAAATGGGTATAAATTAATTTGATTATCTTGTGTAGGGTATTATGGAATCAAATAGTTCAAATACTGATGAAGAGTTGGCTTTTTTTGAGTCACTTGAGTCATTTGATGATGATAAAGAAATCTTACAGTTATTACTAGATCTTATACCAACTATTACTAGGTAATCTTGGCATAATGATGAGCTAACAGGATGACAATATGTACTAAATATGCTAGAAGGACATGCTAAAGTATTCTATGAAATATTTCGTATGTATAGAGAACCTTTTTTGGCATTAGCTCAGCTACTTGAAGAACATCAATTATTACCTAGAAATCGACTATCAGTGGAAGAATGGTTAATGATGTTTTTAAAGATTATTGGTCATTCCAATCGTAATAGAGTTATACAAGATTAATTTTGTCATTCTGGAGAAACAGTGAGTAGATATTTCGATAGTGTTATTAATGCCATTTGTGCATTGGCCCCTGAATTTATTTGCCAACCAGACCCAAACATCGTACCTCCGGAGATTCAAAATAGCGAAAAGTATTGACCGTGATTTAAGGGATAACTCGCATTATTTTTAAAGTTTGCAATAGGTGGTTTTTACTTTCATAATAAGGTTTAATAAAGTTTAGGTTCTTTACTTGTGTAAGGACTATATCGGAGCTATTGATGGCACACATGTGATGGCTATTGTCCCAACAGCCGAGCAAAGAGTTTATCAGGGAGGAAAACATACTTGCACTCAGAATATAATGGCAACATGCAGTTTCGATATGAGATTTACCTATGTTTATAGTGGATGAGAAGGTTCAGCTGCAGACTCTAGAGTATTAGTACATGTATTACAAGATCAAGATAATAGATTTGTTAGGCCATCATGTCCTAAATATTATGTTGTTGACTCTGGATATAGTAACATGTCAGGATTCCTTGTATCGTACCGGAGTTAACAGTACCATCTATCAGAATTTAGAAATAATGGACAGCCAACTAGACCTATCGAACTATTTAATTACAAACATTCGTCATTATGCAATTGCATAGAAAGGTGTTTTGGTGTTCTTAAAACACAATTTGGTATTTTGAAGAATGTGTCCAACTTTCCTTAACAGAAACAAGCCCAGATAGTAATTGCATGTTGTGTTATTCATAATTATATTAAGATGTATGATGCAAATGATGATTTGTTTAGATATTATGGCGTTAACGAGCCTACAGAAGATATTGAGAGGCGAAGAGGAAATCAACAACGTACAAATTATCATGAATCTGAACCGTCTTCTGATGTTGGTTCAACTAACAGGGACCAACTACATATGAGCCAATTCATGAACCAAATAGCACAAGCAATGTGGGAACAATATGTATCTTAATTGTTATGGTAGTTACAATTTCTAACTTTTTAGTTAAATGTTACTTCTATTATTAAGAACTATTTTATAATGTATTTGTAACTAAATATAATGGTTAATTATGTTTTAATTGATATAGTAAATATTTAAATATTATGGATATTAATTTTCAATTAAAATTTTTATTAATTTTTATTTTTTGGTATTCATAATAATGTTTTTAAAATTTTTATTAATGTTTTTATAAAATATTTATGAAATGATTGGTTTTCAAAAATATATAACCAAACACAATTTCATTTTTTATTTTTGAAAACTTACACTTAGAAAATATAATCAAACACAATTTCAGAAACGATCTCAGAACAGTTTTCAAAACGAATTCATTTTCAGTTTTTTTTAAAAACATAACAGATTTTAAAAATAATATCAAACGCTACCATAAATTCCAAGGAGACTGTTGGGAACATACAAACAAGAATAATAAATTGACTAAACATGAAATAATTGACAAAACACGAAATTGAAACTTAAAGGGAGTGTTTGGTTTTATTTTTAAAAATGATTTTTCATTTTCAAAAATACAGAAAATGAAAACGGTTTCGAAATAGCATTTGTTTATTTAACGTTTTCAAAACCATCTTGAATACACCATTTTCAACTACGTTGTTTTTTTGGATTTTTTAAAAATGAAAAAGTTATTTTTATTTTTTGTTTTTATTTTCTCCCACTCTCCCTCTCCTCTTTCTCTCTTTATGCCTGTGCAATGTCATCAACGATGATTATGTCCAACAATGGCTTTCATCTCCAACGAAGGTCGACATTCACGGACTGACGACAATGGCAGAAGCCCCTTCGCAACGACAACCACCGACTCGCGACTTAAATCTTACCTTTGCTGCCATTTTGAACTTAAACCACCAATGTCTTTCAACCTTACCCCTTATTACAAAATCCACGGCCAAAGAGTTTTTTTTTAATTATGACTAATAATTTATTTAATTTTTTTAAATTAAACATAAATAAATTTTAATAAAATACTCACTTATAAAATGAGTTTTTAAAAATATAACCAAATAGAATTTTATTTTTATGTTTGTTAGAATATATATTCAAAAAATATTACCTAATATAGTTTTAAAAATAATCTTAATATAATCTTTAAAAAATTATTTTTTTTAATTTTTTAAAAAATAAAAAAATATTTAAAAAATAATGTCAAACGCCGCCGAAAAATATTATTGTTTCCGATTACGGGAAGATTCCCTGCTCCACAAACTTTTTAGGCAGTACAATAATTTCATGCACCCTTTCTTGTACAAATAAATGATTTGATAAAAAAAAAAAAATTTGTATTTTGTCTTTTTCAACGGTTGGATTCTTTTTGCTGGAATTTTAACAGTTGGATTGAATTGTCAATGATTGGATTTGTAAGTATATATTGACGTAAATAATACATATCCAACACGAAAACATTCTCATATCTCATTTATAAATTCTGTTGTTAAATTGCAACTCAATTAATCTTGACAATAAAAAATAAAAATTTCCAGCGGACGTGATAAAAATAGAAAAATAATCATTTTGATATCCTGTTTCTTTCTTTCTTTTTTTTTTCTTTGTAATTATTGTAAAAATATTCTATAGTGTTTGTAATATTCCAATGAAACTCTCACATTTTTAAAGATACCATTTTGATATTCTGAAAGTCGATTTTTTGAATATAAAATATTCTTATATAGTTTTTTTTTTCATTTATCTTCTATTTATTTAATTGCTCAAAAATTAGTAAGATTTATTAAAAAAAAAGGGGTAAATATATAAATTTTTTCATTTCTGTCTCATTCCCCCCTGGTTTGGGACCATTTACAGAGGGTTTTTTACGTCTAAAAAGTCAGCTTAATTCAGAGTACCAAAATGATAGTTTTGTTTTTTTGTTTTTAATGTTGAGGGTATCATTTAATACTTAAACACAAGGTAATTTCGCAATATTCGTGAGAGAGGGGAAAAAAAAAAATAAACAGAGAGTACTTTTTTCCCTAAAATATATATATATATATATGTATACACACACAATTCAATGATTTAAATCTACACGGAAAGAAGTGAAAAACTGAAAGCCACACGATTTAGATATTCCAATGAGTTTGTGGTTTGCCATTTGTGAAACAAGCACACATTGTAGAAGGTAAGCAGAAAAACAACAACCATTGACTAGATTTTAGTCCTTTAGACATTGGTCCCAACTCCAATCCTCAATGAAATTTACATGCATTTGCAAGACATGGACAACATTTATTTTGCAAACGAATTGTATGCCCTTGACTGATTCACAACAAAAAGGAAAATGTTGCCACAACGAGAGTAGGAATTTAAGCTTAGGAAATAACAAACAAATTCAACTAATAGATATGATCTAATAATAATTTAATACTTAATTCCATCACAATATATTAAGTTCGAATCTTATGTTCCCAAACTAATAAAAGAAGGGGATTTACAAATCCGCTGGGAAATTAACGGGAGAAATCCATGTGAAGAAACTGTCAAGAAATCTCTAATACAAATGTGTCTTTGTCTCGTAATGTATCTTTATATATAGCCAGCGCATTCAACATATGCTAGGTCCATGCTTTTGTGTTTTGTGACGAATATATTGAGTTCAAATTTTATATTCTCATGCTAATAAACGAAGGGGATTTACAAATTCATTAGAAAATTAGCGGCAGAAATCCATGTAAAAGAACTGTCAAGAAATGATTAATATAAATATGTCTTTATCTCGTCATATATCTTTATATATAGCTAGTGCACCCATAGCAGTATGCTAGGTCCACGCTTTTGTGTTTTGTGACGATCACCAACTTGTCAGATGATACCAAGATGTTATAAGCACATTATTTCAGCAGAAAATGACAATTGACAATGGCCTGTGAGTTTTACAAAGTCCAAAGAAGGGGTCAGCTTAAGGAAAATTTCCATTTGGTAGTTGGCCGCTAAAGGCAACGCATGTGGAATGTGTTGTATTTAATAGCCTTTGTTTCTAATATAGCATCCCAGCTGTTTCACACTATACAAAGTATGAAACTAAGAAAATAAAAACAATGGGACGGCGTCAGATCTAGTTAACAAACGTGAACCATCATCCTTTTCTTTTCTTTTTTGTTGGAAATTGAACAATCAGCCTAATTATATGATTTCACGTATGAATTCATATTGTATAGTAATCCAAAATCATACCCTTTTTATGTTTCTTTATTTGGAATATAAGGTGGCTTTTGGTATTATTTTTGAAATATTTTTATATTTTCAAAAAAATTAAAAATGAGAATGTTTTAAAAATTGTGTTTAATTATATTTTCTAAGTGTATATTTTGATAAATATAAAAATGAAACTCTATTTGGTTATATTTTTGAGAATCCATTTTATAAGCGAGTATTTTATGAAAACATATTTATGTTTAACTTAAAAAAAATTATTAGTCATAATTAAAAAAAAAAACCTTTTCGGGATGGGTTTTGCAATGAAGATAAGACATTAATGGTTTGAGTCTTAGGTGGTGGCGATGGTGAGATTTGAGCACGAGTCAATCATCATCGTCGTGAGAGGGCCATCATCATCATCACCAGTCTGTGGTCGTCACCTTTCGTCGGAGATGGAGGCCATCGTTAGATATAGTCATCGTCACTAACACTACACAAACAGAGAGAGAGAAAGAGGAGAGAGAGAGGGAGAAAATGAAAATAAAAAAGTGAAAACAATTTTTTTCTATTTTCAAAAAACAAAAAAAAACATGTTTTCAAAATGATTTTGAAAACGTTGAATAAACAAACACTATTTTGGGATCGTTTTCATTTTCTGTGTTTTTGAAAATAAAAAATCAATCTTAAAAATAAAACCAAGCACCCCCAAAGTTTTTTTTTTAATATATAAATGAATTAAAGCAGGATTGGTAATGTTTACACATCCCTATATGGCATAATAAAATATGTCTATTGAAATCACATGTGGAATGGAGAGGATGTTGGTCTTATGCCTTCAACAGTTATCAATCCAATGGTTAAAGAGTCTACCAGCACATAATCTAAAACAAAAAAATGAACTCTTGTGTGTAACATGACTAATGTGATGACCCGGACCATTCTGGTGGCCCTGAACTGTCACTTAAAACTTGCTTAACTTAAACTTACTTGAAAATTATTACTCAAACTTACTTACTTTAATACTATAATTTTAGGTTTTTTTTTTAATAGTACGTTTGACTATTTACATACATAGGGGTGGCAAATCGTGTCAGCGGGTCGTGTTCGTATCGTGTCTGACACGTTTGTTGACACGAATACACTCGACACGAACACGACACGTTTAATAATCGTGTCAAAAATCACAACCCGAACACGACCCGTTAATAAACGGGTTGACACGACACGACACGACACGTTTATGACCCGTTTATTAAATGGGTCATAAACGTGTCGTGTCGTAAACGGGTCATAAATGTGTCGTGTCTGCTAAACCCTTAACGGGTCATAAACGTGTCGTGTCGTGTCGTGTCATATATGCTAAACTCATTTACTAAAAGGGTCATAAACAGGTCATTCAATCTGTTATTGACCCACTTAACTAACTTGTTATTGATCTATTTAATTAACCTATTTAACTAACCTATCATCAATTTTAACATTAAAAAAACTTATTAAACATCTAAATAACAATAAAATTAAGTTCACAATCAAGCTGCACTTAAATTTAGATCACAAAAGATAAATACAAAACTAAAAATATACATATAAAAACTAAAATACATATTTTATATTTAAATTTTGAATTTTAAATTTTTAAACTTTAAAAATTTATATAATATATATTAAAAATTATAAATGGGTAATTCATGGGTCGTGTTCGTGTTAACCCATATATAACCCACTTATTAAACGGGTTATTTCGTGTCAATTGCGGGTTGGTGGGTTCGTGCGGGTTCAACCCTTTATTTAATCGTGTTTGACGGGTTCGACCCGTTTTGACCCAAACCCATTCAAAGAAAACCCAAACCCTCTAACTTCGTGCGAGTTTCGTGTCGTGTTGTCGTGTCGTGACCCAAATTGCCAGCCCTATACATACATACATATACTTACAAATATATGAAAGCCTGAAAGCAATTGGGATCAATATACATACATATTTAAAACTATTAAATTGCTCGAAACATGAGATTGATTTTTCAATATCGTACGGAAGTTAACACTGGTGGTGATATCCATAACCTCAACCTTCACACCCCCCTTTGCCACCATTATTGTCCATCAATGTCTAGCTTGTAGGTCTCTTATCTACAATATGAACACATACTGTGAGCTTTACGCTCAGTAAGTACAACATGTCATCCGTAAAATATGTTAAAAACATAAGCCATACTAATAGGCATACTCAAAAACTGTCAATCATGTCACACATTCACACAGAACATGAAAACATATCATGTAACATAACTCAAAATGCATACCATGTAAACATATCCTATCATGTAACTGAGAAGCATACTATAACTGTATTTAGGGCATAACGTGAATAATGCATGAACCGTTTATGCTCCATTTATGTTTCATTATTCTTTATCTTTTCTTATCTGAAGGGCACTAGTGTCGATACCAAACTACGTGCGGGTCATCGGAAATGTTCGTGATCATAGTGAGCCGTGCACTCGTGGGCCTTACGCCTGGTATAAGTTATGGGCCTTGTGCCTGATATATATATTATGGGCATTGTGCCCGTTATACCGATACTTTAATTTAATTACCCAATTCTGGAATTATGTCTGTTATGCCATGAGCTCTATTAGGCTATCCTCTAATTTTACGTGATAGGGTTGTAATAGCATCTAACTTATACTGTTCATTAATCTAACATGATTATGAAACATGATATGCTATACAACCATCATACTCAATTAAACTTATTTCATTCATGCTGTAGGTGAAGTTGTACTTACCTGTCAACGGACAGTTTGTATTCTCGTCTTTGTCACAATACAGGTACTTTCCTGTCATCATAATGCATTTAATTAACATTCGCTCTTAGGTCACTACTATTGTTAGTGACTAATAAATCTATCATTGGATAGTACCGATCCTTATCGGTACCAAACTGCTCTCCTTTGAAAGTTCGGTATTTAATTTCTAATCATGATTGATATATTTGTCTACTTAACGAATTAATCAACGTCTCTATCTCTTGTCCACCATTTACGACTAAGTAAACCGGCTAGTCAACTAACTGGTTACCTCGCATACGAGCCATATATCTAATCGGGCTAGTTATCTAGTCGGTTACCTCGTATATTAACTATGTAACCTACCGGGTTATATTTGCCAGTTTAAAACTTATTATTGAAAAACGTCATTTGTTTTTGTGAAGCACCTTTATTTAGGATCACGGTTTCCCTTGCACCTCATTGGAAGGTGAGGGTGTTTTTCTTAAATCTATTTTCTTGTTTAGAAAGAACACATTTTCTTGTTTAAAAAGAACACATTTTCTGGTTTAAAAAAGAGCACATTTTCTTGTTTAAAAAAAGCACATTTTCTTGTTTAAAAAGAACACATTTTGGTGTTCATGTGAAAAGGTGGTTCTTGAACTATTTTTCGAAAACTATTTATAACTTGTTCGAAACGATCGAATTAGTGAACTTGGTGAACACGATATTTTTAGTCATCGACGAGATGAACAACTTCTGTGTTCACCTCAGAGCTCGAATCAAACTCTAACGGGTTCTAAACTTTGCAAACCTGTGGCTTAAACTGTGGTCGGTTTTAGAAAATTACCAGTTTTATGCTTTCAGAAACACTGCTCTGTTTGGAGCCCTAAACGGCTAAATTTTTAAAACTTACGCAAGCCATCTTTTAGATTTCGACGAGATTTAAAACTTTTATGTTGAGCCCGAGATTTGATTCGGACTCTAAGTTGCTTATTTTTATAAAAATCCGAGACAGTCCCCTATCCTCAGGTTTCAGTCCCCGTTTTTGAACTCCGGTTGTAAACTGCTCCGAAAACTTATCTTGATGTTATTTTTGGCTAAAGGCTATTTGACATAAAAACTACCGTAACGAAATTTCCTAAAACTTTTATGTTTTACAAAATCATAAAATCTATCCATAACGTACTCAAAAATCTGAAAAACTGTGACTAAAATCTAGGACAGGTTTGGTTTCTAACAAAACCCTAAAACGTCCATAAAATCATCCATCCATAAAAACTTAAATCACAAACCATGTAAACTTAAAAATAAGATGCTAAGGGCTCAAAATAAACTTGTTACAACTCATTATTTGAAATACACAATAAATCCCTTTAATCTTAAAGCTTAAAAAGAACTAAACCATAAAAAAGAGGGTTTTCGGTTTTACCTTTGTGTGCTTTGAACCAAGCACAACCGAACCAAGGGTGGGTGACCAAAAATCCGTGTAACTTTAGGTGAAAAAGGGGGTTAGATTTTGGGCTAGAAAAGAACACAAAACATCCTTAGTTAGCCAAGCCAAAAAAAAAACAACTAAACCACAAAGAAAAGTCCTAGCAACTTACCTTGAGGTGGCCTTGAAGTGGCTTAAGTGAAAGACTCCAACACAATCTTGAATTTAGCTAATTTTGGTAGGGATTTTGGTTTGTTTTGGCTGAGTTTTTTAGGTGTTTGGGCTGCAAGGGGGCGTTGGATTTTTCAGAGAAAATGGGAGAGGAAGTTTGTGTTTTTTGGGTGTGCAAAAGAAGAAAATGAACCCTAAGGTCAAGCACACCTTTTTATAGGCAAAGTTAAGCGAAATTAATTAACTCTAAGCAGCCTCAATTAAGCTAACTAACTAAGCTTAAGGGGGGACAAATTTGTTGCTGGCGGCTCTCACAAAAACCGAAGGTAGGCTGTTGAAAATTGAGGCCAAAAAATGCATTAAATGCTTGCTTAAAGTTGCATGTGTATGTCATACACTTTTGCATTTTTTTAATCCAAAAGCTTACAAGCCTATATCAATATTTTAAGGGAACTTTGCAGCTACTTTTTCTGCTTTTCCTGCTACTACACACATGGTTTTTAAGGTGGGAAAATCATCTATGTTGTCTTCTCTTCATAGTCTAATTTTCTCCGACGGTGTTTGGCCTTTTCTCAACAGTATTCTAAATTTTGACTGAAATTGGATTTTCTTGATTCGATTTTTATACCGTTCATTCCTGATTGAGTTGTAGTGCCTATGAGCCCATTCTGTGTCTATTTTACTATTTATTTACTGTACTGTGGTTGTGTTTACATTGTGCTAACACTGCGCACGCATAACGAGGTTTCGTGTGAAATTTCAAACATAGTCTATCCTAATTAATTTGGATATGCTGATTCTAAATTTATCAATTTTACGTCCATATGAGGTCATCTGGACCAGTTTTTGGGTACCGTATATTCTCACTTCGAAAAACGTGTTTTGCATTCAATGGACTAATTTAAGCGTACTAAGTCTAAATATAACAGTTTCGGGATGAGAAAAGGTCATCTTGACCCCTTTCCAGATACTGCGTATCTCTTAAACAAAATTTCACGTTCTGTGCTCAATTGACTAAATTGAGTATGCTGACTATAAATATATTAGTTTTATATCGAGAAAACGTTATATCGACCATTTTCTCGATACTGTATATTTATCAAGGAAAATTTCACTATTGTGCTCAGACAACTAGTCTGAACATACTGATGACTAGTTCATTAGTTCTATGTCAAGAAATGGTTGTTTGGACCGGTTTCTTGATATTACGTGTCTCACACGCACATTCACATGTACTAAGGTGAATTGATCTCACTCTCAGTTGCCTCTTTCACTACATGAATAATAATTAAACGTTTCTGTACTTATTTAATTTATTCAAACTAGTAAATTATACTGTATTTATTAACTTAATTACTTATTACATAGTAATTAGGTTTTAGGAACACAAGGGTCATTACAACTAAAATGAACAGATTAAAATAAAGATTTTAAGTAGCATTTTCTTGCCTTGATGCCGCTATTATCTGTGGTTATTTGAAACATAAAATTATAATTTGGGAAGTTATATTATAAGGGATAAATAATTAAATCTCCTGTGTAGTTTAGGTTTTCAAAAATTTCATGATAAATCACCCATGTGCGTTCAATATTTCAAATTAAAAACCTCATTTTAAATAAAATTTGGTTGAACTTAAGACGTGAAAATAATCAATCTTAAAATTACGATGGTCTTTTCACATATTAAAGTTTTAATAAAGCTAGTGATTTTTAACATTAAATTGAAAAGATATGAGATAGTCCTAATATTTTTAAGAACACGTAATAAAACGTGATGCTTTAATAACATGTAAAAGAGGCTCATGTACTTCTTTCATGGAAAAAAACCTCCAATTTAGGAGCTTTATTTAATTCGTCAATACTTGGAGAGGCATGCTTAAATTTGCTTTCATCACTAATAAACATTTGATCCGACAGATGACAACAATAATAGAATATAAGGAATTATCACCGGAATGCATCACAAACACCCATTGTAACATATGTGTGCCACACGCCACTATATTTTCTTCCCATACATTATTGAAGTTTTAATTTTTATTAAAACTTTGGTGTTTTAAGAATCCTTTGGATTTAGAAGCAAATTAGTGCTTTGTCTATTTCTCTTTCTTGCTTGCTTTAGTGAGGAGCACTAAAACTGTTTGTCAAATCAATCGAATCAACCATCAGATATAGACCCCTTTCTTTCTTCCTACTGGACCAAAGATTGAGCACGACACAAAGAGAACCAAGCATATAATGGATTACACACCATAACTCACGCCAAAAGTCAAATTACCAATGACTTTCTCCGAGTTTTTACCCTAGTAGTTTTCTTTTTATTATTGATAAGGACTGCAATAAGAATATTCCTTAACCCTATTGCAGTTTTATTTATTGTATTAATTTTTCAATAATTTAATTTATTAGTATTCATGTTAAACTGTTATAAACTACTTTTTTAAATATCAATTCGATTGCTAAAATTACAATTTTTATCAACATAAAAAGAACAATTCGTACTCTGTAACTGTTGTTGTCTTTGTTTAAACTTTTATATATATATATACACACACACACACATGCAGATACAGAAAGTCTCACTGTGGATACCAGAGGAGAAACGGTCTTCGGTATCGATGTGACCTGACTTTTCTGTCGACCAACAAACACGGGTTGGGAAGAGAGAAAACGTCAATGTAATATGTTGGGTGGAAGTTAAAATTGTATAATACATTTTAATTGAAGGGTCGAATGGTAATTAAATATAAGTTTATAGGTGTCAAAAAAAAAAAAAATAAGTGTTTAGGAAAGAGGCTGAAGACATTATTTTTGAATTGGAAAAAAGTTGTTTTAGAAAATGTATTTGGAAGAAAAAACTGTTTAGGTGAAAAAATAAAAAATTTTAAAAATTTTTTTAGAAAAAAAATATCAATATGGATATTGTTTCGTTTCTTTCGAAATTCTATGTAATTTAAAAAAAAATTATTTCATTTGAACTTGTATATACAAAGTTACAAATTTTTAAAGTTTGGAGTTTATTGTAGCGTTTTGAAGATGTAAATAATGAAAAATAATGAAATTTTAGAAAAAAGTTGATTTTTGAGAACTGGAGAACACCCCAAACTAGTCCTAATTAAATATAAAAAAAAAAAAACAAGGGAGGATGTGTGTTCATGGCCAAACTTATGTGTCATTAAGGAAAAGGTTATATGTAAAATCATTATAGACACGATGTGAAAGAGTAGAGCTGGATTAGTAGCTGAAAGGAGGGGAAAAAGTGGATGGCAAAACCATAACCATGTTCGCCGACGTTCTCCTCATTTTTTCTGCTGTCATTTGTCTCCTGCACCGCGTTCAGGAATTTTCCAGAGTGGAATCCCCAAGTATGTTTGTGTGTGTGTGTGTGTATTAGGTATGTTGGATACTTTGTTCTCACATTATTTTGCACCTCACTTACGGCACAAAGCCTTATCACCAACGGATAAGACTAAAAGAATTGAAACATACTTATGGACCCAAAATCAATCATCTTTTCTTGAAATGAAAAAAAAAAAAAATTTCTGTCCATTTTTCCACAAACTTCTTCATCACAATTATTGTCGTCCTTGGCCAATATGCATTGGGATTAAAAGAAAAAAAGGACAGAGAAAGGAGAAAATGCGTGGGTGGATTGATGATTGTGGACCATTCACTCGTTTATATCTATATATAAAAATACGAATAAAAGCTTTCCTCTCCACCTCAACACATAGAATTGTTATGTTATCATTACACAATAGATAATGTGATTATTTAATAATATCACACAGCTATATATATATATATATACACAGGCACACTTGTTTACCTATTTTATATGCGTGAAAAACGTGCTACTTAACTAGCAAATATTGCAACACAATTGCAAGTGGAGTGGTGCTGCACATACTCAAAAACTTAAAAAGGGAAAAAAACTCATACCTACTCCTAATTTCACTAAAATATATATATAACGATAATTGTAATCAAAATATACGCACAACTCTCTTTGTTTTATTAATGCCATGTCAAAAACTATTTCGTTCATTAGCTTTATTTTATTATCTAGAACGATATGCAACATAATAATAGAATAATATTAAAGAAATGTTTGATTCAAGCAAGTCACTTGTTGGAGGCGATATATGCTCCAAAGTCTTGTATTATTTATTCTGAAAAAAATTATTATTATTATTATTTTATTCGTGCCACTTTATGCCTTTATAACATGCTATTCTTTTAAGTGTATATGAAAAAGAAGGATATGAGCGAGCAAACCGAGTCCAAAACAAGGAAAGAAAAGCCACTTGATTATAACAAATACCGATCTCTCAACCTACTATTATTTTTTATTATTATTTTATTTTTTTGGGGAATACCATACACCAAAATGCATTCACTTGTAGACAAAATATACAAAGCCGGAAAGAGAAAAAGAAAAAGAAAAGTATACAAGAACAGGAATATGGGTTGTCACTCATAAATGGGTTGTCCATTTTCCTTTCCTTTCGTCTCAAAAAAAAAAAAAAAAAAAAACCCACTTTTTGTCACTCAAAAGTGTACATGTCCTTGGGATACACAAAATTGCCAGTAAATTTTGGGGCACACACAAAATTTAGGGGCACTAATAAAATGACTACCCTTTTCTCTACTTGGCCTTTGGTTTTTTTTTTTTTTTTTGATTCCGAATTCTTCTCCACTAGGCTTCGGATAGTCCTCCTACGCACTTAGCTTTAAACCTTTGGGGCATTTTGAGGCTTGCAATATCCTACATCGCAGACCACCATAGTTATAGTTAACATGGATGACAAACACAAACCATTCACACGCATCATCCCATGGGCCCACCTCTCAAACAAGTAACACCCAACGGCTGCCGACACGTGGAAGATAGCCCACCCACTCCAGTATATGGCCTCACCGGTATACCAATCACCGTCTGACACGCCCCCAATGTCGGTGACACAGAAGGTGACAGCCCGTGACCGGCAACGGGCCCGGAACCTTCGAATCTCACGGAAAGGTTGATGACTCCACGGGTCCTCGAACCGTCTCTAGCCCGTAGCCGGTAACTCAGGTGCCGGGCCTTGCCTGCCGGTGGGAGCCCAATATCTCTGGCCGGGATGTGGCACCAGCCCAACTGGGCCTGGCCCATGACGAGCCTCTTCGTGTAGAGGTGAACGTCGATGCCGGAGTTGGCGCCGGTGAAGAAGGCCGCGGCGTCGTGAATGGGTAGCCGGAACTTGTCGCCCCAAGTGGGGTTGGGCCCACCTTGATCATCCACCCTTGTTCTGTACACGCGGCTGTGTTTGTCGCCGTCGATGTAGGGGGCTGGTGGGACCGTGGAGATGGCGATGAAGGGTCGGAGGCGGTGAGAGAAGAGAGCGGACGACGTTTTGAGGCCCTCCGCGGACACAACGGTGATTTCCATGGTGAGGGGTTGGACTTCGTGGTGATTGTGCATATTGGGTTGGGGGAGTGTTTGCCGGCCAAGAAAATCTCTGGGTTTGGATGGGAAACGGACCCGAAACTTTGAATTTCATGAATTGGAGGGACTTTAAAGGAGGGGGGGGGGGGGGGGGGGGGGGGGGGGGGGGGGGGGGAGAGAGAGAGAGAGATGGGCGTTCTCTTCTTGGGAGGTTCAATGGCTACTCTCAGTGCAATTTCCTGGGTGGAAAATAATTATAATTGAAAATTTCAATTTCCTCTGAAATATGTCCCACTCGTGAGTTTTTTTTTTCTTTTTCTTTTTTAAGAGAAGAAAAATGAATTGACAAATGTGTGTGTGTGTGTGTGTTTTTTTTTTTTCTATAAAAATTCCACACCCAGATCTATTTGCACTCGTTGTAATTTGTGCGAGTGAATCTTGCAATAATACTAACACCGCATAATTTTGGTCGAATCAGACCTTTTTCTTAAAATAAATAAATACGAAATAAATAAATAAACCGCTTTGCTCGCTGCAAGCGCGTTGCATGCAGTAGAACTCAAAAAAAAAAAAAAAAAAAAAGAGTAAAACAACCATCTTGGTATTTCTATGCATACTTACTTAGAGAGTGGAAAACAAAGCAAATTAATTAAAAATTCTATGTGACATTGATTGATATGGTCACATATAAAACATATATTATTTAAAGTGCATTCCTTATTTTATATAGATTAAAAAAATCATATGATTATGAAGTTTTAACAATTAGGAGTTTGGGGGAGGTGTTTTAAAAAATATGTTTGGAGGAAAAAGTTGTTTAGAGTGAAAAAATATAAAATTTTAAAAATTCTTTTAGAAAAAAAAATTAATATGGATATTGTTTTGTTTCTCTCAAAATTCTATATAATTTAAAAAATAATAATCTCATTTGGACTTGTATACACAAAGTTATAAATTTTTAAAATTTGGAGTATACTGTAATCTTTTAAAGATATAAATAGTAAAAATTGATTTTAGAGAAAGTAAAACTTGACCTCAATCTACTCTTGATGCCTGCTTAAAAAACAATTAATAAAAGATACAAGATTTTTTTTTTAATATTAACATTATATCCTAACTTTTTATCAAACAAAAATAGGGTGAAAAACCAAAATGATGTGGGAGTGGGAAACCAAAATAATATTCTTTCACCTTTTCTCTAAGTTTTTTCCTTAATTCCAGATTAGTTAAATAGAAATGCAAAAAAAAAAAAAAAAAGGATAAAAAGATCTAAAGACATTTTTGTCGTCTTAAAAAGAAAAAGACATTTTTGTCTAAAAACTTCATTCTAAAACATTAAAATTACGTTTTTAAAAAGTTAAACTATTATTTCAATAACAATTAAAGCACATAACACCTTCATGATCTTATTGAAAATAAAAAATACCAAAATGATTTCCCCCTTCTTCCTATTGACATCATGGTTTTATTTATTTTTCTTTGAAAGGAAATGTGAATTTCGTGGTTGGATAAAGTCCAAATAATGGAGTAACAATTATTTTAAGACCTCGTTTAGTGGACGCATTACATTTGTATTACATTTGAATATAATGCATTGAATATAATTTATATTTGGAGGAAAAACATTAACATTGTATTTGAATACAATGTGTGTTTGGGTGAAAAGTATTTAAATTATATTTTAATAATGAATATATGATGTGATGAGTAAAAGTATAGAGAAAAAAAAAAGAGAGAGAATATATGATGTAATTAATAAAAATAATAATAAATAGTGATTGTGTTTGATTTAAAATGTAATATGATTGATATTTGAATGAAATATTTTTATATTTAGAAAAAAATTATATTATATTTAAATATAATATAAAAAAAATACGTAAATCGAACGCATGCTTAGTGTCACATGCTCCACGTGGGAGACCGCCAAACCGTCCAAACCCGCCGGGGTTCGTGACTCATGTCTGAGCTGTTATACAAGCGGTACCAGATGGCCACTAACTCTGACTTAAATTTTGATATACAATTAAAGTTATAGCGTAACATTTTATTTTATATTGTGTAGTATTAATATTATATTGTGTAGTATTTTATATTAATATTATTAATGCATAAAATTTTTTTTATTTATATAATTATTTTTAATAAAGATACTTCAATCAACTAGTAATTAAATAAGTTAAAAAAATATTGAAAACACATCTTTTTCTATGAAAATATATTTTGCAACTAAAGTGTCATCATCATGCATACGGCGGTGTGGAAGTCTTTAGCCCTTTTTGCTTTGTGAGGATGCATCTGTCAGAAGACCGAATTAAAGAACCCTTTAATTAGGATGAATCTTCCGTGCAAGTAAGTCCTAATTATCGATAACAAAAGAGATGTTTTTTTGGCTTACCTAAAAAAAAAAACCTATAACGTTTTCTTAAAGATTTGTAAATTAGAAGGAAACTTTACGGAGAAATTCTACACTAGCTCGTAAGAGTGAATAAGAAACTTAATAATTCAATTAACCTAATAAATTTACTCAATTTAACCTATTATAACTCGAATCCGATTAATATAATTAAAAAATCAATCCAACCCACCCAATTTGATTATTAATTGGGTGAATTTAGGTTATATTTTTTCAAATCTAACTTAATCTGAATCACCCAATCTATTAATATATAAAAATAAATATTTTTTATACCTCATATTATATAGTTTTTGTTTTATATTTTATATTAATTACTTGATAACTTATTATATTTCATATTTTATAAGTTTTTATTATTATTTATTTATTAGTTTACAACTTTTTATTTAAACTTGTTTTGTATATATTTTATTTTTATATCAGTTTTATAACTTATAAGATAATTTTTAAGTTTTATAACAACTATTATATAATATTATACTGAAAATTAGTTTTTTTTTCATATATTTCTTATTTTGAATTGAATGATTAATTATATTTATATTTTATTTTTTTTATTTTTTAATTATATTCAACCCGACCAATCCATCTAAAATTTAGTTTGTGGGTTGATTTTAAATTTTGTATTAATTAGATAGGTTAAATTTGAAATCAACCCATCTAAACTTAATTGGATAAATTGTCAAAAATCTATATAATTCACTGGATGTTCACCCTTAAAATCCATTTGATACCGTATTATATAAAATTGTTAAATTTTTCATTGGCTTTCGTCAATTTTTATATATATATTTTTGTTGTAGTAAAATAATATAGAAATCTTGCATTAAGAAATGTGCATTTCTAATGAATATACCCTATTTCTTCATAGTTAAATCTCCTTTTTGTTTGACAATGACATGGTCACAAAAGGATCTTTTAGTCGGCCTTTTTTTTTTTAAGTCGGCAGTCTGCTTTTGCATAGAAAATGAATGGAAAAACAAAAAAAAAAACAAAAAAGGGTTAGCAAAAGAAACAATGATGTGTCCTGCTTCTAGAGAGTTAAAATTAAAAGACGACATTAAGATTGCTATCATTCTCTTGTGAAGAATATTTGGAGAGATCTTAATAGATGATGCTTAACCGGAATATACCGTTTTGATTCTTTTTTTTTTTTTTTCTCAAACATGTAAAAGGAAATCCTAGATGGGATCGAGCACCAAAGTTTCTTTTTTTTTTTTTCTTTTTTCTTTTAGGATGCTTATCGTTTCTTGGTTTTTCAAACACAGAAATGGCGACTAAGTTTTGGTCTTTCAATATGACAAACTGCCGAAATAAGGAGGGAGTTAAAGAGAGAAAAAGGAACTTTATGCAACTGGCCAAGTTGCCGCGGTTAGCCGCAACCTATGAAGCTTAATTAAAAAAACATATCTATAAGAGAAATTTCGTGTAGAAAATAAAAACGTAAAAAGTCAGATATATCGGCATAAATATATATATATATATATAGTGAATAAAGCCGTATTCCAACCTAACTGCACTAAATGGCGAGTGGAAATTTTGCTCTTGTTTGCAGTTATAGTGGTTTTAGTGTACACTGTTGGATGACCCTTTTGTTTAGGTCATGGAACATTTTCCACAAACTGATTGATTTGCGTAAAATGCATGTAATTAGGTGGGGACAGGGAATTTGAGAGGGGAAAAAAAAAAAGAGAAAACTGTAGAGACAATAGATATATTTATTTCCTCATCCTTCCTTAATACTCGCTTGTATATTTAACCCTTCAAACTTTTTTAATCTGAGGTAAGAAAAAAAAAAATTTATAATCGAGACAATAATCTAAAAATGTGGAAAAAAGAAAATTTTTTTTCTATTTGTTTGCCATGTGTTAAGAGTCTGGATTGTATTTTACGTGGACCGAGTCACCCTACTTGTTCCACTTGAAATCTCAAGGCAAGTTTTTTGTATTGGAATTTTTTAGGCTGATGTAGAGTGCGAGGAATTCTTCAATCCAATAAATTCTTCATACGTGAAATGTTAGGAAACTACCACGTTTACCCAATTCTGATGACTCAAAACAGAAAACTTATTGTAAGTAAACTACTTATTCTAACAAGTCAATATCTTGTCATGATGGTTCTATGGTTTATATTTTGTGATGAATCTTGACCTATTTAATAGACTTTTGTTTTTTCTTTTTTTGTTTTCTGTTTTTTGTTTTTAGTTGATTCGTTTTAACGTTCCAACTTTTGGAATAATAATCCAATTCTGAGATGTGAGAGTGGCAATATATTTTACAAATTATCTTTCCATTCCATGAACTTGCCCTTTGTGAAGAAGGATTTGTTTTGGGAGCATAAAGTAAGGGTTGTAAAAGAAGTCAGGAAAGAGCGAGAACCATGTTTTTACTTTTTCTTATCGAACGATAACTGCGAGGAGAATTTTTGCTGGTAAGAATAAATCATGAAGCGACCAGATAGTGAAATATTCCTACTTAGGCTCCACTAAGATAATTCTAACTATATGGCGAACACGTAAGTACTCAGTACCCTCTATAGTCTAAAGCCATTGTCATAGCATAGCATTAACAATAATTTTATAAATATATAGGTGTGTGTAATAACATTGATGATTAAAAAAGTGCCTACTAAACCATTGCAATCGAACGATTTGTAACAAGTCAACGAATCTCTTAAAGGATATAGAAAAAAGTAGATGGAAGGAACATTTTAATTTATTCATCATCAGAAACAGGTTAAATGGTTTTAAATTTCAAAAATTCGAGGGCAAAATAAATGATGGTATATAACTTAGAGGGTACTTGTGAATTTATGCCTATTCTTTTCATCTTTTATCTTTTCACTCCTTCCATTAATCTGGAACTTGTTTAAGACAAATGAACATTAATTATTTTGTATTTTCGCTCCAAAGAAAAAAAAAAAAAAAAGCTAGGTATGATAGTTTTACCTATAAAAGCGAATACCTGTATGTACATATCCCTAATGAGGCAAGTATGAAGAATAGTAAATAAGTATGAAGATTAAGAACACATTTGAAAGTTTTACATTCAAATATAATCATTTTCAATAATATTACGAAAACAATTACTATTTAAAATTTTTTTAAAACAATCACATCAACTTTTCAATTCTAAAATACTTTTCATCCAAACACACATTTTATTCAAATACAAAACAAATACTTTTCAACCAAATACAACGTTTTAAAAGGAATTATATTCAAACACAATGCGTTTAAAGATTGAAGATAAAGGATTCCCCATAAAAACTGCACCCATCCCACTTATATTCACCCATGTCAAAATATATATATTTATGCATATATATACATATATAAATTTGAATATTTATTGTTTTAATGTTTTAGCTTACTTTATAAATTTAGTTTATAAATTTATTTTATATGCATATAGATTTCAGTTTTATTTTTCTTATATTGTTTAATTTTATAAATACATTCATGGAATTTGTTGAGCCTTTACAGGCAAATAGGCAAGACGTGTGTATTATCTTTAATGGGAATTACTCGCTCCCGCTGCGTGGTTTTTGGGTTTGTTTTGTTGTGGGAGAGGGGGGGCGGGGGGGTGGTGGTGGGGTGTGGCGGGGTGGTGTGGTGTGGTGTGGTATGTGGGGTTGGTGTGGTGGTGGAGAATTAAACGTGGTTACCCATGCTGCCCTATTACCATCACTATTTTTAATTCAACAACACAAATTTAAAAACCATTACCAACATGACACAAAAATTTGAAATCAAACTAACATGATACAAATTAAACACTAAAGTTAGTTAAGTTTGAACCATATTAATCAAGAAGGGAAATTTTGTATCTTATTGACAATAGATAAAAAGAGATGATTTTCTCATCATGCACTTACCTCCATCATCATTATTTTAATTTTTACGAGTCACTGGTCGTAAGCCCATGTTCCTAGGAATGTTGGTATTTTCCGGCCCAATAAGGCCTCCGGACAAGAGTCCAAAGTCATGGAAAACTCCTGTTGTAGTGTCCTACAAGTTCAATAGGCCCATTGCTGGTAACCCATAAAGAAAATGAAAAAAATACATTTCCCATCGCTTAACTTCATTAGGCTTCTTTTGCCAAGCCGAACAAATCAAGAGAAATGCAATGAAAGAAACGCAGGAAAAATACAAGCTTTTACTTGCAATGAGTAAGAATAAGACGCGATATACCACACAAGAAAAACAAAAAATGCAACACTAGCTAAAAAGAAAAAAAAAAAATGTTTTAGTTAGTTGCGTTCAAGTTTTTCAAGGGAAAAAAAAATGAATGACCAAAGAAAATGCACAAGAAAAAGGCACCATATCATGTGTAACGAACTAAATTACAATTAGATGATCTAATAAACCCGCCTCCAACAGGAGATTTATCTCAGTTGGGCTCCTTTCCATCTCCAAATAGAGGTTTTAATTAGTTTTTCAGAGTTTTATTTTTCAGCCAAAATAAATTAGAATATTTTTCTTTGGCGTTGCCAAAGCAGAACAAAAGCCCCAAACTTTGTATGAGACTTTTCATTTCCCCACCCCACAACACACACACAACCACCCCCCCCCCTTCAATGTCCTCTTTTCTTTTTTTCCATGAAGCGCCGCTTTCACAGCCCCGCCATCCACTGCTTACCATGATTTTGCAAATTTGGTCAAAGTCAAACCCATCTTCCGCCATCCACAAGAAACAGCCAATCGATATTACATATGAAATTAATGAAGCTCGCCGTTGTTGCCCAGTTGTGAATTTTCTTTTTCTTTTCTTTTTTTTCTTTTTTGGGTGGCTCAACAAACACGTGCCTCGTTGTCCGTCGCCTTGCACGTGCGCACGTGCCGCTCATGCCTTTTTCGTGTGGGCGACCCATTTTCTTTGTCGTCATCATCAAAAGGAATTTTTGATCGTACGATCTGACGATCAATCATTTCCCCAGCTCAAGCCACGAAGGGTCTTGATCATTGCTCTCGTGGTTCGCATCGAACGGCTCTGATTTCACGTCCTCTTCGAGATCTAGTGTTTGTACCTGCATCTGATTTTTCTGCCGCTGCTGCTCCTGCTCCTCATCCTCTTCCTCCCTCCTTATGCGCTTAACCCCGATCGACACGCCGAACAGCTTCGGCGTCATCTCCTCATGCTCCGTCGGAGAGCCGCCGATCATCGTCGCCGTCGCTTCCTCCTGTTTCTCCGGCATCAGATCCAGAGGCTTCCCCTCCGGCATTCTATCTCCTCCTCCTCCTCCTCCTTCTCCGCCTACGCCGCCTTCCAGCTGAGCGGAGGCGTAGTTCGTCATCAAGGTGAGTATGTTGTTGCAGAGTTCCCGGAGCTGAGTCAACTCGTTGTTAAGCTGCGAGTTCTCCTTCCTCAGCCGCTCATTCTCCTCTAGAAGCTCCGGCGCCGTCGTACAGCTCGATGTCCGGTGCAAGGCCGTCGCAGCCACCGGCGAAGAGTTCGACGATATCACCTGCTCTTCTCCGGAGTTCGTCGGCGACACGCGCACAGCCAACGGAACCGCTGCCACGGTCACTGCCGCCGCCGCGGCAGAAGCAGGAGCAGCGGTGGGAGAGATTTTCCGGCGCTGTATGTCGCGGAGGAGTCCTTTCTCGCCTCTGCGGAAGCAATCGTTCGCGAATTCCCACCGATCCGGAACTACCTTACGAAATCCCTAGAAAATCGAAACGGAATATATGATCAATTCCTCAATTTTGATGAATTATTCGTCTATCGGTTGATTTGGCTAGAGAGAGAAAGAGAAAAGGAGAGAGCAAGAGAGAGAGAGAGAGTTACGTAGGTGTTGAGTTGACGAACGAAGCTGGAGAAATTGTTGTGCTTGAAGAATTTGGGAAGCAAATCTCTGGCGAACTCGGCTGGTCGCCAAACGATGAAGGTGGATCCGTCGTCGCTCCACGAAATCAGGTCGTCGACGGCCGGATCGTCGACGAGTTGATATGTTTTGGTCAAGAATGGCGTCGGGAGAGTTCTCTGCGAGTCCGTCGCTCCGCCATGGCAGGACTCGCCGGTCTGCTCCACCGGCAATGGAACCATCTATAGGCCTCGCTCTCAGATCCGAACCTAATTGAACTATAATCAAATTTTCTTCGCCGTTTAGGCTCCTTTATAATCAGATTAAACATAATTTAAAAAAACTACCAAAGAACAAAAAAATACATAAAATCATAGGCGAAAAATAAATACAGCCACGTTCCGTTTGGATGCCAACAAACTACCGAGAATCATATCCTCCGAAAAAAGAAAGAATAAAGTTACTTTACATGTAAAGCTTCAACGAAAAGAAAGGACTTTCTCTACGTAATATGGCAAAGCTATGAGACTTCTTCTTCATCTATGAAAATGAAATTACAGATACTCATAACATCAAACATTTATCTAAAACCATGTTATAAAAAAAAAAGAGGCTTGGCTTGTGTATTTACCGGGAAAGCGAATATCTTTCACGGTAGAAATCGATGAAATTTTCCCACCGACCAGGCAGCCGAAGCATCAAAACATGATAGAACTCCTCCACCGATCAGATAATAAATGAAAAAACGCAGCACAAAGAATGAAACTAAGCTCCGAGAGAGAGAGAGAGAGAGAGGGGGGGGGAGGGAGGGGGGTGAGAGAGAATGGAAGAGAAAATGTTTTGTTGTTTCTAGAAGGTTCTGGGGTTTGTGGGGGAGTAAATGATAAGGAGGGAGAGAGAGAGAGAGAAAGAGAGAATTCGTGGGTTCGAGAAGGAAAAGGAAAAAAAAGAGGGGGAAAAAACAGATAGAAAAAAGAAAAGGGCAAAAGAGGTGTGGGGCCCACAAGGGACGGGGGAACAATGGATGAGAAGCAGGAGCGTGTCACGTGTGCGTCGTAACAGGGAAAGCAGAGGGGGAGCTTGTTCTATTTCTTCTAACGTCTTTTCCAGAAGCTTCTCCCTCTTTCTTCCACTTCACCCTTTTTTTTTTCTATTTTTTTTATTTTTGATTAGTAAATAACATTATTTATTCTTTCTTTTTTAATCCCTATTTCATCATTATTGTCTTTGTTTCTTTCGCCAATGGCCCCTGTGGTGTCATGAAGCTTATTTTAGTCCCTTTTTTTTTTTTATTGTTTAGTGGTCCTTGCACTAAATTCCATTAGAGAAACTTGAACAATATTACAAAAGTTCAACAATCCAGGGATAAAATAACATAACAGTATTGAATTTCAAGACCATTGGTAAAATCAATATAAACACAGTTTATGAGCATGAATATGATATTTAAACCTTAATTAAGTCACGTCTATGTTTGAACTAGTCATTAATAATCAGCTTAAATAATTAGCAAAATGTTACTTCTTTTTTTTTTTTTCTTTTCAAATCACAAGCTATTCGTTGAAATTACAATCTCATTCACTAAGTATGATAAACAGATTTCAATTGAATAATAAATATCACTAGTTGAGAAAGATAAAATCTATAATTGTGAAAAGTAAAAAAATTTTATGATCATTTTCATTTTTCAAAAAGATCGCGGTATTTCATCTTTCACAATCATTAAAAAATGGTCATGGAATATATTAGAAAAAAATTTAAAAAAAAAAATTTTTTGCGAAGAGTAGATCACTTGCCACCAAATTAACAAGATCTCCAACACCAAATAAGAAATTTTCATTCACTAATATAAAGAAAATTAGTCTACTTGTTTAGTGTTCTATATTTGTGAAAAATAAAATAGATTCAAGTAAAAGAAACAACACAAATTAGATAGTACAAAATGAAGGCAAAAGAAATGGAACCCAATGCTCCAATTCTCCTGCCAATGAAAAGCGCCAGATAACTGGGCAAACAACAAGTACAGGTCATTCATGAAACAACAAGCAATTGCAATAGCTTGAGATGAAAAAAACATTTTGACTCAATAAACATTCTCGCTGATCAAGCCACACAAAGGGGCTAAATCTATTTAAATTGAACAACCTGCAGTGTTTTCCCAAGCCCCATTTCATCCGCAATCAGACACCGGCCTCCTTCGCAACCCAAATTTGACGCCGTTGAGCTGGAAAGGCAGGAGCGCTTCTGATAGCGACTTCGGCAGCTTCCTAATCAACTCGTTGACTTGGTCATCAAACAAGTTCTCCGGCTGGCAAGACGCGAGGTCGCTTTGGTGGCAGCAGAGTCAGCAATATCATCTTCTTGTTGTTCTTCTTTCCTGGTGAGTGAACGGAAATGATAAAGATGTCACCTTTAAGAAAAGGGAGTTTTAGAGGGAGAAAGAGAGAGAGGGAAAATGAGAGGAAAGAAAGAGTAAATGAGACGAAATGGAGATTTAAAATGAGTTTTTGTATTCATTAAATGGAGATCATTTAAATTCTTTGAAAATTTTCCACACAACTTTTAAAGTTCTTTAAAATAGAAATTTTTATTTTATTTATTTTTCACAATTGTTTATAAAAAACAGTCTTAGAATCTTGAGTTTTCACAATTATTTTTGAAGTTTATGTTTAATATTGTGTTTATGATAATTTTTTATTATCGTTTTTAAAAATACGATAATGAAACCTTCGTAATAAAATATTATATTTATTATAGTGGAAAGACATATATTACTCCATTCATTACCAATAGAGAAACGTGTCTCATGCACGTTCTTCCATAATAACGAAAAGCTTTTTAATTATTATCTTTTTTGGCAAGAATTTCTTACCTGATAAATCAATTATGTGTCAATAATGAAAATCATTGTTCATTCTATTGTTTTAAATTGTGAAGGCATATTAGTATAAATGATAACATAACTTATAGTTAGACTTGAACTTTAAATAATAATGACATTTATGTCTCTACACATAAAATTTAAATTTATTTATTCCATTGTATTGTAACACTAGTATTGGAAGGCCATTGAGAGAATAGTTATAGAAAAAAAATAGAAAATAAGGAAAATGTATAATGTTGATAAAATGTTTAGTTTATGTAACAATCATTTTAAAAAGGTGCAAAGCTAGTATGTGATCATAAAAAGTTTTATGATAAACTTCAGTGTTGACACAAATAAAAAAAATTTATAAACTATAGTAAGTAACTCAGGCAAAACTTTGAACATCTTTTAAGTTACTTCTACAAAACTGCGTGAATAGAATAAAAGAACATAGTCCACCTAAAATAATTTTGAAGCATATTTCTAAACAATATCATGAATTTGAAAAATAGAATAAAAATAAGATATTTTAATTCAATTTCATTAAGTAAAAGGTGATGTAATTTTTTAAAACAAATATTTAGTTAACAGATTTGCATCATTTAGTATATACGCTGAATGTCCATCATCAAAGCTACTAAATTTCGTTAAATAATTAAGCTTTTTATTAAAAAATATTGAAAATAAATTTTTTAACTTTTGATTTAAAAAAATAGTGAAAATAAATGTTTTATAGAATTTAAATGAGTGGAAGCAAGTGGGAAAAAAAGTTTAATGGAAAAATAAAGTGAGAACAAAGATTAGAGGAAAACAATAATGATGACAACTAAGTTTAATGTTATGTACCTTCTATAAATAAAAATTAAAACAAAAAGAAATAACATGATACATGATATATTGAAAGCAAAGAAATTTATTTAAAAAATAAAAGAAGGAGAGAAAACTAAAAAAAGAAAAAAAAGAAAAATATTTGACGTGAAAGCATAAATTAAACATGTGGATTAAATTTATACTATTAGATTCAAACTAAGTAAAAAAAAAAAAGTTGGGGTTGAATAATTGGATTGGTCCAATAAAGGTTGAAGTGCCTTTTTTTTTTTTTTTTTAAATCTTCTCATTAATCACCCAACAATAAATCGAAAACTAAACACAACATAAAAACAACTCATTCAAATTAAGAAATTAGCATGCTAGTCAGACAAATTTGTCAAAAGAATAGTAATACCATTTAAAAGATAATCCTAAATGCCTTTCTTGTTACGCTATCACAAAATATATACTTATATTCTTTGGCAACGGTAAAACATCGTTGAATTTTTTGATGTCTTCTTAGTTTGTAAAGAGTCTTCACGTAAAATTTTTCTTTTTCTTTTTTTGGCTGCTTCTTATGAAATTTTATTCAAATATTGTTCCAAGAAAACGGATGTGAATTTTATGGAAATGAGAAAATCTAAAATAACTACGTCAAAATAAAAAAAAAATCTAAAATAACCCGATGTCTAAATTAAAATTCCAATTTCGTTACATATTTTTTGAAAAACCAAAAGTATCCCTTATTATTTGCAAAATATCAAATTTAACCCTCTTTATTCAACTTTGGTCAAATTTTTATTGTGAAAAAAAAAAAAAAAACCATTTGCACTTGAAATGTATAAAAGAACTTCTAATCTCAGAAATTGCGGAATGATAACTCTTATCATGAGTCATTGATTTCATTCATATACATGGCATACAATGGACTGCTCTAGAAGCTGAGCTGTCAGCAGTTAATTACAATACTTAGGACTCTAACTGCTTCTTCTATCACTCTAACCCTTATTAACAAACAAACTAACTAACTAATCTTCTCAGTAATTATGTATCGCTGATAAGAAAAACAATGGAGAAGAAAGAGCGAAGGGGCATTTGCGCAATTAAGAAAGAGCGCCTTTGGAAGGAGAATGAAAGGGACTCTGAATGTTGAAATAATTATGTGAAGTTATTTGGTACAAATAAACATCAAACATAGGTTAGATGTAGTAAATTTTTCCTTTTAAAGTTTCGTTATTTGATTGATTATATATGAATTTCTATTAAAATGTACTTTCACTTATTTTATATATATTGCTTGTAATTATATTGCCATATCTTGATAAGTATATGTGTTATTTATATTGTTATATTATCACTACTTTGAACATTAATGTAATTTTATTATGTGTGGAAAATTACCATGACACCCTTATTTGAACAACAATTTCAATAGGACAACTCTCATTATAGTAGCCAAAAAGGGAACTTATCACTTTGCATCATTCTAACTCCCTTTATTTTTATTTTCATCATTTTTATCCTAAACCCTCCATTTTGTATTGCATAAGAATGGATGTCAGATGTAAGCCTATGCTTATAAATATACAGATAAAAGAAGAAAAGGATTGGATTGTCTTTTCATTTACTCTCTGATAAACAAACACTAAAAAGGAAAAACATAAAAGCCACTTGACTATGCTTTGGAATTATACTGTTTAACTTTACAAAAATTGGGGCTAAGACGAGACTTTCGTAAAAAATTGGGGACTATTAATATAATTGCACCTGGTCCTCTTTTTGTGATTTTTAAAATTAAGGGTTTGTTCTACACGTGTCGGTCAGGTATGGAGAGGGAGTGGGGAGCAAATATTCTGCTTAGGCGATAAGGATTTCTTTGTGGAATCGGAATGGGGGTGGGGAACTGATATGGTCACGAACCGAGGCATGTAAAAAGGGGTCACACCACAGGATTACTTGCCACGTGGCCGATGAAGGTTTGGGACTTAGATGATCACCAGGAAGTCGAAGCTTTCAGGAGACGTACAGTAAAGATTCTACATTTTGATTGTATTTGAATAAAATTTATTTTTTAAATATTATATTTGATTGAAAAGTATTTGTTTTGTATTTGAATGAAATATGTGTTTGGATAAAAAGTATTTTAGAATTGAAAAGTTGATTTGATTGGTAAAAATAAAGATAAATAGTGGTAAAAATAAAGATAAATAGTGAAGTTGATGTGATTGTTTTAAAAATATTTTGAATAATAATTATTTTCATAATAATGTTGTAAAATTTATATTTGGTGTAAAATTATATTACATTTGAATAAAATTAAAATGTAATTTTTTTACTAAACATCACCTAAGTACTTCACAAAATGGGATTAGAATGTTCATTTCTTTTCTTTATTTTTTTTCCCTCTGAAAGTCTGGGAACAACTATTTGCTTAATTTTTCAATGTTCAATCATTGTTGAGAGCAGTTTTTAATTTTATGATGTAAATTTTTAATATATATATATACTTATATATTAAATTATTAAAAATTCAATTAATAGTAACAAGATTGTTTTTATAGGTAGTGTAAAAAAAATTATATCATCAAAATTAACCTTTTTTTATTTAAGAAAAAATAAAACATTTTTAACAAAATATTATTAGTTTGTTTAGATCATGAGTTTGAACTAAAAAATTTATGTTAAGTTTAGAATGGAGTGATTCATAAAATGAATCCTGTACTTAATATTCAAGTTTGAGTTAAAGAATTTTATCTTGAACTTAAAGTATTTGGATAATAAAAATTATATTTGAATTTGTATTGAAAATTATATTTTCATTTACTTTTTCATGTAATTAGTACAAATTTTTTTTTATGAGAAAATATTTGTTATTAATGTTTTTGAGTCTAAAATATTATGTAAGTTATGGATTTAAAAATTTAAAACGACTTTACAAATCAAATATAAGATTAAATTCAAACTCAATTTTTTAAGTTTAAATCTATCAACTAAATATAGTATATATTTTTCCTTTTTTTTTTTTTGTTAGTGGGTAGGAACCCACAAGTCTAGGAGTGAACATCGGGTGGGTAGAGTGGATTTTTATGAATTTTCAACTCATCCAATTGATCATTTTTTTTACCCACCCAATCAACCCAATATAAAAAATCAACCCACCTAATTAATATCGAGTTGGGTTGGGTGGGTTATGTATTTTATTAATAAAAATAATAAATGATACTAAACATGCAACAACAAATGAAAAATTTAATGAGAAAAAAAGAAATTAAACTCATGACATAGTTTTTAAAATAAATTCTATCATAGATTTTACACAAATAAAAAAATTTCTGATATAATCTCATTAATAATCAAATGTAAAATAAATATAAATTATAAGAATCATCAAAAGATACAAGAATACTAAAATAATTAATGGTATTTTTTACAAAATTACCAAAAATTACATCCATATTGAATATCAAGTAATGCATTTTATATATTTAAATAATCTAAACAACACTTAGGGATGAACATCATTTAGTAAAAAAGAAAAATATAATAAGTGAGTGAATATTGGGTGGGTTAAAATTTTTTTTTCCTCATCTAATTAATTAAATATAATAAATTAACTTACATAATTAAGATCGGATTGGATAGATTCAATAGGTTTGTTGGGTGATCTTGTTTTTTTGTCACCGCTACACAAGTCTAGAAGTTTGGAGAAATGACAATAACGACACACGTAAGATGGAAAAAGGGCATTATTATTGAATGGAATTTTGATGCCTTTAGTTTTAAAGTGTTTGTTTGCGACAATTTAACATGTCCCTTGGCTTGGTCAAGTGTGTGCTCGTAACAAAACAGAATTTTAATCCCTCACGTGTTATGTCTAATTATGTTAATTAACATATCATTAATGGCCTGAAAAAACTATGTACAACTTGAATACGAAAGCTTGAACAAATTCACACGTCTTGTAATTCCCAATCTCATAAATGTGGTAAATACTTTTATGACAATTAAGTGATGTTCATAATTTTTATACGGAAATTAGTACTTAAATTTTTTTTTTCGTGTTAATCTATCTTTATATTAGTTTTTGTTTTAACTTGAAGATTAATAGGTTTAAATTTTATATTTTTAGATTAAATATATAATTATTATTAGATGTAATTATTATTAGATTTGCATTTAATTATTATTAGATGTAATATTAAATATGTAATTATTGACAACTATGTCTGTAATTACGTCATATTAGTTTTTTAGCTAGAAAAATAAGCAAGAATTTTTCTTAAATAATCCAAGGAAAAGAAACAAAAAAGATGGTGGGCTTGAATAATTTCCATTTTAGCGAAAGTATCGCTTGGTTGTTGGTTTGAACTTTGACCAATAGAAGGGAAAGTGCCACAATAACTGAATTCCTCAGCTCATCTAATTGTTCGTATTATTAATTTATCCGTCCAGCTGAATTCCTCAACCCAACTAGTTGCTGATATTATTGCTTTATCCGTTACTAATGGCTTCTATATTGGAATTTTATGTCGCGGACTTGGATATAAAGTAAGGCAGCCCATTACAGAAATTGAGTAGGTTATTTTTTCATTATTATTATTATTATTATTAATTTTTTTTTTTTACATCTTCGGGTGTGATCAGTGTTGTGTAATCAAAGGGGCTATCCTAAACGTTGATGATAATATTCATTAAAGGTCTAAACACTGATCCTATTCGTCAAACGAGGAATTTATCGCCTCAATCCCATCAATTGTGCTAGCACTTAAGATGCGAGAGGTGTGGTTCTAACCTCCAAATATACGAAATTGAATATTAGATTGATAGATACAAAATTTCATATTTAAAACCTTTTAAAAGATATATACAACACTCAAACCTTAGATCACAAACCTAGCCATGATAATCTTTTCACCATACTTGTGTTTTAATTTATCTAGCCGATTGGAGTTTCTTTTCTTTTCTTTTTCGATGCATCATTCATAATTGTATTCTCTACAGTTTTCTTGCGAAGAAGAGACAACTACAATTTGTTTGGCATCTTAATTTTCCTATTTTCCTGACTTAATTACCGAGTCAAGCTGTGTCTGTGTTAATGTGGGATTCTCATTAAAGACAGCAATATACAAGCACACAAATGTACAACCTTGTGTTTCTGCATTGTTATTATGTTCTTCTAAATCCAGTTAAGCAGAATCTTCCAAGGGAATTGAGCATATGGAATTGTACTATTTGCCTCAATCGCATGAAACTTCACCACATGATTCTCTTACAAAGCTTGTAGCCTGACAAGAGAGCACAGATTGCTGTCACTAGGAAAGTTGCAGAGGAGAAGCTGACAGAGATAATTGAAGCTTTCCAGAGTGGGGAAGATACTTCAATCTGTTTAATCACCAGTATCGCCACTGAAGACGATGATACCAGAAGGTAAACCAGCAACTGCAACATATATGTGTATGAATATTTTTATTTTGCTTAGAATTTAATCGACTGAAACTTCTGGAGACCATGGAGAGTGAGCTTACTTGGTCAAATATGAAGCTGGTGTAGTCTGAGACCTTGCTCGACATAAAAATACCTTTGTCCGCAATCTCAAGAATTCCTTTGATGAGTTGGAAGAGCGAGTACGCGAAAGCTAGCATGGTCGCAGCGAAGCAGTACCTATGTGAGAACATGCCTACCAAAATGATAATTGATACTCGTATAACCTAAGTTAGAAGAAGTTTACAAGCCAGCATCTTCCTTACATTAAAAAGATACTATTTCTCAGTCTGATTTCACCTAACGATGAGCCTACTCAAAGCAAAATTTCAATTTTTGGGTTATGGGGATTGCAAATATTATTTTTCTAAACCAAATTTCTGTTGACTTTGTGCAACTATATCACTTTTGGGTATTGCAAATATTCTACAATTTTCTAAACCAAAACTCTGTTGACTTAGCGGAAATAGTTGCACTTACAGTAATTCAGCATAGTCGCTGAAGCTAGAGTTAGGTGATGCGTTGTCTTTCTTCTTTGGTGATATGATTACCAGTGAAAGAGCAGAGACAAAGGAGAACAGAAACGCCAAAAGCCGAAGCAAGAGATCACAGAGGTGGATAGGAGGTCTTGAGCTCCATCCAACAGAGGCGATCGAGATCGAGAATGGAGATGGTGTTGGTAAAGGCTGTTGAGCAAAAGAATTGCACACAACAGGACAGCCTTTAGCCATGGATTTACAGAAGATTTGATCTTTCCCTCCTTGCATTGGTTCCTTTGACACCTTCATCCTGGCCACTAAAAAGTCTGGCTTTTCAAGATTGGTTATTGACTTTGCTGAAGCAAGGAGCGGCTTAGTCTATCAGGAAATGTTGGAGTAACTTCAGGAAAGGCATTTTTGTGGTCATGATTCGTAAGCATTTTTCCAAGCTTTAGAAGTAGAATGCAAAAGTGACCTTGTTTTGAAATACGAGCTCGGTCAAGGCCAATCAGAACAAGCCACTTCAGCTGCCAAAGGGCTGCATGTTATCTAATGATTTTCAAGGACTGGAGATTTAAGCAATTGTGAGGATCGTGTTGGTGACGGGCTTGGAACTTCGATCCATTTCGGTCAATTTAAAAAAAGTGGGGCAGTCGTTGGGAAAAAGAAAAGGAAAGTTTAACCATCTTTTAAGTCAACTTTCAATATAAACTTACAAACGTAAAGACGCGTGCACTTTAGCAAGAAATAAGATAATCCAACATTATTGCGTTTATATATATATATATATAATAAATTATATATATGCATATACATGATTGAGTTTTAAAATACAAGATCTTTATCCATTTGGCCTCCTTTTCGCTAGGCAACAAAACAATCAGTTTCCCTTCTGCGTGGGAAAAACAAATATTGTATGTACCCTCTGTGTCCTTGGCGTTTATTGGAAAAATGAGCAATTTGCTTCAAATCATGGCGCAGATTCAACGACGCTCAAATCCAAATTCCCAAATACATATAAATATATTATATATTATGTACGTTTGTAAATCAATAAAAAAAGGAGGCCTTTGCTCTGTCAGTAACGATTTTAGCTGCTGAGAATTCCATGATTTCCTTTATCATTCACCTTATCAAATCGTTTTAGAGAGGGCCAATTCCAGTAGTGTCCACAGAGATCTTTGAAGAGTCAAAGATAGAAATTTAGAATTGTATGCATCATTTATAGCAATCAATTGTTTACACCCTTTTGACAGTACACAAATATCTGCTTGTGGCACTACTACTACTAGTAGATAAAGAATAACAAGTAACATGCTAATCAAAACAATTTGTCGTAAAGCAGTAACTTTTATTTTCACTTTAAAAAAGCAATATATCAAATTGTCCAACAACTTGGCTAGTGGTTTCCTGTTCTAACTCTGACCAGCACCATAACTGAGGGGTTAGCATAACTCGTGTCTCAACATAAATATGTATGCCAAGTCAAGCTCAAGGCCTAGACTGATAACCCCATGGATTGTTGCTCGCCCACTTCCACTGGTCCCTGCACATCTCTTCTACACCGTATTTCGTCCTGAAAAAGATTAAAAAGACAAGCTATGAGTTAAAACAATCCACAATGCCGTACGCCATAGTTTTACGCAATTCACCATGCCTCGTGTGTATATGTGATATTTCTGTAGGGGGATGGAATGAATTAGATGTACATACTTCCAACCAAGTTCCTTCTCAGCTTTCTTTGTAGATGCGTAAACGGCTGTTGCATCTCCTTGCCTCCTTGGACATAGGTTGTAGGGGATTTTCTGAAACACGCAAGAGACACTTCAGTAACAAGTCTCATATTATAGAGATAGAGAGAGAGATGGTGGAAGACGGGAAAGCCACCTTGCCAGACGCTTTTTCGAATGCAGCAACCATTTCAAGCACCGATGTTCCATGTCCAGTACCCAAGTTGTAAGCAGTACAACCTAACAAATTAAACCATTCTTTAGTATATTCAAACGTACACAATCCTATAGATAAAAAGCAAATCTGTTAGAAACATTGCTGCTCTGACGAATAGATTTTCATTGAAGATCTAAAAAATAAAAAATAAAACCTATGTTTTCTGTTGTAAAAAGCTTCCGAAGGGCAGCAATATGGCCATCTGCTAAGTCCATGACATGTATGTAGTCTCTGATCTGTTAAACAGGAAAGGAAGAATAGATAGATATATAAGTACACTACTGACATGGATCTAACTTTGTCAAAATGATCATGTATCAAACCATGCTGTCAGATGAAAGTAAATATGAGTTCATGTCAGATGGAAAAGCATGTGGTCCTTTCCAATATCTACTCACCGCGGTACCATCCTTTGTCGGGTAATCATGACCATATACGTTAAGCTCGGGTAACCTTCCAACAGCTACCTGCTGTATGTAAGGCATCAAATTGTTTGGTATTCCCTTCGGATCTTCTCCGATCTTACCACTTTCGTGAGCACCAACGGGGTTGAAGTACCTCAGTAAAATAATTCTCCAATCTGGTTCAGCCTTTTGAATGTCTCGAGCAATTTCTTCAAGGAAAAGCTGGTTATATCAAGAACAATAATAAATCAGGGCAAACAGAATGCTGCATCTGTAATTATATTATTCAACTTCTAAAGTTCAAAAGAAACGTTGGCATTACACACCTTGGTTCGTCCATACGGATTCAAAGCGACCAACTGAAAATCCTCCACACATGGTATCTTGTCGGGTTGTCCGTAGACAGTTGCAGACGACGAAAAAACCATCTACAAGCCAACAAAATAGTATCCCATTTTTAAGCAACCAAATCATGACTCAACTCGAAGTATTTAAGCTTTCAAATCATATTGCAGTAAGAGCACTACGCGGAAAAGATCTAAGCATAAAAAAATAAAAGAAAAATCCCTTCCCATTGCTTAATTTGCATGCAAAAAATAAAAACCTTGAAAGAATCTGAAAACCCAGGTTTACCATTTAACGTACCTTTTTACAATTGTATTTAGCCATGACCTCGTAAAGATTGATTGTACCGATCAAATTGTTGTCGAAATAACGACGCGGGTGATCAACACTTTCCCCTACAGCTTTAAGGCCAGCAAAATGGATCACAGCATCAAATCTGTTTCGTGTTCAAAATCAAACAGCCACCCAAAAAAAAAAAAAGCCAAACATTAATTAGCACCAAAACAATATTCATGAATTGTCCAGGAAAGCAAGGAAAAAAAAATGGTAATTCTGAAGAAAAATTGAAAACAAGAAAAATTGAAAAAACCACCAAAAGATAATAACTTTATTCAAGTCGATAATTAACAGACCTAGTGTCAGAAAATAGCTTCTCCAGATCCTCTTTGTTCCTAAGATCACCCTGAAACACAAAACCAAATCAAGCCAAAAGTCACTTAATAACTGCTAAAAATAAAGCAAAATAAATAACAATAATTAATAAAAAATAAATAAATAAAGTTTGGAATGTTCTATATCCACTTTTGGAATCTTCCAACTCTCAACTGATACTAAGACAAAGTGAAACGAGTTTCAATTCAACGACGAAGCAGTTCAAGAAAGAAAGAAATTTCTCGGGAAACAAACAAAAACACAATAAGGGAGAAGAGGATGATCGGAAGTACCAGATGGAAACGAAGCTTCTTGGAGAGCGCGGGACCCACCAGCTCCCTAACCCTATCTACAGCCTCGATGACAGAGTTGTCCAGGTTGTCGATAATGGAGACCGCGAATCCCTCGTGGAGGAGCTGAACCACCGTGTGGCTACCGATGAACCCCGCCCCGCCGGTCACCAAGATCGTCTGCTCCGCCGACCCCATTGCTGATCCCCACAATTCTAGAGAGAGAGAGAGAGAGAGAGAGGGAGAGAGAGTAATTGAAGGAAAAGAAAAAAGCAGTGAGTTCTTTTGGAAAGTTCTAAAGAGGGATTGACAGGAAATAAAGCGGTGAGATATAGGGATAGGGGAGAGAGAGAGAGAGAGAGAGAGAGTAAAAGTTATTTTGTTTGTTTCTCGGGAAAATAGTTGCCGTTTTGGGGCAGGAGGATAGGAGATTGAGCCGAGAATCTAGAGTAAAGTTGGTTTTTGTTCGCGCGCTTTTCCAATAATTATTTTAATTGATTATTTTCAATTATTTAACGAAGCGCGTTTTTATCTCTATTTACTTTGAATTAATTTGCGCTTTTAGGCGACCGACGAGGGTAAATTGCAACGACAAGTCACATACAAGCTTTTGCCAGCTCGGCCCATCCATCTTTTTCTTTTTCTTTCTTTTTTGAATTTTTAGAAGGAGGGATTTCATTCACACAATTTTTTTCTTTTTATTCTTCACACCTTCTACTTATTAAAATTTTTTATTATAAAAAAATCCTCAAATAAAATAATATAAATAATAATAATAATATATTTGATTATATAAATAAAATTCTATTATAAAAAAATTCAATTATATTCTTTTTTTTTCTTTTATACAAATCTATGTGTCAAATTTCTAAATAAATAATATATAGATTTACTACTTTAAAACCTATAACAAAAACCTAAATTTTTACATATTTTTCATTCAAGTAAATTGTTATTTATTTTCAAAAGTTTTTAAAAATAATATATATGCCATAAGTTTAGTTTTTATAAATTTAAAGCTAGTCGAGATTTTTTTTTTAATCTTAAACAAACTTGGAGGATATTTTTTAGATTTTTTTCTTATTTTTAAATTTTATTTCCCATCCATTTTAATTACTTTAGTTTGAATTTTTTTCTAGATAAATTTTGTTTTTGTTTAGTTATCTTTGTGCTTTTTTATTTATTGCATATAAGTTATTTTTAAAAACTTTTGAAACTTTACATATTTTAAACATTATATATGTTATTAGGAAGATATGAATATAAAAACTTTTTCTTCCAAAATCTGTAATACATTATATATATATAATTATATGAATATGTTTTGTTTGTCTTTTAAAAAAAAAACTTTTTTTCTTGTAATATTTTTAATTTAATCTACAATAGAATATCAAAGCAAAAAAAAAAAAAAAAGTTAGTGCGAAAAGAAATTTGAAATGGTAGAAAACTTTTTATTTTTTAGTAATTAGGGGTAATTTTAAAAATAAAATGGATGTATATTAAGTAAATTTAATCATTTTGAATTTAAGATGGGGTGTGTTTAGAAAGGATTGAAGAGTCAAGGCGGTGTGTCAATAGAATCTTTATTTTCGAAAACAGAAATTATTTAATAGGTCAAAAATATCACGTCATCATGTTTATATGATACATCCATTTAACTAAAATTTGACATTTAAAAGATTTATATATATATCATCTTTTTATGATTGTATTTCTCTTTCTTAGTATGTATCACATTAATTATTAATTTCAAATCTCTATAAATATTCTATTTAAAATTTTTTAATATGTAAAATTTCTATTAAATATTTAAAAGATTTGTTATTTAAAAGATTTGTTTATATTATCTTTCTATGATTGCATTTCTCTTTCTTAGAATATATCACATTAATTATTAATTTAAAATCCCTATGAATATTCTATATAAAATTTTTTAATGTGTAAAATTTCTATTGAATAGGTTCATCAAATAAATATAATGATGTGATATATCTCATTTATTTAATAATTTCTCTTTGGAAAATATGGTCATCTTTTTCGCCAAATTTAATTTTTTTCTCTATTTTTTTTCTTTAATGTTTTGTTGTCTGTATAATGACTGAAGTTTTGGCACAATTATTATTATACTATTAATGAGTGGAATTTATCCAAATAACTAGTAAAAAATTTTCTGTTCGTTATTTAATATTTGCCTTTTTCATAATAAATTAAGTTTTGAGACATTCAACTCCTCATTAGTTGAAAGCCCGTTGTGATTGGCTTTTTGAGTCGGAATTTTAAAATTTAAAACCTAAAAGTACTTTTAATTTTTAATAAGTGCAGATCATAGATTTATATCATTAAATTGGAATATTAATGGTGCTAAGCTGAAAGAACTGTATGATTACTATTAATTTCATCCACGTGATGCAAAAAATAAAATAAAATAAAAAAATCCAATCTTTAGTCTTTTTTTTCTTTTTTAATTTTTCTATGTGTTTGAAATAGGTAAGATAAATATAATACAATTAAACAGTAATATCATATTTAATTTTATTTTAAATTGAAGAATCCAAACTTTCGATTTCTAAATTCCAATAATAATAATAATAATTAATTCTAATAATAATAATAAATAATAAGGATAAGGCTTCGACACATAATAAATATAAGTTGTCCCAACATAATGACATTATTAATTTTATAGGATTTTATCGAATTGCTGAGTAGGATAGGTAAATATGCTACATGGTTGGAGCATTCCTGTAAGTGTTGAGAGACTTACATATTTTGTATTTATGTATAAATAGATACTAACTATTTCTACTTTTCATTTTGAAAGAATAACGTTTCTATTTATAGTTAATATTCCGCGTATATGTGAAAAAGTATTTACATGAATTTTAACATTGTTTTTTTAATACAATTTTAATTAAGATAGATTATAACTTAATGAGAGTATTTACAAATTTAATAAGTGTAAATAGGGTTTACTTATTTCTTTTATTTTTTTTCTCAAAAGAAACTGGAGTCCACGAGTAAACATTAATTTTAGATATGAACAGGTCATATAGCATTTATTTGGTAGTTATTATCAATATCATCTACCTCATGTGTAAGAAATAACTAGAGCTAGCAAGACAATAAACGTATTTAATACTTAATTTCTGGGCATTTGTGTCCATACTCTTTCAAAATTAAATCTTATCATAAATTTTTGTATTAATAAGGCTATTTATGTATCTCTCTATTTAAAAAAAACAAAAAAACAAAATTCATATTAAAAAAATTTGAGATGAGTGAGAGAGATATAAGGAATAAATCTGTCACAAAAAAAAAATTATGAAAAAGATTAGATACCTTTATTTATTTATTTATTTATGTGCATCATTAGCTTCTAAAATTAAAATTCATAGGTTTTCCTTTTATATTTTATTTTTCTTCTCCTTTTCCTGAACGGTTTCCTTCTTTGTCTTTATAAGCACCGTAACATGCTGAAGGTGGAGACATAGTACTGGAGACAAATTTAATTATAGGTAACTTATAAATGTTCTTTTTAAACAAAAATATTAAGAATTCAAACATATGTAGTTTCAAAGCAATTCCAAAATTCTTTTGGCAAAAAGAAAAAAAAAGGAAAAAAAAAAAAAAAGGAAACTTACAAACAGATTCCATAATGCCCATATCTTTATTTTAGCAAAACGAAAAGAAGACGCCTTATCTTTTTTGTTTTCAGTGGTTTACACTTTTTCTTCGGTGTTCTTATCTGAATCGAAACGATATGCAAATGAAGGCTTCAACCAAAAAAGCCATGAAAATTTATTCCAAAAACAATAAAGCCGTGAAAGTGAAAGCAGCCCCACAACCAAAAACAACAATACGCGATTCCAGAGACACACCTCATGCATTGGTCTTTTTGGCTATGACACCTCATGCGTTGGTTGGCACTTTGGTAGCGTTTGGTATTGTTTTTGAAATCTATTATGTTTTTAAATTCTCTGAATTTGAGATCGTTTTGAAAACAATTCTGAGAACGTTTCTGAAATTGTGTTTGGTTTTATTTTCTGAGCATATGTTTTGAGAAACAAAAAAGTGAAACTGTGTTTGGTTATATTTTTGAAAACCAGTCATTTTATAAGTATTCTATAAAAACATATTTATGTTTGATTTAAAAAAAATTTATTATGAATACCAAAAATTAAAAATTAATAAAATTTTTTAATTGAAAAATGAATTAAAAATTAATAATCATAATATTTAAGTAATTACTATATCAATTAAATCTTAATTAACCATAATAATAAAATCAGAGAAATGGGAGAAATGAGAAAAATGAAATCAGAGAAAACAACTTTTAATCGTTTTCAATTTTACATTGGGAGCAAAAGCGATTTTGGATTCGTTTTGAAATCTGTTTTCAAAAACAATACAAACCAAACACAATTTCACACCGATTTTGAAATCGATTTCCTAGGAAATCGTGAAATCAGTTTTGGAAACAAAACCAAACACCCTCTTTGTATCTCAAAACTGATGGACTCTCCTTATAACAAAATGTTTAGATTTAATGATTCTTTCGTATGAAAACATGTACACCCTTTTCTCTCCGCTAAACTAAACCAAAAAACAAAGATTGGGTTATACTATAAATATGAAATAGTATATGATAATGGTGTATTTGACGAATTCTATACTCGGTAAATTTTGGTTAACTCTCTTACTTGGTCTACAAAACTCGTAATAGTGATGTAAGTGAAACTAGATTTCTTTTAAGTAAAATTTGATCTTACGCTTTTTGTATTATTAGTGGATATTGATATTTCTATTAACCCACTGAATCAACTAACTAATATTCATTTTACTAAATTAGTCTCTTCCCGTGCTTTCTTTGTCATTTTTCAATGTTTTTACGATACATTAGACAATGCTCAGGTGTAAAAAATAAAAGAATTTTAAGTTTTTGAAAGTAACGTGAAACAAATCCCTTCATTTCTTTCAACTATTTTCCAACATTTTATAAGATTCCATTTCCTAACATTTCAAATAAGCGTTTGAGAAACAACATTTAAAATAGTATGAAATGTTACAGAATGTTGCCATTTGCATGACAATTTTTAGCCTAAATATTCTAAATTTTGCAGGGAGGCAACATTTTTGCTAATTTGATATTTTCTACCATACTAAAAGTTTTGATTCGAACACTTCTATCCTAGCAAATGGTCTAAGATTTTTATTATAGATTGTAAAAATAAAGAGTAAGATGACATCAATAATATCTGTATTTTAGATTATAAAAAAAAAGACTATTATCACTTCCATCAATTTCGTGTATTTGTTTATTTTGATACAATTTTGATTAAATTTATTACTCAAAACCACGTTACTACTGTTGGGGATAGCCTGCTATTAAAAAGCTCAAATTTGTTTTAAGTTAATATAAATCTAAATTATTTTCACTACGTGTTAGCCACACAAGGGTAAACAAAAATTCAAACAGATCAAACAAGGGCATCTTTTTAGGTACCCAATACAAAAATAAATGTTAGCTTTCACTTCAAATTCTCAGTACTTGGTACCAATTAGCGTCTCAATTTTTCCTTTTGTGTGTGGGGTCACCTTTTTTACAACCGAGACGACATGTCGACATGTGACTTGTAATCATGCACGCCTGATTTGTTTCGCCGAGAGATACACTAGGAGATCACACTTCAACTGCCAACCAATCTTAATTGTCCGACAGCTTAACAAAAATTTTAACATTAAACACACATGAGAGAGGAGAAAAACAAGATTCTTAATAGCATTTTTAAGATTTTAATACAACAAAAAAGCACACCATTAAAGGCTTAATGCTGAGGTCCCCACAACTCCTGTCATTAAGGATGTTACATATTTGTTTTCTCTATTCATGCATCTAAAACAAAAAGGCAAAAACAGAAAGATTAGATGTCAATTATACCGATATCTGGCAAATTAACATCAAATTGAACCTTTTTCCTCATCGAAAGCATATTCTAGGCGCCTTTCCAGAGGTTTAACAGCAATGGTGTTGGAGATCCAACCGTGTTTTGAGTTTGGCAAGTCTGTGCTGCTGACATCCTTTTCATGATTGTGAGATGTAGTCCTTGTCTTCGTGAAGGAGACATCGGAGAAAACAGAGGAAACAGCGCTTTTTGGTGTTCTCTTCCTTATAATTGAGGGGGTGCTCGCGAAGGTCATCGCTGACTTTCTCAATATGGATTCTGGACTCCTGTCGTTGGCATAGTGAGGCTGTGCAAGCTTGGTAGGAGTTGTGTAGCTGTATGAAATGTTTAGATCCGGGACACCATTAGCATTTGTGATGGTAGCCAAATCATGATTGGTCTCGCCAGCAGAAACCTGTGATGTTTGGGTTTTCATTCTCTTTCTGATTTGGGCGACGTTGCCATCGAGTGTTAAAGAAGTTGAACAAGGTTCATATGTCTTGTTGCTCATTAATGCCAAGTTCACAGCTTTTGAAGAATAACCCTTCAGCCTCATTGATTCTTGGCTAGTCATCCGAAAGCTAACTTGTGAGCATGAATCAATCTTTTTCTTCAGTGTGCCGTTCCAATGATTCTTAATGGCATTATCAGTCCTGCCACATATAATACTCTTAAGTTGTAATGAAGAAAATTGGAAGAAAAATGAAATCGCTATTTCTCTATCTTTACGTTTGACTGCATATATTTCCTTGCAGCATCTACTTCATTCTTTTGTTCAATTGCATGATTGTAGAACAGACATTGCATGCATGAAAAATGCCAAGCGAAAAAAGTCACATTTTTCAGTAGTTTACCTTCCAGGTAGGAAACTAGTTATATCCGCCCACTTGTTACCAAATATCTGGTGATAATAAGCAAGAGTCTGCTCTTCCTCTTCTGTCCATGCATCTTTCTTTATGGCCGGGTCTAAATTATTGTACCACCTGAAACATAATATTAGCTTCGGATTCTCCCAAATGAGGCTGTCTTGGAAGACATTTTGTAAAAAGAATATTTCACCAATAGATGAGATTTACCGCTGAGCGGGGACTAGAAAGTAGAAATGGTTATCGATTACCTTTCCCTGCATTGCTTGCCTATGCGACCTGGTAAAGACTTTGCAATAGCAGACCATCTCTTGAAACCATATTTCTCAACAAGCTCGGTTAGCAGATCATCCTCCTAAAAGTATCCACCCAAATTTGATATTACTTAACACAAACATAACGTAGAAAAATAAGAAGAAAAAGAGATAGTTTTCATACCTCCTCTGTCCATGATCCCTTAACAAGCTCAGGATTTAGAACCTTTTGCCAGCGGTGCAGGCACTGAACATCCGTTCGTGGTGGAATACACGCAGCTTCATGGCAAGCAAAGGTCGTCAAATCATCAGATTTTCATGAGGCAGTGAACAAGTTTTCAAGTATGCATGGCATTGAAACCGCTCAAACTTATACCCAGAATTATATGAAATAAGAGGTTCTTGTAGTCAATACTGGTAACTGATATGATGCTGCATATATTAGAACTTCTTTAGACAAACATGATTGAAAGGTTGAGAGGAAAAATCATTTGTACTTACCAATATTCTTCCAATTCCTTGCATTGAACCTTTTGACTAGCTCAGATAAAAGCTTATCCTGAATATCAAACGCCATGTAAGGCTAGGAAACTTAGTAGTTACAAATTGCACCAAACAAAATAAGAAATAAACAAAAGTTTAATTCAAACCCAAAGTAATTACCAATCTTATCATACATATTCACGTTACTACAGGCAATGGGGAACCAAATAATTATTTCTTTTCATAAACCAGGGAAAAAATTTATGATTAATCTGCATTATGGAAGCTGAATCCAAACTGTATACCGCAGTATGTAGGGCTTCTTTACCCGGAATTTTATCTCTCTTTTTATGAGGTGAAGGTTGAATTATTCATCTAAAAGGTAAATTTTCGAAAAGCTGACACCTTAAGTCATGTAACCAGTAAGACAGCAACTAACCTCTTCCTTTGTCCAGCCTCCTCTTGCTGAGCGTCTAGTTGGACCGGTCTTTCGTCTACAACGCAAAACAAATGACATCAAGAATACACCAAGGAAAATTGATATGACCAATCAAAAGCTTTAACACTAAAGACTTTACAAGTATGACATGATCAGCATGCCATAGAGCTACAAGAAGATTTTTTTTTTTTTTAATAAACTACAAGCAGAAATTTTGATTTGAAAGGTGAAACAAAATAATACCCACCCGAGATGAGAACTTGATCTGGAGACGGGGGAGTGAGAGATCAATCCAGCTTCCTTGTCTGAATCCAAAATGATATCTTCCTCCATTTCTATCATGTGCATTGCCCAAAATGACTTGAGTGTGATCTTTTTCACACTGGAAAAAGTAAAAACAAGCATCACAAATTAGAAAATCGAATAGTTTGATCATGAAACCAAAACCAATCCGAAAACAAGAAAACTTGACCAAAAAATTTACAAGAAACGAATATGGTTTCAGTGAAGTGGTTTTATAACAATGAAGGGTTAGCACACCTCCTCCTCTTTCACTTTCTTACCAACCAAACATCTGTACAGCAAGAAACAATATATAAAAAGAAAATGGAAATTCAAAAAAAAAAAAAAAAAGCTCAAAAGAGAGGAAGTTTCTGAGGTTTACTAAGCATCCTACTACTAATGGCACATGAGGAGTTCCGAGTCAATCAAACAGAACGTACGACATGTCGTTTAAATAAAACGACATCATCAATAGGCAACTCCTTTTAATGCGATATGTCGTTTTTTTATTAAAAGCAATGTCGCTTACTCCAAGGAAACGACATGGTTCTCCAAGAAAAGTACAAACAGAAAGTAAGACATGCCGTTTATAATTTAAAACGACATTGTCCGTACTATCGTTTTAAAAAGACATGTCGTTTCAAATTTAAAGCAGACGTCGCTTACTCCTAAGAAACAACATAATTGTCCACGAAAAGTACAAACTGAAATTACGACATGTCGTTTCATCATACTGAAAAACAACATTGTCCTAAACATATCCTCTTAAAACGGCATGTCGTTTTTTTAAAGTACAAATATCGCTTACTCCCAGCCGACATGGTTCTCAGCGAAAAATCTGACAAAACTTAAAAAGAAAAAAAAAAAAAAAAGGGAGAACCGTTGCTTTTGTGGCCGATTAGGAAAATCAAGAAGAAAGAACGAAACACAAAAACATGCATATACGTACAAAGACATCATCTAAGTGACATCTCATATCCTTGTCACATTTTCTTAGGAACCAAACAGATCTCGAACAGAGAAACCAAACTAACCTGAAAGAGTAGGGAGCTTCTAAGGTTTGAAAGATCTCGTGGTCTGAAAGAGTGTGAGTAGAAATGTGGTAGTTCTTAGTGAGAGAGAGAGAGAGAGCCTATTTATAATGATTTCTAGAGAAGAAGAAGAAGAAGAAGAAGAAGAAGCTTTCGTGGGAAGTTAAAGAGAGTGGCGGCAAATGTATGCAGAACAAAGAGTGGGTATGATCAGCAACGTTTCAAAACCGAAAGCGTCTTAAAGACGTCTTGTGGCCTGTTTTTACGAAAATGCCCTCTCGAGTGGAGGATCTAGGCCGGGACTGGGCCCACTTGCGGGGGGTGGTTTTGATTTGGGCCGCATGGAGATTACCAAATTCATTTGTGATTGTTGAAAAACACAATCCAATAAAATAAACACAAAAAATAAAAAGAATATGAATCCAAAATCAATGATTTAGGTGATTGTAGATAGAGAATAACGATTAGTTTATATTTAATTTTGTTATAAAGTATAAAGTTCAGATTCTCATATCTTTTAGCTACTAAACCTTGAACTATTTACCCAACAACAACATGATTTGTATGTATTTTGTTCCCAAATTCTTGGATTGTCTTCTTGCCTAGACAAGCCCTTTTCCTTTTTAATAAATAATGTGGTGGTGTTGGGATGGTCCAAGCAACATATTTATAATGAAACGAACATTGTTTTCCGCCCCCGCCCCCCCTTATGCTTATATATAGATGCTTTTACAAGATTAGGGGAATAAACGTAAGCTTTGAATAAGCTCTCTGATACAAACATTATGGTAAAAACATGTGATGGCTACTGAAGACATACATGTTGCACACTTCTTTTAGCAACATTTTAGAACGAAACTTAAGTAAACTAAAAATTGAAACTGTGGAAAACAATACAAATGAAATCAGCAAGACAAAGGAAAAACGACCGCAAAATGAAACGATAGGAAACTGAAAAAGACCACCAGCCAAAAAAAAAAAAAACGATAGCTAATTAATAACCAAAGGAAAAAGGGAAACAACAAAAAATTCTGAAAACAGAAAATATTTTTAAAAATGAAAAATAGGAGAAAACGATATGAAAAAAAAAAAGAAAAGAAATCAAGAAATGTATACGACAAGAAAACCAAAGAGCTGAACAGCAAAATAACGACAGAAACCCGAAACTACATGCAAGGTTTAAAACAACAAAACATTAAAAACGATAGAAAACCTAGGAAGAACTAAGGTTAGCAATTTGGATTACGATATGATGGGTTGATATGAATACGACACGAAGTTAGCAGATTTAGGTTTTCTATAAATGAGATTGGGTAAAAAAAAAAGTTGGGATGATTAACACAATTAATAAACAGGTCAGGTTTAAATTTATCTCCTAAACACGGATTGATACTAATTGACATGATTAACTATATATATACTTGGGAAATTGTAATAAATAGGTCAATTATTTTAGTCAATAAAAGTAAATAGCATATTTGCTTAACTTAGAAAATAAATAACAATTTTGATTTAAGAGTCATGTAATTTTATAATTATACCCATATTCCTTTCTAGATTTTATTTCTCTTTCTTTCCCTTTCTCTCTCTTTTCCTTTCCCTTTTTTTTTTCTTCTGCGAACTTTTGTTGGGGGCTTGACTTCTCGTTTTTCTTTTTCTGAGGAATTATCTGCTTGTTTCTTGAGAAAATTTTGGGTGGAGAATTGGTAAATCAATGATTTATACACGTAAATAAATGATTTACCTGTAAAATTTTAAAGCTATTTACTTGTTTTCTGAGAAAATTCTGAGTAGAGAATTGGTAAATAAATGATTTACACACGTAAATAAATGATTTACTAAGTAAAAATGATTTCCAAACAAATTTATCAAGATTTACACATAAGGGATATTTTTTGGAATCTTAGTTATGGTAAATCATTATTTACCAAATATATACTATTTATTAAAGGTCTAAAATTTTTCTGCTATTTATTTTTATTCAATTTTAATGTTGGCTTATTTCCCTCCTTCTCCCAATATACTTTTTACTTAATTGTATATATGATATAAAGAAAGAGTTTTCGTAATTATTAAAGTATAACTAATATGAATTTTAAAATTTTATAAGTAAATTTCACTTTTTTTTCACTAAAAAAAAAAAAAGAAATGTTAACAAACAAATTAAAATATTACAATCATATTAAATAAGTCATCATGTTATTTATTATTAATTTATACTGGCTAATTTAGATTGACACGATTAACATAATTAACAAATGAGTTTGGTTTTGAGTTTGAGATTTTGATATAAATATTGAGTCAAGTTTGTATTTAACATAATAGTATCAAATAAGAATATATTATGATACGATGATAACATGAATATTGTCCACCCTAGAAAGGACAATACATTTGAACACAACAAGGAGAAGGATGCAAACAAACGGGAAAGACTTGGAAAACGAACCATGCCAAAATTGGCATAGATCTAGGTGCTATTGATGGAATACTGTAAGCATATCTTTCTCTAAATTTTAAATTTTTAGTAAGGACAAAGCGTAAACACCATAAAATTGTTGGGAGTAGAATTAACTTCCATTGAATTATGTGAGAATTTTTAGTTTTTAATGAAGATAAAATAGAAAAATTTTAAAATTTTCAAGATAGAATAAAAAGAAAAAAATTTCAAGGGACTGTAACTCCCATTTAGCCCTTATCCTTATTTCTGCTCTAAACTCCAGGCATTATTTCTGGCTAAAATCCAACCTCAGATGTAGTTTTCTCAGTGGTTGAAGCTTCTTAGGTTTTACTCTTTCAAAGGGGACACCATAGTACGAGCTGAAGCTGTCATAGGCGTTTTATCCCAATGTACGATCTAGAAAGAAATAAAAATCTTTAGACATAAAAAAAATTTTTTAATGTTATTTTTAAAATAAGATCAGCTTATAGGTTAGAAGGCAGCTAGACTTGACTAGCTGAGTTTTCAGAAATCAATAAATATGTGGAAAGTTTTTGGTAAGTATTTTTTTTCTTTTTTTCTTTTTGTATGTGGAAAGTTTTCGATAAGATTTTTATTTTTTTGAATAAGTTTGTACGTGGAAAGTTTCACACCATATTGTTTGACCATTAAATATCTAGGCTCCAAGACTTACTTTTTCTAATTACAAATAGGATCACATTTTAAGGGCCAAGGGTATATAGCATTTGATGTCTTTAAATTTATCGCCTTTCAATGACTTACCCTTTAAATTATTAATTTTGATAATTTATTAAATTATTGTACTTTTTATGAGTTAATTTTTCACTAAATTAAATATGAAAAACTTACGAATGCTTAATATGAAGATGAAAACCTCATTTCAAATTAAAAAAATTTTAAATCTAATGCAAACATTAATGCAAATATTCAAATTTCAAATTTTTAATTTATGTAAGATTAACTAAAAGGGATACATTGCAATAATTTAATAGGTTTAAGAGATAAATTTTCAAAATTAAAAGTAATTTAGGAAGCAAGTTGCCAAAAAAATATTAAATTTAAGGGGGTATTATTACTAAATACCCTAAGTGCCAAACATATTAGTGAACGTACAAAATTTAAGTGTTGTTGTGCTACCAAAAATAAATAAATAAATAAAGTGTCGTTAATATCAAAAGAATTTTCTAGGAGGTTAGAACATGATCTTGATCTAAACATTTACAAAGTACAAAATTATTTAAATAAATAATAGTCTTAAAATTGTTATTATTATTATTATTATTTTTGTAATGGATTGAAAAATAATATTGTTACATTTTATTGCAAAAAAAAAAAAAGCTACAAAAATTATAAGTTTTGCCAAAAAAAATCCACAGTTTTTGGACATTATGTGGACATCTCCAAAGATATCTTGGATATTCATAGATGTTCATCAATATTGTTGATATTTTTGGATAGTTTAGACATTTAATCGATACTCACAAGAAGAATATCCTTTTTCACTATCCATATTTTAAATATATATAATGTGGTGAAAATATTAATAATGTCATGAACATTTTCATTTATGTACATCCCTAGGTTATGAGTATAATTATATATATATATATATTCCTTGTTATTGAATGTAGCAAGTGAACGTTAGATCAGTTGCTATGAGGTAGAACCCGCAGGATATGACTTTGAAAGAATGCTGGTTTAATTTCACCTTGAGAATATATAAATATATATATATATATTCTAGTAGAAAAGTCTAAAAATGTTTTGGAGCATAATTTACACCAGCCATATTTAGGATGAGTACATTAACGGAAAGGAAACAAATTTTTCCTCACTAAATAATTTTTTTCCTTGGAAAAAAATACAATAGAAATAGTCTAGTTAATCACAATAAATTGTTGATAAGCTATGTTAAAGTGAAACTTCGCATGTTAATAAAATGTTGACGTTCTTATTCTCCTGATGCCATATTAATTTACAGACGGTGCCTTTTCAATTTAAGAATACAATTATCAAAATCAAGTTTAGAAAAAGAAACAAAAACCAATTTATCAAGTCAAATTTTCTTTGTGGAAGTAATAATAAAACAATTTGTTTTCTCCCTCTTGGAAGAAGTACAACAAGTGCTTTCGCAGAAAGATCATACATGTGTGTGTTATTATGAGACTAGGACAATTGTTGTGGAAAAATTGTTGTGGCACTTAACGAAAAGCCATTTGAGACAAGGACAATTCTGTATTTTTACGGCAAAAAGTGATGTTTTCATGGTAACATTCGCGAGGGAGTGGACGAAATATTCAACAAACGCTATCCTTATTCTCCCTATTACGTGTGTGTGTGTGTGTGGATGGACATATATGTAAACATGGCCATCTAGACCCCTCTTGGTCGTCGTCGTCCTTTCTTAATCTCACAAGTCAAGCCAACTTATATCGCTTTTGAAAAGTAGTCAGTAGTTATAATTAGGTCGTATTGTGTGTTCTAAGTGAAGAATTCACGGCCGACTATTAAATATTTACTTCTATATCAATAAGTTTTTGTTTTTTTGATTTTAAATAAATTTTTATAGTTAGTAATTTTTATATATCCACTTTCATAATTGGATGCTTTGGTCGCAAACTGAGTTTCATCGGGTCTGATCAAAACATTTTCTGGCGTACTGAGACTCCAAGTTCAATGAGCCACTTCTACACTGCTTTATTTATAAAAAGGATAAAAGAAAGAAAGAAAGAAAAAAAGAGCTGCACGAAATAAGCTGTTTTATTACGAGAGCATGAATAGTGGCTGATTGTGGACTTCTGTTTTAGTGAATAGTTTTTTATTTTTATTTTTATTTTTAAAATCTTTACATTTTACTTATACGCCATAAAATTTTATTATCTTATTATAAGATCTCTTAAAAATTTTAGCATTCAGTGTGCGTTCCTATTAACATGATAGACTTATTCCGATGCTAAACTTGTGTGAACAGGAGGAAATTTCGTTTGAGACCAACAATGAACCAATCATGCTTGAGCTTCTTTTACAAACATTAATTGTCAAGTTAGAATTTAGAACCACTTCTAGCAAAACCTGATTAGATCAATCTCTTAAAAATTTTATCATTCAGTTTGCGTATTTATTGACATATATAATAGACTTATTCCAATGCTAAACTTGTGCAAACATGAGGAAATTTCGTTTGAGACCAACAATGAACCAATCATGCTTGAGCTTCTTTTACAAACATTAATTGTCAAGTTAGAATTTAGAACCACTTCTAGCAAAACCTGGTCAGATCAATCTCTTAAAAATTTTATCATTCAGTTTGCGTATTTATTGACATATATAATAGACTTATTCCAATGCTAAACTTGTGTAAACATGAGGAAATTTCGTTTGAGACCAACAATGAACCAATCATGCTTGAGCTTCTTTTACAAACATTAATTGTCAAGTTAGAATTTAGAACCACTTCTAGCAAAACCTGGTCAGATCAATCTCTTAAAAATTTTATCATTCAGTTTGCATAGTTATTGACATATATAATAGACTTATTCCAATGCTAAACTTGTGTAAACATGAGGAAATTTCGTTTGAGACCAACAATGAACCAATCATGCTTGAGCTTCTTTTACAAACATTAATTGTCAAGTTAGAATTTAGAACCACTTCTAGCAAAACCTGATTAGATCAATCTCTTAAAAATTTTATCATTCAGTTTGCGTATTTATTGACATATATAATAGACTTATTCCAATGCTAAACTTGTGCAAACATGAGGAAATTTCGTTTGAGACCAACAATGAACCAATCATGCTTGAGCTTCTTTTACAAACATTAATTGTCAAGTTAGAATTTAGAACCACTTCTAGCAAAACCTGGTCAGATCAATCTCTTAAAAATTTTATCATTCAGTTTGCGTATTTATTGACATATATAATAGACTTATTCCAATGCTAAACTTGTGTAAACATGAGGAAATTTCGTTTGAGACCAACAATGAACCAATCATGCTTGAGCTTCTTTTACAAACATTAATTGTCAAGTTAGAATTTAGAACCACTTCTAGCAAAACCTGGTCAGATCAATCTCTTAAAAATTTTATCATTCAGTTTGCATAGTTATTGACATATATAATAGACTTATTCCAATGCTAAACTTGTGTAAACATGAGGAAATTTCGTTTGAGACCAACAATGAACCAATCATGCTTGAGCTTCTTTTACAAACATTAATTGTCAAGTTAGAATTTAGAACCACTTCTGGCAAAATCTGGTCAGATCAATCTCTTAAAAATTTTATCATTCAGTTTGCGTTTTTATTGACATATATAATAGACTTATTCCAATGCTAAACTTGTGTAAACATGAGGAAATTTCGTTTGAGTCCAACAATGAACCAATCATGCTTGAGCTTCTTTTACAAACATTAATTGTCAAGTTAGAATTTAGAACCACTTCTAGCAAAACCTGGTCAGATCAATCTCTTAAAAATTTTATCATTCAGTTTGCGTTTTTATTGACATATATAATAGACTTATTCCAATGCTAAACTTGTGTAAACATGAGGAAATTTCGTTTGAGTCCAACAATGAACCAATCATGCTTGAGCTTCTTTTACAATCATTAATTGTTAAGGTCGTTTTCATTCAAACATCTTACGGATGACTTTTCTTGGAATGGGTTATATATGGATCTCCTTTTACATCCACTACAGAGGGAATGATGAGGTAAATAAACTTTTGCACCTAGTACTAACTTTAATTTGTTGAACCAATCCACAGGTTCAAATTCACTCTTTTCTTACATAGTTAATTTAAATCTAATCGTATAATTTTAATTTGCATGTCTAATTTATACTCTCACACCTCACAAATCACTTTATAGTTCTTTTTTCTCTTTTTCTTTTTTCCTTTTCAAATAAATTTCTTTCTAACGCCTTATAAGCCTTCAATGTATTATAATTTATATATCAACTTGTTTTCTTTCTTTCTTTTTTTTTTTCTTTTTACTTCTTATTCCAAACGTGCATAATACTAAACCTATCACCGTTATATATATATATATTTTTATCTAATCTCCAAATTTTTTTCCTTTCAACTTTTAAAATTTTCCCCACTTTTTTCCTCTCATTTAAATGGTTTAAAACATTTATTTTCACTATTTTTAATCAAAAGTTTAATCATTCAACCAAATTTATTAGCTTTGATTATAACGGACAATTAGAGATTTGTGAAGTATATTATTTAACAAATTTCACTTTTTACTCAATAACTTAAATTAAAATTTTTTATTTGTCTTTATCTTTTCAGACTCATGATATTGTTTACAAACAATAGAACGGATAATTTTTATTTTTTATTTTACTATTTATTCGTAAATGATACTCGCCAAGAAAATTTAAAAAATAAAAGCCTTTTGTTATCAAGGCATTCCCTTCTAGTAATACGTCTAAAAATCGAGATATTATGTTCCTGCAGTATGATTTTTCTTTCTCTTTCTTTTTTTGTATTAACTATTAGTAACAACTGCAATAAATTTTTTAAAGTTATTTGATAAATTTTTTACGAGTTTGATATATATATATATATATTTGAATGTCCACGTTATAAAATTTTACCGTGTGTAATATAAAACTGCTCCTATTTATGACTCAGACAGTGCAAGATTTAAAAAAAAAAATCAAAAAACTAAAACTGCATGGTTCTCACTTATAATAAAAATAATATGAACTAAATAGATCATTTAAGTAATTACTAATGTAAGCGCTGTGTCACGTGGTGACGTCTGACCTCACATACTGAACTAGGCACCGTCCCAAGTTCTATATAAATCCCCATGCACTTGATCATAAAATAAACCCAATCAAATACATGTCCATTGTTGTAGCCAAATATATATATATATATATATCTCGCTCCGAAAGCATGAGGCTCCTCAAGAACCTCGGCGTTGTTCTCTCCTTCCTCTGCCTCACTACTCACTTCTTTGCCTCATCCCACGCAGCCAGAGTCGATGTCATTAACAACTGCGGCTACACTGTCTGGGCCGCCGCCTCTCCCGTCGGCGGCGGTAGGCAGCTGAATTCCCGCGAATCATGGCCCCTTGATGTGCCGGCCGGAACAAGCGGGGCCCGAATCTGGGCCCGAACGGGCTGCAGCTTTGACGGGGCGGGTCGCGGCGGGTGCCAGACTGGCGACTGCGGTGGCGTCCTTCAGTGCCAAGGCTACGGTAGAGCTCCCAACACCCTAGCGGAGTTCACGCTGAACGGATTCTCAAACTTGGACTACATCGACATCTCGGTCATCGACGGGTTCAACGTTCCGATGGAGTTCAGCTCCGTGTCTGGTGGGTGCAACCGGGTGATCAGGTGCACCGGCGATATCATCGGACAGTGCCCCCCGGAGTTAAGGGTAGACGGAGGGTGCAATGGCGCTTGTCCAGTCTTTCATACCGACCAGTATTGCTGCAATTCTGGCAACTGTGGGCCCACACCTTACTCTAAATATTTCAAGGATCGGTGCCCCGATGCTTATAGCTACCCTAAGGATGACCCGACCAGCTTATTCACCTGTCCTTCTGGGACCAACTATAAGGTCGTGTTCTGCCCTTGATTATCAATTGCAGTCCTTGCGCATATATATGATATAATTACCATGTATAAATAAATGTCTCCTATACATATTTACTCTTGAAAAATTGTAGGAGGGCAGAGGGCTTGATTAGGAGGTTTCGAGTTTGAAACCTTAAAAGAGTATGTATAAGTGAGAGTTACAGGCTCCACAACATTAATATATATATATATGTGTGTGTGTGTGTGTAAACATATATCCTTTGGTTAAGTACGTAAAATAAATTGTCCAAGAAAATCGATGATGTTCATGAGTCATATGACATTATTGATTTTCTTTATTTCCTGTACTTTCCCCCTTTCTTAATGACATGCTTTAATCGATTTAAAATGAAAGAAGAATTACTTCGCTACGCGTTATATATTGTGCAAATATCCGTTACGTACAGCAGATAGGGCTCAGCCTAAAAAACGTGAGCGCCATTGCACGAGCTCCTATATGATCGCACTAAAGCGCAAATTAGCTTAGCGGTTTTTAATAAGGAGCGATAAACACCTAATAACATAGAAATGGCTTTTCTCGCTTATTTAGTCAAGTTAAGCTTTGGATTTGTTCCACTTCCTTCAAGGGTTTCGTGCCTCCCCGATTTAGAGAGTGGTTAATGCCGGTTATATGGTGTTCAGGGCAAGAACAACAAATTTTCGTCCAAATTTTAAAAGCCAGCATTGATTTGGAATATAAAATGTGAATAATCATAATAAAACACTCGTCTCTTTGTCCGTTTTTCATCTAAAATGGTAGGCATTTTCTACTGGGGTTTTTTCTACTAGAGATTTTCCCGGCGTCTATTTGACACGTTTAAATTTAGAAAATGAAAAATTTTTCATTTCAAAAAAAATAAACATTCCTAAATTTCTGTATCTGAACATCCAACATTTTTCATTTTTGAAAAATGAAAAAAGAGCTCTCTAGAAATAAAAAGTTTTCATTCATCCAAACAACTTTTCACTTTTAAAAAAAATTCTAAACAACTTTTTATTTTTCATATCTAAAAATTTTTCATTTTTCAAAAATAAACACCCCATCCAAATAGACCCTTTGATTCTAATAGAACTATATTGAAAAACAAATAATGTTTGAAATCAGGATCGTAGAAATCAGGATCGTATTTGTTACTCGAAATGAATCAATAGATTAATTAATCCATCTCTTTATTTCATCAATTTTACTATTCTGACGTAAGCTTCTGCTACGTCACGTTCTCTTTTTCTAACAATTATCATTGTTTGAAATCTGACAATCAAAAGTTTGTCAAGCTGAAATGTCTCTGTCGGAGTATTGAAAAACTTTTTTTTTTAATTAAAAGCTCCCTAACAGAGGCCCGATCACTCACTGCTGTCAAATATTTGACGGAAAACTACAGCATGTGTGTTTTTTTTTTTTTAATGCAAGGTCTCGTTTTGTAAACGCATTATATTTACATTGCGTTTGAATATAATGTATTAAATGTAATTTATATTTAAAGAAAAAGCATTATCATTGCATTTAAATATAATGTATGTTTGAGTGAAAAGTATTTGAATTATATTTTAATAATGAATATATGATGTGATGGGTAAAAGTAGAGAGAAAAAAAGAAGAGAGAATATATGATGTAATTAAAAAAGATAATAAAAAATGAAATAATAAATTATGATTGTGTTGGATTTAAAATGTGATGTAATTGATATTTGAATGAAATATTTTTGTATTTGAGAGAAAATTATATTATATTTAAATGTAATGTCAAAAAAATACGTTGTCCAAACGCGGACTAAGTTTACTGTATTGTCCTTAAAATTTCAAATAAAAACTTTGCCCAAAAGAAAATATAAAATATAACAAAACTACCATTCAAATCCCTCCTATGAGACCAGTCCCAACCGTGGCGGCTGCCCCAACAGAGTCTCTGCAGTGCTTCGTCCGTAAGAAGATGGCGGTGGCGGTGAGATACTGCAGCGCGGACGCGGCTTGATCAAGATCATCGGTTGTCCGATCGAGCTGGTGGAGCTGGAGATATTCCGGTTCAAGGCCTACGAGGCGATCCTCCTCCTCGTCCGCCACCCCTTCGCCGGCGTCGACATGATGATCCACGTCAAGGGCGGCGGACACAGAGCAAAATAATGTCTAGGTTCCGACCTCAAACGGAAGACGATTTCATCCTCTCTTATGGTTTTTCTGTCACCGGGGTCAGATTCATGAAGGAGGGGGGAGATCACGGTGGTGCCTTGCTTGGCTCGCGATGGCGAGCTCAATCTCGAGAAGATTGAGATGGATGGTGAACTAAAGCAAGGAGATTTATAGGTACTGTTACGGGGGTTTTGATTTTGGTGGTTGATAAGATTCATCATATCATGTTTGTTTAGAAATTTTATTTAAAAAAAAATTCCATTTTAAAAGAATAAATTTTTTTAAAATTTTGAATCTAAATATCTAAATTTTTTTTTTAAGTAAAAATTTTTTTTTATTTATTTAAATAATCTTTCATTTAAAAAAAATAATTTTTAATGTTTTAAATTAAAAAATATTTTATTTTTTTAAAATAAATCGTCTATCCATAAATATCATCAGTGTTTAGAAGCCATGGTAGAAAGAGGGGTTGTTTTTGTTATTTTCTTCACTTTGGGGTACGGCGTAGAGAGAGAAAGAGGAAAGAAAGAATATTAGATGGTTAAGCGGCTGGATTATGAGATTTAAGTTAGTTGCTGAGAAGAGAGAGGAGCTGAATGAGGACCATGGAGGTTCGCATTTCGAAGCAACGGTAGCCATGGCGGCTCCTAAATTTTTTTCTGATTTTTATTTTGTTTTATTTTTCTCTTGCAAATACATTTATTGGTATTGTTTTACCAAAACACCCTTATAATTGTCTTGAGTGCAAAACCGTGAGGAGTTAACGTTACTGAGTAGAAATGATTTTTTACGTCATTTTCAAAAGGTAAGAGAGCTTTTAATTAAGGAAAGAAAAAAGGAATAGAGATCAAAATTGTATCTTTATAAAAAACAACTTGGAAACGAATAAGGGTTCGTTTGGTGAACGTATTACATTTATATTGCGTTTGAATACAATGTATTGAATGTGATTTGTATTTGGAGGAAAAATATTAGCATTGCATTTGAATGCAATGTGTGTTTGGGGGAAAAGTATTTGATTTGTATTTTAATAATGAATATGTGATGTGATAGGTAAAAGTAGAGAGAAAAAAAAAAAGGAGAGAGAATATATGATATAATTAATAAAAATAATAGAAAAAGTGAAATAACAAATAGTGATTGTGTTAGATTTAAAATGTGATGTGATTGGTATTTGAATGAAATATTTTTGTATTTGGGGGAAAATTACATTGCATTTAAATGCAATGCCAAAAAAATTTGTGTCCCAAACGCCTACTAAGACTATTTAACCTTTCTTTAAATATTATCCATACTTGAAAATGGCTAGCATATAACACAACACAACAATTTCCAAGAAAATTATATTACCAGTCCTCTTCATCATAATCACCAATATAATCACTAACTCAAAATGCTTAAATACAAAGAAAACTTATATATAAATCCAAACAAACAAATCCAATTTCAAACCCAATCAAATTAACAACAACAATAATAAAATACTATAAGCTCCAATCTTAAAGAAGACCAACAAGAATCCACCTGACTATAGTTGAAGTAAAAAAAAATATATATTATAGTGTAATTAATAAAACATGTTATTGGTCGGCGCCATTGTTTGCATGCAGTACTGGTGTAATGGTGTGCGTCCTATATATAAAAATGATATAATAATTCATGATGTGCTCATGCATTTTCACAAGCGGTATAAACAGAATGTTAATTTCCAAGACAACTAATATTTTATTTTTTACGACATTGGGGTCTATAAATATAACTCAGCATGTTCAAACATGGTTTTAGGGATAAATTAAACTTTCCCTCCTAAATTTTAGATCCTATCATAAAATGGCGATTGAATTTCAATTTGTGATATTTTTTCTACTCTAAACTTTTGAAAAGATAGTGAATTTCTTCCATCAATTGAATTTTTGACAAAAAAAAATACACATAACACTAGTTTGGAAGTATGGATTGAGGGTATTAAATGTGAAATTTTGAAGTGGTATACATTGACGACACGTTTCCAAGGTTCTAAGTCAATCCTTGAATTGTTGGGCCTCATGTACAGTGATGGTCATGTCACGGCTCTGTGCTTTGCTCTCTGTCTTTTGAGACAATTTCAGAGGTCGTAGTTATTATTGTATAGATCCTGATTCTGCAGGTTGATTGTTTTGTTGGGGCTGCGATGGTAGTCCTACCTTAGCTCTTAGATACGCAACTTCCTCCCTCTCTTGGGCCCATTTTTCCATCCTTTTCTACTTACTGTTACTCATAGTAGGCTGAGGGCGATCGTTGTTAATCCCAGTAAATTCACGGGGTTCGTGTTCACAAGCATATTGTTGGCTGGGCATTATTCCTCTAAGCCTTAACTAATGCCTCAAATTGTTGCTATAGTTGGTCCAGCACATTGTTAATTCTTTAGAGATTTCCATTCATTTCTTCTACGTGACCTTCCAAAATCGTTGTTCGAGAAGGCCAGCCACACTATTTATTTGACTGCTCGACTTGTTGGGTTGCTCCATTTCCTCTTTGGTTTGCCATAACAGTTGTCAATGGTTCTCTGTCTTCCTTTTTGTGTCGACTGTTAATTGTGAAAATCAACCTAACAAAGCCGGAATCGAATGTGTGAAACAGATGTAGAATGGCAATAAAGATTTGAGAGAAAAAATAAATAAAAGACGCAAATTTTTGTAGAGGTTCTCCCTCTATACAAAGGGTATGTCCTCTTTAGGGAACTCTTAAAGAATGATTTCACTATTTGTCAAACAAAGTATAGGGAACGCTCTCGAATTTTTTTTTTAAGTTCTTGAGTGCACAAAAAGCTATCTCTATCTGTGAGGCATGCAGGCCCTTTTTATAGCATGCTGCCTCTAATTCAAATTTTGAATTACAAGTGTTTAAAATTCACCAATACCAGACCCTCTTGTCTTAAATTTGAGCCATGTGTCCATAGATTCAGATAAACTCGAATCCACTCATCCCTTGATATCTTGAAGGGGAAACTTCTCGGTTGTTAATATAACTTTTAAAGATCTCGGATCCTTGAAGTTTTAATTCGAAAATCCTTATCTGACATCATGTTGCGAAGGAATTCAGCACCTTATTAATAGTCCTGAGATCATATTAAATTATAGAAGGTGCCTTTTCAATTTAAGAATTGGATTCTCTCGTTTTCTAGACATTAATCAAATTATATTTGAAAATCCGACAATCATCAACATCAAGTTTACAAAAAAAAAAAAAAACAATTCATCATGTTGAAATTTCTTTGTGAAAGTATTAACAAAACAATTTGTTCTCTCCCTTATGGAAGAAGTGGAACAAGTACTTGAGCAGAAAGAACAGGATATGTGGGTGACATGAGACTAGCTTAGTAGCTTTAGCTTATACATAGATTAAATCAACGCTGTATTTTTGTATGGAAAAAATTGCCGTGGCACTTTACCAAATAGCGATTTGAGAGGAGGACAATTCTGTATTTTATGACAAAAAAAAAAAAAAGTGATGTTTTGATAGTTATATTCGCGAGGGAGTGGACGAAATATTCCACAGATCCTATCCTCATCGTCTTTATTATATTAAATATTTATAGATAGGGCCATCAAACCCTTCTTGGCCGTCGTCTCTTAGTTTCACAAGTCAAGCCAACTTGTATCGTTGTGAAAAGTAGTCAGTTGTCACTTAGTTTGGCCCTACATTGTACTATTATATATAATAGTAAAGTAAAGCCCATATTCACCGTTTATTAAATAGTGTTTTTTTGGATTTTGACTTTTTTGGATGCACCTTTCAATTTGTTACTGAGTTCGGATTAAGAAATTGATTTTTTTTTTTTATCCTTTTGGGTCTTCTTTAGAGTTAATTTTCTCGATTTACTCTTGAATTTATCGTTGTGCCTGGCTTAAGGCATTAATTATTTAGTGCTCTTTACTTGAATTTAAAAACTTACCTTTTATTCTCTCTCTCTCTCTTGTTAGGTGTATGCTTTTTAGTTATTTAGCTCCAAAACGTTAAGTCCCATTTGCATTTGTTTTTCATTAGTTTACTTATAATCAATGTAAATATAATATGAAAAAAAAAATTCTTACTTTTTTCTATTTTTAAAATTAATTATTAATTTTATTACAGTGACAAAAAAAATAAAAAAGAGATAAATAAAAACTTTAATATAATATTTTAATTTATATTATTATATAAATATTCTATTGTATTTCAAATAAATGGTATCTTATTATAAAATATTTTAACATAATATATATCATAATAATTTATATTTATTATTTTATTAATCATGTATTATAATAATTTACAAACATGCTGCAATAATGGTATTGCTCGTTAGTTACTAGCGAAGTGGAGAATTCAAGGCCGACTAATAGATAATCACTTTTACATCAACACGTTTTTTTAGTAAGTTTTTTTATAGTTAGTAATTTATAATTTCACGAGTCAGGCCGACTTGTATCGTTTTTGAAAAGTAGTCAGTTGTTACTTTGTATGGCCCTACACAAAAATTACTTATCCAAGTGGAGAATTCACCACCGACTATTAAATAATTACTTTTATATCAACACGGTTTTTTTTTGGGTAAGTTTTTATAGTTGGTAATTTATATATCCACTTTCATAATTAGATTCTTTGATTGCAAAGTGAAGGGGCGTTTAGGATAAAAGTTTGAAATGAAATTTTAATATTAGAGTTGGTTGGGTTTTTAAAATTTGTTTTGTTGATTTAAAAAACAAAGATAAAAATAAATCTCAAAAGTTCAATTTTGAGCCTTCCATCCACACACCCTCTGTGTTTCAACGGTTCTGATCAAAATCAATTTTCGACGTACCGAGACTGTTTATTCAATGAGCTACTTCGACACTATTTTATTTAAAAAAAAAAGAAAAAGTTCAAAAGAGCTACTTATAAGCTGTTTCATGATGAGAACATCAATAACAATCAAGCGGTGACTTCCACTTTAGAAAATTATTATTTATTTTTATTTTTAATATATTTACATTTTTCTTATACAATAAAAAATTGATTATTTTATATAAGTCCTCCCTTAAAGATTTCATCATTTTTGGTACGTTCTTACCGATATAACGCATCTAATTTCCACTTCTCTGTAGCGGTGCTCTAAAGTTTTGTCTAATAGTCGAATGGCTGCTACTATAATTAATTTTCGATAACTACTTGTTTGCGGCTGCAAACCATAAAAAGTATATTCAGCGAAAGGTCAGTGTACAGATACAAAACTAAACCCAAGGAGGAAAGGAGGGTTTGAAAAGGCAACAAATCCAAAACAAAAGCATGATAAACAGGTGTAACGAAAAAATTTAGTAAAAAAAGTCTAATCTGGGAGAAAAAGAGCTCATGATCTTTCTAAATAACATTTTGGGGGATAAGCCGCCGTGCATTATGGAAATGTACATACATATATAAATATATAGAGCATATATATATATCGTTTTCTACTATATGAAAAAGAGAGATAAATTTAACAAGGGTAAATTTATTAATGATTAGCTAGATGGTTTTTCTTTGCTTACAGTCATAACTATTGCCTTGCCATAACTTGACCCAAAAAAAAAAAAACCAGCTTTTCATTTTTTTTGCAAGATTGCAATTGCTGGATCTAGGTGGTGTTTTCAGTTGGAGTTTTACAAATATTAATTAGAGTTAAAAAAACGTAACTTGATCATGTTTTTGAAAAAAAAAAAAGGTGAATCTTACCGATTTTTAAAGTTTATGTTTTTAAGAGAGATACAGAGAAGTGAATAGTAAAATTGGTTTATTTTTGGACAAAAAAACAAAAATCTTTTGGAAAATTTTTAAGGGAGAAGGAGGAAAATATGTCAAAATTAAAATTGAATAAAAGTAAATACCAGAAAAGTTTTGAACTTTTAATAAATAGCATATTGTTGATAAATAATGATTTATCATAATTAAAATTTCAAAAATATCCCTTATGTGTAAATTTTGATAAATTTATTTGGAAATCATTTTTTACTTGGTAAATCATTTATTTACGTATGTAAATCATTGATTTACCAATTCTGCACCTAGAATTTTCTCAAGAAACAAGCAGATAGCTTAAAAATTTTACTGGTAAATTATTTATTTACGTATGTAAATCATTGATTTACCAATTCTCCACCCAAAATTTTCTCAAGAAATAAGCAGATAATTTCTCAGAAAAACAAAAACGAAAAATCTAGCTTCCAACAAAAGTTCGCAGAAGAAATAGAAAGGGAAAGGGAAAGAGAGAGAAAGGGAAAGAGAAAGAAATAAAATTTAGAAAGAAATATGGTATAATTATAAAATTACATTACTCTTAAATCAAAATTGTTATTTATTTTTTAAGTTAAGTAAATATGCTATTTACTTTTATTGACTAAAACAATTGACCTATTTGTTATAATTTCCCAATTTTTAATTGGAGTGGGAGCTCCAAAAATAGCCTAAGCACTGTCCTTAACATCTTGTTAAATCTGCCCAACCAGCCTTAACGACCATATTCATCTCCAATTGAGCTAGTAACGCTGCACTCATGATCTAACTTTTTGTCGTCTGTTTGCTTGGTCTTACACTATTTCTCTATTAAACAGGAAAATTAAAAAAAAATTTAAATGCCATTCTATATATATATAATTTAAATTTTGGTTGCACGATGCTCACTTAAGTTGTAATTTTGAAACAAATTTTTATTTCTTTAATTTTTTGTTATTTTTAATGAAATTTATGGAGGGCTTGATAGATAAATTTGCAAACAGGTGGTAATGGCTTAATTGAAACGTTGATGTTAGTCTCTTTCCTATGAACATGTAGTCTTAGCTTCATACCTGGTTGAATTACGTGGAAATTAAGTGGTATCCTTGATTGGCTCCCACAACTGCCCATGGTCGAAGAGGACAATTCTTTTTCTTTTTTTTTCCACATTATTTATTATGTGATTCTAGGCCTTGCGACTTTTCTTCTTCGTGAGCCCCTCCATTATTCTGTAGAGATGAACGAGCATTTAATGCAGGAAATTTAGAAAAATGTCACAAAATCAAAATCATGATTTTGATTAACTTTTACCAAAAAGACATTTACAAAAATGCCATCGATAAATATTTTATTTATCAATAAAAAATATTCGTTTACTCTTTTATTGGTAAATTGATAATATACCAAATATAAATATTTCATTTACCAAAATCATAAAATGCATGATTGATTTATATTCATTTACTTTTTTTAAAGTATATTGTTAAATCATAGGATTTTATTAAAATACATTGTTTATGAATATTATTATGATTTTAGTATAAATGATTGATTTATTGATGGTAAATAAAACATTTGCCAGTAGTAAATGATTAATTTATCGATAGTAAATGAAACATTTAGACTTGTAAATTTCATTAACTATTCTCTCTTTTTCCTTCCTCAACCCATGTGATCACCCTTTTCACTCTCTCTCTTTGTAGCAATGTTGACGAGAATTAGCAACATTGGCGAGGGTCGGAAAAGCCAATGGTGGATGGCATCAAAATGGTTGGCCCTAGCAAACTTGGAGATGGCAAGGGCCTGGATCTCTTCCTCATAAAGTTAGGATCGCCTCTTTTATGGACGTCACATTAACGATTGGAAGTCATGATCAGAGCTGCTGATCGGGGCTCCACCACCATTGCTATTTACGGTGAGATCTAGCAATTAGACATGGTAGAAGGAGAATCTCCGCCGCACGATTTCCTCTCCTTTTGGTGTTGCAATCTCACCCTCGGTGTTATAATATGCAATTAGATATCTTGATCCCAACTCCTGCCATTACTACAAATATGATCTTTAACGATGTTATATATCATTGCTGATAATTGTCATTGCAAAATATTTTCTTTTGTTTACATTAGATTTGTTGTCGTAATTAATATATGTGACGACATGTCATCGCATGATCTAGACCATTAATAATGACAGCTTGTGATAAATATTGTTTTCCTGTCAAAAGGGACATAGTGTGAACTTGATTTGCATCAACTGATAGTCATTTGCGATATTATCGTTACAAATATGAGTTTATTATCACTGGCATTGATGAGTCAAAGTATTTTTGGGAATATTTACAATGATACATCGTCACAAATACTAATGAAATTTAATTCTTCACAAAAAATAACTTCAAAATATTCCCAAAAATACTCCCAAAAATACTAATGATATATTTACAATAACTTCAAAAAATATCATCACTAATAATAATTTTAAATTATTTTAGGAATATTCTCAAAATAATCTTAATGATCTAGAACGAGATGTCATCATTTTGAATCATATTTGCAATGACTTTAAAAGCTTTAGCGATGACGTATTATTCTCACAAAAAATTTTGCGTATAAACCAGAAAACAGAGACTTCTTCCACATTGTACTTGGTTTTTCCTCGACAAGCTCTTGAAATTTTCTCATTCTCTCTGCCCTAATCATTTTAAAATCTCAAAAAAAAAAAAAAATCCCAAACCTTCTCAAACTTGTTTTTACCACAAAATTTTGACACCTAACTCGCCATAATATCTTCAACTTTGCCTCCATTTTGTCATTGTCATTGTGTTCTATTACTATCGCGAACTCTAACTGACTGTGTTTCCAATCCCCAATTTTTATGGGTTTTGGTGTAGTAAGTTTCTATTTTTTTAAATATTTTTTTGGATTATGGAATTGAGATTGTGATTTGTGATATGTGATAGAGAATTGTGAATTTAAATGTGTTTGTGGTTAGATTGTGAATTTGGTTTGAGAATAGTTATTAAAATGGAATTGAGATTGTAATTGTTAGTTTAGTAATTGTTAGATTGATATATAAAATGGAATAGATATTTAATTGTTTGTTTGGTAATTAAGATTGTGAAATATTAATTGTTTGTTTGTTTGATTGGTAGTTGTTAGATTGATAATGTTTCAATGTTGTTTGTTTGGTGATTTTTGTGACGATTTATTTGTTGATAGGTATAGATTTTTTTAAATTGGTAACATGATTATAATATGTGTGGGTTGGATTAAAATTTTTATTAAATTAGTAAAATCAAATTAATATAATTCATTATTGAAAATAAAAAATATTTTTAATGAAAAATATGTAAAAGAAAACGAATTACATTATTTAATTAAAAAATATTTAATAATAAAAAAAATATGAATTAATAATTATATATCATTACATTCTTTATTGAAATTAAAAATTAACATAAATAAAAAATATGAATTAATAATTATTTGTCATTATATTCTTTTTTGAAATAAAAAATTAAAATAAGTTAAAAAATATGAATAATGAGTTAAAAATTAGCATAAGATTTCACAAAAATTTAAAAATTAAAATTTTTTCTTTTAAGTTTTGATATGTGACTGGATAGTTACAAAAAAAAAAAAAAAGAGTATACGAGTACCTAGAAGGCATTTGTCAGTATAGTCTCTGGTTTGATAGTACGATCAGCATTCATATTAGGGATATATGTGATCCGTTCCTTGATGCCTGGAAAGATGTAAATCTTTAGCACAAGAGAGACATTCAGCAGTACATGCTGGAATCATTTAACTTCATTGTAATTCAATTTTTTCTACAGTTAAGCATAATAAAATTGCTTAACATGTTGACTGTGTGGCAGAATTAGTTTTTTCTTGATTGCGAGTGCTAGGATGGTATCTTCTATTCTGTAATTGATATGGAGGCTGTTAAATGGTACAAGGACTAGAAGAGTGGCCTCCACAAGCACTTCAAAACTATTGGTGAGATCGTAAACGAGAGAGCAGCTACAGCTAACCTCCTAAAGAACCTCAGGAATCAAGATCACTAGGATCTTTACTACAATAGGTTCATGTTCAACGTTTGTAATGCTGGTGATTTTTTATATATAAAAAATTTCAATTCTACTAACACTAAATATAATCATAAACAAAAAATTCGGACATATATAAAAATAATTAGGCAACTAGAAGTGGTTGAGCTTACATAATTAGGTGTTGTGCTCATTGCATCATGATAAGAAGGTTAGTTTTTTTTTAATGGTTTATTCAATATAAAATTTAACTTTGATAGTTGATTAGACTATCTAAACACATTCTAATTATTGGACAGGCCAACACGTGGATCTAGCAATTGATGTTTGCCGTAGACAATTGGGACAATATGTATTATTATGAAAAAAAAAACCCACAATCTCAGGATTACTGGAATAATATAATTGGTCGGTCTCCTGTTATCATTGTTATCTCAGCAAGGGAGCCAAGTCCCCTTAACTGTAGATATGTAAGATGGTTCTCCATGCACCTTGCCTAAGGTCAACTCCTCCATTCGCAAGATCACTTTTGTCAGGAATTCAGAGACTTAGTTGGAAACTGCCGCCAAATCTGGTTCCAAGAGGAAGGCACACAAAAAAGCCCTAGATCTCACACAAGAGAGAGGAAGAAAAAGAGAGAGATTAGAGAGAAGAGAAAAAAGACAATTAAAAGGTTACAATAGAATTCCTTAACGACCAATTTATCTTTTTCAGAAAAAGAAAAAAGAAGAGTGATAATATTGTTAACCACCATAAAATGTGACAGCTTAGTGACCTATGTATATTATAGTCAGTCATTAGACTCCACATGGTAAAATGCTATCGCATTCATCCACATTTTTTTACTATTTTTTTTTTCATGTGAAATAGTGGGCATTTTAAACCTTGTTTTTTTTTTTTTGTCTATTTAATAATTCAATTATCTCTTTCTATGATTATCATCATCAAGTTGTTAGAAATTTTCCCACTGGGTTAGCTAAACGACCGAAATCGGTCAGGTATCATATCAGGCCCGAAATTTGAGAAAATTTCTTTTAAATTTCTAGAATGGAGGTCCATAAGCCGCCATACTTGAAAAAAAAAAAATGACGGAAATATGACATTCATCAAGTTTATAAGAAATGAAACAAAAACCAATTTGTCAAGTTGAAATTTCTCCAATGGACGAATTCATGTGGACAGAGTACTCGCGCGAAAGATCGTGGGTGTAATAATAGGATAAGTATGGAGGACAATGTCAGAAGACTGTATCCAATTCGTTAATTCGCGACAACGACATTTCTGCATTTTCGCGGAAACAAAGGAACAATATTTTATAGTAAAAAAATACGCAGTGGACTGGCGTTGATGGTTTCTTGACTTCACAAGTCAAGCCAACTTGCATATTTTGAAAAGTATGAGAAGCTAGGTCCTACTCAATTAACTTCTATTTGATATACGGATATTAATATGGTTTGACTAATATTTCATTAAATATATATATATATTTAAAATATATGCGTGTGTGTGTCATAGCATATGCAATTCTGTAAATCACAAACGAAAATTACAATTATAAATGGTATCGAACACAACTCTCATTCAAAGTCCTTCCTCCCCATGGTACGAGACAATTTTTTTCTTTTTTTTTTTTTTTTGCAAACAAATTGAAATTTGCTTATATATATCATATATAAGTGATAAATAGTATTTTGTCATACAATATTTGGTTCGCCACTCCTCAATTGATACCGACTTAAACAATATATTATCAGTCATTTCCTCCCGCCCCATATATATATATATATGTATGTATGCAATATTATCACTGTCGGCATAAATTAATTTGTTGAGACGAATACATTATGAAATATTGCCAATAATAAAAAGACAATATTGCCAATGATGACGTGCTACTTTATAACTCGTAGGACAGAAAGCGTGACAGAAGGAGGAGATGGTGGATCCTCCACCTACACAGTCAATACAAACAAATTATTTCCTCATTTGACATAAGGTTTGACTTCGAAAGCAACTATCACACGTAACGGGTCATATGTTAAATTTGAAAAGAAAACAAATTTTTAAATATAAATTATTGATTTAATTATAATTTTATTAATTTTTTTAAAAAATAAAATAAAATATAAAAATTTGAGTTCACAACTGACACTCCCTAGCTCTGCACCAGTCCGCTGGGGGAATACAAGAACAAGTGCGTGTATATATTTGTTGTTCTTGACTTCTTGTACACTGCAAGGTGCGTTAGGTCCTTTGCTACGAGGTAGAGTGGGTCCGTGGGATATGACTTTGTTAGAGTGATGGTTTAATTCCACGTTGACAATGTAGGTAAATGTATTTGTATATATGTCTTCTTGACTTCCTGTACACTTCCGATGAGTATTTATTTATGAGTCGAATGTTTATAATTTTATATTTATATTATATTTAAATATAATATAATTTTTATGTAAATATAAAAATTTTATATTCAAATATAATATATTTCAATAACATCTTAAATATATTTATTATTTTAAAATATTTTAAAAATAAATTTTTTTTCATTCACATCATATTTTCTCTCTATCTTATTTTTTTAATCTACTTTTATCAATCATATTAACTTTTTAACTCTAAAATATAATTTAAATATTTTTTTATCTAAATACATATTACATTTAAAATGTAAAACAAATACTTTTTATCTAAATGTAATATTTATTTATTATATTACATTCAAATATAACATGAACGTAATCCGTTTATGAAACGTCTAGTTAGTCTTTTACTACGGTAGAGTGGATCTGTGCTACGATGTCAGTGTAATATTATCACTACCGGCATTAATTAATTTGTTTAGACGAACACATAATCAAAAAACAATATTGCCAAGGTATGGACCTCACTTTGTGCACCATGCACCAACCAAAATTCTATATAAATCCCCATGCACCTTATCACAGACACACACCCAATATCGTTCAAAAGCTTCGCATATATACATTGTAGCCAATATCTCTCCTATTTCAAAAAATGAGGCTCCTCAAGAACCTCTCTCTTCTCTCCTTTCTCTTTCTCACTCACTTCTTTGCCTCAACCAACGCCGCTAGATTCGACATTCGAAACAACTGCCGCTACGTTGTCTGGGCCGCCGCTGTGCCTGGTGGCGGCAGGCGGCTAAACCCCGGCGAAAACTGGCCCCTTGTCGTGGCCGCTGGCACAACAGCGGCCCGCATTTGGGCCAGAACCAACTGCAACTTCGACGGCGCAGGCCGCGGCAGATGCCAGACCGGCGACTGCGGTGGGGTCCTCGCATGCCAGGGCTACGGCCAGCCTCCCAACACCCTGGCGGAATACGCGCTGAACCAGTTCAACAACCTCGACTTCTTCGACATCTCGCTCGTCGACGGGTTCAACGTTCCGATGGAGTTTAGCCCCACATCCGGCGGCTGCCGCGGGATCAGCTGTACCGCGGATATCAACGGTCAGTGTCCCAGCCAGCTAAGAGCACCCGGCGGATGCAACAACCCTTGTACTGTCTTCAAAACCGATCAATATTGTTGTAATTCCGGCAGTTGTGGGCCCACATCTTACTCTAAGTTTTTCAAGGATCGGTGCCGTGATGCTTATAGCTATCCTAAGGATGATCAGACAAGCACGTTCGCATGCCCTGGTGGGACCAACTATAGGGTCGTCTTCTGCCCTTGATCAGATCAACTGCAGTCCTTACAGATATATATATATATATATGTAATATATAAGTTCGAATAATGCCTCGTTCTTGTTACGAGAGTGCTAGCTAGCTAGCTAGCATGCCATGCAAACCTTGCCTTGTTGGTTTGTGTTACGTTATGTCAAAGTAGTACGTACTTGTCGGAACTCGGTAGAGTGCTGACATGACGATCGATGTGTTTTTTTCCATTTTTTTCTTTTTCCCTAGTGTGATACTTTTCTTTATTTTGCTTGCTTATTACATGGTATATGTTTTCTCTATGCATGAAGCTGTATAATGATGTTTAACGATAATTAACCAACTAAAAAGCAATAATATGGGGAATATATATGAATCAGTGCTCCATAAATCAATAACTAGCTGAATGAGTACAAAAACCACGTAATTAATATTTATAGCTAAAAGAGAAATAACCATAGCAATGAGTCAACGTCATGTACACGTACGCTATGTTTGTATACATTTTAGATTTGACATGGCAGGAATTAATTAGATATTTTTTCTTAGAGTTTTAATATCCGAGTTCGTATTCATATTTTACGATCTAAAAGTGATATTCCGTAGAAACTGTCTAAAAAAATTGCTAGATTAATTTGGGAATAGAAAAATTACAAGACGACAGATTCCTACCTCCGGTTCCGATCGTTGATGGAATGTCATGATTTTTTTTCCCTCAAAATTAATAAACAAATTGTTAAAAAAAAAATACATGCCGTTTCATTGAAAATAAATAAATAAATAGACGGATGAATATTGTTAAAAAAAAAAAAAGTAGGGATCATATCGAGCTATTTTATTATGGTAAACGCCTTGTTTAGTCTTGTTTTGTCATTTTTATAGAAACACAGTTCGATTTTCGTAAAATAATAATAATAATAACAAACACAAAACGACTACCAAAGAACAACAAAATTTCGAAACGCGTACGATTGACTTGCTTTAAGTCAATCAGTCTTGACGGATCATTAACAATATATCCTCGTCCAATCCATCGGAACCATATAATATATTTCACCAAAAAGATAGATAGAGGCGATCAAATTGCTAATTCTTAATAAAGATAGATGGGCAAGAATCCGACCTCCACCTTCATCTTCCTTCTAAGCCTCACTCACTCCTTGCTCTCTTCACAAACAACTCAAATAGAGATCTTAAACAAGTACTCCTACACCGTTTGGGGGGCCGCCGATTCTGGCCTCGGAAAGCAGCTAAACCATGGCGAGACATGGACTCTCACCAACCTCCCCGGCTCAGGCCGCATCTGGGGGCGAACCAACTGCGCTTTCGACGGCGAAGGGCGGGGAAAATGCGAGAGCGGCGACTGTGGTGGCCAACTTGAGTGCAAAACCAAAGGCCGAGCCCCGAACACCGTGGCTGAATACGTGCTGAACCTTGCAGGGAATGATTTCATCAACATCTCAGTGGTGGAGGGGTACAACATTCCCATGGAATTCGGCCCACTTCAGACGGCGACTCTGATACAGGCTCTGCCCTGGAGTTGGACCAAGGCCAAGCTAGTCGACAGGCCCAAGAACTGCTAGAAGGAAGAGAGCCCAATCCAGAAGCTAGACGGCAGGCTCTAGAAGGCCAACAGCAACGAGAGAGAGAGGGGCACGTACATAAGTCTGGAGGTCCACTCGCATGGGAAAGAAACCAGCTTGGCTTAAGGAGTTCGTTACAACTGCAAGTAGGCAAAGCAATGGAATGGAGGAGAGCTTGGGATGCTTGAGATTAAAAAAATAGCAGAAGTTTGTTAGTATTAATTGATCTAGCGAATTATAATAGCATATATAAGAATATGTATTAGGGATTATGATTTTTTTTCAGACAAGAATTTTATCAGAATTTTCATCTTCTTCTCCTCTTCTTCTCTGTTTTGGGAGCTTATACTAAGCTCGAATTAGTATCTGATCGTAACATTTGGTGCTTTCATTGAGTTTGACATCACCATGATGAAAAATGCAGAATTAAATGAAGCAGTGAAGGCTCTTCAGACTCAAACGGAGATGATGCAGTCTCAGCAAGCCGAAGTCGTGTGTGCTATGGCGGAGCAAACGGAAACCATGAAGGCCTTGCAGAAACAGTCGGATGAAAACTTGCTTGCCTTTCGGACGATTATCCAGAATTTTCAAAATTTTCAACTCATCAACGATGCCAAGATGGGACTCTTTGCACAAACAGTTTCGCAACCACTCAATGGGGGATGGTAACCATTCTGCTTCCACCTTAGGATCTGGTCTTTTACCAACTCCACTGATAGCCTAGCCCGAAGAACAATTGGATGCTGTTCCCTTTCTTAAATCAGTAAAGTTGGAAGTTCCTCGTTTTGATGGTACCGATCCTCTTAATTGGATTTCTAGGGTAGAAAGGTTCTTCAACTTTCACTCCATGCCCAAGCTGCTTCGGCCCCAAATTGTTGCGTTCCATCTAGATGGACCAGCAGCTGTTTGATATGATCCCGTGTTTCATGTCTCCCTTCTTAAACTATAAAAAGGCCAAGACACTAGCAATTGCCGAACTCTACCAGCAGTGATTGTCAATAATGCACCTGTGTCATGGCCAGTTGCAATTGTGTCACCAAAGAGGTTCTGTGAGGAGATCAACTGATAAGACAAATCCTGGTGCAGTGGAGTGATTCAGCAATGGAAGAATGCACTTGGGAAGACTTTGAAACTTGCAAAAACCTCTATCTCGGATTCCAGCTTGAGGACAAGCTGTTTCTTCAAGGAACCGGGAGTGATACAGGCTCTACCCTGGAGTTGGACCAAGGCCAAGCTAGTCGATAGGCCCAAGAACTGCTAGAAGGAAGAGAGCCCAATCCAGAAGCTAGACGACAGGTTCTAGAAGGCTAACAGCAATCGAGAGAGAGAGGGGCGTGTACACAAGTCTAGAGGTCCACTCGCGTGGGAAAGAAACCTGCTTGGCTTGAGGAGTTCGTTATAACTGCAAGGAGGCAAAGCAATGGAATGGAGGAGAGCTTGGGATGCTCGAGACCAAAAGGATAGCAGAAGTTTGTTAGTATTTATTGATCTAGTGAATTATAACAGTACATATAAGAGTATGTATTGAGGATTGCGATTTTTTTTCAGACAAGAATTTTATTAGAGTTTTCATCTTCTTCTCCTCTTTTTCTTCCCCTGTTCTTCTCTGTTTTGGGAGCCCGTACTAAACTCGAATTAGTATCTGGTCGTAACACACTCATGTCGCGGGCTGAGCAAATACGTGGTGGACGTGAACAAGGCGTGACCGATGGAGTTGAGAAATTCGGGAGGGTGTAACAACCCCTGCACGGTGTTCGGCAACAGCCTGTTCTGCTGCATATCGGGAATGATCTGCGAGGCCACCGCTTACTCCAAGTATTTCAAGGATCTCTATTCCCACGCCTCCACATACCCTTCCGAAGGACAAAGAAGCGTTTGCCCAACTGGGACTGACTACAAGCTTGCCTTCTGTCCTTTGTCTAACAATCCCCTCCCGGACACCGTATATGTCGAAATTCATAACAACTGCTCTTACACCGTCTGGGCCGCAGAGAAATGGCCGCTTTCCATCAAAAAGGCTACAGTGAGAACAGGTATAAAATTGTGGATATTATGGCATAGCCTTTGAATTAACGAGGTTGAATATGTAAACATACATAATCCAAATCCTAATCTAGCTTTACCATTCAAATATATTTAAAAAATAAACTAGTTAACTAAGTAGATAATTATAAAAACTAAATTCAAATTCCTAAACTAGATAATTACAAACATAAATAAACATTCACTAATTTGTTTGCCCTTATATATAATAGGTAGCATCTGGGCCAGAACCAACTGTAGCTTCGATGGCGGGGGACGCGGAACCTGCGAGACCGGCGACTGCGGCGGGGTCCTTGAATGCCAGGGCTACGGCCAGCCTCCCAACACCCTGGTGGAATACTTGTTGAAACAGTCCAATAACCTTGACTTCTTCGACATCTCGGTCGTCGACGGGTTCAATGTTCCGGTGGAGTTTGGCTCGGTGAAACCCTGAGAGCCAGTGCACAGAAAGGATCAGGTGCACCGGAGTTATAGACGGGGACCGTCCCAGCGAGCTTAGGACACCCGGTGGCTGTTATAACGCCGGTACGGTGTACAACGGGACAGAATGTGGGCTGACGGCTATCTCATTGTTTTTCAAGGATCGGTGCCCTGATGCTTTTAATTATATGATAAATTCACCACGTTTTCCTGCCCACGTGGACATAGCTACCAAGTTGTGTTCTGTCCTTGAAAACAGCGAAACTCAAGAAGATTGATTCAGCTCCGTTTGGGATTAGTTTTAAATACATTCTTTTTTTTTTTTTTCAAAATTTTACCCTTTTTTATTATTTATATCTATAAAATATTATAATAAATTTTAAATTTTAAAAATATTAAATAAGATAATTTTTTTAAATTATATAAAATTTGAAGAGAAACGAAATAATATTTATATTAATATTTAAAAAAAATTTTTAAAATATTTTATTTTTTTTATCTTAAACAATTTTTTCTTTTAAACACATTTTTTAAAACAATTTTTTTAACCTAAAAATAATATCTTTAAGCATTTCCTCCAAACTCTCCTCGTTTTTGGATCAAAAAATTAATGGCATATACATAATATTTTTTCGATTCATTTGCGATCGGAAAATGCACAGCATAAAAATTATGCGTGCCATATGGATAAATTAACATTTTTTGCGAATAATAATTAATTAAGAGCATATTTCTACTTTCCTTTTCAAAAATAACTACTGTTTTTCACTTTTATCGTCTTTATTATTATTATTTTATTGCTTTGTTTCTCTCTCCTCAAATTTGCTTTCCTCCTTTTAAGTCCGTTTTCTCTCTTTCCGGTTACTTTCTGTCTCCAGATTTCTTCTTTCTCTTTCTTTCGTTTTCTCGGTCGCCATAGGAGTCGTGAGCACGTCCGTTTCTGAATCTGAGGAAGAAAGCTCGCGACTCTGGCGACGACGACGACAACGGTGATGGCATGCAAGATACAGTGGTGAATCAACGATGGCAGTGAGCGCCTCCAAGGAGGGAGAGGGAATGAGTTTCGGGTGATTCAATTAAGAGATATTTTTAAAATTTTATGTGATTTAATTTAGTTTGACCCTTAATATGTTATTTAGATATTATATGTTTGTCGTATTATATTTATATTTTAATCATATTATATTTTAAATTTAATATAATCCTTATTTATTATTTTATTTTATTTATTATTTTTATTAATTATATTATATATATTTTTTCTTTTTATTTTTATCAATCATATAATATATTGATTATTTAAATATAATTTAAATATTTTTTATTTTAACATATATTATATTATAATATAAATATTTTTCATTCAAATATAAATTAAATTCAATATATTATATTTAAACCTAATATAAAGATAAAATGCTTACTAAACATCATCTTTGTAACCTTTTCTTAATTAAGTTTGACTTAAATATGTTATTCTATCCATTATCCTATTAATTTTCTAGTTTACATGATTTGGCTCGAGGCATGTATATATGACTTTAATTTGGTTCGAGAGTGTAATTTTCTAATGTTTGAGAAAATATGGACAGAGTCTATTAAAACAGTCATGTTCATGTTTATTTTACCCTTATTTAATTTTTTTTAATTTTTTAACCTTCCCTATTTATATAATTACGTGTAAAAAGGTTGAAACTTTTATAATTAAAGTAACAATTTAGAAATCTACATTCCCATGGAATTCAGCCCCGGTTGGGGCGGCGACTCGTGCCGTGGGGCTAGCAAATACGTGGCGGACGTGAATAATGCGTGCCCAATGGAGTTGAGAGATCCAGGCAGGTGTAACAACCCTTGCACGGTTTTCGGCAACAGCCAGTTTTGTTGCCTGTCGAGAATGATCTGCGAGCTCACCACTTACTCCAATTATTTCAAATGTCTCTGTCCCTACGCCTCTACATAACCTTCCGAAAGTCAAAGAAATGTTTGCCCAATTGGTAATGGCCACAAGCTTGTCTTCTATCCCTTGTATGACGGTACCCTCCCCGACTTTGCATAGTTCGACTTCCATAACAACTGCTCCTGCACCGTTTGGACCGCTACTGTGCCCTGGTGAAGCCTGGCCCCATCTCGTGCTTGGTGACGAAAAAGGTGGCCACATATTGGGCCAAACTAATTGCATTGATCTTGACAGTGCAGGAAACGGCCAATGCCAGTTTGTGATTGCGGCGGGGTCCTTGAACGCCAGGTATACGACTAGCCTCTCGATAATAATATTAAATAATAAATTAATTAAAATAAAGAGAAAGAAGAACACCAAGATTTATAATATAAATATATCGATGTTCATGAATTAAGAATAGGAGGAGAATTCAGCACTATGAATGGAGTCAGGTACATAAATATAAGTTTACAACTACAAAATCAACTAAGTTACTTAATACTGACAAATTTTTTAAAATTAAGAAATATCATAGATTATAATAAATAAAAAAATTCTTAATAAAGATAATTATATATAAAATAATAATTTTTTAAATATAAATCATTACTTTTTCCTAATATCTCTCCGCAATATGAGCTTGGTAGGACTTTTAATCTTGGACGATTATGGAAGGAAACTATGTGAATAATTTTTTTGTTTTCCTCTTTTTTTCTTTTTTCTTTTTGAATTTCTAGAAAAATAAAGATAAAAGAATATGGGCAAAGAATCTTTGAAGACGTGGGGACACAATAACGCAGGGAATGGATGACAAGCGTCGAGGGTATGACACAGACAGACAAAGAATCATTTCAACCAATGTACAAGTAACTTTAGACTTTTTATGATTTAGGATTGTAAGATCTTTTTATTTTCTTTTTAATCTTTACTTTACTAGATGTATAAACGTAAACCTTGGTCACTTTGTCTTTGAGTTTGAAGCCAACATTGCCCCGTCTCCCTAATATAACCAATTAAAAGAATAATATCATGCTAATTGATTTTTTTATCGTAATATACTAACTCAGCGGCCGTGAGCAAGGGGGTGGATCCTCACAGATGGACAGGAAGTCAACATTTGGAAAAATCCAACCACAATTAATTATATCCCATTCAGCGGTCAACATGGCGCGTTTGGAAAATCCAAATGCTAGAAAGTTGAAGAACATTCCCGGATGTTGCCGCTGTAAATCCTGGTAAGAAATATAATTCTTGCACGGCTGCAGATTTTAATTACTAAGGAAGCAGCAGAGCTACTTCACTCATCCAACATAGCAGGCAAGAACTTACCTCATTCAACCAATCAAAGGCAAGTAATAGTCAAAGAGTCAAAAAGTGTTATAGTTACTTTGCTATAACGATGGAGTTGTACCATTCGATCAATAAAAAGCTTTGAAGCAATACAAACATGCAATAGGCAGCAGCAAGTAAAGACCACCGACTGGATTAATCCCGACTAAGATTGTCTGTATATATCCATGTTCATATGCATGCTTTGTCAATCATAAATATTCTAGAGTTTAGTTCTCTTGTATTTGTGAGCTTACACACTAAAAGCTCATTCTAGCTTAGGAGATAAGAGCTTCATTTTCTGCTTTGTAACACAGCAGCTTGCTAGAGTTCTTTAATAAAATTTCAATTGCCGTTTCTCCCAAATTCCCATATTATTTTACACCCACAAAAACATGCTCCAAATTCTAACACCAAAAAATTAAAAACGGACTTTCCGAATCATGTGGTTTTATACATGTGAAGATCATGATAATTATGCTTTTTTTAGTAAACTGGTTCTGATATTTATTTAGTTAATATTAATTGATGATTAATAAACAATACTTCTAATTATGACAGATAAAAGTACTCTAAATGATTTTCTCTAAAAATAAAACCGCACTAATAATGATTATCTCTAAAAATATAATACTAATAATGATTACATACATAATATGTACCTGACTCCACGTACACACAATTGTAAAGAGAAGAAACAAGCCAAACAATGGTCCAAGACGTGATTAACGGCTCAATGCGTCCCAAGACTTGACTTGATTTTATGTCAAGCGTAATTAATTGGTCCTCCACAAAGGTATATGTCGATTTAATTTCATTTAGGCCTGATCATCCATTACGTGAACTGCCTGTACTCACAACCCTACATCATTAGCCAAGACAAACCACACAACACAGCCAATGGGCTTTTTCTTAAATCTCCCCACCGTCTTCTTCTTCTTCCTTTTAATTCTCACAATCTCCATTCCCTCATCCCAAGCAACCCGAATACAGATCCTCAACAACTGCTCCTACACGGTCTGGGCCGCCGCCAATCCAGGCGGCGGAAAGAAGCTAAACCATGGCGAAACATGGAATCTCACAGTTATTGAACGCGGCAGTATTACTACAGACGGCCGCATCTGGGGCAGAACCAACTGCGATTTCAGCCCCGATGGGGGTGGCAAATGCGAGAGCGGCGACTGCGGCGGCAGTCTCGAGTGTAAAATTAACGGGCGATCCCCTAAAACCATCGCCACATATTCTCTGAACCGGACTACGAATACCGATCTGTTCTATGTCTCGGTGGTCGAGGGGTTCAACATCCCCATGGAATTCGGGCCATTTTCACCTGAGGCTTGCTTACAAGTAAGCAAATGCGTCGCAGACGTAAACGGACCGTGTCCTATGGAGTTGAGAGATCCAGGCGGTTGTAACAATCCCTGCACTGTCTTCAGTAACGATCAATTTTGTTGCTCGTCTGGGATTAGTAACTGCAAGCCAACAAGTTACTCCAAGTTTTTCAAGGATCTTTGTCCTGAAGCATTTACTTATCCTTATGATATTATTCAACAAAGTGCTTGCCCGGCTGGGACTGACTACAAGGTTGTCTTCTGCCCTTCACTCTCAAGATCAAACACCAGCTCAAACGAGAAAAATTCTACTGGTAAGAACGTTAATTTCAGCATCCAGAACAGCTGCCCCTACACTGTCTGGGCTGCTGCCATCCCTGGAGGCGGCAGGCGGCTAAACCCCGGCGAAACCTGGCTCCTTGACGTGGCTGCTGGCACAAAAAGGGCCCGCATTTGGGCCCGAACCAACTGCAACTTCGACGGCGCAGGCCGCGGCAGATGCCAGACCGGCGACTGCGGTGGGGTCCTCGCATGCCAGGGCTACGGCCAGCCTCCCAACACCCTGGCAGAATACGCGCTGAACCAGTTCAACAACCTCGACTTCTTCGACATCTCGCTCGTCGACGGGTTCAACGTACCGATGGAGTTTAGCCCCACGTTCAGCTACTGCCGCGGAATCAGCTGTACCGCGGATATCATCGGGCAGTGTCCCTACGCGCTATATGTAACCGGCGGGTGCAACAACCCTTGTACTGTCTTCAAAACCGATCAGTATTGTTGCAATTCCGGCCGTTGTGGCCCCACATCTTTCTCCAAGTTTTTCAAGGATCGGTGCCCCGATGCTTATAGCTATCCTGAGGATGATCAGACAAGCACGTTCACATGCCCTGGTGGGACCAACTATAGGGTCGTCTTCTGCCCTCGATTTAGACGATGATTAATATATGTGCTATACAAGTATGAATACTGCCTCGTTCTTGTTACGAGAGGGCTAGCCAGCTAGCTAGCGAACTCGTCGGAATTGCCTTTTTGGTTTGTGTTATGTTATGTCAAAGTAGTACGTACTTGTCGGAACTGGGTAGAGTGCTGAAATGACGATCGATGTGTCTTTTTCCATTTTTTTCTTTTTCCCAAGTGTGATACTTTACTTACTATTTTGCTTGCTTATTACATGGTATATGTTTTCTCAATGCATGCAGCTGTATAATGATTAAACCAACTAAAAAGCAATAATATGGGGAGTACATATGAATCAGTGGTCCATGAGTCAATAAGGAGCTGAATAACTACAAAGACTACATAATTAATATTTGTAGCTAAAAGGAGAAATAACTATAGGAATGGGTCAACATCATGTACACGTATGCTATGTTTGTATACATTTTAGATTTGACATGGCAGGAAATAATTAGACCGATAATATCGTTAGCTGTCTTTTCTTAGAGTTTTAATATCCGAGGTTGTATTCATATTTTACGATCTAAAAGTCATATTCCGCAGAAACTGTCTAAAAAAATTGCTAGATTAATTTTGGAATAGAAAAATTACAAGACGACAGATACCTATCTCCGGTTCCGATCATTAATGGAATGTCATACATTTTTTTCCCCCTCAAAATTAATAAACAAATTGTTAACGAAAATACATGCCGTTTTATTGAAAATAAATAAATAGATGGATGAATATTGTAAAAAAAAAAAAAAAGTAGGGACCATATCGAGCTATTTTATTATGTTAAGCGCCTTGCTTAGTCTTGTTTTGTCATTTTTTTTAACACAGTATGATTTCCCTAAAATAGTAATAATAACAACAAACACAAAACGGCTACCAAAGAAGAACAAAATTTCAAAACGCGTAGGATTGACTTGCTTTAATTTAATCAGTCTTGACGGATCATTAACGATATATCCGCGTCCAATCCATCTGAACCACATAATATATTTCACCAAAAAGATAGATAGAGGCGATCAAATTGCTAATTCTTAATAAAGATAGATGGGCAAAAATCCGACCTCCATCTTCATCTTCCTTCTAAGCCTCACTCACTCCTTTCTCTCTTCACAAACAACTCAAATAGAGATCCTAAACAAGTGCTCCTACAACGTCTGGGCCACCGCCGATTCCAGCCTCGAAAAGCGGCTAAACCATGGCGAGACATGGACTCTCACCAACCTCACCAGCTTAGGCCGCATCTGGGGGCGAACCAATTGCGCTTTCGACGGCAAGGGGCAAGGAAAATGCGAGAGCGGCAACTGCAGCGGCCAACTCGAGTGCAAAACCAAAGGCCGAGCCAAGAACACCATGGCTGAATACACGCTGAACTTCGCAGGGAATGATTACATCAACATTTCAGTGGTGGAGGGGTTCAACATTCCCATAGAATTCAGCCCCCCATCGGGCGACGACTCATGCCGCGGGCTGAGCAAATGCGTGGCGGACGTGAACAATGTTGGAATTGTTTAACTATAAGTGCAAAAAGATATGCTAAAGTCCCACATAGAGAGAAGATAAAAAGTCATAACTTTTTATAAGAGAATACCTTTCTAATGAGCTAATGATGTGGTAAGTGAATGGACATGCCTACACAACTCGCACACGCGCGCGCGCGTGACTTGGGCAGTGAGGCTGTAGAGACGCTTATTAGGCGCACTTGGCACGTGACACGTGTTGCATAGAAATTAAATGCTGCAATTAATATTTATTTATTTTTATTTTTATTTTTTATAAAATAAAAATAAAATAATTCAAATTTGAATTTCGAATTTTTTGAATTTCTGAAAAAATGTGCATTTTCAGAATTAGCATTCAAATTTAATTTTTCTGAAAAGATGTGACTTTTCAGATATAGCAGCAATAAAAATAAATTAAAACAACTGTTTGTATCAACAGTTGTATGTGTTGATGAATGGATGCCATTGAGTCTATATTAAGGGAAATCAGAAAACGTTTAAGGTAATTATTTTTTCCTTTCGTTTTCTGTTTTCCTCTATTCTTTCTTTACCAGATACTCAACTGTGTTCTTATTTTCTTTCTGTAAATTTCTAGTTTTGCTTACTGGAAATTTATGTGAGACTTGTCATATCCTGAGAACGATTTGCTACTGAAACCCAAAAGCAATCTCTACGGAGAGGGGGCAAATAACGCTTTAAAGAAAGTGTATTTTTTTACATGTTTCAAGTCTCCAATATTTTCTCAACAATTTTAAAGCGTTATTCTATGGAGACCGAAACTACTACTGCCATCATCAAACTGATGAATCAAGATTTGATCAGACTGGATCGTTTTGATGGAACAAACTTTACTTGTTGGCAAGACAAATTGAAGTTTTTATTGACTGCATTGAAGATTTTCTATGTTCTTGATCCGGATTTGCAACCAATTCCAGAGCCCACTGACGAAGACTCTGAAGAATTGAAGGCTGAACGCAAGAAGCGTGTTGAAGACGAATTTCATATGTCGCGGCCACATTCTCAATGCTTTGTCTGATCGTCTGTATGATCTCTACACAGATACTGTATCTGCAAAAGAGATTTGGACTGCACTGGAATTCAAATATAAAGCAGCTGAGGAAGGTACCAAAAAGTTCCTAATTTCAAAATATTTTGATTTTAAAATGGTTGATGATAAACCTATCTTGCCTCAAGTTCATGAATTGCAAGTTATTGTTAACAAACTGAGGGCTGTGAAAATAGATCTTCTTGGGTCGTTTCAAGTTGGTGGAATTATTGCAAAATTGCCATCGACTTGGAAAGGCTATAGAAAGAAGATTCTGCACAACTCTGAAGATTTTTCTTTGGAACAGGTTCAGAAACATCTTCGAATTGAGGAAGAATCAAGGACACGAGATAAGAATGACAATTCTTATCTTGGCACCTCCAAAGCCAATGTTGTTGACAAGCCTAATCCCAAAAAGAACAACCACAAGAAAGGAAATTTTCTGGGTCCTAAAAAGGATAAAGAAAAATTCAAGAAAAACAACAACAACAACAACAAGAATTCCAAAAATTGTTTTGTTTGTGGCAAACTAGGGCATTATGCTCGAGATTGCAAGTACAAAAAGACCCCAAAAGATGAGGCAGTAAATTCTGTTAAAGAAAAAGAAGAGATTGTTGCTACTGTGAGCGAAATCAATGCTGTCCATGGAAAAGTTCTTGGATGGTGGTATGATACTTGTGCCACTATTCATGTTTGCTATGATGAGTCGTTGTTCAAAACCTATCAAGAAGTTGATGGACAAGAGATTCAAATAGGAAATGAAGTTTGCTCCAAAGTGATTGGCAAAGGGAATGTGGAACTCGTTTTCACTTCCGGGAAGAAAATTACCTTAACTAATGTACTTCATGTTCCTGATATGAATAGAAATTTAGTTAGTGGGGATCTTTTAGGAAAACCTGGTATTAAATCTGTGTATAAATCGGGCAAGTTAATTTTGTCCCGAAATAGTGTTTTTGTTGGGAAAGGCTATTCGAGTGAAGGAATGGTCAAGCTTTGTACTAATGACAATAACAATAATAAAAATGTTGCTTCTGCTTATATGGTTGATTCTGTTTCATTATGGCATAGTAGATTAGCACATGTTGGAATTTCTACTATGAAAAGAATGATTAAATGTGGATTGTTTTCATGCGATGTTGATAATTTTAAAAAATATGAAATCTGCATTAAATCAAAAATGGTAAAGAAACCTTTTCATAGTGTTAAAAGAACATCTCAATTATTAGATCTTATACATACAGATATTTGTGAGATGAATGGTATGTTAACAAGAGGTGGTAATAGATATTTTATTACCTTTATTGATGATTGTTCTAGATTTACATATGTCTATCTACTTAAAACCAAAGATGAAGCTTTTAATGTATTTAAAGCTTACAAAGCAGAAGTTGAAAATCAATTGGGAAGGAAAATAAAAGTTCTTAGGAGTGATAGAGGTGGTGAATATTTTCCAAATGATTTTAATATTTTTTGTGAGGAGCATGGTATTGTTCATGAGTGTTCAGCACCACGAATACTTGAACAAAATGGTTTGGCTGAACGGAAAAATCGAACTTTTCAAGAGATGATTAATGCTATGTTATTGCATTCTGAGTTGCCATTAAATTTATGGGGAGAAGCATTACTTGCTGCATGTTATATTCTTAATAGAATTCCTTTAAAGAAAAATAAGATTTCTCCATATGAGTTATGGAAAAGAAGAAAACCCAATATAGGGTATTTCAAAGTGTAGGGGTGTCTTGCTTATTACAAGAACACCGATCCTAAAAAGACCAAGTTGGGTCCTAGGGGGATAAGATGTGCATTTATAGGATATGCTACAAATAGCAAGGCATATAGACTCTTAAATTTAGAGTTTAATGTGATAGTAGAATCTAGAGATGTGGAGTTTTTTGAGAACTTATTAATTTCTGGAAATAACTCTCAAAAAACATTGAATGAAGAATCTCAAGATAATACTTCTTGTAAGGTTGTTGAGCAACCCGGTGAATTAAAGAAAATCAAAAGAATTCAAAAAGAGAAAGGGTTAGGATCTGATGAAATAGATTCTCAACTTATTTCTTTTTACTTAGTAGAAGGAAGTAGAAACAATGTAATTAGGAAAATTCCTATTGTTCTACAAGTTGAGGATGATTCTAAAACTTATAAAGAAGCTATGGCTTCAAGAGATTCTGCTTTTTGGAAGGATGCGATCAAAGATGAAATGAATTCTATTATGTCTAATCACACTTGGGAGCTTGTTGATTTACCACTGGGTTCTAAGCCCATTGGTTGTAAATGGGTGTTTAGAAAGAAGTATCATACTGATGGTACTCTCAATACCTTTAAAGCTAGATTAGTAGCTAAAGGTTATCGACAAAAAGAAGGAATTGACTATTTTGACACATATGCACCTGTGGTAAGAATAACTACAATTAGAGTTTTGTTTGATCTATCATCAATTCATAATCTTTATGTTCATCAAATAGATGTGAAAACTACATTTTTAAATGGTGATCTCGACGAGGAGGTTTACATGGAACAACCCGAATGATTTATTCTTCACGGAAGTGAACATAAAGTGTGTAAACTTGTTAAATCATTATATGGTTTAAAACAAGCACCCAAACAATGGCATGAAAAATTTGATTCTACTATTCTTTTAAATGGTTTTGTACATAATACTTCTGATAAATGCTTATATACAAAGGTGTGTAATAAGTGTTACATTTTTATTTGCCTTTATATTGATGATATGTTGATCATTAGCAATGATATGAAAGGTATAATAGAAACAAAGAGGTTTCTATCTTCCACATTCAAGATGAAAGACGTTGGATAAGTCGATACAATTCTGGGTATCAAGGTGATTGAAAATAGTGGGGGTTAAACTTTAACCTAGGTCCACTACATTGAAAAAATGTTGAACAAGTTCAGTCATTTAAAAATTAAGGAAGCTAATACTCCTTTTGATCTAAGCATAAAACTTGTAAAGAATGATGGAAGAGTGGTGGCTCAAATTAAATATGCTAGTGCTATTGGTAGTTTGATGTATACCGTGCAATGTACACGACCCGATATAGCATTCGCAGTTAGTAAACTAAGTAGGTTTACTAGCAATCTAAGTGTTAAGCATTGGAAAGCTATTAGTAGGGTTTATGGCTACCTTCTTAAAACCAAAAATCTTGGTTTACAATATTCTAAATTCCCTGCTATTTTAGAAGGATATACAGACGCAAGCTGGATATCGAGTGTAGGAGACAATAAGTCTACCTCAGGATGGGTGTTTACTCTTGGAGGAGCCGTAGTTTCTTGGAAATCTAAGAAACAAACATGTATTACCCATTCAACAATGGAATCGGAATTTGTTGCCTTAGCAGCAGTAGGGAATGAGGCTGAGTGGCTTAGGGATCTTCTTTTAGAAATCCCATTAATTGGAAATAATTTATCTGCGATTTCTATACATTGTAATAGTCAAGTTACTCTAGCGTGTGCGTATAGTGAAATATATAATGGGAAGTCTAGACATATCAGTTTAAGACATGACTATGTGAGGAAATTAATCAAAGATGAAATTATTTCTCTCACATTTGTGAAATCCAGTCATAACCTCGCAGATCCTTTTACCAAACCTCTTACAAGAGAATTGGTTAAATCAACATCTAAAGAGATGGGGCTCAAACTCCTTGAATAAAGTTCACCAATGATGGCAACCCTACCTAACATTACAAAATGAGTAATTTAAGGTTCAAAGGGTACAAACAAGTCATTGATAAGTGAAGGATATTCAGCACTAAATTAATATAGCCCTGTCTAGGATAACTAGTGCTGGTTGTTACAGCCTGAGGGATGAGTTTCATCAAACTCTTAATGAAGTTCAGTGTATAAGACAAGTATCTTAAATGTAATAAGGATACTGGAAGAACTTAACCTATGTGAGCTTTAAGGTGGTGCCGTTTCAAAAAAGTTATGGAGTTTACTTTTTAAAAGTTCATGAAAACAGGATGAGCACATGGCCATTAAAAGTGCTAAGCGAGTATTGTGTAGAATATAAGAACATATGGGTGTTTATGTGTATCGTATCACCGGTTTTTTGTTAAAGGAATAGCTGGTTCAAAGTTTAAAGCTACCAAAAATTTCGACTTATACTTTGTGGTACTTACACTAAGGTAAAATTCAAATCGAAAGATATCTTACTCTATTCATAAACATCATTATTGATATCTAGAAAATATTTCACACTTATATTTAAAAAAGTAGGGATTGTTGGAATTGTTTAACTATAAGTGTAAAAAGATATGCTAAAATCCCACATAGAAAGAAAATAAAGAGTCATAGCTCTTTATAAGAGAATACCTTTTTAGTGAGTCAATGATGTAGTAAGTGAAGGGACATGCCTACACAACTCGCACACGCGCGTGCGGGCGTGGCGTGGGCAGTGAGGCTGTAGAGGTGCTTTTGGCGCTTATTAGGCGTACGTGGCCCTTAGCATGTGACACGTGTCGCGTAGAGATTAAATGCTACAATTAATATTTATTTATTTTTATTTTTATTTTTTATAAAATAAAAATAAAATAATTCAAATTTGAATTTCGAATTTTTTGAATTTTTGAAAAGATGTGATTTTTCAGAATTAGCATTCAAATTTAATTTTTCTGAAAAGATGTGACGTTTCAGATATAGTAGCAATAAAAATAAATTAAAACAACTGTTTGTATCAACAGTTGTATGTGTTGATGAATGGATGCCATTGAGTCTATATTAAGGGAAATCAGAAAACGTTTAAGGTAATTATTTTTTCCTTTCGTTTTCTGTTTTCCTCTATTCTTTCTTTACCAGATACTCAACTGTGTTTTTATTTTCTTTCTGTAAATTTCTAGTTTTGCTTACTGAAAATTTACGTGAGGCATATCATATCCTGAGAGCGATTTGCTACTGAAACCCAAAAGCAATTTCTACGGAGAGGGGGCAAATAACGCTTTAAAGAAAACGTATTTTTTACGTGTTTCAAATCTCTAATATTTTCTCAACAAACAATGCGTGCCCGATGGAATTGAGAGATACGGGAGGGTGTAACTGCACGGTGTTCGGCAACAGCCAGTTCTGCTGCACATCGGTAATGATCTGCGAGGCCACCACTTACTCCAAGTATTTCAAGGATCTCTGTCCCTACGCCTCCACATAACCTTCCGAAAGAAGCGCTTGCCCAACTGGGACTGACTACAAGCTTGTCTCTTGTCCTTTGTCTGACAATCCCCTCCCGGACACCGTATATGTCAAAATCCATAAAATCTGCTCCTACATCGTCTGGGCCGCAACCAACCCCGACGGCCCATCGAAAAGGGTACAGTGAGAACAGGTATAAAATTGTGGAAATTATGACATAGCCTTTGGATTGATGAGATTGAATATATAAAGAATACCTAATTTAAATCCTAATCTAGCTTTACCATTCAAATATATTTCAAAAATAAACTAGTTAACTAACTAGGTAGTTATAAAAACTAAATTCAAATCCTAAATTAGCAATTACATACATAAATAAACATTGACTAATTTGTTTGCCCTTATATATAATAGGTCGCATCTGGGTCAGAACCAACTGTAGCTTCGATGGCACGGAATCTGCGAGACCGGCGACTGCGGCGGGGTCCTTGAATGCCAGGGCTAAGGCCAGCCTCCCAACACCCTGGTGCAATACGGGTTCCATAACCTTGACCTCTTCGACATCTCGGTGTCAACAGGTTCAATGTTCCGGTGCAGTTTGGCTCGGTAAAACCCGAGAGCCAGTGCACAGAAAGGATCAGGTGCTCCGGAGATATTAACGAGGATTGTCCCAGCGAGCTAAGTACACTCGGTGGGAGCCATAACGCCTGTACGGTGTACCAGACCATTGAGTATTGTTGCGCAGGTGTCAATGGGACAGTATGTGGGCCGACGGTTTTTTCATTGTTTTTCAAGGATCGGTGCCCTGATGCTTATAGTTATCCCTATGATGATAAATTCACCACGTTTTCCTGCCCACATGGAAATAGCTACCAAGTTGTGTTCTGTCCTTGAAGACAGCGAAACTCAGAAGATTAATTCATTTTCGATCAAAAAATTAATAGCATATATATAATATTTTTTCGATTCATTTCCGATCAGAAAATGCACAGCATACAAATTATGTGTGCTATACGGATAAATTAGCATTTTTTTTTCGAATAATAAGTAACGAGTAGCATATTTTGTTGCTACTGTATTTCACTTTATCGGCTTTATTATTATTATTAGTATTTTGTTGCTCTGTTTCTCTCTCCTCAAATTTGCGTTCCTCCTTTTAAGTCTGTTCTTCTCTTTTTACGGTTTCTTTCTATCTCCAGATTTCTTCTTTCTCTTTCTCTCGTTTTCTCGGTCGCCGTAGGAGTCGTGAGCAGGTCCGTTTCCGAATCTGAGGAAGAGAGTTCGCGACTCTGGCGATGACGACGACAACGGTGATGGCATGCAAGATACAGTGTTGAAACCGGCAACGGAGACGGCTACAACGACGATGTTTGTTCTTCTCCGGTGCCGGTGAGAAATCAACGATGGCCATGAGCGCCTCCGAGGGAGAGGGAATGAGTTTCAGAAGACTCAATTATGGAATATTTTTGAAATTTTAATTTACTTTAATTTGACCTTATTTTATGACTGCGTTTCAATTTTATTATATTTAAATATAATATAATTTTTATTCAAATATTAATTTTATCATATTTTAAATTTAATATAATAATTATTATTTTATTTTTTTTAATTATTTTTATCAATTACATCAAATATTATTATTATTTTTTTAATCAATCATATCACATATTTCTTTTTTAAATACAATTCAAATTTAATATAAATACTTTTCATTCAAATACAAATTAAATTTATTATATTATATATAAACGTAATACAAACACAATATATTTATTAAACATCTAATCTTTTCTTACTTCAGTTTGACTTCAATATGTTATTCTATCTATTATCCTGTTTAGTTTTTAGTTTACATGATTTTGCTCGAGGCATGTATATATTACTTTCATTTGGTTCGAGATTGTAATTTTCTAATGTTTGAGAAAATATGGACAGAGTCTATTAAGACAGTCATGTTTATGTTTTTTTTTTTAACCCTTATTTTATTTGTTAAATGTTTAACCCTCCATATTTATATAATTACGTGTAAAAGAATTAAAACTTTTATAATTAAAATAATAATTTAGAAATCGACATTCCGAGGGAATTTAACCCCGCTTCGGGCGGCGACTCTTGCTGTGGGGTGAGCAAATACGTGGCGGACGTGAATAATGCGTGCCCGATGAAGTTGAGGGAGAACTGCACGGTTTTTGGCAGTAACCAGTTTTGTTGCACGTCGAGAATGATCTGCGAGCCCACCACTTACTCCAACTATTTCAAGGATCTCTGTCCCTACGCCTCTACATACCCTTTCGAAGGTCAAAGAAGCGTTTGTCCAATTGGTGCTAACTACAAGCTTGTCTTCTATCCTTTGTATAACGATCCCGTCCCCGACTCTGCATATTTCGACTTCCATAACAACTGCTCCTACGCCGTTTGGACCGCTACTGTGCCCCCGGTGAAACCTGGCACCTTATCGTGCTTGGTGGCAAAAAAGAGGACCACATATTGGCCCGAACCAACTGCATTGATCTTCAACAATGCGGGCCACAGCATATGCCAGTTTGTGGCTGCGGCGTGGTCCTTGAATGCCAGCTGTATGACTAGCCCCCCGATAATAATATTAAATAATAAATTAATTAAAATAAAGAGAAAGAAGAATACACAATTTTTAATTTTTTAATATAAATATGTCTATATTTATGAATTAAAAAAGAAAGAAAAATTCAAAACTATGACTAGACTCATAAGTTTATAAGTATAAAATCAGATAATTACTTAATATTAACAAATCTTTTAAAATTAAAAGATATCATAAATTATAATAAATAAAAAAAATTCTTAATAAAGATAATTATATATAAAATAATAATTTTTAATATAAATTATTAACATTCCCTAATATGTCCCCACAATATGAGCTTCATAGCAATTTCAATCTTGGTTCATAATAAAAGGAAATTAAATGAATAATTTTTTTTGTTTTTTTTCCTATTTTTTTTCTTTTTTTCTTTTCGAATTTTTAGAAAAATAAAAATAAAAGAATATGGACAAAATAGCTCTGAAGATGTGAGGACACAATAGCGCAGGGAATGGATGACAAGCGTTGAGGGCATGACACAGAGACAGAGAGAATGCATTAATAATCATTTCAACCAATGTACAAGTAACTTTAGACTTTTTATGATTTAGGATTGTAAGATCTTTTTATTTTCTTTTTAATCTATACTTTACTAGATGTATAAACGTAAACCTTGGTCACTTTGTCTTTGAGTTTGAAGCCAACTGTGCCCTGGCTCCCTAATATAACCAATTAAAAGAAAAATATCATGATAATTGATTTTTTAGTCGTAACATACTAACTCAGCAGGCGTGAGCAAGGGGGTGGATCCTCACAGATAGACAGGCAGTCAACATATGGAAAAATCCAACCACAATTAATTATATCCCATTCAACCGTCAACATGGCGTGTTTGGAAAATCCAAATGCTAGAAAGTTGAAGAATATTCCCGAATGTTGCAGCTGCAAAACCTGGTAAGAAATATAATTCTTACACGGCTGTAGATTTTAATTACTAAGGAAGCAGCAGAGCTACTTCACTCATCCAATATAGAAGGCAAGAACTCACCTCATTCAACCAATCAAAGGCAAGTAATAGTCAAAGAGTCAAAAAGTGTTATAGTTACTTTGCTATAACGATGGAGTTGTACCATTCGATCAATAAAAAGCTTTGAAGCAATACAAACATGCAATAGGCAGCAGCAAGTAAAGACCACCGACTGGATTAATGCCGACTAAGATTGTCTGTATATATCCGTGTTCATATGCATGCTTTATTAATCATAAAAATTCTAGAGTTTAGTTCTCTTGTATTTGTGAGCTTACACACTAAAAGCTCATTCTAGCTTAGGAGATAAAGAGCTTCATTTTCTGCTTTGTAACACAGCAGCTTCCTAGAGTTCTTTAAGAAAAATTTCAATAGCCGTTTGTCCCAAATTCCCATATTATTTTACACCCACAAACACATCCTCCAAATTCTAACACCAAAAAATTAAAAACGGACTTTCCGAATCATGTGGTTTTATACATATGTAAGATCATGATAGTTATGAATTTTTTAGTAAATTGATTCTGATATTTATTTAGTTAATATTAATTGATGATTAATAAACAATACTTCTAATTATGACAGATCAAAGTACTCTAAATAATTGTCTCTAAAAATAAAACAGCACTAATAATGATTATCTCTAAAAATATAATACTAATAATGATTATCTCTAAAAATATAATACTAATAATGATTACATACATACATAATATGTACCTGACTCCACGTACACACAATTTTAAAGAGAAGAAACAAGCCAAACAATGGTCCAAGACCTGATTAACGGCTCAATGCGTCCCAAGACTTGACTTGATTTTATGTCAAGCGTAATTAATTGGTCCTCCACAAAGGTATATGTCGATTTAATTTCATGTAGACCTGTTCATCCATGATGTGAACTGCCTGTACTCACAACCCCATATCATTAGCCAAGGCAAACCACACAACACAGCCAATGGGCTTTTACTTAAATCTCCCCACCGTATTCTTCTTCCTTTTAATTCTCACAATCTCCATTCCCTCATCCCAAGCAACCCGAATACAGATCCTCAACAACTGCTCCTACACGGTCTGGGCCGCCGCCAATCCCGGCGGCGGAAAGAAGCTAAACCATGGCGAAACATGGAATCTCACAGTTATTGAACGCGGCAATATTACTACAGACGGCCACATTTGGGGCAGAACCAACTGCGATTTCAGCCCCGATGGGCGTGGCAAATGCGAGAGCGGCGACTGCGGCTGCCGCCTCGAGTGTAAAATTAACGGGCGATCCCCTAACACCATCGCCACATATTCGTTGAACCGGACTACGAATACCGGTCTGTTCTATATCTCGGTGGTCGAGGGGTTCAACATCCCCATGGAATTCGGGCCATTGTTACCTGAGGCTTGCTTACAAGAGCGCAAATGCGCCGCAGACGTTAACGGACCGTGTCCCATGGAGTTGAGAGATCCAGGCGGTTGTAACAATCCTTGCACTGTCTTCATTAACGATCAGTTTTGTTGCTCGTCTGGGACTAGTAACTGCAAGCCAACAAGTTACTCGGAGTTTTCAAGGATCTTTGTCCTGAAGCATTTACTTATCCTTTTGATATTAGTCAACAAAGTTCTTGCCCGGCTGGGACAGACTACAAGGTTGTCTTCTGCCCTTCACTCTCAAGATCAAACACCATCTCAAACGACAAAAATTTTACTGGTAAGAACGTTAATTTCAGCATCCAGAAAAACTGCACCTATACTGTCTGGGCTGCTGCCATCCCTGGAGGCGGCAGGCGGCTCGACCATGGGCAAACTTGGTCCATCACCGTCGATGCCAACACAAAGGGGGCCGCATTTGGGCTCGGACTGGCTGCAATTTTGACAGCTCGGGGCGAGGAGGCTGCCAGACAGGCGACTGCGGCGGGAACCTGGAATGCAAAGCCTACGGCCAGCCTCCCAACACCCTGGCCGAATACGCCCCGAACCAATCCAACAACCTCAACTTCTTCGACATCTCCCTCGTTAACGGGTTCAATGTTCCAATGGAGTTCAGCCCCACGTCTGGTGGGTGCACCGGCGGGGTCACATGCACTGCGGACATTAACAGGGAGTGTCCCAACGAGTTGAGGGCACCCGGTGGCTGCAATAGCCCTTGTACCGTCTTCAAGACAGAGGAGTATTGCTGCAATTGAGGCAGTTGTGGGCCCGCAAATTTCTCTAGGTTCTTCAAGGAGAGGTGTCCTGATGCTAATAGTTATCCTAAGGATGATCAGACTACCATTTTTACCTGCCCCGGTGGGGCAAAGTGCAGGGTTGTGTTCTGTCCGTGAAGAAGTAATTATCCATGTAGAAGTGGATCATATTGGCAAAATGAAAACACGAAAAGCTTGCAATACATATTTGGTAAATGCTAGCAGCAGTTAGTACTTATAATAAATTTTGGAAAGATTTTGTTTTAGTTATATTATATATAGCATTGATACGTGAAGTATAATTAATTTACATATGCTTATTATCATATAGGGTCGCCTTTGACGTCGACAAATCCAAAGTTATCAAGTTACTTGTTAAATTTAGTCCAAAAAAAAAAAAAGGAAAAGAAGAAGAAAAAAAAGAGAGTATTTGTTTAAGTATAGAAATATTTTAAAATAAAAAGGGGTAAATTGCGAGGATGGTCACTGAATAGAAAAGAAGAAGAAAAAAAAGAGAGTATTTGTTTAAGTATAGAAATATTTTAAAATAAAAAAGGGTAAATCGCTAGAATGGTCACTGAATATTTTACTGTCGATTAGTCCTCAAAGTTTTACAATTACTAGTTGTAATTCATAGATAATTATATAAATATGACATTGCTCTTATTTCTCTTTCTCTCGTTTTCTCGTTCGCCGTAGGAGTTGCAAGCCGGTCCGTTCTCTCCCTGCATCGCGAACAGGTTCGTTTTCGAATCTGAGGAAGAAAGGTTGCGACTACAGATATGACGACGACAAAGATGATGGCATACAAGAGACAGCAGCCGGCAACAGCGGTGAAAACGGCAACGGAGTCGGCTATACCGACGATGTCCGTTCTTCCCCGGCGCCGGCATGGAATCAATGATGGCAGTGAGTGTCCCCAAGAAGAGAGAGGGGGAGGAGGAGAGAGAAGGGAATGAGTTTCAGAAGACTCAATTAAGGGGTATTTTTAGAATTTTGGTTGACTTAAATTTAGTTTGACCTTTAATTGATACTCAGTGTACATGATTTAGCTCGAGGCATGCAAAATTTTAAGTTTCTAATACTCGAGAAAATTGTGGATAAAATCTATTAAAACATTCATGTTTATGTTTTTTTACCCCTATTTACCTTTTTTTTTTTAAATTTTTACCCTCTATATTTATCTAATTACATGTAAAAAAAAACCAAAAAAAATAATTTAGAAATCTACTTTTTAATTAACAAGGGCCCTTTTTATTTTGTGTTAATTCGAAGGAAACTAATTTTTATGTGCTTATTTGAGTTATTTGTATGTAACCGTGATTTACGGTAGCCCAAAAAAAAAAAAAAAAAAGATGTGGGTGCTTGAAGGTAAATGGATCATGGATGGACCTAATAAATGACGTAGCTGCACTTTCCGTTCCAACACGGCTTGTACTTTGGAAATTTCAATCCAAAATATGAAACGCTCTTGCTGATTTCTTATATTCATATTTGGACAGGCAAATCTACGTCATGATTTTTATATTATCTCTATTCTAGCTTTTGGAAAACGTCCATCCTGGGATAGGGTAGCTTACAATTTGCAAAACTAATATGCCTAATTTAATTAAATTTGCCAATGATCACTTGATAATTATCATATCACGTATGGTGGGGGTGAGATGAGACTTGAATTTAGAAGATCACATATATTTTAAAAAATAAAAAAAAATTATTGGATTATTTAATCATAACAAATTTTATCATCAGTAACAATAATTAGTTACTCATTACAACGCCGTCCGATTTGCTTTAAAGAATCAATTAAATCATTACCTACAACTGTATGATTCCTGACCTAGTTTTTCCCATTAATCCTGACTAGTTGTACTTTGGGATCAAATCTTCGGAAGACATTTTTGAATTTTTTTTATTTTAAAAGTCTGTGTCTTGCCACCATACCATCACCGTCACCATTTTCAACATTGTCATCAGCTTCTTCCTCATCATCTCCCCCAAGTCCATCATTGCGACGTTGCTCTTCCGGTTCACAATTTCTTTTGCATTGGTTGCTTGCCTTCCGCCCGCAATTCTCTGGACACAGCAGGCTGCATATGTCACGCTGAATAACTTCATATTTAAGGGTTCTTTTAGTTCACAAACTAAATTTAGAATGAAATAATTTATATTAACTTTTCAAAAAAAATAAAACTAAATTCAAAAATTTGAATTTAGACTCATAAATCAAATGAAACCTAAGTTCTCTTCCATCTATCCCTTCAAAGTTCATGCACAGTGCTAGGAGGCTGATCACTATAATAAGGCACAATAAAATCTTACTTTGGACCCACAAATGGCCATTTGCTTAGTTTGTATTATTGTTTGTATGGGTTGTGCAGAGATTGAACTTTGAAGGGATTAATCCGGTGTGACTAATGCTTATAGCAAGTTGATAAGAAGATTTATGATTATGAACGGTGTGTGTGTGCGTGTGTGTGTATTTATTAGAGCGGTTCAGAATAGGGGGTTTGTTTTCAACTAATTAATGAACAATATACAAACCTGGCTTGGGCATTTACTTATTGTTGGGGAAAATAATATAAAAGTTGATTGTTAATATGAAGCTCAAAGTGGTTTAATTTGGCGTGTTTTGTCTTTTAATTTATGTCTCATTCTTATAGATCTCAGTTGCATCTTTTTATTATGCAACTGAAAAGAAAAATAACCTACACTTCTCTTGTCTATTAGTTTCTTTTCGTTGTAACTTTCTCTCTTTAGTATTCCTTTTGTCTTTCAAATTTTTCATGTCTTTTTTTTTTTTTTTTTATAGATTTTTGTGTCATGTAATTTTTTGTTTCGCCGTTTTATAAATTTTCCTCCTTATTTCTTATGCTCGTGAATATGGCTCTTGTTATTAGATAGGAACATGTTATTTTTGGATCTGACTTATATGCCTAACTGACGTGGTTTATTTATTTATTTATTTATTGATGTAGTATGATAATTGAATTAATATAGTATTTACAATTGAAGTGTTATAATATTATTAGATTAACGTAAACAGAGAAAAAAAAAATAAAGAAATACGTCAGTCTAATTTGCTATATTCTTTTGGGTTTGAAATAATTTCTATGTTGATTCTAGGGAAAATAATAGTGAATATGTTTTTGATGGGTAAAATTTGCTAACAAATCACGTGGTGATGGGAAGCTTTGAGAATTATCATGGATATAATACAACATAAAACACAATAAAAAGTAAAATGTAAAAAATAAAGAATACACAGATTTATAAAGGTTTGTCGAGAATAGGAAGACTAAGTCATCTCTTCTGCGCTTGGGGTTTCATTATCCTTTCAAAATTGCAAGTGATGTAATTTTTCTAAAGACCATTTTTCATACATTTAAAGGCTTCTAAAAGATAACTTTTGACTAAGATTTAAAATACAAATATATAATATTTGAATTTAAGTATAAAGATATTTTTCAATATTATGGATTTTGTTATCGATATAAAAAAATCTTGATTGGATATCTGAAATTCAAATATTTAAAACTAGTTACAAATTCGCACATGCTGAAATCGTTATGGCAATCTAGGTCATGCCAGGAGGCCAAGATTACAAGGATATCGGCTACCTATCAACATTTTAGGTATGTGTTACAGAAGTAAAATGGAAACAAAAAAATTAAGAAAAAAAACTAATAAAGTTGAAAGGAACAAAAAATTTGAGAATGAAGATGAGAGAATACTACGATATAAAAAAAGTAATGGTACTGCTAATTAAGTTTATTACGTATGCATGGGTTTGTAAAAAGCTTACAAGACATAGAAGAAGTAAAAGAAATAAAAATGGTGCCAGTGTGAGGTGTGCATGAGAGAAATTATAAATATAAGCCATGTGGGTTTGAAATTAAATAATTCTATTTAAATTTTATACAAAGAAAGTAAATTTCAATCATTAGATTAGTTCAACCAAAGTTTAAGTAAAACGCTATTTCCTCTTCTGTCTAAGTTATGGATTATAGATTGTAGTTAATAGACTTGATGGAGTACATGAATCTTTGTATTCGAACATCTTGGATTGATGTAGAAATGACTCAATATTGTTTGTATTGAACATGAAATGTCTGTGTAGGAGGTCATGGTTTCTTGGAGTAAATTAAAATATTATCTTAATAGGTATATTACAATTTATTGAAAAAAAAAATTATATTCATACATTGAATAAATTTGTCAATGATCTATTGATAATTATCACATGGGATACGGGTGGGATGAGGATTGTAAAAATAATATATTCTAAAAGTAAAAAAATAAAAATATTATTGGATTGAATCACAATAGTTTTCATCATAATTAGTAACAATTATTAATTACTGATTAAATCATTATTGACAACGATTCCTGGCCTAGTTTTTCCAATCCTGCCCAGTTGTACTTTGGGATCAACTTTTTGAAAAACATTCTTGAATTTGCCTGTTTAAAAAGTCCGCGTTTTGCCACTATTACCGTCACCACCTTCAACATTGTTATCATGTTCATGTTCATCTTCGTCATCTTTCTCTCTACTTTTATCGTGGCGACATTGCTCTTCCGGTTCGCAATTTCTTTTGTAATGGTTGCTTGCGGCCCTCCCGCAGTTCTCTGGATGCACAGGGCTGCATTGGGGAATCATGCCACGCTCCATAGCTCCCTTTCTAAGTTCTCTTGCGTCTGTCCCTTCAAAGTTCATGCACAGTGCTAGGAGGCTGATCATTATAAGGCACAATAAAATTCCACCTCTGGACCCAAAAAAGGCCATTTTCTTAGTTTGTATTATTGATTGTGCGGGTTGTGCAGAGATTGAACTTTGAAGGGCTGACTCGGGTGACTAATGCTTAAAGCAAGTTGATGAGAATATTTATGCATGAATGCCATATATATTAATTTGAGTGGTTCGAAATAAGGGTTTGGTTTTCAACTAAATGAACAGTATGCCAAGCTGCCAACCTGGCTAGCGTAATCAGTTACTAATGGTAGGGGGAAAAATTAAAAAAAAAAATTTATTGTTAATTTGAAGCTGAAAGCGGTTTAATTTGGCGCATTTTGTCTTTCTTTTATGTCTCATTTTTCTTAGATCTTAATGTCATGCAACTGAAAACTAAAAACAATGATCTCTTGTTCATTGGTTTCTTTTAGTTGTAACTTTCTTTCTTAATGGATAATCATATTCCTTTTGTCTTTAATTTTTTTTACCTTTTTTATAATTTTTTTTTCATTTTCTTAATGATTAATTCATGGCAATTTGCAGATCAGAGCCGAATCCGAAAATTCTATAGTCTACATTAAAGTCACGAAATTAACAATTTTTTTTTTTTTTTAGAGAATGAGTCAAGATTTCTAACACTGGGTTTCGTGGAGAACGCCAAAAACAATTTATTTTGATCTCATTTTGTACTGCGATCATATCCTGATTAAAAGACATACAATTTTGACAGAATCACTACGTTAATTATGTCCTAAAGCAAATTATAAGCTATCTATTGTTGGTTGTGTGTGTGTGTGATAATTTTTTAGCTAGATAATATTCTAGTTAGATCCAATAAGTTCGGTCCTGTTAGCCTTTTTTTTTTTTTTTCATTTTCTGTTTAGTTCCGAGTTTCTTGGCTTGTTTTGTTCGCCTTTGGGCAGAAGTCTTTGTTTTGTTTTTCTTTTATAGTTAATTTTATTTTTTGTCCTTCGACGATAAGTTCAATTGTATTTTAATTCTTGAGTTCAAAACATCTCAAAACCAGTTCTTAAACTATTAAATTATCACATAACATCCATTTCCTTTAAAAATTAGTTAAAAATTTATGCACGTGGTGAAGACATCCCCAGCCTTATTTTTCGTTTACTTGTCCTATTTAATTATATGTTATTTTAATGTCAAATATATTCTATATATTATATATTATTTTAGATATTAAACATTAACATATTTTATACAAAAAAATTGAAAATTAGGGTATTTATTTATTTTAACTTAAAGTCTTATATATATTTACGTCTAATTTTTTACTTTTTATTTTGATGCCAGTAAATGGGGTACTGCAAGAGCCTCGAACCAATGACGGGGAATAGTTGCCCTGTTGCCGCCATATTAAGCTTGTTAGTGCGGCCGCTATAGGGAGTGTTTTTATCTGCAGTGCAAGGTGGTTAATGGGTTGGTAAGAAGACCACCTCCCCTCGTATATGCCCCTTCCGTTGCCATCAGTAATTATGGGCTATTTAGATTATAGTTTGGAGTTGCTCTTTTGGAGTTTTTTTTTTTTTTTTTTTTACAAGAAATGATTGAATGTTTGGAATATATGATATCATAAAAATCTAAAATGTGTTTGAATTTTAGATAAATAATATAAATCTTTTTTTTTCTTCATCATTATGAGTGTTTAACAAAAAGAACATTTCCTATTGACTTGAAATGACTTTCAAAGTTTGAGTTTCAGCAAGAGAGAAACGAAAGGTGGATTGGTAGTCAAGTTCCACTAACAAATAAAATTTGGAAATCAGACGTTCAAAACGAGTTTGAAGACAAAAAACCAAACAAACTTTTAGTCTTACAAGTTTTATAAAATTTCAAGTACTCTAATTTTATAAGAAAAATTATAACCGTATCCAATTTAAATTTTTTATTTTTTATTTCTGACTAATGTTTCTGTAAAATTTCAGTCATACACTTACTTTGTAAGGAAAAAATTATCATCTTTCCCACTCTCAACTAAAGTTTAACTATGCCCTTATTTTAGAAAACGTTTACTTTTTTTTTTTCAAAATATTTCCCAACTCCATCATTGCAAACGTGGCAATATGCGATTTAGATGGACGTAATTGATAAGCTACTTTTATGATGCAGTGCATACTTGAAGAAAATCTGTCGTTTTGGGAAAGTCACTTTCATTTGGGTTATGTTAATGTTGGTTGTCGTTCTGCTTTGTTATTTACATTTATTAATGCGTTTGTTTGCTGCTGTTTTCGTCTAGGTTTGTGTTTTGATTTTTGTTTTCGCCCAAGTATCCAATATAATAATAATAATAATAATAATAATATGCCATTTCTAAAGTCCCCCACTAAAATCTGGGGGACTGGTTCCACATCGTTCTCTGCGCCCATTTAGCATGCTTGAGCTGTGAATGTACCCGGATATAACCGGTTTAAAGTGCATCACGTGGAGGAGTTATTTGTGCACAGGCAGGTTGTTTGGCAAGTGTCATCTATTAAAACAGAATAACGTTAAAAGACACCTCAGCATTAAACGTCATTATTAATAAATAATGAGTCTCAAATATATAAGGTAATGCTTAATATTATTGGTGTTCTTAAGACAAGGTTGTAATATATTTGTATAAATATTTAATTGCTAGAGTGCATTTATTGGAGGGCTAGAATGTAATTACAAGCAAAATACTTTAATATAGCATTTTGTTTTTAGAGTAAAGTTGAAGTTTAGTAAGGAAATTCTAACAGAGAAAGAAGTAATGCTAAATAGTTGTCGTTTTGGAGTCAAACAGGGTGTTTTTTATGGTAGTGAAATTGAAACTAGGAAAATGACAATGAATTGATGTTGTTTTCATCATGGGAAGTCGTTTTGGTAATGCGGCGCTGTTTGGATGGTATCAACCAAAATTTTTACATGATTATTTTTATGCCCTTTTTTCATCCTATTAAATCAAATTAAAATATTTTTATCAGGTACATCCCGATTTAATTTTTTTTTCAATAATATGCTAGAATATTAGTGTATAAAAAGTGTTCTCATAAATAAATATATGTATATATATGATAAATATCACATGCTTCTCTTCAACTATAGCCTTATTATAAAATGTCCTCAAGATATTATTTTGTAACGTCCGTTTCCTTTGAATTTAAATTAAAATATTAAAAAAACATGTGCTTTTCTATACTTGCTACAATGCTCTCCTCATTCATAGAAAGTGAATCATGGTAATGCCCTTTAAAATCTTTAAATCTAGGTGATGTTTGGGAAAAAAATTTCATTTTAATTTTACTCAAATACAATACAATTTTACACCAAACACAAATTTTGTAACAGTGCTACGTAAATAATTACTATTCAAAACATTTTTAAAACCATCACATCAACTTTTCAACTTTACTATTTATCTCTACTTTTACCAATCACATCAACTTTTCAACTCTAAAATACTTTTCATCCAAACACACATTTCATTCAAATACAAAACAAATACTTTTCAACCAAATACAACATTCAAAAAACAAATTTCATTCAAATACAATCAAAATACAATATGTTTACCAAATGCCCCCCTAGTTTCGAATTTTAGCAACTGTTTTCGGAAAGTATACTAGACAGAGTTTTGAAAATATTTTGAATTGAAGATAGGTTGAGTTTAATAAATGTACATGTGGTTAAAAAAAACTATTTAAAGTGAAAAATTTATAAAATTTATATGTTTTGAAAAAAATATTAATATGAATATTATTTTGTTTTTCTCATAATCTTATATAAATTTAAAAAACTATCTCATTTAAATTTAAAATAACAAAATTTAAACTTGTAACCTATACATGTGTGTAGTGAAAAATAATTTTGACTCATAAAAAAAATTTTAAAAATGTGATTTGGAAAATCTCTCCTATGCACCCTCTTGTTTTGGCCCTAGCTCTGTCGAAGGAGACACACAGAAAAGCCTCCCCATGGTTCACACCAAGAAGCGTCAAAATGTGTAAAGATAAAAAGAATCCCTCAACGGCTCAATCCGTACCAAATTAAAGGACAAATATTTGTATTAAAGAAACAAATCCCAACCGGTATCCCCTTGATCAATACCCCGAAATTCTTAAACTCTTTTAAGGGTTAATTAACCAAATGTTAAATTGATTATAATGTTTTAAAATAATAACATGATTAAAATTAATATAATTAAATAATATAATTTAAATTAATTACATATTAAAATATCAAATTTATCCCCAATTTTTTTCTCTCTCCTCCTTCTCTCTTCTCAACCTCCCATTATTCTCTTTCCTTTATCTCTTTCCCTCTCTACCTCCTTTCTTCCCTCCTGTTCCCAATGATACTGTATCGGTGGATATCATGACAGCGATGGCTAGACCAAATTGCATGGCAGTAAACGGTGAAGAAATTAGATCATGATAGAAATATTGGATTTCTATAGAAATATAAGAAAATACATATATTTCTTATATTTCTAGTATATTTCCTAAATTTCCATTGTATTCATTCACAATTAGTTTCAATATTTTTTATATTTTCATTCGCAACACCAAAAAAAAAAAAAAAGAATCGCGAGAGAACGACAAAAAATACCAACAAATACTAAACAAATAACTACAAATACTAGCAACTAAGCTGGATCTCATCAAAATCTGTATTGATCTGTTCAAATCTGCCTTGATCTCGTTGGAGTCCTTACTAACCCATAAATACCCTTCTCTCTAATTATCCAGTCACTATTCTATCATTGTCGAAGAAGATATAGCTCTAGTGCCGGACATGAGGGAGATCGCTAGCCCAAGAACTTGTTATTTGTGATTGAAGATCCCATCAAAGCTATCACCCATGATCGGAAGTCAACCTACCAAAAAAAATACAAAACCTGAAAAGGAAAGATGGAAGGTGACGAAGGTGTTTCCGTTAAGGTAAGACTCCATAAAAAATCACGAGCTTGGCATCGTGATAGTGAAATCCATCCCAATAATTGACAATAGCAATTAAAGGTGGCAATCATGATGGCCTCATAATCTTAGATCCATCTTTGTTATCTCAAAATCACAATCTCATATCCATCCATCACTGCGAGATCTCTTCAATAGCAGTGCGAGATCCCAGCCATCCTTGCGGTTGATGTTTCCAACTTGCCAGAATCATCATCTTCTTCGGCGATGACCGCTTGTTTGGTGGCTTTTGGGCTCATCGGCGAGCGTCTCTTCAACTGAAGAAAGAGAGAGGAATAATGGAGAGGAGAGAGAAACAAAAGGGTAAATTTGAAAAATAAAATTTGTTAAAAGAAGAATAATAAAAATATGTTTTTCCTTAGTAAGGCTTTGTAAAACTGCTATAATTTTCAATACCACTTATAAAATATGCTATAAAGTGTATTTTCCCCTCTTTTAATGGCTGAGATTTAACAAGGACCAGTCCACAAATTTTAAGTGAGGGACCGTAGAATGACCCATAATATAAACAAACAAATAAACAGACAGAGGTTGCCAACAAACTCGATCTTTACACTTTTTCTGGGTACGTACCAGTTAAACATGCCATCTTTGGAAAATCCTAAAGAGATGACTGTTGTTCTCAGTTGCTTCATGATTTTTTATGTAGTTATGTTATTAATTAAAAAAAAAACCGTAGATAGATTTTGGGGGGAAAAGAAAATAAGTGATTTGAAAAGGTCTTTTGTAACTTGTGGACCTTATAGACATAGTAAGTAGCTAGGATCTGTCTCAAAATATCGATCATAACAAACCCGCTCAGTTTGCTACAAAGCAATTAACAATATTATAATTACTTACAATAATATATATATATATATGGTCATTTGTCATCCTAGTTAGTTAGAAAGGGCAAAACATTCTTCAGGTCTCCAATTGTCGGAATCTTCGGCGTCTTGCCACCATTTCCATCACCATCACCATTTTTTCCCTTAAGTCCATGGCCGCGACACTCTTCTTCTTTCTCGCAACCTCTTTGATAATGGCGCACGCACTTCTGTGGATGCAGTGGGCTGCATCCGGAACTCGTGCCATGTTGAAACATTCCATTACCAAGTTCTCTTGCATCCGTCCCTTCAAAGTTCACGCACAGTACTAGGAGGCCGATCATAAGGCACACTAAAATCACGCCTCTGGTCCCAAAAGTTATCGCCATTTTAATAGTTTGTATTGATTTTATGGACTGTGCAGAGATTGAACTTTGAAGGGCTAATTCTTGTACTTGGTGCTTATAGTAAGGTATGATATAAGTAAACTAATATATATTGTTTGAGTAGGTCCAAAATGGGGGTTTGTTTTCAACTGAAACGAGTAGTGCCAGCTTAGCATGGGCAGTTAGATCTGCTAGGGAAAAAAAAAAAAAAATACAGTTGATCTCTAATTTAAAGCTGAATGTGGTTTTTGGCGCGTTTGGTCTTATCTTTTGACTCTTAAATTTCTTTTAGCACGTCTTTAGATTATTATCTAATCTATAATGATCTCAGGAATTTTATCCCTTACAATATCAAATAAAAAGTTATTTAAAGGCAAAATCTTATGGCAAAAATTCTATACATATGCATTAAAGGGGTATTCCCACGTTCTCCTCAATTTTTTTCCCTCCCCCGCCCTTTTTAGGGCCCATTTGGTACACCAGCTGGAGTTGAAGTTTTGGATTTTTTTTTTTATTAGAAATGAGTGAAAGTTTAGAAATGTGTGTGTTAGGTTTTTTAATATTGACATTTATGACAATATAGGTAAAACTAGAAATATTAGAAGTATATGTAGGTTTTGCAGGTGTTTATGCAAGTTTTACAAGATGTGCTACAGGATGTTACAACATCTGCTGCAACATGTAGATTCAGTTAAATACCCAGATATGCTACGAGATGTTACAACATGTGGTGTAACATCGAGTTTTGCTATAGATTTGTGAAATTCGATTGGGATCGAGAGAATCATGGCAAATCAAGATTTGGGAAGTTAGTTAAGATATAGATAAGCCTGAAAAAAAGGATAAACTAATTTAACTTAGATTTTCTAATCTTATTTAAATTAGAATTTCAAAAAACCTAAGATTTGCATATATATATTGCGATTTTTAATTGGGAAAACGTGCAAATATATTGTGGATAATATTTGAAGAATATCTGGGTTTAAAATTCAGAATATTTGAAATTTGAATTTTTGAGAATGTTACAACAGATGTTGCAACATTATCTGTAACATCTTCAAAATTCAAAATGAATCCGAGATTTTGAAGGAGATCTTTAAAGTTCTATATAAGGGCTCACAATACTCATCCTTGAGATAGAGAGAAAGAGTTTAGATCGTATAATTTTGAGTCCTTGGTAATTTAGAAGCTTTCTACAGTATTTGCGTCTTTCAGGAGAAAGATTTGGCGTCTTCAGGAAGAGACAATAGCAGTTGAAGGGATTTCAACGTATGCTTGCAAGAAAATCTTGCTGAACGAGTTCATTAACTAGATTCAAAACGACTGGCGGCAACAACGAAGAGGGAGTCTTTAGATTGCATAAGTCCATTAGTGCTTATAATCTTTTGAGAGTTAGTGAAGTGTTCAACGTCTGGGCCTGGCCTCGAGCAGTAGGAAAACCAAACCTCGTTAAAATTGCCTGTGTTGTTTATTTACTTGCTTTTGGTAATTAATTAATTAGATTAATTAATTAAATTTGGTAAATATTATAAAAACGGATCTTACAGTGTGTTTAGATGAAAAGTAAATTAAAAATTAACCACAAAATCTAAATAGCATAAAAACCCTAAATGTGTTTAAAAATTAGTAATATGGATGTTGTTTTGTTCCTTTTGTCATTTTGAGTATTTAGGAAATGTTTGGTAAATGCATTGTGTTTGTGTCACGCTGCGAAATTTTTGAATTTAAAATTTCGCGCATTAATGTATAAACTCAATTTGTTAGTGTGCCAATAAAATTTTTCTTATTTTCATGAGGATTCAATTTTAAATTTTTGAGATATTAAATACTAATTTGAGGATATTTAAAACATTTTTACCAATTTTAAAATTTTAACAATTTTTACCTAATCAAAATTTGTTAAATATTTTTTTTCATTTAATTTTTTTTTTTTCTTTCTTTTTCTTTCCGGAACCCTCTCCCCTGTCTCCCCTCTTAATATCTTCTCCCTCATTTTCTTTTTCTTTCTTCTTCACTCACTCTCCCACCACCTCACACTCTCTCTCTCTCTGTTTTTTTTCCTGCCGATCACTCACACTCTCTCTCACGCTCGCCCCTCTCTTCCTCTTGGTTTTCCTTTTCCCTCACCGATTCTCTTTCTCCCTCTCTCCCCTTGTTTTATTTTTTTCTTTTCCTTTTCTTCTTCTTCTCGCATCCTCTTCCCCTGTATCCTTTTCTTCTTCTCTTTTCTTCTTTTTCTTTTTCTTTCTTTTGGTCGAAAGTCACCGAACCAGCCACCCTTGTTTTTTTTTTTTCTTTTCTTCATTTCTTTTTATTCTTCTTCTTCTCTTGCTCGCCCCCTCCCTCTCTTTGATTTTCTTTTTTCTTCCACGCCGAATCTCTCTTCCCCTCCCCATCTCTTTTTCTTTCTCTTCTTTTTCTTTTCTTTTTCTTTCGGCCGAACTCCACCGGAAGTCGCCGCCGTCCCCGCCTTCCTCGCCGCCACCAGACGCCGATCGTCAGTCGAAGCGGTGAGTCGCCATCACCGGACGTTGACCGAGTCGGAGCCAGCTCTTCCCTGTCCCGCCGAACCCGAACCACCCGCGTCCGAAACCCCCCCACGTCGGACCGCCCAGCCGCGTCTCGCCTTCCTAGCGCCCACCCCAAGCCGACCGGGACTGGAGCTCCGCGACCGTCGCCCGAGCTAACTCTTTTCCGTCTCACCAAACCAATCGCGCCTCGCCACCCCTCGTGACGCCGTCAAGCCCAACTCCTCCTGGTTTCGTCCGACCCAGCCGCGCCTCGCCGGTTGCTCCTCGCCGCGCTGCCGACTGCCGACTGCCGTGCTCGACGCCAGCCACCGCCCCTGCCGCCGTGAGTTTTTCTGGCCGGTCGTTTTCCATCAACAAAAAGAAAAAAAAAACGTGTATATGTATATATATATTAATGTATATCTGTGTGTGTATGTGTGTGTTTTCATATATATAATAATAATAATAATAATAATAAAAATAATAATGATTTTTATATTTTAAAATTTCATTGATTTAAAATTTATATTTTGAACTGTTCTGGGAATTGGAAAATTTTTTTGCAGGTTGAGCATTTTGGAGTTTTTGGGAAAGCCTATTTTTAGGGCAGGTCATGCTGAAATTTTTAAAAAATATATATATCTATATTTTGGATATTTGTGTTAAAATTGTTATTTTAAAATTACGGTGTTAAAATAAAGCATCATTTTAAATTTTAAAAATTCAATGGCATACAAATTGATTGAGTTTACCGTAATTCGATTACGGAATTCTTGGACAGATAATTAAATTATCTGTGTTTCTTGTTTTAGGTACTCGTTGATAGAATTCAGAAAGAAAGACTATTTTGGAATTCGTGCGAGAAATTGATCGTAGGTCAAATTGCTGATAAGGTAGGATATCTTACCCTTTCTTGGCAGCCAATTTTGTTTTAATGATTTGGCCAAATATCATTTGAAGAAAATGTGTTTATAAAGTTTTGAAACTTACGTGATTTAGAAAATATCACGATTTCGAAAATTAAGGGAAAAATATCCGGTTACGATTTTTTTTGAAAAACAATATGGTATATTTTTATTATGTGAATCATATGTTCACGTGAAATGTTGAAAGTTGGATTTGGTGTTAAAATATACCGGGAGCCAGCACACACGTGCGAAGAGTGCACATCTCGATCGAGGATCACTCATTATGCTTCGGCATTGTGAGGGAGGCTCATACGGACCGTACACGAACTAGATGTATATAGGGACACAATTTGCATAATCACGATTTCACGTTTATGATTCGGTATTGCATTGACATACTTAGTATGATGGTTAAATTAAAATGTTGAAACATTTTTTAAAGAATATCCTACTGGGTCTTTCGCTTACTGTTTTAAAACTGGTAAACCCCCAGGAAAGAAAGCTGATTAGAAGATGCAGGTGACGTGGAACCGACCGTGGACGTCAAGGTCAAAAGACTTGAAGTAGTGACCTGTACTTTAGGATAAAGTATGTATAAGAGCATTCCGGGACTGTAAATTCTAAACTTTACTTTTGCAATTTCACTTATTTTATTTTATCCAAGTATGCATCTGTGGGACATGGGTACCTCACCACCTGATGTTGCGATAAAAATAGAAAGACAAATATTAATTAATTTAAAATATACAAGCATAATTTATAAACAAGTTTAAAGACTCGGTAAAGGGTAAGATATAAAAACTGACAGACTTAGGAATCTGAGCTTTCCTTTCTCTCATTCTTTTTAAATTTTAATATCCGTCACTATCCCGGCTTTTTGAGAAGTGACACCTGTCGCTGTCCCGGGTTTTGGGACGTGACAGTTTGAATGCATTGTATTGATGTAATTTGTATTTGGATGAAAAATATTTACATTGCATTTAAATGCAATATATGTTTAGATGAAAAGTATTTGAATTATATTTAAATTATGAATATGTGATGTAATGGGTAAAAGTAAAGAGAAAAAAGATATTTGTATTTGGATGAAAAATATTTGCATTAAATTTAAGTACAATATATGTTTAGATGAAAAAATATTTGAATTATGTTTAAATTATGAATATGTGATGTAATGGGTAAAAATAAAGAGAAAAAAGAGAGAATGAAAGAGAGTATATTATGTGATTAGTAAAAATAATATAAAAAGTGAAATAATAAATAGTGATTATATTGAATTTAACATGTGATGTAATTATTATTTAAATGTAATATTTTTACATTTGATGAAAATGTAATTGTATTTGAATGTAATATGAATGTAATATGGTAAACAAACGAGGCATTAGTCATAAGAATCATTTCAAGTTGAAATAAGAAAGCTATGTTATTTTAGAATTTGATTTTTTTTCTTTTTGAATATGTAAGAAAGAGAAAAAGAGACGTGGATTTCAAACAAAACAGTGAAACCAGTAACTTTTGACAAAAATTTGGAAGAATTCAAGTTTAAATGGGTGTTCCAAACTTTTTCCTAAATTTTTTCAGCTCTGTATTTTCTGATTAACCTTTTTTTTTTTTACTTGTTTTTTTTTCCCCTTAACATAAATATTAATAGATGGAAACAAGAATAAGGTCAAGAAATTTATAAGGAATCTAACAAGGGGTTTTGCAGGGAACGCTTAGAACACTATTTATTTTTTATCTTTAGCTTTTTTATTAATCATATACTAATTAAAAAAAATGCAAACTTGGCAAAATCAATGCATTAAACGACACCTTGTCTTCTGCCTTTAAACACCATGGAAAAATTATCAATTAATCGTTTAAAAATATTGATACTTTTCCCTTTTTTAATTCGGATACCGTTAATAAGTAGACTTTTCCATTTGGAAAAACCGCGTTCTAATACAGGAAAAATCGAGGCGAAAAAGATACACGCTCTACATTTTTGCAAATTAAAAAGTATAAATAAATATTTAACTCCGTTAATATTTTTCTTGATAATCAAATACTCAAATAGAATAAGCCTATTCCGCAATCAAAGGCACGCTAATGTGTCCTAATTGATTACGCAGTCAAACGCAACCATGCATGATTTGTATTTGTGTATCCATCTAGAAGTAATTAAATAGATATACATTAGCAGTGAAATGGGCAAAATCCACGAAGTTCCATGCAAACCATCAAATCTTGACTTGTCTCAAGAGATTACATGATCATATCATCATCTATTCCAAATTTTCCAACTTGTAGAAAAATTATTATACGCAATTGATATGGCATCACACTTGACTCACTGGGCCATGTCAACATGCACAGGAGAGAGGTTTGAATGTGAATTATTATATTCTAAATTAAAAAAGTTTTAATTTCTTTCTAAATAATATGAGTTAAAGTTTTAAATTCTTTTGGATACCATTTTATAAATTAAAACATTATTGAGACGTTTGATAAACATATTACATTTATATTACGTTTGAACGCAATGTATTGAATGAATTTTGTATTTGGATGAAAAGTATTTACTTTGCATTTGAATAAAAAGTATTTGAATTGTATTTTAAAGTTGAAAAGTTGATATGATTAGTAAAAGTAGATAAAAAAAAAAGTAAGATGGAGAGAGAATACAATGTGAATGGGAAAAAATTTTATTTTCAAAATATTTTAGAATAATAAATGTATTTAAGACACTATTGAAAAATATAATATTTGAACGTAAAACTTTTACATTTAGATGAAAATTACATTACAATTAAACATAATGTGAATGTAAAACTGTAAACAAATGGGACTTATTTTTGTAAACTTATAAAAAGCCAAATAATGATAATTTAAATATTTCAACTCAAACAAGTAAAAAGTGTTATATATATATATATATATATATTTTTTTTAACTTTACACTCGTTTAGAACCATACAGGCTCTATATAATAAGCTCACTGTCCTTCCCCAATTATCTAAAACTTGATCCATATTTATCTTATATTCATGATGAGTCTCTTCAAAAGCCTCCCCATTTTCCCCTTCCTCCTAATCGCCCTCATCTTTCCCTTGTCCAACGCTGCCAATTTCGATATCCGAAACAACTGCCCTTACCCTGTCTGGGCAGCTGCGGTCCCCGGTGGCGGCAAACGACTCGACCACGGGCAAACCTGGTCCATCACCGCCAACCCCGGCACGACGCAGGCCCGCATATGGGCCCGAACCAACTGCAACTTTGATGGCGCCGGGCGCGGAACCTGCCAGACAGGCGACTGCGGCGGGGTCCTAGAATGCCGAGCCTACGGTCAGCCTCCGAACACCCTGGCGGAATACGCGCTAAACCAGTTCAACAACCTCGACTTCTTCGACATCTCACTCGTCGACGGGTTCAATGTTCCCATGGAGTTCAGCCCCACGTCCGGTGGGTGCAGCCGCGGGATCAAGTGCACGGCCGAGATCAACGGTCAGTGTCCCAATGAGTTAAGGGCACCCGGTGGCTGCAATAACCCTTGTACTGTCTTCAAGACAGATGAGTATTGCTGCAATTCAGGCAGTTGTGGGCCCACAAATTTCTCTAGGTTCTTCAAGGAGAGGTGCCCTGATGCTTATAGTTATCCCAAGGATGATCAGACTAGCACTTTCACGTGCCCTGGTGGGACTAACTACAAAGTCGTGTTCTGTCCTTGAAGGAGCTATACACACACACACACACACACACACATATATATAATATAGTAATCTACACTACTTGAAGCAGCTAGTCATACATGTATTGATATAAACGAAGAATAAATGATGTTGGTGGGTCGATCTTCTTTGTTATGGTATGATCGCTACGACCACAATATTTGGTATACAAATATTACTAAAGTTCATGTTGACCATCTTTCTGCATAATGTGTATTGTTGTTAATTATAATATCATACTGAAGATCTTGTCTTAATCATGTAAATTGTTGTTTTTTTTTTAATGCGAAAAAAACTTTTTTAAAGGAATCTACAAAACCAAACTAAAAGAAGACAAAAAAAAAAAAAAGGGGGAAGAAAGAGAAGAAGAAGAAAGAGTCTTCAAAACCGAACTAAAAGAAAACCCGAAAAAAAAAAGGAAAAAAAAGGAAAAGAACCTAACAAATCAGAGGAAAAAAAACAGAAAAAAAAAAAAAAGATTGCTAAGATGACGTTTTCCTTTGGGATTCTTTTCTCAATTTCCTCAATCATATTTTTTTCTTAAAATATTTCAGTTCTGTAAATTTATCCCAAAAATTCGAAGCTACAATTTCATATCTTTCTGAGCCAAGTATGTGATTATTAATCTTTAGAGCACTGTCTGCTATCTTGAAGGCTTTGATCTTTAGAAGAGTGCATATTTTCCTCATCTTCTATATCACTCCCACATGGTTTTGTCAAGCACATTCCTCTCACATAGAATTGTTGGATGAAAAGTACCGTAATTACATTGGGAGAACAAACAAATCTTACCTCCAAAAATTGAAACATTTAGATCAAGCCTAGAAGGGATAATTGCAACTAATGTCCTGTATATTAGTGCTGCATGCCCTTTCTCGTCGTTCCTTCCTTGTCGGTTTTTGCGTTTACCGATGAGGAAGGATTTTCTTCCAATCGGAGAATTGAATCTATGACTAGTACTACTCTCTAGAAACGTAATTAGAAGCCGATTACCCATGAGATGCCAGGTTGTCTGCTGCTGAAAATGCTATTACTCTATATCTTTAACAGAGTGTATGTTTTCTTGAGATGGTGGAGTTGCCACCATCTGATCTTCAGATTTGTATCCTTGACTTTGTTGTCTACTATTTTCTCTCTTCCGGAGTTCACCATAATCACATTTTTGAGAAACTCTTCCCTCGCATCCAATGAGTTAGCTCAACGTCTCCAGACTAATAATGTTAAACCAATTATTAAGAGAAATTATTTAATAGACCAGATGCATTATGTTATTATAGTTACGTGATATACGTTATCACACTTATATGGTACACCAGTCTAATAAATGATTGATATTCAGATGATTTATCAATGTCAATAATGTTTTAAATTTATTATCATATATCACTATTTTATTTTCTACAAAATCTCAACTTATTCAAGTGATTATGATAGTTAATATTGATAACTCAAATAAATGTGTCAATCATTCATTAGATAGATATATCACGTAAGCATGATGATATGGTATATTCGGTCTAGTAAATAATTTCTCAGTCACTAATGCCAAATATTAATATTAAAGGGTCAAGGTAAATACAGAAAAGAATATTGGATATTCCTGGAAGAATAAAACGATAACATGTAGAGTCGATTGTGGAAATGAAAAAAATATATCTAGACAAAAATTTGATACTAAAATGTGTATAGGAAATATCGCGATAAAAACTATCTATAATTTAAAAGTTAGCGAAAGACCAGGTTTTCGTTGGAAAGCCACGTCAATTCTAGATTTCCTAGTGGTCGAATTTCAAATGTTAACATATATATAATTGAAAGGAAATTTATACGAGTGCAACGTATACAATTAGATTCTTAATTTCAAAAAAGTCGTATTACACGAGATATATGCTCATACACACACACGCTATATAGTATATACCAAGTCATAAATACTTTAGAGCTGGTTTGATACGAGGAAAGTAGGGGAAAAGGGTAAGAGAGTGGAAAAAAAGGTTGAAGAAGAGATTTTGAACTCTTTAAATCAAGAATCTAATTTTTAATCCATTCCAATATAAAGAGATACAATAAAAAGATTCAAGTGAAGTGTTGAAGGAATATTGTGATCTTAGGCTTTGTCTTACTAATTTTCATCTCATGAATTTTCGTTTGATATTTGTTATTTTTCATTTATTTCCATTTATTTTCATCTTTACAAAGTTTTTTTTGTTTAAGTAAAATTAAGCTGATAAAAATTTTAGTAATTAATAATTATAGTAGCAATTCTCCAAGGGATCAAAACTTTACTTATCATTATAATACTTGTTACGGATACGTGTGCTTGTGAAAAGAAGTTGCATTAAAGTTATTTCTAGATGACCCTTCACTGTACATTCCTCCAATCATTTTATCTCAAAGGCTTTAGAAGCAGAAAACAAATGGACAATTTGCCAAGTTTGTTAAGGTCTTCAAGAAATTGCACATCAATATTCCTATTGCAGATGCATTAGCACAAATGCGTGGCAATGCAAAATTCATGAGATGTGTTTTGTCTAATAAGAAAAAGCTCGAAGAGTTTGAGACTGTTTTACTTACTGAGGAGTGCAGTACAATTTTTCACAAGAAGTTGCAACCCAAGCTGAAAGACCTAGGGAGTTTCCATGTACCTTGTTCCATTGGAAATTGTAGTTTTGAAAAACCTTTATGTGATTTTGGAGCAAGTGTAAATTTAATGCTACTCTCGATCTTCAAAAAGCTTGGATTAGGGGAAGTCAAGCCCACTACAGTATCACTTTAACTGGTCAACTGTTCTATCAAATATTTAATGGGAGTTTTGGAAGATGTGCTAGGTGATCTAATCCTTTTAGCGGATTTATAGTTTTGGATATGGAAAAAGACCAAGATATTCCAATAATCTTAGGTTGACCATTCTTAGCTACTAGGAATACCATGATTAATGTGTCAGAAGGAGAGTTGACTCTAGAATTGGAACACAAGAAAGTAACTCTTAACGTCTTCAAGGCATTCAAAAATCCTCTAAAATCTGAGTCTTGTTGCCAAATAGACATACTACTCAAAGCTGTGAGGAAGGATGGAGAACAACCTAGAGATTTGGAAAAAGTGTGCAAAGAAAAACTAGAACCTATACAAGTTGAGCACTTTGTGGCAATGGCATCACCAAATTGCAAAGGAAGGATGCCAAAATTCAAGCACATCAAGATGGGGTTGTTAGGATTAGTGTCATCTTGTTACCACTATATTGATGAGAGAGGAATAGAAGACGATGAAGGGACTATTCCAAATCATCAATGGGACAAATCCAAGTTTGTATTGGGATGGTTTGTTGATGATATCAAAGGACAAGTTGGCTAAAGCAACGAAGAAGTCAGGTTGATGACTCTAAACCAAGTGCTTCTTGGGAGGCAACCCGAGCTTTCTAAACTTTGAGCTTTGTTTTGGTTTTTCTTTGTTTTCTTTAGTGTTTGTTGTTTTGGTTTTGATTTGTACTAATCTCCTCTATTTGATTTTGTTAAAATTAGGGAATCGAGCAAGTTTAGGGGTCATTCGTATAGTTTTTCATTTTTTTCAACCCCCAACAAAAGGAGTTCAAATGCCTAAGTAAGCATTCTATAAAAAATAAGGGGCCATGTAGGCTAGGTAAGTGTTTCTTTCCTTTCTTTATACTGCAGACAATGTTTTTCTTAAGTTTTAGGGTGGGAAAACACTTTTTTGTGCATTCAATATGTCTTGTTTTTTAATTTAAAAAAAAAAAGGTTTGAGCACTAATCTAGTTTGACCACAAAAGATGATGAATGTGCATATTTGACATATTTGTAGCTTTTAGGAGGTGAGAATGTTTCTTTATTTGTGTACTTGGTTTTATTGTTAATTTGTTCTGTTTTTTGGTTCCTTGAACACATTGAGTACTCACTTCAATCCTTAATTTTATTAATCCTTATTAGATTGTTTATTCTATCTTGTGTTTAATGCTTCTAATTAAGTGACCACTAATTAGATTGATTTGGCAAACTTTAATGAACATGGAAAATGGAATTTTGTGGTTAGCTTTAGATAAAATGACATATGATCAATGTGTAGAAACCTTGAGTTTATGTAAAATAAGAATATATCTATGTAATATGTATAACTATTGAGAGAGCCTTTACTTAATGAATTTTACTTAATCTAATTCTCATAAAAATAAAGTAAGTTAAGGGTGATATTTCTATTTGTCTTTCAAAGGAGACTTTTAGATGATTTATGACTCTTGGTTAATAATTTGATGTGGTTAATTGATCAAGGGAAGGGTAGAAAGATTCAAGGGGAGATTTGATGAAAGATTGTGATCCTAGGCTTTGTCTTATTTAATTTTCTTCTCGTGAATTCTAGTTTGATTTTTGTTATTTTTATTTATTTCAATTTATTTTCATCTTTACAAAATATTTTTTGTTTAAATAAAATTAAGGTGATAAAAATTTTAGTAGTTAATAATTATAGTAGCAATTCTCTAAAGAAATGATATTTTACTTATAATTATATAATTTGTTAGTGATATGTATGCTTGCATTATAACATCATCAACACTGTTATTATTATAAAATTATTATAATAATTCATTATAAAATTATGTGTTTTAAAAGAAAACCACTCACATCTATCAGATTCACTGCGTTTCAAGATCGATCCTTATTTTATTTACATTAGAACAATAATAATTAGGCTCCACCACAATCCAGAGGCCTTGTAAATTATTATAAAACTAATATAAAGAAAATTATTGTTAACGTGGAGTAGTCGCTGAGAATATCTCTTTCCCTTGAGCTGATAGCGTTGATTTTCTAGTTTGATGTGGTCTCCACTTTTGTCGCTTGTCGTCGAATATGCACGTGAACTTGCTTTGAAAATCGATCATTAAATTAAGAAAATCATTCATATACAATTTACTTTTGTATGATCTAAAATCTCTTTAAATATTTTAATAACTTGATCACACTAGCTTGATCCCATTCTTTGCAACTTATTTTGTTATTTTTTTTATAAATATACTATTCATGGTTGTGGAAAATTTGTTTTTTTTTTTCCTCCTTATTTGGCTGGATACATATGACTTTAATCTCAAGATATTTTCAAATTAATTGAATTTTTTTTTAACCTGGACCTGATAATGACTATATTATATCGGAGAAAATTGACCGAGTGCACCACATTATCATATTTAATGATAATATTTAGGTGATTTATAATATTAATTTTATTTCAAATTCTTTATTATTATTTTTTTTTTATAAATCTCAATTTATTTGAGTAATTAAGATAATTAATACTAACAACTCAATAGTTTATTAGACAAATATATCCCGTGATATGATGATGTGACGTACCTTCAACAAATAATTTCTCATATTTTGACTCTTATCTACATTATTAGTCTTTTATCACGTTAGCTAAGTTAGGCAAGTAGCCGCCTCCATCAATTCATATTAATTAATCACAAAACGTCCAAAAATCCCACCTGTTATTGCATTAATAAATCCAAAAACTTTGTTACACCTCTAAATAAACCTAGATAATTATAAGCTCAAAATAAAATAACAGTAAAACATAAGAAACTATGGGCTCCGGTCAACCTCTCGAAGTATTCTTCCTCATGATCTTTCTCACCCTTATTCTTCTCCTCCTTCAATGCAGCCACCTTCGAAATCCGCAACGAATGCTCTTAACCCATCTTGGCGGCAGCCAGCCCGGCGGGAAAGAAGCGCGTTGGGGGGGGCGCGCACAGGCGCGGGGGGGTGGTGTGGTGCGCCCCGGCTGGCTCGACTGCGGCCAACACTGGTTCCTCAATGTCCCTGCGGGCACGTCCATCGTCCGCATATATGATTATTAATCTTTAGTGCAACTTATATCTTGAAGGTTTTAATCTTTAGAAGAGTGTACATTTTCGCCCTCTTCTAAATCACTCCAACGTGGTCTTGTCAAGCAAATTCCTTTCACGAAGAGTTGTAGGATGATAAGTACCGTAACTACATATTGAGAGAACCAATAAATCGTACATCCAAATTGATACATATATACGGATTGCGCCTTAGAAGGGAAGTTGTTACCAATTTCCTGCATATTAGTGCTTGAAGAGTTGAAAATAAATATATATATATTCATACATATATGACTAATACTACTTTTTAGAAACGTTAGAAGCCGAATTAACCATTGAGATGCCATGCTATTTGCTACTGAAAATGCTATTATTATGTTTTCCTAAGATGGTGGAGTTGCCACCTTATACGTACGTAAAAAAAAAAAAAAAGGTTTCTTAGGGTTTGTTTTGAATTATTTTTTTTATATATTATTTTTATAGTTACGATTTGGGACCTATCATTTTCATTTATTAAAATTAAAATTAAAAATACTCTTAAATATTGAATCTTAGAACTCTTATTTAAAATTTTCTTTTTTCACCCGTTGAGCTAGTCTACGGACTAGACTACTAATGAATACATATCAATGTAAAAAGCTTCGGGGAAAAAGCAGAAAAGTTGGATGTTCCTGGAAGAATAAAGGGATAAAGATGTAGGGTTAAAATGAAAATATATATATTCAGACAAAATTTCTATGCTATTAGTGGTAGTGTGTATAGGTAGTATAGATTGTGATAAAAACTGTCCATAATTTAGGGAGTAGTGAAAGACTGCGTTTTCATTCGAAATAAGCCACGTCAATTCTAGATTTCCTAGTCAAATGTTAACATATAAATGGAAGGAAATTTATACAAGTGCAACGTATTCAACTAGATTCTTAATTGGCTGCCTAACAATCAAAAGTTCGTATTAGACGACATATATGAGCGCGCACACACACCAAGTTGTAAATAGTGCTTAGAGCTGGTTTAATACGAAAAAAGAGTGAAAATGGGAGAGATATCTCACTTTACAATATTCCCAATTTCATAGATACACATATTGAGAGCTAATCTTTCAATTACCCATTCACTATTTTAAATATATAAATATATTATTTTGATTTCTCTACGACGAAAAATACAAATTTAATTTAAACCGTCACTAACACGAAACTGGGTCCTGTTTACAAACAAACCTCAAAATGTACCTTGAAAAAGGGTTCCTAAGCCATTTTTCCAACGTGTTTTCGGCTGGACAGAAACCAGATGGTTATACCTTTTGGATTTATTCAGATGGAAAAGTGTAAATCTATAACATTTATAATTTAAAGAATATTTTTAACCAAAAAAAAAAAAAAGAGGAGTCTTATAGCAGAGAGAGAGAGAGAGAGATCTTGTGTTTTGGGTTGGATAGAAGCTAGATAGGTTATAACTTTTGATTTTATCCAGACGGAAAAGAGTGAATCTATAACATTAATATAATTTAATATTTAATAAAATTAAATTTTTTAACATTTTATTTTGATTTTCATCAATTAACTTTTTCTTATTTTATTAACATTTAATAATAATTTTAATTTTTTTAAATGTTCATTAATATTAGAGTTTTGTTCGACCTTTTTATAAATTAATATAATTTAATATCAGATAATACTAATATTAATTTTACTTTTTAATATTTTTTTAATGTTTAGTTAGTAGAACCTCTTCGTACCTAAACAAATTTAATTACAAGATGATAATTAGGTGATGTATATTAAGGTTTAGTCCTCCCCAACTTTTGGAGTCAATCTTCCTACAGTTGTTTTGTTGGGTTTTGAAGGTCGCTCCTTAACTCCTAATAAAGTTGCATACATCAGTTTAGTACACTATCTAAGGGCCATTCCAATAGAAGAGATAATAATTCAGTATATGAGAAATTAAGCATATTTGGTTATATTTATTGTTGGTAATTATTTTATGTATTTTTTATTATAGACTTATTTTATTAGATTAGAATTTTTTTTATACCTATTAGTTTTATAGTGTTTTATGAGATAAGCAATATACTTTCGAAGTATTTGCTTAACAATTTAACTTTTCATGTTACAGTTAAGAATAAAGGTGTATCTAAAGCTTAGACGAAGGAAACTCAGTGTAGATTTGAATGTGTTGAATGTGTTGGCGGACAGAGGTTATTGGAAAATCTTAGAAGAACTATCTCAATTTTAAATATTTAAATTTTCGTTAAATTGTTTTTAAGAGATTACTTTTAGTATTTCAGATTTCAATTTTAGTTTGGTCCATTTGTTTTGCAAAACATAGCTTTTTTTTATTATAGATTTTATTTGAGATCATTATTATTTAATTAATAAGTATTATTTAGTTTTTTTAATTCTTTTGCATTTTCATTAATTGTAATTTGCTTTAAGAAAAATTGTTTTTAAGTTAGGAGATTCATAGCGATGACATGTATAGTCACTACAAGTGAATTTAACTTTCACAAAAATTAGAAACTACTTAAATAACCGAGTTATTTTTATAAAGAAACTAAAAATTTAAATACACTTTTAGGATGACATCTGTTGTTGCTAAAAGTTGGTTTAAAAATATCTCTAACAGTCTAATAACGCACGTGTATCTTATGTTTTTTTGTTAGTATTTTGATAGTTTTTCTTGGTTTAAACATGGCATTTGTGGTGAATTTGTCATAGGTAAATAGGTTTGGGGAATCGGACGTTTTGGGAGTAATTTTGGAAGCAAGTTCATGGAGTGAATAAGGAATTAGCCCTGGCAAGAAAAGTGGATGATCCAAGGTCTCAAGAAGTCACCGTGGCGAGAACACCAACTTGCCACAGCGGCAAAACCTCCCAAGAGTAGATTTCCAAGATCAATCTCACCGCAGCTAAATTCCAAGTTGCTGCGGATTGAAAACATTTGGCCGCAGCAATCCTTGTGCACGTAGAAGATCAATTGAAAAAATTTGAAACTCGCCACGGTAAGAAAGGAATTAGCCGTGGCGAGTTACGATTTCTTCAGTCTATGCGTTTTGAAACCCTGACGTTGGAGAGAGATATAAATACCTAGGTCACAAATATTTGGGGGACTTTGGATGGAGGAGAAGGAGAAGGTGTGCCTGGAGTGTTTTTCCAAGTCAAAGAAGTATGGATACGGAGATCAAAAACGTCGCAAAACGAGTTTTTACCTCTCAATTCCTCTTTGTCTTACTTGTGAACAATGAACACCAAGTTTGTTTATGTCTTTATGGATAATATGTTAGGCTAAACATTCATTAAGGAATTTGATGTAGCCTAGCTTGAAACTATGTTTGGATTGCGTGTTTGAATTCAATTAAGTTTTATTCAGTTTATTTATATTATCCAGTGCTTATTGTTATTGATTCACTGGCCAGAAATTGATTGATTTTAAGTTCAAATCATCACTTGAAAAAGGGGATTTGAATTGGAATTGGGTAATATAATCTAGGTATATTAATTATTCGAAAGAAAGTTGATTGTCTAGGAATCCGTTACACGGGAATCACGTGTTTAATGCTGTCTTGATTTTGATTCTAGATAGGGATATTAGAATTGAAATAGGAATTAGATTAGTTTATGCTTGGAAGAGATAGGCAAATAATTAAGGGTTTCCGGATTATAAACTGAGTAAAGTAACTAAGATTCGGCACATTAGAAAAACATAGTGGAAAGCGAGGTGAAGTCTTGTCCCTAGGGTTCTTTTATCTTGGTTTCTCTATCGCCTTTGTCATTCATTATTTTGTGTGATTTCATTGCAATTTTTAATTTCTTTTAGTAAATAATTCATTAATTGAATTCTAGATAAAATAGGTATTGTCTTATTACATTAATTGATAGGATTTATTTATTCTTCCTGTGGATTCGACAACCTGGTATATTACCATTATATTAGACCTCGATACTGTACACTTATGGTTAGTATCATCATAAAAATACGTGTAACACAATCAAAGACACTGATCTCCAGTCTGGCACCAAAATAGAAATTCAATCTTTAGCAATGACATATGTTGGAGTTAATTGACTTTCTAAAACTTGTTTTGTTGAGTTAAAAATTAAAAAGACAAAAAGTCCAGTTTTGAATCTTCTATAGTCAATGTAATATTATTACTGTCGGCATTAATTAATTTGTTTAGACGAATACATTATCAAAAAACAATATTGCCAATGTGTGGACCTCAGTTTATGCTTTAAATACCAACCCAAATTCTATATAAATCCCCATGCACTTCATTATCACTGTCGGCATTAATTAATTTGTTTGGACGAATACATTTTCAAAAAACAATATTGCCAATGTGTGGACCTCACTTTGTGCACTAAGTACCAACCCAAATTCTATATAAATCCCCATGCACTTCATCACAAACACACACCCAATATCGTTCAAAAGCTTCACATATATACATTGTAGCCAATCTCTCTCCTATTGCAAAAAATGAGGCTCCTCAAGAACATCTCCCTTCTCTCCTTTCTCTTTCTCACTCACTTCTTTGCCTCAACCAACGCCGCCAGATTCGACATCTGAAACAACTGCCGCTACGTTATCTGGGCAGCCGCCGTGCCTAGTGGCGGCAGGCGGCTAAATCCCGGCAAAAAATGGCCCCTTGACGTGGCCGCGGGCACAAAAGTGGCCCGCATTTTGGCCCGAACCAACTGCAACTTCGACCGTGCAGGCCGCGGCAGATGCCAGACCGGCGACTGCGGTGGGGTCCTCGCATGCCAGGGCTACGGCCAGCCTCCCAACACCCTGGCGGAATACGCGCTGAACCAGTTCAACAACCTCGACTTCTTCGACATCTCGCTCGTCGACGGGTTCAACGTTCCGATGGAGTTTGGCCCCACATCCGGCGCGGGATCAGCTGTACAGCGGATGTCAACAGGCAGTGTCCCAAAGAGCTAAGAGCACCCAGCGGGTGCAACAACCCTTGTACTGTCTTCAAAACCGATCAGTATTGCTGCAATTCCGGCAAATGTGGGCCCACATCTTACTCTCAGTTTTTCAAGGATCGGTGCCCTGATGCTCATAGTTATCCTAAGGATGATCAGACTAGCACTTTCACGTGCCCTGGTGGGACTAACTACAAAGTCGTGTTCTGTCCTTGAAGGAGCTACGTATCTATACATATATATATATATATTATATAGTAATCTACCTTATTTGAAGCAGCTAGTCATACATGTATCGATATAAACGAAGAATAAATGACGTCGGTGGGTCGACCTTCGTTGTTGTGGTATGATCGCCACAACCATCTTTCGATATAATGTGTATTGTTGTTAATTATAATATCATACTTAAGATCTTGTCTTAATCATGTAAATTGTTGTTTTTTTTATTAGGAAAAAAAACTTTTTAAAGGAGTCTACAAAACCGAACTAAAAGAAAACAAAAAAGAAGAAGAAGAAAACAAAAAGAAAACAAAAAGGGAAAGAAAAAAACAAAACAAACTAGAGGAAAAGAGGAAAAAAGGAAAAAAAAAAAAACCGAACTACAAAACCGAACGAAAAGAAAACAAAAAAAACGAAAAAAAAAAGGGGAAAGAACCTAACAAACTAGAGGAAAAAAGGAAAAAAAAAAAAAAAAAGGCTGCTAAGATGTCGTTTTCCTTTAGAATTCTTTTCTCAACTTTATTGGGTAGGATAACAATATTTTTTACCCACCTAATCAACCCAATATAAAAAATCAATCCACCTAATTAAGATCGGGTTGAATTGGGTGGGGTTCGGTGAATTATGTATTTTATTAAAAAATAATAACAAATGAAATTTAAGAAGAGAAAAAAAGAATTAAACTCATGATAATTTTCAAATAAATTTTATCACAAACTTTGCACACAAAAAATTTCTAATATACTCTCATTAATAGCCGAATGTAAAATAAATATAAATTATAATAATTATTAAAAAATATAAGGATACTAAAGTAATTAATAGTATTTTTCACAAAATTATAAAAATTACATCTATATTAAATATTAAGTAATGCATTCTATATATTCAAATAATTTACACAACACTTAGAGATGCGTATCATTTAGCAAAAAATGAAAAAAAAAATATAGGTGAATATTAGATAAGTTCAGTGGGTTTTTGAAATTTTTTTAACCCACCCAATATTTTTTTTACCTACCTAATCAATCGAATATAGCAAATCAACTCATCCAATTAAAATCAAATTAGGTAGATTGAGTAGCTTTATCAGATAATTGAGTTTTTTGTTCATCCCTATATGGGTGATTATGATAGTTAATATTGATAATTTATATAAATATATCAATCATTTATTAAATGGACATATTATGTAATTATGATGATATAATATATCTGGTCTACTGAATAATTACTCTGTTACTAATGCCTAATTTTAATATAAAAATGTAGAGGTAAATGCAGAAAAGAATATTGGATATTTCTAGAAGAATAAAAGGATAACATGTAGAGTTGACTATTGAAATGAAGAAATATATATATCTAGACAATATTTTTATGCTAAAATATGTATAGGAAATATCACTATAAAAAATGTCTACAATTTAAGGAGTTAGTGAAAGACCAGGTTTTCGTTGGAAAGCCATGTCAATTCTAGACTTCTTAGTGGTTGAATTTCAAATGTTAACATAAATATAACTGAAAGGAAATTTATACGAGTGCAACATATACAATTAGATTCTTAATTTCAAAAAATTCGTATTACACGACATATATGCACATATATATATATATATGCACACACACACACTATATAGTATGTACCAAGTTATAAATACTTTAGAGCTGGTTTGATGCGAGGAAAGTGGGGAAAGAAGGGAGAAGGGTAAGAGAGAGTGGAAAAAAGAGGTTGAAGGAGAGATTTCGAACTCTTTACACTAAGAATCTAAGTTTTAATCTATTCCAATATAAAGAGATACAATAAGAGAAACCATATCAAATTATCAATTATATGAATACAAGAGAAAAGTTATTTCCCTTTTCTCTTTATTATTTTTTCACCTAATCACGTGTCTTCTTTTTTCTTTGTATTTTTTCTTTCCTTTATCCAAACATAACTTGTAAAATATAGCTATTATAGAGTTAGTATGCATTTGGTGAACAAGTTTGAATTGAGTTTTTGGATTGAATTTGAATTAAATTGTTATGAGGTTGGTGTACAGATTTGAATGATTGGAGTTAAAAATATAAAAATTTGAAATATATTCGAAAAAAAAAATATCAATATAAAGCTTGTTTGATTCATTTTAAAATTCTATATAATTTTTAAAAAAATCTCATTTGGACTTGTTTATACAATATTATGAACGTTTAAAATTTGTATTACAAAATTGTAATAGCAAACTGCGAGGAATTAAAACTGAAAGAGAAAACTTGTGTTTGAATACAACTACTGCACTAAATGCATGCCTAATTAAGTACACGAATAACCCTTTCTCTTTATATTTTCTTCGCCTAGCTGGATCATATAATATATTTTTTTTCTCTTTTTTTTTTCTTCTCCTGCCAAACATAGCTAGCCTTAGACGTAAAATAGCTAGTAACATGCTTAAATTTATATATATATATTGTTGGGAAACATGCTTAAATCTATATATTCCAATGGAATTTGCAACATAAAACCGTGTAATTTCTAATGACATAAAACAATTTATTTGTTTTTTTAAATAGAAGAAAAAATATTGTTCATGCATGATTCATTGACCAGCCAAGGAAAGACTTGAAACCCGTAGAAATAATTTCGTAAGAGTTTTAATAACTGAAAGTGATTTCATTTCTCTCTAATAAATGAGTCATAAGCCTCATATATCATACCTTAAAAATAAATAAATAAAGCACTACAAGCAGAAAACAAGTAATTTATAAGGTTATAAAATATACAGTAGTAACTTGCCATTAACTGGTTCTAATTTGTTGGCCTTTGTTTAAATCACTTATTGAATATGCTTAACTAAGGTTGGTATACTAGTCTTTATTCGTAATAATATGCTAGTTTAAATTGCTATCCGTGATTTACTTTAATTAAAGGAAGAAATAAGATGGCCTTTTTTGTTCTGAAGAAGAAAGAAAAGGAGTACTTGCTCACAATTTTAATGTTTGTGCGTATTGCTAATTGAACCGGCACAATCTGTTAAGGGAATTGGGTGATGTTGATTGATAAGGCCTTTGCCTTCAATTTGCAGTTAAAATTTTTTGGATTTATTAAATATTATCATTTCATTCCAGCAATGAAAGCAGAACAATTTTGAGTCATTAGTAAAAAAGAAAAGTACTTATGTATATCGCGTTGTAAATTTTCATTCAAGATACTCATGAATTAGATTATTATTAAAAAATTAATTTAATAATTTAAATAATGATATCCCTCGAATTAAAATAAAAAAGTAGTTCTTGCCAAAGAGAAAAATTCTATATATTTGAAAGGTAAAGAATTGGATTAAAATAGCGATGGGACTTCAATTTTTATTTTGCAGACTGCACGTAAAGGCTTTGATAAAATATTGGTGAAAAGTTGTCGGCCTTTACATTAATTGAAACGTTAAGAGCAAACTAATTGAGAGCTAGCTTCTTTATGTTAAATGTTCTTGGCCTCGTCTATAGCTAGAATAGAAATAAAAGTTGCTTCCACTAAGTCACGTTAAAAGTCATGCGTCGTGCTCGATTATTAAACGAATAGCCGCCTCAACTTTTACTCAGGTTATATATGTGATTGTAATGATATCTATCAACATAAAAGCCGCTTTATTACGTATATATATAAAACCAGCCAAGGCACTTTCCTTAATATACCAAACACAATGAACTATATAGTTTAGCCCGTAAAAAAAATAAGGAGAGAAATTAATGCTCTCATGACCTTCTCTTGTTCAGCCTCTTCTTCATTTCTTCCTCCCATGCAGGCAACCTTCGGCATTCGCAATGATCATTGCCCTTATGCTGCCTAAACCCACACGGAGTCGAACTAAAATATTTTGTTCAATTTTGATGTCTAAATTATATCTAATCTATTAAATTATAACACATTATTAAAAAAAATTAGATCCTAAAATATAAAAAATCTATTATAAACATTTCAAATTTTAAAAAAATGATCTGATATAATATTACTAGTTAGATATCATTTAAGACATTAATTTTTAGACATAAAATTTGAATCTATGAAATGGAGCATCTATGTGGCACCAGGCCGGCAAAGGTGACGACCAATTGCAACTTTGATGGTAATGGTGACATCCGGCCACTGCCAAACCCGGGATTGTTCCCTAAAACGCAAATAGCGGCCGGATGTCCCTCCAAACACCTAATTGGCAGAGTATGCCCTAAACCAATTTAGTAACATGGATTTCATTGACATTTCCCTAATAATACAACAAGTGGTGCAAGAAAGCATGGTTTTCAATACCAATGAGTATTGTTCCACAAATGGGTACGATAGCTTGGGTCCCACCTATATTTTTCTAGGTTTTTTAAGGATAGGTATCGTGATCCTTATAGTTCTCCATAAGATGATCCTAAAAGCACGTTCACAAGGTATCCGGATCATGCTTACACTACCTCTAATGTATCTTCTAATATCCTGTATTATATTTACTATAAAAAAAAATGAAAAATAGTATCTTTAAGACTTTGAGCTTCAACACTTACAAAATATTATTTCAAACACCATATCTATATTATGTTACCCTCATTAAGCTTTAGTCGTAAAAGCAATGTTGTATTATTTAAATTATTAGAAATGAAAAAATTGTAACGATCATATAAAAAGTTAAGGAATGAACAAATTGTAATGAAATGATAAATTTAATATTTATTGTATTTGGTGGTAATTTTACTACCGTATTTAGTATACATTTATCAAATTTATTGGAAAGTAATTTTTTAATCCCAACATTAAAAAGTTGACATTGGCACGCTTGCTCTAATATTAGTTGCCCCTGGTAGGCCAATTGCAGAGTTGTGTTTTGCCCTAGCTAGGGGGGTCTCCTCATTTTCCTTTGGAGATCATGGTCCGAAGTAATATGAGTGGAAGCAGAATAATAACAGGATTAAATGTATTTGTGGAAATACTTAATTATAGTTTTTAATTACTCGACGAGTTATATAAATCCTAAGCTTAGAGGAGGATAAGCCTACTTTGTTTGGGTTCTTTATATGCGTGCTTATCACATGAGATCGATCGAGCTCGACTGGTAAACAAATTGGTTATAATTGATTTATGTTTTGATAATAGTGTAACAAATAATAGTAATACTAACAAGAAAAAGTTAAAGGAGAAGAAAAGTATCTTTCTAATATAAAACTTGGTCGTTAAGGAAACTTGTATATGTAAAAATGAATTAATTTGCTATCATTTACGAATAAAATTTAGCATGATTGCTTTTCAAATAATCAATCATTTTTGGTTTTTTAATTTCAATAAATTGAGTGTGGTCTGGCGTGATGACAGTTATTCTCTTTCTTTTGCTTAGAAACTAGATAGGTTATAACTAATTGTTATACACATTTTAATGATGTATGTTTATATTGAAAAGACTAAAACTATAACATTAAAAGAAAACTTTTAACAAAAGAGAGAGAGATCTTGGGAAGGATATCTCCCTCTTTGGTTGAAAGATCAAAGGTTTTATATAAAAATGAAAGAGAAAGAAAATAAAAGTGAGTTATCCGAAATTATAATATACCCTACTCCCATATTCGGTATAATCCCGGGGTATATTAAAAATAATCCTATTTCTAATAGGATATTGCTAGCTAGCTATATATAATTTGTTAATTAGGAAAGTCAGGAAACGTCAAATGAGCTCGATAAATTTAATCTTAGGTCATGATCATGTCTCTACAAAACTAATTAAATAGTGTGGCTGATATATATAACACTGGGATACTGTTATTAGTTTTTAATTATATTATTATCAGTGGCTTTTTTTTTTTAATAGGTTTTCGGTGGCCACAAACTTTCGGACTATGGTTGGCAGAGGTCGGAATAGCCGCCTTGCTCCCCTTATTATGAGCAAGAGGAGTGAAAGAGAGATAACAAAGACGCCCTTTCTCTTTTTTTTTTTTTTTTGGGAAAATTGAATTTTATTTGATCAACAAATTTAAGCTTTGACAAAGGAACCCGTAAATCTGGAAAACAATCCAACGAAAGGGAAAAAAAAAATCGAATTAGAAAGAATGAAGCTAGCTAAAAAGTAGACTATGGAATTTTCTTTCCAAGGAATTGGCAAATATTGCCACTTTCCAAATTAGCCAATAAAATTAACACTGTTTTAGTGACATTAATTTGTCTTCTTGAAAAATTCGCAATGGATTTTGAACTGCACGATTCACATTGAGCGCATCCGACTTGCTGACTCTAATTGTCGAAACCATAATTTTTGACGGACCAAGCCCTTCACGTACAGCCAAACATTCACCCATGTGAGAAGAAAAACGGCAAGAAACACGCTGAGCTGCACTAGAACCGATCGAACCATCCATGTCTCGGACTAGGGGCCACTATCCGTCCCCGATAAACCTCAGAGCTTCATTGGCGACAGCATCAACATTTGCCTTAACGCACTCAAGATTTGAATCTCAAAATCAAAAAAATAAAAAATAAAAAATAAAAAAGAAAAAAGAAAAAATAATAGGAAAGTAAATTTTGTGTATTCGTATGTGTATATATATATATATGTTGCACACATTCATTTATATACGATGCATAAACATAAATTTACCCATAGCCTTAGCAAAAAAGAGCAAAAGCCGTATACGGACTTATATTTAGAGTTAGTATAAGATATATATAACTGGACCTGCTTTTTTACATATATATATATATGATTAAGACGTTATTTGCTCTCTATCGATGATTCAGTTTTATATTGTTTATTTGAATATGTTCCACTTAATATTTTGTTAATTTAAAACTTGTTTTTTTTATTTAGTTTTTTTTAGTCTTATTTTTACATGTTACGGGATTAGTTGCTTTTAGATGCAATACTTTGTTGAGAAAAGTATATGTATGTGTTGTCTTAGATAAAAAGTGGATGAAGATGTGAAATGATTTATATATATATAAGGATCCAAGTTTCAATGGGTTAACCTTTTAGATTAAGTTGGACTCTTAAAGTATGTTAGGCTAGTATTACATGTGTTTCTCCCTAACAAGTGATATCAAAGTCGATGATTCGTATTGACTAAGCGATCACACTCAGTTACCACTTTCCATGTTGTCTCCCATAGAGAGTTGGTGTTGTCTACACTTGATACTATTGCAAGTGCGAATGGTAGAGTATTTGGTAAACTCACATGATTTCGACTTCTTTCCATGTTCCAGTTGACTCCTATTTGGAGTGTAATACTTGAATGAAATAGCTACTAAAAACTTTGGTTCGAGAGGGAGCTAAGTAAACACACACATAAGGGGGAGATTATTGAGAAAAGTGCATGTGTGTATTATCCCACATGAAAATTGGATGGAGATATAAAATGATTTATATATAAGAAAAGACCTAAGACATAACAAATTAACCTTTTGAATCAAATTAAACTCTTGAATGTGTTGAACTAGTTTCACATATGATTTCTCCCTAACATGCTTGGTACTATAAGGAAAATTTTCTCAAGGAAAGAAGTAAAAGAGTTTTGAGTGCTACAACCATGAATAATGGGCTATGGCACTGGTAGACAATGAAAGTGGGCTCTACAAACGTGGGTTTTGGGCGCTGCAACCCTCGTTTGCAATAGTTTCTCTTGTTGTGAAGTTTTGATTCCAAAAGTGTCCTTTTTGTAATAAGCCTTTAAATAGGAAAGATTAGAGTTAAATTGAGAGTTTTTTTTATTATTTGTCAGTCTTAGAATTTTAGAAAAATAGAGAGATAGAGAGAGAGAGAGGTCAAAGAGAAGACAAAGAGCTTGAAAATTGAGAGATTTGGCTTCATCAAATTTTTCTCTTAATCTTTCTTCTCTCCTAATTATATTTTCAATTTAAATGATGTCAATACTTTTTTTGGGTTGTGCTCTTTATCTCAATTATGAACTAATTAATTTTTCTAGGATTACAATTGAAACTCAACATATAACTTAAATTAATGTGTTCTCTCCCTAGATTTTATTGACTATTATTGGATTGTTTATTTGATCTTATGTTTAATACTTCTAATTAATTGACTGCTAATTAGATTGATTTAGTAAGCCCTAAATGACCTTGCAAAAGGGAATTTTGTGTTTAGCCTTAGATATAATGATATATGATCAATGTGTGAAAGCCTTGAGTTTATGTAGGATATGAATATACCTATGTAACTTGTGTAACCATTAAGAAAGCTTTTGCTTAATGAAGTTTGCTTAATTTAATTCTGATAGGAATATAGTGAGTTAATTAAAAAAAGTATTTATATTTGGTTATCAGAAGAGGTTTTTAAATAATTTAGGACTTTTGGTTAACAATTTAATGTGGTTAATTGATCAAGAGGAGGGTAGAAAGAATTAAGGGGAGGGTTGAGGGAAGATTGTGACCCAAGGCTTTGTCTTATTGATTTTCATCTCATGAATTCTTGTTTGAAATTTGCTATTTTTATTTATTTCAATTTATTTTCATCTTTACAATTTTTTTTTTGTTTAAATAAAATTAAGGTGATAAAAATTGTAGTAGTTAATAATTATAATAGCAAATCTCCAAAAAATGATATTTTACTTACCGTTATATTACTTACGTTACAAAATCAATGACACTGTCATTATAAAAATTCATTATGAAAATCACTTTGTTTTAAAAGAAAACCACTCACACCTATCAGATTCACTGCGTTTCAAGATCGATCCGTATTTTATTTACATTAGAACAATAATAATTAGGCTCCCCAGAGGCCTTGTAAATTATTATAAAACTAACATAAATAAAATAATTGTTAACGTGGAGTAGATGCTGAGAATGTCTCTTTCCCTTGAGCTTATATTGTTGACTTTCTAGTTTGTAATGGTTTCCACTTTTGTTGCTTGTCGTCGAATATGCGCGTGCGCTTGCTTTGAAAATCGATCATTAAATTAAGAAAATCATTCATATATAATTTACTTTTGTATGATCTTAAATCTCTTTAAACATTTTAATAACTTGATCACACTAGCTTGCTCCCATTCTCTGCAAATTTTCTCTTATTGTTTTTTAAATATACTATTCGTGATTTTGAATTTTTTTTCCCTTATTTGGCCGGATACATACGCCTTTTGGTTCAAGATATTTTCAAATTAATTGATTTTTTTTAACGTGGACCTGACGGTGACCATATACTTTAGGAGATAATATTTAGGTGATTTGTAATGTTAATTATATTTTAAATTCTTCATCATTATATTCTTTTATATAAATCTTAACTTGTTTATTTGAGTGATTAGAATATTTAATATTGATAATTCAAATAAATATTAATAATTTATTAGACGGATATATCTCATAAGTAAGTATGGTAACATAATGCATCCTTCACTAAATAATTTCTCATATTTTGACTCTTATCTACATTATTAGTATTTATCACGTTATCTAAGTTAGGCAAGTAGCCGCCTCCATTAATTCATATTGATTAATAAATTATAAAATTATAAGCACCACTATATAAATCTATATAAATCTAGATAATTATAAGCACAAAATAAAATTATAAACAACAAAAACATAAGAAACTATGGGCTCCGGCCAACCTCTCAAGTATTCTTCCTCATGATCTTTCACACCCTTCTTCTCCTCCTCCTTCAATGCAGCCATCTTCAAAATCCGCAACGAATGCTCTTACCCCATCTGGACGGCAGCCAGCCCAGGCTGCCTCGACTGCGGCCAAAATTGGTTCCTCAATGTCCCTACGGGCACGTCCAATGTCCGCATATATGATTATTAATCTTTAGTGCACCGTATACCTTGAAGGCTTTAAGCTTTAGAAGAGTGCATATTTTCGCCCTCTTCTATATCACTCCAACGTGGTCTTGTCAAGCACATTCTTTTCACGAACAGTTGTAGGATGATAAGTACCGTAATTACATATTGGGAGAACCAATAAATCGTACCTCCAAATTGATACGTATGTATGGATTGCGCCTTAGAAGGGAAATTGTTACCAACTTCCTGCATATTAGTGCTTGGAGAATTGAAGATATATATATATATACATATATATGACTAGTACTACTTTTTAGAAACGTTAGAAGCCGAATTAACCATTGAGATGCCCTGCTTTCTGCTGCCGAGAATGCTATTATTATGTTTTCCTAAGATGGTGGAGTTGCCACCTTCTTCTATGTACGTTCAAAAAAAAAAAAAAGGTTTCTTAGGGTTTGTTTTGAATTATTTTTTTATATATTATTTTTATAGTTACAGTTTGGGATCTATCACTTTCACTTACTAAAAAAAATAAAAATACTTAAATATTGAATCTAAGAACTCTTATTTAAAACTTTATCTTTCTACCCGTTGAGCTAGTCTAATGGATAACTACTAATGGATACATCAATATAAAAAGCTTCTAGGTAAAGGCAGAAAAGTTGGACGTTCCTAGAAGAATAAAGGGATAAAGATGTAGGGTTAAAATGTAAATATATATATGTTCAGATAAAATTTCTATGCTATAAGTGGTGGTATGTATAGGAAGTATATATTGTGATAAAAACTGTCCGTAATTTAGGGAGTAGCGAAAGACCAGGTTTTCATTGGAAATAAGCCACGTCAATTCTAGACTTCCTAGTCAAATGTAAACATATAAATGAAAGGAAATTTATATAAGTGCAACATATACGATTAGATTCTTAATTGGCGGCCTAACAATTCAAAAGTCGTGTTTGATGACATATATGAGCGCACGCACATACATACACAGGAGTGTACACCAAGTCGTAAATGGTGTTTAGAGCTGGTTTAATAAAAGAAAAAGGGTGAAAATCGGGGAGATGCCTCACTTTACGACATTCTCAATTTTATAAATATACACATATTAAAAGTTAATTTCTTATTCATATGTTCACCATTTTAAGTATATAGATATATCATATTGATCTCTTTACGGTGAAGAATACAAATCCAATTTAAACCATCACTAACAGAAAACTGGTTCTATTTAAAATCAAGCCTCAAAATATATCTTAAAAAAGGGTTCCTAAGCCATTTTTCCAACATGTTTTGGGTTGGACAGAAACTGGATGTGTTATAACTTTTGGATTTATTCAAATGGAAAACTGTGAATCTATAACATTAATAATTAAAAGAATATTTTTAACCAAAAAAAAAAAGGGAGTCCTATAGCAGAGAGAGAGAGAGAGAGAGAGAGAAAGAGAGAGAGAGATCTTGTGTTTCGGGTTGGACAGAAGCTAGATGGGTTATAACTTTCGATTTTATTCAGATGGAAAAGGGTGAATCTATAACATTAATAATTAAAAGAATATTTTTAACCAAAAAAAAAAAAGAATTAGCAGAGAGAGAGATCTTGGGAAGGATCCTCCCTCTTTGGATGAAAGATCAAAGGGTTTATATAAAAATGAAGAAGAAAGAAAATAAATTTGGGTTATCTGAAAAAATAATATATCTCACTACCATAGTCGGTGCAACAAGGTAAGAAGGGACACTAATCCTGTGGTATAAAAAAATAATTCTATTTCTAATATGATATAACTATAGCGAGCTTAATTTTTAATTAGGAAAGATATGGAAACGTCAAAAGTGCTCGATAAATTTGTGGAAGATAAATAACACTGGGAGTACAATTTTTTTAATTATACCATTATCAGTGTTGATTTTTTTGTTATAAATTATAGTATTTCGGCGGCCTCAAACTTCAAACTATGGTAGGGCGGAGGTTGTTAGTCAAAAAAAAATTTTTAATTTGCGGATGAGGATTAAAAATCTATATATAATATTACCGTTGTTATACTGTAATTTTGAAAGAAAAATATACACAGTTTTTTCTAAAAAGGAAAAAAGAAAAAAAAAAGTTAAGTACATGTTGTGTATGCGTCCATGTTATACACATATTCATTTATGATGTACATACATAAACTCATCCATATAGTTGCCTTAGCCAAAAAGCACACAAGTCCACTACTAGGCTTTTTTTTTTTAATCTTAGCACGAAACTCCCGTATATTTTTTTGATTTTACAATGCATTTAAGATTACAACGTTCCAAATTAGCCACCTCGCCCCATTACTTAAAAAAAAAAAAAATCCACACTTGCAATAATTATGTACAATTATATTTAACCTAAAGCCGCCACCATCTTCATCAACATATGCAACACAAATTGTCACTACATACATCAAAACAAACATTTCCCACCTACATATAGTCCCACTCCTGAGCGCACTATCTGGCAGATCAACTTATATTATTGTAAAAGATGACCCTCTCCCTCTCCAACTACTGCCTAATCTTTTCCCTCCTCTCCCTAACCCTCTTCCTCACCTCCTCCAACGCGGCCACCTTCGACATCAGCAACCGGTGCCCCTACACTGTCTGGGCGGCCGCCAGCCCTGGTGGGGGCAGCCGCCTAGACTCGGGCCAAAGCTGGTCCCTCTACGTGGCCCCGGGCACGAAAGAGGCCCGCATCTGGGGGCGGACCAATTGCAACTTTGATTCGTCGGGCCGGGGCAGTTGTCAGACCGGGGACTGCGGCGGGGTCCTCGAGTGCACGGGCTACGGTGTGCCTCCCAACACCCTAGCGGAATTCGCCCTCAACCAATGGAACAACTTGGATTTCATTGATATGTCACTCATTGATGGTTTCAACGTTCCCATGGAATTCAGTCCCATCAACTCTGCAGGATGTAGCATTCAGTCAATCAAATGTACGGCTAACATCCTAGGGGAGTGTCCCAATGAGTTGCGGGTCCCAGGTGGGTGTCAAGGTCCATGCACGGTTTTCCAAACGCCCGAGTATTGCTGCACTAATGGTCCCGGGACATGTGGACCCACAGATTTTTCGAGGTTTTTTAAGGACAGGTGTCCTGATGCTTATAGTTATCCACAAGATGATGCAACCAGCGTGTTTACATGTCCTGGTGGGACTAACTACAGGGTGGTGTTTTGCCCCAGTGGGAGTATCTCGTCCTTTGATAATGGTACTACCAATGTTATCAAGATGGTCAGATCATCAAGCACGAGCTAGAAATGATCGTTATCGTAGTCATCGTCGTCATCATGATCATGATGACGCGGGTTTACTTTTGTGACGTTGTTCTTGAATAATTTTCTCTTCGATTTGCATTTGGCCTTTGGGTGCGTATTCTTAATTTCTTGTTGCAATCGAGGTTTCATGGTTTGCTAAATAAAATATCATAATTTTCGGAACAGATTGATGATTGGCGTTGTTTCTAAAAAAATGAATCACTTTTTTTTGGTTGCCCCGGTCATTAATGTTTGATGTACAACATATATGTAGTACATGGACATGATAAACTGAAAGTATATAAATATATATATTTGGTCTAAAGAGAGGCATTTCAAAAATTAGACGCTTAATTCTACACTATCAAGAGCAATGAAATCACAAAAACAAATATCAGTTATTTGACCGTATTTAAATAGTTGATATATAGTTTATATACTGATCACTATATATATCATTACATTTCATTTGGAGTTACGATTAGATATACTTGGACCTACTTAGTTTTAGATATCCCTCATTGAGACCTTATTTGCTCTGTGACCATTATAAATTCATTATTCACTCACACCTATCAGATATTTGTGTTTCAATATCGATCCGTATTTTATCTAAATTAGAATCATAATAGTTAGGCTCCACCACACCCCAGCGGCCTTGTAAATTACTGTAAAACCAACATGAACTAAATAATTGTTAACATGGAGAAGATGCTGAGAATATTTCCTTCCACTTGAGCTGAATTGTTGATTTTCTAGTTTGTAGTGGTCTCCACTTTTGTCGCTTGTCGTACAATATGCATCTGCACTTGCTTGGAAAATCGATAATCAAATTAAGAAACTAATATAAGTACTTACTAGTTATATTTTAAAGATGACCGCCGGCGCCCTTTAATATTGATTTTCTTCACAGGAAGGCGTATTCGTACAATTTAATTACTTTTTGGGCTAAGTTATTGGTTTAATAACTTTATCACACTAGCTTGCTTCCACCCCCTGCAACTTGTTTTCTTTTTTTTTTTTTTTAATATAGTATTCATGATTGTGGAAAAATTGATTTTCTTTCCTTGTTTTGTCTAGATACACATGACTTTTGTGTAAAGATATTTTCAAATTAATTTTTTTGACATGGGCCTGAAAGTGACCATATGAGTTTGACTTCATCTACGTTATTATTAGCAGGTAGCCGCCTCCGTTAATTCATATTAATTAATCACAAAACATCACAAAAAAAAAAAAACCAAAAAGCATACACTTGTCGTTGCATTAATAAATCCAACAATTTTTTTGCACCTCTATATAAACCTATATAAAATTGTAGGCACAAAATAAAATAATCAACAACAAAAACATAAGAAACCATGGGCTCCTTGGCCAACCTCTCAATAGTGTACTTCCTCGTCTTTCTCACCCTCTTCTTCTCCTGCTCCAACGCCGCCACCTTCGAAATCCGAAACGAATGCTCTTACACCGTCTGGGCTGCCGCCAGCCCAGGCGGGGGCCGCCGCCTCGACAGCGGCCAATCCTGGTCGATTGATGTCCCCGCGGGCACGGCCATGGCCCGCATATGGGGGCGAACTAACTGCAATTTCGACGATGCTGGCCGCGGCAGCTGCCAGACCGGGGACTGCGGCGGCCTCCTCCAGTGTCAAGGGTGGGGAAAGCCTCCAAACACCTTGGCTGAATACGCCCTAAATCAGTTCGAAAATCTCGATTTCTACGACATTTCCCTAGTTGACGGGTTCAACGTTCCTATGGAGTTTGGCCCCACTAGTGGCGGGTGCAAGGTGATCCGGTGCACCGCAGACATCATCGCCCAGTGTCCTAACGAGCTGAAGACCCCGGGGGGATGTAATAACCCTTGCACGGTTTTCCAGACCAATGAATACTGTTGTACGGACGGGCCAGGTAGCTGTGGGCCCACCGATTTCTCGAAGTTCTTTAAGGAGAGGTGTCCTGATGCGTATAGTTATCCACAAGACGATCCTACAAGCACGTTCACTTGCCCTGCTGGGGCTAATTACAAGGTTGTGTTTTGCCCTGGGGCTGGGGCATCTGCACATTTTCCTTTGGAGATGGTCAAAAGTGTGAGCGAAAATTAAATGAAGTACATATAGGTATATAACACACAGACACACATATATATATATATATTTATGCGTGTGTGTGTAATGTATTTGTACTACTGGTATGTGTGTGTAGATATTTCCGCGTGGTTGAGAGTTGACTATGTACGTGTGCCTGCTGTTGTATACATGTACAGTGTACACGGCAGTGCAAAATAAAATGCATTACTGGAATAAAAGTACGTATTTGGGTGGATTAATTGTTTCACATTTTCCAAGGAGATGGATGATCACATAAAGAATAGACTTCAACAATTTCTTTCCAAAAAAAAAAATCAATAAAGCAGATTTCAATTTCAAGAATGAAATGGAGTAAAGGATTCAGAAAACAAACAGCAAAAACCCCATTCATATATATATGTATGTATGTATGTATTTTGTATATACAATGGAGATCAGTGGCTAGATCTCAAACAGATATATATAATAATAATAATAAAAAAGACTTCTCTACTAATTAATAATTCGACCTACTAATAATTTGCCTTATTAATCATGATAAGTTCATGCTTTAAAAGCTATATATATGATTATCATGATTAAAGAAAATGGAAAAACGACGGATCTGTTTGCATGAAATTTTTTAATACGACAAGTGAAGGTTGCATTGACCCGAATACGACAAGAGACCAACGTAGTACTTGAAAAACATATGTATATATATATGTTCCGTGAAATCTACTCGTAAGCATCCGAGTTACATAACTAATGAGTAAAATATCATTTTTACAATAATTACGTTTTATTTTAATATTATGAGTTGAAACTAGTTAACTCTAAAATTATTTAAATAATCAAAATTAAAAATAAAATGTGAAATGTGAGAGAATAAATAAGAAAAAATAATGAAACAAAAATAATAAAAACAAAGTTTTAGGGAATTAATTTCATCTAATTAATTTCATTTTAATTAAATTTATTTTTTAATGGATTGACTTTAATTAATAAAATTATTAGTCAAATGCACTAATTTGCCTAATCTATAAATTAATAGGTTCATTTATGTTAATTAATATCTCTATATTCTTATAAGAAACTAATAAACACCAATTCATTAATCTCAAACATCCACCAAGCCTACACATACACTAAGGATGTATTTATATTCCAAAATGCATATGAAATCCTATTATTGATTAAGACCTAATATCCATTTTTCAATTTCAATTAAGTCCAACAAATTTTCCTAATCAAATCATTAGGAGCTCCCTTGATAATTACTAAGATGAAAACACTAAAACTGAAAACAAAATTTAAAATCCTAAAACTAAGGGGGTGGTTGTTTTTATTTTTGAAAATGATTTTCCATTTTCAAAAATATTGTAAATGAAAACGGTTTCAAAATAGTATTTGTTTATTCAACATTTTCAAAACCCTTTTGAAAAATCATTTTCAACTATATTATTTTTTTAGCTTTTTTTAAAACGAAAAAAAATTATTTTCACTTTTTTGTTTTTATTTTCTCTCTCCCTCTTCTCTCTTTCTGTTTGTGCAATATTGGTGACGATGACCACGTTCGACAATGGCCTCTATATCAGGCAAAGAGTGACGACCATGGATTGACGACAACCCCTTCGCGACAACGACCATTAACTTACAGCGACGACTATCGACTTGCGACCCAAGTTTCACCGTCGCCGCCACTTAAGGCTCAGAAATGTCTTCCACCCCTGCCATTCGTTGAAAAAACCCACTACCAAAGATTTTTTTTTATAATGACTAATAATTTATTTTTGAAATTTTTTTAAAATTAAATATGAATTTTCTTTCATAAAATATTCACTTATGAAATGAGTTTTTAAAAATATAACTAAACAAAATTTTATTTTTATATTTCTCTGAAAATTCACTCTAAAAATATAATCAAATACAGTTTTAAAAATAATCTCAATATAATTTTTAAAATATTTTCATTTTTATTTTTTTTTAAAAACAAAAAATATTTTAAAAATAAGATTAAACGTGACCTAAAAATCCTACACTACTATTTTTCCTAATTTTCTTTTTTTTTTTCTTTTTGTTTTCCTCCTTATTTTCTTCTCTTTTTCTCTTTTCTTCGGCCTCTGGTTCTGCCGACCTCGCGGTTCAGCTAGCGCATAAGTCGCCGGCCACCCTTTTCTCTGTCCTTTTTCCAACTATTTTTTTAAAACTTTCTTCCTCGTGGCAGCTGCTGCCAAGTGTCGCAAGTCAATTAGGCACGCCTGTGGAACTGGGGCCCGCTGGACGCGTGTCAGAAGAAGCACGGCTGCACGACCTTCTAGTTGAACACGTCGTACCAAATTCGGCAGCCTCTGCTGCTCCTGACTCCAGCCTACCATTGGACGGCTTCTAGCGCCAGTGTAGCGCAGGTGCAACACTGCGAGTGGGTAAAAGCTGATCCGAGTGTTAATTTGAATTTTCTGAGCTTTATAACGCCATTTTGCTCCAAAGTTTTACCTAATTAAATTACACAGAAAAATTTAAGAATATATATAATTAATAGGTTCAAATTTAAAAAAATTAATTTCTAATTAATATTATATTTGATTTGTTAGATTGTTTTAAATTTTTTAATTCATTATTTATATAATATGTTGTATTTAAAAATACTGTTTATAAATTTTTTTTTCATATTAGAAAAATATATATATTAACACATAAAAAATTAAAAATAAACATAATTTTCAATACGAGTTTAAACATAATTTTTTATCATCTAAATGCTTTTACCTTAAAATGTAATTCTCTAATTCAAACTTAAATATTAAATATAAGGTTGATTTTATGATTCTAATCATTTCAAACTTAAATCAAATTTTCTAGTTCAAACTCATGACGTAAAAAATTCCTAATTATTAAAAAGGTAAGCTAAATAACAACTTATTAAAATTAATATTAGCATACATAAAATAAAATAAAATAAAATTTTACAAAATCAAAATAAACTAATCCAAAACAAAATTAAGCTAAATTAAACTAAATAAATTAAAAATACTCAAGAACATAACCAATTTAATAGGCAAAATAGTGAAATAACTCTATTTATAGAGTTATCAATTAATAAATATATGATTAGTTTATCAAATAATAGTATTAGCTTGGTTACAAGCATAGTTTAACAATAATTTCACACATATTTCACCTGAAAGCATAGAATTTGAATCCTCTACCCTTAAATTTAGAAAAAAAAATTTTAAACTAACAATACTGATCTCTATATATTACAATATTATCAGAGGCAGAGTCTTTTTTTTTATTAAGATATGAAATTAATAAGAGAATATTTTATTAGATGAAGTTATAATTATATATACTTAATAATTGAGTAAGGACAAATTATATAATGTTTCTTATAAAAGAGTTATAATGATTAATTTTTAAAATTGAATGAACGCGGTTATATAAATCGAATGAATGTACAGTTTAAACAATTAAAATTTTTAAGAACTTTTTCTTTTTTTGAAATGAGAAATTTCATTTTACAAAAAACAAAATATACTGGATACAATTTAATGATCCAAAATCTAAAAAAATTCAACCTTGGATCAAAGACTAGATCAATTAGTAAAGATCAAAATAGCATAAGGATGAAGACAAATACTGAAACTCAAATGAGGAAAGATTCGCTCGGCATACAAACTTTGAGCTTAACCAATGCTCATTAAACAATACTAAAACATTTGATGGACTAGCATAGTCAACTAGGGTTGCATAAAAATATTTGCTACCCGCCTAACCAGCTACCTTGCAATGTCCCACCTGCCATAAGCTGGTCCATATCAAAATCGCCCTTTAGATAGTTGGGGAGGATTCAACCAGCCCTCATAGGATTGCGTTTAAGATTTGAGTTTTTAGAGGGTAATTTGAAACTGGCCCACCTTTTTTTTTTTTTAGTTTTTAAATTCTCTTGCTTTACTAGTTACTAACTTTTCACTAAACAACTTATAATTTAAATCTTATATTATATAAAATAAAAGGTTGCTCTTAACATTGAGATCAAGTATTTAGCTCTTATTAAATTCAAATTACTAATAAAGTCTAAACATATCTTGAATTACATTTTCTCTTTGCTTAGCAATCTTATTGGTTGCTACTGTTTAGTTCGTAGGATTACTTCAAACTAGCTATTACTCTTTATGAATTTGAAGTTTGGATTTTATTTTATTTTATTTTTTAGTATTTGTACATTGAATTTTGAAATTTAGATGTCTCTTAATTAGGTTTTGGCCATTTTGATATTGGATTACAGGCCCTATTGAATATGACATGATTATGAAAATTAATTTTGTATTAACATACTTAGTTCAAATTATTTTTATCAAAAACTAATTATCAATAATCATATTTAGTTTTTATTGTTTATGTTGAGTACTTTCAAACTTTAGTTAAAATCTTAAGAAAAAAAAAAAGATAATAGTAAAAAGCAAACCGCTCAATATATCGCTCATGTTGCTTGCTAAAAAATTGGCCTAAATCCTTTAAAACTTACGTGGTTACTTTGAGATTCCTACCATATAACAAAACTGCCTAAACCATCCAATCCACCAGTCGTGCACCCTTATAGTCAATCGAGACTAATCCTTATGTAACACGGGGGCACACCTTGACATAAGGGGAACTCTAATCAAAAATCATACCCTACACCAATTACAAATGGGTGGTTGATACAAGTAGAGGACATCGCCTCCATTATAACAAGAGCAAAAACACTAGACTAAAGTAAAAATATACACCAATGGATAGAAATATCAACGCTCTTTTTACAACAAAATAAAAGAAAGATCCACTAGTAGTAAACCATTGACCGTCGAATGGAAGTTAAATTTGAGCAAAGCTATCCCAGAAGGACAGCCAACCTCCAAATCAAGTTAGATCCACCCCAATGAATGCATTACTCCACACACAATCACTATCACGAGAAAGTCGACATCAAGACAATCAAGGACTGAACTTTAAGGTCGGAAGCCTGGCAGTGCGTCTTCGGCCAAACACTGCAACCAAATTTTTTTAATTTTATGATTTAGGTCCTAAACATTTTTCCGAGGCAATCAACCCCTTGAATTTTTCAATTTTTGGTACTATTAGTCCTTCTTACTTAATCCATTAATTTTTTTTTTTTGACACTTGACTTGCACATTATAGTTCACGAAGAGTATATATGATCATTTTGACAAATACAATTTAAAAATAAAAAAACTTGAACCTGATTCAATTATAACTCAAACTTAAACCTAAACATTAAAAGGAATTTGTGTTAAAATTAAGTAAAAAATTATCAGCAAATGCCCTTCTTTCGCATTATGTGCAATTCATGTGCACAAACCACACATCCAAATTTTAATAGATTTGAACAAAAAGAACTAACAATGCCAAAAATGATAGATTGAGGGGGTTAATTATTAAGGAAAAAAAAAAGTTTAGTGACTAAAGTGTTAAATTCAAAAAGTTTAGGGGTATTTAAATAAAATAGCCAAAATATTATGATAAAAGTTAAAGTTTCAATAATTGAGTGGGAAAAGTGGCTTTGCCACTAAGCAATATGATAGAAAATTGCATAAAATAAAAAAAAATCTGTTTTCTATTAATTGACATGCATCCACGATCAATATACGTTAGAAGAGAAGTTTCCATGTGAACATTTATTTATTTAGGAAGCGAAGCTTACTCTTAGTTCTTCGTTTCTAGTCTGTCTTTTTTTTTTTTTTTGTCAATGTGCTATTTTTATCATGTTTTGGTGTGAAGGCTAGCTGTACATGATTATGTGATCAGTACTAATTTTAATTACGTTTCCTCTTCTTCGACTCAATGAATTGGAAATTGCCTCTTTGACATTGAACCGAACAAAAGCAAAAGTAGAATTGAAAATAATAATAACAATAATAAGAGAGGAATATGAAAAAGTTGTCAAATTTTCTCTAGCAAGTACTGAAAATAATTCTCAAGTGTGATTAACAAAGCCAAGCTGCAGGTACTACATACACGTCACCAGAAAAGAGAAAAATAAAGCGGGCTCAAAGTGATCTGTTTCTTTATATTATTGGCCATAATTGTTGTGACACAAGGAAGAGCAAAGTACTCAAGATATGTGGGCTCCAAATTAGCTTTTTTCTTCTTAATTTTGAGATGGAGATATGAACTTTATACTTTAATGTAATAAGTTGAAAATGAATCTATTGTTAAATTAAACTTGTAATCACACAGAAATCTTGAATAATTAAAAGAAATAATACTAGAGATTGGTTTTAAGTTCTCTCTCAAATCTTTCGAACTAATGTGAACGATAGGATTTTTTGCCTATTTCTTGAGTATTTTACATGCCTTTGAGGTTAAGCTTTACAGTTTCGTCGCCGCCATCGAGTTCACCGTCCAATTAAAGTGGAATTACCTATGGCTCGAATGCGACACTTACGTGGTTATAAGTCTTCTTCAATAATAGAACAGGAATGTTCCTTGGCGTTTCTTGCTACATGGAATACGGCCATGAAGTATTTGGAGACAATATCTTACCAGGACATCTCATATCGGGAACATTGCTTCTTATGCGGTTAATCTTTACAATACCGTGCGGTGGTTGAGTGGTCCAGAATAATGCTCGACATAGATTCATAAATATATAGTTCCCTTATTACATATTTTGTAATTAACCGACTTCTAGTCCGTTCAAAAAATTTTTTTGTTTTCCCAAGGGATTTTGATTAGGATTTTGAGGCTTGTATCCAAAATACGACTTCACCTCAATTCTTTGAGTATGGTCTCCGACTTCTTTATCAAGTTTGTTGTTTCCTTTATGCCTTTGCATAGGCTGTTTTGATCTCTGCTTCCATTATTTTAGAATTTGTTGTAATTTTTCTTTAAGTGAAATGCATTAATATCCTCTGTATTTTTTTTAAATTATAGAGACATCTTATTAACTAAAACTAATAACACTAAGGCTATCTATCTTTAATTCTGTTAAATTCAAGTTTAAAATAACTAAAATACCCTTAATAAATCTTAACCATTGATTTTACTAAACTAAATCATAATCATTCATTTTTTTTATTTTTTAATTTAACCCTTTATTTGTTTTAACTTAGATAAAAAGGAAAAAGAATTTATCAAACAAAAAAAAAAAAAAATAACACCTCCTTTTTATTGATAAGATGTAAAACAATGAGTAGTATTTTGTCATTAGTTGTAAATATGTTACTAAAAGTATGTTAATGATTTTTTATTATGTCAATATTTTGTTTTGAATAACAGTTTTATTTTATATTCTTTTCATAGTTATATATGCTTTTTAATAACAAGTTATATTGTCCATCAAAATTTAAAAGATTTTCTAAAAAATAAAAAATAAAAATAATAAAACATTTTTTTATTAGAATGTGAATTATAATTAGAAATGTTTAAAAATCAATTAAAATGTTATTTTTGGTGTTAAATAAGGAAAAAATGTTATTTTATGCCTTTGTATAAATAGCTAAAGGCATTTGCATGTAAAGATGAGCATTTCTTGTGTTTTGAGCATAATTAACTGTCAAACTCATAATCAACTAATAAAAGAGGTGTCTCTATAATTTTTTATTAAAAGATAGGAAATGTTAACATTATTAGTTTTGATCAAAGGGGTGTTTCTGTAATTTTAAAAAAACACAATAAGTGTCAGTATAGTTCACTTTTTTCTTTTTCTTTAATGATAAATGAGATGAGCAAATAATGAGGCTGTTAGAGAATAATGAGTAAAAAAAAAAAAAAACAATTCTCTATGAAAAAATTCGTGAATTTTAGAATTTTAGAATGGCTTTACTTATAACGTGACTTGAAAAACATGATACAAATTTGAAATCCCTAACGTCGTTTAATTAATATTGTTAATATTAGAATTGAATGTAACAGAGGCTATTCGACCTGCCGTTTCTGTTGCTGCTTTTAATTGATTGTCGTTCCTTTCTTTATCTTACTTGTGATTCAATGGTCCCACAAAAATATTTTTAAAAAAGTCCTACTATGGAAATTTCCATATCTTCAATAAAGTTAATTAAGAAAAAACATCTGCTATTTCCTTGTCAAAATAAATTATTGAAATGACAAGATAAGTGCTCCGATGGAAGATAACCAATCACAACTAATGGATGGCAAGTGCCTTCATTTTTTTTCCTTTTTTGACAAGGAGGAAAAAAAAAAGGGAAAAAAGGTGACTGTTTTTTATTTGGCTACTTCTTTAAATAAATAGCTGAACATTTTGTTTTTAAATAAATGAAAATATTTATTTTTATTAGATTTTATAATGTTTTAATTTCATATTGATTAATTACTAACTTATCACTAAATTTATTAACGATGAACACTCAAATTTATCAGTAGTGAATTATCAAATAGTTCATTATTGACCAACCATTTAAAACAAGGTCATTTTTCTAAATTAAAAAAAAAAAAGCTTAAGATATCTATTTAAATGACTTAAAAAGATCATTTTCATATAAAAGATCATGTATAATATATGTAATATACAAATGATATATAGTTAAATGGGATAGATAAATAGGAATAGAGTTGGGATTCCTAAATCCATCCATATCCCATAACCCACAATGGGTTAAATTTTTAACTTATAAAGCGAATCTATTTAGATCAGGTTTTTCCGCTCTCATTTAAGTTGAGCTCTTATAAGTCAATTTTAGTGGGTTAAATTTCCATCCCTAACTAGGCGCACCCACTTATTTACTTATTTTTATGATTTTTAAACACAGCAAAATTTATCTAGTGAAATTGAAATATTACAAAAAATTAATAAATTTACAAATAACAAAAAATCACATCATTACAATAATTACCATGCAATTATATAGCACAAATTTTGAAATTAAGTTATTATCATGTAAATCTTTAAATTTAAAATTTTTATAATAATCCAATGTTACAAGAGAGTTATTAATAATAAAAAAAATCCATAATATTGCAAACATATGCACTAGTTATAATTCCATAGCTAATTCCATATAAAGGTGTAATTCCACACCTTATGGAGGGTTCCCTTTCTCTCTCTCAAACTTTTCAAATACTAGAGTTTCCCTTGGTATAGGACTCCCACTTATGTCGCCAACAAGGACTTGGCCGAAGTACGCTAGTGCGATGTTGTCAGTATTCTAGTCTGACAATGTCATGACTAGTGAGAATGATCAACAGTTCGATAACAAATAATCTGAGATTTTATGAAACATCAGTGATCTGATGGTTAATGGCAATCTCTTACCTTTAATCAAGCCTAATCCATATCTTCAAAGTTGCAATGCGTGGCAGAGTAGTTATTCTACGTAACAATAAATGTTATATTCTATTCATGTTTATTTTTGTGTTTTTGTTTTAGTTTTATAATAAAAAAGATAATTCTCATATCTTTAGTTTGTATTTGCATTTGTGTTCCACCCAAAGTGTTCTCTAACAATATCAGCCTATGAAATCTGTTAATAATAAGGTTAGGTAAAGTTTGTTACGGTCTCTGTGTTGCGAATGATTGACTCTCAATCGATCAGAATATTCCATCAATTAAAGATGTGTTTTATAAACAGTTTTGTACATGTTTGATTTTAGGATTGTCGAAGAATTCAATTAATTTTCCCATTATTGAGTCAGTTTATATCCTCCTCACTATGTTTTATCAAATTTTATTAATAAAACCAGTCTTAGTTGAAGGTGGTTTCTCTTGTGCTACAGGATTCTTTTAACTTTGATATTGATGTTTGTATAATTTTTAATTTGAATAATAATTTCCTTTTTCAAAAAAAAATCCCTTTTTTATTTATTTTCTTTGGAGTAGCATTATCATATCTAGTTGAAATTGGTAAATAGTAAAAAACGTTCTTTTCTTGAATGAAAAGAAAAATATTTTGTGATTACAAACATAGTCTAATAATAATTTCACATCTGATTTTATTTAAAGATGTATAATTTAAATTTTCCACCCTTAAATACACAAAAAAAACTTTCTTTTTTATATTTTATTTTAATTTAGAAGTGGAGGTATTCAAATTTTGTGTTTTTAAATAAAATTAAATATGTTATTACCGTTAAGCTTTCTCTATAGCCAAACATTTTTTAATTCTTAAGAAAACGTTTTTTTTCTTTAAAAAGAAGCAAATGACTTTCTATTTGCCACGACTAAAAAACGGAAAAACGCGTAAATTAGGCTGTCCTTTCCGGTCCGGACCGGTCTTTTTCGTATCCGTTACGGGAAACTTGATTCATGCGTACATGGCATGAATATTAATCATTAAATTCTCTAAAAGTCTTCATTATTTCCTCATATAAATATTTATACCGTAAAATAAATAAATAACTAGATTTCCAGTTACTCGCTATTCGGGATCTCCTTTACCGTAATTCTCTATTGTTAATCTCCGGAAAATCTTTAAAAAAAAAAAAAATGCCTCTAGGAACTCTTGAAGTTCTTCTTGTCAGTGCCAAGGGCCTTGAGAACACTGATTTTCTCAGTAAGTTTGGTGACATATTCTGTTCTGCTCTCTTTGGATATATCTTTCTCACCATGTTTTGATCTTTTAATTTCTGGGGTTTTCATTATCTACGTGTGCTTGTTCAAGACGTGGGTTTTTTCATTCTTAATTTTTCTAAATCTTGGTGGTTTACAGATTTTGTTTTTGTTTGTTTTTGATAAATCCGAGGTGATCACGAAGAACTTGATCTAATTTACGGGATAATGTGATGATTATTTTATATGACTAGATGAGATCATATTGTTGTTTTTCTGTCTGTGATTATTTGATCCGAGTAATTAAGATGAAGCTTAATGAAATGAGTTTCGAGAAAACAGAATTTGAATAGAGTGACTAGTAGTAAAGCTAAGCCCCTTTTTAAAATCCTATCGTGGAGCTTTCTTATTTCTTCTGCCAATTTGCGTTTACTCTTCCTCTCTTTTTTATTTTTTATTCTGATATGAATTAAATGTATATGTATGAGCAGAGAATATGGATCCTTATGTCATCCTCACTTGCCGAACTCAGGAGCAGAAAAGCAGTGTTGCATCAGGTAAGTTTTTGTCAATTTCGCATACCTTTTCGTTTGGTGTCGTTTTCACAAAATCTAACATTTAAACACATGCACCGTTAACAACGATAAACTACCGTAACAACTCCAAATTACAAATTCTCCAAAGAAATTGAAGCCTTTATTTTGTGTGTGTGTGTGTGTGGATATTCCACTGGTTGATATATAAGCTTGGATAACCAATAAACTAGTTCTTTACCCTTTTTTTTTTTCAATGCAGGGAAAGGGTCAGATCCAGAATGGAATGAAAATTTTATGTTTAATATTTCTGTAGAAACTTCAGAACTCACCTTAAAAATAATGGACAGTGACGGTGCTTCACAGGATGATTTTGTGGGAGAAACAACGTAAGTATATACCAAACACTACATAATCGAAATTTTGTGAGGATGGAGTTTCACCTATATCCCTTATATTCAAAAGCAATAATAATAATAATAATAATAAAAGCATAGACAAAGCGTATACAAAGATTTGTAACGGTTCTCTCAATGTAAGAGATATGCTTATTTTGCCACCATAAGATTTATAGTACACACTTAATATGAGGAGCGAGCTACATCGATTTTGATCTCTCGAAGATTTTTGCTACATAAAATATGACTTGGGCCTCTTACAGGACTCCTTGCTTCTCTCTTAATATGTCTAAAAACGGCTGTCCTGAAAATTAGGGCAGAATAAAACATAAGTTGTAGAATTTTGTATTCTCTAATTTTCTTGGCAACTCCAAATTTCCACCGCACTCAATTTAAAGTCAAACTTTTCGTATTGTCTCTGCTTGCAGAATCTCCCTAAAGCCTTTATTCACCGAAGGAAGAATCCCAACAACTTCTTATAATGTAGTCAAGGACCAAGAATATCGTGGAGAGATTCGAATTGCCCTCACTTTCACGTCCGAGGTAACTTTTCATCCTTGGTTACTTTGGTCTGTACAATGTTTATATCTACATGAAAAGGGAGGATTATGCGAGTGAAAGAGTTGATTTTCGCCGTATCTTAGGTAAGCACTGACCATGGCGTTTGCATCGAAGAGGAGAGCTACGGCGGATGGAAGGTGTCTGCATATGGGAATTGAATAAATGGTTTTTGTCTTGTGTCTTGTCGTGGTATGTGCTGAGATCTTGCAGTAGAACAGTGTGGTTTGGAAGCCTTCAGGATATGTGAAAATGTTGATTTTATGTGGTTTGTACGACTTTGTAGTCATATAAAGCTATTGCTTCTTTGGTTTGGATGGTTATGTAATCAAACAACATAGTAAGAGTCTTTTTACACATTTAAATGTGTCGCATTCAATGGTTGTTGGAAATCCCACTAGCTTATAATGGTCGAAACAATTTCTAAACCAGCAGAAACAGGTGAGCCGTGGAAAAGCGGCCCAACATAAAGAAGGGACAAATAAAAACTAGGGCAAGACTAAAAGAACTAAGAATGCCCATGTGATCAAAGCATTTTATCCTATTTTAAGTACTATTAAACCATTCACCAGATGGGATATAAAATTTCCAGATAAATAATAAACATGAGACTAATTCAATTCTCAAAGAGATGGATTGTTACATGACTAAATTCAACAATTTATGAGACTACTATGAGTTTTTATGTTTCCTTGGGACTACATCTCAACAACAATCAATACAGAGCTTCAAGATGCAAAAGTTCTACAACAGCGTGTGCTACGATAAGATGGCGTTCATTGCTATATCACAAATGGCATTACAGCTGTATTTCAAAAAACCGCCTCTTTACTTCCTATGACTTTACCTTTTGGTGCAAGTCCTTATCGCCTTCCAAGGATGGTTGTTGTTGTGAATGAATCCCACTGCAGCTTGAGAGGCTCACGTTTGAGGGAGGTAGGAATGAAGAGGTCCCCGCCAACTGCAGGCTTGGTGCAGATTTTTCTGGTGCGTCAAACTGGGATGATATGTCAGTTTGAAAAAGGCTAGACGAGCCAAAATCTGGCAGGGACAAATCACCATTCCTGCAGTTGTCAGGTACATCAACTTGTTCCTGAAAGCAACCCTGTCCAAGAGTATCCTCTATCGGTATTACACCTGTAAGGGTCTTGAATGCAAAATCTAGGCATGGGTCAGACCAATAATCCGCAATTGAGAAAGGAATGTCTGGTTCTGGCTCCCCAAGTTTTTCCTTTCCCAATTCATGGATTTGTGGAGCTGGTTCTGGCTCCCGAAGTTTTTCCTTTCCCAATTCATGGATTTGTGGAGCTGGTTCTGACTTCCCAAGCTCCGCAAGTTTTTCCTTTCCCAATTCATGGATTTGTGGAGCTGGTTCTGACTTCCCAAGCTCCGCATTTTCAGCTCCGGCTGGCTTCTCAATTACTGTCCTTGTTTCACGCATTTGTAGTTGCTCCGGAGGAGCTGCTGCAACATTATTCAAAGACTTCTCCCTCCTACTCGATGGTTCTGGAATTGAAGTGTCTTCTTTAGTAGATATCCGGTTGGCGAGCTCAATTTCTGGCGTAGCCGCAAGTCGCTCATTTGCTTCCAGCAAATCTCCGTCTGAAATGGTGCCTTGATGAGAAGGCTTTATATTTGCATCTTGATTAGCTTGTTCAACAGTTGCCAGCAACTCAAAATTAATCCCTGCAAGTCGCTTCGATGACCGACGTGGCAAGTTGACCTCTCTCTTATTCTTTGCTTTACTTTTGCTAGCACGACCTTTTCCAGTGCTTCTATTTTTCATCCCACAGTCAAGCAAGTTCTCATGTTGCAATGTATCACCAGCATGAGTTAAAACAGGTCCATTAACAGAAGTATCATCCACTGGTAATTCACCTATGAGAGTCTTGAATGCAAATTCAAGGCATGGGTCTGAGCCAAACAGAAGGCTGAGTTGCGGTTCTGGATTATCATGTACTTTTTCAGTCTCCAGCTTCTGATGCAGCTCCTCTTCAGCCACTTTTTCGTCAAGAGGTACCGTTCCCTCGCTTGATAGATCTCCTTTCCTTGTGTCAGTAGAAGCATTACCCACAAGCTCTGTTTCTGTTCTGGATTCAAGCTGTGTGATTGTGTTGTCCACCAAACTATCTGAGGTCAAAGCTGAATCTTGAATGGCTTCAGTCTTTACAGATTTTCTAATTGCGTTTCTAAGAGCACGTTCACCCAATTCCAAATTCACCACCAGATCAGGTTCATTCCCAGCAAGTCTCTTTGAAGACCGAGGAGGCATGTTCTGCAATTTCTTGTTTGTGGATTTTCTAGAACTAACCTGAGAATCCCCAATACTGCTTTTTTCCATTGCAGTCTCGGAAACATTCTTATCTTGTAGGGTGTCAGGTGTCAGAGCCGAGACAGAGCCATTTTCAGCTAAAACTTTTGTTCCTTTACTTTCCTCAGGACCATTATGCACTTTCTTGTCCCTGGATTTTCTAGAATTAGCCCGAGTCTCCCTAGTACTTCTTGCAGTCTCAAGAAAATTCTTATCTTGGAGGGTGTCAGGCGTAGGAGGTGAAACAGGACCATTTGTGGTTAAATCTTTTTTTCCTCTACTTTTCGTTGATAGTCCAGCATCAGAAAGTGGTGACCCTTTGTCTCTACCTTTCCTGGAGCCTTCGTTTTCTTGAGCGGGAGACCTATTTGGACTACACTTTTCCTTGGTTTCAACACACTCTTGAATTACATTATTCAATGGATGATTCCCTTGGACAGTCTCATCTCTGGTAGCAAAAGTGACTCTGGCTTCAGGGGACACCCTCTTGGCACTCGATCCATTTGAGCCTTCAGTTTTTGATGGTTCTAAATCGCTCATTTCAGATTCCGTCTTACCTGTAGCAGTAAATTATGACAGGAATAAAGGATTCGAACAATCGACTGTCAATGTCTACCCTTTACTACGACCATCAATAATTAATTTGAAACAACTTATCATGAAATTGTCAATCAATCTCACCTCCAAAAAGCTGTCGCCTGCTCTCTGGGTGCTTTAGTTTCTGCCTTTTGGGTGCAGATGATGACTAAACAGACATAAAAGCAATGAAGAAAATACATTAGATTCACGTTCATTTTTTGATTGTATACATGTTTATGGAATATAGTTTAATCAACATAAAAATAATTCATAAATAACATTGGGCCACCTTTGATGCTGCACTATTTAAGACATGTGCCTTAATTTGGCCAGTTCATCAATTTAGTTCATGAAGGAATTTAAAGACAAACTCCCTGTGACGGCACAGAACAATACTGAGGAGGCAGCACAAGCAGAGGGAAGGGAGGGGGGGTGGGGGTGGGTAGGTGGGTGTGTGGGGGGGTGTGTTGTTGTTGTGGGAAAAAGGTTAAGTGCAAAACAATAGAAGAACTTCGCCAGTGGTAGGGGAGGAGTCAGACCCAGTCAACAGAAAAAGACACAGAAGATTCTATCAATAAATGGGAATTATTTTATCGGCTAAAAAAAGGTATTGTAGAATGCTTTCTAACCAAAAATGAATAAAGGTAAATGTAATTAAAGAGATTCAGTGTGCTGTCCATTTAACTAATTTTTAATCCATTAACGGGGTTCAGTATGATATCCTTTTAACTAATCTTTGTTGATTGACGAGGTTCAGCATGGCCAACAACCAAACCTTACATTGAATATACTGTACAGTACAGCACTACTCCTACAAGAGAGAGAGAGAGTATTATTGCACTATTTGTTCTAGTCGTTATCAAGCTCATTATTCTCCTTGAGCAACAACGTTTTTTTTTTTTTTTTATTAATCGTGAAATCTTTATCGCATAACTAAGTAGTCCCACTTGATGTAGCACACGTCCCTAACCAAATACTATTTTGTTTAACCAAAAAAGCAAAATATAGGAGGCATTTGATTTTATTTTTGAAAATGATTTTCCATTTTCAATACAGAAAATAAAAACGATCTTAAAATAGCGTTTATTTATTCAACTTTTTCAAAACTATTTCGAAAACACCATTTTTAACTATGTTGTTTTTTTCAAGTTTATTGAAAACGAAAAGAAGTTGTTTTCATATTTTTGTATTCATTTACTCCCTCTCTCTACCTATCTAGTATCGGTGACGACGACCATGTTTGACAATGGCCACCATCTCTAACTAAGGGCGACAACCACACACTGGTGATGACAGTGATGGCCCCCTCGCAACGACAACCATCGACGACGACGCCACCACTATTGCTCCAAGTCGTCGCCGTTGCCGTGAACTACGACGTAGACGACCAATGTCTATCACCTCTACCCCTCATTGCAAAAACCACCACCAAAAGGTTTTTTTTTTTTTTTAATGACTAATAATTTATATTTTGTTGTTTGTTTCAAATTAAACATAAATATGTTTTCATAAAATACTCATCTATGAAATAGGTTTTCAAAATATAACCAACAAGAGTTTTATTTTTATGTTTATCAAAATATATACTCAGAAAACATAACCAAACACAGTTTTAAAAATGGTATCAGCACAGTTTTCAAAATATTCTCTTTTTTTTTTTTTTTTTTTGAAAATAGAAAATATTTCAAAATTAATACCAAACGCCACCATAGTATGCCCGTTCAAGTATAAGTTTTTGATAAAATGCAAGATCAAGTAGATGAGCCCACACCCCCCAAACCCAAGCCCCTATCGCACCCTATCCCATGTCAGTCATTGGCATGCCTGCTCATGTATATTGACAACAGGAAAATTGCCAAATAATGATAGACTCTAGAATGGAAAGAAGAAAGAGAAAGAAAATTCTTTTGCACTGAAACAAGTAAAAAGGAAAAGTACAAATGAGAACTTTCGAGAGGTTCTCTTTCTCCCTTACAGATTCCACTAAATTCTGCTTGCTTATACAATCCAAGAGACCTCACATTTATTCTACTCCACATTGATTCTCTCACACTCTAACCGCCTAACAAATCCAGGTCTAAAGACCATCACACCCCTGCCTGGCCGTCCAGCTGGCAATCCTTTTGGCCCCTTCCTAGCCTTTGCCCTCTTTACATAGGTGAAACACACCAATTGTCCCCTTAGCCTTTGCCCTACTGACATAGGTGAAACACACCGATGGCCGATCAATACCCCCAACCCCAAGAGTCACCTTGTCGTCAAGGTGAAAAGAAGGAAACTAATGCTTAATCATCACAAAGGGCTCCTAACTCGCTTCCAAATCAGGCAAACCTTTCCACTTGAGCAACACCTCAAAACCAGCCTCTTGTGAGTCGTGGCTCAGATAGACACCTAGTACACTCTCGAGCTCCACCTGCAATTCCAAATCATCCAACAATTGGGGCAATACAGAAGACACCACAACCGAAGCCCCCAGTTCGCGATGAATTTAAGACAGGATGGATGTTCGTGTCAACAGGCAAGAGAAGCTTGTAAGACACTGCTCTAACACAAGCCAACACTATGAAAGGACCAAAATAGCGAGGAGCCAACTTCTCATTGACTCGATAAGCCAACTACTTGTGTCTGCAAGGATGGAGCTTGAGGTACATCAAATCCCCAACCTCGAAAGAAACTTCACAGCGAAAGTCATATGTTTGTTTCTTCATTCTCTGCTGGGCACAATGTAGCTGTTGGCGAAGTTCGATAAGCATGGCATCTTGCTTCTGCAAATGGCTTTCCACAGTCGAATTGGGAATAGCGTCAGGCGCGAACGAAATCATATTAGGAGGCTCAAACCATATACTAGCTGAAAAGGTGTCTTCTTGGCAAAGGAGTGGTAAGTTGTGTTATACCAATACTCAGCCCAGGGCAAAAAATAAGCCCAAGACTTTGGCTCGGTGGTCGCAATACAAGATAAATAAGTCTCCAAACACCTATTAACCACCTCAGTTTGCCCGTCCATTTGAGGATGGTAAGCCATGCTTCAAAACAATGCCTTGTCAATGGAATAATTCAACCCAAAAATGACTTAAGAACACCTTGTCCCGATCAGAAACAACAGACAACAAAACCCATGCATTCGAACAACCTCTTTGACAAAATCTTCAACCAACAAGTGCACCGAAAATGGGTGCTTGAGTGCAATAAAGTGCTGCCCATATTTACTTAAACAATCTATCACCACCAAGATAGAATCAACCCCTTCTGAGCAAGGTAATCCCTCAATAAAGTCCATTGAGAGATCCTCCCAAATGGCCTTTAGAATCGGTAATGGTTGTAGCAAGCCTACAGGTGAAAGCGTTGTAGACTTGTTTTGTTGGCACACCGAGCATTGAGCAACATAAGTCCTACATATCCCATTTCATCCCTTCCTAATAGACACTCACAACCACACGCTTCAATGTCTTAAGAACCCCGAAAAGTCCTCCAATTGGCCCATCATGTAATTCATGCAACACTACTAAAATTAGAGGAGAACCTCGCGAAATGGCCACTCTATTCTTGTATAGCACACACCCCTCCACCAAAAAAAATCCCTGTGTAGTAAGCCGCTATTGCTGGAGATCATCCACAATACTACTCAATTTCTCATCCTGAAGCACTTCCCGTGTTACCTCCTCCAATAAGAATGTTTGAGGGATATTCAAAACCATCAAATTAATCGCACTCCCCTACCTGGCTAAAGCATCTACCGTTTTGTTTTCCAACCCAGTTTTGTAATATATGTCGAAATTAAAACCAAGCAACATAGTCATGCTGCTCCATAAGAAAATTTAGACTACGCTGATCAGTTCGGACTAAGAACTTCCGACTTGATAAATAATGCTACCTATTGCCCACACAATCACCATCAGTTCACATTCATATATCGACTTCAAACAAGCTTGTTGCGGCAAAATGCAATTAAAAAAACGCGACAGGCCTCTGTACCTCCATTAAAATAGCCTGACACCATGACCTGAAGCGTCCGTCTCTACTACAAACTGCTTGGAAAAATCGGGTAAGGCCAAAACTGGAACAATAGTCATTACCCGCTTTAATGTTGCAAAAGCTGCATCCGCTTCCATCTCCCCAATCCCCAATGGAAATTGTCCTTGAGTTGCTCCGTCAATGGCCAAGCCAAACTCCCATAATTGGCGACAAACCACTAGTAGTAACTTGTGAGTCCTAAAAATCCCCGCAACTCTCGCAACTATTTTGGGATGGGCCAATCCAACATAGCTTTGATCTTCGAAAGGTCAGCAACCACCCCATCCTTCGAAATTACATGGTCGAGATACTCCAATTGGGATTGCCCAAATAAACACTTCTTTTCATTTGCAAACAATTGGTGTGCTTCCAACACCTCTAAAAAAAACCCCAAGTGCCACGAATGGTCCTACATGGTCTTGCTATAGAGCAAAATGTCATCAAAGAACACGAGGATGAACTTGTGGAGATATTCGCGAAATATGTCATTCATGAGGGCTTGGAATGTTGTTGGCACGTTGGTTAAACCGAAAGGCATAACTAAGAATTCATAGTGCCCTTCATAAGTGCGGAAAGCTGTCTTTTGCACATCATCAACCTTCACTTGGATTGGATGGTAACCAAAACGCAAATCCAACTTCGAAAACACCGTTGCTACATGAAGTTCATCAGGAAGCTCATCTATCATCGGGATATGAGACTTGTCCACCATGGAGCCCTTGTTCAAGGCCCGATAATCCACACAGAAATGCCAACTTCCATCCTTCTTCTTAATGAGAAGTACCATGCTCGAGAAGGGACTCATGCTCAATTGGATAATGCTGGACGCCAACATGTCCCAAGCTAGGCATTCTATCTCAGCATTTTGAAAATGGGAATATTAATACAGCTCACATTCATCGAGGAAGCTCCAAACTGCAACGTGATTGTGTAATCCCAGCCTCTTGTGGCCAAAAGGTACCAAGGCACTCAAAAACCCTCTGATGGACTGAAAGAACTGACTACAAACTGACCGAAATCTGCCCAAAGCCTCCACTTCCGATCACATCAATATTGCCCAATTCCACCAACACTCCTTCCCCTTGCTCCTGAACACTTTCCAAAGTGTCTTCAATGATACTAAAGATTGACACAAGCTCAGATCCCTTTGCAGCGTGACACCCACACCACCTACCTTGAACCTCATCATCAAGGTCTTCCAGTTCACCTGCACACCCCCCAAGGATTCCAACCATTGCATTTCGAGGATGATGTTGGTGCTTCCCAACTCCAATGGTAGAACATCCTCCAAGACCTCAATGTTTTGCAAGGTTAGAACCACCCGCTTGCACAGCCCTTGCCCTTTTACTATCAGCCCCGTACCCATTAGCACGCCATAACTACTCGTCCCTTCCAACGAAATTCCCAACCTTTTCACCAACGTAGTAGAAATGAAATAATGAGTCATCCCATAATCTACCATCATGACCACCGTTTGCGACATCGCCGAGCCAGGCAACACCGATTTTTGCGATTGCCCAGATCCCATGCTGAACTTGATCTCCTTTGTTCTACAACTCGTGATCCATCTTATCAAAAATTGCCATTTTATCCAACAACACTCCCATACTATGCTCCAAAGAACCTAAATATTGCAGCTTCTCATTCACCAATGCCATCTTCCCCTTCACCACCTGAATTCCCTCTTCCATTGATCCCATCCTCTCCTCCATTTTCTTTCTTGCTATTCCCAGAGAAGGTACGTGCTCTAATACCACTGATAGAATCTAAAATGGAAAGAAGAAAGAGAAACAAAATTCTTTTGCACTAAAATGAGTAAAAAGGAAAAGTACAAATAAGAACTTTCGAGAAGTTCTCTCTCTCCCACAAGATTCCACTAAATTCTACTTGCTCATATAATCCAACAAGCCACACATTTGTTCTACTCCTCACAAATTCTCTCAAACTCTAACCACCTAACAGATCCAAGTCTAAAGACCATCATGCCCCTACCCAGCTAGCTGTCCAGCTAGCAATCCTTTTGCCCCCTTAATCTTTGCCCTCCTGACATAGGTGAAACGCGCCTATTACATAAGACAATATCAACAATGAAAATGAAACGTCACCCACAAACCAAGAAAGATGAAAAACTTACTGCAATTTCGTCCTTCACCAACTCTGAAGCATTGCTGCACAATTCCTTTGGTCTGATTGCACTTCTACTAATCTCTCCAGTTTCTATATAGCGTAGTGCATCTTTTTTGGAGCGGAATATATATCCACTAACTGGATCCTTGTAAAACTGAAAACTCGATAGGTAAGTACAATTTCAATATAAAAAAATTGTAATTTTTTGAAAACATGATCAGAGAAAGACATATAGTTTTTGGTGTAGAACATCCATGTGCATGTGCAAGAAGACGGAGAGGACACGGTGGCTGAAGGATCTTATATGATCTAGGTCAAACATAAATGTTTGAATACAAAAACTCGTACCGGATCTTTTCTAATCCCGTTTGAATTCTTTCTTATCTTGATCTCTTTAATCCATCCTGATGGTAAATCCTCCTCCTTACACTTCTGAACCACAACCTAGATTATACTTGTATTGTCAGAGCTGCAAGTCCGAGTAACATGAAATTCATAGCTGCAAAATGCCATAATGCTTATAAATTTTTATGTTAAGTGCTTTTGCCTTTTGGTTTCTTGTGTGTTTCTACTCATCTAAATACTTATTTTGCTTACATTGTAATAAGATACCTACCATGCGAAGTGACTAATAAGAATGAATTTAAGGGAAAACACTAAAATAATGATTAACAGAATGTATATTGTGATTGGCTTTCGGATAAGGAGTTCTAAGAAACCCCAAAAGGGAAAGTTATAAAATTCTAAGGAGAACAAGAAAAAGAAGGAGCATTAAAAATGTTAAGAGAAACAAACTTCGCCTGCAGAGAGCATGTTGACGCCAGACTTCTTTTTGAATATGTTGTTGTTGCCCTTCACTAACTTCACATCTTTGGCTATGCGGCTCTTGCGCCTAACAGTTTTGAGATATCGAAGAACCTCCGGTTTGGAATAGAATTTGCTCCCATTTGAAGGGTCAATGTAACTCTATAACAAAATCTCGGTTAGGCAAGGACCTAGGAATGAACTAATGTTCAAAAAACAAAATTTATAACGAGAATGGGAAACATACATCGCTGCATGATATACATCCGAAATAGAATGCTAAATATGATATTCTTTACCTTGTACTCTCTTCCAATAAGCATACCACTCTTTCGAGTTCTCACCTCAACCTTCCAACCCTTAGGTAACCATTCGGGAAGCTGATCTTTCTCATTTACAGGCTGTCGACAAAAAGGGATGAATCAGTAATAAATGGTAACAAAATACAAAGGAAGCCAATATGACTTACTTGAAAGGAAGTCCTTTCTTCTTGCAAACTAGAATGCCTATTTGATGTCTGAGGCTCACTGGAACAATTGATTCCTGCATTAAGAAATCGGATAAAATCGTCCTTGGAAAAGAACTTCTTCCCTGTCTCCATGTTTGTATAAATCTACAAAAGCCAAATTAGCATATTAGTGGCCACAGCATAACTTTTATTCTTAATTTTGCCACTTCATTTGAGTGTTTATTGTTCTTCTCTAACCAGCGACTATTATCCTTTTTTCCATGCTTGCACACATTTCTAACGCTGTCGTGCTCGAACAGCAATAATAAGGCTATCATTTTTCTCGATTATGAAATTTCCAAAAAAAAAAAAAAAAAATTGGAAGCTTTGAAAAAAACCAGCAACACGTGTGAAAACCATGAAATATACAGCACATAGAAAACGTACATCTGGTTTACCCATGGCTTAAAATGCCAGCTATATTATCATTTCCTTTTCTCCAAGCAAATAAGCAGGAGATTTTTACTCTCGATTTAATTTTAACAAATACAAATTTAAAAACCATAAACTCCAAATTTTATCAGATCACTCACGCCTAATGTCACTACCACGAGTATTGCTAGAGCTAATGTCGAATATTCCGTGGATAAAAAAGCAACAGGATTCCGAAGATTCCAAATTCCAGAAAAGAAAGAAAAATCCCAAATTTTATACACAAGTCTTCCATATTCGGAAGTGAGCTAAGATCATTTGAACGCATTTAGTACCAATTTTAAACTTGCGAAACACTAAAACTCCTAAGGTTACGCAATTATATCCAAAATCTTCTTCCGAACTTCGCACCGCAAAATGCATTTCAACACCAGAATTAATTCGGGGAAAAAAAAAAGCAATAAGCTTCTAATTCAATAAAGTAGCTAAGAAATCGAGCGATCAAAGCCATGGAATGTCAAATTTCAGCAATGAATTTACAGAAGCTAGAGAACAATTTTAGCAGAATTATCGAGACTACGAGCTGTAGGAGAAAACCCTAGGGAAGAGTAAGTGGAAATAAGGTACCGTGACTTTACGACCAGACTTGAGAACTCTAAATTGTAAGGTCCAGCCGGAGGGAAGAGATTCCAGCGAGTCTTCGGCGACCATGACTGCCGTCTCCGGTGAGATATTGCCGGAATCCGACGGCTTATCCGGTGATCAAGATTTTCTCTCTCTACGTTTGTTGGGGCTGGGCTGCTAAGTTAGGAAGTCTTCTCTCTCCTGAGTAGTGAACCAAACAAAAGAGAAACGGAGTCGGAAAGCTCGTTAAGCTCCTCTGCTGCCACGTGTTTTTTTAGAGTTTTTTCGCATGCTAACTAGAGTGCACGAAACAAATGTGACGTCCAGTGTATTTATCGAATTACGTTCGTATCATAAGGAAGTATAATATAATTTTTATTTAAATATAAAAATATTATAATTAAATATCAATTATATTATATTTTAAATTTAATATATTAATTTTTTATTTTTTTATTAATTATATCAATTTTTTTTATCCATCATATTATATATAATATAATTTAAATACTTTTTATCTAAATATATATTACATTTAAATATAATATACCTATTTTCTATTTAAATATAAATTATATTAAATATATTATATTTAAACACAATATAAATATAATATATTAGATAAATGTAATGATTTAATAAGTATGGAAAATATATGTATATTAAAGAAATATAAAGTATATGAAACGATAAATCTTTGTATTTTTTAATTTTTATACATAATTTTTTTCTCCAAAAAAAAGCATGGTTTGATTTTTGACAAATTATAATTAATTAATTAATTAATTAAATTAATTAAGCAATGGTTTTGACGACATGAAGGGAAATGCCACTGTTGCCTGAAACAACATCAATGATCCAGTGCATGCTGGTGCATTGTTACTTTATCAGTCACGTGTCATCCTTGGCAATTAAAACGTTGCCGTTTAGACAATACTAAAGGGACACTGATGTTCATTTCTAATATTATATTTTTTGAAGAAGATTTTAATATTAAATTTGTTACAGGCAATATAAAAATGGCATATTTAAAATTTGTGCTTTAACGTATATTTTTTATCTTAAATATTATATTTATTTTTTGTCATTATTAAATTTTGATATTTGTAAAAATAAAATTTTAGTATTTAATTGATTTTTTAAAATAAATATTGAAAGAGGATAATTGATCAATATCATAAAACACATCTCAATTAAATTAGCTTCCACATCAAGATCTGTTCTATATCAAATCCTCCACTCAAATTTGTTAATAAAACAAAAAGAATTACGATAATTAAGAATATGTGCAACTAGACTACAAAACCAGGAACAATATAAGCAACTCAAAAGAGTAACAAAAACAAACCGAAGGTTTTTAAAAAAAAAAAAATTAGAGCAGTCATATAATAGAGCAAACAAAAACTCTTTCTATGCCAAGACATTTCAATTTAAATCTCGCTAAAACCTTTCAAGTAAAATACGGTAAGTATTCAAATTCAGTCAATCAAACGAAATCTATAATATATAAAGTCTCCATATCTCTAGTAACAATGGCATTATAAAATTTAGGAGCCGTTCACCACCATTGAAGGACAGTGAGATGTATAGCTTTCGATACAAACATATTTGTCACTTGATTCTCTTCACCACATACGTGAGTGAAAATGTCATAAACCATCTTTTTTGAATTTCCAAAAAACTTCTTTGTTTTGAGTCTTGAGAAGATTAACCGTATAAAAAGAGTCACTCTCCAACCAATTATTCTTCCAATTGAATTTGTGAGTATACTCAGGGTTTATTTGCTTTATCGATCTAATTTAATCTAATTTATAAATAAACTAAGTTATCCAAATTAATTTTAACTTAATTTAAATTGGTATGACCTACTTTCACTATTTCTTATCTCTACTATTATTATTTCAGCATAACTTCTATCACAAGTTATCTTCACTTTTACAATTATTGATACGAGTTAAGTTAAATTAAGTTAGAACGAAATATTCTATTTAGTTTAATTTTCAAACTAGATTAAACATTGACGAACCAAACACATGCTCAATTACCGTAATTATTGTGTTAAGCGTCATCTCAAAAGCATAAAAAATGTCTTCTAGAATAGTAAAGTATCATTTACAAATTCAAAACTGTAGAACTTCCATCCTAAAATCAGAGACCGCTATTCTTAAAAACACTATCAGTATGTCGACGAAACTGTTTTTCATTCGTAAACTCTACATATTATACGTAGTAGTAGAGGAGGACAATAACACGTAATGACAATTACACGTGATTTATGCATTGATTTATAGCATAAAATGATAAAATAAATAAAATGTTATGTGCCTGTAAATGAAAATCTGGTGGGACTTCTTTGACTTTGGAGGAGCCACATTAGGCCCAGCTAGTCCAATGGATTCATTTGTATTTCGACCCAAATTATATTAATTTTTTCAACCAACCTCGTGATTTGCCTCTCCAAAATTTTAAAATTAAAAAATTTATTTATATTTTTCTAAAAAACTTCTATTATATCCTAAGATTTAATTTATAAATTATATTATTTTACACTTAATTCCCTAAATAAAAAAATCAATTATACTATTATTTAAATTCATATTTTAAACTTTTCAAAATTGATTATTTTATATTATCAAATTTAAATAAGAAAAAAAGAAGCCTATAAAGGGGAACAATATTTTTAATTTAAAATTTAGTTTAATTTACGTCTCCTAAGAAAACATATATATGACTCTGCTGCGACAATAATGTATGTGATACTTTTGCACATAATTTTTAGCATGGTTTTTAAACTAGCTGGATGAGTGCTTTTATATTCTTTTATACTGAGCAGTATTTCACATTATGTAGACGACGTGGGACTTTTAAGCCCAAAAAAAAAAAAACAAAAATGCAAGACTCCAACCTAAGGTCAACAACACAATTAATCTCTGTTGACTTTATTGGTCAGTCAAATTTATTTCTTCGTTCTATGTAGTTATTTCATAAGTAAAATAAAAAATCATTATCTTCAAATTCATCCTCAAACTTCAATAAGTTGCTTTTAACCAAAAAAAAAAAACCTCCAAGAAGTCGTAGACTGTTGATTCTATGCCTGTTTAAACGATTAGTTTAGCTGAGTTCAGCTTAACATAAACTAAATTAAAATTAAAATTAGATATTTGATATACAAAATTTTAGTTTAAATTTGTAGGAAAATTTTTTTATTGAAATAGTGAAAATATATATAAAAAATTGTTAAAATTGGGCCTACTAAACTAAATTCAAACTAAAATAAAACTAAACTAAAGGTCCATTTTAGTTTAAATCAAGCTATATTCAAGTTAGAATTGATAAACAAACGGCCCAGCACAAGTGTAAGCAATATTTAAATTTAATTATCGTTACCACCTTGGTTTTATTTTATTATGAAAAAGCCTAGGGTAACAAACATACATGATGTTCAGCTTAATATAAACTAAGTTAGAATTAAAGTTAGACATTTGATATAAAAGATTTTAGTTTAAACTTGTAGTAAAAATTATGTTGAAATAATAAAAGTATATATAAAAAATTGTTAAAATTACATCTACTAAACTACGTTCAAGCTAAAATCAAACTTGAATTAAATGTCCATTTTAATTTAAGCATGCGTTTGGTGAATGCTTTTTTTTGGTATTGCATTTAAATGCAATGTAATTTTTCCTAAATACAAAAGCATTTTATTCAAATACCAATCACATCACATTTTAAATCCAACACAATCACTATTTATTATTTTATTTTTTTTATTACTTTTATTAATTATATCATATATTCTCTCTCTCTCATTTTTCTCTCTCTACTTTTACTTATCATATCACATATTTATTATTAAAATACAATTCAAATACTTTTCATCCAAACATACATTACATTCACATACAATGTTAATACTTTTCCACTAAATGTAAATTGCATTCAATGTATTGCGTTCACCAAACGAGACTTAAATCAAATTACATTCAAGTTAAAATTGACAAACAAACAGGCACAAGTGTAAGCAATATTTAAATTTTATTTTATTGTGAAAAAGCCTAGGGTAACAAATATGCATGATGAAAAAAAAGGCTAAAGACTGTATTTAGATTAAAGGTTCACTTTTAAAACGAAAAAAAGTTTTACAAATAAGTATTTGTATCAAGTTTTTTTCGTTATTTTTTTTAATCTAGAAAAGAAAAGGAAAAAATTTTTTTTTTCAAACATACCTTTTATAATAAACTTTTACAAAAAGAAAATATATTTTTTTCAATCCTCTTATTATATATATTCCTTAATACTATTTATTTTTATATTAAATACCTTTTTATTTTTAAAAATATATCCAGACATCATTTTATTTAAAAAAACACGAAGATTTTCTTAATGGGATTAAAAAAAAAAAAAAATTTCTTCTTGAGAATTCCCGTCGAAACGAGGAGATGAAAGCTGAAAATGGTCTTTTGGTCATTTAAGATAAACAAAGGCGCCAGTCTTAACTCACTAATTTAAAATGTCGTTTTTCCTTGTCCACCCATTTTGCACGGGACAAGATTTGAAGATATCAAACTCAAAACAAACACAAACCAATAAAATATAAAAACGAAAGCAAAAGAAATACTCTGACCAATTTTCACTACAAAAACAATGCTCATTCAAGCTCAATATTGCTTCACTTCCTCCCCCATTCATCGCCTCCAAAATCCCGTCTCCTCACGCCCTCTTGGAGTCAATGGTAAAAAATCAAGGTTCACCTATTACTTAAAAAAAAAAGAAAAGAAAAGAAAAAAGTTTCATTTTAATTTCCTATAATTTTCTCTGCAACTGATATGATATCTCAGCTAATACGTTCTTTGTAACAATCCATGATTTTTTTTATCATTTATTTTTTCATATTTTCAGTTACTGGGTTGAGTAGAATTCCGAAAACGCGGTTCGTTAGAAGCAAAAGATGGGGTATGACAGTTTCAGCTTCTGTGGAGCAGAGCTCGAGCACAAATCTGGAGAAGAAAAGGTTTTACTTTTTTAGTTTTCATGTGGCAAGAATATGGTATTGGCAAATTTTTTTTTACTCAGTCAAGAAAGTAATAATTCAACTTTAAAAGGACCAAATTTCTTATGAGTTTAGGAATATGATTTGATCCAGCAAATTAAGGGTATTGCGTATATATGTAAATATATGTGTGTATAGACACTTAATGATATCGAATGCGTTGAATGATAACTTTAGCTTATGATCTTTTTTTTTTTTTAAATCAAAATTGTGTGACAAATTTGAAACAGAAAAATTGTGGAGCATATTTGTCTGCTAAAAGCGAAGGTAGACTTATCTGAAGAAGAGGAAAGGGGTATGCTGGACTATCTCTACACAACCCAGTATCAAATGGGTGGCATTCTCTCAGTATCACTAGGTAAGCTTACTTTTCAATTTACATGAACCAACTCCATCGATGTTACTAGATGGGAAATAAACACCTTATTCCTATTATCCGAGAGTAATACGAAAACAAGAAGAAGAACTAATCTAAACGGAGCACCCACCGATGATTTATAGTGCTTCACTCTCAATGTAAGAGCTACATTCTTTGGTGCCAATATAGAAATTCACTATAATCAGAGGAAGAAATAAAAAGTACAATCTTCCGCTCTTTCTCCACAGAAAACAGCTGCCTATATAGCATACCTACATTATAATCGAACCGCTGTTAGCAGGAAAAGTGTTAAGCAATTAGGCTTTACGTAATTTGAATATCGATTCGAATATTCTGAAACTAATGTTTACTCTTTTTTAGGTCGGATTTCAAATCAAAACGATGATAATTACACGCATGCCGTCTACATGCGCTTCCAAAGGAAGGAAGAGCTTGAGAAGTTCTACGGGAAGCCTTTCTACTTGGGAGTTCTCAAAGAGCATGTGTTGCCTTACTGCCATGTATGCCCTGACATGTAAACACCGACCACACTCTGTTCCTTGAGCTTGCTTTTCTAGTACTTCTCGTCTTAATCTAACTAATTTTACCACACTTGCTTGACTTCTGGGAAGCTAATTTGATTTGACATAATTGTTTGTCATCAGGGATTGCTTAATTTGGACTACGAGTCCGAAGTAGAAGATGATATCCTTCCTATATTTCGTAAAGGCGAGGTTGGGAAAGACATATCCTATATGTTTAACCTGTTAGATTCTTTTTGTGTTTTCTTATTATTGTCGAGGTTCTAATTAATGATCTTCAAAACAGGAGTTCAACTATGGCGTTGAGTTTGTGCTTCTGATTTCGTTTGTTGATGATGCAATTGGAGCTGTAGAAGATGCATTGGCTTCTCTGCAAGGCTTGGCTATGGGATTTCCATCCTTGATTGTCCAATCTACCCAAGGTCGGAATTTTAACCTTGCCACCAAGGAGTACACGCATGCGGTGGTGATTCGGTTTCGATCTCGTGAGCCATCTTTCACATTGACAGTTAACTTGTATTCTTATTATGTACCACCTTCATTTCTGTTTATCAATAGTTACTGACGTTTTTATTGTAGCCGAGGCTCTTGAGGTACTTGAGGGAAGCTCAGAATACAAAGATGTAAGGAGCAAAATATGCTATTTTCACTTATTAACGATTCTAAATTCATTTCATCATGCACAAGAATTTTGGCTTGACTCTTTTTTTCTTTTTTATCACCCTTTTTTGTGCTTCTAAACATCTAGCTGATATGACGAAAATATAAAAGGACTTCAGTGAACTCATTTAAACAGATGAAAATCTCTGTGGTCTTTCGCTTCCCTTTATAGCTAAGATCATGAACTTCTGACACTTAAAAATCCTTGAATTTCTATGTTGAGCCTCCATTTGAAATGTCACATTTATCTTTGAACTTCTGTAACACAGATGTGGAGGGCTAAGTTTGAGCCTATCATTAGAAGAAAACTTTCGGTTTATTTTTTGGTCGATCCAGTCGGAACCGAGCTAATGTAGAGACGACTCTTGGTGGTTGGTCCTCCCTAATATCATATTTTCCTTACCGAAAAGAGTGACAAAATTTTGAACTTACCATATTTATTAGTTCTGCAGGCTTTTTTATGAGGCATTATTGCTCAACCCCTTTCTACTATAGAAGACATAAGCAAGCAGGTGACTTTCCCTCTCTTTTTATCTACCAACAGCTATTAATTAACTAACTTTTCCTGTATTACCCTCTTCCTCAATATTCCTATCCCATTAAATTGTTTATTTAATTAGTAGTTATTTTTTTGTTTCGGGATCTTTGAGTCTCTAAGGTCTTAAAATCTAAGACCTTCTATCTAAATTCCTCCCCTCCGACCTATTGACCTATAGCCCCAGCGGGACTAATTAGTAGCTATCTATTTCTTTGACACCTTTGCATATTATAATCCCTGATATGCTGAAGAATCTCTATGAGGGAAGGGTCATTAATATTTAAAAACTTCTTGATTCTTTGCACACGTATTCCTAATTAATCCTAACGTAATATGCCTAATTAATATAACTGAAACAGAATCATCATGTCTGTGGTTGGAACACTGTTTTCCTTGTCTTAATCAGAAAATGTGCAAAAAATCATTTTTCCTCTTGTAATCAACAATATCTTATGTAGTAGTTTCACCCTTTTTTTTCCTTAAAAATCCATGTAGGGAAGGCCTGTCTCTGATGATTAAAGCAATTCTTTCAATCCCACCCTCAGAGACCAATTGTAGTGATAACTTTTTTTATTTTTTATTTTAATTTCTGTTCATGGAATTAACTAAATCATTTGGGATCGTAATTATGATCAAGAAGTATTAATATCAGGTTGAAAAAAAAAAATCAATTGCTCACGTCTATATTCTTTGGATTTGAAATGCGTGTGAGATATACACGTATATGATGTGAATAAATTTAATTAAGCCGTTTACTTTGCTCTTTGTTCTTTTCCAACAAGGAAGTTACTTATCCGAAACCTTCCAAAAAGATAGCTCGACTTTGAGAGGGGAAAAAACCCATTACACGAGTGGAAACTGATAATAAAATATGATATTATCTTCTGTATTGCCACCATTTCTATACTCTAAAGAGGAGCCAAACTTCTACCCCACCATTTGGCAGGAATAAAATAATAAAGCCAAAAATTAGTTGGCAATTCTTTAACGTACTTTCATTGAACTTCTAATTAAAAAAAAATATAAAAAAAATTAATAAAAGCATCACAGTTCTTATATATTTATATATATGTGTCTATACATATACATACATCTAGTCTACATCTTAACATCCTTCAATTAGTCAAAGTAGTTACATGAATAGTATGCGTACTTAGGTTCTAACCATTTTGTCTAAACTTTTGTTACCTAACATTGTTTATTAAAATTAGTGTCTAATCTAGTTTTGAACCAAGATATTTACTGCATAGCCCTGTTGGGAAAAGATGTTAGAGAGAGAGAGAGAGAGAGAGAGGAAAAAACAATTTAAATTAATTGATCTTGGCATGATCTATCTCTGCATGATCATCAGGACACTACAATTTTGAGAAACTAAAAACTTGCATTTTCTTTTCAACTGTGTATATGATACAACCTTCTAAGAGAAAACAAAAAGTAATATACACTAAAAAAACTACAAAGTAAAAAATAAAAAATCTTGTGTATTGCCCAATACTCATAAGATAAGACCTGCGAGATGAAAATTTTCAATTGTGGAGCGGGTTGGGTCCCCCGGGAACTGCTCGTAGAGAAGCGCCGTATCGCGGGTTGGTCTTGAATCTCGTGGATTGCTCTGGGGCTTCTGCAGATGAATGCCATGAAAACTGGGAATAGAATTGAGTACGATGAGTACTAGTTTTGGCTGTTTTCTTGGCTGCTTCTTCAGTTCTGAATCTGTTGATGTGGCGGCAACTTGAGAACTGGCTGATCATGATCATCACGAGGAGTATGATTATCAAAAACATACAAGGAAGCTTGGGATTTTGAATCCCCATGGTTTCTTTAAATTTAGGAGTTCTTGATAAGAAAGAAAGAAAGAAAGAAAGAGAGATAAGAAAGAGAAAGAAAGAAAGAAGAAAGAAAGACAGAGAGAGAGAGAGAGAATTGAAGCAGGCTTGGAAAAATGAGTTTTTGTTTTTCTGATATATATGCATAGGGAGTTTTGAAGTACTTTAATACGGAATCAGACAAGGCTGCGGTGGATAATAGAGCCAAGCTAAACAATTGACACTATGAAATGGCAGAATTGTCCTTCAACTTGTTATAAAATTTCTAGAATGTCCTTTGACTTCCCAAATTGCTCAACCTTCTTGCAGTACTTGTCATTTTTTTGTTTATTATTTATTTTATTACGTGGAAACTACTGTTTATTAGAAAGAAATTAAAATACTTTCAGTTTTAATATTTCAAAATTAAGAGCTTTTGCCTAAATTTATGATAAACATTCTTTAATTTATTTATCATGAATTTTGCTCATCTTTTAATTTTATTACTAACTACTAATGAAAAATCTTATCTGTGTCACAGATTAAAATTCAAGAACAGAGTCCTTCAAATGATGGCTTTATAAAGATTTTAGGAAGAAAATTCACACGACTTGGTTTTATTCTCAAATATGTATATATATATATATATATATATACAAACTTGAGGATATGTAGAGATGAGAGGTTTAAGGCTAATATGGTCCTTTTATCTTTATACGCTTTGGGGGCAACATTTAACATAATATATATTTTTTGTGCAGGCTGTCAGCATTGACTTTTCCTTAATTGGATTACTCTTATGCTCATTTGCTTTGATAATTTTAACATTAATGCTATGATTATTGGTGGAGACTTAGAGTTACCTTGAAAGACACGTGGTGCAAGATTCTCTGTTACAAGTGGCATACACGTTGGCTTTACTCTGGGTGGTTTTTGCACAAATAGTCCAGGTCACTTACTCCTTGTCAACTCTATCTCCATTTTTTTCCGTCAATCACAAATGCAATTTATCTCCGTCGACATAACAGTACTATTTTATTCGAATGATCCCTTTTAAAATTAACGATCATAGTTAATATTTCTCTTTGAGCGTAACGTGCTCTTGCTATTCCAAGGTCTCGAGCATAATTCTTTTCTTTTCTTTGGAACAATAATTCTTTGTTAATTAACAAGGGACATAGACATGAACTAGCTCGATAACCTAAGATCTTCCCAACAAGGTTATCTGGGTAATTAATTAATGAAAGTGCTGTACTATGACACTAACACCATTACTATATCAACCTTCCAATGACGAGTAACATGGGCCATAGCAAAGAAAAAGGAAGTGAATTATAAATAAAAAGGGACAAAATTCAGCGTCTGATTAGGTAGTTGGGAAAGAATATGAATTATTAATTAAATAAAGTTCAGTTTTCCATTGTATATTTGTAAATAAATTTTAAAAATTTTAAATAAAGTTCAGCGTCTGATTTCATTTCACATCCTCATTGGTAAATGGAATAATTATATATTTAGACTTGTGTTGAATCATGACCATGATTTAAGCCAGGATTAATATAATAATAATAATATCACTAGTCTAGGGAATTGATTTAATGTACATAATTATGAGACGTTTTGAAGTTTGCAACTTAACTGTCGCGTGTTTGACAAAAAGGTTATTGCAATGGATATAATGTAAAACCTTTTGTATTTTGCATTTTTTTTTAAATCACATCTACATAATTATAAAAGCAAAATAATTTCAAAACAAAAAAAGAAAAAGAAAAAAGAAAGCATCCTATAGAGACAATTACAAAGAATTATGGCCTAATCATTTCCTACCTAGAACAATATGATCGATTTACATGCTAATTTTTTTAAACCACATCTACAAAATTATAAAAACAAAATAATTAAAAAAAAGAAAAAGAAAGCACCATATAGAGAAAATTATAAAGAATTATGTCCTAATCATTTCTTATCTATAACAATATGATCGATTTACATACTAATTTTATGTCCGAACAATTATAAAATTTCACACACGTAATTAAAATATATAAAATGATGTCACGCATCTTAAGGATAAATGCTTATATGTTAAGCATTTGTTTGGAAAAGTCAGCAGTCTTCACCGACTTCTGTAAAATTATGCCTCGTCGTTGTCTCCTACTGACCAACCCTTCTCCTAAATATTGTTACTATTTGTTAAGGTTTTCAAGCCAGCTTTTATTTCGTTTCTCTTCAGTAAAGGTTTTGTGTCTGGTATTTCTGTAGCTCAGCACATGGCACGAAAATCCAGAAAAATGGGCAAAATTAAATGCTATGTCCAAGGAAGTAAATATGGAGCATAATACGTGGCATTAATTAATGTATATCATAGCACTGTAGTTGTATATTTTTTCACAAAAATTAGAAGAATACCAGAGTGGGTATTTTCCTCTGGACACTACTATTATCATGCCAATTTTCCATTTGCAGTGTCACGTGCAACAAATTAGTTCATTAACTAATACAATATTGTTAAAATTTTAATATTATTTATTTTTCCTCGATACGATATTATTCACTTTAAACTTAAAATTGTATAATTCAATTTTTAGAGTTTACCTTAAAGAACTTCATAAAATTGAGAAAAGATATCTTTACTTATAAACAGTCATACTGGTTCTTAGAATTTATTGACCCTTTCACCTTGAGAAATTGTCGCTCTCACACTTTGTTACAGTGAATAACGGTTATTTATATAAAAGGGGTCCTTACTATTCAATTTCATTTAAACGTCATGCAATCAAAAGCCAAAGAACATACTATGTTTGAAGACAACTCCGTCGTCTTAAAAGCTTTATTTTACCGTAGTCTCTAGCTTGCTAGGGTGAACAATTAAATTATTACTATAATGTTCTTTAATTTCTATTATATAAGGTCTTGGCAACAAGTCATCATTGAATGAAACAAAAATCAATACTCATAATTCTAATATTCCATGTCCTAGAATAGTCCTAGCTACATATAGAATAGGTTGCAAGTTGGGACGCTCTAGGTTTTGTGCCTAAGGTATGGTCCTAATTAATAATGTCTCTGAGTTTGGTTATGTTTCTAAACTATGGACCAAAACCACATGATCTGATAGTGATATCTGCTAACTTGGTTGGGTTTCAGACTACAACTCTTTTGTACACAACTGACTGATAATTCTTTGACGGATTGCTACCACTCCTGGACAGTTCACCATCGACTGGGATGTCCTAGTGATAATAAACTATTATAATACATTTGTGGTTTAAAGTTCGAGCATTGGATAACGGCCTCTTTGATTTTTTTTTTTTGAAGGTAATTAAATTTCTTGTTAGTCTAATACTCAATTTAGACGTCTTGATATATTTTTACCATTAGTATATTTAATGGAGTTAAGATAATGTGTTCCTCAGACAGTAAGGTCTTGACATCTTTGATGGAGCACCTTTAGATTTTCATTTTTATTTTTATTTTATTTTATTTTATTTTTTTGCTCTTTCAATTAAAAAATGCTTTCTCAAGGCATTTAAATTATTTGTCAAAAGAGCCTTTTCTCTTTAAAGAACTTTTCATCAAAGCTACAAAAATATGACTTCTCTTTTTTTATGAATAGACTTTAAAACTTATACCAATATTTTGATAACGCATTATAAGTTGCATTCAATTATTTTAATTGTTTATTAGAAAATTTAAGAAACTATTTTGAAAGTGTGCTTTTTTTTAAATGTATTTCCAAACATTTATTAAAAAAAAAATACAACTTTTACTTCTTTTATGGATTAAAAGCAAAAACAAAAATTCTACAAAATGAGCCTTTAGGAACATTTAGTGATATGCTAATGCAGCCAGTCTCTTCCCACACTTTTTACATGAAAAGAAACTCCTTAGACGGTATTTAACATATTAATATTGATCACTTTGTCGAGCAGCTCATACCCAACTTGGCAATTGTTTAGAAATACATCATTTTCTTGTATAATTTTCTTGGTATTATGCCAAGTCTTTTTCTTTTGATTACGCATACGTATGTTAGATAATCAGATATTAATATTGTCATTATGCGTGATTTTAGAGACATGGGGATTAATCTTGGGTCAAAATTTAGATCTTATACGAAACATATCGTATGTCAATATCCAGCAATAGTTACAAATTTGACGCTTGAAGGTGTAATAGGCATTCTCTTTCATGACTTAAATTGGTGGAAGACACAATAATTGTGGTTTGTAGGTGACACAATGTTCACTTGGCTTATCCTATTCACTTTGTGAAGTGTGTGTGGATTCCTTAACTGTTCATGAAGGCATGATTTCCACACCAAAAAAAAAAAAAAAAGAGAAAAGCGTTTGTGGGCTGCTATAAGTTTTACTAAAAATTGCAAACAGACACTGAGAAACGTCTTCCAGAGATGGCAAATATTGTGAGTGTGAACACAAGATGCTGGAAAAGAATCTAAAAACTAGTAAAACAAGAAATGGCACATAGGGTGGTGAAAAAAAGAATATTGGTAGGGAGGCACAAAAGGGACAGCTTGATTAGGAGACATGATAGGTACAACTAATGTTGGATTAGTGACAATAAACTGTCTGTCTGTGCTTAATTTCCTAACCCGTTACCTAAAATGGAATCATAATGACCATTTGGATCGAAGGTGTAAGGCTTGTTTAGTAGAACTTTTAATGTGTGATTGGTTTGCCGATTTAGTTTAATTTAATTTGAAAGTTAAACTAGATCGAACATTTTATTTTAATTTAGTTTAACCTAACTTGTATTGAAAATCATGAAAGTAGAGATAATTTGTATTAAAAGTTACGCTAAAACAGTGAAAATAGGTCCTATCAAGTTAAACTATTTTAAAATCAATTTAAACAACTTAGCTTAACTTACAAGTTAGATTAAACTAGATCGATAAATCAAATGAATCCTAGCTTTTCCTTTTACATGGTAAAAGAAGGATCAAACGACCTGCTTTCATGTTACTTTTTTGAGGGGGTAATATTTTAATACATAAATAGATTTTTTTTAACATAGTTTATGACTAAAAAAATTTAAATGAAATAGATTACTAAAAAAAAATTCATGTTTCATATAACTTCGTTTAAGCGACGAGTTAAGATAAACAAACAACTTTATGCCCGTTAAAATAGCATTGTGCCGGGTTAATTAGACATAATTTCATCGAAAACAAACAAAGATTTGGGTGCATACATGTCCTGCATATAAAGTATAATCTAGCTGCATAAAGAAGTTGAAGGAAATTATTCAAGCAAGTACATGACATAACATGTTCTAATACATTTTCAAACAAATTTGTTTCAACAATATTGTTCCTATGCATGCATCAAACTGCAAGAGAAGGTACCTCGTCGTGTCGCCAATGTTCCTCCTCAAACTCATACCACCTGATCATGGAATCATCCCTAATATCGTTTCCGTTGCACTTAGGGCAACGCTTAGCCTTGCATGTAAGAAACTTCTTCAGGTGCAAGTTACATTCGGTGATTTCCCTCTCCACTCTCCGGAACAACAAGCTGCGGGCAGGGCCATGCCCTGGATCGAAATCTGCCACGAGGACATGAGTCAAATTGAGCACCTCCAAGTGCTTCATGTTCTTCAGCAAATGCAGCGCAGCGTCCTTGTACACCACAGTGCACTGAAGGCTCAAGACCTTAAGATTTGGGACGTGCTTAACCATGGCATTGGCCATATCAGTGTTAAAAGGGCTCAGGATTTTAAGCTCAGAGAAATTCTTGCAATGAACACCAAGAGAACTCAAAACTTTTTGGCAACGATAAACGCATGGAATGGTCAGCGATTCAAGGTCCTTCCAGTACTTGACCGCCTCTTCGAGTGCCTCTATGTTCATCTGATTCCAGGCCGGTAGGACAAGTCTATTCAGTTTGGGGCTCCTGCAAGTAAAAGTGCCGATTTAGTCCCCGCCTAGTTGGTCTCTCTTTCGAAGTAGAAGATGAAAGTAAAATTTATGAAGTGATAAAGTTGTAGAGTTGTGCCTTTGAGCAGTAGAGATCAACTCTTTTCCCTTTATGTATATATAGAAATTAAAAATCAAACAAGTCATATTTCCTTGACTGAAATTTAAAGCACTGTCAAGGGCTAGCATTAGCCCGTCGCTTGATTCTTCATCAGACATGAAATGAGGACTTCGGCCAACGCTGACCAAGTTGGTTTTCACAGAACTCAAATCCAAGGTTTCCCATAGGACTGCATCATAACATGCTGCTCGCCAGGTCCTGCAGGTTCGGGCCGCACCAGTAACCAGGTCCATAATATTCAGGGACAAGAATATTCGTACCAGCAAGTCATAGGGCAGATCAATCCAACTGGTAGATCTTGAGCTTTTCCTATCCATCTTTCGTAAAGTTTATACCTACAACATGCGGAACAGAAACATGGTGAGCAGGAAATTGCGATTTTTTGTCATCATCAAGGGAAAAACTAGAAGATATGGACAAGAGTAATGCAAATTAACTCCAGAAATCAATCAAATAAATGATTTCTGCGTATCGATTAGAACAAGAACTGCCGTTATTTGAACGGAACTATCAGACAAGGATCGACTTTTTTCACTTTCTGGTAAGATCATTGAAAAATATAAACATTTGAATGGAGAACATAAAACTACTCTCGTAATTTGTATTTTATAGCTTTAGTTGATTCAATCTATATGAACAAAGTATTACTCTCTAAATTGGAATAAGTTGTTCATGTCGGAGGTCTAATCTTCCGTGTAACATGACAATAAAAATACTGATGCAAGAACAGAACTGCTCTTCGCTAGTTCATGATTTCATAAATTATCAGAACCTTAAGAAATAAAAACTATGGTTTCACAATTATCCTCCTTGTATGTATTTAAATATAGAGGTTAAAAACTATCCCAAACAAGCCTTTACTACCCTAACCCCTCGATGCTAAAACCCGCTACGTACCTTAACCAGCATGAATTGGTCATTCATGCAAAATAGGTATTGATAAAGAAACAGCGGAAACTATTAATTGAACTAACAAAGTAATAAATAAGAAAATTATGATGCATAACTGGATAAGATACAAAAATAATAAGAGAATCAGAGCACTAATGCCATTAAGTTAAGCTCCTTCACTGCGAATTTACCGGATACAACTTCTGCTCCTTAATGTGATACAAGAGTAGTGTGCCCACTCCAAATATCAAGAAGATCTCTATAGAGAAGCAAGAAAAAGAACATCAAACGAGTATCACAAAAACGAAACATATGTTATGAATATAACAAGATCACTTTTATAAGTTAAACCATGTTAAGATCCTGCCAAAATTCCACTTGAAGCATTGCGAAAGTTCTACAAGTATCACAGGGAGAGTTAGAATCATATGATTAAAGCTGATATATAGATTTAGAAGTCTGAATATTCGAATACATGGGCAGTTCAGATATCCAGAGCATTTTATTAAAAGAGCTTTGGCTTTTTCTTTTTATAAGCAATTGAAGATCGATTTATTTGAACGAACAAAAGAAATTAAATCACCCTGTCTTAAAACAAATAAATCAATAAGTGGATAATATTTCCTAGAAAATTTGCAAACATAACTAATGTCACTCATACTTGAGAAGTAATCGTAAATACGAAAAGCTGTCAGAGTCATTCAAGTACTATAGATAAATATTCACCTCGTTTCAACACATAGTAGATTATAAATTAAGCCAGATAAAACTACAATGAATGTGAAAAAGAGTATCCTTTTCACAAAATAAAATAAAATAGAATAAAAATCGACTTTCGATGATTGTGAGCAATTGCTGAAGATCAGACTATTGTATTTACTTGAGAATTCACCAAAAGATCAATCATGTGGTTCCAAAAATCAGATTTTTTTTTTCTCTTCCCAATTCTAGCATTTTCATCTCTTCTATTAGTGAAGCCTTTACCAAAACAAAAATTTAGGTTCAAAATCATTCCGAGCTTATGTGAAACAATCTGTGACAAAAAGAAACCAAAATAAAAGAATCCTAGAACTTTCTCTGTTCAAAAATGAGAAACAAACCTCGTTTTGTAGGTTATCAGAGAAGCAAAAGTTCTTTGTTTTCTCCACACACTAATTCACCAAAACTTCCTATAAAAACTTGTAACTTTCACGCCTGAATAATTTTAAAATACAAAATCTACCTAGAGTACGTTGAAACATAAACAAACTATCAAGAAACAAATTCAAGCGAGCAGCCTTTCATGCATGCAGCAGTGAAACGATTGACGGCTTTTGTTGTTTCTACTTTCCATACAAAAATAGGGAAAAAGGAAAAGTTCTCTCTAATGAGAAAAGTATGACGCATATAAGAGAAAATGAATGAAACAAAGAATTAAAAAAAATGAACGTCTTAGAGAAAAGAATAAGTTACCTCCTGTGCTGTATTTGCTCAAATCTTAAAGAGAAGTGGAATAAAATTATTCGGAGTTCACCAGTTCTTACCTAGATGCGAAAACTTGAAGAATAGTTACAAGGAACTTCATACCATATCTGCTGACATTTACAACAAAATTGAAAAGAATACAGAAAAGAAAAACTGGATTCTATTTTTTTTTTTAGCCTTTGAGGATTTTAAAACAATTATCTTTCTGTCTCTGGTTAGGATTTTTGGAAATGAATTTCTGGAGCATTAAATAAGAATCCAGGGCCAAAGTTCTTAAACTAGAGAGCTATGTTAAGTATCTTTAATACGAAGAATCTGCAATAAAGTTCATCTTTTTACAGCATTAAATTACTTGCAATGTTTGTAGGAAAAGTAAAAAAGAAAAAAAAAAAGCCAATATATTGAAACGTAGATTTTCAAATTTTCTAATTGTCCTTTTGAAGTTACTCTCTGTTGGAAATTATTGCTCCAGTATCAGTTGATGGAAACTGTTATTTATTAAAAATGAAGGTTTGTAATGGAATAGATATGGAAAGGATAATGTTAGATGAGAGGAGTAGTAGGCAATAATAGTGTTGAATTATATTATTGGTAATGGGACAAGCGGTATATGGTATTAGTATATACAGGGAATTATATGGATATAAATAATGATGGAAAATGTTTTATTTTTGAACCTGTTGTATAGCTTGACCATTACAACATATAGCTCTCTAGTTTAAGAATATCCCCTTTTTATACAATACATAAACTCCCCTTTTTATAGGAGTTGGAAGTTGGTGAGCGGCATGAGAAACCGACTTCAATTTTCTAGAGGATTGTGATATTTTTACAACATGTGATCATTATTTACATTTTAAAAAACTATATTCTCGACTTTTCTTAATCATTTGTGATAATTACTAATATCCTAGAACCTTCTATTTAGATTAGATTTTTACTTTTTATTTTATTATTACAACTAATAGTGGAACACTCTAGAAAAGTGGAGAAGTAATCATCAAATTTTATCACTCCTTGACGTGCATTTCGGTAACTCTGATCATGTTGCGTAGTAGCTCCAACTTTCCTTTTGGAAGTTCCTTTGTGAGTATATCTGCTAGTTGTTCTTCAGTCTTGTAGTGCTTGAGCTCAATCTCTTTATTGGTCTCACTTCTCTAATGAAGTGATACTTGATGCCTATGTGTTTGGTTTTGTTGTGAAACATTGGATTTTTTGCCATTCCTATAGCAAATTCGTTGTCATATTAGATCTCTGTAGCTTCTTCTTATGGTTCACCCATACTTCAAATATGGGTTTTAACCATATAGCTTGGCTTGTAGTCATAGCTGTTGTAATATACTCTGCTTTAGCTGATAATTACACAATTGTTTCTTACTTCTTTAATGCTGAAGAGAAATTCCTGAGCCTAGTATAAATGCAAAGCCTAAGGTGCTATTCATGTCATCTACTTATCTTGCCTAGTCACTATCAGTATATCCAAATAGTCTTCAGTCAGGTGTCGATTCATACCAAATGCCATAGTCCTTTGTTCCTTGCAGATATCTGAGTATTCTCTTAGCTATATCACTTGGCTTAGACTTTGCATAAATCTTGATAGTAGTCTTGTTGAGTCATTAGATAAAGTAGACTTCCAATAAGACTACAATAGATTGTGTTGTTTGTCTTTGGTGTGCCACCTTCCTTTATGAATGCCTTGTTGTCTAGTGGTGTTGCAATGTCTTACAACCATTCATCTTGAACTTCTTTAGAAGACTTTTTTTATACTTTTTTTGTGAGATAAAGATCCCATCTTCTTTTTGACTTATTTCTATCCCAAGGAAGGAATACATCATACCTAAGTTGGTCATCTCGAACAACTTCATCATGTCTTCCTTGAAATCCTCAATCATCTTTTCATTGTTTCCTATATAAATAAGATCATTTACATATAGGGAGACAATGAGTGTGTTGGTCATACCTAGAGTCTTGATGTACAGTGTTGGCTCATTTTTGCTTCTCTTAAAGCCTTATTCCATGAAGTAGTTGTGAATTTGGTTGTACCAGGCTCTCGGAGGTTGCTTTAACCCATACAAAGCCTTATTTAGCTTGAGAACTTTGTCTTCTTGCCCTTGTACCACGAACCCTTGAGGTTGCTCTACATAGATTTGCTCTTTTAAGAACCATTATAAGAAAGCTGACTTCACATCTAGCTGGTGGATCTTCCACTTCTTTTGTGCAGCAGGTGCTATCAATGCATTTATTGTATTGAGTCGCACAATTGGAGCAAATGTCTGTTTGTAGTCTACTCCAAACTACTGAGAATATCCTTTAACAACTAGCCTTGCCTTGTGTTTTAGAATTAAGCCATTAGGGTTAAGCTTTATCTTGTAGACCTACTTTACTCTAATGACTTCTTTTGCTTGTGAAGAGTCTACTAGCACCTATGTCTTATTCTTCTCAATCATCTTCATTTCTTCTTCCATAGCTTTTCTCTATACTTCTTGCTTTAAGGCTTCATGATGGTTAAGTTACATGTCTCATAAATCTCCGTTAGAAATTTTGTTCTTCTAGGTGGTGATTCTGGAGATAAATCTACGGCTTGAACTGGCTCTTGTATTGGTGCTTGAGTTAGTGATCCAAGTTGATTAACAACTTCTTCAACTTGTTGGTGTATAGTGGTGGCATGTTGATACTCTTTTTGACTTCCTCTGTCTTCCAGTTATATGCAACATATTCGTTAAATTTCATATCTAAAATGATAAGTTTCTTTGTTCTTAAGCTATAAACTTGGTGTCCTTTTGATTGAGTACTATAGCCTAAGAAAATTCCTTTCTCTACCTTTTCATCTAACTTGTTCCTTTTTTCTTGTGGGATATAGGCATAATAGATGCAACCGAAAACTCTAAGATGTTTTACAATTGGCTTTCTTCCACTCCAAGCTTCAACTAGTGTCTTGTCTTTCACTCTTTTGTTGGACATCTGTTTAGTAGGTAGATTGTATTGTATACAACCTCTATCCAGAAGCTTTTTGGAAGTCTTTTCTCCATCAATAGGGCTCTTGCCATCTCCATCATAGCCTAGTTCTTCTGTTCAGATACTCCATTTTGCTTTGGTGTATATCTAACTGTGAGTTGACGCTCCAAGCCTTCCCCTTCACAAAACATATTGAACTTGTTAGAGGTGTATTCTTTACCTTTATTACTTCTTAATGTCTTGAGGTAGTGGCCACTTTGTTTTTCAACATAGGTTTCAAATTTTTTGAAAATTTCAAATACTTGTGATCTTTCACGCATGTAGTAGACCCATGCCATTCTTGTGTAGTCATCAATGAAGAGAATAAAGTACTTGTTTTGCTCAAGTGATAGAGTATGCATTGGCTGACAAATATCTATGTGGATAAGCTCTAGTGGCTCCTTGGCTCTCCATGCTTTACCAGATGAGAATAGCTATCGATGTTGTTTACTGAGTAGGCATCCTTTATAGAAATCATTAATCTACTTTATTATTGGAAGATCTCTCATCATATCCTTCTAGTGGAGAATTTTTAGCCCATGAAAGTTAAAGTGCCAGAGTAGTTTGTGCCATAGCCATGACTCGTCCACTTGCATCTTCATTGCCACATCACTTGTGTATCTCCACTGAATGAGGAAGTACCTATTCTCTCTCCTTTTGATTTTTGCAATTTCAAGGGATTTGTCTAGCTTGTCATAAATCATGCAAGCATCTCCCTTAAAATGCAAAGAATATCATTTCTCCATCATTTGGCCTACGCTGAGCAAGTTTGATTAATGTTAGGGACCAAAAGTACATCATTTATGTATTTCTTCCCTTTTCTTGTATCAATGTCAATGGTGCCTTTGCCTGTTGCCTCTGTAAAATCGCCATTTCCAATTTTGACTTTTGTCTTGATTTTATCAAGACTACAAAATATTTTTTTCTTTTTCTTTTTCATGTGGTTATTGCAACCATTATCTAGATACTAAGTACCTTTCTTTTCTTGTAATGTAGCTTGACAAACATAGAAGAGATTATTTTCATTATTTTTCTCTTCTAAGAAATTAGCTTGATGATTTTTCTTTAAACAACAAGTATTTTCAATGTGCCTAAATATTTTTTAACAATTTTGACGTTGTGGTTCTCCTTTAAATTAACAATCTTTCTCCAAGTGGTTTTTTCTTTTGCAAATGCCATATGGATGATACTTGCCATTTTTTCTTTCATTGTCTTTATTTTTAACATTTTCTTGTGAATTTCTCCTACCTTCTTTTAGTTTATAAGTCTGCAGATTCATCTTAGATTGAAAGGCATTTTTTGTAGAATTCTCACTCTGCCTATTTAATATTTTTTCATGCGCTTTAAGGGAGTCTATTAATTTTATTGGCAACAAGGTTTCTATATCTTTTGATTCTTCAATTATATAAATTATTGTATCATATTTTTTTGTACAATAAATTAGTATCTTTTCAACTATTTCCTTGTCAAAAATTTTTGCTCCATAGGCTCTCATTTGATTAACTATCTCTTTTATTCCTAAATAATAATCTTTTGTAGTCTCATTATCTTTCATTTTAATATTTTTAAAATCTCGTTTAAGGTTCTACAGCTTGATAGTGTATACATTTTTAGTTCCTTCGAACTCCTCCTGCAATGTATCTCATGCTTGTTTTGCAGTTGTTGCACCCATGACTCGTAAAATGATGTCATTTGTATTCTAGACATTTCCTAATCACTTGTGATTATTGCTAATATCCTAGAACCTTCTACTTTAGACTGGATTTTAACTTTTTATTTTATTATTATAACTATTAGCAGAACACTCTAGAAAAGTGGAGAAATAAGCATCAAATTTTATCACTTTGCTTCTGTTGTCGTTTTACTTTGTATACAGATGCAAGGAAATTAAAACTATTGGTTTTTCTTGGCCAAAAATATAACTAAATAATTACACACACTTGATCAGGTAAAATGAAAGAAGCTGATGGCGATATGAACATGCTTTTGAGTAACTTGAGTGGCAAATAAACACTGATCAGATACCCTTTCCAGAGTCGGCAACTAATCCATTTCCGATATTGAATCAAGAAGATCATTTGGCTTGAAGGCGGTATAAGGATTGTCTAGGAGAGTGTAAGACCTTGTAGAAATCAAAGCACTTTTTAAACAAAACTTTAGTCACTAAAAATAATCGCATAAAATGAATAAGAATCATAACAGAAGAGACAATTAACACAACCCTAAGGAAAAAAACCACTAATGTTGAATACAGTAGCTCAAATCAGAGATCTTTATTAACAACAAAATACGAGTACCAGAATTATCAGTCGGCTAGAAGCTCCATCGGCTACAAAAAGGGAAAGGACTAGCTTCAATGTAAATGTTGGATGGTGATATTCTTAAGACATAATTTGATTTTAATTTATGAAATTTATCAATGTAACAAAATTAAATAATATTTTGTTTATAACCAAAAAAAAAAAAAAGAACACTCTTTCTCGATTTTATAGAAGCTTACAAATGTAAGTCTAATTTGCTGCGATCTAATGTGATTTAAGATCGAGAGCCTTTCATATGTCTTCCTTTTACTCAAATGCAAGCGCCGAATTAGGAAAGGGGGGCAAAATAAATGCACAAGCTAACCTGGTATGAAACCAGTAATGTAGCTGCCACGTTAATTATATAAACTTTCTTAACAAACATGCAAAAACTTGGCTGGAAATATGTCCTTCACATAAATTATAAACTAGCCATAGAATGAAATTAAAGGAAATTATTCAAGCAAATTTGAATTATTCATGACATAACATGTCCAAAAACAGTTTCAAACATATTTGTTTCATCGATGTTCAGGAGAGCACAACTCGTGCAGATGATGCATGCATCAAACTGCAAGAGAAGGTACCTCGTCCTGTCCCCAGTGTTCCTCTCCAAACTCATACCACCTGATCTTGCTTTCATCCGCAATCGTCTGTTCATTGCACTTTGGGCAGTGGCCAACCGTGCAGATTGTAAACTTCTTCACGTGCAAAGCATTTTCAGTGATTTCTTCATCAACTCTTTGGAAGAACAAGATATGCTCAGGGCCATCCTGTGGATCGATATCTGCCACGACGGAATGAGTCAAATTTAGCACCTTCAGGTGCTTCAAGTTCCTCAGCAAGTGCAACACGGCGTCCTTGTACACCACAACGCACCGAAGACTCAAGATCTTAAGATTTGGGGTGTGCATAATGATGGCTTTGGCGAAACCAAAGTCAAAAGGGCTCAAGATTTTTAGCTCAGAGAAATTCTTGCAATGAGCACCAAGAGAACTCAAAATAGGTTCGGAACGGTAAATGTATGGAATGGTCAACGAGTAAAGGTCCTTCCAAAACTTAACCGCCTGTTGGAATGCGTCCGTGTCTATCTGATTCCATGCTGGTAGGACAAGCCTCTTGAGTTTGGGGGTCCTGCAAGTAAAAATGCCTATTTAGTCACTGCCTAGAAGTATCCTCTAAGTAAAACATATAACTAACATTTATAATAAAGTGAAAAAGTTTCACCTTTGAGCAACAGAGATCAACTCTCTCCCCTTTACATATGTATAGAAATTAAAAATCAAACAATTTATACTTCCACGACTGAGATTCAAAGCTGCATTCAAGACTAGCTTTAGCCTGTCGCTTGATTCTTCATCGACCATGGAATACGGACTTAGGGCAACGCTGACCAAGTTGATTTGCACTGAACTCAAATCAACGGTTTCCCATAGGATTGCTTCGCTGCAGGCTGCCCGCCAGAAACTGCAGGTTCGGGCCACACCAGTCACCAAGTCCACTATATTCAGGGACAAGAATATTCGTACCAGCAAGTCATAGGGCAGATCAGCCCATCCAGTAGGTCTTGAGCCTCTCCTATCCATCTTTCAAAACAGTTTATGCCTGCAACGCGCAGAAATAGAAACGTAGTGAGTGGGAAATCATGACACTGACATCATAATGGGCTAAACTAGGAGATATGGACAAGTATAATGCAAATTAACTCTAGAATTCACTCAAATAAATGATGTATTAGTATAGATTTGAACAAGAACTATCATTACTTGAAGGGAAATATCAGACAAGGACTTGCTATACTTTCTAGTAAGATCATTGATTAATTAATCTTTTCTAGCTCTTCTAGCTCTAGTTGATTTTTTCTATAAGATATGAAAAATGCCGGCTACTTTAACTTCGCGTAATTGGAATAAGATATTCCAGTCGGAAGTCTAATCTTCCGTGTAACATGACAAGAAAAATACTGATGCCAGAATAGAAATGCTCTTTGCAATTTTCATCCTTGTTCAAAACTTCAAGAAATAAAACTAGGGCTTTCACAGTTACTCTCCTACAATGTAAAAACACAAATAAAATTTATTCCAAACAAGCCCTTAGCACCATAACCCTTCGACGCTAAATGCCGCTATGCAACATGAATATTTTACTCATGCAAAATAGGTAACGATAAAGATATTATGACACAATTGTATAAGATAAGAAAAATTAAAGATCATCAGAACACAAGTGCCATAGAGTAAAGTTACTTCACAGCAAATTTACCAGATACAACTTTTGCTCTTTTAGAGATACAAACAATTTTGTGTCCACTCCAAATATCAAGAAGATCGCTGCAGAGAAGCAAGAAAAAGAACAATATCAAACGAGTATCATGTAAAAGATAAAATATGTTATATGCATGAAACAAGAAGCTTTTACAAGTGAAATCGCGTTAAGAACGAGTCAAAATTGTAATCGAAGCTTCATGATAGTTCTACAAGGATTACTTAGAATACTCGTATAATTAAAGCTGACATATAGGTTAAGAAGGTCGAATATTGGAATATAGGTACATCGAACATCCAATACATCTGCCAGAAGACCTTGGCATTTTCTTTCTATAAGTAATCGCTAGAGCGATTTACTTGAACCAACAAAAGCAAATCCAACAAAAGAAGATAAAAAAATAACCGAAGCCTTCATGCTTGAAACTAATCTCAGGCTTTTGCAAGAGTTGAGCATCTACACAAATTCAAGTAAATATGAAATTAAATCTATCAGTTATTCAACTATAGATTAGTTTTCTATTCATTCCAACACATTGTAAATAACAAATTAAGCCTGAGAAAACTAAAATGAATGTGAAAAAGAGTACTATCCCTCCACTGCCAAAAAAAAAAAAAAAAAGAACAAAAACAACGCAATGCAAAATTTTTGATGATTGTGAAGAATAGCTGAAGAGAAGAGGTATCTTTGCTTGGGTATTCACCAAAAGATCAAACATGCAATTCCAAAATCAGATTCTTTTCTCCAATTTCGAGTTTGTTAGTTCTCCAATTTCGAGTTTGTTAGTGAAGCCTTTTACCAAAAAGAAAATAAAAATTAGGTCAAAAAAATCATTCCGGACTTATGTGAAGCAATATGTGAATGCAAAACTAAACCGAATGAAATATCCTACGGCTAGAACTTTGTCTGTTCAACGATTAGAAACAAAACTCTTTCAATGTTTTCAAAGTAGCAAAATTTTTTACAAGTTCCACCAAAACTTCTTATGAAAACTTGTAACTTTCACGCTTGAATACTTTTGATTTTTGAAATATGAAATCGACAAAGAGAGTAGGTCAAATTAAAACAATTTTTACCATGTCGAAATGAAGCGCCTGACAGCGTTTGTGTTTTTAATTTTCCATTAAAAAAAGAGAGAAAAAAAAAGTTAAAAAAAAGGGATAATTTCTCTCTAATGTGATAAATGTAACGCACATTAGAGAAGATAAAGGAAATAAAGACGAGACAAAACAAGCATCTTAGAGAAAATAATAAGTTTACCTGCTCTGAAAGTGTATGCTTCAGTTCTGTGTTTACTCAGATCTTAAAGAGAAATGAAATGGAATACCATTATTCAGAGAGAGCTGACTAGTTCTTATATATAGATGCCAAAACTTGCAGGAAAATTACAAGGTACTCCATACCAGATATGATGTCATTCATTAAGAAATTAAAAGGGATTAAAAAGAAAAACAAAAGATGATTTGATTCTATTTTGGCCTTCTTGTGGCTGGATTTTAATTTTAGTATTTTTCTATCTAGGGTTGGGATATTAGGAAATAATTATCTGGAGCATTAAATGTATGAGAATCCATTGCTAATGTGCTTAAACCAGAGAGGGATACAAGTTTGCAAAATCCGCAACAAATTTATTGCTGGGTATCGTTTTGACCATCTTTTCATATAGCATTTACAAATTTGGGAAAAGAGAGACAGAGAGGGTAACAGATAAAACAAGGAAGATACCCAATGCGATTTGAGGACACAGTCATTTCCCGTTTGTAACGTGGATTTTCACGTTTCTCTTGTTTTAGCCATTCCCTAATTTGAATTATTCTACTTCTGTTTCTGGTTCTTTCTTAGCCTCTTTATAACGCAAAAACTTTATGCTAAATAGATATATATATGATTCCTGTTAGGTTTATGGAAACAAGTAGCGGCTTTCGCGTCATTGCATTTTCGTTGAAAATTCACTAGATAAATCTTTTGTTCGTCGGGCTATATTTCCACTTAAAATATACCAAGAAAAAGCACTTGGAGGCAAGAAACTATCAACAGTATTAATTGCATCAAACAATCAAATGACATTGAGAACATGCTTTATTTGTAAGCGAAGGTTCGTGATCGTCCTTTAAAAATAATTGGACGAGTTGGATCCGTCTTATAAAAGTTGGATCTATGGATATAAAGTACCAAATATTTGAGCATCTAAAACATTCTATTAGAAAACCTAATATACCGAGTATTAGAACATCCGAACATCTAACATCTAACATCCAAATATCGAACATGCAAAACATTCTAATAGAAAACTTAATGTACCGAATATTTGAACACGTAGGAACATCAAACAACAAAAACAATCTATTGGAAAACCTTGGAATTTTCTTTTTATAATTTTGATCCAAATGTATTTTATTACAACCAATAAGAAATATATATAAGGTTGTTCCATAAGAAGATTTCATTAAAAATTTTTCTTTTCCAAATTTCATTTCAACGTTAACGCGTGAACTATAAGAGAAAATCTAGCTAGATAAAAACAATTTGGAAGTCGATCTCTAAGCCACCTCTCGCGTAGGATCAAGTTGGGAAAAAGGTGAAGAGATGCTTATGCTAAAATAATATCAACTGACTGTATGAAACTCCAGTTACATATATATATATATGTATAGCGTAGTGCCAGGTTAATACTGGAAATATGTCGTGCATAATATGAAGAAATACTAGATGCAGAAAGAAAAGAAAATTGTCTAAGGAAGTTCAAACTTTATTCATGACATAACAAGGGGTCATAGTTCAGTTTCCAACTTTTTTGTTTTGAGCAATTTTTAAAACAGTACAACTCCTGCAGATGATGCACGCATCAAATTGTAAGAGAAGGCACCTCATCCCATCGCCAATCTTCCTCGTCAAGCTCATACGACCTCAGTATAATATCATTCTCGACCACGTTGCACATAGGGCATTGCCTTTCTGTGCAGGTAAGGAACTTCTTTAGGCCCAAGGCGCATTTAGTAATTTCCTCATCAATTCCCTGCAATTCCAAGCCCCCCGGAGTGAGATCTGCCACCAGGACATGAGTCAAATTAAGGACCTCCAAATTCTTCAAGCCCTTCAGCAAATGCAACAGAGCCTGCTTGAAAGCCGCAGTCTGCCGAAGGCTCAAAACCTTCAGCCTTGGGACATTTGCAACGATGGCCTCGGCGAAGCCAAGGTCAATTGAGCATGAGGATTTCATCTCAAATAAATTCTTGCAGTTTGCACCAATACAACTCAGAATTTCCTTGTAACGAAACACATATGGTATGGTCAAGGACTCGAGGTCCTTCCAGTACTTGGCCGCCGCTTGAAATGCCTCCACGTTGAACTGAAACGATGACTGTAGAACAAGTCTCTTGAGATTAGGGCTCCTGCAAGTATAAGTCCTGATTTTAGTCCCTGCCTAGATGGTTATTCTTTCCAAAATTAAACATGTCGGTAAAGTTTAAGAAGTGAAATAGTAGTACCTCCGAGCCACAGAGATCAACTCCTCATCATTCAAGAATAAACAGAATGGGAAAATCAAACAAGTGATCTGTCCATTACTGAGATTCAGAGCAATATTCAAGACTATCATCAGCCTGCTTTTTGTTTTTAACTCGTTGGACATGGAATTTGGGCTTCCTGGATTGTCGATCAACTTGGATTTCTCCAACGAATTCATGTCGACTTTTTTCCAGAGGCTTGGGTCATGACAAGCCGTGCGCCATGAACTGCAGATTCGTGACACACCGGTAACCAAGTCCGAAATGTTAAGCAACATAAATATTTTTACAAGCAAATCGTATGGCAGCTCATTCCAGCCTGTGGGATTAGATATTTTCTTATCCATCTTTCAGAACAGATAATGCCTGCAATGCAAAAATCGAAATATAGTGAGCAGGCAATCGCGCGATTTATTGTGGGCTAACAAGATGTTGAAGTTATGAAAGTACACGCATAAATGAATGTTTCTCAGTAAATATAAGAACAAGAAGCTTTCATAGAAAAAGAAAAAAAAAAAAAAAAGAAAGAAAGAAAGAACCAGAACAATCTTCAGTTTCATCGAAACATCAGATACAGAATTGCTATATATGCTATCTAGTCCGATCTCTGATACACACAAATAGTTGAATGGAAATACAGAACTACCACTATGTGATCATTTTTAGCTGTAGTATATCTAGTATCTACACGAACTAAAATAATTTGGTTTGAGTGTGATTCTTTTTTTTATTATTATTTTTATAGTTTTTTGCTTCCTATCTGGGCTCACTTAGAAGCAGGAGAAGTCATATAGGAGTTGCAACCAAATAAAATTTTTTACATATAAGGTTTGCGTTAAAAAGAAAAAAGAAAAAAAGAAAAGAAAATTGAGGTAAAACTATTAATAGTAAAGAGATATTAAAAACTATTAATTGAGGTAGCGAAGTCATAAGAAAATTATTAGATAGATGGTTTTTTAAGATCCAAAAATAATAACAGAACCTAATACCATGATGTAAATAATAAAAACTATCCGAAACAAGCCCTTAATGCCCTAATCCTTGTCAAGAAGTTAACACCCGCTACATAGAATATCTTGCATGGATCTGCTATATGTGCTCAAAACACTTAAATATTATAAAGAGATATTTAAAACTATTAATTGAAGTAGCGAAGTCATAATAAGAAAATTTTAATATACATGGCTGCATAAGATATACAAAAATAATAGGACGGAACACTAGTACCATTATGTAAATAACAAAAACTATACGAAACACGCACTTAATACTCTAATCCCCTAGAAACTAAACCCCGCTACAAACATTATTCTGCATGAATCCGGTATGTACTCAAAATATATAGTTAAACATAAAGAGATTAACAAATATTAAGATACAAAATAATATGACGAATGTCTAATGCCATGATGTAAATTTCTTACTAGATACAGCTTCTGCTCCTTACTGTGGTACAAAGAGTTGTGTCTCTACTTCAAATATCAAGAAGATCGCTACATACGAAGCAAGCAAAAGAGCACATCAAGGGAGTACCACGTAAAAGAAAATAAAATGTCATTCAAGATAACGTAGTAATTGCATAAGAAAAGCTAACGATACTTCATAGAACCAATAGAAGAACCCATGCTATCTTAGACTAAAAAATCAGGACATTGATAAGCTCATAAGCTTGCCTATTAAAATTGTGAACACGAAAATCTCAGGCTTTCTACTAAAATCAGTACTTTAGATAAATTTGACTTGATATGAAAATTGATAAATTTGAAGCTTATTTCTCCCCTTTTCTAAAGTATTCTACTAATAGTTGTAATAATATAAAAAGTAAAAATCTAGCCTAAAATAGAAGGCTCTAGACTTAGACAAATCTAGAAGTACTACTATATATCAATAAATAATGTGCCAACTATGAATACATTTCTAGACTAAAAAATTGTAAACATTAAGTTAAGAACTTGTACTACCAACATTTTATGCCTATAAAAGGCTAGTAGTTGATTGTAAAATAATATAATTGAAAACGAGCTTAATATATCAAGTCTTTCCTATTATTCATATGTCCATCTTCTTATAAAAACAAAGTCTTTTATCTTGTCTCAACAACTTTTTATTATAGTCTATCTCATCATTATAACCTATTATATCTACCATCACAACTTAAAGTCTAAAACAGTACTTTCTTTTCAAACTAATAACCACAATTTCCAACAATTGGAATCAGAGCTACGTTCGATCATTTATTGGGCGTAGTCGAAATCTTATCTAAAATTAAACAAATTTTCAATGGCCAACTCCAACTGTTCTTCCATTCCGACTCCAATCTTTGATAGAGAAAGCTATGATTTTTGGTCCATCAAAATGAGGTCCTATATTCACTTTCACTCCCAAAATTTATGGAAGATTGTTGAGGAGGGATTTGGTGTTCCTAAAGATATGTCAACTTTCTCGGCTAATCAAAATAAGACACATAAAGAGAATCAACAAAAGAAATCTTAAGTATTATTTGCTCTGTAGCAAACAATGACAAATGACATCTTTCCACGAATCATGGGTGCAAAAACTGCAAAATAAGCATGGAATACATTGTAGGAGGAGTTCCAAAGAACTAAAAAGAAGAGAAGAAAGATACTTAGTATCTAGATAGTGGTTACAATAACCACATAACAAAAATTGATAAAATATTTTGTAGTCTTCATAAAATCAAGACAAAAGTAAAAATAGGAAATGGTGAATTTATGGAGGCAACATGCGGAGGCACCATTGCTGTTGATACGAGAAAAAAAGGATACATAATTGATGTACTCTTGGTCCCTAACATTGATCAAAACTTGCTCAACATGGGCCAAATGATGGTAAAGGGGTACCCTATGCATTTTAAGGGAGATGCTTGCACGATTTATGACAAGCAAGACAAATCCCTTGAAATTGCAAAAATCAAAATGAGGGAGAGTAGGTGCTATGCCATTTAGTAGAGATATACATGTGATCTGGCAATGAAGACACAAGTGGATAAGTCATGGCTATGGCACAAATGACTCAAGCACATCAACTTTCACAGGCTGAAAATTTTCCACCAAAAGGATATAATGAGAGATCTCCCAACAATAAAGTAGATTGATGATATCTGTGAAGGATGCTTGCCTAATAAAGAACATCGACAACCATTTCCATCTAGCAAAGCATGGAGAACCAAGGAGCCACTGGAGCTTATCCACATAGATATTTGTGGGCCAATGCATACTCCATCACTTAAGTAAAACAGGTACTTTATTCTTTTCATCCTTGACTACACAAGAATGACATGGGTCTACTATATGTGTGAAAGATCACAAGTATTTGAGATTTTCAAAAAATTCAAAACATATGTCTAAAAAAAAAATGTCCACTACCTCAAGACATTAAGAAGTAACAGAGGTAAAGAATACACCTCTAACGAGTTCAACAAGTTTTGTGAAGAAGAAGATTTGGAGTGTCAACTTATAGTCGGATACACACCAGAGTAAAGTAGAGTATCCAAACGGAAGAATAGAACTATAATGGAGACAGCAAGAGTTATGCTGATGGAGAAGGGACTTCCAAAAAACTTCTGGGTAAGGCTGCATACATTATAGTCTACATGCTAAACAGATGTCCAACTAAAATAATGAAAGACAAGACACCAATTGAAGCTTGAAGTGGAAGAAAGCTATCAGCAAAGCATCTCAAAATTTTCAGTTACATCTGTAATGCCCATATCCCATAAGAAAAAAGGAGCAAGCTGGATGAAAAGGTAAAGAAAGGAATTTTCTTAGGCTATAGTACTCAATCAAAAGGATACCAAGTCTATAGCTTAAGAACAAAGAATCTTATCATCATCCGAAATATAAAATTTGACGAAGATGCTACATATAATTGGAAGACAGAGGAAATTGAAAGGAGTGTCAACATGCCACCACTAACACAATAAGTTAAAGAAGTTATTGATCAACCTAGATCGCTAACTCAAGCACCAATATAAAAGCCAGTTCAAGCCATAGGTTCATCTCTATAATCATCACCTAGAAGAACAAAATCTCTAATGGAGATTTATGACACATTTAACTTGACCATCATGGAGCTAGAAAGCTTTGAAGAAGCCTTAAAGCAAGAAGTATGGAGAAAAGCTATGGAAGAAGAAATGAAGATGATCAAGAAGAATAAGACATAGGTGCTAGTAGACTCCTCACAAGAAAAAAAATTCATTAAAGTAAAGTGCAAGACAAAGCTCAACCCTGATGGCTCAATTTAAAAACACAAGGTAAGATTAGTTACTAAAGGATATTCTCAATAGTTTGGAGTTGACAACAATGATACATTTGCTCCAATTACACTACTTGACACAAAAATGCATTGATAGCACTTGCTGCACAAAAGAAGTGGAAGATCTACCAGCTATATGTAAAGTCAACATTCTTAAATGGATACCTAGAAAAGGAAATCTACATGGAACGACATCAAGGGTTCGTGGTACAAGGGTAAGAAGACAAAGTTCTTATGCTAAATAAGGCTTTGTATGGATTAAAGCAAGCTCCAAAAGCCTAGTACAACAGAATTCACAACTATTTCATGGAGCAAGGCTTCAGGAAAAGCAAAAGTGAGCCAACACTATACATCAAGACTCTAGGTACAACTAACACACTCATTGTCTCCCTGTATGTAGATGATCTTATCTATATACGAAACAATGAAAAGATGATTAAGGTTTTCAAGAATAGAAATAAGTCAGAAAGAATTCGGGATCTTTAATTCACAAAAGAAGGATACAGAAAGTCTTCTAAAGAAGTTCAAGGTGAATAGTTGTAAGATAGTTGCAACACCACTAGACAACAACAAGGCATTCATGAAGGAAGATGATACAACAAAGACAGACAACATAGCCTATTAGAGTTTTATTGAAAGTTTGCTTATCTAACGACTACAAGACCAAAAATCATGTATGTGACAAGCCTACTATCAAGATTCATGTAGAGTCCAAACCAAGTACACCATGGCACAGCTAAAAGAATACTTAGATATCTGTAAGGAACAAAGGACTATGGCAATTTGTACGAATCTACACTTGACTCTAGTCTATTTGGATATACTAATAGTGATTGGGTAGGATCAGTAAACAACATGAAGAGCACCTCAGGCTATACATTTACACTGGGCTCAGGAATTTTCTCTTCAACATCAAAGAAACAAGAAATAGTTGTGCAATCATCAATTAAAGCAAAGTACATTGCAACAACTACAACTACAAGCCAAGTTGTATGGTTAAAACACATATTTGAAGACATGGGCAAACCATAAGAAAAAGCTACAAAAATCTACTATGACAACAAATTAGCTATAGCAATGATGAAAAATCCAATGTTTCACGGTAGAACCAAACACATAGGCATCAAGTATCACTTCATTAGAGAAGCTGAGACCAACAAAGAGATTGAGCTTAAGCACCGCACGAATGAAGAACAACTAGCAGATATATTCACAAAGGCATTTCCAAAAGGAAAGTTCGAGCTCCTATGCAACATGATCGAAGTTACCGAAATGCACGTCAAGGAGGAGTGATAAAATTTAATGCTTATTTCTCTACTTTTCTTGAGTATTCTACTAATAGTTGTAATAATAAAATAAAAAATAAAAATCTAGTCTAAAGTAGAAAGCTCTAGACTTAGACAAATCTAGAAGTACTACTATCAACAAAAAATATGCCGACTATAAAGAAATTTCTAGACTAACAAATTGTAAACATTAAGTCAGTTAATGACTTGTACCCTTAACTTGTATTACCGACATTTTGCACCTATAAAAGACTAGTAGCTGATTATAAAATAATATAGATGAAAATAAGCTTAATATATTAAGTCTTTCCTATTATTCACACGTCCACGTTCTTATAAAAGCAAAGTTTTTTTATCTTGTCCCAACAACTTATTATTATAGTCTATTGCATCATCATAACCTATTATATCTACCATCACAACCTAAATTCTAAAACACTACTTTTTTTTCAAACTAATAACCACAATTAAAAGAAAATAAAATATCATTCAAGATAACGTAGTAATTGCATAAGAAAAGCTTACGATACTTCACAGAACCAATAGAAGAACCCACGCTATCTTAGACTGAAAAATCAGTACATGGATAAGCTCATAAGCTTGCCTATTAAAATTGTGAACACGAAAATCTCAAGCTTTCTACCAAAATCAGTACTATAGATAAATTTGACTTGATATGAAAATCTATCAGAATAATTTAACTTACATATAACAAATAGTAAAATGCAAAGACAGATCAGAAAATTAAAATTGATGAGAACAAAACTACATGATTTGAAAATAAATTGTTCTTACCCTACTTTAATTCGTGAAAACCTTCCACAAACTCCAAAAAAAAAAAAAGGGAGAGAGTGAGATCCGAGAAGACCCATAATCAAAAGATCAAACATGCAATCTCAAAAATCAGTTTTTTTTTTAATTAATTCTACCCTTTCAAGCCAGCATCTTGTTTTTCTTTTCATCTCTTTTGTTAGCCAAGCCTTAACGAAAACCAAAATTTATATGCAAAATCATTCCAGGCTCATGTGAATCGTAGCAAAATTATACGAAATGAAAGAATCCTATAAAGTATTTAGCCAAAAAAAAAAAAGGAACAAACCTTTATGCGCAATCAATATAGCAAAATATGTGGTTTTCCCACACACAAGATCGATCAACGAAAAGTTCTTGTAAAACTTGTAACTTTGAAGCTTAATTTGCGAAATTGAAATCTACCTAGGGTACATCAAAAAGGAAAAAACAAAAACTGACCTGTGAGCAGCTTTTCACATGGCACCAAATCACTGATCACAACTTAGAAAGAAAAGAAAAGCAAAACTGTCCCTCATTTTATTTTATTTTTTTAATAAATTATTAGAAGAGACAATTATCATTCTAGAAAAATAACACATTTCAGTCAGAAAAAAATTGCTCTCTAAAAGAAATTTACAAGGCATAAGAAAAAAATGAATGGAATGTAGAGGAGAAAAGAATGGACAATCCCACATATATATTGATATAAATATATATATATATATAGAGAGAGAGAGAGAGAGAACAGTAAGTTTACCTCCTCTGATGGATGCCTTATTAATGGGTTTTCTACAAATTATAAAATTAAAGGGGAATGCAATACTGCAATACACAATTCACTAGTTCTTATAGATGCCAAACTTGAAGAATTTAAAGGCATGCAATATCATTTGGTACGAAATTGGAAAAAAAAAATGGGAAGAAAGGCGCTTTGAAATCTGACGCTATATGTCAATAATGGTATGTTCATATATTTTTATTCTTTTTTGGCTAATTTAAATGGAAATGGTTAAAACTGATTGCGGTTGCATTTTTTTATTATTATTTTTCTTTCTAGGGTTGGAAATGTTAGGAATTCAATGCGGAGGATTAAATGAGAATCCAGGCCATGCAATAAAGTTTATTGCTGGATTTCGATTGGCCATAAAAAAAAAAAAGAAAAAGAAAAAGAAAAGGCGAATAAAATTTTATGAAATAGTTATTGCCAATTGTAACAAAGATTTTCATAGCCATTCCCTAATTTGAATTCTTCTAATTCTTTTTTGAAGATACTCTTGTGCCGTTTTATTTTGTCTGCAGATGCCATGAATTTTTCTTGATATAACTGATTAGTTGAAACGAAAGAATGAATATGTTTTTGAGTCATGTAAAGCTTAGTTAATTAATTTTTCGCCATTCCCTGCCAACAACGGTTTGACGGTAAGGTTAACGGGTGTATTTTAGTACTCTACACAGGCTAATTTAGTTTTCCCTAATTGTACCTTGTATTTCCTTCTCTACTTATACAATAATATTCTACAACTGCAAGTGGCAATGAGAGTGAGCTATTATAAATCTTGTGTGTGTTTCTGTTTATACTTTTTCTACGTCTCATTTTCTTACTATTTCTTTCGAATAGCTGGAATTAAGGATTTAATTGCCGATAAATGCTACCGTGTATAATATAAACATGCTTAATTAAGAAGCTGTGGTTATTAGCATAGTCCTGATATACGTTCATTCCCTTTTTTCACAAACAAGCAAACAAAGCCGTTCCTGTAACTTCGATTCGCATTAGAAGAAACTAGCTAGGTACAGAAATTAGAAAGGAAAAGTTCATGAAAAATGAGATTTGTTGAAGTTTATTCTCGGTAGAACATCAATTTATGCAGTTTCCCCAGTTTGGCCCATGCTTAGAACACATCGTCGTTCGAATGATGCATTACAACAGACTCCAGGAGACGGCATTTTATCTCATGTGCCAGCCAATTAGGGACATGATTCTCGCATCATTATGCGAAAACTTGCAGCCAAAGCAAAGAAAGTTTTCACAATTAATTAATTTTCCGGGCCGTGAAGCATATTTCTTGATTTCTTTGTCCGGCTCCATATACATCGCGTACCAAATGTTACCATCTTTAAAACTGCTGAACTAGATGGCATGAGATATATTCAGCATCTTCAAATGCCTCAACCTGCTCATCAAATGCATTAGAGCGTCCTTGTGAAATATCAAGTGCTGAAGGCTCGGTTAGAATTTTCTTCTAAATTTTCTTTTCTGGTTAGCATTTTCTTCTCCGGTTGGCAGTCACCAACTTTGAACTTGGAGGTTTCTCTATTTTTAAATGAAATCATAATGTGGTTTATATACATTCTATGATGTTAGCAATTAGAATACTTCTGCTAACTAGTCTGAGAATAATAAATTGGATTCTTTGATGGGAAAAACATATAAAAGGGATGTTAAGTTACCGTTTGGGTCCCTAAGTCAAAAAAAACCATTTTTATTGATGATACACCATCAAGAGTAAGATTTCTAAGGCTTAGAAGCACCTCAAATACTGAAGCCAATTCATTCCTCAACCTCAGTAGTGAGTAAGAACATCAATAGCCGGAGGTACGCTTTGATCCAATTTTTATTCTACATTTCTATTTTTTATGTTAGTTGGTTATTAAAGCATATTAGGATCGATTTAAGATTGCTTACTGGCTCAAGGGGATATATTTAGTGATGGCCCTCGCATATTCAAGGTCTAAACGGGACACAATAATAAGCTTAAAGAAGTGCTTGCAATGAGTACCAATAGATTTCACCTTAGTACTCCTAACATGAGCGCATGCAATTGTCAAAGATTCGAGGTTTTTCCAGTGCTGCACAGCCTCTTCAAATCCAGGAACGGTTAATTGATTCCATGCAGATAGGACGAGTCACTTGAGATTGGGGGTCCTGCAATGGTACAACATATTCTTCTTTTCACATAATTGAAATAGAAGAATAGAAGTAAAAGCTTTCATTCTAATGTTCGTTAAGACAATGTATTATGAAAGAGCTTTTTGAGAGAAATGAAATCTTTTTCTTTTCCTCAGCCTTTAGAATAAAATGATGAAAATACAAATTTTATTTAAATCTTGGAAATAATTTCTCCTGATTTTGTGAAATATTTTCTAAGAGAAGCCCTGTGAGTTTGACGTATCCTGCAAGAGCTTACAACAACTAGAAGTTCTATCAATATTTCAACGAAGCGCCTACAAAATCTTTTTTTTCCTTTTTTTGGTTCCAATAAGCCAAACGCTGGCTTCTAAAATGTGCTATCTTCTAAAGTTGGGGAAGTGAAAGGTAATATCTTTGTGCTACACAGAGGGTCTGAACAAGCTGCACGCCAAGAGCAACAAACGCCCGAGACACTGGTAATCATGTCAATAATGTCGAGGGACAAGAAAATCTTAACAAGAATATCCTGCGGGGTTTCACTCCAGCTGGTGGAGCTAGGGTTATTCTTCTTCATCTTAGTAAAAGATTGCGCCTACAATAAACAGATATAAAAACACATTGAGTGGAAGATCACCATTGAGGTTCATACCAGTGTCCATATATAAAGCTATTAATTTGATCAATGAAAACTACAAAAAAGAAGCTTAAGAATGCATAAATTGCATCTTAGAATGTTGTTCTACCCATGTAGTGCCATGCGTTATGGTTATCTTCTCTCGTTATTTAAAGAAAAAGAAGAAGAGATTTCGCATCTTCATATATTATAATTGGCCTTATTTACAAAACCATAACACGTAGTCCAAGTATTGCATAATCTAATTACTGTTAAACAGCTGAAAGTAGTTAAATTTCTAATCCTTTGGTTTTTGTTGACCTTATTTCTTTATATTTTGATAAAAACCGACCTAGTCAGGATGTCGTAATTAAATAAAAAGGCTCTCAAGCGGGGGGGGGGGGGGGGGGGTGGGGTGTTGGTGGGTGGTGTGTGTGGTATGTGGGTGGGTGTGGTGTTTGGTGTGGTGGGAGCTTCGTGAAAGTTCTACAAAAAAAAAATTGGAAGAGTTGGTTTCATTAAGAAAAGCAGCTCTAGAAATGTATCTAAATACCAAATTCGAACATGTGAAAATTGGGCATCCAAACTTTAGAAAACGTATCAAATACCAAACTTTGCATTTCTAGAGCTAGCACTGTTCTTTTTTTTTTTTTTTTTTTTGTGTTTGCTGTAAGATTATAACAACTAAGAGAAAAACAATATACCTTCTTCACATTTCACTATTTCGTATAGAGACCCAAAATATATATTTTTTATTTTTTATTTAATTTTGTCTTGATCTACGTTTAGGATTTTGGGACATTAATTTGAGAAATAAATATAAATCCAAGGCCAATGTGCTTCGGGTAGAAGAGTAATAAAGTGCTATCAATGTATAAAAAATTAGTTCAATTTATGAGTGTATGTAAATTTTAGCGTTTTCTCAAAGGAAATATTAGACAGAGATAAACTTGAAAAATCAAATTTGAAAAAAAAAAAAAACTAACTAATTGGAGAAAATAGCCATGGCTAGTTAGGATGTCTTTATACACTTACGGGTTTTTATCTCTATCATTTATTTATTTATGTATTTTTAACTAAAAAAACTAGAAGTTGTGAGAATTAAAAGTGATCCAGACCCTAAATTATTTAAATTTTTTTTCTTTTAAGCTTCCCTCTTGTTCTTGTGCTCCCTTTGTATACTTACACGCAGATGACTGTAAATAAAAAATATTCAATAGCGTGATTAGCAATGATAGTCTAGAGGACATAATTCAACACTAGATTCTTCTATTAGATGTAAAATTTAAATCCGTATGTTCAAATTCTGAAAAAAATAAATAACAAAAAAAAAGAAAAAGAAAAACAAAGAAACATTTGATTACAAAAATCGCTTATAGCATGATCATACTTGGATTTAAATAATCACATTCGCAAGAAAGAAAATGGTTTGATGGAAAATCAATCTTTGGGTTATTATTAGAAGCTAGGTTTAGAAACACTTGAAATTTTCTTTACATAACATGTCTGCAAAGAATTTCCACTTTTCTGCTATGTCCAAAAATGCATACAGATCTAAATTTCAAGAAGAGGTTTCTCTTCATTATTTTTAAACCATTGCTTGAACTCCTCATCAACATAGTCACACACGCACCAATCTGTGGTGAAGTTTCCGCAGGTAATAAACTTCTTCAGCCTTAACAAAAGCGGATTTAACTCGGCCTCAATATTTCCCAAATTGATCATGTCGGGATCCTCCTCATCTTCATAGTCATCTATTAGGTTGGAATGGGAAAAATCTAGTACCTCCAAGCTCGTTATGCTCTTCAGCATATGCACAAGCGGTCCCCTATAAATTGCCGTCCACCGAAGGCTCAAGATCTTGATTTGAGGGATATGCATTACAAGCATGTTTGCAAGATTCGAGTCCAATGGCAAGATGAGCTTGAGCTCAACCAAGTTACTGCAGTAGATACCAATATCTTTCATCATATTAAAATGTAAATAAGGTACTGGAAGAGTTATGGACTGAAGGTGCTCCCAATGCTTGAAAAGCTCATCATATCCGGTCTCGCTTAGTTCTAGATATGAGGATAAGACTAGGCGTCGAAGGTTGGGACTCCTGCAAGTAGGAATCTAGGTTTTAGTTCCTGCTTAATTAGCCTTAATTACCACATGGTTTCTATTTCCAAATTAAGTTATTAGAAGTGTTAGTATAAGCTTGACAAATGAAGAAAGTGATACCTTTTAGCTGCAACCAACAAATAATCACCCTTTACCAACATGGAGTAATGGAAAACCAAGGTTTTCACAGTTCCACTGCCGAGATTGAGGGCCTTCTTTAAGATCATCATCGAACTAAGGCTAAAATTCTCAAGATCCCTCCATTTAACACTCCGAGTTTCACCTGAAGCAGGTGTAATATCGGAATCAATCTTGTTAAGGTCAATTTTGTTCCAAAGGACTGGATTACGACAAACCGAGCGCCACATGGTACAGACCTTAGAGGCACCGTTAACCAAGTTCACTATGTCAAGAAACATAAATATTCTTAGAAGGATTTCCCAGGGAAAATCTTGTATGGTGGTGGCTTTAGTGCTTCCCTCCTTCGTCATCTTTAACAAAGATCGATCTTGCTTTCCTACAAACGTAAATGCAACATTAACTCTAAGCATATTGTTCAATTTTTCTTCAAATCTTATCCCGAAGGAGGTAGAAACACAGTAAAGGAATATAAGAAAGGAAAAAAGGAGCAAGAAAACAGGAGATTTCAAAGTTCTCGCAGAGATTTCAGTAAAGAGTAAAGCATGAGAATGAAAACTAATCCTAAATAATATTGACCCTAAAGTGAAACATGTTAAACATATATCATATCAATAGATCCATCATACACAAGCATTATAAAGTTATTACTCAAAAAAGGGGCAAAATAAGAAGTCACGAATATTTCCTCTAAAAAAAAAATTTACATATAAGTAATAATAAAAAAGAACAACAAGCATCAAGCGCTACTATTACATCCCAATTAAGTTGACACCCACCCAATAGAAGAATTTGTAAATTTTATCTTTTTATTTTTTAATGAGAATCTGATGAAAAAAATAAGAGATATTCTGTTGAATTCAAAGGTTGTTTTATCCCATACTTTGCCCTTAAAAGCTATACAACAAGTTACCCCCTGAATGAATAAGGTAGAATTGAAAATATTGCATATGATCAAAATAAGTAGCAAATTAAGAAATAAGAAAACTTTTAGATATATGACTGCATACACTTATTAATCCTTCAATGAAAATTCAAAAGATAAATTTCCTACTTCTTAATGTGAAACAAATGATTATTATTCCACTTCAAATATCATAAGGATTGCCACCTAAGAGCAAAAGAAAAGGAACGAAATAGTGTCATGTCATGAAAGGATGTTATGCATGAAACAACTAGTGATAAATCCCTAGAACAAGCTTTTGTCAACTAAACAACACTGCAGATGTGTGATAATGGTAAATGAAGCTTCGTGAAAGTTCTATAAGAAGTATAAGAAGAGTTGGATTCATTAAATAAAAATTCTTTGTAGATATAAATTGTTGAATGTTCAAACTAAATAACCATTGAGAGTGTGTGTAATAACCGTAAACAAAGCATTCAGAAAGTTCTAAAAGAATAGTAAGAAGAGTAAATTCATTAATTGAGATGCTTATATAAAAAGGCTGCCGATATTTTGAATTAAATGACACAAAGAATGTGTAACAAACCGTAAAAGCAGCTTCGCAAAAGTTCTATAAGAAATATAGAAAGAGTTAGACTCGTTGATAAAAAGATAATCTATAAACATAAATATTTGAATGTTTGAATATACGAATATTAGAAATCGAAATATTCTGTTAGAAAACCTAAGCATTTTATTTCTCCTGAAGCAATCAAAGATTAGTACTTCACCAAATGACACTTTTACAAAACCAAAGAAGAAAAGGGTCAATTATGATCGATTTTAAATCTAATAAATCCATGCATAGATAAGATATTACATATGATCAGAGCTGTGAATATAACTAATCTTGCTTAGATTCGAGAAATAGCCACAGATTCTCGAAGAGAGAAAACAAAGAACAACAAAACATGATAATAAACTGAAACCAAAGAACAAAAAAGATCAAATTTAAAAACAAAATAATAAACCAAACTTAACATCTTCCGGTTCATCCCCCCACCACCACCCCAACCCCAACCCCCCCCCACCCCCCGCCCCCCCCCCCTCTTTTCACCTCTCTTGTTAGTGAAGCCTTTAGCAAAACAAAATTTTGGTTCATAAGCAATCTACTTGATCTATACATCTTCAAACGGCTTATAAAAAATGTAAAAACTGAAGAAATCATAGGATTTTCTATCAATAACAAGATACAAATTACCTCTCTTATCAAAGTTGTGAAAATTCGTGGGTTTTCCACGCAGATGAGATCAAACGAAAGATTTTCATATAAAAATTGTAATTTTCAAGCTTGTTGTATTTTGAAAGAGAAAGACTACCTAGAGTACATAAAAATGAATAAATTAACAGTGTTAAAACGGACCTTTGAGCCAGCATCCATGTGCAACCAAGTCACAGAACTCTTTTTTTTTTTTTTTCCCTCTACTTTCGATACAGAAAAAAATATATTTAAAAAAAAAAAAAAAGCTCTCTGATGGGAAGATTCTTATACATACTGATCAGAAAAATGAAGGAAACAAACAGGGATAAAAACCAAACATCTTTGACTTATTTATGAGTGAAAAATAAATTAATTACCTGTTCCTGAGTGTATAATTCTGTGGGTTAATTTCTCAAAAAATATGAAAACTCTACGGGAAATGAAGTAGGTTGATTCACTAGTCAATCGTTCTTATAGAAATCTCAGAAATATATATATCTTATAGAAAGGCAATTTGGTAAAAATAAATAAGTAAATAAATAATCCATGATTAAACTCCTTACCATATTAAGGTATGTAAACATGATGTCACTCGTTAAAAGAATATCAGAGGGCATTTATAGTGTAAAACACCAAAATTAAAAGGAGGACAGGTTCCATATGTGGGTCTCACTTTCATTGAACATTACTTATGCAATCTAGTGTTGTTCCGCATATTAGAGCATCTCTAATGCACTACTAAATTGTTGTGTCAATGATACACCATGGCATTTAGATTAAAAAAAAAAGAAAAGAAAAGAAAAAAAAGTGTTTCTCTAATATTAGAGAGCTATATTTTATTTTAAAATTTTCTATAAGCTAAACTTTCAGGTAATTTTACATTTACTTTTACTTCTAGTTGTCTTGATCATTACACTTCATTTTTTGTTGATTTAAATATTAAAAATTCACTTTTTTAAGTTTTTAAGCCCTATAATAATAACCACAAAAATTAGAATATTATTAAAAAAATAACATTATACATTAAATTATAAAAAAACAAAATAATACTATTTCTAACTCTTTTTTATAACAGATATAATATTAGTATAGACAAATGCATTACAAAATAGAGATAGGCGATACATATGGACGAATGTACGTTTTGGTTTGAAAAAATAAAATTAAAAAAAAAAAAAAACCTAGACATATTTGACACTAGTCAAGGATATTCTAAATTTGTTAACGTGGACAAAGACTATTGGCTAGATAATAGCAGTGATGCATAAGCCCCATGAAAATTACGTATCGATTTGCGTTCAATGGTTTCTTCGAGTCATACGAAAATTGTTTTGTCGAGTGCGAAGGCAGCAGGGGAGTTGTTACTTGCTAGAAAATTTTATAAGCAGGGACGGAGTTGATCAGGGGACTAATAGACATTATATGGATAATTGAATGATATTAAAAGCAAGTTTTCACTTTTAAAGGGAGCTATTTTGAAATTATATTAAAAATCATAAGACATTTTAAAAAAAAAAAAAAGAAAAGTAGAGGGGGGCTTAACCTCCCTAGTCCTTCACTCCCTCCATCCCTGTTTATAAGTACGTAATAATTTTTCTATCTCGATGGCAAGGATTCTTTGAATTCAGACTGCATCAGTATATGCAAATATGATTATTTTGAAAATCTAAATTTGGATATTTGCTTAACGTAGCGAGGCAATTTATGCCAATACATGCATAATCTACGTACGATTATTTATTTGTGAATTATGCTTACCATCTTTTAATAGCGTTTATTAATTAGCCTAATTACGTTGCACACAATTCTACTTTAAAAGGAGATCAGTGTGGTTATTTTATGTTAGAGAAGTTTAGTAGACGCCAATTAGATTAATGATGCCCATTAAGCGTTCAACCGATATAATTTCAAAGCACAAAAAAGATGTGAAATTGAAAAAAATCAAAGGTATATTTTTGCACCAATGAACCTAAATTCATCACATATAATTATAATTTGCACTCTTAACTTTTATTTTTAGAAATTTACATCGTGAATTTACAAATCTATAATAATTTATCCCCATCAATTGTAGGAAAACAAAAAAACAAAAAACAAAACAAAACAAAATTGATAACTCAAAAATTCCCAGAAGAAATTGTAGATCAAAATTGACATATTTAGGATTTCTCTCTTATATATTGAATCGTAATTTATTAAGTGTAGTTGTATTTTTGCAATGGTAATTTCGGCTAAATGTAACTGTACGTTTCAACATATTTACAAACATAGGGTGTATTCTCACATTATAATTAAATACGGGGAAATTTTGTCACCTTCTCTTCTTTGCAACTTGGGTGAACCCAGCTGATTCATTTGGGTAAAGAAATTATAAAGCAACTTCAGTGTCAATTTCAGTTGCTTTTAGAAAATTATTTGTGAATAAACAACGTCAATGTTGCACTATTAATCTTCTGTTGTTGACTTTGAAACTTTTTATTTTTAATTTTATAAGTTTTTAAGTAATAGGTTTTAAACAAAAAGATCGAATTTAGAATTCTATTTTAAACATTTCAAAATTTATTTATCACAAATCCGATCATACGATTTGGTTGTGAATTTTGTCTCAAAATCTCAGCAGTATTTTCTTAAACAAGCTTGGATATTCAATATAATTGTGGCCCAGGTAAGATAGCATACAGTATTTACAACTTCATACTACGCTAAGCTCCCCGCTTGTAGTAACTTTTGTTAAAAGAGAAAAATTACAAATTATCAAAAAAAAAAAAAAAAGAATTCATGTTAAACAAATGGCAAACTGAAATAATTACAATTCGTCTAAGGAACCGAACCAAGAATATTATAACATAAAAATAAATACAAATAATAACCATAACACAACAAATTGCAAGCATATTATGGTGAATCCGGAGCCAAAAGAATGAAGATCCAAGGTTTGAAGCAAACCATAATTCCTATCCTCAAATGAACAAACGACAAAAAACAAGATTCGCCAATTAGAAGGACGCCTTCAGTAGGCTGTTATGCATACCCTAATTTAAGCAGGTTCTTCTTTTACTTTTCTTGTTAAAACTATTGCCTATTATTCATATATCATATATGTCTAGTATTAAGATGACAACTTTTTCTACTCCTGGTTAATTTCTAATAAATATTCAAGATAATTAATTAACTTCCAGTCAAGGATTTGGTTGATCCAAATATTAAAATGAAAAATTAATTCCAGGAAGTAGGCTAAATATATGTAACTGAAGTTTACTAAAAGCGTATGATGTTATATTAGCATGTGTCTCACTATAGTTTCACCAAATTATTTTTCAGGTCTACATTTGAGTGAAGAAAAACCATATTCTATGATTTCCTGTCATCTCCGAAGATAATAGGCCAAGTGCAAAAAGAAGAGCAACTTGAAATAGATAGAATTAGGAGAATTAAAATTACAGTACGAGTGAGATGGAGAAATATGGTATCAAAATCTCCTCATAATTTGCAATGGACTCAAAGAATGTTTTGAATCTCGATGGTGGGAGCATGACCACCTTGGTTTTCAATTTATTGTGTTGTTAGGGAGGGATTATTTGATGTATGCAGCTTAGAGGTCATAAACTAATTTCTTCGCTTGTCGAACTTTACTAACAAGTTTAACTTTGGGAACGGATCCTACTTGCAGGAGCCCCAACCACCGAAAACTTGTCTTACTCGTACAACAAATACCAATAGAATAATGCCGTTAACAGCAAGGGTATCCAACACTACACATCAACTAAGAGAAAATAAATCCGATTCAGTGAAAATCATTATTTAATAGTTATGGTACTTAATATCAATGATATCTTAAATATTTAGTAGTTTAAAGCTACATGGATAAATGAGGTAATGAACTCTAAACTAATAATACATAATCAATCATTTTTTTAAAGGATCTCTTTTTTATTCATATATTGAAAGAAACAAAAGACTTGACCGAAATTTATCTTGCTTTATCAGAAACTAGGTTAAGGGAAAAGATGAAATTTTTTGTTTGTAAAATGTACGAAAAGAAATTCAAATTATTCAATATTGTTTAAACCATGCCGATGTACACAAACAACAAACTTCATACCAAGAACATTTTCTTCATATTCTTTTATACTGCGGCAGGAACTCTTCATCGACTAATTAGCCCTTACACCTAAGCGCCGCGGTACTCAACCCTTTCCCATGGTACAAATTTTTGGAGACTTGAGGCCAGCGGACGTATTTCGTTCTCGATAGAACGAGGGTCGAAATGTATGTCGAACTCGTAATCATCCACCAGAGTGCAATTAGGTAAGCTTAATACCTCCAACTGCTTCATGCCTTTCAGAAACTTTACCAGCGCTTTCCTTGAAAGTCTAGTGTACAGCAGGCTTAGGTTTTTAAGATGCGGAATACAGGTAATGAGGGCATTTGCAAGGTCTATGTCCAAGGGGCGCATAATCTTGAGCTCAAAAAAATTCTTGCAGTTAGTACCTATAGATTGCACCATGTTATTGGGATAATTCGTGGAAGGGAGAGTCAGAGACTCAAGGTTCTTCCAATGTTTGATTGCTTCTTCGAATCCAACCCCGTCTATTTGATGCCGCACCGGTAACACAAGTCGTCGGAGGTTGGGGCTCCTGCAAGTAAGAATCTAAAATTAGTTCTATTTGCAGAGATAAACAAAGAAGTATGCTTTAACAAGTGAAAGTAATACCTTTTAGCTGCATGGACCAAGTAATCAGTCCTCAACAACATGAACAAATTAAAAATCAAGGTAGTCACGACAATACCACCGAGATTTAGTGCATTCTTTAGGACCAACATAATAAGATGACTACCCTGCTCGACCGTCAAAACACGTCGATCTGCGGGAGTGGTGTTAGAATGGGAACCGATTTTAGTAAGGTCGATCCGATTCCAAAGTACCGGATCACGGCATGTGGAACGCCAGGAGGTGCACACCTGAGAGGCAGCTGTACACAACTCGACAATGCTCAAAGACATAAATATTTTTAGCCGGATTTCGTAAGGCAAGTCCTCTATGGTGGTAGGTCTAGAGCTTTTGTTCTCCATCGTCGAAAAAAGATGGAAGTTGTATGTCTACGACAACATGAAAAAGTGGCAACAATATTGATAATTGATTAGAAAACAATATATTAGAGTCAAAACCAAAGGAAATTGTGATCATAAATATAACATAGTAATTTCATCCCGACTTTATTAAAATGTGAAGAGTTCGAATCTTCCACTCTCAATTTCAAAAAAAAAAAAAGAAAATCTAATTTAAAGAGATAAACTGTTAAAAAATAAACAGATAAAATAAAAGAGTCATGAAAATTACCTCTAGAAAATACTAATATTAGATAGCTTTTAATTTAAGATCACTAATAAAAAATAAGGTCAAATTAAAACAGTTTTCAGCTACCACTGAAGTGCTAGAGCAGATCATCTACTTAATATTAAAAGATTAAAACTTATTTTATCATCTGATCCTTAAAATGCTAAAACCTGCTACGTACGTATCTTGCATGAATCGTTCGCTCACAATATGTAAAACATACGAGATGTAGAAAATATGAACAAAAGTAGTAGCAAAGTAATTAGAAAACTTCAAATACGTTATTGCATATCTTACCAAAACTAACAAGAGAATCAGAAAACTAAAATTCGACAACTAACATTCCTTCCTTCAAATTTACTAGATAAAGTTCCGGCTAATCATGCATGTAGCGGAGAAGATTTTATCGACTAAATGGCATTGAAATTGTGTAATAATCGTAAACGAAGCTACATTAAAGTTTTATAAGAATTATTGGAAGAGTTCGATTCAATAATCCAAGCTAATTCCAAAACCTAAACTGCCGAATATTCTAGCAGACGAATACCGTAAATTGATCGAAAACGTTCTACAGATACGTAGGATTTTTTTTATAGGCAAGATGTTTATCACAAAATAACTAGCAGCATCTCCATAGGAGGAGGTTTATAAATTATGACACTCCGAATGCATAATAACCGTAATCAAAGCTTCACAAAAGTTCTAGAAAATTTATGAGAAGCGTTTGATTCATCCATTAAAGTTACAGAATATAAAGTGTCGAATATTCGAGCATACAAATCTTACAAATCGAAAACGTTCTTAAACAAAACCTAGGCACTTTCTTTCAACAAGTAATTAAATATTAACTTTGTCAAGTGGCACTTTGCAGAACGAGCGAAAGAAACTAATCTATTTTAAACCTTATTGATCTATGCATATGGATAAGATTGAGAAATAACCGGTGGCGTTTGGTATTAGTTTTGAAATGTTTCTGTTTTCAAAAAAATTGAAAATGAGAATATTTTGAAAATTATGTTGAGATCATTTTTAAAATTGTGTTTGGTTATGTTTTCTGAGTGTATATTCTGAAAAACATAAAAATGAAATTTTATTTGGTTATATATTTTGAAAACTCATTTTATAAGTGAGTATCTTATAAAAATATATTTATTTTTAATTTTAAAAAAATAATAAAAAATAAATTATTAGTCATAATTAAAAAAAAACTTTGGTGGTAGGTTTTGCAATGAGTTATAGGGGTGGAAGAGATTGGTGGTTTGAACTCTAAGTGGCAGTGATGACTAGATTTAGGTTATAAGTCGATAGTCATCGTCACGAGAGGACCGTCGTCATCGTCGCTAGCGCATGGTCATCAGCTTTCATCGAAGATAGATGCCATTGTTGGACATGATCATCATTAACGCTGTACAGACAGAAAGAGAGAGAGAGAGAGAGGAGATGGAGGGAGAAAACGAAAACAAAAAATGAAAACAACTTTTTTTCGTTTTCAAAAGACCCAAAAAAACAATATAATTGAAAACGATGTTTTTAAAATGGTTTTGAAAACGTTAAATAAACAAATACTATTTTGGAAATAGAACAGTATTTAGGCATAGTGATGAACATCAAATTTTTTGAAGAAAACAAGTCTACTCTTTCCATGAAATTTTACCAAGTGAACTAATAAGCAACCTCATAAATTAAATTTTTAAGACTCCCGTCTCAAGCGTGCTTCTTCATTTCTATTTTTTTGAGTCTCTTATTAAAATTATTTTTTATACGAAAAAAATGTATTGAAAGCAAACCCAGTACTACAATGAAAGAGAATAAGGAGTCATTACGACTATACAAAAGAAAGAAAACAAAAACAAATTGAACCTTTAAAACATGTTATAGCCTTATAACTTCCCGCAGCATCCTTGCGATTCAAAACTTTTCTTAACTAGTCTACTCTACTCTCCTGACTCAGGTACTGATTGAACAATAGACCTTTCTATCTGGTTAACAACAAGAAATCAAACAAAAGTTTTTCCTATAAAAGATTTGAAATTTTCAAGCTTGGATTTGGACAAAGAAAATCTACGTATAGTTCATATGGTAAGGAATAAAACTGTGTGAAAATGGATCTGTGAGCCACTTTTTTTGTAGTATACTTGGACAGTGACCACAATTTTTTGTTTTTCTACCTCTGTAATGCTAAAATAAAAATGAAAATAAAATAAAATAAAACAAGAACAAAACAAAAACAAAAACTTACTCTCAAATTCAAAAAAAAAAATTATACGCATATGAGAAAATGAATGAAACAAACAGAGAAAAAAAAAAAGTTTAGATCTTTATGAGAACAATGAATTTACCTCCTCTGCAAGTGCAGTGTATCCTTCAATAATTATATGGTTTTCTCTCTGAAAATCTTAAAGGATTCTTTGAGAAATGCAATGTGCTGCCTCACCTTTCACTGGTTTTTATAGAAAAGCCAATGGTGAAAAATTACCATATATATATGTAACGCCGTGTTGTCACTTGCTGTCACTGGGTAAAAAATACCAAAACGCTCATATTAGTTAAAATGGAAAAATACTAATGGTGTGTTTGGTACACACATTTCAATTGCATTACATTTAAATGTAATGTAATTTTTCCCTAAATACAAAAATATTTTATTCAAATACCAATCACATTACATTTTAAATCCAATACAATCATTATTTATAATTTTATTTTTTTTATTACTTTTATTAATTACATCATATATTCTTTTTCTCTCTCTTTTTTTCTTCTCTATTTTTACCCATCACATCACATATTTATTATTAAAATATAATTTAAATACTTTTCATCTAAATTCATATTGCATTTAAATGCAATGCTAATATTTTTTCTTCAAACATAAATTACATTTAAATGTAATGTAAATATAATACGTTTACCAATCGGACTCTAAGACGCATGCATTGTTTTAATCCTGTACATTAATAAAATATGGGTCTCATGCACAGTGTACGTTTTATTAATTGAGATGCGGTCCTTTGAACTTTGAGTAGTTGGCAGATGTGGCCAAAGACTAATTGGCAGCAGTTTGTAACTTTTGCCAAGATGTCGCCTGCCATGTCATTTATTTTGATTGATAATACTTTGTTATTTGAATATATGTCTTTCACATTTCTTCACTCGTCTTCAAGGAAGAAATTAGACTGGTTTGGCCAATACAGATGTCCAAATATTCCTGGCCAGAAAGGTTTCATTTTTTTTTTAATGGTGTGTAGGATTAGGATTTTATGAATGTAGTCAAGATTATTAAATGTGACAAGAAGACAAATTTGGGATTATGAGTTAAAATAAGTAGTTAGTTCTCGAAATTTAATGTCTGCTTTTTTTTAAATTAATTTAATGACCGTTTTTTATTTCTATTTTTTTTACCCTTAAAATATTGAGTAAACTTAAGCCCTCAATGTGCAAAATCTGCATAATTTAATGACTGGATTTTGCTTACCATCTTTCCATTGCTTTTACCAACATGCCATGTATTGGATTAAGACAAAAATAAAAAACAAAACAAAACAAAAAAAAAAAAAAAAAACCAAAATTGTGAAATTTTACTAGTCAAATGTCATTTGAAGGAAATAGGAAATAACCGTTACCAAGTTCAATATAGATGTCAAGTAACCCTACTTTGTACTACTTTGAATTCTTCTATTTCTCTTTGTTAAAGGTGCTCTCTCTTTCTTATACTTTAAAGGATGTATTTATCGAAGCATCAAAAAGATGTTATGAGAAAAATTATGAAATTGACAAGAAAATTAAAAAGATAAAACAAGAATGAGCATTATTAATACACTTTTTAGTGTGTGTCTATTTATCAATTAAATGGTGTAACGAGAAATAATGTAATTCTCTCTCTAGTGTTTATTAAATTTAAGATGGGAATCTTACTAACAATCATTGATACATATTTTCTTTTTTTTTTTTTTTTAAGCAATCAATACCAAGGGGTACAAGATTGACATTCCCTTTTTTTCCTCCCACTGAACTCGTATTACCAATTTTACCCTTTTTTTCCTCAATACCCTTTTTTTCCTCCCATTGAACTCGTATTACAAATTTTATAAGTAAACACGTATTTAGATGAGAAAGAAAATCACTACTCATTTTTTTCCTGTACATGCAAAGTAAATATGCCCTGAATGTGCAACTTGGGTGAAGCGGGTTGCCTAGCTTGGATGAATAACGTCGAGCATGTGATTTTGTAACTTAGTATTATTTTTTCGCTTATTTTTATAAGCTGAAATGTAACGAACTTGCACAGTCAATCAGCTCTCACCGAGAAGAAGCATAGTTGTCTTTGATTCAAAATTTTCTTGTAAATTTTCTCTCCTGCCAAGCAAACTCTACAAGAAAATTTCTAAGGAATCCTTATGACCCGATAAAACTGTTTCTCTCATACCGTAAGACAGAAAAACTCTAAAAACTGGGCGTCAAAAAATCTTGGTCAAATCTTTTGACTCATTACTTACCAGCCCGTCGTTCCCATAATGATTCATCCCTGATTATTAGTAACAAACACTCGACTACTTGTAATCAATAAACACGGTTGGCTACTTGAAATTTAAGAAACTACGGAGATGTCGTTCCAATGTTTCTCACTGTATTTGCACCTTTAAATTAACAAGGGATTTCATAACATCTCATCAAAATCGTACTATATGATTTCAATACGAAGTTTATAAGTCGCTAAAATCCGCATGAGAAATAAAATCAAATGACATGCCTTTAAATAAAAAAGGTTACAATTTTATATTGTAGATCAACGGCCTGTACAACACGGTTTGTATCGGGTCTTCATAAGCTAATCTTATTGGGGGCTCTAGATACAATTCCTTCATCCAAGGCATATGATCCCAGAATATCATAGGCAAGCATAACTCAAGATAATACCATGAATGATTCGAAAGGAAACAAAAGGATAAATAATAATAATCCAAAAAAGAAGAATGAATATCCAACATCGACCTCGTAGCAAAGAATGGATATTTTAGTGTTGCAGATAATGCTTTCTGATTCAAAATGCTGAAGAAAAAATTTTCTGATTCAAAACGAAAGTAGAGTTTCTTGCCTCTTTTGTTTCTGCCTACAGACGGAAGCATTCAGCAGGCTGCATATCTGAGCTCCAATATGTGCTACTTGTGTATTCTTATGCCAGGTATATCCCTTAAACCCATCTTCACTGCCGTCTTTCTAAAGAGAGCAGGGGGTTTTTGCAGACCAATTGATTCAGAAAATTTGTTGGCCGCCTCAACAAGTGTTGTTTTATCCCTCCCAATTTCCTTTATTGAGTTATAGTAGCCGAGCCAAGCATGATATGCTGCTTCTTTGACACTCCCATCAACCTTGGCCATAGAATCTTCCATCTACAAGTGAAATCCCAGCAGCATACAAGTAAGAGCTATGCACAAGCTTGTCATGTGCAAACAAGAAAAACAAAAATCAGTTTTTTGTATAGCTGCATATCGTTCCATCAGAGATGGGAAAATGACAAGAGATCAAGTCCTTGAGAACGACTAGAAAATTGCAAATAAACATGTCTTTTTCATAATTCTGCTCAACTTTAAATCTTCTCATCCCTATTTGGTTTGACATTTGAGTCAATTTCTTTGTCTCCATATAACAAATATGAAGGCAGAAAATTAACCAAAGGCATGAGGCTGACATTAACCTTAAGTTTTGCATTTGCATCCAGATGCGGTAAAGTAAACTTTTCTAGGGGAATATCTTTTAATTCGTCCAGGAAATATTCCTCCCACGGTGCAAGTATGAGCATGGCTTGTCCTTCTTTTCCTCCCCTTCCTGTTCTTCCAAGACGATGTACATACTGATCCCGAGACAAAGGAACACCCACCTAAAAATTGTCAAAACCAAATGAATTATACAGAAAGAGTAATAAACAACATATGCACAGACAGAAACCCTTCTGAACAATCAAGCATTTGCATGTTCTTGATAAATAATGAGCGAGGAAAACTATATTATAAAATCCCAAGTATAAACACACTGGAATAACTACAAAGCTTTTTTTGTTTTCAGGGTGGTAAAAGATAGCTTTCCCAAATACCTGAATGACCAGGGTAACATCAGGATAGTTCATTCCACGAGATGAAACATCAGACGTAACAAGAATCAGTCTCTTTGATTCCTTGAATTCCTCAGAGACTCGAGTCCGAGACAGTTGAGGTTTTCTAGTATGCATCTCCCTGACGTTCAATTTCATTTCACGGAGAAGAAGATACAGGAGCGATGTTACCATTGCTGTTGTGCAGAAAACAATAACCTGAAAGGGAAAACGTTAGACCAAAAGCAAGTGTAACCCAAAAATGAGATTGAGAAATCATAACATCAAACCTTATAGTCTGGTGATTTTGCTATATGCTCCTTTAAAATATGGTGCACTATTTGAAAATGCAAGTCATGCGGTGCAACAACGTATGATTGATTGACCTGCATTCAGCAAAACCAAGAATGGATCACCATCCCTATCATAAGGTTCAGATATGACCATTCATTTACTGTTTTGTTCATAAACAATCAATCAACTTTTAAAGTGAATACACCAGATCTGTGTTACATAGCATTGATCATGATTTGCTAAATGGTTAGAGATATATACCTGAGAAATAGTTTCAACAGAACCCAAACCAACAGTATCAATTAAAGCATGTTCCCTTTTCAAAACAAGCTGTGATATTCGGCGAACCTGTATATGTATTTATGAAAAAATGACATCTCAGAGGATCCATATAGAAAACATACGAGCTTATATAAAATTTAGATAACTAACAATTAAGGATCAAACCTCTTTTGGAATTGTTGCAGTAAAGAGCAAGGACTGCTTCTGACGAGGTAAACAATCAACGATTTTCTCAATGTCATTCCGGAATCCCAGGTCTAGTAAATGGCCAGCTTCATCGAGTATAAGCATTTTCAAGCCCATCAATCTTGCCGACAACCCAGATTTATTCTCAACATGGTCTAGCAATCTTCCAGGAGTTGCAACCACTATCTGCGATCAATTGACTTCTTTCTCTTAACAACCATATGACATGTTTGTGCAATAGTTTTTCAAGCAAAAAAAAAAAAACCTGGCTTGGGCTTAATTCAAGGCGTTTCTGGTCATCTTTGAACCTTGTACCTCCAACCAATGTTTGAACACCAATTCCATTATGGTACTTCAGCAAAACATTTGTTTCTGCTGCTATTTGGCTAGCAAGCTCTCTCGTGGGGCAGATGATAAGAACAAAAATAGGAGGCACCCGTTGAACAGGGTTGCCACTCATTGCCTTCAGAACTGTTTCAATAGCAGGAAGCTGTTTATCTTTAGTTACACCACCGAAAGAAACAGGTAAAATGTTACAAAAACAAATTCAAAGAAGAACAAGGAAAATGGAAAGTACCAAAAAAGAAGCCGTTTTCCCAGTGCCAGCTTTAGCTTTGACCAAAGCATCCTTCCCTGCTCCATTTAGAAATAAATCATTAAAAAACACAACTTGAAGTCTCCCTACAAAAATCTATCAACAGGAAATCTTCGAACAGAACCCGATCAAAATATATCACTGCATAAACATCATAGTATAATGTGAAACAAGACTAAAGGTTCATGTTATCTCAAACTCATAATTCTAAGAGCCAAAAACCTCCAAAATACACTACATGAATACACCTTCCAACGAAAGGGAAATAATAAATTACCCTCTAGAATAACAGAAAAGGATGCCTCCTGAACTCGAGTCATACGAACATAGCCAGCTAATTTGAGTGCCTTGATCGTCAATGGAGATATATCAAACTCATCAAATCTGCGAAAACAACATAGACACACTAAACATAGTTATCATGCTTAATGATCACTGGTGTACCTACAATGCCAAACAAATTACACACCTTTTCTCACTAAGAATGGATTCCTCCTCTTCCTTACCCTTCTCCTCTTCCCCTTCAAGCAATTTCTTCCTATTGACTTCATCCCGAATCGCCTCAATCTCCTCCGAAACATCGATTTCGTCCACCAACGAATGCAGGGGAATTCTCCTTTTGCTTATTTTGACATCATACTTCCCCAATGAAGCACTGCTCCCCATTCTCTTCACATCCCACTCCGAGGACTTCTCCGAGTCACCATCGTCCTCGGAGTCGAAATCCGAATCCGAAGAATTGCCATTTCTGAAATACCTCCTCGGCTTCTTAGCCGGAATTTTCCGATTCACCGAAAGAATATTCGAATTCCTCTCAAGCTTCGAGTTTTCACGATCATTTCTCCCATTCCTCCAACTCTGCACCGAGTAATGCCTTGCCCCCACAAGATTCCCACTCAAATTGCCCGAATTCAAATTCCCACGATTCCGAGCCGAATTACATCCCGTCATAAACTCTTTCCTCAAATCAATCGAAGCTTCGGCCTTAAGAACCGGTCTTCGAGGCTCCTCCTCCGACGGCGGTTGTGATTTGATCGGACCGTCGCGGTCGTTCCACAAATCTTCAGCCCCGTCTTTCATGAACCGATCGGCGAGGGCTTTGACGTGGGCGTCGGGGCTCATCGGGCCACCGTTTCCGGCGTCGGGGAAGGGGTCGGGTTTTCCTGCGACTCTGGCGCGGATTTGGGAGCGGATTCGGGCCTGGTAGAGCTGCTTTTCCTGGTCAAGGAGGGCTCTTTCTTTGTCCCTGGCTCGCTTCTCGTGCATGCGCTTCCATTGCCACTTGTTGAGGCCACCGGGGAAGGTGCGGGGACCGCCGCCCATGGGGCGGGCCGGGACGAAGGTGGAGAGAAGCTTCGAGAGAAGTTTGGAACGTCTGAGGAGGATTGAGGAGGACATGTTCTGGAGAAGGCGGTTATGGAGGGAAGGAAGGAGAGGGGTTTAGGGTTTAAGGATGACGAAGATAATGGAGGCTTTGAATGGAATTTCGTCGGGAAAAATTGGAAAAACCGACGTTAATTTCGAACGAACGACAATAACTTCGTAAAACGACAGTGTTGTCGTAGAGGACTGCGGCGACTTTAAGGGACAAAGACAATTCAAACGACGGCTAAAAGGCTACACGGCTTCTTTGAATTTCCTCGTGAATAATTAGAAAAACGACGCTAATTTTGAATGAACGACAATAAATATGTAAAACGACAGTGTTGTGTTATTATAGAGGACAACGGCTAGTTTAAACGACAAAGACGATTAAAACGACAACTAAAAGGCTGCACGGTTGACTTAGCGGAACGACGAAATTCCTTTTTCATGAAAACGACCACTGCTTATAAACGACAGAAAACTCAGGTAGGGAGCAAAATTCAACCACAAACCGTTGAAAATGAAAACAGACAGAAAAATGCTGAAATATCCGAAACGACTACTACTGCATCTCGTTTAGGGAAGGGGGGAAAAAAAAACAATATCTTTAAAATAGCAAAAAACCCACCCCAAAAAAAAAAAAAAGGACATTTAAGAGAAGAAAAATGCGCGTAGCATCATTAACGTCAAAAGCCATTACTTGAAAAAAAGAAAAAAAAAAAAAAAGGGAAATCCAAAACAAAACAAAAAAACAAAAAATCTCATATCGTGAGCCACATTTTCCATTAGTGAGTTGGTGTTCAACATCATTGTTGTTCACAAGATAACCACAACATAAGATGAAAAAGAACAAAGGTTGGAAAGTAATAATATAACAAATAACAACAACTTTCTACATAGCCTTAGCCTCTTAGGTACGATGGTTATAAACCAAAAACAAAAATAAAAGTCTTGAACGACAAAAGAATAAAACAATGATTCATACTCATAGCTCAAATTGTTCGAAAATTTTAATACACGCTCATGCTACATAAAATAACAAACACTTCTTTTTTACACGAATTCAACGCTGTCAAGTGTAGAGCCACAAGCCTGACACTTACGGACCATCATGCCAAAAAATTTGCTTTCTTCGACCTGGTTGATACTACAATTAAAAGCCACCACTTGACTGATTGAATTGTCTGATCTTCCCGAACTAATAACCATTCAATTTCATTGTTTAAAAAATCATCTGAATGAGGAGGGACAGCCATTTTCAAGCTTTGGATTGGCTTCTTGCGGCATTTCGCCTCGCGCAGCATCCCACAAAATATATCATTGACTGGAATTGCACAACAAACACAAAAGAGGCTAAGGAAAGCCGGTTGAACCAAAGCAATTTAACACGTTAACCAATATATATCCAGCCAATGTTGAATCACCATTCAGCAAGCATTAAGCACCAAAGTTCCATTAGTAGAAAAAATTTGGCAAGTCTCTTGTGACGGACAAGCATTAAGATTTACTTATTTTTATGATGTTCAACTGTCTGTTATTTATTAACAAGGATTTTGAAAAATGTGACGGACAAGTTGGTGAGAATGCCTTACCAAGACAAGAAAGAGAATGACGTTGAAGATTGCAACAACTCTCCACTCAGTTTTCATGTATTGTGCAACTCCAGCCCTATACAAATGATAGAAGAAAAAATAAAAGTGTTGCCAGAAATAAACAGGAAAAGAAGAGAGAATACATGGGGGGTTTTAGAGGCCTACTTGCAGGAATCACAATCGTAGCACTTGACTTGAAGCGAATTCTTGTAGAGTTTGCAGTCCTTGTTAGAACTGACTGGATGAAAGCTCAGGTCGTAATATGAAGCGTTTACAGCAGGATAACCACACCTATGCGTTAAGTTCGGTCCCAGCAAATAATAATGTCAGTATGTCATACTTGTATATAACTCGGCATATATAAAACAATATCGAAACACATCTACATTTGCATTTCACAGTTTCATTTGTGTTTTTTCTTGTGAACACGTGTAGATCAATAAGGAGCTGAATACTAAATGAAAACAGAAAAGAAAATGCTAATCTGCTTTGTTTTAGCTAAAGCAGAACAGAAAGTTCCAGGATCACTTACTCAGACGGTGGCCTGCAGCAACCAGCCTCAATTGGGGTCAGTTTTGCTGATTTGTAATGCTTAAGAGTCTGAGATGAGCAACAAAGAGGTCTTAAGACTAACGTAAAAGAATGAAAACCATGCTGAAATGGAAGATAGAATAGCAAATTCGACAAGAAAAAGACATAAACCTTATACTTTTTTGACAGGTTACTGCAGTCTGCAGATTTCACAAGACAAATCTTCAAGTGCTTCCAGTTATGTGTATTGTTAAGCTAAAACGTGATCACCAAACAATAAATATCAACAAAATAACAGCATACTAAAAGAAAACCTTCAAATACTATCCGTTGCTAGCAACAAAAAAATCCCTACCTGTTTTAGAAACCATGAACTGTAATCTTTAAGTTGGTACTCCTTGTATCTGACCAGATAAGACAACATTAAAGCTCTCATCGCACAAATATAAAAAATGCGTAGGAAAAATAAATGACTGTCCTTTAAAGTAGCAAAATGCCTACTTTCCAACAAGTACGAAGGATCGAGTTTAAGTATCTTGCTTTATCCAGGAATCAGGATAGACGATCTAAAGCTACTTAGTTTTCATCTTCTGTGTCTCATTTATTCCATTTACCTATCATATATGGGTAAAAGATATCTTACATAAATTCTTACCTCAGACCATCCACGCTATGACCGGAACCATTGTTTGTTACAATGAACCTGCAAGTTAAACACATATTTTTTGAGGCACTCCGGAAAATATTCAAGAAGCATGCACAATACAATCTCAAAAGCATTTTATTGCCCTCTGCAATTTTTCTGCTTACTATAATCTTAACGACAGCGAAATCCTACGATAACTTTTTTTCTAGCCTTGAACAACAGTTTCAGCTGTCATCTCAATTTTAAAATTCCGCTTGCTCTTAACAGTTGAAAGAAGTTTTCAACACGAGAATGATTAGTTAAAAATCATTACTAATGACAACAATCAGCCAATGAAAAGGAAAATTCAATGACTTTTTGCCATAACACACCATCAAATGGTCAAAGAGAAGCAAAATTATCAGCTTTTTAAATGACTAACCACGTAACTAATACAAAGATGCCGCAGATGTTAATGTTTAGATTAAAACATATAAAATGTTGAGATTCTCTGTAGTACAATACTTACGCCAATACTGTGAATACCAGAATTCCCACCAATATGAAACACAACAGGATCAGATACTGAAATTGAAAAGTCAAGGAAGACACAGAACAACATGAATAACAAAGAAAAAGTAGAATTTTTAAACCATACAGCAAGGATACGATCCACAAGAGTATGGAGCTGTTCTTCCACGCGCCGAAGAAGCCGATTAGAGATCTAAACACTCGAAAAAAGCCACACGAATGTAAATTCTTAGCGAATAACAAGGAAAGGAAGAGACTAAAGGTAAGATGGAATACATCAATATCGAGATATGGCGACAAAGCTTACACAACAAAGATGACACCACCGAGGCATATTACCGGAAGCGTGAGGGACCTTCGACAGCCATCGTGATGTGTGCTCATCCACACCCCGAATACGACGACAGCCACTGCTAAAAACTGTTCATTCAAAGCATTTAAAGCAAGCAACGTCACTACCATCAACAAGTTTCTTAGCTTCACATACTTTTGCTCGGATTACAAACAAAAAGCTAAGTATTTCCCGCACCAAACTTAAAGAAGTTAAGAAATTGTATAGACTAACTACATAGAAAATTTGGCAAAATCAAATACAACGGCAGAGATTGCTATAAGCTGCTCAGACAGGCATTTAAAGAAAGTCACATGATGAACATACATCAAATTTCTTTTCTTTATTAGCCGTTGTTGCTCAAATTTCAAACAAAGAGAGCTTACTTTGGTAATTACTAAATAAACACTTGAACAGGTTTTCTGAAGATAACTTTTCGCGAGAGAGAGAGAGAGAGATAGAGAGAGAGTAACCTAACTAGAGCAGCCAAAATACAAATGGAGCAAACATAAAAGAAGGGGTCTTTTGCGAAATGTAAAAAATGAAGCTTTTTAGCATTTTAGCTTTAAAAAAAATGAACTAGAAGAAAAAAGAGAAAAGGGATTTAAAGGAAAAAAACATGAAGACTACCATGGTGAGAAAGTTGATCCATCTGATCACAAAGGTGCTTGTTCCAATACCCATTTTTTTCCCTGCTTTATCTCAAACCTTCCAAACAAAACAACAACAACAATATATATATATATATAAATATAGATAGAGAGAGAGAGAGTGAGAGAAGCGTCAGTTTCTGTTTCTACACATTCAAAAAAAAAAAAGGAGTGAGCTTCTATCTTCACTTCAGGGGGACTGGAAAGAAGTCTTGAATGAACAAAAAAAAAAGGGAAAGAGAAGAGGAGAGAGGAAAACAGCATTAAGGAAGAGAGAGACAGAGACAGAGACAGAGACAAGGGATGCTTGGGGTTTGTTTGTTGTCTGGTTTTGCGCTGCTCTGGGGATAATCAGAAATCATAAAAGATTGAGAGACGAGGGCATTTTGGTCAGATAGAAAAGTGCGTGCACATGGTTTATGTTCCACCACCGTAACACAGCCAACACGACACGACAACGCACATAACGGACAGCTTGACTTAAATTTATTTTTTCCTTTTTCTTTTTTGCTTTTTCTTTTTTTGTAGGACTTGTGATTGTAATTTATAACGGCTTTTTTCGCCTATATATATATATATATATCTATATGTTAACCTATATATCTATGTATCAACTGTACCTTACTTTGCAAAGATTTTAGGCGAAAATCATGTATTATTGAAAAAGACAGTAAAGTTAACCAGAAAAAAAAAAAAAAAAAAACGACAGTAAAGCTGGAAATTTATTGGATGCATTTGGTAAACATATTTGGTAAACGCATTGCGTTTTAATTGTGTTTAAATATAACTTATTTTTTAAGTGTTATATTTGATTGAAAAGTATTTGTTTTGTATTTGAATTAAAAAGGTATTTAAGGGAGATGTCTGGAGACATTATCATTATTTTTCAGTTGAAAAAAATTGTTTTGGAAAATGTGTTTAGGAGAAAAAACTATTTAGGGTAAAAAAATAAAAAATTTTAAAAATTTTTATAGAAAAAAAATATCAATATGGATATTGTTTCGTTTCTCTTGAAACTCTATGTAATTTAAAAAAAATTATCTCATTTGAACTTGTATATACAAAGTTATGAACTTTTAAAGTTTGGAGTTTACTGTAGCGTTTTAGAGATATAAATAGTGAAATGTGGTGAAGTTTTGAAAAAAAAAATTGATTTTGAATGTCTCCAAAACTGGAAACAAACACCCCCTAAACGTGCGTTTGAATTAAAAGTATTTTAGAGTTAAAAAGTTGATGTGATTGAAAAAAGTAAAGATAAATAATAAAATTGAAAAGTTGATGTGATTGTTTTAAAAAACTTTTGAATAGTAATTGTTTTCGTAACATTATTAAAAAATATTACATTTTAATGTAAAACTTTACATTTAATATAAAATTATATTGTGTTTAAATATTATTAAAATATAAAACTTTTACCAAACGTACCCTAAATTAATAAATAAAAAAAAAAGGGGGTAAACTGTTGAAGCGTCCACGGTTGTCAAACTCAAACACATGGTTCCTTGGACAACATTACAACAGCCTATCATGCGTATCTATGTCGTTTCTATCTTTCTTTTCTTTAAAAATAAAAAATAAAAATTCCTCTTTGTTTCAAAAGTAGTTACAACGTTATGTGACGTGAAAATACATGTAATACATGGTTTTTTTTTTTTTTTTTTGCCAATAAAGAAATTATCAATAGTATTTTTCATATTTACATATTAACTCTATTATTATATTTATTTATATCACAGGTAGAACAGAAGAATCTGATCTGTGCTTTCTTATCAACATTCAAGGAGTCTAGAATCATCAAGGCCACTTCAACTTGACAGACCAAAAATTTGGTCACAGTTCCACCAAAATGAAGAAAATGATTGTATAACTATGTCAGTGTATCAAATACATGATAATGTACATTTATGGTTTTCACCGCAACGGTTTAAGAATATGCAGATTCTGTATATACTCTATAGAATGAAATATTAAAAACAATAAAGGAAAAAAAATTTTTGAACCATTTTCACTTTGGTAATGATTTTCTTTCTTCTGCGGTCTCAACCTACGAAAAGATTCTGGAAATGGCTTGTATCAAGATCAAATCAGTAACTCCCAAGAAATTCGACTAACTACTCCACTCTGTTGGTACATGTTAGAATTGCAGATTTCAACTCTTCTTTACCCAAGGATGTTTGAACCATTACCTGTCCAAAACACATATATATTACCTTCTGATATTGATTACTTAATAAAAGTAAAGAAGAAGCTACATTACATATACATCCCGAACTATGTTGCTTCATCTTAACCGTTGAATGATAAAAAGAAACAATCCGAGACATTGGAATCGTTTTCGGTGGCAACTGAAACTTTTTTTTAAACAAATGAGATCATTTTATTTCATCATCCGGTAGCTGACATTACAGTTGCAGGATACATCTTAAATTTTCGGTATGTACTATAGTTTTTACGTAGAAGTAAAAATAATGCTAGGACAAAATGTGTAAAGTTGGCTGGTTTAACAAAGGTGAAGAAGCTTTTCAGTGCCAAGAAAGAAATGAAATTCAGTAAGAGGCAAAAAATTCTCAAATTAGGTGTTGACATATTTACCTCCTGTACTTTGTTTCCAGATCTTGCAAGTAACTTGTATTGGTTCTCAAACATGGATGCCATGTAAACCTACAACAAGATCCAAGACTTTTGAGTCTGAGAAGAAATTCTAAAAACTTCTCAACGATACACTCTATTTGGTAAGAATTTAACCCTATTCTTCACTACCTCGAAAGAAAGATCAATAAATAATAGGACTGCTCAACATAGTGCAAGACTCTAGAGCCGAAAATCAGAATATAAAGCTTCGATTGATATCTGTGACAGAGCATATACTTGACATTGTAAGAAACTTAAGTAGTCATACCTGAAATGTTGGAGCTAAACCCGGACTCAAGAGAAAGCGGCCTTTCGATACAGACTGAATCCCTTCAATTTGTTCCAACTCTTTGACGAGAGATTCCACATCAGCCCACTGTCCAAAATTTGGACGTTTGTTATAATATTCAGAAAAAGATATATAATTGCTCATTTGACATTTTTTTTTTTTTTTAACCACACGTATGTGCTCTACAACTTTTGAAAAGGTGAAATTTAGCATTGGTATGTCATCAGTGTGCTTGATATTGAGGGAAATTATAGAAACCTCGGTCTCTGCCTCAGCCACATTAAGTCTCCCATCTAAGGGATCACGATCGCCCACAACAGATTCCAAGGCCTCAATCAATGGATCAGGCTGCCACACGAAATAAATTGCTCAAAAACTCATTAAAAATAAAAGTTTCTAGTGACATTTGAATATCTGAAAATAAAATAGCTATTGGGTACCATAATCTCCTTGAGTGATAAAAATATGCGGTCACGTGCAAAATCCAATTGATGAACTTTTGCCTCCACGATCTGAGACCAGAAATGTGCTCTCAATGAGTCACAAGACGTAGAAAGACTTTGTTTTAGGAGAATGTATAATCTACACAAGCCAAAAATATATATATTTATATATTTATATATATGTGTCCAATTTCATTATTGTTTGATTATCAACTGACCTGGCCAACTTTGAAATACGATGCAGGATCCAGTGTGGCATCCCAGGATACTTCTGTCTGGTGTATTAATGCCGGGACTCCATCCACCTGCATCAACATAGTTGAGAAAATAAAATTGAAAATATCAGCTTCAAAATATAATCTCGTGCTGTGGCTCCACGATGAAAATCGTAACAAAACTTAACAAGAAAAATGCCAACAAGAATATAATTTTTGAAATCTTTTAATTACCTCCACAAAAATACCAAAATAAGTCATCTTTGTAATGCAGCCCTTCACAACATCCCCGACTTGAAGTCTAGCCTGCCATACGAGGTTGAAATGGTTGTTACCAAGATGTGAAAGCAAAATCTATGAATTGGAAACTGAAATACGACTAAAATAAATAAAGTCACTCTCACCATAAGGCTTCTCTTTTTCGCAATCAACTGCTCCTTCTCTTTTGGCTTTAGTGAGAATAAAAGCTTTCCAGATTTTCTGTTGGCTAATTGTACATTTACTTTGAGTTTCTGCAGTCATTGATGTTTTTACACATAAACAATTAAAATAAATTTTTTTAGCACGCCAATACTTCAAAATAGAAAACTAAAGCTTCTAGAATTGGATCAAGTTATCTAAACCTGGCCAACAAACGATGACAAGAACTCAATTTTCTCTTGGTCATAAATCTTGAGAAGATCTTCCACTTTCATGTCTGGTGAAATTTCTCCTCCAACTTCTATATTGATGTTGGGATCTATGCTTGAATTAAGAAGAGTATTATTCGTTGAAGCCTCGTAATTACCAATAATTCCTAAACTTTGCCTGTACGATGATGGGTCTAAACCCTTCCTTCTCAACCATGACTCGAAAGCTAAGAACTTCCACTTTGAAGAAAGGTTTCTGTATGGGAGAAATCCAATTAATGAGCCAAAAGATACCTGTGAAACGAGGTAAATTTAGTTCATAAAAGTAAAAGGAAGTTAACCAACAAATAAATGTACAAAAGAGAGCAGTTTATTAAAGCCTATGATATTCCCGTGTCACGTATACTTACAACAAAACCTCTAGTGCTGCAGCTTATAAGTTCCACCTCCCCTCTTTCTCCCGTCTTAAAAAAATCTTCTGCCCTAGTCCAATCAGCATCTTCAGTCCCCTATTAATTTAAAGGCATCCATGATCAGTACTAAATACGACAGACTAAATTCAAACATAAAAAAGGATGCACAACAACATAACTACCTCTACAGGTGATTTATCAAGAATATTCTCCGATGGAACAGGTTTCTTTGCACTTTCAGGAGTAACGGATTTCCCTTTCACAGATTGCTCTAATCTATAAGAAAGCATGCCTGTTAGACGGACAAAAGTAGTAGCAGAGGAATGGAAACACATAAATCTAAGGCATGAGCCAAGCATGAGTTTGTTCACCGTTTTGGTTTTCCCGTAAGTGCAGCTTCCACAGACAAGTTGGCCTTGGAAACAACTGAACTTTTACGAGGAAGTTCCTTTTCTGTTGTATCCTTGCCGGATCCTATAACACTCTGCTCATCTGGCTGTATTCCTTAAAAAATGCAAGCATAACATTAATTTTCGGCTTTATAAGTTATACACAATAGAGAGCTACATCTACCAAACATTCATCCTTACGAGTTGGTTTCTCCACAAATGAAATCGTCACAGAATCTTCATAATTGCTAGGTGTCACATTGCCACTTCCAGTCAACTCTGACAAATTTTTTGAGCTGTTATTTTTTATGCCAGCGACGACATCAGACTCTATATAATCTGCATTAGTAAGCTCCCCTTGGAGACTTTCATCCTCTGTCTTGACAGCCTTTACTTTGGGCTTATTTAACAAAGTGAAGTCGCTAACTTCATCCCTGCTCTCTTCGTTTGCAACACTACTTTCATTCACACTCGTCGGTTCAGGTTTCCGCAACAGCATCATGTCAGTAAATTCTTCCCTTGCCTGCTGGTTCATCATTGTCAACGACAAATTCGGTCTAAGTCTCAACCTAGATGGTTTGTCGTCAACATCAGGCTCATTGACCATCCTTGGCTTCCTCAAAATAACATTAGGAACACTACGTTTAACACCTTCCACAGGCTTCCCAACTGGCCGACCCGGCCTTTTAATATTAGGCACAACTGGCTTATCACCATCAGCTTTGAACTCAGATCCTTTCTTTGGAACAGGCCTAACCAAGTTCAAACCATCCAACGAACTTGATGACTGCCCATCTTTGGACCAATCAATAGGGACTCCTTTTACTTCATCAACTTTACCCTTGTTCTTGTAAAAACTCTTCTCTATGTCATCAAAAGTAGCATCAGGATTTGCTTTCCTACCCATTATCTGAAACACAAAATACAATACATAACTTGATAGTAATTAGAAACCAAATAGTAAGACCAAAATCCCTCTAAAGGAGATAACTTCACCAAGAACACAAAGTGATCAACACCAATTACAAATTGAGGGCCCGTTTGACATTGACATTGCTTTTGCATACGTTTTTAGGTAGTAGATGAGCGAGTGAATTTTATAAAATCCTATTAAAGCTTATGTTTTTTAGTCTTCTTAGAAGAGCTTTTATTAGAAGCCACAATGACTTCCACTGGACATTTAAAGGCCAAAGCTCAAAACTATCAAAACACTCCCACACGCAACTTTTGAATTCCAAAAGCCAAAAGCACTTCAGAAAGCAATGCAAAACTGGCCGTAAGAACCATTTTGTGCTGAAGGTTGCCGTAGCTTAACGAGCCCCACAAATTATTCTACGTAAATACTAAATTATGGGCATACATAATATGTATAACAACCTATAGTCTCATATTCGGCACCTTTGTAAAACAATAATTGTAACCGTTTTTTTGAATGTTTATGTAACAATCAGTTGATTGGAATATAACATATCCCTAGCACAAATAGTTCTAAACAATGTCATATTTCAGATAAGTTTACATAAAGTTTGGTATAAATCAAACTAATTATTACATGATTCTAATAAAATTTACAACCGGCTGTCGGAAAAGAGAAAATTCCAATATGTGTGTATATCTAATGACTGCAGTATGATTAATTCATATTCAATGCCTGGAACGATAAAGTTTGCAGTTACTAATCAAAACAGTATTTTAATATCTCTATGTTTCTTATTCAACAATCCTGTTGTTTTCACTTCAGAACTGTAATTTGGAGAGAGAGAGAGAGAGAGAGAGAGAGAGAGAGAGACCTTGGCAAGGGTGAGTTTGGGGTCCTCACCAAGCAAGCGTCCGAACTTGAGCTCCATTTGGTCCAAAGGGTCGAGCTTGGGCTCTTCTTTCGAAGCAAAAACCGCGAATTTATCGGACCATCGAGATAAATTCCGGGTCTTTATCACTTTTCTTCCCGACACCAACCAAAACGGGCAAATGGGTTTCCGGCGAAACGTACGGAAAGAAGAAGAAGAGGTGGGTGTGGCAATGGCAGTGGCAACGGAGAGAGCAAGACCGTCCATTTCGTCGGAGAAGTGACAACTTTTATGCTCATCAGACGGTCTCAAAAGCGCATTGGAAAACTGGGTTTGGCTCTGTTTTGTGAATTGGTGAGTTTGTGAGCTTGTCTTCGCTGAGTTTGAGCTCCAAGTTGGTCCGAGATAGACGAAGAAGAACGGCCAAAGAGAGAGAGGGAGAAAGTAACAATAAAACGAGTCTATCCACCACAGAGTGCCTTTGAGGTGGCGTTCCTTTTGTATTTGATTCCAGTGTGTGAGCACGCACCAAACCCATATCTGTGGACTTGGCATGGGTCCAATTGAAACAATCCATTTCAGCGTTAGAGATTTTTTTTTATCCTTTTTTTTTTTAATTCTTTTGATTTGTGGGTTCTGTTTGGGATGATATTGAATTTTAACCTAATTTTATTTTCAACATTACATGTATATTGTATTTAAATATAATATAATTTTTATTTAAAAATAAAAATATTACATTCAAATACTAATTACATTATATTTTAAATATAATATAATCACTATTTATTATTTTACTTTTTCTATTATTTTTATTAATTATATCACATACTATCTTTTTCTCTCTTTTTTTTCTCATTATTTTTCCTCATCACATCACATATTCATTATTTTAATACAATGCAAATATTTTTCCTCTAAATGCAAACTACATTCAATGCATTGTATTCAAACGCAATACAAACGTAATGTGTTTACCAAAAGAGCCTTAGATTAAAATCGATTGACTTAATTATAATTTTTGTTGACTTTTAAAAAAAATATTAACTAGTTTTTGTTAACTTTTTAAAAAAGATAAAACTGAGATGAAAATTTTGGATTTATACTAACTTCTAAACAAATCCTGATATTCTTAAGGATTTATTATTAAATAACCTCTTATTAAAAAAAAATTTAATAAACAATCTCAGTTTCTAGAATTTATTAGAAGATTTTTATATTTTAAAATAATTAATCAATTTTTTTAAATAATCAATGATTACAGGTGTTTAATATATTCATACCTAATGATTTTCCACAAAATATTGACAAAAGGTATAACTTTTACAAATCTTTCCATTTTCCAATTCGATCCGATCCATTCGTTCGTAGAGCTATTTACTCTATCCAATTGTTGAATCAATTGAAACCTGTAATAATTCCTAGAAGAAAGAAAAAAAATGTTTGGTAAAAGATTATTTTTTTCTCTCACGTATTGAATCTCACCCAAGGAAAACGACGCATTTACGAGATTATTACTTTCACTAAAAATCCTTAGGAATTTTCGACTGATTGATCAAATTATTAATTAATTTTAATATAAATTATTGATTAATTAAATTTGAAAAAAAAGACAAATAATTATTTTGTTAAATGAAACAAATTCGACTGGTTGGATGATTAAAATCAGTCATCTAATCTCATTTTCCTATATAATGATGATCTATGTTTTTTTTAATGGTAAATGTGATGAGATTATATATTAATACATCCATATAATTAAAAGAATTTTTTTGTTTACAAAAAAAAAAAAAAAAGAAGAATACGTAACTTCGATTCACAAACTAATCTTAATTAATTATGATCCGCTGGGCCGTAGACTGAAAAAGTAAGTTTAAATAGGGTATTCGTATATTTATGATAGAAAATATTGTAAATTATTTAAATAATATTAAAAAATTATTTCTAGACGAGTATCAGTTGGTATTTTCCCCATTTATTTATATATATATATATTAATAGATAGTCAAGATCCCAATGCCACCGACAGTAGGATTTAGGAGGTGTTTAGGGAAAGATACTGGAAACACTATTTTTGAGTTGGAAAAAAGTTGTTTTGAAAAATGTGTTAGGGAGAAAAAACTGTTTGAAATGAAAAAATAAAAAATTTTAAAACTTTTTTTAGAAAAAAATATCAATATGAATATTATTTCGTTCCTCTTGAAATTATATGCAATTTAAAAAAATTATTTTATTTGGATTTGTATATACAAAATTATGAATTTTTAAAGTTTGGAGTTTACTATAACATTTTAAAGATGTTAATAGTGAAAAGTGATGAAGTTTTGAAAACAAGTTGATTTTTGAGGTCTAGAGATATCCCCCAAACGACCCCTTAGTAAATCTATTATATTTAAATATAATATATTAAATAAATTTATATTTAAAATAAAAAGATTTATATTAGGTTTAAATATGATATATGTTTGGATAAAAAGTATTTAAATAAAAATATATGATGTAATAGATAAAAATAGAGAAAAAAAGGAGAAAAAATAAAGTATATAATGTGATTAATAAAAATAATAGAAAAAATAAAATAATAAATAGTGATTATATTGGATTTAAAATATAATATAATTGATATTTGAATATAATATTTTACGTTTGTATAAAAATTACATTGCATTTCAAATGCAATGTAAATATAATGCTGAAAATAAACCGGGGCTTACTAATTTATATTGATGATATGTAGGCATTTCAAAGCTATGTTTTAATATATTTGAATCTCGAATGACTCTTATGACAAGATTTGATATTTACAATAGAATATATAATATTTAAATATTATCTCTATATTTAAATTTAAATATCAAATATTTATATTTAAATATTTTTTAAGAATTATCTCTTAAAAGCCTATAAATACATAATAATAGGACTTCGAAAACCCTAATCACAATTTAATAGATTGCATAACTTGTAATTTTGAGAATATAATGAAACTTAAAACAATGAAAAGATGACGTAACCTTCCCATTTATGGCAAACCTCTATAAATTTCTGTATTATCTATTTTCTCCACTTTACCTTTTATGTGTTTTGTGTTGTCTTACGTCTGTGATAGTTCTCGAGATCCTCATCACAGGGGTATTTGTTTGGCGAATTTTATCTCTGTCATCTTGTGTATGTGTTTTGTGTTATCTCTTAGAAGCCTGTAAATATATAATAATAGACATTCAAAAACCTTAATCACAATTTAATAGATTATACAACTTGTAATTTTGAGAATATAATGAAATGCAGAGCAACAAAAAAATGATGTAACATTTTCATTTATGGTGAACCTCTATAAATTTTTATGTTATCTATTTTCTCCACTTAACCTTTTAATACGTTTTATGTTGTCTTGCGTCTATGATAGTTCTCAAGATCCTCATCGCAGTGGGATTTGTTAGATGAGTTTTAACTATCAATATTTTACCTTCCAAAAAATTCTTATTTTTCTTATTCACTTTTTTTTTTAATTTGAAAATTGAAAAACTCAAACTCTTATACTTTGTGGTAAATATAAACATGAAATTATAGTTAGGTTATTCATATGATCACCTTTGTAACTATATTTATTTTGTGTTTATTAAGCTATTACTATAGCCTATATATTATGTTGTGCTAGAATTAGTGTTTTACGTACTGGCAAACATAATAGTAAATTAATGATCATTTTTTCCATCTCTGTATGATGTCGTTTTTTTATAGTCTTGTCGTTTTGACGGTTATTGTCGATTCCCATATTATTCTATATATGCAATTTCTCGTTGAATCTATTCCTTTTTTTTTTTTTTTTTGTGCTACATCTACCTCTTTTTTTTTTTCCAACATAATTTTGGCTTTTTTCTTCCTTCTCGTTTTTCCTGTCATTTCGTTTTAACTTATATCTTCTTGTAAGTTCGTCAATCGTTATCGCTCAACATATTCTGCCCCTTCTGACCCTCTCTTTTTCTCCTGTCCGAAATATGTAGTTTTTACTTTGTCTTCAATCGTTGTCGTTTAGCAATGATGACGTTGAATCCTTATACACGATCTACATTGTTTTCAATTTGGTGTCGTTTTGCGACAATCGTCGTTTTGCGACAATCGTCGTTTTTCAAATCAATGTCGTTTTATCATTAATCTAGTTTTCTTTCTTTTTTCTTTTCTTTTCTTTTCTTTTCTTTTTTTCTTTTGATAAGCCTGATCTCCATGTCATTGTTATTCTTCTTAACATTCAGTGGCTCTTCTTCTTCTTCCTCTTCTTCTTCTTCTTCTTTTTTATAGATAGTTTTTAATCTCTTCTTTCACCATGGGGATTTCTTGACCCGGGATTTTGTGGTTTTAATTTTTTACTTTCCTTGCTGTTTTGAAACCGAACTATAACCAAAAAAAGTAACATTAATGTGACAATGTCCCAAACAAATTGACCAGAATTATTTTTTTTTAGTGGTGCAGTGCTTCACTAGTTGTTATTCTCTGGCTCTACCACTTCTTCGGTTCCTTGTGTCTCAAGTTTCTGTTCGGTTGCTGGTGGTGGTCTATTATTCTTCTTGATTGAAGCAGTGTTGATGAGGTGATTGTAACTTCCCTTCTCCTTAAACAACTGAGCAAAGTGGTGTTTGCAATAAAGAATTCCATCCAATGCTGCATAGGATGAGATTGTTAGGAAACAACCCCCAAGAGAACACCTAAAGTATGACTTGTGGTAGAATTCCCCCTCCACAGTAACCTACATTAAAAAAAAAAATGTCAGAAGAGCTCCGCAACTGAATACATACACTATTCACCAACTAGCGATGATGGTCACATTAAGTTAAAAATAAACTTAGATCCCATTCAAGATCTATATCTTAATTATTAGTTGTCGTGATCAATGTCAAGACAATAAATATGTTATTTTTCATGGTCGATATTCAATGTCAAGAGAAGTTAATGTTTTAATCATGATCATATATAATAAAACTCTATAGTTGAGGTTACAAACCTTCTCCAATGGATAGACTATTTTGGTGCAGACTGCACATTTGTCCTGGGTTCCAGAGAACAAAGAGGAAAGCTTGCTTGGGGCCCTAGTCTGTGAAATAGGAAAAGAAATTTTCACAGTTTTAAAATGAACATGAAAATCACCAAAATTGCTCAGAAATTTTATGAATAATAATAAAAAAAAAACCAGTAAATGACTATAAAACCGAAATGAATATTAAAGGAAATGTGTACGTACCAGCTGTTCGTTTTGTGGTTTTCCAGCTGATTCGCCATGATCGAGAAACATTTAATTAGCGAAAAATTAGCAAAAATGTAGGAAAAAATAAATATGCAAAGACAAAAGGGTATTTATATGTATATACATTGGAATTTCTTGGTGAAACTGCCAGTCTCCTTGAAAAGTTGCTCAAAATGAGGTTTGCAGTACAAGACTCCATCCATAGAAAAATAGTTGCTTTTCTGCATAAAATATGTGACAAAACACAAAATTCTCATACTCCAATCTTAAGATAAATTTTTCCCACATTTATTTATTTAGTCAGATTTATTTTACAAGGAGAGTTCTAAGACAAATAAGACAAGGGTTGAACAATTTTATTTTATTTTATTTTATTTTTTTTAGGTTTCCATACACTTACCATATTCTTGAATCATAACTAAATATATTTATTTAGATAGTAAGTCATGAATGTACAAATTCTAATTGTCTAAAGCTTCCACCCAAACTCAAACAAAATATCGCTTCTATAAATCTTTATTTTCCCATCTCAGAACTGACTCAATTGATTTGAAAATCGATTTCGAAGAAAAAGTTAAAAAAATTCTCATTCTCAAAAGAACAATTAGATATAATAATAATAATAATAATAATAAAAGGTTCTTAGTCCATCTATCCATGATTTTTTCACGATCTGTGTTTCTGGTTGTTGATAAAACTATAATAATAATAATAATAATAATAATAGATAATAGATAATAGATAATAATAATGGAGGCACATATGTATTATGTAGCATACTACAAGAAGGCCATTGCAGTGACAGCATTTGAAGCAAGTCTTATGATAAACGACACCATCAGCTGATAACACATCAGTGAAATGGACAGTCTTATCACAAGCATTGCATTTCTGTTGGGTCCCACTGAACGCCATTTTTTTTTTCCCGTTCTTTCCTGCAAAAGATGGATGTAATTTCCATAAAAAATAATAATAATAATAATAACGTTCAGTGAGATTCAATTCTGTAGTCTCAAAAATTGAAATATAATATGAATGAGCCCTAGAATGTTGACATTTGCCAACCTTTGCCCTTTTACTTGTAAGCTGCAAACGACAATTGTGGATTAGAGGTCCAAAATGAAATGGACCAGTCAGCGGTGGAACTTGGAAGGTAATTTTCGTGACACGCGATGGAATATTGGTCCCTAATTTTGGGATTTACACTAAAATTTATAGCATGTTGGTCTCAATTTGGTCTAATTTAATTTAATGTTTACACATGAGATAACACCATTGGTTTGACTCCCATAGGTTTGACTAGGTCTTTCAAGAATAGTGCAATAGTAATTTCACGCGACAGCCTACGCTTTTTATTTTATTATTATTATTATCACTAAATGTCCCACGTCAAAATCGCAAAGAGTTTAACCATATATAGCCAAATTAATTACCAGCCGTTTGATTCTAAGGAAATAAAAAACCACTTAGGAAAGAATTTCAAACATTTTTCTAATAGTCTACAAAACCCCATTTTGTTAATTCCGTATTTTTGTACAATCGATAAATTAGCCCCTTTTAGACAAAAGTTGCATCATATGTAACAGTTAATAACATTGGATCAAGTACCTAACTACGGATAAAGGATGGTGATGCAGTCATGTTCGACACGAGAGAGAGGAGAGGTAAGCCAGGTGACTGGTGTGGGGTTGGGGTGAGATGAGAGGGAGAGGGAGAGATAAGAGGCAAAACTGAAATGAATAAGATGATTGTTGAATGAATGAGATTAGGATTTTACTGCTATGTTCAGGTCTATTCAATTTGAATATGTCATTACTTAAAAATTGAAACCAACCGAAAGCTAAGTCAGCTGGTTTGGTATTTCTAACCAATTTGGGATAGTGACATTGACATTGACAAGTTTTTATAGGTTTTATTGTGGTTTTTGCTCCCCTAATTAGAATGATGCCCAGAGAGAGGGAAAAGTTCAACACCGTCCACAAACAGCTGTTGTGTACTAGCAACCACATAGACATAACTGTGCCCTTAAGTTGGGTCACAAGCCAAACTTGTCATTTTAGTGGTAGAAAATTTGATGAGATATTCTTACGGGGCATTTGATAAACGTATTATGTTTATATTACGTTTAAATATAATTTTAGAAATGCATTTTGTATTTAGATGAAAAGTATTTAATTTTGTATTTAAATGAAATCTGTGTTTGGATGAAAAGTAGTTGAATTGTATTTTAAAGTTGAAAAATTGATGTGATAGGTAAAAATAGATATAAAAAAATTAGATAAAGAAAGAGTATGATGTGAATAAAAAAATTGAAAACTTAATAAATAATTGTTTTCAAAAAATAAATGAATAGTAATTGTTTTTGTAGTACTGTTGAAAATTATTATATTTGAACGTAAAACTTTTACATTTGAATGAAAATTGCATTTCATTTAAACACAATATAAATATAATTATGGTACCAAATGCCCCATTATTTTTCTTTATAAAAGTGCTACCAGCCACTTTTGGTAATCACTAATACTGATTTTTTTTTCCCCTAACTAGTTAAAATTGAAACATAATATTGAATATGATTTTGTCATATTAGCATTGCTTAGAGTAAATATATAAACTGATAATTGGTTAAAAAGGTGTGATGATAATCCCATATATTACCTTGTTTTCTATTAACCATATAAAGGTTTACTTTTCACGTTGATGTCATTTCTTGACTATTCTTTGATTCAATTTCGTTATTTGTCTTGTCGGCTCCTATTCATTGTCGTTTTCTCTGTGGTATATTTTTTACTCAGCCCTCTAACTCTCCCCTTTTATTAGCCATCATCGTATTTAGGATTTTGTTGCCTGTAGTTCTTATAGTATATTGCTGTTTACATCATGAAGCAGTCTTTTAAATTAATTGTCGTTTTCTCTTTTATGTGTCGTTTGGTAGTTTATAAAGTCGTTGTTTTCACTTGATGATATATTTTGTGGACAGTCTTGGCGTTTCGCGAGGTCATAACGTTGATTCCCCATATTACCTTGTCGCCTTTAGCCTTCGTGAAAAATTTTTTTTTTTTGGGGTTAAATCATGGAGTTTATATTTATGTAGTTTCTTGACTATTCTTTAATTTTCCAACATGATGTTGGTTTCTAACTTGCCATTTTCTCCATTCACTTCGTTTTCGTTTATCTTTTACGAGACCATGTTAGTTTCTTCTTGGTCTAACAATTGTTGTGCGTGTTTGGTTTTGTTTCCAAAACTGATTTCACGATTTCCTAGGAAATCGATTTTAAAATCGGTGTGAAATTGTGTTTGGTTTGTATTGTTTTTTAAAACAGATTTCAAAACGAATCCAAAATCTCCTTTACTCCCAACGTAAAATTAAAAATGACTAAAACTCATTTTCTCTGATTTCATTTTTCTCATTTCTCCCATTTCTCTGATTTAATTATTATGGTTAATTAAGATTTAATTGATATAGTAATTACTTAAATATTATGGTTATTAATTTTTAATTCATTTTTCAATTAAAATTTTATTAATTTTTAATTTTTGGTATTCATAATAAATTGTTTTTTAAATCAAACATAAATATGTTTTTATAGAATACTTATAAAATGACTAGTTTTCAAAAATATAACCAAACACAGTTTCACTTTTTTGTTTCTCAAAACATACACTCAGAAAATAAAACCAAATACAATTTCAGAAACGTTCTCAGAATCGTTTTCAAAACGATCTCAAATTCAGAGAATTTGAAAACATAACAGATTTCAAAAATAATATCAAACGCTACCATAGTTTTAACGCTGCCTTTACTCATTGTTGTTTTGCGATTACCCCTTTTTATAGACTTATCTATATAGTTTTCATTTGTGATGTCGTTTTATTACAGTTATTGTTTTTGTCGAGCTGTAAGTTTATCGTCATTCTTCAGCGTCCCTTCTCTTTTTCAATTAGGTTTTTGTTTTTGTTTTTTTAACGTCGATTTCATTATCTGATATTCCACACTCGTGTCGTGCTTATTGTTTCCTTTGGATTTTGGGATTTTGTGGTTTTAAAATTTCTAGCTGTTTTTTATTTTTTATCAAGTCATTGTTAGGTTTTCCAATGACGCTAATCGTATACTTTAGTTGTGTTTCGACGTAATGACTTTTTTTTTTTTTCACTTCATTTTCGTTTTACATGATGTTGTCGTTTTCACTTGTCGTCCTTTATCTTTAATTTTGCACTTTTCCAGGTCACTGTCTTTTTGCTCTTTTCTAGTTGTTTTTTAAGTCATTTTTTGGTTTTCGAATTTCGATATTCTTCATAGTTTTGTTGTTTTTCCAAGTAGCGACTTTTTTTTACATTTCATTGTCGTTTTTCAATGTTGTTGTCCTTTATCTTTAATTTTGGCTCCTCTCTGGGTCGATTTTATGTTGTTTTCAATCTTCACGTGACATCGTTTAATGACGTTTGATCTGTGTTTTATTTTATTATTATTATTATTATCATTATTCTCGGCTGATACGTTAAAGTCCTTAAACAAAGCTGCAAAAATAAAAGCAAAACCAGTTATTTAAGCGAGTAATTCCTCCGGATAAAATGAGTACCACTAAAACATTCTACATGGGAAAAACGAAACTAGACCCAAAATATAAAAATAAAAATAAAATAAATGAAGTCACATTAATGTCCCAAACAAATTGACCAAAAACTTTTATTTTTTATTTTGTTATTATTATTATTATTTTTTTTTTTTGTGGTGGAAACCTTTCACTGGCTAGTTGTCTTTTTCTGGCTCTGCTACTGGATTCGGTGGTTCCTTGTGTGTCAGGTTTGATCTGTTCAGTTGGTGGTGGTCCAGTATTCAAAGCAATTTTAATGGGGTGATTGTAGCTTTCCCTTCCCCTTAAACAACTGAGCAAAGAGATGTTTGCAAGAAGGAATTCAATCCAAAGCTTTGCATAGGATGAAGTTGCTAGGTATCAACCCCCATGAGAACACCTAAAGCATGACTTGTGGTAGAATTATCCCTCTATAGTAACCTAAAACCAAAATAAAATAAATAAAATTCTCGTTAATTTATAAGTCTAGAGAAGAATCTCATTCTATTATATTATGAACGAAAATTGGTATTCATATTAACACGAGGGATTATGATCACTTTAATCGAGTAAAAGAGTGTAGGCTTCCTATATAGATTTTATATATAAGACTTGCATGTGATCATTATTTGCAGTTGGAAGATTACCTTGTTAGTATTGCTATTATTGTTGATAATGAATAATTTTAGATTGACAAACTTAGCGTGCATTTGTTTATTCATCTAATTTTATCTAATTTAAAAGTTAAATTAGATTAGATATTCAGTTTCAATTTAATTTAACTTGATTTATATTAGAAATCGTAAAAATTGAAATAATTTATATTAAAAATCATATTAAGATAGTAAAAATAAAGATTAAAACTAATAAAAATAGATCCTATCTAACTAAATTATAATATAAGTAATTTAGATAATTTAATTTAATTCATAATCTAGGTAAAGTTACGTATATGCGAATCAAATGAACTCTTATTTACTCATTTTGGTATGTCAATCCCTTGAGCCAGTGACAAAGGAGCTTTTTGTGAGATTTGTCAAATCGATGATATTACAGTGGAGATTATAATCCAAACCTTCTCTGGTGGGTAAAACTGTTTTGCTAGTGTACATTTGTCCTGCGTTCCAGAGAACAAGGAGAACAGCTTGCACGGGGCCTTGGTCAGTGTAATAGGAGAAAGGGTATTTCAGAATAGGACAATTATTAGAGGTTGCCCACATGAAAATACATATACATATAAACTTACATATATAGGAAAACTGTCCTATTGGCAGTTGTAAAAGTTCAACATTCATAACTTTATTTTCTGACTTCAATAGTTGATCTCCATACAATGTAATGCACCTTTATGTTTTGAAATTTTGTTATAAGTGATAAGTTTTAACCAAAAAAAATATTATACGTTAATTTATATTAATATTGATATTATATACGTCTAACCGTATAGTCATCGGATATGGGAGACTTTGTCTATATGTGTTTATCAAAGTGAATTGAGGACGTACCAGCTGCTCATTTTGTGGCTTTCCAGCTGTGATAGAGAAATATTTAATGAGCAAAATAATTGCAAAAATGAAAGGAACAGTTAAGTGCTTTTATCTGCAAAGGTGAAAGGGTATACTTACGTTGGAATTTCTTGGTGAAACTACCAGTTTCCTTGAAAAGTTGCTCAAAGTGAGGTTTACAATACAAAACTCCATCCATAGAGGAATAGCTGGTTGTCTGCATATAAAAGATAGAATAATGATATTAGGCTTCGCAATTTATTTGGCTCCCACGGCTCTGTCTTGACATGGCAAGTTCCATGTTTTTTCATTTGAAAATGGTAGGCAAAAGTAGGATTCACTTCTCTTTTACTTTTCTCCTTTTATATTTTAAAAAGTAACATGAGGCCTTTTGCACATTGACGCAAAGCCATGCGATGTTAGAGGCATGCAAAGCTAAATATCACTATTTTAAAAGATATGCTATGATTTTATATCATGAATACCTTACTCTCTCATTTATTTATTGAGCATTTCAACGACAATACGGCATGACCTGCTATCTTGCCCTGTCAATAGAATAACTCTTTTAAACAATCGGATTTGTAAGTGTTTACATTAAAAAGATAGACACAAAAATATTGATCTGACCATTAAAATTCAATCCGGTAGTTAAAAAAAAAAAAGTCTTTGCATAAAGACAGAAAACGTAAAAATACCAAAAAAAAAAAAAAAAAGATTTGGCCATAGTTATATGATCTTACCACAATAAGGTCATCGTAGTGACTGCATTTGAAGCAAGTCTTGTGATAAACAACACCATCAGCCGATAACACATCAACGAAATGGACAGTCTTCTCGCATGCCTTGCATTTCTGTTGGGTCCCTCCGTTTTTTTTTTTTTTTTTCTATCCTACAAAAGATGGATTTAACTTCTTAATAAAAATAATAATAATAATAATAATAATAATGATTGAATGTTCAATGAGATTCAATTCTTTAAGTCTCAGAAATGTTTGAGATATAATGAATGACCTTTTACTTGTAAGCTGTAAACCACAACTGTGGATTAGAGGTCCAAAATGAAATGGATCAATTGAGTGGTGAAAGGTTTAGCCAAAAAAAAGAAGAAAAGGAAAAAAAAAAAAAAATTTGAGTGGTGAAAGGTTTTTTCTGTGACACATGATGGAATTTCAATTTTCAATCCCTAATTTTGGGATTTACACACAAATTTATAGCATATTCACTAATTTAATATGGAGTTTACCTTGAGAAAATAACATTAGTTTGACCAGGCTTCAGAAATAGTACAATAGTAAATCCATTATCCACCTAACAACCTTCCTTACCAAAAAATAAAAAATAAAAAATAAAAACCCCTCCTTGCTATTGTCCCAAAGCAAATTACCATACATAGCCATGTAAGATGAATACTTAACTTTGGTACATTGTAAGCGTTAGATACCTAGGAAATACAAAACAACTTAGGAAAACATTTCAAATATTTTCCTCATTAGTCTGTAATATCCCAATTTGTTGCTTTATACAAGCTTTTTGTATTGGAGATAAACCGACATTATTATGTAAATGATGCTTTTCTTGGACATTATATTGCACATATTTACGAAGTTCAAATGTGCTGTTACATTTTCTTAACTTCTTCCTTTCAATCAACTTTTGACACTTCATTTGATTGTTCCAATATTTTTAGTTTTTATTTATGTGATCAAGTTTATATACATATATATGACATAGAGCAAATAATTTTTGGACGGATATCCAAAGGAACATAGAAATAGTTTTAATTCCACGAAGATAGATTGGCCCCTTTGTAGTAGTCGAAATATGTATTAAAAAAAAACCCTAATTGTGAACAAAAACAAGTTCTCTGATAGAAAAATTATAAGAAAGGCAAGGTGAAAAATGTAATATCATTTATGGTTTTTCTTTCTTGAGAAGATCTAGTCTCAACCCCCCTATGGTTTTCATATTTGTTTTATAGTGGCACATTCACATGGCAATCAATACGCTATTTAATTGAAACAAAAACAATAATGAAGTACTAACAAATACAACCAATAGAGTTATACACAATTAAAAAAACAAAAAACAAAAAACAAAAAACAAAAAACAAAATCATATCACAAGACAAAGAACGCCTAGAAATCCAACTCCAAATTTCGCAAGCAAGAAAACAAACTAAAATTCAAGACAAAGTTGAGGACGTGCAAACTACACCATATTAAAACTTATTTCTGTTTTGCTTCTTTCTTTCTTGAAAAACTTAGCTACCGAAGCATCCAAGAAATTTCCTCGGCATAAACCCAGAAGCGCGGAATTTCGCCGCTGTCTCCTCCACCTTAAGGCACTCTTCCCTTTTGTTCGCTTCAACCAGCGCCCTCTTCTCTTCAGCTAGCTTGTGGACTTCGGCCACTTTGTTTTTCATTCTCTCTATGTACTCTGCCCTCTTCTTTTCCAACTTTTCCTACCATACCAAACATGTCCAAAATTGGGTTTAGAAACATTTCAAGTTCAAACACAAATTTCTTTCAAGCACAAAATTCAAACAAAGTGTCACCTCAAGATTGCTGTTTATAACAAAAAAAAATTCAGCTACTCAAGAAATTCCAAGAGAGATTGTTACCTCAATTGCGCGAAGTTCCGCCTCCACAGCAGCTCTCTTGCTGCTCTCCCATGCTCCAACAGCAGACAACTTCTTATATGCCCTGTTGATCAAAAGCAGGATTAAACATGACAACCTCATTCTTTACTAAGGTACAATATCCCAATGCAGAACCTAGCTCGCTAACGCTGAATCCTCGAACTGAGCCTCGTAAAAATTATTGTTTCGTAATTTTAGTCTCATGAATCACTTGATGTCATGATAAAACAAGAATGGCAAGAGAATTGAGATGGCTCTTACTTGTTCTCAGCTTTTGTCTTTTCACTTTCTTCCCATGCTTTGATCAAGGCAAGCCTTTTCTCCTTTTCAACTAGGGCAAGCGCGGCATCTATAGTGGAAAAAATTCTCAAAAATTGTACTCCAGTAAATCAAAAGAAATATATATAGAAGAATTAAATTATAAAAGTATATTGATGTGTATATATACTTACCCCTGTCAATTGAAACCTCTTGATTTTTCTCATCTGAAGTTTTCTCAACAACAGGATCAGCAATTTCTGTGAAAAGAATATTGAAAATGATTGAAAGTAATAATAATAATAATAATCATAATAAAGAATATTGAAAACAATTCTCAGTGACCTTCCATTTTTAATTACATAATAATTTATGCAGCATAAGTTTAATGGCCTTTATTTTAAACAATAAAATCAATGAAAATATACTATACACATGAAAGAAGGGAAAGAGAAAAATAAAATAAAATAAAACATGTAAATTGTAAAAATATATAATAACAATTAGTATTAATATTATTAGCTTGTCCTTTATAAAGACTGGTGAAGTCAAAAATTTGGATGCTTCATGGAAATGAGACCCATTTTCTCTTTTTGCAGAACTCATACAAGTTCTTTTCATTCTCATTCCAGCTAATGGGCTCCACTCATAATTGTGAGTCTGCACCTTTTCTTTTGTGTTATTGCAGCATTTTAAAATTAAAAAAAAAAAGGAAAAAAAAAAGATTATCAGGACTAGGAAAACAAAAGTACAGTAATAATAGTAATCAAGCGAAAATGAAGTACAATAATAATAATAATAATAATATTATTATTATTATTATTATAATACTTCAACACTACATTAACTTTTTTTTTTTCTCTCTTAATTTTCACTAAATAAAAATTCAAACACCAAAAGAAAATTTATTCACTTCTCTTCCTAATCTTGAAGAACTGAAATAGCCAAAAAAACTTCATATAAACATGAATATTAAACTGAACACACATGCATAAAATATATGTGTATATATATATGTGTATATATATATTATATAGAGAGAGAGAGAGAGAGTAGTACTTTGAACAATTGTAGGAGCAGCCTTCTCATGACTAACTGGGCTCAGACTCCCCTTCTTCTCAGCAACATCCTTCTTAGCTTCTTCTTCTTCATCTAATTTTCCTTTTTCTTTATCCTTTTCATCTTCTTTCTTGTCCACAACCTCGTGGCCCTGATCATGATCTGTGGCTGCTAAGGGTGGAGTTGCAGGCACAGGATCAGGACTTTGAGTTTCAGTTTCAGTTTCAGTTTCAGTTTTCTTTGGTTCCTCCTCTGCCATAACGTATTCCTTAAGCTTAGCCACGGTTCTAGACTCAAAAGAAACTACTACTTTGTCTACAAAACAATTTCTCAAGGAGAGAAAAAACAACAAACCAAAAAAAAAAATTGTCACCAAATTTAACCACCCACCTAAGAGTTCGGACAAAAGTTATATAGGAGAAACGATGATTACAAAAAAATATATAAGAAATTTTTTCAAAAACTATACATTTATATTAACAAAGAAAGAAATACATATGCTGGAAATGGCTGGTTGTGGTGTTTGGTAAGCACAAAAAAAACAAACAAGGCGAGTGGTTTTTTGATTGTGATAAAAAGGCAACCTGAGATATATTGTCATGTATATATATATATATATATGTACACACACATACATAAATATATATTAATAACGTATGATATGGGCCTTCTTTGGCGTTCCCAATAAAGCTAAAGTCATTTATTCCATCAGTTTCTTTGACCTAGGAAGGATAGTTAATTAAAACATGATTAGACAAACAAATTAAATTAGCATAGAAAAGAAAGTATTTTGCTTAAGGAATACTCCTTAATCCATTTTTTTTTAATTATTTTTCAAATGTCTGTGCTGGCCCAATCATTGGCTGCCGTGTGGCACCGCCTGGTTAGAGCCAGCTCAACAAGGCCTAGAGCATTATCTGTTGAGTTGTTGTCTTTTTGGCGTAATTACTTGCTGAAATGAGAACTTTTTCCTAATGGGTGGAGTTGTAATAACTTGTTCGCATGTAACTAATATAACACTAAATTTTTTTAATGTTAATTAAACTGACCTCAAATAGACAGATTCTGATATAAATATGACTGTTTAAAATAAAATTACATAGTATTATACTGTAAAACTTACAAGAGTTAGAGGACGTTTAGTAAACGTATCGTGTTTTAATTGTGTTTGAATATAATTCTTTTTAAAGTGTTATATTTAGTTGAAAAATATTTGTTTTGTATTTGAATAAAATGTGTGTTTGGATGAAAAATATTTTAGAATTGAAAAATTGATGTGATTGGTAAAAGTAGAGATAAATAATTAGGATTGAAAAGTTGATATGATTGTTTTAAAAAATTTTTAAATAGTACTTATTTTCGTAATATTATTGAAAATGATTATATTTAAATGTAAAATTTTACGTTTGGTATAAAATTAATTTTCGTAATATAAAAAAATATTTACCAAACACACTCTTAGACTTTTTGGATATTATACTAAAATACAAATATCTTGAATAATCCCAAACCTAATCTTCAAAGCGATGACTTGATGGAGGGACAATCCCGTTCTTGTGAAGTTAAACATGTTCAAAAGGTAGCAATACCTCTCATTGCTTGGTGGGAGCCATGTAAGAAGTTTCCTTAATTCTATTTCATGCCACGTGGCAATTGGTAATGCATTCTCTAATTTCTTCCTTTTGGATTTTTTTTTCTTTTTTTTTTTTGCTCCCTTCACAAGAGCATAAAACAAGTGACCCAGCATGGTACTTTGAGTGATTAGGGAACTATAAATATGACAATGGATTTAGGGAAAATGTGTTGCAAATGAACTCCTTTTTTTTCTTTTTTTTTTTGGAAAGCAAATTAACTTTTTGTTGTCTCTTTGGATATTGTAAGGCCCTCAAACAAAATTTCATCATTTTTGACAGGAGCTTTAGAACCACCATGGCATTAAAATTCAAAGATATAGCACTCCATGAATATCAGAGTAAAGAAAACAAAATAAGGACACTTATTATTTTCTACATGATGGCTGTTGGTTACCTTGCATTAAGTATTATTCCAAAAAAAGATGAAATATTGCGAAGAGGGCATAATCGGATTACATAATTGATTTATTACTTCTTACTCTTTTCCAAAATGCAAACGTCATTACTAATCAATTACTATGACATTGTTTCAACCAAAAAAAAATTTAATAAATACTATGACAATGAAAGCTTCTTCTTTTTTCTTGCTCAAGCAACTTTTGTATTGGTTATTTTCAAATTACATATTTCGAATGTCTAATTTTTTTTTTCTCCCCTCGCAACTTAATCATTAAAAATGTATTCCTTCTTAAAATAAAAGAAAGAGGAAAAACTAGAAAATATATTTTAGGCCCACTTCTTGCGCACTGAAGAGGACCAACATATATGTATATATATTCGAAAGGGGACCAAAAATAATCGTAACTCCAGATGTTCATATAAAAAAGGATCAATTACATATATTTCTCCCTAAATTTTAGACTTTATAATGATTTGCTCGCTGAATTTTAAATTACAATATCTTTTCTGTTTAAACTTAGAAAAGTTATCAAATTTAGTCCCTCAATTAGAATTTGAATGAAAAATAACAGGTGTCAAGATATGAGATGATGAAGTTAAATAAAATGAATGAAATGACAAGTCTACCCTTTTATATCTTAAATTCATAAAATTTAAAGGCATTGGTTTCTTTAAAAAATAAAAACATTAATGAGTCTAAATTTTTACTTTATTTAGATTATTTTAGTGTAATTAGAAAAAAAAAAATTTTAGAAACCTAAATTTACCCTTTCTCAAATCAGATTTGGAAAATAGACACAGCCACCGCCTAGCAAATTTGTCATTGGAGAAGAAAGACTCGTCATCGGCTAGAGATTCATACTTGCTAATTTCTTCTTAATTTTCAATTGATTTTCGTCATGATTTCCAATAATTTGCCTGAAGATTTTTGTTTACACGTCCAACTCACAAGTCATTTGCCATCACTACCATCTCCAGCAAAGTTATCGTTGGAGAAGGAATTTTGACTTTCCAGCGTCTAGATCTTGAAGAGACTAAAAAGATCGCAATGGCGTAGATGAGTTCACAATAGTGGTGATGGTGGAGAAGGAAGAAGTCCAATGGAGAAGGTGTTAGGCAAAAATATAGAAAAATACAAAAAAAAAAAAAAGGACAATATGATATATCAACTTGTTACAGTAAAAAAAAAATGTTACAACACTAATTTAATCTTTAACCGAACTACAATAGAATTGAAAAGATAATGTAAAGGCACGTAAAACATACTTTCATTAAAACAGATTCATCCCTTCTAAAAGTGCTTAAGGATACATAGAACGTCTGTTTTTCAAGATACAACTATAACGATGGTAGAACGAAACACTATCGGAACTATCACATCGAACTCCAATTTGCATCTTTCCTCTATCACCAAAACTGACTTCAATGATTACAAAGAAAACTTGAGAACAAAAAAAATAAAACTAGTGCTTTGTGTATATTCATGTGGAAAATAGTCTTTATCTAGGCATACAAAATTGGATGTTATGTTGTGCTTGGCCATTTCTAAATCTAAATTCGGATTTTCCAAGTAAAAAAAACTGAAACTTTTGGTTACTCAAGATACGAAACTCTCATATTGATGCATATTCATAAAGATTACCATTAAGCTCTATTATTCATTCTATTAAGCTCCTTAACCAAACCAAATTCAGTTTTGAGAAAAATATGGATGATCTTGGACTTTCCTTGGGCCAAAAAATAATATAAAAAAATTACAAAACAAAGCCTACATGGAGTAAGCTTTCTGGTCTGGCATTCGTGTCTATGGATTGTGAGTGGATACATTGGGCACCCACCCCATTAAGTTCGTGATTTACACCCCTTGCGTATAAAAGAGCGTTTTAGATATACATATTTATTTAGACCTTAAAGTATAATTGCTTATTTGTAGCACCATGATTTCATTCCTAGTCAATATAGGATTTTTACAATTTCCTTTCAAACTACAATTTCAAGTAGTACACCTGGAATATCAATTTATCATTCACCAAATTATCATTTTAAGTATGTGAATATCTGATTTTGATCTCCTTATAACAGAGAATGTAAAACCATAAAGATTTACCCTAAACTCTAATTGAGCCTCGTTCAAAAACAGGCTTCAAAATGGACTTTTAACATGACTTAAATAAACTATTTTACCAACAAAAGGGTCATCGACAATGGCACCTCTGTCTGCTTGCGAGGTCAATGGCCACGATGATCGAAACGATGAAAGGAGGCATAGGAGAGAGAGAGAGAGAGAGTGGAACTCGAAGGAGAGAGGGGAGACAAAAGAAAGAGAAAAGGAAGAGGGAGAAAAAAGAAAAAAAGAAAGAAAAAATGCTAATTTATCATTTCTTTCTAAGTGATATTGTGTTTATAAAAAAAAACACCTTTTTGAATTTTGTCTTTGTTTAACATAAAGAATATTTCATTAATAAACTTAACAGATAGGGGAAATTTATAAATTATTCAAAATTTAAAATTTAAAAAGGATTGACGTTACAAATTAAAACTTAAAAAACATTTTATAACGAGGAAAGTTTTAATTTGTTCTATTAATTAAAGAAAAGGAAAGGAAAAGTATTAAACGGCAACGACAATTCGCATGTTTTTCTAGCGTATTAAGTGGTGACAAGTGTTAAGTTGAGAAGTTTAAAAGTAGTCTGCAGCATGAGAAATCTCCACGTGGCAGTTGTACCGTGAGCAGACCCACAACCAAGTGTGGTTATCATTGTCAAAAGGATTTAATGGGCCGAGTATGGCCCATAACATGAGGTAAGCGCACATGGCCCGTTAGCTTTTCGAGCCTATATTTACAGAATTTGCCACTGAACCTGGCAAGCTTAAAGCCTTTTCCTTTCTTTATGCTTTTAAAAAGCTGTACTTGTTTGCCAGCTTTTTGCTTCTCATGGAGCGTGAGAGAGAGAGAGAGAGAGAGATAATCTTCCAAATTCCCTTCACATAGGATATATATATATATATATTACATCCTATAATTTTGTTTATTAGCATTGTTTCCTAGGAATCCTAATTTATTTTAATGTTGAGATTATTACAATTCTTCTCCTAATTAAAAGGTTTAATTACATCAGATTTATGTGTGTAAATTAAGCAAAGGCAAGGAATTTGAATAGCTTACCTTCTAAATAGTTTATACAGAGAATTTGCTGTTCTTCTTTTGGAGTAATCATTATATTATAGGTTGTTGGATGAAGACATGCATTGAGCATACTCTTGAATTAAGAACAAAGTCAAGAAAACAGATGAAAATAAACATTTTGCTTATCTTGATCAACACTGCTAAGTTCTAAAGGTAATATATATAAGTACATCTCATTTCCGGTGCTCCAGAAACAGTACGTGTAACATAAAACTAATGATACATAACACTAAGGGGGCGTTTGGTAAACGTATTGCGTTTTGATTGTATTTGAATGAAATTTGTTTTTTGAATGTTGTATTTGGTTGAAAAGTATTTGTTTTGTATTTGAATGAAATGTGTGTTTGGATGAAAAGTATTTTAGAGTTAAAAAGTTGATGTGATTGGTAAAAGTAGAGATAAATAGTAGAGTTGAAAAGTTGATGTGATTGTTTTAAAAATGTTTTGAATAATAATTGTTTTCGTAGCACTGTTACAAAATTTGTGTTTGGTGTAAAATTGTATTGTATTTGAGTAAAATTAAAATTGAATTTGTTCTCCAAATGCCCCCTAAGACGTTCAAGTAGTTTAATAAACTCATTGTGTTTAAATATAATTCTTTTTTGAGTGTTATATTTAGTTAAAAAATATTTATTTTGTATTTGAATAAAATGTGTATTTGGATGAAAAGTATTTTAGAATTAAAAAATTGATGTGATGGATAAAAATAAATATAAATAGTTAAGGTTGAAAAATTAATATGATTATTTTAAAAAACTTTTAAATAGTAATTATTTTCGTCACACTGTTAAAAATAATTATATTTGAATGTAAAACTTTACGTTTGATGTACAATTAATATTTATAACGTTAAAATATATTCTCCAAATATATTATCAATGTATAATATTTTTGTTGATATAAATTTTATACTCACAATTTTAAATAATATCATATTACGAATAAAATCATATAAAATTATATATGAATCGATTAATAATTATATGTATATCTAAATAAAGAAAATTATATCTATCAGATACAATAGTCGAACAATAGACTACAACAGTTGGTTTGCTTTTATATCCCATACATGTTTATTATATGTATATCTGTTGATAAAGATGTATATATATTGGATATGGGTATCTTTATTGCAGGAATCTGAAGCAGGGGATCTTTGTTACGTACGCAAATCGTGCTTTAGGGTGAGAAATGTTGAGGGCATTTTTTTTGTAACTGGAAAAGTAACTTAAATAGCGAAAGGGCATTTAAAAAAAAAAAAAAACACACCCACCCAGATTACAGGCAATGAAGAACTATTAATACTAAAATACTTCTAAATATACAACAAATTCTTATTTCAAATAAAAAATAAATAAACCATAACATTATAATTCTTAAAAATCCAAAAAATAAGTCAAAACATTAAAAAAAAAAGAACATAGATCCTTCACCTTTATAATTAAATACTAAAACTCCGGACAATAATAATCTTATTTTTATTCAAAGCATTAATAACAATTTTAGAAGACGTATTATATTCAATATAATTGATAAAAATAAATAAGCTAAAAAAAAAGTATGATAAAAATGAATTTTGAAAAATTTATTTTAAAATAATAAATATATTTAAGATATTATAAAAAATTTATATTAAAAAAAATTTATATTTAAATAAAAATTACATTATTTTTAAATATAATTTAAATATAATAAAAAAAAACCCACTAATTTTTAAAAACTACTTTCTTCCATCCCTTTCTAACGCCCAACTCCACCCACTAAAAAATTAAAAAAAACAAAAACAAAAACGTCAACTCCCTCTATTACATCATAAATGCCCCTAAAAACCTCTAAAAAAAAAATCAATCTTAAATGATTATTTCGAACTACTACGATAGCAATTGAATTTCCCAGCAGCTCATTAATAGTAACGCACTCTGCAAAAGTGACCCTCGAAATGGGGCATTTCTTAGTTGTCAAAAATGATGCAATTATAGTCCTACATCATCATCATGGCTCAAGAACGTCCCTCTAAACAGCTAGCAAAAGAATCTCAAAATTAAAGAGACGCAAAAATATAAAAAAATAAAAAAAGGGGAAGGTTGATATAAAAAATATTAAATATTTTGTAAACTAGCATAGTACCTGAATCTGTAATGATTCCGTGATTTGATATAATCTGCCTAGTGTCCAAACAATATCACTTTAATAAGGTCCATTATTACAAAAATCCCTACCCTATGTAATCTGTGTCCGTATGCGTGTGTGTGTGTATATATATATATTTAAAAAAAAAAAAGCAGCGAAAATAGAAAACTTTTTATGCCCTGGAATGAAAGGCAAATGCGTTGCCTGAGTCCTGTCATGCCAATTGAATGAAGAGGGGCTGGAGTGATTGGTCATCTGTCATATGCACGATCTGAACGACAAATAAATGACAAAATTTTTCAGTTTTTTTTTTCTTATAAATATTTTTCATTTTATTTTACTGAATTTAACCATCCGAAATTTCTTAACACGCTTTGTAAATATAAAAATGAAAAATTTAGACTGAAATTAATTAATTTATTATAATTTTTATTAATTAAAAAAATAAAAATTTTAAATTATAAATAAAAAATTGAATCAAACGTGTTATTTGTTTATCGTATTATATTTATATTACGTTTGAACATAATTTTTATCTATATATAAAAATATTGTATTTAAATATTAATCATATTACATTTTAAATCTAATATAATTATTATTAATCATTTTATTTTTTTATTATTTTTACCAATCGTATTATATACTATCTTTCTGTTTTTATTTTTGTTAATCATATCATATATAATATAATTTATATATTTTTCATCCAAATAAATATTATATTTGAATATAATACAAATATTTTTCATTTAAATATATAATTTATTTATTATATTATATTTAAATATAATATAAATATAATTCATTACTTCAACGCCATATAAGAGTTCATCGCATGATTCCCTAATTAATTGTATCTAAATAACCTTTTGTTTAGTTTAAAAAAAGAAAACTATAAAAAACTATATAATGGGCTTGTTATTTTTCTTCTCTTTTTGACTTAAAAATGAAAAATATTAAAAACTTACGATTAAGTTTACCGAAAATAAAGATTTCTCTTTTAATTAAACTACTGCTTTTAGTCGGTTAAGAATTCAATTAAGATAGCTTTCTTCAAACGTAACACCCAAACCACAATCAAAGAAAGGAAAAAAAAAAAAAAAAGAAAAAAAAGTCTACCGTTTGATCTGTCCCAAGCGTTGAAGTTACAAGACCACTTATCCTTTAACAGTAAAACAAAAATTAAACGATATATATTATGCAAGATTGAACACCGCGTTTATAAATCATCCGATCAAAATAAATTAGATGTGATATATGAATATATTGCAAGAGAATTATAGGGTATCCAGAATTTATTATTCATTATTTATATATATATTTTGAATCGTGATCCTGTATATATCAGTTTAGTATCAATGGCCGAATCCTAGGGACATAGATTCTGGTGGGATTCTAAATAATGTGCTTGTTCTTGGGTAGTTTTATGGGAATTGGGAAAAAAAAAGGACCTCATTATGCGGATATGGTCACAAATCACTTTGCTAATTTCAACTTTGTGGCAATAAATAAAATGGTTGTGCCTTGTGTCCCCATCTGTATCTCGCAAAGAAAGCCTTAGCCTAGCCCACCGTTAGTATAATATATGACCCACAGTTTCAGCATAAACTAAGTAAGAATTCATAATTTCTAAAATAGTTAAAAAAAAAAGAGAGGAGATTCTAGAGTAAGAAATTAATTTCTTTGCTTTCATACACCTTTTCTAAGTTTCTTGATCGTGATGATGGCTTAAATCATGGCTTTAGCCAATGTTCCATCTCACACTAACCAAACTAGTCAAATGGTCAAAGTTTTTCTTATCCCTATAAATTTCTTCAGGGGAGCTGGGGAAAGGTTTTAAAGATATTTTTTTTTATTGAAAAAAAATTGTTTTGAAAAATATGTTTGAGGTGAAGAAAATAAAAAAATTAAAATTTAAAAAAAAAATCAATATAAATATTGTTTTGATCCTCTCAAAATTTTATGTAATTTAAAAAAAAATCTAATTTAGACTTGTATGCATAAAATTATAAATTTTTAAAATTTAGAATTTATTATAATGTTTTAAATATATATATATAATAAAAAGTGACGAAGTGTTGAAAAAAAATATTTTAGAGATATTTGTTTTGGTGTCCCCAACTTCCCCCTTATACCGAGGAGGGGATGATTAGTAGACACGCCCTTTTAAATGATATTAAAAAAAAAAAACATGTCACTAATCCATCAAATATATTAGTGATCACCAGTGGCAAAGCAAATAAATGCCTTAAGTGAGATCTCAATCAAATAATGATAATAACAAGAAGTGTGTAGATAATATGCTGTATTCATATTATATTTAAATATAATGTGCGTTTAAATAAAATTTATTTATATTATATTTAAGTATAATATTTATTTAGATGATAAGTATTTAAATTATATTATATATGATGTAATGGGTAAAAATGGAGAAAAAATAGGAGAAAGAAAAAGAAAATATGCGATGTGATTGGTATAAAATAATAAAAAAGTGGAATGATGATTAATAATCGTATTGAATTTAAAATTTAATTTGATTAGTATTTTAATGTAATATTTTTACGTTTAAATAAAAATTAGATTGCATATCCTAAACAGATTAGTTAAATAAATAGCAATCACTAAACTGAAACTAAAAAGCATATCCTAAACTGATCGATTAAATAAATAGTTGTGTTCTATGATTAGTACTGCTGCCAAGTTTCATCTTTATCATAACTAATTGGTTTTTGTTTTACACCTTTTGTCTGATCTAATTAAAAGATAAAATAAACTTTACCATGTTAACTTATATGGTTTGTAATTGCCTATCTTATCTTGAACTGATTAAATTACTAGGCCATATTTCTAAGACTAACCGACCACAAAGTCATGCTTTGGATATGGAGACTTGAAATTAAGCTAAATTGTTTATCAAATTGGACCAGAAATCACGTGCTAGCCTCGTTGTCTATATTTGTTCCCATTCTTCAAAGCTCAATGAACCTGAGGCAGAAGAAAAAAGCTTAGTCGGACATGTTGACACGTGGGGTGTATATACATATGTATAGATTTGTTTACATGAACACAGTTTCAACTTTTTGAGTTTAACAACTTATTTTTTATTTTTTATTCTTAACAATCAATATCTCAAATTTATAATTTTTAATAATCTAATTTTTTTACTCAAATATGTTAAAATTTGAAGGATTCTTTACACATAATTTATATATTATAATTCAAAAAAAATATTATTAATCATTTTTATTTATTTATAATATAATTCTTTTAAAATCGTTAACTTAATTAACTTATCCTCAAATTTAAATATAAACTTTAAAATGAAATTTATATTCAAATTAAGTAAAAATAATTAATAATATCCCTTTTAGATTATAGTATGTAAGTTTTACGTCAAAATATTTAAATAAAAAGGACTAAATTATCAAAAATTATAAATTCAAAAGTTGCTTATAAAAAAAAAGTTTAAAATCTAAATTTTCAAATTTAAAAAATTGATGTGCGTTCATATTAATGAGTCTAAGTCATATATCCATTTATATATATATATATAGAGAGAGAGAGAGAGTCATATATTCTCGTGGTGGTATTGTATAGAGCATGTCCTTTTGAGTTTCAGATTTTGTTTTCTTTTCCTTAGTAGTGCTTCCTACACATTAAGCACTAAGTTTTACGGAAAATACTTAGATAAAATTATATAATAATATTTATAGTATAGTACTTCATCAAATATTTTGATTTGATATTGTTATAATTTTCTAAAATTTATGTGATTTGATAATTGAAAAATGTATCCTACCTATAACAATTCATAAACTTTTTCTGGTAATCGATAAAGAATTCTTTTTATACTTTCTGCCAATTGTAAATGTCAAATAATGGATTTTTTTTATTGCTTTCAGTACAAACCATCTGCCAGGTAGCTATGATACGCATTATTATCATAAGTATTGTAAATTAAAATGATTGTTTTAATTTTAATTTTATCACTGGCAAGTTATATTTAATGAGTTTCATGAATAACAAAAAACTTTTTTGAATTATATATCATTCTCCTATGTTTTTTATATTTTATTTTTTACGAGTATATTTACGTTTTATTAAATATATATATAAAGTCTTACGTTCCATATTGAATGTAAATCTGTACAGTAACATAAAATTATGAACTATAATTATTAAAAATATAAATTTATATAAAAATAAAAATATATTTATAAAATATTTTTTAACATTTTGATAATTATATATCTTCTCATATAAGCTTATATTTTTAGTAACGAAAAATTATATTTTCAATAACTTAGGATCACATAGACGGTGACTAAAAGAAATCGAGTGGCTGACACATAGAGAAGGTGGCGTTACTGTTGGATTATAACGCTCGTCTACAATATGGATCAGGGGGAAAAAATAAAAACTCGTTACCTTTACGCATGTTCTCTATGTAGATATGTGCACTGTTACATGCACAGAGCAAACGACAAAGCTTTTCCGGAAACCAAGGTGACGTTTGGTATTATTTTTGAAATATTTTCTGTTTTCAAAAAAATTGAAAATGAGAATGTTTTGAAAACTGTGTTAAGATCATTTCTGAAACTGTGTTTGGTTATGTTTTCTAAGTGTATATTTTAAAAAACATAAAAATAAAACTTTGTTTAGTTATATTTTTTCAAAACCCATTTCATTTTCAAAAAACACAATATTTTATGGAAATGAAAACAAAAAGTGAAAACAACTTTTTTTCGTTTTCAAAAAACCCAAAAAAACAACATAGTTAAAAACGGTGTTTTCGAAACGGTTTTGAAAACGTTAAATAAACAAACGCTATTTTGAAACTATTTTCATTTTCTGTGTTTTTGAAAATGAAAAATCATTCTCAAAAACAAAAACAAACACTCCCCAAATGTTCCGCATCTTGGAAACTTCATGACAGCAAATCCCTACATACCAGTGTACTTTTTTTTTTCTTTTTTTCTTTTTTTGAATAAAAACATGGGGTACACTCAGAAACGCCCATGGTATAACTATATCTATATGCTATATCTATATATCTTCTTTCTATGCATGACCTTTCTATATATACTTCTCATTTACCCACATTTGGTTTTCACTAAGCTTTGTAACTTCTCTCACCTTTGCCTATACCAAGGCCACCATATTATTCGGGAATATACATACATACATACATACATATATTTGTGACATATATATGGATGTGTTTATTTCCGAAGAGTATGTTATTAAGCGAAGGATGGAGAGAAAAGCAGCTTCAAGCAATGGAAAGAGCACCGCCAAAACGACGTCGGATTCTGGGAGCTGCAGTAACATTCATCAGATCAAGGAGATGAAGAAAGCTCGGTCTCCACAATCTTTTGGGGTAGATTACAACAATAAGGTTTTGGTATCTGGTGGTGAGAACATAGTTTTTACCTGCTTCTCAGCCTAAACTAGTTTTCCTAGTTAATTAGTCATATATATGTATGTGGTTTATATAGAGCCCTTTTTTTTCTTGTGTGTGTGTGTGTGTTTTTATAAAAGGTTGTAATGTTGTATATGCTAAGTTATTGTAAAACATTAAATTCGAGTAGTATTATTATATGCCCAAAACTTATCACTAATTATGGCAATGTATTATGTGAACAAAATTGCTGCAGTGAGTTGGATTGGATTTAGTTCAATATATCCGAGTGGTTAATCTTATCCAAGTTAATTATGATCATTGCAATTTTGGGAGAAGAGGATATCCAAAGTTTATATATTTATATATGTAGAACGAAATTATTTTAGTGGAGCTTAAAAATATTGCACGTTCCAAGTTTATATCAAATTTGAGCTGGCCAAGTTTTGTTGTTTTTGATTGGGCCTAAACCATATATAGCATTCTGTCATATTCCTTTTAGCCGTTTTGGTTGAAATATCGATTACAACTTTTCCAATAGAATATATGGAGATCTTTGAGAGATCAAAGAAAAAAGGATCCTCTTTTATATCTCTAAATGTATGACAAGACATCCATTCATAAATGAGATTGACATTAAGACAATGTATTAATTCTTTTGAAAGTTATTTATTTGGACTCTTGGTCGTGTAAAGGTTAATTATCTCGAGAAATTAATTTATATTCATTCATAATTAGAGCCTCAAAAAAAAAAAAAAAAAAGCACGAAAAGAAAAATGCTTTAATTAGAGCAACTATAAAGTTGAATATCATAATTAATAATTGATATATAGATCCCACTTGTGAGCTCATATTATGAGTCACATTTTTTATTAGTATATGATGTTTATCACTTATATTTTGATGTATTTAGTATTATTTATTAGAAAAATAGAAAAGATTTTGAATATCGGGTGACACAAATAGAGAGAATTAATCCTGCTTTTATCTAATAACTCAATTAACTGACATATGTAAATAAGAAAATAATAAGCATGAAATATATATACATATATATATAGTAGTAACTAATCAAAATCAAATAGCTTTGACCTAATAAGTATACATATACACGTCTTTATATCTACAAACATTCACGATAAGTCAACAACACTAACAAACAAAAATGGTGCACAAATTATAAATTTTTTGGATGCATTGGTTTAGAATGAAATTTATAAATTAAAGTTAATTGACTTTATTAAAATTAATTAAAATTTGTATTGCAACTTTTTAGAAAAAAAGACTAAAATTTGGATGGAATTTTTAGGTTGGAACCTTAGAACCAAATGCATTCCATATTTCTTATATGCAACTTTAACGTATCTTTATTTATCAAGAAACTTTAACTATATTTCCACACATATATTTGTATGAATGTATCTAGCTATATGTCATAACACATATAAAAATATATATAGAAGAGAGAGCTAGAATAAATCTAATGCTACATTTGGAGAACATATTTTGGTGTTATAAAAACCAATTTTACACTAAACTAAACGTACAGTTTTACATTTAAATATAATCATTTTTAATAGTGTTCCGAAAATAATTATTATTCAAAAGTTTTTAAAATAATCACATCAACTTTTCAACCCTAACTATTTATCTTTACTTTTACCAATCACATTAAATTTTCAACTCTAAAATATTTTTCATCTAAACACATATTTTATTCAAATACAAAACAAATACTTTTCAACTAAATACAATACTAACCCCCCCCTAAGATTCGAAAACTGCTTCCCTTTCCACCGTAGCAATAACCTGATCATCATCACCAGGGACGTGGTCACAACAATCAGAGACCAAAGGCACCAAGAAATCAAACAAATCAGTGGACACAACAGCCGAAGCGACGTCGTCTTTGTGGACTATCCTCCTCTTGCCTTGCATGGTCATTGTCCAAGATTTTTGGGTGAGTTCCACAATGAAGAGCTCACATGCCTTTGCCAACACCACCGGGGACTCCCCGGATATCATCTTCACGTCGCCCCCCGATGATGATCGCTTCATGATCTTCTTGATCCTCGCCAATGGCAATGAGTGGACCCCACTTCCCCCTCCAAACCTTATTCCCGAGTACAACCCTGCTTGCCTCATATTTAATTTTGAATCTCGTCCCAAAGGTATAAGTTAAGATCGATTAACGTTATAATTTGTTTCATAATATAACGTTTTGAAAAATGTTCTAGTATTTATAGTAAGACTAGTACTATAGCTTTTGTATAGAATATTATTGTAGGGCAGGCCAAGCCTGCTTAAGCCGGCCAAAATCCAATAATTAGTTGTTAGTAATCTGTTTTCTTATATGACTTTCCAAAATATGCATGTATATTAACGTTGAATTGGTGAGGCATTTGACTATGAAAATAAATAATAAAGAAAGCAAAAGAGAGTTAAGATGGGTTTTATAATAGGATTTGACATAATAAAGGGGAATAAAGAATGAACTTATATAAACATGTTGGCAGATGAGAACAAAAAATAGTCAAGGATCTAGATATAATTGGTGTAAAAATTGTATGTTTGTGCTCAAACTACTGATACTTGCAAATGATCTGGTGCTTTTTTTTGAGACGACGTCATCTTTAAATGTAATAGTGATATCTACAGTAATTATACTCCGTCGGGAACCATGGTTGGAAATAATTATCATTATATACGTGCCATTGTTCATGATAATTTTAAATATATTTCAAATATAATTATATCGTGTTATTTCTTTTTTATTGATGGACTCTAATGGTGTGTTTGATACACACATTTAAAGTGCATTGCATTTAAATACAATGCAATTTTTTCCCAAGTACAAAAGTATTTCATTCAAATAAAAATCACATCACATTTTAAATACAATACAATTATTATTTATTATTTCACTTTTTCTGTTATTTTTATTAATTACATCATATATTCTTTTTCTCTTTCTTTTTTTCTTTTCTACTTTTACTCATCACATTACATATTTATTATTAAAATACAATTCAAACACTTTTCACCGAAATACACATTGCATTCAAATGCAATGCTAATACTTTTCCTCCAAACACAAATTATATTCAATGCATTACATTCAAACGCAATGCAAATACAATGTATTCACCAAATGGATCATAAAATTTCTTTTATAATCGACATAAATGAGAATAAAATAACACCAATAATCTTTTTTTTAATTAAATAATAACACAAATATAAAGAATGTCATATGGATGCAAATATTTGACCAAATAAAATTATTTAAGCCATAGTCTTGTACTTATTCAAGTGTTGGCTTATATCAAACATTGAAAATGTTCGGTTGAGATTTGGTCTAACCTTATTGAATAAACAATATTATTCATGTTAGACGGTTGCATCTACATCATATATGTGGGTGGGTTAATTTCCGATTAAATAAAAGGATGATTAATTATACTTTTTTCTATGTGGGATAAGTTAATAATACTATTAATCTGCTTTCTAATGAGACATTGCACGCTAATTAACATTTGCTTAAATTAATTGCAAATTTGGTGCTTTTGCGCGCGACGACGTCATTTCCAAATTGTAATTGCTTCCCACAAAAATGTTAATAAAGTAGCTAATCAACTCTGTGTGTGTGTATACATACATAAATACATACATACATACGTACATCAATATAGATCATGTATGATTGATATAGATATACTTCTTTTTCCTAGCACATGTTATAGACGTTTACTGGCAAATACTTGGTCAAACTAAATGACCAAATGATAGTTTGACTGATTTTGATACAGGATCTAAACGTTAGAATTACAAGTCATTTGATTTCGTGATCGGAAAATTAGAAGTAAAAATAAAGTTATATATATATTTTAGATACTGATATTCACAACCGGTTAAAAAGAATCTATAAAGATAGTTTATAACTCATCATATTAAAAATGCACTAGCCACCACCTAAGTCATTTATAAATTCGAAATTTCGAACAAACTTAAAATGTCCTAAACAGCAGAAAGAAATAAAAAAGGTTAAGCTATATATATATATATATATATTTTTTTTCAATCAAAAGTTATGTCCATTGCTTCTGAAATTAATCACTAACAAAGCATGAAACAACTGTTTGTGTTAGAAAAACCAAGACTATTTAGAACTAATTAAATTAAGACAATTAAAACTATGTATTCATACATCACATATTTATGGCAGTAAAGGACAAGTTTATGCACAATAGACTTAAAATAAATATCAAAAATAAAAACCATAAGGTCTATAATTAAACAAAGTTCAAACAACTAAGATTCTTCACTTTCAGTCATAAATCAGACTTAAAAACTAAGACCCTTAATATTCAGTGACATGGATACCACCTTACACCAATAAGCTGGAATAATAATTCCAGTTTATTGGTAAATTTATATCACTAAATTCATCAGCCGTATCATCTCTATGTATATGTTCACCTTGAAGTTAAGCATTTGGCTTGGTAGTTAGAAAATTAATGGCCGGATGAGATTTGGTGTAACCTATATACATATATATTTATATATATGCGTGTGTATTTATACATATTGTTATATATAATTAAAGGTTTGGGTGGGATTACTGCTTTGATATCATATAGATGAGATTTGTTGGGGGCCCAAACAATACCTGTACACGCTGAGTTGCGAGAAAGGCCATGTTAATGGACGGTAGCCCAAAAACAAGGAAAACAGAAGCTGTTTACCAAGCCTGTATGGTGCTGCATTCTCAACATATATTAAACATTTTAGGACTTGACAAGTTTCATTTTAAACTTTTAATTTTCGCGAATTATCTTCTAAGTCTAATTAAGTGTGCTATAGATTGCATCCAGAATGCTAACTACTAAAATTTGAATAAAAGTATTTTTTTTTTGTACGTTGTGTGATCTCGTTTTGAAGGATAAAACTTAAAACTATAACAAAGACATTTTTGTTTAGATTTTAAGCTTTGTTTGATTTACGGATTCAAATCTAAATTTTTTAGTTCAATTTTATCTTTTTCTAAATAGTTAAAAAAAATTATAACTACGTTAATCAACTTAAACTTAAAAATTTCATTTCGTTTCATATTCAACTTACATATTAAATGAATTAGTTTTTATCGATTTCATCATACATTCTGTAATACTTTATGACATTCAGAGATGATTCAAAAGATAAATTATCAACTGAAAAAAAAAAAAAAGTGAGATAGTATCATGAAAAACCAATATTTCCTTTTCTTTTTTTGGTTGGATTATTTTCATAAACACCAATATTCCTTTTTAATATAAAGGAAGTGATATTTTGAACAATTTTCTATATATTAGAGGATATTTTGAATGATTTTGATAAAATTGAGGTTAATTTAAATAAAGATCTATAATCTAAGAGTAATTTATAAAAATAATTCTCTTATTAACTTTTCATAAAATTCAAACTTTTGTTAAAATTATGAATAAATATACATGAAAGGAATATTTTGAACATTTTTTATATATTAAGAGATATAATAAGTAAATTAAAAAATATAAGGACTAATTTAAACGAAAATATATAATTTATGAATAATTTATGAAAATAATTTTTTTAATTTATTTAATTGGAGTTTCATTAGTATTCTTTTTTTCCCATTTTTTTAATTTGTTTTTGGTTCCTTTTCAGAAGGATTGAACTGTCGCAGCCTGGACAGATTGTACCTCTCCTCGTTTTGAGCCTTTTGCTTTCATTGATACAGATCTCAAGATTTTCTATTCTATTCCATATATAAATGTATTCTGCTTCCTGTTCCTCTGTCTGTCCACAAGCCTCAACATATCCATATGTAGGGATACATTCTGGCACTCAAGTGGATATAGTCAAAGACTGCTAAAGTGAAATGAAGATGAGCTAGCTAATTCCTTTACTGTTTTTTATCATCACGTGCCACCTATGCACATTTGGCTGTCGGTACTACTCTCTAGCACGTGATTTCTCTTTTACTTTTTTTTTTTTTTCCTTTCACTTTTCTTTTCTTTTCCACTAATGTATATATATATATATGTATCTTTATATATGCATATGTATATATATTTATTTATATATATATGTATACGTATGTTAACTGCTTTGCATCTATTCTCTGAGAGCAAACACTACTTTTGTTTTTGCGCTTCAAAGGAAGCAAAATCATGGAAGCAATTGAAGTCCTTCCTGGAAAGTTTTTCTTTGAACCACTTTTAATGGTGTTTACTCTTGTGCGAGGAGAAGATATGATGGGTTTTTTAGAATTTTAGACCGCTTTCACGTGAGTGCTTTCTGTTGTCTCTCATGTGTGCAGAGACGCTAATCATCATCCTCTCTCTCTCTCTCTCTCTCTCTATACACACACACACACATGCATACCCATATATGTGTATCTATATATGTTTTTCTTGTTGTGCGAATCAATCAAGTCTTTTCCATCCCAAAAGAGGAGAAAAGAACAAAAAAAATCATGGTTTTAATAAGGCAAAAGTGAAATGAAATAGAAGAAGATATCAATTTAGTTGTACATCTAATTTTGTGATGATCTTTTTATTTCTACAAGCTAACGAGTAACGACAGCAAATATGAAGACTTTATATCTGTTGTCAGTCACATGAGAGGAGAAAAGTTATATAAAGTGCAAATCTTAGGAAGCTTCATGTGACTTAAAGCAATAAAGCGGATAACTATCTTAACAGATTAAAAGCTAACAAAAAAAAAAGGATTTTTTTTAGAAGGATGTGAAATAAACTTTTTCTTCTTTTTCTTAAATAATTTCTTTCATGAAAATATATGTTCAAGTATATATTATTCTCAGCAGTATATCAATACTTTCTTAAAAAGAAACCTATTATGTAGACTTGCATAAATCTTTGTAAATAAATTCTATATATTTACATGGTGTCGTGGGGCTTGAAATTCTGTCGTGTTTTAAAGATTTTGTTAATGTTTAATTCAGAAATTTATAAATCTTGAAAGTATGCCTTTGGAAATAGGTTTAGATTTGGGACAAATCATGCAATTTTTATTCGTGTGTTAGTAAGAAGAAGGGGTTGCTACCGATCATCCCCTCCCTTGTTCATTGTTTGTAGAAGAAGTCTTAGAGTTCATTATTGTAATAAAAATAGGTTTGATTAAATTTTATTTAAATGATAGACCTTATGTTGGTCGTATCATTATAAAATGACGTCCTCACATATTTATAGTCACAATAATTTATAATCGGGGAAGACCTTTTTTTTATTAAGATTACCGAATATCAAACTTTTATGCATTCTAAGAGATAAAAAAAAAAAAAAATTGAGTTCCATCTTGAATAATTTATTATCGGGGAAGAGCTTTGATTATTACAAGCATTCGCATTCTAAGAGTAAATGTAGAAAATACATAGCAAACCATAATGTGTGAGTAAACTACACTCACATAGGTGGTGGTGAGGTAGTCATTAATAAGCATGCTCAACCTAAGCAAATATGATTGCTTCATTGAAGGAAGGGCACTTAATTTGTCTTTGTTACTCCCAAGTTCTATAATTATGAGACTATGATTAATTATTAAATAAGCTATTTATTTTATATTTTGTCCCTCCAACGTACTTCTAATTATAATACAGAATAATTAATGAATTAGAAGCTTTGAGGACATTTAACACAAGCTCTACGTCAAATGCATCAGGTTGTTGAATTAGGTTCACCGAAACATTATTATTCCACAATGAATAGGTGCATGGTCCACTGTCATTATACTATTAATCTTAAAAAGAGGGAAACGAGAGCCCAAGAAAATATATAAGGTGTAATAGTACACTGAAGATCTGTACTTACTGACTGGAGTTGTTAAAAAATATGAAAAGAGGAAAAACTATACTTCACTGGAGATGTTAAATTCTTTACAAAGTTAGGTTAATGAATATTTGCTTCTAATTTCCTTGGGTTAATTCATCCTAAATTTGTATTTAAATTGTCTAATAAAAATGCGACGCATATATAGTTTTGTGTAAGTTGATGCTCTATACTTGTTACAGATTATTTTTTTAAATGTATATATAGCTGTCCGTAAACTTTGGCACACCCGTTTTATAATCAGCACTACTAATAAAGCTACTCATCGTATATCAAACCCTTCATTCTGATCTAATAATAAATATAGATATATATATAATGAAAATAATCCAATCACAAATTGGTTAATAAAAAAAAAGAATAACAAAAAAGAAATGGCCATACCAAGATGTAGATTAGTACAACAATGGGAATTGAAAAAGATCCGATCTCTTAAGGGAGAAAAAAAAAGAGGGGGAGAGAGAGAGAGAGAGAGAGAGAGAGGGGCCTCGTAAAACTCCTTCTTACTTGCAAAACTTAATGAGAAAAGCTTGAAACAATACGTTTATTATGTACTTTGGTATATTTTTCAGCTTCTGGTTGACAAAATATAGTAGGATATCAGTGAAGTTAAAAGGTTGCATTAACTTCTAGTCCTCATGCTTGTTCATTAAGACATATGATAACTCAATAATAACTCCCAAAAGTATTGACACGTAGTAATAATCTTAACTTATTTAAACAAAAATAAATTAGGATTAGTGAACAATGAATTGCACCATAACCAATGAAATAACATAATTTGGTAAAAGTGCAAAGTTTTGGGGTCATGATCATGAACATGAACAAAGTGGATCAAGGGTCCCTCTCTCATAAATAAAAATTGGGGAATACCTGATTTAAGTTGGAGGGACCATCTTTAGCAAGTGCACGATAACCATATTCCCTTTGTAAATGACACCATCATCAACATCTATATAGTTCTAACTCTTCCTTCTATGATGATGATGCTGTGGAATTGCCTTTCTCCAACCTCATCTCCCTCACCCACTTACCTTTTTTTTTTTTTTAATTTTTAAATTTTCTTTTCTCTCTATTGATCAATTTGAAGCTTGTTTTTTTTTTTTGGGGTTAATTCCAAGAGGTTTTTCATTGGAGTTTTAAGATCTTCATAATGGTAAACCTATGAGCATATATTAGTTACTCCATGGTTTTTTTTTTTTTTGAAGGTTTTAGGACCTTCATACGATCTTTGAAACTATACATGTTATTGCAGCGTTTGCAATAGGTGTGAGGTCCATAAATGATATTTCAAGTATCTTATGATGGCTAAATAATTTCAGTACTATTTATATTATATTATACATATGCATGTGCGTCTATACATATACACGTATATGCATATCTAGCTAAACGGTATTCTATTAGGTTTCTCCAACTATATCATTACTTTCTTTGACCTCGTTTGATGTAATGTCTCAAGTCCAAAAAATTGATTTTGAATTTAATCTTATGTTTGATTCGCTATTCCGTTTTAAGCATTTTAATTCATGATTTGCACTGTATTTTGGATTCAAAAATATTATTCACAAATTTTCTCTCAAACAAAAAATGTATCAACCACATGAAAAAAATAAAGGGAAGTATAATTTCTAACGCAAGTTTAAACCTAACTTTTATTATCTAAATATTTTTAACTTAAAATAAAATTATCTGACTTAAACTTGAATATTAAACATAAGATTTATCTTATAATTGAACTCATTTCAAATTTAATCTAAGGTGTTGTTTGGAGAAAAAATTTCATTTTAATTTTACTCAAATACAATACAATTTTACACAAAATACAAATTTTGCAACAGTGCTACAAAAACAATTAGTATTCAAAGTATTTTTAAAACAATCACATCAACTTTTCAACTCCACTATTTATCTCTACTTTTACCAATCACATCAACTTTTCAACTCTAAAATACTTTTCATCCAAACACACATTTTATTCAAATACAAAACAAATACTTTTCAATCAAATACAACATTTAAAAAACAAATTTTATTCAAATACAATCAAAATGTAATGCGTTTACCAAACGCTCCTTAAATTTTTTAACTTAAAATCTCAATCCAAACAAGTCCTTTATTTGGATATTTTGCCCAAAAAGTCCTTTTAAGAGCAATTGGTGCAGGAGATTCCCCACATATTTCTATTTAGAGTAGCACGAACAGCTAAGCCTTGGCCGGTATGGGTTTTTATTACTACATTGAACACATTAATGTACAATGTTGTGGAACTTAAATGCAATGGAACATGAACTGTGTTCTTTTTCTTTCTTCTCCTTTTTTTTTTTTCCTTGCTGGCACATTGGATTGATGAATTTGTGGGCATCATATAAAAGAGTGAAAAACAATTAAAGTACATAAAATTCACAAGTTAACAATAATATAATGGTATATTACACAATCTATAGATTAGGAGACACACTATTTTTGCCTAAAAAAGACAGGGAAAAAAAAAGGGGTGTCACAATGGCCCTTTGCATTGAAAACTGTGCTCATTATGATAATGTTATGGACCCCTAGCTAGCCTGTTCTTCATCGCCCCATTACAACGAGTTGTGAGTTTGATTAATGACATGTGAAGTTGCCACAACCATTCTAGGCCATCAAAAGCTGGAAATATGTTTGTAAAAATGCACCAGTTACTTGGGGGGGGGGTCCAAAAACTTGTTTTCAACTACACTCAGGACATTGTACATGACAAACTTAAAAACTTCCTCCCCCACTTGAAAAGAGAAGGGAAATTAAAGAAATAACAATAATCAAATTTAAAATAAGGGGAAATTATGTAATGGATCATCCACTATAGAGCATAATGTATTCATATACATCACATTTTGTATAATTTGATCGGCTGGTAAGATTAATTAAAGGATTTAAATTAAATTGTGCATGTTAGATATGAATGAGAGAATTTTAAAAAAATATTCGTTAAACAACATCAACATAAACAATTTTATAAATACCATCTAATTTAAACATATAATCAAAGCCAATGACTCCTATATTCCATTGCTTAAGTCTCCTAAAGATCAAATTCATGACTTTTGTTTTTACACATTTGGTTTATATTTTTGTAGTTTTACTTCAAATCGAGTAGAAAAACCTAACATCATAAATTGAGATCATTAATGTACAATCCAAGATGTTATGAATCTTCAAGTTTCTATACTTGGGTATATTGTGGCCCCAATGCAAGGGCAGTTAGAATGGTAGTTGAAGTTCAAGAAATAGAGAAAAAAAGGGAAAAAGGAAAATGAAGGCTAAAGTTTGATAGTGAAACTGCAAGATAGTTATTTATGTGAAATACGTGTACAGTGAGGAAATGGGCTTGTATGGTGATGTCTGGTGGTGTCTGAAAACTCACGCATTAGACTCACGTGGACTATATTTATCTCTCTCTATATATATGTAGATATAGATATAAATGTATAAGTGTTTCACCATAGTTAATATAACCTCACCTCATCACGCCCTACCCATGAGCCAGCTTTAAAGCCAAGTAAAATACGGACAGATAAATAGTGCTGAAAGCAACTACCTTGGTATCCCTACTACATTCTATATGTACCACATACCACCACTAGGCTAAACCTACCCGACATCACCATTCCCTTTATATACATATATATATATGTATGTATATATTTTGGATTGTTGTGCTGTGAAGCAATATTATCTTCGGTTTCAAACATGAGCAATTTTAGTTTCAGTAGTTGTTTTCTTCATTTGTAGCTAATTTGCTTTTGCTTAACTTTGTTAAGAGATTGGAGGATATATATATATATATATAAACAATTTTGCGTAACAGTAGCAAGTACACGCGTGTATTAAAGTAATATATGCTTAATATACTATTATAATTAGTTAGCGAGTGCCTTCAAAGAATACTATACATATTGCTTTTGCAACATCAACGCAACATTGTGTTTGTTTTGTTCTTCAATATTAGTTGGTGTTTTAGTAGAATATGAAAAAGACACACACACACACATATCTATAATAATAAGGATAATCTTATATGCATGCTCATTGACTTTTATAATCGTTCCTTTTTTTTTTTTTGAAAATTATAAAAATATTCTTACCTTATCTCTTAAATTTTTAACTAGTTCTATCTTACTTCTTATATAAGAGTTTCCATTAAACACAATGAGAACATGATCTCTTTCGAAAGAATTTTAGTCACAACAGAAACGGAAAAAAAAAAAAAAAGATCTTTTTTATATATGTTTTAAATGAAAACTCTAACGGAATCTATAAAATAGATTAATTTAAAATTCAACAAGAATAATAAGAGTTTTAGTGTTCAAGATATTGAATGAGAATAATCTTAAAATTGAATGTACACAGCTAACCTTAGGAATGAGTCTCTCCACTAGTTCATGTGGTCCTTTGCTTCATGTATATGTAAGATTATTTCCCAATAATTGAGCTACAATACCAAACGGCAGTTGCATCTTACATTAACATACATAATTATAATATGTTACAAATAAACGTATAATCTGAATCTGATTCTCCTCTTGCTAGTAGCTACAAAAATACATGAGAATAGTCCGCTAAACCACTAATAAAACAATCATATATATATATATTAAAAAGAAAAAGTAAATTCAGATAATTATCAATGGACATATAATATAATCAAACAATATATATTGATATATATATATATATTTTTCCAGTGAACAAACAAATCGGACATTAAATGCTGTAGTAGCAAGCACGTGAATACTTCATGGTACTCTTATGTATTCATATGCAAATAAGTTATTTTTCCCCTGTATAATGTCACTATGAGCAATATTTGGCATTAAATAGTATGTACATTGTTATTTTATCAAAGTTTTGATATTTGTATTATATAAAATAACGAATAAGTAACTGAACAAGAAGATTAAGTATTTTTTGCTTAATAATTTTTTTTTTTCAAAATCAATCATATTCCAATTACTCTCAGTATCTAAACATGCCATTAAACATCTGTGTTTTATCAAAGATAGCAGATTGGTGAATTTATTTTTGACTTCAAAATGCCAAACAAAATGGTACTGCTCGCCATTATGTTTTTTGCAGTGACCATTTCCTTTCACCAAAATGCCTTTGGAATTACTTGTTTGGTACAGCATGGCCTCGTCCAAAGGTCCTGCACATCTTGGTCCCCAATGCACCAACTTTGCTTTGTTTTAATAAAATCACGACCAGCTTTATAATAATAATACCTTTTTTCGAGGTCAAAACGGATTTATAATTGGCTATAAATTATAAATAATACATCAAACCTTCCTAGAACCAATAGTTTCTTTGTGGGGTTGTGTTTTCTGGCTACACCTACCTAAAGATTCTATTCCAGTTGCAAGCAGATCTTACCAGTAATTAATACGTGTAAAACTTGATAGTTATATGGCAGTGTCTATGAAAATACCATATCGGACCACAAATGGCGATAACAAGGTGATAAGTAGGTTTTATCTTGAGTTTTCACTTTTATTAAGTGAAAATTTGAGTTATATGTTTTACAATTGAGTCATATTTGACATAGCCTATTAGCTCATTTGAAATAAAAGTGCAAACTAAAAATTTTGATTGGATTTTTTTTAAATAAAAAAAATTATAATAGTTTTTAAAAAGTTAATTATCTTCAATCTCAAATTCCGTTACTTTTTATTCCAAATACAAGTGTTTTTGGTGGATTATAAGGAAAATACTTTGTTAGTATAACTCTGTTTTAAACTATTTGTTCTGTATCAATTTCTATTAACCTTGTATTTTTTTTAACATTAATATGATTTTAATTATATTTAACATTAAAATACATGATCTCACTGGAAAAGTTAGATATGATTTTTTTTTTACCTTGTTTACAAGTATTTTATTTGATAAAATGGATCTTCTCCGACAAACATATTTCTAACTTCAATGCCCTCCAAGGGGGTAAAGTCAAGTGTCTTAAATTAATTTTGTCCCTTATAAAATGGTAGGCCGAATGATGTGTGGTTTCCACAAAAGGATGGCAGGTCTTCAACACAAAAAAATTTACATTAAAAAGAACCATACATTTTTTTTGTAAAAAACCTTACATATAATTTGATACTTTTGGAAAACAAAAAAAAAATAAAAAATGCATCACTCAAGTTACAAAGTCATTATCATGATATTACATTTAATCAGAGAAATATATAGCAGCCAAGTGACCGTTGGTGTACTATCTTTGGACAATTATCCGGTAGATCCCTAGCCTAGGAGCATAAAGCTAAGAACAAAAATACCAAAATGCCCCTCAAATATACATGAAATAATTTCCAAGTAATTCGTTCCATCTCAAAATTACTAGTACAAATAAAATGAATGAGCCAAGTCACAATCTAGAACGTCTTGTTATGTTTTCATATTGTCAATGTCATGAATGCCAACAAGCCTAGATGAAAATAATAATAATAACAATGTGATGTGAAAAAGAGATGGGTGTTTCTGTAAATTTCTACACAAGAAATTATTAATATATCAAGTATTTTCCACATTGACATAGACGTTCTCTTCAATTCTGGCTACAAAAGGCAACTAGGGAAAGTCTTGAACGTCGTTGTTGCTTAAATTTTGGAAAAACAAAAACAAGTGAAAAAAAAAAACACCCCTATTTTTTGTTCTTTTTTCCTTTGTTTTTTGAGGGGGAGGGGTGGGTGCGAAATTGAATCCAATGAGCCAATGAATGTGTATTATTGGGAAAAAAAGAATTCATAAAAATACATTTTATTTGGGTCTTATCTTGCAAAAAGTGTTCGTTAGCATGAAAATGACACAACCAAATCTTGAAAAAGAATCCAATAATACCATGTCTAATGCACCTTCTTTTAGACTCTATTAAACAATTAAAATAGGAATAATCAGAATTACTTTCATAATAATGGGTCCTACCAAACTCACCAAAAAAGAACTTATCCATTATATGAAGTATGAGTAACTCGATTTAATATTATCAGATTAAATACGTATATAATACATGTTTATGTAATACCACACACATGACACAACTACATGAACATAAAGTGAGCATTAGTAACTTATAATAATAATAAAAAAAAGAGTAAACTCACAATAATATGAGCGTATATTCTGAAAAATCTCTAGTAAATTAATCCCCGATCCCAGCTGAATCACATGGATATCCCACTTGCCGAAGTTGAAATTTTCAAACCAAATCCTTGAATATGTTTTGTTGGATTTACAGCAGTTTTTTTTTTTTTTTTAAACAAATAAAACATGTTTTCCTAAACAAAGATTACTTGAAAGCAAAGTACAAGAGCATGCATGTAAAATGCAATAGAAAAATGAAAAACAAAGAAAATTCATTCTCACTGTTCCTTTGACCCAACGCACTGGGGCCACCACCGGATATTATACAATAATTACTTTATTCGTATATATATATATTTGTAATTTACCTAAATAAATTTTTTAATAAAAAATTAATAATATCCTCACTCGATAATACTTATTTTTAAATTTTAACAATGGGATAAATCTTAAACTTTAAAAACAAATTATATATAATTTTTTAATTAAAAAATTCTTATAAATATTAATGTTTTGTTAGAACTCGAGTTTTTTTTAGGAATTAAAAATTTTTAGATATAAAAAATAAAAAATTTTTTAGAATTTTTTCAAAAATAAAAAGTTGTTTAAGAGGAGGAAAAATTTTTTTTTGAGAGTTTTTTCTTATTTTTCAAAAATAAAAAATTTTAGAGGTTTAGATACAAAAATTTAAGTAGATATATTTTCTAAAAATTAAAAACTTTTTATTTTTTAAATTTAAAAATAAATATAATATAAGATTAAATATAAAATAGAATAAAAATAAAAATTTGAAATAAATATCCTCTATAATCGTACCATCTTCACCGATGGTAATTTTATCTAAATAATTTATATCTAAATGGAAGCTTCTCGTGCAATATTTTCTAATTTTTAATATATAAAATTTTAATTTTCCTTACACAAAAATACAAGTGTCACAGTTTCCTATGGGAGCATTACAGTGAGATAGAGAGAGACAGAGAGAGAAGCAAGAGAGAGAAATATGCAGCTCCTCAGATCTGCTCGTTGGTCTTGTCCTCTTCTTCTTCTTCTTCTTCCGAGTTTCTCCAAACTCGTTCCCGAGGATTCACATTCCAACCTTCTTTGAAAATCCGAAGCCTCTCTCTCTTCCCTCCACTCGCCACTCACTGAGTCAACTCTCTGCTCTCTCTCTCTCTCTCTCTTTTTTGTGCTCTGTTTCTCCAAGCTCGGGGCTTTACTTCGCGGTGCTCGCATTGCGCCCCCGCCGGTGGCCGTAGCGATCGCGATGTCTGGTCCGGTTCTCGCTGAGCTCCGGTGACTCCGTGGAGGATCGTGTGAGCAAGAGATGTTCAAGTCCGCGCGATGGAGGAGCGAGAAGAACAAGGTCAAAGCCGTCTTCAAATTGCAGTTCCATGCAACTCAGGTTCGTCGTTGCCCCGTCCCTTCTCGATTAGGTTTCCGAGAAAATCTCTTTGAATTTCCGTTTCCGAGGTGTTTGGAGCCCGAGAAAGTCTATCAAGCTCACTCAATTTAGCTTCGCATTGCTTCCGATGCCCGATTTTCTTTCATTTTCTTATCTTCTCTCTCCTTTTCTCGTCTATATGCAACAGAGCAGAAGAATCGGATAAAAATCCGAATGTAGTTTTCGTCATTGAGATTATTAAGAGAAGAAGTGATTTTTGAAGATGATGTTTTTTTTTTTTTTTTTTTGATTTCAGGTTTCTCGATTGGGTGTGGATTCCTTGATAGTGTCTGTGATTCCCGTGGACGTCGGAAAATCGAGTGTGAGATTAGATAAAGCTACTGTTAAAGACGGGACTTGCCGATGGGAAAATCCGGTGTTCGAAACGGTTAAATTCTCCCGCGATCCGAGAACTGGGAAGATCAGTGAGAAAATCTATCGGTTCAGTGTCTCAAATGTATGAATCATTGCTTAAATGAATCGAATTTTGATTTTTTTTAGTTAGTTTCTGCGCTGTTAAGTTCTTTGTAATCAGCATTTTAACTTTCTGTTATGGTTTTGTGTAGGGTTCGGCGAAAGGTGGAGTTCTCGGAGAGGTTTCTATTGATTTTGCACCTTATGCCGAGGCCAATAAGGCTTCTACGGTCTCTCTTCCCCTCAAGAATTCGAATTCTGATGCAATATTGCATGTTAGTACTCTTCCTGTTTCAATTTGTGTTTCTCTGGGAAAAAGGATTAGATATTGAAGAACTGGTTTCGCCATCTTGTTGAATTGTTGTTTTTGTTTCTAAATAGGTTGTAATTCTGAGGCTTCAGGCAAATGTTGATCAGAGGTAATATGAGTAGAAATGTTGGTTTGTTGTGTTTTCGAATTTTTAAAGTTTTTATTCATGAATTGTGATGAGGGTTTGGTTTGGTGGGAATCATTATTGCAGAGAGGTGGAAGAGTGTGATGACATAAAGCCCAACTCTCAAGATAGAAGCTTGAAGACCCACTTGAGCAATAATGACTCGGATGTAAGCGATGTGATTGTGAGTTTCATTTAGTCCTGTTAAAGAATGATTTTGAGTAGGTCAAATAGGGGGGGGAATGGATTTTGGGTGGTGCTAAAATGCGTTGTACTTTATGTTTACATAGTCAAAATTAACTAAAGTTTAAAGGAATCGTGATGAGTAATTTGCGAATGTTTTGTTCTTAATATTTCTTATTTCAATCCTTACAGGATGAACCAATTAATAATAAGACGGCCCACAATGGTGAATTGAATGGTAACCGCAGAGCATCAAGTGGATCTGACATTACGTTGTCAAGTTCTGACAGCAGCTATGGGGTTGATACACCTCGAGAAATCTCGCAGAGAAATGTTGATGTCCATCAGGAGCACTCCTCTGTGCCTCAAAAACAAGCAGCATACGTCTCGACACCCTATGAAGAGCATCAGAGATCACAATGGGAGTGGTCTGGAGGTTCGGATCATGGAGTGAGTACAGACGGTTCAACACATAGTTCTCACAACACCCTTGCAAGAGAAAATTCTCAACAGGCTTCGGATGCTGAGATTGAAAAGCTCAAGGCTGAGCTCATTGTTTTAGCTAGACAGGCTGACGTATCTGAGTTGGAATTACAAACACTGCGAAAGCAGATCATAAAAGAGAGCAAAAGGGGGAATGATCTCTGCAGAGAAGTTGTTTGTTTGAAAGAGGAAAGGGATGCATTAAAAGCAGAATGTGAGAAGCTCAAGGCCTTTAAAAAATGTGCCGATGATGCAAAAGCTAATAGCAGATTTCAGTTGGAGGGTGGGGATCTTAGAGCTCTTGTTGAGGAAATCAGACAAGAGCTGAATTATGAGAAGGATCTGAATTCCAATCTTAGGCTACAGCTCCAGAAAACGCAGGAGTCAAATGCTGAGTTGATTCTTGCAATACAAGACCTAGAGGAACTGTTGGAGCAGAAGAACAAGGAAATATCCAGTCAGCCCAACCAATCCAGATCCAGTGAGGATGTTGGCGAGTTAAGGACTGATATTGGGAAATGCGAGTCGGACGAGGATGAAGAGCAAAAGGCACTGGAGAAGCTTGTTAAGCAGCATAGTGATGCCAATCAAACATCCTTGCTGGAGCAGAAGATCATTGACCTCTACGGTGAAATAGAAATATACAGCAGAGACAAAGACGAACTTGAGATGCAGATGGAGCAGCTTGCACTTGACTACGAGATATTGAAACAGGAAAACCACGACATCTCATATAAGCTAGAGCAAAGCCAGCTGCAGGAGCAACTAAAGATGCAGTATGAATGTTCTTCTCCCATAAATGAACTTGGATCACAAATTGAGAGCTTGGAGAAAGAACTGAAAATGCGGACAAAAGAATTCTCCGACTCTTTGGAAACAATAAACGAACTTGAGTCCCATATCAAAACCTTAGAGGAAGAAGTCAAGTTACGGTCACGAGAATCCTCTGATTCTCTGATAACAATAAATGAGCTTGAGTCCCATATCAAAAACTTAGAAGAAGAATTGAAGAAGCGGTCCAAAGAATCAGAGGATTCATTGGCAACAATAGAGGAGCTTGAGTCCCATATCAAGAGCTTGAAGGAAGAACTGAAGATGCAGTCCAAAGCGTCGGAGGTTTCTTTAGTAACAATAGAGGAGCTTGAGTCCCATGTCAAGAGCTTGGAGGAGGAGCTGAAGATGCGGTCCAAAGAATCAAAGGATTCTTTGGTAACAATAGAGGAACTTGAGTCCCATATCAAAAGCTTTGAAGAAGAACTGAAGATACAGTCCAAGCAATCCTCTGATTCTTTGGGAGCAATAGTGGAGCTCGAGTCCCATATAAAAAGCTTGGAGGAAGAACTAGAGGAGCAGGCTCAGGGATTTGAAACTGATCTAAATGCTTTGATGGTTGCCAAAGTTGAGCAGGAGCAAAGAGCAATCCGAGCAGAGGAGGCATTGAGAAAGATGAGATGGAAGCATGCAAGTACGGCTGAGAAGCTTCAAGAAGAATTTAGAAGGCTCTCCATGCAAATGGCGTCAACTTTTAATGCAAACGAGAAGGTGGCTACAAAGGCAATGGCAGAAGCTAACGAACTGCGTGGGCAGAAAATTCGGTTGGAGGAAATGCTCCAGAAAACCAAGGAGGAACTCCAGGCAGTTAGGGATGAATATGGGGCAAAATTGCACGAGCTTTCCAGTCAAATGGATGACAAAATGACTGGAATAGAACAGATGTCGTTGGAAAGTGACAACAACACCAAGCAGGTTGAACATCAAATGAGGCTCGTGGAAGAAATCAGGGAGACTTTCTCCCAGGAGATCTCACAGCTCAAAGCTGAGATTGAGAGACTAAAAGCAGAGAAAAATTGTATTTCTGAGCAAGCAGAACAGAACAGAAGTATGGTTGCTGAGTTGGAAAAGATGAAGATATCTGCTAAGGAAAATGAGATGCTGATAGAAAAGGGAAGCGCAGAAAGGTGTGAACTGATGAATGCTATTGCTTCGGTAAAGAAGGAAGCAGAGGAGTCGTTGGAAGAGTTGAATAGAATAAAGAATCTCAAAGATGATAAGGAGGCTACAATCGAACTCTTACAATCGGAGTTGGAAAAGCTCAAAGCTCAGTGCGATGCCTTCAAGAATTCTTTGTTTGAAGATGAGGTAGAGAAAGAGAAACTAAGAAAGCAGGTATTCCAACTAAAGAATGATCTAAAGAAGAAGGACGAAGCATTTGTCAGCATCGAGAAGAAGCTCAAGGATAGCAATGGGCGCACAGCAATTTCTGACAGAACAAAAACTTCTCCAAAGAACAATAAGTCTGCAGCAGCAGTTCCTCATGGTTCAAAAGAAGTTACTAATCTAAGAGAGAAAATAAAGCTGCTTGAGGTAATATAAAATCCAGACTTGCGAGTTAAATTGAAAGTTTTTATCAGAATGTGCTATTCAAGAATCATAAACCAACTACTGCAAAAAATGATAAAGTTTTTGCTCTGGCAAATATATCTTAATATCCAATTGTATTTGAATCTCGGTAATTGTAACAACATCGTTTTTTTTTCCCCTTGCAGGGACAAATAAAATCGAAAGAAGCTGCCTTAGAATTCTCGGCTGCTTCATTTTTAGAGAAGGAAAAGGATCTTCAGAACAAAATCGAAGAGTTAGAAAGACGTGTCGAAGAACTTAATCATAATAGTGCACTTCAAAAGGTTAGCAGCTTGCTTATGCTCATTATAATGGAATTATCAAAGGATGTTTTTATTTGGGCCCATTTAGCCGACCCTCAACATACAACATTTATTTACTAGTTCAAGACGTTTCTAGGGAGGTTTCTCCGTAGGTGGTATAATTACAAATAGCAATTCTAAATTTCTGTTGCATTTGAGATTTATTTTTGTAATTATCTTGTGATGCAGGTTGTTAAAGATGCCAGTACTTTAACTTCAAACGACGGTATTCTTGAAGTGGAAAACACATCTGAAGATCTCAGCACCGAAAAATCTCTATCCCAAGAAAATGGGGGTGAAGTGTCATTAACGAAGAGGTATATCTTGAGAATATGTTCACATTCATCGATTCAATCATCGTTTATGGTAAAAACACAGTCCTACGGTTAAGAAGTTTGCGACTAAACTTTTTTTTCCCCCACTATCTTTTGCCCCAAATCAGGGATCAAATTGCAACAGAGGAAGGAAACAAAGACTCTACTCTTGATAATAGAGAAAGCACTCTAGACAATTTAAAAACCGAATTGGCATCACTGAAGGAAAAGAACCAACTAATGGAATGCGAGCTAAAGGAGATGCAAGAGAGATATTCAGAGATAAGTCTCAAATTTGCTGAGGTTGAAGGTGAAAGACAAAAGCTAGTAATGACAGTACGGTACCTCAAAAATCACAAAAAGAGCCAGTGAACCCTTTCCTCGCCCTATATATATTTCTCAACCCATATATATACCATGTATAGTTGAAGAGACTGTTTATGCGAGATTCCATTGGATTGAATAAATTAGTTTGTACACAGGGAAATTATGTATATTTCTTTACTTTTTGTTTTTTGTTTTTTTTTGCCCTCCTAACTTGAAAATGCTACGTGTCTGCCCCATTGGGTGTAATACAAATACCTAGTTTTTCACTGTAGTAAATGTCTACAGTTCACCCTGGTACTCCTGTAATTTTTTTATTTTCATTTTCAAGAGCTTGTCACTATATGTAACGTTTTTAATTATTAATGTATTCTTTTTTTATTTCACAAATTAGAGTCCCTTATCTTTGTCATCAGATCAACATTTTTTTTTTCATTTTTTTCCCTCTTTTTAGTATGCTTCATACACGAGAGTGAACTTAATTAGGTGAAGTCCGGTCGTTCACAAATGATGGGACCTTTAATCTCATTTTTCTTTCCACACAATTTCACGTTAGAGGCATAGCCTTTTTTACAGCATTCTTATCTGTAACATTTCCTGGACATGTGCAGTAAAGAAGACCAAACCTTCTCCTGTGGCTTTAAAAACTACTTGCGCTGAGACCAAAGACAGGTCAGAGAGACCACTTCCCTGTACCGCATGCTTATCCACCGTGCAATGTTTTTTCAGGCAATAAATGGTGCTAAAAAAATAGAAGTGATTTTTGGACAAGTGAAAAGGAATATAATTATTCAAGTTGAAATAAAGCGAAAGAATAAAGATATTTTATTGTGTTCGTATCTGTATCATTCTATAATTCTAGATTTGTAATTATGGATGTATACATGTTATTATATTCGTTTATATCATCATACAATACTGAACTTATGATTATAGTTTTCCTCATTGTCTTCATATCATTGTCCCATTGTTTTCCTTTATTTTTTTAAAGTTCTAACTTTAAACTGTAAATTAAAAACAGAAGAGAGATTATATAATTATTGTTGATGTAATGAAGGTCAATTAAAGGGTAAAATTAACCATACGTATAGAATGAATTTGAAAATATGTTATTCTTAAAGTACTTAAAATTTTTGATAACTCTCCATTTGTTTGACATATTCAATTTTAGAAAATGAAAAATTTTCCAATCTAAGAAAGATAGACCTTCTTAAATTTCTGTATTAGAACATCTAAAATTTTTTATTTTTAGAAAATAAAAAAAGAACCCTCTAGATATAAAAAATTTTCATTCACCTAAATAATTTTTTACTTTTAAAAAAAATTTTAAACAACTTTTCATTTTTCATATCTAAAAATTTTTTATTTAAAAAAAAACTTCTTGTTCAAACAGAGTAGATTTCAATTTTATTTTTAGTGTAATTTCTCCTTAAAAAAAAAAAGAAAAAGACAAGGAACATGAACTATTTGTTACGGGGCCTACTTAGTAAAACACTGCAAATTTCAAATTTTAGATAGATTTACCTACCATCGACGCTTTATAAAATCGCATTATATGATTAGAAAAAGATGGGTCATAACGTTTATTGTGAGTAAGATAACTTCATATTCATTCCTCATCTTAACCATGGGCCGAATTTGTTTTGTCGTTTTTCTTCCTTCATCATCCAAACCATGAGCCTGATTTGTTTTGTCGTTTTACCACCTTTTGTCAACCGAAGCAGACATGGTCGATGTTTTGTTGCTAAGTAATCGCAAACGACAGCCAATGAACACACGACTCTAGCAAACCCCCCATTGGCTGGTCTCAAATCAAAATCAGCGTCGTAGAAAAAGTAACGTGAAGCTTGGTCTGACAGGAAGTGTCAACATAGGAGTACATTCAATTTAGTAATAATTTGGCCAAGAATTTTGAGATATTTATCGCATTCCTGTTCTAGCGTTGATCTCACAAGAAAAGCGTTCAGATATTTTGCACTTTTTTTCAGGTCTCAGCCTGATCAAAAAAGAAGAGCCTTGTCAAAGTTGGGTCATCCATGACGCAAGTCCATCTGAATTATACGTAGAAATTTGTGTTGCATTAAATGGATTTTTTTTCCTTTCTTTCCTTGGCGTTGAACCACGGAGATAGTGAAATAATATATTACATTTATATTATATTTTATTATAATATATTACATTTATATTATATTTTATTATAATATATTAAATATAATATATATTTACATAATTTATAAAATTTATTTAGATAAAAAATATTTAAATTATATTTAAATATAAAATTTATTTAGATAAAAAATATTTAAATTATATTTAAATATTAAATACGAAATGTAATTAATAAAAATAAAGAAAAAATAAAAAAATAAAAAAAAATATATAATATAATTGATAAAAATAATAAAAAAAGTTAAATAATAAATAATAAATATATTAAATTTAAATTATAATATAATTAGTATTTAAATATAATATTTTTATATTTAAATGAAAATTTTATTGTTTTTGAATATAGTATAAACATAATATGTCTTTCAAACAATATATGTATACACTCATTTGGTTTTGTTAAATATTGAAGGAAAGAAAGGAAGAAGAAGAAGTAGAAAATAACTAAATATTATGGTCATAGTCATAGTACTTGAAACCGGCGGAGTTATATTATATGGAGTGAGAACACTAAAATATCCTTATTTTCAATTTAGTTTGATTTTTTTTTGTGACACTTTTTTTTGTGCTTAAAAGCAAAATTAATTATTTCATACAAGTCTTTATAAACCAAAAAAAAAAATCTACTCTTTTAGTTATAAGTTAATTGGTTGTATATATTGAACAAGAAATTTTTGATTGTATTGAAAATAAAGTTATCATGCAGTTACAGGATTTAATTTTTAGATATGCCCACACTAAATTAGAAAGCTAGCTCCATTGTTATTTTGACACAATGGATAAATTGGCTGGAGTGGTTTAAGCATAAAATTTACTGGTTTCTATCTTCAAGTTATAAATCTTTCTGTGTACCCTGCCCCAGTCTAGTTACTTCAGATCGAGGTCGATGTCTTTGGCAAATCTGAAAAGGATTGTAGATTTTATAAAATTTCACTTTCTGAGTGTTGAATTATTTTGTAAGCTGACAATGAAAAAGGACGCTCAAAGCGAAATACTATAACCCCAGGACAGTTTTCACACATTATCGTATATAAGGCTTTCATAAAAAATCTCATAGAATCGAATCGAGAAAGAAGTTTTCATTACTATATATGTCAAATCATGAATTAACAATTATATTTAATCTCTAAAAGATTTCAATAGTTCCAGTTTGTTATAGGTGATAATTTAAGGGGTGTTTGGTAAACGTATTGCATTTTAATTGTATTTGAATGAAATTTATTTTTTGAAATGTTATATTTGATTGAAAAATATTTATTTTGTATTTAAATGAAATGTGTGTTTGGATGAAAAGTATTTTAGAGTTAAGAAGTTGATGTGATTAGTAAAAATAAAGATAAATAATAGAATTAAAAAGTTGATGTGATTATTTTAAAAAATTTCAAAATAATAATTGTTTTTGTAGCACTGTTGAAAAGAATTGTATTTGAATGTAAAACTTTACGTTTGAATATAATTAAAATGTAATTATTATGCCAAACCCCCCTTTAGTACAATAACTGATATCTTAAGCATCATTTCCTGTTATTGTGAGAATGGCTGTGGCCATGTAATACCTAGAAATATTGTGCTTGCAACTATGCTCTATCAGTCACTTTTTTTTTTTTTTTTGAGTAAACACTATGCAACTTTTTAAAGGAAAAATTGCAAAGACAAAATTGCAACGAACTCCCATTAATTTTCATTTTATTAATTAACCCTGTATTTCTGGGTTTAATTTTCCAACTTTTGTTGCAAATCTATCGAACGAATCCTATCATCTGAATCTAACATGCAACATAGAAATAACAACTCGTCTTATCACTTACGACTGGTACTGTCTGAGGCCTTCTTTTTTTATTTTTTTCATAGTTTTAGCTAAAACTGTCCCATGTTTACATTAGTGGACTCAGATATAGAAGAATTGAAAATATATTTTACTAGCTTTAATCTAAACATATCGATTTCTTCGTTCCAATGGGCAAATATGTAACAACAGAGGTTTCTCTAACAAATCTAGGAGAGGGTTGTAGACTTTTAGTGTCTTTTAAGATTGTTGCTTATATTATTGAAGATGAGGTAATAGTGGGGAAACAAAAATGAAAGTGTCATTAGCACAAGGAGCACAAAAGTGAAAGTAGGAAATACATATCACTTTTGGCGCTTAGTGAGTCGCTTTTTAGCGTCGTGTCCAAAGCTATGAACACCAACCGTTAGATTAAAAAGCAATTGTCTCTGAACTCAAAAAAAACAAACACGGTATTGTCGAATCGACAAATTAATTAATGAAGAATATCAAGAAAAGCAACCTCAATTGATTTCGTATTTAGATATTTTAAACCACTAGTTGAAAATAGATATTGGATCTGTCGCCCGATAAACTAAAAAAAAAAAAAAAAAAGATAAGAGGCAATATAGAAATGTTTTTTGCATTTTTAAATATAAAGTAAACAATAATAATAATAATAATATATCAACGATCACTCCAGCCATGTTTATTACAACTTATCACTCGCTCAAAGGGTTGATCACAAATATGTATGATTCACTAGCCTATAATATTATCATACACAAATCTCTAAGAAGTAGTCTTGATATTGCAAGTATTCACATCTTGTGCTTCATTAATCCATATACAGTCAGTAGAGCCATAACAAGAGAGTGATCCACACTTTCCTCTATGACCAAAGTCAACACATCATCTCCCAAAATTACTCCTGAAGATGACTGCTTTCTCTTTGCCTGCAAAAACCCGGATCACAAAATTCTCAGTTACACCATTAATGCCAAAAGAAGAATAAGAAGAAGAAGAAGACGCAGCAGCAGCTTACCTCTGCAATAAGTCTTCCTTGGTTATCTATAATCCTCAGAGCTGATTTACCAACTGAACCTTCTAATCTGTAGCAACTAAGCGCTTGAACGTTGTTGTCAGACCTCAAGGAAACTTTGCAAGAAACTTCTTTTCCAAGAACACCACACCTTTTTCTCACTTGAAAGAATGGCTTATCATTGTTTGAATCCAAATCATTGCTTTTGTAACCTTCCCATCTGCGGAACACCCACACGTTCTGCACAAACACACAAATCGCACGAACTTTAGTCCTTTTTATCTCTCACAAATAAGAACAGTTGCCTATCTAATCAACCAGTTGATGATCATGATGTACTTACTTTCCGAAGAATTCTGGAGAGAACTTTTCCTTTAAGATCCATGAGATGGACTTCATTGCTGTCCTTGTGGTCATAGTTATCGACACGGTAGACGATCTCGCCATTCTCATCGTAGGCAGTGCATCCGTTGCCTTGCATCACAAGCGACTTCATCCACACAGTGAATGTTACCCTCTTTGAAGTGGTGTAAGAACAACAAGCACTGGTATAAGATGGGTCTACAGTATTGGATGCATGAAGAGGTTGAACTTTGGCCATTAATTGAGAAGATAAAAACTTGGTTTTTTCAATTTATAGAGAAAAATAGATAGATAGATAGTGCCTTTTGTTGTTCTGTGATCCTTCCTTTGGAAAGACTTATCCTAACTAATAGTATTTATATACAGCTAGTACCCTTTACAGATAGAAGATGAGACTTTGCATACTTATGTAGGAACGAAGCAATCATTACTTTTAAAGTTATAATTGATGAAAGATGTGTAATTAAATATTTTTAACATCACTCGGGATTATATTTGGGAATTTAAGTCATACACTATCTGTTAGAATCTTTATTGAAAGAGTTCTTTATGACATCATAGGCATACCCAACAAACAGATTCAGACACTTTTTTAAAACCTAAACCACATGAACCATTCCTTGAGTTAAACTTTTGTATCAGGTTGCATATATACACCAAACACGTTTTAAACGTGTGTACGTGTACTTTATCAGAAACACGTGCATACAGTATTGAAAGATGGGTATATTTGTAAACCAGAACTATTTTTTGAAAGGGGTAAAAGAAGACAATGCTGATGGAGGTAAGGTGATATAAATTATTCTTTTCCAATATTTCGAGGTATAGAAAACATGTGAAACAGGGATATATACCATTTTAATTTGTCGATTTTTTTAATCATGTTAGCAAATAATGTATATCATAAATACAATCTTTTGATTCAGAAATAATATCGTGGGGTTACAATGATTTTAATATTCTAGTGCTTATCTGTTATGGTAAAAGACAGTAAAATAATAATAAAACAAGATGCTTCAAAATGAAAATAATACTAATAATGATTAAAAGGGAAGGAATAAGTTAAGTTCAAATGAGATGTGTTATTATATCTAGTAAATTCCAAGGGCGAGCTTTTACTTTGCACGAAAGAAAAACGAGGAGTGAGTAGGCATTTTTTTTTTCTTATTTAATCATGTCTTTACTTATAAAACGAGAATAAAAATTTAATAGGTCACATATAATATAATCATGAAAAAAAAGTAATGTCAATTATTACATCCCAAAAATTTAATAGGTCACATATAATATAATCATGAAAAAAAAGTAATGTCAATTATTACATCCCATTAGTATTAATCACTTGTTAAATGAAATAAATACTAAATTTACTAATATATTTTTGATAAGTTTTCACGTGGTAACGATTGTTTGATTGTGTAATCGATTATTTGATTCTCATTGTACTGCATCCGTTGCGTTGCATCACGAGGGACTTCATCCACACGGTGCATGTTTCCCTCTTTGAAGTGGTGTAACAACAAGCACTTGAAGAAGATGGATCCATAGTAGAATTGGTTGTGTTAAGAGGATGAACTTTGGCCATTAATTGACAAGATCAAAATTTAGTTTGCGAAATTTGAGAGAGAGAGAGAGAGAGGATGAGATTTCGGGTAGCAAATTACCTTGATTTATAGTATACATATCTACATTCAACACGTTTAACATGTGTGTACGTGTACTTTATCAAAAACACGTGTACACACGTATTGAAAAATGTGTGTGTAAACCAGAAGAGTACGGGGGTTTATAATAAAGTCATTCTTCTACATGTGTTCACCTGTTCTATATCTGAGAATTGTTTCAAAAAAAAAAAAAAAAAAATCAAAGTGTACAAGAAGGCAATGTTGGGGTCATATATTTTATTTTTTTCATTATTTGGGGGGTATAGATGACATGGGAAACAGGGATATATACCATTTTAATTTGTCAATTTATCATATGTTAGCAAATTATGTATATCACAAATATAATCTTCTGATTGAGAAATAAAGTCGTGGGAATACAATGATTTTTATATTGACTCACTACAACAAAATATATTAGGCACTAATTATTAATATGGATTTTTCAAATAACTGATGTTAAATATGTGAAAAAAAAAAAACACGGGCTTAATGATTGACCGTGGATATTTTGTATTTGACTATATTTATAGTCGGTTATGAAAAAACCGTTCTCAAATATTCAATTATAACATCGGTTGTTTAAATAACCAATATTAATAAAATTTTTGACGACGATTTTTAATGACCAATGCTATATAATAGCTTTTGACAACAATTATTTAGCGTCTAATTTTAAAAATGTTACGAAAATTTTAAAAATTTAAAGCAAGATTGATGACCTCTATTTAATTAATTCCCTCACAAAATCTCTGTCTCGGTCTCCCTCACAAAATCAATCTTCTATTTCCGAAAATTGTAAAATCGAATTTAGATTGTTATTTTCAGTTTTCTCTTGCCCAATCTCTCTGTCTCTCTCTCTCTTTCTTTGTGTTTCACTCTCCCACACAAATTTACAGTGCTATTTTCCCCTTCATTCTCGTTCAAAAAATTAGAGATTCTACTTGCTATTCGCTGCCATCCTCTACAACACTTTTGTTGCATGCCATCGACCAGTGTTCTTCACCATCTTGACACTATCACTCCACATGTTTCCATTTTTACCTTTTTCCCCTTTTTTCTAGTTTTACCAGATTGTTGGAGTTGTGGGTTCTGTATTGTTTTTTGTTTGTTTGGTTGTTGAAAGGACGAAAAAGAAATGGCTGGGTATCCTTCTCTCGAATGAGAACTTTCCACTTTAGTTAAATGGCTGGGTATTCTATTTTAAGTTCATTAAAATAGCCATACCCCCTTACAAGTTATAACTATACCTTTTCTTCGGGTAACGTAGGCTTTCTTTGTGGATCTCTTGGATTGCATGTTTTGCCGTGGCTTTGGGAATTTCTTGTGTAATAGGTATGTAATCTCTTTTGGTTTCTATGATGCAGTTACTTGATTTTCATCTATTCATTTTATTGTTTAATAGGTATTGGGCAAATTCATGTTGATAGACTGCAAGATGTAAAAAAAATATAAATTGGAATCTTGTTATTATTATTGAATGTACACACATCTCACTTGGGAAGTTTACAGTGTGTAGGGCAACAGTGTGCTGGTGTACAAAACTATAACTCCTGCTGAGTTATACTGCATAAAGTTAGATGTGATGAGAATATACTTGTGTATTGATAATAATTACGTTGTTTGGATGCCGTGAAATCCGAGAAAAGTTTGAAATGCTGTGAACTTGATGATGAGATAAAAAAATATAATGAATTGTTGTTTAGATATAACAGTTTTTGGGTGAAGAAATACAAGGGCCTTGCTTGTTATTACTATTACTCGTTTCTTTGTTTTTTTTTTTTTTTTTTTGTGTATTTCTCTTTCTCTTCTTCCTCCTTTTTTTTTTAATAAAATAATAATAGGTTGTTAGTGCTCTAATAAAACATCTCTTAGGCTTTTAAAGGTCAAACGTAAATCTGTAGAGTAGACTAGTGATATGAAGTGGTTTTGGCACGTAGGGCCTGGAGTCAAACTTGGTGAAATGTATCATGAAGCTTTTCAAAAGGGGAATGTGAAATTGTAAAGAAGTAAGTAATATTTTTAAAATCTAATCTATTTTCTCTTTTTTGTTCATTATTATTATTTATTTAAAGTATTTTGCCTAAAATTAGTTATCCTAATCGAAGTCCAACTATGCTGATTAGTTGCATGGATCTTTTGCCTTTGAAGCAAGCACAATCCAATGATGGTTATGTGATTAACAGACCATGAACTAAAGATTTCTACGCTTATAAATGCCAAGTTTGCTGACTACTAATTACATTTTTTTTCCATTATTTTTGCTTATGTTAAATTAGTTACAAAGAGAGGCAGCAATGTGGTATTGCTTAAGCTTCTGGTTGTTGTGGGTATATTTGGTTGATTTACGTGCTACAGAAGGAAGTTCACATGTACACTATAACATCTTTTATGATCCAATGAAATATGATGGTCCAATATTACTGCCCGCCGCAGCTTTGGCACCAACTCTTTGGCCTCAATTCCGTCTTCGTTGGTCCTGTCCCACAGAAGCACAAGCTACAGAAGTTGAAACTGAATGTCGGAAGATGGCTGTTAAATTCTCTGAACTGCAGAAGGCAATGGTTATTATTTCTTATAGCTGTTATTTTCTCTTTAACCCCATCTAAAAAAATAATATAAGATAAAATTAGCTGAAAATGAAATCCTGAAAATGAACTATCTAAATGTCAAGTGTCACTTTATAATGTGTTTGGTACATTGACCATGCTCTTTGGCTTTTTCATTTAGCAAGTTTGCCACTTTTAAATTTATCCTAAATTGATATGCTGTCATCTGCACCTCATCTATCTATTACCTTGATCTTATTTCGTCGAGCATTACTAAATCAATCAAATTATGCCTTGTTCTTTGTTTGAATGGTCTAATAGATATTTCTCTGATATCATTGGCCAATAAGTCTCATATTTACTAGTAACTTGGTAATTTGGATTTTTGTTACTAAAAAAGAATCCAAGGCCATTAAAACAGAGAGAGATTATTTAGGATGATGTATTTAACCAGTAGACTAGACTAAAAAACTGAGTTGTGAGACAGCTAAATTTTATGGAAACAACAAATGTTGAAGTATATTTTGGAGCTTTTACATATAAGATAAGAATTATCAGTTGTTTCACAGGGGACACTTATTCTCAAATGAATGTTACTCCATATTGGCGTTTGATCACAGGGGACACTTACTTGGCTGTTAGATATCTTCATGAATATGTGAGTAAGCTTAACCTGCATAAAAAGTTCGAGGTTTTGTTTCTATCTCGTATAATTGTCCAATGTGGGCTAAGCAAGACTGCTCGTTCGTGTTTTTTGAAAGATGTATTGGAAGGTTACCAATAAGGGCAGCTCTTTTTTGTTCCATACAACTCTAAGTAAGTTATATTTTACACAACGAATGTACTGCAACAAACATTAACTTCTTGATAAACTAATAAATTATTTTCATGATTTTTAGGGCACATTAGATGTTAGTTGTTATTGATGCTTGTGAGGAAGTTGTGTACTTCTTTGATCCTCTTGGGAAGAAGCCAACAAATGAAATCAAAGAAGTTATTAACATGTAAGTTGTTGGTCTCTAATCTATATACAATTTATATTATATGACATTTGGTTTTATTAACATGTTACTTTACTTATTTTCAATAGTGGGCTCATGATACTTGGTCTTAAAAAAGAAAACAACCACAATAGATTGAAATAAATATAAATTAACAAATAAACTTAATTATGTGTTATTATTATTTAAATTGTTCTTGTTCTATTTAGTCTTATATATCTAGTAATTATGGTTCAACTTACAGTGTCCTAGACAATTAACTCAAGTAGAATGTGGCTTCTATATTATGAGATACATGAACGAGATAATAATGGCAAATATGACCACAATATCTACTAAGATACATATAATCTATATATGAAATTATTACTTTCTCTTTTGGAGATCTAAATTTATTCTTATTACTATTATTAATGCATGCTCTCATTTTTATGAACTTGTAGTTCAATGGAAAAGATGAGTATACAATAAAAGAAATTGCTGAAGTTCGAGCGGAATGAAGAAAATTTCTTCAATCATACATTTTTTTAATGCTTTGTTGGATTTTGTAATTAATGTATTCGTGTATTTTGTTACTTGGATTTGTAGACTTCAAGTAAAGTACTTACTATATACATTGGTTGATGATTACACCTATATTTTGTTAGTTGGATTTGAAGAATATTTAACATTAGTTGCAGACTGTCTTGTTAAAGAATTTTTTACATTGATTATAGCTAGCTTCTTAAATTTTTTTAACATCGGTTCAAAACTGACTTTGTAAATGTTGTTAACATCGTTTATAAACTAACTTCTTAAATTTTTTTAACATCGGTTATAACAGACTTTTAAATTGTTTTTAATATCGGTTTTAACTATATTGGTCTGTCTGCAGGTAGCTCTTTAAACATGATTCACTATAATATATGACAAGGGTTCAAACTGTTATTAAAAACATTGATTTTTAGTCACGGTCTCTGCAATGTTGGTATTAAAATCGTTATTAAAAATTTTTTAACAATGGTTTTTGACCGACGTTAATTAACTATTTTGTAGTAGTGACTGCTTATATTTTATGGGACAAAACAGTATTCTAGATTTGCCAATGCCCAAAAGTAAAAACTAAAACATAAAGAATGCTTCAAAATGATAACAGCGTTGAGGTATAAGTAGGATAAAATTATTGTTATCTCAAATCCTTATAGTTTAAACTTTTGAGATAGATTGATAAACTAACATGATATCAAAACAAACTCTTATAATTGCAATGTTATTTAACTTCTTTATTATTATAGCATGTTGAGCCTTTAATATGTTTTCGATTTCTTAAATATTTGTATTGGACTTTTAAAAATTAATATTTGTTCTTATGCTACCCATTATCCGGCCTGGACGTAAGAAGAGTGTTGAAGGATAAAAAATGTAAAACTATTGTTGGACTGTACCCTTGAAAGGGTAAATAATATGCATGCCTTGGCCACATTTTTGTTGTTTTGTGTACTGCTACTAGTTAATAAGATTCCGTACAAAACTCTACTAGTTAATAAAACACCTTAATAAAACTCTCCATGTAGTTCTCCCCTTAAACCTCCAACTATCCTATTTCCGTAAAAGTGCATCATCTTATCAATCTGTCCGGTATGTTGCAAATGTTGAATTTATGTAAACCTTGTGGCCCAAAAATTGCATATTCGTTGCATTTTTAACAATGAAATGCAAATCGTTTCCTTATTTATTTGTTTTTTTCCCCCAAAGAGAACCATGGAATGAAATCCATCCCGAGCAACCGTTACCTCCGTGAGATGAAATTGGGACTCGTCAAACTTCATATCCGGATCGTAAATTTCCTATACGAAAAAGAGATAAACGACACAAATTTATCAAACAAACAAATAAATTTAGATATTGTTTCAAAAAAAAAAAAAAGACTATTCACACATGTTGTACGATTCATGAATCTTCTTGTAATGAAAATGCTGAGCAGCAAAGGTCCTTCCCTAAAATGCTCCACCAAGTTAGTTTCTGACATTAGTGACATCAATGTATTTGAAGCCTTTGTTGACACAATAACGAAGCTGGATCTAACACCAAAGGAAGTTTAAAAAAAAAAAAAAACTCAGGTTAGTAAAAAAGTACTAAACTCAAATACAAAATAATAAAATACAGTGGAATTTTTATTTGCAAAATGGCAGGATTTGGATTTTTACCAACATACGGGTAATTTCCCTTATTGGCTATCCATAATCTTGAATAAACTTTAGTACAGCTCCAAAGCTTTCAAGAGGATAGCCACTATGCCATCATGGTGTAAACCTATACACTAGCTCTTGAAAAGGGAACCGTCGGTCGATACGCTTTTGTTTCCTTTCCAACAACTCAATGAGATCGATGATGGCAATGCCTAGCACATCGCTTAATATTCAAAATAACCAGTAGGTTTAGCTTAATAATTCAACATTCACTGATGAATAAAGAATCTAGAGAAAAGGGTTAAGAAATACAAACAATACATGTTCTTTGTCCGCATCAAAACCTTTAATGCAAGATACTATGAAACTGTCCATTTAATAAAATAAAAAAAATTAGTTTAATATTGATTGTATTTGCATAAAGAAGTTACCATCTAAAAAACATTTTAATTATAAAAAAACATAAAAAATGACAATAAGAGCTTATTCTAAAAAAATAGATAATATCTTAATATTACAAAAAATAGACTAATCTTAAAATTAGATTCTAAAAATAGATAAGTTACATAAAGAATCAATTTTAAGCATTAGACTTTTGATTTGAAACCTTGATATTTGGGAGGGGTGTTACAATCTATTTTATAATCGATTCTGCTCTATTAATTTAATATGAAATTATGATGTTGTACTTTTCCTTAAAGTCATATGACAAAAGTTAAGTAGCAAAGGTTTATAGCTGTTCATTTAAAAAATAATAGGATATTTATTTATAATTTTACATTCATATTGTATTTAAATATAATATAATTTTTATTTAAATACAAGAGTTTTGTGTTCTTAGTATATACAGTGCTTTTCATGATGAAATGCAAGTCATTTCCTCATTCATTCATTTTTTTTTCCCACGAACACAACCGTGGAATGGTAACAGGAAACTTCACTTGTCAGCTCATATATTTCCTGAACAAAAAGATAAAAAAGATAAACAAACACAAATTAAAAAAAAAACATATTTAGATATTGTTTTAAGAAACACCAATGCGTTCATGTTTTATGACTTTTCCGACAACAACGGTGATAAGGAGAAGCTCTTCCCATGAGATGTTCAACCAAGTTTTTGACATTCGTAATACCAATCATTACTGAAGCCTTCGATAACACGATATCGAGGCCAAATCTTACATGAAAAGAGTTTTAAAAACACTTAAAGTTTGTATAATTAAACTTATTAAACTTGAATAATAAATACAAAATAAAAAGAGAGTAAAGTTCCCATTCAAAGATTAGCAGGATTTGGATTAGCCCTAACATATTAGTGGTTCCCTACACGGAGCAGCCCGTGATCCCGAATACATTGAAGTTCTTCTCCAAAACGTTGAGTAGGAAAACCATTATCATATTTTGGTGTGAACCTGCCCACTAGCTCTTTAAAAAGAAAAGGGCAAAACAGGATGAGTCTTAAAAAAACAGACAATTTTTAAAATAAGATCTTAAAAATGGATAAGCTACATAAATATTTCTATATTTATAAAGGAATTAGTTTTAAGCATTAAACTTATGATTTGGGTCTTCGTATTTGAGAGGAATGTAATAATCCATCTTGTGATCAATTATTAGTATAAAAAAAGATTGCAAAATTAATAAAAACTACAGGTGATATATGATTAACGTAATTGAAACTAAAATAATAGAAGCTTATCTTTAGTGTTTTTCTTAAACCTACTTATAAAACTCTGTTTTTGAAACCGAAAAACATAAAAGAAATAATTACACAAGTTGTCTATTTTTAGAATCTTATTTTAAATTATGTCCAATTTTTCTAACAATATAAAATTGTCTACTTAAAAAAAATATTTAGTTTAATGCTGATTATATTTGTATAAAGAAATTACCCTTGAAAAGATATTTCAATTATCCAAAATATAAAAAATGCAAAACGAGTTGATTCTTAAAAAATAGACAATTTTTTAATATTATGAAAAGTCAGATTGTTATAAATAAAATCCTAAAAATAGAAAAGTTACGTTATGATTTGGATATTAGTATTTGGGAGGAGTGTTACAATTCATCTTGTAAATTGATTGAGACTTGAAGTTGTGTATGAAAGAAAGTTTAAAATTACTAAAAACTACAAATGATGTATGATTAACACAATCGAAACTAAAATGTAATAAGCTTACCATTCGTATTATTCGTGTACACACGTACAAACCTGTTTTTGAAACCCAAAAACAAAAAAAAGAGTCACTTTTTAACTTCTTGAAACCCATAGCATTAATCCACCAGTTTTAAATAATAATTATTCATACAAAAACTCTAAAAAATAATCATTATCTTTGCAAAAATAAACAAGTAGGATTTAAAACAAAAAATAAGGGCCAAAATGTTGTTGAATATAAACCTTATTGAGCAGGCTCTATATCTTCACCTCCATTAAAAATTGCCTTGACTTCTTTTATTTTTATTTTTATTTTTTTGGCTGAATATAAGATTCTTTAGTATGATGGGATTAATTGTGGGTAAGAGACAGAAATAAATAAATTCAAAAGTACCTCTTTGGCTTTAGTTAAACCCAACGTTAGCCCCTGAGTTTTTAACTATATCATAATGACTAGTTTTGAGGCAACGAATCTTTACATTTGTAGATAAGACTTACTGAGTCCTAGGTTTCAATAGATGAATCTTGCTTGTTGTGTCATTTAATTAAGAGCTCAAAAAAAAAAAAAAAAGGCCTACTAGGTGTGGATTTCTTCAACAAAGAAGAAAATGAACTTCTAAACGACTTATCAAAATCTCAAACAAAGTATGCTCTAAGCGTAGGGTATATTAATTTATTAAGCGTACCAAAGCTGCAAAAGAGTTATCACAGATACAGAAGGATATCCACATATCTACCTCTGATCTTATGGACTTGAACATCTACAAAGATGTGTTGAGATCTTTTTCGCTTGACAAGATTTTAAAGTTGAACGCTAAGCTACTTGAGCAGTTATATGAGATGATAACAACAGATATTCTAGAGCTTTTAAAGTTTATTGAAGAATCCTTTTGATGGTTGAGGCTTGGATGAAGTTGTTTGGATAGGGATGGATTTAGTTTAATACTGATTATATTTGTGAAATTCAAGTGTGTTAATTAAGAAGTAACAGTTTAATCTAGATTGTACATTTAATGTTTTGTGGAGGATGATGCCGCTTGGAAGCATGAAAAGAATTGAAAAATGGATGAAAAGGGTAAATCATCGTGAAGTTCGTTGATTATTCCTCATATTACCAAAAAATACGGTATTTAGAAACCAGTTAATTTGCTCACTAATACTAGGAGAATAGACATCAAAGTCTTGTTTGACCAACTGAAGAATACCAACAACAATGAAATTAAAAAAAAAAAAACTCTATTTTTTAAAAAATACGATTCATAATCAATTTATATTCTAAAAGAAAGATTATAACACTATTTACAAATCTCTAAACTCCCGTATATTCATGACTCAATATTAAGACAAAAACTAATAAACTTCAAAACCACTAACACAACTCTTGAATTTTCCTAACTCCAAATAAAAATACAAACAATTACTAATTAATAAGAACAAAAAAGCTCTCAATTAATTAATAGTTTTTGAACTTTTAAATTTCCAAACAGTAAGATAAGACTTTTAAACTTTCACTAAGTGTCATAATAATGATTAATATAAGACTAATTCATCCTTTAATGTTCCTACTTAAAGCTCCATTGATTTTTTACTGCATCAAGGATAACTGTTAACTAATTAGGGGTTATAGTGTAAAAAGAGAGATTTATTTGCCAAATCCAGAAGAGGGGTTATATTGTCTTAAGATTGATGTAAAAAGCAGCGTAGATGAGATAACAGCGGGGAAACACAACGTCACTGTCATTGGCACGATGAGCAAAAAGTAAAAGCATTCAATAGTAATCACTCTTTGGGCCTAAAATGAGTCGTTATTTAGCCACGTGGCTAAAAGTATGAACACCAAGATTTGCCACCAACCATAAGTTAAAAAGCAGCTGTCTATTAACTCACAAAGCACAAACAGTGTAGACAAATGGTCAAACCGACAAATGAAGAATATCATGAAAAGAATTGAGTATGTATTAATAAAGATATACCAAATAATAATAATATAATAGTAAAAGCAATAGTATATCAATAGTAATAACAATAAAAGATCAACAAGTACTCGGATATATATATATATATAAAACAACTTTATCTCCTCAAGTGAGATCAAAATTCCCGCAGTAAAACCTCGAGCAACATCAAGATCCAGATGAAATGGGTCAAAATCAAGTCCCCCCACCAAAAAAAAAAATCATGAAACTAATACATTTCACTTGGTCGAAGGGATCGCAAAAAATATATATATCTAATTTATATATCTAATTCACTAATCTATAATCTCATGCACGGATCTATAATAACTAGTACTCTTGATATAATTGAAGTATTCACATTTTATGTTGCATTAATCCATATACAGTCAGTAGAGCCATAACAAAAGAGTGATCCACACTTTCCTCTATGACCAGAGTCAACACATCATCTCCCAAAATTACTCCTGAAGATGACTGCTTTCTCTTTGCCTGCAAAAACTCGGATCACAGAATTCTCAGTTTTACCATTGATGGCATAAAAATAAATAAAAAAATTATCAATTTGAACTTTAAAAAAAAAAAATAAAGGCTTACTTCTGCAATAAGTCTTCCTTGGTTATCTATAATCCTCAGAGCTGATTTACCAGCTGAGCCTTCTAATCTATAGCAACTAAGTTCTTGAACATTGTTACAAGATCTAAAGGAAATTTTGCAGGAGAAATCTTTCCCAACAACATTACAACTTTTTCTCACTTGAAAGAATGGCTTATCATTGTTTGAATCCAAATCATTGCTTTTATAACCTTCCCATCTACGGAAAACCCACATTCTCTGCACAAAAACAAAGATTATCGAAACCTTTAGCCCTTAATTTCTCTTATAAATAACATTCATTTTTATGAAAAGTTTTTGAGAAGTACTTACTTTTCGGAGAATTGTGAAGAGAACTTTTCCTTTAAGATCCATAAGATAGACTTCATTGCTGTTCTTGTGGTCATAGTTATCGACACGGTAGACAATCTCGCCATTCTCATTGTAGGCAGTGCATCCGTTGCCTTGCATCACAAGGGACTTCATCCACACGGTGAATGTTTCCCTCTTTGAAGTGGTGTAAGAACAAGCACTTGAATAAGATGGATCTATCGTATTGGTTGGGTTAAGAGGATGAACTTTGGCCATTAATTGACAAGATCAAATCTTTGTTTGGGCAATTTAGAGAGAGAGAGAGAGAGAGAGAGAGCCTTTTGTTGGTCTGAGAATCTTAGGTGGGGAAAGATCCATCTTAACTAATAGGATTTATATATAGCTAGTAATTACTCTATTTACACACACATATATGTTTATATCAACTTTGGGTATTACTTAAACATTACCTTGGTTTATATAAGGTTTACATAAATAGTACATTCAGCACGTTTAACATGGTTATACTAGTATTCTATCAGAAACACGTGTATACAAGTATTGAAAGATGTGTTTATATAAGTGTTATGTCAGTGTAAATAACTATATCGAATACGGGGGGGGTATATATACATACATATATATATATATAAGTTGTCTTCTAAATGTGCTGACTTCTTCTAGAGTTGAGAACTATTATAAAAAGGTGCAGGAACAATGTTGGTGGGAGGTTTTATTTTATTTTTTCTGAAGATTATTTGGGAGGTAAGATGACGTTGGAAACAGGGACATATAATACCAAATTAATTGTTAAATTTTTTTAATCGTGTTAGCATTTTATAAACATAATACGTACTATATCATGAATATAATTCAGAAATGATATCGTGGGGGCGCAATGATTTTTTTATGCTAAAGCTTATCTTTTGTTATGGTAAAAACAAGTCAAGATAGTGACCCAAAAAATTAATGCTTCAACATAATAATTTGTAGTAATAATAATGATTAAAAGGGAAGGAATAAGTAAAGTCTTTATGAGGTGTGTTAATATTACATCTAGTAAATTCTAAAGTCACTCACTTGGGGAATTGGGAAGTCCTTCAAAAATTAAAAGATGGTTTCAAATGGTGGTCAAAAGGAGCAATAGAAGCACTTTTTCTTTAGAGAATCCGTTTTTTAACGTGGAGGACAGGGGGAAAAAAAATAAAGGAAACGTAAAGAGAAAGTAGTACGATTGTTTGTGAATTATGCTAGTCAATAATGTAGGATTGACTAGAAATTAAAAAATGATAGCATAGCATTTTTATTGATATGATCCTAAATATATATAATGATAAATTAACTCTTCTAATGTAGTTGTTATAATTATAAATTAATTATTTTAATCTTATAAATAGGATAAAATCATATAACATAAATTAGGAAACTAATTACATGATTTACAATAAATACAAAAATACTTTATAAGCACATATATTCTTCAATATACCCTCGCAAGATGGAGCTATGGGAGGAGAGTCCAATCTTAGATTGGAGTGTGAGAAAATGTTCATGAGAAAGTAGCTTGGTGAGTGCATCAGTTAATTAATCCTCAAACCAAAATTGGGCAACTTGGAGAGCACCACTTTAAATTTGATCTGTGATGAAATGATAATCTAAAACAATATGTTTCATGTAAGGAAAGAAAACAAGGTTTGCACACAAATGTGTTGCACTAACATTGTCACAATAGATCACAGGTATTTGAGGAATAATGACACCAAGTTTAGTTAGAAGTGAATATACCCATCTCAATTTAGTAGCAGTGATTGCAGCTGAATAATATTCAACTTTGGTAAAAGAACGAACAATGGTGTGTTGTTTCTTGCAAATCCATGAGAGTGGATTACGTCCAAGATACATAATGTAAGCATTGGTAGAGGTGTAGTCATCCTTGTTTCGGACCTAGTTAGCATCCTAGAATGCACAAAAAGATAGTGGTGATTAGCGATAAAAAAAACAAGCCCATGAACAAGAGTATCACACAAATATCACAATACACGTTTCACGACATTCCAATGATCAGTGGTGGGATGATGCATAAACTGCAAAACTTTGTTGATTGTGAATGAAATATCAAACACGTAAGCGAAGGATATTGAAGACTCCCAACTACTAACCAAAATTCTAATGGATCTAATAATGTTATGCCAATGTGAAGAGCGAGAAGTGGTGTAATGGCAAGTGATGTGGAAACTGTTTTGGCTTCTGTCATATGAGTATGGTCCAAAAGGTCACTAATGTAGCGACATTAAGATATAAGTAAGCCCTTAGGATGTGGAAAGATCTCAGCACCTAGAAAGAAAAAGAAAGTGCTAAGATCTTTAAGAGAAAACCTGTTTGCAGCTATATCGATAAAACATTGCCAGCCCAATCATTATTACCTGTTATAAAAATGCCATCAATATAAACAAGTAAATAAATTATAGTTCCACTGACATTATGGATGGAGAGAGAGGTGTCAGCATAAGAGTTGGTGAAGCCCAAGGCAATCAAGAACTATCGGAGCTCATGGTAATAAGTGTGTAGGGCTTGCTTGAGACCATAGATAGCCATGCAAAGCTTACACATATGTGTAGGACAATCACGATCAATAGAACTTATTAGTGCTATAAATACATCATCAAATAAGTAGCCTTGAAGAAAGGCATTATTAACATCCAATTGGTATAGAGACTAACCACAACTGATGGCAAGGTTGAGAACCATGCAGATAGTGGTAGGCTTGACAACCGAGCTAAAAGTGTTATGATAGTTAACTCTCGATCATTGATGAAATCCTTTGACAACCAAACGAGCTTTGTACCTGTCAACAAAACCACCAAGAAGTCGTTAAGTTCAAAAAATCCACTTGCATCCCACAAGATTTCATGTTAGCTCCAGAGAGATAGGTTCCTATGTGCCATTCCGAACAAGAGCGTCATACTCCTCTGACATAGCTTGAAGCCATTTGGATCTTTGAAGGCTTAGGTGGCGGTTATAGGCTTAATGAAGGTAGAAGGTTGAAGTTGAGCGGCATTAAGGTTAAGTTTTTGGATATGTTTGTGAATGTTATTTTTTGAACGAATAAAGATGACTATTGGTTTTAGGCGTCCGATTGACCGATAGTCTAATCAACTAGATGATAAACTGTTTCAAATTATGTTTTGATAGTGGGGTCTAATTGACCGATTGAAGGTGTTCGGTTTATCAATTATAAGTATCTAATCCACTCGTGGATGGATTGTTTCAAAGGTGGAATTCAGCATAGGGTTTTTCGATCAGTTATGGTAGATCCATGCACGAAGGTAGTGCAACAGGGGTCAATTCAGGAGACGAGCCAAGCAACGATTTAGAGGGAAATGTGTTTGGGAGAAAAAAAGCTAGTGGAAGCCACTGTGAAATCATGTTGGACTTAAGACGAAGATCGTGACTAGACAGAGACAATAAAGGGAAGATGGACTCAACGAATTGGACATGACATGAAACATAAAGTTTGGTAGCAAAGGGATCGAAACATAAGTAAGCATTTTGGATAACAAAATAACCTAGAAAGACACAAGGAACTGAGTGTGGAGCAAGTTTGTGAGTGGAGTATAATAAAAGTAGGAATAACAAAGACAACAAAAAACACGAAGTTTAGAGTTATGGTTAAGGAACTAATGAGCTTTTCATAGGGGGACGATAGGTGTCAGAGTAGGCATGTAATTAATGAAGTAGACTATAATGATAAAAGCATAAACCTAGTAAATGAAAGGGAGAGAGGCATGGGAGAGAAAAGAAAAACCTGTTTCAATGATATGATAATGTTGCCTTTCAAAGTAATTATTATGTTCTGGTGTATGAGGTAGGGTAATGAGATGAGAAATACCATGAGAGGCAAGAAATTTGTCTAGAGCTTGATATTCTCTACCGTTGTCTGAATATAATATGATGATTTTTCTATTAAAGAACTTTTCAACAAGAGCCTTAAAATGGGTGAAGGCATCAAGAACATGTGACTATTGTTTAAGAAGATGATACCAGGTATACTTAGTATAATAATCAACAAAGATAACATAGTTCTTAAACCTATCAACCGAATGAACATGAGAAGTCCAAACATCAGAGAATAAAATTTCAATCGGATAAAAAGAGACAATGATGGAGGTTAAGAATGACAGTTTATGGCTTTTGTTGCATTGACTAGTATTGCAGTTGGATATGGAAGGCAAAGGACTAGATAGACCAAGTAGAAACAAAAACAATATGCTTGAGAATTAGAAATGACGGATGTCTTGAACTATGATGCCACTTAGATGAACTGGTTTTGACACTTAAGAAAGCAACTAATGGTGAAGTTTTGACATGAAAGACCGGCCACTCATTCATGTCATCCTTAGTCTTCCCCTACAAAAGAGATGCCTTCGTGCTAAGATCTTTCACATGAAAAGTAGTGGGTAAAAATTCAATAGAAACATTGTTAGAGGTACAACATTGAGATATGGAAATGAGATTCTTTTTCATATTAGGAATACATAGAACGTTATTCAAAGAAAAGGTATGAAAGGTGTAGAAAGTGTGGTGGAATCAGTATAGATAATGGGTAGACCTATGCTATCTCCAATCACAATGTCATTAGAGCCATCATAAGGACTATGAGTAGGAAGATTTCCCAAGTCGACTATAACATAGTGCTATGTCTCACTATTTAGTAGCCAATCAAAGTCAGAGGTGTTGGTAGAGGCGTGGAGAGTGTGTGGCAAAACCTGAGTAGTGGTCGTTGTTAAGTGATATTTGGGACACCATCTAGCAGTGTGGCCTCGAATATTACAAGCTTGACAATAGTCAGAATAGGGTTGTAGAGCTATGGTTGTTTTCTGCTATTATCCGGTCAACTAGTTTAAGGCGTTTGGTTGACCAGTTGTGGGTGAAGGGTATATACGAGGAAGAAAGGGAGAGAGAGGGATTCTAGGAGCAAAACTCTTTGATACCATATAGAAATTGAAAATGATAGCATAGCCTTTTCATTGATATGATCATGAATATATACACATTACAAGGAATTCCTAATCTGTTTGCTATAATTACAAATCAACTTTCCTTATCTTACAAATCCAATAAAATTGTTTTCTAATCTTACAAATCAAGTAAAATCATATAACTTAAACTAGGAAACTAATTATATGATTTACAATAAATACAAAAATACTTTATAATCACATAGATTCTCCAATAGTTATGAGATAGGGGAATTCGATGCCTAACTATCTAGCATATCAAAAGAAAAATAAAGAGATTACCGTTTGAATAAGAGGTTTGTTTTTTAAAAATGAAAAATTTTTAGATATGAAAAATAAAAAGTTGTTTGGAATTTTTTTTAAAAGTGAAAAGTTGTTTGGGTGGGTGAAAACTTTTTGTTTCTAGAGAGCTCTTTTTTCATTTTTCAAAAATAAAAAATTTTGGATGTTTAGGTACGAAAATTTAGAAAAGTTCATTTTTCTTGGAATGAAAATTTTTTTATTTTTCAAATTTGGAGGTGTCAAACAAACGGAGGATAAGAGACCTGTATAGGCTTAGAAGTTTTTAATGTTGTTAACCTAAATAATATATTATTTTTCTATTTTTACTATATGAATCTAGAAGTCCTATTTGTTAAACAGAAATGAAAATATAATTTTAATTATTTAAGTTCTTAGCCAAATACCCTTCTCCATCCACTCGTTGAGTAGTTTTAGGTTGACCGGTTGCCTATGTAATTTGGATGTATGATTGCAAGCAAAAGTTTTTCCTCGCAAAAGTTGAATAATTATAGAACTTGCTTTATAAATTTTTTTTATTAGCCAGCATACGTGCATAAAATGATTTATAAAAAAGATCCAATATACTTGGATTATAATTAAGATACAAACGTGCACCTATGGTTACATAGCTAGGGTTAGGCTGTTGTAATACATACTAGTATCGGAAAAATATTGGATTGGCAGAAGATGGAAGAATACATAATATACAAAATCTAATTTTTTATTAGATCGATGAATACTTCGGCCGATAGAGTATATACATATATACGTATAATATCCACTCAGGTAGGCGCAATGAATTATTGTTATACGTATATGTTGACTTTCTTTTTTTTTTTTTTATTTGTTAAATTTGTTTTCTGAAATATTTTAAGCCTACCCTTAGAGGAAGATGGAGGGGAACTTTCATCAATATTGCCTGACAACGTTCTTTTATTTTACTCTGAAATTTTCATTAAACAATTTAATGAAGGCAGTCTATGACGTAGACGAGAAAGCTATATAGACATTTATTTATTTATGTATATATAAAATGAGAAGGCAAACAATTAGTAATATTATCTCTCTAGAAAAATAGTAGTATTATCTATTGGCTATTCAGAGTAAATTTTAAAAATACATGGGTGGACTTTGCTCCTTGTCCTAGACCCTTTTAAGTGACATTATGTATAGTTTGCGTGTCAACAAAGTTTTTCATTTTTATTTTGAGATAACTGTGTACACGTTAATTGAACACATATTGAGAGGCTTTACATAGGGATATATGTTAATTGTTTATGCCAAGTAAAATAGGCCGTCAAACATGATGAACTTTTGTTATATCCAAACGGTAGAACTCCTAATTGCATTTTCAAAATAGTGTCTAAATTTTATTATTTGACACACATTCTATTTATAGGTCGATATATAAGGATCGATGTGAACTTATCTTTTACTGTTTCATTTAGCCAATTTACTAACAAATGTGTGTGCATAAATACACACATTTACTTGTATAGTGTCTCATGTCATCTGATAGAGAGGTATTTGGAACCTTCCTAGAAACAAAAAGGCATTTGGAACCTTACAAGGAAGAATGTATCTTGTGCATTCTTAATTAAACTTTTTTTAACGTATATAAGCTAAAAGGATTAGCGGATAGGGTTTAAGATTTACGGGTTATTTGTTAGGAGGTAGGAGTCCATAATGGAGGAGAAAATAAATCGGGTGAGGGATTTAAAATCCTCCATAGAACTACAATTTTGATCCTTACAAAGGAGGAGTTATATTGAAAATAAATATATAAATAAATAAATAAATAAAATAAGCCATATACACAACATACAATATATAAGAGAAATCCCTCCCCTGCTTCTCTATTTTCTACACTTGCAGGTTTTACAATTAGTCTATATTTGCTTCCTATTTCCTTCCTCTCTTACCCAATAGTACAATCTTACAGAAGTGATAAATTTGGGCTACAACACGATAAATGAATCTCTAACCTTATTCGTGTATGACTTTGACTTATTATTTGGGGGCTATTATAGTTTACCACATGTCTGTACACACATACAAACATATATACATATATAAACAGCTACCCGTGAAGTTTTTGGACCATGTTCATATGAAGCATGCGCAAGTCATGTAATACTTGTAGGAAGAAACGATAACCAGGTTTTTTTTTTTTCCCTTATATCAAACTATTAGTTTCATATCCTGTTCCTCGTTGGCATATTGCGGATACAGAATCCGATCTTAATTGCACTGCATATATATATATATATGTATATATATAAACTTTTTGGCGAGTCTCACCCCAAGCCAATGAGAGGGACATAAATGGATTTAGCATCTTTTTTTCGCTTTATAATTCCTTCTTTGGTGATGGATGAAGATATAATTGACAAGGAAAGTCAATGATTTTGGTTTTTTTAGAGATTCACAAAATTTCATTCCCTTAACAAATTTGAAATTTCGTATACTTTGTGAAATGTGTAAACATTTGATTATTTTCTTTTGATGATTCTAGGAGATTTATAAATATTATTTCAATTTGTTTTTTTTTTTTTTGGTAAAGTCCACAACGTGTGTCCATTTCTGTGTGTAAATATTTGAATTTACAATTCATGAAAATTTGTAATTATATCATCGTTGGTATTCTTTTCGCTTTGTTTGTTAGGTCCACAGAATGTATACATACTGTGGCTTTCATCAAAAGTTGATAAAACCATTTAAAAAAAAAATCATTCTTTCTCGAATTCTCATGATAACAATCAAATGAAAATATGGATAGTTGAACCTATAATTTAATGATAATTTCACATCTGATTATATTAAGATGTAATTATTAAATTCTCCGTGCTAAATACAAAAATATAAATAATAATAATAATAATAATAATAGTGTGTGGAAAAAATTAATGCTGCATCTGCACACATCTAGGATTCCTTCCAATGCAGCCTATCCACATTTGAAACATGAATCATAATTACCAGCTTGATATTCAGCCACACATACGCGATTAATTTGCGTTCATGTTAGGTGACACAATATTCAACTCTTATTAGGCCATAGCTAGCTGTGAAGAAGCCGAAAGCTTAAGAAGTCATGACAATTTTTTTTTTTTGGTATGAAACTCGTCATCAAACATCATTATATGTACGATGTGAAAGATGAAATACGTGGAATTACTCGACTTTGAGAGAACTTTTTTCTCCAAAATGCCAGAACTTTCCATTTGTGAATTTTTGACGAAATTGATCACTTGTAATGTCACAATCACAAGCAGTAAAAGCTCAAAAGGAGCACCATGTTTATCAAGCCTCTTGGGAGTATTTCCCTTTATATGAAATTGATATGACATATATCATGATGAGTTTGGGGTTCAAGCCTTTTTGAATGCATTATCAATTCCACGTTTGACTTAGGATTTTTGTTAGTATACACTCAACAATCTCTTTCAAATGAAGTTCATGATCATCACACACCCTGCTCAAAAGATAACATCTCTCCATCTCCCTCAAGTAACCAAACCAAGAAGATCACAATTTCATTAAGATCTTCATCGCATCGAAGTCCTGTGTTTCCAAGGAGTTTCCGTCTCAAGTTCATTTTTCAGCATGGATTTTCTGTCCATCACATCTCTTGAGGGGCCACCAAACATTCATACGATTTTCTTGGGGTACGCATAGTTATAAATGAAATCTGATTTTGATATACCACTTATGGGACCTATGAGTTTCATTCCAAAAATTAACTAACCTAGTAGAATGTGTACTTAGCTCAAACCTTTTAAAGCTATTTTCATTTTCATGCCTAGCCAACGTAAAACTTTTGTCTGCACACAGAAAACTCTTGATATATTGTCTCAACTAATTTTCTTTTTATAAAGGTATAAGCTCTATATACACACAAAATTCCCAAAATTTCTGCTCTTATAAGATTATCACGTATACAAATCAAATAATACAGCCGGTTAAAGAACTATCTAAAAGGAAGCAAGAGAATTGCTGTACATATTTGTCAGAAGCAACCTAGTGAAAACTATGTACAATTTTTTTTTTTTACATTTTTCGACGTATTAATCCATATACCATCACAAGAGCCATTATAAGGGAATGATCTTTATGAGGTTGAACTTCCAAAGACAATACATCATCTCCTAACACAACCCCAGAAGATGACAGCTTTTGCTTTGCCTGCATAAAACATCAAAACCATATAACATATTAAATTACAAACAAAACCTATAAAAATGTCATATACACATGTATGTATAAAATCTATAAAAGTATATATTACATGACGACCTCAGATTCCTTAGTCATGAAATCTCACCTCTGCAACAATGTTTCCATCAAGGCTATTCACTATTTTGAACTCTCCTTTGCCTGCAGCTAATCTTACTATCCTGTACTTATCACATCCAACAGTTATTTGGCAAGCCACGTCTCCCATAATTAGCATTTTGCAGTCTCTTTTAACTTGAAACCAATGTTTTTCCTCCTTGTTCATGTTGGAATCACTCCATCTATAGCCATCCCATCCACCAAAAGCTTGCAGTTTCTGCAAAACCAAATAGTAAAACATCAAAACGTAGCTCATTTAATGAAAGTCAATAGAACAAACATGTTATAAATATAAAATATATGATATATCACCTTTTTTCTTATGGTGTAGAGAACTTTGCCATGGAGATCCATGAGATGGACTTCATTGCTGCACTTTTTCTCATAGTTATCAACTCGAAACACGATTTCGCCATTGGAGTTGTAGACTGTGCAACCATTGGTGTTGTACACAAGTGATTTCATCCATATGGTGAATGTTTCTCTCTCATGAGTCAGGTAAGGGGAGAGGGAGAGAGCATGATCAGGATGCACTTTAGCCATGGAGAGCTAGCTAGGGGAAAACAAAAGTTTGAAGGTTAATAATGGTTGGAGAGAAAGTCGAGCCTAGGAGAGCTTATTTATATATGCAGTACTTCCTATAAAGTTCAATGAGAATTTTCAACTTTATAATATAATGCCCCAAAAGCATCTGGTCTTTTATATATCTATATAATTATACATATATAGATATAATTTGCTAGTATTTTAATTGTTTATGATTTTCTGTCTGAGGACCACTTCCAAGCCATTGAGTAATTCAGTTAAAGGACAAAAGAGTCCCCAGGAATCTGAGGTGGCACAACGTGATTTGTTAAGTTCGGGGTTTTAATCTAGTCAGAGAAGAGTGCTAACCGGAGAGAAGTCATCATCTGTTGTAAATTCAATTACGTTTTAAGTTATTAAAGTATACTAATAATATTCAATAGCAGCCCCTAGTTTACTTATTAATTTTTATTTTTCCCAGTTTGTGACTATTCCACAACCTTTTTTTAAATAGGCCTCTAGCCGTTAATTGGACATGAAATGGTAAACCAATAAGGCAAAAAAGGACGCAAAAAGGACATTAAAAAGTCCATTTGTTTATTGAGAGGAGAAAAAGTTGTTGACTTGCACAATAGGGATAAAACCATATGCATGCTTAATTTGGCCTGCATTTTGCTGTTTTGTCTGTTCCTGATCCCTACATAATTTTTCCTTTTTTTATAATCCCATTTATATTTATATAATTATCTACATGATCAGTTGATAATTTACTTAATATGGTTAGACCCCATCTTAAGATAATTAAGTTTATAGCGCCAAAGCAAATGCCTTTTTCTTTATTTAAATCTTATGGTTTCCCGTAATAAACAATTCTAAATGAACGAATTTTAAAAATTCAAGTTGTGAACCAATCAGTAGGTGCCATAGTGAATCATGTCATGTGGCATTAGTTTTGAGTTGTCAATATGATCTCATTCGTCTTAATGCATGTTTATCTTCTGGTATTATTAGGTTCCACTAATCTAATCCTAGAACAATGACGTTGTACTTTTCCTCAAATCATCTTCCTATAGAGCCAATCCTCCAACAAAGCCACTAGATTGAAAGATTATTAAATTAATCACATCAACAATGGAAACTAAGTACCCTCTTTTTTGATTTATTCCAATATACCCTCTTCATATCATGTCAAAGAATAAGTGACTGTTTAAATCACAATTTAAAAACTGTTTTTTCACACTATTTAAAAAATATTATGCAATTTTTTTTTCTCATAAGAGTTTGAATTTACTATTCAATTTTACTTTTTAATTTATGATCTAAATGGACCATAAAACCTCAGGAACAGTGCCATTCCAGAATAACCCTTTTATAACTTGCAAATTTCAATCTAAGAAATAATGCCAATGTGACTAGAACCTAACTGGCCAGAGGTTCCAATATGTCAGGCTATATTTGCATAGCAAATAAGATCACTGATGACCGTAGTTAGTCTTTTGGTCAACTTTGGCTATTAATTGGGACAAATTCAAAACGAAGTCTTGTGTTTTCCAAAAAGGAAGCTTCTAATTCCACATATCTTCACTACATTTGCTCTTTATCTATTAAAAAGACAAAGTTAGCCAAAGTCCGGACAGTCTTTGTTCTATAACCAAACATCTCCAAGCGTCCTGTTTGTGTACTATTAGCTAGCCGCATAGAGACAATATTGAAAGTACGTACCACCAATAGTAATTTTTTATGCTGATGGATGTTTTTCTTAAACAAAGCAATAATTTTTTATGACTAAGCGGATAGGATTAAGAGGAAAATAAAGAATTTAAGGAAAAGCAAGCAGAGAAAAGGCAAAAAGAACGTGGAAAAAGTGTAACTTTGTTTATAGGGATTGCTGATGTAACACACCAAAATTATGCAAGTTTGAGACTAAGCAAAGAACCGTACAAATTACATGTGATGTGTAAAGAACTATGTAAAACAAAGCCAAATTAGGTGCATCTCTGGATCCCAAATACTGTTCTTATCTCCCTTAGAGAAAAGAAAAAAAAATTTAAAACCACTTTTAAATAATTTCTCGTATCTATCTCATGGTGGATTTTGAGATTCTATTTTTCAAGATCTTATCGTATCTTTCTCAAGGTGAGTTTTAAACTCTAATTTCCAATCTACTTTGATTTTCTCATAGAATATAGAATCATCGGTATTCCATTATTATAGTTTATACAGAAATTACAAGATCCACTGATAGAACTAAAATAATCTTACTTAATTCTACTCGCAATATTTATATAATTCCACTCATACCATAATGGGTTCCATGTTGCATAGTGTCTGTTCCATGTTGCATGGCGTCTATTGATGAGGCAGGATATTTAATTAAATTAACGAATATCGAACTTAAAGATATTCTGAAAGAAGAAGTAAGATATGTATTTCCATATTGGTGGTATATTTAAACTTAATTAAAAAATATACAAAAAAGAAAAACCCTTTAAACAATCGTCTCTTAACTATCTCAAGATGGATTTTGAGATTCTATTTTTCTAAGATCTTTTCATTCTATCTCTAGATGGATTTTGAACATCTATTTTTCCAATTTTTTCTTATAAAAAATGAGGATCGTTGATGCCTATCCTTTCTACAGTTTATAAAAGAAATCTTAGCTAGAGTCCACTAACAAAACAGAAATAACCTGAGTCAATTTTAGTCAAAAGATTTACCTAATTTCACTAACACCACAATGGATCCTGTTAGGTTTTGTATGTGTTGGCATTTATGGCAACTTTTGTTAGAAAAACTAAAACAATTTTAGTTAGCTAGGTTTAGGTGTTTTTACAATGTGTTGCAACATTAGGTAAATTATGCAATTTGGGTTAAAGATGGCTATCTGAAATCATGATTGAAGATCTGCCTGCATGGAAGATGCACAAGGAAGAAAATATGGTCAACTCGAATTTATTGGGAAAGTCTGACTCACTTGGAAATAATATTGGAGTAATCTTGGAGTGAGCTTGGAGAAATCTTGGAGATTTGAGAAACAATTTGCTAAATTTATTTGAGAAGATAATGTTGCAAAAATGCATAAAAATGTGATTTAAATGTTGTCATAGAATCTGGGATTTGGATTTAAAAAGGAATCCTAATTTGAACAGGATTTGGAGTCTTAATTGAATTAGAATTTGATTTTTTTACAAGGATAATGTTTTATAATTGGATATATTTGTTGAAGATTTTGTGAAGATTTTGTAAAAAATTAAAGTCGTTTAAATTTGAAATTCGGATAGTATTTCAGGAAGTGTTCCAACATTTGTTAGGATAATTGAAATTCGAATTTAATTTGATCTCAAATTTGACTTGGGATTTTGTGAGAATATACATATTCAATAGCAAAAAATTAAAGTTGAATAATTACAATAAAAAATTGGATTGAGCAGAAAATCTAAATATTTGAATTTCAAAGTGTTTCATGAAAATTACAATAGATCATAAAATAGTTTGAAATTTGAATTAAAATTGATCTGAGATCATTTTGATATTTGGCTATTGTTGCTTATATAAAATCTCAAAAACAAAATTGTAGGTAGGAATTTAAAGATAAACAAGTATAATTTAGAGACCTTTTTGATGTTGTTGCATTTTTACATCTTTTAGCAGAAAAATTTGGCATCTTCAAGAGAAAGTATTAGTAGTCAAAGAGAGTTTAACATAGTTAGCAAGGAGAGCTCACAAAACTGGTTCATTGATTACGTTCAAGACGACCAGCAACAACAAAGAAGATGGAGTTTTTAGTTTGTATAAGACCTAATAGCTTATAGCTTTTTGACCTTTAATGAAGTATTCAACATTTGAATGTAACTCCAAATAATAGGAAAATCGAATCTCATAAAAAGTTACGTGTGTCTCTTTATTTACTTACTTTTAATAACTAAATTAATTTGATAATTTAATTAAACTTTGTAAATGGTTATAAACAAAGATAAACACAAATCGAACAGATCCTATGCTCCTATACTGCACTAATCTATCGGTTGTATTTTCCAACGTAATTAAAACGGCTGATTTGACATGATTTAATGAAATATGGGCATTAAATAAACCAAGTTGAAATACGGTTGAAGTCAAGAACACCCCGTTTGAAAAGCAAAAATTTAGGCCGTGCTTACGTTACATTGTTGGTCTAACGAATATTCCAGCCCTCCTAAAAAGAGAGACATCTACATTTCAAGTCCGACATAAACTCTTGAAAAAGGAAATTTCCTCCAAATACTATACAAAAACATGTGTTTGGTCGGAGAGCATTCATGCATTGTTCACATGACTTTATTTGTTGTGTTTAGTTGGTTAATTAGTTAGTTAGTTTGTATCTTTAAATATATACAATATCTTCATACCAACTTTATGAGAGTAATATTTAAGTAATCATTAAGAGAAAGCATTTCGCAGTCGAATCTGGTAGGTTTGTCCAATTGAAGTTTGAAATGTCGTTTATTCCTTGTGGTGTAATTTTCACCCTTTGTGATCGTTTACTCTCGTTGTTCTTTTTATTTATTTATTCTATTGTCTTTTTCAATATGCGACACACTGTCCTTATTTATTAATTTTGTCGCCCTTTTGAAATGTGAAACATTTTTTTCCTTTTTCCTTTAAGGTGTTGTATTCTATTTATTGTCGTTTACTTAGTTAAGAATCCTTTGATTTTGTATGCCTGACTAGCTGTCTTTTATTACTTATGGTGCGGATTCAGTGGTGTAATGTTAAGAGGTCGTGCGAAATGAAGACATTGATAGCAATATGGGGAAAGATTATATGCTACTCTAGGACTATTGCACAGAAAGGCCGACAGAAGCAACGTTTCTTAATGCTTTTTAAGTGCTTAGCTTCTGCTCACGGCGGGAGGCGAGGCCATTAAGTTCGGTTGGAACCCTAAGCCAAGAAGGTACGAACGAAGTGATGGGCCCCTTTAAAGGTAAGGGATCAGCTTGTGGTAGAAATTGCAAACATCTCCACTTTTCTCTTAGCGTGCACAGTTTACTTGCATGCCACTTTAGGCACATCTCTCTTTCTTAGTTCCATGCTGGCCTAATGAATGAAAGTCAGTCCTTTAGTAAGCATATATAAACAGTTGTTTATTGTATAAGCAATTCTTTGGCGGCCGCACCGAAAGGTACATGCGGTGGAGGTTGGTTGAAGATGATGAAAAATAATCAATTGATATTAATTTTGAACTAAAGAATGTCTTAAAGATGAGGTTAAGGGTTTAAACTGGAGACGCGACAAAAATCATTAAGGGGATAAGCCTCAAAAAGTATAGTACATTATGAGTAGTGATTACACCTAAATTGTGACAAAATAAAGCGATTAATTATAGCACAATTAAGACAGTCGATCCCATTAAGAGATGATAAATACAAACAAAAAAGATTAGTCGAACAAAAGCGTTAGAGAGATACGCAATCAAACAAAGAAAAAAAAGAAGTGTTTTTGTAATTTTAGAGCAATTTAATTAGAAGATAATGTAATTTAAAATGGAGAAAATTCAATAGTTAAAAACGATAAGATATCGAGAATCCTCTATATGCTTCATTTACCTATTTGAATTTTGATTCATAAATTGACTCAATTGAAAGTTTCACATTCTAAACAATCAATTGAAAGATAAAATTTAAAAAACTTATAAATTAAATGTATTCGAATAAATAAAATTCTTACATTAAGTGCTAGGAAAAATTGTCTTATAAGAAATTTAAAAGCAACAAAATACCACCGACGATAATGTAATAAAAGACTACTCATAAAACTATATCTATCAGTATATTGTACCTTACAATAGTCACATAAAAAAAAACTTGATTGAATTTATATAAAAGTTATTAACAAAATATATTGATGTGAGAAATAAATGAGATGAAAGAAAATTATTTACTTAAATATATAAATCTTACAAATCATAAAGAATTAAAACCCAAATAAGCTCACTACACATATAGGATCATCTCTAATCTCACCTAAGAACTCTAACCTTACTTGCAAAATATTCTCACAAATTTCTAGAGAAAAAACATGAGAATGAAAGCAAGGTAAAAATGAGAGAGACAAAGTATATCCCCTCACTCTTTCTCCAGCCTCTCTAAGATGCCCCTTTTATAAGCATAATTTTATACTATTCTACCTAATCTTCACATAACTTTTCAAACTTACTACAGTATTCTGTGCATACACAATACAAATTTTCAAACTTGCTACAGTATTCGGTGCACACACGACACAAATTTTCAAACTTACTACAATGCTACAGTATTCGGCACACACTTGCTACAGTGTTACTATAGTATTGCACATGCTTGCTACATTGCTTCTACAGTGTTGGCACACACTTGTTACAGTGTTACAGTAGTACATTAGCTATAAATCTGGTGTATGAAATTAGGAAGGATTTAGTATAATAGGATGCATGATAAGCTTGATTTCACAGTTTTCTGACATGAATAGTGATGCCCACTTTGACACTACAGAAAAACAAAGTGCTAAATTTAGATATTTTCAAAATAAAATGCTATAAGTAAACTCATTGAAAATATTTAATTTTAAACTTGTTTAATACACTATTAGAGAACGATAAAATAGAACAAAGCAAAATTAAATAAAAACTTTATAAAATTCATAAAAATCTAAATTAAAGTATACAAAACAAAATAAATCAGAAACAAATTAAAAATAACTAAAATTCTCAAGAATAAGCCAATTTTTATGCATGAAAAAGTGGTAAAATAATTTTATTTTATAAAGTTATCAAGTAGTAGCCATCTGTATAAGAGGTTAAAGTTCATGGGATGAGTTCCAATGAAACCTTAAAACGTGGTTCGTTACATTACTTTTACAATTTGGAGGTCACAAGGTTATTAAAATAAGTAGTGTTTTCTATGATTTTTCCCATGCTATAATTTTTATACCTATTTGGTCGATCAGAATGGATCGGTTAAACATTCTATTAGGGAGCCTAAAAACGACGAGAACTTTAGAAACAATACAAAGAAATAGGACGACAATATCTTATTGAACTTTAGTAACTTTAAAGATGACAATTACAAAAAAAAAAAAAAAAAAGGATTATACTTTACAGCTGGTAAAAGAGAGTATAAATCAACGTCAATAGTAAATAAAAAGACCCTAATATTCTTCTTTCTTAATGGAAATGCTTACTTGGTGGACAAAATGGATATAATAAGTGGATCTTATATTTTATTGTAATGCTTGGAAACTTAGCTAAAAATTGAACTGCCTGTCAAAATTTTAATCATATCTGTACCAATGAAGAATGCCCTAATTGGCATACGAAATATAAACAAGTTCACTTGCAAGAGTGCACGCATTATATATAAGTATGTAGTGGATGCATGGTCTATAAACTGATCATTTCGGATAGGACTAGCACCAACTTTAAGCTATAGAGTAGATCATTTTAGGTTAAATACTTGCAAATTGCTCCTTAAATTGTTATCAAAAGCAAAAGGGAAATTTGTAGGTGCTGGGAAATACGGATTTCTACCTTCGAATACTGCCTATAGCAAAATTTTAGGGGAGAAACTTTTCATATCTATATTTCGATTGCTGTTTTTATTTTGGTAGCGGGCATTATTATTGAGGTTGATCATTAGAGAGATTAAAGAAGGAAAAAAAAAAAAAAAGGCTTGAGGCAATGCAAGTTTCTTTTATAAACTTTAAAGTAATATTAGAAATACTAATTCTAATATTAATTTTATGAGTATCAACTTCTATATTATATTTTTATTAATACATGCAATTAATTAATATGATAATATTTTAAATACTTATTAATAGAAAAAAAACAACTTATATCTATATCACTTAAGTTGATATTTAAAAATTGAAATTAAAGTTAATGTGCTTAGTATTTTTCATAAACTTCATGCTTGTTTATTTTCTTTTACATAACTCTAATTAACCTGTATCTTAAAGCTCAAACTGTGATTGAGGTGATTGAGGTATGCTGAAGAAGGTGTTAGCATTGACGCCACGCATCTTACCAATTGTCCCTTAAAACTTTTATTTCACTTTATAACAGGGTCAAAAAAAATTCAAGAGTCACCACAAGAAGACAAACAAACATACCTTTGAAGTGTGGACATGGTATGATCAGTCAACAGCATGTTTAACGGTGGATTGGGAAAGTGAGAGCAAAGAAATTTGTTAAAAGGATTTTATATTAACAAAGGAGAATATATTTATCTTGGCAATTTTAAAATAAAGTGGAGAAAATATTAAATAACTAGTTTGCTTTTAAGTTTTAAATACACCTCATCCACCTACTTTATTTCAAAAAGGGAATTATTAGAAAGAGTTGACTTCTATTTTTTATTACGTTTATTTTTAATTAAAAAATATGATTCTTTTATATTGAGATGCATTTATTTATCATATTATATTTAAATATTAATCACATTATAATTTAAATCCAATACAATTATTATTCATCATTCTATTTTTTTTATTATTTTACTAATCACTTCTCTCTACTTTTATCAATCATGTCACATACAATTTAATCCAAATATTTTTCATCTAAACATATATTACATTTAATTAGTTGTATTTAAATACAATATAATTCATCCAATTGCAAAAATATAGTATTCAAATACTAATCATATCATAATTTAAATTTAATACAATCAATATTCATTATTACATTTTTTCTACTACTTTTACCAATCACATCACATATTCTCTTTCTCTCTCCCTTTTTTCTCTCTAGTTTTATCAGTCACATCACATACAATATAATTTAAATACTTATCATCTAAACAAACATTATATTTAAATGCCTTGCAAATATTTTTCTCTAATTTTATTAATCATATCACAGACAATACAATTTAAATACTTTTTATTAAAACAAACATTACATTTAAATACAATGTAAAAACTTTTCATCTAAATACATATTGTATTTAATGCATTGCATTCAAATATAATATACTAAATAAATATTATACTTTTATCAATCATATCACATATAATATAATTCACACATTTTTTATTAAAACAAATATTATATTTAAATATAATATAAAAACTTTTCATCTAAATATATATAGTATTTAATATAATATAAAAACTTTTCATCTAAACCAAAACTTTTAATGCATAACGTTTAAATACAACATTCTAAGTTTGTATTGACCGTCGTTCTAGACTCTTTAGTGTCCTTTCTCTTCATTACATGCTGACCTGGCATATGTTACAGGGTTTAGTCAGTAAAGTTATTTCGAACTCCTATGGATTTACTTCTAGTATTCGAATTTGCTCTTAAAAAACAAGCAACTGGGCAGACTAAAAGTGAAAGATAAAATAAAATAAAATACCCAACTCTCTAGGCATTCTTTTAGCACGTTTTTGGGGAGAGAATTTTCCCCGTAGAATTCAGAGCTGTGTGGAGGGTTGATTCTGATACCAAGTAATTCTCTTGCCTCCACTTGATATTATGTATTCTTTTATATGTATACACATATATATATTTATATTAATGTTAGTTCTTTCTTGTAATTTTGTGGTAATCTCTGTTTGGAGTTGCAGGTATTCTTAGGTGAATTGTTTGTTTCTCAAGAAAACCTTCGTAATAATTGTCATAACACAAACAATTGACAAGTAAATTAGCCGAACAACGTTAGAAAAAGTGAACGAAATTTAGGTCCACGTGTTTCGGCATTGATTGATAAAAACAATTTTCTGTAATTTTTTGATTGACAAATAAGAGGCTTTGGATTTTCTCTTCCTTTTTCCAGTTCTTTTTCTAGTCTCTATTCTCCCACTAGACCACCACAACACGGCAACACCCCCCCAAAAAAAAAAGAATTAAAATTAAAATTATGTTAGAAAACAAAAATTACAGTCGTAAAAAAGTTTATGTAAAAGAATGACAACAATGTAGAGCAAAAGCGGTAAAACAAAGATACAGAGTAAAAGAAAATAATCCCATGAGCAAGAAAAAAATGGTAAATTTAGTGGCAGACAAAAGTAGTCCCTTTCAAGTTCCAACAAAAAAAATAATTAAGGGCGTGTTTGGGTGCATTTGAAGACAAATTTTAAACACTTTTTTTAGTATTTTTTTCTATCTCATAACTTTTTTTTATTATTATTTACTTACTAAATCTTTATATTAAATTTAAACTTTAAAAGTCCATAACTTTAAGCATATAAGTTCAAATAAAATGATTTTTTTTAATTACATAGAATTTCGAGATAAGCGAAATAAGATTCATATTGATTATTTTTTTCTGAATAAATTTTAAGATTTTATACTTTTTCACTTCAAAAAAATTTTTTCTCGAACCATATTTTCTAAAACTCACTTTTCTCTACCCTTTAAACATATCTTTAGAACCTCTCCTAAACGAGCCCTGAGAAAAAGAGGAGCTGTTGGCACACGAATTGGCTTCTGGATCCACAATGACAACCAAAAGAACAAAAAATCTCTTAGAGATATGACCAGCAATTTCTCATCTTCAAGAGAAATTAGATTTGGATTATGCAACTTCAAGAACCTTAAATTGGATGTCATTGTTTCGATATAGAATATTTGTTTAATGAAAACCTTAGAGAATGGTAGATTTTATTGAAAAAAAAAATTGACATTTCATCTCATAACTCTTCTATAACTCTTTTGTAAAGATAACTTAAATCAAGTAAAAGAGAGAATATTCTTTTCAAGTATTTTATAAATAAAAATGTTTCATCGACTTTTGTGCGTGTTTCTTGCTCATGCTTTCCTTGACTTTTTTTTTTTTTTTTCTCTCTTGTTAGTCATAATTTTCAACGATAACTACTGAATTTATATTGTACAACGCTATCAATGGCGGAAAAACAGCAGCACGCACTTATGAATCCATGATCAGAAGCTCTTGTTGGGATTTTCTTTTTCTTCTTTTTTTTTTTTTTTTTTTTTTGGTGCTCTAAAAAGCTAATTCTGAATTAGTACTTTTTGCCTTGAACTCAGACATTACTTTCAGCTTTGTCACCCTTTGAAACAGACAGAAAGGCATAAAATCTTTGATACCAGAATCTGCTACAGCTTCGACATAAACCCAAAAAGATGAAGCAAATCTCGTCAGTGATGCAAAATTCTGGTTTTTCTAGAAGTTTCTCTGTAGCTTCAATTTGGTCGCTGTGGCTAAAAAAGAGACCTCTAATAGCTTCCACTACAGCAGCACTCCTGTTGATGCTTCTCTTGTCTTTTGGCATAAACACAGTAAATATTTTCCTAACCCGAATAACGCGAATTAAGTACTATTTATTTTAAGCCAATTCAATGCTTTTCTAGTAATCTTAGTACTACATCAGTCTTTTTTTATTACTGACAGTTTGATGTCCTTTGGTTTTGTTTTTTTTGTTTTGTTTTGTTTTGTTTTTTTTTTTGGTTCTTGCAGTCTAAGGTTTCCACTGCCAATTTCATAGACCAAACTAGAATAACCATCCAAAAGGAGCAAAACCCACCTAGGAGAATTGAATTCCCACTAAACTGTACCACCTTCACCAACCAAACCAAATTCTGTCCTACAAACTACCCTTCAACTTTTGAGATTAACAATGTTGACCCTGTTGGCCAATCACCAAACCCCGTATGCCCGGACTATTTCCGGTGGATCCACGAGGACCTAAGACCATGGATCACCACCGGAATCACGAGGGACATGGTGGAGAGGGCCAACAGCACAGCACACTTCAGGCTGGTGATTGTAAAAGGCAAGGCTTATGTTAAGAAGTACAAAAAGTCAATACAGACCAGGGATCTTTTCACCATATGGGGGATACTGCAACTCCTCAGAAGGTACCCGGGGAAAATACCGGATTTGGAGCTCATGTTCGACTGCGACGACAGACCGGTTGTTCAAACAAGGGTCTACAGTGGACCGAACATGACACAGGGCCCGCCACCGCTCTTTCGGTACTGTGGTGATAGGCGGACAATGGATATTGTGTTCCCTGATTGGTCCTTCTGGGGTTGGTATGTTCACCATTTGTTTCTTGCATTTTTTTTTTTTTAAGTTGTTATTGAACTAAGTTAGATATTGACTAGAGAGAAGTTTAGTTGCTCAATATGTACACATTGAATTCTTCTTAAATAGGGCTGAGATAAATATAAAACCATGGGAGAGTATATTGAAAGAAATTAAAGAAGGAAATGAAAATACCAAATGGACGGACAGGGAACCGTATGCGTATTGGAAGGGAAATCCTCATGTAGCAAAAGGCAGAAGAGATCTTCTTAAATGCAATGTCTCTGAGACTTATGACTGGAATGCTCGCCTATTTATCCAGGTAAATAACCCTTTTTCTGAATCCTGTTTCAACAACTAGAGAAGTTTCTTCGAACGCGCCATGAAGTTTTAATTTCAGCCAAATTCTGTGCATGCAAAAGGAATAGAAATCGAGTTGTTCTGAAGCAGTTATATGGCACTCGCTTAACAAAAATATTTGCAGGACTGGATCCTGGAGTATCAACAAGGATACAAGCACTCGAACCTAGCAAATCAATGCAGTTACAGGTAAATCAATGCCGTGTAAATTGATGAAGAATAATTTGCTTTTCTTCATACTAAACCTTGGTTTATCTTTTTTTTTTTTTTTTTTTTTGGGTTATACTTGTTTATGACTTCAAAAGATACAAGATATACATTGAAGGGTGGGCGTGGTCTGTCAGTGAGAAATACATTCTGTCCTGTGATTCAGTAACATTGCTAGTAAAACCGCAGTATTACGATTTCTTCACGAGAAGTCTCCAACCGTTGCGCCATTATTGGCCTATAAGGGACCATGACAAGTGCAAATCTATCGAGTTCGCCGTAGAATGGGGAAACAACAACAAAGAAAAGGTTAATCTTCTTTGATGTTAAAGCCCCATGTTTTCATCTTTCTAGTTTCTACTGTTTCCTGTTAAGGCAAAATTTGAGAAGGTTCAAACTTGTTGTGGATATCAAAACAGGCTCAAGCCATTGGAAAAGCAGCAAGTGACTTGGTTCATGAAGAGGTGAAGATGGATTATGTGTATGATTACATGTTTCATCTGTTGAACGAATACTCAAAGCTCTTAAAATTCGAGCCTGCGATTCCTGAAGGAGCTGTTGAGTTTTGCCCAGAGACGATGGCTTGCCCGGCAAAGGAGCAAGAGAAGAAGTTCATGAATGAATCCTTAGTCAAAAGTCCTGCTGCTACAGCGCCATGCATTATGCCGCCTCCTTACGAACCCGAAGATCTTAAAATTATTCATAGTTCGAATCTAAGGTCCCTTAGGAGAGTGGAGAAGTGGGAAAACGAGCATTGGGAGAGTATGACTAAACAGCAACAGGGATAAACAACTGACTACAATGTGTGTTCATTGTTGTTTACTCGGCTATAAAGTCCCTTGAATTTCCTTGTGAATCGTAGTCGGTTATCGATGGTATATTTTTGTTTCCAACTAGAAAAAATTTGTATGAAAGAGTGGTTAAATCTATAATTAAAAAACTACAAAAATATTGCAACACAATGAAAAAAATAAATAAATTAAATCTGGGTGATCGAAAAACCACCAGTATAAGAAGAGACAATTCAACCAATATGGAAACATCACCAAACAGAACAAACAAACCAGCAAGGCAAATTGCATATCCAGAAAACTACGACTGTTTAAAAAAAAAAAAAAAACATAGAAATGATGCTCATAACAAACATAAAACTTTTGCTCAAGTCAACAATTTTGATATTACAAAACTATGACAAGCTTATTCAAGCTTCTTCATGATACTCCTCTTCCTCGTACTCATCTTCCTCTTCTGCAGTAGCATCCTGGTATTGTTGGTATTCAGAAACGAGATCATTCATGTTGCTTTCAGCCTCTGTGAACTCCATCTCGTCCATGCCTTCCCCGGTGTACCAATGCAAGAAAGCCTTCCGGCGGAACATTGCAGTGAACTGCTCGCTGACCCTGCTGAACATCTCCTGTATAGATGTCGAGTTTCCAATGAATGTGGAAGCCATCTTCAACCCGATTGGAGGGAAGTCACAGACAGTGGACTTCACATTGTTGGGAATCCACTCCACAAAGTAAGACGAGTTCTTGTTTTGCACGTTGATCATCTGCTCATCGACCTCTTTGGTGCTCATCTTGCCACGGAACACTGCTGAGGCAGTAAGGTATCTGCCATGACGAGGATCAGCAGCGCACATCATGTTTTTGGCATCCCACATTTGCTGTGTGAGCTCGGGGACAGTCAGTGCACGGTATTGCTGTGAACCTCTGGACGTAAGAGGTGCAAAGCCGACCATGAAGAAGTGAAGCCGTGGGAATGGAATGAGGTTGACAGCTAGCTTGCGGAGATCTGAGTTTAGCTGACCAGGGAAGCGAAGGCAGCATGTAACACCACTCATGGTTGCAGAGATCAAGTGGTTCAAATCCCCAACTGATCAAAGAAAAGTAAAAGTGAGCATCCATTCGGGGCCATTGACAAAGTGGACCAAACTCATTTTTGGCACCAAATATAACACAGCTGAGACCACGAAGAAGAAGAAGGAAGATACAATTAGTAACCGGTAATTGTGAACAGGGGCGGAGCCATCCATAGCCACGTGGGGACTTCTGTCCCTAATAAACTTTTATTAATTTTCAATTCACTTTTCAAAACTTATAACTTTACCATTTTGCCCTTATTAAAAATAGATTACTCTTATATAAATCCTTCTACTACAACATTTATCTTTTAATGTACGTCCTCGTTAAAACAATAAAACAATAAACTGCTCCGCCACAATCTGTGAATATACATGATGCTTTCCAACAGAAAAGCACATGGAGACTGACGGTGGCTAACTATCTTTTATATTATATCATATAACAAAAAGGAGACAAAAAAAAAGGTATTAATAATTGCTTGGACCATATAGAAAGATATTAGCTAATCATCGTGGAAGCATATTCTATAATAAAACTTCTTCTAAATAATATTCTTCAGAAAACGACTATACTTGGAATCCAAGGAAAAAGCTATTCTGACAATCACGTGATTAGAGCAGTCTTTACAGCTCGGGATAGGAATGTTCACTTTCAGTTTCAGATACGGCCACCGCTAACGAAAACAGAAGCACAGAATCCATTATAGACAGACGACTCCCAATGGACAAAAAATATATACGTATTTTTATTATTATTTTTTTATTCTGGAAATCCTAGCAATATATACCATAGCAAACTAACCACTCCCCCACAAAAAAATAATAATAATAATAATAATAATGATAATAATAATAAATAAAACCGCAGACGCACAGATCCAATGAAAAAAAAAAAAGGCCTGGATAAAATACATGACAACTGTTGTTTATGCCACCCAAATGAGAAAACTTTAAGGGCTTATGCAGTTTGATTGCCAAGCAAAACGATAAAACTAACATATCCTTGTTAATGAAAAGACATCTTGAAAAGGCTTATACCGTTTGGTTGCTAAGAAAATTGAAGAAAAAACTAACATTTCAATTTTCATTATAATTAGAATTACACCCAAAAATCCAGACTCTCAAAACTAGTCATATAAGAAGAAATCGTAGACGTTCACTGAATAGGAACATATTATTAAAGACAGCCAAAAATCTGTAGGTGAACAACACATGCTAAAAAGATTCAACCATTTTCTTAACAAGATCTCAGCAACATACAATGTTGTTCAATTCCTCAGAGGAAATTGCAGATAGATAACGCAGTATTTTGTTAAACATCATCGATCCAACATATAATTCTGAAGATTCATTTTCTTGCAATCCAAACAGAAACGGAGGGAGATACTTACAGCTTGGAGTAGTGAGCTTAAGAGTCCGGAAGCAGATATCGTAAAGCGCCTCGTTATCAAGAACCATACACTCGTCGGCGTTCTCAACAAGCTGGTGAACGGAAAGCGTGGCATTATAGGGCTCGACAACAGTATCAGAAACCTTCGGCGATGGAAAGACGGAGAACGTCAGCATCATCCGGTCCGGATACTCTTCTCGAATCTTCGATATCAGCAATGTCCCCATTCCCGAGCCAGTCCCTCCCCCAAGCGAATGACAGACCTGAAATCCTAATTTCCAAAAACCAAAACCCCTAAGGAAAAAAAAAAAAAAAAAAAGCACACACACACACACACACATACACATACAAACCAGAGAGAATTTTCTCAGTTCCAGGATCGACAATTGATTACCTTGCAAGCAGTCGCAATTCTCCGCCTCCTTTCTGACGACGTCGAGAACGGAGTCAATAAGCTCAGCGCCCTCGGTGTAGTGACCCTTGGCCCAGTTGTTTCCGGCGCCGGACTGTCCGAAGACGAAGTTATCCGGCCGGAAGATCTGGCCGTACGGTCCCGATCTGACGCTGTCCATGGTTCCTGGCTCCAGATCCATGAGAACGGCTCTGGGGACGAATCTTCCACAACTTGCTTCGTTGTAGTAGACGTTGAGTCGCTCCAGTTGGAGTTCGGAGTCTCCATGGTACCGTCCCGTCGAGTCGATCCCGTGCTCGGCGCAGACGACCTCCCAGAACTTGGCGCCAATCTGGTTGCCGCACTGCCCACCCTGAACGTGAAGGATTTCGCGCATTTTGTTTTACTTTTTTTTTTTTTTTTGCTTTTTTTCCTCTGGTTTTTTCTTGGGAAAGTGGAGGGAGTTTGGCTGGGAAATGAGAAGAGGCGTTCGAACTGAGGGGGTTATAATAACGGGTGAGATGACGGTTTCCGTTAGCAGTTTGTTGGGCTTAGGAGAGTTTGACGGCTGTTTGGTAACGGACGTTTGTTTTTAGTGGGAATATGAATTTTTGAATTGGGGAATTATCCAGTGATGGCGAGTAAAGGTGATAGTAAACGGATTATTACGTGGCAATTATTTAACGTTTTATGTAATTTTTCTACGGTGATTCTTCATTCTCTGCCCGGAATACTTCAATAAAACTCTGCTTTTTTTTGTTAGTGGTCCCACAGTCTCATTTCACCGCCGTAGACTTATATAGAAGGTTTGGTAAGCTTATTTCATTCTTATTATTATATTTGATTTATATTTAAATAAAATAAATATTTAGATGAAAAATATTTAAATTATATTTTAAAATTAAAAAATTAATGAGATAGATAAAAATAAATAAAAAAAATTTGAGAAAGAAAGAATATGATGTGAATAAAAAATTAAAAACTTAATAAATAATTATTTTTAAAAAATAAAGGAATAATAATTGTTCTCGTAACATCATTGAAAAATATTGTATTTAAACATAAAATTTTTATATTTTAATAAAAATTGTATTGCGTTTAAATGTAATATGAATACAAGTATAATATTAAACGCTTTATTAGATATTAAATTACCCTTCTGCCTTCATGAGTTCAACCTTTTTTTTTTTTTTAATCTTAGAAATAAGATACTCCAACTTTATAACTTTTATTATAATCAGCCGCAAAATAATAACGAATCTGTGGAATTTAGAAGTCGGAAAAGAGAGGAATGAAAAGTATGGTTTTAAAAGTTTCAAAATTAGATAATAAAATATCGTCTAAACACACGATTTCCCAAGCAAGTCTTATAAATAAAACTACTATTATTTGTTATATTATTTTGCCTTAGAGTTTTTTTTTTTTTTTTAATTTTATCTTTCTAGTTGGGAAGTACAAACGAGATGGAAAAAGGGGTGCATGCCAAATAAATTTGCAATAAAGATCATATTGCTAATAATAAAGATGGAAATTCCTAAAAAATATAAAAATGAAAGGGGAATATTTCTTGCGGAGAGGAGTTTCGCGGGGCTTTGACATGACCATTATGGGACCGGAGGGCAACATCTAAGGATGGGAATGAAATTCATTTCTTTTTTTTTTAATGTAATGTTTAATAAATGTATTGTGTTGCGTTTGAATATAATATATTTTATATTTAAATAAAAAAATATTTAAATTATATTTTAAAATTAAAAAATTGATATAATTGATAACAGTAAATATAAAAAATGAGATAGAGAAAAAATATGACGTGAATGAAAAAATTTATTTTTAGAATATTTTGAAATAATAAATATATTTGAGATACTGTTGAAAATTATTATATTTAAATGTAAAACTTTTATATTTATATGAAAATTATATTACGTTTAAACGTAATATGAATATAAAATAGAAACCAAATGCCTCGTTAATAATTGAAAGTGGGGTGAGAATGGGGAGAAAATCTCCATCCTCTTCTGCGCCAGCTTACATATGTCTTATATTGAGAAAATATTGTACATATATATTTTTATATGTGTGCATGTGAAAAGAATGTGTGTGTAACATTTTTAACTTAATTAGATGGATAGATTGTTTTAGAAAAAATATATATACGTTATTTTACTAAAAAAGAAGAAAATAAAAAAAAAGCTAATTATTAGTTAGTAATCTTGTTATTTAATGTTTGAACGTGTTATTTAATGTTTTAGTTTTACTTTGTTACTTCTTGTATAAGAGATTTTTGTGGGTGGATTATTAAGATTTAGTCCGAATTTGTTTAGAATTTGTTTTGTCTTATGAAACCTTTTGGTTTTGATATGATATTGTATGGTATTCCTACTTTATTTTTTGTTTTAAATTGTGTGTCTTTCAAATACATAATTAAATTAAACAAAAAATAGAACGAGTGTTAAGACACTTTCAAATGAGAATTTTCACTCAGACCGCTCCCCTTCTTAAACGGGATTGGAATTGGCGGCGGGGATGAGAATGGAAATGATTTTGAGGACCGTATATGAGGATGAGAAAGCAATCTTAGTCTGTTCATTTCTATTGAGATCCATATGCTAAATGTAATTCATATATGTTATTGTGAATTTCTACAATCAATCAAAATAATTAGTCAAAATCATGGTAAACATAAATTTTATTATAACTTAAGAACTTTAACTTGTACCCATTAAGGTGTCGGTTGGTAAAAAAATTATATTTTAATTTTACTCAAATGCAATACAATTTTATACCAAACACAAATTTTACAACAGTGTTACGAAAATAATTACTATTCAAAACATTTTCAAAATAATCACATCAACTTTTCAACTCTATTATTTATCTTTACTTTTACCAATCATATCAACTTTTCAACTCTAAAATACTTTTCATCCAAACATACATTTCATTCAAATACAAAATAAATACTTTTCAACCAAATACAACGTTCAAAAAACAAATTTCATTCAAATACAATCAAAAGGCAATGCGTTTACCAAACACCCTCTAAAATTTTTAGTTTGTATTTTGTATTACCCGTCGTACTCTTTTTTTTTAAATAATTATGTGTCAAATTTTTAAAACATAATAACTGTATATTTAATTGCCTAAAAATTTTGTTCTATTTTAATCTTATTATATAATCGAGGAGCAAAACTTTAATCAAGAAAAAAATATACATGATTTAACATATTTCAAACTAATTGTAAAAATCACTAAACCTTTCAGTATTGATTTAATTTTCAAGTCGAACCATATGACTTTCATGGGTATACGACTGCCTTTGAATTATGCAAAAATGGGGTTTATCATTTTTCTATTAGTTTGGATTAACTTTTTCACACAGAGAACTAAAAACAAGATGAAATTTGTCCCACATCACCCACAAAGCAAGTTAGTTTCCAGTAATATGTCTCTAAATGCGGCAATTTTTACCTTGGAGCGCTCATTAGGCAAGAATTATTTGATAATCCTTTTTGTAAATTTTGAGATTCAGAAACAAACATCTTTAATACTAGTTTTTGTTTTATGAGATTTCTCTTGTAAAAAAATTACTTATTTATTAAAATTTGTTTTTGACATTTTGAGGCTTTTTTGGTAATGCGTAATTAGTTAAGAGAACGTTTGGTAAACATTTTTTGATAATACGAAAACCAATTTTACACTAAACGTAAAGTTTTACATTCAAATACAATTATTTTTAATAGTGCTACGAAAATAATTATTATTCAAAAATTTTTTAAAACGATCACATTAACTTTTCAATCCTAACTATTTATTTCTACTTTTACCAATCACATCAATTTTTTAACTTTAAAATATTTTTTATCCAAACACATATTTTATTCAAATACAAAACAAATATTTTTCAATTAAATACAACACTAAAAAAATATATATATTCAAACACAATTAAAACATAATATGTTTATCAAACATTACCTAAACATAATTAATTAAAACGTAATACATTTATCAAACTTTACCTAAATTTTCTAATTTTACGCCCTTGTCTCCGGGCCCTTGAGTTGCCTTCGCGACAATGCACATAATTCCCCTCCCAATGCCTTCTCTTTCTTCCATCATTTTAGGTTGCCTCCTTTCGAAGGTTCTCCACCTTTAGGCCTCCCAATAATAATATCACATGTCTTTTCAAGAGTATAAAAATAATAAAGTAATTTCAAAAAATAACAAGAAATATCTCTCTCTTTTCTACTCCTATGGCTCTCATTTGTTTCTGTTGGTTTGTCCCCACTTGATCCACTTTTCTTTGCCGTTTTTACTTATCTCTTTCACTTTTCACAAGGCTAGCATTTTTTTTCACCCCCATGGGAGGCAAAATGGTAAGTCCATCCTTTCTATAATTAATTATCTAAAATGTAATAATGGGGCAATTTGATTAATAATTATTCATAAAAAAATTTAATTAACGAGTGAATTAAACCACTTTTCCATAGATCACCTTTTTTTCCTTCATTGATGACTTTACATAATTTATCAAAATGACAACAAATGATTAATTGATGACATTTCCTCAAATGATAAAAGTTTAATTATCAGAATGTGGGTGAACTTTTAAGCTTAATTAGGTGGATAGATTGTTTTAGTAAATATATATATATGTTTTTTAGTAAAAAAGAAGAAAATAAAAAAACTAATTATTAGTTAGTAATCTTGATTGGCTAATATTTGTTTGAACGTGTTATTTAATGTTTTAGTTTTATTTTGTTACTTCTCGTATAAGACATTTTTGTGGGTGGATTATTAAGATTTAGTTTGAATTTGTTTAGTATTTGATTTGTCTTATGAAACCTTTTGGTTTTGATATAATTTGGTAGGGAATTTCTCCTTTATTTTATGTTTTAAATTGTGTACCTTTCATATACATAGTTCAATTAAACAAAATGGGGCATTAAGACAATTTCAAATGGAAATTCCCACCCAGAGCTTGCCCCTTCTTAAAGAGGATTAGCCATGAAAATGAAGACAAAGATGATTTTAAGAACCATAAACGGGGATGATAAAGCAATCTTAACTTATTTAGTTCCATTGAGATTCATACTCTAAATGTAATTCATATATCTTATTGTGAATTTCTAAAATCAATTAAAAATTAATTGGTCGTAAATCATGGTAAACACGAAATTTTATTATAGCTTATGAACTTTAACTTGTACCCATTAGAAATTTTAGTTTGTACATTGTACCATCCGTCTTTTCTTTTTTTAATAATAGTTGTGTGTCCAATTTTTAAAACAATATAAATCATATATAATTCTTTCTCTTAATTTAAAGTTTTGCTCCTTAATAATTTAATAAGATTAAAAACAAAATCACTTAGCCTATTATTATTATTATATAATTTTAACGTCGAACCATATGACTTTCACGGACATACGGTTGCCTTGGAATTATGCAAAAAGGGGGTTTATCATTTATTTATTAGTTTGGATTAGCTTTTTCGAACAAACAGCTAAAAACAAAATGAAACTTGTCCCACATCGCCCACAAAGCAAGTTACTTTCTAGTAATATGTCTCTAAATGATCGCCCATTAGACAAGAACCAATTGATGATCCTTTTTGCAAATTTTGAGATTTAGAAACAAACATCTTTAATAGTAGTTTTTGTTTTCGTGAGATTTCTCTTGCAAAATAATTACCTATTTATTAGGATTTGTTTTTGACATTTTGAGGCTTTTATTAATGAGTAATTAGTTAAGATTACCCATTTATTAGGATTTGTTTTTGACATTTTGAGGTTTTTTTTAGTAATTAGTTAAGATTTTCGGATTTTGACAGTTGTCTTCGCGAGGATGCCCATAATTCCCCTATGAATGCGTTCTCTTTCTTCCACTATCTTGGATTGCCTCCTCTCAAAGGTTCTCCACCTTTACGCCTCCCAATAATAAGGATTACCTTTCTTTTTAAGAGAATAAAAATAAAAAAATAAAAAAACACAAGAATCACCTTTCTTTTTTTCTACTCCTTTACCTCTCATCTGTTCCTGTTGGTTTGCCCCCACCTCACCCAACTTTTTTTTTTTTTTTTTAACTTGTCTCTTTGACTTTTCACAAGGCTAGCCCTTTTTTCTCCCCATTGGAGGCAAGATGGTATGTTCTTCTTTCTCTATAATTAATTTTCCATGAATCACATTTTTTTCCTTCATTGATGACTTTTCATAATTATCAAAATGACAACAAATTTATTGAATGTTTCTTTGAAAAAGCTAGGCCTAATCCGATTTTATCTCATGAAATTTTATCATTGACAATGTATGAACTAATTATGGAATTTACTTCAAATTTATCATGTAACAATTTGCAATCACAGTGAAAGATGTAGGGCTCAATAGGAAAATCATGTAAAATTCCCGTCTTTGATCTTATTGATATGATAATTTCTTTCTCCATCTTAGTTGCCACAACAGTAACTAAATATAGGGTCTAATGTTAATTGCAATTGTTAAAATTATGATAATTATGATTGGTGGGGACAGGCCAATGCAGTTTCAGGAATGGCGGTGAGTGACGAGTGTAAGCTCAGGTTCTTGGAGCTAAAAGCGAAGAGGACCTACCGTTTCATCCTCTTTAAGATTGAGCAGCAACAAGTTATTGTCGACAAGCTAGGCGGACCCAATGAGAGCTATGACGATTTTACTACTAGTTTCCCTCCCGATGAATGTCGTTATGCAGTTTATGATTTTGATTTCACCACCAATGAGAATTGCCAAAAGAGCAAGATTTTCTTCATTGCATGGTAATTTCACAACTAGTTGTTGCACTTAATAGGGCTTCCTTTTCATAATATTTTGAAAATTTTACAAACTTCTAAGTAAGGTTATGACTGTCACGTCATAAATACTATGTCCCATTAGAAAACTTGCATTTGGATCTTACACTTAATAGACCACCAATAATTCAAAGTTATGTGTTTTTTTTTTTTTTTCTAATAGTATGTATAAACACATATTCTAAAATTATCAAATAAAATTATATTATATCAGATTGAGAAAAATAAAATAATATATTAGAATTTGATGAAAATCTGACAGTTTAGAAATGTATTTACTAAACTAAAGGATCGTTGATTTGATTTGTTTCATTAACTTTTTTGAACATCAATAAACTTTCGCATGGAAAAAATTACCAAGTCTATCCTAGTTACATCTTGGGCAAGTCCCATTTTAAAATAAGAAATCAGTTAGCAATGTTTTTACACTAAGAAACCATAGGAAACTTTATTATCAGAAACATTGCCCGAACTTGAATCTTAGGATGATCAGAGCATGACTCCTGCACTTCATAAATACATCATCTATCACACTTTTTTTTCCCCTTATTTTCTTATTTTTGTATTGGTTCGGTGTAGGTCACCAGATTCATCTAAGGTGAGAATGAAAATGGTATATGCTAGCTCCAAGGACAGATTCAAAAGAGAGTTGGATGGCATTCAATTCGAGTTGCAAGCAACAGATCCTAGTGAAATGAGCTTGGACATTGTTAAAGGACGAGCCTTCTAATACATATATTTTTTAAATTACCCTTCAATTCTTGTCCTTACTTTTTCATTCATTTTGGGGTCTTTTTTTTTTTTTTTTTTTTTTCCCAATGCCGTAACCACAAATTGGCCTTCAAAAACCAGACCCCCCCTAAGAAGTACTACTGCCGTTTCTTGCATTGTTTAACCTGAGAAAGATTGGAGTCCTTAGAACACATTATTGGCCGCTAAAAACAGCAATATTACAATATTTTGCATAGCTCGCTAATAGATTGGTTTTTGGCTCTATGAATAATAGATTGTTATGAACAGCATGGTTATATATATATATATTTTTTTTTTTTTACTTTTTCGTATGTATTTATGATTAAGGCAGATATGAAATTATCTATATACTATGCTTTGACTACAACGTTATTTTAAAAGTTTCTTTGCTATTAAAAAGTTTCTTTAAAAGTTTCTCTTTAAGTTCGATTAATGTTAGAATAGATAGCTTGACGGCTTGATGAAAAAACGACAAGAATTTTTTATTTTCCAAAAAACATCTTGTCTCGTATGTATACGACAACTATCTTCACTAGAGACAAAATGTCGTTAAATGGTTCAGAGGAGAACTTTTTAATGACAAATAGCACCCCGCATTTACCAATAACCACTCTGAGATATAGTCCCCTGCATAAGTCGTTTCACGTACAAAAACGGCAGTATAATTTTATTAAGCAAACGACATGTCATTTAATGCTAGTACCGTGATTATATAACGCTCGAGAATGCTATTTCAATTAGATCATAATGAATTTTTACATGAAAACGAGGCGTTGTTAAACTGTTTGACTTTTTATCATCAAGCAAAAAAACTGCCTTTTTTTTTATTTTATTTTTTACATTATGACGAACAGCACATAGTTCAAATTTTAAACAACATTTTTCTTATATTTACTCAAAATTTAACGAGAAATTTCTAGTTAAATATATATATTTTACATTCTCCAAAATATAATTAACAAGAATTCCCTAGTTATAGGCGTTTTAAATTTTCCCCAAAATAAGATTAAAACTTAACAAGAAATTCCTAGTTATATATATATATAAATATATATATTTTACATTCTCCAAAATAAGTTTGAAAAAATATTATACTTCTTGATGTCTAAAATTGATCTCAACACTACATGCAGGCACACATGGTAGTCTTTTACCTGAAAAACTTGCAAAGGGGAAGAGAAGAGTTGTGGAGTAAGGGGACACTAATGGAATGTTTATCAAAATCACTTTGACGCTCATGTCCACAGAGTGTTAAGAGGCTTGAATGACGTAAAATATTTGATAAGTAAGAATGTCCATACTTGGGAGCTACAATGAGCTTGGTAATTGTAAGGCATCAGTTCTGGTTCAACCTTACTCGGTAAGGTTGGGTTGCCACGCAGGAGTTTTTAACCAGAGAATTTGGTGATTAGTTGCATTTCCACAATGTGTCCCAAGTAAATAGTGTTTTAGGCTATTGCAGGAAATTTGGGATAATGTTACAGAGGAAACAGACTAAGCGCCATGTGTCTTGCACCAAGGATTCCTTGTGTCCGGTCGTTGAGGAGCAAAGATTTCGACACGTGTCTAGAAAGAGTAGGTGCCTTGAGAAGCAACAGAGGCTCCTTACTGTCGGACATGTGTTGTAAGTGGAAAAGTCATAATCACTTTTCTACCAAGCTGTAAGGTAGCTCCCTACCCTACACAATTGGCATTTTGCTACCGAGATGTCCTATTAGGCAGCATAAGCCAACCAGCCTTGCTTGGCGACATATCACAACTAATAGCTTTATGTTGATAAGCAAGAGGAGTGGCTGAATGCTACCCTTCAACAATATTATTATTCAAAACATATATATAACATTTAGAAAAAAAAAATATCACAACTAAATCTAACTTAAATAAAATGAAAGCATTAAGGATTTGTTTAAAAAAAAATAACAAGATTTTTTTTTTTTGTAATATCATATTTATGTTTTGAATTTATCTCTATGTATTCGTATAATTCTATTTTCTTTTAGTGGGAGTGACTTTTATAAAAAAAATATAATTACTGTTGATTATTCTTATAAATTAATACTCTCTAATAATCATGTTGCAAGTATAATATAATAATAATTTTATATTTGACTCTATTATAAGATTTGGAGTTCAAATTTCTACCAATAAACTAAAAAAATTATTCTCTAACAGTCTGAATATATAGTTTCAATTAATATTTTTATCGAAATAAAAGAAAAATCAATGGTATTAAAATAAAAAGAAAAAATTTACTTAAAAAAAAAAGTAAAAAGAAAAATTCAATTAATCACCTTATTACGATTAGGCCTTGTACTTACAAAACGACGTCGTCCTTGTACGCCTCGCTTGGTATAACCCCTTCTTTAGGGTTTTGGCAAAAAAGCAAAACAAAACCTTACTCTCTTCTTCCCGTGCATCAATGGAGGATCAACAAACCCCAAAACCATGTTGGAGCAACCTCCTGAAGACCCAGCCGTCTCCGAGTCCGCCAAGCCCCGGCGGCCCCAGCCCCGGCCCCACGGTTGGAGTCTTCGCCGAGAGTTGCAAGTCCACCAAGGGCATAGCAGTCGCCGTCGTCGACGCCAACGCCATAATCGCCGGCGGCGAGAAGCTCTCCCAATGCGCCGACAAGTTCGTCTCCGTCCCAGAGGTCATGGACGAGGTCCGCGACCCCGTCTCCCGCCACCGCCTCGCCTTCGTCCCCTTCTCTGTCCAGTCCATGGAACCTTCGCCTGAATCCCTTAAAAAAGGTTCGGTTTTTAGGTTTTAGTTTTGTCTTTCGATTTCAGAACGCAATTTTTTTTTTCTGCAACTAGCCTTTAACACGGATGAATTTGACATCTAATTATCGCGATTAAACTCGTTAGTATAATGATGAATTAGTTATCATTAATTGGAATAATGTTGTTCATAGTTTCTAAATTTTTCGAATTAGTACTAATTAATAATTTTTATAGTTACAACCTACAAGTTGTATTGATTTGATTTAGTTCATAATTCAATTCGATTTGATTGAATTTTAGTTCAATTTTGTTTTGAATAGTGATCAAGTTTGCTAGGGCGACCGGAGATTTACAGACACTATCGGATGTGGATCTCAAGCTTATTGCATTGACTTATACTTTGGAGGCTCAAATCCATGGCACTGGACACCTTAGGGAGTGTCCACCGCCGATCCATATGATTAATGTGAAGAGGTTGCTTGAGAAGGACATGCCAGGATGGGGATCCAATGTCCCGAATTTAGAGGAATGGGAAGCATTGGAACACCAAGGCGAGGATAAGCCGAACGAGTATTCGAGAATTCTCCCCTTGAAAGACTTGAACTTGAATGCAGTTTCTGATGCTGGATCTGAGCACCAAGCTAAGGATGGCGAGGAGAATGCAAGGAGGCCGAGGAGACATGCTCCCAAGAAAAAGGAGATAAATATCGAGGGGAAGAAGATGGTGGCCAATGGGATTGATGCCTCTCAGGGAGAGTTTGATGGAGATGAAGGTGATTGGATACCTGCTGTAAGCCGAAGCACTCACAGAAGATTTCTTAGGAGAAAAGCTAGGCGTGAGTATTATGAATCGTTGTCGGAAAAAGATGGGGTTTCTGAGAAGAATGAGACAGAGGACAAGAATGATGGTCAAGAAAATAGCATTATGGAGGAGAAGGATGGTGGCAACGAAGAGAATGAGGTCCAAGAGGGTAAGAATGATGAGGAAAGCCTCTCCACAATCCTAAACCAGATGAAGTTGGAAGAAGATTCTTTAAGGGGACTTCAAGAAGGTAATGTAAGTGCCGAAGGAGATCGTACTGATACAGTCTGTGAAGGGCATGACCACTTAGAGGTCTCAAGTGAGATTACCGATAGCATTGATGCATCAAACGTAGAGGATGATGCTAGTAGTGAGCAGAGCTGGATGCTCAGATCCTTGTCTGAATCGAGTGTAGCTTGTGTAACCAGTGACTTTGCAATGCAAAATGTCATTCTGCAGATTGGTTTACGCTTGGTGGCACCGGGAGGCATGCAAATCCGCAAGCTGCACAGGTATATGAATGCAAGATTCAGTTATTGAGTCCATTTTTTCCATTCTAGTCATGCATTGTAATATTAAAGCTGTTAGAGATTTGTTGTTGTAACAAAGCTTGACGAAACAGCTGTCATTTATTTCCAGGTGGGTTTTAAGGTGCCATGCCTGCTATACAGTGACAGCTGAAATTGGGAGAATTTTCTGTCCCAAGTGTGGAAACGGTGGAACTTTACGCAAGGTAGCTGTTACAGTTGGTGAAAATGGAATTACTTTGGCAGCTCGACGACCGCGTATTACACTGCGTGGCACAAAAGTAAGAATACATTTTTTACTTGCAGGCACTGTTATAATCATTGTTTTAGATATATATATATAGATATAGATATTTTTCACAAGCTCTATTGGTACGTCGTCTTCCATTTAGCGATCTTTACGTCGTTTTTGTTTGCTGGTTCCCATCCATGTACTTGACATTCGGATAGCAGATATTCATTTTGTGATTTTTTGGTATCACACTCTTGAAGATCATTTATTCATTCGGAAATTTCTTCCAAGTCTTTGTGTGTCTGCTCGCCACGTGCATTTACAAATTGCTTCCCATTTCTAACCGTGTTCTTGATATTTGGTCGGTTGCAGTTTTCACTGCCTCTGCCTCAGGGTGGAAGAGACGCGGTTGCTAAGAACCTCATCTTACGTGAAGATCAACTCCCTCAGAAGTTCCTTCATCCGAAGACAAAGAAGAAAGTAGCTAAAGAGGTTCACATCTTGATTTTTTCTTTTCTCAAGTAAATATTTCTGTTTGATTGAACTTAAAACAGTTCTTGATATCTTGTTTTTGATTGCCTATTTTACTTACAGGGAGATGAGTTCTTCGTCTCGGACGACATCTTTCGTCACCACCATAGCGATAAAAAGGCTCCTTTTCAGCCTCCGGTTAGGAAGGCATTAGCAGTTTTCAGTGGCAAGAGAAATCCTAATGACAATCATTACTCTCGTTCAAAGCATTAATACAATACTCATCTCGTCTTCTTTTAATTTTTTTTCTTTCTTGAGTTTTGATATTTAAAAGTCATGTTTTGCCCACAAAGAGGAATGGCTTTGTTGAGTGTAATTTATTTATAATCCTTAGCGCTAATTTCAATATCAATGTCTTTTTTTTTTTGGAATGACTCGTGTGGGAATTAAGATTCCATTCTTTTCATTTCTTTTTTCTTTTTTGGATTTTTCTGTAATGTTTCTTTTTTTTTTTTTCCTATACAGGAAGGGGTTAATCAAAATTACTTAAAAAAAAAAAAGCGCAAGTGGCACGAATAGTTGTATAAAAACATCGACTTCAGTGTTGTGATGATGTATTAAATTCGTATTATATTTAAATATAATATAATATTTGTCTAAACGTAAAAAATTTTATATTTAAATATGATATTTTTTAATAGAATTTAAAATATATTTAATATTTTAAAATATTTTTTATTTATATTATATTTTTTTATCTTTTTTTTGTTTATTTTTATCAATCACATTAATTTTTTAATTTTAAAATGTAATTTAAATATTTTTTTATTTAGATATAAAATATATTTAATGTATTACGTTTAAATATAATATAAATATAATATATTTATTAAATGTTTCATAAATCTAAACGTCAATAAATCCAAGCAATGACGTGTTTTGTACTTGAAACAAAGCAATATTAAATTTTATTATATTTGCACAACATTCTACTTGCATCAATCTTTCACCCTAGGAAAAATATTTGAAAAATCTTAAAGGGTATTTATAATTTCAGATGCGAGGGATTGATGTCGATATATTGATTTGTATTATTCATGAATTTCAATATTTGACCCTAGGAAAAATACTGAAAAATCTTAAAGGGTATCTATAATTTCAAATGTGAGGGGTTGGTGTCGATATATTAATTGGAATTATCCATAAATTTCAATGAACAACAATTGAAAATGGACAAAACTATAAACTATAGATTATATGCATCACTAAACATATTTGTTCATTCCAAAATAATAATAATAATACTAATAAACAAAATTAATATGCTGTGTAGGTATACCCCAAAAAGTAAAAACACATCTCATTATCTTACTTGTTAGTAACTTCAGAACTTTGTCTGAACTCTGGACAACGAATGGTGTACAAGAGACTTTTGTCGTGCATAAAAACTCTTCCAACTCTTCTCTTCAACACATAGCATTTACAAAGATAAGAAAAGAAAAGGGCAACTCGGGACCAAAGGGGATACCAGGTAATGAAAGTAGTAAAAAAACAAAAAAAACTCTATATTTCTCTGCTTTACAGTGTGTTAGCTAGCTTCTTCAACTTTCATTTACGATGAAAGTGCGAGCTCAGCCCATGCCAAAGAAGACGCCTTGAGCTCAATTGAGATTGACGTGTCGATTTGGTTCTCCAGCATGTTGCACAAAACATCCATCTGCGGCCGCTTAGTTGGATCTGGAACTATGCATAGGTTCACCACCTCACATATAACCTTGAGATCATCGTATCCGAAATGCTTCAGCTGAGGATCCACCACATAAGGCATCACTTCTGGCAGCTCAAGATAGTCCTTGGCCTGAACAAGAGAGAAGAAGCCTTTTAGGCATCGGAGCATGATAATCTTCAAGGTTGTCGAAGAGCAAACCAGACTAAATTATTGTAAAAGAAATCAAGTTTGAGAAAGTTTCTTACCCAATCTACCAAGCCGCCTTTGTCCTTGCAATATGGGGGTCTTCCACTGATTATTTCCAACAAGAGAACACCAAACGCATAAACATTGCCTTTAATGTCCAGGTGGCGTGCTTCCAGAGAGTTCGGAAGAACACAAATGGCACCTTGGCTATCAATAGACCCCGAATTTTTTTCTGACCTTGCAAGAATTGCCTTCCAGCTTTCAAAGTCAACTAGCTGCATTCAGAACCAGGGATGTTTTCTTAAAGTCAGAATTTTGTGTAAAAACTTTGGGTAAATACAATAATATAGACAACTGCCCTGGTATACCTTAGGGGAAAAATCATCTGTAAGGTACACAGCACTAGAATTTAACTCAGATATAGCAAATGGCGGCTCAAGTTCTGAGTGAAGAAACTTCAATCCCCGAGCAATGCCTATTACAATTTTCATTCGCCGCGTCCAAGATAATTGGCATCCTTCACCAACTGTAATTAAATAATTTGTCAGTTTATGAGCTGAAAAAAACATGCTGAAGCAAACAAATGTTGAGAAGAGAAAGCAGTTGGACTTACAATGAAGGTGCTCATACAGTGTTCCATTAGATGCATATTCAAAAACTAGCATCCTTGTAAAGGGAATGCTCTCCGAGCAATAACCAAGCAGTTTCCCTGTGTTCTCGTGATTTAATCTTGCCAAATCCACCACCTAGAATGGAAAATAAATTTAAATTGTAAGTGGTTTATAAAGTTGTTTGAAAGCTTTTTTGCAATTCAAATTCTACAAAGTTCAGGTCTTTAGCAAATACTATGTTGAAGTTTTACTTTATTTTATTTTATTTTTTTGTTCCTTAAAAACAAAGATACAACACTCTATTACCTCTCTCTGATAATAGAGCTCAAGAAAGCCTGTCCAGTTCTCTTCTTTGATGCAGAAGGATATCACAGCAATCTCGGGCCCACCTCTCATGGTGCCTTTGTAGACGAAACTATCTGGCGAGGAGCCAATTATGTTGCTAAAGTCCTCACAGGCTACTTCAAGGTCTTGTCTGCTGAATTTAACAACATCTTTAAGGAGCTCAGAATCTGTAAGAAAATCGCCGCAAATTAATCAATAGTGTTATTGAAATACATATTCTACAAGTTCTTCTAAGTCCACCAATGGAAGATGTGGTATGGAACTGGACCTATATATACCGCGACCTGGTCCTTCTCACTGGGGGATTTCTTCCAGGGAATTATTATTGAGGATTTGCTATTGAATCTTTGGAAAGCTGTAAGGAGAGCGACTAGAAAGAGGGAGCCCACCATGATTCCTGTTACCACCTCTAGTGCCAGAAGCCAGGTAGGTTTCGATGTTTGCTGATGCTTCGGTTCCAGTTTAGGTGGCCGGTGTTTTAAGTTGTCCGCTTCTGGGTGGATTTTGACTAGGGAAGAACCGTCTGAAAGAAAATGGGAGTCATTTGCAACTAGAACAACACATTTTGAATCACTAATTTCAACAATAAATATTGTTCTAAAGGGTCGGCAACTCTAATCCCAATGTGGAAAATCATTGTTACATACCACATTGCTTTTTAGGGCGCTGTTTTATATCTTTATGTTGGAGACAGTTCCCTTGAAAATTGGTCCTGCATCAAAGGGTATTTGCGAATAAAGGTTTACAGAACACCAAATATTGAAAACGAGAAAGGGTTATGAAGGTACCTTGGAAGATACTCCAAGCATTTGGGTATACTACCAACAAAGAAGTTGTACGAGAAATCCGCCACTTTGAACTTACGGCAGAAACCTGTTGTATTTGGGCTTGATGCCGTCCTGAAACAAAAGCATTCAAAAGAGATAAAATAAACGAAATAAATATTAGAGTTCAAAGATATGACATAACATTTCCTTCCATGCTAATGTGGTTCTCAGAACCTTTGCAACACAACCTAATCATAGAAAAATTAGGTGGCGTTTGGAATTGTGTTTAAAATGTTTTCTGTTTTCAAAAAAAACTGAAAATGAGAACATTTTAAAAACTGTATTGAGACCATTTCTAAAACTATATTTGGTTATATTTTCTGAGTGTATATTCTAATAAACATGAAAATGAAACTTTGTTTGGTTATATTTTTGAAAATCTGTTTTATAAGTATTTTATGAAAACATATTTATAATTAATTTTTTTAAAAGAATAACAAAAAATAATTTATTAGTCATAATTTAAAAATAAAAAATAAAAATAACCCATTGGTGGTAGGTTTTGTAACGAGGGGTAAAAGTAGAAGACATTGGTGGTCTGAACCCTATATGGCAGTGACGGCGAGATTTGGGTCACGAGTCAATGGTCGACGGCACAAGTCAGTGGTTGTTGTAGCAAGAAGGCCGTCGCCGTCATCGTTGTCAGTCCGTGATTATCACCCTTCGTTGGAGATGAAGGCCATCGTCGGGCATGATTGTCGTCACTAGCGTTGCACATCCACAGAGAGAAAGAGAGAGAGAGAGAAAGAGAGATAGAAGAGAAAGTGGGAGAAAATGAAAACAAAAAAAGTGAACATTTTTTTGTTTTCAAAAAACCCAAAAAAACAACATAGCTGAAAACAAACATTTTCGAAATAGTTTTGGAAACGATGAATAAACAAATACTATTTTGAGACTGTTTTCATTTTCTGTGTTTTTGAAAATGAAAAATCATTCTCAAAAACGAAAACAAACGCACCCTTAGATTCCTTGCCACCTCGATGCTAGCACAAGAATGTTGAAAATGAATTTCTAGCATAAATCTGACCGGTGGAAATGTCTTATCTAGTTAACATATCCCTTTTCCAACTATACGCTCTCTGCGCTCTATGTTTATTCAGTTTCATAATGTTTACAGTTCAATGATTTCTCATACGACATGATTAGTGATAAACCAAACCATATTGCAAGAAAGAAATTCTTGGAGAAATATTGAAAGACTTCAAAGTGCAGGAATCTCCAACTTACATTCCATGCATGCTAGACGGAAAATCAGCATTGCTACCAGCAGGAACAGTTCCTTGAAGCCTATTTCTGTCCAACAGAAGCTCCTCGAGGTCTTTCAAGTTCCCAAGCTCTGAAGGTAGATGACCGGTCAACCCATTGGACTCAAGGTTTCTGCAAGAAAATGAGTAAATTGCACCAGTAAACAAATCCGAAAACAGTCAGCAAACAAAAGGATGATGATCGAAATTGACAAATGTTATAGTCCTATTACATTTTCACAATATTGGATAAGTTCCCAAGCTCCGGAGGAATTGGACCCGTGAGTTCATTCATCCCCAAATCCAAGACCCTGAGGTTCTTTAACAAGCTTACTTCCTTGGGAATAACCCCGAGCAGCTTGTTTCCATGCAAAACTCTTCAAATCACCACAACATAAAATTAAGCCTCAACCATCATCATGTCCTGGAAGTAAACATAGAGAAAATTAAATTATAAAAAAGAAAAAATCTTACAGTTCTTGCAAGAAGCTGAGTTGTCCCAATTCTGGCGCAAGAAATCCTCTTATGGATGCCCCGGAAATGTTACTGCAAACAACAATTCCAACACAAGATGTCAAGACAAACTACTAATCATAATTACCTCTACCATTACAAGGGACCTAATTGTCAAAAACAAAACCACGATCCTGTACAAACATAGTTAGATCATGTCAAGTCTTACATCTTTATAACACGGTCCCGAGCCCCATTGCAAGAAATGCCGTTCCAATCACAAGGATCCGCATCTAGAGCCTTCCAATTGGACAAAACGAGATGTGGGTCTTCATATATAGCTTCCTTAAAGATTGTCAGAACTGAAACTACACAAAACCCAGAATTTTCTTTTCTGGTCAGAGAAGATCAATTTGAAAAGTTTTTGTTTTTGGTGGTTTTTTTTTTTTTTTAACTCTCAAAGATGAATGAAATATTTCTGTTCCAATGTCACCATCTCTACCACACGCACCAACAAAAAATCCAAAATTTTAACAGAAAATGACAGTACTTTCCCAACCAGTAATTTGAAGAACAAAAATAACTAGAGTCCCACTACATCGAAACAGAATCTTTAATTTTTGTTTACTTTCGAATTTAATTTTCAGAAAAGTGGATGCACAATAATTCATTTTCCCTTCCAAGATGAACTCTTGACTAGTTTTGACTCTCGATGAAAAGTTCACTTTTTTTTTTTTTTTCACTTTCCCAGAGTTTCTCAGTAACCAAACAGAGATTCACACAAATCAAGATCTGGGAAAGAAACAGAAGCTCACTTCAGAAAGAGACATATATACATACATACCTTCTTTAGATGCAAAGGCTTCACAAACGACAAAAAGAACTCCACATATCAGACTCAGTAACTGAAATGCAGCAAATGATCTCATCTTTTTTTTTTTTTCTTTTTCTCAGTTTCTTCTCCAAAGCCAAGAAGACCCAGAAGAACTCATCAACCCAAAAACTACAAAATCACAAAGAGACGGAGAAAGAAAAAAGAAAGAGAAAAAAGGCAATGACTTGGGATTGACGTGGCTTTTATTAGAGAAAAAAACACAAAAGAACAAAAACCCAGTTCAAGATCCTACTAATAGTGTAATCTAGTGCTAAGAATTGGGTTGATTTTTTTTTTTTTTTGGGTGAACTACATGGTTTTGTCAGAAGACAAGATTCAGTGAACTAAAGAGAAACAAACCGAAAAAATGACCAAGGTTTGGGACGTTGATGGATGCCCAGAATTTGGATGAAAACTTGGATTCAAAGACAGGCTTGCTAACCAGTAAAAGAGACGAGCCAAAACCAACGAAGATTTTGAAATAATGTCAATAAAGAAAAGGAAAAAAAGAAAAAGAAAAAGCAAAAGAAATGGTAAACAAATCGCACTCACTCACTCATGGAAAAGGAGAGAGAGAATGTCTTCTTTATTTTTTTATATTATAAAAATGGCGGTATTTTTATATCTTATATTGATTAAATTCGGTAATTGTTTTTCAAAATATTTCGTTTTTTTTTTAATTTTTATCGTATGATTTTTCATTTGATATTTTTGGATAAAAATGATTGTTTTAGCAGTCTAATTGATTATTAATAATTAAATAATTGCATGTTATATATTACAAAATTTTAAATACTTTTTTATAAAAAAAATCGATGACATCTTTATGTTCTCGTCTTAATGATTATTAGGTAAACTTATTGATTATATCAATGGGATAACAGGCTTCAAAAATAAATAACACTTGCTTAAATCTAAGACTTAATAGAAATAAAAACTTTAAATAAATTTTTATTCACATCATGTCACCACCAATAATAGTTTCAAAGTAAGCATTTGTAAATTATAAGATTAAAATATTAAATCAACGACTAAAAAAAATTCATATAAATATTATTAAGGGGGCATTTGGCATTTATATTATATTTATATTATGTTTGAATATAATGAAATTTCCATTCGAATATAAAAGTATTGCATTCAAATATCAATTATATTACAATTTAAATAGAAATAATCACCATTTATCATTTTTTTTTCAACTACTTTTATCAATCACATCACACACTCTATCTCTCTCTCTCTCTTCTATTTACTTTTACCAATCACATCACATGCTCAATATTTAAATAGAATTTAAATACTTTTTATCCAAATAAATATTATATTTAAATACAATATAAATATTTTTTTATCTAAATACATATTACAAGCCTAAATGGTTCACGAGTCGATTCCGAGATGAAATGAAATTTTAAATCGAAATTAGTTGATTTAATTATAATTTTTGTTAACCTTTTAAAATAAATAAAACTAAAATTTTGAATCCGAAACAATGAAACAGACAAAATCTACATTTATGTATTATTTTTAAATATAATATGAATATAATGTGTTATATAAATCCCTCTGCCTAAATTGGAGATCATACTACAAAAGTATCATCTTTCGTTTTAAGTAAATTGGATTAGATTCTTTTTACGTAAATTAGACGAGTTTCGTGGTGTCGTGTGAGATTTTGGATCTTTCAATTAGTGGAAAAGATTGCGTTAATGTGGGCTAATTGATGGACTGACGATATTTTGTGCGTTATGATGTGTCTCGTGAGATTTTATAAAATAAAAGGAAAATTCAAATGATATCTCGAGAGTTTTTAATAGAGTGTGAGGTGGACTCTCCTTCAAAGTGTAGGCATCTCCAATCAGATGGGCTGGTATATCAGACGACAAGGATTAAGAGTCACAAGTAAGATAGTTTTAGAGTCAACCATGAATTTGGACGACAGACCCCATTAATGATTTTAATAGATAATCCAATTTTACTAATTTTGTGAATAATTAGTGGTAGTTAGATCGAGGATATAGAGAAAGTTGATTGATGGGCATTTATATTTATTCTTTTGAATAAGTGAAAAACTAGTGGATTGTAGTTTTCCAATTATTTTTGAAATATTTTGATGGTTTCGTTTGAATGTGCCATTCATGTTGTCGTTTGGCAATTCAAAAAAGGGTTTCAGCACTTGGATGATGGAAAGGTTGGAAATGACCATTCTAAACAAAATTTAAAACTGATATCCCTTCTAAATTTTGATCATTTAGATAGATTTGCTAGAATAGCATTTAAGGATTATTCAAATTTCAACATGGAATCCACACACACAACATTCAAAATATTTAAGCCCCGTTTGGTGAACGTATTACATTTACATTACGTTTGAATGTAATGCATTGAATATAATTTATATTTGGAGGAAAAGTATTAATATTGTATTTGAATGTAACGTGTATTTGGATGAAAAATATTTGAATTATATTTTAATAATAAATATGTGATGTGATAAGTAAAAATAGAGAGAAAAAATGAGAGAGAAAGCATATATGATGTAATTAATAAAAATAATAGAAAAAGTAAAATAATAAATAATGATTGTATTGAATTTAAAATGTAATATGATTGATATTTAAATGAAATATTTTTATATTTAGAAAAAATTATATTGTATTTAAATGTATCATTAAAAAAAAAACTTGCACCAAAAGTTACGTTATATTCAAATAATTCTGTTTAGAATCTGAAAATCCAGACGTCAATGGATAGCAAGTCATATGCTATACCACTGACAAAAATTGATGAGCAATTAATGTCTCTTCATTCTAAGAATCAAACATTTTGAAAATTAATAAATAAATGTTTATTGTTTGCAACCCTTGTATTGAAGAAGAAGAGTCAAGGAGTAAATACAGTAAGATTGTGTTAAAAATTGACAATGTCAAAACATTTGCCACCAAAACCAGTCCAAAAATGGCTGCTTAGGTTTTTGTTCTTCTTTCTATTTTACAGAGTATAAGCCCATGTTTGGGACAAGCTTTTTTTTAGTATTGCATTTAAATGCAATGCAATTTTCCCTCAAATACAAAAACATTTCATTCAAATACCAATCACATCACATTTTAAATCCAACACAATCACTATTTATTATTTCACTTTTTCTATTATTTTTATTAATTACATCATATATTCTCTCTCCTTCCTTTTTTTCTTTCTACTTTTATCCATCACATCACATATTTATTATTAAAATACAATTCAAATACTTTTCCCCCAAACACACATTGCATTCAAATGCAATGCTAATACTTTTCCTCCAAATACAAATTACATTCAAACGTAATGCAAATACAATGTGTTCACCAAACGAACCCTAAATAACCATCGGCTATATGAAGGTTATTGATACTATAAAGTTCCAAGAAGATGGAGATAAAGACCAAGTTCCAAAATAGAGATAACAAATTTACCTTCAAAAAATGAAGATAACAAATTAATTATATATAATGGTATTTCCGAAGAAATAGAACTGGTTGTAAGATATATAGCAATCAAAACAAATGTATTTCACGTACTTTTTATATCGTAGTGGGTCTCAATGCTTTCTTCTTCTTCTTTTTTTTTTTTTTGGATACTTTTTTTTTCTTTTTTTAAATAACTCATTTCATTTCCCAAGCATTATTCCACACGATAGACAACAAACATTTGATGACAGATCATGTTACCTTCTCTCTTTACTCTTTTCACTTTTCGGGATAACTCATTTTCCTAAAAAAAAAAATGGATAACTCATTTTCAATTTTGGAAAAAAAAAAAGAAAAAGAAAAAGAAAGAAAGAAAGAAAGAAAAACTCATTTTCGGTCGACCAAATCATTTTCTCTTGTATCCTTCTATTTATATTTATTAAAGTTCCTTTCAATGAAATATAGAAAATCATGTGGTAAAACACAATATATATAATATATAAGTAGGATGCTATTATTTTCCTAAAAAAAAAAAAGTAAGATATTATCAATTTTATTAAATTCTGTTAGTTAATCATATCTTTTTAATATGATGTATCGGACAAATTCTTACATTACTAATTATTCGAGTTTAACAATATAATATCATTGATGTCCAAACTAAAATATATCAGTTAGATTTTTATTTTTTTCTGAAAAATCAATAAAAATTATAACTACCTTTTAATAAGTCAATTAACTTCAATCTCTTTTTTTTTTTTTCCAAAACGCAAGTTAAATTTAAAACGTAACACTAAATTTCTTTTTTTTTTTTTTTGTTATTAAGTATAAATCAACTAACAACTACATAAATCTATATAAAGAGTTATATTTATGACTTCAACGTAAAACTTAAGTTTAATATTCTATGTTACTAGTAAATTTTTTTTTTTATATTTAACTACCAGTAAAATTTTTTTTATATTTAACTAAAAATTAAACAATTATTTAGGGAAATAATTTTTTTAAATCGAGATTTTACAGAGTACCGGGCCCAATGGGCCCAAGGGCACATTCCGAAATTTGCGCCAGGTAATCATGTGCGGATTTCGGACCGCACTTCCAGAGTTAGCCGTAATTATCAAGCCCATGATAAAATCCCTCTCCACTGTAATTCTCTTCAAAATATCGCGATATCTACTGGAACTGTCACTATTTCCCAACGTAGCATTAAAAAATTGTAACTGCAGACAGCTGGCGACATTACAGAGAGCCTTTACTTTTTGTCCTTTTTGGAACTCAGTAATGTTAGTCCAACCCACGCTTGTGGACTCGTGATCTTGTTGGGAGGTGTCACGTGACCATCATTATGTTATGGTCTTGCAAAACACTGATTAATTAGGGAGGTCAAGCAAAAAGTGCGTCTCAAATTATTCAAGTAGAAGAGTAGTCCTCAAGAAAAGAAACAATTATATCCATCATCAACGTTACTTAATTGTATTATAAACAATAACAGAAACAGTCTATTATTTCAATAATGTGTATATTAAAAAAATAATAAAGTTTTTAAAGAGCTTATATGACAAATAAAAAAATATATAAAATTAAAAAAATAAAATAAAAATTTATTTGAGAAGAAAGCCTTTACTCAGTTCTGAGTAATTCTATTCTAAATATAAAAGTTTTATTTAGCTCAATTAGATGATTAATATTCAAGATTATGTTAAATAAGTTTTATTTAGGAGTCTCGTAATAAAATTCACAGCTTATTAATTATAATGATAAACAATCATTTTTGCACCAATTGATTTTATCTTCCAAAAATAGTGATCATATAATTAGGAAGTTTTGAATACAAATCTAATAGAACTTGTATTTGATGCTTTTGGTTTGAGCCATAGAAAATGAAATTCTCATTTATGATTCTCAAAAGAGAAATACCTTAGTTTTCTTATCTTAATTAAATCTATAATTGATGCGAAAAACATCTTGAAGATATCATTATAAATTACCATTATAATATTTTTTTCACATCAACATTTGCGTTACCAATATGACAAACCAAACACCTTTGTCTATAAGACACATAAAATATAATTTATAGCAAAAAGAACACAAAATATAATTTTACTGAGGCGAGCTATATGATTTGATTTCAAAATGGGCATTTAATTTATTCACAACCACATATTATGACTGCAACAAATATAATTGTACGAGCATTGCAAATAATTTGTTGAATTTTTTTTTTTCATCGTGAAGGAACACTTTGATTTGTTGAATTGATTTATTATTCTGTGAGCTAAATTTATGCAACACTATAGCAAACAAGAAAGAGGAAAATTTGTCCCAACACTGCCAAGTTGATCATATTCATTCCCCTTTTCAAGGAATCGTATATGTTTAGAAGTACTTCTTGTACTAATAATCTTAACAAGTGGTTTAGTTTAATGTTTCTATTCGTTGATTTTATTGATTTCCTTTGCTATTTAGATGCCTACCATTTTGTTGGTTGCTTAACTTCCATGCATGCATTTTCTCTGGCCATTTCTTCTTGGATATGTAGTTTGTTAGTATGGCCTAATAACAAGAAAGGAAAAAAAAGTTAATTTGTGTTGAAGAAAGAAGATGGGAAATCATTGGAATTTTGTGAAATATTTAAGCAAAAGTTTTTTGGAGAATTTTGTGACAGGACACAGTGTTAAATCATTAAGTCATATAGATTATGAAAAAGATATATGAGAGAAATTTTATCATGGGATAAGCTAACTTTACCTCATAAATGGGATAAAATTTTTCAATCATCAGATTCTTTTTGGATGATCCAGATTAAAATGATGCATCAAAATTATTGTGTAATTTTCACACTTGATTGCACTTTAGAAAATAGGAAAACAAAAAGAAAAACTGAAAGATCATCCCCTTCTTTCCTCTTCCTTTGTCCACGATTATTTTTTTCTTTTTTCATCCATGTTAATGAGCTTGAACTCTACCAAAGAAGTTAGAAAAAATTTTCAAGTACTTTCAATCAAAAAGGTTGAATGACAATAATTACAGATATAGTATAATAATAATATCATATGTGATTTTATTTAAAAATATAAAATTTTTATTTTCATTTTAAATTCAAAAAAAAAAAGTGGATGCCGCTACAATATAGTCAAATTTCATTTGGACGAACCAATTTACTTATTATTATTTTTATCTAAAAGTAATTACATTCCAACAATACAAATTTTGGAAAACCACTGAAAAATAGCAAGAGAAACAAATCTCTTGCAATTAATTTAGCGAAATCTTCATTGGTTGTATTCGGAAAGAGGTGAAGATTTGTCATGTTAAGATTTATTTGATTTCAAGATCTAGTTTAATCAAATTTAAAAATTAAGTTAAATTGATCAAATTAGTTTTAATTTTATTTAGCATGGTAGAGCTTACTTTTATTATTTTTTATCTCTATTTTCATTGTTTCAGTATAATTTTTAATACAAGTTTTATTTACTTTTATAATCTTTAATATAAGTCAAGTTAATCTAAGTTGAAATGAAATGATTAATTTAATTTAACTTTTAAGTTAGATTAAATTAAAACATTAAACCAAAAGTATGTTTACATCTAAATTTATTGGTAGGGGAAAATAACATTTCCCATTGTAGTAGTCTGCATTTAATAAAATTTAATTAAATATCTTGACCCTCCTTGTACGTTTTTTTCCCCCTCAATACACGATTGCGAAATTCTCTATTCATCTTTGAAAAAAGGGGCTACAAACTTTCGAAATTTCTTCTCAACTTACACGTTTTTCAGTTCTCTATGAGCACACAACCATGTGTGATCCATGAAAGATATTCCATGGCCTTTTTATTTTTATTTTTATTTTGTGCAACAACCACCACCACTAATCTCTCTTACTCTGATAAGATATTAAGCATTGGGCATCAGGAAAAGGACCAACACCTAAACAAGATTGCATGCATCTAGTGAGAAATGTCTTCTAGCTTGAGTACAAAATCAAAAGAAAAAGATAATTGCACATGATTGTGGGGAAAAAATAGTTAAATATGAAGCCTATTCTTTTAACTATTATCATTGCGACTAGTTTTCCACGTTATTATTCTAAGGGTTGCCCTTTTGTGTTTTGGCATTATTATTTATAATTCTTTATTTTGTACGATTTTGAGGGATGACAGAAGACATTGGACTTGTTTAAGCATTAAGGGTCCTCGATGACAATGCTTCCAAGCAAGACTCACTTTATGAAAGTAGGAGTATTTATAAAGGAAAGAAAGAGTCTTGTGGGGTAATCTCTAAATTAAGACTACAATTATCAAATAGGATCAACCTCACTAAAAAATAGACAAGTGTAATATTGCTATCGGAAGCTTAGGATCGGTGAGGAAGAAGGACGAGAAAAGAAAAAACACTTGAGAACATCAGTGACTTACCACACATCTGAGATCCTCTTTTTATGACTTAGACATTATTGGTAAAACAATGCTAAAAAATATTATTAGCGTGACATTTAATACATTGATATCTCAAAAATAGAGTAACGAGACCATTTTGCTCCACTAACCTATAAATTTTTGACAAATGGAAGATCCCCTCAGTTTTAATTAATTTCAGCTGCTTAATTGGGTATGATCAGTTTCATAGATATTCAGCATAGGACAAGTTGGGTCCTTAGTAAGAAGGACTAAGATTTTTCTCAACTAAGAATGCTTTATGATGCTCTTTCTGAAAGGCTCTGTTCATGTGCATCTTGGAATGGGGCTTTTTTCTCTTCCTCTCTCTCACTTGCTTTGAGTCACTTCCATGTGCCTCTTTTGACAAGGACCTCCTCATGTTATTAAATGTTTTGGCTTGTCAAAGACAAGGACCCCATCTTTGCTTTTGTGGTGTTTCACTTGTTAGGTTCTAACATTAAATTAAGTTCTCTCCCACCACAATCCATACACTCCTTTCCTTTTCCTTTCCTTTTCTCTTCTTTTCTTTTCCTTTTCTTCTAATCCATACACTTGTCTTTGTGAAGTGAAAAGCAATAGAAGATAATAAAATGATCTTTTAAGTTAACCCTACCCAATCCTTTATTAAAAAGATATAAGATTTTATTGCATAATGTCAAGTCAGTCCCAAAATAAAACAAAGAATTTTATTACTGAATACCTTGTATTTTGAGCTTGTAAAAAAAAAAAACTTATACTGTATATTTCGGATATTCTCAAGTTTAAACTTTGAAATTTCATATTCTTATCAAATATGTATATTTCCTTGATCAATGTTTAAACGAATCAATAAAATCACGTCCATAGCACCCTTTGACAGAATGGGGGACAGCTATTATGGCATATATGTTGTACCTATTTTAACTTTTGGTTTAACCTTAATGAATTACTCTAGTAACAGAAAATCACATGATCTATCCTTTTCCCAGAAAATTTGTTGGACAAGTAATTTCGATTTTTGACAAAACAGGGAATGAAAAGCAAGAGCACCATAATTTGGAAAATTCTAAAGACTCGTGCTAGTTAGTTTGCAGGCTCCAATCAAATGCATCCAGAAAAATCTTTTGATTTCTATTTCCTGTTTTGTTTTATTTATTTATGCTTTACTAAACTAAATAGCTTTTATTGCTGGCCTTGGTACAGTTGCTGAAAAAAAAAAATGCTTTTCCTTTTCAGCTTTGATCACATAATAGGGGCCCGTGTGAAGTGGTCCTGAATTGTGCTTAAATAGAATTATTACTTTGGTGCTTTACAGCACCATTAATTCGTTTGATGCATAATAAAATAAAGTCCAATAACACTAAAACAAATTAAGAAAATCAATGTCAAAGTTGGTTGACGAAGCTGACTCTCAATGACAACTTTAACAAGCCAACATTTAACAGCCAGATTATAATATATATATAAATAAATAAATATATAGCTGTCACCAACCACACTCTAGTAGGTTTGAACTTTGATGCTTCTTTGTTAGTTTCTACCAGAAATTCCATTACTTTACTTTCAACTAATCCGAAATTATTCACATATAAGCAAAAACTAATCAAGGTATTTTATGCTAAACGTTTTAATTCGTTTCCGTGGTCATACAATCTTTACGTGCGTTTTGAAGATTTCTTTGATAAGTTACAAAAAAATAAAAAACTTTATTAGTGGGATAAACTTTTCAACCATCAGATCTAAACAGGACTTTTAACTATTTGACAGTCAAAAACCATCTTACCAATGTATATATTTATTTATTTATCTTGTTAGCAACGACGGAATCTCACCTTGTAGCTTTTATGGTTGTGGGGTAAGATACATGACTATTGTTTCACATGTCATTAATGAATGAATTTATGAGGGAGCGGCAACAATGGTCAGCTGCAATATGAATCATGAATTTACGTGCACTAAGAGCAAGGACAGGAATAGGACAGCTTTCAGATATTCAGAGCATAGAAGAGAAACATGTAGGAACCAGATTTTTTGTTTCGAAAATCTTATTGTGTGATCTCTTCAATTAGGATACGGCTTTTAATCATCAAATCCAAACCAAACTCGGTTCAATTTAGCGATAAAAAATATGTCCTACCGACATAGTAATTCTTCGTCAAATAAGATGAGCAGTTTTCAATCTTCCGGAAACTTCCATCTCTGTCACAATGTCTCAGAATCTTAACATCAAAAGATTTTCACCTAGTTGAGTAAAATAGCACAGGGCTTGAACTTTTATTTTATTTTTTAAAATATTTGTTCCTTTTCCGATAAGCAGACAAACTGTGGCTTGTTCAACTAAACTGCATTAGTGTTATGGGAATTTATGAAGCGGCTAAGCATTCACAACACAATCATCCTTGGTTGTCCTTCAATGGTGCATCAGTTGAGCTTCTTTAATTTACTTCTCTAGGTGCTTTCATTGGACACATTTTGCGACTTGCAATGCAGGCTAGAGAGAGAGAGAGAGAGAGAGATTGACAGAGACCCTATTTTAAATGCAAAACGACACATCTTATGATGGCTACTTGGCAGATTGGATGAATTTGATTTAATGGCAGATAAGAGACTACAATATTAAAGGAAGTTCTTTTGACTTTTCTCTGATTTTCTTTTAGTCTAAAATGGCCAATCAAATTTTAGTCTTGTTTTTCTTTACAATCTGTCATGCATATTGTACAATGATTTAGCAACTTTGCAGAGAGATTTAGATTGGAAAGGAGAAAAAAAAAAAAAAAAAAGGACAGCCTCCTAAGAAACTTTCATATGCCCACAAAGTACATAGTTTCATCATAGTTTATAATTTGTATAAAAGTACGTATTTAAAAAGTATTTTTTTCAGTATTTTCAAATTCATATCTATACGGGGGCTAAGAATAAAATGAAAAATCCAACCATCAAACTTGACAATTCTTACAAGAAACGTCAAACCCTTTTTAAAGATTTTTGGATAATTTTAGTCATTTCATGTGGCATTTTGGGAGGAGAAGCTTTGCTATATAGTTGAACATGAAAGTTGTACACCACATTATTTCACTAAAGTAGTATCTCTCTCTCTCTGTGGAAAAAAAAAAAAAATTGCAAGTTGCAAATAGGAGGTCAAAGATGAAGAGGTTGAGAATCTGAATGTGCTATAATAAAACGTAGTACTTGGCCACATTACCAGTTACTTCATAAGATCATAAATGAAGGCGATAGCAAACCGTGAGTAAGATCAAAGATTGTCCACAACTTTTCACTCAATTTGTATCCTTAAAGAAAAAAAACAAAGTTATTTTTCTGTCACTAGTTTGTAACGGAGAAAATTTTCAGAACAGATTTCATTACTTTTTGTCATTTAAAGTAAGTAGACAATTCTCGTAGTTTGAATGAATTTCATAGAACACCAAGATCCATATTACTTCTAGAGAGAATAATTCCAATGTGGCTACAATCTTTCCAAGCAGAAATTTTCTTTGAAACTGCTGGAAAAGCAGCTAAACCTATAGCTCCGCTAGGTTCAACGGCGACCTTTAGAATCTTAGCGGAGTTTCATGGCCGGCTTTATCTACAAAATCTCATATCACGGGCCTGCTCTGGCAAAGAAGCAGATAATAAAAATATCGAATGTAAATTTTTTTTTTTTTTACGTGAAAGTGAAATCTGCTAACAAATCAAGGTATATCATCAAGGACAGCTAGTGATGCCCTATGCACAAACTGATGATTAAAAAAAAAACAGATTTGAAACAAATTAAATGCACCATTTAGATGACTATAAAATTTTGTGTTGTTAAGTATTAAGATCCGCAAGACAAGCTCGAAGACCATCCACCGTGGTATCGGTGTCAGGTAATGGTGCAAATTTTCCAGCTGCTTTGGATTGAGCTGCATCATTAGCTCTTTAGGTTCATCAACTAATACTCGGATTGCAAGGCTGACGGTCTAGGCAGCTAATGCCACTGCTGTTATGAAACCACCTCAACAATAAAAACAGACTGCTAATGTGAGTTACTGTAGTGTCAATTTGTGTTACTATATGCGTAGCCTCGAGTAACAATACATGCCTCCACTTGCGTCTACTTATACAAATTTTTCCTTCACTATTTTGCACTTAGGCTTTACCCCAAATAGCCCCATAACATTACGAGATAGTATTTTTATGAACCGTCACTTATGATCTTCCGCAGGGGACAACTTGGGACCACAAAATTTACGGTCTCTTGCCTTACTCCATCTTGCCACTCTCTTACTTAGGTGGACTCACAAGTCTGGACAGAACCTTATGGAACAGTTTGGGATTGCTATGCTTTTGAAAAATTTATACCTTTACTTCTATCAAATAAGAGGAAAAGTGGAAGCTAAAGCCTAAAAGCAAAAGTTACACATCCTTTCTTCTCCAAATGACTATGAAAGTGCATTGATGTTGGTACAAAGGACTTTAAGACTTTTACCAAGCATAGTTCTTGCATCTTATTTTGTGCGAAGGACATTCGAGTCCTCCACAAACAAAACCAAACCGGCCCAACGTTTGCTTTCAAATGTTCTTATGGCCACAGAAACAAAAATTTTTGTAATCTAACTCTTATCACACAATAGAAAAAATGGATTTGATTGGACTACCAAAGTCAAGCGAAATGATACATGGCAAGACAGAGTTAGACAACATATTCAAAAAAAAAAAAAAAAACACCCCAAAGGTAGGCAACACAACAAAGAGAACAAACTAGAGGTCCTGTTGCTTTCAAAAAAGGTTCGAATATTCTACAAATCCCAATATTGAAGAGCTGTTTAAAAATAAAAATAAAAATCCAACAATTGCGGAAGGGCAATGCCCAAGCTCTTATTCTCATCAATATGTTACATACAGCAGACTAATCAACATGATCCTCCAACGCCGGCCACTGGCAGTGCATACTGCCTTGGTTCAACCGGCCATGAAGTTTGGAACCGCAAACAGATGATAAACATAATCAAGCAAAGTCAACATGAAAGAAAAGCCATTAAAAAGATATATTAATCTATTCAAGCAACAAAACAAAGTAAAAGGTGGTAAGGAGATTCAGAAAGAACAGAAACTTACCAACTCAAAGACAATAGGACTCGTCTATCAAATTTGTGCTTGTTTCTGCACTACCATTTAAGATTACTGCAAGTGATTTGCCAAAAAAGGATATGAAACATAGAATCAATATTGATATAGATTATGCTTCCCAGTACACAATCAAGGCACCTCATATAAACAGTTCTCTATTGTTCTCATTGGGTCCTCCTTAAGACGAGTACCACTTAACTTTAAGTTCATAAGGTTCGGGGAGAACTGGGTGACTTATGGTAACTTTATTATTGGTGTCTAGAGTTTTAGCTTATAAATTTGAGGATAGCATGATATCATAGGTACAATTTCTATCCCAACCTCTTCCGTATTGTACACTGCTAGAGACCGAAGACAATCAAATCTGATGCCTGTGGCACTGTGGTAGATTCTTCCTAAATCTTTATCGACAAAGATTCCTAATTTCTTGAGATTAGTCACCTGCAGAAATTCCTTCACGTCAAGGTACTTTGTTCAAACCCTCCACAATGTTTGCAAATTGCTAACATTAGTTAACCGTAAATATTTTCCTTTGACACGAGTAATATCCGGTAGTAAGTTTAAATGTGGCAGTTGCTCCAATCTCCAAATCATATTTGGCACTTCCCAATGTTTATTAGTGTCCGTATATTTAAAGTCTGCAGGCATCTCAAATTTCCAATAGAAGATGGGATCTCATCCACGTAGATATGACGAAGACTTAAAAACCTCAAGTAGATTAGTTTTCCAATTTCTCTAGGTAGCTTCCCGGGAAAATCAGGGACGTACAACATGTTTTCAAGATTCAAAAGCCTAAGCATCTGAAAGCGATTGAACAAGGGTTTCAATACTTGTTTTCTAGGCTCAATTCCTCGATTGACAAATGCAAGTGACCTAAGAGAGCCATCTCCGTTATATCAATAGATGGCAGCAAATCATCAACATGACCTTTAGCATCGATAGCAACTCTCCGTACCTTGTTTCTTGGTACCACATTTGTTTCTATAACAAAGGACAAAGGCTTTACTGCCTAGTTTCTGTTCCTCAAATCAACAAATTGCAGAAAAATTTCCCCTTGAGCCATAAATATGCACAAGTCCTGCACGAGATCATGAGTGCTGAAGGTTTTCATGCTTCCTATTGAACCCCATTTCTCGACCCGAATCATGTGCCTGTCCACCAACTCACCTAAGTAGTCACATGCTATATCCTCTATTGTTTGAGTTGGACTTCTTTGATGGTTCGACGAAACGAAACCTTCTACTATGATTTTATGGCATAAAGATTTTACCTCAATTCTGAAATCCTCGGGAAAAGAGGCCAAGTACAAAAAACATGGCTTTAGGCAATATGGCAATTCATAGTAACTCAAACCTAACACCGACGAAACACCCTGGTATTCTTGCTCACTATGTTCGTTGCCTCTACTTATATATGACTTAACATTCTTAGACAACATCTCCCATTCATGAACCGTGTGTGTTGTGGACAGAAGTCCACCGAGCACGACGATGGCTAATGGTAGACCAGCACAATGTCTTAGCGTCTCTCGCTCTCGTTCTTCAATCCTTTCATTGTTACCTTCAAAGTCTACTAAACATAAACAAAAAACCAAATTGAAAAACTCATCTTTTAATCAAAGTTCTACCATATTTTCAACCTTGTAATTACTACATAGGTTCTTAATTTTCATTTTCTTTCCTAACAGACAAAAGGGACAAATGTGATTCACTTGGAAGAAAAGGGCTTCAAATGATCCGAGAGATATTGATAGAGGTATCAATTATTCAGATTAAACTCCTGTTAACTAAACCTCTAATCAGGTATTGTGTTGTGTACACAGTCAAATAGGCGAAATCTAGCAAATTAGAAACAGTCCCAATTGACATATACATAATCTAATGCTTATCCAGATTGTCGTGGATATAATCTATGCATAAATATTAATAGTGAGATCAAATACATTTCATTCATATTTCAAAATGAAAGGTGAGGGAAGAATGAGAATTATTACCTGTTGCATTCTTTCCAAAAAATGACTTCCTTGCAAACGGCTCCCCGCTCATTCTCGTTAAGTCATCGAGGTTGACTTCTTTCCAAAAACATTTTTATCTGCATGCAAAGCCACAATTGTTCTACTAGCATTGAGTTTTATTTTGCTATCTGTCTCATCTTCCGGAAATGCAATTTTGAGACCATCCCACGTTGAAGAAGTCCAAATATCATCAAGAAGCACCAAACATTTCTTCTCTTTCTGAACATTGTAGAGCTCATTTGATATTCCTCATTCCTCATTCTTCTGATTTCTTCTCTTTTTTCCATGGTTGGGAGAAGTGAGGTTTATTAAAATTCCCTCCCACACATCTCAAGTTTCACATTGTTGAGATATAGATGCCCAAGCAAAGCCATCAAAACGACTCCTTACTTGAGGATGATGATAAATCTTCCTTGCAAGGGTGGTCTTCCCCAAACGACCCCTCCTACAAATAGAAACTACGCGATAAATGCGCGACCAACTCCATGATATTATTGTCAAGTCCAACAACATCACGCTCAGCAACATGAGAATAAGCTCGCCTCAAATCTCTTTGCCGCTAAATTGAAGAACTTGCATCTTTCTTGACCGTTAATTCCTTTATACCATATGTTTGTAAAGCCGAGGTCAGACTAGAAATGCTGGCAGAAATTCTCTCGATCTCTGATCCACTATTATGGGGTTCAGATCCTTCCTTCAAAATGAAAGCGGACCGTTTTAGGACATTCTTCAAACCTCCTTTCCTTCAAGAATCAACTTTCAAGACAAAAGTTTCGATAACATCAAGCATAAGCAGCTTCTCTATTCTCTAATTTCTACAATCCAATGACGCACTCTGTCGTCTCCATCACGTGCATATGCATCTGCATCTGCATCTGCATCTGCATCTGCATCTTTTAAGAAGCAGCGCATCCATTTTAGCTTGGACTGTGCATCCTCAACTTGTGCTTTGGCTCCATGCAAGAACTTAGCTTCAGCAATGATAACTCTCCAACTGTTTTAATTACAAAAAAAACAGCAGCCTCAGCCATCTCACTCAGCGAAACGGACTCAACTCCGTTCGAAGTTATCTTGAGATCGTTGCTGTGGAACAACTCAGCAATTGACGTAATGCACAAAAGGAACAATAATTAAGATTTAAGGCTTGTATGGGGAGTTTTGGAAAAAAAAAATTTTTGTAAGTAATGCCTCGTTTGGCAAAAGTTTTACAATTTAATCATATTCAAACGCAATGCAATTTACACTAAATGTAAAGTTTTGTATTCAAATACAATTTTTTTCAACAATATTACTAAAACAATTACTATTCATTTGTGTTTTAAAACAATATAATTTAAATATTTTTCATCTAAACACACATCTCATTCAAATACAAAACAAATACTTTTCAACCAAATACAACACTCAAAAAACGAATTGCATTCAAACGCAATGCGTTTACCAAACGACCCATAAGTTTTGAAAAATGTGTTTAAAAGAAAAAGATTATTTGGAGTGAAAAAAGTATAGAATCTAAAAAATTTATTAAAAAAATTTATCAATATGGATTTTGTTTCGTTTCTCTCGAAATTTTATGCAATATAAAAAAAATCATCTCGTTTAAACTTGTATATGCAAAGTTTTTAGTTTACTTAAGAGTTTTGAAAATATAAGGTAGCGTTTGGTATTGTTTTTGAAATCTGTTATGTTTTCAAATTCTCTGAATTTGAGATCGTTTTGAAAACAATTCTGAGAACGTTTCTAAAATTGTGTTTGGTTTTATTTTCTGAGTGTATGTTTTGAGAAACAAAAAAGTGAAACTGTGTTTGGTTATATTTTTGAAAACCAGTCATTTTATAAGTATTCTATAAAAACATATTTATGTTTGATTTAAAAAAAATTTATTATGAATACCAAAAATTAAAAATTAATAAAAATTTTTAATTGAAAAAAGAATTAAAAATTAATAACCATAATATTTAAGTAATTACTATATTAATTAAATCTTAATTAACCATAATAATTAAATCAGAGAAATGGGAGAAATGGGAAAAATGAAATCAGAGAAAACGACTTTTAATCGTTTTTAATTTTACATTGGGAGTAAAGGCGATTTTGGATTCATTTTGAAATCTGTTTTCAAAAACAATACAAACCAAACACAATTTCACACCGATTTTGAAATCGATTTCCTAAGGAATCGTGAAATCAGTTTTGAAAACAAAACCAAACACCCTCTAAATAATGAGGTAAAAAAAAAATTTAACAAAGTGAATTTTGATCTCTAAAAGCACCTCGAAATGGCCCCTTTATTTCTTCTTGTGCATACGGTTAAAGCTTTTTTTTTTTTTCCAGTAGTATTTTTTTTTTCATAAAAATATTTTGCAAGTTGTTGTCGTTTAATAATTATTTTGGATTGCTAATTGGTTATTTTGATGGCATGGCAAGTTAGATTAGTCAGTAATGGCTTCTTCACATACACAAAATAAAGACAAACAAGTTGCAGTTTTTCTATTTAGTTTAACTACTACAATTGAAATGATGGTCAAAGAGATATATATATATATATATATGTAAATGAATTTAAGTTATTTTGCGAGTTGTCGTTTTTTTTTTTTTTTTTTTTACATTTTGTGTTGGACTGTTGACTAGATTATTCAACGGTCGCACGTCTAGAAAGACGAGCAAATTGCAGAAAATGATAAGGAGAGCAATTAATTGCATTTGTTACGTAATTGAGAAGGAAAAATAACCAATATAATATATGCAGCAACTTGAAAATATTAGGTACATACAAAGCTGCTTTTGAATATAAAATGTTTTGTTCTCCCACCAAACGGAATGCCATGTGGCTGCTTTGATTTAGGCCGATTAATAAGCGGCCAGTACATAAATGTGCTATGTTACAAAAGTCTCCATGTATATCACTATTTGCCATGCCAACAGCAATAATTTTGGAACTCAACATCAGAAACCCAGAAAAACTTAACCAATCAAACAAGCACCAAAATCACACTAAAGAAAACAGAACACAGAATAATGAAGAACACCAAGGAGTTTACCGAGGTTCGATCGATTAAGCCTACAACCTCATTTAGCAGCAGCTCTCTCAAATGGTTTCACTAAGGCAAGAAAGAAAAACCACGGAACCTGTCACTAGAACTACTAAGAACCTGAGGACTCTCTCATTCTAGATTAAAAGGATGCAGAAACTAGTAGTCAAACTCTGCTTACAATCCGTTAAATGGTTTCTCTTGAAGCTAAGCAGTTAGAAAGAATTACCATAGTTAGTTAAATAACTAATCACTCTGCCTCAACATTGTCTCCATTGAAACATTCCTAACTTCCCTCTGGATTGTTTCCATGACATCGATCTCAAATTCTCCCTTGAATAACATGGCCAACAGCACAACAATTCTCCACCTTGACCATGTTTTCAAGCTTCATAAAATATTATCCTGCGCAAACTCTGATCTGACCTGAAGCAAGTCAGAGCAAAGCTTAAACTCTGAAGATGGTAGAGCCATCAAAATCATGTCAATTTGCTTTTCTCTATTGGACATTTACTTAGCTTAATTTCTCTTCTTGAAATTCTACCTCGCATGAAGTACAACTTCACATTTATATGTTTAGTTCTTCCATAGTATACTTGATTTCATTATATATTAGTTTTTTGTTTTTAGCTGATTTCTCCGTATTTGTTTAGTTCTTTTAACATTCTTGTACACTATTAAAGAATAAAATATTTGACCACATCAGTTTATTCATAAGGTGAATAAGAAAAGGATTATCCACAGCTATTCACTAAATTTGTATGCTAAAAAAGGACGACAGGGCCATCTGCCAACCACTAGCTCGTAGAAGATGAAAATCTCTGAATGATTTCATTACTGTCACTTAAAGTAAGCACTGGTGCAATAGAAGGGATGGTTGATGAATAATCAAGTAGATAAATCTCATTTTTTGAATGAATCCCAAAGGACGCCAAGATCAACATTACCTCCAGAAAGAATAATTCCAATATGGTTACAATCCTTCCAAGCAGGATTTTCTCTGAAACTACCGGATAAAACAGCAGCTAAACCTATAGCTCCGCTAGGTTCAACGGCAATCTTCAGAATTTCGTAGCAGAGTTTCATGGCTTCTATTATCTCACTGTCTTCCACAGTTATGACATCGACCACAAAATCTCGTATGATGGGCCTGTTCCAACGGAGAGGCAGAGTGTAAAATAGCAAAGGTCAATTCTGCTACACGAATGCGAAATCTGCTAACTAATCAAAGCATATAGAAAAAAAAAAGAAAAATGACATCCTAACTCAAAGTGTTGTAAGGTACCAAGTAAGATCACCGAGAAAAGCTCGAAGCCCATCCGCCACGGTATTGGTCTCTGGTAAAGTTACTATTTTACCAGCTGCTTTGGACTGAGCTGCATCGTTAGCTCCTTTAGGTTCAGCAGCTAATACTCGTATGGCAGGGTTAATGGCCCTGGCAGCTAATGCCACTCCTGATATCAGACCACCTCCTACATTTTGTAAAAGGAAGAATCTGTTAAAAAAAAAATGATAAAACTCGAGGAACGAACAAACAAAAAAAATTGAAGCAAAAATGATGCAAAAAGACCGCTTATGGGAGCTATTATAGTGTCAATTTGTGGGGCTTGCTCCAAAAGCTCCAATGATATGGTTCCCTGCCCACTGCAAGAACAAATCAAGACCACATTACAAAGCCGTTTTGCATTTGAACATACGGCTTAAGTTTAGAGTACTAAACCTATAGAACATGTATTCCCAAGTCCAAAAAAGTGTATTAAGTAGCTTTATAAATCTTAAATGAATTTCACTCAAAAGATTTTTAAGAATGTAACAAAAAAACTTGAATAAGGTCACTTAAGACTATGTATGATGGCACATTACCTTATGATGCGCCCGTCGTTATAAGGATGTAGAAGAACTGCACCAGTGTCTTGCAACACCTTGGCTGCAGTACTCTCCCTTGACTGCATATTTGGGTCACTCCATATGATCTGACCGCCGTACCGCTTGACATTCTCGACTTTACATTTAGGAGCATTTTTTGGCACAACTATATATGCGGGGATTCCCCGTAGCTTTGCAGCCAAAGACAGTGCTGCAGCATGGTTACCACTATGTTTGGAAGCCCACATCAGGTGACAATCACAAATACAAATCACAGAACAAGAGTAGATATATAAACATGTATACACACACACCGTGTACCATCACTAATGATCATGACTATCATACAGATTATTATTATTATTATTATTATTATTATTATACATGCTAATATCCGATATGGAAATATATTTTAGCAATATTTCAAAATAAATAAAAAATAAAAAAAAGGGACAAAACCTGCTGTGGGTGGCAACTCCTTTACTAGCCTGATCATCATTGAGTGAAAATACAGCATTGCAGGCACCTCTAAACTTAAAAGCACCACTGCATAGTTAAAAAAAAAAAAAAAATCTTACTTTTTGCAATAAACAAGAATGTAAATACCAAACATTACATTTTAAAAAAATAATAATAACTAACCCCTTTTGCAAAAGTTCACATTTGAAGAAAAGCCGTCTTCCAGAAAGAGCATCCAAAGATTCAGAAGAGAAAACAGGAGTTTTGTGTATAAATGGCCTGATTCGAGCCTCTGCCTCCCTGATTGATGAAATATCAGCTGCATATTTTCCCTTTCTTTTTTGGCTTTCTTCGACTTCCATCTACAGCTCACGAAATTAAGCACAAAAACAATTTTAAAAAAAAAACAACCTTTTTTTTTTTGAAGTGTTCTGATGGTTAAGGACTTCAAATAAAACAGACCCAGTAATTATTCAACAACAATCAGCACAACAAACGACTAAAACAAAGTGTTTGCAGGTGGACACTCAGGTGTCAGAGACCTATTATATTTGTTCATTTGTTCATACTTTATAAAAAGGATAATTTAGAAACAACTTACAGTGGCTGCTATTTCTTTTTCCTCTCGTCCAGTGTCTCGATTTCACAGCTATAGGGTGTTCTCTCACATGAGGACTGGTCCATTTCACATCGTAGATATAAAAAAAATTAAAAAAAATTAAAAAAATTCCTTTTTACTTCTTTTTCTCCCCTAGTGTTCTTCAAGATGGTGAAACGGTCAGGTTTTTTTTTTTTTTCCCCCCTTCATTTTCTATAAAATTTTGATATTTTGTTAAACCCCATTTACATGTGACAATCCAAAAAAAGTATTGTTGATTGTTTTTATTTAATTTTAATGCCAGTTCATTTTAAAAGTTAAGGAATGCCTTGGAAAAAATATTTCATTTTAATTTTACTTAAATATAATATAAGTTTATATTAAATATAAATTTTATAATAGTATTACGAAAATAATTATTATTCAAAATATTTTTAAAACAATCACATCAACTTTTTAATTTTATTATTTATCTATACTTTTACCAATCACATCAACTTTTCAACTTTAAAATACTTTTCATCCAAACATACATTTCATTCAAATACAAAACAAATACTTTTCAACCAGATACAACATTCAAAAAACAAATTTCATTCAAATAAAATCAAAATACAATGCGTTTACCAAACATCCCCTAAGTTTAGGATTGAGTTACAGTGGAATTATATTTAAGTTTTTAAAGAAATTAATATAAAAATTAAAATACAAACAACCAACTAGGTTCCTCTTAAGCTGTGTAACGTGTAAAAAGAAAAAAAAAAGTAAATTTTAAAGGACATAAACAAAAGAATTGATTGTATTAAAAACTATTAGTTTAAGAAATTGATTGTTAAGAAAAAAATTTTAAGACAAAATTGTCAGTTCAAAAAGTTCATATGTTTTTAAATACGAAATTTAAATGAAAAATAAAAAATTAAACTAACTTTAAAATATTTGTTAACATTTTTAAATTTTTACTATTTCCATTGTATTAGTTAGATTTTGTTATATGTTCAAATTGAAGGAGACAAAAAAAGGTAAATAATATTTTATATAAGTAATTGAAGTAAATAATATATTTAAAAAAAATTTAAAATAACCAAAAATAAATAATAAATTTATGAAGTAAATTACTTATTTATCTTTTATAAATATGTAATTACATAATAAAATTTTTTTTTATTTAATAAATTTTTTATTTATTTTAATATCTTAAAATCTTACTCTTTGTTTTAATTTAATTATTTTCGTAAAAAAGTTACTTATTTTTATTATATAATATGGGAGCTCGGACATTCTAAAACAAAAAAGAGCACCTTAAAGGAAAAAAAAATCATTTTTTTTAAAGTTAGAGGCTCGCTCTTTTCTTCTATGACTTCTTAAATATCAGGATTTCTCTTTATCAATTAAGGGAATCTTGAAGGGAATCTTGCTACTATCGCTATCAATGAAGGCTTGACCAAAGCACACCAATGTGACGTTGCTAGTGTCCTATTCTAATAATATCATGATTAATAAAAGTGATCAACTGTTCGATAATGAACAATTTGGGATCGTACAAGACATCAGTGATATGATAGTTAATGGTAATTTCTTATGTTTAATAGAGTTTGATTTATGTCCTTTGAGTTATGACGCGTGATGGAGTGGTTATTATATGTGGTGAGAATTTTACAGTCGATGTTATTTTTTATTTATGTTTTGGTTTTGTGTTTTTTGTTTTAGTTTTATAACAAATAAGGTAGTTCCCGCACCTCTAGTTTGTATTTGTGTTTGTATTTATATTCCACTCAAGCTGTTATGTAGTAGTATTAGTCTATTAGTTCCATTAGTAATAAGACTAGACAGAGTTTTTTACGGTCTCTATACTGCAAGTGATTGTTTCTTGATCGATCAGAATATTCTATCGATTATAGATGTATTTTTTTAAAAAGAGCTTTGTACATTATTAATTTTAAGATTGACAAGGAATTCAGTGAATTTTTCTGTTATTAGGTGTTGACTTATGCCCTCCTAACTAAACTTATCAAATTTTATTTATAAAATCAGTATTAATCGAGAATTGTGTCTTTTGTATCATAGGATTGTTTTATCTTTGATATTGGTGTTTGTATTATTTTTTAATTTGAATGATAATTTCTAAAAAAAAATGCACCTAAAATTGAACAACTTATTTAATTTGAAATTCCCAAAATATTCACATAACATATTATTGAAAAATAGACAAATAATTTTAAAAAATAATTTAGGGGGCGTTTGGTAAACACATTGCATTTTGATTGTATTTGAATGAAATTTATTTTTTGAATGTTGTATTTGGTTGAAAAGTATTTGTTTTGTATTTGAATGAAATGTGTGTTTGGATGAAAAGTATTTTAGAGTTGAAAAGTTGATGTGATTGGTAAAAGTAGAGATAAAAAATGGAGTTGAAAAATTGATGTGATTGTTTTAAAAAACTTTTGAATAGTAATTGTTTTCGTAGCACTGTAAAAAAGAATTGTATTTGAATGTAAAATTTACGTTTGGTGTAAAATTACATTGCATTTGAATAAAATTAAAATGTAATTTTTTTACCAAACACCACCTTAGAATATCAAAGATGTAAAATATCATAATTAATAACGGTATATCCTTGAATCTCGATTGGGATATCACCCTTATTTATGCCTCATTTATTTACTATATTGTCTTCATATTACATTTAGATACAATGTAATTTTTATCTTAATGTAAAAGTATTACATTCAAATACTAATCACTTTATATTTTAAATCCAATACAATTACTATTTACTATTCTACTTTTTCTACTATTTTTACAATCACATCATATATAATACAATTCAAATATTTTTCATCTAAACAAACATTGCATTTAAATACAATGTAAATACTTTTTATCTAAATATATATTACATTCAATATATTACATTCAAATGTAATAGAAACGTAACGTGTTATCCAAACAACCCTTAGCCTTATTCTCTCAACAAAAGTGTACTTATCAATTGAAAATAAATCAACCCTATATGCAATATTTCAAAATCTTATTAATAGTTTTTTTTTTTAATTTTGACTTGAGAGTAAGAGATTTAAATTATGCATTTTTAAATGAAATTAAATATGATATTTTCCCTAGATTATGCTTAGAATCACAATCTTAATATTAGTTCAATAAATTATCTTTGCCAAACCAATCAAGGGTATTTAGAGGAGGTTGTTAAGATGTGTTTTGAAAGTTAGGGGCCGTTTGGGGGTTATTTTCCAGCCTCTAAAATTTCACTTTTTTTCAAAACTTCCTTATTTTTTACTATTTACATTTACAAAATGTTACAGTAAATTCCAAACTTTAAAAATTCATAACTTTGTATATACAAGTTCAAATGAGATAATTTTTTTTTAAATTGCATACAATTTCGAGAAGAACGAAACAATATCCATATTGATATATTTTTTTTAATTTTTAAAATTTTTTATTTTTTCACCTCAAACAGTTTTATCTTCGAAATACATTCTCCAAAACAATCTTTTTCCAATCCAAAAATAACATCTCCAACACCCTCCCCAAACTCCCCCTTAAAGAAAAGTAAGTTTTAAAAAATGTATTTGAAAGAAAAAAATTATTTGAAGTGAAAAATTGTAAAATTTTAAAAATTTATTTAAAAAAATTATTAACATAAATCTTATTTAATTTCTATTCAAATTCTATACAAGTTAAAAACAAATTATCGTATTTTGATTTATATATATAATTATAGACTTTTAAAAATTAAATTTAATCTAAAATTTAAAAAATGTAAATAATAAAAATAGATTATAAGATAAAAAAAATATTTAAAAAGTGTTTGAAATTTGTCTCGAAAACTCCTATAGCATATATATATATATATCTAATCTAACTATATAAAAAGAGCTAATGCAGTCTTCACTGTTCATTTCGGTCGTCAAAAACGCAAACCGTGGTTGCGTTTTGGTGTTTTGCTCCTCTTTTTCCTTTTTTTTTTTTTTTTTCCTTTTCCTTTTAGCTATATATCCCACTTGACACTTGCTTCTTCTTTATGAGCCACGTATTCAGTCAGGCTCTTCAAGCTTCAAGCAAATCATGTGGATTGAAGGCCCACCATAATCGGGCATGCCATGGGTTTAGTTCAAAACTTGTTCACTCTACAAGATAAATGGACATGTATGTCAATTAGTATTAATAATAACCTTTTTTTTTTTTTTACTAAATAATGTTTTAACTTATCAAAAGCAAAATCTTAATACCACATAAATTGAAGATTCACCATAGACTTAATAATTACAAAATTATGAATGCAAAATAATTGACAAAATATAACTTAATAATTTGTTTATCGAGAAAATCTAGAGTTTATAAAAGTGAAATTTGAATTACAAAATATAGATGCAAGTGTATGTTTTTTTTTTTAAATTTGTATTTTTATATTTAATGTAGTAGACATGTTATTATGTATTTAAATGGGTGTTAACATAATTTATTGTAGATAATTTAGTTTAGATAAATATAATAAAGATAATATATAATTGAATTGGGACATTTATATTTAATGAGTATAAATATAATTAATTTTTATATAAATATGTTACCCTAACTGCGAGTGAAAGAAGGGGAGCGAAAATCCATAAAGCTTAAAGTCATAACCCAATGTCATTAAAGGAGGTTGAAGAACTAACAAAACAAATAAATAAATAAGTAAATAAATAACTCAATGATATAATGACCTTATGTTTAAATTTAATTCTATTAAATCATAAACAAAAGTAAGCCTCTAGGACATCTCGAATTAGTATTCCATATGGTCTGACAAAGGAATTTTTAAATTTGTTTTAATACTATCTAGCATTGAAAGTCTCAGTTTATTTATTTTATTTTGTTTTGCAAATTATTTTAATTTTGATTTAATACGATGTACAAAGCAATGAGGGTTGGAGGTACAGATACTTCATTGGTATTTTGATAATTTTGATATGGATATAGTAATTTTTATGTGATTACAAGCTACCTTGATTCAAGAGAAAGTAAACTAAAATGTGGTATTGTACCAGAATTGGAGTGATAGAGTAAAAGATAAGATGAATATTGCTAACATTTATTTTGAAAAATGCTTTGAGTAACAAATAGAACAAAAAAATCTATGATTAAATAAAGAAAATTTGTTACTTAAATATAATAAATTGACAATTCTCTTTCTATGAGAAAATTAATGTGATTACATAAGCAAATAAACCTAAAGAGTGTCTTAGGAAGCGTTCAAGAGAATATTTCTGACATTTCCTTTTTCTTTAACCTACCATGGTTCCTTATCCTCATAATTTTATGTCTTTTTATTTTCCTTTTTCATTTTCTTTTTATTAGAAGTTAAACTTTCATTGTTATCTATTATAAATATCTATTTTTTTAATAGATCTTCAATCTCAACTTTCTCGCTAGAAATTTATTTTATTTTTGTTTGTGATCAAATTTGATTTCTAATTATTCTACAAGTTTTTTTTTTTTCAATTTTTCATGATTAAATTTATGCAATGAGTGTGTATGTGTTTTTTTTTTTTTTTAAGTTAGACTATTATTAATGTATTTTATTGTTTAGTCCGTAAGTAAAAAATATTTTTTTTTTTTTCGTTTTTGTAAATTATTGTTCATATTCTATGTTATGAAAGTTTTTAATTACTACCCAATACGTGCATCGCATGTCGCGTGTGCTTTAACTGGTTTTTATAACAAATGCGAGCTTTTGGTCAAACTCCAACCAAAAAACAAACACTGGTGAGGTGTGTCAGGTTGTCGGGTACTGGTTGTCCACCCTCTCGTGGTGTGTGTAAGGTTGTTGGGTAGTGGACTATCCACCAAAAAAATTGAATTTAATAACATTGACTCACCTAATCACATTGACATGTTAGACTAATAAGAACTTTTTTATTTTTTTAAATCGATGCATCCAATCTTTTTTCATAAATTTGTCAATTAAACATAATTTTTCATTAACTCATTTAAAGTTGGGTAGCGGACTATCCACCAAAAAAAATGAATTTAACAACATGTTAGACTAATAAGAACTTTTGTATTTTTTTAAGTCGATGCATCCAATCTTTTTTCATAAATTTGTCAATTAAACATAACTTTTCATTAGCTCATTTAAATTACAGTGATAACAAACATCAGGGTAATTGATCATAGCCCTCATACATTTGGAATTCAAATCACTTGTAATATTCGTGTTTCAAAATACCAACATAAGGCAAATTCCTGTATAACTCAAGAAACTTCATTCCATATCCCACTACAAAGTAATCCGAACACTCAAACGCAGCATAAAATTTTCCTTGACCAACAAGCTCCAAATGAACTTGTCTGCGCTTTGGTTTATCAAGGAAAGTGCATACCGATACAGACAGTGCTCCTTTGGATTTCATGTGTTCCAGGAGACATGCTATTGTGCGTCCCGTAGCCACGATGTCTTCAACCAGGATGACATGCTTTCCCTTGACATCGAGCTCCACATCGGAGGAGATTCTTCTTAGTTGGTCTACGGACTTGGTGCCGTGCCTATACGATTCAGCACGAACAAAGTCGACGAAGACGGGGAAGCTGATGAGGCGGATGAGATCGGCGAGGAAGATGAAAGCGCCATTGGCGACACCGACAATGACAACAGAAGAAGGCGGAGAAAGGGTTGACAGGTCCGCAGAGATCTGTGATGCAAGGGCAGAAACTCGAGCAGCGATTTGGTCTTGTGTCCAAATCACTCTCTCTATATGTGACTCTATATCTACTCCTAGAGGCTCCATATCTCTTGACCAACTAATAAGAACAGATAATGTACTTGATCTTTGTCAAAAGACAACGCTAATACATCTGTATTAGGGCCTTGCAGTGTCACCCTCGCGTTTCACTTACTCGATGTGGGACTCTTATAACTAACAAAAGTCCTAACATCTAACAAATGCTATACACTTGAAAAAAAAAAAAAAAAAAAAAGGGAAAAAAGAAAGGAAAAAAAAACTAGACACTCAACAAAGCTGTTATATTTGTTTGATAAAGATATATAAATTTATGTTTATATAATCAAACAATTGATTGCACAATAAGTAGACCTGATGTCTCTACGCCTGTTCTGGTCCCATAAGACTCATAAGTCGTTTGGTAAACGCATTACGCTTTAATTATATTTGAATGTAATTTGTTTTTTAAGTGTTGTATTTGATTGAAAAGTATTTATTTTGTATTTGAATAAAATGTGTGTTTAGATGAAAAGTATTTGAATTGTATTTTAAAGTTGAAAAATTAATGTAACTAGTAAAAATACAGATAAAAAAGTTAGAATTGAAAAATTGACGTGATTGTTTTAAAAAATAAATGAATAATAATTGTTTTCGTAACACTGTTAAAAAAGATTATATTTAAACATAAAATTTTTGCGTTTAAGTAAAAATTACATTACGTTTTACACGTAATACGTTTTCGAAACGGTATCAAACGCGCCATCAAAAACGCTATTATACAATCATTACATTCTAATATACACCTATGCAGCCCAGCCAAGTCGATTGTTACATGAAATATATTTGTATCAACTGCGTCAAAAATATCAACCTTATTATGTTGATAATCAACATTGCTAAGACTAGAAAATAGAAGCAACGACCAAAGTATTAGAGAAGTAACGGTCCAAGCTAAGTCCTTGCCGTCATTGCAAGAAACAGTCGATTAAAACACAAAAAGATTCGACGATATTCGTAAAGAATCCTGAATTTTATGGTAAAAAATGAGATTTTTTTATTATAAGGAGAAACTGTTGTAATAAATGGGTTAAAAGCGGCAGGACGATTAGGATATTTGCACACACAACTACGACATGAACGCATTTTATTTATTTACTTGTTTATCTGTGCAACGGATCTAAATATTCAAGTAATCAACGTAATCACATTCATATTAAGTAACAATTTGACATTGACAAAATAGTCACATAACGAGGTGAGAGAGAGAGAGAGAGAGAGAGAATGGGAGAGAGACTGGGAGAGTCTACTTGAGAAGTTCTTCACTAGAAACTTTATTTGCATGAAAAATAATTATTGTCAAAAGCGGAAGCAAAATCTCATGGGTAACACTATCTCCACCCATAAACCAAGGAGTATAAATTATCAACGAAAAATAAAAAGAAGAAAACTAGAAACAAAAAACCCGCTTCATTCTCATTCTCAGACGCCGCAAAAACTGAAGTAGCCAATCTGGTTCCAAAAGGCAAATCAATGGCCGAAAACCAATTCTCTACCCGTTGGATGTGCTTGTTTTCATCTTAGGAGTGCTTAGCCAACTTAACTTTACTTTTCCATTTACGCCTCGTATTGAAATGCTTTCGAGCTGAAGCAAATTATTTTCATACCCGATCATTTGACATTTGGACAATATTTACCTTCCTTTACCAATCTATCCTTGAACTCACTTATCCCATCCATAACTTGAGCATTCTATCCTTACCACCAGAAGCTACCTTCTCACCATCCGGGCTCCAATCAACCGCGTAAACCTTTCCAAAATGTTGTAACAAATCAAAATCCAGTTCTCAAATTTTAATACAATGTATGTATAGGCACATAAATATATAATGGAAAGAGAGAATATACCTCATCTGCATGGCCTGGAAGGTCTTGTTTCAATTTTTTTGTCCTGATATCCCAAACCTAGACGATTGACGGGGAAGGGAAAAAAAAAAAGGCTCCAAAATCATGATTGTGAATAAGTTCTCGTTAATATTAGCAATAACAAATATACTTAAACCAAGTTCCACAGACAGCAATAACAAAACCAACAGAAACATGTGTTTTTATATAGATTATCGAAAATAAGTGATTATCTTGTTCTTGAATTTTGATGATTTCATCTTTGATATTGATATGTATTTCCATATATACCATCTTCGTTTTATAATGTCCACTATAAAGTATATTTCTTGCAATAGAAAACTGATGAAACAGCTACATTAGAACAAGATCTAATTACTTGTACAAATTTACCTTGAGTGTGGAGTCTTTGCTGCCACTTAAAAGAAGCCTACTATCTGCTGACCAGCTGCAGAGGCGACATGAGCTCTAACAGTCAGCCACATAAAACCAGCCATGAAGCAACAAAAACAGACCGAACACAAACCTGATCTGGTAGACAGGACCAACATGTCCCCTAAAAGCAGCAACAAATTGTCCAGTGGTACCGTTCCACAACTTGACGGATTTATCAAATGATGCACTAGCCACCCATTGCCCATCAGGGGAAAAACGGACATCGTTTACGAGCTGTTTGCAAAATAAGCAATGTTATTTAGAACAAAACCAAGTGTTCCTAAATAATGCTCCAACAATCATCCAGTTATAGATATATACACGTCGACCACAAAAACTTAAGTAATCAATATCAAGACTAGGATGAGGCTATGGGATTGAATTGTGATAGCATAACTTTATCTACATTTGTCGCTGAAAGAACGGAGTATTGGACTCACACAAGTAAATCGCACAAGCTTTCTTATGCTCTCTCCAGCACACAAAGGTATGCAATTGCGGCAACATCCATGATTTAGAAGATTAATTGCAGCACAAAAAGGATTTGCATATATATCTGTTATATGGAGTCATCTATATCGGAGATCTTCAAGATAATTGGATTTGAAATTTTTCCAAGATTGCCACAATTTTGTTTGAACCTGCTATTCAGCTTAGTCTTGATGTGTATTAATTATTGTTTTCAATGACATATCTTCGCAGAGGAAAATGAAAACTTGGTAAAGTTGTGATTAAGCTAAAACTCAAAAGAGCAAGACAGACAAACACAGGAAGTAAGAGACAGCACTTATTAGTACCTGCTGATGACCTGTCATGCGAGTTTTGGGCTGTCTGCTAACCATAGGTTCCCAGAGAATCATTGAAAAATCATCGGATCCAGAGACCAATCTTTCCGGAGCACTGCCTTTCATTTTGTTGTACCTTTCCAAAGCAACCTAAACATAATTGAAAGAAGCTCAAGTTTCAAGCTTGATGTCTATTTTGCAATTTGCTATTTACAAATCAATGACATGACGCGGTACTTGACTGAGAAAATAAATTGGGAAACTCATCTCTGTCAAACCACAAGAGTTCTTTGTCAAATCTGACACACACATGCATATATGTTTGATAAATCATCAACATCTTGCAAGTAAAACAGCAATTTGGCAATAGAAGCTGGAGATCCATAAACTAAGTGGGTAGAGGAACCAAAATTAAAAAACTCAAGTGTTTACCTCAAGAGAAAGAAAATTCAGTGGAAAATATAATTCATGAAGCCTACGAAGAGAGAGAGACAGAGACAGAGACAGATGCTAGGGGAGCTGAATTTCAGATGGTACAGAGATGTGACTAATGCAAGAAGATAAACATACAAGTTACAGAACAAAATTCCAACGATTAATTCAACTACTAACCAGAAGAAAGAAAAATACCTTCTTTATTTCTTCTGAAGATGAATTTTTTTTACCAGTATGGTCATACGCTCCTGTTCTTAGAATGTATTCGGTACTCAACGCAAGCGAGTTAACCCAATGCCCATGGCCCTTGAACAACATCAAATATTAAAAAAAAAAAAAGTGAGTGGTCATCGCAAAAATCAAGTAGTTGGTAAATAAACAACCTGAGCATTAAATTGCAGACATTGACAATGCATATGCAAATGCTACACCACTCAGTGATTATTGTTAAAATTTTCAAGTTTTTTAATTGACACTACCACTCTTTTTTGTAGAATTATAGAAGCAATTGCAATGCTTGAACCATAGCTGAAGAAAATTACTGCAATACAGCAAAATTATAGCTCGTGCATGAAATTACCTTCAATTCACGAATTAGCTTTCCCTGCGAAGTTTCCCAGACTTTGATAATACAATCTTGCGAGCTGCAGGAGTTAAGATGAAGTTTTGCGTTATAACCAGAAGCCCCATTGAAGGTATGATGGTGGCATCAGAAACTGAAGCTTGCAAAATTTAAAAGCTAGCAGGGATTTTCATTAATTAAAAAAAAAATTGTTGTGAGCATTGGCCACCATGGCATAAAGGATGGTCCGGCAAACGTTGCCTTCAAGAGCAATCACAAGATAAAAATGTTTGATCATCTTTGGTTTTCCCCCATTTGTCCTCTTTCAGTCTGATTCATTGAGCTTATAGAAAATCATGATCATTTGAGTCATCCTAGGCAAAACAGATGGTATATCTCCCCAACATAGAGCACTAACAAATACTTTTACAAGTGATTTTAAGGACTCAAAAAAGTATACCCTGTATATATCATTCCATCTCCACCCCATTTGACACAAGTCACCGCAAGAGTGTGGCCACTTAGACATATAACACATCTTTTCAGTGCAATGTCCCATATGCGTGCATCCCCATCTTTGCTAGCACTTACAAATCGTCGACATGGAGAACTTAGGTGGACTGGCTCCCAGGAGATACCTGTGATCCATTTCTTGTGGCCCTATGACATAATCGGCATGAAAATATTAGTTTCCCTGTGATTGTTTCAAAAACTAGACTACAAGGCCCCTTATCACCAAGAATAAAGATGAAATTCCATAATTACACAAGGGAAGTAGTAGCACATATCAAACCAATACAGCCAGAATCAACAATAGAGTGATCAAACAAAAAACTGCAACACAAAAAAAAGGGTGGGGAATGGGGATCTGGCAATCAAACCAAAGAACCAAAGAAAAAGACTATACAATAAACGGAGGGCCCACTGCCTTTCCTGTCTGTGGATCCCAACATTGAAGTTCTCCAGCCTTACTCCCACTCACAATATGCCTACAATCAGGTGACCATGCAACACAAAGAACCCAATTCTTGTGTCCTGAAAAAAATAATAATAATAATAATTATAATAATAAGAAGAAGAAGAAGAAGAAGAAATTATTATCAACACAAATGATAAAAACATAATAGTAATGTAATCTCATGAGGTCAAATTGGAGGACCCAAAAAAAGAAAGCATGAGATGAAGCACGTAATTATGAGCAAGTACATGCCTAAAACCATAAATATTAGTAGCAGGTGAACACGTCCACCTCAAAATACTATCCAACATCTATTACCAAAATATTTTACACACAAACGCATGATACACTTTAGTCATTATGGCAAGCCAGAAACATACTTCTTTGACTCCCAATTATTTGTAGCACTGAGTTACTTGTCACATGACTTACTTACTTCTGTGTTTTATAAGAAAACAAAACAAATTGACATAAAAAAAATAACAGAATAAGAATGTAATATGCACTGATATTCCGTACCTGTACATGTAAACAATGGTGTCTGGGTACCAAGATCCCATAGCCGAACAGTGGTATCACCTGAACCACTTGCAAGTTGTTGACCATCAGGACTAAAAGAAACCGAAAGTACCGCTTCTGTGTGACCTGAAGAAACAAAGTGACAAGATCGACAGCAGTGAATTAACTAAACTGAAAGTACTGCATTAATGATGTAGAAAAAGGTAATGATCTTCTTGTAACAGGCCACAAAATGTTCAAAGTCTGCAAGTAAAGTCTACCACGCCTCCAAAACCACTTAAAATGAAAAAAGAGACCAGGGGGGTGGGGGGGGGGTGGTGGGGAGGCGCGCGGCGGTGTTGTGGTCACTGCATTCTTCACATTAGAATCACAAATACACCACAAGGAGGGGATGATACAGCATATGATTTTCTTCTTTGCAATGCATTACAGGTATTGATCTCACCACGAAATAATAGCCAAGGGAAAATCTGAACTTTTGTACGGACACGTGCATTCCAAATAAGGCAATATGGATCAAACGTAGAAAGAGAAAAGGAGACGGTTAAATAAAGAAGAAAAAAAAAAAGATTTACATGTGAAAAAACACTGAAGAGTCAATAGATTAAATATGACTATCAAGAAGAGCACCTGTTAACCCCATACCTTATAGCAAGGAAATCAAAGAATAAATTTCCAAAGTTTCCCTATAAGTAAGATTGCAACGAAAAAGAAAAACTGAAATAATTACACTATCCGAAGTTTCCCTATTGTTAAGGCCACATCGATGTAACATCTAATGAACTTAAAATTACAACCAAAAAAAAAAAAAAACCCACCGTAGAATCTCTAAGGTGTAAAGTTAAAAGGTGCAAAACCTAATCCTTCAAAATAATAATAACGACAAAAAAAAAAAAAAAGAAATCGTGTCGTTATCCAATTCATGCAATCATTCAATGATATGGCAATGACAAAAGCACAAATTTCATACCAGCAATTGTTGCTGAGCAGCGACTAACTGGCCGGATCCGGAAAATAGCTTGAGGCTGATAAACTATTGGGAGTACCTTCTCCACGGAAACTGCAAATTTAGCGTCAAAAGAGTCACAAACCACAGAATGTTTCATTAAAACAAACCAATAACCAAAATTAACCTTTGTTCTTCTCCAAATACGTTCCAAGCGGCACGACAAGCTCCTGATCCTTTATATAGAATGCATAAGGCAACTTCTCCTCCTAGACAATCCCAAATCAAAATCTCAATTTTCAACTACATAGTCATGCTCTATACATAAGAAATTTTGTTTTTTGTTTTTTTTTTAGCTAAAATTGAGGGCATAATTTAGTAAAAATACAAATGCTTATACAAAATACAACTTCCCAAAACATATATACATCTGTGTGCGCGTGCGCGTGTGTATATATGAATCAAGCGAATTAATTCGAATCAATAAGTACTGAGTTTTCCAAGTTATAAAACAGAGAAATGACGAAAAAAGAGAGGGAAAGTTTACATTTTGAAGAAGCTGATTAACGATTTGTTGGAGCTGAGGAGGACCAGCGTTTTGAGGAAGAAACAAGGAGGGTCCCAAGGGAGTGCCCTCTGGATCTTTCAGAACGCACATCACGCTGTGTTCCATGGCCTCCACCTCCATTGACGTCCTGCAAATTGGAGCTATCTAAAGTCTCAACAGGAAGTAATTTTCTAGGGTTTTGGAATTTGCCCAATTTGGTAACGACAGAGGGTTTAAGCTTTTTGTGTTTGGGGTTTATCACTCTTGTTCCGAGAATCAGCTGGTGAATGAAGGCCCAGTATTTGATTTGGGCTGAAAACTTGAAGCAATCCTTGTGATCAAAAGAGGAAGATAGGCCAAAATATAAGAGAATTAAAATAAATAAGTTAAAAGTTTTGATATGATAGTAAATATTACATGGCGTTTGGGACACAAATTTTTTTGGCATTGCATTTAAATGCAATGCAATTTTCCCCCAAATATAAAAACATTTCATTCAAATACCAATCATATCACATTTTAAATCTAACACAATCACTATTTATTATTTCACTTTTTCTATTACTTTTATTAATTACATCACATATTCTCTCTCCCTCTTTTTTTTCTCTCTACTTTTACCTATCACATCACATATTTATTATTAAAATACAATTCAAATACTTTTCCCCCAAACACACATTGCATTCAAATGCAATGCTAATACTTTTCCTCCAAATATAAATTGCATTCAATACATTGCATTCAAACGCAATGCAAATGCAATGCGTTCACCAAACGAATCCTTAGAGTTGATAATTTGGATCATCACACAAAAGGTTAAAGTTGAGAAAAAAAAAGTACAAGTTGGTTTTGGGTTGAACCTGTCTACACAATTAAAAAATAGATTAGGTTCAAATTAACCCGTTGGGAACAAAATCAACCTATAATACCCCATTCAAAATTAATGTTCAATTCAAGTCAATCTAAAATTGATCTGAAATTTATTAATTTATTAAAATTAACCGACATGACTTGAATTTGACCCACACAACCCATATTTAACTCATGTAGTCTGAAATTTGTTGTTTATTGATTGCTATGATGGCATATGCCTTACAGTTTCTTTTTGTAGATTTATTGTTTTGTATGAAGTATGATCATTAAGTTTGTGTAGTTGTTGACAGCTTATACGTTATAGTTTTATTTTAGTAGATTTTTTTTAACTTATATAAACTATAGTTAATGATTTGGCAGTTATTTTTTGAAACTAATTATAGATTTATTTACATGGTTTCTGTTAAAAATTGATATTTTAAGATGAACTAATTATGAATTTATATATGATTTTATAGTTTAAATTGATCTTATATGATATTTTTCTTAATTTGCTTAAAATTTCTCTTCTTTATTCTCTATTTTGGGCACCTTTTTTACCAGTAGGTGCACAGGTCAGCGGGTTGACGGGTCTGCAGGTCGTGTCATGCGACTAACTTGAAAGCACACTTGTTGGCGAGATGTGCGAGCAGTGTCGTTGCAACCCATTAGGTCAAGTCAGGGTCAAGTTTTTTCAACCTGACAAGTCACAAGTTGTGTCCGGGTTCTAGTTTTAAAAATTCGTATTGATTTCAACATGATATAAACCCGACCTATTGATACGAATTTCCAACCCTATTAAATAGTATATTAAGATGTAAATTTAAATTTACACCTAATTAAAAATTTAAATACCCCTATATCTATTTTCCTCTCTCTCTCTCCATCTTTCTCTCTCCTCCATTTCGTTCCCACTTTCTCTCTCTTTGAACATGTTAGAGTCTGACGAACGTCGTCATTAGTCATTGACATCATCGCAAACCTCCTCGTAATCGCTAGAGTTCTCTTTGAAGTCTAGCACGATTCCTAGAGGGTCATAGTTGCCATTATTACTTTAACAAAACCGTGTGTTTTATTTGGCAACGATCGATAAGCAACCACCTTGAAACGACAACAGCTTCGTCTCTACAACCTCACTTTGTCATTCGTCACCGCCGTGACATCAACCTCGAAATCTAGCCATTAATCCTAATCTCCTCCTTCTCTAGCGAGCCTTCATCAATAAATACAAGCTCTTCCCTTATGACAATGCGAAGATCATGATCATCACAAGATCTCCACTTCCTTCACCACAATGCAATAATGTGTCTTCTACCACATTGATCAATGAGCATCCACCTCTTAGCGACACTTTTCTTTTCTAACAGCAAGAGCAGTGGCTTTGGCTATTTCAATTTCCTATGGTTTCCAATTTGGAAAATTTTCAACTAGGATTTTTTTTTTAATTAAAGGTTATAAATTTTCAATTTGGGGTTTTTTTGTCTTTTGTTTTATTTTTTAAATTTACATTATAAATGCAACATTTATACTTAATTTATACTTTTATAAAAATTCATACAAAATCTTAGTTCAAAATTTATATTATAAATTGCAATATTTACACCAAAATTCACAGTTTAATAGAAATTCAATTTACACTTTTATAAAATTCATACAAAAATCATAAATTAACATTTACACTGTAAATATAATATTTACAGTTAATTTATACTTTGATAGAAATTCATATAAAAATCAAAGATCAAAGTTTACACTATAAATGTAGCATTTATACTCAATTTGCATTTTCACAGAAATTCATATAAAAACCAAATACTAAAATTTATATTGTAAATGCAACATTCACACTTAAATTACACTTTGAAAATCATTTATTTACTAATTTTTTAAAACTTTAACATATTTGTTAATAAGATTTTTAATCGTAAATTCAAAATTCGCTGTGTAAATTTAAAATATATTATAAGTAAATTCTGTGTAATTGAGTATAAATTTTACATTTATATCATAAATTTTGATATCAGATTTTTATATAGATTTTAATCACAATGAAAATTGAGTGTAAATTTTGGTTTTTGTATGAATTTTCATCGCATTGTAAATTAAATGTAAATTTTGCATTTACATTATAAATTTATGATTTACAAAATTATAGTTTTGCTTTAATTCAAATGTAAATTCAAAATACTTTTTTTAATTTTTTAATTTTTAATTTATTAAATTAAATAATTTTTTAAATATAAAAAAATAAATCCCTAAATTCACTCAAACCCTAACACTACAGTCCCAAAAAATTACTGCTATCACCACTGACAAAGATCACATTAGACACGCTACTGTCGGGGAGATCGCGACATCAGCTTACCAGCAACTTCTCGACCATTGTAAAGCTATCGTGGATTGTTGTGATCGCGAACGTGATCAGCTTCGTGACTCAAGATGCCAAGGAGTTAATGAGACTAAGATCCATTATCGCTAGTGAAATGAAGTCGTAGGTGACTGGGAAAATCATGTCACCGGTGATATGTAGGTGGCCGGGGATTGCAAATATAGGAAGACCGAGTCACGAGTGACTAGGCAGATTATTGAGCTCATGATTACGATTGTAGTGGAGAGAAAGATCCACGAGAATTGCCACTGAGATCTAACAAATCTGTTGGAGATCACGACAGAAGATCAATGAAGGCAATGATTGTCACCGAAAATGACGATTAGAAAGGAACCGCAGGGTCCTAGGCTTCATGCCTAAAAGAGAAATTCGACGATCGCTGGATGAAGGTAATGGTGATGAGAATGCCAGAAAAGAGATGGTGGTGATGGTGTAGAGAGAGAGAGAAAGGAGAAAGAGAATCAGAAAAATAGGAGAAAGAAAAAATAGAGAATAATGAGAAAGAACTTAAAAGTAAAACATATTAACTAAAATATCGATAAAAAAGGAGTTACACATATTTTTCAACTTAATTATAATATTAATTTTTAATAATTTAAAATTATACTATTTACTTCTAACTTATAAACTAAATGGCCTATATGATGTAATTTATCAATAATAATAAATGGGGAATTATAATAAATAGTAGTTTTGTAAAATAATTGAAGTAATTAGCATATTTTAAAGATGTTTATACAAAATAACAAATTTATCAAATACATAATTTATTAATATTAGTTATATCAGATAAATAATACATTTATGTATCAGACAGATTATTTATTTATATTTTTATTAAGTAAATTATTTATTTATATGTTATTATTTATCTAATAAATATTTTATTTATCTAGTAAATCTATTATTTATTACAAATATTTTAAAAATCTACTATTTGTTTTTATTATTTTTTAAAAACTAATATTTACTTTAATTTTCCATCAAAAGGAGTCAATAATAAAGAGAATTTTCTCAAAAAAAAAAAAAGTGAGAATTGCAAAAACAATTGCTCAAATGGACATGTTTATGGTTTTTCCCTTCTTTAATAGTTGTTTAGATTTTTTTTAACCATTTAATTTATTTAATTAGAGGTTAAAAAACTAAAACTATTATAAGATAATAATTCAACAATATGTTTTTAAAGGAGTAATCTTCCAGCCAACATGGAGAGAAAAGTCAATAGTATTTTTGGTGATTTATGGGATTGTCTTTTAAGAAGCACATCTAAGAATTATTGTCTTAGTTACAATAATTCCGTTTCTAATTGAATAAGTATGGAGAGTCAAAAATACATGCAAATATTAAGAAAGAGCAAAAATATATATATATATATAAACACATTTACTCAAAGGTTGCTTTCACAATTTCGTCTAACAATTGTTTTTATAATTAATTAAAGTAAATATCATTTTTTAAAAATATTTAAAGTAAATAATAATAAATAACAAATTTTAAGGTAAATGATTTTTAAGATCTTTTTATCTAATAAATTTGCTATTATATCTATGGATTAATTATATAGATTCCCTATGTGTCTTGTTTAACTTTGTCTCTGGACTTTGAAAACTAATCACTATATTCTTTGATCTATATAAAATCATTCACTTTATTCCCTCACTTTATTTTCATATATAAATTTAACGAAACTACTAATATGAAATAAATTAAATATATTTTAAGATATAAATACTACTTATTAAAAAATATTAATAAAAAATCAAATAAAATTTTAACCAAAGCAAACATAGATCAGGCAAATCAAACTTGACAAAAAGGCCCCAAACATTTGCGCAAATCATCATACTTTCTCCTCCTTATCCTTCTCCTTTTCCTTCCCTCCCTATCGCTGCGTTCCCCAGGCCACAGTCATCTGCCATTGTGAACTTAGCGCCATTGGAGAGCCGTCTCTACTAGTGCCGTGAGAGATTCGCATATAGGTGGGGTTACGAGCAGGACTAAGGGTGTGGGTCATAGAACACAACGCATGTGAGCAGAAACAGGGCGCGTACGAACCTAGCACTGCAAGTGGGTGGGTGGGGTTTCAAGCAAAATTGGGGTGCATGGGTTGTGGAGATGACTTGGAGTCAAGCTGGGTCGCCAGATTGAATAGGAGGAACGACATCCTAGTGCCATCAGAGGAGGGTGGGGAGGGCGGGTTTGGTTTGGGCGATGGGTTTGGGGTTGGGTAGCGAAAATGGTTAGGGGAGGTAAGCTAGGTTGCCGGATGGCATTGGAGAGGGAGGGGGTGCTGTGCTGACGTTTTGCCTCTATCTCTCTCTGTTTCTCCACAATCAATCTCCATTTTTTCCAGCCTATGATTTTTTTTTTATTTTCCTTTTCAAAATTTTTGTTTGTTTCAAATTTGAGGTTGTATGCATACAATAAAAAGACGAGAGACCGATGGATTTGGACGCAAAGGGGGGAGAGAGAGAGAGAGAGAGAGAGAGAGAGAAGAGGAGGTTATCCAGGGAGATTTTTAATTTTATTTTAATATTTTTATGTGTAATTAATAGTTATGATACGTCAAATTAATAATTTTATTAGGATTATAAATAGAAGTAAATAAAGAGGATAAATAAGTGTTTTGTATAATTTATAAGATACCATGAATAATTTTAAAAATTCAAAGATAAAATAAAATATATAATTTAAAGAAAATCTGTATAATAAATCAAATTTTTATTAATTTTATTTTATTAAATTTTTATTAATTTAATTAAATTTTTTTTAGTTTTGTAAAATGACTCCTATGATTTTCAACAGCGGACTCTAGAATAAACATATTCACAAATACAAACAAAAGCAGTCAGTTATCAAAATAAAATATCTAAAATAACCTTAAAAATGTGCTTTTCCCCCTAATTTACGTCTTTCAAGAATAAGCTCTCAAATATTCTCTGCTCGAAGTACTATAAGAGCTCAAAAATATCTAAAAAATGTTGTTTAAGTGAAAAAAATCTTAAAAAATGTATTATTTAAATTTACACAATATTCTTCTTTCTTTCTAAATTGTGTTTTGTTTATTTTAAATTTTTTGGAAACAAATTTTTAAATTTTTTGATGAGTTGCTCATTTGATTTTTATTTTTATTTATAATTAAAAGATCCTTAAACTCTTTGTATAATTTTATATAGTGTAATTTAGTTCTTTTTTTTGAAAAAGGTAAAAAAAATTTAACAGAAAAATATCATATAAATAATATATGATTTACTGTCTAAAAAAATTAAAAAAATAAATTTATATGATTTAATTTATATATGTTATGTGTATGATGTTTTATCTAATTTTTAACTTTTTTTTTTTTTGCTTAAGGACCAAATTATATCCTTTTGAAAAGGTTAAAAACTTTTTAATGATAAAAAAAGAGTCAGATCTAAATCGTAACTTTGTGAAAATATTAGGAGCCAAATGAGTAATTTATCCTAAATTTTTACTAAACTAAACTCCAAAGAGAATTACGAGCCAAAAAGAAAAAAGAAGGGGAAAAAAACAAGCAGAAGAAGAAGAAGAAGAAGCAGCAGCAGCAGCAGCTAAACAATTAAGAAGATCTTACGAGCCAAAAGGAAAAAAGAAGGGGGGAAAGGAAAAAGAAGTAGAAGTGGAAGAAGAAGAAGAAGAAGAAGAAGAAGAAGAAGTACAAGTAGCAGCAGCAGCAGTTAAACAGTTAAGAAGATCTTACGTTCATGCACCCCAACAATTTGACTGTAAGGCAATATGCACTTTTTCCTATCAATTTGAGGTTCAACATGGGAAAGGGTAGAATATAGAAGCAATGTTATACCAAACAAGCCAGCAGTCCATTCGAAGTCCTTGCACAATTGTCACGTCACACATACATTATTGTAAGTTTTTTCTGATAGAAGCTGCATTATTGCCAGCGGAGAAGCTCGGTGGAGTAGTCTTTATCAGATGGTAGTAATTTAGCTCTTTTTTTTTTTTTTTTTTTCCCACCGTCGTTACCAATCTTTTCGAAGTGTGCATAATTGTGACAAGTAACAAATAAAACGAAAATCTTAATAGCAATATCGGACTACATTATAGCCATCAATATCCTTTGCCAATATATTATAGCCATCAATAGTTGTCTAGAAGACCCACTTACATTAAGTAACGGTAAATGAAAATAAAAATTAAAAACTAATACAGACATCAGCGATGTCTGACATCAAAGCTAGTGTAAGGTGAGTCTAACGGGATCATACAACCTGACGTGAGACTCACTCCATCTGATGTCCGCGCACATTATTTAGGCAGAAAAATTTACAAACAACTTTTGCCTTGGTTTTTTTTAGAACTTACTCAAAAGATGATTAGAAATGTTGAGAAAGCATTGGAACTTTGGCCGTGCCTCATCTTCATCCTAGTCTCAATAATAGAGGAACAAATTATTGAAGCGTGTGTCCGGGAAACAACTCCCGGAAAGCTTCAAATATTTTATCAATCAAGCACCAAACTTCGGGACTTTAGCGGTGGAGATTTGAGCAAGGAAATGCTCTGACACAATCCGCCGTTGGATCTTCCCCGTGGCAGTCTTCGGAAGAGAGTCAGTGATGAAGACCTTCTTGGGCACCTTGAAAGTTGCAAGGTTTTTCTTGCAAAATCTCAGCACCTCTGCTTCGTCTACGTCCGCTCCTTCTCTTGGAATTACGGCGCAATTTATCTGCAGTTGAAGAAGGAAAGTTAGAAACATTGAGATGTTGACACAACAAAAACAAACAAATGCAAATAATCTCAAAAAAAATGTCCTCCTTTCCGATTGGGTATCCACCTTAATAAACTTCTTTTTTCCTCAATTTTACTTCAAATAACTTTAGTTTTTTTTTTTTTTAATTATTTTATCCTTATTATAAATTGATTTTTATATATAAATTATCTTATAAGCTTTACCTATGTTTCATTCATCCATTTAATTTAATTTAATTTAAAAGTTAAATTATATCAAATATTTTATTCTAATTTAGTTTATCTTATTTATATCGGAGATTATGAACAAAGAAATAACTAGTATTGAAATTATATTAAAATAGTAAAAATAAAGATAAAAAGATAATAATAGTAAATCTTATTAAACTAAATTAAACTATAACCAATTTAAACAATTTAACTTAACTGTTAACTAAATTGACAAACTAAACCCAATATATTTTTCACAAAAAGAATACACTGATTCTGAATAATAGTGGGATTCAACTTTTATATCCCTTCTTTCTATCCCCTTAATAATATCATGACATATTAAAAAAATATTATTATTATAATATCATATTATATCAATTAAAAATTTTAATTAATTATATATATCTCGTAATATTATTTTAAAAACGGGAATCAAAATACAAATAATATATAGGTATGATATATGATCTAAATCCATAATGGATAGTGTAGTTACCTCTTCACCATATTTATCATCAGGGACGCCAAAAGCAACTGCTTGAGCAATGTCAGGGTGAGATAAAAGCACAGCATCCACTTCAATTGGTGATATCTTCTCCCCTGCAAAATGAAAAAAAATTAGGGAAAAAAAAAATAAAACTAATTATAGAATTAATTTAAGTTTAAATGATGATTGTTGGAGCCACTTAAACTGGATGGTGTTTATATGAAAACAAAGGGGAAGTTGTTTTCAAATGGCAAAACAAAAGGAAGTCAAGTTGGAGAGGCAACTAGAGCGCGCACACACACGGAAAAGGCCAAAAGATCAAAATTCAGGTTCGGAGAAAAAGACGGTGCACATGATGTTTTCATGAGTCAATCAAAAAAGATAACGCGGACGTGTGTTTTTATGGACCCAAAACATTTCAAAAGCAAAACTAAAAAATACCCTGAATTTTTCTAATTAATTTAATGTACCCTGAGAATCCCAGAAACCGCACAAAATTTCAAAATGGGTTTGTGGATTTTGGAAAATTTCTAAGGTTGAAAAAATCAGACCAAATTACGAATGCAAATACGCAATCAATCAGCCAATCACCATTTAATATATATAATTCTGAAAAAAGAAAATGGTGAGATTTGTTTAAATAATAATAATTATTTTTTTTACCTCCGCGATTAATGAGCTCCTTAATCCGACCGACGAGATGCAAATAACCATCTTCATCAAGGAATCCAACATCACCGGTGTGAAACCACCCAAATTTGAAAGCCGATTTATTGGCCTCAGGATTGTCCTTGTAACCCTTGGTCACGTTTGGTCCTCTAATGCAAACCTCGGCGCTTACGCCAGCCGGCTGAGCCACGCCGTTCTCGTCCAAGATCGCCATCTCCTGCCCCACCGGCTTCCCCACCGAGCCAGCTTTGTGCGGGCCGTCCTCGGGGAGCGGGTTCGACGCCATCAGATGAGACGCCTCCGTCATCGCGTAGGCCTCCAGCACCGGCGCGCCGAACGACTCCTCCAGCCGAGCCAGGATCGTCGGCGCCAGCGACGCGCTGCAGCTCCGGATGAACCGAAGCTTCGGGTAAGCCGCCTCCGGCTTGCTGACGTGGCGGTCGAGGATGATCTGGTGGATCGTAGGGACCGCGGTGTACCACGTGGCGTTGTATGCGTTCATGTCGGACCAGAAAGTGGAGGCGGAGAATCTACCGGCGGCGGGGAGGGCCACCGCTGCTCCGGCGACGAGCGAGCTCAGCAGCCCGGCGATCAAACCATGGACATGGAACAGCGGGAGGACGATCACGGTCGAATCAGACTCGGTGAGTTTGTAGACCGATTTGATGTTCAGAACCGACGATGCCAGATTGAGCTGCGTTAATGGCACCCCCTTTGGACGACTCGTTGTTCCGGAGGTGTGGAGGAAGAGCGCCGCGTCGTACGGATCGTTGGCTAGCTTCACGACGGATTCGAGGCTCGGCTTGCCGATTGCCGGGGAGAGCGCCATCCAGCCGTCCGCCCTGGAGAGCGCGGCGGTCACTCGACGAATGCCGAGCTTTGCGGCCGCGGATTCGGCCGCCGGAATTCCCTCAGGCGGCGTGATGAGGAGCTTCGATTCCGAGTCGGAGAGGTAGAACTCAAATTCCTCGGCTGTGTAAGCCGCGTTCAGCGGCGCTGCCACTGCACGGCATCTAATCACGGCCAAGAACATTACCACATACTGCAAAAAGAATCAAAAAATAAAAACCCTGTTTGGTTGCCGAGAAAGCGCGAGAAAATGAAAAAGAAAAATGAAAAACTGGCATATACCTCGACGTTGTTGGGGAAAGTAAGAGCAACGACGTCGTTGTGGCGGATGCCGGAGGCAAGCAAGAGAGAAGCGGCGTGATCGACGAGGTCATCCAATCTAGAATGCGTCAAATCGAACTTTCCAGAAGCGGAAAGAGCGCGGCAGTCGGGGAATTCCGAAGCCGTCTTCTTCAACAATCCGGTCAGGCTCAAAGAACTTTCCATAATAATCTTCCAATAAATATTTCCCACCAAGAAAAATCGAAAAATAAATAAATGTATAACTGGGTTTGAACGAATATGCGAAAGAAGATGAAAACTGAGCGTTGGTTGGTTTACTGGAATGGTTTTACATTGCATATATATATAGGGAGATATTTGGGAGTGGCGGTTTCAGCTGGGACGTGGCGCGTGTTGACGGTCAGATTGAGTGTGCGAGGGCACAGACCGAGAGAGAGAAGGTGGGGGTGGGTGCGGAGCTTCGGCGAATCTCTGTTGTGTCGTATTACAAGACACCTGGACTCATCACTGTGGCGAACGGCTTCAGTTGCATCCTCGTTTTGTGTGGGACCTACAAGCTGCAGTGGAGTCGCTGATCTGGTACCAGGGATGGAAAATAAGAAACGTTTGGTAAACGCATTATATTTTGATTGTATTTGAATGAAATTTGTTTTTTGAATGTTGTATTTAGTTGAAAAGTATTTATTTTATATTTAAATGAAATGTGTGTTTGGATGAAAAGTATTTTAGAATTGAAAAGTTGATGTAATTGATAAAAGTAGAGATAAATAGTGGAATTGAAAAGTTGATGTGATTGTTTTAAAAATATTTTGAATAGTAATGGTTTTCGTAGTATTGTTGTAAAATTTATATTTGGTGTAAAATTATATTGTATTTGAGTAAAATTAAAATTGAATACTTTCTCCAAATACCCCCTAAATATGACAGGATGTTTGGAGTTTTTTTATTTGGGTTGAAAAATATGTTCAGCGAAAAAAATTATTTAGGGTTAAAATATATAAAATTTTAAATTTTTTTAAAAAAGATAATTAATATAGATATTATTTTATTTTTTTTTAAATTATATGTAATTTAAAAAAACATCTCATTTGAATTTGTATATACAAATTTATAAACTTTTAAAATTTATAATTTATTATAATATTTTGAAAATATAAATAATAAAAAATAATAAAGTATTATAAAAAAAATGTTTTGAAAAAAGGCAAAACATTTACCCCAAATCCACTCCCCGAATGTTTGGATAAAATCTCCACATGATATATTATGATAATATATTTGATAGAAAAAAAAGGAAAAAAAATATTTAATAAAATATATTTTATAATTATAATTTTCTACAAATTAAGAATTGGTAATAGATTAATATTAAAATAGGTATCCTAGTTATACTTGTTTTATAAAATAAAAAAATCCATCAACTTTCATTCTTCAAGTAATAAAGGTTAAAAACATGATAGGATATTTATTTTTTTTTTTTTTCAATTTTCCCTTCATCTTTCTCAATTTCCTCTTTATCAAACAATAAAATTCTATTTTCCTTTATAAAATTTCTCTTCTAATTTCCTTTCTCTCTCTTGTCCATTCTACTAAATAAAGATTTGAGAATGTGGGAAAGTACTTCTTTTTTTATTCTCTTATTTTTATTATTATTATTTTAAAATATTTTATAAATTAAGGCTTAGTTTGGTTCCTTTATTAGAAACAAAAATTTATAGGTTCAATTTCAAAACTCTACTACTTTGCTTAGATGAAGCATTACATTTGTATTATGTTTTAATATAATGTAATTTTTATATAAATGTAAATATATTGTATTTAAATATCAAAATATTTAAAATTTAAATGTAATATAATTATTATTTATCATTTTATTTTTTTATTACTTATACTAGTCAGATCACATACTCTCTCTTTCCCTTCTATTTTTTTATCTACTTTTATCAATCGCATAACATACTCAACCTTTAAATGCAATTCGAATGTTTGATATTCAAATACATATTATATTTAAATGTAATTGATTACATTTAAATTATGTAAAGCTGTTGGTTGTAACACAGTAACGACGATAGATTCCACGAGAAGGTGAAAGATAACAAACAAGAAGGATTAGTAGAAAATAAATGTTAGAGAGATAAGCGAATAAAGAAAGAAAAATAAAAAAAAGTGTTTTCGTGGATTTTGATAATAAAATAAAGAAAAGACAAATGAGGAATTTTAAATGCTTTTGTTCTTCTATAACTCCACTACAAGTTTCATATCCCAAACATGCAGCAGAAAAATATAAATTTGAAACACAAATATAAGAAAAGTAATTTGATCAAAATAATATCTTCTCAATTTAAACAAGCACAATTATTTTCATGTATTATCCAAAAGCGACAAAATACCCCATGACAAAAGGTAATAAGGGATACTCACATAAAAACAATTAAAAGAAAACCACCTGTTACCAGTGATTGAATACACTAAATATAATAAATAAAACTACTATCAATTCAGAAATAATTATTATAAATACTAAATAGAAGAGATGAAATTAATCAAATATTAAACGTTGAACTACAAAACAAATTAAAATGAAAAGAAGACAGCTAGTAATAAGAAACTCACTCAAAACTTAACCTTCCATCAGTGGTATCTCACTTACAAAAAGGTATGTCACTAACTTTAAACTAATTGAAAAAACAAAGGAAACAATAATTGAAAAATAAATTAAAATATTGAAATTCTCACAATTATTGAATGAAAAATACAAGAAGTAGAGCTTTCTATTTATAGTGTTGTAGAGACTTAACTAAAATGGGAAACAAACTAAAAATTACAAAAAAAAAATTAAAATAAATTAAATTCTAAGAGAAAGGGAAACTAAATTAAATTGATCTAATGAGTTAAAATCTTGATCCCATACCTTGCTAAACTAGCTTGATTGGAGCATAACAAAGAATATATTGATTGTGAAATCAGGAAATAAAAATGTACTGCTTGGATTTGCCATGTATCGTGCATGGATTAGGGATTGCTTGTTGGAGAACACAATTGGTGAACAAAAAATAGTTGAATAGTTGCAACTTTTGTGTAAAACTTTTGCATTTCTCTTAAATTTGCAAACATTTAAGCTAAAACTGATATTTTCTAATAAAATTATTTTGAATAAAAATCATAGAAATATCTAATTAAAACTCAAATAATTTAGTATTTATACACTAATAAATATCAAATAAAGTGTACTTTTGTGTGCAAATCATCAATGCAAATACACATAATCCAAATGCATGTTGCATTCAGTATATTGAATTTAAATACAATACCAATACAATGCTTTTTCCAAACAAATCATAAAGAGTTTATATGGAACTTTGGGGGAGGTTTTAGAAACCACCTTTTCAAAACTTTTTTTTGTGTGTTTTTCAACTCATAACTATTTTTATTTCACCTCTCCAAATGTTTATAGTAAACTCATACTTTAAGCTTACATTTGTTTGATCGATTTGAATTGAAATATTTGGGTTGGAGTTGTTTAACTATTAATAAACTAGTTAAAATTTCAGTTATCTTTAAAAGACAAAAATGAGTTAAAAATAATACTTAAAACAAAGCATAAAAGTCTATAACTTTGTTTTTTTAAGGTCAAATGAGATGATTTTTTAAAAATGATAGCAGTTTTCAAAAAATTATTGAAATATATTGTCAACATTTTAAATTATTTATAGTAAATAACAGATTTATCAAATAAAGAAAAATTTTACTAAGTAAGTGATGTATCTACAAGACGTAAATAATTCATTGACTTGATAAAGACATAAGTAAGGGCTGGTTTTTGTGGTAGATTTCAATCCACCAAATATAGGTTGTTATATTTTTTTGAGTTTTTTTTCCTAATTTTTACTCTCAACTTTTACTATTATTTATTATTCCAATCCATTAAATATGTAATTGTATCATTTTCTTGGTTAATATGATGTAAATAAAATTATTTACCTAATACATAAGTTAGGTACTTCAAATATTTTAAAATTTTACTATTTACTTTAATTATTTTCTAAAAACTACTATATACCTCTCTCTCTCTTTAAATTACATAAAATTTAAGAGGAATAAAACCAATATCCATATTATTATCTTTTTTTTTCTAAATACACTTCAAGTTTTTACATTTTTTTACTTCTAATAGATTCTTTTTTTAATTAAACACACATTTTCAAAAGTCATATCAACTCCAATCCAATTATCTCTAAAACTTCCTCTCAACTACCTTCCTTAATCAAGCCCTTAAATTCAATATATTTTTCTCTTCCCTTTTATGAAATTCAAATTTTAATAATTTATAATTTTTTAATTTCAAGTCGAAATAAAATGATTTTTTTATAGGATCTGCATTGCATATTTTCCCAAACACTTTTCAAAATTTTACATCATCTTTATATTACAATTCATTTCTAATTCACATTTTAACCAAATACATCAAATCAACTTAAAAAACTTCAATTTCAATCATTGTTTCAAATGATCCTAATATTTTTCTTTTAATTTTGTCTTTATTAATGTAAAGTTTTTATGTGTAATCTTTTATTGAATTTTTGCACCTTTATTTGTTTGATTTTAAAAAATAATTAACGTGTGTTTTGTAGAAACCCGAGTTAGTATATGCTATCGTATTTTTTAGATTTTTTGACTATCCCCCTAATCAAACCTGAATTCCGACTAAGTTATTTAAATATTTTAAGTATTTGGTAATTAAATTGTTAACTTTAAGGATGTGACAAATAAAAAGTGAATAAATAATCAAGAGAATATAGAAGTAAAGGAAGAAAATCTAAACTCTTTGAAGGCTGGTCGCATCACTGCAAAACAACTCATTTCAGAGATGACTGTGATGGACGATATGTCCTAGGAAAGGGAAACATAATGCGTGTTAGGTTTTGTTTTCAAAACAGATTTCACGATTTTTTAGAAAATCGATTTCAAAATTGGTATGAAATTGTGTTTGATTTGTATTATTTTTAAAAATAAATTTTAAAACGAATCTAAAATCTCATTTGCTCCCAACGTAAAATTGAAAACGACTCTCTAATTTCATTTTTTCCATTTCTCCAATTTCTCTGATTTAATTATTATGATTAATTAAGATTTAATTGATATAATAATTACTTAAATATTATGGTTATTAATTTTTAATTCATTTTTCAATTAAAAAATTTTATTAATTTTTAATTTTTGGTTTTCATAATAAATTTTTTTTAAATCAAACATAAATATGTTTTTATAGAATGTTTATAAAATGACTAGTTTTAAAAAATATAATTAAACACAGTTTCACTTTTTTGTTTCTCAAAACATACACTCAGAAAATAAAATTAAACACAATTTCAGAATTGTTTTCAGAATTATTTTCAAAACGATCTCAAATTCAAAGAATTTGAAAACATAACAGATTTCAAAAACAATACCAAACACTACCCTACATTCTCATTCTTTTAGGTAAATACACGGTTTCATAACTAATAACTTGGTTTAGGCGTAAGAAGATAAAATGCGTGTGTTAGGTTGGTTAACGTATCCAACACGAGTCAAGGATCTAAGGGGTACGTTGGATAAAAGTTTTATATTTTAATTATATTTAAATGTAATTTAATTTTATATTAAATGTAAAATTTTTTATTTTAATATAATTTTTTTAACAGTATTACTAAAATAATTAATATTCAAAAGTTTTTTAAAATAATTATATCAACTTTTCAACTCTTCTATTTATCTCTATTTTTATTAATTGTATCAATTTTTTAATTCTAAAATACTTTTTATCCAAACCAACGTTTCATTTACATATGAAACAAATACTTTTTAACTAAATACAATATTTAAAAAATGAATTATATTAAAATATAATTAAAACGTAATGCGTTTATCAAATGTTTCATAAATATTTTAAGTAATAAGTTTAAAAAATATGTACTTTGAGTAATATTTATAAACGCGAAAAGAGAGAGTGAGAATTTTTTAAGTAAGGTTCATTAATCAAATTAGGAGGATGTGGAAAGCAAAGACACAATAATAAAGAAATAAAAAAAAGAAAAGAGGGGAAAGATCAGACACGTTTCATACTTATTATGGACATTTATGTCGACATGCTTTAGTCTTGAAATTTAATAATTCTGTCCTCTAGAATAAAAAACGTAAAGAAACAAAGACTATATATTATGCTTTCCGAATGACGACATGACGCATAGACCATTAATGGCTTGTGAGCTTAACGTAATTTTAAAAGAACAGATATAAAAAAGCTTTTGTTCCTATAGATTATATCAATAATTCTACGTTAGTGCATGATTTAATAATTATGTCTCTTTTATATTATAATCTCTTTTAATTTAATATTAATTATTTATTTAATTTTATAAAAAATATTTAGATAAAATTAAATTTCACAGAAAATTATTTTGAAATTATAACCAAGTCTCCAAAAATATTACGTCTACAGGTTTCAACAAGTCCCGCAACGGCAAAATCAACGTCCTTTAATATAATTGAAAAAAAAAATATTGAAACCAAGGGAATCAAGGACGTCATTCTAAATACATATTAATTATAAAAGAATATTTAACCAAAAAAAATCATTATGTGGATTATTGAAGGGTTTGTTTGTTGTATTATATTTGTATTATATTTAAATATAATATAATTTTTACTTAAATATAAAAGTATTATATTTAAATATCAATCATATTATAATTTAAATTTATTATAATTATTATTTATTATTTTATTAATTTAATCAATTATATCATATATAATACAATCTAAATACTTTTAATCTAAATATATATTATTTTTAATGTATTACATTTAAATGCAATGCGTTGTACAAACTTCATATTTTTTATAAAAAAAATGGTTCTATGGACTATAGCTGGCTCTTTTTTAATTAATTAATTAATTAATTATGCTAAAGAATTAATTAATTGATTAATTATATCTTCCTGGAACTAGCTGAAATAGTTGTGTTATGCTTTACAAGTTGATCAGCGTTTCCTGCATTCTCGTGGAAATGATATGTTTGCTTGGAATAGAAGAAAATGGCGGTGTAAATTAGTTGGGAAATAGAAAGGCAATATTATCTTGAATCATGCTAATAATAGTGATCTTCTTATTCTGGAAACCAATATCAGTCTAATTTTTGTCCTCCTTAAGATTAAAGTAATAATTCATGTCATTTGTTTTTGCCGATTTCACTTTCTTGTTCTCAAAGTTTGTCAAAAGCGCGTTGTACTCCGTCTATTTTTCTATATTATAATTTGGTGCTAAAATCACCTCATCTTTGAGAGAATGTTTGGACCACGTTTTCAAACGTCTAAAACTAACTTTTTTTTAAAACTTCACTATTTTTTACTATTTATATTTCTAAAACATTACAATAAATTTTAAATTTTAAAAGTTCATAACTTTGTGTATATAAGTCTAAATGAGATATTTTTTTTTAAATTACATAGAATTTCGAGAGGAACGAAACAATATCCATATTGATATTTTTTTTCTAAAAATTTTTTTTAAATTTTTTATTTTTTTACCCCAAATAGTTTTTTCTTCCAAACATATTTTCTAAAACAACTTTTTTCCAACTCAAAAATAATATCTCGAAGCATCACCCCCAAACACCTCGTGAATATTTATGTGTTAGGATGATGAGTGAGTTACTTACCAATCAAGCATTTCTGAGTTTAATTATTTGTGAAAATTTTAAGCTTTGTGTAATTTTGATGCCTTTTGAGTGTTGTATAGGTGAAAATAGAAAATGAAAAACGGGACACTTAGTGAAATTTTTGTGCAAAAATGGAGGTTTTTGGGAAGATTGAGAAAACTGTTACTAGAAAGCTTTATACAAGCGCACCACCTAAGTGCTTGCCCGTACCAACCCACATCCACCAAGGCCCTTAAGGAGCTAACGCAATGGCTTGGGCACACTTTCCAGGGGTGCGCCAACCCCTATGTGGCCGCACCTAACCGCACAGCTGCACCCTTCTTTGTCCTTGTTTCGCTCAAGATGCGAATTTTGGGTCATTTTTGGCCAATGGCTTAGATTGAATGGTGGAAAATTGCCTAATTAGGTAGGGTTTTGACACATCCATGGGGTAGCCTCATTTGGAAAGATGGGAGAGGAAAGGAGGCACAAAAATGCTAGAGAGAAAGAGAGCTTGGAGGCTCATGTTCTATTGGGGATTTTTTGAAGATCTTGAAGAGTTCATGGAGAATTTAAGTTCTTAAAGTTCTTTCCTTCTAAAAATTAGTTCTTTCTTCTCCCTTGATTTTCTTTTTTAGTTCTTTTTATCTTTTCTTGGATTTATATTTATAAAAATTGTCTTGAATAATATTTGCATTTATAAATCTTTTTATGCTTTTGATTATGGATTCTTTTTTGTTGAGCTAGACATTTAATCCATAACTTGATATAGCTTTATTTGAACTATGTTTTAAATATTTTGTTAATTGTTAGTTTAATTACATTTTCTATTCATTTATGTTTCTCTCTATATAATGCCTCTAATTTATTTGGCCAATGAGTTAGATGATCTTAGATTGTAAATTTGATACTTGGGAGAAATTAAGTTCACAATCTAGATTGGGAGATATAGTCTAGGTTGTTGTAAGACCAAAAGGGGATCAACAATTAGATAATCAAACTAGGATTTCCATTGTTGTGAGATCAGGTAGTGACCGATATTTTGATTTTCAATTTAAGGCCTAAACTGAATCAATGTATGGGTAATGAGGTAGATAGGATATTAACTTGGTGATTTATGTATATTATCTCATTTGACACTTAGGATAAATGATAAGGTTAGATTAGATCTATTGATTAATGAATTGAGTAGAATTGACTAGCAATTTCTTAATATTAAGAATATAAAAATGATAAGGTTAAGTCAAGTATCTAGTACATTTGTGTATAGAAGTTTTTATATTTTATTTTCATATCTATTATTTTTGTTTTATTTTTATTTTATTTAATTTGATTGCCTAAATAAAATTAAGTTACTATAATTATAGTACTTAGCATCAATTTAAAAACTAATAATTATGTCTTTTGTACATATATCATTTTAATATATATTATTGCATTAACAATTATTAATATACGCCATCAAAATGAGATCACATAGTAAAAAAAAATCCATCTTAAGAACCGTAGAAGATTGCTCGTAGGCCATGGTTGGGTTTTAGGTAATGTTTCCACGTAGATGATGTGTGGAAGAGCAAAACAGAATGTACAAAGTGCGGTTTGCTTTTGGTGTGGTTTGTGAAGTGTAAAGCTTGTAGGCACGATGACAATGATGTTACAACGTAGTATCCCATTGGATTTGTAGAAACCTTTGTTTTAGAGACATTAGGAGCTCATTCTTTAATCGTTTTTCTCCTTTTTCTCCTCCCATTTGGTAGCTTATTCAGTTTAGTATATCGTCCAATGTTTACATCATAAATTATTGGCTCACCTAGAGAAGGGTACGTAGATATAAGTTATCCAATTTTCTTTTTCTGTTCGATGTTACCATTAATGTAAAAATACAAAAAAATACAAAAACAAAACAAAGCAAAACAATAGCGAACATCCTATTGAAAACAATATCAAATTGTCTCAAATTAGTTGTTTTATGCATGTTGTTACAAAAAAAAAAAGGGCTTGTTTTAAGTTTACACCTACTAATGAACATGATGGTGACATGACAATCTTGAATCCTGATTAAAAAAATGGATTTGATCAGAGAAAAAATAATGTCAAATAATTGTTGTTACAAGGTCGTACTCCTCAATGTCCTCTTAGTATTATTGACGTTAATTCATTATTCAAAAGTCAAATAGCAAGGGGCAAGGGCTTTATGTTAGCCTCTCTTTTATTTATTTTTTATTATTTTTGGTGATCTAATACCAGCCTCTCAGTTGATGCACTACATCATAAGATACCAAAAAAGGAAAAAAATCCTCTTGACATTCAATTAAAAAAAAAAAGAAAGGCTTATGCAGTAGGATACTCCATCATTACTACTTTTTGAAAAAAAAAAAAAAAAAAGCCATTCTAAGCAAATTGAAAAGGGTTTTTAAAAAAAGAAATTAAACTTTCTATTATAGAATATCCTATTGTCATATGCATTTTTTAAAATAAAGTCTTATATAAATCATATTAAAATTAGAAAAATATACAAAACACTTAATTTAGGCATGGCTGAAAACAAATCCCAATCAATAAGTTTTTTTTTTTTTTTTCATAGCGTATAAACGTCCTTAAGATTTGCCACAACACCACCAGACGTGTAGATGTTTAAGTAGAAATATTAAATTTGTAATTACAGGTATAATATAATGATAATTTCATTAGTTGGACGATTGTTTATAGTTTTTTATTCGTTTCAAGTTTAAACGTAATGCGATTTTCATTCAAACGCAAAAGTTTTACGTTCAAATACAATGCTTTTCAGAATACATTTATTATTTTCGAATACTTCAAAAATAAATTTTTTTTATTTATATCATATTCTCTCTCTATCTCACTTTTTCTATCTATTTTTATCAATCACATCAACTTTTAACTCTAAAATATAATTTAAATATTTATCTAAACACACATTGTATTTAAATGTAAAACAAAATTTTTTTATCTAAATATGAAATATATTTTATATATTACGTATAAACATAATACAAATATAATACATTGATAAAATACTCTATTGGCACTTTTGTTTAAAAAAGAAGAATTCAAACACCTCATTAAAAAAAAAAGAAAAAAGAAAAAAAAGTAAGAAAGAGATATTGAACCCCAATGGCGCTTTACGACTTACGAAACACTATTAATAATGTTATTCATACAATAAAATGACCTTCGGAGAGACGAAGGGGCTTTATTTGATAAGAGCCGTCATCTATGCTGAATTTCAAAGATGTACTGATTTTTTCCGTAAATAGTAACAAAGACGTACTTGAAGTTTAAATCTTATCTAAAGTAGTTTATTAGATCTAATCTATTTTATTAGATTTTTTTGGTTAAAAACAAACGTAAAAGATGCCGTCAAACCTCTGTTTAATTGGTTCATTCTAATTAAATTTTTTAAAAGTTTATTTATTTTGTTTTTTTTTGTTTTTATATAAACCAATATTACTGCTTAGCTTTTCAAATATGTCATGTGCACTCAAATTTAAAAGTTATTAATTCTTATTTCAAATTTAAAGGTTATTATTTCTATATATATTATATAAAATAAGAAGAATAATAAAATGATATCTATATTATTATTTTTTTAATATATTTTAAATTTTTAAATTTTTAATTTCAAACATTTTATTTTTAACTAAACATATATTTCAAAGCAACAATTTAACACAGATTAAAATATCTTTAAAACTCTAACTCAAGTAGACATACTAAATGAGGGGTAAAATTCGACCAAGTTATCTTTTTTTTTTTCACTCTTTTCTTTATGATTTTGTCAAAAAAAAAAATCCTTTGTTGTTTGCTTTTAGAAGATATTCTAACGTAAGTGGTCAAGCGAGAGTACCTCAAAACTCAAAGAGTAAAATAATTTAATAAATAGAGTAAAAATAATCTTAAAATTCAAGAGGTAACATATAGATAAAAACTATAAATTTAATTGTCAAATCATATATTAACTGTCTTTAATATTCCTATTTATAAATTAGAAAATTAAAAATTAATCTAATAATTAAAAATTAAAAAAAATCGATGGGACAACGTGAAGGACAAGAACATATTTTAAAATTAAAAAAAAGGAAAAAAAAAAAAAAAGGGAACTACGGTTTTACAGGATGTAGTGTGTGGGAATAATTCTTTTGAACCAAAACGTAATTGCTTACGCACCAAAATGAAGGGAAATCCGGAAGCAGGTAGAGAGAGAGAGAGAGAGAGGGAGAGAGAGTCAGGCTAATCTGTGACTCTGCTGGCTGCGGCCACCCATGCGGGGTCCGGTGGAAGTAGACAAACCCGTTTTGGCTGCCACCATAATAATTCATTTACTTCCATTTAGGCTTCGGCTCTGGGCAACCTCTCAGTAAAGCCCTGCCCCGGTTGTCACCGAATTGTCATATCTCAGGACTCAGATTACGTGCTTATCTTTTTGGTTGGACTTTTGGACGTGCGTTACAATTTCAAAAATCTGTTATACACAGTACTGTTATGAATATTAATTTCAGATTTCAGAAATATAAATTTTTTCTATATTTACATTTGTTTACATATAAATTCATATTTTTACTAATCACAATTGATATTCATGACAGTATTTCAGGTCACGTCTGTTACTAAATTTTAGATTTTATGTGTGTATATATATATAATAAAATATGAAAATTTGTGTCTTTTTATTCAATTATTATCTTAATGTGGAGGTAATATGTGAACCAACTTTCACAATAAGATTGCTATGAGGCCTGTTCTCTCTCTCTCTCTCTTTTAAAAATATTTTAGGGTTGGGAATGGAGCCCTTAACCTAATTTTTTGAAAATACTAGAAAAATCAATTATAATATTAATTTTTGAGTAACAAATTATGTGACATATAATTAATTGTAATTATTTCATTGTTATGTTGTCATATTAATTAAAAATATATATTATTAAATATATAATAACTCATCGTCATATAAATTGGTATTGGAAAACTGAAATTAGAATTGATGTCTCTAAAATTATTAAATTTTCATAAAGAATATGTTAGAAATTTTACACTTATAATTTCAGTTGTCTTAATTGTTCTAATACAAAGGGTGGTTTTACAGTTAATTAGAATTAGAGAGATGAGAGGGGGGAAAAAAAAAAAAAAAAAAAAATTAAAAGTGTGCAATTTTCTCTCTTTGACTTTTTCTTCGTTATAGTTAATTACAACAATAGCAGGAAGTCAACCTAACTATTCACTAATATCAGGATATTACCACTTCCGAACATCCCCACATACTATAATGCAAACTTGTGCTCGAGTAAACCAGTAGTTTGCCTTTTGGGTTGGTGGTTTTATTTTCTGGATTGTTGGTTTACACTTTCATGCATTAGCAGTTTACTTTTGGTAAACATGTGGTTCACCCCACTTTTCTTCTTAGCCAATTCCGTACGATTGACTGTCGACGAGATAAGCTCGTGGTATAGAAGAAGCCTACCTTTGTGCAAACAACAAGTCCATCAAATGGCCTTGATCTTTGCGTAAAAGTTGAGTTTTGGCCATCGACACAAGGCCTTGTGCTAGATTGATCAATCGGGTTCATGCTTGATGTTGCACTAGGAGGGAGATATATTGCGCCAACAAACTTTGATAGTCATAGAGTAACTTTACTAATAGAACCTTGGATCTAATCCAAATCATATATATGAAAATATATTATACAATACTAATGGAATCTGACACGGATTAAATAATTAAAAATAACATTATTTTGAGCTAGAATTCTTCAAAAGCTTAAATGCTAACCGTTCAAAATCCACTATCAAATGTGGCACATGATTCAATTTCCTTGAAAAGAAGGGCCATCGTGGGCTTATTCATTGGTAAAAGGCTATTCTCAAACAGCGTCATGATTATGATAATCTTGTTTAAAAGCTTTGAGATTGCAAGAACACCGTCCAAAATTATCAAAGATTCGACTTAAGCTGCTTTGGGTTCAATGATCATATGGACCCCATAGGAGTTAATGATCCAATTTCAATGGTCTGAACTGTGGCCAGATCAATGACCAAAAAATAAAAGAGAAAATTATGGCCTAATACTTAAGGGTGCAAATCCAAAGTCTATTTGAAAAAAAAAGGTTAAATTTCTCCTTCTAGAAACAATGCAACCAAAGACAACATTAATAACCAATGGGATATTAATGGTACGTTTGGTAAACACATTACGTTTTAATTACGTTTAAATATATATATTTTTAGTGTTGTATTTGATTGAAAAGTATTTGTTTTGTATTTTAATAAAATGTGTGTTTGGATGAAAAGTTGATGAAATAGTTAGGATTAAAAATTTGATGTGATTATTTTAAAAAACTTTTAAATAGTAATTGTTTTTGTAATACTATTAAAAATGTTTGTATTTGAATGTAAGACTTTACGTTTGATGTAAAATTGGTTTTCGTAGCGTCAAAAAACGTTCTCCAAACGTCCTCTGAGTTGTATTGATAGAAAAGAAAAACTCATAGATAGAAAGAACACAACATAAAAGCCAAATCAAAATGGCTGGATGATAACGTATGCATGGGGCTTTTTTGACTAGGACTTGTCTTCCAATCGTAGTTGCAAATTGCCAGCACCTGCTTTGTATTGTTGCAAAATGCCCATCGCTCTCTTCTTGCTTAATTTGTTCTAATCTAACAAGACATACTTCCAAAATCATGGGGCTCTCGTCCAAGTCAAGGACAAAGAACTTTGTACAATGTGACTTGCCTTGCTTTCCTATAAATATAAATGTTTGAATATATAATATGGATATAGCCTTCTTTGTGGGGACGCAAGATTATTGAATTAAGGAGAAAATCATACTCAAGCAAAGAAAATCATTCTTTTATAAAATGGTTAAATAAAATATAGTCGACTACACTAATCTCCAAGGACTAGAACCAATGGAATCTATATAAATTATCAAGAATTTAACGATAGATTATTGAGAAGTATCTTATTTATAAGACGTAATTTTGAATTGTTAGATTCCATCACATTCGTATATGGTCTACAAGGCCATCGTGTCGTTTTGGAAAAGCCAGCCAAGAACTACCCAACCAGGTCCGTTTCAGACTATTTAAATTTGAATAGCTCAACCTTAGGCTTCCTTGAAAGCCCAAAGTTGACTTTCGGTCTTTGTTTGTTTTGTTTTGTTTTTTTGTGATATGAAAGTTGACTTTGTGATCGGAGGAAAAAAATATATATATATATGAAAAATAAAATAAAATAAAAAACGACGGCACGTAAGTATCTGTATAACACGTTAATATTTCTAGTCATTATCAACCAAATGACGTTAAATTCAACATTAACTATTGATGAAAATTTGTTAGATACATTTTGTGCTGGTTTTGACTTTACTTAATTAGTACTGCTTTATTTGTTATTGTTTGTGTTTTTGTCCGGAGCTAGAAATTACTTTCAACAGGGACACATAGAAAAAAAATACAATTTTTGAATTAAAAACGATGACTTTATATGAATAAAAAATTTAATCAATTTTGTTTAATTTTGATTAACATACTATACTTATTAAATATAATTTTTATATTTTAGAAGTATTTTATTATTCTTGAATTTTATCTTCAATATCAAAATTATGATAAAAAATGATAGTTTTTAGCATATAATCTATTATAAATCATTTGTAATTTTTTTAACTAAAAATTAAGTTTCATTTTTATTTTTTTTCACACCATCATTCTTTTTTCTTTTAAAATGAATACTTTTCTCAATTAATAAAAAAATTATATACATCAATATTTTAGATGTTGATAATTGTAAAGTTAATAATGTCATTAAAAACAAAGAAAATTAAAAAAAATTGTAGATAAAGAAATAAGGAGAGAAAAATGTGGTTGCAAACATAATCTAACAGTAATATCATACTTGACTTCATTAAAAGGTGTAGAATTTAAATTCTCTATACCTAAATTAAAAAAAAAGAGAGAAAAAAAAATCAAATGTTGGTTATAGTGCTAAAATTATAGATAATCTAATTTTAGTTATGGTAGTAAAACATAAAAGATAAATTTAAATTTTAAGTTTGGGTATAGTTAAAAAAAAAAAAAACTTTTGAGTGTGGACACATTAAAACTATTAAAGAATATTAGGGTTCCGTTTGAAATATTAAAAATTTGAGGGAGAGGGCCATGCCCCTAGTGCCGTTCCCCTAATCCGTTGTTTTTGTCTATCTATTCATTGCAGTAATCCACCTTCCATGGTTCAAAATTTTTTTTTTTTTAAATTTAAGGGTGAGGGAATTGAATTTTTTATCTTTTACTGGAGTCAGGTGTAAAATTATTATTAGACTATACTTGTAACCATCTTTTACTGTTTAATTAATTATATAATCATATTATATGCCATAGAATACGAACATAAAAAATGAAATTTGCAATTATCAAAAAAAAAAAAAAAAGCATGACATTTTTCTTTCACTTAGGGGGCGTTTGGTAAACGCATTGCATTTTGATTGTATTTGAATGAAATTTGTTTTTTGAATGTTGTATTTGGTTGAAAAGTATTAATTTTATATTTGAATGAAATGTGTGTTTGGATGAAAAATATTTTAGAATTGAAAAGTTGATGTGATTGGTAAAAGTAGAGATAAATAGTAAAATTGAAAAGTTGATGTGATTGTTTTAAAAATGTTTTGAATAGTAATTGTTTTCGTAGTACTATTGTAAAATTTGTATTTGGTATAAAATTGTATTGTATTTGAGTAAAATTAAAATGAAATATTTTTCCCAAACGTCCCCTTAACATATGTTTGGAGAATGCACAGTTATTGAAAATAATCTGACAAAATATATATGTATATGGATACATATGCGTCTACATTCATGAATAAAATCTTCTAACAAAAGAAAAACTTAATCATTTATTTATTTATTTCCTAACCCCATAGTCTCCACTTGATTCAGGATATGTAATGTATATGCCATTCCAAAGTGATCTATTAGTTTACTAATAAGTCCTTTAATGGCAATTCCATCTATCACTTTATTGCGAAAGACCAGATCTGCTTGTTTTGCCATAAGTACCAAAATATTCCAATGAGTGGGGTTTGACAACGAGTTTGAGTCATTGATCGGAAAACTTCATTTTCTCAATCTTGATTAAGTATAAATTCAGGAATTATGGTCCTAGTTTAGTCAGAAAACTCGAATTCACATTGTTTTCATAAAACTACTTAGCTTCGATACCAAACGATTACTTACCATGTATGCACCTAAAAACCCTTGCATAACTTCTTCGATTACGCAATAAAGAGAAATTAATATTTTATTTTTATAAAATTATTTATAATGTTAACACAGTAAATATTTCAAGTCTTTAGCAACCATTAAACTATACCATTATATAACCCCGCGCCAAAAACTATAGTCCATCAACATAGCTTATTAAGTGATGAAAGCTGGTCAATTAACTTGAAATGAGGTTAGTTCAAGGAAAAAAAAAAAAGAGCATATTTTTGCATAATTTGACTAGAAATATCTTTTTTTTTTTACGTAGAGAAAAAAAGTCTCCTAAAAAAAAAGAGGAAAAAAAAATCAATCATGCATATATTTCAATTCAAACGTGGTAGAGACTTCAATGGTACACAAAAATGAGGTTAGTTAAAGAGGGGGAAAAAAAAAAAAAGAAGCATATTTTTTTTTTCATACATAATTGGACTCAAATTCGCATTTCTTTGTACGTAGAGAAAAAACTGCCATGCATGTAATTCAAAACGAAACATGATAGAGACTTCAATAATACCCCCCCAAAAGAGACTACAATAATAATATTATTTTTATTTTTATTTTTAACGATAGAACCTTAAATTAATAAATATGTTTTGACCGTTAAATGTGATTTAAATCACATCGACGTAAAATAATAATAATAATAATAATAATAATAATAAACTGATTGTGAGACATATTTAAATAGAAATTAGCAACTAGGATTTGTTTTGAATAGCCTTGATCGATGTAGTTGCCAATATGCATGGAATATTATTTTCAAATTTCGAAAGTTTCCTTCAGCTAAATATATGCCTTTATATATTGCACCTTGACGGGAGGAGTCACCTTGGAAGGCTGTTCATGAATAAAGCCAATTTACTGGCTCAGTGCAATTACAAAGCTATACATACGAAAGTTTTGTCTCTTCTGTTGGCATATATGGATAAAAAAAAAAAATTGTTCGAAAATGACCTGGCTTAAGCTTATCGTTTACCTAAACTTGCTAGTTCTAGCTGGCGTGGCCCAAAAAAGGTTGACTAATTAAATTGTTTGTTTAAGAAGATATTTGTAAATATAATATAACAATAATATTATATTCTATTTTATATAAAAATTTAAGAGAATATTTGGCCAATTTTTTTATTACAAAAATCAATTTTACACCAAACGTAAAATTTTACATTCAAATATAATTATTTTCAACAGTGTTACGAAAACAATTACTATTTAAAAGTTTTTTAAAATAATCACATCAACTTTTCAATCATAATTATTTATTTCTATTTTTACCAATCACATTAACTTTTCAATTTTAAAATACTTTTCATTCAAACACACATTTTATTCAAATACAAAACAAATACTTTTTAACTAAATACAACATTCAAAAAAGAATGTATTCAAATACAATTAAAACGTAATGCGCTTACCAAACCCCCTTAAAGTTTGAAACCCTCAAATTCAAAAAAAAAAAAAAAAGCGCTATATTTTGTTAGTACATGATTAGCTTTCTCATCTTAGATTAAATGGGTTTAAGACGTGTGTTTACGTTTGACTTTAATTTTTTTTAATCGACTACTTTTTGAATTTTCTTAAAATCGTCTTAAGTACTACAGCATTGTAATTACTAATGTTGCAATTGGATCCTTTACGCATTCAAAACACACATCTTTTGTATTTTTACTTCGAGACGATCTCTGGGGAGGCTGCAAAGCCTGCAAGCAGTTTCGAAATTAACCTATACATATATATATATATATTTACATATATTCAAATTATAATTATTAATTTACCGATTCATCTTAAAAGTTTAGGCTGATAATAATTTTAAATTTAAAAGTGATGTCTTTCAAGAATTTAGTTTTTTTTTTTAAATTAACAATAAAATATTGCTAAGAACACTAGCAACTTCTTTATCATATTTTTGCACAACTTAATTATAGTGCAATAATCTCTAAAAATAAATACCTTTTGTCATGTTATAATTCATCTGTTTAATTTTCTCATATATATGTTTCTATACTTTTTGTGTGCGTGATATATGATATGTTATCAAGAAAATATTATTGGACGTGTCAAAAAATTATTTGCATAGAAATGAAGTTAAATTAAGACAAGAAATTGGTAATTATTCGAACCATAATACTCTTTCCCAATACACGCAAATATATATATATATATATATAGTATTTTAACATCTTTCAAGTATAATGGCTCGATATTCTAATTATTAATATCTCACGACGTATAATCATCTTCCTAAGTTGAAGGATGGGTATCCTTGTTGAAATTTGATGAATTTTTCCAGATTTGAAAGATTAGTTTTTTTTTTAATTTTTTGATAATAAACTGACATGATAATTAGTCAGTTATTTAGATTTTATTCAAAAGATTTGTTTAATTGAAAAGAGATTGTATATCTACAAATTTGATTGTTAATTAGGTTTTTAATTTCTCAGTAATTATTTTTTTTTATTTTTTTGTATAATTAATTTCCTAAGGCATATTAATTTGTATGATTATAAATTATGTGTTTTATTGAGATGAATAAAAGAAGAAAACATTTTGATCCCGTGATCCTTTTGACCACTGATCCTTGAATACATTAATTACATCGTCAAAGAGCACAATTGAAACTAGCTATTTTGAAATTAAAGCTTGTGCTAAAAAGCTTATGTAAATTTGAGTTTGATATGTGAAGTTTTAAGAAATCAATCTGTTATGAAACTCATGTGAACTTGAGATTTTCAAAGTTGTTTAAAGTTTTGAAAGCACCAAATCAAGGAGGTGCATTGAAATCCGAAGATTATATTTGGATTTAGAATATTTGCGTCCACCTGAAGGGGTATGTTGAAATCTGATAATTATTTCTGAATTTGGAGGATTAGTTTTCTTTTCTAGTTTTTTTGGTAATAAACTAGTATGAAATTAGTTAGCTATTTAGATTTTATTTAGAAAATTTATTTGATTATATATTGTATTTCCATAGATTTGATTACTAGTTTAGTTGCTAATTCTTCATAATAACTTTCTTGTTTTTCTTGTATAATTAATTTACTAAGACAATAAAACAAAATCTTGTCGTTTATTGTTAGTGACGAATATAAAAGCGGCACTTCCTTTTTTAGTTTCTGTCATAAGATACGTATCTTATATATTATTATTTTTTTAAACAATATATATAAGTTCTTTTTAGAATTATGTTTTATTATCAAGGTTTGGTTTATGTATGTTTAATATTTGAAATTAAATTTATTATGATATATATTATTTTTTTTTCTTTTTCAAGTTGTTTTAATTTTCTTATGCGTAGTTACATTAAATGAGGAATATTACGAGTAAGTAAAAAGTTACCTAATCAACAAAAAAATCTCCGACCTTCATCTTACCTCTTGTTAGACGAGGATATGAATATGACTTACGGATGATAATGGCGTTAAGAGCCATGGCTGGTGATGAAAAAGAATTTCCTGTACTTCTATATCTATACATATACATATATTTGTATATAGTGCAAGTTCATACCTTTTACGGAACCTCAACTTCTGTTCATAGTGTTAATTGTATATTTAGATTCTTCATGGTTTTTCTGGGATTTCAAACTCGTAAAGGCTTTATACTCTAAAAGCATGATAGATCGTGGCGTTGAAACTAAGCCTCAAAATGGACCCCACATCTACAATAACCCCATTTTAATTTTGGTCAAACAAGCCCACCACCGTCGGATTCTTCGATCAACGGCTCTAAACCATCCCATGCATTTACGCATCAAATTTCAAAACTTCGTTATTACGCACCCACCAAAATCCACGTCCCAAAAATGAAAAAGCCTGCGAATGAGATTACGTCAATTATTATAATTTTTTGGATTGTTTTATTAATTTTTGTCGAATAATTTGAAGACTCTCAACAAATTCTTTTACCCTCCAAATTTTATAAGTTAGTCACTACCCCCAACAAAGTCGATCTCACCGTTTAAAAAAAAAAAAAGAAAAGAAAGAAAAGGTGCCAAGAGAAGTAACTTTGAATATTTTTCTTTTCTTGTGGAGAAAGAGAGAGGAGATTCGAGATTTCCCATGGCGGCGAAGCTGTTGGCGTTTGCATGTATTCGGAACGAGAGCCACCGTGGTGGCGGTGGGCTGTCGCCGCGGCCGCACTACCCGTCGATGCCGAAGTATCCGAAGGGAGTGGCGGCGGAGGAGATAACTTCGGAGGCGGAGAAGAAGGCCTTGTTCGCCGTCTCCGGCATGGCATGCGCCGCCTGTGCCGGATCGGTCGAGAAGGCCGTCAAGCGCCTCCCCGGCATCCGTGAGGCCGTCGTCGATGTCCTCAACGGCCGCGCTCAAGTCCTCTTCTACCCCAATTTCGTCAACGTAAGTTGATCATATCCTCAGCTTTTTTCTCTCTGTAAATCTCCTATTTTTACCCGTTTTTGAGAAATCTTCATTTTGTTTGTTTCTGGAGTTTTTTTTTTTTAAATGAAATTCGATTAACCCACTTACTCATAGGATGTATAGAAAATTTCACTAGAATGTTTGCGTCATATGTTTCTATAGCTAAATTTTCCAGTTTTTTTTTTTTTTGAATTTATAGATAAATAATTCGAACTTTGTATCTTTGTACAAAGTCATGTGTAAAATCACAGTTAACATATGATTTTTCTTTTTCACTTATCTCTCAAATCTCAACAGTTGATATTGACTTGTAAAGTTTTGATAGCTTTTCCTCTTTTTTCTCAAAAATTTTGAGTTGCAACTTGCAAGAAATTATTTTCTTGTCGTTTTTGATGATTTGGTAATAATTTTAATTGATGTGTTTGGTTTGAAGCAAAAGCGGAAAACAATAGATGATATGTATTGCAAATGAATTTTTAATTTTCTTAAAGGTGTCGTTTTGGCTCACTGACGTACTTTTCAAGAGTTCAATTTTGGGTACAGTTACTAAATGGTTCTTGTCTTTCCCTTTTTGTTTCACACCAAACCTTTTTCGTGTGTGTGTGTGTGTGTGTGTATATTCCCTATTGCCCCAGACAGTTAGACATATGTCGGCGTTCAGTTATCTGCTCCAGAAAATCTCCATCAATAGGAGACATGGAATTGATTTTGGTAGTGATCTTTCGTGTAAAATTAAAATTAGGCTAAGTATTGGCCAAGTGCTTGTAGGGATAGTGTAATGATATTTTCATATGTGATTTCACCTAATCGTAGAGTTAAAATTCTCAAGTTATTATTATTATTTTTTTTTGAAAAAACTTTCTAAGATATAACAAGCCTTGTTAACCAATTGCTACTACGTAATTTCAAATTTAGTCCTCAAAGAATAAGGGTGTCTCACTTTACCCACTACAATTCGAAATGAATAAAACTGATCCCTGAGCTTATTAGTTATTGCAATTTTCATACTTCATTGAAACATCCACATTTTAACGGCTTCAATTACATGTGAGTAACCCAACAAGAACACGCAAATAAGACGATGTTTTATTGATGGAAGTATCAAAGTTATAATGACATGTAAGCAGAACAAGTTTAGTGTCATTTTTAGGTGTAGGGGGAGAAAGTGAGATAACCCATATTCTTGGATAGGTACCGAGAAAATAACTTGTTGATGTGGTTTTTTTTTTTGGAATCATCATATCTATAAGAAAGTATTTGTTCTGCATATAATTTCTTTTTCATTTTGTTAAGGATGTAATCGTCAGAAACTTATGTTATCTGTAAGTGTCTTTTATAGAAAGATCTTTTTCTGTACTACTACTTTCGGCCTTGGCTGTCGACTCTAGCTTAGTAGCGTAGTAATTTTGTATTAGAACCTGGTTCACCTATTGTGACAGTGGACTTTCGTTGAGTTTTGTAAAAAGTCAAAGGCTTAGTACATTCCAGTTGCAACTCTTGTGTGTTGCTTGATCATTCTGAATCATTATATTTCATCCTACAATTTTTTCAGGAGGAGACCATTCGTGAGACAATAGAAGACGTCGGGTTTGAAGCCACGTTGATTCAAGGCGAGACAAGCGAGAGGTCCTCACAAGTATGTCGAATGCGTATAAACGGCATGACTTGCACTTCTTGCTCCTCCACCGTGGAATCAGCTTTGCAAGCGGTTCATGGCGTGCAAAAGGCCCAAGTCGCCTTAGCTACTGAAGAAGCAGAGGTTATCTTCGATCCAAGAGTCATCACCTACAATCAACTCTTAGCAGCTATAGAGGACACCGGATTCGAAGCAATTCTAATTAGTTCTGGAGAAGATATGAGCAAGATAGACCTCAAAGTTGACGGTGTACGAACCGAACGTTCCATGAGAATTATCGAACAATCGCTTGAAGCGCTTCCTGGTGTTCAGGCTATAGAGCTTAGTCCTGAAGTCAAAAAACTATCCATTTCCTATAAACCAGATAAGACAGGGCCAAGAACTTTCATTAATGTGATTCAAACAACTGGGTCTAAGCGATTCAAGGCGTCGATATTTCCTGAAGGAGGTGGGGGGAGAGAAAGTCATAGAAAGGAGGAAATCAAGCAATACTACAAGTTTTTTATGTGGAGTTCGGTTTTCACTATTCCTGTGTTTCTAACCTCCATGGTTTTCATGTACATCCCGGGACTTAAGCACGGTTTGGATACTAAAGTGGTGAACATGTTAAGTGTTGGAGAAATTTTGAGGTGGGTGTTGTCCACTCCGGTTCAGTTCATCATCGGTTGGCGGTTTTATGCCGGTTCCTACAAGGCCCTGCGTCATGGTTCTGCTAATATGGATGTCCTGATTGCCTTGGGAACAAATGCAGCTTATTTCTACTCGGTCTACTCAGTGTTGAGAGCTGCTACTTCCCCACATTTTAAGGGCACAGATTTTTTTGAGACTAGCTCGATGTTGATTTCTTTTATTCTGCTTGGGAAGTACCTTGAGGTTTTGGCCAAAGGAAAGACTTCTGATGCAATTGCAAAGCTGATGGACTTGGCACCGGGGACAGCAGCCTTGTTGACACTTGATGATGAAGGAAATGTGACAAACGAAGAGGAAATCGACAGTCGGTTGATCCAAAAGAATGATGTCATTAAGATCATCCCGGGGACGAAAGTTGCTTCGGATGGTTTTGTGATTTGGGGACAAAGCCATGTGAACGAGAGCATGATAACAGGAGAAGCAAGGCCAGTGGCGAAAAGGAAAGGCGATACAGTTATTGGAGGTACTCTGAATGAAAATGGTGTATTGCACATAAAGGCAACAAATGTTGGATCGGAAAGTGCACTTTCGCAGATTGTAAGACTTGTCGAGTCGGCCCAAATGGCTAAAGCTCCTGTGCAAAAATTTGCCGATCGCATTTCAAAATACTTTGTGCCATTGGTGAGTTCGCCTATTTACTATTAACATTTTAATTTCTTTCTTGAATTCAAAATTTTTTGGGTTGTGATTAGTTAACTTATGACTTTCCGTGCAGGTGATCATACTTTCTTTCTTAACCTGGCTTGCCTGGTTTTTGGCGGGAAAATTCCATGGTTATCCAAAATCATGGATACCATCTTCAATGGACAGCTTTCAACTGGCCCTCCAATTTGGGATTTCTGTCATGGTTATAGCCTGCCCTTGTGCTCTTGGCCTAGCAACTCCTACCGCTGTCATGGTTGGTACCGGAGTAGGCGCATCTCAAGGTGTACTAATCAAAGGAGGCCAAGCATTAGAAAGTGCACATAAGGTCTGAAGAAATTCTAAATCCTAAAAAGTTACACAATTTATTCAGCAAGTAACTACATCCTTAATTGTTCGTAACCTCGGACATTCTTGTAGGTGAACTGCATTGTATTTGACAAGACAGGAACACTCACGGTTGGAAAGCCAGTGGTTGTCAATACAAGACTCCTAAAAAATATGGTTCTTAGAGAGTTCTATGAACTAGTAGCCGCTACAGAGGTAAGTTTCTTTATATATGAGATGCACAAGTTTATATCGCCTTCTCATTGCATTGATATGTTACATCTCCATCAGGTGAATAGTGAGCATCCTCTGGCTAAAGCTGTTGTTGAATATGCCAAAAAGTTCAGAGAAGATGAAGAGAATCCTATTTGGCCAGAAGCGCGGGACTTTGTGTCGATTACTGGCCATGGTGTGAAGGCGACGGTTCGGAATAAGGAGATAATTGTTGGAAACGAAAGCTTGATGTTGGACCACAACATTGCCATTCCTGCAGATGCCGAAGACATACTATCAGAAGCCGAAGGACTGGCTCAAACTGGGATTCTAGTATCCATAGATGGAGAAGTAGCTGGAGTTCTAGCCATATCTGATCCATTGAAACCAGGTGCCAAGGAAGTGATTTCGATATTGAAGTCGATGAAAGTTCGAAGCATCATGGTAACGGGCGATAATTGGGGCACGGCCAATTCTATTGCTAAAGAAGTTGGAATAGAGATAGAGTCTGTAATTGCAGAAGCTAAGCCTGAGCAAAAAGCAGAAAGGGTGAAGGATTTACAGGTACATAACATGTATTTACTTACAGCCTATTTGTATCACCTTCGTGAGACTGTTTTTGGAATACTGTATAAAAAGTATTCTGAAGAGTTTTTTTTTTTTACAAAAATTTAAATTTAACATTTATATTTACTTTCAATCCTATAATACAAACGAGAGCTTAATTTATATAAATTTCAACATTTATTCAATTTTTAATCCACAGGCTTCAGGCTACAAAGTAGCAATGGTGGGAGATGGAATCAACGACTCACCGGCGTTAGTGGCAGCAAATGTAGGAATGGCGATTGGCGCCGGTACCGATATCGCGATTGAGGCAGCTGATATTGTTCTTATGAAGAGCAACTTGGAGGATGTCATTACTGCCTTAGACCTATCTAGAAAAACCTTCTCTAGAATCCGTCTAAACTACATTTGGGCTCTTGGTTACAATGTGCTTGGCATCCCAATTGCCGCGGGAGCCCTTTTCCCGTCGACCAGGTTTCGGTTGCCACCATGGATTGCTGGAGCTGCAATGGCGGCCTCTTCAGTTAGTGTTGTTTGTTGCTCTTTACTCTTGAAGTATTACAAAAGGCCTAAGAAGCTAGATAACCTTGATATCCGTGGAATAAGTATTGAGTAGTGATCGGTAAGGACTATTTTGAAACAATGTTGTTGTAAAATTTACCTAGGATGTCTTTAAATGAAACTTTTTTTTTATTTTTTTAAAGGAGACCACATGTGCTTTTAGTCTTCAAATAAAGCTTTGTTGCTTGTTTTTTGGTTAAAAAAAGATGTAAATAATTGCAGGGCTTGTTGGTTTGTAATGCTTGTATATATCTTAATTTTTAGTTGAAAGAAGTTGTGTATATCTTAATTTTTAGTTGAAAGGAGTTTTCATGCAGTCAAATGAAATCAAATAGTAATCTTCATGTGGATGGTTCAATTCAATTTTTTTTTTCTTCATTTTCGTCAATTTCACTGCTATCTGAAATAGGTATATACTTGACGAATTTTCGTAATTTGGTCTTTTACGTAAGTAAAACTACTTTATGTTATAAGTGTCTAATAAACTAATTCAAAATTTTTTTTTGTTAAATTCCTATGAGAAAAAACAAAGTAGTGAAATGGATTATTGAACAATAAATTTCACGTTCAACTCAAAATTATTGTTCTTAATAAATTTCACGTTCCACTCAAAATTAATAATAATAATAAAACTAGTTGCCACAATTCTTGATAATGGGGTAGAATTTGGATTTAAACCCTTACCCTAAACACATACACTCTCTTGCTTAACTATTGGGCAGGCCCCACCCTATATAAACTGCTATTTTCATAAAACTACTATTTATTTCCTTCTCCATTAGTATAAACAATTCTATCGATAAGAATTGTTCTTTTAATTGTTATATTATCCTGTAAATGGTTTGATTTATCATTTATAAGTGTTTATATTAATAATTTATGATATTATAACGTAAGGAGTAACACCTTATTAAATGAAGGGGTAATGCTTTTTTTGTTCTCTTATTACCGTAAAAAAATTGAACGCTAAGTTAGATGGCTATTCCTGCACAATTCATGTTTGACCGATGTTTCGAAACAATGTAGTTTGCTAGTACAAACTTGAATATTGTTGGCAGAGCTGCTTGGGGAGAAGACAGGTGGATACAGAAAATTTATTATCATTATTATTAACATTATTATTATTATTTAAAAGAAAGAAGCCTCCCAAGGCTTTGAATTGTAATCACATGAGAACAAATTTGGGGTCGTTTGTGTATGAGAGCGGTCAAAAAATTCTACCTCACAAGTGATAAGCTCTTTCCCGATTCCTCCAACACTTGATTAGTTGTTCCCCATGAATGGCATATACCCTTTTGTACCTAACTTTCATTTGTTCCTCGAAGCTCAAAGCTCAAAGCTCAAAGCTCAAAGATTCCACGTAATTAGTTTTCTTACTTGCATATATAGACTATAAATATTCCTTTGGTGTTGATAGTGGGCAGTGCGCGATAGGAGATGAACCTCGATGGATTGCGTTAAAAAATTTATGAGGCCTAAGCCTCAAGTGCAGGAAATATTGCTTACACCTCTCTAAATTCAGCATAAATATTGCACATATTATAATTGCAAGAAAATTAACAAAAGTCACTATTTTTTTTTATTCATGGACTAACATAACACAAATTTCTCCATTTTAATTAGTCGTTACAGAAGTCGCTACACGTGACTACTATACTGACGTTATAGTATATGTTATAGGAATCATCTTTATTCACTATTCATGAATAATATTTGCAGATAAATCTACTTTTCTGAGACTGATCCTAGCTCTCTGATACCAGTTGTTGAGAATATAAAAAAATTCCAATTCTCCTTTAAGATCTAACTTGTGCAGAAAAAATAAAAATTGACACAAAAAATTTTATCTTGTAGAAAACCTTTCAGTTTAGAAAGGAAAAATTACGACACACACAAAATAAAACTTGCACTATAAAAAATGAATATACAACAAAATCTTAAATTTCAGTAATAACTTGAGAAATACTCTCAATAAAAATTCTTTCTCATTTACAAATATAATAATCTCATTATTTTTTTTTATAAAATAAAACTTTTATAAATATACAAAATTATCTCTTAATAACTTTATTTTTGTTATCGGAAACCTTAACTTACGGTTTTCTCTTGCTGCTCCCTTTTCTTGATGTATTTTTGTTATAGATGCCAAACATCACCACATTCACACTCACCTTTTTCTTTTTGTTTAAATGTATGTTTTTTTTTTAATTAGTTGATGTGGGTGCTGTCGGTGTCCACACTAAAAAAAAAATAAAAATAAAAATATGCCAACAATGATATCTGCCAGCCTTGCATTGGTGTGCTCGAAAGGAGGTTTTCTATTCGGTCTCTTAGGTCTCGTTTGGCAAAAAAAATTACATTTTAATTTTACTCAAATGTAATATAATTTTATACCAAACACAAATTTTGTAACAGTGCTATGAAAACAATTACTATTCAAAATATTTTTAAAACAATCATATCAACTTTTCAACTCTATTATTTATTTCTACTTTTACCAATCACATAAATTTTTCAACCCTAAAATACTTTTCATCCAAACACACATTTTATTCAAATACAAAACAAATACTTTTCAACCAAATACAACATTCAAAAAACAAATTTCATTTAAATACAATCAAAATATAATACGTTTACCAAACACCCCTTTAACTTTACCAATATTGCTATCATTTTGAAGGGGAAAGTTCCAAGGAAAATGGCGGATTTTCGACCAATTAGTCTTTGTAACGTAATTTACAAAATTGTTACAAATGCTTTAGTCTCCCGATTAAAATCAGTCCCGCCTTTTTTAATCTCAGATACTCAGAGTGCCTTTGTACCAGGGAGATTAAATATAGATAATGTCGTGATTGCTTTCGAACTTATGCGTTCGTTATGCAAGAGAAGAGTTGGGAGGAAGGGTTGGATGGGCTAGAAATTAGAATGGAATGGCCTTTTTAATTGGCATGATGCGGAAGTTAGGGTTCTCAGAGCTCAGGATTAAAGTGGTTTCGGATTGTGTGACTACATCAACGCTTTCTTTCATTGTCAATGGGGAACCATGTGGTAAAGTCTTGCCTTCTCATGGATTGAGACAAGGATGCCTACTCTCCCCTTATCTCTTTTTGTTGTGTGCGGAGGGTCTTTCGAGGCTTCTGAGAGTGACAATAAGGGAGCATGCTATTTCTGGTTTTTTATGTACTCGCCAAGGACCAAAGGTAAGTCATCTTTTCTTTGCAGATGATAGCCTTTTGTTTTGTCGGTCTACTCTTAAGGAGTGTTGTCATATTAAAGAGCCCTTGGCTATTTATGAAAGAGCTTCAGGCCAATCTATTAATCTGCAGAAGTCAGCTATGACCTTTAGTAAAATGTTCAGGTGGAATCGAGAGACTCTTTTCAACAATTCTTAATGGTTCGACTCAATCACATGATAAGTACTTTGGTCTCCCAATCTTGCTTGGAAGGGAGGGGGGATGGTGGGGCGGGGAAGAACTTTCAAGCCATTAAGGAATGGGTACAGAACAAGATGCAACTGTGGCAAGGGAAGATGTTTTCTATTGGAGTTTGTGAGCTACTAATAAAATCAGTCGCTCAAGCGATGCCTACTTATACCATTAGTGTTTTTCGTTTTGCGATGTCCCTATGTGAGGATCTTCACTCTATGGTGGCAAACTTTTAGTGGAGGTTAGATGGTGATGTAAAGAAGATCCATTGGTGGAGATGAGAGAAACTCAATTGTCGAAAGGAGAAGGGTGGCTTGAGCTTCCGTGATATTTTGAACTATCAAGCTCTAATTGCAAAGCAGTGTTGGAGGATCTTGCAATATCCAAATTCCCTTTTGGCCCACATTCTTTAGGAGGGGTACTTTAAAGATGCGGAGTTGCTAAATGTTGAACCCAAGCTTGGTGCTTCCTATATGTGGTGGAGTATCTTACGGGGTAGGGATGTTACTATACTTGAGCTCTGTCGACGTATTGGTAATGGTCGGGCTACTTGTGTGTTTGGAGATCCTATGGCTATGTAGACTCAACTCCTTTCGTACTATTACCCACCCTGCGAAAGGAGATAACAACTTGATGGTGGCAGATTTAATTAGGAGTGATGTACGAGTCTGGGACTTGGGAAAGATTAATCAGGTGCTCTGGCTGGTGGATCATGATCTTGTCAAAAGTATCCCTTTAAGGAATGGTGAAAGTGCTGATAGGTGGATGTGGAATTATGACTCTAAAGGACTATAAAATGCATTCAGGCTATAGAGTTGTAATGGATTCTAGAAGGTTTCATTCATCTTCCAAGTCAAACCATGATGTGCAATGGTGGAGGAAGATATGGCGACTGCAGATTTCACCTAAAGTCTGCTTGTTTATTTGGCGTATTTTTCATGGTATCACCCCAACTATGAGCTCTTTGAATCGTAGGTTGGATTAATTGTGACCCGGTTTGTCCCGTAGGCAAAGATAAAGTGGAAACTATCTCACATGCCCTCCTGGAATGCTTAATCCCCTGTGAAGTGTGAAGGTTTTCTTGGTTTTGGGATTTTATAAGTAACAAACTAGAAGCACCCTTTGCCGATTCATTAAGGCTCTTAGCATCGAAGCTTTCTGAAGACGACTTTGCGTTCTGTTACGGGCTTGTCTGGAATTATAGGGCGAACGCAATAAAGTTATTCATGGAGAGGAAGAGAGTGATTCGAAAAGTGTTCTTGATCTCGGCATGGCTAGTTATGGAAAATGGATAGCATTGTACAGAGAGGCTCCGGAGAGTCATCTTCAGGGGATTGGATTGGAAGCGTGGCAACTCTCGCAAGTTGGCTGTCTTAAGTTAAATTTGGATGCGACGGTTTCGCCAAGGGCGAATCACGTTGGGTTGGGAGCTATTATCTAGAATCATAATGGTATTGTTTGTGGTGCTCTAACTAGTGCTATACAAGGGAAATTTACACCTTATTTGGCTGAGTGTATGGCTCTCTGTGAGGGGCTAAAGTTAGCCAAAAAATTGGAGGTAGAGTCCCTTGTTGTGGAGACTAATGCAAACAATGTCGTTTCCACCATTACTGATGGATTGGAGTACTCGGTGGAAGGCCCTGTTTTGAAGGATGTTCAAGACTTGCTGGATCACTTGAGATGTCCCTTGGTGACTTTTGTTTGTCGAAATGCTAATTAAGCTGCTAATTCCAATTGTAATCACGTGTTTGGGTTCACGAAACTCCACCTGTAGTCTCGAGCTTTATTTATTTATTTATTCTTCATCTTAATAAAAAGCAGCTTATTTATAAAAAAAAAGTATATAATGTGATGAAAGCGTGCCAATTTGTTGAGGTTTATTACTTGATGTGTTACTTAATTATCTTTATGATTATTTCCATCTTTAAATATTTTGTAGTTGTAAATTAAGAACTAATTAAGTGTCATTAATCATCAATTGAATTATCGACTTTATATAATGACGTAGAATTTCTTTAATTAACGCGAATAAAAAATTACTTTTCATATTTTTCAAGTAGTTATCAGAGTCCTATTAATTTAAAATACCTATGTTATTAAAATTAAACCCATTTGAAAACCTTTGAATCTTTGAACACCAAAAGAAAAAAAAAAAATCTGTTCCAATTTCATTGAAATTAGAATCATTTATTTAAGTTGAAATGCCGAGTTGTCATGCCGACCACCAGACCGCTGTGATTCGTAAACCGCTCAGATTGCCGTGAACACTTAATGCTGTGACTTCATTCACATTGCTAGAACCTCTGATTAGCATCATCTATCCAATAAATCTCTGCAAAAGGTTAAGCCCCATGTTAGTTTGGCCATTGCACCCATCAAATACTTGTCACCTTTCTAGTATCATCTTCCCATATCTCGAAAAGCAGTGTCGTTCCAGCTTTTGATGACTTCCCATGTCTCAAAAAGTAGTTTTTCCATTCACATTGATTAAAAAAGAAATTTTATATCGTCATAAAAAGCTGATAATTTAATTAACAACAAATGACACCTAGGAGTGGACCTGCCTTAGGCCCAGTGGGAGTAGCACTTGCCTGGCCCAAAGGCTCTATTCAACTTCGGTCTCAAAATTTAAAAATTTTGAATATTTTTTTCTTATTCACTCCTCTAAGATTCTTTAATTACAAAATTTGCATAATGTTTTTTTTAAAAAATCATAATGGTAACCCGTATTTTTACGTTTAAATTACATATTTTAGATGTAAAAACTCAAATAAATAAAAAAAATATTATATTACTATATAAATTATCAATTTCTTGGACTATAAACTCTATTATAAACTTATTTTTAAGGAAAAAAAATTAAAGATACAAATAGATAAAAAAAAGTTTAATATTTTTATATTATAATTTTAATTTAGGAAAAATTACATTCCCTTAAACTTTAAGTCCTGTTATAAAATGTTTCTCGAATTTTAATTTGTAACATTTATTTCTCTTGAACTTTGAATCGTTTGCAACATTTCCTCTTTTGTTAATACTTGAATGAAAAATGACATGTGGCACTCATTTATAATAGGAGTTAGGATATTGAATGTGAAATTACTAAATTATCCCTTATAATCCCTAACTCTCTCTTTTCTCTTTTTCCACTTTGTACATCCAAATTGTCACTCCTAAATTAACGTTGTTGTCATCATCAGAGACAACAAAGTCATCACGAGGGTGGGGGTCGTTGGCGAGGGCCTATATTCATGGGTGTGAAGGTCACCAAGATCTAGGGAAGAAGGGCTTTTAAAGGTAACGAGATCTGTGTCGAATTTCACGAATGAGGGCATTCACGGGTCACGAGATTGAGGTGGGAATAAGGGCTTTCGCAGATTGTAAGATCTAGAAGGGGGGAAGCCTTTCGCATGTCTCCAAGATTTCACAGGTAGGAGGGATGCCAAGGGGATGGTATGGTGGAAGATTGGGATTTTTTAATTATCTTTTTTTTTTCTTGAATTTTTTTTATTTTTTAATCTATAAAATTATGAGTTAAATTTATCAAATTTAGTATTTTATTAATATGCCCTTTCATTTGCCTACATGTGCAGCACATGTAATTTTTGTTAAAATGTTAACAGAGAGGAAAAATTTACAAATTCTTTAAGGTTAGGGGGGAACGAATGTTATAAATTGAAATTCGAAGGTATTTTGTGATAAGATCTAAAGTTTGAGGAAAAAATGTAATTTGTCTTTTAATTTGTTTTATGTCCTCATTAAAAATAATTCCTGACTTCGTCATTGATAATACTTAATTAACCTTTAATTGAGAACTACAAAATATTTTAAAGATGGAAATAATCACAAAGACGGTCAAGTAACAAATCTCAATACAATTAACTCAATATGAGGTCAGTTAAAGAAGGGGGAAAAAAAAAAATCATAGAGCACATATTTGCGTAATTGGACTAGAAATAGCATTTCTTTGCACGTAGAGAAAAAACTGTCATGCATATGATTCAAAACAAAACATGACAGAGACTTCAATAATACACAAAAATTAGGTTAACTGAAAGAGGAAAATAAAAAGGACCATATTTTTGCATAATTGGACTGGAAGTAGCATTACAGAAACTTAAAAATGAGGTTAGTTAAAAGAGAGGAATTTTTTTTTTTTTTTTTGTGCATAATTGGACTAGAAGCATTTCTTTGTACGTGGAGAGAAAACTTTCATGCATATAATTCAAAACAAAACATGGCAGAGACTTCAATAATATCCCCTGCCCCCTCCAAAAGAATAAAAAGAGAGACTACAATAGTAATGTTATTTTTATTTTTATTTTTAACCATAGGACCTTATATTAATTATCTTCAAATGTGATTAAAATCACATCAGACTAATATATATATATATATATATAACAAAGGCATATTTGATGAAAGCAACTAGGGAAGGCATTTGTTTTGAATGGTCTTGATTAGGGATGGTAATATTTCTTGTGGGGACATGACTCCATGGAGATTGGCCATGAAAAAGGCAGGGATGAGGAGCAATCTTCAAGGACAGAGATGAAATTTGATCCTTAAAGGTTGGCGGGCCTAGGACGAGAATAGAAAAGGCACTACCCATCCTGCCCTCGTCTCAATATACATGTGATCTATATATTTATAAATATGTATACATATTTCCAAATTCATAAACAATTATATTTAAACATTATTAGTTTTATATTGAAAAAGAAAAGCATACTTTCTAACAAAAACTCAAGGAGGCAGTTAATATACAATTGTTTTATGTATAAATGAAGTATATAATTTTTTTTTCAATTAAAATGAGGATTAATCGTTTTTTTCAAATATATAGTTACAATAGATGAGGAATGGAATAAGTATAGGAAAGTTTCCTTAACAAGAATTCCCCATCCCGGTCCTTACCTCAATTTGAATGGGGATGGGAACGGTTTAGGGGTCAGGGATAAGGATAGGAAAGCATTCCCTAATCCTGCTCCGCTCCGTTGCCATTCCTAGCCTTGATCAATGTGGTTGCCCACATGCATGGAATATTATTTCAAAATATATATTGCACCTTTAATTGGAGGAATCACCTTGGAATGTTGTTCATGAATAAAGCCAATTTACTGTTTAAAAGCAATTACAGAGCTAAAATACACGAAAGTTTTGTCTTTTTAGTTATACATGGATAAAAAAAGTCGTGTGAAAATGACCTGGCATGTTTAAGGTTATCAATTTATCATTTACCTAAACTAGTAGTTGACTAATTAAATTGTTTCTTTAATGTGATTTCAATCAAGATCTAAGAAGATGCTACCATGTAACATAAACTATATATTTTGTTAGAACATAATTAGCTTTCTCATCTTTGATTAAACTGGTTTAAGACGTATTAACGTTTGACTTTCTTTTCTTTTCTTTTCTTTTCTTTTCTCTTCTTTTTCTTTTTCTTTTTCTTTTTCTTTTATCAACTAACACTTGAATTTTCTTAAAATCGTCTTAAGCATTACAGCTCTGTAGTTGTTGTTGCAACTGGATCCTTTAGGGCAGTTACAGAAAATTTACAACGCATAAATTCAAAACACACTAACACAAAAGCACACATATTTACATATATATATATATGTAAATATGTAGACCATGACTTAATTTATTAATCTATCTTAAAAATTTAAACTTTTAGGAGGTGTGTTGACTATAATTTTAAATTTAATAATGATGTCTTTCAAGAGTTTTTTTTAAATTAATAATAAAATATTGCTAAGATAAAACCACCGACATCTTTATCATTTTTTTTTTACACAACTTAATTATAGCGCAATTTCTAAAAATAAATACCTTTTGTCATGTTATAATTCATTTGTTTAATCTTCTCATATATATATATATGTTTCTATTTTTTATTGCGTGATAAATGATATCATAATCAAGAAAATATACAATCAAGATGTGTCACAAAATTATTTGTATAGAAATGAAGTTAACTTAAGATAAGAAATTGGTTGTTTTTCTAACCATAATACTCTTTCCCAAAACACACACACTGATATATTTATGTGGCGTTTGGTAAACGTATTGCATTTGCATTACGTTTAAACGTAATGCATTGAATATATTTTGTATTTGATAAAGTATTTGCTTTGTATTTAAATGTAATGTGTATTTGGATGAAAAGTATTTAAATTGTATTTTAGAGTTAAAAAAATTGATGTGATTGATAAAAATAGACAGGAAATATGAGATAGAGAAAAAATACGATTTGAATGGAAAAAATATTTATTTTTAAAATATTCTGAAACAGTAAATGTATTTGAGGAATTGTTAAAAAATATTGTATTTAAACGTAAAATTTTTATGTTTGAATGAAAATTACATTACGTTTAAACGCAATACGAACTCAAAACTATAAACAAATAACCATTAGTATTTCAATGTCTTTTAACTATAATGGCTCCATATTCTTATTATTATTATCGCACAACTTATGCTCATCTTCCTAACTATCAAAGCTGAGGGTTTCTTCGCAAGAACAGACAGAACAAGAGATCTCTTTCAGCAGCCAAACGTATACATACTTCATGCTTATATTATTTTATTATTAATATGCTGTCAGCAAGGAAATTAATTAGCACTTCAGACCACAAAAGTGAATTATCAGTGGACGTCAGTGTTTTTTTTCTTTCCTTTTCTTTTTAATTAAGGACGATTAAGTATATCGTAATATGGTCAAACATCATAGGTTCATACTACAAAATAAGTTGTGAAGTAATGTTTACAAACTGAGCCAGTGTTTGATGCATGCTTCAACTGAATTTGAGTTACAATTTTTTTTTCTTTTTTAAAAAGTTAACTCAGTTTAACTATTAACGGTTACTATTGTAATATTATAATTCAAACTTAGTTCAAAACTTTGGATATGCAAGTCTAATAGCGTGTTTGGTACACGTTTTTTTTTTTACATTGCATTTAAATACACTGTAATTTTCCTCAAAATACAAAAATATTTCATTTTAATACCAAACACACATTACATTCAAATGTAATGCTAATACTTTTCCTCTAAATACAAATTACATTCAATACATTACATTCAATATGTTGTATTCAAATGTAATGCAAATGCAATACGTTCACCAAACGAAGCATATATATGATGATTTTTTTTATATTATATAAAATTTCGAAACAAGTTGAACAAGTTTTATATTAATTTTTTTTACAATTACATTTCAAATTTTTACACTATTTAGTTTGAGCAATTCAAATACCTCATCAAATACAAAACTTAATTTAACTCAACTCTTATATAAAAAACTTAGCATGCGTTTGGTTAACACATTTTTTTGGCATTGCATTTAAATACAATGCAATTTTCCCCTAAATACAAAAATATTTCATTCAAATATCAATCACATCACATTTTAAATTAAATACAATTACTATTTATTATTTTACTTTTTCTATTACTTTTATTAATTATATCATATATTCTCTCTCCCTCCTTTTTTTCTCTCTACTTTTACCCATCATATCACATATTCATTATTAAAATACAATTCAAATACTTTTCATCCAAACACACATTGCATTCAAATGCAATGTTAATGCTTTTCTTCCAAGTACAAATTGCATTCAATCCATTGCATTCAAATGTAATGCAAATGCAATGCGTTCACTAAACAAAGCCTTAACTCCAACCCTTAAATCAAACGCATGCTATCACGTAATCGTCTGCATAATGTTAAACATTTTTTTATTATAACTTTCGGAAGTGTCTGGAAGTTAAAATGTGCATATATATATATATATTGCATTCAATCTATATATATATATATGCAAATGGTGCAAATACAAAGGTGCAAATACATTGCATTCAAATGGTGCAAATACAATAGATTGCAAATACAAATTGTATTCAATCTATTACATTCAAATATAATACAAATGCAATGCGTTCACTAAACGAAGCCTTAACTCCAACCCTTAAATCAAACGCATGCTATCACGTAATCGTCTGCAAAATGTTAAACATTTTTTTATTATAACTTTCGGAAGTGTCTGGAAGTTAAAATGTGCATATATATATATATATATATATAGGGATAAAGGAATACAGCCTGTTACGTACATGCGCATATCCAATATTTCTGCGTTCAATATCGCTATATAACTTTTAACAAGTAATCTCTCTCTCTCTTTCTCTCTCTCTCTCTCTCTATATACACACACACACACACTTGCTCCTTTTCTTTCTTGCCTTTGTTCCTCGTATTAAAGCATGAACTTTCTCTTAGACCTTCCAATATTGTAGAAAAACGCAAGACTGTATGATATTTTAGGATTTCATGTTCAAATAGTTTTTTTTTTTCCCTTGATCTGCTTCAATATTTTTTTTTTGTTACATAGAATCTTATAATTTTACTATGTGGCCAATATCCTGCCCGAACGGAGCGTGGGATGAAAGAAAAATTTTCAATAGAAGGGACAAAAATATTGTTCGAGTTGGCGACGACGGGCAGCAAAGACCGAAGAAGCACTTCACTTCCCTTCCTATCTCTGTCCCAAAATACATGCCATATATTTTTCCTTATACATGGATAATAATATTAGTTTATACATGTCCCAAAACACTAATATTATTATTTTTTTAGAAGTATGGTTTTATTTTCAGGATTTGGTTTTTATATATCTAGAGTTTGATTAAAAAAAAAAAACTTTTGATTATGAACTAAATTTGTGATAAATTTTATTTATTAATTATATTTATCAATAAAAATATAATTTATAATTTGATGCTTAAAAAAATTAAAATTAGAATTAGTATTTTTAGCGTAATTTTGATACTCTTTTATATTTTTTCATGATTATTTTTTGAAATTACAAACTCATAAGGCGTTTGGTAAATGCATTGTGTTTTAATTATATTTCAATATAATTCTTTTTTGAATATTATATTTAATTGAAAAGTATTTATTTTATAATTGAATAAAATATATGTTTGGGTGAAAAGTATTTTAAAATTAAAAAATTAATATAATTAATAAAAATTAAAATAAATAATTAAAATTAAAATTAAAATTAAAAAATTAATATAATTATTTTAAAAAAATTTTAAATAATAATTATTTTTATAATAATATTAAAAATAATTATATTTAAATATAAAAGTTTACGTTTAACATAAAATTGATATTTATATCACCGACAAAATTTATCAAACGCACCCTCAGGCATATCTTATAAAGGCAGCGTAGATCTTGGCGTTAAAACCAAGCCTCAACATGGACCCCACAACTACAATAATCCCAGTTTCATTTTGGTCAAACGAGCCCATCACCGTTGGATTCTTCTATCAACGGGTCAAACCCACCCCAAGCATTTACCCTCCAAATTTTAAAACTTCGTTATTACGTACCACATAAATTCACCACCCAAAAAAGTAAAAGCCTACGAACGAGATTACCTCAATTATTATATATATATATATATATTTGGATTATTTTATTCATTTTAGTCAAATAATTTGAAAACTCTCAACAAATTCCCTTACCCTCCAAATTTTATTAGTTAATCACTCCCACCAACAAAAACCGACCTCACCATTTAAAAGAAGAAAAAGAAAAAGTGATAACAGAAGATAACTTTGAACTTTTTCTTCTTTTCTTGTAGGGAAAGAGAGAGGAGACTTGAGATTTCCCATGGCGGCGAAGCTGTTGGCGTTGGCATGTATTCGAAACGAGAGCCACCGCGGTGGCGGCGGGCTGTCGCCGCGGCCGCACTACCCGTCGATGCCGAAGTATCCGAAGGGAGTGGCGGCGGAGGAGATAACTTCGGAGGCGGAGAAGAAGGCCTTGTTCGCCGTCTCCGGCATGACATGCGCCGCCTGTGCCGGATCGGTCGAGAAGGCCGTCAAGCGCCTCCCCGGCATCCGTGAGGCCGTCGTCGACGTCCTCAACGGCCGAGCTCAAGTCTTCTTCTACTCCGATTTCGTCAACGTAGGTTGATCTTCCTTAGCTTTTTCCTATCCATAAATTTCCTATTTTTTACCCTTTCTTGAGAAATCTTTGCTTTGCTTTGTTTATTTATTTATTTATTAAATCATAAACTTTAATTGCTTTACTTGAAATGAAAAAAATATGAAATTAAATTAAATTAATTTCCTTGGTTTTTTTTTTCCTTGTCATTTATTTCTCAAATCTCAACAGCTGATATTGAATTAATTTTAAAGTTTTGACAGCTTTTCCTCTTTTTCACGAAAATTTTATGACTTGCAACTAATTATTTTGTTGTCGTTTTTAATAATATGGTAACAACTTTAATGCTTTGGTTTGAAGCGAAAGCCGAAAAAAGTAGAGGGTGTTAGTGGAAATGAGCTTTATTTTTCTTAAAGATGTCGTTTTGTCTCACTAACATCGTTTTCATAACCATGAAATTTAATTTTATCTTTCATTTTTTACTTCAGACCAAACTTTTTTCGTCTATATTCCCTATTGCCTCGAATAGAGTTAGATATATGTCAGCTTTTAGTGATCAGCTCTGAAAAATTTCCATTACTATGACATATGAAATTGATTGAAAAATGTTCAAAAAAATTGTTACTAATAAAAAATTGATTAATCAATGATATTTAACACTATTCATATTTACAAAATTACTCGAAACTGATTATGAGAGTCTTTTGTGTATTAGTTAATGTGAGGCAAGGCGTTGGCATAGTGGCTTACAGACTAATTTCTATGGCCATGTAAAAGTGGTGCTGTTAAGGCTATTTTTTATAGTTCTAAATTCTATATTTAAATGATGAAAATTTCACATCTAATACCATCTTATCGTCACAAGATTTAGAGTTTAAATCTTTATTCTTAGTTTTTTTTTAATAAAAAATCTAAGAAATAATAAGTCTAGTTAACAAATTATTAATAGGGTTAATTCCAATTTGATCTTCAAAAATTAGGAATTGTCTCACTTTGTCCATGCAGTTCAAAATGAAATAAAACTAATCCCTATTTATAATTATTCCAATTTTGGTAATTTCAATCAAAATTTAACAGTTTTAATCATGTGTGAGTAACCCAATATGCAAGAGTGATTAAAACAGTTTAAAGTGATATATTAATGGCTAAAGTGCCAAAGTAACAAAAATTGAAAAGCAGAATTCATTTTGTTTCATTTTAAGTTATTAAGGCCAAAGTAAGATGTGCTTTATTTCTTGGCGGTTAAATTAATTAAAAAAAAAACTATTAATACTACTACTACTACTATTATTATTATTATTATTATTATTATTAAGAAATTTTAATAGTAGGAATTGGAAAAAAAAAAAAAAACTATTGATAAGGTAATATTTTATATTATTAGATCCATAAGAAATTATTTGTTCTACGTATATTTTTCATTTTAATATGATTTTGATAAGATGTAATAGTCAAAACTTATATCTTTGATAGAGAGTATTTGGACCTCAACTGTCAACTCTAGCTTAGTGGCCTACTAATTTTGTATACTAAGTTCGAGTTGGTAGTTTCTAAGACAAACTCATAGTAGATAGCCTCATCAAGACTTCGTCACTTTTTAGTATTACCTTAAAAGCATTCATTAAAGTGTAGGTCATCAACTCATCCAAGGATGCGAAGCAGTCAAATTTTATTCAAGTTTCCCCCTCTAGGGAACAACAGCCATATTGTCTTGAAACTAATGCCGTAAAATGGGCTGGGCTAGGTAGGGTCAATTCTGACCCTGGGGTAGACCCAGTCTAACCCGGTGAACTTCAGACCTATCCCTATCTCGGTGCGATCACAAGGATCGGGTTAGTCTTTAGTTTTGAGCACGGCTAGGAAGTCCAGTCTCTCAACCCGCCCAAACATGTAAATTTTTTTTACAATATATTTATAATGTAAATCTTTTATATATATAAACGATAAAAATATAGTATAAATAATATATTACCTTTTCTATTAAAAAAAATTTAAGACTTTGAATGTTTGTGTTTAAATTTTGAAGTGTTGGTGTCAATTTTATTATCTGTTTTTTTTTAAAAACCCATTTACCTGTTCTGACAGCACGTCCGATTTTCCCCTTCCTCCCGTTAAGGCCGGGTCAGGCCAGGTTGCCCGAGCTTACAAGTCTACTTGGAACATAACTTCTGTCTCATTTTCTGCACCAAATTTGACTAGTGTAGACTACTTCATGTAACAATAAAATACCATAAGAATCTAGTTCAACTACTTGTGACAGACAACTTTTTTTGAGTTTTATAACAAGTTAAAGTTAGTTTTCAACGGCAACTATTGTGTGTTGCTTGACCATTTTGAATCATTATATTTCATCGGACAATTTTTTCAGGAAGAGACCATTCGCGAGACAATTGAAGACGTCGGGTTTGAAGCCATGTTGATTCAAGGTGAAGCAAGCGAGAGGTCCTCACAAGTATGTCGAATGCGTGTGAACGGCATGACTTGCACTTCTTGCTCCTCCACCGTGGAATCAGCTTTGCAAGCAGTTCATGGCGTGCAAAAGGCCCAAGTCGCCTTAGCTACTGAAGAAGCAGAGGTTATCTTCGATCCAAGAGTTATCACCTACAATCAACTCTTAGCAGCTATAGAGGACACCGGATTCGAAGCAATTCTAATCAGTTCTGGAGATGATATGAGCAAGATAGACCTCAAAGTTGACGGTGTACAAACCGAACGTTCAATGAGAATCATCAAACAATCGCTTGAAGCGCTTCCTGGTGTTCAGGCTATAGAGCTAAGTCCTGAAGTCAAAAAACTATCCATTTCCTATAAACCGGATATGACAGGGCCTAGAACTTTCATTGATGTGATTCAAACAATTGGGTCTAAGCGATTCAAGGCGGCGATATTTCCTGAAAGAGGTGGGGAGAAAGAAAGTCATAGAAAGGAGGAAATCAAGCAGTACTACAGGTCATTTATGTGGAGTTTGGTTTTCACTATTCCTGTGTTTCTAACCTCCATGGTATTCATGTATATCCCGGGAATTAAGCACGGTTTGGATACTAAAGTGGTGAACATGTTAAGTGTTGGAGAGATTTTGAGGTGGGTGTTGTCCACTCCGGTTCAGTTCATCATTGGTTGGCGGTTTTATGCCGGTTCCTACAAGGCCCTGCGTCATGGTTCTGCTAATATGGATGTCCTGATTGCCTTGGGAACAAATGCAGCTTATTTCTACTCGGTCTACTCGGTGTTGAGAGCTGCTACTTCCCCACATTTTAAGGGCACAGATTTTTTTGAGACTAGCTCGATGTTGATTTCTTTTATTCTGCTTGGGAAGTACCTTGAGGTTTTGGCCAAAGGAAAGACTTCTGATGCAATTGCAAAGCTGATGGACTTGGCACCGGAGACAGCAACCTTGTTGACACTTGATGATGAAGGAAATGTGACAAACGAAGAAGAAATCGACAGTCGGTTGATCCAAAAGAATGATGTCATTAAGATCATCCCGGGGACGAAAGTTGCTTCGGATGGTTTTGTGATTTGGGGACAAAGCCATGTGAACGAGAGCATGATAACAGGAGAAGCAAGGCCAGTGGCGAAAAGGAAAGGCGATACAGTTATTGGAGGTACTCTGAATGAAAATGGTGTATTGCACATAAAGGCAACAAATGTTGGATCGGAAAGTGCACTTTCGCAGATTGTAAGACTTGTCGAGTCGGCCCAAATGGCTAAAGCTCCTGTACAAAAATTTGCAGATCGCATTTCAAAATACTTTGTGCCATTGGTGAGTTCGCCTATTTACTATAAACATTTTAATTTCTTTCTTGAATTCAAACTTTTTTGAGTTGTGATTAGTTAACTTATGACTTTCTGTCCAGGTGATCATACTTTCTTTCTTAACCTGGCTTGCCTGGTTTTTGGCGGGAAAATTCCATGGTTATCCGAAATCATGGATACCATCTTCAATGGATAGCTTTCAGCTTGCTCTCCAATTTGGGATTTCTGTCATGGTTATAGCCTGCCCTTGTGCTCTCGGCCTAGCAACTCCTACCGCAGTTATGGTTGGTACAGGAGTAGGTGCATCTCAAGGTGTACTAATTAAAGGAGGCCAAGCATTAGAAAGTGCGCATAAGGTTGGAAGAAATTCTAAATCCTAAAAAGTTACAGAATTTATTCAGCAAGAAACTACAGCTTTAATTGTTTGCAACCTCGGACATTCTTGTAGGTGAATTGTATTGTATTTGACAAGACAGGAACACTCACAATTGGAAAGCCGGTGGTTGTTAATACAAGACTCCTAAAAAATATGGTTCTTAGGGAGTTCTACGAACTAGTAGCCGCTACCGAAGTAAGCTTCTTTCTATATGAGATACACAAGTTTAAAATATTACTTTCTCATTGCATTGGTATGTTACATCCCTATCAGGTGAATAGTGAGCATCCTCTGGCTAAAGCTGTTGTTGAGTATGCCAAAAAGTTCAGAGAAGATGAAGAGAATCCTATCTGGCCAGAAGCGCGGGACTTTGTGTCGATTACTGGCCATGGCGTGAAGGCAACAGTTCGGAATAAGGAGATAATTGTCGGAAACAAGAGCTTGATGTTGGACCACAACATTGCCATTCCTGCAGATGCCGAAGACATACTATCAGAAGCCGAAGGATTGGCTCAAACCGGGATTCTGGTATCCATAGATGAAGAAGTAGCTGGAGTTCTAGCCGTATCTGATCCATTGAAACCAGGTGCCAAGGAAGTGATTTCGATATTGGAGTCAATGAATGTTCGAAGCATCATGGTGACGGGTGATAATTGGGGCACGGCTAATTCCATTGCTAAAGATGTTGGAATAGAGATAGAGTCCGTAATTGCAGAAGCTAAGCCTGAGCAAAAAGCTGAAAGAGTGAAGGATTTACAGGTACATATCATAACATGTATTTACTTATAACCTGTTTGTATCACCCTTTTGAAACTGTTTTTGGAATGCTATACAAAAAGTATTCAAAATTGACTTTTCTTACAAAAATTTAAATTTACCGTTTAAATTTACTTTCAATCCTATGATACAAATGGGAGCTTAGAGGGCATTTGGAGAAATATTCAATTTTAATTTTATTCAAATACAATACAATTTTACACCAAACACAAATTTTACAACAGTGTTACGAAAACAATTACTATTCAAAACATTTTTAAAACAATCACGTCAACTTTTCAATTCCACTATTTATCTCTACTTTTACCAATCACATCAACTTTTCAATTCTAAAATACTTTTAATCCAAAAACACATTTCATTCAAATACAAAACAAATACTTTTCAACCAAATACAACATTCAAAAAACAAATTTCATTCAAATATAATCAAAATGCAATGCGTTTACCAAACGCGCCCTTTAGTTTATATAAATTTTAACATTTCTTCAATTTTTAATCCACAGGCTTTAGGCTACATGGTAGCAATGGTGGGAGATGGAATCAACGACTCGCCGGCATTAGTGGCAGCAAATGTAGGAATGGCGATTGGTGCTGGTACTGATATAGCGATTGAGGCGGCTGATATTGTTCTCATGAAGAGTAACTTGGAGGATGTCATAACTGCCATAGACCTATCTAGAAAAACCTTCTCTAGAATCCGTCTAAACTACATTTGGGCTCTTGGTTACAATGTGCTTGGCATCCCAATTGCTGCAGGAGCCCTTTTCCCGTCGACCGGGTATCGGTTGCCACCATGGATTGCTGGAGCTGCAATGGCGGCTTCTTCAGTCAGTGTCGTTTGCTGCTCTTTGCTCTTGAAGTATTACAAGAGGCCAAAAAGGCTAGACAACCTTGACATTCGTGGAATAAGTATTGAATAGTGATTGGTAAGGGCTATTTTGGAACAATGTTGTCATAAATTTACCTAGGATGTCTTTAGATAAAGCTTTTTTTCTTTTTGAGGGAAACCACTTGAGCTTTTAGTCTTTAAATAAAGCTTTGTTTCTTGTTTTGTGTTAAAAAAAGATGTAAAAAATTGTAGGGTTTGTCGGTTTGTAATGCTTGTATATATCTTAATTTTGAGTTGAAAGGAGTTTTCATACAGTCAAATGAAATCAAATAGTAATCTTCGTGTGAATGCTTCAATATTCTTTTGGACAATTAGGGCGTGTGGCCATCTTTATTGTGACTTTCAGTGCGATTCTCGTTGTCATATGAGACTGAGGGTCGTCGTGAGCATCCTCGGCCCCCTTCCATGGGAGTTCCACCACCTCGTCATGCTAAACCGTGCCCTGTTCAGTTGAAATATCATCAGTGAGACCATTCTGCCTGCAATGACAAGAGTAAGATATCTAGGGGCAGTGACAGCGAGATATCAAAGAGAGAAAGGGAGGGAAGAGAAAGAGAGAGAATTGGTTAGAAAGACGGAGATTGATTTTTTGTTTTTATTTTTTAATAGTAAATCAATAATTAACTAATAGTTAATTAATAATTAATTTAAAATTTAATAATTTTATTTATGAAAATATCACTAATTGATTAAATATGATCAATCATTAATTAATCATTTATCAAATTTATTGACCATTTTAAGAAGAAAAAGGACTTTTTAATTAATTTTTAAAAACTTAGACCACCCATTAAGAAAAAACTTATTAAAAAGAGATCATTTAGTTATAAATCCCTATTCTCTTTCTTCTATTTTTATTTTTATTTTTATTTTTCATTTTTGCCAATTTCCCTACTATTTAAATTAGGTATATAATTAACAAAATTTCCAAACTGGGTCTTTTATGTAAATAAAACTACTTATGTTATAAGTGTCAGGCTAGTTTTTTTTTTTTTTTTTTAATTTCTATGAGATAAAACAATGTAGTGACATGGGTTATTCAACAATAATTTTTAGGAGAAAATAACGAGTTCTAAAAATATCTTATAGAAGCAACTTTGCTAAGTAAATAATATATTTACTAGAAACAAAATATTAGATTTTTTAAAAATAAATAAATTATTAATTGTAAATATGTTATTTATTTTCAAAAATTTAAGAGCTTATTATTTATTTTTCCCCTATTTTTTTTAGCTTCGTAGGGTGCTGGTGGTGAATACCGAAGTAGTAATTGGATAGGATTCAAAAATCAGCATTCTCACTGGTATTTACGCGGAAAATTTTGTATTTTGAAAATACTGATATGATAATTGAGATATAGTATATTTTTTTACATATATCAACAAAATTTTCATGAAAATTTCTATAAATATCGATATTTCACCGGAATATCAAATTTTATTAAAAATATAGTATTAAAAATATTGAGAAATTTTAAAAAATATTGATAAAATATTAATTTTTTATTTATTTTTTAATATAGTAAAATTCATATATATGTTTTAATTCACTCATAATTTATATGAAGAGATAGTTTGTGGAATATATACACCAATTGTCCGAAGTTAATATTTTAGATATTCCAAGTATCTTTAAATATTTTAGAAGTTTCTTTTCATATTAATATTTTTTTATCATATATGAAATTATTGATGTAATGCATCTATATTAGATTAACTATCAATCATTTATTTAATTATTGAATATATATTTATCATTTATTATACTATATAACTTAATCATATATTCAGTATTTTAATTAAGTATTTTATTTAATTTATATATTTTAAATTAGTATTATAATAAAATGAATTTGCATATATTTATATTATTTTCATCGATAGCCATATTTTCGTAAAATTCTTCCCCCCTTCTACAGAAGGTCGTGCAGCCAACAAGGTGCAGATCTTGCCAAGTTCTATGGCTTCTCGAGTTGAGTGCTTGAGATGTCTATTCAAAGCCATTTTTCCCTAGTACGAGAGACAAATGCCATGGAGGACATAAAAGATGTTTTTAGAGGGACTAAAAGTACAAGTGGTTCAATATGTTACACTTCAAGATTGCAGAATTATGTCGCCCACTTATTTGTTAGTTATACTCTAGTATCTTTTACTTGTTCTGTTTGATTTCTTTCAATTCCTACATGTATTAGTGCCCTTGTAAGACTTAATTTTTGTGATTTTAAGAGTTCATTTTCATCATCGGTGTAATCTAATATAACTTAAAAATTAAGTTAAATCATACGTTTTGTGATTTAATTTAATTTAAAATTTTAATTAAATCAAATATTTTGTGATATAATTTAAAAATTAGATTAGATATATTATGAATTAATTTAACTTAAAAATTAAATTAGATTGTCCAATTTGTACATAATTTAACTTAAAATTTTATTAAATTCTTCTTGTAAAGTGTGCTTGACTAAATTAATGAAAAAGTTTAACAAGTAGTTAAATTGAATTTCTATTTATCTTATTTTTTTAATATTAATAAAAAAATAACTAATTCCATAACTCATCTTTTTTCCTTCTATTTAGCAAATTATACAAAAAAAGAACACAAATAATTATCAATATTGTTATTATTATGGTTGTTGAATGTCAATATATGGATCATGGAAAGGTGAAACAAATTTTTTCTTCTCCCATCAACTAACATGCTGGATTTAAAAATACATCTAACAAAAAAAAATCTCATCCTTACTTATCTCACCTTTATTTCTTGAATCTAAATATGTATTAGTTAAAAAAAAGGCAAAAAAAAAAAAGAGTTTGTTTTAAGTTACGAGGTACTATGTAGCTTTAAAAAAAGGTTTTTTTTTAAACTAAATTATACTATATAACTTAAAAAAAAAAAACTTGTTTTTAACTAAATTAAATTAAGTTAGATCATCTTAAAATGATCAATTTAATGTAATTTAAAAGTTACATTAAGTTAGAACAAGTTACCAACACATGCACTTAGTAAATTTAAGGTTCCACTCAAAATTAAAAAAAAAAAAAAGAAAAAAAAAACCTACGTGCTACAACTCTTGATAATGGTTGAGATTTTGAATTTATACCCTTCCCTACACACACACACACTCTCTCTTGTTTAACTATTGGACAGGCCAAACCCTGCAATATAAACTATGAGTGAAATAAATACACTTAAGACTAAGCCGAACCACATAGAAATCCTTGTTACACGAAGTTACAATTTGGTCTCTTTCTTTTTTTTTTTTTTTCTTTTTTCTTTTTCATTAAAAGCTCATTAAGCTTTTTAAAATGGAGCAAAATGATCCTTCTCAATAACAGAGGTTAAAGTTAGATGGAAGTGATCCTCTAATATTTCTACATTATATCCCTCTTCAGTTCCAATTTTGATGTGTCTAACCTTTCAGTTTGAAAAATAACTAGACAACAACATGACCTATTGGTTATACATAAACTACTAAGCTACTCTTGCCCAACTAGGGAAACAAAAAAATAAGTATATTATAAGCCAATTTTGAGCTTACCCGCCCGATCGCAAAACACCTACAAAAAATTTACGAGTTATATATATATAAAATGCATATTTTATTAGTTATTTTGAAAACAAGAAATCATACGTTACTTAGAAGAAAAGTACCCAGATAGTTTGTAATTAAAACAAAACTTCCTTTAACTTGATAAGTACTAATTTAAGGAGAAACAAAAGGCATGCTTCATGCATAGGAAGCGTAATTTCTTGGATTTCGAGGCCGTTTATACACATACACAAAGCATGAAGACAATTCTCTTATATCATGGCACGACTCAACTGCCGTAAAATTTGAAAGATATATATTATATATGTTGAGAAAAGTGTATATGTATGTTGTCTCACGTAAAAAAGTGGATGGAGATATGAAATAACTTGTGTATATGAATAGACTCAAAACTCAATAGGTTAACTTTTTGGATCAAGTTGGGCTCTTAAAATGTGTTAGACTAATTTCACTTGTATTTCTTCTTAACAAGTGATATCAAAACTGATGATTAATATTGACTAAGCGATCACACTCGATTGTCAAGTTCCTACATTACCTTCTGTGGAGAGTTGGTGTTATCCAAACTTGGTGCCATTGCAAGTGGGTATGGTGGAGCATTTAATGAACTCGTATGGTTTCGACTTCTTTCCATGCTCGAGTTAGCTCCCGTTTAAAGTGTGATGCTTAGATATGCTAGCTATCAGAAATTTTGATTTGAGAAGGAGCTCAATAAACACATACATGAGGGGGAAATTGTTGAGAAAAATATATATATGTTTTATCCCACATGAAAAGTAGATAGAGATGTGAAATAGTTACATTTTGAGTCAAATTATACTCCTAAAGTATGTTGGGCTAATTTCACATATGGTTTCTCCTTAACAATATATATTAAAATAAAAAATACAAGTAAAACCAAACGAATACAGCAATTTCAAATGCACAAGCAACCATGGATTTTCGGTCTTATTGCACATATATTTAAAGACCTGCAAGTGTGATTGCTCTATATCAATCAAACAAGCTTTGATTTCTCAACATAATTTACGGAAAGTGACTGTTTTTTTTTTTTTTACTTAAAGAAACAATCTTATCTTGTATCATTAAATTAATGTGATAATTTTTTAAAAACTTGTAAATAAAATAATGACATCTCACGTAAAAAAAAAAAAATTTTGATATTAGAATTAGTATTGTTTAGCATTATTATTTTATTCTATTTTTAAGGTTGCACGATATATGTATATAGACAGTGTTTCTAGGATTTCTTTAGTACTTAAAAGCTTGATGGGATTTTATAACCAAAAAGTAAATCTTGATGGATAGGGTTTGTTGCAATATTATATGTGTCAATTACATCATGACCAATCACATAGGTAATATGGGTTTGAATGGTTCCAAAGTAAATGCTCTTCTAATTATGGTAAATCAATATTTTAATGGAATGGTCGACTTTAATTGGCAATTGCTTGGGGAGCTTTTCTATAGTAAGAGCAATAAATAAAATTGGTCAGCCAGTACCTAATAATTAATAATAATTAAAGGTAAACTTAACTAAATTTGCAGTACTAGTGAAAGTTAAAGTAGGAGATACAAAACCATTAGGCAAAACTTTGTTTTTGTCCCTGTAAATATTGCGTTTTGGGTGTGTAAACCACTTCGAAAATATCATAATATATGCAGAACTTCAATAGAATAAATGTTATCTTCCAATTAAGGTTTCTCTTTGTGGCTCCACATATATAGTGACTCGCCATTAGTATTTTCTTGACATGATTTAAAGAGATGCTAATCAAATATTGTAAAATTTTATTTTATTAATTGGCAATAAAAGTTTTAATTTTGCAAACCTTAGGCGTGCATGTATGATGTTATGTACTTGATTGATAAAATACAAACAATTATTGGAATTTACCGTCTGTCCTTTAATTCCCACCAAGGGACTACCAAACAAAAACAACTTCTTTTAAAAAAATAAAAATAAAAAAACACAAAAGAAAAAGAAAAGAAAAACAAAAAAGCAACATCTTTTGCTGAAAACAGTTGCGTTATACCTTGCTCAACAAAACTTTGATTTATATCCATACATTTTAGTGCTATATATATCCAACAAATGCAATCTTGCAAAAGCATAGAAAAGTTGGCATACTTTTTTTTTTAAATCTCTTCTAACTTTTTTTTTTTTTTTTCCAAGTTGTAGCAAGGCAACATTTATAACGTGGACCTAAGCAGAATCATTTAATCACTATTTAATTTACCCTTGTTAAATTTATCTCTCTATTTATTAAAAAAAAAAAAGATATATATGCCATATATATTTTTGACAAAACACATATTTTTACTCTTGCTTGTCTTATGCCTCAAAATGATCTATAGTTGGAAGTAAGACTAATGTCTACTACTTTCTAATAAATAAAGCATTTAGCTGAGCGAGTAGATCATCTAATATGAAATCAAACACTAGGCCTTTTGATGTAGCTGTCACCACATATTTCTAGCCTTTAATTCATATATTTTTCATTAACATTCCCCATTGACTTTAATAGCTCAAATTTTGTTGGAAATTAAATTGGTTACCTAAGGTCTTATACCATCAATGCCTATTGAACCTTATGAAAACCAATCTTTGTCAACTTTTATCTCTCAACTTGGCATGTATGTGTGCGTGTGTGTGTGTGTGTGTGAGTGTTTTTTTTTTTTTTTTTTTTTTGGGAGTGTTAGCATTATTCTCCTATTTAAAAGCATGCCAAAAAGAGAGATATCTTACGTTTTGTGAAAGCATACATGGCATGTATATGCTGGACCAATGAAGAATTTGCATACGGCACATCAAATAATAAAAGTGATATGGATGATGAAATGGGCCAAACAATGCGCTATTTTTAACGCTTAATTAGTTAGACACGGATTTCCTTCTAATCTTTACTTTCTTGTTATGTCGTTTTCGTCTATATTATTTGAATGCATGACTTGGCTCAAGAGATAATATATTAAAAAGGACAAAAATATTAATAATAATGATAGCTGATAATAATAATAATAGTAAAAAACAAGTTCAAGTCCTGATTTTACCAAAAGAAACACATGCGCTTATACACGCATAATAAGAGAACAAAGTACATAAGGCCTCCTCCTTGTGGTATATACGTTGTTCTGTTATTTTCCTTGTGGATATTTTCTATCTCATCATCACCAACGAACCTCTCCATTTCCTTTAGCTAGAAACCAAATTTTACATTGCCCATTTTTGCATATCTTATTTGGGTGTTCCTTGTATTTATTTAATTACTGCTTAGAGGTGTTCATTTTACCATATTAAATAAGGTTTGTTACTTTGTCAAAAAAGAACAAACTTTGCATTTTTAGTATGGCATCCCTGCAAGTTGCTCTAAGAGATGTGTAAAATACAAGAATGTGAAGGACTTTGTCGCCAAAGCGTTAATCTTACTTTATAAATAAACTTTGACACAAAAAAGTTAAGTATTTTTTTAAAACATTACGATTTATAATTAATCATGATACTTTCTAACCAAAAAAAAAAGCTAACAAGAAAAATAAATGAAGGAATAAAATATTAGATTTAACGTGATATTCACTTAGTGAGGACGCATGAGTGGACTTCTTTTTTTTTTTTTTTTTATTTTGGGAGTAAGGGATTCAAATTGCAACCACCTTTTTTTTTTCAAATTAAAGTTATTAAGGACAGAAATTAGAATGAATGAGTTCTATATATAAAATTATAATTTAAGAAATTATAGTTAGTGTCTGAATACAATATATTTATATTTAAACAAGATTTTAAATCTATCAAATCTCTTTTTAAAAAAAATCTATCAAATCTCCTAAAATCAAAGAATTATCAAAATTAATTTTCTGTGAACTTTTACGTTAGAGATTCGAATTCTTCACTTTTTAATAGAGTCAATGTAAAATTATAATTAAATTATGCTTGCAACTACGAATTATCAAAATTAATTGATTATGAATACATTTAAAATTATAATTTCTAATAGTTATAAAATTCAATATTCTTCTTCCGTTTTTTTTTTCAACTTAAAATTCAAGTGTTGCACGTATCGGATTGACATATATGTTAAGTAACTATTCATGAATTCTCATGTAGCTCTCAGGGTAAATATGCATTATCATTCTAAAAGTCTAGGCTTTTATTTTAAATTATTGAACAATTTGGTTGGGGGCCTATATCAAAATATTAAAAACCCAAGAAACGTGGGACCCCCATTTGTTGTAAGAAATTATAATTTTTTGATGAATCTAAAAAATTATAATTTACCCATTAGTTATTATTTTTATCTTCATTATCATCATTATTATTATAATCACCCAATAACTGGATCCGAAATCAACTATTTAAACACCACTTGAAGATTTCAAAAACTTGGCTTTTGAGTATCTTCATCACAAAACCTTCAAACTTCAAACTAGCTAATCCACATCCATGACCATGATCATTAGTTACACCATAACACATGGGTCAAACTTTTTCTCCGATGTTCTTTGGAGAGAGATAGAGAGGATAGTTAGAGAGAGAAGATTGTATAAAGTATAAAACAAACGATCACCACTTTTTTCTGGTTAAAAATTCGGACCCCACACACAAACAAAAAAATAAGAACCTGATCATAGCCACTCACACCAACAAAACAAACAAAAAAACATTCATCGAATCAAACAGATGGCTTCGAAGTTTGTTCCTTGGATGAGTTGCATTTGCAATGAGAGTTTCTTGGGCTCCACATCGCCTAGACCCCACTACCCGTCGATGCCTACCTACCCAAAAGGCCTCTCGCCGGCCGGCGGCGGGGCCGAGGTGAAGGCGGTGTTCGCTGTCGCCGGAATGACGTGCTCAGCTTGCGCCGGCTCCGTGGAGAAGGCCGTCAAGAGGCTTCCCGGGATTAGAGAAGCCGCCGTCGATGTCTTGAATAATAAAGCCCTTGTCCTTTACTATCCCAACTTCGTAACTGTAAGTCTTTTTATTTTTACGTAGCATATATATATATATATGTATATATGCATACATATGTGTGTATATATTTATGTATGTAAATATATCAAAAGGTCATTCATGATGTTCGTGGAATATAATTTTTGGTCTAAAAAGCTGAGTTTTTGTGCGTTCCAGCAGTGCTTTACACAAACACACAGGTCCACTCAAACTCATAATATATATATATATAATGTATATATGGAATAATATTTAAGCTTTAATCAGTCTGTAGCCTTTTTTTTTATTTCTATTTTCACTCAACTTTTGAGACATCTTGGGGGGCCAATGACTAAATTTTAGTAAAGTTGTTAACGATGAATGAGTAGGGACCTTAAAGTACTGCAAGTGGTTAAATTTGGGAAATTAATTATATATTGTTAAATTTGGTTAATCCATGGATAGACTATTTGTTGTGCACTTATTTTCTTTATTTTTTGTAGTTAATTAAGCAATATTTTCTATTAGTGGGCATGATTCTATCATTCTCTTTGGTTATTGAGGACTTTAGCTTCTTTTATGACTCCTCAGAACTTGGAAATTTATATATATAGTTATATATGATATTTTTATAAAATTACATTTGTTTTTTCTTTTTTTTGGCATATTGTGCAATAAGGTTGTTTTAATACCATATTTTTCAGTAATATTTATTCTTTATCTTAATATCTAATTAATATTATGTAATAAGATTTTTAATAAAAAGTTATATATAAATTATTTAGTTTATATAAGTTTTTATATTAATCGATCTATCTGCTGTATGACTACTTTTTAACTTTCTTCCTTGCCCTTTTAATAACGAAATATTCTCTCTTTCTCCCTCTCACTCATGATTTGAACCCATCTTTTGATTGAAAAGCCACAAGTTTGGTCCTTTTTTGGATGCCTTTCCTAAAAGAGTTTCCAATAATTAGACACTATTTTTTCTAACCGGTAATAATGGCTCATGTCTTTTCTCTGGATTTTTCGATGTCTCCAAGTTCCTTATAAAATGAAGGTTGGGCTAGGTTTTGGGCTCGTCTGTCAATAAGACGTGACATTGGGCCAAATTTTAGAAAATTTAGCCCAAGCTTTAATAAGAAGGGAGAATGAAGTAAATAGAAATTAAAATAACTAATAAATTTTTAAAATATTTATTATAAATTATAGATTTATTATGTAAATTATTTATTTATATCAGATCAATTAGATAAATAATATATTTATGTATTAAGTAAATTATTTATTTAAGATTTATAAATATATTATTTACATAGTAAAATTTATAAATCTGTTATATATTTCAAATATTTTAAAAACTTGGTTATATACTTCACTTAGTTTTTGAAAACTGTTATTTATCATAATTTCTCTAACAAAAGAATAAGAGAAAGAAAACAAATTAATAGAAATTGCACTATATGGATGTGTATTTTTGTTATTTATAAAACGATCTAAATTATTTGCTATATTTTAATATTATTATTAAGATTATGTTATATTTTAAGCTTATTCAAGTTAAAAAAAAGGGAGAGAGAGAGAGATAGAGAAAACAGAGAAGAGCGATATGGAATAATTCTCTCTTACGGTGAGAATTATATCACCTTCTTACTTATAGAATTTTAAAACTTCTACTTTACCTTTATGAACTTTAGATTAGTCCCATTTAATCTTTTGAAAACAAATTCAAAAAAAAAAAAAGGGTTAAGTATGGGTGTATTGTCTTTTTCCCATTGGTATTTTTTATTTTTTTAAGAAATCTTAACAGAAGGAGTTTAGTGAGACTATAATCAAATCCACTCTCTTTTTTTCTTTAACGTTTTAAAGTAAGATGAATAAAATGAGAGCTTTTAAAGATTAAAGGACAAAATAAAAATATGCGAAAATTAAAAAGAGTAGCACTTGTTGTTGTTAAGAAGAACATTGTTGTTGTTGTTTTGACAGCTCAATTACATGCATTTTACGTCCTGCAAAAAAAAAATATATATATATTATTAATGTAATAAAGCAAAATCAAACAGCTCAAAATCCATCCACTTCAATATTCTCCGAGTAAGTAACCGTGTATTAATCATTTGTTCATTCACATCTATTAGCTAAACTTTATTTTTGCAATATTGGTGACCATTCTCCAAAATTTCAACAACATCTCACAGGAGGAGAGGATTCGTGAGGCCATTGAAGATGTCGGATTTGAAGCCACCATTATCAAAGAAGAGACAACGAACGACAAGTCCATCCAAGTTTGCAGAATCCACATCAACGGAATGACTTGCACATCATGCTCATCCACAGTTGAATCTGCTCTAAAATCACTCCCCGGTGTCCAAACAGCACAAGTGGCCTTAGCAACAGAAGAAGCAGAAATCTTTTATGACCCGAGAATCATTAGCTACAATCAGCTTCTTCAAGCCGTGGAAGACACCGGTTTTGAAGCCGTACTTATCGGCGTCGGAGAAGACATTAGCAAAATCGACTTACAAGTTGACGGCATCAAAACCGACCATTCGCTTAAGACCATTGCAAGAACTCTTCAGTCCCTTCCCGGGGTTCAAGACGTAGAAACATACCCGGAACTGAGGAAGATTTCAATCTCTTACAAGGCGGATTTGACTGGGCCAAGGACTTTCATTGAAGAGATCGAGTCATCGGGTTCGGGACATTTCAAGGCCATGATATACCCCGAAGATCAAGATGGGAGAGAGAGCCGTAGAAAGCAGGAGATTAAGCAATACTACAAGTGCTTTTTGTGGAGCTTGGTTTTCACTATTCCTGTGTTCTTGACTTCCATGGTGTTTATGTATGTTTCTTTGATAAAGAAGGTTTTGGACATCAAAGTTGTGAATATGCTGACCATTGGGGAGATTCTGCGGTGGGAATTGGCGACTCCGGTTCAGTTCATCATAGGATGGAGATTCTATGTCGGATCCTATAAGGCGTTGCGACATGGTTCGCCGAATATGGATGTTTTGATCGCTCTAGGAACAAATGCAGCCTACTTTTACTCTGTCTACATAGTGCTGAGAGCCGCGAATTCCAGTAATTTCAAAGGGACGGATTTCTTTGAGACAAGTGCAATGCTCATAACTTTTATTCTTTTGGGAAAGTACTTGGAGGTTTTGGCTAAAGGAAAGACTTCCGAGGCTATTGCTAAGCTCATTAAGTTGGCTCCCGAAACTGCAATACTACTGAATTTGGACGACGAAGGAAACGCGACAAGCGAGCAAGAGATCGATAGCCGGTTGATACAGAAGAATGATGTGATCAAGATCATTCCTGGGGCAAAAGTAGCTTCGGATGGTTTGGTCTTGTGGGGGCAGAGCCATGTGAATGAGAGCATGATAACGGGAGAGGCCCGGCCAGTGGCTAAAAGGAAAGGTGATACTGTAATCGGAGGCACTTTGAATGAGAACGGGGTGTTGCATATTAAGGCCACGAGAGTTGGATCAGAGAGTGCCCTTTCACAAATTGTGAGACTTGTTGAATCTGCTCAGATGGCTAAAGCTCCTGTACAGAAGTTCGCTGACCGGATTTCCAAATACTTTGTGCCACTAGTAAACAATTGAAACATTAATATTAATTACTTATTTTTGGACTTGATAGGAAAATATATTTTAGTTTAGTACTGTTATTCTTTTTTAACTGTACCTACTTTTCTTATTGCAGGTGATCACACTTTCATTCACAACTTGGCTCGCTTGGTTTTTGGCGGGAATGTTACATAGCTATCCACATTCTTGGATACCATCTTCAATGGATAGTTTTGAGCTAGCCCTCCAATTCGGCATTTCGGTTGTGGTCATAGCCTGCCCTTGTGCATTAGGCCTAGCGACTCCTACTGCTGTTATGGTTGGTACCGGTGTTGGCGCGTCCCAAGGCGTGCTGATAAAAGGAGGCCAGGCATTAGAAAGTGCACACAAGGTCAGAAAAAATTTCGCTTCTCCATTGTATATGTCTGAGTCTTAAACTAGATTTGGTTCTTTGATGGATATTGAACTTGATTAGAAACTCTAATCTTGTAGGTTAGCTGCATAGTATTTGACAAGACGGGGACTCTCACGGTTGGAAAACCAGTGGTTGTCAACACAAGAATCTTGAAAAACATGATCCTTCGCGACTTCTACGAACTCGTTGCTGCAACTGAGGTACACACACATGATTGAGTAAACTTAAAAGAACACTCGGGCAATCTTATAATTTGGAAATTCTATTGTGGGAGTACATGTATTAGGTGAACAGTGAACATCCACTAGCCAAGGCCATTGTTGAGTATGGCAAAAAGATGAAGGAAGAGGAAGAAAGCCCAGTGTGGCCGGAAGCAAAAAACTTTGTTTCCATCACAGGGCATGGAGTGAAGGCTCTTGTTAGGAACAAGGAAATAATTGTGGGCAACAAGAGCTTAATGATTGAGCATGACATTGCAATTCCAGTGGAAGCTGAAGAAGCACTTGCAGAAGCCGAGGGCATGGCTCAAACCGGAGTCTTGGTGTCCATAGATGGGGAAGTGGCTGGAGTTGTAACCATTTCTGATCCGCTGAAACCGAGTGCTCGAGAAGCCATTTCCATTCTAAAATCAATGAAAATCAAGAGCATCATGGTAACTGGTGATAATTGGGGTACGGCCAAATCCGTTGCCGCTGAAATTGGAATTGATACTGTTATTGCAGAGGCCAAACCAGAGCAGAAAGCTGAGAAAGTGAAGGATTTGCAGGTCAGTACACGACTCTCATAAGAATCCAAGAACGAGATTTTATACTAATGCTAGATTGTTTGCCTTAGCTATTGAGGGCTAACGAAATCTTAAGTTTTACATTTGATTTTGATCATTTTTATTTATGATATGTTTCTACATTTTTTTTTTTTTCGTTCACAGGCTGCAGGCTACACAGTAGCAATGGTGGGCGATGGAATCAACGACTCCCCGGCATTGGTGGCAGCAGACGTGGGAATGGCAATCGGAGCAGGCACAGACATAGCCATTGAAGCAGCTGACATAGTTCTTATGAAGAGCAACTTGGAGGACGTGATATCAGCCATTGACCTCTCTAGAAAAACATTTTCTCGTATTCGCTTGAACTACATTTGGGCCATGGGATACAACATTCTTGGAATCCCAATTGCCGCTGGAGCGCTTTTCCCTTCCACAGGGTTTCGGTTGCCGCCGTGGATCGCTGGTGCTGCAATGGCTGCTTCTTCTGTCAGTGTTGTTTGCTGCTCTCTTTTGTTAAAAAACTACAGGAGACCAAAGAAGTTGGACAACCTAGCAATGCGAGGAGTAATGGTTGAATAATGAAACTTGTACGCCTAAAATTTTGAATTAATTTATGCAGTATTTTATGTTTTTTGTTTACTATAAAAAGATGTGTCGATTGCTCAAGAATAAATGTAAGCGTTTGTTTGGTGAACGTATTGTATTTGTATTGCGTTTAAATGCAATGTATTGAATGTAATTTGTATTTAGAGAAAAAGCATTAGCATTGCATTTGAATGCAATATGTGTTTGGGTGAAAAGTATTTGAATTGTATTTTAATAATGAATATGTGATGTGATGGGTAAAAGTAGAGAAAAAAAAAAGGGGAGAGAGAGAATATATGATGTAATTAAAAAAAGAAATAAAAAAATAAAATAATAAATAGTGATTGTGTTGGATTTAAAATGTGATATGATTGGTATTTGAATGAAATGTTTTTGTATTTAGGGGAAAATTGTATTGCATTCAAATGCAATGCAAAAAAAAAGTGTTGTCCAAATGCAACATAAATAAGGCTGTATAAAAGCCGTTTAAAAAAATCTACAAGTCAACAGATATGAAAAGTTCACTTTTGCTTTACACTAGATTTAAAAATTTGAAGCATCAAACATTTTCCTAAATGATAAGTATATCTTGCAACTTACAGAATTATTGAAAACATAGTAAAAACATTAAGTTTAAAACAGCTCTATTCATAAAATACAAGTCCAAGAGAAGCCATATATATGGAGAAGAAGGAATCCTTTTTATAAGCATCATGAGATGAAAAGATAGCATGTTTGTGATGCCGGACTCCTTTGCTATGTAAAAATTTAGCTTTGAAACATATTTGAATGACTAATAAAATAATATCCTGCAATGGCAAAATAAAGGTATAACTCGGTGGTGATGGCTTGTGAGACTTGTGCAGGCCTCGCTTGGTTAATGAAACAAATCCGATTTTATACGATATACTTGTTATTATTTGGTGGCAATATGAGCGAAAAATATTTTGAGACAACAATGATGTTAAACACCATAATTTAAAAAGTGAATCCTATTTGTAAACTACTTGTTATAATATTCTTTCTCTATTAATATGTGATGTAAAACCCCAAGTGCCTTTTAGCCTTATGAGCTGGATGATTCGAGATAATACCGCAGGTTTAGGGTTGGCAGGTTCGGATAATTTGTGTACATCCCCACTAACTTGAATCAAGGCATTAAAATTTTAACAGATTATAATTTTAGTTTTGATTCCATTATGATCTAATGTTAAGAAAATTATGCTAGAAGTTCACGTGAAAGCATCAACATCACATAACCCTCCATTAATTCATCTATTCGAATTTCCAAATGTGGTTGGGATAATATTAATAAGAAAAATAAACCTTAGGCTCTTGAATTTTTGACTAGTTCCATTAAATTAAAGAATTTCTTTTTAAGTTTGATGTCATATGATAGTAAAAAAAAATTAGTCAATAAAGTATTTTTATTTTTTAGCGACAAATACATTATAGTAAAAAAAATTATACAATAAAGGATTTTTATTTTTTAGTTACAACTACAATCAACTACCAGTCAAAAATCCTTCCAATCTAATGTAATTCAATAGATTGAATTGAATTGAATGATTTAAAAGAACATATTCATTCAATGAGCACCCCTACTGTTTTTTTATTTTTTATTTTTGGTCATTGTCATTTGAAGCATACGTTGGAGTTTCAGCTAATTAAAGTTTGTAGCAGATGTCGTTCGTATTATTCTTCAACCCTTGAAAGTTGTAAAAATGTTCGTTTTAAGTAAATCGTCGTTTTAGAGTTTGCGATATATTTGTTATTTTCTTATAGTTATATCGTTTCTTAAATAATATCGCATTATGAGTGCTGCCATTTTGTGGTTTGTAAGTGGTTGGGTTTTTTTTTTTTTTTTGGGGGGGCTGAAATAAGTGGTTTTTTTATAAGAAAAATGGGGATAGGTTGTATCTTTACACTATCATCCTAATCGTTATTAGGTGAGTCCATTGATCATACTGATGAGATGATAAAGAACTTAATTTTAGATCTTTACAACTAGTAGGCCTCAAGCTTCAAAAGCAGATAACACATTGTCTTTTTTACCAAATACTAAATTTTTATATACATCATAGTTTGAATTTAAAATTTAATAGAAACGAAAACTTCAAGTACAACTTTTTAGTAATATAGTACCACCATCGATGGTGGTTAAGATAAGTGGTTGATGTTTAAAGAATATGTGACCGGTTTCAATTTATTTACTCATTTATTTTTATTTTTTACATTTTGCATAAATCTTCTCGTTTATTAATTTAGAAGGCGTTTGGTAAACACATTGCATTTTGATTGTATTTGAATGAAATTTGTTTTTTGAATGTTGTATTTGGTTGAAAAGTATTTGTTTTGTGTTTGAATGAAATGTGTATTTAAATTAAATGTATTTTAAAGTTGAAAAGTTGATGTGATTGGTAAAAATAAAGATAAATAGTAGAGTTGAAATGTGTAATTGTTTTCGTAGTATTGTTGCAAAATTTTTATTTAATATAAAATTATATTATATTTGAATAAAATTAAAATGAATTTTTTCTCCGAACACCCCTTAATGTCATTTGTAAAAATGTCGTCATTACTATGTGCTTAGTATCCTTTTGAGATCTCTCAAATATATATATATATATTTATACTTATATTTAGTTTTTTTTTTCCCTTCCTTAAATTCTTACTTGGAATATTAATCCTTCATTTTTAATTGAAATTATTGTAATCAGGAATAATAATTCAGAAATGTATTTTGAAGATCATCTCTTACGACATCGATTTCGAGACAAATTAAAATGTTTTATGAATTGTTGTCGCTTCTTGACTAATTATTAGACATATTTTTGTTGATACTAATTGTGATCTCATGTCGTTTATTTGTTTTTTTTTTTTTTTTTTTTTTTCCAAATGTTGTTACCTTATTAGTTCTCAAGTTTGCAACAAGTCGTTTCGTAAACTTGGTGGCAGTAACTAATGGTACCGACCACTTACTAATAATGCTGAAGAAATAGAGAGAAAACAAATCTATGAAGCATTTGAACAATATGTTTAAGTATATCGCTACAAAAACTTCTTGTGACAGAAATAGTAACAATATAGTTACTGTTATTGTATTTCCATTCAAGTATCATAACACTTTTAATCTTATTGTTTTTTTATCAATGTAACGGACCAGTTACACATTGTGTGTAAAAACAGCTTTAAAAGTAGCTAGCAACGCTTAAACAACTATAAAATGGTGGATAAATTACAGAATCTTGAGACAGAGTGATACGGCTTCTCACATTTTCGACGGAAGATTTGTACCGGAACTAGACCCGGACTTCACCCGCTGCTCTTCGAATCTTGCCTTGGCCTTGAAAAGCACGTTATGAACGTCATCAAAGTAGGGACTTGTTGCAGTTTTAGTGTTCTCTATCCACTGCTGAACCTTCTTGTGCGGGGCAAGTATGCGAACGCGATCCTTCTCATCCAATAGCTGCACATAAGAAATAATTTCCCACATAAGTTCCCGAGACATGGTCTTCCTGAATTTAACTTCCTTTTTTTTTTATTATTTTATATCTCAGTTCTGGTCTCTAAATTACAGATTCGAGCGTGAAAGATTCCCTTTTCATTAATAGAGACGAATATCAACTTAAACCACTGTGAACTCAAACCATAACAATTTTCCTCAATTTACATTTCTGGAGTAAACTTTTGATCGTCATACTTTCAAATCGTTTGCAAAGTTATTTGCCACTTACCAAAACTCTTTCTCCTCAAATTCTCAAGCCATAAAAAGTAAACAGATAATATCCTAAAGATTAGTCATTAATATTTACCTCAAGTTGCATAATTTCACAAACAAGGCTAAGATCTGCTATGGAAGGTTGAAGACCACCAAGCAAGAATTTGCCGTTCCCTTTGAGCCAAATGGACTCTATTTTTGCCAGAGAGGAGGACAGAAGTTTGTCTGCTTCAGCAGCTGCTTGTGGATTCGGTCGAAGGCCAAAGGAAGGCGCAAGAACAGTATGTAGCACATACTTGGCTGAAATAAAATCATCAAGGAATATAGATTCAAACGATTAGCCCACAGACAAAGAACATCCACGTGAAAGTACTTCACATTATAATTAGTGTAGATCTACAGAAATTTACTTAAAATACGATCCCAAGAGAACTTATGCAATTGCTATGTATCTGTCAGTTATGGTTATTGACAACATGATTTTCCAAGAAAAACACGGCAAGATATGCATTCAATGAATTGGAAAATAATATGGGAGGAGAGTACAAAGCACCTGCACCCTGGCGTAAATGAGAGTGGTGCCAATCCAATACGGAGTGTATTTTAGCTCTCCTGAAAAGATCGGCAGGATACCTGAAAGAATGAACAGGAAAATTTCCCAAAACACGATCTAACAGGATACAAACCGGAATCAATATAAAACATCAATTCTGCTAATGTGTCTAGCTGTAGCTTCCAGATAATTTCTAAATGCAGTACATGCATGTAATAGTTTCTGAGCTTCTCTAGTTTCCTTCTTAGGCCTTTTTCGAGGCAAAGTGTAACAGTTCTTTAAACAGTTCTATATCAAAATCGGCTACGAAACAAATTTAAACAGTTCTTTGTGAGTTGAGCGAAATAACCCCAACAAAAATGTAACAGACGTTACCAATGATCCGCGACTCCAGGAAAAGCACAAGCAAGATAGATGAGAATAGCATGACTGCAAAAAAGATTGAACAAGAAAAACATTAATAAGTATGAGTCAGAAAGAATCTAATATGGACATTGACATTCATAAAGCAGCAAAAAAATGAAAGTGACAAAAGGTTGCCAGGAATAGCGATTCTGTTAATATTTTACATTAAACAGTGAAGACATCACAAGCCAACTAAAAATACGCAAATGCAAAACCGAGTCATGCAGATCAATTATTTTAGTTTGAGAAATGCTTTTCACCTTTGAAAGGAATGAAATTAACCATCCGCAGTGAACATTAAAAAAAAAAAAAAATAGAGGACTTTCTGCACTTGGTCACGTAGACAAGTGCATTACATTCTCAGAAAGGGAACTTAAACAACCTCATGAAGAGGTGGAAGAAAATCTGAAACTTTGTGTTCTAATTCTCTTTTCAATATGCTATCCTAGAATGCTATCGAAGGAACAGATAATATCAACAACTACCTAGAAGATTGCGATAAATCTCAGATATCCTGCTAAGGAAGAGAAGGAATCACCTTTCAAACAGCTTAAATCTCCCGTCAACAATAGCAGGAACTTTTCTCATGGGGTTTATTTCTGAAATTGTATCACACAGAAGGAAAGAAAAATACTGAAGGAATCTTAAAGTGTCAAAATTAAATAACTAAAACTGAGATTAAATTTAACGTGTGGGTGTGTATATATATATATATGTACACACACATTTATATTTCATAAGATATCGACTCAGAATAAACTAAGAACTGATTACTTAAGTAAATGTGATTTCCTGTCATGAACCATCTCGGATTCCATTCTTCTTGCCTATTATGCCCTTCCTAGACACATTTTCCGATGTAAAGAGACATTTTGGTATGTTCACAAGATTTTTTTTTTTTTTAATCTTCTAAATGAAAATCTTTACTTCTAGATTATTGGGTATCTAAATTACTACTGTTAAACACAAGAAACAAACATATGCTTCAAAGCCCAGATCACAAAAATCGGATCTTTAGTTTAGTTTCGCAATAAATTAAGCCCCAACAAATGAAATATACCTCTGTACTCGGAAGATAATTGCTTACGCTTGGATAAGTCTACCCTGACCTCGTCAAATTCTATACCATTCACTCTTTACAAAAAATTGAATAAATAAATTAATTAATTCACAAAGCGGAGTAAAACAACAAGGAAAAGAAGAAAAACCCAGAATTCAAGTGACAAAAAAACACATGGAAATTACTTGCAGAAGATTATAACTGCACGAGATGGTTGGGACAATCTATCTGCGTATACTTTGAGCTTCATTTTTTTTTTCCTTTTTTAGCATTCGTTTTTTCCCAGAGATACTTCTTTCTTTTCCTTCGTTTCTCTCTCTATTAGACGCTCAAAACTCGCCGCTACAATGTCGCAGTAGCCGTGCTTCTGACTATCTGTGGCACGACACTCATCTTGTCGGTCTTGTTTAGATAATTGACATGAATAGTCCTTAATTATAAATATTTATTTAAATTGATTTTCATTTATTTAAAATTAATTCTCGTGTCTTTAATATATAAAAAATTATTTAAAATACCTATTTTATTAAATTAGAAATAGAATAAATATTTTAAATAATTTTAAAGTTATATTAAACAACTTTAAATAAAAAATTAATTTAAATATAAGTTTATAACTTATGAATAATTTACAAAAATAATATCTTCATTAATTTTTTATAAAATTCAAATTTTTATTAAAATCATAAATATATGTACATTATATGAGAATTTAAATGAGTTTTCTATATATTGAATAAATAGAGGTTAAATTAAAATAAATATCAATAACTTAAAGTTCATTTATGAAAATAATCCTTCTTGTTTTGTTTGTAGGTAAATTGCCATTTCATCCTTTATAATTTTATAGAATTAAGATTTGGTCCTCTTTTTTTTTTTTTATAAAGACACTTTGAACTGTTCTAAAAATGCAAAATAATCTTCTTCTTTTTTTACTAAGAAAGAATTAGATAAAATATACTACAAATATGACATATATAAGTTGAATTATATAAAATTCTTTTTTTACTTACCTTTAAATAATAAATTATATGTCACTTAAGTGACTTTTTTTTTTTGTTAAATTTATAAAGTATGTTAATGAACAAGAATTATTTTATATCATTTTAAAGAGTTTAGCTGCTTTGTTATTTGTAACTAGTTTGTACTTTATTAGACTTGAATTATTGTTTTTTTTTTTTTTTTGAAATTTAGGCTAGGTAGTCCATTTTGATTACTTGATTTAATAAATAACTGAATTTTTTTTATTTAATAAAATGATCATTTGTTATTTTCAGGTTTGGTTAATCAATTATTGACTATTTGACAATCGGTGATTTTCTAAGAAAATTCATTACTTATATAACGGTCAATCGTTATGTTCAATCAGTAATCGATCATTTAAGAAGATTGATTAATTATTTTAAGAAAAACAGCTTTTTAACTAATTTTTAAAAGCTTGAGTCATTTATTAAAAAACTTGTTAAAAAAAGCTATTTAACTATAAATCCTTTTTTTATTATTTTTAATGTAATATTGAAGATAAATAAATGATAAGGGTGTCAAAAAAGTACAAACTTGATTAAAATGTTCGAGCGTATCTATTGATTTCTATATCTAATAACCTTATTCAAAAAATTAAAAAAAAAATTCAATAAGTTAAAAAAGAGAGAGAGAGAGAGAGATTAAATCATAATGGGATAATTAGATTGCAGTTACAATTTATAAATATGGATTGATTTTTATCATAACTTAAAATTTTTTTTACAGAAAATACCATAAATTTGATTTATATTTGATAAATTATTTTTTTTATTATTTTCTCTCATCCCCCTCTCTCTCTCCCCTTCGATTCTCTCTCTCTCTCATTGAGACTACCGTCATCAACATCGACCAACCTCCGCTTGCCAACTGATATCCTCTCCTCTGCTCGTGATCTCCTCTTTGTCGTGATTTTCTTTAGGCAATCATCATGGGCCTCCATCGTGATCGAGTTTGATTACGTGATTCCCAGAACCACATCTCTTCCACAACGACATACACAGACTAGTAGTTATGTTCTCAGCATGTCGTAGATCTCCACCGTCGATAGAGCAAGGATCCACCATTGGAGCCAGAGCTTCAGATTTATAGAGCTCGCGATCTCGGTAAGCAAATGGCAGATTTGAAACTCATTATATTTTAGGGATCGGTGGTGTCAATCTCGCACAAATGTGGCCGAGAAGGCCGATGACGAAGGAGAATAGAATTGAAGCTTGCGATCTTGGTGGTAAGATAGCAGATCTAGTGTCAGACGATCATCGGAAGAGAGGGGGGTCGTCGAAGAGAGAAAGAGAGAGAGGGGGGTGGTTTGTGTGTTAAAGAGGGGAGAGAAGAGAGAAAAAGAGAGAGAAGGTGATTAGGGAAGAGTGATAAAGCTTAAATTAATGGTATATGTTTTATTTATCATTATCATATTATTTTGATATATAAAATTTTTACATTTAGTAACGAAAGATTTATCAATAAAATAGTAAATGAACTTTTTTTATTGGTGAATAAAACATTTGCCGATAATATTTTTTATAAGAGCATTTATCTCTATAGCAAAAATCAATATAAGACATGTCTAACATATGCGTTTGTGGCATTTTTCTAAAGTTTCCAATCGTGATTTTTTTAAAAGATTAGGGCAATTAATGGTCTTGATATAGAGGCCACAGCAGTTTGGGCTATCGTGGAAGAGCTGGGCTCTCTTAAGAAGAAAGCCCAAATTTAGAAGTCCATGTTGTGCCTAGTTTGTACTAGATAGCCCAGTGGCCCCAATCTGCATTTCTGGAAATGACACCGTTGGCCCATACGGTCCAAACGTGCGTACCAATATGTATTCAGATTTCAGAACCTGAAACTTCTGAAAGGTGCAGTAAATTGACCAATCGATGAATGATGGTGGGAAGCCTTGACCTCAGAGGAAACCATTTCATGTGGGCCCACGTGACTGACCGCGGTGATTAAAGAAAAGCTGCAAGATCGGTCTACTTGGACACGTGGAGATATCGTGAGGTCTCGTTCACACTGATCTTGTGTGGTACGATCATAGTTAATGATGATCAAGTCATTGACCTCACCAGCCCCGTTTCTCTGGTCTCTCCCTGCTTTGATCTTCTTTGGCCCCATTGAATTCATTTCAGCATTTAATTTTCTAGTTTTAATGCGATGTGGTACATGTTCTCATACATTTTATACGTGCCAAACTATCCTCCTCTTCGGTTGTAAACGTATCCTAAACGTATACATTGATACGAACGATTTCCTAAATCATCGTGTGTAGTGTCGTATACTCAATCATAAAGCCAGAAATTTTTACTATAAGGCTAATTATTACACAATGGACAACTATGTAGCATATAGTTTTTATTTCTAAGTGGCTATTAAGAAATTTTAGTCATAATTTTGGGCTTTATTTTTTAAAGAAAAGTTAAGGTAGCCCTCTAATTCTTCATTAATTTCATCTATATATACAGTAATTTAACAATAAAAGATTACTCAGATTGAATTGTAATCAAAGGTTGAAATATTGATTCCATAATGAATCTATATACGTATAAAATAAGTGTTCCCTTAAAAAAAAAATGTTTCTTAGTACTATAGGCTTTCCTTTGTATAAGATAAGGTTGTCTTTGTTTGGCAATTATTGTACAAGACCATCCAGATGCATAGTAAATTACTTGTACTTCATGGAACATAATGTGATGGTGATGGGACTGCCTAAAAAACCTAATAAATAAGCGTTAGCGGGATAATATCACTCTCTTTTTTATTAAATTCACGTTATGTTTTGAACTAAACACATGACTTCGCGTGAAGATTAATTGCACGAGTAGTACTCTTGCAGATATATATATATAGTTTGTACTTCATGTATAGTCTGATTTGGGCAATATATAGAAGTGTTGCCACTATCCTAATTTTCTTTTTTCTAATTTATTAGGGTCTTTGTCCAAACATAACCATTACATGAGTTGAACTAACGTCCTTGGCATTTGCTACTCTTAGGAAAGAATAAAAAACAAGAAATAAAATAATTGAGTTTGTCACACATGTGATAGTAATTACATGAATGATAGCTTATTTACTTACTAGATGATTTAAACTCATATATAGCAAAGGTCAGGCAGAAATAACTCATGCATATAGCAAATTTCTTACCACAATTTTTTTTTAAAGAGAAACTTTTTAGATTATGCTTTTTGTGTTTGATATAATAGTGACCTTCTCTTCATTTAATTTGGTGAGTTTCACTAAGACTCACATGATAAGACTTGCTTGATATAATGCGAATATTTGCAATTACTCATTTTGATTTTGTTCAGGTTTTGTAACTTCATGTATATCACTAAATACCAACACACACACACAAATATATATATATATGCACATATTTAGTTACAATTTTAACTTGTTAAAGGTTTTAAAGGTTTTTGTAGTCCATTTACTCGTAAATTATGTGTGTTCTACTTGTCTCTATTAAAAGCAACTTGTTAGGCGCTTGTAATCTCTTGAAATGCTTGTGACCCTATTTAATGTTCTCGCTTGAAACGTTGAGTGTATCTTTTAATATAGTTTATATGGAGCTTAATCTAACCCTCTTGGGAAAGTCCAAAACTAGTTGAAGAACATTATAACTGTCCATTTTTCCATTACTCTACACATTTTCTCAATATCCAAGATGAGTGGATCAGATATGGAGCTCCACTTTAACAAAAATGAAACCGCCCTCTCTTGATTCTCTCCTCATCGAGAGAGGAGAAGAGTTTACTACTGAGAAACTGAAATGGAAATGATAAGGAAAAAGGACCATCCTTTTTTGAATTGTTTAAAGCTGATAATCAGAAGCGGAAACAGAAATTAGAATTTTATAAATTTTTTGCTCTGAACAGCTCGTTTTGTGAGCCCAGCCTTTTCTGCCATAACAAGACAACTCTCTCTCTTCTCTCTCTCTCTCTCTCTATAATCTTTGCTAGACTGTGGACTTACTTACATGGTTTTCTGTTTCATGGTGGAGACCTTTTCCGAGCTCTTGAAAATGGCGACAGTCTGAAAGTTTCAGCTTTCTAGAAGGTAAAAAAAAAAAAAAACAGCTTTTGGTTATATGTATTGATATAGTTTTTTTTGAGTATTTCCATGGTTAGAAACTTGAAATTTTGGTTTTGGTAAGTCAATGATCACTGTGCCGTAAGTTCAGATCCAATGCATGAGCTTAGAAAACTCAGAAACTCCAATGCTGATATGGGTGGTGGTGAAAGTTTGTTAGTACATTTTCCTGAAAACCAAACAGATCCCAGAAAAATTAAGTGATACTTTTTCTTTTTTCTTTTTTCGGTTCTCGTTATGCAATTTTGCTATTTTTTTCCCCGTCTTCTATGTTGCATATTGCAGTGGAATCACCTATGTAGAAGTGCCCATGTGTGTTAAGCGGGGTTTTAGGATCTTTACTTTGAAGCATGGAGTTTTAAATATACATGTATGTGTTTGTATACATATATTTACACGCTTAAATTATTTTTTCACGTTGAACATTATACCCTTCTACGAGGAAGTAATGCACATGCTTCTGCACAAAAAAATCTTTAAGAAAAAAAAAAACTATTCCCTTTTCTCGATTCAACCCAATCAAATTGTCCAACTCTCACCTTTTAGTAATTCTCAAGTCGAGTCAATTTTCATAACAAACAGATCTTATTTATTCTCATTTTTGTTGAAGAAACTAACGAAATATTACTACAAAAAAAAAGAAAGGACCCAAGAAGGAGCAAAATTAGTTCCAATATGTGCCTCAGATTTTCCTCTTGAAAATAGGTTTACAATCTTTTTTTTTTTTTTTACACCATTTTTTTTTTCTTTTCCTAACTGGTTATAACACTTGTTCTCTGCTTTTCAGGTACTTCTTGACCATAATTCATTTCCATTTATCAACATCCAATTTCTGTCACCATGAACAACCTCAAGCTTGGAGTGGAAGTTGTTAGTGCTCACAATCTTCTTCCCAAAGACGGCCAAGGTTCTTCTAGCGCCTTCGTCGAGCTCTTTTTCGACGGCCAGCGATACCGAACGACGATCAAGGAAAAAGATCTGAATCCGGCTTGGAATGAGAGCTTCTACTTCAACATCTCCGACCCTACAAACCTCCATTACCTCCCTCTTGATATCTATGTCTACAACAACGTTAGAGCCACAAACGCCAGGTCTTTTCTCGGAAAAATCACCCTCACCGGAACCTCCTTCGTTCCCTACGCGGACGCCGTCGTTTTGCACTATCCGTTGGAGAAGCGCGGCATCTTCTCGCGTGTGAGAGGAGAGCTTGGCCTTAAAGTTTACATAACTGATGATGCTTCAATAAAGTCTTCAGTCCCAATTCCTTCTGTCGAATCACACAAGGATAATTTTCGGGTTTCTCACGAGGAGAAAGTTTTGAATCCAGTGACAAACACTTTCTCTAATCACAGAGTAGAGTCAAGACACACTTTTCAGCACCTTCCCAGTCCAAATCACCACCAAAATCACCATGACCATCACCATGATCATGATCATAATCATGATCATCACCATCATGTTTCTTATTCTCCGATTGTTCATCACAACGCGGCGAAATATGGCATGGAGGAGATGAAATCCGAGGTGCAGCCTGCAAAATTGGTGAGAATGCACTCTGCGTCTGCGGCGCAGCCTGTTGATTATGCACTCAAGGAAACTAGTCCTTTCCTCGGAGGTGGGAGAGTTGTCGGGGGGCGAGTGATTCGTGGGGACAAGACCGCTAGTACTTATGATCTCGTCGAACAGATGTATTTCCTCTATGTAAGAGTCGTCAAGGCTCGCGATCTTCCCGCCATGGATGTCACGGGAAGTATTGATCCATTTGTAGAAGTTAAGATCGGAAACTACAAGGGAATCACCAAGCATTTTGAGAACAGGCAGAACCCCGAATGGAACCAGGTTTTTGCGTTCTCAAAAGATCGAATGCAGGCTTCTGTGCTTGAAGTTGTGATCAAAGATAAAGATCTTGTTAAAGATGACTTTGTGGGGATTGTGAGGTTTGACATAAACGAAGTGCCTCTCAGAGTTCCACCAGATAGTCCTTTAGCCCCGGAATGGTACAGGCTTGAGGACAAGAAAGGGGAGAAGATAAAAGGCGAGCTCATGCTTGCGGTGTGGGTCGGAACTCAAGCCGACGAAGCCTTCTCAAACGCATGGCACTCCGATGCAGCCATCCCTGTCGACTCCAGCCCTGCAGCCTCTACCATGATCCGCTCGAAAGTCTACCATTCCCCAAGACTATGGTACGTCCGTGTCAATGTCATCGAGGCGCAAGATTTAGTCCCGACAGAGAATAACCGCTTCCCAGACGCTTATGTCAAGGTACAAATAGGCCACCAAGTGATGAAAACCAAGCCAGTTCAAGCTCGAACCCTCAATGCACTTTGGAACGAAGATCTTCTCTTTGTCGCGGCCGAACCATTCGAAGATCATTTAGTACTCTCCGTTGAAGATCGGGTTGGACCGGGGAAAGATGAGATCATTGGAAGAATGATCATCCCATTAAGCATTGTGGACAGAAGAGCTGATGACCGTATGATCCATTCCCGCTGGTACAATTTGGAAAAACCGGTGATCGTTGACGTCGATCAGCTAAAGAAGGAGAAATTCTCAAGCCGAATTCACCTCAGAGTGTGTCTCGATGGAGGATACCATGTCCTTGACGAGTCGACTCACTACAGCAGCGATCTTCGTCCCACGGCCAAGCAGTTGTGGAAGCCGTCAATTGGGGTTTTGGAGCTGGGAATTCTGAACGCCGTCGGGCTTCATCCGATGAAAACCCGCGACGGAAGAGGGACTTCGGACACCTATTGCGTCGCCAAGTATGGCCAAAAGTGGGTCAGAACAAGAACTTTGGTAGATAACTTGTGTCCTAAATATAACGAGCAGTACACCTGGGAAGTGTTCGATCCTGCAACGGTTTTAACCGTCGGCGTGTTCGACAACAGCCAGATTGGCGAAAAGGGCTCCGGCTCCAACAAAGACTTGAAAATCGGAAAGGTTCGAATTCGAATTTCGACGCTTGAAACGGGGAGAATCTATACTCATTCTTATCCCCTGCTTGTTCTTCACCCCACTGGGGTGAAAAAAATGGGAGAGTTGCATTTGGCCCTAAGATTTTCATGCACATCTTTTGTTAACATGCTTTACACATACTCAAAGCCTCTGCTTCCCAAGATGCACTACGTCAGGCCTTTTAGCATTATGCAGCTCGACATGCTCCGCCACCAGGCGGTAAACATCGTCGCGGCGAGGCTCGGTAGAGCGGAGCCGCCGCTGAGGAAGGAGGTGGTTGAGTACATGTCGGATGTGGACTCACACCTCTGGAGCATGCGGCGGAGCAAGGCAAATTTCTTCCGCCTCATGACGGTCTTCTCGGGGCTTTTAGCCGTCGGGAAATGGTTCGGCGACATATGCATGTGGAAGAACCCCCTTACGACGATCCTCGTCCACATTCTCTTCCTCATGCTGGTTTGTTTCCCTGAGCTGATTTTGCCAACTGGTTTTCTCTACATGTTCTTGATCGGAGTGTGGAATTATCGGTACCGTCCCAAGTACCCTCCCCACATGAACACTAGGATTTCACAAGCGGAGGCTGTTCATCCCGACGAGATGGACGAGGAATTCGATACTTTTCCGACGTCCAGGAACCCCGACATTGTAAGGATGAGGTATGACCGGCTAAGAAGCGTCGCCGGGAGGATTCAGACGGTTGTCGGCGACGTGGCGACGCAGGGGGAGAGGGTTCAGGCACTTCTGAGCTGGAGAGACCCGAGGGCTACTGCCATGTTCATTACATTTTGCCTTGTTGCTGCTTTAGTGATGTATGTGACGCCGTTCCAGGTGGTGGCAGCCTTGATGGGGTTCTATGTGATGAGGCACCCGAGGTTCCGCCATCGGCTGCCGCCGGTGCCCGTCAACTTCTTCCGGCGCCTGCCTTCTAGAACTGACAGTATGTTGTAAATTTTTTATTTTGGGGAATGGTATCAAGCTCCTGTTTGTAGGGATTGACTTTTTTGGATATTTCTTGATGTACTTGTTATTGTTATTTGATGTGGTGCTAAGTTGGCTACAATGTTGATGTTTTTGTTATGACTATGAGTAATTGTTTTGGGCTACGTTGGTAAGTCATGGTAGAGCAAATTTTTGGAGGAGGCCAGGTGGTGCATTTTTTGGTACTCTGTTTTATGGTGTTGAGCTAGTCATTTGGAAAATGCCAAAGATAAACTCGTAATCCGGTTGTAATAGACAACTCATAAAAAAAGATCATAAGGCACACATAGTTTGGGCTTTTGCAATAATAAAGATCATAAAGATCATTATTTTAATGTGGAACCCATATAGAAAAATACTAAAAAAAATTTCTTGAAATGAACTATATTTCAGTCTACATTCATAACTGTATGTTCGTATACATGTACGCTTGATTTTGACCTGAGAGCGTCCAACCAGCAAAAGTCAACATTTCTTATCAAATAACTGCAAGAGAGACCCAACTCATGCAAGAGCCACTACATTATATTATGGAAAAAGAGAAATATATAGACTTCCATTGTTACATAACCATATATTCTCTTGTTATTTATTCTATAAAAAATTAAAAATATTATAATATGACCCTTCTTCAATGTTCAATGTCCACCATAAGCAGTTTCAAATAAACCACATTCTTAGCATTCCTCAAAAAGTATACTCCCAAGGATTTCCACTTTTAAAATCATATACATTTGTAAGTCTACGTGGACGTATCTATACAGGTACAATTCACAATTGCTTGTCTTTAGAACGTCCAAACAGCATGTCAACTTTTGATTTTTATCTCATTCTAAACAACCAATATATTAACTAAGTAAACAGATACCAGCCCTTTAAATATTTTATGTCTCTCTTATTAGTAGCTGAAAACATACATTCATTTCTATATATGTACATAAATATATATATATATTTTCAATCACAAACCAACGTGCACGCAAACATGGTGCAACTTCTACTACGTGCTTTCACGTTTCTCAATTATTGCATGACACAATGCAATTTTCCCACACTAGAAAAACCAGAAGCAAAGGCTCTTTGCAAGCACCAGAAGAGGCAAAAATTTTCAATCCCAAAATATGGCCATCACACTGACCAAAAAGAAACCCCCCAGAGTTTCCAAGAAACAAGAGCCAAAGAAGTGTTGTTCCTCTTGCGCAACTCTACTCGGATTCATGTACAGAATCCCCCTTGCCCTTTCCTTCTTGTTTCTCATCTACCTTTGGTCTTCCTCCACCACCATCATCTCTGGCAAGATTCTTCATGTCTGTGTCTCCTCGAGGAAGCTCAACAATCTTTACTGCCTATCTGCTGGCACACAGCCAAACTTTGAAATCCCGATTCCAATTGTTGAAAATAGCACTCTTGTTAGTCCTATTGCCTATGTGGAGATGAAGAAAGAAATCTCAACTCCAATAGTTAGCCACGTTTCTATTAGTAGTTCTGTTGCCAATTTGGAGGTGAAGAAAGAAATCCTGACTCCAATCGTTCGCAATAGTTCCGTTACTAGTCCCATTGCCAATGTGGAGGCGAAGAAAGATATTCCAACTAGTCCAATAGTTAGCCATAGTTCTAGTAGTAGTCCTATTGCCGATTCGGAGATGAAGAAAGAAATTCCAGCACCTGTCATTAGCAATAGTTCTATTAGTAGTCCTATTGCCGATGCGGAGGTGAAGAAGGAAAATGTTCTTCAACTTGTTAGGGATGGTTCTGATCCTACTGTCAGTGTCAGCTGGGGCAATGAAAAGGAGATTGCAGGCGCTGTGAAGTCTGTTGAAGAGCAACTACAAGTGCTCCGCTCGTGGTCCTCGGGCAGGAACCAAAAAGCCTGTGATGGGAGGGGGATTTATGTCTATGATTTGCCATCAAAGTTCAACAAGGACTTGGTTGGACAGTGCAGGGACATGGTTGCATGGATGGACTTCTGCAAGTATTTCAGCAACGAAGGGTTGGGAGAGCCTATCCCGAACCTCGGAAAAGGGTGGTACCGGACTCATCAGTACTCTCTGGAGCCTATATTCCATTCAAGAGTCCTGAAGCATCCTTGCAGGGTTCACAATGAGAATGAAGCCAAGCTTTTCTATGTTCCGTTCTACGGCGGTTTGGACATCCTGAGATGGCATTTCAAGAATGTCTCCAATGATGTCAAGGACACTTTGGGGTTGGAATTGATCAAGTGGCTCGAGAGACAAAGGCCTTGGACTCGGAAGTCGGGGAAAGATCATGTCTTTGTGTTGGGAAAAATATCATGGGATTTCAGGAGAAACCAAAGTTCATGGGGAACCAGATTCTTAGAGCTTGAGCAAATGCAAAACCCTGCAAAGCTCTTGATCGAACGACAACCGTGGCACGTAAACGACATCGGCATCCCACATCCAACCTACTTCCACCCGCATTCAGATGAAGACATCATGTCCTGGCAATCTAAAATCATAAGTTCCAACAGAAAACACCTCGTCAGCTTCGCCGGAGCAGCACGCCCCGATGTCCCCAAGAACATAAGGTCAGTTCTGATCAAGCAATGTACTTCAGTGGAAATTCAGAAATGCCAGTTTCTTAATTGCAGCACAGGCGGATGCAGCCAACCCGAATCGTTGATCGAGCTCTTCATGGAATCGGAATTCTGTTTGCAGCCTCCCGGAGACAGCCCGACTAGAAAATCTGTATTCGATTCGCTAGTATCAGGCTGCATACCAGTGATATTTGATCCCTTCACAGCTTACTATCAGTATCCGTGGCATGTGCCCGAAGATTACGGCAAGTACTCGGTGTTCATAGACCAGAAAGAAGTGAGGAAAATGGAGGTGAATGTGGTGGAAAAGCTGAAGAAGATCACCAAGAAAGAGAGGGATGATATGAGAAGGTTTATTGTGTATGAGTTGTTGCCTGGTCTGGTTTATGGGGACACCGATTCTCAGCTCGAGAGGTTTCAGGATGCGTTTTCCATCACAATGAGTAATCTCCTGGAAAGGGTCAAAAGATTGGAAGAGAGCTGATCGTTTTTATTTTTGTTTTTATTTTTTTTTTCAATTCATTTATTGCTTTGTTAGAGTTCAATAGACATGGTTGAGAAGGAAAATGAAACTCATCTCAGAGGAATGCAATCACATTGTTTCATTTGATTTGTACTTAAATCTTTATGTTTTCCCTTTTTCTTTTTTTGTTATACCAAAAAGTGCAAACTCAAATACATATCAACTTTGTAACTGTTTAGAAACCCTTTTTTTTTTTTTTTGGTTCATTGCTATAGTGCCATTGGATTCAATATGATTTGTTTCCAACAACAAATATTCAATTTCCAAGCAAATGTACCTAAAAATAAAAAATAAAGTCTAAACAAATGCTCATTGTTCATTATTGACAAAGATTGAAGTAAGGAAATCCTAAATTCACACAAATGAAATCAATAAATAACTATACAATAAAAGAATTGTTTTTATTCACATATTCGAATTCAGTATTCAAATTTTGTTTTTACATAGCTTTCTTTAATATAACAAAAACTATACTATATTTTCTGTTTAAACTTATTGTTTAAACTGATGAATCAGAAGGATATATTATTCTACCTGAATTAAATAAAAGAATAAAAACGGATCTATACTCCTCAAATTCCAAATTCTAGAAAATGGAAAATGGGAATGCACCATTTTATTGCTGATTTTAGTAGCCCAACTTGAGGCTGAAAAGGACACCTTTGCGAAACCAAACCGTCCATTTCTTCCACACAAACGCCTTAAATTCCCAAGCCAATGACAAAGACGGAGATTCCCTAGAAAGAGAAATTGTCTACGAACATGCTAAGGGGAAAAAGAAAAATAAAAAGGCAAAAAAAAAAAATTCTGCATTGACACCTGATCAACCATCATCACAGCCGTCCGATATTAAAACACAATCCAATAACGCATACTCTGATGCATTGATCTTCGTGGTCAATGGGGTAAGTACAAAAGTTAATTTATAAAATTAAAAAAATATAAATATAAAGTTTAGAAATAGTGCAAATGTGAAAATTCATATCTCATAAATTTTTAGAACTTATTTTAAAAAATAAAATAAGTAGGGATGCCTGCCCGGTGCCCGCCATCACATGGCCCTCAATGGTTCCGCCACCGCGGTCATAGCACATCAGGGAGCACTGACATCTGGTCTTCATGCCACGTGTGGGGCCAGAATTCAGCCACGTGTCAACATCATCCTTCACAAGCGCGAGACGGCAACTATATGACCCACACGACAGTTCTGGCTTTTATTATATATATATATATGTATGTTTGTATGTATTCGGTCAATATATGTATATATTAATCCCTTTGTCTCGATGCTTTGTTATTCAACTCGCCTTATCGCCCAAAGATATCTGAATTTATCCAAAATTTCGGCTTCTTTTCATTTGGCAAAGCCATTCTCGTCCAAAACCGAGCAGACCCTTTTGAGTTCTTCGCAGGTGCCTTCTTCGTGCTGTACGAGGATTGTTCAAGCGCGGTTTTCGAGGCCCGTTTGGTCTGCTTCGCGATCATCGGAACATACGATGGCCAGCCAATCCAACAAAGGATCTGTCTACGATTTCACTGTTAAGGTTTGTCCAACTTTCGTTTCATCTTCTTTTCCGATTAATTTTCCGTTTCTGTCTGCGAAAAGATCATAGCGTTGGGAAAACGAACGCCCTTCTGGACGACGTTAACTGAAAATAAATTAAAACGACTGTGGTTATCGGACGACGAAAAATCGGGTGGAAAAACGACAATATCCTTGTAAAAGGACATAACTGACGACAACTTAAAAGGTTATAATATGTGTGAAACGACAATGAAGATGAGAATTCTCGGTTGTAAAGTTTAATTGTTGTTTTCTTTTCCGATATTGGTTTTAGGGGAGCCAGAAGTAGAAGTTCACACGGTTGATTTTGTTACTTTTGACGTCTTTTAAAGAGAATTAGTTGATATAACTATAGAAAAGAGATGAGCTTTATAAATAGAATTTGTCCAAGAATTTTTCTGTTTTCAAATAACATGGTGAATTTTATTCAACAAACTCCATTTTTGAACAAGAAGTTTGCTGTTATATATTATATTAGTTTATATATAATGTGTGTGTGTGTGTGTGTGTGTGTGTTCTTGTATTTCCAGGATGCAAAGGGAAATGATGTTGACCTGAGCACCTACAAGGGGAAGGTTCTCTTGATTGTCAATGTTGCATCACAGTGGTACACACCATTCGGCTTTTAGTTTTCACAAATTTATCGCTTTCTTTAATTGTTTACGGTCTGGTGCTTGAAAGTCTTTTTGACTCTTTTGATTTGTAATGCAGTGGCTTGACCAACTCAAACTACACTGAGCTGAGTCAGCTGTATGAGAAATACAAGAACCAAGGTTTGGTTTGGCTTCAGTATCTTATACTCTCTCTCACTTTTTACTGCCTTTAACTGTGTTATTAGGCCTCTCTTTCTCCCTCTCTCATTAAAAATTTCACCTTGAATTCTTAGTTTTCACTGCAAAGAGATCGGAAACTCCTCCAAGGAAGTGCCATTTTAGCTGTTACGATTTTTTACCTCATTTTATCTTTTTTTTTTTTTTTCCATTCCACAGCAAGTGCCATTTTACCAATGTAATTATGAAACAACTTTGGTGTGTTCAATATGATTAGAGTAGAGATCTACCACCCACCCACCCCCACTTTCGATTGCGGCAATAAAGTCTAATCTGTATGTCTGACCTTGTAGGATTTGAAATCCTGGCATTTCCTTGCAACCAGTTTGGAGCTCAAGAGCCAGGAACCAATGAACAGATCGTGGAGTTTGCTTGCACCCGCTTTAAGGCTGAATATCCCATCTTTGACAAGGTAGGACAATTGCGATGTTCAATCCATCCCTTGTTTTCCTCTTGTTGATTTGAGTTCTTGAATGAAAGAAGCGTAACTCCACACCCATCCTCCCCCCTCTCTTTTTTAGCTTTCCCTGTTGTAGTAACTTATCAGTAGAGAATTCTTTTTAAGCAATTTTGACATTTGTAGTGCGTTTGGAAACATTATTCATCTTATATTATATACGAATGCAACACATGTGTATTTGGTTACTTAATGTATTTTATTCAAATACAAATACATTTGAACAATAAAACAGCTCAAAACATAATTGATCCATTCCCTTTTTCTATCTACTTTTATCAAGCACATCACATACTCTCTCTCACACCAACCACCCAAATACACGTTACATTTGAATACAATATAAGAAGCAAACATTCAAAAGTATATTGTATTCCATTTGAATACAATACACAATGAATCTAGTTTCCAAATAGACCATTAAAATACTTTTCTGTAGGCTTTCTAGTGGATGTAATTTTCATGTTATTTGAACCTTGCTGGTTGCCTCCTCTTTTGGAGCTCCCGTTTTCTCTAAGATTTGGCCTCATTGGTCCATTATAAAATTCTGTTGATAATCGAGAGGGGGTTGTCTAATAGGTACTAGTTATGAGACTAGTGCTAAAGATAAGTACTTTAATATTCTAGTGTGTTTTGTAACTCCTTACCTTGTAAGGGATATTATACCAGTAGGGATGTCAAAATGAGATTCATATTGTGCTTTGTTATGAAGTTCTTCTGGAGGATGAAAGCTCTTCTGACACAGATTATTCAAACACTTACACGAATAGTTTTTGGATCCAAGAAATCAAAAGCAGCTTTAGGAATCTCTGCTAAACAGGCCGTTAGTGTTTTAATATTTTGATGTGATTTAGAACTCCTATCTTGAAAGGGATGCTATACTAACAGGGTTTTTTTTTTTTTCTTATAATATATTGTTGAATTTTCATTTTAATTATAATTAATTTACCGCTCTTTGATCCAATTTTAGGTGGATGTGAATGGTGAGAATGCTGCTCCAATCTACAAGTTCTTGAAGGCAAGCAAGGGAGGACTCTTCGGGGACAGCATCAAGTGGAACTTTTCCAAGTTTCTTGTTGACAAAGAAGGCAATGTTGTCGACCGTTATGCGCCCACAACTTCTCCTCTTAGCATTGAGGTATCGTATTACTCATTTATCGTTGACATTCATGATTCATTTGATTGAGGAATTTTACTTCCGATATCGGCTAAGTAAAATTCTGGGTTGGTTTTGCTTTTCTTCTTTCTGTTTTTGCAGAAGGATATAAAGAAACTTCTGGAAAAAGCATGAGTCGGCTCTTGATCGATAGCTTGGAGATCTGCTATGAATAAATGTTGTAATGAACATCTCCTCCATGTATACTCCCTGTGCTGGACATGCACTGGAGCTTGGATTTCGTTTTTCACGTATTATGGATACAATCTATAGTCTGTATACACTAATATTTAGCAAACTTTTTTTTTTCCTTTTTTCTTTTTAATTCAGTTATCAAAAGGGTAGTATGTTTTCAATGGGAAGTGCTTAATAAGGAGGTGAACACCCCATTCGGACAAAAAGTAGTCGTTTTTCAACTTCTATTGTGATGATGCTTTAATTTATCATCTTTCCAGTTGTGGTGTCGTTTTCATTTATTTGATCACTTGTTTTATTGCCGTCTGATACCTTTTTCATCGTTCACTTGTTTTACGTGTGGAGGTTTCTGATTTGTTGTCATTTCTCTACTTCTTGTCCTCTATGACCTGTGATGTAGTTTTAATTTTAGTGTTTATTATCAACATCGTTTCTCATAATTTTTACCATCAATTTTTTATTTTTGTGTCACTCGATTGATTTATTGCTGCTTGTTCCTTTTGGCGTCACTCGCTTGCTTTGGTTTGTTTCCGATGTGTTGTCGTTTTAGCTTTATTGTCGTTTTTTTACCTTTGGTATTGTTACCTTTTGTTGTCGTTTTTCAGTGTGCAGCGTTCACATCCCCCCTTCGGCGTTCTTGTCGTGTTTTTTCATTTTTTTTTTCCCTCAACTTGTTTTCGCTTTGGTTGCTGCATAATACATTTACTTTATTGTCGTGTTTACTTATTTATTTACTTTTCTCGATCAGTTCTATTCCCTTTGGCCTGTGGCACAGGTCATGCTTTTGTGTCGTTTCTCCAATGTTGTCGTTTTTCTTGATAATATTAAATATCGCATTCTAGTTTGTTGCCACAATTGGGATGGCGGTTTCTTTGGTCGGCTCTTGTTTAAAATCCCCTCCTGACCCATCTCTGGAAGGTCGTGTATTTCCCAACTGTGTCAAGCAGGGTTAAAAAAAAAAAAAATTGGAGCCATGTTTCACCTAACAAGGTAAAAACTAAACATGAAGAAAGACAACAAAATAATATTAAAATAAAATAAAATAAACTAACTAGCCTAATACAATGAATATAAAAAATATTCTTGAATGATGTCATAGGTATAGAATTTATATTTAATATGAATTTACATTATATAGATTATTTTTTAGTGATTTAGAAGCAAATAGCATAATCTTAAATAATTAAAAATTAATAGAATAATTAAGTTTACACATGTCTATTTTCTATTTTATCCATGTTTAGTGTGTGTGTTTTTTACTTTTTTTTTTTCACGTTTCTCTCTAATCTTTTTTTATTTTTTTTTATTTTGTTTCTATCTCTTCTCCTCTTCTCTCTTCCTTTCTCAGACATGTCATTGGCATTGCTGGATCATGAGTTAGCCATTGCCGGTGACAAAGGAACAACGGTCATGAGGCCTCACAAATCTCTCTCTCTCCTCGATTCTTCATTGGTTGCAGAATCACTATTATTGTCATCGCTGTCATAAATAAAGTCTTATCTCATGCCACCATCATAGATCCGACGATAAAACCATCACCCATGATTAGGGCCATTGATCATCGTCATTGTCGCCTCACTGTTGTCGTTCTTGGGCTTGCAAAAGAGGAAAAAAACCACAAAACCATAGAAGACAACATTATCGAAAAAATGGTAGTCTCACAATTCTCGTTGTCACTCTTGCTCACGACATCAATGGCAACAAGGATGATGATGGAGAAGATGACATCGAAGGCATGGTAAGTCGCTGCCAAGGAAATGGAGGAGAGCCGTGTAGAGAGATGGAGGAGAAATTTACGTGTGAATTCTTGGAGGTATTTTTGAAATTTTGATATATTTCAAATAGATGTAAATTTGAATTTACACTTGAAATATGCTATTTACTACATTTGACCTAAACTTATTTTATTCCATCATACTTTTATAGCTTATTTTCCTCATTGTCCCCTTTACAATATTTTAAGAGATAATGCCCTCTTGGTTACAACTTACAAAGTGTGAAAATATTGCAGGATCCAACTTTTCAAAACTTTTTATTTTGTGACAAATATCCGAGCCTAATGTTTAATTATGTTTGTGGTTTCTCTCCTTCCTTTGTGTATCTCCCTTTACTCAAAGCCTTCCCTAGCTGCGTTTGTCTTTATGTCGTTTTGTGCTATGATTCTCCTTTCAAGTTCATACTGTAACTGAAGAATCCGGACAATAGCCACGACTTGCTATCAAGGTTAGAATTGGTTTAGCATGTTATCTTCCTCCATAATTTGACTGTAACATGTTGCATCAATTTGTTGTTTTAAAACACTAATTACTAATTAGAGTGACATTAAATCAGTTATTATGGCTTCAAATTAGTGATCATTGTATGTCGTGTTTTAAGGATCTATAATCGTTCTATAAGGTCATATGATGAGAGTCGAAGCTCTTAATCCCTAGATCGTTTTCTTGATACCAGTTATATCATTCAAACACTCATAGCGTTAAAAACGACAGCATATCATATCAACGACAATAAGTTATGAAACAACAGTTACTGCAAACGACAAACTAAAAACGACAACATAAGAAAAAACGGTAATAACAAAAGGATATAAATCCAATAATGACAAGATATCTTACCAATGATCATACATTCTTTTATTTATTTCAACTTTTCGCATTTGAATTTCAGAGTTAAATGAATTCCATGCATGCAGGAAGTATGAAATGTCGTTAACTACTTTTAGTTTAATTCTCACCTTTTGTCTTCGTTTTCTCGATTGTTGTCGTTTATTCTCGTTCTTGTATTTTTTATTTTCATTTTTCAACGTCGTCCTTTTCTAATTTTCTTTGCTTTAGGTGTTGTTTTCTAACTTTTTGTCGTTTCTTATTTCATTTTCGTTTTTAGACTTTGGATGTTTCTTTTCGCTTTTGGTGTCGTTTAGATTGTTGTTCTCGTTTTTTTTTTTTTTTTTTTTTTTAGGGTATCTTTTATTTTATTACGTTACTCTTTTGGTGTGTTTAGTTATTTTCATGTCGTATTCTGCCATTCCGCCGTTTTCCATTTTTTGCTTGGTTGTTCTTGGTCCTTACTAATTTGTTGCCGTTTTCAACATGTGATCATTTTTAATCCCTGTCTTTCCCGCTTTCCCGTATTTCTTGAATATAAAACGAAAATATTATATTTAATCTTAATTTTTAAATATTAATGTATTATTTTTTTTAATAAATATTTAAATTATATTTACAAACAAAATATAATAAATGAGTTGTTACTTAAAAAACTAAAATTATAATTGATATGTTTAGTGTTATTCGTTAAAAAAACCCACTTTTTCATGTTCAATTTTTGACTGTACTGTTACATTCGACTTTAAACCAAAAAAGAAAAAAATGATTAGATAAATGTTTGATCTCGAATTAGCTATGGGCAAGAGTTCAAAAGAAGTAAAGGGCAATGTACTATTTTTAGAAAATCTTTAGAAAACAATATACTATTTTTTAACTGTATCTTAAAAAAAATAAACAAATATATAGCATAGAAAATATGAAATCTATAATCAAAATTAATTTTTTAATGTCTAACAGCGTACATGTAAAAAATTTACAAGGCTTTAAAGTTGATTGAATTCGGTAAAATACACTTTTTACAATAACCTTTTTCCAATAAAAAAAAAAAAGACAATAATTGCATTTGCAATTCCCTAATTAAAAAAAATGAAATTACATTAGTGGAAGAAGTAATTAATAAAGGTCCATAAAGGAGGAAAACGGAATAAGAAAAAGTATAGAGTCAAACCTCCCCCTCTAAGGTTTGTCTGGGTTTCCAGTTAGAAGACAGCAAAGAGAGAACTGAGAATGACAAGCCAGCCCAAACAAAATCCGGAAACGATCTACAACTTCACTGTCAAGGTTAGTCTCTTCAATCAAACATCACATGTAAAACTTTTAAACTCATCCTTTGATGAATATACTGGACTTTTTCTTTGTGATATCTTCCAAAAAATGTAAATTTTTTCGACATGGGTGTTCCTGGAGACTGCTGATTATACTGAAAGTGTTCATCTTTGGCATCACTACAAGGATTTTCGTTGTTGGGTACTCCGATTTTACCATGTTACTTGAAATTTCTTCCTGGTTTGTTTTGTTACTAAGGTAGAGCCAGGGTGGGGCCACTCATGGTCGAGTGGGGGCTTCCACCTCCCGTGATTTTTTTTTTTTTCAGTTTACTTTAAAAACTTTACATATTTAAATTTAATCATTTGTCCCCATAAAAATTTGATTACTCTTATACAAGTCCCCCTAAAAATTTCATCTTTAAACAATAGTCCATCCGGCTCCGCCGCTGGAGCCAAATGAGCAGATAACACTTGTGTATTACTTATTTATTTATTATTTTTAATAACAAGCTGAACCCATTTGGCCATATTCATGAGTCAGGAGTGGGAAATAGAAGACTTGTCTCAAGACTTGAACTTTAAGACCATTCAACTTGGTGATCTTTGTGAAAGAAACTCGGTGTTCTTTTGTGATTTTTTTTTTTGAAAGGTTCAACATAGAAGGAGATTTGGTAAAGTGGTCAACTTATATTATATTATTTTTGACATGAGTATCTTGGAAGTAGGAAGAGATTAGTTTTGTGTGCTATCTTGCATCAACTACTTGATTCTTTAGATAATTGAAATGCATGTTCAGGAAAAGGGAATGAATTGTTTTGAAAAGCGTGGCCTATGTTTGAAAAGTTTATAATGCTCCTTTTCAGCTAAGTTTGGAAACTTTAAAGCTTATTTTAGATCCTTTTCAGTTAGTCTCTAAAAATTGTCTGTATTATAACTTGCATATAATTCTGACAAATGCTACAAAAGGTAAATTTTGAATTTGTCTCCCTCTTTATGGATTAAATGTTGTTCACTTTATCAATACAAGCCGTAGTGACAGCTCGTTCGAGCAATTTCTATACGTGATTTGTACTCTACCAATGATCTATTACGTGTAAATCCAGGATGCTAAGGGGAACGATGTAGATCTCAGCACATACAAGGGAAAAGTCCTACTGGTAGTCAATGTTGCTTCTAAGTGGTATTCCTTCTCTCCTTCCTCCATTATTTGTCCCATTTTTGGTATCTGAATCCTCTGATTATGATCTAATTCTGATGTTTTGTGTTTGGTGATTTTGCGATTTTATCGCAGCATTCTACTTTTACTTTGTTTCGGCTGTATAATTTTTTAGAGCTTATCTTTTTTGTAGTATTTCGCAATTAACAATTTTGCTGTTGATATCTCTTTACTCACCACTTTTTTTGTTTTGTTAACACTGGAAGTGGAATGACCAACTCAAATTATACGGAGTTGAATCAAGTATATGAGAAGTACAAAGATCAAGGTTTGTGTTCTAAACTTAAACAGTTTCAAAAGTCTACTGTTCTCAATGAACATTACAAATTACCATGTTATGGTCAACTGGCTCTAGGGTGAAAAATGGTCACACATCCACCAACTAGACGAAGATTTTATTTTTTGTACTTAAAATTTTTTTCGTTCTCTTTTTCCCATTTTCATACTTTTATGGGGGCTTAATAGGCTTGGAAATTCTGGCGTTTCCATGCAACCAGTTTGGTGAGGAGGAACCAGGAAGTAATGAAGAAATTGTGGAATTTGTCTGCACTCGTTTCAAATCAGAATTTCCTATCTTTGATAAGGTAGTTCGTGTTCTTGGTGTCTTTTAGTCAGTTACCATAATGGTACCGGTCAGGCAATCCCAAGCACAAAGACGTCTTGCTTGCTTTTGTTTTTCTTTCTAGTCTAATTAGTTTGGCGAGTAAAGGAAAGATCTCATATTTATATCACTTATCATTACTCATCTTTGCAGAAACCTTGCACACATGTATACTTATGTATATAATAAATATACACGAACATGCATTAGATAGGAAACTGAGAGCTTTTGGACTTGTTAAGAACCTGTTCTTAAAAGTAAAATTTTGACACTAATGCGAATGTGATGAATCTAATATTTTTGAAGATGATACCTTCTATATAATGATTTCAATGTTCATGATAATATGATGTTCTGAAGTATTGCATGTTACAATTTGACATAGTTCTATGCCTTCTTGAGTGTGTTTTTAGAATGTAATTAAGTGTACATGGTGATGTTTACATTTTTTTTATTTCCTTTCCATTGAATATTAGACCTAAACCATATTTTGATAATTTTACCAGGTCGAAGTGAATGGTGATAATGCAGCTCCAATATATAAGTTCTTAAAGTCAGGCAAATGGGGAATTTTTGGAGATGACATCCAATGGAACTTCGCCAAGTTTCTGGTCGACAAGGATGGGAAAGTCGCTGATCGTTATTACCCAACAACATCTCCCTTTAGCCTCGAGGTAAAGCCCAGATGTCTAATTTTCTTATCATGCATTTTACTTCTTCGGAGTGCGTATATTGTTTGCAAGACCTCTCAGACATAATGCCACCGGAGTTGTTATAGGTGGTGACAATCAAGACTGTAACTAATCTAGCTTTATGTTATTTTTTTGGTAGCATGACATAAAGAAGCTCTTGGGGGTATGAGATGGCTGCAGACACGTGAAGGCATGAACAAGTGGACTTGAATTTAGGCCTTGATAGATATACTTTGCTTTTTGAATGTGTGAGAGCTGTAAGAACTTATGCTGTCAAGGTTGTAATGTTCATAGTTATCGTCGAGAAGGGATGATACCAGTTGTATGTTATCTGTTGACTGACCGAAATAAATGTTGTTTTGGCTATCACAAGAATATTAATACAGAGCTCTCCCTGGACAGCCTCTGTTCTTCCGTCTTGAAGCGGCCTTTTTCTTACTTTGGACGGCTCGAAAATTTGGTTAAATCCTAACAGCGAAAACATAAGAACTGAAGTCCCCGGCTTCAGATAAATGCACAAAAATTGAAGACGAGACACTTTTTAGGTTGTTTAGAAAACTTTCTTGAGAAGGTTTTATTCTCATCATAGAGTTTTTTAAGGGGAAAAGGGGTAATAATACTACCAACTCGTACTGTGTCCCTGTGAGGCCTGGCCAAGAACAGGTGAAGTGTGATAATACTATACTTTCTTTTTTCCTTTTTTTTTTTCTTTTTTTTTTTCAAGGGGTCCAAAAAAAAAAAAAAAAAGATTTTGTCCCTTCCGTATTTATACTGATTTTGCTCTGAGAATCAATCTATGCCCAACATTAGCCCACCAAAACTCAATTATTGGGTATCCTAACCAAAAAATAAAAAATAAAAAACTCAATTATTGAGTACGGATCAAGCCTTTTTCTTTGCTTTATTTTGGCTATAACATAATTGGAAGATTATGACGTTTTCTTTATTAATGTGGAGCCGTGTGGAAGTAAATAATGCGAACAAAAACAAAAAAACAAAAATGCAAAAAACAAAGCAAAAGAAAAAAATCATAAATAATATTAAAAATTAAAAATTGAAAAAAGCTTAAAAGGAATCAACTGAACTGAACTGAACTGAACTAGTCTAGTGTTTCGCCTCATCTCTCTCTCTCTCTCTCTCATTACAGGAGACAGGAAGGATGACAAGCCAGCCCACAAAGAATTCTGAGGCCATCTACGACTTCACTGTCAAGGTTAGTTCTCAAGTTCTTTTAAGTTTTTAACAGGTTAAGCTTTTTCCTTTTGTGGGTGTTTTCTCAGGAGGATTGTTTTGATGAAGATGTTCTTTTTTTAGCATTAACATTAACCCATTTGAGGATTTAAGATGTGGTCTTTGATTTTTTTTTTTCTGTTTTGTCACTTAAAGAGGAGGGAAAGCTTTTGAGTTTGCTGTGTCCACTAAAGAAATATGATATATATATATATATATATAGAGAGAGAGAGAGAGAGAGAGAGACTGGGATTGTTGAGGAAAACTGCACATATTTGAGAGACTTGCCCTAGGAAAAGAAAATAACTTGTTAAAAAATTTTTTCATATTATTAAGATTTGTTCATTGCAGTTCACATATCAGACAAGAAAAGCCAGATAAGTTCTGAATTATAGAGCTTTTTATCTTTTCCTTTTTTTTCCCCTCCCTTTTTCTGGCTTAACTTTGTGATTCTGCTGTGCCTTTTTATCTTATTTTATTTTAAGGCCTAGTATTTTTGTCTTTTGTTGTTCCATTATTTGCATGTTAATGCAGGATGGTAAAGGAAATGATGTAGATCTCAGCATTTACAAGGGAAAAGTTCTACTGATTGTCAACGTCGCTTCTAAATGGTATTTCTTCTCTTCCTTCATTTTGTGTTATATCCTTATTTTGCCATCTTAACTAAATAAATAGAAGGAAACATCATCTGCTAAAGTTTTTGGGGTTTGTTTTTTTCTTTCTTGTATATTATCACGTTTCTTTATTCACTACTTGTCTGTTTTGTTGATCATGGAAGTGGCCTGACCAACTCAAACTATACGGAGCTGAATCAGCTGTATGAGAAGTATAAAGATCAAGGTTTGCATTTTATTTTCTACATTTATATACTAGACAGATCTTAGAAAACCATCCTTAATCTGAGATTTCCATGTTTTTGTACTTGTGTGGCCTCTATGGTCTTCCTGCATCTTTTTGTGTCTAACTATAATTCTCTAAACGTTTGCGTCCGAGTAGTGCTAGCGATCCCCCCTTTTTGATACCAACGTGGCAAGGAGTTGTCATTTTTCAATGGTAGATGTAATATTTAACATTAAAGCTTTTTTGTAAAGGCACCTCCCGAACTTCTGGAATTTGACAATAATGTCCCTAAACTTTTTTCTTAGCTATCAACCCCCTAATATATATATTTTGGTACCATTGGTCCTTTTGCTCCCATCCATTAAAATGGGATGGTTATCTGCATGTGATAGCCCAAGAAGGGCAATGATGGTCCTTTCTACTAAATTTCAATATTTCTACCTGATCCTTATTCGATTATAACTCAAATTTGAACCTAAACTTTAAAATGAATTGACATGGCAATTTTTTAGGCACCTACCAGTAAAATAATAATAATAATAATAATAATAATAATACCTCATATGCCATGTAGGTTGGTTTGGCAAAGTTGGGTTTAGAGTTGGGATACCTACCATTAGTCTTTGTTCTCTAGTTTATATTTTGTGCAAATATATATTTTTATTTTTATTTTTCATATCCTTTTGTATTGTTGAATAATGTGGAGGCTAAAACAGGTTTTGAGATAGTGGCGTTTCCATGCAACCAATTTGGTGAGCAGGAACCAGGAAGTAATGAAGAGATTGCAGACTTTGTCTGCACTCGTTTCAAATCAGAGTTTCCCATTTTTGACAAGGTAGGTCCATTTCCATAAATTGTTGGAACACGGCATTTGACTTTGTGGATTGTTGCTTAAACCATTCTCTTTTGTTAGATTGAAGTGAACGGTGATGGTGCTTCTCCGGTATACAAGTTCTTAAAATCGGGCAAATGGGGACTCATTGGAGATGACATTCAGTGGAACTTTGCAAAGTTTTTGGTTGATAAGGATGGGAAAGTTTCTGACCGTTATTATCCCACCACTCCTCCACTTAGCCTTGAGGTAAAAACCCGAATGCCTAATTAACATTCTTCGAATAATGTCAGGGACACAAATTCTAACCTTTAACTTTCAATTACCAACTGTAATATGTGAGTTGTCGTTTTTATTGATAACTCAGTGCCATATAAGTTGGGATTAAAATTGGTGGCTGTCTGGCTGTAGCATTAGTTGTCTTCAGGCTATGTTTCTTGAGCCGTGCTATCGAGTGCACAAGTAACTCATCTAGCTTTGTAACGTTATTTGTATTATTTGCAGCGCGACATAAAGAAGCTGTTGGGAGTGGCATGACTAGAGGGATCAACAGATAACCTTTCATTTTATCAGTTTTAGAGCTTGTAAAAGACCACTTTTAAGGGTTGTAAATCCACTTTGTTGAATAAATGGAGATGGCGAGAGAATACAAACCCCTATTTGCCTTGTTTATGTATTTTTCTATCATATAAGCCCTCCTTGGTTCCTTGGCTGATAAATATCACGTCTAAATGACTAGAATAAAAAGTTCAGATTCAGCAAAATAAATAAATAAATAAGGCTGACGAAGAACTTCAATATGACAATATAGGATATCCAAGAAAATGACTTATATAAAATATTTTCTAAATACCTTAAATTTTGTTAAATTAAAAAAAAATTAACAAAAATTGTCAATGATTTTTCACTGAATGAATAATCAAAGTACTTATTAACTGATATCAATAACGCACGCTATCATTAAAGATGATCAATTATTAATTAATCAAATTAAATCAATCAGTCAACATTTTAATTAAAGGGATCTATCATTTTTTATATAAATAATTTTCCAAAAACTACCAACTAAGCTAATTTTTCTACCAGTATCAATTGATAAGAAAAATAAAAATAAACATACGTATTACATTCTCCGTTTAACAACAACAATAGTGATGGTTAATAATAAAACACTGTATATTTCAATGGCGAAACTGATAAAGCTAGAAAGGAACAGAAAAAACCAAAGATTTAATTGGGAATAAAATAAATAAATAAAGAAAATGAAGCTTCGACTCCAAGAAATGAATGTGTCTTAAGCTACAGATGAGTGTATCTTGACCTCCCAAATAAACCAGAAACTCCTTCAACAAGTTAACATTGTTACTCAAACCTCGAAATTTCGCAATGACGTCCGCTTTTGTTACAACGATGATATGTTAAGCACAAACCCGTTACCCACCCGCACAGGGGTGAAGAAGAGTTGGTACAAGGTTACACATTCTCACAGATTCATTCAGTTCATTTACAACAACACATATATACAAAAATTGCCATGTGTCTGTTGCATATGCAAAGTTTTCTTTTTCTTTTCTTTTTTTTTTTTTTTCCCCCTCATCCACGAGTCAAGTCGATACCAGTGTGGGGAGTTCTCAGATCGACTGGCCGCGAACCGGGCCACAGTCCCGAACCAGAGGGAGCGTAACTCTGACCGGGCGGAGCACTAGTTGGTGTAACTAATTTATCACTATGCTGAGGCTCGGAACTCTCATCACCCTTCGGCCCAGCTACTTGCTTGTTCTTGGCCTTGGTATTACCATGTACAAAACTGCATACTACTACCTGTTGCGGAAAGCAACTAGTATTCTATGATTAGAACCCGAAAAAACAAGTATCCGTGAGGTCAAAAAATGGGAGATAGGTGTGGAAAGAAAATACCTGGACTGGGCTGGCTGCCATAAGCATTGCCACACCACCACCAACAACATGACCGTCGGGACTAGACAGGGAAACGCTTACGCCCCCGGTTCGATTGCGGGGACCACCATCCTCAGCAACTAAATAAGAACCTGACAAACACAAGATCTGGAAACGGCCCTGTAAAGTCATGGAAACAATTACCTTTAGCTAAGCTGTTTATCAATTAATTCGTTCGAAAACAATAAAAAGGGGTTTTCATAACCCATGTACAGGGAAACTCATACTAACTGAAAAGCAGTATCACTCGCTAACAAGAAAAATGGATGAGTTTGACTATGATTCCATGTGGCTGCCACTATCAACGAAGAAATGAAAACATAAATGCTATCTGAAAAAACCTTGGAACATAAAATGATATGTAAACTTAGTGTGCGATTCTTGGACTTGCTATCCTAAGCTATCAAAAGTCGGCAAGAATACCCATATATTAGTACAGTTTAATTTTATTACTAGATTAGACCTTACGTTAATTTATGCAAATTTTTCTTTCTTTTTTTTAAAAGCATACAATAGTCCTTTCTTGTTTTCCCGTCCAATATAACGAGTTGATCAAATCAAATCATCAAAAACCCAAACTGGATCATGTCCCATGAATACAACCAGGTACCAACCCACGGCTTCAAACATCCAAAACATGTCACTATCGCCTCAATTTTCCCAGATTTTTTTACTCATTTATTAATTCATTTTCATTAGCCACTGAACAACAATCTTCCCAGTCACCAACCTAAACCCACTGGAAGACTGAAACAAGCAAAATCCACAACCAAAAATCAACCTAGTAATCAAACAGCCATTAACAAGCATGAAAAACCAAACGCTTTGGAATCACATAAAGCACAGAAACACAATTCAAACATAAACAGCACACGTATAGTCAACAGAAAATACAATTATACAAGGATAAGTATATATGTTACCTCATATGTGACACTGACACCAGTAGATGCGGGTTGACGCAGCGTCACTGAGGAGACTAGACCACTGCCTGACAATATGCACAGCGCTCTTGGCCTTTGTTGTGCAAATGATAATAGTTTAGCAACAATGTCCTGCAAAGAACACAACAAAAGAACATATACTAATAAGGCAGGAAAAATGTATAACTGCAGTGCAGTCTGAACAATAAATCACCACTACAAATGATAACCTCTAATCTATATTAGGGTATAATTATTCAAATGAATAGAAGTAGGATCCTTACAAGCTTCCGATAACATATAAAAGCACTATGCTATTACCAAAACATCATTTTATGTCCCTCAACACTCATCAACCAAAAAATAAAAATCATTTTTAAAATAAAACAAATACAATAGTAGAAAAAACAAATTTCTACCAAGTTAACTATCTGCAGCACGAAGTGTAGCAGCCAGACGTTCTAAAACGAACAAAACTGTGGATTCATATAACCTCAAGTTTAAAGCCTTCACACAGAACTTGGTTACCGCAATTATCATTTTTCATACAGGTGAGTGCAATGTGTGCAACATAATTTATGTCGAACCTAAGGATACAGCGTACCTCTCCAACCCCAACGGTTATAACATGTGGCGCAAAAGCAATTCCCGCCGAGTTGTTCATCCATTCACCTGCCAAGCAACTTGTCATGAGAAAGCACATATCTGTAGCCCTCGAAACACAGTCAGAAGCAAATTTCACGAGATTCAAGTAACACATAAAGCCATTGCCTTTTTTAGACCATAATGTACTTTCTTACATTTATACACATTAGTGAATGAAATGAAATTGGAAACTAGTAAATTCATACTATACTACCAATCTAAATTGTAAAAAATCATAGTAATTTCTTTGGAACAATTCAACAGGAGATCAGATCATTAAGCAATGTGAATTGAATAAGCACAAAAACACAAAACATCAACTAAATTCAAGCTAGATCATGCTAATGCTATATCAGAGAGAAATTTACCAAGAGTGGCTAATTGCTGCTTTCTCCCGGTCCCCGGCGGGCGGCCTCTAGCCCGCTTCGGGGTCGGCGTGGTGGACCCCGGCGTGAGATTCTGCGAAGCAGACATTGAAGAGAGCCTCAAGGAGACAGGCCCATCAGGGCCATACTTCCTCGGCCGCCCTCTCTTCTTCTTGACGGGTTGCTCACTCGAGGGAACTCCAGCGGGGGACACCGCCATTCTCGAACCACCGTGTGGAAAACTGGCACCAGCCCGCGAAGGTGGAGGCGGCTCGGCCGAGAATGAGGATCCCACAGAACCTCCCCTGAGATTGGCTTGACTTGGGATGCCAGTGTTCGGCAAGGGTCTGAACCCAGATGGTGTATGAAGCCCTGTGGGTGGCTGTGATCCAGACCCAGACCCACCAAGCCCTCCTCTATGAATGTAGTAAGAAGCCGACCCACCAGACAATGCCATGGCTTCTCTCCCATCCATGCATTTAGTGAGAGATTGGTCACAGAAGAAGAAAAAAAAGAACAAAAAAAGCTAGGAGAAAAAGAATAAAGAAAGAAAGCTCTCTACTTTTTGCTAACCAATTGACTAAAGTTTGAATCTTTAAAACAACACCCTCTCAAAATTTGAATTTTTTCTTTCTTTTTAAAAAAACTCTATCCAAAAATTAAGCAAAACGGTTGAGAAATCTGATCTCAGAAACTAGGGGAGGAAAAAAAGAAGCAATTCCTTTGGGTTTTAACCCTAAAAACCGATTTAAGAGGCGAAAGGGTTTTACAAGGGTTTTTCTTTTAAGTGGGAAAAATCTTGTGAAAAACCCAAACAAAATTTTTGATCTTTACCCAGAAAACTGATCCCCAAAGCTTGAAAAGCTTTCAAAATAACAAACCCAGAAGCAGAACCCACAGTGGTGAGAAAAAAAAATGTGGGAAAATCAGAAGGTTTAGATTGGTTGAGAAAAGCAAGACCCAGAAGCTGGAAACTCTTGAATCATGCCTCAAACACAAGGGGAAAAACAAAACCCTAGATTTCAAATCTAGGGTTTTGACAGGGAAGAGGAGAGCAAAATAAAATTAATATTGCAGGAGGTGGAAAGGGAAGGAGAAAGGAAAGGAAAGAAAAAAGAGAGAGAGAGAGAGAGCGAGGAAAAGACAAAGAAAGGAGAGAGAGGAGAGGAGGGCTAGGGGAGGAAAATGAATTGAAAATTTGAGCTTTTGAATTAAAGTTTGTGTGAGTGAGTGTGTGTGTGTGTGTCTGTGCGAGTTTGTGTATGTGTGAACTGTTAGCAACTATCAAGACAACACTTGTTTGTTTAATATTGGGAGACTTCTCTTATAGGATAACCCAAAAAGATCGTTTTGATAAGCATGATTTTAAACCGTTGGATCCAATTAAACTTTGTGAATGATAGTTTTTCAATTTGATTAGATTTTGATATGATGAAATATTTAGTAACTGTTTTTGTTTTTTTTTTTGTTTACATACCTTAATATTAATGTTATTTTTAGGAGAAATTTGTTGTGAGATATAAAAAAGAACTTTTTTAAAATATGACATATTTTTTTATCTTATAAGTAAAGTAAATTTTTTAACGATGCTCGGACCTCTAAATATTCACGTTAAAAAACACATCATGTAATACAAAATGTTCACACCCACGTAACTAGCAAAAAAGGACATTATCATAAAAGTACTTAAAAATAATGCTTTATTTGTTTGGTATATTTATTTTTAAAAAATAAAAAATTTTTCATTTTATAAAAATGAATCATCTTAAATTTTCATACTTGAACATTAAAAATTTTTTATTTTTGAAATATGAAAAATGAGTTTTCTCTAAAAAAAATATAAATTTTTTATTCATCTAAACAACTTTTCACTTAAAAAAAAAATCTAAATAATTTTTTATTTTCCAAAATTGAAAATTTTTCATATTTCAGAAATAGACATATCATCCAAACAAATCATAAATATCATCATAATTAAATACAATGTTGAACTAGACGGTTAAATTAATGCATTTAAACATTATATTAAATAGGAATCATAGCATTAATAGAGGTTAACAATTGAATAATTTTAAATAAGTGTCCATGTAGATCATATATCAGATACTTGAATTTGGGTTGTTGCATTTAAACTGAATAATACTAAATCAAATGTGTTTTTGGAAGAGTGGAAAAATGAGTATGATATGAATTTTTTTTTAAATTAAATTTAAGTTGAATTGTAAAAATTTGAATTCAAATAATGATACAGAACACTGCTAAGACACTACAATTAAACAGACGCGCACCAATAGGGTTATCTTTTTACACCTATCAAAGAATTTACCCTTTTTTTCCTCCTCTTTTCCCTTTGTTTTCCTTTTCTTTATTGCATATTGGTCTAAGTATCTGACTATAAGAAAGGAAAGATTAATTGCCATTGGCGGGACAGGCTGTGGCCTACCAAAATACCAACTTTCATGTCCTTATCCGATTTACCAATTTTCTCCAGACTTGTGACAGAGAGCCCACTTGTTCTTACCTTTCTTCGTTTCTTCTTCTCTTCTTCACTCTCTCTTTCTCTCCCTAACAAGATTTCTGCTGGGTTTGAGCTTGTTATTGCAATTCTGATGTAACCAGAGCTTGGAAAGGGAAAAAGGGCTCTCCTTTCTTTTGCTTTTTACGTGAAAGGCTTCAAGGAAGAAACAAATAAGATTCAGTGTTTTTTTTTTTTTTTAATTATAATAGTTGCGAAGATAGAGCAATAACAAGTGTACATTTGTTATGCATAATTGCGAATATAATACATTAGCTTCTCTCTCTTTTGTCTGCGTGTCGTTTTTTTAGTTAAGAATAAGGTAAATAAAATAAAATAAAAGGGTAACGGGATGTGATGTCTCTTTGCTTTTGGTCTGAAAAATCCATGTGATGGCTACATGGGAAGTTTTGCTCCGCAAAGAAAACGACATGAGGGCCTAGTGCTATGAATAAAGCTTTTAGAAACGATGTCGTTTTTGTGATTCAGATGCCTTGGATCAAATGTGAGATCTAATGTCTATTTGGTGCAAATGGTACAATATGCTTTTACTAACAATTATAAAAAAAATATATGTGCAAATGGTAATTTTTATAACAGCATATCTTATGAGTACAAACTCTTAATAAAATACTCGATATTATAATTTATTAGTAAAATAATTTTACATCGTGCATCGTAAATTTTTAAAATAAATATTCTCATATTAAATTATTAAAAAAATCAATTTAATAATTAAAAAATAATTCTTTTTAATAGTGTAAAATAAATAATCTTACCATAAAATCTCCTTAAATGATGGTGGTTGAGAGAGAACAATTTAAAAAAAAAAAAAAAAAAAACTATGGCCAATGAATCACTGGTCTGGTCAATGAGTTCCTGTTCATTTTTCAGTTTGGAGGGTTATAATAATTAATGCTTGAAAATGTTCTCAGAAGGGTGACACGAACTTGGGCATACATTTGCACTTTTATTGTCACATTGCCGTACAATAACATGCATGCATAATATGCTGAATTAAAGGATCCAAATTATTCGACCCAAAAACTATTTGTGCCCACTGACCTAAAATATTATCTCAAGAATAATATAACAAGCTCACGTACCGGAATTGGTTTTTTTATCCTAAAACTAATCTCTATCAATCGACAAAATTATATTTTAAATAGTTAATTTTATACTAAATTTTGGTCAATTTATATATATTTTATTTTTATATGATTTTGATTTTTTTTTAAGTTTTGAAAAGTTTATTAGTGTTAATATCTTGAGACTAAGATGCTTATCAAGAGGTCTGCTTGGAGTGATCATTCCACTTAAAGTTTTCCAAATGTTTTTTTTTTAACAAATTAATTGCACAAATTATATTTCTAAATGTCTCTTGAAATCTCAACCGTTAAAAGATATTAATTTTTTTTTACTTTATATCGAAACGAGATGATTATTTTTAAAAAATATAAATAATAAATAAAACGAAATAAGATTCATGTATTATTATTATTTTTCTTAACATATTTCAAGTTTTAATTTTTAATTATACAAAACAACTTTAAGGGAGTATTTAGATAATCATTGTATTTAAATGTAAGATGTGTTTAGATGAAAAATATTTATATTATATTTAAATATAATATTTGTTTGGATAAAAAAATATTTGAATTATATTATATGTGATGTGATTAATAAAAATAAAAAGAAAAAAAAAAGATTATATAATATAATTGATAAAAATAATATCAAAAATAATATAATAAATAATAATTATATTAAATTTAAATTATAACATAATTAATATTTAAATATAATATTTTTATATTTTAATAAAAATTATATTATATTTAAATATAATAGAAATAAATTACCCTAATCACATGTCCTATTTTAACATTCATTTATTTCCCATCGACGTATTTTCAAATTTTCAAAATTTCAATCAAGATACGGTCTAAACGTCCCTTGAGAAGGCGGAAAAACAAAAATGTTGAATTGTCTACTTTGAGCCGCAATTTTTGAGAGTTGGTTCATAAGATTCTTATTTCGGTGCTCACTGATGTTGTTCGTCGGGACGCGAGCAGAGTGGGGCTCACCGCCTCCCTGTCTTTACTCTTCTTGGCAGTGATTTCACATGGGCCTAAAGACCCCCAATCTCAAGCCTTCGAATGGCAAACAACGTTTTACACGGACCCAAGAGCCAACCCTAGTGAGCTCAGACCTTCGAATAAGACCAACATTGCTTTTGGGTCAGCAGGTTTTTTGCGATTTTTCAAGAACCAATGTAAACCTACTTCTTTCGTTCTCATTCCATGGATATAATGGATATATATGTACATATATATAATAAATATAATGGTGCGGAAGTATGTTTGTACTTAGAAAGCGATATAAACTTGTGGTCTTGAAGAAGTGCCTGAGTTTGTCTGTTTGTTGAGTGTTTCTACGGATTAGGCTCAAACGATAATATCTGGGATGGACTCCCAAATCTAGTCTTGGATGGTGTTTAAATGATTTAATAGCGTCTTTTATCTTCAGTTGCATTTTTTTAGAAGAATGGTTGTATCACTCTTGTATCGTACTATTTTCTCCAATTGGTTATAAATACTTTCCCAGTTAGAGATGCTGTATTTATATACAAAAGCATTGGACAATAATAATATATACTAGACAGAAGCAATCCAGCATTAAATCTCCTTAATTTTCTTACTCTCCTCTGGACAGTTCTACTACTAATTGATCAAAAATTCTGGCTGAATCCATATAAGTGAATACTGTCCCGGCTATTTGATAAAATTGATTATTTTAAGGGGGCGTTTGGTAAACACATTACATTTTGATTGTATTTGAATGAAATTTGTTTTTTGAATGTTGTATTTAAATGAAATGTGTGTTTGGATGAAAAGTATTTTAGAATTGAAAAGTTGATGTGATTGGTAAAAGTAGAGATAAATAGTGGAATTGAAAAGTTGATATGATTGTTTTAAAAATATTTTGAATAGTAATTGTTTTCGTAGCACTGTTATAAAATTTGTGTTTGGTATAAAATTGTATTATATTTGAGTAAAATTAAAATTGAATATTTCCTCCAAATACCCCCTAAGTTCTCGAAGTGATTAGGTGTGAAAGGATATAAGCCCAAAAACAAAGTACTATCTCGTTGTTTTGTTGTTACTTTTAATATATTACTATTAAAAAATTGAAAAATTTGAAATTTAAATTCTGAATTACATACTGTCGCATCTAACCACTTGAACTAATATCAAGCGGGTTGTTGCTAACATTATTCACTTCATAAACTTGAAACTTCGCATGAATAATCTTACAAGCAACCACATTATAACCAAAAGAGATCCAGCGGATTCCAACATGAAAACCACCCTCTCAAATTTTCTAGATCACCATCTTCTTCAATGGCAAAAGCCCTAACAATTTGCAGTGTGTCAACTGTGTAGAACCGGCTCTTGTAGTAGAGGTCGGGTCAACAAAGCTATCAGACTTTTCTATGCCTGTGATTATGCTCCTTAATAGTTTCATGGATGACATATATTATATGTCTTCAATGGAATTATCATCATGATTGTATAGTCCAACGTCCAAGACACTACAAAATTTGTACACTTTCTCGTCAGTTGATAATCGACAAAAGAAAACAAATCTCATCAATCAGAAAACCAACGAGAAATCATATGATGAAAAGTGATGAGATTTCTCGTCGGTTACATAAATTGACAAAAATACATAATCTTCCTTGTTGATTGCTTTAAAAAAAAAAACAATGAATATACAGTATCAATATGGGTAAGATGCTACATGACAAATTACCATTAACGGCCAATTACTTTCCTGTTTAATCAATGTTTTGGAAAATATAAATTTCACTCACTTTAGATTCCAACATGAAGCTAAGCCTTTATTTTGTTAATGAATATATATCAACCACAAATTATACACAAGATATTCTCATCGAGGCCTCAAGCCTCTGTAACAAGTTGTCCGTCCACTCCTTCCTTAGCCAGATTCCTCAATGTCTGTCCCACAGTCGGTCTGCAACGCCCATTCTCTTTTGTTCTTCCATTATATTTCCATCATAGTCTTTTCAAAAGGTTGATCAAGATTTTCATGTGGATCCATGGACTTGTAGACTGGAAACAAAAAGATAACATTCTTGAAACTTCTAAATTCCAATGAAATAATGGATTTTCCAAATAGATCCAGTTTTTAAACCATAGAGCAAACGATCACAAATCACAACCACAGGGCATGTTTTTATTCGTTTTTAGAATAATTAGCAAATTTTATGAGCATATAAACATTAAGTTTAAGAGGGTATTTGATAAACGCATTATGTTTTAATTACGTTTGAATACAATTTTGTTTTTTTTAGTGTTATATTTGATTGAAAAGTATTTATTTTATATTTGAATAAAATGTGTGTTTGGATAAAAAGTATTTTAGAGTTAAAAAGTTGATGTGATTAGTAAAAATAAAAATAAATAATTAAGATTAAAAAATTAATGTGATTATTTTTAAAAATTTTTAAATAATAATTACTTTCATAATATTATTAAAAATAATTATATTTAAATATAAAATTTTATATTTATATAAAATTAATATTGATAAGGTCAAAATTTGTTTACTAAACATCCTTTTTTAAGTTTCCCAAATCGCTTTGGTCAAACAAGATTGATTTCTGTAGCCAAAAGCAGCGGCATATTCCATGTCGCAGGCCATTTTAGAATATGGTAATCTAATCTTTACGTGTGTCAATCTTCACTACCGCAAATTCAGAGAGAGAGAGATAGAGAACTTTTGAATTGAAAAAAAATAATAACATATATAATAAGGAAAACCAAATAACACCAAGGGCCAAAAACTACAGCCCAATTCAGCAAAGCAAAAGCCACAAGGTGGAGAAATGGAAAGTCCAAAATGAAAGAGCAAGCAAGGTGGAGAAATGAATTATTTAGATTATTTTTCATCCATTGAGACACGTGAAGTTCCACAAGTCTTAGTATGGGAAGTGTAAGAGAAAAGCTTTTTGTTTTTTTGTTTTTGTAAAAATTTATTATCAAAGAGAAGTTAGCATAAACTAAAAACAAAAGGGAAAATGAAATAGCATGCTTATTGGAAAAGCATAAGTGAAAAAGGTTATAGCTAAAAATCCAAAAAATTGCTCTAATCAACCAATAGTTAGGGGGCGTTTGGTAAACGCATTGCATTTTGATTGTATTTGAATGAAATTTGTTTTTTGAATGTTATATTTGGTTGAAAAGTATTTGTTTTGTATTTGAATGAAATGTGTGTTTAGATGAAAAGTATTTTAGAGTTGAAAAATTGATGTGATTGGTAAAAGTAAAGATAAATAGTAAAGTTGAAAAGTTAATTTGATTGTTTTAAAAATGTTTTGAATAGTAATTGTTTTCGTAGTACTGTTGTAAAATTTGTCTTTGGTGTAAAATTGTATTATATTTCAGTAAAATTAAAATAAAATATTTTTCCCAAACGTCCCCTTAGTATGTCTCACCTAAGGATATATTTGGTTCATGAGTCCAAACTCAAAATTTTAGATTCAGTTTTATTTTTTTTCTAAAAGGTCAACAAAAATTATAGTTAAATCTACTAATTTTAACAATAAAATATCAATTTATTTCAAACTCAACTCATAAATCAAACATATTCTAAATCTGCATAATATTATAGGTAAACTGGTGTCAAACCTATTGCATGGTATTTTTTTGCTAATAATTTAATAAATGGAGAATTAGAAGTAACCATGAAAACCAATAGTTTTGTTAAATAATGTCCCCTCCTACCATAATCCACTTAAATTATCCTACCATATTGTTTTATTCAAAGAAAATTCTTGATTAGATAGACTTTTCAAGCAATGAGGATAAGATATTAAACATAACCTTGTAAAAGTAGAATGTTAGAACCGACAGTAATATAGGATATATCGAGATTCATGGATAAAAAATGAACTTTGTTAAACCCCAACAGATATCATGTAAAGATGAATTATTATCAATAATTTCAAAAATACAGAACCCCACATAAATTATTAATGGCTACTCTCTTTCAGCCATTTAAGCTACAAAATAAATCATCAATAAACAAATTTACATATAAAAAAATGTTTTCTGCTCTAAAAGCAGAGTAGTACCACAATTGAAGAATAGATTTTTCAGAATATAAAGGTTATATTTGAAAGTTTACAATTTTAAAGTTGAAGAATGACCTTTTCTTGTCGGTTATCAATTGAGTTGAATCACCATTTCAGAAAATAAACAATGTCTTAAACTTCAAAAGCTCGACTTTGGAATTAAATAACTCCGACTTGTGTTCATGTTTTGTTTTGATAATAACACAATATCTACTTTGAAAAGTCAGCTTCTCGACTTGGTATATTATGTTTCTCTGAAAGCCATTTTTTACTACGGAATTTACATGATTCTTTATCAGAATACTAGCTACAAACGAAGTTAAAAAAAAAAGGTCTTTGAGTCAACATCTACTATTTAATTAAAAAATAAAGTAAAAACTATAGATTCAACTCAATTGATAACCGACAAGAAAAGTACCAAATTCACACCAATGTACAAGCAGAATGAAAAATTTTTCGGACATAGTAATCAACCTTAATATTAAAAACAACTTATCAACAAGATGAATCAAATTAAAAACAAAAATAAAAATAAAAATAAATAACAAAACAAAACAACCTGATTTTAAGCAAGCGCCAGGGAGAGGAAAGAGGACGGCGGCGGCGGCGGCGGCGGTGATGACAGAGTGGAGAGAAATGTGGCAAAGACAGTCGAATCAGGCGGTGCCTCAAACATTTCCAATACCCAACCAAAACTCAAAATATATACAACCTTTCAAAAAAAAAAAAAAAACAACAACAACAACAAAAGATTTGATTTTATCATTTGCAATGTTTAATATACGAAAGACTGCAAGAAATTGAGGATACATTTGATTCATGAGTGGATCTAAAATTTGAGATGTAATTTTTTTTAAAGTCAATAGAAATTATAATTAGATCAATTAATTTCAAATCATGAACAAAACATTTTCGAATCAAAAAAACATGATTTACTATAAAATATAATGGTAGTTTCGCGGTGGAGAGACGGAGAGAGAACGAGAATGCGTGAGAGATTGAGAGTGGATGAGAGTGAATTGTTTTAGGGGCTTTCTTTTTGAGGAAGGCTTGAGTGTGTTTAGGGGGAATTATCAGAAAAATCAATGGTGGATTTTTGGTGGCGGAGGGATGGAGATCAGAGAAGTGCGTGAGACAATGAGAGTGGGTGAGAAAGTGAACTGCTGATTTTTTTATTCCTGTCTCTATTTTTGAGTAATTAGGGCTCGGGTATCGGAGCCTTTTTCTCGTCCGTCGCTTCGCAATGGACGAGAAAACCAATCCTCGTCGGCCACCTCGAAAACCGACGAGAAAGCCCCCGAGTTTTGTAGTGAGAAGCCTGGGCTTGTGGACAATGCAAACTTCTTAGGGAACAAGAAATTATGGTCGGCATTATTTCGAGTCGGGAGTTGAATCCGAATACGTGAAAAGGGATTGAAAAGACTATACCGTTCATGTTTGCTGTCATTATCCATCATAAACAAGAACACATTGTCTCTAAATCAGTACAATCTTGATCACGAAGCCGTGCAGGACGATAAAATTTTTTCCTTGGGAGGCTGTAAACCTTGGAAGATGTAGTTGTGAAGTAATACTAAAAATGCAATCCAACAGAGCCATGGAAGATGTAGTTCTGAAGTAATACTCGAAATTCTGTCACTCCTTCGCCACCGCCGAACTCCATGAAGAACATGTTTGAGGATGGTGATTAGGTCTGTCAGTAGTTTAGAAATTGATCCGAAGAAATGTATTATGGTTATAGATATAATTTAATGATAATTTCAAATTTACTCATTTTAAAAATATAGAGTTTAAAACAAATAAATGTGTTAAGTTGTGACTACGATTTTTCATTAATATCAATCATTAATCAACGTAAATGCTTTGTTACTTATAGCATAATAAAAATCATGAACAGAACTTTTTGGCTTAAGTACTCACATTTATCTAAAAATTAAATATAATGGCATGTCATTTACCAATCTCATATATATAATTATCGAACGATCCATATTATGAGTTTTCTGATATCAACACAAAATTCTTTCGCCCATCATGGAACACATAATCAATCCCATTCAATTAATTTTCTCATATATATGAAGCGAATGGATGAGCAAGAATAATATAGGATATAAGGATTCAAAAGCACAAAAACAAAAAAAATTATAATTATATAATATTTTATAATTAGATCAAAAAGTTGGCTGAATCCACAGAGGTGAATGATAACGAATCTCCAGTTTTGAGTTCAAAAAAAGTCTTGTCTTCATCTAATGTTGCTATAAAAGTACTCCAACTATTGCTAGGGCTGAAAGGTTGTGTAGAACTGACGTGTATAGAACCAGCTTTATGATATTCACTACAATCACAGGACATGACTTAGAAGGAAGAGGAGTTTCCACGCAAGAACAAAGCCCTATCTCCCAAGCTACTCCTTGCAATCGTTCAATCGATAACGTTCCCTTCGATAACTTCGTTCTTCTTACGGAGATGATCAAGAGCCACAACCAAAAGAGCTTCCGCAGATTCCACAATATACGGATTCCAGTCCGGTACACGTCGGAGCATAAATAATATTTATGGGATGTCTACTGCCCAGACCACCTTGAGGCTGCAGTTTTTTTTGCCGTCTTCTTCAACACTGAAAGCCCTAACAACTCTCCAGGTGTCCACCCCGTAAAACCTGCCCTTGTAATAGGTTAAGTCAAGAAAACGACTGGGATATTTGGATAAAAATTTCTGTCTAAAAATTAGTGTCATGATGTTTAACACCATGTCATTATAAAAGTTTTAAATGTTTTATAAATGATATTTTATATCTTAAAATCAAATTTATTTTAATAATATATCATAATAAAATTAATTAGATACGGTTTAAGATATTAAAATTAGACAAGATTTCAGCTTGGAATTTTTTATGCCTTTTATCATGGTCCACATTAAGTTTCCCGGTCTCCACAACCACAAATTAATCACCTCAGCGCCTATTCATCCCCGTAATCCCCCGATGAGTAATCAGCAAGACCATGTAGTCCGACGTCTAAGAAGGGCTTGCGGACAATGCTAACTTCATAGGCTGGTTTAAGTCATAGCCGTCAAGATTATTTTGAGTCGGGAGTTGAATCCGAGTGCCTAAAAAAGGGTTGAAAAGACTAATTTTGTTGTTGTTTGCGGTCATTTATTCATCCCAGAGAAGAACGCAAACTATATGATGCACAGAAATCATGATCAAGAGGTTTTGCGAGTCGATAAATTTTCTGGTTTGAGAAACTGTAGAACATGATACACAATCCAAGATCCCTTGCGACCTGCATGAGGCACGGCAGATGTTGTTGCCAAGTGTCGAAGTTCTGCCTCTCTTTTGCCGCCGCCGATCTCCATGAAGAACAGAATGCGCTGAAGGCGACGAAGTCTTCAAAAGAAATTGATGGTTGTTTGAGAATGGTGATTAGAAGGTCTGTGGGCAGTTTTGACCCGTCTAGGGACTTATGGGACATCCAAAAATTAGGGTTTGGTAGGGCTGTTTTAAAACGAAAATTGAATATGTTGGAAACTAATTATAGGAGTCTAAGGGTTCATTTGGTGAACGCATTGCATTTGCATTGCGTTTAAATGCAATGTATTGAATGTAATTTGTATTTAGAGGAAAAGTATTAGCATTGCATTTGAATGCAATGTGTATTTGGGGAAAAAGTATTTGAATTGTATTTTAGTAATAAATATGTGATGTGATGGGTAAAAGTAGAGAGAGAAAAAAGAGGGAGAGAAAATATATAATGTAATTAATAAAAGTAATAGAAAAAGTGAAATAATAAATAGTGATTGTATTAGATTTAAAATGTGATGTGATTGATATTTGAATGAAATGTTTTTGTATTTGGAGGAAAATTACATTGCATTTAAATGCAATGCCAAAAAAATTTGTGTCCCAAACGCCTACTAATATCGTTAATTAGTTGACTTTCTATTTGAGGAAAGTTGCTTTGGTTGGCACTTATAGTACTGCGATGATAAATTCAATTTTCATAATAGTTAGTTTAGGTCACAAATCAAACTAGAATTTCTGTCATGTTAGTTAAGAAATAGAAATTTATATCATGTTAATCCATGAATAAAAAATAGTGGTTATTTTAGTAATTTTCTCTTTTAAATTTGGATTATGGTACATTTGGATAAATCATTGCATGGATATTACATTGGAATGTAATATGCATTTGAATGAAAAGTATTTGCATTGCATTCAAATGTATTGTGTGTTTGGATAAAAAGTATTTAAATTGTATTTAAATATTAAGTATGTGATGTAATTGATAAAAATAAAGAAAAAAAGAGAAAGAATGAATGTATGTGATGTGATTGGTAAATGTAGTAAAAAAAATAAAATGATGAATAAAAGTTATATTGGATTTAATTTGTGATAAAATTGACATTTGAATGTAATGCTTTTGTATTTAGATGAAAATTGCATTGTATTTAAATACAATGCTACAATCAAAAACACCATTAATATAAAGTTAAAAATTAAAATTTTCTCCAATCTTCCATAACTTCTTATTTAGCACCCCCCTTTTTTCTTTTTGAACTTAAGTTGCGGGATTCAAATTCTATACCTTTGGATGAAATTAAATATGATATTATTACTAAACGATACCTACAACTACCTATAAATTTTATTTTAAGAGAAACAATAATAAATTTAATTTTAATTCTCTCTCTCTCTCTCTCTTGAATGTGTGTCTACCATTTTATTTGGGAGAATGAAGTAAATAATTTTTTTACACCAAATAAAGAGTAGATAGTAGAATAAATAGTCATAAATAATAAATTTATTAGATAAATTATCTATTTAGTAGAGATAAATATGTTATTTACTAATATTTACTTCAATATTATAAATTGTGTTGCTTACTTCATTTACAGCCCGTTTGCTTACTTAGTGTGCTTACTTCAATATTTAATCTAGGTTTTAAGCTATATTATATTATTCAGTTCGGACTAATCTAATTTAACGTAATCTATCTTAATATACACTTTTTTTAGTTAAATAGTACTAATCTAGTTTAAAACAAATCTTTTTTTTTTTAACCATACAGTACCTCATAGTTTAAAATAAACACTTTTTTTTATCAATATATATTCAACTCTAACTTTAAACAAACCTTTTTTTTTTTAACTATACAGTAATTCATAATTTAAAATAAACTATTTTTTGGCCTTTTTTTTTTACCACTATATGTTTAGATATAGGAATAGAAATGAGACAAATAGGGGTGAGATTTTTTTTTTTTGTTTAATATATTTTTTAAAAAAATTTAAATTAAATTATATATAGAATGGATAATTTAACTTAATTTTTAGGTTAAGTAAATTTGAAAAAGGTTCGATTTCTAAGTTAAATTAAATTATAAAACATCCAATTTAATTAAATATTTAAACTACGTTAGACTATGTCACATATCTAAATGTACTTTTAATTTTGTAAAAATTCTATGTACTCTATTTTCCGTTTGGTTTCCATTAGGTGTTAAGGTTTAAAATATTTTATTTTATATTTTGCTCACCTGGCTTGGGATAAATTTGAATTGTATACAAATTTAGTGAAAAAAAAAAAAAGCAGGAGAGAGAGAACTTTACAGCAGGTACACTTGTTTTACCCCATTAATGGGAGACCAATTGTAGACCACATCCAATTTGTATGCAATTTTAAATAAATCATATCACTTAGAATTACTTCTTATTCTAATTTGACAAATAAATTCTTCCATTTTTGATTCAACCGTAGAACAAACTCTTTTGTCTCACCTTTTTTTTTTTTTTTTCAATAAAAAGCTGTGAAACAAACTCTTTTTTCCTTTATATACTCTTTCCTCAGAATTTGAATTCAAACCAACATCCAACGCAACTCGAAGACAACAATATTGACACATGATATCAAACACACTGATATCATGACAAAAACGATATTTTATCAAACAAGGCTAGTAAACACAGATACGATACATGATAATAACGTTCATTTTTTTTTTTTTTTGGTGTTATTTTTGGTGTAATATTAATTAATTACAAGGATAAATTTTGCTTTCCGTCTTATCAAACAAGGGTAGTAAACTAAGAAATGAGCTTTGTAACACATAGTAAAGGGAAGAAAACCCGTGAAAAAGAAATTAAACTTAGATTTTCAACTTCACATCAGGGTATTCTTCAAAATAAGAAAATTACATTAGGGTGGAGAAGGGGGAGAAGTTCGCGTCGCCATGAAAGATGGGTTGTGAATTGCCGGCGTTGGTAGCGGTCACATAGGGAAGCCAGAGATTTCGCCGTCGTTCAAGTGAGTGGAGATAGTGTAGTTGGTGGCAAAGAAGGTGGCTTCGCATCGTTGTTGGGGAGGGGGCCATGTTCTCTATCTGCCGCGGCAGTACCAGAATTGGCATAATTGAATTCTAATTTCAATTTTCTCTTTTTTTTTTCATATTTTTTAAATTACTCATTGTCTGCGCATTAATGAGGTTGAACATGTATATATAAATATATATATATTTATATACAAATCACAAAATTTACTAATAAAAATGGAGGATTAAAAAATGGTATTACAATGGTTGTGAAACTATTGAGGAAAGTTTTAATTCCATAACGGTTTGCAAATTGTTGTGGTACATAAATTTCCACGACGGTTATAATCCAGCATGATGTCAAAAGAGGTGTTGACCCCTAAGATTTCACAGTGGTCTTGAGCAAGACTGTCGTGCTAGTCAAAGTTTTCATGACTGTTTCGAATATTTATCTCCATATCGTATTTTGCCTAATCTTACATGAAAAACCACCGTGTAATCCAATTTTTGTAGTAGTAACTCAAACTTGAATCAAGAACTTTTACAATCAAAATAAAATTAAAATATAAACTAGAAAACTAACTAGATAATTATAAACATAAATCTAAACTAAAAAAATTACATAAATAAATAAATACAATTTTTAGATTCTTCGATAATACCTTGATTGTACATGCTCCTAATTCCGGATGGTACTGCTAATCTTCTTCCATATCCATATCCAAAACCAGAACTCTTCTCTTATGATCCACTGCATAGAACCGGCCGTGGTGATAAGCAATATTATCGGAGAAAATCTTGTTTCCCGTAAAGATTCTAGTTTCCTGGCTTCCAAAACGCCATATTATGATAACCAAGGTCAAGCAAAGTAGCTTAAGTGAAAAAATAGCCATGACTAGGTAGTCCAATGTCCTAGATGGGTTTGCTAATAACACAAACTCAATGTCTGTTTAATTCAATATTATAGCTTAATTTAGTTTACAAATTAAGCTAAGTTAGTCATTTTATTTCAATTTAGTTTAGTTTAACTTGTATTAGAGATTATCAAAGCAGAGATAACATATATTAAAAATTATACTTAAATAGTTAAAGTAGAGATAATAAGTAGTAAAAGTAGGTTATATCAAGTTACATTAAATTTAAATCAATTTAACTTAACTTATAAGCTGAATTAAGTTAGATCTTGAAACCAGATAAACCCTTAGTAATGTCATTATTTTGAAGTAAATTTTTTGTTGGGAGTTCAATTTGAGTCCCTGATAAATGATGAATAAGGTGGATTTCCATTTTTGGATGATATCTTACTGCCATTATCCATCCCCAAAGGAGAAAATATATTGTTTGCCAAACAAGCTTGATCGGGTAGTGGAACGAGGAAGGCTTTATCCTTCTTTGAGATGCTGCAGAATTCGGCGTCTAGTCTCGAAGCGGAATCATTTTCGCAGAACATCAGCCACGAGAGAAGTTGTTGCCTTGTAGGGTTGAAGTTCTCTTTCGCCGCCGCCGATCTCCATGAAGCTCAGACTTCACCGAAGGAGACAAAGTCTTCCAGAGAAAACGAACGTTGTGCTATGGAGATTAGAAATTTAGGTTGTTATTCATAAGCTAATTAAGAGCAAATACCCTAGACATTTATGTTTTACATGCACCAAATTTGAATATAAGATGTGCGGATTTCAACAAATTACCTGAAAAAAAAAAAAAAAAAACCAACAAAAATTAGATTTTTTTGTTGTTATTATATTTTTGTTGTTGTTGTTTTTGGGTGATGGTAAGAAGGATTCGTGAATAAATTAGAGGAAAAGTATGCCAATGAACATTTTAGTGCATATATTTAGAATTTTTTTCTCATTTAATTACTGATTCTGGTATTTTAAAAAAAATAGAATATTGGTTCGGATTTTAATCATGCTCATTGCTTTTAATTTGATAAAAATTTAAATAGGACAGTACTGATTTTTTTTAATAAATGAATATGATATTCGGATTGTTCAATTTATAATTTGAATAGATATAAAGATTCTTTAATTTATCTATCTTTTATAAACTAATTGAAAACTTAATTCCATTATTGAATGTTAAATTTATTTCTTTAAAATGTAATATGGTGGCCTACATACTTGATAGCCAATCTAGTTTTTACTTCTTTTGAAGACTTTCCTGGAGTGGATGTAATTTTCAGATCCATTGGGTAGCCAATTTGACTAATTAATAAAAATCCATGTTTCCATTAATAATATAAAGAAAAAAAATCCTCAACCCTAATTTTTTTTAAAAATTTAATCTCTCTATCTCTCTCTCTCTCTCTCTTTTTTTTTTTTGGTGGTGGTGGGGGCTTAGTTTTTAGTGGATTAAGGAAGTTGATGTTCGAATGGCTAGGAACAAAAAATAACAATAACTCAACGAAGATGCTTTTTTTAAATCCACAAAAAAAAATCATTGGAGACATCATGGATAAAATAAAAAAAAAGATTATTTTCATTCATTTAAAATACAAATTAAAGAAAAAAGATATATGAATATATGATTTAAAAAAGAGAAAGATTATTACAGAACTTTCTTAAAAGACTCTGATAAGATTTATTTGTAAACTATTCAGATCTAATCAAATAATTAAAATAGTATTTATACATAATAATAATAATAATAATAATAATAATAACTATTAGTTTGTATTATCATTGACCTAGAAATTAAAAAAAAAAAGAAAAGAAAAGAAAAACCCCAAAATTTATGTCGGTAAATTTAAAAAACTCAGCTAATTTCCATACTCTTGACTTGTCGGTAAACCATCTAACTAGGAGCATACCTGAAGCGCTTGGTTCTTGTATAAAATTATCTCAATTGAACTTTAGTCATAACTTGCTCTTGGGTAAAATACCGCTTGAGCTTAGCTATATAAGATTAATGTCCGAATTGGATCTCAGCGGTAATTCACTTTCTGGAGATTTCCCTTTAATCCTTTTTTTACCTCTTTTGAGTTGAAAATTCTCCACGTCTCCCATAACCGTCTCAAAGGAAAAATCCCATCGCCAGATTTCATCCCATTTAGCGTCGATTTTTCTTACAACAGTTTGAATGGCCCAGTTTCATCCGTACTCCAAAATTTTTCAGCCAACGCTTTTATCGGAAACTCTGGATTATGTGAAAATGTTTCAGGACTTAATCCGTGCACATAAGATTACTCAAGCAAGAAGTCTAGCAATTAGAACAAAAATAAGGTTCTTATTGGTGTCCTCGTTCCTGTTTTGAAAATTTTTTTAATACATATTACAAATTAAAATATAACATAATTATCATATACAAACAAATCTTAATTGATAAATTATATCTAAACGGCTAAAAAAAGGCCACATGCTACAATTTGTGGTAGAACCGAGGCTTTACCACAACCTTTCCCTTTTAAGAGATTGCGAAACATACCAAACGTTACGGAACAGATAGCAAGCATTTTAGTGCTTGGTCGTTACTTTAGCTATACTCTAAAATTTACGTACTTGTTATCAAGTTATTTTCTTTTACAATTACACCAAATCATCAGTTGAGTAAGTCAAAGTAATAGTCCTATCTGTACAAGGATATTACTAATTTACCATGGAACAATTTTGAGCATAGATAAGAACAATAACAACTCTTGGATTAAAAAGCATCTCCAAAATGGGAATATTGATGGCATTGCCAAGTTTATGACAATTTTTTCCTGCTACGCTGATATTGATCGTGCCGCCATGGTTCCGTCATCTTTCTCCACACCTGCCGGATATGTGAGATGGAATTCAAGCTAAAAGAACATTTTGATCCCACATCAATAAAAATAAATAAATACTAGCTTTACGAGTTGTTAGGCTTTGTTATCCCGCTGATTCTTCCACTTGGTACCTATTTGAAAACGGCCAAAGGAAAACCCAAGCATCACAAGGAATCAACACATTGCAGCTGCAAGACTAGATTTCTATAACCAAAGCTCACACCCATTGGGAAGCAATGTTTCATCCACTGAGCTTCTTGTTCACAAAATCCAGGTATTCCTGCCACAAGTATAACATATCAGCAAAGCATACTCAAAAAACTCATCTATGTTATACCTGAAAACTCTTCATTACAGTTCTTCATGATTGCTATTGGGATATATAAACAAGTTACGACTCTTTTTCCCCATATTTCTTTTCAGAACACAGCTACAACTCAAACCCTTTAATCAAATGCATGGAACACATGCACATGAACAGACAGAACAGAACAATACCTGCAGAATGCCAACAGCAGCAAACTTGTCAATAATTGTCTTCATCTGTACCGGAGGCAGATTCAAAGGCTTCACCAGCAATTCCACATTCTGTGAACAATGCAATGAAATTTAATCTGTTTGTGTGGTCTAAAGACACTAGCCAAAATCAATCACAAATGCATTCTTATGTCCAACCTTTGATGTAAAGCGCTCGTCCCAGTAGGTATATTTCACCCCTTCAAGCATGTTTGTTTTGCATAGTTCATCTACGAAGAGTTTCACAAGCACAGACTAAAACCAAATCAAATCAAATCAAAACAACCGTCAGAAAACGAGAACTAAGCCATGGTATTTTCAAATCACTAAAGGTACGAAAACTCACATCAGCAGTATTCTGTTGCCTGTTAAAAGGAACTCCCACGACAAAGCCCTCCACAGAAAGTTCAGATATCTAATCAACACAAAAATGTAAAAGAACAGCTTATTGATAACAGCCCCAGTCGACAGCCAATCCACAGCAGTACAATAATTCACCCAAAAAGAACAGTAAGGGTCCGCTTAGAACAGTGGTTGGAGTTGAAGTTTTGTAGGGTAGAAATTGGAATTGAAATGTGTAATTGAACTATGAATTGAAAATGAACTGTAGCATAGGAAATAGTGTAAAAATTTGAAATGTGTTCGGAAAACAAAAAAAAAATATGTGCAATATAAATTTGTTTCATCCCACTTGCCATGGTGAGCATTTAGGCTTAAAAATCGTCTCATCTCAACTGGAAATAAGAAATTTATGAAATATTGAGTTTGAATTTTATGAAAATTTGAGAGAGAAAATAATACGTAGGTTTGGAGGTTTTGGAATTGAATAAGGAAAATTCCGTCTCTAATGATTGTTCCAAACGGCCCCAAAGTAAACAAAGTAAAACTAACCACAGTCAGAAAATCACCAGCCATGGTCTCGATGCTGTATTTCTTCCTTTCTAAAACCCTGAAAAAGCACTGAAATTATTGTAAAAACAAAAACCTTAAAACATAAACAATAGTACAAAATAAAACCAACTAATCAAAAGCTCAAGAATACCCAAGTCAAAAGTCGTACAGCAATCTAGTAACACACATAAAAATAAAATTAAAAAAATAAAAAATAAAAAACCTTTTTTTGATCGAAACTAAAAATGTCTAATAACACATTAAACAAAATCCAACTAAAAATTTTGATTAAAAAGGTAAAAAAGAAAAATAAATTCTTTTATTTGTAGAATAGTGGAAAGTTTTGATTCACCTTAAAGGAGAAGCAACCTTGTTATCAATGTCGGAAATGGCCAGGCCAACGTACTTGGTCCCGACGTCAAGGCCGAGAAGACGGCCGCGTTCGAGGGGGTCGGTCTTGAGAAAGTCGCGGAACAAGCTCAGCGGCTTCACATACCTCATCTATGGCGGATTTAGCTACGAATCTTAATGTTTTTCGAGAGAAGAGGGAAAAATCAAGTTCGGATTTTTAGGTTTTAATGGAAGCCGGTGAAGAAAATGGATTTGAAACGAGGGAGAGCTAAACCCTAATTCTGGATAAAAAGCCCTAATTTGTTGACAAGAGAGAGAGGGTTAGCCCGGTCTGAAACTGGTCGGAGGTAGGAGAAGGAGAAGAAATGGTGGACCGGGCCCATGGGCTTTTGGGCTTGCTGAGATTGAAGGGCTAATTGGTTTGGTGATTTAATCCTTTAAGTTCGACTGAATTACAAAGAGGGTATTTGGTTTTGTTTCCATAACTGATTTCGTAATTTCTTAGGAAATTGATTTCAAAATTGGTGTGAAATTGTGTTTGATTTGTATTATTTTTGAAAATAGATTTTAAAACGAATCCAAAATCGCCTTTGCTCCCAATGTAAAATTGAAAACGATTAAAAGTTGTTTTCTCTGATTTCATTTTTCCCATTTCTCCCATTTCTCTGATTTAATTATTATGATTAATTAAGATTTAATTGATATAGTAATTACTTAAATATTATGGTTATTAATTTTTAATTCATTTTTCAATTAAAAAATTTTATTAATTTTTAATTTTTGGTATTCATAATAAATTTTTTTTAAATCAAACATAAATATGTTTTTATAGAATACTTATAAAATGACTGGTTTTCAAAAATATAACCAAACACAGTTTCACTTTTTTGTTTCTCAAAACATACACTCAAAAAATAAAACCAAACACAATTTCAGAAACGTTCTCAGAATTATTTTCAAAACGATCTCAAATTCAGAGAATTTGAAAACATAACAGATTTCAAAAACAATACCAAACGCTACCAAAGTTGCCCGACATTTTCAGATGTGACCAAATATCTCCCAAAGTTGATAAAATTTTGCAAAGTGGTGACTGAAATTAGAAAAAAATACTACCATAATATGGATGACACGAAATGCTCATGTCGTCGTTTAAAAAATTCAATTCCTTTTTCTAAATGTGTATGAGAATGTTTCCGTTTACATACGACATCGATTTGAGAGTATTTGAGTCACTTTGGAACACTTTGTTAAGTTGTAATTTGCCAGTATTAAAACTTTACAGGGTAACTTACTAATCATTAAAAGTTCCAAAGGATAGACGTGCAAAATACTCGTTATTTATTTATTTTGCTGTAAATTTTAAACCTGAATGGAAATGAAATATCATGGCCTTTTTTTGTAATTCACATTATGTGTATTTTGCGAGCAACATCTAAAAAGTCAAATCTTTTTCTATTGAACTTAAAGATTAGAGATTTGAGTTCTTCACTTCGAAATCAAGTATAAAAATATCATTTAAACCTGAGAATTGATAAATAATATTGTTTTGCCTAATATAGTTTTTTTTTTTTTTAAGCACAATTAAGAAAATGGACAATATGTACATGATGCAAAAGACAAACTCAATTCGATTAGCATCAAAATTTGACATGCTGCTAAGCATTTAAGGCAACAAACGACATGAAAATCTTCCTGCTTTATTGATTGAAGGAACAGGAAGAAACACTTTTGTGAAACTGTAAGAATCAATTGAATAAATCAAATGGTTAGTCAACTAAGCTGCCTTTCATGTTCAATGCTGTGAATGGAAAAACGAAAGACCTTCGAGCACTGCACGTTTCCTGGCTGCCCTTCTGAAAGGCTTCCGGGTCCGCCACCATAGACGTTCAATCCCACTAGAGCATCCCAAAGTATTATTTTGATCCGTGATAGGGAGCATTTTTTGGGTTAGGCTGGAGTCCGCCTTTTTCGGTTTCTTCCTCGACTTTGTGTGCTGAGGAGATGGTGTTTTCGGCTCCACAAATTTGGCATCCAATGATCTGCCAAAGCATTAAACCAATTAATGATAATACAACATATTTGTTAATTTCTAGTTGATAATCACATTGATCAAAGTTGATCACTAGCAAAATCTTGTCGAGTTACACTTTACAAGAAAATACTGAAAGGGTAAAATACTGGCAACTTTAAATGTTTTTCAATGCTTATTGAAGTAAATATTCCAATATAGAAGCGGCCAAGATTACTTCTGGCCTCTATGTCACTGTTATGACATCGAAATCTCTAGGAAAAACATGAAAGATCAAGATTGATAACCAGGCTAACCTCTCATGATCCACTGATAATGGCATCGTCCATTCCTTCTTTAGAGGCTGACACGCAGGGCAAATGTAGACCTTCGGTGCAGTGACTAAATTAATGCAATCAAAGTGATACCACTCATCACACTGATCACAAGCAATCATCGCTCTCTGATCATACGGCTTCCGACATATGCAATAAAGCATACTACGATCTCTTAGTAACTGCATCCATAGAGAAACGGAATGGTTAAAGAACTCGAGGAACCTGAACTAATGAAAAGATCCCACATGTTATATTGTTACCTTAAGTTCCTTCTCTAGATGAACAGGTAAACTCTCCCCCTCGGAGATAAGGTCAAATACTTTGTCTAAGCCCAGAGCCCCAGAATCCGCCGCAACCTTTTGACATGAAAATAAGAACTTCAATGTGAGAGAGAGAAAGAGAGGGAGGGAGAGGGAGGAAGGAGGAGAGAGAGAGGGTGAGAGCGAGCAAGAGAGAGAGAGAGAGAGCAATGATTAGAACCTTCTTAGCATAATCTGCCCACTGCAGGCAAACACGCTTCACTTCCATAAGTTTCTCCCTGAAGTGATCTTCTAGCGGGATTTTCAAAGTGAAGCCCTGAAACATTTTACACCATGCACTTAAAATCCAAGATAGAATGGCAGTAGAGACAAGCACAACTTGCTAAATTTTCCTATTTAATATTTGCATTAATGAAAGGCACTCTTTGAAGATTGATCAATAAAAGCATTCATTCAAAGCTCCATAACAAGAAGTGACATTCAATGTCACTTGGTTCCTCCAGAGAACTTTTTTTCCAAACATTTTCAGTTCCATGTGTAAGGAAGGGAGAGAGAATGGACAAGGGTGGGAATATTAGTGGATTGGTGTTAAGACTCTCATGTTGGATGGATATATTGGTAGGAAGTGAGAGTAGGAAAAATAGATAGAAAGACGAAGGACGGCGAGGATTGGTAATCTTTCTAGTTATTTGTCAAAAGGGACAGAAATTTGAAAGGATTGATAAATAATTTTGTCCACCTTCCTTCCCCCTTTATTTCCGTCTTATGAAAACTATGGGCCTAAATCACATTTAATCTCACAGCAGGGTTGTGTTAGCTATGTTTACACCATACTATAATCAGGACTCTCAAGCGAAAGCAAAAGGCTTAATAAGTTAAAGCAATTACAAAAATCACATACCGCTTTCAAATGCTGTTGAATTTGTTGCATCGTGGGCTTTCGTGAACCCTCCAGTAACCCAAGAACTTGGAGTTTCCATGAATTTCTTGCTAAAGCCAACTTGAGGTTGCTATCAACTCCATGGTCATAAACACCTGCTACTTCAGTAGCCTTAACAAATGAAACGGACTCCAATCAGAACAATGGTAAACCAAATTGGAGGATAACAAACCACAAGAAAATCTATGGCCTACCTTTAAAGCAGCAGTCAGTTTTCCAGAGATCATACACAGATCTTTATCAACAAAAGCTAACGCAACATCAGTTATGTCTGTCAAGCAAGTTTTCCATGCAAGAGCTTTCTCCACAAGCTCTTTCAATATTTCTCTCTCTTCAATACTGCAAAACAAGCAAAGCTAGCATGACATATATGGCCACAGATTTTAAGCTAAACTCAAATTTCTGCCAAGGGTTTTCAAAGGTTTTGCATTTTAAGTTAGAAACAGAATCATAAAACAAAAACAATATCCTTTTTCTTTTTTCGTACATATTGAAAGATGAAAATAGCAAACATAAACACCCTGAAGAAGTCATATGTGGAGTTTCAAGTAGAATTGGGATATTTTAATTACCACACACAGAAATCTTCATCTTTGGATAGAAGTCCAATAAGCATTTTAAGTTCCAGACGCTTTCCAACAAATCTCTGCAAGAAAATATATTGAGAGATGGATTATGCAACTGTACAAGCTTCTTTTGAACTTTCAGATCTTTCTAAGAAGACATACCAGAGGACTGCTTCCATTGACGGAAATTGATTCAACCACCAAATACTGGCAATAGGAGCATTTATACACTTCAGAGCATTCTATGTCTTCCACTTCAGGTCCTAGGCACCTCAAATGGTAACTGTTCATAGAAAAACACATATATAAGAGCTTAACATAAATGAGATTACGATGTAAACTTAACACAGCAAAAACTACCATACCTGTCCTTGCAGATAGAACAAGTAAGAAACTCCTGGTTCCGAGCGTCATTAAAACAGCATAGACAAAAGTCCCTTGCCTCCGAGGGACATGACTTGTCACATATGTACAACGATCTTTCTAATGTCTTTGTAATCTGTACATAAATAAAATCATATAAATACATCTGATTCTAACTAAGCCAACAAGGACTAAGAGGGGAACTGACAGGAATATTTAGCGAAACCTTTTTCAAAGCACCAGGCAATAAGTTCTCGTCTTCAATTAAATTCCCCAAAATATCCATGCAAGATTTCTTCCACTTCTCAACCTTTTCGACCTCAGACAAAACCAAATCTAGTTCTGAACAATTGAAAGCATCAGCAACCCCAACTTCCTGTAGAAGTTAAAACCATATCAGCCACGATTGCAAGTGAGATGTTTCTATGAAATACTTAGAAACACATAAAACAGAGACACAGACCACATACCTTTAGCCGTAAAATCACAGGCCAACATCGTTCTCTAGATCCTAGTTTGAAAAACTGTTGCACTTGCTCTTGCCACGACCTGGATTTAAGTTCAATTACACACAATTATTAATCTGGTTAAAAAGCCCCGTAAACATTAAATTTTGAAACACATGCAGAATCTGAACATCTTAAAGATTTTTCACTACCCAAATAGCCTCATTCATTTCTTCTTTTTTGAGAAATAAACCCATATTGACTACATTCAAAAAGAACATTATTTGATGGTCAACAAGTATAATACACACTGGATTCCATAGGGAAAGGATCCATTTATCTCAGAAGCGTTACGCTGTGAGGAAGACTGTAAAATCGAATTACAAGCATGGTATACTCACTTATGTTTCTGGATAGCATTTTCAAGTTGATCAAGCATGACTCGGTGGAGAATAACACTCTGCAAAGCAGAATACTAAAGTGTTAAGCTGACTCAATAGCAAAATCATCCAATTGATAGTTGGATATTTTAAGATCCAAAGAGGCTGGAAAAAATATATATATATATAGTGTGCACCTGAGAAATGGCGAGAACTTCTTCGGCATCACTCAAACTGCACTGTTTAGAATTGTAATTTCGAGAAACTACTTTAGAGGCTTGACAAAGCCATTTGACCCCGTCAATCAATGAGCTCCACAAAATACCAGAAGCAAATGTGCAAGGAACAAGTTCTGATGCTTTCATCAAGTTCTCAACATCCTTCAAGGAAACAAACAGTAAGAACAAAGCCCTCTATAGCATAGGCCAAAACAAAAGATGCAAAGTACATATGGAGATTCAAAGAAAAAAAAAAGCACGTGACATAATTACATCCAAGTGTTGAACCGTAAAATTAGAGAAAACCAGGCTGTACAACTAATGAAACAAAAAACGAATTACAATTGTCATTAAAGTCCATAACATATAACATCATAAATCACGAAAAAGAAGCATATAACATTCACCTCAAACGAAGGAGCAATGGAAGCGAAAGAAAGTGCCTTTTCACACCATTGAAGAGTTGAACAAGCATCCTCAAGTTTTTTAATCTCATCTAACTCAAAACCAAAGGATAAGCCTGTCTTTTTCACAGCTTCAATTTGAGTAACTAAACATTCGATTCTTGAAATAAGACCATGGGCTAATCCATCAGAAATGCTAGTCATGCCAAAAAAGCATCTTGCATCATGCAGTAGAAAACTAGCATCATTCTTCCAATCCTCACAGTCTTTCAAAACTGTTTCAAGCAACCTTCTTTCTTTCAAAAACACCTTTAGAACCTTCGATTGGGACACTAAGTCCTGCAACATGAAGAGGATATTGTCAGCTAAAGGGCTAAAAATGGATTTGCACATTTCAATCAAATACTTGTAAATCATAAGTACAATTAAGCAAGAACCTGCAGGGCCTCAAATTTGGGCAAAGAACTTGAGACAGGCTGTAGAGGGGAACAAGACCCTAAAAACGGATTTGCACTTTTCAACCAAAATTCAGCTGTTGAGAATGCCTCCTTGACATCATTGAGAGAAGGTAGAATCACACATAAATCATCCGCTTCCCTATAACATTCAAACTTGATTATTTTAAAAACCATATGAAAATTTATTGAACTCAGCAAAGTAAAAAGTTTAAAAGACCATGCTAAAAACCTTATAATGACTTCAATGTCAGACAAATCAGCCTCGTGTGAAAGCATATATGTTGCCCTTTCCTCCCAACGTGTGGCAGCATCAAGTACTTCAAACATATCAACAAATAATTTCTCCGTCTCAATATGTAACCTAAGAACAAGCAAACAAAATAAAAGAGGTCAGGGAAATAAAAAGACAACGCAATGCTTCAAAACCTTGAAAGAAAGGAGAAAACAAAAAAGACGACAACACCAACAACAAGAAGGCAAGAAAGCCTACCTTTTTGCTTCTATCATCAGTTGGCTGAGGAATTCCATAGACATCTTACTCTCACGTGCCTGCATCAGTTTTAGACAAGCCTTAAATGTTTGTGCATGTAAATTTGAAACTAAATTCAAAGCTCAAGCACCAAAACAAAATTTTGAAAAAGTAAATGGCAAGAAAAGAGAGGAGAGGGCAAGGAAAAGGATTTATAAGAGAAGAGATAACCACAAGTTTACCTTTAGTGCCTTTTCCCTGCAACAGGCCTTTTGTAACTCAACCTCAACAAGAGGCAACTCATCAACTGTTCAAAAAAAAAAAAAGAAAAAAGAAAAAACAAACATTGAGAGGGGAAAAAAATGTGAAAATAGAGAGAGGGGAGGTTGGGGTGGGGAAGCACGTGCCAAGACCTTGAATTTTCAAGGATGCTCCATCCTTTAAGATGCTGGTTAATTCAGTCACTACATTATGTTGATCCTCTCGTTCTGAGATGTTCATAAGAATATCTTTAAAGCGAGATATCCACAAAACAGCATCAGCATAATATTCCCTTAGAAGCTTCAGCTCAGGTACACTGACAGTAAAACTATCCATTTCTTGAAGAAATACTTCAACATTCTGCAAAAATTTATTTGTTCACCACCTTGAGAACTTAAAAAACATATAACACCTAGGAAAATCATACATATACATACATACATCTGTGTACATGTGCTCTATGTATAAAGAAGCATAAGAATGACCTTTAACTTAATAGGGTGTCCCAAAACTTCATTACACCGAGCACGACATGATTCAGCTTGCTTTAACAAATCCAACAGCATTTCTGTTTCTGCAAATTGAATCTGGAGCTCCAAAATCTATTCATCAATATGCCACAACATTAGCATAGGCAAAAGGCCAGAAAACCACAAAAAGAAAAGCAATTAATTTTACAAAAAATAAAGACTGTATCACCTCTGATTTTAACTTGTAAAGAAATTCAACCTCAACTGCAGCAGGGCCTTTTCCGCTCATGCATTTTCTTACATTTTCCAGCCAGACCTGCCTCAACAAAAGAACTAGATTAGTTATGTACAAATCAGATTTACCAAGAAAATTAGAATACAATGAATAATGTAGTATATACTTTGGCTGCTGAAATCCTCTGCGATAATATGTCACTCTCTTTCATATGGACTGGAAAGTCCTGAACTCTAGAGTACAAAAGCTCCAACTCAGATATCTAGATGACCGTCAAAAAAGCAAATATTAATAAATGAAGTGAAAGAAAAAAAAAAAAAAGAACATAGAAAAATTCGTGTATAAATACCTTTGAGTTTGCTAACAAAGCAGTATTGACTTCCTGTATCAATCTCCTTGCCTCTTCAGCATAATCCTGGAAGAGAGAATCAAATTTAATAATCTCAACTGGGTAGACCACATAATCACATAGTAGAGAAATCAATCACTCTCCAGAAAAGCAACAAACCTTCAATATAATAAGCCGAGGCTCATTACAAGGCGTAGTATTAGAACTTAGTAACTCATTTATGCTGTCAAAGTGAACTTTCTCTAAGCCATCACATTTATGATGTGACCATTTTTTGCATTTAGAGACAAACTGTCTAACACCTTCAGCCCATTTCCGGGCTTCAGCTAAATTCTTAGCCAGGTCCCTCACCTGCAAACAGAAGCAGAGAAGAAAACCGATTAAAACACTGCTCTTCCCTCTTGTGTGAAAACTTTAGGGCAACACGAGAAACTTACAGGATCCATCTCTTGACCAGCCCACAGAAACTGCTGAGCCTCCTTTAATGCTGAAATATAAACATCCCTCGAGTATGTCTTCTGAAAAATCTTAGCCGAGCGCATAAGCCATTGTTCTGCAAGTTGGTTCAATGAAACTTGACCACCTTTTACCTAAATAAATTACATTATCTCAGAAAACCAAACAAAACAATTCTTCCTGTCAAAATGAGACCATCCATATTCGAGATTACGGCAGTATAAAAATTGGATACTGTAGAGAAGGGCAAGCAATGAAAGCAAACTTAAATGAATAAAAAAAAGGAAGAATACAGCGGACCTTTTTGCTCAAAGTACTCGGTTCATTAGAGGAAGAGATTTGCCTTCCTATGTTCCTACTCTGTGTTGTCTCCTCTAAACAATATTTATCCACTGCAAGAACCAAGTCATTCAATTCTGCAAGTGAATGACGGTAGAGAAGACGACGTTTACTGGGTTTGCATTCACAAACGCGCTCCCAATGCTGAATGAGAAGCAAATATGCAGTCAACAATCACAGGAAAGAAATTAGAGGAAAGTTAGAGAACCAACGTGCAGAGCTTCGCTATTCTATTCACAACTTGATGTTTCAATGAACATTCAAACCTCAAAATTAAGTGTTAAACCGTTACGAGGTAAATAATAGTATAACCAACTATGAGAAAGAAGTACGAACCTCCAGACATACAAATGCTGAAGGCCTACAATGGCAAACAATGGCCGAAAGATAAAGATACTGCTTGCATATTATACATGTTGAGTCCTGCGATGGTCCACCAACAGGTACAATTTAGAACCAAACCAATTATTATCTTCAAATAGCATCAAGCCAAATAGATGGCTCAAGTTGTGTAACACTATGTACCTCTTCAGTACCAACATGTTCAGGGAATTTGCGAGTAGGCATAGGCGAAGATTTAAAAACACCATTTTTCCAAAGCCTCTCTCTCCAAGTTTTCTCTTTTGTATAAATCCTAATCAATTCTTTCTTCAAATAAGGTGCTACTCTGCTATCACATTCAATCTAGTAAAAATATAAAATGAATTAGGCTGAGAATCATCAAGAACTCTATCATTGTAGTCCAATGAAATCAACATTACTGTTAGGAGAAATGAAGCCCAGGAGAAAATTAATGTAGCTACTGAAATATAAAATTTTAACATGGAACTGATCTACAACAGCGTCGACTAAAAATAAAAGTGCATCAGTTTTTATGACCATGTCATATGCTAATTTACTTAAAAAAAAAAAAAAAAAAAAACCGGATTTTCGTGTCAGCAAGCTTATAACCTTAGATAAGACACAAAGAAGCTCGTCATGACACAGAACAGCAGGTTTACGATATAACTGATACAGCTCTGCTCCAAACCTGCCATGAGGTAGCCAGTCTGCAGGAGCAAAATTGACAGCCTCCGCGCAATTTAAACCTGGAAAGACCAAAACCAAGTCTTAGTTAGTGCACATGCATTAATATTGACAGTTAAGACACTGTTTCCATCAACTTAGCAGGATTAGCTTTGTAAACATAAAATTTTACCAAGATTGAAGCCCCCATGGTAAGATCTAGGAAAAGTGATCACAAAATTCCCAGGTTCCTGGTGAGAACAAGCATGAAAAGAGCCATTTCAAGGACACATAAGACACAGACAACACCTTAAGATTTTTCGACAAAAAAAGGCCAGGGGAGTTGGACGCAAAGGCTTATTATACCCTGAGAAGTCAAAACTTCCAACAAAATAGAAGCTCACTTAAACCTTAATCCATTCATAATTTTTTTAAAAGGTGTAGAGTCCAATTCCGCAAAAAGAATTATAAGAGCATATATATTGCCAAAAGTAAGTATCATATTCTAGAATACAGATTCCAATGTCCATACCTGCAGTACACTATACACTGGAACTCCATTTTCTTGCAAAACGGATGGATTTAACATGGTAACAAGCTGAAAGAGCAAATCTGGTTCCGCATCAAAGAGATCAGGAAGACAGTTACGCATCACCTAGATGAAAGTAAACACTGTGAGCCAAATCACTAAATACAATTTAACCATGGAAAAAAAGGAAGAAAGGGCAGGAGGAAACCAATTTGATTGGCAAGCATTACAAAACATCTGAGCAAGAATTAATAACACAAAAGCTGTATTTCATAGGCAGTTGTTAAGCTAAATGGGGAAACTGTAAAATAAATACACGCGCACATTCAAAAAATTTGACACACAGATGTAAAAAATTTAACATCATACACATGCACAATTTGTCCATTATTGACATGATCAAACATAACCAAATGCAATCAGATAAAATTCCATCCCTTTACCTCAAGCTAAACGATGACATCAAAATGCAAAGAGTGAAATGTTCCATTGAAACTCTAAAGTGGGATGTGTTCCACATTAAAGTAGTAATTTACCTTTTCAAATGAATCAGCTTCACTACCTGGCACACTGTACCAACATTTTGGCTCTCCCCTAAAAGGTGTAAACATGGAACAATCCATGAGCAGAAGATGTTAACAAACATACAATAAAAAAACACCTCACTCAAGAAAACTTGAAACAAAAAAGAATATCCCAGCGTCAAATTACAGATATATCATCCTGCTCCAATGCATGGACTTTAAACGCACAAGTATAAAGCAACTCAATTTTGATGTATACAAAAGAAGAGCCAGAGGCAGCTTGGCTAAAATCATTTATGAAAAATAAAAGCACAGACTGTATAGGAATATTGTCATACATACCAGTGAAGGTAATTCATTGAATAAAAACAATGGTCTTCAAAATGCCAGCAAAAAGATGAAAATAGCATCCCAATATACAGCCAAGGCACCATAACACCAGCAATGTTGTGATGAACGGCTCGCAGCACGGACCCTTTCAACTTGGGCAAGTTATTGAGATTCCATGGGCTACTACGGTATTCATCCCATACCTTAGCTTCAACAGATTCAGGTCTCTGGTCATCCACACGAGGAAAACCACTTCCATAGACAGAAGTATCTAAGTCACTGCCATACATAACTTCAACCTCACCAACATATCCCTCCACAATCTCCCAAAATTTTTTCTCTATTTGCAACCTTGAAGCAGATCCCGACCCAAACCATTTTTTCTTGGACCGCTCAGCCATGCGCCTAAAAGATTCAATAGTGTAACGTTTACCGGGCACAAAGCCAAAGCTATCTTTGTCAGAGTTTAAGCAATCTAAGCAATACCAGTTGCCAAGCGGAACCTGCTTTAATGGTGGGGAGAGACAAAAGATGTGCCACCCTTTATTACACTTATCACACAAAAGCATCACTTCCCCATGCAAACCACTTTTGCATTGTTCACATATCTGATCATGCTCCTCCTCCTCCTTACAAACCTTAATTTTCTCACCCTCATTATTCTTTCGCCTCCTTTTAGAACCCAAATCCTCGCCCCTGCATTCGCTCCTCCTCCCCTCACGCATTACCCTCTTGCCACTCCTACCGGCCTCTCGATTCAAATGATTGTAATAAATTTCATAATCGTATAAATGCTCCCTGTACAATTGAGACAGAACATGCTTTGCGCACTCCGAAATCTTCCTCGCCGACCTCACAAACCGCGACACATCCCCCCACTTCTTCTCCTTGGCAACCTTATCATACCCGCCGAATCTCTTCACAGCATTAAAAAGCTTGCACAAATCCAATTCCTCCCCCTCGAAGACCACCTTCCTCGTCAGTTTCTTCCCTGAATGATCCTCCAAGAACCTATTGTACTCCAGCTCGAAGGTCTCGGAATCGCACGAGGCAGGCCTCGCCTGCAACTGGTGAATGGCCTGCGTTTTCGTGGGGAACGAAAAGGAATCCATATCCAACCCAAATGGGGGTTTCCAACTCTTTGGCGGGACAATCCTACAAATCCCATATGGCTCAGCCTCTGCCCTGATCCTATAAATATACTCCAAAGGGTCTCTAAATTCATCCTCAGTCGGATAATACACTGGCCCAGATGGGATATTCAAAGACCCACATAAAGAAACACAAGAATTCTGCCCCAATACTCCTTTCTCCACAGCCCTAGGTCTACCTTTCCCCATCAAAACATATACAAACACCTATACGAAAAAAAAAACTTAATCTAAACCATATATAGAAACCACCTACAAAAACAACAACTAACATACATACATATATATACGTATATATATATATCAATAAACAATCATTATTCTTCCATTTTCGAAAGACAAAGGAGAAAATGAAATTTCTAGGGTTTGAAGCGTACCTGTTTTAGAGAGAGAGTTTTTCTGGTTTAGTGAGAGAGAGAGAGAGTGGTTCTGAGGTTCTCTCCCCTACAGTAATCGGTGAGTTTCGTGGGAGATTTTTGGTTGAAAAAAAGGGCAAAAAACGGGAAATTTGGAGGTTTTGCAATTTAGGGCCTGATGTTTATATAATTTCGGAAATGACACCAACTTTTTTTTTCTGTTGTTCCTGGATTTTTTGCTTCTTACGTGGCCCGTACCTTCAATCATTTTTATTGTGTTCTGTTCCCGCCGGTTGTTTGTAGGCGTTGACTTGGGCGTTTATAACACGCTCCAAACGACGGTTGAGAGGAATTTCAGTGGACGGTCATGATGAAGAGTTGCTCAGACGGGTTTGTGTGCGAGTGGGTTATGATGTTGAAAAACCAGACCGTACTGTCCGTTGTAGTATGAAGTACACGTGTCGGACATCTATTGTTTTTCGGATATACAAGAAAAGTGATTTGATTGACGGCTGGGATTGAATTGCCTGTTCGGATCTTGGTCCAATGGGTTTTGTTTTTGACTTTCTTTTGCATATACTCGATATTGCTTTTTTTTTTTTTTTTTTTGACGTGGCAACAACCAATTAGAAACCGGAGAAATGCTAGATTAGCAACGATTACAGGAGAGAAATGATCAGCACGCTATTTTTAAGGATAGATCTGTGTGGATTCTACGAGACACTAGGATCTGTTTGATATATGAGTATGCTAAAATAAATTTTTTAGGAATATTTTCTTAACATATTATATTTATATCATATCTAAATATAATATATTAGATTTAATTTATATTTAGTTGAAAAATATTTAAATATTAAATATATAATATGATTAATAGAAGTAGGCAGAAAAAAGAAAGAGAGAAAGAGAATATATGATGTGATTGATAAAAATAATAGAAAAAATAAAATGATAAATAATGATTATATCGAATTTAAATAATGATGTGATTGCTATTTGAATATAATATTTTTACGTTTGGATAAAAATTACAGTGTATTTAAATGTAATGCAAACACAATGCAACTTCTAAACGCCCCCTTAATCTTATATTTGGTATCAAGTTTGGACTGGATAATTTATCTAAAGATTCTAACATAGTCCAACCAACATGGGATTGTTAATCTCTTGAAAAACCATTTGATTTGATAATCCCATACACTAGATTAGAAAAAATTTCCAGCTCATACCCTACTACATCAGTTATCATCGTTACATACACCAAATATTTGCCACGATTCAATGCCCACCATTGGATCTACCACCACCATAGCCCCTCCCTTATCTAAGCTAAAGCTCGTTGAAGCTCGAACAAGCCACCCATTGCACTTGGTTTTGGCTTGTGGCCTACTGGATCTAAGTCGATCACCAACCTTAACAATGGATTTTCATAAATCACGTCCTCCCAAAGTCGAATCTCCATTAATTGTGGCCTTCCCATCACTTGATCATCATCCTTCGACAAAGCTTAGAAGAGCCACCAACTGCACTAGGTCATGGCTTGGGGCTCCATTGATCTTTGTCGATCATCCACCTCTGCACTAGATCTTTGTTGATTGCAGCCTCTCAACACCAAATCTCCATTAATCGTGGCCTCCCCATCATTCGATCTCTACCATTCAGCGCACGATCACCCCATTACTTTACTAGACCCTTACCATCCCACTTCACCAAGATTCACCATTACTACAACCTCTCGTGCTTGTGGCATGATAATAATGACAAAGAGAAAGAAAGGGCGAGATATTATTTTTAAGGAAAAAAAAGATTGTTTATAGTTTAATTTTTTAATGAATATTTTTAATTTTGTTAGCATTATTAAGAGTTAATTTTTTTAAAAGAAAATATTGATTGTTTTTCTGGACATCTAATCCGATAGTTTACCAAACACAATATAGAATTGAACATAATTAATCTAATTCGAACGCTCCAATCCTATTCAGTTTAACAAGCCAAATAGGGCTCAATACTATTGGGCATCATTCATTAACAAACTAATATATGGTTTATAAAAAAGATTCATATTTTATTAATAATGATGTTTAATATCGATGTTCTCGTTCTCTAAACATTTTTCTTTAAGATTTTCATTGATTGTTATATATCGTATAATAATAAATGGTTATACGGTGTACAATTATTTTCTTACCATAAAATAAGTGGATGATCCTTGGAAGTGAAGTCAGGGGGTTTGGAAACACAATTGCATTTACATTGCATTGGAACAATATGTGTGTGGATGTATTATATTTACATTGCATTTGAAATGCAAATGTATGTTTGGGTTGTTGGTGAGAGTGAGAGAGTAAGTGATGTAATTAGTAAAAGTAAATAAAAAAAAAGAAATGATAAATAATGATGGCATTAGATTTAAAATTTAAAAATATTTGTATTTGTACAGAATGCTTGATGTATTCATACAAATTTCACTGCATTTGAATGTAACGTATAATCAAAATACCCCTTAAGAGCATTTTTCTAGTAGGTGAAAAACTTATTCGATAGAAAGAGATGTTGTTCCCCTCTCTACAATGTTCTAACCCTTAAGACTAGGCGAAGATCAGAGACTAAACATGAACCATCAATTCCTATGACCGTTCGTTTCAAGCCTTCGATTCTTTTTGAAATGCAACACCCCAATCCTAATTACATGTGTTACAAAGTCAATGAATAAATAAGACTCCTTATTCAAGTTAATTAGGGATTAATCACATTACGAATTAGACAAAGAGCTCCTAAAGCTAAGATCATTAGTGATATTCAGTTTATAATCAGTCATGTGCATGGTGGTGGTATTTGCTATCTCCCTTGTAAGAGGACCTAACGTAGTCCACTATTTTGCCAACTATATCTTTGTGTTAGGTTTCAATATGGACTGATGTGAGGGGGGTTGGGCTGTTCATGCAGACCTCTATTCACCATAAATGAAATACTGTCTCATTAAAAAAAAATTTGTGTATGGTATTTTCCAATAATTAAGTACCAAGTAAAGGATAAAAAATAATTAAAACGAAAATCAGAAAATAGAAAACTTTTCATTAACACAATTTTTAAATACAAATAACAATTACAATTCTTTGTTTCTAAATTATAGATCTAATCTTAATATAGTCCTTGAATCCAAGAACCCATTTTTGAATCGTCAATTTGTTTAAAATAGTCTTTATTTGCACAACAATGTTAATAAATTGAACGATAATTATCACATGAAAATCGTGTGTATATTAATCAAGATTAATTTTGTCATTTTAGCATGCGTTTAGTTCACCGATATAAGTTAATCTAGCTTAAAAGTTTAGTCAGATTGGATATTTCGTTTGAGTTTAATCTAACTTGACTTATATTGAAAATTGTGAAAAATAAAGATAATTTATATTGAAAGTTGTGCTGAAATACTATAAGTAGAGATAATAAATAGTGAAAGTGGGTTCTACCAAATTAAGTTAAGTTAGAACCAATTTAGATAACTTAACTTAACTTGCAAGCTAAATCGGCGAACCAAACGAACTCTTAGGGCCCGTTTGGGATGGAGTTTTAGAGACATAATTTTGTTTGGAAAAAAAAAAGGGTTTGGAAAATTTGTTTTGGAAAAAAATTATTTGAAGTAAAAAAAATGTAAAATCTTAAAAATTTATTTCAAAAAAAATTTAAATATGGATTATATTTCTTTTTTTCAAAATTCTATGCAATTTAAAAAAAAATTTCATTTATACTTATATACGAAAAGTTATTGACTTTTAAAATTTACAGTTTACTATAGAATTTTAAAGATATAAATAGTAATAAGTGGTAGTGAAATGAAAAAAAGTACAAAAAGTAAAAATTTTGGTTTCCAAATCCCCTCTCAAACAGTCCCTTAATATTAGGCCACATATAAGTTTATGGCTCGTTTGGAGGGAGTTTTGGATTTTTTTTTTTGTTGAAAAAAAAGTAAACTTCGGAAAAAAGTGTTTAAGGAAAAATAAAATTTTGTTTGAAGTGAAAAAGTACTAAATTTTAAAAATTCATTCAGAAAAAAAATATCAATATGGATATTATTTTGTCATTCTTAAAATTCTATGTTGAGAAAAATTGATAATCCAAAGGCTAGTACTAAAACATTTTATAATTTAGAAACTAAAATGTTTATAGTAGAAGGATTTAAAATGAAATTAATTAAAAAGGATTAAGGATAAAAGATGATACATTGAAAAAACTCTACAGCTGTATACAAGATATTCTTGCATGGTAAACGGATCTCTCACACCAAGTTGTCAAGACCATGTCAAGAAGTATGCTTGGTCTATAATCCCTTCATCAAAACAATCAGTATTACATAAAATTCTTGCGATATTGTTTATAAAAACGGTTTAGCCCATGTTTGACAGAGTGAGAAACTAAGAGGAAATAAATTAGAAGAAGGATTTTGGACAGAAAAAAAAAAAAAAAAAAGGAATTCTGAGGTGCTGTTTGGCAAAAAAATTACATTTTAATTTTACTCAAATATAATATAATTTTACATCAAACACAAATTTTGTAACAGTGCTACGAAAATAATTACTATTCAAAATATTTTTAAAACAATCACATCAACTTTTCAACTTTACTATTTATCTCTACTTTTACCAATCACATCAACTTTTCAACTCTAAAATAATTTTCATCCAAACACACATTTCATTCAAATACAAAACAAATACTTTTCAACCAAATACAACATTCAAAAAATAAATTTCATTCAAATACAATCAAAATATAATACGTTTACCAAACGCCCTTGAGTTGTTTGAGTTGTTTGATAGAGAGGAAATTAGGAAGAAAAAAATTATAAATTAATAAAGCTCACTGTTTCTTAACCCTTTCAGTTTTATATAAAATAGATTAGAGGAAATATTTGACAACGTAATAGCATTTTCAAGTAACCATTTTAATTGTAATCACATTTAATCATCCTATTTATACAAATATATGAATGTAAAATAGATTAACTCATTGGCTTTTCCTTCCTTTCTTAAATCACAACCCACCCCATTTTCCTTATCAATAACCAACTATACCTTTTTCTTATTAACAAGACCGACTCTTTTTAATGCAGCTCGTCTTTATGCTACATTCTCATAGAGAGCCTACAGCCTACACGTACCGTTTTGTTTGTTTGTCGTTTATTTTTTTATTTTTATTTTAATGAATATGACTTATACACACTCTAGTGACAATTAGGTATACGGAAAATTTTTAGACACTTACTTAAAATATTATTAAAAAATAAACAATAATAATTAAAATGTTGATTGACATATATAATTAATCAGTAATTAATTATCCAGTATATTGTTAATTAGCTGTTGATTATTTTATAAAAGTCACTTTCTTAATTTTACAAAATTTAGAACCTTTATTGTACCTTAAAAAAAGAAATCATTTTCCCACGTACACCTTTTAGTCCAGACTCTATAGGTTGGTAGTTTAGTACAAAAGCAAACTATTGCGTTAGGATCTAGTGCCTGTCTCACCACGCCAAACACGAATACGAAGAAATTATTCGTCTCTCAAATCATAATAGATTACATATTGTCTGGTGAAGCGAAGCAAAATGCATGCAGTTGCATGAATATCCATAGACTTATGTTGTATCTTAAAAATAATTGAAGGGACAATATCAACCATTAATCAATAGTAAGAATTTATGAGAGTAATTTGGGGGGAAAAAAAAGTTAAAACTCTCTCATGTTAATGATAAATTGATCAATAAGGCATAAACAAAACACATTCAGATAGTTACGTGACACTATAAACAAAACTATTAAGGGTGAGATTGACACAATCTTAATCATTGAGGAACAGTAACATAAACATGGCCTATAGCATCATAAGATCGTAAAAGCTTGATCACATCCGGCTTCCATGTATCTTTTTGAATGATTCGTGATCCACACCGAGGGTGTAGAGAAAGCCCTCGGCTTGACCGAGCACCTCCCAAACAACACCCTAGGTGACTTCTAGGGTAAGTCTAAAGTCGAGTTGAGTTAAAACAATAATTGAAACTCAAGATTTCACAATTGTTTTTAAAAAAACGGTCGTCGAATTTCAAGTTTCTACTATTGTTTTGAGAAAAACGGTCGTGTAAATTTAAAAATAAAAAAAATCTCTCACTCATAAAGCACTGCCTCTCTCTCATAACCATTACACCCATACACACTCTCTCTCTCCCCATCACAGAGTTCTCATCATTCTTCCGTCTCACGACATACCGCCTCTCTCCGTCGCCGGTCCTCCTCTTATGCCTAGAGGAACATATGTCCCTTTTGCCTATGCCAGAAGCCTTTGGCTCTTCTAGCTTACTGCCTATAGTTTTAATTGTTCAAAAAATATAAGTTAATGACGTGGATTATTATTATGCTATTAAAACTAGATGGTAATATATTTATGTTGCGTTTGGGCAACACATTTTTTTTACATTGCGTTTGAATGCAATGCAATTTTCTCCCAAATACAAAAACATTTCATTCAAATACCAATCACATCACATTTTAAATCCAACACAATCACTATTTATTATTTCATTTTTTATTATTTTTTGCAATTACATCATATATTCTCTCTCTCCCCTTTATTTTCTCTCTACTTTTACCCATCACATCACATATTCATTATTAAAATACAATTCAAATACTTTTCACTCAAACACGCATTGCATTCAAATGCAATGTTAATGCTTTTCCTCCAAATACAAATTGCATTCAATGTATTACATTTAAACGCAATGCAAATGCAATGCGTTTACCAAACAAACGCTTAAATCTCTTCTTTAAAATAACTAAAGAAAAGTTAACCATTATTTTCGGTAGTTTGCCAAAATAATAACCTGACAATGTGAAATTAGCAAAATGATCATATTTTTCTTTTTACACCAAGCAAACTGAAATTAAGAATTGGTGATTGCACTTTTAGCTATTTGCTTTTTTTTTTTTTTTTGCCAAGACCAATTCAAACTTCACAATGAATTGCACAGAAAGAGAAACCAAAAGTAAAATTATCAATCAGACTTCAATTGATGAATCACTTCTTGTATATACACGATTTTTTTTTTTGAAAGGTCGTTAATAATAGAATTGAAAGCCAAAAAAAAAAAAAAAAGAATTTCCTAATATCCTGATATTACTTAATTAAAGTTGAGTGTTTTCCCCCTAAAGAATCATTGTTGAAAATTTAATGTGTATTAAATTCAAAATTATTTTATTCTTCCTTTTAGCTTGAGTATACAGTATTGTTTTATTTAAGGATAACTCAATTAAAAAAAAACAAAACATTTGTTAGAAATGGTGAAAAGAAAATATAGAGGGGGTTTATGGGCCACCTTATTCCTTTAATGTGATACAAATATATCAGATAGGACAACCCAAGATACTATTCTATCTATTAAATTATTTTATAAAGTTATGTACTTGTGTTTGGATAATGTCCAATGATTTTAATTTCACTCAATTTATAATGTTGGATCATTTTTTATAATGGTACCCTAAAAAATATCAGTTTTTATAATGGCATAGATATAGTCCATAAATATGAGATCTTATCTGACCTAGGCTTAATAATTTGAATCACGATATAATGGGTTGACACGAACATAGCACGAAATTATCAGGTTTGAGTTTTCTATAAAAAGGTTTAAGTCAAAAACAGATTGACATGATTGACATAATTAATAAACAAGTTGAATTTGTGTTTATTTCCTAATACGGATTGACATGAATCATCATGATTAATTATATATTATTTTTTATTTAATTATATATAATATAAAATAAGAGTTTTCGTGGTTAATAAAATATAAATAATATGAATATTAAAGTTTTGTAAGTAAATTTTCAGTGTTTTTCATAAAAGAAATTATATATTGACTAATAAACATGTTAAAGTTTCAAATCATATGAATTATAAGTCTTTATTTATTTATATTTAATTTAAATAAGATAATTCAGATTAATACGATTAATACTATTAATAAATGGATTGAGTTTGAATTTATAATTTTGATACGAATATTAAATAAGTTGGGTTTAGATTTAATATAATAATATCAACTATATAGTATAATACGACTTAATAACACAGATTGTTAGTCCTAATTTAATATATATTTAAAATATATGTGCATATATAATAAAATGATAAGAAATATCTTGTATACAGTATTTATAAATTTTTATATAAAAACTTATAATAGTTAATGAATTTATATATTATTTTTGTTTAGAAAATTATTATATGATATTATTTATATATTAACTAAAAAATAATTATTATTTAAAAATATTATATTTAAATAATTAGATTGGTAAAATACAATTCAAATACCGTATAAGAAAGGTTTTGTACAAGAGCGTCTAAAATATTGTGGCAGTAGCAATTGAAAATTACGAAAGACAAATAAAGTAGGAGGAAATTATCAAACTTTACTTTTTCTGGCAAGTTCCTTTAACTTGCAACATTATTTCAGTGGTGGTTGTATGGCTGAGGTACATAAAAAATCATAACCCGTTGACATGTATTTATGACATTCATGGTTATTTATACAATTTTTGATGTGCCTGTCATGGAAGATAAATATTAAAGGGTGTTGGGATACCATATTATCTTTATTTATATTATATTTAGATATGATATATTTAATATAATATATATTTAGATTAAAAATATTTATATTGTATTTATATATAATGTTTGTTTATATAAAAAGTATTTAAATTGTATTATAGGTAATATTATTGATAAAAATAAAAAAAATGAGAGAAAAAGAGAGTATATAATATGATTGGTAAAAATAGTAGAAAAATAAAATAGTGAACGATGATTATATTATATTTAAATTGTAATATAATTAATATATAAATGCAATACTTTTACGTTTATATGAAAATTACATTGTGTTTAATCGTAATGTAAATGTAATACTCTTATCAAACACCTTATAAGTTCATGGAATATAGATTGAAGGGAAAAAATTCAAGAAGAGAGAAATTAGAATCATCAATGTTGATCGTATAATTAACTCTCTCTAAAATTACAATTAGAAAGATAATTATAAAGATCCATAACAATAAAAAAGGTAAGAACATAATTTTAAAGCAGATACCGTAAATAATTTTAAAAATAAATATAAATTCATATTTGAATAAAATGTTAAAGATAATAGATCTCCTAAATGTTAATGCATCCCTCGTTTCAAATTCTTCTAAAATGGGTATTGGAGGGCTGATTCGAGACTGTACAGGAGATGCATTGGGTGCTTTTGCTAAGCAAGTCCCGAGTAGGCTTGATGCTCTTACCGTTGAAACTATTGCTATTCGGGGTGGCCTTTTATTTGCTTTTGAAAGTGGCCTGTCTGTCTTAGAGGTTGAGAGTGACTTCATTGAGGCAGTTGGTCGAATCCGTGAAAGTGATGCTCTCTTTGGTGTGGGTGATTGGTTTCAATTGTTAGCATTATAGCATTATTGTTGGAAGAGTAGGTGGTAGTTCTTATTGTCATGTATTTCGTGTAAAGAACGAAACAATTTATATATTGATTCGTTTTGCATTATTGACTTATTGTGATAAATTTTGATTGTAAGAGGTTTTTCTTTGTATTTTGAATGTTATTTTTTGACGGAGTTTTTTTGATTTGGTTTGACTAGACTCCCTTTCCATTTTTATAAAAGAAAAATAATACATTTCCTAATAAATATTTACACGTACAAATGTAAATTGAAAGTCCTAATAAAATTTTCTACCGTGTAATGGGTTCCACTGTGAAAATATTTCAAGTCAATACATGAGTGCTATCATCAACAAGGAGAACAAAAAATAGGAAAAATATTTTTTTGAGAGAAAAAAGTGCAATCTTTTTTTTTTTTAAAGAACAGTATTTATTGCTTAAAATATTTCTAACTTACCTTAGCTTTAAAAATTGCACCTTCTTCCAGAAGACTATATATATATATATATATGAGAATAAAAATTTCAAGACCACATTTTCGTCTATAGTCTTTTTTTCCCCTTTAATAAAAGTCATCTCATGAAGACAAATATGCAAAAGTTTCCTTTCTAGGTTAATATAACTTTTTCTTGGTAAATATAACTTCTTTTCGGTAAATGTATATTTTTTGTAAAAGGAAAATGTAACCTGGTATATTATTGATTTTCGATTTTCCTTGCATTATAAAAATGTCACATTAATGCAAAAACTACAGTAAAAATACTAATAAAAAAAATATTATTTTGAACACATGACTCAGTTTTTAAGAAGAAAGTACCAAAAGGGGGGAGAAAAGAAAAGCAAGGAACAAAGTTAAATACCATTATTCTAAATCCTCTGTCTTATTCTAAATCATTTGCTTCAAGTTTATTCTAAACTTTCAAATGTCTTTTTCTCTTTCATTTTGATAATTTTCTGGTTTTGTTCCCTAAAAAAGATTAATTCTGTTATTTAACAATAAAATAATCATAATTAGTTGAGTAGATTTTTTCGAATTTGTTAATTGATTAGATTTTGACAAGCACTTGATTAGTTTTTTTTTTAAATGATTATTATTAATTTTTTTGGTGAAAGGATAGGAAGCACTTGCGCCGTTAGTGACAGGAGCAGAGACTCAAGTCAATACCAAAGAACCACAGGTCAGATTTATATAATTTTTATTTATTCAAAGTTTCTATTTTCATTAATTTTTATTTCATTTTTATGAATTTTTGTTAGCGTTTTTATTATTGTTTTTTTTTTTTTGTCTTTTTAGGGGACAAATCGATTATTGGCTGGCTTCGGTGTGAAAAATTGGTTTATGTCGGTGGAAAATAAGAGGGGGGAAAAAAAAAAAAACAGAAGACACGTACAAAACATTCACCACTACATAAAAAATAAATAAATAAAATAAAAAAATACTAAAATATTTTATTTTTTAATTATTTATTTCTCATCCAAATCTGAAAGCTGTTACGAAAATTTTCTAGTCCTACGGACAAGATTAAAAAAAAAAAAAAAAAACGCCATTTAAGACCACAGAAGAAAAGGAAGAAGAAGACTACTACGATCTTCTCTGATTCAAAAATCTCTCTTTTGAGAGATTCACTTTCTGAAAACCAGTTCTATACATGCGCGCGCGCGTGTATATATATGTTTATATGGTTGTATATGTTATATAGATATATATATGTATGTATAATATTTGTATGTTCGAAGATCAATAAGAGCAATTGAATTATTATTACCATAAATACCAAAAGATTATTAAACCTACTTGCTTTCTTGGCGTTTGACCGAATCGAGGAAGACGATTCGTTCAGGTTCTCAAAGCGTGCTCTCTCTCTCTCTCTCTCTCTCTCTCTCTCTCTCCCCTTTTAGTTTTTGAATTTTTTGTTTGGAGTATACTATAATACTCGATTTTTTATTTAATTTAGACTATATATTTTTTTCTGTGATCTTTGATCTGAGCTTAAAGAGGCTTCGTTTGGCGTGGTTTTTCGCAGAGAAAGTGGATATTTTTGGGACTGAATTTGACTAGCTCGGTGGTTGGCACCGAGTTGACTCGGAATTGGAATCGGATGCGAAAGGTGTGGTTTTTGCTCTCCTTTTCAATGAAATGCCGAATATTCAGTCATGTGTTGTGTTTTTTTGAGGAATTTGCTTCTTTTAATGTACTTTTCACTTACTTATGTTTAATGTTGGGTTTATAGTTATATTTGTCTGTTTTCAATTATTTTGGGAAGTCCTAAAGTGAATATTTTGTCCAGGATTTTGGTGAATTATTCGAATCTAGATGAATTATTGCAAAACTGACGGATTTTTAATTTTATTTTTTAATTATAGATGAATTAAAAAAAAAAAAATGACTTAGATTTTTAATACATTTCGAGATTTTATTTGTATGGTTTTCACTGAATTTGAATGATGTGGTGTTGACGGTTCTTGATCAGTGAAAGGGCAGCCGAAATCAGGTTGACAGTGAAAGGTTTATGGAGACTTTGGAGTTCATACAGTCGAGTCATATTTGAAGTTTGGAACTTGCTAGTATTTGATCAAGAATTATCAGATTGGGATGGGCTGTGAGTGTTCCAAGCTCTCGGTGTGTTGTGGGGAATCCAATCAGAATGGACTGGTTCCTGAGGCCGAAGACGTTGGTAAGCAAACTTCTGAACTTTGATTCTTCTTTATTTTTATTGCTTTATGAGGTGCAATTAGAATGTCTGAATCTTCTGTGCGCTTGTAGAAACCGAGGAGAGGAATGACCTTGATTTGCCCCCATTTCATGAGTATACAATCGAGCAACTTAGGATTGCCACATCAGGGTTTGCGGTGGAAAATATAGTTTCCGAACATGGGGAAAAAGCCCCAAATGTGGTTTATAAAGGGAAGCTTGAAAGTCAGATACGAATTGCTGTCAAAAGATTCAATAGATCAGCCTGGCCTGATGCTCGGCAGTTTTTGGTTAGTATAAGTGGACATCATATAAACTATTTTTTCAATTTGTAGACCCAAAGTTGCATTGTGCTGATCTGAATTCGTCAATTGAGCTGTGTTCTCATTTTTAGAGCTCTTTACATTTGTTAATTTCAGCATCATCTTTATTATGAAATGGATTTGTAGCGTATTTAATAGGTAGCTACTTTGTATATATGCTCTATAAGCATTTTTTTTTTAATGTCTTATTTATCCTTCCATGAAGTGTGGATTTCGTTAAAGCTATTTGATCTTTTAAGCTTTATCATTTTAGGATGAAGCAAGGGCTGTTGGGCAGCTTCGGAACCAACGATTGGCAAATTTACTTGGTTGTTGCTGTGAAGGTGATGAAAGGCTGCTTGTGGCTGAATTTATGCCCAGTGATACATTAGCAAAGCATTTATTCCATTGTAAGTCCATTTATTTCTAAATTCATCTGATGTCCTTGCACGATCTTTGGCCTTTTTCCAAATGTTTGTTTCCAAATACAGTATGATCTAATTGGTGACCAGACGCCCATGAGTATGATTTAAAATGTTTGGATTTTATTGCAAAAAACTTTCCCATTTCTCTCTCTCTCTCTCTCTCTCTTTTTGGGGTAATATCAATATGCAAAATCATGATAAAGATTTAACCATTTTATGTAGGGGAAACACAACCTATGAAATGGGCAATGCGATTGCGAGTGGCTTTACATCTTGCACAAGCTCTTGAATATTGTACCAGTAAGGGACGTGCCCTTTATCATGATCTGAATGCTTATAGAGTTGTCTTTGATGCTGTAAGTATGTTTTTGTTTTCGGATATCTTCTCATTTGTGTGGTTAGGGTCTAATTCGATTTCTATCATTGGACCTCAGGAAGGCAACCCTAGACTCTCATGCTTTGGTCTGATGAAAAACAGTAGAGATGGGAAAAGTTATAGTACGAATCTGGCATTCACTCCTCCCGAGTATTTAAGAACAGGTAGTTATATGAGAATTTCCATCAAGCCTCCAGGAACCACATGTTGGATTTATTTGTATGAATTTTGATGTCAAGTGATAATCATTTGATGTTTCCTTATACTGTTGTGTTGCTAATGTCAAAAGAGTGATTAATTGTTTTATTCTTGAACTGCACTCATTAACTGATCTTTCTTTGGTCCACCTTTCATTAGGGAAACATCTTATGGTATGATCCTATTCTTCCCCCATCTCACGTTACTCTACACCACGCAACCTAGAACCCATACGGTGTTGCATGTATTGATCTCAGTGAGTTTCCAGATTTTGTTGTGTGTCGACCACAATGAGAAAGCATTTTGTGCCATATGATGGCTTTTTTTTGTTTGTTTACTTCGCTAGTATTCTGCATGCAAGTTTCATTTGCATGTAAGACAACTTACACCATTATGCCCTTGCCATAGTCTTCCTTGTTATAGAATGGCCATTGTCTGTCTTACTTTCTTCTTGGTTTTCAATGAGAGTCTAGTACAAATTATCTTTGTAGCTTTTAATTGCTTTCTTCTGTGAATATTGTCTGTTTAGTACTTAATTACTTATGAAATATGGATCTTATTTGCAATGATTATTTGTTTTAAGATTTAACATTTATGACTCGATACTGTGCATATCATCGTTTCTGCAGGAAGAGTTACACCAGAAAGTGCAATTTATAGTTTTGGCACCCTTTTGCTTGACCTTCTCAGTGGGAAACATATTCCTCCAAGCCATGTAAGTCATTTTAGTAATAGGCCTCTTTTTGCTGCAAATACATAATGTATAGCTCGGAGCACTCTCTAAATGGCATGTTTAATTTGTTGTTTAGTTTTTACTTGGGAATTGACTTCTAGATTCCATGTAAATATCCTCATGTTTTATATGTGCAAATATTTCAGGCACTCGACCTAATACGAGACAGGAATCTTCAGATGCTAACAGATTCTTGTTTGGAAGGCCAATTTTCAAATGATGAGGGGACAGAGTTAGTACGTTTAGCTTCACGCTGCCTGAATTATGAGGCCCGAGAACGTCCTAATCCTAAATCACTGGTTGCTGCTTTAGTTCCTCTTCAGAAGGATACTGAGGTTAGTTGTCTTTTTAAGTATTGAAAGGTTTAAGGTTTTTTGTTGTTTTTTTTTTTTTTGTTAAAAAAAAAAAAAAAAAAACGTAGTCAGACTTACTGACTTCCATATTTTACCAGCTTTAAAAAATTCTCTGTTAGATGGAAGATTAGAATTTGTACAACATTTTTTAGAACATATGACAGCGAATACAGACATCCTATAGAAAGATATCTGATAAACTTTAGTATGGACATCACTTGATGCAAGATGCCAAATTAACATTTCCAATTCGCATTGTTCTCTGTAATAATTGTCAACAGGTTGTGTTGTATGTAACACTACTTTTACATCTGGAATAAGTTTAAGGTAAATTTTTTCTGCAGATTCCTTCTCATGAATTGATGGGTATCCCAGATGATTCTGCTACTTTATCTCTATCACCCCTTGGTGAAGCTTGTTTTCGGATGGATTTAACGGCCATACATGAGATCTTTGAAAAACTTGGATACAAGGATGATGAAGGTGCAGCGGCTGAGGTATGTTTGAATACATCAGATTTTACTAACGACTTAATGGTGAACATATGCGATAAACGTTTTTAGTAGGTGCTTGACAAAAATCCCTTCTTCGCAGCAAAGTCCATTTAAAATCTGATAGTAATGTTCATTTCTGCTATATCATATTCATTGAAAAACTCCTTAAGATTGTAATTCCTGTATACCATTCTGGTGTTTACTCCTTGATTAGCTCACATAACACGATCCCTGAAGACCTTGACTTACTATTTTTGTTTAGAAAAATTATGATGCTGGGATATGGTAAATTAGGCGACCTTGGGTTTATTTCTTTAGATGAGCATAAAATTTAATAGTGAGCAACATATTTAGCTTCTTTCTGTTGTTCTCTGCATGGCATCGATGACCCGTACAAACACTTCCGGCTAAAAAAAAAAAGGACCTGTACAAACACGCTATTTCTTGTGTATGTGACCCGCCTATTCTGATTATTATTATTTTTTTTATCACTTGTAGCTTTCATTCCAGATGTGGACGAACCAGATGCAGGAAACACTGAACGCAAAGAAAAAGGGTGATGTGGCTTTCCGCCATAAAGATTTCAGAGCTGCAATTGAGTGTTACACCCAGGTCAAGTATACTTTACTGCTCTTTAAGTTGCGTATAGCAAATCAACCAGTGCAGACCAAGAATCGTTAGGCATGAATAGTTCTGGACATATTTAAAACGATAGTCGTGTTATGTTGTACTCGGGGACTTGAATGATCAAATCAATTGAAGGCTTAAAGCATCGCTGGGATTTTTAGCGTCAAACAGTTTGCTTGGGTGTATCTCAAAATTATCTTTTCTGGTTAAACTCTAAAAGTTAGCTTTTCATGGTCAATTATTTCACTTTTCACAGATTAGGGTGAGTTTCGGGCATCAGTTTGACATTGTTTATTTGCTTTGCAGTTCATTGAGGGTGGAACTATGGTTTCCCCAACTGTTTACGCAAGGCGTAGTTTGTGTTATCTAATGATCGACATGCCACAAGAAGCCTTCAACGATGCGTTACAAGCCCAAGTAATCTCCCCTGTTTGGCATATCGCATCTTATTTACAAGCCGCATCACTTTTTGCTATTGGAAGGGAGAACGAGGCACAAGTAGCCCTCAAAGAGGGCTCCGACCTTGAGAGCAAAAAGAATGCAGTTGCTTGACCACTAAAGAATGAAAGATCAAAAGTACAACTCTTTCCTTATTTCTGCTGCACTTTTTACCCAAGACGAGCACTGTATCGCATCGCATCGCATATCATAAAGGCACGTCGTATCCAGGCAAAATGATAAAAGGGGCTCTAAAGTGTATGGTCATTAAATCGGGGCTCAAGAGTTTCATGTAGAGAGGGTCATTATCTTCATGTGTATGGTTGGACTGGTTTCATTTGTTGTCGTCTTGAAGCATTCTTTAGCAACAATTATTGGATGGGTTGGTAATGGTAATGGTAATGGTATGGCCAGTTTTGTGGGAGTAGTGGGGACACTTGAATTATTGGTTTTTGTGACAAAATTTGCAAATGGTTTGTTGTTGCCTGACCTGTTGTTTCCATACATCAAATCAATCATGGGGGAAATAATTTAGATGCTTGCGTAACCTACTGCTATATTTTGTAAGGACTTCCAACTGTTGTTTTCATTTTTAGTCTTCTTGCATTGAAAAGAGTGATAAAGAGAGGGACAAGTTGTCTCCATTCTTGTATTTGATATGCTAATGTACAGCACCTTTTTGTCCTTTTTCTCATGGCTGCTCCTGTTTGACATGGAAATTGGTCATTTCCGAGTGCTCTTTTTTGCTTATTAATAAAAAAAAGAATTTTTTTTCTTTTGCTGTTTAATTCCGGAATCAATTCATACTTTGAACAAAATGATTATTATTTCCCCTTTGTTCAATTCTTGTTTTTTCATTACCACTATATATATCATAAATGCAATTTGCATGTCAATACTGGTCAAGTTTTCACTATATCATCAATTGAGTTGAAAAGTAACGCTGATGATCGTGAAAAGATCAATGTTTAAGGGTACATGGATGGTTTTCTTTATCCATTAATAAAAAGAACCATATTTTAACAGTAATGATATTTTACCAGTACAGTCTTATAAATAAGAATCATATTTTAACAGTAATGATATTTATAATTGGTGCTATTTTCAAACATTTTTCTTTTAGTAATCATTCGTTCAAGTCCACCTACATAGTTTGTTGACTTTGTTGTTGACTCGTTTAAGGTCGTGTCACAATGTATGGGGAGCTGATTCACGAGCAAATAAGTCAATTCAATATAGTGATGAAACTATTCATCTACAGGAAAGCGTTAAAAAGTGAATGGCACGGCTTCCGGCAAAAATATAAATAAATCATCCTTTTCTTTTTGTTGGAAAAAATAAAATAAAATAAAATAAAAATTTGATGATTATTATAATTTTTTTGGGGGAGAGAGAGAGAGAGAGAGAGAGAGCGCGTTAAATTAACGTACTTAAGTGACACGGCTTCAGGCAAAAATATAAATAAATCTCTCTTATCTTTTTGTTGGAAAAAGTAAAATAAAATAAAATAAAATTTTGATTATTATTATATATATATATTTTCAGGGGAGAGAGAGCGGGTTAAATTAACGTACTCTGGGGGTGGAGGTTCTATTGAAAATGAAAAATAAATACAGACAAGGGCCCAACCGGGTTCGAACCGGTGACCTCTTGATCTGCAGTCAAATGCTCTACCACTGAGCTATGGACCCATTGTTGTGTTTAACCATTAGCTAAATAAATAATTTAATGTAAATTAAGAAACAGAAAAATATTTTTTTTTGGCATGCATGCATAGTCTAATAGGAATATTACACGTAACTTTGTCTAAAAATATAATACCTGAATAGTTTATGAGTCAAATCTGAAATAGAATGATATTTTGAATCAAAATTAGTTCACTAAATTTTAATTTTTGTTAACTTAAAAAAAAAAGACAAAACTAGAATCAAAATTTTAGATCCCGAGTCAATGAAATAAACAGGCCATAAAGTTTAAATCACCATCACAAGTTTAAAAAAAAAAATCACAAGTTTATTTGTTCCTTTAAATGAATAGAGGCACAATATTAGTAGCAGAATTTTAACATCTCTTTCTGGTAAAAATATACTACAAAATTATATATGTTAATATTGAACTGTGAAAATCGTTGAGAATTGCAGTACAAGTGATCTAAAAAAATAGTAATGGTAATAAAAATAAAAAATTGCCTTTAGCAAAAATATAAAAAATAAAAATTGCAGTACAAGTGCAAAATCGCAATAACAAAATAAATACATGATATACCATTACAGAATGACAACAAAAATTCACAACATCCATGCATCCATACATTACATATTGCATACATTAAAAAAAAAAAGATTAATCAATATTGAACATATATATATATATGCCCACTTATTAACATTGAAATACAAACAAATATTATCAATACTAATTATTATAGCTCAACCCCCTTCATCAACCATCCTCCTTTTTTGATCTCTTCATATAAATATATATATATGTATGTATGTATGTATGTATGCGTATATTTACTCGTCCACCTCAACGTCATCATACTCGTCGTCGTTGTCAGCGACAGCAGCATCCTGGTACTGCTGATACTCGGAAACCAGATCGTTCATGTTGCTCTCGGCCTCGGTGAACTCCATCTCGTCCATGCCCTCGCCGGTGTACCAATGCAAGAACGCCTTCCTCCGGAACATGACGGTGAACTGCTCCGACACGCGGCGGAACATCTCCTGGATCGACGTCGAGTTCCCCATGAACGTCGATGACATCGAAAGCCCCGTCGGCGGGATGTCGCAGACGCTCGACTTGACGTTGTTCGGAATCCACTCCACGAAGAAGGACGAGTTCTTGTTCTGTACGTTTATCATCTGCTCGTCGACCTCTTTTGTGCTCATCTTGCCGCGGAACATGGCGGAGGCGGTCAGGTAGCGCCCGTGGCGGGGGTCGGCGGCGCACATCATGTTTTTGGCGTCCCACATTTGCTGCGTGAGTTCCGGGATGGTCAGCGCTCGGTACTGCTGCGAGCCCCGGGAGGTCAGGGGTGCAAACCCCACCATGAAGAAGTGGAGCCGGGGAAACGGGATCAGGTTCACCGCCAGCTTGCGGAGGTCCGAGTTAAGCTGCCCCGGGAACCGCAGGCAGCACGTCACGCCGCTCATCGTTGTCGAGATCAGGTGGTTCAGATCGCCGACTGCCAAAATTCGAATGATTGAATTAAGTACATCATGCATGGCCTTTAATCAAGACTACATGAACTCAACAAATTGTGTGTGTGTATATATATATATATATATATGAATGTGATATTGGTTAAAAATGATCTAATTATGACCATGGTTAAGATCAGGTATTCATGAATAAATTCATAGTTTTTTGGGACAAAAAGAAAAATCCTAAAAAAAAAAACATGAGCAATGAATTTCAATGAGTCAAAGACTAGGTGAAATGATAATCTCTGCATATTTATATATCTCTAGTTCAGCTGATCAATTGCGTAATTTGGTTAAAAATAACCTGTATACAAATGGTTGTGAAGATCAGTTCAGATTTCAGATCGCATATTATGAAATCAGTGACTGTTATTCATGGTTTTAGATCAAAAAAAAAAAAAAAGGAAAATTGCCAATATGGCATTTTTAGGTTACTGGGCTTTTTAACAAGTCAAAACTTTTGAGTTAAAATTTGAAGTGATATGGAATATAAGATTTGTTAAAAGTATCATATGTTTAAGGTGTGTTTGTCAAGTAAAATTTATCAAAGTTGATAGAAAATCATAAGGTAGAGTTTGGATAAGACAAGTTCAAATCTTGTCAAGAAAAAAACAGAATCAAATTTCTCTGTTTTTGGCAAGGCGAAAAAAAAAAAAAAAAAAAAAAAAAAAACTGAATTGCCAATAGAAGATTTAACTTACAGCTGGGATTTGTGAGCTTGAGAGTTCGGAAGCAGATATCATAGAGAGCCTCATTGTCGAGGACCATGCACTCGTCGGCATTTTCTACCAGTTGGTGAACGGAAAGCGTGGCATTGTAGGGCTCAACAACGGTGTCGGAGACCTTAGGTGAGGGAAACACAGAAAAGGTCATCATCATCCGATCAGGATACTCTTCCCTGATCTTTGATATCAATAAGGTCCCCATTCCTGACCCTGTGCCACCTCCTAGAGAATGGCAAATCTGGAAACCTGTTTCATACCCAATACATATTAAAAAGTCACAAAACAATATGACTTGACATATTTCCATATTGATCCTTTAAAGGTGCCTTAACTTGCATTTGAATCTAGTTCTTTAATTTTTCATGTTTCAATGTCAAAGTGTGACTTCAAAAAAGTGGCAAAATTTTTCCATGTGACATGCTTGGCAAAATACTCTTTTATCAAATTTTGTCAGTCTGCATAATTTTCCTTCAATTTTGGATCTCATGACTTATATTACTAGTATCCGAAACCACAATAAATTACCTTGTAAGCAATCACAATTCTCCGCCTCTTTCCGAACAACATCAAGAACAGAATCGATCAATTCAGCTCCTTCGGTGTAATGCCCTTTAGCCCAATTGTTGCCGGCTCCATTCTGGCCAAACACAAAGTTGTCAGGCCTGAAGATTTTGCCATAAGGACCGGTGCGCAAGCTGTCCATGGTTCCCGGCTCAAGGTCCATTAGGACAGCTCTTGGGACGTACCTTCCCCCACTTGCTTCATTGTAATAAACATTGACCCTCTCAAGCTGAAGAGGGGAACTTCCAACATAGTTTCCTGTTGTGTCAATGCCATGTTCATCACACACAACCTCCCAAAACTTGCCTCCGATTTGGTTCCCGCATTGCCCGGCTTGAATATGGAGGATTTCTCTCATTTTCTTTAAATGGGGTTTTTTTTTTGGCACAATGAAAGTTGTAGGGAGGAAAAAAAACAAAAAAAACTCAAAGGAGCTTAGAAGAGGAAGTGGGAAGAGCAAGGAAGAGTGGAATTGGGGTGGCCTTTTGTAGTTGCAAGGAAGATAGATGTGTGAAGTTTGAGAAGCTTAAGAGTCAAAGAAAGGAAAATAATAAAGTTTCAATTAATAATTTCATGTGGATTTATTTGGAAGGTATGTCAAAGCTTCAACAAGAGTAGTGAGCTGGATATGGAGTGCGACAACAAGATGCAAGCTTTGTTTTGTGGCCACACTTGCACTAAATTACCATCAAATCCTGCAATTTGATCTCCCATTTGTCATTAATCAATATATATATAAAAAACAAAATTTGACATCTTTCTCCATTTGGTAGCATGTTTTATCATAATCATGTTGCTAACCATCGATTTACTTGTGAATCAATGTAATTAAAGTCGTTTGTTTTTGCTTGATCTAACTTGATCGATAATTGTACTTCAATTGATTTTACAATCGTAACATTAATCTCATCTAATCTTATAATTATTATGCTAATCTCCTAAGTAATCGTATAGCTGTTTGATTGATTTGGTAAGATTTTTGACCTGTGATCTAGCAATAATTGATTGGACCAGTTAACCAAAACGTATGGAGCAGATCTCACAACAAATAAAAGCTCAACTTTCTCTTTCGGCAACAACAAAAAGGCAAAATTATGATACAATAATGGCAAACTATAATCAACGATAATCTAGAAACAAATTTAGCTAATTAACTTCTACTAGTTCGGTGATAGGATATTCTCCAATGCAAATGCTGATACTAACAAATATCATTTTTTGATACAGCAAGTTTAAAACTTAGTATATTTAATATTAATATAATGTTAAATGAACATTTTTTTATTCCTAAATTATTAAAAACAAGAATATTTTATCAAGTGAAAAGGTCAATACATTAAACAATCAATAACAGGTAAATATTTATAAACTTGGTGTCATGCTGAAATTTTAACTGTGTAGGTCATTGAATTGGAGAATGATTTTTTAATCCAAATGTCAATTTTTGGCATTGAAGTAAAAATTTGACAAGGTATCAAAGGTGTGAAAGTTCATCGAAAAATTGACAGTTTGCATCTAAAATTTTAAGGTTTAAAGTTTAATGCCGAGAAGGGTATTCGTGTTCAATAATTCATTGTTGAGATCAGAGCAATTTTTTCCATGTATCTTCCAGCAACATAACAGTCTACCTTGTAAAGTAGAAACACAGTTAATAGAAATATGCTTTCATTAAAGTAAAAGTAGACTAAAAAAGAATCAATTTCCACCTGCTAAAATTTAATAAACACATAAATTGGCATTATTGATAGTCAGGTTCATGAAGATAAGGTAGTTACACCACATGAATCATTGTGCAATTATTTATGGGAAATCCAGGTCAAGTTTGGTACTTTGTGATAATACAAAATTAAGCATATTTATATTATCATGTGAATATAAAACCCAAAGGGAAGCAAGGAGCCACAATTTTTTTTTTTTTTCTTTTTCGGTGTGGAAAGAAGCCACAATTATTGAAGGCATGAGATATCCCTGTCACCTTGTCTCACCACCCACGAGGGCTACTTAGAATCCAATGCTTAAATCTCGAAATTACTTTCTACTCCACATTAGCCACTACAAATTTCACTAATTACTTTTTACCTTTTTTTCAATAAAAGAAAAAAGAAAAAAGAAAGTAGTTGCTTAGGTTACACAATGAAAGAAATCATCTAATAGCTTGATTAGAAAGCCCTATATTTGTAAACTCACTTTTTTATTTTTTGAACAAAGGTGCTTTTAATAAGTGGGAATCAAACATGTTTTAGCAAAAAAAAAAAAGAGTGGGGTAAATCAAACATTATTCAGCTACTCGTTAATTAGTAAGTGACTAACAACTTATTGCAATTGAGATTTTTAAAAGATTTCGTTTTTGTAAATAATATCTATCGATAAAGATAAAAATAGCATTAAAGACATTAACTTTAATACTAATTTATTAAATATTAATTTATTTATTATATTTTTATTGATAGATATAATCAAATAATGTGATAATATTTTAAATATTTATTAATTAAAAAAAAACAATGAACTTAATATCTCTCACATTCCTCCGACTAATAATTTACATGGAGTATTTTGAACCATTTAATATTCATCAAATTATGTCAAATTAACATAAAAATTATTTCTCCAACGTAGTTTTGATATGATTTGATGGTTCAAAATTATTACAATAATAGGACATTTAAATTTTGTAATTTTTACTCAAATCCATGTAAATTTAAACGATTTTTTATATGTAATTTACGCATTATAATCCAAAAAAAATTATTATGAATCATTTTTGTTTATTTTTAATACAATTTCTTTTAAAATCCTTAATTTAATTAAATTATACTCAAATTTAAACATAAACTTTAAAAATATATATATTCAAATTAAATAAAACTGATCAACAATGTCTTTCTCAAACTATAATATTTAAATTTCGTATTAAAAACTGTTTTAATTTTAATTGATTTAAATAAAAAAAATTAAATTATCAAAAATTATAAATTCAAAGGTTAATTGTCACAAAAAAAAAAAAGAACTAAATTACTAAATTTGAAATTTTCATATGTATGTACAAATAAATCTAATTATTAAAGAAATAATATTAAGGAGGTAGGAGGGAAAAAAAAAAAAAAAAAGGTGGAATAAGATAGAGATGTCATGCGATACAAATGTGATCAATTTGCAGTTAGACCATTGTTTTCAATCCATTGGAGAATAATAAGTCAAGTGGCATCAGATGTACTGTCCCCGTCCCAATAATCACCACATGGTGTTGGTATGTTCCCTTCACAGAAGCTACCATCCTATCAACACCATATCCTAATCCCATGTAATCTCCTTATTCACCTGCTATAATACCCCACATACATTCATGCATACATTTATACATCTGTATGTATGTATATACCCATCTTCACCTCTAGACTAGGCTGGTTACAAAGTAATACAACAGAGCTAAAAAATCATTCTAAGGACCACATTGAGAATACAAATAAAGAGTTTCACATAAGAATAATTGAGTACGGGCAAATGAATAATTCAGGCACATAATACGGCTATTTTTATCTCATGATAGCAACAAAATTGCCGGTTTGGAAAACAAAAGCACATGGCATATTTTGATGGTCACATGACCTAGGAATGGCAACGAAACACAGTCATGAATCATGATAGAGGCGAATGAAAACCAACGGAAGAGGCTGCTAGGCCGCTACTAAAATTTTGACCAAGCGAAGAATTCAAGAGTAACACAGAAAGGCGACAAGAACAAGAAAGTGCATCTTCCAACATGAATTTTATTTACCAGCTTCCATTTACTAGCTTCCACTGCAGAAAGTTTGGATTAAAATCTCGACATTACTCGATACTAGGCCATGTCATAACCTAAAAATGTATCACCTTGCAGTCAATGACGATTGCATGAAAAGCCTCGGAGTAAAATTTACAATGCATTTTATTCCCATGAGACGATGCACCGTAGCCACAAATCTAAAGTAGCTTAGAACAGAAACAAGGGTAACACCTGAGAATCAAAGACGGTCTTTACACGAAAAGACCCTACAAAAGCGCACAAGAATCTTATCGACCTCAGTAGAGTAGCTCCCCAAAAACAGGATCTACACTTTGTCCCCATTTTCCATTATATAGCTCGAGTAGCTTCTCAGCAGGAGTGATACCTGCGAAAATGTTAAAAAGTTGTCAACACAAAATCCAATTGCATACACGTCTATCGTGTTTATATATGACTACTGTGCAAAGCGACCGGGTAATTAGCATGTTTGTTTAAGAACATTTGTAGCTCTTCTTTCTTCTTGACTTTGCTTTTCAAGATGAAAAAGCAATACAAAGTCTGATTTAAGACTCCTAAAAAATGAGGATAAAAACAGCTCAAGTTTAGATACCTGTTCTAACAACTTCAGCCACTGCATTCAAGAATGCCGACTCCTTAAAACCTCTTCTCTCCAAGCCATCCTGTACCAAAAAATTTTTTATCACGTAAGAAAGTTGGAGAAAAGGTGCTGAAAAGAAAATGTATAACACCAGATACCACAGCAAATTTCACCTTTGCCAATTGTAAGACGTCTTCTGCAATATGCCGTAAATATCCATCTCGGAATGGTGTCTTCAGACCCATCTTTGGGACCTATTCAAACAGTTTGCAATCAGACTCAAATCATGCTTACTACAGAAATTCATCTTGCCGCTCAATTGAAACAAAGCTTTTCTACAGTTCGTGAAATTGAAGTACAGGCAAGAGTAAGGCTTGCATGGTCCGTGACCCAGTAAATTGCATACTGGTTGCAAAACAGAAACAGAGAACTGACATAAAACAAACTTCATAAAATTATAAAGAGAACAATATAAAACTATCTTCAACTGGACCAAAACCAAAGCATATTGAGCTTTCCTATCTGCTCACTAAGTGGATTTATCTTTGCTGGGTTCCTTTCACAAATTAGATCAGTGTGACATGAAACATCTGAGAAGATAAGTCCCGAATTTAAAAGCTTGTCTGGTACAAATTTAGCCATCAAACACAAAACTTTGACACCCAACCAACCATTCTAAGCACACACACTCGTATATATCAAGCTCGATCTAACTCTTACAAAGTTGCAACAAACTGTGACATCAAGCTCGCTTCCGAGCCACCAAAAAAAAAAAAAAAAGAACTGGATTTTTGTTTTTGGTTTTTTTTTTTTTTGTGGGGGGGGGTGGGGGGGTGGGGGTGTGGTGGGGGTGTGTGGTTGTGTTGTTGGCAAATTCCTAAGTTACTTTTCAATAAGACAAATGGAGCCATTTACATTACCTTATTCCTCAACATTTGTCTTTCTTCTGGGGTCCAGTCAGCTGTCATGTCCAAAACTTTTTGTAGTGAAATCTCATCATATAACAAACCAACCTGAAAATTGGAACACCACAATGTGCTGATTGTGTCAGAGACTAGGTTAATATATTTGCACAAGCTACATGCTAAATATGACTTCTGTCAACTGCAAACTACATGAAAGTTATTGAAACACTGAAGGAGAAGAAAGGACACTACACCCCTAATGAACGTGGCATGATTATTTGTTTCTTCTAACCACACACAGCAGACAATAATTTTCAAAGGAAGTGAAGCGCAATTAGAGGTAATGAAAATAGTAAGTATGCATAAAAAGCTTCAGGCTAGCTACCCAAAATGCAGGCAAAGCACATAATCTCCTCCAAGGTCCTCCATCAGCACCCCTCATCTCCAAGTATCTCTTCAGCCTGACCTGAACAAAAAGGATCACATGTAAAACATCAGGCAACAGTAAAAAATAAGTTTTCACAAAATTCGCCAAACTTCTATTATATAACCTCGGGAAATATGGTCGTCAAATGATTCTCCCAATCATTTAACGTTGGCAGTTCTCCTGGAATACAGGGAAGCTTTCCCGCCAAGAAGTCCTGCATATATACAACAAATACCATGTCAGGCTTTGAAAATTCTATGGTCACGCTTTTAAAGGTCAAAAGAAGAAGCGTTTGTATAAAGAGCAGCACAGCTACAGAAGAGAAAGCATTAAATTACAAGAGTATTAAGGATAGATGGAAACCCGGAAGGTCATTCCAGTACAGTCAATATACTTCTTTTCCCGATAAACGAAATACATTGGGACATCAAGTGCGTAATCGACATACCGCTCAAACCTGTAGAAAAGCCAGAACAAAAATATTACAGCAAACTGACTTGTTTATTGAGTATTAATTTAAACTTCAAATTTCAAAGTAGAAAACAAAAGTAGTTAGGTAGTTTAGAAAATATACCCAAAGGAATCGTCAAAAACAAAGGGAAGCATGCCAGTACGATCCTTATCAGTATCTGTCCAAATTTGGCTAAACAAAAGGATAGAAGGATAAATAAACACAACATTTTTTCCCGTTTCTCTTTCTATCATCATCATCATTATTGTTACTATTATTTTGAGTACAATGGTGAGAGCAATATTACAACACTACAACTTAAACAAACCTTCTCATGCTGAGAAAACCATTTGGCTTTCCTTCTGTGAATGGCGAATTTGCAAACAGAGCAGTTGCTATCTGTTACAAAGTTTTCAAAACTATTAGATTTCATAATGCTAGAAAATCAGTCAATGAAACCAGCATGTACAAAAGTTCCTCACGGGCTGTAAAGCAAGACCAGCACGAGATTTTCTTATCATGTCTGCTTCTGAGCTGAAGTCCAGATTGACCTACAGAAGTCAACACTGATGTGCATCATTTTCCCAGAAACACAACTTATATGTGCAACTTTAGAGGTAAGGGAAATTGAGAAGGCTAAGGGATTTTCATTACAACTATACACAACCTTGAAGTCCACCTCATGGATTACCCGTAGAAAATTTGTAAAAATCATCTAACCTGTACGGTGCATGTCCGGAACATCATGTCAAGTCCAAGGGAGCCAACTTTGGGCATGTAGTTTCTCATAATCTCATATCTTCCCTGAGCCAAGCAGCTCCGTCAGTAGGTGAATTAACAGTCTCAAGAGATGAACAAAACTAATCAATTGACATTAGTAAAAGGCTAAGGGAAATTAAAAAAACAACTTTTATTTCAAAAGAGGAAAAACGAAAAAAGAAGAAGAAACTACAATAAGCTTGGGCATGAAACTGCAAAGGAGAATTGATAGAAGTAATCAATAGTAAAATTGCAGAGAACCCCTCAGGATTTATAGTATGTTTCTCCAATTATGCAAGAACAATATATATATATATTTTTAAATATGTTCAGAAGTCTCTCACTCCCCGATAATATAAGGTGCTCAAAGACTATATTTTTATCTTAAACTTACAAATTCAATAGAAGGCCAAATTTCATCATATGCTATCTCTTTTATCCCTCCTCCTTTAAGGCTTAGCCAACGAAGTTTGGAGGCACATAGATTTCATACAACTGAAAGTTGAGAGTGGAATAAGTAGTACCTTTGGCATTATGGGTATGTCTTTAAGTCCCCATTTAGGCTGGAAACCAATCCCCAGAAATCCAATTCCCATTTCCTCCGCGACAGCTTTAACCTTAAAAATTATATAGACTGAAAATAAGTTAAAACATTTTTTTTTTTTTCATAGAAAAAGAAAGAATATGTAAGAAAAGTTTGGATGTTGTACTTGTGAATTAAGATGGTGATGAAAATGATGACTAAGATGTTTTACTATCATAACCTCTGAAATAGTACATTTTGCACGCTCACCAGCCCAAAGTAGGATTATCTACACTGACCTGATAAAGGTGTGAATTGACTTCGGCACAAGTTTGATGCAAAGTTTCAAGAGGCGCACCACTAAGCTCAAACTGACCACCTGGTTCCAGCGAAATGCTTTGCTTTCCCTGGCAGAAATCAGTAGCTCTAAGGTCTAAGAGCAAATAGAAGACCACATTTTGAAATAGTTGTTTTAATAGTTGCAAATATTTGTTTCTCAGATTAACTTACAAACAATGTCATTAAACATGCGATAGGAAAAATAAAATTTACTGAGAGGAGAAAAGAGAAGCAAAAAAGTAAAGACAAAATACAAAGCAGCAACTTACCTGCTTAAGGCCAATAATATAGTCACCTTCCATTACTTTTTCCCAATCAAATCTCTCAGCTATCCCATTAAGCAATTCTGATATTTGTTCATATCTCATAGGTCGTAACGTGCCAAACTCAAAACCAAACTTCTCATGTTCAGTCCCTATTCTGCAATCACATAATAATGTACTATTTCAGAAAAAAAAGAAAGGCAGCCGAAGGACATACAGAGAAACGTGCTTCTTTCCATTCGATTTTTGTATAGAAATCTAGGACTGAATAGTTAAACATGTTTCAATAACATTGACAGAAAAATGTAATTTAATTCAAAGCAACATAGTACTGAGACACAAAAACGCTATAAGAGTCTAACTACAGACCAAAAGACAAGCTTAGCTCACATGAAACTTGCAAAGGAACATATATTGATGCAACTGCTTGAAAAGGGACAAGTGAAGTTGATGAAATACATACTTTTTGACAAGAAAAAGACCATTTTTAACGCACAAAGAGATAATGTAATGATATAACTTAAAACATTACCTCCATTTCTCCTTGGGCTTACATCCAGAGACTAGGTATGCAATGAGATCCTCTTTTGTAAGAGGCCCTGCAGCAACTACAGCATCCTCAGTTGGAGGGCTTGCAGCGACAATCACATTATGCTGCCGTTTCTGTCCTAATCTCGCACAGTCTAGATGCAAAATGTTCATCTTCTTGGCAGAAGTACATGACAAGGAAGATGAACCAACAAAATTCTCCTTCACTCTCGATGCCTCCAAATTGCTTGCCATATTAAGAGTGACACTCTGCCCAGATTTACTCCGCATCATCTCGCTCTGGATGCAGTACGTTGAACCTGTCTGCGAAACAAGTGCCATGGCCTGCCCTGGGCAGCACACATGTAACCCCTCAGTGAAACATGTCTGAATGTATATTACAGTTTTAGAAGGAAATTCAATAATTCTCTATCGAATATCTAGAAAACCTATAAAAACCAAAATTTTATGGATCGTTTGGTAAACGCATTGCGTTTTAATTGCGTTTGAATGTAATTCGTTTTTTGAGTGTTGTATTTGGTTGAAAAGTATTTGTTTTGTATTTGAATTGTATTTTAGGGTTGAAAAGTTGATGTGATTGATAAAAGTAGAAATAAAAAATTAGAGTTGAAAAATTAATGTAATTGTTTTAAAAAATAAATGAATAGTAATTGTTTTCGTAACACTGTTGAAAAAGATTGTATTTGAATGTAAAATTTTGCGTTTGATATAAAATTGTATTGCATTTGAATATCATTAACATGCAAAACTTTTGCCAAATGAGGCGTTACTTATGCTCCATTTGGTGAATGCATTGCATTTGCATTGCATTCAAATATAATGCATTGAATGCAATTTGTATTAGGAGGAAAAATATTTACATTGCATTTAAATGTAATGTGTGTTTTGGTGAAAAGTATTTGAATTATATTTTAATAATAAATATGTGATGTGATAGGTAAAAGTAGGGAGAAAAAAGGAAAGAGATAATATATGATGTAATTAATAAAAGTAATAGAAAAAATGAAATAATAAATAGTGATTATATTGGATTTAAAATATGATGTGATTGGTATTTGAATAAAATACTTTTGTATTTGGAGAAATGAAAAAAAAAAAGCGTGCACCAAACACGCTATTAGTACCTATAAACATCAGAACTCTGCCATTTTCGTGTTTACGGATTTGAACAGAATTACCAATTTTCCCGCCCTAAATTCTGTAAACCCAGTATAAGGGATGACTATATCATTAATCTATACATACATGCATACATACATCATATAAACACTCAATTATCATTGCTATATTTGACGAAGAAATGTAATTGAAACTAAACAAATAAAGCTAATCAAAATCGTAAAAAAAAAAAATTTGAAAACACGATAACCAACAAGAAAAATGACGACCAAATTCATTAAAAATAAAAACCGCAACTTGAAAAATAAAAAAAAATCCCGAAACGCACACACAAACATTCGCACTAACCAAACAAACACGACCAAAATCAGGACAGAAAATCAAAACCTTGCTCATTCGAATTAAAAAGAAGGAAAGAAAGAAACAAAGAAAGAAATTAATACAACATGAAATCCATAATCGAACTAAAAAAAAAAAAAACTCACGATTGAGACGGAGAAAGGAGGATTGCCAAGAACAGAGACAATTCAATCGCAATCGAGGGAAAAAACAACGAAAAAAGAAAAAAGAAACCCTAGATGCTGACTAGGGTCTTAGCCTGTAGTGAGTTCGAAGAGAAATCTGGGAAAAGAAAAGGGAAGAGAAGTTTTTTCGCTTGGTTTTGGCTTGTCAGGCCGAGACAGAAGAGACCAAAGTGAAGTGTATGAAGGAGGTGAGAAGAGAAGAGAAGAAAATTAATAGAGTGCCCAAATCACCTCCTTTTCGTGTGATCCACTTTTCCTCTCCTGCTGACACGTCACCTCCTTTTACCTTCTCGGCATGTGACCTAATTTTTTTCCTACAAATTGACAGTGAGAACTTTTCCGGCACGACTTTTTACAGCATCATTTTAATGATCTATTAAATATTATTTATTAATAAAAAAGGTATGTCTCATATATTTACCAACCATATTATAATTCTATTATATTTAAATCTAATTTAATTTTTATTTTAAAAAAAATTATATTTAAATATTAATTATATTATATTTTAAATTTAATATAATTATTATTTAATATTTTATTTTTTAAATTATTTTTATCAATCCTAATACATTTTCTTTCTTTTTTTTTATTTTTATCAATTATATTATATACAATATAATTAAAATATTTTTTATTCAAATATATATTATATTCATATATAATATAAATATTTTTTTATCTAAATATAAATTATATTTAATACATTTTATTTAAACAAAACACTTGCTGTCTTTACGCATGTTGTACGAGTTATTTCCTGTGAAAATCACACATTTACAAATTTAACAGATATGTTCAGAGACGTAATATATATAAAAAGACACTACACTTAAAGGGGAAGTCGAAAATCTTATACTTTCAGAATATAAACTTGCCTTTTTGTTCTTCTTCCGTGGAGAAATTATGCTGACTAAACACTTAAATACAGTGTAATAATAAAGTCAAAACCTTTTTATAAGCGACAAATTTATGAAAACTTTTGTGCGTTGTTTTCAGTCTTTCATTCGTTCTTTCTTTCTTTCTTTTTTGAAATATTTATTCTTTTTTTTATTTTTTTATTCCTTTTTCTTTCCTATAGTAAATGCACTGCATTGTTGAACAAATGAATCATATTGATGTCCGCATTTTGGTTCTTTCTTTCCTTCCTTCCTTTTTCTTTCTTTGGAAAGGAGTCCACACATTAAATCAAGTTTGCCACAACAATTTTGATATCATGACAAAAGCATCTTTTCTAAACCTTGTGATGGTGAGGCATTTGAAGACGGAAAGTGGCAAAGTGGGCCTTTCAGCAAGATTAAAAAAAATAAAAAAATTATAAGAATTATAATTATGATTATAATAAAATAAAAAATAGTAAAGGGGGTCCAATTGGAGGTCTTTCCATTGACATCAAAATTCAAAAGATGCTTAAGAAAGTACATGATAAAATAAGTGGAGATTCCTTTTCAATACAAAGTGGAATCTTCACATGGATCTTGATTGTGGCATTAAATTATAGTTAGGCTCTATTTGGTACACGTATTATATTTACATTGTGTTTAAATATAATATATTGAATACAATTTGTATTTGAAAAAAAAAAATATTTGCATTACATTTGAATGCAATGTGTGTTTGAGTGAAAAATATTTGAATTATATTTTAATAATGAATATGTGATGTAATAGATAAAAGTAGAGAGAACAAAGCGAGAAAAAAAAGAGAATATATAATGTAATTAGTAAAAGTAATAGAATAAATTAAATAATAAATGGTGATTATATTGAATTGAAAATATGATGTGATTCGTATTTAAATAGAATGTTTTTGTATTTAAGTAAAAATTACATTGTATTTAAATGTAATACGAATGCAATACGTAGATCAAATAAGAGGTTAATTTATTTATCACGTCTCTAATTTTTGTATAGTCCAAGTAGAGAATTTAACTATTGTTCTTTTCTTTTTAATTTTGTTTAAGTGTGTGTATATATATATATATAGATTTAATTTTTGGGTTTAGGTCCACAGATGAATATATGACCATTTCTTAGCTTTTAAATATGACACCTTAACATGTTTTGTATCCCATTGTCAACTAAACAAGCACTACCATCATATTTTAAGATGGCAATATGTTACTTTCATTTTTTTATCTAACAAACTTGAATAAAAAATCAACAAATATCATCACATGCTTTGATGAATGAAAAGTTTAATTATCTTATATTATTGGTAGAGTATTTTATGAGAAATCCACCTATTTCTGTTGTTTGTATTATATATATATAGAAATGGCAGTACAATATATTTATATAAATGTGTTTCTTTTATCCTTATAGAAAATATACGGTAAAAATTCATATTTTGTTAAAAATAGAGATTGTTTTTGTAATTAAATTATTATGTTAAGAATATAGAACACAAACATCCTTGTTTAGATTCAATAACAACTTTTGGATCGTGTCTTATTAGTAAGGAAAAATAGGGGTTCGTTTGATTTATGAGATGAATTTGGAGTGGAATAAAATTTTTAAGTTAAAGTTGGTTAATTTAGTTATTTTTTTTTTACTATTAAGAAAATGACAAAATTAAATCTAAAAATTTGAGTTCAAACTTATAAATCTAATGAGGCTTGGTCCACCTTGTACTTATGGTAGAATTTCTTTAAATTTCTCTAAATTTAGGTTCCTTTTATTTGGTCTATTCCTAACCATCTAAAGAGGGTATTGCGTGTTTTCTAATGGGTTTGCAAAGGTCGCAAGAAATGGCTGAAAACAAGTAAAGATTGTGGCTTGGGCCAACCAGGTTCAAGTTTTGGGACATGCTTCAATAGTGTTCATGTCACGCACACTAGTACTAACTCGGTTAATGAGAACCTTGCGAGTGGAGTTTTGATGATTTGCTAGCCATTTTGGGTAGATAACTTCATGAATGCAAAGATGGTTGAAAATGTATGCAGGATTGGAGTGAGAGTTGAAGGTGGGATTATGACCAAGAATGGGTTTATTAAGGCTTTTAGAGCTCATTTATGGTCAAGAAGAAGGGAAAAGATGAGCTAGCAAGGTCTTTTGTTGCGGAAAGGTCTTTTGGAGGATTCTGAGAGGGACATGGGGGCGTAAAAAAGGGGATCCTATCAACTTGTTCCGACCTAGGATAATAAGCTCATGAGCTTAGTCTTACTTCACCGTCGAAAAACGAAAGAAGACTTCCATCTCCAAGTTTAACTCAGACGTAGCTTGCTTCTTTTTGGGTGTGAAGCAGTGTCAAACCAAAAACCCTTGGTACATTATTGACGATCACACAAAGATGTGATTTCGGTTCCATTTACTGATTTCACTCTTTTATGACCAAGTGGAAGTGCTACATAAGATGTCAATGCTTTGCTAGGTTTGTTTATTACCGAGACAATGACTGATGCCCACTGAATTTTTTTTTTTTAAGAACTTAAATTCTTACTTATAAATTAATCATATATATTAGGATGTAAGATTGATAATATCTATGTATTTTCCTTATCTCTTAAGTGAATGGTTCTATGTATTGCATACCAATAAGATTGTACTTATGTACTTGGTTAGTTGTTGTTTGTTTGACTATATTATACTTAAGATACATTAATTTCGCATCAAATGCAAAGAGAATATGAATTATCATGTGTTTACTTGAAGATTAGTAAGTCTTAGTTAACATAGGCAATGAGAAAAATGAATGTTGATTATTGCGTCACTTTATATGGTTGATTCTTTTTTTTTTTTTTCAATAAAAGTACCACGTATACACCCCTCTATATAAACCTCATCTCTTACTAATTTTTGTGCCAGTTAAGAATCGAACCTTGGATTTTGATTAGCCCTAAGCCCCTCCCTTCCTCACCAATTGGGCTAGCCCATGCAGTTTTAATTTATAGATTAAATTTATTTTTAGTCTCGGATTATAAATCCATTTTCACTTTATCCTTAGAATTGCAAAACCATTTGTTGTGTCCCTATTTTATATAAAGCTACTCAAAAAGTTCTTTCCGTCCACTTTATTTTATAACTCTGGCGAAAATGCTGAAATGGCAAGCCATTAAAGATTAATAAAAGAATTTTAAAATATAAACTCTAATTATTAACTTGTAAAATTATTAAAATAAACTTTTTGAAAAATATATATATTTTCTCTCTCTCATCTTCCTCTCTCTCATCAGATCCAACTTGATGTATAAACCTTTCCTCTTTACAATTTTCTTCATCCATGAACTTCAAAATCGAGCCAGCAATTCTAAGTACAAGAGAATCAGGTCAAGATTCGGGGTCAACAAAAGGTTGGGCCTTTTTTATCAGATTCAACCACAACTCCACCAATTTCACAAATCTCTTCTAAAAGCGTCCCCATTATAGTGGAAAAAAGCTAAACCAATTAGGGAAAAGAAAATTCCTATATGATGGAACTAGGCAGGGGAGAAATTAAAGAAAATTTTAAAAGTTGGAGTTTCAACTTGGAAGAGTTTGTGGTGGAATTTTAGAGTTTTGTCTCTCTTTCATCTCTTTCTTTCCCTCTAGCTTTCTCTCTCTCTATACTTTTAAAGTTGGAGCTTCTGGTGACATAGATGAGTTTGGGTTCTGAAAAAGTGTCATTGTAGACAATTCTTTTGTTGCCTTGGTCGAAGATGTAGAGTTTCTCGAGGTTTGCATCGGAGATGGTGACAGAAAAGAAAGAGGACCAATTGTTGTTGTTGTCGTTGTTTATTTTGGTAGTGATGTCAGAAGTGCTGGTTGAGGAAGGGTGAAGGGAGAGGGAAGGGGAAGCAGGGGTGGTGTGTGAGGAGTTTTGGCAAGAGAAGGTAGAGATTTAGCTGTCGACGACCATGGACGAGGGCCTTGAAAGAGGGAAAAGAGGGTGGGTTTGGGGTTGGATTGATATTTCTTTTAATTTAGGGGAAATGGTAGGATATTGACCACAGAGAGAGAGAGAAAGAGAGAGTAATTTTTAAATTTGGTTTTTATAATCAAAATTTATATTATAAAATTATTTTATTAATCTTTAATGACTTGCTATGTTAGTATTTCCGTCAAAGTTTTAGAAGGAAGCAAATGGAGTGAGCATTTTAAATGGTTTTTATATAGATCAGGGGGCACAATTAATTGTTTTGCAATTCTGTGGAGCAAAATGAAAGTGGATCAATAGTTTGGGGGTTAAAAATAAAATTAATCCTTAATTTATTGATTCCTTAATTATCATTTCAAATGAGTGTCAAATTTGCTTCAGTATATGTAGTTCTCGTTTGACATTACTTTTGGAAGCTAATTTTAGGGGTGTTTATTAAACGCATTGCATTTGAATACAATTTGTATTTAAATGAAAAGTATTTACATTGTATTTGAATGTAATTTATGTTTGGATGAAAAATATTTGAATTATATTTAAATAATAAATATGTGATGTGATGAGTAAAAGTAGAGGGAAAAAAAAAAGAAGAGAGAAAGAGAGTATATGATATGATTAGTAAAAATAATATAAATAATTGAAATAATAAATAGTAATTATATTGAATTTAAAATGTGATATGATTAGTATTTAAATATAATACTTTTATATTTGAATAAAAATTGCATTGCATTTAAACGGATGTGAATGCAATGCGGTAAACAAACAAGACATAATTATTAAAGAATCTACATCAAGTTAGGGGTGTTTGGTAAGCCTTGTTTTTGTCTACCAAATTCTAAAAATTACTGCAACATAGCAGATTTTAAGAAGCAGGTTAGGGGTTGCTTTGCTGTCATTAGACAAATTTACTAAAATATCCTTAATTTTAAATAGTAATTCCAATCTTCACACTTTATTATTTTCATAATAAATAATAAAATTACATTCAACTATTGTATAAAATTTATAAATCCTTTTCCTTTTATAAATAATTTCAAATTGTAATTTATAATTTTATAATTTTTTTTAAAGAAAACTTTTGTTATCTTATTCTTATGTGTGCTTGAAGATGATATTAAATATTTGAAAAAAAGTTGTTATTAGATAATTTCTAGAAAATATTATTGTTGTAGTAATTATTTTATTTTATATGAGAAAATTTTGTTATTATAATACATCATTCATGCTTCTAGGTGTTAGAGAAAAATATAATGTCATTTTTTTCATTATACATGTACCGGTAATTTTACCCATAGTTTGCCAAATAATTAAAATTTTCTTCTGGTATTCACACAAATTTGAAAAAAAAAATTTACCAAACACCTACCTGCTTTTAAGTACAGTAACTTTGGATTCACAGTATAGTTATAACAAAAATTTTCTACACCACAGTGATGTCAAACTAGCCCTTAATAAGTTACCATATGCCAATAATTTTTTTTTTTTTTGCTCTAAATATGTCAATAATTATTTGATTATGCAAAAAGATATTTTAATAACCACATTAAAAAATTAGCATGATCAGCATTACAAAGTTTAGTAGAAACTGAAAAAGAAATAACTGGTCATTTTTCCTAATTCTTTTCTTTTTATTTCAATTCCAAAACTTTTTCCACCACATTCCTTTATGATATTTTGATACATACTCCCTTGATACGGTAGTGCCAAGGACATTGCAAGTGATGTCGTAATTTTGAATTAAGCATACAAATACAAATATTGTTTGATAGTTGTTTAATCCAACATTATTTAATCAACAAATGGACGCCTTTCCTTTAACTTTACGAGGAAGTGTATAGCCCTGGCTGAAGCTTTCACAAAAGCTAAATTATCTATTTGTTTAATAGCCATATTACAACAAACCTCACACAAGGCAGGTGGGTGACCATGTTTTATTTGTGTTTTTGGTTCTGCTTTGTTAACTTATAAAGCCATTGTACATATGATTATTGTCGCTTGTCGAATCCAGCCTATAAACATATGCCTATAAATAAGATCATTGTCGAGTGCAGCAACAACAGAATCAGAGTTCACATGTGTGCCTATGTACCCCCTACATCGAGAGTTTCATCAAATATATCCCCTAGCTAGTATTCTCTTCAATTTTAATTCCAAAATTTTTATTTTGTTCCCATCGTAATTTCTTATTTTGCTAGAGCTTTAAAGTCTAAATAATTTAAAGAGCATTTGACAAAAGTTTTGTATTTTAATCATTTTCAAACATAATGTAATTTTATTCCAAACATAAATTCTTTTCAATAGTACTATGAAAACAATTACTATTCAAAAGTTTTTTAAAGTAATTACATCAACTTTTCAATTTCACTATTTATCTTTATTTTTACCAATCATATCAACTTTTTAACTCTAAAATTCTTTTTATCTAAACACATATTTCATTCAAATACAGAATAAATACTTTTCAATCAAATACAATACTCAAAAAACGAATTACATTCAAATGCAATTAAAACGTAATGCGTTTACCAAATGCCCCGTTAGTATTTGGGAATGCACCTTTGTAAAGTTCAATTCAAGTTGTTGGATTTTGGAGAGGTTGGACCCGTTATGAAGCTTATATTACACGCTCCTGGATATCGTCTAAGAAGGGTGGAATCTATTTTTAAAGACAATGTCTCGGTACGTCTCGACCTTACTTATGCTTTTGGCAGCACCCCATTATTAAAAAAATCACCAACAATTGATGCGCAGTGGGTGGATTCCTTTTTGATATGGTCGTTGTGCTGGTTGGTAAACAGAGAATTAAAGAGGAAAGTTATTAGACTGCTCGAGATTCCTCTAGCTGTGTTTGGTGGCTTATTAGTTGGTCGCGTAGTCCCCTTTCCTTGTTTTCGTTTCAAAGAAAGATTTCTTAAGTTTTAAAAAAGCGTGAAATGATCATTGTTTGTCTCTCAGTGTTCAATACCCCGTAAAATTGAGCTAATGGCTTAACCAAGTAAAATGGGATTCAAATGGGTGGAATTTTAGATTCGTAAATTAACCATTTATGTTAATAATATGGAATTTTGTTATCTTTGCATTTTTTCAATACCCATTTAAACGTTTTTCTTTCTTTTCAAATTCTGCAACCGTCATGGACAAAAACTTGTTGAAGCCAAAATTGTTTACGTAAACTGTCAAAACGGATGATTTAACCAAAACCAACCAATCATATTCCTGTTGGTTTCGGTTTTTATTCCATAGAAACTGACTAGTTGACTTTGATGCATCCTATGATAGAAAAATCGAATCAAACCTAATGAACTCATTCATGTTAGTTGTGATCTTTATATTGCATTTGTCACATTTATAATTTATTTGTCACAAACACTTTTTCCAATCTTTTCAAATTTTTAGTGTTATATTCCCATTAAATTACAATCTTGATGCTTGTATTACAGTTGATAATCATCAAGTTGTCCCGTTATTTGATTTTAGTATTATAATGATACATTTTCATGTTAATCAGGCCTTCAAATATTCAACCAAAGAGAGTCTCTGGGCAGAAACATAACCAGATAGCATTTTTTTCCCGCTTAACTAAACAACTAATGATTTGAGTTTGCTAATTCCGTTCAATCAATTTTTGTGCTCATAATCTGGCTGCTTGTTCCGCTAATTCCAGACTTTTTGGATTGTTGGATGTTACAGTGTTTACCCATTTAATCATTAATGACTACGTAGCTTTACTTCTTCCTTTTCTTGGGTCCTTTTATTTTCTTCCATATACTACCAATTTTATTTTATTTTTCCTTGCTTTCTGTCTTCAAAATTCAAATTGAAAAAAAAACCCCAAAAAAATTAGAGAAGTGGAAGAATAATAAGAAGGCTAGAATCGGCAGCCATGAATGGCTTCGAAAAGTTCTGGTTCAAAACCTCAAACCGGTTCCAATTTCTGCTGCTTCTCCAATCAATGTCCCCAGCTTCGATCTTGGATAACGATCCACTTGTGCCTCCAATGATGATCGTGATTCAATCTATATTGTTTCTTACTTATTTATTTTTTCTTAAAAGGAGATGAGATAGAGTAGCTGAACTCAAAACTAAAGAGAATTCAAGAGGAAAGACATTGGATGCATGGGAAGCAGCTTTAGGGCAGGCAACAAGTTTCTGAGAAATGGTGAAGGGGGAAATAGGAAACTTCAAACTCTTTATTTATTCATTTATTTTAGTATTATTATTTTTGCTACAAAGGCACTACTTACTAAACCAGAAGAGGAAAGCAAAACAAAGCCAAAAGAAGGGCCATTTATTTGTTCATAAGCAATCACATTAACACATGGGAACCCAAAAAAAACAGAGATTCAAAAAACAAAGAACAAGGACTTAGCCTTAGAGACTGACAATTAAGCCTTGAACCCAACTCATCAGCACTCACTTAATGACTGTCCAGTGCCCCACGGTTCACCTCTCATTACCGTAGGATTGGAGCTCTACCATGGCTGCTCCCTTCTATTTAGCGATAAAGCTAAATATTACTAAAATATCAGTTTTTTAAACACTTTTTCTTGACTTAGTCACTGTTTATGCGAATATGCAGTCTCGGTCGTCGATGAGAGCTTGTCCCTGGATTTTGTTCCTGAGCTCTCCGGAATGTGTGTTTCGGATCACTGGCCGAAAAGAGACAATCACTGGCGACATCGGAGATTCGTCTATCGGACAAGGATTTTGCAAATTAGGAGAACTGTTGTCTAGAGCCGCCGCTATGGTGCTGAGCTCGTATCGAAAGCTAAACCCTGATGATCTCGATCGCAACTTTGAGTCCAAGTTTCAAGCTGTACCATTCCTCTTCCACCGCTGCCGCCATCGGATTCTGATCCGACGAACTGTGTTTCTTGGGTAGACAAGCAGAGGCCCAACTCCGTGGCCTACAAAAGCTTCGGAACCATACTGAATTCCCTGTGGGAGAAGGAGCTTGCAGCAATGGCGGAGGAATTGGAAGAAAGTGAGGTCCCTTTTCTCTGGTCTCTTCCTGACCATTTGAGGAGGGATGATTATAAACAAGCAAAGATTGTGGCTGAGCCAACCGGGTTCAAGTTCTGGGACATGCTTCGATTGGAGTTCGTGTCACGCATTGCGGTACTAACTCAGTTAATGAGAGCCTTGTGAGCGGAGTAGCGATGATCTGCAGGCCATTTTGGGCGGATAATTTCATGAACGCGAAGATGGTTCAAAATGCGTTGGGAGTTGAGGGTGGTAGTTGAAGGTGGGGTTATCGCCAAGAGTGGGCTTTTGTTAAGGCGTTGGAGCTCGTCTTGGGTCAAGAAAAAGGGGAGAAGATAAGAAAGCACAAGTTTGGGCTTCGAAAGAGGCTCTCTTGGAGGACTCTGGTTCAAGTGGAAGTGCCACACATGATTTCAAAGCTTTGCAAGGGTTGATTGCTTCTGAATCTTAACATTTTTGTATTAATTTGCGTGCCATGTAAGATGTTGTTATTCTTCCAGTGGTATGTTTTTTTTATTTGTTATGCATAATTATAACTGTCATTTTAAATTGGTACAAAAAATTGGGATTACAATGATCTAGCATTATTATTTTAAGAGGAAAAGGGTTTATAACGCATGCTTGTACTTTTAGTACTGTACGATCCAGTTATTAAGTGTTTACAAGATTGACAATATCCTAGTATTTCGTTTCTCTTAATGGTTTCATGTATTGGCAAAATAACAAGTTATACATACATACCCTTTCACAATTTTCTTCAAGATTTGCGTTCATATTCTCTCTCTTGAACTAGGAAAACTGTCTATAAGCTTTGCCATGAGCTTAGGATTGGCCGTTTCGAATATGTGGATCGTGTTTAAGCCAGTATGATCATTCTAAATATGAATACAAAATATTTAATACATGTAAATACCATAGAATAACACGTGAATATGATTATTGAATGGACCTTGTTGACAAGTTGAAAAGAAAAAAAAAAGCTGAAAAAAATTCTCATTAATTTATGATCCACTTAATTTGAAAAATCAAGAAAAAAAAATCAAAAAATTTAAATATAAAATGATATACACGAACTATTAAATACAACTAACTCAAGCATATGAAATATGTAACTAACAAAACATAAATTTTCAAACTGGACACTGTTAAGTTTGGGATGACCGGATACTCTTTTGCACATGGCACAAGTTTTCCCCCCCTCTACCCTTCAATTAATATTAGGATCAAAATCAACCAAGTTGGTGGAGTTTTCATACTTCAAAGCCAAAATGATGAATTGTAAACAGTTACCAAAGCAAAAGATTTAGTTATTGAATCTTACTAAAATAGTGAATTTGTTTACTGATTATCATGATTGTTTTTTAGTTAATTACATATTGATTTTGAAGTAGTACCACCTATTAGCATTTTTTGCCATTCAATATATATATATATATAATATATGTATATAAAAAATATACATATATACATACACCTCACGGAGAAATCGATACTCCACATATATATATATACATATGTTTACCATTTGATAACTCTATTTATTTGCGTGGTCGTGTAAGTTACTTCTAACGGGGAAAAAAAAGAGAAATCTTTGAGTTCATAGCAATTATCATGTAATCATAATTAAAGAAATTCATAGCAAATTTAATTAACAAAACATTTAACAAGAAAACTGTTATATATATATATATATCAATAAAAGTTTAAGTACTTAAAAGAATCTAAATTAAAATCCTGAAAGTAAGACCCATCTAATTGAGCAAGTTATGCTTTGGAATGAAAGACAATTCTGAAGCCGCTTTGTCTACAAACAAGGAAGCTATACGTAATACAACTATGAATCTCATGGAGAGTTCGATCCTGGCTCAAGATGAATGCTGGCGGCATGCTTAACACATGCAAGTTGGACGGGAAGTGGTGTTTCCAGTGGCGGACGAGTGAGTAACACGTAAGAACCTGCCCTTGGGAGGGGAACAACAGCTGGAAACGGCTGCTTATACCCCGTAGGCTGAGGAGCAAAAGGAGGAATCCACCCGAGGAGGGGCTCGCGTCTGATTAGCTAGTTTCAAACACTAGATAAAGCTTACTTCTCATACATCAAACATCCTTTAATACCAACATTTGAATACCAAGTAGCTTTTATTTTCAGGTATTATGATTAACATGGAATATTTGGTCTTATTTTCTTGCTTTAAGATATTTGGTTAGTCATGTATTTATTTGTTTTCCAATGACTCATGATTTTCCATTGACTCATGATTTTTCTTGATTTGTTCTTATGATAGATATCGACACGTGATTGAATCATTTTCTTGTCATTAACTATATTTTTCAGATACTTTCATATCTCTTAAATGAAACTAACATGTCGTTTCATGTTCTACATGTAAATGTGGTCATTTCCACAGTGAAATATTTCACTCTCGCATTAATAGATGCTTGAACATATCTATCTGTGTTCATGAAATTATATAACTTGTCACTATATTGTGTGCAGACAATTATTATGGTTACTTTTCTCGTATTAATGCTACTCACGTATGTTGGTCACAAGCAATTCTACTTAGAGGTCTTTTCAAGTACGTTGCGTAAAAGTTACTTCTGTTGCGTAAATGTCACGTTCTATTAGGACCCAAGTTGCCTAGAAAAATAAAGTTTAAGGACTAGTCGACTTTTTTAAATTTAAAAAAAAATATTTCAAACAATGATCACTTTTTGAAAAAATTAAAAAGTCGACAACAACACCTTTTTTCTTCTCCCCTTTCTTCAGCCTTTGAAAGATAGAGAATCTATTGGATGGGTATGGGTTATCATTTTTTTAATGAAAAATAGTAAAACCTTTTTTTTTTCTTCTAAGTTTTCTGTACTTTTGCACTTGTAGAAAAGGATTGATTTTTGAAAAATAAAAATTTTTTCACTTTAAAAAAAATAGATTTTCTTATATTTTTATTTTTGAATATAATAAAATGTTTATCTTTAAAAAATAAAAAAAAGTTTTTTTTAAATGAAAATTTTTTTACTTATTAAAATAATCTTTTATTTTTGAGTGAAAATCTAAATATCTTTTTATTTTTTAAAAGTAAAATTTTCTATTTTAAAAAAAAACACCTCATCTAAATGAAAACTATTTATCAACCTTGGCAATTATTTCACCATTAATCCCTGCTTTCTCTATTTTTCTTTTTTTATCTATTCTATACTCTTTTAAAACTGCCAACTTAAATGTAAAAAATCCTCTCTTGTTATCTTTTTCAAAGTGGGCACACGATTAGTTTTTAAATAATTTTTTCTTCCTTCGTTGCAAGAAAGAGACGTTTCAGTTATTTTTTTTTTTCTTTTTAAATGTTTTAGTTTCTTCTCTTTGCTTAAACCAAAAGTTCACCACTTTTTTTCCGTAATAATATAAACATGAGATAAGTTGGTTTGGGGAGAGTGGTAAGAATCTCGTAATAATATTTATCATAGGTACTTTTTAAAAATTATTGAGATGTAATTTAAAAATTGAGATTTATTTGTTATAATGCGTCATATCTCACGGAATTATAGATTAATAAATTAAAAAAATAAGAAAAAAAAATTACCCAAACGCCATCGGCCCACCTCACCGACACCGTCCTCACCGATGATCTCCCATATCCCCCCACTCCTTCAACTACCCACAAGACCACCCATCGCCGACAAGACCTCCCTCACCTTTAATCGATGAAGCCCTTTCCTACTCTCTTGCTTCAACTCAATGTACTGGGTTTTTTGAAATGGGAGTTCGATGGAGGTTAGTGGTCACAAGTGTGGGGGTTCAATAGCCACAGGTTGCAGGGGGTTTGATTTTTGAATTTTTTTCTTTTAATTAATTTTTCAAATTTTTTTAAAATTTTTATTCTATAATATTATGTATTAAGGTGTATTTTAATTATTATAGATAAGTACTATTTTTAAATACTTATCGAGTCTCATCCATTATTTTAAACAATTATTGAATTTTGAGCTTTTTTCTTGAGAATGGGGAAAAAATAAAGAACAAAAGTTAAAAAAAAATAACAACAGTACCCAAAAAAATTAGTATTAATAGTCTTTTTTTTTTATTTTTAGTTCACATGGAGAGATGAGTAGTACAACAAAAAAAAAAAGTAGTAGTGGAAAAATAGAGAGATTGAATGAAATAGCATAATATAAATCAGTTTATGTTCTCCATACTAAGTTTTATTAGGTTTTAATTAAGGGTTATGTCTCTTCTATTATAAGATTTTTTTTGTCTTTAGTATTTGTGTGTATCCATTTTAATGGTGTATTTGAATAAAACATTGCATTGATGTTTGTATTTATTTTTATGATGCGTTTAGATAAAACATTATATCAGTATTGCATTTAAACGTAATATGAGTTTGGATAAAAAGTATTTGTATTACATTTAAATATAATGTATATCTGGATTAAAAATATTTGAATTTATTTTGTGATTGAGTATATGATGTGATTGGTAAAAGTAGATAAAAAAAGAGAGAAAGGAAGAGAATATATGATGTGATTGGTAAAGGTAATTAAAAAATAGAAATGATTAATAGTAATTGTATTGGATTTAAATTATAATATAATTGACATTTGAATGCAATACATCTACATTTATATGAAAATTACATTGTATTTAAATCTACATTTAGATAAAAATTATATTGTATTTAAATGTAATACAAATGAAATATTATAACTAAACACATTATTAATTTAAATAATAATCCCCTTTCAAAAACAAAAGGGGGGATTAACCAAAAAAAAAAAAGATTTAACAAAAGATAATAATTAGGGACTTAAAAAATAACATATTTTGAAATAGGTAGAAAATAATAGCACATGCAATATATAATTGTTCAAACTTCCCGTTTTACCCCCCAACTCTAGATCTTATTCTCTGGTTCTTCTTCTCTTCAGTCCACTTTGGATCAGATCAAAAACATCGCTAGTGACGGCGAATGTCATGGCCGACAATGGTGAACATCATCGCCAATGATAGACAAGAGCACACTGGTATCAAGGATCTACTTGTCGTCATAAGCTGGAAGCAGGCGATTTCAGATCGCACGATGGGCGATCAGGACGCGATCCATTCCAGAGCAAATGCTGGAAAATCACCAGCTATTCCAGTTCAAGCCGCCATTGCCATAGCCATCGAGAACTAGATCAATGGCAAGAATTGCGAGTCCTAACGGCAGAAATCAGGAATGCCAACTGAGAAAGAAACCGAATGCGAGGAAATAGCCGATTGCAGTCGACTTTAATGACTATGTCATCGTTTTATACAGCGGTTGTACTGTCCTTACCCGCGGTAGCTTACCGAGCTATGGGACTGGCTTTCGGGTATCAGATCTAGGTTCAAATTTTGGGAATTAAAAAAATTGTTGTTTTTTGGAACCTAATATTCAAAAATAATAATAAAATTTTTTTTTTGAAAAGGAAATATTTAATTTCAGTGGAGAGTGTGCAATGGAACCTTTTTTATATACCCTATCAGTGTATGACTCCATTTAAGGTCATTTAGATTTAATTAAATGAATAAGATATTGATGGTGCATAATTATTAAAATAATAACTGATTCATAGGATTAATGAAAAAATTAAAAAAAATTAAAAATCGAACTTCTCCTTATTCTTTTTCTTCTTTGTCAACCTTGAGGGATTCGCCAATAGAAAGGTCAGTGTCATGAGGGGGTTTTGTTTGTGGAAGAAGGATCAATTTCACAGGGGGGGGGGGGGGGGGGGGGTGGGGGTTGGGGGGACTGTCAATGGAAGGCTGATTGGGGGAGTCGCTAGTGGAAGGTGGCAAGGGTGTAGAGTGGTGGAAGGTAGGGTTTTTTTTTTTTTCTTGATTTTTTTTATTTCATAATTGTAAGAGTTAAAAGTACACTATAATTATCATACACAAACAATAAACCTAAATGGTCAAAAAATAATTGCTACCACAAAATATGAAAGGGTTTATAAAAGGCTACCTACACAGCCTTCCTTATATATTTCTATAGAAAATCATTAATTTACCGTATTTTTATTTATCTTTTTTGTTAAATTTAATGGTAAACATTAACCTAGTAAGCCCACTAGTTTTTTAAGATTTACTATTTTTTATTGAAAGTTAGATTGCTATTTTATTATTTTCTTATTAATAAATCCATTAATAATTTTCTTATTTAATTAAACATCTTTAAATTTAATAAAAATTAAAAAGCACCCTAAAATCCTTAGATCCCAAAATTTAAAAACAATCCTTTATCTTAATAGTACTAGAAGCCACCATTGCCGCCACAATAAACATCACCAGAGAAGACGAAGAATCCACGAAGGATTGTGACTCCCATTAGTGATGAACTGACGCGACATGATGACAAGGGTTTGGGATTCCAAGCATTGTGATTCTGTCACTAGAGATGGTGGCGATCACTGAACGACAACGAATAGTAGGGATTTGATGATGAAGAGATCTCTAAATGGTGAGGAAGAGAGGAATATGACGATGGGATCTATAGTGAGGAGATTAACACTCGTGAATTATGATTGTCGCAATTTCTCAACATCATGTTCATGATTCCAGTGACAGGAGACCGGAGATCAAGTCGTTGCGATTCTCTCCGTCCTAATGCCAATGGTCCCCGTGAAGTTCATTGCTGCCACATGCTGGCGACAACAACAGTGGACATGACAGAGAAACATAGAGAGGGAAAGAGAAAGAGTAAGAAGAATAATAAGGGTAATTTGAAAACAAATAAATTTGTTTTAAAAGAACAATAAAAAATTGCTATAACTTTTATGTTTTCAAAAAATGCTATACATTTCAATATGACCTAACAAATATGCTTTATAATATAATTTTTGAAGAGAAAAATCATATAGCCCACGCCTAAACATGAAAAGAAGACAATAGAAAAAATAAATTAGAATAAAAATAATTAAAAACAATTGTGAGGTTGTTCACTTAAAAAAAAAGGTAACAAGAGAGATAATTTCTCATATTTAGGGGGCATTTGGATGAATATTTCATTTTAACTTCATTCAAATACAATACAATTTTACACCAAACACAAATTTTGCAACAGTGCTACGAAAACAATTACTATTTAAAACATTTTTAAAACAATCACATCAACTTTTCAATTCCATTATTTATCTCTACTTTTACCAATCACATCAACTTTTCAACTTTAAAATATTTTTCATCCAAACACACATTTCATTCAAATACAAAACAAATATTTTTCAACCAAATACAACATTCAAAAAACAAATTTCATTCAAATATAATCAAAATGCAATGCGTTTACCAAACGCCCCCTTAGTTTATGGTCTTAAGAAAGAGAATCTCTTACATTCATATGGTGGCCCCAAGAAAAGGCAAGCTTGCATTACATTGTGGGGGGTGGGGGGGTGTGTGTGGTTGTGTAAATGCATAGGTTGGCAGGCGTTACCCATATCGTCTATCGGATCCTTTGTCCCCTTTATGTGTCCCACTCTCTATCTTTCCAAACGTAGTTGAATGCATTATAAAAAATGCCAACTCATATTTAACTCTTTTTTTTCACTTTTATTGTAATGCCCTCTAAATTAGTAGATGAATTATAAAATAACTCATATAGCTAGTTTAAAATATGTCACTTTTCTTAAACTTGTATAATTAGAGATATATACTCTTGTTTGAAATATGTATAGATAGCAGAAGTAATACAAAATCATTCTACAAATTAAGAACATAATAGGCTAATCATGAGACCTTAGACCTTCTTGCTCAGTCAACTTATAACCCTTATTCACTACTTACCTGTATTATAAGAACTATAATATAAGCTAGAGCTTAGTATGCAAAAATATACATTCTAAAAATATTTCAACACATCTCTTAAACTTGCTTAGATGATCATTGTACCTTTTTCTTTACTAAAAACCTCCATTTTGGGCCTTGTAGTATTGTATTAGTCTCGTAACATTAGTAGACCGTTCTTTACTTGACTTATGAGCCTTACCCTTACTTGGAAAACCTTTCATCCTTAAGAAATTCATTTAACTTTCAATTGTCTATGAAACCATAAGATCAAACACCATACCCTTAAAAAATCTCCATTTGATATAATGCCGTTACTTTCTTTAAATTTCATGAAAAGATGCTTTCCATGCTCGTGCTATCGTGCTCATTAACATAAAATATATTGTTAAATAAAAACATAATATCAATAAATATATGCCACACACATAATATTGTTCTTGTGAGTAGTTAATAATTTCTATATACTGTGACTTGTGGCTTACATTAACAATATTCATAACTTGCTGACCACAAACCTATGACATCAACCACTAAATAATTACCACTCTGCATGAGTTTTAAAAATCACTTTAAAGACACTAAAATTCCACAAAACCGCTTTTGCATAATGAGCTTATATCAACGCCTAATAATACCTTTCTTCCATATACATAAATATAAATATATATATATATATAAACACACGACATCTTAAATTGAAATCCATCAATATTAAGTAAAGCAAACTTTAGCTTCCTTCTATACGTACACATAGCCAAAAGTATATCCACGATATTTCTTCAAAACCTCAACACAGGTACAACTTAAATGGCAACTTATAATTCTCTATAAAGTATCACAAAGAAACCTATATATATTTGTGTGTGTGTGTATATATCAACTTCTAAACTTCTTGAGTCAATCACTCAACTATAAGATAAATAGTTTTCTTATATATATATATATGAATACATATATATATGTATAAATCAAAACTTAAATCGGCAAGTTATATAGAGATAGAGCTCATCTTTGTATTGTCTTAAGATCAGTGGAGAGAAACTTGCTCGATATAATATGCGAGTCTGGTTTCGATGGACTTGGAAGCTATGACTGGGGAAAAGGATAAGGAAAGTGTTTAAGCGGTGGAGAAATGAGCTGTAAAAGTGAAAAGAATCATTCGAAGAAAATAAATAATAAGGAGGCAAACAGCTAAACAACCGACATAACAAGTCGAATCTTTCTCCTCTATAACACAATAATAATAATGACGAAGATGATGATGATGATGATATAACGTAAGTCATATGCAACTAATTCTCAAAGTATACTAAAATTTTGACATCTAAAATACCCTTTCAACTTAATTAAACAAAACTTAAATCCTTTTATATAAAATTCGAATCTCAAATAATCGAGTATTACATTCAAAGCTTGTTTGAATGAGTGATTCACTTCTAGAATAAGAAAAAATTTAACAAAAAAGCGTTTGTTTCAAGTTTTTTATTGTTTTTCTCATTTTAAAAAAGGAAAAAGAATCTTTTTTTTAACATGTCTTGTATAATACATTTTTAGAAAAAGTAAAAGAATATTTTCTAATTTTCTCACAATACATATTTCTTTACACCATTTCTTCTTATTCTAAATAACTTTTATTTTCAAAAAGGAAAATTTTTTATACATCTAAATACCATCGCATTCTAAAAAACGAAAAGACTTTCTCATTGAAAATCGAAAAATTTTCCTTTTTAGAAACTTGACCTTCCATCTAAACACGGGGTTATTTTCAGTTTCCCATATCATCTTTCATTCAATTAATTGTTTGGGCACTCGAAGTTTGTATGATAATCAAATTTTGCACTGGTGATCTAGGATTGCCCTTTTGCATTAAGGTTAAATGAAGTTCTTTTTTTCTTCTCTTTACAAGTATTGATAATTTTACAAAATAAATTTATTTTACCACTTTTTTATGTATGAAAATTACCTTATCCTTAAGAATTTTAGTTATTTTTTATTTTTTTGATTAATTTTATTTTGTGTATCATAATTTAGATTTTTTTATAAATTTTGTGAAATCTTTATTTAATTTTGCTTTATTATATCTTTTTTTTAGTAATAGTATATTAAATAAGTTTAAAATTAAATATTTCTAATGAGTTTACTTATAACATTTTATTTTAAAAATATCTAATTTTAATACTTTATTTTTCTATAATGTTAAATTATAATGAAAATTTTGGAAGTATGTCTCACAGGGCGTCACTATTCATGTCAAGAAACTATGAAAACTAAACTTATCATATACTTTATCACATTGTATCCTTCTTAATCGTATGCATCGACACTGTAGCTATTGTAGCAACTATATGCCGACTACTGTAACTACTGTAGTAAATTTGAAAAGTTTTTGTTGTGTGTACATCAACTACTGTAGTAAGTTTGAAAAGTTTGCGTGCAGATTAAATATAATAGTGCAAAAATTATCCTTATAAAAATAAAACTATAAAAACCAAGCTTATCATACACTTTTTCACATTGGATCTTTCTTAATCGTACGGATCGACACTGTAGCTATTATAACAACTATATTCCGACTACTGTAACTACTGTAGCAAATTTGAAAAGTTTTTGTTGTGTATACATTAACTACTGTAATAAGTTTAAAAAGTTTGTGTAGATTAGGTAGAATAGTGCAAAAATTATCCTTATAAAAATGCATTTTAAAGGAGGTTTGAAGAGATTGTAGATACACTCTTTCTCTCTCATTTTTATCTTGTTTTTATTCTCACATTTTCTCCCTTGTATTTTGTGAGAATGCTTTGCAAGTCAGGCTAGAATTCTTGAGTGAGGCTAGATACGATCCTATATATATAGTAAGGTTGTTTGGATTTTGATTCTCTAATGGTATGTAAATTTTATACATTTAAGTAAATAATTTTCTTTCATCTTATTTAATTCTCATATTAATATATATTGTTGTCAACTTTTATATAAATTTAGTCAAACTCTTTTTATGTGATCATTGCGTAATATAATATATTGATAAATATTATTTATTAGTCTTTTATAGTAATATCGCCTTAAGATATATTGTCGCTTTTAGATTTCTTATAAGATAGTTTTTTTTATTTTTTAATGTTAGAATTTTGTTTAGTTGAATACGTTTTAATTTACAAGTTCTTCAAATCTTATCTTCTAATTAATAGTTTGGAAATTTCATTTGAGTTAATTTATAAATCAAAATTCAAATAGGTGAATGAAGTATATAGTGGATTCTCGAAATCTTATTATTCTTAATTATTGAATTTTCTCTATATTAAATTGTATTACTTTATTATATTTTCACTTTAAATCATAAAAGCAGTTTATTTTATTTTATTTTATTTTACTTGTTTGATTGCTTATTTTTCTAACATTTTCTACCAATCTTTTTTATTCGTTTCTATCATCTTTTTATGGGATTAACCGTCCTTATTGTATTATAATTGATCGATTTGTTTTATCACAATTTTGGAGTAATCTAAGTATTTACAAAAAAAATATTGATTCAGACTTAAAAATCCATACAAATCATTAAACCGTAAAACTAAAACTCGATAAAATCCTTAAAACTCAATACCCATTTTCCATATATAGATTTTGTTTTGAGGTTTTCATTTGGTTAAGAAGGAAAAAAAAAAAAAGCGCTAGAACTTAGTAGGCGTTTGGGACACAAATTTTTTTGGCATTGCATTTAAATGCAATGCAATTTTCCCCCAAATACAAAAACATTTCATTCAAATATCAATCACATCACATTTTAAATCTAATACAATCACTATTTATTATTTCGCTTTTTTTATTACTTTTATTAATTACATCATATATTCTCTCTCCCTCTTTTTTTTCTCTCTACTTTTACCCATCACATCACATATTTATTATTAAAATACAATTCAAATACTTTTCCCCCAAACACACATTGCATTCAAATGCAATGCTAATGCTTTTCCTCCAAATACAAATTACATTCAATACATTTAAATGCATTTGAATGTATTTAAATGCAATGCAATTTGGGACACAAATGCTGGAACTTAGTAGGCGTTTGGGACACAAATTTTTTTGGCATTGCATTTAAATGCAATGCAATTTTTCTCCAAATACAAAAACATTTCATTCAAATATCAATCACATCACATTTTAAATCTAATACAATTACTATTTATTATTTCACTTTTTCTATTACTTATTAATTACATCATATATTCTCTCTCCCTCTTTTTTCTCTCTCTACTTTTACTCATCACATCACATATTTATTATTAAAATACAATTCAAATACTTTTCCCCCAAACACACATTGCATTCAAATGCAACGCTAATGCTTTTCCTCCAAATACAAATTACATTCAATACATTGCATTTAAACGCAATGCAAATGCAATGCGTTCACTAAACGAACCCTTAAAGATAGCACCTAATGACACCAAAGTCGGAGAAAACGATATAGGCAGGCGTGAAGCAAGGCAATGACAGCTACACCATCTAATCTAACTTTTACATTTCCTAGGACATCGGAATCACTCCACTAATCCTCCATTGCCGATCAATGGCAATTGGTCCTTCACAAAAGCCTCACAGCACTCAGATCAGCAAGAAACACACCACAAAACTCATCGTTCTTTTGTGGCGGCATCAAGCTATCAACGATGAAGTTCTGACCCAACGCGGGTGCCGAATATTGGAGCGGGAACAGGGGCATGTAGGGACGATGAGTTGAGAAAGCCATTAATGATGGTTTGTTAAAATGAAGGTTGCAGAAAAAGAAGAAGACAAAAGATTATAAAAAAAAAAAAAAAAGTGAAAACAATTAATATATATATATATATATGAGCCTAACATAAATTAAAGGGAACTAAGTAAATGGAAAGATTCTCTCTTGGAGGAGAAATTATTTGATAATCTGGAATATTTATATAATACACCTGTTAAAATTTAACATTTGATTGCTTGTTACATGTGTTTTTTTTTTTTTTATACTTCTCTTTTCTAACGTCTATTACATTAATTATCAAATTAAAATTATCACAAATATTTCATCTAAATCTATTTTCTTAATCAATTAAATTTAAATCAATATCATCCTTTGTGTTTTGAGATCATTTTAACATTTAGTTGATTTTTGCTTTCAGGAGAAGGGGGTAAAAAAAAAAAAAAATCCTTCCTATCAATTTAAATCAGGAGGTACATTATCCAAGTTTGTGCGGTCAATGACCCTTGTACCCAACTACCATAGGGTCCATGCTTGCTCAAGTAGTCAAATTTTATTTTTATTTTATTTTATTTTTAGTATATAAGCATCCATGTACATGCCCTATATTAATTTAACCTACTAATATTTTGCACTGATCAAAGATCAAACCTTAGACTTTTAGGGGGCGTTTGGAGAAAAAATTTCATTTTAATTTTATTCAAATACAATATAATTTTACACCAAACACAAATTTTGCAACAGTGCTACGAAAACAATTATTATTCAAAACATTTTTAAAATAATCACATCAACTTTTCAACTCCACTATTTATCTCTATTTTTACCAATCACATTAACTTTTCAATTCTAAAATACTTTTCATTCAAATACACATTTTATTCAAATACAAAACAAATACTTTTCAACCAAATATAACATTTAAAAAACAAATTTCATTCAAATACAATCAAAATACAATGCATTTACCAAATGCCCCCTTAACTCCTAAACCACAAAACTTTCCTTCCCTCGGTGGTCAATTTTTATTTGAAACTTCTATTAATTAATTAAAAAGAAATCACTCTTATTTGATATTTTTGTACTTTAATTTGATAAGGATCTCTGTTGGTTAAATATTCCTTTCACAACAATTGTTTTTGATATTTTTGTACCTTTTTTTCCCAAAAAGAAAGAATCAATTAATTTGATTTGATATTTAATGCAATGCATGTTAAAAAAGAGAAATGTTAAAAATAATCAATGTAAAAAACACTCAAGGGTGTTCGGGAAGGAGGCTGGAGATATTATTTTTGAGTTAGAAAAAAATTGTTTTGGAAAATGTGTTTGGGAGAAAAAACTGTTTGAGATGAAAAAATAAAAAATTTTAAAAATTTTTTTGGAAAAAAATAATCAATATAAATATTGTTTTGTTCCTCTCGAAATTCTACGCAATTTAAAAAAAATATCTCATTTGAATTTGTATACACAAAGTTATGAACTTTTAAAGTTTAGAGTTTACTATAGCGTTTTGGAGATATAAATAGTGAAAAGTGGTGAAATTTTGGAAAAAAGTTGATTTTTGAGGTCTAGAGAACACCGTCCAAACACACCCTCAAATGTCAATTTTTTTTTTGAATAGATATATGATATAGGTATGATAAAGTGGTGCATTTGGTGTTGAATAATTTCTCATTAAAAAGATATAGCTCGAGACGGGGAAATGAAAGTGATAAAAAGGATTAAGTATGAGTTCGCATTTTTGATAAGATATTCAAATATGATTGAGGGACAAAGTGGAAACCTATGATGACAGACGATGTGAATATATAAAAGGAGTTGAAGTTGTGAATTCACAAAGCAGACAGAAAATGTGAGTGAGTCGTTCGCCCAAAGAAACCACTAAAAAATAAACACGTGCACATACACAACTATATAGATACACACACACACACACTACGTCTCTTTAATTGAATGAAGCAATAGAAACTCTGAGTAACAGAGCAATCTAAATGTATATAATGGCAGATCGCCATGTTGCCGTCCTTCCCTTCCCATTCGGCATTCGCCAGCTACCCGATAAGTATGCTGACGCTCATGTGCCGCTTAGCTCGCGCGACTCCAGACGTGCACTTCGGACTTGAACGCCAAATTGATCCGTAGTCACGGCGATCGCTTTCGTCTCCTCCACAACGTAAAGCTCTACGACGTCAAAGAAGGTGTCCCACCGGGTCACGCCGTGCCGGAGACGTCGGATCCTGAGGTCATGCTACCGCTGTTCCTCAAGGCATCGCCGGAAAAATATAACAAGGCCATGGCGGTGGCCGTGGCGGAAACCGGGAGCGATTTCACCTGTTTGCTAGTCGAAGCGTTGCTCAGTACCTTCTCCGCCAATCTCGCCGACGAGCTTCGAGTTCCCTGGATTTGCCATCTGGTCCTCGTCGCCGTACGCTCTCTCCGGTTTTGTCCACATCGGCCTCATTATTGAGCACTACCATGCCACGGCAGAGCTACACGGTGGTACTACTTTTCATATTTTTGTTTTTTCTCTTTAATTTATATGTGAAAATTTGAGGAAATTGTGGTAATACTCCTTTTAATGTATATGTTCGGATTTTTTCCTTTTGATTTAGACTTAGATTTTTACCCTGAAATTACTTCTACAACATTCGTGCCCTAGACTTTATTCTTCTTCTCTCTCTTCTAAATTTTGTTCTATTCTACTACTCTACTTTACTCTTGCAACCTGCCGTGTTTTGGGAGTGAGGCTTCTAAGTTCTATCCCAATTGGTTGTCGTTTAATTTGGCATGAGCCTGCAAGTTATATCACCACTTGGCCAGTTGCTGCATCAAGGTCATATGCAGTGTGTGTATGTGTGTGTGTGTATATATATATATATTGTACATATATATGTCATTGGAAAGGGCTATAGCCACTGGCTTTGTGGTCCTTTGCTAGAAGGTGGCAAGTTATTCCTTGCCATATAAGCAATTATTTTCATTTATTATAACACACACACACACACACACACATATACATATATTTTACGTTTGCTTCATTGTTGCTTTCAGTGTGTAAGACATGTTTTGGGCTTTTCTAATTCATAAGCAAGTCTTTGTGTTGTGGGTCCTTTGGTCCTTTAGGCTGCGTTCAATTCTTCTAAAATTTATCTCAGCATCGTTTCCTGTCAAATGATTTTACGTCCATCTTTCGGATTTTTTTACGATAAATTATTATGCTGGTCTCTAAATTTTTAAATTTATGAAACCTTGATCATTTTTCTTTTTTTTAATAGCTGTAAATACCTTAAATTATTAAAAACAATGCTACAGTAATCATTTCTTAGTTAACATAATTTTTTTTTACTAAATTACCAATAGATTTCTTCGAAAAACTAACGGAAAGAATTATTGCAATAATATTTTAATAGTTTAGAAGTATTAATCCAGCTAAACAAAAAAATCAGGGATCAAAATTGCTTAAACTTAAAAATTTAAAGAGCAATTTATTATATTTTTTTTCACCGAAACAATCTACGAGTTATCCAAGTTTGAAACGCTCGGGCAGTTTCAATAATTGGTATTTCCTTTAATTAGTTTTCAACAACTTTTTTGAGAGAAAACCTGAAATAATTGCGTACCATATTACTTCTTTTTTCGTCAGAAGCCTTTTCTTTTCACCTTTAATTCTTTTGGACATGGAGGCATAACTCTTGATCTTTTTATCAACATAGATCACCTTATAACTTACATGCAAGTTTAAATTTGTGAGAAATTATTTGAGTCGAAAGAACGATGATTACAAATCTATAGTAAGAAAAATTCAGGGCTGTTTGGCCAAAATCACACACACACACAGAGACACGCGCACACAGATTTAGCTACATCTCCATCTTGAAGGAAGCAATACACAGTCTGAGTGGCAGAGCAATACATATATATATATATATAATGGCAGACCACCATGTTGCAGTCCTTCCCTTCCCATTCACCAGCCACCCAATAAGTCGGCTTATGCTCATGTGCCGTTTAGCTCGCGCGGCTCCAGACGTGCTGTTCTCTTTCTTCTGCACTTCAAACTTGAACGCCCAATTGGTCAGTAGTCACGGCGATCACTTTCATCTCCTCAACAACGTAAAGCTCTACGACGTCGAAGACGGTGTCCCGCCTGGTCTTGTCGCGTCGGAGAGAAGTCCTGATGAGCTGTTAGAAGCATACGTGAAGGCCTCGCCGGAAAACTGTAAGAAGGCGATGGCGGTGGCAGTGGCGAAAACCGGGAGGAATGTCACATGCTTGCTTGTCGACCCGTTCCTTGGTACCTTCTTGAGAGATCTCGCCGACGAGCTCCGAGTTCCGTGGATTGCCGTCTGGTCCGGTTCACCCTTTTCTCTCTCCGTTTATGTTCACCTCGGTCTAATACGTGACCAATACCATGCAACGGCAGAGCTACATGGTGGTACTTTTAACATTTTGTTTTTTCTCTTCAAAATTTATGGGAAAATTTTATAGCAACCTTTGAAATTCCCCTTAACAGTAAGCATACCCTGTACTAAAATTTTCCTAAATATATGATTATATTTGTATATCCGCTAGAGCTAGCTCAAATTGGTGAAAGGATAGAAGTTGACAGGAGCTTATTACATTTGAAATCTTAGGAGCAATAGGCCTTATACTGGGAATATATTTATTTATGTTAACGTAAGTAACATAAATTTGGTTTTTATTTTTTATTTTTTGAATTTCTTCAAAAATGCAGGCTTGGTCGACGAAAGCTGGCCGCTTGATTTTGTTCCCGGGCTCTCCGGAATGTGCCTTTCGGATCACTGGCCTAAAGAGACAATCACGGGCGATGTCGGAGATAGGTTTCTTGCACAAAGACTTTGCAAATTAGAACAAGTGTTGCCGCGAGCCAAGGCCGTGGTGCTGAACTCCTATCGAAGGTTAAACTCTGTTGATCTAAATCGCGGATTAGAGTCCAAGTTTCAAGCTCTTCTCAACGTGGGTTTTCTCACAATTTCCATTCCTCCTCTGCCTTTACCGCCGTCGGACTCTGATCCAACTGGATGTTTGTCTTGGTTGGAGAAGCAAAGACCTAATTCCGTGGCCTATATAAGCTTCGGAACCATGAGTTCGATGTCAGAGACTGAGATAAGAGCAACGGTCGAGGCACTGGAAGAAACCAAGGTTCCTTTTCTCTGGTCTCTTCCTGACCATCATCATAGTCTTTTGCCAAAAGCTTATGTGGAAAGGATCACAAGAGAAGATTATAAACAAGGAAAGATTATGGCACGGATCAACCAGGTTCAAGTTTTGGGACATGCTGCGACGGGTGTTCACGTCACGTATTGCGGTAACAACTCGGTTAATGAGAGCGTTGCGTGTGGAGTGCCGATGATCTGCAGGCCTGTTTGGGCCGATAATTTTATGAATGCAAAGATAATTGAAAATGTGTTGGGGGTTGGAGTGAGAGTTGATGGTGGGGTTATCACCAAGAGTGGGTTTATTAAGGCGTTGGAGCTTGTTTTAGGCCAAGAAAAAGGGAAAAAGATGAGAGAGCAAGCTTGCGCTTTGAAAGAGGCTCTTTTGAAGGATTCTAGTCCAAGTGGAAGTGCCACACAAGATTTCAAAGCTTTGTTAGGATTGATTACTTCTACGACGACTCATGCTCGCTAATTGTGTGTATTTGATTGATAATATCATTGTACCCTAAGTCCTGCTCTTTCTCTCGTTTTACCCGGTTGGCTTTTTCACAACCTTTTACCCGTGTTTGGTGACTCCTTGTTTGTTGCTCAGGAGTCTTGGTTTGAGTTGTTTTTGTAGCGATTTTTGTTTTGTTCTTCACTTTGTTTGAACTCTTCCTTTGTTTGGACATTCTGTCTCATTTCCTTTTTTTGGTTCTAAACAATGATTTCTTTAAAAAAATCAATGAGTAATATGATCATTGTTTGTCCCTCATTGTGTAACATCCGGTAAAATTTAGCTACTACTTCAGCGAATTAAAAGAGACTAAATTGGGATTTATGAAACTTTAGATTCGTTTTGCATTTTTTTTTATTTTTTAATTTTTGTCCGTGAGAAATAGTTCTAGTGGCATAACGATTTGGAATTTTGTGATCTTTGCATTTATTTAATCTCAATTTTCACCCTTAAAAAAAAAAAAATCGGCAAACTTCATGGACAAACACCTTCTAAAGCCTAAATTTGTTTCATAAAATACAATCAACAGTTTAACCGAAACCAACTGATCATATTCCAGTCGGTTTTTTGGAATTAAAAAAAACAAGGAGGAGGAGAAGAAGAAAAAGAAGAAGCAAAGATTAACAATGAGATCACATGATCTTTTTTCAGTAACTAAATTCTAACAGAATAATCACAAGATGACACTATTATTTTTTTCCGACTGTATTTAACGGAAATTACAACAATAAGGAATGAGTCCCACTCAATTCAGAGCAAAAACAAATGAGTCCGATTCAAAATTCAAGTAAATTCGGAAGAGAAAATGAAACTAACCCTTTCATTCGAAGAGAGTACAATTGAAAATAATCTAAAAAATAATAAAACCGCATGTGACACAAGCAACAACTAACTAGTTGATTGGTCAAACATGAATCATTCTATCAAAGGTCAGCATTTTAGGGCATAGCAACAATTAAACTTTGAAACTTGAAAGTTCGTGACATTAATTATATATTGTACACAAGATACATACATGATAACATTGAAGCAGTCTAATGGAGACTACCAGTAATCTGTTCCTTCATTAAATTTTTTTTATTTTTTGTGTGGCTTTTTGCCACACTTTTTTCCCCCTCTTATACACAGCATTGTCAATATAATACATTTATATTTATATATATATATAACTACTATAGTCAAGAATCAGTAATGAATAAATAACTGTACATTTCCCATGGCTACCAGAAATCATCATCCACGGCTGCCAAAGTTGGGGAAGATGGATCATCATCTTCCTCCTCCATTTCCAATTCCGGTTCTCCGGAAGGCAATTCAATATCGGCGAGATTCTTCAAGTCAACCACAGAGAGCTCATCAAGTCTTCTCACCACCAAGTCTGCGGCCCCAAGCTCATACACCGGATGCTTGCTAGCAATAGCCACACACTTCATCCGAGCATCATGGGCGGCCTCCACGGTTTGATTCGAGTTTCCAAACACAATGCAGCGCTCGGGTATGAACTTCAGAAGCTGTGCAGCATAGACAAACATCTCGGGATCAGGCTTCCCCCTATGGACATCCTCCGCAGCCACAATCACGTTGAAGTATTCTTTGATACCAATCGATCCAATCGCAGATTCCAGCGTCTTTCTAGGGCGTGTGGAGACTAACGCCATTGGAATCTTGTAATGCATCAACACATTGACAAACTCTTTTGACCCTGCTCGCAGTCTGTATATTCCGCCTTGCAAAGCTTGGTAAATCTCTTCCTTCCTAGCAGCCATTCTTCTCAACTGCACAGGGTGCCTCGACCAGCATAGCACCTCAGATATCGCCTGCTCATTCTTCATTCCCTCTATTCTTCGCAGGATGAAAGCTGGTGGCGGCGACTTCCCTTCTTCTTCCGCAAGGACGAGCCACGCCTGCTTCTCAAGATCAGGATTGTCCTCTATCAGAACTCCTTCCCACTCAAATATTGCACCTAACCAACCACAACCCATCCTTTCTTGTCTAAGCAATGGATTTTGCAGCGAAGGGTTATCAGCCTTATTCTCCGGTAGCCACAAACCAGGCTTCCCTTCTATGCCAGTATCAATCTGATAGTTCCAATCCCGGGGAATCCTCCTATCTTCCTTGAACGAATACGCCTCTTTTATCACTTCCATTGCAAGAGCCTTAATTGACAAAACTGCCAAGCAATCATTTTTCAGCCTTGGCAAAGGAGTGGACACAACAACAAGACTTTTCCCTGCAAATTCCGATGTTGGAAACCGAACATAATTTGACGATTTCCGCTTGTTCGACACATCCTTTACCAAAGTGCCTCCGCAAATCGGCCGATGACCGAGAAGAGATGTTGCAGCCAAAGATTCAACCATTTTTTCACCAAGTTTCCTCACAAAACTCAACCCAACCACAAAAACCAACAAGTTCTCCTTATGAAAAAAAAAAAAAAAAAGAGCCCTCGTGAACTCTCACTCTCTAACACAAATTGAGAACTCTAATCCAAACTAAAACCCAATTTTGACACCTAAAAACCTTACCCAAACTTAGGATTTAGCGCCAAAATACGACAATTCTATCTATATGGGGGCAAAGGAGTCCTTTTTCTTTTACAAAACTTCAACCCAACTTTTGATTTATTCTTTAGCACCACAAAAGGGTTAAGAACAGAACAAATTTTTAATATTAATTTTTTCTTTCAAACACTATAAACATTCCCTTCAACTAAAACCTAAGTATCACTAATTAATAATCCAAACTCCAAAGCCCCAAATTAGCAACACCGAATCAGCTCAAAACGCCATTCAAGTTCAACCCTGAAGGGGGGGAGAAAAAAAAAGGATAAATTTAAAAAAAAAAACAAATCACACAAACGAGAATATATATAAATATATACAGAGCAAAATACCCCCAAATTTATGCTAAGAAAACTCCTGTTAAGCTAAATTTAACCAAATTTCGCACCAACTAGCCCTAACTGGACCGAAGAAAAAATATATGCTAAAAGGAAAAAAAAATTTGGAAAAAAAAAAAAAGCAAAGGAAGAAGAGAGAAAACCTGGAAGCGTTTTGAGGAAAATTTTAGGCGGCTGAAATATCAGAAGGAGGAGAGAGAGAAAAATTTATAGAGAGAGAAACACGGAAAATTCTTCAAAGAGGAAAAGGATTAGAATTTTTATATTAGATGAATCTCTCTCCAACTATTTTTTTTTTTTTCCGATTTTTTTTTTTTTTTGTGGTTTATAAACTAATTGGGAGAGAGAGTTGGGATTTTGGTAGAAAGGTCGTGACGGCGAGAAAGGGACACGTGTTGGGAAGTTGGGACCGTTGTTTTGGAGGGTTGCGGTGACCGCTGGGTGACGATAAGTTTGCCATTTGCTCGTGGGGGTTTGGGATTTAGATATTTGCCCCGGAATTTACCAGATATTCACGGTATGGCCATTGTGTATCTTGCTCCGCGAGTCGGGAAGATCCGTCACGTTGGGAAAAGGAGGGTAATATTTTCTATTTTTGTAAGGCCACGTTTCTAGTTTTGTAAGTTGTTTTTTTTTTTTTTTTTGAAGAATTACAAGTTGATTACGTTATTAATTTTTATTTTTATTTTTTAGGACTAATGGCACGTTTCCATAACATATTATATTTATATTATATTTAAATATAATATATGTGTTGATAAAGAATATTTAGATTGTATTTAAATATAATATTTGTTTAGATAAAAAGTATTTAGATTGTATTATATGTGATATGATTGATAAAAATAAAAATAAAAAGATAGAAAGAGAAAGAGAATATGTGATATAACTAGTAAAAATAATAAAAAAAGTAAAATGATAAATAATAATTGTATTAGATTTAAAATATAATATAATTAATATTTGAATATAATATTTTTATGTTTTGATGAAAATTATATTGTGTTTAAATGTAATATAAATATAATATGATAAACAAACTGAGACAGAAGTTTTTACGTATTACTTACTGGGAAGGAAAAAAATAAAGAGGAAATTTACTTTTAAAAAAATACAAAAAAAATTGTTACTGTTTTGTATTTTGAATACATATTTAAAAAAAAAGAAATTGGTGTGTGGATATCTTATTATAAGTATTTTATATGTCATTATTAGTTACAATAATGACATGGTTACTTATAGAGTAGATCAGTAATTTCATATTTAAGTTTACTGAGAAGGGAATCCTCGCATCTCCTTTTTTTTTTTTTTTTGATGAACAATAATGACAATGTAGAAGTTGAATTTCAAGAGACGCTTTTTTTAATTTGAATAACTAAATAAATAAATAAGTAAAGTAGAATTTTCTACTATTGAGTATGGTAGGGAAGAATAAATATTACAAAGTTTTAAATTAAGAAAAGAGTAAGCATACGTTTGGTTCACTCGTTAAAGTTAATAATTACAATTCTTTTTTGTCTTTTTTGAAAAAATTAATTCAATTTTACTATTTATAACTTCAATTATAATTTAAAAATTTAAATTTTAAAAATCTATAATCTTATTATTCTAACTCTAAAATGAGATTATTCTCAAAAAAATTATATAGAATTTCAAAATAAATATAAATTATAAATTAATATTTTTTTTGAATATATTTTAAATTTTTATACTTTTTTAATTCCGATTAACTACACACATAATTTTAAAATACAAGCCAACTCTAAAAACTTGGAAACGGAATACTAATTTCTTCTGCTTTAATGGATCTACATTTACTAAAACTTACAACGAAAGTTTTGATTGGAAAATCTCTTCGAATTTTAGGGAGAAAGTCCACAACACAATGACAAAATTGGGTATCTTCGTCTTATTGCTGCCTTGTATTTGATTTTATTCTGGTTTACAAAAAGATGAAAAGATAAGTAAAGTCTTCTAACTTTATTGCAAGTGGTCACGTTGAAGCGTACACGGTTCCAACGTGATGCAAAAAAAAAAAAAAAAAAAATCAAGGCTCCAATTTTTATTTAGCACTTGCTAATTATCTCCAACTCGAAGAAATTGCTATTTTTAGGATTTGCAATAACCAAAAATTTTCAGGAAAAATAAGTGCAAATAGCGCTGAAAACAACCCGTTTCCTGATATTGACGAAAAGGGCCATCAAACGACAACGATAGGAGCTTATAAATGTGATGAATGCAACCAATTCATGATGAAACATCATGTTTATTAATTTCATATCGTTAGACGGGGTTTTTTTTTTTTTTTTCTTTTGAAAAGGAGAAAAATATTCTATATCCACCTACACAAATTCTTATTATTGGAAAACAATATGAACAAACAGTGATTTCGCTTGCAAATTTGAATAAAACATTCAAAGACAAATGGTATATAAAGGTACATAAAAAATGAGTGTACGCATTGACTCGTTAACAAATTCTCTATAATGAAAATATCTTATTAGCCAATTGAGAATCACATAATGTCAAGGTCATATAAAAAACAATCAATAGACAAATCCAAAAGACAAAAATACAACCAAACACTAAAGGGATTTTTGATAAGCATATTACATTCGCATTGCGTTTAAATGTAATGCATTGTAATTTACATTTAGATAAAAAATATTTGTATTATATTTAAATTGTATTTTAATAATAAATATATGATGTGATGAGCAAAAGGAGAGAGAAATAGAGTATGTGATACGATTTTAATAAAAAGAAAAAAGAAAATTTGAAGTAATAAATTATGATTGGATTGGATTTAAAATATGATATGATTAACATTTAAATATAATATTTTTATAATTGAATGAAATTGCATTCTATTTAAATGTAATGTAAATATAATACGGTAAATAAACAAGACATAAGCACATCATAATACTCTTAGTACAGAAAAAATAAATAAATAAAACACCAAACCATATTATCGAATGTAACCAAACACTCAACAAACGAGACAAACATTAGCTTTTATATTGCTTTAATTAATTAAAAAAGAAAAGACATTAGATGAATAAAAATTCCTTATACATGAAAATGATTCTTCTAGACGAGAAGATTAGTCACGCGCAATAAAATTATAAAATTAGAAAGCTTTCAATATTTCCTATTCCCATCAAAGAAGAAGCGGAGAGGAATATTGGAATGGTAGGTTGGTTTTATAGATGCATTGATTGTGATCTTGTAATGTTTGTTCTATGTCAATATGGTCCCACAATTATCTCTACGAACGTGTAGATAATAGCCTAGAGAATGGAATTAATCATATTTATGGTTACATACTAATTTTCAAATCAATCATTACAGAATATTTATTATTTACTTAGTCTAATGGTTTAGGAAGTTCCATACATATATAAGATTAAAAAAAGAGCAGAACACTTGGAAACGGATTTTTTTTTTTTTTTGGGTGAGAGAGAGAGAGAGAGATGGCCCTATCAAACATTCTCACTTGGCCCTATCTATTTTCCCTCAAAAGAGGGACATACCCCTAAGCAAACGTTTTTTTTCTTTCACAAAATATCATTCAAATAATATTGTAAGTTTGTGGTGGCTTAATAAAGGCATCAATATTTCCGTCATATAGTTTTAATATTTTGCTTGTGACGTTGGAAGTGGTTCTTTCATTGGTTTAATTTGTTTTTAGTCCACCAGATTTAGTTCTTGACAAATTTAAAATTTTGCTAATTATGAATCTATAACGGAAATATTAATGGTCTTAGAGTTATATGTTATATACTCTCGATGATTTAAAAGTTTTCACCAATTGTAGTAATTTTAAAAAGAGTCTTATATATACTTAAATTAACCTGTTAAGAAATTTTCCTGATATCATTTCTGATCTAGCATCATTTTTCTTGATGAAACCGATTTTATCAAGTGTTTTAATTTTACACCACTAAGTTATCTGTATTATTTTGATGTCTACAAGTTTTTTATCGCATTAAATTTTATCTTAAAATAATAATGATTGTTGAAAAATAAAAGTGGAATTATTCCATCCAATATCTATGAGAGATTGTTACAGGTGCTTCTATAAACGTGGAGAAAAATAACTATTATAAGTAAGAAAATCACAATCACATGATTTGTAACAATTTGGAATGTGTAAAACTCTCAAGCCGTGCAGTGACAATAACTTCAATATCAGGAAAACTCAAAATAGATTGAAGTATTGGAATTCTCCTACCATGACAAATCACTATTCAATGTATGGATGCCGTTGGAAGGCATTCATATTGAGAACAAGTCAAATAAATGGTAGGTTTGCTCTCTAGGCTTAACTTTCATTGACTATTTTGCAAATAATTGATAGCGTTCATATTGAGAACAAGTCAAATAAATGGTAGGTTTGCTTTCTAGGCTTAACTTTTATTGACTATTTAGCAAGTAATTGATAGACGCTTGATTCTTCATCACATTGTCACGTGAAAATTTTGATTTATATTCATGGAATTTTGTTTATGGGAAATGATTAGATTGACCTCCGATTTTAGATGGGATTATTGGAAGAAAAAAAAAATCTTAAATATTGGATTAAATTTTATTTCACACGTGAATATACTGTCTTGAAGACATTTTCTATCAATAAATTTACGTTTAACTCAATTGTAAGAATTAAATCCCCACATCCCAAGTGAAAATAAATAAATAAATAAAATATATATCTCATGCAACTAAAAAGGTCATTCTATTGTAAATCGTTGATACTTCAAAAAAGAAAAGAAAATCATTGAAAAACATAAAAAAAAAAAAATCATATAATTCAATTTTGTTTATCACATTTTATAGAAAAAGTACTCAAATTCTTTAAGAGTTTTGAATTATTTGTGTCGATGACCCATTGCACTCCTCACCGTTAAATGTCAAAGTGAATTATACGATTTGAATTAGTTAATATTACTATACAACTAATTTGTTATAAAAAAAAATTTGTTGACCATTAACTCGAGCTAATTACAGCCTTTAATCTCGAAAACTCAAAACTGAAAGGAGAGAGAAAGAGTTGGAGTAATTATAGAACAACTTCATAAGTCCAATACTCTATTTATACGAAATTTTAAACAAGTTAAGTAGTTTCTTTTATTGGAAATAAATTATAATTGTTTCTTATTTATATAAAAAAAATGTTTCTTATCTCCAAAATGATGGAGGGAGAGCCTTCAAAAAAAAAATGATGGAGGGAGACTGGGAGAGGGAAAAAAAAAAAAAAAGATCAGAAACAGGTGGAATAAAATATCAGTAAACATAAATTAGCAAACTACGGATAAGTACACACTAAAGGGTTAAAAAAAAAAAGGACAATTTCCCGAATTTTAAAATATTTACAAATTTTTTCCATTAATAATTTTTTTATTGAAAAATATACGTGACAGTTTTTTGAAAACACGGGTTAGGATATGTTATATGTGAAATTACAAAATTATCTTTAATTAGGTTAAAAAAATAAATAATGAGGTTGATTGTCATTCTTTCTCGTACTACTCTCTTACGTTTAATTTCGTAATTTCATATTTAATAAGATTAACAAGTATCACGTATATTATTAAAAAATGTCACTTCGTAATTTCATAATTAATATTGATGTCAAGTGCCTTTTTTTGGAAAAAATAATTTTAACTAACAGGAAATCTATAAATGTTTTAAAGTACAAAGGAAAACATATTACAAATTAAGAGCTCGTATGTAGAGAGATGGATTGGAATTTATATTTGATTGATTGTAATAGATTGAAAAAATAAAAAGATAAGAGTAAAAGTTAGAAAAAAATAATATATGTAACAATTTATATTTGATGGATTAGAATTTACTACCAAACAAGCTCTAAAAGTTCAAAATATTTTATGATAAGATTTTAAATTTAGCTTCCGTTTAAATTATGTGTCTATTTTTTGAAAATGAAAAAAGTAGCGAGGGAAAAATAAAAAATTTTTCTGTCTAAAAAAAATATTTGATTGGATTAAAAAATTTCTATTTTTAGAAAAAAGGTTTTTTTCTAATATTTTAAAGTAAAAAGTCTTTATGTTCGAATATAAAAAAAGTTTTTTTCTTTTTATAAATGAAAATTTTGATTAAAAAAATAAAAATAAAAATAAAAATAACAGATAAGTACAACTGTATTTCCCATTCAGTTGGAATAGTGGAGAACACTAGAAAGATCCCACCGTTTGCGTTCACGTTTATGAGTTCAGTTCACCGCAAGATTCTTCCATGTTCCCGGTTAATGCCACGTTCTTACTCTACGTGGCATGTCGAGACAACATAAAAACATCACCTCGTGCTCCGTGGAAAATATTACCCGTGTACAATCATTAAGGTCTTATTTCAATCATCAGATTGAATTTAAATTTTTAAATTTAATTTTTTTAAGTTAATATTAATTTAAATTTAAAATTTTTATTACATTTTATATTTAATCTATAAATTAAACGAGCCCTAAATTTTTCAATCCATCCAATTGAAATTTTTAACATGCATAATCAATCTAAAGTTTGAAATTTCTAAGGGAAAAAAAAAAAACCTAAGTGGACGTTTGATAGACGCATTGTATTTTGGTTGTATTTAAATGTAATTTGTTTTTTGAGTGTTGTATTTGGTTGATGTGACGTCCCCCTTACGTACGTTACCATACCAACGAGCCGAGTTCTGACGCCGACCGTGATAGCTGGCAACCTCGTAGGTCGTTATCCTCTTACTTAACATACTTAACTTTCCATACTTAACTTTCCATTCTTAACGCTCTCATTTTAAAGTGGAAGCAATTTCTATAGCAAATTTTTTTTTTTACTTACATATTATGCCTATATCTCTATCATACTCTTATAACATATAACTCATAAATTTCTTTCTTTCAACTTTCTTTTTGAACGCTTAGCGAAAGACTCATGGTAGTACCATACCCTCACCCAGTCCCTTAGCACGTGCAGATCCGTCCGTTGTCCATCATATTACTTTAAACTAACAGGTTACTTACCTGCAACATATAAACAACTAATGAGTTAGCTGCTCAGTAAGTTCAACCATACATTCATTAACTTATAAATACTACTAATATATGTTATTACTATAATATATGACATCACATATATACACATCATACACATCGTCTATACATATCCTCGAAACATAATATATATGTTAGCCTCTTCATGCTCATTTATCTCTTCGTTTATCGTTCTTATCATTTTATCGATCATCTCTTATCACTCTAATCTAATCTCTTCATTTCTTTGCTTTTCATTCCTATCATTTTTTAACTTTCTGTTCTAAACCTTTATAACTTCTCTATCGCTTTATCATCATCTCTTAACATTTCATATCTTAAAAACTAGTAACATATACACTAGCATAACATCACGTAAAAACGTGTCATTCACATCATACACATAACATCAAACACATCACATCACATATATAATTCTATTATGTTCTTTTAAACTTCGTTTTATTATTTATTTATTTTTCATCGGTTTCATTATGTTATTCTTTCATATCATTCGTTTCTTTTCTTATCGTCCTTTACTTTTCTTTTCTTTTCTTTACACTCTCTTTTCCTTTCTTTTCTTTTCACTCTCTTTTCTTTTCTTTTATGTTCACTCTCCTTTCCTTTCCTTTCCTTTCTTTTCTTTTCACGCACTCTCTTTTCCTCTCTTTTCTTTTTACCCACTCTCTTTTCCTTTCTTTTCTTTCCACGCACTCTCTTTTCCTCTCTTTTCTTTTCACGCACTCTCTTTTCCTCTCTTTTCTTTTCTTTTCTTTTCTTTTCTTTTCATTTTCCTTTCCTTTCTTTTCTTTCCTTTTCTTTTCCTTTCTTTTCTTTTCACTCTCCTTTCGTTTGTTTTCTTTCCACTTTCCTTTAGTTGGGCCCATTGTTGGACGTACCTATTTGGGCTCGGACAGTGGGAGGAGGGGGAGCTACCCACCAACCTACCTCACAGTCATATAAAACCTCACCTTCGAGACTGGTCCAACCTATAATCTACCACACCTTCGGGGTAGCACCACATCTACGCGGAGGATATAGACCGGAAGTCTCGACCTTGTAGGGAGACCGGTATGCCAACAACTTAAGTTTTCAGTCTTATTATCTTGTATGCTTTTATTTTTCTTATATTGATTTTTCGTTGTACATCTTTTTCATGACATTCATCATCTTTCATTTCTCATTTTTCATAAAACATTTCATGGGATATTTGTTCTTTCGTTGTTTTTCTTTTCTTAATTCTTTACTTTACATGTGTGAATTATATTAATCACACTTTAGCATGTGTAGCACATATTACTTATATATCATCACATCACATTACATCATAACAATTAAAAACACATTTAGTTAAATGCAGACAATTATTCTCCGTTTATTATTTGTATCATTCTATCTATCGTATCTTCTCATCATACTCCTATCGATCATAGCCTATCGTTCTATTCTATCAATCACATCTTATCGTTATGTTATAATCCTTTCGTCATACCTTTCATCATAACCTATCATTGCTTCTCTTTCTAGTCTAATTCTTTGCTTTCATATTATTTTTCATAAAACATGTATTCTTTCTATCTCATAAAACATCCCTTTCTTAATTCCTTTCATCACCGATCATCGTTGCTCTATCAATCATAACCTAACTTTCATAAAACTTTTCATAAAACACCTATTCTTTCCTTTCATACCTCATTTCTTTCTTATGCATTTTATAATAACATTCTCGTTCTTACTCTTTTCATTCTTCTATCTCTCTTACTCACATCTTTATTTTCATAAAACTTTTATAATACCTTTCCTTCGTAATTTAATATATACATATATATAAATATATTTATAAATTATTTATTAAAACCTATCTTTTAACATCATCATAGCATTGCTATAGCATTACTATAGCATCATCATAAATCACATCATGACATTTACATATAAAACATATAAACACGATAAGCTTGTTCATAGTTGCAGACGGATAAATGTCTGAACTTACTCATAGCGTGCTTATCCTCTTCTTGGAATCCATAGACGTCCTTTGTCGCTTCTGGATGGGGTTCCTACAGACAAATTTTGTCCGTTAATCACATTTTCATTCATAGCTTTTATTTTATCAAAAAGCTTGATTCTGATCTTATAACCCTTAATTATAGCCTTAGGACAACCTTTTAAACCTTAATGGCCCTTTTTGAATTTTTCTCCAACTTTTTGAAAAATTACGATTTTACCCCTAACTTTTTATAAAATTACAATTTTGCTCTTGACGTGATTTTTCATAACTTAAACCTCAATTTTAGCTTTTACAAACTTCATTAACCTATTCCGGGGTCATTGGGGCTCTTGTCCCATAATTTCAGGATCTTTGGGTAAAATGATCATTTTGCCCATAATGGGTCGTTTAATCATAACATTTTCATTTTCATATTTAGGCTGGATTTTCTAAACCCAAAATCATCTAATTAACTTTTTAAATCTTATCAGACCTTTTCCGGATCAATTCTTATCATTTTACCAATTTTTCACATTCCCGGCCCTCGGGAAGTACTATTCCGACCTAAGAGTCAGTTTCATGTTTTCATTGCGTTCTAGGGTTTCGAAGGGTCGGTTTACTAATTATAACTTACCCCTTCTTTTTTCCAAGCCCTAATTCCTCGAGAGGGCTCGGATTCTCTTCCCGATCATATTTTTATCCCTCGTTTCCCATATTACCCCTAGTGTCATTTTTAGAAATTTCGACAGAGTTTCCCCATAATTTTTGAGGTTCCAGCGTTTAGGAAACGCCTGAAAATCATATATCCTAATCTAATTCTATCACGTACTATATCAGAGGTCTAGATTTTACGTAAAACTCATACTGTTTACGTAAAATCATTACATTATCACATATTTTTCTTTTTCTCCATTACAAGAATTTTCTTCTTTTTACATACATTCTTTTCCATAATTTCATGCCAATAATTATAAAATCATATAATAGTCCCAAACAATTAAATTGCGGAACGTAAAAAGGTCGGGATTTATACCGAATTGCAGTCCGGTCTCGACGGCATAAACCCTAATTCTTCGTTCTTCATATCTGAGGTCCCGTCTTACAAATTCGACTCCGCGGATGCGTCCGGAACGTCAAAAATAGGCCAACGGGCCAAACTTCCAGAATTGGTCAACGGTCGCCGTTGACCGCCGTTGACTCGTCGTTGACCGGCGGTTGACGGCGGCGACGGTGGCAAATGAGTAGTCCATCTTGAAGATCTCGACGAGAGGAATCCATTGGTGGTCTCAATTCACCATTCGACACCTCTATCGCCAGAAAACCTCCTCGAAAGTCACGGTCACGGCGACGACGGTGGAACTCCACCGTGTCGGACTTTTTCCCCGAAATTGATTGAGGGCTTTTGCTCTCCTCAACCCTGCGGTCAATTCTGCACCAACGGCGTGCTTCAACTCGGCCGGAATCGACGGTTTCGACGGCGGCTCCACAGCGGCGTTTCGTCAGATTTTTCGAAGCTCGGGCGGCGTGATTTCGTCGGTGTTGAGGCGATCCACCATATGGGTTTTGTAGTACTCTTCACCACGAGTCTTTTGGGACCGATTTCGTGGCAAATGGTGGCTGGACGGCGGAGAAATCTCACCAGGAAGATTTCAGCTCCGGCGACCTTCAGGCGGCGCGTGCGGCTTGCTTCGGCGGCTGCTCCGTCGCGTCGACCCACCATCAGACTCAGCTCGACGAGAGCTTTCCGATGACACCAGCGGTGTCGAAAACGGACACCGTTTCCGGTAGTTGGTTACTGTACATATTCAGGTAGAGAGAGAAAGAGAAATGAGGAGAGAGAGTACACATGAACAAATGATAAAATTCCACTTTTTTTCGTTTCTTATATACTTTTTCGTCCAAAATTTCAACATGGGCTATCTTGACAAATTTGAGCGTCTTAAATCCAAATATATTAGTTTTATTTTCATCTGAGGTCATCTTGACCAGTTTTGATACTGTGAATTTTCGGTCAAAAATTACCCCGGTACTCAATTATCAAATTTGAGCGTGCTGATAGGCTATCCTAACTAATTTGGGAGTGCTGAACTCAAATCTATCAGTTTTATGTCAAGATAATATCATCTTGACCTACTTCTTGATACTGTGAGTGACACACACGTGCTAACACCTAAAATCACTATTAATCATTTTTCATCCTTTAACATTGTTAGAACATTTTATTTAGTTCTAAACAATATTAAATCACTTAATTTCACATTTTAATGCTTAAATTCATTGTGTAATTATTTTCCGAGAAATATGAATTTTCCCGATTGTTACAGTTGAAAAGTATTTGTTTTGTATTTGAATGAAATGTTTGTTTGGATGAAAAGTATTTTAGAGTTGAAAAGTTGATGTGATTGGTAAAAGTAGAGATAAATAGTAGAGTTGAAAAGTAGGGGTGAACAAAAAATCTGAAAACCCAAATAACCCACCAAACACACCCAAGGAAAACCCGACGAGTTGGGTCCACGTCAGACCCAAAAAAAGTCGAGTTGACCCACCCAACCTGATGTCAAACTGGGTGGGTTCGGGTTGGAATTTTAAAACCCAACCAAAACCCAACCCACCCAATGAATTTTTTTTTTTATATTTAGAAAAAATATAATGACTAACCTAAGCCAATTTTGTTGAGCCGACTGTCATTTCCCATTTATGCCTCTTCCCAAGCCAAAGTTTGTGCATTACCCTTACCAAACTCGATGTCCCACTAGCCTCCTCCAATCGTCCCTTTCTTCGACCATCGGCCGTCACCCCTCGACGTATTCATTTTTGCCTCCCCAAGCCCGTGTTCGTCTCGTACCTTGCCCTTACCCAGCCCTAGCCGCCACTTGTCACTAGCCTCCCTTAATCCTCCTTTTCGTTAGAATTTAAGAACAAGATTTCAAGTTTATTTCAATTTACCTGACTTTAGTTCTTGTTACTACACACATTGGAGTTAGAGATTATTCTTGTGAAATAGGTTTGATTGTTTGTGATTGATGTTTCTTAGTATTCATTAAAAGCATGTTTTTATTAGTTCTTATTATCTTTACATGACTTCTTTATTTGAATATTTGAGCTTGTATTTTGATTTGTGATTAAATTTTTAAGTCATGTTTTATTACTTTATTTTTATAAATTGTCAAACCCGACGAACCCGAAAAACCCGCCAAACCCACCCAAACTTTAATTGGGTGGATCGATTTTGTATATTGGGTTAATTGGGTGGGTGAAAAAAAAGGGTTGAAAAATGTCAAAAATCCACCCAACCCACCCAACGAACACCCCTATTGAAAAGTTGATATGATTGTTTTAAAAAACTTTTGAATAGTAATTGTTTTCATAGCACTGTTGAAAAGAATTGTATTTAAATGTAAAACTTTGCGTTTTGTATAAAATTACATTGCGTTTGAATATAATTAAAATACAAATGTTTCACCTAACACCCCCTAAGATTTGAAATCAACTTACTCAATTAAAATTGGATTAGATTGGAATAAGTGATTGAATGAGTTAGCCATTTATGGGGCGTTTAGTGCCATAATTATATTCATATTACGTTTAAACGAAATATAATTTTCATCTAAATACAAATGTTTTACGTTTAAATACAATACTTTTCAACAGTATTACGAAAACAATCACTATTTCTTTGTTTTTTAAAAATAATTATTTATTAGGTTTTCAATTTTTTTATTTATATCATACTCTTTCTCTCTCTAACGTTTTTTTATCTACTTTTACCTATAACATCAACTTTTCAACTTTAAAATACAATTCAAATACTTTTCATCTAAACACACATTGATTCAAATACAAATCAAATACTTTTTATCTAAATACAAAATGCATTCCTAAAATTGTATTCAAATATAATACGAATACAATACATTCACTAAATGCCCTATTAAAAAATACAACTAATAAGATAAATTTAAAATAAGAAATGTAAGTAAAAAACCAAAATACATAAGATATTTTCCGTATCAAATTGACAAAGTTCAAATTTAAAATACTTATTTTGAAATTATATTAAGTAAATGCAAAAATATAAGATCAATAATACAAATATAAAAAAATAAGACATAAATCGTCATCAAACTAATACAAATAAGTTTGAGTTGTACCATGAAATTGAAATTCATTTTCAATGTTTCCCACTAGCATTAGATTTGCCGGATATTTGTGGCGATTTTCTCAACTTCCTTCTCATTAAGTGGATTTTGTTTTACTGGTTGTTAAAAAATAATCTCAAATTATTAAGATTGTGTTAAATCAATGTGTTATCTTGGTCTAAATTAGGTGGGTTTTGATGGATAAATCATGTAATGTTTTTACGTTTTTTTCACTCCTGTTTATAGTTTAGTTACGCTAACCAAAACGGACACAAATCAGAGTAGATAAGATTACAAGTGAAGATTTGCAATCAAAATTAACCGTTTATTTAAATTAGAAAATTTAAAATCAATATCGTTACAAATCTAATTTATTCATTCGCTTATCTGGATCGGTTATCTGTTATATATCAACTTATATATATTTCCATCAATTAGTAAGTGTAAACTGTATAATTATACAATGTCAACGTTAAGAAAGTCATTGCGACAAAGTTCGTGAAAGCTGCGACATATACAATGCGTGAGTTCAACTGAGTTTATGATGACCTAGAAAATAGATATTCAACTACTGCTGAGTAGGATTTGTTTGGTACAAAATTTCAAGTTAAAAATTTTGAGTTAAGTTTGGAATGAATTGAATCATAAAATAAATCTTGTGTTTAATGTTTAAGTTTGACATAGAGAATTTCATCTTAAACTGAAAGTGTTTGAATGATAAAAGTTAAGTTTAAACTTATATTAAGAATTATACTTCCTTTTACTTTTTGTTGAGGTTGATACTTTATTTTGATGTAAAAAAAAGATTTGTAAATAACGTTTTTAAATTCAAAATACTGTATAAATAATAAACTAGAAAACTTAAAACAAAATCATAAAACAAACGATAGTTTGAGTTCAAACTTAATTTTTTAGGCCTTACTTTTTGTAAGATTTGAACTTGGATGATAAAAGTTGAGTTTGAGTTTACATTGAGAGTCATGCTACCTTTTACTTTTTGTAGAGGTTGATACTTTTTTTGTATAAGAGAATATTTATGAATAGTATTTTTGAGTCTAAAATACTGTAAAAATCACTAACTAAAAAGCTTAAAATGGAATCACGAATCAATCGATGGTTTAATTAAAACTCAATTTTTTGGTCTCAAACCCTAAATCTAAATGGGGTCTTAAGACAATATCAATGTTAAAAGAATGGGCTAGGTCAGTTGTATGTGATATTTTATAGTCGGATTCAATTCTTATGTCTCCTTATTTATATCCTTATTTATATCCTTTTTATTCTTCTAATAATATTATGAAATATAAAAAAAAATTATATATTTTATTATAATATTATATTATATAAATTAAAAATTCAAGTTAGTTACGTATGTATTAAAATATTAGTAGAGAGATATAAAACATGAGGACACGTGATCTAAATTTTTTTGTTACAACATCTTGGCTAGCATTATTACTGGGTCTATTAATGTCGTGTTGAGGGAGATGATAACACATCCCTGGTTACCCTTGATTGACGTGATCGTGGGGAAAATCTGCGATTAGTTCAATGCTCATCGGAAGGATTCAAATGTGGATTTTTATCGCAATAATCAACTCCGATTGTGCAGAAAACATTACATAAAGAGCCAAAAGGTCCACATTCGTGAACATGCAAGAACTAAACAGAACCACGCTTAAATATCATATCACGGGGAGGAATAATGGCGGTTTCTCGATTGGTTTGGGAAGGTGAACTTAACACCTGCAAAGTGTTTGACATCGACAAGTTTCCGTGTGTTCATGAATCATGGCATTCCAAGGCAGCAGCCCAGCCAACTACCATAAGAATTAAAGCGACGACCTTTTTTTTTTTTTTTTTTTTTTCCCTTCCTCCGGTTGAATTAAAAAAAATAAGTACATATATATTTACTTCAATTTCCCATTCTAACCGACGTAAAATTAGCTCAAATAGAGCCACCGGCATAGTATTTTCCCCACATACCTGATTCTTGAATTGTGCCCCAGAATCCGAAACTCCTTTTCTCCAACTTTCCTACACAGCGACGAATGCTCAGCACCACCACAACCACAGCAATGGCGACACCCCTGCCCAGCCGGCGAAGCCCCGGTGGGGAGAAATCAACGAGGACGACCACGAGGACCGTGGCTTCCTACTGCCGCCGCGCCAGGTGATCGGGCCCGACGAGAATAGGCTCAAGAAGTTGATTGAGTACAGGTTCAACGAGCACGGAAATAAGGTCAAGATCGTCACCACCACGCGCATGAGGAACCTCGCCAACGCCAACGTCCGCCTCAGCAAGCATGCCGTCGGTAGCCGCCTCACCATGGTCTCCACCGAGAAGATCATCCCTGAGCTCCCTAGGACTCATGGTATGTATCTTCTTTTTCCCCTTCAATTTCCCGGTTTTGGATCTGTTGGTTTTGTGTTGGGGTTCTGATAACGTTTTCTGTCCCTCATTAATTTTGAGGAATTTTGGCAGGATTTTGTATAAATTTTGATAGGACTTGTTAACAAATCTGCAAGATCAGAAATTATAGCTCCTGTATCTTTATCATCAGGTTGTTGAGATTTTGTGAGATTGATTGATTATTCTTGTAACTATAGTGTTGTGATTTTTTTCATTTTTAGAGATCATGCAAAACTGCGAGTATAAATTAGCTTGATTGTAGGGTTTGATTTTCAGGTAAGGGAACATATGTTCCTCCTGGCAAGAGAGGAGGACCGGCGGCAACGGAGAGAGGTGGACGGAGGAATGATGAGAACTCGGTGCGGGTCACGACCCTTTCGGAGAATGCATGGGAGGCCGACTTGCTTGAGCTTCTCCAGCCTTTTGGTGCTATAAGCCGTGTTTATGTTGTTGTTGATCAGAACACTGGAATGAGCAAAGGATTTGGTTTTGTTAGCTTTGTGAACAGGGAAGATGCTCAGAGGGCTACAAACAAGCTCAATGGTTATGGCAATGACGATCTCATCCTCCAAGTAAAAAATTGGAAGACTCAGCCTAGAGGGCTTCTTTGAAGATTTATCATATATTTTTGCACTAGATTTTACTGGATTTTGGTCCATTTTCTTTATTGATCTTTGTATTTTGTTAAGAATGCTCAAGTCAAATGAAAGTTTTATTCAAGATTTTATGCAACCTTTATTAGTTTTGTTTATACTGCACATTGATATCTGAATGTGTTTTGCTCATTGTAACCTATAGGTTCCTACTGTGTATACGTGTGTATATATATAATTTTAGTATTTTTTGCTAGAGGCTCTTACGATAATTATGTTGAAAAATTGGGTTGCCTTTTTTTGTTATTATTATTTTCGATTCTTTCTATTTCTAGGGAGATTGATTAGTAGCCTGATTGTAGGACTTAAAGACAGCCTGTATTCTTGGGTTATCATCATTAATATTCATGTACAAATCGGTGTAAAAGATATGAATCAATGAAGGTTGGAAGAGAGGAAAGGAATGGGAAGTAAATCATCAAGTTGAGGAAGAAAATAAGAAAGAAAAACAAAGGAATTTTGGATTGTTTGAACACAATCTGTTTATGCTAATCGTCACTCTTTATTTGAGAGTGTATTTTTGTAACTATACACGAAAATAAGTGAATGATCATGTGCTATACATTTGGTATTTTCCATCCAAAAATTAAACAGATTTAGATAATTATTGATTCGTTGCTACTAAACTTTAATTCAATGAATTGTTTACCTATAAAAATAGTTCAGGATTAAATTATCATAAACTTAAAAGCTTAGGACTTGTCATGCCATTAATCTTTTAGGAAATTGTAATCAATAGTATTTTTGTGTAAATATTTAAAATAGTAAGGTTTTAAAATTTTTGAAATAAATAATAAATTTACCAAGTAAATAAAAAATTTATCAAATAAATGTTATATTTATAATATACAAATAAATCATTTGCTTAATAAATTGACCTAAATATATCATTTATCAAGTAAACCTATTATGTTCTCTAAATGTTTTAAAAACCAGATATCTAACTTCGATTACTTAATGGAAAATGTTAATATTTCTTCCTCCTTAACCTTTCGATAAAAGGCTATTTTGAATTTGGTAATTTAATTATTAATTTGTTTCCTAGACAATTAATCTACTAAATTTATAATTTTCGATTCTATCTTTCTTTTTTTTTTTGGTTCACATTTATTATAAAAACCTTCCAAGTTTTAAAGAGTCAATTAGCAAAATAATTCAAACACTTTCCTTTTCATTTTTTTTCATATAACCTTCTAAAAATTTTTATTAACAAGTTAAAGTAAACGAATGTTATTTTACTAATTTCAATTTTTTGAGGTTGTCATTTTAATAAATATTTCAATGTAGAAGTATTAAACAAAAAAAATGATGATATCAAAAATTAAAAATTTAAGAGTTAATTGTTAAAATAGAAAGTTTAAAAACTAATGCTATATTTGGTTGATGAATTCAACTCAAAAAATTGAGTTTGAACTTAATCCTAGATTAGTTTACTAGCTAGTCTATTTTAAGTTTTTTAGTTCATAACTTGCTCTGTTGATCACAAATCTTCTTTCATAAAAAAAATAAATATATATATTATATTAATCATATGAAAAAATAAAGGGAAGTACAATTTTAATGTCAATTTAAACCTAATTTTTATCATTCAAATATTTTTTGTTTAAGATCAAATTCTCTAACTCAAACTTGAATACCAAATATAAAGTTATTTTATAATTCAACTTATTTTAAACTTAACTAAAATTTTTTAAAGTTCTGTTTAGTAAACCCATTGCATTTGTATTTTATTTGAATGTAATGTATTAAATGCAATTTGTATTTAGAGGAAAAATATTAATATTGCATTTGAATGTAATGTGTGTTTAGGTAAAATGTATTTGAATTGTATTTTAATAATAAATATGTGATGTGATAGATAAAAAAAGAGAGAAAAAAATATGATATGATTAATAAAAATAATAAAAAAAATAAAAAAATAAAAAATAATTATATTAGATTTAAAATATAATATAATTGATATTTAAATAAAAATATTTTTATATTTAAATATAATATAAATTAAATAGTTTTATCAGACGTATACTTATTGTGGTCAGGTGAATCTTTAGATTATCAAATTTAAATTTTGAATTTACTGGTAATTGTTATAAAAAAAAAAAAAAAAAAAAGGGACTGACTGAAAGGAGCCCTTGTTTCCCGAAACAATTGAGCGCGTGAGTCGTTCTCCCTTCCAAACTGCCGCTACCCAGCGCCGCCGCATGCCCAGCCCGGCCAGCCAGCTCCCGCGCCTGCCAATCCCGACGTGCCTGGTGTGTATATATATATATGTTTGATACCCATCAACAAACATATATCAATCTATGGAAAGAAATATTTGTTCTAATCTGAAACAAGACTAGATACTCGAATTTGAACATTTTATTAAGCCCATATCGCTTTTATGATCGTGAATACTTTGAGCGACGTTTCTGTTCTGCATGTGATATCGCTAATTAAGAGGTTAGGTCTCAGAGTCCGGTGATGTAACGCTTCCCTCCAACTGTTCGAAGAAATTCCCCAAAGAAAAATCTATCACAGAGCACAACATGGGCAAGAGAGGAGGGGCCAGAAAGGCGCAGACTTTTGCATCAAAAAATAACATCACGTTGAGAGAAGAGACGACTGGGAAAATGCAAACGAAACGGCGCTCGTCGAATGGCAAGCACATGTTGAAGGTGGAGCAGTTGGAGAGGCTTGCGGTTTGGGCCGGCGGGGAGGCTTCCATGCCTTCTTTGGGTGCATTCTTCGGGAATAAATTGGCGTCTGTTGGGGAGTCGTTGGGTGTACCTCCCAATACTTCTTTGCTTCTTTGCCAAAGGTTTGTCTCAGTTAGAGCAATATGTTTTTGAGTTGAAAGATAAATGCGCTTTTGAGTAGCAGGAGTGCATTATCTGGACTGTTCATTTATGTAGACCCCGTTGTTAAAGTGACGGGGTTCCACCGAAATAAATGGCATAGATAACACTTGCTAGTGCATTTAGCATTCCTCTTTTGAGTTTGAGGAAGTTGAACCAGAAATTACTTGCTAGTGTAGTTAGCATTCCTCTTTTTGAGTTTGAGGAAGTTGAACCAGAAATCCTGTATTGGTTTTATTTTTTGTTTTTGTCTTATGTTTAGAAAGGAGCTGAATGCATTTTGCATGCAACTTCAAAGTTGTGGTTGAAAAGCATGGGACTTGATTGTTGCTTGAAGCAGTGAATAGATGAGCCAAAATCAGCCCCTTCGGGGACATCCTGATTCACTATTTTGATGTCAAGTTCATATAATAATTACTTGTTTTAGTACATGAGATGAAATTATAAGCAACATGTAAATAAGTCTTTGTCTTGCAGCTTCTCTTTTAACATGCCATAGAGCTTTTAAATCGATGAAAACGCCAATTAAACAATTTGCACTTTTTGCAGATGTGAAACTGTTCTTCAGCCTGGCTTCAATTGCTCCGTTCAAATCGAGAAAAATACAGCTAAGCCACGGCGAAGAAGTAAGAAACCTTGCACTCCACCTAAGAACAATGTAGTGTATACTTGCCACTTCTGTTCACATAGGAATTTGAGGAGAGGAACCCCAAAAGGACATATGGAAGAGATATGCCCCTCCATGATCAAAACTGCAACAAAATCAAAACTTGCTGAATCGAATTCATGCAAGCCTGTCAGCACAGAGAATGTTGGTAGAGAAAAAGTCGAGGTTAACAAAACAGATATGTCAGCTTTACCACCAACGCCGGCAACCTCAGCAACAATTCCTAACATCGATGCTCCTGCAACACCAATTGCGAGAACTGGACTTACATTGTTGGAAGGGAAGAAGAGGAAGAGAAACAAGTCTTCCGCTAAAAAACTAGCCGAACTGGAAAAGAGTTCTGTTCCTACAGACGCAGAGAAAACCATTGGCACGTCAAGAAAACGTCGGAGGAAAACATGGACTAGTTTAAAGGAGCTTGCTGAGAGCAGTGAGAAGGGTAAAAACCGGAATGCTACTGATTTGCCCGTTCCTTTCTTTTTGTAAGTTGGGAAATCCGGGCGCTGATTTGTCGAGAAAGAACTATTTATATATATATTTTTTTGCTCTTTGTAGGTTATATTTTGTTGAGATTTGGTGGTTTGAGTTGTGATTGAAGAATGAGTCACCGAGTTGTGCAGTTTTAATACCTTTTTTTTTTTTTTTTTTTGGGTGTGTTCTTTTCTGTCGAGCTTGGATTTCTTGTGTGCTCTCTTTGAGCCAAAGCTCGGCAGCAGACCTTGGCCAGTCTCGGACTCCCGGCCCTGGAAAGGGAGGAAGATGCGATTCCGTTGCTCCAATAGATGCGATTCCGTTGGCAAGGAGGTTTGAGTTATGGCATGGATCTAAGAGGGGCGGGACCGGGCTGAGAACTTGATCTCAGTCTTGAAACACCCGATCTGTTTTCCATTAAGTGGAGCCTGGTCGAGGTTTTGATATGTTTTTGTAGTGTTATAACTTCACTAATGGATGTCATTTCCCCACCTTCTAGGTTTGTTATTCGTCCAACAAATATGAGTCTTGGCAACTGGCTGTTTGTTTGGGTTCCATTAGATTTGTTTACATGTGGACTTGTTGACGGCTTTCGTGCTACAGACCTGTGGTTTTTGATCGATTGAATTTTCAATCAACTACAGAGATTTTGATAAAAAAAGAAAAAATAGATTTTATTCATAAAATCGATCTAAATGGAGAGCATATGTCATTGTTGCGGGGTCATTCAAACCATCATCGGTCATTGATTTTTGAAAATTTTCGTTTGGTTGGAATACAATTTTTGTTAAAAAAAAAAAAATCAAAGAAAAGTTTCTAACCAAAAAAAATGGAAAATAATAATAATAATATTATTCAGAGTGACAAATCAAAAATTTTCAGGAAGACACAACTCCATTTTATAAAACCTCTTCGCTTCTGCCCACCTCGAATCCACACCATATTGGGGTTGGAAAGGAGGTTTGGTGTTGGGATGGTTCTCCAATCCAACATCAAATCAAACACCATTTTTGGTGTTTTGAACAGTAGAACACTAAATTTGGTGTTTTATTGTTCATCACACCATTTTTTATTTTTTTTATTTTAAAAAAGACTCTCAAAATATTATTTGTTTTTAATTTTTACCCTAACTTTTTTTTATACAAATTATTTTTTTCATTTTGGTGATCATAAAAAGAAAAAAATTTCTCCATATTGTTAATTTTGTTTTAATATAATTAATTTAATATGAAAAAATTAATATTTAAATAATACAAAATGTAATTACATAATTTTAAAATATTATACATAGACACCAATTAAAAATGCGATGGAAGCGAATCCACTAACAGTTAAAATGACGGTAGATGAAAATTATTAATTTCAATAATTTCTTACTCAACATAGATAAATCAGGGATAAAAATGCTCACATTACGCTTCCTAATGCCTTAGTTGAGTATTTGTGGGAGGAGTACACTAATTTAGAGAATTAAATGAATATCGATTTTTTTTTCTCTTTTACATTTATGTTTAATTATTAATGTAATGTTTGGTTTTTAAATGTAATTTTGTTTTTAATTAATAAATTGTTAAATCTAGTATATCTGTTTTTTTAATTAATAAAATATATTTTATTATTTTATTATTTTTTACCATATTGTTAAATAATAGAATATATTTGATTAGATGAACATGTGAAATTAATTATATATGAACAATATTTATGGAATAGGAAAAAATATACGGGGTTAATAAAAAAAATATAAAAGAAAGATAAAAAAAAATATGTATAAAATATTTTTTTAATATTAAAAATAGAATGTTAAATTAAAGATAAATTTAGGGGGCGTTTGGTAAACGCATTGCATTTTGATTGTATTTGAATGAAATTTGTGTTTTGAATGTTGTATTTGGTTGAAAAGTATTTGTTTTGTATTTGAATGAAATGTGTGTTTGGATGAAAAGTTTTTTAAAATTGAAAAGTTGATGTGATTGGTAAAAGTAGAGATAAATAGTAAAATTAAAAAGTTGATGTGATTGTTTTCGTAGCAATATTATAAAATTTATATTTAATGTAAAATTGTATTATATTTGAGTAAAATTAAAATTAGATACTTTCTCCAAATGCCTCCTTATTATTTGATATAATATTTACATCATTTTGATGTAAATTTTGGAATTTTAGATCGGAGATATCCATACACGCCGCTTGGCGGGTGAGAGACCCCATTTTTCGGTGCTCAGTGCTCTTGAAGAGCTCAAAAAGAGCAAAATTTGAATTCACTACTCGAAACGCAGCGTTTCGACAGGCCGGAACCGGATCAGACGAAGAAGAAAAATGAGGAACAGAAGGTTCGCGCAGATCTCAACTAGCGACGAAGAAGACAACGTCGTTCCGTCACGGCGGCAGCAGCAGCCGTCGGAGGAGAAAGAGTCGAAGAAGCAGCGGAAGAAGAGGAAGCTTCCAGAAGAAGACGAATACGAAGAAGAAGAGGAGGAGGAGGAGGAGGAGGAGGAGGAGGAGGAAGACGAAGAGGAAGAGGAGGACGAGAAGAGCAAGAGTAAGAGGAAGAGGAAGAGGAAGAAGAAGAAGAAGAAGAAGAAGAAGAAGAAAGAAGAGGAAGTGGCGTCGGAGGACGAGGATGAGCCGGAGCCGGTGTCGGAGGACGCGAAGCCGGTCGGCGATCCGATCAGGATCACCGGAAAGGGCCGTGGCCGAAGGAACCACTATGATGCCTTCGAGTACGACGGAAACCAGTACGATCTAGTGAGTGTCGTGTTCTCTCTCTCTCTCTCTTTCTCGCATTGTTCCTGTTCGTCGATTTCGTTTGAGGATTCTAGGATTGTGATTGTGGAAGAATTAGGCGTGATATGACTCTTTGGCCGTTGAAATTCGGTTTCTAGGTTTTTCCTCCATTTCTGTGCAGTAGTTTCTTTCTTTTTTTTTTTTGGTTAATAGAAAATGCTATGAACTTTGATTTATTTTAACTAATTTTAGAGGATTTCAGCTTATGAGTTGCGATTTGAAGATAAATAAGTCGAAGTGTTTTGTTGTCGAAGCTCAGGTTTCGATTTTGCTGGTTTTTGAAATGTTTGTTCTTAGAGAATTCTAGTATTACTGTTGACCTATTTTATATAATTTTATCGGATTTCAGCTCCTGAAGTAGGAATATGATCCGAGTTATATGGATTATTAGTTTTGAGTTGTGATTTGAAGTTAAAATCTCTTAAGCAGTGTTTTGTAATGGAAGTTGAGGTTTTGATTTTGCCTATTTTTGTTTCGAGATGTAGTGGTGTAATAATATGTTCTTTAGTTTCTTTATCTATGAAGGGCCTATAGATAAAGTAAATAACAATTTTAAGGTATATCAAGAACTACAGCTCGGTTACCAAAAGCACGCCCTCGCAATTTTCATTGTAACCATTTTTTTTTTTTTTTTATAATGTTCCTTGGGTCTATTCCCATTGTTATGTGTTATGGTCAATTCTGTTCTAGAAACTAAATTTTGATATCCATTTCAGTATATTTATTTATTCTGTTTCCTTCAGTCATCCTTTTAGGTTTCACTGATAATATGTGTTTTTTGGTCGATTCCGCAGGAGGATCCTGTACTTATTACTCCTGAGGCTAAGTATCAGAAGCCGTACGTAGCAATTATAAAGGTTTTTTTTTTTTTTCTGATGAATTTATTGATATGGGTTTATTTTAGATTGTTTAAAGAATTTCTATGCTTTCTAGATTCTTCCTTTTATGCTGGTTTCTAGTTCATCTGTTTCTGAGGCTCTAGTTTTGAAGCTGAAGCAGATGAGTTTAAAGAATTTGTTGTTGATTTAAAATGTATGATTTTCACAATTTTTTTTTTTTCATAGAAGTGCAACACAAGGTGGTGAGCTATTTGAGATTGGTGGCTTGTCTAGGATCTTTTGCTAGGAAAGACTCGAAAGACACTGTTCTAATGAGATACTGATATGAGTCATATGGCACCATCAGGCACTGAACTTCTAAAATGTATCTGATAACAGAAGGATGACTAATTGTAACTTGATTATAAAATGAAAAGGGTGAACTATGATGGACCTTCCTTTTCAGGCTTTTTAATCATTAGCTTTAGCTGGGAATTTTATTTATATATTTATCAATTTTTATTGTTAATCTCATTCTTTAATATATCTTGATTTTTCTATATTTTTTCTTAGACTGTGGTTCCAAGTGCTTTCAATACTTATTTTTCTGAACGTCTCTCTAGAAAATTAAAATTTGTGTCGTAAAATTCTGTTGTAAGCAGACACATATTTTCGCTGTCTCTGGATATACTCCCATTCTTTACAAATTTGTCTCTCTATTTCAAAATATAGTGACCATGTTTTCCAGGTTGTCTTTGGTTGCTAATAGGTGCTGCTGTATTTGTCTTTTCAGTAATATATGTTAACTTCCAAAACTTTCTGCTTTTAAAATGTCTATCCAGTTACATATATTCCATTCATGTCACTCTGCTTATACACTGACCATCTCTTCTTTACTAAATGTTGTATTGGTGTTTATTAGGATATTACACAGGATAAAGAAGGGAGTGTAATGATGACTGGACAGTGGTTCTATCGCCCTGAGGAGGCAGAGAAGAAAGGTGGTGGAAATTGGCTATCAAATGACACAAGAGAACTGTTCTACAGTTTCCACCGAGACGAGGTTCCAGCTGAATCTGTAATGCACAAGTGTGTGGTGCATTTCGTTCCGTTACACAAGCAGCTTCCAAACCGTAAGCAACATCCTGGCTTCATTGTGCGAAAAGTTTATGACACCGTAGAGCGAAAGCTTTGGAAGCTGACAGATAAAGACTATGAGGATAAGAAGCAGCATGAAATTGACCTACTGGTTCAGAAAACTATGAAACGTCTAGGAGATCTCCCTGATATTGAGCCCGAAGAAAACAATGCTGAGCAGGAGGATCAATTGAAGTCTAAAAGAAGTCTCAGGAGAAAGAATATTTCTCCTCTTGATGTTTCTAGGGAGGAAGAAGCAACAAGGCCAGAGCAACGTACAAAACCAGAAACACCAGGAAGCTGTCAAAGTAATGCCACAGAATATTATTTCATTTTAGAAAACTTCAAAGTATTGACCGGCGAGACCCATCGTGATAAATGGATGGAGAGACTTCTCCAGGGGGTTCAGTATGTATGCAATTCCACCGACACCACAAACAAGGATGACAAAGGAAAGGCTGATGCTGACGGCAGCAACCGCGAAAGTGAGAATAAGAGTTCTGAAGCCACAAATGGATCTCAAGAGAAGAGCCTTAAGGTATTTAATTCATATTTGGTACCCAGATTCTGTAGTCTCCACCCATTTTATTATAATTAGAATGGGCATTTGGAATCGTGACTGGGATATTTTAAGATTTTATGGCTGATTTTTTTTCTTTCTTCTTTTTTAAAATATTGTTGTACAGAGTGGCCAAAGCTTAGTTTGGCCAGATGCTGCAGTTTCAGCAGTCAGTGCACTTGAGAAGGCTTCACATGAATCTCTTGCCTCAGATTTTCAGAAGTATAACCAGAAATTAAGGCAGTTAGTATTCAATCTAAAGGTAATGAGGGTGTTTATCTGCTCATATCTTGAATTTGAGCTTGTGTGAACAACATGCCAAACGTAACTGAAGTGCCTAAGGCAAGAGAATACTGTATAGACTAATTTGGATCAAAATGACTATCTTTTCGAAAGAAAAGAAATATGAACTGCTTTTGGTCCATGTAAGGCACGATAATAACTCTCGTGCTGTTGTAATGGGGGGAAAATGGGTATTTGGAGTCAAGTAATTGAAGCTTGTGTCATGATAATCTTATGCATCTTTGCTTAAGTTTCTTTTTCTTGTCTTAATAATTTTCTTGACAGAATAACGCACTGCTAGCTCGGCGTCTTCTGAATGGAGAGTTGGAACCGTCAAAAATACTAAACATGTCACCTAACGAGTTAAAGGTGAGGACATTACTGATCTCTATGTGCATTTTTGGGAACCTTAGTTGGGAATGATTTTCACGGAAGAATAATCGTTACGATGATTGGATTCATTTGTCTTTGCTGAATTTTGTCAGAAAAGATATGAATTCAGTAAGTCAATTATGAGAATGTTGTTTCTTTCCACATTTTAAGTTAATGACGGCTAATTCAAACGAGAGACAGAAATGAGATCATATTATAGGTATTGTTTGTTTGTTAGTTTTAGTTGGGATTAGACTAGACCCTTAATGGACAAGTCATATGCAATTTTTTGCCTTCCTTTTTTCTTTTGTTATACGTAATCTTTTTGAGTTCTTGTGAGAAAGGGAAGAAATTAACTAAACCAAATATCTCCATTTCAGGAGGGGTTAACAGCTGAAGAAACAGCAAAAAAGGAACCTGATGAGTCGGAACGAATGCAGGTACTTTCCTTTGTTTCAATATGATTTTACACACACACACGCACACACATGCACGCACATATAAATATATGCATGTATTTTATTTTGGTCTCATTCTGCAATCTACTTTATGTTTCTTGGGAAGCAGATGACTGATGCTCGTTGCTCAAGATGCGCAGAATTTAAAGTGGGCGTAAGGGACATTATTCAAGCTGGACATGGAGAGCGCTATAAGGTTCATGCAAAATTCTTCTTATTATTCACTATTTGAAGTGTGGGGGGGGGGGGGGGGAATCCCTAGCGTGGAGCATCAATACTTATAGAGTTGTTTTGACTTAGGTGAATCATGGTATCCAGCTTAAATGCTGCATTGTTTGTTTGGTAAGTATATCACGGTTTTGTTTTTGTGAGAAGATCCATAGAAATGGAAAATTAAGGAAGAGCATATGACTTTGCCTTTGCTGCATGGGATGAACCATTTGGCACCCGTTTGGTAGGGTTCTAGGTATTGCCAAGTACAACCAATGTTTATGATTAGGTAAAGATGCGTATCATACTATAAGACAAAAGGATTCAATGATTCATTATTTTTTTGTAATGTATAAGCACACGAATATCTGGTGTTTCCAGCTATTATTGAGGGTGATGATTCTTGGCTTGATTCCATTCCAGCTATTGCCTCGTATACTTTATGCGTTAGATAAGAAATCTAAAAAATTTTTATTTCTAATGTTCGATCAACATTACTATCATAGTTGTTGACCTCCTTGGGCTCTCTGTTTTCAGTTGGAGTGTATTGCCTGTGGTCATGCATGGTATGCATCTCGAGATGAGGTGTCTACCCAGACGATTGAATCGCCAAGTTCAGCAAAATATGTTGGCACCGCTCCTTGGGCCACAGCCAAATTCGAAAACATAGAGAAGAAGCTAGCAAGCCCGCACGAGTCAGACAATGATGTCTTCAAGAAAACAAGCGAAGCGTATATGCCTGTGTTGGATGCCCAAAAATCTTTCAGCAAGTCTAAGAAGGAGGAGAATCCAGACGCTCCAAAAACCGCTACAAGGAATGCTGAATAGGGGTTTTGCTATTCCAGTTTCGCTTAGCGTAGACTGAAATCATCTTCTTGTATATGGTACTTTTAACTTGGTTCAGTGTTGTGCATATCAAGCCCTAGGATAGAAATCGCATGCCTTTTTATTGTCATATTTTGTAGGGAAATGTAGTTGATTAAAAAAGGAGTTTGCTAGTTGCTGCCATAACACAAATGTGCCTTGTATTTTTTTTTTTTTTATGGGTAAATAACTCAAAGTGCATTTTATCTTTGGATTTTATTGACTTTAATTTCAGTTTCGTATAGTAGTTGTTGGAGATGGTGACCGTTTTCAAGTAGGTCCAGCAATAAATGGAAGTAAAAGATTGCTTGCATTGGAAACTAAGCTGGTGAATGCGAATTGGCCCATGCCGAAAAAGTAGTTGTTGAGGATCCCATTCCAGGCCTTAATTGAAACTCTAAAAGCTCTGGCCTCACATTAAACTTTATGTTCTCGTCACTTGACAACCCATCTCCTTTCACTTCTACATATCAACTGGAGAAATTACTGGTTGTGGTTGGGGTTCATGTTAATGATTCGCTTTTGGTGGTAAACTGGAATGATGAGTTACAATGTGATCGGATAAGAAAAATATACAACCAAAATTGAAAAATTGAAAATTAAATAAAACTTTGAGATAAGTATATGAATCATGGTATCATATTAGAATCTTAGAAAAAAAAAAGAAAATTAAATAAAACTTGATAAAAATTTGGTGGTTTGTAACTCTGTTTCTTTTCTAATGGGTATCGTACCCTACCACAAAATTTCACTATAAATATACAAAAATGAATGAGAATTTTTGTTTAGGCTTTTTTTGCATTGATACAACCTATATTCGTCTCAAGGTTGCAATTTGCGTTTAGAATTTTTAATTTTAACAATTTACAGTTTGAACTTGCAAATGTATAGTAATTTGTACATCATTGATAATAATATTAATATTTTAAAGGAAAGTGTCATTTGATTTGTTCATGAGTTATTAATTCATGACATGAATAATCATTTTTATCTATATTAATCTAAATTTATTGATATGGAGATCTTTAATTAAGTTTTATTAAAATAAAAAAATTTGAAGTTACTTTATTATAAATATAAATTTGTATTAATATTGATTAAAAAAATATTTATACTCGTAATTAACAATTTGTATGTAAGTAAAGTGTAAATTTTCACTAAAAAAATCAATATTATTTATTAATAGGGTGTAAATTATTATAGATTTATAAGATCAAAGTGCAAATTATCAAAATAAAAAATTTGAAATGTAAATTGTAACTTTAGGATAATATTAGGGTGCTCCAATGCAAAAAATACATCTTGTTTAAAACTCTCATATCTATATCAAATTTTGTGATTTTGAATACTTTTTCATTCAATGCAGATTTGACAAGATTTAATGTTTTAAAATTTGCAATATATTGGATTTACCTAATTTGTCCAAGTCCAATTTAAATGGGGTTAGATTTTATTTCTGAAGAAGGAAAAGTATCATATGTGATATTATGCTTAATGTGCACATATATTTGTAAATAGAGTAAATAAATAAGATAATTTACTCTCTATCAATTAATGGAGTATATTTTTTCCTTGTATATTACGAGGAAAGATACATCATATAATTAATAAGAGAAGAGAATATGTGACAATATTGTTAGTGTTGTTGCAATGGCATTCTTCCGGTCGATTTACTTGCAATTCCAGAAAGCGACGTGACAAGTATTACTCCGTTTACGGTTGTACTTCCCTACACTACACTTCAACTTCAATGTCCTTCAAACTTCAACAAACAATTTTGTTTTCTTATAACCTAAAAAAAAAAAAAACAATTTTTGTCTATCATTAAAAAAAAAAAAAAAGCCAACAATTTTGTTTTCCCAAAACAGTTAAAATAAATAAATAAACAAATAAATAAAACACAAAACGTATGAAAAAGGTTTCTCTATTTGTATAGAAACTCAATTTTATGATTCTAGTGTGGCCATTTTCATTCTATGAGTTTTTATTTTTTGTTTCTTTTTTCTTGGATCGAATCTCAAACTGGATTTGGGAAATTCTCGCTGTTATAAACCAAGATCGACAGGCAAATAAATAAAAGACAGGAGATTAAATTTAAAAAGAGAAAAAGGCAAATATTAAAAAAGAAAGAAATAATTTGGCGTCAACCGTAGATTTCGACAGTCTAAGATTCCGTGGGTTTGATGTGACCGACCGCATCTGTTTCTGCTGCTCTCCCGCCTAATCCAATCACATGCATTCTTAAAATTACTATATTACCCCTTACAATTCAAAGATATATACTTTACTTTTTTAATAAAAAAAAAAAAAAGAGAGAATACTTACTTTTCACAATTATATTTTTTTTTTTTTGACAAATCACACTCATCATAAATTGATATTTATAAGATAGAATTAAAATTGAAATTATTTAAAATTTTCTTATTTATTTATTTTGGTTGGAAGTAATTTGACACGTTAAATATGAATAATTGTATTATATAAGTTTACAAGATAATCTTATTACAATATCAAACAAGAGTTTAAGGCTCCTGTTAAGTTATATTTTAGTTAGTTTCATATTTAAAATAAATAAATAGTTCAAAATAATATATGTGTATATATACATATATATATATGAGATTTTTTTTTCCCTTAAAGTTGTCATTCTTTTTTTAAGGCCTCGTGCCCTTATTTATTTATAGGAAGGCCGCCAAACAATGTCTATTTTGTTATGGCTTTAATTTTTTTTCTTTTTAAACTACCTTTTCATTTTTGTGTGCCTTAAACAGTTAAATTGTAGTTAAGAATATTAGGAAACCACAACTCGTTTTCATCTTTTAAAGATAATAAAAAATGCGTAAAATTATAAAATTGAATTGCCATCTTTAAAAAAAAAAAAATGAAACGTGATATCACGAGTTTGTTCATTTAAAAAATTGTATTTATTTAATATTTTCTTCTTCCTGACATAATATCTTTTCAATTTCTAAAAAAAAAATCTCAAAATAAAAATATTTCTAATTTCACAAAACTACAACTGATATTCTCTTCATAATAAAATCTCTAAATAATATATTTCTTACTAATTTCTTATTTAGTACTTGCTAATATTACTTATTAAATTTCATATTAGTCATCTTATTTTTTTCTAAATAAAACCTCCAGGTTATATCTTTTTTACTAATTTCTTATCTACTTGCTAATATTACTTTTCAAATTTCATATTATTTATTTTATTTTAATTTTTTGTTATTGTTGTATTGTGTTTATTTGATTTTCACACGTAACTAATTCAAGAATAAATTTATCTAATAGAAAATATGCACCAAGTTTTGATAAATTCAAAAGGCAGAATATTCTGTAAAATAAAATAAAAAAATCATTTGAAGACGTCTTTTTTCAAAACTTTGCTTAAGAGTTCAAAATTTATTAAGCCAACCATGTCTTATTATATCGTATAAAAAAAATGTTATCAATAAAGTTATGTTTTTATGATTATAACATGTAAATATAGTTCATCAGCAATTTTACCTATGACTTTATATTAAGATGTAAAATATGAAAACCTCTTATTTTTCAAGTTCAAAAAATATAAATAAAGTTCTGTTTTTAGCTATTAAAGTTATATATATATATTTGAATGTAGGCATTTTAACTCTATATTTTTAGTGGAAATAAGTGTAATATTACTGTTAGACTGTGCCTATAATAATCTATTTAGAGCTCATATAGGGGATGAATTAGAATCTATATAATATGAATTAAAATGGATTGGAATAATAAAAACTGAAAGTAAAAATTATAGAAAAAACAAAAAAATATTGTAACAATCCATAAAAAATATATTAGAATCCATTCCCAAACAAACCCTAAATTTATATTAAGTTATGTTACTTTAATTTTTAAATTTTGATAAACTACATAACACACGTATGATAGAGATAAGGAATATATATATCGTTCTAACTTTATTTGTCTTTAATGTAATTAAAGACGATTCAAAATTCTTTGCTCCAACTAGAAGAAGCACATGATAAGTTTTTATGGACCATTTTTAGTTTCAAAGTTATTGCCTTTAGGACCACACAACACAACATTAAAATTGATAGGAAATCTAGACACTTTCCATTTAATTGCTTGAAATTGTCGTGAAGACAGGAGAAAGCGGTATCTTTATTCTCAATGAAATTTAGTTAATATGTTTTTTTATTTGTGTCTATATTTTTATCTCTTACACGTGTATAATTAATTTAAATTTTTAATTAATATGGTATAAAATTATAATTAATTATATATATATATTTTAATATATTATAATATTATCGAAGAAAAGAAAGGATCATAAACATAAACAAGGACACAAAAATTGATTGTATCCTTAAGAACTTGATTAGGGATATTTATGTAAATTTATAACATGAGATCTGCATTTTATTGCATTCACAGATCCTTATCAAATAAAAATTTTAACACTTTAAAAAAGGTAGAATTATACTGTGGGATTCCCCAGCTAATTAATATCTTCAATTCCCAAAAAAAAAATTTCTAAAATCTGTGGCAGAGCCACTGGTTTAAAAAAAAAAAAAAAACTAAGTTCTCATTGCAATTGGTTCCCTCCACCTCTTAAGTAACACCTATAAAGTTCCCAAACTACCCACTAAAAGTTGAGCAAAGCAATTCTCTGATAAGGGCAAAATGGTCTTATGAATTTGGGCTCCCTCGCCAAGGTTTCCAAATCACTGGTCTAAAAGTAACATTTAGAAAAAAGAAAATAACAAATAACAAAAAGAGAAAATAACAAAAAAAAAAAAGAATAAGACAGAGAGAGAATTGAAAAAAAAAAAAAAAAAAAACACACATGACAGCATATGATGAGTGAGAGAAGAGCATGGCTTTTTTTTCACCAGACATGAACAGAGGCTTTCCAGTGCTTTGTCTCTCAGTGAAACGCCTCCTCTTGTGAGAGAGAAAGAGAGAGTTTACTGTTACTTTCTCTCTCTTCACCAACATCTCAGGCACGTCCTTCTCTCTCTCTCTCTCTCTCTCTCTCTCTCTCTCTCTCAAAAACCATCATTTCAATTGTCCACCCCTCTCTCACCATCCTTCTTTTGAAGCTACACTTTTTGTGTCCATTAATGCTTTACTGCTCTTGGGTATTTTTTTTGTTTTTATTTTTTTCATTTGTTTTTTCCTTTTTTGCTGCTTACCCTGTACTTTGTATGATAAATGAAAATTCTTGGTACGTTTTGTCTTTTGGGTTATGGTCACAGTTTGTCACTGTTCTTTTTACTTATGGGGTTGTTTTTGTTTTTTAAACTATCTTGTAGATTGGATTTATTTAGACTTTCAGCTTAAGAGATTTATTTAGAGATTATGATTGCTTCTAAAGGCGGTTTGTTGGGTTTCTCTTTGGCTTCACTTCTCTAAGATCCAAGTGGGGTAAACCCATTTCCACAAGAGCCTTATTTTTTTTTTTTTTCGGTTTGGTTTGTTTTCAACTTTCTCTCTCCTTTGGCTTGGAGTGTGGGAGTGTGAAAGTAAAGTTTTTGTTTTTAGTAAGGATGCATCTAGCTTTTTAACTGTGTGACTTTACTCAATTTTTTGTTTGGGAGTTTATAGAGTTCATAGGATCATTTGTAGTTTTGAGGTAAGGTTTTCAGCTCATCCTAGATCAAGAAGATTCGATTTTTTGTTTTTTGTTTTTTAAGGTTCTTTGACTTCAAAGTTTGGAATCATTCATGGGTTTGGCAGCTTTTCAAATGTTGGGTTTTGGCAAGGTTAAGATCCTCCAATAACTGTTACTTCAACAAATGAAGATTCTTACATAATTGGGTTTTGATTTGTTTATTATCAATACCTAGGCATTTTGGGTTCTTAATTCTATAAAAATTATGTTCATAGATTTTTGTAAACGGAATCAATTGATCACAATGTGCTAGTCACCCAATGTCAGTTTTCATTTCTTTCTCTTTCTCTTCTCTTCTCTTCTTTTAGAGGTGCAGAAGCAGATTTTATGCATTGGTTTTAGCTAATCATGATGATCAAATCTCTATGTTCTCTGCATTATCATTGTTTTCTTCATTTTTCTTTTTTGGGTTTACCCGTTTTTTTGGACTTCTTTACTTTATATGTATGAATAGAGTTGTTAACAGTATAAACTTTATAACTCCTCTATCTTTTGTTTGCAGGTTTTGGCCATAGAATTTTAGTTTACAAATTAGAAATGAGATTAAAATTCAGTTAGTTTCAATATTGTTTCTGCAGGGTCTTATTCCTTTTTTTTGGGTCCATTTTTCTTGCAGAACTGCAGCTCTACCAATGGCAATGGAGATGGAGTTGGACATTGAAAAGAACAGTATAGTGGGTTTGAGCCCTAAAACTGTTCTTCCGTCTCAAAAGAGGAGTTCATATACTGGGAAGAAAAGCACAAAGGGGAGATCCGCAGGTAAAGACGATATTTTGATCCTGAAGGAAGATTTCAGAGAGATCAGCTTTAGTCGGTACCGCAGCATTTCGTGTAAGAATGCTCCATCTAGACTGGTCACACATGAGTATAACATAGAGTATAAGCGAGGTTCCATATATCAAAGTTCCAGAGAGGTGAGGAAGATGAAGAAAATGAGCACCGGAGAGGAAAGGAAAAAAATTGAGGTTTCGCGAAGTAATGACATCTCTTTCTCCATTGTCGATTCGTTGTGCCGTTCGGATGAGGAAAACGTGAAAAGGAGATCTCCAAAAATTTCTCGTAATTCAAGTTCTCTCACACCCAGCTCATCAGAGGGCTTCATTGAAATTTGTTTGGATCCAGGTAGCCGGGGAAACAATTCTGCGGAAACTGGAGGCGGAGGCTTTGCTGATTTGAAGTTGAGAAGTGATCCGGTTGTTGGTCCTCTGAGCAATAGTAATGAACTTCTTGAAAGAGACGCGGTGCGGACGTTGCACAAGTCGGTCTCTGCAAAGGTTGAAATGCCGCCTTCGCCTTCTCTTTCTGAAAGTGATTGCTCATCCAAGGCCAGCTCGAAGGCTCGGTTCAGTCCTATCAGAAAGATATTTGATCCGTTCATGAAGTCGAAGTCTTTGCGAAGTCCTTTAGGTTATGCAGCGGAATATGGTGCAATGAAGGCAACCGGATTGACAAATGCAAGAATAAACAAGACGTGTGCAAAATCCTTGTTGCCTACTTTTAAAGATAGAGCACTGGATTCCGAGTGTGAACCTCAGTTTATAAAGAGTACGAATCAGTCCCCTATTTTGTGTTCGCCAGTTCACTTACGTGGCTATCTCAAGTTGGAAAATAATCACGGATTACCATTTTTTGAGTTCTCCTTGCAATGCCCAGAAGATGTCTTTGTGGCCAAGACGTGGAAAGCGAAAGACGCGTTTAACTGGGTATATACCTTTCACTACATTGATAGCGGAAAGAAGAGCAATGCCAGCAGATTGGGACGGTTAGACGGTGAAAAAGATTCTTCAATGGTGGGACAAATGCAAGTTTCCTGTTATTTATGTTCAGAACTTAAAGACGGAGTTTTTGACAATTCCATGGTGACAGAATTTGTGTTGTATGATATAGCCCATGCAAGACTAAGTGTTTCCGCTCAAGAGAACTTGAATTCCACTATCAATAACGTAAAATCTTTCAAAGGTTCTGATCCAAAATCGGTTGCGGAAATAGTAGAGCTGGATGAGGCAACTCATACTGGTGAGGTCAAGAATCAACAAACCTTTGTTTCTAATGGTAGTGTCCATTCTTTGAATCTGCATCCTTGGGCAGCAGCAAATCTGCATCCAAGCCTTGAAATTGCAGCTATAGTCATGCAAGCCCCGTTTGAGAAGAGGGAAAGCTTGAAATACAAGAGAGGGGACAAGTGCAGTGATAAAACACATAAAAACCTGCTTAATCTCTCTATGGTTGAGCCTTGGAAAAAAGATCTTCCAGATAGTAGAACTCCCGATAAGGTGATGGTGGTACTTCCGGCCGGAAACCATGGCTTGTCAAGTGCTGAAAGCGGGACCCCGTCGTCATTGCTGGATCGTTGGAGGTTAGGTGGAGGTTGTGATTGTGGCGGATGGGACATGGCCTGTCCTCTTACCATTTTGGGCAATCCATATTTTCAGAGTGCCCATAGTCAATCACTTGTGGAAAATCATATGCCTATGGAACTCTTTGTTCAGGTAAAAATATTTTATTTTGATGCCCGAAAATTAATAATTGCAGATTGGATAATTGGCTTTTGTGGTATTAGATTAATATACACAAAATGCAAAACTTAGATGCTCGGTATGGGAGATTTTACAATGCTATATTTGAAAGGACAAGCCTCCTAATTAGTAATTTTGATGCATTTTACATGGGCATGCCCTTAAATTATGTGTATTGTGTCGCTGCATGTCATTTTCGCCAAATTTTTATTCTTTCTCTTCCATTCTTCATTCAACATATCGTATCTTATAAACACAGGGAGCAAAAGACAACACACCAGCATTGACCATGACAGTTATCAAGGAAGGACTGTTCGCGGTTGATTTCCACGCACAGTTATCCACTCTACAAGCATTTTCGATTTGTGTCGCCATTCTGCACGGTACAGAAACCTCTTCAGATGCCGGGGAGGAGAGAGACAGGCAGTTGTCGACAGGCGATTCACTGAAAGTACTTATTGAGGAGGAAGTCAAATTCTTAATTGAAGCGGTAACGACTGAGAAGAAGAATGCCACTAAGAGGGTAAAAGTGATCCCTCCATCTTATGTGCTCAATCCACCCTTCTCTCCCATTGCAAGAGTGTAGCTTCGATCTGGCTTGGTTCCGCTCCTGAGTACAGAGATCAGCCGGCCTTTGAAGCAACATGGGTTGGAGGGCATCAGTCAACGGTGATGGGGAAGCTCAATGGCCAGAGAAAGATGTCTATAGCCCGACCGAGTTATCGGGTTTCTCTCACAATGCCCCGTACAACCCCGTTGGGTTGCGGGGTGGAAAATTTTGGGATGGAGTCAGCTACCCGCTCGGCATAGCGGAAACGGGGTCTTCAAGTTATTGCAAAACGTTTTGGAAACATGGTTGCCAATTCTTTGCCAGAGCCTGGGATTGTTATAGTAGAGGTGTTGGGATCATTGTTTTGTATTGTTTTTTTTTTTTTTCCTTCTTACATGATGAAAAGTTTAGCAGAATAAAAATATTGTTCATAATGTAACTTTTTATATAGGGAGGAAAGGGAAAACAAAAGTACGATAATATTTTGCTTGTTATGAAAACGAAGTTCTTTCATTTTTCTTGTGTTTATATGAGGCGAAAACGGATCTTTGAGATGGTCGCCGAATGTGACAGAAGGCAAAAACTTTGCTTCCATAAAGATTTCTCTTAAAATATATGTATACATATTCTTCGTTATGAACTTGTAAAATTTTCGTGTGAAAACTTTATGTACCGCTGGGAAGTAAGTGTAAAATTCTTTTAATGCAGGAGCGAAAGTAAAAACGACAAGATACAAATTAGTGCAGCAAAAACGACACCGAAAATAAAAAGGCTGAAAAAAAACGACATCGAAAATAAAAGGGCTAAAACACCGAAAATAAGAAGGCTAAAAAACGACATCGAAAATAGAAAGGCTAAAACAACGACACCGAAAATAAAAAGACTAAAAAACGACACCGAAATTTAAAGGCTAAGAAAACGACACCGAAACAAAAAGGTCAAAAAAAACGACACCAAAAAAAAGGGGGTCTTTGCGCCGTTGCCGGGGATCGAACCCGGGTCACCCGCGTGACAGGCGGGAATACTTACCACTATACTACAACGACTTTTATTTGTGTACATCATTTATTTATTATATATTCAGTATCTTTTTTAATAATTTATTAAATACCGCAATTAACTTTTTTGAGTTGACCAACCCATAATTAATATTCGCTGTATACCACACAAAAAAAAGTTGAAAAAATATAAATAATAATGCAAACATTTATACATTAGGCAAAATTATGCATAGATCTTGTATTCTGGTGTGGACGCCTGGATTTATAGCATCAATAAATTAAAAAAAAAATCTTTCTTCCAAAATCTATGGGTTTGAATTCTTTTCCCTTCTTTTTGAGGGCTAATATTTTCAATATTAAACTAATGAAAACAACTGCTTTATAGACAAAAATACATATTTAATTTTTTTTTTTTTTGTGTCACTGTCATGTTAATTTAATAATTATAATAATTTTATGCCATAGTCATTTATAGTTTAATAATAAAGAGTATGGTTGATAATTCATATTTGTAAATTGAGTTTAATTAATGTATTTATAACATGAACGATTAATTTAAATCCGAGCATTGCACGACTAATAAGAAGTTACAACACAGTTACAATGTTCGAAAGTACGATATTTTATCTCTATTCCTCAAAAGCTTTGCAACAGCCTACAACATCACTTTCTGCCTTGTGGGAACTGAACTTACTCAACTACATGCAAACCATAACAAATTGCAACAAATTTCAGCCACAAAAAAATCATGTAAATCAATAGATAATAAATTGAAATCACTCTTCCCTATCAGTGCTAGACTCCAGGCATCAATCCCGCTCTATAAGTTTCGACGACGACAAACGTCATGAGCTCAAAGTCATCATCAATGTAAGCTGTGAACATTTGTTGAGGCAGGAGATTCTGATGTGCGCATCAACGAGTCATGTTTAATTTTCTCTTGGTGTTGGATTTTTTTTGGTTTCAGGTTATGGCATCTCCAGAGCAAGCAATCTCTTGAAAGTTTCATATGATGCAAAAAAGAGTGCTCCTTGTGAAATATACATAACCAACCTTGGAGTCAACCCCATGATAGTGAAGAAGAAAAGGAACTCGCTTTATCCAAGATGTGAAGAACAAAATCATTTTCAAATCGACATGAGGACCTTCCAAAATGATTGCATAGAAGCAGTTACCTGTAGAGGCCCCTTACACCTTCCTTCTTTCGTATTTCGCTAAGGGCATGAAGCACACTGTGATATTGGCTTGTGTATCCTGGAATCTGCAAAACAGCCACTTTGTAAGGACCGACGAAATACAAAACACAAAATCTGTAAATAGAACTGACGTAACATATTAAAAACCTGTGTCTGCAGCCTTGTCTTTACCACGTCGAAAGGAGTCGTAAAGAAAGCAGCAGTGGATCCAGCTAGTCCCCCACAAACTAGCTGAAGAAATTGTAAATTCATCTTCAAGAAACGGAAAATCAGAAGCGTGACCTGTGTAGAGAAAGCAGATACAAACCGTCTGTAGTGTGTTGGGCTGAGTACTAGACGGTAGTGACGATGACATCAGTCGCTTCAAGCTTTCATACGTGTAGAACTGTGCATAAAAGTAGAGAAAAGACTCAAATTTCACATGATAAAGCAAAATAGTTGGATTTATACGGATTAAAAATATCAACAATAAATCTAATAGAACAACCGATCCGCATATATCAAGTCGCAGATTCATTCAATACACCAAGATACGTAACTTTGATAATCGAGTGTGGTACGTTCCTGCAAAGTACCGCTCCCCACCCGGCATACAAAGAAGGCAGACCTCCCTTTTGTATTGTTCCAACCAATGCTTTCCTGCAAAGACGTCAATTTGTAGCAGTAATATAAGAAGTTCAGAACTAAATTAACTAATCAAACCTCAAAACCACGTGCCTATACTATAGTTAACGATATTTGTGTTATCGGCAAGGTATCAGGATCTTAGAGGTAAACCAGCAGTTATGATTGTGAGAGCCAACTTGCATCTCCTGCTTTATGCGCTCGCTAGGAGTAAAAATGAAAGAAGTAGCAACGCTTGCACAACCACCTGCCACACAATGCGCAAAAGAGTAGTACTCCTGCAGAAAAGAAATAAGAAATACCATGGAAAGACAGTATACATTATTCTTAGCGAACGTGAACAGGAAACGAGTAAGAAACTACTGGGGCGTTTGTTTTTATTCTTGAGAACGATTTTCTATTTTCAAAAACACAGAAAATAAAAATGGTTTCAAAATAGTGTTTATTTATTTAACGTTTTCAAAACCATTTCGAAAATACTGTTTTTAACTATATTGTTTGTTTGAGTTTTTTGAAAACGAAAAAAAGTTGTTTTCACTTTTTGTTTTTATTTCTAAAAAATATTGTGTTTTTTGGGTTTTTTGAAAATAAAATGAGTTTTGAAAAAATATAACCAAACAAAGTTTTATTTTTTTGTTTTTCAAAATATACACTTAAAAAACATAACCAAATATAGTTTCAGAACTGATCTTAACACAGTTTTCAAAACATTGTTATTTTCAATTTTTTTGAAAACAGAAAACATTTCAAAAATAATACCAAACGCTATCTACGTTTTTCTTTGCCTGGCAACGAGTCCAAAACTATTATTGGCTTATCAATTTTCCTCCGTACCCTCCTCATTGCCATATATTATATTAATGCAAAATGAGGGGCTGAAGAAACATGTATGTGTGTGCAAGAGGGAACAAAAGAAAAACAAAGTTGCAGAGAGAATAATCAGAAGGTACTTTTGAAAGAATAGGAAGTAAAGCTCCTTTAACGGATTCGTATGTGAAAGTGTAGATGGCGGAAATTGGAGCTGAAGACATAATTTTGGTAGTAATTCCACGGTAAAGTCCTGTTAAACCTGAAATCAATATATTAGTAACAACCATGTCATGCCACAACAGAAAACTTCTACTACAATAACAATTAGCCGTTAGAATCTCACCTCTATCAGAAACAATCGATCTTCCAACATAGAATAGTGACTTGTGCTCCTCACGTCGAGATTGAACAACAGTCTTAACTGTATCAACAGGGTGAAGACAAAGGCTAACAAATACTCCAGCACATGCCCCTGCAAAGGCATGCTCTTGCTTAGCAAGAGCGAAACGGGATGGTTTTCGAAATTCTGATGAAGAGACATCTTCCTTCTTAAATGTTTCCTCACTGACCATTACCAACTTCTCAGCTTGTTCGCTTTCGTTGTCTGGCAGATGATTTTCAGCAGTGCTATGCCAACATTCTTCATATGCACTACTACTGGAATCTAGAGAGTTCACACTATAGTCCATCAGCATTGCTGTATTGTTTAAGATTGCAATTGCGGCTTATGGGATATGACCTGTCCTCTTACCGTCTCCGGTAATCCACATTTTCGGGTTGTCATAAGTCAATCACCTTGTGGAATATCAGGTAGCTATGGAACTCCTAGTTCAGATAAAATTAGTTGTCATTGGATCAAAAGATGGTATAATAAAATATGCAAAAAGCTGAACATACATGTTTTGTGCACATGGGGGAGATTCCGCATAGCCTTCTTACAAAAGAACAAGCCTCGCCATCAGAAATTTGTATGTCTTGTGCATGGACATTACCTTTTAAGAGTATATTCAAATTTAGTAGTTTTAATACACGTGATAATACAATTCCGAGTATTTGCATTGCCTAAGAATTGTATAATTCCATGCACATTTTTCTACTCCACAAGCATTCCCCATTTTCGCCGCCATTTGGCACCGTGGGAAATCACACTGTTTGAAATCCATGTAAATATTGTATTCCTATGTGAGATTTCAATGAACAAGAAAATCCCCGGATTTTGAGATTTTACCCAAGTACTGTTCGAGTAGGTAGAAAATGCGAACTATAATGTTTTATTTTTTCTTACCTAGCTTCACGTACTTCGTTTGTGGGCGGCTTTAAAAAATGTCGCAGATTGACTTTGAGTACGAGTTTGGTTTACCAACTGCGCAGGTATAGACGGCTTTGGATTGTAACTGCCCTTTTTAAGCCTTTCAATAAAACCTCCCATCTCCACAAGCACGTTACAGAAACCTCTGCTAATGCCGGGGAGGAGTGACGCATGCAGTTGTCACCGGGCTAGGCGATTTGCTGAAATTACTAACTGAGAAGGAAGAGGGAGGGGAATTCTTAATTGATTTATGATGTTTCTTGAAACTAAAAAACAACTTGTCAAGGGTTAAAAAGTAAAAATAAAACAGCCAGTTTTGCAAATGTACAGTATTTGAACCTGGTCATTTATTATATTTATAATAAAACTTTTCATGGTGCGTACACGTACTCTTTTTTCAAACAGAAAAGCCAACCAAAAACACAAGGATGATATTCCATAAGAATGGGAGTAGTTACACATAGCTACAATTTTCGGAAGAATACCCTTTTAGAATAACACTTTCTGCGTTTCTGGGAGTTGATCCTACTCATATGATATGCAATGAACAAAAACAAAAATGACAATCTGACTGATATGCCCCTTATTTTTTAAAAACCAAAAAACAAATAAATATACAAGTACGGCCACAAAAAAGGCAAATAAATTGAAAAATAGGACATTCAATTACTATTCCCGACTATAATAATGATTCTATATGTTCCCGTGACAACGAATCTCGTAAGCTCCGATATAATTATGAAAGTAAGTTCTGAAGCTTTGTTCAAGCAGAAGATGGTGATAATTTGAAAGAGTCGTCTATCGTGTTTTCTTGGTATTGGACTCTTTTAGCTTCAGGCCATGGCATCTCCAAGGCAAATATTCTCTTGAAAGTTTCATATGATGCAAAGAAGAGTGCTCCTTGAGATATATACATAACCAATCTTGGAGTCAATCCCCTGAGAGTAAGAATTGTGGGTATCACATCAAGGGTAGAGTTAGTGAAGAAGAAAAGGAACATGCTTTAGACGAGATGTGAAGAACAAAAGATCACTTTCAAAACACGAGCACCTTCCGACATGAGAGTCGAGAGAAACATAGCAACAATTACCTGTAGAGGCCCTTCACGCCTTCTTTCTTTCCTATTTCGTAAAGGGCATGAAACACACTGCTGTATTGGCTCGTGGATCCTGGAATCTGCAAAACAACCACTTTGTAAGAACAGATGAGATACAAAAAGCATAAAATCTTTACATAGTTACACCAAAGGTACCGTGGAACTGGCATAACATATTGCAAACCTGTGTCTGCAGCCTTGTCTTTACCACATCAAAAGGAGTTGTAAAGAAAGCAGCAGTGGATCCAGCTAGTCCTCCACAAACAAGCTGCAGAAATAGCAAAACTCATCTTCAACCAACGAAGAAATAAGGGGTAGAAAAATCAAAAGCATAACCGGGCTGGAGAAAACAGGTGCAAACCGTCTGTAGTGTGTTAGGCTGAGTACCAGACGGTAGTGATGATGACATCAGCTGCTTCAAGCTTTCATACGTGTAGAACTGCACGCCAAAGAAGAGAAAGACTCAAATTTCACATTACGGAATACAGATTTTAAAAGGCAGCACTAAATCTAATAAAACAACCTATCAACATATTTCTGTTATCATAGCCCTTAAAATAAGCCACGGAGTCATTTAATACGCAGAGATATGCAACCTTGATAATCGAGTGTGGTACATTCCTACAAAGTACTGCTCCCCACCCAGTGTACAAAGAAGGCAAACCTCCCTTTTGAATTATTCCAACCAACGCTTTCCTGTAAGGACATCACACAATAAAAGAATCATCAAACATAAGTTGCACAAGATAAAAATATATATATATATTTCAACAAACTTGTGGAAAGAAAATTATGCATTGAACTCATTACAGTGCTCCAAAATAGGAAATAAAGTTTGAAATATGCAGCAGAAGTGTGAGAACTTCAGGACTAAAACCACGTGCCTACACTATCATAAACAATGTTTGTGATATTGGCAAGATATCAGGAACTTAGAGCAGTACCAGCAATTATGATAGTGAGAGCCAACTTGCATCTGCTGCTTTATACGCTCACTTGGAGTAAAAACAAAAGAAGTAGCAACGCTTGCACTACCACCTGCCACACAATGTGCAATTGAGTAGTACTCCTGCAGATAATTACAAGTAAGACATTAGAAAGACAGATGAAATTATTCTTAGAGTGAATAGGAATAAGCAAGAAAGTACATTTTCATTGCCTGATGATGAGGGCCAACTCTTATTAGCTCATTTATTATCCTCCATACCCGCCTCATTGCCACATAAAATTTACCAAAAGTAACATGAGGGGATGGAGAAACATATACATGGGTGTGGTGGGAACTTAAGAAGAAGAAAGTTGCAGAGAGAATAATGAGAAGGTACTTTTGGAAAAATAGGAAGTAAAGCTCCTTTTACGGATTCATATGTGAAAGTGTAAATGGCAGAAATTGGAGCAGAAGAGGCAATGTTGGTTGTAATTCCACGGTAAAGTCCGGTTATACCTGAAATCAATATATCAGTCAAATTTCTTTGGAAGGCCATAATAGTAGCAACCAAGTCACAACAGAAAACTTCTAGGTGTTATAAACTATAAGGATAGAATTGCTTCATGCTTCTAATAGCGTACTATATTATACAACTTAAAAAATAAACTAATAAATAAATCCTTCTGCTCCTAGGCATTGGCAACTCACCTCTATCAGAAACAATCGATCTTCCAATATAGAATAGAGACTTCTTCTCCGGACGGCAAGATTGAAAAACAGTCTTAATTGTATCAACAGGATGAAGAAAAAGGCTAACAAATACTCCAGCAAATGCCCCTGCAAAGGCATGCTCTTGCTTAGCAAGAGTGAAACGGGGTTTTTGAAATGTTGATGAAGAGACATTTTCCCCCTTAAGTGTATCCTCACTGACCAACTTTTCAGGTTGTTTGCTTTTGGTGTCTGGCATATGATTGTCATCGCTGCTATGCCAACACTCTTCTGACGTACTATTATAGGAATCTAGAGATTTCATATTATAGTCTGCATACAAATTAGAAAAGCTGGACTGTGAAATACTGCTGTCCGCCTCAAGGGCAGCCCTGGGGAAATAATCTGTACACAAAGAGGATCTTGTATTCATCTCCAATTTTGCATCACTAAGTGATCGCAAACCAAGCTTTATAAAAGTCGGATCGCTATCAGCAGAGGCCAAGTTATTTGCAGGGCTAGTTGAATCTCTTGACATGCCACCCCCTTCCATGCTTCTACTATCTTCCGGAATGCAATATTCACTAGTTATGTTTTCAATCGCACTACCTTTGAAAGAATGTGTTGATACACCTAAAGCTATGTGTTTCATCCATCCATATACATTTTCCAATTCACATGAGATTTCCACACTAGCAAGCCCATGTTGCCTCCACGGTTCTTTGTTCATCTTTTCTTTGCTCTGCAGTAACCTCCAAAACGACGAATGTCTATACCTTTCACTAAAAGGTTTAGACAATGAGATCTTCTCAGCTACTCTCATAAAATCTAAGCTTGGTTGTGTTTTAGATGGAGACTGACTAGCAGCCCTTAAATCAACACAAAAGTAGTTATCCTTCTGTGTTGAAGTGGGCACCATGTCATTTCCTTCCCCGTCTATATTACATAAGATAACCTCGTGCTTAGTGCCACCACCATCATGACTTGAATTCACCTCATATCGAAAAGAAGCAACAGGACCACTCGCATAATCCCATACCCGGCCAACTGCTGAGATGAGTTCAGCTGTACCCAATATTTCATGAGTTCTGGAGTCAGATCTTCTACCATATTTTTTGTCAAAATTATCAGAAAGGGGGGGGTTGCCACATTCCTCATGCACAAAACCGGCAAGCTCAGAGGATGACTGCACAACATGGTTCCTTCTGTATTTGATTGAAGCATGATCACATCTGAGACGACTATTTACCCCAGCCATTTCTTCTACGTGTCACCTTTGAAAAACCTGCCAAAGGGACTAACAGATGTGTCACTGCAAACAAGCAACTTATGGTTGAACTATTGGCAAGTATACCAAGATTGTAGAAAATCGCTAGTAAATCAATGAGAAAGTAACAAAAGATGAGAAGGAAAAAGAGGTCAGCCCATAATTTAAAAAGAGAAATTTTTCACAAGATCAAAGGACTCAAATATATTAAATGACAACAGTTCATCGTTGAAGTTATCAAAATAAATAAGTAAATAAATAAATAAATAAATAAATGTATGACATAAAATCCAGAGGTCCAAGGCTTTAAGCAGTCAACAGAATTTCAAACAATTTTTAACCATATGTTTAACTAAAAATGCCATTTAAAATCATAAGCCTCGTACTAAAACCACTTACATTCTGTTCCTTTTAGGTTCTTTAACCTCGTCTATAGAAAATTAATTATAACTTTTATTACAAATCCCTAATTCATAACTCATTTACCTGCCAATATCTTCCCTTCTAATTTAGACAGGTTAAGTCTAGAGCACTCAGATCCCACTTCTCGGATTCAAAGGAGTACGCCGAGCAGATTAGCAACACAGTAAGCCTGAAATGGAAACGAACATTTGCCGAGATAAAAGTTTATCCTCCCAAATTAACAAGATAAGAAAAAAAAAATCCAAATGAATAGCAAAATAAAAACATGAATGGGTTATCCAGTTAAACAACAATGATAAGCATTAAATGAGATGAAATTCAACAAAAAAAAAGGTCACCAAATAAGCTTTTTAAAGCTCGGAAATCAATTAATTGTCACTGAAGACTATTTTTCAACTGCCAGTTGGAGCAAAACATCAGCAGAAAATGGTCATACAATTGCCAAATACTTCACTAGAAAGCTAATAAAAAGGATGAATTTCTTTCCACCCTCAACTTTCTCAGCAGCCAAACAGGAAAAGAAAACGGAAAAAAAAAAAATAACAAACGACATTTGAAAATGTATCACACTTCTGGAGAAAGATCTCACTCAAGACAGGATACTGAGCAGAGAGAGGAGAAAAACCTGAACGAAACCGACCGGGGTAGAGGCGAAAGCAGTGCCAGTGAGATCCTCCGATTCATATTTTCCGGGAAATCCGAGGGAAAATCAGTGGTTTAAAAAGGGGTTTTTGTTGGGACAGGAGAACAGATTCAAACGGTCCTCCTTTTATCTCCTTCGGTGGGGATTCCGACAATAAAATTGGAAATGTATCTGTTTTTTATGACCTGGAAATTTCTGCGAATTTTCCGGTGTGACGGGCTGTACCGTATGGATTTGGACCTTAGTCGGTGTGTTTGTGAATTTTTGTGACCTCGTGGACCAGGTTAGGAAACTTCGTTGACTATGGTCGTTGGGGTTTTCTAATGCATCTTTGGAAACAAGTGGTCCAATCCTTTAATGACAATGCCTTTACTGCCGAACTGTTTGGTAGACACCATCGTTATCAAATATCATCAATAATAAAAGATAAAATACTTCAAAATAAGTTCTGGATTTACCTTCTATTAATTGATAATAATCTTTTTCATCACTCTTAAATTTATAAAAAACGTTTAAATTTTCACAGACTATACAATAATAGGGTCATCTTATGTCATAAATAATTATGGGGTTTTGCACATTTTATATTTAGTCCTTAGTTATTTTTGTTTGGTGGGATCATAAATAGAGTAGTTATTCATTTAGGACAAACTTTTGTTTTCCAATGCTAGTGGGTGTCTGAATGATTTTATCTATATTGCAAAAATTTAATATACAAATTTAAGAGAATTGTCCATTAAAGTTTTTTTAATCCTAGAAAGTACCCAAATTGCCAAAAGTAAAATTAACATAATCTATGCTTGATTATAATATAAGACATTAACTTGTCTAGCAAAATCATGAATGTCACATCTACGGATTTGGAAAACAGAGATATATTATTAAAGAAAAAAACGACAAGGGCCATATAAAAGTGGAGTAACACAGCAATAAAATGTTAACGCGACTTAAACATGACTTGAAACGCTTACAAGGTATAAACGCCTTATTTTCGACGTTCTTTTGACAGTGTAGGGGAAAGTATAAAAAGACTTTAATTTTGCTTTTAATAGATTTTATTTTTGCTTTTAATTAGCAGGATAAGAGAAGTAGAAGAGAAGCAAAAATTATAAGTTTTTTATATACATTTTTAAAGATTATTAATTTAAAACGATTTTAAAATTACCTAATAAACAACATAAAAATTAAAATGAAGTTTTTAACAATCTCTTATTAAAAATCTTATATAAGGTTCAAATTTTGCAAAGAGGAGCCTTATTTTTTTTTTTTTGAAACTAAGCACTGTTAGAAACAACTTTTTACCCAGAAAATCAAATGAATAATAATAATTAAAAAAAACTAGAAACATGCCCTATCAAAAACAGCTTTTTGATCCAGAAAGTCAATCAAATTAAAAATTAAAAAATTAAAACAATTTATATATATTAAAAAAAAAAAAAAAACCTCTGCAAGCATGCCCTATCACATTAATCTTGATAACAATTATAACAATACCAAACAACAATATAACAACAATATAACTGTTAAGTTCCATTTGATAAACATATTTTATTTACATTACGTTTAAATATAATACATTGAATACAATTTACATTAAACATATTTACATTACATTTGAATACAATGTGTTTAAATAAAAAAATATTTAAATTATATTTAAATAATGAATATATGATGTGATTGATAAAAATAAAAAGAAAAAAAAAACAAAAAAATATGTAATATGATTAATAAAATTAATAAAATAATAAATAATAATTATATTGAATTTAAAATATAATATAATTGATATTTGAATACAATATTTTTATATTTAAATAAAAATTATATTACATTTGTTGCAATGTTAAAAACAAACGACGGCTTAATTCAGAATGGTAAAAGCAAAAAACAGTGTTGACATGGTACTATCAATCAGATGTCTTGTGATCAATAAGGTGATGATCTTGATCAGTATCAATTCACATCAAAAGAAATCACAGCTTACACCCGATATCCTCAGCTACATGTAAAACCATAAACTCACAACCCCCACCACCCCCACCAAAATTAAGTTACACTATGATCCTTAAAGTACAAATTTTTTACAAGTTTCCAATTGCCTCTTCAAATATTAGACAAGTGGAAGCAACAGAAGAAGAATTTGCATTACAAACTACAATGGCTTTCGAATAATAGTGCATTCAAAACAAGTCTATCACCTCTATTGCTATCCAAATTGCCAGTTAATTCCATTTTCGGAGAGGCTTCATCGCAGAGGAGCTGCCTGCAGCAGGAGTGGTTTTCTTGGCACCTGGCATGCATAAGACAACAACGGAAATGGAGAAAAGGGTCAACGAATTGCTGATACTCTAGGCATGAATGGGAGACAACTCTTGTAGAGGTGGAAAATATGATATACCGGACAAAATCTTCGAGGTTGAGGAACTTCTGGCCAATGACAATCGAGATGATTTCATTGACGCCAGCTTTTGAGGAGGCCTCGGGAGTTTAGATGGTAGTGTCGGCTTACTTGAAGACATAAAATCAATTATATATCAGTTTTATTTGACATAGGTCCTATTATAACTGGCCGAATCAAATGAAAAATTTCCCAAAACCAAGTATCAGCAAAAGAGCAAATAAGAGTCGCTAAATTACAATGGATTAGGACTGAAGAAAGTCCTTTAAATGGAAATAAATGCATGGCTGGCCACTAAAATAATATGCCAAGTTTAGCCATTTAATATTTATCATGGATCATGGAAAGGGCACTGCAGATATGTCTTACAGGAGCTGGGATAGGAAATACTCACTTATCTGTGTTCTCATATTGCTTTCTTTCTGCTTGACTGATCTCAGTCTTTGTTTTCTCAGATTCTATGGTGTATGTTTGACGTTTTTCTGTTTGATGTTTTTCAGCTTGCACATTATCAGCTTTTGTGTTTTCCATTGGTTTAGCAACCTCAGGGAAAAGAGTGTACTCCACAACACTGCTTATTGAACCATCAGTTTCTGTTCCCATTGAAAGACCGCCATCAGAGATGTCACTTAGTCTCTCCTCCGAATCTCCATCTCCGAATCCCAAGAGCTCGAAGTCCTCATTTGAATTCTGATTCGCATCTTTTCCAAGCTTTGACTGAGTGAAAAAGTCCTTCTGATTTCTTAAGTCATCAGCCGACTGCTGCGAACCAGCTTCAGAATGCTTCCCACTAGATTCTGAACAATTGTCCATATCAGAAGCTGCTTTTTCACTTAGTGCCGATCTTTTCCTATGGCTCTGGCGAGGAGTCCCTATTGATTGTCTTCTTGGAGATGAAGATCCATATCTTAGTGGACTCATACCACGCTTAACTCCATTGACATTAGCTTTCAGCAACTGCTCAATTTCCTCATCCTTCTTCGTAATCACATCCTTAAGGGAAGCCACCTGAAAGATCAATAATATATTAAAATCGAAAAATACAGAGGTATTATACACTCCACATTAAAAACTTTAAAATCAAGGTTAGATGTTAAAGACTAAACATACAAGTAAAAAGCAGTACTATGTAATTGAAGCATGATACTTCAGAATTCAATTCATAAGGTGGAAAACAAGAATAGCTAAAGTTGACATATCTAAGAAAACTAAGTTAAACCTGTTCCATGAGATCTCTAACGTCTCTTCCCTCTTTGTTGCTCCTTGCAGCACCTAATTCAACACCAGAAACCCTCTCCGCAAACTTCAACGTACTTATAGTTTCAGAGTAGGATTCTATATCAGGATTCAGCTGTACAAACATAAGGGTTTTTGCTTGACCACCTACATTAAGGGATGATAAAGGAAGAAAAATTAAGATTTGAAGTAATCACCCATCAACAAAAGTATTTGGTGCCATAAAATCATTCTTAGTAAATACAACAGATAAAATGGGATTTACACTATTATCGCAAATGAAACCAAGAAAGAGAAACTACCTAAGGAACTCTGAAGGACTTGAGTTAATTTGCTATTTCTATAAGGCACATGGGAACTCTTTTGTGCCAGAGCAAAAATCACATCTCCAAGAGCTGATAGTGATTTATTAATGTGTTGTGCCTCCCGAAGCCTATCTCCAGTGGCTTCAGAGCGATCTACTCTCTCACTACCAGCAAGATCCACCAAATGTAGACTACCACGCAGAACAGCACCAGTCTTCAGGTCCGTGCCACGAACATGGACGGTTAGAACACTACACCAATTCGTCAAAGAGATAATTCTTCAGGACTAAAACCAATATTCATTGTGGGTAAAAAATAATTATCAAGAATAAACCTGTGGGATCTGCTGCTTCTTTCATTCAGGGCTGTTGCACCAACTGCCCTATTCATCAATCCAATATTCATCAACTCCAGGACATCTTCGGTTGACTTAACAGGATGCATGCTTGCATCAGGGACAGCTAACCCATTTGGCTGGGTAGTACTCCAAATCCCAAGTGTGCGCAAGTTAAAGGAAAAAAGAAAAAAAATATATATATATATAATAATACCAAAAGAAAGTAGACAACCAAGAACCACTATATAACTAAACTCTGAAAGGCAATATTACCAAGCAGCTCAAAAGCATATCATGAATAAAAATACAAGACAGACAGATGAAGGATATCTTTTCTGAGAAATCTCATTTGAGAGGAGATCACGGACTTGTTCATTGTATATCTCAACCATTTGAACACCAACTTCATAAGCAATGGAGCTCTTCCTGCTTTGGGAAATTAGAAAAAGATCATTTAAGGCTCGATAATTTACCCCCCAGTCCACTGTTGATGATATGCTAGGCCCACTCTGGAGTGAAAAAGAGATATGTTAAAACAGAAGTAGAACAACTGTTTATACAAAATCTGAGATCATATGAACAAATTGCATACCATTGTATAAGTCTTTCCTGAACCAGTTTGACCATAAGCAAATATGCACACATTGTATCCATCAAGGACAGAACGTACTAACGGTTGTGTATCTAAGAAAACCTCCTCTGTAGACGTTTATCATGGGCAACATATCTCATTAGTAGTTCTAATAAAAGCATACAGCAATTGAAATACAACCTGAGAACAAAAGCATATCTAGAACACTATTTGTTAGGCAAGCTCGGAAAGTTGATACCTTGGGTAGCTGAAGGACCAAAAACTTTGTTGAATTTGAAAAGCCTATGGCTTCCTTGTTTGGAGGGATTTGCAATAACCAAATCACCATTCTCCCCAATATATTCTATCGTGGTGTGTTTCTTACTTTGCCCCGGAAGAAAGGGTCTTATTCGACAGTACACTCTAATATTACCTACAAGAGAATGCATATCCAGAAACAATCAGCTAACAAGCTAGAACTACACACAGAAAAAAACGATAACCAAAAGTACTGTACCTTTCAAATCCTGAACCTCATTGTACAATCTTCGATTTTCTTCAAGAACTACATGATAATTTTCAGCAGCATCCGCAAGTCCTTTAAGCTTAACACCTGTTGTAGATATATATTTATAAAAACATATACATCATTGATGGCTAGACCAAAAAAGAAGAAGACAACAAACAAACAAAGCCAAAAAAGTTTTAAAAAATAACAATAATTAATATCATATTTAGGTGATATGGCGAAGTCCCCATCCTCCTATAATATTTTTAGTTTCGCAACAAAAGCAATAAAGTTTACATGTTTATAAATGTTTTCATATCTTTGCATTTTAACGAGTTCATGCAACAAAAGTAAAAAAGTTTATATTTTATCAAAACAAAAGAACAAAAAGGAGTAAATTCAGCAAACAAAAGTCAAGTACCCAAGTAATTAAATTCTTCGGAGCAACTTCTGTTGTTCTTCAAAATTTCATGCTTTGTCGATTCTAGTGCTGCTCTCAATTCCTACATAACAGCATTAAATAAATTTTTAGAATCGATGTAAAAAAATTAATAAAAAGTTAAGCTATAATTATTAAGTCGTACCTGTAATGCTCCAAATTGGAAGTTTATAAAGCTTTGGTAAATACGCTCTTTCCTTTTCCATCTCCTTGATTTAGACTCTGCAAAGGATTCTAGTTCTTTCACCCTCTTCTTTGAATCTATCATTTCTCTCTCAAAATCTTTTAACTTCTTCTCTAACTCTTCTTTTGCCTCATTGGCATTTTCCTCTAATTGCAGACAGTGACTTTCGTGTCTTTTTTTGGTCAATTCTAATTCTTGTTCAAGTCGGGAAATCTCATTGTCGCGATGTTCCTTTTCTTTCTTAATTTTCTCCACGTCCTTCTCTTCAAGTTTTTTCTTTTCCTCTAGTTTTAATTTTTCAAGCTGCGTATGCAAACTAGCATATTAAGAAATATAAAAGCAACAACCAAGAACTGAATTTTGAAATTAACGTATCATATTTTCTTCCCTTTTGCACAAGTTAAAACAAGCAGATAATACCAAGTAAGTTGACAACCTTTTCGAATTTAGTTTTATGGAATTACATATGTGATTTGGAACTTGAAACAACAGCTAATACCAAGATGATTAATATTAGTTATGACTAATGCTACAAACACGAACTCTAATCACTATCAAACTACATGGCATGTGAGAACAATTATTTCTTTTTTTACTGAACGATTAGTTTAGGAATTCAAGACCATAATCGCACAGCTATTTCATGTTTTTATCATAAACAAGATTTTAGAATTATTATTTTTCAAAATGAACATTAGAATATATGGCATGAATTAGTAAAAAAAAAAAAAAAAATTTGACAAAATATTCAGCATGTGGCACCGAACATTTTACTAAGAGCTGTAAATGAAACTAGAGAAAATCCAAAACTTAAATTTACAGTATGTGAATCACCTTTATACTTCGAAGCTGATCCAAGACAACCTATACATTTAGAATAGTTTAGAATAAATTAGCAGAATAACTTCAACTATTCAAGCATAAGGTATAACAAAAATCTGTTATTTGAACTACCTCATTTTCTTCAGTGGTCCCCATTGCAAGAATTTCAAGAACTCTAAGTTTTGCTTGATACTTCTCCTCGAGTGCCTTAATGAGGTTGTTTTGCTACGAGCACAAAGCAACAAACATTCAACACCGATAGTACATTATGATTTTTTTTTTTTTTTGGAGGGTTGAGGGGAAGAGAGAGAGCTATGGTATCAGTTTACATTTTTTAAGTTCTTCGCTTGATTGGAGATTCGCTGCTCAATGACTTGCATGACTTTTCTTAACAGATATGCAACACGCTGAGCAAAGCATTGACGAAAACAAGTTAGAAATTAAATAAATTATTTTAGAGAGAGAGAAAATGCCCAACACAGAAAAGAGAATTCAAATTTATAACAATGTTAGGAATTTATTCATGCATCTGTAATGGACATACATTAGGAAGGTCCTCATTCTTCCTTTGGATGCTATCTTCCAAGATCTGGTTCACCATAGTAAAGAGTGATTGAGTTGACGTGTTCTGCAAGGTATAATTGCAAAAGACGCATGAGCATCATCAGAATTGAGTTTTTCCAAGGAAAATAAAGCATGGTCATTCTTTCAAGAGAACCAATAGAGTGAATAACTAGAAATAATGTTCGAGAGCTTACATCAAAACTATGTAAGTTAATGTATTCCAAAATCTTAGCATCAGGGAAATCAGCATAGCTCCCTTGCTTCGACAGCACTTCACGAACCTTCTGTCCAATCAGTTGCATAAAAGCAGGTGACAGTTCTAAAACACAAGGAAAAATAATGATAAGTAAATAAGGTATACAAAGCAACCATATGCCAAACACCATCATAAATTCAATAGTTTGTGCAGAATTCAGATTCTTCCCCACCCAACATCCAACTCCGTTTAACAGTAACCACTAAGAATACCTGATAAAACAGGACAAGAGTCAGGAAAAATTCTTTGCATTCCATTTCCGTTTTGGATAGGGAGCTGTTCTCCTTGTGAACAATCCATACCGTTCAATGATTCTATCTCTGACAAATCCCATTTCTTTCTTGAATGAGTTTCATTATTATCTTCCTCTGAACCATAATCAAATGCTGCTCTGAGTGTACTAATGCATTGCAAAACTGGACCCAAGGATCCCTGCAAATAATCTCAAACCATTAGTTACCTTGATAGAAGCTAAGAGGTGCAAAAATTGGGAAAAATACCAGTACAAATTAATTGCATAATGTATACCAAATATTAGCTAAATACTGAAAGTCAACTTCAAGTTGAGATTTATTGTACATCATAGAGGACCTGCTTAAATATTGGTTTAAGGTCTAGGGTAAGACCAAGATTGGCCACACATTACTCTCAATTTGCAACCAACACCAAAAGCCAATACCATGAAATCAGATTGCAATATTCCAGAACTGCTTCATGACCACAGGGGGGAAAAACACACACACACACACTCCAAAACCAAAACTAAAAAACAAAATCAAAAACAGTGAACAAAAGCCACTTAAAGAAAGAAACTTTACATACCTGCTCTAGATCTGAAATCTCGAAGCTGGGCAAACCTAATTCATCCATTGCTGCAAGAAACCTTTTCACGTTTTTGGCATCTGAACCAGAGTTGGCTACCTGAGTAGGAGACATACGAGAGAAGAAAAAAATTTTTTGAAGAACCTAAAACACCAAAAGAAAAAAAAGAAGCCTCCCTAATCTCTGAATTAAAATCTATTTATAAAAATAATAATAATAAGAGATTAATATAAAAAATCAATTTTCAAACAGAAGAAATAATCCTACCGTTTCTACCGACCCAGGACATAGTCTATTCAAAATACTGCATAGAACAGTGCCATCAATCAAGGACGCCCTCAACTCCTCCCTTGATGCTTCCGTTGACAACCTCAGATGCGGGAGCATATAATTTAACCATTCCACCAGAGATGATATTTGCAAGCCTAGACAAGAATCGAAGGTTAAGTATAGATCACAAAGAAATAAACCCCAGAAATTAAACCAAAGCTACAAGCCTGTAAGTAAACAACAAAACAAAACAACAATCGCATAATCAGGCATTACTTACCTTGAGACATGTTGAGAAACTTTTCCTCTACTCCAGCGTTTTCATCATGTGTTCCATTTGAAGATTCAGTTATTCCATACTCACCTGTGTGTGGCCGTAAGTTAATGTTCATGAAATAACCTACAAGAATACCCAGTTTCTATGATCAAATCCTATCCATGGAACTACTGGGAAACAGAACCATAAATCTACAAAACACATTCCGTCATATGAAGGATAAGAATCAATTAAACAAAAGTATAATAATAGTAATAATAATAATAAGTGAAGGCACCACAGCACGAATGCAAGTCGCAAGTCACACGGTCACAATTCTACAATTGCCATTGGTTCTTCATAACTTCATATGTGCAACAACAGTAACATCAAATAATTTCAAAAGCAAAATTCTCAACTCAAAACCATACTTCACAACTCCATATCATTATGGGCTATCCTAGTTTGTACTACACAACCAAATTTTCAATTGGCATAACTATTTCAATTTGCATTTTTTATAAACTACTAAAAAAAGGCAATTGTAAATTTTGCGCAACGGAAATCTGTTGCTTCCTATCAATAGAACAAAAGAAAATCCCTGAGCTAAATAAAGCTGCTAAGCTTCATTTTGTAAATTGCAAAAATAAAATTAAAAAAAATTAAAGTTAGATACTTTTCTTCTCCCACACTTTTGTATAGCTTTTTTTTTTTTTTTGAAAGCGTATTATATAGCAATGTTTTACATGTAAGTAAACCCAATTTCATCTTTTTCATCGAAAATTGCTGTAAACTCTTCTTGTTGTTTGAACCGAAACTATCAATTCCCCATTTCTCAACATCTCCAATCTTTTACAAAACCATAAGATAAATAAATAAAAGACTACAGAAGCTAAAATCTCAGAATCCGAAGCCCCACAACACAAATTCCACCAAGCTGCATTATCGATTCTCAGACAAACCACAAATGCAGAAAGCAAAAAAACCAAGACCTACACAATCAGATCCGCACAAAATCCCAAATTCTCAAACAGACAATAATCTACGAACGACAAAATCACGAACCTGAAGCAACATAAACCGCTCGGAGCTCCAAGATCGGAGGATTGTGGTAAAATGCCGGAGATAAGGAAAATCAGATTCCCTTAACCGATCCGCTTCGCACAATGTACCCAAAAAAAAAAAGCAAAATAACCAGATTCTTTTCCTTTCTTTTCTTTTCTTTTCTTTTCTCTTTCTGGTTTTCTACATTCACAAGCAAAATTTAGCTCCAAGATTTCAGAGATTAGAACAAGAGAGAGAAAATGTGTAGAGAGAGAGAGAGGAGAGAGAAAGGACGGGCAGGAGCTTTTTGTGTTTTGTTTTCGAGTTAGTTTCAGAGAAAAAGGAAAACGTTGGAAATGGAAAATGAAAATTAGAAAACAAAATAAAAATAACATCTTTTCTTTTTTTTTTTTTTTTTGGGAGAGTGATGGAAGAGTATAAAAGGCGATTCTGTTTTTCTTTTTCTTTTTTTTTTTTAGGGGGGGTTTCTTTTTATTTAAGAAAAAGCAAAAACAATAAAAAAATAATTACAGTTTTTGAAAATTGTGTGGTGTTTTTGGAACCACCCACGATTTTCGGAGTGGCGTTCCCGCCTTGTACCATTCGTCTTCGTTTTCGCTTTTTGGATTTGAATTATTAAAATAAAAATAAATTTTAAAAAAGGGAAAAATATCTCGTCACCCTCAGGCCCAAAAAAAAAAAAAAAGTTCTTTTTTTTTTCTTTTTTATTTTCAAGATTAAAAAAATTGGGAAACGGCCAAAAAAAATTTTGAATTTTATTTTGCGGGTACGTGGAGTTCACGGGCTCGGCAGGCGCGTTGATGTGGACGCGTTTGTTATTTTGTGCTCAGACCAGCGATTTACAGTCCTTGGCCTGCCAACAGTGCATAGCTAATTAAGGAAAATTAAATTTTCGATTGAGATTAAAATTAAAAAAAAAAAGAATTTTTTTTTGAGCAATTTTAGATCTCTTTTTATCGTATTGATTTAAATATAAAATTTTATTTTTATTTTTTTAATTAATAAAAATATAATTAAATCAACTAATTTTGATATAAAATTTATTTATTTTTAATTTAATTTGTAGACTACTTAGATATTTATTAATTTTTATTTATTTCATTTTCGAGTGTGGAATAAAATTTTGATTAGCCAAAATTCAATTAACTTGTTGAAGATTTTGAACTGTTAAATTAAGAAGCAAAGAAGTGCTGCTTTTTTATTAGTTTTATTGCTTCTTTTGATTGGTAATTTTGTTTGATAGTTTGTTGTGTGGGATAAAAGTAATATTTGTTACTTCAAATATAATTATCTGAGTCATAACGTAATAATGTGTTGTTGGACCAAAATCCCATAAGTTTGGAATATACCAAATTACCAATTCCACCTTTTTGTTGGTCTTTTGTTGCAACATTATAGGTTCAATTCTTGGCTCTTGATTAAATGGATTTAACACAATCTCTAGTTCTAATGAAGGGTTGTATTCATTTTGTTATGATCTAAATTAGCCAAGAAACATTGTTCCACTGACCAAATTACATTTTTTTTTAATTTATGATAGAAATTTAAACTTTATACTTTTAAATAGAGTCAGATATAATATTATTATTAAATTATGCTTTTAATTGAATATTAAAAAAAGGATACAATGCTTTTAATAAAAACCATTGATGTAAAGTTTAAAGTAATGATCACTTAGTTAAAAGGTTCAAGATAACATATGGTAAAGTTGAGTTTTAAAATATAAAAATTTGATTTCGCATTATTTCAAAATAAACAAAAACAAAAGCAAAACCAAAAATTTACCGCTCAATATTATGTCAAATATGGTAAAAAGATGTAGTTTATCTTGAGAGACGAGAGGGTGACCCTGATTGTCTAACATTTTGTTGTATCTATGTTGAGTTTTCATGCTAGTCATTTAAAACGTTAAAGTAAAAGGATAAGCTTATACAAAAATGTCATTCATGTCGTAAGTAAATATCTAATTAACGGCACAGTGGTGCATAGATATAAACAGCAACAGCAGTCAATCAACTAGAGTTTACAAACAAAATCACAAACAATCCTATTGAAGATGGAGTCATAAAGTAGTAGCCATGTTATCTTGGATGTGCCTCTTAAAGGATAAACGACAATGAGTAAACACGACAACAAAATAGGCGAACACAAACAACAACGATAAACGACAATTAAAAATGTAAACACAAAAGTAGAAGAAATAGTTGAAAAGACCAGAAGTGAAAGAAGCGAACGGCACGGAAAAAATAGAAGTCAACAAAACTAAACACGAGAAAAAGACGACAAAAATAGAGCAATTGGCACAAAAAGCAGTTTTACGACAAAAAGTGGAAAAAAGACAAAATAGAAAAACAACACGAAAAGGGCTGAGCAACATAGCAAAAAGTAATTAACGACAGTAATTTAATACCACAATAAAGGAAAAAGGCCAAATATATATATATAAAAAGTTGAAACGGCACTCACATGTGTGAACTGAAACTAAGGGTTTGTTTGATAAACGTATTACATTTATATTATGTTTGAATGTAATGCGTTGAATGTAATTTGTATTTGGAAGAAAAGTATTAACGTTACATTTGAATGCAATGTTTGTTTTGGGGAAAAGTATTTGAATTGTATTTTAATAATAAATATGTGATGTGATGAATAAAAGTAGAAAGAAAAAAAGGAGAGAAAGGGAATATATGATGTAATTAATAAAAATAATAGAAAAAGTGAAATAATAAATAGTGATAGTATTGGATTTAAAATGTGATGTGATTGATATTTGAATGAAATGTTTTTGTATTTAGGGGAAAATTGCATTACATTTAAATGCAATGCTAAGATAAAGCTTGTCCCAAACGTGGTATAAATTACTGGCCTTAACGATATCGAGAAGAAAAACAACAATAGAAGAGAAAAAGGGCATGATATGGTATAAACGACCAATAAGAAGAAAATGTGTTTTTTTAAAAAAAAAAAAAAAAGCAACAACAACAATAGCAGAGAAAGACAACACAAAAAGGGGTAAACAACATTCTAAAAAATCAACTAACGGCAGTAATTAAAACCGTAACAAAGTTTAAAAGGCCAAAAAGCAACATCAAAGTTGAAACAACGCTCACACGTGTGAACTAATTAAAGGCCTTGACGATTAACGACATCGAAAGAGAAAACAACCAAAAAAAATATATAGAGAAAATGACACGAAATTATCTAAACGACCAATAACAAGAAAACTATGGAAAGGAAGAGAAGACAATAATGAATAAACGACATCATAGGTGTAAACAACGTTATGGTGAAAGACGAGATTGACTTACGTAAACAACAACAAAAGGACAAACACTAAAGTGAGAAACGACAATGAGTAAAAAACCGATAACAAATGAGAAAACGACAAGTGAACATCTCTAACATGAATTAACAAATACTGAGAGAACAAGCCATGTTAATGAGAATGGAAGGAATAAACGAAACTAAAGGAGAAACAGACCTAGACAATACTGCAGATCGAAAAACGACATTAACACAAGTGAGAGACACCGAAAAGAAATAAACGACACGAAAATTAAAGAAGAACACATAAGTGGCATGGCACGAGGAAAAGGAAAACGACACTAAAATAACTGAACGAAACAAGAAGGAATATATAATGCACGGTAAGCAGTTCTAGAAAAACCAAAAATCATAGCACCGCACCCGATAAAAACCGCGGGAAATGAAGGGAAGAGCTGACGGCGAAGTCGCCGGAGACCGTCCGACGAGCTCCGAAACCCTAACATCGTCGGAGCTCGATTTCCAGCCCACGGGTTCGGAATCCACTGCTGACATCGGCGAGGACGGTCGTCCTGGATCGGAACCACCGGTGAACCGGACGGAGATCTTGAGAGCTCTGGAAGTGGTCGAGAGGGACTCTCTGGCTATCTCCGAAAGCTTCGCTTCTCTTTTCGCCTCTCTTCGCATGGCTCTTTCCCAGGTTTGCCTGCTTCTTTTTTGTTTGGATTGCGAGAAAGTTAAGGAAACAGTGGGAAAATAGGCTTCTAAGAGCTTTTTTTTTTTAAGGTAATTTTCCCGGAGATTAAATTTAAATTATTGATTCATTTGTAGGTTACGAGCAACTCGGTTGATCACATGCATTGTTTCAGCGACGCCGCTGGTCGCCTTCAAGAATCCGGTTAGTATTTACGTTTGGTTTCGTACATTGAAAGCTTCAACTTTTTTTTTTTAATACTTGAGCAAAAAAAAAAAAAAAAGCTTCAATTTTTAAGTCTTGCAATTTTGTATTTTTCCTATGAAGTAAAATCTTTAGAATTTGTGCTACTATTAGGAACATTATGAGAAGAGAAAGAGTTCGGAACTTGATCTGCTCTCATTAGCTTGTAATAATCATAATTTAGAAATGATTGATTAGAAATCTGGATTACTTGAGGATTATTATTATTTTTTTTTTGGGCTAATTTATGGTTTCTACTGAATCACGGATTGGTAGAATTTATGTGGATCATTTGGGGGGTACGTGCGTTTGTATGTATACGTGTGTGTGTGTGTGTATGCATATATATATGAATTGGGGGATTAGGGTTTTCGAATTCAATAACCAATAGTGGAATCAGTTGTGAAATTATTGCTAAATTATATCCGCAAACACCTTACCAATAATTTTGCTATTTCATTGATCTCATGCTATTAAGAATGGGCTCTTTTTTTTTTTTTTTTTTTTGCTTTGCAGTGCTCGATGCTGCAACAAAGGGGAACCGGTATATAAATTCAAGTCTCAGGTACTGCTTAATCATTGACATTTTTACTCGTACCGCCACATACATGAAGCAGGAAAATACTATCATTCGATGATGTCTTTGATGTGATAGGGACCTTTCAGTTGGTTCTCGTGACGCGTTTGCATTGTTGTTATCGCGTTATGGCATAAAATTTCTCTGTTCTTCAACGATATTTTAGCCACTTCTCTAATGTACATAGAATTGAGTTTGACTAAGAGGATTATTAGCTGAGCTGAAATAGTCGAGTTCAAGTACTACGTGCGTGTATCATTTTGAAATCTTTGTTATCTATATGGGAAGCGCAGAAGAAGAGTTGAAGAATTATGATGACCTCAAAATCTGGAGTAGCCCTTTATAGGATTGTTGATGCGTTAAAAGAAAAGTGAGGGATGGGAATTCTTCGTTATTTGCTTGGAGGAAAATATTTTATAGAGAGAGGGAATATCTTCCTTTTGGTGCTATATTAAGCAGACCTTGGTGCGAGTTACCAGAACTGTTCAAGAAACCAGCGGTAAATTTCTTGATATTACACTTGGTTACAACTTACAAGGTCTCCATACCGAGTAGGATAGCACTCTTTATCAGACCTGCAGCAGCTGTAGCCTGAATGAATTTGATATAAGTACCACTGAAAATCTGGTAATACTTGTTTGAATTGTTCAATATACCATATCAGAGAAAGTAAGATCAAGTTTAGCAGGTGACCTTTGAGCATTCATGGTTCCATCTGGATACGAGAATTACACTTTTCAGATACCTTTTGCCCGTTTCTTCTGCCAGTTAGTTATGGCCTTTCTAACCCAACACTGAATTCCTTTTTGGCAGATTAAACGAGGAAATGAAGGGCATCGGCAATCTAGCTATGCAATTGTATCCTTTACATTGGTTTTGTATTGTGTTTGTATGTTACATTGCATAGATGCTGCTTTATTCCTACTTCATGAACTTCAATTTTACAACTTCATTTTTACTCCTTAATGCTGTCGAAGAAAAATCTTGAGAAGAAATGTTGATGCTCTAGACTCGGCTGTGAACAGGCTTCTCCGAATCCCTTGACACTTGCATCCTCGGTTTCCTGGTTAAATTTGTTACGGTGCAGAAGCTTTTCCTTCAAAGTTCCTGCATTTTTGCATAGTTTTTACACTTCGAAACCATTCAGCTGGTTGACAAATTTCATTGACCCACATTAGTTGCTTATGAAATTGGTTAATAATTCAAGTTTTACTTGCACATACAAATTTTAATTGGGTCCAAAAAAATGTTGTTTTCCCCCTGGATCATAACAATTAAAAGAACACTACGCCTTAACTAGACTATTTTTGAGTCCAGTCATGCCTTCTTAGGCAATGGTCACACCAGTTCCACTTTTCAGTAACAAGGGGGGGAAAAAGGGGACTAAAGGGAATTATTGTCAGTTTCCATACATAAGTTTGGAACCATGTTTGATCTACACCAAGTTGAATTCTGGATGATATCGTAGATAAACCAAAGTCATTTATGGAGAGTTTGTGTTTAGATCTTTATATATATATGGGCAAAAAAATATTTCTATGTATGGGTTAAAAGTTAAATTCCATGTAATTCAATTCAAATTGAGAATTTGAGTAGGAATGGTGTGTGGTAGAGAAATAAAAAATAAAACAAAAAGCACAAATCAAAGGTGTCGAGGGTATGTTATATTTGATTATAGGAGAAAGAAATAAATATTATTTTTAAAATAAATTATTGAAGTAAATAACGACTTTATTAAGTACATGATCTATTTAATAAGATTAACTAAATTATTAGTTTATTGTAAATATGTTATTTACTTTAACCTTGTTAAATTTATAAAAAAATGAAAAAAATAAAAATGTTATTCACTATCATTTCTCACTTACTATTTACTAACAGGATTTGCAATAAATAAAAACGGTTGGGTATTCTTGACTTGACTTCATTTTGCTGAATAATCAGCGTTTATACCTAAATTCGTTATTGCATGTGTCCTTTTTCCATTGGATCAGGATCGGATCTTGGAAATAAACTTTTTTGAAAAAGATTAATGCTTTGTTCGTTTTCACAAATCCATTTTCGTTTTCTTATTGCATTCGTCCTTTTTTAAGGTCGGATCTTAGAAATAAACTTTCTTGAAACACTAGAAATCATTAATAAAATGTTCGTTTCACATATTCAATTTCAAAAAATAGAAAATTTTCTTCCTTGTTGCCTGTGTCCTTTTTTATTGGATCAAGATCGGATCTTAGAAATAAACTTTCTTCAAAAAGCTATTGCACTAGAAACTAATAATGCTTTGATTGTTTTACATATTCTTTTTTTAAAAAATAGAAAATTTTCTTCTTTAGTGCATGTGTCCTCTATTAGATCAAGATCAAAATAAACTTTCTTGAAAAGGATATTAGACTAGAAACTATTAATGCTTTGTTCATTTGGCACATTCATTTTTAGAAGATAGAAAATTTTTTATTTTTGAAAAATGAACCCTATCAAATTTTCATACTCAAACATAAAAAAATTTTCACTTTTGAAAAATGGAAAATGAGTTTTTTTTTAGAAAATATAAATTTTTTTACCTATCTAAATAACTTTTTATTTTATAAAAGTAAAAATTTTGTATTTTCGAAAATATATACTACGTCCAAACGGAAACTAAATCATGAGTTTTTTTTTTTTTTTTACTTTAAGAGTTGAAGAAATTGAATTTTATATCTTATGGTGAAGTTAGATATAAAATTATCATCAAGTTGTGTTTATAATTACTCATAGGGGATTTTTCACACGTACACAAAATGTTAATTTTGTGTAATTTTGATAAGAAAATACTGACATAGTATCATTAATTTCTAAAGATATGTTTGTTTGGGAGTTCTATTTTTGAAAAATAAAAAATTTTTCATTTTAAAAAAATAGATCTTTTTAAATTTTCATATTTGAACATATAAAATTTTTCATTTCTAAAAAAAAAAGTTTTTATTCATTAAAATAATTTTTCACTTTAAAAAAAATCTAAATAATTTTTTATTTTTAAAAAATAAACTTCCTGTCCAAACATATACTAAGTGGGGCGGCTGTTGACTCTGAAGTCGTGCTTTAGCAAATTGTTACAAGACCTTTTTTTTTATTGTGAATAATTGTTAATGACTAGTAATTTTAGCATTGTCAACCGTAACTCATGGAATTGTTTAACTGTGATCCAAATTGATAGCCGCTTAAATTGGTGATGGAAAGAAGGGAGTTACTTGTAAAAATTAAAACTTGAGGGGGCAATTTGCTAAAGCACTGAAGTTCAAGGGCAAACTGTAAAAACAGTGAGACTATCCTTGACAAGTATTAGGGATTAACTTCCCAAATTAAAAATTCAAGGGGAAACTTTCCAAAATAGAAAAAAGTTTAGAGGGTTCGTCCTTTAAATAAAAAAAAAAAAAAAAACCTTTCATTTAATTCGGGTAAGTAATATCAACCAGATTTTTTTACAGGAAAGACGGCACGTGCATGTATAAAGAGAAATAAAGAATGTGCAGTATCTGTCAAGTCACTGACACAATCGAATTAGTCGACTTTGGCCTCGTCAAATGCACAAATTTCTTGCCAAGAATAATTTAAAAAGAAAATCAAACGAATAGGACAAATCCGCTCATAACATTTCTTTTTTTTTTTTAATCGCAGCTGTTCAATTAAAAAAAAAAAAACCGCTCATAACATTAAATAATAGTCAAATTCTACCAAAGAAAAATAAAACATTATTATGGTCAATGTAATTAAATGCGCTGTGCCTGGTCCACTAACAAAATAATTTTATTTGGTTTGTTAGATGGATAAGAATTCGTATAATAGATTGAAATAATAAAAATAATTTATAAAAAATAGATTGAAATCCACCCTTCAATCAAACTTTTAGTTGAATGGACCTTAATTATGTAAATTGACTTCAAATAATCTTTTAAGTTATAAATGCATAGAATTACTTTTTTATTATACATTATTTGGATTAAATGTTTAACGGTTTTGATTTTTTTTATCTAATTAAAAAATTTACAACGCATGAAACATGACTGCGTAGAATCATTCAATGAAAATCAATTTCAATGACTAAAACAACAGTTTTCATTGATGTTATAACATGCAAAATCATATCTCAAAAATTCTCGTTATGAAATTGTCACATAAATTTTAAAATAATGCTTACATATGGAACTAGGACTGTTTTGAGAATGTCATCGCTGTGTGCTCTATTAGTATGAGAACTTCTAACTCATGACTACTTATTAATTGAGAGTTTAAATTTTAAAACTATAAACCAACGGTAAAATTATGGTACAAGAGTCATTTTTGTAGCACATCGTGCAGTTTAACCACTCCATATTTGGAAAATGAAAAATTTTTCATTCTAAGTAAATGAACCTTCTTAAATTTTTATATATAAACATTTAAAATTTTTCATTTTTGAAAAATAAAAAAAGAACTTTCTAAAAAAAAAAAGTTTTCACCTATTTAAACAACTTTTCACTTTTTAAAAAAAATTCCAAACAACTTTTTATTTTTCATATCAAAAATTTTTTTATTTTTCAAAAAAAAAAAAAACCTCTCATCCAAACAGAACATTTCAAATATAATATGATGATTAAATAGTTTTAAACCTTTACAATCTTGATTAATTTGACTACTGTCGAGGAATTAAAAAAATATATTTCCATGATATTTACAAGTATTGTTAACAGTGATTAGTTGTTAATTAATCTGTAAATAATTATAAGTTAGTTAAGAACTTGTTACATACAGTGGACTAAACACGTGATGTACTATAAGGTTGTAACTAGTAAGCTCACTGATATAGTTATATGCACAAGCATTCAGACGAATTCATTAAGCTACTCATTTTCCCAAATTATTCTCTCTCTGACATAAATGCCTATGGATACCGTGAGTCGATTCATAAAACAATAGTCCTAATTCTTTTCATACTAATATTACCAATTTGGTGACTGAATTTATCGTTGTTTAACTTATGGATGTTATTGACTTCAATTATTAAAGCTATATGTATATAAAGTATATATATATATAGCATAAGTCTTAAATTTGGTACCGTATGCTATTAAAACTATATATGATATTTGGTGGTGATGAAGGAGTGTCAATGAATTGATAAGTGATGGTGAGAGGATGAGTGAATGTGGAATTGGGCAGATGGAAACAGAGATAAAACTATCAGTCGTATCTTTGAAATCAAAGTTTAAAATATTTTTATATAGAAGTGAGAACACAATAGAAATTATAGGAATATTAAAAAGGAGAATAAGGTCCGTTTGGATGAGATGTTTGTTTCTAGAAAATGAAAAATTTTTAGATATAAAAAATTAAAAGTTGTTTGAAATTTTTTTTAAAAGTAAAAAGTTGTTTGAGTAAGTGAAAACTTTTTATTTCTATAAATCTCTTTTTTCATTCAAAAATGAAAAATGTTGGATGTTCATATACGAAAATTTATGAAGGTTCATTTTTATTGAAATGAAAAATTTTTCATTTTTTAAATTTGAAGATGTCAAACAGACGGAAGGTAAATGTGCGTGTATAAATTATTTGAAAATGAATGTATTAATTATTAGAAATGTGAAGTTACAGGAAGGGATTGTAAATTCTACTTTCTTTGGGTTGCCTTTTTTTTTTTTTTTTTTAAATAAAGATCTGGCTCAAGAAATGACTTCGGGGTTGTGAATGTAAGTTAGCCGTTCTACCTCCGCCTCAGTCCATTGTTCGAACTCAGAGCCAAGTTTGCCTACGAGTTGTATACGGGTTCTTGCCATGCGCCACCACCCTACTCGAAAACATGTCCCTCATTATCTTCTATGGCTATCTCATATTCATGGCCACTACCTACCTCTCCAACGGAAACTCAATCTTTCCCATACACTCTGAGTCTCATTGTTTCATCTAGTGAAGGTGAGAACTTTGGAGGTGGGTTCGCAGATTAAATGGAGTTTTTGCTCTTAAAATCTCTAAAAGTTTTCTGCTGAATTTTTGTGCAAAATGGCCGTTAAAGAAAATGTGTTAGTCCGTTTGATGAACGTAGCATTTGCATTACGTTTGAATACAATGCATTGAATACAATTTGTGTTTGGAGGAAAAGTATTAACATTGCATTTAAATGCAATGTGTGTTTGGGTGAAAAGTATTTGAATTATATTTTAATAATAAATATGTGATGTGATGGGTAAAAGTAGAGAGAAATAAAATATATGATATAATTAATAAAAATAATAGAAAAAGTGAAACAATGAATAGTAATTGTATTGAATTAAAAATGTGATGTGATTGTATTTGAATGCAATACAATTTGAATGTGTGTACCAAACAAAACATGAGTATAATAAACAAGAGGATGAAACTACAGCTGAGACCTTGATATTTTTCTCCAAACACACCTAGTGAGGGAATGGTGAATGTTCTTGAGAGATAGCAGGACCAAAGAGAACTTATTTTGCCCTTCTTGATCATCTTGGCAAAGAAGAGTGTTTCCATTGATAATGGTGGTGATTCCTGTGGCAGAGTAGTGAGCCAAGACATGACTTCTGAGCAAACTTTCCGTCATTAAAACTTTGCTTGAGACCTCATTGTAGTCCATGATAAATACAGAAATAGCAAGCTCAAAGTAAGCTTCTAACAACATATATTTTTTTAATTCTTTTTCCCTACACCCTAGGCCTAGGTCATAGCATACTGATCATGTTAGTTTTTCAAGTAGGCCGTCTGTTAAGTTGCTGACTAAATTCGCACCATCCATTTGCACGTAACGGTTAATATCAAAGTAGCAGATATCAATCGGTACCGCATCTAAAACTCTTCATATATATATATATACATATATATATATATCACTGACTTCACTTTTATTCAAAACTTCAAATAATGAAGACCATCTAACGAGTTTATTCAAACGGGTATGAACAAAAATACCAATAAATACCGTAGAGTTTGATTAACAAACAATCGTCCTATTCTCTTCACACTATGTGCTAATTTGGCGACTATTTTTTTCATTTGTTTAACTTACAAATGCTATTGAATTATACTATACCAAAAAAAAAAAAAAAAGCCGTCTCTGACTTTACTTACATTCAAAACTTAAAAATAATGCCTAGTCAAACTTGCTCATCAGTTTACTTTTGGAGTGCTCTTTCTTTTGGAATAGTCTTGGGTTATTTATTAGGAAGTTTTCCATAATAAGGTTGTCTTATAGACCGTGTATTTTTAACTAATATTAGATCATATTGCATTAGAATAAAAAATATATATAAAACTGACAATTTCTTATTTAAATTCAAATTGGTAGAATTCTCTTATTAATCCATGAAAGATGTATATATATATATTTTTTCTTGAATAAGTGATTGGTTACTTGAACCCAAAAATTATACCGATCCTTTCCTTGTAGTGTCACCAATAACTGAATCAACAACATGAATAACAAATTCACTAAAATAATTCTCTTAGGCAAAAAAAAAAAAAAAAAAAATCACTAAAATAATTCCTCAAATAAAGAAAAAGAATTCACTAAAATAATGATCCTTGACAAGCAAAGTGGCCCAATTGGCTTCAGCTGAAAGCGAGTATTGCAAGATATTCAATGGCGTTTACTTTTTTTTATCGTTTATTACTAGATGATCTATAACACTTTTTTTTTGTCTTGTTTTTTAATTATCTTTGGAACTTTATAAAACATATTATTTAAACTTGCGGAAAAGAAAAACCACCCATTTTTTAACAAAACGCATTTAGGAGGTCGGATTTAATGTGCCTATGGTCAACAAAGATACATCACCAGCTACTAGCTATTATGAAATAAGTCCCTTCCATTTTATTTTCATGGGGGGAATAAAGCCTTTTTATGTTATGATCCTTTTTATTACAAACACCAACTACACACTGCTCATACACATGTAATGCATTTTTTATCCCACTAGCGGTGGCGGAGCTAGGCGGGCCGCGTGGAGGTTGCCGCCCTTAATAAAATTTTTTTTAATTTTTATTTTACGTCAAAAAATTTATAATTTTTCTATTTTACTTTTATTAAAAATAAAAAATAATCATATAGTTTATATTTTATTCTTGTTAAAAATTAAAAATTCTCATGTAATCGCTTTTAAGATTAATTATATATTAAAAAAAAGTTTGTCATTTTTTTGTTTTATCCTATTAAAATTAAAAATTCTCATATAAACCTATCAAAATTAAAAATTCTCACAGTAAAATAAATTTTGGTGTATGCCTCTACTCAAATAGGGTTTTGGGTCTGCCCCTACCAAAACCATTAACGTGTAAAGTTTATATAAAATAAAACATATACACAATTAATACATGTGTAATATGATATTTATTCTATTATAAATTTATGAATTTTTACAGTATAACTTCTAATTTTACGTTGCCAACAAAAACTGTTGTTTCGATCATTAAATTAATTTCTCAAATATCTTATCATCATGTCGCTCGCTATAAATTTTTAACTTAAGACATATTTATACATCATATCGCTATAAACTTAATCCAATATTTAAAAAACAATTCAGAATATCAATGTAAAATAGAATGTCATATAAGCTTTCTTAAAACAATAAAATTAATAATTTATTCGTCTTAAATTTATTGTAACACATACTTTATATATTATTACGACATGCTAACTTATATGGTCCTTAAATCCTTCCAACTTAAAAACAAAAAAAAAAAAAAAAAAGGGTGGTGGCATCTTCTCGATATAACATGAAAAAAATTGAGAGAAAAGGATGAGTACATGACTATGTGGATCAGAATTGACACTTACGTTTGCTTACCTCCTGGAATTTTCATGTTTACCTTCGTTTGTTTTCTTATCATTTGTCTAGCATGCGTATTTAAAATCTGTTTGATAGATGAGTTTATATCTATAATATATTCTCTCATAAGAAGTTTAAATTTTTTGTTTTGTTTAAATTGTGAATTTAAACGTCCCATCTGCCAAACAGGTTATTAAACAAAAGTTTCATTATTCCCTCTTTCAAAGTTCAATTCAATGGCTTTGTTTCTTTAGAAATAAATTTAAAAAAATGTTGTTTTGTTTAATTTTAATTTTATAAAGATCAATGCAACGTATACGATATATTATAGCAAAAAAATAATAAAGAAGAAGCAATTTATACAACAAGTCCAACTTAAGAAACACCAAATCTAAGCATATGATTTTTGCAGGAAACTCAAGATTGAGAGCATTATATATAAAGTGCCTCTAAGATTTAATTAAAACAGTCACTATATTAAATCTTATATTTAATCCATTCAATACCACCCTTAGTACCGGTGAATAATAATTGATTAACTCAAATCAATTATTTATGATCTTCACTGAAACCTTCATAAATAAAATGCCCGATTTTATTTTTTGTTGTGAACACACTTTTGATTATGATAACTAATGATGAAGCCATGATTTATTATTGGGGGGGGGGGGGGGGGGGGGGGGGGGGTGGTGTGGTAATCAAGATATATTATACTATTCTTATTTTTTTCTAACTTAACTATTTTATTGTTTTAAATCTTCAAGTATATTTATAACAGCTTAAATCAGAATATTTCCACTTAATCTTTCCTAAACCCAACATGAAAATGAAAGAATTATAATACACAAATTAAATAATACAATTACATTTCCTAAATCCACATGAAAATGAAGGAACTAGAATACATAAATTAGACATTGAAATAGAACAAAAAAAAAAAGAATTATAAAGGAATGAAAGAAAAGGAAAAGAAAAAATCAAATAAAATCTCACCTTAAATATTAGAAAAAATTTCCAAGCTTCTCCGAATTTTGGAATAAAACCAAGATTTATTATCTGAAAATTTGTTTAGAAATGGTGGAATGAAAAAGTGAAAAGTTGATTTTTTTTTGGAAGTTTTTAGTTTATGTAAAGACAAAATATTACTTAGTATAACATGTTAGTCTTTTAAAATTACTTGGACTATTAAAATTGTAATTCAGATTTAGATTTTAAATAAAGCTACTAAGGTCACCAATGTTTTAATAAAAATATTTTATTTCTTAAAATCCAATTGTTTGCCTAATAAAATATAGAAAACTATTTATTTAAGGTGAGTTAAAACTGATTTATATACATACTACTATATTAAAATTTAAAAAAGTCCAACTATATTAAGATTAAAAGCCCCCTAACTCCATCATTGATGATACCCTTGTAATTTAATACAATATAATCAAGGATCTAGATTTATTTAAATAAATAAATACGTAACGTATAAAAACGTCAATTTATTTAATTGATCAAGTTGAAAATATACAAAAATTGCTTTAAAATAACACAACCCTAAAAGAATTTTTTTTAGGCGTGGAAATTGAAAATTTGATGGCTTGAACGAGTTCCACGCACACAATATAAAATTAATACATATGTAAACAGTAAATATTCATCATTCAAGCTAATAAATAATTCTTGCTTCTTTGCTTTTCATTGTGTCCAGTTCTTGCTTGCCAAGCAAAGGCATCAACGACACAGACTTCAATAATATGTACACAGGTACAAAAACTCAACGAGTAGGGGAAGTAATATGTATAGGGTATTTCGTAATGATTCCCTCAAACTTTTTTTTTTTTTTTTACAATTTATCTTTTTAATATTTTTAATTATGATAATTTATCTTCTGAACTCGATGTGCCCATACAACTTAGCTTTTCTTTATAAACTTCGTTTGAAGATGAAGAATCTAATTTTCAATGAAAAATGTTTAAATATAAATCAACCTCTAATGTAAATATTATAAATTCAAATCTTCAACTAATGTAAGAATAATTAAATGGGACATATTGTAACAACTTAAAAAGTTTATAAGGGTAAGTTACTAAAATAATACATTTAGAGGTAAATTATTAGATGATGACAAAATTAATAAAAATACATAATTAATGAACAGCTAAAGTTTGTGGTATGAGAATATGTATGATTATTTTGCCCGTGATCAAATGATTGAGAAGTCTAAATTTTGCTAAATACAATGTTTTCTTTTGAATTAAAAATAGACAATATATACGCATAAGCTATTATATTGAGCACATGATTTTAGAACGACGGATCCTTAAACAAGATTCTCGCAAGAATTTCTCTTGTTTTGTGACAAAGAGACCGACCGTTACTGATTTTAATGGAATTTAATACTAATACTATGCCACGGATTTCCTGAAGTTTGTACTAAATAATTGTGACTCGGATTTTGTACCATTTAATGATATCATCTTTTACATATAATATTAGTAAAATTATAATTATCAGTTGATCTTACGTGTATCTTGATATATAACAAATACTTTAAAACTTTTTTACAGCCAAAAAAAAACCCTTATTTAAAACTATTTCAGTTGCAAATAACATGTATCAACAAAATAAATAAATATTACAAACTAATAATGTTAGTGTTATATATTATTATAAAATAAAAAATGGTAGAGATACCATGTACACAAGAATGACAGATAAAATCATTGGATGTAAGGTTTATCTATATATATCATGCTATTTCCATGAAAGCATGTATAATATTGTGAGAAATATCTAATGTAAAATAGAAAAAAAAGAGTCTAAGAGAGAAGAAAAAAGAAAAGGAGGTTAGGATTTCATATTATTGTAATTACTTAATAAAAATACATTAAAAAAAGATTTTATATACACCTCCAAACAAAAGTAAGCTATTCTATAATAAAAAACTAAGGGGGAGTTTGAGGGAAGAGGCTGGAGACATTATTTTTAGATTGGAAAAAATTTGTTTTAGAAAATGTGTTTGGGAGAAAAAACTGTTTGAGGTGAAAAAATAAAAAATTTTAAAAAATTTTTTAGAAAAAAAAATATCAATATGGATATTATTTCGTTTCTCTCAAAATTCTATGCAATTTAAAAAAAATTATCTCATTTGGACTTGTATATATAAAGTTATGAATTTTTAAAATTTAAAATTTACTGTAACGTTTTGGAGATATAAATAATGAAAAATGGTGAAATTTTGAAAAGATTTTGATTTTTGGAGGCTAGAAAACAACTCCCAAACGACCCTAAATTTATCCTTAATAATAAAAAATACATAAATAAATCTCATTATAATCCTATTAAAAAATAACCTTAAAGATAATTCTAAAATAATTTTTAATAAGTATAACTGTCTAAGAAGTATAACCAGTAGAAATCATGAATTCAACGTCATCATGAAAAAACGCAACGACGATTAGCATCTCATCGTGATATGTTGCAAGGATTCATAAAAGTTTTTGCATGCAAACGTAAGGCCCCGCAGACGTATTGTTATTATTATTATTTTGTTTATTGCAGGCACTGTCCCATCCGGATACTGTCTATTAAGCACACGGACATCTCTATGTACATCTTTTATTCGTTGAATTCGTAATTAATGCAACGTTGATATTTTGTAGTAGCCGCCAGAATAATTGTGACCTTTTCATTTTTCCGTCATTGAAATTTTCCAGCTTGCTTCCATTTTTCAAATTCGGCCGAAAGCAAGATAATAACAAATGTGAAAACTAACGACGTGTTGGCATATATATTATATTTGTATTATATTTAAATATATTATATTAAATATAATAGATATTTAAATAAAAAATATTTATATTAATTTAAATATAATATTTATTTAAATAAAGAGTATTTAAATTATATTTTATATAATATGATCGGTAAAAATAAAAAGAAAAAAAAAGAGAATATAAAATGATTGATAAAAATAATTAAAAAAATTGAACGATAAATAATAATTATGTTAGATTTATAATATATGTTATGTTTGTTTGGTTGTTCTATTTTTGAAAAATGAAAAATTTTTCATTTCAAGAAAATTAATTTTCCTAAATTTTCATATCTAAATATCTAAATATCTAAAATTTTTTATTTTTAAAAATAAAAAAATAATTATTTCTAAAAAAAAATTTTATTCATCTAAATAACTTTTTATTTTTATTAAAAAAATCCAAATAATTTTTTATTTATTTATATTTAAAAATTTTTTATTTAAAAAAAACTCCGTGCAAATATATCAATAATATAATTAATATTTAAATATAATATTTTTATATTTAAATAAAAATTATATTATATTTGAATATAATATAAATATAATTCGATAAAAATACATAAAGTTGGTGCAACAAATTTTCTTGTTAGATTTGGAAGATTGAGTGCTAACGGACGATGACTCGTGATCAATGCTGAAGGGGAATCAGACCAAACTTTTGTCCATTAAGACTTATACAGGCTGTAGCCTGTAGTAGTTTCTTGTCACCATTGTCTTTATTGGTGTTTTGTTTCTCTCTCTATTTTGTTTTCTTTTATTTTTTATTTATTTTTTATTTTTTTTTGGTAAATTACTCTTTTAATTCCTAATTTTTTAAGAAACAATGGGTTGATTTTTTTTTGTTTTTGTGAATAAGGTTTCTAAATTTTTTTAAAGCATATAAAAGGCCATGTTGATAGATAGAAACAAAAGTAATTTAAGAAAAACAAAAGATGAATAAACTTTAAAATTCATTCGTTTTAATGTACAGAAAACATGATACTTATTGAATGAAAAGGTGATGTTGTTTCTTTATTGGTCGATAATTTCAACCTATAGGAATAGCATGATCATCCAATAAACATTTGTCGTCTTAATGTATAGAAAACGTAATTTTTACTAATAATACAAATATTCTACTTTATCATATGCTATTTTACATTTTTTTATTATTATTACGTCCTATTTATTTAATATTATGTTTAAACTAAAGGTCTATTTGGACTTTTTTTAGAGATTTTTTTTAGTAAAAAAAAGGTTATTTTAGAAAATACATATAGGAAAAAAATTTGTTTGGAGTGAAAAAATATAAAATTTTAAAAAAATATTAATATGAATATTATTTCGTTTTTCTTGAAATTCTATATAATTAAAAAAATATTTTATTTAAACTTGTATATGTAAAGTTATAGATTTTTAAAATTTAAAATTTAGTGTGACAAATATAAATAATAAAAAATGATGATGAGGTAAAAAAAATATTTGTTTGGAAGATTTTTTTTTTCTTTTTGAGTTGCAAAGGGTCTCTAAGCCTGTACATTTGACGGACGTCCCATCAAATATAATGTTATAAAAAAAAATCATATATACATGCACATTATTGTCTTCCATTCTTAACGAGTAAAAACACATTTTTTCCCCGTTTTCTTTTCAAAATAGGGGTGCCAATTTTGCTTTGAATTTTGACACCAACGTAATTCAACTACAATTCGTTCTTCCTAGAAAGGGATAGATACTGCTTCTTATGGAGTCATCTCCATTACGTCACTCGTGCAACTCCACTACGCACAAAAAGTGAACTGTCTGTTATAAAACATAAATATATGTTTTATTTTTGTGGGAGAAAAAAAGGCTCCTATTATTATGGAGTAAGGTTTTTTGTTTTATTAATAAGATAAAAAAATTTTGACTCTAAAATGAGTTTTTAATGATTGAGATTAAAAGACATATCCAAACAATTACAAAACAAATCACAACTAATTATTTTAAAATATTTCAAAAAAAAATCTAAACAAAAAAAAGTAGTATGCGTGCAACCCCCCTCAACCACACTTAGCCTCCTTCCGGTAGCCGACAGCCCCAGCCATCAACCCCTCCCTCCATCGGCAGGCTCAACCACCCACACATCAGTAGTCCCTTATCCCCTACCAATAACCCCCTCCCCTCACCTACAGATTTGAGCTCATTCATCAGTAAAGGAGACGATAGCAGAGGCCGTCGTGAGATGCCCTCGCAAGATCTGTGAACATCTGAGTTTGCAAAGACCCGAGCTCGTTCATCGGTGAAGGTGATGGTGGTTGGGGTCGCCGTGAAATGCCATTGTCATGGGAGCACCTGCAAATCCGAGCTTGTGAGAGATGTTCCCACTGCTGTCGTTGCTGGCCTTGAAGCATCCATAGGGAGAGAGAGAGAAAGAGAGAGAGAGAGAGAGAGAGAGAAGGGGGGCTAGAGTTTGGGAGGATGCCGGAAGAGCGGTTGGCAGCGACGGAGATGCTTGTAAACCTCCGGCACCGACGAGGAGGCTGATTGAATGAACTGGAAGAAGGGCTGAGTTTTCTTTTCCTTTGGGATTATTTTATAATTAGGTGTGATGGAGTGCATAATAATTTTCTCCAAATTAAATAAGGAACATTGGATTTTATCTTATCAATAAGATAAAAACTTTACTTCATTTTAGAAGTTAAAAGAAAAAAAATCTAACAAAGAGTGATGATAGACAGAAACTTTTTTTTTTTTTTGGGAATAGAAACTTGTACAATTTGACCCCTTGTTTTTAAATTATTGATAATAATCATTAATTATTAGATTATTTTTTGAATGATCTATTTTTATATTATATAAAGGAGGTGTTTTTCACTTTTAGGGCTCGTTTGGGGCTGGTTTTCCAGCCTCAAAATTTTACTTTTTTCAAAACTTTCTTACTTTTCACTGTTTATATCTCTAAAATGCTACAGTAAACTTCAAATTTTAAAAATTCATAACTTTGTATATACAAAGTCCAAATGGGATAATTTTTTTTTAAATTGCACAGAATTTCGAGAAGAACGAAACAATATCCATATTGATATTTTTTTTCTAAAAAAATTTTTAAAATTTTTTATTTTTTCACCTCAAACAGTTTTTTCTCCCAAACACATTCTTCAAAACAACTTTAAAAATTCATAACTTTGTGTATACAAAATCCAAATGAGATAATTTTTTTTTAAATTGCACAGAATTTCGAGAGGAACGAAACAATATCCATATTAATATTTTTTTCTAAAAAAATTTTTAAAATTTTTTATTTTTTCACCTCAAACAGTTTTTTCTCCCAAACAAATTCTCCAAAATAACTTTTTTCTAACCCAAAAATAACATCTCCAACACCCTCTCCCAGACTCCACCTTAGGAAGGGAAAGAACTTGTAAAACTAGACATATAAAAAAAGGGGTAAAAAACCATAATTATACCTCTTGATTTTAATTATTTTCAATTTATCTCTTTATTTTAAAAAACTACAAAGGTATCTTTTGAATTTGAAACTTATTTTAATATCACGTACTTTTTGAATAAAAAAAATTGGACAGGACGACATAAATATCCGTAATTAGTTATTAAAAGCATCATACATTTTTAAAATATTATAAAAATATCAATTTATAAAAAAGAACTTGAATTTATTTTTTTAAACTTACTTGAATTAATTTTTCTAAATATTTAACATATTTTTTGAAATTATTCTAAAGAAAAATAAAGGTTATCTTTCTCTCTCTCTTTCACAAAGTTTGTGAGAGATTAAATGATATATCTTAGTTTTTAAGATGTTGAATAATAGATTTAGAGTAGTTGGAGACACATTCTAATGATAATTTCATATCTAATTTTTATTTAAAAATATAGAGTTTTAATCATTCACTTTTAAATTAAAAAATTTTATTAAAAATTTATTAAAACTAAATAAATTATGCAATTAACCTATATGAGAAAATGACTCAATAGTCAATTGGCCGTTCTTTTCCACAAATACCCCCATAACCAAAAGGTTAATAGGTTATACGCCCAGCAAATATTCACTTAAATTTTTTTTAAGTGACTTAACGTAGTAATAATAATAATAATAATAATAATAAATATATAAATAAACAAATTAATTAATTAATTAATTAATAATAATAATATTATTATTATTATTATTAGAGCTAATTTCAATTATAACACTTTTAAAAATTATATTTTGCAAGTTGTAGTAGTGATGTGATTATTAGAACATGTTATATATTTATGCATGAACTTGTCCTATGTCTTACTCATATCATTATTAAGAAATATAGCATGGTTATTGATAACTCTGAGGAATTAGAGTTATTCATTGATTTTCTCGTTTAAAAATAGGCTTGTCCAAGAGGTTTTATTGTTTTATGTGGTGTTTTTGTCTTTCATCTTTTAATTTGTGCATGTGCCTCAGTCAAAAATGTTTCTGTGCCTTATTCGATTAAGTAAAGGAATTTTGACTCAAAACTGTACAAAAAGTTGGTGTTTTGCTTGGTTGTGTTTTCAGTCAATTTTACAGAGGATGAAAATGAGAGAAGAATACTGCAGCATTCGTGAACGGAGCTGAGTTGGAAAATTTAAAGTGACGTCAATACACAACCTGGAGAAAAAGACAAAATATCACATGGGTTTTGTGCAGCTGTCATTTTGGACCACTCGGGAGCTCCCAATGCTGGACAAGTCAGCAAGATTGTTGCCCTAGCAAGAGTTTTCCTCATTTTAGAAGAAGGACGCCGTCGGGTACAAAAGGGAGAGAATAGTACCTTCTGCAGCAATCTTCTTCCATGAGAAACCCATCCATCAGAGACGAAAAATACACAAGAAAAGCAAAAAGTAGAGAGTACCAGCAGGAGAGAAAAAGAAGGAAGTACCAGAGAAGAAGGAGCAAGGACGTTGAAGAAGAGGAATCAAGCTTCAGCAGGCCTTTCTTCTCTCCATCTGTTGCTTACCCTTCTTTTTAGTATTGAGCTGATTTAAACATGTTTTATTTGTGGATAATGGATTTTGTTAATCACAGTATGAACTAATTTTCTTTAGCTGGGTTTGCTAATGGAACCATGGATGTGAACTGTTACTAGTTGCCGAATATGTTATGGAAATCAATTGTTTCTTGTTCATTCATGTGTGTTAACGCCTATTTCTATTCTTGACTGGCCATCAATTTATAGAATATCAGATTTAGATTAATTCTGGAAAGGTTAATTTAAATTGGATCTCGTGAATGATGCATGTATGGTCTTGAAGGAATTTGTAGATCTATGGATGGTATAGGAATATATTATTCATCATGTATGACCCAAAAGAATTTAAGCTTCTGTTTACATTCTTTTAGCTGATATCACATAGGAATATGCTGAAGTAAGTTAGAAGGATTGTTCTGCAAAGAGATTTGGAAAGATCCTTGCTATCACGTGTTCTTGGTTGACAGGGGATATCGATTGCTGTAGCATTTCGGTAGCATTTTATTAACAGATTTGCATCCTGGGGAAATTAGTAAACCTAGCTTATCCACATTATTGTTTTACAACGAAAATCTCTGTTCCATTGTTTTTCTTCATTCTGATCACCACTTTATTTCTTTGTTAAATGTACTTTTTATTTTTCAGTAATTTTACAATTCATTTTCATTAGCACTCTCGTCAAACCTCTTTGATTACAATTCATTTAAATTGAACTTTACAGCTTCTACATCACATTTTTATGATATAGTCCTTGTGGGAACGATATCCGTACTCTCGTACACTGTATTACTTGAACGATCTGTGCACTTGCAGATTTATCAACCTACAGTTATATTTATGGCTTTCTTAATAGAATCATTATGCAAATTATTAAATGATCATAATGCTGTTTACTGGTCGTCATCACTATAATTACCTGTCTATCTAACTTGCTACGACTTCAGCGAAAAATCTTTATGATTTTCCAATAACCATAGTGCAATGTAAAATACATCAGACTATAATTTATGTATTATAAAAGTTTTGTGTAATACAAGAATAATATGTTCTTAACATCTGTTATCTATAGTTACTGGTCAAGCTAGTCATGATTAATATTACTAACGGTCACGACCGTAATTATCTTTCAGGGAACTGCAAAGTTAAACCAAGTAATTATTTCAGACAATCAAGTAATTACTAAAATGTTCTTGATTTATATTGTTAATTTAGTTTTAGTCTAACAACATATGTTTACTGGTTTGACTCTTTTGTAAACAAACTAAAAATATATATATATACTACTAGGTAATTATCATAATTACTGTTAGTCACAATGATAATTACTTGTGATTAAAACTTTCACACATTAAAAAAAATCATTCTAGAGACCAATAAAATCTACTGTTATTACAATTTGTTTAAGATGCGTGAAAATCAATCCTATTATCTTTATAGGTACCATTTCTCTTTGGTAAACAAAAAGAAGAAGAAGAAGGTAATCATGAATAACTATTGACTAGTTAAGGGGATGTTTGGTAAGTGTATTGTATTTACATTATATTTGAATGCAATGCATTAAATATAATTTGTATTTACATGAAAAGTATTTATATTGCATTTGAATGTAATGTGTGTTTAGATGAAAAATATTTGAATTATATTTTAATAATGAATATGTGATGTAATGGATAACAATAGAGAGAAAAAAGGAAGAAAGAAAAAGAATTTGTGATGTGATTAGTAAAAATAATTGAAAAAGTGAATAATAAATAGTGATTATATTGAATTTAAAATATGATGTGATTAATATTTAAATATAATATTTTTACGTTTAGATAAAAATTATAATATATTTGAACATAATGCGGTAAACATACGAGTCACATGTTCGTAATTTGAGTTATAAGTGGATTTTCATTTAGAGTAGCTCTATGGGTGTTGTATCGCAAAACATCTCATGCTTTCTGGGAAATAAATATAACATGATAATTATCACTAATCATTATGATATTGACTAAATTTTCATGTGTTTCTAATTTTAGCTTGAATTATAATTCTAATTCAAGTTAGTAATGTAACTTCATTCCCATTAAAAAAAAAAAGAATTAACCACGAATAATTATGTTAATTACTGTTGGTAATTACTATATTGGCGGATATCTTATATTGCACTATTTTATAAGAAAGATGTTCTTAATTTCTTCTCCCAATAAATACGTTTATCTCAAATCAAAAAAATAAAACATTCTCTAAGTTTTCCAATATGCAAACACAATCCAATTTAAAAATAGTTGCAAAAAGAAAAAAAGTAGTGTTTTCCCCCCCTACATATTAACTGACAAGCAAAGCTCAAAAAATACAAAGAAAGTGCCACATGGAAGGAGATTTAACTCCTGTCCCTTTATTTCTATTCCATTCGTCTCTCCCCGATAATATTATACACGTTAAGAAAAAAATATATATTTTATTATAATCTTATATTATATTAATTTAAAAAATTAAGTTAATTATATACGTATTATAATATTATTAAAAGGATGTAAATAGGAAAAAAAAAAAAAAAGATATATGATCTAAATCCCGTGCGAGCACAAGCAAAATGATAGATTTCTACCAAGCAATTGAAAGTTGAAAAAAAAATTTTTTTTTTTTTTTTGCAGCCTCTTCACGGATTAGCCCCTCCTTCCTCTTCAATACAGTACAGCATCCTGGTAAGCAACTTCAATTTTTTTGCTGCATTAATTTGGAAAATAATTATTGCATCTGATATCAATAATAATCATTAGAAACCATTACAAAGATATATATATATAATTTTAGGAAATCCATTACTAAGATTCTATAACTAAACAACTAAATAAAAAGATATCGGCCACAATCTTTCAGTTTGCGCATTCTATTATTATTGAGGTGGACTAGCAACTTGCCGAAAGAAGCAACACCAAATCAGTTAATCGCATTTTGTTTTTTTTTTCCCCAAATCAAATAGCAACATACAACCTGTACAATGACAGCCGTCGTGTGAAGGTGAGGCCAAAAACCAACGGCGGCATGAACAGAATCCACTAAGGGGACCATTGGCGAATATGACAATTTAATTATGTGGGATTTATAAAATCTGATGTGACAGGGTTAGACATGAAAATAGTGAAAAGTGGGGTTAGACATGAAAATAGTGAAAAGTGGGGTTCGATTTGAAAATAAAATTTTTATATGTGCTATTATATTATTATTATGAGATATCACCCAAAAAAAAAAAAAACCTTGCTGAAAAAAATATTATTTTCTACATAGTACAACACGTCTGCATGGTTTAAATGCCAATAAAAAAGGTTGGGGACAAATGGATAAAAAAAAAGTTATTTTTTTTCAAAAAAAAAAGTTTTTTTACCAATTATTTTCTTTTTATGGAAAAAAGAACTTTATTTTTTTTTGGTGAAAAAACATTTTTTTAAATTTAACTCACGGTTGAGGGGTCTTATAAATGTGGCTGTGATATGTAATGGCAACACATATAACAGTATTTTACAAAAGTGTGCCTTTTCCACCTCATGTGGTCCCATTTATTTATTTATTTATGACAAAGATCAAAAGAAAAGAATTTATTATTGTCAAAAATCAGCATATGATTTGTTCGTAATTCCAAAAGAGTTGTAAGGCCTGTGAAAGTCAAGGAGGTGTGAAGGCAAACTAAGTAAATTATTAAGATCCTATGTGAATTTATGATTCTGATAAGTTTTGGGTTGATCAAGTATATTGATTGGAAAAATTGGCAGTTTAATGGGAAAAGAATAAATTCTAAGTTTTATTTTTTCGAACCTTCAGGTTTCTACTTGTCTCTAATAATAACGCCACATACCCGAATTACCTTATTAGTAGGGAAAGTTTTTTCAACCGTTATCAGTTTTTAATAGTCTAGATTTAAAAGATACACAAAAGAATCACAAACCCTATCACATCTTTAATTCTTATTTTACAAAATATTTCCCCAAAAAAAAAAAAACTCTAGCACTCATTTTCCCACCAGTAGCCTCCTGTACCGATCACCCACCACCACCTTGTGAGCTCCCTCCCCCCCTCTCCTAGTAAAAGATGAGGACTGACCATGTAAGTGTCGTTAGAAACCCGTGTCAAGGTCGGGTCTGCGAGACTGCCTGGGTTGCAATCCATGATGAAAGGCGGTGTAGGTAGAAAATTTGTCGAGGTCAGGGGTCAGTTGAAGACACCACCGGGGACAACGGTTGTCCCGGTTCCATTGTGATTTCCCAAATTCATCCTTGGATCATTGATTTTGAGGACATATTTTCTAGATTTAATACCGACAGTTGTAGGTCTCGCCAGCGTTCTTGCCATTTGTTGATAGAATGCTAGTGGTTGTTTGTTAGTTTTGTTTTTGTTTTAATTTGGTTGTGTTTGTTATTGAGTGTATTTAGTTAAGTGATCTTTAGTACTTTTTAGCCTTTGATTTAAATCTAAACGTTAATAATTTATACCCTATTACCGGGGTAAAATATATTATCCCATTATAAAAATCCCCTTTGTTTGTTTATATTTTTCAATTACGAAACCACATGTTCTATTGGAGAATTTTTATTATATGACTTTCTATTTTGTATTCTCAATAAAAACTACAGTTTTAATCATTTGATAAAACTTTCACCTATTTGATCTATAATCGAAGACAGTTTTGTGTAGTATGTAGCTACCAACTTCTTAATATGCTCACTCAGATCGGAATGCTAAATATTAATATAACGGTTGAAAAGCAATTTTTACTAGTAGTGTAAAATAATAGATCCTTCAATAATACCATCAAAGCTCACATTTTTGTTTTACATATTTAATTAGTCACACAGACGACAAACCAATGAAATACTCAAGTCAAATGTGTGTTACTACACACCAAAGTGTTTAAGCAAATCATTAATTTTATAATTACAAAAATAATGTTATGATAATTTTATATTTAACTTTATTATAATCAATCATTACCTGCAATTAAAACCAAATCAAATAAAAATTAATAAAATTTTTTTGGAAAACATAAGCAAAAAGAAAACAGAAAAATCCCACAATTTGCGTGGTTTTTGTCGATAGTATGAAATAATAGCAAATCATATTCATACTCTTGTTCAAATAAGAAATTAATTACGTCTAGTTTTTCCCTAAGAAAAAAAAAAAAAAAGAAATGAACGTCCTGGAAAGAGAATGATTGTACACAAACATATAGTAATGAAAAATATATATTTCTATGATACATCGTTAAATTGCATCATATTCATATTAAAACTTAAAAAATATACAAACTAATTAATAATTCTTAATAAAACTCTAGCCATTTAAAACTGTGCATTAGCTTTTTTTTTTTTTTTTTGTTAGCTTATCCTAGATTAATTCTCTTGAAATGTACCTTCATCCCAAAGTCAATATTCTTAGTTATTATAATTTTTGAATATTTCCCAGCCCATAGCTCCATTTCAGTTGGCCGACACTAGGAGCCTTCTATTTAGCAATATGGTGCGTAGATGACAAAATTGTGTATATATTTTGTTTTTTTTCTTTTTAAATATAGTTGGGACCATTTCGATAGACCTATGACCATCTGAGAATAATTATGGAAAATTACTAAACATTTGTCTCCCTATGCAACGTGACACATGCCAAGTGTGTGTGTGTGTGTATATATATATATATAGACACACCACATAGCACTGAATCATATGGTACTAAACATTTGTCTCCCTATGAAATGAGTGTCACGTGCCAAGTGTGTATACTATACACACACACACCATATAGTAATGAATGTATATGGTACTAAACATTTGTCTTTCTATGCATATGGCACTAAACATTTGTCTTCGTGTGCAATGTGTGTGCCAAGTGTGTATATATGTACAAACCACGTAGTAATGAATGCATGTGAGGGGATCTTGTGACGGATACTGATTGCAGAAAGGTGCGGGAAAACCATGAGCATAGCATTAGAAGGGGTTAATTTCAAATTTAACTCATAAAAATAGGAGTTGTTGTCTCTCTTTGCATAATATAATTTAAAACTGGATAAAATTTCCCTCAAGCATATTATAAGTTGCAAATTTGATGTTAATTTATCTAGCTGGCTGCTTTCCTCACGTGTTGGTCAAGTGACTTGTAAGTAAATGGTAATTTTTTAACGGATTAGTCTTATGTGAGTTACTTGATGAGCATTTAAACTTGTTAAAAAGAAATCGATACTTTAATGCAAGTAATGTTAAAGTTGTAATTTATGATAAGTTCATAAGGGAAGTTTTTGTGTCATTTTGAGTCATAGTAGACAAAGTGATATGGTCTATTCATAATTTGGATTAAACCAACTATAAGCTTTGTTCCCCAATAGTCTCAAAATTATATGGGTGAATATGAAAGTCAAGTACTTTCTTTCCTACCATCAATGAACTTGTAGGACTGATAATGTTATTCACATTTCTCAAACCACGATGTTTCTGGATTTAATGATTGGAAAAGTCACGTCAATGTACTATAAGAGTTGGACTTATAGTGGTTTGCATGAAATTTGACTCATCATACGCATATAATTGAGTTAGACCCTTTTCATTTTATTGGAGAATTGTTAGATATTTTTATTTTTATTTTCCATAGATGATAGAAACGACTGTGGGATGACATTTATGATCTTAAAAAAAAAAAAAGGGGGTACTTCTATTTCCTTCTCTTGTATCCACCCATTTTCATGTGTAGAAAGGTATGCTAGCATTTTTTTTTAAAGTTATTTAAGATAAGAGATTTAAAATATTTATTTTATGATGAAGGAAGATATATATTTATCGTTAGATTATATCTATAATTATTGTCATGTGTTTTCTTCAATTGTTACATTATTTTAATAGGCTAGGTATAAATGCACGTAAATTCATGGATCAAGTTAATTTATTAACCTAGGTAGTACAATTTCCATATGATTGTACTGTAGATTGAAAATAGCTTAGCGAGAAAAATAAGAAACATTTAAAATTGTTAAAAAGAATTTGATACTTTAACGCAAGTAATATTAATGTTGTAATACGATAAGATTGTAATGGGAGTTTTGTGTCATTTTCAGTCATAATAGACAAAGTAATATGATATATTTCTTAAGGGACATAATTTGAATTAAACAAACCATAAGCTTTGTTCTCCAATGTACACAAAATATTATGGGTGAAAATGAAGTCAAGTACTTTCTTTCCTACCATCATTGAGCTTGTAGGAATGACAATGTATTTCACATTTCTCAAACCATGATGTTCTTGGAGTTTAATGATTGGAAAAATCACGCTAATGTACTATAAGAGTTGGATCTATAGTGATTTGCATAAAATATGACTCATCCTACGAGTATAATAGGGTAAGAACCTTTTCATTCTAATGAAGAAGTATTAGATTTTTTAAATAGATGATAGACACAAATGTGGGATGACATTTATGATCTTAAAAAAGAAAAAAGGGGATACTTTCGTTTCCTTCTCTTTAATCCATATATTTTCATGTGTAGAAGGATATGCTATGCATTTTTTTTAACTTATTTAAGATAAGAGATTTAAAATATATATTTTATGACGAGGGAAGGCATGTATTCATTGTTAGATTATATCTATAATTATTGTCATGTGTTTTTTTTATTTTTATTGTCACATGATTTTAACAAACTAAGTATAACTATACATAAATTCATGGATCAAGTTAATTTATTAACCTACGTAGTATAATTTATATATGACTGTGCCATAGATTGAAAATAGCTTAGCAAGAAAAATAAGGAACATTTAAAATTGCTAAAAAGAAGTTGGTATTTTAATGCAAGTAATATTAAATTTGTAATTTATGTTGGGCTCATAAAGGGAGTTTTGTGTCATTTTGAGTTATTATAGGCAAAGTAATGCGGTCTATTCCTCAAATGCCATAATTTGAATTCAACCAGACATAAGCTTAGTTTCCCAATGTACTCAAAATTTTATGAGTGAAAATGAAAGTCAAGTACTTTCTTTCCTACCATGGATGAGCTTGTAGGAATGATAATGTCTTTCACATTTCTCAAACCATGATGCTCCAGGATTTAAAGATTGGAAAAATCACCCCAATGTACTATAAGAGTTGGACCTATAGTGGTTTGCACAAAATTTTGCTCATAATACGAGTATAATTGGATTATACTCTTTTCATTGTCTTAAAGAACTATTAGATTTTTTATATAAATGATAGAAATGAATGCAGGATGACATTTATGATCATTAAAAAAAAAAAAAAAAAAGGAGTACTTATGTTTCCTTCTCTCGTATCCACACAGGATCATGTGTAGAAGGATGTGCTATGCATACAATGCATTTTTTTAACTTATTTAAGATAAGATATTTAAAATATATATTTTATGATGAAGGAAGGTATTTATTTATTGTTAGATTATATCTATAATTATTTTCATGTGTTTTCTTCAATTGTTACATGATTTTAACAACTTAGGTATAAATGTACATAAATTCATGGATTAAATTAATTTATTAACCTAGATAGTGTAATTTACATATGAATTTACTGTATACTAAAATTAGCTTAGCAAGAAAAATATAAGACAATTACATTTCGTGGAGAATTTACAGTAATATTATATTTGTATTGAAGACAATGCGATATCGATAGAGTGTCACCCATCAAATAATAATAATAATAAGATTACTATCCAACATTATTTAAATAATTGATATTTATGTTGCTTTAATATTTGAAGTTAATGAAGCAACATCGATTGCAAAGTCCAAAAGACTTGGTCTAAAGATTGTACCTGTTTCTAATTAGCAATAGAAAATATATATACATATATATATAAATAAATAAACGATGATAGGATCCCCTTGTATCCGTTTAATTGGTTTCATAATTAATTAATATTGCATGGCTAGCTGCATACTTATTATATATATTATATATGTATAGTTTTACCTCTTTCCATGCATCAATTTATTATTATTATTATTAATAAATAGATATCATTTCACATTACGAGAGAAATTTTAGTAAACAAAGCTGGATTTCCACGTCCTCGGGAAGTTTATTAATTGTTAGTTATATGGTGTTTATTTTTTTCCCCCTTCTTTCTAACCTATTAATTTTTTTTCTTCTTTCTAACCTTAATTTTTTTTTTCTTTGATTTTACTTCTCGTCGGGTATCAGGCTGACATATAACAAGTCTTAGTACTTAAAACTCCCAAGAGGGCCACCTAATATTTGATTATTTGACCAAAAACCCCACCACCACGATAATCCATTACTTAAAGTATACCACTTTTGTCGGTCTTATTTGGTTACTTTTGCCATAAGCTGATATCAAAGTTTTCATCAATTCTTCATCAACAGTACTACTGTTTTCTTAAAGTGAAACCTTTGTTCATATGATTATTTCTGCGATGGTAGCTCCCCATTATACGCATTTCACTTGGTTATTAATAGAAATTATACAATTTAAATCAAGTATTATGTTAGGTCTTTCAGTGTTGGTATTTATGACAATTTAAAAAAAATCAGAAATTTTAAGAAGTTTGAATGCAAGTTTAGCAGTTTAGTGTAGGTAGTGCTAAATGATGTTATAATATCGGCTGAAACACTATGAAGATCTGCTACAAAATCGTGAAGATCTTTTAAAATTCAACGTAGATTGAGAAAATCGTGGCAAATCAAGTCCAAATAAGATTTGAGGAGATTTTTAACAACTAGATAAGTCTGAAGAAGGAAAAACTGATTTAAATTGGATTTCCTAATCCTATTTAAATTAGAATTTCAAAAAACCAAAGATTTACTTATATATATTGCGATTTTAATTGAGAAAATGTGCAAATATATTTGAAAGTGGATTTGGATAATATTTGGAGAATATCTACATTTTAAAATTCAACAGATTTGAAATTTGAATTTTTAAGGGTATTACAAAAGATGTTGTAACATTGTCTGTAACATCTTCAAAATTCAAAATAAATACGAGATTTTGAAGGATATTTTTTGAGTTCTATATAAGGGCTCAAAATATCCATTCTTGGGACAGAGAGCAAGAGTTATGATCGTGATATTTTGAATTCTTAATATTGTGAATTTTTAGTGATTTTGAAGCTTTTTGCATTATTTGCGTCTTTCAGGAGAAAGATTTGGTATCTTCAGGAGGAGACAATAGCAGTTGAAGGGATTTCAATATATGCTTGTAAGGAGATCTTGCTAAACGATTTTATTAACTGGATTTAAGAGGATCGGTGGCAATAATAAAGATGGAGTCTTTAGATTGCATAAATTCATTAATGTTTATAATCTTTTGATAGTTAGTGAAGTGTTCAACATCTGGACGTGACCTTAAAGAGTAAGAAAATCGAATCTCGTTAAAATTACTTGTTTTATTTATTTATTTACTTACTTTTGATAATTAATTAATTAATTAAATCTGATAAATTAGAATTAGAATTAGAATTTTGATAATCTAATCCTATTTAAATTAGAATTTCAAAAAACCAAATATTTACTTATATATATTGCGATTTTAATTGAGAAAATGTGCAAATATATTTGAAAGTGGATTTGGATAATATTTGGAGAATATCTACATTTTAAAATTCAGCAGATTTGAAATTTGAATTTTTAAGGGTATTACAAAAGATGTTGTAACATTGTCTATAACATCTTCAAAATTCAAAATAAATACGAGATTTTGAAGGATATTTTTTGAGTTCTATATAAGGGCTCAAAATATCCATTCTTGGGACAGAGAATAAGAGTTATGATCGTGATATTTTGAATTCTTAATATTGTGAATTTTTAGTGATTTTGAAGCTTTTTAATAAGTATTCTTAATAAGTATTACAAAAGATGTTGTAACATTGTCTATAACATCTTCAAAATTCAAAATAAATACGAGATTTTGAAGGATATTTTTTGAGTTCTATATAAGGGCTCAAAATATCCATTCTTGGGACAGAGAATAAGAGTTATGATCGTGATATTTTGAATTCTTAATATTGTGAATTTTTAGTGATTTTGAAGCTTTTTGCATTATTTGTGTTTTTCAAGAGAAAGATTTGGTATTTTCAGGAGGAGATAATAGCAGTTGAAGGGATTTCAATATATGCTTGTAAGGAGATCTTGCTAAACGATTTCATTAACTGAATTCAAGAGGATCGGTAGCAATAATAAAGATGGAGTCTTTAGATTGCATAAATCCATTAATGTTTATAATCTTTTGATAGTTAATGAAGTGTTCAACGTCTGGACGTGACCTTAAAGAGTAAGAAAATCAAATCTCGTTAAAATTACTTGTTTTATTTATTTACTTACTTACTTTTGATAATTAATTAATTAAATTAATTAATTAAATCTGATAAATAATATAAAAACGGATTTTACATATTACACTATTGATATGAGAGTAATTTTTGGAAATTTAACTTGAATAACAGATTCGAATTGAATTGATATAGTCGATAATTTTATGAGTGAAATACTCCTACACACTTCCTCTTATACAGGGTCAAAAAAAGGCTCAATGGAGGCTCGAGCTCCCATTTAACTCATTTTATTACTTTTGAAAAAGTAAATATGTAAACATTTACTATATATATATCTATCCCACTAAACATTAAAAATTTGATTTTACAATACTATTAAAATTTGATTTTAGTTATTAATCCGTACCACTAAAAATTCCTGACTCGTCACGCGGAGTACTTTTCCCACAAAAAAAATAATTGTCCTTTCTCATTAATATCTAGAATGGAAATGAATATTGCCGATAGTTTGGTGGAACTTGGAAGAAATTAGATCACATGGTTCACATTTCATAAATTCAAAAATATCAGCCCTATAATTTCTGGGGGGGTTAAATCTGAGCTAGGGTTTCACAGGTGCATCAATCTATGATTGAATTATTTCCTCTATACCAATCTAATAGATCATATATTAATAATGAAGGAGAAAGGAAAATAAAAGAACATGCTATTAGTTAAGGTGTCCATGTTTTTCTTTAAGATTAATTTTCTTTGGCTTTGCTTCACATAAATGAACGATATAGATTTAATATTGATATTATATATAGAAAGAGGTACAATCTCTTTTTACTAACTACAACAAATTTGGATTTGGTGATTTTACAAGTTCTAAATACATAAGTAACAACGTTTTCAATGTTTCTTTTGACAAAAAAAAAAAAAAAAAAAATCAGTATGAGATTTCCATATGAATTTTAACGGCTTCGAGGACAAAGTCTTTACTTGATGTGTTCACAATTGTGAAGTTTGAAACTTTCTTCATAATTGTCTTATTAGTACTTGTAAGACAAAAATACATCCAGAATAAGGGTAAAATGTGAAAAAGTCAATAGGTTTTTTTATATATACACACGCGCACACACAAACAAGGCATGTGAAAACGATGTATATATAGAGAATGCGTCATGATCAATATTCTTATAAAGCGGCAATACCTGTAATATAAAATTAATTAAGCGTAATGTTAAGATCATCAATATAAAATTTTTATTAATATTTATTATTTACATAAACAATCCCAGATAATATCATATTTAATATTAAATTACATGACGTTTTACGTAAAATTGAAGAAAGTCAAATGAATCGATGAAAATTACAAGTATCGAAACTATATACGAATGTAGACAGGAAGCTATATATATTTTGTATAAGTAATGGAAGTTACATTCTAAATGTCGTTTATTGCACCCGACAATATAGCAATCGGTGCCGTGGAAGAAGCAGCGCAACAAGTGTATATGTCCAGAAAAAGAAAGGGAGAGGAGGGAGAAAAAACTATAAAGTCACGCCATGCCATATGAATATAACGTGTCAATTTTCGATTGTCAAAGTTATATAAAATAATAATAACAAAATGTATACACCTTATTTAAATCATTTCTTGTTTTCTTAAGGCTTTAGAGAATATCTTTTCTTTTTGTCCCATTCTATCTGCTAAATTGGTCAAAAAGGGCCTGTCCTGAATTTGGCTCCCATTCATTTATTCATTCTGGTTTTGAACTGGTCCTTATTTGCGAGGAAACATGTACAACTAATATTACATGGCAATTTATTTTGATATTACCGAGAAAGAAAAAGAATCTTATGAGTAGTAAAATAGTGTTAACTCCTCTTCTAGGGACGTTTGGTAAATCCATTGCATTTTAATTGTATTTGAATGAAATTTATTTTTTGAATGTTGTATTTGATTGAAAAGTATTTGTTTTGTATTTGAATGAAATGTGTGTTTGGATGAAAAGTATTTTAGAATTGAAAAATTGATGTGATTGGTAAAAGTAGAGATAAATAGTGGAATTGAAAAGTTGATGTGATTGTTTTAAAAATGTTTTGAATAGTAATTGTTTTCGTAGCACTGTTACAAAATTTGTGTTTGGTGTAAAATTATATTGTATTCGAGTAAAATTAAAATTGAATATTTATCCAAATGCCCCCTTAGATTAATAAAATTGCAATTTTATTACTGTTGTTATGAATTAACGAAGAAGGAATTTTCTTTAATATAGAAAAGAATAAGGAATTTCATCATCCTTATAAAATTATAATTTTCTTTCTTTTTTTTTTTTTTTTCCTCAAGATAAGATAGTGGATGTCGTTATTGGACTTTAAGATTTATATGGGGTTGGGCTTATTAGGGGTTAGTGAATATTGTTATATTGAGTTAGTTAAATCTATTACAACTTTCTTTGAGAATTCAGACAAGCAATTTCTAAGATGCTGTTTAAGTGAACACATTCACATTGATCTAGTTAATTGGATATTTCAATTTGGAAAAAAAATTTGCTTTTGTTTTTGACTTTTTAGTTTTTTTTTTTTTGGGGAATAATTGCTTTTTTAATTATCACATTGGTCTGTTCTGCTTTTGCTTTTAATAAGCAGAAATAGAGAAGCAAACGTTGTGTTTGGAACTAAGCTAGTAGCTTAAAATATTTTAAAAAATTTTAATAAGCAATAAAATTCTAGAATGAAATTTCTGCTATTAACGAGGATTCACTCTCCATCAGAAGCTTTGGATATGTTAAGGCATTATAATAATTTACTCAAATTATGATACTATTTATATTTTATGACTTTGATCGGAAGGTCTTATAAATAATTAGAAGTTTTTATGATATGTCATGCAAATATTTTTACTGGTAGCTTTTAATTAACATCAAGTCAAAAACAACTTTTTAAGAAAAAATATTATTTGTTTTCTCTTAAAATTTTATATAATTAAAAAAATTATCTCATTTCGATTAAAAATAAAAAAATTATAAACTTATAAAATTTAAAAATTTTTTTAAAAATGAATAGTAATTTAGAAAATAAAACAAAACTCAACCAAAAAGTGTGGATTGGAACTCACCCCTCAAATAAACCTGAAAAATTAAGTTTATATTTAAATAAAATAACTATTTTTGAAAAAAAAAATTTATTTTAAATGAAACATTCTTTATATTTTGATAATATGATGATATATAATTTAAAGAATATGTCAAAAATAAAGTATTCTAACGTCATTAGAAAAATATTTAATTTTCTTTTTTTAAAAAAATGACATATTTAAAAGTAAAATATATTTTCTTTTTGAAAATTAAAAAAAAAAAAGATGAAAAAAATAAAGATAAATATTTTTTTTATTTCCCAAATCAGACTTACCGTCTAAACAGGCACTGTAAGTTCCCATTATCCATTTAACTCTAATCCTTTTCTTTTGTCTTTTGACAATTACACCCTCACTTCTCCTCCCAAATTACGATCCAGGGGTATCTGCTATGCTCAGCTCCATCTCAGCCAAAATTTAGCCGAGCCGAGCCGCATTGAGAACCTTAAACTTGATGTAAAATTTGACAAATTGACTCCCTGGTAACTGACATTGATCGGCGCCAAGGTTCCACCGGCACGGTCACTATACCACATTTCACCACATGCTAAATAAAAATAAATGAAGGGTAAATTCGGAAATTAGCCTCACAATAGCCGCTAATTACAATGCAAATTGTTTATTAAAAACAACATCATTAATTAGCCAGAAAAGAAAAATAAAAATAAACAAAGGGCTGACACAATAATTATTCTTGGTGTTTTGTTTATAATTTTCACCAAATCCCACCATTGAAGCATGCACAGCCACCAAGATGGGTGTTCATTTTGTTCGTGGGACCACTTTTACTTGACAATCTCTCTCTCCCTCTCTCTCTCTCTCTCTGTAACCTTTCTTTCTCTCTCTTCTTTGTATTGTATCTCTCGTTTCAACACAAATTTCAAAGTAAAACAAATTGTCTTTCCCTTCACTTTCTCTTCTTCCTCCATTTGTGTGTGTGACCATCGCCTTGGGCTGCCATTTTTGAAAATCGTTACCAGTCAAACCATTAAAGCCATTTTTAAACATTTGATATATATATAATTATATATATGTATATGTATAAATGTGTTAGCTGTTGACCAAGATTGAAGCTCTTTCCTCTCTTTTCTTGGTTGTTTTGGCAGTAAAAAACTGAAAATCAACAGCTATACTTGTGTGCTTCACAGCAAGTGGATTTTTTCTTGAGTTTAAAAAGTGGGTCCTTTATGTTAATTTCTGTTTTTGCTGGGTCAGAAACTCATAAAGATCATATCTTTTACATTGGTTCCTTCATTTATTTATATAGTTTAGGAGTTGGACAAACCATTTGAGGACCTTACCCCCCTCCCTTTTTTTTTTTCCCCTCTTTTCGAGCTTGTTTCTTTTTTCAGATTAAATTTTTAGTACCAACCTAACTAAACTATTTGTAAGATTTGGAAAAGGAAGGGGAGAAAGAGAGAGAGAGAGAGAGAGAGATACTTGCTTCTCTTTTTTGCTTTTGCTTTCCGTCTTTCTTTTCTCATGAAAGTGAGGGTTCTGATTCAGCACCAAAAGGGATAGTTATTCTCGTCACTCTAGTTAAAAGATCAGTGTTTTAGCTGTTTCTTTGTCGTTCTTCTCTCCATCATATTTAGCTCCAAATTTGTGAAACCCATCTAGGATTTTGTTTGTTTTTTGAGCTTAAGACATGAACTTGCTGATGTTTTGATGGAAATTTTTAAAAAGAGAACAGGCTGATTCTGGTGGGGTGTTTTGTAATTTACTTGTTTTTTCTTTTTTCAACTCAAAAAAGTTTTGAGCTTGAAATATGGAAACTGGGCTCCAAAACGAGGAGAGAGTGCCAGAGAACTTGAAGAAACATCTTGCTGTTGCTGTGAGAAGCATCCAATGGAGTTATGCCATCTTCTGGTCCATTTCACCTACACAACCAGGGTATTGCTCGACTTTGGATTTGGGGAAAAAAAAAATTACCTTTTATTTTTCAATAAATTTCTCTCTCTTCAAATTTTCTAAACTGGGTTTGGCCAAGATTGTGGGAATACCTAGATGAAATAAGTTGGGTTGGTTGCTATAAAAGTAAAAAAAAAAAAACCCTCTTTATGTCTTTAGTAAGCATGATAATAAATGCATATTTTCATTGAATCTTTTGTTCCAAACCAAATTTGTTTGACTTGATGAGTTGGCTGGAGTTTTAGCCCTTTCCAAGTGAGAACTTCTTTAGACATGAAGAAAATTGGTTTCAAGTTTAACTTCTCAAGCTATTTGACTTTGTTATGAACAATAAGTTGTGAATGGGAAAAACATGTAGGGTGTTGGAGTGGAGTGAGGGATATTACAATGGAGATATTAAGACAAGGAAAACAGTACAAGCTGTAGAACTTAATGCTGACCAAATAGGCGTGCAAAGGAGTGAGCAATTGAGAGCTCTTTATGAGTCACTCTCTGCTGGTGATGCCAACCCACAAGCTAGAAGGCCCTCTGCAGCATTGTCTCCGGAAGATCTCTCCGAAACTGAGTGGTACTACCTTGTTTGCATGTCCTTCGTCTTCAACACTGGCCAAGGGTAATTCCTTCTTTTTTTATTTTTTTTTCTTTGTAATTATTTGCAGTTTACATTGTGGTGGTTACTTGATGTCTATCATTGGACTCGAAGAGAACGACGGAATCACACTTTTGTTGTTCTTCTTATGTTTCTACAGGTTGCCCGGAAGAACACTAGCACATGGTCAACCCATCTGGCTTTACAATGCTCCTTTTGCAGATAGCAAAGTATTTAGCCGTTCCCTGCTGGCAAAGGTGAATATCTGTTTCCTGGGAGCAACCATTCTCTTGTTTACATAGATTGGTATAAAACTTAACATAATCTGTTTGTTTTTCTTTTCATGCTTGGTAACAACTATCTTCCTCAGAGTGCATCAATTCAGGTACTGCTACTCGTTCATTGACCTTTCCCTGCCTTCAAATCTTGCTTGGTTGAACATTATTTTTTCACCGTTGTTTTCTTTTTCCAAATGATTAACAAGTTGATGTTATTTTCTGTTTCCATTTCCAGACTGTGGTATGCTTTCCATTTTTGGGAGGTGTGATCGAGCTGGGCGTTACTGATCTGGTACTTTTTCATTTCTAATTTCCATATGCATGAGTGGATTTGGAGTTTTATCTATATTAGAATTGGGGTTTGATGTAGACTGTTCTACACAAATTTGTTTTTTGAAGGTTGTGGAGGACTATTCTCTCATTGAGCAAGTAAAGATGTTGATTTTGGAGATTCCGTATGCTAAATCTTCCAAGAAAACGGACCGTAGTGCCGAGAGGGGTCTTGTGAGTATATCAACTCCAGTTGTAGGACGAGAAGAAATAAATATGTCTTCTCCTAGCGACAGTTCTAATGGGTTGGAACCAAATCAACCAGCTGAAGATTCTTTTATGGTGGAAGGAATAAACGGGGCGGCTTCACAAGTACAAAGCTGGCAAGTTATGGATGACGAAGTCAGTAATTGCGTTCCTCAGTCCATGGACTCGAGTGACTGTATATCTCAAACTATAGTGGATCCTGAGAAGGTTGCATCTGGTCCTAAGCACGAAATGGCAGAAGACCATCGAGTACAAGACCTTCAAGAGTGCAATCAAACCAAAATGTCCTCGTTGGATCTGCGAAATGAAGACATTCACTATAAGGGTGTTATTTCAACTCTCTTCAAGAGCTCACACCAGTTAATTTTGGGGCCTAACTTTCAGAGCTTTCCTCAGGAGTCCAGCTTTGTCAGTTGGAAGAAAGGACGAGTTGCGAAGAAACCAAGAGGTGGAGCTTCACAAAAGTTAGTTAAGAAGATCTTGTTTGAAGTTCCTCGGATGCATGTTAAGCACATGGTCGATCCTCCAGAAGATGACGGCAATAAGAATGGGGTTTGGAGACCAGAAGCTGATGAAGTGGGCGTTAACCACGCATTGTCTGAGAGGAGGAGAAGGGAAAGACTAAATGAAAAATTCTCAATTCTCAAAACAATGGTCCCTTCATTAACCAAGGTAAGTAAAACTAGATATTTTCGTCTCTCCTCACATTAGCCATAGACATAAAGTACAAAGTCGAATGTTTAATTGTTTCGTCCTTACAGGATGACAAAGTGTCTATACTTGATGATGCAATAGAATATCTCAAAGAGCTTGAGAGAAGGGTCGAGGAGTTGGAATCTTGCAGGGCGTTGGCAGATTTAGGTCCAAAAACATGGCGAAAACCCCAAGACGCTAGAGAAGGAACATCTGATAACTACGGAAACAAGAAAAATATTAATTCAAAGAAGCCGTTGGCGAACAAGAGGAAGGCTTGTGACATGGACGAAGTTGGGCTAGACATGAATCATGCAGTGTCAAAGGATGGTTCAGCTAATGGTATAGCTGTTAATATGAAGAACAAGGATGTCATAATCGAGATCAAGTGTCCTTGGAGGGATGGATTGTTGCTAGAAATCATAGATTCCTTAAGCAGCCTCGATTTAGATTCTCACTCGGTTCAATCTTCCACCGTCGATGGGATCATTTCCTTGACCATTCAATCTATGGTACAAACTTCGGATTTTTCTCTTCTTAATTTTAGGCTTTTTAAAAAGTTCTTATATCGACCTATGGATTTTTTTGTTTGCTTGCAGATCAAGGGATCAAATCTGGCATCGGCAGCAACAATCAAACAAGCAATTCAAAGACTTGCTTGGAACTGTTGAAGCTTGTTTCTTTTTCTCACTGATTCCAAGAGGTTTATTTTGATTCGTCTCTGTGCAACTCCATGGAAGGGTTTTGAAGATTGTTGGTGTAAGAAACACAAGTTCTTTGATGATTTTTCCTTTCTGGTAGTGTCTAATAACGAGTTCAAAACTTGCTCTAGGTCGTGTAATTTTCTTGTAACTCATTTGACATGTATGTACCTAACAATCTTGTATAATGGCATTGTCCTAGTATATTATATTACTTTATATATATATATTTATGTATTCTGCACAACTTATACAAAAAAAGTAATTAAAATATGCCATAGGGCCAATAATTCTGGGCAGAAAGTGAAAGCTGAATGTCTAGCTTTTTGCAGGATGTTAAGTAGGAGCTGTGATAGGCTATCATGTTTTCCATCTATATCAAAATCTAATTAAGCAAAAAGAATGTAAAATTAATAAATAAAACAAATTATGTCGAAACTGTTTAATAGGATATTTTTATCCTACCTTAAACCACTTTTAGTTGCATGATAAATAGGTAGCACACACTGTCTCTAAGCTTGTAGTGACTGGATAAGTATAAACAAGTTAGCTAAAACAAAGGATTATCTCTTCTGTCCAGAAGTTGAGGTTTATTCTCTCGCTTTAAACAAATGCAGGTAAGAGGGAGGGGTTTGAAAAATTCGTAATCTGAGTGCGTTTTTATATATATGTATATATATGTGTATTTTTTTACTTAGTAGTAGGGAGTTATAAATTCATTTTACATATACAGAGAGGGGATGTGATTGGTTTGTCAAAAAAAGGCAACATATAAGACACTTAAATATTGTTGGGTCAAACAAAAATTTTACAAACTTTTGTCAAATTGTTTGAATGCCAATTTTTCAAACATCCTTAATTAATAAGAAAATCTCCGCCTTTTTTTGATTGACACCAAACATGGTTAAAGCATGTGAGCCACCGTGTTTTGTTTCCATTTTACTTGGCAGTCTTATTCTATCCCTTCTTCCTTTTAAGCAAATATATTATATATATATATATGTATATAAACTTCATGACCCAATATTTGTGTCACTTTGAAACTGAATAAATTAAACACATCTGGCGGGACTTCTTTTTCACATTTACGAAACAAGTTCCTAGTTGTAACAACTGGTGGACAATCGGATTTGGAACAAGTCAAACACTTTAAAGGTCGCCGTCTCCTATAGATAAATTGACCCTTATATATATATATTTAAAGATATCCTCCTTCTATATCTATATATATATATTATATAAAGTCATGATCTCTGTATATTATAAATATATTGTTTGAGAAATCCTCCTTTTATGTACATATATATTATATAAAATCATAATTATAATCGATTTTTCGTGAAGGGTTTAAGCCTTTGTCACACGTATCATGCGCAATCAGTACTTCTAACGCCGCTGCAAAATGGCTAATCAGGTTGGCAGCAAAGCACTTCATCCACATCCCCATTTTTTTAAAATAATAATATTTATTATAATAGAGGTTGTTTCATGTGGTAGTATTTCACCAGAAAGGCCTTAAAATTTGTTTTTAAAAGAAGAAAAAGAAAAGAAAGAAAAGACTAAGTTGTATGAATGAAAACCATGCAGTGTGTAAAGAGTGTCGTCTTTTTGTCCCCACGGGTGAAAATAACATATTGACAGTTCAGAGAAAGAACAACTAAAAATATGAATAAACGAAGGAATCTCTGATTCAGAAACGTGTTAAGTTTGGATTTCTCATTCTTAAAATGGTTTTCTTTTTCCAATGTTGAAGTTATTTGTTTCTTGTCCCGATGGTCCTGAGCTGAAATGATGCCTCTTGTTGTTATGTGGTATTTATCATTGCAAATTCTTTCTTTTCATAACGTTTTTTATTTTTCATTTTATTTTATTTTATTTTTGATAGATTTGTTTTTATGCCAAATACAACCCTTCAAGCAAGTCACAATCTTTATAGATCTTTAAAACTTGGTAAGAGGGAAAAAAAAAAAAAAGAAAGAAAAATGCAAAAATAGAGAATGAGAATTTAAAAAAATAAATTAAAAAATTTATTTATTTATTTTATAATCTTGTCTCCAAAAAAAAAAAAAGGAATAGTTATTTTGTCATTTTAATTTAAAATAAGGGTAAAATAGAATTGTAAAAATCGATCAGATTATACGGATCAATCTATAATCTGTCTTTTTGATTTGCAGTTCCTGATGTAACCCTTAATGTCCAAACTCTTAATGTCCAAACTGAGTTATATATTTTTACATGTTTTTATATTAAAATCTCCCATAAAATTACGGATTGGCCCGGTCTAGTTTGTAAACCATCGGGTTATATGATCAGATTGGCCACCCTTTCATTCATTAGGATTCCCTTTCGGCTGACATGGGCCGGGGCCAAGTGCTTGTATTTACACCATTAGGACAAAATAATTTGACAGTCATAAAATGTATAAAATTGTAGCAAGTTTTTTCCCAAAAACAAATTTTGTTCAATTTTCCAATGGATAGAAAAAATAGTAGGCTGCATGAATCTTTAGATTTTTTCTCCCTTTCTCGACCAAACAATCTATCATACCATACTTTCTCTAACGAAATCACGGTATTTTCTTTGGTATTTTATTTCCTCCCATTTTTTCACCTTTTCCAATCATTAATCGGTTGTCTTACTCTATAGACTATCAATAAATAATTAAAGTAAGTAACATATTTTTAAAATATTTAAATTAAATAACAATAAATAAAAAAGCAAATCATGAATTTATTTGATAAATAGTTTATTTGTATAGTACATTTGTTATTTATCCAATCATTTTATTATTTATTATAATATTTCTAGATATTTTAAAAACCTGTTATTTATTTTAATTATTTATTAAAAATTACAAACTTATTACAATTTCTAAAGGTTTGTTAATAAAAACAATTTGTTTTCAATGCTATTACAATTCCACACAAAACAATAATAAATATACTACATTCTCTGTAAAAATACGAATACAGCTTTTGTCCCTACCATAATACCATTCACATGACTGCTGCATTATCACCATGTGGATACCCCAATAATGCCACATAGCAGTGTGTTGTTGCTGTTATGTTGGCTTTTTTTGTTTTTTGTTTTTAATCACACATACTTGTTTGTCTATTTTGCATGTGCAACGCTCATGCTTGCTCCACTAACAAATACAAAATACAAAATTTTTCCCTAACCCACCAAATTTGTCATTTTTCTTAAACATGTTTTTGAACTCAACACGTCTCATTATAACAGCGGGGTGGAATAAAACGATACAAAACAACAAATAAAACCACACGGTCAAATGAGAAGCATGCCTGACAGCACGATTTCTATGGCTCAAAACAAAATTCACCCTATAATCTAAACAGTAAAAATGCTCTCAGCAAAATAATGGCTTCTAATACATATTGCTCATGTTAAAGATCTCCCAAAGAATACCAAAGCGAGTCAATTTTCCATAAATCCTTAACTGGTTCAAGACTTGAATCGGATCTCCAATGTCAATTGTAGACGATTTTGACTTGAGCTCGCATCACTCTACCTTGGACCACTTGAAGAGGCGTTCTTTTGCATTCTGCAGCCGGGTAGTTTACCAATTTTAATCCATGATTAGCGATTGCGTTAGGGTTTTTAAACCTTGCTAATCATCTTCGGTGATTCCGTCAGTGTTATGGTAGTCATCTGCTTGATACTGAAGACATTTATTGCTAGACAAATACCTAGTAAAAAAATTGCAAGTAAATCCTGAGGATCAATATCTTTGTTTAGGAGATTAAACAATGCTACGGAATTAGCTTGTAAAGTTACGAATACATAATCGGATAAGACTCCAATCCATCTCTTGCCAACCTAACCTAAACTTGTATACATCATCAAGGATCCTCTGTGGCATCATTCCCACTCGATCGTCGATGGAGGCTTAGACGTAATATCATAACTGACTCGGTTTACAGCCCGAACACCATTGCATATCTTTTGCGACACTTCAGCCAAAAATTTAGCTTCAAAAGGATACCTGGAATCGCAAGGAGATCAGCAAAGTAAACACGCTAGGATACGTTGGACAAAGGGTTACCAAAAATATGGATTCACTCTAAGGAGCTAAATGTGCCAACTTGATACAAGAGCACTTCAGATTTTCCCATTGCACAAACCCATTTTTTCTATTGTGATTTTAAAGGATGCAACTCTTGATAATTTACGTCCTTTTTTAGTTGAAACATAATCAAAAATAAATCAAAGAAGCAATTTCGATGTTCCAGGTGCCTAAATGAGAAAAATATGAAGTATCTACCTATATAAATCACACAAAGACAGCACAAGGCAGAAATGAAGCTATATGGAACCATGTACGGTAAAACCCATACAACCGAATATTGTTGGGACTAGGAAAAAAAAAATTTTTTGAAGAGGTTATTTATTTATCAATAAATAAATAATTTATTCATTTATCTTTACTAATTTATCGGTAAATGAATTTATTAATTTACAAAAAGTTTATGTTTTAATTACTTTTGTACGTATATCTTTTCTTTTATCAAGATTTATGCAAGAGTTATAAACAAGAAAGATAATGGGATGTAGTCAAAATTTTATGTTCACATAGAGAATTGCAAAAGTTATCATGTGCATTATTAAAAATATAATAATAATTATTATTGTTATGTACATGCATAGAAGTCCAAAATTGATGTGTTTTACCAAATGTATCCCCAAATGAGGCGTTTCAAGCAACACCAGATCAGGGACACAATGAATGATTTTATAATTGCAGAGGGAAAGATGAATTAGGATACATTATCTACGGGAATTCGTATAATTAATCAAAAATAATAATAATTTGTATCAGATGTGGTGCAAGCTTTGCAAAATATTAAAGACAAGGTTGAGTTCAATTTAGATAGAATGAAAAAACAAATGACTTTAGATGAATATTTTGTAAAAGAGTTGAATTGAGAAAATAGAAGTTGTCAAGAAAAAAAAAACTCTTTAATATTATGAATTATATATGTTTTTATTAATTTATATTTTCGTTGTGCCCTAAAGGATTTTAGAAAAAATTATTATCTTATGCATTTAGCGAGATTATAAATTTAGTATATTGACCTAAGTCAGAATCGGAAACTTTTAAGCAAGGTTATTAATTTATCGAACATTCATTTATCTGTAAATAGCACAACTGAAGGCTTACCAATCTGCTGTCATTCCATCCTCGCTTGTAACAGCTCGAAGGGCGACGGCATGACCATGTGTTCTTTGATCACCTTGGACTCCAACAGTTCTCACAGGCAAAAACACTGCAAAAGCTTGCCAGATGACATCATAAAGCCCCGCATCCTTGATTGACTGGATGAAAATCTCATCAACCTGGAAAAAAAAAAAACATAAAATTGAAATGAATCAAAAAAAAAAAAAAAAAGGGGAGCGAGTAATCATAGTTTTCACACGGAAAATGAAGGATACCAGGCGGAGGGTGTCCAAGTAATTCCCAACAGTTACATCGCCGATGACTCTTACTGCAAGACCAGGTCCAGGAAAGGGATGGCGCTTCAGAAATCCTACCGGAACATTTAGTATCTTTCCCAGTTGGCGAACCTTTATTAAACGAGGCAACCAATATTGTGAATTGATTCATAAAGGGTAATTTGCACATGAATGAAAAAATGTGGGAAAGCAGAATCAAAACCTCGTCCTTAAAGAGAAGCTTCAGTGGCTCGATTAGCTTCAGTTTCATGTCCTTGGGAAGTCCCCCGACATTGTGATGGCTCTTGATTGTGTGAGAGTGAGTACTTCCAGATCCAGGAGGCGGACAAGATTCAATCACATCAGGGTATAAGGTTCCTTGAACCAGATAGGAAGGTTTTGTTCCAATTTTTTTCTCCAACTTGTGGGCGAAAGCATCAAAGATGCTGATGAATTCCTTTCCAATAATTTTCCTTTTCATCTCAGGATCCTCCACGCCTTTTAACTTACTAAGAAAGTCATAACTTGCATCCACGCAAGTAACAGGTAGATGAAGATCTCTCTCAAAAGTCTCCATCACACGCTCCCTTTCCTTGTACCTACAAAGGAAAAATTCCACGAGCTTCAACGCTGAAATCTATAAATATTCTGGGTAACATGTACTGACTATCGAACATGTCAGACTCTCAAAAATAAACTGCTTGAGCTCTCACCTCAGCAAACCATTGTCGACAAAAATACAATGAAGTCTATCTCCAATCGCCTTGTGAACAAGCGTTGCCGCAACCGTGGAATCAACACCACCGGACAATGCACAAATAACATGCTCATCAGGCCCCACTGTCCTTTTAATCACTTTTATCTCCTCATCCAATACATTCTCCATTTTCCAGCCTGCCTTGACGCCACAAACATCAAAGAGAAAGTAACAAAGCGTTTCCATCCCTTGTGGTGAATGTGTCACCTGCAAAAAATTCACAAGACCAAAATGTGAGATTAATATCATTTCAAAACTCTCCACAGGGTAACACAAATCTCAGCATTCAACTTCAATTGGGATAAAACAAGAAATTCAAAGAAACTAACCCAACGGTATGAAATGGCCTAAATTTAATTAGCATCTCAAAATTCTAAGACCGAAGTACATACATTTGCTGTAATTGATCTACCAACATTGTAACAACAAACCCCGAAAAAAAAAATCGAACGTTTATTTCTTTTGACTGAAAATTCGTCAACAATACTCCGTAACAATTAACAATGTAACATTTTTCATAACCAATTTCAACTCAACCATAAAAAAGGAAGCATTTTTCCAAACTACACCAACTAAAACCATCACAAATTCTGCGAAATCCGAAGCTGAAACAATCGAATTACCTCGGGATGATACTGGAGGCCATAAAGCCTCTTCTCCCGATTCTCAATCGCGGCGACCACACCCTGGCGGCTCCGCGCCACCACCTCGAACCCGACCGGCAACCTGGCGGCCTCATCGCCGTGACTCATCCAAACAACCTGCGAATCTCCACACTCCTTATTCCCAAAAACACCGGAATTCTGCTTCACCTCGATCTCCATCCTCCCGTACTCATGCTTCTCCCCAACCCTAACATCGCCGCCGAGCTTCTGCACGAGGAGCTGGAGGCCGTAGCAGATGCCGAGGACGAAGACGCCGTTGGATTCGGCCCACTGGAGGAAACCGTCGGGGAAGGACGGAGAGCCAGGGGTGTGGACGGAGTGGGGGCCGCCGGAGAGGATGACGACGCGGGGGCTGTGGGCGGCGATGGCGTGAAGAGAGGAGGTGCCTGAGATGCAGAGAGAGAAGACGGAGAGGGAGCGGATGCGGCGAGTGATGAGATGGGTGTATTGGGAGCCGTAGTCGAGGATGAGGACGCGGTCGAAGTCCAAGCTCATTGTTGGAGAGCTAGGGTTCTTGGTGGTAGTGATGGTGGTGGCTAGGGTTTACGGAGAAGTTGGGGTTTGGAGCGCATTGGAGGGGTTTAAATTATGGTTAGGGTTTTTGGGATGATGAAATTAATAAAATAATGAAGGGGTGTTTGGTAAATGTATTGTATTTTGATTGTATTTGAATGAAATGTGTATTTAGATGAAAAATATTTTATAGTTGAAAAGTTGATATGATTGTTTTAAAAATGTTTTGAATAGTAATTGTTTTAGTAGCACTGTTGTAAAATTTATGTTTGGTGTAAAATTGTATTGTATTTGAGTAAAATTAAGAGGACGTTTGGTAAACGTATTGCATTTTGATTGTATTTGAATAAAATTTGTTTTTTGAATGTTGTATTTATGTCACGTTGCGAAATTTTTGAATTTAAATTTCGCACGTAAATGTATAAACTCAATTTGTTAGTGTGCCAATAAATTTTTTTTTATTATTATGAGAATTCAATTTTAAATTTTTGGGATATTAAATATTAATTTGAGGATATTTAAAACATTTTTATAAATTTTAAAACTTTAATAATTTTTACCTAATCAAATTTAACAAATATTATTTTTGTTTATTTATTTATTTTTTTCCTTTCCTCTTTCCGAATTATTCCGGAAATCTCTTCCTTCTCTCTCTGTTATTTTTCTGTGTTTACCAACTCACCCTTTTTTTTTTTCTTTCTTTCTCTCTTTGTTTCTTTTTTTCTCACCGACTTCCCTCTCTCTCTCTTTTCTTTTATTTTTCACTCCTCCTCACCGCCTCTCACCGAACCTTCTCCCTCTTTTTTTCTGCTCTTCGCCGACCTCCCTCTTTCAACTCTTCCAAAAATTTTTCAAAAAATCTTCCCTTTCACACTCTCTCGCTTATTTCCTCTCCTCACCTCACTCTCTCTCGCTTCACTCTCTCTCGCCTCTCTCTCTCTCACGCCCTCTCCCTCTGTTTTTTTTCTCCCCCTACCGATCACTCCCTCACTCCCTCTCTCGCCCCTTGTTTTTTTTTCTTTTCTTTCCTCTTCTTCTTCTTGCGCTCGCCCCCTCTCTCTCTTTGTTTTTCTTTTTCCCTCGCCGGCTTTCTATCTCTCCCTACTCTCTCTCTTTTTTTAAACTCCCCCCTCACCGATTCTCTCTCCCTCCTTCACCATCTCTCCTTCCTTTTCTTTTTCTTTCCCTTTTTTTTTCTCTTCCGGCCGAACGTGGACCAAGCAACCACCCCTCCTTCCTTGCCACCACCAGACACCGATCGCCAGTCGAAGCCATGAGTCACCGTCGCCGAACGTTGACCGAGCCCGAGCCACCGCCAACCGCCTGACTCCGACCGGGACTGAAGCTCTGCGACCGTCGCTCGAGCCAGCTCTTTCCCGTCCCGCCCGAATCAGCCGCACCGAACAGCTGCCGTTTCCATCCAAGCGCCACCGAGTCTTCGCCGCACCGCCGCCAAGCCAGTCGACCGAAGACCGCCTAGCCGCGCCTCGCCTTCCTCGCGACACCACCAAGCCGTGCCTCCTCGTGCCTCGCCGGTTGCCCCTCGCCGCGCTGCCGACCGCGGTGCTCAACGCCACCAACCACCGCTGGTTTCCCCGCTGCCGTGAGTCCCCTTTTCCGGCCGACCGATTCCTCCAAGCAAAGAAAAAAAAAATTTATGTATATATATTATATGTATATCTGTGTGCGTGTGTGTATTAGTATAAAAAATAATAATAATAATGATTTTTAGATTGTAAATTTAAATTGATTTGAAATTGATATTTGAACTGTTCTGGAAATTGGAAAATTTTTCTGCAGGTTGAGCATTTTGGAGCTTTTAGAGAAGCCTATATTTAAGGCAGGTCATGCCGAAATTTTTAAAAAATATATATATTTTGGATATTTGTGTTAAAATTGCTATTTTAAAATTACGGTGTTAAAATAAAGTATCATTTTAAATTTTAAAATTCAATGGCATACTAATTAGTTAAGTTTACCGTAATTCGATTACGGAATTCTTGGACAGATAATTAAATTATCTGTGTTTCTTGTTTTAGGTACTCGTTGATCGAATTCAGAAAGTAAGATTATCTTGGAATTCGTGCGAGAAATTGATCGTAGGTCAAATTGCTAACGAGGTAGGATATCTTACCTTTTCCTTGTAGCCAGTTTCGTTTTTAATGATTTGGCCAAAAATCATTTAAAGAAAATGAATTCATAAAGTTTCGAAAATTATGTGATTTAGAAAATATCACGATTTCGGAAATTAAAGGAAAAATATCCAGTCACGGATTTTTTTTTTTGAAAAACAATACGACATATTTTTATTATGTGAATCATATGTTCATATGAAATGTTGAAAGTTGGATTTGGTGTTAAAGTATACCGGGAGCCAGCACACACATGCGAAGAGTGCACATCTCGATCGAGAATCACTCATTATGCTTCGACATGGTGAGGGAGGCTCATACGAACCGTATATGAACTAGATGTATATAGGGACACAATTTGCATAATCACGATTCCACGTTTATGATTCGGTATTGCATTGACATACTTAGTATGATGGTTAAATTAAAATGTTGAAATATTTTTTTTTAAAGAATATCCTACTCGGCCTTTCGCTCACTGTTTTAAAACTGGTAAACCCCTAGGAGATAAAGGTGATTAGAAGATACGAGTGACGTGGACCCGTCCGTGGACGACAAGGACTGAAGCCTTGAAGTAGTGTTCAGTACTTTAGGACAAAGTATGTATATGAGCATTCATGGACTGTAAATTCTAAACTTTACTTTTGTAATCTTACTTATTTTATTTTATCCAAGTATGCATCTGTGGGATATGGGTACCTCACCACCTGATATTGTGATAAAAATCGAAAATAAATATTAATTAATTTAAAATATGTAAGCATAATTTATAAACATGTTTAAAGAGTCGGTAAAGGGTAAGATATAAAAACTGACAGACTTAGGACTCTGAGCTTTCCTTTCAATTATTCATTTAAAATCTTATACCTGTCACTATCCCGGATTTTTGGGGAAGTGACACCTGTCGTTGTTCCGGGTTTTGGGACGTGACAGGATTTTTGAAGAATATTTGTTTTGTATTTGAATGAAATGTGTGTTTGGATAAAAAGTATTTTAGAGTTGAAAAGTTGATGTGATTGATAAAAGTAGAGATAAATAGTGAAGTTGAAAGTTATGTGATTGTTTTAAAAATGTTTTGAATAGTAATTATTTTCGTAGTACTGTTATAAAATTTGTGTTTGATAAAAATTATATTGTATTTAAATAAAATTAAAATGTAATATTGTTACCAAACAGCACCTAAAATGTAATGTTATTGTCAAACGGCACCTGAGAAAAAATTGGGGTTTTTTTTTTTTGGGAAATGGGAGGATGGGAAGAAAAAGAGCGCTTAACGGGAAGGTGGAGAATGATGGGCCTGCCACGTACAATTTTACAGTCATATTTTATTCTATTAGAGCTGTTTAGGAGAGATAAGGTTGGAAACAACTAAACAATATATTTGAAAAAAAAATATTTAAAATTTAAAATTTTAAAAATTTATTTAAAAAAATTGTCACTATAAATCTTATTCTATTCTTTTTTAAATTATATATAATTAAAAAAATCATCTCATTTAAATTTATAAATGAAAATTATGTACTTTTAAAATTTAAATTTAATATAGAATTTGAAAATATGGATACTAAAAAGTAGTTGTGAGGTGGATAAAAGTATTAAAACAAGTGTCCAAATCTTTCTTTAAAACGCCCCAAAGATCTTTTTAGAATTTGAATTTTTCTACTCTGAGCTTAAAAAGAAAGAGAGAGAAAAAATGACCAAGCTTAACATATTTCATTTAAGGAAATTGTAGTAAATTGTCTTAGCTAGAAGATATATTCTATTAAATAAATTTTTTAATCAATAGTTGTATAACATGCCTTTCACACGTGTGAAACAGATTAGTAAAAACTGGATCATTACACAATAATAATTAGACTATCATATGTTAGTGATTAAATGACACTAATGACTAGATTATTGCATTACAGCAATGAAGGGAATGGCCAAAATGCAGCACTCGTAGTGCATTGGCTATTTTTTATTATCAGGTATAAATTAAGGGGGAGTTTGGGGGATGTTTTGGAGTTTTTTTTGTTAGAAAAAAATTATTTTGGAAAAATGTGTTTAGGAAAAAAATTTGTTTGAAGTGAAAAAATATAAAATTTTTTTTAGAAAAAAAATATCAATATAGATATTGTTTTTTTTTTTTTTGAAATTTTATGCAATTTGAAAAAAAAAATCATCTCATTTTGACTTATATATACAAAATTATGAACTTTTAAAATTTGGAGTTTATTATATAGTATTTTTAAGACATAAATAGTGAAAAATGAGAGAGTGTTAGAAAAAATTGATTTTGGACATGTCAAAAATCTTGTCCCAAATGAGAGCCAAGTATTTGCATGTATTTTCATATTGTTTGATTCGAGTACCTATATGCATATAAAATATGTAATTCTAAACTTCTTGTGAGGTTTTCCTCGAAGAGAGGACATGTATTTGGTGTTGGTTTAAGTTTTCCGTCCGTTTGCTTATACAAGCAACGTTAATTTTTGTAGTTGAAAATAAAAACATAAAAATTAAAATAAAGAACAAAACAAAACAAAACAAAACAAATCGAACTAGTTAATGTTGCTGTCGTTTGCATCACAGAACGACAGCTTCTAATCCCATCAGGAGGGGGGAAAAATGTAGTTTGTCGTTTGTCCACTGAAACGACACGTCATTTGCTTTCTTCAAAATACTTGTCAGGAGTAAACACGTGGTCGTGTTTAATGTATAGAATTAAAGGGAAAGGGATAGAATTAGATTTTAATTCTTTATTTAGTGTTAAATTCTTAAAAATTAGATTGAAAAAGTTTATAATTTAATTAACTCGGAAGGGAATATTTTAAAAAGAGTTATTTAATTTTATTATTATTTTATATATTTTAATTTAATTTCTTAATATTATTCTATCTAATATAATCTAATTTTCTATATTATATGGATCGAAGGGGGTCAAACTCATGTAACCATGTCGTTTGTTCACTAAAACAACACGTTGTTAACTACAGTTTACAATCCAAAAAGGAACTAGTCAACATCACCAATGACTTTTGGATGCTTATCTCTTTTGAAGTATACGTATCGAAACGAGTTTACTTGCTGGTAAAACTAAACTGTTACCAAGGAGTTGGGACAAAATTTTCAGCCAAAAAAGAAAAGAAAAGAAAAGAGGGTGAGTTATGACAAAAAGGGGACAAGATAGTATCTGTTTTGTGAATTAGATGACGCGTTGTTTATTTTATTGCTGAGTTAAGATTAGAATTAAATAAAATTTTTAAATTAAAATTGATTGACTTAATTATAAATTTTATTGACTTTTTAATAAAAGATAAAACTGAATTTAAGAATTTAAATTCAAATTAGTTATCCAAATGAGATCTAAAGGGGTATTTGTTAAACGCATTACGTTTTAATTATATTTGAATATAATTCTTTTTTGAGTATTGTATTTGGTTGAAAAATATTTGTTTTGTATTTGAATAAAATGTATGCTTGAATAAAAAGTATTTTAGAGTTGAAAAATTAATATGATTGATAAAAATAGAGACAAATAGTTAAAATTAAAAAATTGATATGATTATTTTAAAACTTTTGAATAATAATTATTTTTGTAACACTATTAAAAATAATTATATTTGAATATATAACTTCACGTTTGATATAAAATTATTTTGAGTAGAATAAAAAAAAACATTTACGTAACATTATCTAAAACTTTTAACGAAGGATTTATTGCAAAAAGAAAATTATAGTCACATCACTACCACTTTTAAAAAGTACAATCGCCAGGTCCCCCAAAATACACTTGGAGCCCCCAGCCTGGAACATCATTTACAAAGCCTTTGGCAGCGTAGCACGCAGGCTTGTCAGCCCAAACCTTAATAGCCTCCCATTTTGGGTCATCAAATTTGCGGCCGTCCTTTTCATCAGTGACAACCTTAATTAGCCTCACATAAGCTGTTCTCCCATGGTTTACTCCGAATGCATCTCTTGGGAAATTGCCACTCCCCATTGCGGGGCTAAGCACCTTCAAGGGGCTGAACACCTCTCCTCCCCATGACACAAACCGCGCGCCTCCGCCTAGGACAGGGATCACTATCTTTGGCCAATAACCGATGTACTTATCTTCGAACATTAGCCACCAATGGCCCGACGCTTTATCCTGCTTTCGACGACCAAAGAACGGACACCAGTGAGTTCAGCTGTTTTTGTGGTCAGTTTGAAAGGAAAAACCACTAACCGAACACGACATGTTAATTCATGTTGTGTCAAAACCAAGTCATACATACATAATTGGTTTGAATGTTTACGGAAAAACCTCTTGTGGTTAAGGAAAGGAGGACTTTCACCTGATGCAAACTGAGTAGCACATCGAACTCGGAGCCATTGACAACGGAATGTGGTAAAACAAGGCCAAGGGAGATATCCGGGTTAACTTGTACAAATCCTGGGCAAAGGGTATTGTAGCAGCCAGTGCTTTGATAAGAATCAGCCTGTGTTAAGGTTTTCCCAAAACAATTTGAAGAATTAGCCACAACAATATGATAGAACAGAATAAAACACATAGTGAAGACAATATCAGCATTTTTTTAATACTTACGGTCCAGTATGTATATAATATAGGTACTCCTGATTTAAGAACCTGAAATTGGTTAAAAAAAAAGAAAATTAAGATTTTTATACAGAACATGCATGACAGATGGTAATATGTTCTGATTTTGATTATCATATAATGTGACATTAATACACTTGTTAATATCTAATTAATTACATTCAAAACAGTCTTCTTCTATGACTTTATTACACTTATTCATCAAACTTTTTAAATTCAAAGTTTCGACTGAATTTATGGGAACAACTATAAAAGGTTAATTGCGAAAGAAAGTAAGAGAAAAACTGCTTTGAAGTAGACACTTACTATCCATCCTGTTTGTATACTAGTTATCTTATCTCGAAGCCTATTTGCAATCCACATACTACCACAACTTAATTGATTTTCATTAACACTGGGATTCCATACACTTATGCGTGCTCTCGCTCCGAAATTTCCGCTTGTATGCTCAAGCACTGCAGACTAAAAAGAATGGAAGAAACTTGGTCATTAGATGACTATATTTCGAGACTATTCCAACCCAATAATCAAGAACATAATATAGTTATCATTTTGCTTACATGGTGGCCTTTGGGGACATCATTTTCGCCATTAAAAGGAGTGTTTGTTGGATAGTTTAATCCCAAAGACTTCATAGATTTTGCCATTATGAGATCTTCTCTAGTAGCCCTTTTGATGGGGACTGATCCTGGTGGGCACTTTATGTTCTTGGGCATGTACAATGGAGATTTGTAGATTGTTGAAGCGGCTTCATTTCCCGCCTCTTTTGGAGTGGTTTCAGGCTTCATCTGTAAACAAAAACAAAATCCAAATTAATATTATATTTATGATGATAATTATAAAATTGGGAATATGATTCACCTGAATTGTGTGATTCTTTAGCAAGGGATGATCAAAAGCAAGCTGTTTGTGGATGTCAATACAATCTACAATATCACCATATTCACTCTGTTCGAAAAAAAAATAAAATAAAAGACATCAATACAAAAAAGTTACTTAATAACTAAAATCTATCGTTAAAGGATATCACGACAGTTATTAAAAAAAAAAAAATAGAGCCCATTTTGAAGTTGAGAGTTTAGTAAGGTTTGCACAGAATCCCCCGTTGTCCCCGACACAGAGCTAAGGACGGTCACAAATAGTGGAGGACCATTGGCATATGGTCAAGAAATTGAAGGCACTGAAATATTATATACCCTCTTTCTTAACATTGAATTTTCAAAAGAAATTCACCAGGAAACTCTTGAGTGCAGGCTTATTGATAAGTTTGAGCTGCCTATCCAAGTCCATAACTTCTTCATTGGAGGGTAATCTTTCCAATCCTTGTACTGAATCTGCAACAAAAATCAAAGAAAAAATTGCCAAAAACATAGTCATTATATTCTTATAGTCTTTAATAACCATGATTAATGAAAACCAGTGGATTCAGAAAAGTTAATGAGTTTTGACCTTTTAACATGTCATGAGATAATTATTACATAACACAATCTACAGTAAGTAGAATTCAAATGGCTATCTATGTTGCAATTTGCTTTTTTGGAAAGAAAATAAAATTTTAATGTTTATGGTCAATGAGAAATCCGTCAGGATTTTTCCTGCATTAAATTGCTTTCCAAACATAACAAGTTTCAAAGGATTTTCACTTAATGTAGCATAGAGTTTCGATAGGATTTGGATTTAGCCTTTAATTCTTGCCATTTAACGACGAAAATTTGGATACAAGAAGTTTTGGCTTGAGATAACAGATTCTTAGTTTTTGATGGTTCTATTCGCACACTCCATTATACTCTTGACACGTTTCTTTGAGTTAATATTTATTATTACAAAAATTCCCTTACATAAAAAGACAAAAAAAAAAAGGCATTACTCTAATTAGCATGAATAAATAAATATACTTAGAAAATAAAATTCTTTCTATTTTGATATCTAAAATCCAAAGTTTAACTTCTAATTTTCAGAAATAAAATTAGAAAAATTTCATTTTTAATATCTATTAAAAAAACTATAGAGATATATTTCAAAGAAAAGAAAACCTTTTATTTTTTTTTTCTTTGATTAAAATAATTATTCGTATTTTTTTTTATGTAAAACTGTACTTTGCTTTTTGCATTATTTCATATAAATAGAACAAAGTTACATAATATTTTACAATATAGCATTAGTCATGCATATACTAATATTATAGATTTTTATTTTTATTCTTATAAAGCATAATATCTTACTTTTTTAAGTTACTTTCGTTGTTAAATATATGTATCGATAAAAATTGTTTATAACTTTATATAAAATTCATAGAAATCTAGAACCAGACCTTTTCTTTTCACTTGTCAATAACCACTTTTTCTTGTTTCTAAAAAAATTTTAAGTTATTTAGTATATTGTATATATACACATTTTAAAAAATACTCATTTAAAAGATAATTAGTAAACATATTTATTTATTAAAATTTTCAATTTACTTTACGTATAAAAAAAAATGGTTCTACAACTACAACAAAATGAAAAAAAGAAAAAGAAAGAAAAGAGAATGGAGAATAATAACGTAGATACAATGAAATAAAATATTGGATGTCGAAAAATATAAAGTAACCTATACCATTTGTTTCAGGAAGTAGTTATGGGTAATTTTATAATATATAGGAGTATGTATTAAGTAAATTTAATTAATTTACAATTAAAAAGAGTGTGAAAAGTAGTACCACCATTTTCCTTTTTTAGTTAAAAAAAAATATTGTTTTTAATTGTTCATGGACATAAAGGAAGAAATATGTCATATAAGTGAACAACACTAAAATGAAAAAAACGACAAGTAGCAAAAACAAACAACAAGGGAAGAAACGAATCTAAAATAGGTTAGGACACCAAAAGGAAATAAACGACAACAAAGAATCGTAGAATAAAACTAAATAGAATAAAACCACATTGGCGTATGGGTGAGAGCGACACCCGGAGTAAACGCCACTAATTTAAAAAACGACTGCAAGTGAAAAATGACGATAAAGGAGACAATGAAATTGAGATAATACTGGATACTGCAATAGGAAACCAAAAACTAACAAAGACGCCAAAATGGATAAAAAATAATAAATGTAAAACGACATTGACGTAAAAAATCCGTGAGAGCATTAAATGGTTAAACGACAATAAATGCAAAGCACAACAAAGGAGGAAATGATACTAAAATTACTGAACGACGCCAAAAAAGAAAAAAACCCAAAAATAAGGGACAACAAAGTAAAAATCGAAGAGTACATCAGAAGGAATAAGCATTGAAACTAAAGAAGGAAAACAACAAGATAAATATTGGACGACTAGCATGTGTTTAAAGTGAGAATGATAAGAAATAACGACGACAATGAAAAAATAAAATAAAGAGAGAAATAAAGTAAAAGGCATTTCAAATTAACGAAGGGCATAGGATGATAGATAAAATAACCTCTTTTGATAAAGTAAAAAAAAAAAAAAACGTAAAACGACAATACAGGAGAAAATGTCACTAAGATTAGTGAACGACAACAAAGGAGGAAGCGACAAAAGTCAAACGACATCAAAGGAAGTGACACCAAAAGAAGAAAACGACAGTAAATTGAACGGACAATACACATCCATATTTGAAATATGGTAAAATTTTCAATTTAAAAAAAAAAAAAACCATCTTAAATTATCATACTTAAACATCCTAAACTTTTCACTTTTGAAAAATAAAAAAATAATTTCTCTAGAAAATAGAAAAATTTTTACCTATTCAAATAACTATTTTCTTTTGAAAAAAATTCCAAACAAATTTTTTTATTTTTTAATGTGAAAATTTTTCAATTTTAAAAAATATGCATCCCACGAAATAAACAACACCCGTATTATTTGACATAAAAAACGATAGCAGAAAAATCGAAAACGACAAGCAAGAAAAAAACAAAAAAGTGAAACCATATATCCACTAGTGTGCTAGGATCTGGGCTTAATAAAGGGAAACATACTGCCATATCGAAAAGAAAACAAGAGTTCAAGGATTACGCAATGATATCTAAGAAACTTTAAAGCCTTTATTTCTAATTGTCCTAAACAAAAGCACTTCAAATATTGTATATTGACTTTAATTAAATTTGTTTTTAGTTTCTTATAGTTTTAAATATATACAGGCGTTGAATATTTCACGAAGGCAACAAAGGCGATTTCAATGGTGGCAACAGTTTCAACAGAATGCAGCAACCACGGCAACGATTCAAATGGCAAATGAGAGATGGCAACTTCTATGGCAGGGTGATATGACACTCCAATATCAATCATGGACGAGTATTTAAATTCAATATAAATCAAACAAAACATTTTAATAGGCAACATACTGTGACAGTCAATTAAGAATTATTCTCAATAAATTTTAACAATGTTGCGGAATAACCTCATTGTTAATATTATTAAAACAAAATAAAAAAAGACTGAGAATCAAAATAGTAAAGTTAACTATGGAAGATGATACTAAAAAAAATAAAAATAAAGCATTCGTTAAGAAGGGAGGAATAGAGAGTGAACGCAAACGAGCAAAGAAAATAAGAAAAAAAATATTAAAAATTAAAAAATGCTAATAGGAACTCATCTATTGGATAAATAAAAATAAATGTCATGTTCTATTAAGAAAAACAGTGTACTCTATAGACAAGGTAGTACTATTTGAAACCCATAATATTGTTACCACCACAAGTGTGAGGTGTGTGTGTGTGTGTGTGTGTGTGTGTGGCCCTGTAAATAATACATTGAGGGTTGTTTCTTCAATTTTGTGTATGTCAGCCAGAAGCTTCCTTGTGCCCAAATCCCATCATACCACCATATTGCTAAAAATTTAGTGTTAGACTAATCTTGGACCTTGTTAATCTTGGACCTTGTTCGGTTCTTCTTTTTTCCTTCGTGTTTTTGGTCTTGAAAAATCCTACGGCCACTCGCCGCGCATGTCGCAAGTTGACTATCTGTGCCATTCATTCACGTGGGCCCTGTAGAAACCAGAGGTCCAGATTGTGCACTCATGACTCGCCACTTTTCAAGTGTAACTAAGAACCCCAGCTTAGTCTAAATCTTTCCGTGGTGGTGACTAGTTTTCTTCATTCAAATGCAGAAGAAAATCAATGCATTAGATTTGCAGGTCATCTATGGTTTCCATGATTAACTCGTCCAAAGCACCTTCCACCATTTCAGTGACCATGTCTTCAACGTCAGCTCGGATATCTAACCATGTTCCGGATCTTCTCAAGTCATTGCGAACAAGCAGGTCCATTGTTATTGGCAATGACTGTGACTGGAAGAAGCTATCAACACGCCTCATCACCTCTCGAATCACAAAACTCTCCACTTGAAGTGGTTGGAGACTTCTTGGCTTGATGAATGATAACCAAGGAGAGGATCTGAAATTGGTGTCATACACCTCAAGAAGAACTTCACCAATGCAGTCACAGAGTAGCTCACAATCACCACAGAATTGGCTGTCCTGCAACTTTGCTGAGTCGAATAAAGATGGATCAAGAAGTTGGAATGATTTGCGGTAGTTAAAATCGAGTCCGTCCCAGTTCAGGCAAGATGCTTGTAGAACCGCCTTTACATACTCAGAGATGGATCCACAAACAAATGAAGAAGTTGTTGTATTAATGTCCGAATCCAAGTTCTCATCCTCAGCTGCAAAAATTTTTATTTGGGGCTATAAAGTCAGTGAAGGTGAAAATAGAAAATAAATAAATAAATTTGGTTATAGTTCTGGGATTATATATCACTTTGGTTATAGTTTTGAGAAGATCCAGGACATGGTTAGATATCCGAGCCAAATTCTCGAATCGAGAGAATTGTGTAATCCCCGGGGTCCAATTGTGTAAATATTTATTTCCGATATAAAAGTATACCAGGTTGGCATATAGTGCTTGGAGGACTAGCAACATCAGTGAAGAATTGCTCAAGAACGGAAATTGGACTTGATTGATCTCCTATATCTTTGATGCTATCAAGATCCTCGACCCTCTGGACTCTCGGAGTAGATGGGAAAACATCAGTTGAACATGTTGATGGTTGATCCTCGAACGATGATTCCTGCATAATATTCAAATTGTTTGGCACTTTTGAAATGAGGCACACGAACTAGTAACAGCAAAACTGCCCAACAAGGAGGGAAAAAGAAAAGATAAGACTTGGTAAGATCAATTACCACTCTTGAGCAGTTAGAACATTCATCTTCTTCATTTGTGTTTGTTGTGTCGGCATTCTGACTTGTGTTGCTCTTGTCTGTGTCACATGATTCAGACGACACTTCAGAAAGATCGGTTGCCTCTTGGCATATGACATCACTAGTCTCTGCAGTAGAGGTTTCGACCAAGCTAACTGATGAAGCACTTGCCCCTTCGGAGTCTCTGGTTTCTGTAGTTTCCATGGTATCATTCTTCTCTCTACCATCTAGCTTAAAGGGCATGTCCGTTGTGTATGTTTCCCCTGGTGATGTACGGCATTGTTAGCCTCCAAAATGTTACTAAAACTTGCAGTTTTATGGTGGTTTGCATAGCATTGAATAAAAAACAAAAAACTATACCTTTAGTACTTGAATCAACTTCCAATTGCTTGGATTTCTTGCTGTGAATTATTGACTCTAAGTTCTGCTTCAAGGAACTTGAGTAACTAATTTTATGATCTTTCTTAAGTCTCCAATTATTACTCTCATAGGCCACTTGGCTATAGTTGTACGGGGAGAATCTCATATGGGCGGTTTCAAAACCACTTCTGATATCCCTCCTAGGACCGTGTAAAGGCAAGAAGTCATGTTCAGGTGAAAAGACTGTACTCTGCATGGCTTTTGGTCCATGTTTGTGGAAAAATTTATCTTCATTTTTGTTCTCCACATATTTTCCAGATTCACTTCTATCACGACCACTTTCTCTAGTTGAAGCGGTTTCTTGACCAATCCTTGCTTTAAAACCTTTTAACTTGTTGATCTTATCTCTTCTCTGGTTATCGAAAGAAATCTTCTCCATTTCCCCCATTTCTACAGGGATGGAGTTCTGAGAGTTTCTTCTTATGATCTCCATACCTTTATTCAACATCAAGTGCTGATCTTTTCGCGTTACCCCCATGGCGTGTTTGAACTTCCGTTTTATGTGATCGAAGGAAAAAGACGCAGGCTTGACACTTTCCACGTGTTCTCCAAAACCATGAAAAGATTGTGGGGAGGAACAATGACTGATCTTGATTTTATCTGCAGAATCTCGCCTGCCTATTAAGCCAGGCTTTAAGACTACTATTTCCGAAGTGTGAGGATCGCTTCTTCCCTTGGACTGACAATTACCAGAAGATATAACCTTTTGAGCAGTGCTGGGTTCTTCGTGTTGTCTATCATTACATGTTTGGTGCTCCGAAATGTTGGCTTCGGAGAACGAGTTCGTCTGCTGATTTTGTGCTTGAGAGTCCCTCAAGTCTTGGATGTGTTTCACCAACAAAGAGTTCGGGTCTTGCAAGAGTTTTGAGAACAACTCCTTGTTTGAATTCAAAATCTCTAATGCATCCAATAGTTGTTTAGAGTGCTGGTTCGCTCTGTCTCCGCTTAAGTACTTTCCTTCAATGAATTTTCGATTAACAATCGCCTCAGTTGCATCATTCACCCTTAGTAACTGTGGATTGATTTCATTAAGCTGGTCATACCTCACGAAGTCAACATTTTTGCAACCACATCCTTTCCTTTTCTTGGCATGCTTCTTTTTCTTGAGTGTTCCTGAAGAAGCTGCTGGTTCGATCTTATCGAATGATCTTCCCTCTGGCTTCGGATAAGGAGGTTGCTTCTGCTTTGCTGAATCGGCCCGATCATGAAGAGGTATATGAGAAGGTCGCGGAAACTTCTTCGGTAACCGACCGGGTTCAGAAGTAGATGCTTCTTCTCTTTTAAGCTTATTTTCATATTGAAGGGAAGGACCAACTAAGTTTTCATTTTTATCCTGATACAATTAAAAACCGCTTATCAGCATTGATTCACAATTCATTTCTACTAAAATAGAAGAAAATAATTTTAGAACGTGGACTAAGAAAAAGGAAATGAAGGAATCAAGCATACTGAGAAAGCAAGCCTTTCAATCTAGATTAACAAACAGATAACTAAGTTTATGAATTCCGTTCCGTTATCTACATGAGCATCTGCATCATGGGAAATTTTTGTCATAAAGTAGAGTAGGTCCGTGGATCAGAGGTCATTTAGTAGAGCAATAATGCTTCATGTTCTCCTCAACAAAATTTTAAATTTGAACCAGTCCAACTATGATCAGTACGACATAGTCAGGAAACCATTTTCAACATAGTTTGCCTAGGCTTCTCAGATTATCCAGGCACACCACCCTCTTAACGGTCTAAAAAATTAAAAAATAAAAAATAAAAGAAGTTGGTGGAGCTTACATCTTTCCCTTGGCATTTCCCATCAAACTTGGTACACAAATCATTCTGCTTAACATCCCCATCATCTGCAAAAGTACAAAATGTTTTGAATTTCTCTATCTTACCATGAAATCACCATGTTTGACAAGAGAGAGAGAGAGAGAGGTTACTTACCAACAACATCTCTTTTAAAATGCTTCTTATCTGAAAGAAGCTTTCTATTGGAATTACCATGGCGAAATTCGAAGAGGCTGTACAAGCTCCACATACAACCTGACTTGTGTTTATCACACACCAGAGGGCTTTTCGGTGGTGTAAACTTGGCCATACTGGCTCCAGCTTCTCAGCTACTCCATCGCCAAAATTTCAACACAAGAAATAGTTGAAAAAAGATGCAGAGGTCATTATAATTTGCAGATAAATTAAGACGAATATGTAAGATTAATCTGCACTGAAAAAAAGAATGATATAGAATTCAAAAATATTTACAGCAAGTTTTTTTTTCTTGATTTTTTTTTTCAAATTGAAAAGAAGAAGTAACCCCAGTAAAATACAAATAATTTTTGTTCTTATCTACCAAAAAAATATATTTTTGTTCTGCAGGCATTAATTTGATGTGCATAACAACAAAATAGAGACCCATATCTGAAAAACTTTTAAATTCAAACGAAGTTTCGTTCCCAGAAAAATTCAGCGTGTTAAAGAGAACAAAAAAGAAAAAAGCCAAAACAAACAAAAAGAAGCTATTTTTTGAGGATGTGTTCCAGCCTTTAGAATTGGAATAAAATGAAAAACTTTTTGAGATAGTTACTTGTCTCTGTGATAAACAGGGAAATTAACTTAAATATGAAAAAAGAGACAAGAAAGAAAAAGAACCCAGAATCAGATTTGGTATTCTGTTCTGTTTCCACAACACTTGAGATCAGATGGTGGAAGAAATGACCTGAATTTTGTTAAACCAAACACTTAACTTTTTCTTTTTCCTGTTTATTTCTCAAGAATTTTTCAACGTGAAAACCATCATCGACATAATGTCAAGTACACATACAATGAGAGAGAGAGAGAGAGAGAGAGAGAGACCTGAAATAAACCTTCTAGTGTGCTTTAGAAATGCTTTTTGCTTGAACTGAAGAAAAGCAACATTTTACTTTCTGCCCATGAAAACCTTTTTGTTTTTTTAAGTAAATCAGTCTTGAAGTTTTCACCATTGATTTAATATCTAAGAAACAAAAAGAATAAAAAAAAGAAAAAAGCTGAAAAGATTGGAAACGATGGAAAAAGTTTAGAGGAAGAAGAAGAAGAAGAAGAAGAAATAGGAAATGGAGATTAATATGGCGAAAGTGAGTGGAAATTTGCAAAAGATTAGACACTCAGAAGCAGAGGAAAGACAAGAAAAAAAGCTTTCAGCTGGAGCAAAAATAAATAAATAAATAAAAGTTTGGGCAGTTTCTGTCCTCCCCCCTCTCTCTCTCTCTCTCTCTCTATATATATATATGTATATCTCGCTCTCGCTATACCTGCAAATCCTCAAATTCTCCAACTAGCCTCCTCAAATTTCAACCCTCTTTCTCTCTCTAAATTTTCTCTCTTTTCGAGGCCGTTAAGCTAAATATAACTCTTACCCATTGGAGTTTTGTTTTGCGTCACAAGAAACAAAAAAGTAATAAACTTTCCAACTTTTAAATAACTTTTCTTTTCATCATACGAGAGAGGGAAAAAAAAAAAAAAAAGATTGGACAGCCATTACAGCCTTCTGACTCATACATTCAGTTGCAACATATACATATATCTATGCACACGCATATAGATATATGTACATATATACACGGATTACTGATGCACATTGTTAATCCTACGTAAAAAATATTAAGATGCGTTTGATGTATGAATTATATTTATGTTATATTTAAATATAATATATTATATTTATATAAAAAAATATTTAAATTATATTTTAATAATAAATATGTGACATGATAGATAAAAATAAAAAGATAAAAAATATATCTGATATAATTAATAAAAATAATAAAATAATTAATAATAATTATATTAAACTTAAAATATAATATAATTAATATTTAAATAAAATATTTTTATATTTAAATAAAAATTATATTATATTTAATATAATGTAAATAGGTAAAAAATTGTTATACAAATTCGTTATTCTCAAGATAATAACAAATAAAAATAAAAATAAAAGGAGAAAGTGGAGACGTGGACGTGTTATGGTTTGGGATAGTGTGGAGAGGTTTTAGAGAGAGAGATGACAAACACTGCGGTTTTGTCTTTCAGACATAAACGTCAAATCCGGCCACTATCCATTGGCTTGTCAGATTATTAGAAATAATAGCAGACATTTTTTTGAATTTTTTTTTTTTTTTTTTTTGTTTCTTTTCTTTGTTTTTCTAATTTTCTCAGCCTTGACCTGTCCCATATTCCAACCGTGGAAAATTTATTAGGATCCGTGTAATACAAGTACCTTGTGCAGAAACGTTCTGGATAGAAATATGTGAGTACAGGGCTATTTAAAATAATATTTGGATGCTTGATATCTAAATATAAAAATTTTAATAATAATATTTTGATATGTGTTTTTGATAGATATTGAAAGCGATTTTAATAAATTTTATAAAATCTAAATTTTCATGATAAATTTTGATAGGATATATGAGTAGGATTTTTTTTTTTTTGGTTCCATGACACAGAATTCTTCTGAAAAAAAGAGTAATGGACTGATTAGACATATGTAGTGAGTTTTATGCATTAAATAGGAGCTGACTAATTTTTTTTTAGGACAAATTGTTGCCGCTAGATTTATATGGCAGCAATATGTTGTTTTAATTGCCCTTAAGTATTGCTAGAAATAATATTAGAATTTTAGATTCGAATACAAAATCCAAACACGTTAACTAACTTAACCTAGAAAATAAGTTGGTCCTGTTAATTGTTTAAAAAAAAAAAAGATTTGGTCCTATTAAAGGTAATGGTTGTGATTTGCATCGATGTAGCTTTCATGGCTTCATTTAGGAGATATTTGGTAAATGTTTTTTAATACTGTTGTATTAAACGTAATATATTTTACATCAAATATAAAGTTTTACATTCAAATACAATTATTTTCAACAGTACTACGAAAACTAGGGGTGAACATCGGGTGGATTAGGTGGGTTTTTGAGAATTTTCAACCCATCTAATCAAATTTGGGTGGTTGATTTCAAATTTAACCCACCCAATTAACCCAAAATTTAAAATCAACCCACCTAATTAAATTTTTTGTGGATTGGGTGGGTTAATTGGGTTGAACATAATTAAAAAATAAAAAAAATAAAAAAATAAATATGGTTAATCATTCAATTTAAAATAAGAAATATATTGAAAAAAGATAACTTTTAGTATATTATTAGTGTTATAAAACTCTAAAAGTATCTTATAAGTTATAAACTGATATAAAAATAAAATATAAAAATTGTAAACTAACAAACAAATAATAATAAAATTTCATGCAATATAAAATATAACTAGTTGTCAAGTAATTAATGTAAAATATAAGACAAATATTATATATTATGAGGTATGAAATATATTTATTTTTACATATTAATAGATTAAGTGGGTTCGGGTTAAGTTGGATTTAAAAAAACTCAACCCAAACCCACCCAAGTAATAGTCGGGTTGGATGGGTTAGGTTGATCTCTTGATCGGGTTCGGGTTATAATGGGTTGTGTTGGCTTGGGTGGGTTTTTCGGGTTTTTCGGGTTTTTCTGGTTGTTGGGTTTTTTGTTCACCCCTAACGAAAACAATTACTATTCAAAATTTTTTAAAACAAACACATTAACTTTTCAACTCTAATTTTTTTATCTCTACTTTTACTAATCACATCAACTTTTCAACTCTAAAATATTTTTTATCCAAACATACATTTCATTCAAATACAAAACAAATACTTTTTAACCAAATACAATACTCAAAAAATAAATTATATTCAAACGCAATTAAAACAAAATGCGTTTACCAAACGACCCATTAAAATTAGAAATTTGTAGCCATAAATAACTATTATAACTAGTCATGTCACCAAATAAATGAAAAGTATTTAAGTAAAAACTATGTGATTGCAAGCCTATCTAACAGTGATTTCACATTTAACTTCTGTTATAAGATGACAGGTTTAACTTTCCCAACTCTAAACTCAAAAAAAAAAAAAAAAAAAAAAACCTCTTCATAAAGAAGCATTTATAGGAGTCTCAAAATTAATTGGTGGTCATATATATATATGCACACCCGATTATAGCAATAGGATTGATTTAATGAATGACCAACCTTAGCATCCTCAACAATAAAAAAAAACTTAACTTAGGTTTCGTTTAGTAAACGTATTGTGTTTGCATTGTATTCAAATACAATGCATTGAATGTAATTTGTATTTGAAATAAAATTATTTACATTACATTTGAATTCAATGTGTGTTTAAATGAAAAATATTTGAATTGTATTTAAATAATGAATATGTGATGTGATGAGAAAAAATAGAGAGAAAAAATAGAAAGAGAAATATAATATGTGATTTGATTAACAAAAATAATAAAAGAATGTAAAATAATAAATAGTGATTGTATTGGATTTAAAATATGATGTGATTGACATTTGAATTGATATTTTTACGTTTGGATAAAAATTACATTATATTTAAATACAATACGAATGTAGTGTTGGAAACAAACGGTACATTCTAAACTTCAAACCACATGTTATGAATCATGCACAATAACACACACACGCATAATTATATATACATATATTATTGACGAGTCATGCACCAATATATCTGATAAACGTGTTTCTGCTCTAAAAATTGTGTTAATAGATAATGAAATTTATTCCCCGGGTATTATTTTCCAAATAAACTACTACTAGATCTTCAGAACTTCAAAGAGTTGTCTAAAATTCTAAATATTTTTTTACTTCAAAATTCTAAATATTACTGTCAAGAAACATGGAAATTTTTAATTTGGTCAACAAAATGAAGTTCACATGACAATATTGGGACATTGAAAATATGCATACACATATATATAAATGTGTGTACATATAATATATATTTATATATATACATAAAACTTTTCAAGTGAATGAATTTTCAAGTTCGTTGGCATGTTGAATAGCATTTGCGTGATTTTGATACAACTTTTTAAGTGAATGAATTTTCAAGTTACTTGGCATGTAGAATAGCGTTTGCATGATTTTGACGTGTGTGTGTGTATATACACATATACATACAACCAATACTTGCATGATTTGTGGAAGATATTGCGAATTCAAGGTTTACCACCGTTGGATTGGGCCCTACTTTACCCAATTGTCAGGACATTGGACCACAAACACACGCCAAGTCTCAAACAACCCCAATACTCATCAACACCAATCATAAATAATATTGTTTTTTTTTTTTTTCATATTCTAAGAGATCAAATTAACAAACCTAAACTTGATTTTGTTGATTTTTTAGCCATTAATGGTCAGACAAATGGTTTTTCCCTATTTGACCTAAATTTTTTTCTTTTTTATTATCAAAACAAAGAAAAAGATTAACTACCAAAGGAAGACCAAGATCAAGTTTGTTTGCAATCCAAAACCGAGTAACGGTTTCAAAATAGTATTTTTTTATTTAACATTTTCAAAACCATTTCAAAAACGTCGTTTTCAACTATGTTGTTTTTTTAAGTTTTTTGAAAACGAAAAAAAGTTATTTTCACTTTTTGTTTTCATTTCCAAAAAAATATTGTGTTTTTTGGGTTTTTTGAAAATAAAATGAGATTTGAAAAAATATAACCACACAAAATTTCATTTTTATGTTTTTTAAAATATACACTCAGAAAATATAACCAAACACAATTTCAAAAACGGTCTTAACACAGTTTTCAAAATATTCTTATTTTCAATTTTTTTGAAAATAAAAAACATTTCAAAAACAATACCAAACGCCACCTTAGTTTGTAAATGTTGATTTGAAAACATAGTTCTTAAACTTTTTCAAATCTTGTTTGCTAGGATATTTGTAAGATTAAAACACTTGGAAGATGAAATATTTTTATTTGTCCTGGACATGCACTCTTTTACCGTTTGTTAGTTTTTTTTTTTTTTTTTTTTTGGGTGGGGCACTGAGATATCAAGCTTGTCCGAGTAGATTCTTTTTATTATAGTAGTTCTTTTTGTGTTTTCTCTCCTTTTTAGAGTAGTTTTATTTTATTTTATTTTACCCACTTTCTTGTATTTTCTTTCCATTATCAATTTTACGTGGGACCGGTAAATTATGAGAATGCAAAAAGGATACTAACCTAATAGACAGGGATGGAGTTAGATTTTGAGCTCAATGGGGGCACAATTTAAGAAAAAATTATAAAATAATAGCACAAAAATCAAGTAAAATTTCCAACACTTTTTCTTAATAAAATTTTATTGAATAAGTAAAACATTATAATTGTTCTCAACAAGCTCTATCTCTCTTTAAATGCCATTGCATAATGTCTTCATTATCAATAATATCAAAAATGTCTTTCTCAATATAGACAACTAAATTGTCATTTAACTAATGAACATAAAATCAAAAGCTAAAATTTAACCTACCTACAAAAAAAAATTATTATATTGTTTATATTCCATTAAAATTAATTGAGAAGAGTGTAGATAGCAGTGAAAAAACAATTAATTTTTTAAAGGTCATAAATTTAGAAACTGTAATATAATATATATATTTTTTTTTCTTTTCACTTTTTCATGTGCCCCACTGTACCCCCGTGCCAACCAGGGATGTCTTGGTAACCATCATTTATTATTTAGAAAAAATGGTAAAATGATGCCATAACATTTCCCATTTTTCCAAAGTGTATAAGTCTAGTTTCTAAAACACTGATTTTATAGATTTCAAAACAATTCTTATCAAACAAAATTTGAGGGGGTGTTTGTTTTTGTATTTAAAAATGATTTTCTATTTCAAAAAATACAGAAAATGAAAATAATCCAAAATTAACGTTTTTTTATTCAATGTTTTCAAAATTATTTTAAAAACACCGTTTTCAACTATATTGTTTTTTTGGGTTTTTTAAAAACGAACAAAATTTGTTTTCACTTTTTTATTTTCATTTTCTTCTTTCCACTCTTCTCTCCCTCTCTCTGCTTGTTTAGCATCGGTGACGAAGACTATGTTCGATAATGGCCTTCATCTATGACAAAAGGCAACGACCATGGACTGACGATAACGGCGATGGTTTACTTATGACAACGACCACCAACTTACAATGACGACCATCAACTTACGATCCAAATCTCGTCGTCATCGCCACCTAGAAATTATACTATCAATATCTTCTACTCTTACCTCTCATTACAAAACCCACCACCAAAGTTTTTTTTTAATTATAACTAATAATTTATTTTTTGTTTTTTTTAATTAAACATAAATATATTTTCATAAAATACTCACTTATAAAATGGGTTTTCAAAAAATATAACTAAACAAAGTTTCATTTCTATATTTATCTGAATATACACACAGAAAATATAATCAAACACAGTTTTAGAAATATTCTCAACATAATTTTTAAAACATTCTCATTTTTAATTTTTTTGAAAACAAAAAAATATTTCAAAAATAATACCAAACCCTATCTTAGTTTTTATTGTGATTTTGAGAACATGAATCAAACAGGCTTTGATTTTTTTTTTTTTGGTTCCTCTGATATTTATTGGTTTATGAATTTGGTATTTAATAATCCTTGGCAACCAAAGAAAAAAATGGTAGAGAATTTAATCTTTCCTTTTTTCTGACGCTATCTTCTCTCCTTGGATGGCTTATGAATTGAGGCGGTGGCAGACTGGCTGGAGAAAGCTACCGTGAAAGCAACAGGCCTTGCAATTTGAAGCAAAAGCGCTATTATCTGCCTCACTGTCCAAACTCTACAATCACATGCCACCATTATATATATATATATTTATATTTATATTTATATTTATAGATGTATATGTATACATACAAAAAATATTGCTACAGCGAAAAGTTGTGATTGATGGACATGGTATGATGGTGTTAATAAACAATACAACAGTGACAATATTATTTTGTTGGAATGAGTGGATATGACCAAAAAAACCATAATATTGCTTCATGCCATATCATAATTTCGAACAATATATCTATATCATGATGTGTGTCATTTTTCCATCGTTACTAATATTTTAGGACCATGATGATGTGATCAGCCACACTCGTAGTTCCTAGTCTTTTAGAGGCTTTAAGGGATGCAATAAGAAAGAGAAAAAATATTTGTCTAAATCTCTTCTCTCTTTCCTTTCTTTCTTTCTTTCTTTCTTTTTTTTTTTCTCTCCTTGTTTTTGGGCTAAAATTGGAGATTATTTAGAAGTTGTCTCGTGTCTCTCTTTACGAAAAACCCCATTAGACTAACCAGAGAGAAGGAGTTTGAATACAAACTCTTAGTTTCGAAAAAGAGTATTTAAATGGAGTAATAGAATCCATAGTGTAAAAAATATCATTACGAGAAATGCTTTGGAGTATTGCCAAAGGAGATCTGGATTTGTAATATGATATAACTTATTTTCTATACCAATTTATATACACATTCACATTCTATACAATTTTTATTGATACGTTTCTTTTTTTTTTTTCCCCAATAAATTTAAAATTGCCAGCTAAATAAGTAAATGCAACGCTAAATAAAAGCTGCATTGAGAACAATATTATTCCTTTTCATGTGTTGTATTGGGATGTGTCTTTTAATTTTTCACCTTACCTTAGGCATGCGTGCCTTTGTTGGTTTTTAATAGTTTGAATTCTTTTTCCAAAAAAAATAAAATAAGTAAATAAATAAATAATAATAATAACATATTGTTTGTATTTTTTATTTTTTTGATAAAATTTGAGTAAATGGTTTAACATATGATACAACTTTCTAGAAGGTAATAGCTTTACTGAGAAAAATCCTTGATCATACATAAAATACACAAGAATAATCACTACTTTTAATTTCGATGTATATTTACTTTCGTGATGTAACTATATATAATTTTATGTGCTGTATAACATTACATATTAATAATCTTAATGAACTATTGTACAAAATTATTTAACTATTGTTAATACAAAAAACCATTATAAAATAGGTTACATATTATTAATCTTAATGTTACATATATTTTTTTTATATTATATCGTTATCGGATAGGTGTGGTTGTCAAACATAAAATCATATCCATATATAAATTATAGTATATATGTATATTATCATTATAGTACCGTCCATGAAACTAAAAGTGGTTTATGCTCACAATACTACTTTTTCATGATGAATATTATTTTACAACGGTGAAATCACGTTCCATTTACTTGGGGATGGCGGTTTCCTATTATATATATTCATGTGAATATATGTACCATGGATAGATTATGGTATATACATATACCATATGCCCTATATATTTGATTCGTATACCATATGCCCTACATATTTGCTTTATCATACTGTTTATACAGTATAAACGAGTATATATCCAAGATGCCATATACTCTGTGGGATTATTAAGTTTGGCAACAACGTATATATTGTAGTTTTGCCGATATTAGAGTAACACATGTAACATTAAATTTGTTTAACATAAAACTAATACCGAAAGGGTATAACAATTAATTAACTTCTTGGTATTGTATCTTTTTAAATGTAATTGTCGGGTTGAATAAATTTCATATTGCCCAACAAAAACTATGGTCGGACAGACAGTTTAAGAAGGGATTTTAATGAATTGAACTTTTTCGGTTGAACTGCTTAATGAACCAAAATTTAGGGGCTTGTCAACTACACAACAGTAGACCCAATGGGCTTAATCTAAAAGTTTCATAGCCCAGCTATTATATAAAATTAAGAGGAAATCATTGAAATAGAACATGTTAGGGATTTTTATCCAAAATTTATGATCCGTTTAGTGAACACATTATATTTATATTATATTTAAATATAATACGTTAAATATAATTTATGTATAGAGAAAAAGTATTAGCATTGCATTTGAATACAATGTGTGTTTGGTTGAAAAGTATTTGAATTGTATTTTAATAATAAATATGTAATGTGATGGGTAAAAGTAGAGAGTAAAAAAAGAGAGAGAAAGAGAATATATGATATAATTAATAAAAGTAATAGAAAAAATGAAATAATAAATAGTGATTATATTGGATTTATGATGTGATGTGATTAGTATTTGAATAAAATGCTTTTATATTTAGAGGAAAATTGTATTGTATTTAAATGCAATACAATTTAAATGTATGTACCAAACACACTATTAGACTCCGTTTAATAAACAAATCCATATTTGTATTACGTTTAAATGTAATACATTAAATATAATTTATATTTGAAGCAAAAGTATTAGCATTACATTTGAATGCAATATGTGTTTGTGTTAAAAGTATTTGAATTATATTTTAATAATGAATATATGATGTAATAGATAAAAGTAGATAAAAAAAAAAGAAAAAGAGAAAGGAAATATATGATAAGATTAATAAAAGTAATCAAAAAAAATAAAATAATAAATAGTGATTGGATTGGATTAAAAATGTAATGCGATTAGTATTTAAATGAAATGCTTTTGTATTTAAGTGAAAATTATATTAAATTTAAATGTAATACAAATTAAATGTTACAACCAACCGCTCACTTAGATTTTTACTTTAAAATTATTTTTTATTTGATATTATAAAAAAGTAAAAATTATGAAATCGATATAAATAGGATAATACTCAAGAGATATGTACAGGGCATTCCTCAAATACGAGAGAAACAAAATTGAGGATTCAATAGATTCTCTATGAGTGGGTTTAATCGGCGACAGGCATGTTGGAGAAGAGAAAAATCTCTAAACTTGCACAATATAAGGCAGTAAACTAAGAGATTTTTAATTTTTCTTCTTTCATGTTTTTCTCATTGGATTTTCTTCTAAGAGGGTTTTACTAGAGTCTTTCTCAATTTATCGATCGAGAAAGTATTGTAACCGGTTATTGTTTTTTTGACACTTTATTTCAACCCTTCAATGGGTTTGTCTCGTTTATTTTGGTCATTATTTCTTCCTGTCTACGTGCTTTGCTGGATTTTTTGGGTGCCTATAGGCGTCCATTTATTTTGGATTGCATTTGTAAGAATTTTTATTTTTCTTAGGAGGCGTTTGGTAAACGCATTGCATTTTGATTGTATTTGAATAAAATTTGTTTTTTGAATGTTGTTTTTGGTTGAAAAGTATTTGTTTTGTATTTGAATGAAATGTGTGTTTGGATGAAAAGTATTTTAGAATTGAAAAGTTGATGTGATTAGTAAAAGTAGAGATAAATAGTGGAATTGAAAAGTTGATGTGATTGTTTTAAAAATGTTTTGAATAGTAATTGTTTTCGTAACACTGTTGTAAAATTTGTGTTTGGTGTAAAATTGTATTGTATTTGAGTAAAATTAAAATTGAATACTTTCTCCAAATGCCCCCTTAGCTGTCTTAATAAATTAGAGCAAGAAGTTTGATATATGAGAAATGATTACAAAGGTGTTAACTTAATTAGGATGTTCTCGTTACCTTCATACTAGTTGTTCATTCTCATCATTTATTAAAAAAAATAATAAAGAAAATTTTAGGCTTTATTTTTTTCCCTAAAAGATTAGAAAACATGTCATTAAACGATTAAATTAACCGATAGACAACCTCAATACCGCATTACACATCAGAATGAGTAAATACAGAACTAGCCAAAAGATGGGCAACTTTTTCCATCACGAGAATTATGATTACACAACCCACTATTAATAAATGAGAATCTCCAATCACTGGAAAAAAAGAGAGAGAGGGAGAGAGAGAAGTGAATGATATTTTTATATAAATATTTAAAGTAAATAACATGTCTTAAAAATTTTTGAATATATAATAAATTTATCATATATTTATTTTTTTCAAACAAATGAATTTGCTTATTTTAAGTATGTTATTTATCTAGTAATTTTATTATTTATTTAATAAATTAACTAAGAGTATCCAACATAATAGTAAATTAATGTTGGATCATTATCCTAACGCGCAAAAAATATTATATTTAGATCTATTTTGTGTCTTTAGGGTTTTTTTTTTCCTTGTCTTTTCTTATATAAGAAAATTCTTTCTGCAATTAACTAAGAGCATCACAAACAAAAATACTTAAAAAGGAAAAATTACATAAATAGACAGCCTTTAGACACTAAAAAATGGCTATAATTTTTTATTTAAAAAATATTTATTTATTCAATTACATAATTAATTATTAATTAATCATAATTAATTAAAAATGTATATTAATATTAATCAATTATTAATTAATTATAATAAAAAATCATTTTTTTAATTTTATTTATTATAAAACTTTCATTTAAACCTAAAAATCCCTTATTCAACGCCTGATTATTGTCCTAATGCAAAATGCTTAATCGTACGTAATGAATTTGTGGGGTCAAACAAAGTCAAACCCCTAACCCGTTCCTCCCACTAAAACCTCTCTCTCTCTCTCTGCAACTCAGTGTGCCAGTGATCATGGCGTTCGCCTTCCTCTCTTCTCCCAACCTTCTCTCTCCTCAAACCCCCTTACTTTCTCTAAAACCCAGCCGCCGCCACCACACCTTCGTCAAACCCCGCCCTCTCTCTCTCCCCTCCGGCCCTCTCCGACCTCCCTCCGCCATTGGTCCCGACGGCAAGTTCTACCCTGACCCCGCCGACGACGACCCTCCCGAAGCGCCCGAGGACTCCGGCCATGGCGTTTCCATGTTCCAGCAGATCGAGCGCCGGGCCGCCAGGGCCCGCAGGCTCCAGGAGGAGGACTTCAAGAAGCATCAGTCCACTTTCCTCTCCGCCATCGCCGACGTCGAGGACCCACCGGAAAAGCCCAGGTCCATCTACGACGACAACTCCGGCGACGATCTCTTCGGCGAGATCGATAAAGCCATCGCCTTGAAGCGCAAGGAGTTCGTCGAGCAGGGCCTTTTGAAGCCCAATCCGAGGAAAGAGGAGGTTGAGGAAATCGGCGAGTTGGATCCCGAGGAAGTCGATGATTTGGAGGAGATTGACGAGCTTCAGGGGCTTACTGTTGGTTCTGACGATGCGGATTCGGAGAATTTCGACCATGAGGTTGGTGAATTTAGTACTAATGATCGTAATTCGTCTTTGGGTCCTTCGTTTTTGGATTTCGACACTTATGGCAAAGCTAGGGCTAGAATTGTTGAACCTAAGTTCAAGATTAGTTTGGCTGAGCTTCTGGATGAGAGTAAGGTTGTGCCTATGTCTGTTTATGGCGATTTGGAGGTGGAGATTACTGGGATTCAGCATGATTCTAGGCTGGTTAGCGCAGGCGATTTGTTCGTGTGCTGTGTCGGGCTTAAAACCGACGGACATTTGTATTTGAGCGAGGCTGATAAGAGAGGGGCCGTGGCTGTTGTAGCTAGTAAGGAGATAGACATTGAGGAAACATTGGGGTGTAAGGCATTGGTTATTGTGGAGGACACAAGTGTGGTACTTCCTGCATTGGCGGCAGCGTTTTATAGGTTTCCGTCAAAGAATATGGCAGTGATTGGGATAACTGGGACGAATGGGAAAACGACCACCACGTATTTGATAAAAAGCATGTATGAAGCGATGGGGTTGAGGACTGGGATGTTGAGTACGGTTGTGTATTATGTGCACGGGGACAACAAGCTGGAGTCTCCGAACACGACGCCGGATGCTGTTCTGGTTCAGAACTTGATGGCGAAGATGCTGCATAATGGGGCTGAAGCGGTTGTCATGGAGGCTTCTTCTCAAGGGTTAGCCCTAGGGAGGTGCAATGAAGTCGATTTTGATATAGCGGTGTTCACGAATTTGACAAGAGACCATTTGGATTTTCATGGGACTGAAGGGGAGTATCGGGATGCTAAGGCAAAGTTGTTTGCAAGAATGGTGGATCCAGAAAGGCATAGGAAAGTTGTTAATGTAGATGATCCAAACGCATCTTTTTTCATTGCACAGGGGAACCCGGATGTTCCTGTCATAACCTATGCAATGGAGAATAAAGTTGCGGATGTGCATCCTCTTAAATTTGATCTCTCCCTCTTTGAGACGCAGGTTTTGGTTAACACTCCACATGGTATATTGGAGATATCATCAGGTTTGCTTGGAAGGCATAACATTTACAACATTCTGGCTGCTGTGGCAGTTGGGATTGCAGTTGGGGCTCCTTTGGAGGACATTGTTAGAGGGATTGAGGAGGTTGATGCAGTTCCAGGAAGGTGTGAGTTAATAGATGAGGAACAGGCATTTGGGGTGATAGTAGACTATGCTCACACTCCTGACGCCTTGTCCAGGTTACTGGATTCTGTAAGGGAGCTAGGAGCAAGGAGGGTTATTACTGGTATTCTTCTTGCCTTTTTGTTTTGATTTTTATTTGGTCATGATTGCCTTTCTTTTAGGAGCTAAGAACTATAATGTGTTGAATATTTAGGTTTTGGATAGGATGGAACTATATATTATTTATGCCCAACTTTTCTTTCTTTCCACGCAGTCATTGGTTGTGGTGGAGAGAGGGATAGAGGGAAAAGACCCATGATGGCAAAGATAGCAACTGATAAGAGCGATGTCACAATTTTAACATCCGACAATCCAAGGAATGAGGATCCCTGTAAGTACAGCTAGGATACTCCTACTTGTAATCAGTACATGTTTCATTTTCGTTCAAAAAAAAAAAAAAATCGTTGGCACTAATATTTTTGGTGCTTGGAATAATGATACTGAATTGTGCATTCCACTTTATCAGTGGACATCTTGGATGATATGTTGGCTGGCGTGGGATGGACAATGCAGGACTATTTAAAATATGGAGAGAATGATTACTACCCTCCTCTTCCCAATGGTCATAGACTTTTCCTTCATGACATTAGAAGAGTTGCTGTGCGCTGTGCTGTCGCCATGGGTGAGGAAGGTGATATGGTTGTAAGTTCTTGAAAGCCTGTCTTTTTATATTCTCAAGCTTTATGCATAAGTATCACGAATGTGGTTATAAATAATGATAACGTTGCTGGAAATGCACTCCAGTTCTACAAAATATTTTCCTTGTTAACTTGGATTTTGCTGGTTGTTCACTGCAGGTGATTGCTGGAAAAGGTCATGAAACATATCAAATTGAAGGTGACAAAAAGGAGTTCTTTGATGACCGGGAGGAGTGCCGAGAGGCATTGCAGTATGTCGATGAGCTTCACCAAGCTGGAATAGATACTAGTGAATTCCCATGGCGGTAAGATCATATTCTATTACTAAAAAACTTAGATACCCAGAAATAGAATGAGTGGGAAGCAAGATAGGGGTGCATAAGAGATACTATATTGACAACAATTTTTTTTAAAATTTTCTTGTCTATTGTGATGCAGGTTACCAGAGAGCCATTAAGATATTTCAAAAGGGGCATTAAAAATTAAGGCTACCTGAGGACGCGTTACATGTGCCTTAAGCTGATGATCGCATTACGTGAGGAGATTCTTTTATTCTTTTGAGCAGTTAGTGTGAACCATGTAGGTTGTTTTGGTATGTTGCAGGGATGATGTAATTTATGCAAAGGCACTTGTTAATGGCTCCATGGATAGAAAGAAACGGTTTGTACTCCACCACCTCAATCGATGATATATGTGCGTGTATATATATATATATATAATATGCCTATATGGTCTGGCTACGGTCTGACCATCATTCCAACATTACCTTTAGAAGTGAGATGTACAATATGACGTTTATTCATTACTGACATTAGAACGGTATTGAGACTTAGTTATCCGAGACTATTATTACAACCTCTCAGTGTCAGTTTATGGTGATTAAATGTAGTGTTATGTTTATCACTTTAATATATTACAAAATAGAAGTATGGTCATGTACATGTTTATATATAGATGTATTATGGAGAAACACTGCGTTTAATTTGAGAATTGTATTTTGTATGTACAGGTAGGCTTATCTTTGTCACCAGAAGCATTGGTGTAATCATATAGAAAGTTGAAGCCTTTGACCTTACGAGGTTGAAGGTAAAATTTTGCATGCAGGTGTACTTGTAGGATTGTATTGCTGTGTAAACAGAAGTACTCTGAGTAGAGAGCTAATGTAAAACCTTTGAATTGATCCAATTTGTAAATCCAATTTTTATCTGCTGTAAATATAATGCGTTCACGTTCTTGGTTATTACCGTAATCCTCCCTAACCGAGAGACAGTATGTAAATTAAAATGTGTGAGTTTCTCTTTTAAATTTCTTGATCAAATTAATTCAGTGATGAAGAGAGAACATAATCTCATGTTCTTGTTCGTTCGTTTTTTCTACTTACTTTTATTGCTCTTAATAATCTTAATTAAGGCAGTGTTTACGACGAGGAGACCAAAATACAATGAAGTTTAAATTTTGGATCATTTATCAGGTTTTGGCTGTGTATGATCTGATAGCAAGATCCATATTTTACAAATAATTTATACAACGGTGAGTTAGTTGACATGTTAGTTTTTTTTTTTTTTTGAACAAGTTGGTTATCTTCAAATCAATTAATCCATGTAAACTTTTTTGTATGTTAAACTAATATTTATATTGTTACAAAATGACAATCCAATTAATTTTATATTGTTGCAGGTTACTTTCCCCAAATGGAGAGTACATTTTTCCAAAGCGTGCATATATGTTGGTGTTTGTAGTGTTTGTCTCCTCCATTTTATGCCAAGAACCTTGACTACAACGCTGACTTGGTTTCCAAAAATAGGAATCTATTGGGATAATTACATATATATATATATATAATTAATGTGTGTGTGTGTGTGTGTGATTTCCAAGGTCCCCAGTCTCAATCTATTATAACAACTGCTATGGAAATTTGTCTTTTACTAGCAGTTACGTGAACAGAACCAAAAATTCTCCTGTATGGAGATCCACTACACCACTTTTATCCTCAAAAAAATTTTTTTTTTCAATATGTATATATATAATCCATCTATATCTATACCTTAAAATTATAGATTCAACCTTCGGGGGTTTAACTAATATAATGGTTCGAACTTACCTTTTTTTTTTTTTTTTTTCCTTTCACTTTATTGAAACAATGAGAAACAACTTCACACTGTTGGATGATTTAAATCGAGTCTAATTATAGATTGCGTTACCCTATTACCTATTTATATATCTAATTCATAATGACAAATAAAAAACATGGTTCTTTGTATAGATACTATATCGATCATGTCAAGAAACTTCATATGAAATTCTGACCAAAAAATGTATATTGAGAAAAAGATTTTTCTTTTTATTAGCAGGTAGGTTTTCTCAAACTAGTATGTGTGTGTATATGCGCACAAGAGTGTTTCCTACTAACAAACAAGAAATTTCATGCAAACTTTTCTTAACTTCAAACATGTCGTATTATCACATTCAAAATATTACTCCCTTTTAATATTTACTTTTTAAGATGTGAATAGATAATACATGTCTTACATCCGATTCAATTCCTATTAAGATATGAAGTAATTTCCTTTTATTTTACAGGAAAAATCACCATATTTTCCGGAATCCTCACATCACTACACACGTTAAGAATTTGACCAAGAAAGAAAAATATATAATTTTGAGAAAACATATTGGAAAAAAAAAGGAGAAAATTTTAAACTTATTCGAAACCTTAGAAAATAAAAATCTAGCAAATTTGTCTTTCAATTTAATTTTATAATCCTTCCAAGTGCTAAACGTCCCAATAATTAAAAAAGAAGAAGAAGATGATACTTAAAAAACAATTTAATCACATATGTATTTTATTTTTAAAGAACTGATTTGGTAAGTAAGAGTCCAACAATCAAAGGCAAGCGAAATGCATGGTCAAGACAAACTCCATCGCCATGATAACAAAAGGAGGGGTTTGGTAAAATCAGATTAAAAAAAAAAAATCTTTTTTGGTTTGTGAATGTAAGTGCCTTTTGCAATCCCTAATTATTTTCAATAAAAGAGAACAGTGCAAACTTTTATCAAACACTGTTGCTAAAGCAAAAAAAAAAACAAAGAGGAGTTATTATTATAAACGTAGTTGAGGTCTGCCCACTATCCATCCAACAATTGCAGACCAATTTATTGGAAAGAGAGAGTGGAAAACCCAAAAAAAGAAAAAAAAAATTTCCATTACTTTTCTCTGCCACTCTCTACCCAACCACTTAACTCACCAAATACAGCAAAACACTGCACACATGGAAACAACAATTATCAAAATTCTAGACAGACAAAGAATATAGTTTTCCATTTTTGGGAGATATAAAAACTCAAAAAATACTTACTCCCAAACATATTTTTCTTCTTCTTTTTTGTGAGACAAATGCTGTGAGAGTGTTTCTGAGATGATGAGAATCAGGAAAGGAGTTTTCTTGGTCCCAAATAAATTCCAATCCAACTTATATTATACGGTGAGAAAAATCTCTCTCTCTCTCTCTCTCTCTCTCTTAAATGTATGTATAAACCACCCAATACCTTGGTGACAATATATATTTTCTTGTTTGTTGGATGTTTTTGTTATGATATTTTTCTTCTTTGTTTGGTACCCTTTTACAAGTTTTTATTTATTATTTTTGTTTGAGTTTCTGGGTTTGTGAGACTTTGAAACTTTCTTTTGTTTTGATGTATTATTTTGTGATTATCCCAATTGTTTGATGTTAAACTGGTCATTGATAACCAAAAAAAAATTCAATTTCATTACCTGAACTTGTGTGTTGATTATGTTATTGATATTTACTAGTCATTGGATGTCCCTTTCTGTGGTTCTTCCGATATTTTTTGTTTCAGAGTTTGTTGTGATATTCTCTATCAGTGTCAGACACGAATGAACAAATAAAAATTCGAATGTTCCTGTATGTAGTTTCAGATACATGCATACACGTATATTTATATGCATATAACATACATATTCGAAATCTATGAAGTGTATATGATATTGTATATTTAATCTATTTGTCTAGTTTCTTCTTTTTCTGCCTTCAATTCCATAATACACAAAATGACATTTTTTTCATGCTTTGGATTGAAGGGCATTGTTGTTATTCAGCAACATTTGTGATTCAAGAAGCCGAGGTCTAAATTTTCGGTGCTTGTCCATTGCGGTGCGAACCAAAGTCAGCAAAACTCCGGTTTTGTTGGTGTTCCCTTGTTCCAACATGGAAAATGAAACAAAGTTTGAGCAGCACTTGAAGTTCAGAAGAGGAGAAAACGGCTTTGATTACCCTGGCCATGAGGTGAAAGCGAGTTCAAGTAGTGCGCGATCTCGCAGGAAGCATAAACTCGTTTCGAGTTTGATTTCGGTCGACAAGGGTGGAGCCATGAATAAGTGTGGAGTCCAGAAGAATGACAGAAGGGAATTTACTGAAAGGAGTACAAGGGACACTTTAACTAGTAATGGCTTGAAGAAGGAATCTAGCCAAAAAAAAAGTACTGAAACCAGAGGTGATGAGTCTGCTGCTGTTATAGATGATGTCAAATTCTTTATGGAGTCCTTATTAGAAGATCTTAATGCGGGAAGACAGAATCTGTTTGTGTGGATGAAGGATGAAATGCGAAAATTGATGGCGAGGGATGCTGATGTTCAGTTTGGACAGAAAGAAACCGGAAACGAAAGAAGTTTCCAATTCCAAGCAGATGATCAAGACAATTTTGGGGAGAATATGGAACATCATGATCAAAGTGACTTCGACGAGAACATACAGCTGCATCATCAAAAGAACAGCTTCAAGGAGAACTTCGCTATGCATAGCTTCAAGGAGAATTTTCACATGCAGCATCACAACAAGGTTCAGAATGCAAAAGTGCAGAACCAGACAGATTTCGAAGAAAATGTAAATGTGCAGTCTCAAAACAGCTTCAAATCCGGAATTAGAACACAATCCAGTAGTGATGGATCTTTGATGAGGTCTATTGAGAGCAAGGAGGAATCGGGTTTTGATAACTATTATCAGACGCTTGAAGATTTAGATGTTTGTGCCCAATCCACTAGAGAAGAAAGCTTGGCATTACAGGTTGAGCCAAATACTCAACATTTTCCTGCCGACCAGGGTAGAACTTTAGTGAACATAATCGAAGGGAAAAGGACACCAAATCTTAATTTTCACGAAGTGCTTGAATGTCAAAGTGCTTACGATCAAGAAGTCGAATCCACTACTTCATCTATGAAGGAAAAAGGAGAAGCTCAAGTAGCTTCTTCAATGGACTTTACCGTGCCCACTGCGTTAACTGGTCAGCCTTGTCTCAACAATCGTGGGCTTGATATTTCTTGTTGCAAATTCATTCAACCAACAGTTGCTGGAAACAGATATGGTATAAACGTGGGAGGAGAAAATCATCATGGATATGTTTCGGGCGTGCAAATGGAAGAACCAAAGAGAAGCGCTGCTAGACTATGTTCTGGTAATGTGGACTCTCTTGTCTTCAATCTCTGGAGATGAGTTTCCTGCTTCCCTTCATCAGGGTGTAGATACTGGTTTCCTCATTCCAAGAAACCAGTTTATTTTCGACCGAGAAAGAAACAGCATCTCGGGTTTGAGAATGGATGGTGGAGCCATGAACTTCTCTGGAGGAATCTATAATTTATCAGAACATAAATCTGCCAACAAGTTTAGCAGCCATTAAAAAATAAAAAATGAAAGTACGCTTAACTCATTTCCAAATCCCAGCCCCGGCAACAAGATCTGCTTCCGAGGTAAGTGTATTGGATTTGAACACAACAGGAACCAAAATGCAGTACTTGGTGTCGTTCAACAACGGCCCATCACACCTTCCTTAAGGTCCTTTTTTTTTTTTTTAATGGTTATTATTATTATTTTTGCTTACTTTCAGTTAGGAATAATTAGGCTTCATTTTCAGGAACATTCACCAATTTTCTTTGTTTTGGAGGTGTGATTTGGCATGCCCCTAATTATCTGGAGGAAAGAGCAAAGTAAAGTAAAAGAAGCATCAGATTACTGTTGAAACTTTGTCAATCTTATCACTATTGCAGGAAAAAAGTCTCTGGGAATTTTCTCATTGATTTGGCTTTTGCTTTTTCAGGAGGAAAAGAATATATATATATATATGTATAGTGCTAAGATTTGCTTCTTCAAATTAGTATTATAGGTACTGAATGGTATCTGTTCTTTAAAGTTTACAGAAATCTTCAACTCACTATTTGATTCCCTTCCCCCAATCAGAATCTTTACCTGTCTGCCACTATAGAGAACTACTCAAGTCCTCATAAAGCAGCCTTTCAGAGTGCCATGAATTTGTGCCAAGTAAAACACACTTTTCAGAACAAGTAACTAGATGAGTTTAATCCCTATCCATTATGCATACATATAAATATACCAAGGAGTTAAATCTCTGCACCCTTTTAGTGAAGATACAATTGTTGGGTAGGAAAAAAACGAAAAAAAAAAAAAAAATTGCATTGTGTTTGGATTTTATGGTGTAGGGAGAAGAATTCCCGACACTGATGTCAGGAATACAATTACTTGCGAACCATGAACTTTGAATTGCAAAATGGAGAAACAACGCAGGACGGCATCCCATTACTAACTGATAAACTAACAATATTACTAGAAACATGTGGAAAATGAATCCTCCACAACTTTTTTGTTGCTTCTCTCTAGAAGAAGTTACAATACAATGGTCGAGCTAAAAATGGTTTCTCTTTATTATTTTTTTCTTTTTTGAAAAGGGAAATCTTTTTGTTTCACTTTATTAGAAAGCATTTATCCTTCCCAAAATTTAAAAAAAAAAAAAAACCCAATTCTTGATTGGAATAAAACATTTTCCCCCCTTTTTTCTTAATGGAATATATGGTAGATTTTTTAGTCCCGTACTTCTTAGAACCGCCCAAAATAGATTACCTACGCATCATGTCAGCCACCTGTTAGATATGCCAGAAAGTAATAGCTGTGGATAATGTTGGAGGGATGGTAGGACTGAAACTGTCCATGAAGGGGGCATGAGTTCATGCTTTCACATTCTCACTATTCACTATTTTATATCTATATATATATATATATGAGAATGTATATTCTTGTTTTCCATTATTTCCTATATTTCATATTTTGCCTTTTCAATTCCCGTTTAGTGTTCATAACCAACTCAAATTCCCAATCTTGTTTAAAGTTGTATTTCTTCGGACAAACATATTCACAATCATGAGTTACGTAATTTCGTTTGAAGTCAACTTGTGTTGATAAAGGGTTGAAATGAATATAAAATTATTCATGACGCGACTATCCTTCATAAGTGTTGGTTTTTAGTTGCATTATTGGTCAATATGATATGTGGGACTGGTTTAAGATATTGTCGCACCACATGTTCGGTCTAAAAACAATGCAACGCAGACACAATCCTGTGAACAACGTTCCGTTGTCGAGGACTTGTGAATATATATATAAATATATATATATATTTAGCACAAGAATTTTTTTTTTTGTATCACGACTTTTAAATGAAGTAAAAAACTAATCCCATTCTCATATTCAATAATTACAGAATTTTTATAACAGAAAACGTATATATCATTCATCATACTTGAACTACATGGAAATTATTGACAGAGATTAGAAGGGTAAGACCAAATATGCAAATCATTAATAATTGAAGATGCCAAAAATGATAATACAAGAAAGAAAAGGTCCTTGAAGTTGAAAATATGAAACTTAACATCAAACGTACTTCCAAAGGTTCACTGATCAGATTATTTTATTAAAGTCCGTTTAGATACTGTTTTGGAGGTTTTTTTTTTAATAGAAAAAAGTTGTTTTAGAAAATATGATTAAAGAAAAAAACCTATTTGAAGTGAAAAATGTAAAATTTTAAAAATTAAAAAAAAATTTAATATGAATATTGTTTCGTTTCTCTCGAAATTTATGTAATTTATAAAAAAAAAATCATCTTATTTGAACTTGTATACGAAAGTTATGAACTTTTAAAATTTGAAATTTAGGGTCCGTTTGGATGGGGTGTCTGTTTTTGGAAAATAAAAAAATTTTAGATATGAAAAATAAAAAGTTGTTTGGAATTTTTTTTAAAAGTGAAAAGTTGTTTGGATGGATGAAAACTTTTTGTTTCTATAGAGCTCTTTTTTAATTTTTCAAAAATGAAAAATGTTGGATGTTCAGATACGGAAATTTAGGAATGTTCATTTTTCTTGAAATGAAAAATTTTTCATTTTCCAAATTTCAACGTGTCAAACAGACGTAGGGTTATTATAGTATTTTAGAGATTAAATAGTGAAAAGTGATGGTAAGGTAAAAAAAAAGTTATTTTGGAAATATTTTTTTTAACCCCCCAAATGCCCCCTAGCAGTAAAACAAATGTTCAATTATTTAATTTGAGCATCCATTTGTTTCATTAGTTTGAGTTAAAATTTTTCAATTTAGTTTAAAATGAAACAAGTTAATGCTTTAAGTTAAGTATTTGGTGTTCAAATTGGAATTTCAAAAATTTATCTTAAGTTGAGTGTAGGAATATTGTTCAAAGCTTGAACTTAAAGTTAAAACTAAGTGTTTTAACTAAATGCATGATTGAACTAAAAGTTAGAACTGAGTGTTTTAACTAAATGCGTGGTTGACAATTGAGAATGAACCTTTTGGACTAAAACCGACTATCCTAACAAACGCTAAGGGGCGTTTCGTAAAGGTTTTACATTTTAATTATATTCAAACGCAATGTAATTTTACACCAAATGTAAAGTTTTGTATTTAAATACAATCTTTTTTAATAGTGTTATGAAAACAATTATTATTCAAAAGTATTTTAAAACAATCACATCAACTTTTCAACTCTACTATTTATCTCTACTTTTATCAATCACATCAACTTTTCAACTCTAAAATACTTTTTATCCAAACACACATTTCATTCAAATACAAAACAGATACTTTTCAACCAAACAAAATATTTAAAAAATGAATTACATTCAAATATAATTAAAACACAATACGTTTTACCAATCACATCAAATTTTCAACTCTAAAATATTTTTCATCCAAACATATATTTCATTCAAATACAAAACAAATACTTTTCAACCAAATACAGTATTTAAAAAATGAATTTCATTCAAATGTAATTAAAACATAATATATTTACCAAACATCCTGTAAATTATTTTCACGAATGACCTTGAATTACAAGTCGAGTCTCGTGGTGGTTTTTGATTTTTTATTTTAAATATTACATTATTTTGAACTTTTTTTAATACATAAATGATCCTTTCAAATTACATGAATTTCAACCAAAACTGATACGATAATTAAACATTTTTCAAAAAGGAAATTAAATTGATGATGTAATATATATTTAATAAAAATATGACTTACTTTCAAATTATATTTCATAAAGGTGTAATTTCAGCCTAAAAAAATGGTTAAGTACGATTTTATTTATAAATAATGCCAATGTAATAAAAACTTATTCAATTTTTATCTTTTTTTTTTCTTTTACATAATATTGATTGATAAATTGTTTAGCATTAATAATGTGTAAAATCAAAAAAAAAAAAAATCAAGGGACTGACGTAAGATTTGAGTGTATGTGAAATGACCCAATTTTCATTAACAAATTTTAAAAAATAATTAACAACAAAGGTTTTTCTTTTTTCTTTTTTCTTTTTTTAATGCAAAGCCTTAAACGTCGGCTTTTTGAGGTTGCTCTGTTGGGAAAAACGTGTGATCTCTGTAGCAACGTTGTCGTTATTAACTCGCAGTAGATCCATTGTCCTTATTAAAGTTACTCAAACTTTTGTCCTCCAGTCATTTTTCCACCGAACCCAAACAATGAATAAAAATCATTTCTGTCCTTTTTTGGGGTTTCACTTCCCATAAGAACAAAAGAAAACCTCTTTGGCTTTCCTTTCTTACATGTAAGAGGGAAAACCAGTTGGAAGCTTAGTAAATCTCGTGGAGTTGTTGAAGAATCTCAATGGATTTGCAGAGAATTTTCTTGGTCTCAGTTCTAATTCTGCTGGTTTTTAGTTCTTGTCCAGTGAAAGCTGGGGATATCGTGCATGACGACGAGAAGGCTCCCAAGAAACCCGGTTGTGAGAACGACTTCGTTCTGGTACTTCAAACTCTCGTCTCTCTCTCTCACTCTTTTTCGTTTTTTTGTTTGCCCATTTATTGTTTTCGTGATTTTTAGCACTGGGTCTTGCTCAAATTTCGCACTTTTTTGTTCATTTCGTTTCTGGGTTTTTGTGGGTTAATTGTTTAGTTGCTCAAGTTCTGCTCTTTTTTCTTTTTGCCCATTTCATATTTTCGTGTTTTGAGTACTGGGTCTTGCTCAAATTTCACTCTTTTTGTTCAATTCGTTTGTCGGTTTTATTTTTATTATTTATTTATTTATTTAGTTGCTGAAGAAACCGATGATGGTGATCTTAAGTTGGACTTCCAGAAAAAGAAATTACAATTTTCGTTTTTTTTTCCCTTCTCTTTTTGGAGTAAGAATTTGTTTGATTATTTTGTTTTCGTGCGGGATATAATTTGTTCAGACAATGTGGTTTTGGGAGATGTTGAAACTAGAGTTAATAGATTTTCTGGTTTGTGGTTTAACTTATGATTCTCTAGAGTATTCCTTTTAGTTTCAGCTTGGGCCACGTTGAATTGTATGATTTTTTTTATCAGATTATAGAAATATTGGATTTTGGTCTGGTGAAACTTTCTTCCTTATGAGTTCATGGAAATGGATCGAATTTTTAATGATTTTATCTAAATGCCAACAAAATAATCTATCATTCCTGCTTTTTAGGTAAAAGTGCAAACTTGGATTGATGGTGTAGAGGCTAGTGAATTTGTTGGTGTTGGTGCTAGATTTGGCACCACCATTGTGTCAAAGGAGAAGAATGCAAACCAAACGCGCCTTACTCTTTCCGACCCTCGTGATTGCTGTAGTAAGCCAAAGAATAAGGTATTTCTATCAAACTAAATACTTCTAGAGCTTTGTTTAGGAGTCTCAACACTTTATTGCAAACATGTTATTTGTTATGAGTATTCTTTGCTATGTATGTGATTTGGAATTCTTAGCTTGTTGGAGATGTCATCATGGTAGATCGAGGTAAATGCAAATTTACAACTAAGGCAAATGTTGCAGAAGCTGCTGGTGCTTCAGCCATGCTCATTATAAACAATCAGAAAGGTATATAGACTATCTCAGTATAATACATGTTTGTAACTAGAAATATTTTGTTAGGGCAGCTTCTTTTTGTTAGATACCATGTTACTAATTCTACTTCTTTTGCAGAACTTTATAAGATGGTTTGTGATCCAGATGAAACCGATCTGGATATAAAGATACCATCCGTCATGCTGCCACGAGATGCTGGTGTGACCTTGGAAAAAATGTTAATGAAGAGTTCATCAGGTAAGCTTTTTTTACGTCTTAATGACTGCAAGGAAACTATATTTGTTTTTGAAATTTTTCTTACACGTGTCTTAGATTTTTTGTTGCTTTCAGTGGATAGTAATTAGTTTTCTCCAAATCAAGTTGTATCAGAGATATATACATCATACCTTTAATCTTTGGGCAGCCGTTTTGGTTTGTGGGATATAAAAAATCCCCCTTGTTCTATAACCAGACTTGATGAAATAAATAGGTCATTTTTTCAAAAATCTCAACTTGGAGTAACTAAACATAGCTGTCAATTTGAATATGTCTTGGTTAGTAATCATGTCAAAATTATGCAAACAAGTATTGTTCAACGCAGATGCTTAATTGATAATTAGCATATTCTGTCCATGAGCTAACTTCGATTCGCATGAGACCTTTACATTGAACACAAATTTGGCCTAGATATAGCTTGTTAAATGCAATAAAGGTTTTATTGTATCTAAGTTTTAATTTGGTATTTTGACCATTCACTAAAGACTTACAATGATTTGCCCAAGAGTTAAAACTCAAGTGCACAAACTTGTTCTAGGTTCAAGTTATGTTTTGGTTGTATCACCCTCATTTTAGTCACTACTGAGAGTTCTTTAATTTTGGCCCCTATGCAGTATTCGTGCAATTGTACTCTCCACGACGTCCGGTAGTTGACATTGCCGAAGTATTTTTATGGTTGATGGCAGTTGGTACCATCTTATGTGCATCTTACTGGTCTGCATGGAGCGCCAGAGAAGCAGCTATTGAACATGACAAGCTATTAAAGGTATTCTCTGCCATATTTAAATTAAAAGGGGCTAGCTTTATGCACACAAAAAACAATAGAAATAGCACATACATACGTAGACACACCTCCTCGCACATGAGCACTTGTGAGTCTTCTTCAGGGCCTTGTTGTTTTACTGATTTTTAAGCGTATCTTGCTCTTGTAGGATGCTGCTGATGACATTCCAAGTGACAAAGTCACGGGTCCAGGTGGTGTAGTAGACATCAGCACAACATCAGCAGTCCTTTTTGTTTTTATTGCTTCATGCTTTTTAGTCATTCTTTACAAGCTAATGTCAATCTGGCTGGTTGAGATTTTGGTTGTCCTTTTCTGCATTGGGGGCATAGAGGTATAAGTCTCCCGTGGCTCTAGTTTGTGTTTATGTTTGCATCCATCTATATTATATATCTGCAAGATACTTTTAAATTTCATTTTTGTGCATGCATAATGAGGGGGGAAAAAGTTGAATTCTCCCAATCATTGTTCTACTTGCATTTGGAAAGTATACAAACTCGGATGTTATTAGTTTGGGCTTATTGCTTTTTCCAATTTTCATGCCTTATTAAAAATGTAGAACTTTTTTTATAGAAAAGCAATCGTTGACCATTAAAATGGTTGATGTGCTAGTCAATTAGATCTGGTCAATTAGTGATTGACCGATAAATCATTGACTGACATTAGTTTAACTCTTATCCATATTAGTCAATCATTGACTTTTGACCAAGTGCTCAATCACTAATCGACCATTTTAAAGAAATTGGCCATTTTCCTAATTTAACAAAACTTGGGACATTTATTAGAACAATGCTTAAAAAAAATAAAAATAAAAAGGGCCATTTTCTCACATAACACTTTATTGTATTTCTTAGGTGAAGTCTAACTTCTAGTTTCTTTATATGCAGGGTTTGCAAACTTGCTTGGTTGCTTTACTATCTAGGTACATTCATCTCTTACGAAGATATGACTCGAGTGTATTGAAGATTTTCCTTTTGATAAAATTATTCTGCCACACTATTCTCATCATTTAACTAGGAAAAGAAATCTATTCATATCATAAAACTTGCAAGGCAAGGTTTACATGTTAAATAGTTTTACGCTATAAAAGATGGTTTTTCAGTTAATTTTCTTCCATTTGGTTGAAATATTTTGACAATATGGTTCCAAGCTTCAGGCTAAATGTGCATGCTTGATGCTTCTCCAGGTGGTTTAAACATCCTGCAGAATCATACATTAAAGTACCTATCTTGGGAGCTGTCTCACACCTTACACTGGCTGTTTCTCCATTCTGTGTAGCGTTTTCTGTTCTTTGGGCAGTTTATCGCAAGGTTTCCTACGCTTGGATAGGTCAAGATATACTTGTAAGACAACTTTTGTATTTAATTAATTCTCCCTGGAATGTAAGTGCTAGCGGCTTATGTTGGTTTGTTAATCCTTGTTTTCACTCTAATTGTTTTTTAATCAGGGAATTGCACTAATAATCACGGTTCTTCAAATTGTTCGCATACCTAATCTCAAGGTAAGCAGTAGATGCCATCAGGCATATTGTTTGGTAATAACAGTGTCGTTATGCACTTTCAAATTCTCTAAATCATTTCCCCTTGATTAAATTGCTGGACTGTAACAATGGCTATGATTTAAAGTAGTCAATTTTGGAAGGTATGCATATTGGATACAAGAAAAATCTCTCCTTTAAAACGTCCCTCAATTGAAATTTTATTGCTATTTAAGCTTTTCTCTTTAATAGTCTTTTTCACACTGCTACATTGTGTGGTTTTTAAGTCTCTATGGTACTTATGGGAAACATGATTTATAGTTAATATCATCGTCTAGTTCTTAGAAATGAAGCGCTTATTATTTTTAATGATTGTCTTGAGTTCATATGACCTTGTTGTTAGACTGATATGAACCGGTTTGTAAAACAGGTCGGTACGGTCCTCTTGAGTTGTGCCTTCTTGTACGACATCTTTTGGGTTTTTGTTTCCAAAAGATTGTTCCATGAAAGTGTGATGATAGTGGTAAGTATTCCTTGTTACTTTTACCCTGTGCTAAACCATGATAAGTACAAAGTTGAAAATTTGGGCTTTGACATGTGTAAGAGTTGTTTTTCTGTTATTTTAGGTGGCTCGCGGTGACAATAGTGGAGAGGATGGTATTCCGATGCTACTAAAAATGCCACGCATGTTTGATCCATGGGGCGGTTACAGTATCATAGGATTTGGTGACATCCTACTACCAGGATTGGTTGTGGCATTTTCACTTAGGTTCAAGCCTCTGCTTATTTCTTACTCGATTTGTTATTGGTGCAGCAATATTTTTTACTCCCATTATTGCTTGGATAAAAGAATAAAAAAAAAAAGAAACAGAAAATAAAATTGACGAGGGAAAGAAAACTGAAGCTTTTGAAATTTTCTTGTGTTTCATAATCCATTTTCAGTGGTCACGTTTTTCTATTTATTTCCTAACTCATCCATGCAAAAACATATAGGAATGCATGTATTTGATCAACTCAATTCATCATGTTGCAGGTATGATTGGCTGGCAAATAAGACTCTCCGAGCTGGTTACTTCTTCTGGGCAATGTTTGCTTATGGTTTCGGTAAGAAAGAAGAAATAGCTTACTACGTTCTTATCAATTTTCAATAATTGCATGCTCTCTAACAAACTAAAGTCAGTTTGGCATTAACTTGCTCGTATAATTACCATTTCCTGAGCTTCCTGTATACTTATCATTCGGAACCTCTTACAGGTCTTCTCATTACATATGTGGCGTTGAACTTAATGGATGGCCATGGCCAACCGGCGTTGCTTTACATTGTCCCCTTCACGCTCGGTAATTTCTCATCATCTTTTTCTCCAGCTAAACCATAGACGGTTCTTTATTTTCAACAAGTCATCAGGAACTAAAGTTGAAACAGATTTTTCACAAATTCACACATAAATATGCAGGAACTTTTCTGACTTTGGGAAAGAAGCGAGGTGACCTTCGGGTTTTGTGGAGCAAGGGTGAACCCGAGAGACCATGTCCGCATGTCCGACTCCAAGAGTGTCAAGAATTGGAAGAAGACAAATAGGAGAGCTTTCCTAGCTGTATGATATTATCGGTTTGTTGGTAACCTATTGCTTAGTGATGGGCAAATATTGTGAAGCAATTGTCTCTCAAGCACACTATTGCATCACGGGCTAGAGAGCAATTATCTGACCCTTAAAAAGTTGTACAGAGCTTGTTCATTAGTTAAGGTCAGTTTTGCTTGACTACTTGAGTTGGCAATTCCTAGCTTTGGACACCACGAAAAGAAAAATGCAAAAGAAAAAAAAAAGGATGGGTGATGTGAAGTTCTTATTATGTTATGTGATTATGTAAAAGTCGAGCTGGCTAGAGTATTACCTCGATGTTCTGTCGATATACTTTATTGATAAATTGATGGAATTGCAATGAGTCAATGGCAACTTTACTTTTCTCTTCTTTTCTCTTCCCTTCTTTCTTTTTCTTTTCTTCTCTTGCTGAAAACAATGACAACTTTTACCTGATGCTGAACTTTCAGGCTTAATGGTGAAAAATTATGTTAAAAGTATTGCTATCAACTTCAGAGTAACGCAAAACTTACAGTAGAAGCTGTAACTTTATCATACTAATAGGTCTGACCTATAAGTGAAAGGCAGTTGTGTATTGCTTGTAAATATTTAAGAGGCATTTGTAGTTTATATCATTGAATAGTCAATCAACTATTCGAATAATAATATCTACTAATAAATTAAAAGTATAGTTCTTCTTATAATTTTTTATTAAAATAATGTGCTTTTTCTAACAAGAAATAAAAATACTTTTAACTTTTAAATATGTAAGTTTCTATCTAAATTCTTTCTCTTTAATCTATTAGATAAGTCCTATTTGAAACATAAAATAATGTGTTATTGGGTTTACATCTATGCCTTAAAAACTTAGGGTTCGTTTGTTTCCAGTTTCAGAGATCTTTAAAATCAATTTTTTTTCAAAACTTTACTACTTTTCACTATTTATATTTCTAAAACGTTACAGTCAACTCCAAATTTTAAAAGTTCATAACTTTGTATATAAAAGTATAAATAAAATAATTTTTTTAAAAATTACATAGAATTTTGAGAGAAACGAAATAATATCCATATTAATATTTTTTTTCTAAAAAAATTTTTAAAATTTTTTATTTTTTCTTACAAACACATTTTTCAAGATAATTTTTTTCTAATTCAAAAATAATGTCTCCAACCTCCTCCTCTAAATACCCCCCTTAAAACAAGTAATTTTTAGTGCCTTTTAAAACAAGCAAACTTACACGCTATCCAAAAGAAAAGTAAAAAACCAAGGGAATAAAATTTAGCCCCAAAAAAAAAAAAAAACTCAAGCATTTGTTTTGATTAGCACTAATTTTCTTGAATATTGTTGGTATGAATTTGGAGGGCTACTCTTGTATGATTAAGGCCAAGTTTCTCTACCTTAATTTTTAAAATATAATTTCTTAAAAAAAATGAATTTTCTAATGTTCAATTTAGACGTATTGAGAGCATAAAAAGTATTGTCAAACCGCCAGTGAGATCATCAGACATAATCTTTCAATGCGTATCCTTTTGGTTCCTTATCTTGGCTTATTATGATAATATAACCTAAACTCTTTGTAAAGAAAAACTTAAACAAAGACAAAAAGGAAAGGGCACTGCTGCGACTTCATTATTACCCATGATTGAAGCATCAAAATACTTGAAAAATCTCATACAAGAAAGAAGCCAGTTCATAATATTCCCACTTAAAAGATGCCCCATATTCTCTTGTCCAATTATCTTCCGCATAAAAACTCACCATTTTCTTTTTTATAAACGCTTTTGCCTTTTTCAGTCAGAAAATTATTAGTCATTTTCTCCTCCACTTCTCTACGCTAGCCTAGCCAAGGCTGTATTAATCCATCAACCACCGGATTGGATTCACTAATCAATCAAAAGCATATTCTTGGCATAGAAAATTTTATTATTTATCATTATGAGTGTGAAATACGAAACTCATTAGATAAAATTACTGGTTTCTTTTCAGTAATATGTCCTTTTAAGTGAAATCATTCAAGCCTAATACCATCTTACTTGATTAAGAGGTGATTGAACAAGTCAATAAACTGTGTAACATTAGACTTCACGATGATGATGAAAGTGAAAACTTAATTCACTTTTTAATAACATTTGATTAAGTCCTTTTTTCGGTTGATGAACTTGGAGATTTCTTAAAAAAAAAAATGAAAGGGATGATAATACATGACATTATTTAAAATCATTTTTTATTCAGAAAAAAAAAATATGTGATTGCTAATTTAACGTTCTAAAGCAACCCACTTGACTAAATCAAAAAGGTTGATCAAAGAGATAATAGGGGTTGGGTTGGTTTAGCTTTCCCAGCAAAAGAAAGTAGAAGCAAACAAAAAGGCATGCACCCGATTGTGACACGTGGATGGAGGATATGGCCATTGGGGCTACTGGATTTGAATCTAATGGTGGACAAGGTTCCTTATTTTAGGTGTTAGTTTTATTTATTTTATTTTATTTTTTTCTTCTCTAGTGAATAGTGCTGTAGCTTTTTCTTTTCGAGGGTATAACAACGTCTTTTTGCAGTTTTCAATGTCACAAACGGCTGGCATGGGGCCAAAGGCTGCAGTGAGGTGGTGGGGCTGAGGAATGCATGTGATGTGAGTTGGGAGGGTGTTAATTAGTGTTTACAATGGCCAAGAGAGGTATCCCATGGGTGTGAGTTGTCTACCATGGCCTTGTTTACCCTTTTTTTGCCCACATAAAGCTAAAGAGGAGAGATTACTATGAACAACGTTAGGTCCACAAGAATCTGCAAATATATATGTATTTATGTATGTATAGCTAGGTATGACCCACCATTTTTTTTAATTTGTTTTGTATCATTTAGGAAGGAAAGAGAGGGGATAAAAAAAAAAAAAAACACTAGGCCTTGTGGTCGTACATGGCTAGACATTCATTATATTAATCACACTTTGGTTATGGACAACAAAACGATAGGAAATAAAGAACAAGAGTTGTGGATAAATTTAGCCCACGTTTGGGCAACATATTTTTTTTGCATTGCATTTCAATTTTTCTCCAAATACAAAAACATTTCATTCATATATCAATCGCATCACATTTTAAATCTAACACAATCACTATTTATTATTTTTTTATTTTTTTAATTACATCATATATTCTCTCTCTCCCCCCTTTTTTCTCTCTACTTTTACCCATCACATCACATATTCATTATTAAAATTCAATTCAAATACTTTTCACCCAAACACATATTGCATTCAAATGCAATGCTAATGCTTTTCCTCCAAATACAAATTGCATTCAATACATTGCATTTAAGCATAATGCAAATGCAATGCGTTCACCAAACGAACGCTTAGTGTCTAGCATTCATTTATATCTCATGTTCAAGTTGTATTACACATAAGAGTTAAGTATTTGGTAAGAAAAATTATGTGTTGTCTGCTCTTGAATTCTAGAGTTCATTAGCAGTGAAAACCTTCCTTATCATTCAATCGGTGCGACTAGTGGAGTCACCCAATAACCATTAAGATGAGAATACGAGGATACCATCGATTTCTTTTTTCTTATAAAAAAAAGGGATAAATCAAGTGCTTTATATTTGATATCAGATGACATTTAGCCATATGTGACTTTAGGGTTGAAATCAATTTGTTAATCACCATTTCTTACGGTTCAAGTTCTTGTGAGGTATTGAATCCTTTTCTTAAAAAAGAAAGTACTCATGAGATATCCAAAGTACCTCTATGCCACGATGGAATTGCGCTTAGCGATATTTATGCAGTGAGATGCACATGTGGAAGGGAATGTTATTCTTAACCTTACAATAATTTAAATCAAACCACGTTTGTTTTACAGACATATAAGATCCATTCTCATTTAAATATGGACTATAATCACTTGTTCAACGAATACCCTACAACAAGAGCATGAAGTCTCATCTTACGCTCACTTGTTCAATCATCGGATTTAATTTCATCTAAATCTGATCCGTCTAATCTAAATCTTTCAGATACAATCACTTATTCTATAAAACCTATGACAAGAGCACCCTATCGAAAAATCTCTGAAAAAATTAAAAAAAAAAAAAAAAAGGTGGCTTGCGTCCCTCACTAGAACTCTCATGGTAGGGACCCCCGACCCTCCCATTGGCTTTGAGTGACGTGGATGAATGAGGAAGCAATAAATACCAACGTTGTTATGTCGTTTACTGAGCCGTTGCTTCCCATGTGCTGACACGTACCATGGACCTTCCTCAACGGTCACAAGAAACGGCTATTTTTCCCCCTCGGCCTTTTGATTTGTCGCCCTTTTCCAAATTGATGAAGAAGTCTCAAAATTTTCCTGTGGCTCCTGTTTTTGGCACTGCCTGTCGATTTATCACTCAATTTGCCCGCGTCACTTTGCAAGACTTTGGATTCACCTCGTTGAAAAAAAAAAAAAAATGGAAAGAACGGAAAAGGGCTAACGTTTCGTTTAATTATTACATTTAAAAGTGAAATTTCCAATGAGAAAAGACAAGGACCAAGCAATGTTTTTACCATTTTTTTTTAACCATAATTTTTGGTTTACCAACAACTTTTTGTAAACCAATGGAATTCTGACGCAATTACATGAACAGAAACCTCAAGTTTGGCACGGAAAGTAGGGTTGGAGATTTCTACAATAAGCTAGTTAGTAATTGCTGTTTAGTTGTTAAAAAGTAATTTTTTTTAATATACAAGTGGAAGTAATATTGGGTCTATTGCTGTAAACTTTATTGCATATATTTGTAAATTAGATTGTCATAAATAATATTAAAATTATGATAATGAAAAGGGACAATTTTTGTTATAAAGTTTCTTAAACCCTCTGTCTGATTAGATGAATAGAGAACATGAAGGATAAAAATAATTAGAGGATTATATAAGATTATAAAAATTATTCGTGTTGTTCTTAAGGTGGAGAGAGAGTGTTTAAAGATAGATAATAATAATTTATCTAGGTATTAAATTATCTATTTATAAAATTTGATAATAATTTTGTAGGGTTGAAATAGTTTTTCTTTATATAAAAGTGAAGGAGAGCGCATTTTTCATTAATGTGACAGAAAGATGTAATATAGTGGATCTCTTTTTTCTTGATCTCTTTTTTCTTTCAAATCAAACAGTATCTTGACACACTCTCTCTCTATATCCCTCTTCCTCTCTTCATCTCTCCATCCAACCAAACGGAGCCTTAAAATTACCATACTCAAAAACCCTTATGGCCTTATCCCAAGATAAAAAAGTAAAAACAAGAAAGAGAAAAGAGGATGGAAAAGGGATTTTTGTTGAGCTTAAGAATAAAGATGACCCTATGGGACCACCATCCTTTTTTCTTCTTTAATTATTTTTTTGCTTGTAAAACTTTTGATTATTTAATTTCAATTAAACACATTTATTAATCAGGTTAGGTACATGATTTGTGTACCAGAATGGCTCAGAACTAAAAAATTTTAATTAAAAAGAGTGATTGAAATAGTACACTGGCTTGACACTCAGTAGAGGATAAGAACAACCAACAAAATCCATTTCCCTCTTTTCCTTTTTTTTTTTTTTTTGATTAAAGAAAAGAAAAACAAAACTAAAACGACAGGACCTCTCTGTCAAGTGTCGACATCCCCCTGGCGTATTCAAGAGCCATCTCTCTCCAAAATCACCCAAATATTCTACCAAATTCCTAATAATTGCACCTTGTTTGAAGCACTAACACAGTAGTTTAATTTTAATTCTAAATTTCCAAATTAATAAAAATAATAATAGAGAGAAACCCTTTTACCCTTTGCGTAATGATAGGCTTATCAGCTATAAAGCTGGCCTACTCTCCACTCATGGACGTTCACAAAACACTAACTCTGCTTGCGTGCTCTGGTAGAGAGAGAGAGAGAGGTTTTTTAATTTTGTAGAGAGAGAAAGGTGAGGTGAAGTGGTGAAGAAGATCAGATCCAAAAATGGAGGGTAAGGAGGAGGATGTGAAGCTAGGAGCAAACAAGTTCACGGAGAGACAGCCAATAGGGACATCAGCACAGACAGACAAGGATTACAAGGAGCCACCACCAGCACCATTGTTTGAGCCAGGGGAGCTGACGTCATGGTCCTTCTACAGGGCTTTGATCGCAGAGTTCATAGCAACTTTCTTGTTCCTCTACATCACCATCTTGACGGTCATGGGCGTCAACAGGTCCCCCTCCAAATGCTCCACTGTTGGCGTTCAGGGCATTGCTTGGGCCTTTGGTGGCATGATCTTTGCCCTTGTTTACTGCACTGCTGGTATCTCAGGTATACCAACCATCAACATTTTTTTTTCCTTTTTACCTCTACTTTCTTTATAAACACTTTTTCTATGGATTAGAAGGAAAAGGAAAACAAAAAAAAAATAACTTTTTTGGAGCACTATCCATGCTAATTTTGTGTTTACCTCTCCAGTTTTTAGTAATTTTAGGTGGGTTTTTTCTTTTTGTGCCCCTTTTTATGAATCTGCTCTTTTGTTTCATGGGTTTGTTAGGTCTTTTCTCTTGGGTGGTTTTGCTTGCAAAGATCTGTTCTTTTTCGGTTGAAAAAAAATAACTTTTTTTGAGCTCTATGCATGCTAATTTTCTGTTATTTTCTCTCCAGTTTTTAGTAATTCTAGTTTTTTTTTTATGGCTTATCTTGTTGTACGTTTATTTAGGTGAGTTTCTCAAAATTAAAAAAAAAAAAAAGAAGATATTTCTTTTTCTTTTATCTTACAAAAACTGTTATTTTGTTTCATGGGTTTCTTCTATCTTTGCAAAGACATGTTCTTTTCAGTTGTGTTAAAGAGATTTTTTTTTTTTTGGGGTTTCAACTATATACTAAACCAGATCTGCATGTTATGAACAGGAGGACACATAAACCCGGCAGTGACATTCGGACTGTTCTTGGCGAGAAAGCTGTCTCTGACAAGAGCGGTGTTCTACATCATCGCGCAGTGCCTTGGGGCCATATGCGGAGCAGGCGTTGTGAAGGGCTTCGAGAAGTCGTCCAACTACGAGAGGCTTGGCGGCGGCGCTAACATTGTCAATCATGGCTACACCAAGGGTGATGCCCTTGGTGCTGAGATTGTCGGAACTTTCATCCTTGTCTACACGGTCTTCTCCGCCACTGATGCCAAGAGAAACGCCAGAGACTCCCATGTCCCTGTATGGCTCTCCCCCTCTCACAACCCCAACCAACCCCACCACCACCCCCCCCCCCCCCTTTTACTTTAACGTAACTTGTGAAAATTTGACTGTTCGGGACTTTACCTACTGATTTTGGGTGGTTTTAGCCTAATCCTTTTTTTTGGGTGCTCTAGAAACCCAAGAAAGAGGTTTAGAACTCTGGACTAAGATATTGAGTTGATTAAAGCTTGGATATATATTTCTATATTTTCTGAATTGTGTTATAAATTTATATCCTTTTTGTATGTGCAGATCTTGGCTCCTCTCCCCATTGGGTTTGCAGTGTTCTTGGTTCACTTGGCAACCATCCCCATTACAGGAACAAGCATCAACCCAGCAAGGAGTCTTGGAGCTGCCATCATCTACAACAAGGACCGTGCATGGGATGACCATGTAAGCCAAATCCCCATCTCGTCGTTTTATTTTTTTTCTGGATTATCACCATTGATGAGTGGCTGAGATTTAACTGACCCCACCTTTTTTTTTTTTTTTAATCTCTTTGCTTGCAGTGGATCTTCTGGGTTGGACCATTCGTTGGAGCTCTTCTTGCTGCTGTGTACCACCAGGTTGTGATCAGAGCCATTCCCTTTAAGTCCAGGGCCTGACCTCCGTCTACCAAGCTTTGTTGACGCCTATTTTGTTCTTCTACTATCTTTTTCTCTCTCTGTGTCGTCTTTCTTTTTTCTCTCCCCCCACCCCCTCTTCATGTGCATTTGGGTGGCAGTGTGAAAAGATTAAATTATGTAATGCGTGTACATTATCCAGTATTCATGGTGTATTCAGAGTATTCATGGCAAGTCAACTTTTCTTAATGGAGGATTTTTTTATGTTTAATTTTATCCATGCGTACTTATTAATCATATTTTCAATGGTTTCATCATATCCTCGTTTTAGTTGTATTAGGATTAGTTGACTTGCGTCTCACCAAATTTTACTTTAAACTGTTACATCTATACCTGAAAATAAAAATAAAAAATAAAAAACTGTCATTTTTGTAGGTATCATATTATTTTGTGGTCATTTGATTAGATTGAACGGTTAGAAATGTGTGTATTGTCATTTTGAGATCTTGGTGCATGCAAATGGGGACGCCTAGTTATGTAAAATTTTCCGGATTTAAATCCCCCATTGCGAGCAAAGTCGCCTAAAATAGATCAGGGTGGAGCATATCCTTAATATAAGAGAAGAGAAGTTAACGGTGTTTAATAAATATATTGAGTTTGTATTATATTTGAATATAATGTATTGGGTATATTTTATATTTAGTCAAAATAATATTTATTTAATATTTAAATATAATGTATGTTTAGATGAAATATTATAGTATTGTTATAATAGTATCTAAATTGTATTTTAGAATTGTAATAGTATTTAAATTGTATTTTAAAATTGAAAAATTAATGTAATTAATATAAATAAATAAAAAGAAGATAGAAAAGAGGATATAACATAAATAAAAAATTATTTTTAAAAATATTTTAAAATAATAAATTGAGATATTATTAAATAAAAATATGTTTTAAATTAAGTGTTATTTGGTAAAAAAATTATATTTTAATTTTATTTAGATACAATATAATTTTACATTAAATATAAATTTTATAATAGTATTATGAAAATAATTACTATTTAAAATATTTTTAAAACAATTACATCAATTTTTTAACTCTATTATTTATCTTTATTTTTACTAATCACATCAATTTTTCAATTCTAAAATACTTTTTATCTAAATGCACATTTCATTCAAATACGAAACAAATATTTTTCAACCAAATACAATAGTTAAAAAATAAATTTCATTTAAATACAATCAAAATACAGTATATTTATTAAACGTCTCGTTAATATTTTATATTTAATGTAAATTATATTATTATACGTAATAGGAATGTAACACTACAAATAAATACAGTATAAAGGAGAGTAGTTGATAATTTAACGTGGTTAAAAGGCCTCCGTTTAAAAATGATTTTATATTATTTTTTAATTCTGTCTCAAACAGTACTCTTTGAAACACTGGAAAGTTCTTGTATTCTCTCTCTATGAACAGCAATTTTCATGTTCAATAATGCAGGTTGGCATCAATCATTCTCACTCCTTGCTTAGGCCTCACGCTGGGAAAATTAAACTTTGTTACTATTATTAAATTATCATTATCTGTTTGACATCATTGACTTTTATGTCAGTCTAGAAAAGATACAGAAAAGAGATAAGAAAAAAAATATGGGAAAAAATATTTTGGAATCGAGTATGGAAAAAAAAAATACAAGATTAGTTTTAAACGCTTAAACAAACTTTTATCATAATATAATATGTTATTACGCAGTTATCTAGTACAAGCTGTAGTTGTGTGGATATAAGATTTACAATCAAACAACATAGTGAGAGATCAAAAGTTGGAGAACAATTTTTTATTTTTTTTTTCAAAGGAGAAAAATAGGGTTTGTGGGATTCCTCGCCTAAAACGATGAAGTTGGTAAAGTATACCGGTGGAAAAGTTTCGACCAAAAATTGCCCACAGCATTAATTTCTTGGGGAATTTTGTTGTAGGATATGCTAATTACTCGTTAACAATTGGTTTTGATGTAAATACATATTATGAATTGAAGGAATATGATAATGTTAATTAAAATTACTCTAATTTTAGTGAGAAAGTATGCAAATGTCTGATTTTATGTTTTTTTCCCCTTAAAAATAGTTATAAATGCAAGAATTTGTTTGATATTGTGATACCATGCCTATTTTGGTTATTTTGACGACCTACAGTTGATCAAATAATAAAACTTTTAAAATTACAGTTTATCAAACACAATTCTTCCAAAATCCATGGCTGTGGGCTTAAACTGAGATGCCAATCATAGCGTTAGGTCATGGAAGATTTAGAGGGTGTTTGGAGGAGGTTTTGAAGATGTATTTTAAAGATTAGAGAAAAGTGAGTTTTGAAAAATGTTTTTGGTAAAAAAAAATTATTTGGAATGAAAATATAAAATCTTAAAGTTTATTTAGAAAAAAATCATTAAAATGGATCTTATTTTGTTTGTATCAAAATTTTATGTAATTTAAAAAAAATTATTTCAATTAGATTTGTATAAGTAAAGTTATAGATTTTTAATATTTAAGTTTAGTATAAAATTTTAGAGATATAAATAATAAAAAGTAGTTATGAGTCAGAAAAAAAATACCAAAAATATTTCTAAAAAATGACACCAAAAACCTCTAAAAACCCCCCCTAATGTTTTTATTCTTTCAGGGGAATGAGAAGCTTAAAAATTAATCCACTGAGAAAAAAAAGAAAGTTTTGCAACGGTCCAAGAGGGCTATATTCTGCTAGTACTCAACCGCAAGTCACACGCAAGAACACGAACACCATTATTGTTGTTGAGGCCATTGTCGTTTTAGAAAAGGTACCATTGTCGTTTTTGAAGCAATAATTGTTTCCTAATCGTTTTTGTTTCCAAAATTTCTGCCGCTAATTTAATTGTCGTTTCTACAGTACATCCGTTATTGCCGTTTTCTCAAGCGTCCTTGTTTTCGAAAGTCTCTGTCGTTTTCTAATAGTGCGCCATTTTAAATAGACGGTCGTTTAATTGCGCGGCAGTGATTCTTTTACGTTGTCGTTTAATTTATTCTCATTTTTCATGCACTTCACGTCGCTTTTTAAACATTTTGTCGCTTCTTGAATTTTGTGTCGTTTTGTAGGTTCAATCGTTTTTTCAGTCTCACACGAAAGCGCTGGTAGTTGGTACTACCCCGCCGAATGCAGCTTATGTAGCAGAAGTTCAATGACAATGGACTGAAGTTAAGTGCTTTTGTATCATGTGGTTATTTATTTGTTATTTTAGGGGAATTATGTGGTTATCTATTTATTTTCATTATGATCGAAAAATGAAAATGCTGAAGAAAAGAAGATTTCAGTCAGTCAGTCAGTCAGTTTGTATTTGTACAATCCGATCTAAATACGAAGAACAAATAAATGTGTCAAGGTTATATTTGATCATTCATATTTTTTCAGGTTACTATTATTTTCAAAATGACTTTTTTTTTAATTTTGTTTTATTTTTTTACAATTCATACCATTTATACCTTATTGTCATTTCTCAACTCTATTTTTATTCTTAAATTTAGGAGTGAAGGATTCGAATTACATTTTTTGATAGATAAGTTATATTTTTCTCTAACACCTAAATACATAAATGACATACTTTGATAACAATATTATCTCATATAAAATAGAATATTATTATTATAATAATAATATTCTTTTTAGTTATTACTATCATTTTTTTATTTTACTATCATTTTCAAGCATACATAAAATTATAATATCAAAGCTTTCTCAAAATAAAATAAAATAAATTATAAAATTTAATTTACAATTTGAAATTATTTTCAAAAGGAAAATAATTTATAGATTTTTATACAATAGTAGAATGTAAATTTATTATTTGTTATAGAGATAAATAAAATATGTAGATTAAAATTACTATTTTTATTAAGGATATCCTATGATTTGTTTGTATGAAATAGTGTATTTTAATACAATACAATTTTCATTCAAATACAAAACATTTTAAAATACTAATCACATCACAATTTAAATATAATATAATTATTATTTATTATTCTACAGTTTTTATTATTTTTACCAATTACATCACATACTCTCTTTCTCTCTTCTTTTTTTTATCTACTGTTTACTAATCATATCATATACTCAATCACGAAATGCAATTTAAATATTTTTCACCTAAACACACATTGTATGTGAATATAATACAAATGCTTTTTATCGAAATATATATTACACGCAAATGTAATGTTAATGAAATGCTTTATCTAAACGAATCATTATTAAATTTATATTTGAATTTAATAATACATTGTATTTGAATATAATACAAATACTTTTTATCTAAATATATATTACACGCAAATGTAATGTTAATGAAATGCTTTATCTAAACGAATCATTATTAAATTTATATAATGACGGCAGAAGTTATTGTGTAGAAACAATCCCTAACCTGTTTCTCAAATTCTAAAATATTTTAACAGTTTTTAGAACATGCCAGATAAAGTTAGAGTTTACCAAATATAACCTGCTGTAGATTCTTATTAATCTAAAAGCAACCTCCAAAAGCAATGCCAAACGGAGCCTTAATCCACTGTGTTCTAACTTTTTGTAGTTTTGATGTAGTTACTGTCGTTTTGGAAGTGGTTGCCGTATGTTGTCGTCTTATTTTATTACTGTCGTTTTAAATGTTTCACTCAGGCATTTATATTTCTGTCGTTTGGAAACCAACATGATCGTTTATCTTGGCAGTCATGTGTGTATATTTTTAAAACTTCCATTGTCGTCGTTTTCGCTCCACTGTCGTTCGTAACCGTGTCGTTCTTTAGTTCTCCAACATTGTCCTTTTCATTAAAAAGAAAAAAAGGGGATAATATGCTTCCCAGAATCAGATCGATTAATCATTCCATCACAAGAAAAGAAAGAAACAATCCGACGGCTATTGTTTCAGTGGCAATCAATCATCCTGTCTAGTCTAAGTGGGCCACACCACTAAACAATGCCAACAATTGTTTATCCAAAGAGCAATGATCATACACTGCCAAAACCCACCTTGACAGCTCTTGTTTGGAAGTGAAATCAAATTTGCTCTTATGCTGGTGGGGGCCAAACTCATTTAAACCATTTTGTACATGGGATATAAATCATCCATGTCCCGGTGGGATATATGGTTGGTTTTTGACTTTTTTTCCATCTCAAATATTCTATTAAGATTGTCTAATTTAAAATCGTGTTCAAATAAAAATAAATCCCATCCAAAAATATTTTTTCATTTAGATATTTCAGTTTTTTATTTTCATTTAGATATTTCAGTTTTTTCTCTCTTCAAATGGCAATTTTCACAACTATTTAAACATAAATTAAAATATTTTTTATTTGAATATTCTTTTTCAAATGTTAATATCTATAAATCTATTTAAATGACAATCTAAATATTTTCATCATAAATATTTTCATCCAATGTGAATATCTAGATGGTTCACCAAAATGATAAAATTTTCGTAACGCTTAACATATAACTTCACACCATTATAAATTAGATTGTTAAAATTAATCAAACATTTAAAATATTAGTACCTTTTGATGCGACCTTATAATTCTTCATACTTGGTTTCAAGTTTATTTTTTAAGTTATCTCTAGGAAAAAAAAAAGTTCATTTTTAAGGTTAAGAGAAGAAAAACAAAGAATTTTAAGTTGTAAAAAGGTAAAATCCCTAATTAAAGGATCAAAAACTCTTGTTGGTGATGCATAATAGGAACAAATTTAACAGGATTTGACGGATTGCTTACATCATATTTTGCCTCTCTTCTCTTGGGAAAATCCTAGCATCTATTTTATTTTTTAAAGAAAAAGTTATATCATTAATAAAAGACCAATATGGGTAAAAATTACAAACAATAGCTGAAATCCACATAAAACAATAGAAAAACTACAACTTGAAGACCACTATCAGTTAACTAATTTGGAAACTGTCGAAAGGCTTAATAAGCAAGTGGACCTAAAGTCCACAATAAGCCATGAGAAAGCCACAACGGACCAACAAGATAACACACAAGAATTAAATTTAAAGGATGCCAAGGCACCCCTATATCATAACAATGGAGCAAAGCTTTTGCTCCTACAAAAGGTAGGGCAAAAACAATCTCTTCCTACTAGTCAAGAATTAGCCTACCAACGGTCGTCAGACAACAAAACAGATCGAGTGAGGAGATAACTACTTTTATTACAATCACAATAGCTAAAATAACAAACAACCAAAATAAAACTAGTAAAAACCAACAACTAATTAGTGCCCAAAGTACCATTATTACATGGAAAGTACTAATGCAAAACACAAACACACACCTAGAAGTCTAAACATCCACAAGGGAAAACATTAATAATGTACAAACCACTGCCTCCACAAACGGAATGTAAGTAGAAAGCACCATAGGACTAGTTCCACTAATAGAGGACATCCAATATGCTAGTGTATAGGAACCACACACAGCCATTGTCGATCCTTTTCAATCCATGTGCACTGCCATGCCTTTCGTGTACTTCCAAAAAATAGTTAGAATCCAGCACCCACCCTCGGTGCAGCTTTAGGCACAAGCAACCCACCATCAGCGAAACCTATCTTACCTACATCCATGCTCATGATGCCATCGCGACACAAGATTTAAGCTCTACAGTGGGCAAGGCCACCTATACTTGACAAACTAAGCTTATTCGTCCGATCGCCACACTAAAAGGCACCTCAATTGCACTTCTAGTCCAACCCTAAAGGCATAAACTTCCATTTACAGGGTCAAGAGTTCGAGGTTGGCTAGGCGTCACCAAGGAGTTCTAACCCCATGGAGAAAAACACTCATTAATACCCTAAAAGTTCAAGAGAGAGAGAGAGAGTTCATTTCTCTTAAGTCTATACAAAATCCTAGCACTTATTAATCAATCTTAATTTTGCTTAAATTTTGAACTCAGTTTCCTTCTATCCCCATGAATGTAACACTAAAGTGGTTGAGGTATAGTCCATTCATAATTCTATATCTTACCCAACTAGAAAAGGGTAAAGTTCAAATCTTCCAAAATAAAAAAAAAATTATTATGACAGTAAATAATTTATTTTCGACATAGGAACCACAAAATGGTGTTCTTAAATATCAAAATAAAGTAATTCTTTTTTATAAGTTTAAAAACAAATAAAGATAATTTATAAACATATACCTCTATCTAGGGTTATCAAGAGAGTATACCATTTAATTTATAATGAGATGTTTAAACGTGTATTAAATCCAGACTATCAAGTAATTAACATTATATATTTAACTATAATAATTAAAAAAACACTTTTAAAAAAATGAAAAAAAAAACCATAAAACAAAGTAAATGTCTTTCTACAAAAAATGAACAACAAAATTTTCTTTGTTTTTAGGTTTTTAATCTTTTTCTTTTCTTCCTTTTTCTTTAAGGTGTTTGTATTATTGTTCTAGTAAATTAGATATCAACTTCGATATGATAAGAATTTCAGACATATTTAAAATGTCATTACATGTATTTTATGAAGAGAAAAAAAAATGTATATTTTTTCTAATCAACAATTATCTGAAATTTGTAATTTAATGAAGTCCACTTATGAGTATATTAAATTCCTCCTGTCAAAGATCTTATAATTAACTTGTTACATGGGATTGTGTGTTATTGATTTTGTGTTTTTTTATAAGAAATAATATTTTTTTATTGTGTAAAAAAAAATAAATGATATATTTTATTCGTAAAGTTAAAATAAATAGGATATTTATATAAATTTCTCAAAAATAAAAGCCTTAATCTGCATTTGAAGAGAAAAGGAATGAAAGGTATATTATTGTCCTAGATGGTTTATTTTCTAGACTTTAAAATCAAGTGTGGTATTATAATTAAGTTATGTCAGTATGTACATTTATTAATTTCAACTTGAGCACGTAAATTCATATGATAATGAAGTTAATATAAAGTTATTGTTTGATTTTACTTGCAATTACTATTTATTTATACTAAATGGTTGGTAGGTTTGAATAAAATTTTAAATTTTTATCAAATGAAAAAAAGGCTATATCTACAATTTTATATTCTACTAATTCTAAATTAGGTTTCACAATTTAACCATTATGTCTATTTTCGGTTAGTATTATGATTTATCTTTTAATTTAGATTTTGTTTAATTCACAAATCTGAATTTAAATTTTTAAATTCAGTTTTTTTTTTGGAAAAGTGAACAAATATTATATTAAGTCAACAAACTTAAATTTAAAAATTTTATTTCATTTCAAATTTAACCTTTAAACTAAACTAATCTTAATATTAATTATCGTTTTAATTTTATAAAAATATCTCTTAAATGTACATGTGTAATTGTATTTTATAAACCTTCCGTTTGTTTGACACATCCAAATTTGAAAAATGAAAAATTTTCCATTCTAAAAAAATTTAAACTAAACTAAACTAATTTTAAACTAAACTAATCTTAATATTAATTTAAACTGAACTAAACTAATTCATTCAAATTTAACCTTTAAACTAAACTAATCTTAATATTAATTATCTCTTTAATTTTATAAAAATATCTCTTAAATGTACATGTGTAATTATATTTTATAAACCCTCGGTTTATTTGACACATCCAAATTTGAAAAATGAAAAATTTTCCATTCTGAAAAAAATGGACTTTCCTAAATTTTCGTATCAGAACATCTAAAACTTTTCATTTTTGAAAAATGAAAAAAAAGCTCTCTAGACAAAAAAAAGTTTTCACTCACCTAAACAATTTTTTACTTAAAAAAAAAAATTCAAAACAATTTTTTATTTTTCATATCTAAAAATTTTCTATTTTTTAAAAATAAACCTGTCATTCAAACAGAATCAAAAATTGTAATGAAATTATAGTCAAATCTAAAGGGGTGTTTAAAATTCAACTTTTTTCTAAAACTTCCCCACTTTTCATTATTTACATATTCAAAATATTATAATAAATTTCAAACTTTAAAAATTCATAATTTTATGTATACAAGTCTAAATGAGATTTTTTAAAAAAAATTGTATAGAATTTCGAAAGGAACAAAATAATATCCATATTAATATTTTTTTTCTAAAAAAATTTTTAAAATTTTTTATTTTTCACCTCAAACAATTTTTTCTTTTAAACACATTTTTCAAAATAATTTTTTTCTAAATTAAAAATAATGTCTCCGGTCTTCCTCCCAAACATCCTCTACACAATTTTACGGTAAAAAAGTTTGAATTGTGATGTAACATGCGACAAGAAAACGGCTTAACAAAACCTTTTTAACTCACGGAGAAAAAGGCAAAAAGGAAAAACGGAACAGAAAAACAAAAAGAAAACAATAAAAAACGAAATAATAATAATAATAATAATAACAATAATAATAATAATGAAAAACAAAGAAAAAGGAGGATAGAGACACCGGAGAGCACATTTCGCCCAGAGTACTTCCAAGAGCCTAATGCTAGAAACTGTCCTTTGAGCGCTTGAAATATACACGAGAAAAAAAAAAAAAACTGCTTGTTTAAGGTTTGAGTTGGTGGTGTCGGACAGATCCTAACCTGAAAAAGAATGTGGATTTTTGGATGGAAAGGGCCATCTGGGTTCTCTGCTCGTTCTACAGCAGAGGAAGTTACTCAAGGAATTGATGGAACAGGTCTCACTGCCATTGTTACAGGTTCTTTTCTCCATCTGGGTTTTTCTTTTCTTCATTAAATTCACTTGCCTTTTGTATTCTCTCCTGTTCAGTTGATGAGAAAAGCGTAGGACATGAAAATGTTATTACTTTTTTTTATGCCAATAATATTCATGTTATTGCCTATTCGATTTATTTAGTGATGTAATCATTTTTGCAATTAATATGGTGATTCCATTGTTGGATCATGACTTTTGGTATTGTTCCTTTTGTCTGGGTTTCGATTTGAATCCGGTGGAATCTGGTTTTAATCAAAAGACATGGCGAGGCCTAGAATTGATAAATGTTTGGATACATCGTACAGTTACAAGGTTGACTTTTTTATGATCAAAAGACATGGCGAGACACAGATTTGATATATGTTTAGATACATCATACAAGTACATGGTTAACTTTTATATATAAATATATATATATACACACACACAGAGACATGGTAAAACCGGTATGGAGGATGGTGTACCTAGATAAATCCAGAGAGGCCACGCATTCACCATGGCATGTGAATCCCTCACAAAGTGGATTGCTCACATAGAAGGCCAACAATGTAGGATTAACTCGAATCCATGACCTTGTCGAGTCTTACTACCCCACACCAAATAATTGGTGGTGGTGAGGCCTAGAATTGATTGATGCTTAGAAACATCATGTCTTTATCGTTGTTCATGGCGGCTTTATTTATTTATTTTTTTTGGGGGGGGTGGAGTAAAGAGGGTGGGGGGGGGGGGGTGGGGTGGGGTGGGGTATATTGAAGACCAAGAGTATATACAAGTTAGTTGGATTTTTTGAGTTTCTAATTTACTGAATTAATGTCTGATGTAGCTGCTGAAATCTTGTGTCGTTGGTAATTCTGAAAATCCTTCGTTTTTATTTTGTTAAACATCTAAAACTCTATTATGTGTTGCTTTAAAAGTAAAAAATGATTCCATGTTGGTTAAAAATCTATAAATTGGCGTTTGATTTCTGACATTCAATCTTTGATTTTTAGGAGCATCAAGCGGTCTTGGTGCGGAGACAACGCGAGTGCTTGCTTTGCGTGGTGTTCATGTCATTATGGCTGTGAGGAATATGGAAGCCGGTAGGACTGTGAAAGAAGGAATAGTTAAGGAAATACCGGGTGCCAAAATCGATGTCATGGAACTAGATCTCAGCTCAATGGCATCAGTGCGGAAATTTGCGTCAGATTATAACTCAACTGATCTTCCACTTAACCTCCTCATGTAAAACTTTTGCATCGGAGCTATTGCATTATTTATATTACATTTTTTATTTGAATTCTCCCTGTAGTTCTTAGGTAGTGGCTTCGGGTGTTGCAAGCACTTTTGCTTGATGTTCATCGATGATTATAGGTTTTATTTAAATGTTTTTTGAACTTTCATTTATTCCACCGCTAGCATTTTCAATTAACAAGTGATACTCTCCCTATTCCTTGCGAAGTAACAATGCAGGGGTGATGGCGACTCCATTCTTGCTTTCCAAAGATGATATTGAATTGCAGTTTGCAACCAACCATCTAGGTACATACACACACAATATCTTTACATTTTGTTTCAATATTTTGGAGGATAGGGTGAAACTCCCGAAATTGATGAAGTTTCAGTCCTACTCAAGTTTCTTTCTTTTCTATACTCTTTAACTTCTTTCTCCTTTTCTTCTGTTATCTTTATCTCTCTATCCCGATGCTATATCCTTTTCTTAGCACGTTCCATTCCAGTAATTGTCACATCTTTATATATTTCTGGCTTCAAATCGTCCATTAAAATAACACCCGAAAAGCATCAGAGCTCACTAAATGCGGGGCACAGCGAGATAGCTTTTCAAATGTACTAACTACGAACTTATCACCTTTTTTCATATTTTGTGAACTCCGTCTTGGCTCTCCAAGCAGCTGTCATAAAAATATTACTCAAATATGCATATATGTCTCTAAATCTTTCCCAATTCTTCATGCTCGTATCATGCATACTTGTTTCAAATTTTAGAAAACTTCAATTGATTCAAAATAATTGAATTGTCTCTATTAAAAAAAATGGAGCGTTAGAAGTCTCTTTATTATCCTAGTGTAGGTCACTTCCTTTTGACAAACCTTCTATTGGAGACCATGAAAAAGACAGCAGTTAAGAGTGGCAAGGAAGGAAGGATTGTTAATCTGTCCTCAGAGGCTCATAGGTTTCCATATCGGGAAGGGGTTCGTTTTGATAAGATCAATGATGAATCAAGGTATCACTTTGACTAAACCATTTGACAGTTTTCTTCTCAATAGCTGTAGTAGTAACGTGATTTAATCATATTTTGAGTTGTTCAAATGATGGTATAAAATTTCTTTGGTTGATAAATAATGCAGCTATAGCAGTTGGCCCGCTTATGGACAATCCAAGCTTTCTAACATACTGCATGCGAAAGAACTTGCAAGGCATCTGAAGGTACCTTATTGTAATTCGTTGTCAATTTTCATGTGATTTGATCTGTTAAAAACAAGATAATCTGTGTTGTTGGAATATGGTAATTTAAGTAGAGGGGGCAAAAAAAAATCCCAGTAAGCACAATTTTAAACCCTTAGATTTTCATCACGTGCTGGTAAATTGTCATGCCTTTTTTAATTTGATATGTTTTTGCTGGCATCTGAGAATTTAAAACTGTCTTACCGATAGTGTGTGTGTGGGATTTTTTTCCCCCCCACCACAGAATTCTCCTTAGTAGTCACAACATGAAAGAACAACTAAGTATCATATGTACAAGTTATTTGATCAAGCGAAAACGATAACTTATCTTTTCAAAGGAAGGATCACTATATCTTTGCAGACCGTTTTGTTGATACTTCCAACTAAAGTAATGCAATCACTTAAGGCAAGCTGTTAACCGTTGTTATGGCCCCTTTTTTTATTTTTTATTTTTATGGTTTCTCTAACAGGAAGAGGGAGTTGATATAATTGTTAATTCCCTTCATCCCGGAGCAATTATTACTAATCTTCTGCGCTACCACGGTTTCGTCAATGGTATGTCTATGTATATTCTGACTCGGTTGGATTTATAGTTTGCAATAATATGAGATTTCTGTTTGAGTTATTTGTTGTTTGTTATTCCAGTCCCTTGCCCTTTTTTGACAACCCAAAAAAAAAAAAAATAAAAAAAAAAAACTGGTTGTCATTTTTTGCTATTGGGGGTCGTTTGACATAGTAACGTTTTTCTACATATTACGGTTCTCTTTTTTGTTGTCGTTTTCCAACTTGCCGTCGTTTGTATGATGTTGTCGTTTCTTGTTAGTTTTCTTCGTTTGAGGATATGTTTAGAATAAATTCTAAGTTTTATTCTTTCATACTTTCGGGTATCTACTTACCTCTACTAATAACACCACGTACTTGAATTCATATCTCAGTAGGAACTCCTAATGGCATCAGAGCCATGTTTTTTGTTTTTATGGGATAAAAGTAGTCCTGCCTTTCTCATCATGACTTCCTTAATTGAAATTGACGAAGCCTCTTCTTCACTTACTGTTTCTTTTCAAGTTCCACCTTTTGTTTCCCTTAGAAAATCCTCTTCTTCTAAATTAGATTTTCTTTATGAAATTAGTTATCTTCCCGATGATAGTAAAACAATGTCCGAACCTCTTCCCCTTATAAACCCTTATCATGCTTTCTCTAAACAGTCTTCCTCTTTCACTAAAACCATCAAAACCCTAGTTAAACATTCTTATAAAACTCCAAAAGAATATGTACAAGCCTCTAAATTTAGTCAATGTTCTCTCCTTGCTTCTGCTAAAACCCAATTTGTAACCCCACAAATTCCTCCTGAATTTCCTCCACAATGGAGAGCTAAAGGATATACTCATATCCATTTTAGGGCAATCCATTTAGCCCTTACCTATCATGCTCGAAAAAGTCTTTCTATGAGCGCCAGAATAGCCCTTCTGGGCACCAGGATGAAAAAATACTAACATGCTAGCATCGCCACTATTAAGACCACCCTTAATGCTGGAACAGTCGTGTTTACACTGTATCTAAATTTCAACATGTCCCTTTGGGACGACACACTGCTAGATGTTTTCAAGGTGGAGATCCAGACGATTGGAGTGGAATAAGATCCTAGATCGATTGGATCTACTCTTCACTACCAAATGGCGTACTAATTACAAGATCATGCTCTTGATCTAGCCCTACCAACCCCTTCTGATGCCTTAATGATTCAGGTGGATACTTAACAAGTACCAACCTGCACTCATATTCCCAGACAAATCTCCACGGAAGATCTCAAGAAGATAATTTCCAGCTCGTGGATCTCTGATTATGAGTGGTTTTAACAACCTCAGCAGATGGTCCAGACAACCATGGATCCTGAATACAAGACACTAAAAGACGGAACAATTCATATTACTTTTGACAAAAAAGAGACCAAATCTCTAGACTGTTTTCCAATGCAGTATATGATGACAAGGGTCTTTGCACAACCAACCGAAAGAACAAGAAGGCTAAGTTCTTCCAAATCCAAATGCTCAGACAAAATTCTTAGACAGAGCCTAGAGGACTTCGATCCAAATGTTGGACTTCTTGGAGAACCCTCAGGGAAGTTTGATTATATTGTCAAATATAATTGTCCTGCGCATTATGGTCAACCCATGCCTAAACCCATAGGATGGGATGATGACAATAACACATCAGACTTACCAAGATTTCCTCCAGAATCACCAACATCCAATGCCCAATTATCATGTCAAAGGCAAGTTCTAACAGCACAAAAGAAAGCATTGAGGTCAAGATCGACAAAATCTCATCAACTGGCTCCCATTCTGGCCTTCATGATGCAATCGAAGGCTTATGATCAAGACTTTCCTCCTCTTCATGGTTTCTCTAAAACAGAGGAATAGGGAACGTCAAATCATCAACCCAAGATCCTTAATCTTACAACCAGAGATGCTGATGGGAATTTAAAGAAGATCTTACCAGCAGAAGAAGTCTTGAACTTGTAGACAGAAGCACTAATTGCCGAGAATAAAGCATTAAAGAGAATTGAAGCGCGAACATCTTTTTTGAGCTCACAAGGATTAATCCTCCAAAAACTCGAAGCCAAGATCCAAAGCCTTCATAATGAAGTAATGGCAATTGTTAGCTCAAATACTGTCCCTATCGAAGTCTTTCTTGGAAAGGAACAAGAGATGAAAGATTTAAAAGCACAATATAAAGACTTGCAAAGCCAATGATGGAGATAGGATGATCCAACTCCATGCAAATTCATGATGATGACAAAGACTCCTCAGCCACTGTCGACCTCCTCAGGAGGATCTATCATTCGTCTCAAAAAGATTCTTGAGGATGAAGATAAAGAAAAAAGGAGACGAGAAAGGAGAGAAAAGGAAAAGGGCAAGCAAGTAATACCAAGCCAACAAGAACAGCCACAGCCACAGCAGAAGAAAACCTATCCACAAGCCTTGAAGGTGCAGGAACTTACGACCACACAGATGATGGTTAACCAAGCAGAACCTTTGGTAAAACAATTTACCTCTGATGAGTCAGACGATGAACACCATACAGGAAAGACGTGGAGTTCAAAAGAAACAAAATCTGAAACATCAGATGAAGGTTCCATTGTTGAAAACTTAACAAAGCTTACAGAATCGGATAGTCTATATGGACTTTCTGATATAGAAGATATATTTCAGCAAATGATGGTTTAGCCAAGTTCCTCAACACCAGTAACTGAAGAACTACTAGAAGAAGGAGATGAAATTCTAGATGTAGAGCTGCCTCAAGAAAACAATCAAAAACCACAACAACAAAATGGAGATAAAACTAAATTTTTAGTTTTTTCTCTAGATGATTTACCCCCGACCAGATGGAGAGAAAGATTCCAAAGAATTCAAAGCTTGGATTTTATTGGAATCCCAGAAGTCACGAGCTGACACTAGAAGTGTACTTTTAAGCTTCGCATCAAGACTCACAGGAACTCTCCAAGATTGGTGGATGAGACTTGGAGAATATCGTCAATTACAGTTTCTCCAGGCAGAATCAGCAAAAGGAGCTCTATAACAAATCTATGTGAAATTCTGTGGCCAAGACACACAAATCATTGACAGAAGTGGGTAGAATTTTTCAAATTAAAATGCTGCTCTGTGAACAGGAAGGATCTTGAGAAGCACCACAAAAAGGTAACGCAACGATTCTACCAAAAAAAATTGGAATAAACGATCCTAACCTGAAGCAAGCATATTTGTCTTTTATACCAGAACCATTGGGAGAATAAACAACCAGGCTTTTTGCAGCGGCTTCAAAAGATTTAAAATCAGCGACCATTGGAGAATTGTTCCAACTGATTTTAAAAGTTCTTCAAAAAATGTGCTCTCAAAACAAATTTTTACAGGAGTACATGAAGTAATCAAAGAAGCTTTCAAGAGTTTGCGGTCACAAGCATCTAACAATAAAGTGCAGAGATGAAGATATTCACTGCAAGTACCCAGAACATTCAAGGAGAAGGTTAAGGAAGAGAAAATTCAGAACCGTCAGATTCTCAAGGAAATCAACAAGAGGCCCTTTGAAGTTCTTCCGAAAGAAGACACCCTTCATAAAGAAAGACCGTTGTTTCATCTGTGGAAGACGCGATCATTTTGCAAAGAACTGTCGCAGAGGAAAATCTGATAAACTGATGTCTCACACAGAGGAAACCACTGGAATTGATCTTAACGATCATGACTTAGAATCAGTTTTCTCTATTGATGATAATATTAGTCCAGAAACTCTCTGTGCTATAGAACAATGTTTAGTAATAGAGAGCTACCAGGTGCATTCCCCTCTGATGAAGCTGGTCTAACCTACAATAAAGATGGCCATCATACCTTCCAAATACTCAAAACCAATTATAGTGACAGCCTTCTTTGATACAGGAGCATCATATTCTATGATGAATCCTAAAATTCTCCCTGATGAATTCTGGAAAAAGGAAAAGCAATATTTCCATGTTGCTAACGGAGAAATTTTTAGCACAGGACTAATAAGCGAGCCAATCAAACTGAAGTTCTTTCCAGGATGCTCGATTATTCACAAAGTCATTGGATTAAGCCTTCCAGAAAAAGATTTAATCATTGGCTTTGATGTCTATCAACAGTGCAAAGGACTTCGAATATTACCAGGAGGATTAGGGTATAAACAACATTTTACCCCATGGGAACCAATCCCAAATTGCTTTCAGTATGTTAATGATTCGTTCAAGAGTTATAGGAGCAGACTGATTAGCGTTTCGTGTGCAGAATCACATGCAGATTTCCTAAAGAAATACAACTATCCGCTGTGAAAAAATGAAGATTTCTTTATTAAGCTATCCTTCAAGCTTAATGAAGACATAAGTCCCACCAAGGCCAGTCATCCAGGCATGAATTCTAATCATCAAAAGTGGCAATAATGGAATGCCAAGAGCTTATGCATCAAGGCCTGATTGAACCAACTACCTCTGCTTGAGCTTGTCACGCCTTTTACGTCAATAAAAGGTTAGAACAAACAATAGGTAAATTGAGACTTGTAATAAATTATAAACCCCTGAACTAGTTCCTGTCTGATAACAAGTTTCTCTTACTAAATAAATCTGCTTTATTCGCTAATCTAGCCGAGGCCTAAATATTTTCCAAATTTGATCTCAAAGTAGGTTTTTGGCAGTTGGGTATAGACCCATCTGATAGATACAAAACGGCCTTTTGTATTCCAAATCATCATTTCTAGTGGAACGTTTTACCCTTCGGGCTAAAAACAACTCCATCCTTATTCCAACAGGCCATGACCAAAAAATACAACCCATTGATCAGCCAAGCCGTTATCTACATTGATGATATCCTCTTATTCTCAAAGGATGTCCAGACATATCAACTTCTCTTGGCCTAATTTGTTGAGATCACCAAAGCATATGGAAGCATGCTTTTCGAGAAGAAGATGTTAATTGGTCAGCCTGAAATTGAATTTTTAGGGATGAAGATAGCACAAGGGAGATACCAGGCCCAGCCCAACATTTCCCAGGAATTATTAAAATTTCCTGAACGCTATTTTTCCAAGGTGTAGGTCCAGCAATTTTTGGGAATCATTAATTATCTTAGGGACTTTATTCCAAATATCTCTGTGATGATAGCCCCGTTTACCAAAATGCTGAAAAAGACGTGCCTATCTGGTCAAAAGAACAGACAGAAGCGGTATCCGAGATAAAGAAAATCATGCAATCTCTGTCACCTTTAAAGATTCCCCACATGGGAAAAAGAATTCTTCAAACAAACGTAAGTGACAACTGTTGGGGTGCAGTTCTTTTGAAGAAGACGACAAAGGGAAAAGAAGCATTTGTGGATACAAGAGTGGACAATTCAAACAAGCCCAACAACACTACCACTCTTTCCTAAAGGAGATAATGGCAATAAAGATGGGAATCTCTAAGTTTGAATTTCATCTAATCGGCATCATTTTACTGTGGAAACAGATTGTACGGCGGCAAAAGGTATGCTTAATTTAAGGATGGTTAAAACCAGAAATCCTCAATTGATCAGATTAATTATGTGGTTTGATCAATACTCTTTTGACATTAAGCATATAAAACGAAAATCCAACATACTTCCCGATTACTTATCCAGAAAGGATTTACCTCTTATAAATACTACCTAAACATCAATCATTCCAGTCATCATAGCCCAGTTCTAAATCCCTTTAATATACATGGCTTCTTCTTCCCAAAGCAGAGATGTTTTCATGAGCACCTACCCAGTCGATGCTAAAAATATTGTCAAATCCTCGGATCTAAAGAAAAAGTCACTGAAAAAGCCCTTCACCAACAATTGAATCTGGTAAAACATACAGGAGAAGAATACCTGAAAGATCTAGGTATCCACCTAGATTATCCATTCTCCAAAATCATCCCTATTAGGACCAGATAATTCTTTTTATCAAGACAGTTCATCAATATCATCTGGTATCTTGCTAGTGTTTTCACTGTAGCAGTTGAAGTCCAGGCAGTAGAACTCTAAACGACCATCAGATCGTTCCTTGATCGACAGGATTTCAGGCCAGCGTACCAGACAATGATCGACATGCTGTTATGGTTTAAAGATAGTCTCAAAGAATGGGGTGAACTGCTAACCACACAATGGGAGAAGGTTCGAGGGAAAAAAAGGGTGTTGTACATTTACCCATCAGATGCAACAAAGGTCATCAGGCCACATGAATGCTATACTATTCTTCTGTTATCATTAAACACAATATATGATAAACATAGGGATTTAGTATTATGCAATCCAATGGTGGAAGTTTACTCCTCCAGCAGGTACCCCATCAAACGGGATGGCACAGAATATCGAGAGATTTAAAAACGAGTGTTCTGCAGGAATGGAGTCATTCCAAAACAGTTATGGCCCTTACCAGAAGATGATGTTCCATGGGACCAGTTCCCATCTGATTATTGTAGAGCTATTCACGAGACCTTAAATTTTTTCTAACTGTACAATGAGTTGCTAGGACACTTTCTAAAAAGCATCTCAGAAGGAAAAGCACCTTGAGATTCTACATCTGACAATCTCATGTGCCGAAACAGCAATAATGCGACTGAAGTGGTCCCTCAAGAAGATAAGAATCAGGACCATGACACGAAATCCTACTCGGTAGCAGAAATGGCCGACTAAGCTTTTCAAGATTCTCAACGCCTATGGGACTTTGTTGATAAGCTTGGAATGGATTAGGAAACATCCAATTTGAGTCCAGATCATTAGGGCATCAAAAAAGACTAAACAACTGTCAGTTTGCTTTGTAAAAAGTAACTAGAGCTTTCTTTGCCATAGTTTAAGAAACTAGAGTTTGTAAACTAAGGTTTTAGTTTTCATCAGAAATAAAATCCTTTTAGTTTTCATCATGATTGCCTAAATCTCTCTCCAAGGGACTACTAGTAGGCTTCATAAAGACTAAGAACATGATTCTCTATTAATAAAATATAACTATTGAGATATGAATCCTGAGGAAAAGAATTTATTATTATCAAAAGTCAGCATATGATCTACTAGTAATCTCAAAGAGTTGTAAGGCCTGTGCAAGTCAAGGGGACGTTAAAGCAAACTAAACGGATTACTAGGATCCTATATGAACTTATGATTATGATAAGTTCTGGACTAATACAATATATTGGCTGAAAATATTGGCATTTCGTGGGGAAAGAATAAATTCTAAGTTTTATTCTTTCACACCTATGAGTATCTGCTTGTCTCTACTAATAACGTCACGTACTTGGATTAGTAGGAACCCCTAGTGGTTGTCATTTTTTTAAAGTTGATCTCGTCTTGGTGATGTTCATCATTTCCAACATTTTCTGTCGTTTACATGATTTGTTTAGGTATGTCTTTGCATAAGAGTTTGATGTCGTTATCTCGAATCTTGTCATATTTTCTAAATTTTCTATATCTAGTCGTTTACATAGTATAATGTCGTTTTCATCCATTTCCATCTAATGCTTTTTTTTCGTTTCAAGTTATGTTGTCCTTTTGCCTGCCTAACGTTTGAGTGATATGTTATCGTATGAATCTTTTATCGTTTTTAGCATTGTCGTTCGCTCGATGGGTCCCCTTTAACCTTTTAATTACGTGTCCTATACATTACATATTGTCGTTTCCTTCTTTTGCCGTCGTCGTCAATGTTGTCGTTTTTGTCAATTATGGTTCGTTCGGTATGGCTCCTTTTTCAAATTCGTGTCATTTACATGATATACTGCAGTTTGTCTCTATTTTCGATCAACTGTCGCTTCAATGATGTTATGTCGCTGGAGGAAATTATCTCATATTTTGGATTTTTTTATTGTTGTCATATTTTGCTTTTTCAGTTTGTTGTACCCTTGACAATTATGTCGTCGTTCTCCGTCAGTGTATGCTGATATAATGTCGTTTTCAGAGATGTCAATTTGGATTTTTGTCATTTGATGATCTGTTTTGAATAATTGTCGTTCTTTTGGCATGGGCCCGTTTTCCAAAATATTGTCGTTTACTTGACATAGTGAAATGAAGATAGAAAAGCAGATAAAGGAGTTTTACAAGATAATTTTTAATGATAATAAAAAAGAACCTTATGAAGGTGGTGCCCTCATATCAGCTACAAAGATGACACTTTTTATTAATATATATGTATATGTAAATATGTTTTTTACATGTTTATATATGTTCTTAAAATGATATGTCGTATGGCTTCCCACATTTGAATAGTTTTGCACTTCATTGTCATGTAAATTTCACTATAATCAGCAGGTAATTTTTTCCCTTCCATTTTTTTTTTTTTGGTTCTCTATTTCCGTAATTTACAATTATTTGGTATCTTATGCAGTCATTGCTAATGCGGTTGGTAAATATTTTCTCAAAAATGTTCAGCAGGTAAAAATATTCCCTACATTGTAAAGACAAGGCATATACAACGGTCATATTTTACTTTGTATATATATGTTCGCATTTCAGCTTCTGTTTAGCATCTCGTTTCTTTTAAATTTTTTTTTTATTATTTTCTCACAAAAATTTAAATTTACTGTTTAATTTGTGAGTTTTAACCTATAATCTAAATAGATTCTTTAATTTTCTTTTCATTTAAAAAACATAATTAATTAATTAATTATTTATTTATTTATTATTTTATTAATTTTTTTGGTGGGCATTATTTTAGGGAGCATCAACTCAATGCTATGTTGCATTACATCCACAGTTGAAGGGAGTCAGTGGGGAGTATTTCGTGGACAACAATAAGGCCAATCCATCCTCTCTGGCTAAAGATGATGAATTGGCAAAGAAACTTTGGGAGTTCAGCTTGACCTTGACTGAGCCAAAATAATTCATACTTTCTTGCCCAACAGCTATTATAATACCTCTTTTAAGCATGCTAAGACTGTATATAAACATTTTAGAAATATTTAAATATGGCTGGCTCTCAAGTAGCCTTGGTATTTTGGTACACTTTATTAGAAGAAATCTAAGACTATTGTAGACTTATATATATTTGTATATATATATATATATGTCTTTGGTACGTTAAGCGGATAGGTGCGGTAATGCAAACAGGAGCGTTAGATTTGAGAAGGTTGATGTGGATGATACAAAGGCAAACGAAGGGAGAAATAGACGTTAATGAAAAGAAATATTATTGTGTCTCTTTTTGTGAAATTTGGCTAGTTATGAGAATAATGCAAGCAGGTCATTTACTCTCTCTCTCTCTCTCGCTCTCTGAGCTTCAACAAGCTACTCCTCGTCCACCGAACATCTGACCGACCTCGCTGCTCAAGTGTTAGCGAGCTCCATTGGTTTCGTTAGGAGTTAGACTAGAGATGTCCGCTTCATGAATGATCATGATCATGATGATGAGGATGATGATGATGTTCTTCAAAAACTCAACGCCTGTCCAGCTTTCATCTCTCTCTTTCAATCCAAAATAATCCATGATGAGAAAATACAGTAAACCAATTTTTTAAATAAATAAATAAATAAAGATGACAATGTCACTAAGCTGAAATAAATATTATGATTATAGTTTTTTAAGAAATACAAGATCGATGTAACAAATAATCCATTACAATAAACAAAACAATCAAACTATTGATTCTATAAAGGGTGAGTAGATTTTGTGCATTTTCTTTTTCCCAATTGCCTACGAGTATTATTCTACAAAGTAGAAAAAAGAGCTCCACAAATGCTTGTGTCTCTTATTGTAGGTTGTGCTGAATGATATGCTTGCAAAAGGTTTTGTGGATGTTGGTCTTTGCCCCACCCTGCATCTTTCACAACTAGCATTCAATGATAGATTTAACAAGAAACCACACAATAATACAGTAAAAGGACAAACCTAGCAGGTAACCACAATTAAATAATAGAAGAGCTAATCATAACGTAAATTAATATTTAAAAATTTTAGATTATGTCTGTAGGTTACAGAGGACAAAAAGACAAAAGACAAATTAATGGGATAATTAATGTTATTTTATTGGAGGGAGGAAGAGACAAAGAGATGAAGGCCTTCAGCTTGGATCCAGAAAATCTAACTGCTCCAGATCCAAGAAATCCAACAACAAAAACTAGAAAGAAATTTGCCTTAGAAAATAATAAAATTAAAATACTATTGTTCAGTTTCAAATGTCACTTCGATAAAAAGTGCAGTCTTTACTTTTTTTTGTTCTTTAAGAAAATTGCTCTTCTCTCTATCCTATAAATAATAATTTTATTCCATAAATGTTATTGCATGAAAGAAAACCTATTTGTAGGATATGGGAAAACACCTATAAAGAAGGGTTCTATTCTATTAATATGCATAACTAAAAACTTAAGGAAAAAAAAAAAAAAAAGAGGGAAAGAAACATAATTTCTCTTATTGAAAATCATATCAAATTAAGAACTTTGAGTATTATTATTGTTATTATCATTTTTTTTTTTTTGAGAAAGAACTTAGAGAATTTTGATTTGAGTAAATTTTGCATCTTCTATATTCCATTTTTCTACATCCATATATTAAATCAACAATCTGGATAAGATTAAAACCATCCAGACAGAAAGAATTGGTCAATCCCTCATAACTTCCTCACCTGAAAACGTGGGGTACGGGGCCCAGCCCCATATTTTCTAGAAATTGAGCAAATGATGTTAACAACAATGCCTGTTTGGCACCTGAACATTATCATGGGATGCCATTAAACATTTCCAAACAATCATAGATAATATTTTTTTCCGAGCAAAAAAAAAAAAAATTTGTTTGCGAGAAAAATAAAAAGCTTTTCCCTTTGCCTTTGGGACATCCAATCTCCAAGTAATATATCTCTCATATATATATATATTGTTTTTTTCCTTATCCACAATCAAATTTATAATTTTTTTTATATATTACTGTAATAATCTATTGATTTCATTATGATATTTTTTAGTTGTCAAATGATATCTATTATACGTAATTTATAAGTTATTTATCAAAAAGTTACAATTATCATATCCATTGCCGGAGAATATTAGTATAAATTTATACATATCATGTATGTAATACTTGCTCCTTCGAAGCATTAAAAGATAAGAAAGTTATAAATATCTATATATATATATATACGTATATGCTTCTGCAAGCAACGGGAAGGTTCATATATGTTTAGAGAATCTGACTAAAAGTCTAAAAAGACGGCAGTTGGGTTTTGACTCTCGGACTGTGAGCTTATTATTGTTATTGTTATTGTTATTATAATCAAGATTTGTATTTGGAATTAGGCATTGGGATGTGGATTTTTGGATGGAAAGGGGCATCTGGGTTCTCCGCTCGTTCAACAGCAGAGGAAGTTACCGAAGGAATTGATGGAACTTCTCTCACTGCTATTGTTACAGGTTCTTTTTTTCCTATTCTTTTTCTTTTGCTTGGTCATGGTACTGACTGTTTGGTTGACCAGAAAGAGGAAAGGAAATATATTAACAATAGCAAAAAAAGGGATTATTGGTTATTGACCTTTTTGTTGACTGCTTCTCCTGTTGTTACTGTTTTTGTGAAGTTCAGTTTGGTGTCTAATTAAACAAAGACCAGAATTCTTTTTGACATTCAAGATGCAAAGTTTTAGTTTATTATTTATGTTGATTATATTATTTTTTGTTTTCTGTGGGATTAAATTTGACCGTTCAAATGGTTTCTATATGTTATCCTCTCCGTGGACAATATTCCTCTATTTTTGATCTGTACAGCCTTTTTAAAATCTTCTATTTTTGGTTTTTTTTTTTTTATTAAGGCCAGTATTTGCTTTTCAGTTTATAGTTAATAGACTATGTCGTACGCAGATACATGTGAGTGAACAGAAGAGGAAAAGAAAAAAGGAGCATAGTTTGTAATATATACTGTACTTTTATACTATTATAGATACTGGCGCTTTAATTATTAAATTAGCAGATAACGAGGTGTTTATAATTGAAAGTAGTTTTATAGCATATGAACAATTATAGATGAGACTGTTGAAAAATTAATCCAACGGTTAAAAACAACAGTGTTGGATAAAAATACAGTTTCTATTATAATTTTACCTGAAATTAACTTCATTTCACACGTTCATTCTTGATTTTTAGGAGCATCAAGTGGTATAGGCGCAGAGACAACGCGAGTTTTGGCATTGCGTGGTGTTCATACCATTATGGCAGTGAGGAATTTGGATGCTGGCAGGAATGTGAAAGAAGAAATAACCAAGAAAATCCCAACTGCCAAAATTGATGTCATGGAACTAGATCTCAGCTCAATGGCCTCAGTGCGGAAATTCGCTTCGGATTACAATTCATCCGGTCTTCCTCTGAATATCGTCATGTAAGAACTTAAATTGGAGCTGTTTTAGTGAATAACATCATTAATTTTTACTCGAGTGCTTAAATTTCTCTCCTCTCTTTTCGAGAAGTAATAATGCAGGGATTCTGGCACCTCCGTTTTCTCTTTCTAAAGATAACATTGAAATGCAGTTTGCAACCAATCATTTAGGTATGTTACATTGACACAAATTGAAATAAGGGAATCATTAGAGAAATTCCAATTTTTCTATTTATATTTTGACCTATAATTGCTTAGTTTCGTTCTCGTTCTAAGGAAGCTTCTGGTGAATAAGAATTGACTGTGGTAATTTTGTAGGTCACTTTCTTTTGACAAACCTTTTGTTGGACACCATGAACAAGACGTCGAGAAAAAGCAAAAAGGAGGGAAGAATTGTGAATGTATCATCAAACGGTCATCGGTTTACACATCCCGAAGGGATTCGTTTCGACAAGATAAACGATGAATCAAGGTGCCAGTTGACTTCACCATTTCATAATTTTTAGTTCCCCAATGTTGCAAAAGTCCTTTTGGCTTCATTAAAATGACCCTTTTTGATGGTTATGCAGCTACAAGAGTATGCATGCTTATGGACAATCCAAGCTTGCCAACATATTGCATTCCAACGAGCTGGCGAGGATATTGAAGGTTTCATATTTACGTGGTCACCAGTAATTTAGCACTCTGATTAACAAGTTGGATCGTCTCTGACTACATTCTTTCCTCTGTTAAAATTCATACCATTATTTGTGCAAAATTTGATCCACTCCAAGTTTATCCACTAATTTCCTTTTCAACAGTCAGAAGGAGCGAATATAACTGCGAATTCAGTTCATCCTGGAGCAGTTGCAACAAACATTCTTCGCCGTTCGGGTTTCTTCCTTGGTATATCTTCAAGCCCTTAAGTTCTTGAGCTCATCACTTTAAGCCCTACTCATGAAAACTCATCTTCTCGTACATTGTTTTGGGTGTATGCAGATGTTGTGAGGCTGATTGGAAATGTGATTCAATACGTGATCAAAACTCCTCAGCAGGTAAAATTTTACCAATCGAAAATAAGTGATTTGTAAACATGTTTTTTAACAAGTATTTCTACCCTTGTAAAATGACAACGCACCCGTTGTGCTACTTTGTATACAAACCACAATCATGATCTGAAAAGTATTTACATGCGAATGGAAACAAAACCCGCCTTCGTTGTTTAATTTGTTATGTATTTTTTGGGATTAATTTTAGGGAGCAGCAACACAATGCTATGTGGCATTGCATCCACAGCTCAAGGGAGTGACCGGCGAGTATTTTGCGGACAGCAACAGAGCCGATCCAAGCTCTCTCGCTAAGGACGCAGATTTGGCCAAGAAGCTCTGGGATTTTAGCTTGAACTTAACCAAGCCAAAGTAAATAGATTTCGGAATTTTCCAGGTCCAAGACCAAAGTTATCCAACTTCGTTGTATACCGAGTTGAAAAACAATTCTGATTATAACTTAACTGTATATATTTTGATATCAAGTCTTTCTTTTCGATGTAGAGATGAGAAATGTGTTGAAGTGCTTTGTCTTCTTTGAGTTTTTGGATTGCTATTGTTTGTAATTAGTTTAACTTCTTTGAGTAAAGAACTTGTGTCGCCTCTGAAAGTAATTTAGTGCCAATAAAATCTTGTGGCCTATGATAATTTTGTCGTTTTTTCTTGTTTTGTGCTACTAAGCGTGGGGTGGGTAAATGGCGAGATCTTAAACTCGAAACCTAAGAAGAGCTAGCAACGTGTGTGTGTGTATATATAAATATATATATATTGAGAGAGAGAGAGAGAGAGAGAGAGTGGTTTTCATTATTTTTTGTTTAATTATTCGTTGTCATTCTTTTGACATCATCTTGAACTAATTATTATTTTCTCTTGGTTATTGATGTTTGAAATGTTGTCGTTTCAACAGTCTTGTTGGTTTTCAAAATTTTTGTCTCTGCAGTTTTTTTTTTCTTTTTTCTTTTTTGGGTGAATCTCTCTGGAGGGATTTTTTTTATTTTATTTTTTGTGGTATGTAGAAGATTTACCTTTTTTATTTACTGTCGTTTTCTAGCTAAGATGTTGTCATTGGAGTTTTTGTCGTATGAGGACTTGTTGTCGTGTGTAAAAGTTTTTATTGTTTTAAGGTCCTAATTATTTGTTTTGTTATCGTTGGTTTGAGATGCTCTCTTTGAAGTTTGAACCTTATTCACGTGTAAGAACTATTGAAGTTTCTCTTCTATATTGCTGTTTGTAAAAAAATAAATAAATAAATAATAAATAATACTAACGTTCTCCACAGTCTAATCATTTATTAATGTTTCTCTTCTATATTGTTGTTTGTTAAAAAATAATAATAATAAAATAAAATAATATTAACGTTCTCCAGAGTCTAATCATTTATTAAACAATACTTCTCTCCATTTGTTGTCATTTACATAAACTATTGTCGTTTTCAATAGGACTTTATATTATTTTTGTCAATTAACGGTATGCTGTCGTCTACCGGAAAAAAAAAATACATATATATTCGTTTTCAAGAGTTCGACATCTTATTTCTGTCGTTTAACATGTTATTTTTATTCATTATTCTGTCGTTTCAGTGACACGTTTAGCTTTCAGCTTTTTCGTTCGTTTGACGTGGTCCCATTTTTCAACTCATTCGTCGTTTGCTGACATTCTCTCTCTCTCTCCCCCTACTGTTTATCGTGGTTTTAAACCTACCGTCGTTTTCATGATGTATTATGGCTTTTCGGTGATGTCGTTTTAGGTTATGTTGTCGTTTGATATACTGTAGTCTCTTACCCTATGATATTGGTTATATTGTGGATGATCGTTTTTCTAATATGTTATCGTTCCTAAGAGATTTTGCTATTCTCTAAAATGTCTAGTCCTTTTGGGAATAATTTCTTTGTTATTTTTAGGAAAATATTGCCGTTTTCCATAGATATTTTAAAGAAGAAAGGTGCAACACAAGACTCGTTTTCACAACTAATTTTTCCGAGCTGACCAAAAAAAAAAAAAAAAAAGTTGTCGTTTCAATTTCTTGTCGTTTTTAGGTGTTGTACTCCCTTTGACACCATCCTCTTTTTTCACTTATGAATTGGTTTTCTATTTTCTTTCTTTCTTTTTTCTTTTTTTACCTCTATGAATCATTAGCAAATGAGAAGGATTTGTGTTAAGTTTCCTCTATTATCTTGATGTAATGACAGAGATCCTAGTTCCATCAACTTGCATAACAGTGAGTTATCACTTTTATAGATAGATATAACGTCTAATTATTGAATTTCTTAATCTTCCTAACACTTATCAAAAAGAAAAAAGAAAAAAGAAAAAAAAAAACCATGTACCACAAAAGTTACTATAAAAAATTGTGATAAGGTATCATTTTAAAAACAAGAAATGTTAGGATACTAATTCTAATCCCAAATTTTCTTTAAAAACACTTACTAATTAAAAATAATAACATACTTATCACATAAATTAGTACTCAAAAATTAGATTAAAATTGATATCTCTGATATTTTTCTTTAAAAACGAATTTATTTGAAACTTCTAAGAGAATTTATGCAATCAATTATAAACGACAACAGATAGTTCAAACGGCAAAAATATGTAACAAATAACAACAAAACATTTATGAAGAGGACAACAAATCAAGCCATAATATGTTATTTTACTTCAAAAACTTTCTATTTATTTCCAAAAAGTCATAAAAAAAAATACCTACATGCTACAATTTCTAGTTCCACATTAAAAAAGGAGATATTTTTGCTCATCATTATTTATCATTATATTTTCCTACTATTCTTTTTTCCTTGAAATATCAAAAAAAAAAATTTTTTTCAAGGATTTAAACTCTAAATTTTAAGGTAGAGTTGGATATAAAATTACTATTAAATTAACCTAGTACTATTTTCTCTTTCGGATTGGCTAAGACAGCCCCTTGTTTACACATAATAATGCTCATTCGCACCACATCATATGTACATATATGAACTCAAAACACATAATATGGCAAAACATATAGCATAGCACCACCACCCGCCATGGTAAATGACAAGAGTCACAAGACCGTTCGTGTAAAAGTTTCATAAAGCAAAGTTGCAAAAGAAAGAAAGAGATACGACTTGAAATAGATTTCTTTGGATCTACATGCCTTTCACTTTCGTTTGTGTCACGTTTTGTATTTTCTTACGATGAAACTAACGCCAAGGGATAAAAGGACCAGACAGAAAAAGTCACCAGACAGAAAAAGTCATACAAATTACAAGAAGAATTAGATTTCTTCAATGTGATGCAGGTATAAATTTGGTACAATAGTATTAGCAGCACAGCCCATTGCAGGAGTTTTGGGACTTTATCTGCTATATAAACCGATAAAAGGAAGGGGATTAACAGACCAAGCCTGGCAATTTTACTGCCATCTTCACAAAATCTCAGCTCCAATTTAGTTTTACATCCTTTGTACAACAATTTTAGTCGCTGCTGCCGCCCATTTTTCCTTTCAAAAAAGGAAACTACAAAAAAAAGAAAAAAAAAAACGAAGATTCCCGGGATCGAATGGTAATGGATCATCTAAACTTTTTCCCCCCCTCTTTTTCAGGAGTGATGAAAATATACATTTCTTTACAGTGGCTGATAGATTGTCCTTTGTAAGGAATTTCTAGTGTGCAGGATTTGCAGATAACTACTCTGCACAGACGAATTACAAGTGCAATAGCACTGAAGACTCTTGTCAGGAATACTGCTCATCATCGGAATTTAGTGACCGAGAACCCAGCTTCTCTCCTTCGCTGATCAGGCTTCCAGGGCATCCGAACTTATTCAGCCGTCCAACTTAGGTTCCTAACTTACAGAAAGAACCTTTCTGCAACAAGTAACCTAAACGTGTCCAAAGCCAATCTGGCAAGCCTGAAAGTCCTCCGACCAGGGATCTCAGTTAAGTAATCAGATACCACTTGTCCGGTCCAGCATTGGCAAGCTTAGATTGAATTCCACAGTTGGATTAAGCTTTACATGATCTCTCAATAGCTGCTGAGAGACACGATCAGCCAGAACTGACTGAACATCATAGAACTCCCCAGGCTGCCCAATCTGATTTCCAATTATGCAATTTTCGGAAGATATTATGTCCCGGAAAGCATGAGAGGCTTGCGGCATTCCTCGAAAGAGTTCAGGCTTTGGCTCATGAAAATGTGTACTACCATTTGTATAGAAACTATTTTGAGACCTTTGGATTGTCCCCATACCTTCATGCATGTAGGATCCAGGCTGCTTTAGGTGAGGAAACGGTAGGGCACCACTGCCACCACTGAGAGGAGTGGAAGCGCCAGATGCAGTATGGGGGCTGGATATGGGAGATGGGGACATCCTTCCACTCATATGTTGTGGTGATCTAGAATGTAGAAGTGGGCTCCCAATCGGAGAAACTGGGCATGATATGTTCCTTGGCGTATGGACATCACTGGGAAGCAGCCATGGAAAGATTAAGTTGTATATATTTGTTAAATAAACGTATATGAGAACTATCTTCTTAGCTTAAATTAAAATATATATATATATATTAAGCTTAAATGTAGAATGAGTGGAAAGAAATCATGGTAAATAAGGTTCTATTAAAAACCAACGATTTGATAATCAAATAAACCTCTCATTTTGATGCTCGTATATCATTTCTCTTACACGGAATGGATAGATACATCAAAAGATTTTTCAATAATTCAAACAAAAGCGCATATCTATGAATATACACGTGTGTGTGTGTGTGTGTGTGTGTGTGTAAGCGAGAAAAATACCTTGATCCTGTACCAATTTTTGAGCCTCTCGACAGATGGTTACCCACACCTTCTGAATCTAGGCTCGAATAGGTTCTTGCATTTCCAATTCCCTGATGTTAGAGTCAACCAACAAAGTAGCAGATCAGAAGAAAGTAGAAAACCGTCAGTCAACCACGATGTGGTCCAGCAATCAGTTAACTCAACTTGAAGAAATAGAAGCACAGTTTTGACAAGAACATATCATTGCCACGAAAAGATTCAAAAGTATCCTTGATCACAAACATGGAAAATTTTTTTATTTAACTCGTTTTCTTTGGTAGGCCAAACAATTGACGACATGAAACATCATCTAATTGAAAGAAGGATAAAGCTAATACCAAAGATCTCACGGAATTTGTTGCTGCTGGTGGTCCTTCAGATTGATCAGAAATTGGAATGGGTCTCTCCAACGAAGCAGCATTTTTAACAAAGGGATGCTCCAAAAGCTTAGAAGCAGTCGGACGATGCAGTGGATTCCTTTGCAAGCACTGTAACACAAAGTCCCTTCCCTCAGCTGACAAACTATCAGGAATTGCAGGAAGTTCCTTGCTGTTTCCGATCTTAAACATAGCAGCAACCTGCGAAGAAGCACATAACACAGGAAAATTAATGTCAAACAACTGATATAGGGGTCGATAAACAGACTACTCCAATTGACAGATGTTAAGATGACAAGACCTCTGTGATATTTAAGCCTCTATCAAAATTTACTCACCCCCTCATACTGGCTCCACGGAGGTTTTGTAGTAGCCATCTCCAGAACAGTGCAACCAAGGCTCCATATATCAACAGCAAGATTACAGCCATTTGAGTTCTTGATAACCTAAACGATTGATTGAATAATGTAACCAGACTGCCTTTAAATAAATGTGGTTACAAGTCTAGAAAAGAAACCATGCTGACCTCAGGTGCCATCCAATAGGGGCTTCCCTTGAATGACAATGGACAAGACTGCCCAGTGATCTGCAAATTATTAAACAATGCTAAATTAAAACCTGCAGCTGAAATGGCGGTGAACAAAATTACTACTTTTTTGCTTGAGAAAATTGTCAACCATAATAACCACTGCATTTTTCAGTTCCTAATTGGTGTGTCTAACAGTTCTTTCTATTTCTGGAAAAGAGAAAAAACTCAATTATTTTTGTTCAGTTATGTTAAATCAGCAGATAGTGATTTTACATGCTTCGCCATTCCAAAATCTGCCAATTTCACACGGCCACTGGGATCAACTAATATATTTGCTCCTTTGATGTCCCTGAATAGAAATTAAGCTTCTCATTAGCCACCATGCAATTATCGTAAGAGAGCGATATGAGTAAATGAGGATTATCCATTTGAGATTATCTTTAAAGATTTAACACACCAATACTTACCTATGGACAGTGTTTTTAGTATGTAAATATGCAAGACCTGATAAAATCTGTTGAGTATAACTCCGAATAGCAAGTTCACCCAAATTGCCATAATCTTGAAGCAATTTATAAATGGATCCACCCGACACATATTCCAAGTATATATATAGCTTGTCATCTACCTGTTCAAGGCATACAGAGCCACTTAAGCATCAATCCTTTAATCAAAAATATAAATAAAAAAATAATTTTGGAATGAAATAATATCTAGCAACCACATAGGCACATACCAACAAGAGGAATGATCATTAAGTAAAATTACTTCCAAAGCACTTACAGCCATTGACTGACTTAAGAACCAAACTTGATAAAGGTCTTACAGCCATTGACCGACTTAAGCACCAAACATTAAAAAGGTCTCATGAACTTTTTGAATAATAATTATATAGAATTGAACAAACCAAGCTAGTACAAGAAACTATATTGGATGTTCTGCCAACAGGTTGAGGAACTTACTGACTCGGATCCATAATACTGCACTATATTTGGATGTTGTAAGCGACTTAATAGAGCAATTTCCTGCAAGACAGAATAGATAGCTGTAAAATCTCCTTTAACTTGTTAAAAGTAACAATTTTTTAACAGCAAGTTGTTCCTAAAATTCCAAAAATTCACCAAAAAGAAACATACTTGTCCCAACTGCTGTGCACTTTCTCTTGATTTTGCATCATCCGAAAATAGAGTCACCTCCTTCATTGCACACATTTCACCACTTTCACTGAAGTCCAAAATTTAAACGAAATCAGGAAAGAGTTTATGCACTTTAACAATGAATGGAGAAAAGTATATAAAATGTAAATAGTGGCAAACATAAACTCTCCACGTAAAAAGACACTTAAAGTAATTTTTTTAAACATATACAGGTACCAAATAATAATGCAATGCAATGCAATGTGCTAACAATGAAATTGATCTGTGCATCCTTCAATGTGCTTAAGATTAGACTCCTAAGTTGCAAAGAAAGTAGATAGCATCACACATGCGACAGCGAAAAGCAAGCATAACTATGTAAAGTAATATTGTAATAAAGCACGCACTTTTGGGCATAAGAGAACTAACAACAAACCTGTTGAAGCCGAGATATACATGTCCAAAGGTGCCCCTTCCAAGCAGCCGTCCTTTCTTCCAGCGTGAACCAGGGCTTGTTGGATTTTCTGCCCTACCCGGGCTACGTGGAACTGATGGAGTCGTTGAGGCAGAATATGTAGTAGAAAATGGACTATTATTTGAAATAGTTATTGGAGGAAGGGGCAACCGGTGGCTTTGTTGCTTCCCATTATCAGGCCGGCTTGTAGGTGACTCTGCTGCTGCTCCTCCTCCAGCACGCGGATGCAGAGGGGTCACAGCCCCACTGTGTATCCTGGAGCTGGGACCAGGGCTGATCATTCTGGGGCTAGGTATTGGAGAGCACTCTGGGCTACATCTGTTGTGCTGCCAAAATAGCTGTCCTGACAGATCTCCTCCTACTGAATTATGTCCAGAATTATGACCTGAACCAGGACTGGAGCAATGTGCAGAAGCGATATCTGGATAAGCCTTTGCCGCCCAAAAACCAGAATTCAGAAATTGTTCAGTACCAAATGCTCTCATAGGACTCCTAGAAGGACTTGACATTGAGCTATCTGGAGCACTACAGAAAGCACCATTTAAAGGAATTTGCAAGTTTTGCATATGCGTGCTTGAGGGTTGCCTTTTAGGAGATGTAGACAAAATCTGATTGTTAAAAAGAAGATTTGATGGCTGCAGTGCCTCCTTTGAGTTCTTTTGGTTTAAAGTAAGGGATGGATCCTTGTGCATCACACTTCAACCAGATAAATAAATAAAAAATTTAGTTAGAGTCAAAGACCATCTATAATCAATGGGAGAGGAAAAAAAAAAAAAGGGAAATTGTTCTCAAAGATGAACTTTACCTGGAAGGGCTGTTCAGGGCAGTTCTATTCCCATTTTCATAGTCAGATGTAAGAGGACTTGGAAGACGTGACTCAGACGGGTCATCACTGTCAATGGTGCTATCACTAGAAACAGAAGCAGTGGCTAAATCTACCTCAACATCAGTAGTATCTGTCCTGTTCATTCCATAGCAAGGTTTTGGAAGAGGAAAAACCATCAATGGCTTTGACCGCCTGTCATGTTCTGATTTTGATGATGCACTGATGCTGGAGTTAGTACGTCCAACAGTAGCAAGTTGTGCCCTAGGAAGGGGAAGTGGCTGGGCATGAGGCTGGGTATGAGGCCTTTCTACAAAACTTTGACATCTTGATACTGGTGTAGAGGGTGATGGTGACCTGGATGGAACCCTGGATAAAGATTCCCTTTCTGAGGCAGTGTCATTACAACGTCTTTGAGAACCTCCAGATCTTGAATTGCTCTTTTCTTCAGATCCACTCTTAAATTTTCTGTGTATTGTATCAATAATACTATCCTTGCTCCCTTTCTTTTTTGCTTCTTTTGATGAAGACTTACCCCACCAAGAAGGCATTTTTATGTCACAATTTTACAGTTAACAGTCAAGTCTGATTTTTTCTTTAAAGAAAAAGAACACCTTTTTTCCCTGATTTAAAATAAGCTATCACATTTACACCAAATCAATGACCAAATGTGCAACTCATATTCTAACCATAGCAACCTCGTCCAACACCTGGCCCATCATACATGAAGTCACCATCACAGAACACACAACTGGGCAGCTAAAACTCTTTCCAAACTTCCAAACATGGTAAGAGAGCAGCTCAGAAGAGGCTAGGCACAATAAGAACCTGGATATGGATTAGAAGGTTTTCTCATTAGTTCTTATTCAGCCCAAACATAGCAGAGATGAAATTAGTCTACACTGTTCACACATACAATACTAGATTCAAAAGAGCAATTGCCTGCATATTACATCAATTTCACGATTATCTTACCACGAATACTTAGTCGCCTAAAGCTCCCTAACTTGAATGAAAGTAACAAACTTACAACCTTGAAGTTGACTTTAAATCAAAAAGGAAATGAAGACCCATTCATGTCTCACAAAGTTCACCAACATAAACTGTAAATCAAGGGAATCCTACCCTCTAAAAACCCACACCCAGAATGCAATTACTTCCGTTTCACTTTACTTTGTCTCCTGCCATGAAAAAACTTCATTTCCACTTCCATATCTAATCAGCGACATAATTGCCACTACTCCAAAGTACTTATAAAACCGTAATGCCATCAAAGCAGATCCAACGGAAATCACCCAATCCTTTTTCAACACTTTTGCGACTAATTACACTGAAAGCTCAAGAACCCAGAACCAAGTTTTCTCGACACAGATCTACATAATTCAAGCACTCATTTCAACGAAATCAATAACGCAAAACCAAAAGGAACTAAAACCCACAACATGAATGGAAAGAGAACGAATTCAACTCACTATAAATGTACTGAAAACTTAAAATTATTCTCTAAGTTGAGCTGAAACTGGGCATGTTCTTGGCTCCCAATGATGAAATTCCCCCAAATAGTTGCCCAAAAAAATGAGTCTTTAGAAGAAGCTCAAAACCCTAAGAGAGCAACCAACTTAAACAAAAAAAAAACCCCAAAAAAATCCCAAAAATTATCAAATTCGGCGACCCGAGCTAAGCTCAAAAGAAAGCACAAAACATGGAAAAAAAAAATAAGAGGAACAAAAATCCAAGCAATTACTTACAGTGTTTGTGGAGTGTTTACGCAGCCCAAAACGACAGCGTTTGGAGAGAAGCTCCGGAGACGCGTCTGCTGTGGTGATGCGAAGCTGAAAAGGCAGGCGATGAAAGGGATAGAGAGAGAGAAAGAGAAGAGAGAGACAGAGGAGAGGAGAGGAGAGGAGAGAGAACGGAAATAATTTTTAGAGAGAGAAAGTGTTTTTGTCTGTGCTTTTTTTTTTTCTTTAGTGTGAAATGAGAAGAGAGAGAGGAGAGAGAGAATTAATTAAGTGACTAATAATTATTGAGAAATTGGAGGACTCTCGTCAGACGAGTGATGTATGCCAAAGTGACAGATCACGACCGTCTTCCAAATCTGATGAGGTCAACGGTGAGAACATGGTCAACGGCTGTAGTTAAGCAGTAAGGTGTTAAGGTGCAACGAGGAGCATGCGATTGGTGGTTCTTCCTCTTTTTGTTTTTTTAAATACACATATTTTTTTTAACGCAAGATTTTTTTTTATTTTTGCTGAAATAACGGCAACTTTTTCATTTTTTTTTTTTTTGCTAAAAGAAATAACGGCAACTTAAATATATTCCACTATCATTATGCTTCACCCAATTGTGATTTTTTTTCTCTTTTTCTTTTTTTTTTTTTTGGCACTTTTTTTTGGTCGGCGAAGGATGAAGATCCCTCTATTGGGTTTACTGGCCTAACAATTGTACATATTTCGCATTCAAAGAATAAACAAATAAAGCAAAATAAAAGTATCCCTCAATAGGGTTTACTGGCCTAACAATTGTACATATCTTTGAATAAACAAACAAAGTAAAATAAAAGTATAAAAAAATAAAATAAAACTTCATATGACAACTATTAGATAATTACATTGACTATTGTAGAACTTTATCTGAGATCTCGTTTGGGATTAGTTTCGAAGACATTCAAAACTACTTTTCTTTTTTAAATTTCATCATTTTTTATTATTTATATCTTCAAAACACTATACTAAAGTCTAAACTTTAAAAGTCTATAAATTTATATATACAAGCCTAAATGAGATAATTTTTTTTAAATTGCATACAATTTCGAGAGTAACGAAACAAAATCCATATTGATATTTTTTTTCTAAAAAAATTTTTAAAATTTTTTATTTTTTATCCTAAATAGTTTTTTCTCTCAAAAATATTTTTCAAAACAATTTTTTTCCAACCCAAAAATAATATCTCCAAACATCTCTCCCAAACTCCTCCTGAGTTTAAGGATGAAACAGAACATTCACATTTTTAAATATGGTGTAGATTTGCAATTTGTTTTTCGATTTAATAGCTTTTTTATTTGCATACGTACCCCAAAAAATGTGAGAAATTGCAAACCTCCCTTGAAACATTTGCATGAAGGTCATGAAACTATTTTGTAGTGCAGCATCTGTTTTGTCCTAACATGTCTTCAATCTGTTTCTCTCTCTGGATTTTTGGTGGTTGAGAAAATGAGAAGAAGGAAAAAAAAAAAAGGAAAAGAGAATATGGGGTTCAATTTTTAACAATCAATATACACAAATTCTTTTTTTCAAAATATGATTTTAATTGAATAAAATATTCAAAAATGTGCAACACTGCTGTAAGTAATAAAAGTAACAAGAAGAATTATAAGTTAAAAAGACTCGATAACTTCAGTTTTCCTTATTTGATAGCTTTCCAATGGAATATTCACAAACTCATGTAATTTTATCTTCTAAATGACTTTGGTAAATGGCGTACAGTTAGATGTTTTAACAAAAGGGATATATGAGAAAATGACAGTACTGCATAAATAAGTGTCTCAAGCTTTGCTAAATTAAAAAATAAAATTTTTTAAATAACAGCAATTTGGTGGTCTCAATTAATGGTTAATCAATATCAATTAATGAATGAATAATTAATCGTTGATGGATTTAATGATCAATAACTCAACTATGTTAACTCATTAAAAAAAAAAATCAACTATTTTAATAGCCATCTATCATCTTCGTGACAAAGAAAAAGGTTGACTGTGTTTCTAATCTCGTCTCATTTAATTTCAATATTAAAAACAAAAAGCAAAAACAAAAACCGTATGATTAGTGATTACCCTGTGTAAAATGTCTGATTACCTTGCCCAAAGGGTCAAAAAAACCGATCAAAACTTACCAAACTTACCTGACCATTTTTGGTTAGCATTCAGTTGGATTTACCCCTACTCGATTATGTGTCATTTTGATTTTCTCGGAACTAATAGATGGAAAAATCGATCAAAACCTTCCGATCGAGATGAGCAGTCTTACAAGCAACACCCTACTTTCAAAAAGAAAAAAAAAAATGTAACGCCCTGCTCTTCTTAACTGAAAGTCCAAATTATTTATTATTTTGTCAAGCCCAAGTCCACTTGAGATGAGTAGCAATCTTAAACGCTCAACACTTGACACATGAGCTGCAAATTCCAAAATGTGGAAACATATGATCAATTTGTACCCTCGCAGCCAATATAACTGCACTCCTAAACACCACCGAAGGATCAAGTGGGGTGGTATGGGAGTTCATTTTCTTGACTAAAGTCTGGGTATGCATCTCTACTACCGAGCTAGTAAGAGGTTCATGGGCAATTCACTTTGTGAGAGATCCACAAAACGATGTGAATGAACACACAACCCAAGATTATAAGGGTACGTCATTTTCTATCTTTATAACTTTTTTTTTCTTTAGCAAATAAACTGCACTCGTAAATTGACAATTTTAGAGTGTTTTGATATTCTTAAAACAAATAGTATTACTCAAAGAAAAAAAAAACAGTTTGAGGTTTGAATTCAAATTGTACATTTTATAATGAAATCAATTATGAATTTAGCATTATATAATATTTACAATCATGTATTATTTAATTTTAGTATGATGAGGACATGTCGGAGAAAAAAGTTATCAGTCATTGTTTAAAATATTGATTTATTTTTTGTAAAGAGTTGAAAATGTGGATTGATAGATGGAGTAGACTAATATGGCTTGTGTGTAAAGACTAAAAGGTTAATAAGATATCACACAAATATCAACTTATTTTGACTCTTTCCCATTTTGACTTATTAATAGATTTTAAACAATAAAATCTCTCTCATGCTTGAAAATTTCAACTTTTTCCTTTTTCGACTTTTTATTTCGGTCTCCGTCAATGTTTGAAGAAGATTGCAATAACATATTTGTTTGCTTGCATTTATTTTTTATTTTTTTTCCCTTTTCTCTTTTCTTTTAATTTTTTTTTTATTTTGTTTTGTTTTTAAGAAGATTGCAATCAGATTTTACACCATAAGATTGAAGTTTAAGACTCATGTTCAACCCATTTGCTATCACATAATCATTCACATTAGATAACTATTTTGAAACTGTTATTGGATTTTTTTTTATTTTATTTTTGAGAGTGTCCTTAAAATCCAAAGCTCATTTGGAAATTATATTTCCCATTCTCAACACATTCATGCATAACATGATCTACTTTTGGTGCTTGGGAAGCTCCACTATTTTATGTACGTCTATGGCTCTTTCCCTCCCGAAGTATGAAGCTGTGTGATTGGAAATATACTCATTCTTGCCCCTTGTTTGACGTATGGATTCAAATTTGTTAGTCCAATTCAACTTGAATTTTTCTCATTTTCTAAGTCTAAATCTAAATTTATTTACTTTTCTCTTTTAAACATCAATCCTATTTGAATTCAAATTGTATTTTTTCGGTTTAAACTTACACACCAAAAAAGATATATTATGGAACTACGCTTCATGATTCCGCATCAATTTGTCCGCATTTCGAAGTGTTATGAGTAAATTCTATGCGCTAATAATTTATTTTTTGGATAGTGATCACTAATTGACATTATTAAGTAGCCCGACACAGCACAGGAAAGTTGAGGAAAAGTGTTTATTGCTGGCTTGATTTTGTCTAATTACCCTTTTGATTGTTTCTTGCACGGAAAGTTGAGAAAAGTGACTCCAGAAAGTTACAGAAACCGATCAAAGAATGACATAAAAGATGACTAGCAGAGCAACGTTTTTGGTTCAATTTTGAAGAAATTATTAAAAGAATTAGATGTATTACATCATTATATTTATATAATACACTCATTTAATAAAAATATTATATATTAAAAAATTTTAAATAAAATATTTAGGAGGATTTTAAATTAGTAATTAATAAAAAATTGATATAAATAAGTCTCTTAAATGTTAAATTTTAATTAAATAGATATGTTAGATAAAAATGACGATGAAATAAACTTTATCTTCACTTCTTATCAAATAATATTTCAGAAATGTTACATGCATACCAAATTCATGTATTCCAAATGGTTCATAATTAAAACTAAGCACTCAACTCTTTCGTCCATTCATCTCCTTTATTGAATTGGTACACAATTTAAACACTAGTCGTGTGGCTATCATGATTTACCATGACAGATACCAATAACCCCACCAAAGATGAAAAGAATCTGTCATAATCAATCACAAAGAGGTACTTTCTTATACTAATTTACCTTTATTATTATTATTTCTTGTAAGAAAATTTAGCTTGACTATTTACCCAAAGTACTATATGCTTTATATTCAAAATTAAAATTTTTTACCCGCAAAATCAATCATGATTACCCCATTACGCAACACCAGCCAACAATTCAACACCCGCTTCATGGTTACCGTTGGCGCGGACCTCTTTAGCACATGACTCACTTTTGCTTATTCTTGCCAAAATTGGCTTCAAGTCCCTTGGTTGTACGTTGACCTTTAAGCCATGCTTCATGAACAGCGTCAGGGACATCTTTTGCTCCACGGAGTGACCCGGTACCACCGTGAGCTGGTGTCGTAGTAGCACGGCTGCCGCAATTGACTTCATTTGCAAGTAAGCCAAGTCCTTGCCTAAGCAAATTCGTGGACCAGCATTAAAGGCCACGAATTTATAAGAATCTTGTATCTCGAATTTTTTTCCGTCGGAAGTTAGCCACCTCTCGGGTTTGAAGTCTAGGCAATCTTTGCCCCATATGTACTTCATTCGACCGATTGAGTAAATTGAGTAGGTGATGGATGAGCCCGCCGGTACGAATGTTCCATCAGGCAAAATATCGTCGGAAATTACGTGCTTGGAGTCTTGTGGCACGGAAGGGTACAACCTAAGGGTCTCGGATAATGCTGCCTTAAGGTATATCAATTGGTCGACTTCTTCAAATGCTAGGGGATCTTCCACCCACATGCGGACGTCACTGCCACGTGTCTCAAGGAGAACGGTGCAAATTTCAATGAGGATTTTCTCTTCCACATCAGGGTTTTTGGAGACCAACCAAAAGAACCAACTCAATGCGACCGATGACGTGTCGCGTCCAGCTAGGATGAAATTCAGCGCCACGTGTTGGAGGAACTCGTCTGAGTAGGACTCCTTTCTCTTCATGAACCTAGACAACAAATCGTCGTGGGTGGCCCCGCCCCCGCCATTTTGCTGACTCAGCAGCTCAAGCTTACGCGTGTCGATGATGTTGGACAAGTACTCGTCCACGTGTTCAAGGCTTCGGCTCAAGATGACTTCCATCCCCAGCCCAAGCCACTTCTTCAGCTTCCACATGATCTTGGGCAAAATGAAGCGCTGCAGCGTGGCTTCGGTGGCTCGGTCAAAAGCCGTGGCAAAGCTGTTCTCCGGAAGCTCGGCTGACAGTGTTTGTGGGTCCTTCCCGAACGCCAGGCCACATATGTTGTCAAAAGTGAGCCGAAGCAAGAGGTCTTGAAGATCAACGGACTTGCCTTCGAGCTGGGCGGTCTCGAGGATCGGGATGAACCTAAGCTTGATGGCTCGGCTCACCCACCGAGCCATGGCTTGGCGGAGCGTCCGGGTGGTGAATTCCAGAGCGGCAGTCTTACGCTGGAACAGCCACGTGTCGCCATCAGAGTTAAAGATCCCATCACCCAAAAGATCATGGAACACGGCCTGCCAAGTGGGGCCCTTGGGGTAATTATCGAACCGGACCTTCAAGATGTGCTCCAAGTTCTTGGGATCGCACGTGACAGTCACGAGGCCTTGCTTCCGAGCCAGGGACGGGATCGCACATATGCAAGTCTGGTACGTGCCGCCGCACGAGCGGAGGTTGTCCGCGATCCAGTCATGCATGCGTTGAGAATGCTGGACTAGGCCAGGAAGACTGCCCAATAGAGGCCAGACACGTGGACCTCTCATTGACCGCGTGATCAATCTGAACCATACCATATACGCCGCCACGGCGGATAGCACCATCAGAGCCGTTGATGTGTCCATTTGATCCGCTTAATGCTTATCCCAATTGAGGCACACTGAAATTATTCTGAACCAACAATCAGTGGAGGACTGAAAACAACCAATAGTCAGACTTAAGACAACAAAATTTGTTTTAGTGTAACCACCGAAATATTTGTATAGGCGTATGTAAACGTGAAGATGTGGAGGCCAAAAAAAAAAGAAGAAGAAGAAGAAGGAGAAAAAGAAAAGATTAAAAGTGGGATATGCAAAAGATGATATACGAGGGACTTGGTTTCTGCCTTTCTGGGATATATTCTGGTTTTGACGTGAAAGAAACAATGTGCATGGAAGTAAATATGGAGGGAAATTGGAGGAGAAAGGAGAGGACTGAAAACAGGAAGTAGCTGCGTTTGCGAGTTATAAGAAGAGAAAGGAAAGCGAGACAGAAAAACTTATTTATAGAAGGAGAAAAGAAGAAGAAGAAGAAGAAGAAGAAGAAGATAGATTTATGTAGAAAGAAAACACAAGGGCCGTAAATATTTAATAAATAAATACAAGGATACAGCCTGGAATTGGATCTCCATTTTTTTTTTTCTCCCCATCTTTTTCAATTTTTTTAAGAATGTAATTGAATCTCGTTTTTATTAGTCTCTTATACATTATAATAGATATGTGCAAAGAATTAATCCAACTATTAGTCTTTTTGATACCAAATTATCACGAGATAAATAATTTTGTTCATGGACTTACTATTAATAAGTATTCTGTATTTATTAATTAACAAACATGTTTTTAAACATCTATTAATAAAAATAATTATAACGTAAATATTCAGTTGGGATTACAAAATTGAAATAAAAATTCACTAAAATTTTTCTTACACGTTTTTTTGTTATATTGTTATTGTTGTTATTATTATTTTAATATTAGTAGTTCTATGTTTTCCATTATTCCTTAGTGATAGACTTTGCCATCTAGCTAGCAAGCTTTACAACGCCTATCATTAATGCCAACAGAGGTCGTTGGAAAATACAAAAAATTTAAATAAAATTTTTTTTATAAGGTCAATAACCACCACCACCACCAGTTTTCGACCCTTTTTAAACAAAAAGCTAAGCCAGCCAACTGATACTTCGCACCCATAAATTAATGTGACCATTGGTAAACGAATTATATTGATATTGATGTTTGAATATAATTTTAGAAATATATTTTGTATTTGAATTAAAAATATTTAATTAATATTTTAATAAATTATGTGTTTAGATAAAAAGGTTTAAATTGTATTTTAAAGTTAAAAGTTGATGTAATTGATAAAAATAAATAAAAAAATAAAAAAGAAAAAGAATATAATATAAATAAAAAAATTATTTTTAAAAAATAAAAAAATAATAATTTATTTTTATAATATTGTGAAAAAATATTATATTTAAATATAAAATTTTTATATTTGGATAAAAATTATATAATATTTAAATATAATATAAAAATAATTATGATATCAACGCTCGTAAAAATTTATCAGTACTTACAAGGTCTTCAAATTTAATCTCTAGATCTATTTTCTTTTCCCTTTTTTTTTTTTTCCATCATTGGGTCTGGCTGAGATCAAATTGCCTACCTAACTTTGCAGGAAAGTGCAGCCCTACGTTAAGTTCTAGCATTTATTGAAGGTGCAGAAGTTAATGAGATTAGTTGAGGGTCAACTTGTTCACATATATACAAATATATATATATATATGTATAGTATATGCATGCATGAACTAATTAATTGGGACTAGTTTTCATTTAAAAAAATAAAAATATTAAAGAAATCAATTTTAATTAAAACTTTTAAATATGATATAAAAGTTTTTATTTTTTTATTAATAAATATTTAAAATATAATCATATTAATTAAAAGTATATTTTATTGAAAATATAACACACGAGTTGATATTTAAGAAATTAAAATTGAAATTGATGTTCCTAGTATTACATTTTAAAAATGACAGTGTCCTTACTTTGTCTATTATCTATTTGCGAATCCAGTAAAATCATAGATAAATTAGTACATTATGATCATATATTGTTGAAAATATTATTACGGATACTAATTTTGTCAATTAATGTTTTAAGATGAATTGATGCCCTAATTCAAGTTGAGGTAATGAATTTATTCATTCATGTACATTAGTATTTTGAATATTTACTTGCTATCGAATAGGGCATATGATCCCCTAAAAAAGGCTAGCATATGAGTTGCTGAGTTAGTACATATGTAACATTACTAGCTAGTTTGTTATGCACGTCTTAATAAGGAAAAATACATTTTTCGGTTTATTTAATTTTTATTGGATATATTTCTTATTCTTTATTCTCTTTTTATATTTTAGTTTGCAAACTGTCGGTTTGTGATCAACCGACAGGCAATTATTTGCATCACACCGGATTTTACGGCGCCGTATTGCCTAGAATGAAACGCCATCGTTTTATGGAGACAATAGTTATTTTTAGAAATGACAATTTAATATCAGCTATAGATCCTAATTTATTGAATATTTTGCATTTTGGCTGTATAGTCTTCATTTCTTCGATTGGCTAAATAAAAAGAAACGGAGCATTTTCTTTAATTAATTTCTATTATAACTTACGACGTGTATACTCTAACCAAAAAAAAAAAAAGAACATAATTATGAATTCGTAAACAAGTTTTATTGAATATCGAAAGTGTGGTATAAACAATGATATACGACATTGAAGAGAATTTGCCCCACACACAAACATGTGTATATATATATATATATCTCCGTTTCAAGATGTATACGTGTATAAAAGACAATGTTATTCGTAGCTTTAATAATTTAATTTGATAATATGAACTGGTCCATGCATGGAGTTTTAGATAACTTAATGCTAAATAATTTAGTTAACAATAATATTAGCAATATAGATCACTACTCACTAGCTCTTGAAAAGCTAGTTTCTTCTACAAATACCCCTCCCCCCTAAAAAAAAAAAATGGATTTTTTTCTATGCTTATTAATTTGACGTTTGAGATTTCACTTATGTGAAAAAATAAAAGGGAGAGATTTTCGAAGTGGTCATCACCTTTTGCAAATATAGATCCCATTTGAAGTCGGAATAGATGTATGTTTGGTAGAGATGAAAATGGAAGGAAAGAAAAGAGTGAAGGAATTTTTAAAGGGAAAATATGATTTTATATTTTTTGGTAGGAGAGAAAAATGGAGGAAGAAAAAAAAAATCCGTGGGTTCCATCTTTTATTTGTCTCTCCATAAATGGAGAGATTTTACGAGAGAAAACTTATTAAGGTTGTAAACATAGTTAAATCACCTATTTGTCCTTATTTTTAAAATAAACTTATATCAAACAACAAAGTAAAATAGTCATTTAGATTGCTCCAAACATACCAAATAATGGAAGGAAAATTAATTTCTTTTCTCTCCTCCATTTGTTTTCTTTCCTTCAACTTTTCTTTTCCATCTTACTAAACAGAGTATAAAAGTCCTTTAAGTTTTTTTGGTACATATCGCAAAACACTTTCATGCACCGTCATCCTTGTAGGTGATATATATATATATATATAAATACTCTTACATTTTTAATTTCTATTAATCTGTTCCTAGCTGTGAAATAACGACTATCTATCATGAAATATGTTGATGTTATTTATAGTTATATTCATGTTAAATACTTTAATTTAATTTGCTCATCTTCAATTTACACTATTCACTTTTTGTTGGTGCAACAGGTATATTTTTTCCACACAAATACAACATTAACACCATCACTGACTGAGGGAGGGGGGTAGGAGGAGCCGTGGCCCCCTTAGCCTTTTTTTTTTTTTTTTTTAGTTTTTAATATAGTAAACATGTGTATAAATTAGTCTTGCTCCCCCTTAAATTAATAATTCTCTATGTTTTATTAAGCAAACAATTTGGATTTTAAGAAATAAAATAATTTTATTAAAGGGTAAACCTTAGAATGCCCAAAATATGCATGCCTCTGGAATATTGTTTGGTAGTCCACCGTATTACCTTTGGTATTATATTAGATTTTTAATATTTTTTTATAATGATTAGTTCAATTTTTTTTTTGAAATTTAGTATTTCAAAAATATTGTTTATCATATGATTTTCTCATGTTGTAAACAAACAATTACAAATATTTTTTTTTAAATTAACACTAAAATTAAAATAATCAAAATATTAAATATATTATATCACAAAAATTTTAAAAAGTAAATAAATAAATAAATAAAAAGAGCAGGTTTGTGTCGCTCTTCCACAGAGATTGAAGAGGGGATTCGATGGAGGATACCATGGTGAACAGCGACTACAGACGTGGTGGAGAGAGAAACAACAAGGGTGGTAGAGAGGTGAGAGACCATAGGCGGGGTGACATGTGCAAAAAATCATGATAGCAGGCAGTATTCATGAATCTTGATATGTTGGCATTAATCGTACATAGATATATTAGTATAATCTTGATTACAAAATTTTTTTTTGAACCCCCGTCCTACCAATAAATCTCGAGTTAATTACGTTGATAGTCTCATATATATGACAATCTTTTATTAAACAAACCAAAAAGAAAAAAATTATATAGATATAGGAAGTGGCATATTTCTATAACTAAAAAGATGACGTGTATTCTTCTTTGTATATTGACCAATTTGTATAATCTGATCTATGTATTCTTCTTTGTGAAATAAGAATGATATATTTCGCTTTCTCATCTCACTTTGGATATTCTTCTGAGACCACGAGTTGGTATTTATGATATATGCGAAAATGATAGTATAACGGTGATTAATAACATAGCTTTGAGATAAGGTATTGTTAACATATTGAAGATAAAACACCATACTCTTGATTTGATAGCTTTTATTTTTCTCACCAAATATAGAGAGCATTTTAGTACGGAAAATTATATTCCATGAAACCTATTTTAGATCCTTATTCTGCTTCTAGGATGGTTTTATTTTCATGTGGAAAAGAAACTAGCTATCACAACCTAAAGGAAAAAAAAAACTAGCTCTCAGTTTCACAATACAAATAAAAAGATAGACGGATCATAAACAAAAGAAAAAGAAACCAATTAGGAAGTTTATTTTATGATAAGCCATTCATATCGTACTAATGACAGAAATCCTTCTTTATTTATTGGATTAATTTTTTACAGTTTTATTTGCAATGTTCATGACAAAAAATTGACAACGTACAACATAAAATTGATTCAATAATAAATCAAACCGTTGAAAATTTTGTATTAATTAAAATAATAATTTTTATTAATAATATAATATAAAAGGTCGTGCCATAAAAACTCGAGATATATCATCGTTTACACATAAAACATAGCTGAAATGGCAGTCAAAATAAGGCATAGCTGAAATAGCTATCAAACCGGTTATAAATGGCATTAATCCAAACAATTTTTCTTCTTATAACTTGATAACTCAATAAAATAGAGTTATTTTACTACTTTTTCATGCACAAAAATTAGCTTGTTCTTGAGAATTTTAGTTGTTTTTGATTTATTTTGTTTTGTGTACTTTAATTTAGATTATCATAAATTTCATAAAGTTTTTATTTAATTTTCATCTTTTTCTAATAGTATATTAAATAAGCTTAAAATTAAATATTTTCAATGAGTCTACTTACAGCATTTTAGTTTAGAAATATCTAATTTTAGCACTTTATTTTTCTATAGCATCAAAGAGGGCATCACTATTCATATCAAGAAACTGTGAAAACCAAGCTTATCGCATATTCTATCACACTGGATCCTTTCTAATGTGCACTGTAGCAAGCATGCACCAATACTGTAGCAGTACTGTAGCAAGCATGCGCGCGAACACTGTAGCAAGCATGCGCCAATCACTGTAGCACATGTGCACTGATAACTATATCACTGTAGCAAGTTTGAAAATTTGTGTTGTGTAGTACCAAATACTATAGCATGTTTGAAAATTTGTGTTGTGTGGGCATCGAATACTGTAGCAGGTTTAAAAAGTTATGTAATAGTTAGGTGGAATAGTGTAAATTTATGTTTATAAAAAGGGGCATTCTTGAAGAGTTTTAGGAGGGGGATACATTTTGTCTCTCTCATTTTTGCTTTGCTTTTATTCTCATGTTTTCTTTTTAGAATTTTGTGAGAATGTTTTGCAAGTTAGGCTAAAGTTCTTGGGTGAGGTTAGAGATGATCCTATATGTGTAGCGAGTTTATTTGGGTTTTGATTCTTTATGGTTTGTAATGTTTATACATTTGAGTAAATAATTTTCTTTCATCTCATTTATTTCTCACATCAATATATTTTATTGACAACTTTTATATAAATTCAGTCAAGCTTTTTTTATATGATTGTTGTATGATACAATATATTGATAAACATAGTTTATAAATAGTCTTTTACTGCATTATCGTTAGTGGCATATTGTCGATTTTAGATTTCTTATAAGACAATATTTTATAGCACTTAACGTAAGAATTTTATTTACTCGAATGCATCAAATTCACAAGTTCTTAGAGGGCGTTTGGTAAACGTATTGCATTTTGATTGTATTTGAATGAAATTTGTTTTTTGAATGTTGTATTTGGTTGAAAAGTATTTGTTTTGTATTTGAATGAAATATGTGTTTGGATGAAAAGTATTTTAGAATTAAAAAGTTGATGTGATTGATAAAAGTAGAGATAAATAGTAGAATTGAAAAGTTGATGTAATTGTTTTAAAAATATTTTGAATAGTAATTGTTTTCATAGCACTGTTATAAAATTTGTGTTTGGTGTAAAATTATATTGTATTTGAGTAAAATTAAAATTGAATACTTTCTCCAAATGCCCCCTTAAAATCTTATCTTTCGATTGATTGTTTAGAATATGAAACATTCAATTGCGTCAATTTATGAATCAAAATTCAAATAGGTGAACGAAACATATAAGAGATTCTCGATGTCTTACCATTTTTAACTATTGAATTTTCTCTACTTTAAATTGCATTTTCTTTCAACCAAATTGCTCTAAAATCACAAAAACATTTTCTTTCTTTTCTTGTTTAATTGTGTATCTCTCTAACACTTGTGTTCTACTAATCTCTTTTATTTACTTTTATCACCTGTTCATGAGATCAACCATCCTAATTATATTATAATTCACTGCTTTGTTTTTTCACAATTTAGGCCTACTCATAACTCCACGTCTTTTTAAAAGCAAAAAGAAATAATGCGTCCAATGAAAGAGCAAAATAGAATTTCATTTCCCTTCCGCTTTTATTGAATGAAAAGGATATATACATAATTTTGCTTTTTGCCGAACATGAAAAACAGAACTATCAATAGGTACAGAATAGTCTACACCGAAGTTGCCGGTTATGTTACATTAACACTTGTACCAAACTTGGCCCTTTTAGAGTACTTTTTAATTGACCCCTCATTTTAGCGAAGTAATAATGGATCCAAAAGTAGTCATGTCGCATTAGGGCCAATCTACAAAATTCAACTAGTCATTATAATAACAACTTGTTTTATAAAATTACATCAAAATAAAATTATTATAAAAGATCATTTAAGTTTTATAGTTATTAAAATTTTTAAAATAAGAACTCATTTTTTACAATCACATCTGTTATTTTTTCAGTATTTGTAGGAATTATTTTTTTTATTGTTGAATTATATTTTTTATCATATTGATTTATAGCTAATCAAGTTAATATTTATAGTATGTAACACAAAATTATTTTTAATAAAAAATTAGATTATTAAAAAATTAATCTAATAATTAAAATAATACTTTTGATTGATAGTGAAAAGTAAAACGTGCTAACATAGTCTATATTGAAAATTTTAGATCTCATTTGATTTATATGTTGAGTTTGGAATAGAATAGAATTTTTTGATTTAAATAAGTTAACTTAATTATAATTTTTATTGACTTTTCAAACAAAAAAAAAAACAAAATAGAGTCAAAAAATTTAACTTCAAGGATTTATTTGGTTCATAGATTAAATTTAGAATGAAATAGAATAAAATTCTTAAATTCTTAATTGATTTAATTATGATTTTTGTTGGTTTTTAGAAAATGAAAAAAATTGAACCTAAATGAATAAAATGAAGCTCTAAATTATCATGGCATATGAATTTTTTTTTTCTTTTTCTCTTTTTGGGCACGTGGCTTAGAAAGGCATTCAGTCGATGAGTACTAAATTAGCCACATATCTAATGTACAAATTTATGATTTTTAATGGTCCAGATGCACAGATCAAAACTTCTCACAATAAATGCCAACTTTGATCAGGGCGCTGCAATCTTTTGTTTTTCCATATTGGAAAACTGAATACAAGTGTCACTATTAAGTTGTGAATACGAGAAAAATGAATTTTACAAAAAAGAAAGAAGATAAATTACATTGATATTTTATTTTATTTAATTATTAAGCACTTTTTTTAATCAAAATTAATAATATTAAAATAATTTTTCTTAACTTTATTAAATTTAAATTTAAAATGACTAAAATAGTCATAATATATCTCAATCATTGATCTTACTAAATTGAATCATACCCATTCATTTGTTTTTTATTTTTTAATTTAATCTTTTATTTGTTTTAATTTAGTTAAAAAGGAAAAATAAATTTATAAATAAAACTCATTTTTATTAATAAGGTGTAAAATAAAAAGTAGTATTTTGTCATTAATCGTATATATGTTATTAAAAGTATGGTAATGGTTCTTTGTCATGGTAATATTTTGTTTTGAATAACAACTTTATTTTATATTCTTGCCATAGTTTTAGATGTTTTCTAACAATAAGTTATATTTTTCATCAAAATTAAAAATATATTTTTCAAAAAATAAAAAATAAAAAATAAAATATTTATTTGTTAGAGTGTGAATTATGATTAGAAATATTTAAAAATCAATTAAAATATTATTTTTGATATTAAATAAGGGTAAAAATATTATTTAATGCCTCATATATATAGCTGAATACTTTTTTACGTAAGAATGGGCATTTCTAATATTTTGAGTATAATTAATAGTTAAATTTACTATTATCTAATAAAAGGGATGTCTCTGTAATTTTTCTGACAAGGGAAGTTGACGTTATTAGTTTGGATCAACGGAGTGTTTCTGTAATTTTAAAAAAATATAGGGAGTATCAGTATAATTCACTTAAAAAAGAAAGAAAGAATAAAGACTATTTGAATAATGTTAGGTTCAAATTCAGAAAATGGAAAAGAGGGTTTGGCAAGAATGTGAATTAAAGAGAAACGATTTTGAACTAAAATTACTGGAAAATCTTAGAACCACTATAAGAAGACCTAGTGGTTTATGTAGCTAGCTATTATTAATGTTTTTCTCCAATTCTTCAAAAATTTGGAAATTACCCTAAGTGTTAATCTGCTTCTTGTTTAAGCAACTTATCACCAAGGGTCAATAACCCTCGTACATAGAATTTTATCTTCAATAGCAAGTTGGTATAAATGAAACTAGTAAACTGCAAACAAATTAGAAAATAGAAATTGTGAGTGTTGCATACAAAATCTAACACGATTTTGCACAATTACTTTTTAAAAATAAAAATTAGCATATATAACTTTATTTTTGAATTTTTAGATAAATGATTTGAATGCTATACCTTATAATTTTATAGATTAATACTAGCTTATAACCACTAATAAGCATCAATTTAATGTCCATAAAATGTTATGCTGCCAAAATAATAATAATAATAATAAAGATGCGCCCCCTAAAATCACCTCTTTAATATTGTGTTTAAAAAAAATCTACTCATCTTAAGTTAATATGTAAAGGGGAAAATTAATAAGAAAAGAAATTTTATAATATTTCGAAAATAATATAAATATTTACACTCGTAACCATAGAAGGGCATTTTTCTAAATTTGGAACAAATAAAGGTAAAAAATACCTACACATTTTTAGGGCAACCCACTGAAAGCACTGTTTGGATCTCCACATTTGCCATATAACAAAACATGGGTCTCTATGGTAAATGTTTTCTTACCCAAAATAAAAAATGAAAAATCTAAGCTGACTATATTTTCACATTTGGTACTTTGTATTACATATCTTCTGCCATATTAGGTTGAATATCATATTGTGCTACCAAAACAAAATCCTTTTTTTTACCTGTTATGGACAATAAATTAGTACTAGCTTGAACAATGTATTTGCATGGTTCAACAAACTCTTGTTTGAAATTCTAGCCTTTTTTTTTTTTTTTATAATGAGAAATTTACATACATACATACATACATACATATATATATAATCACATATGCATATTATATACCCCGTGCCCCAAGAGTAACTTCACACTAGGAATGCTACGAAATAGGGCTCATCATTTCGCTGACTAGGGAGGCTTGTAAAGGTTTCTCATATTCATCATCCCAAACAAAAAATGCCCATTTAGTTGGACTCCAAATACTCTTAATGGTATCACATCCAATCATGGTTTCCATTGTCACAAGACAATTGTCATATTACTTATTGTGTTGTATTACTCCTCTTTCTTTTGTTTCATTCCTTCCTTGGGGTTTCAGTGGTATATATTTTTAATATAATTTCATTTTTCAATTTAAAAAAAAAAAAAAAACTGAAGTGGAATGCCAAACAAACACAACATGGTTATTGCAGGTCATTTCACTGAAATAAACACATGATATATATCAATTCTAAGGTAGACACATATATAGTACGGACAAGTACACGTGGATTGGTTTTCTCATTCACGTTACCTGCTTTGTATTGGAAGTGTAATATTGCAAGCCTTTCGAAAACCAAACCCAGTTGTCTCTAAAATGGATAGGGTGATGAGACATTGTGGCCTATTTATATATATATATATATTTGAACTTGTAATGGTCTAACATATCATTATTAATCAAAAGTTAAGCTATTTGACCTTTACCTGCTTTAGTTGTCAAATCCTTGTCTATATACATTACAAAAGTTTACGAAGGGGCGCTTGGCATTAAACATATAATTTTAAGTTGGCAAGAATATTCGTTGGAGATTTTATTAGTAATTTTATCTTTTTATATAAGTACGTGTCATCTCAAATTCATCGAATATATTAATAATGAGAAGATTTTGAGTTAACAGGACCATATCTTTGTATTTAAAACCGTCTAACACTTAGAAATTTAAACAACAAAATCAACCATAATAATTCTTTACTAGTAAACCATCACACTTGATCAGTGGTTGAGTTGTCCATCGTTGAAGCAACAATAGAATTGAACCAAGAAATTTGTGTGACTAGTTGAATGTGTTCATACCAAACATTAAACTTATTAACAGTGGATTGCTCTGCCTGCAATGAATCAAGCACTAACCATCAGGCTTGATCGCTCCAATTTCCTTCTATGGCGGACTCAGATGTTGAACATGGTGATCGCGAACAGGCTTGAAGACGTTCTCGATGGATTGAGACCAGCACCTCCTCGACTTCTTGCAAATGGCTTTATCAATCCCGAGTTCGATCTCTAGCAATGTCAGAATTGGTTGGTGATGTGCTGAATCTACTCATCGCTCACAAAAGTGTGATGTCACAAATCATAGGTCTCAACACATCCTTTGAAATCTAGAATGCTCTCAAGTATATTCTGGCTGCTGCTTCAAAAGCTGGCATTGTGCAGCTCAGATTTCAGCTTCAAACAGTCAAGAAAAGAGCCTTGAGTACGATGGAATACAAAAATAAATTAATATAAATTAATAGCACACAAATAAATATATAGACTAAAAATTATGATTTCATCCTCATTAATCAGATTTAATTTTGTGTTTATATTCATTATTTATATTCATTGTATTATTTATTTTTCGATAGCTCAAATAAAATTAAAATTAATTAATTTTGATATTTAATAACATTATTATTGTAGGAACGATATTTTATTTATCATTATATTATTTGTTCGATTTGTGCGGAAATCTACAACACCATTCTCTCTCTTAATCTCCTACTCTTACTAGATCCTAGCCACTCTCTAAACTTCACTGGACTAATTCAACTAGGTATACTTGTGGTCACCATCTAAATATGGTAATGAATATACAAAATAGGCTTATACACGGTTTCCTTCCCAAGCAACATTAACTAGGAAGCCAAACAAATTTAAGTAAGCACATTAATTTATACAATAAACTGAACTAGAAAATATAGGGGTCATAATCTCTCTCTCTCTCTCTCTATATATATATGTATGTATTCACAAAAATTATTGTCAACAAAATTAGATACACAGTTTCAATCAACCTACTTAGATCACTTGGCATATGGTGGTGGCCACACACTTGTTTCAATTATTCTTGGAATAAAGAAACTAATCGAGGTACTCTACCTGCTCTACTTCATCCTAAATATGTCACACTCTTTCTAATTTTACCGTGATCATTTTAATGAGTGGTGATTTACAATTAGTAGAAAATCATTGATGAGGACAATAGGGACTTAAAACAGTTTTCCTTTTGAAAGTCTGTGTTCTGTTACTGATAAACTAATTACCATTTGTTTTCTATATTATAAATTTTGCAGTTTCTGTTGCCTTTTCTACCATTGGGTTAAATTTCCACCCATTTAGAGGCTTATTAGCTAGAAAAGTAGAAAATCCCATTTTAGTGGTAAGCAATTGATCTTATTAATCTTGCACAGGCCAGTCAGTCATTCACAAGAAATAAATTATTGGATTCAGGAAAGTCAACTCAGCTTATATGAATTCCAAGGGAAGCCCCAACTCCTAAACGGATAAAGCTGAGTTCAGATTTATTGGTGAATTCAGGACCATAAATTGAAGTAGAAGAACCACCAATTTAATTTGGAAGGACTCTATGGGGTCTTATCTCTGTGTATGTGAGTATATGTGTTAGTTTATGGTAATCTTATCTACCTCGAAAGCTATTCTAAGGTGCTTAATATAGAGTATTGTTATCATTTCATTCACTCCTCATCTCAATCATTGATTTAAGAAAATAATAAAATATAGATTTTATCGTGAGACCTATCTTAATATTTTTTATCAATGATAGTACTCAGTATCGGTAATATGTCTTAGTAAATTTCAAAATGTAAAGAGCATTAAAAGGATGAGCTCCATTTTAGTTGCACATTATGGGTATGACATTGCATGGTTCATTAATTGACAAAGATCTTTGACTGAAGCTACCGAGTGTTGAATCTTGATGCATCTTAACAGGATGAAAAACAGAGACAATCTTATTGTTATATCACACCATAGAAGATGAGTTGGCAATCTGGACTTTTACCGAATCAGTGGCATAAAAATTTGAGTTTTTTCCTTAAAATTTTCTAAAATTTCAGTTATAACCCTTAGTTTATAAGATAAACTATAGTTGTGCCTCTAATTAATAACTGAAAATAAAATTAGGTCTCCTTTAAAAAATTTATCTCTATTATTTTCCCTCGGTAGAAAACTTTTTTCCCATTTGACTCCAATAATGTCTATTCAACCTAGCTTTTACTTGATGAGCCTCTAATTGATCCTTTCCTTCTTGTCAAATTTTTCTAGCTAAGATAAATCAAACTTTTAGTAGAGAAAGGAAAAGCTATGGTTATCCGATGACTAGGTAGTTACGTTTTTGTTGAAGTCTTATGATCTGTTTGAAAATGAAATTTACATAATATGTAGGTAGTTAAGTTTAAATGATAAATTTAATAAGAAAATTTACATAATATATTTTAATTTTTATCAGAGAGATTATTGTAAAAACCTTTTTAAATAGTGTTTAAAAATAACTTGCAGATGGTGATTCAAATATGAGTTTAATTTTTATTACTTAAAATGAATATTCCAATCACCTTCCAGCTGAATATATATATATATACATATATGTAGAAACCGTCAGAAATCAACCTCCGATATTCTCGACACCTATTCTCAACTGCCAACAAAAGATACATTATCCATCTAATTCAGCAGCTGCTATTTAATGTTAGTTAATGTGCTTAAATGTTGTTACGCTTTTTTCTAAATGGCAATGAAATCTATCCTACTATTCTTTTTCATTATTAATTTCAGCTGTCATGCATATCGTCATCACCCATCAGCTCGTTTTTGTCTTGTTTAATTGCCTCTTGCTTGTAATGCAAGTTCATTTTGATTGGCAAATATTCAACTTCTTTCAAGAAAAATAACAAATTTTATCCTCTTTAGTTCCCATAAATTTTGTCCAACCTTGTCTCTTTTCCCATTTGTCAAATTAAAATAGTCCTATCTGGTGAAGCTATCTTTTACATTTTTTTTTATTAAACTATCTTTTACATTTTTTAGTTCAATTTTCTATGTGAAAAGTTTATACGAATTTTTTGGTTAATTATTAAATTGCCCTCCAAATTTAAAAACTCCTAGTTTATTTCTAGATTTTGAAGTAATCACGTTTGATTCCTTTATAACAATTTCTGTAATAAACAAACAAAAAAAAAAGGGTCTCATTTAATATTTTTTGTTAGACTTTTCACTAAAAACAAATAGAAAAATATCATGTGACTATACTTAATGAAACCAATTTAAAATTCAGAAGACAAATAAGAATTTATAAAACTTTGGAGGTAGAGCTGAGAATAATCTAATAATTTTCTCAGACTCCGTATGCTTCTTGAGTCTAAACCGAAATTTTTGAATCTAATTTTATTTTATTTTTTAAAAATTAACAAAAATTATAATTTAATTAATTAATTTAAATATAAAAATTTTATTTCATTCCAAATTTAACGCATCAATCAAACAAACCCTTAGTATCATTGGCTGAGTATGTTGCTACTTTTTGTAACTCATGCCAAAACTGATCCAATTTCCTTTCTTTCAATCCTATTAGAGAAAACAAAATTATGCCTCCTGGTTGTGTGGAGCACCCTCATATGAAGTCAGCAATGGCGTTGGGTGGAAGACGGAGTCGGAGGCAGCGATTTTGGACGTGAGAAATTAGAGAAAATGCACAAAGCGTCCACGAAGCACGTGTCCAAGAAGCACGAGACGTGTCAATTCTGTAATAAACTTTCTTCTTAATTATAGTAAAATAGGACAACTTTTAAATGTGGACGTGGTCATATTGAGAAAGAACCATTCCATTTTTTTGTTCTTATTTATTTTATTTTATTTTTATTTTTTATTGCTTTTAGTAGTAAGAAAAATTTAAGGCATCTAATTCTTAACTGGTCGCAGAGCTCGGTTAATTTATGAGATGTTTAATAAATGTGTTGTATTTTGATTGTATTTGAATATAATTTGTTTTTTGAGTATTGTATTAAGTTGAAAAGTATTTGTTTTATATTTGAATGAAATATGTGTTTGGATGAAAAGTGTTTTAAAGTTAAAAAATTGATGTGATTGATAAAAGTAAAAATAAATAATTGAATTGAAAAGTTGATATGATTGTTTTAAAAAACTTTTGAACAGTAATTATTTTCATAATATTATTAAAAAAAATTGTATTTGAATGTAAAATTTTACGTTTGGTGTAAAATTATATTACGTTTGAATATGATTGAAATGTAAAATTTTTGTTAAACGCCCCAATATTAGGCTTTTGGATTCAAATGACCCATCATCCCATCTGATAATGGAAAGGAGTTGGACCTGACATGCAAAACACTTCAAACCTGCCTGGCCCAGTTTAGCAGTCACAGATAATGGTTCCATTAATTGAAGGTGATCCAAAACTAAAATGACCACATCATTTTTTTTCCCGATTGTTTCTCTTAACCAAACAGAAGACTTACAATAGGTGAACTACAACAATAAGCATGAAAGTTCAAACATGTTTTACACATTACTACTACATTTTATCCCAGAAGGATTAAAGGGTATATATGAAATGATCAACAGACCATTTTTCTTTTCTCCCGTTTTGTTTTTTTTTTTCTTGGGTCTTTCAACTCCTGATTAGTACTAAGCCAATAGCTGTTACTATGATAGTGGAGGGAAAACCAAACTTGAGATGAGTCCAGAAGCCGAGAGTGTAGCCGAGGGGCTTGGCTCGCCGCGCCTGCTCGCAGACGATGAGGTTTGCAGCTGAGCCTAACAATGAGAGGTTCCCCGCAACGGTGCTAACCCAAGCCAATATCAGCCATGCCCTTTTCGCTTCACTGGGAGATATTGCTGCTGCTGAGGCTGCAACTCTTCCTCCTAGTAGAAGTACTGAAGACCAATATTTTTTTAATGAGTTTAGAGGTCTTCTTTAGGTAAATCTAGTTTTGACTAATAAAATTAGTCGGTAAATCTCATATTTACTAAGCAAATCGGACCATGTATATATATTTTTTTACCTGTTGTTAGTAAATCCAACCATTACTATAATTTCTCAAGCTCATATTCATATAGATTAAAGAGTTGGTGAAGCAAAAATATTATTTTTCATTAAAGTATGGATTGATGTTGTTGAAACTTATGCCGAGATCATAATCATTTAAAGTGAGATACGGAAACCGGTTAGGCTTACCAGTAGGGACATTTGAAGCAACATTTGAGAGGAAAAGTATGACAAAGGCGAGAACTGCAACCCCACCAGCATGGTTGATCCGTGCATGAGGCTCCATCACGTTCCATAGAGCGCTTGGTATTCCGGTTCTGTTGAACCCGTCCACCGTGATGAACATTCCACAGAAGAACACCAATAGAGAGTATGAAACCTTCCAAAAGTCACAAAAGGAAACATAAGAAAGTCTTTGTTTACTAATTCTTCCCAACATCAGTTTTATATTATATTACGGATTATACTACTCTGATACCATGTTAGTTTACTGAATCTCTCAAAAAGTTTAAGTGGGCCCATTATAGTTTTATTCTATTTGTAGTACTGGTCAGCTTTTAGATCAGAAGACAGTCGAGTTTACCTTGTCTAGGCATGGCCCGGCGTCCTTGAAATCAAGGACCATAAGTACGAGTGCCGCTGTAAGTACAGTCCATGACATGTTCAGCCCCATGAGCAATGCAATAAGCATTCCAAGGGTGACAAGATAAAGACATGCTTTCCATGATTTTCTCTTCCATTTCTTTATGAAGGTTTCCTTCTTCTCAGTATCCTCAAGCGGGAGTCCGTCCTCGATACAGGTCGCCATTTCTCTTAGTCCTTGTTCTCCTTCCACGGCAATCTTTTCCTCCAACTTTTTTGAGAATGAATCAATCCCAGCCACTTCTTTTGAAGCACCCGATTTCCTCGCGCACTCCACGTCCCTAGCCGGTGTCCTGCAAAGGTTGCTTTCAGTGATTCCGAGGTGATCCCCATTCGTGCCTCGGTTCGGGGAGAACCTAGCATCAATGGAACCGGGCACATGGTCCTGCTCGAAAGATGGCCTATGTGACATGTGCACTGGCGAGAATTGGTGTGAAACTGCATCCTCCACGGAAATCACTTCGTCTGCAGCATTTTCTTCGTCTTTCTTGAAGTATAAGAGCTTCCAGTACATGCCTAAAAGGATCGAAGCATTGACAATGATCCCGACAAGCATAGCGGGGAGAATTCCCAACAAAAAGTCCCCAAAAGGGATGCCACTCTGCAGGGCGATGATCAGATTCTGGGGGTTCCCTATTGGGGTGGCGGAAGATCCAACATTAGCACTCGAGGCGAGTGCTAGCAACAAAGGGTGCGGCGGGATGTTGTTCTGCCTGGCGATTTTCAAAATGAACTCGGTGAGGAGGACGCAACAAGTGTCGTTTGTGAAGAGCGCGCTGCACACTGCGGTGAAGATGCAGATCCTGCAGAGCAAGTCCTTGGCGCCGCGGCTCTTCCAGGAGAAGAGTATCCCCAAGTACTTGAAAGCATTGGCCCTTTCAAGGTAGATGCTCACAACCATGGTGCCGAAGAGAAGGCCAAGGACCGAGAGATCAATGGCTGCAAACGCCTGCGACGGGGTTATGACTCTGAAGATGATCATCAGCATCGCGCCGAGGAGAGACCCTGCAGTTCTTCCTATTGGAAGGAATGGAACTGCAGGGAAAACAGCCAGGATCCAGAAGATTAGAAAGGCAATTGAGCCAAGAACAACTTTTTCTGGAGAAGCCAACGCCATTATATGTTTTTTTGTGTCTGTTGCAGATATAAGTTGCAAACGATCAAAAGTCTTGTTCAGGAACTGATCAATACCTGATCGAATGTTTAAAACAACATAAAATTAGCTTCAGGAAATTTACCAGTTCATATCATATATAACAATTTAAGCGGACTCTGATATTTTTGTAGGTACATGCACAAAGATATTTTAGATGTTTTCTAGATACAGCAAGGTGCTACACATGGATGATATTGAGACAAACATTATATATATATATAAGTAACTAAGTGAACAATCAAAATAGAAACACTAACATCAGAACAGTTCTTTTCCAGCCAAAGGAAAGAAAAAAAAAAAAAGGAAAGAAAGAAAGAAAGAAAGAAAGAAACAACACAACAGTTCTTAGCGACCAGAGAACCAACCTCTTACATGAGGTACTCTGGCAGGTCAAAAATGAGCTAGAAATCTCAATTGCTGAACTTCAGCTCATGGCAACTATAAAGAGAAATGCTCACTTCTTTTGAAGTCATATAAATAAATAATACATGTATATTTATAGAATGACTATGACATAAAGAAATGCAGATTATTGGTCTAAAATCACAAGTGCACATGATGATTAAGGTGGTTTTGAACCTAGTGAAAAAAAGCTCAGCTTTATTCCTTCATTTGGACTTTTGTTTGGCCGTACCAAAAAGGAAGGGCATCCGAAGAATTAATGGATAGCTAAGTGTTGAGAATGTATGTAGACTAGCACTATCTCTCTACGTCTGGTCTAAGAAACTTTGCAATAGTCACAGTTATATAGATAACTTGGTAAATGGAGACTTGGATAAAAAAAAAAACGTGCATGAAAAGTTAGAGAGGGAGAGAGAGAGAGAGAGAGAGACAGAGAGAGTTGATGGAGTTGGTACATTGGAACATTAAAACAAGAAGTGAACGCCAAAACACCGGAGGAACAGCAGTGGAGTGGGTGAGTATATACGAGCTGAAATTATATAATGTTTGTTCTGAACTGAACATTATTATTAGCAAAACTGAAAAGGGTATCGACCAAATAGTATGTTTATGTATACACACATGCATACAATTTTTCTATGAACTATATATGAATAAAGCCTAAAGTGATAAGATATACTGTCAAGCATATGCTTAATTTGTAAAGCTGGAATAAAGTGTGTGTCTCACTAAGAGTGGAAAACTTACAGGATGAGTGTAATATAAAATGCTTCAAATCTGACAGTTGGATTTGTTCTATAATTGTAATGTTTTATACGTAATTTTCTATTCAAAATATTATAATGTTATTATTTAAAATTATCTATATAAATGAAAAGTATCATTTATAAATGTTATATTAGATATGAGAAAATAACATAAAAAAAAAATGACAAATGTGTTTTTTATAAAAATATCACATAATACAATTTCAATGTAAATAATATGTAATTAAGATCGCCTTTTTTACGTCAAAATGCATTTCAAAAAATGAATTTTGGTGACACTTGTATTAAAGTAGTTGCAGCCTTTGATCTCATAAAAAGGGTGCACGGGAGTCAATTCAAATGAACCCTACGTGAATATGTAACCATCTATATATGATATATTATCATGTTATATGAAAGTTGGCAAGCGCTAGACCAATCTATGAGTGCCCTTTTTCAATAAATCACTCCTAAACTTAATGCCAGCCACAAACATAAACTAATAAGTAGTTAAGCCAACTTGGAACCGACTCTTACTGAGGATTATGTAAAGAAAGTTTTTTGCACATTGTAATTGTTATGATGATGATTGAGTTGTTCCTTTGTGGTTGACATCTATTCTGAAATATATGTGTATACGCATATAGGTACATAGGCTTTTTAGATCACTCTCACAGATGTATACTTTCCAACATAACACATAGAAGTAATACTTTATCATCTAATATTTTTAGTGTAACACCAAAAATTTAATTATTCCAGATTATAGTTCGACTCCTCTAAATCAGTGTTGATGTTATAAAGGTGTGATACTGAAAAGTTTATCTCAGACCTTTAATACATCCTTTAGGCATTAGCGTAATAAATATCATAGTATGTTTGTTATGTTAATAAGTTTATGTTAGAAAGACGGTCCTTCTAAATGACTATAGACAAGCCTGCATATATGTGTGTGTATATATATATATGTATTTATATATGTATATGTACGTACGTGCACATATGATATTTAACTTGATGAGATGAAGAATCATGGGAATGTCGTGTCTTTGTGTATGCCTTCTTTATGGATTTTGAGGTGGATGTCACTGCAACTAAGGATATGCGCATTTCCCAACTTGAAAGACAGACACTAATTATTTTTTTTTTTTTAATAACTAAGGAGAAGACTCCCTTGCTATAAGCCGAAAGAAGAAATTTCATGGAGAAAAAATTAAAAAAATGAGAACTTCTGTCCATTTGCTAAATTATATATTGATGTAAAAGTTAAATTGACATGTCATATTCCACCTTCTCCCTTTCTCTCTCTCATACATACAAGAAATGTAGGATTTTTTTAGTACTCATTGAGTTTGCTTGCGTAATTTATTAAATTTGAAAACCATTAGATTTTTTTTTTAATTTACGTAAATAGTGAAATGTAGCAGTCGTTGAGTAAGATATATTACAAGGGGTTTAGGATATGAAGATTAATTAAACGTTTAATTACACTGCTAAGTTTGGTTATATATTTATATGTAAAAAATTAGGTCAAAATGTTACATGCAAAATAATTAAAAAAAAGGTTAGGTCAAAATGTAACACAGCACTTCTGTATCTTTTTTATTTTATTTTAATTACTCTGTCATTTTCAGAATTTCAGTGGCTTAGTCCGCCGAACAGCTTCATGTACTAACCAAGGAAATTCTGTGTTTTTTGTCATTCTTAAATGTACCACAACACAGACGAGAAGCGTTAAAGGACAAACTGCTAAGTTCTTCTGATTGGAGATACATATATTTTATTTTTTTGATCGGCTTGAGATACATTATACTAAATGTGGATGCATAAGAACATATGTGCATGTATATATATATATATATATATATATGGTTGGTTAGCAAACAGAGCCTCCATTTGACTCTGATTGGATCCATTATTACTTTATAGCACTAAAAAGGTGAAAAGAGAAACATATGTTATCTTCAACCATATTGGAGATAACAACCACCCTATCAATATTTGCTGTTGATAAAGTTATGTATTTATGAATATTGGATCAAATCAAAATTATAACAAAACAGTTTAACATAATTGTGTTTTTTTTTTTTTTTGCTAGAAAACAGAGTTGTGTTTACTTATATATATATATATTTTCCTGTCATGTCAAAGAATTTACCTTTTTTTTTTTTTTTTACCTTGCCATGTAGTCGTAATTAAATGAGCAATTTTTAACTTTTCTATGAATAATTGTGACCAAGTGGTTAAATTTTAGTTCTTTCATCTGTTATGGATAGCAGCCACATAGTTGTCCAATCTGCAGAATAACAGAATTGAAAAATAAAAGTTTGCATAATGGACCCCACTTTGAAAATTTCTATGCCACAATTCTCAAACCAACCTGCTAATTAAGAACTAAATAGTTTGAGGCATAGGTCCATGCAAAGTAAGTGATAAACCACCGGTAGCAGTAGTATAATAGTTATGTATGTCTTTTTTTCGTCTCTCATTATTCTGCAGTGGACTGAATAATTTGAGCTAAGCGTGATAAGAGATTAGATCATCTCTTAATACTATTTCATACGTGGTTCAATTAGAGTTGTTAATAGACGGTTGACGGCATATAAGAACGTCACTGATCTTTTTTCTTTTTTCTTTTACTAGAAAAAAGCAAGTAGGAAAAAAAAAAGAGGAAGAAAGAAAGGCCAATAATTGATAGGATTCTAAATACAACATGCTTTTATCTTATACTATTAAGACAACTGCAATTACAAAGACCAACCAGAGGAAGATCAAATTGCCTAGTCAACAAACAAGGACAAACCAAGGACAAACAAGAAGAAAATTGAACACAAGATATATCATTAATAGGTGATATACATTTGAACCATGAAGCAAAATCTTTGGGCTTCTATTACTTTGGTCTTACTTGAGTTTCACACCTAAGGCCAATCAACCCCTTATGAGGGTCATGCCAATAACTGTGACAATGAGTGTTGAAGGAAGGCCAAATTTGAGATGAGTCCAAAATGAAAGATTGTATTTGCCAGACTGAGCTCGGCGAGCCTGCTCGCAGACGATGAGATTTGCGGCCGAGCCAGGCAGCGACAGGTTCCCGGCAACCGTGCTCACCCATGCCAAGATAAGCCATGCCTTTTTCACTTCATGTGGTGATATGGCGGCTGCCTGGGCTGCTACTCTTCCTCCTAGCAGAAGAACTGAGAAGAACACAATAATGAATATGAACACAATAATCAGTATTCAATTAGATTGGATTGTTGTCGGTCAAATAAATCTGCTTTCATTTGGTACACCAACTAAGTGTGCAAAAAGTCATTCAGAATAGAATCATTTTTCAGAGTTGTCCTGGATTGGTCACATAATACAACCGTACATACTAAGAAAAGAAGATGAGCATAAAAAGAGGTGAAAAAGCAAAAAGGAAATGAGAGTAAAAAGGAGGTGAAAATATAATCCATTTTATTTTATTGGATAAGAGAAATTTTCATTACATAAAATTTACGGTTTTGGAAAAAAAAAAAAAAAAAAAGTTAAAAAGTCGCAATTTTTTAGACTACAGAAAGTAGCTGATAGTATCAGGTAATTTTCCTCATGGGACACGTCCAATAGATCAGACAGTAAAATGTTTTGTGTAAACTAAGTGGACATCAATTATTTTTAGCAAAAAAAAAAAAAAAGGACATAATAGACATCAAATAATAATTATGTATTTAAGCTCCTTTTTGAGCAATGGAAGAATAGAAATCTTAAGACCCCACCCACTTTTTATTAAATATGTGCTTTAGATGATAATATAAATTTAATGGTTGTTGTTCCTACCACTTACTAATTTTATTGAAATTATGTATCTTTAACAACCTGAATTAACTAATTTTTGAATCTTTCCTCTCCTCAAACACGTAACTGACCAGAGCAACTTACCAGTAGGAACATTGGAAGCAATGTTTGAGAGGATAAGTATAACAAGGGCAAGCACTGCCATGCCAGAAGCACGATTAATCTCAGCATGAGGCTTTGTCAGATTCCAGAGAGTACTAGGTATCCCCGTTTCGTTGAATCCTTCGACGGTGATAAACATTCCACAGAAAAGTAGCAAGAGAGAGTAGGAGACCTGTTTCAACAAGACACGAACATTTTATTGTCAAAAACGAGCTGTGCTAAGTGTTAATAGAAAAAGGTTTTTGATAATAGGAGGAATGAGATTTCACCTTCTCCAGGCAAGGCCCGGCATCTTTGAAATCGAGGACGACAAGAGTAAGTGAGGCTGTGAGCACAGTCCATGACATGTTCAATCCCATTAGTAAAGCAACCAGCATGCCGGTTGTAACAAGGTAAACGCATATCTTCCATGCCAATCTCTTCCGTGCATTACTCTGTCCTTCCTTATCATTCTCTCTCGTGTCTTTCACCGTTTCTGTACTCTCGTTTGGTCCATTCCTTCCCTCTGTTGTTTGAGAAGTTGTATCACAAGCATGGAGATCATGATCAGTAGGATTCGTGGCAACATTGCCACTTTCTATATCACCTTTGTTCTCATTTAAACTAGGGGAGTTCTTTACTTCTTTCTCAGCTTCTGACGCAGGACTTCCTTCGGTGCAATATGAAGGCACGCTATTTGAAGTTGTTAACTCCAAGGACCGAGGAGGAGTCATAGTTTTTCCAGCGAGATTTCCTTCTTCCAATGTGATTTCCTCGACTTCCTCACCAGATAACAATCTCCAATACATGCATAGGAGAATTGCCATGTTCACAATGACACCAATTAGCATGGCGGGGAAGATTCCGAGTAGGAACTGGCCAAAGGAGATTTTGCTTTGACTGGCAATGACCAAGTTCTGCGGATTGCCAATTGGAGTTGCCGAAGAGCCAATGTTTGCACTAGAGGCTAAGGCCAGTAAGAAGGGATGGGGTGCAACATTGTTTTGCTTCGCGGTTTGCAGGACGAATTCAGTTAGGACAATGCAACTCGTGTCATTGGTGAACAATGCGCTTGAGAGGGCAGAGATCACACAGATTCGGCAAAGCAAATCCTTAGCCCCCCGGCACTTCCACGAGAGCAATTTTCCCAAGTACTTGAACATGTCGGCTCTTTCGAGATAGAGACCAACAACCATGGTCCCGAACAGGAGACCGAGGACTGAGAGATCAATGGAGTCATATGCTTCATCCGGGGTTATGACCTTGAAGATGATCATAAGAATGGCTCCTAGGAGGGACCCTGCAGTACGGCCTATAGGTAGAAGAGGTACCGCAGGGAAAACTGCCAAAACCCAGAAAACTGCGAAGGCAATTGAACCTAGAACCACCTTATCAGCAGAGGCTAAGGCCATTTTTTCAAAACGAGTAAAGATAAAACAACTTGACAAAAAAGAAAACTAGTTTTTATCCAAGCTTCTAAATAGCTCCTTCAAACAAAACAAGAAGGGAGGGAAAGACAAGGGGAAAACAAATTAGTGGAAGACCTCTAATGGGAATCTGGTACCAAATTGTAATTTATAAATTAATAAAGAAAAAGACACTGCTAATCTTGATTAATGCTGTGTGTTTATTCCACGAGTACTGCTAATAGGAAAAAAAGAAAAGATCTTTAGATTCTTGAGTTAAATCACTAAATATTTAGCATTTTTCTATAAGTTTTCCTGCTTACCTTACAAATGGGGTCCTCTTATAACACTTAAGTCTTACAACCATGACCTAACTAAAAATACGTATGTATGCATAACTATATTTGACTCCCTAGTTCAACACGGCTATTATGATGACAGAGACCTCTAGTTTTGATTAAGCTGAAAGATCCCAAAATTCTAGCTAAATCATAATGAAAAACACAAAGTTTTCAAGAACCAGTACTACCATTTGTGGAGAAATTGGGAGACAACACTTGAGTAGCTCAACTTGAATGCCATTATACTTCAACGTTTGGAAATACGTACCAAATTGTACCTGTCCAAGTTGACAAAAGTGTATTAAATTTCATTTCGAGCAAAGATAATACAAAATGGACAGTCAAAGCCCTTTTTTTTGCTTTTTCTTCTTCTTTGTCAGAGCATGTGTCAGTTTTCTACTAACAACAGCTTGAAAATACAAAGCATCAAATATCATGTAGCCTATACTCTATGGACAGATATTCATCAACGTCAATCACATGCCCCATTGACAAAGATAGAGAAGAAGATGGCTTTCAACAAGTTGGTAGAAAAGTCACAGTTTACACACTGTCTAACCTAAATGTCACTATTAGACGAGAGTTTTCTGCGATAGGAATATATCAGTGGTGCATATTTGTGAATATTAGATAAGGTAAGCCTGTTAGGTCTTTAACCTTTTCACGAAATTACAATTTAATCCTTAACTTTTATTATTATTTACAAAAGCTCCTTAAAATTTTTAACAGTGTAAAATGGTCATTTGCACAGATAAAGTAAAAAACTGGATGAAATAAATCACATACATATACATGATACATTTAAATTGAATCATGTAATTTTTTTAATTATCTTTATAGAGTAAATATAATATAATTCACGGACATTTTGACATTTTACCCTGTCAGACAGTTAATATAACATCAAACTAGAAAAGTATGAAAAGTTGACAATTTTTTATACGGTTCTGAACAGTCAGCAAGCAAGCAGAGCCTTGCTGACGGATGCCGTAGAATTCTCAAAGTTAGGAGATGTGACATCACAACAAAAAAAAGGTTGCCTTGAAGTGCAATCTTTTCAACATCTATTAAAAAGAACTGAGAATTCAAAATAATGCGACGTCTTGAACATGATAACCATGCAAATGAACAGAAAAGCATGTGGTGAGAAACTCACAAAACCGTACACTTGTTACTGATTAACCGGCCATGGGTTTGATGTCAAAAACATGAGTGAAAATTAGTCTGTGGTTGTAAACAAGCAAGACCCCCAATTATAAAGCCTTAAAAGAAGAGCACCTCTTCTGGATTTGAGTGATTTAGTCAATACTCATTGTCGTTTCCTCAAAAAGTTTTCAACTCTCCTTGCTTTCCTTATCAAATAAAAGGAAGTTGGAATTCAAAATAATGCGACGTATTGAACATTATAACCATGCAAAAGAAAAGAAAAGCATGTGGTGAGAAACTCACGAAACCGCACACTCATTACTGATTAACCAGCTATGGATTCGGTGTCAAAAAACATGAGTGAAAAATTAGTTTGCGGTTGTAAATAAGCAAGACCCTCAATTATAAAGCCTTAAAAGAAGAGCACCTCTTCTAGATTTGAGTGAGATAGTCATTAATCATTGTCGTTTCGTCAAAAAGTTTTCAACTCTCCTTGCTTTCCTTATCACCAGCTAGTACAAAACGACATTAACCAAGACCAAAAGGCGAGCGACAAAAGCTTCTCTTTATTTGCTTTGCTTGGAATCAGAGAGACAAAAGCTAGTATAATTGAGTATAGAAATTTAAGGCTAGAATTAACTCACCAGAACAAGCAAGATAAGGATGACAAGAAAATGCTCGTTGTGCCAGTAATGTGATCAATCGTGATCAACCTGTAAAATAATGCCCTATTAGGCTCCAAGATAATGATGAAAAGAATCTTGTACGGAATATAAACATTAGTGTTGCAGTTACCAAATGTTTGGATATTGTAGTGGCTAAATGGTACTCAATAATGTCTCTGATTATCATCTCACTTGCTGCCTTGTGTAAAACATTGGCACAAATCAATTGGTATTCAAGGTCTTATGACTCTTCAAACAAAACCCAAAAATAAAAAAAATAAAAATAAAAAATAAAAAGAGCAAGTAGATGTGATCTATATGGTAGATAATATCTATCGGTAGTGTGTGTATCTAAATTCTCGATGATGTCAAAATTATTGAATCCCATGGTGTTATGCAAATAATAGAATATGACCAAAACTGAATTTAGAATTTGACTAAAGACCTGTGGTATCATTTTTTTTTTCTTCCTTACTTTTACCTTATTGTAGAATTTTCAGATTTTATAATTCAAAAGTTGATCATTGATGCCATTTGAATTTTAAAAAAAGATAACTTTGAGGATCAAAAACTTGATGCTAAGTATGAAATGATCACAAGATTAAGCCAAGAACCAAGTTGGCATTAGAATTTTGGAGCCTAGAATATGGTCTGTTTGGGGGAGTTTTGAAAGTTAGAGAAACGTAAGTTTTAAAAAATATATTTGAAAAAAAAAATTTTATGAAGTGAAAAAGTATGAAAAAAAAACTTAAAAATTTATTAAAAAAACTTATTAATATAGATTTTATTTCATTTTTCTTGAAATTTTATGTAATTTAAAAAAATTTCATCTAATTTAAATTTGTATATATAGAATTATGAATTTTTAAAAATTTGAGTTTAAAAAAATAAATAATAAAAAGTGATAATAAGATAAAAAATATATAAAAAAAATATAAAAAATATTTCCAAACACTCTCCTAAGCCCAAATAATAAGAGAGAGAAAGTATAAAGAGAGAGAAATCTTGAACTTACGTCTGTGCAGACAAAAGAGTGTATGACTCTGACCCTTCACTCCACACACAATTTCACTTTCGGTCACTTGCGCTTTGCTTGCAATGTTCAAGACCAGAAAGTGCATCTTATTTGTAGGATTGTTTAGCTTGGGCAGGAAGTAATTTTCTTGGGCAAGAAGTACATGAACTTGGGCAACAATCCAAGGCCCCATGCAAAACATGGCAATAATGGGCCAACAACCCTTCAATGAAAGAGAATAAATGCTAATATAATGCGTTGTTACATGTCAAATCAAACCCAAAATGGTGTTATATGGATCTGTGGTGCGAGCCAACTGACAATTAAAAAATGAAAAAGGACGTGTTTTCCATTGGCCGATCTTCTTCCACTCAGTATCCTATTAATTTCCCCCATTCTTGACTTGTCCTTCACGTTTTATTTTAAATGAACATACAAAAGCGGATCACATAAAATTCTCACACACAGGAGTCTTTAAAGTAAAATAATATGGTGGTTCATCAATGGACTTTATTCGGACAAGTGCTAGCTAACTGTAAAGGTATTTGTGGCTCCATGCAAATATGGCACAATGAATATCTCTTGTTTCATTTCTAATTGAGGGTAATCGAGCTTGCAATGTACATATATAAGGTCTCAAATTCGACAATTATAATATTTTATTTAAAATCTTGTAATTATTAATTGATTTATTTATTTATTTATTTTTATAAAAACTCTTGTAACATGTTATTATTTAGAATTAAATACAAAATGCATGTATGATTGAAAGTATCGTATTAAATTAATTAATGGTTACAATAATATAAAAAAAATTACAAATGTAATTTCATAAAGGTGAAGAATAATATGTATGTCTTCTTTGTTTGACTTTGTAATTAATTTCCCGAACATCAGTACACGGCAGCTGTCAAAACCGGTGTGACAAATATGCATATTTATATTGGTATGGACCAGTCTAGTTTCATTGCTGTCCACATGTATTAACTAGCCCATTTCTTGGACCCTGCAGCGGAAATTATCGCTTGGCCGAGGCCTTTGGGCTTTTGGGTTTTGATGGCATGAAGAAGTGGTTGTTGGGCGTTTGCGCCCTATTTATTAAATAGAAATTCCTTTCTTTTATCCTTACAGCCCATTTTTCCCCTTCTTTTCTGGGAATGCTTAAAAAGTGCACCCTGAGTCTGTGACCGTAGACCAGGCAGTTAAAGCAGATGAACATGAGATAAAATCAAAAGGTACATTCTTATAACAATGGCCTTATGACTTAAGGCTGAAGAATGAAGGTTAACCGTTAACCCCTCATCATATTTCGAACTAAATATTATGGCACAAACATACGTTAGTTTTTAAAGATATTATTGAAAAGAAAACTCTTAATATTATCTTATTAAAGAAAAACGAATAAAAGTAATTACAGGCCAGATAAATTATAAACATTAGCAAAAGTAAAGCAAACTTAGAACCTATTTACAATTAACGAGCAGGTCAATGATGTCTTCTCTTCTGTTGCTCTCAAAAGGCGTCTACATTCAATACTCAATAGGCCCTATCAAAGGTCTCAACTCATGGTGGTGTGAGAGAATCTAACTCATCTTTGGAGTATAACTGAGTTCGACTCTTTCCATGGCATTGGTGTCACCAGATTGTGCAAAATGAAACCATTGATCCTAGGCCAATATAAAAGCAATACCAATGGCTGATTGAGGTAAATCAATCAAAATCCCCTAGCTGAACTTTGCCAAACCTCAACACTCTGCCGATCCTTCCGGCTTACAAACATCTTGTTCCCTCCAAAAGCCAAGTTGGTTATCTTAGCCCCACCCATGTCCTTCACTTTCCCCATCAAGTTCTTCCTAAACACTCTCTCTTCCAATCCATCTTCACTGTTCTTCACAGAGCCCATTGCCACCTCTGACCAGAGCTCAATATCCCCTCCTTTGCTGCAAAACACTTGGCTTCCATGGCTCTCAATCTTGCACCCGACGCCCTCCTTCTTCCCATTAAGCGCTCTTCTACCATCGCCAAGACAAACCCACGGATTCTCAGCACCCAAATTCCTCAAATCCGCACAGAAAACTTCTCCCGAATTCACACCAACCTTGAACATCGATGACAAGTTATCCGAAACAGTCACATCAGAGAAGCAATCAATATTCTCTTTCAGCTCCCAAACCACATTTCCTGACCTAACATCCCAAAACCTTATGTTCCCCAACACTCCTGAAGGACCACTGTGGGAACCAGACGCCATTAAAAGGCTGTTTCCAGAGACCCAATTTAGTTTTGTAGCCGGGATTGCAGAGTTTATCTCAGCACCATAAATCTCGTTATGACCGATCTCGGTCACCGGCCTCAAGCTGTGCAAATCATACACCATTATCGAATTCGAGTTCCTCCGACCGGATTCAAAGCTCACAAAGAGAGCCTCTTGATTCGATCCAATTGCCTGAACCGTCGAGCTGGACCTGGTCACATTCTCCCAATTCAGAGTCTCCTTTACGGAGCCTCTTTCGAGGTCGATAATCTGGAGACCGGAGAAGTCCGTGGCCCCGGCGGCGACCACCGAAGGCGAAATCGCCAGCATCGAATCCACGGCAGCGAACTGCGTCAAGATCGTCCTTTTCTTCCTCAGAGACCAATCAAACGACGTGATTTTGCTCCCGTGAGCGACGTGGACCGAGCCAAACGGCGTCGTCGCGATCGCCGACGGCGAGTCCCGGCCGTTCATCGGCAAGATCTCGGACCTCTCGAGGTTAAACGCCTCGAATTGGGAAGGATTCGAGACCGAATTGATCAAGAGACTCTCGACTCCATAGAATCGGGACTCGAAAATTAAATCCTGGATATCGAAAGCCCTAGCTTTTGAGGGAAGATTACCTGTGCGGAGGAGAGAGAGGAAGACGGAGAAGAGCTCCGGGTCGCGATCGACGAACGGGACGGCGGAGGAGAGCGAGTCGGAAACCCTAGCGAAGAGCGAATCCCGTCCGGCGAGGGCTAGAGTTTGCTTGGTGGTCTGGAAGAGCTGGCCTCCAACGTCGATGGTGACGATGTTGGACTCCGGGGCGTTGCTGTTGTTGGACCCGTACGAAGGAGGTACGGAACCTCCGAAAGGTGGCATTTTTTTCGGGAATGGAGAAGAAAGAAAGTTAGAGTGAGAAGCAGGCTCAGACACAGTGGAGGCGGAAGACGGCGGTGATCGCTGAAGATGGTGGCCGTTTAGAGTCTTTGAGAGATAATAATGGGGTTTGTGTAGACGAGCGTATTTATGAAAGAGGAGCGAGAAAGAGATGGAGTTCTAGAAGGTCAAAGATATGCGCCTGGACGTGGTTTTATTTTTTATTTTTTATATTTTGGGTGATTTGAATTATTTTGGTCAAGATGATACGTTAGGTTACTAGAAACTTATTAAATAAAATTGAAAAACTAATAAATGCAGAGAAATAAAATTGTAGCCGTCCAAGGTGGACTGTTACTCTATCAAACGAAACAAATCGGCAAACATGGACCGCTATTATTATATATATTATTTATTTATATATATATAGTTTTTGTGGATATAGAATATGACTTCATTTAAAGGCCAACTTGAACTATTTGTTAGGACTTGACCTGTTAAAAAGAAACGTGATAACTGTTTTTTTACAAATCACAACTCAAACTGGTTGTGTGCATAATTATTTATTTTTGAAAAAATATATTTTTTTTTTTGTTCCGAAGATTTTGTTTTCCAGTTGTTGTCGTTTGTTTAAGTTAACATCGTGGTCTTTCTAATGTTGATGTCGTTTTATACTTACCGTCGTTTCTTCTTTTTCTTCTTCTTCTTCTTCTTCTTGTTTTCCACAACAACCCTGTCGTTGTCGTATTAAGCTTAATGTCATTTTCCTGTCATATTAAACCTTTTTTTTTTTTTTCCCCTGTAGTTGTATTAAAATTATCGTCTTTTGACTGTCGTATTAAACTTCTTGTTTTATTTCTTTTTTTCCCTAATTTGTTCAAAAGACTATTGTTTTTCCAGTTCGTGTTGTTTGTTTAAGTTACATTGTTGCCTTTCTATGTTGTGGTTCTATACTCACTGTCCTTTTTCTTCTTCTTCTTCTTGTTGTCCAGACCATAAGTTGTTGTCGTACTAAACTTATTATCATTTTCCTGTCGTATCGAACTTCTTGTTATTTACCTGTAGATGTCGTTGATTGTAATGGTTGTTTTTCCACATAAATTTCTTAGTTATTGTCGTTTAAACTCAATGCACGTTGTCGTTTCATAGAAGTGTCACTTTTTAGGTTATTATGGGCTTAACTGTCGTTTTCCAATCAATGTCGTTTATTATGTTATTGTTCTATACTTATTGTCGTTTTTGTGCGGATGTGGTTTGACCATATTTTTGTCGTTTTCTTGTTGAGGCGGTTAAATCCCTGTACGCTGACTGTCAACTTAAAGTTGACAACTTATGCATATTTAATATGTATGTACGTAGATATTAATTTATGATATCTGAATTTTTTTCTTTTTGGCAACTTAAAGTTGGAAAAAGAATATATATATATATATTTGTTCGAACGAACGGTACTCAAGATCGATGAAAATTTATAGCTTTTATTTGACCTTAAAATGAACCCTCCCTTTTGCCCCCAACGCGAGGAAGGTTCCTTCGTGCAAGAATTATGCCATGGAGTAGGATATTTTAAGCAGCCATAAAAGAAGTCAGCTCAGGTTATGATGGCGCACTTCCAAGAAACCGTGAAGGAAAATGAACTTAGATGGCCCATAAGAACATTCTTTTCTCCTGGAATTTTAGCATTTTTTCTTGGCTCAGAGGAAAGAATTTCTCCCCTTTTCGTTTTCCTTCTAGTGGGGGCAAAAATCAAAATATTTGAATGCGAATTCTAGAACAACACGTGATACCGGTTGTCTTTATCCACAAGTTGCTTAATGAACAAAACAAAACATTACCCACAAAACAAAAAAAAAAAAACAAAAACAAAAAAAGATATCGACTTCCTACAAATTTATTCTATCCGTCGCGAGATTATAAACATTACCAAAGTCAAAATTCACTTCACATAATTTACCAAATTTCAAAATTTTAAATTTTAAAATTCACATGTAGGTGTAAAAGATTTAAGTATATCAATAAATTTTATTTTAAGAATTCAATTTAAAATTATCGGTATATTAAATATTAATTTGAGAATATTTTAAACTTTTTGACGAGTGATATTTTAAATTTTACTCTCAACTTTTACAAAATAAAATTATTAAAAAAATTAAAAATTAAAAAAAATAATAATAGTAAACAAATATAATAATTAAAAACAAAAACAAAAACAAACACCAATCATGTTCATTTACTTTCTCTCCATCATTCACCTATTCTCAGACACTTACCCACTCCCCTTTCATTTTGCCTCCCACCATCCATTTCTCAATTTTTTAAATTATCATTCTCTCTCTTAAACTCTCACCATCTCACTCTCTCATTTTTTTTAAATTTCTCACATCTCTCAACTGTCCACCCAGTCATCGACAGGATTTCGTCAACTCGAATCCAAACAATTCAGTTAGGGACAGTTAGGATTTGACTTGTTATAGTACATGCCACCACAATCCTCCTTTTAGCCAAATTACAAACCTCGATCATCTAAACCCTAGTTGAGACCTCAAATGTCAAGCAGTATGCAAGCTTCCTCGTAACCACCACAGTTTAGGTCAATGGGACCCATTTACTCGAGGAATACCATGAATGACAGGGGTAAAGGAAAAATGTATGCTGTAAAATAGGGTGACCCAACAATTCAGAACAGCCCCACAATCATGGATGGTATGATTCTGATCTTTTCTAGTTGGGCATACATATTATTTAACATTAGTGCTAGTCATTTTTCTATTGTATCGACATTTACAAACGTACTAGAACTAGAAATAAAACCTCTAAAATTACCTTTATACTTATGTACGTCACTTGGGAAAATCGAAGCTTTTTTGATGTGTTGGATTGATGTTGTTACGTGAAAAGGTGAACAACTTAAAGTCCAGTTGATAATCCTACTAATGACACGTTATGATGTGATTTTTGGTATGAATTGGTTAACTCAGAATAAGACAACATTAGATTGCCATCATTGGAAAGTGATATTATTAACAGGATCAGACCCAATAGAAATCAAACTTGAAGATCCTAACCAAGTGATGACCAATAAGCTGCTGAAACCAAGCATAGGCAGTCGACAGAAGTTGTTATGTGTTGCTAATATTTTTGCATTAGAAGGTGACAATAACATGAGTAATGGCAATCGCTCTACTTTAGTGACAGATGAATTCCTGGATATATTTTCTGAAGATATACCTGGATTGCCACCTAACCAAGAAGTGGAATTATGCATTGATCTTATTCCCAGTATAGCTCTGATATCAATTCTACCCAACAAAATGGCACCTGCGGAGACAGTCGAGTTACGGAAATAGCTAGCTGAGTTAGAACTTAAGGGATTTATTTAACTCAGTAAATCACCATATGAAGCACCGGTCTTATTGGCAAAGAAACAAAATGGAAGCTTACGGCTATGTGTCGACTACAGGCAGTTGAATAGGGTGACGATTAAGAACAAGTATCCCTTACCAAAGATTGAGGAATTATTTAATCAACTAGAAGGTGCTTTATACTTCTCTAAGGTTGACCTAAGATTCGGGTATCACCAATTAAAAATCTGAGAATGGATATTTCGAAGACAGCATTCAGGACTTGATATGGATCTTATGAATTCCTAGTTACGCCTTTTGGTTTGACGAATGCCTCAATAGCTTTTATGGACTTGATGAATCGTGTCTTCCGACTGTTTCTAGATCAATTTGTCATTATTTTCATTGATGATATTCTGATCTATTCTAAGATCCGGGAGGAACATGAACAACACTTTAGATTAGTCCTACAAACTCTACGGGAGCATCAGTTATATGCCAAAAGGGAGAAATGTGACTTATGACTATTGGAAGTCAAATTTCTTAGGCACATTATATCTGGTCAAGGTATAGTTGTTGATCCCATTAAAATCGAGGCAATACTTAAGTGGGAATGACCTAAGAATGTAACTGAAATGTGAAGTTTTCTAAAATTGGCAGGATGTTATCGCAAATTTGTTTAAGACTTTTCTTGAATTATAGCCCCAATGACATGAATAACAAGGAAGGACGTTCGATTCGATAAGGACAATAAATATGAGAATGCCTTTCAAAAATTGAAGACTTGTTTGACTAGTGCCCTAGTGCTTATAATTTTCAAGCCCAAGGAACCCTATGGAATCTACACTAATGCATTAAAAAAAGGACTTAGGTGTGTTCTAATGCAAGAAGACACGTTATGGCTTATCTATCATGACAATTGAAGACGCATGACAAAAACTACTTAACACATAATTTAGAGTTAGCAACCACTATCTTTGCTTTGAAAATTTGGAGATGCTAGCTCCATAATGTTTCATTTTGGATTTTCTCTGACCATAAGAGTTTACAGTATCTCTTTACTCAAAAAGATCTAAACTTGAGATAGAGACGTTTTGGTGGAATATATAGAACACTATGACTTTACTTGGAATAGCATCCAGGTCAGGCTAATGTAGAAGCAGATGCTTTTAGCCCGAAGGATGTAGGTATTCTTGCCTCTAAAGCAGTGCTCGATCGGAAAAGAACAACAGTAGTCGAAGATTTTAATTTTCAAATTTCTGGGAATCAAGATTCACTCACCTTGTACAACTTAGTGATTCCACCATACCTGATTCAGTAAGTCAAAGATAATCAACATAAGGACATTCATATACAAAATGTTTAGTCAAAACTTCAAAGGGAACAATTGGAATACTGGAACATCCATAGTGATGGAGTTTTGTATTTTAAATATCGTCTAACTATTCTACAAATACCAAAATTGAAGAAAATGATCATGAATGGAGCTCAGAAGTTTTGATTTGCGATACACCCATGAGTTATCAAGATACACAAGTATCTAAAGAGACAATACTAATGGCGAAGCATGAAAAACGATATGACAACGTATGTGAAGACCTGTCAAAATTGTCTTAAGATTAAAGCGGAGTGTTAGAAACATGGAAGGATACTACAATCGTTACCTATTTTAGAGTGGAAGTGGAAAGAAATTACAATCGATTTTCTTATTGGGCTATCAAAACACTAAACAGCTTTGATGCTATTTGGGTAGTGGTAGATTGATGACGATGTTAATGCACTTTATTCCTATCAAATCAACATATGATAGGAAGAACTTAGTAAAAATATATCTTGACGAGATAGTCAAATATCATAGAGTATCATAAAGTACCATTTCTAATCGACATCCTCGATTTACCATTCAATATTGGAAAAGTTTCCAGGTAGTTTTAGGAATAGATCTGAAGTTCAACATCGCTTTCCATTTACAGACTTATGGATAATTCGAAAGGATTATTCATATTCTTAAAGACATGTTACGAGTTTGCACTCTAGATCATGAGAACAAATGGATTGATAATCAGTTGTTAGCAGAGTTTGTCTATAACAACAGTTATCAATCTAACATTAAAATGACATCGTTCGAAGCTATTTACAGAAGGGCATGTAAATATCCCATTTGTTGAATCGAATCCAAAGACCAAGTTCATATTGAAGCAACTATTGTTGAGAAAATGACAGAAAAAATTTGAATTATTTGAGAGCACTTAAGATAGTTTAGACCTAACTAAAGAGCTTTGCTGATAGACAACGGAGACCCTTGGAATTTAAGGTAAGTGATTTTGTGCTTTTAAAGATCTCACTTTGAAAAGGAGTCTCTCATTTTGAGAAGGAAGGGAAACTAGCTCTATGATATGTAAGGCCATTTTTCATTATTCAAGGTGTTTGCAAAGTAACTTATTGCCTAGCATTACCATCAGAATTGTCACACGTATATAATGTATTTCATGTATCAATCCTAAGGAGGTGCAAGTCGGGTCCTATCATAGTAATATCACTTGAAATATTCCAATCCGAGAAGATGTTTTTGACAATAAAGCACCAGTACAGATTTTCGATAGGAAGGTCAAAAGCATTAGACATCAGGGGATTGTATTAGTTAAAGCCTTATGGTTACATCGTGATAGTGAAAACGCTACTTGAGAATTAGAAAGTGAAATGTTTGAAAAATACTCCAAATTGTTTGAGAGTTTAAATCATTCAAATTTCAAGGATGAAATTCCTTTTAGGAGGAGAGAATTGTCACGTTACAAAATTTTGAATTTTTAAATTCGCATGTAAATGTAAAAAATTCAGTTATTAATGTACCAATAAATTTTATTTTGGGAATTCAATTTAAAATTTTTAGTATATTAAATATTAATTTGAGGATATTTTATCCTTTTTGACAAGTTTTAAAAATTTTACAATTTTACCCTAATTTTTTGAAAATAAAATTATTAAAAAAATAAAAATAAAAATAAATAATAATAAAAAACAAATATAATGAAAAACTTTTTTTTTTTTCCCGATCAAATCTTACAATCTCCCTCTTTCTCTTGGGTGTTTTAGTTATATAACTTTAAAAATTGAATGTTTTAGTTTCACGACCTTAAAAGTTAGAATTTTTACTATATAACCTTGGCTTTAATAAAATTTATTGTATGTCCAAAAATACCCTTTGTCTTAATAGTAGAAAGTTTCTACCCTTCGATAGATGCAATATAGGCTGTAAAAAATTTTAACAAAATCTAATAAAAAAATTCAATTGCAATATATTCAATTTTTTATGCTATTTTAAACTAATTTAACTGTTTGAAATAAAAATAATCAAATCTTAACTAATTTGATGTATTCTTCTGACCATAGACACATTTTACCCTTTAATGGACCTAATAATTGTATTACTCTACTCGCAGTAAAATATCTCAACCGAATAATAGAGGTCTTTCAAATTTTAAATCAATCTAAGAAAAAATCCATCTATGTTAAATGGCTATGTAAAATAAAATGTTAAATCAACATAGTTTGTATAAATAAAGTTTAGGAGGTAAAATAAAAAATATTTGTAACACCTTAAGTGTTATTACATTGATGATAAACTTTACATTGTCAATTTAATTAATTTTTGTAAATCAAGAGAAAACCTTTATTACAAGTGCTTTCATAATATTTGAAACTAATTTAGCTTATTTAGAATAAAAAAAATTAAATCATAACGAGTTTTATTTATTCTACTAACGGTAAAAACTTTCTACCCATCGGTAGATTTAATAATTTTATAATTCTACCTCCAGTCGAATATCTTAACCGAATAGTATAGGTCGTAAAAAAATTTAACTAAACATAATAAAAAAGTTCAATTGCAATATATTTAATTTTTATGGTTTTATAAACTAATTTAGCTGTATAAAATAAAAAAAATCCAATCATAACTAGTTTTATTCATTCTAACTAACGATGGAAACTTTCGACCTTTTGGTAGACTTAATAATTATATGATTTCTATCTCTAGTTGAATGTCTCAACCAAATAGTAGAGGTTTTTTAAATTGTAAATCAATCTAAGAAAAAATTCATTTATTTAAATAGTTATGCAAAATAAAATATTAAGCCATAAGTGATGTTGACACATAGTTTGTATAATTAAAGTTTATAAAGTCAAATAAAAAATATTCATAATGCCTAAAGTGCTATTATATTGATGATGAACTTTATACTATCAATTTATGATAAATCAAGAGAATACCTTTAATACAAATGCTTTCATTATATTTGAAACCAATTTAACTTGTTTAGAATAAAAAGAATTATATTATAATAAGTTTTATTCATTATATTAATAGTAAAAACTTTTTACCTCTCGGAAGACCCAATAATTGTATAATTCTACCCTTAGTCAAATGTCTCGACTGAACCGTGGAGGTTATAAAAAATTTTAACTAAATCTAATAAAAGAATTCAATTGCAATATATTTATTTATTTTTTTATGGTTTTTAAACTAACTCAACCATTTAAAATAAAAAAAAATCTAATCATAATGAGTTTTATTTATTTAACTAACTATAGAAACTTTTTATACCTCGACAAACCCAATAATTATATGATTCTACTCCCGTCGAATGTCTCAATCTAATAATAGAGGTTGTAAAAAATTTTAACTAAATAAATAAATAAAATTTAATTGCAATATATTTAATTTTTTATATTTTTTAAACTAATTTAACCATTTTAAATAAAAAAATCCAATCATAACGAATTTTATTCATTTTACTGATGGTAGAAACTTTCTACACTTTGATAGACCCAGTAATTGTATGATACTACCTCAGTCGAATGTCTTGATCGAACAGTAAAGGTTATAAAAAGTTTTAATTGAATAAATAAAAAATTCAATTGCAGTATATTTAATTTTTTTATCGTTTTTTACTCTAATTTAGTTGTTTTAAAATAAAAAATCCAATCATAATGAGTTTTATTCATTCTGTTGATTGTAAAAACTTTCTACACCTCAGTTAACCCAGTAATTGTATGATTCTACCTTAATCTAATGTATCGACTGAATAGTAAAGGTTGTAAAAATTTTTAACTAAATAAATAAAAAATTCAGTTGCAATATATTTAATTTTTATTATTTTTTAAACTTATTTAGCTGTTTAAAACAAAAAAAATCTAATCATTATTAGCGTTATTCATTCTATTGATAGTAAAAAATTTTCTACCCCTCGATAGACCCATTGAGACAAAGAAGAGAGGTAAAGAAATAAGAGGGAGACGTAAGGGAGGGTTTTCTTTTTTTATTTTTTTTAATTTTTTTGGTGAAGAAGAAGGACTAGACTTGAGGTAAAGAAGGGAAGGGAATTTCAATAAGGATAAATATGTAATTTTAGTTATTATACAATCTTTTAAAAAAATAATATTAGAACAATGTTAGTTTCTTAAAATCAACACATTTGTGGGTTATTTAGCTAAATATACATACAATAAATTTCATTAAAGCCAAGGTTATGCAATAAAAATTCTAATTTTTAAGGTCATAAAATTAAAACATTCAACTTTTAAGGTTATATAACTAAAACACCCCTGGATTTCCTCCGCAAAGGAAATAAAAAATAAAAAATATATATCTATATATAAATATGTGTATGTGTCTGTATATGTTTTTACCACAGCAACAATAACAATTAAAAAAAATTGTTAATGATAATAAATTGTAAAATAAATCTTTTAAATTAACGTAAGATTTAAAATTTGAATTGTATTTAAAACTACTCTGAAAATTGAATATTTTCTGAGGTTAAGTAGTTAATATTTTAAGATGAGTTATGCCAAAATAATTTTAAAAAAAATCTGAGTATTAAAAATAACATGTCGATTTAAAAATTATGAGTGTTAAAAAAATGTTGTTTTAAAATTTAAAAACAATAGCACACTAAATAATTGAATTTTTTAATACTTACAATTACAGGGTTTTTTATACAGATAATTAAATAATATGCGATTTTTATTTTAGATACTCATTGACTGGAATTTGAAAAAAAACTATCTTAGAATATGTGTTAGAAGTCATCAGTAGATATATTGTTGACAGGTATGATATCTTCTCCTTCGTAGTCAGTTTTATTTTTAGCAATTTGGTCAAAAGAATTAATTTAAAAAAAATGAATTTATAAAGTTTATAAATTCTATGATTTTGAAAAATGATACGATTTCAGAAATTAAAGAAAAAATAATCCTAATATGAATATTTGATAAAATAACACGAGATATTTTAATATGTGAATCTTATTTTTAAAGGAAGTTTATAAAATATGAATTTTATTGTTAAAATCTAAAGTGGAGAGCTAGCACACACCTGCGAAGAGCACACATCTTGATCGAGGACAATTCATCATGAATTTTGTAGTGAGGGGTTCATACAGATAATACTTGATTTAAATATACTTATGAGTATAATTTATATAATTATGATTCTACGTTTAAGATTTTGTATTGTATTAATGTAATATTACTATGCTGATTCAAAATAAAATGTTTGAAAAATAATTTAAAAAAAATTATATAGAACCTTTTGCTCATTATTTAAAACTGATAAACTCTCAAGAGAGAAAGTTGATTAGAAGATATTAGTATTATAGAATCACCCTTGGAGATTGAGGACTAAGAGCAGAAGTATTATTTTATTTGCTTTGAAAACATGTATATAATTAAGTTTTGAATGTTTTAGGGCTACAAACTTTAAATTTTATCTTTGTATTTATAATGTACTATATTTTATCCAAGTATACATTTGTAGGACATGAGGATTCTACCAAGAAATTTTTAAATACAAATAATAATATAGGAGCCAAAGCTTGATTTTATGAACATAAAGAGCTCTCATGTTTTTTAGTTAAGCCGTATCTCACTGGGTGGGATCGAGACAAAGAAAGGAGGGGAGACAATCGTGTATTTATCTCTTGACTGTGTCTCCAAAGTGACAGTTGAACAAGCGATTTATGAATACTAGTCAGTTGGACAAGCCAATAACTCAAACTCGTTCGATTTGTTTTTTGAGCAAAAATCAGATGTTTGTTTTACCTTCACCATAACATGGACTCTAAGTTCTTTTGACAGAAGAACTGAGAGCCCATTTGAAGGGATCAATTTTAGTCTCCAAAATAACTTTTTTAATACTTTTTTTCCATCTTATCATCACTTTTTACTATTTACATTTCTAAAAAGTTATAATGTACTCTAAATTTTAAAAATCTATAACTTTACATATTCAAATCCAAACGAGATATTTTTTAAAAATTGTATATGATTTCAAAAGAAACAAAACAAAATTTATATTGATAATTTTTTTAATAATTTTTAAGATTTTATATTTTTTTTGCTCCAAATGGTTTTCTCCTTATAAAAAGTTTCTAAAACTACTTTTTTTCAAAAAAAAAAAAAAAATCTTCAAAATTCCCCCAACGTGCTCCAAGCAGTGTTACCTTTTACATTACATTCTCATATGTTGGAATACGTAAAGCGACTAGGGGGAAAAAAAAAAAAAAGGCTTTGCTCTTTATTTCCAGTTTACAAAAATGTAGCAGCACCAGGAATTAGAAACCCCCCATGGACAATTAGAGCAACTACTTTTACCGTATTGTTATGTTACAAAAGCTAGGGATAAAATCATGGATATAAAAAGTTACTGTTAACCTGCTTTACCAAGTAAAAAAATTACACACTACCCAGTCTTAGCTAAGAACAATCTTTTCCCCTGTTTTGAGCCACCATACCCAAAAATGGCCTGCACTGATACTTTTCTAAAGGTCATCCATTTAGAAATAAAAAAATTGTCTAAATCCGAGCCTATTGTGGTCTTGTTGGTTTAAATAAACCAACAAAATCACCCTTCTCCGCGGAAAGGGAGGCATCAAGTTCAAGTGCAACCAGGCAAACTAACTGACACGGGGCTGTATCATGGGGAAAAAGGACCAACTTTGAGTAGGTGCACCCTCCTTCCCAGCAACCTTCTCATTGGCCCACCAGTCCGAGCTGATATCCGACTTGTGCGGATCTCCCGCATCCGTATTGTCAAAATTGAACTCTTTGGAAGAACCGAGAGTGATGGATCGATGCTTCTGATGCCGTAGTGCTTCCTCCCCACCTGCTGGAGGAGCTTTTTCTGGCTCTTCATTAGATGTCTCACCAGCTCGGTGCTCATAACCATTCGCCATTTTGTTCGGATTCTCTTCTCTTTGAGACATTGCTGTAATTTTTGAAGATGTTGACCCAGCTTCTAAAGATGTTGACCTAGCTTCAGCCAATGCGACAGTCTTCTTTTCCACACACTTTATGACATCTTCAGCACTTAGCTCAAAAGAGACTCTATGGTCAGCGACAGTTTCACCATTCTGGCAACTGCCGTTTGAGTGAAGGTGAGGTGATAATGGCTTTAAAGCATCCGGAGTCAAAGAACCAGAACCATGTCGCGAGCCCCAATCAAAGTTGGAGAGCTTATCAAGATTCAATAGCTTTGGAGGGTCCCCTGCCTGGAACTCGAGGGAATGCGAACCACCTGTAGTAAAATCCAGGTCGGGGAAAGGAGAAGATGTACCGGAACCTGAGATGCCCGAGCTTGGAGATATAAGTTGGCCAACTGGGCTACCAGGTTGGAGATGATAAGACTGGAATTCATTGTGGAATATTGAGAATCTCTGACCAGGTTCACAATTCCGGATTTTAGGGTCAAGCAACCGAGCAAAAGGAACCTCAGGTGAGGAAGGTGTTGTTAAATGAACAGATTCAGGGGGAGGGGTGAAGGGAGCGGTTGACGGTTCCGTAGTGAAGGTTGAGAAGACAGGAGGTGAAACTAATTGTGTTTCATGTGCATATGGACCGATGGCAAAAATTGAAGCAGGCCCTGGGGAGTACATACTGGCAGATACAGAGGTGTGTGAAAGTAAACCAGCTGGCGATTGTGTGACTGAAGGAGGTTCTGATTGGAGAAAAGATGCAGGTGAGGAGGGAGGAGCAACGAAGGGAAGTAGCATTGTAGATGATTGGGTTGAATGTTCGGCAATTGGAGCACTGGTTTCAGGAGAAGTTGTTTCTGGTACAAGGACTGCATGCCCAATTCGCTTTCTATTCTTTTGACTACCAAAACACCAGTATATGCTGAAGCAGCCAACCCATCTTCGCTTCTGTGAAAAGAAAAATACAGCTTTAGTTTAGCACAAAAATCTCCACTTCTTTTATTTACTCATCCATACAACAAGAAAGAACTAATTAAGACTTCAGCTTAACTACGATCTCACAACCGCGCCATCTTACAGTTTGCATTTTGACCAGAAAATCTCTTTTAATCTCTAAGTCTAAAAGGGGTGGCTAAAAACTAAAGGCAGCATATGTAAGTAAGTGTTCTGCAGAATCATGTCGCAGCATATATGTAAGTAAATGTTCCGTAGAATCATCTCTAAGTCTAAGAAGAACTAATCTGCACCTATTACTTATCGTTTCCTTGCTTTAACCTCAAATCGTCCTTAAATCATGAATACTCCAGCAAGTCAGCAAACAATGAAACCAACCTCATCATTTTCTTTTCAAGTGCTTCAAAAATGAAGGAAAAAAAAGGGTACCAGATACCCACTCTCTGCAAACTTACACTCGGATTCGAGCGCAATTATAAACTTGATTGATCCTTCGCTTCGTTATAATAGATATGTCCAATAATCCAAAGATTTCATTTCCACATCAACAAAATTCCTTAGTCTGATAAAAAAACTTTCATCTTTTGACCATCTATAAGAAAGTATCCGACAAATGTGTAATACAGATGAAGACTACGCACAATTTCCATCATTACCACAATTAACAATATGTTTACTTCTTAAGCACTTTTAAAATCAAAATTTTGCTAAATCCAAGACTCAAACTTCAATATATATATATATTTATATATATAACAAAACAAAACAAAACAAAATTGATTACTAAACAGTGATCAATTCAGAAATTCACACGGAAAAATAACTTAAAACATACTCAAAGTACGAATCTAGCTGATCTGATATCAAAAATCAAACATTTCAATCCCGAATTATACACACAACATCACAAATAGAAGAAACAATTAACAAAAATAAAAAATAAAAAATAAAAAGAATTCAAAGAACGAAGATTTGAATTTATGCATGTAAAGAGAAACTGTACCCGAGCCGTGGCTTGAGGAACACGATTCTCGGCCAAGGCGATCGCAGTGGCGGCGGCGTTAATAGTTTCCAAGGCGTTGTTCGCACTTCTCGAGTCTCCTCCACCACTCGCGCCGCCCCTCATCTCCGATCCTTCTTAAACAAACTTCCGCTTCACTTTCTCACAGTGATTCTTCGTTTTTTATTAAACTTTCTCGGCGAACAAAGATAAGCACCAGAATTTTTTCGAGAAACAAACGAGAGAAGAATTAAATATTAAAAAAAAAAAAACAACTCAAACTCGGAAGTTTGCAGAGCACGATTCAGAAGAAACTCCGAATTCAATTCACAAGCCAAAGAGAAAATGAATTAATATGTGTTTATTATCTATTATATATAAAAATATAGATATACAAATCTCGATCAAAATCTCGATCTGTTCATGAGATCTTTGAGCATTCTTTTAGTTTTTGATTTTGCGTGTTTTATTAAATGTTTATATTACGACTTTTTTTCTTTCTTTTATTTTATTTTTTTGCTTGCAAAAAAAGGCTTTGGAGGTCAAACACGGCAATGACTTGGTTTTTTCTGAAGAAATTAACATTGGAATTACATCAAATGGACTTTTGAATAGCCTTCTAATTGAGGGCACTCTTTAGGATAATTTGGCACTCAATTTTACTAAAATACCCCCATGATTAGCCCCTAGTTTCTACCATGCAATTTCTTGCTATGGAAGAAAAAACCTTTTTAATGGATCACAATCACAATTTTTTTTTTGGATGTAACCCTATTTAACAACTTAATTTGTTGTTTACTATTTCTTTTTTCCTTTTTAACTAGGTAAACATTGTAATGTTTTGTATCATCACATTTTCATCGTCTTTTATAAATTATATTTTTATATGACTTTTGATGTAATTGGACATTTTAATTACACATATAAATGGAGATATTTTTTTTTTGGTTGAAAAGGTTAGAATATCTTATTATAGAATATTTAATTTTTCTTAGGCTCAGGGAGCGTTTTTTAAACACATTACATTTTGATTCTATTTGAATGAAATTTATTTTTTAAATGTTGTATTTAATTGAAAAGTATTTGTTTTGTATTTAAATAAAATGTGTGTTTGGATGAAAAGTATTTTAGAGTTGAAAAATTGATGTGGTTGTTTTAAAAATATTTTAAATAGTAATTATTTTCGTAGTACTATTGTAAAACTGTATTGTATTTGAGTAAAATTAAAATGTAATTTTTTTGTCAAACGACACCTTAGTCGCTTAGACCCCTTTAGTATTGTTTTTTGAAAAAAAAAAAAAAAGTTAAAAAAAACAAAGGTTGTGTTACATGAGGTTGTAAATTTTTGCGTGAGTTGAGGCTAGTTTGGTAAAAGCAGCAGACCAACTTCCATTACCGGTGGATTAAAAAGAGTACTAGAAGTGAGGATGATAAGGGAGTGGGTTATAGTTTGGGATTTAATAAATTGTATTTCTCTAATTTAATTTTAAAAGAGGAAATTTCTTGGTTTGTTGCGTTAATTGGTCAAAGAGCGCACGTGCGGGCGTCGCCTTTGTCTTTGTGGATGAATATGATGATGCCTTGGCTTCCGTGCCCAATTCCACCACTGTCTCAGAGATCTGGGGCCCACATTTCCAAAATTCTTTTCACTTTTACCCTACGCTTTCTAAACAAAACTTTTGAGGCCCTCCCCCGTCTCATCCTTTTATATATGTATATATATATATATGTACATATATTTGTATATGTATCTTCCCCCTGAACTGTAAACTATCTCCTCCTTCTTTCAACAGTCTTATTATTTTTTGTTTTTACTTTGATTACTTCTTATTTATTTTGATTATTATGTTTTAGTACATTTTGATTGAATAAATTTTAAGTTTCTTTTTAACTAAAAAATAATATTAAAGCATGTTGGACCATTCATCAATGAATATTACTAATATATTTATTTGTTATGATATTTTAGAGTTCGTTTTGATTTATAGATTGTGTTTATAATGAAATGAGATTTTTAGATTTAAATTAAGTGATTTAGTTATAATTTTTATTGATTTTTCAAAAAAAGATAAAATTTATTCTACAAATTTAGGTTCGGATCGATCGTCTAAACAAGACTTTAAACTCACTTCCTGATTGTCTTAATTTTTTTTGTTAAAATTTAATTTTAGTTTATAAATTTGAACAATTTCTCGTCTCCTTAATTTGTAGTACCTCAAATTTCATACTTCTCTTTTTTATTGTACATTTTATTTCCACTTCATTGTCTCCTTTTTATCTTAAATTTGACAAAAGATAAAATTAACAAAATAAGTATAATAATAAATTAGAAAAGATTAAGTTTAAAATATTTTTATTTAATTTTACCTATGTAATTCCAATCTTATCAACGTTGCATTGCTTTGTGCAACTAATGGTGGCTAAAATTAGACCACAAAAATTTATTCAAATTTTATTTTTTTATATGCATGCTTTAATAATTTTGGTTTTTCAATGAGAAGAGATGGAAAAATATTTTTCTTTTTATGTGCATGCTTTGCAAATGCAGGCGTTTTTTGTCACCTTTAAAAATTTTTTTGGTTAAATATAAATATTGCCAATATTCTTCTATATTCATGAATTTTTTTTTCATTGATATATCCTAATTTCATTTTTCAATGTTAAGAGTATAAAGTTATTTGATATTTGCAAGATATTTACGTTTAACTATGGATTGCATTGTTTAGATTTAATAGACATTTACTTTGTGTCTTTTTCTTTCTTAACTGTTTATTATAATTAATTTAAATTATTCTTTTAGTTGCTCTTGTATCTTTCTATTGCAATATTTTTTTTTGTTCTTAAATTTATATATATATATTGTTGGTAAGTAAGGACTTAAATTCATATTCTATAAACAATTGATCTATGCTATTTTATTGTATTGTGCTTGTAGAATTATTCTCAAACATATGATATTTTATAAACTTGTTATCTGAATTAAAAATGTAAAATGTAGATTCTATATTAAGCTATATTTGTGTGGTGTTTTTTTTTATTTTACTACATCGATTGTTATAATAATTTACAATCAGCTTGGTTCAAGAAAAACATCTAAAAAACCATAAAATATCTCTAGAGAAACTATATACAAATAGTTAGCATATCTTGTTGATTATCATTTGTTTTGTCGAATATATTATTTATTTGTTGTTGTTTTTTTCTTTTCTTTTCCAAGTATTTTATTACTTTGTTTGTCTTTTTCAATTTTAGAATTTGTTAGAAACTTTTCATATTCATAAAATTTATTTGTCTTTTGATGTCATTTCATTATTATTATATATTTAGCTTATTTTCCCATGTATTGACTCTCCATAAGAGAATTACTCTAAATAAAAAAAAATTTGTGTAATTATTGCCTTCATTTTCCTTTTTCCTTTTGATTAAATTCGATTATAGATAAACTCATCAAGTATATCATTGCTAAATATAAGATCAATAAGGGAAGTTATGTCATGTTTAGAGTGAAGCTAATAAAACTACTCATTACTTAGCATCTTATACTCTTACTATTGATAATGAGCTTGTTTGGTTGGAGAACTCACCTTCATCTATAAAAACTAGTATTGTAGTAGATACTTCTTAATTATAATAACATATTTTATTTTCTAAAAATATATATACAAGATTAATAATCAAATATAAAATTATAGAATAAAAAATGAGCTTGTTTTCTTACATAAAATAAATTATAAAGCCATTATTTTAATTTATTCTGATTTCTTTTTTGTGTGAAAATTGTTGAAATTTGTTTTTAAAAAAACTCAAAATTTGAAGTATAAGTGAAAATTTTATTATATAATAAAAGATAAGACATGTAACTCCACTAATTCACAACGCGTATGGAGCACGTTTTCAAACTAGTGTGAAAATAAAAGTCTGAAGAATCTCTAGGTCATCTTCATCTTTTTTTTTTCTTCTTCTTCTTCTTTTTCTTTTTAAGTAACGTAATTTCTTCTCTCTCTCATACATAAAAGGCCCACCCTTTTTCATATATCAAAAGAAACTTCTTTATATTAAAAAAAAAAAAAAAAGCATATAGGACTTTTGTTCCGGGTCATATTTTCCTTCTCCCCCCCCCCCCCCCCCCCCCCCCCCCCCCCCCTAATTTTCTCACTTTTTTACCTTGCCTTCCCTTGTACATGATGATGTTATTTCAGGTTTTGACTTCGTCATATTATTGAGAGGTTGTGTTTAATATTTAGAGGTATGTTTAAATCAATTTTTGTATATTTATATATTTTCTTTTTGAATTAAAAACTTTAATTATTTAATCTTGTATCCGTTAGATTATACCTATAACCACATATCAATTTTTACTTCTCATCGATTCTCAAAATTTAATATTCACATGTATCAATAATTGATTAATTGGTTTTATTAAAAAAAATCACATATCATGCAATTATAACTATCAATAAAGTATTTTTATATCTTACTACAAAATTCTTATTATTGTTTGGTGTTAAGTTTCCTTGAAAACCGTAATCATCAGTCCCGTAGGCTTTAGGTATTATTGGGTCCACATGGTAGATGATTAATTTGGTCAAAGCATGCTTCATGTCTTCTATATGGGTGAGAAATGGGAATTTGGTTTGAGAAATAGAGGCAAGGTAAATGATTGGAATAGGTAGCAAAAAAGAACATGAAAAAGCTTCAACTAAAAGTAATATGCTTTTGGGGGCATGTCATCAAGTGCCCTATATTGTAAACAAATCTCACATCAAATCCTAAAGTGGGTAATACTCAAGTTAAACTTTCAAAAAGAACCACAATAATATGCAGTTAGCAGACATAATTTCAGAAAAGCTTTGATAAATAAAGCAAAAGGGTCTTGGAATTCACATTTCACCGTGCCATGTTAGGCCTTTTTCATGAGAACTTTTGTGCATTTTTGGGGTTGTAAAAAGCCATGGGAGGCCTTTTTGACCCTAACCATCTCATAATGAGGTCCTTAAATAGCAGTTGATCTTCAGAATGATTGTAGTATTGTGATTCCCTTGTTTCAAAATAAAGTTAAAGATTGGATTTATGATCAATTTCCCAGTTTTATTTAAGGAAAAAAAAAAAAAAAAAGAAGTGTAGCTGAAAGTGTAATTCTGATATACATGATTTGTTATGTCTTCCTATATTTGCAATTTGTAAGACGCCTCTTCATTTTATTTTATTTTTCCTTTTATTCACATTTATCCATATATTTAAAAGTATTTAAAATATTAAGGGATAAAATTTTTATTTTATTTTATTACTATTTCTAGTGGGACTCAAACTCAAGATGTCTCACACTTTTGATTTGGGTATGAAGTTGGTGCAATTCCAAGATTACTATTGGGTTTGCAACTAAAGTTTAAAAGTTTAAAACCGACATAAGATGCAAGTCAAGATGGACTCCAGCCATATATTCTGAACAAGCTAATTTATTAATTAAAAGTCAAGGTAAAGCTAAAGAGGACTTTTATCAGCGTAGGTGATTAAGATAAGCACCATGGCCTAACTTAGGCAAAAGGATCTGTCTTCAATACAATTAAGCAGTCAACTGAAGAATCAAATTGAAATAATACTTCAAAAAAAATAAAAAAAACAAAACAAAACAAAAACAAATGAAATAATATTACATTCAACTACTAAATAAAATGCCCCACAAGATTGGACACGTTGAGCATTGTCATTGGTCAGCCGTACTTGCAGGTAAACTAAACTCCGCCTAATCCCTAACTCAGGATTTGTGCTTTTCAAGTCTTTGGCCCACTAATTGTAGGTCACCAACCATTATCTATGATTATGTTATCATCATCTCATCAACAACGCTACTAAACTTATTGGATTATTTTTTAGAGCAAACTATTCTACAGAATAAAAAATAAAAAACAAAAGTACAAAACTTGATGGTTTATTCTCCTTCTCCCGAATTTTACTACCTAAATTATATGGGACGTTTGATTTAAGCATTGTTCTTTGATTGTATTTGAATGAAATTTATTTTTTAAATGTTACATTTGATTAAAAAATATTTATTTTGTATTTGAATAAAATGTGTATTTAAATGAAAAATATTTTAAAATTAAAAAGTTAATGTAATTAATAAAAATAGAGATAAATAATAGAATTGAAAAATTGATATGATTATTTTAAAAATATTTTAAATAGTAATTATTTTCGTAATACTGTTGTAAAATTTGTATTTAATGTAAAATTATATTGTATTTGAATAAAATTAAAATGAAATTTTTTCTCCAAACAACACCTTAAGAACTCCTACCATACTTATTTAATATTAAATTTATTCTACCCAACTCCTAGTAAAATTTTAGAAAAAACAGACATAGAAAAAGGAGAATTAGCCTAAACTTAGAATTTCTATTAAACACAAATGAAAAAAGACAACACGATTGTGCTTAACGCCCTTTTTCCCCATACACTTTTAATAAAAATTCTGACAGAAAGGATTATTTGAGACTAATTTAACATTCAAGGACAAAATGAGACTTTCTAAGACTCTTTAAAATCCGGGAATAAAATAGAAATGACACTAAAATTTAGGATCATATATGAAAATAATCCAACTAACTCTATACTAACTTATCCCATATAAGGTTGACTTTCAAGTTTCAACCTTTAGTTGTAGGCCATCGTGCTTCCAAAAACTGATTGACACATACATAAAGAAATGGAAACCTTTCTGTACTTTATTGGAAGAAAGTAACACAGCAGAGTGATTTAACTTGCCAAAGAAACTTGTTTTGTTGTTTTGGGGGTGGGGGGGGGTTTGGGGGGTGGGGGTGGGGAAGGGAAGTGGGGAAGTGGGGAAGTTGGTGGTGGTGTGGTGAGTTCACCAAAGTTATGGCAAACGTGCAATTCTATGGCAAGCCATATAGACAGCAGAGCATATTACACCAAGGAGATGCTGGACAAGGATCCAACAAAAGGTTATTTCTCTCCAACGAAACTTGTGGCAGATGCACTGTATGCAGTTTTCAGCCCCAAAATATATTTTAATCGACTTAAGCAGCTAAGCTTTTGGAAGCGATCTCAAACACGTTTTCTGATAATCCATTGGTGGACATGATCTTCTCCAGCTGTGCCTGAAAACACCATATAATTTTTTGATCATCATTGTGATATGGAAATGGTAATACACGGTTTTATTGGAAGCTGAGCTTCTACTTGGACAGACATAATTAAGCGAAGACGATGTTTCCATATTGGTTGAAGATCCGACATAATTATGATTCAGTGAAGATCCAAAAGGGATGTTCCGGGCGGGGCGCGGGGGGAAGATATCTTAGTATGTAAAACTCTGGTTACATTCCAATAATAGCAAAGTTATACCTTGGCATGATTTTGCCGGGTTTCATCGTAGCGCCTCCACCTTGAGAAGGCTGACACCATGCGGGATGCGACCTGCAGTCCGTGAAAAAGACAATATTAGAACAGTGAAATAAATCATAGCACAATTATGTAATGAAAATTAAAAAATAAAATATGAACACGTGACTAAGAGACTTCTGTAAAGGACCTGAGGGTTAAGTTTGTCTAGTTGCAAAACGATTTCTCCCAAGAACCTGTAGCCAGAGCCATCCTTTGCATGGAAATTCACAGAAGACCCACAGAAACCTCCAATGAGCGAGTATACCTTGTTCGGATTACGGAGGTCGAATGCTGGGTGGTTCAAGAGTTTCTGAACATTCTCAACATTGCCAGGAATGTCAGACATGGCTTGAAGCGCAAACCATTTATTTACAACCTGCAGAAAATTGAAAAGAGAAATAATATCACGAATACTAAAAGAAAAAAGGAATAAAAAAATCCCTCCAGGAATCAGAGAACGTGAACTATTGCAAAAAAGTATAAAAAGAACCAAAACTATCAAAAACACGAAGCAAATCATTAGTTTAACAAATTTGTCATTTGAGAGATAAATATGACGGTCTAGCATGTTAACACTGGGATGAATAAGATAGATGTTTAACTTGGGAAATATCTAACAAAACCTTAATTAGATGATTATACCCAGAACGTTATTTTCACACACAAAACATTACTGAATAGTACTAAACACCCCCCAACCACAGCAAATATATATATAATTATTACGTGTAATAAAATCAGGATCAGCTAGGTATCATGAACAGTAGAATTTACCAGAAAAGTTGTTCAATTTGTATAGGTGTAGATTTCATTCAAGAATCACAATAAACCCTCTCCAGAGAGAGAAATGAAACAGCAATGGAAAAACAGAAAAAGCGTTAATTCAGCAATTCAAGAGCTATAAAGTTGGAATTTTACCAAATAGTCATTTTGCCACTTGTTGTAGAAGTCAGCCAGAACTTCATCACGAGCTTTACCAGGGTTTTGTGCTATGGCTGCCAAAGCTGCAAATTGCTCAGTCATATTTGTGGCTGTCCTATACTCGTGCAATGCAAGCTCAGTTGACTCTGGATCTTCAAGGGATGCCAGATATCCTATGGGTAAAACAAAAGATAAACACAGTCAGTCCTTGAAGAGCTTACAAAACAAATCTAGTGTTTTTTGAGATATTAAAAAAACAGACCAAGAGCAATATTCTTAAGGGCACGCCTCGCCATATTAGGATGGTTGAACTCATACTCTTCTGGGCTCCTATTGTTTAGGACCTGGAGAGATTCAAGATAAATTTGACCTTTCTACAATAAGCCCAAAAATGAAAATGAAGTGTGTGGCTAGATTTTGGAAAAACGCGAGAAAATGCATCATACTGTGCTCAGAAATTCTTCTTTTAATTCATGGGCAAGTTGCTTCCTGATAAACAAACGAACACAGTGAACAGCATCAGGATCTGCAACTTCCATCATGTCCATTATTTCTCCTTCACCAGGTAAAGTTATCGCCTTTGCAATGAATTCCTGATACCAAAGAAAAATAAGTGAAGTTATGTAAAGTTCATTCAGTGTGCTACTCCTCCCCTCATCCTCTCGAATGAGACATCTTAAAAGAAAAAGAAAAGATGTCCAGCAATACTTTATCCGAGTCTGGGTTGGTCAATATGCTTTTCAACCCTTGCACAAATTGCGGGTTGAGCACCAAGGGCTTGTTCTGTTGAATATCAGCAACCAAGCTAAGCATCAGCTTACGTGCCAGCACTTGTCCAGCCTCCCAACTAGAACACAAGAAAGAACCAGTAAATAATCAAAATCAGATACTCTGCTGTTGAACAAAAATGTGGTGCAGTTTTGGGATACAAACCGATTAAACTCGTCTGAATCATGGGCAAGGAGGAAAAATAAATCACTATTAGTGAGATCGGAATCAAGACGAATAGGAGCACTATATCCCCGTAATAGAGACGGAATTGGACGCTCAACTATATCAGAGAACACAAATTCTTCTTCTCTCTGTTAAATAGAATAACAAAAATATAACTCTTAGTACATTAAAAATTATTGAAAAAAAAAAAATTCCTCCGTAGTATCTGTAGAAAAACCAAATTAGTTCTAACAAGAAGCACTTTGCACACATACGAAAACCAAATCCAATCCTCTCTTGAAAACACAGAGAACTGGCATATTACTAAGTAAGAACAACACCAAACCATTCTCTTGCGTTTAAGAAGGATTTAATTTATATACTTTCTGCAATAATTCTGAAACTTAATAATAGCGCAACCAGTGATATACCATACTCTCACATATAAGATCACATGGGAGAGAAAATTGTACACTACACTCTGACTCCCTAAAAGCCCACATCCAACCACACAACAACATAGAGCATTTATTACAACGAAGAGATTGTAGATTAAGCAAGCATGAGCTTTACATAACAGTTCAGTCTTAACCTTGGTTACTCGAAGAACCGTACGGTAAACTGGCTCATTATTAGTGGAGATAGACTGGATCTTCCCATCATGATAAACAGAGGATAGAGCAATATCCTTGCCTCTCGAATCCAGCAAACCTAATGCCACAGGAATGAACATGGGTTCCTTAACTGGCTGTCCGGGAGTTGGAGGTACCTCTTGACTGAAAATGCCACAGCAAGTACAACTTGTCAGCAGTGACACTCGAAAAGTATTAGAGTTAGAGTTCCACTTTACATACCTGAATTTCAAAGAGAAAGTACGAGCTTCAGGGTTGTAAGATGATGTAACTTTAACAAGAGGGGTCCCAGCTTGTGAGTACCTGCACATTGGTTAAGCAAAAAAATCAATACATTGAAAGACAAGGGACCAGAGATAAGATATGACATGACAAAAAAATACACACCAAAGCAGGAAATTAGCAAAATCTGCATCATTGGCATCACGCATGGCAGCAAAGAAATCTTCACAAGTTACAGCTTGCCCATCATGCCTCTTGAAATAAAGATCCATGCCCTGAATAGGAAGGAAACAAATAAAAACTTTCATGACACAGCTTGCAGTTTTGATGCAAATATTATTCTCACTCAGACAAGGATTAGTGAGGCTGAGATATATACTAAATCTTACTTTTCGGAACCCTTGGCTACCCAGTAGAGTTTTGTACATCCTGACAACTTCAGCTCCCTGATAAGATAGATCACATAAACCAAAAACTTCGTGCATTTAACAACAGTACTCCTACAAATGTTTGCATAGAAATAGACACAGACACCAAAAGAGAGAGGCTGCGGTTGAACAAAAGTCAAACCTTTTCGTACACCTGTAAGCAAGAAAACAAGAACACCCAAGAAGGGTAAGATATAACTTGACTAGAATACAGATGATAAAATAAAGCTCAAAGCTACAATGATCAAGTACTAAAGCATACCGTCACTGCAAGTTGAAGTTGGTGGCAGCCCCAAGTCAGAATATTAAATATGGGCGACAAGAAAGACAAAACCTCAAACGTTAGAAGAGAGAGAGAGAGAGAACTTAAAACTCGGCCATATTAGAAGCACAAATATATGAAAATTTACCTGTGTAGAAGTTATCCATCTGCCAAAGTAGGAAAAGCAAAGCGAACATTATTGCCAAGCAAACAAATAATAAAAGATCAAAAACAAGAAAGGAAACAATAACAAAACAAAGGAGGTTGATAAAAAAAAAAAAAAAAAAAAAATTCAAACATTCATGTACATTAAGAAGAATGAGCTATGTGAAAAGTTACAAAAGAACTAATTTCCAACCTTGATGTACGAGTGTGGGCGTACAGGATGAGCCATGGGACCAGAATCCTGAAAAGGCCGAAAAAATCAGTAACTATGGATATCCATTATGGTATACTCATTATAACAAAACAATTCGAGAAAGAACCTGTGGAAATTGATAGTTTCTCAACCTCATGACATCAGCAATCCGCTTCACAGTTCGGCTCCCCATGTCAGATGAAAATTCCTACAATTATGAGATAACAAAAGCCAAAAAATAATTGAGAGGAAAAACCACATTTCACCATATCAATCTAAAACATTATTCTCATAAAGTTACAAATGCCACCACATAACCAAATTTGTATTAAGGCTATACCTGATCTCGGAAAACAGTCAGACCTTCCTTGAGGCTGAGCTGGAACCAATCTCGGCAAGTTACCCTGCAAGTGATTTAGCAAAAAGCTTAGTTCAAGGTTTAAGAAATCTAATGCCAAAAAGCAATTAAAAGCACCAAATTTCCGAATGCTAAACGCCTATCATTGGATACTCCTCTTTCAAATGAAAGATTGACATGTGAAACATTCAGATATAAAATCTAATATGTAGCCATCACGACACATTTTCAGGGGATGCACATTGTACGAAAGAGTAATATGTCTTCATTAAACCCACCTGTTGCCAGTCCAGTTGTGGAAATACTGCAAGATATAAAATTTTAAAGTTATAAATCAATTACATCAGAATTAAGATCATTGAAGCACATGGATCCAAAATTATTTTGTAAAAGATGTGAATCACAAACCTCATGCCCTATAACTCCCAAAATTGCAGCATAATCTGCATCTGAAGCAGTTTCAGGAGATGCTAACACAAGCTTTGAATTGAAGATCTGTCGAACGACGAGTCATATGGATAGCAAATTAAAAAGATATTTTGAGAGATTTCTGCTGTGTAAACTACAAATTGTAAAGAATATATACATTTAAACTCTTGTTCTCCATAGCTCCCCTGCATATTTAATAAAAAAATACGAAGTAGTAAGATTATAAGACAAAAACTAAAGCAGTTTCATTGGGAAAAATACCAACATGAGGAATGCAAAATAGCAAATTAAGCCATGTTTTAAATGGGACTTACATGTTAAAATCAGGAACAGCCACAACATTGAAAAGATCCAGGTCATACTCGAGCCCGAAAACCTGTTATCAGCATCATATAACAGTAGACTGCCTTAGAATCAAGATTCCAAGAAAAACACTGATATCAAAACCAAATTTCTAGTTAGATACAGCAAGGAAAAACTGACATCCTCATCCCATTTCATTGCCGCCTTGAGTGAATACAGTGCATGTGCAGTCTTTGGAACATCCTGTGCAGGGGTCCAGATCCTTAGCAACACCTTCCTACCTGAGCGGGTAACAAATGTGTCATCTCTGCTCACCAACTGGCCAGCAACCAAGGCAAACAAGTAGCAAGGCTTCTTAAAGGGATCTTCCCAAACGGCAAAATGTTTTCCGCCCTGAAACAAAAGCATGAACATTTTTAAGTCACAGCAACATAATATTAATAATAATAATTATAATAATAATAAAACAAACGAAATATTAAAAAAGAAAAAAAATGATGGTTTTAACATTATACAAAAGAATTCCACCTCCAAGTCCCCCTGCTCCAAAAGATTTCCATTAGACAATAAAACAGGGTACAGTGATTTGTCAGCTTCTATATAGCATGTGTATTTTGCCATTATATCAGGGCGGTCCTGCACAGAATGGGAATGCTTTAATTTCAACGGAAGTTCATCAATATACCAAATTTAGTCACAAATATACGGCAGCACCAAGAGAACCTGATAGTATGTAATTTTACGGAAGCCCTCAGCTTCACACTGTGTGCAAAAATTCCCTGATGACTTGTAAAGGCCCTGAAATAAGACAATAAAACATCATAAGCACAAAAACGGATCACTAATCTTGTACAGGCTCTCAAATTTGTTGTCACAAACCTCTAGTGATGTATTTTTCTGAGGATATATCTCAGTAACAATTTCCAAGGTGAATGCAGTAGTGGGTGGGAACGAAAGTGTCAGATGGCGAGAATCTACACGGTAATTCCCTTTCTGTATGAGCAAAAAATAGACTATAGTTAGCACGTATTAAGTCATATTTCCCACCACAGAAAACAGACATAATATACACACACGATATGTCAACATATGAGTAAACAATTACTAAAGCGAGATATAACACAAACATCAACATTGAGATGATAAGTTAAGCATCAAGTAGAAATCAAAACATCTGTAAGCATTGCTAAGAAAACAATCCCAGTTAGTGATTCAGTCCAACGAATTCACATGCCTCTAGTTCTTGGCCATTGACCCGAAGTGAAAGTAATTTCATATCTTGGCCATCTAACACCAATGGAGAAGAAGATCCTGCTATGCAAGGTAAATCGTGTAAATATATTATTACACAAATAATCAGGAGAGATAAGTTTGACGTCAGAAAACTTGCAATGAGAAGACAATAATACTACATTACTGGGTTTAGAAATGCAGAACAATAAAATAAAGAAATTTTCAGAAAATACTTAACACAAATGGCTAAGATATAATAAGTTTACTGGAGTAATTCATCCTACCTTCAACTCTGGGGGAAACCAATATTTTTGAACTAACAATTGTTTTCTCCTCACCCAGAGAGAATCTCAAATCCACCTGAAGTGAACAGTTACTTTAGTACATAAACCAAGTAAAATGTACAGAAAATGAAAACTTAAAACCAATAACAGCCTGATGAACTTGTAATTTTTAATTTACTTCATTATGACATACCGTTTCAAAGTAATAATCAGGCTTCTTGTAATCCCTCAAGAATATTTCTTTTGGTGCATCCATTATGGACTCGTCAACTTGCTTCGGCGAGGTTTCTGCAGCAACCGAACAGATTACCCTCCTGCCCAAGTCCTTAGCCCTCTGAAATAAATAGAATGACCAATGATTAGCAAAAACCAAGTTGTGTACATGTAGACATAAAAGGCAATGCACCAAGTGATTCCATCGAATTCAATGCAACTTACAGATAGTGAAGGGTATGAAAATCGAAACTTCTTTTGGCACGTGACCTGAGAACAACAAAACCCAAGTCAGAAATTCAGAAATCTTCTATATAAACAGAGGTAACACACTAAAAGGCAACACAACAAAGACACAATATCTAGGAAAGACAGCTAGATAGTAGATTCTACAACCTCCGAAGCAAGAAATTGCCGGTATTTACCGATCCTCTTTGCCGAATTCTCAATGAAACCAACGCGGCACACCTGCTGAAGCCACCCAAAAAAGACGACAAGAAAGCAAAATCAGTGAAGCTTCAAATTGAGAAGAATCAACAAAATAAAAATGTAAAATAATCAGAAGAACACAACCAAAAAAAAGAAAAGCGACTCCAATCATAGCATTTCGTTAAAAAAAAAAAAGAGTCCGAATTTATCATAAAAATGTTAAATTTTCAACAAACAGACGCATTAACGATTAACCCAATAATAATCATGATTAAGAAATCGGTAATCACAGGAGCGGATGAGATTAATCCGAGCAAACTCGTCCTCACAAAACCCGAACTCTTGCACGGAAGAACCAACCGAGCCATAATCAAGCTCAAATCCAAAAAATTCCGACGAAAATAAACAAAAATTCAGATTTCCAAAACCCCAATAAAATCCAACAAAACTGAGACTCTCCAAAACCCTAGTCAGAACGAGAGCTCGGTGATTGTTATACATACAAAAGGATATATATATATATTTACTTATTTATTTACACGGATAATGCAAATTAATGGACGAGAAAAATTCAATAAAAAATAGAAAGAAAAAAAAATTGAAGCGAGACATAAAAAAAATCAATAAATCAGAAAAATCTAAGAAGGGAAATTTGCAGGGGAAATGATCAAAACAGGATCGGGGGTTGAATTTACCTTGGTTGGTGATCGAAATTTGCAGAGACCGAAACAGGGGATTCCTCGAAATCAACTGAAATGGAGCCAACAATGCCTGACCCACCACTAGATATTTATATACAAATATTAAAATTAAATCTAGATATTTATAATACTTTTTTAGACTGGATAATTTTGGAGAAATTTTGGTTATTATTATTATTATTATTTATTATTTTTTGTTTGTGAATTTGCAATTGGAGAATAGTGAGGCTAGAATTATGGGTGGATGTTAACAAAGTAGCTGTTTTGAAGTGTTCTCTATTTTTATTATTATTATTATTTCATTCGGGTTGTTCTCTTTTGTTTGAAGTAGTTTTATTTATTTTGCCTAATTTTATTGTATTTTCTTAAATGATATTACTTTTATATAAAATAAGTAAATAATAAGAAATGTTAAAAAAATATAATAATAGATATAACTTAATAATAATATTATATTTAATTTTATTTGATATAAAATATAAAAAGATATCAATTTAATTGAATGTTATATCTAATAATTTTTATCCTTTTTGTGTATAAAATAAATGAATGAATTATAGATATTGGATTTTTTTTAATTGGTATTGGATTAATTAGTAGGTTGGATAATTTGAGATCTTTTTGTGAGAAATTTTGGTTGTTATTATTATTATTATTATTATTATTTTGTTTATGAATTTGCTATTGGAGTATAGTGAGGCTGGAAATATGGATATTTGGGTTTTTTTTTTTTTTTTTGCGTCGTTTCCAATGACACGTCGCCATCTGTTACATTTTTTTTTGGTAAAGGAGGCCCACATTTTAAGGAGACGTCGGAAGGAGTCAAATGAAAAGCATGTGTGGGCCTAACCTCATATTCGTATGGGCCTGGACCTACTTGTTTAGCACGTACGGTAGAATTTGGGGAATGAATGCCTTGTTATTTTTCATTTATTTACACTCGTGGTATACTAAATTATAGGTTAATTTTAAAATACACCCCGTATTCTAGGAAAATTCTTATATAACACCTTTTTTTTTTTTTTTGTTGTCAACCTACCGTAGGGCAAGCTTTTTAGTTTTTACAAGATAATAAAAATGATTGAGACATGAAACTATAGGATCTTTATCCATGGAAATAAAAATAATCATGAAACTAGGAATTTTTTTTTTTGTAGTAGAGGATTTAATAACTAAGAATTTCTTTAAAAAAGAAATTGGGATTTTTTTTAGCATAATAAGTAAATTAATTATGTTTGTATTACATTCAAATTTATTATTTTTTTTGTAATACACACCGTTTAAATGTAATGTATTGATTGTATTTTGTATTTGAATAAAAAATATTTATTTTATATTTAATTTAAATATAATTTATATTTGATGGAAAGTATTTGAATTATATTTTAAAATTTTAAAATTTATATATTTGATAAAAATAAATAATAAAAAAATATAATATAAATAAAAGAAATATTTTCAAAATATTTAAAAATAATAAATATATTTAATATATTGTTAAAAATATTATATTTAAATATAAAAATTTTACATAAAAGTTATATTATATTTAAACATATTATCAATATAAGTAGCATGTGTATTCAATCTTTACTCTCTCTCTCTATTTTTTAATTTCTATATATAACTTTGAATTGCACTTTTCCTACAAATTTATACACTGTTGGCAATCTCAAAGTCTCAAATCGCCAAATAAGTCTGTGAGAATTCTCCATTCCCTTCCAAAGGTAAATTGGATATTATTTGGTTTCCTTCTTTTCTAATTTTCATTTTATTTATGTGGGTTTATTTGTTGATTTATTGCGAGAAAATGAAGTTTTTTTTTTTTTTTTTTTTTATTTTGAATTTGCTTTACTGTATAGACAAAGTTTAGGTTTTCATTGACGAAAATGTGGACCTTGTCGAGGATCATTTATATCAGTGGCTTCTATTCTTGCCTGTAGTTTAAACAGTTTTCTTATAATTCAATTTAAGTGCTGATATCGAGCTTTTTACTGTTATTGCACACCAATTGTCTGATAAAATGCTTCAGCTAAAACATGACAAAGAACCCCCACTCACCAAAACATTTTGCTGTGTTTTTTCCAATTCATGTGTATGCATTATCTTTGCAAGCTTGCAGCTTTGCAAAATCGAATCGATTGCCGAGTTGGCTTTTTTATCTTCTAATTTTTTATGTTTGGCAGAGAAGGCTCAAGAGTTACTTTGTTTGAAGCGGATTACTGCCTATTTATCTAAAATGCGTCTCGTAAAACATCCCAGCTTGTTTATTTCACTCTATATATTTCACGCCCTTATCATTTGCCGAATTTGCAGCTGCAGAAATACGTTAGTATGTTGAATTTGATTTTTTTTTTTTTAATCATTTATTTACAGTTCTAGTTTGATCTCACGTCAAGTTTTGCTTCTTAACTCTTTGTACAGGATAGACAGCAAGGTTCTGAATGCCGGAGAGGAACTATTGAGGGAAACACTGCCTCTTCGGATGGGTTCCCGACTTTACCAGTTACAAGGGCTTAAATCTTTTACGTGGTATGAAGTAAAGATATCATATCCAGCTTCCGTATGTATTTCATACCTCTGGATTTTTTGTTTTTGTTTTTCTCATTCAACTTCGTCATGCAAAATCTCAACTGGGCTTTTGTGTTAATAGATACCAGCCAGCTTTTCGTTAGAATTGAAGAGAGACAAGTCGGACTTGGCACTGCATATAAATAGAAGATTGCTGAACACAGAAAAAATCATTTTCAAGACTGAGAAGCTTGACTCGGGCGATCAGGTTTGTCGTCCGTCACCTTTGAAACTTTGATTACTGCATTTGTCTTGTTATGATGTGGATGGTCTAAACCTTTTTGCTCTGCAGGATCAATTGTATGTCTTGGTCAGTGTGGAACCCGAGGGGTTTGTTGCGATACCTAATGTTCCAGAAAGGGAATTCATCCTTTTCAATATAGGTAGCGTCAATTTTATTGCTTGTTACACTGTTAATTAGTTGTTAACAGAACCCTGTTTCTATAATTTACGTAGGGAAGAAGCTATAGTTGTAAACCACAAAATAGATTTTGAACGTTTTTTGGTACAGATGTGATTTAAATGGAAAATTATAGTCAATCTCGAAACCTAATCGACTTGGAGACTTTTCGTAACAAATCTTCAAAAGAACATTTTTGCCTTTTTATCATCCCTTTTTCTTTCCTTTTCGAATACGTGACTTACACTCCAAGGAAATGTTGTAGCTTGTTCTTACATACCATCACGTCCTGTGTTCTTACTTAAGTTTTATATCCATTGCAGCTTGTGATGAACTGTTGTTGGGGATTCCATACAAAGCTTGGTGGGTGGTAGTCCTGGTCATACTTTGTCTGGGTTTGGCATTCTTCATCCCATCTTTCCTTCCATCTTATTTGCTGCAGAAGAACCCGAGCTCGCGATCACTTGATCGGAGTGCTTCAAAATATTCCTAGAAATTCAATGAGATTGTTTCTGTTATAGATCCTCCTTTTCCAGTGACACCATGTCAAACCACCATGTTTTGAATTTAAATTTTTGTTCCCTTTTTTTCATTGTTGCTGTTTTATCATTTGTTAAATTGTTGTTTGTGCTGATTTGATTTATAAAGTCCTTATATTTTAACTTTTAGAAAAGTAATTATGTTCTTAGAGTTAAATATATTTAATTAACCAAAAATTTCCTTAAAAAAACCTCAAACAGAAAATTATATATATCCCCACCAAGTAAATGTTTTTATCATTTATTCACTCAACATTTGAAAAAACATCCTTGAAATCGAAACTGTCTTCCCCAACACAAACATAAACATAAACATGTTTAAATAAACAGCCCCACCCCAGAATCCTAACACTCGAACCTTCCCATTTTTGATTGAGCCTTTTGGTATAAATGTTAAATACAAAAATTCTACATTCTTTTGGTATTTTTTATATTTAAAATAAATAAATAAATAAAGATGAAAATGCTTTCTGAATTCAAATCTCAGACACTGGCATTATTTAGAACTTATAGGCTTGATGACATTATTTGCAGCGCTTATCAAATCGTGTTAGAAAGTAAATGCACTATTTAATAGCTATTTGGCTTATATAAATATATAAATACATATACTTATATAATCTATAGTTATTGAATATTGTGTGTTTAATCCACTATATGGCATCATTATAAAAGTGGAATTAAAATATAGCACTTTTCAAATATTTTAAAATAGCACAATAACATTATTATAACTATAATGATTTTCACCTTTATGCTACAAAATTAAATCGCTAATGTAGTTGCTATTTGTAAAATATTATTTATTATTTTTTGGTGAACGTCAGCTTCATCTAAGAAAATTGGGCCGCACAACCTGGGGTCAAAGTTTTGGGCCTGCAGGCCTACTCAAAACTCCACGATCATCTCCGAGACCAGAATTTTAATTAATTTTTATTTTTATATTTTCTTTTCTTGAGATTGGAGGGGAAGAATCAATATGTAAGTGAAATTTCATTTAAAAAAAAAAAGAAAGAAAGAAAGAAATAAAATTGTGAGGGAAATTTTGTTTGAAAGAATTTGAAAAAACCATATGGGGGTTAGTATCAATGTTTCCTTTGTTTAGTAAACAGTGTCTTCAATGTTTTGCAAGATTTTCCAATTTCCAATTTTCAGTTTTCTGATTTCTATCACTTATAGTTATTGTTTCTCATTTCTCTCTCCTGATTTATATATTTGCTGTTATCTTTAATTTTGTTGTTTCTTTCTTTTATTTTTTGTACTATTGTATTAGTAACAATCTTCATAATTGACCTTATTACAAAGTGATTTGGTAGATAACAGTTCTTATTCAATCTCGAGTTTGATGAAAAGTGCTTGCGACAATTCTCAGAATTCCAATTCCAAATTGATTGGTCTTTGATAAGGCTAATATGACATATTTCATCTCCTTATATAAAATAGCTCTAACTTAACATAGACATCATTTATGGTTTGAAGGTCTCATAAGCACGTCTTAAAAAATAATTATAGTTGATCGTCACTCCCACATTTTATTTTTTTAAGAAAATCTTCATAGTTATAGGCTAATATATGTGTAAATTTATCTATATGTGTAAGGTTTCTCTCTCTCTCTCTCTTCTTATTTAGTGTGTGTGTGTGTGTGTTTTTTTTCCCTTCTCATTAAAATCGATTAATTATACTGCCACACGACAAATTTTTCATCATCAAAATTATAATTTGGATATCATATTTGTTTATATAAGGGTCAGAGAAACAAAGAAAACGATGCCCATCTCTTGTGTGGTTTGCTTGCTAATTAACTTCACGGTCAAAGAAGAGTCTAAACCTAAATTTTGGAATATTAATTAATTGTTAATTGTCCTACCTTTGTAGAGGCTTGGTTATAAATTTATCCCATAAAAAAGAAAAGTTTTCTGATAAATTGACCCAAAAGTTAATAGGTGTTACTTTTGAGAATCCTTTAGTAATTATTTTGTTTAACTAGTTCATTGAGTTAACAATCTCTGCATATTTAATTCATTAATTTACAGGAGGATTCTTTTAATTAATTAATTGTTTCTAAGAGATAAGACCAATGCTTAGGCCACGCCAAAACAATTTAATATAAATCTATAAGCGACTGTTATGTCTAGATTTTTTTAATGACCTGATTTGAATTTTGAAATCTAGTCAGTCAAACAACGTAATGAAAAAAATAAAATAGAGTTTATAATAGTTTAATCGTTTGTAAGTTACTGGTGGCATTTTGTGATTGGACTTCCATCAGGAGTGTAAATTAGAACTATTAATCCATCCTCTTATTGGTTAAAGAAAAAGAGAATTTTATGATAAAATATCAAAAAAGTGTCTTATCTATGTGATTTTGTTTTGAATTCTCATATATATATATATATCAAAAGATATCAGTTATATATATATATGTGTGTGTGTGTGTGTTTTCAATCAGATATACACTTCATTAGCTGCACATGCAAGAAATTAACTTGTTTAATATGATAGCCACCTAGCTTATGGTTTAAATTAATAGATAAAGGAAGCTAAGTAGCTTCCTGATTATGGGCCTCATTATGAGTGCTGAAAACTGTGCATTTTATCTGACCAAATTTCCAGGTGTATGCCAGTGCATTCTTGGTGCCTCAAAACCGGAAGATATTTTAGCAATTTATATCCCACATTTGGTCTTGTATCAATAAAATGACCAAATTTTTTTGCTGGGCATTTTTTTTTTCATTGCCTTTAGGGCATAAATGGAATATTGAGGAAAAAAAATAAAAAAATGATAAGAAGAAAAAGAAGCTCAAAAACTTTAAAATATTAATTGAAGTTTTTGGCTAATTAGTTGGCTAGATATATGTTGCTGAAAAGTAGGCTAGTGTCTCTAGTTTTGAATTGATTGGATAAACATAGGATGGTGATGGGTGACAATTTTTATGTCCCACATCTTTTAGATACAAAGCATGCAACTTGAAAATTGAGATAAATGTCCCATTGAGTGGACATTTCAAATTTTATGTTTTCTTCTTTTTTTTTTTTTGTTAAAGTAAATAATAATAAGAACAAAAAAATGATAATGCATTGATAATTCAATATTATAAGCTTTTGTCCTCAGGGAAGCTACCAAACACTAGAAAGGTTTTTGTATTTGTTTATGGTTCACAAACTTGTACTCTCAAGTTGTCTACAAATTATGGGGCAATATTGTAGCGAAGCTGTAGATTTTGTATTCAACTTCGTTTCAAACCAAAATATACAAATATATCTTTACAATGTGAGGCAAGCACGTGTTCCAATCTGAGCCGTTGATCAGATGGAGATGTTTTGGGAATGAATATATCATAGCCCTCCATTTGTGTGTGGTCTCACATGGAAGCATGTGCTCATAGGTAGAAAACCAAAAGAGTGTTTTGGACTGGTGTTGAAAGAGAGCCAAATCCAAGCATGATTTTAAGTCAACTGAAGTGTCCTTTGGTGGGGGTATGTGTGTGTGTGTGTGTGTCTATATATCTTGCTACTAACAATTATATACCGAAGCATGGATAAAGACATGGTGAGAACACAGACATAGAGGAATTGGTTTTGTGTGTATGGTTAAATTAAAGTCAGGGACTCTTTATTGGTTATTGTGATTAACTTTAATCTGTTTTCATAACGACTTGTCTTTTCATGGGACATTTCAATGATTATTTCATTGTGTGGTTCTATAATTGAAGGAAGGTCCTCTGAACAACTGCTTTGGCCATTTTATCGAACAAAATAACAAAATCACACACTAATTTTTTTTCAATAGTAAATCAGTCACACACTTAAATTTGCATATTGTGGCAAAAGGAATGGCCTTGCACACGCACACATATATAATGTAACGTCATATATCACACCAAAACACAACCAAATTAGCTCAACATGCAACCTTTTGGTGATGAATGATGTTTTAGGCTCATTTTAGGAAAGTTCTAAAGATTTATTTTAGAGATTAGAGAAAAATGAGTTTTAAAAAATGAGTTTGGAGAAAAAACTATTTAAAGTAAAAAAATATAAAATCTCAAAAATTTATTTGAAAAAAAATTATTAATATAAAATTTATTTCGTTCCTCTCAAAATTCTAAACAATTTAAAAAAAATCATCTCAGTTGGATTTGTATATGTAATGTTATAGACTTTTAAAATTTGAGTTTAGTATAAAATTTTAAATATATAAATAATAAAAAATAATTATAAGGTAAAGAAAAACCAAAAAAATATTCAAAATATATCTTCAAAACGTCTCCAATTAGCCCTTTAAACTTCCTCAAATGTTTAAGTACAGTTTTGACTTTTCCTTAAGTTGGTACATCTCAGCTTAGTTAGTGATGCATTGTTTTTTGGTATTTCCTTTTTCTACATACAATGCAGGATTGAGCTCATGTCCTTCCAAATACAGATCTCATCCCATCCTATCTCGTCTCATGAAATAAATAGATCGATCTTTCTTATTCAAAATTAATTATAGCCTAATAATCAAGACCTGTCAACAAGCAAGCAAAAAAGAAACGAAAAGAAAATGATAGAAAGAAAGAAAGGCGCATTTCAACAAAGGGAATTTGGATGCATGCATTGTGGGTTACAAAAAGAACCCAGCAATAAAGGAGAGATATTTTTTTTTTTTAAGAATTACCTTTTTCCCTCTAGGGTTTCTATCTTTCTCTGTTTCCCTCTAAGGTTTATTTAGTTTGGGCTGCCGCCAAGGGGGTCGAAGTTCATTGGGGGCATCTGGCCAGCCTCAAACTCTCAGCCTAGAGATGGGAGTCTAGGCCCACAAGGAAGGCACTGGAGGCACAAGGGAGACGACGTTTTGACGAGATGGTTAGGTGACGGCGTGAGGCTTGGGGGTTGTCTAAGTCTGCTCGCTACAAATCGAAAAACCCTCGTCTTGACAATGTCGAAGGGGGTAGACGAAAGGCTGGGTTTCATTTGAGGGGGGTCCAAAAGGCGGATTGGCTAGATCTGGTTGTTGGTAGTTGTCAATGTCGATAAGTTTTTATAAGTTTTTCCTTTGAGTCGGCTTGGCTTTTTAGGTGGAGCATGTGGCTTGAAAAGTGATCGATGGTGGTGGTGCATGCTGTCCATGCATCGGCATGGTGGCAACTCCTTAGTGGTGGATCCAGTTCGACGACCTTCGACTCTATTCCCTCTAATGCTAATAGCGGCTTTCTTTGTGGTGTATGGAACTCTTATTATTATTATTTTTTTAATGTATGCTTTTGGTGTAATAAGGGTGCTTTGGCTGCCCAGTAGCTCTTTTTGTTGTTTAGATATTGCTTTAGTTTTTGTTTGTTTTCATATTTTAATAGTGACTGTTTTTGTAATAAAGGAGGTGGTTTTCACACTCATCCCTAGTTTAGTGTATTTAGCTAGTTTTCTTCCATCTCCTGTTCTCAAATTTAGGCGTGTTTGCCATGGCAACCTATTGAAACCATAGATCCCAGGTTGTGAAAGGGGAGCTTCAAGGTTGTCAACTATCTCTAAATCCAGACGCGTTTGTTGTGAGAACCCATTAAATCATGGGTGATGAGTCGTGGATGGTTGGCCTCGTTTTGTTGGTTGGAAGCCATCTTTTGGCTAGATGTTGGTGGGCAAACTTGCTCTCACCCATCCTTTAGTAGGAGTTTTGCTCCAAGTTCAAGATAGAAAGTTATCTCAACAATCTTTGAGTGAGTTTTATTCTTGCATAATGTTTTGGTGGCCCATTGTGGCTTGCTAGAGGTGCGTTGTGACCTCACTATAGCTCTTAATCCACCTGTTTTTCTAGTTATTTAACGATATCTGATCAATTATTTCAATAGTAGTTTTCAAATTGTAATTTGATTAAGTAGTTTTTTTATGAGTTTTTGTTATCGTTTATAAAAAATGTCACTTGTAATTTTACTTTATTGGTGGCGTTTTATTAATAATATGCCTACTCCTTTGAAAAAAAATTTACATCAATACTCACAACCATACTCAAACAGAAAATGCCTATATATTACATAGCATATTACACAGCAAGTCAATCAATAACTGTCACTATATATAGATAAGATTCCGCGTGTGAGAATACATACATAAATGTACACGTATACGTTCCTCAAGAATATATAATGTTAATAAATTGTGTGAAAATCCCCTCAGCAAAAAAAGCTGTGTGAAAATCCACTTTTTCTTCGATTCTTCTTTAACCAAGCATTTCAAATATAGAAAAGCATACTTGGGCTAAAGCATATGTTATAGAGATGTTTTTAAAACAATGCATTTCAATTTCATATATAATATTATATTATACACACTATTTGGTGATTGATAACGACATGACTTTTTCTCTTTTGTGAATATATATATATATATTTAGAGTGTGTTTGATAAAAGAATCTAATTTAATCTAATTTTTAAATTATATTACATTGTTTATTTTAGGATAATATAATTTAATTTAGTTTAGTTTAGTTTAAAACAATTTTTTTTTAAATAAACTATACAAATCTAGCTTAAAACAAATCATTTATTTAAAAGTTAAATATTATCAATCTAGTTTAAAACAAACGTTATTTTAAAGTTACACAATACCTTATAATTTAAAACAAACTTTTTTTTTTTGCCTTTAATTTAAACCAATACATATGTAGATTCAGGGAATAAGAATGAGACAAGCAGGGGTGAGATTTTTTTTATTTGATGTATTTTTAAATCTAATATGTTAGCTAATGGGAGAAGAATAAAATGTGTCCCACCTTTCTATGATCTCCTATATTGGCATTAAACAGTCATGATAATAAAAACATTGACGATTACTTTTTTTTTTGGTGTACAATCTGTTAGATGAAAGGAAAAAATATGAGTTGTGAAGTTAGTTACTTTTTTTATTAATATTACAAAAATTAAGTAGGCAAAAATTTAGGCCTCATTTGGTGAACGCATTGCATTTGTATTGCGTTTAAATGCAATTTGTATTTGGAGGAAAAGCATTAGCATTGCCTTTGAATGCAATGTGTGTTTGGATGAAAAATATTTGAATTATATTTTAATAATGAATATGTGATGTGATGGGTACAAGTAGAGAGAAAAAAGAGAGAGAGAGAATATATGATGTAATTAATAAAAGTAATAGAAAAAATGAAATAATAGATAGTGATTGTGTTTGATTTAAAATGTGATGTGATTGGTATTTGAATGAAATGTTTTTGTATTTGGGTGAAAATTGCATTGCATTTAAATGCAATGCCAAAAAATTACGTTAACCAAACGCATGCTTAATTTAACTACTTGTTAAAATTTTTTATTTTCTTAATCAAGCACACTTTCCAAAATGAAGTTAAAAAAATTTCAAACTAAATTATATACAAAAAAAAAGATGATCTAGCTTAACTTTTAAATTAAATTAAATCACAAAACGTCTAATCTAATTTTTAAGTTAAATTACAAAACATCCAATCTAACTTAATTTTTAAACTACGTTAAATTACATTATGTATCCAAATACACTATTATTCATATACATATATATACTTGATATATGCATATATAAATATTAGAGAGAGAGCCATTGATCATTTGTGTTTTAGCATAAAAAAAAATGTCGAATTTTTACCAGTTTAGACGTGACAATTATTCGCTCATGATGACGCATTAGTAATGCTTAGTTCAAAATCCATCGAAGGAGAATATTTGATGCATGTTAACGGCTGATCACTCTTACAAAATCACAATATATAAATTATTTATATTTATATTTATATATATATATTTATATGTACGTATATGTATAGTTTTCGCATTCGAATGCGTACATGTATATATAATTGGCCAATATAAATTTATTAATGTGATACGCATTGTGTATATACCGTTAAACAAGCATGAATTTGGTTCAACAAAAAAAAAAGCCGGGAATTTATATTTTACAAGGTTATAGTCACGTAATAGCAAAATTTTGTTTTGTCAAAAAGAGAAATTGTCGCAAATGTCCGTTTTGTATTCAGTTTAGATTAAATTTAACTTGAATTATGATAAGTCTAAGCCAAAGTTAAGCATTTAATACTTTAGTTTAATTTGAAAGTTTAGCTTAATTATAGTTTAAACTTGTAATGGTGAAAGTATAGATAATTTAAATTGGAAATTATGATAAAATAATGAAAAAAGTTTAAAAAATAACTTGAATTAAACAAAATCAAACTAGACTGGTGTCCAAAATGTCATTGTAGTTTAATTTAAGCTAAAATAAAACTAAAACGGAGTACCAAATAATGTGTATCATCTTTTTTAATACAGTATGCCTCCAGTTTTATTAAAGAAAAAATATATATTTTTAAAATTTAAACTTATTATAAACTCTTGCTTAAATCTACCTCTTTCAAGCTAACCCCAACAGCGTTATATAGATGAAATCATACTTAACAGAGAGTTGCATGTTTCATTACTTGTGAAACAACATTAATAGTTTTGATATAAAACAATAGATGAATCTTGATGAAACGTTCAACTTGACTACGATTTAGTATGATTTTCCATATATAATACAAGATCGAACATGTGACTTCCTAAAAGTCTATCCCACATTGTTGTATCCCATTTCGTTTGACGAAGTGATTTGTGACGAATATGATTTAGTTGATTAGGATACCTTGGACAATTATCCGTTTATGACAATGCAATTTCTTTAACGCACGTCGATGGTCAACTAATCTTAAGAACAAAGGTCATATTCATGAAATAATTCGTAAAACTAAATTCATGTAGAAGTTAAAGTATTTTATTAATTGTTTAACCATAACACTGTATTAAAAATCTAATTTAAATTAATATAAAACAATCATGAAGTTGGCAACATGATAAGTCATTCACCTTGATTATCATTTTTCTTGTTTGAAATTAACTTGATTATGACTTGGTAAATGATGATCACAAGACCCGTGCAGCAAAAAAGGTGTGAAACCTTTACCATGACAATTATGTATTTATGACTCTATAAGTTGTGTCGGAAGCCTTTTTTTTTTTTTTAATGAGGTAAACAAAATTTTGAATCGAAAAAAAGCTTTATAATTTTAAATTCTTCTATCTTCATTTATCTATCTATATCTTTATTTCCAAATAAACTAAATTTGCATTTAAGTTCACTTTTTGAAGTTCAGGAGAGCCATACACTAGAAAAAAATATTTGTAGAAGTCTTTTTAATTGGAGGCAAAAATGATAGGAGCGGCTACGTCCAAGCCAATAGGCGGTCTAAAAGTGGATATACCCCTGAATGCATAGAGAAGATTCAAAACACAACTACTTGAATTCGTAAATTTTATTCATGCAGAAGTTTCGTAAGTTTTAAATTCATAAATAATATTCATGTTGAAGGTTACGTATTTCATTAACTCCATATTAAAATTATTATTAACATGAAACAATCATGAAGTCGATTAGATGGATTAATCATTCACCTTAAGTATGATTTGATTAGTAATTATATTTATTAGTTACAACAAGTAGTAAACTTTTACTATTTTGCTCCAAAATTTTACTAATTGCTTAGAAATTGTGCACTTATCATCATTTAAGATGAATATTTGGAGTAAATGGACTAGTTTTAAAGACTCATTTGGGATGGATTCTAATAAATCAAACATGAGTTGGGTTTTATCTTTTTTTTTTTTTTTTAATTTAATTAACTCAATTCTCTTCAATCTCTAAAACAAAAGTTTCAACCCACTCCATACAAGTCATAAGTACATAAATCTTGAAATTACATACTTCATTAATATGAGAAACATAAAACTATTTTCCAGTTAAATAATGCTACCTTTTCTTTTAACACCAAACAATCATAAATTTTGTTGAATGTTTACCCAAATAAAATGTGATTCGTGTTATGGATTATAAGAGCCACATTGCAAGCTTTTTTTTTTAATAAATCTTTTCCTTTATTAAATGGTGTACATATATATGACCATAAGTAATAAGATAACCGTTGTACGATATTCTTTTAGTAAAAAAGAAAGTTATATAATAAGATATATAAAAATTAATAATATTTATAAAACAAAGTAATATAAGTATAGTTTAATGAAATTTTATATTTCACTATATTACAATATACAGTGGTGTTAAATTCAAATAGCTCATACTCTTTCATGATTTAAAAACCATGTTCTATTAATAAGGTATTATTTTTCGCACCCTAATCCTTCAAAAGGGAAAAAAAAATTATTGCTTGTTTTTAATAGATTAATGGCTTGATACTTTGATTAGGAAACATCTTCGTTGTATATTATATCCCAATCCAATGTAACGTATGTTTTGGTAACTTATATATTTCATTCAAATATATATATGAACACTCTCTAAATACTATTCATTCCTTTCTTTTTTTAATATATTTTTACCAATAACATCACATTTTTTTCTTTTAGGGATGGGCATTGGATTGAAACTAACTTTTTTTTTTTTTTTTTTACAATTTATCATTCAATCCAATTATGATAAAAATCCTTTCAAATTCAACTAATCCAATCTAGTTTACTTTATCATCTAGTCTAATACAGTTCAAAATTTGTTAGATTGAATTGAATGATTGGATTATACTTATATTTTCAAACAAACTTATTAAAATGAACTCAAAAAAGCAAAATATATTTTGTAAGCATCAATTTAATTTTCTGTTATGCATTTATTATATGATAATAAACTACAATCATCCACTTTATAAAATAAAGTAAAAACTTAAAGTTAATATAACATAATCTTTATCCAAATTAAAAACAAACACTAAAGAAAAAGATAATCACAAAAATAAATATTATATCACAATTGGCATGATAAGCCCGTCAAGGAGAAAGCCCTTCTGATTTGTCAATATATTTACAATGTGTTTGGAACACAAATTTTTTTAGCATTGCATTCAATTTTCCCCCAAATACAAAAACATTTCATTCAAATACCAATCACATCACATTTTAAATCAAACACAATCACTATTTATTATTTCACTTTTTCTATTATTTTTATTAATTACATCATATATTCTCTCTCCCTCTTTTTTTTTCTCTCTACTTTTACCCATCACATCACATATTTATTATTAAAATACAATTCAAATACTTTTCCCCCAAATACACATTGCATTCAAATGCAATGCTAATGCTTTTCCTCCAAATACAAATTGCATTCAATATATTGCATTCAAACGCAATGCAAATGCAATGCGTTCACCAAACGAACTCTTAGAGTTATTCAATGTTACTTACGATATTTACAAAAATTAGGGGGGAGAAAACAAAATAAAAACAAAAAAAAAACCCTAAAAAAAAAGGATTAAGTGGATAAAAGTAAAAAAAAAAAAAAAGGGTACCCATAAAAAAATAAGAAATAAACTATATAATATATTATATTTATATATATTATATAATATAATATTTAATTATTTTTATATAAAGCATAAGTAGTTAGAATGGATTGATTTATTATATTTATGCTATAGAACGAATTGATTTATTATATTTTTCAAATTAAAAACTAATATTTAATTTAATTCAATTGAATAAATTATCATCTAAATTTAATCTAATAATATTTAAATATTTAATTTTTTAAAATAAATTATATTGATTCGATTAAATATATTAAATAAATAAATATTATAATAATTTTTATTTTCTCTCACTGATATATATATTCAAATAATTATTTTAATATTTAAATATACCCTATACATATTATATTTCACATATTATATTTAAATATAATATAAAATAAATAAATCTTTCGAACCAATCAGGAAAAAGAAAAAACACCCTCATTGAACATTAAAAACATAGATATAATTGTTTCATGGGATTGACCAAAATTCGAAAAGATTGAAAGTGAAAAATGTGGGCAAGTGAATTCAATTATCCAGAAGACAAAAGGCACAGTTTCAGTTTTCCCCTTTTTTTTTTTTTTTTAATCTAACCGAGGATTTTCACAGCAACAAAAAGGGGGGCTCTGTGTCGGGGTGGGGTGGGCCATATGGAGCCTAACAACCATACTTTGGTCAGATCCGTTTCTCTGGGCCCCACTCTTTCTTTTCTCTCTTTCTCTCCTTCCTTCCCCCACCAACGGTGTTCGTTCGCCCCCAGACCAAAATCTCAGTCTCTCTTTCAGACATATTATGACTTTTGGAGTGAGAAAGACTGAGACTTTTGGAGAGAGAGAGGTGAAATTTGGTGAAATTTTTACTGATTTCATTTTAGTTAGAGAAAGAGAATTTAAGAGATATAGAAACGAGTGTCTTTATGCTTTATTACTAAGAGCTGGAGGATCTGAAAGAAAGAAAGAAAGAAAAAGCCTCTGTTATAGATATTTTTATTTTATTTCTTCTCTTCTCTTTTCTGAAAAAATGGTAAAGCTTTTTTTGTTTTTTTCCTGGGGTTCTTCTGGTTTCATTGTTTTGCTATCAAATCTTCTCAATCTTCACATTGTCTCAACAACCCTTCTCAAAAATGGTTTTTTTTTTTTTACTTGAATTGGACTACACTATATATAGAGAGAGAGAGACTGAGACCAGTGTTTGTGTGGGTCTCTTTGTCAACAGATATCTTCGTTTCTGTGTTTTCTGATACAGTGTCGTTTATGATTATTATTATTATTATTTTGATTCAGCGTCTTCTCTTTTTTGAAGGTTTGGATTTACTTCATTTGACTGATTGGAGATACAAGTCTGAAGATTTCGGATTGCCCAAAATTTGAACTTTTCTCTGTCGTTTTATTCAATTCGAAGAACTGGGTTATTGGATTTCAAGACTGAAGGTGGATTTTAGGACACCAAGTTTCAGATTTGAAGCCTGGTAAGTATTCAGATCTGAATTACGAAGTAAATATTATTGAAACACACACACACACACACACACATGTGTGTGTGTGTATAATATATATATATATATGCATGTATACATAATACTATAGACTCTTCCATTATGTTGTTGTTTGTATTATTATTTTTTGAAATGTGCGGCCTTCGCTTAAAGGAAGGCTTATGCTGAAAAGGCCATTTAGATCTATAACGCTTTAAAGTTTATGCATTTCACAAAATCTTTGGAATTTTCTTTTGTCAATTTATGAAGTCCTTTTCTCTGTGTTCGTGTGACTTGTTTCGTTCAGTTGGGTCAAATGTGCATCTGAGGGGTCAAACCTGTGGATTTTTTCGCTTGTCATTATTTTTTTCTGCCAAGTTTAGGCTTTGAATTTAGATTTTACAATATTTTTTCTTCAGACTGTTTTTTTTTTTTTATTTTGTTTGACAGTCATATGTCATTCCTGTATCAACGTTTACACATTTGTAGACTTTTTGTCTATCGTGTTTGAGAATCTTCGTTCGGGTCCTGGTTGCTTGTGGCCTAATTCTCTACTATTTCATTAATTTTACTGTAGATATTTGTGAAGTGTTCTTCATTTCTGGTATTCTTTTGATGCCATGTTTCTTTTCGTTTACCATCAAGTATTAACCATTGAAAGCAATATTATGAATAACAGTTTTCGAATTTTTGTTCATGGTCTTGGAAAAATTTATGTTACTTACTAAAGTGCACTTTCCATTTCAGAGTGGCTTTTTGTAGCTCGGTAATTATATGTATTGGTTTTGACATATCAAGGAAGTAGGAATTCTTTTTTCTTGTATCGGGCAAATATGGATCTGGGAGAAGATAGCCGCAGATTTGGTTTGATTCCAGCCACCAGTTTGAGGAACATGTCATCTTCGTCTTCAGCATTCTATTCAGCAAACCAGTCACCTTTCTTTTCTCCAAGATCACCATCTGGTCAATTATCCGAATCGACAAGGTCTGATGCCCAATGCAACAGCAATCATTTAAGTGCTGATCCCCTCAGTTCCAGCTCCGGAATCCCAGACCCAGAATCTCTGGCAAACGTCGGGTATTTGTTGTCAGACATGTCATCAACTCCGGCTGCATGTGTTTCCAGCAACTTTCAAAAGTTTGATAGGATATCTTCTTCGATTGGCATCTCTAACAGCACAACGTCGAGTTACAGCAATGCCCATAACAATGGCTATTCGGGGCACAAAGAAAGATTGAAAAGATATGGAAGATATTATGAAATGTCATCTTTATCAGGTCCAATTTCGCTTTCCTCTAACAGAATGAGAAGTTGTGATGTCTTCATTGGCCTGCATGGGCGAAAGCCTTCTTTGCTGAGGTTTGTTAACTGGCTGCGTGCCGAGTTGGAGGTTCAAGGCATGAGTTGCTTTGTATCAGACCGTGCTCGACTTAGGAACTCTCATAAACATGGAGTTGTTGAGAGGGCCATGGATGTTTCTTCTTTCGGGGTTGTCATTATCACAAGCAAGTCATTCAGAAATCCATATACCATTGCGGAGCTACGACTCTTTTCAGCCAAGAAGAACTTAGTCCCCATATTTTTCGATATCAATCCTGGAGATTGCCTGGTAAGGGATATAGTTGAGAAGAGAGGAGAGTTGTGGGAGAAACATGGAGGGGAGTTGTGGGTTTTGTATGGGGGAGTGGAGAAGGAATGGAAAGAAGCTGTTCATGGTCTTTCTCGGGTTGATGAGTGGAAGCTTGACGCTCAAGATGGTAATTGGAGAGATTGTATATTGAGATCTGTCACATTGTTAGCCATGAAACTAGGGAGGAGAAGCGTTGTGGAGCGATTGACAAAATGGAGGGAGAAGGTGGAGAAAGAGGAATTCCCTTTCCCTCGAAATGAGAATTTCATTGGCAGGAAGAAGGAACTATCTGAGTTGGAATTCATTCTTTTTGGTGATGTGACAGGAGATTCAGAGAGAGAGTATTTCGAGCTCAAGGCTAGACCAAGGCGGAAACACTTGACCATTGGGTGGGGTAAAGGCAGTGCTTTTGAGGAAAGGAGGAGGGAGCGGCAACTTGAGAGCAGAAGGAAGGGGAAAGAGCCAATTGTGTGGAAAGAGTCAGAAAAGGAGATTGAGATGCAAAGCGCCAATGTTCCTCAAAAACCACAGCAACCAAGGGCGAAAAGCAGTGGAAGGTACCCAAGGAGAAAAAGATCAACAAAGATTTTGTACGGGAAAGGGGTAGCTTGTGTTTCTGGAGACTCGGGAATTGGCAAGACAGAACTTCTTTTAGAATTTGCATATAGATATCACCAGAGATACAAGATGGTCTTATGGGTCGGGGGTGAGAACAGGTACATTAGGCAGAACTATTTGAATCTCTGGTCGTTTTTAGAGGTTGACGTGGGGCTTGAGAATTGCTCGGAGAAAAGCAGGATTAGAAGCTTTGAAGAGCAGGAAGAGGCTGCCATATCTAGAATTCGGAAAGAGCTTATGAGAAACATACCATTTCTGGTTATTATAGACAACTTGGATAGCGAAAAGGATTGGTGGGATCACAAACTTGTAATGGATCTTCTTCCTCGTTTTGGTGGAGAGACGCACATTATCATATCAACACACCTTCCTCGTGTGATTAACTTAGAACCTTTGAAGCTCTCATATTTATCCGGAGTTGAGGCGATGACGCTAATGCAGGGAAGTGTTAAGGACTACCCGGTAGAAGAAATTGACGCTTTAAGGGCTATTGAGGAGAAACTTGGCAGGTTGACTTTGGGACTGGCAATTGTTGGAGCAATTTTGTCGGAGCTCCCTATAACTCCTAGTAGATTATTGGACACCACCAATAGAATGCCCTTGAAGGACTTCTCATGGAGTGGTAGAGAAGTTCATTCGGTGAGGCGAAACACTTTCCTTTTGCAGCTTTTCGAGGTGTGTTTCTCTATATTCGATCATGCAGATGGACCGAGGAGCTTGGCTATCAGAATGGTCCAGGCAAGTGGTTGGTTTGCACCGGCTGCAATTCCAGTTTCCCTCCTAGCCCAAGCTGCGCATAAAATCCCTGAAAAGCAGCAAAGAACCCGCCTATGGAGAAGATTGTTGCATTCTTTGACCTGCTGTCTTGCTTCATCATACACCAAAAGATCGGAAACAGAAGCGTCATCCATGTTGCTGAGGTTCAACATTGCAAGGAACAGTACCAAGCAAGGCTGCATATACATCAATGAGCTTATCAAACTTTACACCCGAAAGAGAGCAGTGATTGGAGCCCCACAAGCTATGGTTCAGGCTGTCATTAGCCGTGGATCAATACCTCAGCACTCAGAGCACATTTGGGCAGCGTGTTTCTTGTTGTTTGGATTTGGCCATGATCCCGTGGCTGTTGAGGTCAAGGTCTTGGATTTGTTGTACCTCGTGAAGGAAGTCATCTTGCCTCTCGCAATCAGGACATTTATCATGTTCTCTCGTTGCAGTGCTGCTCTCGAACTCTTGCGCCTATGCAGCGATGCCTTGGAAACGGCGGAGCAAGCATTTGTTACCCCAGTTGAGAAGTGGTTAGATAAATCGCTTTGTTGGAGGCCGATCCAGACTAATGCTCAGTTAAATCCTTGCCTTTGGCAGGAGCTAGCATTGTCAAGAGCCACGGTGTTGGAAACTCGGGCCAAACTAATGCTAAGAGGGGGACAATTTGACATAGGCGATGATCTAATAAGGAAGGCGATATTCATTAGAACTTCAATCTGCGGTGAAGATCATCCGGACACCATTTCCGCTCGTGAAACTCTTAGCAAGATCACAAGGCTTCTTGCGAATGTTCAAATTCATACTTCACTATAGATTCTATGGTTCTCCTTGTAAGCAAATTTTTTACTCAAGCGAAAAGTCATACAAAAGGTGTCAAATAAAACTATTGTATACCATTTTTCAGAGGGATTTTGTTTATACCATTTTGATCTCTGAAAAGAGATTTTCCATCTTGTGCCAGTTTCTTCTTTTGTGCCAATGACTTTCCCTTTTTTTTTTTTTTTTTTTTGGCCTCATCTTGATAAAGGGTCTTTTTAAAGTTTTTTGTTTTTTGGGTGTAACAACTAACAAACACCTCAAACTTTTCTTTTGGGGGTGTAACAAGAGGTTTTTCAATTGGACAAGTTCCTGTAACTTGAAATTCTAACTAAAAAAAGGGGTCAAAATATAAATATTCATATCTTGTACGAATCATCAACTCCTTAACAATCATTTGGGCGTTACTCAATCAGAAACGACATCATTTTACTTGTACTTGGGAATCCACAAACAAACAAACAAACAATTCATAGTTCCATATCTGACCATAGCTGTGTTTTAATCATGTCATTTTGAAGATTGGTGTAATGGCACATGCTAATGGTAATAATTGTGGTAAAGTCTTAGTCATTATTTTGTTAGTGGCAAGTGGGGACAGGAACTAACCACACGCTCCAAGAACTCTTACCATGTCTCGGTCTGAAGAAAAAATAAAAAATAATAAAAAAAAAGTATTGAAAAAGTGTCAATGTCACCACCAAGAGAACAACTCAGATTTTCAATTCTACCCCGCACCAGAAAAATTATGACATTTAACGACATTTTAACATACTACGCACGGATACAGCTGGTATTTACTGACAATGATTTGTTGCCACGTTGAAAGTTAAAAAAAGATGGATTCTGACGAATTATATCACGCCGTCCAAGGATTGCGTAGGTCAAATCTTGCGGCAACACGGCAAGGCATGAAAACTTTTTTTTTTTTTTTTTTTTTGGACCTTTAATGATTTCTGCTTGTGGGCCCACAACACACCAGAATGTTAAAAACGCATTAAAAAAATGGAGGATAAAAATAGTGAAAGTTTTAAAATGCCCCCACGCAGGATCGAACTACGGACCTTCAGTTTACAAGACTGACGCTCTACCACTGAGCTATAGGGGCTTTGGTTGTTTAGGGGATTTCATATATATATTAATTATGCAAAATATATATTTTTTTTTACTTAAAAAAAAAAATCAATAGCTTATTTGGGTGTTCTCTTGAGTTTTTGGTGTTCAATTCTTCCCAAAGTTAGAATTTTATTAACACTTCACACGTACACGTTGACAATATTCAATTACACATGGTATTATTTTTTAAATGTTTTTTGTCTTCTAAAAAATTAAAAATAAAAATATTTTAAAAATTATGTTGAGACATTTTTAAAATTATATTTATAAGTGTTAATTTCAAAAATAACAAAAATAAAATAATAAAAAAGGTATGGAGAGAAAAAATGAAAATGAATCCAAAAATGAAAAATAATTTTTTTTTTTGTTTTCAACAAACACAAAAAAAAAAAAAAATGCAAAGGTTATTTTTAAAATGATTTTAAAAATTTTGAATGAACAATCACAATCTTAATACTGTTTTTGTTTTATGTGATTTTAAAAATAAAAAAATCGCTTATAAAAAGTTTACCAAACACCACCTTCATGTTTTGCCAACTCAAAAGCATTTCTTTAAAGACATGTTGAACTGCAAACAACTTGAATTCACACGGGAGCTAACAATTAAATCACCTTGATTGACTGAAACAAAGAAACACGAAGAAGAAAGCATAAACCATCCCACATTTCCCAAGTTTCAGTTTTGGGCATTTGTCTCGGATTTCACCAAGATTATCTTATAATAATAATAATAATAATAATAATAATAATAATAAAACTTTTATCTTTGTTAAGAAAGAAGTAGGAAATTGCAAATTGAGATGTTACATAGTTCCAACAGTAAATGAATATTATAGTTCCAACAGTAAATGAATATTTCAAGCTCTAAATATAGTTTGATTAATTTACACAACCACCATGGAAAATAAACGAGCAAAAAAGAGGCAAGGGATCCTTCTTTTTTTTGGTTTCCCCCTAACAAGCCTTCAGTTCTCTTAGGTTTCATTTTCCAGGAGCAGAATTTATTATGTACAGCACAGACAGATAGACAGACAGACAGGCATACAAGAAAAGGATTTCCAACATTTCTTATGCAGCTAAGGATCGGCTTTTCCGGCCATTCCCTCATCACTAGATGCATATTCATCTTCACTCAGCTCCTCGTCGCTAGATTTCTCCTCCTCTGCCGCCCCTATGTCTTCTGACTTGGCATATTTCTCGCAATACTCTGTTTTCAAGTAATGTTATCATAGAGGTATTAGCATTCCACAGCTTTAGAAAACATATGTCCAAAGCAATTGAATACCAAGCAAAACAGCAAAGAAAAGAAAATTAACGGATTCAGTTTATAACGACTCATTTTGGATGTGCGTGTATTCATTCGAGATGCTAAGGTGAAAACGAAGTCTAATACATGTCGACAGCCCAGCTCAGTGTTAATGCTTCAAATTTCTAATTTTTTGAAACTTCATTTGCTTCAATTACAAAGATCAGATCAGTCAAGCACGAAACTGTAAGATGGAAGCACTGGCTTGGCTGCCGAAGAGATGGGTAGAGGAGAAAAGAGTAAAATTTGAACAAAATTCAAGGCCCCCAAAATGAAGATTAAACACATATTGGGCTTGGCAACAATGCTGAAGCACCAACGATTTCGGCCAATCAAGGCCGAACACAATTAGTCAGTAAAAAACATGTCTCATTATGTTAAGGGATTATAAAATTCTCGAAATTTAATAGAGACGTCAGAATGTTAACACCTAAAATCCCGCAGAAACAGCAAGCGACAATGTAGCTTTAAGGGGGAAAAGTAAAGAAAATGTAATACCAAAAAAGTCTCTTGCAAGCCAAGTGGAACCTAATCAGGAATCAATATGTACTAAAGGCTGCAAAAACTTGAGAGAGATTACTACCTTTTACTCTTTGTTCATATGCAGTACTATCACGCATCATGAGAGCGGCTGCTTCTCCGTTCAATGGATCAGATGCATTCGGATACAAAAGGAGTTGAGGAAGAAATACTTCAAACACGTTGACCAGGTCTGAAACAAAATTAAAACTAAGGAATATCAAAAAAACCTTCAATTTGAGAAGGTAAGACAAATATCAAAGAGCACAAGAAAAGTCCGCAGAAACACATCCAAGAACCTCCCAACACATCAGAATTCAGAAGAAAATGTTTAAATATGGTAGAAAAAGAAAATGAATAAGCCTACCAAACATTGGGCTCCAAGTCTGATTGATAACATCTAAACAAACTGAGCCAGACCTGCAACTCGTCGAAAGAACTCCAAATTAGCCACACTAGATAACTAAATTGAAACACAAATTACTAATTTTATTTTTAATAATAATAATAATAATACCCAACAAGCCAAAATGAGAATAACGAATATGCAACACAGCCATACTCACATTTCATCAACATTTGGATGGTAGATTTTGTTGACGAAACCAATAGATGGAGATTTATAAGGATAAGCATCTGGAAGCTCCACCCTTATCCTCCACACACCTCCTTCATAAGGACCTGGACATGTTCCATATTCAATATTTTATATACATATATATAAATATATTCACACACATACATACATACATACATACATACGTACATACAGCACCACAAACATAGTTTTTATGCAAATCGACGAGAACACAACGGGAAGAGCAAAATTGCAAACTACCCATGAACAATCAGAACTAGTATCACTGAGTTTATTTCTTTTTATTTTTCTAGAAGTAAGTTTTATAACAAAACAAATTCCAAATCAAAATTAAGAAATGGATTTTCTTTTCTTCTTTTTTTTTTTTGCAAAATTAAAAAAAAGGTAATATAACTTACCAAAAAATATAGTCAAGGTTAATATCCACTAAAAAAAAGTTATGTGCATCTAAAAAGGGCATATAATAAGAAGCTTGCATATCTATGCAATATCCAAATCAGATTAAAACAAAAGATCAAACAAAAAAAAATCATAAAATCACAAAATGGGTATTTTATTTATAGATGATTTACTCTCTTTAGGTCCATGAAAATCCACATAGAACTCCTGCATGCCATCGTTGATCATCTCCACCTTGTAATCGCTCATCATCCTATTTTCACACACGAAAAAAAAAATTAAAAAAAAACCACAAAAATCGCCAAAATAAAAAGTGGCTGAGAAATTTTGTTCGGAGAATGTTACAGTTTCATCAAATCCATCTCGCGGCGTTTGCTCGGCGAAGACATTTTTCCAGTTTTTTTATTTTTTTTATTTTTTTGGGTTTTCTGGGTATCCGGTGAGAGAGAGAGGAAAATGGTAGGGAAGAAAAAAGAGAAACACAGAGCTGTTCAGACATGTATAATACACAAGTGAGACTCTTATTTATATACCCCTGGCTTCTTCACAAGTTAATTCATGTCCAATTACCTCTTTTTCTTTTTTAGATTTTTCATTTTTTATCACTTCCTTCTCTTTTTTTTTTTTTTTCTATAGAGATTTTTTTCAAGGAGAAGTTTAGAGGGAGGTTGGAGATATTATTTTTAAATTAGAAAAAAGTTATTTTAAAAAATGTGTTTGAGAGAAAAAATTGTTTAAAGTAAAAAAATAAAAAATTTTAAAAATTTTTTTAAAAAAAATATCAATATTGATATTATTTTGTTTCTATTGAAATTCTATGTAATTTAAAAAAAATATATCACATTTAGACTTGTACACATAAAATTATGAATTTTTAAAATTTAGAATTTAATGTATCATTTTAGAGATATAAATATTAAAAAATGGTAAAATTTTAGAAAAAAATTGATTTTTAAGGCCGGAAACAGACCCCAAAACGGGCCTTATATTCTTTTAACGTATTACATAACTTCTTCACTTCAGAAAAAATATATTTACATTCTTCGCAGTTGGATCGTTACGAAATTTTGGGGACATTATAAGGTATTGTTAGGATGGGAAAATAACAAGAAGGAAAAAAATATATATGTTGCTAATTTTTTTAATTTTAATTTTCTTTTTTGTAAATTGATTTTTATTTTCAAAAAAATATAAATTTAATATGATTTAATTTAAAAAATTAATAAGACCCATTTCGTTTATAGTCTCGGACCCAAAATTTTGATTTTAGTTTTGACTGATCTGATCTTTATAATTTTGATTCGATCTCCGCACTCAATTCGTAAACTATTCAAGTTCTTAAGATTTTTCGACTGAATCATGACAAGTTTTTTTCTTCCTATAATTGGCCTTGTTGTTAAAAAAAGAAAAAACTCATTGAAATAAAAAAGATCATGTAGACAAATCATTATTGATATATACGCACGGAAAAACATAATAATGTCTTGTTTATTTACTGTATTACATTCGTATTGTATTTAAACGTAATGTATTTTTTATTTAAATATAAAAGTGTTACATTCAAATATCAATCACATTACATTTTAAATTCAAAACAATCATTATTCATTATTTCATATTTACTACTATTTTTACCAATCACATCACATATTTTCTTTCTCTTTCTTTTTTCTTTCTACTTTGATCAATTATATCATATAAAATATAATTTAAATACTTTTCATCCAAATATATATTACATTTAATGCATTATATTTAAATATAATGCGAAGTAAATGTCATAATTGATTTATTGTGATTATAAACATAATATAATAACTTTATTTTCATTTCATTTTAACGTGTAAAGTTTGAATCTCACCCTCAAACTATATATATATATATAAGAATGTCATTTTTTTAAGTAGTATTTTTACACACCCACTCTATAGCTTAATTAAGCAAAAAAAAAAAAAAACTATTGTTGAAAAAAAATTTAGAGAAAATGAGAAATAACCTTCTCACTTTCTCGACAGAATGTTTCTTGCGAGCTGGCTATCAGTAAATGGAGTAGTTTGAACGTCACTCTGTTTTTGTGCTACTTATGCGAAATTTTCATTATGGAAAAAGAGCTCGAATAATTGTAGGAATATCATACACCAAATGGTTAATAAATTAGCCTCTAAAAGAATTTTGAGAACGTACATAAAGTATTTGTTTATCATATTACATTTGTATCATATTTAAATATAATTTAATTTTTATTTAAATATAAAAATAATATATTTTAATTTCAATAATGTTATAATTTAAATCTATTATAATTATTATTTATAATTTTATTTTTTTATTATTTTTATCAATTACATCACATATTTTCTTTTTTTTCCCTTTATTTGTATCAATCATATTATATACAATATAATTCATATACTTTTAATCTAAATAAATATTGTATTTGAATGTAATACAAATACTTTTTATTTAAATATATATTGTATTCAATATATTATATTCAAATATAATACAAATACAATACGTTATCCAAATGTCTAAAAAACAAATTTTTTTTCTGCAACAAATAAGAATTATTTTGAGTTAGGGCTCTTAGCCATTAAGTTTTACGCAAAATTTTGTTTTCTTCATAATGTTTTTGCTTCTTGAGAGAGAAGCAATGAAGGCATATAGTTTTCTAATTCACATGGAGTTACCTTCTTCATTATAATTTAGAATATATAAATATTCAACGAAATATTAGAATAAATAATTGAATATTAAGTATAATCCTCTCAAAATTAAGTGGTGTGTTTAGTTAAAAATCGTATAACGTGTACTTTATTCTTAAATTAGGAAGGAGTAATGTAAACAAAATAAAATCCTGTTGTCCTGACATTCTGCAAATATAAAGGTGCTTGAACTTTGGTGCAAGAAAAGGCTATGGACATTGAATGGTAGAGTATGACAGTGAGAAATGAACCATGAAAAAAAATAAAATAAAAAACTCGTAATACTTATTTTATTATAAAAAAAGTAATCTCATAAATATATTTATAAAAATAGTGATATAATAAATGCTTCAAGGGGAGAAAAAAAAAACTCGTAACAATAAAGAAATGGAATAAAAATGGGGTGCGATGTCTAAAAGGCCAACTTAAGTACAATATTATTTGTTCAATTAAAAAAAAAAAGTTGTGCATAATTGAGAGGAAAACGTCAGAATTTATATAAAAAAGGTATAGTTCTATGATATGACATCATAATTTATTGTGATTTAATTTATAATTATTGCAGTTTTATACCACAAACTATAAATTTTTAAGTTGAAGAATCACACACTTACAGATATGACTATCAAAATTAATCCAACAGTTGAAAAAGGCTAAAAATCAATAAAATCCTTGGTGGTGTTTGGTATTGGTTTTGAAATGTTTTCTGTTTTCAAAAAAATTGAAAATAAGAATATTTTGAAAACTGTATTGATCATTTCTGAAATTGTATTTGATTATGTTTTTTGAGTGTATATTCTAAAAAACATAAAAATAAAATTTTGTTTGGTTATATATTTTGAAAACTCATTTTATAAGTGAGTATCTTATAAAAATATATTTATTTTTAATTTTAAAAAAATAATAAAAAATACATTATCAGTCATAATTAAAAAAAAAAAACTTTGGTGGTAAGTTTTGCAATGAGCGATAGGGGTGGAAGAGATTGGTGATCTAAGTTCTAGGTCGCGGTGATGGCTAGATTTAGATCATAAATAGATAGTCATTATCGTGAGGGAACCATTGTCATCGTCACTAGCCCATGGTCATCAGTCTTCGTCGGAGATGGATGCCATCGTTGGACATGATCATCACTGACGCTATACAAACAGAAAGAGAAAGAGAAAGAGAGGAGATGGAAGGAGAAAACGAAAATAAAAAGTGAAAACAACTTTTTTTCGTTTTCAAAAAATCCAAAAAAACAACATAATTGAAAACGATGTTTTCAAAATCGTTTTGAAAACGTTGAATAAACAAACGCTATTTTGGAACCGTTTTCATTTTCTGTATTTTTGAAAATGGAAAATCATTCTCGAGAACAAAAACAAATGCCACCCTTGTTTTCTAGTTCCTTGTTTGTATTTCACATAACGAAACTTTGATAATGTAAAATATAAAATCTTACAATAAAAGTTCTAAAAAAAAGAGAGAGAAAGAAAACTTTAGAGTAAGTATGGTTACAGTTTTATTCTAAGGCATGAAATATAAGGCTGACAATTTGGATCATGATGCGATAACACGACACAAACTCGAGACGAAAAAATACAGGTTAGAATTGGGAAAAAAAAGGTGTAGATTGGTTTTTGGTTGAATCCGTCTGACAGGATCAAAAAACGAGTTAGGTTCAGGTTAACCCGTTTGGCACGAAATTGACCCGTAATAACCGGTAGTGTAATGCATGTATTGGATTCATCTTTAATATTTAACAGTATGATATTTAAACTACACCAATAATTGTGGTTGAATTTTGAGAACCCATTTTTTTTTTTTGATAGATTAAGACTTTAGACAAAGGGAGAAAAATGACAAAAAGAGAAAAAGTGAAACTCTTGTATTTTATCTCTGTTACTTGCATGTATATTTATTCATTTTAGTTTTTTATTTTCTAACTTTTTTCATAATTTATTTTTAATAATTAATCAATGTACAAAATAGTCATAATTTTTTAAGCATTTATTATATTGTAATAATTTGATGAACTGATCAATGAACTAAAGAAATAAGCAATTCATTTTCATTTTTAGATTGAAGTATTGCATTTCAATTTAACCCAATACCTTAATCTTAGCTTTCTTATAAGTCTTATTTCTTTTTCCTTTTTTTAGACATCTTTTTTTCTAACGGGTCAGTGGGTCAACGGATTGGCGGGTCCACGAGTCGTGTCGTGTCAACTAACCCAAAAGCACATTGATTGGCGGGTTGTGCGGGTCGTGTTGTGTCAACCCGTCATGTCGGATTCAGGTCGAAACTTTTTTGACTCGACAGATCACGATTCGTGTTCGGGTTATAATTTTAAAAATTCGTATTGGCTTCAACTCGATACGAACCCAATCTGTTAACATGAATTGCCACCTTTAATGAAATGCATGCTCCCTTTTTTTTTTTTTTTTCTGTGTTCTGTTTTGTTTTTCTGACTAATCCTCCTCTTTTTGTTGGTTTAACCTATTTTGTACCTCGGATAAACTCATAAAGAGCATGGAAAATAACTTTTTTTTTCTTTCTTGAAAAAGGATTATATTGAATTTATTGTGAAAGGCGTATGAGGTAAATCCCTTCAGATTTAAAAATAAATAAACAGACTGTCAAGCAAAAATAAATAAATAAATAAACAGACTAAAAACAAAAACAAAACAAAAAACTGTTTTTCTCCATCGGGGAAGGATCTAGAGGCATTAATTGTGTGATGTACTATAATAGACTCACCACATACAGTAATCCGAAGGACGATTGCTCTAGTTTCTTCTTGATACAAGCACCATTTATAAACTCAAATTGATTCACCATTTCAAAAATGGACCCACATTCACCATATCTGAAGCCAACAAAAAAAAGACTTTTTTTTGTACGGATATACTCCAAATTTATTATAAAATTATAATTTACATATTTAATTTTAAATTTTGATATTGAATTTTTAATTTTCATATTTTACACTTTAAACTTACAAATCTATCATAATTTATACCTTCTTAATAAACAAAATTAATTTTTTAATAAAAATTGACACTTCACTTATGTATAGATTGTTATTAAGAATATAAAATTTTCTTTTTAATCGATAATACTCTAAATTTTTATTTATAATAAAGTTAATTTAAATTTTTCTATTTTGATAAAACTTAATAAAAGATCTTAACCTCAATAAATTTAAGTTACGTATATAAAAATAATTATTTATATCATAAATTAACAATTCATACACAAATCACATATTAATTTCCTTTAAAAAATTAATATTATCATCAATCGGATGTAAATTGTTATATATTTGCAAGTTCAGGGTTTAAATTGTCAAAATTAAAAATTCATGGTGTAAATTATAATTTTGTGATAAGTTTACAGTATACCAATATAAAAAAGCCTAGAAAAACTAACTACAGGAACTATACTATATCACAAGTACTGCTATATTTTATGATCAATAACAAATTTGCATTGTGCAATGTAAAATTCTAACATGGAGATTCATATATCATACCATTAAAAAACACCAAGTCGACAATGGGGGAAAAAAAGTACTGTTTATTTAGTATATCTCCTCTATTGGGGCCTTTTGAGGGCCAATCACATGATCATTTTGTCAAGATGAACCTTCCCTACATTTCTATTCTTCTTTGGTTATTTTGGACCCTTCTGTTATTTCTCATGGAAAAGCTAAGAAAACGTTGAAGAGAGGATGTGGATGAGGCAGAATCTCACCCATCATCACCTAGAAAATAAAAAAGGGAAAGCTATATGTTATGAATAATAAGCCAATACTTAAGCCAGCTCAGAGAGCCCAACCGTGTCTCGTTACTTCACCTCCATATTACTACAAGATGACCACATCTTATCTACAACAGATAGCAACTGCGTGTCTGCGAGGTCTGAAAATTGATAGTCCATCCAATTTACCACACACATACACACGGAGGGACTCCCATACCCCATCCCTCCGGTACACCACTTATAACATGATTTGTATTATATTGAACCAATAAATTAGTTCAAATATAACAATTTTTGAGTGATATGTTGACTAATATCAATTACTCTATCTGAATAATTGAACTAATCAATTATTCTATTCGAATAATATCAACGTGACAAGATTCTAAATAAAAATTACATCAACAAATTATTATAAGTAATTATAAGTTTTTATATAGAAAATTACAAATGTCTCAAATGTGCGGTACTGCATATATAGAGAGAAGGGGATGAGGTGGAGCCGTGCAGAGCCAGAAAGAAAAAAGGAAAGAGACAATAACAACGCTCTTAAAACATGATGTTAAAGCCATCAGCAAAACAAAATTCCGCGTAGTCATCTCATAAGGGTAAAAGAAATGAACAGAAAAGAGAGAAGGGTACAACTTGAGCGACTAACGTGTATAATCTTCTAGCCTTTCCTTTTATGTAAAAGGATATGGCCAAATGGGTATGTCTAGAAGTGATGAAACTTGGTATTAGAGAACAAGGCATTTACAGTGGAGCTATCTAATCAGTTGTATATTGTTCTAATATAACATATAATCCAGCCAAAGCAAACTTGGTCAGCTCCAAAAGTGAATTCTGCAGTTTCTATCTTCTGGGGTCTTCAAGAAAATGACCATAGTCTGCTTCCACCACTCCAGGCACACCCTCAAAATTGCACCACCTATCACTGTGAATACCTGCATAGACTTTGTCTATTCGAAATCAGTGCACTGCTTATTTTGGACACACATCCCTGAAACGTCAACTGCCTCATTCCCAAAAGGGCAGCCTACGGATCCAAACTCTATTTCATCATCATCACTATCAATGTCTTTCGGAGTTACCCGATTTTGGTAACTTCTTTTCTGGACAAGGAACACATTGAAGTAGTAGCTCACCATGTTTTCCATAGTCTTCGAAGGAAACCACCTGATTTTCCTCTCACCAAAGTACCTATTTGAGGTCACTATATCCTTGAACCTCTTTTCCTGTTCAGCTGTCCACCGAAGTGAAACTTCCTCACCCATTTGGTCAAACTTCCAGCGATAAAATGCCAGACCCAGTTCGAGCTTTACTTTCATCCGTGCCTCTGCGATGTGAAATCTTACACATTCAACAGATCCTGGAAGTGAACAGCCACAGAATTCTGGTCTCCCCTTGCCAACAGTATCTGTTTCATCAGTAGGGTATTTGCGCTCTCTGCACTCCAATGGCCATACTCGAGTGCCTAGCCATTTAGGATCACTCTCAGAAACCACACCAGTCAATTCAGGGACCTCAGCTTGAAAGAGGGGCCCGACAGCAACATGCTTTTCGACGGACTCATCCTCCAAATGGTAAGCCTCATTAGCCAATTCAGGCAAATCACCTTCTATAGCTGCTTCCTCCTTAGGCTCATTATCCACATCTACTTTACGAGGACTTCTTATCAGTTTAGACGGACTTGGTGAACACGAATTGCAACAAGAACACAAACGAGATTTTCCTAAATTTGTTAGCCTTTTGCTGCATCTCGACCTCTCTGAAGACTGGTGGCTGTGAGCAGTATCATCCTCATACATGGATGGATGCATCTTTTGCTTCTTCTGCAAGTCAGAGCATAATTCATTTCATGAAATCAACAAATACATTATCTACATATGCTACTAAGTAAGATCACAGAAAAAGAATCAACGTTGCGGACTTCTTTTTCCAGTCCCTAAACTCTTGACAATCCATTAACTCCCAATATCAGACACCAACTGCAACAAGCATCGGTTATGGTTCCAACGACCAAGCAGCAACAAACAAACAACAATACCATCTAATCACCATGGATGTAAGACATTAAATATGTGAAACTAGAACCCTTCAGTTGATTCCTCTAACCGGTTTATTTTTCTTGGTCGAAACGGTAGTTTCATTTTATTCGAGTTTTTCTGGGGGTTGCTAAAGAATCTACTCGTCATACTTTGAACAATTTGACTAAAAGAAAAGGCATACATGAAAGAGCATTCAGCAACCACTGAATACTATCCACCCAATCGGACTCACAGAATACCTAGATCAGATCTTATTTTCATTCAGACTCCACAAAGAAATTGAAATAAAACGCTTGATTGAGCCTAGTGGAATAAAGATCTACCTTCCAAGACCTCAAGAAATCACACTAAAACAAAACTCAAGCAATAGAGAAAACTCAATAACTGACATAACACAAACTTTACCTGCAATAGAGATTCTTGGTTGCTGGAAACCACATGCCTTCTCAGAAACAAAACCTCTCTTGCCCTGATTGCCTGGACCCACAACTCTCTCCCGTCCTTCAACTTGGAAGAAGGCCCTCCAATTGCCCCAATGGAAGGATCACCCGAATGCTTGGCTATCTCTGCCAGCCACTTCACCAGCCCTGACAGAGACAAAGATTCCCTCTTTCTCTTATTGTCCTTTTCTTTCTTGTCATCACCACTAGGGTTCAAGACCAGAGCACGATCAGATTCATCATAATCATGATCATCATCTTTGTCACCAAACTCGTTTTCGTCATTATCACCATTAAACTTGACAAAATTTGAACACTTGGAATCTGACAAACGCAGTTTTTTCCTCTTCTCGATTTGAACAAGCCTGCAATCAGAGAACAAATCTCTAAACTCGGTCTCTAGCTCCAAAGACAAAAGCCCAAAGTTCCCACAAGGGCTACATTTCCCTCCATTGTTCAGCCATTGCTCCAACTCAGTCAAGTACTTGAAATAGACCAATTTCACAGCTACCATGGCCCCAGAACCCAATTCCAACCCCAAACCCAATCTCTTGGCCACAAAACCCCACAACTTTTTCCTCGAAACGGATTCATACCCACCTTTCTCTCTCACAACCCAAAACAAGTTGAACAAATCAACGGATTTCTCGCAAGGAAGCATTGGAGGGACTGGCCTGAACATACCCTTTTCACCAATCGCTTTGAGGAAGAGAGACATGACCTCGTCGAACAACGTTCGTAGCCGAACCTTAACACCAACATCAGATTCATCGTTATCAAGATCATTGCCGTTCAAAACGACACCGTTTTTCCGATGAACACAGAAATTTTCACTGGAATCTAAAGCAGACCCATTTGTTAAAGTTGACCATCCTGCCATGAAAGCTTCAACTTGGAATCTCTCGAGACCTAGAACCGAGCCCTTTTTATGGAGATCGGACAGAACAAGAAAAGATGGGTAAAAGCGCAAACGATCCCCTTTTTTTTGGTTCTCTACTTTTTTTTTATTTGTTGTAGATTTGCGTTGTTGTTACCTCATTTCATTTCATGTCATCTGGGAAGTGGGAGAGACATGGAAGTGGCTCTCATGGCCGACAAATGTCTGTCGTGATGGGTTGCAGACTCGACACCGAGACGAGGAGGGTCTGAGTTTGAGTTGAGTTGAGTTGAGTTGAGTTGAGTTTGACGAGAAGCCCAAACCTTAAAACCTATTTTGCGGAAGCCCTTAGCTTTTAGGAGGTTGTGTTTAGGAGTTCCTGAAACAAAAATGATTAGTGACAGCCAGCAAATACATGCCCAAATAATCCCTCTTTTTTTTTAATTTTTTATTATTTTTATTTTGTTTCCAATAACACTTACCACTTATCCAATATTAATTGGAAATTTAGACTTACATACAAGGAAAGTACTTTTGCATCATGTTGGTATTAGAGAGTTATGAACCGTCAGATTATATTAAAATAACCTAAAATATATAAATTAATAAAACTTGGTACATATCTTAATTTAAAGCTTTATACTAATGGTAGGGTATCTTTTTTTCTTTACCACAATTAATTTTGAAGATATTCTTTGCAAGGGATGCACTATGGCCCTTAATAAAATGAGTTTAGGGATACTATATGAATATGATAATGACTATAAAGGGTTAAGACTAAGGGGTCGTTTGGGGGGCTGTCTCCAGCCCCCAATTTTTCACTTTTTTCCAAAACTTTCTTACTTTTTACTATTTACATCTTCAAAACGCTACAGTAAACTCCAAACTTTAAAAATTCATAACTTTTTGTATACAAGTTCAAATGAGATGATTTTTTTTTAAATTGCATAGAATTTCGAGAGGAACAAAATAAGATCCATATTGACATTTTTTTCCTAAAAAAATTTTTAAAATTTTTAATTTTTCACCCTAAACAGTTTTTTCTCCTAAACATATTCTCCAAAACCAACTTTTTTCCAAACCCCAAAACCACATCTCCAAAACCTCCCCCAAACTCCCCCTAAACCCCGAACGAACACGGGGTGGGGATGGAGGAATCTCCCCTAACCGGAGCTTTTATTCACCATATATTAAATTTTAAATTTTTATTAAATACAAAAGGAAAACATCTTCTTAAGAAAGAAGAAATGATATTTATCTAGCCTAACCTTGATATATTTTTTTAATCATATTGCTAAATTTTATGAAAACTTCAATGTGATTTGTTTTGAGTTTTTCTTTTTTAATTCTTAATGGGTATATAGATACAATATGGATATAGCACCCTTATTAAGGATTTTCCGCCTCTGTACCCTTCTTAAATTAGGTGGTATAGAGAGTGATGGGTGAATATTTCACTCGTAAATCAAATATTTTTGAATTTAAATATTTATGAAAACCTTAAGTTTTTGTGTTATTTGATGGATTGTGTGTAATTTTGAAGGAAAGTAAGTATGGGTGAACAAAAAAACCCGATCACATAACAAACCCACCCAATATACCCAACTCGATTTTAATTGGGTAGGTTAATTTGGTATATTTTGTTTATTGGATGGGTAAAAAAAAAATTCAATGGATGGGTTGAAAAAATTTCAAAAACCTACCCAATATTTACTCACTTACTATTTTTTCTTTTTTGCTAAATGATATTCACCCCTAAGTGTTGTTTAGATTATTTAAATATATAAAATGCATTACTTAATATTTAATATGGATGTAATTTTTAGTAATTTTGTAAAAAATACCACTAATTACTTTAGTATTCTTGTATCTTTTGGTGATTTTTATAACTTATATTTATTTTACATTTGACTATTAATGAAATTATATTAGAAATTTTTTTATTTGTGCAAAGTCTATGATAGAATTTATTTTAAAAACTATGTCAGGAGTTTAATTTCTTTTTTTTTTTCCATTAAATTTTTCATTTGTTATTGAATGTTTAGTATCATTTATTATTTTTATTAATAAATTACATAACCCACCTAACCTAACTTGATATTAATTGGGTGGGTTGATTTTTACATTTGGTTTGTCAACCCACCCAATGAGGTAGGTTGAAAATTCATAAAAACCCACTCAACTTACCTGATGTTCAACCCTAAAAGTAAGAATTGAAAACTAAGAAAGGATTTTAGAATCAAATTTGGAGCAAAAAAGAACCCAAAAGAGCCTCAAGCTCGAGACCATTGTGCGGTTACGATTCTCAAGTGCGCAGCTACACCTTAGAAGCAGCCAAGGCCGAAGGGCTTGCATAGCTACACATCTACACAACTAGACTCACATCCAATGGCCAATTTTGGCCTTTTGATCAAAATTGGATGTAATGGTGGGTTGATTTGGAGGGATTTAGGAAAGAAAACTAAATTTTGAGGGGAGTTAGAGAGAGAAAAGGGCACACGACCCAAGGAAGATTGTGGCATACATTTCTAGAGAAAAAAAACTTGGAGGTTACCATTCTTAAGGATTTTTCTTGAAGAATTCTTAAAAATTGAAGACTTAAAGATTTCTCAATCTAGATTTCTTCTTCTTCCTTACTCTATCTTCCTAGAAATTTGTATTTATGGTATTGTTTTGAACATGTTTGCATTTATGAATTTCTTAATGGTTTTGTTGATGGATTTATTTATATTTGGCTAGACTTATATTCTAGAGCTTGATGTAACTCTATTTGACCTATGTTTTGAATATTTAACTAATTGTTGATGAAGTTTCAATTTCAATTCATTTGTGTTTCTTTTTACTTAATGCCTCTAATTTGTTGGGAAATAAATTAGTTGATTTGATTGATGAATTTAATGCTTGGGAGTGTTTTTATTCATTTATCAATTTGAGAAACACAAGCTTAGTTGTTTATGAGTTCGAGAGGCCATAGACACTAGGATAGTCTTTAGATGGTTGCTTAATGAATGTTTGGGTAGAAAAATTTGATAGAGATATCAATCTAAACACTTCGGCATATGATCTCATTCGACACTCAAGAAAGGTAATAAGATTAATTTTTTGCCCTTGACTAATGAATTGGCTTACATTAGTTGACAATTGTTAAATAGTAGGAACATTAGGAAAGTAAAGTGAAGTCAAAACCCTAGAAGCTTTCCATATAGAATTTCCATTACACAAATTTGTTCTTGTTCTTGTATGTCATTTTCCATATTTAATTTTATTAGATTTATTTTTTTTTTGTTTTTAATTCAAATTTGTGATTACTAGATGCCAAAAACCATAGGACTTAGCTTAAGTTTGAAAGACAATCCTTAAGGGAATGATATTTACTCACACGCTTTATGACTTGTCAACCTCGTGCACTTGCAAGTTTCACGCTAACACAATTTGGTCCTATGTGATAGGGGATTAAAATGGTGAGGTAGGTACGAGGTTGGGAGAAGCTTACCCATCCATACTTCACCCTATATGATTCCTACATTTACTAAACCATAAAGGAATGTAATGAAAAATGTAACAGAATTAGAAAGTAAAGTAAATTAATAAGAATGAGAATCATTGTAAACGGAAACAAATGATATTCCTTTTCAAGTGCTTACTAAACTTAATAATGTTCATTATATATGTGTAATTATTAAAATATTATTTTAGTCAAATAAATAATCATTGATACATAAAAACTTATTAAGAGTATATAACTAAATTGATAATTACTCCATTTGACAACAAATCAATACCAAGGGATGCAAGAATTATATTCTTTTTTTTTTTTCATTTTCTATATTTTATGAGACCCACTAAACTTTCATGCTCATTTTATAAGTAAAAACATGATAAAAGGAGAAATAAACTTCTCTTCCTCTTTCACTCAAAGTAAAAGTGCAATACAAAACACTCGCTCTAAAAGGCGAATTAAAAGGTAAAAATTAATAATACATATAATATTTAGATATGTTGAAAAAAAATGGGTTATAAACTATTTTAAGAAGCCATTTTGAGACCTAAATTTGAGTATGATTGACTTTGTAAAAGTAATGAGTGTTGACAGATTTACATTCTTCATCGTCAGAAGATCGAAATCATATATTTATATACTCAAAATATTAATCGGATAAATGAGAAATTGATGTTTAAAGTTTGCCAATTGAAAATTTAATTTTGTTAGAAATTTGCTAAAATGTAAAGTCCTATATTTTTTAAGTATCTTGGAAATGTGGAGTTTATAAGTTATTGCACTTTTGGACTTGGATAAGATAGTGTACCTAAAAGGTTTTCTCATATACAGAGAGTGCAAATCACAGACCCGGTAGATTAGGGGCCCAATGTGTATGCCCGCACAACATGGGAATGTCAATCTGTTAGGCTTGTCTTTACGCAGGCTACGTTTTGCAAATTTTTTATTTGCATTTCTAACATAATTAAATCCTAATTTTTATTCTTTCTTTTTAGAATATTGTAGTGTTTTAGTGCATGTTAATAAGTATTGATATGCATGTGATTAATGGGTAAATGAATGGGTTGTAACCTAAGAATCGAATGGTTATAACCTAGGGCTTTAATATCATTAAACCAATTTTAATCCTCATTATTTTTTGCTTTGTAACATTCCTTATTAGCAGCCTATATAAGAAGGCTTTCACCTTATGTTTACACAGACGATTTTCAGAATTTCTTTATTCTTGTTTTCATTGTGTTTTAGACGTGTTCTAGTGTGTTTTCTAGGTGTTTTAGACGTGTTCTAGTGTGTTTTCTAGGTGTTTTGGTGATAGAGAGAAAACTTGGTTTTAAGTTTGCTGGAGACAGTATTCAATCATATTTAAAGTATTATTGTTGTCGTTGTATCCTATGAGATAGATATTCGTTGAATTCTCGAGCACCTACCTTAAGGGATGAATTTTTTTTAAGGATAGTATGAGCTTCACATGCCTGAACATTCATTAAATTCTTCCAATTAAGGTTAAGGTCGAGTTCGGTTGTTGTATTTAATTTTCATCTCTTGTAATATTTCATTTGATCATATTAAACCTGTTTGTTTTCTATGTTCCATATTTTTCTAACAAGATATCCATGTGGCAAGCATGATTTAACAAATATTTTACATAAGGCTATATTATAAAGTGTAAAACTTAATTCTCACACCTCAAATTCAAAAAGAATATAATAATCTTGCAATTCATAATAGTTCATTATTAGTAAGAAATTATTTTTGTTATTGGATAAAATGACACAAGGGATATTATCTCTTTCTTTTTCAATAATGAAATTTAAACAAGCCCCACTTAATTATTTTTTCTATTTTGTGAAAGGTATGAGGAAAATGACACGAAAGAAGAAAAAAAAAACCCAAACAATTATAGAAATTTAAAAAATAATAAGAAATTTATGTGGTTCAATATTTGGGCACTCGGAGTAATTGTACAGATAAGATCTAAATGTAAATTAACATTGTGGATGGTGTAATTAAACAAGAGGTTTAGGAAATTAATAATAATTTCAATCGTTTTTTGTACAAATCGGAGGTTCTAATAATACTATTTTTTCAGGCGTTCACTTGCAAATCTTTCATTCCTTATTTTTCCATTTAATTTGAAAACTTAGTTCCGTGTACATTTTTCTCGAAGTTAACGCATGTCTTTCTGTTAAATTGACATCACCTATACATAGCCTATTATATATATATATATATATATTTTTAGAATGTTTCATAAGATATGAAAAGGGATTCTAATGATAGAATATATATTTTAACGGTTAAATGTTCCTTATAATTATCATACGTTTTTATAATCTATGTAACGGAACAATGAAAATTTGCATCTTAAAGAAGGAAATATGGGAGTTAAATATAATTTATAATAAGTTTTTGTATTGAGAATCTTTATTTACGGATATTATCTCAAAACTATCGATAGTGATAAAGTTATCTTATTTATATCAACTATTGTCACTTTTCCAATCAATAATGCTACACATGTAGCAAAAAGATGGAAACAAATTTTCCTATAAAAAAGTGCTTTTACCTGTTTGTCGTCGTATCCTTTAGGAAAATAAAATAAAATAAAATAAAAGGGTGAAAATCTCAAATTTTTTTTTATCCCGTAATTACAAGCCAAATATCATTTTAGTCTCTCACATTTAAAACATCTTTGATCCATTTTAGTTACAACACTTAAAACATCTGAGTTCAAACGAAAAAAAAAAAAAAAAAACATATGAAGACCACATAGGTTTTGGAATTTGAACTATATGCATGCTATTTTTGTAGCGATAATCACTTTAAATAATTAGTATCTTTACTTAAAAAAAAGAAAATAATTTGTAATAATCAGTTAACTTATTTATAAATTATACAAAATCATGTGTAACATAATAAACTAATAAGAAATAGTATTATGTTATATATAATTATACATTTAATTATAAGTAAGTCAATTAATTATCCCAAATTGTATTTTTTTAAGGAAAAATATATCATATAAAATATTTAATAGGTACTTATGAAATATATAACATATTTTTAAAAATTAGTAAAATTATAGTATAGTTTAATTATTCTTTTAAAATAAATTTATTTGTTTTTATATTTACCTATGTTTCTTTTACCTCACACACACTATCTTCCCCTCCTTACCGTCTCTCCACCACCCCCCCCCCCCTTTGTGTTCTCTTTCTCTCTTTCTCTCTCATACTCAATCATGAGACGCTTGTCAATGATGGAAGATGGTGATGACTGATCGCGATTTTTTGATCATCGGCCAATTGATGACACTCTCTTTCCCCTTAGCTCCTTATTATTGGCTGATCGTTGTGACTCTAGTCATCACGCAAGGCTAACGTTCATATCTTCTTAAGCAATATGCTCCAACAATTGCCCAAAGATCGCGACTCTCTAGCTCCATCCTCAGGACGACAGCCATCAGCCCGTATCTACTGCTTTGACAATTATTCCATCGAATGTGTGTTCTTTGTTGGGAGACATTATCTAGTTTTTTTGTAGGTTTTTGGCCAGTGGTGGGCGACTCCATCATAAGTGTTGTTTCGTTAACCGACGAGGGTGGATGATAAAATGGAAAGGGTCGATGATGAGGCGGTGAGGGTGGTCGGCATGACTCTTGGTTAGGGTTTTTGCTGATTTGGGATTTTTGGGCCATTTTTGTAACAACAAATTTTTGGTATGAGAGTTTGTAAATGTGATTATCACTGAAAAAAAAAAAGTAAAATAATTAAAGTTACCTAAAAATATCATTTTTATCTTATAACTCAAAAAAATAAAAATACAATAAATTTTTGATGAATACTAGTAAATCCAATGATTTTTTCATAATTCCTATTAAATGATTTAAGTTTTACCAGTATTTTTTTTTTTACACCTCTATCAATATATATTTACTAGTAAATACTAAATATTGAGATTTACTACATATATGGTAAATAAAAATAATATTTAATAATCATTTGTAATATCCGGATTTATTTAGTAAAAACCTAATTTAAATTGAAAATAGATATTAAAATATTGAAAATCATGTGGGAAATATTAGTAAATATTACTAGTAAATATCCAAATTTATTGATTTCCACAACATTTCCATCCACAACAAAAAAATTGAAAATATATTATTTTCCATATTTTCATCCATAATAGAAACGTAAATCAATTATAGCATTTAAAAGAAAATGAAAATCATGTATTTCTTGTATTTTCATCCACAAAAATACAAAATAACGGCCATAGCATTAAAAAAAAAGATAATTCAATATTTTTTATATTTTTATCCCCAATAATATATAATATATTTAATTAATAAATATTTAGTTTTATTGATAAATATTCAGATTTAGAAGTAAATACTATTATTTATTTATCTTTAGAAAATATATTAGTATTTTTAGTAAATATTTGATTTCTAAATTTTTTTTAATTTCTCGCCTAACTTTCTTTGTTTATTTTTTACATAATTTACGTATATTATCTGGAAATAAATTATTATTCATTTATTAATAATTAATAACAAATCTAGGTTTTATTAAAACTTGCAAATATACACCAAAACCCATAATCCAAACACCCTCAACGAGGAAGACGAAGGCCTAGGCGGCCGCCGGAGTAACACTGCGAGGAATCCGTTGCAGGAGACGAAGCCATCATCATGGGTAGGTGGCTATTCGTCGCTCTTGGAGATTGCATTGCATTCTGTCGGAAAAGGCACTGTCCAAATTCACTGCCTGATCTCATCGTCGCTGAGGAAGAGCCGTCGTAAATCGTCACGATTCTCTATTGTGGCAAGACAAGGTTGCTTTTTCAGCCCTTGCTATTTTTCAACGATGCTATGACTCTTGGATCCAGATTTCAAACTTGGAGATGAAGCTGGCAACTTTCCTTACACTTCCTCATGAGCTTATGACCTCCGATGACTCACCAGAGAAGGTTAGTGATGATGGAAGATGGCGGTGGCAACCCGAAAAGTGAGCTTGCTCACAATATTGACTGTAGCGGCAACAGGGCTGCTAGAGAGAGATAAAGACTCAGAGGAGATCGAGGGAATTAAGGAGTTTTTTTTTACCTTATTATTTACTCCTAATTTACTATTTAGCAATAAAAGTTTTAAATCTACTACTACTTTAAATTTTGTTTTTTCTCAAAAAAAAAAAAAAAAAAAACATTTAAAGAAAAAGTCATAGCTAAGGAACTGTCCCTTAAAAATGTCGTGCATATATATATATATATATGTATTTATATACAATAGTTTTTATATTAAGACATCTTATTGAGAGAATGATGTTTTAATCCTCAGAAGAAAATTGCCTTCAACAACCTCTTTGAAAATGATATCTACGATCGAGGATGGTAACAATTCCATCGAACAAAACTCGTTGGTGATAATTTTATCAGAATACTCCACCCTGTTTGGATTAAGTATCTATTTTCAGAAAATAAAATTTTTTTATTTAAAACGAGAAAGAATTTTTATTTAAAAAAATGAGATAGTGTTTAGATATGTAAAAAAAATTTCTTTTTGATAACTTATAAAAATTTGTTTGAAATGAAAAGAAATAATATTGAGAAAAATATATGATGAAAAGATTGGAAAGAAGATTCATTTTTTTTTTTTTTAAGGATATTGTACAAGACATGCTTAAAAATAAGAGTCCTTTTTTTTTAATGAGAAAAATGATGGAAAAATTAAAACAAATACTTTTTTTGCAAAAAAAAAAAAAAATTCTTTCTAGAATCCAATATGTCATCAAACTAAACTTTAAATATTTATCTAAAAAATAATATTTTATTCAAAAAATTACTTTGGTCAATGGTACTCACTTTAAATAATTAGGTTATATTTTTATGTTTAGACACCATTTTTTCCCATAAATGATTGTGAAAGCATTGTAATATTTAACGGTTTGATCTATTTAAAGTAACACACGTTTTTAACTTAATAATTAATATATATTATATATACATGTCATTTTTATCTGCAATAATCGTTATAAATAATTAGGATCTCTATTTTAAAGAAAAGAATATAACTTGTAACAATCAGTCATGTAATGACTCATACCTCATTTTGTTATGATTTTGGGGGCATATGATAAAATTAGAAAAATATAGAGAAGATTAGCATTGTCCTTATGCAAGGATGACGTACACAAATCAAGAAATGGTATCACAGTTTATATCCAACTGAAAGTGTGGCCAATAAGGATGTTGAGTCCCAAAAAGAAGGGTGATTGCGACAGTCATCAGTTTCTAAAAATAAAAGGGTAAGTAATGCAGTCCCATATTACTTGGAAATGGATATACAAGATGGTTTATAAGTAAAGAATCACTTTTTAATGGCATAAGGCTTTTTAAGGTTAAGCCCACGAGCAAAACTTTGTGAGCCGAAGTTTAAAGCGAACAATATCATACTAAAGTAAAGTATGGGTCATTACAATCTTTTGGGGTCCAACGTCCTCATTGACCATACTTCGGGTTAGTTATAGGCTCCGATACCATCTGTGACAGTTATCAGTTCATATAAGTAAAATGGTAAGCTGTACAGTCTTACATCACTTAGAAATAGATATATATAATGGTTCATAAATAAAGAGATCATCTCTTAATAGTGCGAGGCTTTTTGGGGTTAAGCTCAAGAGCAAAACCATTTCAAGTTAACTTACTTGTAAATTATGTAAAATCATGTATAACATAATAACTTAATAATAAATAGCATCCTGTTACACATAATTATATATTTTAGTTATAAATAAGACAATTAATTATCCTAAATTGTATAAAAAGGTTGTTAAAAAAAGTTATAGTAAAGGTATTGTTCCCAAAATAAAAAAAGTCATATATTATATGTTATAATAATTAGGATTAATTGTTTGAATTCTTCCTAAATTATGTACCTTACTTTAGTTTGTCTCTAAAATTGTAAAATCATTCATCCCCTAATCTATATAAAACCGTTTAAAATACCCATTTCATTTAGTTTCATGTATAAACTTAACAAAATTACTGATGTGACATGTAATCCTAGAGGCAAAATGAAATAGGATACTTTGTCAAAGAGGAATCCGTATAATTAATCTTTAATCAAATTTTAAAATATAAAATTTTTATTAAAACACATTTAAAAAAAACAAATAAAACAAAAAAAAATCCACATTAGAAATAATAGAACTTAACTCCATACTTGCATTTTTATTTTCAATCTCTTTATTTTAGAGATGTTGTTTTCAATCTAAATAGCAAAATATTCTGTTTAATTACGAAATCTATTTATAATTTTAAATGACAAGTAATAGAATAGAAAAATAGAAAACTTTTACCAAAAATATTTTGTAATCTTGATTCAAAGAATCAAATTCTTAACCAAAAGAAGCTACAATAACTAGATTTAAGCAAAAATTTCATTAAAAATTAGAATTTTTTCTCACTAGAGCACAAAAAAAAAAATCCTAAATTTAACTCAAATACATAAAAATTGTACCAAAAAAATAATAAAAGATCAAAATTGAACTGGAATTAAAAAAAAAATTAGAAAAAAACCTGAGTAACAAAAACTGGAGTTGACATCACAAACAAATTGAGATTAAATTAGCGATGTAGTTTTTTGCACAGGCCTAAAGACAATGTGAGCACTCCAACGCTTGTACACTGTACGTGTGCTTCTTTAGTGCAAACCCAAGGGCAGAGAAGACAAAGAAGATGACAACGCGCAAAATGCCTTTATAGAGCTTTCCTTCAAAACCATCTTTATAATACCCAAAATTCTCACAAATGTACTTGATAGATATGAAGCATAAATACGATAAATTACAATTATTTATTTAATTTTATATTTATGTATAATGAATATTTTTGAAATTTTTGTGAAGTGAGGAGCTTTTATCTCTTAGCTTATGATTTAAACTAATATACTCAATAGACAAAGATTAACTATTAAATATTTGACTACTTTTATTACTGTTACTTTAGAAGATGATGACGATGATGATAGTAAAATAAACATAAATTCTTTATAATAAATTAATTGTATATATTTTTAGAAAAAAAATCGTATACGAAGCATACACATAATATTTTTTATTATGGTTTATGTAATTATTACTATAATTGATGAGTCATCCTAGTAATTTTATTTAGTTTACAGCTGTTCAAGAGATTTTCACCGACTTAGTCAAACAAGAGCATACAAAGACAATTAGTAAATGGGTCAATTATAATTCACGCTTATTAACCTCCTGAAATAGCTTTTTTCAGCCGAAACTTGAAACTTCGTTTCTCTTGCTTTCTAATCAAAATTTAAAGTCTCCAAGCTTGAAAGAAGATTATTAGAGGTACGCTAGATATTTATAATATTGAGTTTTTGTGAATAATCTCTTTCTCCTACAAAAAGTTATATATGATTTTATATATATACACGTATATATGTGTATATATATTGATTAGAGATAGAAGTTTCGATTTCAGTTGCTTCTGAAGTTTTTATGTACACTGAGTGCACTTGGCTTTAGTTTGTGAAAGATATTATATTGATTTTGTATGAAAGCGTTTTAACTAAAAAGGATTATCTTGATATATAATGAGTTTATGTGGATATATTCCATTATATGTATATATGTATATTTCAATATGAAAATATTTATATGTGATTTGTGATATCTTTATATATGTGTATTTGTATGTGTATTTATAGTTTTACATAGAGGTCAAATTAGAATTCAACACTGCTAAGTTATAGAAAAGTCGAATTCAGGCATATGTTATATACGCGTGTTATGATCGGTTTAATTATTTTATGTAAAGATAAGCTGGTATATGTGTGTGTTATTAGTAAATTTTAATGTAAAACAAAGCACTAACAAAATGGAGAAGAGACCTGAAGTTGAAGGCGACAGGTTTGGGAGGTGAAAATGGAGAAGGGCTCGGCCTCAAACCTCCTTTGACAAAGCAAAGCGAAGCTTTGGACTAGGACCGAGATACTCTGGGAAGAAATTTCATAGCCGGAAGGAATAAAAAGGAACTAATCCCTACAAAATCATGGCCTTTCTATGAAAAATCGATTCAAGTTCTAGGGTTTTGCATGCACTTGGAAATTTACAGAGAATGGATCAAAAATTTGCAGAGATAGAAAGAGAAAGCCATCTGCATATTTAACTCTTCAAATTCTATTTTTTTTCTTACTTCTCAAAAAGTTCCTTTTTTTTTTTTGTTTTCAGTTTTATGCCAAATGACTAAAAATATCCCTCCCTTATTCTATTATAAGAAGGTTTCTTCATTAAAAATTTGGTAAATATCAAGTCTTGTTGATTTTTTTTTTTTGAAGAAAAAAGTCTATGTTAAGTTTGATGCTTATAAATTAAAATTTGATATAAATGTAATTTGCCTCCAAGACCAGTTGAAGTGCATCTTGAAAACATGGGTCTCACCATCTTCTCCTCTTTCTTTTGTTCGCTAATTATATGACCACTTTGGTACTTCCCTAAATATATATCAGAAAGTAACTAAAAAAAATTGTGTTTAAAAAATGTTATATTTTAACTGATATATAAGCATAAACGATATTTTAGACATTTATTTTTTATATTTTGTTAACTTGAGGATTAAAAAAAAATGTTAAAATGTTTTCCTAAGTAAATTTTTACTACAACAAATAATCGTTTCTTTTTTTTTTTTTTAGTTTTGTTAAAAATTAATTAGAGGTACTGCATTGATATTGTTCTCAAGGCACAACGTATGTAACGACGTGCGTTAGGAACTAGTTTTAATTAAAGTGGTGTGTATTTAAAAAAAAAAAAAAAAGAGAGAGAGAGAGTGAGAAATTTTTTTAAATTTTAAGAAAGATTTGTCAACTGAATCACCCGGGGATGAATAAAGATTAGTTTTTGGGATTTTTTTTTAAGCCTCCCAACTAATTTAATATAAAAAATTAATTTATTAAATTAAAATTGTACTGAGTTAAGTGATGACTCCGATTAGTTATACATTTTATTAAATAATTATAATAATAATAAATAATTTTAAAAATTCAATCATAAATTAAAAATCTAAGAAGAAAAAAAGTCTAAATTAAAGTATATCCTTTAAATAAATTTTATCATAAACTTTATATAAAAAAAAATTCTACTATAATATTATTAATAATCTAATATAAAATAAATATAAATAGAAAAATATTAAGACATATGAGAATATTCAAGTAACAGTATTTTTTATAAAATTATTAAGAATTACATTCATATTATATATTTAAATAATTTAATTCAAAGATGAACATTATTTATAAGAAAAAAAATATGATGAATATGAAGTGAATTGCACGAGTTTTTGAGAGTTTTTTTTTTAATCTACTTAATGTTAAAATTTTTTTAATCCACTTAATTAATCTAATATAAAAAATTAATACATCCGATTAAAATTAAATTAAAAAAATTAACCCATTCAATTAAAATTAAATTAGATAAATTGAGTAAATATATCAAGTCATCCAATTTTTTATTCACCCGCTGGTTACCCACGAATTAAGTAATCTTTAAGATTGAACATCTTATATAAAGAATTACTTAACCTTTAAGCATTAGAGAGAGAGGGAGAGTTACTGAATCCTTCGAAGAAAATTGCCCTCAACCTCTCTGGCGACGATGTCTACGTTCGGTGACGGCGACAATTCCATCCAAAAAATATCGGCAAACAGAAAAAAGGACGACTCGGTTTAAAAACTCGCGCCGGCGTTGTTGGCCAAACTCCGTGAGGTCGATAATTTGGCCGGTATACTCCCTCCGAACAAGACGTCTCCAGAAGATCTTTTCGGTATGTCTATTCGTTAATTCTGTGTTTCTGGTTCAAGATTTAAGCACATTTTTCTTGATTTTATTTGTTGAAATTTACTTAATGCTTGAAAGAGAAAGGAAAGGAAATTCCTAGCCGAAGAGAAGGGAACGATGGAAAGATTGTTTGTTCATCTTCATAGATTGTTTCTTGTTTCCTCAATCCAAAAAATTAAATAAAATATATAATAGAAAGATTAACAAGGCTAAATTGATTCATTAACATGACCTATTTCAATATAAATGGCTTTCACTCAAGTGATGTACTTCATTTTTGAGATTATAAGTTTATTTCTGATGCATACGCTTATATATATATATATATTTGTATATGTTGACCGTGGAGCAGAAGGGCGTCCGAACATTGAGTTTTACAAGGAGAACCACCCGATTTGCTGTTCGTGTACCCGTTTTGGGATTGAGAATAGTGTGAACTTCATCAGGCCTGCGAAGCACTACCCAATGAAGAAGCAAAATGATGCAGGAGCTTAGGCTATCCTTTGCTCGTATCAGTTTACTTCTTTGGAGCTTGTCGTTTGTTTTGGTGCTAACTGAAACCGAGTTTAGACTCCCTTCCTTGTCTGATTTCTGCTTTGGTATTTCTCTTTGTTGGAACCTGCCTTTTCCGAAAACTCTTGGTTGGACTTCTGTACAGGTCCCGTTGGCTGATTCTTGGCCAGAAAAAGGCCATTTTATGCTGGTTGGTGGGTACTAGAATGGTGTTGATGCTCTGGTTCTTGTTCTTCGTACAAGTAGGATTTGGTCTTCAAAATTCAAATGAATGTTCGCAATTTATTTTGTCACAAGAAGCAGGATGCTCTTTCTTGCTGGGTATGCCCATCCCTCGACGACGTCATTCAGAGCGGATTCGACCGGATGCCTAAGAGCAACGGATTGTAAGTTCTTACTCTCTCTCTCTCTCTCTCTCTCTCTCTCTCTGTGTTTTGAGTTATATGTTGAGTTTTTAATGATCTTAGTCTTCCCGCCGCTAGTGTCTTTTTTTTTTTTTTTCTTTTCTCAAGCAAGCCCTGCCTAATTATCTTTCTAATTTGTGAAAGGTAGGAGTAAATAATGACACAAAAGAAGAAAAAGACTAATAACCTAGCAATTAAGGAGATAAAAAACAAAACAATTGGTCACACTGAGTTATTATACAGGATTACAGATAAGGTCTAAATGGAAATTAACATTTTGGGTTGTGTAATTAAACAAGCGGAATTAGCATTGTGGGTTGTGTAATTAAACAAGGAGTTTAGGAAATTAATAATGATTTCAACCGTTGTTATTACACATTGGAGGTTACAATAATACTATTTTCCTAAACCTTCTCAGCAAAGATACTATTTTTCACGCTTTCACTTGCATATCTTTTATTCCTTGTTTTCCACTTAATTTGAAAACTACTTTCTAGCCACACACTTTCTTGAATTAAATGCATGTTTTATTATTATTATTATTTTTTTTTTTTTTTGGGCTGAGAGCATGTTTCTGTGATTTTGATACCAGTTATTAGTCATTTTTATTTTTTTACTTTTTTAGATTATTTATATAAGGTATGATCTTTATCAAATTTTATGAAGTAATCATATGTTTTACTTATCTAAATATAATGTAACGGTGAAAAACTACATCGTAAGAGAGGGGGGGGTGAAAAAAAAAAACCCACACCATAATGCAAAATTCACAAACCGTATTAATGTTAGCTTTTATGTGTGTTTAATATACCTTCACGGCCACGCCACAAGAGGCTGGCAGCGGCAAACTAGCATATTGTGTTTTGTGATTTACAATTAGGCCACTTTTTTTTTTTGCCATTAGTGGCTTCTGTACGATGTATCATTTGGACCGAAAAAGGCACTGTTGTAAGATAACAAAATATATTCCATAACAACCATGCCTAGAACGGCTAATGTATCTTTTTCCCTCGATCTTTCTAAAATCACCACAATGGAGAAAATATATGGAAACGCCAAATCTGTCCGATAAAAATGCCTTTCCCTTTTTAATAAACTTCTTTTACCTGACTATTTTATTCTCCGACATTTAAAAATTCTTTACGAGACCACACTTAAGTTGCTTCAAATCAGCCCTTCCATTTATCCAATCTTAAAAAATTGCATTAAAAACGATGCGTAAAGCCATTTACGGCTATACGGGACTTGGACTTGATACTAAATCTTACATGTCAGGACACGACCACTAAAAAGATAGACGTAACCTTTTCCGTCAATTTTTGTTTTAATCGGTTGGATTAACAAAATGATTAAATGGAAACGATTTATCATATCGTATACTCAGGACCAAAAGAGATTTTGAGCTACAATTTGAGACTGAAAACCGGATTTAATCGTTAAAAACATATCCAAAAATGAATTTTCCTCCTTGCTAGGCAGTAGCAAACACACAACTGAAATGGTCGACCACCGAAAATGAATGTCAATCCAAGACTCAGATAAGCCAAGGCTATCAATCTTGGTGCAAAAATCAGAGATATATACACGAATCATCTGAAATACAACCATATACTTTTCATAAGATCCTTCCATCTTCCATTACACTTATCAAATTCCCCTCTTCTCCACCAGCCAAGAACTCAGAATGTAAACTATATGACATTTACAGGGCCAATGCGAACAGCAAAAAACATGAAACTAAAATGTCCAAGCAGACTTGTGAAAAACTCTATACTCACAAAAAGAGAGATGTAACGAAATCATTTTACCTATCAGGTTTTACAACTTATCTCGACTTTGGACGACAAATGTCTAATATTATGCCAATGCAGTCAAAACAGAAAATGAATCTTAAGAATGGCATAGCGCCTTTCTCAAAATTTTCCTCATCACACCCACCACCCACACCCCCCCACCCCCCCCGCCACCACAAACCCAAAAAAAAAAAAAAAAATTCCCTACCGTTGTTTTTGTTGTTACCGTTTCCTTTTTCTTTGTTTCAGAGTTCAAGCGATGTGACAGTGCACTGACAAACAAAACCAATTTTGATAACCATATATCTGGTTACTACTTAGGCGGGAAAAAGAAACTGCAGGATTTTATCGAAAATGTCTGCTTCTCAAACTGTGCTCAAGAAGTATACAAATTGGCTTGTGTGCTTACAGCTAGGAATCGATTGGAGGATCAAATATCATTGGCTGCATCAGAGGAAACATAAAACCTCACTGTAAATATTGAGCATGACAACTGATGAATTATCTTATCCAAAACAGAATGCTTTAAGTCTAACCTTATCACAGACAGGACAGGCTTCACTTCTTTCCATCCATTCAAGAATGCACGCAAGGTGAAAATGATGCTCACAATTTGTGGTAAGTTTTGGATTTTCAGTGTCATACTCTGTACAGAAGAGAAAATGGTTGAAACTGATTTATATGATCCTTACAAGAATTTCATGTTTATCACTCATTAACGAAAACAGCATAATGAATAGACAATATCAAAAGATGATGGACCGATGTAGTAAGCAATATGTGGTCTAACAAAGAAGCAATATTGGATAAGAAATCAAATGCAGCTGCTTTAAGGAGTGTACCCTCCAAACAGATTGGGCAAACATCCTCTTCCTCAGTTTTTAGAACAACAGATTCCACCGACTTCGAGAGTTCAACCTCCAACTCCTTTGCATCACCAAGTTTGACATCAGTCTGTCCTTTACAGTCTGATTCCTTCAAGTCTTCACACTTCACTGGGATATCTTGAACATCTCCACCACCTGCTTCTTGAACGGTATCTGAATTTGTTGTCTCCGCTGTGGCACCATTCTTGTCAACACTAATTTCTTGAGTCGGTGGTGGAGAACGAGGGCGTCCAAAAGCCACATCATACGGCATCGGAGCAGGAGGTGGTCTATAAGTATCGGGGCTGGACGTATCCAAATTGGTATCAACAAGGAGCCCAGTAGAGAGTGTAGGGCCACGTTGAGATGACAGTGGCACATGCTCTTCTGATGACCTTGGGTACTGCAGAAAGAGTCCAGTTGAATAATTTTATCGTATGGCAATGGATAATCAATCAACTCATTAGAAAATTTCAACTCGATCACCTTTGAGCGATTAAAAATGACATAGTATGATCTTCTTCTCAACCCTTCTTTTATAAGCAATCGTTAATGTTAAAGCAATGTGCACAATCAAGAGATATAAAAAAATTCTGCTACAAATAGAAAAATTGTTGAACTCCACAAAACGAAAGCATACAATATGTGGGAAGTAAAATACTGACATAATAGTATGTAGGTGCATTATTCAGTTCAGTTCCTTTAGAGGAACAACAGCAGCAACCTCCCATTTTCTTTTACTTTAACTCTTCGGTGAATCTGAAGCTTTTTGCATTTGGTGCGGCATGTCCTCTTCAGCACCAAAAAAAAAAAAAAAGGGGGTTAATAACCATATATAGTTAGGCAGGATCAAATTCATGCCATAAAATAACATTACAATATCCCATTAAACATGTGCATTTACTTGAAGTAAAAATAAAATATTGTAAAAAAAATAAAATAAAATAAAACATAAAGCTTTACAAAAGCTTATGCAAACAAGCTATCAAGAATACTTCACAACCAAAAGCCTGCTTATCAATTCAGCCAAAAAAAAAGGGCTACTAACACAAACTTAACACTAGTTTAATGACAAACCTAATTTGATCAATATGAATATGCATACGTTCATACAAACATATATATATATATATATATACACGAGCGTGATCTGGTCTCTAGGTCTAAACATGCATAATCCAAGCGTGATATGGATCAAATATTCACAAACCTAATAACACAGCTCAAACAGCTAAATCAGGCGATAGTTTAACTTCCTAATTGACAAGTCTCATAGCATTCACCACCATCCAAGTTCAAAATAATCAAACAACAGAATTCAAAACCTCATCTCGACAAATTTTCACCAACTCCACAACAACCAGGACACATGGAATAAACCTATAAACAATTCAATATCTAAAATATACATATATATATACAAACATACATACACACACACATATAGAGACCTCGAAACCTAACGAAATGAAGAACAAAATCAAAATCAATACGATTCATACGAACAGCAACAAAATCTATTACAAAAAACACGATACATACAACTTCGAACCGATAAGAGCAAAAGAGGAAAGAAACGAGAGCTTTGCGAGCAGAATTCAGAGAATTTTCAAGCGATGATCAAATCAAATTCGATTTTCCGGTTAGAGAGAGAATTAGGATTTCGAAGCGGTTCATGGTTCTTCTTACCAGTGTGTGGCGTAAAGGGAAGGAATCGGAACGGAACGTCTGCGGGATTGGAGTTTTCAACGGGATGGACTGGTTTGAGTGGGGGTTTCGGCTTCGTTTTTATAGTCTAAGCCTATAGAAAAGGCAAGGCTCTGTTGCTTCTTTTTGTGCGTGTAGAGAGAGAAAGTGTGAGGAGAGAGAAAGAGTTGCAGTGGAATGGACTTTGGATGGTAAAAATGGTGGAATTTTAGACGCGGAAGAAAAATCCGTTTCTCTTTGTTTTCTTCCACGCTGCTTGCTGGACCTAATGGCACGTGGATTGCATTCGGGGAAGATTGGGCTGGGCTTACAATGTTTAAGCTCGGTTAACAGTTTAGGAAAATGGGCTGTTCCAACCCAAGGGCCTTTTCTCGTTGGGCTGCCATGGGCCCATAACTCATCCCAGATGTGTAGAATACACATTTGGGTATAAGGAAATGGGTTCAAGCTTTCTCCGACCTAATCAAACGGACTCTGCTAGAAATGCTGTTCACTTGATAAATTCCTACATCTTTATTTATTTCTGAGATATTTAGATTTTTTCTTTTTTTTTTTCAAAACTCTATGGGGTAAATTATGGACGTCCAATTTTTGGTTTGATGAACAGGATTTGGTAAGACAAGATCTGTATATGTAAATGTAAATGTCAATTCTATTATTTGTCATACAAAAAATTAAAATAGATTATTCTACTTTATGTTTCAATATATCATGTCATTTCTTATATTATATTTATATTATGCCATGTTCCTTAAGTTTAATAATTAATAAAAGTAAATTTTTAGTATTTAAATAATTTAAAAACAGTAATGTATTAATGATAAAACTAAGGCTTCGTTAAATGTAATACATTGAATGTAATTTGCATTTGAAGAATAAGTATTTGTATTACATTTGAATGAAATGTGTATTTTGATGAAAAATATTTGAATTGTATTTAAATAATAAAATGTGTAGTTTTCCACTCTAAATACTAATTGTTTTTTGACATGTAAATTTTACACTACATAAAAAATCGCTCTAAATAAAAACAACTTAACGATTATTTAGAACAATCATTAAAAACAGAATTTTATCTATTCAATTCTAAAATTTCCAAATCTACATTTTACCTTCCCACTCTTAAATTTTTTTATGAAATTCATTCAAAAGTTCATAACTTTCTTATTTCAAATTGAAATAAGATGATTTATGTATCAATATATTTACAATGAGGAGATGAACAAAATAGTGTTTATACTGCATATTTAGTTCTGGATATATTTTTATTTTTTTATACTATTTCTTGTATCACAATTTATTTCTAAATTTACTTTTAAACAAAAACATATTTCATTTTTAATTTACAAAAATCTAGCTTCAATTATTGTTTCAAACAGGGCCTTAAGAAATCTTCCCTTAAGTCACTTTTTTGGTTTATGATGTCTTCCTCTTATAATTTCTGCCTCTCGACACATAATAAAAAAGGGTGAGAGAGCACATATCTTATATTACTTGAAAAAATGAAACCAAATCTTTTGCTTTGGAACGTGCTGGAGATTGGAAGATTGATAATGTATGTTGTCATAACGTGTTGAGGGAGTTAGATGACCATTCTTGCTTGACCTTCTGGTCTAGGAGGAATGAGAATATCACTGCCCATAATCTAGCTCCTCGCACCATTCTTTTTATACTACTGAAGATAAAAATTGCTGCAAAAAAAAGAACTGGTAAAAATATACAAGAAATATATTCACCCCTTAATAAGAACTTTTAACTATTTAGTAATTCATTATAATAAAAACAAATGTACAAAAAAAAAAAAAAAAAACGACTCTCAGGAGGCATTTGGTGAAATATTCAATTTTAATTTTACTCAAATACAATACAATTTTACACCAAACACAAATTTTACAACAGTGCTACGAAAACAATGACTATTCAAAACATTTTTAAAACAATCACATCAACTTTTCAATTCCACTATTTATCTCTACTTTTACCAATCACATCAACTTTTTAATTCTAAAATACTTTTCATCCAAACACACATTTCATTCAAATACAAAACAAATACTTTTCAACCAAATACAACATTCAAAAAACAAATTTCATTCAAATACAATCAAAATGCAATGCGTTTACCAAACGCCCCCTCAGACTCGTTTTGTTTTTTTCTACAGAAAATTAATTTGTTGTCTTCCCCTCTCAACATTACTCTAAACTATGGTTCCCTGGTATAAAGAAAAATAAGACAATTGAAATTAAAGTATGAAATCCTTAAGATACCTTCGGACCTCTGTCATACTCTCTGGCATTAACGAAATTGTAACAAATGTTCTTTCTCAATTGTTTTTCTTTGGGACTTTGAATGGGTGAATAAGCAAACACATCATTCAATCGACTGTGAACTTAAAACAATTGATAGACGACATAAATACCATAATTTCACTGAAACATTGTTATAGGATATGTATAATATACTCAACTTTATATGCATAAAACTACAAACTATGTTCATTGACAATTTCTTCCACGGGTGTAATAAGTTTTTTTTGTTGAAAAAAAAAAAGAAAAGAAAGAGGACATATTAGGACTTTTCAACTACACCTTCATTTTCTTTAAAAAAGAAATACTACATCCTCATTTAGATGGCCGTTAAAATGAAATGTGAACTTAAATTTTATTTTTCTTTCACATGTTATGATATTATTTAAAAAAACATAAAGATAATAGAAATAAGAGAACGTAGAAGTTGAATCTTTAAACTAGATGACATTGAGGTAAATGCATTACCACTGTACCGAACGGTAACTATGCAAGGTAAAAATGCGTGACCACTTTATCGAACTATGCCTATGCTTTAGAGAAAGATGGCATTTAGGTAAAAAAAAAAAAAAAAAAATGCATTACTGCTTTACCAATCTCCTGCCCGTTGATGTTGAAAAGTTACTGCTCGTGCTTCAGTACACCTTTCCTTCTACAAATGACGAATCTTATTGGTTTTTTTTTTTTTTTTCTTCCATGGGACGAGTAGATAACGTATTATATTTATTTTATATTTGAATAAAATATATTAAATATAATATGTATTTAAATAAAAAAATATTTATATTATATTTAAATTTAATATTTATTTAGATGAAAGTATTTGAATTATATTGTATATGTTGTGATTAATAAAAGTTGAAAGAAAAAAGAAAAGAGATAGAAAATATGTGATGTAATTTGTAAAAGTAGTAAAAAAAATAAAATGGTGAATAGTGATTATATTAGTTTTAAAATATAATGTGATTAATATTTGAATATAATATTTTTACGTTTAAATAAAAATTATATTACGTTTAAAAACAATATGAATATAATGCGATAAACAAACGATACGTTAATTCTTTTTGTTAAGAATCTTTTGAACATTCACCAGTCTATGGCACTCTCGAACGGTATTTTTTTTTTTTTTAAATCCATGTTTCGAAAAGAGAATGGCAACCAATTACTTTTGCACAAAGTATTTGAAGGGTCGTCTAATAATGGCTAAACGACACCAGTGTGCTGCATCATTCAGGAGGTTGGAATTAAAATATGAAAGGGTCACCTCATCTACAAGACTACAATGACTATAAAAGTGCCCCAAGCAACATAATTTAGAGGGGGGGAAAAAAAAAAGGGGAAAAAACACCAATGATTCACCAAGGGAATAATACAGGGATTTTTTTAGGTTGAATAAAAGAAGAATAATACAAGATTTTTATTATAAGAACTGTATTTTTTCACTGTCAATTAAAATTACACAATTAACTTTTAAAAGATATGATCCATTAATAAAATAAATTATATATATATATTTTTTATAAATTTTGCCAATTGAAATTACAGGGAGTAAAAAATACAGTTTGGACGGTGGAATCTCATTTTAAAAAAATAACGGATGAGAAGAGGAGCGTCATTGATTTGATTTTCTTTTTTTTTTTGACTCTTCACGGAAGGCAAAAGAAAAAGCTTACGCCAAACCCCAAAAAGAGAAAGAAAAGGGAGCAACGGCTCATTGGTAACACATCAAGTTCTCCAATTAGCCACTGTACCAAAGATCCCGTGACATCAAATGACAATAAGTCCGGTCTACTTCATTTTGATTGTTTAGTAAGCATACTTCGTTTTAATCATATTTAAATACAATTTATTTTTTAAGTGTTAGAGGACGTTTGGTAAACGCATTATATTTTGATTGTATTTGAATGAAATTTGTTTTTTAAATGTTGTATTTGATTGAAAAGTATTTGTTTTGTATTTGAATGATATGTGTGTTTGAATGAAAAGTATTTTAAAATTGAAAAGTTGATGTGATTTATAAAAGTAGAGATAAATAGTGGAATTGAAAAGTTGATGTGATTGTTTTAAAAATGTTTTAAATAGTAATTGTTTTCGTAACACTGTTGTAAAATTTGTGTTTGGTGTAAAATTATATTGTATTTGAGTAAAATTAAAATTGAATATTTATCCAAATACCCCTCTTATTTTTAATTAAAAAATATTTAAATTATATTTTAAAATCAAAATATTAATATAATTGATAAAAATAAAGATAAAAAAAATTAAAAAATTAATATGATTACTTTAAAAAATAAAAAAATAATAATTATTTTTATAATATTATTGTAAAAGATTATATTTCGATGTAAAACTTTTATATTAAAGTAAAAATTACATTAAATTTAATGACAAAGGAGGCATTAAATTTTCCAAAAGTCAAGTCACTAACCTTGCAATGTTGTTATTATTCTTATTTAAAAAACGTTGTTATAATTATTATTAAATTTGATTCTTTGCAAACATACTAATAATTCCATATTGGCGACTTGTCAGAATCTTCTCACTTTTAGGTTCAAAAAAATTTTTACTTATATTATTTTTATTTTTTATTATTATTATCTTCTATGTTAGCCGTGGCTGCTTACTCACAAACTAAACCCTGGGTCTTTGTTTTAACGTTGCTTAAGTTGACCTTATTAAAACAAAATATGTGTTCTGGGTATGCTTGTAACTTTCAAGTTTGATCTAATTTCTCTGGCCTTTTTTTTTTTTTAAGAAGTGGAATCTAACCTTAAAAAGGAATTAGCAAAGAAGCTTCTTTTTTTTTTTTTAATTAAATTGTGTGATTAGATAGGTTGACATCTTACCGCATTTTAACTGCAAAATGATTTAATTGCCACCATGTATATCTCACATTCCGACTCTAACCCGAGTCACAACTTTAGTAGACTCTCAAACATTAGAACATATCAAATTATTTTAGAAGCAATCAAACGGATAAAAATCAAATCAGTCAAAAGCATCGAACCAGTACAAAAAAAATGTGGTGCTCAACTGCCAAAAGTAATCTATCTTCTATATGTTTTGTGCAAAGAAGATTTACAAGGACACAAGAACGGCTACTTCAGAAGATCATATTATGCTAAAAATACCATATAAGTAATGAGATACCTACACCATTAATACTATTAGAGCATCAGCCAATAACTGCTACAAGGTTAGGATCCAAGGGAGAGTTAAATATGATCAAGCAATCAAACTCTTCCCATATCACTCTACAGTTAGTTTGATCTAAAGGTTAGAGACAGTAGGATATGTAAATTATATAATACATGCTTCTAAACGGCTTAAAGATCCCGCTCTCTATGTTTCTCGGGGAATTCTCCAGTTCTCCGTCTCTTCGCTGCCGCTCGGATGAATTCAGTGATCACCGGTACCTCATCCAATGGCTTCTGTAACAAAATAAACCAATATAATGAAAATTCATGCATGACAAAAACAAATGCAAACAAGCAGCTTTTGTATTTGATATATGTGAGTGTGAAACTGACCTGCTGCGAATAAAAATGCCGCTGAACCATGTTAATCATGTGTTCCCTGGAAGAATTTGAGGGGCAGCTTGCCTAAATACATGACACAAAACTCGAAATTATTAAGCATAAAGACGCTCCAATTTGCAAGAGTGCAATAAAGCTCTAAGTTTATATAAAATCAGCAAAGACTATAAGACATACAAGATTGAAGTATCTGCAATATCTCCGCAATGAGTCTGTCCCAAGTCTCGCAAAGTTTACTTTCTGATCATCAAACAAACTATCAAAATAGGAGATTGGCATACCAAATATTGTAGGGTATTAAAAACCAAATGAGGAAATTAAAATCGTCGCCTTTTTATTACAGATGAACTTGGTGCAAGGATTCTTACCAAACGAGGTGTGTGGATGGATTGGACTTCTTTGTAACTGCCTCCGCGGTTTATTGACTTTGCTGATGGAGACAGAACCGAGGACTTAACATGCCTAACTCTTGGCTTACTAATCTTGTGGAACTCAGTACTGCTACCTGCTCAAGAGAGAGACAAAATCAGAACTTTAAGGAGTGAAACTTTGAAAGTCTAAGGAGAAGTGGATGTGCAGCTTCTTCAGTACGTACAGAAATCGTTATCTTTGTCGCCAAGCTCGGAGCTAGTGCTTGAATTGTCATAATCGAAATCATCTTCTTCGTTTCCCGTTGGATGTTCCAACACACTCAACGCATTCCTTTGAAGCTTAACTTCAACCCCGTTTTTTAGGACCTTGCATGACAAAACCAGTCCTTGTTCTTACAACAAACCCTTTTTTTCTTTTTTTTCCTTTCTTTTTTTTTTTTGTTTCTAAGGAATCGCTAAAGCCACATAAATACAAAAACAAAGGTAGCGTTTGGTATTGTTTTTGAAATCTGTTATGTTTTCAAATTCTCTGAATTTGAGATCGTTTTGAAAACAATTCTGAGAACGTTTCTGAAATTGTGTTTGGTTTTATTTTCTGAGTGTATGTTTTGAGAAACAAAAAAATAAAACTGTGTTTGGTTATATTTTTAAAAACCAGTCATTTTATAAGTATTCTATAAAAACATATTTATGTTTGATTTAAAAAAAATTTATTATGAATACCAAAAATTAAAAATTAATAAAATTTTTAATTGAAAAATGAATTAAAAATTAATAACTATAATATTTAAGTAATTACTATATCAATTAAATCTTAATTAATCATAATAATTAAATCAAAGAAATGGGAGAAATGGGAAAAATGAAATCAGAGAAAACGACTTTTAGTCGTTTTCAATTTTACATTGAGAACAAAAGCGATTTTGGATTCGTTTTGAAATCTGTTTTCAAAAACAATACAAACCAAACACAATTTCACATCGATTTTGAAATCGATTTTCTAGGGAATCGTGAAATCCGATTCAAAACCAAAAACAAACACGCTCAAAGAAATACTCGGTTCAATTTCAATCTAATCCAATCTACATTTATCAAGAAGACAACAAATTCCAGCCAAAATTAACGTCTTTATTGAACAAGAATGACGTCATTTAATGAATTAAGGAAAAAAAAATTAAAATAAACACTCTTAAATTGAAGAAAAGATACTTCCATGAGACAGAAACTCACCAACTCTCAAAAGAAATAGGACGGAAACAAATCAGCAGTATCAAAATAAATAAAAAAGAATAATAAACAAATAAATGAATACAAATGACAAAATGCCAATTATACACCCAAAAAGAAGACTAAACCAATCCAATAAAAAGACGATAAAATTGAAAGTTGAAACAGAACCAACCCAATTAAATTAAGATTTGAAATCCAAAAGATCCAGCTAAGTTATACAAATTATTTTCCACCAATTCTCAAATGGTAGAACATGTTCTCAACAAGATTAAATGAAACTTTGCCTTCAAGCTAGCCTAAATTCGACTGACAAACAGAAAAACAACATCTTTTTTTCCGAGAAAATATGATATAAATTAATTGAAACGTACAAGTGCATGGAAAAGCAAGAGAAAGTCAACTCACTTTGTCGGACATAATTGTTCTCTTGTGAAATTATTGGCCAGAGCTTTTTCTTAGTGTTGCGGCCACAGATTATTGTTTTTCTTTAATATATAGTGTGCGTGTATATTTATATATTTATATGATTTCTCTTTCTCGTCAAAAACCTCGAAAAAGTTTTTTCTTTTTCTTATTTTGCTGAAAAATCCCTAAATCCTCTTATATTTACATACTCGTTCACGCGGAGACTCTGATCGTACGGCACTAGAAGACAAAACCAGAAATGAGAATTACCCCTTCACACGCCCCTCACGCGCAAAGAAATTTACCGCGATTGAACTCCACGCGCCATGGAAACAAGATAAGATCCAACGTTATCTCATCAAAACCAAAGCAAGTATCTGTTTAAAAGCCTTTTTGAATTTTTTTCAGTAAAAAAAAAAAAAGAAATTTTAAAAAATATGTTAAAAAAATGTTTAAAATAAAAAAATTTTATTTTTTTAAATTATCAATATAAATTATTTTATTCCTTTTAAAATTTTATACAATTAAAAAAAAAGACATAAATTTATAAATTTTTAAGATTTAGAATTTATTATAATATTTTAAAAATATAAATAATAAAAAATACCGGTAAAATAAAAAAAAAACACCAAAAAAATATTTTGAAGTCTTTTTCCTAGTGTCAAAAAGTCTCAAATTTTTTCTGCCTTTTAATTTATATTTTTAAAAATTAGATCAAAATTATCCTATGATAAAATTATGTACAAAAGTATAATTTAACCGCACCTATAATTACTGTATTTTAATTTATAAGTTAGATCATAAAATTCCCGTAATTGTTATTTAATTTACTCATAAAGAGTTATGTCTCATATGTTCTCGAATCGTTGTTATGTTTGCATTTTTAAATTGAATGAAATTTCTTTTTTTTTTTATAAATTTGCTCTCATGAATCATGGTTATCACAACACTCTAAAATCACATATCCATCAATTTTTAAGGATTTAAATATTCCCACCCAATAATTGGGACATTTAGCAAAATTGACACATTGACATACAATAATCTCTAGCGATAAAAACTAATCACGCCTTGAGTTTTAACCTTCTAAATAACAGATTAGCAGTCCCACTGTGTTCTACTTAATAAACCCAAAAAAGATGACACTAAAAGATATAAAATTGAAAGAACTCTTGTGATGATTATTTTTATTATGAAGATTAACCATGTAAAGGGTAAATAAAAGGTTGATTAAGGAATAAATAGGAGATTAGAGAGAAGTAAGAGAAAATACCAGCCAATGCCAGCCTCCTAAACCAACAGCCTTCTTGACAACACCTTGAAGACCCACCAAAACGGACTTTGTCCTGTTGTTTCCAGTCACAATCACTTTTGTGTGCCTCGGAAGAACAGAAAGCTCTTCATCCCCACTTTCCTCCCTCAACGGCGATATTACCCTTGACGAACATAGCTCACTTTCCAACATTTTCTCTCTCTCTCTCTCTCTCTTTTCTTTTAATTTTTTAGGATATTTCCTCAAAATTTCTTAAAAAACCCCAAAATTTCTTCTTCTTCTTCTCCTTTTTTTTTTTTTCCTTTTTTGCTCAATTGGATTCTTTATCCAATACCCATTAGCCCAATTCAATAAGGTCTTCTCTTTTTTCTCCTTTACTGAAGTGAGTTTTGAATTAGAACTCCATATTTAGCCTGAGAGAGAGCAAGCCAGCAAAAGGGGTGAAAAGAAAGAAGTGGACAAGATCATATATGGTGATGACAATGGGTCATTTTCTGAGGAGAGAGAAAGTTGTGTAGAGAGAGAGAGAGAGGGAGAAAGAGAGAGAAAGACCTGGTTTTCATAAATGGGAATTGAGCTCTGGCACGATTTTCTTCAGGCAAGAGTTGAATGCGAAGAGCCACGAATGAAGGAAGGGAATCCAATCACCGGGGTCACGGGCTTGGATTGGTGACAATAAATGAACCACAAAATTTGAGATTGATGTTTCAGACCAAAATTATACTATGCTTCTTCTAGACCTGTAAACACACAAAATATTATAAAAAAAATAACCTTGGAGATCAGAATTGGGTATTTTAAGAACTCCATTACTAATCTATTATTAACTGTGTGATTAAGATAATGAAGAAATAAAAAAAAAATCCGACCCAGAATAAGAAGAAGAGAAGAGTTTTGTCATGTCATATTCAATAAGAATCGATCCAAACATATAGCAAAGAAAAAAAATTGTTATGTAAGTAAACTAAAAAATAAAAAATAAAATAGGAATTAAAAATTTGCTAAAAACTGACCAAATCAAAATCAACTCAACCAAGGGTCATTTCTCATTAGGCCATTTACCGGGCAACAAATAATATTTAATTTTCAATATAAATCAATAAATAAATAATATTCAATCTCAAGAACAATACAAAAAGGAGCAGTTGACGAAGAAGAAGCAGAAGGCTCGGAGCATTGGTTTCAATGCACTTTTTGAAAAACCGAAAAATGAGAATTAAAAAATGTAACCAAAAAAAAAATAACAACAAAATCTACAGCGTAACATAGAGCACTCCATTTGAATATATGTAGATAATTAGATATATAGACATTTATATACATATATATATCCAAAACAACGAATTCAACTTGAGTCGTCCTATCAGAAACGATGCAAAATTACCCCAAAACGAAAATAAAGAACAAAAATCCACAACTATATTTCGTTTAAAAAAAGGAAAACATTTAAGCTAAAACTAGTGAAAATCCATGGAAGTTCTAGAGCTGCAACAAACAAGCTCAAAATATACCTGTTATACCTTGAATGAGCGCCAAACCAGGCGAATTAGTATGATAGTGATGATAAAGTGGGAAAATGCAGAGCAAGAGGATTGAAAATTCGCTTAGAGAGAGAAAGTAGGAGAGAGAGAGAGAGGAGGAGAGAGAAACAGTGGGAAGAGAGAGAGAGGAGAGCACACTAAATGCTTACCAACTGCCAGGGGAACGACCTACCATGTGCCGTACGGTCACGCTGGACTGGAAACCGGCTCGACCGGTTATTGCCTGTTGTCCTGCTTCTCCCACTGTGTCCGTCTGTCCGTTTCCTTCTTCTCTTCTTGGGCTTTGCATTTACATTCTATCTTTCGGCTCGGCTCAGATCAGCTTTGGCTCAGCCGGTTTCCCTCATCGCATTGCTTTGTCCTCTTGTGGTAGCGCAAATCTGCCATGCGATCTTGTGGGGCCTGCTCTTTGGAAATATCATGTCAGGAAAATTTACGTATTCTTTCTTGCATTTGCTCGGAAAATTACTTGTCATGGTAATATGAAAATTCAAATGCTTTGTTCTTTTAATAAATCAATCTTTGTTCTTTAAAAAACAGAAAATTTTTTTAAGAAATAAATTCCTTTAAATTTTCATATATAAAAAATAAAAGAGTTTTTTCCTAAAATATGAAAATTTTTTTATACACCTAAATAATTTTTTACTTTAAAAAAAAAATCTAAACAATTTTTTTTAAATAAATATTTTTCATTTTCTAAAAACAATCACTCCATCCAAACAAAATGAAAAATAAGTTATACCTTATTTGTTTATCATATTATATTTATATTGCGTTTAAACGTAATATAATTTTTATTTAAATGTAAAAGTATTACATCTAAATATTAATCATATTATATTTTAAATCCAATACAATTAATAATCATTATTTTATTTTTTTACTACTTTATTAATCATATCACACACTCTCTTTCTCTCTTCTTTTTTTTCTTTCTACTTTTATCAATTGCATCATATATAATACAAATCAAATACTTTTTATCGAAACACATATTACATTCAAATGAAATACAAATACTTTTCATCTAAATACAAATTACATTTAATGTATTATATTCAAATATAATACAAACATATTGCATTTTCCTAAAACCCCCCATAAGAAGCTCTGTAGTGTTGGTTGAATAAATTTTGGAACCAAAGGAAAATAAGAGAGATTTTGGCTCCGTTTAGGAGAGGAAAATTGTAAGAAAAACTTTGATCATAAAAAGCATGCGAAATTGCTCAATTATCGTTACACACTGATAAAATCTTTGAGAAACTGTAATTTCATAATCTGTTTTTTTTTTTTTCTTCGTTGGTACGAGGCATACATTCGTACTTATTGAAGAGAAATAAAAGTATAATTAAGTTTTGCCTAAAAAGCTAATACTCAAATCTCTTGTTTCTCATCCGCCAAACAGAGCCTGGTGGAGCTTAGGTTTAGTAATTTACAATTAATACTATATCTTTTTTCTTATTTTTACTTACGATACCAAAGATCAAATGATTATTAATCATGCACTGTTTCTTCTTCTTTTACATTTTCTACCTCTTATTTCTTTTTTCACTTCTACCAAACATACTGTTAGATCATTTTTAATGCAAATATGATTGTTAATATTATTATTAAAAAAATTTATAAATATAGTTTTAATTAACGAAAGTATAAAATTCAATATATGTTATGTTGTATTTTTTTTCTATTTTAGTGCATATTGATATTTTAAGTGTTATATATACTTTTAGTAATAAATTTATTATTTATAGCTTGTAAAATTAAATATTTAATAGTTACATATACTAATTATTAACTGAAAAGATCAACACATCGAACAATTAAATGTCAAAATTTTAAATGATATTTTTGTGTCAAATTTAATACCAAATAAAACCTGTGTCAAATTTTAGAATAAATATAGAATCGTAATTAAGAATAATTTTCCCACTTAACTATCATATTTTAGTATTAAAATATAAATTTTACATTGTACTGTTAAAAATATTCTTAAACAGTAATATTAAACATATTAACTCTAATCTCAATTTTTTAAATATTAACTCACTTATCATATTTTTATTAGTAGATGCAATCAAATGACGTGACAGTACTTTAAACACTTATCAATAAAAAAATAATAATACATTTGTAATATAAATTGTTACTCAAAAGTTGAGATAAACATTTTTCATTCTTATATCAAATTATAATCATATTTTATTAATCTAATAAAATTTAACAAAAATCTGTTTCAATATTATACCCTCCCATAATATTTTTTATCCTTAAAACGTAACTCTTAAATTGGTTGGTTGAGAAAATAATTGTTTCTTTAATTAAAGTTAAAAGAAAATGGAATTCGAGAGAGCCTATGATTTAAGTTTTATGACTTTGCATTCTTTCTTCTGAATTAAATTGGTTAGTGGATAAAAAAGGTGCATTTTTTCAATTAAAGTGAAAAAAAGAAGCATCTACCATAAGATTTATGTTATCACGTGATATATTTGAAATTCAACCAGCCATCTTTGGTATGTCGTCTAACTGGTAGTAGTGGAGCAAAAAGTACTAATTTGACCTACAATGACCGAAAAAAGAAAACATACGGTATTGTACTTGGTTTGGTGCAACTTGACTTAGATATCTTTATAATAATATTTTGATCAAATAACTTTACAAGTTTATTTAATCAAGAGAAAACTCTTAATGCAATTATATATTATCATATTTTATTCGTAGTATCAAAATAATAATAATGATTATCCTAGTTACATGACTAGTCTAACCACAATTTCACATTCATCTCAACATCTATATTAACTCAATATCTATATTAAATACCAATAAATTGTATGAGGGAGACGTATCCTCCATCTGTACTATTAACTCAATATCTATATTAATAAAAATTGCACTTATTCCTAAGTCTTTCCATGTACTTCAGTGGTACACAATATCGTAAAATAGAGATATAATAGTATTGCTAATAATTAAAAAATATATATATAAATAAATCTAGTGATAAACTACAGATATCAAGCTTCCATGCTTATTGTAAGCCGTTGGCGTATTATGGTTGAAGTTATACACGGTATGACTATCTCTTCTATTTGTTTGAGATTTCATTTTTTGCACGTATATTTTTGTTTTTTGTTAATTGTTTGTATTTTCTTTTTTTTTTTTTCCTGAAGAAGGAAACTTGTAATTGATATGAATAGACCTTTTAAAATAGTTAACAACAGCGTTGATTGATTGTTAGTTCATTTTATATGCCATTTCAATAAATTCTCAAAATAATACTTATATCTTGTTTGTTTACCGTCTTATATTTACATTATATTTGAACGCAATGTAATTTTTTTCTAAACATAAAAATATTATATTTAAATACTAATTATATTACATTTTAAATCCAATACAATTACTATTTACTAATGCAAATCACATTACATAATCTCTTTCTCCCTTTCTTTTTCTTTCTATTTTTATCAATCACATCATATATAATATAATTCAAATACTTTTTCATAAAAAAATATTACATTTAAATATAATACAAATACTTTTTATTTAATATATATTATATTTAATATATTATATTTAAATATAATATAAATGTAATACGTTATCTAAATGTCCCGTCGATAAAAACATAAAAATATAACTGATTTTTTTATTACTTAGAGGTAAAAAAAAAAGGGAAAAACTAAACCAAACATAGGAGCAATAGTCACAATTTGAGTAGGATGATTGACCTAGTCCTCATCAATTATTGTTAAAATACCGTCTATATAAAAAAAAATTAACAAAAAAAATAAAAACCGCGTCAATTATCATTATTATTAGATGCATGTTTTCAAACAGTACCAATCAATCAAACATTGGACAAATGTTTAGTCGTCGGCCATGCTTTTTTTTATTTTTTATTTAGTATATGCTTAATGTAATATACATTAAAAAAGGATAATTGTTTACTTGGTCTTTTAACTTTTTTATAAAGTTATAATTTAATCCCTAATCTTTTTTTTAATAACTAAAAAATACGTAAACTTTTTAAAAAGGTACGATTTGATTCTTTTTATTTAAAAAAATAAAAAAATTTAATAAAAAAATATCACGTGAATCACACGTTATTTATTATTTAATAGTAATTAAGAAAAAAATTTACATCTTTCAACTTATATAAATCATATATGTGAAATATTTTATCTAATTTTTTACTTTTTTTTTGATACAAAAATATCAAGTTATATTCTTTTAAATAGATTAATGATCTTTTAGTTATAAAAAAATATTGAGGGCGTTTGTTTTTTGTCTTGAAAATGATTTTCCATTTTCAAAAACACAGAAAATGAAAACGGTTTCAAAATAGCGTTTGTTTATTTAACATTTTCAAAACCGTTTCGAAAACACCGTTTTCAACTATGTTGTTTTTTTGGGTTTTTTGAAAACGAAAAAAAGTTGTTTTCACTTTTTGTTTTCATTTTCAAAAAATATTGTGTTTTTTAGGTTTTTTGAAAATGAAATGGGTTTTGAAAAAATATAACCAAACAAAGTTTCATTTTTATGTTTTTCAAAATATACACTCAGAAAACATAACCAAACACAGTTTCAGAAATAATCTTAACACAGTTTTCAAAACATTCTCATTTTCAATTTTTTTGAAAACAGAAAACATTTCAAAAACAATACCAAACGCCACCATTAGGACCAATCAATTGCAGTTTTACAAAAAATGTGAGACCAAAAGAACAATTTACCAAAAAAGAAAAAAAAAAAAGAAGATGTTTAAAAGAAAACACTACAAGTATTTCCTCTGCTATATAAAGAAAAGTAAAAAAATGGTGTATTCAAAATTTTTTTTTAACTTCTAAAATTGTTATTATTATTGTTTATTATAATTTATAAAATGCAACAGTTATTGTAGGGAATAAAATAAAAATGGACTGTTCTTTTGTTACTAGCTAGTTTACATTTACTTTGTCAGTTTGTTGACGTTGATACAGTGAAAAAGTATAATTGTACATCATAGATTTTTGCCAAATATGAAATTTCATATCTTATCATATCATTTTCCACCCGATCCCTAAAAAAAAGTGTTATTAATATCCAGACATAAAAAGAAACGGAAGTTTTTGATAACACATGAAAAAGAAAACAATTGTCATCAACCATGAAAATAATTTGGAATTATCCTGAAGTGCCAGATCAAATTAAATTATATTAGATTAAAAATATAATAATTTAATGCAATATAACGAAAATTATCATTTAAAAAATGAGAGTTTTATAATTAGATCTTTTATTTTATGTTATTTATAATATCATTGTTTTAAATATTAGAGTAATTTTTCAACAGTTTAATTCATAATCAGAGCAGTTTTGATTGCGTACTATAAAATCTTAGTGTTGATATTGATAGTAAAATTTAGAGATCATACAATATGACAGAAACTTCCTTTAAAATTAGTGTAAGGCTATGGTAGGATTAACAAGACTCATTTTTAGGCCCTTTAAATATAATCCGATGGCAGACAAATTGATGTAAGATGGTCATTGTATGGACTATGATATAGTATTGTTTAGTAAGTAAAAAATATATATATATATATACCCAGTACTTTCTTTTTAAGGATATTTCTTTTCTTTTTTCCTTTACTAATTTTTAGCATTAAAATCTCTGTTTTGTCAACTTTTTTTGTTATTATTATTATTTTTTGGATGGTCAAATTTAATCTACTTTGCCTGATTTAGTTCTTCTCTAAATTAGGTTTTGCTACTTTTATGGGGGTTTTTTTTTTAAAAGCTTGATCTTTATGGGTTTTAGAGAAAAGTCTATGAATTTCTCTCTTCTTTCTCTGTCAAGTGATATGAGATCAGCAGGCTTGAACCAATCTTTTTTTTTTCTGCTAAGTTACTCTACTAAGTCTGAAAGGCAGTTAAAAAAAAATCATTAAGAATCATCATCCAAACAATACAACAGCCCTTGAGACCAGTCAATTGATAAAATACAAACCACAAGCATGAAAACTTTCTCAAGCAACCGACCCATCGAATTAGTTCAATGAGCAAGCAAAAAGCCTTCAAATTAAGGTGATGCTTGGGAAAAGAATTTTATTTTAATTTTACTCAAATATAATATAATTTTACACTAAATATAAATTTTATAACAGTACTACGAAAATAATTATTATTCAATATATTTTTAAAACAATCACATCAATTTTTAACTCCACTATTTATCTCTATTTTTATCAATCATATCAACTTTTCAACTCTAAAATACTATTCATCTAAACACACATTTCATTCAAATACAAAACAAATACTTTTCAACCAAATACAACATTCAAAAAACAAATTTCATTCAAATACAATCAAAATGCAATGCGTTTACCAAACATCCCATAAGAAATGAGTCTTTTGAGTCCTGAGAATCTTAATATTTTTTGTTGTGTTTCTTATGCCGGAATCATTATGACATGTGCCAATTTATATTTCAAAAGTGAAATTTAATTGGGCGACAATCTATTCTTTTTTATCACTTTGTAGAGCTCAAAGACCTTCTACAAAACGACCTTTTTTTGGCCACCTTGTGGTGCTCAAAAGCCTTGTCTAAAACGACACTAGAGAAGGATGATAGACGAACATGGAGGGAAGGCAGCTTGGAGCAAAATAAGGGGGCGACCTTTGAAAAACAACTGATTTCATAAGTAACCGTCGTGATCTTCAAAGGTCGACCTTCGAATGGCAAGATCTATGACGACGGCCAATGGAAGACTATTCTCTTCAGCGATTTCGTTAGTAGAAGGTCTCAGTATAAAAATAAATCCTATCATATAACTATATTGGAATTTTTAGAAAATTCCTTATCACAGCTTTTCTCTTGAAATTATGCTTTTTTTTTGTGCCAGACCACAAAATTAAAACAAAATAACAAATACATTAAAAAAATATATATATTATATATATATATACACACATGTAGGCTAGCTAAAAAATCCAAACTGTGCCGCCAATTCCATCGGCCAGAATACAAAATCATGTGGAACATGTTTGTCACAAGTCCGACAACGAATTATCAAGGCAATTGGACGGTCCTGATTTAATCTGTCTCCTCGTTTGTCCTTCTTACACCTGGCATGGGCCTTTTAGTCTTTTCGATCATGAACACAATTCGGCTTTACTAGCCGAAACTGGAAGCCGAGCCGATTACAACCCAATTAACCGGCTACTTCAAAAAGAGCGGGTAGAGGATGACGTACACGTGCAGGGACACAGCTGTCGGATCTTATCCTAGCAAAGACGATACCATTCTTCCCTTTCATTTATTTATTTATTTATATTCAATTTCACAAATTAAGAATAAAAACAAAATACAAAATAAAAAATAAAAAATAAAAATAAACCAAAATAAAAAAGACAATACTATAATTTTACATTTTATATTATACACTTTATATTTTATAGTTTAATTATTATATTTATTTTATTTTATATTATAATTTTTAATTTAATATCAATTATTATTATGATAACATACAAGAATAAGAAACGAAAAATAAAAAATAAAAACACACAAATTTATATAAAAATTTTAGACAAAAAAAATCACAAATAAGAAAAATTTATTAATTCAAAAATTAATATAAAAGATATCCAAAAATTTTTTATATTAAATTACATTATTAACTATTGAAATTGGATTAAAATAGAATTTGAATTATATATTTTAATAATTACATATTTAATTTTACAAAAATAATCTTTATTTTTTGCATATGAAATTATATTCTACAAACTAATTTAAAAAAAAGTAAGTATGGTGACGTAGAACTAAAAAAATACAGTTAAAAAAAAAAAAGAAAAAAATACATTTTTGGTCACCACGATACAGTTCGTGTTTCAATTATTTGATTTACAATATATTTTATTAAAAATTTAAATATTATAAACTCGTTTTGAATATGGAGTTTTATTTTTTAATCTCAATTTTATATTCGTATTATATTTAAATATAATATAATTTTCATTTAAATATCAATTATATTACATTTTTAATCTAATACAATAATTATTCATTATTTTACTTTTATTATTATTTTTATTTATTACATCATATACTCTCTCTTTTTATTCTCTATATTTTTACCCATCACATCACATATTTATTATTTAAATATAATTCAAATATTTTTCATCTAAATATATATTACATTTAAATACAATATAAATATTTTTCCTCAAAATATAAATTATATTCAATACATTACATTTAAATGCAATATATCTTTAAAATCTACCAAACAAAGTTTTAAAATCTCCATCTTTAAATAAGAAAATTCTCAAAAAATAAAAGAATAGAATTATTTTTATTTATAAAATATATTTTTGAAGTTATAAAATATTATCATTCTAACTATTTTCATCATGAATAAAAAATAGCATATATTAAGAGTTGGTGATTATCTAGGTGTTCACGAATCGGATTATACAAATTAGGTTTAGTCAGATATGTGACATTTATATTAAAAAAGATTCAATATGTTAGCAATCCAATACGGTTTGTAAAACATTTGATTTATAGATTTAATCCATAGATTTTAAAAACTAAAATAATAAATCAAAATATAGTTTAATAAAATTACAATATAAGTTACTACAAACCTTTAATCATAAGCTAAATTTTAGCATATATAACAATACATTACAACAAACAATATCGATTAAATTTAAATGAACAATACGCACATATTCAATTTTAGACTTTAACATATATATACATATTTATTTCAATATTTTTAGAGAAAAATATATACAAATTAATATATATAAGATTGTGATTCACAAATTATATAAATGAAGATATACCCAATTTACAATCTAATAAATAATATTTAAATTAGGATAATTTTAATCAATTATTAATCTATTAATCTCTTATTTTAATTCAATCTAATAGATTAAACTAGATTAAATGAATTGATGGATTCAATAAACACCTTTGCAATTATAATTATTTAATGAGAATTTTATACCAAGCTATATCTCAAAAGTTCAAATCCTGCAGCTATCGAATTCAAAATAAAAAATTAATAAACAAACAGATAAAGGGTTAGTTTTTTTTAATGATATAATAATTATTTTAAATAAAAATTTTATTATTTTTCAAATAGATATAGTAGTTTTTTTTTTTTGCTGTGGAAAATAAATATAATAATTACCACCTATATATATACGCTCATTGTTGTAGGAGTGAGTTTTCTTGTTTCTAGCATTAATTAAAAATATTATTTTAAATACAACAATTTTTTTGTTATTATCATATCACATTTTTATAGTAATTAAGATAATCACCAACTATAGACAGTATATAATATACTTAATCATAGTAGTTTTTTTTAAAAATTAAAAATAGAAAAATTTAAATTTTATATTTTTAAATGAAATTAGATATAAAATTATTAATAAATTATACTTACAACCATTAGTTTTAAGAATTACCAATGATAATTATATTAACATTATGCGACCAAAAACTAGTCCTAATTTTAGAATACCTTATCTTGTTAGTGCTATAAAATAAAAATAAAATCTTAAACCTAATGCATGAAAAAGGGGGGAAAAAAAAAGACGAGATAGAGAGAGAAAGAACAATAAAAAGTCTATGCTATTATTAATTTTTATTCTGATTAGTTAAAAAAGAAAAGGAAAAAAAAATGAGAAGACAAAATTGGGCAAGTTTGAATTTAGATTTGAAGTCCGCGCTTGCAGCTGGAGCGCACTCCAAAAGCCCGCTTTGGTGATTTTTGGGAGATTCAAAGCGCGGGCCCCACTTTCGCTTCCCTCCCCCCCCTTCCTCCCCACCTTCCACATGCAGCCAATCCTCTTCCCTCTCTCCTCTATCTTTCTCCATCTTTCATTTATTTGTTTCTCCATAGGACGCTTCTTTTGTTTTTTTATTTTTTTTATTTTTTCCAATTTTGTTTTTATTTAGGGAGAGTTTGGGGAGGGTATTGGAGATATTATTTTTGGGTTAGAAAAAAATTGTTTTGAAAAATGTGTTTGGGAGAAAAAACTGTTTGAGGTGAAAAAATAAAAAATTTTAAAAATTTTTTTAGAAAAAAAATATCAATATGGATATTATTTTATTCATCTCCAAATTCTATGCAATTTAAAAAAAAAATTTATCTCATTTGGATTTACATACAAAAAGTTACGAATTTTTAAAATTTGAAGTTTACTGTAACGTTTTAGAGATATAAATAGTAAAAAGTAAGAAAATTTTGGAAAAAAGTGAAAATTTGGAGGCTGGAGACAGCCCAAACGACCCCTTATTCTCCTCAGTTGGGGGCAATGTTCCGCTGCATTTTGGGGCCCACGGGAAAGCCCGAGTGCCTTTACGCCCATATATATACGACATCAATAAGAGGCTTGATTTGATTAGTCACCTTTAAAGGGCAATAGTGTGTAATATCATTTTCATTTTTTGGCTCCTCAAACCTACGCCCTTTAGTTGGTCTATCCCCATTTTTCCTTCTTCGTGCATAAATTCGAAAAAAGTGCTTTAACTAAAATCCCCTTTTGAAGAGTAATTGTATATCTTTACACGGTTCTACAATGTAGTATAAAATACCGTGTATAGGGCTCAATTTCAACAATCATATCAATATTGAATACTATATTAGGTGTTATTTAATTTTAAAGTGATTTTTAATCAAACCTAATGATGGTTACAGACTTGAATAAAGTTCCATTTCTTAAAGGGAAAGAGAGTGTTTTTTTTGTTTTTTGTCTTTGTGGCAAAGGCTTTATACAAAGATCACATAGAATAACCATGGAAGGATGTGATCTAGTGGTTAAAATATCTTTTTTAAGCATCTCTCTACCATCCACTCAGGTTCGAATCTCGTAGCCCCTCGTTAAAGCCTTTGTTTCAGTTTTAACTGTTGAAGTATGGATAAGGGTGTGCACACGGCAATAGCCCTAAATAAATGACTAAGAGATGCTAGTACAAAACCCTAACTACGCCTTCTGTGACCCCAAGATTGCAAAAAAGTCGAAAGGGAGGGAAGAAATGAAGTCGACCACCTAACCTCCTATTTTTGTTGAGAAAAAAAAAAAAAAAAAAAGATCAAAAAGTATAGCACCAATCTAGCTAAAAAAGGGTAATCTAATTCTCAACACACTGCAAGAGTGAGTCCATCAAATATTATAAGTTTTACAGTAACTAAAGCACGGTCTTCTTACCGAGTGACAGCGTTACTCACTGCCTTCTTGCGCCATGCACGTCTCCTTGTAGAAACCACGGAACAACGAAAAAGAGAGGTGGGGGTGTTAGCTTGGTATTGTTAACACACACCATCATGACGATGTAGCACAGTGACAAAACAAAAGGGAGGCTGCTAATTGTATATACACTTCATAACCAAGCTCACGTTGAAGACATGACGACCGATTTAACTAATTTTGATCTATCTCCGGTGCCCGCTACCGCCATCGGGAATGGAGTGGTCATTGCGCCTCCTATATGAGTCTGAAAAACTATTTACCTTCCTATTGTGCGGCGAACGTGATCTTCCACGTCGGTCCCTTGAATAAGAATCTTTGTCTTGCCAATGACGTGGTGAGTAGCTGCAAGAATGCCTACGACCATTTCCTGTATAGTTTCGGCATTGGTAAATATGAAATACCCAATAGGAATAAATTTTAATAATTGTTATCATATTGCTCCACGAATTTTATCATTGCTAACAAATTATTGCAAAAATAAGACAGAGTATCAAGGGCAATAGACTAGTCATCAAGCTGAATCGATCCCACAAGGCCAAGTGCCAAACGCCCTATTCCATCGCACCATTGACTATAGTTTTTGCAGGCCATGGGGAGGTAATATTGTCAAGGAAAATTGCAGAACGGACTTTAAGCATATCTTGTCTCACCCATGCTGTCATCAGGAAATAAATTGTGGTACTAGCCTAAACAAATCCAATCTTAGTTGACAAAAAGCAATGGCAAAATGAATACAAGAGCTATCCTTGTCAATTTGTCATACCTCGCCTACCTCGCAAACCTTGATACCTGCCCGGAGTTGGTGTCCTTCCTCGCTTCCTTTTAGCCTACGAACACAGAAAACATGCACGGAAATATCATAACAGATACGCAAGTCAATAGATTACTCAAAATGGTTAAAGTGAAACCACATATTGCTTGCCAAGTACCAAAAATACTTTCAAAACGCTGAGTAATAATGATTGCCTCCCAGAATATGATATCCACAAAGTTGGAAGTCATAGAAAGTTGCGCTTTTGTTTATTCTCATCGTTTTAAGTGAACTTCTAAAGTTTACCATTACAGCAAGTATTCCAACTGTACTAGCGGCTAAGAGAATTTGCTCTTCCATTCATTTCTTTATTAAATTAAAATAATAGAGAAAAAAAAAAAATACATAGGATTGAATAAGCAGGATAAGCCCAAAACAGTTGCAACAAGAAGAGTTTACCGTGTCTCTAGGATATTTAAGATATAGAAAGTTAATAAACTGTGGAAGATGCTGTTGCCATTGAAGAAAGAGGTAAAAAGGGCACACAACCCTCTGCAAAATAGTCGTGATTGAATCGATGAGTTTGAAATTGTTGATGCAGAACTCATGTTGTGTAGGGGATACATACAACTGTTTAGAGCTTAGATTGTGAATTCGAAGGAGCTACACAGACAAGACCTGCTGCTACAACTAATCAGGCAACATTTCCAAAGAAAGAAAAGCTTTCGAAGATAATTATATGTAAATCATAAAGCCACACTACTCATCATGTATTAGATACTTAGGTAGAAGCTAGTACCTTTTCCACAGTGACTAATCGACCTTCAAGCACTGAGCGATTTAATTCTTTAACGCAGTGGTCTGCATCTTCAACAGTTTCCATAGTAACAAACCCAAATCCACGAGATTCTCTGGTGCGAGGATCTGTAACCAGATGGCACGCCACAACCTAATAACAGAATTGAAACATAAAACTCCGTTTTTTTGGCTAATCACATCATAATCCATTTAAAAACAACTACTGAGTTCCTTCGAACTCTTGCATTTAAATATTCAATCCCTGTAATTTAGAACTTTGTTCATTTATGAGTAATCAGACAACAGGGAGAATGCCTCAGCCCCGCGTAACTATCATTAATCATGATGAACTCAGGTCATTAGCCCGTGTCATCACACGATTAAACAGATCTATATATCAAGGTGTATAAGGGCAGGTAAAACACCCAGTGTTGTAGGCGAACATTAGTGAAATTTGAAATGAAACATACCTTTCCTTCTTTGCCAAAATACTTCTTAAGATCACTGGTGGTGATTCTTGTGGATAAGCCCGTCACATACAAGTTATTTCCAGGATTGTCTGCACTACCAGAATCACGACTCCTATTACGGCAAAAAAACAAAAGTCATATCCTATCAAATTTAGGGAAAGTTTAATAGAAATATAGGGCAAAAAAGTAAACAGCTTGAGAATTCCCATATACCTGGAACGGCTTCTCTTCGACCTAGACAATGATCTCGTGCGATGACCTCTGTGAGGTGAGAGGGAGCTGCAGCCATGCGGTGACGGAGACCTAAACCCATAATCAACAACAAGAAAACATAACATAATGCACGAGCCAAATCATTAAATGGAAGACGAAATCATTATTCGAAATGATATTTTGAGTTAAAACTGACCTTCCTTCTCTTGGATATGGCATCTAGCAATACACAAAGGAAAAAAAAAAAAAACCATATTAGACTCCCCTCAACAATATTAAGCAATTAAGATAGTTTAGGCAGCTCCTGAGTACCCTTAACTCTGGAACCTTGTATGATGCAACAAAGATAATATTTTCAATCCCACTAGACCCTTGTTTTCCTCCATTTTATCACCTAGTGTATATATATTATAATACATATTTATATATATATATATACAAATATATAATATAGACACACACACACACACACACACACACACACACACACACTCACACACACACACATACACATATATTTGGGCTTTTATTGTTCATGAAAAACCAAGATAATAGAAAGATATTCCATCAATTTCAAGAAAACAAAGAAGCAAAAACTCAATAGGCTCATTTCTAATTACTAAGAATTTCGGGAATTTAGGATTTTCTAGGTTTTTTTTTGAAAAATCAGAATGACAAGAGATTTCATCACAATGAATGGAAATCAAGAAGGAAACAGGAATTCAAATAGGGAAATTTTGGATTAAGGTAATTAAAGAGAGAAAAACCTCCTCCTCAAGATTTCAAAGATCTCTGAAATTTCTCCTTTTGCACCGAAAAGTTTCGCTGCAGAATTGGCCTTTCCGTGGAGAGCAAGCTCGCTGGTGAAGCCAGAAACGAAAGCTTGGGTTGTATTCCCGTCAAGAGACAGAGAGAGAGAGAGTTGAACCTCTCAAGTGATCACATACGGAAGAGGGCAAAGAGAAAGAAGTTAAGATATTTAGGAGTTTTTTTGTAAACATATGAAATTTTGAAGGTCAAAATGTAATTTTAAAAAATATTGCGGCCAATACATGGACGTGGTTCCTAAGGCCAAAATTGATTGTGAAAAAGAGTTATTTTATTTTAGTTTGTATTTGAAATAAAAGTTTGAAAATTAGATAAAAGTTAATTGAATTTTTAAAAATTAATTGTAATTTTTATTAATTCTCCGTTTGTTTGACATCTCTAATATTGAAAAATGAAAAAATTTTCATTTCAAGAAAAATGAACCTTCCTAAATTTTCGTATCTGAACATCTGAAATTTTCATTTTTAAAAAATAGAAAAAGAGTTTTCTAGAAACAAAAAGTTTTCATCAACCTAAACAACTTTTCACTTTTAAAAAAAATTCCAAATAACTTTTTATTTTTCATATCTGAAAATTTTTCATTTTCCAAAAATAAACCTCTCACCCAAACAAACCTAAGTTTTTAGAAAAAAGATAAAAGAATTTTTAGTTTAAACTGATGTCTTAAGTGGTTTTTTTTTTATTTTTATTTTTATAGTTATCTTTTTTTTTAGCTTGTATTGAATTTTTAACTTCCAAATTTAATGTTAAGCATGCATTTAGCAAATAAGTTTAAATTAGGGTTTTTTTTTGGATTTTAATTGAATTGTTATGCGTATAGTATGTGAATTTGAATGACTTAAGTTAAAAAGTGTAAAAACTTGAAATATATTAAAAAAAAAATCAATGCAGAACTTTTTTTTTGTTTATCTTGAAATTTTATATAATTTTAAATTGGATGAAATAAAATCATCTTATATAAAGTTATATATGTTAAATTATAGATTTTTTAAAGTTTAAATTGTAAAATTATAATAGTAAATTGAGAATAGTTTAAAACTTAAAAAAAAAATGTATTTGAATACGTATAACCAAACCTATGCTAAAAATTTCGAACTTCAGTTTTACAAATTCTAAAAGATGAAGTTCTAAAGTTAAATTTAAAGGATTTAAGCCCCTTTTTTTAACATGCTGTGCAATTTCTTCTAATCTTTTAAAAACTTTTTTTTTTTTGTAATTAAAAAGTTACAAGTTTAAGGGTTGTTTAGGGAAGGTTTCGGATATATATTTTAGAGGTCGAAGAAAAGTGAGTTTTAAAAATTGTATTTAGGAGAAAAAATTATTTGGAGTAAAAAAATATAAAATTTTAAAAATTTTATTCGAAAAAAATTATTAATATAGATCTTGTTTAGTTTTTTTTTTTTAATTTTATGTAATTATAAAAATAATCTTGTATAGATAAATTTATGAACTTTTTAAATTTAAATTTAGTATAAAATTTTGAAAATATAAATAGTAAAAAATGGTTATAAGATGAAAAAAATTTAATATGAATCTCCTAAACACCCCTTAAAAGTTGGTTATTATCTTTAATATTAAAAGAACAATAAAGTTACATCAAACAATTCCACTTGCAAAATTATTCTAAAGGCCAACGATGTACAACCATAAGAGGTACATATCGTCATGTTAAATAATCCACATATAATGGAACACTCCTACGTAATTAAACTTAAAAATTTACTAAGCATTCAATGATCAATATTTTGATGCTTGAGTAAATTATTCACTCAAAAAATTGAAACAACAAAAGAATTAGACCAAATCTACAGAAAAAAATTGTATCAGTAAAATGCTATAGTTACTATTTCCAAATTAAAAATTAATGTTACAACTTCCTCTACCATATGTATGGCATGTAATTACCTTTTCTGAAAATTCATCTCTCATAAAAATATATTTGGGGTATGATTGTCAAATTTGTTCTCTCTCAAAAAATGTCTATGAATTCGAATATGGGACTTAAGAACTTCCTTCCCGTTCATAAAGCTAGCCCCAGATTCCAACGGGGTTTCAGCTGATTCATATGATAATGTTATTTCTGATGCCTCTTCAATATCTCCTTTTCTTTTACTTGCTTTTGCACAAAGGAAAAAGAAGGGACATGCGTATATAGAAACATGCCAAAGACTGCAAAAACCCAAGATATATATATATATTTTTCTCTTTCTTGGAAACTTTGGAGAAGGGCTTAGAGGAGAGTTACATATCATAATAATTCTATAGACAAAATCGAACTAGTAGTTTGTAACTTTTTGACAGTTAGTAAGATGTTCAACATTTGGACATATACCCAAGGAATAGGGAAACCAAACCTTATAAAAATTATCAAAATCGAACCCCCAGGAATAGGAATAGGCAATAGAGCCACTTTGCTTTCGGTAATTAAATTAACTTGATAAAATTATTAAACTCAATAAATAGCTAAAAAGGGATCTAAAATTTTTCTACCAATATTAAAACTCAAAATTCGAGCTAGGGCACATGACATGTGGCATGTGCCACCAACCTAGTGCACGTGGCTCTGCGACTGGTTCTTATACATCTAGTGTTGATGAGTGTAATGCCTGTAACAAATTTTATAATGCATCTCTCTAATTATAAGCGATAAATCAATTAGTGTGTTACTGCAGTCGAAATTTGGTTATTAAAATGATGTTGCTAAAATATTTTGTTACCTGTGCCGCTGCCAATAGGCTTGGGGCCTTTCCATTGCCCTGCTCAGAGCAGCCATTGCCAATGCAATGATGCCAAAGAGAAGAGAGACCCAGCAGAAGTATCTATAAATTTCTTCTACTAGGTCAAAGAACCAGAGTTTCACAATATTCCACCTGCAAACATAATTGGATTAATCTAGTTATAGTCTAACAAAGTTCAACCTAATTATTGTACTTAAAAAAGAATCATTTATGTTATTCTATTCCATGTCTTTTTTTGTTTTTTTTTTAAATTTCCTAATCTATCTGTTGAACACGAATAATCTAACTCAATTCTACTCGAAGTAACTGATTTATACTAGATATTCATGTGTTAAATTTAACAAGACCACCAACAAAATTTAGGCATTACGAATTTCCTGAATGTATTTCAGAAACAAAGTTTGAACTTGAATAATTAGAGTAAGAAAATCTATGTACCTCTCAGGGATTTGTGACCAGGCTGTTGAAAGGAATGAAAATGACTTGTTTCTTTTGAGCAGTTCTGTCTGTCATCCAATGAGAAGGCCTGTAACTCCCAGTGAGAAAACAATCGGGATATTGCTTGAGCTGCAATAACGATTATGCGTTCAAACTTCAGATAGCATACCAAAGTTTTATCGAAATGTTGCGTTTCATCCTACGTGGAACACATAGGATTAACGCAAAATTTTCTCGAGAACGCAAGGTGGAAGCAGTAATTTTGAAAAAAAAAAAAACGATTATTTAGGCGTTTTCATTACCTGGTTGGATTGGTAGCAGCCAAGAGAGCTGTAATTATTGCTGAAATGGTATGAACAGTCCTTTGCATGAAATCATTAACATTTGTTAGGCAGACAAAAGTGCTCACCACGGCCAAGAACGACAACCAGAATTCCATAAACTGCAAAAATCAGAAAGCAAAACAAGTCAAAAGCATTGAAATGAGATGAACATTGAACTGTATTTGGCATAAAAATGAAAAAAAAAAAAAAAAAAGCCCCAAGAAGAAAAGAATGAGTTTTCGTGGATTGTAATCATAGTAAACCCTGCATAGCAATTTTAAGGCGCTTGCTAATTGGAAACGGTTCGGAGAGAGTTGGATTTGTCCCGGTACCTGTAGAACACTGAAGTGTAGAAAACAATATCTATGTTCACCACAGGCATGGTAAATTGCACTTGCAATTCCACTAGCCATGAAGACAATTCCCTCCGGATATTCCTGCAAGAAAATCCACCAAAATTATACAACTTCTAGTTTAAGTCCAGATTTAAATACCCTATCTCCTAAGTATATATCCAAGGTCGGACTTGGGCGGTTACAAGTGATTTTACATCAACATATAAGGGACAACACTCCGGATCTTACCTCCTGGTGAATGGCTCTAAATGCTGGAAGTAAAGCTACAGCATTTGTAGTAACGAGTAAAACCGAATGCCATTTCGGTCGTAGTTCAACACTGCAGTCGAACCCTCCACGGTCTTGGTCACATGAGCAAAAGCTGAAAAAAAATAATAATGAAGATTTAAAAGTCCAATTAACTTAAGCAGCATAATCAACAAAAGTTCAGACGACGGCAAAGGCGATTTCACGAACTTTGACTACGAAATGGGAAATGGCTGAACAAGAAGCAGTCACAATATTCGGAGAGAAAAGCTAATCAAATGGAAATGTACAAGAACATTACAAACTAGAAAGCATATTTTTCACGAAATTCACATAATCTAAGTTTCAAAAGTGGAAGAAAAATTCACACTAACCAGAAAGAAGTTAATCCACTTAGTTCCTGAGTCCGATAACGTCCCACGATTCGAGCATCTATTTGGACATGATTTAATCGAGACGGACATTGTCGTTTGGTTGATGGAATCCATTTTCTTAGGAAGAGGATGCCTTAATCCAATAAATCAGATTCCTTCTCTAGCATATAAGAGGAACAAGTTGACTCTCTTTCTAGTTGAATTATACAACTTGAATAAGGAGTTTTTCTCGCCATAGACTTTTCCGTTCGAATATCTGTAGTCCCAGACCTCAGAAGTTGCCAAACCATTATTTCTAACGTAAATCTCATGGTCCAACTCTTTTTCTGATGTGAGTTGAATGTGAATATTTGCTTCTGTTGGACAAGCCCACATGTAAAAGTAAGTCCAAGCATAGCCTGATTTCTCCCCATATAAGGACTTGCTTAAAAGCGGCTCTAAAGTGAAACTAGTGGCTGAGGACTCGTTTTTTCCTTCTAGCAAAAATGACATAGTACCATTGTCCTATAAAAAGTTCAAAACCAAGTCATCATATTAAATTTATCTTTCAAATTCATAATTTTTTTTTCCAATTATAGCAAGATGTGCTTTCATAAATGTCTAACTTTCTAATCATTTTTAATCACAGGAAAAAAAATTAAAAAAAAAAGAAAAGAAAAAGATAACTAGGAAACAAACCTGGAGAAAATATTCTTTCCATTCACAGTTTGGTCCATCCATTCCATTAGGGCAATACTTCACTTCCCAGTCCAAAGACAAACAGACCTCCATATTTTCTTCTGGTCTCCCAGTTTGAAGGTTTGGCTCGTACACAGCTTGAATGGTAAAATACCAATTGTATACCTTTGGTACCAGAATGACAATAGAGGATTTAATTAAGTCACCTGAATAATCACACAAAAACTCATCTGGGACTCCATTAGATCGAGCATGACACATGATAGATAGTCCACTACCAATTGGAAGAGTATGATTGAGTCGAATATCTCTAGCTTTTACTATCATTTGAATTGGTTCATACGCAGGTAAGGAGTATATTTTTGGCTCCATATCTACGAGGCATAGCCTTCTTGTCAATACAGATCCATCCATGTCTCCAAGATCCTCCACTGTCTGATCGCAATATTGTCCCCGCTTTGTAGAGTCTACACAGGCCTCCACCGTTACATTCGCACTGAAAGAGTGTGCAGAGCCACTTTTTATCTGTAGATTGGAATTAGAATAATGAAGATAATTTTTCAAATTAATGTATCCGTAAAGTAAAAAGATTTGTTTATTTGGAAAATCAGGTACCATAGGCTGATTTCTAAAATCTCCCAGTCCATTGAACATTCCAGCATAATAGACTCCTGGAACAAACTGCTTGTAAAATTGTTCTTTTTCACATTAGTATAGTTAAAATAATAACAATAATACTAATAAAGCTAAAGAACGTTAGGAGTCTTATCTTCAAAGCAAAAATAAAAACTGATCTCTCCATAGGCGATTTTAAATGTGACCCTTTTCTGCAAAACGTAACACTGATCCAAATTTCGAAGATGTTGAATATTATCAGCAGAAATATTGTAGTGACTGATAACTGAAAAGAAACAAAAAAAAAAAAAAAAAAAAGAGAGCAATAAATGGCCTTTCTTGAATGTTGAGTATTCACTTTGTTCTTCCTCTCTTCGTCGGGAAATACAAATTTTTTTTTTTTTGACTGAATTTACCTAAGTCACTCAAAGAAGCTCTTGAGAAATCTGGAAGAGGGGGACCTCCATCTTTAAAGCATATAATTGGCAAGCTTTCCTTAGAGTACTTGTGCAATTTTTCAAGGTTCTGAAGTGTCAATCAAAGGACAAGGGTATAAATGAAAAGATTTCTCAAAAAAGGACCAGGACTGAACAAAGTCCAATAGCTTTTACTTTCCACCATGTTTTTTTATCTTTGAGTAACAAAAACAATTTGAAGACTCTCAATCTGACTACCAAAATCTTCAACTTAACATTTGAGGTACAAGCAGAGAAACTCACAAGGTTTACATCTGTCTCTACGACAATGGTTGCTGAAGAGAAATTTTGTGGCAATTCAACTGAAACAAAACAGAAGTTGCAAATAAAATAAACATGCATACACACACACACACACACACATTTTATGAGAATGTTTCTCGAAAATTATTTGTGAAACTCTTTCCCACGACTACGAATATTGTATAAGCTAGACGTAACCACATGCATGAATATTTACATATACACATTTTATCTATCAAAAGGAACAAACACACACACACACACACACACAAATCTATGGCATATATATAAAAGAAAATCAAAGTGAATGCATGGAACGAGCAAGAAAACTGGGACCGACTTCTCATGTAGCTCCAGTCATATGGCCAATGCTTTTTTGTAGGAGAAAAAAATCCAGAAAATGTGGAAGTTTCACCAGTTGAAGAACCAAAAGGCACAAGGGAAGATAATAAGAGGAGAAAAAGGGAGACATCATTAGTGGAAAGTCATGTTGTAGGCAGAATGGGAGAGTTTTTTTAGCCATGCGAGTTCATACTCTTTTACTCTTTTTCAGATGAGCAGTTTTTGAGTCAAATATTACTTCTTTTTTTTTCTGATTTTTTAAGAGGTTGAGTCAAAGATTCAGGTGCAATTGTTAAAGGGGAAAAAAAAACTGTCTATAATAAAATTAAAAAGGTTTCAAATTAAAAAAACAAAAAAAGAAGTTATAGGATTTTTTATCCAATTGATGCTACAAGAAATCAGCTTCGGGTATGACTTTTCTTATCTCTCTAATTTTTACAAGGCGAATTTAAAAATCATGTTTGATTCTATAAAAAATTTAAAATACATATCTTTCCTATTTGTTTAAAATTTAGATTTTGAGCAAAGAAGAAAAAAAAAAAAGAAAAACTTAAAATGGATTTTTTTTTTTAAAAATTCGAATTGAATAGTTAAGGCATGTTGACAATATAAGCACTTCGGGATCTGATTCTTCAATTTGTAATCAAAACTCTTCGCTCAATTGTAAGGCGATTATTGGAGCCCATCCGTTATCAAAACACTCTCTACTATATTTTCATAAAAGTAATTTTAAGATGCAAACCTTAATCCTAACTTTTTAAATATCAACTTAGGTGACGTTTGGGAAAAAATTTTCATTTTAATTTTACTTAAATATAATACAATTTTACACCAAACACAAATTTTGTAATAGTACTACGAAAACAGTTACTATTCAAAATATTTTTAAAACAAACATCAACTTTTCAACTCCATTATTTATCTCTACTTTTACCAATTACATCAACTTTTCAACTCTAAAATACTTTTTATCAAAACACACATTTCGTTCAAATACAAAACAAATAATTTTCAACCAAATACAACATTCAAAAAACAAATTTCATTCAAATACAATCAAAATGCAATGCGTTTACCAAACGCCCCCTTACTTATTATATTTTTATTAATAAATATAATCAAACTTTTCAAATACGAATCTATTTGTTATATTTATTGATAAATACAATCAAATAATTTAATAATATTTTAAACTTTTATTAATAAAAAAAACATATTTACCACATAAGTTGATACTTAAAAATTAATATTAGAGTTGATATTCCTAATATTTTTCTTTCTATAAAGCCTCAAAATGTTGAAGTTAATCACATTATTATTATTATTAATTTTTCAAACAAATGCTAAAAACACACTATTGATACATAAATATATATACATATACACATACATATTATTATGTATAACTAAAAGAGAGTTCAAAATCACTGTAGTTTGTACAGTGTGCTTCTGGTTTTGCCCTTGTAGTGTGAATTGACGGGTTTTGCCATTTAGGCTACTTCTTTGTGGTGGGCTTTTTGTGCATTTCACGAATGAAAACCCTAGCTTCGCCTTTTGTTTTTGGCTTGTTGCTCCTTTATTCTGATCTGCCTCTCTCTCTTTCTGTCTCTGTCTCTCACTCTTCTGCTGCTTGTGTGTTGTTTTTTTGGGTGGGCTTTTTGGGTTTTTTTTTTTTTTATGAAGACCTTGGCCTTTTTCTTCTAAATTGCTTTTCTCTCTCTGTCAATTTCTCTTTAATCGATTGTTCGTGGGTTTTGTAAAATTTTTTTCCCTGGCTTGTCTTTATTGATTATTTTATCATCCGTTACTACTTTTCTGCCCTTCATCTTATTCTGATTGTCCATCTTATTCTGTTACCATGATTGTCCCTAGATTTCGTTTGGTTAAGGACAAAAATGGTGGGTCATGTTTTTTTATTCATTTATATTTGGGTTGGAATTTTTTTTTTATGTATGTGGTTTTTAATTTCTAATGCTTTTTTTGTGCTCCTTTTTATTTTTTTTTTAATTTTTTGGGGGCCTTATTGTTGTTATGGTTGTCTTTGGATTCCATTTGGTTAAGGACAATAATCGTGGGCCATGTTTTTTAATTCATTTGCATTTGGGTTGGAATTTTTTTTATGTACGTGGTTTTTGATTTCTAACACCTTTAATTTTTCCCCTTTTTGCCAGTTTTAACATATTTTTTTTTGTTTTTTTATTTTTATTTTGCTGGGTTCTTTTCTTGGTGTGATATGTATTAGGATTTGCTTACAAATGGGTCCTTGGATTTTTCTTATCCTTCTTCATTTCCTCTTCTTCGTCTTTCTTCCCCCCTAGTTTGGTTTCCGTTTGTAACCAGGTTTGTGTACGTGTTTTTGGATCTTTGAGAAGACAAAATGTCGAATATTGTGTAAATGAATACGTCTACTTTTTAATTTTGTATATATATTTTGCTTTCATTGATGTTGATACTTCTGGAGTTGTGTGCACTGAGTTTGGGTTTTTAAGTCATGTATTTGTGATAACAGTGGTGAGTTGTGCAAGGTACAGTGTTGATATATATTCTTCGGATGGTGATTTGTTTTTGGTTCATAAGGATACACTTAATGAACCATTTGTTATTATTTTTGTTTCCATTTCTTTATTTTTTTCATGATTGATAATTTATTTAGCTATATATAATGATATCTGTTTCTTTACTTTTGTTTCTTATATTTCCCTTTTTTTTTTTTTGATCTTCTTGAACAAATGACTAGAAGCATGTATATTTGTAAATTTTTGCTCTTTTTTGTTTTATTATTTGACCCTCATTTATTAAGAAAAGAAAATGAGAGAGGGAGGTCTGGTGCTTTTTTTTTTCCCTCATGGAATACTCTATGTCTGATTATGTGTCTGTATATGGTTGTTTTTGTATTGATTAGTCTCATTGTTTTGCTTTACGCATATAGGTATTAATAGTGTGCATAGTGTTATTCGCATGTTTGGTATTCTCTCCCTTTCTTCTTTCAAGCTTATTTACTACTTCCTCTCTTTGTGTGATTTCATTTACTGCTCTAATTTCATTGCTGTTGTTCTCATGGTTGTCTTTGCCAAAGCTTACAAAGTTGCTTTCAATAGATAATTGGTATCATTAAATACTTTTCATGTATATAATTCTATCTATGCTTCTTTATAATAAAATGTTGTATTTATGTTTTCTTAGTTTGACTTTGCTGTGTTCTATTGTTGAGGAGTGTATATTCATCTTTTCGTGAATGTTTCATTGACAAAGTAGTTGTATTGCTTTTTCACTTATTTGGAACAAAGAATTTTCAGTGTTTGTGTATGTGTGCATGTGTGTGTGTGTCTACATCCGTGTGTGTATATATCCTCTGTGATACATGGATCTTCTATTTATGTTAGGTTCAGTTTTGTCCTAAACTAATTATGTCAGTCTATGAACTAATTCTTAGCAATGATTTCAAAATCTCGTCATCTTTAATTGGGTTTACTTGGGATTGATTTCTTCCACAAAATGGGATTTTTGGTTTTTTAGGTTTCTTTGAAACCTATGTTATGTTTGCCCTTGACTTCGCTTCTTCTTCTTTTCTTTGTTTTTTTAGCATGGTCATTCTAAATTAAAATTGTAACTATATATTCTCTATGACATATGGATCTTTGATTTATGCTAGATTCTATTTTGTTCTAAATTAAGTTTATCAGTTTATTGAATTATTGTTAGCAGCGGTTTTAAAATCTTATAATCTCTGATCAGGTTCATCGTATTGTTTTTATTTTGCTTGTGATTGGTTTCTTCCATGGATGGAGTTTTTGGTTTTTTGGTTTCTTTGATTTGAGTGTTTTGCATGCCCTTGACCTCGGTTTTTTTTTTTTCCTTTCTCTTTTCATGTTTTTAGTTTGGTTATACTTAATTAAAACTGTAGCCTTTCCACTTTATTCTCTTTTACATTATTGATTAGTTGACGATGATGGATGCATATACTTTGACACATTGAGTTTTATTCAGGTTTTCCAAACGTTACCGTGAGTATGTTATTACCTACACCAGTATTAAAACAACTTTGCTAATACAATTTCGTTATGTTTAGCAAAACCAGTTTTTTATTTTCTTAATTGTCTTTGGAGATTGCTTTTTACATACTTATTATACTATTTAAACTTAAATCACATTCATCAAATTGATTTTACAGTCATTTTTTGATCTTATCCTTTTGCCAAATGGTTTCATATGCTTTTTACTATTGTTTTATGTTTTCTTTGGTCATTCAACTAATCATAGTCTTTTATCTTATGGAGATGTATATTCAGTTCGTACCCATTTGTGTATCACATTATGTATTCAAAATAATGTGCTACTTTTCTATTGGTAACTTAGTACCCATTTTGTGATTAGTTTTCTTATCTTAACACAATTAGGTTACTGTAACTAATTTATCACTGTTTTATTTGTAATTCAAAACAACATTTATAAATTTACTGTCCTATTTATGCATAGTCTAATTGGTCAAGCAGGTTTCTTAATGCTCTTTTTTTTTTTTAATTTTATTTTCCAATTCCCCTCTCATTAAATAATTTTATCGTTATTCTACATTTCTGCCTTTGAATAAACAAAAAGAGATAAAAAAAAACCACCAAAATGATAGGTTTGACTTTTCTTTGTGTTTATACTCTAGTTTTTTGTTTTACATGTATTTTTGTTTTCCTATTCACCTAGTAACTTTTGGACAACCATGACTTTAATTTCATTCATTTGATTTACAATATGCATGTGGCATAATGTGTGTAACAAATTTTCTATTTAACAATATGGTTTTTATTTTTTTGGTTGCCACTAATACCTTAGTTCAAAAGAGTATTTTGTTAGGCAGTTAATAAATGGTTTGCAATGCGTAGAACAATAAATTTGTCACACATCATTGATATTGGCAAATGTTTGAGCCAACTATCCCATTTTTCTTTTATAATAAATTTGTCTGGACAAAAAAAAAAAAAAGATAATTGTCCATTTTAGAACTTATTATGTCTATGTAATTAGATGTGAGTGATAGAATCAATTTTTCACCCTTTTTGTTGTCCTTAGCAACTGCTTTCACAGAATCATTATCCTATTTATTGCTTGCATCTTATTTGACAAAATAATTTTAATACTGCGTTTTATTATTAAAAGCCTTTAATTTGTTTATTCATATACAAAGGAACAAAAATATACTAGTAATAAAAAAATTACATTTAATTTTAATTTAACATATTAGCTATTTTGTCCAAACATTTTCATTTAGTAGATTCTTTTTTCCAAATAATTATAGCCAATATTTAGTGTATTTTAACATGATTATTAATAATATGTAATTAGTTTAAATGTTATTGTACAGTTTTATTGATAATGTATTAGATTAAAGATATGCAACTATATTTGGACAAAAGATTATTTAATATAATTAATTTAAATACTATTATATAATATTATTTCAAGGATATTAAAGTGGAATTATATCACTATATTCAATCAAATAATAGTCTGGATTATATTTTTAAGCCTTAAGGAGTAAACACCGAAAACACGAGAGAGAGAGAGAGAGAGAAAGAAGAGGGGGAAGGGAGAAGAGAGAGCTTAGGAAAAACAATAGACTCTTCAACAAAATGAAAATTAATCAAGTAATTAACTCTTTATAATCAATATACATGTTTTCCTAATACCAATTGATATAAGCATATTTTATTTAAATTACACTTATCATCTTTTCTAAATTAATTATAATTTTCAATATAATGAAAAAAAAATTAGAAAAAGATAAACAAGGATTGAAAAGCTGAGGCTTAACTTATGTAATTACACAAATATTCTATAATACCCCAAATATACAAAACCATGTAATAATATAATATGATATAATATGTACAACATAATTTAACTTTATATACCATCAACAACATAATATAACAAATTTAAAAATTTCACAGCAAATCACAAGCATTTTTGCTTGTATATACATATAAATAGGAAAATGCAAGTCAAGACTACAGGCTCTGAAATCCTCAACACTTTAATACCATCACTTTCAAGTTAGCAAAAATTGAAAACACATGCAATCGAGCAATCAGAAGATGTAAAACAGCTGACACATATTAACCTCAGTTCGAATAATTCAAGTCAACATAAGTGGCAAAATAAGTAGGGTACAAAGAATAACAGAAAAAAGCTAGAGAAGACAAACCAAAACTTCATCAGAACCGATTTTACAAATAGTAACCAAAATTATGAAAAAGAAAAAAAATTATAAACAGAATCAAACCCCAAGAAGAGCCTCAATGGACTCGAAGAAGAGAGGTGCCATGTCAGGGTTTGGAGTCTTGATTGCACACTTGATTCCAGGGTTTCCAATGACTGCGGTGAGTTCGATCAAGAAGGGCGTTCCTTGAGGGAGTTTTGCAGAGAAGTAGAAGACATCTTGATTCGCGTGCTTGCGTCTCGCGATAAAGAACATGTTTGAAGCAGCCAGCCGGTCCAGAGTAGCTTCCACGGAGCTTATCACGACACCAGGGAAGTCCTTCGAGACCTCGTTTGAGTCGGGCAGGGATCTCCACGTCTGCAAGTGGGACATACATTGATATAATCAAAGACTCGGTAAACTCACTCATTAATCTTTCCTTTTAAAAAAACAGGAAAATAATCAATTGCAAGGAAAACGGTTTAGCAAGAACAATGTTGGGAATGAACATCATATTTATTAGTAACATATTAAGTAAATTCTTAAAAGAAGATGCAACTCCTGATCATGATGGTGGAGAATTAAAAGCAAACAGGAGATGATGAAGGTAGTCTTACCTCGAGAAAGCTTGCACGCTCCATTCTTCCTTCCTCAGTAAAGAACACGTGTAACAATATCTTATCATTGAAGTACCACACTGGTTGTTTATTGTTTTTCACGGCGACCTGCAGAAGTGAGCTTGGAGGACCTTGAGACATATTTTGGAACACAACCATTGGCAGAAGAGTCCTCGCGGATGAACCAGGTTGCAATTGTGGAACCTAATAGAACACGGGATATCGGGTCAAAAATTTTAGGCAAGGGAAAAAGGACCAAAACAAATAAATAAATAACCAAAAAAAATCTTATAGCTACCTGCAACGGTCCAGCAGCTGCAAGACCAAATGTGTTCTTGTTGAACTGGATCATGAAACCATCAAGAGGAATCTGTGAGTTGTTCTCAAACAGTAAACTGTAAAATATTTGGCCATCCCGTCGAGTGAGCTGAGCACTGATCTGCAAACCTTGACCAGTTGATTCAGGAAGTAAAACAGGCAATGGAGGGCTGCAATAAACATCAGAAAATTCAGTTAGTCCCATCAAGAGAAACATTCCTCATCGACTCCAGAACTCTGACAGGCAGTTCGCATGTTCCATCACACTTACCCAGCAGGAGTAGCAGGCTGATCCACAGGAACAATGGAACTATTTTCCAGGCCGATCAGATCAAGTAAATCTGGGACTGGAGCAGCAGGCGCTGGTTGAGTTGGCGCAGGACTTGGCTGTCTGACTCCAGCATATGGTACACTCCCTGAAGTACTTGGTGGAGATGCAGCACCATCAGCAACCTGAGCAGGAGATTCAGAATACCCGGCTTCACTGCCTTCAGCATACTCATCATCTTCCGTTCTCTGGGTTGTAGTCTTCACGCGTGTTACAAATGCTTCAGGCGGCTTGTGATACACAGAAGATAATGTAGCAATGTTGGCGAGAAGCTCATCTAGAAGAGATGAATCAAGCTGGTTTGAATCATCACTAATAACCGGCTTCTCTGCTAACACAACATCCTTTGCAGACTGTAACAAAAAGTAGCCCGGTCAGAGGCGGAAGGAAATATGTAGTCCTGAAAGAATATATCTACTACTGCATGCACTCACAACAAATACTCCATGAACAAGCCATCTACCAAGTGACCCTTATCCCGCTTCCAGTATTAAGCAGTAAAAAAGTCGACTTTACTTAAAATACCCCAGATAAGGAATAGGAGGGATTAGGCCATATATTGGACCATACCACATAAAGTAAGATCAAGACTTAGTTAAGTTCCGTTATCTAGCCTAATCTATCTAGGAGGTCAACTGAGAAGCAAATGTTAACTGTTGCATATGCATGAGACTCCATTAGCAACTATTCTGTCAAATGCATATCAAGACAGTCCTCACAAGCAACATCACCGCTCTTTTTCCCCAGAGAAACAGAATAAAAAGTGAAATGCATTTACTGTCTAAAGAAAAATAAATGTCCAAATTTTTTAGCTGAATCATACCTCAGGGTCAGTTGATAAGAGACGCCAATATATATACGCACGATCACGCAGGTCGGGGTTATCTGTTTCAATGGTCGCATTGTTCAAGACTACCTGTAAACACCAATCCACATCATGAGAATCTACTGAAATACTGTCTGCATATCTCAGATCTGCATTTTGGCTTTTAGTTTCAATTTATTAAAAAAAAAAAAAAAAGAATCAACCTCTTAATCACAATGGTAATTCCCTTTACATTAGTGACCATGCAATTGGTTGTCCGTGAATTTGCCATGCATGGTTGCACGTAAAACCACAACAATCGAATGACAATAATTTTCTACATTACAAAATGGTTTAATAATCATTTGATCTACACACAGTCAAGGACCATGAAGTTAAGCATACACTGACAGAGATTTATAAAAAGGGATTCCAGTCTGGCTACTTCGTTTTCAGTTGTATCAGGAATATTTTGTGAAGCCATAATAAGGCCATTTCAAAACGTCAAAGTTCTTTTAAGGGGTGTTTGGATCAAGGGTTTAGAGACATGGTTTTGGTGTCTCCAAGTCAAATTTTGTATGCCTTCAATATTTCTCCAAACCTCCAACAGTACTTACACGCATTCCCAGACATTAATTTTTTACCACATAATTTAAAATTCAAATCCTCTTATTTCTATAACAACTTTTTTCTAAAACATTTACCCCAAACACAATCTCTAAAATCATATCTGGTTTCCAAAACCAATATCTCCAAAAATACATCTCCATGACTCTATCCAAACTAACCCTTAGAATAGGTACCCAATTTGCTGTAAACTTGTAATCCAAAGCAGTCATTAACCATGACATTTGCCATACTCTTTCTTCAAATGTACAGGGAGAAACATGACCATTTTAATAACAATTTGACGGTTAAATGAAGGGGGGAGGGGGAAGGGGATCAAGCAATGTTACTGCTAGATTACTAAAACAGACCTGTATCATCTGCTGTGGGCCTTCAGTTGGCTTCTTAAGGAAAAGTTTGACAGTTGCAGTCAGCAGCTGCAACTGGACTTGTGCTGGCTCTTCGGGGAAACTCTCCAGAAAGCTCTCAAGGAGCTCATCAGCATTGTCAATTCTTTCCGCATATTCACCAATTATCCAGATCATTGATGCCTAAATCAAGTCAACAAAGAAAGAAAGACCATATATGTAAGCAAAGAAAAATTGAGGCTTGTTTCTATATATCAAGCAGTGAACCTGTACAGTAACAAGGGAAGGGACCCTAGTACCTTAGCTTCCGGTTCATCCAGTGTATCTAAGCTCTCACATAGTGTTGCAATAATGGATTCGTAGCTGTAAAGCCAGAGAATGATAAATAAAAAGGATTCATGAACATGTAAAGCACGAGAGAGAAAGAGAGAGAGAACACAAAGTCTGGAAGGAGAGAAACCCATCATTTTCACAAATCAAATTGTAACTTACGTGTTGGGATATCTCCTAAAGATATCTTTGATGACAATAATAGCCTCTTGAACCACATAATTCACTTTAATCTTAATCAGTTCAAGTAGAACACTAATGCACCGCTCAGCTGCTCTTTCTAATTTGATGGCACAACGGCCAATGGCACGAACAGCCTTTCTAACAAAATCTACATCAACTTCTGTAGCATACTCTTTAAACTCCAAGAGAACCTACAAAAACGAAATAGAAAAAAGGAAAAAAAAATGATTGAATACCATATTGCCAGTAGATAAGTTTAATAAGAACTTGTTAACTGTGAGAAAAATTTACACACCTGGTCTATATTTCGGTCAGACGCCAGCTTTATCATGATTTCTAACTTTTCCATCTTGACATAAATAGGATCATTGTACTTACAGAAGAATACCTAGCAAAAGGCTAACTAATTATAGGCAGGATTTTTCTACAATAGGCAAGAATCTTAGAAAATAGAAGGACAAGGCAAGAACCTAGAATATAATTGTATTAATTCACCTTAATTTCATGAGCAAGGATTGTAGGTCGTCTTTGTACTATAAGATTTATGTTCCGCAATGCAACATATTGTATTTCAGGTTCAGCAGAGAGTAGTGTCACAAGTGGAGGAGCCATCTTCTTGCAAAGATTTCTGACTACATCAGTACTAGTTATAAGTTCCATTTGTTGCAGGATCATCTGCAAGGAAAATGTAGAGGAAAGATTGTTGTAATGGTGGACATCGAAAGTATGAAAAATGTTGATGCAGTGGCAACGACGAGATTATGCCAAACAATCAGTCAAAGTGTCACCTTCACAGCTGAAAGTACAACTGCACAGTTAGCATGTTGTAGTCGTGGTGTAACTCTCTCTACTATGTTTTCAGCTTCACGAGCATCAGCTGCCTTGTATCTAGAAAGAGCATCCAGTATAAAAACTTGACCCCACCTGTGAACGTTGTCAAGTTCAAGTCAAACAATGAAATACAGGAATCACAAGGAAAGAAATTGCACAGCAATTACATGGTACATCAACAGAAAATTTTTATCAAAAGTAATAGCTGGAAATTCAAGAAGACCAATTAATTTTCTGAGATCAAAGGACTTAAATAAAAGAAACAAACCAAAATAAAGAAATAAGCAAATATTTTAAGTAAACTTACTCTGTGCATTCATTTAAAGCAGTGAGCAGCTTTGACAGTGTATGACTAGTGATCTCAAAAATGGGTCTGTTACTGTTCTCTTGAATTTCAGCAAGAGCGGCAACAGCATTTGCTACAACCATTGGATTGTTGTCAGATATCAAATCCTTGAGAGATTCCAGAAAACCTCTATCCTCAACCAACTCAGCATTTATGTCATAAAGTTTGGCAACACATATGGCCGCTGTCTTGCGAACATATGGATCATCATCCTGCCACAACAAATATATTAATCAGTACACCCTAAACTTCCTACCCTATCCAGATTACAGCAAGCCCAGAATGTCCCAAACTTTATCATTGGTGCATAACCTTAAGACATCTCTGAAGAGGATCACAAAGATATTCTGTAATTTTGTCAACACGAATGCACCCCATCGTGCGGACAGCCAATGCACGAATTAAAGGATTTGGGTCCTGCGAATCCTGCAGAAATGATCATGTAATATCCGTTACAGATGTACAATAGCATTATATAAGAAAATTACTCTACTCAAAAACTTTTGTTCGGATCAAAAATCAAAATCCATCTAATGATTACAAGTTCCTTGAATCTTTTGGGATAGCATAGGTTGTGCATCCTATAGGTGGTGTTATGCTTGTATCAGAACTTTCATGTCCTACTGTGGAATGCATTTATACGTTTCTTTCTCACAGGGAAAAATATGCCACACATAAAGAAGCGTCTCGCTTAACTTGACCAACTACATGGGGGTAACAGAAGACTTGTGTTTGTACTGGTTAATAAGCTCGAAACGAATGAAAAAATTGTGACATTACCATGACTAACAGCTAATATCTAGCATAAGAATAACACATTCTTTGGAAATTAAATTGAAACAAAATAGAAGTCATCGAGTATAATTTGGAGGGTACTAATCAAGGTAAAGCAAGATAGATCCTTCTGAGTCTGACTAACCATTTCATTGGTTGTATACTGAGAATTCCCTTACTTTAAACTGAAAATCGCAAGAGCATTAAACAATCATTTCTTCTTTTTGTCCTCCTAATGCTAAGACAGCATCATTCTCAAAATGTAGAAGAAATAGGGTTTATGGAAGGCTTTTACCTTGACAAAAGTATTCACGGCAAGAATAGCTAGGTCAGGCTGGCTTTTAGCATAATTAATGAGATACAAATAGACAAGCTTCTTCAGCTCCAAATTTTCTGTTTGCATGCAATTGACGACATCCGTGAAGAGTGATGAGACGTCCTTCCCAACTGTCATTGCAGCAATCACTTTCTTCACAGCATCTTTTCTCTTATCCTGCATCACATGTGATAGAACAATTTGACTCACAAACTCCTCAATTTGTAAGTCCTTTTTTTTTGTTTTAAACAAAAGGTCACCAGAAACTGAAACACACGGATTCATTTCTATATGAGTATGGAACAAAAAACAGAAGCTACCTCGGATTACAAACAACAATTTCCTAAGTTGCAATCTAATTAACATTCTAGAATAATAAGTTTCTTTACTTTAGTTCCCTAATTATCTGAAAAACCCTTAGAGATCTCATAGACGCAGTATTTAAACCCGCGAAACCGCGAGAAATCCACAATGTATGCTACAGCATAACAAGAAAATCCAAAGCTTCAAGTCGTTCACAAATCCACAATCGCGCTGAATTCACCAAAATCTCCGATTTCCTCCCATTTTCCCAGTGGTTCCCCAGGAACCAAACGGAACACAGATCGTCAACCGAAATCACACGGCATTCCTAATCCAGAAAACAGCTATATATATATATATATAAACGAAGCACAATTCTATAGAGCCAAGAAAAGCAATCCGAGCAACGGATCAAAGCGCGAACCGACAGATCTGCGCGCAAATCAAACACCGCAACGCGACGAATATCGAAGACCTAAAAGCGATCGTAGATCGTCGATCCGAGAGGTAGAAGCACACGGAAATATACATAGACAAGAAAGTGTAGATACAGAGAGAGAGAGAGAGAGAGATTGGGGACCTTGTACTGAGAATTGAGCTCCTCTTTGAGCTCGGGGATTTCTCCCTTCTTGGTGGTGGAGAAGTACTTGGAGTCGTGGCCGCTCATTTTTCCGGCGAGGCGTCGTCTCCGAGCAGACGAAGAAGAAGAAAGATGGAGAGACCAAAGGAAACGGGGCTTGGAGATCAAGGCAGACAAAGAAAACTGATGTCGAAGATGCTAACTGGTTTGGCTTAGGTCTGACGGGTACGATCGACCCGAAGTTATGGGTTTCTCTCTCTACTCTCTTTCTCTCTCTAGATTGAAGGAAACGGCATGGCGTTTTAATTGGAGAACAGTCAATCGTGGAACAATGGTCAAAGTCAATGTTAGAATTTGGAAACTGAACGACATTCTTTTTTTTTTCCTGAAGAGAACTACACGTCGTTTTGAGTGTTCATTAAAAACGACATTAAATTGAATACAAGATGTCGTTTTATAAGGCATGTCGTCTGCCATTTGAAGAGTAAAGAATGAACTACGGTTCCTTTGTATCATTAATTGGAACTTAAAATTTTGGTTTTAATTTTATTTTTTCTGAAAAATTAACAAAATTATAATTAAATCAATTAGTTTCAATTAAAAATTTTATTTCATTTTGAATTCGACTCATGAATCATTCAAGTTCGTACATTACATAAATAAAGTGGTGAGTGCTTGGATGGAATTTGAAAGACAAACTATACCTTATATCTTTATTTTTACTTTTATATTTTAAAAAATCAATAAATATTAAAATTAACTTTTGAAAGCTCAACCAGCTTTTATCTGAAAATATCCTTCTAAATCGTTTCAAACGTGTAGTTTATCTATATAGAAAATCTATAATACAAAAGAAAGTTTTGGACAAAAATTTCTTTTTAGTCTTTTTTTTTTTAAATCATACTAGTCTTTTTTTTTTCCCATTATATCAAGGCGTCATGTGGTGTTTCAACCACTAGGCACAAATATTTTTTTTTCCTGTTTTACCTATTCCGTACAATAAAACATGTGCTCTTCAACAAATATTATGTCATTCCAAACCTATATTCCAAAGGTGTAGGCAGAAAATCTATAATACAAAAGAAAGAAGAAAAAAAATTTTTGTGCACTTTTTTTGGGTACCTTTTTGGACTAAATTTGTTTTTTTAGTACTTCGTCATTTTTCTTTTTCTTTTTGGCCGAATTTTTTTCTTTTCATTATAGTCTTTTTTTTTTTTAAATCATAGTAGTCTATTTTTTTTTTAATTTATATCAAGACGTCATGTGGTGTTTCAAGCACTAGTCGATGGGCTTTTTTTTTTTTTTTTTGGCTTTACATGGCAAAGTATGTATTCTTCAACTAATATTAGAAAAATGTGATGTTAAATGCATCAATTTTAATACATTTTTAAATACTAATTCATGTGATACTATGTTGTTAAAATTTTTTTAATAATCGATATAATCTTTTGTTTTATAATTAATGTGCCAATTTAAAAAAAAATTACAAACACATAAATAAATATTTTATAATTGAAATTAAAAATTAGTGTACTTGATCTTATCGGTTTAGGAATGTCGAGAAGAATTCCTCTATCGTCTATTCTTAAATATTATAACTTTCACTGTTCAAAAAAAAAATCCTTCGCTTTGTTGCTAAAAGGAAAACGGCATTCACATTGTAGATAAAGGGAATGTCGTTTGCTCATTAAAACAGAAAAACGACGTCGAATGAGAAACAAAAAGGTTATGTATCCAAAATTATTGTGTATGTCGTTTGTTTCTCAAAAGGACATGTCCTCTAATTTCTCGAAACGACGCTCGTTTGCTCCCTTTGTTGGTTCAAAGCAACCGGGCTAGGAAAGACCCATATGTTACTTGGGCTTTGGGCTATCCCACCCATTGGGCCTGGAATCTCCAGTGGACCCCACTAGAATCTACAGCCCGTGCCAGCGTTGGCAGTTTCCTTCATTGCCTATATATATTCGACCGTCGCACCTTACAAACTCACTGAAATCTCTGGTTTCGAGTTCCAAAAAAAAAAAAAAAAAGAGAAAAAATCGCAACTAAATCAAGAAAATCCCAAATAATAATCTGAACTTTTAATTTCCTTTTCGTTCCTAAAAATCATGGGTCACGGTACTTAATTCATTCAATTTCTCTTTCTCTGATCCGAACCCAGATTTTTTTTAATTTTTTTTTTCTAATTTTTGAAGATTATTGAATAATTTTTCTTGCTAATTATTCGATTTGATTTTTTTCAGGTGACCACAAAGGTCGTCCTAGTAAAAAGCTCAAATCATCTGCCAAGGTTTTCTTTTATCATTTTTAAATTTTTTTTGTAAATTTTAATAATGTCTTTTTTCCGCTGTTATTATGTTCTGATTTCATCGAGCAACGGATACAGGAAGAGTATAGGAGCGCGGTCATTGAGGATGAAGATTCATATTTTGGCGATGAAGGGGACGACGATTTGCGCGAAGGTATGGATTTTTTTTTTATTGGTGAATTGTGTAATTTTCATGTTTTTATTTGGGTTTTTGAAAATTTGATTTTTTGAGAATTTAGTTTTTCAATTTGTTAAATCTAAGGTGAGGGAAAAAAGAGGGATTTTAGCAAATTAGAATTGAAACCGGACCACGCCAATCGGCCATTGTGGGCTTGTGCCGATGGACGGATTTTCCTCGAGACATTCTCTCCTTTGTATAAGCAAGCTTATGATTTCCTCATCGCCATTGCCGAACCCGTCTGCAGGTACTAAATTTCAAGCCTTGAGATATGATATAGATTAGAGCCCGTAAATGGAGTTTATGTTTTTGGCGGATTGTTGAACGTTTAATGAATGTGTAAAATGAATGATTTCTAGGCCAGAATCGATGCACGAATACAATTTGACCCCTCATTCACTTTATGCGGCGGTGTCTGTTGGTTTAGAAACCGAGACAATCATAAATGTATTGAATAAGCTGTCAAAAACCAAGCTTCCAAAGGAGATGATAGACTTTATACATGGTTCTACTGCCAATTATGGCAAAGTGAAGCTTGTGCTTAAGAAGAATCGGTACTTTGTCGAGTCCCCATTTCCGGAGGCAAGATATCTTTTTTTAACCTTTACTCCTTTCTTTCCTTACCTGCTATGTGTAAAGACTTCCGGGATGCTAGAATTTGGGTGGCAATGAATTTGCAGGTGTTGAAGAGGTTGCTTAAGGACGAGGTTATATCTCGAGCAAGGATTACTTCTGAGGTCAGTAGTGGTTCCTTAGTGTGCTAAAATTTGTAGCTGCAGGTGCTATTGTTGTCCATTCTAAGTCATTGCAGTGGCACTTATGCATTGATTTATTAGAGGTTTTAGATGATAAAGTTAGCTTTCACGGATCTTTTATGGGTTAACTACGGCTATGTTTGTAGTCATTATTTCTTTCTCAAGCTTGAACTTCATCCTGGCTTTTAGAGGTTCATACATTGTCAATTGCTTCTACATATTTGTTTGTTCAGTTTGTGGAATACTAATTTTAGTGCAAGTTTTCTACTTTAATTACTGACTTGCATTTGTCTTCACCCTTACCTCTCTGCATGTCATTCATCATGTTTGCACACTGGCACCTGTCTTGTGATGAAATCTTAATCCAAGTTTTTTAGGGTTCGCATGGAAATGAAGGATTTACTATTAGCAAAACTATGGGTGAGATGGGAACTGGTCCTGATAGTTTGTTGAATGAAGCTGAATTGGCAGCTGCAGCTGAAGAAAAAGAAACTCACTCCTTCGAGATTGATCCTTCACAGGTATTGAATGTGAAGTGGCAGTAGATTAGATTCTATATAGCCTTTTTTCCCCCCTTGTAATGAATCGCACCACTTCTGCTAAAGCTCTGATTCTAGTGGTCATGGTCTTATTATTAATCCTCAATTTTTTTTAGCTGCATATCTACTTCATTTTTTGTCTATTTCTGATCCAAGTCTGTCATCCCGATTTATGATTCGTGTCTTGAATCTATTGATTATGGGGCCTTACAATCATACACACACACACACACAAAAAATTCAATTACTATCAAGAGATTTAAAATGTTAACTAGTCAAGAACCCTACCCCCCCTAAAATAGATGAATGCAAGGCTTACGTTAGGATCAACGGTGTTGTTTGTGCCTAGGATTTCCTCCCAGTAGCTCGTTATCTTTGGATTCTTGCTTTAGATCAGAAAGTTCTAAATGGGCATTTTCTTATCAACAGGTTGAAAATGTCAAGCAACATTGCTTGCCCAATGCTCTAAATTATCCAATGTTAGAGGAGTATGACTTCAGAAATGATACAGTAAGCACAATGTATTTTCCCTTAATATAGATAGTTGGCGGTGTGGTATAAGGTTTCTCTGATTTTATTTATGTGTTTGCCGTATGGTGTCTGATAATTTCTACCATGTGTGGGTTTGATGCTGCAGGTCAATCCTGATCTTGACATGGAATTAAAGCCCCAAGCTCAACCTCGACCATATCAAGAAAAGAGCTTAAGTAAAATGTTTGGAAACGGTATGTGTATGTTGCAAATCTGAGGATATAATTCAACTGATATATACATACATTATGGGAAAGTTCTGTTGAAAATTTCAGGAAAAAAAAAAAAAGCATTTTTTTTTTCAATGAAAATGACAATCATTTTGTATAAAGAATGATTTATAGAGCACAAATAATTAGGCATTCTGGAGAGAGTTTAGGAAGGGTAGACTGTTCCAACTTGTCCATTTACCTTCTTCTATTTCTGGGAATTTACAATAATTTCTTTTATTATTCACAATGGTCGTAATTCTTGATATTGCTTATCATAATGGGACTTAATCAAGTTTTGTTCATAAATAAAATTCGACTTGGTCTCTCGACTCCATTTTTTTTAATTTGCAGGACGAGCAAGATCTGGCATTATTGTGCTTCCTTGTGGTGCTGGAAAATCTCTGGTTGGTGTATCTGCTGCCAGTCGAATTAAAAAGAGCTGCCTCTGTTTAGCCACAAATGCTGTGTCTGTGGATCAGTGGGCATTTCAGTTTAAGCTATGGTCAACCATCCGAGATGACCAAATTTGTCGTTTCACATCAGATAGCAAAGAGAGATTCCGTGGTAATGCTGGGGTGGTTGTAACAACATATAACATGGTTGCTTTTGGAGGAAAACGGTCTGAAGAATCTGAAAAGATTATTGAAGAAATAAGGAACAGAGAATGGGGATTACTACTTATGGATGAGGTAACCAAAAAAATTAGTGGCTTAAGAAATTTTGGAGCTCTTTATTGAACATCAAATAACATTGGTTTTGTTCAGGTGCATGTAGTTCCTGCTCACATGTTTAGAAAGGTCATCAGCCTCACTAAATCTCACTGCAAACTTGGGCTCACTGGTATGTATGTTGTAATTACAGTAAATGTCAAGTAGCATACAGCCTTTATTATTTCCATTTAGAGGTGAAAATCTGCTGTGATTGTAGCTACACTTGTGAGAGAGGACGAGAGGATTACAGATCTGAACTTTCTTATTGGTCCCAAACTGTATGAAGCAAACTGGTTGGATTTGGTAAAAGGTGGATTTATTGCAAATGTACAGTGTGCTGAGGTTTGGTGTCCAATGACAAAGGAGTTTTTTGCTGAATATTTGAAGAAAGAGAACTCCAAGAAAAAACAGGTACATGTATGCTGAACATATTCTTGTCAATATTTGAGCAAAGAGAACCCTAGTAGACAGATTCCTAAGTATAGTTGTATTCTTACATGGTTGTTTACTATGCTCAACTCGTAGGTTAATAACCTCTTAAACTTGCAGGCACTCTATGTGATGAATCCTAACAAGTTTAGGGCATGTGAATTTCTCATACGGTTTCATGAGCAGCAACGTGGTGATAAGATAATAGTGTTTGCTGATAATCTATTTGCACTCACCGAGTATGCAATGAAGCTTCGCAAACCCATGATCTATGGTGCTACCAGGTTGTTTGTCAGTATGGTTTTTCTCCTGTGTATAGTTTTTCAATTGCTTTGTTTCACATCTAGCCTTGTTTATGTAAATATGCTGCAGCCATGTTGAGAGGACAAAAATTCTTGAGGCTTTCAAAACTAGTCGGGACGTAAACACAATTTTCTTGTCCAAGGTACTCTACTAGCATTTTTATTTTCTTGCTCGTGTTTAGAATCATAACGAAATAGATTATATGGTTTTTCACTTCGTTGTAATTATAAATAGATATTTCACAGCTTTATGTATTGTTAATGACTTGAGCCTTCATATTTATGATAACCTGTTTTATGAGAAAACAACATGATATCTCAACAAGTTAAGATATATATGTGTGTGTGTGTTTTTTTTTTTTTTTTTTCATAGGAAATAGCTGTTTTATCTAAGAAGCTAAGGGGGCATTTGATACACACTTTTAAACTGCATTACATTTAAATGCCATGCAATTTTCCTCCAAATGCAAAAGCATTTCATTCAAATACTAATCAAATCACATTTTAAATCCAATATAATCACTATTCGTTATTTCACTTTTTCTATTACTTTTATTAATTACATCATATATTCTTTCTCTCTCTCTTTTTTTCCTCTCTACTTTTACCCATCACATCACATATTTATTATTAAAATACAATTCAAATACTTTTCACCCAAACACACGTTGCATTCAAATGCAATGTTAATACTTTTTCTCGAAACACAAATTGCATTCAATGCATTGCATTCAAACGCAATGCAAATGCAATATGTTCACCAAACGGACCATAAAAGTTTTTATCATAAGCTGGAAAAGTTACATTCTTTGTCCAGGATGGTGATTTAATTCTTAATGTAAACTTCAGGTTGGTGATAATTCTATCGATATTCCCGAGGCTAATGTGATCATTCAGATTTCATCACATGCTGGGTCAAGACGTCAGGAAGCTCAGCGCTTGGGTCGTATTCTTAGGGCTAAGGTTTGTTTTCGTACTATTTTTGGCGTGCTATCTTCTTATATTGAGATAACAGATGTCAACTTTCATTCATCTTTTCCTGTATGGAACTTCTTGTGGCCCAATTGATAGCTCTTATTATTGACAAATTTTTTTTTTTTTATAACCTCTCTTATTATTGACATTATTCTTTGTGACATGATACATAAATTATTACTCGTACCATACATAGCTCTGGCCTAAATATTTGATTTTATGTTATTGGGTTCAACAGGGTAAGCTTCAGGATAGGATGGCAGGAGGTAAAGAAGAATACAACGCATTTTTCTATTCCCTTGTTTCAACTGATACACAGGTCTGTTATTCCCTTTAATTGTTTTTATATTGATTAGCGTGCTTGCACATATAATACATATTTTGTTGGGATTGATATCCAACAATGTAATAATCTTAATTGCAGGAGATGTACTATTCAACTAAAAGGCAGCAGTTTTTGATTGATCAAGGTTATAGCTTTAAGGTATTTGACGCTGTTCTGTCATCTGTTCAGTTTACTTCACGATGCAAATATCAGCTTTTTACAGCCTCCAGGAACCAGAAATTTGTTTGGTTATAAACAACTTGATTATAGGATCTCATAAAGTTGTCTAATTGACCTGTAATCTGTTCTTCTGAAAGGTAATCACAAGTTTGCCTCCACCTGATTCAGGAGCCGATTTGAGCTATCATCGGCTTGAAGACCAATTGGTTCTTCTCTCCAAGGTATTTATGTAGCTTCTTTTGAAGTCTTCACTTTTCTCCTAATGCAACTTCTTCATGGTAAAAATTCCTAATTTGTTTGTTGTATACCATTACAGGTCTTGAGTGCTGGAGATGATGCAGTTGGGTTAGAGCAATTAGAAGAAGATGCAGATGACATAGCCCTCCATAAAGCCCGTCGTTCTATGGGTTCCATGAGTGCCATGTCTGGTGCAAATGGAATGGTATATATGGAATACAGGTATGCTGTCTCATTTATCTTTTGTGATGCCCGGAGATTGTTTCAGCGACTTATGTTTTCCCCTCTCTCTCTCTCTCTCTCTGTGGCTAAATATGTATAGGTTGGCATACCCTTGTAACCCTTGCTGCCGAAATTGTTTTAGTTTCCCGTGTGTTTTTTTTTCCCTGAATAGAAGCTTATAGGACAGGGGTTTGGTGTTTTCATATACCCTGGGCTACATAAAGGAGCCTCCCATCACCGCAAAGGCAACTGGACCACCAAAGTAGGACTCAAACAACTACCTTTAGGGTCATAGGACACAAGCCTTAAAAAGCCATTTGGATTATGAGATGCTGCTTTGTAATTTATTATCTGATTGTGCAGTGCGTTTTCTATATCTGTTCCTGTTACTCATCCTTTATCACCATCAACCTTGCTCCTTTTTACAGTACCGGAAAAGGCAAACTTGTTGGGCACGGCACGAAGAACAAGCCCAGGGATCCAACCAAGCGGCATCACTTGTTCAAAAGACGTTATGGCTGAGAGTGCGGCAGAGGGAGACATACAAACTCAGAAACTTCTACAAATTTTACATGTGAAGAAAAACATTACTGATGTTTGCTTTTCCAAGTTGGGTATTAGCACTGAAACTTGGAAACGAGAGAGTCCAGTATATCTAAAAACCGAGATATTGCCGAATCAAACCGTCCAAGCTTCTGATTTTTCAAATATTTGTTCTGCCTGTTCGTACATTCTTACACTTGAGGATACTCAACAATGCATGTGCTTCACCTCTGATTGTCAAATATGTTGGAAGGATTTCTGATGTACTATTCTACTAGGGAATGAGCATTTATACGGCTATAATGGAGGAAAATAGGGCGTGCTTGTAATTTTCTCCTCTTGCTTTAAGCTAGGAGTGTAAATCAGGAACTGGCCCCAGTAAATAATGGCATTTAAGTGATTTTTGGTTTTGTGTATACGGATGATTGATAATGAAATTTGGTGGCGTTTATTAGCGAGCGAGAGAATTCTATAGTAGGACGGAAGCTTTTATTTTATTTTATTTTTTGCTGAATTACAGGCTTTTATTTTGAATCGTAAAATTTATATTAGAAATTGTTAATGTTGCATTATGTTGACAAGATTTTAATTAAAAAAATGTTTAATAGTAATGATATCTACCATAGAAAGCTTATTATTACTTAATAAAAGCTTTTGAGTTGCGAAATTGGGTTATCAGCATTTTTGTTTTTATTTTTTCACTTGCATACAATCGTAATGGGGTTATGGATTCTGAAATCAAGTAATTTTGTAGTTTTTCATCGGAAAAAAAAAAGTAATTTCGCAGTAATTTTACTATAAGATTTCTTATTTTTATTATAGGATTTCTTATTTTTATAGTATCAGAATAAATTGATTCTTAACCAGTTAGGTTAATTTTTTCATGGTTTTTTACGAGTGCTTATGTTAAAAATAGTACGACACAAAGTTATTGTTAGATCATTAAAAAATTAATTAGTCTATCTACATCTTTATTAATAATGTAAGCTCATATTCATCTACATCTTTCATTTGTTTAGCTCCCAAAAAAAAGGGGGGAAAAAAAAAAACAACAGCAACAAGAAGGATGGAGTGGATCTTCATTCCCAGCTTTTATCAAAACGGGACCAGATTATAGCATTAACCTGGTGTTTTGTATGAAAAATGACTAAAAAAGGGGATTTAGACGAGTATGCATGGCCATATGTAGCAGTTATTTTGCACCACAAATTATGTTTTTTTTGTTTTGAACCATACATGAAAAACTGGGATTCCTTGAGAACACTGAGACATCAAAAGGAACTTGTTTTGTATAAAAAAAAAGACTCAAAAAGGGTATTTAGATAAGTATGCACGGCCATACTTAGGAGTTATTTTGCACCTCAAATTATGTTTTTTTGTTTTGAACCAGACATGAAAAACTGGGATTCCTTTAGAATACTGAGACATCAGAAGGAATTTGTCTGCAAGGTGTCACTATCTTGAAGTTGGTAAGTGAGCCCACGAAACAAGTACTTTTATGACAGACTTGATGGATGACTTTTATGGATTCTTCGCACGTTGACAGAATATATATATACATAAATATATATTTTTATATTAATATTTTTTTTTCTAGCTTGCAAAGACCTACGGGGGCTAGCATTTTGACTGCTTTTGGGACATTCCTCTTTGATCACTTTGTGTATGGAAACTGCACTTGATTGTGAATGACCCACCATATTGACAGTAGACCCCATTTTATTTTGATTTACAGCCAAGGAAAAGAGCCACTCTCTTCTCATCAAAGCCTGAAAAAGATTCACTTCACCAAGCCATACTCAAGACACTACCCATTATTACCCTTATACACTATATATTTACATATATACGTGTGTGTCTATATACATATATATATATAGAGAGTGAGAGAGAGAAATAGAGAGGTAGTAGACAAATTGAAAAGAAACTAATACTATAGTTAGACAAAGCCAACTAGAATACTAAATTTAGCTTTGAAATGGACAGTCACTCCCAATCCTAAGTAGTGGAGACAAGAAGGGAAAAAACAAATCATTTACAGTAAAGGAAGACCGAATGCACAATTCATAGAAAGTAGCACCAAATAAAATAACATTCAAAATATTATGAGAATCCCTCTTTCGTCAAACCATAAGGTATTTGATGGCTGAAAACCTGAAATCACTTCGTTAGTGAAGCTCTCTCTTAATTTGTGATTGTGAGAAAGACATACAAGTAAAAGAATCCACTATCCCAGTTAAATACATGTGTTAATTTTTTTTGAAAAAATTAAATGGGATAATTTTTTAAAACTAAATAATTTTTGATTTTACATAAAAATTAAAGAGGGTAATACCAAAATAAAACATTAAAATTAGGTCCTCGATATAGTTTGAAGAGACACCTTCGGGACAATAATATTTTGTTTTATGTAACAAACATTGATATATTGTATTTTATGGATAAAATTACGAATCCAACTCTTTAAGATGTATTGTTAGATCATGGTGCATGGTTGGTGTATTTCAAAATCTTAGGATATGTTAATAGTATAAGGGATACAGTTCCAACGGAATTTATACAATCGATCTTGTTTCTTTTTTTGTCTCTATAAGGAAAATTTATCTTGTTTCTTAGTACCACATAATAATCACATAATATGCTAATTGAAAAACTTACGGTCTATAATCATTCATGCATTAATGTTATTCTTCTTCAACCTATACAATTATCCCCTTTAGCATTTGTTTTTCTTTTTCTGAAGGAACCCTAGTATTAGTTTTAAGAAGCTTATGACTTTTTCTTTGCCTAACATATACCTATCTTATCATTTTGTGCTCTTGCGTTGAATAGACTGAGAAGTGAATATTTTGCATGACCGTCTAAAATGAATTAGTCCCTTGTAAAGAAAAGAGACCAATTTAGTTTTTCTTTTCCTGCCCTCTCCCTCTTATCTCACACTTTACTAATAGCGTGCCAAAAGTTTCATCATTAGCCTAATGAGGCTCCCTATCATGTCTGCTATATGGACATTTTAAAAAAATAATTAAACCAGTCCACTTAAATTTGTCATGTTAACCATTTGTGCACATACTTATTATATGGTTTTCTGTTAATAATTCAAGAGACAAGCAACTGTTTGAACATGGAATTTTTGGTGCACCAACAAAGACTTCTTTTAGACCACAAAAAAAAAAAAAAAAAAAGATCGTTTCGGAGAAATTTTTAGCAAGATTATAGTTTAAAATTGTCAGATTTCCTTTAAAATTTAAATGATTGAAAATCTAATAATTCAAAATTATATTCTATTAATAAAATTATTATTATTTATATAATTTACAACATAATTCTCCGAGTATCTTTGAATTTTGGAATTAGCCTAGCTAGTGATGACTAATCTTTTACACAATCTTACAGCAGTGCAATGATAGGCATGTTGAAGTTACAAAGATTAAAAAACTAATTTTCCTGTTATATTGTGCTAGTCAAAAGCGAGTCTTTGGAATCATTAGTGTTTGTGCTTATACTGATCAATTTAAAAACTCATTCTTTTCTTTACTGCTCGCCCCATTAAGTTTTCTTGTGTTGTGTCGACTGCTCATCTCTCTCTCTCTGTCTCTCTCTCTCTCATAGACATTTGCAAGATTGATTAGAAAATGATGCCATCAACTATAATCACCCGAATGACACATTTTGGAAGCAAATAAAAAGAAAAAAAAAATTAATGCTGCAAAGCCGTAGCTAAATTGAAAGAGATTCGGTCTTAAATCTATGTCTCCTTTTGCCACTTTAAATGAGATGTTTTTTTTTTTTTTTGGCTAATTTAAAGGCTCGAGTCATAAACCATTCATCGTTTTATCGTTCTCTTTATAGGTTGAAAACCACCTTCCCTGGGCGTCGAAAGGAGATGGGCTCCCTCAACATCCTGTCAAGTCCGACACCACAAGCAACCCTACTCGTGCTTCAACAGATTAAATATAAAACCAGTATGCGTGCTACGGGGTTCTAACTTGGGAGGATGAGGAGGGATGCCACTCCTTAGCCATCCTAACCACCCCTATGGATATATGCTCATTGTTTCTTTATGGGTTTCCATTGGCATTTTTGGTAGAGGTGATATCTGTCTATAGGTTATCATATCTAAATTAAACAAGGAAAAAAAAAAGAATTTTGTAATAAGATACGAAGAAATCATGATCTATTGATATGACAACGAATCAGTTTGATAAATGAGTTTGTATTTATAATTCAAACTTTTTTTTTTTACAATGAAAAAATTTTAACTTTTTTATTTGAATTGTGAGTTCAAATCCATTTGTCAATAAGTGCAAAGTTTTTCAAGTGATTAATTAAATTAAACCACATGTATGTTTATAACAATTTTTTTAATTGTTTCACAATAACATAAACGCATGGTAACTATTCTAATGATTTTCACATTTTATGGTGCGAAACTACATAGTAATTATTATAGTGTATCACCTCCAAAACATTAAAAAGAAAAAAAAAAGAAAAAGTTCTACCGGAATAATAGGGTTTTAAATGTTTGATTACAACATCTTATCATATTAAGAAAAGCATATGAATTTAACGAAATTTAATAAAAAAATACGATGGTTTTAAACTAATGCCACTAATTTATGGCAGAGAAGATTCCAAAAATTGGGAGTTTCATTTTTTTTTTTTTCCCGGCCTAGAGGTTCTTGCACACTGTCCATCTTTTTTATTTGGTGGGTCAAACTAACAGAATAGGGAGATTGAAGCATCTCTTTGGTTTTAGTCCATCTTTTTTATTTGGAAAAACAATTATTAGGAGCTTTTTGATTAAAGCATCTCTTTAGTTTCAGTGCCAAAATATCATGCATATTAACAAAGTTTTGAAATAAGAAATTGAATTTGTAGTACTGGTATGGCAATGAGATCTATTCAGTTTCGGCGTCGTTTCATTTCACATTCTGTTCAACTTTACCAGCGATCGCATCCTGTAGATATGGTTCTCTCTGCCGGTAGTGCAAACTTTAAAATAAAAAAATTGGTATATAAATATGTATGTATATATGCACATATATATATATATATACGATGCTACTAGCTAAACGTAGAGGTTGACACATGGGCAGTTTCGCTTTTGGAGGTGCTTTGATTTAAATATATGAATTATTTTTGTACTGAATTGTATTTAAATACGATAACTTGTTTTAAGTGTTTTGTTTTTTTTTTTTTAAATGTGTTTTCAACCGTCTAAAAAAGAAAAACAACAACATTTTTCAATTTACTTGGGGATTGAAAGAAAGCTACTTTGTACCGATTTAGATTATATGTCTTCTTATTTATATTTATATTTATATTCTTTCAATAAAATTATAATATATATATAATTAATTTAATTTTTTAATTGATATGATAAAATATTATAATTAAATATATATTTTTCTTCAATATATTAAAATATTATTGAAAGCCACAAAGAGAATTAAAATAAAAAGACATTATAATTGAATTTTTTAAGTATACATGTCTCTCCGACTCAAACAAAATAATTAATCTAATTAAAATCGTATTAAAATAGTACACAACTTTCAAAATTGGACATATTTTTGACGATTCACTATAGTAGAATTATCAAGTCTTTTCAGTTGTTTTGAAGCTAAATCTGCTATTAACAATCTCAAACAAGAAGGTCTTCTTTTTTTTTTTTTTTTCAATTCAGAACATTGCAATAGTTGAGAATATGTTCCTCTACGTATATCGTATGCGCGTGTTAGAATGTTTGGAAGAGTGGCATCGTTGTGGCTAATGATTTGACAGCACAAAAAAGCGCTGAAATATAATAAACTGCATAAAAAAATCATCATCCCCTAGACTTGGAAATTCTTTTGACTGCATTCTGATTGGAAATGGAAGCAATATGATATGATATTCAATTTTATTTTATATTTTGTTTTACTTTTCCTATTTCGGGTATGAAAGTTTTCCGATGAGGACAGAACACAAATAATTACCCAAAAAATTTATTTTTAAATCATCATGTTAAAATGCATCTCGTTTTTTAATTTTATTATATACATATTTATTTTTTTTAGAAATAAATATATTTAGTACTTAATTTATTTTTATATCAAAATTGACGTTATTTTTCTTTTATTTAAATTCTCTCTTTTTTTTTTTTCCAATAATGATGAATTTTACTAAAGTGTTTATATTTATTTATTGGATGTTTGATACAATTGTTTACGTGATTAGTATAAATTTAATGTCTTTATTATAATGATCATATTTATATATAATCTTTATAATAATTTTCATATTTACTTTTTATATATTTAGTCTAATTGTTTATATATATAATCTAATTGTTCATATAATAATTATTATAATTTTAATATCTTTATTATAATTATCGTGTTTACTTTTCAAATAATTATCACAATTTTAATAATTTAATTATAATTATTGTATTTACTTTATCTTAATAACCAATTATTTATTACATTGACCGTTTTTCACATAATATATACTTTATATCCTTTTTATTTTACTATAAATCAGGTAATTAAACTGTCGTCCTTTTTTATAACAAATCAAGTAAAACGGTCCTTTTTTTTTTAAGAAAAGATTTGCTTAGTTTGATATATTTTCAAGAATTATTTCTTTTTTTTTTATAACAATTATGTATCTATTTATTTTCAATTTGTTATGAGAGGATAATACAGTTTTTAAAAGTACTAATTTAGACAATCATGTAAAAAAATGAACATTTTTTAAATCCTAGTCTCTAATTTAGATATTCATGTAAATAACCTAGAAAATATTGGTTTTAGCCCAAAGAAAGCATACTAATGGGATTTAGATTATATGTTCTCTTATTTGTGTTCTTATTCATATCTTTTAAATAATATTGTAACACGTGTATAATTAATTTGATTTTTTAATTAATGTGATATAATATTATAATAAAAATATATTTTTTATTGACATATTTGAGAGAACATGAAAAGGGAAAAATAAAGAGATACACGTGCTGATAATTGTCAAAAGATAATCAATTAACTTTATTTTCCCACAGAAGCAAATACAAACATCAAATATTATAGGTTCGAACATGACCATTATAACTTAAGTGCAGCATCATGTTTTTTTTTTTTTTTAATAGTCAACAGTACGTGGGTGCCAATTTGTTATGTACTTTTTTTTTCCCCTTGAATTACACTGATTGTTGAATAGAAAATTATGTAGATGAGTTTTTGGACACTTACTTAAACATTGACAGAACTTTTGTCTTCCAAGAAAATAATCAATCCTAATTAAAATGTTGATTGACTTATCTAATCAATTAAACCAATTAGTTATTAATTATTTTTAAGAAAATACAAATTTTAATTCAACAAAAATTAAGATATTTATTAAAAAATACTAAAAATATCTCATTTTCTAACATATGCTTTGTTTAATTGACAAAGATAGAAGGGTTGAAGTACTCCCTCAATGTAGGTGGTTGCCAGATGATATCAGGGAATATTATAGGCATATTTACTTATTAATTTTTGCCCCAAATTATGTTACAATTTCTCAACCTATTCGAAGAATAAAACCCCATTTCGGGAATCCAAAACTGCTCTGCAAAAAATATTAAAAGAATAATAAAACAAATACTTAAAAAAAAAAAAAAAGCTACTTTGGTGAGGAGTGGCTTTGTTTTATTTATTTATTTATTTATTTATTTTATGGCTGCTTAAGCGTATGGTATGTACAACGTACAAAGTTATACTTTCACAGAATAACATGCCAGTTAGTGAGTACCTAACGTCATGCTCCAACTAAGATTTGAAAACTTTTTGCCTTTTGTTGCTGCCAATTATCAGTCTGCAGAAACTGCCCTAATCCTCCAAAAGTAAAACCAACTTGTATGACCCAATAATATTAATTTGGAATTTGACAGCAGGTGATAAGAAGAATTTCACCCGCATGTGTACGTGTATTTTATAAAAAGTTTTGAAAGTGTAAGCTTGCAAGTTGCCTAAGTAAATCACTTTCATTCTCAGAGTTGCCAAAGGAGGAGATCTTTCATACAAGGATTACTTGTGTATCATACACAAAAGTTTCACAATTAGAGGATATTGATTTGAACATTTAAAACCCTAAAAACCTATTTTCATGATTAGTCGGCTAACTGAAGATTTAGCAAGGTTTCTAACAAAACATTGGTCAATGTAAACTATAATTGCCCGACATATCCATTAGATTTTGGAGGCAGTAAAATTAAGGCAAAATCATAATCAATTCGAATCTTTTGTAAATCCCACTAGTGGATATAGAATTCATTGAACCAAAATCATCTTTTATTAAACTTTGTTCATCCTTCATGTACAATAATTCAAACGTTGTCACTAATTATTATGTTATGTCGGCTTCAGCTTCCAAAAACAGGAGTGACTTGTGATTTTGGAATAGCAAAACTGTAATGGCATTAATTTCTTCCTATTAAAGATTCATGAACCTGACTCTGCCAACATTACCAAATGGTATATGTATATGTTGCTTTTTTTTTTTTTTGAAATAAGGTAAAAACATTTCTCAGGACGAAAGGAAAAATAAATGAAATAGAGATAATATTATTATTGAGAAAGTTTTTTTGTTGGAGAATTTCATAAATAGTACCTATTGTAAGTATTTTTTTAAAACTGTTCAGATATAATTAAACAATTAAGATTCACTTGTTATAATACATTATATCTTATAAAATTATAGACCAATAAATTAAAAAATTCAAGAAAAAAATTATTAAAAAAAACCCAAATTTTCACTTCCACCAGAGGCTCACCCCACCAGCAACGCCCCCATCTATGACCTATGAAACCAGCTACCCTCTAAGATCCACCGGGGGCACACCGCCCCACCAAATGTTGATTCTTAGCCACATCAAACAAGGACATAGGAAAGCCCATCGTATCAAGCCTAAAACAATTTTAGGGAAAATTTCCCTTTCACAACCTGCGCTTATGCTCGCCGAAGCCACCACTCCACCGCCACCACATCCTCCAACCCACCCCCACCACCATAGAGGAAGACCTCAGTTCAGACTTTCATGGTTTCCCCATATAATGTCCTCTTTCCCTTCCCCTGATCTCGATCCAATCACTCACTTTCACAGCAACAACAACTTCAACATCAATGACAACATCAAACATCAGTAACCCAATCCCAATCGTCGTCTTCCCTGCATCGTCCAATCAATCCTCAAACTCTACTCCCAAGGAAACCTCTCGCCTTCACCAAAAAGATCGCTACCCTTTACGACCTCATGTCGCCCATCATCCAGTTCGTCGCTGGTGGTGTTGCCACTCCGGCTGACATTGCCCACAAGATGTAGCTCAGTTGCGATTGCGTCTTCATCATCTTTGATGTCTTCAAGAGAAGTTTTGGATCTTTTCTAAATTTTTTTTCTTGAATTTTTTTAATTTAGTAGTTTATAATTCTATAAGATATGATACATTATAACAAGTAAATCTCACCAATATATACACATTTTGATGATTTAAAAAAAAATATTTATAATAAGTATTATTTTTAAAGTCCTATAGCAGCCTTCCCCATTATTGTTGCTGAAAATTATATACATGGAAGAAGTTAAATATAATTGAAAATAGAAAAAAAAATAAAAATAAAAATAAAAAACTACTCAAAAGATAACAGCTAAACCAGCCTACAACTACCAAACTAGATTAACCTCAGCAACAAATTTTTTGGTAGCTTATTAAAATACGAACAACAAAGAAAGAAAGAAAAGGAAAAGGAAAAGCCTTTTGATTCTTTGCTCAAAAAGGCATTTTGTGGCCATGTTGTGGTCCGGACCTAAAATATAGTAAAGAAATCTTCCACTCAAGAAAAAAGCTCCACCAGAGAGAAAAGCTTCTTGTCCTTCTTCTTCATTTGATTTCTTCTCTCTTCCATTAATATATATATATATATATCAAAAGCCATAGTACTGGAACTGTGTGGGCCCATAACTGTTCAAAAACTGTCCTCTCACTGTTTCATTGTCTTCCTCCTCTACATGCAGCCCTTCAAGCTGTCACACAACACATGCAAACGTCCAAAACCATTATCAATTTGCCCATTTAATGACTCTCAAACATGTCATCAAACATATATATACATATATACATATATCGTATATCAGTTATATGATCATAGCTGGTTATTAAACAGGTCAAAAAGACTATACTATAAATTATTTATTGATAATTTTCGAGACAAAAAAAAAAAACCAGTTTCTTTTTGCTAACTGAAGTATGTATCAATTTTCTGAACTATTATTTAAATTCACGCGTCAATTTTAATTCCTACACAGTTCCTATACTAACTTCAGGTTAAAAAAAAAAAGAAGGCCTTTTTTCAAGTAAAAAAAGGAAATTACAAAAAAAAAAAAAAGAAGAAAGGTGTTACCCAGAGGTCGTCTTCGTCTTCATCTCTGGTGGAACAAGGAGCTTTGGGAGTCTCACCGGGCTCGTCGTTGCGTGCGAATCTGCCACGTATGCGGGGCCTGTTGTCGGCTAGCGTTTTCCGACATGCATACTTTGTTACACAACAAACAAACAAACGACACCCAAAACGTTATTATATGTGTAACTTCGTGTGTGTGTGTGTGTGTATATATATATGTATATATCAGTAACATATATATATATGCATAGAAAAGAAAATGTTTGATTATGCTAGCATTAATCGTTTTTTTTTTTTTTTCCCGTTCTACCTTAATTGTCTTGTTAAAGTTTCTGAGCGTTCTCTTGGCTCTGTACTTTGAAATCCTCTCTTTCCTCTCCTCTGCACTGTACTTTCCCACTTTAAAGTTCCCTTCTTCCATGAGCGAGCTCTCTGAATTTGGTAACGGACCCGAATAAAACCTCTCGCTCGTTCTTGTCGTCCCAAAATTCTGTCCCCAAACCCCCCAAAAAAATAAAAAATAAAAAATAAATTCACAAAATGTTACAAAAAAACAGGGGATTGTATATATAAATGTATATGTATATTTATACCTGTAAATCTCCTGTGCTACAAACCCTCCTCATTTGGCCCATTAAAAAGGTATTCTCGGGTGAACTCAAAGAAGCTTGGCTTTGGAAGATTTGAGGCTCTATTAAAGTGTCGAAACGGGGTGACGAGAAGAGAAACCCGGAAGAAGAAGAACTCCTCTGCATAAACTTGGCTACATTTTCAACCCCACTAGTATAGCTATGAGGACCAAAAGACACTACTTGAGAATGATCAATACAACTTACAAAACTATCATTATTGTTGTTGTAACTAGAGCTGTTATTCTCAAAACCCAGTTGGCATTCCTCGGTTTTGACCTGGAAAGCGTCGAAACCGTGGGGATTTCCGAACCCGTTTGGCTGATTTGGGTGGTAGAGGTTTAGGTCTTGGAGCTGTTGGCTTGGGGGTGAAATTTGGGGCTCTTGGTCAAGCAGGTTCTGGTGGTGGTTGTGTTGGGGAAGTGGGTCTGAAAGAGCTTGGAGAATACCAACGGCGGAGTCTGAGAAAGGTGATGAGAATTCGTGGTCGTTGAAGAAGAGCTCTGCTTCTGAGGGGACCACTTCTGGACTTGAAGAATACTGGTAGAAAGAGCCGTCAAAGACGAAGAGATCAGAGGACATTGTTGTGTTTGTTGCTGTTTCAAAAGTGTTGTTGTTGATTTTTTTTTTTTTTTTTTAATTTTGGGTGGGTTTGGTTTGCTTGTTTTGTAGCGTGTTTTGAGTTGTAGTTGTAGTAGTACTACTCACAAGCTGAGAGCTCATTTGGTTTCATGGAGTTTTAGGGATTTTAAGGGGACAAAAAAAAAAAAAAAAGAAGGCTAACTCTTGTTTCTCTTCTCTCTCTCTCTCTTTGTTTCTCTCTCTAAAACTCTTTTTTTTTTTTTAATCTCTCAAGAACAGAATTTGAAAGATGGAGAGGCAGAGCTAGTCCACTTAGTGGCTTTCCAACCAGAGTATATAGGCGAGAAAAGTAGGGTAATTTGTGCGAACTTCCCCTGTTTTTTCCTTATTTCAAAAGGGTCCCCAAGTGGCTTTGAAACTTGGAAGTAAAGTTTTATTTCCAATCCCTACAGGATTTAAATGTTCATAAATACGACATTAATTATAGGGAAATTGATTCCATGCACGATATCCTCTAATTAGGAATAAAATGTTCAATTTAGTAAGAATGCAAGATAAACTGAAAAATAATTATAAAAAAAATGCAAAATTGGATTTAGGATTGCCACCTGCATGGGAACAACTATATGCACCAAATAAGCAAGTGGAAAATACAGAGTAGATATTTTCATGGTCCTTGGGCTATTTGGTTTTCCAAAGATAAATTTATTTTTATAATAGAATTCGAAATTCACCGATCGAGATAATATTTGGTTGAGATGAAGATTTTACTGTGTAGTTAGCTTTTTCAGGGTTTTTGTTTTGTTTTGTTTTTGTTTTTGTTTTTGTTTTTGTTTTTGTTTTTGGGGGAGAGTGGATTTTGGTTTGAGTGCTTCAATTCTATTGGATCATCTTAACAATGTTTGGTTTGGCTAAGTTTAAGAATGATGGCTCTAGAGCTGGCTGTCTTGATCAGCTGCCCGTGGGGGCATTCTTAGGAATCTTCCTGGTTTTGTTAAAGGATGTTTTAATGTGACTTTGGCTGATATGCTTGGTGTTGAAATCGAGATGTAATTTGTTGGCTGATTTAAAACAAAAAGTCATTGGTTTTACTCAGTCCATTATCTTAATCATCTATAGAAGAAATCACGGGACTCAGTAATAAAACAGAAAAATTTTAGCTTTACTTTATGGATGAGTCTAATTTCATACAAACAACCCTAGATCTAATGCCAACATAACACATTAGGCGAACAAGGAATTTTTTCGGGCTTTTTACCTATACAGTATTCCTATTGATAATGTATGTTTAAGTACTTTCTCATCTTAGGGTGATTAGATTCAACAACGCATTTGGATATTTTATATTTATATTGTATTCAAATATAATGTGTGTTTAAATTATTAGTATAAGAGAGAAATAAAGTATGTGGTATGATTAATTAAAATATATATAAAAAGACAAAGAGAGGTTATGTGATATGATTGATAAAAGTAGATAGAAAAAGAGAATGATAAACAGTGATTGTATTAGATTTTAAATTTAAACGTGTTATTTTAATATCATGCTTGATGAACCAAATAAATATTCATTTGCATTCAATAAAATGCGAATGTAATGGTTTATTTAAACGCCCCCTAGATTCATAAATTTTTGTATAGCGCTTAAAAAGTATGTATTAATAAAAAAGATCATTGGTGTCAACTAGTCCATCATCTACATTATCTTTAGAAGAATTTACGAGACTCATCAATAAAATAGAAAAGCTCTAATTTAGTTCTATTTAAAGGATGAGTCCCCTTCATCCAAACAATCATAGATTGATCAAATTAATGCCACATAATGCATTAGCTGGACGAGGGTTTTTTTTTTTTTTTTTTTTGAGCTTTCTAGCATAAGGTATTCCAACTGATAATATGTGTATAGAGCTTTCTCACTGTAGATTCTTAAATTTTTGCATAGAGCTTAAAATGTATTTATTTAATAATATTGATTTTAATTATTTTTAGTTTTATTATCACATCAATTTATTTCAACAATTATGATAATTACTACAAACCATTATTATGCAGATTAAAACAACCATAGATACTTACTATAATTACTTATATGATAAAAATATGAATAATATGTTAGATCTGACGGATGGATTATTAAAACATTGTTAACATAGATGCGTGATTATCGTGATTAGTAATATGTTCATACAAACAAATTAAACGTAATAGTTAACACAACAAGAAAAGATTAAAAAAACATAAACAAATAATAAAAAAAAATATGATCATTTATTGTGGTCAAAAACCCAACTTAAGAAAAAACCACGGATGCCAAGCACCCTATCTTAAGACGGGATTTCGTTAATCTTTGAATTACAGTTATAACAAAACATAAAATTATGAGGTTTTACTCCACCAAACCAATTGGTATTACAAATATTTACTCTAACAATTCTACGGGATCACCAGCTTGGCTCCCCTTATCCATAAGCCTCCTGCTTGCATGGATCTCCAGAATTACTCCAAGCCTCCATAATCTGCCTTCAACTCCTCCTTCTACTTACTCTAAATCAGCAACATTCATCATAGATTTGAAATTTTGTGAGCTATAAGGTTAAGCCTAAATGCTCTTGTTTTCTCTCATTATTAAGCTCCATGAAAAATATAACATAGAACGTTCGTTAAGAAACGTCACAACAATGCTCTAAATCACTCTAAATGCCTATTGTTATATTAAAGTGTAAGGCAAGAATGGGAAACACCAAAGGTTTTCTAGACTATTTTAGATATGTTTGTTTGACCGCTTTAAATTTAAAAAATAAAAAAAAATTTATTCTAAAAAAATAGACTTTTTAAAATTTTTATTTCTAAACATCCATAATTTTTTATTTTTAAAAAATAGAAAAAGAACTCTCTAAAAAAAATTTTTTACCCACACAAATAATTTTTTACTTTTAAAAAAAATTCAATATAATTTTTTATTTTTCTTATCTAAAATTTTTTATTTTCTAAAAAAAAAAAAACTCTCACCTAAACAAAACTCATTTCTTATTTTGACACCAAAACATGCATCTTTGGAATTTTCAATCTGTTTTCACAGATGTCCTGTGTTGACTTGTTCGGTCAGATGGCAGTTTCCTGATTCCAATGATCAAATCCTTACCAAACGGGAAACTTGGATTTTTGCTGATTTCGATCAGATTACAAAATTTATAGCTTAAAAACATCCCAAAATGACTTAGAATATTCTAGAATGATTCTCAAATATTTTTTGTGTAAGTCAATGGTCAAATGTTTTTGCGAAAGTCAAGAAAAAAAAAAAAAAAAAAGAAAAGTAGAAACTTATCTCATGCTGCACTTGTCGTAAATACTCCATTCTGTTCAGACCGGTACAAGGAAGTTACTTGAATAAACAAACTTTCCTTTATAAACGATGTTGCGCGGTAAAAAAAATATATTTTAATTTTATTTAAATATAATATAATTTTACATTAAATAAAAATTTTACAACAGTGTTATAAAAATAATTATTATTTAAAATATTTTTAAAATAATTACATCAATTTTTTAATTTTATTATTTATCTTTATTTTTATCAATCACATCAATTTTTCAATTTTAAAATACTTTTCATTCAAACACACGTTTCATTCAAATACAAAACAAATACTTTTCAATCAAATACAATATTCAAAAAATAAATTTCATTTAGATACAATCAAAATGCAATGTGTTTACCAAACGTCTCCTAAAACTTATCGTCGTTGCTCCATGCCAATCAGCTTATATCACAAAAGAAAAGTTTACACAAAATCATTGTTAATCAAAACTTAATCACCAAAAAAAAAAAACTATCTCAATATGAAAATTTCAGTGCATATTTTGATCATATAAGATGCCAATAAAAATATTAGGAATAATATTCCTAACACAATATAATTAAATTCAATACTATTCATAAAATTTTTTTTAGTGTTACAACATAAAATTAAAAAAATAACCCTTTCTTTTGGTTAGCAGTTTGGCTGGGATAATTATGGATTGAGAGTTATTCTTTAATCGTTGTCAACTTCTTGAAGGCCAGTTCTTGTTATGTTTTTTGCTCTTTTTTTTTTCCCCTTCAAATAGAAATGGCTCGAGGTTATCTTCTTATAACTTTGATTAAACACACCTTAAATTAATTATTTTAGTTTGAATGACATTTGATTTGGTATGTGGCATCTAGCCTTAATCCCTGAAAACCAACAATATTAGTTGTAAAAATAGTTATACCTGTGTTTTTTTTTTTTTCCCCCAAAGGATTACAATAATAAAATGTGTTTTATGTGCCAAATGCAATCCTAGCCTTCAATTGTTATATGATTTTGTTCTGTGGTGTATGAGATATATGCATATTTATTGTGTTAATTCAAAATCTCTGGCAGAAATTATTTTCATACAACGTGTTTTGTGTTTTGTGTTTTGTTTTAGTTCATATTTGGGAAAATGAGTGGGAGTTCGATTTGGCGCATACTTCGGTTGTCAATGTTGTCAATTGAAATGTAAATGCCTTCATCAAATCAAACCATACCATCGTGGCAAGCACGTTTTAAATTGTCCATGCCAGCACCTAATATTGCTTTCCAAGTAAGGCCTCACAAGCACATGACACGTGTGATAGATAAAATGATTAATTAAAAGAACTCCCCTTGAATTATATATCAAATTTCTCTTTCTCCCCTTGTATTTTTTAAATTATTCATTGTATGCCTTAGACTATACAAAGCAAGTCAAAAACCCCCTTCCATACACTTTCCTATATAAGTTTAACACAAATACTGATGTGATATGATATTATAAAATATTAAATCTAAATTATTAATTAAAAAATTAAAATAAATTATAAGAATTCTTCGTAAATTATATACTTTTTCATATTGGTCTCTGTATTTTCAAAAACATTCATCATACCTTTGTTCTATATAAATTATTCAAGATACTTTTTCATATAATTCCATTTATAATTCTAATGGTTCAGTTAATGTGAGAAGTCATTCAATATTAAATCTTAAATCTTGATTATGAAAATAAATATTAATATTTAATTAAAAACAATCAAACAGTAATTGTTTATTTTTTTTCTCCCTTCTCTTTTCTTTTCCCTCTTTCCGACCTCCAAGATCCAGACTTTTCCTTTCTTCTTCTTTGATGGTGCCAAGTTTAGGTGCTCAGATCCCACCAAACTAATACTTTAATCAGTTTTTTTTTTTAAATTAATATTTAAGGTTGTGGGAAGAAGAAGAAGAGGAAGAGGACGAGTCGTTACAGAGAAAAGACCAGTTACCGCGACTGAGGGTGAGGATAGAACAAGTAAAAGAGGAAGAGGAACATAAAAGTTAACAATATTGGCACGCAAAACATTAAGAACTGGTATACCTTCACTTGGCTTGAACCACTTGAATTTGAATGATTGTAAGATATTTCTTTCTATTATTATTAATAATGTAGTTTCACTTTAAATTGTAATTTTTTTTGAGTTTGCTAAAGGGAAAAAAAAAGGTGATTGGGTCGATTAGAAATTTTGAGAAATGATGCTGACAAAAATGGATTTACCCAAAAAAAGACGATTGAGAAAGAAAGGTTGGATCTCGGAAGTTGGAGAGAAAGAAGAGAGGAAAGGAGAGAGAAAAAATACTTTAATTAATTTTTAATTAAAAATTAATATTTATTTTTATAATCAAGATTTATATTTAAAAATATTTTTTTAATCTTTAATAAATTGTCACATTAGTTGAACCGTTACAATTATAAATAAAATTGGATGTGAGGGGTATTTTGAATTGTTTTATATAGATTATGAGACATGACGAATAATTTTGTAAGTTTAGGGGTTAAAGTAAAATAAGATACATAATTCAGAGAAAATTCGTATAATTAATCTAAAAATATTAATAAAACACATTTATTCTTTTTTAATTAAATTAAAAAAAACCCATTACTCTATTTCCTTAAAAAAAAAAAAAACCCACACCTAAAAATTCATTGTTGCCAGAAAAGACAAAAAGTCGGTGAGTCGTGACTAGCAAGTCTAACATTTTCTCATTCCTTTCCTTGTTAGGCTCTTTAGAGAATTCATAGAAGTCTCTTATTTACGAACATAAGTCTTCCTTTCACTCGCAATCATAGAACTCTATCTCACTTCCCTTAAAATAACGAAACTAAAAAAATTACTACCTGGCATATCCCTTTCCTTCGTTGCAACTCATCTTACACTCACCCTCATTTTTGCTACCACTCTTTACTACCTTTACAAATCTCACCACCTTCTAAGCCTCAGAATTTTCTTAATCCTTAACCCTAATCCTAAAGCTCGCAAAGGAAAGCTTATCTTCGTCTCCAAAACCGAAACCTCCAAAGCTTAGCCCGTCGCTTATTCGATTTTCTCTACCCCACGGCCTCTTATTTGACCTCATTGATGCCAAGGACTACGAGCCCGAGGACCTCCCTAAGGAAGTCTTGGTCTTGATCCTCGCTTCGATGTGGGAGGACAAGAAGGCACTACTGAGGGGGAGGTTCTTTTCTACGAACAAGAATCCAGCCATGGAACCCCCCTGAGCTGCACCACTTTGAGTAGAAAATTTCGGCCAACCACTAGACGTCTCAACCTCGACCACTAGGCAACACCATCAAGGAAAATTGACTCAATTGAAGAAAAATTGGATCCAAGAGAGAGTGGTGGAGAAAATTTAGTGCTTGATTTGAGAACTGTTGAGATCATAAATAGTAAGGAGAGAATCTAAGCAAGTGGAGAGTTTATTTGTTTTTATTTATTTTTATTTTGCTGAAGAATTTTATTTTTATTCAAAATTTTTAATTTTTTTAATTAAAAATTAATATTTGATTTTATAGTAGAGGTTTATATTTTAAAACGTTTATTTAATCTTTAATAGGGTATCACGTTAGTATTTTTGTTAATTTGATAGACAGAGGTAGACAGAAAGAATATAATAAGTGATTTTGTATAGTTTCGGGGATACAATGAACAATTTGTAAATCTAAAGGACTAAGCGAAATAGGTACGTAGTTCAAAAAGAATTCATATAATTAATCCTAATTAAAAATTAAATGAGTTTTTAGAAGTTTTCAAAGGTGATTGTTAATAATCAAAGCAAAAGTAGTTTTTTTTTTTAATAATTAACTTCTAAACATGGTTTGGCTATCATTATGTCCTACTTTTCATAAAATCATAAAATTGCACCAAAATATTTCATCAATGAACAACGTTAAACAAGAACAAAAATTAATTCAAAAAAAGTTTTTTTTTTGTTACATTGGTCCCCAGGCGTTTCCTCCAATTGAACATTGCTCCTAAATCCTTTTTTTTTTGTGTGCAGATTTTTGCGTGCATTAGGTTTTTGTTCAAATTCAAATACCCACTTGGCACTATAATTTATAAAACTGTGACCCTTGATTATTCGAAGATGAAAGGAAATGAGAGGAAAAATATTTGAGAGAACGATTAAATTAAACTGTAAAGGTGATTAATCTATTTGCAAATGGAATCAATGAATTTCAAGAATCAAAAGAGAATCCTAATTATTAGACCTTTAAAAATTGATAATAAAACTAACTCTAACGAAACTAAAATATAATGAGAGATTTGTAAGGTTACCCTATTTTGGACACCTTCTTATATTTGTCCATTATAAGTCAAGAGTTTGTAATTTTATCTTTTTTAACATCTTATCAAATAATTAAAAGAAAAATAACAGCAAATGGACAAAAATACCCCTATTTCTTTCATTCTTTTTTTTATTTATATAAATTTTTAACGTTTTTGATCGCCAGTTGCTTAGCTGGCTTCTAGTTGTCGGCTTGGTAACTGGATTTTTTTTTTTTTTTTTTTTTTTTGCATTTTAACCAAAAGATAATGGATTCTTCTTTTTTTTTTTTTAATTTTTTCATTTCAACCAAAAGATGACAAGTTCTTTTCTTTTCTATTTTTTTTTTTTTTTACATTTTAACCAAAAGATGATAGATTCTAGCCGAATTTACAACGGATTCTATCTAATTCTTGCAAAGGTACTCAAATTGGATCAGTGGTCAATTTTTAAGTGTTGTCGTAAACCTAATTGGTTATTTCCAATTACATAAATCAATAGTTCAAACTACACTCCCGCTTTTATAGGAATTTCTGTACTAGAAACAATGGTATCTCTGATTAGAGCTCCTATGGGATGTAAAATATATATTTTCTCACCACCCTCATAGTGTATGAGACTTTCTAAGTCTCCTCCACAAGATCTCTTTCATTGTGCCAGATAACTTCTTTGTGCGAGCATTAAGTGGATTTAGTCGCTTGGACATCGATGCCTCCTTCCAAAGACGATATCAATCTCATGTAGAGACGATGCCAAAGGACAATCATTGTGGTCTTCGGCATCAAAGGAGCGATCCAAGCAATCTCCATGACTGTCAGAGATTTTCTTCCCGGTTAGATGAGGTGACGGTTGCAATGGTTGGAGAAGAAGGTTCTTTGTAACGGAGGAGATCATAGCTCTCAATAGAGGAAATAGGAGCTCAACCAGATAGTAATCAGTGATCACTGGAAGAAATCGAGTGTTAGTGGGGAGAGGAAAGACAGGAGTCTTTGGACGGGAGGTGAGCTACTTTAGAGAGAGAGTTTTAGAAAGAGAAAAATAAGTTAAAAAAAAAAACCACCCTAAACAGCCAAACCTAACCTAAAGTAGAGGAGAAAAAGGAAATTCGAAATAATAATTATATTAATAAATTAATATAATAAATAAGGTGGGTAAAATTATCAACTTAATATCAGAGTGGACAAAATTATAAAAAGGTTCCTAAAAGTGGGCTCTCCACCTAATTTTCTTGTAAATACATCCAGGAACAAACCCTTAACAACGTCATATGCTAATACCTCGTTTGACACTTTAGCTAGCCTTAGTTGAATTTATAGACAGGCCAACTTGTTCTTTGTCAAATCAACGAGGGGAATTTTAGCAAAATAATAATACATCTGGAAGGAAAAGTTTCGGCATAATATTTTTATTCAAACCTTGGATTCTTCAGGACTTGAGAAAGTTTTCCACCACCGTTAACATTGAATTTTTTTATTCATAGGCTGGTTCTCAAGGTACCACAAATTAATTTAACGACTGGCAGAGGATTTTTGTTTTTATTTTTTTTTTAATTTTTTATTGTTGAATGAATGAAATCACAAAATATGTTCACATGGTCTTGATATTATATGCAAACACGAGTACCATCATTCAATTATAATGTGGTTGCTTAACCATCTAATCAAAAACACCAATCGATAAGATATTACACTGCCCAAAAATCCTCAAAAATCATATTCCAACGGTAATAATAGATAATTTTTTCCAAATTTATCCTTTTTGTCTTTGAAGCAGAGCAGAGCTCGCTGATTGCTAAATCCTTCAAATGACCAAGGGTTATGTGAGAAAACAGGGAATACAATGGGATTTGGATGAAAACCCATCAGGAGCTAACGGTTGCAATGAAAAGGGAAGGTTGGAGATTCAAGGACGTTTGAATAACGTATTATTTTTATATTATATTTGAATATAATGTATTAAATATAATATGTGTTTGGATAAAAAAGTAGTTAAATTGTATTTAAATGTAGTATTTGTTTGAATGAAAAGTATTTGAATTATATTGTATGTGATGTGATTTATAAAAGTAGGGAGAAAAAGAATGTATATGATATAATTGATAAAAATAATAAAGAAAAAGAAAATGATGAATAATAATTATATTAGATTTAAATTATGATGTGATTGATATTTGAATATAATATTTTTATATTTGAATAAAAATTATATTATATTAAAATATAATATAAATATAATATAGGAAAAAATCAAGAAATTTAAATATGAAAAAGACAGGATAAGGCCAATTATGCAATAGGAGAAAAAGACTACAAACGAATGGAGGAAAACAAAAAACAAAAACAAAAAACGAGGCTTTAATTGTAAAACTTTGCTCGTGAATTAGCAAATAAAAACACAATTTGGGGTCTAGAATACTTAAAAGTGATACGGTTTAATTCTAATTTCTTAAAATAAAAAAGTGATGCAGCTTATAAAAGCTTTTTTTTTTCTTTTTTTCTTTCTTGCTAGAATGGAAATTGGAATGTTCGAATTTACAGATGAAGATGGTCCGATCCTTCCAAAAAAAGAAAAAAGGGACAAAAGAAAAAACACAGAATATGATTTTTTTTATTTTTTACTTTTAAAAACGGACCTTAATCGAAAAGCTAATCAAAGACCAATGAGCACGCAACAGTTGGCATGGTGTTCTCCATCTCGAACCTGAATTCATACATCTTTTATCTACACTTTCTTTTCTTAAATTCTATCTGATTATTTATACCATATCACTTTACAAAATGAAAAATAAATATAATTTTTTTTTATGAAATAATATGATTTAAATAAATAAAAAATAAATATAATTTTTTTTATCAAATGACGTGATTTAACGGTTAAACATGATTTAAAAGAAAAATTTTCCGTCTCCAAGATGATATTTTCCTGATTATTTACGGTTTTATTAAAAAAAAAAATATAGGTCCCTAGAAATCGCCTTTTGTACGCCATTTTTTGAGAGATTCAACGCCAATTAACAAGTACTTGTTTGTTTCCATTTTCCATTTTTCAATTTCTCTCTCAGCCGAAGACTTCGAAATTTCCTTTTTGCAGGTTCTGTTTGGCTCCGTTTTCTTGACGTTTTCCCCTTCGATTTTTCCTCCATTTATTTCCGCATCCCTCTGTCAGTCTTGGACTTCATCGAAGCCCTAGAATTCGCAGAATTTTTTGCTCTTAACTGTTTTTTCCCTTTTGATCACGCAGTTTCTCCGGAGAGAGAGAGAGAGATCGCCGCCGCCGCCGCCACCGCCGCCATGGCGTCGCAGGACCACCTGGAGAAGATGCAGCTCCGCCAAAATTACCGGAATCTATGGCACACTGATCTCATGAGCACTATCAAAGCTGATACTCCTTGTAAACTCTCTCTCTCTCTCTCTCTCACTCTCTTTCTATAAATATATATCTCTTAATTGTGCTTATCTGTGTTTCTTCGAGTACTAATTTTGCTGTAAACTCGTTTGCAGATTGCTGCTTCGCGCTCTGGTGGTGAGTTCTCTAGATCTGTTGGTTTAATTTATTCCTCATTTTCCTTTTCGAATTCGGATGGGATTCCAGATCTGATTACATTTCATTGCGCTTCGATTTTAACCCGTTTGGTCTTTTTTTTCCTTGTACGATTTTTTTAAAATTTCTTTTGGCCTCTGTTGACTTGATACGTAGGGCGTTGACTTAAAATATTCCGGCTTTCTTTTTCTTGAAAAGGAAAAAAAAAATCGTGTAATTTGATGCTTCGTCGCAAAAAATTTCTGGTTCTCGTTACCTTTGGGAATAACATTTCTTATGTTTTTATACCACCTGTGGGAAATCCTGCTTGGAAAATTGAGTTTATTAGATGAAATTTTGGCACAGGTTGAGGTTGTATTGGGGAGCTGTGAAACTAATAGGAGAGTTATTTGAATTTTTTATAAACTAAGAGTGTGGTTGGTAAGAGAGAAAAGTGGACAGAAGGAGAGGGGTTGAAAGATTAGTGAAAGGATTTTGACATGTTTATTTGGTAGGAGAGAAAAAAGTAAGGAAGAGATTAGGAGAGGGACTCCAGATCCTTCAAAGCATCCCAATTTTGATCTCTCCTAAGCTGGAGAGATTATTGTAGGGATTGCATATCAAACAACATATCCTTTTTTATTTCTCTCATCTAGGTGATCAATCATTCCCTCTTTCTTATTCGCTCTCCTTCCTACCAAACATGCCCTAACTGTAAAAAATGCTCGACTCTCTGGCTTTAAATTCAATTTCTCAAACGATTACTTTTTTCTAGAATCCCTTCTAGCCTTTAAGCCCTGTATATGAAATGATATTTATAAGAGTAGTGCGAGGAACACCAACTTTAATTCCAACTTTTTTGAGAATTGTTTAATGTTTAATTACAAACTACAGCAAAGTTTGTTGTTGCATGCTTCGGAATCTCATGTATTAGGAGACAGTAGGATAGAGAATGTGATCACATGAGTTTTTTTCCTTAGATTATACAAAGCGTAGTTCTTTTGATATAGGAGATAAATCTTTACTGTTAACCATTCTGTAGTAGTGCTTAGTTTTTGTTCGTTGGTGGTCAGATTTCACTGGCTGAGTTCTCGTAGCGTGAAAAACATATTCGATTCCCTACGTATTGCTTGAAAGCTTCTAAGTACTTGAAGCTTCATGGACCTTCTCAAACTTTCTGTTTAGGTTTTCTTCTGAGCTTGTCTGTGCATTTGCCAAGCGTTTCTGGTTTTTCTGTCCTTGGCGGAGCAAGCCAAATGGTGATTGGATATATCCATCTGTTTTCGTTTTTAGTGTTTTGAGTGTTCCTTGGGGCACAGTTATGTTGTAAATAGAAGTTACCGACCCATAGTTGCACAAATATATGAGTGCACGCATACGCGCGCGCGCGTGTGTTTTTTCATCCTCTTAATCTCTTTTTTATGTTCAATAATAAAAATATTATTTTGGCTATTTGTTAAGAGTTTTCACTGCCTAGTGCATATTCAAACTATTTAGTTGATAAATTTCCCATCCCTTGTGCTTCTAATTTACCTTTTGTTTCACTGTAGTGCACCATGTGTGTCGTACTTGCTACGGAAACGAGCTCTATACAATGATATGTCAAGGTATTGATGATATTTTATTCTCATGCTCTGTCCTATGCAAATGTGACCTTGTAATTGGTATGATTGTTTTATTCTCTGTTTGGTTGTAGATATGTCTGCTGTGCTGGTTATATGCCTTGTAGTGGCCGGTGTGGAGAAAGTAAATGCCCAGAATTTTGCCTGGCAACTGAGGTACGTAGAGTTTCTACTTCTTCTTCTTCTTCCTCCTTTAATAGGCCGTCCTTTAGGACATAAAGTTCCCGATATTTTTCTGTGGCAGTATTTGAAATGATGTCTTTTCAGCTTACAGAAACTCTGGATTGATTGAATTAATTATCCATGCTGTAGACTAGGTCACAATGTTCCTGAAATTTTACTGTGGCAGTATTTGAAATTATGTATTTTTAGCTTACAGAAACTCTTGATAGATTGAATTAATTATCCATTCTGTAGAGGAGTTGTGTCTTTAAGAAAAGATATCGTTTTTGTTTCCTTTTTTTTTTTTTTTATAATTGGAACAAAGAATCAACTTAGTAATCCAGCCAAATTTATTTCTTCTTGGCTCACAACTGTTGTTTTTATTACTTCCATATATGAATGATGCTAACTGGAACTTAAACAATGTTTTCTGCTATTTTTTTAAGTGCTGTCTTTAGACCTTTTGGTGGCTATTAACGTAGCTGAAACCTCAAGGTATTGACTGATAAAAAATGAAAAAAAAAAAAAAAAGATATGTATATATATGTATATGGTTAAACCAACGTAAAGAAGTAAAAGTGGAATGTATTTCCTTTGCCCCTTTGTTTTATTTGATTATAATTGGTAGATCAGTGATTTTTTCCTCTTTATGTTCCATTCATTATTTTCCGTGTTTTGATCTTCCAGGTTTTTCTGTGCTTTGGGAATTCAGTGGCCTCAACTCGCTTTCTGTTGCAAGATGAATTCAATATACAGACTACCCAATGCGATAATTGCATCATTGTACTCTTCCCTCGACTTTGCAAATGTGCCAATTATCCATCTCACCTTCTAAACAAGTAATTCATATTAATACTATTAAACACTTGTCCTTTCGTTTTCAGGGTTTCATGTTCTGCCTACAACAAATTGCATGCATCTTCTCCATAGTTGCACTGATAGTCGGAAGTGATGAAATCCAAGAGGCCTCTCAGCTATTGTCTTGTTTGGCTGACATGGTCTACTGCTCGTAAGGCTTCCACTCCCTTTTCCTTATCAAGGATACTCAGCCAAACTGTGTTTTAAACTAACTGATTTTATCATCGTTTTCCCTTGTAGGGTGTGTGCTTGCATGCAGGTACGATGTGAACATTACGTCTTTCTTTACTTTTCAAGTACATGTTAGAAACCCCATGAATTCATAAAACGAATGACCACTTTCTGATTAGTTGCTGTGGCTGGAATAATTATTTGTAGACACAACATAAGGTCGAAATGGACAAAAGAGACGGTAAGTTCGGGCCTCAGCCGGTAATGGCAGTGCCTCCCGTTCAGCAGATGTCTCGCATTGACCAGCCAATTCCTCCGTCGGTCGGATATCCTCCTCAGCCAACGTATGGACAACCCTATGCTTACCCACCTGCTCCACAGGCTCAAGGCTACCCAGCTCCTGGATATCCACCAGCTCAATATCCTCCCCCCGGCTATCCTCCTTCTGGCTATCCACCTTCTGGCTATTCTAGATGATTGTATACCATGGTCACATGTCGATATTTCGGGGTCCTTTCGTCGCGTGGAAATATTTTGTTTTGCAAGTAAACTCTCTATGGAGTTCCATTTTGTATCAAACTCAGGCTAGGGTTTACTTTAAGATTTTACTTGCATTTAAGAGTGGAAATTGCTTTTGTGTTTGGTCTTATTAATTGATTTACTTAAAACGTAAATTCGAAATACTTTTTTCCCCTATTGTTTCATCTATTTGAAAAGTTTGTGGATGTGAATTTTTTTTTTTTTTAAATTTAATGGAGGGAATGAATATATGCGAAAAGTGTAACAGAGTCCGGGGGGTGTCGGGCCTTTTGGGCGTCTGATTTTCTCTAGTTGCCCGTGATAAAAGGAAAACATTTGTACATATGTTCTTGACTTTTTTGAAATTGACAATTCAGCGTACAAACATTTTTCTTAACAATTGACCCGTAAACTTTTAATTTTACGCAATTTAATTCTTTTTGTTCAAATTTATTAACATTTAGAGGATTCTTTATACATAGTTTATACATTATAATTAGTTTATACATTATAATTCAAGAAGAGCATTTATGATTATTTTTACTTATTTTCAATATAATTTTGTTTAAAATATTTAATTTAATTAAATTATATTTAAATTTAAATCTAAGCTTTAAAAAAAATTTATATTAAAATTAAATAAAAACAATAATGCCTTACAGAATAATATGTAAATTTTATATCAAAAAAATTATTATAATTTAATTAATTTAAATAAAAATGATTAAATTATGAAAAATTATAAATTCAAAGAGTTAATTATCAGAAAAAAAAAAAAGGTCAAGAACTAAATTATCAAATAAGTCTAAAAGGAAACCTAGGACCTTCTTTCCCATGATAAATGTAATAAAAGGATCTCATGTAAATTGACCAAAACTTGCCATATAATTTCAAGCGAAATAGCTATCTTGGAGGAAGCTATGTTTACTCCATCCGCAATTATTATTGTTATTTCAATGACTTCTCGAATAAAATAACTACAATTTCAATGGTTTGAGTAATTAAATGGTTTGAGTAATGTCCGTGTTACTAACTTTTGAAAAACGACGGGGAAAATGTTGTTCGCTAGTTCGCTGTGGAGCTTAATTCTTACCTAGACACAAAAAAGTCGTTTTATTAAGGATGGTTTTAGGATTTTACATTTGTAATTTGGGTTATCCTACTTTCGTTATAAATAGAGAGCATATTATTAGGATTGGTTGTTAAAAAGGTTAGAGAAGTTGTTATTATGATTGACTATTAGAGGTATCAGAGAAAAAACACTTGGAGTTTCATCATCAAAATAAATTACTACAATTGTTAAAAAAAGAATGCAGTCTCATATTGACGAACCTCTATAAATTATTAAATCTTATGTATTTGAGTTTGCTTCTTTTTTTTTTTTATAATTGCTCTCAATAACATAATTTTAATCGTCTTGTTCTCAACAACTAGAAGAAAAACTAACAACTTCTTAAAAAAAAAAAAAAGAAGTGATATTAACAACTCATAATAGGTTTTACCTAGCAGTAATTATAATTTCACACCTACTCAAAAATTGAGATCTTGAATGCATGTGTCCGCCACTGGGTTAAAAAAATTAAGAAGGAAAACAAAAAAAAAAAAACGAAAAACTTGACCAGCTCATGGGTTGGGTTATGCTATCGTTAACAAAACGCTTTGATGTATTATTGACGTGTTTATTTCCAAATTTTTAGTGGGTAGTTTAGAAGAAAAGAAAATCTCCTTTCCCACTTTGAATAACCAACAAACATCGAGCCCTCGAGCACATACTTATACTCCCTCTTCTCTCTCTCTCGGTATATAATTCATGGTTATACTAAACATACCCTAAATCTTAAAAAAGTTGTCAAGCAAAAATCCCTTCTCTCTCTCTCTCTCATGAAAATAAATCCATTCTCGATTAGCATAGTTACAGTCAAACATGACAGCCCAAGTTAGAATCCACCAACCCATCCCAAGGTTTTTTTTTTTTTTTTTTTGGGAAAAATAAAATCTTTTCTCTTTTGTTTTGTTTTGTTTTTTGGGTACTAAAAACAAAAATAAAAATAAAAACGTCTCAAGCTATCAAGTGCCAAAGGCAAAACTGTTGTTTATCCCAAGGCAGCTAACGTAACGCAATTTGCTGATGCAGCCATTTCAGCTGAAAGTGTAGTATTGCGTCTATATATGGGACTTGCCTTTGACGGCACAAGTTATACCCTATTTTTTAACAAGGACTCGTTTCTAGAATCTTGACCAAGTTATCCACCCGTATCCAGCTAACGCCAAGCAAATTGCCTATCACACTTTGACCCTTTTCTCATCATCTAATTCTAAAACAACATCCCAACTACTCGAGTATGACATAAATATATATATATAATATATTTATTCATATAAATGTTAATCTTTTTGAAAAAATGTTTAACATTAGAACAAATGCTAGAAGACAGCATAGTCAAAAGGCATGCATAATGCATATGAATTAAAAGCCAGTAGAGAATTAGCTATAAGATTGCGTTTGCATACGCATAAAAACCATCATACACATATAATGCCTTTTTTTTAATTAAAAAAAGATGGATAATATCGTCACACCTCATGTCCAATGACATACAAAAAATTTTCTAGAATCATAGATGGATTGGTGTAAGATTCAGTTCAAGAATTCACGTAATATATGATCTAGTATTCATTAATCCACAATATTCTTAGGATTGACGAGACACCAATACATAATGTTCTTATATTATACTATTTAGACAACGGTGAAAATGGTCTTCTTCTAGAAGAATTAAATAAGTTTTCCAAAATAAAATAAGGGTAATTTCTAACTATTTCTGTGGGAAGTGGGTATGGCATATTAGGACTTGTGGTGCTCATTCGAGCAAAAACAATGGAAAAAGGCAAACAGATAAATAAGATAAGATTTTTGAATACAAGGCATACATTGTTTGAGACATATGCGAAGTCTTATGGCATTTTAGTTTTTTGTTATCCAATTTTATTTTTATAGAAAAAAAAAAAAAAAAACCTTGATAGATATTTATTGTTTTATATCAATTAGCATGTACTTTAAGAATCCTTTGACGTGTAGGCTTTTTGTTCGCAATTTGACACACGGTTCCATTATCTGCTGCCGCGTTACACCTTTCTTTTTAATCATGCTATACGCTTCTTTACGCGTCAAGGACCTTTCGAAGTAATTTTCTTTTCCATTTTTTATTCTTTTTGTTGGGATTAAATCAAAAGCCTTTTAATGATTCTCAAAAAATCAAACTTGCAATCGTATCAGTACTTGATTCAAATATATCTATATATGTGTATATATTATATCAATGTTGTCTTACCCTTTTTTGCCCCTGGGAATATACAAAGTAAGAGCTATGCAAAATGTACTTTTAAAAAAAAAAATAAAAGTAAAAATATATCATTGATAAACAATCAGAACTAAAAGTATAGATCATAATCAAAACTCACAAGATACAAAAGTACAAAACTACGGCCAAACAAACATTATTAAAAACCAACAAACGACTAGAAAAATAGGTGAAACTAGAATTCACAACTAAAATTACAGCGAGTTAATTAATCACATTAAACTAAAAAGATGATACACAGAAACTAAACCCATTCAGAAAATACTGAAGCATCCTCTTATCCCAACAATGGAGCAATAGGCTTCGTTGAGAGAATTTGCCAAACAACTAGCCAAACAATCGTTCCCATCTAATTAATTACAATGATAACATTAAAGAGCCTAGGAGAGAACCGCGTGAGGGCAACTTGCTTCATCGGCAAAGGCCACACACTCGCCATCCTCACATACGCCAACCTCCTATAACCTTCCCACGACTAATACACTTGGGGTTGGGAATGGCTGATGACATTTCATGCATCTCTCATAGTTTTAAAAAATTCTTTGACAGCTTTCTCCCATAATTTAGAACCCGTAGTTTGAACAAATTCAAGTGTTGAATGCGCCCAGATTTGAGAGTGAAAAACATCAAAAAACAAACAAAACCCACCACAACAAATATGAAGCTAAACTCACTGTCGAAACACATATATAATGGTAGAGATCACAAAAAGCAAAACAAAGTAGTTTTGATCGGGAAAGTCCCCTCCCTTATTACATACACACCAACAAAAAACAATATCAACCAAAGAAAATCTAGACAAATCACCAATACTCGGCCCATCTGATCAAGGATTCTCTCTAATGGAAGGATACAGTAGATCGCCATCGACTTGTAGGTGACTCCCTATGCGACGAACAACTACGATCGGCAAAGTCCCCTTGGGAAACAAACAATTGGACCCAAGCTAGATGCTGACAAGTAGTTCCCTTCGCACACAGACTTCGAGATTGCAACGGTAATTGCAGGCGCCACTTGTTGGCCTTCTCGATGCACACTCAACAGTAACTTCCAGCCCACGAACCATACTTGGGGACAGATTAGACATTGATAACTCTCTAGATGGAAGATGGAGGTCAGTATTTGATCGACGCATCGGCCATTGGCCTTAATAGTGTTTTGTCGTGTTCTCTCTCTCAATATTATTTTTATACATGATGTACTGTTAAATTTCAATGTGAATACTAAAAATATTGATATTTATATTATAAAAATACTATGTTGGAATACAATATTATACTTGATAAAATTTACCATTAAATATAATAATGTACGCAATGTTGACATCATACTGATTATTTTATTGATTGGTCATGAATTGATTTATTTCACTTGATAATTATAAGATTACTCCTTTTTAATTTTTTAAACCTTATGACAAAAAGTAGGTCTTCATATAAAATATAATAGATATTGATGTACAAAACAGACCAAAATATTAAATACATCATTTTCATTTTCTTACCAAATAATTTGTTGGTGTTCACATTTACATTGAACGGTCTAACATGGTACCTAAACAATACCTAGAAAAAAAAAAAAAAAAAAAAACTGTACATGAGGAAATGAAATATAATTTCCTTTTTTTTTTTGTACCACGATTTCTTTATATAGACTGCGGTGAATTCGCAATTTTATTTTTTGAAAAGTGGTGAAGTCACAATTATGCGAGTGGAGCACGTTTAAAATTTCGGCCATTGGACCGTAAATTATTAATTTTCTTTTGCTAAATTTGTCAGTTTGGGATTCACATACCTCAATACATATACTCAATACCTGTTTCTCAATAGACACCTTCCTCATGATCTTCCCCTTCAAAATATGTACATATATACGTGTATATATATATATATTATATCTTCTTTTCTTATGGTACTCAATAAACCCGAATACAATAGAATATTGGTGTGTGAGCGTGTCAATATGATCGATTTGAGCTGATGTTTATAGTAATGTCCTAAACATGCCATATATATATATATATAGATTTACTTAAGGGTGAAACAAAAATCTAAAGCAACTTGAATATGTAAACAATAGAAATGATTTAATAATTCAATATACTACATCCGACAATAATCTAATCAATAAGATTTTGTTCAATAATAAAAAGAAGAATATGTAAGTGCATACAAATCAATGCCATTCTCTAGATTAACGCTTTTAAATTGAAGCCGGCGATTTCTAATCAGTATTAGAAAATATTTCAGAAAATTTCTTCTTCTTTTTTTTTTTTTCTTTTTGAAACGAGAAAATTTCTTTTGGGACGGAGAAAATTGGAAAAGAAAAAGAAAAGAAAATAAAGTGATTACTTCTTTACTTTCAATTGGAGGCTTGGACCTAGGCGCAAATTCTCAAGATGGGTTTTTTAAGACTTCATTGCTCTCTCTGTAGACTATCTACCTTGGAGAGAGAGAAAAAGGGGAAAAAAAGAAAGAAAAAAGAGGGACTTCACCCCACGAAAACATATACACACAGACATCAAAAAAAGAGAAAAGAAAAACAGATTCCCGGAAAACAAAAAGGAAAATGATTCCTGGAAACCCGGATGATTAAACTTTTAATGCAAGGGAAAAAAGGGCTCAATAGTTCTGATGATATCATCACAAATATGTAGTCATTGTTTAATTATGAGATCCCAATAAGCCGGCAAAATCATTGCAACTGCAAGAGCTAACAAAATCTTGGGCAAGTGAATGATTAACTTATTATTTTTCTTTTCGTATTTATTTTTAACGCCAATAAAAAAAGAAAAAAAAAATAGTGAGAGAGAAAAAGCAAAATTTGGTTTTGGTAAAAGAAAACGAAAGTAAATATAAAGCTTATTATGTTACGTACACGCTTCATGGTTTCATTGTAATCTAGTTAGTTCAACCAATCTATTCTTCATTCATGACTGAAGTTGAAATTTTTGTTTTTGTTTTTTGATTTCTGAAGTTGAAGTTGAACCATGCCAAAGCCACCAATGACCATGTCAAAATAATATTCTCAAATGAAGCCAAAATTTAACCCAAAAAAATGAATAAATAAAGCCAAAGCCCAAAATCAATACTTCACCATATTGCCTACCCAAAAATAAATAAATTAATTAATAAAAAACCCACTGGCCATTCATGTATAACCAATTATAAACCCCTTAAAATAAATTACCAATTAAAAAAAAAACAGTAAACTAGGATAAACTCGTTAATCTCTATTTTTTTTAAGCTAAATAGCATTTAGCTTAAAATTGAAGCTTGAGATAATAAAAGAATTAAAACATAAGTGAGAGATTTTGAGATCCAATTTTTTTTCTTTTATTTATTTATTTTTAAAGTAAATTCATTTCTCAAAAGCTATAAAAATCCTCATTAATTCTTCCCATTGTTATCTTTTCCTCTATTTACACCCCAAATGCCAAATTCACCCAACATCCCCACCCCCCTTCCCCCAACAACAAAAAAAAAAAAAAAAAAGGGAAGCAAAAGAAAAGAAGAAGGACCAAAACTTTCATTTTTGATTTTTGAGTACTATTACTACAAACCAGTGATATGAGAATACTCAGCGTAAAACTCAGGAATCCCAGAAGCAGCCCACAACCTCTCATTCAGAGCCCCCTGCAGATCATCACGTAGAAAGGGGGTCCTACACAAAGGGCACGTCTTCTGATCATAACCCGTGATCCAACGGTCCAGACACGCCCGGTGGAATATGTGGCAGCAGTTTGTCAGCCGTCTGATCTCGTCCTCCCACTCGAACTCGTACAAACAGACGGCGCAGCTCTCCGGCGCCTCCTCCAGCTCCGAGAACTTCGCCACCGGCAGGAGCTCCCGGATCAGCACCGACGACACCGAGTGGAATTCGGGTATTCGAGTCGTCGCCGGAGGATCCGGCCAGGCTACTACAGCGGTGGAGGATTCGGGTTCGAGGAAGTCTTGGAGACCCATGAAGGAGAAGAGGATGGAGATGAATTTTCTGAGAAAACCCAGAAGGGAAAGGGTGTGGATGAAGAGTTTTGGCAGGAACAGCTCTGTGTAGCCCACTGGGAATCCCATTTTTTTTCCTTTTTTGAAAGAAGATTTTTTTTTTTCTTTTCTGGTTTTTTAGTTTGTTATTAGCGAGGTAGGAGGTGGGAATGGTGGTTTATATAGAGGAGTTTTGAGGTGTCTCTAAAATGTCGTTTATGGGCATTGTGGAGGAGAGAGGAGAGAGAAAAGGATGGAGAGGATATATAAAAAAAAAATTGATATACAAAAAGTTATTTTTGTGAATAAGTAATTGATATTTTCATCATCATAACACACTATAACTCTACCTTTCACTCTTATATAATGCGATTAAACTATTATATTTATTATATTTACTATTATAATCTTTTTTAAATTTATATATTAATTATCTATCAAATTTTATAAAAATAATCTTTATTTTTTTATATGAAATTGTACTTTATAAAAAATTTTGTGGAATTGTAGGTTTAATCTATTATTATTATTATTGTTATTATTGTTATTATGAGAATTCTGTGTAAAGTGTGAAAAAAAAAAATCCTGTTTTTATAGTGCAGTTTGAAATGTTTGATTTTCGTCATTGCCCTTAAATTTTTTACATTTTCTGATAAGATTTGATGTAATTAAATGATTATAGGCGTGTTCGAATAATAAGTTATTATTATTATTATTATTTTCAAAATATCATTATTATTTTAATCTTTGTTTTTTTTTTTTTGAAATATAATGTTTGTTTTTTTAACTGCATCTCTAGAACTATTATTCTAGAGTCTAGACTAGTAGTGCCATGAGTTGATAGTGTCCCCTTTGCAGGGTTAAATTTATGATTTACATGTTTGATTGTACTGAATTAAAATATAATACAATTGAATATGATATATATTGATGTTTTATTTTTACATTATATTATGTTTGAATTATTTGAGAAAGTATATAAAAAATGAATGATAAATAATAATTATATTATACCTAAAATTTAAAAATAATTATTTTTAAATATAATATTAAGGTATTAAAACATATATTGTATTGTATTTGCATAGTATATCCAAATAGATCAGTGATTTTTTTGCATTACATTGATGGGAAATATTTGATTTTTGGTGCAGCTGACAGTTATACAGGCCCTTATTGTTTTGAGTATTTTGTAGAATTAAAATGAGTTACCAAACATAATTTGTACACACAAAAAAAAAATGTTAGAATCAGTCTTTTTATCATTCTCTAAATTTTTCTTTTTGAATGAAACAAAACACTAAATCACTTATTTACCATTCAGTACAAGCATGTCAGTGCATTTAACTTTTTCATATATTACAATTAGAAAGAAAGTAATATTGCCTGATGGATATCGAAACAGTTAAATAAATGAATATGATTAATTAACCAAAAAAAGATTATGATTAAGGTAGAAACTAATCTTATATAACAAATAAAATAAAATTTACATTAAAACAATAAAAAATGTAAATGATTGCTCCGTTTTGCAAGTTTAAGGAAAAAATACAGAGAAAAAAAAAATTATATTACAAAACTCCATTATCTTTTTTTTTTTAAGTGTTATATCTGCCCTTATTCTTTCCTTTATATAACTCTTTTAGTGTTAAAAATTGTTTTTTTTAATTTAAAATGGTTTTTCTTTTGGTTTATAAAAAGGTTTTTTTATTTATTTTTTATTTTTTTAGTTTTAAATTTTGTTTTCAAGTTACCGGAAATGTCATTTATTTTGACAAATTCGATTATTTAACTTATTTAGTTGTAAAAACAAAGCTATTTCAATTATAGACAAAGGAGGAAAATGTTAGAAAGGATGTCTGAAAAGAAAAGTTAGAAAAGTCAAATCTAAAATTAAATTGAAAAGAAAGAAAATTAAAATTGAGCAGTGGGTGACTAATTATAACGAAGAGGAAAAGAATATAAGGAAAAAAAAAGTGAATGAAATATAAAAACAAAAAATATTCAGTAATTTTGTTTTCCTTCATTGTTGTTTAATGAATACTGTTTCACTTAAAAATTAATATTGTTTTATTAAAAAAAATTCTTGATTATCGTCGCTTCTCATTAAATTATATGTTTTCTTTAATCATGAAACCGTGGTGAATAATATATATTGTGTATTTTTTATAATACAAACTTTCTCTTTACCCTTAAAAAAATAGAATAGCACCTTTCAAATATATGTATATATAAATAAAAAGAATGATAAAGTTGTAATAACAAATGAAATAATGGTTTATAATTACACTTTATTTTTATGAGAAAAAAAAAATGATATGTGATAAGTGTAAAATTAAAATAGTGACAACGAAAATGATAGAATAAGTGATGCTAACATATCTCTCTGTACACAATACATATACACAAGGCAGCTTCCCATTTTTGCACTCACACTCATTTTTTCTTTTCTACTTTTCAAGTAGTTGTGATTTCAGTCAAGCTCCTAGCTAGGTTGATTTAACAAGGTTTTTGTTGATTCCAGAGGTGCTAAAAAAATAAATTAATGTTATTTTTAATATTTGTTGTTACTCATCACTTGCTCTTAGAAAAAGCATGAAACAAAAGAAGCTAGCATTGTACTAAGGAAAAAAAAAAAAAAAAGCACCAAAAATTATTTTTGGGACATAATTGCCATGCAAATGAGCAGCAAATCCTGCGATTTGAATGAGGCCTTCCATCAAAAATTTTGTCGGCAAGAACCGATCATCAACTTTTAATATTCCCTACTGAAAACGAAACCACTTCAGTTCCTCGTTTGGTAGGAAGATTATCACAGACAATATATATGGTTTTATTTTGTAACTATATTTTCCTTCAACGCCTAAATTTGGCTTGTCGATCGACAGGGTCCACGGAATATACATGTAGTCGATAATGTGTGACATAGATCATGACCTTGAAAATGTGTTGGCTATAATTAGGCCCCCCCCCCCCCCCCCCCCCCCCCCCCCCCCCCCCTTTTTTTTTTTGGGTACTTTCTCTCAAGTCATTGCCTCATAGTCTATATGATCCCGTTTCTATTTAAAACCTAATTTTTATTTAAGTTGATAATTGTTTGTTGATTCTAGTTTTTGGATTTGACTAAAATTCCACAATAATTTTTATAAAATATAATTTCACATGTGAATATAAAGGGTATTTTTGTAAAATTAGATAGATAATTAATACTAAATTAGAAAAGATATCATAACATCAAATATAATAGGCGCAATGGTTAAAACTATAGAACGTAACGTGGAATTGGTAAAATGTAGAATTATAAATTTAACCCTAATTTTTCTTATAAATAGTTGAAAAACCTACTTACAAAAAGTGTTTTAAAATCTATAAGATTTTAACATAGTAGAATTTCATGTAAATATTTATCATTAGGAGTTAGATATATTTTATGAGTGAAAACTGCATTTTATTTAGTTAACGGAATTTTTAAAATGTAGGCACTTTATTATGGTATTGTTTGTTGCTATTAAGTGTATCGGTATTGTTTAAGTAATTCTCTCATATGCACCATTAGATTTATATCTCGCAGTTGTGATAGGTAATTTTACAAGACGTTAACGTGTTCTAACTCTACAATTTCTCAATAAATTAAAATACATTTACATTTGGCAAAACTTGATGTTTAAAGTTTACATATATGACATGAGAATTCTCACAATTTAATCATTTTTTGGGTAAAATGTGAAAGTTTTACTGTTTGTTTTACATTTTTCAGATCTTGATGGAAAAAAAAAAAATCCCTTATTGAATGGTATCGTACACGTGGTTCACGCACCACTATGGTGTTAGATTAAATATACTAATGTCAAGCAAGGAAACAAAAAAACAAGAAAAAATTGCAGCCTTCTGTACTTTTTTTTTCCTTTTTTCTTTTCCATTATTTGTTCAATACCAGATATTTTATTTCCACCTCATAAACGTCTCAAATCTTGATAAAGACGTAGATTACATCAAAGTGATAGACTTAAATATATATATATATATATAAGAATATTTATAACAAAAGAGAGAGGAGAAGAAAGAGCTTAGACTCCCCTCGTTTGGCACGCATGGAGTAAGTGAGTGGTCCCTTTCGGTAAATATAAAGCACCAAAACAACTACAGAAGTAGAGTGTTTTCTTGTACTTTTTCACCGGACAGCTTCTTGAGAGTTCATGAAGGTGTGAGCTTTCAAACAAAAGGAGATCTATTGGGAGTAGAAAATGAGATCTTCAATACATGGAACAACATCAAAGTTGAAACTTGATGAATTTCAATTGTACACATTGGATTTTCCAGCCTCATAGGTATGTAAATATTGCACAATTTTAAATTGTGAAACTCTTACCACATAAATTGCACAATTACATAACCTTTGCAAAACTAATTATGAAGGATTCAAACTTTAGTGACTCAAAAAATATTTTTTTATTGTGATAAGTAGTAATTGAACAATGAAAGTTTTAGTGTTGCACTTACCAACTAAGTTGATTATAAGATTCCAACCACTCTGTATTATACAAATAACATATGTAGACCCTAGAGTATAATTTCTTGTAAGTATTCTTTTCTGGGGTACCATATTCTCATCAAGTTTTCAATAATATATATATATATAGATTCTTGAATTTGAAGAAAGAGAGAAAGAGAGAGAGAGATGAGAGAGGATAAATAAATAATATTCGAAAAAAGAGAGTGACAAAAAAGCATAGGAAGAAGGGAAAAGTGAGCCCTAGCTAACCAGCTGGTGAGGATGAGGGAGGCAATTATGTGAGCCCAAAGTGGTAGAGGGTGCGCACCCGAAGAAATGAGTCTGACAAGTGTGTCTGATGAGGCCAAGACACCCACTGGCCCATCCAATGACACCCCGCCATATATACATGCATACATACATATATACATATATATGTATATATGACTCACCACTCATGATTCATGACCACACCCACATATCCTTGTCCTCCCCCCTACTGTCGGCCACCACCCAACCTCTCCTTTGCTTCTTTCCCCCTATCCCCATCTTTTGTCTATTTCTTTGTCTTTAATTCCCTCCACTCCACACCCCCAATCGATCCTTATTTCAATATTATATATGTGTATGTCTACATACACATATCTATATATATTATCCCTAGCTCACTTTTTCATCACTCACTTCCTTTTCATGTCTACTACACACTAGACCCTCATTGTATACCTTTCATGTCTCATTAAATCCTATGTTTGTAATTTTTCTTTTACAGTGGGGGCACCGTATCCTACATATGCATTTATTGAATGCTAGTATACTATTTATAGATCCAATGGTGCATTTTTTTTTCTGGTTGATCCGATGGTGCATTTGATATGAGATTGGATATTATAAGATGATTTTTTAGATAAAACAGTTTAATCACATGGTAACGAATGCAAATAACATAATAAACAGGGTGTCTACTTTAAAAATTCTCTTTTAAAATTGTTGCTGAAACTTTTGTCGGTGGTGGTTTAGGGATGAGTTATACACGAAAAATATGGTCAACTTTTACATTTTGTTTTTACAATAACTAAACATATAATAGATACATAAATCATTGCGTTTTATCAATGTGATGTTAAAAAACATTTAAAATTATTGCTTGTTTTCATATTTCTTGCCTAAACATATGTCATGTTTTAATTTTGAATTTTCTTTTATGTTCACTTAATTTTTTATGTATTTGGTGTATGGTATTGGAGAGCTAGACACAGTAGTTAAAATAGGTGCTTAATTATTATTATTGTTGAGGGTGTTCCTGGTATGTGTTATTTATGGTGATCATTATACGGGTTTTCCTAATTGGCCATTATGGCTAGGCTAATCAAAGACCATACCCGGCATTCGAAAGCATAGTGGGGACCTTTATGCCCACGATTGGGCTCAAATAAGCCACCTAGTGGCAATGACGAACAGATCTGACCACTATAGGTAATAGATAGACGTGATTAGTCTTATGATACTAGATTGTGCATGTTCACCCTAAGACTATGACCAGTTGATCGATAGTATCACAATATTGCCCAAAAGGTCCTATCCAAACTTTGCCGACCAAGGAAGAATAGGTTAATCGAGTATTCATTCTTGACTTCCATTAATTCACCCGCAATCCCCCATCAACTAACCAACGTGACCCTTGCTCTACCACCCTACTCTGTTGGCATACTAAGTCTATGCTTCCCCTACTAAATTGTATTGCCTAACATCTATACTTGGGCATTGTCGCCCACATTCCTTTTGCCGCCATACACCACCTAATACTGGTATGTGCACCACTACCTATACTAACTACCATTACACAGGTCATGGGGCACGTGGTAATAGCTCAATGGGCAATCAAAATCATTACACCTGATATCGTGTCAACCCATCAAGACTACTTTAGGATACCCGAACTTGTGAGAAAAGCCTATAAATAGAGGAATACCTTACTCCCTTAAGTATGAACTACATTCCTTGCCTAAATTCTACCTCTATGCTTGCTCTTTATTGACTTAAGCATCGGAGCGCATTTGGTAGACATCCCACCAGTGTCCCCCCTTACTCCAAGCCCTTCTCCCCCCACCACTAGATTGAGCAAACTAGCCTTGTAACTGAGATGTCCTCTCCTTGTCAGTCATACCTCTTCCCTCTATGATGGTCGTCATTAGCCATTGCTAGTTCTACAAGAGAACTAAATAAGACAAGTTAAATTCTGCTTAGCTACCTAGTTGAGCATCACGAATAGAGAATGGATGGTTGGCTTCAACCTTCGATCTAAAGACCATGAGTTGAATAATGTTGTCGAATCACTGTGTTTAGGTCTTCATTGGCAATCCTTAGAACCCAAAGATTGAGGAAGGTGTCGTTTTGATGATAACCTGAGATTAAGGTGGTCAACACATGCCCTTAACCTTTAAACCGACTAAAAGATTTAGCAGCTAAACTCAAGACTATAGTTGTCTGAGCGTGATAGTGAACGGCCGGCGGAGGGATCAGTGTGGCCATTGTTACAATCTAATTTTCTAGCTAGCACATTTAGGTTTTATCGTGCAGGTAGTTGAAGTTAGAAAAGGACCTAAACCAATTATACTGAGCAAGGAAGTCCATACTCTGTAGTTTTTCCTAGCGCAAATTGGTCTTGGGCAACTCTTTCAATTTGTCTATCCTTATGAGGTTGTTCCGACCAGTATAAGGCCATTTGTCCCAAATATATACCTTCCGAAACCTGGTCGATACGTTTTGCTCGGTGGAGACCATGTGAACCTTGCTCGTTAGTTAGTTGCCCTCAGTATAGAACCACAGATGCTTAAAGTTTTTATCCAAGTCTAGGCACCAATCAATCAGAACACCACGATGCCCCTAAAAGTAGTATGACCTATGAGTTTTCGGCATTGTCTTTATCCTATACAAGTTTTGTAAAGCATTGAACGGTAGCTTAACATTGAAGTAACGCCTTTATAGGATGTTATAGCAAACCATCACCCTATAAGAGTTCTGATTCAGCTGATGCTCTACTTGAAAGAACTCGGTGGATAGCATGACATGTCAAAGAGGCACTCGAGAAGGGAAATTGTTTGGGCCAGGGATGACCAGGGATATGTCATCCAATATACCAAACTCTCAATGGAGTGAGAACAGTAGGTCATTACTGACCGTCGTCGTATACATGCCGAGGATGAACGTTGGTCGGTTCTCTTCCATGTACCTTGGGCAAATAAACTTGAGCAATGATCCCATTAACTTACTTCACATCATGCCTAGCATGTCACGCATTTCGAAGGGCAACAGGCTCTCAGAAGGTGTCGACCTTCGAAACCTTCCTTCTGACTAGATGTACTAGGTGAGCCCATCATGTGAACCACTAGACCTCATCTTTATCTTCTTTGGTCAGGTTGACCACCGTGTACCCACGAATATGGAGTTTAGAAAGTGTGCTCTAAAGTGCACGTGTGACCTACTGGTGTTAGTTAGTCTGCCAATGGCCTCATTAATTACAGCTAAGAACTCATCATTTAGAATAGTTCTTAGGTCAAGTTATTGGATTTGTTCGAGTCTCCTAGCTCCCTCTCGAGACACAATGTCCAAAAAAGAGCTCAATAGAAGAGTCAAGATATCAAATGGACCGAACAATCGGTCAAGCATGATCTCAAACTCCCGACCAAGACTAGGCCACGAATTGTTTGACCAGCCACTCATCTTTCTATCTAGCAAAAGATAAGCATTTAAGACAGGAAGATTGCCTTCTCGGATGTTCTTTGAAACATGCAAAAAAGTATTCAAACTTTGGTTAATTGGCAGCAATCGACACAAAAGCTTTAGTGATTTTTGAAGACAAAATGTGAAAATGATGGGCCCCTTATTTATAGGCAAGGGTGTAGGTGGGAAATCATGGGCATAAGATTCAAAAATTCATGAGAGCCTAGCGAATCAGCAAACAACACATGGCAGCTCCTCTCAAGTCCCTCATGACTCATCAACTTCCATAACTCGACCAGAGTAGAGCAGATCAAGGCCTTTACCAATCACCCAAGCTAGCTATCAACAAGAGCACCGATCAAGTCCAACCAATCATCCTCGTCCTTAGATTAAAGCTACACCTAATCGACAACCTATCAGGAGCATCTGAGGGCTAATGTTAAGGGTGTTCCTAGCATGTACCCTTAAACCGACCACTATACGGCTCTCCATGGTCGGCCATTATGGCTATGCTGATCGAAAACTATAATCAGGGACCTTTATGCTCACAACTGGGCTAAAGTAAGCCACCCAGTGGCAAGGACCAACAGATCCAACCACCATAGAAAGCAGAGAGCCATAATTAATACTACATTATTGGACTGTACCCGTTTACCCTAAGACTAGTATCATAATATCATCCAAAAGGTCATGTCGAGACTTCACTGACTAGTAAAAATAGGTTGATCAGGTATTTACTCTTGACTTCCACTTACTCACTCATGGTCTCCCATTAACCAACCCATGCGACCCCTGCTCCACCATCCTGTTCTATTGGCATACTATGTCTATACTCCCTCTACTAACCTGTAATGCCTAACATTTACACCTGGGCATCGACGGCTACATTCCTTATGCCGCCTTGCACCTTTTAACATTGGTACGCTCACCATTACCTATACTAGCAGCCATTGCAGAAGTTATGGGGCATATGGCAACAGCCCACTGGGCAATTAATATCAGTATACCTGATATCAAGTCAACCTACCAGGACCATTCTGGGAACTTGAACCCGTGAAAAACACTTATAAATAGAAGAATGCCTTCTTCCCTTAAGTATAAACTACATTCCTTGTCCAAACTTTGCCTCTCCGCTTGCTCTTTACTGATTTAAGTATCAGAGTGCATTTGGTAGATACCCCACCAATGTCCCCCTTATTCTGAGGTGCTTTTATAGGTGATCAGGCAAAACACTACAGCGCAAGGCCAATCACACCAAGTGATTCCATATGATATTGTGTCAAGTTTTTGGCATCAACAATTACTATTGATTTTTGTTTTCGTTGTACCAAACAGCCTAGAGAAAATGAAAAGAAAATAAAAAAAATCCCTAAAATAAATAAAAAAGGGATTTTGGGACTTAACTGGGGTGTTTTGTATATTTATATATTGCCACTAGTACCATTGTATACTAACTACTCCTCAGTCACTAATTCCATTGTGGGGATAATTTAGAAGTATAATTAGGGAATAAAGATTTTGTTCTATATTAAGATTTAATAAAGGGACTATTGGGATTTTAATAATCTAAGCTAGCTAGTTTTTAAAGAATCTGGAAACTTTCTTTCGGCTTACCTAACTGCCCCTGTCTTCAGATTGCTTCACCTTTGTCATGCATGCTGTTTTTGCTAGCCTTTCAGATATTTGCATGTAAATTCAACAAAGTTTTGGCACTAATTACTGCTGGTGTATATAATTTAACAATTAACTACTTCTTTTTTTGAAAGTAACTGCTTCTTTTAGGGAAACTTTAATGTCATACAATAGAGCATGATTAGATATAATTTTTAGTCCCTGAATTTAGGGGTGAATTCCTCATTTAAATTTGATGATCCCTAGAGTTGAAAATATCGCACAACTAGCCTTTAATCTGTTACATTATCCCCGTTAAAGCCATTCTATAAGAATATGTCAAAAAATTGATGGAAAAATGGCATGTGACAGTTTAAAAACACATATTATATATATGCATATATAACAGTTTAATATGAGCATTTAAATTAAGTAATCAGTGTGATTGGACATATAAAAAACACTAATACCAATAGTGATGCTTAAAGTTTAATTTTGGACAAAATAATTTCATCTTAAATTAGTTATGTACTAATTAATCTCAATTAGTCAAAAGTACAAAATATATAAAACATATAGGCATGCAGTGGTGGGCTTTCTTGGAGTACAAGCTTATGTTCTGTCATTATTTGGCCCCATTATAGGATCAGATTTACAGGTAAGCAAACTACAAGCACAAACATATTGATCGTCTTTGAACCTTAATCAAATGGCTAACCTAGAAAATACAACATACACATATACAGATATATATGTACTACTGGCAGTATTCAATATCATTCAGTCAGCGGTCGAATCAAGCTCTGTTTTTGTTCTCTTTCCACGCCACTCTCTATGTACACACACACACACACACACACCTACCTGAAAAGCATGATTTCAATCCGATTAACAACAACTTTTCTTTGATTATATTAATCATGAAACTATCAGTTTTCGACATATTCTGATGCCATATAAGGTTGGAAGTTGAAACCAAACAAAGCATCACATTCTGTCTAGTGACTACTGCTAAGTTGAAAAGATGAAATTTTCCCCAGCCGACCTTGCTTGTTTGTCAGAAACTGTCTGATCCTCTTTTAAGCATATTGTCATATACACCTATACATATGAAATATTAATATATATATATATGGAACTGACCACCAATATATTTTTAATGGGGGACTCTTGGCTCCAACTTGCACCAAAAAGTAACGCAAAAATGGTCTTTTGGGTCAGGCTTTAATTTGACATATATATATATATATATGCATATGCATATATTTGGGTGAAATAGATTGACGACGACCCTCATGAGGGGCTATTTTCCTCATATGTCCCTTTCTCCTTTATATTTGGAAATAATCGTACTAATCATTATTGTTCTTGCATGTGTGTTGTTTCCCTCCAAACAAACACCATTTTGTCTTCATTGATGTGGTAAAAAAAAAGAGAAGGAAAGTAGAACAATATTCTTCGACTTATAAAAAGAAAATTCAAGTTTATAATATCCACATGAATTTAATGTGAAGATTTTTAATGTATTAACTCATTTAGAAAATTTCTCACCCAGTTATAATAGACCATGTTGACAAGAGTGTTATAAGAATATAATGTGTATATTATATGTAACATATAGTGTATATATATATATATTATTTGTTATACAATAAATTCATTTCTTTCGGGTTTAGCCACGGTCTTATAAACACAAGTATCATGTAAATGTAAGTAATCGTATTTAAAAGTCGAGTACTCTACGTTGAGTTGGTAAATTAAACTAATATATGTATATATATATATATTTAGCTACTAGCTAGGTAGATGATGCTTGAAAGATGTCTTAGCTGTGAATCTCTTTTCAATCACACGCACAAGACAAAAGTTATAGTGAAACACTGCAAATGTAATGCACCAATTGTTTAACCTGACAAAAAGGAAGGGAAATATGTGCAGATGAGCTTTATTAGCTGATCACTTTTTCCAAAATTAGAATTTGCAAATTAGAAACTGAGTGGGAACTGAAAGAAGTGTCTCTTGTCCCCCACACCCTCTAGCTTAATTGATTAGTTGGAGATGGCGTGTTTTAATTTGCTTTTTGAGCAGATGCTCAGATGCTTTACTGTATATCCACGTTTTGTTTATTTGGAAACAGAAACAGATAGAACCCTACAGAATTCGGGAAAAAGAGTAATAATAATTAAAAAGAGATTTTGTAGAATATCTTGGGGAGGGGACCCTTAACTAATTGAAATGACGAAGTGACAATTACTTTTTAATCATTTTCCACTGCAATACTGTCCTCACAGCCAATCAAAACAGTAATGATTTATTTGTTAATTAATTGAGGATTTATATAAGGTGGGTGGGATCACTTCTTGTATATGTTTTTATTTTTTTATTTAATTTTTATTATTAATTTTTACTATTTTAAATAAATGTTTCAATTCTCTTTTTTATGAGTTTTAAGAATAAAAAGAGAAGAATTTTTACTATTAATTTTTATTATTTTAATCTTTTTTAACTTTTTAAATAAATATTTCAATTATCTCTGTATACGAGTTTTAAGAATAAAAAGAGAAAAATTATGTAGAGTTAGATATACAAACATATACTCTCCATTTAGATGGGAGGTTTATTTTTAGAAAATGTAAAATTTTTACATATGAAAAATAAAAGTAGTTTGGAATTTTTTTTTAAAAGTGAAAAGTTGTTTAAATGAGTGAAAACTTTTTTTGTTTAGAGAGTTTTTTTTTTTTCCAAAAATAAAAAATTTTGTATGTTCTGATACGGAAATTTAGGAAGGTTGTTTTTTCTTAAAATGAAAATTTTTTCCTTTTTCAACTTTGAACATGTCAAACAAATGAAGCCATATATTAATGTGTGTAGTTCTAAACTATCAAATTTTAATTTTAATTTTTTTTGTCAAATTTGTATATATTTTTTCAGTTGTTTGTTATGATATGATTATAACGCACTCTAATAATCTATATTTGTGAAGAATCATACACAGAGACCAAATTCTATATGCCACTAATTGTATTGATCACCAACATCAACAATTTCTCAATCAATTAGAAAATATTATGTAAAATTTTGTGAATCCTTCTGTCACAATATAAGCGTCACACATATGAATTTATGATACGTCAATTATTATTTGATAGAAAATAAGAAAACAAAATGTTGTTAATTAGTTAATTTAACCACCGCTCTTCCTCTATCTCATTTTACTTCATGTCAAACAAGACGTCCAATCTATAGGATATAATTGCTATAATAGTTTTTTTTTTTTCTCTCTTGTTGTAATCTTTCATGAGGCATATAAGGCAATTGTAAGTGAGGATTGTAGGGCTATATCTAAGGATAGTTGTTTGGAGGACCCCCCAAATTGAGAAAAAATGCCAAAAGAGTAGAAGAACAAGAGTTTGGGAGGATTTTCACATTGGCATAACTGATGAGTAGTGATGAATGAATAGATAACTATATTTGCAGAGACAATGAGTCAGAAGAGTGGGTCATCTTGGCACGTGGGCTGTCTCTGGTGGTCTTGTACCTAACTATTCTCTCTCTCTCTCTCTCTCTCTCTCTCTATTATCACTAAGTTCCCTTTCTTGTAATATTCTTTGCCCTGTCTGTAAACATCATGTGACACTTTCTCTACCACCAAAGACCCTCGTCTAGACACTAGAAACACACGTACAAATTCTCTCTCTCTCTCTCTCTCTCTCTCTCTCTCTCAATCACATGCAAGCACATAAATACTGGTTAACGGTCATATATAACATGTAACCCTCACCATATATATAACGTTTCTATACCATATAGTAGAGAATCCTTGTACACCTCTTATTTTTTTATAGACGAACCATGTATATGTTTTCAAGATCAAATTTCTGTTATCATATTGCTGTAATTAATGTAGCTAACTAAACTGTTTTTCCTTGTTTCCTTTTTGTTTCTTAACATAAGAGGTTTGAGTGATTAGAATGGAATTGAAAAGACTCAAGAGGCCGTTCTCGCAACAACTGATTTGTTCTTTTCTTTGAGGTACAAAATTAGAACCTCTAAATTAAAGGAACAATCGGGTCTAATTTTTACAACCCCATTTCATAAACCAAAATAATTATTAAACTGTATAGAAAATTGATAGAGTGTTCTTTTCAACCCTGCTTAGAATTTTATATTTACATATATAATTATCGTAGGATTAGGATTTGCAGTTGGTGAGATGTGATTTGCAGCCGCAATCTTTTATCTATTTATTTGACGGGGTTCAAAAACTTTTTCTTAAACGACATGGGTCCAAACTTTGAAGATAACTAAATAAATAAATATATATATATAATTCTTGAGGTCTATATTTGTAATGGCAAGTGCTAGGAGGAAAAGGCTATTGCCAAAAGCAAATTATAAAGAAGTCTTTAAAAAAAAAATACCTATTTGATTAACAGCTCTATGATCTATTCTTTAATTACTAAAAAACAAAAAACAAAAAAACAAAAAAAGAAACAAAGACAACCGAGCCCTTAACTCAAGATTTCAGCCTTATTATGTGAAACATGTTCCGACATTAATATTCTCTAGAGTGTTGTCCTTAGCCAAAGTCATCAAAAGGTCAAAAACTCACAGCTTGTGATAGTCATATAGCTTGTATACCAAATTCACGAAAATAAATGAAAATGAATAGAAGGAAAATGTATATAAAATGCAACATGACCCATAAATAATATATTATAGGTAGCTATATGTACAATACATAATTACAAATTGAGATTATTTTAGTGATTACAAATAATATTATTTATTAGTCACGTCTTGAAGGATAGTCTAACTAGCTCATGCTTATTCTCCTAATCAAAATGTGCACTAATTTGAGATTGCAACTCTCTGAATATGACAGATAATTATCCATCATTATCACTAACAAGCTATCACCTATGCATAACATGTTAACATTTACAATATTATTAGGTTCATGTTCTAGTAACAATTATAATATTGGTTTTAGAATAGTCCTCTTCATAATTGGTTTGTTTGTCAGTTTTTTTTTTTTTAAATAGTATGCAACGTGTAAAACTTTCTAGTTAACTAGTACTCATTAAACACTATAATTCAATGAGTAAGTTTTCTACCACTACTATAACGTTTGAGTTGTGATCTAAGGTTCCTTCCTTTTTTTTTTTTTTTTTTGGAGGAAAGGGAGAGGAGGAAATCATCGGTTCTGCTAACTTCATTCTTAAACTAATGAAACTCTAGTTAGGTTCGTTTGCCTTTTTTTTTTTTCCCTGAAGGGTTGTTTGCTTATAATTATCTTTTCCTTTTTGTTTGATTTGCCACTGAGATTAGATTTGTTCCATTTGATAACTTAGCTTAACTTTGATTTAGCTTGATTCAAGCTAAAACGGGCATTTGTTACAATTTAGTTTAGCTTAAATTTAGCTTAGTAGAACTCATTTTAACAACTTTTTATTTCTACTTTTACTATTTCAGTATAATTTTCAATATAAGTTAAGCTAAACTAAGTTGAAATTAAATGACCAACTTAACTTAACTTCCATGCTAAATCAAAATAAAATGGTGAACTAAACGGAATTTCTTTATGTTTGCTTTTGTTCCTTGTAGTAAATACGAGTGGGGTATTTTCCTCCTCTCCGTTTATATTTATATATATGTGTGTATATAACTAATGAACCTCTCTATATAATGTGACATCAATAGTTTACCATTAATGTATAATTAAATCATAGAATATATTCCTCTCAAATAAAAAAAAATCGTAGATTAGATGAGTTCACTTTATTGATTACATGTTCAAAAGAAAAATGGTATTTAAGAGGGCTCTTGGATTAATCCTAGATTGATATGGGCTCATGGCCTACTAGACAATGAATGAAAATAAAAGAACATGTGGACCTTTCGAAATATATGCATATATATATATATATATAGCAATTGAGACAATAAAAAATGAATATATAGGTTCGGGATCAATATGTGGGCTAATAAATTTATGAGTAATAATGAAAAAAACGATGTTAAATGAGAGGTTGTTGTGCTATTAAGCAAGGAAATTCTCTATTATAGGTGTTGTTACAGATGCTTCTTTTTAAGGGTCTACAACTTTCATACTTCTTACACCAACTTCATATAATATAAATAATGAAAAAAGAGAAGGATTTCCACGAGTAATGAAAACAAATACTAAAAATCTAATGCACATGAGGGAGAAGATGGCTCATGTCCGTTATTCTGTAGTTTAAATATTATTTTATGTACCGTTTTCCTTACTAAAAGATTTTAGAGTTCATATTATTGAACTTTAAAATTTGTCTTTGTGTTTTTATTCATTTCATGCATATATATATATATAAATCACGTTCTTATGGATCTTATGAAGTATGTAATTTAGAAATCATAATAGGGAGGGCTGCAATAAGAAGTTTTTCTAACATGATGAATCTCTGTGTGAGTAATATTTCTTTATGAAAAGAGTTAATAGTCAATATACCGTAAGGAGAATTGGGAAAAACTATTTTAAGAGAAAGAAGTATAAAAATGTATTATTTTTAATTCTCTGATGGTACAAACAAAGAGCGAAATCATCATTTCGCATATAAATTAGTATTTCTCAAACCACAACAAGAAGTGATATTTAGTTAGACATGAGGTAAAATCTTATTTGAGATGTTGAAATATAATAAAAATATTTAATTTTTTTTTAAATTTCACATCATTAGTCGTTTTTTTTTTCCTTTAATAAAATCTGAAAACTATTATATTTCAATTTTAGTATTATAAATGTACTACTTCATAGATAAACTGACATTAGGCCTTACTTATACACTCAATCCCAATCCCCTTACTTTGGGCTAGTGGGGTACACATGCATTGTGGATAACACAGTGGTGACAAAACAGGCCCAAATTAATGAATCAAAAGTCAATCTTTAGCTTCCTCTATATAAATATTATAAGGATTTAAACTCTTCGTTATTCGATAAAAGAAGCTGTGGAATTACCTGTAACCATATGTCATGACAATTTCCATCCCATCTTTTTTGTCATTTTAAGACTATCATTGATTTGTCCTTTATTTGTATTCTTTAAAAAAAAAAAAACACTTGATGAGAGTGATTTTAACTCTATACTTTGTAATGAAATCAAGTACAAAATTATTGATAAACTATATTTTTAATCATAATTATGGATTTACTATTGTTTCCTTGTTTATATCATTTATTAATGTTATTATCGTTTTTTTATGCTTTGTTATCGTTTCTGGATTTACTACTGCCTTTTGGTTTATGTCGTTTATGTATACGTTTATGTTATCATTTTTGGATTTAATACCGTTTTTCTCTTTACATTTTCGGTTTTTCTTTTCTTTTTTTAAACTTTCATATCATTTTTGTTTCATGTGGTTTGTTGTTGTGAAATTTCAAAAGCAGAAGAAGATAAGAAGGCAACTACTTTTGTTACTTTACCATTAGTCTAAAAAAGGTTTAAGAATTATTTAATTCTAGATAATTATTAAGGAAAATTACCTAGAAAAGCAACAATTGGAACTCAAACAAGTGGCGTCTACTGTAAACAGGATAGGAAAATTCAAAAGGGAAATAATAAAGTGAAGAAATAATAGTAATGTAAAAACGACAATAACATTGAGTAATGACAAGAATACTTATCATTGTAAAATCGTGAACGGACAATAATCAAGAAATGATAGCATCTTACACATACAATGTGTCCGGTATTGCAGAGTCTGCGTAATTATGTAATTGTAAATATGTATCTTTGTATTTTTTATATTTATTATAAATTATATAATTAGTTTTCTAGTTTAGGTTAAATTATTTCATTTGATTTGTAAAATTAGAAAACTCAATTTATAATTATAGCAACTAGATTAGAAAAGTCAACTTTTATAATCTATATAAATTCAGTATCAATTCAATGAAAAGCTATGTCATTACTTTCTCAATTTCTATATGGTATCAGAGCATTTTGCTCATAGGATACTTCTTTCTCCCTCTCTTCCTGTATCTCACCCTTCACCCACACTGTTAGACTAGACGGCTCTAATTGACTGATTGGACACTTGCAAAAAACAGCCATGGCTCCTACTCTGGCTACTGCCAGGCTTATAACACTCAAGGTTATATTGCCAGAAGATGTCTCAAATTTTGCTTAACAGCGACCATCACTCATGGTCCACCACATGCTCACCATGCCTCCGCCAATACTTCAAATGATTCCAATTGGCTTCTCGAAAGCAAGGCATCACACCATCTTTTCGCCAACTTGAGCAACTTTCCCATTCATATTCCATATGACGGCTCCAATAACATTATGATTAAAGATGGCAGGGGTCTTTTCGTTACCCACACCGGTTCCATTACACTTTCTACACCTTTTCATTCATTCTCTTTAAACAATGTTCTTTGTGTTCCTGACATTAAAAAAAACCTTATTTCTATATCCCAATTTTATACTTCTACTAATGTTTTCATTGAATTCTTACCCACTACATTTCATGTGAATAGTCTTCGCACGGGGGCATCTCTGCTGTAGGGACAAACCAAAAATGATGTGTACGAGTGGCTAGTCTCTCAAGTCAAGTCCTCACCATTGGTTACATTTTCAAGTGTCTAGACCACTTCACTCGAATGGCATCACAGGTTAGGATAAACATTGTTCCCAATTCTTAGGCACATTGTCTCTTGTTTTCAATTAGGTTTGTCTAATCCTCTGTCTTCCACATTTAACCGGAATGCCTATCAATGCAACAAAAGCCACAAACTTCCTTTTTCAACCTCCACCATCACTTCTTCTTATTCTTTTAAAATTCTTTTTTCTAATGTCTGGACTTCACCTATCTATTCAACTAATTAATATAAATATTACATTATTTTTGTTGATTACTTCACAAAATACATATGGTATTATCCTTTCAAAAGGAAATCATAAAATCATATGTTATTAATATTTTTGTTTGATTTAACCCATTAGTTAGAAAATTATTTAATCGCAAAATCATCACTTTATATTCTGACAAATTGGGGGAATATCAAGCATTAGACACATACCTCACCTTTAATGGCATCTCACATCTCAAGGCGCTTTTACACACATCATAACATAATGGGTATATTAAATGTTGCCATTGTCATATAGTTGAAATCGGTCTTTCACTTATTTCTCATGCTTCCCTATATCTTAACTACTGGAACTATGCCTTTACCACTGCTGTCTATCTTATTAACTGCATGCTTATTCCCAAACTTTTAACTCTCATTCCTTTACATAAAGCTCTTTGGTTCCACTCCTAATTAAGCAAAACTTTGTGTCTTTGGCTGTCTTTTCCACCTTTGGCTTCGTCCCTATTCCATGCAGAAATTGTCACCATGTGCCACTTTATGTGTTTCTCTAGGTTACTCTCATAGTCAGAGTACTTATTTGTATCTTGATCCCTCAACCACTAAACTCTATGTTTCATGCCATGTCAAATTCGTTAGTTAATATTTACTTTCTCGTCCCTTTCAAGTCAAGATCCTTGTCCTAAGTCTACCATAGCCTCAAAGTGGCTTCCCCCGATCTATTTTCTCTCAAATGCATCTTCTTTTACACTACCACCTGGATTGTCTTCTTCGCCAACCCTTGCAGCATAGCCCTCATGTGTGGATCTACCAAAACTAGTCAACTGGACACCTCTTCGTCTCCAACTTTCGAAACTCTCCACTCTCTAGTCTATTATACCCCTACAATTGATCAACCAAACACCTCGACTAAGCCTACATCTAAAACACAATGCCTTCTAATTAGCTAACTTTCCCCCAACCAGTCAACTAAACAACCCATAACCTCGAGTTATGATTACTCATTTAAAGAGTTACATCTATAAGCCAATCTAGAAACTCAATCTCAATGCCTAACTTTTGTCCTCTAACTTGTTTAAACCCTAAACTGTGACCCAAGCTATCAAAGATCCCAATGGCATTAAGCTATGTTAGAAGAGTATGATGCTTTAGTTTCGAATGGTACATGGGTTCTTGTTTTCCTAAATCTAACACAAAATCTTGTCGGGTGTAAGTGGATTTTCAAAACTTAACGGCTTCCTGATGGTTTTGTAGACAAGTACAAAACTTGTTTAGTTACTAAAAGATTTCACCAATGACTAGGAGTGGACTATCATGAGACCTTTGGCCTGCTAGTCAAACCAATCACTATCTACACAATCCTTGGTCGTGTAGTTAGTCGTGGTTGGTCTCTACGTCTGTTAAATGTTAATAATGCATTTCTCTAAGGTTGCCTATCATAGAATGTCTTTATGGTACAACCACCAAGCTTTACTGATCAAGACTACCTTACCCATGTTTGCAAACATTGCAAGGCTATCTTTGGTCTCAAGCAAGCTCCTCGTGCTTGGTACTATGAATTGTGATAGTTTTTTATTACCTCAAGCTTCTCCAATTCTCACGTCGACACCTCTTTTTTTGTCCTCAATACAAGTGGAGTCATGATCTACTTACTTGTTTATGTTGATGACATAATTATTACAGGCAATAATAATCATGTCGTGTAGCATTTCATCGATCTCTTCACCCAACGTTTCTCACTCTTGGTTCGTTCTTATTCTTCCTTGGAGTTAAGGTTATTCCCTATCTTTGTGGTTTGCTTTTGTCCCAAAGGCTCTACATCATTAATCTTCTGACTTGAACACACATGATAGAAACAAATTAGTTCTTACACCACTTGCCATTACGCCAATTCTAACACTACATTCTAGTATGACTTTATCGGATCCTATTGAATACAGGGCAATTGTAAAAAGTCTCCAATATCTCTCTCTCACTCATCTTGACATATCTTTTATGGTTAATAAGCTTTCTCAATTCATGCATCGCCTAATAATTGAGCATTTGAATGCTGTGAAACGAACACTACGCTATCTTTGTGGAACTTATGATCAAGGCCTTGTTCTTTATTGATATTCCTTATTGTCTCTTCCTGCTTCCATAATGCAAACTAGGTCAGCAACAAGGATGACTTTACTTGCACTAGTGCCTATATTGTCTATCTCCAGCGTAATCTAATTTCTTAGAGGTCAAAGAAGCAACGCATCGTGGTTCACTTGTTCACAGAAGCCGAATATCGATCAATTGCTGCCATAACTACTTAGTAGAGCTGGGTTTGCTCGCTTTTAAGTAAACTTGATGTTACTATTCCTTAGGTACCTATTATCTATTGCGATAATGTTGGTATAACTCATCTTTTCTCCAACCTTATTTTTCATTCCCACACGAAACACATTGCATCAGATTACACTTCATTTGAGATCAAGTTCAGAGTGGCACTCTCTAGGTTACCCATGTTTTGTTTAAGGGCCAATTAGCTAATGTACTTATCAAGCATTTTTCTTGTGACCGCTTCGTCAACCATAGAACCCAGATTAGATTCTACTCCCAAAGCTCCATCTTACAGGGACATATTAGAGAATTTACATAATTATGTATTTTTGGGATTTTTGTATTTGTTATAAATTATATAATTAGTTTCCTAGTTTAGATAATACGGTTTTATTTAATTTGTAAAATTAGGAAAGTTGATTTGTAATTACAATAGCTAGATTTGGAAGTTAATTCTTGTAACATGTATAAATTTAGAATCAATTTAATGAAAGGGTATGCCATCATTTTCTCGTTTCTATACATGCAAGACCACAATAAGCCAGGAAAATCGACAACAACCTATAAATAGAAATGGAAACGACAGTTGTAAAGAGAAATACATTATAAAAACAATAATTTAGATTTTAAGAAACAAAGTTATTGTGCAAACAACATAAATTCCGCATCCTCAAAAAATGAAAAAACGACAGAATCATATTAAAACTACGTAATGGAAAACAAAAGAAGAGAATGACAATAGCCTCTTAAAAGAAAGGAAAACGGCATTGAACGAGAATAGCCTCTTAAAAGAAAGGAAAACGGCATTGATACTTGGAACGACAACTAAGATAAATAATTGGTCAAATTTCAAGTTTCACCAACCACATGGGGGAGACCTTAACCCTTGGGCAATTAAGAAAGAAAAAGAGGAGTGGTGGGAAGAAATAGAGGAGAGAAAATAAGAAGAAAAATATATTGTTTTTTTGTTGTTTGATAAAATAAAATAAAAAAATGATTTATCCAAACGTTTACAATTTAATTTGCTCGTTAACTTGTACATGCTTTTGGTAAAAGTAAGGACATAATTGTAACTTTGATCTTGTTTTTATGATTCATCGTTTCTTTCTAAAAATCTGCGTAGATTTGGATGGTCAACAAAAGGTGAATCTTTTTTCCTATCACTTTACCTTCTCCTTAGTACTTATCATTCCAACCAAACATCCCCATTACCATTTTATTCTTGCAAATCGAGCCACTATTTTGTATCTCTCCTATTTTCAACTAAACATTCTGAAATTTGGGTTTTTTTTTTTCTTTGAACTATCTCATTTCGAATTTCTGATTTTAAAACATCTAATAATTAATTTTTAGTTTATCACATTTTCTCAAATTAGTAATTCTATCAAAATCTTATTTGAAAAACTAACAAGTTCCTTTTTAATTGTCATTATCTAACATACAGAATTACAAAATTAACTCATACGAAATCACACATTTCCTCATATATCTTTTTCATCAAGATTTTTAAAGTTGGATGAATAAATAAATGTTTTTAGGATAATACAATTAACTGGAAACTCATTCCAAGACATTTTAAGTGATCAAAATGAGACGTTAGCTTGTAACTTGAAGTCCAGCAATAAAACTAACCCACAAAATTTTGTATTTCTTATTCCATTTTTCGTTATACAAGATATTGACAGAGAATCAACCATTGATACTCTAATGCAAAATTAGGCAACCTTCATTCTTAGCTTACACCACTATAGACTATAATTGCACCTAAATTAGACAACGTTAATACTAATATATTTGATGTCGTGAGAAAATTATTTAATAGCAAATTACGTTTATGAGAAATTATTTAATAAATTGAAATTTATCACGTCATTATATTTACGTAACACACTCATTTAATGAATGATTGATATTTATTTGAGTTATTGATATTAACTATTATAATTATCTGAATAATTTGAGATTTATTAAAAAAAATAGTAATAAAGAATTTTAAACATTATTGACATTAACAAATTATTTAAATATCAATTATTCATTAGACGGATGTACTTGTAAGTATAATGATATTTAAATATCAATTATTCATTAGACGGATGTACTTGTAAGTATAATGACATGGTATACTAAATTTATTAAATAATTTCTCTCGCTTTAAATTTGTGATTAATATTTGCTAAAGTGAAATGCCCTAAAACCATAAAATTTCAATCCAACAAAACATACTATTGCATAGCTAAATGCCTTAGTCTATGGCTGATGCTTCTTTATATCCAAGAGACATAAGTTCAAAGTCATATTCGAACCTAATGAAAGAGCTGCATTTTCTAGTCTCAACCATATATGGTTCAACAATATTCCTTTTCTCAGTCAAAGGAAAGCGCAAGGAAGGGTTTGGTAATTGGGCAACAAAAAGTAATACCGTGGGCCAATGCTTGCCACCAACGTATTACAAGATGACACAAATCATGACTTGTAATGAGCGTTTTTTGTTTCCTCCTATGTAAAGCAAAGAATGTGACACGACCCTTTGGCAGATAGGATAGTGCTAAAAGTAGCCAACTTTTTCTCTCCAAAACATACATGCATACATACACACACACACACACACATGATCAAAATCCCGTGAAAGATTCTGGTCATACAATTAGAAAAATATCATACATTCGTTAGAGAGAGAGAGAGAGAGAGAGAGAGAGCGAAGATGACAATAAGGCATAAGAAAAAGTGGAAGCCAAGAAAAATGTCACAGGCCGTGATGACGAGAAAAGGGTAGAAAAGTTTAATTGTGTAAAATAATTATCAAACAAACAAGACTTCTATTTATTTATGTCCTACACATTAATTATTGAGTTAAGTATATTGATTTAGCAAAGCTATACTAGTTTTCTTAATGACTTTGTGTTTTGCAAGCAGGGACAGAGGGAGGTGGGGACTGGCCCCTGAACTTTTGAGAAATTTTAGTTTAGTCCCAATTTTTTTTTTTTATAATTTTTCCCTTGTAATAAAATATTTAACAATTTTATCTCTTATGTATCCCTTGAAATTTTTTATTTACTATATTTATATGAATTTTTAAGAAAACTTTAAATTTCAGCCAAATTTTTTTTAAGTACTTACATTTAAAATTTAATATTTTAAATGAATCAAAATCAATTATACCACTATAAATTCATAATATTTTGAATTCTAGTCTTTGAAATAAAATTAAACTCTATTACAAACCTAGTATTTAAGGGAAAAAAAACTAAAGATATAAGTTGATAAATAATGAAAAAAAAAATTTAATATTGTGATTTTGATTCTTATTATTTGTTTAAATCATGTCTCAACGGAAAAAATTTCCTTGCTTCGCTACTATTTGCAAGAAATATCACACGTTCCCTTTTGACGCCAAACCAAGAAATAAAACTTTCTGTCCCTCTTCTTCTTCAAAGCCAAAAAAAAAAAAAAAAAAGAACCTTTTGTCCCTCTAGTTATAGCTTAGAAGCCAAGGCTTTCTTGAATCCAATCCATGTTAATAATTAAAGTAAAAAAAATAATAATAATAATAATAATGTACATCTTCATGGTAATAAATTTTTCTCAAGTGGGTACATAGAAAGTTTAAATAAAAATGAATTTGAAAAGTTCAATGAACACTTTTTCTATACTTAGTATAGTTGTAAGTAACTCGGGTATATAAAGAAATTGTTTTTTTATAGTAATAAAATAATGCAACTCATAGAAAAAGTGGATGGAGGCTAGGTTTTCTCTTTGACTCTGAAACTTTTCAAACACCAGGATTTCTCTTTGTGTTGGACTTCCACCATCGTCATCGTTGACGATAACTCGATTGGAGCATGTTAGTATGACATTTTTTGAGTCCTAGTATGACGATATTGTGGTTAGTGAGGATAATTGACGGTTTGATGACAGATAATCTAAGATCTTATGGGATATCGGTAATATGATGACTAATAGCAATCTCTTATTTTCAATTAAAAATGATCAATATCCTCCAAGTTACGACATGCAGTAGAGTAGTTGTTCTACGTGAACAAGAATTTTATGGTCGATATTATTTTCTAATCAATTTTTTTTGTTTTTGTGTTATGTTTAAGTTTTATAATAAAGGAGGTAGTTCTCATAGTTCCGGTTTATATTTGCGTTTATGTTGCATTCGAGTTATTCTCTATCAATATCAATTTGTTAGTTTTATTAATAATAAGGCTAGATGTAGTTTGTTACAACTTTTATGATGTGAGTGATTATCTCTCGATCGATCGGAATATTCTATCAATTATAGATGTATTTTTAAAAAGAGCTTTATACATGTGCAATCATAGGATTGTCAAGAAATTCAATAAATTTTCCCATTATCGAGTCTTGGCTTATGTTCTTTTTATTGAATTTCATCAGATTTTACTAATGGAATTAGTCTTAGTCGAGTGTTATGTCTCTTGTATTATAAGGTTATTCATTTTTAGTATTGATGTTTGTATTCTTTTTAATTTGAATGATAATTTCCCTTAAAAAAAATAGTAATGCAACTCATCTCTTTAACAAGCTAGAGAAACCATGCTTTAGCTTAAAAAAAAAAAAAGCGCTAGAGAAACCATGTTCTAAAGAAAAGGATTTCTTGCTAGTGAGGCGATTCTTTATTTTTCTTACAATATAAAAATTCACTAAATCGAATGAAAGAGATAATTATCTTTATTTCTCTTTATTGTTGATGATGGTCCGATAATTATTTCTCTTATTTTGTTAAATAGTAATATTAATATTTTGGATATATTTTGTAGATAAAAAAAAACCTTCAAATTTTAAGTAGAGTATAGTTATTGGATACACTATACTCAAATTGTAGAATCCATTCATGAATGGATTAAAATTCATATAGTACGAATTCATATAGTCATTGAAAATTAATTTTTTTCCAACTTCTAAAATACATTTCCAAAACCTTCCCCAAACATGCTTTACAAATTGAGAGTAAAGATTGAGAAAAAAGATAAAAAATACTATAATAACTCATGAGAGATAGATTAGAACCCGTCTTCTAAAAAAGTCCTAAAACAATTTATGTGACTCGCCATGTTTATTGTTGATTAATTGTTATTATGAACAGCTTAGGAGCATTACACAAGCGAAGTTCCAATGTAACCTTTGGATTAGTAATTTAAAATGAAGAGGAGGAAGTATACAGCTATTTTACGATAAATAATTGAAGTGAATGGGAGGTTTTAAAAATACTTATAACAAATGATAATAAATAAAGAATTTAGTAGGAAAATAATTTGTGTATTTTTAGTAGTAAATTAATTATTTACCTAATAAATTTACAACTTACTGTTAATTATTTTAAATATTTTGAAATGTTTCTATTTATTTTATTTAGTTTTGTAAAAATGTTATTTACTGTAATCTCCATTTAATCTTGCCCTACATTATTATGCTAGTTCTTTGAAGTTCAAACTCAGTTTTAAATAAAAATCACAAAGTACATTTGAGGAGTAGTTTTGCGCCAAACTAAAAATACATGTATTTTTCAGCTCATTATAGCTCATAATGAATAATAATTAGATTAATTTATTATTATTTATGATAAGTTTAAGAAATAGTTAAGCAAATTCTCTTTTCCACTTGAAAACCATATAAATTTATATGAAAGTAACTGTCCCTTTTATTAGTGTAAGAACAACATTTTTAGATGTTGGATTAATTTTTTAATAATTTAATATGTGAATATTCATATTAAAAACTTACAATGCATGATGTTAATTACTTTAATTTATAAATCAGACTGTTAAAATAATGATAAAAAAATTAGTAATTCTTGTTATTGATATATTCTATGAATGAATACCGTAATTTGTACGAGAATGAATAATACTAGAAGCACTTAACATCTAATGCTACACATTTTGTTGGACTTATAATTTTGAATCTAACTTTTCCAAAAGATTAGTTTTGAATATAACTTTTCAAAAAGATTTTAAAAAATTTTTAATTCAATTTAAACTTTTCAATGCATCAAAACCCATCTTATTTTTTTCTTTATTCTTCTCAGACACTAATCTAATGGAACGTTTGATAAATGTATTACATTTGTATTGTATTTGAACGTAATATGTTGAATGCATTTTGTATTTAGATAAAAAGTATTTACTGTATATTTAAATACAATATGTGTTTTGATAAAAAGTATTTTAATTATATTTTAAAATTGAAAAGTTGATCTAATTAGTATAAGTAAATAAAAAAAATAAAATAAAAAAATATAATATGAATGAAAAAAATTTATTTTTAAAATATTTTAAAATAATAAATATATTTAAGATATTATTAAAATATATTATATTTAAATAAAAATTATATTATATAATATAAATATTAATTTATAGGTAAACGTCTCATGGTTAACAAAAGTCAATAAAAATTTTGGATCCTAGGGATCAATGGAACCGACTCGCTACTAGTTTAGAACCTCTGGTGTTCGAATATACCCAAACTGTTTTTTGGTTGAAATTAGTTGTGATTGACATGATAGACGCTTCTTAGAGCAATTAATCATACAGGTCTTGTGTAGAGCTTAGTCAAATCAAGTGAAAAGTATTATATAAATGGCAATGTCAACATGACCTTACAGTCATGGCTTTTTCAGAGGAAGAGTGCATTTTTTTAAGCGAGGCTGTCATCTTTGATGACCCAAAATAAACACATTTCATTGTATTTTGAAAAGTATTTTTTTCCCCTTACTTTGATAAACATACTGACATAAATTATTAGTACCAGGAAAATACAGGTATCAATATAGAATGTATTATTAAAATGTTATAATTCTATTATTTGTATCATGAATTTATGTTAACCAATATTAATAGTGATGAATGATTGAATCTTCTCGTTTATATTCATCTACTCAATAAAAAAAATTGATCAAGTTATTGGTATAAAGTTAAATCGATCGAGATTTAATGATTTTGGTATGTATATGTTGATTTTAATATGTATATGGATTGAATTGAAAATTTTAAATTTGATTTGAATTTAGTTGAGAATTTGAGTTAAACAGTGCATGGATGATTTAGATAGTTGCTTTTATTAAAAATTTGTGCTGAAATTGATTTTTAGTTAACTTAAAGAAATTGAATTTGCAAATTATGTCCATTTATACATACTAGAAATTGAAAATCTGTCTACATGGGGACACTTACCTACTTCTTAGCCCCGCAACAAAATTTTCATTTCTAGCAACGTAAGAGCCAAACGTCTTATCGCCGGGCCAGACAACATACATTTTGTTTGAACGATTCACCTTATAAAGGCCACTCCTTTGTCGTCGAAGTTAAAAATTCTGACCAAACCTTAGACTCTGGCCACTTCCTTACTTCAATCTAATTCTTATTTAAGGAGTTCCTTTGGCCGGTACCAAATCGGCGCCTCCCCCTCGTCTGAAAACTAAGAAAATATTAGTCGTTGATACTTACTTCCTTTTGCATAGATGATCTACACAACAGAACAGATGTAATTGTCGATCGTTTAAGTGTTCCCGGCTTAAAGGAGCTGCAATTCCAAATTAACATTTTTTTTTTCCCCAGCAGGGATCACCAAAAAGAATAGACCTAGGATTGACCAAGGAAAATGACCAAACGAATCATAATAAACCAAAGCACAGTCACGCACACACGTTACACAACTGGCACTACACAACACCATGACTAGAAAGTCCCACCAATTGCACGAAAAAGAAGCCATTTGTTTAGAAACACATCACTATTATTAACGTCCCACTCTTCTCTCTCTCTCTCTCTCTCTCTTTTGTGCATGCCTGAAACAAACAAAAGTACCACCACGCCTTATGTGGGGACTATAATATGATCTCCCATTCACCCATACTTACTTACTTCACTTTCTCTCTCTTCTCTCTCTCTCTCTCTCTCTCTCTCTTAATAACTGACATCTCCAAAGCTTCTCCGGCGGAGTCATCCAGAGAGCGAAAGGGAAAAGCCAACAAAAGCCCATCTCTATCCAAATCCCATAAAAAAAACCTCAATTTCATCTTTCTTATGCCCATATTGAGCTTTTTCTCTTTGTCCTCTCTTTCTGTCTAAAATTCCAACAAAACTCAGGGAGAAGGATATCTAGAACTCACCACCGACCGTACTCTCTAACAATTAATGCTTTTTGAGACTCGTCGTGATCATCATCCTCCCATGTCTTTTTTACCGCTGATCACATTCACGCTGTCTCGTTTCCTCCGCCATTTTTAATTACTGTTGTCTCTCTCTCTCTCTCTCTCTCTCTAAGCTCAGATGCCAATGCCCTGAGGCTAAACGACAACAAAAACACAAACAACCGGGGTGGGTCATTTATAGTCAGCATTTCATGGCAACAACAACAACAACAACGAAAGCACACATTAATAAAGCCCAAACCCACCACGTCAAGCCCAAACGCCGCAGGTGCAGAGAAACCACCATCTCCACCTCCGCCTCCGCCGCCGAATTTCCCGGCCACGTCAGCAGCCACCCGACAGTCGTCTCCACCGACAACACGTGGTGCTTCCCGGCCTCCAAGCCCGTCCCTCCGCCGCCTCCGCCGCCGCCGTCACCGCCGGCCCTGCCTCGTCAGCGGGTTCAGACGGTCACGACGGCGCCGTCTTCTTCGTATCAGTATCAGTCACAGTCTCCGTCCCCGTGCTCCTCGCCGTCGACTTTCAGGATCCGTTTCTCCCCAGGAAGCCTCTCGCCGGTCATGGACTTCACTGCCGCCGCCGTCAACGGCGGAGGAGGAGCGAACGGAAGCTCTGGCCACCACAGCCACCACGAGGCGACGTCTTCGTTCCCGTCGAGCTTCAGCAAGTTCAACTCCGTGCTCACCGCCGGGCTGCTGAATCCTATGTCGCCGCCGCCGCCGCCGACAACGGTGGACAAGGCCCGATCGAGTCCGACGCTATTCGAGATGATGGCGAGCGAGCCCGATGTCCATCCCCGGACTCAGATCCAATCGAGCAACGTCGCTCTCGCCGGCCACAGAAACCCGAGCGCCGTCGTCACGGTCCAGGACAAGCAGGCTCTGGCGATGCAGCGGATTTCGGAGATTCTGAGCTCCCGGAGCCCCGGGAACCAGTTCAACGACTCGTCGTCGAGCGACATCAAGCTTACGCTAAGCTCCAGAGACGGAATCACCGTCTCGATGAACGTTCACCGCCAGATTCTGGTCGCGCACAGCCGGTTCTTCGCCGTGAAGCTCTCCGATCGCTGGGCCAAGCAGCAGCGATCGGCGACGAGCAATACGACGCAGCCGCCGCCGCACATTGTGGAGATTGCGGATTGTGAGGACGTGGAGGTTTACATCGAGACTCTGAGGTTGATGTACTGCAAGGATCTGAGGAAGAAGCTCATGAGAGAAGATGTTCCCAAAGTTCTTGGCATTTTGAAGGTAACCAAAACCACGTTTTCTGTCAATTTCTTATTTGGATTTTTCCTCGGATTCTAGAGACTATGTTTTATAGGTAGGGAAATTGGACATTTGAATTTTGGAAAATTCTATGTGGCTCGTTGAGGAAGTTGTTCTAAGTTAACACACACTATTGATATGACATTCTGAATTTTCATGTTCAACTTTCATGTTTAGTGTTAGGAACAATGAATGGACTTGCTCTATGCGTATTTTCCGTAAAAATTGCAAATGTTGCTCTGGGATGTGTGAATTTTTAGTATCTGGTGTGTGCTTTAGGTTTCGGCCGCAATTGGGTTCGATGCCGGAGTTTTGTCTTGTTTGGAGTACTTGGAAGCTGCACCGTGGGCCGAGGATGAAGAAGAGAAGGTGGCTTCTCTATTGTCGGAGCTCCGGCTCGAAGGCGTTGGAGCAGGGGAAGTTTTAAAAAGGGTTTCAATTGAAGTGGCTAATAATGGGGCTGAAGAGGGAAGTGAAAATGAGGAGGTGCTTCTCAAGCTTTTACACGTTGTTCTTGAGGGCAAAGATGAGAAGGCGAGGAGGGAGATGAAAGGATTGGTGTTGAAGATGCTTCGCGAGAATGCATCGCAGAATGATCTTAGGAAAGAGTCTTTGTACTCAGCTAGTGAAGAGTGCTTGAAATTGCTTCGACAACATTTTCTGCAAGCGGCGGAATCTGATCTCAAAGATGTGGGTCAGATTGCCAGGCAAGCGGATAATTTGCATTGGATTCTGGATATCTTGATTGATAGACAGATTGCTGAGGATTTCTTGAAAACCTGGGCATCTCAAACGGAACTCGCTGAGGCACATTCAAAAGTGCCTGCAATCCACAGGTTTGAAGTTAGCAGAGTTACAGCACGCCTGTTCGTTGGCATCGGAAAAGGGCAACTATTAGCGTCCAAAGATGTAAGAGGTTTGCTGTTGCGTACATGGTTAGTACCGTTTTATGATGACTTTGGGTGGATGAGAAGGGCATCAAAAGGGCTGGACCGACACTTGATTGAGGATGGTCTTAGCAACACAATTCTTACCCTTCCATTAGCTTGGCAACAGGATATTTTGCTTGCTTGGTTTAATCGGTTCTTGAACTCTGGTGAAGATTGCCCGAATATACAAAGAGGGTTTGAAGTCTGGTGGAGAAGGGCCTTTTGGAGGCGTAGTGGAGAGCAGGAAAGGACACGGTCTTTACGAATTACTACTGCGACGATAGAGAACTCATAAAAGTTTATAGTTCCACGATTGCAGGAATGCAGGCGCTTTCATGGGTCTGTCTCCCTCTAGCTTCTTCTGCTGATTATGCTTCTATTGTTTACTTTATTTGATTACTTAGTTGGTCTTCTTTCTTCCTAAACCAAGGTTCTCCCTCTCTCTCTCTTTTAGAGGAGTTTGACTTCATATAGACCCATACTGTTTTCCGTTTGTAGCCTGGTTTAGTTTGGAAGAAGATAAATATATATACCAGTGAAACTTTCGTATATTTTGTTAATGGAACTCCCGAACGGCTACTTGGCAATTTGGCTTTCAAAACTTGAACCTTTTCCTCTCGTACATGGTGTTTTTTGTGATTTGTTTTTGTTATGAAGGTCCTGGCTAGTTGTTTTCTTTTGGCTTGAACTTTTCACAGAAGAATAATGTTGAGGACACCATTTTTATCCTAACTTTTGAGTATTAACTTGCCTTTTACTGATGTGATTGCAACATCAATTACAAGCTTACCTTTAAAAACAGAAGACAATTTACTATCACATGAGTCGATACTCAAAAGCTCTAGCTCTTTACATAACATATGTATTTAGTAAGAGTTTGGTTCGGAAATGGCTCATTAACTCCAGGACAGTAGCATCTGAAGTCTAAACCTTGCTTCTCCTTCATGCAGCTTCAAAGAAAAAGCAAAGGGTGTTACAGTATTGGGTGTAAAAGAATTTAGAAAGGAGTTCAAGGTATTGGAAGTTCGGTTTTACAGTTTTCTCCTTTGGTAAATTGAGGTGTTATACTTTGCTGATTTTTAACCAAACTATGCCAAAATGTTGCAGGCGAAGATGACATTGAAAAGTCCAAACACAAATTCAACTGTTTTCAGCTTACTCAGCTATGCCCCTTTAAGCATATGTGTATTGTTTGATTGTGGAGTAGTACTTCGTCAAAGATATGGGATGTTAACTATGTTTATGGGTTGATTATTTTTTACTTGATTATTGTTCTAACTTTTTTCTTTCCTTTCTTTTTTTTTTTTTTGTGGGATTTTGTATCAAAGGAATAACTTCAATAGGATTTCCTCTTGGGGGTTGTTTTCGGATCTTCTATGATTAGCCAAGCTTTCACACGTTTCAAAAATACATGGTAGTCTCTGCTACGTTGTTTGGACTTAGGCTAACGAACCCCACCTAGTCGGTAAGTGATAATACAAACTAAAAGACAGAAAAAACAAAAACAAAAACAAAATGTATTTACTTCATATGAAAAGAGGGGGAAAAAAGCGTCTCTCTTTTCCATTTAATCGTTCATTTGTAAAATTAGAATGATAGTTTTGTGGCTACACACAACACTGAGGGTGAAGAGGAAAAAATATATATATCAATCATTTCATCTCTATTTAGGAAATTTATTTAGGAAAGTTAACACGTTACAAATTAAATTATTTAGTTGCATACATTTTAGTAATTATACTGATAACATTGTTTCTCATTACATTTTATGATAGATAAGCAAAACACTAAAAAATAAATTAACTTCCTCATATATATATATATATGAATATATTTTGAACCCACTGGCTCTCTTATTATATTTCTTGGTTTGATAAATATATCCTTCTCATTATATTTTTTTTACGATTTAATAAATATGTCCTTAAAATTTTAAGGATCGAATCTTCATTTTAAGAACAGTTAAGAATAAAAAAAAAAAAATTTAAGCAGGGATTAATTTAACGGGTATGAAATTTTGAGCCTTATTTATTATTATTATTATTATTATTTTGTTGAGATGAGGATTTTGAGTGAAATTTAAACTATAAAAAGGAAAACAACTTTAAATCAAAGAGACAAAGTCACAAAGTCCAACCAGATAATGGATGAAGATATGGTCTTTAAATCCAGACGGTTGATCAAACCAGTAGAAACGAACAATTACCTATTGAAAAACAACCGTTACTCAAACAAGCGACATACGGAAAACGACAACAGCCTAAAGGACAAGAAATACTGGAAACAGACATCGAGGTACAAACGACAATCAGATGACTAATAAACTGCATGAATGTGGAGAAGTGATATTTAACTTTAAAAACCTAGGATAAGCTTAACAAAAGGAAGAAAATAAAAAATGAAAATAAAAAGCAACGAAGAACAATAAACAGTAAATAAATAAACGACATAAAGTGGTAAGCAGCGCAAGATAGAAAACAATAAGGGGGTGTTTTGGGAGAGTTTTAGGAATGTATTTTTAGAAACGTTTGTTTTGAAGATTGTATTTGAAGTAAATGTTTTTTAATAAAAGTTGTTATAGAAATTAGTGTGTGGAAATTTTAAAATATGTGGTAAAAAATAAATGTCTGCGAATATATGCATGCACTGTTAGAGATTTGGAGAAATGAGAGAAATAAACACATTTTAGCTTGGAGATACCAAAACAGGGGTTGCAAAACACTCCCCCAAACGCCCCTGAGAACTTTGAAAAAGACAAGAATACTATAAACTAGCGTCATAGTACAAACGACAATAACTAAGATACAACGATATGAGTCAAGAAAAAAAAAAAACATTTTAACCCAAGAAATGATGATAAAGTAAAAAAAGAGACGAAAACGACAACAACATACAAAGCAACAATAGCATGACCACATGATACGGGTAGCAATGGTAGACAAAAAAACGCATCTCAAACAAAAACGTGAACCCGAAAATGACAAAATAATTGCAAACAACACAAAATTTAAGAAACAACATGAGTGATCACAACGTACAAGACAACAATAACAAGAACATATGACATAAAAACACTATTGATAGAAGACGACGTTATAACTTAAAACCATCTCCAATATATGTATGTATGCTAATATTATATTTATTATAAAATAATATGAAAAATAGTATTGTCTTACTCTATATTTCAATGCATTATGTTATTTCTAATGTTATTTTTAACTTTTCTTGTACTTTGAAAGTTGTAAAATTGAATTTTTAGTATTTAAATAAATGAAAAATAAAATTATTATAATAATTATATGAGCTCACAATCAAGAAGAATTAAAAGTAAAATTTAGCATAGGCTATATCTTGTCTTGTAGCAATTTTTCTATAAAGTTTAACATATGATAAATTTAACATGAATGATAGCATCACATGAAACAAAAAAATTTTTTAATCCCTATGCTAAAATTTACCATTGACAAAATAATTTAGTGTAGCATTGACGATGTTAACAAAAGACCTTAATCAAAAAATGATAGCAAATTCCAAATCAACAAGAATGACTTGCACCATAATAACGAAAACAATAGCCTAAAGAAATGATATTAAAGAGTTTATACAAGTGCTCTAATTACTCCTTCATGAAAGGAGACACTTCTAAGTCAGCTAATTGTTCTTGAGAATCTTCAATCTTGGTTTGAAACGCCCTGCCACTTGATTTCTTCTTAAGATGTGCCGGTTTGCTGTGAGTTTTTTAGAAAATCTCCCTTGTGTGCCATGGTTATTTACAATGGTCACATCTCGGTCTTTTCTTCTTTTCTCCTTCAATGTCATATCCTCGTGAAACATAGGCAGAGTTCTTAGTTTGTGGAAGGTTTCTAGGTGTTGAACTGCCAATGATAATGCGCTTCTAGCACTCTTCTTATCAGACTTCTAAAAAAACCTCTCAGATAGAGGACAAAGGCTTTCGTCTAAGAATCCTACCTTTCACATCATCAAGACTCCTACTAACTCCAATGACAAACATTTATACACAATCATTCTCCTCACACTTCATGAACAGTGCACAATTGTTTGGATTCTCTCATTCATCCTCATAACATTGATCAATTCCTACCACAAAGTTACCATCTCATTATAGTATATAGAATTTCGTGATCGCCGCCTTGCTTAAACTGCCAGAATTTAGACTTCAACTCAAAGATTTGGGAATAGTTCTCCAAATTTGAGTAGTTTTCTCGAATTGAATCCTAGACATCTTTCGTTACTGGAAAGAACACGTTTGGCTTTATGATCGTGGCCTTCATGAAGTTGAGGACCCAGGCAGTTACCAAAAAATTCTCAGATCTCTATGCCCTGATGTCGATGAATTACTGACTTTGGTCACTACCATTTTCAAAATAGTCATTTTCATCATTAGGGTTTCTGGTTTGCGAGCCTAACCATGTAATTTTTGAAAGAAAATTACTTTTTTTTTTAATTATTGAATCAAAACCATAAAATACAATATATATATATGTATATAGTATAGCAAGTATAGGAAACCTAATTTAAAAATAAAATCAAACATAATCTCATCTAATTTAAATATCTAATATCTTAATATTTAAAATTCAAACAAAAAATAAAAACCTAACGTTTTTTTTCCTAACTTTCTAACACAGATTATGCTCATTCTAACGGGGCTAAGCTGATTAAAATGTTCCTGGTCAAGCTGACAAAGAAAACAACACCACTAGCTATGTTCTATTAAAGCTAAATTCAACTAATACCACTAAACTTTTAAGCTAATTGAGTAATATATTCCAGGATTTTATCCTTAATAACACCACCTGCTATTTTCTCTTGATGTAGAATGCAAATATTAACTTTTGCAAAGCTGCCAAATGTTTCAGGATGGCTCATGAGGCTCTCCCAGTCAGAAAATAATAATAACAAATGAATCCGTAATGAAGAAACATAAGGTAAATACTTGAAAGTACGAAAAATAAATTTACCCTTTTCAAAAAGAGTTTTTTTTTGAATTGTGGAAAAAGGTAGTCAAAAGTGGAATTTCTAGAAGCTATAAATAAGTCAGTCAAAATCCAATCATAAAGGGGATGTAGCTCAGATGGTAGAGCGCTCGCTTAGCATGCGAGAGGTACGGGGATCGATACCCCGCATCTCCATTATTCCTTTCCTAAATTCTTTTTGTTTTTGTAAACGACGACAATAAAATTAAACGACATGAAGAATAGGAACAAAACGACATAACGGGAAAACGACAATGATTAAAATTGCACGAAAAGGACAGCTGTAAGAAAAATTTAGGGGGCAAAGGTTAAATGGAGTTCCTTTGAATAGGGTGCCCGTTAGTCCCTTTGTAGGCTACAAATATGATAACGACCCTTAAACTAATAAAACGACATCAAGATAAACAAGCAAAACAAAAAACTACAATTCAACGAAGAAACGACAACCACAACAAAACAACGTAAAAATAGTAACTTCAATTGTACAAATCACATAACATGGAAAAACATTAATAGATCCAGAAGAAAGCATAGGGAAAAAGACATTGGCAAAACGGGGGAAAAATCGCATTACATTACATTCCTTTCCTAAATTCTTTTTGTTTTTGTAAACGACGACAATAAAATTAAACGACATGAAGAATAGGAATAAAACGACATAACGGGAAAACGACAATGATTAAAATTGCACGAAAAAGACAGCTGTAAGAAAAATTTAGGGGGCAAAGGTTAAATGGGGTCCCTTTGTAGGCTACAAATATGATAACGACCCTTAAACTAATAAAACGACATCAAGCTAAACAAGCAAAACAAAAAACTACAATTTAACGAAGAAACGACAACCACAACAAAACAACGTAAAAATAGTAACTTCAATTGTACAAATCACATAACATGGAAAAACATTAATAGATCCAGAAGAAAGCATAGGGAAAAAGACATTGGCAAAACGGGGGGAAAAATCGCATTACATTATATGTGAAATAAGAATATCATGTGCAAAAGACATCAATGGACAAACGACAGTAACATACCTTTAAGTTAGAACGAAAGCAACCCGATACAGCCACCTTAAAATGACATTAAGCTATACCAACAAGCAAAAAAGGACATCAAATAGAAAGCAACAACAACATAAGAAAAACTATGACAGGATTAGGAAACAACATAGACCAAACAACAGGACATTTGAAAAAAAAAAAAGGAGAAAACAAAATGAATTAAATGTAATAAGCTAAACAAGCATACTAGTACAATATGTGTCTTTAATAACAACGTATGTCTTTACTAATAAGATAATATTTGTGATAATAGATTAAAATAAATAAATCTCATTATTTTGATAAAAGAAAGTTGTCGTTATGATAATAAGTCGTTGCATTCTTAAAAGATTAATAAATGTTGACATATATTTGTTATCATCACAATTAGGTGTGAATTGACGTCATTATTAATTTAGTGCAAAACAATTAGCGTCAATTCTTAGTAATTGTTGTTGCTTTTTCATGATGATAATTTTCTCGTAACAAATAATATGTGGAAATTTTGGCGGTTTTTGAATTTTTTTGTGACGACATCGTAAGAATGTCGTTGTAAATATTAGTTCTAGAGCCCTTTTTCCCATTTTTCCGGTTTCTTTTTGACTTCTCTCTCTCTCTCTCTCTGTCTCTCTGCCCTAAATTGCCCCAAAACCCTCCCAAACTCTTAAAAATTCGTCCCATTCTTTCTATTTCTTTGTAGTGAAAAGAAAATCAACCATTATCCTCAACAAAAAAGTAAAAAATCCCACGACCACGCGCCCCACCGTCGAGCCGCACCCCACCCCCGCGAATTCCCAACCAACACATCTACCATTGTTTTTTTCATTGCCTAACAAAGACATCTTATATTTGTTTCAGTTACATTGCAGAAAAATGTCATGCCTCAATTCTTTCCGCTGTAGAACTAACCACCAAGTACCAACTAACTATAAATAAGACTGAGATTCTCATATTTGCTTGTGTCTGCAAAAATGACTACGTTTTGTTGGCGTTGAAGATAAATAAGTTATGTTTCACAAGAACAGCTTATTGGAATTTCAATGATCCCCGATAATTCATTCTGTAGTTGAAATGTTGAACGATTCTCATTTAAAGATGAAGTTCTTTCAAGCTCGATGTATACCAAGACCGAGACGTACCATTTTTTGACAAGCTCTGCTTCCATCGCCTTTCGCCATTTTTTTGGTCTCTCTTAAATGATGGGATTCTATCTAGGTAAATATACAGATATGATCATTGCCAACTTGCTCTACAACATATGCTAGTATTTTGTTGGACTATGACTGATAAAACATGCCTTTTCAGGCTCTTAGTCGTTCACCACCGCGTCCAAGCTTCCAATGGTGTGAGCCAAAATGCTGATGATAACTTACGGCTTAATCAGTTCCGAACTGAAGTAGCACATTCTTCATCGAAGTGGGTGAAAAATGATGTCAACATCGGACAGTCATAGTTCAGCTCGCCGGGTTTTGCAAATTTTTGCCTTAACCAGAAGTCAACAATCACCACATGTAAGACTAAAATTGAACTTGGAATAGGACAATAGACTTGAATTAAGTTTATTAACTTCTTACCATTCTTGATCGGCCAGCATATCATCTGTCAAACCAAATTTTCTTAACTCATCTTCAGTGTGATGAACCGCTAAGCTATACCTGTGGACAATAGACATCATAGAACGGATTTCAACAAAGGAAAACCTACTAAGCACATTAGTGCAAGTGACATGTAAATCAATCAACGTCTTTACAGTAACCTGCGAAACTAAATTTCATGTTCGAATTTCGGAGAAAAGAAACAAAAGCGCACTTCAATTAAACTTGTACCATCTTAAATTTTACTGCCACTCAATGGATTTCATCAATGCAATGCTTGACTTAAGATGATTAATATATATACCTTCCACCATAGCCTTTTTCCATGACCATCATCTTGCCATTGCCAAAGTTATTCAGTCCATGGAACTGCTCCACAGTCCATTTGTACCATCTCATCAGAAACACTCTTAGTGTCAGACCATGTGAAACTATCACCAAGTTTATGCCAGGATTCCTATTCCCCGGCGGCTGAAACCGTCCGATATCGATGTCCGATTTAAGTGTTTCCCTGAATCCTGCATCACTTGCACACTTCATTGCACTAAAAAAAGGCAAATCTTTGCTTTCATGAAACCAGAATTTCTGAAATTTGACATATAATGATTAAAAAAATTTAAGTACCTGTAATTCTGTCATAAACATCAGCAGCGGATTCTCCATCAGGGAACCGGAAGAAGAAACGACCGTAAAGGTTTCGGAGTGTTTTCTCAACTCGCATCTTCTCTCTGTCCTGAAAGTTCCCTTTTTTTTTTTTTTTTGCCCCCCCGAGAAAGTTGCAAATTAACTCCAAACAAGTCGATTCCGTATACAAGAAATTTCAGTTGAGATGACTCCTCGAAGATTAATTACACAAATTCTTTCCAGTTTTCGCTGCATTTAGGTTTGTAGAGAGAGAGAGAGAGAGAGAGAGAGATAGAGAGAGATATATGAGAGAGAAACAAGAAGAAGTACCAAAATCTTGCTCGCGGAGGCGAGGCTCTTCACGGACGCCGGCAATTCTGGAGCGCTCAAAGGCGCGACCAACGAAGCGAAGAGTCTCGCGAGTTCTTCTGTAAGGAGAGACATAGAAATAGACCTTCCAGTTCTCGATCCCGTCCTTCTCGATCATCTCCCTAATCGCCTTCCCACACTCCTTCGCCTGAGCCTTCCCTTTCTCCGTCAGCGAGATCTTCGGATCCGCCGTCCTTGTGTACACGCTCTCGTCCACGTTCCCCTCGCTTTCGCCGTGCCGGACGAGGATTATCCGGCGTGGCCGCGGCGGAGGGACTCTCCCGCCGGCGAGGCTTTGCTTCTCCGGGAAAGTTCCGGTGGCGTGGCCATTGTTACAGCACTGGAACTTGGTGATTCTGTTGCGTGAGATGGAGATTGTTTGGGTGGTTGGGGAGAAGGAGAGGGAAAGAACTGGCATGGTGTTTGTTTCGCGGGAAAATCACAAATGCAAATGGAAAGAAATTCCATTGAAAGGAAGTTGAACTGGGTTGGTCATTGACTGACTTTCCGTTCTTACCTTCTTCTCTTGCCATGTGAATTGTGAGAAGCATCGATCATAATCCCACGTGGAATATTGTATGATAATTAAGGCATGCACGATTGTCGGAGAAGATAAGGGTTTTTTATTTGGATGCAAATAATTTTTTTTTTTGGGGACGCAAATAAAGTTATAATTCCTTAAAAAAAAAAAAGTTATAATCGTGGGAGAGAGACTTTCTTTCTTTCTTTTTTAATAATTTGACATCATACGAACGAAAATTAGATTGATTGATTCATCCATTTAAATTATCTAATATAATAAATAGTTAAAGTTTATTATTTAACAAAATAATCATTTGTTTTTTTTAAATTTGATCAATTAGTGATTAATTAAAAAAATTAGTTATTTACATTATAATTAATTACTAAAAAAAGTTTATTATTTAGCAAAATAATTGTTTGTTTGTTTTTTTTTATAAATTTGATTAATTAGTGATTAATTAAAAAAATTAGTTACTTACATTATAATCAATTACTAATTGATAATTTAAAAAAAGTTGATTAATTATTTTAAGAAAAATTATCTTTTAATTTAATTATTTTTTCTAGATGTCGAGAGTTAATAATTTCCTTTTTGTTTTTTTTAATTTTAAGCATTTTTTTAGAATATCTTATTTAAAGAATTTTGTATATTAAAAATGACTTACTAACTTTCATTGGATTTACTTGATGCAAGTGCAACTTACGAGAATATTTACCAAAAAAAAAGTGCAAATTACAAGATTATAAGAAGCATATTTTTATTTCCCAACTTAAAAAAAAAAGGAGTTATTAAAAAAAATCTAGGTAGACGAATTCAAGCCTCCGTACAAAATAAATTTTCAGCTCTTTTGAAATGCTCTTCCTCTTTAATCTAGAGTCTTTTTAGTTGACATGGTTGTGAATTTGTTGATGATGTCAATTTTTACCCACTTAAAATCTTCCAGATCTAACACTTAGAAGTAATATTTGATAGGAGAGTGTGCACAAACACACAAATACGAGAAATCTGAATAGAATATTAAAGCTAAATAGAGATATACGTGAATCAAATTTATCATTATTATAAATTGAGATCTCAATATGTGTGTGTATATTCATCGTGAGAATAAAATATATGAATTTAGGGGCATAAACCTTCCATAATTTCCAATTTGTTTGAAAAACCAGTTATAATTTTTAATATTAACTAATGTGATATTTGAGATGTCCCTCTCTCTTTTAGGTACTTAAAATGCCACCACTTATTGCCAAAATGCATCAATTGGTGAAAATTATAGTTGTGCTAGTTATAAATTTAAGATTTAACCAAAAAGAATACATTTAAGATAATAATTGAAATAAGTTAAAACATGTCATGTTTGGATTGATATATATATATTTGAATTTTAAGTGAAAGATTTGAATTTTAGATCATATAGTAGAGTCAAATATAAAATTACTACTATATTAGACTATATCAACAACTACCATATTAATTTTTTTCTTAAATGCTTAACAAGCAGGTTGATATTTTTATAGCATTCTTAACAAACGGATTTACATGAACACGATTCAATTAACATAAATTTTGTTACCCTGCTTTGTACTTTTCAAAAACATACAATACAAGCTTTGGCGTGCACGTCGAGCAATAATTTAATCTCACTCATACAAATGAGTGGCTCAAATAAGAAGAGTGAGAGAAGTGGACCTTTTTCATGTTTAGTTATTCTTATGATAAAAATCAGTGCTAGAAGCCAAAAGGAAATTAGATGAACTAATGAAATGAAGTTAGTTGGGTTCTTTCCTATCAAAAAAGGATTTTTGTCCTTAGGCTTGGAGTTGAGGGGACCAATACACCATTGTCCCTTGTGCCTTTGGTCCCAACAAACATGTGTGGTGGTATGAATTGCTTTTGGAATGGGTAATTATAGTATAGACAATCTGATTCCCTCTCTGCAAATTGACTATAACTGAGAATATACAAATGTTCCTATTTCATTTTGATTCCGTTTGATTCTTGGGAAAGTTATGGGAAAGGAAATTATTACATTTTAAACATGACATTATTTTCTTTGTTGTATATTGTTTGAAAAGTTCATTTCCCCTACGTATATGTCTTCCAAGAACCAAATAATCTAGAATCTATATGACGATAGGAAACAGAAAAAATAAAAATAAAAAAGCAAAAAACGTTTTCCGCTTATTATTTTTTTTATAAAAAACTTGTCAGCCATTTTTTAATTTAAATAGTGCTAGGGTTTTAGATATCTCAATTTTAATTTTAATTTTAATTTTTTATATCAATTCTCATAATGATTAATTATCATTTTTATTTTTATTGATAGATACGATACAATAATTTTTTTAACTACTCAAATAACAACTTACATGTACTATGCAAGTAAACATACAAAAAAATTGAGATTACAACTAGTGTAGCTATAACATTTTTATTGATAGATAAATTTTTTAATTATTCAAATAACAACTATAACATGTATTTTTTTTAATGATCATTTTGGTCTAAAGGCACTCACACGTACATGGGTCTTAGTTTTGGGTTTTGCTTAGTGTCAACGTTGAAAGGCAGGCCACATAGCTGAGAAATTCGTATTTAGTCTTATTTTATTTTATTTTATTTCTGCTGGGATTTTTTTTAACGGTTACTTAGTCCTTTGAGCATTTCCACATGTGAATCATAAAACACACTAAGTAGGCGTTTGGGGACACAAATTTTTTTGGCATTGCATTTCAGTTTTCCCCCAAATACAAAAACATTTCATTCAAATAACAATCACATCACATTTTAAATCTAACACAATCACTATTTATTATTTCACTTTTCCTATTACTTTTATTAATTACATCATATATATTCTCTCTCCCTCTTTTTTTTCTCTCTACTTTTACCCATCACATCACATATTTATTATTAAAATACAATTCAAATACTTTTCCCCCAAACACACATTGCATTCAAATGCAATGCTAATGCTTTTCTTCCAAATACAAATTGCATTCAATACATTACATTCAAACGCAATGCAAATGCAATGCGTTCACCAAACGAACCATAAGCTAATATTCATTTAATGTGGATGGTCTAAGTAGTTGTGAGACTTATAAATACTTCTCATATATATTGATAGCTTCAATATTTTGGTGTTCCTGAATTTCCCAAGATATTATCTTGTTGTTTTGTCTCTTCAAAATTTTATAAAATCAAATGTTCTCCAAAGAAATTCGACAAATGTTACGTGTACTTTCTTTTAATCATGGGATTAGGTATCTCTCGCTATTCTGTCTGCCCAAATTGTGTGAAATTAAAAAATTAGTTAGTAGTTAAGCGTACACAATCCATAAAAATATTAATGACGATATATCTGACTAGTGTTGCTTTCCAAATCTTCGTATATATGATGGCTGGAACTGAATAATTGAAAAGTCTTCCAAAAATTAGAAATCCTCTCAAGCATGAATCACTTATTTTGGTAAAACCAAATTCTGTTGATAGACCATTAAAAAAAAAAAAGCATAAAACCCAAATGCCAATATCAGAATATATATATTTATATATACAATATATAGGAGCTCAATCAAATCAAGGATATAGTCAACCAAGGCTAGGTTTTGTGGATAGCTTTTCAAAAACTTTAATTTTTCTTTGGTTGTCCATATTCTAATATGTCTAGGTCATATATATACATATATATATTATCATGAATATCTTTTTGATAAACCAATGCATGACCAAGATTATTTTATACAGACATTACTTACAATGCTAAACCTAATTACTAAATTTCGTTAAGCTAATAATTAACTTGGTTAAGTACTTTAGAATTAGTCTAATTTCCTATCCTTTTCAGGAAAGAGGAAGCTACTGCTGCTCTCAGCTGAAAATGCCAAGAAGTGTTTTTCTATGACAAGGCCTCTAAATATAAGAAATAGCTTGGTCAATGATTGTTTAGTTTTCAACTTTTTTTAATTAGGGAGTTTTTACTATAAGATCTTTTATTATGTATTATTATTATGAACTATTGTTTTGATTATTAAATTAATTTTTCAATGGTGTGATATATATTTCACATTGTAAATTTTTAATATAGACACTTATCTAGTGAATCATTAAATAAATTAATCAAACGATTAAAAAGCATACTTTACAGGTATGTCTTTTTATTGTGTTCTTTTATGTTACTTCAATAATTTTCACACACATATTTCACTAATATGACCTCTTAATTAATGTGATATATGATATTTACATTCAAATAAAATTTTTTATTAACATGTCAAGATTTTAATTGCCGATGGGGTGTTATCTACAGATGGTGTTTTGGAAGTTGGAGATATTTAAGTTTTGAAATTGTGTGTTTTTGGAGAAAAAAAACAATTTGGAATAAAAAATTGTAAAACCTTAAAATATATTCAAGAGAAAAAAACTATCAATGTAGATATTATTTCATTTTTCTCAAAATTTTAAGCAATTAAAAAAAGTTTACTTCATTTGAACTTAAAATAACAAAATCATGGATGTTTAAAACTTGAGGTTACTACAGACATTTGAATATTTAAATAATAAAAAATAATTATGAGACAGAGAAAAAGACAAAATAAGCTTTGAAAACATGATTTTGAAATCTCCACAAACACCACTTTATTAAGAATAATAAAGACATAAACTGAGTCAAAAATAAAATAACAAGGAATATTCGAATATGTAGAGAAAGAACCTTCTTTTCGGGGGAAAAAAAATAACTTGGCCATGGTTTTTTTTTTTTTTCTTTTTATGAGTTTAATTTGGCCATGTGAAACTAAACAACCAACCTTCTCTTCCTACTTTCTCGCGAACATTCTCTTTTTCTTGTTTTGAAGCGGGTGAAGTAGGGCCAATCCCACGTGTAAGGGACTGCATGCACTGGCTGCCAATAATATGCAAGCGTTTAATGTTTTTCATATAATATCATATTACAGCAACTGTGGGCATTTAATACATTCATTCCCATTACTTTAAGTTAATCTATAATATTGATCCACTATTTCATGCATGCTACAACCCTTTGATACGGCTTTTTGATGATTGATATAGCTAAACAAGGATGCTCATAAACAAAGTTGCTCTCCGAGTTACACACACATGTCCAAGTGTGTGTGTGTGTGTGTAAATATATATATATATAGAGAGAGAGAGAGAGGGAGGGAGGGAGAGGTTGGGGGATGGAGAGCAGAACTAAGCATTCAGTCTTCAGGAGCACATAAAGTGGCAATTAAAAATTAGGAACTTTCTAGTTCAATTGAAATCTCTGTATATAACTTTGTTTGAATTTCATTAGCTTAGGCATACATTGATAAATCAAGAGTATACACAGAGATATATTTATTATTATAATAATCATATTGTCCTTTCGGATTTCTGAAAATAGCATTGACAAAATCAATAATATATAGAAAATGGTTGAACACGAAAAAAAAAATGATTTTTTTTTCTTTTCATATCCATCAACACGAAGACATTCTTACTAGAGGAGAGAGCAAAAAGATATAAGTAAATATATAAATTAAACAACGACAACAACTACAACAATAGAAACAAAACAACGCTTTAAAAATTAAAGAAAATGACTTTTTTTTTTTTTTTCTTTCCATACCCATCAACACGAAGACATATTTACTAGAGGAGAGACCAAAAAGATATAAGTAAATATATAAATTAAACAATGACAACAACAACAACAATATCAACAAAACTACGCGTTAAAAAACAAAGAAAAGGGGATCCGTCTTATATAGATTCAACTCGTGTGTGTGTGTGTGTGTGTTTTTTTTTTTTTTAATCAAATTGTATCCCTGCCAGTGTCCTCTAATGATATATATTTAATTAATATGAATTTTAATTAATACAATAAAAAATTATATTATGATATTATTAAATTAAAGAATATAAAAGAAATATACATAAGATGACACACGAATCAAATTTAAATTGTATATACTAAGGTTCATAGCGTGATCAATAATATTGAAGAAAAAGGAAACGAATCCATAAAAGTCCCAAAATTTTTTATCAGAAAAGAAGTCTCAAATAATAATAGTAATAATAAAAGTAAAAGAGAACCACTTTGAAAGTAACAGTTAGATATTGAGTTATGGATAAATACCTTAATTGCAAAGCCAAAACCATGGGCGTCAACCAAATTCATTATTACAAAAAAAAAAAAAAGTTTGTTTTATATTTATTAATATTATTGGACACATACATTCCTGTATATAATAGTAATTACATTTTCCTATCCGAAAACGCCAAAGATGAAAGACCTTATTAGTCAAGCATCCCACTTGGTAAAAAAAATAATTGAAAATTAAAATGTAATACATTCAATAATACATGTATCTACCTACATATATACATATAACTACAAAAGAGGTTGCTTTCATTGGACTTGTCATTTATAGAAAAGGTTGTTGATAAAATTCCAATGAGAAACCTCCTCGTAATTATGCAAGAAAAGTTCTTAGTGATTGCCAAACAGAAAACATTACTCTATATCAAGGATATGCTGCTTAAGGTCCATTAACTTATTAGTGGAAACTAAAGAATACAATAAGCACTAGAAAAACCGAAGGAATGAAGGAATACAGAAGCTATGGTTATGTATTTTGCGACAAGAACGCTCACATGAGACAAGATTATGTATAAGCCCTAGCAATGCGCCGCCCCCCCACCCCCTCTCCCTCCCTCGTTTTTTTCTCTTTTGGTTTGTGTCATTTATTTTGGCGTTACTTCTGTTGTGACTCAGTTTCTTGCTGGTGAAGAAAAGAAGAAGAATTATTTAATCATATAAATGATATATAAATTAAGATTTTTAGGTGGTTGAAAATTAAAATTACTTTGTCGTTGCACTAGTGTTTCTAATGGCACATATAAAATATAGCAAAAAACTTTGAAAGTCTTTGTACGTGTGTGTGTGTGTGTGTGTGTTTCTCTGTTAATCTGGAGGTGCACTGAGAGTATTGGGAAGAGAGAGAGAGAGAGAGAGAGAGAGAGAGAGAGAGGGAAGATAGACCACCAAAGCTAAAGAATAAGCAAAGATGTTGACTTAATCATTTCACCACCGGGATGTTACAAATAGTGGGGAAGTTTTTTATTCCTCTCCTGTTAAGATGTTTCATATTCGATACTTTGTAATCATATAATTAGAGATTTTATCCGTTTAATAGGGTCTATGATGTGTGAGTGAAATTAAATTTATCGTTTTGAGTAAAATTGGATCAAATGTATTAATATTTTGTTTTGCTTTCATTGATGAGTCTGAGATTTTGTTATAAATGACAGGGAGTGATATCAATATCTCTAAAAAACAAAAAAGTTGATTCTTTTAGAACCTTACTAATAGTTGATAAAAAAAAAATTTTTTTGGTGGTCGCAGTTTATAAAGCACTCTTTTGGACTATCAGTTTGAATTTGATAGATTATGTTCTAGTCCTTGAAAGAGCAGTGTAAACGTCGCTTTATTGGTTACAATAAAAAACTGATCATAAGCCTAATTAAATAAATACAATTCATGAACTATGTTCGAAAACTCATGCAATGATAGGTAAATTCATGTCAATGAACATGGGAATAGTTTAGATATCTCCGATCTAATTTTTAGTATATCAGTTTAATCAATAATATTACACAGCATAATTTAAAAAGTTTAAAATGTTTTGAAAATGATTTTTTTAATATTTTAATATATAATTTTATTTATTAATATATCATAATATTATTGATTAGATATTATTTAAGATATCAAAATTAAAATAGATGATCTCAAAACATATATTGAAAACAAGTCTGGGAAGAGAAATTTCTCTCATACGAAGTAGTTTCTAAAATGCACCAAATTGACATTAATTTTGGCTTGAAAATTTGTTTTCATTGATGGTCATTTATTGGCTAAATATAAATTTCTAACTCTCGTTATACTTTCTCCTCTCCATAAGTATATCTATGATATCCTCTCCTTCATTTTTCTCATCTCGAACCAACAGAGCAATTAAGTACATATTTAAGAGCCTTAAAAATTTTCTATAAAATTGCTTTAAGATTAAAAAATAATTGTAAACTATTCTCTTCAAAGTACACGTTAATTAAGACAATAGTTATTAAGTAAACAAAAAATTAAGAAAATAAAATTACTTATATGAGCCGGCTAACGGAATATTGTCAATATAATATAACGAGAACATTCAATATATAGCTATATGGTGCTAATTTGAAAGTCCCATTATCCTGTGAGAAAAATAGGTAGGGCTCGCTGACATGTAGCCCCACACTTCTCTCACAATCCTACTCATTTGAGTTAAGTTGTTTAACGAGCTCTTGTTAATTAATATCAAACTCTCTCATATCCACACAAGGTTAATGATGCCAAAACTTTTAACAACGCATTTGGATGGATTCGACTCTTGTGTATTTTATTCGTATCATCTTTATATCCTTTCAATAATATCATAATATGTTAATTAAAAATGTCTTTTTAATTATAATACATATCACATCAATTAAAAAATTATATTTTTAAATAAATATCATAATATTATTAAAAGATATAAAAGATGATACAATTAAGAGGACATATAAACCAAATCCATTTAGTCTTTGTTGCCGAAAGCTTGCTATTTTTGTAGTGATTTGAAAATAACTAATCTTCGAGATAAACATGAACTTTGCTCTAATGTTCACGAATAAATTAAATAGACACAAGCCTACATAAACTTGATTTACAAAATAACGGGATTGTTTTGTAATTTAGTTTATTGTTTAAAAGTCCAACCACACATTTTCTCCTTGGTAACCTATATTTTGTCATTGCAGTAGTCAAGATGTTGAACCACACCTACTACAGGCTGGGCCACAAAATAGAATGAATTATTACTATGTTAATGTGTGGAATTAAAGTGTATAAATTGGTTATTCAAACAGTTAGCCAATTAAATGAAAGGTAGTATTTCGCAAATTTTAACACATTTGACCTTGGCGAGAATATTAAGCTGTTAGCTGAAAAATTATTTAATAGACCGATCATACACACATTCAATGAGTGATTGACATTTATTCTTTTTTGATAAATCTCAATTTATTTAGGTGATTAGGATAACTGATATTGATAACTCAATTAAATGTCAAATCATTCATTAAATAATTATACCACTTAAGTATGATAACGTGATGCACTCGGTATGTTAAATAATTTCTCTTGTTAGCTTTATTAATACTATCAAACTTTATTTTGCTGCATGTAGTACATTGAATAATTTGTCCTGTTAGCTTTATTAATACTATCAAACTTGCTATATATGTATATTATATAAAATATAAGTTCTGTGGATTCCATTTGTTTTAATCACAGCTCATCCTAAATGGACCAAACTAGCGGCATAGATACGTTGGTATACGTACCCCGACCATGTTGGTTTTTTCTTGCCATTCATTAAGCCTCCTTTTAGTTTATTTTTTTATTTAAATTATTTTTTTTTTCTGTCGGCGACACCTTAATTTGATTGATTCCAAACAACTTTTTGTTAGAGGTGCAAATATGATAGACAAAGCTTTTAAGTCCCGAAATTAGACTATTTTTTTAATATACGTAAATGGGGAGAGAGGAAAAAAAAAGGTTAGAACATATTAATTAATAATGAGATTAATATTAACTAAGCAAACTCATATATCAAATCCCCAGTCCATACTAATATTTATTAATTGAAGCCCAAAAAACAAGTAGGGATAAAAAAAAGAATCCTAGTTACAAAAGCAAACGACACGAAAAAAAAAAAATCCTTACGATAAATTAAATTATATATATTTTGTATAAATCAGACAACAATAATTTGTTCAATTGGTTTTAGAGCAGATCACACGACCTTTAATTTGAATAATTAATGCAATTCTAATTATTTACTAATTAAGATCAAATGACGAAGATGGAAATATTCTTTGATAAAATTAGTGGCTTATGGTCCGTCGAAGACTATAGAATTGCCCGTAGATAGTTGGAATGACTAGCTAAAAAAGATTTTTTATTTTTATTTTTTATCGGTTGTGTTTGTGCTAACATTTAAAAACCATAGTAGGGGATAATATTTTAATTTTGCATATGGGGTTAATTAGTACCACTCAAGCACAAACTAAAGTAATAATAGTAGCTTAGGATTAAAATGTTCCTTAATAAGGTGCGCACTAGCTAGGTGCCACCATGCACGGTTAATTAGTGTGTGTATACATCTACACGCATCCACTATATAGTTAGGATTGACACTTTCACACAAACAATAATAATATACTAGAGCCCCACCACTAATTTGTTCTTTCTTACATGGTAGCTTTTTCTCTTTCTTAATTCTATAGTTTAAAGTTGATCTGAAAATCCATGTCTTTTGTGTGTTCTTTTCTTTTTCTTTTTCTTTTTTATTTTCCTAGGAAAAGTATGATCAAATCGAAGTCCTTTATTTATCATCATAACTTCATTCTTTCTTCAAAAAATCCTAACCAAAAAAAAAACTCACACACACACACACACATTATATGGCTTGTAATACCAGGCATAAGAGTAAGGATTGTTTAGGCATGTAATTAATCGGGCGAGACAAACGGATCCCGAAATGTCCATATAAATAAACAAATTATGTAAGTATAATTAAGTGCGGGAGATACTTTAACACTAATTACCTTTTTTGAAATCTAAATGCAGGCTAAATTATTATAGAATTAGATAATACAAATTAATGACCAAGAAATGTTTAATGGCCATTATTTATATACGTATATGATATAGTGCTGAACAAAAGGCACTCACAACCACTAGTTTATCTGGTTTGTTACACCAAAAAATATATAAATGAAACAAACACACGAGGTTAATGACTTTTGTGACCCCGTGGTGTTTCCTTGCCTGACCAATTACCAACCGTTGTATAGAATAAAGATAGGGGGTCCTCCCTGAGCCCCCATCTCACTTAGCTGGCTAGATACATATATATATATATATAAAGCTAGTAGAATTCTCAATAAGGAAATTAAGAGGTAGGGGCCAAGAGAAAAAGTTAATAACAAAAAAAAGAGAGATGAAAGATTTCTCACGCATTTTGTAAATATGTGATCATCAGCTATCAGACAATGTGGAAAAATTGATGAATAGCTGTTTCCACTTTTCCATTTTGTCGTTGGTCCACCAAAAATAGTTTTTGTGGAGGAAAAGAACACATGAAAAGAGAGAATTAAAGGAGGATATATACATATTTTTATATATTCACATATATATTGGGAGGAGTACTAATCATTGAGTTATGATCAACACCAAAAAGATATGTTTTATATAAATTAATTATTTTATATAGATTATACATAAGTTTTTTTTTAAACAGTTATTTATTTATTTATAAGGGAAGATGGTTGACTTTTTTTTTTTTTTGGGGGAAAGAAAAGCCTGAAAATTGGATTTCACCGGAAAAAGGAATATGTGGTTATGATTATATTCCTCATGCATATACAGAATCTTTCGATGAAAATTATTTTCTTAATTCCAAAGTCGTGATGGAATATCGAAATAATTGAGCCAGTTTTACATATCATAATAAATGTGAGATATATATGTAAGAAAAATGTTTACTTTAATTCTTTTTTTTTTTTTTTTGTATTCTCGTAATTTTTTCTTAAAATTATGCTCCTTTTAATTTGATTTAAGTAACATAAAAAATATATAAATCTAAGAGTATGCATAATTATTATATTTATTATTTTACGTTCCTCAGTACTATTCCTGATCTAGTTTTCCCTAATAATATTATCGACTGTTAAGGGCAACTTTCATGTTTTTTTTTAATTATTTAATGCATGGACCACTTATATTAAATTCTATAAAATTATATGAGGGAAGAGGGAAGAGTGTTTTTGTTCTTGTTCCATTCTCTTCCCTTCTCTCTCCCTCTCTCTCTCTCTCTATCTTTCTCTCTCTCTCAAACCAGAAGTAAAGCTTATTAGAACTCACTCTAGAAGAAAACGAAGTAGGTATGTTGTTGGCCCTTGTAAAATGCAACCATACGTCTCAGAAGATTGGGAAAGGAAAAACATGTAATTTGAGAGATCTCAAAATGTAATTAAGCACTGAAAAGAAGAAGCAATGTAGTTAGAAAAGTAATTATCGACCACCTGAGAAGAAAAGGCCGATACATTCAAACTTCCAGAACACCCAAAAAGAACTGATCAAGCAAGCAACATTATAGGCAAAAAACAAAAAAGTGCACTTCAACGGAAAAAAATAAAAATAAAAAGGGGTCTGAGAGAGAGTCAAGTGCTCTTATTTATTCTACTTCTTTGGCTGTGTTTTCTCATTTTATGCAAGAAGAGAGAGAGCGAGAGAGAGGTAAGTTCTGAAGGGATCTGTGACCTTTTGAACAGTGATCTTCCCACTTCTTTTTGTTTGTTTTCTGTTTTTTAAATTTTTAATTGTCTATACATGTGTCAGATAAAAATATAGCTTGCCCCTTATTTTTTACCCTCCAATCTCGCCGTTAAGTTACGATGCAACGGTGCACGTTGAACTGCCGCATGTAACTGACAACTTGAGGGTGCCGGAAGGGAGACTTTTACAACATATATATATATATATAAACTTCAGAAGAACAGGCCCCACATGGGTGACAAAATACATTATGTTATGTATATATAGCACAAGAAAATGAACTTTTAGCATTGCCAAAGAGTGGAGATGCAACAAGTTTCCAAAGATACACAATTAGAAAAGGTAAGCAGATTGTGTCCTGTGAGATGATATGAAATCCATTCTTTCCCTTTCACTGGCAATTTTAAAAACAATGGGTTAACCCTTCTTTTGTACGGTAACAGCCCTCAAGTTTTCTAGACTCGATACTCAACAACTCAATCCGAAACGTCCATTTGATGTGTGAAACACTTCGATTGGTTGATCTTGACAGTCCATTCAATTAAGAAACAAAAACAAAAACAAAAAAAGGTGGAGATTTTGAAGCTGCAAATTAAATTAAAAATTAAAAATTTGTAAATAAAGAAATCAATTCCATGCATCTATCGGCTACACATGAAAGCAAAAAAAGGTTCATCTTGACTCTCCTAATTGGACTATATGGTTAATCAATTAATAGTAATGGCCCCCACAAGAAGATATATTTTCCTTTGTGGGCAACCTTTTTGTGGTGTATTAGGCGGCACGCTTGTGCCATATTGCTTCGTCTTCCATAAAAGTGGCAGCTTAAAAATATTTAATAAAGAAAAGAGAGTGAGAAATTAAAAAGAATTTAAAAAGCCAAAATTTTTTGTTTTATTGGAGAAGGATGAGCAAAGATATGATTACACTGATAAAAGAATCAAACCTACATGTTTCGGCTCGTTGAGAAGTAATTAATAGTCCAAAGTTGTACTAATGTGATGATTATGAAATTAATTAGTACGATTCTTTCACTTTTTAAGGCAATGGGGGGCAAAGATAATTCATGCAGCCGCCATTCTCCACCAAATGATAATTGCTTTGGAAATTAACATAATTAGGGAATGCCTTGATTGACACAAAATCCATGGTAGCTGGCTAGCATATAAGGTCAAATAACAATGACATGCTACTCCTTTTTTTGAATATTGTTAGACTGTGATGGTCTAGTTTGCTCATATATATATATGTATACGTGTGTACATATATAAACGCAACCATACACACAATTATATTTTGCAGCTCTTCGTTCCATGAAAACAACATGATATGATAATGGCATAATTTTTTATTTAGTTTAATTATTTTGTAGAAAGGATATTTCAAATTACACAGTGGCAAAATTACAATAATAATGTTATTTTCATTGTTCCGTTACTCTTCGAAAAAATATATTAACACGTTAATGCAGATATAATTTAATAATAATTCAGTTTAATAATAATTCTATATATTTAACACCTTAATTATTAAATTTGGGTGTACATGTAACACGTATATGTACATACACACGCACATGCATTATATATTATTATTTGTAACTAGCTATACTTCTTTTTCTTCATGAAATAATGAAGCAGGTCAATTGAGAATAATTCTTTCATGAAATGGAGTAAGAATAATAATGTGGTACTTTGAGACCAATGATAGCAGCTCTGTTGACGTTATGATCAACTTCTTGTTTAGGTAAGAACCCAAGAGAAAAAAGAGTTCAAAACATGGAACTGATATTTAATTGATAAAGTCCTCGATGGCATCTACATCGATTAGAAGGTCCAGGTTAGTCGTAACTTTGTGGAAAAACCAATATTCTTTTCTCCCTAAGTAATAACAAATTATTACAAAACAAAAAAAAAGGACATTTGCAAATTATTACCTAGTAATTAACTTGAGAAGGAATAATTATTAACACCATTTCGTCAATAACGACTAATAAAAAGTGAAGAAGAATTCAAACTACTGAGAAGTAAAAATTATTACTCGGCCATTTCACCATGAACTGTACCAAAATAACTACTAGGCTTTATCTTATTGTTTTTTTTTTTTCCCCTGGGCTCCCTTTTCTTTGTTTACGGACTAGCTATTTCTCCACAACTTATTGCATATATATATATATATCTATATCTGTAATTTCATTATCAAAAATCAGCACTTTTTTCCCTTTTTGTTGATTGGAACTCCCAGTTTGGTCACAGGCTTCAACAATTTCAGCTGAAATCGCAATAATATATATATATATACACATATACACAGTCCCAGTGCATGTTGCCCTAACAGAGAGCCTCATATGTACATGATAGCTAGCTAGTTGGTAGCTAGGATGGTCCAAGCTAATACCAAAAAAACACACACACATATAAAGTATTGCAAAACTCATATTTGGACCACCCTATTCTCACCCTAGAAAAAAAAAAAAAAAAAAAAAGAGAGAGAACAACAACACGGAATAGTTACAAGTTTCAAAAACCCCACTTCAGAATTGTTCAGTTGTACCATATTGCTCCCTTTCAATTATGAGCAATACATCAGAACCCAAAAACAAAATAAAATTAAATTAAATGAAAAAACAACAAGTACTACTTCTACTTCTACTTCTACTTCTACTGCTTTTTCACGCAGCGACTCCCGGCTTTTCTGGGTCCCCATCCGCCCCAACTTAAACATTGACCTCCAGCAATAAGAAAACAAAAGAAATTAATTGACCCCAAAAAAAAAAAAGTTAAAAGGAAAAAAGAAAGTTAAAATTCAACGGCTCTTCAAAAGAAGAAGGCCGTACAGATTGCTTTTCGGCCTTGGGATTGAAAACTCCTTTGGCTCTTATGAGAGCATTTGGGCCAAATTGTTAACATTATTATATAATAAAATCTTTATGAAAGTTTTGTAAAGCAAAGGCATACATTTAGTGCACTATTTTAACTTACATTGAATTTGAGGTAAGATAAATCTAAATAAATGTTAAGCATTTGATATTTTAATTTAATTTAAAATTATATTAAAAATTATATTTAAATAATAAAATAAATTTAAAAAAATTTAATTTAAGTTAAAATAAAAATAACCACAAATACTAATTTTAGTTCAAATCAAACTAAAACAGAATTAAAATAAGAAAACAAACATACCCTAAAGTAGTGATTCTCATGAGTTAAAAATGAAAAAAAAAAAAAAAGAAAAACCTTACTAAGAATTTTTTTTTTTTTTCTAATGTGAAGCCATGGGGAGTTGCTAACGTACGCAACGGTGCACAGCTAGTGTATTCCAACCTTTTTTTTTTTTTACCCACAAAAAAAAAATTATAACTCTTTTTTAAGAAAAAAAATCCTAAAATAAGTAGAAAGAAATATATTAAAAATTACTATCAATATTTAATACCATCCTAATAAAAAATATATTGTTTTATAATACTTATGTTTTATTAAATAATAATATTTAAGATCGTTAATATTTTTTAACATTCTCATGTAAAAAACACAAGTGGGGAAAAGCCGGAGAACAGATGACTTCAGCATGCGTAGGGGCATAGGGTAGGAAAGAAAGAATTTTGGCAAGCGGCGGAGAAAGGTGCTTTGTGGGACCACCTGCTTTTAACAGGGAAAAAAAAAACCTATATATATATATATTAATTTGTGGAATAAAATTATTAAAAAACATAAAAGTTAATTATATATACGAATAAAAATATTAATGATGTGTTTGATACACATATTTAATTTATGTTATATTTATATATAATATAATTTTCATTCAAATATCGATCGTATCACATTTTAAATTTAATACAATTATTATTTATTATTTTATTTTTTTTATTAATCACATAATATATTCTTTCTCTCTTCTTTTTTCTCACTACTTTTACCTATTACATCACATATTAATTATTAAAATATAATTCAAATGTTTTTCACGCAAACACACATTGCATTCAAATATAATGCTAATACTTTTCTTTCAAACATAAATTGCATTCAAATACAATACAGATAAAATACATTCATCAAACAGATCATAAGAGATGGTTTTTTCAAACCCACTCTCAATTTTTAGTGCATGTGTCTTTTTGATATTTCTATTGTTTGTCGGTGGAAATATAATAGAAATAGTTTTGTAGGCTATTTGACGTTATTTATAGCAAAGATGAAACAGAAATCAGAATTCATTTCTATGTGAAAGTGGTACAAAAAACATTTTTTGATGGGTGCTGAAGAACATTTGTGGGAAATTGCATAAAAACTGTTTGTTTTAAACGTTGTTCTTGATGTTTTTTAATTTTTCAAATATGAGAATTTATAAATTGCTGAAGGTGACTTGAAAAGTAGGACTACAAGGAAAATATAAGGTAGAATTCAATTCCTGATAACAATACCCTTGAAATATGAATCTCGTTTTTCCTGGTTCATGCAAGCTAATGAGGGCTTGATTTGAATCTCATTACAAAGCATTAATAACCAAATAATAAATATATTGTAATAATTTCCCATATGCATTATAAACTTATTCACGCATCCTTCATCATTAGATCATGATAAACTCATGCATGGGAAATTCACTGGATTTAAAAATGGAAAGCTATGACGACGAATGGATGGTGCAGTGATAAAAATGTCTTGAAAATCTCCAACCAGAAACCTTCCATGTGAATGTACTAGCATCGGATATGGTTGTGTAAGTGAAAGTATGCCTATCATATTTTTGGTAAATTTGGATCAAAATTCTTTGCATGTTATTGGATATAAAGTGTTAAAACACTATTGATTCCCATTTTCACAAGGGGTAAAAAAAAAAAAAATTATGATAACTCTTTAGATTTTTCCTAATCTTCAACTACCCAAAAAAATTTAACGTCTCATTTTAAAAACAGAAAACTTTGCCTTTTGGAAGTTGCAAAAGGAGTGCACTTCGATTTCACCCCGCTTAAATATTTATACCATGACGTTAAAAGTAAAGCTTGATATATTTTTCTTTTTCCCCGATATTAATTATTGTGTGGAGAACTAGAAAATGTAAATAAACACAACAATTTAAGGAAAAAAGAACATTAAAAATGTGAAAAAAAATTTACTATAGGCCTCTAAATGACTTAAATGACTTGTGACATATATCCTAAAGGATTTTGAGCATGGGGTGGGCCTATTTTTCATTCTCATAAATACAAAAGAGCCAAAAAAAGAGAGAGATGCGGTCCCATGCAATATGTGTATGTATGTGTGTGTGTGTATAGAGAGAGAGAAAGTGAGAGAGAAAGAGAAAGAGAGAGATAGAGGATGGGTGGAATACTTTAATACACCAATTAATGAGAATTAGATAGGGAAACCTTGGACCACCTCATCTCATCCCCCCCAAACAGTCCCTTATTACGGGAACATTTTTCACAATAACCTAAGCGCGTCTATTCTTTCACCTTCTGAATACTGATCCTCTTTCCCTCTCTCTCTCTCTCTCTCTCCATGATTTTTAATTATTTATTTTTTCTATGCTCGGACAAAAAATAAAACAAAAAACAAATTAGCACAAATTAAGGGGGTGAGGTCCACAAGAAAAGAAAATCACCAATCAGAACATCTCTTACTGAAACCCATCTGAAAAAGCCTGGAATCAACTCCTACTTTGGAATTTTACTTCTTCCCTCTTGGGTTTCGTTCTCTTTAATCTCCTACACAGACATTTCTCTGTCAAATTCAATCTCCTTTTGTTGTTATTTGTTAAATTATTTTTCCCCCTAACTTTTTGGGTTTTGCTCTTGCAGGAGAGAGAGACAGAGAGAGAGAGAGGTGTTTGGTTTTGAGGTTTTATATAAGGTGGAAAAAAATCATTAAATTAAAAAAAAAAACAGACAGAGAAAATCAGGGTCATGTGGCGGCTTGTAGTTTGTGTACCAGGCAAAGGACGATTACTTTGCTCAGAGAGAGAGAGAGAGAGAGAGAGGGAGGGGTTAAAGAGTAATTAATTAGTGTTTTTTAATAATTACTTTAAGACACCGTATTAGTTAATTTTTTTATTATTGGGGTATGAAATAATTGGGGGGGTTTATATATGTATTTTAAAAACTTTTTTTTATATAATATCAGAATATTTCTTTCTAGGAAGTCTATTTTGTATGTATTTATATCACAGCGCCATTGACCCACTAGAGCTAGAGAGAGAGGGGGAGAGAGAATGAAAAAAATAGGAGAGAGAAAGGCGAGAGAGAGAGTCACCGAGTCAGGCAATATATGAATGGAAATGGTGAACATGGTAAGGAATTAGTCATCATCAGGGCCTATATCTGATCTTCTATTTCTGAGGAGATACTTCTGATGGTCATCTCTCTTTTCTTCCTAGGTTTGGGCTAATTTTTAATGACATACTTTATTGTTGCCTTATTAGGAGAAGAGCTCTGAGAAAAAGAAGGTCATGCAATTTCCCTCTCTTCCTCTCTCTCTCTCTCTCTCTCTCTTCAAGAGCTCCACAACTTCTTTTGAAGCACTACGACCATACATCTAAATCCCTTTCTTTTGTAAGGCTCTGATCTTTTTTTCCTTTCCCAGATACATATATATCTCATAAAAATTGATTCTGTTTTCCCTTGGTAGTCTGATCAAAAGTGTCCTCTCTTCTTTTCTTTCTTCTGATTGTAAGTTGATCTCTTGCTTGAACATATCATGTGTATTATACTTTTATAAATACTTCTTTAATCACAAATCATTAATTTTAAATGGGAATTTAATATCTGGGTTCTTTTTTTCTGGTAGTAAATCTTGGTGTGGTGAAGTAGTACTACTACTTGGAGTACTACTCTCAAAAGTTCTACTATTGAAGAGAGAGAAAGAGAGAGAGACTATACAAACACACACACACATATATATGGCTAGAGAACTTTGTGAAGATAAATCAAGGGAGATGGGTTCGTCAGGTGGATTTTGCTACTCAGAAGTTTCACCAAACAATCCTTCAATCCAAACCCAGTTCACACAAAACCAGATCCAAGACTTTCATCATCATGAGCCTAACAATCCCGAGATGTTCAGCTTGACAACCGGCATAGAGATGATAGGTTTCTCTAAGAATCATCAAAGTAGTTCTCCTCCTTCGTCGGCTGATATGTGGAAAGGATCATTCAATAAACCTGATCATCATCATCATCATCAGTTCACAAGTAGTAGTCATGATCAGAATCTAATGGCTGCAGGACCACAACCACCATCACAACCGGATCAGTCTGGACCTTGGCAAGAGAATAGGTTCTTGGTGGATGATTCTTCTCTGAGGTGTGTGTTCCCATGTGAAGGAAATGAGAGGCCAAGTCAAGGACTTTCCCTCTCTCTCAGCTCAAACAATCCTTCCGGCATCGGCTTACAGACCTTTGAGCTCCGACACACCGGAAATCATCACAACCAGCAAGGTCACACCCAAGATGGGTTCTTCGGAAAACCAATGATTCAAGACGGGCTTTTGGGGAAATCAACAAATCATTTTCACCACCAAGTAGCTGCAGCTGGTCATTTCCATCTCCGGAACTCCAGGTTCTTAGGTCCCACTCAGGAGCTTCTCAACGAGTTTTGCAGCCTCGGGACAAGGCAAAACGATTTACAAAAGCAGAAATCGGCTTCACAGAAGAACAAACAGTGGGAAGATCATGAAGATGGTAGTAATGATAATGGAGCTAGCTCCTCAAGAAAGCAGTCGCTTTACTCCCTTGACTTCTTGGAATTGCAGAAGAGAAAAACCAAGCTTCTGTCAATGCTTGAAGAGGTATTATATATATAAATATATATTCACAAATGACAAATCTTTCTCTTTTTTCAAGTTTTCTATTTTTTTTTTTTTAATTCCTTGGGATCTTGGAAAGAGAAAAGAAAAAATGATAACTTTTTCACTAAATCACGAAATCCTTATAACTTATTTTTATGATCGGGTGGTTGATGAAAGATTTTGGTGTTCTTGGAGAAGTAGAGGGTTGTCCTACTTGATTCTTGTAACTAATTAAGCGAACTGGGGCCTTTTAATTTACTGGCCACAACTTCTCAAATAGGGCCTCTCATTATTTCAGAATCCTCTATTCCTTTTTCTTCTTTTTCCCATAGCCTCATAATATATGTGTGTGTGTGTGAGTGTGTATTCTCATCTTATACATTTCCCGGAAAAAGGGTTAAAAAAATTTTGGTCCAAGGAATCTAAAAGGAGTACTTCAAAACTATCTGCAGTTTTAATTACTTCATGTTTGTTTTTTTGGGTAATTAATTAAACTCTATTGCTTGTTGTACAATTAATCCAAGGGTTATATATAAGTTCTATATGTTATATGCTCATACTTTTCATTTGGCTCTATATCTATAAAGGTGGAGAAAAGATACAAGAACTATTGTGATCAAATGAAGGCCGTGGTGTCATCCTTCGAGGCGGTGGCCGGGGCCGGGGCAGCTACGGTTTACTCGGCGTTGGCTTCGAAGGCTATGTCAAGGCATTTCCGATGTTTGAAAGATGGGATCGTGAGCCAAATTCAGTTGACGAGGAAGGCAATGGGAGAGAAGGACGTGGCGGCTCCGGGCACTAGCAGAGGCGAGACGCCGCGGCTTCGAGTCCTCGATCAGGCGCTAAGGCAGCAGAGGGCTTTCCAGCAGATGAGCATGATGGAGAGCCATCCATGGCGTCCCCAACGTGGCCTTCCCGAACGCTCAGTTTCTGTCCTCCGTGCTTGGCTCTTTGAACATTTTTTACACCCGTAAATCTCTCTCTCTCATTTCATGTTTTCATTTATTTGTTTTTCTTTTGTGGGTAATCTCAAGAAAATTATTACCATTGCTAAGATTATATATAAATAGTAAGAGCACATTTCTATGTCGTAAAAATCCAAAAGAACATGTTTAAAATTGATGGTTTAAAAACATTTTTTACACTTAAAAAAAAATAAAAGTTGGCGAATTAATTAAGTTAATGGTTCTAGTCCAAATTAATCCACTTGACGTGTGATGATATATATATATATATAGCATCACATGCGGTAACATAGAGTTTTTCCCTAATACTTCTAATAAAAAAGCCTGGACTAGTGTTGAAATTTGAAGTCACCATGTATATATACAAGTAAACAACAAAGTAGATTTAGAGAAAGAATCAATGTTATTCCCAAAGTTAAAAGAAACCAATGTATATATATATATATACACACACAGACGCACAGAAATAGTATACTTAGTACTATAGTAGTAGTTGTAGGACTGCGAGTTCCTGAATCACGTCGTCTAGTCTCAATCATTTTAGCGTTACAAAAACAATGCCAATGCTTTGGTAGTTTCTGTCCACCACCATTCAGATTCCCCGGTTTTTTCATTTTTTATCGTATTGTTTTCAATCATTTGGTTTCTTCCGTGGGATATTTTCATTTTGGTCCCTCTATGGCTTCTCTGTCTCCTCTCCTCTCTCTCTCTCTCTCTCACCGTTATTCTCTGCTTGCGGGTGACTCGTCCTATTCTGGCTCCTATTGGACCCATGTCACACTCAATATCATCCCGATCTAGTACTACTAACTCTGAAACAAAAGTACCACCATGTTCTTTTTACTAATCCCGAGTCCTACCAAACAAAATTTAAGTAACGAGACTGTCTTCCCCCCCCATGGAAATCTTTTGCAGGTACCCAAGTGATGTTGATAAACACATCTTAGCCCGCCAAACAGGCCTCTCAAGAAGCCAGGTATAATGTCTATTTCCCCTCTAATTATATTTATGCCTGACCATATTATAATGTCTATATGTCTGTGTGTATATACTTCAACTACCTACACAAATAATATATATAATATATAGTATCAATAGGGCATATCTCCTTACGATACTGCATTTATTTTTATAATACAAATTACAAGCAGACAATATTGGAGTATCAATTCAAACAATGATTAATTGAGCAATTCAGACATTATTATTTTATACATATGCTGTGATATGTGTATGTTTATATAAATATATACTTCGTTCATGTGTGTATGTTTGAAGTGTTTGTTGTTGATTATTATTTATGTGTAAATTTTGTTAAGGTATCAAATTGGTTCATTAACGCTAGAGTGAGACTTTGGAAGCCCATGGTTGAAGAAATGTACTTAGAAGAGACAAAGGAGCAATTAGATGCGGCCAACAACAACAACATAGGATCCTCCTCGGACGGCGTAACCATGGATCTCGGCGACACCAGCGGCCGGCCTGCGCCACGGTCCGATCACGACCAAAAACCGACGGCGGACCAGCTCGTCCGAATAGACTCCGAGTGCCTCTCGTCCATAGTCATCAACCCGGACAAAACCGACCTGATCAGAACCAGCAAAGCCATCCAAATAACCCACCCGTCCTCCGTGCAAATCCAACGACACCAAAACTATGGTCGTTTTCCTGAGGGGGCGTTCGGGGGCATGGAACTGGACTTCTCGTCGTACAACCAGCACCAGCCGTCGTCGGCTGCCGGCACGGTTTTGTACCCTAATGACAGCGCTAACATGGCGTTTAATAACGGAGGCGGTGGCGGCGGGGGAGGAGGAGGAGGAGGGGTGTCGTTGACGCTAGGGTTGCAGCAGCATGCTGGTGGTGGAAATCATGGGGTGAGCTTAGCATTCTCTCCGGCTTCTCAAAGCTCGCTGTTTTACCCAAGAGACCATGAAATCGATGATCAGTGTCAACCAGGGGTTCAGTACTCGCTCTTAGATGGGGATCAAGGTCAGAATCTGCCCTACAGGAATTTGATGGGGGCCCAGTTGCTTCACGACTTGGCATGATCGTTATAAATGATGATGATATACTTTTATGATCATTTGACAAGATGATGTTTATATGATCATCACGATCAGTAGAAAAATTTGGTGTGGGGTTAAAAGAGAGGTGATTTTTAGATGTTAAAAAAAGAAAGTTCAAATTAGGTATAGAATATATGTAGCCAAAAATACTTCATACGTACATAAAGGTTATACTGGGGGAAGGGGGGATTTACACATGATGCATGATGTGTTGATCATCATGATTTTTCTTGACTGGTAATTAATTTTGGAATTTTTCTTCTTCTTCTTCTTCTTCTTCTTTTTTTTTTTTTTATATATTTTTGGTTGTAAGAACATATGTTTTATATAACTCTCAAACTGGTTAGGCTATTTATTTGGAATTATATATATATCCACTTATATATATATAATTTTGTGCATGCAAAGACCAATTTGATCCATTTACATACATACACATATACATACGTAAATATATATAGATGCAGATATTTCTCACTCTCTCTCTATCGGCCGGTTAGAATAATTAATAGGGAATTTTGAAAAATTTAAACATATTGTTTAGAAGTAGTTAGGCATCTCTTTCTTTGTATGTTTGCTCAAGGCCAAGTGATTGAATCGTCTGTGGTTCCTGTTTAAAGTGGGAGCTAGCTGAAAACATTTTCAAGGGTAGTATATATACAAATAATTATCCTTTTTTTCTCCTATCAATAAGGACAATTCAGATTTAGCATCATAATTTGATTGGCTCCAATTTGGTTTGAAGACTAAGACAATTCTTATGAAATTACAAAACATTGTGCTGGGTTTCGTAGTTGTGGTCCCTAACGATCCATGGACAAAAGAAGATCAAGATATATCATGATATTTTTAATAAATTATATATATAAATATATATAATATGTATGCCAACAGGGAATTGCGAGGTGCTAGCTTTTTTGTTTTGGCCACATTGGAGTCGGTTTATATGCTTCTGCTTTTGCTAAATGATAAAGAAGGTCACTTTTATGAAGTTGATCCTTTTCCGATAAAAACAGTGTGAAAGGAATTAGGGTTTTGGCTTTGATATATATCTTTTTGCTCCTTCAAGTTGCCCAAGATGCAATTTTTTGTCAAACTCTACCATACACACGGACCACAGTTTGGACTAACCTTCTATCTAGATACACATGTATGCGTGTGTGTGTGTGTGTATACATGAACACATGTATAGATACATAGATACACACTGGTACTTGTACATAATGAGTTGAGAAATTTGTGGTATGGTATGAAAATTAATTTTTTTGATAAAACTACGTTTTCAACAATTAGATCTATCTCACATTTTGTCAGTTTTTGCTTGATTTTTCTTTTTATCATAATGTGATTTTAACCAGATATAACGTTTGAAAAACATACAATACAGATAGTGAAGTTGTACCACAGAAGTCTCCAGCTTTAGCATGGGAGGAAAGCAAAAATACAGGGAGAAGTAAGTTGGCAACTCACGAACTCGAGTAAAGCTCGTGTTGAAACTACTTGTGCTCAAATCTTCATCAGAATCTTATAAAGTTAGAAAGATTGTTAAGAACTTATTCAATATGAGCGTCCAATTAGAAAACCAGTGGGACGACTAGACTTTTGTTCAGGTCACAGACCATATTTCAAAGGAAAAAATATAGGTTTTTTTTTTTTTTTTGCTCTGAAGGAAAAAAAAAAAAGAGGTTTGTCTCTACAAACCATCCATATGCAAGATTTTGCACATATATGTAAATATTTGATGTGTCACCGACTAATTATTTTTAAATGAAACAAACATCCTTAACCATTAATTAACCTGCTATTAGTCATTGAGAGGTCCCCATAAAGACTTATATTTTATGTGGTTTCCATGCGAATTAATGTTCGTACAGAAGCTTAATTCTTCATTAAATTAGGCTTGAAACGTCTAATTTTAGATTTTGATTTTCTTCTACTGACCTCCTCTCTATATTAGGGACAATTTAGCATTGTTTTTGCTAACTTGTTATAAATAAAAGAAGTGAAGTAAAAGTCATGACCTTTAGTTAGAATATGAAACCATATATATGGTTTTGAATGATTAATACTTTAATGGGAAAAAATTAATATTTAAATTTTCTAATAAACATTATGATATTAGAAATAATGTTGTAGTAGAATCTTATTAAAGTTGTCTAAGATTAAGTTTTTAAAGTCTTTAAAAATCAGCTTTGGGGTGCCGTATTTTAGACATGTTTGGCGTGGTTTCTTTGATCTAAAAATTGCTTCTGAAAGTGTTTATATAAAATGTCAAAATAAAATTTTAAAAAAAAAAGCTATTTAAAAGAGCTCCAATCAAAGAATACAGAATATGAATTTTTTAAAAGGTCTTCTAAATTAAACTTTAAAACTTGCACTAAAGTTTCAGTAAAATACTACAAAATTTCATTCAATTATTTTTTTATTGTGTTTAAGCAAACTTAAAAATCACGTAGATCTATTAGCTTTTTTAAAAATGCACTTTCAAAAATTTACTGAAAAGTTATAATTTTTATTTTTATTTTCTTGTATAAACTATAAATGAAAAACAAAAATGATGCTGAAGGACTTGCTTGGACTAGAAACTTTTCTACCAAATATTTCCATCAAATATTTTTGGACCTAAAAAGCGGAAAAAAGAAACTGTAAAAAAAGTGGTGGTATACATTTTTTAATCATAATAAGAACATAATTTTTAGAAGTTAATTAGTGTTCGTTTGGTTCGTTGATCTAGTTTAATCTAGCTTACAAGTTAAGATAAATTATCTAAATTGGTTCAGCTTAGTTTAGCATGATAAGACCTACTTTTATTATTTTTTATCTCATTTTTTATAATCTTTAATACAAATCAAGCTAAACTAATTGGAATAAAATGCCTAATCTAACTTAACTTTCAAGCTAAATTAAGATAGATGGGTAAACTAATCGTATGCTTAGAATATAAGCAAATAAACATGTAGCAATTTCTCCAAATAATAATGAATGAATTTCAAACTAAAATTACTACTTTTTATTATTAAATTAATAGTTCCTGCTGTTTAATTTGAGGTGCTACTTATGCTGTTCACATGATCATGAAATTTGCTCTTCAATTTCACCTTATAATTTACGGTATGTTACATAGAAATCTTCATTCATAAATGGATAAACTGGGTCTATTAATTACTCATCATATAATTAAGTTGCTTCTTAGATTTTCAAATGGGTTTTTTGTTTTTATTATTGTTATTAATTTCAGATGGAAATTCTATCAACCTAAACACCAAAGAACATTTTATCAAATTCACTCTTCTGACTAGGGACGTCCAAAGCATGATAACCGCCCCATACATTGAAACAGTTGTCACCGATCAGAAAAGTGAATGATATCTAAACTCACCGTTTCTTATCTTTTTCAAGCAACAAATCAGGGGGGAGAAAAGGACTTTATATAATCTTATTAAAAGGAAGAAGATTAGTACTAGTCAGTGTTGAAACAAAGTCCCACTACATGCAAGAGAACAAACATAGGAACAATACAATAGGATATCAGTAGTGTTTAACATAATAGAGAGCAAGTCTAACAAATACATGCAAGAAAAAAATATATATCAAGAAGGGAACATGTTATAAGACATTAATGCTATCTAACACAACATGCTAATGTTAAAGAGCAAGTCCTACTGTGATCCACTACATGCAAGAGAATGAAATGCATGTCAACAAAAGAACAATATTATAGGATATCAATACAATGGTGTTTAACGCCACACACAATTAAAGAACCGGTTTTTCATTTATGACCTATAAATGAGATTCACTCTCTAATAATAATATATTACTACTATTTCTTACAAGAAAGAAAGCGTTAGGTATTTAAGTATTGGCATTTTATGACAACATCGTAGTCTAAGTCTATAATGTAATTTGAGTTTGGATAAAATTAGAAAATTGAGTAGATTAAATCAAAAAAGGTTTTTATAAGCTAAAAAGGAATCAAATTGAAGAAATTCAAAGATCAATTAAAGTTCAAATTACTAAAGATAAAAGTAAAATCTGAATTGGATTATGATTGACAAATGTGCAAATATGGTGTTGGGATAACATCTAATCAATAATCTTATTGAATTATGTTTCTTATTGATATAAACATTGTATACACTATATAAAAGAGGAAGGGTTGAAAATTGAAGATGGGCTTTGCATAGGATAATATTTGTGCTTATAAGAGAAAAAGCAACCCCTTCAGCTCTGAGTGATTAAATATGGTTTTTGAGTTTCATGTGCATTTTAAAGAGAAATATCTGGTTTTTATTTGTGAGTTCTTTAAGGAAAGAAACTGGGATCTTAAGGAGAAGACAATTTGTTCTATCGTCTTTTAGGAAAAAGATTTGACATTTTTGAAATAAAACATTAGCTGTTGAAAAGAGTTCAACATAGTTAGCGAGGGGAGCTCACATAACAGGTTTATTGACTAGATTTAAGATAGCCGCAACAACAAAGAAGAAGGAGTCTTTAATTTGTATATGACTTAGTAGCTTGTAACTATTTGATAGTTAATCAAGTGGTCAACGTATGAGTGCAGCCTTAAAAAGTAGAGAAATCAAAATTTGTTAAAAGTTACATGTGCCACTCTATTTCCTTTGCTTTTAGTAATTAAATTAATTTGATAAATTGATTAAACTTGGTAAATAACAAAAAATGGATCTATCGGAGAGAAATCAAGTTGGCTTGAGTTTGCTAACCAGATACCCTAATAGAAATCATGCAAAAATGGGGCTCAGTTTTGGCCACTACCTTTTGGGTTGTAGTGATCGATTGGGCTGGAGTGTGCCTTTCAGCCATTACATATTAAGTCAGTTTTATCTACCATTCTGGGACACCTTTTAAATGAGTCATTGTGCTCTAGAGCAGTGGCTAAAATGAAAAGGAAACTCATCCTAAGAACTTCAACTCAGGAAGCGTGTATAAATGTTGATGCAAGCCCAAAATTCTTCTGGATTAATGTAGCCAACTTTTGACAACTTTGTCAGCCCTTCAAATGGGCCTTTTTTCTTGGGAAACCCAGACAACTTTGCTTTTCATCACCTGTCCAACTTTTTTTTAAAGAAAATGTTTCTAAATTTTTTGCTTTTGGATTTAACATCTATTTTTACAGTTAATGACCGATTTCTGTTCACAAAAATCACCTCAATAATCAACGGCCGGACATGCGTTTTTTTTTTTTTTTTGGGTGAAATCTTAATTGTTGACAGTTGTAGATAATTAATCTTTTTATTTTCCCCTGAAATGACTAATGCTCATGGATTCTCGTCAATGTTCAAAACACGTTCTACCAAAAAAAAAAAAACAAAAACGTAGTTATCTTATTTCGTTTTCACTAGACATATAACAATTAACCCTTACTTCAGTATATATCACAACTGTCATCAATTCCATAAAAGACAACCGGCGAAGATGGGCAAAGGGAGTAGTTTTCTCAAAGTGTGAAAATTGTGAATGCGAAGTGCTAGGAGCCAAGGTTAACGAGCAAAGGAGTAGTTTTCGGAATGTGAAAATTGAGAATTGGAAAGATTAATAAGAGCAAAGGTTAACGAAAAGGATTTGATGGCTCATAACTGGCTCAAGCATAGGATAATTGCAAAATAGTTTCCTCATTTTTTGCCGACCATGTATACAAGAAACAAACTAACGGAAGATAAATACAATCTAATCCTCTCGATCACTCAGGATCAAGTCAAGAATATATCTTTTAAACTCTAACCAGTATTCAAATCTTTGTTTAAAGACTTGTAGAAGGGTTCAAGGTTTTTTTCGTTGCCCAAGACTAATAGGACTACATCATCTTTCCTGAAAATGAATTAAGTATTCAGTTTCTCCATAGAAAAGTAAAAGAATCAGAAAGTGATAGAATAGAATCCACACGATATTCACTAGGAAAGGTTATAATCAAACTGATAAAATGATTGAATAGACTAAAATAAGACATATAGCTATGCAGATACAAGAGATAAATATATTATTTTGTTCAAATTCTAGAAAAACTCAAAACAAAAGGGGAACCTAAACAACAATTATGCCGGTAGAACCACAAATTATGAATCTATGTTAGGGTAATGGGCACTTTTTCTCTTAATTTTTTGTCATTTTACATATTTTACACATAAAACTGTCAAATTATTACAATATTATTAAAATAGTAACATTGTTTAAATTAGTCAAGAAAAGAATGAAGTTTGTTGTCAAGATTAAAATTTAAAACGGTGTTTTGGTAATGCATTGCGTTTGAACGTTGCAATATACGTTTGGATAAAAAGTATTTGCATTATATTCAAATGTAATGTTTGTTTGGATAAAGAGTATTTGAATTGTATTATATGTGATATGATTGATAAAAATAGAAAGAAAAAAAGTGAGGGAGAAAGAGAGCATATGATGATTGATAAAAATAGTAGACAAAGCGGAATAATGAATAGTGATTGTATTGAATTTAAAATATAATATAATTGATATTTAAATGTAATACTTTTATATTTAAATAAAAATTACATTGCGTTTAAATGTAATACGAATATAATGCGGTAAACAAACAAGGGATAAGAGAAAAATTGTCAAAGAGCAAAAGTGTCAAAAAAAAAAATCGCACGGGTAGTTAGTCACCAATTCAAACAACATTTTTTAGTTTAAAAGCACGATTGCACCAACTAGACAAATTTTAAAGTTTTTTTTTTTTTTTTTGTTAATAAAAAAATGAGAATCAATTGTCTCTTCGTGCCCCTGAACTGGCGTCTAGGATTCTATTAGTATCACAGGTGAGCAAAATAAGAACATACTCATGCTTTTTCGCCTAACATTCATAAAGTCTAAAATCACTTAGGCCCAATCCAACTTGGCTGGCTGTTAGGGTTATCGCTTCACAAAGGAAAATGAGATTTGAAGATTAAGGCCATGTTTCTGGGAGAGTCTCAAGATGTTGTTTTAGCATACCATGTTTGTAGTTAAAAATTGGTTTCTAATATTTTTCACTCATCTCTAAAAAATTTTTTTCTCTAAAACTTTTTATCCTAAACACAAGTCTCCAAATTTATCTAATTTCCCATACCTACTTATCTAAAAATACATTTTCAAAATTTCCTTTAAATGGGCTCTAATTATTACAAAAACCTCAAAAAATGCCTTCCAAAAGCATATTTTTAAAATATTATCAATTAGTAATAAACTCAGGATTTTTGTTTTTTGTAATGTCAAATAAAAAGTTATTTTAAGATAAAAAAATCCAAATTATAAAGTAAAATCATATATTAATGGGGTTTGTTGAAACTCTATATAATAGTATGCTGCCAAAAACTACTTATTTTTTATTATTTTTTAGGGGCCATTATTTAGAATTATTATTTTGGTACCATCTAGAGGCCTGATAGAAACGCGTGAACGGGCTGGATGGGTTTTGGGCCCAGTTAAATGCACCTCGAAAAAAGAGAAGGCATAATTCTGGACAGGTGTAGAATCTAGGAGAGTTTGGTGGTGGGGTGGGCCTATGGGGAGTCCGCTGAGGACCTGATCAACCACCTCCATAAAAGGAAAATCTTCAACATCAACTACAGTGATAATAATTTTTGTTCCAAAAAAAAAAAAAAAACCCACAGAAAGGTCATTTTTTAACGGGGCAAATTCCCATTTTCTTAGGCTTTTCTCGTATATATACAGTCTGCCGACACTTTTTTTTTAAGGTAATAATTATTTATGGAGTTTTTTTTAACATTAAAAATAAAGAGATTCAAATTTTAATTTTTTTATAAAATTAAATATAAAATTATCATTAAATTATACCTTTAATCATAATTATTTATAGGATTTGGAGTGCAGTTGAATTCTATTATACACTCTTTTGTTTTCTTCTTATTAATAGCATTTACTTTAAATAGAAGTAAAGATGATTAAACATAAAAGGGCCTAGATTTTTTATTTTTATTTTTAATGGCTTTCAGTCCTAGATCTCGGATCTGATATCTGATTTCAAAACTATGGTATAGAAGACAAAAAAAGAAAGATTAGTATTGGGTACCCAATCACAATCATAATAACTTGACTTTTCTAATTTGAATCCCCTCTTCACTCTAAAAAAATCTAGGTAGTTAAAAGGAAAAGGGACCTTTTAATGTTGACAGAAAAAGCAAAAGCATCAAATAAAAACATCTCATTTTTGAACTTTAACCTATCAGAAACAATGAGTAACTTCTCCACAGGATTGTTATGAAATTGGTTGTTTACCTGCTTTAAAGTTTTCAAATGTAATCCCATTTATTTGTTGCTGTAATCATACACAATGAATGTCAAGGATTTAGATAATATGACTCTTAATTTATATTTTTATCTTTATCTCTTTAATAATATTTAAGTATTACTAAATTAATTTTTTAATTGATATGATATGATATTGTAATAAAATATATATTTTTTTTTAATATATCGTGATATTATTGAAGGACATGAAGGGAATAAAAATAAGGGGATACGAGAGTTGAATCCGAAAATCATTGCTCCTTAAAATATAACTTTCAGGCCTCACAAATATTTCTCTTTATTTTAACCAATGGATCATGCCAATATATATGAAGGAGAATTTTTGAATGTAGTATGAAAAAAAAAAATGAAAAATTAGAATATGTGATGCATTTTGATTAGCTAATCTAATAAATAGCTCAAATTTTTTTATTTAACAAAAAGATCGTTTGTCATTTTTGCAGATTTAATCAATTAGTGATTAAGTATTGGTTAATTAGTGATTAATTTAATAAATTAGTAATTTATATTATAGTTAATTAATAATTGATAAAATTACGGTCAATAATTGATTGATCGTTTAAAAATATTGATTAACTATTTAAAAAAAAAGACCTTTTAACTAATTTTTAAAAACTTGAATCTTTTGTTAAAAAACTTATTAAAAAAAAAACTAGTTAGCTATAAATCTCAAAAAAAAAAAAAAAAAAACCACCTCAATAGAAGACAAATAGAATATCTATCAAGTTTTATTAAATACCAACTTATATTGTTTTAGTATTATGAGTTTGACGTGATCTAACTGTTTATACTCATGTTTAAACGATGTAGTATTTATTTTTTCCCCTCGTATCTTATCATATAATTTCTTCGTATGGTTATTCTCATAATTCTAAGGAGTTTGACCTATATATGCAAACACCGGCAATGGTCAAGGTGAATTTTTCCCTTTTATTTATTTGGCTGAAATATTAAACCACCGACTATTGGCTGGTAATCATTCATTTGTGGTTGGAACCTTTTCCATTTTATTTGGAAAAAATGCACAACAGAATCCAACAAACCGCCTAAAAGTCTGCCTTTGTAACCTAACAGGAGAAACTTAAAGAAATGAAGGGATATGAATTGTGAATTGCATAAAGTTGGTCAAATTGGGTCTCATGCTGCACTTCAAAGCTTCATAATTTTATTAGTAAACCGTCACATTCCAAGATATTAATTTAACCACATCTTACATTAAAAAAATAATAATAATTTTGACCATAATCCCTAGTATTAAAATATTTATAGAATTCAAGTTGTATAAAGTTGATCATTGCAAATGACAAAAAAAAAAATTACAATTATAATCTTATAATAAATTTATATTCGAATTAGAAGCGTAGAATTCAAACTCATACTCTAGAGACCTAGCAAAAAGGGCTCACAATAGTGACCTATCACTGTCAAACAGGCCAAATCCGCAAGTCATACGTCCGAAAAGCCTTTTGTTTTTAGATTATTTGATTGACAATACTTTGTTGGATTTATCTTCGGACCCACAACCTCGCAAGAAATCAGAATATTATAGATCTTATGCATCGCCCTGCATTTCTAACTGGTATCTGGCACTATACTTCAAAAAATAAAAAATAAAGGAAGAAGAAAGGGTATTTTTTTTGTGTTGGGGGGAGGTCTGCTCTGAGAGAAAATTTTGGCGTATGATGGAAAAATAAATATGTTAAAACTTAAAACTTACTGAGTCCTGTTTTTAACCGTAATATCTGTATCACATTATAACGAGTACGAAAAAAAAAAAGGGATGAGCCACAGATGGCATGAATGAGTTTTTATTCGTGTATTCATGGCCAACAAAATCATTCTCCCATATGTTGCTTCTGTCACTTTGATTAAAAAATGCATTTAGCTTAAATAAAGGAATAAAGAACATCAATAGTTGTCGACATAAGTTGACATGAATAATATATTGCAAGCATGTGTTTTATGTGCCTTTATATAGAATTAGAAAAAGAGAAAATATACTTGGCATTAGATTACTCATGATCCTAAAGCAAAATGTAATCCCACTTGAGAGGAAAAAAAAAATATTACTATAGAAGAAGATTGAACAGCATGGACAACTAGATTACGTCTGCACAAATTTTGTGTACAATAGCCATCTTCGTCTTTTTCTTTCCTTTTTTTTTTTTTCTCTTTTTTCCTTTTCATTTCCGGGTTCTAAATTCAAATTTTTTTTTTTTTGTCAGCTGACTTCGGAAGACTCAAAAATTGGACAGGAAATAGATAACAAATTAACAAATGACATAAGAATCAGAAGAAAATAAATAGATTGTAAGAGGAAAAAGAAGAGGAAGCTCTCGTCTCAAGCCTAAAATTTTTTCATTGTCTCTACAATTCAGTGACCTCGCCGTCTTTACACACTCCGACGTCTATCAATATGGTTCCGTTCTTCGACGAGTCCATTATCCGGCAACAGTTTCTCCTTGGAGACTGCCAAAAGACATTCAAAGACAAACCGCATCAAGTTTACACAACGGAAATGCATAAACAATGCAAGTTACAAGTGCTAGCAATAAGTTACACGAGAAACAACTTTACCCTGTTCCAAAGATCGGGGTCCGGCATCTTAAAAATCTTCACTATGTCAAACTCGGAAGGATCAGCCATCTTCCACCGGCACAGAGGGTGAGGGACACGATGACGAACATACTCGGTGATTGTTTGATTCGTCTTAGGATCTACTTTTGCCCTGGAGAAGTAAAACACAAAAGGTTTCTGGCATGGATTTCGGCTAACGGGTCGCGTGTTGAATGCATATGCCGTGTAATCCGCCCTTCTGTACCAATTCAAAAACGTTCTGGACGGCATCTCCATCTCACGGGGTGAAAAGACTCCTCGAAATATTTGTACAGCGAAGCCCCATGAGACCGAGACGGTCCAGCTCTTTGACCTGTGGTAGCAAATGGATTGTTGCATAATTGCAGCAGAATCCAGCTTGATTGGGACAGTGAGCCGCTGCAGAGCTTCTACTCTAGTCACATTCGGGAAAATGGGCTCAACAATGTCAAGGTGATGCAATGACACCAAAGGCGTCACGGGATGCGCTGCGAGGAGCCCGAACAAGTTGCCGTACACATCATACTGGTTCAAATAAAAAACAATGGTCATTAGTATAAGGTAACCATTTCCATCTCCAAAGAAATGCAAAGAGCGTTCCACTTTTACTTGTCAATTGGTCCTAAACCAAGACCTACATCATGAGACCACATCTTAATTAAAACAATCAAATCTGCAGGACAGAGACTACAAGGGGACTCCACCTCCATTCAACGCTCATTATCTTGAGATCAGCTGAAGTAATCTGGACAATAACACTTCAAAATTTTCAGTGGAAAAACTAGCATCCAAAACCCAAAATGCGATATAGACATTATTAATTGTGTTGTTAAATCAGAGACTTTAAGCGGTTTAGGTACGTGGGTTGGGTCAATTTTTAGCAAATACCGGTCCCCTCCAACCATCATCAATGCCGCAACAAAATTTCATTACCACATAGATCTAAAGCCATAAATTATTACTAAACTGCTCTAATGCGTTGAATTGATGAAAATGCCAATATATTTTTTTTGTTTCAATTGTCGAACTTCAAGACATTAAATTTCGAAACAATGGTCTAAACTCTGTTTCCAGTAGGTAACGTAGCATCAAAGATACACGCAAAACTAAGCTAAATTAGCAAATCCCAACTTAATGATCCTAAACAACTTCATTAATTAGACAGGTGATACCATGTCAAACGATTAATGCACCAAAACAGCTTTCAATAATTTGTAATTACCGAAGCTTGAAACGGACAACAATGGCGGAAAAAAGGGGAACGGAACCTGGTGAAAGCCGACTTCTTTGGTGAGAGGGACGCCGAGCTCGGCCATGCAGGCCTGCATTCGGTCGTCGGACCCGTAGAGGCCCGGGTAACGGTGGATGCAGCGGTCCTGCATCTTAGCGAGGGCCTTGGCGAGCGGAAAGCTGATGGCAAAGCCGCCGCCGCCGTAGGCCATGCCGTAGGAGAAGAAGATGTTCTGCAGATGGCTCTCCGACTGGCTCCCGATGTAGTACATCTGGTTGTGGTCGTACTTCCGGAGGATCCTCACCAGATTGTCGGCGACGAAGACGGTGTCGTCGTCCCCCATCACGAACCACCGCACGTTCTTCATCCCTAGCTGGAGCGTCTCCGTCACGATCCTCGAGATCCGGATCGCTGACCGGTGGCCCTGCTTATTCGCATAGGGGAAGTTCGACGTGTCGCTCGAGATCCTCACCGGAGGCAGCAATTTCTCGTCGTCGTCGCCGTCGCCGTCGCTCTCGCCGTCCATCCACACCACGCCTCTCATCGACTTCTTCCGGTACCAGAGCTTGATGTAGTTCTTCCTCTGCCTCCACAAGCTCGACGACGCTGCGATCCCGAACACCACGTGCTTGATCTCCGTCCTCTCAACCGTCTCCCGAGATTCGCGCCGGAAAATCCCCGCCCTCTGGTTGTCGGCCGCGCTGACGTTGGGGATCAGGAAACCGGCGGTGGTCCGGCGGAAGCGCGTGGCAAAGAAATCGTCGTCGCAGGCGGCGCGTGATGATGAGGAAGAGGAGATGAGCCTGAGAGTGTAGACGACGTAGGTGACGCAGACGAAGAGCATCAGGTAAAGGAGGAGCTTGGGGACTGGTCGGGTAGTCTGGGAGGTCTGGACGACAATGGGGCTTATCATTTTCTCGGAGTCTTTCTGGTTCGCCTTCATTTTCTCTTCTACTTTCTCGAGAAAAAAAGAATCAGAAAACCCAGAAAGTAGAATTGAAGAAGAGGAAGAAGAAGAAGACGACGGTGGAGTCCAAGAGGGGAGAGTAAGGAGAGTGAGAGACAGACAACTAGAGAGCTCGCATTGTTGACAGGTTGTAGACACTGCTGTTGGACGGATTGAGTCTTGGGAAAAACTTTTATATTTTTTTCAGGAGCGTATTTATGTATAGATATGGTGATCTATATATATATATATAAATATATGTATATATGTGTATGTATATGTATATGTGTATGTAATTGTATTTGTATATTGGAAAAGGGAATTTCTGAGTAAGGGAGGGAGAGAGTGGGGGAGGATACCACTCAATCTGTTTCATATTCTAGGCCGGGTCTGGGCATGGGATTCTTTTTGTTAGTTATGTTTTTGTTACATTCTATTTGGGTTTGGTGAGTTAACGCAGGGAGTACAGAACTGCTGATGACGCTTTTTAATTTTCTCAAACTCATTTGATAATAAGTGCCTTCTCTTTTATTTAACCCTCAATCACTTCCTCCCTCACTTAAATATATACATATATATATATGTATTTTAGTTAAATTACTCTTTTAGCCTCCTAATATTTTCAACTTGATCTCAATCTTTTTTTTTTTTAACTAAAAAGTCTCAAAACTCTTGAAAATGTTAAATTTTGGTTTTTTTTTAACAAAAATTAAAAAAATTAATAATAAAATATTATGTGTATCACACATGATCTACTATTTAAATGTAATTAAGAAAAAAATTAACATAATTCAACTTATATGTGTTGTATATATGATATATTTCATCTAATTTTATCCATTTTTTCTTTTGTAAAAAAGATCAAATTACACCTTTTTAAAGAGATTAAGGACTTTTTAGCCACAAAAAAAAAGATTAGAGCTCAAATTACAACTTTACAAAATGATTATAAATCAAATAAGCAATTTACATTATTTTTTAATAGGAATTGAAAACAATATGACTAGCAATTATAATAGTTACAACAATAACTATTAGGTAATTGATGAGATTAATATTGAAATAAAACTATTTAAATGTTTTATTATTTCACATTAAATCAACTCAAATTCAAATATTTTTTTATTTTAAATCTGTGTTTTATTTATTTTTCTATGTTTACACCATTTAAAATTACAGGGATGGTAATGGAACGAGAAAGAGATGGATATGCTTCTCTTGTTCTCCGCACAATATCCTATCTCCATTTTACTTATACATCTACCCCCATCACCCACCTGCTTTAAGTCGAGGGCAGGAGCAAGGGTGGAGGCCGATAATCTTAATTAAGAATATTATACTTATATCCTATCTATTTTTTATTAGTGATTAAAAAAAAGCATCTCCAAGCAAAGTCCATTGATTTTTTTTTTTAACAAAATTTTAGACATAATCATCAATGTAACTAAAAATTAAATTGAAATATTAAAATCAAACCAAACTCTAATTCATTTTGTTTCTCTTTTTTTCTTTATTTAGTTGTTTTTCATTCTTTTTATGTATAAACGTTTACTATATGCATATATATTTTTGATAAAATTGCGTTTATATAAATATATGTGTGTATATAAATAAAATAGGAAGATATACAATAAGGATATGGGTAAGTGCGAAGATGAGAGAACTTCCCCCGTTACCGCCTGCACCCATCTTGGGTAGGAATGGCAATTGGATAGGTTTGAGGCGTGGTAGCCTTCTCATCAATCCATCTTGTGAATAAAAACACTCCCTAAACCTGTTCCATAACCCATTTAAATTATCAAGAATAGGGTGGATTGCCTATAACAACTTCGGGGTACCTTGGATACCCCTGTTAACCTATTCATCTATTTTTATTGTATAAAAAATTTTAAAATTCAAAATTCAAAATTCAAAATTAAAAAAAATGCTTATATATGGGATTTTAAGTTGAAAAGAACGATCATGATAAAAATTTTCATATATCAGACATCTTAAAGTTTAATATTTAAAATCATATATATTATAATATATCATGTATAAAATATTTAATATAAAAATAATATATAGCTAAATAAGGTGAGTAACCGGAGAATAACATCAAAGACTCCAAAACTCAACCTGGTCTCATGACCCGTGATAAGTTAAACTTTTAACTTGTTTATAGCTTAAAATAGTTTAGATCAGTTTTTCCTCATCCTATTTAAGATGAGTCGCCCTAGGTTAATGGATTAATAGAACAAATTTAATTTTGACTCTATACTCATCCTCACTCCCATGCAACATCCCTGTACGTACCTTGTTAGGGGAGGGTACACTTCGAATACCCATACCTGCAGCAGGTAAAAATTTTATCTTTAAAAATGTTACTTTTACCAAATATATCTAAATACACATGGAAGAGTCCATTTGGAGGACCAAAATTTTGGTCTCTAATCCAGTTTTTTAGTATTTTTTTTTTCTCATCATCATTTTTTATTATTCATATTTATAAAACATTATAATAAAGTTTAAAATTTTGTATATACAAATTAAAATAAGATTTTTTTAAATTACATAAAATTTCAAAGTGATAACTTTTTTTTAAATAAATTTTTAAGCTTTTATATTTTTTTCACTTTAAATAATTTTTTTCTAAATTTATTTTTCAAAACTATTTTTTTTCCATAAAAAAAATTCTCAAAACCTCCTCCGCACGGACCTTAACCGTTCTTTCCTTCCTCATTTATTATTTTTCTTCTCCTTCTTTTGCCTAATTGGTAGATTTTTTCCTAATTGGTATTTGGTGTTATGATAAACATGATGTGTAGTTCCTAATGGGACGTTTAGTAAACGCATTATATTTTAATTGTATTTGAATGAAATTTATTTTTTAAATATTATATTTGGTTGAAAAGTATTTATTTTGTATTTAAATGAAATATGTGTTTAGTTGAAAAGTATTTTAAAGTTAAAAAGTTGATGTGATTGATAAAAGTAAAAATAAATAATGGAGTTAAAAAATTGATATGATTGTTTTAAAAATATTTTAAATGATAATTATTTTTATAATACTGTTATAAAATTTATATTTAATATAAAATTTTATTATATTTAAATAAAATTAAAATGTAATTTTTTTATCAAACAACACCCAAATTTTTTTTTCCCCATTTTTACGCCATATGGATGTTTAACAGCTTGCGCTTACATTATTTGCGGCCAGTTTGTCGTTTTCAACTTTCTTTTGCATTCCACCCCACCTCCACTCAATCTGTCCAGATTTGTACTGCCAAGAATCAAAGTGTCGTTAGGCCTAGGTTGGATAAGTAATGATATTTAAATTATTATTATTATTTTTTTTTCGGTGAGAGTAAAAAAATGCTGTAAAAAAAAATTCAAATAATGTTGAAAACAGTTTCTAAACGGTAATTCAAACAGGTAAAAGAAATGAAATGAATAATGTGATGAAAGTGGAAGCCGACAAATATCGCCATTCGGCTTTTGGAACCGATCCTAATACCCTTTTTTTAAAAAATAATTCTCTGTTGCTACAGGGTAGAGCAACAGAAATTTTGCGAATTTAAATAAAGGTCACGGCGATATTAGCCGTTTATCAATCCTTTCATGAGCCGAGTTTAATATTTTTCATTTAAAATTCCAACAGAGAGACCATTAATAAGCGACTTTTAAAGTTCAAGGATTACTCATGAGATAAAATTGATTGCAAGGACTAATTCTAGTGAGATAAAAGAATTCAGGGACTATTCGTGAATTTGCATTTTTATTAAATTTATTAAACCGTTATATTTATTCTAAATGATAAAACAATAAGTTGACACTATTTTTATTTTGAAGAATCCACATCCATAGCGTGTGTGTTGTTGTATTAGTTAGAAGAATCTACATTTGAGATGGAGGATGCTTTGAAAAAAGTGGAAGATTTTTATTTTTATGTTTATACTATTTGTGTAAGTTAAATGAAATTTTGGATTATGTTAGAAGTAAGTATGGATTTGGTTCGTCTATTTAACTTAATCTAACTTTGAAAATTAAGTTAGATCAAACATTAAATTTTAAATTACTTTAATTTAATTTATATTAGAGATTATAAAAATTGAGATAATTTGTATTAAAAGTTATGTTGAAAAAGTAAAAGTAGAGATTAAAAGTTATAAAAGTGAGCCTTACCAAACTAATTTAGACAACTTAGTTTAAATTGTAAATTAAATTAAATTAGATCAACGAATAAAACAATATCTAAATAAAATGATTTAAAAATGTATCCCATTTCGAGATAGGACATTTTTTTTTCATACTTTTTTTGTATTTGAGAGAGACATTTTTTCATACTTTTTCATTTTTCTTTCCTTTTCTTTTTTTTTTTTTTTTTCTTTCTGGGAGAGACATTTTTTTCATACTTGCGAGAGAGACATTTGAGGGAGACATTTTTTTTTATATGAGAGATTTCATATGAGCTATTGGCTTGCCTTGCTCTAATGGACTATGTCAATTCTTCCAAATTTTAAACCAAGTTCACACGTATTTATAAATTTAACCCGTTTGGTGTTTCATTTCAAACTAAAATATTTTAACTAATTTTTGTTTTTTTAGTTAATAAAAATTTTAACTAGTTTTAAAAACTCAAATAACCTCAATCTAAAATGTTCAACTTCAATTTATGCACCAAACCCAAGCTTAATGCATTTATAATTAGGCTTTTTTTTCCTTAACTCTCACATCACTTAATTATTAATAGTGCGTTTTTCTTACATTCTTACTTCTAAGTTGTAACAATTAAAATGTTTTTTTTTTTAAGATCACAGAACCAAAAAAAAAAAGCTCTTTAGGCACAATTTACAAACTTTTCAATCAAACATTTCTTCCGAAACTTGATATTTGTTTCTTGCATCATGGAATTTCTGAACAAAGGGGAAAAAAAATCATTGTAAGAGGAACAAATGCCAAAAAAAAAAAAAAAAACTTTCAAGATGCATATTTAATACACTACAAGAAAAGTGCCAAACAGCGACGACTTGTTGTTAGCAATTCTAGGTCATGGAAAAGACTTGTCCAGATTTGTTTATACAATAAATCGTGAAGTTTTAGTGACAAGTTGTCGTCATTAAAACTTTACTCACAAAAATTTCTATTAGTGTGTATTATTTTGTGCCATAAAATAAGTAACATCGACAACACTGCCGTCACTAAAAATTTGCATGCCAAGCTGGCAACACAGGGCATCCGGCATGTCAGCGTTGGTCGGTGTGTTTTGATTAACAAGTTATTAGTAGCGACGACATCACTAATTGTCATATGAAAATTTAACAAGAAAAAGAGGAAAATATTGACGGCTTTGTAAGAGGGTGTTTGGTTTTGTTTCCAAAACTGATTTCACGATTTCTTAGGAAATCGATTTCAAAATTGGTGTGAAATTGTGTTTGGTTTGTATTGTTTTTGAAAACAGATTTCAAAACGAATCCAAAATCGCCTTTGCTCCCAATGTAAAATTGAAAACGATTAAAAGTTGTTTTCTCTGATTTCATTTTTCCCATTTCTCCCATTTTTCTGATTTAATTATTATGGTTAATTAAGATTTAATTGATATAGTAATTACTTAAATATTATGGTTATTAATTTTTAATTCATTTTTCAATTAAAAAATTTTATTAATTTTTAATTTTTGGTATTCATAATAAATTTTTTTTAAATCAAACATAAATATGTTTTTATAGAATACTTATAAAATGACTGGTTTTCAAAAATATAACCAAACACAGTTTCACTTTTTTGTTTCTCAAAACACACACTCAGAAAATAAAACCAAACACAATTTCAGAAACGTTCTCAGAATTGTTTTCAAAACGTTTTCAAATTCAGAGAATTTGAAAACATAACAGATTTTAAAAATAATACCAAACGCTACCTAAATTTTCCAAAAATTTGTATAACCTTTAACGACGACAAGTTAGGGAAATCACTTAAAAATCCTAGTAACACAATGTCATTTCTAATGAATTTACAGTGACGACAAAATAGAATTAGTAATGACATGTGTCATCGCTAATTATTTTACAACACAACCACCTCTAGCTCCTTTCTGCCTTTTTCTTTTTTTCCTTTTTTTTTTTTTTTTGTGCAAATTTTCTTCCCTTCCCTCAACTCCAGTTTTCTTCCTCTTTCTCTTTCCGACCAAAAACTCCTTTATCTTTGAAAAATGAATTAAAATCTCCCTCCACCTACAATAATTGAAGTTTTAGAGGTTATAATTTTTTTTAAATTTTTGTTCAAATTCTTCCCAAAACCCAAAACCCAAAATCCAAAAAACTACCAACGTCTATTCAATCGATCCATTGTTGTAGGACATCGTCCTCTCCCACCGCCATTACGGTGAAGCCCATCTACGCTAGTCCTATCTCTCCCTAGCAACTCTTTTGTCTCTCTTATCTCTCCCCGGTCTCGTATTTCTCATTGTAAGTCTCCCGCCGTTTATGGTAAAAATATGTTTGTTGGAGTTCATTTGTAATTTTGAAGACAAAAATCTTAAAAAAATTAAGAAAAACCTCAGTGAAAGATTAAAAAAATATTATTTACAAAGAAATAAACTATTTTGAAATAAGATTATTTGTAATAATAATAAAACTTTTATTAAACTTGAACATGTTAAACAAGATTACTTTTTATTAAAAGAACAATCAGAAAATTTAAAAGAAACATGAAAATATTATTAAAAATAATAAATAAATTTAGTGAAAATAATAAAAATGTTAAATTTATAAATATGAAATAAAATTAAAATAGCAACTTAATTTACTAAAAATAATAAAAAAGTGTTAATAATTTATAAATAAGAAATAAAATTAAAATAATAAATAAATTTAGTAAAAAAATTAATAATTTATAAATATAAAATAAAAAAATTCAATAAAAAATTTAATGAAAATAATAAATTTTTTTAATTATTTATAAGTATGAAATTAAATTAAAATAGTAAATTAATTTTGTGAAAATAATAAAAAGTGTTAATAATTTTTAAATATGAAATAAAATTAAAATAATAAATAATTTTAGTGAAAATAATAAATAATAATTTATAAATATGAAATAAAATTCAAATTCAAATTTATGTAATATTAAATATGTTATAAACCAATATATTGTTGGAGATAATTGACAATTTATTGGAATTAGACCTTTTATGAAAAAAATAAAACTTTTTGAGATTTAAATAATATAAATTATAATATGAAATACTTTACATAAAACTTGAAAAGATTTCATAAAATTTAGGTAATTTGATCAAATATAAGTAGTCCAATCATTGTGGGACTGTCTCGTATGCTCAACATCTATATAAGAAGGTGCTCTAATTTTGTATAATACGTTTTTTTTTATTACTTTAGACCAACATAAATATTTTTTCTAATATCCCTATGATATTGGTTTGATGTAGATACACAACAAGGACAGTTTCACATAGATAACTTGCAGTAGTTTCACCAATATAAGGACGATCATAACAATTTAATTTGGACCAATAACGAGGCTACAACAACCTATGTAACTACATGTAATTAGATTTCATTTGATATTTTATAAATAATAATGTTACAAAATTTTTTTCCTAACTAGTTTACATATTCATATGCAGTCCAAGATGAATGAGGAGAGACAAACTAAAATGTCACAATTGCCATATAACTTTTCTTATGGAGAAAGGGACTCTAATGACCGTTCTTAGCACTCATTAGAGGCATACAAAAGTAATCAACACAAAATTGACTTGTAGGCATGGAAAGAGTAGGCCATCCTCTTCCTCTCTATCATCAAGTGGATCAGAGCGACCTATAAGCAAATTTTGATATATCTATAGGAGTGGATTGCAAACCAATATGCTAAGAACATGAGATTGGCCGCACATATGTCAAGAAGAGATTTGACCTATAGAGCCAATTATACACCTCCCCACAGGAGTTTAGTCCCTCCACCACAACCTCAAAATGCAACTAAAGAAGAAGACAAAGAAGAATGGCAGACAAATTTAGGAGTTTAGTTAGTTGTCTTTTTTCTTTTTGCTCTATGTTGACTATGTTTAGTTACTTTGTAACGTTATTCAACTTTTATGTTTTTTGTGTTTTGTGGATATTTTAGTTATATTATATATGCAGTTTTGTCTTTAAATACGATATTACAAGTCAAAACTAAAACTGTTAAAAACTTGATACATATAAAGTACAAACATATTTTAAAAAATTATTAATTTATGGTTTTAATATTTTTTACCAAAAAAATATATTTTTTAAAAAATTTTCAGATCTTTTAGCGACAACAACTGCTATCACAAAAAAATATTAATCCAAAATATTAACAACGACATATTTAAATATGTTGTCGCTAAATAAAATGCCATATTAGTTACGAATGCTAGTTGGTGATGACATTTTTAAATATGTTGTCGTTAATATCCAATGTTATATTAGATTTTTTATTACTTTTGGACAGTTTCAGCTATAATACTATATAATTATAGCGATGATCTGTTATCGCTACAATGATGAAACAAAAAAAAAATGTCATCATCAAAATATTTTTAACGATAGATTTACAACAACGACTCTTTAACAATACCATGTCATTGTTGGAATTTAATTAATGATGACATCTTGTGTTTTAACGACGACATTGGCCATCACCATTACGTTTTTAAATGTTTTACACGTCGCTATATGTCTTTAAATGTTTTAGTAATAGCCAGAATATCTACTGTCCTATGCAATTGACAGAATTCTTTTTCATATGTTTAACTATTTAATTCAAGTCTTCAACATTATATGTAACAAACTTTTGACTTTTGACTCTTGACTTTTGATTACAATTAGCAATCCTCCATTAAGAAAAAAAAAAAAGAAGCAATTTGCTATCAAATCTTTAAAATTAGTTGACCTTCAATACTTAGCCCCTTCTTAATGACAATATCTTAAGCAATGTTGTACTTGTAACATGAAGTGTATTACAAGTTTAAGGTGCTGTAATTGGATTAGCTATTTGATTATCCCCAACAATTATTGACTAAACTTGTTTTATACTTCAAGCGGAAGTACTCTAAGACCATCCTAAGGATACCCCTCATAATTAAGAAGTTCTTTACTAATTAATGGTGATGTCTCAAAATATCGCAATCAATTATATTAAATAAGTTTTCCTAATATGATCAGCTAGATTTCCTAATCCTTGAAGGAGTATTATTATTGGCAAAAAAAAAAAAAAAAAGTAGCTCTACTGTAAATAATAGACGTAAATAGCATGATTTAAAAATATTTAATTTCATTAAAATGTTAAAAATAGATAGTGGTTCGACTGTAAATAATAAAAGTAAATAACATGGTTTAAAAATATTTAATTTCGCAAAAATGTTTTTTTTTTAATTTAGACTCATTATTGAGAACTGTTTAGTTCATTAAAAAAAACCATCAAATTAACAATTGCACAATCATATAATTCAATAAAACAAAAAAAAATAGTAAACATTGTTATTTAAAATGATAATTTACTGTTGTTTATACAATATTTGGAATATATATATATTTTCTATCTTATCTCTAAAGATATACTTTTACTCCTTCTTGTAATATGACTATCTAGCTACAATCAAGGCAATGAAGGAGGGAAAAAAATAAATAAATAAAAGTCGTGGAAACAATATTATTATTATTATTATTTTTCAGCATTCCCAAGATGAGGACAAGAATAACCGCTGAATTTTTAGAGCTATTGTCCATTGTTAGCCTTTGACAATTTTTTCATTTGGCATATTGTATTGTGCAGAAATTAAATCCTTGGACGTGACAAGTAAAACAATATAAGAATTTGCTTTTGATAGTGACAATAGTAAATTGGAATTTGTCGGTCTAACACTCTTTTGGCTTTCTTAGTTTGGTTGCTGATTTTTCGTTTTTGTTTTGTTGGTAGCATTTCTTGATCAACAATAAAGGAAATTACTGTAAATAATAACTGAAAAATACTGTACTAGACACTATAATCTTTTTGGCTCATTTGATTTTCTGATGTTTTTGGTTTATTTGTTTTAACGTATTACTTGTACAGGCAACAAAAATGCAGTAAATGGACAGCTAAAAACTACCTCCAGTTTAACCCAGAAGATGGATATAATTAATGAAGAATAAAATCAAAATTTGTTGCAAAAAACAATACGAAAGATTGTCCTTTTTCAATCAAGTGACAAATTCAATATTTTTTATTACAGGACTGGTGATTATACAATGAGTAATCAGGGATTATTATAATTGTATTTTCATTTTCAGGGCTACCCAGTTCATGTTTTTCATTACTAACCCAACTTAAATTACCCCTATAACTAGAATGCCCACTTCATTTCCTTCATGATCTTCACAAGAAAATTCTCCATTCTGGAAATTTCTTCGATTGCCAGTTCATGAAAAGACTGTTTGAGACCTAAAGAGATAACAGACAGTAATTTTGATTTCGTTGTAGATAAGGTAAGAAAAAACAACGTCGAATTTACATAAAGTACCGCCAATACAAATGGAAAAATTTTGGACCAACACATGGAAAGGGCATTTTGAATGTTTTAAAAGGATTGCCAGATTGTATATATGTTGGGGGTGTAATTCCAAGTTTCCAAATTCTTGGAAATGGCCGTTAACATAAGGTGGCGGGAGATCAGCAATTTAGAACCATAAATCATTGACCAACCAAAACCAAAATAACCCCGCAAATATAAAAAGCAAAACAAAAACAAAAAATATAACAGCAATGAGAACAAAAAGGGCTTTGCAGGCTAAATGCTAAATGCCCTTGATTGAAGTAGAACAAAAAGGGTTTCACGTGATGGTCTATAAGAAGCTTCTTGATTTTTTTTAAATTTTTTTCATAATATTTCAAATCTCCAATATGTTGTTTATTGAGATGTTTGGAGCTTCTGTTAGCTGTTCTTTTTTGGGATTATGGACGGTCCATGGACAAAAATTTGGCGCGTAATTTTTTTGAGTATAGACAAAATCGTAGTGCATATTATTATGTAGGAGCTTTATATTATTCTTTATTGTAGTTTATGTTATATACACATATATACTGACTGATTGAAAAATATGCAAGAAAGTTAAAATATATATGTATAATATATATATATATATGCGTGTGTGTGTGTGTCTACATATATTCAAGGGTGACGTGTCGTTTTAAGTTTGATGAGGTTGTCGTTTATGGGTGATGGACTTCTCTCCCGGTCAAAAAGAGGATCATGACATTGTTATTGGAATGAGCGTGTCTTACAACTATCCTTGCTATTGGGAGAGGATCATGATATTGTTATTGGGATGAGCATGTCTTGCAACTATCCTTGTTATTGGGATGAGCATGTCTTACTCGAACTATCCCATCTTTTCTTAGCCAAAAAAAGAAAAAAGGAAAACCATCCCATCTTTACTTTTTGGAAGTCTTAAAGGATTACGTTCTGCTCCCCCACAAAAAAAAAAAGAAAAAGGATGAGGATTTTGAGTGGATTGGCCCATATTCTATAAAGTTGGATGAAGAACATTCATTGGTTTTTTGAAAGAAATGGGTGTCTTTTTGATAATTGGGCGTCTTTAATCCACTGTAAAGTGTAAACTCTCTGGATGAAACTGCAAATAGCAGAATTAGAGCTGTCTTTTCTTGTGTTTTGGCCCCAAGTCACTTGGGAAACGCATTCTGGTCCTGTTTGTGATGACTACTAAAATGAAGGATAAGCGTGGTCTCCTCAGGCTCACACTAAACCACCTTTTTCTTCCCCACCAGGAGCCTTGAAAATTATTGAGTTATTCACATGAATTTGGATTATTGCTAAATTCTACAGTAGATATATGTATTTTTTTTTTTTGTAGAGTTAATTTTTCAAATAAGGAATCACAGTTTTCTTGAGTCCAAATAATTGAATTTAATCAAATCCCAATGCTAGTGAAGAGTTCACCAGATGAGATTAGGATTCCATTGGATTTAATATGATTGATTATTTACATAAAATTTTGATTGGATCGAATTAATCAAATTTTCAAATTATCAAAACCGTTATTATTTGATAGGATGCTAAGAACGTCGATTGTACCGCACCTTATATATCTTGACGACTAGTTCAATTGTGATACACATGACAACTAACAATATTAGATTGACCTAAAAAAAAGAATCAAACATTTTTATAGCACTAAAAAAGAGTATTTCATATACTGTATTAATTTTCACGGTTTTTGTTTTGTGTTACTATCTAATTGTTAAAAATCATTATTGTGGTCACAACTCTTAATAATATAATGCATAATAATAACGTGTAATAATTACATTGCTTATCATAATGATCGAGCATAATAATTACAAAAAAAAAAAAAAAGATAATTAAAAACTAATGGTGCATCAAAACAATTTAAAGTTTTTTCTTGTTACAATTTTAAATACGAGGAAAACATATAATATGAGTAAGAAGGCAACATGTTGAAGCAATAATTTATAAATTTTGTTATGTGGATTAATTTGAGTGTAAAAGTGTCATCTTATAGCAAACAAAGATACATGAGTGACAGAATATTTTGCAACCACATGAATCATGATATCTTTTTCTAGACTGTCATTCTTAGCTAATTCATGTACCAGAACATGGTTAGCTAAGTAGCCGAAAAATTAAACAAAAAGAAAAAAAAAGGAGGGAAAAAGTCATTTACTGTCAGATACAAAATTTTTAACTCAGAAAAATTGGGGGAGTTGGATTAAGAAGCACAGTAAATTTCAAAAACATCAAAATTATTAAAATTAATTAAGTGAGAAGTCAACATTTGTTACCCAAATAAGACTGTTACTTATAGTGGTTAGATTCAGTTTCTTTGGAGGAAACCTCTAAGCTAATATTGAAAACTTTACCATAAAAAAGCATTAATTATTACAAAACAAGACATCGATGCTAACTAAAATTTTTTCTGAAAAGAATACTACATCTACATTCATCTTGTATTGTCCCACAAGAGAAGTCCCAATATAGTTAGACCCTCGTAAGATTTGTGCTCTTGTTGTAAATTTTTTTTATTTACCTCTAAATGAAACTAAAAGAACAAATCAACCAAAAGCAAAGAAAATATTTGGAACTTCCTTCTCCTTATCGCTCACTTTTAGTCTTACTAAAAAAAGAAGTGTTTGCCATTAGTCATTAGATTGATCAACCATAACAAGTCCTTTAAACAAAAATGGTGGAGTGAGTATACATAAAACTTAGTATGTTTGGGGGAAGTTTTGGAGAAAAAATTTTTTTTTTGTTGAAAAAAAGTAAGTTTTGAAAATTATGTTTAGGAAAAAAAAAACTATTTAAAGTGTTAGTCATTAAACAAAAATGGTGGAGTGAGTATACATAAAACCAAGTATGTTGGGGGGAAATTTTGGATACATTTTTGTTGTTGAAAAAAAGTAAGTTTTGAAAATTATGTTTGGAAAAAAAAAAAACTATTTAAAGTGAAAAAATATAAAATCTTAAAAATTCATTTAAAAAAAGATTATCCATATGAATTTTATTTCGTTGCTGCTGAAATTTTAATTTAGAAAAAAAAAATTATCTTATTTGGATTTGTATATGTAAAGTTATGAATTTTTAAATATTGAAATTTAATATAAAGTTTTAAAAATATAAATAATAAAAGTAATTATAAAATAAAAAAAAAAGATAAAAAATAATCTCTAGAACTGAAGCCGGAAATTCTCCCTCGAGCAGATCTGGGATAGAAATCTCAGACAAAGGAAGAAATCCCATTCCAAACCTCCGATTCCATAAACCGAGGAGTTCTTATAATCCAAATAAATAATAAACCAATCTGTCCTGACAAATGACTATTGAGCCCTACATAATGAGTTGTTCAAATCAAACAATAGTGTTTTGGGGCGTTTGATAAACAGTAATCAGTAGGAATCATTTTACTGGAAATATGATATTAGGTATGATTCCAGGGTTTAGGAATTATCATGTTTGGTTATGTCCAGAATCTTTTCTCACATTCCCAGGAATATCACTTTATTGTGTTTGGTTATACATAGTAATGTAATGTATTTTTTTTAAAAATAAAAATCAATTAATTTTATTATTTTTAGACTAATTAAATCTTAATATTACATTAATTAAAACAATTATCATTTGACAGCAAAAAAAAAAAACAACAATAATAATTAAAAAAAAAAAAAAAAAACAACAGAGCTGAGAGTATAAAAACTACAATCCTTCTACCAAATATAGGAATCTTATATATTCTCGTTCTCACTCTAAAGAGTACCCCATATCAAACAACCTCTCAAGAAATACAAAGCATAACTAAAAACGGCAAAACTAAATGAAGAGCAAATAAACGACATGTAGTCTAAGGGTGTTATTAACAAACAAGACAAAATAGTTCCAAGTATAGAGACAAAGCTCCTACATCAAATAACTCCAACACACATAAAGAAGCAACACACGGTTTTTCTCAAGACCTTCAAGAACTGTTAGCCACTTAGCAAGTCTCATATAGACAAGAAATGAGGAATTTTAAATACCTGTAAGTATTAAAAATTGTATTTCAGTTAAGGAAGACTGTATGTTGCTTCTTAGATGTGTTTATCAATCAGTAACCTAATTTGAGGAAAAAAAATTAAGTTCCTAGTTTTAAATTCTGATGTTTACTTTTATTTTTTAAAATTAAATGACGTGGATCTTATTTAAAAATTAGGAATTAAGGAGACGTTTGACAAACTTTTTTAATGTCATTATATTTAAACGCAATACAATTTTACATCAAATGTAAAGTTTTACATTTAAATACAATCATTTTCAACAATGCGACGAAAACAATTACTACTCAAAAGTTTTTTAAAACAATCACATTTAGGGGCCGTTTGGTAAACGTATTGTATTTTGATTGTATTTGAATGAAATTTAGTTTTTGAATGTTGTATTTGGTTGAAAAGTATTTGTTTTGTATTTGAATGAAATGTGTGTTTGGATGAAAAGTATTTTAGAGTTGAAAAGTTGATGTGATTGGTAAAAGTAGAGATAAATAGTGGAGTTGAAAAGTTGATGTGATTGTTTTAAAAATATTTTAAATAGTAATTGTTTTCGTAATACTGTTGTAAAATTTGTGTTTGGTGTAAATTGTATTGTATTTGAGTAAAATTAAAATGAAATTTTTTCTCCAAACGCCCCCTTACTTTTCAACTCTAATTTTTTATCTCTACTTTTACCAATTACATCAACTTTTTAACTCTAAAATACTTTTTATCCAAACATATATTTCATTCAAATACAAAATAAATACTTTTCAACCAAATACAATACTCAAAAAATGAATTTTATTTAAACGTAATTAAAACGTAATATGTTTACCAAACGACCCATAAGTTTTCGATAAAGGGAAACTTGTCTCCCACCTACAACCTACAATATTTAATACCTTCCCCTAAAAAGTAGTAAATAACTAACTTTTATATCAAATATGCCCTTATTTTTGTTTAATTATTTTTTCATTTAAGGATAATTTTGTAACCATAATAATTTTATTTTTAATCCCTGTAATTTTTTTAAATAAACAATATAATAGGAATTTAATTCCTCAAGTAACTTGATTCCTTAATAGAATAGTAAACACATTAATCAAATTCTGGATAATTTAATTCCCCTTTTTATGGAATTAATTTCCTGTTTTTAGAATTCTTGATACGTAAACATGATATGTATGTCAAATAATAATAATAAATGATTTGTAGCTAAATAGTTTTTTAAATAAGTTTTCTAATAAATAATCTAAGTTTTTAAAAATTATTAAAAAAGTTATTTTTTAAAATTATTAATTAATTTTCTTAATTAATTAGATTATGGTAAATCAGTGATTACTTGTAATATAAATTCTCGATTTTCTTAATCAATCACTAATTGATTTATAGTCAATTATTGATTTACTAGACTTGAAAAAATGACAATCATTAATTAATTATAATATAACTTATCAATTTTTTTAATTAATTATCAATTGATTAATAGTTAAGTATTAATTAATCAGACTTAAAAAATAACATAGGATTATTTTACAAAATTAAAAAAAAAAAAAGTCGTTAATCTAGGATCACGGCTTGATTTTCCTAATAATAATAACCTCTTTTGTTCATTTCCTTCTTTCTGTTTTTCCTCCCAAAAAGCTCTCTAAGCAAAACGCCGTGAATGAAAAACCTTATAAGCTCTCGTCCTTCAAATCGTTTGCCCAACAATGTCGCTTCCCACAAGCTCTTAGAGCCTTCCTTTCTCCTCCAAAATCCAACCCTTCCACCACGCCGACCAGGCATACGCCTTCCCTCTCCGTGATCTCCCACTTCTCTGAGCTCGGAGACTTCTCTTGAGCCTCTCGGCTCCTTGACGATACCCCTGAACCCGAAACCGTCTCCTTCGAGGCCCTCCTCTTCTACCTCTCTGTTTTGCTGAGCCGGGCTCGCTGTCGAACTCTTTAACTCGTTGAAAAATGACGGTCTTGGGCCTGTCGCGTTCACATTAAGTTCCTCGGCCAAAGTTTGTGATGGAATTGAAGAAAACATGAATCGGCGTGCGGTCGGCGGGAAAGTGTTGACGGAGATGGTTTGTGGGTGTGTTTGTAACGGGAAGTTTGAGAAGGGTAAGGAGGTTTTTGTTAAAATGTGGAGTTTGGGATTGGAGTTGAATTTCTTTATTGTCACTGTGCAAACAACTTCATGGAAATGGTCTAAAGATTGGTTTCTTAGTTGGGTATTCAGTTAATTTGACCAATGCCATTACGAATATGCACTGTGGGCGTGGAGTAAAGTGGCTGCTGTCAAGGTGTTTGATGAAATTACTGAACGGGACAGCGATATCATTTCTTGGAATGAAAGGATAGATGCTGCATATGACGGTGCCATCGAACGTTTTGGATTTGTTTATGGTTCTGTGCTTGAAAAATTTTGAAGTGAGTAAATGGTGATCAAAGTATTGCCGGCCATTGCGAGTTGTGCGTTGTTGATATTTGTTGAATAGGTTCAAGCAGTTTGTCTGAAGGTGGGCTGTTTATTGGTGGTTTATGTTGGCAATGCTCTGGTTTCCATGTTTGGGAAATGTGGGAATATGATTAGTGTCGGGCGGATCTTTGATGGTATGCTTTGCCGGATTGTTTCTTGGGATTCTTTTATTGGATCATATTCTGATTACAGACTTTTTAGTCTTCCTTTTGAGGTTTGTCAGCAAATGCGTCACTTCTCACAACAACATAGGGCTAATTGATGAAATTTAGCTGGCACACTTGAGTTATGTCTAACTTAAAACTTTCTAATGGTGGCAATGCAAATTCATTCACATATCATGACATCCGGGTTCATATTGATGTATGGAAATTGCAATATGATAAATGATTCGAAAATGGTATTTGTTTATTTTCGTAATGCAAATGTGGCATGTTTAAATGTTATGGCAACTGCTTTTGTTTGTTCTAGTTTACCAGTTGATGCTCTAAATCTGTTCCATACTTAAAGGGGCTTGTGTCAAGGAATGGTTGCTACGACCTTCTGTATTGTCCTTAAAGACTTTACTTTTTTTTCCCCACCGATTTGGAAAAGGAAAGAGTTATCCATTCTCTTGCTCTTATAACCGGATTTGGCCAGGATACTGACAATTACTGCAAGTGCGGGAAGCCATAGGCAATGCAGAGAACAGCTAAAGGCAATCTAACCTCTTGGAATGCTGTGATAATGGGATATGCTTATCGTGGTTTTCACTTTGAAGAAATTACCTTATTTAACAACATGTGTAGACTTGGCATTGAACCTGGTAAGTTTACTTTCGGTGAAATATTATTTCAAGCTGCCACTCAGATCTTGTCGAAGAAGCATGGACCTATTTAAACTCAATGTTTGTACTTCAAGAAACAGTTCCAAAAATAGAACATTATGCCTGCGAGATTGACCTACTATGTCAGCTTGGATGCCCAAATGCAAAGGAAACCATCGACTCGATGCTCATATACGGCAGATTCTTCTATCAGTACGTTGTCTCCATGGAAATGTGGACCTGGAGAAGATTGCACCTAGGAAACTCCTTGAGCCGGAAGTAGTCCAGAAATTGAGGAAAGAAATGAAAGTCCAGAAGCAGACATGTTCTAGTAGGATTCAGATCAGAGTATCCATTCATTACTCCTTTGCTCACGATTCATCTCATCCCGAGAGTGAAGAAACACATATGGTGCAAACAAGGTTGTATGAACATATGACAGTGGCCCCCGTCTTTCCAATTTTGGGTTCCATGGGGCGTGCTTCTTGTCATCAGCGAAGGTTTGATTTTGAAATTCTTTAAACAATGTGTACTTTATCTGATCAGGACGGAATTTGGAGTCTCAAATGGTGGCTGAATGGTCTCCTATAAAAATCCAGTGCAAATGTTGTAGGGGGGAGAGACAGAGAGAAAGAGAAAAACCTTAAACTCTAATGGAATTTGGTCTTGATGGACTTTGTGCTAATTTGTTTCTGAAACTTTAATTGAATCTTATTCCTTCAAATTCTTCCTATGCAACAGTGGATGTTTTCTATAAGTTTGTTGGAACTAGGGATGGCTGCACCAGCAAAGCTGTGGGTTTATGCAACAAAAAGAAACTTTAACATTTATATTGTCCTTTTGAAAGGACAGTAGTTTTAAAGATCATCCACAAACCTTCTCTATCATGTTTCCCTTCCCAAAGTTAATTTACTTCAGCAGAAATTTCCATTGCAACTATTAAAAGCATTTTGAATGGTTTACAGGATATTCTTTGGTAAACTATTCAGATTGACCCAACAAGGGTCACGAAGGCGGTGTAAGTGACTCTAAAAGAACAAAAAGCATTTGACAGGAATTCTGTGTTTAACAGTAATGTTTGACGAATTGGTACAATCTTTTGTACTAAACGTGGTGTGACAATATCTGTGGGATGTTGCCTATGGTTTAGTCTGCTTATTTGCATTTCCTTTTAATTGACTTAAAGTCCTGATCGGTAGCTGCCCTGATTAGGAAGTTGATTCTTTTACCATATCATCCATCGTTTTGTCGTGCATTTACGGTCCACATTGTAGTCTAAAGTTTTTTAGTACGCTGCTACCTATCGCACCAGAAGCAATTTCGAAGTGAAATGTTATTAAGTGGGCAAAGAAAGAAAGAAAGAAAGGAAAAGATAGAACAGGAAGAACTAAATACATTAAGATGTTGATGATGACAGTACAATGTGCAATATGAATTAAAATTCCTAAGGATCTGATTCTCTCTTCAAGTAGCTGCAGGGCCGTTTTCTGTCCGAAGAGGCTCTGGACAGCACGGAAACGATGGAATGGATAGCAGAAGCCGCAATTCTCGATTTTATCTGACCCCTCTTCGGGAGAGGCCTTTCGCGACGAAAACTCTCGGTCATTGCAGCACCAGAAACATCACCCGCCTTGTTATTCATCATGCAATCTCCTGGCAAGGTCACACCCTTTTCCTTCTCTTTCTCCTTCAATTCTTTTCTCTCGTATCAAATGCGGATATGGTCACATTATTTGAGACTTTGGAGTATATATAGCACATTCCAACCTCACAACATTTAGCAAGGCGTGGGGGTTGATTGCTGCTTGGTCTGAAAAAGACAACAGAAAGTTACATCGAAAACCCGCGATTTTTCAGGCTTTGGTGCGGCTTAGGGGGGGTTATGCCAACGAGGTTGTCTGGCTGTCGAAAAGATTCTTTTCGGCTCAACTAGAGACAAATTGATATTTGTTGGATGATATCAATATCTGATTTGATTATGTGAATTGCTTATGGTCCATCGGATTGTTTTCATATCTGTCTAAACATCGACACGTGCGGGTTCAAAGAGCTATCTAGGAGCTCTCGCACGCAGGCAAAATGACAATGAGGCAGATCTAGTTTGATTTGTTTACTGGATAGGCAGACTAGAAAAATGACAGTGACACAAATTAGAATCCCAATAACTTTTGATTATCAATTGTCCTACTATGTAAATTGTGAGTTGTTCTTATTTTGATAAATTTTTTCAAAATTATAAGATTGTATTTAATAGTGAAAAGATAATAATTTATTTTCAGGTGAGTTGATATTCAATTGTTAAAATTGAAATTAATGTCTCAATACTATTGGGTAAATAAATTAATTTATGTTTAAATGTTCATTTGGGGGGTGGATTGAAAATATGAAATGGTCAATTGTAAATGCCTTTGTGCGTGTTTTAGGGAGCAGAGCTCATTTTAATATTGGTTTGGTGGTAGATAATCATTGGTCACGTTGAGTGCTTGTGCTGTTACCTGCAGGTCTAGCCACCTTTGTTTCTTTGTTTTTGGTAATTAATTCTGCATCACATGGTTTAGTAGCTGGTTTGCAGACAGGAATTTGAGAGAGAGAGAGAGAGAGAGAGAGAGAGAGAGAGAGAGAGGGGCTAGGCCGACGAATACAATGACACTTGCCAGTTAATCATTCCTTGTTAATGTTTCTTTTTCTTCCATGTGGTTAAAAACCTTACAATTTTGATGGAGAAAGTTTCGGTGCAATGCAATTTGTAACAAAACTCTTGTTAAGAGATGCATTGGTAAGTTCTCAAGAAATTAATTTTGGTTAATCTAATTGGGAATTTACTTTACGCTTTTGCGAATTTTGATGTGACCTAAAGGTAAAGCACCATCCTGAAATGAGTCGTAAATTCTTACTTGTAAAATTTATTGCCTATCTCATTAGCCTTTGAGGTAAAGACAAAAACGTTACTACACTTTTAGCGTTGATTGAGGGCTCTTTCTGAGTCAACATATTTCAGATTTAATATTTAAATAATTTAACTCAAAGCTGCAGCCGTGGGTTTCAAAAGGGATGTTTCTTCTGCCTGCAGAAACCTTATCTCTCTCTCTCTCTCTCTCTCTCTCTCTCTCTCTCTCTACCTCTCTCTTTAAAATAAAAAATAAAAAAAAACTCAACCATGTGCCGATGCATAACCACCTCAATTAATTAATTGATTATATAAACCTATTCAGAATCTTTAATCCATGGGCCTCTACGTAGCTGTTTGACTAATTGAGTTTTCAGTGCATGGGCTGCCATTCCCATCATTGTTTAATGAGTACTACTCCCAACTTTAATCTACTAAGTTATCATTTTCTTTATCAATAGATATAATATTGAATTTTAATTGATACGAAGGTTATTCAAAGGTTAAGAAATAATTAATTACATATTATATAAATTGATATTTAAAAATTAGAATTAAAATTGATGTTCTTCCTTGATTATTTATGTTTAATATTTATCTTCAATATTATTGTTATATACACGAAGTATGTTCAAAAAAACATAATCCTAATATCCAATCTTGTAAATAAAGAACGGTTTTTTTAACAATAGAGTATGCTATTGGTAGCGTTAAATTTTTACGATTATATCTTAATATAAATATGATGGTCTAACAAAAAGTCTATCGAGTGTTACTTTTTTTTTTTTTTTTTTAACGGCCTAGCTAGCCTAGAAATTATCAATAAAGGAAAGAGAAAAACGAGAAGAAAACCCAAAGAAAAGCCGTGGAATAATCACCAGCTGAAACACAGCAGCAACCGGCGCATAAGCATTTGTAAATATAGTATACATATTTGTACATATATACACTTATAATTTAGATGATTTGTATATACAAATATATGGATGTGACTGTAACTTGTACGTAGGGGGCAAAATAATTGTGTAGCGATTCCCAACAACTGAGGCAATACCCTTTCTCTATACATTATATAAGCATACATTCATGCATATATATGTGTGTGTGTGTGTGTGTGTGTGTGTGTGCAGCTAAAAATATTGGCTGTCATGCTTCCCAACCCACAAACAACGTGTGGTAGAGCTTCGTAGCAGCTGTTAAGCAATCACTATCTTTTTTTCAGTCAGTGCTTCTTTTGATATTGAAATTTTTATGAATATTTGTCTCAGGAGAACCTCAATGGTAGGGGAAAGATCTAATCTAATCTATCATCAACAAAAACAAAATGAGGTTAAGCCAGCCTCATGATGCAACCCATTTAACAAAAGCATGATTATTTAAAAGAAAGCCTTTTTTTTAATTAAATATCTCTAGGTTATTTTTAATATTGTAATTTTTTTTAAATAATCCATCATTTACTTATGATCTATTATATATAAACTTATTAGTCAATCAACCATAGACCGATTTTAATCGATGATAAACTAGTAGCAATCAATTATTTATTGGTTCATTATCAATATACCAGTCTATCAATAATAGACAATAATATATTAATAATAAACTATTGTAAAACAAAAAAAAAAAAAGGGTATTATATAATACATTTAAAATGTCTCCTAAGCTTACTATCTTTTGGTAACTTGTGCCTTAAATTTTTAATTTTTGACTATTTATCCTCTTAAATTTGTTAAATTGTTACAATGCACCTTTTTAGTTAATTTTACATTAGATTGAAGATTTGAAATTAAAAAATTTCCATTAGGATTTGCCTTAGATTTTAGAAATTTTTGGTTGGAAATGGGGATTTTCATTTTCTTATTAAGCATGCGTGGTTTTAATTTTCATATTAATTTAACAAAAATTTAATTCAAAGGTGGTGTATTGTGATAATTTAGCAAGTTTAAGAAATAAATTGTCAAATTAGAAATTTGGGGGTAAATTGTCAAAAACTAACAAGTTTGGAGGCCATCAGTACTGTATACCCATATATATACACATTTATATAGCTATACACTGGTATGGTACCGTGCGTTGCACGGTGAGAATTAAAATATTAAAGAAAGTTGATAAACATAGATACTATTATTATCGTAAGTCTTAAGATTTAGTTGTTGCTCATGTTGTCTAAACATTAGAATATATACATATAAAAAATTATGTAAAAGCAATAACATTATTTCGAACATTCACAATAACAACAAATTTAACTAAATCATGTTTGATAACCATCCAACATATGGTGACAACAAGAAAAATCCAATTTCTTTGACCGAAAACAATATGAAACTTAGGGATTAGAATTAAAAAAGAAAGTTAAATGGAAGACAACAGAAAAAGACAATAATAGCAAAAAACAAATAGGATAAGTAAAAATGGTTATGTTTCTTATATATTCAACAACATCATAGGAAGTTCAAATCTCTTCTATTACTAAAAATATATTTTAGGAATAACTGAAATATAATTCAATGTTATCTTTTGCTACTAAGTGAAATGTTTGGAAATTTAAGCAAGAACTTTTTGAAAAATGTATGCAAGAGAGGTAAAAGAAGATAGAAATTGGTAACAAAACTGAAAATAAATAATATGATATAAGAGTTAAGTTTTTCCAAATTACATGAGGACAGAAGCATAATTGATATAGTTATGAAGAAAATATATAATATAAAAAAGAAAAAACAAAATAAATCCCAAACATTTACATCAACAATAAAGAAAGTCAAATTATATTTAACAGTTATTTAACTCATGGTAACAATCGTATTATGTTAAACAACATATACCAAACTAAACTATTAATCTAGTATATGTATTATTATATACTTAGATAGAGATCATCATAGCAAGCTTAGTTTTTTTTTTAATTAAGAATACATATTAAGAATGATTAAAACACAATTCAATATTTTTTTAAGCTGCTAAAAAAATATTTAAGAACCTGTGCAAAGTTTTTTTAACAAATATTTGCAGAAAATAGAGGAGAAAATTAGGAAAAAGAAGAAAATATAGCATAAATCCCAAAAAAGACTGCCAAAGCATGTTTAACAATTGTCTTACACATAGTAACAATAGTATGAAAAGAATAGTTGAAAATAAGAATTAGAAGAATAGAATTGTCTACTATCTGCAGAAAAACAGTAACAAAATCATGCCCTTTTAGTATAATATAATAATAATGGTAGTAGTGATACTAGAATAATAATGATAGTAGAAAAAACATTCATAAAATAGATTAAAAAAATAGAAGTACTAAATTATGAAGTAGATAATAAAAAGATGAGAATCATAAAAACATTTAAATAACAAACAAATAATCAGATTGGATAGAAAGCGGTGACAAAAAAAAAGGGAAAACAATTATATATTATAAACATTGCTGTGTAGTTCACACAAAACAAATACCAAAAAAAAAAAAAAAAAAGAACGGATCAAAATTTAAAAAGATAGACGAAAGTGAAACAAAGAAAAAACGTTAACAAGTCAAACAGAAACAAAAATGGAACGTTATCAGAACAAAAAAAAAAAAAGAAGCAATATCTATAAAACAGATGAAAAAAAGACTAAGAATATCAAAAATTATAAGGAAAAAAAGGAACTTAAAATAGACAAAAAAAATTGGTAGAAAAGGAGAAACAATGACATATTCTGACAATAAATATACAAATATACAACAAAAGAGAGCAACTCAGCATAAAAAAAAAAAAATCAACATAAAAAGATTTAAACCACATAACAAGAACCTAAATATTACAAAAATTTTAAACAAAAAAAAAAAAAAAACACAAAAGAGACATCCAAATGGTATATAATTATCAGCAACAGAAAATTAATAACAATATCAAACATAAAGCTATAATCACAATACATTAAAATAATTATCAATAATTATCAACAACAGTTAATAAAATACCAACGATATTAATTATGTTGTTATCATTACAATATAATAAACTAATCATTAATAACAAACAATAGAAAATGATTGATAGATTAACTTAGTCTTCATAGGATAATAAAGAATGAAATAAAGGGCTATGGGCAATTGAAATAAGAAGTAAAGGGCTTTGGATAAGGGGGTTATCGAAGAAGTGGTAAAAGAAGGGCTGGTGTAGAGTAAAAAACATGGTATTAAAGAAGTAATAACGGGGAGAAACAGGTAATATGTAAGAAAGGGCCAAAAATAAACGGACGGCCGGTATCAAAAGCCATAAACACCCAATGAAAGCAAAAACAACAAAAGAAAATGATCAAGAGGAGAAAAAGAGGGGATTAGAGAAAAGCAAGAAGATCGGTGTGTAAGAGCATGAGAGAGACGAAGAATAAAGGATAAAAACGGTGCTAGGCGCATGAGAGAGAAAAGGAAATAAAAAGTCAAAAGAGAGAATTCAAGAGCATGAGAGAGACGAAGAATAAATGACAAAGAAGGTGTTAGGAGTATGAGAGAGAAAAGGAAATAAAAAGTTAAAAGAGAGAATCCAAGAGCATGAGAGAGACGAAGAATAAAGGATAAAGAAGGTGCTAGGAGCATGAGAGAGAAAAGGAAATGAAAAGTCAAAAGAGAGAATCCAAAAAATAAAAATAAAGGGAGTACTCAGTTGGACAGGACCATACAAATACAAAAGGAAAAGTTAAAAAGTAAAGAATATTTGGGAAGGGACAAAGATGAAAACACATTGCTAGAAGGAATAGTATTTTCAAACTTTCTTTTAGTACATCTAATAATATATTATATATATATGAAGAGCCATTATTATCCCATTTAAGCTTGAAATGCTAGGAACAGTGTTTTCGGAAAAAGGACTGAAAGAGCCATATTGAAAAACATCGCAAACGATTAAGACAATTGTGTTCGTTGTGAAGGACATGGTTGGGAATAAAAGCAGTTGCAAGTTTACTAGTAGATTCACAAAGATAAAACTATTTACTATTTAGGAGCTCATTTAATTTTTGTATAAGACTCAATCACGAAGAGGACTAAAAAGAATTAATTTCTCATCAAGCTAACTAAACAAGAATCATAAACAGATGGGTGATTCTTATATTTCTAGCCAAGGCAACAAACCTAGGGGCCTAGGGAACAAGGCAAATTAATAAAACAATAACATCTACTAGAAATTCCTTAATTCAAGAAATGTTGCAAAGAATTCTCTTTATTCTTTGCTCCATGCCATAACATAACTAGCTAGTGCCTTGATACTAACCTTTTGCGCAATCAAATGCTTAAACTCAAACTTCTTTGTCTCAATCTGGCACAAGACGATGGCCACTGCAGTCGGTTTTTGGGGCACAGCCACATGGAAGAGATTGTGCCAAAAACCAAGCACAAAGCCTGAGAATATAACCTTGGCCACAAGAACATCTAGTCACCCTGGGCAGAACAGATTGAAAAAACAAAAGAATGCCATTCCAAGGGAAAGAAAGATGGAAAATAAACCGAACAGATTTTATCCGGTTTCAGCTTTAAAGAGTGGCAACGCTTTCAGTTCAAGCCCGCTTTCCCCATCAGAAACGATTAAGGAATTCTACGCATGCATCAACGACAGAAAGGCAAAACGCCTAGGCAACTACATTTCAGCAGATTGCTACATTGAAGATTGCTCTTTCTCCACCCCATTTAAAGGCAAAGAGGTTGATACGAATTCTTCTTCTAATTAAATTTAAGCCGTTTTCCTTTTGTTAGCACTATTAAATCCTAATGAAAAACCATTTTGCAGGAGATTTTGAGCTTTTTTAATCGGCTTATTGTGAGCATGGGACACAACGTGAAGTTCAAACTTAATCAAGTGTGTGAAGGAGATGAGCTTATAGCAGCTGCAAACTGGCACATGGGTACTTCCCTACATCGCAACCACTCCCACATAATCTTTACTGGATCATTATCTCAATTAATTTTGTAACTTGACAAGGCTAATCCATTGCATGGCAGAATGGAAAGAGGTAGTGATTCCCTTCACAAGAGGCTGCAGCGTCTTTGAGTGCTCCAAAAATGGACAACAACTCGTTATAAAGTATGATTCAACACATTGGTTTCACTACTTTTAATCTCTGGATTCTGTTGAATAATACCGAGGCTTCACCAATATATTATTCTTTGCAGGAAAGCACAAATCGTGCTCGAGTCACCAGTCAAACCAGGAGGCCTAGTGCTGGTAACTTTACCAACTTATAATTCTGGAACTATTATAGAAATTGTTGGATTTCAATACCGAAGCGATCTATTGGTCAAGATAGTAATTTGCTTATCCTTTGGTTTTTTTTGTTCATAACATGATTCTCCTATTGAGAAACACAGGTTCTGTTTAAGATTGTGACCAAGTTATTTGATGATTTCCCAAAGACAACCGAATGTACGCTTAAGCTTCCGTATCTCGCTATATCATAGATACCAACTCCTATGGTACACACCCGTGACAGTTGACACACATTTCCTTGATTTGCAGGGTTCCTAAAGAGATCTCACGTTATACTATATTGGCTAGCAAAAGTTTACTTCGTAGTTTATGCATTATTCATAAGCCCGGTAGTGAAAGGCTATATACACATATGGAAATTGACAAGTCGAGTCCATAGTTTTGCAATCCAAGTTTTTCTCTACATTCTCAAGATATTCATCAAGTGAAGGACTCTCTTTTGCTCTCCTTCTTTCAATCAATACCAGCAGTGCTAGAGAGAAAAGGCTTCTCACCCGTCAGCCGTCATTTCCATCGGGACTTGACCACGTGTCGAGCAATGAGAGAGCAATCCACGGTTGAAGAAATGGCGGAAGTGGAGGAGGTGGCCTGAAAGCAACTTAGTATTAACCTTCTCTTTTGCATTGGTTCCCTCTTCCAAGCAAACATCTTTCCCTTGTTTCCTTTGATGTTGTAGAGACCACACTACCTGTTACAAACATTATATATACGAAAATTGTTTCGTTCCTTAATTTCAGTTTTCGTTCAGTAATTTCATCAAGCAGATGGTGCGCAAGTTAGAAACACTAGATTTGTTTGAGTTTGTTCTTTTCAGGTAATGACGAAGTTATTCCGTTCATGTAAACACTTCGTTTTCGGAGTAACAAACTTACTACCAGTCCTGCGACATGAACAAAAATAATACCACACAACTTATTTGCATTTTATAAAGAACAATATATTTCATTCCAGAATCTCAGTAATCTTTGTTTGCTGGGCAGTGTTTCTTGAAAATAACAAGGAAAAAGCATGATTATTGCACGAAAAATAAGAAGATCAGAATAAAACCATCAAATTCCTAAATCCCAAGTATGTAAAGGTATTATTCTCATTAATGCCAATGAATTTAAGGTCGCTCACATTTTATTACCTGAATTTTAAAAACTCCCAGCCTTCTGAACTTTGAATTTGTCCAACTTTAAACCCCTTTTAGTAGAATTTTTGTACAAAGCATAGAACAAAAGAAGGAAATTAATTTTATTAAACACAGTCTATCAGGATTTATGTTGAAAAAAAAAAAAAAGATTATATATCTACACATAACTCTTTTTTTTCTAATCTATTTTTAATTAAAATTATAAAGGAAGAAGTTAAGTTGGAGTTCAGTTGATTTAAGATTTAAGGATAGAGTGGAAGTTTTTGAAATTCAACGATAAAATAGAAATGACCATAAAATTCAAGTGTATAAACGAGAATAATTGTTTTATAATGTATGAATTTAAAAAAATTAATTAAAAAAAGAGATTAGTTTGATCTGTCCACTCTTACAATTCCCTTACAAGCTAGAAATGCTAGGATCAGTTTGAGAGAAAAAGATCGCATATGATCCCTAAATATATATATATTGTGTAGAATATACTGGGAATAAAAACCATTTAAATTCTATTCCAAAGATTATTTTAACTAGATCCGTTTGCATGGGAGGCTTATTTTTAAAAAAATAAAAAATTTTTAGATATGAAAAATAAAAAGTTGTTTAGAATTTTTTTTAAAAGTGAAAAATTGTTTGGGTAGGTAAAAACTTTTTGTTTCTAGAGAGTTTTTTTTCTATTTTTCAAAAATAAAAAATTTTGAATGTTTAGATACGAAAATTTAGGAAAGTTTATTTTTCTTAAAATGAAAAATTTTTCATTTTTCAAAATTAGAGATGTCAAACAAACGGAAAGTAAGAGCTCATTTAACTTTGTTAAAGAGTCAGTCGCAAAGAAGACTAAACGAATCAAATTTCTTGAAGCCAGTTTAGCCAGACTGATAAAATGATCGGTGATTCTTAAATTTCTAGCCAAGGCAACAAACCTTAGGGCATATGTAACCAAAAAAATTAAAAACATCTATAGTTATAAGACCCATTTGAAAGTATTTTGAAAATGATTTTGTTTTGATCATGAAACAGAAATGAAAATGCTTTAAGAATGACTTTGAGGTATTTTTTAAAAATTGTGTTTCTAGATAAATTGATTTAAGTATGAGAAAAAATAAAATTATATTTATGTATGTTTTTGAAAATATTTATTGAATGTGTAAGTTTTAAAAAATGAAAACAAAAATAAAAATGAGAAAACAACTTTATTTCATTATCAAATTCCTTTACAGAAAGTGAAAACAATATTTTGTTTTTGTTTCTGTTTTCTAACTTTATATAAAACAATCGTTATTTCAAAATCATTTCCAAAACAGTTTTATTGGAAACCATGAAATTTCTTTCTAAAAAATTTTGAAAACAATAACAAACAGAACTATAATAATTCACACTTTTACGAAATTAAATGAAGTAAATAACAAGATTCTAAAATATTTAAAGTAGAAAATTTATTTTTGCTTCTAGCAAATAAGTTATTTGCATAATAAATTTATAAATTTTTACTATTTACTCTAAATATTTAAAAATAGATTATTTACTTCAACCATTTACTCAACATTGCTTTTTGCTTCTTTCTCCTGTAAAACGTGAACTTCTAGTTGAAATCCCTTCATTCAAACGATGGCGCAAAGAATGTCCCTTTATTCTTTGCTCTATTCCATAACATAAATAGCTAGTGCCTTGATCCTAACCTTTTGCGCAATCAAATGCTTAAAACACTTAAATTCCTTTGTCTCAATCAGCAAAAGACGATGGCCACTACCGCCAGTTTTTCAGGCACAGCCCCATGCTTAAATTCCTTTGTCTCAATCAGCAAAAGACGATGGCCACTACCGCCAGTTTTTCAGGCACAGCCCCATGGAAGAGATTGTGCCAAAATCCAAGTTCAAAGCCCGAGATTATAACCTTCGCCACAAAAACATAAGTCAATTTGGGCGGAACAGATTGAAACCGCAACAGAATGTTATTCGGAGGGAAAGAAATGTAAAAAACAAAGCACACAGGTTTTATCCGGTTTTGGTTTTAAAGAGACGCAACATTTTCTCTTCAAGCCCTCTTTCCGCAGCAGAAACGATCAAGGAATTCTACGCATGCATCAACGACGGAAAATCAGAACACCAAGGCAAGTGCATTTCAACGGACCGCTACATCGAAGAGTGCTCTTTCACCACCCCCTTTGAAGGCAAAGAGGTTGACACAAATTCATCTTCTAAACTAAATTTAAGCCATTTTTTTCTTTTGTTATCACTATTGAGATCTAAAGAAAAACCATTTTGCACGAGGTTCTGAGCTTTTTGGAACAGCTTATTTCAGGCATGGGACCCAACGTGAAAGTTCAGGGTTAATCAAGTTTGTGGAGGAGATGAGCTTATAGCAGCTGCTAACTGGCACTTGGGTATTTTCCTACATTGTAATCACACCCACATAGTCTTCACAATATCATAATTCAATTAACGTTGCAACTTGACAAGGCTAATTCATTGCATGGCAGAATGGAAAGAGGCAGAGATTCCCTCCACAAGAGGCTGCAGCTTCTTTGAGTGATCCAAAGACAAAAAAAACTCGTCATAAAAGTATAATCCGATACACCGGTTTCACTACTTTTTGAGTGGATTCTGTTAAACACAACTGAAGCTTGACCAATTTGTTATTCTCTGCAGGAAAGCAAAAATTATGATCAAGTCACCAGTCAAAGCAGGATGCCTAATGCTGGTAATTTCACCAACACATTCATAATTAATTTGGAAGGAATTATTTGTCAATTCTTGAATTTTAATGCCGAATCAACCAATTGGCTAATGCAGTTACTTGCTTATCTTTTGGATTTTTTTTTATAAATAAAATGGAGAAAAACAGGCTCTGTTGAAGATTGTGACTAAGGTATTTGATGATTTCCCAAAGACAGCTAAACGTACGCTAACTTCCATATCTCACTATATAATAGAAACAACTCATATGATACATTCTTGACAGTTGATACATCTCCTTAATTTGCAGGGTTCCTAGGGAGATCTGACACTATACGGCAATGGCTAGTAAAAATTATCTCCATACTTACTGGAATATTATTCCACCCAGCTGTGAGAAGCTATTTACACATTCGGAACTTGACGACTCAAGTTAATATTTCTGCTCTCAACGTTTTTCTCAACAATCTAAAGATGTTCATCAAGTAAAGTACTCTCCTTTCCAATCCATACCAGTGGCACTAGAGAAGAAAGGATTTCACCAGTCAGTCCTCATTTCCATCACGACTCGACCATGTCTCGAGCAATGAGAGAGCAATCAACGGTCCAAGAAAAGGCGGAAGCGGAGGAGGTCGGCTGAAAGCAACTATTGGATCAGCCTTCTCTTTTGCGGCGGTTCCCTCTTCCAAATAAACATCTTTCCCTTGTTTCTTTGATGTTGTAGAGGCCACATTGCCTGTTACAAACATTATATAACTGTTCACTGCACCATAATCATGAAAACTGTTTCGTTCAGTAATTTCATCGAACGAATAGTAAGCATACCAAGTGATCCTTTCAAAGGATAGATTTGTTTGAGTTTGTTCTTTGCAGGTGATAATGAAGTTATTCCCTTCATATATACACTTTCTTTTCATCATACCACACAACTCAACATTTTGCATTTTATCAAGAACATTATATCACAATCTGGAATTTATTGGATTCAACTTCTCATATTCTTATCTCAAAAACCCAGCTCCAGTTAAGCAAATTACGGCATAAAACAGAGATTAGAAAGGTTGATTTTGTCTCACATCACAAGAAACAGTAGGAAAATAAGCTTTTCATGTATAACAATAGGGAAAAGAAAAAAAAAAGAAAGAAGAAGAAGATGATAGGATTTGACTAAAACAACTACCAAAAACATATGCCCATTTAACAATACAAGCTTGTCGCTTTCCAAAATCCAAATGGTTTTTGTTTGCTAAGCAGTGTTTCCTGAGATCAAACAAGGAAACGGCAAAAAAGAAAATGAACGAGATTCACAGCGCACCTGAGCTGTTGGGGGCAACTTTGGGGTGACTTTGCAGCAACAGAAAGAGAAACAACAACGTCGCGAGAGAACTTCAGAGAAAAGAGAAGGATCAAGAACAGAGAAGTAAAGAAGGGTCCAGAATTTTCTCCACAACCAACTACGTGGCGAAGTTGGGATGGTTTGTAGCAGTGGTTGGTCCCACCAAAGGTTTTGTTGGATTGAAAAATGCTTGCCACGTTACCATGGGTATTTTTTAATCGGTAAATGTGATTTTTATTTAAATATAAAAATTTTATATTTAAATATAATATTTTTTAATTCTTTAAATATATTTATTATTTCATAATATTTTAAAATATATATTTTTTCACGTCATTTTCCCTTCTTATCTCATTTTTTATTTATTTATTTTTACTGATTACATTAATTTTTAAATTTTAAAATATAATTCAAATATTTTTTATCTAAATATATATTGCATTCAAATATAAAGTAAATATTTTTCATCTAAATATAAAATATGTTCAATATATTATATTGAAATACAATATAAACATAATACATTTATTAAACATATAACTATTATTAATAAATTATAATTCTATCAATAGATTTTATACCATAAAACTTATTTTTTTTTATTAATTAATAACATTTAACATTATCATTATCTTTTAATAATACTTTATTAGATTTGATTTGTTTTATTTTTCGTTTGGAGTATAGTAATGGGTTGTTTTTCGCTAGTTTGAAGTATTATTAAAAGACACTGTCATGTAATAATGGGTCGTTTTTTTGCTAATTTGGAGTTTGGACCCCCTACATAACATGACCGAGTCCTTTGCGTTGTAAAACTCTAACCGACACATCAATTGTGATAAGAAACAACTAATAGCCAATGTCCCTGAATTAAATCGTATGAATTTAATTTTGAATTTGACATCAAAAAAAAAAAAAAAACAAAAATAGGGGTTATCTCATTTTACTTCATGGAAACATGACCTCACTTTTGGATGTCATTAGATGATGACTGCAATGGTGGAAGCACTGAAGCACTTTTCGTCTTGACTCCAATCCAAAAAATACATAGAGAGTGTTTATTTAAAATTACATCCAATTCAAAAAATGTATAGAAAACAAAGGATCGTCTTGATTTTTGCTAATGGCTCGATTTTCTCCTATTGTTGGTGCTCCAAATGGAACCATCAACATTACCATTGCAGGCCATGGCAGCCTGGGAATGCCAATCGTTGACGACAATGGTGATTGACGACAATGGTGATTGATGTTCATTAAGTGTAAATGTTATATTTTACAATATAAATTAAGTGTAAATATTACATTTATAGTATAAATAATGTGTAATATATATATAAATATTATATTTATAATATAAATTGAGTATAAATTAAATTTAAATTAAATTTAAATTTTACATTCACCGTAAACTAATAAAGATATTTTTAAAATTTCAAATATATATAAATTTAAATTTATATTTAAACATGTTACTGATGACAAAAATAAAACTTTTAATCTATTTATCTTTATCCCCTCAAATTTTTGATATATTTTCCTCGTTCTACTTTCTTTTTTTTTTGACAATTGTTATTTACTTACGTCTCCATGTGACATGTGGTATGTCAGATGGGCCTAGACTCATAGACTAGGCCCAAAGTTGCATCTCTGCATGGACATGAAAAATTGCCGATAAACACATGAAACCAGCAACATCCTCTTGCTGATGTAGTAATTATCTTGTAATTTGTATGATCCAAGATATATAGATCATATGTACAGCTCATTGGCATTCAAATTTCAATGAGGCTTGCTTTTTTCCGTCGGATTTTCAACGGTGAAACCTCTGTTCTCCGGCTGTTGTGCTGTCGTCACCCCTACAATATTATTCTATGCTCATTCATGCATGAATCTGCCTGATTTCTCGCTTTCCTTCCAAAAGATTATTACAATCTTTTTATTCAAAGGTCTTAGATATATATATATATATATATACATATATATTAACATACGTATGTGTGTGTGAATATGTATGTATGTATTTATATGCAATGACGTATACAACGTGCTAAGGAGTTTGAGGAGGTCAAAATCCATATTTTTAAAACATCTTTTTTTCTAATACATCATCATTTTTCACTATTTATATCTTCAAAATATTACAATAAATTTCAAATTTTAAAAATTTATAACTTTACGTATACAAGTTCAAATGAAATGATTTTTTTTTGAATTATATAGAATTTCTATAAAAACAAAACAGTATCCATATTGATATTCTAAAAAAAAATTTTAATTTTATATTTTTTCACCTTAAACAGTTTTTTTCCCCAAATATATTTTTCAAAATAACTTTTTTCCAAAAAAAAAAATGTCTCCAAACATTACATCCAAACATGCCCTTAAAAAATTCATGTATTTTTAAGCAGGCACCAACTGCGGGCTACCTGTGGCAAATAAATTGTTGTCGTCGGCGTTCTATTTTTAGTGCGGTCACTCCCAAAAAAAAAAAAAAAAAACTTTTCGGTGGATATGTGGAACTTCAACTGCAAATACAATATATATATATATTTTTTATAATTGTTTTTGACAATTTGTTCCTTGAATATCTAGTAATTTACTCTCCAAACTTTTTTTTAAATCATTGCTATGTGTCTTATTTTGCTTAATTTCATCTTAAATTTGTGACAAAAAGCTTGTAAACACATGCATCTCATGCAAAGATGAAAATTTTCTGTTCAAAAATTTTCAAATCTAATTTAAAACCTTATGTTTATCTTATAAATTGAAACCCTTAATATAACATAAGTTAACAAAACGGTATACATCGTAAGGATTTAGATAGATTGATACGGTGGATTGCTAAAACTAAAAAGATCGAAAAAATCAAATAAGTTGTAAGAAACAGAGAAGTTTAGGCATAACCGTGCTAAAAATCTACAAATACAAAAGAGTTTTTTTATGTTTTTTTGGTCTTAGACGGTGGAGGTCCCTCGGTATCTTTCGCTTATACGCATCCAACTTTAGGTGCAAGCACAAAAATGCAAAAAGAGCCTTGTCCTCGTAATGTTTTCCTTGTCTAATTCATTAAGGAGACGTGACGTAGGAGGAAGATTTTATTAATGTTGTACGCAATTGAGCCCTCACTATCTTGCATGTCCATTCCAATAACCACTTGGTAATGAAGAGTGGCACTCGTCCCACACCCTTGCTTGTCCTCTCGTCCTCAATGTCTCCTCTCCACCCCATATAACCACATGAATAAATTGTATTAATCCCTTAAATTATTGTACATGCTTAAAGTAAAGGATATGTTTTCCATGCGTTCCATTTCCAAATTTTGTAATATGTTCTTTGATATGGTTAAAAAAAAAAAAAAAGGGAGTAAGCTTTCATGCAGAAAAGAAACTATAGAGAAAAACAAAACTTTTGATTAAAAATTAACAACTGTGAGAATAGTGGATGTCCTGTGGATTTCACATATTTTCGCTATTATGGTGTGGAAAAAGTGCATCAGTGATGTTGATGTAAACTGGCTCCTTGGACTATCTATATGCATATATTTCTAATTTTCTGTTTCAATTCCAAACTTGGATTTGGCGGCATACCTATTTTCCTTGGCCGGCAAAAGAATTTTGTTATTTTATCAAAAGCTGAAAAGAAAGTGATACATATCATGAAAATAAATATAAAAAAACTTTCATGACATATTATGAAATAAACTATAATATATTTAAAACAGTAATGTCAGTTTTACATAATTTACGGTATGGAATACTTGTATCGTCATGTGTACTATGTTTCTCTTAAATGCTAGTCAAATTTTCTTCGATCATAAGAAAAAGGCAAAGAAAAATACTTGCCGATGTTCATTAAAGTATATAATATACGTGCTTACGCATACTACATAATTTCCATGGATATCTACCTTAAGTTCGTACCTACTTATATATTTATGTCGTATTGAGTGTATACGGATATATATATATATATAATGACCAAAGGTTCTCATCACTCATTCATGCCTCATGAGGACGTTTCTATTGAGTATCGATCATGTTGCTCTTAGTTTTAAATAAATTAATGAAAAAATTAATGGCCTACTCGTCATCATCACGGATGAAAGTGCTAAATCTACATGTTTGTCTAATGAAATACACCAATATTGTCACGTGTAAAACCAACTAATCTCACTATCAACAAAATCTTTTATATCTACGTTTTTTTTTAATTTAAATTACAGCATTATCTATATTGGTTTATAGTGTTTTTTTTTTTTTTTACTTTTCAGAGGTTTATAGTTCTCATTTGTTGATAATTAAATTAAAACATTTATAGATTTCAAATATGTGAACTCTTATCTAAATTCATTTATTTTCACTCGCGAGCTAGCTCCCAACAGCCTTATATTGATTCATAGATTATATATTATTGTTAACTTTTGCTATGTTCTTGATAACGTCCCATTTTTTAATTCAAATTTTGATAAAAGATCATTATTTTGTTTATTTTATGTAAGAAAATGTGGTTACTATTATAAATTTTGAAAATATGATTATTTTTTAAAACTTAATAGTGTGATTCTCGTTGAAGAATAGAAGACAATTTATCCGCAAAAACATGAGTCACACTCGTTGACTTCATTGGATTATACCAAAGTGTATATACTTGAATTTTATCAGTGACAAGTAAAAGCAAACTCGAAGTAAACATCTTGAGTTTCCACGTTATAAATTGACTTCATTGGATTATTCCAAAGTGTATATATCTGGATTTTATCAATGACAGGTGAACGGAAATTAAAAGTAAACATATTGAGTTTCCACGTTATAACTTTTTCAATAAACATTGTTATAAAGTATCAATGATGCTAATCATTATTCATTAATAGAAAATAATTCTTACACTGTGAAACTTATAAATGAGTCTCATTTTTTTTATTAATAATGGTATTTAATATCAATAGTCTTTAAATATTTTTCTTTTTCATTACTATTTTTCATTATTCATACTGCACTTTGTGCTGCCTTGTGGTACAAGATAATATGGAATCAAGAATTCAAGATCCTTTTTAAAATTAAATAAAAATTAAAAATTAAACTATTTTCTTGATCTATCTTTCTATACCTACAGAACGACAAAATTAAGAAATTTGTCATCGGGAGAATCGTTATTAACATTTGGATGGTTTAATTCTCCGTTGAATCTCCTTTTCCAATTCTTCTGGTCCTCCAACAACCTCCACTTCCTGCATGAATATTTAACACACAAAGTCACACAGTTTTTCACAAAAATCTAAAGCTATCCCTTTTTTTCCTAACTACTAAAGACAAAGTCGATAACCATGTACTCTATTGAATTTGAACTTGATTCTTACCTTTGGCCCCAAGAATAATCCATATGGCACTCCTCCAAATTTTTCCGAGTGATGTAGCTAATTACAGAAAATTAAAGATGTATAAGAACGCTAACAATGAGATAATAACAATAGTAAATATCATGATAAATATAATAATAATGATTGACACATGTTTGTCTATCTTTTACCATCACACTTATATAGTGAAATTTATGTATGAGAATCCTTGACCAATGGCGAAAAAATGTGCGGATTTTCTTTAAAACACTCTATTGTAAATGATAACTAGATAAATTTAAAAAAACACAACCCTAATGAGACTAGCTCAGTGAATAGAAAGGGATAGGTTTAGATTATAACTCTCATATTCAAAATCTAAAAATGTTTAAATTTTATTTGAATAGAGTCATGGATACAATATCATAAAAAAAAAAAAAAAAATCAAAAACTACAAGCTTACTTGGTGGGCTGCAGCAACTTTTCTTAAATAAGGGACATTTGCAATAGGGCCAACCGGGAAACGACGATGGACGAGACCGTCATGGACAAACATGTAGGCCATTCCAAACATTGTGATTCCTAGTCCCTGCATGTACAACAATTCACTCCTCGTAATCAATAAAGAAAGCATGTGAGAAAGTCTCAAAACAAATTTATTATTGCAAACACGAAATTCCGATTTATTTTATTAGGGGTTTTAAGATAATGACACATTCTTTTTACGTTAAAAATTGTCACGTAAAATTGTATGATCTGATAAAAAAATTGTATGATCTGATAAATATTATTAAAAATCAATGAAGACGATATATACTAACCGCGCCGAAGCAGAGTCCGGGGAAAAGACCGGCGTTGAAGAAGCCGTAGGACATCAGAGCTACGGCGGGCACCGCGTTCACTATGGCGAACACGTCATTGAGCTCAAATGGACCGTCCCTAGGCCGGTGGTGGGACTGCAAAACGCCAAAGATTTACTAATTTATAAGTTGTCAAAGACCAATATCTTGCTTGGAATTGAACTTCGAAGCCACCACGAAATGAGCTCAAATTTCTAATGTATTTATTTTTTTGTTTGTTTATATTTGTTTGATTATTTAATTTTTACCTTGTGCATGTGCCACAATGAAGCGTGCCAAAGCGCTCTGTGTGCCCATCTTGCCCAGAATTCCGTCCCCACCTTAAACAATTCACACACAAATTGGCCTCTTCAAGATTTGATATTATAATCCTTTTGCACTCAAAGATTCAAATTTTATATCTTTAAATAATAAAAATTACTGTTAAACTATACAAACAAATATTATAATTCTTTATTATTGATTAATTAGATTTTTAGCTCAATCAGTAAATTATACTAATTGAAAATTTGAAACTCACCGCAGAGCCAACAGCTAGAGAATATGTACAGAACATCTCAACAAATGGGATTTCACCACCCTGTTCATAACAATAAAAAAAAAGAAAAGAAAAGAAAACATTGTAGAAACAAAAAACTGGTGATCAAATTTAAACTCAGAAATAAAAAACAGAATAATGATTTTCTTTTTTTTAATTTCACCTGCGTTTGCCAAGAGAATCTGTAATAAACGGCCATGATGGCGGCCGAAGAAACTCCAAGACTCGACAATATCGCAGCGACAAGATAAGTTTTTCTTTCTTTCCTCTTCCTTGCCAATCTCTGTTCCGACCCCGGAACTGCAGTGCCAACGTCGTTGGAGTCCTCCGAGGTTTTTGGAGCCATGTCTTCGGAAACTTTCATGGGATCCTCTGTTTTCTTCTCCATGACCATTAAACATACTCCTCTGCTCTGTTTTTTAGTACAAATGATGTTTCCAGTCTTCTTGAAACGGGTTTTTGGAGATAAAAGATACAGGGGTTTCGATTTGGGAAATGGTGTCGTTGACATGAACGATTTTCGAAGAAAAGTAGAGTGGGTTAAAGCTCCTGAAGCTGCCCAAACTCTGGAACCCATATGAAATATTGTTCGGAGCTCAAAGCTAGAATCTTCAGGTTCAAAGTTGTTATGAGAAATCTGAGTTTCTTCTTAGACCATGAGTAAGAGAGAGAGACAGAGAAATAGAGAGTCCTGAGCTTTTGCAAAGGAAGGTGATCTATAATATATATATGTGTGTGTGTGTGTGTGTGTGTGTGTGATATATGTGTATGTGTGTGCGTGCGTGTGATATTAGTTTCTATACATATTACTGCAGAAATGTTTTTCCAAACACGGTTGTCTTCATCCAGCTGTTGAAATCCTTATTCATGGTGGAATGACCCTCTGATTATAGACCGCCATTGGATCTAGGGTGGAATGCAAGTGAAGTTTTTAATTTTAATTCTTTTTTTAATTTTCTACCGCGTGTGTATATAATATACTTTAATTTCTTTTAATGGTCGACTATTATATTCTAAAAGACTTGACTCAATTTTATTTAAAAAAATAAGTCTAATTTCATGCAAAACATTACCTGTCAAATATTATATATTGACGGGCAAACCTTTTATATTGGAGTTATCAGTATCAAATTTGAGAACATGCTAAAGGTTGAAGAGTTAAAAGACATATTTGCAACTGCACTAGCCCATTGGTGGTAAGTATTGTTTCGTAAATTCTTGTGTTATTTCATAATAAGGTGTTAGCTAGGGTTTCTTTTCTTTTTTTTTTTTTTTTTTTTTAAGAGAAACAAGATTTTTGGCGTCGTCTCTTGATTGATTTCGTATAAAGCAAAAGGGGTAGGAGTCCACCGATAGAATTAAAAGAACTTGGCCCAATTTCATTCAAATGATGAGTTGGAGAAATTAATCAACTCTTTCCTTTAAGCTTTTCCATTGTTGGAGAAGTTTTCCTTGATGGAAGTCGATCTCAAGTTTAGTGTTCAAAACTTAGTAGAGATTTTGCTAATTCAACACTGCAAAGATTGTTGACGAAGGAAATTCGAGCAAAGAAGAACCCTGAAATAATCTTACCACAATGGAATCATTTTTATACAACAAGAAGTAAAATTACAGAAAGTAAAAAACGCATGAATTTATTCGAGTAATTTAGAGGATTGGTACCTTAGCTATTTGTTATCCTAAAAGCCATCGACAATTATTCCAAAATATGAAAACCAAATTATAATGGTTGGGCTGGTATTAAATTGGTCAAAAGCCGTTGGACCCAGAAAGTAGTTTTGAGAACAAAACTTATAGTAAATAACAATTTATTTTACAATAAATGCAATATATAGTAGATTTTTAAAAATTTTTAGTAAACATTAGATTTATTAGATAAATAGAAAATTTATTAAATTACTGATGTGTTTATAAGATTTAAGTAAATTATTTACATGATAAAAACATAAATAAACTATTTACTTTATACGACAATATGTAAAAGGATCATTTATCAGATGAATATAATGTAAATAAATTACTAAATTAATAAATATACTATTTATCATAAATATTTTTTAAAAAGTATTGTATATTTTAATTATTTTCTAAAACGCACTATTTACCCCTTTCTCCCCTTTGAGGACACTTAAAAGACGCCAATTGTCTTGAGCATGACACCTCTCTACCAAAAAAGGAAAAAAGGAAAAAGTTGTGTTACCTCATTTTGATTATGAAAGTAACTAAAAGTGACCAATTTCAAAGCCATGGCAAAGCAAGGGAAATCACATTAAATAACAGTTTTCAGAACAATATTTGAAGTGTACAGTAAGTTTTTAAAATATTTATAATAAATAATAGATTTAATAGATAATTATAAATTTTTCTAGAAAAATAATATATTTATATAATATAAATAAATCATTTATTTAATATGTAAGTACATTATTTATTTAATAAATCTAATATAAATAAATAATTTATATTATAATTATGTTATTTATTATAAATATTTTAAAAATATATTATTTATTTAAATTGTTTTCTAAAATATGTTATTTCCTTCCTTTGCACCCATGAGAACAGATTGTCCTGACATTGACAGGCCGAAGTAACTGGCGCTTTCAATGGCCCAATTTATTAAGTCCCATTGCCCAATTTATTAAGTCCCATTGCCATGTAGATGCTCAGCAATTTTTTTTATATTTTGGAGTGTGTTGGGCATATAAATCTAACTAATCATGTTGAAAGATAAAAAAAAATTAGAATATTTTATGAATAAAAAAATCATATAATTAAGTGGTTGGTTTTTAATTTTATGAACGTGAAAATAGATATAAAAATTATAATATAGCTATGTTATTCTTCAACATTCCTAAAAAAATTACTATATTTAAATTCTATTTTATTAAATATGCCATGCAGCGTAATTTCTCCTTTTGTTTTCTTCTCCTTCTCCTCCTTTTGTTTTATTATTGTTATTGTTATTATTATTATTTATTGACAGTGTTTGCACAAGTGATTTAGTGGTGCTTATATTATAATGTCAGTAGTAATAAATGTTTTACCATATAACCAAATACAAAAGTATACAAGGGTCTTATAACATTGAATGATCATCACATATGTCAAACATTTGATGTTACTCTTGCACATTTTTTCCTCTAAATTATTTGTATTTAGTATTAAGAATAAGTTGTTAACTTTGCATCTTTTAATGAAGAAGAGGAAGTGGTGAAATGTGGCCATGGATGGCCTGTAATTGCAGAGGCTAGCTCCTCTTACTCTTAGGATTAAGGCCCGATCTCGATGGTCCACGCAATGTTGTTGAATATGGGCCAAAGATCCCATGCAAGTACATGTTTATCCCGAGCGGCTTTAATTCACTCTGATGTGTCAATATTTTATAGACTAAAACACTACTTTTCAACTTCTTTTAAAGAAAATCGGACCAACTTGTTCCGTTCATATATGTTAGTTATACATCTTTTTATTTTCCACACATAATACCGTCACACGTAAGAGGGATACCATTACTTGTGGGAAGACAAAGGTCCTATAAAGCACCAAGGAAAACCAGCCTAAAAAGTGGTTCTATAATCTTAACTGACCCCAACAAATAAACGATATATATATATAGAGGGAGTCCATAGAATCCGGCACCGATTATATCCGTTCCTCTCACATACACAGTTCGATTAGAAATTAATGGTGCGATTTGAAGAAACAAACGAGGGTTAAGCTAAACTACAATCTAACACCGATTGTATAGTAGAGTACATGCAAAGAAAATTTTATAAAACGCGAGGTTCGAGACACCATCGACCTCCCCATCCAGACACCATCGAACGCATGAGTGATTGGGTGGTGCCGGCGGTTCTAAATGCACTCTTCGACACTAGCATTAAAGTCATCGTCGCCCTCCCCAGCGAGCTTCTCTCCTCCACAGCGAAATCGAAGTGCAGAGAGAGAGAGAGAGAGAGAAGAAAGGCTTGTCTTGTAGCAAACAGGCATCTTATATTAGCTTGCTTTTGGTTATCATAGCTTACTCTTATTAGCTAGCTAAAATGACACGAGAAGGGAACTAAGGTAAGAAGAGATAGAGACACAGAGAGTAGGGGTGAACAAAAAACCTAACAACCTGAAAAATCTGACAAATTCACCCAATCCAACCCATTATAACTCAAACCCGATCAATCCAATTAAGAGATCAACCCAATCTACCCAACCTGACTATTAATTGGGTGTGTTTGGGTTGAGTTTTTTTAAACCCAACTTAACCCAAACCTACCCAATCTATTAATATACAAAAATAAATATATTTCATACCTCATAATATATAGTATTTGTCTTATATTTTACATTAATTACTTGATAACTAGTTATATTTTATATTTCATAAAATTTTATTATTATTTATTTGTTAGTTTACAACTTTTATATTTAAACTTGGTTTTCATATATTTTATTTTTATATTGGTTTATAATTTATGAGATAATCTTAAAGTTTTATAACACTAATATTATACTGAAAGTTATCTTTCTTTTCACATATTTTTTATTTTAAGTTAAATGATTAGTCATATTTAATTTTTTATTTTTTAATTATGTTTAACCTGATTAACCCACCTAACTCACCTAAAATTTAATTGGGTGGATTGATTTTAAATTTTGAGTTAATTAGGTGGATTAAATTTGAAATTAACCCATTCAAACTTGATTGAATAGGTTGAAAATTTTCAAAAATCCACCCAATTGACGTAATAATCACCCCTAACGGTGAGAAAAGCATGCATTGATTGTTGTAGCACCAAACACGTAACACCACTTCTAGATCTTGAATGACGTGGGCCTGTGCCACCTGTCACGCATAATAAAACGAGTGCTGCTATTTGACCGGGAGTGGCTGTTTGTATGATCCACAATCCACATGTTTACTTGTTATATATGCCAGGAAATAAGAAGGCAAGCCACATGCACATATAAACCATTAATTCTTTTTTAAAAGGAAAACTTTTTTGCTGAAATAACTCTTTCGTAACTATTATATATATATATATTAAAAAAGCTCATTTACTTTATCTCATTATCCATTCTCGCCGGAAGTATCCGTCTCTTTCGTCACTGGCATCTACAAAAATAGAGCCAAAATTTTCTAGCGCCATACTGACGACGACAATGCTGACAACAAAAGCACTCCAAATTCCACCATAATCACCAGTATTAATTAACTAGATAAATCGTCATTGACCTCGCACTACCATAGCAACCACCATTGAGCCCAAAAAGCTGCTCAATTAACCATGACAGTCTGTTTGTGTTTTTAATTTTCACTTTGTGTGTTTCTTTTACGATTTTCTTCTATGGTTGTTGGTGTTTGTGTGTATTTCTGGATTGTTGTTGTTGTTGTTTTGGGCAGGTTCTTTAGCCTTTTTTTTTTCCTTCTTTGGCTTTTAATTTTGACCCAGAAAAAAAAATTAATCTAAAGCTTTTCAACTTTGCTGATGAAGAAGAGAATGAAGGAAAACCCTTCTCACTTTCTTCCGAACTCTTTAGTTCCTATACAAGTAAAGGTTTTAAATTAAAAAAAAAAAGTTTTTTAAGAGTGAGGAAAAAACTAATTCTTTTGCTTCTTCTAAGAGCCGGTTTTGAGTTCTTGTGGGTTGAAGTACTTCAACCTCTTCGGCACTCAAATTGACGTCGTTTTTCACTGCCATGTTAACGCTGAAATACGACGACATCAAGCTGGTCGTGACTGAAGCCGGTTGGCCTTCAAAATGAAACGAGAAGGAGACCGGCGCGAGCATGGAAACTTAGCAGAATAAAACAACGTTATAATTTATCATCTGAATGGCACATCATGTCTAAATAATATATTTACCCAACCGGTTTCATTTTTTTTTTCATGTTAAATTACCTTTCTGACCCCTACTCCATTTAAATATGTTTTCCTCCTTTGAATTTTTCTCTGCACCATGTGTATTGTCGTCTTGTATTCGTCGCCACATACCCCATTTACTCACGTATGCCTCCTACCATGTCAGTACCGTTCTCCTATCCAGTACCGGATAGGAGACTAGTTATTTATATGCTTTAATATGTTTACGGGTGAGTTTAGGCTATGTTTGGTAAGAATAAGTGAAAATATAGAAATGGAGAGTTGTAGATTATTTAGATGAGAAAAATAAAAGAAAGAAATGTTTTTTCTTTTGTAATATTTGATATGATATCACTGTAAGAATTTTTGATTTAGCAACGATCAAATCGAATGTTTGTAAGGAATTGAAGCCTAGTTTCTAATATCTTTCTTCTTGTTTTTGTTTTTACTGAATAATTATGAATTTTTTCACCCCACCCTTCTTAATTTTCTTTTTTCATTTTTTTTTCCCCTACCAGACACACTCTTAAACTCATAATTGAAAGTAAAAAACACTCCGTTATAACATTCATTTGGTATACATATCCATATAGAACAACATAAGACCAAGAGTATACATATATGTTTTTATGAGAGCATGTACAAGAAATCAAGTACCTAAATACATACATACATATATATATATATGTGTGTATATATATTTTATTCACGTCAATCTTGAAGAATAGTACTAAATGTGATATTGTTAGATTCAAGGATTAAATTTACAATTGTCTCTAAAGTATGTACGCTCATTTATGTATTACCTCTCAAATTATAAAAAGTACCATACAAAAATACTTCTATTCAATATACTTCTGCTTATCCATTTGACAATTGGCTGATGTGGCATCCAATAATGGCTTATATTTGTTATCTCCATGTGGTTTGAAAGGAGCCGCATCTTTCGCAATCTCTGATATCCACCGAGAGCTCCAATGGGGCTGTCAAATCTGTCAACATTTCATGTAGTTTTACGTGGCATGTGCAATAGAGAGGGTACATATAGAATTTCATTATTGTACCTGATCGATCAGTACAATCACACTGTCATCAATTAATTAACTTGATCAATTTACCAATAAAAAAATTAATTAACTTGATCGGCCTCCCGTTTCTTTCCAATGTAGCTTAATCTCTACACGTTCGATTAGTTGAAATTTTGCCACATTATAATATTTGTAATTATCAATATCCACTTCAAGGTTTGTTTATGAACAATTTATGACTAACAAGTAAATAATTTGGGATGATAATTTAAGGATTTGTTTATGATGAGTTCTCATGAATTATTATAGTTTTTTTTTCTTTTTCTTAACTTTTATTTTTAATTTTTACTATTAAAAATGAGTTTTAATCTATCACATAAATCTCTCAATTCCCTTATTTCGTGTCTTAAGTACTTATGACATGATAACACAATGAATTAAATATGTTTGACTTATGAACGGATTAGTGTGACTAATTAACTCTAGATTAACAATACATATGTGACTTTTACAGCCTAATTATAGCTGAGATAATATATTTCTTTACATAATTAATATGAATAATTTAAATTTTAGAATTTGTAAGTAGATATATCAATTATTAGTTTAAATTTTCATAAATTATGCTGATTGATCTGATTAATAAATGAGTCAACATATTTGAGTGAACAATTTTTAATAAGTTTAATAAATGAATTGTGTTTGAATGATATTTTCAGTTGCTTTAGTGGAATATAACTTAAAAAAAATTTGGAATTTAATTGTCCCATTTTAATTGAAAATTTAAGCCTATAGTTTTCAATATATCAAAGTGATACAAATAAATTATATATTAGGTTTCAAAAGTGATATACAACCTTTTCAAAATGAGTTGACATGAGCACGTCCGTTAACGTAAATTTGTCACCCGCTCCAAGAATAACATAATGAGTTGGTTGAATAAAATCCACTACTCTTTTGGTTACTGCATTGTGATTGAACTGAACCCAACTTGGCATGCGGCAGATCCTTAAATGTAAGTAGTTTCCAATGGTTGATAATTATGTTCTTAAAGCTGCTTTAATCCAGTTGTAAAAATAATTGTCAACGAGCGAGAGACATGATTACCATTATATTAATCCAGTTAATTAGCAATTATCTAGTAGGTGGCATCGCATTCAACTCATTGCTAAACAGATATAGTGGCACTTGGCCATCTTATAATTAGCTAAATATATTTTCTGTGTGGCGTTAATTATTAGCTTTTAGAGTTAATTTTATTCTTATTTTCTCCTTCAGATATATATATTTTGGTTCCTTCATATATATATATATATATATATCACACAAGATCACTTTTACCGAAAAGAAATGAGCAAGAGAAAGATTCTAGATCATGACAAAATCTTAGACATTTCATTCAAGAATAGTTGATGATATTATTAGATAGTGCCACCAAAATTTACTGAAAAAAATTGATTAAATTATTTGCAAGCCTTAGTTAGGATTGTTATTGTACCATTATGTCCCACTGATTAATGAGCTTCGTTATATCAATTGTCAGAAGGAAATAATTGTCTAAGAATATAAATCTCGAGGGGCCACAGATATGATTGTTCACTGCATAAACCACCGCAAAAGTTCTCAAATATCGATGTGAGCAGGCAACTTTGATATATTCCACTTTTTTTTTTTTTTTTTTTAACTCTGATATATAATAAATATGTGTGTGTATATATATTTACATACACACACTTACCCGATCAAACCTCAACATACTCACCAGTACTACTTTTGCTTAGTTTCTGCCAACTTTCCGAGACCTTTGTTCAAAAAAAAAAAAAAAACACAACTTAGAGTATCATATATTTGTGTGTGCATGTATATCTATACATTAATAGTTTCATGTTCTTTCTGGTAAAATAGCTTTCCGGTACGTTATTATTAATTGATTTACATATAATACAACTTTATATATGATTTTATATAGAATCTAATATTATTTAGAAGGGTAGTTTTATTAAGACACTCATTTAGCTCTTCATATTTCTTTCTAAACACATTTTCCTCTTAAATTCAAAATGATTATATTTACTTAATATATATCCATTGATTTATAAAATTATCCCTAATTACTATAAAATAGAAAGTACTCTACCATTTCAAATATCTTTTCACACCCACCTTTTTTTTGTTTTGATAGTCTATTGTATTGTAGGTTAATTCAAAATATTAGAAGAAAAAAAGTTAACAACATAATATATTCATATATATGTATATAATTAAAGATTTTACAAGAAAAAGTTTTCAAAAAAAAAAAAGTATTATATATTAATATATTATATAATATTTAAAATGTATAAGGTTTCAAAAGTTTTAAAAATTAACATACATGCTACAAATAGAAAAGCACGAAGATAACTATGTAGAAATGAAATTTATTCAAAAAAAATTCAAACAAAAATAATTGAAATGGAGGGGAAATGAAATTTAAAAAATAAGAAAAAAATCAAAAAAATATCCTCTAAGTTTGTTTAAGATACCAAAAAAAAAAAATTCCTGACTAGTTTTAAATTTATAAAAACTAAAATTGTAGCATATATATTATTTTTAAATACTTTTGAATATAAATAATATACTAGTTTACTTGAATGATTAATGTGTGAAAATTATGGCTTTTGTTATAGGTTTCAAAGTGATAATATTTATAAATTATTTATTTAGAAATTTGATACATAGTTGTGTGTAGAAAGAAAAAAAAGAATGTAATTGAATTTTTTTTTTATGATAGAATTTTATTTATTTAATGAAGTGTACAATTATTGTCCTTTTATATTATTTTGTTTGAGGGTTTTTTTTTATAATTAAAGAATTTAATAAATAGGAGAGTGTGGAGTGTCAAGAGGGATGTGTTAATAAAACCACCCTATTTAGGATCGTTAATGATGTTGTAAAATTTATTATGTTAGAATCAATTGGTATTATATTAACCTATTTAAAAAAAAACTATATTTGTCAATTTACAAAATGTCCGATATACATATATATATATAATAAGTTCTTGATCATTATGAATTAGCAAACTTATTTCAAAGCAGTATATATTTCCAAGCACTTACAATTTAAGGATCATATTTGAATATTTTCCGTCAAATATTCTTCTCAATTCATCGCTTGGATGTGCTAGTTTCACCTCATATCAGTTTTCTTCTTTATTTGCTTTAAAAGTAGTTATTGTAGACATGAAAAACAAATATGCATTCTCCGTTTTAATTGACATAATACTAGAGTTGTGATTACTAGAGTTGTCATTCTTTTACCGTTATATCGTTAAAAAAATTATCAAATCAATTAATAACAGATCATTATATTTATCAAAACAGTCAATTCACAGGCATGTAAATTAATATAAAAACGTTGGGATAAAAGTAGTATTTGTTAAGATAAACTTTGCACGATTTTGACATAAAAATAGCATTATACTTTAGCCCTTACCTAAATGTAGAACACAGAGGCCACTCCATTAGTTCGAGTGATTCCTATGGCCTACATGATCCCCTCCAACCAGACAACGTGCATTAAAAGAGCCATCAGTAAGGTCCAACTGAAAAGCCACCAAAGCCATGATTCACAACTTTATATTTCCTGTTTATGTCCAAATATAGATACATCTATATATGGTGATTTAACCCCAACTATCTAAGAATTTTCTTTATCTATCAAAATAATGTGGTTTAGGCCCAAGCCACCTGAGCCTGTCGAGATTGTTAACTCATGAACATTAATCTTCCATCATGGGATTAATATTACAATTTCTTTGTATCTTTTACTAATTTGATGAGCCAATATATATCTTCAGTTCTGTACGATGATTTGGAACTTTATTGATTAGATTGTGTCTTATCGTGAGTACCATAATATTGATCCACTGCTAGCTAGCTAGCTGTACACGCTTCTCCAGCTAAATAATGGTCGTTATGTTCAATAATAAAGACTAAAATAATTAGTGATATAGCGGCACAAGAAATTGGTACTCTGAGGCTATCATCTATAATTGATATTTTCCTTTAAAACAAGGATTAATTAGAATAAATTGCAACCCATCTGTTGTAATCAACCACCACTACTTTCCAAAATATTACGCATAATTGTGCTCTAATTAATTAAACGTTTTTCCAGCCTAACATGATGTTGATGTTTGACCAACCTTGGTCTTACAGATACTGATCGTGTTCATCTTGCATGTAGCATATATACATAGTAAAAATATTCTTCATTCTTAGCGAAAAAAAATTATTATAATAAAAAAATCTTCATTCGGTCACGCCTTGCTATATGGTTCAAGAATGTGATATGGACCCCTTCAATAGCTCACAATAGTAAACTCGAATGGTTTACCATTGATCACAACGGGTGATGATGGCATTTGGAAATTTTTTTATCCACACGAGACAATGATATGTAGATCGCGCGCACACACATATATATAAAATATTATTCCACCAACACATGTGCATATATATATATATATATAGACACACACACACATATATATATCTGTATATGTGTATATTCAGCTTGCATTCATGCATGTTTAACCACTATTACTTGGGCTAACTAATCAATCATAACCTACAAGGTATCGTCAATCGTGATTCAATGCCCAAAATGTGCAAACACGCACAAATACATGTATATAAATACATATAAAACCCTCACACACACACACACATAGTGCATCTACATTCACAAAGCAGCAGAAAATACCTATATAGACATATTAGGGTTCTCTAGTACCCCTTTCTTGTCCTTAGCCTTATACTTTCCCATATTCGATTGAGAGATCTTATCGTAAAACCGATCTTCAATTAATCTCGAAAAGCCTAGCTCAGCCATGAGTAGAGGTGGAAGCTACGGCGGCGGACAGAGTTCCTTGGGCTACCTTTTTGGCTCAGAGGAGCAGCCTAGCGCTCCTCCGCCGCCACGACCAATCGAGCCGCCATACGGCGTCGATACTAGCAGCTCCGAGAATCCTCCAGTTAATCGTAAAAGTCGTGTTACGGTTGATCCTAGCGAGAAGCAAAAGAATCCGAACAACTACCACAGATCTGAAGGACAAAATTTGGGGAACTTTGTCACTGTAAGTTGTGATCATGTTATATCTTCTTTAGGGAAATCAATTGTCATGTGCACCTTTTCCTAACATTCTAATATTATATTATGTGATTATATATATACTGATTGTATCATATTACTACTTGATCAGGATCGTCCTTCAACAAAGGTGAAATCGGTTCCTGGCGGAGATTCCTCACTTGGATACTTGTTTGGAGATAAGTGATGTTCTTGATCTTCCTCCCAATTTCACTAAATTTAGATCTATTTCGGTGGTTTAATTAAGTGTGTGCGTGTATTGTTGTTTAAATGAGTATTGTGGTAAACATATTGTAAAATAAGGGATTCGGTTCCCAAAAGTGGTGGATCTTCAAGGATATTTGTAGAATTATATGTTGTTCAGTTTTTTATTATAACGTGGATCATGTGTGCTTGGGTTGTGAATTATAATGGTAGTATACATTTTGGTTTGCTATAAGCTTGTCCTACGTACAACATATATGCTTTTTTTTTTTTTTTTTTTTTAAACTTTAGAGATGAAGATTCGATCTTTACATCTTATGATAAAATTATGTGTGAAATTATAGCAACTAAAGAATTTTTTTAGTAGGACATTGAGTATTCTATGAATTGAGAAGATAAATTCCCATGTATATGGCAGGCGAATCAAATTGGTCATTTAATATTGTTTTTTCCACACATTTTCATTTAATTAGATTTCATGTAGATAGCAACTTATTTACAAACAGGTACATAAACTTTAATAGGATTTTTTTGATCAGAAAATATTTTAATATATTGATGCTTAGTACGCTGAGTACTTATCACTTTCTTGATTGCATTTTCTATTACTTACGATCGAGAAAACTAAATTGCGATTTTTAGTTTATACATATTTATCTTGTATATAGTGAATTATTTTCATGTACTTTCATAGGTTTTCTCCCTTTTTTGGCCATTCATATTAGATAGTCAAATAATGATTTATGCATAGTTTAGTAATAATTTGAAATTCACCTCAGCAGCGTTCAATTTCTATCCACAAATTAAAAATTAATTAATTAATTAATTAATTAATTAAGCATATATATGTGTGTGTGTGTGTCAACACATAAGAACAACTCGAATTTTGTAGCCTTCTCCCTCTTCTTGAAACTAGAAGTGTTTAGTGCCTACTAGTCATATATATATTCTCAGAAATGCTTTTTATTATATAGAGTAGTGTTAAGGAAATTACATCCATTTCTACGTTTTGAATACCAACTCATATAGTTTTGAATTGTTATTTTTTTATTAATAGATGCAATTATAAATTTTAACTAATAATAATCTTTTAAACATCTTACATACTACATAGGTTGATATTCAAAATTGATATTTGAGTTGTGTTTTATTCTTTTGTACAACATGTTAATTTTCTGCACCTTCAATATGATCACTGCATTAATTATTTAATTAATATTAAATTAGTTCTGCACTCATAATGTAGTTATAATTATTATGTGCATTGTGAGTTGTTAATTAGTGGTCTAGTACACAATAACCAAATTAAATGCATATGCACGGCCTAAATTTCCAAGAATAATGAAACGAATAGGATAATAGATAAATATTGAACATATGTACAATATGTTCAATATTCATAACAAAAGCTTTTTGGTTAAATAATTGACATAATTCAAGTAATATTTAAGCTATACATATAATAATGGCTTTAGACAAGTTTAGTTTATATTAACCTGCGTTTTTTTTTTGTTTTTGTTTTTTTTGAAAAATCAAATAAAATTATTACTAGATTTTGAAAAATCAATTAATTTTTTTTAAATTAAACTAAACTAATAGTTTAAATGAGAGATAATTATACATCATGCAATAAATTGTTATTTGTCAATATTAGAATAAAATATGTCTACAAATAAACTTTAAAAGGCTTGCAAACTAATTATATAAAAAAAAAAGAGTCGAATGCTACATCCCTTGGTGAGCATACAAATATATTCATATATGTGTGTGTATATATGTGTGTGTAATGCACATATATATATATGTATGCATGCATCGAAGCCGCACATGTGTAATCAAGATGATCTCACAATATAACATGCAGGCATGCTATTTTCATAAATATAATCTCCATCATGTTTCAAACAAAAGTTATAACTAATATAATCAGATTAGATTCTCTTAATTTAATTTTCTTGTACTGAAAGTAGGTTTCTTTCCCTTGATAAATAAAGGAGAGAAATTTTGGGCACACACTGAATAATATAACCTAATCATAATGACAGTCAGTATTACATTATCCACAGAATGCAAATTTTTCGTCTTATTTTAACACTGTTTAACCTTGTAGGAAAATAAAAATACTTTTAGGTTTCAAATTTTAGAGCTCATGTTCAAATGTTTCCCTTTCCATCCATTGAGCTAACATCAATGGGAAACTGGTTATTTTATGCTTAATAATATGAAATAATTGATAATTTTTTCTTGAAATTTAGCAATATGTAACTGCAATATTACTGACCATGCAAGCAATAATATTGAAATAAATTCAACGGCTGATACAAACTAAATAAGGCAAAAGAAAAGTATAATTGGAATTTGGGAATGGTCTATGTACATTTAACGTCGTATGAATACATCTATAGGTGCGAGAGAGCATGTATGATGTCTGTTTTTAAGAGTTTGAAAAAATAGATCGGCTATGTATTTTAAACCATCGTCTAAGGATTAACATTTTTTTTCTTTTAGGATTTCAGGGGTATTTAATTTTAACCAAAATAAAAACACTGAATTAGGGACTAAATCCTCAATTTTTTAAGAGTTCATGGGTATTTTTACAAAAAATAAAAAATAAAAATCAATGATCAAATTCTCACTAACTTAAAAGTTCACCGGACCTTAGAATAATTTACTCTTTTACTTTAATCTAATTTACACACGCCTTACTTCCAAATTACAATGTTGACCCCCCTTTCTACTTAATATTCACCTTTAATACTGCAAATTAGTGATTCTAAGTTTTAGGAAAGGCCTGTGCTTCATTCCTTCGTAGCTAATGTGTCTTTATAATTTATAAGAAAGGCGAAACTAAAATGATTGCACTAGTGTTGCATTTTTTTTTTTTTTTTTGAGAAAAAGGTTGCAATATATAATATATTTATTGTACATATGTGCATATACGCAGATGCATTTTCATAAGTATTATTTCTATTACATATGTTGTTTGTGTTATAAACGTGTTCTCTTCTCAGATGATGCATGGTACTGAAGCCACATCTTCTAATTGATTATCTAGAGTGTGGTATATAAACTCACTTTCTAGCTAGTCTCTCACGCACGCACACGAGGCAGGAAGCAGTTTAATTGGAGGGAACACAAACCTCGCTATAGATTTTATCATTATGATCATCATCATCATCATCACAATTATTATTATAAAATGGTACAAGGATAGTAACGTACTCAAATATTTAAAGGAAGGTAAGACATCCTCTTGATATCCTACTCTTAACATACGATGGTCTAATTTATACGACAACTTTTTATATAAGGACGAGTGGGCTTACCAACTCGTTAAGTTCTCGGTGGTCGCAGATCAGTTGAAAAAGTATACTGATCTTAATTTGTATATGTAAGCAGGTAGTTCAAAAAGCTGTTTGCTGCCATGAGCACAATTAGAGTACGTCGATGAATTGAGTTTATAAATTATCAGTCAGCATTTGTATCTCTGTGAAGTACAATATTCACTTTTTCTCGAGACATGAGAGTGTAACTATGTTCTTATAAAATGTCCCGAACATCATTTAGGGATGTATGTTAGTTAACTAATATCAGATACGTTGAGAGTGCACGGATTTACTCCCAATCCAGTACAACATTGACTGATTTTGTTTTTGTTTTCTGGCAGTTTTTATACATGTGTGTGTTTGTGTTTCTTCCCAAACGGACCCTAATGAATTGGGCTAACATTTGGGCTTTTAGTTATCAGCGCAAACAGTTTTTGAGCCCACTACCTAATATGATCTGGAATGTCCAGCTAAAATGGAATTCAACTAAGATTATCTTCAAAAGTTTCATATTGCTTTCAATGAGATTAGTGTGTTATGGTATTCTTACGAATTAATTTTATTTGATGGGTTGTGTTATGTACAGTTGCACATATAATACTTATCTTTATTTGTGAGTTGGTAGAATTCATATCAAGCTTATACTAATCAATTTGAAAAGTAGATAATCATATGAGATTTTAACTGTTTTTAACATTGTTCTTATATAGAACAAGTAATGAGAGGGGAAAAAAAAAACATAATGCAGATCTAAAATTGTAATGTCCACGTTAATAAATGTTTATCATTGTTGTAACAAACTCTTTTTTCCCCCTTATGGTAACAAACTCATTTTGAAGATTAGTGAATTATTGTTTAAAGATTTTTGAGTTAATTATATTCTTTGGTTTCTTGGTGAGTACATGCAGGAGAAAAAGCATCAAATTTAATCAAATACCAATCTTAGCCACATTCTTACACACAATGGAGGACATATAGATATGTGGGGAGATACCAAAATGCCTTCATGTTACAATATTTAACATTAAGAATGATAATTCGACATGTGGAAATTCTTGTGAGCAACAACTAGAAGTAGTGGGACTGGCGTGTAATTACACTACAAAAGAAACACCTCACGTTCCAAACCATCACAAAGGCCATTATGCATCACACAACGAATATTTAAAAAGGTCTAGTCTTTGGGTCCTTTGCTTCTTATCTAAATCCTTGTCTCGGGATCAAATACCCTTATACTATTGGGGTATACTTCAATCCACTACTACTCTCTCTCTCTCTCTCTCTCTCTCTCTCTCCGTTTTACCCAATCTCATTATCTATTGTAAAGCCCACTCATAAAATGGAAAGAACCTAATACATTCTATTAAAAGGACAGATTCAGTTTCATACAACTGAATCCAATGTCTGCATAGCATATTGGTCAAAATGACATTTTATATTGGAATTGTTAAATATCGAACTTGAGGATATCTTAAAAAGAGAGAGAACAAAAAGCATCCATTTATCACTATACTAACCTATTAATGTCACTTCAATTCACTACTTGGAATGGAAAAGGCAAAGCCAAATTTCTTTAAGTAGTACTTATTTTTACAATTGCGAACGTGCATTGTAATGTGACTAAGTGCAATGTACATGCAAAACTAGCAACAAAGAATAGTTGGCGTTATTAAAAAACTACATAATTAATTCAAATAATTCCCCATTGCACCCACTTTTTAACATGTTCATTGCTTTTTCCACCAAACATATGTGCATTTCAACAACTTTTGTTCACCTTAGCCTATACATCTCCATCAGTATGGTTAAGAGACCTCTAGTTCCAACTACATTCTACCATGTAAGATGCGTAAGCTATATACATAAGTCTCGATCATATGTCAATTTATGAGTCTTTGACGCTTGGCAATGCAAATGCCATTAATTTTCCAACTTAAAAAATAGGTTTTTTTTTTTCACATGGATTATTTTTAAACTTTTCGTGATGGACAAACCGATTTTTAAATTAAAAATCTTGATATTTAACTTATTTTTTGATCACACATACGTCAGTTTTTACGAAGAAAATAATGGAGTTATTGAAATGAGTAACGATCATGCATCGTTATCTTAAAATTTTACGGATTTGAAGGACTTATATCCAGAAGAGTTTGGATTCACATATCTTGTGCGATATTAATGCCCGTGAAGGGCTGGCCAGGGAGTCACTCATGTGCTGACAAAAGAACTTGCTCACGGGTGACAATAATGGCGAGTTCCGACAAAGGAACCGTCACCTTTGTGGACCTGAGACCATGGTCATCTCACTAGCTAATAACATCATATTCCACGTACTAAATATGTATACAGTCACCGAAAAACGAGAGCCATATAAATCACAACATCCATTTTTATTTTTATGTTTTTACCTCAGCCACAAGTTTTTATTACTTCTTCTTTGTAGTAAATTATGCTAGTCATTATCTTTATTGGTTACATCAACTCACCACATTCTAATTGATCTACCGATCACTCACGTCCCCAACTAGTGCCTAATATGACTTCTTCTAACTCCAAAATTTGCACAAATTAGTTTATCAAAAAGGGTTTTCTAAAAAAACCCAAAAAGGGTTTTTTTATTGGAGACATAGCCTAATAAAAATTTTATAGTTGAATTTATCATATGGTATAAAGTTGAAGTATCTCAATTACTAAGTTAAAATTAAAATAAAAAAGGTCTCTCTACCCTAGATGTACCTCTCTAACGCTCGTAGATGTTTCTGAAAATTAGATACTAGAGATCTGACACTTTAAAATATAGTCTCCTCAATTTTAATACCTATTATAAAATTCTTCTATAAAAAAAAAAAGGGAAAAAAAGGGGCAAAGAAATGATAATGGCGTGTCACATATATGTGCTCATAGTTTGAACACACTTGTAAATTCTACCTACCGTGTGCACATATTCCATTTTCATTACCGTTCGCTTTAACAATTTATAGTGGCCGGAGCACTTTTCAGTTTGTTTCCCACTTTGCCATCCTAAGATTATAATATCTTCAATTCAACAACCACATCTAGAAATTCCATTTTATGGTTTACTCGATCAGTTTATTTCGAACCGAATTTTAGGTACTTCTTTCATGTGGACATAACTAGCTCTATATGGCTACAAAACTAATTGAGGCAATATTGTAATTAATTTCATTTCTTTGCGTGTACTCTACAATATTGATGATGCAATAATTATGAATGAAAATAATCTTGAGGATTGTAATCTGGAATAAATATATATATATAAATATATTGATGAAGACTTAAGGTATAAGTAGGAACAACGTGAAAGGCACATTGGAAAAAAGCCAAGCTATATTTAGTCTAGAATTGAACAAGAAAAAAAAAAAAGAAAGCTGGAATATATTGGTGGGGAAACGGTCTTTATCTAAGCAATAGTTTAATAAATATAAATCTTGTACTTAATTAAGAAACCCATTTTTTTTTTCTTAAAAATAGTCAATTCCACATTAAAATCAATTAGTATTTAATTATTGTTAAACAATTATTTATTAGTAAATTATTAATCAATTAGATCTGAATAACTAGTACACCAACTATTTTAATAATCACTAGCCTTTTTCCTTAAAAAAAAAATCTTTTTTTTTAATATGAAATCAAGCCCAATCATCTCACTTAATTTGTGATGTTCTCTAGATGATGGGTCATGTGTTAGCCTAAGAATTAATTAGAATTCAAATGGAAATTTTGATTCTCCTACACTAGCATATAATTAAAAAAAAAAAACAACAAGAATTCAAAATCTAAAGATCCTTTTGAATCATATATTCAAACTCGCAATACTATGTTATAGAAAACAGTTTAAAAATGAATATGAAACGGAGCATTAGACAAGAGATAAGTAAATTTCCTATTAGTTAAGGGAAAACAAATAGACAACCAAATAAATAATCCTAATGGAAGTCTATAATCCTAGTCCTACCCCATCACATTCCACATCATGCAAATGAGCGCTGGTCGACATAGTCCAATAAATGCTGCCCTTTAAAGTCACACAATTAGTTCAAAAGGCTGGTTTTAAGCCTTATAAGAAACCTTCACCAATAACGTACAGGACTTCATTAGAGTAAGAAAAAAGCTTATACTAAAGTTCCGTTACAAAAAAATAAAATAAGAGGCCACTAATTTTAACAATACTTTTAACTCAAAGGCTATATATAGAGAGAGATATTCTTTGGAGACTTTGCGAGAAACCCAATAGACCAAACTATCCCTTTTGTATAATGTTGTCTCGGCCGAGGAATATTGTCTCAACAACTCCGGTATACATACAACATTCATAAAATTCTTTTTCTTCGTTGCCTACTTCTACAAATTTTTGCAAAGCCAAATCTGACCTAATTCTTCTTCTTCTCCATTTTTTTTTTTTAATATAGCTATTCGAAATGGTATTTTTACTAGCGGTAGTATTTCTCTTGGTGAGCACAAATGGAGTAGAAAGCCGAAAAGTGAGGCTAGTTGAGAGCTTTGATTATTTGGCCATGAACTGCAGAGCTCACAGCGCTTCATTGACCGATTTCGGAGGAGTTGGTGATGGAATCACATCAAACACAAAGGCTTTCCAGGCTGCAATCAATCACCTGAGTCAGTTCTCATCGGACGGCGGATCTTTGCTCTTCGTCCCGCCGGGGAAATGGCTGACCGGAAGCTTCAATGTCACCAGCCATTTCACTCTCTTCCTCCACAAGGATGCTGTTCTACTTGGCTCTCAGGTTATATCGTCTAAATCTTCTTCTCTATCTTCACTTCCCTGTCCTGCTTGAGATTAGGAGATTAATTTTTAGTCAAAATCACGGCAAAATTTAAAAAACAGACAAAACTTGATAAAAGTGTGAATATTAAAAAATTTTCTGGTTATAAGATTTTTTTTTTTTTTTAAATAGCCTATCAAATTAGAATTCTCGTTAAGATAATACGAATTACGAAACTGATATTATAGGTCAATGAGGTTAGCATCAAGGTTTAGTAGTTTGTGTTTACATCAAAATAACTGTATAAAAATGAAAGATTATGACTCTATTTGATAAACGTATTGTGTTTGCATTACGTTTGAATGTAATATATTGAATAAAATTTACATTTAAAAAAAAAGTATTTGTATTACATTTGAATGAAAATATTTGAATTATATTTAAATAATGAATATGTAATATTACAGGTAAAAGTAGAGAAAAAAAAAAGAGAAAAAGAGAATATGTGATGTAATTAATAAAAATAATAAAAAAAGTATATAATTAATTATGATGGTATTAAATTTAAAATTTGATGTGATTGACATTTAAATACAATATTTTTACGTTTGAATGAAATTTATATTACATTTGAATGCAAATATAATACTAGAAGCAAACGGAGAATATATCTTATACCGTAATGGTCCTTCACGTGGTGCTTTGTGATGCGATAATGTCGTCATACATGACATGTTACATTGCTTAATGGTGTAATTTATTGAATATTATATATTCAATATGTTTGAATATGGTACTTTGATCCACCGCCTGTATTTATTAGATTGTTTATTTTGTTTAAAGAGAGGGGATTAAAAGAAAAAGAAAAAAAAGAAAAAGAAAGGCGTGGAATTACGGATTCCATGAACTTTGAGAGGTTGAGAATCGCTATGGTCCATTTTTGATGGCCCCTAAGTCATTCATCTCGTGAATAATGGACCAATCTTGTGATTGGGGTAGAAGTGGGACCAAACTTAGGTCCTTTTGAACTCAACTAAAGTACTAACCAAGAATGTATTGCTTCTCTAGGCAAACCAAGAATATTTTGGCTCTGTCAAAGTCTAACAACCCGTTTCACATCCGTTTTAAATTCATTTTTCTTTTTATTTTTCTTCAATATTTTCTTTAATAAAAATTTAAATTTACTATTTAAAGTGTGAGTTTGAATCTATGATTCAAACGGACTTTAATTGTCTTTTGTAAGGTATTGTTAAACTTTTTGTATCTCTACATAATTTTAGTTTGATTTTTTTTGTTTTTTTTTTTTTTTGAGCTGTTATGTAGGATGAGAACGAATGGCCACTGATTGAACCTTTACCATCATACGGTAGAGGAAGAGACGCAGAAGGTGGAAGATTTAGTAGTCTTATCTTTGGAACCAATCTCACTGATGTTATAATTACAGGTATGAACTCTCAACAGTCAATGACAGAGTCATTTCAGGTCGAGTTCTTATTAAACTTTATATATTTTTTTAATATTCTATTTCTCTTATTTCAAAAAATAATTAGTGTGAGCCCCCATAATTGCAGTAGAAAACTGGCTTCGTCGCTACCAATTATCACTTTCTAACTGAATTTTATATGGAAAATTGTTAAGCTTTTGGTTCATAATGGAACACATCTGTATCAGGCGACAATGGTACTATTGATGGTCAAGGTGAAATGTGGTGGCAAAAGTTCCGCGCCAAGCAGTTGCTATACACCCGACCTTACCTGATCGAGATCATGCATTCCGAGAATATTCAAATATCGAATCTCACTTTGGTTAACTCTCCATCTTGGAACATCCACCCTGTTTACTGCAGGTTCCATTACCTTTGCTAATCTACTTTCTTTCTTTCTTTTTTTTTTCCATTTTAATTTGGTTAGTTTTTCATTAAAAAAAAAGATCCAATCAAGTTTTGAGACTTCTTAATTCTAAACTATGAAATTACAGCAATGTTATCGTTCAAGGCATCACAATTCTTGCTCCTGTAACATCTCCAAACACTGATGGGATCAACCCAGGTGAATTTAGGATTTTTGTTACCCTATGATCCTTTTCTTGTTTTAGTAAGCACCACATACCCAAATATATATATATATATGTATGCACGTATGTATGTATTGTCACGTTAAGCTACTGAGCTAGCATTTTTTGTGTCTGTGACCTTGCATAAGATTTGAATAGACCAGAACAGGCATGGGATTTACGTAGGTCCCACAATTTTAATATTCTTAAAAATTTAAACGGACATGAGACAGGTCATTTATAGTATTTATTTTCTGTTATATTGCAATTACAATGGTTAAAACTCAATATGACTACTTTGATACTATATTAGTTTATTGACTATCCATAAAAACTTCCATAGGAAGTAGTTTCACAATAGCAATTATTTTACGTAACGCAGATTCTTGCACAAACACCAGAATCGAGGACTGTTACATTGTCTCCGGTGACGACTGCATAGCGGTCAAGAGCGGGTGGGATGAGTACGGCATTGCATATGGGATGCCGACAAAACAGCTCGTGATCAGACGCCTGACCTGCATATCTCCATTCAGCGCCGTGATTGCGTTGGGAAGCGAGATGTCTGGCGGGATCCAAGACGTCAGAGCGGAAGACATCGTGGCCGTCAATTCAGAGTCAGGAGTTAGGATCAAGACCGCGGTGGGAAGAGGCGGGTTTGTCAAGGACATTTATGTAAGAGGATTCACAATGCATACCATGAAGTGGGCATTTTGGATGACAGGGAACTATGGATCCCATCCAGATGAAAAATACGACCCCAATGCGCTCCCCGTGATCGAGAACATAAACTACCGCGACGTGGTCGCGGAGAATGTGACCATGGCTGCCAGATTGGAGGGCATTCCTGGTGACCCTTTTACTGGAATATGCATTTCCAATGTCACAATTGGACTCGCTAAGAAGCCAAAGAAATTGCAGTGGAATTGTACCCACGTCGCTGGTATTTCAAGTGGCGTGGTTCCTCAGCCTTGCGCGCTTTTGCCTGACCAAGGTCCGGATAAGGCCATAACATGTGACTTCCCTGAAGAAACATTGCCCATAGAGTCTGTTCAAGTCCAGTCATGCTCGTACAGAAGGTGTTTTTGATTTGTAGATTTTAAGATAAACAAGTAATTAAAGGGGTTCTTGTTTATTTATTCTGTATATGGTTTCCACAAAGAATTTGGGTCCAAGAAAATACATATTAAATATTGCTTAAATGATCACATTAGTACACTATCCACTCTGCTCATCAATATTATATTTTACATGGTTTTTGAGGCTTTAGCATCCTAAATTAATTAACTTTTAGTTGTGACAAATTACCTCCCGAACTGTTGCAAAATGTCCTCAAATGTACGAATGTTGTGAAAATTTAGAATTTGTCTACATAACAAGTTCTGGTTAGAAAATTTAGATTAAATTTCGAATGAGTTAAACTATATAATGAATTTTCTATTTGGTGCTTCAGCTTGAGTTAAAAAATTTCATGTTAAGTTGAAAATATTTGGATGATAAAAGTAAAATTTGAACTTATATTAGAAATTGTACTTCCCTTTACTTTTTTATGTGATTAGTATAAATTTTTTTTGTATGAAAGAAAATTATGAATAGTATTTTTGAATTTAAAATATTGTGTAAGTCACGGACTAAAAGCTTGAAATGGATTAGCAAACCAAACACATAATTGAGTTCAAACTCAATTTTTTAGGTTCAGAGATCTAAACAAACCCTTAAAAGAAAATATCCTTATTAACTTGACATGTCCAATCGTCATCTAAAATTTAAGTTTCTTCTTTGAAATGTGTTTACATAACGTGTACGAGATGTTTCTATTTAAATGTTAACATTCATTATTGTTAGAGTACATGATTTGAATTCTGTTTTGATCCGATTTAAAGAGCTTGCGGTGCGATTTGATATGAGAATTTTTTAAGATTGTATGGTGATAGCGAAGGGATTGGGCTATTACGCCTATTTTATTTTCGTCCTTTATATTTAATATAATTTAATATTTCAGTTTTTTATGTTTTTAAATTGCACGCGTAATTCTCTTTTCTTGCATTAATTTTTAAATTAGTAAATTTCTTTTTCTTTATTGTAATTTATCGGTTTAGGATCTTTCACATATATTTGTGTATTCTTATTTATTTTTTTTTATTGTCTATTCTCACACGCAATCTCGCAACAATTATCGGTTTAGGATACAACACCTTTTTAGATTCAATAAGTAACTTGTTAATAAAAAAAAGTTAAGAAAAGGCCAAATGCCCAATTTTATATTCAGGTTCGGGATTCGAAAATCCACTAAGAATTGCTCTAGTTTAAAGGACGTTACATCCAGTGCTGTCTCACTATATGTATTCTCAAATGAAAAATTGGTGCTTTAAAGGGTAGTTTTGATCTTATAAGAATCCTACACGGCTACACTAGTTAGGTTTACGCATGAAATGAATTCTATTTGTCATCCACTTTTTCCAAGGAAGCGTCATGAAAATAATTCCAGGTCATAATTGTGGCCTTATATTCAGGGTCCGTTCTGGAACAAATAATAAATTATTTGAAGGGGACTAAAATAGAACATATAAAGATTAAAGGTCTTGAAAAATAAAATAAAATAAAATAAACAATACGCTAGCTTAAGGATACACGTGTACACACACATATGCGCACATACTCTTTTTGTACAATGTGGTTTTGGCTGAGAATTTTCCAAATAACTCAGGTAACTCTAAAAGCCAAGTTTAGAAAGATGCAAATAAATTTCTTTTATCCTCTTCTTGTCCTCTTTTTTTTATTTTTTTGGTTCATTTTTTTCTCCGATTTTGCAGTTGTTTCAAATGGTAATAGTCCCAGCTCTAGTGCTTATTTTGCTTAGCACGCCTAATGGAGTAGAAAGCAGAAAACCAGAGGCTATAGAGAGGTTTGAGTACTCAGCCATGAACTGCAGAGCACACAGTGCCTCATTGACTGATTTTGGAGGAGTTGGTGATGGAACCACATCAAACACCATGGCTTTTAGGGCTGCAATCGAGCATCTGAGTCGGTTCTCATCGGACGGCGGATCTTTGCTCTTTGTCCCACCTGGAAAATGGTTGACTGGCAGCTTCAATCTCACCAGCCATTTCACTCTCTTTCTCCACAGGGATGCAGTTATTCTTGGTTCTCAGGTCATAACATTCAAACCATTTCTCAACTCTCTATAAATAGCCCTTCTGTTTCCTCAAACAAATTTTTTCTTTCAAATAGACCCCCTCCATTGTAGTTCACAGGACACAAGTAGTCCATTTTTTTTGAACTAATATTATATATATACATTTATGTATGTATGTATGTAGGATGAGAGTGAATGGCCAGTGATTGAAGGCTTACCATCATACGGTCCAGGAAAGGATACTGACAGACGATATAGCAGTCTAATCTTTGGGACCAATCTCATTGATGCCGTAATTACAGGTATAAGTTACTAATTACTTGTTTGTTATTGGATTTAATCAAGTACTAAGGCCTACAATTTATGAGACATCTTTATATCAGGAAACAATGGCACTATTGATGGTCAAGGTGAAATATGGTGGCCAAAGTTCCATAACAAAGAGCTAAACTACACCCGGCCGTTCCTGATAGAAATCTCTTACTCTGAAAATGTTCAGATATCTAATCTCACCCTGGTCAACTCTCCAAATTGGAATATCCATCCTGTTTATAGCAGGTTTAGTTCGATTAATCCTTTTCCTTGACTATGTTAATCCGTTAACGAATTAATATTTATCCACTTCTTCTCTTGTTTGCTCTCAAATTGTTCAATCTTGTACTTTTGGATCCTTTTCAAGTCTGATTAACTACGGAAAATGCAGCAATGTTATCGTTCAACGCATTACGATCCTCGCTCCTGTTACGTCTCCAAACACCGACGGCATCAATCCAGGTTAGAGTTTTACATGTCCTAGTGAATTTCTCGCGTTTCTAAGGGTTCGTTTGGTGAATGCATTGCATTTGCATTGTGTTTTTGGAGGAAAAGCATTAGCATTGCATTTGAATGCAATGTGTGTTTAGGGGAAAAGTATTTGAATTATATTTTAATAATAAATATGTGATGTAATAGATAAAAGTAGAAAGAAAAAAAAAGGAGGGAGAGGGAGTATATGATGTAATTAATAAAAATAATAGAAAAAGTGAAATAATAAATAGTGATTGTGTTTGATTTAAAATATGATGTGATTGGTATTTGAATGAAATGTTTTTGTATTTGGGGGAATATTACATTGCATTTAAATGCAATACCAAAAAAATACTTGTTCCAAACGTGTACTAAGTAAACCATGTATTCAACTTCCCTTTTTTCCTTTTCCCCACTCGGTTCAGCATCTATTACAATGTAACATCGTTCAAAACTGTCACAGAATCATGTTGGACTAGGTTGTCATACATTTCATATAATAGCACTTTAATTTTGCTGCACATATGCGACTATGTGATAATGCATCATTGGTGGTAAAAGTAGCGCTGCAGTTCTCCTTTGCTCAACCAGAATTTATGCTCGTGATACAGACTCCTGCACAAACACCAGAATCGAGGACTGTTACATTGTCTCAGGAGACGATTGTGTAGCAATCAAGAGCGGCTTGGATCAGTATGGAATTTCATTTGGAATGCCAACCAAACACGTTGTCATCAGACGCCTCACATGCATATCACCAACAAGTGCTGTGATTGCTCTTGGAAGTGAGATGTCCGGTGGGATTCAAAATGTGAGAGCAGAACACATTATTGCCATCAGCTCAGAGTCAGGAGTTAGGATCAAAACCGGAAGAGGAAGAGGAGGTTTTGTGAAGGACATATATGTGCAAGGCATGGCGATGCACACTATGAGATGGGTGTTTTGGATGACAGGAAATTATGGCTCCCACGCAGACAACAATTATGACCCCAATGCTCTTCCTGTGATCCAGAACATAAATTACCGCAACATGGCTGCTGAAAACGTGACCATGGCAGGTTGGCTAGAGGGAATTCCTGGTGACCCTTTTACCGGAATATGCATTTCCAATGTCACAATTGGATTGGCAGATAAGGCAATGAAATTGCAATGGAATTGTACAGACGTTGCTGGTATTTCGAGTGGTGTGGTTCCTCAGACCTGTGAGCTTCTTGCCAACCAGGGCCCGGAGAAGAGTAGAACATGTGATTTCCCAGAAGACATCTTGCCTATTGAAGATGTTCAGCTCAAGAAGTGCTATTTCGGAATGTAGTGTTTGTGATAAATAAGTTAGGTACTGTTTGGTACACAAATTTCATTTTAATTTCATTCAAATACAATACAATTTTACACCAAACACAAATTTTATAATAGTGCTACGAAAATAATTACTGTTCAAAACATTTTTAAAACAATCACATCAACTTTTCAACTCTAAAATATTTTTCATCCAAAGACACATTTCATTCAAATACAAAACAAATACTTTTCAACCAAATACAACATTTAAAAAACAAATTCCATTCAAATACAATCAAAATACAATGCGTTTATCAAACGTCCCCTTAAAACCAATATAAAGTAAAATGAACTGAAGCACAAAAAAAAACAAAAAAAAAGGGACAAATTGACCGGAAAAGTGGAATTGGCTTCTTGACTTTGGAGCATGCATATTTTGTGAAAACATTAACAGATTATTGTTTACCTAAAGCAGAGGCAAACCTTTCTTGGCAATATTTGTAATTTTGCATTTTTATAGTTGGAAATACCATACAATATTAAGTTGGAATTTTTAATACTTAGCAAGTCAATACATTAGTTAAAGAATAAAATTTTAGTCGCTGTTATTGCTTAAAATCTACCAAAAATCAGCAAACTATGAAAAGCCAGCTTAAGAAGACCACATTACTCGAAAGTGCATAACTTGAACACATAAAATTCATATCAATACACTGGCCGTTAATACGAGAAAAAAATAATAATAAACCCTGTATCAGCAATGCAATATCACAATCATAAGTCCAAGTTTTATGGTTCATAAGTGATAGAAAGTTGGCACCATTTTCTCGTCCGACTTTGAACTTTGCATTGGAGCCTTATTGACTCGTACAAGAACCAATTAACCAAAATGAGCATCCACATGGAGCTTGCTGATAGTCAGTCAACACTAAATTGCTCGGCTCATAGCGTATTAGTTGACCTCAAAGTTACTAGTAAAAACAATCTCTAGAGCTATTCCTATCACCCGGGAGTAATATACCATGTACAGGGGCCAAGTTTTTTCACCATACATTTTTACAACAAAAGCAAAGCATGATAATTTTAGTAGGTAGGGTCTGGGTTGTACTTCACTGATTCTTTCCAGATGAGCTCTTTGATGTGCTCTTCACTGCATGATGGATGCTCAAAATCGAAACTGAAAGGCCTGGGGCAGACAGGTTCATCGTTGACATCATGAAGGGATGACAAGTACGGGTGACAAAGCGCCTCTTCGACTGCAAACGAACGCAGAAATCAGAAGTTGGAAAAGGAAAACGTGGTAACCAAAAACATTTAAGCCCGCACTTAATTATAGAGAGGTAGTAAATTTTGATTCCTTGTTCATACCCGTAATGCGTTTGTTGGGATCAAACACAAGCATTTTCTCAAGCAGATCCACAGCCCCGGGAGACATGTTGGGGAATCTAGCAGCGAATTGTTGCTTCCGGCATTGCGGAAATTGTTTCATGTATCTTCGGGCATTATCGCTCCGAAGAAATCCAAGGCTCGCATCGTCGGGTGAACCTAGTAACTTTATTCAAAAAAGGGTAAAAGCACAAGGATGTTGTCAAAGAAGCACAGATTGAACAAATAGACTCGCACTACTTGAAAACTATTTGTTAGAGAATAGGTTATTTAAAATGAACACGGAGAATGAAGGAGTTTTCCGAGACCATTTAAGGGAGGCACAAGAACTCGTGAAAGGAAGTTTCCAAGGGGCAAGCTCAAAGGTATATGTTGCCGAAAGTCCCAAGTATTCATACCTCTGTAATAAGCCTCAGCTGATGAACATAATCTTTCCCAGGAAATAAAGGTTCTCGAGTCATAATTTCACCAAGAATGCAACCAACAGACCATATATCAATGGCAGCGGTATACTCTGAGCAATTAAGGAGCAACTCCGGTGCTCGGTACCAACGAGTGACAACATACTCAGTCATGAAATCTGTTTCAGATGTAGTTCTCGCCAATCCAAAATCGCCGACTTTGAGGTCACAATTAGCATTTAGAAGCAAATTACTGGGCTTAAGATCACGGTGCAAGACATTGGCCGAGTGTACATACTTCAGTCCGCGTAACAGCTGGTACAGAAGGTACTGCAAAATATGTTCTATAAAATATAAATCCAATTCTCATGCAGGATAACAAACGCAAGCACAATTAAAATACAAATAACGTAAGAACTATAAGATTGATTTGTCCTAACACTAGGGTGTAACAAACGCAAGCACATTTTAACCTGGAAATGAGGTTTATGAACATGGTATAACTAATGTCACAGAAGATAACTTACTATGATAAGACAAAAAAGAAAAGAAAGAGTATCAGATTAGTTGAGCATTGGAACTATATAATCACAGTAAAAAGTCCAAACCTGACAGTGATCATCTGTTAGCGGTTGGTCAGAACGAATGATTTGATGAAGATCAGTGTCCATTAATTCATAAACAATGTACACATCATTGAAGGTCTCCTTTTTCGGTGGTCTTATAATGTCCTTGATGGCAATGACCTGGGGAAGGAGAAAAAAAGTTAGCAACACTTTTCACTTTTCAGCAGATTCAAAACAATAGAATTCCACCACGATGGATGGGGTATATGAGCAATTCACTTCATTAGAGATAAATGTGCCACGTGGTGATGAAATGCCTCGTCAGAGTTCTCTAGATATGCCACCCTCTATCCCTAAAAGCATTTGTTCTTCAAAAAATCAAAAAATAAAAAAACTCTTTGCAATAGAAAGCGTTGTCCTCTTTCACTAGGTACACCTTGACATGTATTACAAGGCATTTCAGTGAATTTGGACAAAAATGTTGAAGCAGATTCCCGTATTAAGCCCACAGAAATCAAAAAAATGTGTGGTTAAAAGTTATTCTTAACAGCCTAAAACTTACATTTTCGTGATCCATGTGGCGAAGGAGCTTGATTTCTCTCAACGTCCTTTTGGCATCTATTCTATTGTCAAATGCATTACCGATCTTTTTAATGGCAACTTCCTCGTGTGTGTCTGAATTAACAGCAGCGCTGAAAGAAAAGCCATTGTATTATCCGCAGATGTGTTAACAAACTATCAAACTAGTCAAGTAACTTGAAGAGAGAGAGAGAGAGAGAGAGAGATCTTTCACAGTTGATCTTTATAGGCACTGTAGGCTTATCTAGACTAGGAGCACATAACAAATAGGACCCTGAACGGAATTAGCATGTATCAACTTCCCAAGGAAAAAAAAAAAGAAAAAAAACACAAGTGGCTGTAAGCATAATCTAATCTCTAAAGCAAATATATTTAACTTAGATAGAGATCTGAATTCTACATCTTATCATAGAGTCAAGAATAGAATTATCAATAAACTATACTTGAAATCACACTATAGAATACATATTTGCTCAAACAAGAAAAAGAACAAATACCCACTTAAATAGAGAGGGAAAAAAAAAAAAGATATTCTAATTGATATTACAAGACTCTTATGTGGTTATGAAATCATAGTTATTAAGGAACCAAACACTGCATTCCTTTCCTGTCCTCCAATAATATAATGACATATCAAGAAAAATATATATAATTAGTTATAATTTCATATCATATCAATTAAAAAATTAAGTTAATTGCACACGTTTTATAATATTATTGGAGATACATAATTAATTTTATTGGAGGGACAAGACACAAACAAGGAATGAGACACAAAACAAGGGAAATATTAAATTAATCCATCCAGTTATTTACACATCAAATTTTCTTTGTATCCAAAGTTCTCACGCCAATTCTTAAAAAATAAAAAAATAAATAAATAACACTCTTATGCTAAAATAATCATCCTATTCACCGTTTATATCACTAGGACATCAAATAGCCTTAGAAATACATGAAGCTCTATGAAATCTCAATGCCCTCAATTCCTCCACAACTACTTTATGCAATAAAATAAAATAAAATAAAATCATTAAAGAGCTAAAAATCAAATCCCATAAGCAAGCCTGCAACATGTCACAAAGAAAAACATACATTTAAAAAAAATTTAAGGCCCGGTTGAATCTCAAGCAACTACCAAACTGACCCACAAATCTTCCGAGAAAACCAACAAAATAAGAAAACCCGAAAGAAGAAACATTTACAAAAAAAAAAAGATTAAAGGAAAAAACATACCAGACAATGCCATAAGCACCTCTACCAATAGGGCGAATGGGGGGGACATACTTGCTGGAGACCTCAAACAAGTTTCCGTACACATTGTACTGCACGTACCGACCTCCATGAGTCAGCACTCCTTTGACCTTATTACTGTCTGTTGAAGAACCAGAGCTCGACTCTTTTGTAGCCATGTCTTCTCAACTCTCTCAACCAAAACCAAAACCAAAACCAAAAAAATCAAAACGAAATGGAAGAAGCTTGTGTTTCTGGGACCTGGGTTTTCACTCGAGAACCGTTTGGCTTGTTGGGTTGGCAAATTATTAGCTAAAAGAGAGAGAGACCCTGGTCAATAATTTTATTGTTCGATTACCATAATGGGTTTCGTGTAAAGCTGTGAATGCCCAGGCTACTACTACTCTCTCTCTCTCTCTCTCTCTCTCTCTCTCTCTCTTCTTTTGCGGAAGCTTTTGATCTGAAAACGGCTTCAGAATCCGTGAAATGAAGCCGACTTTTCTTCGTTCAATTCAATTAAAAAAGATTAAATAAAAATATATTTAATATTTTGAAGATGTTATTGGGGGGCCTTGGCTTTGTTACTGTTGGGATTGAGGCTACAACACGTGTAGAGCTGTTAGATACACGCGTCGGTGTATAAAAGCTGGCCAAAAACGATTAAAATATTAGTAAAAATTCAGAGAGAGATGTATAAAAAGGGCTCAGGGTGTAGTAAAAGTTTTATATTTTAATTATATTTTATATTTTAATCATATTTAAAAAATAATAAATTTTTTTAAAATAATTATTATTTAAAATTTTTAAAATAATTATATTAATTTTTTAATTTTATTATTTATTTTTATTTTTATCAATCTATCAACTTTTTAATTCTAAAATATTTTTCATCCAAACACACATTTCATTCAAATACAAAACAAATACTTTTCAACCAAATATAAAACTCAAAAAACAAATTACATTTAAATATAATTAAAACGTATTACATTTACCAAACGTCTCATTACTGAAAGCATATTTTTGTAGTCATTTAAGTTATTTGAGAATTAAATTATAAGGGAAAGTTTAAGGTAAGTAATAAAAATAATATTTATCATAGATTTTTTTTTAATTTGTTTTATAAACCATTCAAATGTGATTAAACAGCTGAGATTTACTTATTTATAATAGTTATAATTTACATTCACTCATTATGTAATATTTTAATAAATTTAAAAAAAATCCTTAAAAAAATATAAAAAACACTAAAAATTTTCCTAATTAACCCCCACCTCCCTAGCTCGTTCAACTGTCAGTGAGAACCCCCACCGCCCCAAACAAACCGCTGGCAAGATGCCCCCCCACCTTCAATCGACGAAGCCCCCAACAAACCCACCTCATTGGTGATTAAAAAACATCGAAGATTTGCACCTGTCGGAGCACCCCCCGCCCCGCCGGCTCCACCAATTCTCATCCACCAAACCCCCACTGCCCTTACTTTAGAACCAAACTACAAACCCGTTGCCTTCCACCTCCGACCTCTACCAAGCCCACCTCACCGACTACCTGCAAACCCACACCTTGACCTCCACCTTCAAACCATCAAGCCATTTCTCTCTCTAGGCCTTGGGTTTGTCATTGATCTACAAGTACAATCTCTCTCTTTTGTTCTCGTCGATGAGATTTCGCGTCAATTTGCCATTCTCATGGATGACGCTCGTTATTCTAGGTAGTCATTTAGAGATTTTGCTTTCCACTTCGGCGACACTTCCTCCAATGGCTTCTTAGTAGATGTTTAGTGAAAGCATTTTTTTAGCATTGCATTTAAATGCAATGCAATTTTCCCCCAAATACAAAAGCATTTCATTCAAATACCAATCACATCACATTTTAAATCTAACATAATCACTATTTATTATTTCACTTTTTCTATTACTTTTATTAATTACATCATATATTCCCTCTCCCTCCTTTTTTTCTCTCTACTTTTACCCATCACATCACATATTTATTATTAAAATATAATATAAATACTTATCCCCCAAACACATATTGCATTCAAATGCAATGCTAATGTTTTTCCTCCAAATACAAATTGCATTCAATGCATTGCATTCAAACGCAATGCAAATGCAATGCGTTCACCAAACAAACCCTTAAGTCTCGTTATTGCCAAAAGTCCTAAACAGCTCCATGACGTACCTTCTTCGTCATGGACTCAAGCCTCTAATTGCTCGCCTATCCATCTCTTAGTCCTGAAGCAACACGCTTCGCATTTCCATTCTTTGGTGTCCTTCTAATGATAACAAAGCTGGTGGGAAAGTGGTGGAGGTGAGCCTTGGTAATGGAAATTTAATTTTAAGGATTTTTAATTTTTTTAAAAATTTATTAGTCATTATCTCATGAGTTAAAATGCATGATAATTGTAATACACAAACATATCTTAGCTTAAAATTCATCTAATGGCCTATAAATGAGTACTTATGATAGGTATTATTTTTGAGTACCGACCACAGTCTTGTCCAATTATAAGATATAGATAAATTGCTTAAATAATGCTAAGAGCAAATATACAAAGGTCACTAATCCTCTTTTTATTTAAACAATAAAAGCATCACACCATAGTGTAAACTTATTGTAACTATTAATTGATAAATAGAGATACATTTTCAATTTCAATGAAAAAAATCAAATTTTTGTTACTATTAATTGATATATAAAGTGGTATTTGGCTTTCAAAAAGAAAAATAAAGAGGTATTTTAAGGATAATTAAGGTGAGTGATCGATTTTTATTACCTAACTTAATTGATAACCCAACCTTTTCTTGTTTAGCTAAACGGCCTAATAAGGATTATTATGTTAAATGACCATCAATTTTGGTCAATCATTTTATCAGATTCCACACTCTTTTTCTCCCTTGTTCTTTCGACATCCAGATCTGCAAATCTCTCTCTCTCTCTTTGAAATTTGATCGTTGTTGCCATCTATGATGAATATGCAACACAATCGTTGTCAGTAGTGGCCACCATTATGCAACGACAACCTTGGGCTGGGGGTGGAACCTCCGTCGTTGAGCTTGAGTGAGAGATTGCATGAAACCGATCTCCAACAAAGATTCACAATCAACAGAGAAAGGAGGATCGTATGCAACTCTGACAGCAACCTGCAATTCAATTTCGGCATAGCTCTGGCAATGATGAGGTGTGTACAATGACGATTTCAGATCACGATCTCCTACTCCAGCGACGATCGTGATCATGTCCCTAGTAAGACCTCGTTGGAAAAGAGAGAAAGAGAGAGGCTTGGGAAAGAGGAGGTCTTTTTTTATTTTTTTATATAGTTAATTAGTGACTTACTATAGCTAATCACTAATTGACCAAAAAATTAACATTTTGTTTATGGATAATTAGTATTTGATTGAAAAAATTAGTGAATAACTAAAGTTAATCATTGATTGATCAGTAGTCAATCACTGGATTGACTATTTACAAAATTAATTGATCATTTTAAGAGGAAAAAAAAGGTGTTTTAACTATTTTTCAAAAACTTGAATCATTCATTAAAAAAAAAAAACTTATTAAAAAAAGTCATTTAATTATAAATCCCTATTTTCAAAGAAAAAAAATCAAATAGGAAGAAACCCTTGTCTCTTTTCAGCAACTAACAAATATTTGTCCTTCATGACAAATTTTCTTTTTGTCTCCATTTATGACATCTCAAAGAAATGAAGGGGAAGGCGAGAGTGGGGTTGGTGCTTCCGTCCTCCTCCTTGTGTTTCCAATTGACGGCTACGATTAATTGCCTGTTTCAATTTTTTTTTTTAATTGTTATCAAGGAAACGGATTCTAATGATATATTGTCATCTTAACGTGATTGAATCATGATTTAGATACATTTGTATATTTTTACATTGGAATACAACACAAAAGAGTTTGCATGTTTCGTATCAATAATATACGTGTTTTACTATTAGATCTTATTAAAACTATGTATCAAAATAGAAGGTTTATGGTATATATCATTTCTATCAATTAAAAAACAAAATCCTATATATTATTTTTTTTTCCAGGTATTTTGAATAAATCTTCACAAAACATTTGATATGATAACTCCTTTCACATTGCCAAGTATTGCGTTGTTTAAACATTTTTTATTTCTTGATATACGCATTAATCGATCATCATGATGTGTTCTCATCGTTGAATGTTTCAACTTTCAACTATACTCACAGTTCATTTTCTAACCTTTTTCTTCTTCCTATTAAATATACAATAACTTACAATCAATGTGATAAGGAAAAAGAAATTAAAAAAAAAAATTGTGCTTTATAGTCCACCGGGCGTGAAATAAAAAATGAACAAAATAAAAAAAGAGCAAAAGTGGGATACTTACGCATTTTGACATTCACCAATGGTGCAATTGACCAACATATCCTAATATTCGGATGGCTTCTAGAGCCTTTCCATTATCTTCTTGGGTGGTAGGGCTCACCAAACTACTGCAACTAATTTTTATGATAATTCAGCTTTTTCAAGGGTCCCTCTCAAGAACATTAATTATTTATAAAAATATTTTCTTTTTCTGCAACTAACCCATCTAGTTTTAATAATTAATAAAGTACTTTGTTGACAAAATTTCCTCTCACGGGTCCTTCTCACCCTTACTCTTTTAATAAAAACTTTTTGCATTGTCTTCCTCATCCATTCAACTCACCTGATTAAAGTCACCATCAATTCAGTGATTTTTCACAGTATTTCCATGTCTTTTTTAACTGTTTTCAATTATCTTTATTTTCCTATGAACTTCATATTACTTGCTACCTTTTTTTTTTTTTCTATTTTGAATGAAAATGTTTCTCCATTTAATAGTTTGAAATACATGAATGAACCCATTTTAGTCTGATTCTTGGTTTTTGAGGCAAGTTGGGAAAAAAAACTAGTTGTTAAACGATATGTCAATTTTAATATTTCCAATTGCAGCTTTTCACGAAGCTTTATTTTTGAACTAGTAATGGCAATGGTTTTTTTTTTTTTTTTTTAAGATGTTTCAATGTTTATCCTTTCAGGGTTTGGTCACGAGATAATTGCATTGTGTTAGGTCCTATACAAATCTGTTTTGCCGTCCAAAAGCTTATATTAAGTTCTAACAATTTCTAAAATGTATAAACTACAAATTATTATTTTTATTTTAATTTGAAGCATTGAACTTTTTATCTTATAATAAAATTAGATATAAAATTATTATTAAATAATATCTGTAATTAAATTTTAAACTATAATTTAAAATTGTTCATAAAGCGATCAAATATAATGTATAGACGGTAGATGTGAGAATGAATGTATAATGATTAGAGAAAGTTTCTTTCCTCTCCAATCTAATTTATTTATACTTATTGAATGAGAAATAAAATCAACTAGTATATTAATTTTGAGTTAAACATATACTAAGGATTTTTTTTGTTAATTCATTATATTTTTCGAATTCAAGGGCGAATGCTATTTTGATCTCTAATTTTAAAACCATTCTTAAACAAGTTCTTGAACTATATATATAAAGTGTTACTCCAGAGTTAATTAAGGATATGTAAAATTATAAAATTAACCACGACAATCATACATCCCATGTGTTTTTTGCATCAAGATTGGAATAGCCTAATTGCATCAAGAACTATCTCGAGACAACTTTACAGATCAACTATTATTCAATACATAACATTTTAAAAATTAGAAACCAAAATAATATCCAATCTATAATACAGGAGACATTTTTTTTTATAGACCAATACAAACAAGAAAATAAATTTTAGCTTGTTTCAAAGTACCAATTAATATATATCTTGAAACCATTGAGGGTAGTCCAGTTGGTGAGAGATGGCGGATAAGGATTTACATCTTCAAAGTTCAAGGGTCTTGAGGTGGTATATTCAAAGTGTTTTAAGTGCTTACCAACCAAAAATAACAATATATTTCTTCCTTTCTCTCTCCTCCTACCTCTACAGCCATCGGATCTTTGACACCACCAAGGAACAAACAGATCGGTTGTAAGCAAATTGGTATTTTTCGAATTTGCAATGGTTGAAGATCTCTTTATTCCAGCCTCTAGTAAGGCCTTTTTGTGGGTTGATATATACTGAAAACTTTAGAAAAATACCACAAAATTATATTTTAGATTGATTTTTATAAAATAAAAAAAAAACTTACAAAAAATACAATTAGTAAACGATTCATTTATTAATAAAAAATATTCATTTGCCGTTCGTTTAAATAATTCATTTATTAGTATAAATTATTTATTGATCATTCATTTATCATTTAATTACAAAATTATTATTTTTAAAATTTTTTCTCTCCACTGTCTCTTGCTTGTCTATGGTTGTCATGCAATCCTCAGCGTGCCCATCTTCTCTCTCTCCTATTTTCTCTTTGCTCACCGGAAACTAGAGACTTCTTGGCAGAGTTCGTGAGGTCCACAAGGAAGACCCAATCGCAATCGTTGGAGCTCGAACAATCTAGCATCTGGATGGAAGATCTAGTGCCAAAGGAGATCAGTGTCACTCGCGGCTTGTCGCAATTCAGTATTGGTATAGAGATCAGAGCTCACAATGGATTTGAGGCCTGCGTGCAATGATGGAGCTCACGGCTGTTGCGGAAGACTGAACAATGGGCAACTTCAGTGGCAACGTGATCTACCATACCAAACTCCAGGCATTGCCCACAGCCGCGCTATCACTGTCTCTGGCTTCATCCTCTTCGATCGAAATTAGAGAAAGAGAGAGAAGGTGAGCTGCTCTGGAAAGACTCGCCACTTCTTGTTGAAGACTAGTACTTGCGTTGGAGATCAGAGCCACGTTGCCATGTCCTACTCCAGTGATTTTGTCAGAGTGTAAGGAGAGAGGGAAATGGAAGAGAGAGAGAGAGAGAGTGAGGGTGAGGGCAAAAAGAGAGAGGAGAAAGATAAGGGAAGAGAGAGAAAGAGGGAGATGGTAGGGAGAGAAAAATAATAAAAAATTTTGATTTATCAAATATAATGAAAGATATGACATTTTTTACAATGAAAGTTATGACCTTTTTTACAAAAATTTTTTAATTTATGACAAAAATCAATCCATTATACCCTAATTATCCCCGTTACAAGTCATTTAATCACATAACTAGCTATAATTGGAGATTTTATTCGAAAATCTTAAAACTTAAAAAGAAAAAGGCTTTTAGAGCGCATGCAAATAGGCAACACAACCTGTTTATGTTTTCTTTCCGTTTTCCACCTTGTAGAATGTTGGTGCCGTTTTGTAAAATGCAGTCGTTCTCTCTCTTGTTTTGATCTAGTATCTTTTATGTTTCTTTCCCTTTTCCACCGTGCAGAATGCTGGTGCCTTTTGTAGATTGTTGTCGTTTTTTCACATGTTTTGATCTAATGTCGTTTATGTTTTCTTGCCGTTTTCCACCTTGTAGTTTCCCGTTTTAATTGCCGTTTTCAATTTAGATTGTTTTGGGTTTGAATAAGGAAGTAAATAGCATATTTTAAAAAATAATTGATATAAATAACAAATTTTGAAAATATTTATAATAAATAATAAATAAATATATCATATAAATAATTTATTTAAGATAGATTTATTAGAAAAATAACGTGATTACATATTAAATAAATAATTTATCCACGTGTTTATCAAGTAAACAATATTTATATCTTGTAAATATATTATTTACTTAAAAAAATTTATATTTATTTAATAAATATATTATTTATTATAAATATTTTAAAAGCTTCTTACTTATTTTAATTATATTTTAAAACTATGATGTATAATAATGTCCCTACAATTAATTGGGCTTTAATCCAGGTGTTTCAGCCCAACAAGTTTTGAGCATCTAAGCCCAAATTATGGAAACCAAAGTCTAAGGCCATTCATGCAGACTACAAATCGATACCAATCCATGCATTGACCAACGACCGACCACTAGAACCGAACTCACAAAATCAATGTTGGAAACTGAACATTTTAGTCAAAAAACTGAGTTACTCGACTAGGTTTTCGGTGTCAACCTCTCAGTTTCAGTTTCAAACCAAACCAAATGACGTTGGGTGTGTGGCACGGTTTTTGTGACTCTGACTTAGTGTTCTTCGTGTTCTCCAGTGAGTCACTAGCACCAAATTTCTTCTTCATCTTCATCTTTTTCTCCTTTTTCTTTGATTTTGACTTCTGTAAGTGTTCTCCGGTGACAGTCCAGCTCCAAATTTCTTCTTTTCTTCTCTATCTTCTCTAACTTTGACTTCTAGTCTAGCAAAGCTCCTTGCATCCTTGAAACTCCTCCTCTCTCTGCCCAGGTCTCTTTTTCTCCTGCATTTATCGGAGACTATCCAACCTCACGCCATCGCTAAAGCTGAGCCCCTTGCCGAGTTTGCCGACCGACACCACACCAAAATTGAGATTTCTTCATGTTAGTCGGCCATTAGTTTCACTCCTCGAAAACCGATAACTTTGGTTTCAGACTAAAACTAAAATCAAAAGTCAATTTTCGATTGATGTTCATCCCTAAACCAAATAGATCAGACTCCTAAGATGCTCGGGAAAACCAACTGTTCAACCTAGAAAGGAAAACATTCCAGACAATGACAAGATAAAAAGTGAAGAATAGAGAAAAGTTCAAGAGAGAGAGAAAGATGAAAAATAGTGGATTTGGGAAGGACCAACACAACTCAGTGTGAGCAGCATTTGTATTTATCTAAGCTTATAATATTCAAAGCGTAAACTAATAGAAGGATTAACAATATCTAATTTGTTGTAACTAACTTCTACAGTCTATTATTAGTTAACAGAATCTATTACAAACTTTAACTAATACGGAAAGCAAAGCATAAGCTTACACAGAACACTAAACTCTTAATCAACATAATGCTTATCATGACCTAAATCTAAAGAAAGTTCTCGACCAACTTGAAAATTATAGTGATAAAAAAACATGAAAGAGAAACAGTAAATAAAACTCTATAAAATAAAGTTATTTTTATTATTTTTATAGATTTAATTGGCTAGATTTATGAGTATTTTAATTTGTTTTGGGTCAATTTAATTTATTTTTACTTAAATTTTAATATAAATTAGTTTATTTTGATTTATTTTACTTTATTTAATTTTTTTGTTTCATTTTATTTTATTTTATTTTATTTATATTAATTTAGTATGTTTTTATTTAATTTATCCATCTAAATTATTAATTAATGGTCCGTTTGGTGAACGCATTACATTTGCATTGCGTTTGAATGCAATGCATTGAATGTAATTTGTATTTGAAAGAAAAGCATTAGCATTGCATTTGAATGCAATGTGTGTTTGGGTGAAAAGTATTTGAATTGTATTTTAATAATAAATATGTGATGTGATGGGTAAAAGTAGAGTGAAAAAATGAGAGAGAAAGAGAGTATATGATGTAATTAATAAAAGTAATAGAAAAAGTAAAATAATGAATAATGATTATATTGGATTTAAAATGTGATGTGATTGGTATTTGAATGAAATGTTTTTGTATTTGGGGGAAAATTGCATTGCATTTAAATGCAATGCAAGTTGAAAGTGTGTACCAAATGGGGTATAAATAATTAAAAAAATGAGATCTTCTATCAAATTTTCACTAATTTGGAGAGCCAAACTGTACCTTGATCATGTAAAACGTGGTTCTATATATATATATAATACACATATATATGTATATTTTCATTTTCATTTTTTCCTTTTAAATTATATAATTTTAAAAGATAATTTGCTAACTAGGTATATAAAGGCCATACGATTAATTCTATCTGCATTTTTTTTTTTTGGGTTAACGAGTTTAGGACAAAATGGCCAAAACGATAGAACTTTCAATAAATCAAGAACTGATTTGTAATATTTTCAAAATTTTAGGACTAAAATAGGACAAAGAACAAAGTTCAGTGGCCAAAATAAAAGTGGAAGGCTCTGGAACCGCCAAACTCCCACGACAATCTAGCGAACTCGCTAGTGAAGAAGGCACGAGAACCTCCTCGAAATTCCCCCCCACCCCTTGAAATTACTCCTCAATCCTCATTTGGTCGCCCCTATAAATCTTAATACCCGAACTGCCCCTGCCTCCCAGTTCGATATTTACTCACGAAACGTTTCTTGTATTTCATCAACCGCTTTCTCGCACTCTAGCTCTCGCTTGCAATCTTGTGTTGTTTGTTTGCTTGATTTTGAATTTGAATTTCGGTGGTGGTGGTGGTGATCGAAATCCATGGCGGAGGTTCAGATGGGAGAGACGGAGACGTTCGCATTCCAGGCGGAGATCAACCAGCTTCTCAGCCTCATCATCAACACTTTCTACAGCAACAAGGAGATTTTCCTTCGTGAGCTCATCAGTAATGCCTCTGATGTACGTCTTCTTCTCTTTTTCATACTCCAATATATGAATCCAATTGAATCTCATGTTAAGACTTAGTCTAGTGTTCAGAATCTGTTCCTCTGATTTTTTTTTTTTTTTTTTGCTGTTTTATCAGTATAAGAACTATGCAAATCGGTTAGTGTTGTTGATGCCAAAAGAAACAAGAATAAAAAATAAAAGATGGGAATATATATATATGTATATAACCATACAAGTCTCTGCGTGTGTGTGTGTGTGTGTGTGTGCGTGTGTGTGCGTGTGTGTGTGTGCGCGCGCGTGGAACGTATGAATTTGAATTATTTAAGGACACTAAGGTTGTGTGTGTGGAACGTTTAAATTGGAACTATTTAACGAAACTAGGATAGATGAATTATTTGAACTATTTAACGAAACTAAGATGAGAGTTGAATTATTCGAGGTTGGTTGTAACTGGCAGAACTGCAACTGTTTTACGCACTTAGGTTTAGTTGAGTTTCTGTATTTTCTGAGTTGTGTACAAAACTATGCTAAAGTAAGTTGAACGATATTGTGAAGTTTCATTGTATATATATATATATTTTTTTTTTGGATTTTGGATCTTAGATTGTTGATGTTATGGTTAGAACTTTGGAATTGTTATTGATTGTTTGGGATTTTGCTTTGTAGGCATTGGATAAGATCAGGTTCGAGAGCTTGACGGACAAGAGCAAGCTCGATTCACAGCCGGAGCTTTTCATCAGGATTGTCCCTGACAAGGCTAACAATGCTCTCTCTATCATTGACAGTGGCAGTGGCATGACCAAAGCAGGTATATTATTTACTGGCTCGATTCTTTTAGCACACCGTTAATGGAAGTTTTCAAGTAATGAGGGTTTAGGTTCTAATCGTAATTGAATTGGTTGGTTTGTGCTAGATTTGGTGAACAATTTGGGTACCATTGCGAGGTCTGGTACCAAGGAGTTCATGGAGGCATTGCAGGCTGGCGCTGATGTGAGCATGATCGGTCAGTTTGGTGTTGGGTTTTACTCCGCTTACTTGGTTGCTGAGAAAGTCATTGTGACGACCAAGCACAATGACGATGATCAATACGTGTGGGAGTCACAGGCCGGCGGGTCTTTTACGGTTACAAGGGATGTTAATGGAGAGCCATTGGGGAGAGGAACTAAGATTACCCTCTTCCTCAAGGAGGACCAGGTAAGAATACAACCCAACCCACCTCATTTCTATTGCTTGAAATCAAAGACATTTTCATGTTGATATTGGGTTATTGACTAAGTTTCATCTTTTATTGTTTTGTTTTGTAGTTGGAATACTTGGAGGAAAGAAGATTGAAGGACCTGGTGAAAAAGCACTCTGAATTCATTAGTTATCCCATTTACCTTTGGACTGAAAAGACCACCGAGAAGGAGATTAGTGATGATGAGGGCGAGGAAACCAAGAAGGAAGAAGAAGGAAACGTAGAGGAAGTCGATGAGGAGAAAGAGAAGAAGAAGAAAAGGAAGGTTAAGGAAGTGAGCCATGAATGGCAACTCATCAACAAGCAAAAACCAATTTGGTTGAGGAAACCTGAGGAGATCACAAAGGAGGAGTATGCGTCCTTCTACAAGAGTCTTACCAATGATTGGGAGGACCACCTTGCCGTCAAGCACTTTTCTGTTGAAGGGCAGCTTGAATTTAAAGCCATTCTCTTTGTTCCTAGGAGAGCCCCATTCGATCTGTTTGACACCAGGAAGAAGATGAACAACATCAAGCTCTATGTCCGCAGAGTTTTCATCATGGACAACTGTGAGGAGCTCATTCCTGAGTACCTTGGATTTGTGAAGGGTGTAGTGGACTCCGACGATCTGCCTCTCAACATCTCTCGTGAAATGCTACAACAGAACAAGATTCTCAAAGTTATCAGGAAGAATCTGGTTAAGAAATGCATTGAGATGTTCAACGAGATTGCCGAGAACAAAGAGGATTATGCAAAGTTCTATGATGCGTTCTCCAAGAACATCAAGTTGGGTATCCACGAGGACAGTCAGAACAGGGCTAAGTTGGCTGACCTGCTTAGGTACTACTCAACCAAGAGTGGTGATGAGATGACCAGCCTGAAGGACTACGTTACAAGGATGAAGGAAGGCCAGAAAGACATCTATTACATCACCGGTGAAAGCAAGAAGGCAGTCGAGAATTCTCCATTCTTGGAGAGGCTCAAGAAGAAAGGCTATGAAGTGCTCTTCATGGTCGATGCTATTGATGAGTACGCTGTGGGGCAATTGAAGGAGTATGATGGAAAGAAGCTCGTTTCCGCAACAAAAGAAGGACTTAAATTAGACGACGAGTCGGAGGAAGAGAAGCAAAAAAAGGAGGAGAAAAAGAAGTCGTTCGAGAATTTGTGCAAGACCATTAAAGAAATTCTAGGTGACAAGGTGGAGAAGGTGGTAGTATCTGACAGAATTGTGAACTCGCCGTGCTGTTTGGTCACCGGGGAATATGGATGGACAGCTAACATGGAGAGAATCATGAAGGCTCAAGCTTTGAGGGATAGCAGCATGAGCTCTTACATGTCTAGCAAGAAGACAATGGAGATCAACCCTGACAATGGCATCATGGAGGAGCTGAGGAAAAGAGCAGAAGTCGACAAGAACGACAAGTCAGTGAAGGACTTGGTTCTCCTCCTCTACGAGACCGCCCTTTTGACCTCCGGCTTCAGTCTCGATGACCCCAACACATTTGCCTCGAGAATCCACAGAATGTTGAAGCTCGGTCTTAGCATTGATGAGGATGAAACTGCAGGAGACGACGCGGATATGCCTGCATTGGAGGAGGATGGAAACGAGGAGAGCAAGATGGAGGAGGTCGACTGAGCTTTAGGTCGGAAAAATTTAGTGTGGTCGAGCTGACGAGTACAAAATCTACCAAAAATGTTTCTTGTGTGTTTATGTTGTCTGCATGGTTTGGAGTTTCGTATGTTTAGTTTTTGGTTCGAGTGTTTTTTAACTTTTTAGTAAGGACTGTGAATACTAGCTCGTGCTATTGCTATGGATAATGTTCCTGCGGCTTCTTTTGTCAAATATCTGCTATAAATCATTATGAGAATCTGAAAATACTAATATTTCTTATATTTCACTCATTTCCCTGCGCTTTGAACCGTTTTTATACTGTGTTGCGGTTCCCAAATTCTTTCTTCAAAGCCAAGTAATCACCAAAAAAAAAAAAAAAAAGGTGGACGAATAATGCTTTTCTCATCGGAATCCTGATACTTTCTACTCATTTGTTACAATTTTGTGTCTTGAAATATCGACTCATGGGTCAGTATGATCCAAAAAGACAAAAGCAATAAAACAAAATATTTTCTGATATACTTGCATTGATGTTAAATTAGAGACACGGTTTTAAAAAATATATAAAAACAAAAGTTGATCATATTACCTTGATTTGAATATTTTAAAAAAAGTTTTCGTCCCAAAAAATTGATCATTTACGTTTTATTATTTATTGTTGATTTTTTGTATTTACTATATTGGTAGGATTAATTTGTTATGAAACTATACTTTTTTTATAAAGGCATATCATTGATAAATAGTTACTAAAAAACTATAAGTATAGACCATAATCAAAATGTACAAGACATAAAGGTGTAAAAATACAAATATTATTGGAAACCAACAAACGGTTAGAAAAATAGGTGGAATTAGAGTTTCCAACTAAGGCAACAACAGACCAAAACAAGGCTGCAATAAGCTAAAGTGATGATACGCAAAGGTTAAACCCACTCAAAAAATACCAAAGCATCCCATTATCCAATAACCGGGCACCTTTCTTATAAATGATGCTCTTACAAAAACTAGTAAAACAACTATCCCATTCAATAAATTATAATTATAACATAAGAGAGCACGGGAGAGAACCGTGTGAGGGCAACACTCTCTGCTAGTTAGGACCACATTCTCGCCATCCTTGTGGCTAGCGTGCCTAGGTTTGGGGATGGTAAATGACGTTTAATTAGTACATAAAAATGCATTTTCTTTAATGTTTATTTATGTGTAAATGCTAAATTATTTGAGTTTTAATTAGATATTTCTTTTAACTTTTATTCAAAATAATTTAATTGGAAAATATCTGATTTTAACTTAAATGTTTACATATTTAAAAGAAATGCAAAAGTTTTACACAAAAGCTACAATTATTTAGCCACTCTCAGCATGCTACTTGTCCTCTCCAGCAAACAATCTCCAATTCATGCACGACATGTGGTAGCCATGAGCTGTAATCTTATTTCCTGATTTATACATTAGATATTCCTTTTTATACTCCAATCAAGCTAATTTGACAATTATAAGATTTAGATTTTACCTCAATAAACTAATTTAGTTTAGTTTCCTTTTCTCTTAGGATATATTTTACATTTTTATTTGTAATTTTTAGTTTCTCATTTTTTGTTGTTTCCCTTTTTAGCTAAGTCTCTAAAAGACTATAAATAGAGGATTATGCCTCTTATATTTTCTATTCAAGGATTGTGAGAATTTCAATATCAATATATTTTAGTTTATTTTTAATTCTTGTTTCCTAAGTTTTTCATTAGTGTGAGGCAAGTAACACACCTTTAGTGAGTGAGACACTGCTAATGAAAAGCTAAGTTAGAGAAATTTCCATCTGTAGGCATTTTTCATCTTAATTTTTAGTCTTTTTTGTTATTAACGCTTATTTTTTATTTCTTTCATCTCTTTTATTTCATGTTTATGATTTTTAAATCTATAATGATTGCAGTTTTAATTATCATATTCTGTGCACATAATCATTAGTGAGAGGTGATTTCTTTTAATTATTTTAATAATAATATTCTTTATTATATTCTATATGTGGTATTTTGTTTCTTTAAGATAACTTATTGGAATAATTATATTTGGTTTAATGAGAGTATATTAATCAAATCTAATACTTTTTAATTAATATTTGTACTTTAAAATAATATTTTCTGATTATGTGTTTAGAATATAAAACTAATAATTGATAGAATTTTAGTGATTAATAAAGGCTTTTGAATTTCTCAATCTTTTCTTTATTTAATTGTTTATTTATTTAGTTGTCTTAAGAAAAATCCAAAGAAAATAATTGCTCTTTTTATTTTATCTTGCTTATTTCTTTAAAATGTTTGTTCCTAATAATTAACATTGTTTGTTAACTTAGTCACTTCCTTTTGTGATTGACCCTCCATATTGTGTTATAATTGACTGCTTATTTAGTACACAATTTGGACATAATCAACGTTTCATACATCTCTTGCAGTTTCGAATAATTCCCTCTCCCATGACCTAGTACTCACAGTTTTAACAGGTTCCTACATCTAACGTGGCCAAATTTGAGATCGAAAATTGTCAGAAAACAAACAAAACACACCATAACTAATATAAAACTAAACTCACTATCGAAACACACATATGATGGTAGAGATCACAAAAAGGCAATACAAAAGAGTTTTGGGTGGGAAGTCCCCTCCCTTCTTACATAAACATCAATAGTAAAAAAAATCAATTAAAAAAAATTTAGACAAACCACCAACACTCAGCCCATCGGATTAAAGATTTTCTCTGCTAGAAGGACACAATAGATTGTCAGTGACTTGGATTGCAGTAGTTCCATTGCAATGGCGGCTACTCCTTGTGCGGTTAACAGCAATAATTGGTTAAGATCCCCTAAGAAATGACTTGGTGGACCCAAACTAGACACCGACAGGTAGCTCTCATCGTGCACAAATCTCGAGATTATAGTGGACCCTTACCTGCATGCGATGCCCGTTGGCCTTTTTGACGCACACTTAACCTATAACTTCCAGCACCACCAACCATACTTCGGGGCAAATCAAACATTGGTGACTCTCTAGACAAAAGATGGAGGCCAACAGCCAGTTGACGCACCAGCCATCGACCTCAATAAAGTTTGTCTTATGTTCTTTCTTTCTTTATGTGACTATTATCAATATTTGATAAATATATTTTTTCCCCCTTAATGACATTGTCAATATGACAATGATCATGATAAAACTTAGAATGTACTATATAGTATTGTCATTTAGATGTTAAATAATTAGTGATAAAAACCTTACAGTATAAATATCATACGACAAAATATAATTGTCGAAGTGATAAAATTATTACTATAATGAACATAATAGTATTTCACCTTATCGAAACATTACTTGATTATAACGTGGTCATTATCATTATTAATCTTTTCTATAAATGAAAATTTGAAAAAATATTTCAGAAAAACACTTAACTTCCATTAAAATTGGTTATACTTCACTGAAATAAAAGAAAAAATTACATGTAAAATGAAAATTTGAAAAGTAAAAACGGCAGCATTATTCTATTAGAAAACGAAAATCCAGAAAAAAAAAATTCAAAAAAAATTGGCTACATCCTTAAAAGTATGTTACAATACACGAAAGTTCATCAAATAAATTGGAAAGTCGGGAAATAAAATAGTAAAACAACCAAATCTCTTTAAAAATAGGTAACAATATAACTATCTCATATAGGTCCTTGGATGGGGAGTACCTCAATTTACCTATCTTAATAACATTTGTGTGGCTTGAAGAACATTTCGAGATTTAGACAATTGCAGATGATATAACTAGTAAATATGTTCCTCTTCAACATATTTTATTGTTTTAAAGGAATTACGCTTACTTGTTTTTTTTTTTTAAATTTTAATACAGGTAGCTATAAGGTTTTCTATGACTTTTACCATCGCCAAACTATTACGAAGGCTTTTGCTTCTGTTCAATATATGAGGATGGAAGTAACTTTGGTTGGTTAATCTGATCAGTTCATCGATGGTCAACAAGTATGATAATAGTAATGATGATCTTCCACATATTTTGTGCGCATTTCATTGGTGGCTTTAAAAAACCTTGCAAATTGCCTTACGTTACAGGTGTGGTTTTGACAGTACTGACTACATCTTTTAATATAATTGGTTATTCCTTATCTCGGGACCAAATTAGCTATTGGACATTAAAAATTGTGATTGATGCACTAAAAGCGATTCCTCTATAGGATCACCCTTAATAGAGTTATTATATTGAAGTACTAGTGTGAGACAATCCATTTTGACTCATTTTTGTAGTTTAAACATTTTTGTATTTTTCCTTATAAAAAATATTTCAATTAATAACAATGGTAACAAATAAAAGACTCTGAACAATTTTTTTTTTTCCAAAAAAAGCAACGCAGAAATTTAAAAAAAAAAAAAAGAACGCACACACATATCAACAAAAAACATAGGAGGGTAAACAAGGAGAAAAAGAAGGTAATTTAAATTTTGTTCAAATTTGTAAATAAATTTGTTAGTGCTCATTTTTTAAAAAAAGGGTGTTCAAATATGATCATTTTGTGGCTTCTTTGCAAATTGATTTAAGAACTCATTAGGGATTATTTGAAACTTTCATTATAGGAATTCCCTTTTAAAGAACGGAGGGGGCGGGGAATTGAACCCAAGACAGTTTCTTTTATCCTATTTTTTGCAATACTCAAAATGCTTCTCGAGTTTACTTCTTCTCATTGTAGGTCGATGTTGTTTTATTCTTTTTTTTTTTTTCTCTCTCCCCCCAATAATTGTAATGAAGTTTTCTGTTTAGCCAGTGTCATTTCCATTAATCTTGATTTTGATGAGACCGTCGTGTTCTCAGCTTCCGCCCGTTACTTTGTTCACATCGTTTTAGGCTTTTGTCCTTTGTATGTTTACTTTACAGTTCCAATATATTTGTGTGTGTGTGTGTGTGTGTGTGTGTGTGTGTATATATATATATTTGCCGTGATCTTATTCTAATTTGGTTCTGTTAATCTGGTCTGGATGTGTTTGTCGTTTCTAGGATCCTATCCTCTTCTTTGAACTCGGGTTGTGTGTAATTTCGTGTTGTTTATGCTACGTTTGTGTATTCAAGTCGATGTCGTTTGTTTTGGCGAAGTACACTGTTTATATTTAACTCGGTTTGATCGTGGTTTTTAAGATTCTTTACAATATTTAAGTGACTTTGTTTTTACATTGTATTACTCTCTCTCTCTGTGTCTCTCTTCGGTTGCATGTTTAACAAGGTTTAATGTTGATGTCGTTTTTAGATTGCTGCTATAGTGCCATTTTTATGTTCTTGTCGTTTTATTTTGTTGTTTTCTATGAGTGTGTTATATTTCTTTGAAGACGTTTTTAGGTTGATATTTCTTCTATTTATCTTTATCGCTTACGTTATTCGATTTTTTTTTTTTAAATTGACGTTGTTTTTAAATGAAATACCGATTTCAGTTAATGTTGATTTGGTATGGACTTCGTGTTCTCTCAAGGCTCCCACTGTTATTTATTTTGATGTCGTTTATAAATTTGTTCTTTGTATGTTTATTAAAATTTGTTTTTTTTTTTTTAAGTATTTATTGAGAAAGCCATTTAAATATATTATAATGAATACAATATACGCTTGTCCTCCTTCTCCTTTTTGGATTCGATTTTGATAAATATTAATTTGGCAAATACATAATTTTTACGGTTCTTTCTTGTTATTTATGGGTAATATTGTTTTTTTTAAGGATGTCGTTAACATGGAATTTATATTCATGTTGCTTTAAGGGGCTCATTGTTTTCTCACGCAAACGTCGTTGTCAACTATTTTCTATTTGGGATGCATAATGTCGTCCGTCACTCTGGGTTCCTTTTATTTAGAAGTCGTTTGGAGAAATTTTTCATTTTAATTTTACTCAAATACAATATAATTTTACACCAAACACAAATTTTACAACAGTGTTATAAAAATAATTACTATTCAAAATATTTTTAAAACAATCACATCAACTTTTCAACTCCACTATTTATCTCTACTTTTGCCAATCATATCAACTTTTCAACTTTAAAATACTTTTCATCCAAACACATATTTCATTCAAATACAAAACAAATACTTTTTAACCAAATATAACATTCAAAAAACAAATTTCATTCAAATACAATCAAAATACAATGCGTTTACCAAACACCCCTTTAATGTTTGTCTTTTTTACTAATAACTATTAACTAGTTAGTAGGTTTGGAATCGTTTCACTTATATTCCCTCATGTATGTCGTATTTCAAGATTATTGTCGTTATTAAATTTGATGTCGTTTTTGAGCTACATGTCGTTTTTTCCCGCCATTTGTAGATTTGCGCAGTCGTGTTCATTATGATTTCGTTTATCAAATCGATGTACTTTGTTGACGACGTTTTGAGAGTTCTTAGCATCACATAATCTGGTATCGTTTCCTGATATTGCTGTTCCAATTGATATCGTTTTTTATGGATTTATCTGTCGTTTTTCAATGAACTTTCATTTTTTTTATTAATAACTATTAACTAATTAGCAGGTTTGGAACACTAAGTGCGTGTTTGGTTTTGTTTTCAAAACAGATTTCACGATTCCCTAGGAAATCGATTTCAAAATCGGTGTGAAATTGTGTTTGGTAGGGGTGTTCGTTGGGTGAGTTGGGTGGATTTTTGACATTTTTCAACCCACCCAATGAAGATTGGGTGGGTTGAAAAATTTTTTCACCCACCCAATTAACCCAATATACAAAATCGACCCACCCAATTAAAGTTTGGGTGGGTTTGACGGGTTTTTCGGGTTCGTCGGGTTCGACAATTTATAAAAATAAAATAATAAAACATGACTTAAAAATTTAATCACAAATCAAAATACAAGCTCAAATATTCAAATAAAGAAGTCATGTAAAGATAATAAGAACTAATTAAAACATGCTTTTAATGAATACTAAGAAACATCAACCACAAAGAATCAAACCTATTTCACAAGAATAATCTCTAACTCCAATGTGTATAGTAACAAGAACTAAAGCCAGATAAATTGAAATAAACTTGAAATCTTATTCCTAAATCCTAACGAAAGGGAGGATTAAGGGAGGCTAGTGACAAGTGGCGGTTAGGGTTGGGCAAGGGCAAGGCACGAGACGAACACGGGCTTGGGGAGCCAAAAATGAATACGTCGAGGGGTGACGGCCGATGGTCGAAGAAAGGGACGATTGGAGGAGGCTGATGGGACATCGAGTTTGGTAAGGGCAAGGCACAAACTTTGGCTTGGGAGGAGGCATAAATGGAAAATGACAGTCGGCTCAACAAAATTGGCTTAGGTTAGTCATTATATTTTTTCTAAATATAAAAAAAAAATTCATTGGGTGGGTTGGGTTTTGGTCGGGTTTTAGAATTCCAACCCGAACCCACCCAATTTGACATCGGGTTGGGTAGGTCAACCCGACTTTTTTTTGGGTCCGACGTGGACCCAACCCGTCGGGTTTTCCTTGGGTGGGTTGGGTGGGTTATTTGGGTTTTCGGATTTTTTGTTCACCCCTAGTGTTTGGTTTGTATTATTTTTGAATATAGATTTCAAAACGAATCCAAAATCTCCTTTGCTCCCAACGTAAAATTGAAAACGACTAAAAGTCGTTTTCTCTGATTTCATTTTTCTTATTTCTCTGATTTAATTATTATGATTAATTAAGATTTAATTGATATAGTAATTACTTAAATATTATGGTTATTAATTTTAATTCATTTTTTAATTAAAAATTTTTATTAATTTTTAATTTTTGGTATTCATAATAATTTTTTTAAATCAAACATAAATATGTTTTTATAGAATACTTATAAAATGACTGGTTTTCAAAAATATAACCAAACATAGTTTCACTTTTTTGTTTCTCAAAACATACATTCAGAAAATAAAACAAAACACAATTTCAGAAACGTTCTCAGAATTGTTTTCAAAATGATCCCAAATTCAGAGAATTTAAAAACATAACAGATTTTAAAAATAATACCAAACACTACCTAATATTTTCTCATGTACGTCGTTTTTCAATATTATTGTCTTTATTACATTTGTTGTCGTTTTTGAGCCGCCGTTTGTAGAGTTGCGTAGTCGTGTTCATTATGGTTTCGTGTATCAAATCGATGTCCTTTGTAGACGACGTTTTGAGAAGCATCACATAATTTGGTATCGTTTTCTGATATTGCTATTCCAATTGATATCGTTTTTTTATAGATTTATCTCTTGTTTTTCCACAAGATTTCGTTTTTTTTTTTTTTTCTTTTTTAATTTGACATGAGGATTCAAACATTCATTACATGAAATTACCGTTTTAGATTATAATCTAACTTTTTTTTCTTTTTAGTGGCTAAATATTCGGCGGAATCGATAACAATTTTGTGTTCCGTTTCTCGGAGGCGGAAACGGCGAGGTGGGAACTGAGTAAAGGATGAGTGAACAATGGTAAAGTTGACGACCCAGAACTCTAGATGCTTCTTAGCTTAAGAAAAGAAAATAATTTCCCGCAAAAAATAAAAATAAAAACAGAGAGTAAAAGTAAACGGCAACGACCGGAGCGTGATCACATAACTCTCTTCCAGCTCCACAACTCAAACGGCGCGTGAGAGTCACATTCCCTCCTAAGAAATTTTGGGATTAAAGAAAAAAAGAAATTATAAGAAAAAGGAAAACAACTATAAACGCATTAGAAAAGAAAGTGGTCTGATCCGAACTGAACTGAGTGTCGTTTTGTTTCAATGCCGTTCATAAGTTGTTGTCGCTTACATCTTTTTCTGGGATTAACGTCGATATTCATGTGATGTCGTTTATCTTTTCTCATTGTTTCCGTCCTTGCGTCGTTGCGACTTCCTTTGTACCGTCGTTTTTCGATTCTTGTCGTTTTTTCTGGTTTTACCCAAAAAAAAAAAACCGTTGTCAATGACCAGCATGGCACAGACTGCGCGTGAGATAGAAATCAGAATTCCCCCGCTGGTCCCAGTCGAATAATAATTTTCTAAATTTTAAAAATAAATAATTAAAAATAATTAAAGAAACAACCAATAGAGAAGAATCTAGAACCCGCGAAAATTGATATGAACGTCTCTTGACAATTTCATAACCACCTTCGTTTCCCACAGAAAAAAAAAAAAATGAAAAAGAGAAAAAGGAAGCCTCTAGAATCCCCTCACACTATAAATAAGAGCCTCCTTTACTCCCCCACTCCGCAACCAAACGCAAGAAACGCATTCCGAAGTTCAAATTCGATAATTCGATTCCAAGCGTTCTTTCCTATCCTGCTTATCAGAACAACAATCTCTCTGTTTTTCGCTTAGCTCGGAAACAATGGCGGAGGTTCAGATGGGAGAGACCGAAACATTCGCATTCCAGGCGGAGATCAACCAGCTTCTCAGCCTCATCATCAACACTTTCTACAGCAACAAGGAGATTTTCCTTCGCGAGATCATCAGCAATGCCTCTGATGTACGTCCTCACTTCTTTTTCAATCGTAATTGCGTCGATTTCCTTTCTTTCTTTTTTGTTTTTCCATTATTTCTTTTCTGCTTGTATTTGGCTGATGAATTCTGGGATTGAAGGTTTGAAGTTTGAGGAAATTTTATATCAGGACTTTGGACTTCGTAATCGGAATCTGATCTTCTGGAAGTTCACTTTTTTTATTTTTTATTTTTTATTTTTATTTTTTTGCTGCTTTACCAGAATATGAACTATACAAATCTGAATCTTTTTTTTTTGTGGGTTAAATAGAAATATGCAAATCTGTTACACAATGTGTTGTTGTTACACAGAGAGAGAGAGAGAGAGAGAGAGAGAGATGAAGGAAAATTATAGGCCATTGGTGGTGAAAAGCACAAGTTTGTGTGAATATATACACATATATGTTTGGTAAAAATAATAGTAATAGGGAAAAAAAAAAAAAAAAGGATACAGATGTTAATGGATTGGAACTAATTAGTTAAATTAGCATGGGTAATTGAAGTCCTTGAGTTTGGTTCTTACAGGCATTGGACAAGATCAGGTTCGAGAGCTTGACTGATAAGAGCAAGCTTGATGCTCAGCCCGAACTCTTTATCAGGCTTATTCCTGATAAGGCCAACAAGACCCTCTCTATTATTGACAGTGGTATTGGCATGACAAAAGCTGGTATGTAATTCTCTCATCCTATTATCATGCATTGAAAACATTGCTTCCCTTATTAGAAAAATCACTGTTCACTGTATTTGAATTTCTATTCTAATCGGGTTAATTTCTTGGTTTGTTTTTCAGATTTGGTGAACAATTTGGGTACCATTGCAAGGTCTGGAACGAAGGAGTTCATGGAGGCCCTGCAGGCTGGGGCTGATGTCAGCATGATTGGCCAGTTTGGTGTTGGGTTTTACTCGGCTTACTTGGTTGCTGAGAAAGTTATTGTGACAACCAAGCACAATGACGATGAGCAGTACATATGGGAGTCGCAGGCTGGCGGGTCTTTCACGGTCACCAGGGACAGCGATGGTGAGCAGTTGGGCCGAGGGACTAAGATCACCCTCTTCCTCAAGGAAGACCAGGTGAGCATTTTTTTTTTTTTTTGATAAATTTTGTGGTTATCAGTTTTCAAATGTTATATTTAAGGATAAATTACTAAGATTGTAAGAATTTGGAGTCTGGCTGTGAACATTTTGTTCATTTTTCTTGTTGCAGTTGGAGTACTTGGAGGAGAGAAGACTGAAGGATCTTGTGAAGAAGCACTCCGAGTTTATCAGCTACCCCATTCACCTTTGGACGGAGAAGACCACTGAGAAGGAGATCAGTGATGATGAGGAGGAGGAGACTAAGAAGGAAGAGGAAGGGGAAATCGAGGAGGTTGATGAGGAAAAAGAGAAGAAATCTAAGAAGAAGAAGGTTAAGGAGGTGAGCCATGAGTGGCAACTCATCAACAAGCAGAAACCGATTTGGCTGAGGAAGCCCGAAGAAATCACAAAGGATGAGTATGCCTCGTTCTACAAGAGCCTTACCAACGATTGGGAAGACCATCTAGCTGTCAAGCACTTCTCCGTAGAAGGGCAGCTGGAATTCAAGGCCATCCTTTTCGTACCGAAGAGAGCCCCGTTTGATCTGTTTGACACCAGGAAGAAGATGAACAACATCAAGCTCTATGTCCGCAGGGTTTTCATTATGGACAACTGTGAGGAGCTCATTCCTGAGTATCTCGGATTTGTAAAGGGTGTGGTGGATTCTGATGATCTGCCTCTCAACATCTCTCGTGAAATGCTACAACAGAACAAGATTCTCAAGGTCATCAGGAAGAATCTCGTCAAGAAGTGCATTGAGATGTTCAATGAGATTGCCGAGAACAAAGAGGACTATGCTAAGTTCTATGATGCATTCTCAAAGAACTTAAAGCTGGGTATTCACGAGGACAGCCAGAACAGGTCCAAGTTGGCTGACTTGCTCAGGTACCAATCAACCAAGAGTGGCGATGAAATGACTAGCTTGAAGGACTACGTTACAAGGATGAAGGAAGGGCAAAAAGACATCTACTACATCACTGGCGAAAGCAAGAAGGCTGTTGAGAACTCTCCGTTCCTGGAGAGGCTTAAGAAGAAAGGCTATGAAGTACTCTTCATGGTTGATGCCATCGATGAGTATGCAGTTGGCCAATTGAAGGAATATGACGGGAAGAAGCTTGTGTCTGCAACAAAAGAAGGACTTAAGTTGGATGACGAGACGGAGGAAGAGAAAAAGAAAAAAGAAGAGAAAAAGAAGTCGTTTGAGAACTTGTGCAAGACAATCAAGGACATTCTAGGAGACAAGGTGGAGAAGGTTGTCGTATCTGATAGAATTGTGGATTCACCCTGCTGCTTGGTTACCGGGGAATATGGATGGACAGCCAACATGGAAAGGATCATGAAGGCTCAGGCATTGAGGGACAGCAGCATGAGCTCTTACATGTCTAGCAAGAAGACGATGGAGATAAACCCTGACAACGGTATTATGGAAGAGCTCAGAAAGAGAGCCGAGGTTGACAAGAACGACAAGTCGGTGAAAGACCTTGTGCTACTGCTTTTCGAGACTGCCCTTCTGACCTCTGGTTTCAGCCTCGACGATCCAAACACGTTTGGCGCCAGAATTCACAGAATGCTCAAGCTGGGTCTGAGCATTGACGAGGATGAAGCCGAAGCTGACGACACAGAGATGCCACCATTGGAGGACGCTGGAAATGAGGAGAGCAAAATGGAGGAAGTTGATTAAAAAATTGAGTGATACTGCAAGGACACAACAAGATTGTTCAGAAATGTGAAGTAATGTCTGAATTGGTCTTTGAGTCATTAGCAGGTTTTTGTTTATGGCTTCTCATGGAGTCTTTTCTTTATTTTGTCCTTTCTTTTTTTGTCTCTTTTTTGGGTTGAATCATGTATAAGAGTCTAAGTCGGTTTCTGCTTGTCTTTCATTATAACCCCTTTATAAACGTTTAATGTCAATATGAAGTCTCAATTAGGACTAATTGGTGCTTTCAAACTTCTATTTTTCTTCGCAAATAGCTGCCGACGCATTGGTCTCCCGCTGTAGTCAGCATGTATTTCTCTAGCTTAATTTAATTTTCTTGTAATTGCAGGTTAGCAATAATTCTACATTTAATTATACGTCTATCTTAAAATTGAGGTCTTAAGTTAAAATCCCTGACCAAGTTTTAACTAAGCAAATAAATAAAATAATCCTAGCCTGGTAATACGATGAAGAATATCAGAAACACCATCTTCCATTTTTAGCCAAAGAAACACTATTATGCACGGCTTCGACAATTAAAACTTCTTTTAGTGTTTTAACTTCATCAAATGATCAAGTACTTCTCGACATGACAATTCAGAAACTTCTACTTATTCAGCCCGAGGAATTGCTAAGGAATTTTTTCGTAGAACTTGCGAAATCCCTCCTAATTATACCGCTTATCTTAAATACACCCAAACTAAACATAGTCGTGCCCCCAACCCATGATACGTCTCCAAATTTATCCCTTCCATCTGTCTTTACATGCGGACACTGAAACCAACTAATTGATCACGAAATGGAGAGTTTCAGCCATAAAAATTATACACGAGTTTAAACCAAAAAACAAAATAAGAAACAGGATGACTTACTGTTGATTAACGGCCATAACAAATACATTTCAGAGTTTGAGAGGCATATTAACGCAAATGACATTATTCAGGAGGAATTCACAATATTTACCAATACATGTTCTCCCCAGTAGCGCGCTTGCATTTAGTTTTATGATTATTTTAACACCGCAATACTTGATTTCATCAACAATAACTTGATTTCCCCCAAAAAACTGGAATTGGTACCATGACAGCTCTCGGGCAATCCCATTTACCTTCCATTTAATTATCTAATGGATTACATTTAAATACAATCCATCATAAAAAAATATTTATATTAAATTTAATTATAATATGTATTTAGATGAAAACATATTTAAATTATATTTAAATAATAAATATATAATATAATGAAAAAAATACAAAAATAATATATGATATAATTAATAATAAAAAATAAAAAAATTAAAATAACAAATATTAATTGTATTGAATTTAAGATATAATAAGATTAATATTTTTATGTTTAGATGAAAATTACATTGTATTTGATCACAATACGAATGCAATATGATAAATAAATGACGCATTAGTTTGATACATTTTGTCCTACCATTTAGGATTCAGACACCCAATTATCTGGTACATCCTCACCATTGTATTATGAGCATCTAATCGGTTATCAAGGGGTTATCAAGGCTTGAAAAAATTTCAGACAGTCTTCAACGCTCAAAGTAAGCATTGAAACACTCACAAAGCAACACAAATGATAAGATACATAGGATGCTGATTAAAGAGAAGTGCAACTCAAGAAAACCAAGTAGAATAAAAAATCTAATAAAATCCAACAGTTATCTCAGACAATGTAACAAGAAAAACAAAACTGCTATTCAGAAAACCCTAAGGCAATGCCATTTATCCTCCTTCGAATCTCCGTTTCAAATCCTGCAAGATAGATGACAATTCTCACAGTCAAGAAAGATTTGAGCTAGCTGGCCCAGCACCATAACCACCTGCACCACGGCCAAAGCCAGGTCTTCCACCAGGACCCTGCGAATTTTGAAGCATAGATGAGAGGATTAACCAGTCAAAAAATAGCACATAAGCATTTAGATCATCTAGTGTTTTGAATGGCGAATTTTTGAATTATCCGTTCAACAAGTAAAAAACTGAGCTAGTGTTTGGGACACAAATTTTTTTAGCATTGCATTTAAATGCAATGCAATTTTCCCCCAAATACAAAAACATTTCATTCAAATACCAATCACATCACATTTTAAATCAAACACAATCACTATTTATTATTTCACTTTTTCTATTACTTTTATTAATTACATCATATATTCTCTCTCCCTCTTTTTTTTCTCTCTACTTTTACCCATCACATCACATCACATATTTATTATTAAAATATAATTCAAATACTTTTCCCCCAAACACACATTGCATTCAAATGTAATGCTAATGCTTTTCCTCCAAATACAAATTGCATTCAATACATTGCATTCAAACGCAATACAAATGCAATGCGTTCACCAAACGAACCCTGAATTTTCAAATCATAATAGGAATGAACTGATTTCAGAAAAGCATACTAACTAAATGGCCATGGATCAAGAGATGAAATACAACCTCTATTTTTAACAATATAAAGGAAACAACTAAAATCTTCAACATTATTCTTCTACTGGTCTATAGACGTTATCTATTCACTTTATTCAACTTCTCCAAACTTTGAATAATCAGTTTTCATTTGATATGACCAAAGTAGCAATAAAAGCTCATAAATCAGGTCTTGCGTCATTATAACTGCGGTGTAGGATAAATAGTTGTACTAAGATTAAAAACAGGCAGTAAACATACCCCAAAGGAAGGCCTGTAGTCAGCAGGGGCTCCACCCTTGTCGCCAAAGTCACCACCAGGACCACGAGGACCTCCACGGTAGCCATCCCGGTCACCAAATCTGCGCTCTCCATCAAATCGAGGTGGGCCACTGATTCACCATTACAAGCAAAAGCAATATTACATTCCATTCAATAAGGATAAGCACCAATAAAAAAAATAAGTAGATCAAAAATTGCACAAACCAATGCAAATCAAACAAAAGCCTCCAGAAAATTAATTCAATCAAATTAACAAATCCCAAAAACATAAACCAACAAGTTGAATCACCATTACGTCTAAACGCAAGATCTAAAAATTACTACAAATATAATAACTCAATCAAATAGGTCAAGAAAACCAATTCAATTAAGATAAAAAGCTTAATTATGAGCTTAAAGTACTAAATTCAAATCACAACCAATTAACAAAAGAGAGAATAATTACCAAAAATACTACTTCATCTAAGGCAACAATCTCAATAACATACATACACATAGACGACTCACAACCAGCCAAATAAAAGAGCAAAGAATTAGGCTAAATCCAACAAAACTAACAAAAGGGTCAGAAATACTAATTCAATAACAATATATATATATCCAAATCAACGCTTAAGGAATAGGGAGTACCGAGGGCGGTCGCCGGGTGGACCACCCAAGGGCCTGCCAGCGGGCTTGGCCTGCTTCTTCAATGTAGCAGGGACGATCTCAGAAGGAAGGTTGAGGTAGTTCCTCAGAAACTCGATGCCGTCGTTGGTGAGGTACCAGTAGTAGTGCATCCAAGCGAAGGTCTCTCGCACGTACTCCTTCGACTTGAAGCTCTGCATCAGCTTTATCACCTGCAAGTTCGGCACATCGATCTCCGGGTGCTTCTCCAGGTTGAAGTCCTTCTTCGCATAGCACACTCCCTCTGGAAAATTCCAGACACAAAAAGAAAAACAAAAAAACAAAAAACAAAAAACAAAAAACAAAAAATCAAACTTTGTTCTATTCGAATCAAGTGGAATATCGAATGCCTAAGAATCGAAAGATTGTCCTTTTTTCCCTATAATTTTTGGTTTTACCTTGGAAGAGGTACTTGGAGATCTCGCGGCGGTTCTTCTCTGGAATGATCTGGATGAAAACGAAAGAGAGATTAGATGAAATTTTTGCGATAAGGACGCCGCTTGGCAGCCCAGAAAACGTGGGAAAATTGAACGATGAAACATTTAACAGCTATTGATCTCAAAACAAGAATGAGAATTGAAGAGAAAATTCATGTTTAGATATTATACCATGATTGCGAAAAACGGAGATGGCGATTAGGGTTTTCGGCGGCAAGCAGAGACTGGTTAGCCCTCTCTCTCGTATTGTCTGCTAAGGAAAAACCCTAATTTCGTTGATGGTGAGATTTTATAGGCTACGTTAGCGTGCGCGTGTTATATTGGGCTGTGATTTTGTTTAAGCCTGCTTGTCTGTGGGCCTGTTTAAAACATTTGGGCCTATCGGAGGCTTCTAAAATTGGGCTTCTTAGGGTCAGGCCTGTATACCATCAACAGTCTAACAGTCTAGCCGGTTTTTGGATTATTATAAGGGGCTTTTGGTAAACGCATTGCATTTTGATTGTATTTGAATGAAATTTGTTTTTTAAATATTGTATTTGGTTGAAAATTATTTGTTTTGTATTTAAATAAAATGTGTGTTTGGATGAAAAGTATTTTAGAGTTGAAAAGTTGATGTGATTGGTAAAAATAGAGATAAATAGTAAAGTTAAAAAGTTGATGTGATTGTTTTAAAAATATTTTCAATAGTAATTGTTTTCGTAGCACTGTTACAAAATTTGTGTTTGGTGTAAAATTGTATTGTATTTGAATGAAATTAAAATGAAATTTTTTACCAAATGCCCCCTTAGTGTAGTTCTTCTTACGGTGGGGCCTGTACACAATACATTGGTCTAACAGTCTAGCCCGTTTTTAGATTATTTGCATTTATACCCCTATACTTAGTATAGTTCTTATTTTACCCCCTAAATATTAAAATTCTGACTTTATCTTTTCTAAAGTTTGAATTAATCTCACTTAATCATAGTCCTTTTTCAAGAAAGGTAGGGAGAAAAGGCCACCAAAATGAGCGGAGAAAATGATGGAAGCAACAACACATGCAAGGTCTTCTTAGTAGCATAAGGGGTGGTTAGGGTGGTGAGGACGACGGCGCAAGGTTGCCAGGGCCTAGGGTTTCCGAGGGAGAATGAGAGAGAAAGAGAGGTGGCATAGGGATTAGGATTTTCCAAAATTATTGTTTAAGGGTATAGGGAAACTACGTCATGCATGGAGATTAACTTTCGTTTAAACTCCCTCTATTTGGTTTTGTTAAAAACGAGGGTCTCAACTATTATAACCAAAATTTACTATATGGAATAGTTAGTTTGATTCGAATTTTCCACTGAAATTGATCGGTTTGCTTCGGTTGGTCTTATTTCAGTTTGATAAATCTATTACTTAGGTTGTTATGAAAACCTTAACGCCGAACCTTGCATACGTTGATTTGTGTACATTGTTCAGATATCACAAGACAACAAAATTTGTGTAAAAAAAAATATTTTAACAATTATATTTAAAAATCCCTTTTCTTAAATTTAATAGACACTAGTTGATATCTTTACGTTCTACTATCTAAGTAAACACTAAAAAATAAATTATTAATTATCAATTATATTCTTTTACTTTGTTTTTTAATCTTATTAAATTTTTTAAAACATTCATTTATAGTTTGATAAGCGGAGTTTCTAAACCAACTACCCTTATAATTGTCATATTATATTTGTTGTCGTTATTATTATGAATCTTCAAAGCGGAATAAAGGTCAAGTATTACAAAGTGAGAAGCAAATAACAATTTCTTTAAAGAGCCAAACTCAGGCCTCTTATACATTGAACTCTGATAAGCCAAAAAAAAAAAAACCTTAGAGGCAGAAAAGAAAAGAAAAAAATCGCAAAAATAGCAAAAACTTTGGACTACAATTAATCAACACCATTTGACAAACAAATTAATAAATGAATATAATGGGTCGATCATGATCATCGGCGGGTATTCCGTCAACTTTCAGATCAGTTCTTTTGCTGCATCTTGCCGCATTGCCTCCCCCTTTTCATTCTTGGGTTCCTCATCAGCTTGCTTGTTTCCAAACACCACCAAATTAATATAATAAAAATAAACATTAATCGCCATGCATATATTTCATATATATAGATATATGCACATTTTTCTCTCTCATACATTAACATGTACAGGATAATCAATATCACATCCTCATCACCCGCCCAAAAATAACCAAAAAACAAAACAAATCAACAAATTGAACAAACTGTTTTTTTTTTTTTTTTTTTCCTTTTTTATTAAGAATAACTTATAGAGACGAAGGAAAAGAAGACATTCCCAAATTGGACGAATTAGAAGTTGGTGCATCAACCATGTTACTTTCCCCCGCGCCAAGCGACCCTGCAGATTCCACCACAACATTTTCCCAGAAAAGAAAGTTGTTTGAGCAATTTACTTGTTGGGATTCAACCCACTCGTTCATCAACTCCTGCCTCTGCAAGCAATCCAAAGCGATTTGATCGCCTTCTTCGACGTGAACCATGTTGTCCATGTTCTCTATCAATGGAGGCAAGTAGCTGATGTTCATGGTAGCACTAGAAAATGATGGCATCACTAGTGAAGGAGGCAGCGCTTGGACTTGGTGCTGGTTCAGATTCCATGAAGACGACGACGAGGTCGTTGTCGTCGTATCGGAGCTCAAGTTTCCCATGGTTAGAATGTCTTGGAAGAGCTCTCCACGCAATGTGTTAGAAGTGGTGGTGGTAATGGTACTATCCGCGGCTCCTTCAATGGCTGTGGTGTCAAACATGAATAGAGGACATGAAGATGAGAAAAGGGCTTGGTGGTCTTGGGCAGTGGAGGTAATGGGCTTAGTCAAATCTTGTGTTAGGAAGTCTAGTTGGCTTGTGTTGTAACACATTTGAGGATGGTGATGGTGATTAATATCGGTGGTGCTTGGCGGTGTTATGGTGTTGTTGGTGGTTGAAGGTATGGAAGTTGGCTTTCTTATCTTCTTTTTTATCCATGAGTTCCAGTAGTTCTTTATCTCATTGTCTGTTCTACCGGGTAGGTGACTGGCTATGTGAGCCCATCTATAAACACAATGATCAGACAAGCATGTTTAGAGCATGAGATAATATAATAAGGCAAAACATATAGCAAATTTGAAAAATTGATGGAAAATATTACTAGTAGATATGATCATCATTCAACCAGTCTGGAAATCTATTCATAATTTTCCCATGTGGTATCTAACTGAATTTTCGTAGAAGACATAGTTAATTGAATTGGACTATTTGAGAAACACATATGAGTTCTTTAGGAGAAGTCAAAAGGAGATCTTTGTTACAAAAGAACAAGGTGCAGACTATAACAAAGGAGGTACTACGGGAAAGATGAAGATTTCTCCAAAGAATATCCATGAAAATTATATATTAGCTCCTAATTATCTTAGTAATGGCACTATATGGTCAAAGAAGAAAAAATGAGATCTTATTATATATATACTGAGAACATGGTGAAATTTACAATACAAGGAAGTACTTGTGATTGGTTATACTCGTGAAATTTCCATGAAATACTTTGCTCCTGATTGAGTTAATCGGTTATATTATTATGTATATGTGTGTGTACATATATATAAATATAAATATAGGTGAATTTGCAGCATTATTAATATAGCTTCTGAATGAGATCTGTTTCAGCTTGCAGCCGGCTATTGGTGATCATCTTTAACAGAGGTAATGGCTAGCCATGACCAGTACAGCCAAAACTTAACAAAAAATGTTTAATTAATTTGGAAGAAATTATAAACAACTAATTAATCAGTTAGCTAGAGGTCCATTTTCAATAAGTTGCTTCCAAACACCACTTGGTTTATGCCATTATTTAATTCAAAAAAAAAAAAAAAACCAATCCACGTGATTCATTTTGGAGCCATTTAGTATTTCATATGATTAAATTTAAGCAAAGAATAATAGACCAAAAACAATGAAGCTAAAGTGTAGTTTCATAAACCTGTTCCCAACAACCCCATGGAGACTAATAATCAACTTCTCCTCCTCGGGAGTGAATCTGCCTCTTCTAATATCAGGCCTCAAATAATTAATCCATCTCAAACGACAACTCTTACCACACCTTTGAAGCCCTAAACGACAAAAAAAAAATTGATCAACAAATTAACCTAGTTATAGCCAAATTTGATTAGATTGATTATGGGTCATATATATAAGTATATACACACACATATATATAGACAGAGAGAGAAAGAGGTAGAGAGAGACAGTAATTACCTGCTTTTTCAGGAACTTCACTCCAGCAGCCATAGCCATGGGTGGTGATGTATCTGATGAGCTTCTCATCTTCCTCAGGAGACCAAAGTCCTCTCTTAACTTTCTGTTGGTTGCAGCAAGAGTGGTGACCCATGTTTGACTACTCTAGGGCTAGCTATAAGCTGAAATACACCCTTTTGAAGTTTCAAGTGAAATAATATCTATCTTGATCTGGGTATTGTCTGTTTAAGGAATAGAACTAATTTATAAATAGCTTTTGCAAAGAGTAGTTTTAAGCCTCCTCTTCTCTCTCTTAATCCCTCTCTCTCTCTCCCCTCCTTTAAAAGTAACAAGTACACAAAAATATATTGTGAGCCGACATTCACAACAGGCAACAATATATGGGGTCCACAAACGACGGGACCCAGATCTTCATCTAACCCTAAAACGACATTCTATCAACTTCTCTTCCAAAGTTACTATTTTCTACGTACATTTGTATTACTTAACCAACTCTCCACGTACTGATCATGATCAAAATCCTCATGCCGGTGGGTTCAACATTTTTTTCTCTTGACACCAGTCACAATAAACCACGTCATCATTCCATGGACATCCCACAAATTTGTAGCATAATCGGACAAAATAACTGAGCCAATTAATCTTACTGCCAACTTTACCAAAACACATAAAAAGAAACATAGTAAATAAATGTTCATAAACCTATAGTTTCGTTAGAGTGTGTTAGATTTTGCATGCTAATTAACTCTTTTACCTTGTTAGAACTAACTCAACAGGAGAGAAAGGGGGTTCGGAGTCTTATCTCATATTAACAAAGTGAGTTATAAGAAATACAATGAATGTTTTTTTTTTTTTTCCACATCGTAAGTGCCATAATTATCTGTATTGTCTACCCTTTGTGTACTTTCCTTTGCACTGTATGTTTGAGGTGTGAAAAGTATAAACATGATTATGAAATAATCTTTAGAAGATTGTAGTGATCTCACGGTGAATTGCACCTTAAACTTTTAGTAATACCTTGGGTGGTTATTGGGTCTCATCAGTTATGATCCAGACATATCCACTTGCATATTGCAGGATCCATTTGTGGGTCTGCCGTGATTTTTTCTCCTCGGCCATAAATTTCATGTTACTGGTTGAGTGAATTGATTTTGATTCTATATCTGTAACACTCAATTGATTTTATGTGTGTGTGTGTATACGTCGCTATATAGCCAGTTATTTCGTGTGGATATAATAATATGATTATAATTATGCCTACCTATAAACAATCTGACAAAATTTTGCACATTTGATGATCAACCAATAACCTAAATGAGGCATCTAAATTGAATCTGGATATTATAGAAAGCATATTTATATATATATATTTATATAGTAATTACAAGTTGTCAGAAATGTTCATATACCAAAACACACCACAATCCGAAACAATATATAGTGAGCTTTTCAGTACGATAGACACTAACACTCCGTTTGGATGGGAGGTTTGTTTATCGTACACTAACACTCCGTTTAGATGGGAGGTTTGCTTTTTGGAAAATGGAAAATTTTTAGATATGAAAAATAAAAAGTTATTTGGAATTTTTTTTAAAAGTGAAGAGTTGTTTGGATGAGTGAAATTTTTTTTTTTTATCTAGAAAGCTCTTTTTCCATTTTCCAAAAATGAAAAATTTTGGATATTCTAATACGAAAATTTAAGAAGATTACTTTTTCTTATAATGAAAAATTTTTCATTTTTCAACTTTGGACATATTAAATAAACAGAGCCTAACTTCTTTTTTTTTTTTTTTTTCTATTACCAATTGAATTACTTTTTAACTATCTAATCTATTAATATTCACGTCAAAAATTTATTTACACACCACTTAAAACTATTTTCAGTCATAAATCATACTATAGAAAAACGAATCTATTAGAACAGTATTTCTAATCGAAATTTCTATTATAGAAATTCCCTTGGCCTAACAATCTGGAGTAACTGCTGAGTTGAGTTTACCAAAGAAAGAGAATTGATTATAGATTTGTTGATAAATTAAAGAAACTGTTCTTGTTTGTTGATCATAATAACATATTTTATTATTATTGGTACATTTTTTAAATCTAGATGCTACAACACAATCAACACTTACTAAAATCTGTTGTTAACAAAATTCATTATCTAGAATTGTTATTCCGATGAAGAAATCACTTTATGTCCTTTCGTTGTGTAAGTTCTAGGTAATTTGTTTATATCTGATTAGTCTTTTAGAAAAGCCCATTTAAAACTTTATATAGTATTACTCATATATATATATGTAAATGCAGATATATATGTGTGTAAACGAAGTGATAACAACCGATAAATATATGGTTGTATATGCATCAAATATTTCACTTTGTTAGGGGACATTTGGACATTTCATGAAAACGAAATTACTCAAATTAGTTTTCCTTAAATTATACTTAATTATAATATTTTCTTCGTGTATAAACCCATAATTTAAGTAATACTTAATATTTGTGACGGTTGCTTGCATCATTCGATTCACGAAATTTCAAATCAATATTTTGTGTCAAGTTCAGTTTCCTCATGGCTTATGAAGGAATATTTCCCTTGGGGACATTGAAAGGGACAAAAGTATAGTTTGTTGCTCTAATGTGCTTCAATTAAAAGAAAATACAGTGAACTAAATCCCGCTTAATCCGTTTGACCCAATCAATATGTGTTAATTGCTTAATTAATACGAAATTATTTGCTAGCTAGCTAGATCCTCGTATATATATATATATATATGAATATAACGTCTCTATACGTAACAATATCGCTTGACATAACCCCAATCCAATTGGTTGCTTCATCTACGTCATAAGTACTTCTTGATTAGATCTACCCCACACTTTTATGTCTCTTTTTTTTTTTTTTTTAACCTTTACGGGATTAATACATACCGTGAATACTTTTAATAATATACACAAGTCTTGAATGAAATTATATTGATACATATATATATATATTAATTTCAATATATTTATATTAGTTGTAATATTAATTTGCTGACACCGTTATAAGCTCCCCCTCAAAATTTAAAGGACAAAAGCGAATGTAATATTTTTAAACCCTAGAGTAGTGCCTAGATAAAATCTTAGTCATATATATATTTTTTTTTGGAGAGAGAGAGAGAAAGAGATCATATTATAAAACTACTTGAGCAATTGGTGAAATTGGGTGCCGTTTTATTGGACTATCGTTTATAAGGAAAATTACACAAACGATTCAAAAAAAAAGGCAAGTAGTAATATATTCACATGAGATATATATATGTCATAAATATAAATATATATGTCACTTCCACATACGGCCGATACATGCACCCTTGATTTGCTTGATGTCAGCACTCATCATTCATATTGTTGACATATAAAAAAATGCACGAGGAAAAATCACTCACTAATTCTCCGACAAGTATATGGAAAAAAAAAAAATATTATAAAAGAACAATCTAAAACATTTTCCTAGCTATATATTTCATTCATGCAGGCGTGTTAACGAAACAAGGTCATTTTCTAGGCTTGCGACGGATTCAGGGATTAGTTAGCTAGGAACACAAATTAGGCGCGGTATTTCGTACTTTAAACGTATAGTTTAGTTATTGTATGGCGTTTAAAACGCCTTTCAAATACGTAGATAAAATTAACTAATTATAATTTAATAATAAAAAGCAACAAAAAAAAAAATAGATTGAGATGGAGTGATGGGGATGAAAGGGAGTGGTATTCTGTAGATTGATGCAAATAATCCACCACACTGGATGTGAAGATGCTGAGAGGGTGACTTTTGCTTGGATGGATCGCAAGCTAAAACTTTGAAAGTTAGTGTTCAAATCATTTTTAAAAGAGACCCTTTAAGAGGAATTGAAAAGGAGAAATGATTATTCTTAGCTTTAAGGAGGAGCAATGGAGTGGGCATTTGGGCCTACCAAAAAAAAAAATGCAAAACTTAAATTTAAGTATTGTGTTGTGCGGGGAAAGGTTTTTTGAGTTAGTATTACTTATAGTAGTAAGAGAGAAGGAAAATAAAATTTTAATTTCGGGACTTTGCCTTTATAAGCTAGCATGGTTGGTTAACTTAATAAGTCATGGATGAAATGTCTCTTTACTATAATCTCTCTCTTTAATTAATAATAACGTTATAGGACATGCATATGATAATTTTGGTCACTCTCCTACCCTACATGAATCTTCTTAGGGACCCTTTTTTCCTTAATTGGGAGAGGTCATTCTTAAGCCCAAAAATGAACTTTTTCATATAGATATGTATACACATTTATATATGGACCCTCTCTTGATTAATGGATATCTTCTGGGGACAAGAATAAAATGGATATTATTATATAAGATCATGCAAATAATTGCTTACTTTAATGGCTTCCTACAAAAGCTCGAGTAAATATGTGCTTTTTGCTGCAGTTTTGGCAGCTTATAACTTTTAAGAGTTCTTGGGGGGAAAAAAAAAGGATGATGGGAATTAAAAAGGAAAACAACCTCCTCGATTCCAATTGACAAGAAGTGAAAGCTCAACTTAACACTATTAAAACCTCCAGCACTTTCCTCCCTCTCTCTCTCTCTCTCTCTCTGGGTTTTTTTTTTAATAATTTTTTAAAGCTGCTTCATTTGTTGTAGGAGACACTGATTTTGAAAATAGAAGCTGTGTTTCAAAAATAAAGGACAACATTTGTTGTAGGATACCAAAAAGAAGCCTCTAGCCCTTTTTTCACAATTTTGAACGGACCTTTTTTTTTTTTTTTTGAGTGAATGCTAGTTAGGACTATCTCATTGATCGATAAGAAAAGATTCAGGGTTTTAGTTCTTATATTTAAAATTTGAAAAGTTATCTTTCAAATTTATTAAGTGAATGTTTATAAGACCCGTACCAAAATTGGGAAAAAAAAAATGATACGACTAAGTTGATTCAAGCCCTGTTTAGGGCTTAGTTTTGAAGACATATAAAATTATTTTTTTTCAAAACTTCACCAATCTTTATTATTTATATCTTCAAAATACTATAATAAACTCTGAATTTTAAAAGTTCATAACTTTGTGTATACAAGTTCAAATGAGATAATTTTTTTTAATTGCATATAATTTCGAAAAAAACGAAATAATATTCATATTAATATTTTTTTTAATTTTTAAAATTTTTTATTTTTCCACTCCAAATAATTTTTTCTTCCAAACACATTTTCTAAAATAATTTTTTTCCAATCAAAATATAATATCTCCAAATATCCCCCAGACTCCCCGAAAAAATGACAGGAAAAAGCAAATTAAAGCCAACCGTACACTGTACAGTTGTTTGGTTGCGTGCGTGCGTGCGTGCGTGCGTGTGTGTGTGTGTTTTTAATTTTTTTCTCCGACGGTTTGGTACTTTTTGATCTTGTTTTTGGGGGGAGTGGGTGTGTATGGGGGTCGAAAAGTTTCGGCAGCAAATCAAACCATCAAGCGAAGGAAAGCCCAACGATCTGCTTTAACAATTGCATACAATCTATCAATCTTATCCTATTTTGGGCTCAGGCTTACCTGATTTGTTAGTCCCCACATAGAGGAAAAACGAAAAAAAGGCCAACCCATTAACAGTTGCTTATTTTTTAAGCTCGAAAAAGGTTGTTTGTAAACTTTTCGGCAAGAACAATACTTTTGCTCTATTGGTAGGTCGAACGGTGCAATACATTACTGGAAGTAATTTTGAATTGCTAACTATTAAAGGACATGTTTTATACTTTGTTTGGATACAAAATTTGTTGAAAATACTATTTAAATGTGATACATTAAATGTAATATGTGTTTGGATGTTTTGAATTTACATTGTATTTAAATACAATGTGTGTTTAGATTGTTAACAAAAAATAAAGAATATGTAATGTGATATAATTAGTAAAAATAGATAAAAAATAAATAAAAATAAATAATGATTATATTAAATTTAAAATTTAAAAGTATTTATATTTAAATATAATACATTATAAAACAAACGATCATATTATATTAGAATATAATACAAATTCAATTGCTGCTTTCAAACATACCACTAATGTTTTCTTTGTGACCATTTGTATGTCAGAAAGTGAACAAGCTGAGTGTTGTACATAACTTCCTCCATGCAACTCATTTCCGAGCTTATCCCAATTTGCCTCTATTAATCTTTTCCCAGTCTACGTGCAAAATATACATGTAACAAAATTTTTTCACTTGCAAGCTCAATTATAAGAGAGAAACGAGTGAACTATATATACATATTAAGTGTTTTTTTAAAAGCTACTCTTTAACTAAAATTAATAATATCAAGACTTTCTTTCTGTTGAACTTAAGCTTAAAATGACTAAAACATCATTTATAAATATCAATCATTGATCTTAGTAAGTAAATCATCACTATTCATTTGTTTTTTGTTTTTTAATTTAATCTTTTATTTGTTTTAACTTAGTTAAAAAAGAAAAAGAATTTATAAAACCAAAAAAAAAAACAATAATACCTCCTTTTATTAATAAGGTACAAAATAATAAGAAATATTTTGTCATTAGGTGTAATTATATTATTACAAATATGTTAATAGCTCTTTATTACAGTAATTTTTTATTTTAAATAACAACTTTATTTTTATATTTTCTCATAATTATGTATGCTTTCTAATAACGAATTATATTATCTATCAAAATTAAAAAGATAATTTTCAAAAAATAAAAAAAATAAAACTTTTTTATTAAAGTTGAATTATAATTAGAAATGTTTAAAAATCAATTAAAATATTTTTTTGGTGTTAAATAAAGGTAAAAATGTTATGTTATGCCTTCATATATATAGTTAAAGAGTTCTTCATGTAAAGAAGGATATTTATGATATTTTGAATATAATTAATGGTCAAACTCACAGTTAACTAATAAAAGCAGTGTCTTTATAATTTTTTTTTATATACATGGGAAGTTGACGTTATTAATTTTGATCAAATATATGTATATAATTTTGGAAAAATACAAGGTATCAGTGTAATTCACTCAAGAGAAGAGAAAAACAATATTTTCATTATTCTTGGGTTTTTTTTTTTAACAAATGGAGATCAATAGTGAAAATTAATATTAGAAGCATATATAGCAATTAGCTCCAAATCAACGAATTTGATATGGTGCACATAGAACTTGTCCCACCAGATGGTGCTGATTCTTCAACAAAACAGTCCCCAAAGTAAAGTTGTTGAATGCTGATATTGTTGAAGGGCCTATAATTAACCAATTGATCATGATTAATATACTGATTACCATCATGATGGCCAGCATCCACAGTGGTACAATGTTGAAATTCCAGTGCTGGAATACGGTTATCCTCTATCCGTGTCAAGGATACCATAGAACTTGCATCCAAACAGCTTGTGATAAGTCTTGATGGGCCTGCTTGGGCTTGATTAATCTGATCATATTCCAGATTATTCTCTGCAGTGCCAAACATGTTTGGCGTGCTCTCCTGAACTGGATCCTTGTGTGGCATATCTTGATCAATACTCTGAAAGTTGGATCGACGGCTCAGATCACTGCCTGTTTGGGAATGCTCGTTAGAACTAGTAGTGCCTGTAAAGGCTGGAGGAGGAGAAGCAGGCTTTTGATCATTTAGCTTCTTTCTAATCCATGTATTCCAGTAGTTCTTTATCTCATTATCCGTTCTTCCTGGCAGGTATTTTGCTATGTGAGCCCAACTACAATCCAAGATATATAGTTAGTTGAATATATATTTTTATATTCTTGGTGATCGGTTGTAAGGGAGTTTCAAGTACTGTTCAAGATCAGTTTTCTGAAGTAATTTAGAAGGAGTTTAAGGTAAGGAAGAGAAAATTACATGCCATGGGCATATGCAATACAATATATAATTTAGGATCTGTTTAGGCTAGTTTTAGAGATATTTATTTTAGATCGAAAAAATGTAAATTTTAAAAAATGTGTTTAACAAAAAAAAAAAACTGTTTGAAATAAAAAATATAAAATTTTAAAAATTTATTCAGAAAAAAATTATTAATATGGATTTTATTTTGTTCTTCTCAAAATTCTATATAATTTAAAAAAAATCATCTTATTTGGATTTATGTATACAAAATTATAAACTTTTAAAATTTAAAATTTACTATAAAAATTTAAAAATATAAATAATAAAAAATGATGATGAGGTAGAAAAAAATAAAAAGTAAATAAATTTTAGTCTTCAAAACCACCCCAAATGCCCCTAAATATGTGTTGAAAATTTTGGTGACAAAACAACATCACAACTTTTATAGCTGTGACATTATATAATTAAAGTCGAAAGATATATTAATTTATTTACTTTTGCATAAGTAAATATATTGAGCAACTAGAATATGCTAAGAAAGTGCATATGTTAACTTTTTTTTATCAATAAATAAGGGATTGGTTGTGTTTTTTTCTTTATTTTTCAATAAGATGGTAAAGGATAGTTTTAAAGCATTATTTTAAGTTGTAATTGAATATGCTGAGAAACACTAGAATCGACGTAAAGTGTGTATATAAACCTGTTTCCTAGAGCCCCACGAAGGGTAATGATCAATTTCTCCTCCTCATGTGTAAAACTCCCTCGTTTGATATTAGGCCTCAAGTAATTTAGCCACCTAAACCGACAGCTCTTCCCACATCTTTGAAGCCCTGAGAACCCAAATTCCAAAAAAACGACACAATCATCAGGATATTGTACCATTACTTACATATTTACATATATATATATAAATATAGAGAGAGAGAGACCAGCTTTCTCAGGAACTCTACTCCAGCAGCCATAGCCATAAGCAGTGATGTATCTGATGAGCTTTTGGTCTTCCTCAGGAGACCAGAGTCCTCTCTTCACCTTTCGTTCTCTGCAGCAGTAATGGTGTCCCATTTATATTCAATATATAACTAAAGTATAATATTATTTCGGCCTATAATTTCTCTTCTTTTGTGTGTTGTGTTGTTTGATTCTCCTTTCAGGCGAATCTAAATTCTGCTTTTGCGAAAGTCTGTGTTTCGACTCATTTCTTCACTTGGATATCATACTCTTTTTATAAAGTCGATGGAAGTACCAGAAACGGACAAATTATGACTAAACAATAAATCGAATTTTCAAACATGTATACGTTACGTAAGTTGAATTTCATTGCAGATAAGTTTTATCCGATCAACCAATAATGTTGTCCTTCCGTACAAACAGTATGCATATTTAATGAACTTTGAACTAACTTTTCTTTTTTTTTTTTTTTTGTTGCATTTATTTCCTGTAAAATTAATTATGATTAGACATTCATTTTACACTGTTAATGAAAACAATTATTTTAACTATTTAATTAATTTTTTAATATACTGATTTGTTATTGGGTCAGAACAATTTTGTAGTTATAAATTTACACTAAAAAAAATCAGATGTTAAAAGTTTAGCCAATGATTGAAAAAGTCTTTCCAACCAATAATATGTAATAAAATGTCATATTTTAAGGTGACTCTTATTATAAATATATATATATACACACACACATTTACATTAAGATCCCGAGTACTTTTGATTTTGTATTATATATATATGTATATACGCCAATTAAAACTAATTTAATATTGGTATGTAGTGGTACGTAATTGTTTTTAATATATTAAATATCTTAGGTCCAAGAGGCAAGGGATAGTAATTTTTTTCCAATATATATGTTATAAATCTTATGATAGCTATTTATGCAGTCATTTCTCTATCAAGGTTAATTAAGGAAATAAGGGATCAACGTAAAGGGGTAAAAGCCATTACAGGAGTGTGGGCATCAATATAAAGGGGAAACGCCATTGCATGAATGTGGGATATACTAGTCATCCCTCGTACTAAAATAGAATATTACGATAAATCTTGAGTAACTTTGGCATTGGGAATAATTTTGTTAAGTTTAATTAAGAACTGATACTACACTTGATCTGTTTTTAATCATTTTACCCTTTATGATTATAGATCGAGGGTGGATGTAAATGAAAAGTTACATGTATGTCTCTTAAAAAGTACAACTAATTGAAGAAGTACAATCAAATCCCTTTAAATATCATCTAAGACTAAACTCATTAATCTAAACTAAATATAAAGACTCTTATTTTGAGAATTAACTCACGAATCTCTGTGGATGCGCGCAATAAACAAACTTAGTTATATTTTTTTTAATGTCTAAACTACACAAACCCATCCTCAAGTTCAAATATGCTGTGCAGCTTGCGAGTATCTAAACCCTTTTCCTTCCTCGAATTAAATATTGTTTTGCTTGACATTTTTGACTTTCAATTTGGCCCTAAATGAAAACATTAACACGCCAAGACAAATTGTACTTGAGAGTAGCTAGCAGACACCTTGCAGGCCTAGATAGCCATGCCAAGATATTAAGTCATTGTTGATCAGCCTCCCACGGCAGCCAATTAATAATGTTGTAATTTTCAAAAATAGAAGAACAAGAAATGAGGGCATTTTGCAAAACGCATACGTCTCAGCTAAATTAAGAAAGAACAAAGACTAGTCATAGACTTCTAGCGTGTGAAACAATTAAGTATCCATTTAATTGTAATTCTCGTGGCCGGTGCTACTCGGACAAACTTTTGGCTGATCTTCTGCGGAAGTTTTTTCTTTTTTCTTTTTTTATATCCAATATTTATGTATTCAATTTCCTTTTATGACTTTTGTGCTGACAAAGTCATGACTTGACCGGAAACATGAGTCACTATTCGTTATCCTTTTTACATATGACTGGAAGCCTTTGGTATGATTCTAAAAGACCACACTCTCAATGTTACATGTAAAAATAAAAAATGTAACATGATATTTATTTAAAGTAACATAATAAAAGATGTATAATTAAGAAATTTAATTATCTCAATGCTAACATTGAAAGGGTTTATAACATTGAGAGATTAACTACTCTAAATTTTAAAGCTCTTAGTCAAATTACTATCATCTCATCTGTTAAGTTAGCTTAAACAAAATAATGTCAATATTATGTTAAATAAATGTTAATAGCTTCTCACTTCAAGATAATATATTTGAAAAATTATACTTGGGAGACGAGGTTTACTAATTGGCCAAATAATAACTTCAATATTTTGCATTTTTTTTTCCATCTATGCATATTTTGCCGTGCCTCTACATGTTACGTTCACCACCTCAACCTTATCTGAACCTATTTGGTTACCGACATGCATGTAGTACGCATCAGGTACTAATCCTAATTAATCCAGCGTCAATTCTTTACAAAATCAATAATTGTAAAATAATTTTCCCGATTTTGAAAAATCAATTGGAGTGGAAAATGAGGTCCTTTTCAGATGAGATATATTATAACAGATTGGAGATGGGAAAGCTGCACCTCAGAAAAAAAGAACGAAAAGAGCTTTTGAAAAATGAGATAGGATTAGAGCTTTTCTCTCTATTATTGATTACTGATGAATGACAATTATATATAGTTGTATGATCCAATGTATAAAGGGTACGAGCCAATATATAAATATATATATTTATATGCATGATTGATCATTAATTTGACTGAAATCTTATAGAGCAAAGTGCTTAAATAATACTCTAGGGTTTATAAAGAAGCTTGCTGTGTAAAGTGGAAACAAGGTCACTTTTTATTATTATTTGAGATAATTAATTAGACTAAGAATATAAATTTATATATTTAATATAAAATTAGAGTAAATAGTTTGAATCCTCATCATAATTAAAAAAAAAAAACATAAAGTTAGTGGTATAGTAATATAAATATATATATATGGAGATAGAGAGATAGAGAGATTTTTAAGCATGGTAAAAAATTTGATAGAGAAGTACGCATTAGAAGAGGAAAATATTAGTTAAAGTGATCAAATGTATATGAGATGATTTTATTTTATCTTTCTTTTTCTCTTTAACAAAGTCCTACTCATGTGGTCACTTTGTGATGACAAAATGGATAAGTGCTTGGTGAAGTCGGAACATAATATGAGTTGGAAAGTAACAAGGTACAAAAATCGTCTCTAGAGATATACTTTAGAGGAATATTTAGAAGGAAAAAAAAACAAAAACAAAAACAAAACAAAAAGAGAGGAATTAATCCATCGAACTTGAAAGAGAGCAACGTCGACACTGGAGTGGGTTGGCAGTTGGCACTTTCGCCTCCGCTGTCGGTAAACTTTACGACATGATCAGAAGAAGCCTTCGGTCTTTTCCTTCAAGGGCAATTGTTTTGAAAAGTTTAACTAGTGAAGCCTTAATTATGAGTAATTATCAAGTCTTTCCGCGTTCTTATCCAGCGCATACCAACCAGTTACGTTTGCATATATTCAGGGGTCCGCAAGGTCATCCATTATTGAGTGAAAGCTTTCACTTCCAGTATTTTTTTTAATATATTTTTAAAAACTTTATTTATTTTTTTCTCATTTCACTCTATCAAAATTTGATTACTAATTTCACATAAAAATGTAGTCGAAGTGTAGATTAAAATAATCAAAATAATAAAAATAAAGTAGATAGATTAGTAACTTATTGATTTGCACAACATGTCAGGAAAATGTGTATATTATCAACAGATTTTCTGATGTATCTATTTTATATTTACTGTTTTGATTATTTTAATATACACTTCAGCTGTATCAATCCTTAAAAACATTATCTTTAAATGTACGTGCTTACCGAAACAATAACCCCACATCCTTTGTCGTCGTGAAAACACTCACACACCAAGCAGTGAGCCAGCAGTAGCCTATAACTGGAGAGCTGAGGTTAAAGATAGTGATCAATTAGTGATACAAAAAACAGAATTAAAACTAAAGCCTATTGGAATCTCTCATAGTTTCATTAAAAAAAAAAAATCCCTTGAATAATGGGTTTAACTTTTTTAATTTATAACACTACTTGTGTTGATTTCTTTTATGCCACTGTTCAATAATTAACATGTAATTAATTTAATTACCACAAATAATTATAAAATATCCTATCATAATAGTTAGTATTTATAAATAAAAAATGATCAAAATCAGTATTATCTTATTATAAAAAATAATAATAACAGAAGGCCAGGCATCAGATACATGGGCCTCTCTTTTTCATCACTCGATTCTCATCTGTTCATATTGTTTTGTGACCCAAGATAGCAGTGTGAACTTTCCTCTAAAAGGAAGAAAAAAGGAAAATTGTTAAACTATTCTCTCATTCTCTGTCTTCCCATTTCGGCCCACATATTGAACCATATATCATATAGAAGTAGAAAGCAGAGCCTCTTTACCACTAATAAAATGATGACCCAAGCACTACCGAAATGTCACTTCTAACTTCCCAAAACAAACCACGAATATTGCAGATCTCACCCCCACGCAACCCAAATCTAGCAGCCTTTTACATGACGATATATGAAGTGAGCACTGAGTAGTAAATCCACATGTTGCAAGGATTTTCCCCATTACCCATCTGCCAAAATAAAGACAGAACCAGATTAGACTATTCTTTTAAGTACAATCATCCACATGTAAAGAGTCGATATGCATATATACATATATGTGCATATACAAGAGCCTTTTTACAATAGAAATACCTATCCATATAATTCTATTGATAATATATGTTTTGAAACATTGATCTAATCATAATTCACTTCAAGAATGAAAAGTACATACAAAAATGATAGAATTTTATATAGATATGATAATTTGAAACCTAGCTTAATCAATAGAAAATTTTCCACACGGTACTTAAAATTCTCCATCTATATATGTATATAGGAAATATAAATGTATTATGAATGTTTGTCATTTTATGTGAAACAGTATATGCCCTTAATTAGCTCAAGACGAGTGGAATCTCTGCCTCATGATAATTGACGTTCACCATCTAGTCGGCTTTGGATTGAAAGAAAAATCCATACAAAACCTCTATTATATGGATGACTAATTGCCATATCAACTGCTAATAATATTGTCGTTTAGCATAATGCTAGTCTTGGTCAATTTTGAAAAGAGAGAGAGAGAGAGAGAGATTTAAAAAGTGTGAGAAAATGGTCGTCCAACAAGTTGGTGTTTGGCATGACTTAATGGGATCAACAAAAGTTAAGGTATAAAATTACTTATCTTGTCGGCGTTAAATTAGTTATATAGAAGACAAAAGGACTACAGTTGGTTGAATTTCTTTAACTAAAAATCTGTCCACTAAATTTAGCGCGTTTAATTTTAATAATTGCACGTGATTTGACTGCTGCGTAACATATATATATATATATATGTGTGTGTGTGTGTTTGTGCAATTCCTAAAACCAAGTTCAAATTAACATTTTGGAGGAGATTTTGTTGTTTATACAGTTTTGTAAATAGCTTCTTCTTTTATCTGCTGTCATCTGTTTCCTTCCTCTAACCTTTAATAGAATTTTCATTTCAATTAAAAAAGGTTATAATTAAGCCCTTATGACGTAGGCGTATATCTAACATTTGCTTTGTTTTGTTTTCAAATGTGCATTGTCATCCTATGTTGTCGTTTATTTAGCCTAGGATTTCATGTGTCGTTTGTAGATTCCTTGCACGACATTGCGTTGCAAGGGTCATATTTTGCTATTTTGGTTGTTGATTGTTTGACTTAAGGGACTCATATCAGAACATATTGTATATTGTTTTTGGGTCTAAATTTGCTCCTCAAGATTTGGTTCGAAGAAATCAATCTCTGCTTATCTTCTAGTTCTTGAGACTTCTTATGTCACCTTAATTTTTCCCTTTTTCAAAATTCACAATACATTTATTTTTCTCTATTCAAATTGAATTTTTCCATAGTGAACCTATTCATAGTCCAAATAGAAACTAAATGGGCATTTGGTAAACGAATTGTGTTTAAATACAATTTTTTTTTAGTATTATATTTGGTCGAAAAGTATTTGTTTTGTATTTGAATAAAATGTGTGTTTGGATGAAAAGTATTTTAGAGTTGAAAGGTTGATGTGATTAGTAAAAATAAAAATAAATAGTTAAAGTTGAAAAGTTGATGCGATTGTTTTAAAAAAGTTTTGAATAATAATTGTTTTCGTAATATTATTGAAAATGATTATATTTAAATATAAAATTTTGCATTTAGTGTAAAATTGGTATTCATAACACTAAAATTTGTTTATCAAACGTGCTCTAAGATCTTTTCTTGCTTTTATGTTGGTTGGAAAAATATGAGAGAGAGAGTACTTAAATGATAGAAAAACAGTTTGCATTTAGGATTAACCAAGATTAATTTTATTTTTATTTTAATCTAACACGTTTGGGTTTTAACATTATACTTTTAATCAATCAAAGCGCGAAATTTTCTTTCTAAAGACGCTGTCAAAAGTCTACAATCAGGGTCATTCTCGTGTGATTATCAAAACACAGTACAAGACGTCTTAAACGGTGACCTAATCACTCAATTAAACTCTACTTTAAAGATTATTGTCAATGCAATACATCATTGTCATGCGCAAAGCCAGAGAAAGATAATTTGAATTATAATAAAATTTTCTTTGATCAGCTCCCTTTTCATCCATACATCCGCTTCTTTCTGGTTTTTCCTTTTTGTTTACAGACTTTTGATCATATATCCGTATTTTTTAATCTGCATTTTGTTTCTGATAGCATGCCACAATTAACGACTAATGGCACAATTTGAGGAGAGAACACCCGCTATTAATCCCAAAATACAAATGGCTTTAACTTTACCATACTTTCTTGACCTTCTTCTCGGCCATTGAGAGTGAAGCCAGCTCTTTACTCCTTAGTGGTTGCTGTTTGCTAAAACGGGTTTTGCCCTCACCAAACTCAAGTTGACGCATGGTAATGTTCCGTCTATTTTGGATTACGATATGTATTGTATATATAACATATATATATATATTTATGCACTGATAGCCAATTCAACTTTCGTAGATTAAACTATTGGCAAAGGTTAACCACCATGGAAAAGTAAAACACTGAAAACGCCGTTATTGGTAAACATTCATAGAAGTAACAAGCTATTAAGGATCCAATATAATGAGTTATTTTAACATAATGATCCTTAAACATTAGAGTTCTTGCTGAAGGTACCGTTATTTCAACATGCTTACGATCTTGATGATGTTCATCAATCCTAAATCCTTATTAATAACGTGATGTTTTAGATTTAGCATGGTAAATATTAAAGAATATTCAAATTCAATATGATAAAGTTGAATCTTAATAGATGATAGAATCCGTTTGAGTCCATCATCATGATGAGATTTCAATATTGGATGCAATTAAAATGTGGCTTTAAGGACATATATAGCATCACCTGATCAACGAGTTTGACCGCATGCAATGGATTATACTGAACCATCCATTTTTCTACTAATATTATAAGTTGAAAAATTAGAATTTCTGTATATAGAACACCCATTAATAACACGTACGCTTCTTTTTGTTTTGTTTTTTCCAACTTGAAAGAGGAATTTGCTTTCAATACTTTAATACTAAAACAGCAAATCCTTTTACCCTTAAATCTAGGTTAAATACGAGCTTAAATGCCTGTCGCGTTATTATGAAATACACCAAATTGTTTTAGCTTTTTTTTTCTTTTTTTTCTTTTTTTTTCTGGTTAAAAAGGCATGGTTATTTAGTGAAAAAAAAAGTTATTATTTACGATGTATAAAAAAAAGAGTAATTATTAGAGAAATTCAAATCATTATGTTTAGTAAATTTTGATATAAAGATGTTTAAATAAAAATATATAAACATGAATATTTAAATTAATAATTAAATAATTTTTAAATGTTCCATATATAAATTAAATATTTGAATAAAGCATTTGAATAGACGTTTAAGTTTTTTTATAATATTTTTAAGTAATGGTATTTTGGATTTATTTCAAAAGTTAATACGTTAATTTATTATATAAGATATAATATATTCGGTGGAAAAAAGTATTTGATTTTTTTTTGGGTCTTTTCATATAAATAATTTTGTTTTTTTATAGAATAAAATTAATTAAAATAAATAAAATAAAGTAAGAAAATTAATGAATGATGAAGAATAAAGGAAAAAAAAAAATTAAAAGTATAAGAATAAAAAGGAAATAAAAAAATTAAAAGAGAGGGTAAAAGAGTGAATCAAAGAGAGTACTAGTGTTTTCAAACTTCCTTTTAAATTATTTTTTTTGGTTGCTTGAAAGATAATTAAAACGACAATTAAAAAAAAGGTCTTAATGGGAATTAAGACTGCTCTGGAAGAAGGGAATGGATCAACGTGGAACATCGTGCAATGCACAAGCGTCATAGGCTTGTAAGAGAGAGAAGAGAGAAGAGAGAGAGAGAGAGAGAGAGAGAGAGAGCCAAGCCAAGACCCGGTCAATGGTTTCTTTTGTTGCCTTTTTTTGAGGCACTGACATTCGGACCATCTGACGACACTGTCTCCTTCTCTTCTTTCCCTCTCTTGTTCTCTCTCTCTCTCTCTCTCTCTATATATATATGCGGCTCGGAACAACGCGTCCTGCGCCGCGATCGACTAGCTTTGTTGGCTCTCGCTTGCTGACTCAGCAACTCACTCATTTCCCTTCACCAAGCTATTGCCCTCGGCCTTTTGATATATAACAAATTTGCCATTTTCTGGAACAGAAATTGTCGTGTATCATCATGTTAATTATAGTGGCGAAAATCGAAAGGCGTGGATTTTTGAATGAAAATGGCAATTTATTTATTTTATACAGTTGTGCTTATTAAGATTGATTAGAATCAGATTGTAGATACAGAGTGATAAGATATTTATGGAATATCCATGTAGTTCAATTTCTCTAAAATTCACAAATAAGAGTTTTAGGTGAACTGGTGACCTTAATCCATTCTCTGTATGCACTAAATTGGATGTTTATAATGATTATATGTATAATATAACCATAATTTTATATCTAAAATAACAATTAGAATTGAACTTTTTATCTCTAAATTAAAAAATATATTTTGTTTGTATTATAATTTATTTGGAGTCTATAATGTTATATTAAAATAGAAAGTGAGACATAAAGCTCGTAATATGTTGATGCAAAAAATGAAATAAAAAAATTTGGATAGTTTCCAAATAAGATAAAAATACGAAATATATTTTTATTTAGAGTGCTCTTTAACTAATAAATTTTCATGTTTTTCATAAAATCCTTAATTGATTTAATTTATAAGTTATGTTGAGATTATTACCATTTTTATGAAAGGGATTGTTACCAAGTTTTGCATAAATCTTCATCACACACCTTTTATTTAGATTCAAACTAGATTTATTCCCGTAAAAATATTTCCATATTCTTTTTTTTCCCCCCTAAAATGTTGATTCAATAAAGAATCAAACCTATTTAAATGTTTTTGTTCTATATTTTCTTTAAAAAGACGCTCAATCTACAACTATTCATGATATTTCAAAAAAGACGGTTTTTTATGGAACGTCACCTTAATCACCAATCAAAATTATATTTATAAAATATATATAAATTAAAGAAAGTAAGGTGCACATAATTTGTATAGATTTTTGTGTAATCACTTTTTTTTTCTCCTTTTCAATTTATATCATATTTAATTTATTTTTGCTATTTATAGAATGTCGTCTTATGTAATGATAAAAATCTATTTTGATTGTTTTTTTTATAAAATAGATGGGAAAAATATCGAGAGAATAAACAATTTGTTCTTAAATTTTTTATATTATTGTCATGTCAATGGGTTTTTATCATTTTTCATAAGAATTCGGTGAACAAATAAAAAAACAAAGGGTGAAGCCTTTTTTTTTTTTGTTTTTTAACTTTAAGTTCACATTAATACTTTTATTGATTGATATTAATTGAATAAACATTAGATTTTTGTACTTCTTTTTTAATTTATTTGTCTATTTTCTATACTTAGCATTAACAAAAAAAAAGGCTCTTTTGCATTGGTATACTTTAAATTATTGCAAAGTTACAATTTACAACTGTATTTTTAATCAGTTTACATATTAAACTTATAAATATATAGCAATTTACATTCCATAGATAATAACATTAACCCTTTAAAGGAAATTGACATGTGATTTTTACATAATTTGTTAATTCATAATATAGACAATCATTTTTATCTACATTAAGCTAAATTTATTGAGATTAAGATCTTTAATTAAGTTTTATCAAAATAAAAAAGTTTAAATTAATTTTGTTATAAATATAAATTTTGATTAATATTGATTAAAAAGAAAACTTTATGTTTTTAATTAACAACCTATATACAAGTGAAGTACCAAATTTTATTAAAAAAAATTAACATTATTTACCATGTGATGTAAATTGCTACAGATTTGTGAGTTCAAAGTGTAAATTGTCAAAATTAAAAATTCATAGTACAAATTATAACTTTATGATAAGTTTAGAGTGTACCAATGCAAAAAAGCAAAAAAAAAAAAAAAAACATGCATCACTTTTTTTATTAGCTAAATATACACAAGTTAATTATTGATGAGGATATTTTTCTTCTATATAACAACCTAAATAGGGATGGTAATTGGGTGGGATAGGGTTGGCGAATGCTTTCTCATCCCTGTCCCTATCCTCGCCTCCCAAAACCACCATCATCATCATTCTCATCCCTACACAAATAGAAGCGAGGTCGAGGAGGGGATTCCCTGTCAGATGGGATTTCCCATACTCATCCATTCCTCATCTATTTTAAAGTGAGCATTTGAAGATATAATAACTTAAATACAAATGATAATGTAGAAATACACAATAAATTTTATTCAAAATTGATGATTTCATAAACAAACCAAATTCTAAATACATTCAAATGAAATATTAACTATAGAATCATTGGTTGTCTCATTAAAACATTACAAAGTCTTAAAACTAAATTTTTATAATAATACTTAAACCTTTTTAACATAAAAAATAATCATAAATAATATTTAAAAATAATATTTTATAATATAAAATATATTTACAGATATAGAAATCATATATATATTGGGGGACAAGGCGGGGATAAGGTGGGGAGTGCTTTCCCCATCCTTGTCCCTGAACTTTACCCTTAATCTTTGTGGGTAATATTATCATCCCTAAACCTAGACAATTGTCATGGCATGTCATTTAGATATAGGTACCAATGCATAACATTTTTCTAAAATCTAAAGGCATTGATTTGAGATTTCCAATCATTTGATACAAAAATGTAGGGCTACCAACTAACAAGTTTCTTAAACATATGACACATTATTGTACTTTAAATTGACACAAATATTGTGGTTATAATTATAATTTAGTAACAATTATGCATTTAATTTTATCAAAAATTATAGAATTTCGACCTTATTTGGATCATTCATTCAATCTATGTTGCGTTTGGAAGATATATTCATCTTATATTATGTTTCAAAACAATGCAATGTATATTTGGGTATTTCATATGTTTCACTCAAATACAATATATTTAAACAATAGATTCACTCATTTTATAAATTCCCCTTTTTTTTATATAATATTACCAATTATGTCACATACTTTCTCTCTATTTTTTACCAATACACATTAGAATAACTATTCAAATATAAACAATCTAAATACATATTTTGTCTAAATTTAATATATAAAGGGGACATCCAAACATATATTGTATTTTGTATATACCATTTGAATAAAATATCAAGCAAATGTGTGATCCAAATGAATTACTAGAATTTTTACACTTGAAAATGTAATATATATTTGGTTGGTGGTAAGACATAAACATGCATGAAATCATTTCACAACAATTTAATTTAAATTCATGTCCAAATTTTCACTTTTAAGAAATTAGTGTCACACTTTTTTTCTAGCTTTATACTATTCAAGTTGGGTTAGCTTTTGGTTTGCTAGGAACCAGCCAAGGTAGTTCGTCCCATACTTAAGGGCACGAGTCATACCCCGAAATAGATCTCTTTTTGTTTAGAGAAGCCCAGGCGAATGAGAGAGAAGAGAGAAAGGATGCTCCCAGGGGTAGCAGTCTCTAGCAACCATCCATACAAGAGTAGCACTTTAGCCTATAGCAAATGTTAAAAGATCATTTATGTAATCCCGTCCTTCTTGGATACGGAATTTCTCATTTTGACTTGGTATATTTATATCAATCATAGGTACTGAACTAAATTGTAGAACAAAGGCGATGAATGGCATTTTTTAGCAAGCCACTATTGGTCATTTGACTGATCAAAGCTAGCCGGAAGAGTTAATCTATTCCTCTACCTCGTTAATTAGTTAAGGTGAAGCTTACCATATGAAGCGGAACTCAACTTCAAAATATGATCAATTTATTATTTACTCTAAAGAAGAACATTTATTTAAATACACATTTATTTAGTTAACCAAATATATATTTATTTAAATTTACATTGAAAAATCTACATTATATTTATACATTCAATTTAAGGTGTCGTTTGTTTTCAATATTGTATTCGCATTGTATTTAAATGCAATACAATTTTTATCAAAGCACAAAAATATTACGTTTAAATACCAATCACATTACATTTTAAATCCAATATAATCACTTTTCATTGTATATTCATTATTTTACCTTTTCGATTATTTTTATTAATCACATCATATACTATTTTTCTTCTCTTCCTTTTTTCTCTTTACTTTTACCTATCGCTTCACATATTTATTATTTAAATACAATTTAAATACTTTTTATCTAAACACATATTGCATTCAACTATAATAAAAATACTTTTCTTCCAAATATAAATTACATTCAATACAATATAAACGTAATGTGTTTTATCAAACAAAACCTAAAACACTGAACTTATTTTTATACTTCTACATAATTTATATATTTAATAAAAATATCAAAATATATATTTAATTTGAATACAAAATTTATATTTATGTTTGTGTTCATATGTTCAATTTAAATGTAAAAAGCTAAAAAAGCCAAAACACAATCTATGATCCTAAATAAGCACAATTTCTCCCCAAAATTTGAAAGAGGAAAAAACCATATCGGTCTTGCAAAAAGTTGTGTTGTATTTGGTAATGGGGGAGGGTAATATGGTAAATCAACAAAAGGCACCAGCTGGGTCAGCGTCCGCGAATAATGAAAGAAAGGAGGAAACGGTCTCGTCTCGGACAAAGCCATATGACCATTTCACTCGCTACTGCTTGCATATACAACTGTCCCACCGAATCTTTATGCAGACCTCTCCTTTTCCTCTCCTCCCTCTTCTTCTTCTTCCCCTCTCTTCGTTTTTTTCCCCAATTCTCTTTTGGCTCCTCTTGTCCTTCCCTTCTAATTCTCTCAAACCAGAAAAGGAAAAACGCAGAAGAAAAGCAAAAAACCATGCGGGCAACGGAAAACCAGGGTTCATTCCTGAACCGAATCAGCATACGCAGAAACCAGGTGGTCTCTATGGAAGGAAACCACGAGCTGGAGATCGACGACCTGGAGATCTTCCAGAAGCATGTCGCCGATCGATTCTCCAACCTCCTGTCTTCGTTGGAGGAATCCTCAGCCGCCGCCACCTCCGCCTCCGCTGCTGATTCCCTCCTCTCGATCGCCTGGCTGCGGAAACTCCTCGACACGTTCCTCTGCTGCGAGGCCGAGTTCAAGGCGCTTCTGATCATCGGCCGCGAGCCTTCCCAGGTCTCGAAGCCGCCGCTCGATCGCCTCGTCCCGGAGTTCCTCGACCGCGTCGTGAAGGCGCTGGACGTCTGCAATGCGGTCACTCATGGCGTCGACGCCGTCCGCCATTGCCAGAAACTCGCGGACATCGCTGTCTCGGCCCTGGGACAGAGGCCGATCGGCGACGGCCAGGTCCGGAGGGCGAAGAGGGCGCTGAACTCGCTGATCGCCGCGATGGCGATCGAGGATCGGGACGCCGGCGCCGGGAGCAAGGCAACGGAGAGGGCGTGGTCGTTCGGCCGGAGAGGGGGTGCCGCCGCCGGAGCCTCCGGCGGGAGTAAGGATAGGACCGCCGCTCAATTCCGGTCAATGTGGTGGGGAATGGCTAAGGGCTGGTCGGCGGCGAAACAGGTTCAAGCAATGTCGGCCAATCTGGTGGCGCCACGTGGAAACGAGTCGTCCGGTTTGGCTCATCCAGTTTACATCATGAGCACGGTTGTGGTGTTCGTCATGTGGGCTCTGGTGGCGGCAATTCCGTGCCAGGAGAGGACCGGGCTGGCAACCCATTTCCCCGTGCCGAGGCAATTGGGCTGGGCCCAGCCCATAATCGGCCTGCAGGAGAAGATAGCCGAGGAGTGGAAGAAGAAGGAGAAGAGAGGCTCCGCGGGACTCTTGGAGGAGATGCAGAGGCTGGAGAGGCTGGGGCAGTCGTTGGTCGAATTCGCCGACTCATTCCGGTTCCCCGCCGAGGCCGAGAAGCTCGAGGAGGTGGCGGCGCAGGTTGCGGAGTTGGCGGAGACTTGCCGGAGGATGGAGGAAGGGTTGCTGCCGTTGCAGCAGCAGATAAGGGAGGTGTTTCATAAGGTTGTGAGGACTAGGACTGAGGTGCTTGAGGTGTTGGACCAAGTTGGTAAGGTGTCCTCCACGCCCACAATGTAAAATGGTTAAAATGACATGTGGTAATTTTTTAGGGATATTGGTTGGAAGAGCTCGAAGTTATAGTTTGAGGTAAATTTTTATGATCCCAAGGTTCAATTTTTATCACACGAGAATCTTTGACTCATTGGGACGTTGTCCTTTGAACCTTGCAAAGTGGATCATTTGTGGTTTCCACTTTGATTGAGCATTAGCTTTGGCCACAAGGAGTGTGGTGAAATCTGCTTTTTGCTTCAATGTGAATTGTACTACTCTTTTGAGTAACTTGTAACTTTGTTCTTTTTTGTTTGTTTGTTTTTTTTTGTTTTTTTGTTTTTTTTTTTTAAGTACAGAAACTCTAATTAAGGAGAAAGATGTACATATGACCAGTTTTCTTGAATTCAAAATGCAGAGTGAAGTTTTCTTGTATACCAATTCAGAATGGGCTTAGAAATTTGCTTGCATTAATTAAGGGGGCAGCAAAGAGGATGTGCTTGACATGTTCTTCTCGTGCCCGATTTGTTGTTTAAAGCCACGTTTTTTATTTTTGGCGGACGTGGTAATCACGTTTAGATGGCGTTGTACAGGGTAGAGTTTGGTATGTTTAACTATTATTATTGGAATAAGTCATACCAAAGATACCGGCTCCAATACACAGGCAATCATGCACAAAGTGAAGGGAGCATTATGTTATCAGACTTGGTATGCCTTGTGCAGTAATTCTAGAATCTTACCTCTTGATGTTGCCTTGCGAATAAGAGTCTCTCAAATTGAATTATAGCTTGACAAGCAAGTGACTCCCAAAGTCTGCTAATAATTAAGTATTGAGAATTGATTATATTAAATTAGGAGTAGGATAAGTTATCACAATATAAAGATATAGATTTATGTTTATGTTTTAGGATTATCTAAAATGATTAAAATTAATGTTTTGTTCATTTGGCATATTCATTTTTGGAAATACAAAATTTTTCACTTTAAGAAAATGGATCTTCCTAAATTTTCGTACCTGAACATAAATTTTTTTTTTATTTTTGAAAAATAAAAAAAGAGTTTTCTTTAGACAAATTTTTTTTTTTACTTATTCAAACAACTTTTCACTTTTAGAGAAAAATCCAAACAACTTTTTATTTTCTAAAACTAAAGGGATGTTTAGAGGGAGTTTTGAAGATGTATTTTTAGAAATGTTGGTTTTAGAAACTAGATATAATTTTAGAAATTGTATTTGAGGTAAATATTTTATAAAAAAATTATTATATAAATAAATATATAGAAAATTTAAAATATGTGGTAAAAAATTAATATCTAAGAATGCATACATGTATTATTGAAGGTTTTAAAAAAAATATAAAAGACAAATATATTTTAATTTAGAAACACCAAAACCATATCTTAAATACCCTATTAAAATTTTTTATTTTTTAAAAATAAACTTCCCATCTAAATAAATCACAAGTTAATGTTTATAAATAGTTAATCATTGTAATTTTAGTGTGCAAGTTTTTTTTTTAGGAATTTTTTTATTACAAGAGTTGATTAATGTAGAATTATATTTTATTTATGATTATATTAACGTGAAATCGAAATGATTTTTTTACTCTATTTTGCACCGTGTATTTGTCACGCTGTGACAGAAATACCAAATGTACAGTGAAAACTTTATCCGAAACTTGAACCAAAAGAAGCGTAAGGAGAAAGAGGGAGGCTGTCAGCATGACGCTTGAAGAGCCAAATCCACCCAGTGGATGGAGCTGTGACTTTGAGAACAATTTTTTGTCTCTCTCCTGGACAGAGGTTGTCACATATCCCAGGTCATGTATCCGCAGTGCTCGATTTGACTTTGTTTCCCACGGCTGCATTGATGTGGTCTTAAGTCCTGGCTGGGTTGTTAGCAGTGGCAAAGTTCGAGCAATCATGGTTAACGGCAATCACAATATATATATATATATACATACACACACTAACTTTTTTTTTTTTTTTTACTTTAACTATAAATACATTATATTTTAATTATGTTTGAATGAAATTTATTTTTTAAATGTTATATTTAGTTGAAAAGTATTTGTTTTGTATTTGAATAAAATGTGTGTTTGGATGAAAAATGTTTTAGAATTGAAAAGTTGATGTGATTGATAAAAATAGAAATAAATAGTGAAGTTAAAAAGTTGATATGATTGTTTTAAAAAATTTTTAAATAATAATTGTTTTCATAATACTGTTGTAAAATTTATATTTGATGTAAAATTGTATTTCATTTGAATGAAATTAAAATAAAATTTGTTTGCCAAACGAGGCATTAGTTCTCATTTTAGCTCTATATTTCATATTTTATTGGGAAGAGTATGTAATTGATCATCAAAAATAATATTTAAGATAGGTATTTAATTTTAAACTATTTAGATATAATTAAGGGTTTGTTTGTTTTTAGATTTGGAGACATTTAAAATCAATTTTTTTCCAAAATTTCACTACTTTTCACTATTTATATATTTCATATTTTATCGAGAAGAGTATGTAATTGATCATCAAAAATAATATTTAAGATAGGTTTTTAATTTTAAACTATTGAAATATAATTAAGGGCTTGTTTGTTTTTAGATTTGGAGACATCTAAAATCAAATTTTTTCCAAAATTTCACCACTTTTCACTATTTATATATTTAAAAACGCTACAGTAAACTCCAAATTTTAAAAATTCATAACTTTGTGTATATATAATAATTATCATGTACATTAACTTATAGAATTAAAAACTAAAAATTAAAAAAAAAAACTCAAAAAAATTTACACTTGTTAACTCCTAACTATCTTCGAATCCAAAAGTGATGACTACCCTGATCAAAAGCAAGAACCCCCCAAAATCATTTACGCATAACGAAGTGTTAATCTCCCCAAAGTCGTCGAAGATGATTTCAATAGAATGGAGCTTGACCTCAGGTTCCATTTGGCCTAATTAACAAGAACTCACTTAAGAAAATAAAACATAAATAGAACAAAGAATGAAAATTTAGTTATTGACAACAATAACACAACTCTAAAAAACAACTTATTCAAATCACTTTCCAAGGAACAAAGCAAACTTCTCATTCCACCTTCTTAAGCTATTATCATCCTACAAATTCATGGATATTCACAAAAAGAAAATTATCAAGAATTAAAAAAAAATCCTCGTATAAAAAATGCATGAACAAAAGGAAAATTGATATGAAAGAACTATATAACTCATATTTACTTAGTTTTTTAAATAATAAAAATCCCTTTTTTCTACATTTTTTTCTTCAACAACCAAACATGAGCTGCAAATCCTAACTCTAGAAATCACTGCACTTAGTGAAAGAAAATAAAGAGAGAAAGTATAGCAGTTTTCTAAATCCAGCTTTGAAATTTTTTTTTCTTTCAAATGAAGCTCGATCTTGGAAAGTCCCAAAATTTCATTGTCCACCATTATCGCGGTAACCTAGTTCCATTGGTCAGGAAAAAAATAAATGGTCATGAATTTGCTTCGAATCCATGTATGAGGCGATGGAGGGTGGGGATGGCGATTTTATAAGGTTGAAGGTGGGGGGTGTGGGGGAATCTTGCCAATGGTGGTGGGATCTCCCCAGTGGTTAAGGTAGTCGTCACTCTTGGATTCGTCGGTGATCAAAGTAAGCAGGTATAGATTTTTTGTCAAGTTCTTTTTTATTTTTTAAAATTTTTTAGTTTGTAATTCTAAAAGCTAATGTCCATAATAATTATTATAAATAAGTAAATTTCAGTTATTCAATTATTTATGAATAGTCTAAAATTAAGTGCCTATGATAGATTCTATTTTTGAGTTCCTATTATAAATTATCTCATTTTATTGTTGAACTAGTTTATTTTCTTGTTGGAAAACATGAGTCTTAGCCTATGATCCCATGTAAAATAATCAGAATGAAGAGTGATCCTACTCTACAATATAGAGACCTAAGCCTAAACTCTATACAACACAAAGAGGACAACATAATTTTGATGGTAAACCTTTATAAACCTCCGTAAACTTTGGGAGAAACTTGGAGAAAATTATAATAATGAAAAGTTAGATACGTGTATATTTAAAAAAGGAAAAAATTATAGTAGGATCCAGAGTCAAAAAAAAAAGGAAAAAAAAAATAGGATCCACTAATTTTAATCTTTCAAAAGTGAATGAAAAACATAAGTAGATATAAAAATAACTAAAATTATTTTTATCTTTATTTTGAAAACAAAATAATAAAAAATAAATAAGGAGATTTTTACAGTAAAAACACCTTACTTTTTCATATTAATGAGAATAAAATTTTCAATTGTTCGATTAACATTCAACAACCTAGATTAAAAAGAGATATCAATAAATTATAAAGCCTATTGCACCTTATTTTCATTTTACAAACCATTTCAAAAAAATAAAAAAAAACTCACTTCGGCAGCCCCTCCCCCCACTAGCAGTCCCCTCCATCGATGACCATTATGGATCTTGACAGAGAATGGACCCTTGCTTGCCGTAGTTCTCATCCCTCCGAGCTTGCAATAAGGGCGCTAGGAACATCGACAAGGCAAGTCCTTAAGCCCTCCTTCCTTTCCCCTGCTTGCCAGAGACTCCCCCTCCAAGGTCGTGATGTGGGCAGGCTGGGTCACCATTGATGAGACAAGTCATTGATCCCCCCACCCCTTATTCTACTCGCTGAAGTTCCCTTAGCTCGCGATACGAACGAGTTGGGTTTCGATCCACCAAAGGGGAAGATGTGGTTGGGGAAGAGGCCGAGCAAAGTGGGGCGCTGGGTAGAGAACAACAGTAAGGGCTTAGGCAGAGGATGACGATAGGGTCTATGAGCTTCGACCAGGGGCAGTGCGTGGCCATCACTAATTGGCTGATTTTGCATAAACCAATCGTGAGCCTATTGGCGGTGGTGGTGTCACCGGCAGGGGAGAAAATATTTTTGGGTTTCAAGGCTTTTGGGAGTTTGTTAGATGTAGTGAGATGTATAATAAGTTAAGTATGCATACATCATCTAAACCATGACATGAGATCTAGCAATTTAAAATTTGTCTCCATTAATAAGGAAAAAGTAGGTATTGAATTACACTATAAATAAATGAATAATATAATAATTTTATAAATTTAGTGTTCTTTTACCTTCCCATCTAACATAAACAAATTTTCTTCCTATTTATTATTTTATTTAAGAAATACTAAAGAGAGAAAGAGACAGAGAGAGAAGTAAATAACAAGTTGACGAACGGCTAGTTTGGTATTGTTATGCTGCAAAAAAATTTTGTTGTAATTATGCTGTGAGTCTAAAGTTATTGTCATAAAAACGTCTAGGTCGTTTGATTTTTTTTTTCAAAATTGTTATAAATACTAGATTTAGAATTTAAGTATTTAGTAAATTATAAATAAAATTATTGTGTAGATGTATAATAATAAAAAAGGACATATTATATTTTTCTCTATCATCTAGATAAGTAAATAAAGTATTTTGATAATAATATTTTCTCATATAAAATAAAAATAATTGTTACAACAATAACATTTTCTAAAAATTATTTATTATTATATTTTTTTCAAATATTTACAATTATTTTCAAGCACACATAAAATTACTATAATAACACTTTTTTCTGAATTAAAGAAAATAAATTTTAAAATTATAATTTATAATTTGAAATTATTTTTTAGGAAAAGAATTTATAAATTTTATATAATAATATAATATAATTTTATTATTTATTATTATAAAGGAAATTTATAATTTTATTATTTATTATGAAGATAAATAAAACATATAAATTAAAATTATTATTTATTATTATTAAGGATATTTTAAATTTACATAATAATAATAAAAACTATCATATAGAAGCAACACTTAATATATTTTTCAATTTTTATTATGTTATATTAGTTCTTAAAACCTATTAAATAACTTAACTTATATTTTTTTTAATAATTTAAAAACAGCCATCAAAATTAATGCTAAATGGGAACATATATAGAGATATTCTCACTATTCCGCCCACCATTTTGGCACTTTTTAACTCTAGCGCTGCGCTGTACCAGTGGCAGGCCTTTTCAGGCTTCAAGCCCAACCCATTCTTCATCTGACGCTCTTTTCCATACCACGGCCCTTCGACCTCTTCTAAAGCCACCGTCACCAAAACACAACTAATTCCATTGGGACACTATAAATACAGAGCACGAAGACCAGTCCCAATTCTCTAATGTCGTCTTCTTCTTCTTCAGGTTCACAAATCACAAACCTCTCTCAATCTTCGACGCCCGGAGCTTCTTTCTACTCTAGCTGCTGATCTCTCATTCATTCTTTCTTTCGTTGTTTCTCTCGCAAGCTTCTGTTCGCAGATTAATGGCGAGCTTGTCCAGCTCCTCCTCCCTCTGGCACGGCGTCTCTCTCCGCCGCTCTCACTCCGGCGGTTCGTTCGCTGCGACTCGGAGCTCTCCTTTGTTTGGCTGCAGAACGACCTTTCGCAGAAGCTTCGTCATCGCTTCCTCGGCTTTCGCCAACGAGAATCGAGAGTAAGTTTCTTCAAGTTTCAAAATTTTCAGTTTTTGAATTTGGCTGTGGATATTTGAGAAATTAGATTGGATGAGGTCCGATTCAGGTTCGTGATCGTCGGCGGTGGCAATGCGGCCGGTTACGCAGCGAGGACTTTCGTCGAACACGGCATGGCCGATGGACGACTCTGTATCGTCTCCAAAGAGGTTCTTGAGTTTATTTATTTTTTTAAATTTAATTTAATAAACGAACTGCTAAGTAAAAATATTGAACTAAATTTGTTGTTTCTGTGATTTTTTTCTTTCTTTTAGGCGTATGCACCATATGAACGTCCTGCACTGACAAAAGCGTATTTGTTCCCTCTAGATAAGAAGCCAGCGCGCTTACCTGTAAGATTTTGCTACTTTTATTGTTTTTTCCGATCATTTTGTAAGTGTACTGTTGCTATACCAAAATTCCTACTTTAGTAACATCAGGTTATATACGTTGGAAAATTTTCATTTGTCATTGTGAATATACTTTTCGTCAGAACTTAAATTTTGATATGTTTAGTGTCAAAGAAAGTTCTAGCTAAGTTGTTGTTATGACATAGGGTTTTCATACTTGTGTTGGATCTGGTGGGGAAAGGCAAACACCTGAGTGGTATAAAGAGAAAGGAATAGAGGTAAACCTGTTCTTGGCCCCCCGCCCCCTATTTTTTATTTTTATTTCTTTAAATCTTGCCTACTATTTGGCATTGGTTTTTGAAAGTTGCTCTTGACTTCCTGGGTCTAAAAGTTGCTTCTGGAAGTGTTTGGATAACTTTTTAGAAGAGCTTATAGTCAAAGCCACGAAATTTGTTTGAGTGTCGGTCAGATTTTTAAAACTTCATAATGACATGTTTATTGCTTATTAAAAGATTCAAATATCATTTTTGTTCATTTACTTAAGCTCTTTTAAAAATATGGTTCCAAATGTTAATTGAAAAGTCATAACTTCTCTTTTTCTACTAAAAGCATAAGCAAAAGCAATGTCAAAGAGTTTGAATCCTTCTGTTTTATCTTTGATTTATGGCGTGTTGGTTTACCGTATTGTATTTGCATTGTATTTGAATGCAATGCAATTTTCATCTAAACGCAAAAGTATTGCATTCAAATCACATCACAATTTAAATTCAATACAATCACTGTTTACTATTCTTCTTTTTCTAATACTTTTACCAATCACATCACATACTCTCTTTCTCTCTCCCCTTTTTTCTCTCTACTTTTATCAATAACATCACATATAATACAATTCAAATACTTTTCATCAAAACAAGCATTGCATTGAATGCAATGCAAATACTTTTCATTCAAACACATATTGCATTTAATGTATTGTATTTAAATACAATGTGAATGCAATACGTTATCTAATCGCCTCCTTAGTGCGATTTTGGATTTTGTGGAATAAATATTTTTATTTGTGCCGTGATTTTAGACATTGTATAGTGATGCTGTGACAAGCATTGATATTGAAAAGCAAATTCTGACAACAAACTCTGGAAAGCTGCTCAAGTATGGGTCTCTTATAGTTGCCACAGGGTGTACTGCTTCAAGGTGCTCTTTTGTTTAGTTTTTGCTAATAACTAGAATGCATAGTTTCTCTTTGTTCTTAGGTTCTGAGATTTGGTAGGTGATAGTTTAGGCGTGTTCTTTGTGCTGCTAGATATGTGTCTAGAAAATGCTGAAGCAAATGTGCTTTCTTGACTATCAAGTATACAGATTTCCAGAAAAAATTGGAGGAAACCTGCCTGGTGTTCACTACATTCGGGATGTTGCAGATGCTGATGCACTAATATCATCTTTGGTAAAGTTTTGATTGATCTATTACTGCAGTTTAAGCCATAGTAAATATGACTGATTCTGTTCTTTTCTAATTTCTCTTTTAATTTATCATTCAATTAAATTAATAGAATGGTGATGTCCCCATTAAAGCTAAAACCAAAATGTGTGAACATCTAATGGACAAAAGTTTTTACCTTCACAATTGCTTTCCAGTTAGCTGGTTTGAGCTCATAATGATTTGGTACGTAAAAGTAAAAACTGTATTGTTAGTTGGCTTGCTTCCATATGACATTGTATTCAGTTTAAATGTTCACGTTTCTACATGGTATGCCATAGTAATCTTTCATTTTGTGGATTTGATACTATATCTTGGTTTAGGAGTTTGAAACTGTCATCTTATAGAAGTTAAGAACGGCTATGCCTTTGTTCCAGTCGTCCTATAGCTTTGATGCTTTTCTGGACAAATTTCGCATTGTTGTTTTATAGTTCTTGAGTCACCAAGTTGACAAATTTCCATATGTAATCAAGATGAAATGTGATGCCTTATCATAACTCATTACTTATTAATAAATGATGAATCTGTTAATAATTGTGCTTTAGGTTAACCATTGGATAACGTTTAGAATTTCACTGCTTATGCATTTCCTTTAATTTTACACATGTTCTAGGAGAAGGCAAAGAAGGTGGTTGTTGTTGGTGGTGGTTACATTGGTATGGAGGTTGCTGCAGCTGCTGTTGGTTGGAAACTTGATACTACTGTATGTTTATTTCTTAACTTTATGCTTATGAGTTTCTATATTGTTCCCGAGTCAAAATTCATGTGAAACCTCATTTGCCACCCATTTCTAATTAGTATTTTGGATTGCCCAAATTATGTGAACCTTTTTATCATCATTATTATTTTATAACTCAGCTGGCTATTGTTAATACTGTCGTGCCAATCTAAATCTGTTTTGGATATGACATTGGGTCCTAGACCTATACTTGCTACCTTATTTGTAACTGAAATATTCTGTTAGTAAGCATCGGGTAGTTTTCCTCAATAACTTGGAGATATTCATACTTCTTTTCTCTCAATCTTTATTTTTCTATGGTCTACTTGCTTAGTCCATATGGAGACCAAAAAAGGGCATTCCATCCGCCATTTACACATGTTTTAGTATCTATGCTTTTATTTCCTTCTTTCATAAGTTAATTGGCTATAAATATTTTCACTAGTAAGTCTGAACAAACATTAAATCTATTTGTTTTTCCCCCCCTTTTATTTTATGAAAAGATCATATTTCCAGAGAATCATCTGTTGAAAAGACTGTTCACTCCTTCACTTGCCCAGAGATATGAACAACTATACAAAGAGAATGGTGTTAAATTCAAGAAGGTGCTTTCTCTCTCTCACACTCATGTTAGATCCTGACAAGAAGACCTTTTAAATTTTTGCATGATAGGCATTTAAACTTTCTTATTTTCATTTTCTAGGGTGCCCTGATAAAAGACTTAGAAGCTGGTGCTAATGGACGTGTTGCTGCTATTGAACTTCAAGATGGGTCTAGAATTGAAGCAGACACGGTGACTGTTTGTTCTAATTTGCATTCATATACTTGGTCGGGAGCTCATTTTTACCGTTGTGCCCTCTGTGTGTATGTGTGTGTGTATCAGATTTATATTTGCTTGGAGCACCATAGATCTGACAACATAGTGAAATGTTTTTTCCCCCCTCAGTAGAGAAGGATTTCACTAGAGAACATAAGAAGTCAAGGAATTGAAGATTTTTTTTCTTTTTCCTTTTTTCGTGCAGGTGGTTATAGGTATTGGAGCAAAACCTGCTGTCAGTCCCTTTGAAAGTGTGGGTCTGAATACCACTGTTGGTGGCATACAGGTGTCTGTTAGATTTATCTCATTGGTTTATCACATTTCCGCATAATTTTGTGCAACCATTGCTTTCTTTTTGTAACTGTTATTTCAAAATTCAGGTTGATGGTCTGTTCCGAACAAAAGTCCCTGGAATCTTTGCAATTGGAGATGTAGCAGCATTCCCATTGAAGGCATGTTTCTCTTCAATTGAAGAAATACTTTATTAAGCCGAGGAAGAAAAAAAAAAAGCCAATGCTATGTTTCTTTTTCACTCTGAGTGTTAAAGTGACAATTGAGGTGTATACTTGACAGATTTATGATCGTATAGCTCGCGTTGAACATGTAGATCATGCCCGTAAATCAGCCCAGCACTGTGTCAAAGGCTTACTGACTGCACAAACTCACAAGTATGCTGGACTCTCTCTATTCTTGACCTGATTTCAAGTGATCCAAGATTCAATTGTGGTCATGTTTCCTTTATTGTTCTGTTGCCCAAAAACTTCTTTCTTGACGACTTGCTTCTCTTTATGATATGCAGCTATGACTACCTTCCATACTTCTACTCGAGAGTATTCGAGTACGAAGGAAGCTCCAGGAAAATATGGTGGCAATTTTTTGGAGACAATGGTAAGAATCCACTATAATAATTTCACCTCTTATGTATGTTATTGGATCATCTTCTGTAAATACTACCTCTAGACTTGCCACTTACCATACTCATTTTTAAACAGTTGGAGAGACAGTTGAAGTTGGGAATTTTGATCCAAAAATTGCCACTTTCTGGATAGATTCTGGTAACGTAATCTATTAAAAGAGTTTCTCTCTACGTATGTGGGTCTTACCATCTTCAGTTCAAAGTTGACCACGGCAACTCTTTTTTGTCTCCACAGGTAAATTGAAAGGAGTCCTTCTTGAAAGCGGAAGTCCTGAGGTACTTGTACTTCTAAAAATTTTTATTGCATGGCCCTTGCTTTCTAAAATTGCTCATAACAATCACATCTCATATGACTCCTTTTTTCGTGGCATATTTCTCTTGCGTTACTTATCTAATATTAGTACTACAACACGTCTATTTTGGACATACAATGAATGCATCCTATTTTTTAGCTACTGGATGATGAAAAAAAAAGGACTAATTATAGCCGTTGAAAATGAAACTGTTAGCTGCTATCTGATAAAAGTTGATTTTTTTTTTTTTTCCGCCGGCTGAGATCATTTCTATGCTTAGTGGGATTCGGGTTGCATATCCAGCCAAAATAACAGGATATGCTATAGCCTTTCTCAGCTACACAGAAGAAATAACTTGAGATCTATTTGTTTCCTTGAAGGAATTCCAACTTCTTCCGAAACTCGCAAGGGGTCAGCCAATTGTTGACAAAGCCAAGCTTCAAAACGCATCTTCCGTGGAGGAGGCACTAGGCATTGCTCGGTCATCTTTACCGGTTGAAGCTACAGTCTAGGTAGGACCCATTGAAGCAGCCAAACCTTTTTATTTTCCCCCCTATCTTAACCACTCCAATAATGACGTTTTGTGAATAATTACTCTCTTGAACTCCATTATCTCTTGTTTTAAGCGCCTTTCCTTGTTTAGAGAATTTTGGTACCTTTCACTGTGTATCCTTGGAGAAGAGAGAGAGAGAGAGAGAGATTCTGATATGGCATGTTGATATAGAATAAAAGAGTGACACAAAAGTTTAGAGAGTTAAGTGGTTATTTTGGATTGCATAGAAGAATTCGATTGGTTGTGCGGCTGCTACACTACAAATTATGATAAAATTGACTTTTTTCTTTTACAACAAGTTTGATTTAGTGAATTTTTTAGCGATCGTGTACATTTTAATTTTAAGAAGCATCGTCAAGATAACAACAAATGACTCGTATCTGACTCTTGAAGTGCACGTACGAGGCAGAACTTCATTTTTTTTTTGCTCTCAATATCTCTCCTAGTGTTCCACATTATTTTGTTTTGTAATGTTTGTTTGTTTTCCCCTATTTTATTCTCCTTTCAATAATATCCTTTTCTATTTTGCTAAAAGCGATCTTTTTATTTTGTTGCGACTTTGGTCCATTATTTGACAAGATATGTAATCATCCACCATCCAGCAAAAAAACAACATTCTCCGGCACAATTGCAATGCCTGTACAACATTTAAATCCAAGAAAAATTATATCTGTCTGTTGTGATGATGATAGAAAGAGCACATGATTGAAACACTTGAAAAAATCCTTCGGTCTGATCCGATAGTGTAACAGCGTCACTGTTGGACCTCTGAGCAGGTATGGCTTGTGAATGGTCATTATTAAAAGGCACTGCCAAAGTGCAAACAATCTAAAAAAAATAAGTAGATGTTTGGTGAAAGCATTTTTTTGGCATTCCATTTAAATGTAATGTAATTTTCCTCCAAATACAAAAGTATTTCATTCAAATATCAATCACATCACATTTTAAATCTAACACAATCACTATTTATTATTTCACTTTTTCTATTACTTTTATTAATTATATCATATATTCCCTCTTCCTTCTTTTTTTCTCTCTACTTTTACCCATCACATCACATATTTATTATTAAAATACAATTTAAATAATTTTCCTTCAAATACACATTATATTCAAATGCAATGCTAATGCTTTTCCTCCAAATATAAATTACATTCAATGCATTACATTCAAACGCAATGTAAATGCAATGCGTTCACCAAACAAACCCTAACTTTTTTATTTTCTACTCGTAATTTTAACTCGAAACGTGGATTGAACTTCGAACTTTGTAGTGAAATTAAGATTTCTGTTTAACTTATTGCCTTAAAATAAAAATTTTCATTTTCTAACGAGAATATAAAATGAATGGATATTTAGAAAAAAGAAAATAAGTGTGGTATAAATTTTTGAAAAGTGAAAAATTTGATGTTAATTTAAAATGAGATGAAATTTTTTGATTTAAAATGACATGTCAAACATATTTATTAGTGTTTTGTTTAGTGTGTTTTTTTTTTTTTTTTGAGTGGAGTGTTTAATTATTGTTAAGTTATAAATGAGATTACAATTATGAATTACTCTTGACGAACTAAATAAGTGATTAAAACTGGATTAAGACAAGGAAAATAAAATAAACACCTTTAATTTGAGGAGATAATAAATGTACCCAAGTAGATGAAAGTACCCATCCAAGTTGCCGACTTAATGAAAAATCGACCTTCCATTGGGGACACAGCATTTAATTATGTGATGGAGGTAGTACAAAGCGACATTGTTCTTGCCCAACTGATTATTTAAAAAGTCTATTCAGCAAAAATAAATAAATAAAACAAATAAGTCTCCTTGATGTTGTAAGCTACAGCTAATGGCTATTTCTGCTTTCTTTTCCCATTTCCCATTTTTCCTTTCTTCAAAACTATTATTGCTGACTTTTCATGTCTGTGCTTCCAAAATTGGTCTTAATAATTAGTATGAAATGCCCCATTTTATTTAATAATGATTGCCAGGGATATTTTAATAGCACAAACACTATACTTTGATCAATTAAAATGAACAAAAAGATTCTCTCTTAATCGAGTGTTTTAGGTTACATGATTTGCTAAAAGATTCCTCTTTAATTGTTTTCTGAATTTTGTCTGATAATAATTAGGATTTTAAAGGTAATTAACATTTGTTTTCTTAATAATATTGCTATTTGGAGATTTTATATGTTATTGATGCAATCAAGATACTTTCTCTTCAAATAATACTAGTATTTTTAAATTTCGTAGGATGTACTATTTCATCATTGGATAGAGTATTTTGGATGGACTATTTCCAAAATTTCTTGATACATTTGTAAGATCTGATTAGATTGGTTAGTGAAATGAAGTCCTAAAAAAAAAAAAATCGAAAAGTTTAATTTATCAACTTCAAACATAGTCCACACTTTACTTGTCAATAACATAAACTGAGGCCATTAGACACGTTATGCCTAGTCACACATGAAGACAGACGGTGGGACAATCAATTTTATACCCCACATCATATACGAAACCATCAAAATCAGATTTAGGACGTCTAAATGACCTGACCAAGGGCTCAAATATTTTCCTATCCGTCTGTAAAAATAAAATAAAATAAAAGAAAATTACACTTTGTGATATAGAACCATCGATTAAGGTAATGTGTTAACCACACAGAGACACAGAAGATAAAGCACAAGGTATGATGCATCAATAGATCGAAGTTGCTAGTAAATATGAACGCTCTAAGAGAATTACAGGTTTGTCTTTTGCAGGATAAGCGTGGCTCAAATTGTTGTCACATATATATTGTGTAACTTATTTGCTTGGACTCTTTTGTGCTATGATTCATTTTGTTAGTGTTTCCCCACTTTACCTTTCACTGATGCTGGTCTTTAATTTTATGTTTTTTCTACTTTTAATTTCACGTTTTTACGTTTCATTTTCTTTCTTTTCTATTTTAAAATGTTAAAATTTTAAAAGTATGTAACTTTTTCATTTTAAATCGAAATAAAATAATTTTTGTATTATAATAATCATAATGACGAGATAAATAAAATGATTTAATATATTTTTGCAAAAAAATTTTAAAATTTTGCACTATTTTCTAAATTATTTTTCATTTCTAAAAGTCCTTCTAAATATATATTTCCAACCCAACGTCCAAAACACCATCTTCAAACACCTCACAAACGAGCTCTTATGTTTATTAAGGTTTATATCTAGTTGTGCTTTTCATTGACTTGGATTCAAGATTATTTATGCATGTATTTTCAAAATCCTCATGAGTTTTACATATTTAAGGTCTGTTTAATACACAGGATATGACTATATTGGATAGGATAATGTTAGGGATTGGATTTGAATTTATAAGAAATGATAAAATTGAATAATCTCCTTATCTTGAAGGGGATAATGGAATCTCCTTTTAAATAGATTACATTATGGATTGAATAAACTATTATTCAATATAATTTTTTAAAATTTCTAACTAAACAAAGAATTAAAATCTAATTCAATCTTATCTTCTTTGATACTGTATACCAAACAAATTGTACAAAGTATATCAATAGGACACTATCTCATAATTATAGATATACTGAGAAAAAGAGTACTTTTGGGTTTTTGATGGTTATTTAAAGATTCTTGTTTTTTTTTCCAGAACATTTTCAAGCGTATACTAAAGGCTAGTTTGGAGGAATGCTTAGAGATATTTTTTTTATTGGAAAAAAATGGTTTTGAAAAATATGTTTGAGAGAAAAAACTGTTTGGAGTGAAAAAATACAAAATTTTAAAAAAATTTACAATAAAAAAATCAATATGGATATTGTTTTATTCATCTCGAAATTTTCTGTAATTTAAAAAAAATCATCTCATTTGGACTTACATTTGTAAAATTATAGACTTTTAAAATTTAAAGTATATTATAGTATTTTGGAGATGTAAATAATAAAAAATGATAATGTGTTGGGAAAAAAAAAGTTTTGGAAACACCAAAACTAAAGTCTCGGGCCCTAATTGTTTGATTTGGAATTTTATATTCTTAGCTTTGTTACTTCAACTTAATTTTATCAGTATCAATTATTAATCAACCTGAATTATGGAGTGTGACAGATTTATTAAGAGCTGCAATTTCAGTTCGTGAAGTGTATATCAAAACAATAACAAGTTAAAATAATTATACAAAAAGTATATTTTTGGGATCTCATTTTAAAATATGTCTGTTTTTAATATTAATGTATAAATATCTATTTTTAAATAAATAAGTGTCAATGATACTAATTTTACCATTTTATCATAATTGATATTATTTCTCTTTTATTTAAATTTTTTTCTTTTTTGTTTTTTTTAACTATATGATGAATTCTTTTGATTTTTGTTTCCACACAATTCATTGTTACTTTTTATAAAATCAAATCAATTTTGGTTTTTATCTTAATAACATTAAAAGAGTTATGATAAGTGCAAAATATTTACTATAAAAATAATGTCTTAGATCAAAAAATAAATATATCACAATAATTATTTGTGATAAAGATTAATAAAAAAAATTAAAATGATAAAAAATACTAACAAAAAGTATTCAAGATTGTTGATTAAAAAAATGACTTCTTAAAAAAAACTTAATATTTATAACGATCACTGAAAATCACACATTAATAAAATTCGATTACTAATAATATTAACTCAATCCTTTTATAGAAAACCATTGAACACTTTATGAAAAAAAAAATCTTATTATTTATGCCACCAGAAAAAAGTGCCAAAAAATGTTGGACCTGTATGCCTAAATGAAAAAAAAATAAAATTATCACAGTGAAGCATTTTGAATTCTTTACAAAAATACCATATAATTTATATAAATTACTACAAATGAAATCGACGGTATCTTTACAAGAAAGACTAATTTTTTTATGAAATCATATCATAACTTCTTTATAATAAATCAAATAAATAAAGTGAAATTTAATTTTTATATAAAATATGATTATCATAAATAACATATTAATAAAATATCTTTATTTATTAATTATCAATTCTTTGTGAAAGATAATATTATCTTTATAAGTACTATTGCAGATATTAATATAAATAAAAGAAAAAATGGATGTAATTAAATTGAGCACCTTTAATTTAAACATTTACATAAATAACACTCAAACGTTCAAGTGGTCATTTACTTAGCACAATCTGATCTTTGATATTCAGTGCTAAAAGTATTTGTGAAAGTCTTGCTTTTTCCTAAACTTAATTCTATGTTAATATTTGTCAATAATTCAAAGTCACACGCTTGTATTTCACTTTGATCATTTCATCTAATTCTGTCCACAATTTGTCTGAATAATCTGAGATCAAATCACTCGGCAGAGCTGAAAATAGACGTAACGACAGTTCCACAAGAAATTGCTGATAATAACAATAAATCTTGCCGATAATTACAATAAATTAAAACGCGCTTAATTAATTCTCTATACAAGTTAATTAAATTAAAAATTAATAATGACAAATACTGCATGTTTAAGTTATAATTAGTTGATATTGACGCGTCCACTTCACAATTTTAAAACCCATATACACACCGACAAAAAGGGTTCCATCCTCTTGTCTTACACACTACCATGATACTTTAAATCCTTCTTATTAAATTGTAATCTTATTCCAACTTTGCCTTGCCCTCGTACTTAAAAAAGAAATGTCATTCTTTTGCCCTCCACGGTAAAACTATATGAATATGTAAGACAGTTTATTTACCAAGTTTAATTATTTTTTTCAAATAATTAATTATTGCAAAGAAGTAAATAAAGTAGACTTACAATTTTTATAAGATTTAGTTTCCTTACTTTTTAAGGTCAGGCCTAGATGGTAAACTCTTTACTAACTATAAAACGATTACAAGTACTAATAGTCTTATACAATTTATAAGATTTGATTTTAGTTTATTTACCAAGTTTAATTAATTTTCTCAAATAATTAATTATCGAAAGCAAATAAATAAAGGAGACATATAGGTGGCGTTTGGTATTGTTTTTGAAATGTTTTCTGTTTTCAAAAAAATTGAAAATGAGAATGTTTTGAAAACTGTGTTAAGATCATTTCTGAAACTGTGTTTAGTTATGTTTTCTAAGTGTATATTTTGAAAAACATAAAAATAAAACTTTGCTTGGTTATATTTTTTCAAAACCCATTTCTTTTTAGAAAAACCCAAAAAACACAATATTTTTTGGAAATGAAAACAAAAAGTGAAAACAACTTTTTTTTCGTTTTTAAAAAACCCAAAAAAACAACATAGTTGAAAACGGTGTTTTCGAAACGGTTTTGAAAACGTTAAATAAACAAACGCTATTTTGAAACCGTTTTCATTTTCTGTGTTTTTGAAAATGGAAAATCATTTTCAAGAACAAAAACAAACGCCCCCGTAATTTTTACAAAGTTCGGTTTTCCTACTTCTTAGGATCACGCTCAGATGGTAAACTTTTCACTGATTATAAAACAATTATAAGCACTAATGGTTTTATACAATCTTAAGATTTCCTCTTCGTTGCCATCGCCAGTCGTCTTGAAATCTAGTCAATGAACTCATTCAATAAGATCCCCTTACTAGCATATGTTGAACTCCTTTCAACTGCTTTTATCTTTTCTGAAGACATCAAATCTCTTTTTTTGAAAGACAAAACATGCAATAGCTTCAATAGACCCAAAGTATGCTTGAATAATTCTATACTTCATAAAACTACTAATCACGTTATTGAGACTTAAATAAGCAGCAGTCAAAAATCCAATTGAATCTCAGGTTTAGAACATATTCAAATTTCAAATTATTTCAAATTGTTCACATCCTATTGCGATACCATGAAACTATTTGACATTTAAATTTTTAGATTTTTCTGCTCAATTTGAATTTTAACTGCAATTATCCAACTTTAATTAGTGCTAATAAATATCTATATTTGCTCTAAAATCACCAACAATTAAATTTCAAGCCAAATCTCGAATCACGTTTAATTCAAATTTCAAACTGTTCCAGCACATTCTGAAATATCATTCGAATTTCAAATTTAAACAACTTTGATTTTTTACAAAAATCTTCACTAAATCTTAAGTAAATATATCCAAATATAACTACGTGATCCTTGGGAAAAAAATCAGATCCTAATTTAATTAGGACTTTATATCCTACTCAAATTATGATTCTTTTTTTAAATCCAAATCTTATATTTTGTTACAATATTTAAATCGTGTATTCATCCATTCCTGCAGTATTATCTTCTCAAACAAATCTAACAATTCATTCTTCAAATCTCTAAATCTGATTCTTCAAAATTTAAACCAAATCTTCTTTGATCTCTAAGATTATCTTTAAGATTATTTCAAGATTATTTTCAAATGCAGTCAAACTTTCCCAATAAATCCAAGTTGATTAAAGCTTCTTCCTTGTGCATATCCATATAGGCAAATCTTCAATCATGATTTCAGCTAGCCATCTTTGCATAACTCGCCTAATATTGCAACATATGTTGCAACATAACTTAAAACACCTTAAGCTAGCTAATTAAAATTATTTTTTATTTTTCCTAACGAAAGCTATCATAAATATCAACACATAAAAAAAAACCTAATAGAATCTTATCATTAAAGGCATAGTTCAGATAGAAAACTAATCATTCAAATAGATAAGATTTTGAATTCGCACCAGTCTTATTTATACTATATTCACACTCTATTCACAATATATCTATATAATCTATTTTTAGGGGTAAACACAAAATCCTAAAATCCAGGTAACCCACCCAAGGAAAATCCAACGGGTCAGGTCTACGTCAAACCCAAAAAAAAAGTCGGGTTGACCTACCCAACCCGATGTCAAATTGGGTGGGTTTGGGTTGGAATTCTAAAACCCGACCCACCCAATGAATTTTTTTTTTAAATTTATTTAGAAAAAATGGCAAGTTTGAAAATTTTTTGCTGTCGGATTGGTTGGTGTTCTACCTTTGTCAAATCAATAGTGTTCAAAACAGATATTAAATTATTAACTCAAAATTGTTATGATGTGAAGTAAACTTTTAACTAGTTTTTATTTTAGTGGTGTAGAATTATATGCTTACACTTATCAAGGCAATACCTAATTTTCAACGTTAAATATAATTTCTAGTTACCATAATGTGATGGTATAACAAAACTTAATTAAGAATTGATTATTCAAGACAAAACCTAATTTTGTTTTAGTGGAATAGAATTGCTTTTAAAAAAAGAATTGGGAGTGCAAAAACTATAGTACCTTTTTAGGTTTTACTTTATATAAGTTTCTTGTATTTAGTGCTTAAACATGAAAGAACCATTGGTTGGTGGGCACTCTGTTTTTGTTTTTTATTAAGCCGAATAATTGTGTTTGTTCTTTGATCTTTCAACCTTAAACATGAACTGGTGCCTTGAAAAATAAAAATGTGTAAAATATAAAAAAGAGAAGATGGTGACTCAGATATGGATGTCTTCTAAAGATTAAGATTTAGGAACAAGATTTCAAGTTTATTTCAATTTACTTGGCTTTAATTCTTGTTACTACACACATTAGAGTTAGAGATTATTCTTGTAAAATAGGTTTGATTGTTTGTGGTTGATATTTCTTAGTATTCATTAAAAGCATGTTTTAATTAGTTCTTATTGTTTTTATATGACTTCTTTATTTGAATATTTGAGCTTGTATTTTGATTTGTTATTGAATTTTTAAGTCATATTTTATTACTTTGTTTTTATAAATTACCGAACCGGACGAACCCGAAAAACCAGTCAAACCCACCCAAATTTTAATTAGGTAGGTTGATTTTGTACATTAGGTTAATTGAGTGAGTGAAAAAAATTTTCAATCCACTCAATTTTTATTGAATGGGTTGAAAAATATCAAAAATCCACCTAACCTACCCGATGAACACCCATATCTATTTTTAAAAAATCTCTTAAAACTATATGAATACAGTCATCTTTTTTAAATGAATGGGATAAAAAAAAAAAAAAGCTTATTAAGCTAGAAATAAAACATATGTAAAAACCAGTTGTTGATTAAGCGTAGTGGTTACCAAAAAACGAAGCCCAAGAGACGACTGACTTTATCTCACTTACGTCCACTCTTTTTGATCGGTTCGTTATTCAAAAAGCCATGAAATTTCAATAATTTTCTAGCATTTGTTTGACTTGGTTAAAGCCCCTTATATATATCAAACTCTGGTTTCTTAGGTCCTTCCTATTTCCACGTATTACCGTCTTCCACAAGGAAAGCGATCGCTGTTTCTCTCTGTCTCTCAGACCTTTCTTCTTCTTCTGAACTTTATAACTTTCCTCATCTCTTCCTCTTAAACTATATTTGATTTTTGTTATTTTTATTATTATCTAATTCTTAGCTATTCTAGTCTTTGTCAGAGCTTTCGGAGCCCAAGTGAAATGAAGGTGAAATTTCCGATACCCAACCTGATTTTAATTATTATTAATATCTTTTCTGCCCATGAAATTTCCTCAACTTTCATCTTTTTGTTTTTTTTTCCTACAAAAAAATTAATGTTCCATTAGTGAGTTTGTAACATTATTATCTCATGTGGGTGTAAATTATTGATATCCATTGGTCCGGTCATCAAGTTGATATCACCGCTCAGTTTTTAATTTATGTTTTTTGGGGTGGTCAGAAAACTTTTGTTGGGAATTGACAATTATATATATAGTTTTCAGTATGTTTAATGAATTGATTTGGAAAACTTGGAACTTGAAAATAAAGATTTGCTTGAATTCCCTAATACTAATTGGCTAATAATTAACTTTTTTTTTTCCTCCTTTTCTTTTTTTTTTTTTTTTTTGGTTGCAGAAAGTGGTGGTGAAGCTGGATTTACATGATGACAAGGCAAAGCAAAAGGCTTTGAAAAAAGTATCTAGTCTTTCAGGTAAAAGTTCCTCTTCATTACTAATAATCGGAACTAAAAAAATAAAAAACAAAGGGGTTTTTATGGAAAGTGGATTAATCCACCCTATACAGATTGTAACATTATTTATTATTATTTTTTAATCTTTACTATTTTAAACATCTCTCATTTATAGAATAAAGATTTCGGTCTTTTTATTATACAAACTCTAAAATTTACCTGTCTTTTAAAATTTACTTGACTCCTGTTTGAAGTATGGTTTCAACGGAAAAAAAATCCAATTCAAATGAAAAATCCAAACTGGATTCATATTTGAGAGAGGTAAGTGGGATGCGAATTTCAAAGAAGTTTAAAAAAAAAAAACAGTTTTGAATAGGATCAATGGTTTTCTTGATTTTGTTTGCACTAATTGAATCATTGTGCTGCAGGAGAATATGTTATAAGCACACAGCACACAATCTTCCAATCACAATATGCTAAAAAGAAAAGAACCGTACTAAAATCTTTTTGTTATTCACTCAAGAAGATTTGAGTTTCTATTTGTGTACTTATATTTGTTTGTTTTCTGTTGTAACTTCTTCTGCAGGCATTGATTCCATTTCCATGGACATGAAGGAAAAGAAGCTAACGGTGGTTGGAGATGTGGACCCTGTGGAAGTGGTGAACAAGTTGCGCAAAACTTGGTTCACCGAAATAGTGTCCGTAGGGCCGGCAAAGGAAGAAAAGAAAGATGATGGTAAGAAAGATGAAGGCAAGAAAGACGAGGGCAAAAAAGATGAGGGCAAGAAAGATGAAGGCAAAAAAGATGAGAAGGATCAGATTGCTGATCTTATTAAGGCCTACAAAGCATACAATCCTTATATGACCCAATACTACTACGCGCATAGTATGGAGGAAAATCCAAATGCTTGTGTTATTTGTTAGATTTTGGTAATTTTGATAATTTGAGGTTGGCATATTTTTAAGAGTTTTGGACCTTTTTTTGTTTTTTGTTTTTATTAGTTTGGGTGAAATAGGGACTTTTTATGAAAAAAATTTTGGTCCCTCAAGTGTGCACATATTTCTTGATATGAAAAAATTTGAAAGTTTAAGTTCCTGGCCTATAGAGTTTAATAATCAATGGGTAAATGTATGCATTTTGGTTATGGTTTTTCATTTTGATGCTTTTTTTTTTCTTTAGAATTTATGCCTTGTGGTATAGATGAAAAAAATATATATCGATAATATATATCAGATTAAAATTAAAATATAATAAATAATAAAACTTATTGAAATCTAATTATTAAAAACTATATCCTAACAACCTATATTCATATCCGACCAAATAAATTTTTGGTTAAGCAGGTGGAATGTCGATTCAAGAAGATAAAAAAGCATTAAGAACCTATTTTGGTTTCTGAACCTTCTTGCTTACATTGGCAATTCCAACTAATTTTCTAACCGAAGAACTTTTAATTGACATGCTCCTTGACATATATGCATTTAATTATGATTTATAGGCTGTCTATGAATATACACTGACTTTGGGGTGGAGACACGCAAATCCTATATTTAATGATGAAATTAGGTATGTAATCACCATTAACTTATGTTTGTAATATGGCTGGCGGTTTTTGGTGTAATACTAGAAGAGGTTGTTCAGTAGGAGGGTTTACTTAAACCTTATATATATATATATAAATATATACTTTTTTATTTTGATGGCTGCTACATGGCTTGGTAAAATAATTTACGAAGTGGATTTCAGAATGTCATCACAAGTACTATATTATTTAGAACCTCAATGTAGCTGATGTTAGCTAGGAATTTTTTATTAGGATAAACAAAAGAAATATTTAGTTAACAAACCCCACTTGCTTGTTACGTTAGAAAACTAATAATAATAATAATCAGAAGCAGTGGCCAACTCTGATTATGTCCTCTAGAATAGGTTAAAGGTCTTATTTGCAATTCATCTTGTAAATGTAGATGAAACAAAAAATTGTTCAAATTTTAGGCATTTCAAGAGTTAGTGTGTGCTAGCAATGGTTGCAAGCACATAGAGGGGGGAACTGTCCCAAAAATCTGAATAATTGTTGGAGGTTGAGCCTTTATTAATTGTTTGTATGACTTTTGAAGATTGGAATTAAGGACGGACCGCTACCATTGCTGATTTAGAAGTCCCTGGTTAATTTGAAGTGATGAGGGTACACTTTCTTCCTGCTAAATTCTATGTGGTAGCTGCCTAGCTAGCTAGACCCTCTAGTAAGAATACCAAACACGTCTACAAGTACATTAGTAGACATTACCATTTGGTGGTGGTTGCATAATAATAATAATACATATTTAAAATCTTTAATTTTATTAGCTCATATATTTGAATTAAGATATATGTAAAGATATAGTTTTTAATTAAAAAAAATATGTATTGTCTATTTTTAAAAGTATATGATCTATTAATTGTAAAAATTTAAAAATCAAGTTTTTTTTATCATCTCACTAGTGTAATCAGTGAATTCATCTAATAATTATTAAAATAAAAATATAAAAATACTATTCATATTTTTTTCTTATAAAAAATATATATTACAAGACATTAAAATTGGAAACATTATTATGAGAAAAGACGTTGTCCTCGTGTTTTATTACCAAAAGCCCCTAAATCCCCAAGAAGAAATACTCTAAAATATAGTCTTTTGCTACTTCAGAATCTAATTAATTCGTTTATATGAGTAATCCACCCCAGTTTTATCGACTGGCCTATTACCAACTGATAATATGATTTAAAAAAATAATAATAATAAAGCTCTATATACTAAGTCATTATTGTTTGTAACCTAAGTTTGAATTCAAAATTTTTATTTCAATTTTGTCTGTTTTTAAAATATCAATAAAAATTATAATTAATTTAATTAATTTTAATCTAAAAATTTTATTTTATTTTAAAATCAACTCCTAAATCAAATAAAAAAGTCTCCCAATTCTGAAGAGATAAGAAGATGTACTAAAAAAAAAACAAAAGAATCTGGAAGGCAACATTTTCAGATAAAGATATATCATATCTCAACACAAGATTAGAATTTGTATTTCTATGTTTGGTTCCTTTCCTTTTGCTTTCACAAAAACAAGACAAAAACTAGAAACCACGTCCGTAAAGCCATTACCTGAAAACCAAGGCCTTTTGTGAGCGTACTCGCACGTAGTAGCGACAATGAAAAGGCCAACTTACATGAATAATTTGATGAAAAATATGGTCATCCCTTATGTAACAATAGGGTACGAGGCATGCATGCCCACCTCATCATCTCATCATTACAAGTCATTTCCCCACTTGGGCTGTGATTTTTTTGACATTAGAACCCTTTTTATCATATATTTTAAAGGTTTGGTTTTATTTTTTAATCCCTAACTTAGACCAAATCAAACTTTGGTTCTTAATTTTTAAGATGTCCATAATAATTCTATAATTTATCAAGTTATCTCATATTAGTTACTTGTTTCATTCAACTATCAAAATCTGATAATATAAAAAATTTACGAGAAACATATATGTAATTTAATGGCAGTTATTTTTATAATTTTACATTCCAGAAAAAATTGTTAAAAAGTAATCCTTATATTTTTTTACATTAAGATTTTAACCGTCAAATGGGTCAAAAAAAAAAAAAAAAGCTCATTAGAAACAATTTTGAAACATTTAAAAAATTAGAAAGTATAATTACAATTGACCTATAGTTTAGGGACTAAACTAAGCATGAAATTAGCCCTTTTCTAAAATATTTTTATATGTGCGTGTATGTATCCGAACCTGTCATCCTCTACCTCAATTTGTTAATCTCCATATCCAACTAATCTTTGTTTGTTTAAGCAAAGAATCATTGACATCCTATTCTTTACATTTGTTGTGTGTGTGTTTTTCTTTTGTTTTTTTGGTTGAATTTTGATAGCACATCAAAGATAAGACTCGTTATTAAAAAAATCGATGACGGACACTGACGACAAACCAGTAGACCTTTTTGATCACCAACCTTTGTGGTCATTAACTATAAATATATATACATATATTTATATATATATATATACACAGTTACACACACGCGCGGGGAAGACTATTGTAATAATTATAAGTTTTTTTTAATCATTTAAATATAATTAAATGGTTAAAATTTATTTGTTATAAGACACTCAATTTCATTAAATTATAAACTAATAAATTAAAAAAATTGAAAAATCAAAAATAAAAAAAAGAAAGGGGGTGCTGGATTGGTTCACGGGGTGGTGAGGGTGCGTTGGTCAGATTGGTTCGGGAGTCGCGGGGGTGGTTGGCCAAATGGGTTTGCAGGGGCGAGGGGTGCGGTTCACTTGCGACGGTTGTGTGTGTGGTTTTTTTGGGGGGATAGGGTGTTTGAGGTTTTTTCTTTTTTCTTTTATATTTTTTAAAATTTTTTATTTCATAATATTATATATTAAGTTACATTTCAATTATTTATATATATCTCAATCATTCTTAATATACTTACTACGACCATATATATATATATATTTATATATGTAGTTTTTGGCTTTCCTGCGTTGCCGGATTCATGCGGTATTCGATGGGCAGCCGCTGGATGAAATATCTATGGTCATTGCCTATTGAAGGGCATGCTACTGAAGTAAGATTAGGGCTGACAACTTTTTTATCTTCGCAGTGCTTGAAATCAATTAAATAATAATTGACAATGAAAATAAATAATATAAAAAAAAATAAAAAAGAGGCGAGTTTATTTTAATTTACAAATTTGAATTTAAAATTTAAAATTAATTTTATTAATTTTAGAATAATTAATAAAAACTATAATTAAATTAATTAATTTGAATTTAAATTTTTTTATTTCAAATTTAATTTATAAACCAAACAAACTCAAAAAAAAAAAAAAGAGAAAGAGATGTTGAGAAAATCTTCAATAATGATGCATCCTATGGAGGTATATTTTAATTCCTTGTATTTGAACTTATATTCCATTTTAATTTTAAGATTATACAAAAATTAACAAATTCGTTAAAAATATACTGATTATGATCACACTTATTTAGTATCCTTTTCACTTTTCCATAACATTTTAACAATTAGATTACAGTTGAAAAATATAATTCAATGTGTTTTTGTATTCCTTTGATTTTATTAACACACTTTTTTAACTACTTTATATATTAAAAAAAAAAGAAAAAAAATGCAATTGGAATTGAATTCAAATATCCAATTGCTACATCAAACACATTCTAATATTAAATGGAAAATAAAAATAAGAGAGAGAAGGAAAAAGGATTAAATGAAAATGTTTGGCATTGAAGATCATGGAAGGGAGGACTTTTATTTTTGTTTTTATTTTTATTTTTATTTTTGAAAATGCCACATTAAAAGCATTCAAAAGGCAAACGAGCAAGGGAATTGCTTTACGAAGATAGCAAACAAAAGGAATAACATTACAATCCAAACAATCAAAAGAGGAAGAAAAATTTTGGTCAAATTATGAACAATCAAATTAGAAATTTCGTTCACCAAAACAAAACACATTTAACAGAAGGTGAAGAAGAAGTGGTTTCCGTATTTTGACTCCTCCTTACAAGTATTTCCCTTACTATTAACATTTTAACCTTTGTCTTAATTACATTTTTATATTCATTCTTCCACAATGCCATATATGGTCAGCCTTTTTATACACCACTGCAATTACGATGGTGCCCTTGTGTAAATAATTTTGTATTTCTGCTTCCTGACATTTTTGACTTCCTAGCCTCAATTTGATTTCTGCAGCAACCAGTAAAGCTGCTCCAATGTTCCACACCTGTCGCCAATTCGATACATATCTATATATATATAACTTACATAGTTTTGTGGATTATTTTCTCAAATACTATACAATTTTACACCAAATACAAATTTTACAACAGTATTATAAAAATAATTACTATTTAAAACATTTTTAAAACAATCACATCAACTTTTCAACTCCACTATTTATCTCTACTTTTACCAATCACATCAACTTTTCAACTCTAAAATACTTTTCATCCAAACACACATTTCATTCAAATACAAAACAAATACTTTTCAACCAAATACAACATTCAAAAAACAAATTTCATTCAAATACAATCAAAATACAATACATTTCCCAAGCGCTCCCTCAATTTCTCCTACATGGGATTACCTCAGACATGTGTACTCGTTAAGTTAGCCACGGCTTTATGCTCACTTGAAACAGTAGATAATCAAGGACATAAATTTTTGTTGAGTATTGTTGTATGGTCAATAATTTAAGTAAAAAGAAAATGGAAAATGGAATATATATATATATATGTATATTAAAGTTATAAATATGGTGTGCTAGAATAGGGTTATATATTTTGGTAATGTTAAATGTATAAACATGAAACATTAGATATAAAAATGTAACTTGTGCTTCAGTGCTGGGATAGCATAATATAATAACTTGTGCACAGATATATAATTAGATGCCCCAATTTCCAACGAGGTTTTTAGTTATTGGACACCAAACGTACTTAAAAACATGGTAGAAATCCAAATGTCCAATAATAGGATGAACTGTTATAGGCCCATTCGAATAGGTTTTTGGGATGTAGTTTTGAAGATACATATATTAAAAATCATATAAATTTTGAAGACTTATATTTAGGATAAAATGTTTTGAAAAAAGAAAAAAAAAATTTAGATGCATAAAAAATATTGAAAATCATTAGAAAATCATATTTTCTTTCAAACATTGACTCCGTTGTTTTTATTTTATTTTAATAGTGCGAATTCGTCAATCACTTAGAAAAACTGAATCATTAATTTAGTAAGATTGACATTATCTCGCATTGAACAATAGAAGAATATGAAAAACAAAATAAACGCGAATATTTTGAATGATTAACCTTCGAATAAAAAGGCTACGTCTGTTATGATGTACGAGAATTTTCACTATTTTTGAGAGAATTACATAATGCAATGTGTGCTCTGTAATCGGTATATCAAAATAGCATTATACGGTTTTCTAGTGAGATTTGACACCGAAATAAATCTTTTTGTAGATCAATCCAAATATTCCAATTATCGGTGGAATTATATCTGTTTTAGTAAAATCAGTATCTCCTCCTTATCTTTGCTTAAATCTCGATTGCATGAAGTTTTTTTTTTAATCTAAAGATGAAGATATTCGAACTTTATATCATATAATAGAGTCAAATATGAATTTATCGCTAAATTATATTCATATTATAGGGAGTATTACGCTTACTAATCTCCCCAACTGGATACCATAAGATAAGAGTTCACTCAAGTACGCATGTCAAGATAATAACCAGCATGGTGACGGTACAACAGTTATATCATTATTACCATTAAGAGAGATTTTAATTGGATTTTTTAAACAGTAAAGTCTCCAAAGGCTATAACTTGATTTTTTATTTTATTTTATTTTTTTACTGGTTTATGAAACATAATGACTTTATAATTAGAATTCTGTTCAATTCATTCGAGTACTCGAATAAAAATCTAGGGCTTATCTATCACATACTTTCTTTGCCGTTACCAATTTGTCAATTCAAAAGCCATAACAATCCTTTAGAAAAGTTGTATTAAAACTAATTAATAAATTCTTTATTGATACACACTTATAATAAGGACTGTTACATTACACCTTCTTCACTGACATGTAGAATGTGAAAAAGGAAAAAGAGTACACTGATCCAATTCAAAAAAAAAAAAAAGAAAAAAATGAAGAACATTGATCATACATATTGAGCCAAAGTAATCAACAAAATGGGTTCGAACAATGTTCAACTATATACTTTTTAAGTACGTAGAAAAAATTTCATGAATCTATGAATTTATGCAGTTGCTTATATAATGGTTAAGAAATTACCAATCCCAAACTAATTAAGTCCTCGCTTGAACCAAAGGTGATTGGGAAATAGGGGAATGAGGCGACATCAAGAAATCATCGAATCGGCGAGCTTTCAAGCTGAGCCTGAGGTTGTGATCTTGCCAGCACTTCTTCTTGCTTGGCACCACAACAAGGTCCTTCTTTTGGAGCACAAAGTTTCGTATTCTTGTCAAAGCAACTTCCATAGTGTAATCATCCATGTTGGCAATGCAGACCCTGAACCAGCCCGGTTCGGGGCAGTGAAACGAAGAACCGGGTGAAACGTTGAGCTTAACTTCATTAATGATGACTTTCCAAAGAGCCAGCTCTGCCTCAGGTGTCTGTTCTTTGAGAAGCCCGTGCAAATCCATCCACAAAAACAGCCCTGCATTGCTCTTCAAGCAGCTAATTCCGACCTGAGCGAGTCCTCGTGTGAATACATTGTGCCTTGTTCCCAATCTCCTAGCGCTCTCGGCCAAAAACCTCTTCACAAACACTTCATCTGACAGCATGGCTGCAAGCAGGTGTTGCGTTTGTGAGGAGACCAATCCGAAGCTTGACATCTTTCGCGCGCAGTTCACCACCGCGTCGTTGTAGGAGTACACAATACCGACTCTGAAGCCGGGGAATCCCATGTCCTTTGAGAGGCTGTAGACAATGTGGATGAGGTCTGTGTTGCACTCGATGTCATTATCCTCCGCTATGATCTCTGAAATGCTGACAAATGCCGGTTGGTTGAAGACCGTGGCAGCGTAGATTTCATCGCAGACTAGGTGGATGCTCTTCTCGTTGACGAAGCGGACTATAGATCTTAGAGTCTCTCTGTCTATGATGGTGCCCAAGGGGTTTGACGGATTGGTGATGAGCAAACCTTTAACTCTTATGTTTTCCTCTTGAGCCTTCTTAAAGGCTGCTTCCAAGGCTTCTCTTGTCACCTTGAAGTTGTTGGCGCTTTCGCAGTGGACCGGAAAGAGTTGTACGCGCGTTCTCCATCTCAAGTCTCGGTCGAATCTGCAAGGACATTTTGATGAAATGTTTTAGCAAAATCTTCAAGAAGCATTTTTGGACTTGACATCAGATGAACATGATTCATGCTTGAATTAGTTCCCTGAACTTTTTTCTTAAAACCTTTTTAATCTGGAGTGAATTGTCAATTTTTCATTAAAATCCGTTAAAAGTCAGCCGCTGTAAATCTGATACGGTTTGACAATTTAAAACGGTGTCTTATTGACAGACTACAGATCTCATAGGCATCACTCACTCAAGTGTACTACTGCAAGTGTTTGTGCCAAAGTAAAATAATAGTGAGTGGTTACTGCAAAGGGGTCAACTGAGCATATTGTTTTCATAGCCCCACCAATAATACAAGTTGGCGGGTAGGATTTGACTACAAGATTAATTATAATAAACTTGTTAATTAATTTCTTGTGATGTTGACTTTGACAATTACAGTCCACCCAATGAGCTGTATATAGGTGATCAAAAGTCCTCCTAAGGGAAGAAGCTAGGAAATGGCAATTAAACACCATTTAATAAAAGGAAAAAAAATTAAAAAAAAAAAAAGAAGAAGAAAAAGAAGAACATACCCTGGATAATAAGGAACAGGAACCAGAAATGCTTCCCCTGGATCAGCCAGACAGAAAGCAACCATCTCATGAGCACCGGTCGCTCCTCCGCTCATTACAACGCGATCGGGATCGAACGTTACTCGGTTTCCTCTAACCTGTCCCATGAACTTTGCAATAGCCTGTAGACATAATTTAAGAATGCATGGAATGAGAAACATGAAGTTTATAGCAAAGGAATTAGGAAAAACATTATAAAGTTAATATTATTATTATTTTTTTGTATGTGTCACATACTTTTCGGAACTCTGGCAGGCCATGGTAGTCTTGGAAAATAGCTATGTCTCTGAATTCATCTACTCCTTCAGGCGTGCAAATGGAGGCTCTGGGGTTGTCCAGAATCCAGTCTTGAACCAAATCAAAGCATAGCTATATGTATAGAAAAATGATAGAAAATATTTTAGAGTAATTCATACAAAATTAAGTAATAAGCTAAAAGAAATTTATTTAATTTTTTGTTGATATTTCTAGTATTTTACCTGGTTTTCAGCGAGTCCCATTTGGATAACCCCGTTAGGGTTGCTGGTGGGGTGAAATGGATCACTCTCATAAGCCTCCCAACCTTCAAAGTACGGAGAGTTCTCTCCATGACCATTTCCGGTTGCTATTTTTGACAACAACTGTTGTTGTTTGCCACCATTCAAAGTGTAACCCATATAATTAATTGTATGATTCTGTCTTTTGAGATTCTAGAGAGAGAGAGAGAGATTGTATTAAGAATGTGTAAAGAGATGATGAATATAAGATGGAAATTCTAAAGACTTGGTCGGACCCTTTTGGGGCAGCTGTCGAAAGACAAAAAGCTAATATTGCGGGTGAGGTTGAGAAGTGCCAAGTTCTAAGGGGTATTTATAGGACTTTTAACATTAAAAATGTAGAATAATAAACTTTGACTCAGAAAAAGAATTAGATGACTTTACTATAAGTTTTCTTTTTCTTTATTTTATTTTTTGCTTGGGAAAGTGGCAAATCCCCATCCCCTTGAAGGTTCATGTGAAGGGTCATCATTATTTATATTTTTAGTTTTTATTAGTGTCTTGGTTGAATCTGGAATTTACTAGAGGTTATTCTCTCAATCAATGTGGAGTTGCAATTTGGTTAGGGCATTATTGGAGCTAGTTGCAATAGTACTGTCAACCATCCCCTGCAAGTGGGAAGCAAAGAGTCCAAGGGCGGCCATAAGGCATAAGAATATAAGCGGGCGTTTAGTAAACACATTGTATTTTGATTGTATTTGAATGAAATTTGTTTTTTGAATACTGTATTTGGTTGAAAAGTATTTGTTTTGTATTTGAATGAAATGTATGTTTGGATGAAAAGTATTTTAGAGTTGAAAAGTTGATGTGATTGGTAAAAGTAGAGATAAATAGTGGAATTAAAAAATTGATGTGATTGTTTTAAAAATGTTTTAAATAGTAATTGTTTTCGTAACACTGTTGTAAAATTTGTGTTTGGTGTAAAATTGTATTGTATTTGAATGAAGTTAAAATAAAATATTAGTGCCAAATGGCACCTAAATTCTAATCTAAATTAATAAAAAGTTGTTTTTTTTTATGATAATAGATATTTAATAAATATGATAATAATATCAATAAAATAAATGACAGTTTATATTCCAAAAAAAAAATTTTAAAATTAAAAATATTAGAATTTACATTCCTAACCTTTTTTTAATTTATAAAATAAAGTATTTACGATAATATTAGTAAGTTGTATTTTTAAATTATTATATCACATTAAAATTATATTAGTGTTTATATTATAAAGTGTGATAATACAATTAAATCTACTCAAATTTAACGTTTTTAATAAAAATTATTAAGATTATCTTATCCTATTTTATTTTAAATTCTCAATCAGATATAGAAAAATTTCTAAGTCTACTAATAAAATAGAAATAGTTTGACTCAATTTTGAGTATAATTTCATTCAATTCAATTGATCAAGCAAGTTCTGATGATCAAGCTAGTGAATATATCGAACATAAAAGAGACAACACGAGAGAAGAAAAATGAAATATGCAGTTTGAATTTACCTACCCCAAAGCTAAAAACACTGTAGGGCCTACACAAATATCGATGTGTCTTCTCAAAGAGTTGCCCACCGATGGAAAACGGCATTTCCGCGTTGTAATATGTGGTGTGGGTCACGCCAATTATGTAGAAAACGTTTGTCGTCCAAACAACGTGTTACGTAAGCGCTGATCTGTCTCTCAAGTATGCCAACGATGATTCATTTCTAACCTCTTAGGATTCTTGTACTAACTTCCTGCTCAGTGTACTTTATATGTCTGTTGTTAATTAGCTTTTCTATTATGGAAAACTTCGAGTCGTTTGTTTATGTAGTCGAGAATGATTTTTTATTTTTAAAAATATAAAAAATGAAAACGGTTTCAAAATAGCGTTTGTTTATTTAATGTTTTCAAAACCGTTTTGAAAACACCGTTTTCAACTATATTGTTTTTTTAGGTTTTTGGAAAACGAAAAAAAGTTGTTTTCACTTTTTATTTTCATTTTCAAAAAATATTGTGTTTTTTGGGTTTTTTGAAAATGAAATGGGTTTTGAAAAAATATAATCAAACAAAGTTTCATTTTTATGTTTTTCAAAATATACACTCAGAAAACATAACCAAACATAATTTCAGAAATGATCTTAACACAGTTTTCAAAACATTCTCATTTTCAATTTTTTTAAAAACAGAAAACATTTTAAAAACAATACCAAATGCTACCTTTAGTTTCCATACATATTTTACAAGGAAGTTTGATTCTTAGCTTTTCTCCTTTTCTTTCCTTCATTCTTTTTTTTTTTTTTTTGGGTCATATGAAATTAAGTTCTTTTGAACTCCGAGGATATTCTGATAGTAAAATGGTTATCAACTGTTTATAATTCTAGAAAAATTATTTTATAAACTGATGTATTATATCATCATGTTTATATGATATATCAATTTAATAAATGATTGACATTTAAATGATTTATTAATGTCTATTATGTTATTAATTTCTCGTTATTATTTTTCTTTCTTAATAAATTTCAATTTATTTGACTGATTAGAATAATTGATATTGATAAATCATCTAAATGTCAATAATTTATTAAATGATGTATCACGTAAGTGTAATAATGTGCAGTATCTGGTCCATTGAATACTTTCACATAGATATAATGTTAGATATGCTACTTAGCATATATAGATATTGGAGTTCTAAAATCGTAAAAAAAAAAAAAAAAGAGCACAACACCCCGTATAAGCAGAATCACGAGTCTAAAATCTCTTATTTGTTTTTAATTTTGGATTGTTGGTACCCGTAAGTTAGTTCTATTTTTGTTGATTATTATGCTACCATAATTATAAGCAACAAAATAATAAAAATAAAAAAAAACGTGTCTAGTATTTATTATGTCTCACTAAATTTTTACATATAGACGTGCAAATACGTGTAACATCATACATATTCTTTACTATAAAGAAATTTTATTATGACGTGTTTACTTAGGCGGAATTGGAGTGAGTAGGATTCAGAGTCCAAATAAGGTATTATTTTAGTTTTAAAAGTCCTTATAAATCTCATTCATGCGTCTAGTTAAATTTAAAATCAGAATAAATTTACTTGTATAACTCTATGGAGTTGTGTTTTCAAAATTAGAAATTGATTAATTTGTATATTATTTATTATATTGTTATTCATAAGTAAACAAAATCGTTGATGAAATGATAACATAAATTGTGTAATTTCTTTTGTTTAAAAAATTGAAAAAAATGTAAAATAAAAAAATAACATGTCAAAATTGAAAACATATTAATTTGTTATGGTAAAAAAAAATTTTTGTTTATTCTCACAAAATTAATAATAATTAGGATAATTATATAGTAATAGGTAACTAAAATAATAATATAAGTTTGTTATTATATATTTATTTTTGTATTTCTTAATATAATATTTTGCAAGTAAATTAAGGATGATATAGAAATTTAATATCAATATCAAAATTAGAAGTCATAATTTGGAAGGATTGTTAATCCCTTTTCTCAATCCTAAATTGGTGTGGGATCATCATACTTACACTTGTTCTAGGAACAAAATGAATAAGTAAGTAAGTGACTGACACTTATTCTTCTGATAAGTAAACATGCCATTAAATTATCAGCTAACTTTGAGAGCACATGGAGGGGGAGGTTTGAATTAAAGCTCTCAATTCTAAACGTAGAAGTTTTTTTTTTTTCTTTCTTTTTAACAAGTGAGAACACTTATAATTTATACATAATATTTTAAAAAAAAGTAATGCTAGAATTACTAATTTTAATTCTAACTTTTTGATATGCATATGTTATATTTATATTAGTAAATACAATTAATTGATGCAACAATATTTATTTTTACTTCTTTTTAACAAGTGAGAACACTCATAGTTTATATATAATATTAAAAAAAAGTAATGTCAGGGATACCAACTCTAATATTAATTTATTGAGTATTAATTCGCGTGTTATTTTTTTATTAATAAATATAATTAATTGATATGTCAATATTTTAAACACTTATCAATAAAAGTATAACAATCCATGTGTCATGCCAATTAATACTTAAAAATTGATATTCTTAACAAATTTTTTTTTTTTAAATTGAGAGTTCTAGAACATCGTATGTGGTGTTTTAAATTAAAAAAAAAATGTAAATGAAAACAAACGTGAGACATTCGAAAGTTCTTTTGAATGTGCATCCATCTGGTATTGGACTAGAAAAGCAAACTCATCTGAGATTGTTTTGGTACGTATCTGACCAAAATCTTCTTTAGTTTATTCGCGCGTGAATAAAACATCACATGAACAATTAAAATCACCAAAAAAAAAAAAAAACCAAGACAGGAAATTAATGATTAAGAAAAGAAATTAACAGGAACAGCTTTTATGATCATGATGGGCGGCCACCGGAAAGGAGATAAGAATGAAACCTAATTCTCAAGTGTACTTTCTTTCCTTCTAAAATAATAAAAAGGAAAAGAAAATTAGAAGAAGAACAATTCAAAAAGAAGTAATCGTAGAAATTTCACCCATGTTTTAAATGCACCTGAAGAAATTGTAAGCAATTAGGAACTTGATTTCATCTTCAAAGTGGTTCGGCGTGATCAGGAGAAACAACCTTTGACTTGAAGTCTTCTTCATCGTTGGACTGTCGGCGTCTTCTTCATTTAGGAGATGAGAAGTGGAGGAGTCACAGAAACTAAATATCGTGCTTTTTTTAGTTTTTGTCATTAATCATATTGTTTTAAGGTTTTTATTGTCATTAATAATCAAGTATCTCCATTCACAATGCCATATGCTAATTCAGTGATTTGTATACAACTTATTATATATATAGTCTGAAAATATTGTATAATATTATTACGTTAGATACCATTTTCTCTTATTAAAATTTTGATTAGCTTATAACCTTTTAATATTTAAATAATAATTGTTTACTATCAAAATACTAACAATATACCTTGCTGGAATTAGCTCAGCAGGTAAGAGTAGAGGGATAAATTGGGATTGTAGCTTATAGGTTAAAAACTTTGGAGTTTTTTTGGTTTCTATTTAACTTGTGGGAGCTATAAACCTCACGCCTTGGAGGGAAAAAAAAAAAACATTAACACCGAAATTCTTGTTTATTTTATTAATAAGTAATTTGTCCAATTTATACTTTTAAAAAGGAAGACGTTGAACAAATTATGAGATTTTTTTGGCAATAGTGTAAAAATATGTCAGAAGATTGCTAAGAAAAATGATGCATGGAGGAAGAAGTAGAAAATCATATGTAGTATATTTATGAATGAAAATGCCCATCGAACTATGTAGCACAAAATTGCAATGTTGAACTATGCTACAACTTAGCTTCTGTTATTTATGTAACAAATTTGACAAATGATAAATTTTAAATTTAGCATGCTGTTAATATATGCATTAAAGATGTTTCTAAGATAATTATCACGTACTCTTATCTCACAAACACCTTTTAGTTTTTTGATCAAAATATGATTTGATCTTCTTAAATTTAAGATCATCTTGCATAGTCGATGCTTCAGTCTGATCAAAGCATTGACATTGTTTACCAAAAATTGACCCGAGTCGAGCTCTGTTGTGTCAAACTGCTATATGTCTTAATTACTGATTATTGATGGAAGCCGAGGCCAAGTTCATCGATGGCTGCTGTGATTTCTGATTCAGTAAAGGTCTCTATCGGTCTAAAACCGATGGAAGAACGAAGAATCGAAAAGGCTGCCTGAAGTTTTTGCCAAGTAAATTAGCCTGTCACCTTCTGTGTAATTATTTTTTTAACTTCAAGTACTAGTTTAGCGTTGCTAAAAAAAAAATGTATTAAATTGACCTTTTCAGAAGAGAACAATATAAAAACCAATTACCATTCCATTTGGGATTATTTTTGTCAACGGCATTGGTGGCTCGGATGGGGTCAGCAAAGAAGATTTTCTTGGTCGGCTGGAGTTGCTCAAGCCTTCAACATTTGTGGTTAGACCAACTTTTTTCTTCATTTTGTCTGGCCATCTTCCATTCTAAGTAGAATCATATTTTTTGTCAAAGTCACGGGGTTGGTTCCACCAAGGAAAAAAAAAATGTCACGAGGTTGGAATTTTCTTACGTGGATGATAAGTTTGAAAATTGAAATTTCTAGTAGCACAGAACGAAGTAAATGCAAAGGAAAATTCGACGACAGGGTTAAAAAAAGAAATAGGAAAAAGTTTACCCCGTCACCTAATCAGTTTCATTCTGTCTTTAATAAAAAAAACACTCTGGTATTTAATCTGTCAGATCCGTAACATTTTATTTTTGATGTGATTTTTAGCGGATATTATATTTACAAACTTACCCTTTTACGGCTCCAAACACAAAACATAAAAGAGAAATACAAGCTGCAGGATTGTAAAACCGTGAACACATTTATTTGTCGTTTTCAATCCCCACGACCCAGCTAAGCAAATCTGAAGCCTCACTAAAGTAAAACATTTTTTTTTTTGTTTTTTTAACAACAAAAAACCCAAGAGAAAGGAAAACATGTCGCAAATACATTTTAAGAGTGTGTTTATTACATCAAAAATAATATTTTTAAAATACTTTTTTAATACTTTTTTATTTTTTTATTTTTTACATATCCAAAATATTATAGTAACTTTCAAATTTTAAAAGTTTATAATTTTGTATATACAAATCTAAATGAGATGATTTTTTTTAAATTACATAAAAGTTTGAGGGAAACAAAATAATATTCATATTGATATTTTTTTCTAAAAAAATTTTTAAAATTTTTTATTTTTTTTCCCCAAATAGTTTTTTCTCTCAAACATATTTTTCAAAATAACTTTTTTCTAACTCAAAAAAAATATATCTCCAAAACCTCCCCCTAAATCTCCACTTCCTTTTGTTCACTAAAGAACCATTCTTAAATTCTCAAGACGAGCAAATTCATGTTGTCATTAGAAAAAGCTACAAGAATGTCAAGAGACTATTAGAAAATATTAGGACTGACAATTTAGATCATGACACGATAACACAATACGAAACCTGTACGAAATTAGAGGATTTGGGTTTTCCTTAACTGGGTTTGGGTCAAAAAGGATCGAACCCATCAAACACGATTAAATAAAAGGTCGAATCCGCACTAAACCACCAACCCACAATTGACACGAAATAACTTGTTTAATAAATTAATTATATATAGGTTGACATGAATATGACTCATAAATTACTTATTTATAATTTTTAATATATTTATATTATTATATATATTATAATGTTTTACTATTTTTAATTTTGAGTTTTCAAAATTCAAAATTCAAAATTCAAATATAATATATATTTTTTATTTTATATATATATATTTTAACATTTTTTAACATAATAAAGAAAATCTAGATTTTACCTTTTTTTTTTTAATTTTTCATTACTTTTACAACTCTATTCACCTCACCCAATCGCCCTCCCCTTCCCTTACTCCATCGACCTTCGCAATAACACGACTATTCATCCTTGACCCTGTCATCACTATTTTATTTATATTTAATTTAAATAGGTCAATTTGGGTCAACACGATTAATAAATTAATTGGGTTCGAGTTTGGGATTTTGACATGAATATTAAATGGGTTGGGTTTAAATTTAGTTAATAATGTCAATTAAAGAGCAAAATACAACACGAACATAACACGATAATACGAATTACCAACCCTAGAAAATATAAAGATTAAGCAATTTCAGAAAATTAAAAATCAAGAGAGGAAACATGCTTAATTGCCCAAGAAACGATATTTGAAAAATTATGCTTCACATGTTAAGCTAAACCATCTGTGGCCATCATGAGAAATGTCATCTGCCAATGGACAATGTTTGGCAATATAAAAACATTGCTATTATTGCTTATCAGTGGTAAACAATTTGACGATTAACACACTTGGTTTATCACCAATTATGCTTGTGACTGAATAAATACTTTGCGTACAGTTCAAGGAGCTGTGTTTACAAATGCCCTGGTTGCTTTGAGGATTGTTTACAAGTATTAAAACTACACCCACACCACATGGTTTGACCCGGACTTCAGAAAGCTTCTTTCTATTTCCTCATAAGAAGGACCACAGTGTGAGCAGCGATGCTTCGATTTTCTCCGAGGCTGTCCACCTTCTCATGAGTTTTTGCTTTTAGATTAACAACTGCAGGGTCGGCTCCAAGCAGCTTGGATAAGTTTGCCCTAATGGCCTCCTTGTGTGGACTCAGTTTTGGCCTTTGAAGAATTAGCGTGGCATCCAAGTTTCCAAGCTCATAACCTGCCTCATGCATGAGTCTCACCTGAAATGGCCGTACGTACAGAAAGTAATCTTCAGTGTAAATACTTTTATTCGTTTTTCCAAACTGTGTATCATCAACTAGATTTGCTCGAAAACATTAGGGGACAAATATCTATAGTTGCTTTTGCACAGAAAACAATCTATTTGACAGATAACTTGAGTCGAATATCTGATGCTTCACATAATGAGAATTCAAATATGGTTAATTAGAGAAAAATGAGAAACATTTTATATCTGCATGAAGAATGAGTTTTTCACGCGAAAAATGCCGCCACGGTAAATTATCTAACTATTGAATTTTTCTGATTGTCTTTATCTAAAAGGTGTGGACTGGTGGCATTTCAAGCTGCTCAAAAGGGATGTACTTAAATTATAAGTTGCAATAGCAAGTCAAAATCACTTTAAAACAACCAGCTCCAAAAAAACATGTTTGCCGTCTAATCAATTCCTATTTGCTCTTTTCACTTACAAGTATCAACCCGAAACCTTCTATTTCATTATTCTACAGACGGTTCTAATTGTTTTTGGCAAAGGATAAACATTGGTAACACAGCTATATACAACACAACTAGATCGTTTAGCTATTCTTGTTTGCTTGGCTTTCTGGGACAATCACACGAGTTTTTGTTGAAGTTTAACCCTAGCAAAGTCTTTCAAAGCATTGTGTCTATCTTAGGATTCTAAGGGACGTTTGGTAAATGCATTGCATTTTAATTGTGTTTGAATACAATTCTTTTTTTAGTGTTGTATTTGATTGAAAAGTATTTGTTTTGTATTTGAATAAAATGTGTGTTTGGATGAAAAATATTTTAGAGTTGAAAAGTTGATGTAATTGGTAAAAGTAACGATAAATAGTTATGATTGAAAAGTTGATGTGATTGTTAAAAAACTTTTAAATAGTAATTGTTTTTATAGCACTGTTGAAAATGATTGCATTTGAATATAAAACTTTACGTGTTTAGTGTAAAATTAGTTTTCATAGCACCAAAAAATGTTTACCAAAACGTTCTCTAAATCTACATCACAAATTCGCAGGCATAGACCAGAAAAACCCATAATAAATTAAAAAAAAAATTTCTCTACGATAATGATTTGCTTCACCAAACAAGCACAATCTAATAGAAAACCAACAAACCAATTTACAAATTTCACGAACAAATCAAACGAAAATTTGTTTCACTTTGATCAAATCTAGTCTAAGAGCAATCCTATAATTATAACACAAGAACCTATATCACAATGCCTGATTAGTTGAGAAATTAGTAGTAATCATAATCAAAAGTTAATTTTGCTTGGAAAAAAAAAAAAAAAAAAAAGACAACTTACAGCTTCTTTGATGAAAACAGAAGATGGAGCTCCCTTCCACTTAGGATCAGAATCCGGGAAAATCTGCCCAATATCCGGAAGCCCTAAAGCCCCCAAAATCGCATCCACCACGCAATGAAGCAGAACATCCCCTGAAAAAAAAAAAAAAAAACTCTTCTTTAATCAGCAAGAAAACGAAATTGAAATTGAAATTGAAGTTGAAGCAGAAATTATAGAAATTCACCGTCGGAATGAGCTTCGCAGCCTCTTTCGTGAGGAACATCGATGCCGCCGATGATGAGAGGGTAGCCGGGCTCCAAGCGGTGGAGGTCAAACCCGTGGCCGACCCGGAAAGGCAGCGACTTTAAGGGAGTGGCGGCGGCCGACGAGGGATCGGCCTCCAAGGCAGTGGCCGCGGCTGCGGATGAGGAAGGTACGGCCGAGAGAGGCGGCGGTGTTGTGGACGATCGCAGAGAGAAATTGGGGGAGTTTGGGGGTGTGAAGAGAGAGGAGCGAGGGAAGGAGGAGGAGCAAAAGAGGGATTTGGGGGAGGATTTCAGGAGGACGGAAGAGGCGTAGAGAGGAGAAGTTGAAGCCGCCATGGCCGTGGAAAAAAGCTCGAAGCTTGAAGCTTAGAGAAGCGGGGAAGGAACAACGTTCGTCAAACGAAGCGATTTCAGTTGAGTTGCTCTGGTGTTCGTGGTCTCTGTTTGCTCCGTTTTGACTCTGTTCCGTTACCTACCTACCACTTTTTTTTTTTCTTTTTTTGACAAGCACCTACCCACTTTTTTTTTTTTTTGGTTTATTTTATTTTTGTAATTAAATAATACAAACACCAATATTCCGAAGGTTTGTGACTCTGAAAGTAGTTCTAATTTCATTTTAAGCTCAAACTTCTAACGTTTTTGGTCTTTAATCTTACATTATTCAAATTTAATAATTTGAAATTTTACATAAATAATTATATTAGGCATACACTTCAAAGAAATTTTACATAAAAAAATTTTATTAAGTACAAAAATAATTTAATATTTCAAGACTTACCTAAGCTAACATTATGCTTTGTGTTCATATTGAAACTTGATTAAACGATAAACAATAAGATACAAAACTTGATTGGATTCTAGAATCTAGATAGATCAATTGAATTATTTTATTTTTTATTTTTTCTTTTAATTTGAAAGTTTAACAACTCTAATTTACTACTAGATTATACATGAAATCTTATTAAATTTTCAAATAATTACATTATGAGTAAGTGCTCACTTTATAAAATTTTTAAAATATAATGTCTAAGGCTAATTAATCAAAACCAAAAAAGGTAAAAACTTTTATCATTTATAATACTTACATAGTTTAGGATGCAGAGCACCAAGTCCTACTAGCAGGCTTTTTTTTGTTTGGCCAAAGAAAATCATGCTTGAAGTTGCGTAATAATTTGTAGTAACGCAAAATAACCACGTTATATTCGCTTTCAAAAACATCATGCTGCTACCTTTGAAAGTGCATATATTCTTCAGGGGCTATTTGGTAAACAATTATATTTTAATTTCATTCAAATACAATATAATTTTATATCAAACATAAATTTTACAACAGTGTTACGAAAACAATTACTATTTAAAACATTTTTAAAACAATCACATCAACTTTTTAATTCTATTATTTATCTCTACTTTTACCAATTACATCAACTTTTCAACTCTAAAATACTTTTTATCCAAACACACATTTCATTCAAATACAAAACAAATACTTTTCAACCAAATACATCATTCAAAAAACAAATTTCATTAAAATATAATCAAAATACAATGCGTTTACCCAATGCCCTCTCATTGTCTGTGTCAAAATTATCGTGCTCCTCCATTCCCTCATTTTCTTTCCCCATTGTCTCCTTTTCTTGTCATATCACATGATATATTTTTCTTTTCTTTGTTTTTAAAAGATTGTTGTCGTAAGACCAAGGTTAGGGGAAATCAATATTATTAAAAAAATTGATTAAAAAACAGTGTTAGAAACATTCAACGGACATATTTGACCACCACAAAAATGGACGCATTCAAATAATCCGACCTTTTTTTTTTAAATGAGGATCTACTTGAAGAAATTTGAAGATATGTTTGAAAGGTAAAAAAAAAAAAATAGCTTTAAAAAATATATTTAAAAAAATTATTTAAAATAAAAAAATATAAAATTTAAAAAATTTAAAAATTTATTAAAAGAATTATTGATATAAATCTTGTTTTATTTTTTTTTAATTTTATGTAATTTAAAAATATAAATATGTAAATTATATACTTTTAAAATTTAAATTTAATATAAAGTCTTATAGATATAAATAGTAAAAAAAAAAAATTTATCTCCAAAACGGCCCCAAGCACCGTTTAGCAGCCATTTGGGCTATCCCACTTCACTCATGGCCAAACCAAAACTTTCGGCGATAGATTAGCCAGAAAAAATGGGAAATAAATAAATAAAACTTATCTCACTGAAATCGTTTAACACATTATAAGACCAATGTTCATGCACTATTTCTGAAGTAGCACGTTTATTCAACCCCAACAACCCCGCTAACTCTCCATGGAGAGAGAGACGGAGAGCCAGGCAAAAATCCATTTCATTCATCTACCAACTCTACTTTCACTTCCATGATACAAGTTCACTAACCATGGATTTGCAGAAACTTAAAAACAACATGTTTGAACTACATAATTTTCGTCGCATAGCACTCCCCAATTTTAACTTCTGTGTTGCAAATATATCCCACTTCTGCTAAACATGGTGCAATGTTGATAAGAGCTTGGGTTACTTCTGTTAACAAAGTTGGCCTTTAAAGACGGAATTCTAATCCTCATTGTTTCATCGTAAAGCAGCATCTTCAAAACTTTCACCTCTATTGACAATGCATTTAGAATGCCAGGAATATTCTTGTTGCGGATGTTCAAATACGAAAACAAATTTGTGCATGAATGTAAAGTGATCTATATCTTAGTCATTTTATTCCAAGTAAACTGTAGATAGATTTATTCACAATTTCACACAATCTACATAACTGGCCAAGCAGCTTCACAACAATGAGCAGGCAAATATTCTTCATTTCTACAACAACCCACGTAAATTATAGGAATAATGGCGAGAAAATTTACACTGGCAGTAATTAGGCACGCAAGCTCAATAGGGACTGTCTTGAACAGATGCCCTTAGTTGCTTACATCCATGCTCTGGTAAAAGATGTTCCGATGCAGCTCTCTTTGGTCTCAACTGCAATAAGAAAGAAACGCTGCTAAAAGCTCAAAAATTCAATGTTTCTTTCTCCCCATATATGTTTTTGTGAACGTTTGTGTCTAAAGATGCATGGGGAGCACATGCCATGTAAAAAATGAGTTACTGACCTTCTCTTCAGCACGCTGATAAATGTGCCTTAGAAGGATGTTTTTGGATTCAGTAGCAATCACTGCAATAGATTGTTAATATCGTTATCCACATTAGGACATGAAATTTTCCATCGATTCCAATTATATCCAAACTCAATTAGAGTCCATTGGTTTGGATCTTTCATGAGGACGCAGACAGATGAAATCTCCTGCTTACCTTGATCAGGTGGTGGAATGGTCCTGTTGTGGGTAGGTTGATAGGTTGTCGGCGTCATCTTCTACATATAAAAGACAGAAAGTACCTTAGAAAAACAAACAGAAAGCATTTTATTCTGTCAAGTTGCTGTTCCTAAAACAGATTCTGAGGAAGAGTTCACTTCACCAGTATTTTGATGAAGATAGCGAGAATGAATTTTATCAAAGGGTGAACTTTTCAAGAATCATCATTAAGCAACTCCTTAACACAAACATATACTTCTCTTTAATGAACTATGACATGACTTTTAGAATAAGACATAATTTTTAGTTTCATGAAGTGATGCAAAATTTGTGATAGTATAAATTTTGTAGGAAATACATTAGTATATAAAAAGTCTTTGATACCACTTTCATCTTTTCTATTGGAAAAAAAAAATGCAGCCATATTGGACATGAAGCAATAAAAGATTGAGAAAAGAACATAATCAACAACTGCACAGCAGAGGAAGACAAGGGTAGAGTAAAAATGGCACTAGCCAAGAACACGCCACTACTCTTTCCTTTATACTAAAGTTTTTCTATGGTTTTCAATGCTATGTTTGAACTGCAAAATTAACAATTTCCAGCTCCGCGAACGCACAATGATCTTAACTTACAACCATGAACAAGTGCAGCATCTTACAATTAGTTTAAAAAAACATATTTCACATGTTTCACTGCAAGGCTGCAGCAGCCCTTGACATCTTTACGAAGCTCATAGTCTATGCGAATCCATAAACTCTCATGTCATTAGTGACTTCATGAAAAACTAAAACATAAGGGAAAAAAAGGCAAGCTTATGGAAGAGAGGGTTGCCCTCTATTTTGTGCAGGAATGGACAAAGCATGTCAAACTGGTAACAAATAATTTTTTTCCCCACAATAAGGATCAGAAAATACTGACAAACCAATATCTTCTGCTCATATTCGAATATTTCTCGAGATGGCTAAAAGCAAATGGACAGCGTTTATTAAAATGGAGGATTCATTAATTCTAACTTCTACCGTATGCGTCACAATGCAAATACTCCAAGTGCCAAATTAAGTACAAATAAGCAAAATAACAAAAGAAAACAAGAAAAATCAAAGCAAACAGATTCACCAATACATTAGGCGTTGGCAGAAATACCCAAAAGCCCTTTTCTTGAAGGAATCGAGAATTATCACCCAAAATGTAATTTTTTGACAACGCATCTCCAAATTTAATCAAAACACAACAAAAAAAACTCATATTTTATTATTAATAAAAAAGGAGTAATTATAGCAACAAAAAGGAAAAGGGTCGGATCGAAGAGAAGAGAAAGATTGGTATCTCACGGAGGGAGTGGAGGGATCGGAGGGTCGGAGTTGGCTGAAGTTGTGGGCGTCGTACGACGGCCAGTCACCGAGCATAGACCCCATTTGCCGAAATGCTCGCTTTTTCTCTGCAATTCCAAACCCAAATAAACAGAGAAAATGAAGAGACCACACACACACACAAACAGTGCTCAATTTTAGAACCAGCTAAGCACACTCACAAGTCACAAACCACGGACCACGGGCTCTTTCTCAAAATTCGTTGGCATATGCCTTCTTCTTTTTTTTTTCCAAAATAAATGTTGTCATTATCCATTATTACTTGTTATGAATTGAATTTAAAATAAAATAAAAATTGTATATTTAAATTAGTTGATTTATTTATTTTTTTATTAACTTTTTAAAAAAATAAAAATAAAATAAAAAATTTAAGTTTGTATTCGCAAACGAAGACCTAATATACACATATATAATTTTACACTATCAAATAGGGATTTAGTTATAATTCCATAATAATTTTTGTAGAATAGAATATAATTCTACGTATAAATATAAGAGTATTTATATAAAATTAGATAAATGATTAATATTAAATTAAAAAAAGATTATTATATCAAATATAATAGATATAATGATTTAAATTGTGAAATATAATATAGAATTATAGATTTCAATATTAATTATAATTTTTTAATTATTAATTAATTTTTTATGTTATATTCCTCAATAATTTTTTTAAAATACAATTACATGTATGAATATTAGACACATTTTTATAAAATTTGATAAATAATTAATATTAAATAAAAAAATCATAATACTAAATAAAATAAACATAATTGTCAAATTATAAAATATAATATGAAATTAGTCAAATATATAATTTTAGATTTGACCTTAATAATTTATAATAAACAACATAAAAATGTTATAATCATAAATTAAATACTTGAAAAATAGTGGCATAATTTTAATTATTAAAATAATAATGATAATAGATAATAAATGGTCATCACATTAAAACCTCTATTTTAATATATAATACTAATTTTTAATTGAGATAAAATAAAAGTTGAAATAAAATTTTATAGCTTTTACATTAAAATAAAATTAAAGTTCAAACAAAATGTTTTTAACGACAAGATAAATACAAAAATTATTTATATTTTTTTAAATATATTTTAAATTTTTACATTATATTTTATATTACAGTTCATTTTTAAAAATACTCTTTAAACATACATTTTTAATCAACTTCTAAAACTCCATTGGATAAACAATTACATTTGTATTCCATTTCAATATAATATAATTTTTATTAAAATGTAAAAGTATTATATTCAAATATCAAAATATTTAAAATTTAAATATAATACAATCACTTTTTATCATTATACCTTTTCTATTACTTTTACCAATCATATCATATACTCTTTTTTTCTCTCCTTTTTTCTATTTACTTTTACAGTTACATTATATACTTAATATTTAAATGTAAATTAAATACAAAATATCCTATACATATTATATTTAAATGCAATATAAATACAAAATATCTAAATGATATTGCATTCAGTGTATATGCAGTACTAATTAAATTTTTTTATCCAAACGACCTATAAAAGTCTCCCCAAAAGGGTTAGTTTGCATTAGGTTGGGTTTCAAATAAACTTGTTATTGTTTTGTTATAATTATGTTCCCATCTACTGAGGTTTTGTTTGTTTCAACCATTCCCAACACTTCAAATATTTTCATTATCTAAAATTTCAAATGGGCGTTTGTGAAACAACATTTAAAATGGTATGAAAATTGTAAAATGTGGCAATTTTTACAACTTTTTGACAAGATTCTAAATGATTTCATCTGGATATTTTTCTACTGTACTGCATGTTTTTATATAAAATATTTCCATTTTAAATGTTTCCTTAATGGAAGCTTAGTTATTTCTTGACAAAATTTTATATGACCCTTAATGTTAGGAAATTTTTTATCATGGTGATCGAATATTTATATCAATTGTAAAAAGATGATGCAGATGTATGCTTGCACTCAGTTTTAAGGTACTTCTTAAGGTATCAACTTAGAGCTTAATGCACATTTTTTCTCTCTTTCTCTCTCTCTTTTTTTTTTTTTTTTTAGGGTGTAGAGATTTGAACTTGTTATCTTATGATTATGATAGAGTAAAATGTAGAATTATTGTCAACCTATATATGCAACTACACTTTTTTTTCTTTTTTCTTCTTGAGTGTTTAATCTAAGTTATAATGTGGAACCAATTGTTTTTCAGATGCCTTTTTTTTTTTTTTTGTAGTAGAAGGCTATATTGGTGTCAATTGATGCTTATATTGCCTTTTTTCTTATAGCATGTTTGGAAAAAAATTAAAAAAAAAAAAAAGCGAGTTACATTTGCTCGTTTAAAAGAAAACCATAATAACCTTAAAAAAAATAACTAAAAACATAAATACTACATTGGTAGTAATCTAAAGTGATAAATTTTGGAGCCATAAGTTAAACTAGTTGAACTCACGCATTTCGCGTATGTGAGATTATGTGAGAAAAAAATTTGAATTAGTTTATGTAAATTTGACCTATTGAGATTTTATATTTATTTTAAATATAATATTTTAATATTTTATGAAAAGTATTTTTTTAATGTAAGTTTTTATTCAAAAAATATGTAAAAGGAATCACAAAGAATTTACACAATATAAAACAAAGTTTAAAAAATTATATAAATTAAATTTTTGTACTGCTTAAAAGACATTTTAAATAAATGTAAAGCATAGAAATTATGTGCATGTGCGTGCGCACGCACGTGTGTGTGTGTGTTTTTTTTTAACTAAAAAGATTGTGTTTAAACTAAAAAAATAAATACATTAAGATATAATTAAAATGTATACTATAAAACTTTAGATAATATTATATATGATATATTGTATATTATATAAAAAAAATTAATGTTTAAAGAAAAAATAAAGTATATGAACCCTACTCTTCTTTCTCTATTTCCTATATACAACTCCTTTTGTCACCCTTTTCTAAAAAATAGTTTTGATCCTCCTTTCCCTATTTCATGTGCAGCCCCACCTTCTGCTCTCATTTCACCCTTCCCCGTCTCTCACTTTCTCTCCCTCCCTCATAAAGTTTTTAATCCCCAACAAACGTGAAAAAAAAAAAAATTTTTGAAACCACCTAAAAAGACGTACGAAACGTTACAAAACCTAATAAAAAAACTTATTTTCCCTTTTATATATGCAATAGAAATAGATTAAATTGATGTTTGAGGAAAAAAAATGAAATGAAATTAATAAAAATGACAGTAAATAGTAATTTACAAAAATAATTTAAGTAAATAATAAAGTTTTAAACTTATTAAACTAAATAATAAATTTCCTTATATAATTAGCCATAACATATATAAATTATTTATCCAATAAACTTCCATTATTTTTTTAAGAACTGCTATTTACTATGCAATTAAAAGTCTAGGCAGATGGGCCAACATTTTCCAGTAGATGGCCCAATGGATCTGACGGATTTAACTTTTATGCCTTGTTAAGCGGATTTTGACGACTAATGCTCCGTTTGGTGAACGCATTGCATTTGCATTGTATTTGAATGCAATGCATTGAATGTAATTTGTGTTTGGAGGAAAAGTATTAGCATTGCATTTGAATGCAATGTGTGTTTGGGTGAAAAGTGTTTGAATTGTATTTTAATAATAAATATGTGATGTGATGGGTAAAAGTAGAGAGAAAAAAAAGGAGAGAGAAAGAGAATATATGATGTAATTAATAAAGGTAATAGAAAAAATGAAATAATAAATAGTGATTGTATTAGATTTAAAATGTGATGTGATTGGTATTTGAATGAAATGCTTTTGTATTTGAGAGAAAATTGCATTGCATTTAAATGCAATGCAGCTTGAATGTGTGTACCAAACACACACTAAATTTTATTTTAATTTTACTTAAATACAATACAATTTTACATCAAACACAAATTTTGTAACAGTATTATAAAAATAATTACTATTTAAAATATTTTTAAAACAATCACATCAACTTTTTAAGTCCATTATTTATCTCTACTTTTATCAATCACATCAACTTTTCAACTCTAAAATACTTTTCATCCAAACACACATTTCATTCAAATACAAAACAAATACTTTTCAACCAAACACAACATTCAAAAAACAAATTTCATTCAAATACAATCAAAATACAATGCGTTTACCAAAAGCCCCCTTATTCCGGATATTATAATAAATATGTCATTTTAATTATGCTTTAGAAATAAATAGTATAATTTAAAAATATTAAAAATAAATAACATAATTTATTTTGTAATTTAATTTATTCTATTTTTATCCTTTTTTCTCACACAACCTGTCACGTCCCAAAACCCGGGACAGCGACAGGTGTCACTTCCCAAAAAGCCGGGATAGTGACGGATATTAAATTTTAAAAGAATAAGAGAAAGGAAAACTCAAATTCCTAAGTCTGTCAGTTTTTATATCTTACTCTTTTACAGACTATTTAAACTTGTTTATAAATTATGTTTATGTATTTTAAATTAATTAATATTTGTATTTCTATTTTCATCACAGTATCAAGTGGTGAGGTATCCATATCTCACAAATGCATACTTAGATAAAATAAAGTACCTGAAATTGCAAAAGTAAAGTTTATAATTTACAGTCCCGGAATGCTCTTATACATACTTTGTCCTAAAGTACAGATCACTACTTCAAGTCTTTTCACCTTGTCGTCCACTGTTGGTTCCACGTCACCTGTATCTTCTAATCAGCTTTCTCTCTTAGGGGTTTACCAGTTTTAAAACAGTGAGCGAAAGGCCCAGTAGGATATTCTTTGAAAATGTTTTAACATTTTAATTTAACCATCATACTAAGTATGTCAATGCAATACCGAATCATAAACGTGGAATCGTGATTATGCAAATTGTGTCCCTATATACATTTAGTTCTTGTACGGTCCGTATGAACCTCCCTCACCATGCCGAAGCATAATGAGTGATCCTCGATCGAGATGTGCACTCTTCGCACGTGTGTGCTGGCTCCCGGTATACTTTAACACCAAATCCAACTTTCAACATTTCATATGAATATATGATTCACATAATAAAAATATACCGTATTGTTTTTCAAAAAATCTGTAACCGGATATTTTTCCTTTAATTTCCGAAATCGTGATATTTTCTAAATCACGTAAATTTAAAAGCTTTATAAACACATTTTCTTTAAATGATTTTTGGCCAAATCATTAAAACAAAACTGGCTACAAAGAAAGGGTAAGATATCCTACCTCGTTGGCAATTTGACCTACGATCAATTTCTCGCACGAATTCCAAGATAGTCTTTATTTCTGAATTCGATCTACGAGTACCTAAAACAAGAAACATAGATAATTTAATTATCTGTCCAAGAATTCCGTAATCGAATTACGATAAACTCAACCAATTAGTATACCATTAAATTTTTAAAATTTAAAATGCTACTTTATTTTAACACCGTAATTTTAAAATAACAATTTTAACACAAACATCCAAAATATATATATATTTTTAAAAATTTCGGCATGACCTGCCCTAAATATAGGCTTCCCCAAAAGCTCCAAAATGCTCAACCTACAGAAAAATTTTCCAATTCGCAGAACAGTTCAAAATACAAATTTCAAATCAATTTAAATTTAAAATCTAAAAATCATTATTATTATTATTATTATTATTATTATTATTATTATTATTATTATTATTATTATTATTACTACTTGTTATATAAACACGCACACACACAGATATACAATATATATATGCATATACAATTTTTTTTTTCTTTTTGCTGGTGGAGATCGGCCGGCCAGAAGGAACTCACGGCGGCAGGGGTCGGCGGCGCTTGGGCACTCGACGTGACGGTCGGCAGCGCGGCGAAGGGCAGCCGGCGAGGTGGGGACGAGCGGCGAGACACGGGGAGGCACGGCTTGATGGTGGCGTCGAGGGGGAGAATAATCTGGCCGTGGTGTTCGGCGTGGCTCCGGTTAGTGAACAGCGGCGAGGGCCCGGTGACTACTTGGGTCCGGCGTTGGCGGCGGTTGGCGGAGGCTCGCGAAACGGCAAGGATACGGTGGAAACGGGGTCCGGCTTGGGGTGGCCGCGAGGAAGACGAGGCGCGGCTGGTTCGGGTTTGGCGGCTTGGCGGGGACGGTTGATCGGCTGTGGCGTCGCGAGGAGCTCGGGTTGGGCGGCGTTCGGCTAGCTCGGTGGTAGCGGCGAGGAAGGAGGGGTAGTTGCGTTTGGTCGGCTGGGCTTAGCGGCGGGCTTCCAGTGGAGTTCGGCCTAAAGAAAAAGAAAGAAGAGGAGAAAGAAAAAAAAGAGGTAGGGAGGGAGTGAGAGTGAATCGGCAAGGGGAAGAAGAATAAGAGAAAAGAAAAGAATTTGTGGAAGTCGAAGAAGAAGAAGAAGAAAAGAAAACAGAGGGAGAGGTCGCGAGAAGAAGAAGAAAAGGAAAAAAAAAAAATAAAACAAGGGTGAGAGGGGGAGAAAGAGAACCGGCAAGGGAAAAAAAAAAAAAACAAAGAGGGAGAGAGGGGCGAGCGCGACAGAGAGTGAAGAGGGAGAGTGAGTGATCGGTAAGGGGAAGGAAAAAGAAAAGAGCAGAGAAAGGGGGAGAGGCGCTGAGTCGGTGAAAAAAGAAACAAAGAGGGGGAAGATATTAAGAAAAGAAAGGTGGGGGTTTCCGGAAAAATCCGGAAAGAGAAAAGAAAAACAAAAAAAATAAATAAATGAAAAAAAATATATTTATTAAATTTTGATTAGGCAAAAATTGTTAAAATTTTAAAATTTGTAAAATATTTTAAATATCCTCAAATTGATATTTAATACCCCAAAAATTTAAAATTGAATTCTCATAATAATAAAAAAAATTTTATTGGCACACTAACAAATTGAGTTTATACATTCACGCGCGAAATTTAAATTCAAAAATTTCGCAACGTGACACAACCCCTATTCCCATTCTCTCTCTCTCTCCTCCCTTTTCCTTCTCCCATGTTTAAAAGCCCAGATTCTCTCTCTCATCCACATAAGAAGCCGCCATTGTCACTGACCAATTGAGGAAAGCTTCATGGAGATCGTTGAAATCTTGAGGATTTTCATCGTCACCAACTCTTGAACATATCTACAGTCACTAGTTTTTGTCTTCCTCGTTCTCTCATTGTCGTGAAAGCTCCAAAGTAGGTCGATTGTGACAACGAAAAGAAGATGGAGTTCGCGAGCTCTGATCTTTAGAGGTCTTGTTTAGATTTGCAAGATCTTGGTCAAAGAAGCAATCTCCCCTCCCTCTAATTCTTATTCTCTCCCCCCCTCCAACCCTCTCTTTTTCTATTCTAATGCTCGATCTTTTGTTTCTCTCTCTCTCTTTGATGGTTGATCCTTTTTGCAATTAAGATCTCGTGATCTTGGCTTTTTTGATCGTACACTGTAATCAAAATCTCACAATCCCAGGTTTGTGATTGCAATCTCTACAGGTGGTGCTTCGATCTTAGCTAGTGGCCATTGTCGATTTAGAGATCACAAGGCTTTCAGTTCTCAAAATGTTCCTCAAAATCATTGTCACACGTAAATTTTTGATTTACTAGAGTAAATTAATAATTTATACAAATCAATAATATATAAATAAATGATTTACATAGTAAAGTAATGATTTATCAAAATAAATTTAGAATTTACAAAAATCAATAATAAATAAAAGATTTATATGATAAATCAAGGATTTACCAGAGCAAATTAAAAACTTAAACATATTATTAATTAAGTAAACAACGTATTTACATGATAATTCAAATATTTATATCTAAATAAAAAATTACTAAAATAAAATCGAAGATTGCACGTCAATATATTATGTCAATAAAAGTAAATAAAGAATTTATAGATAAATAAAAAATTTACACATGTGAAGAATAGATTTACTCATATATATCAAATATTTATAAATAAAAATATATATTTTATTATATTATCATATTACATTAATTATAAAATTAAATTAGTTATATATGTTTTATAATATTATTAAAAAGATATAAATAAAAATATAAATAAAATGACGTATAAACTAAATCTGATCCGGATAACACCAAAATGGCCCAGTAGACATCAACACGGCCTGAAATAGGAGCCCATATACAAGTCCAAAGAGTCCAGATTCTTGACGAAGGAGGTCCACTCCATTAGCCGCTCACAGACCGATTCCCCACGGAGACAATGATATTCAGCGAAGCACCGTAGCATTCCCCCCACTAGTTCCTTCGCATTAGGTCTCAACTTATTAAAGCCCTTGCTCTTCAGAAGTTTCTCTCTGCTCCTCAGCCTCAAACCTTGGCAAGAAGAGAGAGAGAGAGAGATATAGAGAGAGGGGGCCGTTGGTGGATCGTAGGCGGTGGCGAAAGGAAGAAGTGGAAATGGCGGCTCCAGAAGCTCCTCTCTGTTATGTCGGCGTCGCCAGACATTCCGCTGCTTTCCGCCTCATGAAACAAATGGTACTCTCTCTCTCTCTCTATCCGAATCAGTTTTTTTTTTTTTTTTTGATTTGGAGTTTTATCAGTTATGATGTTGTGGCGGTTTTTGTTGTTTAGGGGTGGGAAGAAGGTGAAGGACTCGGGAAAGACAAGCAAGGGATCAAAGGACATGTTCGAGTCAAAAACAAGCAAGATACTGCGGGTTCGTCTATTTTGATTTTTGTTGAAAGGTTTTTTTTTTTTTTGGTGGATTTTGAGCTCAATTTTGGTTTGAATGACGGATAGGAATTGGTACCGAGAAGCCGAACCAATGGGCATTCGATACTACGCAATTCGATAGCATTCTCAAAAGATTGAAAGTGGTAATTTTTCTCTTTTTTTTTTTCTCTTCATAATTCGGATACGACTGGTGCAAGAAAGAAAAATTAGGTAAACATTCAGTTTTTGAAGACTTGTTTAAAAAAATTGCTGAACTTTTTGTGTTTAAGAAATGGCTTGTGGCCGTTAAAATGTTGATCAACCTGAATGACCGGTAAAAACTCATATTGATATTTCATCAATCACCGAGTCGATCATTGAAAACGGCCAAATTTCAGACATTTGTCCAAAAAAAAAAAAAGAAGTTTTTTTGTTTTATTCTTTTGATTCATATTTATTTGTTTTTGGTTGACAGCAAACCGCGCAGCCTGACAAAAAAGGTATGACTGGTGACCATGACATAATGGGATTAGCTTAATGTTGGTTTGCTTCTGACGTAGTTATGTTTCCTTATGGTCTAAGAACTGCTTTTGTTTGTATCTGATAGATGTTGAGAAGAAAACTGTAGTGGAAGATGAGAAAGATGTGTCGACCCAGGTTCATGAGGCGGTTGTCAAGCCTACTCGACCGCAGGGAAGGTCAGTGTGATACAAGCTATTAAAATTCTGATGTTGCCTATAGTTAAGGTTTTGTGTTAAGGAATATGATGTTTTTTCTCATGATCAGATACAAGAAAAGAGAGAGAGGGAAGCTTGTTCATGCATATTCATCAAAGGACCTTGAAGGAATCCTTGTAAGTTCAAATTATAGAGGACAAATTTTTTATTTTATTTTAATTTTTTAATATTTAAATAGTTGTTTGGATGGATGCATGTTATGCACTTATCTAAGAGAGCACATTGTTTTGCTATTTTGTTGTGTTTCAAATCCAACTTGAAGATAAATTAGGAACTCAAGAATTATAGGGCTAATCATTAGGTACTTTTTTGGTAGAAAGAATAATGAGAATTGTACTGGGTATGATGCATTTGTACTGGGTATGATGCATAAACTTCATCAGCTGAAGTTTAGTTCAACTTATGCTGAATCAATCTGCTATTTTCTGAATGCCTCTGCTTCAGTTGAAAGGCTGATGGAGCATTGGAAAGTACATGCTGTTTTTTAGGAAGGGAATTCAGGTAAAATCATGGCCAAATTTTTAATGTTGGAAACAGCTATATAAAACTTGTGGTGCGCATGTTATAAAACTAATTTCTTATATAGATAGGCAGATTCGAGTCATATAATTTAATTTCATTTGGGCATCTTCTCTGATGTTTGTAACATGGTATAACTCCCTTTTTGTTTGGATGCAACTTAGTAAGTTCAGTTTTTGTTCATGAATTATGCTCTATTGCCTTTTAATTACTTCGGCAACATGCTACAGGTTAAAAAGGTTGAGGAGTCTATTGAGACAAATCCTAGTGTAGATGGCCAATTGGAGTCCGAGATGGCGTCTGAAAGTCACGATTTATTTCATGAAGGTAGTAATATGATAATTGTTGATTGATTTTGAATTATGGGTAGAATCCTTTTGTTGAACGAGTCTGCTGTAGACTTTAGTATTTTACACTTCTTAGTTGTAGTTTATACAGCATAAACTGAAATCGAGAGAGCTCTTGGCTACCCAATAGCTGATTCCACGGCTGCCACCCTTAGAACCAATAAAGCAAATAATTGATCGATCATATCATCCAAAGAAACGGAAAATAACAAAAAGTTCAGAGTTAGAACTAATATCATTAAGCTAGCCAGCACTTACCCTTCTGTTTGGCGGTTTCTGTCCTTGTCGGCAAGACAGGCCTACAAACATGATTCTAGCCTGTTGATATCAAATCCCATTTTGTATATGACTCTGTGTGCATGTGTTGTGACCATTAGAAGAGTGATCAAACTTTAAAGTCAAAAAGTATCTCCTATTTCATTTTATGAATTCTCGTGCAGTTGTGCCAAGCCAAGCATGATAAATTTTTTTTTCTCAGTATGTACGTCTGTTGTTACATTATTAGTGTATATGGAAAATGAAGCTGGTACTTTGATTTTACATTATCTGTTAAGGAACGATGGATTAGGAACTGAGAGGAAGATGAGTTAATGTTAGAGGTGTCTATTATGACGTTGAGACTCACTGGTTGTATTCTTAAGAGCCTTCTTGTGGTATGTAATATGTAACTATAAGCTATTCTAAAAAGAAAGAAACACGTTTTTAATGCTTATAGCTGATGTGAGTCAAACAATTGCTCATGTAGTGACCTTGTCATGTCGTAACAGGAAAGATGCTGGAAGATATTTCTCCAGATTGGTGGGGCTTTAAGTATGGATTTGTCTCTGGTGGCTTTCTAGGATCAGAGTCTAGAAGAAAGTTAAAAAATGGGAATCCTCAACAGAGAACCGTATTTCATGAGGATGACCAAGTGAATCTTTACAAGTTTGTTCAAGTATGTAATAGTCTTATTCAAAGAAAGAGTCTCATTCTTACGCCATTTGATTAATGGAATATTGTGCAATAATTACACAGATTATAAAATGATTTCACACTTTTCTTAGTTGTTTGTTTTCTTACTGCTAAGTTATTTGAAAACCTGGGAAGGAATGTATGCATGTTTTAATTCTATAGCAGTTGCTGTTTGCTCCATCAATGTTTGATCACAGATGCATGTTACTTTCTATTTTTAGGACAAGTCCACAACTGGAAAGCAAGGACTAGGAATTAAGGACCGGACAAAGAAAATCGCCGGTTGCTACTTCCAGGGGAAGAAGACATCATTTAGTGACAGTGAGGATGAAGATTCTACTGATCCCGAATGTTCAGAAAAAATAAAACCTGACGTCTCTTTAGTAATTGAAAAGAAGAAGGAACCAAAATTAAAGTTGAAAAAGCTGTGCAAGCAGCTTCTTCTTAAGGTTGGTCCCTCCAAACTTGTAGATTCTCCAAAGTTTCAAATTCTTTTGGCAGTGATTCACAGCTTTTATTTTTTATTTTTATTATTATATTTTTAAGGTACCTGAGGAGTCACTAAAGCTGAAAGATCTGAAAGCCTTGATTGATGAGCATTCAACTGCTGTTTTTTCAGACTTCTCTTCAAAGAAAGAGGCTCTTACTTACTTAAAACAAAAGGTATTCTTTTATTGTCATTATTGAATATTCTCTGGTTTTCCCAGAAAAAAAAAAAAGGATTTCTGATACCTGCCGCATTACATTCTTCCATATTCCATCTTTAGTTATCTTTGATTTGACAACTGTCTATTTTTATTTTTATTTTATTTTAATGAGACAATGGAGGGGGATGCTTGTTCTGAATTTGAATTGTGAAGATGTATATTTCCTTTTGCATTCTCATGTTTGCTCCTCTTTGTGCCATAACAAGCTGGTTGTTTTTGCAGCTAAAAGGCAATAAGAAGTTCGTTGTGGAAGGCAAACAAGTGAGACTCGCATCGAGGAGTTGAATAATTTTTGTTGGATGAAATTTTGATGGTCCATTCTTTATTTTAAAAAGAATTTTGAGATGTCTCTAGCCGTGTAGCGTGATCTATAGAAAACTGTAGCCGAGCCCAGTTCCTATTCAGATCTTCGTATATCTTGCAGTTGCTTGATCTATTGTACTGATTAGTCGACAATAAAACTGTACTTTAATTCACTACCATATTGAGTGTTGTATATGAAGCTGCGATAAAGACGTTCTTTCATGATTATTTTAGTTTACTAAAGCCATTCCACTTTGTTTTTTCTTCTATCGACACAAGAATCATAAGTCGAAAGTCGAATTATCGTCATGGTTAAAGAGGGAGTGATGTCACTTCACATATGAGGAATGTTACGTTCAAATTCGGCATTGATTTGTGGGGTTAGATGTAATTGGCCTGTACAATTTTGTTTGCTATGAACTTCCCCAAAAATTCGTACCCGTGACAATAAAGAGCTTCGATTTCAGCTCTCTGCCCGCTTTGAACCATGAAAGCTAGCTCTTCTTTATAGTTCTCCTGTAATGGAATTTTTATAGGTCAATTTCTTTCTCAATTTCTCAACAGAGAGTAGCTGTCTTGCTCTAATCATTAGAAGGTTTTTGAGGTAGTGTTCTATCAGTACCGGCAGGATATCTGATGACATCAAGCTTTTAGCGATTTGAAGGTCCTTCGGTTTTAATGAAACTAAAGATTCTTCAAGAATGAATTGTAAATCATCAGCCCTTAGTCCCAACCACTTCACGTTGCAAGCTAGGACAGTCAGAAAATTATTTTGCATTGGTTAGTTTTATTGTACAGGAGTAGATTGCATGATACGACAAAGACCAAAAAAGAAGAAGAAGAAGAAGAAGAAGAAGAAGCAGCAGCAGCAGCAGCACGAGAAGAAGTGCATGTTACCATATCGGTAAGCCTCCAGGCCCATCCCTAAACTTCCATATTTGAAGGTGTATAAAATAGCTAAACCAGCTGGATTCCTGTTTAAAATTGATTTATTTTCTGATAGTCAGAGGTTTACTCTACCAAAGTAACTGGTTTAGTCACAAGGGAAAGGAGTTTTCTGTACCAGTCAACCAATGCAAGAATCGGCAATTCAGGAAAAGCCCGGCTCATTCGATGAAGAAGAAACCTACATTGACCATCAAGTTTAACTTGTGAGCATATTAGCAGAAAATTAGTATAGCGCACGTAATCGAAACTGTGAAGCAATTGAACTGCTGCTCTTAGGTGACCTGTTCTTAAGTTCACCTTGTGGCAATATCCGGATATCCTCTGGCTGTGATGAGAACGCTCGGAATTTGGTTAAAGAAACGATCCTCTGCCAACCGCTGGAATATCGCATGCTAACAAGTCCCCAGTAGTCAGAAAATCATAGGGCAAGGCTCTCTAAGCATCTCATATATAAATTAACAAATACCTTTTCCACTACGATGAGGTACCGTGCGTCCGTCTTCAATATCAGTTTTTCCAAAAGATTTAAGTCGCCAGAAATAGCATGCCCAGAAGATCCACAGACAGAACAATCCACAATCTCTTGATTTGGCTCCTAACACTCGATTCCAAGCAGACAAAGATCAGACACTGCATAAGTTATCTAGTTCAAGTACAAATGCGACACCAAGAATGTCCGGTTTCATCAATTACCATGCACAAATCTCCCCACAAATCAAATTGTGCAGAGTTCAGTTAATTTTCAACGATGCAATAATCTCTCCACTATGTCATGAACTGAAGTTCATCCAGCTTAAAAGGATTAATCAACACTGGAACCAACTAAAGCATACTAAGAGCGACTAGAACGAGCGAAGCAATAACTGCTAGTCCGACAATCCAAGACATCAATATAATCTCGAAGATGGCTTCACATTTGACCATCATTCTATGCTAAGATTCTTTATGGATACAAAAAATTTTCTCCATTTTTAATAGAATTGATGCAATAATTCATCCAAAATTGTGCTCAAACTACAGCGAATTGTACACATTTTTTAATACTATAAAATGAAGGAACCAAGTCCAAGTACTTGCAGCAACAGACGGCCAACAATAAGTCCTCTGCTGGATGCCATGATTCCAAGACTGTAGCGACTGCACCGAAGCAACGTGACGACATCTGAGGCAGCACAATTGTTTTACTTGTAAATCAAGGATTACACTTTCTGAAGACTGTTAAATTTAAGCATTTAAAGAAAGAAGAAAAAAAGGACCTTGGATAGTCCTATTGACTTCCAGCTGAGAAGAAAAGTAATCGGGGGAACCGGAGATCAACATGTAGAACAGCTCCCTCTGTGTGACTTTCTTCTCTTGAGCTAAAATCTTGTAGCACATCTCCATCACCTTCCACACTGTAATTTCAACAAACAAAAAACAAAAAAAAAAAAAAAAACAAAAAACAAAAATTCATTTTCCGGCAAAGAAACTCCTATATGCGAAAGAAATTGAAGAGCGTGCGGTGAACATAACAACCTCTAATAAAAGCCTTAGCAGCGTTGGCCCGCATCAGAGACCTAGTGCAGAACGATCGCGAAAGGAAAATCCACGAAACTTCCGTCAAAATTCCCTGACTTGTGTGAACGTTTCTCGAATTCCTTGCGACCTAATCATTCAAAAAAAAAAAAAAACCGCACAATAAGATCGGAAATTCGGAGATATGATCGGAAAGTTGTGGAGATCAGTACCAACGGGAGATCTGAGATCGCCGGAGTAGAAGAAGTCAAGATCCTGAGGAAGTTGAGGACGGCGACTTCGATTCTTGGAAGGACCTGTACGGTTACAACAAGGGCGAAGATCATGACTAAAATCAAGATGATGATGATGATGGAGAAGAATCTGAAGAAGATCTGAGAGGATTTACGAACCTCGGAAGGAGAGAGGATATCGGCGTAGCAGAGATGTTGATCGGAGAAGAAACGCATTGAGGATTTGAGCGGATCTTCCATTTTGTTCTCTATCACTTTCACTCTTTGTCAATGGCGACTCTGCGCGCGCGAACCAACGGTGTTGCCGGATTTTTAAACGAGCTTTTGGTTGGTGGTATGCGACGTCGTTTAGATTTTTTTTGGTCGTTTTGGGCCCAAGGCCCAAAGTTGACGAAGCTCGTTGGGCATGATTAAGCTGGGGTGTTACTAAGCCACATTGAGCTTAAGGCCCACAATTCTTTGTTGCAGTGTTTTGGGAATGTTATCTCTCTATGTAAAAAATATGGGATAGTTAGAGTATAATGTATGCCATAAAAATAAGGAGTGGATTGATTTTTCTCATAAGTTTAAAAGTTTTACAAAAAAAAATCATAAATTTGATTACATTTAGTAAATCAAACTGTTTTTATTATTATTATTTTTCTATCTCTCCACTCTATATCTTTTTCTGTTTCTCTCTTTCTCTCTCCTTACCCTCGGACAAAACCACTATAGTGCCAGAGTTTCGCAAGACCTCAAAGCTCCGATCACACCCATGTGGAAGAGATCTGGTTCTCTTCTTCTCCATGGCTCTGTGTCGATTTCCAACACGGAGATACTGTGATGGTGGCTTTGCAACGGTGGTAATTGTCATGCTCAGGTAGAGGTTGTGATTCCTGAGTTCATGCGATTCCATATCTGAAGTTCGATCTTTTTCTCTCTTCATAGTTTGATTTTCAATCATTATAGATCTAGAAACTATTAGGAAATGCCCTAAGTATTAGAGATATTTTGATGTATTTATTTTGAACTGGATAATAAAATTAAATATATAAATGTTATTCATTATATTGTTGTGTGTCCTCATTCTATTTACATGTTAAAATAAATGTAAGCAAATATGGCTCCCTAATTACTTGTGTTAAAACTGTTAGAACGTTGCATGCAATGGACTTTTTGTATGCGAGAAGACAATGTTCTAAAGTAAGCGGTCTAAACTAAGGTCTGTAGTCTATGGGGTTAGACTGAGCATCTAACTCATGTTAAGACTATTATGTTGTCTAAAGCCATGGTGGAGACGTTTGTCTTGACTGTCTGGAGTATAAACTCCCAAGTAGAGATATAGATATGTTGCTTGGTAGTGACATATTAGACTGGAACTAAAGCGTGATTGATCTACGTAGTCCGCTATGAGTGAATCAATCTGCTTTTGACGTTCATTGTGCAATAACCTTAATCCTGAGTGAATGAACTACTTCATGTATATGACTTGTGTACTTTGATGTTCCAATGGCTAAAGCATCTCAGAGGTAGTAAGCTTATAGACCGGTTTGTTGGGTGCATGGCTTGTATACGATGAAGGGTTTGTTTACAGATATCGGAATCATAGTTCTAATAAGGAGTTAAGGATATCCTCTTAAAGGCATTATACTAGATGTGAAAGTAGACAAGACCTTGGGTCGTCTACTGGGTAGATGACTTCTTATTCACATATGGTGAATAATTTTTTCTTATTCGGTAGTATAATGGAACTTTAAGATAGCCTGATCAGTAGGATTGAACGAACTTTGACTTAAGGCTGATCATGGATATCATATAAGGGTTCTACACACATGACAAGGTCATTGGATAATAGCTTGTCACAGGCTTATGTAATACGGTATATAATTGGGAGTTCAGTTTCAGGTTTATAGTGGTGTGATTCTGAAATTAGTGATCATATGATTGAGTTGTTCGGTAAAGAATGATGATCATATGGATTCACGGGAGCCCGATTATATATGTCCAATTGGTCCCTCTACTAGCTCTACATAATTTCTTAATGATTGGCAAATTGATTTGAGTATGCTATTGACTAGTTGATTATGCATAGATGGTATTGACATAGGATTAGGATGGTGGACAAGATTCTCTCCGGTTGAATTCAGATTTTATTTTGGATAATAGAGTACACAATTATTCGAACTCCAAATAAAGTTACCATGATTTTATTTGAGATTGGATTGGAGTTGTAGAAAATTATCCATGAGAACAAAAATTTGAAATACAACTGTTTGTGGATTTTGAAATTTGAAATTTGAAATTTGAAATTCAAATTTTGAATCACAGTCCAAGTGGAATTCGAATTTTTGTGGATAATTCCACAAGGCTAGAATTCGAATTTGAGTTGGATTATGAAGAGGAAAATCTTGTTTGAATCCTACTTGAATTTTGAATCTCAATCCTAACTAACTTGGTCGAAAATTTTAAGGAATATTCTCATGGAATTTTCAAAATTTTTGTGGATAAGATTCAGGGAAAAATTCAAGTTTCAATCCCAGTTGAATTAGGATTCTCTCCTCTCTGTATTGGCCGAAAATTTTGACTAAATCTCCAAGGAGATTTTCGGTTATTTTGGATAAGGATGAGATAAAATTCAAGCTTAAAAATCCTAGTTGAATTTTGATTCTTTTCTTTACAACATGGTCGAAAATTTTATGGAATAATCCTAATAGATTTTTTAGATTTTTGGTTGGATAATGGTGAGATAAAATTCAAGTTAAAATCCTATTTAAATTTTGAATCTAAAATCCTAAAGTTGACCAAATTTTTTAGTTGGGATAAGGCCTATAAAATTCAGATTTTATGGATGGATAAGGGAGAAAATCTTCTCCTAATCCAATTCGAATTTAGAGGATCACCTCATGCAAGTCTATAAATAGAGGTCCTGCCATTCTAGTTCTCTCAGACCACAACTCTCAGGTGAGCAGGCTTATTGTTACATAACTCACCGTGACAATAGGTTCTTTAGAGATCTGGGTGGTCGGAAGAAGACTAGCAGTACTAGCATACCGATCGAGGTTCACAGTGCCCACACACTCAGCCATTCAGGAATTGGAGAATAGTAGAGAAGGCTAGTTAGTTGAAGCCCTTCGATCATTTTCTTCTTGCAGATTGACGTCCTTTGAGGTATGAGTTTAAATTGTTGTTGGTTTATTATATATGGCATCATGAGATATTTAACGATCTTGAAAAATTTTTATTGTTCCGCTGCGCCACTCTGATACGGTTTTACTGATTTATTACCTACAGGAACTAGGTTGCTTAAAGGATGTCTTGATAGAGACTCAGCATCTCCCGTCGAGTACTAGTGAGACACTTCCGTTTGGGTAGCCCATCTTCTTCATCACCATCTTAGGATTTCTCTTTCTTCACCAAGTGTTGGTCTAGGAGCTCTTTCGTGATGTCCAGTCCATTGCGTAAGAGACATCGGCTGAGGCTAAATGCAACGTCATTTTGAGCAATGAGTTTTATCAAATGTTGGAGCTTCATAATGTATTAAAATTAATTAATAGCATCATAAGAGGAGGGAGAGAGAGAAAAAAAAATGTTAAAAATAATAATGGTAAATGAATGGTAAATCAATCATTTACCAAAAGAATGGTAAATGATTCAATTACTAATGGTATTTTTGGCAAGAGTTTTTTCCTCTGTGGCAAAATCAATTTAAGACATGATTTTGTGATATTTTTCTAAAGTTCCTAAAGAATATTACTAGTTATGTCATATCTAATTTTAATTTTTGAGTATCAATTTAAGTAATATGTGTTTTGTTTTTGTTTTTTGTTTTCTTATTGGTAAGTCTTTATAATTAAAATATTATATTTGTTATTGAAAAGATTAAAATTCACCGTGTTGTTCCCAGAAATGATTATCCAAGAGGAGGGTGAATTGGGTTTTTAAAACTTTTTGAAACTTTTTTATAATTATTGGAACCTTCTATGAAATGTATCGCAATTAGGAAAATGATAATGGGGATGAACACAATTAACCACACAAACTCAAAAGCAAATAAAGAGCAACAAATAAAAAATAATAAAATAAAGAGAGAAGGGTAAGAGAAATGCAAACAAAATTTTTTTAAGGATTCAGTAAAAAACCTACTCCTCTATTACCGAGCCATCCTAAGCTTGGTTACTTCACTATATCATTTGTCTTTTTGGCATGACCATTTCAATACAAGTTGATGAAGCCTTCTCTACCCAAAAGCACACCAAACTTTTTACAAAACCTCCAATTTTAACTTTAGATGCAGCTATCCTCCCTTCACTTAATTATAAGAAATTGATAATCTATACAATTCAATCTAAGAGATACAAAAGTTTTTGGGAACACTAAAACCATCAACTAGAAAAGAGATGAATACAATTTGGAAGCCTGGGAAAGTTGTAAACACTCAATAAAATGTAAAACAAAGTTGGGTCAAGAGTGTAGAAAAGAAATCAAAAGATGGCTTTCATGCAAAGTAAGCTTTTTTGAGAGATTTCAATGTTTTTCACAAATTTAGAGCAATACCTAGTAATTTTTCTAATATGAAAAACTTCGAAAATAACTTTCATACTAAAAAACCCATTCAAAAACCTAAAAAGTGTTGTTATACAACAGTCTAAAAAAGATCTGCTTGTACAGTATCGATTGACTAGACAATCTTATCCTGTTCATTGGAAAAAGGCAAAGAGCATCCCTTGCTCCAAGACCCTGTTTGGTTGACTAGACAGGACCTTTAGTCGATTGGACTCACTAGGAAGGTCTTCCAAACCTTTTTTTCAGGTCAACCAGACAAAGATAGTGTCTCATCCTTTCTTTTTTTTAACATTAAAATAAATTCAAAACAGTTCCCACACAAATTTAAGGCATGGCTAATGCTAAAAACAATCTTGATAACACTTTAGAACAAATATACTAAATATTTAATGCAATTTAAAAATATGATATTTTTCTAATGCTAACTTCAATCCACAATTTTTAAAGAGTGCATGTAAAGCTCCTTACAATACTTAGCATAAATATAAGCCTATATAAGCATGGTCTTGATAAGTCTCGTTGTCTTGAAGCTCTAATCCATCTTTACACAATTTTATTCAAAAACTTGATCCTTATTTGAGTAGTAATTTGCTAATCCGTCTTCTTAAGTTTAATATGTTAATCACACAGTTTTAGCTTGAACTAAAGCTCAAGAGAAACTTATTAGAATTACTAATCAAATTGTTTGTTATCATCAAAATTTAAAATTAATAAAACCTTTTAGGCCAACACACTGCACACAAGTTATGACTCAGAAGTTAAGGAAATTCTGGAAATAGCCTATTTAGTGTGTATGTTTAGTATTTTTGCCCTACTTAATTACTTATTCAAATTTTTTACCATTGACCACTTTCTATTTGATATCACAAAAGGGTAAAAATCTTGTAATTAGGGCAATATTTAGGAAATGTACTCTTTTTAGGACATTCTCTCTAGTTGGTGTTACTAGCACCAGGGGCGAGGTAGGCAGGGGCAAGTGGGGGTTACAACCCCTTAGCTCCCACGCCCTTACTGAATTTTTTTTTTAAATTTTACCCCTAAAAATTTTATAGTGTTTCTTACTTTGTCTCATGGAAAATTAAAAATTTCCATATAGCCTTCATTGAAAATTAAAAATCTTTGTATAAACTTCATTAGTATTTACTTTTTATTTACTGATGTTATTTTATTTTATACCGTCGCCAATATTTTGTCTAATTCAACCACTGCTTACCACTACTCATATGTAAATAAAAAATTAGAGGATATACCAGCTTTTTTGAAGAGTTGGCATTTCCAAGAGAACAAAGAAAAGATTATGCTCTTCTTAATTCACCTTTTAGTTTACGTCCTTTATTGGAAATTCGTTAGTCTATATTAACTCACATATGAAGATTTGAGAAACAAATATTAAGTGGTTCTGGACTTAATTTATATTTGCAAAGTAAAGTTCTGCTAGCCCAAGGTAGAATTTAGGACGATGGAACTCCATTTATTGGATCAGTCGAAATTCCAAGCTTAAATGGATGAAAAGCTTAAAAATGAAATCGGTTGTATGGAATGATCGATGAAGCGATGACGCTAATCTTGAAAACCGACTTTTAAGAGTGAACATTGGATAGGTTGGAAACCGACTCTTAGGACTTAATTTATATTTGCAAAGTAAAGTTCTGCTAGCCCAAGGTAGAATTTAGGATGATGGAACTCCATTTATTGAATCAGTTGAATTTTCGAGCTTAAAAAAGCTTAAAAATGAAATCGGCTGTATGGAATGACCGATGAACTGATGACGCTAATCTTAGAAACTGACTCTTAGGAGTGAACATTGGATGAGTTGGGTGGGTTTTTGTAAACTTTCAACCCACCCAATGAAGATTTGGTAGGTTGAAAATTTTTTTTTACCCACCTAATTAGGGTCGGGTTGGGTTAGATGGGTTTGACGGGTTGTGTATTTTATTAAAAAAATAATAAATGATACTAAAAATTTAACAACAAATAAAAATTTAAGGAGAAAAAAAGGAATTAAACTCATGATATATTTTCCAAAATAAATTATATCATAGACTTTACAAAAATAAAAAAAAATTCTAATATAATCTCATCAATAGTTGAATGTAAAATAAATATAAATTATAAGAATCACCCAAAAATACAAGGATACTAAAGTAATTAGTGTTATTTTTTCATAGAATTATCAAAAATTACATCCATATTGAATATCAAAAAATACATTCTATATATTCAAATCATCTAAATAATACTAAGGAGTAAACATTATTTAGTAAAAAATTAAAAAAAAAAGTAAGTGGGTGAATATTTAGTGGGTTGGGTAAGTTTTTGAAAATTTTTTAACTCACCTAATAAAGATTGGGTAGGTTGAAATTTTTTTTTATCCACCTAATCAACTAAATATAGCAAATCAACCTACTTAATTAAGGTCGGATTGAGTATATTGGATAAATTTATTGAGTAATTGAGTTTTTTATTCACCTCTACCAACTCTAGAAAATGAATTTCCGCAAGTTAAACAACCTGCAAATACTTATCCTTTTAGGAAGTTGCCCTTTATTTTTGTGGATAAGTTGTCAAATTTTTTGTACACGGCAGATGAATTGTAAATAACACTTCGTATTACACATAAAAGTGACGACACGTACTTTGAATAAATAATTTGGAAGTTTGATTTCGTTAATCTCTTAAGTTATTTCTCTAATCCTTAGTTTTGCAGAGGAAAAGAAAAGTTTTGACATTTCTCAGATTCAATTATTCCCCTTAAAATTCTTCCATTTAACGGAAGAAAACTCTAATTCAAATAAAAAGTAAAATATTTTACTTTTCAAAAAAAAAATATTACTTTAATAATTAGTAATTATTTAGTCAAATTATAGAACACTAAAACGTAACTTTTGTTTACATACATAGGTAGCTATGTATCTACTCCTAGCCTCATTTGTTGAATAATATTAAGTATTAAAAAATTATTTTTGTTAAAGAAATATTTAAACCAATTGACTATTTCAAAACTTGGTAGCTAAATCCATGCTAACTCCGCGTGGTACATGGCCTCTAAACCTAATAACCTATATTTACTATGGAGTTTGGCCATGATGTGGTCCCAATTTAAAGCCACCTCTTTTAAATTCCCTTCATATCACGTAACAATTATGCACTTCTTTTTAGAAATTTGTTCCTCCTATAACATCACTCTCTCGTCATCAGTTTGCCCAGGAAAGGAGCTAGAAAAAACCTATCTCTACTCGTCGAAACCATGCTCGACATTTAAAAAATGACTGATTTAGTAATGTTATATTAATGTTAAAAAATAAAAAAAAAATCTTTTTTGAGAACTTTGATAAATTGGAATTAATTAGGATTACACTCGGGTCAAGATGAAGAGAAGTGCTTTATTTTATCTTAGAGTGGAAGTGAATGATATGTTAAGATTTTAATAATTGATAGTTAAACTTATATCTGAGTTTTTTCTAATATTTTATTGCTTATTAAAAAATTAAAATCATTTTAACTCATTTTAATTAACATGTTTCCAAATAATTATTGACAAAAACAACTTTTACTTCAAGCAAAAACTTTATCAAATATGCTCGTTTTCAAATTATAGTTTTTAACATCATTTAGCATGACGTGACAAAATTATGATTAAATCAATACAATATTGATGTTTAGTATCCAGTCCCCCACTGTTCACAATGGGTCCGTTTGGTATATAGAATATGATTATATGTGATAAGATAATCTTAAAAGATTTACATCATTTAGTATGACGTGACAAAGTTATGATTAAATCAATACAATATTGATATTTATTATCCAGCCCCCCATTGTTCACAATGGGTCTGTTTGGTATATAGAATATAATTATATGTAATAGGATAATACTAAAAGATTAGATTAGAAGATGTAGGAAATGATATGATTAAATAACTTCATCCTCTTAAAGGAGATAATCAAATTCTTTTGTAAGGAGATTAAGTTACCAACTTATCTAATCCAGTTTTTTAAAATTTTACACTTAATAAAGGATTAAAATCCAATCATATTCTATCCTCTTTAAACTTATGTGACCCCATATGTGATTTGATAGGTCTGGTTTATTGTGAATAGTGGTATAGTGGTGTCAAGCACAACTGATATGGAAATCACTTTGTAAGAAAGAGCTTAGAACATGCATGCAAGTTGCAGGAAAAACAGTAGTGACTGAACTTTTCTTCCTTTTGACTATGGGATATTTCTGCAATTTGCAGTTTCTTTGCGTTCATCACCCGTTGAAGACTCGGATCTGGAAGAATCTGGCAGCGTACTGAAAACAACAGAAGAGAAGGGGAAAAAAAGATAAAATAAATATTTTCATAACTGAATAGGTTTGAATTAATGCAAGTTGTAATTGAACATGCTGTATATTTGTCGGTTTGTCCATCTCAAACTATACACATTGTTAAATTGTTTTTAAAGAAAAGTTCAATGATTCTATTGAAAAGAGGGAAAGGGAAAGTAGGCGTGTCCATACTATGAAAAGAAAAAAAGGAAAAAAAAAAAAAGACACACCATTTTGTTGTTAAAGAAGATCTATATGTATAGCTTTATCCTATAACCTGAGAGTGGGGAAGGAAGGGAAAGGGGACCAACCCAAGATTTATCGTCTACAAATCTAAGATTTAGTAAGTGTAGGTAACAAGTTTTGGTCAGTCATGACCACCATAACCCCATTACAGATGAATATAACATTCCCAAAGTTCCTCAGCCTCTTTTGGCATTTACATAACGTGGTGAAATCGTTTGTGAACCGAAAAGGTTAAGCATCTCCTAGGTTCTTTTTTGTTATTTTTTTATAGGGGAGTTCAAGTATAAAATTTCATTTTCCCACATCAATAGTAATTACAGTATTATATGAGTCAGAGTAGTTTTACGTCAAACGCTATAAATTTTTAATATCAATTATTTATGTAACACACCTTAACGTGACAGTGAATTCTTATTATAAAAACTCTTTACTCTATATATATAAATATTTATCCACTAGATATCTAACATTCCAACCCAAAAAATGTTAATGAACAATGTATACGTCAAATTATTTTGTACAGGATTTGTTAAAATATAATTGGTAAATCTGCACTATTCATGATGTATATCTTGTTTCATCGATTAACATATTGATAAGTGTACCATCACATTATTTGGTATCCCAAACCGATGAATAATTGGGATGTACTTGTAGTATCATATATTAAAAAATTAACCATATTCACGAAGGGGGCAACAACTGGTTGCTTGGTTGTTCGGCTCATGTTTCATGAGCTCAGCATTATAATAATATAATAATCAGCCTACACTTTATTAAAAATTTTGATTATACTTGAGAACACGAAGGGTATTAATTACATGTAATTAGTTTAGAAAATCTAGAACATATATAGAACACATATATATATGTATATATCCCCATAATGTTTGACCAAAATGATGTGATTGAGAGGAATTTAACAAAATCATCACGCGGCTAGGCCGACATAGGAAAAAGAAAAAGAGTTCGTAGCGCGGAGATTCAATCCAAAAAATTCCAAATTATTGGTCCTTAACTTACACACCCTATGACTCCCCTCCAAAACCTACTCGCACACTTTATCAGAAAATCACTACTCGCGCAGCCATTGGCAAAGAGTCTCAACACCCAAATGGAAACAGGCGAGTAGGGACTCCCCGCGACTACACAATGACAAAAAACTACAATTTTTCTTTGTTACACCCTTTGACTTTAACAAAGTCAACTCCAAATTGCAAATAGTTTCGATCATATCTTTCATATATATAAATCTTCTCTCTGTGTATAAAAATATATAGAAGCAAGTCCTGGTAATTCAGATTACATATAACATACATATTCCCTTTTTTTCCCCTATCATTAGCTTATAATACAAAAAATCAGCTTCAATTTATTGCACAAATAATGGATCAGGACTGGGATTTGCTTGCTGTAGTGAGAGGAGGACACACCAACAACATGGAACCACCCATGTCTGATAACAACAACAAAAACATGATCTTCGGAAGCCAAACGTCTGGTTTTGCTCCAAGTTTGAGCAATTATGAAAAGATCAACAACGACGAGGACAGCCTTTTTCATACTTACCCTCACCTCTTCGAATCAACGACGGCTTTCGATGAACTCGAGGAGCTCTACAAGCCCTTCTACCCTCCAGTTTTGCACTCTTCTTTCTCCTCCTGCATCTCTCTTCCTCAGCAAGTCGAGAACATACCGCAGAAGATCATGATGAAAAACGTCAAACAACCTGCCACTAAATATAAGAAGAGGTAAGAACCCTAGTTTTTTTAATACTTATATTGATAATTTTGTATCTAATTGTGTAAAGATAGACACAGATCCATTAATAGAAGATGTTTTGCGAGTATCTATTATGTCTATAGTTTTGATTAATTGATATAATTTTGACATGTTTGTGTGTATCTATATATTTTGGGGCAGGAAAAATCAGCAGAAAAGGGTGGTGAAGGAGGTGAAGGAGGATGGGCTATGCGCGGACATGTGGGCGTGGCGAAAGTACGGGCAGAAACCGATCAAGGGATCGCCATATCCGAGGAGCTACTACAGGTGCAGTAGCTCCAAAGGATGTTCGGCTAGGAAGCAGGTCGAGAGGAGCCATTCCAATCCCGAGATCTTCATCATCACTTACACAGCCGAGCACAGCCACGCGCATCCGACGCGCAGGAACTCGCTCGCCGGCAGCACTCGGAGCAAGTTCCCCGCTGCGGTTGTGTCAAGGACCTACAAACGCCAATTGGATGATCACGATTCGAGCACTGCTACTCCTGATCTTGATCTGGATGTTGTTTCAGTCAAAGATGTTGATGTTGATCAAATTAGGGATGATGATCAGGAGTTGGTGCAAAAGGAGGGCGTTAAAAGGGGGTGTAGTGAGGAATTGGATGGAGAGAGTACTAGCGAAGTCATTGGAATGCCAAATGATCATCATCATGATTTTATCATGTCAGGAGGAGGAGGGCATGATCAAATGTTCCGGAGCCTAGAGGATTTGGAGAGGGGTTTGGAGGAACTGGATGAACAGACGTCCAGAAAGGAATTGTTATTTGATCACCATGGTGGGTTTCTTGATGGTAATTTTGGTGATGATTACTTTTTTGATCACGCTAATTGGTTCGTTGATCATTTCTCCACAAGTACCATAAGCGGAGCTTGCTGATACTACACACTCATCAAAATCAATTTAGAATGTAGTAGAGCAGAATCAATGTTTATAAGGGTTTAGATAATTATAGTTATATATTTCTTTGTTATCTTTTGTAGTTGTTTTCCTTCTGTTTTTGGAACTTTGATTTGCATTAAAAAAAAAAAAGGAGTCAATTAGTTTGCAGAAATGGGTTTAAGATAGTGACGGGGAAAAATTGTAAGTTGTATGTAAAAAATAAATTTTATCAAACAAGATATATTTATTAAATAAAGATAAAAACACTTCTGGATTTTAAATCAAAAGGCTTCTATCTAAATTTCTTTTTTTCCACCTGCTAAGCTAGTGTAGCAATTGGGGAATTGTAAAGTTTTATTGATTAGACGTAAAGTTGCAAAATTCAAGTGGAAAAAATGTAAAAATTTGTTTCAATTCCAGTTATATAAAGCTTTTTTCTTGCAATAATTGAATTTAAGTTATAAAGTTGGACGGTAAATGTAAACAGCCCATTATTGTAAGCCTTTTGTTTTGCGCTGTATGGTCTTGATTTTCTACTTAATTGAGTTGGCTGCACAGATTCAGAAAACGGAGGAAGAAAAATGAAAAAGAAAAAAGAAATAAAAAGAAGTGCCTGTAGGGTAGAAGTTTGACTAAACGAACATGTTCTGAGTACTTTAATTATCAACTTTTCTTTTCCCCCAAAAGAACCCTTTTCTTAACTTAACCGGAGCTAGCCGTGCTGTAATAAAGTCAGTGAGTTTCATCGAGAAATTAATGCTTTTCAAAATGAATTGGAAAAAAAAAAAAAAAAATTTTAAAGGGAAAAACCATGCTTGAATTATGTGGAAAAACCAATTTTTATTACTTAGAAAAGAGCGTAAAAATTTTGCAAGATTTCTCTTTGCAGGATTTATTGCTCTTTATAGCTGAAACTATACTCGTCTACTTTATACTTGTATTGCACGGTAATTTGAAGGTAAAAGTGCAGTTAATTAATTACCCTTTTTTAAAATTTAGTTACAAGAGAAGTAATTGTCAATTAGTCTGCACATGAAATAGGGTGGATGCTATAACATCACCCCTTATCGATTTTCAATTATAAATAACATTAATTAATACAGGCCATTAAAAAAAAAAACTTGGAATTTTCTTTTATTTGGATTATTTTATTCCTGGAGATCAGCTTCTTATTTTATGTCAACCGCTGGCTGCGGCACCCGCCAATGAACATCCCATAATGCTGGACATGAAAACGACAGTTATATATATATATATGATATTTTTCTTATTATAATATTTATTATTTTAGTAGATTAGTTATATTTAATTTGGATAATATATATTATTTTAAAACTAATAGGGGTCATCCAGGGTGTACATGCTCCCTCGCTGCAAACATTTCATCTGTGTATGATAAATGGTCTAATTGTATGATTTACATCTGTTTTAATTTACTTTATTTCATTGGAATTTTGGAGACACTAAAGTAGGAAATCAGTTGCTTCAAAAATTGAAAAACAGCTGTTTGGTGAGACAGGTAAAGACTTTTCCACCAGCATTAAAAAAAACATATGATAATTGAGTTTTATTTTACTAATTTAGCTTGTTTTTTATAGGAAACCATGGTAACTTGTCGTCTTGGATCGTGCGACTTCAAGATCTCTACAATGAAAAGCTAAGGCAAATCTTTTCTGCCCTGTCACTCATCCTCAACGGGTCTTATAATATTTGGGTAGGAATATTTCATGCCCATCTAGCTAGTCGCTTGTATTATATACCACTGGAAACTTAGACAGTGTGGTCAGTTTATTCACTTTCAATGCAAAAAGTCGTGGGTTTGAGTTGAGACAATCTATTTATGTCCATCATTCATCCTTGATAGATTTTTATAATGTTTAAGTAGGAATATTCCATATCCATCTAGCTAGTCGCTTATATACCATAGAAAACTTAGACGAGGGATAAGTTCACTCATTTTCAATACATAAATTATGGAATTGAGTTGAGATTACTGTGATAATCGGCGTATATGGACAATCCCTCTCAAAAGATCCATATGGCATGCGGGCTATTAAACAGCCACCCATTAAAATTATGATCAATACTCGACGCTCTATTCTTATAATCCTTTCTTTTTCATGGCAAAAAGAGTTGGTCAATCATTGTAATTATTTAGCCATCAGAGAGATTTCTTTTATAAGACTGCCAAAAAAAAACTCTCTTATTCATAAGATAATGCACAAGTCTTGTAATATTACATATATGACAGGATGTAAATGGATTTTAATACCACTAGTCCCAGATAAAACTCCGTTCTTAATTAAAACTAATACATTTCTTTTACGTAAAGTTAGTCCATGCTGGTTACAAAGACCAAACTTTTAACTTATTCTCCTTCTTGGTCATTGCCAAGTAATAGTACTTCTCTTTCTTTCTTTCTTTTTTTTTAATAAAATACTTACTACCCCAAGTCATGTCTTAACTTTTAACTTATTCTGCATACTTACTCCCCAAAATCATGTCTAGGCTATATTTTCAAATTTTGGTAGATTTTATTTATTCATTTATTTTTGTTCACTTGCTAAGCTCCAAGTTACGATTTTCTTTGTTTTCGGCAAGAAGGCAGCCACAGAACCCACAAAAGCGGCATTCATATAGGTGGTGGGCTCCAAGTGGGAATACTCGGATCTCAAATCGCTGAATTGGTCGTTGGAATTCGGGCCTCCAACGAGAGCGCCCACGTGGATGTTTGGGTTTGGTTTGGTTGAAGAGTAGTACACACTTCGGCCTTCCTGGCAGCCCACTTTCGCGGGGAGAGCCCTAATTGAGGGAATGGAGGCTCCCCTGTGGTGTAATTGTTTTGGGTATTTGCTGCCAAATCCCACCATGTATGATGTTTTCATGGGGTTGTTTCCTAGCATGTAGTCAACCTGCATTATGAAAAATGAATAATGAATAATGAAAATGGAATGAGATGAAATGAAACAATCGATGATGATGATGATGACATGACGAATGAAAGAGCGGACTTTGTGAGCCCCTAGCTCCGGGAGACTAGGCCCCCAAGCATTTTTGCAAATGAAAAGAGTAAATCAAGTATTGAGAGGTTCTTGTAGTAGTGGGGTGAGGCTCCGTATCGAAACAAAACAAAAAACAAAAAAAATGATGATAAAGAAAAATAAGAGTTTACTAGAACAAAAAAAAAGCCGCAACGATTAAGAAAAATGAAGAATTTTACAATTGGATATAGAAAAATAAAATAACATTCTTATCTACAATATTTAAATTATAATATTTAAGATTATTTTTATAAATAGTTTCTAAACTATAGATCTCCATCTAAGTTAGTTTTTATTTGTTTGAAACTAGTCATTTATGTTCTCGATATATAGAAAATTGTTTAAATACCCACTAAGTCTATATTCGTTTATGATTTTAACAGAAATTATAGATATAATATAATTGATGAGCTTAATTATTCTTATACCTTCAAATATGTTTTTTATAAATAGATCATGAATTATAAACCTCTATTCAAATTGGTCCTTATTTATTTGAAATTGGTCGTTATGCTCTTTGATATATAAAAAATCGTTCAAAATATCCATTCCTCACAAATTTGTTTGAAAATTTAACGAGAAACCTAATAAATTCTCATTCAAATTTAAGTAATAGTAAATCATTTTTTGATGTTAAATCGATTGGGAATGTGATTGAAGAGTGTTTTGTGATTCTAAAGGGGTACAATTCGAATGGTAAATAATGGGAGTAGAAATATCGGAAGGGGATTCTCTTGTTCTTGTCATTTTGTTTTCAATTTTTGTTTTCTCAATTTATTTGAAACTAAAGAGTTGAAAAACATAAGGTAACATATTCAAAATTACTAAAATACCCTTACAAAACATTATTTTAAATTGTAAATTCGGCTTTCCTATTAAAATCATAAACGGATATAAATAGAAGGGGTATTTTAAACTATTTTTATATATTGAAAGCACAATGATCAATTTCGAATAAATAAGAGCAACTTGAATAGAAGTTTATAATTCATAGACTATTTATGAAAATAATCTAAATATTTATATCAAAAGATGTTGATTATGCATATTTGTGATTTAACATTATTTTAAAATGATTTTGATTGGATTTAACATTTATTCTTGTAATTTATCAAATTTCTTTCCGTATTTTTTCAACATAAACTACAGAGGAAGGTGGAAAAACCTGTGTTCTAGCAAAGGCTCTGATTTGAGAGGCAGAGAATTTTGCTGAGCCACATTGGACTCCACCACTCCGAGCTGCACTTAAGGTCTTTGAGTGGATTAGTAGCACCATGGTAGCTGTTGTGACATACTGCAAATTACTGCTATCTCTGGTGTACAAAAGCCCACCTGCAATGCCAACAGATTTTCGGCTTATTACTTTACTTCTATAGCTCTAGAAGCAGAGAAGTGAAAATATTCAATTGTTGCGTTAGATTATCCACCTGGGGTTGTTCTTATTTGTACGGAGCTACTTCTCGGCATCACCGCGCAAACAAACGACTCGATGTCGTTCTTGTACTTCTCCAAATCTTTTTTTCCTCCATAGAATTCCTGTGGTGGAGTTTTGTTATCTTCACTTTCATAAATTGTTAACACAAATGAGACGAAGGTTTTGTTAGGAATTGAAAGTCCTAATAAGAAAACCAGGAGAAGAACAAAAAAACAAACGGACCACACGCACACAAGATTTATAGTGATTCAATCTCAATATGAGAACTATGTCCTCCTGCTTCCGCAGGATGTCATTATAATCAAATATAAAAAAACTAGGTTCAACAATCCATTCTTAAAATGCCTCTCTCACTCTTAATACGTGCAAAAGTGTATATTATAATTAGGTTCTACATAAGTCAAGGATAGTTATAATATATATACAAACACTCATATATTAGTGATACCTCGTTGGAGCTAGCTCAGTAGATGAAAGCAGAGAGGGGCTTGGATAAGAGCTTTCAGATACGAAACTTAAAAAGTGTTTTCATTTCTCTTTAATAAGCAGAAGCTACAGGTCCTACATTGTATATGTGTGTGTGTGTGTGTATACCTTTGCTAGTAATGTCTGAGCTCCAACAAATTTGTTGTCCCAGCTAAACTCAGATGCCACCTGACTCCACCCTTTGTTGCTTGTAACATAAGTCAAGTACTTTTTGTTCCCACTTGCCTTGTATAGCCAACCAGCAGCCCATAACAACTCATCCTTTTATAAAAATTGAGCAAACATACAAGGTTAAAATGGTCAACAAAATAGGTGTTTATGCTGGCTTCACTTGTTTAGCTTTTTACCTGATAGCCAGAGTATGAGCAGTAGAAAGGACAAGAACCTTGGTACGATCCTCTATATTTGTCCGCGAAATCAAATAGCTGCGACGAAAATCCTCGGTTAGATTTTAATTTGCACGGCCTTGTGGGGATGTAGGAGCTAATTTGTACGTGTTATGCACTTACTGACTGTGACTGGCTCATTAGCCTTGAGGAGTAGTTGGAATCGACCCCTTTGAACACAATCGAGGCAGCAGCAAGAGCAGCAGCTGCCTCGGCTGCCACTTCACTTCCCGGAGAATTTGGAGTGATTTTGTATAGCGCTCGCGAGGTGTCCATATCTTCGGGACGCTCCCAACATTGGTGATCTGAATTTCCATCTCCTACCTATAGTTGAAGCAGGGTTATTATGTTTTAGCCTTGTACTTTCTTAATTTGTAATGGATTGTGAAACAAGTTGACTGTATCTTTCTCAGGTTAATTTGTTCTTAAGGTAGAATGAGAGATACAAAATGAAGAAAGAAGACATGAAGACTTCCAATCAGTTATTGGAGCAACTCCGACATGGCCAATCAGTAATTCCAATAAACAAAGTATTGTTCTCTAACAGGACAGCTTTTGATGCAAAAATTTACTAATAACAGAAGAGATCAAGGTGAAAAAGAAAAGGGGACCTGGGTGTATAATGTGGTGGGTGAAGGGTGAGCTTTTAGTATGAAGTCGGTTCCCCAGCGAATTGCGGCGTGCAGATGTTCCAACTGACTGGCAGACGATATCTCTTGCCGGTACTCAACAGCAGCCCAGCACAACAAGGACACAGAAAAAGCCATTGGCCATACAAACTTGACATTGTCACCTGCATCATAGTATCCCCCCACCAGATTCACCTGCCAAGAAAATTCACTCCCTTTAGTGAAAAAAACACAACTATATATATATATGCAATTTATTTATTTATTTTATTTATCTTTCTTTCTTTTTCTTTTTTCTTTAATATGGAAGCCCATAAATTTGTCAAAAATGACCAACATGAAAACATCAGCACACAAAATATGAAGCTATTTGGTCACAAGTTTAATCCAATTTCTCGACAACTAGGCTGAGACATTAGAAAAAAAAAAACATAGTGGGAACTTGCCTAACAAAATTAGTCCAACAAAGAAAAGTGATTTAAGTAAAATTAAGAACTTTTCAACATAAGCAAGTTCAAAGTAGGTAAAAAAAGATGGCTGCATACACCCTCAGCCTTGCCATCAGAGAGCGCAGAGTTGCCCCTCCAGGTTATCCGTTGGCTTGCCGGCAACTTCCCCGATCGCTGTCCTTCAAAGAACAAGATGCTTTTGCCAAGAGCATCTTTATAGTCATAAGTGGCAGCCAAGGAGAAGAAGTCATCCTCGAAAGTACTAGCTCTCCCTTTGACACTAACAAAGAAACAGAACACCAACAAGGCCAGTGTACACAAGATAACTCCACAATTCCCCATTCTCCAAAACAATATACTGAATAACTAATTTGTGTCGTTTGCTCTTCAGCTTCTTGGTATTTATAGAAGTAGAAAGCATAGTTCTAGAAACATGCATGCCCTCACTTACGTGAAGAACATAGTTACTTCTATGTTATTCCATGCTTATCAAAAATGCTTTGACATTAAAAAAAATGTAAAATAAAATTAAAAAAAAAATTAAACACTAACTTTGAATGAGGAAGTGCACGAGGATGACACCATAGGAAATATGGAGATTGCTTCAGTGTAACTGCCAAGATCATGGGCTGAAAGCAAAGAGATTTGGGCAATGATATGGGACTGGTTGGTTAGTTCCATACTATTGCCCACTTCTCTTTGAATGGTTGGTTGAATTTGATCATCTTTTGAATAGTGGAAAATTTGATCACAAAATAGTACTGTTTTTATGCCACATGTTGTAAAAGGGCATCAAGAGAGGGACGGAAGATAATAAAATGGCTAGTAACTCTCATGTGCTATAATAGATCTTTGGCGTGACATTTTTAAACTTAGGTAAATAAAGAAATGTTTGCAAACTTACGGAGAAAGAACTCTAGGGGTACTCATGCGCAGCATTCTCACATGATGTAAAAAGTGCTACTGCGGATCATTTTGCGTGCACAGAGATTAAAACTTTCTTTCTTTCTCTTTTTCTTTTGGTATTTTTTTGATTAAATTGTCCAATTTCACTGACAGTAGAAACTGTAGTTTTCACTATTGATTTGATTTTTTTAATGGTCCAACCTATGATGTTATACATTAAAAATTATAAATTTACAACATGAGACACAAAGTTGTTTACATTCATAGATCAAACCGTTGAAAATTACTCCAATAGCTAATTTTGTAATTTATATCAATAGTGAAAAAGGCACAATTCTCACTATATAGTTCTCTTAATTTTTATAGTAATAACATGAAATAATGTTTTGTAGAATAGCTTTGATTTTAATTGATTATTTCTTTTATATAATCGTCACATTTATTAGTTCTTATAATGATTTCAAACCTTCAACATAATATATTATATAATTATTCGTGCGAAAGAAACGATCAAAATAAACTCTATTCATAAAGATTTTTTGTTTTTTCAAATTAAAGTTACAAAAAACAAAGCAAAGCAAAGCAAAACTAAAACAAAACAAAACAAAATCAAAATCAAAACATTATCACTTTTTTTATGTCTTTTTCTCTCAACGGTTGTAAGGAAAATACCAGAGGAAGATGACTACGAAATTACCCCAAATTCGTACTGAAAATGTTCCACTACTTGCATGTTGGATGGTTATTTCTTCCATTCAAAAAAATAATAAAAAGAAAAGAAGGTTATTTTATGTTAAACCTTAATCCAAACATTAGCCCCTTTTTATATATCTTTTTCTAATAATTATGAGGAAAATACTAGAGGAAGATGACTACGGAAATACCATAATATTCATATTGAAAAAACGTATAACATTAGGACATATGTCATTATTTGAGGCTTTTGACGGCCTTAAATCAAATCCAAAAACATTAGCCTCTTTTTGTTATGTCTTTTTCTCTAAACGGTTATGAGAAAGATATTAGATAAGATGACTAAGGAAATACCTACATTAATATCATAACTAAAAAAATATTCAATTGCTTACGTATTGTTAATTATCAGTATTTGAGCTATAACATAACGACATATGTGATTGTATGTGGCTTAATTTTGACGACCTTTACAGTTTCGCTTCACATGAACTAATATGAAATGTGCAACTGTATGGTTTGTATATGAAATTTCTTCGACGTTTCCCCAGTGTTAAACACCTTCGTTGTGAAACGTCAAATTATGTGATTTGAAAGGAGTTACGCTGATGCTGCACTTCACTTTCCTATCTTAGCCCTTCATAATATATGTACATATATTTATATACATATTAACATTCCAATTTTTAATTGGAATACAAAAAGAGACACATTCATAAAGAAAAAAAAAATAAGGAGAAGGTTGGGGAGGTGGCGGGGGCGGGGGCGGGGAAACTATTCCTAATCTTGATTTTTTTTTAATCATGTTGTTAAATTTTATAAAAATTTTAGTGGAATTTGTTATGAGTTTTTTTTTTAATTTTTAATGGACAAATAGGTAAGTTATGAATATAACACTTTTCAGTAGGGATCACGTGTTCTGCAATTATCTTATATTACACAAGTTTGAGTAAGTGAGTATGGGGATAAAAAGACGGTGGTACTAGAGGTAAGGGAAAGCATACCCACCCCTCCTTGCCATATTGCCATCCTTATTCTTCATGAACTGGGCATCCCATAATCAAGAGAAGATTATCAATATGAAAACAACCAATTACAAAATTCAAGTGCCAACTCCCATATATTCAAAAACGTGGAGGCAACTAAGTAGTGAGCTTAGGCTACGGTCTTAAATTCTAAAAAGAGATTTGTCATTTTATACACTTTAAACATTTTTTTTTAAACCTTGAGGTGAGGATTCGAACATCTAGGTCTTGTGATAGAATTAGCTATAAAACTACAGTTAGTAATATTTAACATTTATACACATAATTTTTTTAGTACTTTTGCATTTTGTTTTTAATTTCAAAACCTTTTATTAACTTGTGCGTCTGAGATGCTAATTTCTAAACGCACATTTTTCCCCATAGAAGATTCAGATTAAAATTATTAAAAAAAAAAAAAACTACAACAACAAAAGTAATTAAAACGGTGCTAAACGGCTCCATTTCCTGTTTTGGATTAGTCCTAGATTCATACGTCTATAATTACGTGACATCTTTCTTTTTCCTGAATATATATATATATATAATAGAAGAGTTACGTGACTTGAAATGCATGAAAACGACGCTCTAAAATCCTCCCATATTGTGCTGTCTGTAGCAGCTTCTTTGTTTTATAAGAGTTTCCGCGTACTTGTCAGTTAATTAACCGAGCATAACCATAAATATATATATATATATGGTTAGCAAAACAACAACGACATTTGAAGAGCAAGAGATATGGATGGTATGATCACAGGTTGCCGATTGGGAAGTTGACGTTTGTCATCCTTGTTAATTGTTAAGTGTATATCTAAAGAATTGAGTGTTTGAATATTTCTATGTAAAAAGTCAAACCAATACTTTGGGACGTCCAATCAATAACTTATGTATATAAAATTACTCCTTGCGTGTAATGCTATCTCTTAATTAAATTAACATGCTATATTTATGCACATAATCCAATGACGACACAAGTTATTAATTTTACGTAACTAAAGGAGCTGTGCATATGCTACTATTTAAGTTTAATATATATGAATTTTTATAATTGAATATTGATGAGATTTTGATAACTGATATCGAAGTTTGATAAAAATATTCCCACTAGATTCTGCCTTACTCATTACTCTAATTTTATTAATAAAAAAATAGAAAAAAAAAACGTCATAAAAACCAAAAAAAAAAAAAAAAGAAAGGTAAAGGGGCGGCTTTTAAACATTAATTTAAATAAATTACCGACAATGTTTTAATTGAAAAAAAAAAGACCGATAATAAATAATTGATTATAATTAATTAATAATAGTTAGATTGATCATAGTCCATGATTTACTATATAATCAATTAATAAAAATATATATTAATCATAATTAATTACTAATTTACTATGATTAATTATTAATTGATTATTTAAAAAAAATCATTTGTACTAATTTCATAAAATTTTGGCTATTTATTGAAAACTTCTTATATATGATTGTTTACTCACATATTTAATAAATAAATAAAAAGGACAATAAAAATTGGACATGTCGAAAAATAAAACAACTACAGAGAGAAAACAATTATATAACACAAATCTGGAAAGGTCTAACAATAGGTTAAGCTTACACCATCCCCATCCACGAACCCTGCAAACTGAGTCTTATCAAAACCTTCCAAGAAAATTTGTAATAGAAGAGCCCCGTCAAGCCTCTTGTCACCGAAGAATTGCAAAAAAAATCCGGTGTCATTCACTACCACCCAGATGTCTGCAAATGAACGGCATTTCCTGTGAACTTAATTATCCACTACTTACTTACCTTATTTGTAAACGTGGAAGAAAATAACAGAACAACATTTGAAAATTAATAAGATTATAAGTTAATTAAAGGCTAGTTTGATGTTACTATGCTGCAGAAAATTTTTACTGTAATTGTGCCGTTAGTTTAAAATTATTGTGTTTAAAAACAAGCAGGCGTTTGATAAATTTTCTTTTCAAAGTTACTGTGAATATCATAAACAGAATTTAAATATTTGATAAACTATAAATAAAGTTGATGTAGAGATGTATAATAACCAAAAAGGACATATTATATTTTTCTCTAACTCCTTGATAACTCTATACAATAAAGTTATTTTACTACTTTTTCATTTACAAAAATCAGTTTATCTTTGAGAATTTTATTTGTTTTTTATTTATTTTATTTTGTTTATTTTAATTTAAAATTTTTATAAATTTCATAAAATCTTTATTTAATTTTGCTTTATTTTATCTTATTCCATAGTATGTTAAATAAGCTTAAAATTAAATATTTATAATGAGTTTACTTATAGTATTTTATTTTAAAAATATATAATTTTAGTACTTTGTTTGTTTATAACGTCAAATTATAGTAAAAAAATTCATATATTAGAAGTGGTTCCACCAGGTGTCATTATTCATGACGAGAAAACTATAATTTGACTGGTCTTATTTTGATACTCTAATCGACACAAGTATTTAAAGAAAAATAGAATTATTCAAATCGAAGTTTGTATAAAGAAGTTATGACAGATTTTAACTTCAGATCAATAAGGAAATATCTGAACCTACGTACAGTTAATTTTTTATTTTTATTTTTAAATTGTTTTCTTCCTTTTCCCTTTCTTTTTCTTTCTCTTCTCTCTTTTTCGCGCCGAAAGTTCATGGGCCCTGCCCATGTGCATGCACACAAAAATGTGTTACCAAACGTCCATGATTCGCAACTTGATCTTGTGCATACTATGAAGGCACAAGGTCAATTTTTAGCTTACAAAAGACAAAGGGGTTGGGTGGGCCGTCGGCCGCGGGGTGCGGAGGTGGGGTGGGGTGTTGGGGGAAACACTACAAAGGGTTCTTTGATAAATGTTGAGCAAATCATTTTTCGAAGTTTCATTGAGCTACTCGATATTATCCTAGGATAATTCAAAGGCATGTATCTTTACCGTTCATGATATATGTTGTGCGGAAAAGTACTTTGATTAATGTTATGTATTCGTAATTTTTTAAAATTTCATTGAGCTATATATTCATAATTATTTAGCTAATACAAAATTTATCAATATTCATGATATATATATATATATATATTTGTGTGGAAAAACGAAAAGGAGCTACGACAGTTGCTCCCATCATACATGCAGGGTAACGAGGCAGATCCAACGGCTCTCAAAGGATTCGAGTATTGTGATTACAACATATGAAGGTTTCCATTATCATCCTAGTGAAAAGTTGGTGGAGATTTCAGGTCCAGTTCTCAGACAGTTGCAAGTCCTTTCCAGAATATAGATGTTATATATACATGTATATATATAGAGAGAGAGAGACAGAATACTTGAATAATTGCACATAATGTATATAGAACCCATGAAGACACTGATTGTCAATTTTATGTATTTATAGAGGGCTAAAAATACCAAGAGGGCAATTGAAAGAATAAAGATCTTTATTATTCTTAACACATTAATGATCTTCCTTCTCATGGTATATTGTTTGTGATATAGTTTCAGTTTCTCATTTTAATTTGTTTTTAGCTCAATATAGGCGAACAAAATGCATATCTTCACCATTCTGCTTTGGTCAAAGCAAAGACGGAGAGAGAGAGAGAGAGAGAGAGAGAGATGGAGGTGAGATCGAGTGTGTAGAAAACGACATTAACATGAAAAAAGACAGGACCTCAAGACGAAAACTACAAAACGAAAATAATCTTAAAACGACAGATAAAGAAAAGGACGACAATGAAGGGGGGGGGGGGGGGGGGGGGGGGGGGGGGGGGGGGGGTGTGGTGGTGGTGTGGTGGGGTTGGTGGAAAAAAAAACAACGACAACAACAGCAGCTACCACTATGGTAATTAGAATAGGCAACATAAACAAAAACGAGCATCAAATCGCAAAATCGACATCAATTAGGAAACAACTGTAAAAACACGGCATCAAACTAAATAAAGGAAATGACGAAAAGTTCCACGATAATAACTAACATTGAAAACGAAAAATGAAAGAAATATAAACAACACTAAAATAAGAACGACAACAGAAAATGCATCTAATTCGAGAAACTGTGGTAAAATCTAGAAACGACAACAAATAGAAAGCTTGAAAGCGGTATCTTGTAAACTACTCTAACTTGAAATGCTATAATAAATAAGGAGGACGATAAAGGGAGAATGTAATTACAAAACGACATGATTGTGTATGGCAGTTAAAAAAGACAAGAGCCATAACGCCTCAACAAAGAAGGACACCAACGAGGAATACAATGATAAACATGAAAATCTCCAACAGTCGAAAAACGACACAGATATGAATCTTAACAAAATAGAAGAAAATGCTACTTTTTTTTCCCATTTATTATTCATCTCAATAAAAAAAATACAATTTATAAGAATACAAACTAATTTATTTTTGGAAACAAAACAATGAGAAAACTAATTATAAAACAAAAATAAAAAGCTAATTAACAATAGAATTTAAAACCATATAATCTTAACTTAATCAAATAAATCTTCTAAATAAAGTTTAAATAACTAGCTAATTATTACGATAATTTACTACTAAAAAATTAGATAAGAAAACTAACCTTTCAAATTCGGAAATAATCATCGGATTTTAACAATTTAGCAAGCAAACAATATACAGAACGAAAATCAAACAAAAACGAAAACATAGCAAATAAAAGACGTATGTAAATACAAAACTAAAGACACAATGAACTAACGAAACTGAACTGACAATAAAAAACAACAACAATTTCAAAATTGAAATTCAATCAATAGACAACGACCCCCCTGAAAAACGACAATAAAAAAAATACCACGAACCTTAAGAACGACAACCGGTAAAAACGACATTATCTTTACAAACTAGGGCAGCCCGAAAAATGACAACAAACTAGAAACGGAGCCAACATGAAAACAACAATAATATCAAGAAATGACATGGAACAGCGAAAACGCACCACTGAATAGAACGAGAAAAGTAAACTCGGAAACGGCACCAATCGAAGAAACGACAACAACGAACTTCAGAGAAGAACAAAAACAATAATAAACTGAAAACAATAACGAGAATCTAAGCCACAGTCATTCGATGATGTGTTATGCTCCAGATTTCGAATTCGAGTCAGGTCTATCGTAATAAACAATATATAAGAACAATCTACATGATACGCGAGCCTCTTACCTCATTAAAAAAAAGTGGACAAACTGAAAAAGAACACCAACTAATAAGACACGATTCTAAAAAAGGTCAGATATACCACCTCGAACCTCAATATTACCTACCAGCCTTATCGACAAAATCCCATGGAAAAAAAATATAAAAATAAAAAATTTACTAAAAATATTCAATACTTCTTAAATATCTCTGATTGTGTTTTGTTTGCATTAGAAGCTGAGATATTTCATCGTAATTACTTTGTTTATTTTTAGTCAATCTCTGTTAGAAGCGCCGTCTTAATTGAGGCCTAGGCGGTTAAATAAAATAAAATAAAATAAAAGAGCCAGAGAAAGAATCTAGGACAATTGCTCATAAAAACATAACGTGTAATTTCATTACTTTATGTCTGTGCATTAAATTGTATACGCTAGAATAATTCCTATCTCCTTTCTTACACAACTAGGGAAATAAATTAGACAAATGAATAGAATCAGTTTTGAGTAACATACTCATGCCACAATAGACCTTCCCAGCTCAGACATGAGAAATATAGCCTGAGAAAAACCAAAACTGAAAAACAAAATCTTCAGTAGTAAGAAATACGAGGTCCTATGTCGAGTATAAAATTTCGAAGACTGTGCCCTGCCAAAAGAGTTTGATTCTGGTTTAAGCAGTGGCCACCCAACTTTGAAACTATAGGAGACTTTCATCACCACTTGAGAATTATTATAACGGGTAAGTGCCCAATTCATGTCCAAGTCTTGAAAGAAGCACTTTTCGGTCGCCCACCCATTCAAGACGGTAAGAGAGGTCGAGGTTGTGAATCAGCAGTGTCAAATTGTCCGGATGACTCGAAACCTTCGGATTGTCCTGCAAAGAGAAATTATAATAGCTGTTGGTTTTTCAAAAGTTAATTTGGAGCCTATCATCTTTGCTCAACAGAATGGGAAATTCCAAGTTTGGTTTGGGGGAAAGAAATGGAATGGTACTAGAAAGGAAAATTAATTCTATTGTTTGGTTAGAATTTTGCATGCATTACATAATGGAAAAGATCTGGGAGCATTTTGGCAAAATCACCCATCACTCTTAAAATTAAAAATACTATATTTGTTTGTAAAATTTATTTAAAAAAAAAAAACATAACTATTCTTTCTAAAATCGAACTTCATTGCACAGGGAAAAACAATAAATAGATCTTCCATTTTCACATCAGATACTACATGAACAAACAAAGATAAGCCATGACAATTCTAAGAAAAAAAAAAAAAAGAAAAGAAAGAAAGATAATAAGCCATGATAAATATAAATCCTAAACCTCACAATTTCATTAACCCAATGGAGAAGAAAGGCAAAAACCCAAATAGAAAAACTATAAAAAGATGCAGAACGTCAAACAAGGCTCGCTCAATCACCTAGGGGAGAAAAACAAAATAATTAAAATTTTTATCGTGAAAAGATAGACCTTGGGAAATTGAATCTTGGAATATAGGTTTTCATTTGCAAAAGACCAAAGATCAATGTGCAAAACATTGGAGCCGCTGCTGGAGTTCAAAGGAGGCAGATCTAGGTGAGGAACTGGTGATAGTGGCTAATGGGATGAGCGGATCTAGCGAGGGGAGAGAATGGTTATTCTTAAAGCCAGTCAAACATAAGATTTAAGCTCCATTCCTTTCCTTTCCACTACTTTTGTTAAAGTATGTGATCTGAACTCTGTTTTGGTCCTGCCCGAAGAACCCATGGTGTGACTTAATATGAGAATTTTTGGAGCTTTATGGTGGTAGCGGAGGGTTTGGGCCACGAACCTTCTTTATTTTCACACTATATATATATATATGATGTAGTTTAAGATTTCTGTTTTTAAGGTTTTTGAGCTGCATACATTATCCTCACTTCTAGTACCAATTTTTGAATTAGTGAATTTTTTTCTCCTCTAACCATGGTTTTTTCCCGTCTAAGGTCTTGTTTTTCATTTTTCATTGCCTATTCTCGCATATTATCATAACAACTTCCCCCCAACCAAACAGGAAGTAGTCCTAAGGAATACTATTAGACAAAGCCATATCAATTTATTAGCACTCGTATTCATCAAAACCTATTATTAGACCACAACAGTACTTTGACAGTTAAAGAGGGAGAGCTACCTGAACATTGACTTCTTTGTCGTGTCCCATTATGCTCCCCATTATACTTGACCTAGAAGAATTGGGTGAGAATCCCTCCCATGGTGGAACAAAGATCAGTTTGGTGCATTGGACTGGGACGAAGTTTCGAGTCAGTTTCTCCCACCAAACCGATCCCAGAGACCACCATCTGATCACCAACCCATGCTCAGAAAAAGCCACAAGCCCCTGCATGTTTGGCAAATACACCCAAGGGTTTTACAAATTTGATATACCGCTGAAAATATTATTTAAAAAAAAAGGAATGGACTTTTGGCATATCAAAGAGAATTTGATAAAACAATTAGTAGTTTACTTTAAATCTAGCGACAACATTTACAGGTGAGACTGTTAAAAAAAAAAAAAAAAAAAGGGGCATAAGGATTCCCTTCTTTCAAATTAGACAGAAAAATCAGGTAATTTTACCGCCAAGCTTTACATTAACAAAATAGTAAACAACATAGGTCATGACAAATCAGGAGACAGCTTGACACTGAAGTTTGTATTTATGGTTTAACGAGCTATACCTCTCCATCGGGGGAAAAGCTCAAGGCTGAAATGTGAGTAGCTACCACTGTTTCTGATGCTGCTGCAAGTAAAGTTGGAAGTCCGGGAGGTGCACTTGCATCAAGAACCTTTATCTTCGTCACACTATATTGTACGATAAAAGACACATAAAGTGAAAAGGTCAGTCAACCTCCGAAGGCTAATTTTTATAGAGAAATGAGGAGATAGTTTTCTCAAATCTTTGAATTTGCCAATATGTGAAATGTGTCGGCAAGGTTTTAAAAGAAAAAGCTCCAGATCAAAGGCATAATAAGATAACTTAAAATATTTTTCCTGGTGTTTATAGAGTTCAAATAATTCATCTCAACTCCGTAAACAAGCATACAGTGTGTTCTCTTTTATTTTTTTATTTTTAAAATTTTTTCCATATTAAATATGTCACTACAAATAGAAATAAGAATTGATAATAACAAGCATGCAAAATATTAATAAGTCGTGAATCCTAACACCAATATCTTCTAACTTTGGAAGGGCACATCTGATTTGTCGACCAAAATACCACCAACCCACTTTCCCAACCTGGTTAAACTGAGAAAGCAAAAACCTTTTTACGGATTTTTTTTTTTTTTTTTATACCTCTGCATGTCATAGACATGAATGCTAGCACTTCTAATCTCTCCAAACATATCACCAACAGCCAATCTTGTCCAGGTGTCATTCAGGGCTACCATTGGGAATGCATGTACGACTTCCTTTAGTGCAGTCATTGAAGTTTGAAAACAAGTTTGGCGCATCACTGAGTTGCTAGGGTCCATCGTTTGCAAAATAAAGCCTACAACCTGCACATTTATCCAACTGTCATATAAAGTTTCATATTGGGAAGTTTATCCCCACATTCTGGAAGTAATACATGCTTTAGTAGAAACTTAGGAGATGTTTGATAAGCGCATTGTATTCGTATTGTGTTTGAATGCAATGCGTTGAATGTAATTTGCATTTGGATGAAAATTATTTGCGTTACATTTAAATGCAATGTGTGTTTAGATGAAAAATATTTGAATTATATTTAAATAATGAATATGTGATGTGATGGATAAAAGTAGAGAGAAGAAAGGGAGTGAGAAAGAGAGTATTTGATGTGGCTAGTAAAAATAATAGAAAAAATGAAATAATAAATAGTAATCATATTGAATTTAAAATGTAATATGATTGGTATTAATGCAATACCTTTGCGTTTTGATGAAAATTACATCATATTGGAACGCAATGTGAATGCAATGCGGTAAACAAAAGAGGTATTAATAAAACAACTCAACACGGCATGTATTCAACATAGAAAGTTATCCTGTGATATCTAAAAGAAAGAGTTGCGCCTTTGTTGCTGAGCTAGACAAAACCTGCCTATCTTTTAAAGATGGAGCTAACTGGAATGAGTCATGATGATACAATGTAGCATAAGGTAACTCGATTAGTGGAAAAAAAAAAATCAAACAAACAAAACAAACCAAAACAAAAACAAAAACAAAAAACAAAGGGATCATAAGATAGTTTAAGAATAACCTACTGGTGCTGAATGTACAGTTTCTATGATCGTGCTCCTAATAAATCACCTATTTTGGCATTCTTGTTTAATTCAGAATTGGTCTTTGATGCACAATTCTGGCAGTACAAACCTTATCTAGGTATTGAACAAGGCTTTTGGGAGAACCACGCACAACCCTCATTAGAGTCATGAGGGCTACTAGATGAACCGGTGAATTGGATGCAGTAGACCAGACTTGGCTGTCTATAATATTCAAAAAAGCTTTTACATCAGCCATGGCTAAACTTGGAAGAAGAATCTGTACCAAAGTGTCACGAATGGTCTTTGGAACAACTGGCTTTCCTGCAGCTAATTTAGCCGATGGACCACTCATGCACTCTATCTGGAAGAAGATATCTCCAATCAGCCGAGGTATTTCAGAAGCAATGTGCGGTTTCCACGTACTCTCCATACCTTCAGCAAGAAGCTCAGCTGCTGTGGAGCTATATTTGTCATTCATGGCCATAACTAACTTCATTAATGGATGAACCACCAGCATCGTAAGACATGGCTTCACGAGGCTAGGATACCAAATAGCCAATGCCGCTGCTACAATAATATGAGACGTCATTGCGTCTTGGCTTGTACCCCCAACACAAGAAATCCAGTCCTGCATTTCAAATGATTCTAGCCATTCCACTATGTTAGATTGTTCTGCCTGACTTGTCCCCTGTGTATTGTTTAGCTGCTCTGCACACAACACATTGGCAGATGTTTCATCTGGTTGTACGTTTGAATTTCCAGGTTCATTTTCAGCAGGCCCACCTAGAGAGTTTGTTTTTGCATGATTAGTTGCTTTTTGGCCGCATAAGGGAAGTGGAATTGCCCGTGAAGCAGCACAGTGGAATAAAGTACGTGCAGCCATACGTATGTGCTCCCTTTCATCTTGCCAGAAACTCACCAAAAGCTGGAGAGACAAAGCGCACAGAAAACACACTTAAGATATACAACCAAATATTCATAAATTTACAAACTGTATAAGTCCCAACTTTCATCTAATCAACTTAATGTATATGAGGATACCCCCAAAAGATTTTTGACGCAAGACAGTCTGATATCCATCACATTTATAATCAGAAAGTATTTTGTAACTAGATATTTTTCTCTTCACTAAGCATTCTACGTTATAGTTATTTATAGATCCATTATTTTTTTATTTAAAAAAAAAAAAGTAATTTCACCAATTTGGAGCCCTTTGCCTCCTTTCACTGTATAGGTTATAAGCTTAAGGTCACATGCAGAATAACATAAAAGCATAAGAATAAACCTGGAGTAAAGGCGGTTTTATATCCGGAATTTTGTCTGCAAAGTTCCTAGTATAGAATGCCGCTAAAGCACTGCAAAACATGCTGATCACATTCTAATTTGTACATATGTCAGGTGTAGCAGTTACTGAATCTAGTGATAAATTCACATACAAGTAATGTTTAAATCATAGGCATGAAAACTAGCAAAGACCTGCTGGTAGACGAACTGGAATGTGATAAGCTAATCATTCGTTGGGCAAGAGATACCATAGTTAGTGACCTCATCGCACAAAACTCTGACGATGATTTCCAAAGCTGGAATTTCATTTTCATTGAATTAGGAAAGCACAAGACAGGACAGATAATAAAACATCATTTCTAATTTAATTCAATTAAAATACCTCAAGATTGGCACTCAAATTGGGAAACGCCAATGTTAAAGATCCTTTATCACCTTGCAAACCAGAAGCCACAACAAACTTTTCAGGTCTCTTTAGCTTCATCTCAGTCAGAAGCAAGTAATCAAGCTCAGGATCCACATCCCACAGATGCAGAAAAGACAAGCTAAATCGAATTAAGCATTCTTCAGGTGACATAGTCTGTTCAAGCTCGCTTAAAATATCATTTGATGTACCATCCACATCATAATCATGTTTTGGACTGTTATGGTGAAGAGCTGATGTCTCAGTTACCTGCTCCCTCACCTTGTTATCGCTGGTCTTACTAGTACTGCTAGCCATGGGATCGTGCTTCTGATGATGACCCAATAATGAAGAAAGTTCAAAACTAAGAGCAGCAATTCCAGGAAATGGGCAAGAGCATTTGATGGCGCACTTGTCACTTTTACTAATAATATGTGCTTGGGAAGTGTGTGGCTCAACTAAACCACCAGGCAAAGAGACTGAATTCTCTAAATTTTTTATACGTGAGCTAGAAGAACTTCCATCTTCAATAATTGGAAGAAGTAAGGAGGAAACTGAGGTATTTCCATTGAGTATAGTGTCGGAACTAGAACTCTTGCTCACACCCTTACAAAAATGATCAAACATAGAATGCGATGCTGTGCCATGAATGACCCGCTCTCGTGCACCTGTTTTTACATCCCATAGGATTAAAATATCATTCACATCAGAAGTTCCTAACTGATTTGGACATAGGCATGCAATATAACCCCTTGCACCATCCCATACAACTTTGGCAGGATAATTGGGATGTCCAGGAAACATTCTCTCAACTCTCAAAGTCCCAAAAGAAACAAGTACTACAGATAAGTCCTCCCCAACTGAGAGAAAGCAATCACTCCAAGGGTGTTCTGTACGAACTGGGGGAAGAATTATCTGGCGCACTGGAGCCACGTGTTGGTGCATTACTATAATGATAGCTCCTGTGTCAAGGTCCCAAATGCGAACTGTGCAGTCCATGCTTCCAGACACTAAAACTCTATTGAAACGCCAACCTTTGGAAGTACCAATCATATGATGAGCAGCCAAACATAGTACAGCACCAGTGTGCCCTAAAAATTTTTGTCTTGATAAAGGTGAATTTATCTCATGGTGAGGACTTCCACCGTGAGCACCTAGCCCTTCAAGCAAATCAAATCCTACAACTTCTATTTCCCCGCTAACGAATCCATATACGATAGCATAAGGAGCAACAAAAGTCTCAGCAATAACCATGGAAGAAGACACAACATGTTGTTTACTGAAAACACTACGATTAACATTTTCTGTTTGTTTAATGTTTACACCTTTTAAGCTTGTAAGAGCACATTTTCTAGAACAGAGCTCACTCTCCATGCCCATAGGGCCTTCAGTTTCACAAATTGAACCAGAACACCCAGTCCAATCAACAAAAGAAGAGCTTGGTCCATGCATCCTAAAATCAAAGCATAAATTTCCTTCATTGTCATGTTTTTGAAACTGCGAATAAAGTGTGACAAGGGGTTTCGAATGTAAAGGCTCTTCAGCATCAATACAAATTGATTCAATACGAACAATATAATGGTTCAACTGCATAAAAGAAGTTGATAGTCTCAGATCATGGAGATGAGAAGTAATTGGGATCTCATATATAAGCTTACACGTAAATATATCTTTCAAATACGAAATGAAGTACACAATTAAACCACCCCGGTTGTTCCAAACAGCAAACTGCTTTTCAAGTATTTCACAGGGTTCTTCAGTTTTCAACACATCACTAGCATCTTGACTTTTAAAAAACATGCACCCTGCAAGATGTGATTGAGTAGAATCACCGTCTTCACACAGGAAATTTTCCGTGCAAGAGATTTCTCCTATAGTAGTGCCACTGTCCAATAATTTAAATATACAGTGACTTTTTAAAACAAAAGCAATTATATTCCCACAGATTGCAATCGAGATAACTTGTCCTCCTTCACCTATCCCCTCTGTCCAAACAGCCTTATCCAGTTGAGAAGAGCTTTTAGGCAAACCAGTCCCACCCTCCCTCTGTTCTTGGACAGTTCTTGCTATAGACAACATTTGAAGTCTACCATGAGAATCAGCTAAAACCACGTAATCCTTCTCCATTTCCTTGGTCGTTGAAACTAAGGCCATAAATTTCAACGACCCAATTGACAAATTCCCATGAAAAACAGTTCGCACAACAGTAAGAGTGTATGTGTCAACAATAACCAACGCGCATTTTGGGCCTTTCTTGTTCTGCAACTCTTTGTCCACTGATACATCACTCGATTCCACGAAATCAACAGAATTATGATCAGACAACGAATGAACAGCATCAACAGAACAGCAAGCTATGCATACATATCGCGGCTTAGACCGCAATGTCCGTACCATGGAAGGACTTCCCATCCAAGGGGGCAACTTCCGCCTCCGCCTGCAATGCCCACTTCCTCTACTCCATACACACATTACGCCATCACTACATGCACTAATCAAAGCACCATAAACATCAGAGCTAACGTTTGATTTCTCATGACTTGAAGGGTCTTTGCCATCACCTCCAGAAACTACAACAGGATTGCAAATGTCAAGCTCAGCTATTGGAGCAGCATGGCCACACAACATAGCCGTTGGTTTAAATTCCTGTTCGAAGTAATCTTAATCACACAGCTGAACTTCCATTCATAAAATCGGTGCAAACTTGTAACGCCCCTAAGTTGGCTGGTCATTCCTATACTTATTCTTATCCGGCTAAATTAAGAAGCGATGATACTTCTCGTAACTTCCTTAAACTCTGAGTCATATGACAATTAAAATTATGCAAATGTTAACAAGTTACAAATACGTCCAAGAACGACCAGCTAGCTTCGGGGCATTACGGTATACATTCTGATAAAACACACACACACACACACACACACACACATACATTGAGAAAAATGCTAAAAGGATTATAATTTAGAGGTTTGAAATTCAAAATTACACATTTTTCAGCTCAAATTATTTCATTTCTTACTCTTTCTATTGAACAAACTAGCTTTGGCGATTCAGTTAAGACTTGTGGAAGTGGAATTTTAACAAACAGTTGGTAAGCGACATGTGAAAAGGTCGACAGAAAGAGTAGGAAATCTGACTCACCGGGTTGGAATCGGCGGCGGCAGAGGAGGAGAGGCTCCACCAGATGATGGAGCCGTCGGATCCGGCGGTGTAGAGCGTCGGAGGATGACTGAGCACGGCGGTGGCCGTGACCCGTTGGGACGGCACCGTGCCGCCCGACCATACGCACGCCACGGATCGGCACTTCATGACTCAGTGAGTCGAGCTGAATCGTGATCACATATGTTGTAATGGCAACTGAGTTGGAGAGCGCGTTCGATTTCGGAGAAAATCGGACAATCAAACAAAAAAGTACAGTAACAGACACAGACAAGTCTGATTTTCGTCCTCGTGACGTGGCAATACGTCGTTGATTAATGTGAGAAAACCGTACGATGTGAACCAGAGGAAGAAGTTGCTTTTAAATGGGCCTTGATTGTGGACTAATTGGGCTTGGGTTGTCCTTAATAAGCCCATGAAGCCCTGCTATGGGAAGGAGCTATGGAGGAAGGACAAGAAGCGGATATTGTTAGAATAGTTCCAATAGGTTTTAGATTGTTCCTCTAAACTCAAATCTTTTAGATTTAATTTTATTCTTTTTATTTTAATTTATAAAAATTATAATTAAACCAATTAATTTAAATTTAAAAATTTTATTCTATTTTAAACTTAACCATTAAACTAAACAAGATTTTAAAATTTTTGTTTTAATTAGGGTTTGTTTAGTTTACCGATCTAATTTAATTAAACTTATAAATTTAGTTAAATTATCTAAAATTAGTTCTACCTTAATTTAGTTTAGTAGGACTCACTTTTACTATTTTTTTATCTTTATTTTTATTATTTTAGCACAACTTCTAATATAAATTATCTCCATTTTCATAATCTCTAATACAAGTTAAATTAAACTGAACTACAATGAAATGTTCGATCCAACTTAACTTTCAAGCTTGATTAAGTTAGATTGGTGAACTTAATGCACACTTAATTTATTGATTCAAGTTTTTGAACTGTTGATTGTTTTTAAGTTAAGATTATTAAAGGGCGAGAACCATGAAACCATTTAGGACTCGTTTGGATTTAATGCTTGGAGACATTTTTTTTTTGTTGAAAAAAAGTTATTTTGAAAAATATTTTTAGGGAAAAAAATTGTTTGGGGTGAAAAAATATTAAATTTTAAAATTTTTTTAGAAAAAAAATATCAATATGGATATTGTTTCATTCTTCTCAAAATTTTATGTAATTTTAAAAAGTCATCTCATTTGGACTTATATAAACAAAATTATAAACTTTTAGAAGTTTGAAGTTTACTGTAGCGTTTTGAAGAGTAAATAGTAAAAAATGATGATGTGTTAGAAAAAAATTGTTTTGAAGGTATTGGCTTTGACCTCCCAAACACCCACTTATAAACAGGACAATAATTCAAAGATATACTCCTTTTTAAGTATTCCTCAAAAAAACTCTTTCTATGATCATGACAACTAGTATTGCATGTTGTGTTTTTATTTTAGTACTTAATTTTTTATTCAACTCAAACATGATCCATCACAAAAAAATATCTAAAAACCACAAAACAAACACAATAAGTCACTTGACAATTAACACAATATGACTTGAAAATAAATTATAAATTCATGATTGAGATGAAATTGACCTATGAACTTGTGATTGACACGAAACTATGAACTTTTTTTATTTTTTTGTTTCTTCACAACTTTTAAAATACTAAAATTTCATAAACTATAAAAGATAAGAAAATATCCATCAAAATTAAACAAATAAAAATAATATCAAAATTACATATCCAAAAATTTGTGTTTTAAAGTGAATTTGTATTAAATAAAAATGATCACTAATATCTTTCTCAGACTATCACATACAAATAAAATTAAAGCATCTAAAATTTAACCATGTAAAACTTATTAGTTCTAGACAATATAAATTCGGAGGTTTAATTATTAGGAGAAAAAAAATATTAAGGGGACGTTTGGTAACTAAATTACATTTTAATTTTACTCAAATATAATATAATTTTACACCAAACACAAATTTTATAACAGTGTTACGAAAATAATTACTATTTAAAACATTTTAAAAATAATCATATCAACTTTTCAACTCCACTAGTTATTTTTACTTTTACCAATCATATTAATTTTTCAACTCTAAAATATTTTTCATTCAAACACACATTTCATTCAAATACAAAACAAATACTTTTTAACTAAATATAATATTTAAAAAATAAATTTCATTCAAATACAATTAAAATATAACGTGTTAAATACTAAACTATCAAATATGAATAGTTTAGGGATGTGAATACAAAAAAGCCCTCTTCAATTGGTAAGCAGTAAATTACGCGACTCTAAATAGAGAACATGTGACAGCCGTAGAACACTCTAGAACTCGTCGAGAAAGTTTCGGTTTCTTGCTGGAGTTCCATTCAAACCAAAAATTATCCTTTTCTTCTACTTCTTCTTCTTTTTCTTCTTCTTCTTCTGAGTTTTATCGGAGAATCTCCTACGAGCGAATAATGGCGACCGAACTCGCCGAGAAGGCCAGAGAAGCGTTCGTCGATGACGATTTTCAACTCGCCGTCGAGCTCTATTCTCAGGCCATCGCCTTACATCCCTCTTCCGCAGATCTTTGCGCCGACCGTGCTCAGGCCAATATTAAACTCAACAACTTCACCGGTACTTCTCTCTCTCTCTCTCTCTCTCTCTCTCTCTCTCTCTCATACAAATGAATTAACACTCACCAATTTCAATTATGGAGAAAGATTAAGACTTTTGTTAAGAAATACGAAGAAAATAAATTTAAGATTTAAAATTTGTGGTCCTAATTGCGAGCAGAGGCTGTTGGCGACGCGAACAAGGCAATTGGACTTGATCCGTCGATGGCTAAGGCGTATCTGCGAAAAGGGTATATTTAATTTTTATGCTTTTCCACTCATTTGTAGTTTTTCTTTGCTTGATTCAGATGAAAATTTTCTGTTTGGTTAGTCCAGACAATAACTTTACATGATTTCTTTTGGTTTCATAACTTTTAGTGTACCCTTGAGGGTTGTGATTTTTTTTTTTTTTTTGTGTGTTAAAAGAAAACAGGCTCACACAAGATATATAATCGTTCATTGCCCCTTAATATGAGAGCCCCTTTTTTCCTTTTAATGCAGCATCGCTTGCTTGAAACTTGAAGAATATCATACTGCCAAGGCAGCACTTGAAATTGGGGCTTCTTTGGCGCAAAATGATTCAAGGTTCAACAGGTTGCTTAATGAATGTGATCAGTGTATTGAAGGTATTAATTCTCGCAAATTTTTTTTTTTTTGGAATGTTCAGTTCAATTGCAGATTCATCATATTCGTTGTCGTCATTACTTGTTTGAGAGGGCTGAATGCTGATTTTGGATACTACGGGCGTCTAGGTTTCTGATGCTCTTCAAGAGTTTGCAACATAATATATGTGAATTAGAGAGAGTATAACCATAACCCCATGCCCATCAAATATAATTTGTTTTGTAATACTGAACGTGTTAGACTTTAGTTTTTTGTTTTGTTTTGTTTTGTTTTGTTCTATTTCATTTTATTTTTGAAGTTTGGTCCTGCTTCTGAATTGTATGTGCCATGGATTTTGGATTTTTTTTTTTTTCTCTTTTTTCAGAGGAAAACAAGCTTCTAAATAAGCCTTTGACGCCAAATGAGCAAGCAAGCACCACACCTGTGTCTGTTGAAACCTTGGCAGACTATGTAAAACAATGTAACTTGTCCGATCAGATTAACCCAAGTTTAAAGCCAAAAAAATACAGGTAATTGCCCTTCCTTTGCTTTTCACTTTTTGCCATTGCTCTCTTAAATTGCTGAGACTTCTGAGAAACACCAATATATAGGTTGTAGTTTGTTTTTATACAAGCATTGCATTTTTGCATATAATTATTTTCTGAAATATATGATCTAACAGCTTGAAAGTTGACAGACACGAATTCTACCAGAAGCCGGGTGAAGTGGTGGTGACAATATTTGCAAAAGGCATACCAGCAAGAAATGTTGTAATTGAGTTTGGTGAACAGATCGTATGTGAATCCCATAGAAGCTCTTTCCTTTTTTTTTTTTTTTTTTTGTTTTATGTTTTTCAAATATGAAATGATGTATTAGCCATTGATGATTTTCCTTGCAGCTAAATGTTAAAATAGAAATACCTGGAGAAGATGCTTATCACTTTCAACCTCGATTGTTTGGGAAGGTATTGCAAGAACATGTATAAGTGCGTTGTGTCTTATGTGATGTATCTATCATTAATGCAAATGCTTGTTGATATTCTATTGTGTTTTTCTTACCTTGCCCTTTTATATTATTGTGAGAAAAACAGATATTCCCAGAGAAATGCAGATATCAGGTTCTGTCAACCAAAGTTGAAATCCGTCTTGCAAAAGCTGAAGCCATTCACTGGGCATCACTTGAATATAGCGAAGAGACTGTTGTTCCACAAAGAGTTAATGTCTCTTCAGGTAAGCGTCTTATTCATTTCACACATTATAGGATTCCTACTGAATTAGTTCCATGAAAAGTTCAGTTGTTACTCTGGAGTTCACAGCATGTTTATGGCAATGAATATTCAGGTGAATTTCTCAAACCCATATGCCAATCTTCACAGCCAAGATCGATAGACTGGGATAAGTTGGAAGCCCAAGTGAAGAAAGAGGTTATTCAGCAACATAACAGCTCTATATCAGAGAAATTTCATTATACTTTGTTGCTTCTTTGCTTAGCATTTCAATAATCACTTCAGGAACTGACCATATGATGGCCGAATTTCAGGAAACAGAAGAGAAGTTAGATGGTGATGCAGCTCTGAACAAGTTTTTCCGGGAAATATACCAAAATGCTGACGAGGATATGAGGAGAGCAATGACCAAATCTTTTGTAAGATTGCTTTGTTATTTGCTTATAATGTCACAAGTTTTTAACCTTATTTTTCCCTGTACGAACTCATTTCTTGTCGTAATGGCTAGTTTCCATTCTCTGGTCAAGGCCTTATTTTTTAATTTCGCTGGCTGCCATGCATATTGTGAAAGTCACAAGACAAGAATTAGGAACCATGGCTATAATGTTCTTATTAAGAGGGGAAAAAAAAAAAGGGTTCAAATGTATAACGTTAGTGACTTTTTCTTTTTTCTCTCTTCTTCTTCTTCACTTTTTTCAATCTCGACTTCGGTGAAAAACTTTTTTAACGGGGTTCATTTGTAGGTCGAGTCAAATGGAACAGTGTTGTCAACAGACTGGAAGGAAGTGGGTTCAAAGAAAGTTGAAAGCAGCCCTCCTCAAGGCCTGGAGTTGAGGAAATGGTAGCTTTGTTCCTTATTTGTCGAAACTTTTTTTTTTTTTCGCCTCTTTGTCTGTCGTGCTAAATAATCAAAGCATTTGGTTTTTGTTCGAGGAACTAGAGCCATGTAATAGTCACATGACATGACAAATCGACCGTCATTCCAAAGGTGATTTTTATATTTTCTCATGAAAAAAAGGTGATTTTATACATAAAAAAGTTTCATTTTATCAATTTTAAGTCAGTTCGATATCTGGGTCACTTAAAAAAAAACCAAAAAAAAAAAAAAACAAAACAAAACAAAAACAATAAAGGGGTCGAACGTTCGTATTTTCTGATAATCGATAACAACCAGGTGATTCATTGATACCAAGTGCCCTTCAAGTTTCTTAACTCTACAAGAAAAAATATTACATAGACGGGGGAACTCGATTCATAAATACACCCTACTTCAGTGACTATCCATTGTGTAAATAATTTCACGGGATGCCATCTATTACGGAGCAGAATCATCGTGTGGTGGCTGAGCATGAGCGTTTCTATTATTGGCGAGTAAAACCTGCAGCCGGTTAGGAACGACTGGTGGCGGAGAAGACACTGGAAGTGGTGGTGGTCTTGCTGGTTGAGCTTGCTGAGTTGGCCGGATCATTAAATCTCTAAGATGCGAATAATCACGACCCAATAGGCTTCCGCGCATTCGGCCTGCTGGCCGCCATTGCTGTTCCTCAGAACCATCGGCCGATGAATCTGCTTGCACCACCCCTCCAACATTTCCCCTCTGATCCACCGTTGATACTCTAACAGCATTTGCTGGCAAAGTCGGCCCCTGTCTTGATGTTTGACTCTCAGTAGCAGCCAACGGGGATTGTCTACCCGCCTGGACCGCTGCTCGACGCTGAACAGGATGTGGAATCCTAGTGTGTTGGATCGCAGCCCCTGATGATGCCTGAGCAGTTCCAGCTTGAGCATTTCCTTGCTGGACCAATGTTTGTGAGAGATGTGAAGGTGACCTAACCACGGGCTGGGGCATCCCTGGATTAAAAACTTGTTGTAGATGTGCATTATGGAATCCAGAAAGCGTGGAAGTTGACCTATAACCATTTGCAACCGGACTTGCAAATGATTGATTCTGGTTCTGCGGGTTTAATAGAAAAAAAAAATTGCAAGAATTAAAGCCAAATAAGATGCCTAATAAGAATGCTTTCCATACAATGAATAATGTAACAATTAATCGCAGATAAACAATTCGATTATGCAGATTTTCCTACAGGTGGTTAAAATGGTAGGCAACTCCGAAAAATAACATTAACCAGGCAAAAAGCAAAAAACACCAAGGTCTGACCTGTGTTGCCAAGTGTTGCTGCGGTGGAGATGAGGCAACGGCTGTCGATTGTGGTGGACTACGATGGGATCTTGAAAAGTGCAGTTGCCTTTCCAAATCACTGTATATTGCATTGAAACTTGCACTAAAACTACTCACCGTTTGTGATACCCCAGCCTGAGAAGCCACAGGAGTACTATTGGGAGATTGAGAATTCAAAGTAGGTCTCAATCTTAGTGCTCCTGGTGCTTGGGACTGTGCCGGGAGAGCCTGAACTGCCATTGGTGTCCTGCTTACCATTCTGGGAATTGTTTGTAACCTTCCATACTCATTGATAGAAACTGAGTTCGTAAATGGCATCTGTTGTAACAGCAAATTATTTAGGGAAGAAAGATCGTGGATTTCAGGAGCTGTTGGATTCGTATTCACATGAACATCAGCTTCACGATTAAATGCAGTCGAAATCGAAGGAGTCTGAACAAAAGTTGCTGGCGTGGACTGAGAGGTTCCAACAAACACTTGGGTGTCCGACCTTGGAGGCGTTGCCAAGCCAGGGGAAATGTGTCCACTCCGATGATCATCCTCCACTGCAAGAACATTTTGATTAACCCCACTTGTATTGTTTAAAAGAGGTGGAGCACTAACATTCGCGAGGGAAGGTTTAACGTCTTCAATTTCACAAGCACTCTCAGTATCCATGCCATTCTCATTGCCGGTAAGATCTACAACACTACAAAGAGCATTTGATGGGGTGGTAGATTCCTGCTGCTCAGATGTTGGATCACCGACGTCTGCATCACGAGCCTGATCCATGTGAGCATCATTTTCAAAAACAGCCTTCCATGATCCATCCGTGGAGATAATAACATCAACAACTTCATCTCCAACCTCTTTTAGGACCTGAGGGGAGAAAATCAGAAGCCCATACAAAAGGAAAGGGAAAAGGAACGGAAATCAACATAGCAAATGCAATTCATTGGTACTCGCCTTAACCATATTTTGATCTACACGAATATCCGTGTAGCAGACATGCTGATTACAGTGAGGACAGCGCCAAGATGGTCTTCTTGTATTCATATCAACAAAGTTACTAAAGTCGAAACACTGCAGTTCACATATGAAATTAGAGGAACAAAATACTGAATAACAACAACACAGGAAAAACAAAACATGCAATTCATAAAGGAAATTAAACAAAAATATGTATATACCTACATATATATATATACAAATATCCTATGCAAAAGAAATCCTTTATCGACGAAAAAAATGAGAGAGATGGGAGGAAATGTCGTAATTTTTCTTTCCATTGGTTCTGCAGAGTGTTTGGAGAAATTGAATTGGAAAAACAATGATTTGTTTCTGGCATTAATACTCAATTTTAAAGACCTCCAGCTTTAATATTGGCTCAAGAGAAACTTTAATCAAGTATAGAATTTAAGCTTCTTTTCCATACCACTTTGATTTACTCTTCTTATAAACCAGATAGTGGAAATGAAAAAACCTTAAACCCATACGCAATGACATTATTCTATTTTTGATATTTCAACATACATGAATATACTCGTAAATAAGGAAGACAAAACCTTCCAAAAGAACAGTAAAAAGGTGTCACATGCAAGCAGATTATTGTTAGATAAAGCCAAAACTTAGTGATCTAGGGCCCCGTTTTTTATTTATCCTTTGCTGAGCCAATTAACCAGTCCTACAATAAGCGTTACAGAAGCAAAACACACAAGTAGATAAACAATTGTGCATGAATCAATGTCAAATGAATAACTGTTTGGAAAGGATACAGACATAACAACTTATATATATATATATGTAATAATAATAATTAATTATAACTATTTTTGTGTGTGTATACATGTATATATGGTTTCACATACATACAAGCGTATACAGCAAATTGATGTAAAGGACTCACCTGAAAATGTTTACATAGCCGTCCTTTGACTGGAGTTTTAATACGGGTATACCTATTTGCAAATTAAAAGCCAATTTGATTAGTAAACAGAATATCAGCTATATTTAATTTTGTTGCACACAAGAACAACGTGTGGAAATGATAGTCGTAAAACACAAATACAACCGCATACGTTATTGGACAATTAAGTGATATTCGTGATGGCCCTTCAATTATGTCAGCATCTGAAAATTAAAAAAAAGGAAGTTATGCACTAAACGTCCAACATGTCAGAAGAAGAAATCTGCTGCATGAATGTATATTATGTTTCTGTGTGAAGCACTTGCACACAGATACATACATACATACATACATACATATGCAGGTAATTATATTTTTTTCTTTTCCCCCCACTTTGTTCCTTCTAAGCACACCTGAATCTGATCCATCCACAAGAGGCTGAACATAATCTGGCAGAACTGGAGTGTCGCATAATGATGCTTCACCCATGAAGGCAATGACTATAATGTAGTGACCTAAAAGTTAATTAGTCTGTCAGAGACGAATAAATATGACATGAAAAACTGGAATTCTTAAACACACAAGACTACTGTGCAAGTTTACCATTGAACTGTCCCACGGCTTGAAGTAGATTTGTCCCATATTTTAACAGTGGAGTCACATTCGATGGCATCTGTGGTCCAGGATCCTGGGAAACAAATTACACAAAGAACTACTAAATCAAGCCTCTTGACAATTGAAGCTGTACCAAACTAATGCCACATAAACATAGTGAACCAGGGAATTCGAAGGCACGTACCATGAAAGCATTAGTTCTCCTTTCTACCCCCTTTCCATTTATAAGAAAACTACAGAATTTCAGAATAAAGCATCATCAGACAAAAAGTAACCAGGCCACCTCTTCATTCCAGGTGCCAAAAGAAGAAAAGAATATCATTCATACTTCACTTGTTGAGGACTAATAATACATGCAGATGTAACCATATTATCCACTTGTGCTACAAACAGCCGCTGCATTGAGAATTAAAAAATTCTGTAATGTAGAGTAACTCCAATATACATATTCAAAATTTTCAGAAAATTAAAAATGTGATTACAATGCCCAAATAAAGGTGAAAATAGAAAGAAAAACGAAACAACTACAAATAACAGGAATGCAGGACGAAGAAGAGGTGGGAATCATCATCTTGAATAATGCAGGCACATGCTGATAGCCAGAGAGTTCAATGTCGAAATATTCTATCTATACAAATAAATGTTCTTACATATATAAGGATGAAGAACATCTATAACATATATTGATTGAGTACTTGATAAAACTACGATGCTCAAATATATATCCGTCTTGCAATAAACAAGTACAAGTATAAAGTCACATTTGCATCATGAATATCTATTTCCCTTTGGAGCTAAAAGAAGAAAAATCTGCGTAAGAAAAGTAATTTGTACATAATGCCAATGTGAAGTAGTTAGCTGGAGTTTAAAACTGGAAAGATCAATGCAAACAGACTTGTAAACAATTTGCAAGGGCCTCATTTTCAGGGGGTGCAAACCAAGCAAAGGCCAAAGGGGAGGAAGGACTACCCTGTCCAGTCCAGCCATTGGACATTGAAGATGTCCAGCACTTCCACCAAGAAAGATGGTTACATCAAATTTAAACTCAATATTTAAACATACGAATGAACATAAGTATGGTAAACACCTATAAGAATTTGAGCATGTGGAAACACTACTGAAATCCCAGTTAGTCACAGAGATGCTTACAATCTTGTCTTCTGGAGTACATGTCGTCTTCTTCAGTATATGAAAATCATTCGAGTAAACTCCATACCCAGGCTATAACACAATAAAAAGCACATTACGATATGATTTAGAAGTGAATATATAAGATATATACATCCATGTCTATATACATGTCAAAAGGAATAAAGAGCTACCTTGATTTCAAGAGAGGTAAGTATGTGGCCCATCCTCGTAAGTGGATAAAACCTGAAAAAGGACAACAGAACATGAATATAAACCCGCATAAGTTTGTACCTGAATAAAGAGGATTTAATCAGGAAGAGAAGAATCATTTTCAAGGGAAAATCTTGAGCAAATTTTAACACAGTAAACAAGATAGAAACTCCCACCTTTCCATAATCGTTGCAATAATAGGATGAGAACTGCCAGTAACACTGTCAATTTCTATTGGACTGCAGAAATTTCTCCCCATCTGTATTATTAAATGAGAGCATCAGTGAAGGCTATAAATGACAATTCATTCGCATACGCAGACAATAAATTCTACAAGACAAAAAAGTATGTGCACAATAATAACCTCGTTAGCTAATGCTAGAACCTCTTCAGTCTCCTTCTCTGGAAACCACCCGACCTTACAACAATTCTACAAAATAAACAAAGTCAACAAGAAATCTCATATAAAATATATGACAACTTTGTAACACGGTAATATATAACAAGGAAATTCCTAGAAGCATATATTAAAGTTAAGAAGAATATTCTGCATTGACAGAACAGAAAATATAGTAACTGAAACCGTTCTTAGTAAAAAAAAACTAGACCAGTTCCCTGTAGATCTGTATATTTGTAAACACTAAAAATATACCTTCCAGTGATTAAGATTAAGAAGTATCATCCTATGCATCCAATCAATTACGTTACCAACACTTACAATAGATTAGCTTTAGCCAGTGAGCAATAATTGAATTAATAAAAGAGTCAAAGATACAGAAACTTTTCACAAGGGTTTAACTTTTATCTTGTAAGAAGGTTTGAACTTTTCTACTAGCATCAAAAGAGATAAACCTCAAACAGAAAAGCATATAATTGGCTGCATTTAACATTTACCTTAACTGAAATCAACAGCACCATGGTTATACCCAGTAAGTTGACGTCAGGTTTTCGGTCACATATCTAGGACATAAGAACAAAGGTTTGTTTAAGATAACAGTTCTTAATAAAAAGCATGCAGATAGAGAGAGGAATCTTAAGTTGATGTTTCTCACAGAACAATGTTAATGAATAGTGCAAAACAAATAAAATTACCGAATGGATTGTACCCATGAAGAAGCTATAAGGACTAGCAACAAATAAGTTTCTGACATAAAAGAGAGGCATGTTCAGCATTATTGTCTTCTACATCCAGAAATCGGACAATAAAACATAGAACAAAAATCATAAAAGAAATGGTTTAGAGAGACCCATTTTTCACGTTTAAACTAAATCCAAATATTCTCAAAGGGCTTATCATGGTCAAGCAATGGTAAATGCCACCAATTGTTTTCTGAACTCCTGAAATTTCGAAGCCATTTGGTCTGCTAAATCAGTAACATTTCTGACTTGTCAGTGGCCAAAATGGATGCAAATTATTGTTTATTTTACAAATATAGATGATTCTTTTGCTACTTTTCTGGACAAAGTTCAGTGCCTGTGGTGTTCTTACCATTTTCGATCTACCTAATACACATGCATAAATGACGATGCAAGACAAATCACTCCAAAGGAGGATAGCAACAGCCTTTAGGAAAGTTTGGCAGAAAAGCACATAAAGTGTACACGTATGTTAATATGGCTACAAATTCTTCATACAAACAAATTATGGCCACAGATAGGAGTAAGAGGTGAAATTGAAAATAAGCTACAACCTGATAGAAACTAGTAACAAACAGCTTTTCGTGAACCTCATCTAAAATATTGTCCATATGTTAAAACTAACTTCTCACCAATCTAGTCGACGAATCTTTCAGTATCCATAATAAGCTACCACAAAAAAGCACCATGTGCATAATTAGAAAGTTACAAGTTCAATAGTAGTGCAACTTCGCCAAATAGTGTTAGCCTGGTTGGTAAGGGTGGGATGGGTTTAAGGAGGGATCCTAGGCTCACATCCCAGGAACGGCTAGGAACACACACACACACACACTCTTCAACTTCTGAACATCAGAACTACAGTTCACTACTTAAATTACAAACAAGAAGATAAATATCTATCTATAAGTGTCAATCTACTACTCAGTCTCGCATATCACAAGTCTGCAGGCAAATCCATCTGCATTTAATATACATTGATAAAAGAGATAAAACAAAATTCAAATCTTTGCATCCAATAGGACATCACCTGTTTTACCAACAGAGGCAATTCATGAGCCTTAGCCAGTTGTTCATTGTTTGCAACTGCATAATCAATACCTCTGTATTTGTCAAAGTAAACCAAGTCAAGCAAAAGAAAACCATAAATCAACAGATGTGTCATTGTGATATATAGAAAACAAAAAAATATATATATATATAGAAATCACAACACAAAATGCATGAAACAGCCATATCAACCAACAAGCATGACATGGATATGTGCACAAATCCACCATTTTTTATCAAAGAGAACAAAGTTGACCCAAACCTAACCAATCAATTGGTCAAGGGTATTTGTTATCATGCAAAAAAAACAGCCAATGTCAACCCTAAGCTGAAATAAGGAGAATTTTGAAATCATGTTGATTAAGGGGGCGCTCGGCGTTTCGTCTAGAACCAAAAGTTTTACAATTTTTTTTTTTTTTCCAAATCGCATTTGTTACACCAACTTGTTTTCAAACACCCACTCTAGATGTCTATAGTGACACATCTCTTTTTCTCCCCCTTCCATTTTCAGAAAACTCAAACTTTAGAAGTCCATAACTTTATTATTTCAAATTAAAATGTGATACTTCTTGTGTCTAAATATCCGCAACAACAAGATAAACAAAACAAGACCCATATTGCTTTTTTTTTTTTTTTTTCCGAAACACATTTCAGGTTTTTACACCATTTACACATTACAATTTATTTTTACTTTGCATTTCAACCAAACACACATTACAAAACATTACCTCATCTCCACTCAAAAAAATGAAAATCCAAAACTCCAACTGCAGTTGGTGTTCCAGACAACCCCTAAGAATATAAAGTTTAACAAAACTTGAAGATATGATGGTTCAAAACTATGTCTTAATAGTTTTTTCTTTTCTCTTTTATTCCCTTACCCTTCCAAATCCAAATACAAGTCCCATTCACATAGAGTTTTTTTTTCTTTTTTCTTTTATCTGGTGGCACAACTTTGAGGAAGAATCGCCAAAGAATTTGGTGCCAAAAGGGGCAAAACAACATATCAAAAAAAAAAAAAAAAAACACACACACACACACACAAAAACACAAAAAACTTCTGCAATATTATAAATGCACAGATAAAGGGAAGCGCATTACACAACATAGGTTCCAATTATTACAAGCTCGGGTCATTCATACACAGTTCAGAAATTTATTAAAAAGAGAGAGAGAGAGAGAGAGAGTTCGAAAACTGAATAAAGAAGGTGAAATCGAAGCGCGAAACAAAATTCAGAACCGAAATGGACGAAATACTGCCGAGTATTCCGAGGTTAGGGCATCAACATTCCACAATGAGACACCGGCCAATCGCCATGCCAAATTCGAGCTCAAAACGGCAAAAACAGAAATCGAGAGAGAGAGAGAGAGAGAGAGAGAGGTAGTAGAAATGAGAACCTGGAGAGGGAGAGGCAGAGGTTGAAGAACTCAATGGGGTCGAGGAAATGGCCGGGCCTGGTAATGGAGGCCAACCGGTCCACGACGTTGGAGACTCGGTAGGAGTTGATGACCGCCGCCGGTAACCGCTGCTCGCCGCCGTTGGAGTTGAATTCTGGCGGTGGTACTACCGCCGCCGCCGCCGTCGTCTGAGTCATAGGCTCTCGCCTGAAGCCACCGTATGCGCCTTCTCTCTCTCTCTCTCTCTCTCTCTATCTGTGTCAGTCGCAAACTCGCGATTTGCGCCTTTTTTTTAATTTATTTTCTTCTGCGTTTAAAATATATTAGTAGAGTCGGTGGCCGTAAGATTTTAATTACGCAGTTCTCGCATAAATTTGTAACATAACAAATTACGCGGTAACACTGAAATATGGTCTCCCACCCTTTACTTTTCCGGTGAGCAATTGTCGAAATAATTTGCACTTTTTTTTTTTTTTTTGGCGGAATGAATAATTTGCACCTCCAAAACATACAAAAAATTGTCTCATTTTTTAACAGTAGCATTGGGATCCCAAATTAAAAAAAAAAACTGTCTAAAAAGTACTCATCCATTAGAAGTAGTCATCCATTAGTATTATTATTAGATAAAATTTGTTATACTCTTTTTTTTTAGTGATTACATTTTAATTAATCAGAATATTTTATCGATTATAAATATTTTTCTTACACTGCTTTGTATACGTTTGATTAAAGGATTACGAAAGAATTCAAGAAAATTTCCAATTATTAAGTTTTGGCTTGTGTCTTTCTTGTAGAATTTTATCAAATTTTAATGGAGAGTTGTGTTTTTGAATCATAGGTAGCGTTTGGTATTGTTTTTAAAATCTGTTAAGTTTTCAAAAATACTAAATTTGAGATCGTTTTGAAAACTGGTCTGAAATCGTTTCTAAAACTGTGTTTGGTTTTATTTTCTGAGTGTATATTTTGAAAAACACAAAAATAAAACTGTGTTTAGTTATATTTTTGAAAATTAGTCATTTTATAATAAGTCAATAAAAACATATTTATATTTAATTTAAAAAAATTATTATGAATACCAAAAATTAAAAATTAATAAAAATTATTAATTAAAAATTAATAACAATAATATTAAAATATTTAGTATATCAATTAAAAATAATGATAATTGATTTTATCAATTATCTCCAATAGCATTTTGATAGTTACAGAGCGTCATTTTATCATTTTTCTTGTCTAATTTATGTCATTTGCAGGTTGAAATGAAATGTGGAGTATTGGAGATACAAAAGAGCAAGAAGGACAAGAAAAGAGGAGAGACACCCTTGTGCCGCAGCCCATGCCGCGGCCAAATCTGGACCAGAGGCATTTCTCCCAGGCCGCAGCCAAACCAGCCATCCGCGCCACAGTCTGTTCGAGGGCGCCGCAGTCAGATCTCGCAGCCATCCACACGCACTACGGCACGAGCGCCCAGGCCGCGGCCCCAAGCTGACCCAAGAGTGTGCGCCGCGGCCAGGATGGCCATGCTGCAGCCCGAATCACGTTTCTACTTCTCATTTCACAAGATTGAGGCAAAACGTTGTCGAAAACAAAAGAATACGACTTTTATTCGTTTTCTAATCTAAGAGAAAAAACGAGAATTTAACTTTAGGATTTCAAAATCTGTTTTCAAATACACTGCTAACCAAACATGATTTTGCTACGATTTTGAAATCGATTCCCTAGAAAATCGTGAAATCAATTCCGAAAACATTACCAAACACCCTCATAGAGTTTTTTCGAATTTGGAATTAGTGTTTATATCCCATTTTAGTTAATTGATCATTTTCTTGAAATAAAAATTAAACAATAGTGATGGTGACAATAAATTATCTTATTTATCTTAATAATTACAATTAACAAATGTGATAATTTTTTAAACATGTATTAATAAGAAAAATATCAATGACATCAATTTTAATTTTAATTTCTGCGTACTAACTTATGGGGTATATGATTGTTTTGATTTTTATTGATAATTATTTAAAAAATTGTCACATTAATTAATTACGTTTATTAATAAAAATATAATACTTAAATTGATATTAAAGTTAACGTTGTTAACTCTATCTACTAATAAAATAATAATAACTTATATATCATATAAATTGGTATTCAAAATTAATTTTAGAGTTAGTACTTCTAGTTTCTTTTTTTTTTTTTAAATTGTCGGATTTTTTTTTTTTAGCTTTTATAATAAGATCTTCTATTCTGCATTACTGGTTTTAAATTATAAATATTTATATTAAAAATTAATAGCATGTAATGAATAATTACATGCTAATCGTATATCAAATTGTTGAAAAATCATTCCATCAATTAAATAAGATTTGTTATCAGTCAGAGCAAAATACTGTGAATGTGAAATATTGGAAAATTTTAAGTGTCAAAAAATTAGTTAAAATTTTTTATTTAACCATGTTTTGAAAGTCGAAAGCGTTGTGACGTGAAACGTGGCAGTTTTGAATGCTTATGCCATGTCACAAAGAAATGATGTGTGTGATACTTACATGGTCGTTCTTGCGCATACTTAATTACTTAAAATTTTGCAAAACGTTTTTTTAACAAACATACTAGTGATAATCAATTAGTAACTTACTAATGTTAGGAACAACTACTGCATACATCAAATATGTTTGCATACTTAAACATTACTAATTAGATATAATTTAATATTTAAAATAATTAATACAGTATAATGTCATTTCATCTCTTTTCCATATCAACTGTTTCACCGCTTACCCATCTAACATTTATAATGCAATCTTTTTATCTATAATATAAATATTTTTTAATAAGCTTTTATTCAGTATGTATAAACATATTTCTCATAAAAATTATAAAAAATATATAATTAAAATATACATGATTATGTTATACTTAATATATGAGTTTACATAACTTATCTAAGACCCTAATGTATGTACCAGGTGCACACGATCATCAAGAAATTAGAGTTTGCCAGGTCCTAATAATGTTATGATCATAGATTTAATTTAATCCTCTTCAGAAATCAAGAGATTAATACGACACATCTTAATTTATTATAAGTTAACTTTATTACTAATCTAAATTATGATCTCGTGTCATGTTCTTATGGTGAGTATGCAATATGACATATCTCAACATAATTAAAATTTATAAAAATAAATATGAGATCATGCATAAAATATTTCATAAGTCTCATTTAAAACAATTTCATTCCTTCTATATACAAAATTTGATAATTTTCTGTCTTGATCTTTTGATGAAACAACAGGCTGATGTCTTGTTTTAAACAGCCATCATGAGTGTAAGTACTTAATTTAGCTAATTAGAGTTTTACCTTAGAAATTTAATTACCTATAGCTTATATAATACCAGCTTGTTTGGTCTAGAATTTTGGGCCTACAAGCCCATTTAACTAAGTAAATTCTCACTTCTTACCAAAATCTCTGTTTATTGATATCTATTAAGATCTTTAAGGGGTGTTTGATAAACGAATTGTATTTTGATTGTATTTGAATGAAATTTATTTTTTGAATATTGTATTTGGTTGAAAAGTATTTGTTTTGTATTTGAATGAAATATGTGTTTGGATGAAAAGTATTTTAGAGTTGAAAAGTTAATGTGATTGGTAAAAGTAGAGATAAATAGTAGAGTTGAAAAATTGATGTGATTGTTTTAAAAATATTTTGAATAGTAATTGCTTTCGTAGCACTGTTGCAAAATTTGTGTTTAGTATAAAATTATATTGTATTTGAGTAAAATTAAAATGAAATTTTTTCTTCAAACAACACCTTAAACTAATACCGAGCCCTTGGTCTTGGAATTCAGATGATGAAATATCTATCGGTCTAACTATCTTGATTAACTTTTTTTTTTTTTTCAAAAACTATTTCCAACAGTTCAATTTTGGGGATCATTTTATCTTTACTAGCCTGGAGACCGTATTTGGATAAATATACATGCATCTACAGATTCACCCTTTGTAAAACTTTGTGATAAAATGCTATCTTTCATGAAAATGCATTTTGAAAAAACTTTCTTATGAAAACTGTGCATTTTAAAGTGCGTTACAAATATGTTTTGCCCAAAAATCAAATATATTGTTATAGAGGCAATTTAAAAATTCTGCTTAAAACAATTTTATGTTGAATGCATTTTCAGTAAAAGATTTATTCACAAACCTTATAGATTTTAGAAAGATCTTCAATTTTCATGTTTTGACTAAAAGCTTATTTACCCTTTTAACACAATCATTTGCTTAAATTTTTAAAACTTTATAGTGTGTGGATTGTGAAAAATCCACTGTTTTGAGTTGATTTCGTAAATTACATGAAGCTTTGTGCACAAAACTTGTAGATCTCATTAGCATCTAACTATTTCATGCTTGAATTAAAGCCTAAGTCAAAATCCAACGCGCTGAGTTTCCAAGAAAACCAAAGCTAGGAAAATTTTATAATAAGAAACTTTCCCATTTTCAAGTAGTTCATGAATTGTCATAAAACAATACTTCAAAGATATTTCTAAAAAAATTATCTTCATAAAACTTGTTTAAAATTTATAAATCTAAAACTTTTCAGTTTTGATCAAAGTTTGGTCTAGGTTTTATCTTAAAGATATTATTTAATGGATCGAGTACACCACGTATCATGCTTATATGATATACACGTTTAATGAATTAATAATATTTATTTGAGTTATCAATATTAATTATCTTAATTACCAAAACAAGTTAAGAATTATTAAGAAAGAAAATAATAATGAAGAATTTAAAACATAATCTACATTAACAAATCACTTAAACGTCATCATTCATTGGATAGGTGTACAACGTAAGTATGATGACGTAGTGTACCAGATTTATTGAATAATTTCTCTATCTAATGCATATACTTGAAAAATGAGACAAAACTATTTTATTTTAGGTTTGGACCAATTTTGTAAATCCTTATAAATCAATGCCTTAAAAGCATTTTTAGCGAAAGTCATTTTCATAAAAATTTTATATCTTATTGAGATCTAAATTTTCATGGTTTGACAAAGAGTTAATTTTATCTTTAACTTTTTTATGTGTACTAAAAAATCTGCGGCTAAATCCTTGTCTAAGGAACAATTGTTCAATTTTATATGTTTTCTGAAATTGGCCTAAAACTCTGTATAGACAAAATAATCTTCATGAAACTTTTAGATCTCATCAATATCTAATAGTATTCTATTTTAAGGTTAGACTAGCTTGGCCTTTATGGTAATCATTTGAACAAAAATCTGTGGCTAAGAAGTCTTGTTTTCAAGAGATTACATCTCTTATAGTAGTTCATAAATCATCCTAGAAGTCCACTCTAGAGATGTTTTTAGACAAAATAGTATTCATAAAGCTTTTAGATTTTTAAATATCTAAAATTTTTATGTTTTGACCGAAAGCTTGATCGACCACTAAGACCCTCGTTTGGATTAAAATCTGTGACTGGGTAGGTTTAATTTGGTTTCTGTCTAGTTTTGAAAAACAGCTTGAAACTAAGTTTTAAAGTCCGAATTTGAGAATGGTTATTTAAGTAAAAATTGTTCCCAATATCGAGAGCTAAAACCTTGTAGTTGATCATAAGACCTGAAAACATCGTTTACAAAGTCACATAAAACCTTGACTAGAAATTTGGCCAAATTTTGAAACAGGTTGTTACTTAGACTTAAATATCTCAAATGTGATTTTAGTACATAAACATAAACAAAAATCATCATGAACATAATCACCTCTTAAATTTAGAGCCATACAACATAAAAATATAATAACCAAAATCAGAGAACTTATTACAACCCAAAAATTAAATACATGTTTTTAAACATAAATCATAGCTTGAAACTTAAGAGAATAAGCATAGGAGATCTCATCTCAAGTGGTCTCCTAACTTATAGTGTGTGAAAGGCTAAGGCTGTCAATTTGGGTTACGACACGACAATACGATACGAAACCTGTACGAAATTAGAGGGTTTGGGTTTTCTTTAAATGGGTTTGGGTCAAAACAGGTCGAACCCGTCAAACACGATTAAATAAAGGGTCGAACCTGCACGAACCCACCAACTCGCAATTGACACGAAATAACCCATTTAATAAATGGGTCATATATGGGTTAACACAAACATGACCCATGAATTATCCATTTATAATTTTTAATATATATTATATAAATTTTTAAATTTTAAAAATTTAAAATTCAAAATTTAAATATAAAATATATATTTTAGTTTTTATATGTATATTTTTAGTTTTGTATTTATCTTTTGTGATCTAAATTTAAGTGTAGTTTGATTGTGAACTTAATTTGATTATTATTTAGATATTTAATAAGTTTTTTTAATGTTAAAATTGATGGTAGGTTAGTTAAATTGGTCAATAATATGTTAATTAAATAGATCGATAACAAGTTAGTTAAGTGGGTTAATAACAGATTGAATGACCCGTTTATGACCCTTTTAATAAGTGGGTTTAGCAGACACGACACGTTTATGACCCGTTAAGGGTTTAGCAGATACGACACGACACGACACGTTTATAACCCATTTAATAAACGGGTCATAAACGTGTCGTGTCGTGTCAACCCGTTTATTAACGGGTCGTATTCAGGTTGTGATTTTTGACACGATTATTAAACGGGTCGTGTTCGTGTCGAGTGTATTCGTGTCAACAAACGGGTCAAACACGACACGAACACGACCCGCTGACATGATTTGCCACCCCTATGAAAGGCTATGAATTTTGAGTGTATGGGCAAGAGAGGGGCGTTTTTTGGCTGATGAGAATGGGGCAAATGTTTTAAAATGAACAATGTCTAGTTTTGATTGGCTTAAATAGGGCAAAGCTAATCATCATCACCTTTTTCCACATTAACTGAAGGCAAATCCAGCATGATTTAAGATACTAATGTTTTGTTTGTTTGACACACTCATTATTGGAAAATAGAAATTTTTTTCACTTTTAGAAAATGAACCTTTCTAAATCTTAGTATTTGAATATCAAAAAATTTTCACTCTTGGACATAAAAAAGAGGAGTTTCTTTTTAGAAATGGAAAAAAAATTTTATCCATCTTAACAAAATTTCACTTTTTGGACAGAAAATTTTCTCATTTCAAAAGTGAAAATTTTCTATTTTTCAAAAGTAAACACTCATCCAAATGAAGCTAAATCATGACTTCTTTAGGCTAACCTTGTCCAGATTTTTCAAGCTAGAAAGTGAGAGAAATTTGCTTTAAATACTTATAAAGTCTTGGTAACCATTCATGATATCATAGATCTTACAAAACTTACTGGATTTGGACCTTCCTTCCTTAATTTGAGAAAGTTGGTCTCTAAGCCCTGCTGGTTATCTAGAAACTGTGAGTTTTCAACGCATGGAAGGTTCTAATACTGCACTACATGTTCTTGCAGCCTAAACTTTATCTGAAAATATTTTTGACTATATTTCTAGATAATGTAAAACGTCAATTTTGGCTTTAATCCTTGAACAACTAATATATTTATACTTTAATCGTTTCATATGGACAATAATAGTACTTAAACCGTTACTTGATCATAAAATATTATCTAGTTGTCTAAAATTGCAGTCTAAGCTAAAATGCTATTCGATATAGAAATTTTCTCGTTTTGCTAAGATTTTTAAACAACTGATATTTTTATTCCTTAGCAATGTTGTCGGGTTTGTAAATGCTCATAGTTCCATAATTGATCATAACTTAATATTTGACTACTTGAAATAGCAGTTTCGAGTGAAAATCACGTGGTTCGAGAAATTTTTTCCAAATAGTTATGAAATTAACCCGAATTGCTTATTAAAGTTCAAAACCATCTTGTTGTATTAAAATCTTAATTTTCCCAGTATTAAACTAAATTTACTGGTCCAAGAATATATTGGTTGAGTTAAGGTTTTATTCCATTAATTGAATGTTTTGGTGATTTTCATACTTATTTCTGGTTTTTTTTAAGCTTATTCATATTGGTCATATAATTAGTGTTAATTAACATACAGTTTTCGCATAGTATGATTATCTAACACTCAGCATAGTATTACATCTACACCGTGTGCTTTTTAAACTATATTAGATATTTCCATGAACTAGATGTCCAATTATAGTTTGAATGGAGACATTTTATGTTTACTTAAGTAACTAAAGTTTCTAAACGTAATTGAGCCCGGTAAAATTGTTACAACATTCAATTTCATTGTTTGTGTTAATATTGACATAAACTATACAAAATTATGAAATTTTGGATTTAATACCACAAAATTCATTTTTCCAATTAGTACATGATATTATTAGGAAAATTTGAGATTAATGGTGCATTTGGTATCGGTTTTGTATTCGTATTGTGTTTAAACGCAATACAATTTTCAATTAAACATAAAAGATTTACATTTAAATATAATATTTTTCAACAGTGTTACGAAAACAATTATTATTCGTTTGTTTTTTAAAAATTATTGTTTTTAGGCTTTCAATTTTTTTATTCACATCATACTCTTTCTCTTTTTAATTTTTTTTTATCTACTTTTATCAATCAAATCAACTTTTCAACTCTAAAATATAATTCAAATACTTTTCATCCAAACATACATTTCATTCAAATACAAATCAAATACTTTTCATTTAAATATAAAATGCATTCTTAAAATTATATTCAAACGCAATGCAAATGCAATACGTTTACTAAACACATCATAAATTCCTTTCTAACATTGGAGATTAAGTATGGAATTTTTCCGGACACTAAATCCTTACTTATGATTGTTAGTGAATATTGGATTAATGCTTAGTATACGAGGATTTGCGATAAAATAGGCATGTTTAATGACTCAACGGCACCAATACTTTAAGATAATATATTTACATGAGTAAGCAGAAAGAATGATTTAAATAATTATTGAAGAATTAAGTCCATGGAATGAAAATGAAAAAACTAGTATTTGTTAACAAAAATACTTATTGAACTTTCATTCACTTTTTAAACTTTTTCCTTAGTATTTTCTACCGCAAGAAATTGGATTACTTATTCAACAGTGGGTTTAAACCTATAATCTAAACAAAACTTAAGAATAAAAAAATTTCAGTGTAAGGGTGTGTAGTGATTAATTAACAAAATTAAATTTTATTAGGACCATAATGAAGGAATCATGTAATATCAAATCATCGACATTTAATTAGCTTCAGGAAAGTCAACTTAGTTGGTGCACACTTAACTAATGAATGTTTGGGGAAGCAGTTCTAATTCAAAAAACTCAATTCATTTTATGTTTTTTTTTTTTAAAGTCAACAAAAATTTCACAATTTGTTTGATGGTGAATTCTAATTCACTAAATATGGATTGTTACAATTTTTTTTTTGTCATTTCTTCTTAAATTTTACTCTCATTTTTTACTCTTCTAATATATTAAATATAAATTTCAATCCATTTTGTCATACGAGCTACCCTTAACTAGTTTTTTGAAAAGTTAAATAATCCCAACACAAAAACTTAACTCCAACCAATGCACTAAATACATGCTAAGATAATGATCCTAATTTAGTAAGGATGAAATATGTAGCATTGACTATGTCATCTAAGATAAAAATTGAATCTTCATCGAATCAATGGCTGTCTGTAAAGATTAATTATTAGGATTAATTAAGGATAAATCAATGATTAGCATGTAGCGATCAATCATGCAGATTGATAGCTATGATCTTACAAAAGAGAATCAATTGTTAGAATTCTTAGATTGATAGCTATGGTCTTACAAAAGAGAATCAATTGTTAGAATTCCGCAACAAAAGAAAGAGAGAGAGAGAAATCAATGGCTAAGATATAAATGGAAAACCATAAAGGCTATGGACCAATGAAATAAAAGGGCATGGATCATTAAACCAGTGGCGGAGCTTAAGAAATATGGTAGATATCAATAGAGGAATTAAATTGGTATATAAAAAACCAGAAAAAAAAAAAAGAAAAAAAGGTGATGGACATAAGGTGGTTTTTGTGTTTGTTTAGAAATATACGAGTAAACATTAGGTGAATCAGGTGGATTTTTATGATATTTCAACCTATCCAATTTTTATTGGATGGGTTGAAAATATTTTTTACATATCCAATATAAAACATTAATCCACCAAATTAAGATCGAATTGGGTTAGGTGGATTCGGTAGGTTGTGTATTTTATTAAAAAATAATAATAAATGATACTAAAATTCAATAACAAATGAAATTTAAGAGGGAAAGAAGGAATTAAGTTCATGATAATTTTCAAATAAATTCTATCACAGACTCTGTATAAAAAAAATTTAATATAATCTCATTAATAGTCGAAAATAAAATAAATATAAGTTATAAAAATCGTAAAAAAATTATAACGATATCAAAGTAATTAATAGTATTTTTCATAATATTATCAAAAATTACATTCATATTGAAAATCAAGTAATGTATTTTATATATTCAAATAATTTAAATAACACTTAAACCTAAATATTATTTAGCAAAAAAGAAAAAAACTATGTAAATAAATATTGGGTGGGTTTTTGAAATTTTTTTTAACCTATCCAATTAACCAAATGTAGCAAATTAACCTATCTAATTAAAATCGATTTGGATAGATTGGGTGAGTTTGTCAGATGATTGGGTTTTTTTTTCATCCCTAAAGAAATATTTAATTGCAAGAAGGAAAGACAGGAAGGTATGTATGCACGAAAGAAAATTGGAAGGAATGTATGGCAATATAAGAGAATGGATGATGCTAAGGTAAGTTTAGGAATAAACTTAAGAGGTGTTTGGTTAGAGGCACCCAAATGTAATCAGATACTTGAGAATTTTTTTAAAGTGATTAGATATTTGGAAATGTTATATTATAATATTTAGTTACATGTATAAACATATTTAATAAGATTGGCAGTAATGTAATATTATTGTGTTTAGTACTATGCTAAAGTAAAAATGTATAAAGAACAGAGAAAAGAGACCACAAATGGAATCTCCAGTATCAACTGGGACACGAAGTATTGCTATATCAAGAAATTACCTTAGGGGAATTCAATTCTGAAAGTACTATTATTGATTTACAACACTTAAACTTAGTTTTTTAAAAATATTTTTTATATTTTTAATTTAAGATTGTCCCTTGCAAACAAAGCTTAAATTGTAAAACAGATGACATAAGTGTTAAGTTTTTTAAATGAGAGCAAAATGGTAATTTGGATTTGAAACTATATTTCTACAATTTAAAAGAGTTAGTGAACTGATTTGGCCTCGTTTAAAACAATGATTTTGTTTAGTTTAGCTTGAAAATGTTAGTTAATTTTTTAAAAATTAGTTATAATTTTTGTTATTTTTTAGAAAAAAGACAAAATAGTATAAGCTAAACTAAACTAAACTTGATGTTCAAATGTAAGCTAAGCTTAGGATTTTGGAGAAAATATGTTTGACCAAAAATGGAAGGGAAATGGGCCATTAGTTGGCCAAATTTCCCATAGGTAACATAACTCCAGCCCTAACTTTAAAACAAATTTAAGTTGTTAAAAGGTTATGATATGTTTGCAATCGAGGGTAGAAACGAAAAATATATTTTAGTAAGGGTGTACACCAAAATTTTTTTTCAAGAAAAAATAAATTTTAATGAGGATTATGTGAGAATTTTTTTAATTTTATTCTATTTATATGAGAATTTTAGTTTTAGTACTAGCAAAGCAAAAAAATCATAAATTTTTTTGATAGAATTAATTTTAATAAGAACTATATGAGAATTTTTTATTTTTAATGAGGACAAAATAGAGAAAATATGAGAATTTTTTCTTTTTAACAGAGGCAAAATATAAAAATTTATAATTTTTTTGAGTAAAGTTAAAAGAGCAAAATAATTTGGGTTTATTGAGGAGTGACTAAAAAAGAGTATAATTCTAAAAGAATATAATGATTTCAAGATTTTTATATCGTATGATGTTCAATTAAAAGTAAAGTTGTGCATTAAGCCTGTCAATCTATCCAAATCACTTGCACCGTTATCGCATCGCCGTTAAAACGGAGCCATATCATCACTTATTCTTTTTTGGGTAGGTTTTCAAACCACTTGTTTTGTTAGTAGGTGGTGTTAGTTTTGAAAATTTGATTACCCTCTCACCCTCTAATACATATGTATATTTATGTTTTAAAATTTTTTTATATTTTTCTTTTTAAACTTCTATTTATAGTTTGAAAAGTCTACTTAAAATTCATAATTTATAAAGTTTTTGTCTTTAATTTTATATGCGACTTTTCAATTTCTAACTTACAAGTTATATAATATTAATTCTCAACATCTTTTTATTATTCATACTAAAAAATATCTAACTGAGTGTCGACTTTTAACTTCCCTATTTATCTTTCTCAGGGGGCATTTGGAAAAAGTATTCAATTTTAATTTTACTCAAATACAATACAATTTTACACCAAACACAAATTTTACAACAGTGCTACGAAAACAATTACAATTCAAAACATTTTAAAACAATCACATCAACTTTTCAATTTCACTATTTATCTCTACTTTTACCAATCACATCAACTTTTCAATTTTATAATACTTTTCATTCAAACACATATTTCATTCAAATACAAAACAAATACTTTTCAACCAAATACAACATTCAAAAAACAAATTTCATTCAAATACAATCAAAATACAATGCGTTTACCAAACACCCCCTCAATCTCACTTGTAACTCTCAGTCCTCGCATCTAGAAATCTCAAGCACCTATATACCAACATCGGCGACTACCCAAAGAGAAAGAAAACAAAGTATCTTATAAACTTGGGTTTTTCTTTTTTTTTACCGACCTTGTTATTTGATAACTCTTTAATTTAAAGGGAAGTCTATGTTGTTTATTTTATGATTTTGATCATTTAGTTAAATAATATTCTGCTTTTGTAAAAGAAAAAAATTAAATAAATACTCCTGAACCTGTAATTAAATTATTTTGCATCATTTAAGAAAATCTGTATCAATTTCTAAGACCATATAAAAAAATTAAAATATAAAATATAGTGCCTTTAATCATTTATACAATGTACTATAATATATATCAATATATCTATATATATTAGTATTTTGCCCATACTCTTGAAGGTATGTATGATACAGTTAAAAAAAGTGCATAAAAAATAAAAGAAAAAAAAAAAACTCAGAATTCTCTTTATAGCTACCAAATCGTTTGTCCTCGATCGCCTCTAATCTGCCAAACCCGCTTTAGTGTTGGGTGATTTCGAATAGGGATTTTAAATTTTAATTTTTTTTTATCTTTCAACCCACCCATTACCTGTTTATTACACATAAAATCTGCCCATTCACAGCCTTAATTAAATGTGATTTTAGGTAAAATCCAATCCATAGGGTAAAAGTTCAAAACATTTCCACAATTTCTTGAAAAAAAATTTTAATGGGGTTGTACTCTCACTTATCTCATGTAAATCTATCATTGTCTACAATCACAATCGACTTGAATGTTTTTGTTTTTGTTTTGTTTATTGTAATACCCATTTTTCTTTCATTTGTTTTTTTTTTCTCTAAAGAATTTACAACTCGAGCCAAAATATAAGATCAGTTCATGAATAGAAGTCTGACAAATATTCTAGAGGGGATAATACCTTTTCAATTAGCACCAATAAAAGAACAAATTTAATGAAATAGAATTGAATGGTAATGGGAACATTAATGATAATGGAATAGAATGAAAAAGAAACTTGATTCAATTGTTTAATTAGGATTTTGTGAATAGCTATAATGAAATATGTAATCCTTGCTCATTTTATGTAAAGCTGTCCTTGTTTGCAATCACAATCAACTTGAATATTTTTGTTTTTGTTTTGCATTTTGTAATACCTATTTTCCTTTCATTTATTTTTTTAGAAAATTTACAACTCGAGCCAAATACAAAGTCAATTTATGAATAGACGTCTGACAAATATTCTAAAAAGGATAAGACCTTTTCAATTGGCACTGATAAAAGAACAAATTTAATGAAATGGAATTGAATGGTAATGAGAATAGTAATGGCAATGGATTATAATAGAAAAGAAAGTTGATTCAATTGTTTGATTAGGATTTTAGGAATAACATGGAATAAAATATGATTAGTTTTGTTTTGGCAAAACTACCCTTAGTGCTTACTAATTGTATTTATGAAGAGAATATACATAATAGAATTATATATTAAATATTTTTACAAGAAACACATTTTAAAATTTATTTCAAAGAAATACAATTTTTTTTTTGAGTTTGGGGTAGGGGATCACGGCACTAATGAAGGAACAAATTTAATGGAATGAAATTCAATAATGACAATGGAATATAAATTAGAAAAAAAGTTGATTTAATTCCTTGGTTAGGATTTTATGAATAAAATGGAATAAAATATGATTTTTTTTTGACAAAACTACCCTTATACTTAATAATTGTATTTATGCAGAGAATATAAATAATAGAATTATATATTAAATGTTTTTACAAGAAATACATTTTAAAATTCGTTTCAAAGAAATACAATTTTTTTTTTTAGTTTGGGATAGGAGGATTCAAATCTTCATCTTAAGATGGTACTAATGAAATAACAAATTTAATGGAATAGAATTGAATGGTTATGAGAATAGTAATGGTAACAGAATACAATGGAAGATAACGTTGATTCAATTGTTTGGTTAGGATTTTATGAATAACATGGAGTAAAATATGATTATTTTTGTTCTGACAGAACTACACTTATGCTTAATAATTGTATTTATGAAGAGAATATAAATAATAGAATTATATTAAACGTTTTTACAAGACATACATTTTAAAATTTATTTAAGAGAAATGCAATTTTTTTTTTTTTTTTAGTTTGAGGTAGGGGGATACAAACCTTCATCTTATAATGGATCAAATATAAAATTACTGTTAGAGTAAGTCTACAATCACTTAAAAATACATTTTAACAAAATAAACTAATAAAAAAAACTTCACGAAATTTGTTAAAAAAATTCACAAAACTTGATAAATGAGATTTGGCATTAAAAGTTTCTCAAGAACTGGTCATGGTGGAAATCGAAAGAAGGGCAAAGGCTTGGTCGTGTGATGGAAAGCTTCATACAAGGAAGCCCATAAGTGCATGATAAGTAGTACAAGAAGGAGATGAAAACTTTGACAGATCAGGTGTATGTTCTTCAAATTTTTTACAGGGATAATAATTTATGTTGATGGAAATATGGCAGATTTGGCCAAGCGAGCCATTAAGTGTCGGTGATGGGAACGGCAGAGCTAAGCGTCAAGGTGGAGATGGCAGACGTCGTTGGAAAGAATGGCAGTGGTAGGGGTTGAAAAAGGGGACTTTGGTAGATTGGTGGTGACACTCAAGACAAGCTGTCAAATCTGACTAGCTCAAGGAGATGGATGTATTAGGAGACAGTGGGGGGATTTGGTCGAGATTCACATTGGGTAGCGATGGCAATGAGATTGGCTTTGGATGATACTAATGCTTTTGCCATTGAAGGAGCTGTACTTCGAAGAAGTGAGATGAATGACGACAATGATTCTTCTGACAGAGGAATTTGACGAGTTGACTGCAATGATTAAATCGATGTTCATTAGAGTGATCGTGTGGCTGAGGAAAAAGGATAGAGGTGCAGTGGTGGTTTTTAAAAAAAAGAAAAAAGAAAAGAAATAAGAATGAAAAGGTGTAAAAGATGGAAAAGAAAAACAAATATAGATTGGAACTGTCTTTCTCATGTGGGACGAAGGATCAAAATAGTGGAAAAGCCATTCCTCTTTTTTTGAATGATCATTCCTTATAGAGGAAAGCTTGGTAAGTATATTGCGTTTGAATATAATGTATTAAATGTAATTTATATTTGGATAAAAAATATTTACATTGTATTTGAATGTAATGTGTATTTAGATGAAAATTATTTGAATTATATTTAAATATGAATATGTGATGTGATGGGTAAAAGTAGAGAGAAAAAAAAGAAGAGAAAAAAAGAGTATGTGATGTGATTAATAAAAGTAATAGAAAAAATGAAAGAATGAATAGTTATTGTATTGAATTTAAAATATAATATAATTGATATTTAAAATTAATATTTTTATATTTTTATAAAAATTATATTATATTTAAATATAATATAAATTTAATGTGATTAATAGTAAGACAAATATATTAATATTTTAATTTATTCCATTACTCCAATCAGACAAGACCTAAAAGCCAACCAAATTCATTGCGCAAATCTTTTGATTCCGATACCTACGATGATTAAAGCCGGTCCGTTTATCATATATTCGAAGTTAGAAACATGAATACAGTGCACTAAAGCGCACGTGAATTCATTGGTACATCGGTAATTTTATGTGTGGCATATGGACATATCGTGGTGATCCAGTGCAGCCAAGCCCTTTAGCGGACTGGTGCATTCGCCTACTAACGTCACACACAAGGATACTTTTGTAATTACCGTAGTACCAAACCCCCCGAAGAAACTAGAAGATTAGGCGGCGGCAAAACGTGGTGAACTCCCATTGGTGTAAGAGCGAAACGGTCCAAGCATGTGATCACTCTATCCTTTCTCTGTCTCATTGCTTACGTAATCAGCTTATGCCACGTCAACTCCAAGCGCTTCGAAAAGTACAAGGTGTCCGAAGACAAAATAAAAACAAAACAAGAAATTAAAAAAAGAAAAAGAAAAAGAAAAGAGAAGTTTGATGTGGATTACGCTGAAACTATCCTCACCGGAATATTCCTCATCGACGACCTGTTTCCAAACACAACTCTTCTTTTCCCGAAAAGTATAAATACTTCTCTTTCCTCCCTCTTTCGTGCCCTAGAAAAACCCCCCATTTCTGATTTCGCCGCACAAATGCTCGTCGACTTCAGAAACCCTCACTTTCCCTCGTTTTCTTGCTCAGAATCCACTTTCTCGGGTCGATTTCCCGCAGGAGTCTCACTTTCTAGCATGCCGAGATGGTCCCCTCCGCCGCGGCGACTCTGATTCCTCGCGAGGTGGTGGTTAGGGTTAGGAAAAAGACAGTCGTGTTGAATTAGCTCTGTCGGCGACGATGGACGCGGTGGAATTGCCCTATCCGGTGGTCGACGTCGCCGCGGCGGCGGCTAAGAAGATGATGGGATCGGCCCCGGTGAAGGAGCTCGAGGCTTGCGAATCCGACCGCGTTTCGGTTGGCGTGAGCTCTCCTTCAATCGAGTGTTGCAGCTCTTTTCTTAGTGAGAAATGTATATTTTTGACCTTTTTGTTTTGTTTTTTGCTTTTCGATGCATGTGTTTTTCTTAACCTAAATATAATTTTTCTTTCGTTTTAAGGTTGTGCCTTTGTTTTTTGAAGCAACAATAGCTTGCTTTTTTTTTTTTTTTTTGTTCTTGTTAATTTCTATCTAACTTTACGGTTTTGCCTTCTTCATATATTTTGATTAATTTGTGATGTTTTTTTGATGAAAAATTGTAATTGTCTTTCGGTTCTTCTTAAACTCTTGTGGGTATTTTGGAAACTTCAAGACTTGGTTTTTGAGAGTGAAGGAAACCTTTGATATATATGTTCGTGCAACAGAAGTACGGATTTCATGTGTCTGACAGTACATGGTACGTAGGTTCTTGTTCATGGTGTTGGAGAAGCTAATAAACAGTTAGAGGTGTAACGACCTTTCTTAATAATGTTGTTGCATCGTTTTCTGTTCATTCAGCAGACGACAAGTTGTATTTTTCGTTTCGGGGAACGATTTGAGGCGCTTGGCCATAACAACCATAGTTTTGGGGTCCTATGTCAATGGGAGCTTGATGAGCAAATCAGCATACATATCTTTCCTTTGTATTTGTTCTGGAGCTTTTAGGCTGTTATATAACATATTTTCTTCCCTGTGCTATGATACTTGACAGTTGTAATCACGTTTTGTATTATTTGGAAAATTCTTTAACTTGGAAATTTTTCATTGATTGATTGGGCTGCTTTCTTTGTTTCACCATTTTATGAGTTATTCTAATGTTTAATGAAATTTGGTTATGTTTGCTGCAATAAATGTTGGACTTGTGTTTCGGATATGGAGCATATGTTCATGCGTATGTATGGAATTCTATTTAAATTAACCATGGGTGATATAAAGTTGTATGAGTGTCAATGACCAGATTGGCCTCTTTATGGCGATATAGTTGCCTACCAACAAAAGCCACTCGCTTTCTTGATGGAAATATTGAAGGCCAAAGCGATTTTATTTATTTCACTGTCTTTTCCGATACCCTTATGACTTGTTCTGATCTTTGGAAATTTGGTTATGTCAGCTGCAGTACATACAATCAGTGCTTCAGAATTGGCCTCCTGGGATAAGATTCTTGACCCTGGGTCACGTAAGCAGGATAAGCAGCTACCCAGAAATCAGGGTGAAGCCTCGTCTGGAGCCTTTCATGACAAGTGCAATAACGGTCTTCTATTGACTCCCAAGGTTGAGCGTGTACAGTTAGAACAGAAAGCAGGAAAGGCACCAAGAAGTAGTAGTTTGTGTTCCAAAAGGCCACGTGTGATTCAATTGCAATATCCTCCCTTAGCTGGAGTTGATGGGATAAAGGATGTGGCGCAGAAGCTTGGCTCATGTTCCCTAAAGTGCACTTCTTCAGGTTAATTACCTAATCCATCAGATTGAAATAACTCTTAGGCAATTGTGCACTTTTTGACATATTAGATGATGAAGAATCGAGGTTGAAACATAGAGAATCCACTTATATAGATATGTATGTATGTATTTATGCCTTTTTATATTTAACAGTTCAAACTTATTATAAATTTTCTTTTTTCTGTATTGTGCATGCAGAGAAAACTCAATTGGCAAAACAAAAGAACAACTTTAGCAAGCGAGGTGACAAGAGAAGCCTCAGAGTTCCTGTAAAGAATAAATATGATTCTTTCTCAGTGAAGGTGGGTTTAACAAACTTTGGTTCAGCTGCTGGAGGGAACAACTTCTTAGGTACGACAAGTATAATGTTTCTTCTGCATGTTGTTTAAAATTTATTACTCCATGTTTTGAGTGTTTTCATTGCGTATCTTCAGGTTTATGTAATTTGGGTTTATGTTGTTGATCCTTTTCTTTTTTTATTTTTTATTTTCTTTCCCCTCTTTTGTTTTCTTCTCCTCTAAAAGTTTTATGTAAGTTTGACTTAACTCTATGTTCTGTTTCTTTGCTGGTATATGTTTAGAAGAAAGCATTAGTTTATAAATGATTCACGATTTATTCTTTGTGTATTTTGTGAATCTGTTCTCACCTGTTAAATTGATGATTACATTGATGTAGGAGTTTATGAACTAAAGTCCGATAATCATGATGTCACAAAACTTATTGAAGATCTTCCATTGAATGAGCTCCTTTGTGGCAATTATGAATCTCCCAGCTTAGGCAAGGACACAGGAAAAAAACCGGTGGTTGGCACTGAGAGTTTTCTGCATTCTATTCGCAAAGCTTGCTCCACTGTTCAGCTCCCAAGATCTATCCAGTCACAAAATAATGGCGAGACAGAGAGTTGCTTAAGCAAAAAAATGTCTCCGTGGTTATTGAGCCCTGTTTCTGTTGAAGCAAATGGTATCAATGTTGATACAGGAGATTCATCCCCAATAGATGCATCTTCTAGTAAGAAGGTTAGTAGCGAAAACAAATTTAAGACACTGGTGAGTTAAGTCGTTGGGAGAATCTAAGGATGAATCTATATAGCTCAATTGACTCAAAATTAGAAGTATGTTGTCCTTGTCATATTTTTTTGTGACGTTGACCACAATCATGTAGTTGATGGCCGAAAGAGAACTTTACTTTTGTCTATCTTGTATGTTAATGTTAGAGTCTTCATGTATAACAATGTTGAAGCTAGTAGTTTTCTTATCCATTCTTCTGGTTTCAGGACACATGTATTAAGTCCGAAACTCGTGCTAATCCACTTGATTTGCCCTTGTATCAACCTTTGGACATTTTGCAACGCTTGGCACTTCCTCCACCAAAGGATTTGGAGTCTTTGCTCCTGGATGCAGCCAAGCCTGCTGTATCTTCAAAGAATATGCCTGAAATGCGTTCAGTAAAGCAAATAGCTCGCCGAGTCAGCTTGCCACCGTTTCCGTGGTCGCATACTTCGAGTGGGCACTGCCGAACTAGTTCTGATGTAGTTAAATTGTCGACAAGTAAGGGTACATGCCCAGGTAGATGGCAAAGAATAGGGAAGAATGTTACAAGTTTTTTGGATAATACAACAAGTAATTTTACAGACTTGGAGTCCCTAACTTATGATCAGAGTCTGGTCCCTTCAGGACTAAAAGTGGCTCGTTTAGACCATGAAACTTCTCCTCAAATATCCAGTAGTCTTACAGGGCGTGCGTTGGATTCATTTGCATCATGTTCAAAAGATCCTTTTGTTGGTTTAGGTAGGTATCTCTTTAAAGTTTCTTTCATGTGTTCTTTCATTTCAAAGTTTGCCTTTGTCATGTTTTAACAATAGTTATTTTCCTTTGAGCTTCAACTGGTAGGACATTTGTTAATTCTTTTATTTATTTTGTTGGAAATGCAGAATCTGGTAAAAAGACGAACCATCCAGGAAATGGTATGGTTTCTACTTCCCTAATAATATTGTTTGTTTCGTTAGTTTTTTACACACATTTCTTCAGTATGGAAACGTGTTTCCAAGAGCCAAAGAGGAGCAGGAAGGAGAGGGGGGAGGGATGTTTAAGTGGGGTTGAAGGGAGGTGAGAAAATAATCATGGAGAAGCTTTAATAAAAGAAATTAATTATAGAAAAGCGTAACAAAAATAAAGTTGGATAATTCATTACAATTTAATCATTATTATAAACTTTTGTGCCAGCCTGATACTAGATCCATGAAGCCAATTTCAGTAGACATTTTGACTACTTTATATTCAATTTTAAAGGTCTAACTGGCCAGATTTAGATCTAATGTAGTTGGATTTTTTGATCATGAATTAGCAAGGCAGAGATTGTGGTACTAAATGAACACCATACCTTCTAATGAAGTGGTGGTCCCCGAGACTTGTTAGGGACTGTATTTTCAATCCTGCCCATTACTTGCAGAATCCATGATTGCTGTTGTTTTCCAATTCCCAGATGCTTCTTTTGCCTCCTTTTTTTGTAATGTGTTTAATATTGTGACAGCTGGTCATTGTCCAAAACTTCTAGCTGCTGCTCAGACGCTGTTCGACATTGCAACTCATCCCCCAAGGCAAAACCTTGATAGAATGTTAAGGTGGCCAAAGAAGTCTTCACAAAAGGCCATGAAAGCTCGCAAGTTGAAGTCTAATGAGAAATCAGAAGAACCACACGCAACATCAGTTTCAGTACCACGGTCTGAGAACCTGGCTAGAAGTGAAGAGATGATTCCGCCAAAGAAGCCTAAGCTCTCTCATATCAATAACAAGAAGGATTTTAATCATATCAGAAGAGAAGCCGTGAATTGGTCTGCCCCCAGATCAAGTAGATCGTCACCCGGCAAAACAATCAAAGACTCCCTCGCAGACATGAGACATAAAACTGCCAACATTGTAAAGCAATCATGTTTGATGCCCCCGCCGCCGGTAAGAGTCTCAGAGAATGCTTCTAACTGTCAGCCGAAGTTAAGAAAGTTAATGCCGTTTGAATGGAATAAGATGAAGGCACCGGACGGATTAGACTGATGATTTTATCAGTCTTTTTTTTTTTTTTCCCTCCACCCTTTCACATGAGAAGCTCATTCCTTTTAATGATTGTCGTTGATTAATTAATGCCCTCTTCTGGAGGGGTTATTTGGGAAGAAGTCTATTTGTATATATTATTCTGTAGGTGGAATGGGAGTGTTGTAACTGTTAGCGTTCTTGCTGTAACTGAAAATGGGATTTGTTGTAAGGGGTACTCTCACTTTTCACAAGATGTTGTAATGTTGCTCCATTTTAGGACACAGATGTAAAACACAGCAGCAGGGAATTCTTTACCTGCTCTCTCTCTCTCTCTCTCTGTAATAATCTGTCAGCTTTCCGATTCCATGGCCTCATTTCAAAGAACTTATTGTGTGTAACCATTCGTAAGTTTTGAAAAGGAACGTTGTCTTCATGCCAAGACGTAAGGGGGATGTAGCTCATACGGTAGAGCTAGAGTGCTCGCTTAGCATGCGAGAGGTACGGGGATCGATACCCCGCATCTCCAATTGTTGAATTATTATCAACATTGGCTCTTTTCTTTGCCTATTTTACAGCATGGTATTTGAATATAACGTGTATATTTAAATTACAATTTTAAATATGTGATGTGATTGATAAAAATAGAAAAGAAAAAAAAGAAAGAATGATGTAATTAATAAATATAATAAAAAAAAATAAAATAATAAATAATAATTATATTAGATTTAAAATTGTGATATGATTAATATTTTAACGAAATATTTTTATATTTAAAAAAATTATATTATATTATATTTAAATATAATATAATTTAAATATACATCCTAAACATACTATTATTTCCTTTCAATTTGAAATTTAACGGGAGTAGTAGAAAGCCAAGGGAAACAGGGAAAAATTAAAGGGCGTGGGCCAGAAAACGATACGCAGTGCTAGTACTGATTTCCTTTTCTTTCTTTTTCGACTTAAACTATTATAATCAATTAACTTGCTTGCGTTAGATTAGATGTTGTATGCTCCGACCAAATAAATATATACTGTCAAGGTCGACCGACAATTTCTTTTAGAAGCAAACTTGTCCACGCTCATTTAAATTTATCAATTTCTTTTGCTGCATAGATATGAAGCTAAATGATGCAGATCATCTTAATAATAATAACAGGACAACAAGAAGAAGATATATATAGCTTTAGCCTCTATACCAAAATTTCGAGGAAAATCTCGGTTCTATCCTTTATATTAATGATAAAAGCGTACTTGTGACCAAGATGTTATAATCTGACTACCTAGCTAAGCTCTAAAAAAAGCTCTCTTTTTCACCCAACCACACCATCCATGTGCTTGAAAAGCCCCAAAAAAAAAAAAAAAAGTACAACTAAAAACTTAAGAAAACGTGATTATAGACTAGTCTATTAGTAATTCTATGTTTAATCCTATTAAAAAGTGTCGAGTTCGAATTTATCATCCTTAATTAAAAAAAAAAACAAAAAATCAAGAAAACATTTGATCCAAAAGTAAAACAAGAGCCATTGCGAAGCCAGGATCAAATCCAGGATGCACAATTAAGTGAAAAACCTCAACCCCATAAGACACACCTCCAACACTCTCTTCCTTCTTTCTGGTCTCCGCCACCACTTTCTTAGTGCCCCCTTCCATCACCTTGCATGATCTGTGCGTGTAAGAGCCTTCAATCACATAAGCACATCTCTTGTTTTCCGACGTATTGCGGTATACGTACGCGAGTACATGCGATTTAGTATTAATCAAGAGATTAAGGTTCTTCCTAATGCAGAAAATCGGCTTTGGTCTTGATGGTTTTCTTGTGTAATTCGTTTTATAACATTGGAGATGGTCACCAAATTCCCCTTCATAGACATACCAGCTATGCACTAGTCCAAGCTTCTGCCACACCAAAAAAAAGATCATGAAAAACATAATCTAGACATGTATAGAGATAGTACATGAATGCGTATGATTTTACATGATAATTTTTTACTGATTAAAAAATTAAAAAAATATGTGAGATTTGTAAAGATGGAAATTTAAATCTACCTTAATGCGACGCATTGTGAGGACCGAATTTCCCGAGCCATCCATAAGAATAATTTCTTCGGGGCGTCCGGTGTAATTGTCGACCCTGTAGATGAGATTTCCTTGGGAATCAATCACTGTGAAACCATTACAACTTATCAAAAGTGACTTTCCCCACACTGTCAACGATGTGCAATTAGCCGCCGCCCCGACATCGGCCTCTAATTTCTGATCATGATCGCCGTATTTCCTCCGTTGATCATGTTCATGATCATCATCTTTAGATTCTTGACCATCATGTTCTTCATGATCATTGAAGTGGACTACTGTTTTTGACAAAGATTTCAAGGAATGCAGCTTCTTCATCATCTCTCTATCCCCTAGTTTTGTTAATGTAACCAGTGGGAGGTTAAGGTTACTGGCAAAGATATTTATAATGTTATGATATGTATGTGTGTGTGTGTGTGTAAAATATTTTATAATCCCACGAATACGCCAACTGAGAACTATGGGAAGGATAGTAGGAGACAACCTTACCAAAATGGTTGCTGCTGTCTTCATAGAGACATTTGATGGGATTTAATTAACAATTTAATAATGTTAGTTGTTACTAATTTTATTAGCGTAAGGATTAAAGTGTAATTAGCGTAAACCAAGGGATACACGTGAGTGTGTGTATGTATGCATGTAGACACACACACACACACACACACACACAAACAAATGTCTACATGCAAAACAGCTCTTGTAATATTCGAATTGTCTCTGCTTTTTAGTGTACCTATACATGCACACATATCTATACAGATAAGTGTAAATATACATGAGTTAGGTTTTTTAATTTGTGTCTTTGTTGAGAGAAGATTCGTGAGAAAGAAACAGAAAGGGAATGGTTTATATATTATGATCATAATAAATTTTGGACGCGTAGAGTGAAATCCAAGAAAGCTGCTGTTGAAAGGGAAGGTAAAAGTAAAACACAAGTTGATTAGCTAATCAAGAAATTAGAATTGGGAAGAGCTATATGTAGATATATTAGTTAATCAATGTCGAGGTCTAATTGTCAAAATTGTTGTACTCAAAAGAGCTCTTGGTGGTGAACTGGTGATCAAGAAACTATATATTAGTTCAGCCAAGGAAAATTAGGAAAAGTACTAAAAACTCTTTTTCCATTTTCAATGTGCATCCGAAAATAACAACACACAATAATTTGTAAATTGCGTCAAAATAAACCTAGACAAATGTAATTAGAAATATAAAAAATAAAAAAAGAATATATGGAGTGAAAGACTATCTATTTAGACAAATATATAGCTTAGGGATTCATTTGGAGGAGGTTCCGAAAATGTGTTTTGGAGTTTGGAGAAAAGTGAATTTTGAAAAATGTGTTTGGAAAAAAAAAAAAACTATTTAGAAGTGAAAAAATGTAAAATTTTAAAAATTTATTCAAAAAAAATTATTAATATAAATCTTATTTCATTCTTTTCGAAATTCTATACAACTTAAAAAAAATCTTATTTGGACTTATATATGCAAAATTATATACTTTTAAAGTTTAAGTTTAATGTGGAGTTTTAGATATATAAATCATAAAAAGTGATTGTGAGATAAATAAAAATAAAAAAAATATGTCTTTAAAACCTCACCACCTGACCCCGTAAATTTATATATTTATAAACAAAAGAAAAGTAGGAAAAAAAATATTTTTATTGTTCAGAAAGAAACTTAAAAATTGTAACATTCTGCCCATAACGTTTCTATTTTGTAAAATTGCTAGTTTTTATTGATAAGCATGTGACCGTCTCAAGTAAATTGTTACAATATGTTAATTTTTCATGGACCAAACCTGTCAAAGACATAATTTAATTGAGTTAGTAATCAGTAAAAAGAAGAAGGAAAAAAATGTTTAGAGACTAATGCCACCAAAAACCTTATACTGCACTTGTATTTGAATCTACTTGGGATTTATTTTAGTACAATGTAAAAATCATAAGAACTGAACTTTTCTTTCTAGACTGGGAGTTTACACTTGTATTTGAATCTACTTGGGATTTATTTTTTTTAACAATAAAAAAAAATAAAAAGGGAGTCTCCCAGTTTATTTAAAAAAAAAAAAAGAGAGGGGGGGGGGGGGGGGGGGGGGAGTTCAATTGACATGTTTGATCTCGCAAATTATTATTAAAAAAAGTAAAAGAGTGTTTTTTTATTAATTTTTTTATCATTCTTTTTATTCTAAAAAATAAAAACTATCTCATTTCAAATTTTTTATAGGATTTTTTAGAAAAAGAAAATGAATATTTTTAAAATCTGCTCATAATATACTATTTTCAATATCAATTTTTATCATTTTAAACAAAAATTTTTTTAAGAGGAAAATTTTTTGGCATATCAAAATTATCATCTCATTTTCAAAAAAAAAGTTAAAATTAGAGTTTTATTTTTAAAATAAACACCCCCCTATACATCTATCGATAATAAACTAATTATCATAAGAAAGCCTAAAATATGCTCTTTGTTAGTTCATTAAGTTTTCTTTGAAACTAGAAACATCGATGATGATCGGCATTGATCATGGCAGTCCAAGCTGACTAACCAAACACCATCTGTCACAAAAGATCACCACCCGGCGAAGAATCTGCCCAAGATTTTTCTATGAAAGATATATTTCAGGTTATGAGTGTGGAGACGTGGCATAAACTACTATTCAACATTCCTCCTTTTTATGCACCGGCTTGGACTATATTGTCAACATATATATATATATATGTTTATTCCTTATTAATATTTAGCAAAAAAAGAAAAATTATCGTGATAGTTATGTAGAGATATTTGTAGAAGCGGAAATCTAAGGTCACAATAAATTTAAGTTAAATAATTTATCATAAAAATTAGAGTTATTGATCACCGTTTATAAAGATCTATGTTAAGCAAAATCATTATAAACGAGAATTAAAATCCAATATAGAAAAATAAATAATAACATAAAATTTACAAAATGTTCACTTTATAATGAGTTAAGTGTTCGGGGAGTGTTCTCCGGATCTCAAAAATTAACTTTTTTTTTCTCTAAAATTTCACCATTTTTCACTATTTATATATTCAAAACGTTATAGTAAACTCCAAACTTTAAAAATTCATAACTTTGTGTATACAAGTTCAAATGAGATAATTTTTTTTTTAAAATTACATAGAATTTCAAGAGGAACGAAATAATATCTATATTGATATTTTTTTCTAAAAAAATTTTTAAAATTTTTTATTTTTTCACCTCAAACAGTTTTTTTCTCTCAAACACATTTTTCAAAACAATTTTTTTCCAACCTAAAAATAATATCTCCATCCTTCTCCTCAATCATTTAGTCTTATGTGGCGGAAGTTTTTCACTTTATTTGAAAGTAAGTAATATAATGAATATAAGAGAATAAAAGGGACAAGAATAGTCTCCTTCTTTGATACACTTGATATCTTATTTAAAAATATCTACTATTGAGATTAATGAGGTTAAAATCACTATTTAAATTAATTAGATTGTGCATCTTATCTGAATTAGTGAGATTAAACCTACTTTTCTCGATACACAAGAGTTGATCATCCACTTTAATTGTAGGTAGTTTCATATTATTATGATCTCTTAATTATATGATATTTGACACGTGAAAGATTAAAAATTAGAGATGAAGTCTAACATCAACAACATTCCGACGGTTTAGGCTCTGTACACTGCTTTTAATGTATATCTTCATTCTGTAGCCTTGTCATATACTCAATTCAATCACGTTTCTTCTCCAAAGACTTTAATGTGGAAAAATGGGACAGGGGTGGGGCAAAGCATGTTGAACATATCTTTCTATTTTGTATCCTCGGAAAAGCCTCGATCTCTGTCCACTCATTTTAAGGACACTTTGATAAAACTCAGACCACAAAAATTAGATTGATGAAAAAGGTGCAATCAATGTGTGCCATGGGTCGATCCAACAATTCACTTGTACTACTGCCAGTTAGTGAATTTCAATGTACTCCAAGCCACGTTGGTTCTACACCCTGAAGATAAAACACTGGTATGCATGCACGTGCTATTAAGGTGTTATATATTACTATACATATATATATATATATGTTTCATTCCGAGCAAAATCCTCTTTTTTTTTTTGTGTCGACGAGACAAATTGGATAGAAAATCATTTACATACTATTTAGCTAGATGAGTTTTTAAATATTTTATTCCCATGAAAATCTTTTTTGATCACCCCATGACAAATTAAATAGAAAACTCTTTCACTGGGTTACATTTGAGGGGGGGGGGGGGAAAGATAATATGTTTAAGAAAATTTATTTAGCATGCATAGCGCTTTCTATGTATTATGGAGACGTGTTTGAGAAAAATTATTAAATGGGGACATATTAGTATAAAAATTATTTCAATTCGACACAGTTAAATTATAAATTTTTAATGAAAAATAAAAAAGGGGCTAAAATGAAAAAAAAAAAAAAAAAGAAATAAAGGAAAACAAGAATAAGTAAAAGAACGAATACAAAAAAGAGGGGGTTTCAACCAAAACGAACTGTTGTGGTCATAACTCTTAGCAGGCTTAGCACTTTCCAAATTTAGTAGGTGCGTTCTGGAGAAAGTTTATTTTAATAAAGACAAATCAGGAGAAAATGTATTTTAATAGACATTTTAAAAATATATAAAAACTTTAAGAAAAGATTAAAAAAGGACTAAAATAAAAAAAAAATTGAAGGGAAAAGTAAAAAAAACTAAAAAGTATAACTAAAAAGTTAAAGGGGTCCAATGAAGTGAACCGTTTAAGTTGAAACCGTGAACAATAATATATTTTTAGGTAATATCAGTTTAATTTTGATTTGTGTAGGTTCCACTAAATAAAAGGATATTGCACACTCATATACTATTGGTAAATGCTATTATTCATATTATTGTATATATTTCATGGGACAGATAAGCCACGCGTGATCATAATGAAATTACCAATAATATTAATGAGTAATATTACTTAATTATAATTGAATACTCTCTAAGCCGTATAATTTGTTAAGGTACTTTTGACATTGGAATAAACAAGTTTCGTAAGCCTAATTTGGGTAAGGGAAAGATACTCATATCTCATTTATCGAATTATCAAATAATATCTATCTTCTCTCTTTCAAACAAGAGGCCAAATACAGTTGAACATGCACGTCTGGCTCTGCAAATCCAGCCAACTTTTTACACGTCCAAATGCTCTTGTTATTCATCTCTCTTTCCTTTTTTAACCACCCTTAGCTACTACTTACTTTTAGACCTTACGTCACCCATTATGAAAACAATTTTGACAAGAAAATCAATTAATTAACCATAAAATATCACTAATTATTACTGTATAATTTTCCTTCTGTGTTCTTCAAATAGAACACATGTTCGTGATTGTTCCAGAAGAAATGACATAATAGATGAGGTATATCTAGAAAGTTTTTTTTTTCTTTCTTAAAAAACGAGATTTATAGTGTCCTAAAATCTTCATAGAACATTATTTTCATAAGTTAATATTGAAAAAAGGATAAATTTACATACATTCATGTAAATTATCCCGAGAGATCCACACATGTTATATACAATCTTAACTACGTCATATAAATGGATACTAAATACATATATTGCAGCATAATAGATCAATATAAATATCAAGAGGTCGTCTCATAATAAAGTGATTATTACTCACAATATCTTCTGAATTTTTTCGTCTTCCTTTCATCAGATAATCTTGAAGAGATTAAAGCATCCTCTGCAGGGCAACAACATGCATTTAGAAATCCACAATTTACATGGACGGCTAAGTGACGTAATCTTATATATCTTCACGTATAGAAATCATATATATACCTAGTATAAAATATCGTAACCTTTGTTTTTCCTTTGTTCGAACCCTATAGTAAACTTGTTTTGTATTTTTTTTTTTTTGCATCAACATGCTTAAGGGCCTCCAAATAAGATTGCAGGTTTGAAACTTTGAATGTCTAAATCATTGTGAATTTAATAACGCAGGCACCTATCTAGCAAGGACATGTAGCGCCCTCCCTTCCATCTATCAGATATGCTTTTAGATGTATTTTGCGTGGTAATGCTATATTTATTACAAAATGACATGAAAAACGTTATTATTTTACTTTATATTTCAATATGTTATGTTATTTTTAATGTAATTTATACTTTCTATTATCATTATTGTATTTTAATATTGTAATTTAAATAAATAAAAAAATAAAATTATTATAAAATTACATGAGATAATAATAAATAAGAATAAAAAATAAAATTTAATATTGTTTATATGTTGTGACAAATTTATTATAAAATTTAGTATATAACAAATTTAACATGAAAAATAAGATTATATTAAAGAGTATTTTTTATTCAAATGTCAAAGTTTATCACTGATATATTAATTTAACATTATATTAGAGATTCTCTTATATATATATATAATATACACACAACATTGCTTATATGTAATCTCATTCACTCTTTTTAAGTTGATAATTGGTTGTGCATCCCAGTTTATATTTATAAAAACGCTTTAATAATTGTACGTTTTAATCTATATAATTGAACACATCATAATGAGGATAATACGAGATTAAAAACCTTCCAACAAACATAATTGCCCGAACGAATATGGTTCGGAGTTCTATTAGGGATCAAACCGACCAAATGGGAGTAGACAAAAAAAAAATAATAATAAAAATAAAAATGTTAGGAGGAGGCTAAATCAAGCTCGATCATGGGCCCCACTAAGATATTTAGTCACGGCTAAAATTAAGAAATGAAGCAATGCCTAGACCGGGGAGCTAACCACGTGTCGATTTCCTTATTCAAAATCCATGATAGGTCTCACCCAATGATCCTTTTGGCTGAAAAAGGGAAAATCAAATAATTGGTGAAAAGCCATTGTCATTCCCATTCCACGTGGCACCACAGGATCTCTAGCATCTTTTAGATGCAACGTTTTTTTTTGATATTATAAAAATTAATTTTACACCAAACATAAAATTTTACATTCAAATATAATTATTTTCAACAGTATTACGAAAACAATTATTATTCAAAAGTTTCTTAAAATAATCACATCAATTTTTTAACCATAAATATTTATCTCTATTTTTATCAATCACATCAATTTTTCAACTCTAAAATACTTTTTATCCAAACACATATTTTATTCAAATACAAAACAAATACTTTTCAACTAAATACAACACTCAAAAAAGAATTGTATTCAAACGTGATTAAAACACAATGCGTTTACCAAACGCCCTCTTAATATTGCTGTTAAAATAAGAAACAAGAATAAAGAAGTCATGAACAACTTTACAAAAGCGTAATGGCGTAAACATGTGTGTTTGAGGCCTCAATCTTGTGTCAATGTAGACCAGAATGATTAATAGCCAGACGCAAAAAATGTGGATGGAAACAAGCAACACAAAAAAGATGACCAAACAAAAAAGTGGCTTGTTTATTCTTAGATCCATATTGATTAATGTGGATCCTACAATACTCTTGCAATGGAACTCACTTAGACCATTTTTACATAATAGAAATGATCTTTTTTCATTATCGGACGAAGGAGTTGCAATTTTAACCGTGATTTATGCATGCGAGCTGTAGTTTTGTAAACCGAGTCATAATTTTTTTAGCGTTGACATTGATTTATGTAATGGCCAAAACTACATAGTTTATAACGACAGTGAAACATAATAGCTCCTACTTTAGAAAGATCTCACAATTTTAATAATAATTAGGGCAAACACTAACATAATTCCGTTACGCTTCAAGAAGCAAATAACAAATTATCATTTTTTTTAAGCGCCAAAGACCCTTGGTGCTGAAAAATATGATATTGGTAACTCATAATTCAGTTTGTAGTAGGTTTGGTATCTCAAGGCATAAATATTTACCAGACGTTTATGAAAACAAGAAGAAACAAATAATTGAGTTTAAACTTCACCTACATGCTCATTTATGCTAATCATTAATTATTTGACGTAAATTAATTCAAAATATATAATCACATATATTTGTATTGCAAATCCTACTAAAACTACATCTCGGTGTATAATGGGACCAATTGAATTTATAGGGTTTCAATATCACATTAGTTCTTCTTGCTAAAAATATAAAACATAAGGTTGTAATTTTACCAAAATTATTTGCCACAAAAAAGGCAAAAACAAATCGAAAAAGTTGAGATCTAATTTTATACTCTATATCAAAAGGTAAATTCACTTATAATGCTCGATATCAAGAACTGAAATCTCCTATCCAATTTTAGTGTGTCAAGTCGTATCTAATCGATTATATTACGACACATCATTGAAGAAGTTAGATCTTAAGATATAAAATGTCAATTATAAAGTATTTCAAACTTTCTAAATTAATGTGGTATAGTATTATTGAATAGACACCATTTAAGACACCAAAAATTAAACAGAGGATGTGAATCCCTACATCAAAAGGAAGAATAACGGATGACTAGTAATTTTGTTCTTTGGTTTGTTATGTGACATCTCCATGCCGCATTTCATTTTATTTTCCATGTCTATTTAGTAAGGCTGTTCAGAGAAGCTGATGGACTGACATCGACTGACTTTTGGAACCAAAATCTTGAAATCGACACAGATAACAGATAAGTTCGATCAGAAAAACAAAGATACTCAATTCGATTGGTGATTTCAGCTCCTTGGTGTCAATTTGAAATCGAACTGATTGACACAGTGTGTCCTTCATGTCCTCCAACGACAAGTAGCGAGTGCTTCGTCTTCTTCGGTGACCAACAGCATGTTCTTCATGTTCTCTGGCAGCTCGACAATCAGCATTGTAGATGCTCTTCTTCGTATTCGGCAGTCAACGTTGAACTTTGAAGTTTAAAAAAAAAAAAAAAAAAAAAAAACTAAGTTCTAAGCCCAGGCCCAAAATTCTAAGCCTAACCCACTAGCTATAAGCCCTACTATACTTTTTCTTCTCCTAATTTGACAACATAGGCCTCCACTTTCACAGATGTTGCCTCCCTCCGCCCCCATCTACAAGCACAACCGTCTTATACCAATCAAGCCCAAACCAAGCCTATCGGTGTGAAAACCAAATTGAGTCCCCTATCTCGGTCAGTCTTTGGTTTCTATTTTTTTTTTTTCCATGTCCATTTATTACTTGTTTGTGATATATACACTTACATCGTAAAATCCACAATAAATGTCAATTATTGTAAAAGGATAAAATAGATATTACATGCATTTGTTTCTCTAAAAATAGATAATTATGCTATATTATTAAAAAATAGACATATTTTATTACAATATCTTAAAAATGAACTCTTTTTTTTTTTTTTTTTTTGTTTCTTTAAAGGGAATCATTAGGTTTTACTCCTATCCTCTTAAAACTCAAACTCAAGACCTTTAATTTCAAATAGATCGCTAGGCCTTTATCTTCTTAAAATGAACTTTACGTGTAATTACTTTTATTTCAAATTGGCAATATTGGGTAGACATTTTTACAACTCCCGGGCCAACATCAACCAACGATGCAAAGAACTTGTCCCAATGCTCGTTGCCCGGCAGAGTTGGGTTTCTGTCGTTTGCGTGAGTAAGGTTGGGCCGCATAGGGAGGACCTTGATGAAGGACTCACAACAATGGAAAATTGATGGCGCAATTCCGCTGATTTCTTCCACAAATTCTTAGGACGGCACCGGGAAGCCCAATCTCCATTGCTGCCCTTCAAAACAACCTCCATTCTCACCTAAGGAGCGACAAAGACAGGATGGAGATCGAGAAACCCCTAGTAAAGATGTTTTCTCATAGCTCACAAAAGAAAACAAAATCCAATAAAAGTAGATATTGAGAACAATATTAGAGATTGAGAATGATACTAAAATACATGTTTTACTCATAATTTTTTCTTTAATACGTATATCATGTCAAGGATATGGCAGATGGTGTTCTCTCATCCTCTCTGTGACTCAATATTTGGGAATAAGAACTTGTCTCCATCCCTACCCTAAAACCCATTAACAGTCTTTCATCCTCGCTATGCTAGGGGTGGGTCCTCGTGAAGAAAAATATAATCCCTACAAAATTTGTAAGTCAAGATTTTCACCACATTTATGGGCCAATAAATAGAGAGAGAGATTATGTGATAAAGGATTTAAGGTTTGCATTATTTTTATTATAAAATAAAAAATAAATAAAAATCAAGGACAAAAAATTTATGGACAATCATGCAAAAATAATTCAAAGTGAATTAAATCACAAAGAAATTGTTATATTAATCTAAAGATACTTACAAAGGTTTTTTATTTTTTATTTTTAAAACATGATTGGCTATTGCATAAATCACTCTTTATTTCATTCTATTTTAAACTTTTCGTTTTGACCAATGCAAGGGCTGTTGATATAACTGGAATCTGGAATCTGAACATTATGAACAAGTCCATATGCGCCAAAATCGTAGTACAATATTTCCACTAGGTTGGCTATTTACTCAACAACTTCAAAATTTTCACTTTACATACCTTATCCAGAAGCAAAAACTTATTAATATCAATTAATAATTTAATCGATGATTCTGGAATATTAAGACCTTTCTCGCTCTATCTCTAATTTATCTCTTTTGGTGGGATATTGTCATTTTTCTCCATTTATTGATACCTGATCAAGATATCCTTTTAGAAAAGTAAATTACTCTATTTTATATGAATATGCCAATTAGTTGCTAATGCATGTTCGCTAGAGATTTCGTCGTTAAAAGATGCGCATTGGTGCAGATGCACAGAAAAATTAATATTTAAGTAAACAGGTGAGATTGCATGTATCAAGCAATTTAGAATTAAAAATATGCATAATCGTCTATATAATAAAGTAGGATAATAATCATGTTGTAACAGATCAGACGATTGTTCGTAGCTAACATCTAATTTAAATATGTAATAAAACGAACCTCTTTCTTAAGGGCCAAGTATTACATCAGATTGGGAAGAAAAGTACATACTCTTAACAAACACGTTTGATGTAGATATATTTTTGTTTTTGTACTTTGAAGTACTTGAATGTACATATGTTGCGATCTTCCAGAAGATTACTCAATTTTTAACAATACGTTTAAGGTCAGAAATGTTAAGTTGAACAAATGTCATTCTACACTTGTTATTTTATAGATTACGAGGGACGGTCCTTCTGGAAGCCTGAAGCTATGCTGCAAGTTAGGACTTACGGGCGTTTGTTTTTGTTTTTGATAATGATTTTCTATTTTAATAAACACAAAAAATGAAAACGGTTTCAAAATAGTGTTTGTTTATTTAATATTTTCAAAACCATTTCGAAAACACCATTTTCAATTATGTTGTTTTTTTGAGTTTTTTGAAAACGAAAAAAAGTTGTTTTCACTTTTTATTTTCATTTCTTAAAAATATTGTGTTTTTTGGGTTTTTGGAAAATGAAATGGGTTTTGAAAAAATATAACCAAACAAAATTTCATTTTTATGTTTTTCAAAATATATACTCAGAAAACATAACCAAACACAGTTTCAGAAATGGTTTTAACACAGTTTTCAAAACATTCTCATTTTCAATTTTTTTGAAAACAGAAAACATTTCAAAAACAATACCAAACGCCACCTTAGTGTGTTTGCTTGTTTGTGTGTCCACCTAAAAAACCGGTAGTCACCATAGCGAGTCCAGCGTTGATAGAGAGTGAGATTATGGATGATTTATCAGTATTTATATATTCTTTTTCAGGCAGCAAATGCACGTAAGTTAAAACTTAATGAGATTCAATTATGAATCAATTTTATTTTTATTATTGAAAGCGATGTGATCAATTTATCTTGTAAGATATGTGTTTGCTTACTTGTGTGTCAAAGAAAAGTGAGGACTTAATTTGTACTGTACACAGTGTACATATACCTACCAATTAGCATGTTTATGATCTCACCAAAACCACATCTTAATTTAATTCAATTATGAGTCTATTTTATTTTTATTGTTGAAAGCAATGTGATCAATTTATCTTGTAAGATGTGTGTTTGTTTACATGTGTGTCAAAGAAAAGTGAGGACTTAATTTGTACTGTGCAAAGTCTATATATACCTACTAATTAGCATGTTTATGATCTCATCAAAACCACATATTAATTTGAAATTGAGCTCTCAGTTACAAATGAAGCAATATGGAATGTGGTATTCTAACGTAGCATCAATGAAATAACTATGAAGCGTGGTCAATTAATGGGATTCAAAGATGATGAAAATAACATCACTTTTCTTGTGTTTTGGATTCGAATATTTACAAAACAACTTTACCTACTCCCCAAGAGAAACCGTGGCTGGTGAGATAAGGACTTGCTGTTTTACATGGACCAGGGAGTACTACTTAATCGTTCGATATTTTCTATTATAAATCATGGGTAGGAAAGTACTATAGGAGTATTCTTTTAATTTGTTTAGCTAGATTCTCAATTTTGGGATACAAATTTTCAAGTAATTGCTTAATTTTCTTCACATCAACTTAATAATTCTTGTGATTTCTAGCTTATAACAAGAAATTTTTTCAATAACTCTACATATATCTACGCAAGTCTAAATTGCGATGAGATTTGAACTAAAAGGGTTAAAGCATTGGTAGTGTATGATGTGTGTAGACATAGATAAAACATGGTTAGGCAGTGTTGGATGTTGACTTTGACAAAGAGTTTACGCGTAGATTTCTTATTACTGTTGAGAAATTTTGTTAAACAAATATTAAATGGAGTATGGACTCTCTTGAATTTACATGCGACATTGTAGATAGTTTTAGGTATGGGTATGTAGAAAATGCGAAGAAGAGTAGAAATCGCGGAGAAGTACAAAGGTTTTTTTTTTTTTTTTTTTTTTTGGGCACGGGGGGAACTAATGAAGAAAAAAAGAAGCACTCCCAAGTCTAACATAGATAAATAGATTGATAACATAAGGGTTTATGGTGAAATGGATCATTCTCAAACAACTTTATGACTACACTTTAATTTTTAGTAAAGAAATATGTCTAATGCTAATTTCTTTTCTAAAATTCAAGAATTTTTATATTAGTGCACTCTAAACTTATTGTGAAGTTATAATTTGCACCATATACTTTTTAATTTTGACAAATTGTACCATGAACTTACAAATCTGTGGCAGCTTGCACCCCATTAGTGAGCAATGTTGATTTTTTTAATGAAAATTAGCACTTCGTTTATATGTAGATTGTTAATTAAGAGCATAAAGTTTTTTTTAATCAATATTAATTCAAATTATTTATAATAAAATTGATTTAAACTTTTCTATTTTGACAACTTAATTAAAGATCTTAGTATTAATAAATTTGAGTTAACATTGATTAAAATGGTTATTCATGCCATGAATTAACAACTCATGTATAAATCACACATCAATTTTATTTAAAAGATTAATATTATTATCAATGAGGTGTATTTGCAAGTTCAGGTTGTAAATTGCCAACAAAAAAAATTCATAGTATAAATTGTAACTTTATGATAAGTTTAGGGTGTATCAATGCAAAAAAAAAAAAAAAACTCTCGGAAAATTTTTTTTAATTCAAAAATAAAAAAACTAAAAGAAGGAGGAAGTAAATGGCGTAATATATTGTAGTATATATAATCTCGTGCCATTTATTGTAATTAACGTTTATGGTATGTTTGGTAAGAGGGAGAAAAAATAGGAAGGAGGGTGTAGTACATTACTTACATGAAGAAAATAAGAGAGCAAGGGAAAGTCCTTTCTCTTATGATGTTTCGTATACAATACCTCCAATAATCTTTTCAATTTAGGAGAGATCAAAATTGAGGTATTTTGAAGGATTTGGAGTCCCTATCTTTTTTTATTCCTTCATCTTTTATCTCTTATCAAACAATTATGAATATCATAATCCTTTCACTAATCCCTCCACTCCTCTCATTTCTTCCATTTTTCTCTCATACGAAACACACTCTTTAGTGACATTTGTGAGGACTAATGTTGTAGCTAAAGAGTAAAATGGTGCGATACATCTTGCACCATTTATTGTAGTGCACCTTTTATGCTATGTTTGGTAAGAGGGATATTGGAAGATAGAGAGGAAGGAAAAGTAAAATCTCTAGATGATGGAAAATAGAGAGATTTTCCGTCGTATTGTTTAGTAGAAGAGAAAGAAAATGTGAAATAAAATGTTTAAGCAAATTCATTTTACTAGCATAACCTCATGTAAATTAGGAGAGGATAATAGACTAAGATCAAAATAAGTATTTTACTCACATTTGCTTTGTCAAAAATTTTCTCACTTTTCTTCTCAAAGTTGGAATTTTCGTTTTTTCCTGATTTTCTCTCTACTAAACAACTAAATTTTAATTCTCCCTAAAATCACTCCTCTAATTTCCTTTCTCTCGCTCTTCCACTCTACCAAACAAAGGCTTAAGGTTTTTTGTTTTTTGGTACTTTTTGTTTTTTGTTTTGTTTTTTGTTTTTGTTTTTTTTGTTTTTGTATTTTTGTGCCTATGATCTTCACCATTGGCAAATTTCCCAAGATTCATCAATATACCAAAAATATGTTGTCGTTGTAGGTGATGGTTTTAGCAACTACTTGTCATTGCTAATGCCAACAAATTCGTAGTATGGCATCTTTTAGTGATGAGAGTTGTCGTGGCTAAAGGGAGTTTTTCTCTTAATTTTTTTTTTGCCCCTTCATAAAAATATGTGATCATTACACATCTATTTTTTTGCAACGTCATCACTTTGTCCTTAAAGACGTTATTGTCACGACAACAAAGTTTTTGTATCTTACTTATTACTGTCAAGTAATCTTATTAAACAAGTATTGATTGGAATAGTTCTTATCAAAAAGTATTAATTGGAGTATGTAGTATGTACTCAGTACTCTCTAAATTTAATTTGTGACCTTTGTAGATAGTTTTCCAGATGGTCATGTAGCAAATGTGAAGAAGAGGAGAAATCCATGCACACAGTTTTATTATTCACATAAAAGTAGTCTTATGTTATATTGACAATAACCATACTTTTATTGATTTATAAACAGATCTGAAATCATATTTGACATAAAACTCGTATGAACTTTAAAATCTAGGACAAAATTTCTTGGCGGGTCTTGCCGACCTCATGAATTGAATTCACATATTTAGTGGACGAAAATTTGTCCTCGAAGACCCTGAATTTTCTATACCAGACCCCTTTTTTTTTTTTTTTTTATTTTTATTTTTAAGATTATCTTCTTTCCCAATTATAGACGTTCATGAGGAAATGAAGACACTTGTGGAACGTGTGATGCAAGGCCATGAAAAAAAAAAACGTGGGCCCACTCATCATATTATATATAGTGCTCCATTAACGAACGCAATGAAACTGAACCAATTAAATGTCTCTTTTACATTAAATACAAGAGCCCAAAACACATATTCAAAGTCCTCGCAAATCGACAAATATATTACACTGGGAAAAAAAGGTCTAAACAAAATCATTTTGAGTGAAGAAATCAGAAGGGCGATTAGCAATTCATGCAATCTTTATGATGCAGATATGACTTCATTGTCATTTTTTTATGTGATTAGTTAGTGCGTTACAAAAATTCTTTATAAAAAAAAAAAAAAAACAAAACTCTACTGGTATAACAAAGTATTTATTCATAAAATATTTAGTTTCATTAAATAGACATTTTTTATTAATTTAAAATTATTTTATGTAATCTAATAGTTAAATATTATGTTCTATCGATAAGATATTATTTTCGTATGGTTCCTTCTAATCACAAAAATAAACAAGAGGATTTCACATTGTTGTGTAATGCCCACTTTAGAATTAGTTAGCCAGAATTTGAGGAAGGGAAACAAAAATTCCATTGTTAACGCACTTGAACTTTATTTGTTTAGTGATGCCAAGCAAATCAAAACATCGACTTGAACCAGTTGAGTTGACAAATATAGTTACTTTCTCAACTTGAACTAGTTGAATTGACATACATAGTTACTTTCTCAAGACATGGTAAAATAATGGGAATGATAAGGTAATGCCAAAATGAAGGGTTCCCAAGTATTGGGTGTGTTTGTGGGTGCCAGACTGCCAATTGAACACCCCTTTGTTTAGAATAATAAATAATGAACATTATTAAGTTGTTTTATTTAAAAAAAAAAAAGAAGCATTATTAACTTGTCTATGATAAAAAAAAAAATGAACAAAATTAATGAGGCATTAGAATTATTGGGAGAGTACAATTAAATGATGCGATGACAATATTAAATTGTCTTTAGAGATAAAAAAAAAAAAAAAAAAAAAAGAAAAGAAAACAAAAACAAAACAGAATATTAAATGGGCACTTTGCGGATTGTGATTTGGGAGTTGGTGAGCAATTGACTTCGACGTTCTTGTGTTTGGAATTGGACACTTTGGCTTACGTGGGTATTATACGTTAAGATCTTCTAGAAGCCCACCTATTCACAACCTACCATTCCTTCATACATGCATTATGCAAAAGTAGGTATACACAAAAATTTTGCCCAAGTTCTTGAGTTTTCGGTGCTGCCAAGGGAAAATAACAAAGGAAAAAAAAAAAGGAAAAAGAAAAAAAAAAAGGGGGGATTTTGTTGTTGGGGTGGAGGTTGTGTGGTGTGGGGATGGAGAAGATAAAAGCGCTTTGTTGTTTTAGGGCGCTTGAAATTTTCTTCGTAATTTTCTTCGTTGCAGATTTTGTTTTGCATGACTAAGAACGACTCGCTTGAGCAAAGAATATCCACTCAAGGTTTCATGTTTCTAAGTCTCCTCCCTGCAAATACGCTCAAGATTTGACAATTCGAATAACAACAACATATAGTTGCTATATTGATGACTCTTGATAAAGAAGTAAATAACAGTTTTTATAAAATAATTATAATAAATAGTATATTTTTAAAATATTTTAGAATAGATGATATATTTATTATGTAAATCATTTATTTATATTTTGTAAATATGTCATTTACTTAATGAAGTTTTCATTTATCTACTACCTTTACTGTCTTCTTTAAATATTTTAAAACCTTGTTATTTATTTTAATTATTTTTGCAAAAATTGTAATTTACTATAATTTTCCTACAAATAAGGTTCTACTCTATTAATTGACTCCAGAACTTTTTAAAATAAATAAGGAAGTGATTGGCAAAATGCCACCAATAGTCCCCATTTTTTCTTTTTCAAGAAAATAGTATGAAGTTTGTTCTATATTAGAAGATATTCCTTAGCATCCTTGATTATATTCTTCTTCCAAAAGTTTTTGGCCCAAAATTTGTCACATCTATTTTTGAAAAAACAGAGTTGAATTGGGTAAATAAATATATGTTGCACACATTGTTTTGCTATATCAAATAATAATAATAATAAAAAAGCAAATTAGAATTTGTGAAATATGCAAATAATTAGAATCACATGGAACTTTGTTTGAAGCACATATCGACCAAATCATTTTCAATCTTTCAGCGTCAACGACGTCAATGAGAATCTTATTACATGGACACGCATATAGAAAGGTTGAGAATAAATATAGGAGATTTTTCAGTTGAAGGTACTTGAAAATGTTGAAAAAATTACATATAACAATTTGCATGTTCATACTTACTAAAAATTTGATATCTCAGTACTAACACCGCGTTGGCCTTGCAGCTTTGCCTGACTTTTTATGCCATTGATTAAAACAAGTCCATGTAACAACATGACCCATCTTTTGTAAGTACTTGAATACGATAATTCTTCAAATGATAAAAAAATATGTTTAGAGAGTTGATACTTATTGCCCTATGCATAACCTTTTTGTTTCACAGATTTGAATCATAATTCAAATTTTTTTCTATAATATTTTTCCCTTATAAACTATTTAAATTTAAACAAAAAATTTCTGTTAAAATCTACGAACAAATCACGATTATGATTATTCTTTATGTTACTTGTTAGTTTTTCATGCTACCTAAAGGACTCCTTAAAAATTTTGTCTAATGGAATTCTTTATAACCATAATTTGGCCTCTAAAGTTTTCTAAATACAATATCCGCAGATTTTTTTTTTTTTTAAAGATCTTCATTGACTCTTAAGAATACTCGTATTTCAAACTTAAATATCTAATTGAAAAAAATGACTATACTACAATATAAATTTATAATTTTGGGAGTTTTAAACTTTTAGAACTGAATTAAGCTGTATCATATAGAGGTTTAGTTTATTTGAAAGGGAAAAAATTCTATAATTTAGACAAATAAAAAAAGCAAAAATACATACAAAATAATAAACAAAATATATGCCTTGTAACTTAATTTAATTTCATGATCCCTACAAAAAGAATGGAAAAGAACCTTCTAATCTTTCACGAGATCCAACAAGCAAGAACTATAAAGTGTAAAAGTGTATATATATATGAGTGCGTCTGTGTGTGTGTGGCAGCATAATATGCAAGTATATGTAATGCGTTTTAAAAGTACAAGTGGTTCTTCAATTACCACATGATTTCGCTAGCACGAAGCGTCACACAAAAAAATTGATTACAAATTTATGTGCGGCAGGTGAAGGAACAATGCCATAATTCAACTGGTGGGTGAACTCCTTTACATGTCCCCCAGATATAGCTAGCTTTAATCCTAATTCAATAATCTCGTAACTTTTTCCTTTTTTCATTGAGAAACTACCATCTAAAAAAAAAATAAAAAAAGGAGAGAGTCAAGAAATATTGTCCTCATTTTCCTGTCTTAAGTTAACTGTCCAAATAATCAAGAGCTAAGCTTGAGCGGATGTGTATATTAATTCATTAAGCTGTTTCTAACTGCTAATTTTCTGAAAAATAGGCCACGGAATTTTGTTTTCTTTCACGTGCTGAGAATTGATGTTGATAGATTTTCAAAATTTCTACATTTATTTAAAGTAGTTATCTTGATGAATTTGTGTTGGTCATGATCAAGTGGATGTTTTTAGCTATTTGAATACGAGTAAGGTTGTTTTATGTTCTATTTTAATATATTAATGGGGAACTGTCTTATGGAACAAGTAATCGTTTGCTTCAGTTAAGAGGAGTTCTCGTATCAAATTCTACGGAAATTAAAGAAAAATCTCAATCATCTCCATTCCTTTTCAATCTCCATATATACTTTTCAATCAATTTTTTTTTTTTCAAAACCATGCAAAACCGTATTGTTTCATGACTATGACCCTGGCCATACGGTTGCTTTATGGTTTCGAGCATTGTTATAATTTTTTATAACAAATTTGTATGTACATATAATAATGTTGACAATCTCTTTTCAACTTCTTCATTTGCTTATGTTCCTCATTTTCTTTTGTTAGGTTGAGTTTGTTTTCATATTTTGAAGTTGGGATAGGGTCGTAATTTTCCCCCTTTTATTAGTCTTCAACTAATCTCTCACATGCATCATATGTACATGCTTTCTTATTGGAGTCTTACGAAGTCCGGTCAATTGGCTAACTGCTAATGTTGCCAGTATTGGAAATTGTGTATATAGATATATATGTAGTATTTCTACCTTAGACAATAGTGTATAACTGGAAGCTGCAAAATTCTAGTAGCACATAAACGTCACATGAATTGTATATATGGTAAAAGAACGAATTGAATTTTCAAAAGAAAACTATGGGTTTTATGTCTGGTTAATGTATCAGCTATCAATACCTCTAGGGAATATACACATACACATACACACACAAATACTTAGGAGACGTTTGGTAAACGCATTGCATTTTGATTGTATTTGAATGAAATTTATTTTTTGAATGTTGTATTTGGTTGAAAAGTATTTGTTTTGTATTTGAATGAAATGTGTGTTTAGATGAAAAGTATTTTAGAATTGAAAAGTTGATGTGATTGGTAAAAGTAGAGATAAATAGTGGAATTGAAAAGTTGATGTGATTGTTTTTAAAATGTTTTGAATAGTAATTGTTTTCGTAGCACTGTTGTAAAATTTGTGTTTGGTGTAAAATTGTATTGTATTTGAGTAAAATTAAAATTAAATACTTTTTTCAAATGCCCTCTTAGGTCTCTTTCCCATAGCTTTGTACCATCCATCCAAAAGTCAAGAGGAATTACACACATATATATAGAAATACCTAGGGTTTGTTTCACATAATTTTCTAAAAACTAATTTTGATTTCCTATCTCTAAAAGTTATTTTTAAAAATGTTTGAATAATTGTTCAAAAATGCTTCTTCTTTTCGTACAAAATATGGATTCTAAAAGAAGTTCTTCTTAGTTATTAGAGTTTTAGTAAAACATTAAAACCTTCATTATCATATTCATTGATTATTAGAAAATTTTAAAATCGTTTTGACTTATTAAAGCTTTTCCTAAAAACGTGTTTATTTAAACAAATGCTGGAAAGTTGCAACTTTTGTTTCTCCTTTTTTAGCTAAATAAAAGCAAACCAAACGAGTCCTTAATTTACTTAACTATTGAATTACATTAAACAAACAAAATATATAATTACCATGAGACTGGTAAGTGTCTCTGTTTTTCGAATCCCATGTGGAGTCTGAGAAACCTCATCTGGCGTGCGAAAGATATGCCAGATGCCAAACGGAATACAAACGGAAGATAGAAGTAGAGAACCAAGCCATATGCCTTACGACACGGCATTTTAGGGAACGGAAATAAATTATTCAACGGCAACCAAACAAATAACCGAACGAAATATAAGAGGAAAATCCCAAAACGTATGCAACAACGTTATTGAGAAAACACGCTTCATCAATGTCGTTTCGCTTATGAAGAATAATCTAAATAAAAGGTACTTTGGTGTTGATAATATAGCAATATTCAAAGTGTATATTAAAATACTATGCATTATGATTTTTTTTTTTTAAATTTATGCAAAGTTTCGGTTTTAATATTTATAAATATGCAAAGGTGAAGTTGCTTAGGTCAAATTTAATTTCCATGTGAGGAGAAATTTAGCTTGCGTTTACTGCAAAGATTTGGAATGAAATTTTAAAATTAGAGTTGGTTGATTTTTTTAAAACTAATTATAATTTTTATTGATTTAAAAAAAATAGCTAGTATTTTTAATTTGGACCTTTGTTCCAAACGGCCTTAATTTTAAAATTAATTGTAATGTAAATAGGTTTTGTTATAAGGGCTATAATCATTACTCTTTTAACTTCTAAAATTTATGCATTTCAGCCAATAGTGCGTGGAGACAAGTAGATCCTATCTATCCCATAATTGTTTGTCTCATTTTTTTTTTTTTTTGGTCTCACTATAGTCACAACCTACATAATATTTATTGGATCAGATAAAAGTACTCTTTAGTTAATATTTATTTAGCCAATGTATGAGGAATAGCTTAAACTCTAAAGACAACGTGACAAATGATCTCCACAAAAGAGTTAGGAGCGATATTATGTCCGACTTAAAGATATGACCTTTTAAGTTTTGATAACATGATAAGGATTACTTCATTATCAACTTTAACCCTCATTATTATTATTATGTTATTTTTGGGCCGAGGAAGTTTCACACGAATTTACTAATATTGTATGTGTGAATGAAACACGTTGATGGGTAAATAAATGACTTTGGAAGAAAGAAAAGAAGCAATAATTTTTTGTAAATATATATATATATTCATATACATACATACATATATATTTTTTGATGAAAGAATGTAGGTGACTTCCCGAAGAAGCCTCATGAATAAATTATTCATATATATATATATATATTTTTTCATGAATTGTCGGCTTATTGGATAGAATCTATATCTTGCCACTTAAATCAACTTCACGTCTAGAATGAGTGTCATTCCAAGTGAATTTAATTAAGTTAATTACAAGCTTTAGAATAATTTCAACACATGGAGATCTAATTAGTGGTAGTTGCGAGGTCTTTATCTTCAATTCTCCCATCAGTTTTTGGTGTGTACTCAAGGGAATTTACACCAAAGAATGCCGAGTTTTTTTTAACCATTTTGTGGCCGTTAACAAGACTTTGTGTTGAGAGAATCTTTAGTTAGTCAAATATAAATATCTTTTTGAAATTGTTTTACAAAAGAAAAATGGAAAGTACTAAGCTTTTATTCGGATGGGCTGTTTTTTTTTTTTTTTAATAAAAAATTTTCACTTTTGAAAAATAAAAAGTTGTTTAGATTTTTTTTTTAAAATAAAAAGTTATTTAGATGGGTAAAATAATTTTCATTTTTTAGAGAGAAACTCCTTTTTTATTTTTCAAATGTGAAAAATTTTTAATTTTCAAGTACGAATATTTAAGAGTATTCATTTTTTAAAAATGAAAATTTTTTTATTTTTCAAAAATAGATATATCAAACTAACATACCATAAATGTTTCTGTCTACATTTCTATGGTTGCGTTCGTTGAAGATAATTTAATTAAGAAGCAAAAAATTATTTAAGAGTTTTTCATCTTCTTTTTAAGCCTTTCCTTGCTGACGTTTCTCTCTTTCGCTCACAGAAGCTAGACAAAGAAGTAGAGGACATCCAATAAGCTAAGGCTTTGCCAATTGCCATCTTTCCCTATCTGTGGAAAATACATCGTTGCTCCTTATATATACATATATGGCATAAATTATACATGAATGTCTATATATAATTATGTTTAGTGTCATTTTGTTGTCCGACTTATAACTTATTTTGTAAGTTATTTTAATAATCAGTTGATTTCATTATAATATTTTTCAGTGATATGTAATTGTCTTTTACATCAACAGCTGTTTACTTATATCATATTATACAAAATTTTTCATAAAGTTACAGTTAATTCAATTTAATTACAAGTTGTTTATTAGAGAGTTAGAACTATCATACCAGAGTATTCTTATATAATCCTAGATAAACTTAAAAGAACTATATATATATATAAAAGATAATTTTCAGAAATGTAAATTTGGAAAAAGAACACAAAAAAAAAAAAACGGTGTTTACGTTAATAGTTCTAACCAAGATCAAGTGTGAAAGTAATATTTAGAGTTTCAGTTGCGCGTTATTTGAATATCTGTTTTTATTTAAAATTCGAGTATTCGAGCAAAATAAGAAGAAGTTTATGTACGATATACTCCTTTGATTTTAAACCGAAGTCTAATCCAACTATACTTTCTGGAAAAGAAAAAAAAAAGAAAGGTACGTATGTATATTTTCTCCAACAATAGGTTTTCAAGCTTTCTTAGCTTCTAATAAATATTCAAATAGTTAATAATACAGCACGTGTTTGTCAAATTATGCATGATTTAATTAACAGTGCCGTTATTTTTCTTAATTTTTTTTGTTCAAATTATACCACTACTTGGGCACGATTGTTTATATATAATCTTGGCGTAATAAAAAAGAAAAGAAAAAAAAAGGAGGGATAGTGTCGAAGACGGTCTTCGCCAACCTGAAACATACCAAGAAAAAAAAAAGTTAATGAAATAGTAGTTATGCATCCATCACTTGTATAATATTTTGCCTGAAGATTATTATAGAATTTGTCTCTTATATATACATGCGAAAACCACAAGTAATGACAGTAGTTTTTCAACTGATTAATTTTATGCAAAAAGTAAAAAAAAAATCAATGTTTAATTGTTCAAATTTCAGACCGGATGTGGGGGCATGCCGACATAAAACGATTACTATGTTTACATCACAGTTAACTTTCGGGAGTTTCTGACAAAAGTACAGATTAATTTTTCTATGTGTTTTATCACAGTTAACTTTTAGGAGTTTTTGACAAAAGTAAATTTTTTATTTGTTTTACTTACAGTCGATAAATTCTGAAAATGACCTAGCAGAGTTCAATACGACCACAGTTACATTTTTCTGAGGAAAATAAAAGTTAACATGTATGGGAGACAATGGATCAACACATACATATTAGATCCCTACTTTATGCTCTTTTAACATAGACATATATATATATGTTGTCTTTTTTTTTTTTTTTATATGGGTAACATATCGTCATCATTAATTTGATGTTCTTGTTTTTTTACTCATGAATGAAGAGAATAATTGATGATAGAAACCGATCTTTCATGCATAATTGTTTCTTATTATTATTATGATTATATATATAATTTTATATTATATTTTACAGTTTAATTATTATATTTATTTTATATAATATCGTAATCTTTTTTTAATTTAATATTAATTATTTGTAAAATTATCTCTCATTTTTACAGTAAAAGTGGTCGTTGAATTATTGTACGGAGTCGTATTGTTATTGTTTTTATTATATTACGTACGTGTTAGTCAAGCTTTGTGATTTTCCATTTTTCGATAGGAGTTGACTGGGGCAATCCCTGCCGTCGACTCCACAAAATTTGAGGATCAACGGCTCCATTCCCACGTCCCACGCCACCTCATTCTTCCCAACTCAACACACAATGCAAAACAATAAAAAATTAAAAAAAAAAAAAAGCAAATACATACGTGATATTGTATGTATCTATATATGAGTATACATATATATATAACATTAACACACAATTAATAAACAAAGACAGAGAGAGAAGAGAAGAGAGGAGAAGAGAGAGACAAACAGAGAAAGACAGAAAAAAGGCAAACGAAGAAGAAGAAAAAGAAGAAGAAGCAGTCACTAAACAAAAGAGACGAAGAAGCTTTTCTTCCTTTTCTTCTTTTGGTGCTGTGCCATTCATTTTCTGCCAGGCCACAAAAACATACATACATACATACATATATATATATATATACATATTACATTGACGATCATTTTAAAAGCACAACCATTGTTTGTCTATTTTTTTGTCCCCTGTTTTGCCCCTATCTCTTCTCTCTACAAAAAAGAAAAGGTCAAAAAAATTAAAAAAAAAGTTTTGTCCGCTTCGGTTTATATCCAATTTTTGTGCGTTTCCGCGATTATATCCTTTTCACTGAAGAGAATCGAAACGACGCGTTTCGATTCCAAAGCACTTCTTAAAAAAGAGCTCGCTCAAGAAGAACAGAGTTCACCCGAGTCTGGTTTTGGTTTTGGTTTTGGTCGATCAATGAGAGGTTTTGCGAAGCACGAGCGGCGATGGGCGTCGGACAGCGTGCCCGCCGTGAGCGGCGGATCGTCGCCGGGGAACGACTCCGGCTCGGCGGAGGAGTTCGTGGAAGTGACGCTCGATCTCCAAGCCGACGACACGATAGTGCTTCGGAGCGTTGAGCCGGCGACGGTGATCAACGTCGACGACGGAGCGTCTTCGGTGGGCGTCGGGGGCGGAGGAGGAGGATTCGGTTTCGAGACTCCGACGTCGGCGTCTCTGTCGCCGTCGTCGATCATGCGGACGTCGTCGAACCGGCTGCGGCAGTTCTCGCAGGAGCTGAAGGCGGAGGCGGTCGCCAAGGCGAGGCAGTTCTCGCAGGAGATCAAGGCTGAGCTGCGGCGGTTCTCGTGGGGCCACGGCCACGCGTCGCGCGTGCTCTCGGCCTCGAGTTCACCAACGGCGGGCGGAGGAGTCGAATCGGCTTTGGCGGCTCGAGCCTTGAGGAGGCAGAGAGCTCAGCTCGATCGGACTCGCTCCGGAGCTCAAAAGGCTCTTCGCGGACTGAGATTCATCAGTAACAACAGCAAGGCCAACAATGGCATCGATGCATGGAACGAAGTCCAGAAGAACTTCGAAAAGCTTGCCAAAGACGGTTACCTCTATCGCGCCGAATTCGCCCAATGCATAGGTTAAAATTCGTGAATTCCATTTCCAGTTTTTCCTTTCGATTTACATTTTTCATCAAAATCTTCGTTGCTTAACTTCAATTATAATTGTTACTCTGAAAAGGAATGAGAGATTCAAAGGAGTTTGCTTTGGAGTTACTGGATGCTTTGGGAAGAAGACGAAGATTGAAGGTTGACAAAATCAGCAGAGACGAACTCTACGAGTTTTGGTCGCAAATTACCGATCAAAGCTTTGATTCCAGACTCCAGATCTTCTTCGACATGTACCCGCCATTATTATTTAATTATAATCTTCATAAACTATTTTCCATTATTAATTAATCTAATATTTGTTTGTCTGGCTTTATTAATCACATTATTCAATCATACATAGCATTTTCTCCCTCATCAAGCAGGGGCATAACAGTCTTTCTATCCATGACAGCCTATGCTATTTTATTTGTTTATGTATTTATTTATCTCGCGTTAATTGAATTATTATTATTATATATTTTTTGTGTATTGAAGGGTGGACAAGAACGAGGATGGTAGAATCGCTGAAGAAGAAGTAAAGGAGGTAAAAATTGAATAAAGAAATGATATGTTAATTCAAAGTTCCTCTTCATATTCTTGACTAATATATATATATATTTTTTAAGAGGAGAATCATAATTTATCAGTCACGTTAAACTAATGAAAAATAATGATATGCATGAATTAGCCAACTTGCATATTCAGATTCTTTTTTATTAAAAGGAAAAAGTCTGGCGCCGACCTTGCCTTCCTCTTCTTGCTAGAGTGACCAAAGTGGCACTAACAGTCTTGAATAAGCTTCGTTGGTTATGGTCTTTCAAGCTTTCGTTTTTTTTTTTTTTTGGCTAAAATAGTCTAATGGGTAGGCGGGGATTGGGTGACCTTATTCCATGAATTAGCAAAATTAACTACTCCCTTAATTTTATACAAGATAATCCATTATTATTATTATTATTATTATTATTATTATATTATCAGTATTATTATTATTATTATTATTATTATTATTATTATAGATGTTCTGGTCTATGATGTTTGCTATGCCCTTAAGCATCTTTGTCCATTGGTAGAATTGAGATGGGGTATCCAAGGGTTAGCGAACAAGGACTATCCCTGTTCCACATTGTCTCAGTTATTGGACAGGTGGCAAACTCATTTTTCTAATTTAGCCGAATTTCTGTGGAGGAATAATGACGTTTTTCAGTGGGGTTGGTGAGGGGTTTTATGTAATTTTGCTGCGGATGTGAGATTTGATAAGATCAACTTTTTTTTTTGTCAGACCTTTTTTTTTTTTTGGGGTTTTTTTTTTCCTGTTATCTCTAAAATATTTGTCGAAGGAATATTACGAGAGGATTTGAATTTTGTTTTTATTTGGATAATGATCAGATCATTATGCTAAGCGCGTCTGCAAACAAGCTTTCGAGATTGAAGGAACAAGCTGAAGAATATGCAGCTCTTATCATGGAAGAATTGGACCCTGAAGCACTTGGCTACATTGAGGTAGGTTCTCCAATATATATATATATATATATTTGTAAGTAAAAAGTTAGAATTTAAATAATGTTTAACTCGAGTTAAAAATAAAATAAAATTTTAAATTTAAATTGATTGATATAATTATAATTTTTATTTATTTTTTAAAAATAAAATTTAAAATCTTAAAAGCAAACAAGCATTTAAAAAAAATACAAGGGTAAATGTTTATTTCTAGTATTTAGAAAAAAAAAAAAAGAGAATAAAAAAAATGAAAAATAAGAGGATTTAACCATCAAGTAAGGGTAAGATTGACTGGAGTGGTTTCATTAAAATTTGACTTTGACTTTTTCTCTATTTTTCCCACTGTTGGCAGAAAAATATCCCAATGTTTCAAATGTCTGTTGTGGTTTGTTGTTCAACCGTGCACGAAGCGAAAAATGACCAAAAAATGACGACTAACATTTCTAAAAGAATGAGTCGATCGAATAAGTAATAGAGCAAGCATTTTTGTATTTATAATAAAAAGGAACAAAATTGAAGCCCTTTTTCCCCCCATCAAGAAAGATATGCAGTGGTTGAACAAATTTATTGCTATTTTATAATTTGGCCTTTTGTGTTCGTTACCGGATAGCTTTCTATTGCATAGTTGCTAACATTGATTTCGATACAAATAGCTATTTATATATACTAAACTATTGCAACTTCTATATATAAAATTTTAATTTGTAACACCATCTAGTAACATCATTTTTAGAACATTCTATAAACTATTTATATATATATTTTCTAATCCATAGATGACTATTTCGAAATTACGACTAATATTGTATGGTTTATAACGCCAATATTATATATAGCTTTTTTTTATATATACAGATATAATATTTATACACCATATTATATATAATGTAAACGCTGAAGCTTCTTACTTTTTCAGCTATATTCCTATGCATACACGTAAAATAAGTGTAAAATCTACGTCTTGCCGTTGATTAATCACAAACATAATGCTCTCGTCAACCTTCTACACCTCATAATTAACCATTTGACTTTGAACTAATTCCCCTCGCAAGTGGGATTTCGTTGGTCTCTCTTGCTTTCTCTTTGATCTTTTCTCCAAGTGGAATAACTCGGAATATAATTTCTGGCTCACATCTATATATATGGGCTATATATATATATATCTTCTCGTTGTCACGAGATGGTGGTCTAATTATGAGTTGACGTCATGATCTGATATATCATTAAGCAGTTTCGTTTTGTCATGATTTGGTTTTCCACTGCGGGAAAATTTTATGATTAACCTTCTTACGTGCAGCTATGGCAACTTGAGACTCTTTTGCTGCAAAAGGACACGTACCTGAGCTACAGCCAAGCGCTGAGCTACACGAGCCAAGCACTTAGCCAGAACCTCCAAGGCCTGAGAAAGAGAAGCCGAATACGCAGGCTGAGCACAAAGCTGGTCTACTATTTGCAAGAAAATTGGAAGAGAATTTGGGTCGTCGCACTCTGGGCCGCTATCATGGTTGGTCTGTTCACATGGAAGTTCTTGCAGTACAAGCAGAAAAACGCTTTCAAGATAATGGGTTACTGTCTCCTCACGGCCAAAGGCGCAGCCGAGACGTTGAAGTTCAACATGGCTCTCATTCTACTGCCCGTCTGCAGAAACATCATCACTTGGCTCAGGAACACCAAGCTCGGTCACTTTGTGCCTTTTGACGACAATATCAACTTCCACAAGGTACGAAAACACATCAACCTATGATCAAATTTTCGACCCTTTTCAATTTTTACCTTTGCTTTGTTTATACGTGTCGTATCAGTTGGGTCATAATCCTTTATCATTAGACTCTATAGTACAATGATATTTGTCAACGTTAACGTTGATTAATTTCAGTCGCCAGTAAACTGAAATCGTTAGGACTATAGCGACTTTGGATAGCTTATATTTATTGCTATATACGCGTTTTACTTGGAGCTTCCTTTACACGCGGTAAAAGTTGACAGATTGACTTCGATGCGCGTTCTTATTATTTAACAATTTTCCTTAACAAAAAAATTTGGATATGTTTTTACATAAAGGCATCCTTTCTTTTGGTTTTCCTTCATTAAATCACCTAAATTATATTGCAAGAAAAAAAAGTCATTAAATTAACCAATCAACTTTGTTTTTAGTGTGTGTTGGAAAAAAAAAATACACAGCACACAAAGTTTCGGTGTGTAACGTGGATGCCAATATTTTGTTTTTGCATTTTTTCTTATATTTATATATTTTTTTGAACATGAAGTGTATGAAAAATTTCAACTTTATATTTTTAGATATAATTAGATATAATATTATCATTAAATTATATTTATAATTATTGAATATTTTAAATTTTTTTTTTAGTAACGGATTTTTTTTTCCATATTTTGAATGCAAGTCTTAAAAAACAAGAAAAACAAATAATGACAATAATGAAAAAGATTCAGGGGCATCTCTTGCGCAGGCTAAGATCCGGTTACTACGTCAACTAAAATAACGAACCAATAGGTGCTTTCTGAAAATTAAATGATGACAAAGTTACTAATGAAAAGAAGTACGATACTTATTCCCTAGGAGATAGTTCATGGATCACAACTGTACATATGCTTTTTTTCCCACATAAAAACTGTACATATTCTTTTAGCTTCACACGGCACCACACCGTCCTGCTTTCGACGTGGACATCGGACTTACACCTTGATTATTTATTATATTATATACGTATTAGGATTTAATATAATATAATTTTAATTTTAATTTTAATTTTAATTTTAATTTTATATTTAAATATTAATTATATCATATTTTAAATTTAATATAATTATTATTTTTTAATTTATTTTTTATTATTTTTATTAATTTCATCTTATATTCTCTTTTTCTTTCTTTTTTTTTTCTATTTTTATCAATTACATCATATTCAATATAATTCAAATATTTTTCATTCAAACAGATATTATATTTAAATACAATATAAATCCTTTTTATCTAAATATATATTGTGTTTAAATATAATAAAATGGAATACATTACTCAAATGTTCCCGTAGCCTTCATTGAACTTAGGAAGTTCTAATCCCTTGTTATTACTGAATGGTATATTTATTAGAGGGATTTTTTTTTTCCTCACCAGGTCTAGATTACGTACTAAATGTTATGGGAAAGGAACACATTTCTAACCAAAAAGTGCTAATAAGGTGTATGACTATGGAATGGAACCACCGTATAAGCAACTAATTAGTTTCATATTCCCCTTGAATTGATTTTAATTAGTTACTATTTTCTGCAGACAATAGCCGCAGCCATTGTTGTTGGTGTCATACTCCATGCCGGGAACCATCTCGCATGTGATTTTCCAAGGCTAGTCAATGTGTCGGAAGAGGACTATCATACCTACTTGGTCCGTGACTTTGGAAGTCATAAACCAACATATTTAGATCTGGTCAAAGGGCCTGAGGGTGTGACCGGAATTCTAATGGTTATATTCATGGCAGTGGCTTTCACACTCGCCACACGGTGGTTCAGGCGGAGCCTCATTAAACTTCCCAAGCCCTTCGATAGACTCACCGGCTACAACGCCTTTTGGTATTCGCATCACCTGTTTGTCGTTGTCTACGTCTTGCTCGTAATCCACGGCGCGTTTCTCTATCTTGTGCATAGGTGGTACCTTAAGACGGTATAGCTTTGAGATCTTTGTCTAGTTTTTATTCTCAAATATGTTTAACATTAGTGGAATAATGCATTCCTTAAGTGTTTGTTAACGTACAAGTTCATGCTTGCTTGCAGACATGGATATATCTAGCCATTCCAGTTTTACTATATGCTGGAGAGAGGACCCTGAGATTTTTCCGGTCCGGATTTTATACTGTCCGTCTTCTGAAGGTGAGAATAAATATCAACTATAACAGATAATGTAGTCTATATGCCAAGTTTTCTGGGAGAAACTAGGTTAGTATATGCTTGCAAACCAAAGTCTAGTGGAGAACATAATTTGGTTAGTGCCGGGCTCACCTCGACTACACGCACATGATTAATTTGCTATCCACATGATTTGTCCAAAATTTTTTCTCTTCTTTATTCATTGCTGAAGTAATTTCGTCGTAACACGATCCTTTTACCTTTTATTGTCGAATTTCAGGTAGCCATCTATCCCGGAAACGTTCTAACTTTGCAAATGTCCAAGCCGCCACAGTTTAAATACAAAAGTGGGCAGTATATGTTTGTGCAATGCCCGGCCGTTTCTCCCTTTGAGTGGTATGTATGGCACCTTCTTGAATGGCATCTTATTTAGACAAAGTTTCGGAAATTTTCCTGTTACCGGTCAAGTTAACAGACGATAAAATCTCGCTCATTTATCAGTCTAAGCTAGGTAAATGCTTTCCAAGACATCAGATTCTTAAAACATGTTTTTGGTATTATATTTATGCACGTCTGGATCTGTAATCTGTTGGGAGATAAATATAGGTTTTTGATACATGCTGATAACATTATATGTAGAAAAGATAGACTTCTTATGGGATAATTATGTTAATTATGACTAAATGTTTCTTGTAGAAAATTTGTTCTGAATCCTCGGAGATTGCTCTGTTTTTTATTCTTTCATCCCCATCAATACTACAAGCTGTTCTATTCTGCTATATCCCGGTTCTCCGAAATCTATTATATTGTGCTTTATTATCAATGGCAGGCATCCATTTTCCATTACATCTGCTCCTGGAGATGACTACCTTAGCGTTCACATCCGTCAGCTAGGCGACTGGACACAAGAGCTCAAGAGAGTGTTTTCAGAAGCCTGTGAGCCTCCTGTTGCTGGGAAAAGTGGGCTTCTCAGGGCTGATGAAACGACAAAGAAAAGGTTTTGAAATTGTTAACGACTGTTTTCTTTCTTTCCATTCTCTCTCTCTCTCTAAACATTTTGAGGACTACAACATTAAATGTAACTTCATCTCTCCATTACAGTTTACCTAAGCTTTTAATAGATGGGCCTTATGGCGCTCCGGCACAGGACTATCGCAAATATGATGTCCTGTTGCTTGTCGGTCTTGGGATTGGCGCCACACCTTTCATCAGCATTTTGAAAGATTTGCTCAACAACATCGTGAAAATGGAGGAGCAGGCAGTAAGTAGCTTGAATTATTGTGCTTGTTAGACTAGCACACCTTTTTGGTTTCTCAGCCTGCAAAGTAGTAGTTTTCTTTTCTTCTTTCTGACTAGATTTTACAAACTTATGGTTATGTTCTCTACTCTTCCTAGGATTCAGCCTCAGATTTCAGTAGAACGTCAGACTTAAGCGCTGGCAGTGCAGACTCTACCACTCCCAACAGGGTTTCCCCAAAAAGAAAAAAGCCACTAAAGACCACAAATGCCTACTTTTATTGGGTAACTAGGGAACAAGGCTCATTTGATTGGTTCAAAGGGGTAATGAATGAGGTTGCGGACCTTGATCAAAGGGTAATTGAGGAGCTTCCCTGCATTCGTGTGGTTAAGATCTGACCAATATGTTGCTGATAACTAGTTTCTTTCACTATTGAATTTTAGGGTGTCATTGAGATGCACAACTACTTGACAAGTGTATACGAAGAAGGTGATGCTCGATCAGCTCTAATCACCATGGTTCAAGCACTCAATCATGCAAAGAATGGGGTGGACATTGTGTCGGGCACAAGGGTAAGTTTTTTTCTCTGTCATTATCATCCAATGAGGTCCCTTTTTCAAAAAGTACAAAAAGCAAGGAAAAAGATACTTGGAGTCTACATATCAAAACGCGTTAGCTCTATAACTAGTGCTTCCGTCGGAATTCTTCCAAAAAGATCATTGCTTGAACCCATGCGTGGAGATTGACTTTTGGCACGTTTACTTCTACTGCCACGCGACATGTTCTCTTGGCCCGCTGTTGCGTGTATAAAATCCTGCAAGACACACTTTCCACAATCGAGTGGACGGAGTGGTCCACCGCATTTGTGACTATATTTTCAGTGTGATTTTCCTTCTCCGCTTGGTGCTAGTTAAAAGTTACCGACTAAATTTTTAACTATCTGTGATTATGATCATTAGGTGCGAACCCATTTTGCGAGGCCTAATTGGAAGAAAGTTTTCTCCAAAATCTGTTCCAAGCACTGTAGTGCTAGAATTGGTGAGTAAATATCCCCGAGACACTGAAAAACTTTACGAATTTGCCTCCTTCTCATACCAGTATTGTTTGAATCAGGGGTATTTTACTGTGGAGCTCCTGTTTTAGTCAAAGAGCTTAGCAAGCTTTGTTACGAGTTCAATCAGAAAGGTTCAACCAAGTTTGAATTCCACAAGGAACATTTCTAGTCTTCTCTCAGCAATTTGTAGCCACGAGAGTAAGCAATTTTGTAAGCTTTAGATACAAACTATATATTTGCACGGTCTTGCTTAGCAAAAGGAAACTCACAAAAAAAAAAAACAAATAAAAAAAACCAAAAGATTATATATAATTTACACAAAAGGTGTTAATCTACTTGGCCATACAATGTGTGATACTAGGCCAACCAGGAAAAACTATTCTGGATGGTGAAATGGCTTGTGTACATATGGCGAAACATCGAGGGTGACACGTGTCAGGTGGACCTGAAATGATCAGTGCGGTACAGCTACAAGGTTTAGAAGTTTGACAGAATTGATGAAGACATTATTATTATTATTGTGTATGAATGGTAGACATTCATTGGTGGATTAGGAGGAAGATAGTTCTTAAAGGAAAAAACAGAGGACGACCAGAGATGTGGGGGGTGAAATGGCTCTATCATTGGGAAAGAAAAATGAAAAAAAAAAAAAAAAGTTTTTTTGTCCAATTTTCCATCTTCTATTCAAGTGGGGTCAGGGAATCCTTCTGGAATGTAATGACGCAGACTACCACTTCAATTTTTTTTTTTTTTTATATAGATGATTGATTAGAATAAAGTAAAATTTATGTAAATGAGGATTACACTTGTTTCTTTTGTTCTTGTAGGCACGTATATATACATGCCAGAACTATTTATATAACTGTAGAATCTTGTGGGACATTTTGGCATCTCTTGGAAAGTAGAGGAGCCATTATTTTACATAAGACTTGCAATGTCTCTGTTCTTTTTTTTTTTTTTTTTTTCCCGTGGTAATATGACTATTTATATCGTCACTTTTCACTTATTATATATTCTAGAATGAGGAGAAAGCTTCAAACTTTTTCAAGTGTTCGAAGTTAAAAAAATCTTTCTTAATTTCTTTCACCCTAAATTGTTATCATCAGCGATTCATCCACCTTCAAAAAGCCTCTAAACCTAAATAATAAACTTACACGAGTGCTCGTCAGGTCGGAAACTAAAAAAAGGCCTATGCAACACGTACAATCTGCTTCTAAGCAAATAAGAAAAGAATTAGCAAGTAAAAGCGTTGAACCTAAGAAAGGAACCTACTGATAATTCTAATCACCGAACCGCTCATTAAACAAGAATCACACTAGCAAGAGGTTCAAACGAACAATTTATTCTATTTATCTACGTGTCTTTCTTAAATTATAATTTTCCTCGTTAACCTATGGAGACCCGTCTTAAATGCAGTTGAAAAAACCAATTTAAACGAGTTTAAGTTATAAACAGGGTTAACAAAGACAGATTTAGAGATTTCCAATCTTATTCTCCTCTTACCTACCCCGTTTAGTTATATTTAATTTTATATTAAATATTTTATTCCATGGTAAATATGATTTTAAATATTAAACTTTAGCACATTTGATATATAAAAAATATAACACTATAGTTTTGATTTATTTTAGTTTAAAGTCTCATATATAAGTATTTTTTATTTTTTTATTTTTAAATTTTATTTTATATGATGAAAATAAATAAATGAGTAAACAATTTACTTGTAGGGTACCTGAACTCGCAATAGGGAAAACTCATCATGTCTCTACCAATTTAAAGAAGTTATGTGATGCTTATGCAGTGCGTATGGGAAGTGTTTTTTATTCACGAGGCAGTTTGATAAGAAGACCGCACTACCTCAAACCTGCTCCACTGCCATCCCTATTCCTAGCGAGTTTTTTTTTTTCCCCATCCAGAAACCAAACAAGATTTATAAAACACAGTTAACACTCTTTCTCACACCCCTCCTTTTAGTTTTCATACAACAATAAATAAAATTTTACGTTTAACTCCACCATCAGATATTAAATTACTCTATACCTAACTAAAAAAATTTATTAAAAATTAAAAAACTAATATAAGGTAGGTATTTATACCTTTTGATTACATCAAAATCATAATAGCTCAATTATCCATAATTATCTTTGTGATCTTAAATATTATATATAAATATTATATAATATAAGATAATATTTAAGGAAAATAACTAAAATTATATGGATAAATAATCAATCATTTAATTGATTAATCAATTAAAGTATGGAATTTTTAATTGAATATTACTAGTGCAAGTCATTACAATTGAAAATTAATGAGATGAGACATTTAATGAGTGCATTATATATAATGTGATTATGTAGAATGGGGACATAACAAGATGTGTATCACAAATAATTTTCGTTAAATATAACAGATTTTAATCACATCAACTGATGACCATATATAGAATAATCTTAATATTGAGTTATTAGCATATTCTTATTTATGAAATCATGTCTTTTGATTTACTTGATATGGATTTGACTATTTAATCTTATACCTTGTATTTTAGAGACACGATAAAGTAATTAGGAATGTTAATATTACAATATAAAATCCATTTCTTCTTATTTGAGAAGTAGATAAATAATTCCCTTATGTGTTGATTCGAAACTTAAACGGTATAAGTGCTCAATTAATGTCATGAATTTATCATTCATTAGAAAATCAATGGTACTCAACAATAAAGTAGTTAATAGATTTTACCTAACTCTAATTATGAATTATTTATGGAGGATTAATCTGTATTTAGTGGCTATATCAAATGGATGACTATATTCTTTGAGTAATTTTATATCTACAATTTTAAGAGTGTAGTTTTAAGTTTTTAGTAGAATAATATTAAAATTAATAAAATTGATAAATTAATTAAAGAATTTGATTAATTATTAAATTTATTAGAGTTTGAAATTATAAATGTATAGTTCCTCACGTTATCTATATTAGTAATTGAATAAATATATTTGAGGAATCATATTTATTCTCACAAAAGTATGTGATATAAAATATAAAAAGAAAATGTTTACTTTTATCATTTTATTACTTAAATAATTAATTGAGAATTAATTGTGTAATATTAAAATTACATGACACCAATGAGTAAAACCTAATATATTTGCGCCTACTGTTATTGAGTGAGATCCACTAATATATATATTGAAATCTGTTAGTTTTTTTATTTTAAAATTATAAATATATATATTTAAAATTGGAATTTAAATTAAATATTTAATATATTGATATATATAAGACATGTATAATATATATATATATGAGTTATCTATATGTATTCAGAAGTGCCAAAAGTTGGCTTTCACCTACTTTCGATCAAAACTCACCCTTTTTTGTTGAAAGCATTTTTTTTTTTTTTTTTTGCTTTTAATGCTGTTGTCATTTTGTATGTGTTTTTTTAATTCTTTTTTATTCTTTTTGACGTTTTTTTTTATTCTCTCTTACTGTTTGTCTTTTTTTTTTGGTTGTTTGTCCATTTTTTAAAAACATTTTTGCACTTTTTTTCTTTTTAAAATTTTTTTATTGTCTTTTACTCTTTATCACTTGTTTTTTTTTTAAAACTATTTGTTCATATTTTTTAAAATCTTCTTGTAATTTTTAAAATTTTATATATTATCAACAAATATTTTTTATTCTATTGTAAAAGTTTTTTTCGTGTTTGTCTTTACTTAAAAATTTTAAATTATCATTATTTTAAAAAAAAAATCTAACTTTCCTTCTTAATTTTTTTAAAATTTATGTGTATTTAGACATCAATTTCTTTCTCGTATACTTTTTTCTTGTTAATTGTCTGCATAATAATAATTTTGTTTGATTATTATTGTAATATTTAATTTATTTTTTTGTGATTTTTTTTTTCTAAAATCTTGTTCCTCCTTTCAATTTGTCTCTATCAAAATAATCATTTTCTAAATATATCTTCACTTTTTCTTTTTATTTTTTAATTATGGTTCCTTTATATATTTTAAATCTTATATTTGTTAATTATGTCTCATTGAAATAATTTTTATTTTTATTAAAATGATTGCATTTTTATTTAAAGAATATTTTTCACTATTTAAAAAATTTTAACAAATATAATGCACACGTACGCGCATAAACTAGTATAGATATAAAAGTAAAATGAGTTTACTGATTCAATCAAACGGCAAAGTTAGACGTGTTTATATATTTATATATATTAATTGTTATTATATTATATTTAGAATATAATATAAAAGGTTTTCAAATTTGAATTGACGTTAATTTTAAATACTGGAAATATTCAAAATTGAGGATAGAATTTAAGGTAAACTATATTGCCTTATAAATAAGATTTTTTATCAAGATATATAGACTATCAGCAGTTTGAGAAATTACAAAGAGAAATGTTTTCTTATTGCACTTTTTGTTTTCTTATGTAATTAGATTAAAACAAAGATACACAAATTGTAAATGTATGAATCCTTGTACCATTTAAAAAATGTTCACTCATTCGTTTAATTAAGAGACGAAGATAAGGTATGAAAGACTATGATATCAAAAAACAAATGTTATTCACAAATTCGTGTGTTTTTTCATATACAAAATGACAGTAGAATTTAATATAGAAATCCTAATCCTAACTCCTAACTACACATAAAGAGCCGGTTGGCTCATACGTTTGTCTTTTCTAGAGGGACGGAAAAAAAACTCATGAAACGTTTAAACATAATGCATTAAATATATTTTATATTTAAATAAAAAATATTTATTTTGTATTTAAATATAATGTGTATTTTAATAAAAAAAATTTAATTATATTTTAGAGTTAAAAATTGACGTAATTAGTAAAAATAAATAATAAAAATGAGATAAAAAGAGAATATGATGTGAATAAATTTTTAAAAAATTATTTTTAAACTATTTCATCCGAAAACTCGTCCAAGATATTGTAATTGTCGTTTTTAAAACTCTTATGAGACGTTTGGTAAACGCATTATATTTTGATTGTATTTGAATGAAATTTGTTTTTTAAATATTGTATTTGGTTGAAAAGTATTTGTTTTGTATTTGAATGAAATGTGTGTTTAGATGAAAAGTATTTTAAAATTGAAAAATTGATGTGATTAATAAAAATAAAAATAAATAATAGAATTGAAAAATTAATATGATTGTTTTAAAAATATTTTAAATAATAATTATTTTTATAATACTGTTATAAAATTTATATTTGATATAAAATTATATTGTATTTAGATAAAATTAAAATATAATTTCTTTTTCCAAAGGACTCCTTATATTTTGCTTCTGATTCAATTTGCAGAACCATTGTCGTAAAGCTTAGGTGGTTTGGTAGCTCGGTGACTAGCAAAGTTTTGTCCTTTTAGAGAGTGCGGTGGTTCAAATCCCACTAGCAATCTTTTAAAATTTTTTTTTAATACTCTTCCCCAATTTCTTTCTTTTTGCCCTTTTTTTTTTAACTTTATTATATTTTTTCCTTTTTTCTTCAAAATATTATTTTTAATTGCTTTGAAATACTATTAGCGAACCTCCACCAACCACCGCTTTCTCTTTTTTTATTTTTTATTTTTAATTTATCTTACTTTTTATTTACCATTTTTGTTCTTTTCCAAAAATCATACCTTGTATCAGTTAACAAGACTTGCTTTTTTAAAACCTTACATTGTAGTCCTATTCGCCGATTATGGTCTCGATTCGGGATGTGCTACTTGACGCAGATGTAGGATTGTCCAGAGCACGTTTGATAAATATTTTTTAGTATTACGAAAACCAATTTTATATCAAACACAAAGTTTTTTATTCAAATACAATTATTTTCAATAATATTACAAAAATAATTATTATTCATAAAATTTTTAAAACAATTACATCAACTTTTTAATCTTAATTATTTATCTCTACTTTTACCAATCACATCAACTTTTTAACTCTAAAATACTTTTTATCTAAACACATATTTTATTCAAATACAAAACAAATAATTTTCAACCAAATACAATACTCAAAAAATAATTATATTCAAATATAATTAAAATGTAATACGTTTGCTAAACGCCCCTTAATCTGTTAATATAGCGAAAAGCCCATCAAGTTGACCTTAAAAAAAATTTTAAAAATTAAAATTAGTTTTTTGTCCTTTATTATGGAATTAGAAGGCTCAAATTATGAGGACAAAGTTAAACTTTAAGTTCAGCAGGAGTACAAATAAAGAAAACTATTAATCTTACATGTACAAAATCAAAATTGAAGTTCTAATATATTTCATGAAAAAAAGATTTAATGAATAAGCAAGTGCATCAATGTATTTTTTCTTAAAACATTAAGGAAGCGTTAATTTTCATCTCGATAAGAGCAATGCAAAGAAAAAAAATATAAAAAAGTTTAGCATCCTTTCAGGAGAAGCATGTAAATTTAATAAAAACATTTAGATGAAAACGATTTGAATGTAAATATTTAGATCATCATTTAAATAGATGTTAAATGTTAATATTTAGGGAAAAAATTTAGATGGAAATATTTAAATTTATATTTAAATAATTAATAAGAAATTTGAATTGATGAAATTAAAAAATACAAAAATTTAAAATATATTCTAAAAAATATTAATATGAAATTTATTTTATTCGTCTCAACATTCTATACATGAAAAATATAATCTAACTTGTATATGCAAAATTATTTACTTTTAAAATTTAGATCACATAGTTAGAATAATAATCATGAATAATAAAACTAAATGAAACATGTTATGTTCTAACTATCACTTCATTTGAGATCAAATTCAAAGCAGTATTCTTCAAACTACTCGTATATCATCTAAGGATCAATTAACTGATAAGTTATAGAGCCTCTATCTCGTGACCAATTCATCAAAATTCGAACTAAGATTGAACTTTCTTCTCAAAACTCCATCATATAAGGACATATTGGAGAATGTACATAATTTTAATTTTGTACTTTGTATATTTAGTTTATTTATTTCCTAACTTAAATCTATCTAAATTCTTTGATTCAAAAAATCCATAATTTGAGGAAAATCATTGATTCAAGGAAATCATCTAGATTAAAAAAGTTTAAATTGTATATTTTGTAATTTATGTATATATACATAATTTCATCGACGAAAAAAGCTATAGTATAATTTTTCAAATCTCTTTAGTTTCTAGTTAGGAATAAATAAAAGCCCATCTAAGAAAGTGTAGTTATACCATAATAAGCATGATTTGACCACCAATATTGTAAAAGAGAACTTATGACATGATTGAAAAACGTTTTATAGTGTTACAAAAATCAATTTTATATTAAATGTAAAGTTTTATATTCAAATACAATTTTTTTAACAGTGTTACAAAAACAATTACTATTTAAAAGTTTTTTAAAACAATCACATCAATTTTTTAACTCTAATTTTTTATCTATACTTTTACCAATCACATTAATTTTTCAACTCTAAAATACTTTTCATCCAAACATACATTATATAAAACAAATACTTTTCAATTAAATACACTACTTAAAAAACAAATTATATTCAAATATAATTAAAACATAATATGTTTACCAAACGTCCCATTAGCCATGTGAGATTGGATACAAGATGTTTTGGAGGTTACGAATGAATCCCAACTTAATCCAACGTGACTTGGGCTTTTATGTTTGTACCAACTACTTTTATGATTGTACCTAGTGCTACTACTAGCATCCCAAGCTCCTCGCCTATAAAATCAAGATCAAGCGCTTCTACCATTACTACTATAGAGAGAAGAAATAGCACAGTAATGGAGAGAAAAAAATAATAATGTAATAGTTAATGAACTATGATAAGATTCCATGACAAGAAAACCGTGTTTTGGTTGTTGGATTTGCACAAGGAATGCTGTTGATTTAACGAGTCTCCACCACCACCACCACCACCACCACAATGATGAGTGGTTGACCTTCCAACCTCCACCACCACCACCGCTACTATAATGATGGATTGACATTCCAAGCTCCACTACCACCGCTACTACTATAATGATGGTTGACATCCCAAGCTCCACTACCACCGCTACTGGTTTATAAATTCAAATCGTGTTTCTTCAACAACTTTATCATTGTTAATTATTACTCTCATTGTTAAATATTATTATTAAAAGGTAAAAATCAAAGCTGTCATTTAATTATCATTTGATGGACTTGTAGAATGGTCCTTTATACCATATTGCAAAATCCTGGTTAGATTTAGAGGGAAAAAAATGCTCAAGTTTTCACTGGTAGTTGATGAAGAACAAACAAATTGAATGCGAAGTAAACATTGACAATGGGAGCATGGGCTTATGCCATATACCACAAAGGTGAAATTTAATCATTGAATAAGAAGGTTATAGTACCATCAACCAACTTAGTTCAAAAGAGTAGTATCATAGCCAAAGGTACACAGCATCTCTAAAAACGGTTTTTACCATCCATATCTTAGGCAAGGTTTGCTACTTATTTTCTCGAAATAAAAAAGGAACTTTTGGTTTACGTCCCTAAATTTTTTCCTGATAAAACTCGTATGTAGAAATATACCAAGCCTTTCAAATTATACAGAATTGCAGATTGCCCAAAACACCCGTCCTTAACTTTTCGACGAAAAGTAAAACACTTATCCTTATGGTGTGTTTAGTACACACTTTTAAAGTGTATTGCATTTAAATATAATGTAATTCTAACCCAAATACACAAACATTTCCTTCAAATACCAATCACAACACATTTTAAATCTAATACAATCACTATTCATTATTTCACTTTTTCTATTACTTTTATTAATTACATCATATATTCTCTTTCTCTCTTTTTTTCCTCTCTACTTTTACCCATCACATCACATATTTATTATAAAAATATAATTTAAATACTTTTCACCCAAACACATATTACATTCAAATGTAATGCTAATACTTTTCTTCCAAATACAAATTGCATTCAATGTATTGTATTCAAACGCAATACAAATGCAATACGTTCACTAAACGGACCATTAATTCTTTGTGTTTGAGTTCACTTGAAATCAAGTAGCATTGCAAGTTGCAAAAAGAGGAAGAAAGAAGTTACATGTATCTAGCAAAAAGAGGAAGAAAGATGTTATATGTATCTAGTGTCATACAAACAATTCCTACAGGGAGGTAATTATAGAGAAATTTTCAAGCATATATCAGCAATTTATAGTGTGTTTGGTACACACATTTAAAATGTATTGCATTTAAATATAATACAATTTTCCTCTAAATACAAAAGCATTTCATTCAAATACCAATCACATCATATTTTAAATCCAATATAATCACTATTCATTATTTCACCTTTTCTATTACTTTTATTAATTACATCATATATTCTCTTTCTCTCTTTTTTTCCTCTCTACTTTTACCCATCACATCACATATTTATTATTAAAATACAATTTAAATACTTTTCACCCAAACACACATTGCATTCAAATGCAATGCTAATATTTTTCCTCCAAACACAAATTACATTTAATGCATTACATTCAAACGTAATGTAAATGCAATGCGTTCACCAAACGGACCATTATTTCTCATAACTAGTCTTGTGGTAATTTATAATGAACATAAAAACGAGAATCATCGGTCGCTAGCAAACAAACTATTGATACAAAACAAATACACAACAAATGTTAGCACAAATTGGAATCCTAGGAGGCTTGATCAATAAGCAAAGCAATCCTAAAATCACAATCAAATTAAGTGGTTTTTATTTTAGAATCAGCCCTTAAAAATAGTCTAATGCTTTGTTCGTACCCCAATATCCCTGAAAATTGCATTCACATACATTTCATACTAAATTCTCTACAGAAGCGTCTCTTGGATCGAGAATTAAATAAAGTACAATGATTTTTTTCTTACAAATGAACAAAAACAAGTCATCTGACTTTATCATACGTCCTCCATAAGATCAGTACTATTCTTTTTCTTTTTTTTTCCTTTTTTCCTTTATAAGTATAGACTGAAAGTAAATCATGTAAACAAGGTTAAAAGTATGAAGGAACAAAATCCAAATTGGAGAGAATAATGTGTAGCATTACTGAAATGGATAATGAAAGCTAAAGCAAATTGGAAATATACCAATCTGAATAAGAATGGTAGCATCAAGTTCTAGTAAGAATGAATTATCTCAGTCACATCTTTCTTGATTCTGCACTTGTACTCCAACATAATTAAATTAAATAACTATCAAATCAAAATTGAAAAGTTGAAAACTCATAATTCTAACTATCAAAAATCAATTACATACAGGGATAAAACAGAGAAACAAAACATAAATATCAAGTCTCCAGTAGTAGAAGGGCAAAAGTTCCAACCACCCAACCGATGAATTAGCAACTTATTGCATGATTTTAAAACTGAAAAGGATATCTCTGAAAACCAACAACCAATGCAAAACAAACTAAATAAGAATTCTTAATATTAAAAAAAGATAGAGAGAGTCAAGTTACCCACATCCAATATGCTTCCAAATCAACAAGCAAAAAAAAAAAAAAAAAAGAAACTAATATTCAACATCATGTATCCAAAAACTTTTTCATGCAAGAGAATAAAAATATTATATAACATTCATCTGCAGTTTTTGAAAGGGGAAAAAATAAAAAATAAAAAAAGAGCAGCAATTAATAGAAAGGAATTAAGATATAAGAGAGATAATTTAAGTTATTTAACTAAAATTCTAAGCGAGAAATCATCTAATCAAACAGTCATTTCACTAACTGACTAAAAAATCTAAGGTATTTTAGTAGCAGTGAAGTGGAATATTCACGACAATGAAATCTAAGCAGAAATTGGGGAATTAAAAAAAGAAAAGAAAAGAAAAGAAACAGTTAAGAAGTTGAAGCAACATAGGCAGCAAATTTAGGATTAGGGTAAAAGCAAGACTCAGAACGACTTTTAACGACGACAATAACATCGTACCGGAAAAGAGGTGGAATCGTCCTTGGAGACGGCGGCTGGGTGTGCGAAAGACTTGAGAATGATGGGCTTCGAGTTCCGATCAACGAGCAAGGGAAGAAAAGGATACCCGAAGGAAGAAAGTAAAAAAAATAAAAAAAAAAAGGAGGAGGAGAAGATGATCGAAAGAGAGATTAGAGGGAGAAAGAAAAAAGGAAACCCAAAGGAAAAAAAAAAAAAAAAAAAGGGGAAGAAGAAGATTATGATCGGCAGAGACAGCGAGAGAAAGAACGGAGAAGGAAGGACCCAAGGAAAAAGGATGAGGAAAAAAGGCAAAAAAAGAAGGAAGAAAGAAAGATATATTTTGACACGTGGCTAATCACAAAGGTGGACGAAAGCTGGAAGTACATCGAGGGGTTCGGGGAGATTTTAAAGATATTTTTTTTGGATTTGTAAAAAATTGTTTTAAAAAATATGTTTGAGAGGGTAAATTATTTAGGATAAAAAAGTTAAAAAATAAAAAAAATTTAAAAAAAATATATATTTTTTTAAAATTTTTTTATTTTATTTAATTTTTAAAAGAAATTTTATTTTATTTAATTTTATATATATAAAGTTATGAATTTTTAAAATTTAGAGTTTATTAAATTATTTTTAGAGATATAAATAGTAAAAAATGATAAATAATGTAAAAAAGCATTTTAGAGGTTTGTTTTTTTTTTTTGGTGCCAACTCCCGGACGTTCTTTTTAGTTTACGTGGCATGCCTAAAATTGGATGTGGGTTAAAATAGATAAAATAAATTGTTTAATTAAAATTTATTCTTTTTTTTGTTAGATATTAAAATTTTTTTATATCTAAAATGATTTTTTTTCTCTTAAATTTTTTTAAAATTTAGTCTAAATTTGAAATAATTTTCTCTTTTTTATTCTTTTAAGTATTTTTTTAAAAAATATCATAAAATTATATCTTGACTTAATTTTTATCATACATAAAATATCTCTTGGAAAAAAAAAAAAAAAAAACTATTAGTAAAGTCTAAACTCATCGGTAATCACCTCTCCCATCTATGTATTACTTCAAAGCTAAAGTCTAAACGCGTGGGGCTAATGAGTCAACACGACAAATTTGGGAGAAGAAATCATAAATGAGGCTCAACCTAGTTCTGAAGATTCAATCAATCCTTTTTTTTTTTTCCTTCTTTCAGGTGCTTCCAAATTGCCAATATCGCGTCACGGTTGATTGCCAGAGGCAAAACTCAGGTGCAAATTTCTCACCTTATTTTTTTTTTTGATAAATTTTTATGCATACATTTTTTTTTTATATTTGTATTCAATGGTAACTAATGATTCCTTTAGTACCACAATAAATTTATATTACATTTAAATATTATTTAATTTTTATCTAAACACAAAAATTTTACATTTAAATGTAATTTTTCAACGATGTTACAAAAACAGTTACTATTCATTTATTTTTTAAAAATAATTATTTATTAGTTTTTTAATTTTTTTTATTTATATCATACTTTTTCTTTTTTTAATTTTTTTTATCTATTTTTATCAATTACATCAATTTTTTTACTCTAAAATATAATTTAAATATATTTTTATCTAAATACACATTTTATTCAAATATAAAATAAATACATTTTAATAAAATATAATATTTAAAAAATAATTATATTTAAATATAATTAAAATATAATACGTATACCAAAACTATTATTAATCACTTATTCAGCCCTTCATTTTCCAGTCAAATTAAGCATGTACGTATCTCTTGACTTTCGTTACCACGTGTACCGGCTGCAGCAACCTAGCAAGGAAACGACAAGGCAAAGCGCTTGCAAGTTTGGTAGTTTTTGCTCCAGGCTTTGTTAACTAATTCCTGCAAATTGGGATTATGAAATTGATTATATCTAACGATCTGATTTATTAATATATATCACTCTGTAATATGTCTTCGGCCCTAGAGAAATTGAATTCAGCTATGATTCCATTATTTTGGCTGATAATGACGTTTGTCGTTCATGCTGAGAATACTATTTGGTGACTTAGCATTCGTTTGGTGAATGCATTACGTTTGCATTGTGTTTAAATGTAATGTATTAAATGTAATTTGTATTTAGAGAAAAAATATTAACATTGCATTTGAATGCAATGTGTGTTTGGGTGAAAAGTATTTGAATTGTATTTTAATAATAAATATGTGATGTGATAGGTAAAAGTAGAGAGAAAAAAAAGGGGAGAGAGAAAATATATGATGTTATTAAAAAAAGTAATAAAAAAATGAAATAATAAATAGTGATTGTGTTGGATTTAAAATGTGATGTGATTGATATTTGAATGAAATATTTTTGTATTTGAAGAAAAATTACATTGCATTCAAATGTAATATAAAAATAATGTGTTTGCCCAAACGTCGGCTTAGTCTTGCTGACTTTTATGTTCTTTTATGTTCTTTTAGCTAATAGAAATTCCATAGTATGGGTTCAACTAGTTTTTATTGTGTCTTAGTTGGTATGGGCTATCTTTGTTCAGGATTATGCACTCTTTTTTGTTGCAGTGATTATTTCTTTGCAAGGGTTTTAATGAGGTTTCTCATACAACAGTAGGTCTTGCGTTCTTTCCAACCCTTTTAGCGTCTGTTGTTTTTATTTTTCATTTTTTCTTAATTTTAATTTTTTTATATTTTATTCCGGCTTAAATTTTAATTTAATTTAGTCCTCAAAAAATATACGTTTGTCTTTCTTTGCCCACCACCACAACTAAACCAGTCGTCCGATATTTGATTGCGATAGTTGTTTATTGTTTCCTCTAGGTTATCGCATATAGTGTCATATATTTTGTAGACGCTATAATAGTGTTGCAATGGTTTCTTCAGGATTGCTTTTCATCCTCTGTATCGTATTCGTTGATCTCGTCACTTCTTTAGCATCTGCTCAAGTCCTCTATGAATACGGTCAAAACGATAAAGGAGATTACATTGACAATAGCACTGCCTACCAATCGAACTTCAGTCACTTGTCCAGTATCATCCTCTCCAGCGACGGCAATGACAATGGATTCTTCTACAATTTCTCTTACCGCCAATTTCTCCGACAAAGTTTATGAGAGTGGACTCTGTAGAGGAGGCATCGAGCCCGACGTTTGTAGCAGTTGCCTCGGTCATTCTTCATCCCTTCTTTCCCAGGTTTGGCCGAACAATAAGGAGGCAATCGCAGGATTCGACGAGTGTATGTTGCACTTCTCAAATCGCTCTTCCTTTGGCCTCATGGAAACTCACCCGAGATTCTACTCATGGAACGCCCAGAAAGTCGCATCCAATTGCGTAAATAGCTTTTTTAGGAAACTTATAACCTTATTAGATGACCTGAAATCTCAAGCTTTGGCCGGAGGCTCTTTTCGCAAATATGCAACCGGAAATATTAGCACAAGTACTGCTTGCTTTCGAACCATATATGCACTTGTACAATGTATGCCAGATTTGTCTCAGTTGGACTGCCAGAATTGCCTGGATGAAGTTTTTGGAGATGTTCCACCGTACTATGTGAGGGTCGGAGGAAGAGTAGTTACTCCAAGCTGTAACTTCAGGTACGAGGTTTATCTCTTTTATGGACGTGCATATGAATCACTATCTACAGCACAATTGTCTGGTCGTCTACCGTCGGCTTACACTGCAGCTATACAAGGTATACTTATGTGTGTGTGTGTGTGTGTGTATCCTTAAAACAGCTCCTTTAGTATTTTATTGTTTTTTAGCATGTTGAGAGACGAGCATATGGAATTTGATCTTTTGTATTTGCAACTTAACTGAGCCGTTAGAAGTTGTAAGGATAGTTTTGTGGGAATAATATAAAATTTGGATTTGGGAAAACTTGACAATTGGTAATCAAGCAAAAGAGCAGTCGAAATTTTTATTAAAGAACACTAGCAAGCTGCTGTGTTACAAAACAGAAAACGCAGCTCTTGTCTCCAAGGTTAGAATGAGCTTTTAGTGTGTTAGCTCACAAAATAGAAAAAGCAAGAAATCAGCTAGTGTTTCAAAGTGGTGGAGATGATCAAATGAAGTAGATAGCTAAGGTATATGTAGGCTTTGATCGGCGATAGCAGTATGTAGTCGGTGCCTTTCATCTTTTTTTGCCGCCCACATTAATTTTCATCCTCTTCTTAGGCCAGTATGTGAAACCACATTTCCAAATTTTTTGTCTTTTTCTTCGACTAAAAGTTGTTCACATATTCAAATATTTTATAATAAACTCAAACTTTAAATTAAAATCCATGACTTTATTATTTAAATTTTAAATTAGATGACTTTTTTTTTTTATAAATTACAGAATTTTATAAGAAAAAAAATATTTATACCGATATTTTTTTTAAATATATTTTAAGATTTTATTTTATTTTTTTCAAAATAGTTTTTTTAAGTTAAATGCACATTTTTAAAATTACATCTCATTTTTAATTCAAAAAAAAAAAAATCTCAAAAACCTTCCCAACTGGCCCTTAGTAATTTGATTGGTTGAGGTTTGCTGTTAATTGCTCATCACATGTAATTAATGAGTTACTGCCAGCTTAAGTAAACTCATGGAATTGGATGAATGATTCAGCTACTTGCACCCTCCGTACGGTTGGCTTCCAACATGTCTTGTGTTCTCATTTCTTGGAGTTTAAGTATTTATTGTTCAAGAATCTTCTTCACTCTTCAACAAACAAATCTCTCTTACGTTCCCTAGCTTTTATTGATACAGCTATGATAATTTTCTTGGCATTTTTGGTAGAACTATCAAAGAAGATTTCTGGTTTCTTGCAGGAAAAAGGAGAAACAAGTTTGAAATTAGCTTCGTAGTTGTACCAAGTACTGTTGTTTTATTGGTTCTAAGTATCTTCCTCGGCATTTACTCAAGAGTGAAGAAGGAAAATAAAAGTGTTGAAAGTAAGCAGATGCTAACTGATTTTCAATTATTATATGAAAAATGTAAGCTATATGTACCGTCCAACGGAAAGTATATCTACTGAATCTAGCTTGTTTGGAAAATATGTTTGAACCATAACTCAAACTTTTTTCTTATAATGTTTTCTATTACAAATATTTGAATTTAAACCAAAACTTCATATAGAAACCTATGAACCAAATGAACTATGATAAATGTCTTTTTCAAGGCCTGATATGGAAATTTAACTTTGGTTAATTGATATTGGTCAAGAACTCCCCTTGTCTGAAGTTGAGGAAGAAATTGAATGCGCGAAATGCTTACGATTTGATTTCAGCACAATCAGATTTGCAACTAATAACTTTTCGGAGGAAAATAAGATCGGAGAAAGTACCGTACTTAGTCTTGTTTACAGGGTAAGGTTATTCCTAAACTTAAAATGATCATTAATTAAGTATATTCTTTTTTTGTTCTGAAATTAATTTCAAAATGGGGTGCCTTTTGTTTGTTGTTATAAATTTCCAGGGTGGACTTCGTTGTGGACAACATTTTTGTGAAAAGATTCTGCGAACATGGTTCATATCGAGAATATTTTAAAAATGAAGTGAAATTATCTTCTAAGCTTCAGCACCGCAATCTTGTTAAGCTCCTTGGTTTCTGCTTGGAAGGAAATGAAAGGTCTCTTGTCTACGAGTTTGTCCCTACGAGCCTCGATCTCCTAATATTCGGTATCTTTTGCAATTTTTCTTTCATCAAATGATGATAGACTACGTTCACTTTATACCATATTACACATGGGCTTTATGATTAATAATAATGAAGCTCTATATAATTCCATGAAGACGTAGATCCACTCAAGGTCATGCACACATATTTGGGTTGGGACAGGCGATACAATATTATAAGAGGCATTGCTCGTGGTCTCCTTTACCTTCATGAGGATTCTGGTTTGACAATCATTCACAGTGATATCAGAGCAAGTAAAATTTTATTAGATGAAGAACTGAACCCTAAGATCTTTGGTTTTGAAAGGGCAGAGTTGATTGACGATATTGATCAAAATGAAGATGCATCAATTTTTCTGCATGTGTCGAGCAGTTTGTAAGTACATTAAGTACCTGGTTATATTTTTATGTCAAGTGTTCTGTCACTCTATTTTTAGGTAAATGATGAGAGAATGCAATTATGCCCTGCAAATTAGTTATTTTGTAGGCTAATTTGCACCACAGGCAGGGTAAAAAAAAAAATTGAAACAGGGTATATAATATATGAAAATCAAATCGTTGATCACGCTTTAATGTTGTGTAATAATGGAATCAGTTAGACCATAATTAACGTTAGAAGTTATAATCAGCTTAGGAACAAGCTAAGAATGATTAAGCTATACTTTCATATTACTTAAAGCAGATCAATCTCGTTACAGGAAGGGATATCTTGCTCCAAAGCTCCTCCAAGGGGGGCAGATTTCAATGAAGGCTGATGTGTTCAGTTTTGGAGTGTTACTTCTAGAAATAGTGACTGGACAGAGATCATATAAGCCTCTATGTCAGGACAAGCCTGATGAAGATCAAGAACCTACCCTCATTCTCACGGTGAGAGCATCTTTAATACAATGAAAAATTATGTAACAATGGTAAATTTTTGACATTTGAATAGAAAAAAGTAGTCTCTAATAATTTTTTTTTTTTGGTTAAATTTGTCATATACGAAATTTTACGTAAATTTATCACATGGTCTAGCCATTATCAATAGTTATTGTCAAATTTAACATTTGATTCTTATTAAATGTTGTTTTGACTTTTCATGTAATTTATTATACTATTTTATTCAAATACTAAAATTCACATGTGATTTATTATACTATTTTATTCAAATACTAAAATTCACTTTTATAAGTTCTGAAGTAAAATAATAACGATAAGAAAAATAAAAAAATAACATTATGCATTAAAGCATAAAATAATAGATAATACTTCAACTTAAAAAAATAATAATAATGTTATTTTTTATTTTTTTATATTAAATATAATATTGATATAGACAAATACATTCAAAATATTCTAAAGACTGAACATTTGAGCAGGAAAGGAAGTGGTAGTAGTAAACTCGAATTTTCTTAGTTGTATAAAATGCGGCGTTGACACTGTTGGAATGATAAGTAGTTATCTCTGTGGATGCGTCCAAGTTCATTGTAGGCATGGAGAAACTGGATGGACGGGACGGCCTCTGATCATGTAGATCCCCAAATAAAAGATGGTAACGGCTGTGAAATTATGAGGTGCGTTCACATTGGATTGTTGTGCGTCCAAGAGAACAAAGATGTTAGACCAACCATGAATTCGGTTGTTCTCATGCTTGGCTGCGACTCTTTCCCTCTGCCTGTCCCCTCAAGGCCCGGATCTTTCCAAGAAATTAGTAGAAATGAGTTAATTGGGCCATTTTCATCGTCTGATTTTAATGCAAGGGTTAGTGAATCATCAGATGAAAATTTTGCAACAAGTCTTCGGAAGAAAATTCTGTACTGTTTCCCTGCAAAAGGTTGGGAATCAATGAGTTGACTTGGTCAAAACTAGACAATTTGTATCATTTATTATGAGATGTTATCAACGTTAATTATTATTATTATAAATGAGTTCTATATATGGTATTTAGATATGTTATTCTGTTATTTTGTCTTGATGTTAGACCAACCATGAATTCAGTTATTCTCGTGCTTGGCTGCTACCCTTTCCCTCTGCCTCTGCTGGCCCCCTCATGGCCCGGATATTTCCAAGAAAATAGTAGAAATGAGTTAAACGGGCTATCATCATCTTATTTTAATGCGAGAGTTAAAGTGAGGTCTTGAATGGTTTACGAGTCGGGTCCGGAATGAAATAAAATTTTAAATTGAAACTGATTGACTTAATTAAAATTTTTATTGACTTTTTGAAAATACTACTACCTTCCAAGAAAACAGTAGAAATGAGTTAAATGAGCCATCATCATCTTATTTTAATGCGAGAGTTAAAGTGAGGTTCCAAATAATTCACGAGTTAAGTTCGGAATAGAATGAAATTTTAAGTTGAAAATGATTAATTTAGTTATAATTTTTATTGAATTTTCAGAAAAAGATAAAACTAGAACTAAAATTTTAGATTCGAGTTGATGAAATAAATGGGGCCTAAATCATCTGATGATAATTTTGCAACAAGACCTGAAAAGAAAATTCCGTGCTGTTTCACTGTAATGGGGGGAAAATCAAGGAGTTGAGTATGTCAAATTTAAACAATTATATCATTTGTGAGGAGATGTTATCAACCTTAAATATCATTATAAATAAAAATTGAGTCTTCAACATGGAATTCAAATCTATTGTTTTATTATTCTATTTTTATGATTGTTACTTTAATAATATTGTAATATCTCATCAATTTGTTAAATAAATTTTAGTATTTAATATCTCATCAATTTGTTAAATAAATTTTAGTATTTAATATTTTCATGTGATTAAATTTTTTAATATAGATGATTTTACATAATGTTATTGACAAACTATCAATAAAATAAGAAATTCGAGACAATTGATCTTAGTTTTAAATATTAATATAAGATTTATTTTTTACTAGTTAACAATGCTTAAAATCACAAATATTTTAAAGCATCGTTCGAAATTATTTCTCAAGAAGCCACCATTTTCGCTTGGGTCGATCACTGTGGTCGATGTGTAATATCCTTAATTATATGCAATGCCAACAATACCAAATTTAGTGATTAAGGGTGCACTGAATTTTCTCTCTATCTAATCCTATATGCACTTCCTTGAGCAAAAATAAAAAATAATAAACAAATTAATCCTATTTGCACTCCCAATCCTATGGTTGAGGTAAGTCGAAGCCTCCCTATAAATGTGGTGTCAATTTTTAAAATAAAAAAATTTTTTATTCAAAAATAAAATTTTTTTATTACTCACATACGAAAATTTAGAAGACTTCATTTTTTTAAAAAAATAAACATTTGGTCTAAAAGGGGAAAATTTCCAAAAGTGAAGACGAAAGCAAAGTCTCCGTTTGGATAGAATGTCCATTTTCAAAATGGAATATTTTTCCACTTTTAAAATGGGAAAACTTTTTCGTCCAAAAGTGAAAAATTATTTGGATAGATAAAAAAATTTTCATTTTTAGAAAGAAAAGACATTTTTGATTTTCAATAAGTGAAAATTTTTTTAATGCTCATACACAGAAATTTAGGATGTTCTTTTTTCAAATATTAACATTTGATTCTTAAAGTGAAAACTTTCCAAAAGTAGACCTCCAAAACATAGGGAAACAAAGGGGGTATTTGTTTTTGTTTTCGAAAATAATTTTCCATTTTCAAAAACATAGAAAACGAAAACGGTCTCAAAATAACGTTTGTTTATTCAACGTTTTCAAAATCATTTTGAAAATATCGTTTTCAACTATATTATTTTTTTGGGTTTTTTAAAAACAAAAAAAAGTTGTTTTCACTTTTTGTTTTCGTTTTCTCCCTCCATCTCCTCTCTCTCTCTCTCTCTTTCTTGTCTGTACAGCGTCAGTGATGATCATATCCAACGATGACATCCATCTCCTACAAAGGCTAATAATCATGGACTAGTAACGATGACGACGGCCCCCTCACGACATGATCATCGACTTATGACCTAAATCTAACCATCACTACCACCTAGAACTCAGATCACCAATCTCTTCCACCCCTATCGCTTATTGCAAAACCTACCAGCAAAGTTTTTTTTTTTAATTATGACTAATAATTTATTTTTTATTATTTTTTTAAAATTAAAAATAAATATGTTTTTATAAGATACTCACTTATAAAATGAGTTTTTAAAATATATAACTAAACAAAATTTCATTTTTATGTTTTTCAGAATATACACTCAGAAAATATAACCAAACATAATTTCAGAAATGATCTCAACACAATTTTCAAAACATTCTCATTTTCAATTTTTTTAAAAACAGAAAATATTTCAAAACCAATACCAAACACCACCAAAGTATTTCTCAGCAAAATTAAAAAATAATAAACAAATAAAGGGTAAATTACTTATTTGATCTGTAATTTTTTTTTACAAAGTTATAGTTTGATCCTCAATCCTTTTAATGACTGAAAGCTTCATAAATTTTATAAAATGATACAAAATGGTTGTTTTTGCTAACAAAAAATATCAGGGAAATCAATTTTAGTCTTCATTTCTGAATACTAGTCTATACAGTATATGAGTTATTGGTTTTCTATTAGTGACTGAAAACTCTATTAATTCTTTAAAATAATACAAAATAATCTTTTTTACTAATAAAACATATCAAAAAATCACTTTTAATTTTAATTTTTAAATATCAATCTATGTTACATATAAATTATTAATATTTTATTAATAATTATTTAAATTATTATTATATTAATTAATTATATCTATTAATATAAACATAATACATTAATACATGAAAAATGGCGTTGAAATTGATATTCTTACTATTATTCACAATGAGGAAGACAGATTCTCTTTTTGACTTCCATAGATCGGTCAACTCCAAAATCTTTACACCCAAAACGCGTTACGCTGCCTCAAGGTAAAATTCTCACCATATTTACGAAAAGAAAATCAAAAAATATATTACAAAAGACAAAATTATTTTAGGATATAAGCCAGCGTGTTTGTCTGCGGCTGCGTTTTTTTTCCCCCTTTACTGTTAAAAAATAATTTAAAAAAAGTGACTTATTACTTAAAGGTGTTTGGGTGAGATATTTAGAGATTTTTTTTTTAAAAAAAGTTATTTTAAAAAATATGTTTGGAGGAAAAATTGATTGGGGTATAAAAATATAACATTTTAAAAAATATTTAGAAAAAATATTAATATGAATATTATTTTATTCCTCTCGAAATTATATGTAATTTAAAAAAAATTATCTCATTTGGACTTGTATAAATAAAATTATATATTTTTAAAATTTAGAATTTACTGTAATATTTTAAAAATATAAATAGAAAAAATAATAAAATATTATAAAAAAGATGTTTTGGATGTCTCCAGAACAATACCCCAAACGAAGCCTTAGGCAACATCAAGGAAAATACCATTCAATTTCTAACGACCATCCGCCGCGGCCTTTGTCTCTCTACTTAGTCCATTTTCTTATGCACGTTTCTTGTTTTTCCGTTCATAGTATAAGCTGGGCTCTTTTATTTATTTATTTATTTTTTTCTGGAGATTAGTTTTTTAGTTTTAGGCTGCTCTTTAGTTTCATCAGATCTGCAATCATGAAGACAACTTCCTATTTTCGTGATCATCCATGTTGGGCACGACAAACTGAGAATAAGAGGATAAACGAAGGTGCGTATCTATATATATATATATATATATATAACATATAATGGTGTATTATTTATTTCTTGTCTGCTTAAACTCCTCTTGGTTTTGCTCACTTACGCCCAAAATTTTTTTTTTTTTTTGTGGGTTTGGCTTTCTTGTAGTTAGCTTTTTGTTTCCTTTAATTTGATCCTAATGCAAAAAAGTATTTAACAGATTAATATATGTTTTTCAAACTGATTTTTTTATTTTTATAAAAGGAGTTATAATTTTTATACACGGAGTTATCCCACAAGTGGGATCTCCTGCGTCTTTTCATCACCATTAGTTTGAGAATAATTTAATTTTCACCATTTTTCAAATATAAAAATAAAAATATATTCAACTAATTAAGTTTCTAGAGGGGTTTAGGGGGTATTTTAAAGATATATTTTGAATACTTTTTTTTTATATTTTTACTATTTATATCTATAAAACTTTAAATTAAGGTTAAACTTTAAAAATTAATAATTTTACATATATAAGTTCAAATGAAATATATATTTTAAATTACACAGAATTTCAAAAGGAATGAAATAAAATCCATATCGATAATTTTTTTCTGAATAAATTTTCAAGGGTTTGTTTGGATCTCGAGTTCAAATTAAAACATTTGGGTTAAGCTTAAAATGATTTGAACCATAAAATGAACCTTGTGTTTAGTGCTTAAGTTTAAATTAGAGAATTTTATCTTAAGCTAAAAGTGTTTGAATGATAAAAGTTAAATTTGAACTTGTATTGAAATTATGCTTTCCTTATTTTTTATGTGTTTAATATAAATTTTTTTTATATGAGAGAAGATTTATAAATAATGTTTTTGAGTTTAAAATACTATATAACTTATGAACTAAAAAGTTTGAAATGGACTAGTAAATTAAATACAGGATTGAGTTCAAACTCAATATTTTGTATTCGAACCTGTAATCCTAACAAACCCTAAGATTTTACACTTTTCACTCCAAAATTTTTTTTTTTCTAAATACATTTTTCAAAATGCACTTTTCTTTAACCTCCAAAACACATTTCTAGAACCTCCCCGAAACATCCACTTAGTCATTTTTCATTAAATTTTCATTTGGATAAAGTGTCTATTTTTTAAAATGAAAAAAAAAGTCTTATTTGGGATTATAAAGTTTTTCTATCCAAAAATAAAATAGTATTTGGACAAGTAAAAAAGTTTTCATTTCTAGAAACACGAAAATTTAGAATGCTCATTGTTTTATAAATGAACATTTTATCTAAGAGTGAAAAATTTTCGTGTCCACACTTGTAAAACAAAGGCTAATAGTTATCTAGTAAATTTTTTTTTTATTCCATGTTACATTGATAAAACACAATTAGTTGAATACTGAATGATTAGTTTTTCATTTTCTTTTGTAATTTTTACTAAATTAAAAAAATATCTAATAATATGTTTAAATAGGAGGTTTATTTTTGAAAATGAAACATTTTTATATATAAAAAATAAAAAATTGTTTAGATTTTTGAATGAAAGTAAAAAATTATTTGGATGAGTAAAATTTTTTTTCTAAAAATAACTCTTTTTTTAATTTTAAAAATAAAAAATTTTAGGTATTCACGTATAAAAATTTAATAACATCAATTTTTTTAAAATAAAAAATTATTTATTTTTTAAAAATTGAAACTCCTAACTTTTTTCTCAGAGAGAGAGAGAGAGAGAGAGAGAGAGAGCGCCTTAAATTAGAGTATATCGTCTGTCTCCAAAAGATATTTGGCACACCAAGCATAATAACAGAGCTGCTAACACAGTTAAAATCAGGGCCTTTCACCGTTAACTTTCGTTGAAAAAAAAAAGAAAAAGAAAAGAAGAAAAGAGGAACTTTATTGCTTCGTCTTTCACGTTTCACTCTCTCTAGCGTACTCCCTGTCATCTTCTCTTTCTCCCGATAAGGCAGAAATTCTCCCTAAAAAACCATTCAATCAAAATCCCTCAATCTATCACTAAAGAAACCAAGCACTTCAAACTCAGACCCATCAAACACCATTCAATCCCTTTCTCGACTTACCTTCGACGGAGGAAATAGATATTTATGTTTATCTGTAATTATTTGGGTTAGATTTCTTTGATTAGTTATTTAATTTAGATTTTGAATTTATTTATATTATAAAGTTAAATTTAGATTTAAATTTAAATAATCAAAGTAGATTTAAATCAATTTTATAATGTATATATACGAGCCCCACTTATTATATTTCTTATTAATATGAATCTTAATTCCTTTGTTGTTGTTAATTTGCAGACGCTCGTTCCTTTTACTTTGTTATTTCGTTATTTGATTTCTACGGAAGGATCGTCCGAGGATTTTTTATTTTATTTTATTTATTTGTTAAAGGTAGGTTGAATGACCATAGAGGTTCTTAGGGAAGAAAATCGTCTTTTATGGGTGAATTTGAATTCGTACAAAAAGATTGCAATCTTCAAGAGAGAGGCCTCAAAAGCCTGGTCCCTCTAATATCAGACACCTTTGATTCCCTTCCCTCTCTCTCTCTCTCTCTCTCTCTCTGAGATGGCTTGGAAAAAAGAAGGAAATAAAATTCAAAAAAGAAGGAAAGAGAAATAGTTTAACCCAAAAAAAAAAAAAAAGTTTACTTCAAGCTTTTTTAAAATTTTTTTTCTCATTAAAAAAAAAGATATGATTTTTTTAAATATATTTTCTATATCATATTAAAAAAAAATCGTTTTTCTAATTTTTTTATAATATATATTTTTGAATATTATTTTTTCATTTTACACAATTCTTTTTGTTTGCAAGAAGAAAAACTTTTTACAGTGTAAACATCATTTCACTTTAAAAAACAAAAGGATTTTCTTGTTTAAAGTAAGAAAATTTTCTTTTTAAAATGGCCCTCCTATTTAACCAGAGGAGAGATATATTGAATTTATCTTACGACACTAAGCCCACGTTTGAGACGAGCTTTTTTTTAGCATTGCATTTAAATACAATGTAATTTTCCCTCAAATACAAAAACATTTCATTCAAATACCAATCACATCACATTTTAAATCCAACACAATCACTATTTATTATTTTACTTTTTCTATTATTTTTATTAATTATATCATATATTCCCTCTCCCTCCTTTTTTTCTTTTTACTTTTATTCATCACATCACATATTTATTATTAAAATATAATTCAAATACTTTTCCCCCAAACACACATTGCATTCAAATGCAATACTAATACTTTTCCTCCAAATGCAAATTACATTTAATGCATTGCATTCAAACGCAATACAAATGCAATGCGTTCACCAAACGAACCCTAAATTATTAAGTTATTATGGTGTTGATATATAATCTGGACATTCATTTACCCTGTATTAGCTATTAATAATGGGTTTTATCTAAATCTATATAACAAAACGAACATCTATCCCTTCGTTCGCAATGATTGGTAAAATATAACCTTCACATTTTGAACTTTGTTTTATTTTTATACTCCTGTGAACTTTTCAATTGTGTTATGCATTTAATAGAGAAAACATACCCCCTATGACAATAAATCTGTTTGCAGTTATATTCTTCTTGTAACAAATATCTTTTCCAATTATCCTTTCAATTCTGTATATATGGTACGTATGATGTTGCAACCAATTTTAAAGCTGAATTTTGTATATGTGACTCTGTCAAAAATTATGAGAAAAGGAGTCTTGTATTTTTATTGGTAATACGTTTTCCACAATTTGCAGGCCATTTTAATGGACAGTTTTCAATGGTTTCTTCAAGGACGCTTTTGTTTGTTTGCCTCATATTTGTTCTTTTCAGTCAAGTACTGTCAGTCCAGCAAAGCTTCCCGCACGAATATTATCTAAACGAGAATGGCAATTTCACCATCAATAGTACCTACCAGGCCAGCCTCAACCGTGTCCTGTACTCTATCCTCCTCTCAGCCGAAGGCGAAGGTAAGAGCAACGGCTTTTACGCTGCTTCTTACGGCCAAAACTTCTCCAGAGAAGTTCACGGAACTGGACTCTGCCTGGGAAATGTTGAGCCTCACGCTTGTCATAGTTGCCTCAAACAATCTACAAAACTTCTCACCCAGACTTGCCCAAACCAGGAGGAGGCATTTGGCGTGTTCGACGAGTGTACATTGCGCTACTCAAACCGTTCCTTGATTGGCGTCATGGAAACGCATCCAAGATTCTGTTGTTTGAACAAACAAAATGTATCATCCGTTGACATGGATAGCTTTTCACAGGTTCTAAAATCCTAATTCGAAAACCTGAAAAATATAGCTGCAGCCGGGGGCCCTCTTCACAAATATGCAACAGGAAATGCAAGCTCTCTTCAATATCCAAAAACCATATATGCACTTGCGCAATGCACCCCAGATTTATCGCAGATTGAGTGCAAAAATTGCTTGGATGAAATCTTTGGAGAAATTCAACGGAAATATGGGAGGGTAGGGGGAGTAGTTGCTCCCAGCTGTAACTTTAGGTACGAGGTTTACCCCTTTTATGGGCAAGCACGTGAAACACTATCAGCAATTACCCCGGCGAATCCTCCTCCATCTTTCACCAACACCAAAGCTAGACAAGGTTTTTTTTTTTTTTTTACCTCTCCTCAATTGTACGAAACATTATAAATGACTTGATCTTCTCGATCTTTTGCTACTAGCTTATAATTTTCTTCTGTTTTAGATTGATCTTGTTTGCATTATTAATGACTTTGACCGAAAGGAAATTTCTGGCTTTTTCAGCAAAGAAGAGTCACACCTTTGGAACCAGTGTCGTAGTTGTATCAACCGCTGCTTCAGTGGCACTTATTATCTCCATCGGGGTGTACTCAAGAGTGAAGAAGATAAATAAAAGAGTTGAAGGTAAGTTCATACGACGTCTCATCTTAATAAATCATCGAACTTATCTATGTTAGCGTACCACAACTCCGAAAGGAATTTAACTTGGATCAACTATGATATTGGTCAAGATCGCCCCTCATCCTCACCTGGCCTAGAGGCAGTAGAAGTACTTCGGTTCTCGGAATGCTTGCAATTCAATCATGACACCATCATGGCAGCAACAAGTAACTTTTCCGAGGCAAATAAGATTGGAGAGGGTACACATGGTGCTGCCGTTTATAAGGTTTGGATATCACCCTTTAAAATTATAATAATAAATAAATAAATAAATGAAACTGCTATGTCTCTGTTGTTCTCTGTCTCTGTCTCTCTTTTTCTTTTGGAGTGGTCAATGTCATGCACTACAAGGATAGCTTGTCACATCCTAACTAGGAAACAGACTATTCAGAAACAATTTTCCTTGGCAATGTTACATGCTGTTAATACATTTTAGGTCTGACTCTTACTCATTTAAATTTCCAGGGTAAACTTCTCGGTGGCCAAAAGATTGTTGTTAAACGCTTTTATGGACATGATTTGCAGTCTCTAGAACAGTTTAAAACTCAGATATTATTAGCTGCCAGGGTTCAACACCGGAATCTTGTTAGCCTTCTTGGTTTCTTCTTGATGCAAAACGAAAGGTTTCTTGTGTATGAGTTCCTGCCAATGAGTCTCTCTCAGTTGATGTCAGCTGGTATTTTCGGATTTGCTTTTGTTCATAGATTATTGCACACACGCACACACTTTAATTTTTGTTGCATGTTTTAGAGAGACGCACAAGGCTTCTGAGTTTTAACAAGATTACATATGTATGCTTGTATGATTTGCAGTTCCACTCGAGGCCAAAAAAACATATTTGGATTGGGACGTGCGATACAGCATTATATGTGGCATTGCTCGAGGTCTACTTTACCTCTATGAAGATTGTGGAATGAGAATTATCCAGGTAATCTCAGACCTAGTAAAATTTTTCTAGATGAAGAGATGAACCCTAAGATCTCTGTTTTCGAAAGCTCAATGTTTGTTGAAGTTGATCAAAGTGGAAATACAAGTGGCCAGATTTTTGGGACCTTGTAAGTACGTTAAAGATCAGGACACAAAACACTGTTTAATTTTAGTTGTTCTCTCTAGTACTGCGAATTCTTTTCCAAGTTACTTTCTGTCATCAAATCAAAAATCAAATTCCATTTAAGGCTGACCGTTTCTTGCTTAATAACGAACAAGATAACCAAAGTACATAATATCTGCTTTGCTTGCAGAGGAAGCGGATACATTGCTTCAGAGCCCGAAGCTCGCCGCAAAGTATCGGTCAAAAGCGATGTGTTTAGTTTCGGAGTTTTGCTTCTAGAAATAGTGACCGGACAGAGCAATATGCCTTTTCGTGACGACAAGGGCAAGCTTGTAGAACCCATCACAAGCAAGGTATGTAGGAATGTGAATCTGAGCAGTAATTCATTTTCCTCTTCTCTACACTTGTGGAGTGGAAATACTGGATTAAGAATTTTATACGTGATTTCTCAAAACATTGAACACCATTGCAGTCATGGAGAAATTTGAGGGAAGGGACGGCTGCAAATCTCATAGATCCCACAATAAATGGTGGTTCCTTATCTGAAATGCTAAAATGCCTACAAATTGCACTTTTGTGCATCCAAGAAAATGAAGATTCTAGACCAACCACGAACTCAGTCCTTCACATGCTTAGCTGCAACTCTCTCTCTCTTCCAGTTCCCTCACCGCCGCCGTATGTTGAGGATGGTTACGCTACATCAGCCGGGTCATCATCTGGTAAATTTTTTGTTTTGAAATCATTGATTCCGACGAAAAAGGACAAAGAAGAGGAGGATACAGAGTGATCATATATCTTGTCACTGCCTCAGTACGCCTTTATACAATGAGAATGAGACAGAGTGCGTAAAGGGGCTTGTGCAGTAGCATTGTGACATCTCTTTTAAGAGGCGAAAAAAAAAATACTAATCCCTACACAAATCTTCTCCTTGTGGTGCAGCTGAAACGGGACGCATGCGTGATCTCCAGTAGATGAATCAGCCAAGCACTAATCATCAGAGTAATGCAATTGAAAGGAAGGAAAAAAAGACGAGAAAATTTTATTTTTCCTATGTTTGGTATTACGATGAGAAATTATTCAGGGTAAGTGTTTTAATGAGTAATAACCTACTCTTGTTTTCAAGTGAGTTAATGCGGTGTGGGTGTTGGAACTCCGATTTGGAGGAGTTTGAATGGGGTAGTAGGAATGACTAAATCGAATTATGACTAAGCTTTTGTCTGGTTTATTGGTTGGAGTTTAAATTTTTAACTTTTATTAACTTTTCAAATAATAAAATAAAATTCCAGTTGTAAAAGTAACGTTTAGTTTAAATTCAAATGGAGTTTCAAATAAAACCTAAATAGAGAAAATATAATGATATATATTTGTAACTCTGATTGTAACTTGTATAGAATTTAAGCATGTTGTTACGTGAATATAAATATGTTACCATAGTATATGGTAACTCTATCTTGAAATCAAATGTAAAATTATTGATATAATATACATATAATCCAATTTTGATTAAATTATTAATTGTCTATAATTAACAACATAGAATCTCAAGTTTAAGACAACTACAATTGTGAAAGACAATTCATAGTAAAACGATATGTATCTATTAGAGCATCTTTAATGCAATAATTAATGTATTGGTGATAAATTTTTTTATTTAGATTTTAAAAAAAGTACTCTTCAATGCAATGTCATTTTTTATGTCAAATTTATCATATGTTAAATTTTGTGACAAATTTACCATAAGGTATAATAATATCAAATTTCAATTTAGATTTTTATTAGTTATTGTCTCACGTAATTATTATAATAATTTTATTTTTTATTTATTTAAATACTAATGATAATAAAAAGTAGAAATAACATAATACATTAGAGTATAAAGTAAGATAATGTTATTTTTCACATTATTTTGTAACAAATATAATATTGACATACACAAATGTATTGCAGATAATCTTATATAGTTACATGTATAAAAGAGAGAATATGTTTTTTTATGTACAATTTCAAAACATCTCGTATGTTTTTTATCAACCTGGTTTTAAAAATGTTTTTTTCCTATGTTTTTTAGACATTAGAGATTTAGGAGATTTGAACTCTATTTTATTGTAAAATTAATGATATAATATATATAATCCAATTTCGGTTAATTTATGAATTACCTATAATTAACAAGACAGAATCTAAAGTTCAACACAACTACATTTGTGAGCAACAATTTACAAAGCAAAAACAATTTATAGTAAAACGTTACATATTTCTTACGTTTATAAAAGAGAGAATAGGTTTTAAATGAACAATCTCAAAACGTTTCATACGTTTTTATGAGCCTGATTTCAGTGATGTTTGAAAAAAATACTTCATTTTAATTTTATTCAACTACAATATAATTTTACACTAAACATAAATTTTACAACAATGCTACGAAAATAATTAATATTCAAAACATTTTTAAAACAATCACATCAATATTTTAACTTTACTATTTATCTTTATTTTTATCAATCACATCAACTTTTCAACTCTAAAATACTTTTTATCAAAATACATATTTTATTTAAATATAAAATAAATATTTTTTAACTAAATATAATATTTAAAAAATAAATTTTATTTAAATATTATTAAAATATAATGTGTTTATAAAAAACGATGTAAACATTCTTTCCACCGTTTTTGGGGCATTAATTAACTCCGTGGCGGGGGACGCTTGGTGACGTGACCAGAGAGAGAGAGCAGACGATGATTGGGGGGTGCACTGCACGGGAAAGAGTGAAAAACAAGGTGGGGTCCATAGTGGAAAAAAGATTGGAGTGTAGTCCACTTTAACTTAAAAAAAAAAAAAACATATATATATATATATCTTTTTTCTCCATCTCCTTCTTATACATTTTAATTACCTTGTAATGTATTTGTTTTCTAATTTTTTTTTAACCCAACATTTTTTTTTTGCAAAAAAAAAACACACACACACAAACGCACACATCTTTTATGTTTTACATTTTCTTTTAGATATTAGTCTTTTTTTTTGTAGTAAATAAATTTAATTTATATTATTTTTTAAAATTATTTTATATTTTATAAATTTTTTGTGATTCTTTTTACGCTTTTATTTAATAATAACTTATATTTTTAAAAAAAATACTTTTCATAAAAATGTTAAATTATATCTATAAAATAAATATAGTACATCAATCTCAAATTTATATAAAGTAATTCAAATTTTTTCCTCTCCCACGCCATGTGCAAAGCTCGTGAGTTTAACTAGTATTTATAAATTGAAATAGATATTACTGAACTAGCCAGCTGAAACGAAAATAACTTAACTGACATGACAATGAACATTACAGCGAATTTCCCCTAAAGTGTTAGAGGTGAACGTAAGGTAGATTAGATAAAAATCACTCATATAATTAATTTAATATAAAAAATTAATTTATCTAATTAAGGAAGTTTGATTGGACAAACTGATTATGTATTTATTAAAAAATATAAATGATTTTAAAAATTCAATCATAAATAAAAATTTTAAAAGTAAAAAGATCTAAACTCATGATATATTATTTAAAATAAATTCTATGATAATCTTTACATAAAAAAAAAGTTATAATATAATCTCATTAATAGTTCAACATAAAATAAATATAAGTTATAACAATTACTTAAAGATGATATAAAGATATTGAAATTATCCGTGATATTTGTCACAAAACCACTAAAAATTGTATCTATATCATATATTTAAATAATGTGTTTTATATATTAAAATAATCTAAACAACTTAAGGAAAAACATCATTTAACAAAAAAATAGAAATGAATATCAAGTGAGTTAAATGTATTTTTAAGATTTTTTTAACCCATCTAATAAAAATATTTTATTCACTTAATCAATTAAATGTAGAAAACCAATTCATTCAATTACTATCAAATTAGATAAATTAAATAAATTTATTAGATTATCAGATTTTTTTTTTTTTGCCCCCACGTAAAATGACAACAGCCTACAATGTCACTCGATGATTATACGTCACAAAAGAACAAAATTTTAAAACAACAACATTGTCTGACGGTAAATTAGGAAATTTAATAGGGTGTTTGGTAAAAGTATTACGTTTTAATTACATTTGAATATAATTTATTTTTTAAGTGTTGTATTTGGTTGAGAAGTATTTGTTTTGAATTTAAATGAAATGTGTGTTTGGAATAAAAATATTTTAAAATTAAAAAGTTGATATGATTGATAAAAATAGAGATAAATAATAGAGTTAAAAAATTGATGTAATTATTTTAAAAAACTTTCGAATAATAATTATTTTCATAATATTATTAAAAATAATTATATTTAAATATAAAACTTTATATTTGATATAAAATTATATTACATTTAAATACGATTAAAATACAAAATTTTTACCAAAAGACGTCTGCGTAAAAGGATAGAAAAAAAAGATTTTAAAACGTCCTCTCTTAAGATAATTATAACAATGAAAAATTTTACAGCCTTAAAATTAACAAGTGACTTGAAATGACAACCACAATTAAACGACAAAAATATTAAATCATTATGACATCGAAACAGCAAAATAACAAAAAAACAACAATAACCTAAAAAAGAAATGGAAATCGTGATTAAGAGCAGGACTAACTACATGACAACGAATGTTGAGGACGACAAGAATATTACTATCCTTGAAAGACAATGACCTAAAAAAACTACATTAATGGGACGTACAATAAACACATTATATTTTAATTATATTTAAATATAATTTATTTTTTAAGTATTATATTTAGTTAGAAAATATTTGTTTGTATTTGAATGAAACGTGTATTTGGATGAAAAGTATTTTAGAGTTGAAAAGTTGATGTGATTGGTAAAAATAGAGATAAAAAGTTAGAGTTAAAAACTTGATGTGATTGTTTCAAAAAACTTTTGAATAGTAATTATTTTTGTAACACTGTTGAAAATGATTGTATTTAAATGTAAAACTTTACATTTGGTATAAAATTAGTTTTCGTAACACTAAAAAACTTTTTCCAAACATGCCATAAATGAAACTCATATATGGGGCATACACAGTCGGACATTTCCTTGTGAGAGCACGAGCAAACCCATGCCCCAAAAAAATAATTATAAAAAATAAAAAAATAAATTGCAACATCAAAATCATCTTAATTTTTCTTTCCTCAAAATAATAATAATATATTATACTAACACTAATAACAATAATATCCTCAAAAAAAAAAAAAAACTAATAACAACAACAACAATAAATTAATACACAATATAGCATTTTTATATATCATCTCCTTGACTTATGTTGTTGCACAAAGACAATATCCACTTTTAATCGGGTTTTGTTTGATTTGTTGATTAAAGATTAAATTTTTAAGTTAAAATAAGTTAATTTTTCAAAAATTAGTTATAATTTTTATTACCTTTTCAGAAAAAAAAGACAAAACCGAGAATTTGAGTTAGAGATGGTACACCAAACAAAAGCTTAATTCCTTCTATCATTAGAATTATTGATGTCAATTGTAGTGTGCAACACGTCTGCATATGTATTTATTTTTAAATTTGTTACTGAAAAAAAAAATCTATTTACTATATATTCTGAAAAAAGAAATAACATTAAAGGCTTCAAAAAGAAAAAAGAAAATTGAAGATATGTATTGAGTTTGAACTTAACATTTTGTGAACAAATAAGAAAAATAAATTTGCAAAGGCTAAAGATACATATGGAAAAAGGGGATGTATACAAAAATGAAGGGCAATTCAATTATGAAAACATCGATTACACATCATATAATCATTTAATTAAGAGAGTTTCTCGTATAGTATTCATCCCTATTATATATGAACCATTTGATTCAAATATCACGATTATTGTTATTGATGACCAATAAAATTTACAACGTGGGCTTCTCACTATTGAATTTTCCAAAATACAAGAAAAGCTTCAAAATAGTAAGGAAAAAAAAAATGAAGAAAGCACATTATTGAATTTCTCATTATATAATTCTCTATTTTTCTTTACAATAACCCCCAACTCTTTTCTTCCCAAACCACATTATTGAATTTCTCATTATAAATTCTATGTTCTCCTTTATAACAACCCCCAACTCTTTTCTTCCCTTTCCGTGATCCTTGACTCCATATACACTTTCTCTGAACTCCCTTTCTTTATCCCTCCTACCGGACACAAGTATATGTTATGTTTCACACCACTATTTCAAACTTGATAGACTTTTTGCTAGAAAGACTTTGGTTAATCCCTTGTTCGTACGTTAACGCATTTGTCATAAATCGTGAACTTTGATATATTTTGGAAGTTTCATCTAAAAGTGGGTATTATAGCGTGTAATTATCCATTTCTCACTTCCAACTCACGTCATTCAATAAACCAATGAAATAAACAACCTTAGCCTAATTTAAAAAGAAAAATACTAGAAATATCAATTCTAATTTTAATTTTTAAATATTAATCTATGTAATATATTAAATGTCATCATTTTATTCATAAGTGTTTAAAGTATAATCATATCAATTAATTACATATATTAATAAAAATTTAACATGTAAATTGATACTTAAAAAATTGAGATTAGAGTTAATATTTATAATATTATTTATTCAAAAATCAAAATTGAAAGACTTTGAGCTACCGTTCATTAGATATATATAGATATATCTATATATATTTGTTAACTTTTTGCTCTTAATATTAGAAACTTCCCATGTCATAGAAAATTGTTTGAGGCTAGCTCTAAGGCACTAAAGAAAATGAATAGGGAAGCACCGGGCACTTAATTCGTGGATTCGAACGTGGACCAGCGACATCCATGAATGGGATATATCTCGTGCAAGCTGGCTACAACTTCATTCTTCTAATTATCCTTTTACATCATCCTTTATCCTATAATTTTTCAGGATTATTTTAAAAACAAATGAAAAAGGATATGTATTAAATAATCAAACATGGACGCGTTAATTTGGCCATGCTTTTCCCACCTTCCCGAAAGTATACAGGAAGCTCAATTTTCCTTTTAAACCCCTTTATAATCCTCGTTAGTGCTACTAATATATACCACCTTTCTCTTCCCCCATTTTACGCATCCTCATCCACTCATTTTTTAGCATCAAAAGTAAAAAGAGAAGAATTTTTTTTTTTTTCAAATTTTTTAAACTTTCCAAGAGAAAAACACAGAACACAGCTGAGAAGAACCAGCAGAGTACACCGGCGGACAACACAGCAGAAGAGACGAAGAATCGGTCACCTTGAAATCTGATCAAGATCAGCTCCAACGCAAGAAGAGGATCAAGTTGGCAATATATATTGCCATTTTTCGCCGTCTTCCAGATCATTGTCATCACAGTGGTCGCGCAAGTTGTGATGCACGCCATCCCTGAAGCTAAAACTAAGCGACAAGTTCGAGTACGAAACACTAACAATAAACTCCGGATTATCATCACCTTCCTTTGGCATGACCTTCACTACACAATTGAGGGTCAAGAACACCAACTGGGGACCCTGCAAGTTCGACGACACCAGTGCGACTTTCACCTACGACGGTGAAGTGTACGGTGGGTGGTGATTCTCGAGGACGAGGCCGGTACGAGATCCACCAGGAAGGTGGCTGTGAGTGTGAGTTTGAGTTCTAGTCAGTTGAGAAACACTGCCAAACTCGGTGGAGAATGGAATGGCGGAGTCTTGACTCTCGGCAGCACGGCGAAGATGACGGGGAAAGTGGAATTGATGTTCGTTATGAAGAAGAATTCTGCTGACATGCAATGCTCTGTTACTCTTGATGTGGCAAAGCCAAAGCAGACAATTCTGACTTTGAAATGTTTGTCAATTATAAGATATAGGAGTTATTTTTTTTATAAAATTCTTTTAAAAAATAAATGAAAAATTTATTAAAGAAAAAGAAAAAGAAAAAGAAAAAGAGAGAAAAAGACGTCAAGCTGATCATTAGTCAAAAAGAAGACCCCAGCTGAGAGACGAACGAGTGGACCTCCATGAGTCTGGTAGATATTTTGCGTTAGTCTTAGCATTTAATAATTATATTAAAAATATATATATATATATATATATACGGCGTGTTGGATTCCACTTGCATCTTCCCAGAATTCCCCTTCCACATGATCTCTTCTCATTCAAAATTTCCCAAGCTCTGTAAATAAATATCAGATAATCGCGTCACCAATCCTCTTCAGTTCAAACGAACTAAGCACAAAATAAGAACTCACAAAATTTTCTTTTAAACACTTTTCCAAGAAGAGAATTGTGATAATATAATGGCAGAGACGAGCAAAGAATCAGCCACCGCGGCTTCATCGGATGAGCTCAAACGCCAAAGGAGAAAGAAGCCGCTCTTGTACGTTGTCATTTTCGCCGTGTTAAAAGTCGCCGTCGGCGTCGCGTTCGTTCTCGTGGTGGTGAAAGCCAGGTCCCCTAAACTAAGGTTAGGCGACATCAAGGTCCAAAACCTAGTAACCGGCAACGCCACATCACCGACATTCGACGCCACTTTTGGAGCCGAAGTTAGGGTCAAGAACTCGAACTTCGGGATCTACAAGTTCGAAAGGAGTGTCGTCTCGTTCACCTACGAGGGCATCATTGTAGGGCAGGTCGTTGTTCAGGAGGGTAAAGTGGGAATCAAATCGACGAAAGAGATTGACGTTATGGTGAGTGTGAGTTCAAGAAAATTGGGGGGTTTGGGGACTAACAATTTGGCAAGTGAATTGGGTGTTGGGCTTTTGACGTTGAGAGCTAATGCTGTGATGAGAGGGAAAGTGGAGCTTATTGGGATATTGAAGAAGAACAAGGCTGCGCAGATGAGTTGCTTCATTACTTTCGATTTGGCCTCAAAAATGGTTCGGAATTTGGATTGTGAATGATTCAATTAGCCTTTGCTTATACTTGATTAGTGGGGGTGGGGGGGAACAGTCCTAGCTAGGAAATAGTTAAAAAAAAAAAAAAACTAGTTGATCTCTTTTTCCCCTGCTTGTTCGCCTCTGTTGGCCAGCAGCATATGTACTATCTGGTTTGATGTATGATATAGTATAAATTATACAGTTAGTTCTGAAATGTGTAATTGGAGTAATGGGTATTCTCTCTTTAGCCCAGAGTCTATGAGATGTATGTGCATCGTATTTGTTTGATTCGTTTCATAATTTGTTGCAAAAAAAATATCTACATAGGAGTTTTTATTAAAAAAAAAAAAAAAGAACCCTTAGATACACGAAACTATAAATTTTTCTTAGTAGAACCACATATTGGGAAAAAATTTTAGACTTGAGCAATGACTTTGTATGGATTCAATATCTTTTATTCTAAAAGAATTTATTTATTTTCATGATTATTAACATGCTTTAATTAGACATATGTTTTTTATATTTTAAATGCACTGTATAATTTGTTATTAAATTTTATCTTAAATCTTAGTTTTATGATATAAAATAAAAGCATTTAACTCATGTTATGTTGAAAATTGTTTGTGCTTTTTTAAGTGAAAATTAAGTTTCACTTTTATTTATTTCACACCATCAATTTTTCCATTTAGAGGTTTTTTTTTTTTAATAAATAAGAACTTACATGTATCAATATTTTAAATGTTGATAATCATAAAGTCAATATATCTTTTAAAATAAAAAAACTTTAATAAAAAAATTAGAAAGAAAAATATATAAAGAAATTGAATGGGTAATTTTGACCCATGGCCCCTGACTTCGGAAGAGAATTTCCTTCAAGCAGAGGCAGAGGGAGGTAATTTTGTTGTACCCTTTCAATTTTGAAAATTCACATTTAGTTTCTTCCCTTTATAAATATTTTATAATTTTGTCCTTCATCTTCCCCCTTAGATTCTTTTAATTATAAAATTGAACATTAATTTCATAATTTTTTAAACTCTAAATTTTAAAATTAAATACGACTCTATTAGAAACTTTAGTTCATAGATTTTAGCTTTGTAATTTTAGTTCAAAATTTTTATTCAATTTATGTCTGTTGAAAAAATTTTCTACTTTTTGATTCTGTTATTATTTGCAATATTTAATTCGAGCAGCTACTGATATTAAACACGATTGTCCTTAACATACATAATTAATAATCGATTTTAATAATTGATTTCTCTTATAATTGATATGTTTTTTCTAATACGCATCTCCCTCAAATTACTTCTTTTACTTTTAGTAACAATCTCAACCTGATAATCGTTTATTTCATGAATAAATTCCCAAAAGCGATCAAGAATCAACCATTGCTGCTTCATTTAACGGCCTCAAACACTGAAAGAATAAGAAACTGCATGCTCATATGTCTAATGGCAGTGTAAGAAGAGGATTGGGGAAGTATTTGGGTGGAGAATTGTAGGTTCAAACTCACTTGTAATCTTTATTTTTTATTTGCTTGTTAGATTTCCTTTAAAAAAAAATAATAAGAAACTTACTCTTGTATATATTGCCATTTTTACCATGTTTCAGGTCATCGTCATCGTGGTGTTTGGACTCGAAGTGTTGAGAGCCAAGTCCCCTAAGACCTAAACTACGGTTAGGAGAACATCAGGAATCAGGATTTAAAACATGGTTTAAGTAGTTCTCTATTCTGTTCAAGTAGTTTTACTTTAATTACAAATGGGCTTTGTTTTTGTTTTTTTGTTTTTTTTGTTTTTGGATGAGTTGGGTGTGGTAGTTTTTTACTCTATATATTCTAATTTCTGCCCTGTTTGTTGCTGGTTTTCGCTTTTTTTTTTTTTTTTTTTTCAGTAACAAAAGTTCTGACATGAAGATCTATGAAAAAGCCATCAAACATATACTCTTTCCTGTGACTCGAGTTTTGTCTTATTTATAAATATTTTTCTTATCCAGGTCGTGTAGATACCGACTAACGGCAGGTAATTCGTTCCAGTCATAGGCCATATATTTAATATATATATATATGTCTCTGTGTGTGTGTTACATGATTATAATTTGTTGATTCCTATTTCAAGTACACATATGCTTAAACAATCAATTAAAGTTTTTTTTTTTTGGCGTAAACAAAATAAGAATAATTGGCTCAACATAAGATAACAAACAGGCTTTCCATTGATGGATACAATTTCTTTTGATGCGACCTTATAAAACAACAATCAGTATTTTTTTTTTTTTTTTTATATATATACAGGGGAGGGGAGCGGGGACACCTTACTCGAACACATAACCTTAAAATATGAGTAAACGTGTCTTGTCATTTGACTAACACTTACTCGTCAATAACAATTAGCATTTAGTAAAAAGAAGAAATGAAAACATTTTTATTTTAATTTCTTTAATTCGTTTTTTTGTTTTGTTAAATTATTTTGTCATCCTCCTAATTGTCGAAACACTATAAATACACAGAGATTTCTCATCATTTTCCACGCTACTCCAACTCCTCCACGTCCAATATTGCTCAAGAGAAAAAGGAAATTAAAGAGAGAAGATCTTTCTTCAAAATATTACAAAGAAAAAATCATTACAAATGGCTGATCATCACAGGAACCAACAGGAGTACCCCTTTGCACCAGCAAATAGGTACCCCAAAAGCGACATGGAATCCAATACTCTCCACTCCAATGAACTCAAACGCAGGAAGAGGATCAAATTGGCGGTATACGTTGCGGCTTTCGCCGTGTTTCAGGGCATCGTGATCACGACATTCGCGCTCACCGTGATGCGTGTAAAGTCTCCGAAGCTCAGGTTAGGCAACAACATCAAGTTCCAAAACCTGACCACTGGGACTGAACAATCTCCTTCCTTTGATATGAGCTTCACAGCCCAAGTTAGGGTCAAGAACATCAACTTCGGACCCTACAAGTTCCACCCTACCACGGTGACATTCGCCTACGAGGGCGTGGCCGTGGGACAGGTCCCGATTCCGAAGAGCAAGGCGGGTTTGATATCCACAAAGAAGATCAATGTGGCTGTGAATTTGAGTTCTAGGGCATTGCAAACCATAAGTACTACCAAGCTTGGAAACGATTTGAAGGGTGGAGCGTTGACTTTGACCAACAAAGCCAAGATGACAGGGAAAGTGGAGTTGATGTTGATCATGAAGAAGAAGAAATCTGCTGAAATGGATTGCACTATTACCGTTGATGTCTCGGCCAAGACTGTCCGGAGTTTGCAATGCAAATGAAGAGTACTTGAATTAATTAATAGTTAATTGTGTTTTTTTTTTTTTTTGGTTCGCGATATGATTTCATGACCTTTATCAGGGTCTTGGTTTCTTCTATTATTTGATTTCTTTTGTCATTTGTATTGTCTTTAATTTGGTCTTGTGGCAACTGGTAATTTGCTTATGGATCTTGTAAAATCCATGTTGGTCTCATTATATATATATATCCTTTCGATTGTGTTAAAGATATACATATATATATTTTCCATTTTTCCCTTCTCTTATCTTAGCAAAAGAAGAAAAAAATAAGTTCAAATTTGTTGACCAATTTTCATAATTCTTTTTTTATTTTGAATACACTCAAAATTTTAAACTTCAAAGTAAGGTTGAAACATGTAGACAATAGAGACTACTCTACAGTAAGGATGACAACAAGGTGGGTTAGGTTTCTTACCAACCCATCCTGTAAAAAGAAATACTCTTTCTCCACTCAATATACCTATTTATGTTAGCGGGTTTGGGACGAGTTCTTGCAGGACAAGCTTAGAATTTTCCCATTAACCAGTTTAGAAATACACAACACAAAAATAATTTAAGAAAACAAAAAAATTTTGAAAAAAATTATATAAAAGGCAATATATATGTAAGTGTACGTCATTCATATGAAGATTAAAAAGGAATTATACCTAAACAGGACCCTCGGACACATCCTGAACTTGTCACAAATTTTGAAAACCCATCCCGTTTATAACCTGTCACGTTTAAATTAGGTTTTCTCTTTCCTGTTTAAATCGGTCATTATGGATAAATGGGTTAATAGATTAAATTGTCATCCCTACTCTATAGTCACAATTTGTATTGCTTATGTGGGCCATAGAAGTATGACAAAGGAAAATTAATTCAATTTTATGAGAGCCTACAGCTTATATATGTTCCTCACCGTCCTTTATTAACAATAATTTTTATTTATTAACGATGAACATGGGAGAATTTTTAATAAATAGTCTACAGAATTTCAAAAATATCCCCGACTGTTGTCAAAATACAAAAACATAATTTGAATCTAATTAATTAATACTGACAAATTTATAATTCTGAAAATAACTTAAACGTTCCTGAAATAGTATTCAATAATTTTAGACCTTAAAGTTTATTTTCTCCTTTATAGCTAGAGTGATCCTAAAATAGGTATCAAATGGCATTTATTATCCTTATTTTTTTTAATTTTTAAGGAAATTTTTACACCAAATTTAATTTCCCTTTTCTAAAATGACTTTTGTGTTACATGGGGAAGGATAGTGGCTGATGGGAGCAATATTGGGAAAGCCATGCGACGGGGTTGGCCATGCTGGGGAGACGGAACGGGTGGCACCATGGAGGCTGTGGAAGGGACTGGTTGGGGGCCATGCAGTGTGGGAGAAAAGTATGCCAAAGGAGGGATGTAGTAGGATATGCTATGAGCTCGAGGGACTCATGTTGAAAGGCGACTTTTTATTCCTTTTTTTTTTTTTTTTGGTGTTTTGGTGTGTTAGCTAGGGGTTCAAAATTTTTGATTTTATTTAAAGAGGTAGACCATCATCTAATGATATCTTAAAATCAACCAATGATTAGTATTTCATGTATTTCATTGTAATATATGGGTATGTTTATATCAACTATTAAAAATTAAGAAAGCTAGTCAAAAATGGTGTCACAAATATAATGTTCGGTTCATAAGTATCAATCACTCATTGGTTTATAAATCAAAGATAATAAGTAATTCCTTTTTTTTCCCCTTTTTTTTGCAATAAATTAGACTGTGTGTGGTGCTAGGTCCTTACATGATTGATATGAAAGCATGATTTTGTATTGTGAGTAATGGGTACTAATTAATATTCCAAGACTAAATTCAGTAGTCTTATTTAACTTACTCTTTTTTCATATGCAGCTGTTGCTAGCATTTTTTGTTCATAGAGCTTCAAAAGTCACTTGTTTCTGCAGTTTTGGTGAACCCTTTTTTCTTCCTCTTCTATCTTCATAGAGATGCCCAAAATTCTTCAAGAACACAACAAATCCAAGGATATTATTTGACAGTCGCAATTGCAATTTTATAATACTATTTTAATGCTATACTAGGCAAATAAACATGACAATAAGCTTTTTTTGTTTTAGCATTTCCCTAATAAGCTTATTTAGAGTGAAGATAAATCCACCAACCTAGTAAAAAAAAAAAAGTAGGTGGTCAGGTGCCGCAGCTCTAGTTCTTGGCCGCCGCGACACCTTAAGCTAGCAAATCAGTGCTGTAGCACCAATGCAACAAAAATACCGAGTGAAGGAACTCCTTAGCACTGTAGCTCCAGGTCTTGGGCATTACAACACTATAACTTGATGCACATGGGCGCTACAATGCCAGTTCGCGTGGCTTTTACAAGAAATGCGTTTTTTGCTCTTTTTTTCGTATTTTAAAGTGAGATTTGGGACTAAGGCTTTGTTTTATTGAGACAACTCAATTTAGGAGGATTTCAAACATTAAGAGTGATTGTGAGAGATTGGGAAAACACAATTATGAGTTTTGTGTGAGCGATTTCACTGGAATCTATAATCTTCTTTACCATAGTGGAATCCACAGTGGTAGAAACAAGACGTAGTCTTGAATTTGAGTGAACCTATATAAAAATTTGGTGTCTCCCTTGCATTTAATTTCTTCTACAATTTTTTGTTCTTTATGTTCTTGGAATTAGGAGGTGCCGAATTCTGAATAACTGGTATCAAAACTTTTGATTCAGATTGAGAATGATGGCAACCAAAGAAGGGTCGACACTAGGTTTTACCAAATTTGATGATTCAGAATATTCCTTCTAAAAGATGTAAGTGGTGGACTATCTTTATAACAAGAAATCGCACTTGCCCTTGCAAGGATGAGGAGTGGAATCTCTTTGATAGATAGGTTTTGGCAGTGATCCATTTGATGTTGTCGAAGAACATGGCCTACAACATAGTAAAAGAGAAGATCATGGTAAGGATGATAAAAGCTTTTTCAGACATGTATGAGAAGCCCTCGGCCAATAGTAAGGTACATCTTATGACAAAGCTCTTTAATTTAAAGATGCCTGAAGGTGCTTAAGTGATATAGCATCTGAGTAAATTTAATATTGTGTTAATTCAATTGGTCTTCATTAGAGATTAAATTTGACAATAAGATTTGTGCCCTAATCCTCTTGACCTCTCTGCCTAATAGTTGGGAATCTATACGAGCGGCAGTCATTACAAATTCAATTAGGAATGTGAAATTGAAGTCTATTGATGTTACAAAATCTATTCTGGTGGAAGAGGTTCATAGGAAGGACTTAGGAGAAGCCTTATTGTCAAACTCGGCCCTTAAATTCAACCATTAATGTTGAGAATAGGGGTAGGAACTTTAAAAGGCATTCCAACAAAGGTAATGACAATAGAGGAAAGTTAAGGAATGGAAGAAGCAAGTCCAGGAATGGTAGGAATGTGGAGTGTTAGAATTATGACAAGACCGACCACTTGAAAAAGAATTACAGAGCCCTAAAGAAGAATGAAGGCAAGAACATCGACAATGCTAATGCTATCACTGATGAGGTACATGACGCTTTACACTTATCTGTTACTAGTTCTTTTGATTCTTAGGCGATTGATTCAGGAACATCGTTTCACATTACCACACATTGTAATGTCTTAGAAAATTATGTTGCCGGAAATCATGGAAAGATTTATCTTGCTGATAGTGAACCTTTGGACATTATTGGTATTGGAGATGTCAATTTGAAAATGCCTAACAAGTCTATATGGAAGATTCGTAAGGTGATACAGGTACCCAAATTGATGCGTAATTTGATTCTAGTATGGCAACTTGATGATAAAGGGCACAATGTAACCTTCAATGGTGGAAGTTGGAAAGTCATAAAGAGAGCCATGGTTATCGCTTGGGAGAGCAAGACTGGAACTCTTTACATTAATTCCAATCATAAAGATATCATAGTAGTTGTCGATTCTGCCTCTAATACTGAGCTATGACATTATAGTCTCGGGCATATGAGTAAGAAGGGAATGAAAGTGCTATACTTTGAAGGAAAACTAACAGCTTTGAAAACTATTGATTACAATTTATTTAAAGGCTATATCTTTGGTAAGCAAAAAAAAGTCAATTTTTCAAAAGCTAGTAGAGAGCCAAAAACTAGAAAGTTAGAACTAGTTCATACTGATGTGTGGTGGACTTAAGTTGGCTATCATTTCTGGGATGACTAAAATCAACAGATTATCAGGTTTAAGGATATAATCTTCAATGAAGGTGTCCTATATAAAGGCAAGGATAATAATGATTCTAAGAGTAAAGGTTTTGAAAATAAGAGGTCTGAGGTGATTCTACTTAAGGATCTTCTTGAAGCGGAAGTGGAAAATAAAGAATATGAAGGTCAAGATAATATAGCCCCAGAAGAAAACCAGAGCACTCCTGTTACTACAATCAGGAGATCTGGCAGGACCATCAGACTACCACAGAGGTATTCCTCCTCCTTGCACTATATTTTGTTGATTGATAGGGGTAAGCTGTAAAGCTATAACAAAGCTGTACAAATTTAAAAAAATTGATCAAGTAGGAGTTGGCCATGAAGGATGAGATAGATTTGTTAATATCTAAACAAACATGAGAGTTACCAAAAGGTAAAAAAGCTTTGTACAATAAATAGGTGTATCGAATAAAAAAAGAACATGATGGTAGCAAACGGTACAAGGCAATGCTAATGGTGAAAGGTTTTCAACATAAAGAGGTCATTAACTACAACAAAATTTCTTTCCTAGTGGTTAAGAAAATCATGATCAAAACAGTACTTGCACTAGTGGCAAAGGAAGTCTTGTTCTTAGAACAGTTGAATGTTAAGCAGTTTTTCTTTATAGTGAATTAGAGGAAGAGATTTGCATGAAGTAGCCACAAGATTTTAAAGTACAAGGTAAGGAGAATATGGTTTGTAAACTTTAGAAGAGCTTGTACGGTCTCCAACGGGCTCCCAAACAATGGTATGAGAAGTTTGATAGTTTTATAAGTACTAAGAAAACTATTGTTATGTGAAGAATTTTGCTGACTCCTTTCTTGTACTATTATTTTATGTTGATGACATATTGGTAGTAGGTGGATGCAAACAAGAGATTGATAAGTTGAAGAAGGAGTTGTCTTAGAAGTTTGTAATAAAGGATTTAAGTACTATGAAGCAAATCCTTAGCCAAAAATGGATTGACGACGGCCTTCACGTGACTACGACCACCAACTCGCGATCAAATCTCGTCATCGCCACTACCTAGAGCTCAAACCATCAATGTCTTCCACCACTATTCCTCATCGCAAAACCCATCACCAAAGGGTTTTTTTTTTTTAATTACGACTAATAATTCATTTTTTGTTTTTTTTTTTTAAATTAAACATAAATATGTTTTTATAAATACTCACTTATAAAATAGGTATTCAAAAATATAATCAAATAGAGTTTTATTTTTATGTTTTTTTAAATATATACACAGAAAACATAACCGAACAAAATTTTAGAAATGATCTTATCATAGTTTTTATAACATTCTCACTTTTAGTTTTTTAAAAATAAAAAACATATTAAAACAATACCAAACATCACATTAACGTCTCTCCTACATTGAATTTCTTCTGTAATTTTTTGTTTTCCGTGTTTATAGAATTAGGAGTCAGCCTAATTCCCAACAAAGCGTTGGTGACTTACTTTTTTTTTTTTTTTTTTTTGACAAATTTCACTCAAATTATTATGTACTGTTCTAGGAATTTGATCTCTGACGGAGTCTTTGGGGTCAGTGGTATTTTACCTACTTTTGGACCAAACCATATATGCTGGTCTCATCTGATAACTTTAAATATGTATTGTTCTGTAGTTTGGATTTTCCAAAAAACCGGTAACATAAGCTATAATGTCACATTTTGAGTGGACCGTATCATAAAAGATTTGTTATCAGCATCTAATCTGAAATGAAGGGGACATTATAATTGGTGCTTATAAGTAAGAAAAAAATACATTAGGGATAATTTTTTTTTAATATTGAGATGCGGAATTCAAAATTTTACATTTTGTGATTTTGTGACAGATATTAATAATATCTACGACCACAAATATTAAGATGCCTCGGTCAATGTAATTGGAAAAAAGAAAAAGAAAAAGAAAAAAAAGAAGCTTCTACGGCGACCTTTAAGTGGTGCATAGCCAATAACAGCAAAACAAAAATAGTAGTCTTTTACCCAAGTCAAGTAGATCATCATCAAGAAATCAAACATTCCAAGTTTGGCCACGTTAATGTAAAGAATGTGAATAAGAAAATATTTCAAATCATACTTCACATTTTCCACGAAGCTCCTTTTCGCAACTCTTACCCTTTTTTATTCCACACCTAATTCACCAAGTAAATTATTTTCCCTCAAATTTCAGACTATATATACACACATATAACTCGGTATATTTTCCTTCATCACAACCACAACCTCCTCTATAGTCCTCTTCTTTCCAAAATCAATTTTACACACATAAACATTTTTTTTTTAAAGGCATATCCATACACTAGAAAGGAAAAACACTTCAATGGCTGAAAAGTACCAACAAGTTTATCCCTTGGCCCCAGCGAACGGGCACACGAGAAGCGACGTAGAATCTTCGAATTCCGACGCCATGGAGCTCAAGCGCAAGAAGAGGATTAAGTTGGCAATCTATATTGCCATTTTCGCCGTGTTCCAGATCATCGTCATCACGGTGTTCGCACTAGTTGTGATGCGCGCCAAGTCTCCGAAGCTAAAACTAAGCGACAAGTTCGAGTTCAAAACCCTAACGACAAACTCCAGACCATCATCGCCTTCCTTTGACATTAGCTTCACAACACAAGTGAGGGTCAAGAACACCAACTGGGGACCCTACACGTTCGATAACACCACCGCGAATTTCACCTACTACAGTGAGACTGTAGGGCAGGTGGTGATTCCCAAGGGCAAGGCCGGCATGAGATCGACCAAGAAGGTGACTGTGAGTGTGAGATTGAGTTCTGGCCAGTTAAGAAACACTGCAAAACTCGGTAGGGAATTGAATGGCGGGGTCTTGATTCTTGGCAGCACGGCGAAGATGACGGGGAAAGTGGAATTGATGTTCATTATGAAGAAGAAGAAGTCTGCTGATATGCAATGTTCTATTACTTTTGATGTGGCAAAGAAGACAGTTAGGGCTTTGGAATGCTAGTGAAAGAATAGTTTGGTGTTAGTTATGTTGTAATTTTTTTGCACTGGTGAAATTTGGCTGTGTGGTGATTTTACATTTCTATATGGGGCACATGTAATATACAACCCTTTTTATTTTTTGGCTTTCTTTTTCTTGTTCTTGTTCTTTCTATTTTTACCGCAGATGTAGTTATGTTTGAGTTATGAACTGATTACATAGCTTGCTGTTTCTTCCATTTATGAAAATACATAGGTACATATATACATATGTATGTTGTATCTATATATGTGTTTTATTAGGGAATTTGTGTGTATATTTAGGTATATATATATATTGTTGTGACACTATATATGTGGGTCATAGCTATGAATCATGTGTTGGTAGAGAAGACCTAGACAAAAGAAGAAGAAACGACAGAAAAGATGGCAAGTAGTGTGGTGTCTGGAATTCAAATATGTATAATTTAATTACTTTTGGGACTTGGCGCAAACCACCAAATTGACCCAGGTTTTTTCAAGGTGCCTTTAACTTTTAAGCGAATGAGATACTTCGCTACACTACTTTGTATCTATAAATATATATATATTTATATATATATATATCATGATGCTTGAATTGCATTTCACGTAAATGGATACAATATTACGAAAGCTACTTCCCTTGACCAAAAAAGCAACACCGCGTTCTTGGAAAATTTTCTATTCCACAATAATAATAATAATAAAGGAAGAAGGAAAGAAAGAAAGAGAGACAAAAACAGACCAGGGTGGTATTCTGCTATTTGTCTTCTTTTACTGATCATAAAATTTCACAGATCTAATACAATAAAATCCTCTAATTTATACTTTACATGTAACATGTGTACATAAATACATTTATCTAAATTATATACGCATTGTGGGTCCAGAAATTATTCCATTTTTTTTCCTCCACTAAATTGCGCATTACTATAGGTCAACTGGTCAAGTAGCCAATAAAACTTTGATGACTAATAAAGATTTCTAGAAGCAGAGTAATTGAGGTCAAGTAAAATCTTTAATCAAAGTGCTATAAAATGACAATGTTAAAGAATATATATGGTATTCAACATCATATATTAATAAAGTTTGAATCTTACAGCACTATAAGATTTATAAGTGAGATTCACTTTTTTCTTAGTAATGGAGATGTTTAATATAATTGATGTCCAAAAACATTTTTCAGAATAAAAACACTATTATTTGTGACCATTGTGCATATATTAATGTGGTGATCGTATTATAATAATTCTCTTAAGCCAACTGTTTTCAGCAATTGTTCTGGTTAGTTTAATTAGCTGAGTTCTATAAAAACAAATGAGAGGTTTGATTTATCGTAGAAGTGCAAGCATGACAAGTTGAATAATGAGCCCAATTTAAAGTCCATTTATATGGACTAGAAATTAGATCTCAAAATATCCTTTAAAAAAAAAAAAAGATCTCAAAAAAAGTTGTTTTTGGTAACTTGTTGTCGTTAAGAGGATAAGGAAAAGGCCATAATTAATTGTCTATGTACATGACTATATAACGAAAAGCGGGCTTAATTTGATATGAGGTTTTCCTACATTCAATGATAGAGTCTAAGTTCTTAAATCAAAAACCGGTTTCGTGTTGGAATTAAGGTCTTATAATGTATATATCAAGAAGACCTTTTTTTTACCACGCATGAAGTTAGCGGACGGTGGAAATAGATAAAGCTAATTATCAGAGTAAAATCTGCGTGAATAGTGCAAAACTCTTGTGAGAGAATTAAAGCGGGCGTTTGGTAAACGCATTACATTTTGATAATATTTGAATATTGTATTTGGTTGAAAAATATTTGTTTTGTATTTGAATGAAATATGTGTTTAGATGAAAAGTATTTTAGAGTTGAAAAGTTGATGTGATTGGTAAAAGTAGAGATAAATAGTAGAGTTGAAAAAATTGATATGATTATTTTAAAAAAATTTTGAATAGTAATTGTTTTCATAACACTGTTGAAAAATTTGTATTTAGTACAAAATTATATTGTATTTGAATGAAATTAAAATATAATTTTTTTATCAAACGACACGTCAAATTCTTCCAAAAAAAATAAATAAATATAGTTCGGATACCGTGATAAATAACTCTGGAGGAACTTATCCTCAAAGAGAGAATCATCATCATCCATATATAAATGTCATAGCAGATCAATAATTTAGAGATGTATAATAAATTCAACTTTTCACACTAGCAAATAGCATTTATATATTAGCCTACAAGTCAAAAGATTGGTTTCTTCCCATTAAATTTTTGAGCAAAAGCTTCTTGACCTTTGACAGGGAAATCATGCATGATGGACTAATTTTAGATCTGTTTTTACTATTTTTCTAATTTTAAATATCGCATTGTCGAAAAAATATGAAAACAAAAAGAACGCAAACAATTACAATGTAGTTTTGATAAAATCTACACTGAGAGACTATGCCCTCTAGTAATAATGATTATAAACGTCAATCCGATTTAAACAAATAAAGGCTCCTTATTGTTTTTTTTTTTTTTTTTTGAATCAAACTTGATGGAGTTGCTCAACAACACCATCTATCTTGAAAATTTGCTACTATTGAAATCCCCGAAAATTTACCACAAAGCTGTAAAAATGCCTTCTTTCCAGGGAACTCAAAAATAATTCTCTAAATAAAGCTATAAAACCATGAACTCAAAAAGCTTAAAAGCTAAATTTTTCTATTTAGAAAAAAAGAACATTAGGGCCCCTCTTGAACAATGGATGGAGTCGGAGTTAGAGTGTTATATATCAAAATTAAAATGTGTGTTTGGTTGAAGTGTGAATTAGAAGTGAACTATAATATAAAAATAATGTAAAAAATTTAAAATATATTAAAAATATATATAATATAGATTATGTTTCATTTCTCTCGTCTTTTTTTGTATGATTCAAAAAAATTCATCTCATTTCAAATTTTTTTTTTTTTACATTAAAACATCTCATTATAATTTAAAATAAAAACGTTATAGACTTTTAAAGTTTTTTTTAAATGAAAGAAAAAGAAAATAATATATAAATTTGAGAGCTTTGGAGTTGAGTTGAAAAATTTTAGCTGGAACCAATGTTTCAAATGGCCTCAAAATGTTCAGGCCCGTATGGTGTCTGCAATATTAAATATTAAACTCTTTTGAATTTGAATCCAAATAGGACTTGTGTCGTAACCGATGTTGCAATGAGTAGAACTATCCAAAAACTCACATATTGCTTGTTTGTGAATTCAAATCTCATTAGGATTACTGTTGCAACAGCTACTGCAAATAGTTTGATAATCAAACTTCTAAACATTCTATTCCTTCGTTTTCGACGACTTTAACTTCAATTACCTTTTAAATTTCTTCAGTTTAAATTATTTTCTTCTTCTAAACCTTATTTTTGAATTTATCGACGCCTAACTTACTTTAAATATTCAAACTTGAACATCACCGTAAGATGCTTAACACTAAAATACTAAAATACTTAACAATTAAGAATACAGGCACTTTTACAAGTTGAGAGCTATGCTAATGACTTGTGTGCTGTGGACAAACAACATTCTTAATTTCTTTTGTCGTTCCCTTGATAAGTCTTGAACCATATGACTAGACGAACCATCATTTTATTATTCAGCACCATCATCAAGCGAAAAGGGGCGTGGGATCATGTTGTCTCTTTGAAGTTGAAACGTCAAATTGTACATACTTCTTAGGCCCTGCAGTGGACCTTTACTTTGTTATTGGTAAGATGAATCTTTAGTACCGTTCATGTGCCAAACTAATTTGTTAAAGTTGCCTAAAAAAAAACCTTATGAGTTTTAACTATGTTAGTTTATCAATCCATTTCATAAGTTTAAACTATTAGGATGTAAGTGAACAAATAGTTCTATATTATTATACTTTCACTCACATATAGGTTAAATAATGAGCAAACGTACAGAGATTGGAATATATTAAAAGTCCAATACACAATGATAATAAAGGAGTTAAGTAGTATAATTATAAGGGTTTGAATTCAAGATCTCCTACTTTGATATTATATTAGTTTAACAATCCATCCCAATAACTTAAACTGTTAGAATATGAGTTAATAGTAGTTATTACTTTAGCAAATTAAATTGAATATACTTGTAAATAAAAAAAATAGTGGATTAAGGGCTTGTACAGGAGAATGACTCAAACATTTGTTAGAGAAAACTAAACTAGTAGAAGTTAGAGCAAAAGGCAAAAAAACTTTATAATAACCCATGAGATGGATTGGAATCCACCCCATACAAACCTTAAGTTTTGAATGAATTAACTTTGTACATGTCAAGGATTTCTAAATCCTTTCAAGTCCTATATATTAATTAGGAAATTTTAACTAGAGGAAAGAAAAAGAAGTAGGTTGTATAGTTGTCGTCATGACTCTCTCTCTCTCTCTCTCTCTCTCTCTCTCTCGGAACCTTTGTCTCTCTGGAAAAACGAGCAGGGAAATGGAATGATGTGGATTCGCAAGCTCATAATCTGGAAAGTTAATCCTAAGAAAAGTTTTTTTTTTTTTTTTTCGGTAATGAGTTATCGTAAAGAAGTTGGTGTTTTTGCATGTGAAGCCTCCTTGAAGAACCCATAATACGATAACACTATATCGCTGTCCCACAAAAAGAGGTATCTATAAAGTCTATGGACCGTCCAACTCTCTCTTTTCCCTTCTTTTCTTCTTTTCTTTTTCCCCCTTAATTGGTTGAAAAACAATCTCAATATACTTTATTTTCTTAATGAACTTAAATCCGCTTTTCTGAAAAAAATAATCTTAACCATTAAGCTCTTAATTCATGACCCTTCTCTAAAGATTTTATCTTTATTATATCGTCTGTCTTTTTTATTGTTAGCTTTGCAAGTAATAATAATTCAGCACTGTTTGTTGCGGGGATATTATGCAAGAATGGTCATGACATTTCCAACGGCACATTTATATCAATCTTCCTTTTACTTCAGAGAATTTGGACTCATATATCTCCCGTCCAATTTTTTTACATCTTAAATAATATGTAACGAATAATATTATATCATTTCATTTTAAAATTTTAAAATATTTGTAATTGATTTTTTATATTTTAACGTTTAATTTTATTTAATAACGTGTCAATAATATATTTTAATGTATGAAATGAATTGTTCTCTGCAATGAGGTGCTGGTGGAGGTAAAAAAGTACTTTATCATAATGTAACCTTTACATTTTTTTTTTATAACTTCAATATAAGCTTAACTTCCTCCTGAGGAGCTGCAAAAATCTGATTTCATAAATCTAGTGAATTATGCCAAATCCTCTTTTGAAGAATTTTAATTCGAGATTGGAGATCAATGATTCTTACTTTAATCTTTAGTTTTAAAAATCGTTTTACTAGACATGGTCGACTATCTCGCGTAAATTTTCAATTTTTTACACATAAGAAATATGGTTTTCAAACAATTGGAATTTAAAATTATATCTTTATCTAATAAAATTTCTCTTTTTTTTTTTTTTTCCGTATAATAGACCACTAACAAAATATTCTGACTCTATAACTGGAGTAGCTGATATATATATATATATATCCCCCAAAATGAAACAAGTCTTCGCCCTCCCAATCAATCTTTAATGGTTGGAGGGAGAGTCAATGCCTTAACACGACGCTTAACTACAAATACAACGAAAGCCAAGACTTTAAGCGAAAGCCACTTTGAGACACATCCAAAGGCAACATTGTTCCTCACTCATGAAGAGGCGGCGTCACTACCATCATTATAGATACTTTCACGCCGTGTTTTTTATATAAATATATATATATATATATATAGATATATATGCATTAGAATCTCTCGAGTTGTTTTGAGGTTAAAATTATACTCAAATCTAATAGTTTAGACTTTCCATTATGCTGCATTCTACTTTCCTTCTTTCTTCTTGTTGTAAATACAAATAGGTAAATGACTGTTTTTTTTTTTTTTTTTTTAACAAGCAAAATGAGAGATTACACTATATGACATGTGGATGAGATTAGAATTGTAATATAACAATTTCACTCTAAGATCTTAAGAATAGTATAATTATGCAGTAATTATTATAATGATATTCGTGTTTTAGAATATTATATGTATAAGTACTTTGTTCTTTTCTTTATCAAATTATATCATTTTAGGAAAATTAGGGTTAAAGTATATAAGAAAATGTTATAAAGACTTCATATTTTAATTCCAAAGGCTCCAATATTTTGTACCATATTTTAATACTAAATAATATGATTATTGAATTGCACATTTCAAATGGTGAAATATAACCTTATAAAAAAAAAATTACAATTGTTCTTTCATGACTCAATTCATTCGACACGTTACTTGATTAAATATGTCTAATTACATCGATAGAAAGAGTATAAGTGGAGCTTTTCTCTTTCCTATCCATTAAAATTACTTACCAAACGGGAGCTTACTTGTAAAATATATATATATATATATTACTTACCAAACAAATAATGTTCCTCTGTATTCAATTCTCTTTCCTTGCAGCTTCTTATTTCTTTTTCAAACTATTTGCATTTCTTTCCCCAAAAAAAGAAACTATCTTCTTTTCTCATTATATTATACTATGTCTTTTTTTTTTTTTTTGACTGAATATTATATTCTACCATGTCAATCGACTCAATCCACTTACGATGCTTAACATATCCAGCATTCTTATAATTATTGCTCCTTTTTGCCCTTTACCATTTTCCGTGTAGTAATTTCGAGGAAAACTAGCAAACATATTTTTAAAGCTTTCTATTGTAAGAAAAGTAAGTACAATGTTTTTTTTGAAAGTCAGATCTTATAAAAATAAAAAAAAATTGTTGAGATAGCCCCTACTTAGACATGTTTATGTTTTTCTTCGTCTTCTCCTTTTTTTTTTAATTTTTAATTTTATACTTATCTAATTAAATGTAAAAAAACTGAATCATTATAATTAGACAATAATTTAATTATATGCTTTTTATTAAATGTAAAAAAACTGAATCATTATAATTAGACAATAATTTAATTACATGCTTTTTAAAGCAAAATCCTATAAATCATCCTTATAAAACATTAACAGCAAATAAACGCGTCTGAAAATTGATATATTTGATGATGAGAAATAAAATCTACCCATAATCAGGTAATCTTTTTTTTTTTTCCCCTAACTTGACAACGGGAGCATTTAAGCTTTACATTCTTAAATAGAGTTAGATATAAAATTATTGTTAAACTTTATCCGAAGTTATTAATATGATAAAATTTTTTCATCTTTTCATACATGATGATAAATTTTTTTTACTTATTAAAAAAAAAACAAAAACAAAATAGATAATTAACATGTTGGTTTCCACTATTTTCACCATGTGAATAATTGTCATTAATGGCCCAAAAAGGAAACGAACTCGGGAAAATCAAAACACGCCCATATGCAAAGACCGACTTCTCCTTCAAAACGGGGACTCACCCACTTCCAATTTTCCTACGCGCTCCTTTAATCTCAAGTCTTAATCCACTATTACTTTACCTAATTACCCATTAACCCAACCATCTAATATAAATAATCTCCCTATTCCCCCAAAACCGCAAAAAGCGGAAACAAAAAAACAAAAACAAAACCCCTCCACCGTAACCTAAACCCCAAAATTCTCTCAGCCAACTTTCCCACTCCCCAAACATCCCCACAAAAACCCAAATGGCCGATCAAGAGTCCCAATCCTGGCCGCTAGCTCCGGCGCGATTACGCCAGCAAAGCGACGAAGAAAACCCGGCTTTTAAAGCCCTCCGCAAGGAACGAACCAACAAATGCTTCGTCTACGTCTTCGCCGGAATCGTACTCTTATGCGCAATCCTACTCGTCTTCGCCCTAATCGTACTCCGATCAAAATCCCCCCACATCAGGCTCCGATCGGTGGCCGTGAAATCCCTCCGGTACACGAACTCGCCGTCGCCGTCGCTCAACGCGACGCTGGTAGCCGAGGTTTCGATCGGGAACCCCAATTTCGGTCCGTACGTGTTCGGAAACAATAACAGTGCAATCTTCATGTACGGAGGCGCGAAACTGGGGGAGCGCAGGATCGGGAGAGGGGAGGCGAGGTGGAAGGGGAGGAAGAGGATGAGCGTGACAATAGAGCTCAGGTCGAGCAGATTGCCGGAGGGGAGTAACAATCTGAGCAGCGATTTGAATTCTGGGTTTATGAATCTCCGCAGCTACTGTAAGTTTACTGGGAAACTTCATCTCTTGAAGGTTTTCAAGAACAGGAAGACGACGGACATGAATTGCAGCATGACTCTGGTCTTGAGAACGAAGACGATCAAGGATCTCAGATGCAATTAGTGTGAATCATTATCGATTTTTTGTTCGTGTAAATTTTTTTTATTTTTTTATTTTTCATATTTGGGCTTGGGCGATTAGTTTTTTTCTTTTTTTTTTTTTAAATGAGTTGGAGATTTTGGTTTATGTTAGTGTATACATTTTTTTTTTAACTTTTGCGTTAATTTTATGTGTGTATATTTGCACCGTTTCAGGCGTTTTTATTATTTTGGAGAATTTTAGGTGAAAAAACGAAAAAAATATCTTAAGGATATTGTGTTGTTAAGAGCTATATCCTATCGGAGAATTCTCTTCAGATAAGCTGACAGTTTTGAAGATTTCTTTTACTGGATTTAACGATTGGGCTTTATGAAATGATAATTAAAAATAGTTTTTTTTTTTTTTTCAGTGTATCTGAAACGCGGTATTTTCCAGCTTAATGCATGGTGGAATTGACAATAATGTGCATGTGAAATCTACCAAATTGAAGAAAAAAAAAGTTCATTGCTTAGCACATGGGAACATACGTTTTGACGTAGATTACTAGGTTGTACCAAGCATTTGAAAAAAAAAAAAAAAAAACTAACTAACAAACAGAGAATCCCATGATCATCTGTTATGACAACGATGGAAAACAGAGTTTTTTTAAAGAATGTAAAGAATTGTGCTTTTTAATAAAAAAAGTGGCCCATTTATTTATTTATATAGAAATTACACTATACAGGTTAAATATTTATTAATTTAAAAATAAATATTATAATTTTTAACTTATGAAAATTTACCGTATAATCAAGTTTATAGATATATTTTTTTTTATTTTTATCTTTAATAAGTTTCTCTTTTCCTTTTCTTTTCAAACACTCTCTCCACATTGAGGCTCGTGTCAATCTCTCTCCTCTGTACGTGCCCTCTCTCTCTCTCCTTTATATGTGTGTGTCTCTCTCTCTCTCTCTAGACCACCGGTGTCGAAGTCGGGCTCACGATTTCAATGACACTGTGAAACTTCCTCTCTTCCTCTCTCTCTCTCTCTGCAAACTCTTTGGCAGCCACCGTCGGATGCTGTCAATTGCCGTCACTATCTTCTCACCATCGTTGGCGCCATGAAGGAAGATATGGTCGTTGCAAGCAAATTCGTCAGCCAGCAAATCAAATCTCCACTGCATCCTTTCATTCTCGGCTTTCCGTCGTGGCCTTAGTCCTCGGCTCGCCATTGCGGCCTTCACGATTTTAGGATTGAGGTCGATTGTCATCGCAGCTCCGGTGCTGGAGGTGAGGTAAAGAGAGAAAAAAGTAAAAGGGGTTTTCAAGTTTTTAATCGTGTGTAAAATTAAATTTAACTTAAATATACTATATATTATCATGTTAAACTTTTGATCTATTAACTCTCGTTTAGGATAGGATAAGGTTTTATAACTTCAAAACTAATTATTTTTTAACACTTTATCAAATTTTATTATTTGTAACTCTAAAATATTACAATAAACTCTAAATTTTAAAAATTTATAATTTTGTGTATACAAATCTAAGTGAGATGATTTTTTTTAAATTATATAAAATTTCAAAATAACAAAACAATATTCATATTGATTTTTTTTCTAAAAAAAATTTTAAAATTTTATACTCTTATACCTCAAACAATTTTTTCCTCCGCATACATTTTTTCAACCCAAAAAAGAAATATGTCCAACACCTCCTCCAAACTCTTCCTTATTTTTAATAATTCAAAATTTTGAGCTATTTTGCTTCTCCTCCCCTATTTATCAATACGAACTAGCAGACAACAGCATCACCGACTTTGATTTGAGTGGAGGAAAATTCTTCTGCGTTAAATGACGAGTGTAATGGCCGTTATTATTGATTGAAGTTGTGTATGTCAGGTCATTGAATACGAGTACAATACCAATTTTTTAATACAATTAAGAGATATAAAAACCATGTTCAAAAAATCCTTTTTCGTTTTTTTTTTCTTGCCTTATCGTCAATTTTGTTACTGATATGAATGTGCTGTTTGAAACTCTCTGTTAAGACGTTATTTTAGATTAAACGGTGGTAATAAGAATCAATCTGTGTTGATATGTCAAATGGTGGTTTTTATCAGAAGTAAACCATTAATATGTAGAGTTTTTTTTTTTTTTTTCTCCTAACCTTTAAACCAGTTTATTCGAAAGTACCGCTAATTTACTTTAATTCTACGTTTACATAAGAAATTTCATCCTTATTTTATTTCAAATTGGATCTCAAGAGGAATGTCTCCGAACATATCACTAATAAATTGCAACATCCCTTTACCAGTAAAACATCCATCTTTTTAATGGTTTTTATCACGTGTGAACCCCACGTGATTAAAATCATTAAAAACTTGCATCTAAGAATAAAGTCTCATGCCATTTAGCGTTTTGATAAAATAAAGTATCAAAATTTTAACTGATAGTAATAATCATGTGGGGGAGTTTTGTTCCACTTTGAATTGTATCTGCAAAATAAGACAACTTTTGTTATTAATGGACTAAGTTTGAAATTGAGAGAGGTTTGGAGATATTATTTTTAGGTTGGAAAAAAATTATTTGAAAAGTGTGTTTTGGAGGAAAAACTGTTTAGAGTGAAAAACATGATATTTAAAAAAAAATATATATCAATATGGATATTATTTCATTTTTTTCAAAATTCTATGCAATTTAAAAAAAATCATCTCATTTGAACTTATATACATAAAGTTATAGAGTTTTAAAATTTGAAATTTACTATAACGTTTTGAAAATATAAATAATAAAAAATGTAAAGTTTGGAAAAAAAAAATAATTTTAGACATCTTCAAAACTAAGGCGCAATCGGAGCCTAACCTTTTTTACTTTGGAATCACTGATTTACTAAAAATTTGAAATTATACTCATAACCACTGATGTACTCGAAATTACTTTAAGCCACTTTATCACTTGAAAATAAGCCAGTGGCTTATAAGTTGATATGGACCAGGAAATTTATAACTCATAAAAGCAGTAGGTATGAGAGGAAGAAATAATAAGTGGTCGATGCAGGAGCATAGTCGTTGGAGTCTCTTTTCTCTGCCTCATGCCATGTGTTCTGTTATTTCCTTTAAAAGGACTGTCGTTTTCTTCCTTTGAACACACCGTTTGGGTGCATAGTTCAATCAATGCTTGTTGTCGTTTGGGTTTGTAATGATTAAACGTCAACGCGTTTTGAACCCTTCACTTCAAAACCCATGACTCTGGTTGTGAATTGTGATTTGCAGGCTTGAATATTCGGAGAATAAAACTTGCAGCTGAGAATTGCCCGTGTTTTCTTCTTGCATTTTCTGGAACGAGATTCCATCTCCATTTTTTCCTGGTTTTCTCTGTAGGGACATCTTTCGGTTTGGCTTCTACGCTAATGGTGAAAGCAAATAGCCCTTCCTAGAAGTGTTATGCAGCTGATTTTCACAAGAATTGAGCCTACTTTCTCTCATTTCTTGCTCTTTAGGTGGTACTTGTGCTGGTCCACCCCTAGATGCCCACTTTAGCCCAAGGTTGTGGCCCCAGCCCTCGGAAAAAATAAAAAAAAATAAAAAAGAAATACTTCAACACTTATAGAATCTTTATGAATCATTTGATAAACATATTATGTTTGAATGTAATATATTAAATATATTTTATATTTAAAAGAAAAATATTTATTTTATATTTAAATGTAATGTGTGTATTAATAAAAAGTAATCGAATTGTATTTTAAAATTAAAAAGTTGATATGATTGATAAAAATAAATAGAAAAAGTAAGATGAAAGAGAATATAATGTGAATAAAAAATATATTTTCAAAATATTTAGAAATAATAAATGTATTTAAAATATTATTAAAAGTATTATATTTAAACGTAAAATTTTTACATTTAGATAAATTTTATATTACGTTTAAACGCAATGTGAATGCAATACTGTAAACAAACAGTAACTTCCGATTGAATGAGAAGTCAATTTCTAAAAATAAAAAATATATATTTGATTTGAGATGTGAAAATTTTTTCTATTTAAAAATAAAAAGATATTTGAATGAATAAAAAAAATTTCATTAGTAAAAAGAATTTTTTTTTTATATCTAAAAGTGAAAATTTTTTTATGATTTGTTGTGAAAATTTAAAAGGCTTTTATTTTCACAAGTAAAAATTTTGCTTCAAAAGTGAAAATTTTTCATGTTTGAACCTCCCCAACGAAGGTACGCTTAAACATCAATGATGGTTAGTATCGAATTTAATTTGGTATTCCACTTGGGAAAGTACGCCTAGGACAGTACTAGAGTACACCACCAATGTACAATACCACACGCCTAATATATGAGACTTACTTTTTTTATTTTATTTATTTATTATTATTATTATTTTTTTACAAGAATTGGTGTGCAGCCCATCCTAGAAGTGGTATGCAGCCGATTTTTACAAGAATTGAACCAACTTTCTCTCATTTCTTGGTCTTTTAGGTAGTACTTGTGCTGGTCCAGCCTATATGGCAACTTTAGCCCAAGGTTGTGGCCCCAGCCCAGAATGTTGAGAAGCCCACATAAAAATAGGCCTCACTCTAAGATGATAGGATTGAAAAAAAAAACAAAAAAACAAAAACTACATCAACACCTCTAAAATACTTAGCTTCCAATCGGATAAGATGTCAATTTCTGAAAATAAAACAAAAAAAAAAATTTTATTTAAAGCATGAAAATTTATTCTGTTTAAAAGTAAAAAAGTGTTTAAATAGATACAAAAAATTTTATTTATAGAAAGAAGTCTTTTTTGATATCTAAAGATGAAAATTTTTTTTGATGATTTGATACAAAAATTTAGAAAGCTTTTTGTTTTCACAAATAAAAATGTTAGTCCAAAAGTGAAATTTCCATGTTTGAACCTCCCCAACAAACATACACTCAAACACCAATAGTAGTATTAGCATCGTATCAAATTTGGGATTCAAGATACTTGGGGAAGTACGCCTAGGGCGGTACTAGAGAACACCACCAATGGACAATGCCACACGCCTAATATATGAGACTTACTTTCTTTATTTTTAATTTTTATTTTTTTGAGGAAAATATGAGACTTACTTTATGTTAGTTACAAAAATTGTGTTGTTTAAAACTGGCATTGCACTTTAAGCATTTTCCAATCCGCCTATTAAGCCACCGCCAGTTTTCTCACCATAATTCGTAATTAAATAAAAAGAAGAAAATCCTCCTGGTTGCCACCACGACAAGGAGAGATACAGGCTAAAGCAACCTTGCTCAAGGAGATCCCCTCGCGGAAACCAAGTGGAGGAGATCCCCAATTATCAAATGGACGAGTGATCGTAAGGAATGACTTGGAGTACTAATGGCATAACAAATATAATTAAATGATAATTATATTATAACCGATACAAAAATATAAAGAATATAAAAGTAATTAAGGGTTTGTTTGTTTTAAGGTTTAGAATCTAAAATTTTAGTTTTAATTTTATCTTTTTTGAAAAAGTCGATAAAAATTATAATTAAATTAACTAATTTGAACTCAAAAATTTTGATTTTATTTCGAACTCGACTTATATACCATTCAGGTCCTAAGAATGAGCTAAAATAGATTTTTTAAGCCTCTATCTAGAAACACGTTTTTCTAGTTTTCCCGGATTTTCTAACAATTAGGCACGAGTAGAATTAATGGTTGAAAAACTTACACCCACTAAGCAATGGTGAGTTATAGCCAGCGACTCGAGTTTTCTTTGAGCGGCCCTTCTGCAACGTTATTTTCAATCCTCCAAAGAGAATAATTGTCACACACAAAGCAAAATTCCAATGAACAGCCACATTCACTAAGGAAATTAAGACCAAATTCCCTTAAAAATCCACTTGTTGCAACTTGCAACTGATAACTTGATACACTGCTAGCCGGCTGTCTTTATCATTTTCACCTAACCAAACCTCTCCTCTAGTCACTCACACAGAAAGTCCAACACCAAAAACTAGTCAAAAACCCTGACTGCACTCCCAAAGCCGTCCATTAGTAAATTGCTATCGTGAACTCAGTCATGTAAATTTCTTTTATTTATTTATTTTCTCACGCAGGTGACATCACACCACCTGGCACGTCACCACAATCCATTACTTCAAACATAAATTATTCATGATTGATTCGCGGAAGCTTCCATGAAGTTTCAAGTAATTTGCTTATGCATATATATATATATATACATATTATCCCATATTAGACATTTTTAAAAAATGGGCATGATTTTTTTTTACATTATTTTAATTAATAATAATCAGTTGATTTCAAGGTAATATTTATTTATTAATTTTATTATTTAAACAATATCATATTGTGTAAATTAACTGGTTGTTCAAACTACCGGATTCGTCCATCCGGCTAGCAGACTTGAAATATTTATATATGCATGTATGATATATATATATATATATCCACATCCTTTGGTTAGATTCTCTTGTAAAATCCAAAGAAAAAACCAATCACATATATTAGTCAAAGTCGAGCCGTGCCAATTCAGCAAACGCGGTTGGGCCAGACTGACCAATTCAAAAACTAAACTCACTTTGCTTTCATACAACGAGGGAAAAAAACAATACGCTGTTTGGAGCTAACATTTCTTACGTGACATTTTGTCGAACACTTTCGCAATCAAACTCAGACCGAAGACCAACACAGGAATAAATATAATTCTATGTATTTAAGCTTAAATGTATACAAATATTTTATATATATTTATATACTAACAATCACAACCTAACCTTTCTCCAGGCTTAATCACCTCGGCCATGGCTGATCAGAGAGAGCAGGTCAAGCCCTTAGCTCCGGCGTCGTACCTCTTCCGCAGCGACCAAGAGCAGAACGGCAACAACAACAACAAAAGCCCCTCCGCCGTTTGCCGGAGAATATCGTGCATCAAATGCTGCGGCTGCGCCTCGGCGATTCTGGTGATCACCGCCGTCACGATGATCGTCCTCGCCTTCACCGTCTTCCACGTCGAAGGCCCGACCGTGAAGATGACGTCGGTCTCCCTCGGTCCCCTCCCGAAGTTCGCGAACGGGACGATCCGCACGGACGCGAACGTGACGCTCGTCGCGGCCGTGTCGGTGAAGAACCCGAACGCGGCGTCGTTCAAGTACGGGAACACGACGACGACGGTGTTCTACGGCGGCGAGGCGGTGGCCGAGGGGCGGGCCCCGGCGGGGACGGCGAGGGCGCGGCGGACGGCGAGGATGAACCTGACGGTGGAGATTGCGACGGCGAAGATCTTGGGATCGCCGGGGTTCGTGAGGGACTTCGCAGATTGGGCGTTGACGATGAAGAGTTACACGAGAATCGAGGGACGAGTGAAGATTCTACATGTTGTGAAGAAGAAAGCGGTGGTTAAGTTAAATTGTACAGTGACGTACAACTTTACCAGCCAGGGGATTGAACAGTTTTGTAAACGACATGTAAACCTATAAACGACATGGTGGCCACATGGTTTTTTTTTTTTTTTTTTTTTAATTTTGGGTAATTTTGTGTCTAGTAAACGTGTTGTGTAGTTGTGCATGTTTCTAAACCGTTAAATGTAGTTTGATTGTTGATATGATTACATGATATAATCAGACGTTTTGAAACATATACTATTTTATACAGAATTGTCCTTAGTATTATTTTTATTTTTTGCTACATAAAATGCTAAAGAGCAGTCTTTTGTAACTTTGAATAGAGTTTTCCTTAGTTTTATCATGTATTTAAAAGGAGCGTATAAAGGAAAATCTTCATAATTATAGATGATTATATCATCAGAATTCTTATTACTAAAAGCAATAAATTTAAAAAAAAATAAAAGGACATAAACAAATGCACAATATTTTAATGATGATTCGCGGTTAAAATAAGAATTATATTCAGTTTCCACAACTCAAATACATATTTGTTATGATAAAAAAAAAAAAAAAAAAAAGAAGAGTACATAAGAGAGAATAAAAATAGCACAACCTTTCGGTTTTAAGTCTAACCTTTCTTAACCTTGAAATCAGTACCATTAATTGTAAATAAAATTTAATCAACTGAAAATTAAATTTTGCATATTAATTCTGTGTGAGAATAATGATTAATGGCATGTTTGAAAAACATTTTTTAGTGCTACAAAAATCAATTTTACATCAAACACAAAATTTTACGTTCAAATACAATCATTTTCAACCGTGTCACGAAAACAATTACTATTCAAAAGTTTTTTAAAACAATTATATCAACTTTTTAACTCTAATTTTTTATCTCAACTTTTACCAATTACATCAACTTTTTAACTCTAAAATATTTTTCATCCAAACACACATTTCATTTAAATGCAAAACAAATACTTTTTAACTAAATACAATACTCAAAAAATGAATTGTAACGTAATTAAAATGTAATGTTTTTACCAAACGCCCCATAAGTTTCACATGCTCAATATCCACAGTGTACTTCCAAGGCATACCTATGTAAAATTGAGATGCTTAATTTGTGGTGAATTGAAATCCTCGATCTAATTCTAATGTTTTAAACCATATATATAACCAATTATATTGTAATATATAATTAAAAAAATAAGATTTTAAAATATAAAAAATCATTTATAAAATATTTTAAACTTTTAAAAATGATCTAGTATAATCTATTGAGCAAGTCCTGGTTTTTGCATTGATAGTCAGTAAGGATTTAGGTCAAAATTTTCACCATAATTTTGGGTGACGAGCTGTGACTAGGACATGTCACCAAATTGAAATATCTTTAAATGGAGTCCTAGTATCGGCATTGGATTCAAGAAAAGCAAAGCGCCGCGCCCAAAAGAAAGCAAGAAAGAAAAAGGAAAAATATAACCTATGGTAAGTGAGGTAACTTGGATGTATTAAAAGTTGCCACAGAGTGTGTCCAAAAGAGAGGAACACTTTTATCAGCAGGAATCCTGGGATGGTGTTGGCGAGAAAAAGTGGCTCTTGTTTCTTTATTGCCGTTGCATGCATGATTGAGTTTAAAATATACGTGTGTGTGTGTGTGTGTGTATAACATATGTAGAGAATAATGCAAAATGTGACAAAAAGAAAAATCGTGCAGGGATCCAAACATATGAGAATGGAAGTCCACGACTCACCGATGTAAATGGGCCTCTGGGCAATTAACCCGTGACTTGGAATTTTTTTTAAAAAAAATTTTATTTTGTCTTTTTTTTAACAAAACTTTGTTTTGTCTTTTTCTCTTTTATCATCACTTTTAAGAAGAAATACGTAAGAAAATAGTAGCACTTTAGACAGAAAGTCTAATTTACTTGCCTCGTAAGCATAAAGACAATACAAGCACAATTTCACTGAAATAATCACCAGAACCAGAAGAACCTCTCTTTTGCCTAAAGCCTTTTTTTTTTTTAATTTTTTTTTTTCCCCACTTGGAAACAAAAGCTTGCATTTACAACTAAACTTTGTTTAGTTTGGAGAAATTTGACTTTTTAATAATTAGTTAAATTTTTTATTGATTTTTCAAAATACAAAAATAAGTGGAGAAAGTTTAGTTTGTAATAATGCTTCAAACAAGGACTAAATGGTCAGTTGGATGATTCTAAGTGGTGATTGATAAGGTCTTTGTTTCTTGCTCCTCATTTTTCTGCTTGTTCTCCCCCTCTTCAATTTCCTAGAGAGGTGAACTGCCTTTCTCATATGGTGAACGTTGGAGCAGGTGTCTCAATATCAACGTTTCCCTACCCTTTTTATCGTCATATTTCCCCTCAGCTACCACTCTAGTGGAAGAGCTCTAGAACTTCACCTGGAGACGACACTTTGACTCTTGAATCATCTTCAATATATTTTTTGTATATAAAAATATTATATTTATTATAAAGTAGTACAAAAATAGTATTATTTTACTTTATGTTGTAATACATTATGTTATTTCTATCTTTTTTTTATCATTATTATATTTTGAAAGTTTTTAAAGTGAAATTTTGTATTTCAATAAATGAAAAATAAAATTATTATAATAATTATATAAGGTAATAATCAATAAAAATCAAAAGTAAAATTAAACATTATCTATATCTTATAGTAAATTTAATATAAAGGATAACATTACATTGAAGAGTAAATTTTTCATTAAAATCTCAAAATTTACCATTAACATATTAATTTGACATTGCATTGAAGATCCTCTTAGATAACAATAGATAGAAGAGGATTATAAAGCTTTTTTTTAAAGGACTAAGAAAAATATGTTCAAGTACTTCGTTTGTAGGTAAATATCACTTAAAAGTAATATTATTGTTCCAATCTAATTGATACATGTCACCAATCATCAAAATTTAAAGAGATTTTTCTTTCTCAAAAAAGATTTTAAGTAAATTCCTTGTTATTTTCTTTACAATAATGACATTTGCTGTGATTTCATTTTATAACAAGTGACCGATTAAATGGTATATTTTTAAATCAAGGTCTTTATTAAAGTGATATTTAAATGTTAATCCGACAGAGTTATCTTAATATAAATTGTAATCGTAAATAGCATATAAGATGTAATCTCAATCTTTTGTATATTATTATGAAATCGATCCGCTATTCATCACATATGTGATTTAAGTAGTTTGAGGGACAAGTGTTATGCTCTTGACCTTTATGGGGGAAAATCCCCTAACAGTGGGTGCTTGGGCTATCCGCAGTACAGTTGTTGCAGGGATTGGCCAGAAATCCCCCAAGTATATGTTTTAATTTTGCTGTCTATTAGTTTGTTGAAGTGGGGAAGGCATGTTCTCCCTGCCCTGCTCTGCTTTTGTTTGTGTCATTTTCTACTAAAATTTTCAAACATATACAAAAAGGAAAATCAATCTTTACACCCGTTTTTCCAGTTCTGCATAATTTTGCAGATTCTGTAAAAATTAGAGGATAGATTGCATTTTTAGGAACCACTAAATTATGGCCATCCTATACATGCGAGAACTCCATGCCAATGACGCTTCCTATTCAACTTAGGCTTTAGGCTTCAGTACTTTGCTATATATTTTATTTTAATTAGCTAGCGGTTTCATTAGGCCACAATTATCAACTTTATTGACCCCATAATTGAGCTGCTGGAAAAGAATATAAATTTGCTACGTTACAGTCCTTTTAGTCAAAAGGAAGTTGGATTATTGGGACCACGTGTACACAAATAAAGGATTACTCGAACTTAGACACCTACGAACATGAGTTAGGCTCCGGATTCTCCACCACCAAGTGTGGTAAACTTGTAATAAAGGATTAATGTGATAGAGTCTGCTTTAAGGTTTGAGTATTGGGTGGTCTTTTTGAGATTTTAGATGTGAAATTTTGTTTTAGACTAGTTTAGTATTCAATTTAGTGTGTATAGGCCAATACATTAGGTAGATTAGAGTGACATGCTACTTATTTAAAGATAGGGTTTATTATTAGGACATTTAGCCAACATCCTCATTAACGTTTAGGGCAGTCCATTTGGCAATGCTTATAATAATGCCCATCATCCCCATTTCAGATTTTTTCTTAAAAAAAAAAAAAAAAAAATCCTAATTCCCTAGCAATTGGTATTTGCATTCTAATCCAAATTTTTAGTCAAATGTCAATCTCAATTGTAACAACCTGCTCAGCATGTTTTTCATAATGTAACTAAAATATAGGGAGGCAAATCAACTAAGAAATAAGAGCCAATATTACCACTATATCAGGAAAAAGAAAGGGAAAAAATAAAAGAGAGAGAGAGAAGACAATATTCCCAGATCATCCTTGGTTACAAAAATTCTGCTAATATCTTCCTGTTGTGTGCCCGTGCATGTTTCATCCCTCAATTTAGAACTCCAAAGATAGACACTTTTCCCTTCAGTTTCCTCTCCACATAATGTTTCCAATTTTCTATTCCTGTTGTACATGAATTTTGCCAGTTTTTCTCTTATGCTAATTATGCAAAATCACGCTTCAAACATGCAGGCTTTTGACAAGGTCCTTGTCCCCCCAACAAAAAGAAAGAAAAGAAAAGCACCCTCATTCGAAGAACTATATATATATATATATATTCCAAGACCAAGGATAGTTCGATTAAGATTTGGTGGTTTGGGCATTTAATAAACCACTTGCCAACTCCAACTTTTCAAGGACATGTCTAATTGTGTCCGGCAAATACAGAGGATATACCCTGAAAGAAACTGCAAAAGGAAGATCTCTTAACGATGAGCGGTTTTGGTGGATGAAGCTCTCGCTGATGTATTGAAATTGGGTCAAATTTATGATGCATGAACATGGTTTCACATTTCCCACTTCATTTTCTAAAAAGATTTCAAAAAATGGGGATTCCATTTCACAGTGTTCATGTCCAAATTCTGTAAATTTGTCATTCCTAAGATGTTATTTCGTTATTATATACATAATTTATTAGTAATTTCATATTTAACTGTATCCAAAAAAAAATATAAAGTCCAAATTATTTATAAAAGATAAGGGTCTCTACAAATGAGCTTTACTCTCAAATTCCAGATTTTTGTTTAATTATATAAATTTGTAGGCCTTTTCATTAAGTAATTACGTAAATGGGGGCTGTTAGTTTATCTCTTATTTAAATTATATATATGACTCCTCTTTTAAGGACGAGGACCATTCTTCTAATGTAGCATTTAAAAATAATTAACTGATATTTATTTTTATATAATAATTTTTTTAAAAGATTTTTTTAATATTTTAAATAAATATATGTTATACTTTTTATATAACTACATATATAATCTAATAATAATTAGCTATCTGTCTTTATCTACATACGTATAATTTGAAGTTTTTAACTCTAAAAGACAAAAATAGACGGTATCCATGAGAGCATCGTAAACAAGCCTGCATATGATATTTGCTTTGATGGCATTGAAAGGAAAAAAAAAAAAAAAAAAGACACAAAGCACATGGCTTCTAAAGAGAGAGTGTAGTTAACATTAAATATCATATCACAAGTCAAATTTGTTCACACGTTATTCAACATAAAAACACAATTTTTTTTTTATCAATTGCAAAATTTTAAAAGAACAATCATGGTGTGCGTGTGTATATGAATAAATGCATTAAAAAAAAAAAAAAAAAAGATAGCCCACCATGTGAAGGTGTGAAAAAAGCCAGTTCCCACCGGGTTTAACGGGGAAAAACATGTTACCTAGACTTAATTATCAAATTCTCAAACAAAGATTTCCACCCCAAGTAAAACCAAAAACTAGTAGAACCGAAGGACACAGGGTATGTATGTTAGAGTTAGGCACAGTCATAGAATACAGCAATATCTGCTGATTCACATGTAAACGAAAGGGAAACGGGCACAACTAGGGAAAGAAAATGCCAAGGATGGTATTCCCACAAATGGGTTGTTTATGAAACAAAATATTATCCTTGGAAGATGTGACATTTCCATTATACATTAAAGTTTTATTAATATGGTGGGAATTGGACTTATTGCCTTGTATCTAATCCAACGTAGCAAAACAAGACATATATATAGCATCCAAGAGAATCCCCATATTAATGCCAAAACAAGCACTAGGGAAGGGGAACGAGTTAAACTTGGCAAGAATATGTTCTGTTCCATCAAAAAGAAAATGTCCCCTAAAATGAGGTAAGTAAATGAATTCAATAGTATGGTTGTTAATAATAGAATTCTTTATTTTTCCCTACGGGCATTCTTTGAAGGACAGTAATAAAAGAAACAGTGTAATTCGCCTGACCAAAGATGCAAAATGTTTATTTACTCCCAAGGTGTAGCACATATATAGCCATTACCGAGCCAAACCACCACCTCTTATGAAAGGACAAGGTTTTCAAGTTCAAATTCATTTCACTATTTTTATTTTTATTTGTTGGGGTAATAATGTCCTCGTTCAAATTCATTTCACTTACCAGTTACAGAAACGTCGATAAATAGAAATACAATAGTTAGCTGTGGTGGGGCCGCTTGATAACTTAGAGCTTTCAAAATAAGTATCATTTCGAACATGCAAAACTCCAGTTCCATCCACTGAAAGGCGACCACATTGAGATTTTTCAACATGTTCCCACAACTTTAGTTAAATCAATGTTCGGTTTGTGAAACTTTCTGTTCAAATAAAAAACTGGTTATCTCTCAACAACAACTTAAGCTTTTAGATAAATTAATAAACTAATATGATATTAAGTTTGAACATCTTGTAATTATACTCTTTAACTCTTTTAATATGTTTTAGATTTTTTTGTAAATATTTGTGTTGAACTTTTAAAAATAAATATTTAAATGTATATTTATCCATTATCCGTCTTGTCTTGTATATACATGACGGAGAATATTAAAAGAATAGATCGATAAACTAACACTTTTAATATATTTTAATCTTATCAAAATTACACGTCTTTAGATAATTGAGCAAGATTGGACAAAAGTTGGGACGAGTTGGTATACTATTTTGATTAGTGGGCATTATGAGACAAGGTAATTTACTGGAAAGCTCTGCAAATAGTGTAAGAAAAAAAATTATTTGTTTTAAACATTTGATTAGCTCCTGATGCCCTTTAACACACACACACACACACATATATATATATATATTTTGAGTCTTTTGACAAAAGCTTTGGTCTTATATATAATATGTATAAATAATATTAATTATAGATAACAAGGTGTACTTATAAAAGATATATTTAACTATATATTAATATCACGCATTTTTAAAGTGATTATGTGATAAAATAAGTGCATGATGTGCTCTCTATTTCACTAGTTACAACCCAAAAGGTTTATTAGGAGAAGAATTCTATAATGCAATACCAATAGAACTCTGTATTTAACGGTTAAGTATGTGTTACATGTAATAAATGTTATATAATTATATCATTATTTCAATGTGATTTTAATTAAATTTATAACATCATGAAATTTATGATATCATGAATCCACTTAAACAACCAGATTTATTTAGATTTACCTTAAAATAAATTAAACAAGAACTAAAATTAAATATTTAATATATAAAAATTTAATTTAAATTTATATTAAAAATTATATTAAAATAAGATGTATTAAGGTGCCATTTGGCACACACATCTCATTTTAATTTCATTCAAATACAATACAATTTTACACCAAACACAAATTTTGTAACAGTGCTACGAAAACAATTATTATTCAAAACATTTTTAAAACAATCACATTAACTTTTCAACTCCACTATTTATCTCTACTTTTACCAATCACATCAACTTTTCAATTCTAAAATACTTTTCATCCAAATACACATTTCATTCAAATACAAAACAAATATTTTTCAACCAAATATAACATTCAAAAAACAAATTTCATTCAAATACAATCAAAATACAATGCGTTTATCAAACATCTCCTAAATTAAATTTAAGTTTTATAAATAATTAAATTTAAATTAAAAACATACCATATAAAAAAGTTTTTTTAAACTAAAAATACTATCTCAGTGAGGAAGGTACATTTCATTTTCCCGATGTATACATGTGGGATTCTGATTTTGCAGTATAAGAAGAAAAATAAGTGTAAAAGATTCTGATAATTGACCAAGAAACGACAAGAGGCCGGACACTAGCGCAAGGCAAGGCAAGGGAAGGGAGCAGCAAAGAAAACAAAATGCAGCAGCGGCTTTGTAGGACCAACCACTGCCCACAAGCAGACAAATTCAATCTCCTGCGTTTATTGCACATACTAACAAATTATGTGCATCAACATCAACCCGAAACCCCTACCCCAAAAGGCTTTACACGAATTCCCAATCCAATAAGACTGATTTTTGATTAGACTATATATAAATCCCCCCCTGACCAAGTCTCTCCTCTCTCTCTCCTCTCTCTCTCCTCTCTCTCTCTCCTCTAGTGTGAGTGTGTTTTAGGCGTGCAAATATTCTCCATCCTCCTCTCTAATCACACTTTTCTTTTGGTCTTTAACCTCCTCTTCATGTCCCCTCTCTCTCTCGACCTTTAAGAAAAAGAAAATCCTTTTTTCAACTGTTTTGGTCTTAACTTTTCCCTCTTTCTCTGACCAACTATGAATAAAGCACTTTGAGCCTTGACTCCAACACCACCCCCACAATAACCCTAACCCAATAAACAACTCTTTTAATATTAAACCCATTTGGATCAGGCCAAAGCCTTTTGAGTTAGAACGTTTAGCTGCTTAAACTGTTTGATTCAATTCTTTAAACCACGAATTAATATCCCAAAAAAAAAAAAAGAAAGAAACTCTGAGTAAAGTAGAAAATTATAACATCACTGGATTTGTCATGAAATAATTTTAGAGGTACTACTGATTTTCCATAATAATAATAGATACGAAGATCTCACTGATTCTTCTTCTTCTTCTTCTCCTCCTCCTCCTTTCACTTTCAAGGAAAGTGGAGCTTTACAATGGCAGTAACAGAGTGACTGAGTGAGTGAAGCTTCATTGACACTCATAAGTCATCATCACTAGGAAAAATAAAATAAAAATAAAAACCATTTCAAAGATTTCGTCTTCATTTTTTCATAAAACATTTACAGATACCGTACATAAGGGAGAAACTGAATAAATAAATATACATGCACAAAATATAAGTAATTAAGCCCTTTTTTTTTTCTTCTTTTTGCTCTTCACTTTTTCGGTTCGATTTTGTTGAAAATAAGTGGAAATATATCACGACCGCTGATCAAACTTTAGCCACTTCCGACGATTTTCTTGAAGGATCACTCGCAGACCGTGACAACAAAGAAGCCTCTGAATCTACCCAAAAAAAAAATCCAAAATTAATTTATGTGCTTTAATCAAAAAACGCAGGTGAAAATAACTAGTAATAAACATGAATAATCATAGACCAACTACCTCTAATGGCATTGAAAGATCTCTTGCAATGCAAAATGGCGCTTTGAATACCGTCCTGTTGCTGCAGAAGCGAGTCATCTCGTCTCCTAGACGACGCCGTTCCCGGCTGCGCCGCCACCGGAACCGCCGCCGCCGACGCCGACCGGCTCTTCCCCAAGTGCTTGCAGACCACTCTGAGCCCGGCCGGCAAGTTCACCTGCTTCACGCTCTTCACATTACTAGCCGGAGCTTCAGAAACCTCCGGCTCAGAACTCTTCTCCTCCGGCGCCGGCGACTCAGTCGCAGCCGCCGGCTTCGGAGGTGACGGAGATTTCGTGAGGGAGCCGCCGTTGAGGCTGAGGTGGCCGGAGAATCTCAGCTTCTCTACGTACTTTCTCGATACCCGAACGTAGAGAGGCTTCACCATTTTCAAATACCTCTGCATAACTTCCTTGGCGAAACGCTTTTCCTCGGAAGAAGAAGATGAGGATGAAGAAGAGGAGGAAGAAGAAGAGTCATTTTCTGAGCTTGGCTTCTGGGGCTTGTTCAACGAAGATGATGAGGAAGAAGAAGACGAAGATGAAGAGACTCTGGAGCTGTTGTCTCTGGTGAAGAGCGAGACAATAGGAACTTCCTCCACCTTAAATTTCACGGTGAAGAACTTCCCTGCAGCTTGTTGCTGTTTTTGCTTTTTCGGCTCTTCTTTCGAAGAAGAAGAAGAAGTAGAAGAAGTGGTTGAATCAGATTTGTCGGTTGAGTTATTGTTGGACTTGGACGACTTCTTGAGCCCCAACATGAAGACGCGAAACTTGGTGGCGGATTTCAGGAGCGAAACAGGGAACTGGGGCTTGATCGAGTTGGGCTGATCGGAAGGAGTGGCAGTAGAAGTAGAAGTATCGAACACAAGAGAAGAGGAGTCGATCGGAACCAGCTTTCCCTTGAAGAAGAGGTCGTCGGAAGGAGACAGAGAGAGGTTATTATTAGGATCAGTACAGTCCGTACGGTCATTGCTTGATCCAGATGAAAGCGTGAATTTGAACTCTCTCTCCCCCTCATCTTCATCATCATCGTCGTCCTCATTTTCATCTTCCTTGCATTTTTGGGTTTCCTCACCGGCTTCTCCGTCGTCGTCGTCTTCTTCGTTGACTGAAAACTCCAAGTCAAAGAAGGGTCCGTCGTCGTTGTCTTCGTCGTTGTCATCGTCGTCGGTCTCCGTTGTGATTGTGTTCTGAGCGACGGCGGTGACTATGGTGGCGACTCCATTACTCACAGGCTTCGCAACGGCGATATCTCCTCCTACGACTCCTCCGCCGCCGCCGCCTCTCCAGTACTTGAGCAAGCTAAAAGCTTCCATTGTTGGGAGAGCCAGTATAGAAGAAAAAGAAGAAGAGGAATACAAGAGAGAGAGAGAGAGAGAGAGAGAGAGAGATTACAGTGCTTGGGTTTAGAGAGAGAGGGAGAGAGAGTGAAAACTGTAAGGGGTACTTTTTTTTTTTTTTTTAAGAGCTGAAAGTGGGAAGTGAGAGAGAGAGGGTAAAGGGTGAAGATTTTAATAAGGGGAACGGTGACATACGTGGACTGCAGAGAGTCATGTGAGAGACCAGTCCTTAGAGTCAGATCAGATAACAGAGACGGAGGAGGAGGGTGACTGCTCCGCTTATAATCATAATAAAATACAAGGAGGAGAGAGAAACAGAAACCGAGAGGAGAGAGAAAGCGGAGAGCACGAATACTGACTATGCTCAGTATGAAGTACGTACGATAGCCGTGCACCCTACAACTGGGTTTGTATTTGGTGTGTGTTTGACAGTTGTGTCATTGTGTGAGTGTGCCTTTGTGTTGTGCTGCCTGGTGCGAGCTTATTCGTACACGTTCTTGACTAGTGCGTGACCTTATGATATACGTTATTATGAATGTTATTTCTCCCTTATTATTGTGTGAATTTTTTTTCTTTCTTTCTTCTTTTCCTGCAAAAGAAAAAAAATATTGAGTAAATTCTTGCTTTTTTGGAAGACCCTTTTTGAGTTTAAACCATTTTATCCCGTTTTGGGAGCTGGCGTATTTGCAACAGTAACACGTTGCGTGTAGTTTTAGCTCCCTGGCGTGAAAATGGCTGTCAAAGTCTTTCTCTTTTCCCTCGATGGAAAGAATACAAAATGGTTATATTTCTATCACATAAAGTTTGAGTATTCAATTTTTTTTTCCTCAAAAAAACAAATTCAATTTCCAAATTCAAAAAATAAAATAAAATAAAATAGTTGTTGAATCGTGATTAGATTGCTTTCTTAACTATCTTTTCTTACAACGAGAGTTAGGAGATTTTGGGGAAAATATTAAATTTTAATTTTATTTAAATATAATATAATTTTACACTAAACATAAATTTTATAATAGTGTTTGAAAATAATTACTATTTAAAATATTTTTAAAATAATCACATTAATTTTTCAATTTTACTATTTATCTTTATTTTTACCAATCACATCAACTTTTCAATTATAAAATATTTTTCATCCAAACACACATTTTATTCAAATACAAAACAAATACTTTTCAACCAAATACAATATTCAAAAAACAAATTTCATTCAAATACAATCAAAATGTAATACGTTTACCAAACGCCGTCTTAGTCTCTTCAAGAACATCTTCTTAATAAAATAATTTAAATCATAACATAAAATTAGATATAGCTTTAATAAACTACACTTATTTAAACAATTATAAATTGAAAAAAAAGTTATGGATACTTACATACTATAAATATATCTTATTACCCATCAATAAATTCCACTTATAAATCACGGTACTAACTTTTTCTAAATATCTTTGTAATCGTTTTATCTATAGATTATATATATTTTATGCTTATGTATTTATTAAAAATACGTTTATAATAAACTCCACTTCTAATATTACTAATTAACGTGGTCGCAAAAATCTGTCATTGTTGCTTAGTATTCAGCAAAAAAAAAAAAAGAAAGAAACCAGTGTCATTGTTAAGTGAATGTGACATATAATTTTGAATGATTGTCACACGTTTGATGCTATTTTTTGACGTTATAAACACAATTCTTCTTCTTGTTTTTCAATGAATGATATGATAAATTATAACTTCCTCGCCCAAATAAAACGCAACGCTGTAAATCATGCTGTGGGGATGCAATAAACAAAAGGGGCCTTTGCCCTTTGAGGCACTCCAGGGGAGATGAAATTTCCAGGAATAGAGGAGTAAAAAGACAAGGCACGGAGGGTAAAAAAGAAGCCTCTTCTTCTACAGCTTTGGAGCCTAGGCTTGGGGCTGTGACTACGACTGAAGCTCTGTTTTTTTTTCACCCCCGCATTCACTTTTCGCACACAAAAGGAACAGTGCACCAGTCTCTCTCTCCCTCTCTCTCTCTCTCTCTCTCATAAATTAAACCGAGTAAAACCCACCCCCTTCCTTATTTTAGCCTAATTTCCGTATATCTGTCACGTGGCGCACATGCAAGTTGGCGTTTTATTTTGTGGGGGGACCTATGACGACAAGGAACTTCCTCAATTAAAACATAAAAAAAAATATATATATATATATATAGAAAAGGCTTTCAAGTTTGACCTCCAAACCCTATTTTTCAACGCCGGCTTCTCCCAATCTGGCCCGTTCATTAACCATAAAAATAAAGGTCCACGCATGAGGGATAGAGACTGACCGATCAACTCCAAAGTATGGTTTTTTTTTACTAATAAAATAAAAATGAAATTGACAGGAGTCTTCACATCTCCCTTTCCCGCTCGTCGTTCATTTTAAGGTCTTAGCATAACCAAGTATAATTGTAGTAGAGCCTTAGCTCCCGTTACCAATTTCATAAATTATTATTATTTTATTTACATTAACTTATAAAATATGTGTATTTTTTTTTCAATCTCAAATACTTTATATAGATGATATAATTTGATTTTTTTTTTTGAAAAACCAACTTCAATTTTACTTTTTATAGTTACAATAACAATTATGTAACTCAAACTTATACAAAATATTATTGTTGACCCATAGGCTATTGGATCAAGGTGTTATAAGCTTGTAAAATAGTAATGAGATTTAAACACTAGATTACAATCATTTAAATTCTTTGTTTACAACCATATTCAGAATTCACAATGCTCAAAGTATATTCAAGTACATCCATGAACAATGACCTTAACCATTCATCTTCAAGTACTAATGTGCATAACATCAATGCCCATTAAATATGCATTAAGCACAAGAATATCAATAGATAAAATTGATGCTAAAAAATTTGCAAAACGTAACCCGACGGACTGACATTCGCAGTGTTCATTCTTGCGGACACACACATTGGACCCTTAATTCATTGGGTTTGTGATTTGTACCCCCCATGCATGTGAGAAAGTCACTTAGGTATACTATCTTACTTAAGTCCAAAAATGTAATCACTTATAAACTCCATATTACTAATGGGCCTAACCAATATAAGACTCTACATTTTAGTAATTTTTTTTAACAAAATCTAAGTTCTAATGGACACATTTTGAGCATCTATTTCTCATTCATCAAATTACCATTTTGAGTGTATAAATATATGATTTCGATCTCTTTACAACTGAAAACGTAGATTTATTAAGACCTGTCACTTCTACAAACTGAATTTCACTCAAATTTAAATTTTAAAATGACTCCTTCAAATGATTTATAAACCATTTTTCCAACAAGTTATGCCCACCTCCGGTGGCTAACTCAAGTGGATGCATGGTTTACTATCGTCAATGTGTGGTAGAACAATATGACTTAATTTTTATTTAAAGATCATGTTCATTTAATGGATTAATATTGAGTTTATTATTCAAGCGGATTTTTTTTTTTTCGTTTTTGTTTATATAAAAAATTTTTGACACAACTAAGTGGAATTACTTGATGTGACTAGTCCAATGCCGTCTTGATCCACATAGTCTCCTACAATATGGAAAAGAGTGCCAAGAGCACCTCGAAGTCCAGAAAACACCGATAAGGTGTTTTCTAAAGACTTGGATTTTTAAGTCAATAATGAGTATTGATGAGCATAGGCAAAATGTAGTAACTCACGTACTTTGTTTAAAATTTTTTTTTTTTTCAAATCATATTTAATCACTTAAATTTTATTATTTGATAAGATTAAAAATAAATAAAAAAGTAAATATAATTTTTTATGAGGTGACATAAATTAAGTGTTTAGATATGATTTGGATGGAAAAATAAAAGATGTGGATCTAAAATGTAGACAAGGAATAACATCCATAACCGAGATTGTGGTGAATTCTCCTATTTACAACTGTGTCTCCTGGATGCAGGTGCCTTGGTTGGAGTAAGTGGGCTGACCATTATCATGTATAACGATGTTTAGTGCCCGCGCTGATGCCACATGGTTTTATTTGGTAGTGGGAGCGGTGCAAGTACTAGGCTAGTGGAGTAGGTTCAATGTGAATCGATCAATTCGTGTGAAGGTAGAAAGGGTGGGCAATGGTCGGGAGTGACTTGTTCTAGTCAACGTGGTCTGCCGTTGGTCACTGGCCAGTTCCTCCGGCCACATTGCCCCTGGTCGGCCGGCCTCGTAGGGAGCTGTTCGGCGTGACGGGTTTGGCTCCAATGTCACCGCTTATCTTCCCTTCCCAGTCCTGATGTGGTCGGACTGATTGGTCATACCGACCACACCACTAACAGTCCTATCGATGGCTCTTGAGATTTTTGTTATAAATTAAGATCGAGACGAGAAAACAAAAATCTCAACCAAAAACTATAATGGATGGTTAATTAGTAACCGCAAACAGGAAAAAGAAAAAGGCCTTTAATCAAATCCAAATGATTGTCCTGAGAGCCACCGTCGGATATGTGGACCATTCTTATGATAATCATGGATTTTGGAGAGGAGACTGTTATTCAGAAATGGTCCCACAAAAGCGACGTCACAACTTCTATTATCTTAAATGTGATTTTATTACACGTAGGACCAGATAAAACTGAAAAGTCAAAGGTGTCATCGCTTATATTAAATCAAAACGGAACGGAGGTGATATAAATTTTTGCATGCAATTTTTTTCTGTACACCTGTCTTTGTTAATCAGCCACGATAGGGTCTCTTAAGTTGACAATTGTGGCTGCACGTCTGACATTTTCTGAAGCCGTTCCATGTATCATCTCTTAAGTAAACTTCGTTACTTTTTTTGCCACCCAAAAAAAATAAAAAGCTTGATTAATTTTTCTTATCAAGAAAGAAAATAATTGAAAAGAAGTTTGAAGTTTCACGATTTTCTTTCAAGCCAAACAATCAACTTTTTCATCGAGTGGTCGTGGCAGTTCTAATGAAACTCTCTCATGCGGGACACTAGTGAACAATTTTGAGAGCAAAAACGTGTACTCACTGAAATGACTAATATTATAACTATATTAAGATTTTGGAAATAAAGGTGGAAGATTTTTTATACATTTTTTTTTAGTAAATAACAACTTTTTTATAAATTTGTTCGTGGGGCAGTTTCAAAGTCGTTGCAATTCTACCACAAATACATAAATTATAAGCTAAGAATTCGTTTAGTAGAGGGCTAAAATCTTTGTTTAAAATATTAGAGAGGATTGAGTTGTAAAAATAAATTGTTTACAGTGTAAAAGTGTAATAATTTAAAGAATATTTGAAAAACTAATAACATAAATCTTACTTTATTTCTCATGAAATTCTAAGTAATTTAAAAAAAATCATCTTATTTTAATTTAAAATGAGAAAGTTATACACTTACAAAATTTGAACTTTTTGAAAAAATTAATACCAAAATTGGGAGAATAAGATAATACTCAACTCGTGCAAGGTGAATTGAAATTCACCCCAAACAAACCCCAAGCAAAAGTGATAGGATTTTAATAACAAGGAACTCATTATTTAAGTAAACAAGACAAAACCACGTATTGATATGATAAGATTGCTCATTTGATAGACAATAAAATATAATATAAGATCAATTTATTTTATAAAAAATTTATGTTACGGGAGAAAATAGCTTCTTCCGAAATTATCTAAATCGACTATCTTCTATCCTTGTTATAAATTGTTATGTATATTTAATAAAAAAAAAAAAGGAGCTGAGAGAAATTCGTTAGAAGAGAAGAGTTAACCGAGAAGGCATATAGCTATTATCACACAAGTATTCTAATATTGTTTTCGTGCTTTTACAGCAACAATTAGATGAATGAATATTTCAGTAAATCTTCCAAAGTTCGTGTATTGGGGCCAAAAAATAAATAAATAAATGGTGCATTTTTTTTCCAAATCAAATAGATATTTCCAGAAAAGTTACTAGATTTTGGAAACGTTTTCACAAATGAAAAGTAAATCTAAATCCTCGTATCTAAAAGTGAGGAAGAAATTTCTGAATCTCCAGCCAATATTAAGCATGAATGAAGTCAAATTATAAGGTCAAGAACTTAGATATACATCAAAAAAGACCAAACACTTATTATATTATTCTAAATGTAAATATTAAAATAATATTAGAGAAATATATATGTATATATACATTAAATATTCAAGCTTTTTTTTTTTTTCATGCCCATTATGATGTTTACTAAATCTCAACCAAATTGCTTTTAATGCCACACAAGACAAAGTGACTCCCGATTTAAATCTAAAAAAAGATAAATAAAAATATGGGAAGAAATAAAGATTAAGTTCATTAATTAAATTATAAAGCAAAGTTTCCTAGTGAATTAAAAGTTTCGAATGTTTCCCTTTCAAAAAAAAAAAGTTTCGAATGTTTCAAAAAAAAAAATTTGTGAAAGGTCGCCATGCTAATTGTTACGTAGAGAAACAACTATATAAGTGCTCATTGCTTTTACAAAAGGGGTACTATTCTTTTAAAAGTCAAATGCCCTACGCCTTTGCTACCAAAGGAAAAAAAAAAAAAAAAGTCCCTCGGCTAGCTAGGGTAAGTTTCCAAACTTGAATTTTGCCTGTAAATGTTATGTGAATTTTTTTTTTTAATAAAATGTAAACCCACGCAAATGCCTTTCAAGTAACAACAACAACAACATTCGAAAAGTAAAAAAAAAAAACACGTTTCTTCTTCTCTTTCATAAACGAGGAGTGTCATCACCAAGTGTTCATAATTAAAATTTTATTTTTGGGAGACGTTAATTAAAACACAATGAACTTAAATTTTTATATCTCCGTACTTTATCTATTTTTCAAAGATTTTTATTGATGTACAGTCAAAGACAAAAGGTTTAGAATATAGATATATAAAAGAGATAAAAAGATGTAATAAGAAGATAATAGAGCCATTAGGGAAGTATAATTTGTTGGTCAAAAGGTTTCATTAACTAAGTTAATTTTGATGATAACAAACAATTTGATTGATGTCTCTAATGAGTTTCTCTTGAGTTTTAGTTTAAGTCAAAATTGCATGATTAGTTTTTTAAACTCAAGAAGATGGATTAACGAATCATCACTCAAAAAAACGTCAAGCTTGCAGATCAAAATAATGTGAAAATGGATTAGAGCTTTAAGACAAGAAGACTTGTCAAGACCATGATTATATAGGTTTATATTTTCTTATTTAGTCTTGTAATGGGTTTTCTATGCACTCTTTTAAAATTGTGAATTGAAGTTGGCTTATGCACACACACACGATTTAAAAAAATATCATATTTTTGAATAGCATTAAATCCTTTGAATATATTTGTTCCAAAATATTGTGAAGATTGTTTTCAACATCAAACATGCCTTAAAATTGTATGGAAACTGTTTTAGATTTATTTTGATCTAAAAATAAGAACCGGACAAAGACACTACCTAACAAGAAGGTCCGAATAACCTTCCCAACATGTTTGGTTGACTAAAGGTCCATCTAATCATCGTACAAGGTCCCAGAACAGAGGTCGCTATCTACCTTTTTTTGGTCCGATCAACCAAGACAATTTAAACGGTATAATTTTAGATCATTGAATAGCAATAGTTTTTTAGGGTTTTGAGTGGGTTTAGTAGTATAAAAAGCTAGTTTTGAGGTTTCTCATGACTAATGAATTTTGAGTATTGCTCTAAACTTATAAAAAGCATTGAAATCTATCAAAAAGCTTCCTTTGAACAAAAGCCCTCTTTTGATTTCTCTTCTGCGCTCTTAAGCTAACATTGATTTATATTTTCTTGAATGTTTACAATTCTCTTCTAGGTTTTCAAATTTTAATCTTCTCTTTTTTAGTTGAGAGTTGTAGTGCTCCTAAAAACCTTAGTATCTCTTAGATTGATTTGTATATGTTGGTAATCCCTTGTAATTTAGTAAAAGGAGGATAGCTGGTATTTAAAGTTAAAGTCAGTGGTTTTATTAAAAGGTTTAGTGCCCCTTAGGTAGAGAAAGCTTCATCAACTTGTATTAGAGTGATCATGCTAAAAAGACGATTGATATGGTAAAGTGACCAAGCTTGGGATAGCTTGATGACATAGGAGTAAGCCTTTCACCGAACCTCTATAAAAATTTTGTTTGTATCTCTTTTATTCTTGTCTCTTTATTTCATTACACTTTATTTATTGCTGTTTATTTGCTTTGTGTTTATGTGGTTATTGGTGTTTATCCTCATTATCATTCTCTTTATTGCAATACTTTTTTGAAGAATGTTTCAATAATTATAAAAAGTTTCAAAAACCCAATTCACCCTTTCGGCCTCTTGGGTAGCTATTTTTGTGATAACTTAATTAATAGAATTAAGGGGGTGTTAGGGAAAAACAAATTTTAGCCAATTTTTTGGTACTTTTTTTCCACCTCACAACTATTTTTTACTATTTATATCTATAAAATTTTACACTAAACTCAAATTTTAAAAGTTCATAACTTTGTATATATAAATCCAAATGAGATGATTTTTTTTCATAAATTGCATAGAATTTTGAAAGAAATGAAACAAGATCTATATTGATAATTTTTTTTAAATAAATTTTTAAGATTTTACACTTTTTATTTCAAATATTTTTTTCTCTAAAGCACATTTTTCAAAACTCATTTTTCTCTAGCTTCCAAAACCTCTCCTAAACAGACCCAAAATGAGAGAAATAGAATCACTAAAAGAAAAACTTAAGGATTCAAGATAAGAATAGAACTAATTAAATAAAAAAAATATGAATATTCATTAGTCAATAAACGATTAATAAACTCATCTTCAAATCATATTCACAAAGCTATTTACAGAGAATTACAAAAATAAGATTATCTTAATTAGGGTCCATCCCACTTATTATTACGATCAGGTAAGGTATAAAACGATTAACATTATTAAATTGGATATAAAGCTGTCAGATTGACTATAATTAAATTATCATGATCTTGTGTTGTTATATCAGTTTTACATTTGAAAAAAAGAAGCGTTTCCATGTCTTTGTTTACGTGTTATAAAAATATTTTCCCCATATTTTCACCAATTCACCAAATAAATTTTCATTGATTTTATTGGAAAACAATAGAAGAATTCTTCACAAGATTTTTTAAAGTGGATACATACAAAAAATGGAAAAGGCAAAAATGGATGCAGGTCCACAAAAGAAATATCAATTACTAGAGTCCAAAGGGTACAGATACTTAGCATCTTTAGCCCAAAAAAAAAAAAAACAAGGTAAAAAAAAAAATTTAACCTAACCTTTTAAGTAAGAAATCAAAATAAATGCTCGTCTTGCGTTATTCCAGTGTCACTTCGTATTTGATTTGTCTCTTTGTAGTATTGTGTTATAAGTTTGACAAGCACAATCACCTCATAAAAATGGAGTCCACAAAATTACAATACACGTCTTTATATATATATATATATATATCTAAGTGACACGTATTTTCATAAAAACTACAAAGAAAATCATGATGGTAATCAAAGCTTTGGCACCACTTGACCTTTTTCTTTTTGAAAGATAAACCATAAAGTTTGGCCCCGGGTCATACTCTCCTCGCCTTTTCCCCTTCTTTGTTTTGGATAACAATGAGAGAGTCCTTCTCTATACATCTAAGTACTAATTATGATCCAAAGTGTTGATTTGAGCACAAATAGGAAACTAGTCATATAGTTAATTTATTTATACATGAAATAATTAATACATTGCCATACCACTCATGATGGCCTTTGTTTGGAAAACACAGATAACATCCAAGGGCCTACCATCTTAAAAAGTGGTCAAGAAGAAGTGCCCACCTATGATTTTAGATGATTGTCCCACAAATTAGTGTCTGTGTGATATTTGTGTTGGGAAACTGTCCTATTGGATTCCAAAGATAATGATTCAAAATTTCAGAGCCTCTACATACGGGGCTAGAAAAATGGATAAAAATTTTCGACCAAAAAAATCGTTTTGATACGGTTTTGTTTTGATTTGTTAGATTTTTTCATATTTTATTGTATCAAATATTAAGAAATATGTGTTATCATTAAAATTATCTATAGAAAAAAACTAAGATATATTATCAACATCAAATACTATACTATTATTAATAAGAGATAGGTCATATCTTAAAACTCACTTTTTATTAGTTAGTAATGTTTAATACTACTGTTATCCATTAACATTGCTCTTACAAAGGGTCATAATTTTTTTATTTTAATAAAGCCTAATTCATTTGTGTCACCTTGAGCTGATATTGTACTCAAACTTTTTCACAATTCTTTGGGCCGAGGAGAGAAATGGGGACTTGTGTGCTGGACCCCATTTGCTTGAATAATCGTTTTCATTGTAAGGTCCACTAAGTATGCTAATCCACATATGTTTATGAGAGAGAAAATCCCACAAGTACTATTATGCATTATCCTGGTCCCAGAATCTCTGTGGCACAAAATGTGGGCCAGGGCAGTCCAAAATCAGAGGTGAATAAGGCTTTAGCTTAATTAATATGCCATGATTGCATTGAATTTACAGGAGAATGCACGAGATAATAACTCCAACAGATCCCTTTGGTGTTCGTGTTGTGGTGTCTGACCAAATCTTGCTTGCATGAGCTGCTCCAGAGATGGATCCATGATGCCTAGGAGGGTGGTGAGACTGTTGTTGCAGTTGATGTGAACGCTGCTGGTCTAAAAATATCTGATCTAGAACATTATTAGCTCTTAGAGGATCAACATGAGGCTGGCCAAGTCCAGGATCAATTTGACCGTGCAACAACAGTTCAAGTAACACCTGTCGAGCATGAGATTGCTGTTGTTCCTGCAACAGCTTTTGCTTTTGATGAAATTGTTGTTGCTGCAATTGATGATGTTGCTGGAGCTGAAGCTGTCGATGGTGTTGCAGCTGAAGCGTCATAAGATGTTCTAAATCTGTTGCAGGAAGGTTTGCCATTTGTTGGGGGTGAATAAGATTTTGATTTGGCAAATGCTCTAATACTGATTCATTCAATTGCGCAATATTAGACAACATATGTCGTTGTTGGAGCTTCTGTTGCTGCAATTGTTGTGATACAAGCTGATCTGCTAAATCAAGATGGCTAGGTTCATGTTCAATTCGTGATAAATTATGGGCAGTCATCACATCTTGATAAAGGCTAGGATCTGTGTTTTTTCCATAGACATCAGACCACGTGTCAGCAACAACAGCTGGATCAGTCACGCCACCAAAAGACACAGTCCTGCCTAGGCAAGAAGATGAACTAGATGACTTTGCGTGGTTTGTTTGAGCACTTTCCAGCTCAGACCATAGCAAGCCAAAAGGATGCAACTTTGTTTCTGTCTGATTTTGCAAACCAGGTTCTGTAAATTCAGGCAGCGGAGGAAGGTGGCCACCAGAACTTGCTAAAGGATCACAGGGGTTCGCTGAAGCTTTTGCCACAGGATAGCCAGGGTTCACAGGCGTACCTGGAAATACAATTTCTGAAAGCATGGAAAAGTACTATGACAATTCTGAAAAAATAATCAACAACAATAAAAGAAATCAAATAGAATAATGACAAGTCAAAAACCTTAATCCTGCACAACAAAATCATTAAAGCTTTGACCCTTGAAATGTGGCAACTGCTGTGGATCTTCGGGTTCAGATACTCTTAACTGAACAAACTCAGCTGGGAGACCATTGAACTCGGGTAATGATAAGCCGGGCTCATTTCCAACAGATGAATCGCCAATTCTGGAAACAGGAGCAGATGAAGGTGAAGTTGACCCCAAATTTACTCCAAAGGTTCCAGATTCTTCTATCTCCAAACTTTGATTTGTAGTATTGACTTGCCCATCTCCAGCTTTCAGATGTGGCATGATCTCACCCAAATCTTGGAAAGGCGTTCCTTCAGGAGCATCTGCCAGGCGGACAGGCAAGTCTGCTCCAAAAAAACCTTGTTCAAACCATGAGATTATATCCACCCCCTAGATATGGTCCCTGGGTGACCCCTTGAGGATCAAGGTAACACAAGCATAAATCCTCAGGTGGGACATTCTTTTCCAACTCTTTATCCTCACTGGTGGCATTGGCATCCTGATTCTGCCCCATAGAAGACAAAATATAGTGAGAACTAGAATCAGCAAGAATCTTGGCAGAACCAGTCTCATCGAAGCAAGGATAACGGATAAACGAAGAATCTACCTTTTGCCTATTTGCGTCAACATTGGGCTGAAAGGCGCTACGGTATGCGCCACCAATCTCTATCTCACTGCAGACGCCATTACTTTCTGCACTTACTGAGTTCGATCCCCCTGGACCATTTGCCGAGAAGGTAGCTTTACCTTCCTTTTCTTTATGCTTACCATCTATTCCCGCAAATATAATATCATTCCCACATCATTTATTTGAAATGCTAGAGTTGTCAGTTAATATTCAAAAGACAAAGCAAAATGCAACCCACCTTCTACTAGTTTCCTTTGTGAATCATAGTTCCACGAAGGACTATCATCATCTGCTACGTGCGGAATGGCATCATTAGTCTCCTCAACAAGGGTTGAAGGAAGACTAACAACTCCATCTACTGTTTCATCTTCTCCAACATCTGAAAAGATAACAACTTTAAGAATGAGAATGAGATAAGTTCTGGACAGAGGTCGGAGGCCACTAAGCTGAAAAAAGTACCTGTTATATTTTCAGTTGGCACCCCCTTTATATAAGAATTATTATAAGCTACACCGCTACTTGTAATCTTTCCCTTCCATATGCTGTTAAGGATGGCCTGTGATCCAGATACGAAACAGAAAATGAATTTCAATTTAAAAAATGATGCAGGAAAAAAGAAAAATGAAAAAGAAAACAAACAAACAAACTCATAGCCAAAATATTATTGGCTACCTCCTACGCAGCATCAGGGGCAACAAAAGCCAATGGGTCAGTCAAGCCTACCTGAGTAAGAGGTGGTAATTCCACCATTTCATTTGGATGGTAGCAAAAGATGGATCATGCTTCCTCAAACGATAAAGGTCAAGAAGCTTCCCCCTTGGATAACAAAAATTCTCAGATGAGTACCTTGGCTGTCCATCAGGACTAATAATGTTAGTTGGGCCCAAAGAAGATGATCTCCCAATAGCATTTCCCCTTCCCCGTCCAAGGGTAAATCCTGAATGTGATCCCTCCGTCCTTCCTCTTTCAAGTCCAAAACCAGGTGGAGCACGATATGTAGCTGATCCACTAGCGTGAACTTCCATTCTATGGCGTGGTCTCCACTTATCTCTCGACTCCGAGTCACGTTCAGAAGCAGATCGATTGCTACCTACAAAAGTCTGGTTTTCACTGTGAGCTTCTTCCTTCTCCACATCTGTTCTCTTCTCAGTTCGTGACTCCTTATCTTTATCTTCAGGACCCCACCTCGATGACCATTTGCTATCACGTCTTGCTTCATGGGCAGAGTTACGACCATCATGCCATCGATCAGAAGCAGGCAAAGCTCCATTCTCAGTTGTTTCCCTCATTGAAACATTTTCTCGGCGCTCAGCTTTCCTGCGATCCCTTCTACCCAGTAAGCTAGTTTCCCTTTCCTCCTCACGCCAGCGGCGGCTACTTTCACCATCATCGTTGAGCCGCAGCCAATCCTTCTTGTCTTCAGACCCTTCCAAACGCCAACCATCCTTTTGGTTGTTTTCTGTGGGCTGTCCAAGCGAGCTTGAAGGACGCATTTCCTACCACATAAAAGAATTTACAAAACAGAGCCCTATAGTTAAGAAAAGCCAAAGGATGGCAGCTTTTGTGGACAAATCACTACAATTATGAATAAGAAAACATGGAATAAACAGGCTTATTCTGTTCATTCCACGAAATAATTAAGAAAAAACAAATTCACAGGCATTCAATTGTGAGATTGGAATAATCAGAACCCATTCCCTAAACTTTTACTTGGCTGGTAAAAATTAATATATATGAGACTGTGAATTGACATGCATTTGAGATTTAATGTCTTTGGACATAAGCAGATTAGGAGAGCTACTAATAAATCCAACACAAGTTTTATTTTTGAATGTAATATTATTAGTCCAGATAATTACTACTCGCTTGATTCTCGAGCTTGTTCATCATAAGAACGTGGTCTTTTCATTATCCCTCTACTAATGTGTGAAAGCATCATTTGAGAAATTGGAGATTTCAACATTGTCAGGAACACGAGATTCTATGCTTATTTTGTCAAAAGAAGACACAAAGTCGCTCATTGCTGTGTCTATACTTTCTAAATTGACTAATGTATGAAAGCATTACTTGAGAAGTTGGAGATTTCAACATTGTCGGGAACATGAGATTCTATGCTTATTTTGTCAAAAGAAGATTCAAAGTCACTCATTGCATTATCTATGTTTACTGTATTGACTTAAACTTAAAACTTTACTAAGAAGAAGATGTACGATGGTGGTTGAATGCACATGTTTTATATGAAAAATTATAATAAATAGGAGTTCTTATAAATTTATTGAAGTAACTAACATGTTTTTAAATACTTATAAATAAATAGCAGATTTACTAGGTAAATGTTTGATTCATGTTAGATTTATTAAATAAATAATCAATTTATATTTTATAAATATATCATTCATCTACCTAATAAATTTGATCTACATATCTGATAAATCTATTATTTAAAACATGTTATCTACATCAATTATTTTCTAAAAACTGTTTTTTATATTTTTCTCACTTCATTGTATAATCAAACATATCACAGATGAAGGAGCTAGGCAGATTCTAGATTAGGCCAGGCCAGCCCATATTTTGGCCCAAGGCCCACAACATCCAAATTCCAAGTTTATGAGTTGGTGTTTATTTCTTCACCGCCAGGCATATTCCTTGCAATGTTCGGTTATCCTTGTCCAATATTGGGTATCAATCCGCAAAGAAGAATCAGATATTCCAAATTAACGACTGCACTGACGGAAATGCCCACGCAACATTTTTACAATGGCCCTGAAAAGCATGATAATGTCACAATTAGACAGGTAAAAGCATAAATTAGATGAAAATATGAAAGCCATTTATACATGAATAGTTCAAGTAGTAAAGATTAAAGGGATTCTGAAGCTGCTTCTGAGGTTCACCAGAGAGACAGACAATTTCATTGCTGTTTTGCATCATATTCTGTTCCAGAAAAAGATACCCCCAAAAACAAAACAAAACAAAACAAAAAAAACAAAAACCAAAAAAACAACAACAACAACAACAAAGAGGCAATCATAATGCTAGCCCCACACTTTACCTGGCTTTCCAGTTTCCCTAATAACAGGTTCTGTTCTCTCTTTTGTTCGTACGGTTTTTTATCTTTTGTTGTTCTTATCTTCTTGTCTTCTTTTATCTTAACCTTTCCCACTGCCAATGTTCCATGTTTAGTTCCTGATCAGAACCTTGGGAAAATTTCAATGAGTTTTACCACTATGATTTTGTAATACATACATACACACATATATATATACATATAGAGAGAGAGAGAGAGAGAGAGAGAGTCTCTGTGTGTGTGTGTGTGTGTGTAGAAGTGTAACAATGGATGATTATGAAATTTATTTTATCTGAGACGACAACGTAGGGTTTCATTCTCTGACGTTCTTGTAGTTCGTTGTCGTTTAGGGTATTAGTGTCATTCTCAACAAATATTATTATTAGAAAAATTTGTTAATTTTGTGTGTGTGTGTGTGTGTGTGTTTTTCTTTTTTATTTATTTCCATTTGAAAGATTCACTTCTTTAAAGGTTATTGTCGTTCGTTTTATAGTGGTTTTGTCATTTGTATGTTCTGATTTAAGAAATTCTATTAAAAAGTAAAGAGTTGAATTACAAATATTATCATTGCCATGTGGTGATTGCATGTATAATTTAGCAGAAATTTAAAGTCTGACTCCATTAAAAAAGTGAAGGGTTGAATCACACCCTACTTAAGAAAAAATCCTAATTGCTGTAATTTTAAATGTCGTTTTTAAAAGCCTTCGTTTAACATTTTAGATGTTGTCGTTTTTCCTTTAATTAGTTATGCTCTTCTTCTTGTCGTTCAACAGATAAACTAACGTTTTAAATGGTCTTTGTCGTTTTTTAGTGTATTTTGTTTTTTTGAAGCTGTTGTCATTCGTAAGATGCGTCCATGTTTCGAAAATTTGTCGTATTATCAGGTCCTTGTGTTGCACTTGTTGTTGTTATTGTTGTTTTCTAATGTTTCTGTCGTCTGTAAAATCTTAATGTATCTAGCAAAAATGCTTAATTGATATTAACATTCTTGTTGTATGTCGTTTTTTCATGTCCTTGTGTTACTCCTTTTTTTTTTTTTTTGGTCGTTTGTAAAATGGTGATGTCTCAGGCAAATATGTTTAATTGATGCCAACATTCTTGTAGCTTATGGAATATCTATTTAAATCTCATGGCTGTTTGGAGTGTTGTTGTCGTTTTACATTATTGTTGTCATTTATAATGTTGAAGTTTTGAGGCGCTGCTGTATTCGGGATGTCGTTTTCTTTTAACTGTTGTCGTTTTCAAATTCATTGTCGTTTATAAAATATATTGCCATTTCTTGCTTTTAGTGTGAAGATGACAACCAGCCGGTTCCCGTGGGAGGTTTATTTTATCGTCTTTCGTCTCCAGATTCAATTTTTTCAGAGCAGTCGACTGTGACCGGCATTACAGCTTGTAAGATTGGTCTCCTTTTGCGTTTGATTCCCAGTCTTTTAAGCACTTGTTTTTTCTTGTCGTTTATGAGCTACATTGTCGTTTCGTTTATGCTACAGTGTCAACCATTGCCTTACGAATCTGTCGTTTTAAAATTAGTGCAATAATTATGCGATATCTTGAATTCTCAAAAAATTCCTTACTCATGAAAACTTTTTCCCGAGGAAACCTCAACATATCCCTGAGAATTCTTTCCTCAGGAAGCCCTTTTTTCTAGTAGTGACAATGTAGACGAGCTCACTATTATGTCATAAATTAGCAAGTCATATAAGCTTAAATTTTGCACTATAGAATTGTTTCAAGAACTCGGTAGCAAGAGAAGAGAAAACTTTTTTCCGAGCACGTAGTCCCCAGGCCTCCCGACCATATCTGGTTTTTCATAAATCAACTAGATATTGAAGTAACTCCTAAGGAAAATCATAGGAATACTTTATTCTTCTTTTACTATAATTTCAAAGGGACAACGGGCCAAACCAATCAAAGAAGGCCTTTTTTCTACGCAATATCAAGGTTAATATTTTCATGACTAAAAACCCAAAAACTAACGATAAGCGAAACTCCATAAAATTAGATCTTCAAATCCTCATTCGTTTATGTTGGCCTAACATGTTCAAGAAGTTGATAGTCTTCAAAAATCAATTTTCTTTCTCCATTATGCCTCAATATATCATGTATAATTTTGTTATGGTGATTCTCTTTCCACCCAGTTCAATGAGGCTTCTAAATACGTGAGATGAAATCATAAGGGGCATGACTTGATCATATAAAGATATTTGCTTTCTCTCTGTCAAGGCATGTGCTTTCACTCAAGTCCCACATTGCATATTCTTCACATTCTCTATCTCTCTCTTTTCAAGAATTCTATTGCAGGATATTAAAATTTACCTTATAGATAGGACTCTGTTTTCAATCAGATTTGTATAAGGTTCATTTTTATTTTACTTTTACATATATGTTTTTCTTTATAGATTTTTTTTTTTTTTTTTTACCAGATCTATTCTAACATTAAAAAAAAGTCAACGGGAATATCCTCACTAAAATCTCTTCTTCTTCTTCTTCTTCTTCTTTTTTTTTTTTAACTATATTTGCATATGATCTTCACCAATTTCTGCTATCTACAATTAAGATGATAAAGTAGCTGCCTTTATTTATTTTCGAGGTGTTACTTCTCCTTGTGTAATTTCCTTTATTTGGCGCATACTTTTAAAGTTCTCATTTTAAAAAGAATTTCAAAACAATAATAAATTTAAGTTAAATTGAAATTTTCTTTCATTTTTTTGAAAAATTATAAAAACTTTGTGCCAAACAATGACGTACTATTTTACTCCATTGCATTTTAAAACTAAACGCGTGTGGGATAGATCATCAAAGTAAAACATAAAAAATATATTAAAAAAAACATTTTTTAATTTTTTAATATTTTTTATTAAAAATTGTCATATAGCGAGGCTTGGAGGCATGGACCAAAAAGCACATTCATGCTTTTAGATATAGCTTATACATATACATAGTTATATAATTTATATACATAGCAATAAATAGATATAGAATACAATAAAATAGTTAAAAACAAACTCTTTTTTTTTTTTTTTAAGTGGTGACAACTGTCAAGAGAAATTGGTTAAAAAAGTTTTTAGTTGGATTGACTGTTTTATACGTGGAATAGATAGTTAGATTAAGATAACTTGAGAATAAATGTCCAAAAATTATTAAAAAAAAAAAAAAAAAACTAGTTCCAGCTCGCATGCTTTGTATGCCTTTACAGTTAAACACAACAAAGGCTTTTATAGGCTTTGAGGATTAATTTATTGATATGAGTGATAACTTGAGAATAAATGTCCAAAAAAAAAAAAAAGAACCAGCTCCAGCTCCAATGCTTTACATGCCTTTACAGTTTAACACAACAGGGGCTTTTATAGGCTTTCATGATTAATTTATTGATACGAGTGTGAATCCTATTATTTGTCCTTTTGGTCCTTTGTTCTTGGGGCTTTTCTCATTGTTTTTTTGGCTAGTGCTTCCATGTGAAAGAAGCAGTGTGTAGGGTCATTCGTTTATCAAAGTTTCTAATCTGCTTTTGAAATTAGCATTAATGTTCAAGACCTTTGAGGGTTGATTAGACTACCAAAATAACTAATTGGTGAAACATTTTTTATCCTCGAGCTTTTGTCCCCTACCACCCAACTTTGTAGCTTTATGGTTAGAAGAACTTGTGGTAAATTGTTCCCTTTAGACTCTTATCCGTGGGCCTCCCATTAGAGAAGAGGGTGGGGTTCACACATTTTGTGTCTTTGCATGTGTGTGATTAGATTTATGGGGAAATTAATGCATGAATTCATGAAGTCTCCAATTTCTACCAAAAAATATCTTTATGTCTTATGAAATTAGATGGCAAGTCATTTGCACGTTAATCAACAAGCTTCTTCTTTGTGAGGGACTTGGAAGCTTGCAAGTCATAGTAAGAAGTACTTTTCTTAAAAAGTTGGGATACCACCTTTTCTTTTCCTTTTTTTTTTTTTTTTTTCATTTTCTTTCTTTTTCCTATTGTATAATGGAGTTCATTTTACACATAATTTTGATCGGGATGAAAAAATAAATAAAAAAGACTAAAAATAATATAAGTAGAACCCACCATATTTAATCTATTCCGAACGTTGTGAAAAGAATAATTTTAAATAAACAATCTTAGACTTTAAAAAAGTGATAAATGCAGAGTTGGAAGGATATGCATAAATTAAAAAAAAAAAAAGTATCAAACTTAAAATAAGAGATAATCACTTATTTGATCACAATTCTGCTAAATAGGTAAAATGATTATTTATCTTTTCCAGTGCACCGAAAATAAAAAGGAACATATTTCCACAACATATTTATGTCTATCCTATTCCCATTATCATTTTCTGACTTCTTTTCTATTTTTTTTCTCTATGTTTGTAAGGTTTACTGTGGCGGCCCGCCCTACTGTAGAGGCTCTACAGTGTTATTACAGTCAATTCTATAGTTAATCACAATAGTCTGTAGGCCTCTAGGGTCGCCGGCAATCATGCTGAATTGAAAACTTGCTTGCTAATTTGCGGAATAATTTTTTTTTTTTCATAACATCATAAACTGTTCGAGAATGTGATAAAGAAATCATGTTAACAAAATAACATGTACATGGATCATGATTCCCTTATCACATAATCTTAACTTGAAAACTTGTTCTTTTTAAAATTACATTACAAAACTGTATAGCGGAAGATTTAAAGGTAACCACAATCCCTCGCCCAATCCTCCCTGACATGCATCTACCCTATTCGTCGTCCACCATATACTACTGGTGAACAGGTCTCTTACCTGCAACATGTGAACAAACTGATGAGCTATGAACTCAGTAAGTTCAAACATAAAAACATGAAACATGACATGTTATACTGCTGTGCTCATGCATGAAACTGGACTCTGTAAAACATGCTCATGGCTGAAAGGTTTAGTCTTAGGACATTATCTGATATTTTAGTTCTGGTTTTGAGCTCCTGATTGGTCGCACCGACATGTTAACGCAACTGAGAGCGGTACTTTAGTGCTGACCTCTTCAGTCTTAACTGAAGCTAAACATGAAAACCTCCCCGTGGGTCGAGAGGCCAATACGCCAATAACTGGTTTAATTACCATCTTGCTGGAGTTCCAACTGGGTAGCATACTGATTGCCCCCACAGTCGGAACCTGTTACATGAATTATTGGGGTGTGAGTTTTATTTACACACTAAGGTGCCTTGTGCACCTACCTGTTTTCGTGTACCTGGTACTGTCTGACATGTGTACTGAAACATGAAACTCTACATGCATGACATGAACTGACATGAGACTGACATGAATATCGTGATGTAGACAATCAATGTCTAACATACACGTTATACAACATACATAACATCATAATATAACAAGATTGTCCACGTTGCAGTCAGGACAATGCTTGAACTTACAGAAATTCGGCGAGCATAAGCCTCTGCTGCTCTGAGACTGCTGTATCGGGATCTCTGACTCGAATTCCTATAAAAGGAATAATTACTGATTATTTCCAATATTCATCTTATACTGGAAATATGGCAAAACATGAAAATTTACATTCCAGACTCTTTTTTTTTTTTTACTCTTTGGCTTCGGACACGCCCTCCTACAATGCCGTGTCTCTGGCCGTGTACCTCTCTAGACTTACATGCTTGGCCGTGTATTTCGTGGAACATGGCCGTGTATACTTATGCGGGTGAATACACGGCCGTGTTACTGGCCGTGTACTCCTCTGGACTCTTACACGGTTACTTACACGGCCGTGTTTCTGGGCGTGTTTTCCTGCTGTCTTACATGGTCTGCTACATGCCTTCCCCTTGACTGTGTGCCCCTTGACTGTATGCCCGTATCAGGCCGTGTTCTTGGCCGTATACCTCTCGGGTCTGAATTTTCTTGCAACACGGTCGTGCATATGGGCATGTTCGGGACCGTGTTCTGAACACACCCTTGTACACGTCCGTGTTTATATCAGAATCAAGATTCTGGGTCCGAACTGCTCTGCTCTGATTTTCTAAGGTTTTTATGGCCTTTGTTCTACTTCTTACACTCAAAATCGATCTCCATAAGATCGTTTTGAGGTATCTACTACATTTCTACTATCACAAATCCATGATCTCATAAGCAAAATTTCACATGATTTTGCTTATGAATATCTCTTGACTCAACTTTTGAAAAACTCAGAACTTTCTTGACGAAAACGCATTAAACTTAGTTTTCCTAACCTTCAGCTCATGGATTCGTGTTTGAAAACATCTAGACTCGAACCATGTTTCGATTTTAATCGAAAATCTCAACACGATTTACTCACATTCTCTTTTTCCTTTCAAAACCCCAGATTTTCCCCCAAGAAAAACGTGAGAAAACGAAGGTTTACCTTGCTTAAATCTTGAGAACTTGTTGCTGCTGATTCTTGACCGAAACTCGATCGATCTGTTACTTGAACAAGAAAATCCGAACTTGTTTGGATTTCCTTTTTCTCCTCTCTCATTTTCTCGGTCATTTTCTCTCTTTCTCTCTTTCTTTCTTTCTCGTCTGCCTCTCTTTGCAGCTAAGGAAAAAGTGAATTAATTCACTTTGCTGCTGTGGGATTTGAGACCCCCACCTCACACACGTGCCTCACTCCCTCTCTCTCACTTTCTTTCATTTTCTTTGAAATTTGCAAGGGCTTGTTTGGCTATTCTTTTGGCCATTGATCAATGTGACTCACTTATGTGCCATTGATCTCTAATATGTATTTTCCACATACTTTTCTATTAAATTTTAAAACATCATAAATTGAATTAATGCTTAGTTTTTAACTATTTTCATTAATTCATTATAAAATTTTGATTAAAACTCAATTAATCAAAATTTTCCTCTGCTCTGTATTCTGTAACATGTCTCACTATAAATGTACATTTATTTACATATCTTGTATAAAATTTTTCGAGAGTATAGATTTCTCGGTTATCACATTCACAATATGTTGAAATGGTTTTGTTTGCAAGTACTTGATAAATTAAATGACGAAATGCCTCTCATTTCCTAGTCGTAACTTGAAAAATAATCGGAGCTATAGCTTAAAGTTAGCTCTTTTTTCTTTTGAGTAATTATCTTAATTTGATTTGTTTAGTCCTTTATACCTTGTAGTGAATATTGACCATTAAGATTATCCAAGCACGTTGACTAGTTTATGAAACTTTAATAATTCAATAGCTTGTTATATGAAGGATGAAAGATTAGATAGATTGTTTTGTCTCATCTATATAAAGATACACTAATGGTATATGCATACAAGTCACTTGTAAATTTTGATAGGCATGAATTTTATATACACATATATTCTACTGGCGTTAATTATATCATTGTTTGTTTTCCTAAAAGTAAGGTTAAGAGTTGAATGTTAGGGTGTGTTTACTTGGTATGAAAGGAAAATAAAATTTAAAGAATGATTCTCTTTTATCTAATTACATGTTTACTTATAAAATTTTCAGAAATAAGAGTTTAATATGGCCCACACAATTAGCCCACTAAATGAGAAAAATTAATATGAATCCTTGCACCCTTAATTTGATAACGAGTCATAGTTGAAGAGAATGCATGTCAAATTTACTTGAAGGTACTTTAGTTTAAAAAAAAAAATCTACTTAAATGTTTTTTAATAAATGCACATATTATAAGTTAATGATTATCTAACCTAATATGTTAGTTTAATAATTATATTGATAAAATTCCTAATCTTAACTTTAGTAAATAACACTTTTCGATAAAAAAAAATTAAATATAATAATTTTTTTAATCTTTTGTCATTATATCATCTAAATTTTAATAGAAAAATAATCACTTAAAAGGAAATTTACTTTCTAATTTTGTAACATTTTTTATTATACTCTTTTAAGATTTGATAGATACATCTTTAATAAATAGATACATATTTACCAATAAGTTAACCTTTTAACCCATTGATGCTAAAATTTGAACACTCGTCCTTAATTAAAAGCTTGTTGTGCTTAATACATAGAAATCCATACATTCGGGCCCATTGAATTGAACATTTTCAAATCTGTCGTTTTCAACTTTTCCTTAATAGCTAAGGGTTATAATTATTATTTTTTTAATGAGCGAACCTTGCTCTACAAATAATGACCGGTCGGTCGTTTACCAGCCACGAAAAAACTGGGCCAACCCTCCACGTGTCATTATACGACACGTCCGATTATATCACCCGCCCATTCATTCCTAAAATCTGACCGACGCTTTTCTGGTCAAAGAAACGCTGGCAAATCTTTAACGCTGTCATTATGGTGTCAACGGCCGTTATTAGTATTCTTTTAGCCTTTTGAGTTGCTTTCACAAATATTCTAAATTGTACATGACCTTCTTTTTTTTTTTTTTTTAACCAGAACGAGCCAAATAATATAAATTAAGATTTAATAAAATAGTAAATTTTTAAAAAGTGAAAAATTATAACCTAATTGGTTTATTATTTTTTTAAATCCTACTGTGAACTCCTATCCCATTTTCTTCAGCCCTCTCTAATCTATCCAGTCATCCTTGACGTTGGCAAGTGTCATCGTCAATGATGCGCAGTTGATGGAAATTCCCCTCGCCATTGTTGTTATCAGCAAAACGAAAATTAAAGATGGATTTTGCAAACCCACTATAGAGAGTCACGATGGACAGTTTCTCTAACATCTCATGATGTCAATAGCATCGAGTTTGGGAGCTTCATATCTGTCGCTGGAGACAAAGCTATCACCTTGTCCTCCGCACCTTCGCAATTGGAGCATATCGACAAACTTGGCCGTCACAATGCGAGCTTGAGCCTATGACAAGATTTGATGATTGCATAATTCCTTGTGATAGCAATCTTAACGGTGAAAACAAGAAGTTGCGATGAAAATGGTGGTACTTTGTCAATGGCAAGGTTGATAGCGACCAAAACTGTGATCGAAGAGAGAGAGGAAGGAGGCAGAAAGTAGAGATGGAAAATAGAGTTTGTGTTTCTGGAAAAAAAAAACACAATAATAATAAATACGGATAATTTTTATTAAAAAATAAATAACATAGGTAATTTTTAGTATTTTAATGTATAATAAATTTAAATATGCTATAATTTTTACTTGTATTTTCTAAATATGTTATATGATATGATTCCCCCCTCACCCCTCCCTTTTTTTAAGGACTAAATTATATATGATCATTATTATGACAATATATAAAATTTAGGATAGTTTGAAATATAAAATAAAAATTGATATTTCATGTATATAATTTCGTGGTCATTTTATAAAGATAAGGCTATGATAGGTACTCATTTTTAAGTCATTATATGAATTTCAATAGTTAAAATATGTTGATAAATGACAATTGTAATGGACTTCAACTTACGAGATAATGATAAAGAAATTAAAAAAATTTAATAAAACCTTAAAATTAAATCTCCATCTACTTGTTAGTGCCGCCCTTGTCGGTGGAAGTTCGGTCGACCCACCACGACCTCGACCCGCCCTCTAAAATGACCTTTCTCTCACTCTCTCTCGGTCTCTCTCTCTCTTCCTCGGTGACTCCACATGAAAAAATGGCAAAACGCTCTCTTTCCCTCTCTCTATCTTTTCAAAAAAAAAAAAGAAAAAGGATGGAAATCATTTATTATTCAAAAAATGAAAGTACGCCCATCTCAACAACTAAACTACACAAGCCATTAATACTGCAAATCCCAAGTCAATCCAAGGCTCTCCGCAACTCACCACACAAAAATTCATTCAACAATGGCAAAACCCAATGGGCTCTTTACGTGTCATTTGATCAAAAAATTACGTTTTAATTTTATTTAAATACAATATAATTTTATACCAAACAAAAATTTTTTAACAGTATTACGAAAATAATTACTATTTATAAACTTTTTAAAACAATCACATCAACTTTTCAACTCTACTATTTATCTCTATTTTTACCAATCACATCAACTTTTCAACTCTAAAATACTTTTCATATAAACACACATTTCATTCAAATATAAAACAAATATTTTTCAACCAAATACAACATTCAAAAAATAAATTTCATTCAAATACAATCAAAATGCAATGCGTTTACCAAACGTTCCCTTAGGGGGCGTTTGGTAAACGCATTGCATTTTGATTGTATTTGAATGAAATTTGTTTTTTGAATGTTGTATTTGGTTGAAAAGTATTTGTTTTGTATTTGAATGAAATGTGTGTTTGGATGAAAAGTATTTTAGAGTTGAAAAGTTGATGTGATTGGTAAAAGTAGAGATAAATAGTAAAGTTAAAAAGTTGATGTGATTGTTTTAAAAATGTTTTGAATAGTAATTGTTTTCGTAGCACTGTTGTAAAATTTGTGTTTGGTGTAAAATTGTATTGTATTTGAGTGAAGTTAAAATGAAAGTTTTTGCCAAATGTCGCCTTAGTATTCAACTTTTTAACACCACTATTTATTTTTACTTTTACCAATTACATCAACTTTTCAACTCTAAAATACTTTTCATCCAAACACACATTTCATTCAAATACAAAACAAATACTTTTCAACCAAATACAACATTCAAAAAACAAATTTTATTCAAATATAATCAAAATGCAATACATTTACCAAACGTCCCCTTAGAATTACAACAACAAACCCACCAAAAAAAAAATCGGTGCATCCAGTCTAAACATAGACCTATTCATATACAGTATTTTCTTTTGATTTCAGATCTGTACTCTTCATCCTCCTCCTTTTTATTTACAATTTAGGGGGCATTTGGATAAGTATTTCATTTTAACTTCATTCAAATACAATACAATTTTACACCAAACACAAATTTTACAACAGTGCTACGAAAACAATTACTATTTAAAACATTTTAAAAACAATCACATCAACTTTTTAATTCTACTATTTATCTCTACTTTTACTAATCACATCAACTTTTCAACTCTAAAATACTTTTCATCCAAACACACATTTCATTCAAATACAAAACAAATACTTTTCAACCAAATACAACATTCAAAAAACAAATTTCATTCAAATACAATCAAAATGCAATGCGTTTACCAAACGCCCCCTTATATCCTCGACAATTGAAAAATCCACGAGGATTAAATCTGCAAAATCTTTTGACCAAGAAGTTGTCTTTCTCTTTTAAGGATTCCAACAAAGTCTTCATAAGATCATGGTTTTTCAAATTCTATTCTTCTCGCACATATAACTTCTTTCATGGGTTTTTCTATTCCTAAAAATAGGTTTCTTGGAAATAAAATCCACAATACCAAAGAATTCTGTAAGAAATCAATTCAGAAAAAGGGTTTATATTATTTCTCTATACATTGGGACTCTAAGAATTTGTTAAGATTATTACAGGTGGTGAAAAATAGCTTGGAAATAACGCCATGGATCCTTTTAAGATCTAAATATGGGCTGGTTTTCTTTTTTGAATTTAAGTTTTTTTTTTTGAGAAATTGAAGGGAATTCTATATCATTATAACAGGATTGAGATAATTTTTAGAGCTTTAAGCCCGGTTTGGAATAAGTTTTGGAGATATCTAAAACTATCTTTTTTTTAAAACTTCATCACTTTTTATTATTTATATCTCCAAAATACTACAATAAACTCCAACTTTAAAAGTTCATAATTTTGTGTATATAAGTCCAAATGAGATAATTTTTTTAAAATTATATAGAATTTCGAGAGAAACGAAATAATATTCATATTGATATTTTTTTTTATAAAAAAATTTTTAAAATTTTTTATTTTTTCACCTCAAATAGTTTTTTCTCCCAAACACATTTTTCAAAACAACTTTTTTTCAACCCAAAAATAATGTCTCCAAACATATCTCCCAAACTCCTCCTTTTTTTTTTTTTAAGAATTTTTTAATTTTTTTAATTTCTTAATATATCATATAACAATTAAAATACATCTTAATTATTATAAATAAATTATATGTATTCAATTATATTTATATTATTAAAAAATACCTATAAATAATATTACTTTTAATACTTTTTGCCCCCCTCCCCCCGCCCCCCAATCAAGAGCCCATTAAAAAGGGTATTGTTCCTTTTATTGCTTTCTTACCCAAACCGGACACTTCTTAAATTAAAAAGAGGTTCGGAGCCGAACCAGGTAGCTTCGGCGGGAAAAATTTTGGACGGTTCAGATTAAATCTCAGAATTCCTTGATCCAGAGGATTAAAGGCCGGAGGTAACGGAAGTAAAGAACTTTCATTTTGGTTTCGGAAAAAACAGAGTAAAGGGAGTGCGACAATCGAATTTCGATTCTTCCGTTTCGAAACGTCTGGGCATTTGAAGAATCGAGGGGTTTTGGAATCGGCATGGCTGATAGCGAGCACCACCACGAGGAATCGTTGCTGGAGAAGATCACCGAGAAGATCCATGGCAACGATTCGTCGTCGTCGTCTTCGTCGTCGTCGGATTCCGACAACGAGAAGAGCAGCGAAACGCCGTCGTCTTCGTCGTTGAAGGACAAGATTTTCAGGCTCTTCGGAAGGGAGAAGCCCGTGCACAAGGTTCTCGGCGGCGGAAAACGTACGTAAGCCATCCTTTGATTCCTCCGTTTCTGATTGTGTTCTTATTCTGTTTTTCATGTCTGTTCCTTCTCCGGTTAAAGGAATTTTCTTTTCATTTGATTTGAATTTCGACCTAATTAGTGTTTGCCTTGATCAGAAAATTACTGTGTTTGGAGGGGATTTCCAAATTCCACGTACCGGATATTCTCTGCATTTTGGTTGTATGGGTGAAATAGATCTGGATCTGATTGTTCTTTCTTTTAATTTGTCGTTTTTGTTCGATTTCATCTAATTTCCTAATTAGCGTTTTGTGCAAGGTCGAATATTTTGAGAATCGCTGAACCTCGATAATTAAGTTATGTTGCTTTCCTTTTGAATTTTCAATTTTTGGTAAATTTTATGTTTAGCTTTTTAATGAAAACTGGAAATTTGATATCCGTGTTAAAAAAATGAGGGTAGTTTTTTTTTTTTTTTTTAAATTAGTAGTTAATTTTGAAGGTGAAAAATGAGCTTTGAGTCGGGTTGAATATAAATGTTTGATTTTGCACAAGTAAATCACGAATTGTAGGCTTGTTTGGCCTTAAAATCAATGCATATAAACTGATGCTTTTCGCATCTCAGCGGCCGATATTTTCTTGTGGAGGAACAAGAAGATATCTGCAGGAGTGCTTGGAGTTGCCACAGCTATATGGTTTCTATTTGAAATGGTCGAATACCATTTGCTCACTCTTGTTTGTCACTTGTTGATACTTGCTCTCGCTTTGTTGTTCCTGTGGTCGAACGCTTCAACCTTCATTAACAAGTACGTTACCAAAACTCTCATTTATTTACTTGCCTGTTGTTGTTTCTTTCCTATAGTTTTTCACGGGTTGTTTGACCCCGATTATTTCTGTTTAGGACTCCACCACGCATCCCAGATGTCTATATCCCAGAGGACCCTGTTCTGCAGGTGGCTGCCGCTCTTAGGATCGAGATCAATGGAGGCTTGGCAATCCTAAGGGAAATCGCATCAGGAAAAGATCTGAAGAAGTTCCTTTCTGTAAGTTAATACTTCATAATTGTTTGTAGTCTTGAAACCTTGCTTTACACTTGATAGACGGCTCGACTTTGCCCATCTTCATCGTCAAGCCATTGGCGATCAAGTCTTTGTTTTGGTTTATTATTCTTATCATGTTGGAATTCTAATGCCAGCCCATTAAACTTTTGGAGAATTAATAAACCTACAAGATGCCATAGACTGGTAGTAGATCCCCTACGGCTATTATTTGTAAACAAGCATATCCCTATGGCTATTATTTGTAAACAAGCATATCATATTTTCTGATGTGATTATTTTTTTGGTGATGTGTTAGGTGATTGCCGGCTTGTGGGTTCTGTCTATGGTGGGAAATTGTTTCAACTTCTTGACCTTGTTTTATATAGGTAATGAGCTTATATTACCACACACAAACCTTGTTAAGAAGTATGCATATTAGTTATGTCTTTCTGAATTCTTACCACGACGCATGATTTTTGTTTGGAAAACAGCATTTGTTTTGCTTCATACCGTGCCCGTGTTTTATGAGAAGTATGAGGACAAGGTGGATGCATTTGCTGAGAAGGCATGGATTGAGATCAAGAAGCAGTACGCAGTGTTTGATGCAAAGGTGTTGAGCAAGATTCCTAGGGGTCCATTGAAGAAAGATTGAAAGTGGTAGACCACATGACCACGCCTGTTTCTATTTGCTGACTAATATATCTAAATATACATATATTACTTATTTGAGTAGCTGTATTTTCCAGAGTGTTGCTAAGTTTTTATCCATGATTGGCTAGAACCCTTGTCTCTCCTATTGTTTTTCTAGGTGTTTGGGTTCTCATTTTGGGTGGATGGTTTTTGTGGGATTTTTTTCTACACATGTTTTTTCCTGCGTTTATGGTGTTTATTTTCATGGAATTTGCTAGAACTAAATATAAATTGCATATTTAAATTATAAGCACAATGTAAATTTGGTTTTGTCTAATGCTTGTAAAAAGTCTCTTAAATTTTTGCTGGATTTAGGCTTAGATGTGACCTAAAATGTTCTTTTCAATGCTTTCTTCTTCCAGACAAAGGATTGGTTTTCTAAGATATTTTAGTATATTCTAGCCGATCCTCTAATTTGGACTTTCTGCATAAAACTTAACGACAAAAGAGTATATTTACTATATCATGGAGGATTTCTTGAGTAAAAGCTTAAAAAAAAAAAAATCTCTGAAATATTATCTAATGATTTTAAGTTTTTTATGCATATTAATATGAGTAAAATTTGATTCATGGTGTAAAAATTTTTAACATGTGTATTAAATGGACTGCTTCTTTTTCATTTTACATTATATAATTTTCTTTTCATTTTATGTCATTTAATTTAACCTATTTGAATCATAGGTAGTGTTTAAATTGCATATATTTGAACCATAAATGTTAGCTGTTTTGATCACGATTAATTGTGAGGGTAATTACTTTGATTACGGTAACTTATTAAACATTAAATTGGGCAATCTTATACACTCCTTGAATTTTCTTTTCATATTACATCATTTATTTTACTCCACTTGGATTATAGATTGTATTTAAATGGTTTGTATATGAAATATAAATGTTTGTTGGTTTGATCACAATTCATTGCGAGAGTAATTACTTTGATTACGATAATTAATTAATCATTAAACTGGGCAATGTTAGATATTCCTTGAATCGTATCATTCCACGCGTATTATTGCATTTGTTACACTCATGATCTCATTGAGAGTCTCACTGTCAATTACGTGGTGCTCAACTTACTATTAAATTATTGTTTCCTCAAAGCTCTAGAACTATGGCAACGTGGTGGTCTATCCACGATAAACGTCACTCAAACGAATGAATGTCATTTAAGAGAAAAAAAAAAAACCAGAAACAAAAAAAAAATAATAATGTTATTATTAATTTTGTGTATTATTTAACTTTCGATTAAAGTATTTAAATAATTTATCAGAAAAAAAATAAATAATAATAATAATATAATGATTAAATGAAAAGTCAACGACATGAATAAATGTGAAAATCTCTCATCTGCTTTATCAACTTAAATTTTTTACCCAATTTTTAATGTTTTAAATAATATTTAATTAATAATATAATATTATATTATATTAATTTAAAAAAATTAAATATATGTTATAATTAATTCTTTATATTTTAAAATTTTATTTTATTTAACAATAAGTTAAAATATTACAATTAAAATTAATTAATTGATTCTTTAATAAAATTGATTAGATATTATTTAAAATATTAAAATTAGATAAAGAACGTGAATTTTATACTTTATATAGTGAAAAATTAATCGTCAAATATAGCTAAATATTTAACAGTATAAATAATATAAAATTAGAGAGTGATACGCGAATCTAATACTCTATTAAAGATTCTCTTAGCGTGCGAACAAAGTTCAAAATTCTAAAGTTAATTGGTATTATTGTTTCTTTTTTATATCAAATGACATTCACTTGCGACATTGTTTAAAAAAGAAGAAAAAGGTAAAATTATTACGGACATTAAATAAGAAAAATAAAAGTCAAAAGAGAAGAGTAAGGTTTGATGTGAAAAAAATGATCACAAACTAAAAAAATAGAAAAATTTACTTATTAATGAACTTTTATATAAATACAAATTATACATATATAATCTGATAAATTACTAGAAAAATCAAGAGGTGCTTAAAATTAAAATTTAGATAAAATACAAATAAGGAGATTTTTCCTAGATATTCTAAAAAGATTATATTTTAAAATATTATCTTATCTATAATGACTTAATATTTTTTTATCTCTTATAATATCAAAATAAAAAATGATCGACGTTACAAAAATATAAATCATTAAACAAAAATCCTTAAAACTAGAAATCCTTGTATTATCCTTTATTTTTTTCCACAGTAATTTTTAATAAAATTACAACTTGTAAGTTTAGTCTTTTGATAATTTTACAACAAACTTTATTGTAAGGTGTAAACATAGATTCCCTCACCTCAAATTCAAAAATTAAATAAATAAATTCCCGAGTAACAGAAGGCTGTTCCTTTACTTCATTGGTCATTTTGCTTACAACAACCCAGATAAGCAACAAATCGCATTTATTCCCACATATGAGGAGATATTATGCATATTAACAACCTTCGTAAGCTAAACTACAAACTAATAAAGTGAGAAATACAGTTTACAACCACTACTGAGGCAAAACTCAGTTTTTAAGCTAGATTATTATTTGGCAAGTCTCTTGAAACTTCCCAACCACAGAATTGCCTCAGCAAGAAACCAGCTTATGTCCAAAGAACAAGATTTAACCGTACTCATTTTCTAAACTCCTTTATGCAAATCCAGTCTCATAGGAAATAAGTCAACTGCTGCTGCTTTCTTGACCCTCCTTCCCCGTATAGATCATTCCATTGCTTCAACTCATTCATTACAGATCCCTCGGATGCAAAGCTCGCGGCGACCTGAGATTCGAAAACGAAATGCAACTCCGATTAGCATTCGCTCGAGAAATTATTATTTTGACTAAAGGCAATATGACACCAATCTGAAATCTCTCTTTTGATGTAATATGTTAAAACATTGCATCTTAGAGAGAGAGAGAGAAAGAGAGAGAGAGAGAGAGAGAGATGTGTTAACCTGATTCTTTGCCTGTCTGAAGTCTTCCATGTTTAAGGGCCTGAGAGTAATCACTCTTTCCTCTATACCACTTTCAGTTTCTGCGGCGTTTTCGGCTTCCATTGTATCAGGGGTCTCCGCGGCTCTCTGCTTTTTCTCCTAAAAGTATGACAGACGCACATTAGCGTAGTCAAAGCAAAGTAGGCGAACAAACACGAGAAAATTGCATAATTTAAAATGGATACAACACTTACCAAATCCTTTAATCTTTCTTGCTGTATTAACTCCCTAACAGGCCGATAAGCAGCCGTTGTGCACAAGTTCTGTGTCGCAAAATGTAATGGTCAGCAAAACATAATTTTTCATTCACCGAACGAGCAATCCAACATCAAATCAAGTAAACTACCGACCTTAAGATCGCTTCCACTATATCCCTCTGTCATAATTGAAAGCTCCTTGTAGTCTAGTCCTTCTTCCACCTTTTCTTTCGCAAGGACAGTTCTCAAGATCATTTCCCTGTTCTCCACAGACGGAAGGCCCACCAAAATTCTGTACGTCATGGTGCACAAACATGTTATAAGAACATGTTCCATGGATAATTTTTGGAAACAACAATGAAGCATTTGTACCTTCTCTCAAAGCGCCTGATAATTGCCTCATCGAGGTCAAAAGGCCTGTTTGTTGCAGCAAGAACAAGAATCCTTTCACCTGGTTTTGTCAAAAGCCCGTCCCAATGAGTCATGAACTCATTCTTTATTTTTCGCATGGCCTCGTGTTCACCAGCTCTTGTACGCTGCCCGAGCATGCTATCAACCTCGTCCACAAAGATAATTGTCGGGGAAACTTTGGCTGCGAGTGTGAAGAGAGCTCGAACATTCTTCTCATCCTCTCCAAACCATTTCGAAGTGATGGTAGACATGGATACATTAATGAAGCTTGCTCCTGCCTCCTTAGCAATGGCCTTTGCCATCATCGTCTTCCCAGTTCCAGGAGGTCCGAATAGTAGTATTCCTCTGCAAGGCTTTAGAAGGCCTCCGTTGAAGAGGTCTGGTCTTCGAAGAGGAAGCATTACTAATTCCTGAAGAGATTCTTTTATCTCGTCTAAGGCACCAATATCAGCAAATGTCACCCCAATCTCACTAGCCGGTATCACCTCTGGCCTTATGCGCTTCTCAAATTCGTTGTCCGGTGGTACTTCCTGTTATAACAGAATGAGTTGATGAAACTGGTATAATTTACATGAAATTGATGAGCTGAAATCATTACACCCTGTAGAGAGAATTGAGCTTATTTTGTTCTTTTACTTTTCTTCAGTTTCTTAAACAAAATAGTAAAGTTTGAACTGCATATTTATAAGCGCTGCAAGAGATCTACCGGAGCTTTTGCTTCCAGAACCGAATTATCAGCATCAGTCTTTGTCACTGAAGCCGGTGTCTCTTCTGCAGGTTTATTTTCCGAACCACTGCTTTCAGCTTTTATTTCTGGCTTTGCAACAACTGTCTCTTTACTTTCCGCCTCCTGTGATTAGAAGAGAGATATTGATCAGAACAGTACTTTTAACACGTACATCTCAAAGAGAAAACATGAAAATGCAAGTATAACAGACCTTAGATGTTTCGGCCTGAGCTTCCAGTTTTATTGAATCTTTGCCATCGGATTTGCATTCTTGGAATATGCTCAATCCATGGGACAAACTGTTCAAAGAGGACGCATTACACATGTCGATTACTAAATCACAGGAGATATTATAAGAGAAAACAAGATCTAACCTCACCTCTTTGAAGAAATAACAAGCTTTCCGTTTCTGTATTCAGGATTCTTGTTATTCATCAGGTGATAAGAGATTGCTGACACCACAATCTCTTCTATGTAATTGCTGAGAACCCCTGTATCTGCAATGCAGATCGAGTTTAGATCGTCACAATCAAGATCGTTGGCTGAAAGTACTTCCATAATATGATTTCTGTTATCCTTGACTTGGATCATTCTCATGTCTTCCTCTAGTTGGGATTTCCAGCTGACATGATGTAAATCATCTTCGGGTGGCTTGATCTCGATTGTGTAGGTGAAAAGAGCAGCAAGCTTCTCGTCCACCTCTCTGTACTTGTCATTGTTCGGATCAACAATTTCTGAGCCCAGGATCAGCACTGATCCAGATAGTTTATTTAACATCTTCTGAAATAGGTTGTATATTCTCTGCGACCTTGATAAGAACTTGTCAACATCCCTGAGGTACAGCACAATGGGACTGGTCTTTGAAACCGAAACCAAAACCTGAGACACAACTCAAGTTTGTGTTAATGATCAAGATATGCTTGCACTATCCATGAAGTACCCGAATGAGGAATTATGAGATGATGTTAACCTATGTGAGATTTTCAATATAAATACATGAAATTACCCTATAGAGAGCTTGTATAAGAAGCTTTTCATCAAAAGACCAGCTGCTTGTGCGCTTGAGACCACCTAAATCACAAAAAGATAAAGACTGGGATGAAAATGTACGTATACATATATATAATATATATATCCTCAAGATCCAAGCTTACAAAAATTTTTAGCCAAATTACAGTTTAAGTTAAAGGCTTAATGCTAGATAAGACCAAAAAAATGAAAATTCAAAGAGCATTCCCAAGATATGACAAATAACACAATTCCATTGCTAAAAGAAAACCGAACTTTCATCTCGGCTTAGGTCATGTTGTCAAAAAACAGTTAAAAAATAGATAAAAACAGCCTGCACCTTCTGAGGTAAAGCAAAAAATTGTAGGAAAAAACCTGTATTTGCAGTGGACTGAGAGGCAAGGTTACTGATATTAGCCGAGGCCGAGGCATTTCTTCTAAGCTTTGGAGGAGCACTATTGCCTTCTCCCCTGCAATTACAGGACCAAGATTATAGCCAAAGTATAACTTTACAGAAAAAATGTAGAGGGGACAACATATTAATCTTGAGATTAATAAAGAACATGTCTCTTTCAGAACCTCGATTTGATATCCACTCCACTACTTTGCCTCCTTAATGTGCCTGTATCAGAATGTTATCAGTCAGGGCCATGAACAAGGCAGAACAACATAGACGATTGCTCTCCTGTAGAGAGATACATATTCATATATATATATATACATATATGTGTGTGTGTGTGTGTGAAATGGAAACACTCTTTATTTAATAATAGTGAAGAAGAAACAATTCTAAGGCCTGCAAAACTAAACTAAACCGATGTTCAGATATACTGATTGACACAACCAACCAACTAGAACAATTACTCCAAATAGCAGCATTATCTAAAAGGAGATATATATTTTAATATATGTATATATACCTTTGGGTTCCTCCTTTTGTTGTAGAACGGAGAAAGACCCAAACAAGCCAGACAGCCGCTCTAGCGTTGATTCCGAAGTAGACCTTGTAACAGCCTACAAAACGATATTGATTATTGAAAGCCTACAAAGAAGTAACAAAATGTTTGGACAACAATATAACAATAGCTTAAAAAAGAACTTTCATCCCAAAAAAAAAAAAAAAAAGTTAATACAAATTAGAGAAAGCTTACATACATTGTTGGCGCCACCATATTTGCTCTGAACCTGTAAAGAAAAAAACCCGATGATAAGAAATACAAATATAACTATTAGTTTACCAATCCATTCTAAAAGCTTAAACTCTGAAAATATATGCTAACAATTGTTTTGTACTTTAACACTCTAACAATTGTTTTATACTTTAACACTCCTCCATATATTAAAGGCCCAATACGTAATGATAATAAAGAGATTGAATAATGCAATTACAAGATTTTGAACTCATGATATTCCGCTCTGATACCATGTTAGTTTATCAATCCATCCTAAAAACTTAAGCTTTTAGGACGTAGGCCAATAATAGTTTTATCCTTTAACAACAACAAATCAAACAAGAAAACAAATTGAAAAAAAAAAAAAAAAAGAAAGCAAGAAAACAAGATATATACCTTCAGTGAAAAGTCTGTTACATCCAACAGCAACAACTTGGCTTCAAAGTAATGTGCTAAAGCCTTGGCAAGCATTTGATGGTAAAGCTCTTCAAAGGGGGAAAAAAATGTTCGTAGACATATATTACAGAAAATATAGAGTAATCATAATCAGGATCACAATATTGTCACAAACCTTTAGGCCCTGAAAGCAAAATAGCTCGGCTTGCGGGAGAAAGGTTTCGTGTGTACTTGGAAACCTCGGCATGTTTCAGATGCACATAGGCTGCACTTGTTAGCAACACCCGGGTCTGTTCACTGCACGTGAAATCAGTCTCAATATACTTGATCTTAGGCAAAGGCTTCGATCCTTCACGATGGTTCTACATGTAACACATGAATGCGTGCATAAGGTTGTAACATGTCGTTTGTTTTACGTGACAACGATTGCAAAAGGTGTAACAAAAAATTTAAGCATCGCAAATCTGTGTTACATTTTTACAAAGCCATTTTTACCTACCACATTACCCTATTAACTTCTACATGTTATAATGTGAGATCAGTACTTTAGAATGTCTGAGACAAACCCCAATGATATTAGTACAGTATTGAAAATAAGACTTTTAGGGGGAAAAAAAAAAAGTAGCCATCTTATGTTTTGTAAAATTGGGTTATAATCATGAAAACTGAGAGAAAAAAGTCATAATAATATTGATCTCCAAAATTAATAGACGAAACTTTAGCAGGCTCATTCCTTTTTGGGTTGAAAAATAAATATACGTGGTAGGCAAGAAAACAAAAATACCTATATCTATACTTTCTATATGCCCTCTTTTTAAAAAAAGACCAAATGACATTACAGGTGTCATTTCGTCTCTCTTCTCACGCTATGCAACGCGAAGAAGATAAATTGGAGTCTGTAAAGGCCATGCAAAAAAGCAAAGTCTCTATCCATAGAACAGTAGCCTCACGTGACCGCTAGAGAATCTCAGTTATTATAATTGTGCCCACAACATAAAACTCATTCAATAATAATTAATACATAATAACCCCTAATATTTTATTTTATTAAAGTTTAAAGGTTATAAGGAGAGAGAGAGACGATGGAGAGCCAAATAACCCGATTCACTAAAACATCCTACAAATAATCGGATCAACATAGTAAAAGCAACTCAAATTCAAAACTTATTACAAGATAAAAAGAGCCCCAGGCATAATAATACCTAATTACAATATTACAATAAGATGTTGAATTTGAGACTTGAATTTCTACTTCTCCTACCACAATCTCTTCGAAGTCATCAAATCTTATATTAATTGATGCCTAGTTTGTTTATTACTTTCGCATTATATTTAAATACAATATAATATTTATTAAAATATAAAATATTACATTCAAATACTAATTACATTATATTTTAAATCAAATATAATCATTATTTATTATTTTATATTTTTATTACTTTCACTAATCATATTATATACTCTTCTCCTCTCTCTTTTTTCTCTATACTTTCATTCATTATATCATATATTCATTATTTAAATGCAATTTAAATATTTTTCATTTAAACACACGTTATATTTAAATACAATATAAATACTTTTTATCTAAATATAAATTATATTTAATATATTATATTTAAATATAATATTATCATAATATAATTGCCAAATATATTTGAGTTGGTTGTTATATTTTTGCACAACCATAACATTCCTCTTTCCAAAAACAAAATTGAGATTTTATTCTCTGCAATTCACGGAAAAGCAAAAACCCGAGTTTCGATGTCTACGGAAACGAAGGGCAGTGAAACGAACATGTAAAATTATCTGCTTTATTACATTCATTTATTTCACAAAAACTAAAAAATCAACGTTTTTTTTTATTTTTAATCTGTTGAAGAACCAAAAAAAAAAAAAAATCATGAAAGGAGAGGAAGGTGGAGCAAAAGTAAAGTAACCTGAGAAAGTAAGGAAAATTGTCGAAGGTGACTTTGCTCTCTCTGCCGTCAACGACATGTCGTAGCATCTCCTTCTCCATCCTCTCGAGCGTGACGGCGTTGGGGGGGACGTTTCCGGCCCATTTTCCGACGCTCTGGCCCGAAGCCAGCCCAAGCCCAACCCCCACCCCCACCCCCAACGCCGATAACAGAAAACCTTTCTGTTCCATCTCTTTCAAAAACTTTCCCTTTTTTCTTACTTTTCTATTTAATGTCAGGGCCAAAAAAAAAAATTTTGTCTAAAAGCCTGAGTTCTTCCACATCAAAATCGGAACTTTACAATTTCTTCTTCATCTTCTTCTTCTTCTTCTTCTTCTTTTCTTTTTTATTTTTCCCGGTAATATATATATATTCGGAGCAAATTTTTTGACGTTTCTCTACGTTAAAAGATAAAAGGGTGGAAAAGGAAGAGAGAAAAAAAAAATTTTTTTCCTCTCAGATCTGCGCGGTTTCTCTCTTATATATATATGATCTCTGTTTTTTCAAATTTGCGTTTGGTTGTTTTTGGGGAGATACGTACATATATATAAATATATATTTATATAATATATAGGGTGGCGCAAAAGAAGCGGATCGCCTTCTTAAGGAGGGAAGGAAGTCGCCAGAGAGCGGTTTTGGGGTGGCGGCGGAGACCGGTGGCTCTCGGCGGTTAGATCGGTGGTGAGTGGTGAGTGAATGATGTAGTTCCCGCTTTTTCAGGACGTTTCTGCAATGGGGTTTTAAATTTGAGTTTAAAGAAAAGTGAGAAGAAAGAAACGTATTTATGAGCAGACTGTTACGTGTCACTATTCGGGCGGTTTATGTTTCGGTTTGTCAGTTTTACGTCTCTAAGACGTTTTTTGCCCTTTTTTTTTTTCTTTTTATTTATATTATAAATTTTACCTAAATTAAATCCATAAAACATTAGTATGACGGCTAAAATTATAACAAAAATAAAAATCCTTTTCAAAGAAGTATTGGATGTTTAGTAAATGTATTGTATTCGCATTACATTTAAATGTAATGTATTGAATATATTTTATATTTGAATAAAAAATATTTGTTTTATATTTAAATGTAATATGTGTTTAGATATATAATATTTTAATTGTATTTTATAATTGAAAAATTAATATAATTGGTAAAAGTAGATTGAAAAAGTGATATGGAGAGAGAATAATAAATGTATTTAAAACACTGTAAAATATATTATATTTAAACTTAAAACTTTTACGTTTAGATGAAAATTACATTGTATTTAAACGTAATGCGAATACAATACGAAAAACAAACGTCCTATAAGATCAAAAAATTATGTGAATCTATGAATATATGATGATGTTTCATAGATAAGGATGTAAATCTAAGTTCAAAAGTTTATGTGAATATATGATGATGTTTCATAGATAAGTATTTCTATGATAAGTGTTTTTATTTTTGTTACATAATTTTTGATAAGTGTTTTTATTTTTGTTACATAATTTTCATAGATTTACGTGTCATATATAGATTAAACAACAATAACTCATATATCATATAAATTGGTATTTAAAAATTGAGATTAGAATTAATATCCCTAGTATTTTTTAAAATATAATATAAGTGATAAAATTTTGAACAATATTTGTACTTTCTTTTTTATCATCTGGCAATGAGTTTGTGATTTTCACTTTTTCCTGAAAAATGATAGCCTGTTTCGATGTGTATAAAAAAAATATTTTATTGAAAATAAAATTTTTTTTGGAATGAGAAGGAATGAATGGTATTAAAATAGTTAATTTGGTGAAGATTTTAAAAGGATTTTAAAAAGGTACTAACAAAGGAAGTTTGAAATGAGATAATTTTCATCTTTTAAAATGATGGGAAGAATAATAATAGGAAAAGCTAAAAAAAAAATACTCTTTTATTTTTTTTCCTTATTTTCTGAAAATACATGCCAAATAAATGATATGGGTTCTCTAATTTTGTTTTTTTTGAAAAAGTGGTTGATATATATTTCTAAACTGTTGACAGAAAAAAGTTACATTAAAATTACAAAATTATATTTAATAAAAAAAATCTTGCTGATAAACTATCTTTTCCATACCGTAAACTCATACACAATATTACGGAAGATTTCTTAACGCTACATTATTTTTTATAAAATTCTGTATGCTACATGATTATGATATACGTTGGACAGTTGATCGTAATATAGACAGGAGTGTTCCTGTTCATAGAAATGATGTGATGAAAAATATAACATAAAATATTACAACTTCAAAAAAGAAAAAAAAACATAAAATATTACAAGTGTAAGTCTCGGTAGGCATGGGCCGGAATACGGAGAGAGGAATGTGTACCAAAGCAGTGTACCGAAAATGAAGACTTCGAGCAGTTTAGGAGTCAAATTTAGAATGAAATGGAATTTTAAGTTAAAATTAATTAATTTAATTATATTTTTAGGTTCTAAACAATGAAAAAGACTGAAATGTGGCCTGTTGCGGCGACAAAGCGCCAAAGTGATAAGCTTTAAATTGTCATCCTCTGCGGTAACTGCACTGGTTGAGTTATCAGTGGTATCTCAGCCGTTGAATATGTCGCTGGGACCCGCCATGCACGGCTTATGTCGACAGCTCAGATGCGTCCTGACTCTTGTGCATGGGTGGGAGGATTTCTATTTTTACTCGTATAACTAAGACGTCACCTTCAGCAATGGTGGGCTTTAAGTAGTTGTGTGTGTGTTTATATATATATATATATTTATATGAGCGTCCCTTTATGTGTGTATACATATATATATATTTATATATGTATGCGTATCGTTTTATGTGTGTGTATATTTCAAATGAATTGCATATATAAAAGAGCGTCATGAGAAGAGAGTTTTGAAGTAGATATTTTGATGTTGTTCTATTTATTTATTTATTTATTTATTTTTGTTCCTATTTTTATCATATAATTATGTATATTTGAACTTCAGATATTTATTACTTAACCATCACGTAAAGATCATGGAAGCAAGCTGCAAGGAAATACAAATATAAAATCTTTTATAACAAAACCATGCAATATTATAGAGTCCAATATTATCTCTGCATTTGTATTTAATCTTCACACCAACTGCACCTTAAAGTATTGTATCATATAAGCTGAAAACTCTGTGGACGCGTTACGTATTACCAATATATATATATATACACGCACGCACACACCAAATACGAATGTAAAAAGACAATTCTATAAATGATATAGCAAACAAATATATATGACATCGTAAATATGGCAAAAATTATGGAAAAAACTATTCCTTATGTACTCTAGTGTAGCTGAATGTGTATACGTCCAATCCAATTCTGACTAATAAATGATACATTTTAAGAGTTTATTTAATTTATCAGTTGAGTTGAAAAGGTAATAAAATTTTTAAGTTTAGAATGATTATTTTTAGCTCTTGGTGCAGATCCAGTACGGCTGTAGTGCTGTACCCTACTGTACGTAGCTGGCCAGATAAGAGAGCCTGAACATTATTTTCAGTGCAAGTAGTGTCTGGAAATTAGTAAGGGACCTGACCATAGTGATTTTTCGTCTTAGTGTGGATCAAATCCTATAGGACGATAGACGCAACTTGGCTTAGCTATCCAATCACACACTCTTTCACCAGCCAAACCTCTTGTCATTTTGGGAATAATTTTTTTTTTTTTTTTTTTCATTTTGTTGGAATTTGACTTGTTATTATGGGAAAATTAATATATATATATATATATATAATCCTAAAGCTGAGTGCAGGCTAGTGTGCGTAATTAATTAGAATCCAGACAAAACTATTGTGGGCGGGCATGGAAGAAGAGCACGGTTCAGTGCGGACAAGTTTCTTCAAATTCATCTGTTTGTACATATAAAAGTTTTCTTGAAACATTGGCTTTCGAACTGGGATGGTTTCAATCTCAAATTCCAATATGTTTTTTTTTTTTTCCTTTAAATTTTATATTCACTTTTCTAAAATTTTTTAAAATTTAAAATTTAAAAATTTAAACTTTATTATTTTAAATATGTTTTTTTTAATATATACAGATAATGTTTATGTTTAGTATTATGTCTTTGGACTAACTTCCCTACTATTATCATACCATAATTTTGATGCCACTTTTTTTTTGTCAAAAAAAAAAAAGAAAAGAAAAAGAAAATCCTTGTGATTTATTAAGGCAGAAGAAGTATTGCCAATTTGTAGGGTGTTTTCCAAAATAATAAAAATGAAATATTTTTGAGTCGGCATAACCAATCCTTTGCTTTTTGCATTCTCTTATTTGCTATATATGTATACACATGTTTAATGTCATTGTCACCAGGGGTGGGACACAGGCGGGACCAAGGCACATAAAATTCCATGAGTGCAAATAAGGACAATATTAGTTCCCAAGTTTCCATGGAGAAAGATATAGAGAGACCATTTGGGCACGTAAACTTTAACATATACATACATATATATATATATATGCTAGAATCCATTGAATGCCTCTATATAAAAAGCGCACTACTTAAAATTTAAGGGGTATATATAGCTAGTATATATTTGTGTGTATAAAAATTATTTAGTACTCGACAAATTGGAAATTCAAACATGTGGACGGAAAGAAATTCAGAAGTAATGTTGAATATGTATCTAGCAAGTTTTACCATGAGCAGAATGATAGAAGGGACATGCATGATAGCAAGATCCACCTTAATGGGGAACAATGTCTAGCAAGTGTTTGAGAATGGAGAAAGTTATGACCATAAAAAGAACTTTGTTTAATTAGCTTTTGTACTTGAAATTAATGCACCTATATATGGCAGCCAAAAAGAATCATGAAAAGTCAGTGATATATAACAATTCCAAAAATATTAAATCAATGCTGCGTTATTTTGGTTTTGAGACATGGGAATACAAGATTAATAATTAACTCGTATTCTAGCGCGGATTTTCCCCTCAAAACATTGGTTGTTTAATAGTAAAATACATGTTATACATTAAAGTAAAAAATGACATCCTATCAAGTCAGGATGGCCGAGTGGTCTAAGGCGCCAGACTCAAGTTCTGGTCTTCGAAAGAGGGCGTGGGTTCAAATCCCACTTCTGACATTTCTGGTACGCATTTCTCTTTTCTTTCAAATCCTTCCTTCCACAAGGCTTTTGCTATCCATGCAATCAGCTAGAGTTATATATATATATATAAAGAGTTTTAAATATAATATACACCTATATTAATACATAACTCTATTTAGGCACAATCACACAACGAATGCACAGAATCACCAAATATTATGTTAAAAGTTGAACATTTTAGATTTATATGCGTCAGTGAACCTGACTCTTTAGTCCCAAGAATTTCAAGTCCAATAGTTTGTGCTAGTTTAATGGTACAACAATATTATCATGAGAGACAAAATCGAGTACCCTATTACAATCAGATTACATGCGATTGTAAATAAATTAATTAGATTTTTTTTTTTTTCTCATGAGACTTGCATCTTCACTATTTCATTAAAAAGAATGAAGGGGCATTGAGAGGAAATAAACAAGGAACTTATCAAACAACAAGAACTTTTGTAATGCTAGCTTGAAAGATTTCCTAAAGAAAGAAAATGATGATTTACAAGAAGTTTTCTTTTCCCTTGCACACATGCCATTTATCACCAAGAAGATGAAATTGCCAACCGATTCTCTACAAAATACCGAGTTTCTTCCTATAACCTTTGCGCATTCGTAATTCGCAAATCATTTAGTGGGAGATATACTGCAACCTTTGTAGTTTGTACATGATGGATCAACATTATGGAGATAAAGCAAGCGTACCGGCCTTGTAGGAGCTCATAACCCTTGGACAGATTGCCTTGTGTGCCACAAATCTGACCTGAACAAATGGTTTTGTCGAATACCAAACTATAAGCAAGTATACATGCAGCAGCAGCTACTTCATCAAGTCGAGAAACACAAAGCTATTCCAAAGGCTATGCAAGAGCATCGATGGTAATAGGTTCCTCGACCGTGCAAAAACAGCACCCATCACTGCGCCAAGAAAAATTAGGGGGAGCATCCTCTGTATGTTGAAATGCGCTAAAGCAAAGACAATTGAGCTCACCAGTATCGCACACCATACAGGCATGTATTTGGTCAAAGAGGGAAGAAGAAAGCCCCTAAAGACTATCTCCTCCCACACAGGAGCACAAACTGATACTACTATTACATACAGTGCCATTGCTACTCGGTCACATGCCAATACTGACTGTTCAACACTTGACAGAGTGACAGGCGTTGAAGGCAAGATAGGCAAGAGCTTAAGGTTGAAGTGCGAGAGCCCATTAACAAGAGGAAACATAAGGCATCCGAGAGCAACATCAATGTACCAGTTTCCTTTCAAGCTAAATCTAAACCAATCTGGAGGAAGAGGACGGAAGCGAGACAAACACCGATGAAGAATCATTATTCCAGCAAGACCTTCAGTTATATCAGTCAACAGGCTAAACAAGGCTTGTCCTCGAAGTGTTAGTGTTTCCCTGTTGACGCCCGTCAAATGGGCTGCGAATGGAACCATTGAAGAACCTATAAAACAGAATGCAGCAACCCAAAGAAGCATAACCTGCATCAACAGTTATTGCTCTCAGAAACTGCATGAAGTTCAAATGACACTCAAATTTTCTATGCCAACATTGAAGTCAACCTTAATTTGAGGAATTCAGAAGGACATTCAAAAAAATTTTTTTTTTTTTTTAAACAAATAGAAGCCATAGAAACAGCTTGATATCCAAGTTCTAGAGTGTCCTTTCTAACAAGTTCTGGAGTCCTTGGCAAAACATTAGAATCTATTATATTCTCGAGGCTTTTAATTTTTATGCTTAAAGCAAGGCTTTCATTTTTATGCTTAAAGCAATTGGTGGTTACAAAAAGTTTATTTTCTAGTTTCCTCTGACTTAAAAGATACATCACATATTATTTAGGTGGAAATGTGAAGCCATCACATATTATTTTGATGAAAAACTGACCTGCAATATGGTCTCTAATGTCCATGGCACAGTCCACCGGCTCTCAATTGACCTGAAAACTGCAACTGCAAGCTGAAATGGAATGAAGCCTGTCAGTGAAAAATCTTTTGCATGCTAAATACTTTTTATCTTTTAGGAATAATGATGGCAATTTCTTGTGTGGTCCGATTTTCTCTGTCTGAACAAGTAACCCAGCTATCAACCCAGACAAAGAAAAAGAATACTACATATATATATATATCTTGTATTCAGTACTCTTTATGAAAGTATGAGATGCCAGTTATGACTCGCCCTCGAACTGATTTTGGTTCACAAAATTCAAATAAGGAAATAAAATACATAATTTATTACGGTTTAGAAACTTTCTTGTAGAGGAAGAAACTAAGGCCTCATTTGCTTCACAGTTCCATACCTAAATTTTTTGTTCAAGTTTTTTTTTCCTTAAAAATCAACAAAAATTATAACTAAGTTAACTGGTTTTGACTTAAAATTTCATTTCATTCTAGAGTCAACTCATACACCAAAATAGCCCTAAAATAATTACCTTAAGTCATGAGATATTTTTCAAAAACCATGCGAAACCAGATACGCACAGCCATTAAATTTATTGGTTCACAAAATTCAGATACGGAAATAAGATAATTTATAATGGTTTGGAAACTTTCTTGTGGGGAAAGAGAATAAAATATTTACTTCAAAGTCATAAATCATGATTGATCACTAAGCTTAGCATAAGATAAAGGCCACTGGACAAAACCACCTCCTTAAAACAAGTTTACAACAATTAAAAGATACCATAGAAAGACCAATAAATATTCAAATCCTCCTCATAATAACGAGTTAGAATAACATTTTTCAGAGTCTCCCCGAGCGATCAACATGACCTTCCAAACCTTACAAGCATAAGAAGGATTCAAATTATTTAGCCTTAAAGCGTAAAACTACCACGCATGCAATGTAATGTAGTTGAACGCGTTTGCAAATGAATCAAACTAACAATTTATAGCCACTTCACATTGTTATAACACAGAATCTCTTTATTTGATGAGATAGTCGGAATTTGGTCTTTCACGTGTCTCACAAAGAATTTAACATACAAGTAAAAACAAAATCAAACAATTAAACTTGTCTCCAAAAAACTAAGTAAATGTTACCTCTCCAATCCCAGACAGCAAATTCTTTTTCCCTGTCTTTGAATCATTGCTTTCGGACTTTACAATTTCCTGGGGCGCAGTGAGTTCAATATACTCCGATTTCTGAGTTTCGGACTTCACAACTTCCTCCGTTGCAGTGTGTTCAATGTATTCAGGCTTTTTTGTTTCTGATGGGAAATTCTCATTTCTAAAACATGAAATCTTTTTCCATTCCTACAAAGTAAGCCAACAGATATACAGGAATTAAACTCTTCATCTCTTTTTGTTCTTCTTCTAATATTTAATCTTCTCGAAGACAGTCAATAAGTATATAAATCGACACAATTTCATTAACACTACTGAAAAACAGCAGAAATTTATCTTTTTTCCACAATTTTTCTTGAATAACTCACGAGTACTAATCAAATAACCATTTTTTTCATTAAATCAAAAACCAAATCCTAAACTTTTCAACAAACCAGTCACGAAATATCGATTTTCTTCCTCTGTAACCAAATTGAAATACAAATCCGAAATTACTCGATTAACATATACAAATCCGAAATGAGGAAAAAAAAAAATACAAACAGAAATCGACATATCAACCAACCTTGTGGGAAGGTCTGGAACGGGATTCGAAGATCCGAAGGCTGCGAGTTATCGGAAACCTCTCTCTGGGACGGGTGGAAACCCTAGGAATCGGCGTCGACGACTGGAGAAAGGGGCGGCGGAGGGGAGCCTGAGAGCAGGAGCTTAACATTCTATTCCTCGGTGCTTCGAAGTCGGAATCGGAATCGGAATAGGAATCGGAATCGCTATTGCGAGAACGAGAGCGAGAGCGAGAAGAACGAGTCGGAGTCAGAGACTCGGAATCCGATTCTCGAAGGTTCCGAGAAGTGTTCGCATTGGAGACGACGGAACCGTACACTTTTCGTTTTTGACGGCTTGAGAAATGAGGACACTAGTTGAGTTGGAGTTGAGTCAAGCTAATTTCCCCATGGGAAAACGGATTTCTTCCGGTTGGATTCTGCCCTTTTTTTTTTTTTTTTCCCTTTAAATAACTTTTTTATAATTGTGGAAAAAAATTTCTGGCTAAGAATCTATAATTGTTTTTTTAGTTTCCCTCTTTGTGAGGGAATTGGCAACTGGGGGTAACGCAAGGATGATGAGACGAAGATATTTCTCCTCTCTATATACACACGCACGTGGGAAGACTCGGGTTTGGCATCAAACGATATTCCGGACGGACGTTCGCGAAACAATTTTATTTTAATCATATTTAAATATAATATAATTTTACTTTAAATATAAAATTTTATATTTAAATATAATTTTTTTAATAATATTATAAAAATAATTATTATTTAAAAGTTTTTTAAAATAATCACATCAATTTTTTAATTTTACTATTTATCTTTATTTTTATCAATCACATCAACTTTTTAATTCTAAAATATTTTTCATCTAAACACACATTTCATTCAAATACAAAACAAATACTTTTCAATCAAATACAATATTCAAAAAATAAATTACATTCAAATACAATTAAAATATAATGTATTTACCAAACGTCCCCTTAATATATTGATATAAATATAAATTTCAATTATTAAAGTTAAATTCATGCAAACAAATATATATAAATATAGCGAGTTCATGTTTATAAAGATTTTTTAACATCCTTATATTTATATTTTTTTTCTTTTATGAATTTAGATTTTTAATAATTAAAATTTATTAAAATTTTCTAATAATATAGATATATAAATATGAAACCATACCTGCATGTATAGTAGGCATTATTGGGTAAATTGTGGTTGAAACTTTGAAAATTGCATTTCGTTCATTTTGGGGGAACTTCATCTCCAAGGAATTTCCGTCTATCTCATCAATATTATCAAAATCCTTGTTATCTAAATATTATTTAAGAAGTTTTATACAATTTTTTTTTTCACAAATTTAGGGGGTGTTTGGTTGATGTTTTGAAGACATATAAAACTAACTTTTTTCTAAAACTTCACTATTTTTTACTATTTATATATCCAAAACGTTATAGTAAACTCCAAACTTTAAAAGTTCATAACTTGCATATCCAAATGAGATAATTTTTTTTAAATTACATAGAATTTTGAGAGGAACAAAATAATATCCATATTGATATTTTTTTAAATTTTTTTTATTTTTTCACCCCAAACAGTTTTTTTTAACTTATGATCCAAACGGTCCATTCGAGTATTTTTAATGTAATACCAAATTAATGTATCAATGATAAATTTTATCATTTAAATTAAAAAAAAATACTCTATAATACAATACTATCTTTCATGTCAAATTTGTTATATACTAAATTTTGTGGCAAATGTACTATAAGATATAGGCAATATCAAATTTTACTTTTTATAGCATGTTTGGTACACATATTTGTTTTGCATTGCATTTAAATATAATGCAATTTTCCCCAAATAAAAAAGCATTTCATTCAAATACCAATCACATCACATTTTAAATCCAATATAATCATTATTCATTATTTCACTTTTTTATTACTTTTATTAATTACATCATATATTCTCTCTCTCTCCTTTTTTTCTCTCTACTTTTACCGATTACATCACATATTTATTATTAAAATATAATTCAAGTACTTTTCACCCAAATACACATTGCATTCAAATGCAATGCTAATACTTTTTCTTCAAATACAAATTGCATTCAATGCATTGCATTCAAATACAATACAAATGCAATACATTCACCAAACGGAGCCTAATTCTTCTTAATTATTGCTTCATATAATTATTACAATAATTTTATTTTTCATTTATTTAAATACTAAAAGTCTAGTCTTATAACTTTCAAACACAATAATGATAATAAAAAGTAAAAATAACAAAACACATTAAGATGTAAAGTAAAATAATATTATTTTTCACATTATTTTATAATAAATGTAGCATTAATATACACAAATTTATTAAAGATGATATTAATTTACTACAGCTTTTTTTTTTTTTTTCACGAATTCGTGAATTTTCTCTTGGGTTTGTCTAATTTTGGTCGTAGAGATTCCTAATTATAACCATAGTTCTAGAGTTGGCTCGTTTGGTGAACACGTTGCATTTGTATTATGTTTGAATGCAATGCATTGAATGCAATTTATATTTGGAGAAAAAGCATTAGCATTGCATTTGAATGCAATGTGTGTTTAGGTGAAAAAGTATTTAAATTGTATTTTAATAATGAATATGTGATGTGATGGGTAAAATAGAGAGAAAAAAGAGAGAGAGAATATATGATGTAATTAAAAAAAGTAATAAAAAAAGTGAAATAATAAATAGTGATTGTGTTGGATTTAAAATGTAATGTGATTGGTATTTAAATGAAATGTAAATGCAATGTTAAAAGATGCGTTGCCCAAACGTGGGTTTAGTTTTACTTCTATTCTTATAGCATCTTTAATATAATATTAAATTATTATATAAATGATGAATATAATTTTTATATAAAAAAAGCTTTTTAATGTAATGCTATATTTCATATTAAATTTGTCATATATTAAATTTTATAACAAATTTATTACAAGATATAAGCAATATCAAATTTCACATTTAATTCATATTAGTTATTATCTCATATAATTATTACAATAATTTTATTTTTCATTTATTTAAATATTAAAAATTCACTTTTATAATTTTTAAAACACAATAATGATAATAAAAAATAGAATTAGTATTAAAAAAAATATAATACATTAAAATACAAAATAAGATAATATTATTTTTTTATATTTTTTTTATAATATATATAGTATTAACATACACAATTGTATATATTGAAGATGGTCTTAATTTAAGATAGTCTTATGGATCGTTTCGTAAACACCTTGCCTTTTAATTGTATTTGAATACAATTTGTTTTTTGAGTATTGTTTTTAATTGAAAAATATTTATTTTATATTTGAATGAAATGTGTGTTTGAATTAAAAGTATTTAAATTGTATTTTAGAGTTAAAAAGTTTATGTAATTGATAAAAATAAAGATAAAAAATTGAGTTGAAAAGTTGATGTGATTGTTTTAAAAAACAAAAGAATAGGAATTGGTTTCGTAACACTGTTGAAAAAAATTATATGTAAACGTAAAAATTTTATGTTTAGATGAAAATTATATTATGTTTAAATGTAATACATTTTCATAACGATGTCAAACGCATCATTAATTTGAAAGTCAAACTAATACGGTAACATTTCAACGTCATGAAATCGTGCTAAAATAGAGCCCATTTTGATGCCAATGCCATTTGGTCAGAATACAAACAAAATTTCCCTTGCAAAATGGGGTGATATTTTGGGATTCAGCATTCTGGAAAATGAAATTAAAATACCAAAGACTGATACTAGTGGGCCAAATCCAACTTTAATGATCTGAATATGACATCTTCACTATGTCAAGAACTTCCACCATTATTAAACTCTACAAATAAATAAGTTGCTTCACTCAAACTCAAAAGAGAAAAGGGGACAAAACCGCATTTCCAACTGGAAAACACACCTGAATTTGAGATTATATGACAAAAACCAAAGATTCCCAGAAAAACTACAGACGTGACCTTAAAGTCGGGGAATGAGTTGACCAAAAAAAAAAAAAAAAACTCTTTGAGTAACACTATGCTGAACAGATCAATTGCTAGTTGAGTGCAAGGCGAGAGCAATGAACCAGTTGAACATACACCATGTTTGAAATTGTTCCTGCAATGTACACTTCTTCAGAAAATGGCACCATTAAGAAAGCCTTGCACTACACATTGTAGTTCATTCCCACCTCAATCAAACAAATATGAGGAATATTCAAGGCCACAGCAGGGGACCGGCAGTTCTTACGCAGGAAAGAGTAGGCTACATTAACTGCAAACTTGTGCAAAAATGGTGAATTCGACCTTGCCTTTATATGCGAGTGGCCTATGATATATGTAACCCCAGCACACTTGGCTGCAACAAGCTCCAGAAGCTCTTCCTTGACACGAGGATCCTTGTATTTTGTATCCAGCACCTCGAACCAAACCCGCCTCCTACAGCTGAGTTGGGGTGATTCTTGCTCATAACTAGCCTGCAAATTCTGAAGCGTGTGCGACTTGTAGCCACTCAAAACCAATGGTGGGCGCCAACTGCTGCTTTCTCCAGGGCCAAAAGACTCTGATACTACTAATCTTGTACCAAACTTTTCAGATGTCCTCACAACTGCCATCCGGCCATCCACAGAGCCGTCAACAGCCCCATTACCTTCAGCTTCCATCTGGATAAACTCTGCTATGCTCATCACTAGATCATTTTCGAAGTCATCTCCATTTCTATATGTATCTTTGTAGCCATTCCGGATAATACAGCGGTACAACCGGTAGGATTTGGGACCAATCCGACCAATGAGAAACCTTTCTTTATGTGGTACATAAGAAACAGAAACTGTTTTAACACAGACAAAGACAACCACTTGGTAAAAGGCTGGTAAGGTCGTTAAGAAGTGAGTAAAAGTAGCTGGGACTCCAGAAGCCAACTCTGTGTAGATAAGACCAATCCCAGGAACTCTAATGATCCCAAGACTAGGACCCAGTGAGAGAATCCACCTCATGGAGAGCTTGGTATGCTGGTCGTACAAATATTTGTTCCTTGAACCATAATGCCAAACATACATACCGAGCATGAAGACCATAGTGAACAATAGAGGAACCCATCCCCCTTTCAGGATTGTCATACAAGAAGCGGAAAAGTAGATAATCTCAACTGATCCAAAGAGTATGATGAATAGAAGGGCAAGCATGAGAGATTTCCGCCACACAAGGTTGATGACCAGCGATGTCAACAATGTTGTCACTATTGTTAAAGTCATATATGCAATGCCTGAAATTGAGATAGCAAGACTAGATATGAAATAAAGTAAAAAAGGGAGACAAAAAAATATCTGATCATGTTGGACCAACCACCCAAATCAAAATATGTGGATTTCAAATCATTTTGGATGGAAAGAGCATCCAGAATGTACCAAATGATGAATTGATTATGAGCTAAATCCATTTTGTGTATACACGTGCTATCATTACTTGATCAAAACCACATTATGCATAGCATCTATGCAGTTCAACTCACCAATCTAATGAATATAAATCAGGATTTTGGGGCAAACAAACAAGTTCGGACACAGAAGGTATACAAAATGTGCTCATTGGTAGAATTAACAAGTGCAGCAGAAAAGGCACATAAATTACGAATGACAAATAGAAACATGGAATCATAAATTTTACATTATTCATGCCAAAAGATGACCTACCATAAGCATTTCCTGTATGCTTTGTGTCTCTAAATCCCATTGTGACGGCTAGACTGAGAACCATCAGGATCCAGTTTATCTCTGGAATGTATATCTGACCCGGGAGCCATCTCCTGCTTTGTACAATCTTCACACGTGGGAAACATCCAAAGGCATGGCACTCCTTGATAATTGAGAATGTTGAAGAGGTAACTGCTTGACTAGCAACAATTGCAGCCAAAGTTGCCACAACGAAAACTGGCCAAAAAAAGGGATCTACAAACACGGCAAGAACATTCTGTAAACAAGATAACTGATAGGTCTTTGGGGAATACATCTTATATAAATGATAAAAACACCAAAATATTGAATACATTCTTGTTTTATGATCACAATGACAGAAAATTGAAGGAGATGATTCAACCTCTGTATACCCCAATCCTAGTAATACACGTGTCAAAGAGTAATTAACCCGGAAGCATTGACCATTAGAAGCACTTTACCCGTTAAAAAAAAAAAAAAAAAGGTTTGGGGCATATGACCCCCACCTATTAAAGAGAAATGAAAATACTCTTTAACTTTTCAACTTAGGAGCTCCTACCCTAACCCCTCTCCTCTCACCCACTAAGCAAGCCCCAGTGGGGCAAACATGTGGATATGCTTACCAGGAACAGAAGCATAAAAACTCATAGGTGCTGCAGACAAATTCTTTGAAAGAAAAGCAGCTTGGCCCATGTATTGAAGTACTAGACACGGATAAATAACACAAGTAAATGCAACCTGCGATGGAGCAAGCTTTGGTGCTTCAGTTGTAGAAATGCAAAAATAGGGAAAAGCCAGAGGAGCTGCTAATTTAAGCAACTGGTCAAGATAACTACTATGGCATGATAAAGCTGCGAAGTAAGAATTTCAAGCAAGTGCAAAGACTTCACTTTGTGAGAGGAATCATCTAAAAGTAGGAACCGGTCAAGTCCCCATGATGACAAGATACTCAACTAAACCAATCTCGTAAACACATGATAAAACACATTACAATTCGTGAGACCATTAGTTGGCTTGTCATCAAGAGAAAGCCAGAGGATCAAAAGACGAGATGTACATCAACACATAGAGAATCAGGATAAGGGTTGTTAAAGCAAACAAGTACATAGCAGGTTTCCATTTTTGAGAGCAGTGAAAAGATATTAAAATTATTTTAAATTGGGACCACGTTTAGAATCAACGTCCAGCCCTCACAATAAAGGACCCAGTACGGCATATTAAAAGACGTAATGGACAAAATCAAGTCAGCTTTTATGCATTATTATGTCAACCCTGATAGGTCGCCACAATTTAGATCAGCAGAGTTTCTTTTAAAATTAGCACCCAGAGTCAACAATTAAAAGTAATCTTAAGTCTTAAGTGATAAAAAGTGATGATAATTTCCTTATTTTCAATTTTTAAAAAAAGAAGGCAGCGTATCAGGTTTACAAGTTTTTCCCCATGATTTCCTTATTTTCATTTTTTTTTTTTTAAAGACAGCAGCGTAACAGGTTTACAAGTTTTTCACCATGCTTTCATCATCCTTCGTCCACATTACAAGTAAGAAATAAAAGTTCTCCTTTGCAACCATTGGTACGCATACCCTGATTGATGTTGCGGTGAAGTGGCCAAGATTTGCAAATATTGCTTCACTTCCTACAGGCGGAAAGAAAAAAGTGACATAAATTGAACATTAATATGTCTTTAATAAAGCTAGATGAAGGGGGCAAAAAGGAAGGAGAGAGAGAGAGAGAGAGTTGAAAAGGTTCTAAACTTTAATATTTACCAGTAATACATAAAAGTATTCCACCAAGAGAAATAAAGCCATCTTTTCCTGTAACCTTGAAAAAATTGTAACTATAATATGGAGAAAAAGCACGATATACTACTGGATTCCACCTAAAAATATTATAGATTCCAAAAGCAGCAATGCAGAGCAACCACAGGATAACAATGGGAGTAAACATGAATGCCAACTTGTGGAACCCACGGTGTTGCAATACAAAAAGGAGAACCAACAGAATGCAGGCAATAATAACCACTGTATCTGCATTGTTATAAAAAGCCTTAGGAACTTGAAAGGCGCTTGGGGCACAAAATAAAGACTATATAAATTTGGGGGCAGGAAGGAAAACGATATGTATTCTGAGACTTACTACTATGTACAGCCTTCGATCGAAATTTCAGCCCTTCAATAGAAGAAAAAACTGAGCCAACCCAAAAGCACAAAATCAAGCGACATCTCTATATAAGTATTTCTAACAGCCTGAAAGATAATTAAAACCAAAAAAGTGCCTATACCTGAAATTGCAGGTGCAAGGACACCAATACTAATTACCATACAAGCTCCGAACAAAACTATAACCAGTAGAATGGTTTTCGATTCTTTGTGTCTCTCAATAAATCTTCTCAATAATGATGCTGGTGGATTTCTGCTCGAGTAACTCAGATAACTGTATGTAGAAAGCTCCTCATCAGATGCTTGATGATTAGGTAGCAAGCAGAATTTCGGATTCCTGCAGAGGAGTGAGTATAACGCAATAATCCCTCCTGCAAGACAACTACAAAATTAAATGCTTTAAAAAAAAAAAAAAAGTGAATATGGGTATATAGCACCAGAGAGCAAATTATCAGATCTTACCTTCACCATTATCATCTGCATTCAACAAGATAAGAACATACTTGAACAATGAAATAAGAGTGAGAGTCCAAAAAATCACGGAAAAGGCTCCAAATACTGCATCTTCAGTATGGTAATGGCGCAACCTTCGGGAAAATGTACTTCTATAAACGTAAAGCGGGGAAAGGCACAAGTCACCAAAAACCATGCCCAAACTCTGATATACCAATACAAGAAACTTACGTTGACCTCTTACTTCACTCTGTTTGAAGAGAAAACAAATTGTTATTTGAAAACATATAAATCCCAGAAGGGAATTCTATTAATACATCAAGACTCAAGACCACAAAGGTTAAAATCAGGCTGTGACTCAAACACAATCTTTGAAATTTTTTCGTTCATGGGAGAGATAAAGGAAAGCAGTTTTCTTAATTACTAGGAAATTAGGTGCATAAAACTCATTCCCAAAAGTTAGCTCAAGGGGAAAGAGTGCTCAATCCACATATAAACACCATAACAACCTAGTAACTCGATCCAAACTCATCATCACCAGCAAAATTTTACTCCAATACCACATTAAATGAGTTTGAGAAGAGCTCATATCCAAAAGCTAGCTCAAGAAAGCGAGGATGTATAATCTACGTACCATACCAACCCAGTAACTTAGCAGCGTTGGACAAATTCACAATCTAACATATGTAAACAAAATACATGCGAAATTCAGCATCTATTACATGATATTCTGCTAACAAATTTATGTGAGATATATTAGATGGTGTTCTTCTTTTACATAAATAGCCCAATGACCATAAGCATATATTTATGTAACTAAATTACATGTGAAATGATTAGCAAAAAAGGAAAAAAAAAATTACACGTGAAATTTGACATTTATTGAATAATGTTTTGCAGCTGAATTTATGAGAGATCTATATATCTATTAAATGATCTTCTTTTATTTAGTTTCCAAGTTAAGGAAACAAGAAATAGTACCTTCGTTTCAAACAACAATTGGGGCTCACACATTTTAAATGTTCTTAAGCTAGATTAACCCTCAATTAATGAAAATTAATCAACTAATACTCTTGAAAAAACGAGCTTAAGCTAGATTAAACCCCTAAATCATCTTTTTTTCAACGCAAAACCAACAACAAATGCGAAAATATTCTTTCTTGAATCACACCAAATCGCCATTGACTAATTATCGTAAACTCAAATTTGGTCCTCAAAATTTATTCGCCTATGATTTGATTCAACAACAAAAAGTCTTGATAATTAACAAGAACCGAAGCAATCATGAAATCATTCGTGCGAAAATATCAACTTTCGAGCGCGACCAGAGGTAAATATAAAAGAAAATGAAAACAAAAAAAATGAAACGGAGAAGAAAACTCGGGGAAAGCATTTTCTCAATTGTTATTTTCGCGAGAAACAAACGGAAAGTGGAGGGATTAGGATTACCATGACTGGTTTGGGATTCAACTCCAGCTACGTCTGAGCCTTTCTGTTGCTCACCTTTTTTTTTTTTCATATAAAAGTTGGATATATATATATAAATATATCTATTTTTAAGAACGTGGCAGAGCCCTCCGGTGACTCGATGATGTGACTATTTTTTAATTGTTTAAATATAATCATGAAATTTATTTGCGTATGATTAATACCATACACATTAACTTATAATATATACTTAAAATATAAAAAAAAAAAGAGAAAAAATAAATAAAAAACAATCTTTCAACCCCAGTGACCCACCTTCCCTTCCCTCCTCTGGGAATGGCTAAACCCCTTTTATTGATGTCTTTCCCTGCCCGTTTCATTATCTACATTGACTCTATTTAATCGTGTCTTATTCTAGTTTTCTCCTCCAAATTTCCTAAACCCTAATCTCCTTTCTCCCATCTTCCACTTCCTTTGACCTCATTTGTGGCATCCCCTACACCACCCTCCCCATCGCCACCTAGCTCTCTCTCTCTCTTTAACAAAATCCCCATGGTCATGCGCCATAAGGAGGTCAAGGACTATGGCACCTCCAAGGCCATTGAAGGCCATTTCTAACATGACTGAGTCAGCCCTGTCATTGAGGACCTCATCACCAGCGATGTCTCTACCCTCAAGATTGTTGCCCCTCTCCATGCTGCCAGCCTCAAGGTCTAATACGCCATTGTTTTGATCAATCGAGGGCAAAGCAGAAAGGAGAATCTCTAGGAAAGCGGGATCGGAGGGGGATGTCATCAACTGGGGATGTTTAGCCAAATCAGGGGGGGGGGGGGGGGGGGGGCAGAACTTCGCCAAGTTGGGGGCCCTGTGGGAGGTCATCGGGGGGTCGTCAGATCTCGCACCAGTGGAGTGAGATTGTTGGTTTTGATTTTTGTTTCCTTGAAATTTTGTTTGATTTTTAAGTTACTATAAGATAAGGTGCATTATGATTATAATGCACAAACACCTTCTTCATCGTTTAATTAAATTTGAATGATTTAAAAATGAACTCTATTGATTTTTTAAATAAGACCTTACCATAATCACTGCTGATATTTTTTGTGTTTGTCTTTTGTCTTTTGTCATTTTTTCTTTTGTTTTCTTGTTTGGAAGTGGATTGAGTTGAATCCGACGAACATTGCTATAAGTAGACTTGTAACAATTAGATCCCAAATGTCTTAGGTCTTTTGGCTAGGTTTTCTTTTTCCTTATGCGTTTGTTTATTTACTTTTTCTTTAAGGTTCTTTAACGAAATATAACCAATATAGCATGACATAAAATGAATAAGACAAAATAATAAATCAAAAGGAATACTATAACGTGATCGTAGATATAATTTATTGGTGATATCATGTTTAACTCTATTTAAAGATATAAAATTTGAATTTTTTCACTCTTAAATTCAAAAAAATAATAATAGTATTATATTATGTAATGGACAAAATATGTATTATATGTATTATGTTATGTTTCTCTTAAATTGTTATTGCATTATCTTATATTACATTAGAAGGACTTGTTATGGAAAGAAAATTTAGGAGTTAAAAATTTAATACTCACTTACCTTTATTAAAAATAAAGGAGATTAAAAAAATTACTAATATTTAGTTTTTTTTTTAAATGTTAATATTCTTTTTCCTTTTTTTTTTTTTGGCTAGGAAAAAAGAGTGGATCAGGCAGTCCACATCCTGCCCCTCCTTCCCTTCAGCACAGCTAGCAATCCTAAGACCATTAAAGGAGCAGTCAAGACCTAAAATTAGTTTCTCTCAGTCATTCATCTAAGACTACTATTACTTGCACTACCCTACCCATGCTTCAACAACTAGAGCTAGAGCAAGGACCTTAAAGGTTGAATGCTAATATTTAGGAATTGGAAATTGAATAGTCATTTTATGGGACATTAAATAATTGTTAGATAGACCTTCAAGAGAGGTTTAGATCAAAGAAAAAAAGTTTAAAGAAAACGCAAAAATAAAAAATAAGCATGTGTTTGGGGCACTGATTTGAATTAAATTTTTTGGATTTAAATTAAATTGAATGTGTATTTGTGAGATATTTAAATTATTGAAGTTAAAAAGTGTAAAAACTTGAAATATATTAATATATATATATAACTTGTTTAGTTCATTTTGAAATTTTATGTAATTTAAAAAATATTTATATTCATCTAGACTTGTATGTATAAAATTATAAATTTTTAAAGTTTGAATTATGAACTTTTAAAGTTTGAATTATAAAATTATAATAGTAATTGTGAGTAATAAAACTAGAATTGATTTTTAAAAGGAGATAAAAATGAATTGAAAAAAAAAAAAAAAAAAGCAATTAGCGTCCCCATAGTGTTGTTTATTAAAGGGGGAAAAAAAAAGGCTTAATGCTTTCTTTCAATTGACGAACATGCATTTATGTTTTTCTATGCACTTATTCTCTATAGATGAAGTAAAGGATACCAAAGAGGAAATGTTTGTGTTTATTTGTTTATTTATTTATTTATTATTACTATTTCGTTGTGATTCCATTGCTCTTGATTATTCTTTAACAGCCACCTAATGTTAATGCTGTTCTTATGGGAATCTGATTAGAAGCTAGGCAAGAGAATGATACAATAAAGACCCCTTTTTTTTTATTATTATATGTTATGCCGTTTTTAATGTGAAGTCCTCCTTTCGAATATTTGTCGTTTTCCATATTTTTGGTGCCTATAATATTGTTTTTGTCTACAAATAATTCGTCTTTGAGTCTGTTATTGTTTTTCCGTCTTAAATCTTTTGGTTTTATTGGTGGAGTTGATTAAGTTATTGTTGCTGTGGGCAAGTTATTTTCATTTGTTTGTCGTCTGTACTGTATATAATTTATCGCTTCTTTTTTCTTTTTTTTTTCCCTAGGTTTTTTTTTATTTAATTTTTGTAAGTTAATATCATTTTGAAGATCACAATTTTTATTTTGAAGGTTCTCAGCGTTTTTCTGTGTTGTTTCAATATTTATGTCGTTTACTGATTATTGTCGTTTTTATCTCATTGTTGTTCTCCCTGGTGTCGATTCGTTTGTACTGTCGTTTATATATACCTGTCGTATCTTTGGATGTCGTCGCCTTTTAAGATTTTTGTCGTTTTACAATGATGTTGTCATATAATATTGTTGTTTTCGGGTCAACCGGTTTTCAAATTGTTCTCTCGTCAAAAGCATGTGCTATTTACATGTTTGACATATTTAAAAAGATTTTTCTAAATAGGGAAAATTAAAATAATAAGTAAAACAAACATACAAAAAAAACAAAAAAGGACCTATTAAAAAAAAAAAAGAGACACAGACAAAAGACCAAAGAGATAAAAAGACTAAAATGAAAGAAATTTATCAACACGAAAAAAGGGTTAAAACGAAAAAAAAAAAAAAAAAAAAAAGGTTCCAAAAAAACGGGAGGACCAAAAATTTAATATAAAATTTTTCATTCAAAAAATTTTTTCATTCAAAATGAATCTTTTTGGACGAAATTTTAAGTGCACAGTAAGTGCACATTGGCACTTCTTATATAATAGTTTAAAGCATGTTCCATGCACATGTCGGATATATTTGGAAAAAATTTATCTAAATAAGGAAAAATAAAAATGATAAGTAAAAAAATAAAAAAAAGGACCTGAAAATTAGAGAGAGAGAGAGAGAGAGAGAGGCATGAAAAAAGACCAAATAAAAAGTTTAAATGACTAAAATGAAATAAATTTATCAAAATAAAAAAAAGACTAAAATAAAAAAAAGGTCAAAAAAAAAACCAAAAAATAAATACAAAAAATTTTCTTCAAAACAAACCATTTTGGATGAAATTTTAAGTGCACAGTCAGTGCACATTGGCATTTATATACGTAAGATGTAAGATGATGTGCGGATGGGGTTATAGATCTATCGTTTTACGGATGCTATCACTTTTTGTGATTGTTGTCGTTTTCTAAAGGTGTCACTTATAGAACTATCGTTCTTCTGGACTGAATTGCATTTTTACAATGTTGTCGTTTCCATGTGATGTCGGTTTCACAGAGGGGGATGCTTTTCGCAATTGTTGTCCTTTTCCAATTGTTCAGTCCTCTGATCGTTGACGTTGTTGTTCCTTTCATACGCATGCCTCATACATGTACGTTTCAATACACACATACGCACACAACACATATATGTAAAATGAAAGTTCTACACATTTTTGCCGAGGGTTGCTCGTCTGAAAATCCCACAAGGTGAACACCCTCCAACGTTCCACAGCATGAAATTAAAGGATCATAACAAATATCAAAAGGAAGGTCTCCCATTACATATTGGCAATTGGGGATTTAGGAAGTCAAGAACACAAGTTTTTTTCCTAAATAAAAAATATAATCGGTAAGAACACACAAGTTTTTTTCCTAAATAAAAAATATAATCGGTGGCGTACTCACATTCTCCGTGATCATCAAGACTTAAAGTCCATTCTCCCGTCGAGCTTAAACCCTAGTGTTACCCAGTTCATTACAAATCCGCTACTTTTTACGACTGGACCAAGTGAGAGCGTGGGGGTGACGGCTGAGACACTAATGCATAGAGTTGGAGAGACCTAGAAAAGGAATCCACGATCGTTATGCTACCACCACCTATGATTCTATAACTTTTTTTTTTTTTTCCTTCTTAATCATGTTCTCTAAATCTACTCAACGCCATATACTGCTACGTATAAGAACCACGCAAAGACATGAAGCACTTCAATTGGCAACTTCAACTCCAATAAATACAGAGTAACGATTACATCAACAGTACTCCAAAAATACAGAAATCTCAACGCCCACAAAAGAAACAAAAAATAATACTTTTACTTTGTTGATGGATTTAGACACAAAATCACCAAATATTAAACGGCCTAATTGAGTACAAGAATGATTGTTGAACTTTTGTTTTCCTCTTCGGTGGATGGTTTATTTTGGGTACTGGCACCTCTTATAGTATTGCAGCACATGACCGGTGAAGAAATCTTAACCCTACCACAAACTGATCCAAAATCTAGTCCACCTCTTTCAAGGATAGCCATAGACAAACCCCACATGACAAGGAATTCAAGAAAGACAACGTGGCTAAAACCAAAATGGAAAAATAGTACAAATTACACAATTAAATTTGGTCTTGGTTTCAGCCAAAACATGAAAACTCCGTTTAAGTTCATTTGCGCCGTCTGTTTGGGACCATATCCGGATTGCCTTTCCTCATCATGGCTACAAATTCTTCATAGTTGATTCTCCCATCCTGCAAGGAATTATATAGGAATACTCATTTTGAAAAACAATAAAAACATGTTAAAGAAAAATATTAAGACGATATGAGAAGAGCGTACACGGTCCGTGTCAACTTCTGCAATGATTTCCTTTATTGTCTTCTCATCCCCCATGTTATACTTTCTAAGCGCCTGTTCCAACTCTTCCATTGTAATATAACTGATTCAGAAGACAAAAATGACGTTAGCCCTACTTGGGGGGGATTAGACACGTACTTGAGGATCGACGCAGGAATTTTCAAGCCAAAACAGGGAAGAATACTGCTCATAATGATGTTTAGAAAATTACCCGCTTTTGTCCTTGTCAAAATATTCAAAAGCAGTGTATAAGTGTTCCTCTCTTTCCATTCTATTTAGGTGCATAGTGGCTGTTATAAACTCAATGTAATCAATTGTTCCATTCCCATCTACGTCAGCCTGAAAATGAGAGAAATCAGTGGGAATCATGCCATAACTAGCCAGATTGATATAGAATGCCCGTATTTTATTAGATGGAATCACATAAGAATAAAAGCTTTAACAAAAGAATAAATAAAAATGCAACAAAAATGAAAAGATTTTTTAGGAATCTATGCCCTGGTGCAAAGGAGAAAAAGAGGGTTCCGATCTGATTGCTTGATTGTTTAACGAATGTAAAACCCACAAGGGAGATATCCAATTCACGTTAGAAGCACCAGAAGAGGGCACTTAAAAAGACTGTCCCCATGGTCGCAAGCATAGTTTATTGATAATTCCAAACTTTACTAAACCACAAGGTGTGGAGTTCGAATCCCCCCAACCCCAAAGTTAATAAAATAAAAAATAAAAAAAGAATGACCTTCTTTATTCAAGGAACATAAGCTATTGGATATGTAATTTAAACAATCTGAGGCAGGTGTGCATCAAAAGACCAGAAACCTTACTGCTTCCATCAACTGTCTCACTTCGGACTCAGACATCTTTGTACCAAGTTTTGGTAAACCTGCTTTCAACTCTTCATATGTGATGGTTCCACTGTTATCTGTGTCCATGGATTTGAACATTTCCTTCAAGCCCATTATTTCCTCTTCGGAAAGATTTTCAGCAATTACCTGAAGGGAGAGGACGAAATTGAAATAAAATTCACAACTTGGACTTCACAAAATAATTGATGATCATGAAAATGCCTATCTACTAATCTAATCTCACTTGAAGGGACGTAAACACGTATATGCCAGTGGCCTTGAAGTTATCTCTACCAGCTTGTAAACAATTTGCAAATTTCCTGTCGTTTTTTTTCCCCTCCTTGCCACTTGGTCACCCATAATGAGGCAAATATTTCAATAGGATAAGGTGGCTATCTAATTTTTTTTTTTTTTTTTAAGGAAAATAAACAGCTCTCTGTGATAGTTCCCCTTGAAATTGTTTTCCTTTATCTTTATTTTTCAATCACTATCCTTTTTCCTTTTCCTTTTCCTTTTCTCCCTTCTCATAATTCTTAGTATTTGGCTTTCATACCGAAGATAAAACAGCCATCAACATAGTAAAAAATAATAGTCTCACCTTTAAAGCTACTTTTTTCAGTTTGTTCATTGCCCTGAACTGCTTCATTCTAGTCAAAACAGCAATATCAAGAGGTTTATCAGATGCATCACCATCTTCTCTCATCCACGGATGATCTGCATTTTGATAAGATTGCAGATTTTAGTAGTTGGCTTAACATGAGCTTCAAGAACACCAAAAACATTGTAGCATAATTATGTGAAAGATGCACAGAGGATAACAAAGAAAAATAGAAACCAGCAAAAAAGGCTAAAACAAAATATGTTAACTTCCTAGGTCCAAAAAGACCGGCCAACTAGTCATACACATCGCATATTAATACCTGCCACGTATCTAAGACTGGAAAAAAGAATGAGCAAGATTTTATACATCACTAGACCTCAGTTATAGTGAACTTTGTTCCTCAGAGAACTTCCTGGTGAAACAACTTTCTTGCTCAATCAGCTAATATGACATCCTAGACGGCCCCACTAATTCATTTTCTAGATTGTTAACAAGATGCAAATTCAGTTTAAAATAGGGGTTGAAAGATTTCAATTGTTGGGAATTCCCTCTCTGTCTCCCGAGTTACTGAAATTTTTTATCAGTGGTGAATCTCAAAATGAGCAAAGCTTCCCTTGAAAGAACTATTTACGAGCTTCACATAAAAGGAAAGAGGAGAATAAAGCAAATTAATAAAAAGCATCTGAACTTGTCATCTACTCCATTATTTTGATGTGCGATAAGATCAGGACCACTAGATCTTCAAAAAAGTAAATTAAATTTAGAAAGTCTATACATGATGAAACTTACTTAGGACTTCAGGTGCTGAAAGTCGTTCTTTAGGATCGGCACAAAGCATTTTCTTCACAAGATCCTTGGCACTAGTGGATATTGAAGGCCAGGGATCAGATGAAAAATCAATATGTCCTCGAAGAACAGCATCAAAAATACCTTGTTCATTCTCTGCATGCATATGAAAGAAAGTTAGAAAAAGGCCATGTCAAAAGATCTAGGGAGACACCAAAAGATATTTTCTAAAGGTTGTTAATAACCTGATATTGGATGGTAACTTCAACAAACATAATGGAAAAAATAAGCGGACTGCACCATCCATCCAACAGAGCTTAAAACCTTTATACCAGTTAATTTGGTATCAAGAAACTTTTAATATTTGAGTGTTAAAATAATGATTCAAACCCTTTTATGAAATCTATTTCTGAGGTAAACATCTAATTATCCCAAAAATCATACCTCCCCAGAATGGCGGGACACCACTAAGCAGAATGTATAATATTACCCCAGCACTCCAAATGTCAGCCTCTGCTCCATAATTCCGGCGCAGAACTTCAGGAGCAACATAATAAGCACTTCCAACAAGATCTTTAAATACATCGCCTGAAATAACATAAAGATTGTATCAACGTTATTGATTTTTTTAATTGTTTTTAATCTCCATAACAACTCCTTGCTAAAAGAAAAAATGTTGGACCTCTAACCAATGCCCTCTAAAACGCATGAAAACCAATTCAATTTAAAACACACATACCCCAAAATTAAGCAAGCAAATAAACTCATGTATTCCAAAAACCCATTTGATACCTTCAGGGTTCAGAGCCTTCAAACTTACAAGAATTACCAAACATAAGTTAAAACAGGGTGGTGATGGACAAAAATGTTGAGCATGTGAAGCCTAATTATTTCTTGTAAGTGTTAACACTTGGATCAACAACAAGCGTACTTTCGGATTCTCACACTACTGCTTTCGGCTTTCCAAATTTTACCTATATTGGCAGTGCACTTTATGCAGATTAGATTGGAGAGCTACATAGAGAGTCTAAAAGGCGTGAGGTGTGAATACTTTCAGGGTTCAGAGCCTTCAAGCTTACATGAATCGCCATATATAAGTTGAAACTGTTGAGAGTGTGGAGCCTAATTATTATCAATGAGCATTATCACTTGGATTGATAACAAGCATGCTTTGGGATTGTCACACTTAAATTTCGGTTTTCCGAATTCTACTCATATTGGGGGGTGCCCATTATGAGGTGTGTAATTTCTCTTATAATCTTCTTCTTCATCATGTGAAATTTTCTATAAAATTTACGTGTGCTTATTTGTTCGTTGTTCTTCGATTTTATTGCTCTCGGTGGTACAAAATACTTCGATCTCTAGGCAATGCAGGCTTAAATATATGAAAATCTCAACTTTCTGTGTCTATATGTAGGTCCATGTCATACTGCAACAAGCTAATTTAAGTTATTCAAACAAAAACACTCGAATTGATCACAAACCTGGCTTGAAGAACACAGAGAGGCCGAAATCCGTGACCTTGAGAGGCGAATGTTCATCGGTGCTCAAGAACAAGAAGTTCTCCGGCTTCAAGTCCCGGTGCATCACACCCATGGCGTGGCAGTCGTGGACGACCCTGACGATCTGACGGCAGAGATTGGCGGCAGCGCGCTCGGAGTAGTGTCCCTTGGCGATGATCCGATCGAAGAGCTCGCCGCCGGCGCAGAGCTCCATGACGAGATTGACGGAGTGGCGATCCTCGTAGGCGCCCTTGAGCTCGACGATGTTCCGGTGGCCGGTCATGTGGTGCATGATCTGGACCTCGCGGCGGACGTCGTCGACGTCGTCGCGGTTGATCAGCTTCCTTGTGGCGATCGATTTGCAGGCGAACTGCTGCTTCGTCTCCTTGTGGGTCACGAGGTAGGTGACGCCGAACTGGCCGCGGCCGAGCTCGCGCCCGAAGATGTAGGTCGACCGGACGTCCTCTATGGGCCGCCCCAGGACTCGGCCGACGGCGGAGGAGGTCGCCGGGGCCGGGGATGGGGTTGGGACGGAGGGAAAGTGAGGGCGAGGGGGACGGGAATCCGGAGGGAGGACGTTGATGCCGCCGTTGGAGGGGCGGTCGCCGGAAAATTGTTGGCTGCTGCAGTTGCCCATTTTTTTTTTGGTTTAGGGGGTTGGTTTGGTCAGCGGGAGTCAAAGGGAAAGTTGGGGACTTAGTCGTGTTCGGCTTTTTGGTGCTATAAGCTGGTCACGGCCAAAGGAGTTTGGTGCTAATTACCAAAATAGGTTTGGAAATACAGTGTGTTATCCAAATTGCCCTTAACGTTGTTTTCCTTTCATTGAGATAAGTCGTTTTTAGGCTATTGTCGTTTTTTGATGCTCTTCATTGCTTATTGTCGTTTTAGTGAGAAAAAGAATGGGAGACAAAACAGAAATGCGTTTGCCGGGAGTTGAACCCGGGTCTATTGCTTGGAAGGCAATTATCCTAACCGTTGGACTACAAACGCTAGTTGAGGCTACAATGCTAGATGTTATTAAAAACTTAAAAAGTAGATGCAGTCAATTCAAACCTCAAATTAGTTCAAAATTAGCCACCAAAATCTCATCGGCATTGACGTTTATCCTATAAAAAGCAAAAGCAAAACTAGATTACAGTTATGAGACCCACAAGAGCGGAAGAAGAAAGGAAGGAGGATATGAAAATCAAGGGGAATTTGGACGGGGAGAGATCATGAAGAAAAGTTGGAGGATGGTGAATGCATTGTTAATTATCACCATGCATTTCAAAGGCATTAAAAGTTATGTTACCCCTTACATATATATATATATATAATATATACGCATGCGGTGGTGGATTTATACATATATCCGAGTGAGTACATTCACTAACTTCTTATTTTAAGAAACAAATAACATCAAACAATATAAATACTAAAAGGTGAAACTTTAGTAAGGTTATAAGGGATTTTTAAGTTTTGGTTGGATTAAATATGAAAATCTTATAAATTTTAAAGTAAAATTTAGAGAAAAATTAAAATTTCAATGGGGACCATAGTCCTCTACTAGTCTGCTGTATATTAGTCTGTGTATGTGTGTATATATATATGTATATGCGTATATATTCATATGCTAAAAATACTTTTCAAATATGAATAAGGGAATTTTTGATATGATAAAGCTTAAATGGTTTTTTTAAGACTACCAACATTTATCATTTACTCTCTTCATTCTCTTATTTTAATCATCATCTATTGACTAAATTCAGATTTATTATCTTTATTTACCTGTTGTCTTGACTATATATCTCTACTTTTATATTTATCATATCATCTAAATTTAATAACTTAATCACATAAATATTTGCAACATGCTAAAATTATTTTAAATATTCACTTAAATGTCAAAATTTAATGAGAGAAATAGTCAATATAACATAAAAATAGAAGAAAAAAATATGAACCAAAACAAAGCTTTTTTTTTTTTATGCTTATCAATTGCTTGAACTAGTTTTCATCTTCACAAGTACACATATTATTTGAAAGATGGAGCCTAATCATTGCGTAAACGTAAAGTTAACTAAGAATTTTGTATATTTACAAGTCGTTGCATGTGATCCTACTCAATTATGAAGGACTCCACCACAGCTTTTGTGTCCTTGCATAGTCCCAAACGAGCTCTTTGGAGTCTCCTCTTTTTACAAAATTTGTCGGTTCATTAATCCTATAATAGTTAACGTCTTATATTGATACGATATGATAAAAGATGATATATGGAAGAGGATTATACTGTCATAAAACAACTGTACTCAAAAAATAAATTTTTATTATTGGACAATCAAAACAGACCAATAGGATTTATTCCCATTGTAATACGTTAAATTGTTACAGGAAAATATTGATAGATTTCATGAAAAAGCAATCTTGATGGACATGACGACCATTCAAACGTCAATTATATATATATATATTATGATTTTTGCCGACAAAATGTATATGATTGGTAAAATTACACCACCCCTTCAAAAAGTCAAATAGGCTGTTTTGATGTCCATCACAAATTTTGTTTTGATACAGTTTATTACAAATCCATTCACTTCTCTTGGTCCTTATCCTCGTAGTTTTTTCCTTCTTCACTTAAGAGCTATGCATATTATATATATATATGTGTGTGTGTGTGTGTGTGTGTGTGTGTGTGTGTGTGTGAGAAGGTCTTTCCTATGGTATCGGATCCATCCGGCAGATCAACGTTGGCCTTTTGATTGTACAGTGACGGTTAAGATTAGAGGATGATATTTGAGGGCATATACCCAATTTCTGACAATCCTAGAACTATAGGGATGCAGATTAAAATAATAATAAAAGAATGCTAAACAGAGGAGAGCAAACATTAATTGTATTAATCAATGACCAACCAACAATCTAGTGTACACATATATTCATTAAAAAATAAACAGCAAACGATCAAACCCCCAAGCTGGTTAAATAATAATAATAATAATAATAATAATAATAATAACATCACACATGTCGGTTTGTTGGCATTTGTCTTGTTTCAGAAAAACCCACAGCTCAATGGATCAACTTGATTATTTTAGATGATCCATTATTTTATTTATTTTGTAATTACATAACTATTTCACTCTTGCCAATATTTTTTTTTTTTTCCTAGGCATGTTGTTACTATTAAACTCTGGTTGTGATGAAAGTATTACATTCGAATACACATCCTTCTAAACCCTTAACGAATATCGTTTCTCATATACTCATCCCATAGTGCTTCACTTGTCATTTTCACACAATTTAAAAAAACCTATTGATGTTTTCATTCACAAGACAACTCCTTCAACTCCATTTCACATGCATGTTTGAAACTTATAAGATGTTTAGTAAACGTATTATGTTTGTATAAACGTCTTACGTTTGTATTGCGTTCAAAACATAATACATTGAATGCATTTTATATTTAGATGAAAAAGTATTTAAATTGTATTTTAGAATAAAAAAGTTGATGTGATTAATAAAAGTAGATAGGAAAAGTGAAATAAAGAGAGAATATGATGTGAATGGAAAAAAATTTTATTTTTAAAATATTTTAGAATAATAAATGTATTTGAAATACTATTCTAAAATATTATTTCTCTATCTCATTTTTCTATCTATTTTTACCAATATTTGAGAATATGATGTGAATGAAAAAAAAAATATTTTTAATATATTATAGAATAATAAATGTATTTGAGATACTATTCTAAAATATTATTTCTCTATGTCATTTTTCTATCTACTTTTACCAATCACATCAATTTTTTAATTCTAAAATATAATTTAAATACTTTTTCATCTAAATACAAAATGCATTTAATATATTGCGTTCAAATACAATATAAACGTAATACGTTTACTAATTATCTTATAAATTAGAATTAATTTAAACAACTTAATTTAGCCAATACCGGCAAACTAATTATTATCGTTAAGCTTTGTATTTTAATTTATTTCTTCGTATTATAGCCGTTCCACCCTTGGTTTCTTGATATGTGGTAAATTAGTAGCACTGCTTTGACCAGGACTTATGCCCGTCAAAATCGCTGGATTCTGAGCCACAAAAGCATGCGGTTTATTTATCATCTTTAAGGGTAATTGTCGTTTTGAGGATTTCTCAGCTGCTGTTGGTTTATGTTTGTTTGTTTGTATTATTATTATTTTTAGATCGTTGTTCCCTTTTTTTTTTTTTTTTTAACATCATTGCCAAGGTAATTGTCGATTTAAAACGAACTTGATGGTTTTCCTGATTGTGTCGTTTATAGGCTATTTCCTGATGAAGTCGTTTTAAACATTCTTGTCGTTTTCTTTGTTTTCTATTTTCGTTTTAGGCTACTGTTATTTTTCCTCGTAAAGATTTCTTTCCCAGGTATTGTTATACATTTGGGATGTTCTCAAAGCGATATTGGTGTGGTTTTTAAGATAATGGATGTTCACACTATTTTTTTATGCCGTTTTTAATTATTTTCCAAAAATCATGTCCTTTCATCGTTTTCCCAATGATATTGCCGTTCGTCTGTTGTTGTCGTTTTTTCCCAATGAGATTGTCGTTGTTGTCTTCAGGCAGTTGCCTTGCCTTTCATGATGATGAAGGGCGGGAAAAAATTATACATGCGTTTGCCGGGAGTCGAACCCGGGTCTATTGCTTGGAAGGCAATTATCCTAACCGTTGGACTACAAACGCTTGTGCCGCCTCGACGTTCTCAATAACATATCTTGTAGTATTTCCAAAAAAAAAAAAAAAAGGATTTTGTTACCTCGTAATTTTTTAATTTTACCGTATCATTACTTTTGTAGTCCGATAATCTCACCAGGAATTGAGGCGAGGGAGCCCAAGAAAAAAAAAAAAAAAAAAAACACACTTGGTAGAAGTTGGAGAATGCATACTTGACAGATTTACAAATTAAAGCAATCCTATTGAGTTGTAGTTCGTGCATGCTTTACATACCACTACATGTTTATATTATCATTATTTTTTTTTAAGTATTGTTAAAGTAACTTTCATGTCCATTTATCTTTGGAACTATGGATTTTATGGCGGTGATATTAATGGGGTATAGTGGTGAGGCCATGGTCCATTTGCATCTCCAAACATTGCCATTAGCTGTGGTGGCCCACCCTGCTGTCGAGGTTTTACAGTATTATTACAGTCAACTCTGTAGTCAACCGCAATAGTATGTAGGCCTTTATGGGTCGCCGGCATCATACTTAACTTGAAAACTGCTTGAAAATTTTACGGAATAAATTTTTTTTTCTTAACATAACAACTTTTTTGAGAATGTGATAAGAAAATCATGTTAACAAAATAACATGTACATGAATCATGATTCCCCTGTCACATAATCTTGACTTGGAAACATGTATTTAAATTTACATGCTTGGGTTTTCAAAAATATATAGCGAAAGACTCATGGTGACCACAATCCCTTGTCCAATACTCCTGGCATATATCTACTCTGTCCGTCGTCCACCGTATACTACTGGTGAACAAGTCTCTTACCTGCAACATGTGAACAAACTAGTGAGCTATGAGCTCAGTAAGTTCAAACATAAAAATATGAATCATAATATGTAATGCTCTGCTCATGCATGAAACTTGACTCTGAAAACATGCTCTTTGCTGAAAGTTTAGTATTAGGACATTATCTGATATTAAGTTTTGGTTTTGGGCCCCTGATTGGTCGTACCAACATGTTAGCATAACTGGGAGCGGTACTTTAGTGCTGACCTCCTCAGCCTTAATTGAAGCTAAACATGAAAACCCCTTCGTGGGTCGAGAGGCCGATACGCTAATAACTGGTTTAATTACCATCTTGTCTGAAGTTCCACTGGGTAGCATACTAATTGCCCCTCAGTAGGAACCTATTACATGTTTTTCTTGGAGTGTGAGTTTTATTAAACACACTAAGGTGCCTTGTGCACCTACATGTTTTCGTATACTTGATACTTGTCTGACATGTGTACTTGAAACATGAAATTCTACATGCATGACATGTGTATCGTGATGCAGATGGTCAACGTCTAACATATACGGCCAACAACATACATAACATTATAAACATAACATGATTGTCCACGTTGCAATCAGGACAATGCCTGAACTTACAAAAAGTCGCCTAGTGTGAGCCTCTGTTGGTCTGGAACTGCTGCCTCAGGGTGTCTGGCTTGAACTCCTATAAAAGAAATAATCATTGATTATTTCCAATATTCATCTTATACTGGAAACATGACAAAATGTGTAAATCCTATTTCCAAACTCCTTTTTTTTTTTACTTCGAACACGTCCTCCTACACGGGCGTGTTCCTAGCCGTGTACTCTTCTAGACTTTTTGTGCATGGCCGTGTAATTCGTAAAACATGACCGTGTAATTCATGCATGCTTACACGATCACCTACACGGCCGTGTACTCCTTTGGACTCATGCATGGATGTGTAATTCATACAACATGACCGTGTAATTCATGCGTGCTTACACGAGTGGTTACACGGCCGTGTTTCTGGCCGTGTTTTCCTACTGTAGAATATGGTCTGTTACGCGCCCTTTCCATGACCGTGTGCCCCTTGACACGGCCCTATATACGGCCGTGTTCTTGGCCGTATACCTCTCGGGTCTCAATTTTCTTAAAACACGGTCATGCATGTGGGTATGTTCAGGGTCGTGTTCTAAACACACCCTTGTATACGCCCGTGTTCATACCAGAATCAGGTTTCTGGGTTCGAAATACTCTGCTTTGGTTTCTAAGGCTTTTTATGGCCTTGTTCTACTTCTTGCACTTAAAATCGATCTCAATAAGATCATTTCAAGGTACCAACTGCATTTCTACTATCACAAATCCATGGTTTTATAAGCAAAATTTCATATTTTGCTTATACACATCTCTTGACTCAACATTTAAAAAAGTCAGAACTTTTTTTTAAAGAAACTCACTGAAACTTGATTTTCTAAACCATCAACTCACGAGTTCATGTTTAAAAACAACTAGACTTGAACCATGTTTCGATTTAACCGAAAATCTCAACATGATTAACTCACATTCTCTTTTTCCACTCAAAACCCCAGATTTTTCTACTCGAAAATGTGAGAAAAACGAGGGTTTACCTTGCTTGAAGCTTGAGAACTTCTTGCTATGGATTCTTGGCTGAAAACTTGGACGATCTGTTGCTTGAAAAGAAAAAATCCAAACTTGAAAGGATTTCCTCTTCTGCTTTCTCTCTTTCTCGGTCTCTCTCTCTCTTTCTCTTTCCCTTTCCCTTTCTTTCTTTCTCTTTCTCTTTCTTTCTTTCCCTCTCTCGGGCGTTTCTTTGCAGCTAATAAGTGAATTAATTTACTTGGCTGCTTAAGCCTAAGACCCTCACATGTTTCTCATTCTCCCTCTCATTTTCTTTAAAGAAATTGGCTATTTCTTGGCTAATCTTGGCTATTGATCAATGTGGCTTGCATGTAAACCACTGATCTCTTAATATGCATTTTTCACATACTTTTCTATTAAATTAAAACATCATAGATTGAATTAATATTTAGCTTTTAAACTATATTCATTAATTCATTGTCAATTTTTGATTAAAAATTCAGTTAATCAAATTTTTCATCTGCTCTGTATTCTGTAACATGTCTCATCATTAATGTACATTTATTTACATATCTTGTACACAATTTTTCGAGAATGATAGATTTCTCGGTTATCACATTAGCCCTTTCACTCCAGATAATAGGGATGAGCTGCACAGAATACTTATGTGGATTCCATTTCTACCCACTTGGGCATCGTATATTCCATCAGTATTAAATAATGGTTTTGTCTTTTTTTTTTCTTTTCACTAACACATGCAAGTCGGACGGGAAGTGGTGTTTCTAGTGGTGAATGGGTGAGTAATGCATAAGAACCTGCCCTTGGGGGCTTTAATGATATTTGATTTTATAAATATCAATCAATGCAAAGAATTCTTTCAAGACAGGTCCTAATTGCCATCATAACGAAATAACGAAATTCATTTGATTGATACATGCATCTACCAATTCAACCTAAATCCAAAATATTGTAAAAACACAATAATCTCATCAGATAAATCGATCAAAACTAATTAAATTTTTTTTTCTTCAAAAAAAGAGACAAAACTAAAATGGAATTTTAAAGTTTGGACTTGATGTTAAGACACAAGCTCAATTCTCGTTTGACACCTCCTTTTAAACTAGTTTTTCAAAGTTTTTATACAATACTTTCTCTTATAAAAATTTTAATTTACTGTTTAAATTGTTTGTTTGAACATTTGATCAAAATTGACTCCTCTATTTCTTTGAATACAGAATAGACGTGGTTGGACGTTTGAAATGTGACCATTTTTTTGTCTTGGAAAATTTTCTTCTTCTTCTTCCACGATCAAAAGTCAAATGTCAAGCCCTAGGTGTACATCTTACGGATCACCTAATGAGCCAAATGCTTATTGATATACGTTCAAGTATGAGAGCAATTGATTAATATTCATTTTAATGTTTCAAGATGTAAAAAATGATCGATGGCTGCTTAATCAAATGACATAAGATAGAATGCGACAAGTCTTGATTTTGAAGAGAGGCAGTTTCCATGAATATGAAAAAAGGAAAAAAAAAAAGTGTCAAGAGAGTAGAAGGTTTCTAATTCATGAACTCTTCTGAATACAGGTGACACATGTTGTAAATGACATGCTACCTATTCATGTATACAAAAATTTAAACACTTTCAAAAAGATACATACAAATTTTAACAATTAAATCATAAATATTAAAATTCATATGTGTATAAGAACAATCTCGTATCTAATATTATGTCGTATCCAGTATTATTAAGAATGTGAATTTCAATTATTACAAATATAAATTCATATAAAAGGAAATATAAAATAAGGATGTTAAAAAATACAACATGAATGTGAATTCTCCATGTATACATTTTCTTATACATAAATTCATATTTCTAAGATCTGAAATTTACATTCATGTCAGTGTGTCGGATTCCATACGGTTTGGATAGAAGACTTTATGCATATATTGAGATTTTATGATATTTGATTGATTTATTGATTATCTTTCTGATTATCCTTTTGTGTTTCTTTTTATTTTTAGAAATAGTGTAATATCAATTAGCTTGATTATATGACTTGATTTTAGGTTTCTTGATTATATTTTAGCTTATATAAGCCTGTACAAATTCAATATAAATTGTGAATTGGAATTATATGAATCTTAAATTTTAAATTGGTATCAAAGCAAGACTCTATCGGTCTCAAAACTCTTGAAAAATCCTTTCATTCACCGCAAATAGCAAAACAAGCAAATAGCAAACCGCAAATTGCAAATTGGCATATCAAACTACAAATTCACCAAGCAATAGCAAAGCTGTTATAAAGAATCGCAAACCCCGTCGAGCACCATTAGAGACCGTTTGCTGTGAAGTGCTAGTAAAACAAGTAGAGTCTTTCCCCTAAGAGTGTCATTTTTCTAGAGTCGAAAGCTCCTTCCTTTCCTGTTTATTTTTGCTTTTGTTTCTTGTTTATTGTGGGCATATTATTAAAAAAAAGACAAAAAAAAAAAGGAAAAAAATTCAAAGAAGCAAAATTTAAGAAAGGAAACAGCAAAAAAATCGTTGTGTTAAAAAAAAGGAAAAAAAAAATAAAGACGCAAAAACACACCAAAAAAAAAAGGAAGGAAAAAAGGTAAAAGAGAAAAAGGGAAAAGGCAAAAAAAAAACAAAAAAACAAAAACAAAAACAAAAGTGAATGAAAAGACATCAAATCATCTAGAACAAAATCTCTATAATCTCCTAAAAGCGGTGTTAAATCAGAAAATCTCAAATCTTTTGGGTAAGTTGATATGCATATTCTTAAGGGAGAGTGTTGAGATTTTATGGTGGCGTTTGGTATTGTTTTTGAAATGTTTTCTATTTTTAAAAAAATTGAAAATGAGAATGTTTTAAAAATTGTGTTAAGATCATTTCTGAAACTGTGTTTGGTTATATTTTCTGAGTGTATATTTTGAAAAACATAAAAATGAAAATTTTTTGGTTATATTTTTTCAAAACCCATTTCATTTTTAAAAAACCCAAAAAACACAATATTTTTTGGAAATGAAAACAAAAAGTGAAAACAATTTTTTTTCGTTTTCAAAAAACCAAAAAAAAAAGAACATAGTTGAAAACGGTGTTTTCGAAACAATTTTGAAAACATTAAATAAACAAACGCTATTTTGAAAATGGAAAATCATTTTCAAAAACACAGAAAACGAAAACGGTTTCAAAATAGCGTTTGTTTGAAAATCATTTTCAAAAACAAAAACAAACACACCCTATAAGATTTGATTAATATATTGATTATCTTTATAATTATCTTTTTATGTTTCTGTCTATATTTAGTGATAGTACAATATCATTTAGTTTGATAATAAAACTTTGACTTTAGGTTTTCTAATTATATTTTAACTCTACATAATCATGTATAAATTTAATACAAATTATGAATGAAAATTATTTAAATCTCAAATTTTAAATGTACATATACAAATACTTACTTTTTAGTCCAAACTTGTCTTTCTTTGATTCAACTTGGTTTTCTAATTAGAGTCTAAAGGTCTTTTTTTTTTTTAATAAAAAAAGAGGAATAAATAGTATTTTTATATCTCTATTTCAGTAGTTATTAGATAAATTTACTGATAATATTAATGGAATGATAAAAAACATAATCTTAAGTTCTCATAACAAATAGACTTCAAATTTTGAAAATAAATAACACATAATTTTTTTATCAAATATTAAATTCTTATTTATATCACGTCTTAAATTTGAAATTTGGTAAAAATAAAGATTTTAAATAAGTGTTTTTTCACAATTACGCCACCCCGATGCTAAATTCCAAAGATCGTTGCATCAAGGGTCATACATATGTTTCTTTTTCATTTTCTTTTTTTTTTGGTAAAAAAGGCCACATGTTTGTCTGGACTTGGTGAAACATTAATGAGTCTCTTTATGGCTTCTAGATTTTTCTATTCATTGTTTATTAGTTATAATAAGCCATCGCCAGTTTGAGCCATCTTAGGCCGTTAAACCAGTCAATAATATCATGCTTTAAGCCAATCAAATTACTTATCATTACCATTTTTCGTGGTCAATAAAATTTCTCCACATTGAATAAAAATAATTAAAACTTTAATTCCAGCATCATGTGCGATAATAGTGCTCAAGTTGCAAGTAAGTATGTGGTTAATCTTGGTTTTGTTAGTACAATATCACGTGACCGTACTTAATATATAGGAGAAGTCAGAAAAAGCGTACGTAGCTTCTAGAATATGTTAAACTTTCGGTGTGGTAACTTGGACAAAACCCTGGTGATCAAACCCTGCTTTTAATATATAATCGACGTAATTATCAGGGGGACTGCCGTACGTTCGTATACATGCATCTCATATATATATATATATTTGTGTATGACAACCGTTTTGTAGGGTTATAATTTGGTTAAAATATAATGTAAATAAAACGACCTTCGCGTTATGTTTTCTTTTCCCTTCTTTTTCTCCCCCCAAATAACCTTAGAAAAAGCAAGACAACAATGGATTAATTTAATTAGATATAGATGGTAAAGTACATTTTTACTTCAATAAGCTAATTGATTAATGATAACTTATTGGGGTTGGCACTGCATCTGTTGGCGTGACGACACTTGTCTAAATCATAACCTCAAATTAATGTGAGTACATAACAATTTCACATTTTTAAAACAAATGTAATTGACTAAAATATTTATATTATATTATAATGAGAAGAAAGTCTCAAAAAACGCCCTACTAGTAAAGGTGGGTAAATGGTTGGCAAAGAGGATCATCCATATTTAAAAATTAGGAATGAAAGCAACTAGTAAATAAAGTGCAATATTTGTTATATGCTAGTCGTCAGCAAGCCCTAATAGGGAGTATTGAATTAATACAACTAATGAATGATTATTTGTCAAATTCCAGCCCGATTCTAACCCCTGGTGACCGGTCGGTATAGATTTGCCTTTTCACTTTTGTGTCAAAAAGTGAAAGTGCCTGCACTTTTTGAACGTCGTAATATTGTACCATTAAAGTATATTATCAATAAAAAAAGAAATTAATTATTGTCTTGTTCATTTTCTTAGGATTCGTTTGGTGAACGTATTACATTTGCATTGTATTTGAATATAATGCATTGAATGTAATTTGTATTTGGAGGAAAAGTATTAACATTGCATTTGAATGCAATGTGTGTTTGGGGGAAAAGTATTTGAATTGTATTTTAATAATAAATATATGATGTGATGGGTAAAAGTAGTGAGAAAAAAAGGAGGGAGAGGGAATATATGATGTAATTAATAAAAGTAATAAAAAAAGTGAAATAATAAATAGTGATTGTGTTAGATTTAAAATGTGATGTGATTGGTATTTGAATGAAATGTTTTTATATTTGGGAGAAAATTACATTGCATTTAAATGCAATGCAAAAAAAAAGCGTGTGCCAAACGCCACATTAATGCCTAAAAACAATGAATTTGTCGCCTTCTCCCTCGAATACGTACTCACCCTCAGTTTCATTAATTAGCCCCACAAAGTCAGAATTTTTTTTTTGTTGTTTTTATTTTGAGTATGAATGGCTTCCACCGGAATATTATGCTTTTAGAACATAAAATTAGATAATATATTTTTCTTCTATTTAATATTCATGTACAGTTACAGGAAAAAAAAAATTACTATAGAAATTGTTTCAGTAAACTAGGTAGTGTATTATGTCATCGTTATTGTACGTTGTTATTTAAGTGATTTGGCAATATAATCTTTATATCCTCATCAGCTTTCATTATATTAATTATTTGGTCGTAACTTTTATAAACTGATGTAACAGAAGCATTCGTTAGAGAAATAAAACAGTGAAGATAAAAGGTTAATTAATCAACCTATTGATTTGGACATCGTATCATCAGTACTCCATGATAAATCACCTAAATGTAAAATATATATTAGACGGATGTAATATATATATATATATTTATAACTAGAATGACACGTTACATGCATATATGTTTATATATGTTTGTATACATACAAACATCTATGTATGTACACATATTCGTACATATAATATATGTACATGCATATTAATTAATTTACATTAAAAGGATAAATGATAATGTCTTGAGTGATAAATTTATTCTCAAAAGAAAGGCATCGTGGTGCAAAAACTTTGTGCTTTTAAGGAATAAATTATGTGCTAAAAGCATATTTTGATATATCACCACAAAAACAAGATACTGGTGTATTATTTAGAGGGAGAAAAGAACATATGCGCAATGCTTCAATCATTTGAGATGAGAATTATACTAGAGCCTTACCACCACCTCACGAGATCGGAAGGCTTCTTGCTAATAAAGGGGATATTATATATATATATATATATATATTAGGAAGTAATATGTTAATTTGACAAGTTGTGCATCTGCGCTGAGTCCTAGTGAAAGATTAATATGTATAATATTTCCGTGCATGAAAAATATGTAAATATTTCACACACACAAAATGTGTGTGTACTGTATATCTCTATCAATATATATATATATATTAAAACTTTGGAAGTTCGGCATCTTATTCTTAATATTCTTATTCAGAAGTCTCGTTTACTCGTTTTTATTTATAATAAGGAACTGTTTGGAGAAAATTGGGAATTTTTTCAGAATAACTATATATATATATATACACACACACACACACATACCCGATCAGCTTAAAATCAAGGCAAATTAATCATCACCATGCATGTCGAGTGCATTATATACCGGATACTACGTGCATGCACTCAAAGTTCAAACAACAATAATATATATTTACGGGATGCTGTATTATGCGTTGTTAAATATGCATGAAGTCATTTATATACATGTCTATATATATATATCATATGCACATATATATGCAGCTCTTGCTCATTAACAACGTACGTACAACATACACACACACACACACACACACACCATATATATATTTATAGATGTAGACTAGCTACTATATATAATATTTCTAGAAGAGTTTTAATGAATTGAAGTGTTGATGCATATATGAATATACATATATACATAAATTTATGTAAAAATGCATGATCACGGATACATGATGAAGATATTTTTAGAATAGAAAACGTGGATTGAAAGCATGAGAGTTACACTCGCAATGGAAAATAATTTTTGAGATTCTAATTCTCTTTTCATGCAGCATTATTGAGATTTTAAGCATCTTCTTATCCTCATGATGAGTTTTGAGCTCCCCCGTTTTGATCTCTCCTGTATTATTGTCGTATTATTCTTTTCTTCTTCTCTCTCTCTCTCTCTCTTTTTTTTTTTTTTTTGCCTTCTCTATGAATACATGACAATCTAGATCCTGACTTGACATACTTTCTCTCCCCTAGTGCTCTACAACTCCCCCACAGCCTCACCCCCCTACCCTAGAGGCCTCTATGGTTCCACCACCAATATTTTCTCTTTAAATATCACTTTCTTCTCGTCTCACATTTCCATACCCTCAAAAATCACTTGCACTTTTCTTTCTCTCCCTCCTTCTCTTGCTCTAATTTCCCTTGCTTAATAGAGGAAAAAAGCACTTACATATATATAAACATATATTGCTAAGTTTTGAACATTGGAGAATGAATGGGAAAATGATCAGCATAGAAATTGACATCCCTAATAATAATTCAGATGCAAAGGCTAGTACTAAACAGGCGCCCGAGGCGGCTGCGGGGAAGAAATCCTGTGGCGCCACCAGGGAGGCGGAGAGGCTCTCATGCAAGGCGTGGCTATGGAGTGTGTGGAAATTCTGCATAGAAGACACCAACAGGGTGACATTCTCACTCAAAGTGGGACTTGCTGTGTTGCTTGTGTCTTTGCTTATTCTGTTCCGAGCACCTTATGAAGTCTTTGGCACCAACATCATTTGGTCCATCCTCACCGTTGCCATCATGTTTGAATACACTGTTGGTATGTTCACACCAATTAATTATTTTAATATTATACATGTATGTATATATGTGTATATATCTATATATATTTATATGTGATGTAATTTTTTCTTAAATTGTTTTTTTTTTTTTAGGTGCTACGTTTAACAGAGGATTTAATCGAGCACTTGGGAGTTTACTTGCTGGAATCTTAGCCATTTGTGTGGCTCAAATGGCGCTGCGTGCTGGCCGAGTAGCCGAGCCTATCATCATTGGCATTAGCATCTTCTTCATAGGTATACCCCCACCTGTATAATTATACATATTTATATATATTATTTTCTTATCAGTAAAAATAATGTTTGAAATACCACCTGATGAATATTAAATTTGGATTTTCAAATTGTTGACTGTGGGATCGAACAGTTAGAATTGACATATGAATATGTAATTGATTGGAAACACTGATTTTTCAACCGATCAAAAAATTATAATGTGAAATTTATTGTTACAAGAATTGTTATCTAATAATTACGTGTGTCTTGGAATTGTCATGTGATTACTTTAAAATTTGCAAAGACAAAATTACTAGTTTTCTCATGAGAATTTATTGATGTATTTATTTTGCTAATTTGTTGTTGAACGTGTGCAGGGACAGTCACGTCGTTCATGAAATTATGGCCATCACTGGCGCCATACGAGTATGGGTTCAGGGTCATTCTTTTCACGTACTGTCTGATCATGGTTTCCGGATACCGGATGGGAAATCCGATCAGGACCGCCATGGACCGACTCTACTCGATCGCCATTGGAGGAGTGGTGGCAGTCTTAGTGAATGTGTTAATTTGTCCCATCTGGGCAGGAGAGCAATTACATAAGGAGCTTGTTAACAATTTCAACTCGGTGGCTGACTCACTTGAAGGTACAAATAAAAATAAACCAGCTAGATTTTCATTGTATTTTTCAAGAATCAGAAAATCAAAACATACCCAAAAATGATATATTAATATTGATTTTTTGAATCTCAGAATGTGTGGGGAAATATTTGAAAGATGATGGATCAGAGCATCCTGAATTCTCGAAAACAGTCACGGATGAGTTCTTGGATGAGCCTGCTTACAAAAGATGCAAAACCACATTGAACTCCTCTGCAAAACTAGAGAACTTGGTACTTTGAAAATTTTTTCCATGAATCTCCTGTAGATTTACAAGTCATTTTCACAACCTATATAACAAACTAATGACAGTTTTCTGTTACTTGGCCTCATCCCGTTCCAAACATAAAATAGGCTAATTCTGCAAAGTGGGAGCCACCACACGGCAGGTTCAGGCATTTCTTCTATCCTTGGTCAGAATATGTCAAAGTTGGAGCAGTTTTGAGATATTGTGCTTATGAGGTCATGGCACTTCATGGTGTTCTACACTCTGAAATTCAGGTATATTTATATATATATATATGCATGTATGTATACGTATATTTTTAGCACATTTTCTAATTACACTTTTTAAATCGTGTTCAGGGAGTGTTTTCTCTCTGAAAACAGAGTTAAATAAACAGTAATAATTAAGAGGGGTATCTTTATAAAGGAATCAGAAACCTTGGCTTGTATTATTGTTGCTCAAGATGCTGAAGATGGAAATAAATCCTCAAAGAAACACGCTTTTCCGGTCTAGATTTATGAGAACAAGCGAATATTAGAGGAGGAAATTGAGAAGAAACAAAAAGGTGAAGGTATCAGAATCGAACGTGTCAAGAATTATTCTAATTATATTCTAATTATTTATTCTCTAATTGGTATCAATTTGAGAGTGGTACTGGCTGGAGAAGGAACACTAGCTGACAGAAAAATCATTGACAGACCTTCATGTTTGTTTGTTCTCTGTCCCAAAATCCTGATGTTGTGAGCATCGCTTTCAATAACTACGGACCTATCCCAACCATTAGTAGGTTGGTGCAGCGGTGAAGATGCCTTTATTCTTCACAGGACGGGCACAAAACTCAAGACCCAAGAGCCCCATTTAAAGTTCCTTGTCCGGTCGATGACTGTGCAGGCATTGGAATAGTGATCGGTTGGAGTGAAATTGAGTCTATGGTTTTAATTAGATCCTTTTCATTCTATTGATAAGCCCCTAGATTTTTGTTGTAGGCAAAAGGAGATAGAAAATTGGATGACACCAACGATCTCCATTCTGATTAGCTAAAAAAGAAAAATATAGACCGATGATTTTCTTTAGAAAAAGGGTAGTCGTATATGTTTACCTAAGCAGGGAAAAAGGAATTAACCGTGTAGATGCATCTGAATTACCATTATCATGAAATAGATTTCCAAAATATTGAACTCCAGTAAGGGGTGTTCAAATTGCTTAATCGGCTACTGATTGCGAAACTTCATCCGTCTCGGATGTTTGCCACATAATAACTCTGCACAAATGTCTGATGTGAGACAACGAAGTGAAAACATAGTTTCAAATTTACATGAGTGTTTGATAGGGAAGTTGGGAGCTCAGATTCCCTGTCACCAGGATTTCTCTTGATATATATCTCAAGGATTTCAGGTTTTCAGAACCATTGCACTACTCAAATGGAGAACTGCATAAGTTGTCTCACCTTTTGAGGTATGCAAAACTTGCAATTGCTGAGGCATACATTGCAGTGTCACAATATGGTTAGACATCAAAGCTGATATAGAGCACAACGTAGCGTTTTAGAGCGTAAAACGGGCTAAGAAATGCTCTAAAAACTCGAAGACTGCAAAATGAAAGCTGACACTTAAACTATATGAAACTCGACTCTCGTATCTTCTATTTCCCTTCTACTTTTTTCCTTTTCATTGACACATATTTGACACAAAAATTTGGCTACAGGCACCCTACAACCTCAGAATCACATTCCAAAGCGAGATTCAAGATGCGACGAACCAGGCTGCAGAGTTGCTCAGGAGCTTAGGCAAAGACATACGTAACATGAAACGAAGCCTCAAACCTTCCCTACTAAAGAGGGTTCACAGCTCTGCTGAGAGACTCCAGCGCGCAGTGGCCATGCACTCTTATCTTCTCACCTCTTGCTTCGATCTCTTCCCTTCATCAGACACCCCCTCAAAGCCGCTCCCAAAACTCACTCACACCCTGTCCTCCGTGGTCTATGACCTCCCGAGCCAGCCGTTGGCCAGCGAATTCGACAGCAACAGCCTTGAGAAGGGCTCGAACCAGCTTCTTCAGGCAGAAAACACGCAATCAGTACAGACCGAAACATATCATGAGCAGATGAGGAAGCAGTCGAGAAGGCTTTCTTGGCCATCTAGAGAGGTCGATGCTTTTCAGGAAGAAGATGGGGCATTGAATGTGGATTTCTTGCCTAGAATGCAAACTTTCGAGAGCACCGCAGCTTTGTCGTTGGCCAACTTCACTTCCCTGCTTATCGAGTTTGTGGCCAGGCTTGATCACTTGGTTAAAGCAGTTGATGAGCTTTCAAGGTTGGCCAAGTTTAAACACGAGGGATTCTACAAGGGACAGGTCTAACTATTCATTTTTTTTTTTTTTTTGGTTACATTGGAATGATGATCAAAAAGGAAAGCACACAGAATAAATGTAAAATACCGTCCACGGAGAAGAGCAAAAGTTTTATTATATCTTTCTTTTTTTTTTTTTTTTTTTTTGTGAGATAAAAGCAATTTTTTTTCTGTTTTCTCGAGAATATTGTTCTATGGGCATAAAAAGGAGAAGCACAGTATCAATTACAAGCACAAGGAATCATTTGCCGCGAACTTGTCTCGTGGTCATCAGCAAATTCGTTATTCTGGAGTCTGCTTGATGAAAATTATTGTACTAGTTGAAGCAAAATTTCGTCCAACATTAAATGAACATTCTTGAACTAGATAACAAGATTAAATGAATAAAATAATCAGGAACGTTAACAAGAATACAAAAAAACCTTAAGAACAATATAACAAAAATTGGTATCCGATATGATTGTTTTAAAATTTTATATTAAAAATTGTGTCTTATTTTTATTCTCTTAATTCGAAAGAATTTATAATATATTGGGAATGAAAAAGTTTAATTCTCTTATTAATTAGAGAGTTTGTTCTCTCTTTAACTACAATGAAATTCTCCATGTTCCGGTGATTTAATACATAATAACTCCAAACGTTTAACATTTTCAATATTAAATATAGACATTATAGCTCCCTTTGAAAACTCCAATTGATTGTCGACCGTTACTCTTTTGTAGACGCTTAAGCTTCCCCTCTAATGTCTGATATGGTTTTAGATAGATTTCATCTTAGGTAGACTTCTACCTCATAGCTAGGTAGACTTTAAAATTATAATAAATAACCCCTTATCTCATTGCTAGGCATGCTTCTATTTAGATAGACTTCTATCTCTTTACTAGGTAGACTTCTATCTCATTATATGTAGACTCATACTTCATTTGCTAAGTAGGCTTCTACTTAAGCAATAACTTAAGTAGACTTTTAATTGGGCTTGGACTTAGATTCAACCTATTATTAATAACTTTATGTGGTGACGAAAATATCACCTAACATCAGCCCTTTAGTTTTTGAGTGTAGCATGTCAAATGAAGGGAACTTGAGATATTGAACATGTATTCAATCCTGCTAAATAGATTTATGCTTGGACCTGTCGAACATGTTTGTATTCAAACCTATTGAGCTTTTACATTAGGACATGTCAAATAATTTTGCATTCAATCTTGCTAAACGTGTTTTTGTCTAGTCTTGTTAGATTATTGTAAGTTTGATTTTATCAAACAATTTTTATATTTAAACGTACTGAACATTCTATGTTCGAACCTATTGAACAAGTTTATATCCAGCCCTACTAAATTTGTTTACATCCAAACCTGTCAAACAAGTTGGCATCTAATCCTACTGGATTTGTGTACGTTCAAACCTGCTAAACAATTTGCATCTAGTCCTATTGGATTTTTATATCCTGACCTACTAAATAATTTATATCTAGTCCTATTGAATTTGTTTGTGTTCAGACATGCTGAACAATTTATGTTTAGACATGTTGAACTTTTACATCTGGACCCACTGAATAATTTATATCCAACCTTGATAGATTTGTTTACATTTGGACCTACCGAACAATTTTTATCTAGGACTACTGAACTTTTTTTTTAATAAGATGATAATGTCACTATTATATGTTTTTATTTAAGTGTTGAACTTCATTTTCTAACAATATAATGACCATTCATCTATGTCAATTTGGAGTTGCCAAATTTGACCTTGTATCTTGAGTATGTCATTGATAATTCATATAAGGTGACCGAATCATAAGTGATTTATGTGTCAACTCAATTTGTGAATCGATCAAGCTTCGCCTGCATGTAATGATGTGATGGTAAACCGCTCATTCTAATTCAATGCTATTTGCACCATGTAAGAAAGTTTCCTATCACATGGCTCACCAACTTGATCTTCCATAGAAATCGAATCTCCAAACAAGCTTGGAAGGTACGATCTCACTTTCCTTTTCCACTCAAGTATACAACATCAGCCATTCTTAAGCCCTTTCTTTCCTTCCTTAATGAAAGAATTTGCCACTTGTCTTAGTAACCTCAAAGAGAATAACCTACACAATTTTAAGATTCTAGTCACTTAATCACCAGAGGTTTGAAGACTAGATGGCATAGATTGTTATGCACGAATTCATAAGGGCTATAATAGCTTAGGGAGGAAGAAAACTCTTGTTTCTATGATAATGTTGAGTTGCTTCGGACAGGGTGTGGTGAACCCCTATTTGCTTAACCAACTAAACATAACATACCTGAACGATGTTGGGTCCATGTTGAAATGAGTAAGAAGAACAAAGAAAGATTCTAGGTAATAGCTCCTTTTTTCTCTATTTGTGAAGCTTAAACATAGTTAAGAGCAATTATTGTTAGAGAATAGAAATAATAGTGTACATCGTTAAGTATGTTACGAGGCACAAATTAATCCGATTGCGAACAAATGTCAATTGTGAGAATGTGAATACTTGGGCTAAATGAAGAAATCCACTTTTTTTATATGACTTCAATGATACTAATTAAGCTTTTCTTTTCTTATTGTTTTTTAGAAAAGGAATTGTCACCTCCCTTTTTTTCCTTGCTAGTTCTCAAGCAGGTACTTGGGTTGGCTCTTACCTTCGTTTCTGCTTGAATGAATGCTCCATTTTATTATTGAGTATGACTTCTAACTCTTCAATTCCAATTTCTTGTTCATTTTTCAATATGGCATACATCATAACTTCACTTTGTTAGTGTGAATTGTCATTTCCACTTCATTCCTAGATTAGGTGCTTTTTTGATTGCTTATACTAAAACGAATGTTTTCTTTTCCTCGATTTGATTGAAATCATCTTGGGTGCATAACATCTCCATTTTTAAGTCATGTTTTTAACCCTTTAAGCAATGTTCTTTGTCAATCTAAGCTCTTGGCCCCTTCGGTAGCCCTGTGGTATTCTTAGCTTCTCCACCTTAAGTTGATTCACTTTTTGCATTGGGTAATGTAGCCATCTCTTTTGTCTTAATTAGCTTGACAATTAGGGAAACTTTCTCTCTGACATCTTATTATGAGAAATTTGTTTGGCGTTCAAATGATCTCACAAGTCGATAGTCTTATATTCTTATAAGCTCAAAGGAGTCCATGTGTCATTGACTTCATTAATGATTCCATCAAAGTACGCCTTTAACCTCTTGAAGACCAAGGTCCTTGTTTTATTTAATTGAGCACTTCCACTTTCACTCCAACACGAGATGTTGAGACATCTTGGATCCCTTTTTTCTTATTTTTCCTTGTTAAATTCACTTTGGTGCATGATTGATTCAAGTTAGGTGCATCATAGCATGTCCAATTGAACTACTATATCGTCATTGACATTCTTTGCAAAGCCCAAGGTACTCGGTGTAACTTCATCTTGAATTTCTCAATAACAGGCCTCTAGCTTCTCAAAAAAAGAACTCAACTTCTTCTATCGAGTGTGCTTAGTTTTTCTTCGAGATCGAACACTTAGGTAGTTTTGCTCTTAGAACCATTGTTGCTGAGCAAGCGGGTCCGCTCCTAACCATTTGTCAAATTGATCTTCCTCCTTAGCTTGATTACTTTGTTTGCCTCCCACGTTCCATAAGTTCGTTGGTTGGGCTTGTTGTCTATTAATCGATAATGTCACATCGACATTAGAGACAAATTTTGTCATAAGTCTAGCTAAGTCTTTTGTGCAAGCTTCAAGCCTATCCACGCAAATTGAGTGCCTCGGGGTACAACATGTTCTTCTTCTTTGTTTGGTTGCACCATCGTTCATATGTACATGTATGCTATGGAGTTTGTCTTTACTAAAAATATTCTTGTGCCTATCAAAATCAATCAGGGGTTATAGTGGTTGACGTGTCCTTCCTCTATAGTTAGCCATGCCACCTTCCACTTAGACTTGTTTGAGGTGTTGATTCCAACTTGAAGTTTTCTTTCTTGTAATTTGGTGAAAGATTAATGAAGAGCGCTAGATTTTAATCGCACATGACCCTCCTTCTAACACTAAAATGTTAGAACAAAATTTTATCCAACACCAAATGAACGTTCCTTAACTAGATAACAAAATTAGACGAACAAAATAATCAGGAACGTTAAACAAGAATACAAGAAAACCTTAAGAATGATATAGTAAAAAAAGATATCCAGTATAATTGCCTTAAAGTTTTATATTAAGAATTGTGTCTTATCTTTTTTCTCTCAATTTGAGGAAATTTATAATACATTAAGAATGAAGAAATTTAATTCTCCTATTAATTAGAAAGTTTATTCTTTCTTTAATTACATGAAATTCTTTACTTTTCAATGATTTAATACATAATAACTCAAAATATTTAACATCTTCAATATTAAATGTAGACTTTTTAACTCCATTGTAAACTCCTATCGATTGTCCATCGTTGCTCTTTTGTAGATGCTTAAACTCTCTTCTTGACATTTAATATAATCTCAGGTAAACTTCATATTAAGTAGACTTCTACCTCATAATTAAATAGACTTTAAAATTATAATAAATAACCCCCTATCTCACTGGTAGGTAGGCTTCAATTTAAATGAACTTCTATCTATTTGCTAAGAGGACTTTTCCTTAAAATAGATAGACTCCTGCCTTATTTACTATGCAAACTTCTACTAAGTAAACTTCTACCTAGAGCTTGGACATAGATTCAACCCATTCTTAACAACTTTATCTTGTGACCAAAATATCAGCCAACACTAGCTTTAAATTGTTTATGTATTATCTGAAAATTTCCGAATATAACCATGTTGTTCTTGTCCCAATCTCCAAGTAAAAAAAAGAAAAAGTCAAAATCGTCCTTTGATTAGTGTCACTTCTTCGTGCTATCATCCTCCATACCAACATCAACCAAGCATTACAAATTCGATTCCAGTGTCTCTATTTTCGTCAGATTTAATAACACTCTGATAATTTCTTGTTATGTCAAATTAAATGCAATAACAAATTTTTTTTTTTTAAGTTGAAATAGGGGATTCGATACTTTTACCTTATAATAAAATTAGATAAAATACTAAATGTGAAATTATCACTTAATTATATTTATAATCACAAAACAATAACAATTAAATACTCATTCCATATATATTAAAAGGCCATCTCAATTACACTATTCAAGTGCTAATTTTGCAACATTATACTATTAGGGGACATGAAAAAAATAAAAATAAAAACACATATAAGCCAAGTCCTATACTTAAGAAACGATTCTTGAATAAAATGTTAAATCTGCAACAAAATGATTCAAAGCCGGTTAACAGAGGACATTTCACTTTGTACTTATGGCCGCTTTAAAACAAAATTGTTTTGTTCGAACAGGAAAATCTCCTTTTCTCCACACACGAAAAGGCCCATATTTACAAAAACGACAGTAAAACAGAGCATATATTACAACTATGGCCACGGAGAGAGAGAGAGAGAGGGTAAAGCTACTAATAAACCAAAAACCAAAAATTACCAATAATAATTATAATAATAATAATAAAAAACCAACAACCGAATGCAAAAAGAGACGACATCAAAGAAGAACCGAAAGACAGGCATTTATTAACCAGCATGTCTGACAAACTGACCGACCTTACAGGTGGTACGACGACCTGTACTCAAGACATTACTGACTGGACATTTTTATAAATATTTACAGGAAAGAACAACACCAAAGACCCCCCCAAACACAAATGCTGACTGTGTCCTACCTTGATTTTAACAACTGTGTAGAAAGAAATTTCTTAATTTGTTCTCTCCACTAGGAACCAATGAATGACCAACTTAAAACTAACGACATAATTAAACACCAGACCTGACTATAACGCAAATAACACCAAACATGCCCATAAACCTAATTAAATAACAAGGGAGAGTAGCAGAGCATTACATCCAATTATGAGGAACTTTGTAAGGTCTCACAGGCTCGGAAGAATTGCGGATGACAACACCAGCGCTGCTGCCCGCACCAAGAACCGAGTTGGCCTTGACAAAGTGGCTTCCACCATGCACCCTGCCTTCCCCAACCGAGAAATTACTCGTGCCACTGAATTGCTTCAGATTAAAGAAACTGCTACTTGCCGCTTTGGTAATGTCTACGTTCATGTCCTCTGTGACAACCTCTTTCATCCTCTCTGGCTTCTCGAGTTCAGGGTCCTGAACCAAAGGTCCTAAGGTCACACCCCCATGAACTCTCTTGTCCTGCACCAAGCTACTGTGTAGAGCACAGAGACCCGTTTTGCCCCTGGCAAACGAGTTACAAGGACCAGTAGGTTGGCTGCCATATTCTGATCCAGGATGGCCCCATGAGCATCGCTTTCCTCCACCATGTGCCTTGCAGAAATCAGTACTTCCCTGAGCACTCTTTCCACACCCTTCAAACTTGCATCGCTTGCCCCCGCCATGGCGAACACAGTAGTCAGTCCGTCCCCTAGCACTTTTTGTGCACTCAGGCATGGCACACCTCTTACCTCCCCCGTGTGCCACACAGAAGTTGGTACCTCCATGCACACTCTTTGAACAAACCCCACCACCTTGGAAAGCACACCTTTTACCCCCACCATGGCCCTTGCAAAATGGAGTGCTCCCTTCAGCTCCCTTTGTGCATCCTGGAGCAGTGCACCGTTTTCCACCACCATGAGCCTTGCAGAACATAGTGCTCCCTTGCGCTCCCTTCGTGCATCCTAAAGCTTGGCAGCGGCGACCACCTCCGTGTGAGATACAAAGGCCCGAGAGCCCTTCTGCACTCTTCGTGCAGTTTTCTCTCTGGCATCTCTTGCCGCCACCATGCCTGATACACAATCCTGATTTTCCTCGGGCAGCCCGAGTGCAACCCTCGTTACTGCATCTTCGACCACCACCATGAGCAATACAGAAATCAGTCCGTCCTTCTGCACTCTTTGTGCACCCAAGGAATTCACACCGCCTACCACCCCCGTGGGCCTTGCAGTACACAGTTCGACCCTCAGCACCCTTGTGGCAACCTTGTTTCTGACACCTACGTCCCCCACCATGAGATATGCATCTGCCGGAAGCACCTCTGGCTCCCTTTCCACATCCCTCTACCTGACATGTCTTTGAACTAGTGCTGCGACTTTGTGTCTGATGCTGCTGTGTTAACCCGGAAGTGCAGGTGACTGAGCTTTTTGGTGCTGTTAATACACTTGATGAGAGGTCCAGAACAATGGTAGTTGTGTCAATTTTGGGGGGAAACTGTTTGAATAGGAAGCTATCCCTTGCATTAGATGGTGCAGGCAACGGTTGCACTGTATTCTCTTGTTTCCATAGGCACGAAGTTGATCCCTCATCTGCACTGTTGCCCCCAAAAGTTGATAGTGCCATCTCCGCTCCTGATTGAAGTGAATTCGAACAAGGATGAACACTAGTGATTTCAGATTCAGAGGGGCCAGTAGAGAGACTCAACTCCAGGTCAACTTTGGGCTGCACCTCCACTGCTTTTACATTTGAAAGAGTATGTTTCTTGGGGCTAGGCAACTTTTCGTTACATCTATTCTTCGGGCTAGGCAACTTTTCATTTCCAAGATGTAACGAAAAGTTCAATTCAAGATCCATCGAGGACTCCTCGTCAGCCTCTTTGGCTGAAGACATTGTAGTGCAAGCAGTTGCTGAACTTCCCTTGCTGTCTGAGGAACTTGATGAACGTCCAAGCAATCCAAGAGATAAAGATGAGTCAACTAGGGGGCAGACAGATGGGTCTATCAAACTCCACTTCCGTTTAACTCCCTTTGAGCTTGACATTAAAGGGATTGACGAACCAGGAGAAGTTAGACGTAAGATAGTATCTGCACGCGTCTCGGCTCCGGCTACCCCAAATTGCATAAAATTATTCAAGATCTTGAATGCATTTGAAGAATAATTAGCAGCAAAACCCAAGTTCTGGAACCTGTCATCCATTTTTATAGCCTCAATGCAACACTAATACACGATCCTAATATCAATTGCAAAGGTACAGTCTGCCTGACTTCCGGGCTGAAAAATTTTTATCTACAAAGTTAGGGTTAGATGTCTCTAAAAGAGTACATCCCACCCCCGCTAACAAAGCCTGAGGTATCGCGCCGGTCCATTTCTTAATAAAGAATTTTAAACCAAACTTTCACTGATTAGTTGCAACCACTGCAGACGAACCCAATAGGACTTGATATCTCCCCAGCAAGAAGGCAGTCAATCATATCCTGCATCAAAGAAAATTGCATTATCAGAGAAAAACTACAGCATAACTTGATAGATTAGAATAGACATAAAAAATTAACAAAACAAAACAAAAATATTTGACTTCCTATCATGCTCAGATTGCAAATATTCATCTGAATCACTGAACCATTGAAAGGTTGGTTTCTCTAACATCATTAAAATTAAATAAAACAATTATTTTGAATAGCTTCAGTGGAAGATATAGTTTCAATTTCAGCAAGTCAGAGAGCCACCATATTGCAGGAACATAAAAAACTCTAACATCTTTTTTTTTTTTTTTTGGTTGCTTCTCCTCATCTAATATTGAAGCTAATATATGGAAATTCAAGAGATTCATACTAACTATTTAATTAAAATGAGCCGAACCAGAGGGCATCTTAACAAATTCATTGCAAAAAGTTGAAACATAATTCCAGAAGCTAAAGAACTGATTTTTGGAAGACGAAATGTGTAGTGAAGACTAGGTAAAAGTGCCTGCAACTTACAAAGTTCAATACTTTTATGATTATTTCCCCTATTTTCCTCAATTTTCACGAAACCAAATGAAACCCGAATATGGCATGCATAAAATATGTACGGGTTTTTTCAATACTAAATAAATAACTGACATTTTGCTACAAGAGTTGACGAATTGAAGTAATCTCTGCATACTTTAAGACTGATCTAAAAATATATGTAGGAAATTGAACAACATCCGGAAAATTCAGATACAAAACCAGAAACTTTAAAAGACAAGGAAATTAAAATTGAACCAAAAACAAAAAGTAGAAATCAGCACAGCGCAAACTCTGCAACACTTTGTCGTTGAGAAAATTATTATAAGGAAAAAATATCCCAAATAATATAATATAATAAAAAAGGCTCACGAAATTCCAAAAAAAAAAAAAAAGCTCTCATCTCAGCCGATATAACGTAAAAAATTCACAGCAAGTCGTTATTCCCGAAGAGAAAAGATAACATAAACAAATTAAGAGCAAAAAGAAAAATTAAAAAAGAAAAGAAAGAACAAATCTATTATCATTCAGAATCCGAGCAACTAAACAGATCTGGATTGTGAAAACGCGAAATTCAATAAACGAGAACGACGCCGAAAAACAGAGTCGCGAAATTCAGCGATAAAGAACAGAACCGAAGCGTTTACATCGATTAAAAGGGAATTAATCGGAATTACCTTGAAAGTTGATTCGATTCTGGTCCTTTTCCGGCGATTAGGTCGGAGCTCAGGTCATAGCTAGGGCTGGGTCGCCGGAGAGAAGAGAGAGCGAGGAGGCGGCGGGGAGAGAGAGAGAGAGAGAGAAAAGAGAGAAAGGACACGAGAGTCAGAGAGAGAAAGAGAAAGAGCGGAGTGGTGGAAATGAAAGGAAGACGCGCGTGTTATTAAAATACCCAAAACTCGCAACCTTTCGCAAAATTTAACCGCGGTAATTTCATTTTAACCACGGTTAATAAACTCTCGCAAATTCAACCGATTGTTTTTTCATTTTTTATTTTTTTTAATTGTCGTGTTATTATCTGTTTACCATTTTATTTGTTATCCTGCCTTCTTACGGTTTGAAATGAAAATGTCCAATTCACTTGGTGTTTGTCTACACATTTATATCAAAATTTTTATTTATAAAAAAAAATATTTAAAATTTTGTGCACGAAACATCAAAAAAATTTTATTTTCATATCAAAAAAGAATTTTCCTTTCAAAAATAAAAGTATTTTTATTCATTCAAATATCTTTTCATTTTTAAACAAAAAAATATTTCTTATTTTAAATATTTTTTTTTTAATTTCTGAAAACAAACACTATATCTAAACAGAAGCTTAACATTTTGGCAACAAGCCAGCTTGGTTATAGTAATAAACCAAGTGAATGGTTTTTGTCCCTAATTAGCTTTGTTAACAATAATAAATAAATTTTGAACTACTTTCTATGTTTTTCATTGTCCCTTCTTTGTGAAATGGTAACAGCAACTTGTTGGATTATCTTATCTAGTGCAATAAAATTTTGAGAAATAATAGCAAATAATATATTTTATAAGCACTTATTAATGGGTCATTTAATAAACGCATTACGTTTTAATTATGTTTAAATGTAATTCATTTTTTTGAGTGTTGTATTTAGTTGAAAAGTATTTGTTTTGTATTTGGTTAAAGTATTTCATAAGCACTTATTAATAGGTCGTTTGATAAACGTATTACGTTTTAATTGCGTTTGAATGTAATTCATTTTTTGAGTATTGTATTTTGTTGAAAAGTATTTATTTTGTATTTGAATAAAATGTATATTTGGATGAAAAGCATATGAATTGTATTTTAAAGTTCAAAAATTGATGTGATTGTTTTAAAAAACAAATAAATAGTAATTGTTTTCGTAACACTGTTGAAAAGGATTGTATTTGAATGCAAAACTTTACGTTTGGTGTAAAATTACATTGTGTTTGAATATGATTAAAATACAAAACTTTTGCCAAACAAGGACTAAATATATAGCATATTTTTAAAATTTGGTAAAATTATAGTATATTTATTTATTCTTTTAAAAACAATTTATTTGTTTCTAAATCTACCTCTGTTTTTCTCTCATCACTTTCTCTCTCTTTCCCTTCCGTCATTCTCTCTCTCTCTCTTCTATGTCCCCTTCCTCTCTCATGCTCGCTTGCTGACGGTCTGTCGAGATCCAACCAAATTCTGTCGTTCATCTTCATCAAAGTTCCCTCTCCAACAAGTCGCCAAAGATCGCAATAGTTGCGTCAACTCCATCGCGATGAACCCTAAGCAACATTATCACCATTGCTAGCTCCCCATTCAGACTTCCAATGGCAAGCTTTTCCTAATCTCTATAGGAACTGTAGCCGCGTGGATGACCAGATATGAACTTTGTCATTGCCAAGGGGAGGAAGATCAAACGCCAAATCGCGGTGGATCAAGTAGATCTGCTACTCCACATTTAGCTAAAACCGATATTCATCATTAACAAGATTAGCTCAGAGAAGAAGCTCGCGTGTAGTAGTCTTTTGTTAATATTTTTTGTTGTTCCTTTATAATTCTTTTTTTTTTATGAATGGAAATATAAAAAATACTTAAAATATTATAAATGAAAATATTGAAAATATATGAAATATAGGTATTTTTCCACATTTTCATGGAAAATCCAGTATTTTCTTCCTTTACTAACCCAGTCACTATTGTGATAAACTCGTTAATACTATCGACATCTTCCAGTTGTGTCACAGTCTCGATGCTAGAAGTCAAAACCACTCTAAAAACTCATCATGATATTGATCATTGGATGAATAGTATCGCAACCGATTTTCAGGGAGACTTTATCCAAAAATTATGATATGTTCTCTTTGTCGCTGTCGCCATTGCGATCTGATCTTGCCATTGTGATGTTGTTTGGCACAACACCATTTGTAACAGGAGGAAGGGAGAGAAGGAGAGAGAAAGAGACAGAGGAAAGAGGGAGAAGATAGAGAAAAAAATGAAAATAAATTTAGTATTATAATATTATATTATTTTAAATAATGTTATTTGATTATATTAATTTTATTTTAGAAGTTATAATTAAATATGCTAAATCATTTATGTTCCCTAAAATTTTGTATTTTTATACCATTTGCTTTTTTTTTTTTTTAAGAAACTTATGTGAAAGAGTGAAACCGTATAGCTCTATCATAAATGGTTAAGTGATAAAAACGTTTGGAGAAATATTAAATGCACATATAAGTTGGTAAAATACAAGATCTTGACCATTAATTCCCGCGATTCTCATAATACTAAACTATTTAAATCTCATATTTATGCTACTTGCAAGTACTTTTTTTTTTTTTGGCAATAAAAAGGTACTTTTTTTTAAAGCACATTTTAGTATTTCTCAAAGGATTTTATGTTGGCTCGAACTTGAAGCAAATCAAAAGGTTAACATTAACTAATGGGTATTTAACTTTATCTAAGGGGTCACAGCATACATTTTTCCGTGATTATTTATAATTGTTGTAGCATCAGTAGATACATGTTGAAGTTCCCTAGCTAAAAGATTGGCGGATTACAGTCTTGTGACTTTTCTATGTACCAAGGAGTGAACAAAGCAACCGATTGTTTATTCCATTGGATCATCATCGATTTTATCTTCATTTTTATTCTTCATTTTTTTTAACTTTTATTCTTAATTAGCTAGAGAATTACAATGTGTGATTTTTACTTCATTTGCATCCGTATTATATTCAAATACAATATAATTTTCATTTAAAGATAAAAGTATTACATTCAAATATCATTCATGTCACATTTTAATCCAATACAATCATTATTTATTTTTTCACTTTTTATATTACTTGTACTAATCACATCACATACTCTCTCTCTCTTCCTTTTGTTTTTCTATTTTTATCTATCACATCACATATCAAATATTAAATACAATTCAAATATTTTTTATCCAAACACATATTACATTCGAATGCAATATAAATATTTTTCATCTAAATATAAATTATATTTAATGTATTATATTAAAATATAATATAAACATAATATACTTACCCAACTTCCTCGTTACAAATATTCTTTATGGTTTTCAAAATAGTTAAATATTGATTTATTCAATACCATGACAACTCATGAATATTATAATAATAATAAAAAAAAAAAACCTCATGAACGAGACCGCCAAGGGCATGCGTGTGATGACGTTATAAAAGATGCATCGGAAAGGCTCGCTTGCATTTGAAGAAATAATGAAATTACTTTAATTATGAGGTTGAATTCACAAAAAATAGAAAAACAATAAATATTTCCTAAAAAAAAAAAGAAAATTTTAATATTTCATCATCAATCAGATTTCATATTAATTTGCTTGATTTCATAGTTCTTAGTTTCCTTAATTGTTGTAATTAACTTAATTAAGTATTTGATAAACGTATTACATTCGTATTACGTTTGAATACAATGCATTGATTACATTTTATATTTAGATAAAAAATATTTATTTTACATTTCAAATGCAATATGTATTTAGATAAAAAGTATTTGAGTTATATTTTAAAGTTAAACAGTTGATGTAATTGATAAAAATAAATGAAAAAAGTGAGATAAAAAGAAAATGACGTGAATAGAAAAAAAAATTTTGTTTTTAAAATAATAAATATATTTAAAATATTATTAAAAAATATTATATTTGAATATAAAACTTTTATATTTAGATAAAAATTATATTATATGTAAACATCACGTGAATATAAAATTATAAACCAACGCCTTATAAGTATATTCATGATTTCTCAAAAAAATTCTTAATTATTATTTGCATGGCTTCAAAGTTAATAAGATTTTTTTTACTATATTTATATAAAAAAAAATTTTAAGCTAAAAAACGCCTGCCCCGTTAATGCCTTACTATATATAACAAATTTAGAAAAATTACGTAAGTCATGATTCATAACATCTTTTATTGTCAAAAGACTTGAAAGGAACAAAATCAGGACATAAGAGTATAATCCATATTATTATCTTCCATCGTCTTTATTTTTATTTTTATTTATTTGTTGAGGGACCATCGTCTTTGAATGAATAATTAATTTTCCAACAAAAATAAAGCGGATGGTAAAAGGGGGATATGATGAACCTGTTCAGGAATCATGCACATATACATGATACGGATAATAATTACCGTAAACACATAAAACCGATATCCGCGGAGACTCGAAAGTCGAGACACACATAAAACGTTGATTTTTATTTTCTTTCTCCGACGTGGGACGCGTGGAAAGGTCATGTTTGGTCGCGTGGCGAAACGACATCGACGAAAAGAGAGAGAGATAACCAAACCGACCCGACATTTGCCACGTCAACAATGACGTTGATTTATTTTTTCTTTTTTCTTTTTTCATTTTTTTGGGGTTTTAAGGGGCGGGCGACAGTCGGCAGCGGCTCGTCACCGCTCGTGGTGCTGGATCCCCGGCCTTCTTGTTTGTGGACTCCACGCCCCACGCGCTTTGATTGTCGGTGTCGCCCACTCTCTTTTCCTCGCGTCTGGATTTTCGAGAAAACCTGGATGCAAAACTGTGGGCTGTGTTGCCCACGGAGACCATAACGAGCAAGAAATTGCGCTTTGCCTTGTTGGCACTTGGCAGTTATCGTCTGATGAGATTTCTTTAACAACTACAACGAGGGGAGGGCAGAAAAAATATGTTTTGAGAGCTTAATTTTTGAAAAATAAAAAATTTTTAGATATAAAAAATAAAAAGTTATTTAGATTTTTTTTAAGTAAAAAATTATTTAAATGGATAAAAAATTTTCTTTTATTTAAGGATAACTCTTTTTTTATTTCTAAAAATAAAAAATTTTAAATATTTAAATACAAAAATTTAAGAAAATCTATTTTTTTAAAATAAAAAATTTTCTATTTAAAAAAAAAAAAAAAAAAGAGCTCCTAAACAAATACCATATAAATAAAACTTTCAAAATTTTCAGCTCCTCGCCAGCACTCATTTGACAACTACTCCTTTTTGTTTTACAAGGTGGCTTTAAACCACGCGCTTTTTCAAATATCTATGTACTTGCCTGTTGTACACTGGTTTTTTTAAAGCAAAAATCTAAAGTGGTGCAAAAAAAAACTTTTTTGGTACGTTCAAAATAATTGAGGAACTAAAATTCATTTATTTATGGTAATTTAATATGCATTTTTATTTATTATATAATATATTAAAAAATTAAAAAAAATCCTTAAAAATTTTGAAAAAAAAAGCCTCTGAAAATTTTGTAATTCCCCTACCTCCCCCTCGTTCAACTCTTGGCGAAACCCCTCCACCACCAATAAGATCCCCTCCTCCTTTTAGTTGATTGAGCCCCTAACAAACCCATCATACTAATGATTAAGAAATTAAAAAAAAAACTTCAAATTAATCCCCCCTAACCTTCAATCGACGAAGCCCCAACAAACCCACCTCACTGATGATTAAGAAATTTAAAAAAATTTCAAAAAATCCCCCCTATCAACCTCCACCAAACCCTCACCTCTTACCTCATTGGCAAACTATAGAACCCCCTACCTTTGGCCTCCATCAAACCCATCTTATTGGCAACTTACAAATCCCCCAACCTCTAACCTTTGCCAAACCCACCTCAAATGCCTGTGCCTGCAAAGGTTGTGGGTTTGCTATCGCCATGAAAACACTTTCTACAAAACCCTAAACCTTGCTGATGATGATGTTCAAGTTATCGGAGATTCGATCTCTGAAGTCAAACAAGTCTTAACCACCAACATAGAAGAGCTCAAAGCCATTGCTAAGTAAATGATCTCAGCAGGCTATGCGTAAGAATGCATAGACATATAAAAGATTCTTTGAAAATTGATAATTGATGAGGGGATTTATAGAATAAGAGTGGAGAAAATGAGAAATTCGCATATCAACAAGTCGGATTGGCAAGTCCTGGAGATTCGGATCAAGAACTAATTGGAAGTAGTGAAGATCGCGATGAGATCTCTCTTCAATGGCAAGCGGATTCTCTACGATCACATCTTCTCATCGTTGGACTCCATTAGAGAGTCTTGCTTCACTGACATATTGCGAGAAGGCATTTTTCCCCTTTTTAGATTTGCAAAGCTCATCGCAAAAAGCAAGTGATCGCCAGAAAAGCAGGTGGAGATTTAATTTTGAGGTTTTTATAAAATTTCTTAGTCATTGTCTCATAAGCTAAAGTGCACTATAATTGTCATGTATCGACATATATCAACTATTGAAAATTCATCTAATGACCTACAAATGAGTACTTAGAATAAGTATGGTAGGTACTATTTTTGAGTACTTACAATAACCTTACTCCTTTTTTAGTCAAAGTTTATTTTCTATATTTGTGCAAAATTTTGTTTAAATAGGATTCTTTTTGAACCTGAAGGTAGGAGATCTAAATTCTATATTTTGTGGTGTAATACGTGTGAAATTATACTATGGTTCAATTTGGCATAATTGAGTTGTGAAAAATTTTTATTGTAGTAATGTTGCGAGTCTAAAGTTATTGTACCTAAAAACATATAAGCGTTTATTTTTTATTCCAAATTTACTGTGACTACAAAAGTAGAATTTTGAGCGTTTGGTGACCTATGAATAAAATTATTATATAGATGTATGATAACAAAAAAAGGAATTACTACATTTTTGTCTAATAAATACTCTTACATATCTATTGTCTAATAAATTCAATATTCATAACATTTTACACCAAAATTATAGAAAGATATATACATTTTTTACTACATAGTTTAAATAAGTGTAAAAATAAATTATATTTATCCGAGATGATAAATATTTTCTTTGAAACCATTTTTATAAGGAAAAGAATTTATAAATTTTAAATAAGTTAAATGTAATTTTAGAGATAAATAATGTAGATAGACTAGAGTTATTATTTATTGTTAACAATAGTTTTCTTCCTTTAGCAGCCAAGAAAGAGCCGGAAGTCCAATCCCTGAATGTAATGCAACCTTCGGTCCTTCTGATGCTGAGATCAGGAACTATTTCTTTCAATCCATGCTGCCTTGCAAAGCTTTGTATAATGACAGCAGAAGTTTTTATACAGAAAAAACCACTAACCTTCATTTTAAATTTTATTGTATTACAAGTTTACAATAGCATTTAGAATCTACTAAATAAAAATAGGATTTATTTAAACACTCTTAATCTGATGTAAATATTATTTTAACAAGTAAAAAGTAAACTACTAGATATTACTAATGATAATATCATATTAACAAGTGCAAAATCTTTAATTTTTTTTTATTTAGATATGAATTTTACATCTTAAACTGTAGTTACACTACTAATTTTCGAATTTCCAAAAGAAATACAAATTATGTAACACTAAAATATGGTTTTTTCTTAAAAAAAAAATAATAATGAGAGGAACTCATTATTGAATATATTGAAAATAACTCAAACATTTATTAAATACCAAAGCTACCGTCACTATGAGTCCTTTAAAAAGAAAAGTGGAGTACCGAAATTGCCATAAATTCCATGAAAACAATCATATTTTAACATTGCTAAAACCAATTTGTCACGTTTGTTTTATACTTCCATTAATTTGCATCGCTCGAGTCAAATCCCATTGGGAAAACTTATGATACAATTACTCATCTTTTGAAATTAAACCCATACAGAAAATTTGATTCGATCGAATTAACCGATCAAAAATACCAAGTCGACGTTGAAAGTTGACTGGCCAAAGTAAAACAAAAATAATTTTGGTTAAAAAACCAAACCAATCAATTACTGGTTGGTCTCGATTTTACCAATTTTGGCTCTCCGTTTTAACCAAAACGAGTCGAGAGCTATATTTATTTATTATTTTTAAAAAATTTATTGCTTAAAATTTGAAGTCTTGGGATGTTATCTGACAGTCATTTTCCTATTTTAATCATTTTTAACATAAAAAATAACATTATTTTACTTTATACTCAAATATATTATGTTATTTTTATTTTTTATTATCATTGTTATGTTTTAAAAATTGTAAAAATAAAATTTTTAATATTTAAATAAATAAAAAATAAAATTATTATAATAATTATATAAGGTAACAATCAATAAGAATCAAAGTGAAATTTAATATTATCTATATCTTATAACAAATTTATCATAAAGTTTAACACATGACAAATATGATATAAAAAATAATATTATATTGGAAAGTATTTTTTTTATCCAAATATCAAAATTTATTACTGATACATTAATTTGATATTATATTAGAGATGCTCTTATGTACTTTATTTTCTTTAGAGATGAACCACAGCACTTAAAGTCTCTCTCATAGTGTTACATACTCACTCTCAAAATATATTCTCTCTTAGTCACTCTCTTCTTGAAACCCTAAAGTGGTCATTGTCACCACCTCGTCACCTTATTGCTTGTTCCATTGTTAAATTAGGACTCATTTAGGGAAAATATTAGGACCTTTATTTAAATGTTAAAAATAATTAGAATACTAAAAGTTGAGAGTAAAAATTTTAAAAAATTTTTTTAAAAAATAAACATACTGTAACAACCTAAACGGGAGTATTTCACCATCCACCCTTTTACAAGCCCTTAGTTGTTTTCACTAGCCGTACACTCCACCATTTTTATTCCAATTATGATTGTAATTTCATCTGTATTAAACTGCATCTATTTAGCCATTTTTCTAGCATTATTCTAGCTATACTCTTTTTTTTTTCCCCGCGCGTAGAAGAAAGTTTCCTTTCTTTCAATTAAATCAACAAATTATGCCTGATCAATTTTTCAATTAAATGACACTTATTTGACCGGTTTCTATGTCATCATCCAAAAAAAAAAAAAAATTTAAGTGAAAAACTAAATTGAATAGAACTAACCGTATTCATCTTAATTAATATTTTTGGGAGAGGCTGTGATACAGTTTAATTTAGAGATCCTATTGATAAAGTTCAATTTAAATCTATCAATTTTTAATCGATTGGTTGAGATATTTAGGTGTATAATAATTACGATGCATCTTATTTCATGTGATAATAGACTAACAAATTGAAAAAATAAAAAAACCTAACAAAAAAAATTTTTAAATCACTCTTTTTATTTCATCGGTGGGGTGATTTTGCCAAATCACCATAGAGGGGTAAGGGTCGTCAACGGCAGAGGGGTTGAGGGTTGGAGGATCAGCAAGTCACACTATCATCTCTCCATTCATTTCCTTACCAAAATCTCGACCAAAATCCCGTCCAAGTTACCTTACTTTGTCCTAGGGTTTCAATCATTAGACCTCAATAGGCTTTGCGTTGGTCGGAGTCAAAACAAGGTGGAGTTTCTCTAGCAAGTCCACAACAGCTGATCGAGGATGTGCGGCAGTGATGACCAGACCATCATTGATGACACCAGTGATAAGGACATTTTCGATGCCAATGTGATGCTGAAGCATCTCATGATCATGGTCAACAGAATCAATGGAAGGTGAATATGGAAAATTTCTTGGTGTTTATGGATTCCATAGATTTGATTTAGGCAAACAAATGATTGGTTTTTTCTTTTCTCTTTTGTTTGGTTTTGGTTTTGATTTAGCTTAGAGTTTAATTTGATGTGGCGGGGGTACTTCACAGGTTACAACATCAGGTGGACGGGGTTAGGGTTTCGAAGAATGGTTCGCAGGTCACGACTGCAAAGGGGTGGTTCACCGAAGTTGGGGAAAATGAGTTGGTGGCTCAACCAAGTGCATTTTTATTTGTTTTTTGCTTGAATTTTTTTTATTTTTTAGTGTATATCATAAGTAATGTACATAATAACAATCATAAATAAACAAATATAAACCGTTTGATTATATTGAAACGTTTAAAAAATGAACTGTATTACAAATTATGATAGAGCCTCTCAAAATGATTCTACCACAACCAATCCCAACACTTTTACGTAGAAATAGGAAAAATAATTAAGCTCAAAAAAAGGAAAATGAAATCTAACAAGAACAAAGAAAAAAAAAAGAGTGGTATCAGACTGTTGGGACAAAATTAAGCGAACCAGGTTTTTCATATTTTAATGACCTTTATCTTGATCATTTTATCTTCAATCATAGAGGAGGCAAAGTCAAATAATGAAGAGAATTAATTCTATTTGTCTCTTTCTCTCTCTCTTGTGTGTTTCTGGTCTCCTAGTCACTGGATTCTAACACGTAAGAAAAAGATCAAGTCCTCACCTTCGGATCATGTCTTTTTCCCCGGCTGGGCCCCGGGAAAAGGGCAAGATCCAATCACCCCACCTTTCAAGGTTTGGTCATATTCATATCATATTCATATGTCACAAGCATGTAAATTACGTGTTTTTTCACGTAATAAAAATTAGAATACTACCTTTTTATGTTCCTACGCGTACAATGCTCGTAGGTAAGTGACGCCCTCTATTAATTTCTCACAGCTGGATCGACAGAATTTATGTGATGAAGGTCAATGATTTCTATTCAACTTGAAATATGAGATGTTTTTACAAGGTTTTTTTTATTTTTATTTTTATGGTAGGGCCTATACTAATAGTGAGAGTTAATAATTATTAAATTGGATCAAAATCACGTCAAAATAATAATAAAAAATATATATAAAACAATTATTAATACATGTATAATATTTATATAAATACATATATAATAGTTGAAATTAAAGTCCTATCAATTATATATATTTTAAGTTTTACAATCAAAATTTATCTTCATTTTTATATAAAACCTGACAGTATTACATGTAAAATAAAAAAAAAGAATCCATACCGATATATATAATCTTGTTTTTACACTTAATTTTGTATTAAAGTACCGTGTATATGTATTTTTTTTCCTAAAATAATTTAATAAGATATAAAACTTAGAATTATAAATTATGATGTGATTGTAATTATAATTTAGTGATAATTTTGCTTCCATCTTGACTATTCACACGTTGACTTACAAAAATATATATCTCACAGTATGGTAGGGCATCCATACCATAGGAAGTTATATTATTATATTGCTTGTCTCGTCCAAAAGAAATTAAAAATCAATTTTGTGCAAAAGTTGATGTGTGGAAAATTGGAATGTGGGCGGCAGGCCAAGGTGCTTTCATCAGACTTTTGCAACGAACAAGGAATATGCCCGCTAATATTCGGTTCCAAGGACGCACGTGCAATGTTTCATGCACGAGCCCTTCCACGTGACAAACAACTAATAGTTATAATTATAATAATAATTTATATAACATAAATAATGGTTATTACTTTTATGATAATTTTTATCAGTTGCATGGTTGTCCGTATCATACATAAGGGAAACAAAGTTCATTTAACTTTAATGCAGATGCGATGTGTCTAATGGCCCCCACAAGATCTTCAACCTTGGAAACTTCTCTACTCAATTGCTATATATATATATATACATATTCTAATATATACATATACATATATATAATGAAATTTATCTTTTTCTTTTATTTGTTATTATTTTATTGATGATGGTCTTGGTGGATCAAAAACTGAATTGATATCGACATAGGACATTTCTGAATAACCCATCAATGTGGTTTCTTTTTTATTTTTAATGTTAGATAATTACAAATTCATCGTTCGTGACAAGGTGAAACGCAAAGTGGAAAAGTTTAATGATAAGAGCTTTAAATAGCTAGAGTATTGTAACGTTAAATAATTCATAATTAAGAGCCCACACACGTAAGTAAAACTTTTAGGACAGTGATTACCGCAAGTATTATGCTTTATTCACTTCTCAATTTTAATTATTTTTTTATTTTCTGATCTATTTATTTATTAGTTATTCGTAACGTCTTTTGTGTTTACTTTTATGATCACGACTAAAGCAAGTATCCAACAAGAATTTGTGAAAAAAATAAAAAAAGAACAACCAACTATTAACACCAACTTTAATATCAATTTTTGAGTATTAATTTGTATAACATATAAGTTGTTATTTTATTGATATGTATTTAAATTATTACGACATTAATTGATTGTATTTATCAACAAAAATATAACATATAAATTGATTCAAAAAATTAGAATTAAAATTAATATTCTTATCACTACTCTTTTTAAAAATGACAATCAAATCAAAGTGTACCCATAATGTTTTTTGTTTGGTAAAAGGAGAGAATTATGATGTAAAAAGTGAGCATTTTAGCGCTACTCCTATGTAATAGGATAAGTAGCCACATTAGCTTTATTATTATTTCTTTTTACATTCTTACCAAGGATGATTAACAACACATAATGAAGTTTAGAGTTTGTTTGGATTACGGGTTTGAACTCAAAAAATTGAGTTTGAATTCAATTTTATATTTGATTTATAAGTCTGTTTCAAACTTTTTAATCCACTACTTGCATAATGTTTTAGATTCAAAAATATTATTTAAAATTTTCTCATATAAAAAAAGTACTAACCACATGAAAAAGTACAAAGAAGAATAATTTTCAATATAAGTTCGAACTAAACTTTTATAATCTAAATTTTTAGTTCAAAATGAAATTTTTTAGTTCAAACTTGAATACCAAACGCAAATTTTATTTCATAATTCAACTCATTCTAAACTTAATATAAATTTTTTAATTTAAACTTGTAATCCAAACAAAGCCTTAATCCTAAAGCCCTTTTGTTCATTAATTCATACTTATAGCAATATAGCCAGCGGAAGACGATACTGCATGCAAATAGTAATGTTGATTTTGGAACAAAAACGTGTAAAAATTACACATTTGATATTATGATATTTTTGTGTTTATATACACAAATGTTATTTTAAATACTATATACACATTTTTTTGTATTTATAAACTTTGAAACTTGAAAAACTAAACTTTAATTTTAAATAATTCAAAAATCTTTCAATGAATGAATGACCAAGTCAACACAACAACCACGCAATCAAATATCAAATTTTGATATATACTAGGGCTATTAATATGGGTCACAACACGATAACATATCACAAAATTTATACGAAGTTAGAGAGTTTGGGTTTTTCTTAAATGAGTTTGGGTCAAAAAAGATTTCGTCAAACATGATTAGATAAAAAGTTGAATTCGTACGAACACGTTAATTCATAATTGACACGAAATAACTTATTTAATAAATAAATCATATATGAGTTGAAACAAACCGGATCATAAATTACCTATTTACAACCCTTAATATATTTATATTATCATATATATATATATTATAGTGTTTTTAGTTTTGAGTTTTCAAATTTCAAAATTCAGTAAAAAATAATATCTTATATGTATTATATATAATTTTGAAAATTCAGAAATAAATAGTATCTTATCTATATAATACATAATTTTTATTTTTTAACAGACTAATTAATCATTAAAGAGTAACCAAACAACTTCATTTCCTAGAGTGATTGCTTGTCACCTCTCTCTCTCATTTCTTTCATTTTACTTATCTTGTTTCTCTCGTCATTAGGGCTGAACAAAACATAAAATTCAGGGTTTTTTCGTAGGGTTTTTCTTCCACAATTTCATCTCTCACTCATCTCTCACAATCTCACACTCTATCAATTATCTCTCTACCTTGATCAGCAAAATTCCTCTCTCTTGCTCTCTCTCTCTTTCTAAGGCTAGGCTCCTTTTGCCTGTTGTACTCTCTCTTACCGTCTCGTGACTCATGCCACTGCCTGCCTGGCGGTGACTTTCGTCGCTTGCCGACTCTCTCTTCGCCGTTGGCCCTCAAAGTTTTCCAGTTCTTCCTTTTTGTCCTTGCAAGTTGGTTCGTGTCTCTAAAGTCTAAAACTCTCTTTTGTCGCTTCTTTGTTTTGGTGTTTTGCTCTGTTTTGGTTTAGGCTTGGTGTTTTCCTTTATGTATTTTGCTTCTCTGTTTTAGAGGGGAAACCATGCAATAAAAGCAACATTTTTTTGGCTGTGGTTAACGGTTCCAATCGAACCTCTCGCTCACCGAACCACCCCATTTCGATGCAGTTGTTGTGACTCCAGGCCTCCCCGCAGGCAATTGTGGTTTCTGATTTTGTAAAAACTGAATGGTGCGTGCGGTTATTGATCGAGTAAAAAAGTGTAATTCCAACCGAATGTTCAACCCTACTCACCATGGCCATCCCCTTTTCTTCTTGTTCTTTAATAATACATGCTATATAGCAGTAACATGAGAAGGAATAATAATTTTCCTCTAGAAAAATACTTTAAAGCTTAAAACATTAGTGATACTTAACATCATGCAATAATGAATTATAGATCTCATAAAAAGACTTATTGTCTATTAGTAGGTGATATTTAACATCATTGATACTTGTTAACATTTCTTTCCTTTGTTGACACATCAACTTGTTATATTGGATATACTCTAAAAATATTCAAAATTGCCGAGTTAACAAGTTTATACTACGCTCTAACAAAAAAAAAAAAAAAAAAAAGGAAGTTTGTAAGACTCAACGCTTTACAAAGTTAGGTGGGTTATTGGTATTTTCCAAAATCTTTATGGTCACATTTTTCTAATGTGAATAGGAAAAAAGAAAGTGGGGGGGTGCATCGTGGTATTGTTGGTAGCTAGACAGGGAAAAAGAAAGTGGGGGTGGGGAAAAAAAGGCAGAGTGGGGGATTTTGTGGCTGTGGGGCTTGTCTGCCTCATCCTACCCTTTTAGATTTTTATTCTCCCTAAAAAGCTTTTGCTGGTGGGCTAGGGTTTGCCACGTTCACTATGTTTTGCCACTTCTTTTGTTATCTCCGCCGCCTCCCTTCAACTTGTTCCTTTGTCCCCGCCGAATAACACATGTAGTCTCTCTATGGATTTTCAAAGTTCATGAATCAAACATTATGTCATACGAGTAATCGTGACAGTATTCATGTAATGTTAATTACTTCTTTCTTTCCTTTTTTTTTTCACACTATTTCAGTTCTCACTCTTGTTACATGTCTCCATCTAGCAAGAAATATTTGGAAGGAATGAAAGACGTAAATTCTTAGTCAAGTCGCTTTTTTAAACATAAAAAAAAATCTATGAAAACCATCTTCCGATATCTCTTTTTATTAAAATGTAACGAGGGGCTAGTGCCCCCATTGAATTTTTTTATTTTTTCTTTGTTTTATAGCTCCACCACTGTAAGGGGTTCTATAGCACAACAACTTGTCGACGATGCACTAATTCTAGCTTCAATTTTTGGTTGAATTCCATATGTAAGCATAACTAAAAGCAAAAAAAATATACTGAGCCACAACTAATGATCATAGCCAGTTAAGACAATAGAGAAAATAACTAAAAGAAGAAGAAGAAGAAAACAAGTCATAACTACAACACTGATACAAATGTTCCTTTCAGATCCAATGAATAAAAAAAGTTGTGGTAAATATGAAAGTGGTACAAAAACAAAATTCTCATAAAGGAAAGAATGTATACTTAACCTTTCTAGATCCTCTAGTTCAATATCTCAGCCAATGTTATCGCGGCAAAAACTAGAAAAAGAAGACCTCCAATGTAGGCAATTGCCTGTACAAGCCCAATAAAATAAAACAAAATAAAATAAAAAATAAAAAAAATATTTGCATGCAATTCAAGATATTTCCAAGAGTAGCACTATAGTTGGACCACTAACGCAAAAGCAGTGGAATCAAATTGGGTAGTTAATGTTAATCCAACCTATAAAGGTCTACTGCTAGTACCTGGGAAAAAGTTAAATGGAAATGAAACTTATCTTGTCACAGAACATGTTACTCCAACTAAAGGGGCTTTTTCTTCTAAAGTCTCTGTACACAATTATGCTGCCTACTCATTTATACATTGTCTTCTCAAAGAATGCACTGGCTGGAGTCCATATTTTGTGTTTCTAGTGATTTTCTATATATCAAGCTTTATGTCTTTTGCTTGTCTCAAAAGTGGTTAATTTGTCAATGTGGGATACAGGTTCTATCATGAATGGATATTCGCACAATTGTGCGGCTATATTGTGCAAAAAATGAATTTCACCGAGTAGAGGAGTAACATTTGTTGAGACAGTTACCTTCTCTGACAAGAATGAGCCCAATAGAGAACCTCCCAAAACAGCAATCTGCAAGCCAATGGAATTGATAAAAATGCTTAGGAGTTAGGACCGCAAATTCATTGTAGATTTTTGTTAACTAGTTAAGAAGCACATATGGAATAAACAAACAGGCAATGCGGAAAAAAAAAAAAAAAAAAAGAAAAATGCCACGAGACACCACTGAGGTAACCGCGTTATCAGTCACGTGGTGATGACATGACCGCTATGTGACGGGTATTAATGCAAGGACGAAAGCTTTTATTCGTATTTTTATATATAGTAAGTAGATCAAAAGTCTAAGTAGGGGCTAACCAACGTTAGCATATGCCCTTTGGGCGTTACCAAAGGGTGGTCCCATACGTAAACAAGTTCATTTCATTACACCATGAAGAAAAGAAGAAGAAAAGTTAGTCTGTTTAGAAAGGGAAAAGAATCTACGCACATACAGTTTTAAAATATGTGCGGATGGATCTGCAAAACATTTTTTTTATTATTCCAATGCACTAGTCTTTTACCAAATAAAGATGTTTATTGTTAAATGCAACCTTTCAAATCTATAACTATCACAACTAATAAAATAATCCATGACTAAAAGAGTACTTTTCAATAGCAAGCTAGCTTATTGTTAATAAATTTGTGTTATTATTGTATTGTTACTAAAATTTTGTTTTTTGTTTTTTGTATGCTGAGGTTATTTTTATTTTGTTGGGCTCACAACAATGATTAAATTATGCTTTAAAAAGGAAAAAAAAATTTACCAAAGTCGCAACTCCATGACCAGCTAATGCTCCGGCGATTACTCCAAGGGGTGAAGAGGCTGCAGCAAGTGCTGCATAAGAAGCAAAAGATTGTCTTGTCATGGAACATGAGCAGGAAGATAGACGAGTGGGACACATGTACTAAGTCTTGTTGGTTGTTTGTCCCAAAGGAAAAAAAAAAAAAAATAGTGATTAGGTGAATTGAAAATAGTAAAAAACTCTTGGATTCACTCTTAAGCAATGAGAAAAGCTGTGAAAAAGACTGGAAGAAGGATAACATGCAAAGTGAATAAAAAATATATACAAAAAAATGACAACCAAAAAGACAAGAACATTAAAAAGAGAGCCCTTTAGTGCCATGAAAAAAATTATGTATTCTCTTGTGTTTGACTAGTGTAAAATCCTTCATTAGAGTTTAGTTTGCTTTCATGGTATGTAGTCATCATATTGCACATTATTCCTTCAAATGCATCAGATACTAGACACATATTGCACATGTATGTATCCCATTCCTTTTAGAGAGAGAGAGAGAGAGAGAGAGAGCATAAAAAACAGCGAGAAATAGACATATTGATTGGTCATCCACCAGGGGGAGGAGTGAGGAGTATGCTATCTCTAGTTGGAAATGTAAAGTCAGAGAGAGAATCTTCTTAAAAATGTGAAATACTCCTGTGCACATCTCAGCTATGAATCTTTTCTCTTGTTTTTTTAAAATGGAATCTTGTCACCAATTACCACATACCAATTGTGGAGAAAAATGATTTGTCTCCCCATTCGGCAACAAAAACTAACAAGAAAGTGCTGATCACAGTGTTAGCAGCGGCTAACATCCCTGCACCATTTCCTGAAAACTCCGAAACAGCTAACTCCGCCTGATTCAGAATGCAATATTATTGGTAAAATTCAACTCTTACTATGAAATAGAGTAGGATATTATTCCAAGTAATTTGGAAAACAGAAGAGAGAGAGAGAGAGAGAGAGAGAGAGAGAGAGATTGTGAAAATGAGAAGAAAAATGCCTAAACAACAACATTTCCTTTGCGTGTTTTTTGAGATGTATGGTGTTACCTCTTTCTGTTCATCTTCTGCTTTTAGACCGTCACTTGAGCTGGCATCGAGCAAAGTTGAAACCCCAAAATAAACCTGAAATCAATGACAATCCTGTTGTAACAGTGCGTATGTTTCAGCCATTGTATATAAACATAATTATGCATATATGTCTATGAATAGGCGTCGTGGTTTTCCACTTTGTAGCTTCAAATTAAAAGATGAAAAATTACCAATAGAATAACCGCAGCAATATCATCCAGAGGCAAATCATTCCCGCCAAACCTGCGATCAAAGATTATATTAGAACAAAAAAACAAATAAGAGTTTCCATTTAGACAAATTTTTATTCCAGTAATTTAGTGATAGGAAATGCACGGAGACTCTAGGAGCTCAATAATGGTTTTCCAAAAGCTGACCAGTTGAGCTGAATTATAGGGGTTATCATATATGGATTTAAAAAAAAAAAAAAAAGAAGAAGAAGAAGAGATAGCATAAATTTGTGTCTGCTATTTAGTCTGATTGGACGCCAGCTTACATCAACTTATCGTGTGCAAGAAAGCGGGAAAAAAAAAAAAACAAACACTAATTTCTTGTTAAGATGAGAAATTCAATTGCTGCTTTTGAAAAGTTCAAATACTTAAGGCTGTGTTTGGTAAGAGGGAAAGAAAATAGGAAGGATGGAAAGGTATATAACTTGTGAAGAAAATGGAGAGGAAGGGAAGGACTTTTCTGTTATTGTGTTCGGTAATACTTTCCTCCTGTAATCCTTCTAATTTTGAAAGGATCAAAATTGAAGTATGGATTTTCAATCCTTCATCCAATCCATTCCCTCCTATTGCGATTCATGAATAACTCATATGAAAAAGAAAGCACCTGAAGGGCAATATTTCATCAATATAGTGGAAAGTTCGTCCAAGAACAACAGATATTATGGTCATTGCCCTGCATAGAATTTAAACAAAAAATGTGGTACATTAGAAATTGACACAGATATAGGAGAACACAGTTGAAATAATGGTATATTGATACGGATCTCTTCATCATGTGAGATTTTAATTGCCATATAGCACTACAATTTTAAAAGGCCGTACTTTGTAACTAATTTTTTCTACGATACAAACTTACATTGTATTATGCACTTTAGCAACTTGAACTTGATGTAATATCTTAGGGAATATTTGTAAATAAATTCATGAAAAAGTTAGTTACGCAGAGGACATCTAAATCACCATGAGCTAACAGAGTAACATACGCAAGTGCACCAAAAGTTCCCGTGAAAACAACAGCGGATGAGTTCCTAGCTGCTAATAGTGCCTGCAAAAGGATGCCATAGTTAGCTAATATTAGACAAGCTAAATCAATAAAAATTGTCTCAATAAAAATCGTGTTCTCAACTTCATCTTCTCCCTGTGTTAGACAAATTTTCTTTTATCTTTTTTGATAATTATGCTTGAAGCTACTTGAATCTGCTAAGTTAAATTCTTACTGCTATAAAGAAGGTCTTGTCACCCAGTTCCGAGAAAAAGATCAGCAAAAACGCCTGCAAAATGTTACATTTTTGTTTACTATATTGACCCAAATGATAAAGCCAAATAGTAATAAGTACCATATGAACTAAACGTTCATAACTAAACTCTTAAAGTCACATTAAGAAAGCACTAATTCCACCATAATTCCTAACTAAAAAGATGCACATAAAGAATTGCAGCTTATAGAAGTTATAGGGAGATTTTCCTAACTGAAGCAAAACCTGTGCTAATATCTCCAAGATCCGTGAAATAAGGAGAAGACAGCAGCCCACTAGCAAAATTAGAAGCAGCAACTGCTGGTTGAGACCCTTGAAGTGTAAGAAACCCAAACAGCAACATAAGCTTTAGGTAATGGCCGGCTGAATTATCAGAGAAAAGGTTCTCAGATTCTCTCCCTGAGTTTTTCTTTGCCACTACTTTTTTTATGGCATCATATTCATCCATGGTATCAATTGATTCTGTGATTTCTCCAAAGTTTTTGTAATCCAGACACTGTAAGCATTCCTGCAGCAAAGCTAACATTTGCATTAAGCATACACAGAATCATGGATTTGAACATTGGCTGACTTGAATCGGTAAACTTTGTACAATCACTCCGTTCAGCATTCTAGAATTCACATTCCATTATGCACCAGATGAAGTTGTATTAAAAGCGTAGAAATCATAAGAGTTATTTCTATGAGATTGTATTGCATTGCAGCATATAGTCACTCATTCTTTGCACTCAACATTGGTTTTCAGAAAGAAGCACAAAAAATAAAGTCCAAATGAGAATAATAAGCATATGTATAAAGAAGTATTACATGGCCATCTGATTTTTCAGAAGTTTGTAAAAAGCGACAAAATGTATTTGCATTCCACTGGCTTGAGGGCCTGCAACACAAAAGCTTTTCCCTTAGCATCAATGAGTTTTGAAATACAACAAAATTTTCTTTCTGTTTAACTGACAGGAACCCGATAATCTTGATATTGCATTGAATCCAAAAGGAAATAAAACAACAGAAAATAGGAAGATAACAGGGGGAATTCGACTACCCCTAAGCCTCCCAAGGCAGTCAACCACTCGACAATAGACTAACTCATTCACACACATCTCCCAATGGCCTTCAATTCCCTTTTATACTTGCTATTCCAATCAGCAACTAACATTAGGTTCCTAACATTAACCAACGGGTTTACGAGACAACAGCCAACTAATCCCACCGGATTTTTGCACTGTGCCCTAAAAAATTTTTCCCGGATAAGTTGCTTGGGTTTACAATAAGAGGGCATGGTAGCAAGCCTGGAAGGGAGCAAGCCTCCATGTCTCTGGCTCTCTAACCACCTTTTTTTGTTGTTGTTGTTGTTGTTGAAATTAGCTCTCTAGCCACTTGGGCTACCCAAAAATGTTAAATGACATGTTATGAAACAAATGCAACTTGTTTGAAGTAAAAAAACTGGGACAGAATAGTAATTTCAATTTCATGAACCATGCTGAACTTTGTTAAGTATGCATTCGTACTATTCATATATATGTATTTTTTTAATGATGTGGTATGTCACTCAGAAATTATTATAACTCCATGTCATTTAGCATTTTCCCAAAAGAATGTAACTGTTATTTTTTCTTTTGGAGGGGGAAAAAAAAAAAAACAGAACGTAGTTTTATTGTCTCAATTATGCCACATTAATTTCTCAAACCCATAAAAAGGAGAAATCAGAAAGACAGAGACAATAACCCACTACACTTGCTAAATTCACCAACAAGTTGTGGAATTGAAGAGAGAAAATTGAGATGGGCAATACGGAATGGGGATCACCTTGACAAAACAGAAGATGGGTTCCTCAGAAAAACCTTGGAACTGTAATTCTTGGAACCGGGTTGTTGCACAGAGAGCAAATAACAACTGAATAACTGTTTGTTGGGAGGTTTGGGAAGAACCAATCTTGGCAGCGAATTAGCCCCCAATACGCTTCCCGAGAACGCTATGTTTCGCATTCTCTCTCTAGAAACAAACACACACTCGCTCTCTCTACGTCTCTTTCTCTCTCTAATGCCCAAAGCTCAAAGTCCTTTCCTTTGTGCTAGATGGATAAGCTGTGATGGAAGTTAAATGGCGCCAACTTTATCTTCTTCACAGGAAAATTTACCCGTGGCTGGCAGTTGGTTAAGTGAACTTCCCTCCACGTGTTCTTTCTCTGACCCGACGTTTTGGGGTCGGGTTAGTTCGACCCATACATGACCCATCACATTTAATCCCCCAAAAACCCACTCACTGAAAAAACGCAGTGTTTTTGCTGTGAAGAAGAATACGAAGATCACTTTGTCGAGCTTCGGGAAAAAAAATAAAAATAAAAATAAAAATAAAAATTTGAGGATGAACAGGCATGTAAAGTTATATATTTTCAGGCTATTTTATTTGGGTTTTTATTTTTATTTTTTATTTTGGGTGGTGTTCAAAATTCCAACTTTGTAGTTTGGTTTGTGTAATTTGCTTCAAAATCATTACTTTTACTTATAATATTCGTTAAACTAGATTCTTTTTTGGTTGGTCCAACAGGTTGATAAGGAGAAAAATTGGTGAAAATGTTTATAGATTGAGAGCTCCAACGAAGAATTTTTGTACTGATGCAACTGCTAAAGTAAGTACCCACTTCCAATCTTGGCCAATCTGGGCATGTAATTACCGTAACCATTCATGAACTGCATATTTGTTTATGTTCCAGTTCTTTCTGGTTTTAAATTTCGTATTGTTCTTCTTTTAGAAATTTCTGGAAATTGGATATGGTCCAAGAAGCGGCAGAGCTAGCCTATTGTGTTATGGGGATAAAGTTTTAAGGGACTTATATGAGGATAAACAGTTTTTAATAGGTGCAAAATTAGAAAAATTTGAAGTTTTAAAAGGGAAAATTGATAAAAAGAAAAGTTTCCACCCCAACTCGGTCATGGGTAGCTCTGCCCCTGGGTCCAAGTTTGGGTTTGATTTATTTTTGCTTTGAAATTCCAGGTTCATCAGGAGAGACAAGGTTTTTCAGATAAGGTTCAACAACATGATATTGCCATTGTTGGAGGGGGTATGGTTGGCATGGCCCTTGCTTGTTCCTTGGGTAGGTACCTTCATATATGTATGTTTGTAGATATATCTATATATCATAAAGTAATAGTTGTGTTTGTGTTGTTGTGGGGGTGGGGGGGGGTGGGTTTGTTTTTGTGTTTGTTTGATTTTTTTTTTTAAAGTAATTTTTTGTGTTTTTGTTGGTTAGCTTTCGTTTTCAAAACCGTTTTCTACTTTACCATGTCCATTTTTAGGCTAAATATTTCTGTTAATATTTGAGATTGGAAGAAATTTATTATATTTCATAACTATTCATTCTAATAATGAAACTGAAGTTGTGCAGTGTATAAGATATATCTGGTTTGAGATGAGAAGATGCCATGTGATGAATTAATTAGTCGTCAAACTTTTATGAGTGTAATGCTGCGTATCGATGTGCATCCAATTCATCTTCTTTGTGTTTTGAAGCAAGCACACCATTGACAAAGCACTTGAACGTCGCTATTATTGATAGCAACCCGGCGTTATTTAATGGAGTCAGTATCAAGAAAGAGGGCCCCCCTGATCCACGGGTCAGTACAGTAACACCCGCAACAATATCATTCTTCAGAGGTATATTTTTTGTTTGTTGACATAATTGAATTGGGTCCAGCTTTTGGCAAATCTGTTAGTTTTTACTTGAGTAGTGTGAGAATATTCACATGGTTTTGGACTTCAAAGAATTATGGTCTGTTTGCAGATATTGGTGCCTGGAAATATGTTGAGGAGCATCGACATGCATATTTTGATAAGATGCAGGTGCTCGTATTTTCAATTTCACTCCTTGAGAATGTTTGGCAATGTCTTGTTTTAAATCTATTGAGAGATTTTTGTATTTTATTTCGTGTTGTAGGTTTGGGACTACACCGGTTTAGGATATACAAGATACGATGCAAGAGATGTAAATAAGGATGTTCTAGGGTAAGCTCAGAAGTAAGAAGTAGAAAAATTTGATTCTTTCTCATGTTCAAGAGAAACGATGCTGATTTTGACTTTTGATACAGGTGTGTTGTGGAAAATAGAGTACTGCATGGTTCCCTGCTGTCATATATGCAGGTATTCCTACTAGTTCTTCCCTGGTAAACATGTTTGCTTTGAGCCACGTTGCTATTTGATCATTTATGGTGCTAAGCAATTTTCCTGCGAAACCCATGTAACTATTATTTCTCATAAGAAAAGAACCCATGTAACCGTTATTATGGAAATGTCATATTCTTTAAGAGTGTGTTCATCATCCTTTATGCGAGCCTCGGTAATTTAAGAGCTAAGAAGATTAAGCTTTAACAGAGTACAGATTTCCAGAAGACTATCTATCCATCTAAACTTGTGACTTTGCATCGAAACTCTTCATCCATGGGGGTGGGCAGCACATCATCTGCATCACCATCGTGTGAGTTGGGGCATCCAGTGAAGCTAGATCTAAGTGATGGCAGCAGCCTATGCGCAAAGTTGGTGGTAAATTCAATTCCGCAAAAAATTAAAATTGCCTCTATTCATTCAACACATTATAGCAGACAAGCCTGATTCAATATTTTTTTTGTGTGATTCATGTCAAGTTATGTGGAATTTATTGCAGGTTGGAGCTGATGGGTCTAAATCACGTGTTAGGGAATTAGCAGGATTTAAAACTACCGGATGGAGCTATTCGCAGAATGCAATAATCTGTACGGTAGAGCATAATGTTGAAAATCGATGTGCGTGGCAGCGATTTCTACCTGCTGGGCCCATTGCCCTTTTGCCAATAGGTGATAATTTCTGTAACATTGTTTGGACAATGAACCCAAAAGAGGCAACAGATCGTAAAGTGATGAATGAGGATGATTTTTTGAGAGATGTAAATAATGCTTTGGATTATGGATATGGTCCTCATCCCAAGTCAAGCACGTTGGGAAATGGAGGCATATTTTCTTGGCTTAAACCAGATGTGACATTATCAGCGAACGAGTGCTTCGAGGTTCCACCAAAAGCAGTCAGATTAGCCTCTGAAAGGATGATGTTTCCATTGTCTTTGATGCACGCTAACAACTATGCGTCAAAGCACGTGGTTTTGATAGGCGATGCAGCACATACTGTTCACCCTTTGGCTGGTCAAGGAGTGAATTTGGGCTTTGGAGATGCTTCTTCTCTTTCAAGAGTCATTGCTGAGGGTATTGCAGTGGGAACTGACATCGGAGAGGTATGTAAGGGATTGTCCGGATACTTTGCCATCCTCTGTTTGTTGCTAAACGCACTGCTTTTGTGCACGTATGAAAAAATATTCTTATTACCGGCTACTTAATTTATGCAGGTGTCGTTGTTGAAGAAATATGAAGCGGAGAGGAAACCAGAAAACATAGCAATGATGGCAGTTCTGGATGGCATTCAAAAGGCTTATTCAGTTGATTTTGGACCTCTTAATACGTTGCGGGCTGCTGCATTCCACGGGGCAAACTATATTTCGCCGCTTAAAAAGAGTATCATCTCTTACGCCTCTGGTGAGCAAAGATGGCCAATTTTCTCTTGAGAGAGTGAGACCGTGTAAATATGTTGAATCGAATACCCTTTACTCTTCTTGAACACTTGATAAAGGGAAAAAATTATGAGAAAATTTTCTCTCTTTGTTTTTTTAGGTGCAGCTGGAAGAAAATGAAAAGAAACTTGTTTTTTCCACCACTTTTGTTTTTTTATTTATTTTTATTTTTTTAAATCTTTGTTAAGTGGATGAAAAGTTGCTTCATGGCATGTTTATCACAATAAACGGCAAAATAATAATAATAATAATAAAAAAGAATGGTTCTAGTAAATGTGTTATTGCAGATTGTTGCACACTGAAAAAGCAATAATCTTTTGCATTCCTATTTAGCCCTCGCTGCTATGAATAAGGACAAAAGTAACATCAGCTGTCCAGTCTAAATCTACTTTGAGCGCAAATAATGATTCGTTTCTATGAAGTAGCATTTTATTTAAAATGGTTTTTCCTTTCGCTGATCGCTTCGTAAACGCGTTATATTTTAAATATAATAAATATATTATATTTTAATTATATTTAAAATGAGTTTTTTTTAAACTTAGAGAATGATTAGAGTAAAAGTATTGTATTTTGATTATATTTGAATGAAATTAGTTTTTTGAATGTTGTATCTGATTGAAACGTATTTGTTTTATATTTAAATAAAATGTGTGTTTAGATGAAAAATATTTTAGAGTTGAAAAGTTGATGTGATTGATAAAAGTAGATATAAATAGTGAAGTTGAAAAGTTGATATGATTGTTTTAAAAATATTTTAAATAGTAATTATTTTCGTAGCACTGTTGTAAAATTTATGTTTGGTGTAAAATTGTATCGTATTTGAGTAAAATTAAAATGAAATTTTTTCTCTAAATAACACCTTAAGGTATGTTTGGGGAATAATAGAAAATAGAGGAAAGGGTAAAGTCATCTCTGTCCTATTTCAAGGGAAATGATAAAGAAAATGATAGTTGGTGCGCGATTTTTTTAACAATCTTTTTAATATTGGAATGGTTAAATTTGACCTATCTTGAAAGATTTGATCTTCAAATTTTATTATTTCTTTTCTCTTTTATTAAACAAATAATAATGTCATTAACTCTGTCTTTTCCTTTTTTTCACTTTTCTCTTCTACTGAACATATTGTTAATGTATAATGGTTTTTTTTTTTTTAAACTTTAATAGGAGTAATATGCATTTAGTAAGTGTTTACATGAATATTTATATACGTATATTATATGTATATGTTCATTTAAAAATTGCATTGAGATCTCAGTAGGTGAAAAACGATAAGAACTTGCAATAAATTATAACTAGCAAATAAATGCAAATCCTACATTTTCGCGGCAATTGACGAAATGTCGTTATTGAGGAACTATTGCATGTCCAAATACTCTTGACCATTTCTAATACTAACAAAAAAATCATCTGACTTTTGAAACTGTTTGCCCTGATACAAGTCTTTGAAATGATAAAAATTTATAGCTGAATAATCTAATTCCTGCAATCTCTACTATATATAACGATCCCAATTAAATTCAATGTGATCATTAATAGACTAAACTAATCTCAGTGTGACCCCATAAGATGTTGAAAACTAGTTCTTATTTGTTTATTTGTGAATGAAAGGGCGGATAGGTGCACGGTGCACCTAAACATCCTGGCTAGTTCAGCATCTCCTGAGTATCCTCATTATCTATTAGGTTAAAACTAGTCCTTAATTTTGGTGTTAATTGCAATTAATTAGCTAGGAAAATTTATCGCGTTGTAAACCAATATATTAGAAATCTGGTTCCATCTTCAATCTTCATGATTCACGAAACCAGAAAACATAGCAATGAAGGCAGTTCTGGATGGCATTCAAAAGCTTTATTCAGTTGATTTTACATCTCTTAATCTATTGCGTGCCGCTGCAATGATCTTTTCTGTGTGGAGCTATACGTACATACATATATATATATATTTATATATATATATATGCTTGTCAGTCCATCTTTTGGGTTTGGCATACTCAAGTGAAAGAGAACAAGTTGCATGTTTATAAATGATGGAATGGTGGAGAGGATTTAAATAGAAAGACAACCATATCATGTAGTGTTATTCTAGCACTTGGTTGCGTGCATATATGGTTGTTCAATGCTCCTACTTTTTGCTAGTTGTTGCTCGTTGTATTTGAATGGACTGCCATCTTACAGATTTTTGGCATAGACAGCATTATTGCATTCATCATGCATTCGACGTCAGCACTGAGATGTTTTAGATGGAAATACTCTCCTGTTATTGCATCAAACATGCACTCGTTTTCCTTTTTTTTTGGGGGATTTTTTCCTCTGGTTTTTACGAAAATAAATAAAAGGCTTTTATGGAGGCCTATTTTCATTGGAATAGATCATCCTCATCTTAAGGCCCGGGGGGACTTAGTCCCCTCTCAACCTTTTTGACGCAGGAGTATATTGAACATATTAAGCTTTTGTATTGAGTCCATTTGTTAGTTATTATCGTTTGTTATTGTGTTTGTTATTTGCTAGTTATGTTTGCTTGTCGCTTTGACAGGGTTGTTGCCGTTTGAGTCCTTGGGCCGCCTGCGAGCGTAGTGTCGTTTGGTTAGGAGTCCTTTTGTTTGTTATTTAGAGTCGAGGATAAGTAGTTCTCTATTGTGATCTCCAGGCGGACTTCAACATTGAAGAATTCTGATATCAGAGTTCCTCTCTCTCTCTTTTTTGGTTTTCCCCATTAGCCATGGATTTGGCCTGAAGCTTTTCCTGCTTCTGCATCATCATTTTTCTTATTTGTTATTTGTTTTTTTTTATTATTAATTGTATTTGACGAAACTTTATAAATTATGTAAGTTCATCTTTTCCTATGAGATCCACCGTCCACAAGTATTATGACTTCAAATTTTTCTTTTTTGGTGTTCTTTACTTTAATAATTTAATGTCTTGTTCGGATAACAAGTCTGATATTAGAAAGAGAAAAATTTTTTACAAAAAATGTTTGTCTTAATTTTTTTCATCATTCTTCTCATTTTGAAAAGGAATATTTTCTTATTTTCAAATATATCTTGTACAGTAACTTTTTAGACAAAGAAAAAGAATTTTTTTTAATTTACTCATAATACACTATTTTTAACGTCATTTTTTCTCATTCTAAATAACCTTTTATTTTTAAGAATTTTTTTTTACACGTTCAAACACCATTTCACTCTCAAAATAAAAAGAAATTCTCATTTGAAACAAAAAAAAAAAAGTTCCTTTTCGAAAAAGAACACTCCATTCAAACAATTCTTGTTTTGCTTGCCTGCCATTGAACAAATTTTTTTTTTTTAGCGCATAAGTGCGTTTCTTACTCTCTCTTGCTCGCTCTCTCTCTCAATTTTAACGACTCTGTTTGTGATTCTAATTTTCTGTTTCCAAAATAAGATTAGAAGGTGGGATGAATGAGTTAGAGATACCAATTTAATTAGAATGTCTCACTTGCCTTTTATACTTATTATTTTCTCTCATTATTTATGAGATATAATAATAGTTAACAATAATTTCGTAGCAATGAATAATTAATTATCTAATTCCTGCAAATCTCTATTTTGCTGGCCATTGAATTTGTGGTTAACTGATCAATTAGGAAAGCATTTCCTGTATTTCACCAAACTTATTAGAAATATAAACTCATTTAAAATATATAATAAGATCAAAATTTTGACATTTAATTGGAAAAAGAATTCTCATATGAACTATAGAATTGTGGTTTTCAAATTATTTGAAACTAAGAGGTTATTTTTTTAAAACTTTGACACTTTTAATAACATTATATATTATAGTACAAATTAAAAATAACTCCATATATTAAGAATGGCACTTTCACTCGTTTTTATATCAAACATAGCAATAGTCACTGTTTGTATGTGAGAAACCACCATTTTTAATGTATTTGTCAGTGTCAATGCTATTTCTCATATTATATGTAAACCTTTTATCATCAAAATTAAGTTTTAAAATTTACAAATGTAAAATTTTAGTGTTTAAATAATTTAAAAATAACAATTGTAATGATTAGAAAAATTGATATACCAATCAAGCAATCAAATGCAGAATTTAACATTTTGACATTTATTATATTTTGTTAGAAATTCAGCACCAGTTTAATCATATGACCAATTTAATATCAAGATATTTTCCTAAAAAAAAAAAAATTTTAATATCAAAATAGCATTTTATAGGAGAGCACTTTTTTCAATATTCATCGCAATGTCAAAAATTTGTTATGGACACATTAATTTAGCATTCCATTTACGATACTCATTGCAGACATCAAAAGGAAGAAATAATAGCAGTAGTACTCGACTCAAAATCAAATTCGGCAGTTGTTACCATTCTTATTTTTCCTTCTTCAGCTACTAAGAAGGAATTCAACAAAGGAAAAAAAAAAAAAAAAAAAACTCCACATTCAGGGCTCATTTGGAGGACTTTTGGAGATAAAGTTTTAGCAATTGGGGATGGAATTTTGGAGGTTGAAAGAGAGAGAAATATAAGATGTAGATTTGAAAGTTTCGAAATGGAGCAGCAAAATACCTCCGGAGATAGTTCCCCCAAACTCTTCTTCTAGTAAAGACACACTCAAGACCAAACTGTAAAAACAAACTTCTAAGAACTGCCGAACACATATACATTTATTTAAAGCAAACCAACAAAGAGAACCAAAAGCATAAACAACAAACAAGCACTCCTCTTACCAACACTCATAGAGCTTGATGTCAACACGAAGCCTGAAGTAATCAGTCCTCTCATAAGCATCAGTCATCAGAGTGGCGATCCCACGAGCCATGAAGAAGTCTCCAGTCCCGCCCGTTATCGAAATGTCCCTGGTATTCTGCAATATGTACTCATTTCCCGCAAAGTTAATGCTTCCCTTGTGCTCTGCGGAGTTGAACACAAAGGAGACACCAAACCAGGCCGCGAGTGTGCTTTTGCTGGTGTACAAATAGAAGCCCTGAGCTCTACCGACCGGTGTCGAATGCAGGCTTTTATCCAAAGTAATGGGGTCATCAAACGCGACCAAGTCCCCGAAACGGAACGAGTTCGCCAATGAGGTCCTGTTGCCCCAAGCTGGAGCGCCTGCAACGGCTGAAGTTGAATTTTGAGCATTCTTTCCAGTGTATAAGATGTCATGGAAATAGACTATCAACCTTTTACAAGGTTTGTTCCGGTCCCGGATTCTCTTGCCGAGTGCGGTGCTCGAGATCGAGATGAGGATCAGGACGAGGAAGAGGAAGGAAATGATTTTCAGAGATGCCATTTCTTGGTCAGGAGGACTAGGGCTAAGAGGAATTTATACAAACAGATGCAAACTTAGATATGCTTTTGGGAGGAGGAGTTTAGTGATGGTTCTCTTTGGTCTGAGTTCATTATATAAAGGTTCCAAACTTCCCCACAATGTGTGTGTGTGTTTTTTTTTGTTAAAAAATATGTTCTAAATCAAAATAATAAAAACACTTATCATGATTGATTCGGTTATTAACTATAGGAAAATCACGACATAGATAATAATCTAACCTAAGCATCGACCAACTCTATCCTGAGATCGGGTTGATCTTGTTCTTAATTCTCATTTTAACCCCGATATAAAATAATAGAATACATTATTAATGTTCCATATTAGATAATACATTATTGGATATACATTATTTATGTATTAACTCAAACAACATATTGAAACTTATGAAATATTATGTTAGAGCTTATAGAAAGATAAATTGAAACTTGTATTTGAAAGGTTAAAAATAATTGAATTAATTAAAAAAAAAGAAGACAAAACTCAATACACGAAGGATGGATTGGAATCTAACCCAAACAAGCCATTAATATGATACAGATATCAAACATGCTTTCAATCAGTAATGTTCTTGAAGCATGATCACATTGTCAAAAACAGTGCTGATGAATTCTCTAATCTATAATCTAATTATAGTTGTATATATGCATGCACATATTTATATATGTAATAGAGATCTTAGTAGGTGAAAGTAGATTAGAACTTGCAATAATTTATAAGAAGGAAATAAATGCAGATCCTACTTTTTCGGTGTAAACGACCTAATGTCGTTATTAATGAACTATGCTTCTCCAATACTCTAGACCATTTCTAGTACTAGACAAAAAGATCCTCTGGCTTTTGTGATTGTTTGTCCTGATTATAAAAAGCTTTGAAATCATGATTGGAAAAAAAAAAAAGAAAAAAAAGAAAAGGGGAGTAGCAATGAAAATGAATCATCTAAAATGTGAGTATGTGACCCCACAAGATGCCGAAAACTAGTCCTTAATTTTGTGGTTAACGCTGATTAGTCAGCTTGGGAAAATATTTCATGTATTTCACCAACTTTTTAAAAGTATGTGATTAAAATCCGTCTCCATCATCGACCATCTTGATTTACGCAGCCACTACCCTCTGTCCCAAGCTGTCGTATATCAGAAAAGCATTAAGCAATATCCAACTGTAGAAAGTTAACTACTACAATAGTAAAAAAAAAAAAAAAAATGATGACTGCAATTTGATTAAAAACACGTGGGAAACAGCCGAAAGCATTAAACAACTTCCAGTTGTGGAAATGTTAATTCAAACAAAACCAATTGGTGTTTGTAAAATTGAGGAAGTTAATCATATTCCTCTGGAAAATATCCTGATCAATCAGCGCACAACCAGCAGCTTTCTTGCTTTAATTTAAGCGTTGAGAAGAGAGGATCCTAATTTAAGCGGCGTGGCCACAATATTGCCACATCAAGCATCTCAAAATTTATTTATTTTTGTTAGAAAAGAAGAATATTGATGTTATAATCATCTTTCATTCCTTACCGATGCCCACCGATATAATACCCCAAATTAAAGGACTTGAAACAATAATATTCAAAGGATGGGCTTAGATATACACTCAGTTTTGTTCTCCTCCTTATCATTTCAATATGATTAGTGGGAAAAAAGAAGTGAATACCATTTTTGACAAAAAAATAATTTAAAAAATTAGCAGGTTTTAAAACGTATTCGAGTAAATAGCAGCAATATGTTACTTAGTAAATTTTTTATTTGCTTCAAATAGTATAAAACGTTACTATTTATTTTAATTAAATTCATTAATAATTTTAGTTTTAATTATAATAATGTTTATGAAATATTTTATTTCAAATCGAGCTCCACTTTTCAACAATTTGACCTATAGTTAATTTTAATTATAATAATATTTATGAAAAATTTTATTTCAAATCAAGCTCTACTTTTCAATATTTTTTTTTTGGTAACACCAGCACATCAGATTTTATGAGTCCTTTGCAGGTCCTTTACATTTAAATCGTTGAAAATAATCATAAGGTTTTACCTCAAAACTTATTATTGGTAGTCGTAACAATTACTAACTCCATCGTCGATACTCATCTCAGGCTCTTAGTTGGGTGGCGTAAATACATTCATTGTACAAGAATTATGACACTGAAAAATAGCAGAGTTTGAGTTCCCAAGCAGCAAAAGAAATAAGGGGACGTGGATTTGGAAACCACGTTTTCAAAACTTTTATCCTTTTCTTCACTTTATAATTACCTTTCATCATTTATATATTTAAATATTAATAGTAAATTTTAATTTTAAACATCTATAATTTCAATTGAAATGAGATATTTTTTTAATTATATAAAATTAAAAAAATAAAACAAAATTTATATTAATTATTTTTTCTTAAATATATTTTAAAATTTTATAATTTTCACTTCAAACAGGGATTTTTTTTGTTTTAAATTCAAATTTTTAAAACTCAATTATATTTAATTTTCAAATACTGTATCTAATTTAGATATGTGGTCTTCAGGTCCAAAGTGCATTTCACTGTACTTGGATTTAACTATTATTGGCTGTACCATTTGCATCTTTCGGATCATGGTTTGGCGACTTACATTGCACTTTGGGAACTCACTGATGGGCTTTTTTTTTTTTTTTTAAATATAATTAGATTATATGATGTAGCTCGATATTTATTTACCATGATAAATAAACTCTCGTTAAAAATTATAATGTTATAATGATAACACCATTTAGGTAATAAATAAACTAATTTTACTTTTTTTTTTTCTATTTCTTTTATCTCTCTCTCTCTCTTCCTCCACCCTTCTCTCTCTCCCCGCCATTCGGCCAACTTCTTTCTCACCATTGCCCCAAAGCCACTTACATCACAGCCTTTGCCTCGCCACAATCCTCGTGATTTCGCCGACCGCATCTCCGATGGTGGATATTGGTCCGCGTGGAGGAGATCCGATGGTGGAGCTGCCGGGTTTATGCGCTATTCCGACAATGAGCTACGGGAGGTGAGCTCCGACGAGATCGCGATTGGGGCTATGTCCTCCACTCTGATAGTTCCGCGCTGTGTCCTCTGACATGGTGAATCGCGCGAGACTCGTGATGCTGCCGAGCTCAACTCCCTCTGTAATGACATCGTCTCTGACAAGATCTACGGCCATCGTCGTTGTTCAGCCACGGAGTGCGACAACGATGGACGCGAGGAGAAACCAAATCTCCGGCCTCCGCATGAGGATAGCCGCGAAGACGATGGGAGGACGTGAGGAGAAATCTAAGAGAGAGAGAGAGAGAGAGAGAGAGAGAGAGAGAGAGAGAGAGAGAGGGGAGGGCGAGCTGCTTTAGGCCGACATTGGGGTGACCTTATTGTCCTCTGCGCACTGCTCGCCGCCGTCAATCACCGTCGGGCTGGTCGGCGTGAAGAAGAGTGAGAAAAAAGAAAGAGAGGAGAGATAAAGGCAAAAAAAAAAAAAAGAAAATAATAATTTTAATTAATATATTAAAATAAATATAAAATAAATATTTATAATGTCATAAATAACATTTTTTTATAAGAATTTCTTTTACATGGCAAAAATCACTTCAATCTATAATTTTATGCCATTTCTCTAATGTTCTCTCTCTCTCTCTCTCTCTCTTATCAATAAATACGCACAAAATGATAAACACCCTTGTACCATCCTCTTCATTTTTCCATCCCGCTTCACTCACGGGCTCCTTTCACTTGTGGCAGCTTGAAAACTACCAACGACTTTTCCCACTAGTGATGCCTAAATTTTAGAGGCATTCACTAAGCCTTTTAAATTTTAAATTCTCCCCGCATCACTTCAAACTCAAATTTTGTTCCACTTTGCCCCCTCCATTCTATTATTCTTCAATTGAAGACAGAAAAAGCACACGTAGCTTGTGTTTCATTGCCATCCAATGAAGCTCCACAACCACAGCTATATTTGCATAATTAGTTTATTTTTAGACTAATTCAAGTTTAATCTTTAATATAAAATAGCCATCAAAGGTTGATTACTGTGGGATTATCTTTAAAATTCGAGTACTACATATAGAAAATTTATGATTTTACCCTTAATCTTTTTTGTGCAAGCTCTCATCAATCAATGCATCAAATCCCATAACAGATACTATAATGTAAGTTTCAAGTTGATCATCAATTGTTAATTAGAAAACTCTTTCGAAAGATACTCAGCAAATTAATTATTAGATTAACTTTTTCTAGAAATATTCTGACAATGAATCATATAGACTTACGGATGCTATACAAAGAAGCAAGTTGTATTTTCTTTCCCCTTTCGATTTATATCTTATTTCTTTAGAATTTAATTAAAAATGGAAAAATTCTAAAAGAAAGGGTAAAATATTAAATAAAAAATAGTGAATTAAGAGGGGCCTATTTTCTAAATTTCTCCACTTGTTAAAGGATTGTATAAAATTTTATGTATAAAGTCTTTGAGGGGTAGGATTAAATGTAATTTTTTATTGGGGCTACTTGCATAATTGAATGCAACACTACATAAATCTGGTTTTAAACAACATTTTAATTTAATTTAACTTAAAAAAATTAATTAATTTTTTAAAAATTAGTTATAATTTTTGTAAAAAGACAAAATATATATATATATATAGTTTAGTTTAAACTAAGCTATAAATGTTAAAACAAAAAAACAAAATTGTGGGGTTGACGCCCCGCAAGGCCTTTGTTGGCTACCTCCCTCCACAATTGGACTATCATGAGGGGCATATCGTCCTCTGCCCCCTTTTTGAGTGGGATTGCTGGTTGGTCACCTCCAGAGCTGTAGTCCATATCCATGCGGCAGTGGGATTTTAGATAATAGTTTCTTTTTTATTTTTTATTTTTTATTTTTTTATAAAAATTCAAATATATTTTAATAGTTTTTCAATTTAAATTAAGGGTTGTGTTTGGTTATGATTGCGTTTATTTTAGTTTTTTTTTCTTTTTAATTTGGAAGTCTGTATTTTGAAAAAAGGTAGTTTTATCATATCAAATCTTAATTTTGACTGAAATATGTCAAAGATTATACTTTTGCGTGATTTATACAATATATATATATATAAAAGAAATAAGTGTCTTTTCAATATATATATATATATAAGAAATAAGTGTGACATTTCTGATAATGTAAAGTGAACGCTGCATTTCAAAATAAAAGGATAAGTTTATGGTATTATCCCAAAACAATAAATGATCTCTTGAAAGGCTAGTCAATAAACCAACGAGACCAAAAACAAAAACAAAAAGCGAAGCAAACATAAACACCAAATCCAAAAAAGTGACCCATAAAGCAACAATAACATATATTACTATTTTTTTCACCAACACTCGTAGAGCTTAATATCAACACGAAGCCTAAAATAAACTTCCCCTTCAAATGCATCAGTCATCAAAGTGGCGATACCTCTAGCCATGAAGAAGTCACCGGTCCCGCCGATGACCGAAATATCCCTAGTCTTGTTCATCAACGGATCGGCTCCGGCAAAGTTAAGGCTTCCCTTGTGTTCTGTCGAGTTGAACACAAAAGAGAAGCCAAGCCAAGCTGTGAACACATCTTTCTTGTCATAAATGTAGAATCCTTGTGCTCTACCAACCGGAGTTGAGTGCAAATTGTTATCGAGCGTAATCGGGTCGTCGAAAACAACCACGTCCCCGAAATGGCTTTGCCCTCCCAAAATGGTTCTATTGCCCCAAGCCGGTGCACCTACCATGCTTGATGTCGCGTTTTTGGCATTCTTTCCATTGTATATGATGTCATGGAAATACAACACCATCCTTTTACAAGGCTTGATGACCCGGCTGCCGCGCCGGACGGTCTTGCCCTGCGGCATGGGGTCCGAGCCCGAGACTAGGAGGAAGAGAAGGAAGAGAGCCAAAATGGAATTTAGACTCGCCATTTTCTTCTAATTGGGAGGAATGTGTTTTTGTGGAGGAGCCCTATTAGTGTTTTGCATGGAAAGAGTTCAGTTATATAGGGAAATTATTAAACTTCTTTTTTATTTTTATTTTTCTTGTTTGGTGGACGGTTGATTTGCACGTCATCTTTTAGGACCACCCTAAACAAAAAGGGCAATTTATACTGCTGTTATTTAATAATAATATTGAGGGCTCGCATAATGAGGACTAAAATTTTTATGTAAAAAAGTTAAAAGAGGGTTGAAATAAAACTTATACGCCATCTTTTAGGATTGCTTATAGGAAAATGGCACTTTATATGACTTTTGTGTGATAATAATATTGAGGGCTTAGATGAAGAAACACTGAAATATCTGTTTGAGATATTATAAAAGATTGAAATAGTAAAATTAAAAAAATAGTAATAATAATTGGAAAATAAAATAAAAGGTGGATCCATGAGTAGGTGGATCCCTAAGTTCATGCGTAGGTAAGTAATATAGTCATAGGGGACCAGAGGTACATGTTAGGGAAACATCAAACCGAGTTGGTGGAACAGGCCGATCAATTAATTTAATTGGTTCAGACTGATTAGTGGATTGAATGAAATTTATGAAAATGAATTAGGTATTACAATAATGTCAAAAAAAAAAAAATCTTGTTAATCGAATTTCCTAAACTGGGGATAGTTGAGGTCTGGATATGTAGTTTATCAAAGAGAAGGAATTAAGACTAAATTACTTGCAAGCTAGACCATCTACAATTCAGGTATGTATATCAATATTATATAAATTTGATATTAAGAAAATGTGAAAAATAACATATTTGTTATGTTGTTTAATTTGTATTTTAAAGCATAATGCTATTTCACATATTACATTTAATTTTGACATAATTTTTAAACTTTATAACTTCTGACAGCAATTTTTAATTTTTAAATAATTTGAAAATAATATTTTTAAAAATTAACACAATCACATGGCAAATGTCAAAATTCAGTAAATGTTATAATTGGTGCCAAGCATATGCAAAAATTTGACATATATAACATTACGTATTGGAAAATCGTTTTCTTACCAAAATGCCTAATTTTGACATTAATACAGAAAGTTGGCATGCATTAGAGATGCTCTACAGATAGGATATAATATTCCGTGGAGAGTATTTAGTGCTATTTTTGAATTTCAATGGTCTTCTGTATATGATCAACCTCAGTTAATTATTATTAGATAATTAATTCTTGTGTCTTTGTGAGGAAATGTTGTTAATATAGAAATTTTGTGATTGACAGGCGGGTTTAACGAAATTTTTACAGTAATAATCCGTAATTTTCACTACAACTTTTTTTTATTAAATTTATTTTGCAATAGTTAAATCTATGATGAATAACACTTTTATGTTACACGTTGTAAATTTTAATATAAACATTTATATATTAATCATTAAAAAATTAATCAACGATTAAACATAACAGCTCCAATTAAATCAATAATGAAAAGAATAATTTTTATATCATAGAAATTCACTTTAAAATATATAGTAACATGATATATATATATATATAAAACCAGTCAACTGCAACTATTGCTCCGACATACAAAAGGACTACAATGGAACACGTATTATGCTAACAAAACCATTTGACTTTTGGGATTGTCCTGCTGGAGTGTAATCTTGAGGAATCACAAAACAGTTCAATAATTGATGCATCATCTAATCTCTACAGTCTTATAACCATTGCGAAGAAAAATTCAATCATGGCGGTGATTCAATCATCAGATGCCGATCAATAGCTATTGCTATGCCTTTATTTCATGATCCAATAAAATTTAATGTTATGAAGTTGTTTTCACGGTAGCTAATTTTACAGTAAACTGTTCTAACGGTGACATTATGGATACAATTTGTTCCTTCCTTCACCAACTTAGTAGGCCCCACTAAAATTTGGTTAGAAAATAATATCATGATCACGATGAAGCAACATTCATACCCGTTTGAGGTGCTTATCCTAACAGAAGCATTTAAACAACTTCTCATTATGAATTATAAGTAAAGAAGTTCAACAATTATTCAATATTTGACGTACTATAAAGGAGATTAATTATAGTATCCAATATCCTAATAAATTTAGTACTTTCACAAGCTGGCTCTTCTGTTTAATTTGGTTTAAAACAATATTAATGACAAAGAGCTAGCTGGACAAGCAATTTAAGCAATTGTACTAATTATAGGAAATTAGTACAATATTGCAAGGATAATAGGCTTTGACTGGGGATTAATTGAGCTGGAAAATTTAAAAATAATGATATCACCAAAGCAGGAGACAAAAACAAAAAAAAAAAAAAAAAGAAAGAAAGAAAGAAAAGAAAAGAAAAGAAAAGAAAATATCAGTAAATCCACCCCACCATTGAATTCTTTTGAATAATTTTCCTTTTTTTTTTTTTTGAATATATACAGATGAGAATGGTATGTGTATCAAGATATTTTAATAATTGTTTAGGTCGGCATTTTTAAACACCTTAATTATTTACTCATATCATGTGTTTTTAAAATGAAATAAAAAAAATATTTTACAAGGGAAATAAAAATAAAGTGAAGGTTACACACACACACACACACACATACACAGTTTTCATATGTGCTTTATTTGAAAGTTCCTTTCAATAGTTCCACGTCTAAATGAAGGTTATAGCTGCACTTATAATGGACAAGATCAGCTCACGAAAACAGTACGTGGACGTCGCTCTACTTACATATTTCCAAAACAAAGGTCCGTTTCAATAATATTTCACGGTTCTTCTTTTCTGTTCTTTTTATTTTAGCTGGCTACGCTTTTCCTAACTTAAAAAAAGCAATATAGATGTGTGTGTATATATATATATATATATAAATATATATTTATTGGATTAATTATATAAATTTCTCTTAGATCATTTATCTTATTTTACTTTGATTTTTAAAACCGTTCGTTGTGCCCTTTAATTTATATAAAATCATTCATTTTGCTCTTCCATTCACTTCTGTCTATAAATTTAACAAAATTATTAACATGACATACTATAAATATTAATTACATGTATTTTAAAATAAAAATTCAAGTTATGTTAAAAAAAAAAAGAAAAAGTTGTGATAGATCATAGTTCAAATATCCTACTGATAAGGTATGATCTAATAGTTATAAATTAATGTTCATTTAATTTGAACGGTGAGATGACATTGTTTAAATGAGATGGAAAGCACTTGATTAATCTAATCATTATAAAATTATTAATAAGTCATTATATATAGACCAAGACGGATGACTTTATTATAATAAATTATCCTATGATCATAATAAATATGACTTAGTGGTCAGTGTAAAAACTACCATAATGACATTAAACCACTTTAATTCTATAAATCAATGTTTATTTTAGTTATTGTATACCATCCATATCTCAACCATTAAAAATTCATTGAACAATTTTAAATCATCCTTATCGGCAGGGTATTTAAATTATAACCTATAGTAGATTTTCCTTAAAAAAAAACTAAAAGCAAAAAAATTGTAATAAAAATAAAAATAAATCTTATTTTGGTGGGATTGGGTGGCGAGGTTGCAGACCTCATCAGAGAGGATAGTGTCGAGCTAGCAATAGGGAAGAGGCATCGATGAGGTCAGTGTAGTGGAGCTTCATTCATGCCTTGTGGGCGTTGTGGGGGGTCGATGTAGATGTGGTTGATTTAGCAGGTGTTGAAGTTGGACAGGTGACAGATCAGGCCGATCAGCGCCAGTTATGCTAGTGATCAGAATGATCTTTCTCTTAAGGGGAGCTTTTTCGTTGATTGACGCAGGTTTTGATTTGGATCTGAAGCTCTCTTTATTAGATGCCATTATTGTTGTTGGTGTGAACTTCACTCGATTGAGCTTTTTCTTTCTTTCTTTTATTTTCTTTCTGGTTTTCTATTTAGGTGGGAGGAAAATGGGGGATTTGTATGAGGAATTTATTGGAGTTTTTGGGTGGGGGGACAGATCTTATGAGAATTTTAATTTTAATTTTTGTGGATCTAAATCATGACTAAAAAAAAAAATTATTGTTATATATTTATTTTTAGTTATTTAAATTTTTTAATATTTATTAAGATTATTTTTTTTATTAATATGGGTTTACGTTTTAAAAATATTTGTTTATTTTTTTGTTGGTATGTCACATCAATAATTTCGTTAAGTTTAGAATTAATTTAATTTTTACTTTTCACATTATACACCTATTTTTACTTATACACCTATTTTTACTTTATACGTCGAAATTATAAAACCATTCATTATATTATTTAATCTATATAAATAATTCAAAATGCTCCCTTTATCTACTTCCGTCTATAATTCTAATAAAATTGCTTTCACGACACACGTGATTAAAAATTAATATATGTTGTTTTAAAGTATAAACATTAATTATTAAGACAATAAGAATAAAAACAATAATTCTAACATAAAATTATATTAAAATACAAATAAATTACAATAAAAAATCAATATCCAGCAAGCTCTTGAGCGGACAACCACCCTTCCCTTGAGCTCCCTCACCCTCTCTGGTCCCGACAACCCTCTGAGTTCCCTCATTCTCTCCCTCACCTTCTCATCATCTCCCTCTCTCTTCCATGCCCATAACACTCGAAGCAAGAAAATTACCCAACTAAACATCACAATCCAAAAAATTTTTGTACCAATCTAGAAACATTCTACACAAATTCATGATGAAGATTATGTACGAAGATTAATGGTTCCAATTCCCAAAAACCCACATCCACATTATTCTACAAAACCCATAAAAATTCAAAGCAACCTTCTTCCCAACTCAAACGAAACCCAAGTATCTTTTCGAGTTTGGTATTGATTTGCAATGAGGGGTGGGTTCTGCGATGAGAGATGCGGGTGAAAGACACGTTTGAGCCCTAGGTGGCAGTGACGGCGGCAACCTGGAGCAAAGGCAGAGGCAGCGATGGAGAAGGAGTTCTAGATATTCTCGAGTTCGAGACAAAGACGACGACAGCGAGGGAGTTGCGAGTTTGTCGTCGTCGTCACGAGGGGGCCATCTTCATCGTCGGAGAAGATGCGACCTTCGACTAGCGGTTCTATGGAGATCCACTGAGATATGGCAACGCGGTGAGATCTCTGATGGCTGATTTGTGGAGAGATATCTGACGCCAAGGCGGTCATCGCAAGCAGAGACGTCACCTTTGTGCGCCTCCTTACGGTGGATTCGATTGCTAGTGCAAGAGGCACGAATCCATGAACGGAGTTGGTGGCTGGGAATAGGACGGCGGTGCTACTGGGGAGAGGGAGAGGGAGTCTAATATGGGTGAGAGAGAGAGAGGCAGATAATTTTGTTTAATTTTTATTGAATATTTATTAAACAAATTTTTTTTTTTAAGTGTGATTAGGATGTCTTTCTTTATTTTCTTCCTAGAATGCAGTACCCATGGTTCCATACTCCATTAGCCCCACTTTACGAAACCCTGTCTGATCAATGGGTTGTGAGGTGTTGCTTGCACGGTGGTATAAGTGAAAAAATAGGTCCATTTATTAAGTATAACTGAGTTAGGTTATTATTGGTGGAGGATTTCAAAAACGACAAATGAGATACATCAGACATCAATTATATTCTTTTAGATTACGAAAACTTAAAAAAGGAAAACGTTATCGAACAAGTAATACTTGTCCTTCCTTGACCGCATTGTAAAACTCATGATCACCAACTTTCATACAAGTTGACATCAGTGCGTAGCCTGAAATACACTTCACCTTCAAAAGCATCAGTTGTCAAAGTAGCTATCCCTCTAGCCATGAAGAAGTCACCGGTGCCTCCGATGACCGAAATATCCCTAGTCTTGTTCATCAACGGATCGGCCCCGACAAAGTTCAAGCTTCCCTTGTATTCTGTCGAGTTGAACACAAAAGAGAACCCTAGCCAAGCCGTGAAAACGTCTTTCCTGTCATACAAGTAAAACCCTTGGGCTCTCCCAACCGGCGTGGAGTGAAGATTGTTGTCCAAGGTTATAGGGTCGTCGAACACGACGACATCTCCGAAATGGTTCAGCCCCGCCATTTTGGTCTTTTTGGCCCAGCTCGGGGCGCCTACAATGGCCGCGGTTGCGTTGTCCGCGTTTTCTCCGTTGTAAACAATGTCATGGAAGTAAAAAACCAGCTTTTTAGAAGGTACGTAAGGTTTGATTCTTTTGGGGATTGGAGCGGATGAAGATGGTAGAAAGAGTAGGCAGAAGAGGAAGAGAGAAGATGGGTTAACGGTTTTGGCTTGCATATTTGTCAAGCACTAGTACCATAATTTGGATTTGTTAGCTAGGTTAATAATTATGCTAGGAAAATGTGTGTGTGAATATATAGAGGACAATCAAGCTGTCGTGGATTTATTACTGTTCAAATAATATATTAGCTAAATTATCTTGGCGTTAAAGGGAATTTTAAATGAACCCTCCAATGAGAATTTTACCCTGAACGAGACAGTTTTGACATGTTGGCTTCGTTTCTAAGACAAAGGTGATTAGTGGGTGCATGGGACATTAATTTGAGATGGATTGGAGGGTAGGACAAGTACTTTTTAATATATATGTAATACATATATATATATACATATGGGTCAGTTGAGATGATAATTGCATTCTTAAAGTTTCAGAAAACAAAACAAAAGGGAAAACAAGTCACGGATTTTATGTGTGTGTGTGTAAATTTTAATTAATAATTTTTTTCTGTACTTTTTTCTCTTTACCTAATTGGAGGGTGAAAACTTGCCTACCAAAAACCTCGCTATAATTGGAAGTTATTTGTTTACATGTATAATCCAAATGTTTTTCTAGTTTTAAATAGTGGTTTGTTTTAAGCCTCTGATTTGATCCATTCAATTTCAATTCTCTTCTAAGTAAATTATGCTTCAGCTATCTAACGGGCCCTTACGTTTATCCAATAAAGAATATTTGACTTGAAATTCTCTGTTCAATTTTGATGTTGAGAACATCTCTAACCAATTATATTATGATATATTATAAAAAAAGTTAAATGTTAAGATATAGATAATCATTTATAAAGTATTTCAAATTTTTTAAAATGATATAATATAATACTATTGTTAAATATTATTTGGGACACTAATGCGCTGTTTGGCGAATGCATTGTATTTGAATGCAATTTATATTTGGAGAGTATTAGCATTGCATTTGAATACAATATATGTTTGGGTGAAAAATATTTGAATTATATTTTAATAATAAATATGTGATGTGATGGGTAAAAGTAGAGAGAAAAAGAGAGAGAGAGAATATATGATGTAATTAATAAAAGTAATAGAAAAAGTGAAATAATAAATAGTGATTGCATTAGATTTAAAATGTGATGTGATTGGTGTTTGAATGACATACTTTTGTATTTGGGAGAAAATTATATTACATTTAAATGTAATGCAAAAAAAAAAAACGTGTACCAAACACGCTATAATTTTTGGATATAAGATTTATATCCAATATATTTATGCTTTTGGAACTTAATTCGAAACATTTTTCTCTTTCAAAGTTATAGTTTCCTAAAAAAATGGAAAGTCAACTCCTCATGCATAGTGAAGCCCCAAGTAAATGAAATTTCCTAGTTTTTTTTTTTTTTTAAATTTTTTGAAGGGTGAAGTTCCTATGTTTGGATAATAGAAGAATATAAGAATTTGGTTGTTAATTTCTTTTTTTTTTTTCTGAGGTAATTTTGATTCTTAATATTAAAAAAAACCATCATTTTAGTTATTTATTTATTTTTTTAAACTTAGGTCAGAGGATTTGAACTTTCTATTTTATATAGAATTAAATGTGGAATTATCACTAAATTATACATATAATCGTATTTTTAATTTTTTTTTATGAACATAAAAGTAAAAAAAAAAAACACATATATTTCGTTAACATTGATCACAAAAGCTTTTATAAGGAGGTGTACTGTAAGTGTATCATTGTGAATCCGATTAGTAACCCTACCTAGATAATTATTGTCCCTATCTTTGCCATGTTCTTTCGGTATACCAGTTTTTCACCGTATAGTATTCTTTACACAGACAAACTAGCAAACATAACTTTTTGTTTTTTGTTTTTGTTTTAATTTAATTTTTTGTTAAACGTAATTTCAGATGCTATGGTCTGGTTCCCTAAACGCCGGCTCAGGCACGACCCCAAGGTGGAACGTTGCTCAAACGTGTTAGGATACGTAGCTGCATTTAATTTTGGTATTAATTTATTTTCATTTATTTTTCAATTCATAATCAATTTACTATTCATTTTAGTGAGATGATTATATATATATCTATAACACTATGTACTAACGATAATTTTACATTTGATCCTATCATAAGGTGAATGATTTAAATCCTCCTACCTTCAAACTCAAAAAAAAAAAAATAAAAAATAAATAAATAAAAATAAAAAATCTGTACTCAGAGCAAATATAAAAGGATCTAAAAATTAATTTGATAATACATAGTTTTGAATTTTCTATCAAAAGTTGTTTATGCGGGAGCTATTATTTTTAAAGATATAGATAATATGATTAGAGCCAGCACTTAGTTATTCTTGCCTCCAATGTATATCAACAAGTACTGTTATAAGTTATAAGGTCACTCACTCATAAAAAGATGAAACTCATATTTATATTAATAGTGTCTTAATATATATTTATATATACTACATCAATATTAAAGCAAAATTTCGTTCAAGATAGAGGTGTTAGAGTTTTGGGTCTAATTCATCTCAACTAGTTTAAAGTACACACTATTTGTTTAATAAAGGACAATCATATCTAGTTATATATATAAAAAAGGCGACCTTCATATCTTTTTGCATATAGAATTTGAACAATAGCTTAGGGCGGATTTTGTATTCATAAGGGAAAAATATATATAGGGGATATAGTTTGAGCACTTTCAGAATAAAAAAAAGGTATATTTTGCACATTTCTATGAAGTACACATGAGAGATTTTTGACATATTAAAACATTTACAAGGATTTTGAATTAAATAATTAATGTGATATACATTATAAAAGAGAAATGTAATTATAAAAAAGCTGACATAAACAAATCTTCTATATGTCAACTTTTGATTAGATGGGTATACCATATAAACATGATGATGTGGTACACTTGCCTTATTAGATAATTTCTCATGTTAAATTTAGAATCGTTCTTATCTATATCCTTAAAATTTATTACACTTTTATTTTGTTTCCTTGACTTCAAAAACTCTCACTTTATTTTTTAAATTTTTAATTAGTCGTGTTTAGCTCCTTCCGTTAAGATTTTTATTAAAAACATAAGGAAAAGGTGGGAGTTTAGTGTGGTCACTTTGTTTTTTACCAATTATTTTTAACAAAATTCCCATAGAAGGATTAACTATGACTAATATCCCTCCTTTTTTTTTTTAGTTCTTAAACTGAAATTCTAATAGAGTGACGTAAATTTAGAAAAAAAAAAAGACAGTTTTAAATATTTATCAATTTAAATGAGAATATGAACTTAAAATCAAGTGCATAACTAAGATTGATACGTAAATTTAAAGCTGAATCAATGGAACTTCAAGTACCAAAAGCTGACCTTAAGCCAGACAATTTAACTTAAGGGAGTGGTTCAACAAAAGCTTCTCCCAAGTTTGAGTTATTTTCCGTTACTTCATATATTCTTTTGGGAAATATTTATTAGCTAGACTGGTTTTTACACAGGGAGAGGTTTTTTCCCATACCAAAATCTTTCCAAATCACCCCTTTGGCGGACCGAGGATTAGCTTTCGCAGGAGAAATACAAATTCTCATGTGTATATGTAGTTTTGTCATCACTCGTGACGACACTCGCAAAAATGATAATAATAAAAAAAACTTTGGGCATGTAGTTGAAAATTTCCAAATAATTAATTGAGTATATAATCAGCCTTTTGATCGAATGAACATGCTATATATAGATATGGATATATAGATACAATTATAGGCAGCCAAAGAAATTGCTCATCAAGATGCCAAAAACTTTATAATAAGCTTATTGGAGCACCACTCCTCTTGACAACTCATCATTAACAAGATGATGATTAATTGTTTTGTTAGATATAATCAGCTATTAATTTCTTATCAACTTAATTTACAAGGACACATAATAGTTCTATATATTCAAGCAAAGTAACTTAACAAGTACTACATAGCTAGAAATTCGATAAAATTGCCTTAAAATTGCTCAAATATCTCCAACAATGGCATCATCAAAATTTCCATTCTTCTTATCCTCATTCTCTTCCTTTTATCGTTTTCTTCTTTATCATCAGCTCATCCAAAATTGAAGACCAAGAAGCATTACAAGCCATGCAAAAACTTGGTCCTCTACTTCCACGATATAATCGACAACGGCCAAAACAAGCACAACGCCACGTCAGCCATCGTGGCGGCGCCGGAAGGAGCGAACTGTACGATCTTGGCCGGCGAATTCCACTTCGGGAACATCGCGGTGTTCGACCACCCGATCACCGTGGACAACAACCTTCATTCCAAACCGGTGGGAAGGGCACAAGGGCTCTATATCTACGACACCAAGAACACCTACACGGCCTGGCTAGGGTTCACCTTTTTGCTCAACTCCGCGGACCACCAAGGGACGATCAACTTCATGGGAGCCGACCCGCTGATGCAGAAGACCCGGGAGATCTCAGTCGTCGGCAGCACCAGCGATTTCTTCATGCACCGCGGTGTTGCCACCATTATGACGGATGCGTTTGAGGGTGAAGTGTACTTCAGGCTTCTGGTCGATATCAAGTTCTACGAGTGTTGGTGATAATAATTAATTACATGTAATTAACTTCTAATAAAGCTTGATTAATTAGGCTCCAATGGTGGGTTTAATTAAGAATATTTTTTGTGTTTCTCGATTTTTTTTTAAATTTTCTTCCTTTTTATTTTGGTGCGTGACGGGAGTATTTTGCAATAAGTTATATATATATAAGTTGCCATATGAATGAATAATGTGATTGATGCGACCATCAGGTTTTAGTTGGTGATTTCACTGTAACTTTATCTACTATAAAATGGAAAAAGTGGTGTCACTTTTTTTTTTTTTTTTTAACTTTGTGTGGATTGAAAAATTGTTCTCTTATTTATGAGAAATTATTCAGTAGATTGGGTATATCATGTCATCATATTTACTTGGTATATCTGTTCAATAAATAATTGATATTTAAATGATTTGTCAATTATCAAATATTATAATCACCTAAATAGTTTGAGATTTATCAGAAAAGAAAATAGTAATGAGGAATTAAAAATATTATTGATATTAACAAATTATCTAAATATCAATTATTCATTAGACATGTGTATCATATAAGTATGATGATATAGTACATCTGATTCACTGAAAAATTTCTCATTTAACATCAATTACCCTTTTTCATTGAAATCCTATAGCAATTTTTCCTGTTCAGTTAGTTTGTGGATAAATTACACCACGTGTCATTAATACATGAATTGAGACGCTGAACAAACAATGAAACATTGACTAATTTAACCTTCTATTAAGAATTAATAACAAAATTAAACAATTAAAAATTAATTTTGTTGTAGATATTATGAAAGCAAGTGTACATTATCATAACAAGTAATAAGTGAAAATATTCAAGTATCGTCCTACAAAAACTTATTGTTACATATTATCAAAATTGATCTAACTCTAATTTTATTTAGACAAAATAACACAAAGAATGATTAAAAAAAAAACTAAAAATAATGTAGAGATCAAACAGAACACAAATTAAATAACAATAAACCAATATAACTAAAATCTAGGGTTTCCGATTTCGCCAGAATGAATCATGCTAAATTTCCCCAAATCTAATTAATAAATGCTTATTCTTATTTTGCTGAAGAATCTCTCTTAAATAATTATTAATCTTTCTCAAGACTTAACAATTCACCTTAATAAACAAATTCTTTACATCTTTGTGATAATTTTAACCTATCAAATTTTATTAAGTTCAGGAAATTCGTAGTACTAAACAAGCCCTACAGATATATCTCTATCCTATGAAAACCTATAGTATTCTAATTATGACAGACTCAATTATCTCCTACAGGTTTTAAATAGAATCTCTAAATCATGCAAAATGTGATCAGGCTTCCATAAGCATAAAGCACAAATTAAAACACTAAGCATATACTAGAATAAGGCCCCGTTTGGTGAACGTATTACATTTGCATTACGTTTGAATGCAATGCATTAAATGCAATTTGTATTTGAAGGAAAAGTATTGGAATTGCATTTGAATGTAATGTGTGTTTGAATGAAAAGTGTTTGAATGATATTTTAATAATAAATATGTGATGGGTAAAAGTAGAGAGAAAAAAAGGAGAGAGAGAAAGAATATATGATGTAATTAATAAAAGTAATAGAAAAAGTGAAATAATGAATAGTGATTGTGTTGGATTTAAAATGTGATGTGATTGGTATTTGAATGAAATGCTTTATATTTGGGGAAAAACTACATTGCATTTAAATGCAATGCAGAAAAAAAAAACGTGTACCAAATGGATGCTAAACATCAATTAAATTAAATAAGAAAAATATTAATAGTCATCATGCTACTATATTGTAACCCTAAAAAAGAAACTTAGTTCATAACTGCAAAATAATACATCCTGACAATTGTCTTAAACATGAAGAAAGAAGAGAAAAGAAAACTGGTATTAAAGATGAATTCAATGTTAAGATTTTGATCCGAATGTACAATTTTCTTTATCGGAATTTGTTGTTCTTCTCTATATTCTCTAGCTAAAAGACCCCTTTTTTTAACCCTAAAAGGTAAATTTAATAATCTTGAAGTTGAAAGGGACAAAATTGTAATTATTCTTGAATTTTCGAGCCTTGGAAATAAATTGCACATCGACTGGCATCACAACTTGAGTTTTCTCATGCTGTTGCTAAGGGTAGTGATGCCACGGATTGAAGAAATTAGCGCCATGGCTTGGCGCGTAATTGTTGGAGCCTTTAGATTTTTTTCACTTTCGCGCTGCGGCTTAAGAAATTAGCATTGTAGCACCCTTGGGATTTTTGATTTTCATCAAATAATAGCACTGCAGCCTAAGAAAGTTGGCACCATGTCACCTCTTATCTAGCACAAACCTCTTTTTACCTTTAAAAGCTATGGCTTGAGCAACCAAGTGTTGTGACTTAGAATCCAAACTCTCAATAGTTCATTTCTGCACCAAAATTACTTTAAAAATAACCAAAACATACCAACTTATGCCCAACTCGACTTAACTTGCAAATCATTAAAAAACATATAAAACCACAAAATAAAAGAATACCCCCAATTATAATGTTTTATTCATCCTCGAGCAAAACAAAAGAAAATAAAACCAAGAAAATGAAGACAACTAAAACCACACAAGTGAGTATAATTTGGTTTGGAATGCCAAATAGGCTTTAACGATTTCACAATTCAAATAGCTCAAGGAAAAACTCAGAATACCACGAATATGTAGAATTTCAACCAAAATGCCAACTCTGTCTTACCTCAAATTCTCTAAATGAATGTGTGAAGAGCCTTTTACACTTAATCATTTGTAACTCTGATTAGTTTATGCAAATAAGTGAATTATGATGGATCTCAAGATGAAGAAATTTATGAACTCCATAAGGATACTTTTCTTATCACTCTCCACTAATATTGACAAACACATTATCAAAGGATCATTAAGACTTTTCAAGCTTGTAATGATATGTTAGTGTAACGGTAGGATATGGAAAATATTGTGACTCGAATCACCCTAAATACATAAGTTATTCTAGAATCTTTTATATAGCTTTCTCAACACTCCCAATAACGTCCCCAAACTTGATTTTAACTTTTTTTATCATCCAATTTTATTCTTTTTTTTTTGTTTGTTTTTTATAAAGTTACTATACCAACTAATTTATTATTTTCTTTTATAAACTATGGTGTTGCACTCTCCCCCCCCCCCCCCCACACCCCCTCCTTTTTTTTAACTAACAAACAAAAATAAACTTTACTTTTCACAACTCTACCTATCCTCCTATACTTTAGAATAGCTTAAGATAATTTTTAAAATAATCAACATGCTTAAGGTTAAGGTTAAAAGGCTGCAAATTATTAAAAAGCTAAGTTAAAAGATGTGGGTGATAAAGAAAATGTAAAAATTAGGCTCAAAAGGGGTGACTAGGGATACACATATATACGAGGTCGGCTTGAAAGGCTCAAATAAGTCAAAGATTGCCTAAATCACTTTCTTGGTAAAATGTAGTTTGAGATTTCACCTCAAGTGATAGTTAAACATATTCTAGATTTTGTTGAGATCACGAATAAAACTTATTCATATAAAACTTCTCTAAGCAAGCGAGGATGGCTAAATGTTTAAAACTATGTGCTCAAAATTATCACATAATCACAAGCAAGACAAACTCAACATAGGAGTCAAGCACACACCCAAACATGACATTCATTAAATTCCAAGAGCTACAAGCAGCACTTTAATCATTTTCCTATCATTGGCCTCAGGAAATATTTCTAATTATTACTTGTAATTTTTTTTAATGAAAACAAACCTAATTAAACTAAATGAATGAATATAACCAATGAAAAGAAAAGATAAAAAAGACTTCCCCTAAACTTAAGTGAAACATTGTACTTGTGAATAAATTAAACGAGAAAGAAAAAGAAAAAAAGGTAGTGAATACTCTCTATATTAAAGGTCGTTACTACTCAATCCTTCTTGTCCTTATTTTCTTCTTCTTCAGCATACCTTGGAAGCAATGGGGAAGGTTTTTCATTTTTTTATTTTTATTTTTTTTAACTTTGTGTGTTTGATGTCGCAACTTGAATGAGTTTACCTTCTATAAGTGTTGAATAATGTTTTAGCCTAAAAATCATAAAAAAATTGGTGAACTCTTAGTCTTGCCACCAAGCTTGCTCCATTACTTGCAAAAGAGATTTATACTTGAAGATTTCTTAATGTTCAAGTCCTAAAACAAAACAAATCAAATCAAATAACTAAAAATCAATGAAAATAACTCAAAACTAGGGATAAAGTTTAAAATTCTTGGGTTACCTCTAAAGAAGTGCTTGTTTTATAGTTTTCAGCTTGACTTTCCTTCTTGCTTATCCATACCATCCTTTGATATCATCAATGGACCATCCCAATGCAAATTTGTATTCATTCCAATCTTGATGGTTAGCATGGAATTTGTCTTTTATTTCTCCACTTGCTCCACTCTATCAGCATGGTGAAGTTAAGTTAGCCATGATCCAGGATGTTCTTTCCCCAAGTCATCAAACTTTGGCATTCATCATCAACCATTTTGTGATGAAGCTCTAAAATGGTGTTCAAAATTCAAAGGTTTAAGCTAGTTCTTGCAAGATTTAATTATTTCTTTAGGATGCTTAGTGACCGTAATTGGGATCTTTTTAGTTGTACTCTTATCAGCCATATCAATTTGACAACTAGATTCAAGAGCCTTTTTGGGTGCCTTGAGCATGCTAAAGGTCACCTTTTCATTCTCTACTTGCAGACTCAACCCTCATTTCAATACATTGATTATGGTGTTCCTCGTAGCTAGGAATAGCTATCCCAAATGATAGGAATATTTTGATCTTCTTCTATATCTAACACAATGAAGTTACCCGAAAATAATCAATTTATCCACTCTGACCAAAACATCTTCCAACACTCATCTTGGAAACCTAATGGATCAATTAAGTAGTTACAATGGGATTGTGGTGGGCTTAGCTTCCTTTAACCCTAGCATTTTGAACACAGAGAGAAGTGTTAAATTCACACTTGCACCTAAATCACATAAAGTGCTTTCGAAATTGTAAAAACCAATCATGCAAGGTATATGAAAAGTCCTTGGGTTTCAGCTAGGGCAGCAAGTTCTTGTGCAAAATTGGATTACACTCCTCATTTAGTGTTACTGTCTCAAAGTCTTTTAATTTCTTTTTATTGGACAATACCCATTTCATGAATTTAACATGGCTAGGCATTTGTGCTAGAGCATCGACAAAAAGAATATTGATATGCAATTTCTTAAAGACATCAAGAAACTTAAAAAATTGCTTATCTAATTTTTGCTCTTGGAACCTTTGAGAAATTGGAATTGGCAAGACATATGGTGGAGAGTCATCTAGAAAAAGCTTTGATCTTGGCTTCCCCACCTCTTTTTAAGATGTTGGTTTAGGCATTTTGTTGTCTGGTTGCTTAGGTTTAGTAGTTTCAATTACCACTCTTGTTGGTTCTTCTAATTCTTTACCATTATGAAGAGTGATTCCATTCACATGGTCTCTCAAATTTGTTTTAGTATTACTAGGTAATGAGCCCGCTGTCTTTAAGTAAGCATGTTTGACAATTGACTAATTTGCACCTCTAAGTTCTAATCGATGCCCCTTGACTCTGAATGTTCGTTTCTTGTCTTTACCATGTGGCTTCAGTCTTACTTAAAGAATTGATTTGTGTGCATAGCAAGTTAAGTCACAATATCTTTCAAAGACATCTTATTAGTAGGAGGTTGTGATTGAAGTTGAGATTGCATTAGCTGTTGAAATCCTGCTGGTGGCTTAGCAACATTTTGATTAGTTGTCCATGAAAGGTTAGGGTGATTGTACCATTCTTAATTAAAAGTGTTAGAGAAAGGGTTGTTCCACTTATTGAAATTCCCTATATAATTTGCTTATTCTAACTGAGTGGAGCATATTGGTTATAAACTTGACATTCAACACCAGCATGGGCTCTATTACAAAATTTACATACCTTATGTCTAGTGTGTACAACATTAGCAGTCAACTGTCTAATCTACTTAAACTAGTTAGCAACCTGTGCAGATAGCAATGTGAAAGTATCAATCTCATGTATTCCAAAGGCTCTTTTCAGAACTGTTCAATTAGTTGGCCACTGATAAGCATTACGAGCCATATCCTTAAATAATTCATAAGCCTCATCTATTGTTTTTCTCATCAGAGAACCATTAGCAGCTGCATCTATAAGGGTCTTTGTTGATTGTGTCAACCCACTGTAAAAGGACTACAACTTTAACCATTCTGGAAGTCCATGATGTGGGCATTTTCTCAGCATGTTTTTATATCTCTCCTAAGCCTTATATAGTTGCTCCATGTCATGTTGACAGAAGGTGGTAACGTCTGTGCATAACTTGGATGTCTTTGATGATGGAAATAACTTAAACAAGAATTTGTAAGCCAAATCGTGCCATGTAGTGATACTCCCAGCTGGTAAAGAATTCACCCATATTGTAGCCGTATCCTGAAAAGAAAATGGGAACAACTTCAATCTAGTAATGCTATTGTATTTAAAAGTTACATATATCTCAATGAAGTTGGGATCACCATTGACCAAGCCACTGAACTGATTTGCTTAAACCATTTGAATGATTGATGTCTTAATCTCAAAATTATTAACTTAAACTACAGGAAACACAATCCCTGTAAGTGTCTCATTGACTACAGGTAAAGCATAGTCCCATAGTGGTATGCTGTACTCATTCCCATTATTGGCTTCTCCAGCGTCCATCATGGTGTCTTGTGTTGACCTTAAAGTTTCTCTCTTCTCCTTTATATTTCTTCGACAAGTTCTCTCGATCTCAAAGTCTAAAGGAATCAAATCTCCACTTCTCGATCGTCTCATACACCTAATAAGAATGCCTCAAAAACCAAAAACGAGAAAATAACGTAAACAAAAAGAAAGAAAAAGTTTGAATTAAGATTAGAGCTATATTTGTTTGAATTAGTCCCTAGCAATGGAAAAAAAACTTGTTACAGATTTTATCAACACAAGTGTAGGTTATAGTAACAAGTAATAAGTGAAAGTATTCGAATATCATCCCATGAAGACTGATTGTTAATAATTACCAAAATTAATCTAACTCTAATTTTATTTGAACAAATAACATAAAATTTTATTTTAAAATAATGCAAAAATTAAATAGAACACAAAATAAACAACGATGAACCAATATAACTAAAACCCAGGGTATTTGATTTCACCAGGATCGATCATGTTAAATTCCCCTAAATTTAATCAATCAATGCTTATTCCTATGCTCCCAACGAATCTATCTTAAATAATTATTAATCTTTTTCAAGACATAATAATCTATCTTAATGACCAAATTCCTTACATCTCTATGATAATTCCGACTTGTCAAAATTCATTAAGTTTAAAAATGTCATAGTACTGCATAAGCCCATAGGTATATCTCTATGCTATAAAAACCTATGGCATTCTAATAATAACAAACTTAATTATCTCTTATCGGTCTCAAATCGAATCTCTAAATCATGCAAAAAGTGATCAGGCATTTGCAAGTATTAAACACTGATTAAAACACTGTGCATATATTCGAATAAACATCAATTAAATTAGACTGGAAAAATATTAATCCTGCTATAGCGAAGCCCTAGAAAAGAAACCTAGTTTATAATTGCAAAATAAAACATCATAATAATTGTCTTAAACATGAAGTAAGAAGAAAAAAGGAAAACTGATACTAACAATGAATTCAATGCTTAGATTTCGATCCGGAAGCATCGTTTGCTTCTCTACAATTTTTTGTTCTTTTCCTCTCTATTCTCTGGCCAAAAGACCCTTTTTTAAACCCTAAAAGGCAAATTTATAATCTTGAAGTCAAAGGGGCAAAACTATAATTTTCCTTGAATTTTCTGACCTTGAATACATATTGCACGTTGATTGGTGCCGTGGCTTGAATTTTCTCACACTGTTGCTCGGGGAAGTGGCGCCACAGCTTGAAGAAATTGGCATCGCGACTCGGAGTGTAATAGTTGGAGTCTTCGGATTTTTGCGCTTTCTCGCCGCGGCTTGAAGAACTAGGCATCGTGTTTTTGTTCAGGAAAGTTGTCGCCACAGCACCTCTCATCTAGCATAAACCCCCTTTTTGCCTTTCAAATTTGCGGCTTGAGCAACCAAGCACCACGGCTTGGAATCCAAACTCTCAACACTTCATTTCTGTGCTAAAATCACTTCAAAAACAACCAAAATATATCAACTCACACCCAATTCGGCTTAAACTGTAAATCATAAAGAAAACACATAAAACCACAAAAACCACTCAAAAAACCAACAAAATACTATTTAAAAAAAATACTCAATTCGTGAGTATAAAACTCACTAATCAAATTTCAATTTACAAATCCTGATTGCTAAAAAATAGACTACAAATTAAGAGGAATTTATTCAAATAAAAAATAAAAAAATTTATGAATTACTATTTTTTTGAAAAAAGAAAAAACTTTTTTATCCTCTCTTCTTTCTCACTCTCTCTCTATTCTATAAATTGCACGGTTCACACATGTCGTGCACGGTGAGGAAAAGGGGTGGAGGAGATCACAGTGTTGTCGATGAAGAACAAGGAGAGATGGTGCCGGAATGGGGCTACAATGAGCAGAGGGTGTTGAGAGAGGCTTGCACAGAGTCCCGAACTGAACTTCTTTTTCACTTTGTTTTTTGAGCATTTTTTTTTTAATAAAAGTAAAAAAAAAACTTCATTATTATTTTTTTCATCCTGCAACCTTTTACCAAAATACGCTTATTTTCTTGGTCATGTGCATACATGGGTCAAGTTTCATCCAAAATCTAAGGAAAACACATAAGATTTGTTACAATCTAATAGTCTAAAAGAATAGAGGTTCCTTTTTAAAATTCGTGAGCACATCAATGCAAATGAGCTTAAAATTTGTCCTGTATGTTACTTCAAATGATCATCACTCGGGATAAAATCACGTTATTTTGTATTCAAAGAGGAAAAAAAAAAAAAGATCCTCTCAAAAAAAAAAAAAAAAAAAAAGATAAGATAAGTCAGGATTTTGCTACATGCTAGCCTTACTGAATAAGGAGTTGAATATATTACTAGTGAAATTGATGGCTTGGTTTATTATTATTTGTTTGTATATTTTTGTTAGTTGGTGAGTTTATTCTTTACCTAATTTCGGCCTTGCATCCGGAGTCCAGCTTAAAGATGTCCACACCATTGCACGAGGGAAAGGTTAATTCTCAATATATATTTTTGTTAAACACGTTAGGAGAGAGAATTACTAATTACATATATAATTATATTTTCTGACCATGCATAGTTTTTCTATTTCTTGTTTGAAAACCTTAAATTTTTTTTAATGGAAAAGCTAAATATCACCTTTTCTTTTTCCTTTTAAAAAGTCACTAATAGTAAATAATTTAAAATTTACAGATATAAGTTAACGATAATTTTACGTCTAATTATATCACAATATGTTGAATTCACATCCTTTCATCTCTATACTAAAAAAAAAAAATGATTAATATATTTTGTTAATAAAATCAATTATAAGTGATAAAATTTAATGAATCAACTGTGCTTCAATGTTTATAATAGACCAAACATAAATTAAAAGGCTCTCTGAGTTCATCCCAAACCCAGTAAATTGGATGCACTGGGTTAGTAAAACGCAAACTAATTAAGGTGATAATTAGTGATAATTGAGTCTAATATTCCAACATTAGGTGGAGCACTTTTTTCTCCCTTGACTTGCACCAATATACATGTTAGCTACAAGTCGCAGGAAACAACTCAAAAAAAGGTGGCCCAGCTAATTAAGCTAATAATGAAGAAAATAGAAAGCGTGCATATTTATTTATTTATCTTTGGTGAATAAATATTCTATTCCAGTTTAGACGACAACTGGTTTTTCGTTGACCATACAATACACACACACACACATACACACGCACACACACATATGTGTGTGTGTATATATTTACACTACTTTTAGAAGTCCTTTGATTATTTGATGGTCAAGATTAAGTGGAATTCTCGGTGAATATATATATTTTCAGCTTTTCAAGTGGCTAGTATCATTGCATCACCTGCATCGGGTCACTTGATTTCGTTAGGAGGGGTAGAGACTTGGATGGTGATCGCGCCTCTCTCTCCCTTCTTGTGGCGACATGAGAAGAGTTGTAGTTGGTTTTCATATCGTAGAAGTAGAACCTTGAGACCTAGCCACCGCGGGGGAGAGGAGGTTGTTATCCTTCGTTATCGGATCGTCGAAAGCGACGAACTTTCCGAACTTGAAGTTGCCGACCTTCGTCTCGTTGGTCACCGTGGCCGACGTTGCATTCGCCACGTCGGTGCCGCCGAAGAGGATGTCGTGGTAGTAGAGCACCAAGCGCTTGCATGGTGATTGTCGTTTAATAGCTTTCTTGGATGCAAAAGCTAAAAATTGGGAAAATGTTACGATGAGAAGGAATGAAAGAAAGAAAGCTGATTTTGGTGTAGAAGTTCTCATGGTGATCAAACTTTTTTTTATTTTTGAATGTGTATTGTGTAGTGTTTATTGTGGTGAGTTCATTGAGTGATAACTTGTGGTATTTATAGGCAATTTTGTGTTGTATTATGTCACTGTAGTCGATATATATACACATATATGAAGGGGGCCGACCATGTGCATTTTATTTTTCGTATCTTGAGGTACGCATTCAATTACTTTGCATTCTAAGAAATATATTAATATGTCTGAGCACAATAACATTGAGCACGATATCAAAGATATACCAAGCATATTGCAAATGTTTTTTCACAAACTGACCCACATGCCTAATTAATTAAGGAGTCTTCATTACCATCGGAGGGTAATAGAATCTTTTTTTTTTTTAACACATATTTAAGAATAATTTTTTTATATTTTATTTTGAGTAGGTTGGGCGTGAGGGCTGCTTTTGGACCCATTGGTCCTTGTCGATTTAATGTTTGGTTATTTTAATAGGTAATAATAGTTTAATCTCTGTTTATTTCTCGATGCTCTACTTTTTCTCAGGTGCGGCTTTAGGATGCAAATTCTTTCTTGGATTTTTGGCCGGTTTGGGACGTTGGATGGGTTAGTGGACACAGCCAATTTCTTAGCGCATAACGTGGCCCGTTGGTGCAAACTCAATTCAGTTTCTGGAGATGTTGATATTAACTCAATTCCTTGTTCTGCCTTGACTGAGAGCTCAACCTGGTCTCCTTCAGTTTAAGGAGTCACCAGTTGTTTTTTGAGTTTCCAGTTTATTGGATTGGCTGTTTTTTGCTTCTTTGTTTGTTGATTGTCTCTTTCTGGACTCTTTGTTTGGTTTTCCTTTGGTGGTTATGATAATTTTTCTATAGTGTTAAAACTTTGGATGGGAATACAGTTAAGGAGACAGCTAAATGAGGACAGCAGATCTGTATTCTGAGTCCAGCCTCTATATGCCATCCTTCCGATATTTTAGATAGCCGTTGTGAATTGTGGCCTACCCGTCTCTTTTAATGTTTGCTAGTTGTAGGTTTGCTATCCATAGATTTTTGCAGATTGTTTTTATTTTTATTTTTATTTTTATAATTAAGCATAAGTTTTTTCAAGAGTAAATTAATGTTAAATTTAAATTTACTATATTATTGACATATATATTAATGTCCAATGTCACATCACATGTATTGCACATTTTAACTAAATGGTCATTAACATTTTTTTCTTTAATTATTGCAAGAATATATATATTGACAGTTAAGGGGTGCACATGTCAAAATTAAAAAAATAGAAACTAATTGTTGTTGCCTACTAAACAATTTGAGGATCAATTGTGCCCAAAACCTTTTATGCGTGCGTGCGTGTGTGTGTGTGTGAGTGTGTGTCGGTGCGTGTGTGTGTGTAAAGGATTCAAAAAAAACATGAATTTTAATCATAGGAAAATTCTGCATTTTGATTAAATAGTTATGACAAAAGAGTCTATTGTATATACACGTGTGTATATATATACTTGCTACGGAATATAATTTAAATTGATTTACAAAAATGTGGATTCTTTCTAGCTTCAACATGTAGATATTTTTCATGAGGGAAAATAAATTATTGAACTTTTTTTCACCTGAAGTGTTGCAGCTCTTGGAAATCCAGGTCGGGTGGAATATGACAGAATTTTTTCTTACAGAGATTTTTGAATTTCTTGAAACTTTAGAAGTGGTGCTCATGGGAATTATTTGTGGTTGTCTATTACGGGGAAAAGATAGGGTGGAGTTACTTGTGGTTCGAATGTGATTCTTCTTGGGTATTGCAAATTTTCTACAGAAGACCAATGTTTCTGGAAATTTTCAATCTAGCTAGGTGGGAGAATGCTTCTCTTACTTGATTCTTTCTTCTTCAAAGTATCTCATTGCTACCGGGAAGGGAATCGTGTGGTAGACAGTTTTGCAGTTACTTCTCAACAATGTTGGTGATTCAATTCTCTAGAATTTTGTACATCATTGACAAGCAATGATATTTCAGGGTTTTCCAATTTTGGATTCTGAAAGTATATTTTTCATTATAGAATTGCAAGCATAGTCATTCCTTTTCGTTGTTTGGTTTTTCACTTCGGGTTTAACAAACAAGGTTTCTAATGAAGTCTATTATAGAACTGATTAATAAAGGAATAGATATGACTTATCTTTATGATCTTTTAATTCTTAATAGATTGTCTATTGCAAGTAAATCTCTCCAATTAATATTCATGCTTTTCGGTTTACCCCTGCCGCAGTTGCATCAAGGTGAACATGGCTGATGCAATACTAGCTCCCGGTAGATCTGAGTTGTGGAGGGATCTTTCATACATATTGAGGTTTTACTAAAGGATGCTTCTATTGCCCTTTGGAGTTTGGTTTTGCTTTTAAAGCTAAATTGATGGAGATTATTATCATGGATATCGAATTGATGTGTGAAAAGGATTGGAATTTTCTATGGTTTGAATATGATTCTATTTACATTGTTGATGTTCTTTTGACTAAAGATGAGCAAGTGCCACGCAATTTAGAGCAAGATGGAAAGAAACTCTAAAATTATTATCTAATTGACCTATTCAATTTCTTATGTTTTCCAAAAAAAAAAAAAAAAGTAACCGGGTAGTAGATAAACTGGCTTTGCAATCTAATTGTCTAAACTCACTTAGTGGCACGTGAAATTAGAGTTTTTTATGACCATTTTATGGTTTCAATTAGTTAATTTTTTTTTACTCTGTTGAGGATCAAATTTCTCTTTATCAATTTTTCCTCCTTGGGTTTTACTGGCTTGGCTTTTAACAAAGCAACCCCTCGTTTTTGTTAAGGGATATCTTTTATGGTTAGGAGATTACTCATTTTTCCTTTCTTGCTTGTTTAGTAGTTTGGCATTTCATTTCTTAGGTTTCCTTTTCTCTTATGATGTACGCCACTAGGACCTATTTTTGAACTCTTTATTTCTTTAATAAGATTAGGTGGGGACTGAAATAAGACGAGGTTTTTATTTTTATTTTTTATTTTTGGTGCCAACATAAAGTTGGGATGTAATATAGTTTTCATCTATTTTCAAATACCCTCTGATATCACCGTGAACTTACTAAATAATATTATCTTCAAACTGAAAAAGTTATAATGACGGTTTGTAAAGTATAAAATTCCATTTCTTTGAAAGAATAGGATATATATATATATTTATTATTTATATACCCACTCCGACAGCTGCTTTGAATACCTCATTTTACATCTTGCAACTTCTATTTAATATATTTGTAACTTTATATTAAGATTCTCATAATATAAACTATTTAAACCTATAATTGTAAAAAGTTATTGTTATTATAACGCATAAAAAAGGTTACAACAACATTCCGTACATGTGCAGCATAATGGAGCTCTCGCATATAAATTATAGTTTATAGCTCAGTATTACATCTTGTTGTCGTATGGTCGCGTGTATACACGATACATATAATTTCATTCGGTTTTTTTTTTTTTTTTTAATTGGGTGAGAATATTTCAATCAGTATTTTAGCAAATACTGGGAGATGTGGATCGAGTAGAGATGATAGGTGTAGGCATTCTGCCTTATGCGTAACCCCAACCGTTAAAGTTTAATAAACTACACATTAACTATACATAAATATACACACACACACACACACACACACACACACATATACACACACACATATATTACTATAAGTACACTGATCTTGTTCTACATGCTATCTACCTTACCTAACAATTACGACTTACCATCTCTTTCTCATATTTAATTATATATATTTTAATTTGAATCGTTAATTATAGATTTTATAGGCTACAAAAAGAATTTATCCCTCTCTCTCCCATTAATTAATCCCACGCTTATAAAGGCTCTATCTCTATATTTATCACTAGGACTGAAGTTCAGGTGGCGGTTTTAATTAAAGAACAATAAAAAACTTTTTTTTTTTTTTTAAAGCAACCAGGTTTGTTCATCTATGAATAATAAGATGATAATGGTGTTAGGATAGCAACTCACTGGATGTCATGTTTTTAATACTGTTGGATGTAACCTTTCAATTTCAATTGATGTTATATCTTTTTAATACATACTAATAATATTTCATATATTATGTAAATTGGTATTAAAAAGTTAAACTTTGAGCAGGAGTTCCTAGCATAATTCATAAGATAAAGAGAGTGTAGGATTAGGAACATTAATTTTAATTTCAATATTTCGACACCAACTAACACGACGGTATGAGATATGAAGAAGCAATGATGTTCAGTTTGTTCAGTTATACTAGTCAATCAAGTTGAACATCAAAGTGTAGGCAAACCAAGCGTTCTAGTTAGTCTGTGCCATAGAAGCAGAAGCCGCTCTGAGCCCTCTCTTGACTAGTCATCGTAGAGCGGTCATCTTGTCGTCGAATGTGGGGAGCCGACCTTGGCCATGTCCATGGCGTCGAAGAGGATGTCGTCGTAGTAGAGCACGAAACATTAAGTGATTGTCGTTGCACAAACAGATGGAGATGTTATGAGAAGGTACCGAAAATAGAAAGAAGGAAGTGTCTATGCTGTGGGACCTCTCATGTAAATCTGGCAATCGTTTTTGGTATGGTCGCGTTGGGTTGATCTTTTATTAGAGCTTTGTACCCAATCTGTAGGCAAAATTTGATTTGTTTAGGTCCTGTTATATCCGTACCTTCTCATGTGAACATAAGGACCAATGACAAGGAAAACGACAACAATCACAAAAATCAACAACTTATAAAAAACGACAGATGTGTTAACAATATCATCAAGGAAACGACAATATATCAAATAATGTAACAAGGAAAACGACTTTTTAACCCAAAATCGACAACATTAGATCTATAAACGACATCAAAAGAAAATAACAACAAGCTGGTAAAATGACAGTGACTTGAAAAACGGCAATATAGGGGGGGAAAAAAGAAAGAAAGACATCACAAGGAATACGACAACAAAGCCAATAGCTATATTTCATTGGTTGAGTTTGAAATCGACTGTAACTTTTAAATTAAAATTGATTGATTTAATTATTAGTTTTATTAATTTTTCTGTTGTAATGAAAATTTTAGATTTAAAACCATTTGCCAAACCACCTGAAAATAATATATATAATAATATATATACATATGTATAGACACACGTATATATGACAATGTAAGAAAATGACAATAATCTTTAGAGAGAGAGAGACAGACAGCATTCAGAGAAACAGCAGTAATCAAAAACTGCATCATCAATGAAACGACAATAACCTAAAAAAGACAAATGACCTAAAAACGACAACAAACATATAAACGACGACATAAGAAACAAAAACCTGAAAAAAAAAAAATCGAAAATATCGTCATCACAGAGTTGACTAGGACCTGAAAGAGAAAAATTAAACGACAATTAGTCCCAAAAAAAACAACCACCACCTCACCGACATCTTCATGAAGAAAAACGACAACGTTGTTCGATAAACAACAGGATCATCAAGAACTAACTAGATCAACAGAGAAAAAGAGAAGAGATTGATATCTAATGGCGCAGCACTACAACTAATTGAGACTTTCACAGCCAACAAACAAGAGAACAATACTATTTATGAGGTAATTATACATTTGAAATCCTGACTAAGGCTTCATGCGGCTTGTTATGTTTGCCTTGTCGTTCATACACCTCTTTGTGGATTTGTTCATTCGATGTTTAGGAATACAATTTGAGTTAAGGGTTTGTTTACCCATTGTTCGGTTAGTCGATAATCTTTTATGCAGGGAAAACGACAAAGGACCAGGAAATGCGACAATAACCTAACATAGACGAAAGACATCACCATGAAATGACAAGGACGGAGTCACTCTTCAAGAAATCGGGAACTAAGACTTTGTTTGGATCGTGGGTTGGAGTAAAAACTTTTAAGTTAGAGCTAGTTAACATTTCAAATATTTTTAAGTCATAGCTAGTTAACATTTCAAATATTTTTAAGTTAGAGCTAGTTAGAGCTAGTTAACATTAGTTATAATATTTGTTGACTTTTCAAAGATGTCAAAAATTAAAAAAGAAAAATAAAGTTTGATTGGAAATTAAATGGCAAACCAAACAAATGCTAAAACAAAAAAAAAATATTAAACAAATATCATTTTCTCAAATATCTTGAAAAACACGTTTTTCTCTTCTCTCTTTATATATATATATTTTGTACTTGAAGGAAGAGATTCAAAATCTACATATTTTAAAGTTTAATGCGGTATTACCTGTAGATTATGCATACAACAATTCAACTATGATGTTTTAAAAAAAACTACTAACATAAAATTTTACTCAATTGTTCGCACATAAAAGATGCAGAGCTTTCGAATATCAAAACTCATGAGCTAAAATAGAAAGATGGAACTTACTCTAGTTTCAAAATAACATAAAATAGAAGTGCAAAATCTACAGAAGACGGGGTTAAAACATTGTTCCAAGCTGATATTACATAATACAAAATGAAAATACAGTGTAATCTATGGAATCACAAGTAGGATGTGAAACCAACAATCCTCACTTACATTGTTAATGATACTATTTGCACATAAATCAACAGTAGTTGACAACTGATTGTTTGTTGGGAAGTAATACTCATTCTCTCAATAAGATCTTGATTTATGGACAATCTAACTTACGAGTGATCTATACGTTACATGTTCTTAGAATTATCTAGATACGCCACCTTTTATCTTTATTAACAAAAAAAACAACTAGTTGAACGGGGAATAACACTCTATTAGCCATTGAAAATTTAGGACAACAAGAAAAACCAAAGCACCAACATTCGCATATTCTTGATCTAATAACATTCATACAACTTGATATCCATCTTGAGCCGAAAATATTTAGTACCCTGCAAAGTATCAGTCTCAAAAGTTGCGATCCCTCGATCCATGAAGAAATCTCAGGTGCCTCCAACCACAGAAAGGTCCCTAGTCTTTTGTCCCATCGTGTCTGCACCCATGATGTTGAGAGTGCCTTTATACTCCGTTAAGTTGAAGACCAAAGTATATGCAAACCAGGCGTTATACTCTCTCTTCATGTCATAGAAGTAGAACCCTTGAACCCGGGCGACCGGAGGAGAAAGCAGGCCGTCTTTCGTCATGGGTTGCCGAACCTGAAGTTGCCGAGCTGAGTCGCGTTTGCAATTGCGGCTGATGTGGCGTTGGCCACATCATCGCTTCCAAAGAGGATGTCATGGTAGTGGAGCACCAATTGCTTGCATGGTGTTTCTTCTTTGAGTGGTTGATTATAAGGCAAAACAAATTGAAATGTCATGATAAGAAAAATAATGAAACATACTTTAGTTGAAATGCTGTCATGTTGATGAACCTTTTTTTTTTTTTTTTTGGGTGTTGTGATTGTGGTTTTGGATATTGTAGATCAATTTGTTGCACAAATTTTACAGGCAAAAACTTTGAAGTGGTTTCATTGTCGTTTGTGTCTCTTCATGTGAACAAAGAATATATTTGTTCATCTTGTGCATGAGTTTGTATGTTTCTGTTTCCATCTAGAGCTAGAGCTTAAGACAGTGGTAGGTGTATCAAGCCATAGCAGAATAGAAACTCTTGTCTTTCTGATTGAGATAATACAACCTTTCTTGGTGAGAGGGATATTATTATTCGAAAGACACGTGTAACTCATCCTAAAAAATGGGTCCAATTTCTTTGCAATTCGCTGTTGGTCATATGCTGCATAATACATTAGCTAAGCGAGGCCTTGGCCTTCAATTGTTGGGATTGTCCGGTATGAAATTTGATGATATTTTGAAATGAAATTGATAAAAAATATTTTTATTATTATATCAATTTATTAATTATAGATGATCTTAAATTATGATAATGAAAAACATATTAAAATTAATGATTTTTTTTTAAGGTGGGCACTGAATGAAAAAATAAAAATAAAAATGAAAAGAAGAAGAGAAAGTGAACATCAAATCGACATCCACAAGAGCAACAATAATATGCATAAAAAACGCATATATGGACTTTATTCCCTCCTCTTCTAAAAAAATTATCAGCACAACAAAAAAAGATAACAGATATGAAAAAGTATCAGATCTGAGAAAAATTCCAATAATAAGAAAAATAAAATCGATGAAAAAGAGTTTTACATGCCTATAAAAATTTTAGTTTTACAGAGAAAATAATGAGAAAGTCTTTTAAATGATACTGCTCTCTCGTACTTCATCATAGTCTACGTACTAAGTACAATTTCTCAAACTTTTAACAACGATAAGATTGCATTTTTCCGGCTGGCCTTTTTTTTTTTTTTTTTATTAAAAAAAAAGAGGGATCAGCCAAGTACATGCTTGAAGGTTATTTATAGACCATCTATTTGGTAAGTTCAGGTTCAGAAAAGGAAAACAAGCCAAGTGGTTATTCAGTCTCTGTTGACTCTTCCCCAGATTCCGGCGCTGGGGCAAAATTCATGGGAACCTGACCATTGTATTGCTGCACAACCAAAACTGATGCTGTTGTAGAGAAATCCGGTGAAGTCAACAAACTTCCTACCGGCCCCAATTCTGGGCACTCACTCCCCTTGTTTAAAGCTAAGGCGACTGGCCCCGCAGGCGTTCGACCAACCAGAAATAGATTACAGCGATCAACCTCATGGATCACGGCAATGACATGTTCCAAGCTTCGAACAGCTTTCTCTTCATATTTGATGGAGTCATCGCTGGCCTTATTCTGCTTGAACTCGATCAGGAACTTCTCGTCTACCGATTCCAAGCCGCTGGCAGGATGTTCTTCTATGTCAACTCTTGTAATCTCCCCGGCAGCCCCGGGTTCCACTAGAAAGCGAATAACTAGTAGTTTGATACCAGGGTGCTCAGCCATACGAGCGCCATAAGCAAGGGCCTCTCTGTCATCTTTACCCCCAAAGAAGAGAACTGTGATGAAATAAGAAACTCTACTTGCAGCCACATGGCTTGTTCCACCAAGTCCACGATCGATGAAGATTCCAACTGAACAAGGTGCATGCTCAAGTACCCTCCGGTTGACCCAGCGGAAGTCACTTCGGGTAACCTCCAATCCGCCATCCAGCCTTTGGTGCTTATGGAATGGGAGGATTATGATTGACGCTCTTTTTCCCTCGGCAGTGGTGCAAATGTCCTCATGCATATCAGACATTGAAGAGATCGCTGTCATTGGCCTGACTGACACACGTCCTAGTTGCCGGTAAGCCTCAAATGCAACTACAAGATTACCAGAATCTGATTGGTGGCCCTTGTTCCAAAAGGGCAATCCATTTCTTCTCGCCTTGTGTACCATCAGTATAGCTGATGACCTCTCCGAAAGCTCCATGAGGTGCATTGCATAAACGCAAAGTTCTTGATGCTTCTCACTTCCTCTTGAGGACTCAAGCAAGTTCAACAATGAGGGAACGTTTCTTGCGCTATGAAAACAGGCCAAGACCCTGAGCTGAGTGTGTGGATTTTTCCTCTCAATTGTTCTGTATTTGTAATCTGCCATTCTTGCCCTTCTTGCTGGTTTATACACTGAAACAACAAGGGGCGTGGTGATGAAGGTAGTAAAGACAGCCATTAGAATCATGACGGCAAAAATTTGGTCATTCAAAACCTGCAAATGAAGAATGATATCATGCAATTAATCTTTCAACTAAAAAAAAAGGATTCCATTTGGAAAAAATAAAAATAAAATAAGAATTCAAAAGCCTAGTAGAATTACCCCTCTCTCTTTACCAATGTTGAGGACAATGAGTTCCACCAAGCCTTTAGTGTTCATTAGGAAACCAAGTGCTAAAGCCTCACGGAGAGGCAGTTTGCAAGAAAGGGACACCAAAACAGTGCCAACAATCTTCCCAAAACAAGCTGTGAATATAACTAGAACCAGAAGACCCCATGATTGGAGACCCTGAATGGTGGCAATATTGGTCTTCAATCCACTTGAAACAAAGTATAGAGGTAGGAATAGACCGGTTACAAGATCCTCTAATTTTTCCACAAGAGCCCCAGCAAGTGGACCATCCCTTGGAAAAAGAACCCCGATGACAAAAGCACCAAACATGGCATGAATTCCAATAGTATCAGTTATAAAACCAGCAGCCAGAACAGCAGCTAATGTTGCACATATGTATATCTCATCAACCGGTTCACCTTCATGACATCTCTGAGACATCCATTTGAAGATCGGAGGGACAATGATAATACAGATGATTACAAAGATACAACCAGATAGAAAGACCCACAAGGGGACCAAGTACGAATGGCCAGACCCAGATAAGGCAATGGCGAGAGCAAGAAGAATCCAGGCAGCTACATCGTTGACTGCCGCAGCTGACATAGCCATCCTTCCAATGTCCGTGGTCAAAAGTTTCAACTCAGCAAGAATACGAGCTAAGACAGGGAAGGCAGTTATTGAAAGGGCCACACCCATGAACACTAGGAATGCAGCGCCACTTACCCCTTTAGATATGGTTGCTCGGAGGATAAATGAAGAACCAACTCCTAAAGCAAATGGAAGGCTGATTCCTGCTATTGCTATGCCCATGACTTTCTTTCCAGTCTGGCGAAGGGATTTAGGATCCAACTCCAGGCCTGCCAAGAAGAGAAAGAATAGAATACCAAGATTTGCTAGAGTTTCTAACACGGTAAGACTCCTGGCAGGAAAAATTGTATGGAGAAAACTTTGGCTCCGTCCAAGAGCCGATGGCCCGAGTATTATTCCCCCCTGACAAACAAAACATAAAGTGTAAACTGTAGCTCAGTAGAAATTGGATATTCATTAAGCTTTAGCCTTGCAATAAGTAAATACAGCTAAACTAACCGCTTGATTTATTAGAATGGATTATATCAGTCGGTTTGAGATATGGGAATGCAATCTAGAATCTTTCTTTCCTAGCTAAAACCCTCGCTATTTACGAGTTAAGATTTATCCTCCCTTTTACTAAACCATGGAAGCCCCGAAGTGGTTTATCGAGTAAATTTATGTGTCATGACGATCCCTTTCTTAGTGAAAGATTAGAAACTATTTCTCTTCGAGGGTATCAAAGACTACAACAAAGTCGATACAAACAGTTGCTTGTCCTTTCACGACTTAAGCGAGCAAATATATTATATTAAAAATATGCTTCTTGATTATTAGGGCCTGGACTACAAACACCAAAATGGAAAAGGGCAAAAGGCTTTAAAAACCAAAATCTATCGTCTTAGTAACCACTTTACAAACTTCTGAGAGCCACTACATTTTGCCCATAAATTGGGCTTCTTTTGGACGACAAAATTGAAATCAAATTCTAAAACATTCAAGCAAGGAAAGAAGAAGAAACTTACAATAATCTCCGCAATAACTCGCGGTTGTCTTAATGGCCTCATGAGAACAGCAAGGCTACGAGTGACCACAAGCACCAAACAGATCTGCAAAATAACCAGAGGGAGTGCAAAGTGAAGAGGATCATCACCCTGGAATACACCATTGGATGTAGCCTTCATCGGAGGAGGACAAATGAGTCCTACTCCCGCGGCAGTATCATTTGAACCCATTTCACGAAATTGAAGCCGACGACTAAAACAGCAAGCCCGGCTTCAACCTCCACAGAGCAGCTCTCTTAACAAGCTTTTCGCACTACAAGTGTTTCGCACCTTTCTTGTTAGGCCATTAGCACAATGATATACAAAACACAGAAAAATCAAAAGCCTCCCAGAAGAACGAGTCCAACCAATCACAAAATTTTCCAAGACTGATAAAACATTAGAGAACAGGTTCAATGATCAAGTGGTGTCATATTGCTTTAGCCAAAAATAAAAAATAAAAAAAAATCATATTGATGCAAAAACTACGGTATGAGTTTCTGCAATTTCCCGTCTGATTAGGCTTAGATAACTAAATCAGCAATCATTCAACGGCAAATTTCAGAGTTTTTTTATAATTTATTTTTTTAAATTCTTAGAAGTATAAAAGATATCACAACAGAATCATCTTCACGATTCATATACATACACACACACACACACAAACAAACAAATCCAGAGAGAAAAGGAAAATAAAAATCGTGAAAAAACCAATCGTGAATATGCATGAAGAGCGAGAAACCCATGAAAGGAAATCGAGAGAAAAGACATTGGATAGAGAGAAAACAGCAAAAAACAAGGTCACCTATGAAGTGGGTGCTTTGGCGAAGGCAGAAGAAGTCGAGGGTGTGTATTTGGGAATGTGAAAACGGAACAGGCAGAAGAAGTCAATGGCGTGTATTTGGGAATGTGAAAACTGAACCCAAAGGCAGCGAACGGCGAAGGAAGATTTTGTAACGAAAGACAACGCGGCCAAGCGAGACGTGAAATTTGCATTTTGAATGAAATTTGTTTTCTACGTTGGATTTGATTGAAAAGTATTTGTTTTGTATTTGAATAAAATATGTGTTTGGATGAAAAATATTTTAGAGTTGAAAAATTGATGTGATTAATAAAAATAAAGATAAATATTAAAGTTAAAAAGTTGATATGATTGTTTTAAAAATATTTTAAATAATAATTATTTTTATAATACTGTTATAAAATTTATATTTGGTGTAAAATTATATTGTATTTAAATAAAATTAAAATGAAAAATTTTGTCCAAACGCCCAATGCCTCAGCGTCAACCAGGGGATTATAGGGCCCAAAATTGCATGGTTAGTTCGGTGTCGCCAGCACAAGCGACAAAATACAACTTGTATGATCCTTCCTTATGCGTTCGTTTAGTCTTTTATCTATCGTTCTTTTTATTTTTTATTCCACGAAAGGTTTGACTTTTAATAGAAACTGATATTTAGAGTGTTTGGTAAACGTATTACATTTTTATTATATTTGAATGAAATTTATTTTTTAAATATTATATTTGGTTGAAAAGTATTTGTTTGGTATTTGAATAAAATGTGTGTTTGGATAAAAAGTATTTTAAAATTAAAAAGTTGATGTGATTGGTAAAAGTAAAGATAAATAGTAGAATTAAAAAGTTGATGTGATTGTTTTAAAAATATTTTAAATAATAATTGTTTTAGTAACACTGTTATAAAATTTATGTTTGATGTAAAATTATATTATATTTGAATAAAATTAAAATTGAATATTTTCTCCAAATACCCTCTTAATGGGTTTGTTATAACTCCCTTGTGATAATATATTGATAGAGACTGTGCGTAATAAAATTGAAGTTGACTATTTTAAATGAAAAAATAGAAACATATATATATTAACAATACAGATTAAAATTATTTACATTTATAAGAATTTATAAAAATGATTCTCCCAAACAAACCACCCTCTTTGAGTCTGACATTCTTATCTCAATCAATAAAAAAAAAAAAATCTATTTTCTTCGTTTAGTCCAAATTTTTCTCTCTTTTTTTTTTCTTCCCGTGACATGGTTTACTATCTTCTTGGGTGACAGAGAGCGAAAGACAAGAAATTTCGCTCCCATTTTTCTCTCTCTAAACGTGCCAATGGAGATAGTTCCACAGTAGAAGAAGTGTTCCCAAAACCACCGCCTAATATGAAGCTTAAACCCATCACCCATCAACAACAAATAGATAATTTTCATGCTTCTCACCCTCCCCACTGGCCAAAGCTTTTGGGTGGAGATAAACAGGCCACTCCAATGAAATAATTTGATTCTATAGCAAATAGATAGAGAAAAATAAACTAACCCAATGAGCTTTTTAATACAAAAGGTAATCAATTTCTATTACAACATTATTACTTAAATTTTAAAAATTTATAATTTTACATATATAGTCGAATTTTTTTATTTTTAAGAATGAAATAAATAGTGATTTTATTTTAATATATAATTTCTTTAATAAAATTTATATTTATTTAATAAATTTACAATTTACTATAAACATTTTAAAAATATTTTATTTGTTTTAATTATTTTTTAAAAACTAGTATTTAAGTCTATCTCATAAATTAAGGCATAAATAAGATATATTATATGATTTACTTCCTTGCAAGTTGATGCTTTGCCAAGACTCCTGCAAACAAAATTAGTATGGTCGACTTCCAAAATACCAATCATTCAAAAGTGGCAGAGAAATTTGTTCATGTGATTCACCCTAGAAAGAAGCACTAAAGTCATATCGTTATCTAAGCGGGGTGGGAATCTTTGAAGCGATTAAAATATTACATGTGCAAAAGTTTCAAAGTTTTGGTGGCGTTTGGTATTGTTTTTGAAATGTTTTCTGTTTTCAAAAAAATTGAAAATGAGAATGTTTTGAAAACTGTATTAAGATCATTTCTGAAACTGTGTTTGGTTATGTTTTCTGAGTGTATATTTTGAAAAACATAAAAATGAAATTTTGTTTGGTTATATTTTTTCAAAATCCATTTCATTTTCAAAAAATCCAAAAAACACAATATTTTTTGGAAATGAAAACAAAAAGTGAAAACAACTTTTTTTCGTTTTCAAAAAACTCAAAAAAACAACATAGTTGAAAACGGTGTTTTCGAAACGGTTTTGAAAACGTTAAATAAACAAACGCTATTTTGAAACCGTTTTCATTTTCTGTGTTTCTGAAAATGGAAAATCATTTTTAAGAATAAAAACAAATGCCCCTTTATCATTCACCTCATCATATGTCGGTGTCTCCTTCACTCTTTCTCACCCCTTTTTTTTTTCCCCTTTCTACTTTTATTATCCTTCTTTGTATTTTTATTTTTTCCTTTAAATTATATATAAAAATCACAAATTCCGTTACTATCCATTTATATCACATGTACCACCTCTTTTAACCTCTTATTTCTTTCTTTCTTTTTCTTTTTTTCTTTTTTGGCCTTTTGTTTTTCCTTATAATGCTTTTTTTCTCCCTTTATCCTATTTTTTTCCCTTTTGTATTTTCTTATTTTTTCCTATTCTTTTTTTAAGTCTTTTGACTTTTATTTTAAATAATGCTACTCTATATATTTTTCTTTATTATTTAGATAATTTTCTTCTATATTTTAAAATACTATTTTATAGAATGTGAGCTTTATGTTTGTATTTATATTTAATTTCTATTAAATACTTTTTCCTTATTATTTATTTTTCTTTATCTTTTTCTTGAATATATTTGTATTTAAATATTTATTTTCACTGTGTCTAAAAAAATTTTAGAAACTTAATGCACACGTGCGATGCACATGCTATTATCCTAGTAAATAAAAAGAGTGATCATATTTGTATGTCAAATAATGTTAAATACCCTTAAAAACGTTTCTTAATTTAAATATAGTAAATCCATCCTTTCATAAATATTTTTTATACAATACCAGATTTAACATCTCATATACCCACTTCTATTTTAATTTTAATTTATTTTAATAAAAATAAATTAACAAATCTAAATAAGAAAATAAAAGATATTCTTTATTAAAAAAAAAAGCTACTTTTTCATTCTTAAAAATGAAAACTCTCTCTTAAAATAGGAAACAATAAAAAAAAATTTATGGCAACATTACTTCCAACAAAATGATTTAGTGTTTAATCAGTAACACCAAAACAATTATTAAATTAAAAAAAAAAGAACTGCATTAATAACAGCTATAAAGAATCATAAAAGAAATTAAAAAGAATTATTTTCAAATGCTAGAAGCAAAGAAAAAGAACACATAATACTAATGAATTAAAAAAATTAAAATTACATACTACATACTTTAATGGTTGTTGGCTCTTCAAGGGAGATGCTTTCTTTTATTTTTTTATTTTATTTGAATCTTCTATTAAAAATTTTCATGTAGTTATAAAGATTTCTTAAGAAAAAATTTGATCAAAAGGGTTTATAAAATGAAATTAACGTTGATCAAATTTATAAGGAATCTTTTTTTGTTTCTTTAAAAAATATTATTTATATTATATTAATATGGTGTATGTTTCTGTTAATTATTTTATATAAAAAAAAAGATTATTTCTACTTATAGATATGTAGGGCTAAGAGAATTCTTAATGGGTTCTAAGGTAATTTTATTATAGGATAAAAATATAATAAGAATATCTAATGATTTGGTAGGGGTATTTATTAATATCAGGGTGCAAATAGAAGCACCAAATGAAAAATGCTTTTGATTAAGCCGCCAAGATAAGAAATGTATTAACTACTTATATTGCTTCAAAAATCCCAAACGTTTTATTTCCAAGAGAAGTTATTGGCGCGCTCATTATAATTTTATAATATTAATATCGGCAACGCTTCTTTTTTGTTTTTTGATTTTGATTTTGGTATTTTTTTTTTTTTCAATGCTTCTACTTTACTTGAATAAGAATACACGAAAATCAATTGTATAAATGAGTGAGGTAAAGTAGATACTGGTTTATGACAAAGGCGACTGTGAAAATTTTCACGTCTAATGTAAATAAAGAGAAATCGCTAAGTATTCATTTCACCTAATGACAGCAACTTTCAACTAAAAAGGAAAAATAAAGCAACAAACGAAAAAAAAAAGAAAAAAAAAATGAAAGAAAGATAAGGTAACGGCTAACAGATAAAACAAAGAAAAAGTCAAAGGAGAAGGGAAAAAAAAAAGCCAAATGGCAAAGGAGGGGAAAAAAAAAAATAAAAAAGAACGAAACGCGTGGACGCTTTTGAGACTTGTATATATTTAAAAAAGAAAAAAGATTTTTGTGTACTTTTTTTTTCCTTCGTAAAAAATTATTCGATAATACAGATATGTCATATTATTGTATTTATATAATATATTTATTTAATAAAAAATTAATATTTAGATTTTTTTTACATATTATTTTAATTGTTGAATTAAAATTATTATAAATATCTCATTTAAATTTCTTATCTTAATCAATTAAATTTTAATAAATAACATTTGAGATTACTTTATAAATTTAATTAATTTTTACTTTCAGATTTTAAAAAAAAATCCCACATGTGTGGTTAATAAACAAAAACATGATTTTAGTCCCCCAATTAATGATTATAGCATATGAGAAACAAGAAAACTTCCTAATTCTTCCATAATCCGAAATTTAGTTTTTTTTTTTTTTTTTTTTTTGTTTAACTCTTTCGGATTTGGAAGAATGAGGACGTTTTCTTGCTTTTCATATGCTAGGCAATTGTTAATTTTGGGACTAATATCATGTTTTTTATTTTTATTTTTTTGTTTTTTATCGCAGACGTGATTAATTTCTCAGACTACAAGCACCAGCACAAAACAGACTCCACAGTACCCAACACAAGAGCCAATAGGCGGCTGCAAGCCTCACACCAGAAACAGAAAAAAACAGAGGAAACCTCACTCCAATTTACATGTACCAGCTTGGTTTAAGACGACCCCATTCTTAATTAAAAGTCAAACTACCACACCTTTCATTTTATCTTATTCTTCTATTGTGATGTTTTTGCTGTTCCTTTTATGTAAATTAGTATTCCTTTTAACTATGATAATATTGATTATTTCCAAATTGGCTAACCTAAAAACCACAGGAAAAGATTGTTTTAAAAAAAAAAAAAAGGGGGGGGATCAGCCAAAACTTTACGTGCTTGATGGTTATTTATAGATCATCTATTTGGCAAGTCCAGGTACAGAAAAGGAAAAACCAGTTAGGTGGTTATTCAATCTCTGTTGACTCGTCTCCGGTTTCTGGAGCTGGGGCCAAATTCAGGGGAACCTGACCATTGTATTGCTGCACAACCCAAACTGATGTTGTTGTAGAAAAATCCAGTGAAGCCAACAAACTCCCCACAAGCCACAATTCTGGGCACTCAGTCCTCTTATTTAAAGCTATGGCGACTTCCCCTGCAGGTGTTCGACCAACCAGAAATAGACTACAGTGGCCAATCTCATGGATCAGGGCACTGCCATGTTCCGAGCTTCGAACGGCTTTCTCTTCATAATTAATTGAGTCATTGATAGCCTTATTCTGCTTGAACTCGGTCAAGAACTTCTCGTCTACTGAGTTCAAACTGGTGGCAAGATGTTCCTTCCATGTCAACTCTTGTAATCTCCACTGCAGCCTCGGGTTCCACTAGAAAGCGAATAACTAGTAGTTTGATACCAGGGTGCTCAGCCACACGAGCGCCATAAGCAAGGGTCTCTTTGTCATCTTTATCCCCAGAGAAGAGAACCATGATGAAATAAGAAACGTTACTTGTAGCTACATGGCTTGTTCCACCAAGTCCCCGATCGATGAGGATTCCAAACGAACAAGGTGCATGCTCAAGTTGTAAGCAATCTTAAATCGATTTTAATATACTTTAATAACTAAATAACATATAAACTGAAATACAGAATAAAAATCAAATTGATACATACTTTGGGTCATTGATATTCCCACACACACTTGAGATCAAGAGATAAACTGATTTCGGTTTTAGGTTCTTCTAAATTTTAGAAACCTCACTCTTAATAGTGTTTTGTAACAGAATAAATTTTTAGCTTAGAGACCTAACCGCTAGCTTAACACTCCTTTTACAGACTCTTCTCATCAAAGAGTCTCATTTGATGTCTTCAAGCCAGTTAGCAGATGTGTGCTAGTTGTTAACAGAATGGAATGTATATGGACCATTTATTGACTTCATTCAAATGGTTGTTGATGATCCAACATGATGACTGTCAAAGAATTCTAATATTTCGGCTGCCGTCAATAGCCAGGCTTAGAATTTTAACACAAGTACCCTCCGATGGCCCCAGCAGAAGTCACTTTAGGTAACCTTTATTCTACCATCTAGCCTTCTGGGCTTATGGAATGGAAGGATCATGACAGAAGCTTTTTTTTTTTTGTTCAGTAGTGGGCCAAATGTCCTCGTTCAAATAAGAAATTAAAGAGATCGCTGTCATTCTCGTTGCCAATAAGCCTCAAATGCCACTACAAGATTACCAAAAGATGATCGGTGGCCCTTGTTCTAAAAGGGCAATCAATTTCATCTTGCCTTCTGTACCATTAATATAGCATGAGGCATATTGCACGAATGCAAAGTTCTTGATGCTTCTCACTTCCTCTTAAGAACTTAAGCAAGTTCAACAACGATGGAACATTTCTTGCGCTATGAAAATAGGCCAAAACCTTAAGCTGAGTGTGTGGATTTTTCCTGTCAATTGCTCTGTGCTTTCTTGTCCTTTATGCAGGTTTATATGTTGAACACAACATTCTTGGACACCTAATAAAATTATAATTTACTAAGACCACTCAAATAATGTACAGACTCTTTTCTAGAACACTTTGTTACACTTCTTAGAGACAAACTCTAGAGCACTCACAATACTACTCTTACAAGCTATAATTTGCTTGTTATTCCTTACTACCACTCGATGGTTTTCAAAGCTTACAAGGAGGGGTATATATAGCACATATACAATAATAGATACACATTGTGCTAGGCATACTAATCACACTTATAACTCCAACACTCTACACCACACACGTACACTTCCACACACAATAATATGCACCTAACTTAATAAGCTTCTAGATGCGGGCATATTTTTTTGTCTTTGTTAGGCTTGGATTAAGCGATTGGGCTAGTGTTGATTCTTCAACACTCCTCCTCAACACCAGCTTTAACTCAACGAATCATGTTGAGTTGACTTCAAAATTTCTCGAACTTGCTGGTGTTCAACCCTTTAGTGAACTAATTTGCAACTTGATCATCTGTCTTGATATGGTGCATCTTTATCTCCTCTTGTAACACTTTTTTCTCTAATAAAGTGATAATGCACCTCCACATGTTTTGTCCTAGCATTAAACACCAAATTCTCTGCTAGTCAAATCGTAGACAAGTTGTCGCAAACCAATGGCATCACATCGTCGACTAGCTGGTGTACATCGTTTAATAAATATATGAGCCATGTAATCTCCTGAGCCACTATAGCTCTTGCTCTATACTCCATTTTTGTCATTGACAATGAAACAATTGGTTGTCTCTTACTACTCCAAGATATGGTTCCCTAGCCACGTTTGAACACATATCTTGTAGTTGATCATTGTGTATTGGCATCTTCAACCTAAATTTTAATCACAATAGCTTACTAATTTAACATCTTTTCCTCTTTTGTACATAAGTCTGTAGTCGATCGTCTCTCTAACATATCTCAAGATTTGTCACACCATCTCTAGGTGAGACTTCTTTGGATTCGACATGTACCGATTAATAACACTTACCGCATAAGAGATGTTGGGTCTGTTCAATGTCAAATAGATTAAACTTTCCACTAACTGTTGGTACATTGTCTAATCTTCCAAGTCCTTTCCTTCATGTGCGCATAGCTTGACATTTGCTTTCATCGGCATTGAGATAGGCTTACATTCCAGCATCCCAAACTTTTATAGAAGATCCATTGTGTACTTCTACTAGCAAAGAAACAGCCTTTTCTTCGTTTGATCAACTTCTAGCCCAAGGAAATGCTTGAGCACCCCAAGCTCTTTCATTTGGAATACACTGACAAATTTTCCCTTGTTCAACAAATTTCTCTTTCATCTTCTCTGATGATGATCAAATCATCCACGTATACTAGCATAATCGCCAACTTTTCTTCATTAGCTTTGACAAATAAATTAGAATCTGCATATGCCATAACATAGCCATTGTGGGTTAGAAATTCAACAATCTTACTATACCATGCCCTCAGTGCTTGTTTTAATCCATAGAAAGCATTTCTCAACTTGCACACGAAATCAGGTTGAGCTCCACTCACAAATCTCCTTGGCTGATTCATATAGATCTCTAGATCAAACTTTTCGTGCAAGAAAGCATTCTTCATATATGTCTACCATAAGTTCCAATCTTTACTAAACGCAAGTGCTAGTAAGACCCGTACAATAGTGATTTTTGCCATTGGACTAAACGTTTCGTCATAATCTAGTCCATGTTGCTAAGAAAACTCTTGAGCTACTAGTCGAGCTTTGTATCTTTCAATCAATCCATCAGGGCGAATACTGATCTTGTATACCCTTTTGCACAAAATGGTTTTACATCTCTTGGCTTTGGCACCAGTTCCCAAGTTTGGTATTGCTCTAACGCTACAATTTCTTCTTCCATTGCCTTCAACCATGCAGAGTTGCTTCTTTATACATCACTGGCTCTTTTGGACTCTTTGCCTCTGCAACACCAGCATTGACATACTTAGGATTTGGCTTCTGTTTTCTAGTTGACCTTCAAAGTTGTGTTTGTAGACTCGTTATCACTTCTTTACTTGGTTCAGCTTCTTCTATTAGTCTCTAGTAAGCACTAGTTTGCCAAGGACTTTCGGTCGCCACATGATCTTCATCATTGTCTAACTCATCACTTGCTATATGGCTTAATTAAACCTCAACAATTTGCTCCCCCGTCTTTTTTCAAGTCTGGCAATACCTCGCGTTTGATCTTCCAATTCTTTTAATGTAAGCAATATCTCTATTTTGGGGACTACCGGGATGATACTTCGTTAAACACTATATCTCGTGACATATGACACCTCCTGTTGGTTAAAATCTGCAAGTGCACAAATCGTTCAAGTAATACAGTGTACAAGAGTACGGATATCGTTCCCACGAGGACTATATCATAAAAATGTAATATAGAAACTGTAAAGTTCAATTTAAGTAAATTGTAATCAAAGAGGTTTTTGACAAGATTGCTAATAAAAATGGATTGTAAAACTACTGAAAAATAAAAAGTACATTTAACAAAGAAATACAGTAGTGATCAGAATGAAGAAAAACAATGGAACAGAGATTTTGATTGTAAAATAATAATTTGGATAAGATAGGTTTACTAATTTCCCTAGGATGCAAATCTGCTAACAAAATGCTACTGAAATGCTACAGTAATCAATATACCCTGTCAACCAAGAACACGTGAGAACAAGGATTTTTCCAAATCTCTTTGCAAAATTATCCTCCTAACTTACTTCAGCATATTCCTATGCGAGATCAGCTAAAAGAATGCAAACAGAAGCATAAGTTCTTTTGGGTCGTACATGATGAATAATATATTCTTATACCATCCATAGATCTATAAATTCCTTCAAGACCATACATGCATCATTCATGAGATCCAATTTAAATCAATCTTTCCAGAATTAATCCAAATCTGATATTCTATAAATTGATGACCAGTCAAGAATAGAAATACGCATTAACACACGTGAATGAACAAGAAACAATTGATTTCCATAACAAATTCAGCAATCAGTTAACAATTCATATCCTTGGTTCCATTAGCAAATCCAGCTAAAGAAAATTAGTTCATACTGTAATTAATAAAATCCATTATCCACAGATAAATCATGTCTAATTCAGCTCAATACTACAAAAGGGTAAGCAACAAATAGAGAGAAAGAAAGTCTGCTGAAGCTTGATTCCTCTTCTTCAACGTCCTTACTCCTTCTTCTTCTCTGGTACTTTCCTCTTTTTCTCTCTCGCTGGTACTCTCTGCTTTTTATGTGAGAAAAATTTGTCTCTAATGCGGGGTGTGTCCAGAAGGTACTATTCTCCTCTTTTTGTACTAGATGGCGTCCTTTTACTAATTGGGGAAAACCATTTGCTAGGGCAACAATCTTGCTGACTTGTCTAGCTTTGAGAGCTCTTGAGTGGTCCAAAATGACAACTGCACAAAGCCCATGTGATATTTTGTCTTTTTCTCTAGGTTGTGTACTGACGTCACTTCAAATTTCCAACTCAGCTCAGCTCAAAATACTGCAGCATTCTTCTCTAATTTTCATCCCCTGTAAAACTGACTGGAAATACAACCAAGCTAAGTACCAACTTTTTGCACAGTTTTCAATCAAAATTCCTTTACTTAATCAAAAATGGCACATAGACACTTTTGGTTAAGGGAAATGCAAAATTAAAATATGAAAGATAAAAACACCACATAAAACAGTAAACACTCTTGGACAAGCCTATTTTTAAATGAGAAAATCAATTAATAACTCTAATTTCTTAGAGTTATCACCTCCCACTTGTAAGGTCACAATGTTTTCACCATTTTCTTTGGATGTCGTATTTTACAAAGATATATCGGACCACCTTTTTATCAAACTTGGTACATAGGTGATCTAGCACAAACACATAACATACTTTCAAACACTTGAAAGTGACCAACTACAAATTCAGCACCCTTCTCAAAGGGTAAGATGAAATTAAGCCTTAACTAAGGAAGCCTGTTGATGACATGAGCTGCTATCTTCATACACTCAGCCTAAAACCTGCCAGGTACATTTTTTGCATGAAGTATGCTTCAACATGTCTCCACAAGATGTCGATTCTTTCTCTCAGCTACTCCATTCTATTACGATGTATTTGTACACGTGAACTGATGGCATATCTTACAATTACATAGATACTGCAAGAACTCGTATGAGGTGTACTCTCCACCATTGTCAATGAGCAAGCATAGGATTTTCCTACTGATTTCTCCTTTGACTATTTCTTTAAATTCTTTAAATTTTGAAAAAGTGTTATATTTTTCTCTCATAAAGAATACATACCTTGAGAAGTCATCAATAAATGTAACCATGTACCTAATTCTGTTAATAGACAGTTGCTTGACAAACCCAAAAACAACAGAGTGAACTAGTTCTAATAGTACTTTTACTCTAAACTACGATTCTTCATATGGTAACTGATGCACCTTACGAAACTGACACCCCACACAAACTATATCTGTTCTGAGTTCAAGTTGAGGTAGACCTTTGAGCATAGCCTTTTGTATCATTACCTTCAATTTGTGGTAGCTCACTTGTCCCAATCTTGCATGTCATAAATCCATCGTCTCATTTCATCAAGTCTTATCTACATAAGTAGATTTTGTTGACATTACATAAACAGACTCAAGTCTTTGTCCTTCTATTTGTCGGTGTACTTGAGATCTTGACATCACGATATATCTTGACATCACGTGGACCGAACAAAACATAATGGCCCAATGATGTTAATTGTACCACTGACAGTAGATTTTTCTTTATGTCTAGAACATGATAAACGTCTTGAGGTGATACTTAGTTAGGACTATATTGGGACGCAATGATCGTTTTACAAATGTGAGCTATCGGTAATCTTGAGTTGTTGGTTGTCACCACAACCCAACTTCCCTTATACTCAGTCACATCTTATAGTTTTTCTTTATCACTAGTCATATGTCACTGTGAACCCCAATTCTTCTTCTTTTATAGCGAATGACGCTCTGACATCCCATTCATTATCACTTTGACCATTCACCTTGCGGTTGCTGCATTGCTTTCGACAGATTTCTTTTTAGACCAACAGTTTTGAGCAATTACCTCTCAATTTCTTCTTTTGTTCCGATTGATTATTCTTGTCATTGTTCTTTTGAGCTCCCCCTGATTGAGAACTTCCATGATGACCACTCGATTTGTCATCGTTAATTCTTGATTCGTTCTCAATATTCTATTTGGGTTTGTCCATGTCCTTACTGTTGAAGAGCATTTCTTCCTTACCCTTTAGTGAGATTCCACCATTCTGTTTTGCCAATGCCTCTTGGTTTGTAAGTACATTTTCAAAATCTCTAAGAGATGGTTGAGTTGGCCACCCTCATATTGTGACAACAAAGCTTCTGTACTCGAGTCTCAATCCATGAATGATAATTCTTCTCATTTTGGATTCTATAATACGGGCATCTGGATCAAGCTCAAAAATCTCACGGCACAAAGATTTCACCTTGTGAAAATATTGCGCAATTGTCATATCACATTATGCGCCTAATAACAGCTTGTTTTTGAGAAGTTGTAGTCTTATGTCGTTCTTCTTTGAAAAGAGTGTAACGAATGTGTCCCATGCTTCTTTTGGTGTTTTTGCATCCCGAATGTGCTCCAACGTTTCTTCTTCAACTATAGTCTTCGAGGTAAACGTCTTCCATTTGTGCAAGAAGCCATTCACATCTTTTGCCACCAGTTGTGTAGTTTCACTACCTCCAATGACCTACCAAATATCTTGTCGTTGCATGTTAGACATTATACTTGTTGCCCACATGTTGTAAGTTTGGTTATTGAGTTTCTTGATTCCTCTAACTACTTGAAGATCTCCCAAATCTCCCATCGCGTTAGCAAAATTTCAATATTACCAAACAAGTATTGTTCTAGACAACAAACTTGTAGAGTAATTACTCCCCACCACTCAAAGAAACTTCCTCAATGACAATGTCAAAGCCGTAATTGTATTTTCAGATGTAGAAGATCAATTAAAACTGCATCCACATTGTCTCAAGAGATCTCACAACCTTGCTCTGATACTAGATTGTTAAACACAACACTCTTGGGCACACAATAAAATTATAATTTTCTAAAACCACTCAAATAATTTACTCTTTTCTAAAACAATCTGTTACACTTCCTAGAGACAAACTCTAGTACACTCACAAGACTACTCTTACAAGCTATGCTTTGCTCGTTATTCCTCACTACTACTCAGATGGTTTTCAAAGCTTACAAGGAGGGGTATATATAGCATCACAAATACAATAATAGCTTTTCAAAGCTAACGAGGAGGGGTATATATAGCATCACTAATACAATAATAGCCACACATTGTGCTTGGCACACTAATTACACTTACAAATTTAACACTCCACAACACACGCATATACTTCCACACACAATATTCTGCACCTAACTTAAGAAGCTTCTAGTAGTGGGCTTGTTAGGTTTATGTTTGTTGGGCTTGAATTAAGCAGTTGAGCTGGTGTTGATTCTTCAAAACTATACACTAAAATCACAAGGGGCGGAGCGATGAAGGTAGTAAAGACAGCCATTAAAATCATGACGGCAAAAGTTTGGTCATTCAAAACCTACAAATGAAGAATGATAATATGAAATTAATCTTTCAACTGAAAAAAAAAGGGTGGAAGAGAGAGAACAAGATCCATTTGGAAAAAATAAAATAAATAAGAATTCAAAAGCCTAGTAGAATTACCTCTCTGTCTTCACCAATGTTGAGGACAATGAGTTCCACCAAGCCTTTAGTGTTCATTTGGAACCCAAGTGCTAAAGCCTTACGGAGAGGCATTTTGCAAGAAAGGGACACCAAAACAGTGCCAACGATCTTCCCAAAACAAGCTGTGAATATAACTAGAACCAGAAGACCCCATGATTGGAGACCCTGAATGGTGGCAATATTGGTCTTCAATCCACTTGAAACAAAGTATAGAGGTAGGAATAGACCGGTTACAAGATCCTCTACTTTTTCCACAAGAGCCCCAGCAAGTGGACCATCCCTTGGAAAAAGAACCCCGATGAAAAAAGCACCAAACATGGCATGAATTCCAATAGTATCAGTTATAAAACCAGCAGCCAAAACAGCAGCTAATGTTGCACATATGTATATCTCATTAACCGGTTCGCCTTTATGACATCTCTGAGACATCCATCTGAAGATCGGAGGGACAATGATGATACAGATTATTACGAAGATACAACCAGATAGAAAGACCCACAAGGGGACCAAGTGAGATTGGCCAGACCCAGAAAAGGCAACGGCAAGAGCCAGAAGAATCCAGGCAGCTACATCATTGACTGCTGCAGCTGAAATAGCCATCCTTCCAATGTCCGTGGTCATAAGTTTCAACTCAGCAAGAATACGAGCTAAGACAGGGAAGGCAGTTATTGAAAGGGCCACTCCTATGAACACTAGGAATGCAGCGCTACTTTCACCTTTAGATATGGTTGCTCGGAGGACTAATGCAGAACAAACTCCTAAAGCAAATGGAAGGCTGATTCCTACTATTGCAATGCCCATGACTTTTTTCCTGGTACGGCGGAGGGATGTAGGATCCAACTCCAGGCCTGCCAAGAAGAGAAAGAATAGAATACCAAGATTTGCAAGAGTTTCTAATACAGTAAGACTTCTGGTAGGAAAAATTGTATGGAGATAACTTTGGTTTCGTCCAAGAGCCGATGGTCCAAGTATTATTCCCCCCTGAAAAACAAAACATAAAGTGTAAACTGTAGCTCAGTAGATATTACATATTCATTAAGCTTTAGCCTTACAAAAAGCAAATACAGCTAAACTAACTGCGTGATTTAATTAGAATGGATTATATCAATTGGTATGGGATATGGGAATGCAATCTAGAATCTTTCTTTCCTAGCTAAAACCCTCGCTATTTATGAGTTATGATCTATCCTCCCTTTTACTACACCATGGGAGCACCGAAGCAGTTTACCGACCAGATTTTTGTGTCGTGGCGATCCCTTTCTCAGTGAAAGATTGGAAACTATTTCTCTTCATGGTGTCAACGACTACTACAAAGTCAATACTAACAGTTGCTTAAGCGAGCAATATATTTTATCCAAAATAAGCTTCTTGATTATTAGGGCCTGGACTACAAACACCAAAATGGAAAAGGCCTTAAAAACCAAAATCTATCGTCTTAGTAACCATTTTACAAACTTCTGAGAGCTACTACTTTTTGCCCATAAATTGAGCATCTTTTGGACGACAAAATTGAAATGCAATTCTATAACATTCAAGCAAGGAAAGAAGAAGAAACTTACAATAATCTCCGCAATAACTCGCCGTTGTCTTAATGGCCTCGTGAGAAAAGCAAGGACACGGGTGACTACAAACACCAAACAGATCTGCAATATAAGCAGAGGGAGTGCAAAGTGAAGAGGATTATCACCCTGGAATACACCATTGGATGTAACCTTCATCGGAGGAGGACAAATGAGGTCTACTCCCGTGGCAATACCATTTGAACCCATTTCAGGAAACTGAAGCCGACCACTAAAACAGCAAGCCCGGCTTCAACCTCCACAGAGCAGCCCACTTAACAAGCTTTTGGCACTACAATTTTTTCGCACCTTTCTTGTTAGGCCATTAGCACAATGATATACAAAACACAGGAAAATCATAAGCCTCCCAGAAGAACGAGTCAAACCAATCACAAAATTTTCCAAGACTGATAAAACATTAGAAAACAAGTTCAATCTTCAAGTGGTGTCCTATTGCTTTAGCCCAAAAAAAAAAAAAAAAGATTTCATATTGGTGCAAAGACTACAGTATGAGTTTCTGTAATTCTCATCTGATTAGGCTAAGATTACTAAATCAGCAAACATCTAACGGCAAATTTAAGAGTTTTTTTTTTTAATTGCTTACTTTTTTAAATTCTTACCAGTAAAATAGATTTCGCAACGGAATCATCTTCACGATTCACACACACAAACAAACAAATCCAGAGAGAAAAGGAAAATAAAAATTGTGGCAAAACCAATCGTGAATATCCATGAAGAGCGAAAAACCCATGAAAGGAAACCGAGAGAAGAGACATTGGAGAGAGAGAGAGAAAAAACAGCAAAAATAAGGTCACCTGCGAAGTGGGCGCTTTGGCGAAGGCAGAAGTAGCGGAGGGTATGTATGGGGACTTATAAATTGAACCCAAAGGCAACGAACGGTGAAAGATTTTGTAACGTAAGACGACGCGGCTCAAGCGAGACATGTGCGATTTATTACCGTCTTTGAGTTGACAAACAGACTCAAACATGGGGACTTCAAGACACAATAATGCACGGTCTGTGCGGCGTCGCCAGTACTACCAACAAAGTACTCCTTTTTGGTTCCCTCCATTTTGTGGTCGGTTGGATCTCTCCCTTCATTTTTTTATATTTAATTAAATAAGTAGTTCAAATTTTTCATCTTAAATTTTAAATTAAAAAAAGTTTTGAGCAGTTTTTTTTTCCCTTAAAATTTAAAACTTTGTCCTAACTTGAAATAAAGATTGATATTGGGGATCGGTAAAAAGTATGAATGAGGTCTTTTTTTTCTTTTCATCTATAGGACCATTAGATTCTCGTAACTACGCTAATACGAGACAATGAGCTACAACCAATTCTCTTATTTTCGGTCAGAAAAAAAAATATCACATTTAATTTTTTTTTAATTTATCTATTTATGAGTGCTTGCTTGTTTTGAACTTTTATCCTCCTTCTAATTTGTGTATTCAACCCATAATTGAAACTCAACCATAATTACTGGTTTTATATTTTTTTTTTCCTTTGTCCTTTAAATTTTTCTCCCTCCTCTTGACTTTTTGAATCTTGACAGTGTCCCTTTCTTCTTCTTCAAAATTCAATCTTTTTATTTTTATTTTTTGCCATTGTCCGATTCTCATTCTGCCTTTCATCGTCCTCTCTGTGTGTCACTTCTGCCTCCTATCATTATTATTGTTATTGTTATTATTATTTCACTCTCACTGCTTTGATATTTTTCTTTCTATTTATTTCATTTACTATTATTATTATTATTATTAAGCTTTTTTTATTATTATTAAGTTTTTTTTAATCACTTCTCCCTCCTATTATTATTATTATTATTATTATTATTTCACTCTCACTGCTTTCACATTCTTCATTCTCTTTATTTCTTTTTTTTTTTTTGGTTATTATTATTTGCTTCTCTAAATACCCAACATTATCTCTTTTTGCTATACAGTCTGATTACCTCTTGGATTAGAAAGCTCATTGCGTAAGTTTGCTTCTCTCTATTTGCTATAGAAGCTTAGGCTGGTGGGGAAGGTGAGAATCATGAAAATTATGGATTTGTCGTTAAGGGGCGATGGGAACAGTTCTTCAATTATGGAAGAGAGAGAGAGAGAGAGAGAGAGAGAAGGGATCGAAATTTCTCGTCTGTTGCTGTCTGTTTCTCAGGAAGGGTAACTTATCCATTTGATTTCTAATCTTTTTATAAAATTATAATTTGATCCTCGATCTTTTTATACATAAAAAAAATTCTTAAATTCTTTTTAAAAAGTATAATTTGATCATTTTTATCAAAAAAAAATATAAAAATTTAATAAAAAAATATCATGTGGATCACACATTATTTACTATTTAAAGATAATTAAAAAAATTTACATGATTCAACTTGTATATATATCATATATGTATGTGATATATTTCATTTAATTTTTAACCCTTTTTTTAATAAAAATACTAAATTACACCATTTTAAAAAGATTAGAGATCTTTTAGCTTAAAAAAAAAGTTAAAGACTAAATTGTAATTTTATAAAAAGGTTAAAATCAAATAAGTAATTTAACTTTTAAAACGGTAATAAACCATGTCAAAGAGAAAATAAAAAATAAAAAGAGAGAAAAAGAGAAATTTTGAACTGAATGTTATTTCTATTTTATAGAATTATTTTTATCATTTTTAAGTTTAAAATTTGACTTAGTTCTTGAAATTTTAATTTAATTTTTTATTGTGTTTTAATTTACTTTTATTATATTTTTTTTTTTTGTTTAAGTCAATTTTGATTTTTATTTAATTTGGCGTCATTTTAACTAGTTTTGGTGTGATTTTAATTTAACACGTTTATAATCATTTTATTTTATATCATTATCATATTATATTTTACTTTTCGTTTCAATTTATTTACCCTCTAATCTTTAATCATTTTTCTTTTCCTTTGTCTTCTTTTCCCCCTTTTCCTACGCTGTTCTCGAACACTCATTCTCGACCTGGGCCCGTGTGAATTATACGAGGTACACATGCCAACCATCACCAGCAGCGCCAGCACCCATCACCCATCACCCATCACCAGCAGCACCTATCACCAGCAGCACATGATCCACCCACAGGCCTAATTTAAAGCTCACAATGTTTGACCCTCTTGTTTCAACTGCAACTCTTCCACCTAATTCTTCTCCCACGTGCGCCACTTCAGCAAAGATTTTTTGGGCTGCAATTTTCAACTACCATTAGCCCTTGATCCTCGGACATTTGTCTTCAGCAGGCCTCTATATAAAGCTGGCCTTTCGGCCAACGAAAAGGGGGTGTGTTCTTCAGCCATTGTTTTGGCTGAGAGTTAGAACATTTTTGTAGTTTTGTTATTCTTTATTTTTTTTAAGTTTAAGTCTTAACAAAGGAGGAGTTTCAAAAGTTCTCAAAGATCATCTGATGCATCCAGAAGGGCTCATGCTAAACTCTTTCCCATTCTAATTTATTTTATTGATTTTTTTTATTTTTCGTTACGAGTTAAATAAATATGATTAAATTAACGTAATTTGATTAAAATAAATATATTATTATGATAGTCATATAGGTGTTTACGTTTTTATTCCTAAATTCAATGTTTTCAAATTTCTTATTAATTTTTAAATTAATTAAGGATTAAAATGAAATTAAGAGTATATTTTTATAATATGATTTTGGAATAAATATCATAAAATCTATATCTATATATTTTTATATAGTCATATTATAAATTACCATAAATTATATTGAAAACTATTTATAATTAAATTCATATCAATATTTTACTGTTTATATAAATAGTGCTATATGGTATTGTTTGTTTGTACGGTTCTATTTATTGTAAATTTTAATTTGTTAATCTTCTATATAAATTTAATTATGAAAATGAAGAATTTATGTATAGTTTGAGAAAGTATACAAAAGCAAAAAGGGTAATTTACTATTAATATAATATAAACACAAAATTATAATAATGTATTTTTGTAAAATTAAATCTAATTAATTTTGGTGAAATCATAATTCTTACCATCTTAGTGTAATTCTTAACATCTTAGTGTTTGATTGGTTGTTTTCAATTTATGTGTTGTTTTATTGCATTTATTTTGTCATTCAATTTTGTTTTTTGATATCTCAAATAAAATTAAAATTAATAAATTTTTGTAGTTAATAATACTATCTTTGTGAGAATGATATCTTACTCATCACTTTATTACTTGTTCGATTCATGCACTTGCATTATCTACGATACTAAACAAAAAAAAAAGACTTATTTTTTAATTGATTGAGAAAAGAATGTCAAGACTCAAAAAGGTAGTTAATTAAGCTCCTATTTGTTGGGACCATTTTTACAAACATGAACTATTCAATCTACATGGCTAATCTATATACATGTTCTTGTTTTTCTCATTTTAAATGCTTCGTCTAAATGACCTAATTTTAAATTTTTTTTTTTCTAAAAAGTCAATTTTAATTTTACTATTTAGGATTTCTATTACAACATTATAACTCAAACTTTGCATATGATTATTTTGACTATTTTTGCAAATGCGCTACTATTCAATTTACATGGCAAATTTATATATGTGTTTTTATTTTTCACATTTGAAATATTTCATCTAAATGGTCAAATTTTCAAATTTTTGTTTTGTTTTTTTTTTTTTTGAAAAGTCAAACTTTGTTTTACTATTTACAGTTATTATTTTATCTTTATAATTTAACCTTTAAAAATCTATAATTTTGTATATGCAAATCTAAATAGAATGATTTTTTTAATTATATAATATTTCAAGATGAACCAAAACAAATTCCATATTATTTTTTTTTCTGTATACATTTTAAGTTTTTACATTTTTTAACTTTAAATATTCAAATTCCTCATCAACTATCTAAATATAAATCTAAATATTTCTATCCAAATGTTCTTTTTTAAATGCAAATATCTAAACGTCTATTTAGATAATAATCTAAGGTATCGTTTGGTAAAAAAATTTCATTTTAATTTTACTCAAATACAATAAAATTTTACACCAAACACAAATTTTACAACAGTACTACGAAAATAATTACTATTTAAAACATTTTTAAAATAATCACATCAACTTTTCAACTCCACTATTTATCTCTACTTTTATCAATTACATTAACTTTTCAATTCTAAAATACTTTTCATCTAAACACACATTTCATTCAAATATAAAACAAATACTTTTCAACCAAATACAACATTCAAAAAACAAATTTCATTCAAATACAATCAAAATATAATGCGTTTACAAAACGCCCCCTAAATGTTTTCATTTCAAATATTTCCATCAATATGTTTCTAAACAATGTGCAAGGCTCCCCCAAATGTATCCTTTAAAAGTCCATAATTTCACATATATAAGTCTAAATTCGATTTTTTTTTTTGAGAATGAAGTAAATAGTGGTTTTTAGAAAATAATTAAAGTAAATAGCAAGTTTTCAAAATATTTACAATAAATAGTAATTTTATCATATAAAAAATTTATCTATGTCCGATTATCAAGTAAATAATGCATTTACATGTTGAGTAAATAATATATTTATGCTTTTATCAAGTAAATGTTTATTTATATTTTGTAAATATATAATTTCCATAATAAAATTTATATTTATTTGACAAATCTATTATTTACTACAAATTTTTTAAAAACATGCTATTTACTTCAAATATTTTATGCAAACTACTACTTACTATAATTTCCCCCTTTTAAAAAATTATATATAACTTTAAAACGAACAAAATAAGTTCTATATTAATTTTTTTAACGCATTTTAAGTTTTTATACTTTTTAACTTGAGCAATTCAAATATTTCACCAATAATCTAAACATAAATTCAAATATTTTCATTTAAATGTTTTTCTAAATATTAACACCTAAATATTTATTCAAATGATAATTCAAATATTTTTATTACAAATATTTCCATCAACATATTTCCATATAAATGAACTAATGATATGGCTCTCCCAATCAGAGGCTAAATGTTGAAGAAATAGAAGAGGGAGAAGAAAATGAGATAATTTATTAGGATAGAAAAAATAATAACGGAGGAAACTGGTATCCGTATGTGCCTTTAGTTTGAAGGTGAAGCGGTGTCACATGGTTGACTGAACAGAGAGATGGACAAACAAATTGAACAGAGAATAGGAACTCTCTTGCTTTATGGCGTGGTGCTCAAGCGGACAAAAAGTGGACAACCCAACTTAAAAAATAAAAAGTCTGGTTTTATTGGTACATCTATTTTTATTATCTACATATTTTTATTAATTAAATTAAAAACCTATCAAATAAAATAATATAAAAAGACAATAATAATAATATACTTAATTACATAAATAAAACTTAATTATAAAAAATAAACTTAATTATAGTCTTTTTTTTCCCTTTTACCTATACCTATATATCAAATTCCTAAATAAATAACTTATAAATATTACTATTTTGAAACCTATAACAGAGATTCTAATTTTCATCATAATCTTTATTCTTTAATGAGTAGTCTAAAAAATTTTGAGATATGTTAAATATTGCGATTAATTTTTCATTATATACGTTTTATGTTATATCTGTTTTTTGTTTTCTTGTATATGCATTTCTTTTTATGTATTGTTAATTGGCATTTTTTTCTATACCTCTTTTTATTCTTTCTGGTTTTATATGTTTTTGTTCCTTTATTATGTGTATATATGGTTAATCTTTTATTATGTATATACATAATTATATGAATATGTTACTTGTTGTTTGTTTTTTCTTTTTGAAAGTTTTTTCTTTCAAAATCGTGATTTTTATCTATTATATATATATATATGAATAGGTTATATTGTTTGTCTTTTTTTCTTTTTAAAACTTTTTTTCTTGTGAAATTTTTAATTTGATCTACAATAGAACATCAAGATGAAAAAAAATGGTGTGAAAAGAAATTTTAATTGGTAATGTAATTTTTATTTTATAGTAATTTAGGGATAATTTTAGAGATGAAAGGGGTATGTATTATGTAAATTTAATTACTTGAATTTAAGAAGTGTGTCGAGTTAAAAAGGATGTGCCAATAAAACCACTCCAAAAAAAAAAAAAAAGTAGACAACTCGTGATTAATTAGAACTCAAACCCCACCTTTCTCTATTTTATATGTTTTTCTTTTGTTTGATGTTTGTTGCTGTTTCTTTTATGTTAATTAAAAAAAGATTAAAAAATTAACATGGTTGGATGTGCATACTTATTACCTCCATTGGCTTTATGCAATTAGCAAAATAATAATAATAATAATAATTATTGGGGTCAAACTTTATTTACTTATGAATTGCACATGTGGCTTTTGTATGCTATCGGATGTTAGATGATTGTAGATCGACTAGATGTTAGTTAGGTTGTCTCTGTGGACATCGAGTGTCGAGTACTAGATACCTACAAAATATGTTTAGAAATTTATCTCTTTGGTGATCGATTACTTGAACGTCTGTTTTGTTGCTGCTATCATTGAGTGATTGAAATGGTTGGCTCAAACGCTACCTTCAACCATCATTCATCGATCGGTTTTTCATGCAATTAGCATTCGGTTCTTGTTACAAGTAACTCCCACACCCACATATTGACATTTGATATATTGTGGGGGCTAGGTAGTTCTTAAGGATTCATGTCCTTGGGAAATCGGCCTTCATTTTTAATCATGTCCAAGTAGCACCGACGGTCTTAGCAACATAAGAAGTGGGTTCATGGCCCATTACATCTCGAAAACTTGGACCCATTATCTGTTACTTTCCCCTATAAATATAGAGAGAAAAACCCTTAAGGGAGACATCTTTTTCACATATATTATTATTCTGTCAAAATTACGAAAAACTCTTTATATTAAACCTATCTCAAATTATAGTGAAGAGCTCTTAGACGACATAACACATTCTCCAGCGAGCCTCTCTAATTTCTGGTGTCTTTTATTATTATGCATTTATTTATTGATTTAAACTTCGCATGATTTACATGTTCTCATTTACAACGTCCAAGAACCTATTTGATTTAATCTGATAAATATATTAAATTGAATTTTATTTGATTGTAGATTTCGAGTGTCTATAACAATAATAATAATAATAAGTCTGGCTTTATGCAAATACAAAGTATAAATTTTCATTTGGGTAATTATCAATAAAAATAACAAACAATTCCAAATAAAAACAAATCGTATTGACTGCACCTTCTCATATTTTGCCATTTTTCTTTCTTGATGCATGTTACAAGCATCAATTTGCGTGATTGTCTATTAAAATATCCATCACTTAAAAGTGAAGTACCCCACCTTTCTCTATTTTATCTTTTTCCTCTATTGTGATTTTTATTTTTTTTATTTTTAACCTGGAGGATCGAAGAAAATTAGAATTCTATATCTTCTAGTGAATTTGAATCTAAAATTATCATTAGACATTGTGACGTTGCTGTCATTCCTTTTATGTTAAATAATACAAAGTTTAACATGGTTGGATGATTTGTTTATATTCAACATCAATTGGCTTTATTAGAAGTCAAACCACCGCACCTTATGGTATTTTTTTTCCTTTATTTTTCTTAATATTACCATTCCTTTACTCTTTTAGAGGGAAAAAAAATCAAAATTAAAGAAGGAAAATAAAAGAATGTGTTGGAATCATTTTGTAATTGGGGTTAAGTTTTCTTTTGTTATAAGGTCATTCAAATCAGAATTAATGTTTGTATTTGCTTGACTTGAAATACAGTTACCTTAAAAAAAAAAGGATGTGTTAATAAGGCCTAATACATGGATTAAAATATTAAAAATAAATAATAAATAATTAAATAGTCAAAAAAACTTATAATTGGTCTCAAAATTTTGAGAAGGGTGGATTTTCACCCTATATAGTTTTTTTTTAATTAGGGTTAGAAAGATTCGAATCATTCACCTTTTAGTAGAGTTAGTGTAAATTTATCATTAGATCATACCTGTAACCACCCTTATATAATAAAGTATAGAATTATTAGATTTAAAAGAAATGAAATTATTACTAAATTATATTTGTAACTATCTATATAACTATCTATATTTGTAACTAAATTATATTATAAGCATTAATTTAGACAACTATCCATAAAAATAAAAGAATTAATGTAATTATCTTTTCATGCATTTACTTGTTTGGAGTTATCCACATGTATTTCCCTTTTTATTTTTTATTTTTTATTATGTTTTCCATTCATTTATTAAAAAAATATAAAACAAAATTAAAGAAAGAACCAGTTTCACAATATGCTTATATTTACAGATTAATAAAAAACAAAATTCGTTAATGAGGAGCATTGAGTAATACCACAATTCATTTCAAATAAATACGAAATATAAGTATCAACTTAGTAAACTATCCACGAAAATAGTTAACAAACAATTTAAATTCCAAATAGGAAAAAAAAATCAAATTGAATTCTAGAAAAAATAATCACAATCACTACATAGAAAAATCAAATTGAATGCAAAACGAAAACAAATCAAACGATACCTGTGGTCAAAACAAATTTCTTCCCTCCTACATAAAAACATTTATTTATTAGTGAATTTCTTGCTTTGGATGGAAATCAATGTTGAGATTCAATGGGAACCAAATCTACTGTTTAATTTTTGATATCTTAGAATATAATCAACAAACTAAAATGTTTTCATAACTGATTTTTCTACATTTTAATACGTGACTTTCTTAAGTGACATGGCATAATCTGATTATACAGTAAAATTAGAAGGGTGAACTCGAACCTCAACGCTTCATGATGTTCCTTAACTCCGTAGAGAGCTGTTTATTTACATAATATGAAATAAATATGAATTAATGCTTGTAATATACTTGATGGTAAAGAAGAACAAAATTATTTTATAAGCATTCTATTTATTTAGTTTGTCTATTACCATAAAACTCTGATTCTATCTTGTTAGGAATAAGGATTAAGGAGAGTTTATTAAGAGTTTACTGATGGTGTAATGATGTTAGCTCGTACTGAACAGTATAGAATAGTTTGATAGTATTGTTAGAGATCTGCCATGTGTCTGTATATTTAGTGGCTCCTTGTAGGGTTGATTAGAAGTTCTTAGAGTTACTAGTATTTATTCAACGGTGCAATGAACAATTTTTTTCATATTCTCAAATCTCTTTCTTTCCTGTTTCTTTATTTTTCTTGTTTCTTTAAATTGGAACGCAATTGGATGTAAGTGGGTGTTTAGTGTTAGAGAAAATCTAGATGGTTCAGTTAACAAGTACAAGGCTAAACTGGTGGCTAAAGGGTTTCATCAGGTGGCTGGTTTTGATTTCTCAGAGACCTTTAATCTTGTAGTTAAGCCTACAACAACTCGTGTTGTTCTCATTGTTGCCTTGAGTGGAAACTGGGTTTTGTGAAACAGTTAGATGTTAACAATGCAGTCGTGAATGGCACTCTAAAGGAAGAAATTTATATGGAGCAACCACTTGGCTTTGTTGATCCATAGTCTCCTGCAACTTTGCTTCACTTCGGCCAAAACTGACCGGTCTCTCGTCAATAAGATGGCATCAGCGTTTTCTATTTTTGTGTTGGTCTATATAGATGATATATTGGTAACAGGTAGCATTGCCCAGATTGTCCAATCTTTTATCGCTAAGCTGAGCCACCAGTTTGCCTTGAAAGACATGGGGGATCTAGACAACTTTCTAAGCATTCAAGTTAAAAGAACAACTTTTGGTTTTCATCTCTCTCAGACAAAGAACATAACTGATTTACTGTGCAAGACCAAAATACAGCTTGCAAAAGGAGATTCATCTCCCATGACAACAGGGGAAAAACTGGTGAACCATGGTAATGATCCAGTTGAGCACACACAACTATATAGAAGTGTTGTAGGAGCATTGCAATATGCTACTATAACAAGGCCTGAGATTGCAATCTTAGTGAAGAGGATTTTGAGGTATCTCTCAGGCACTTTAGACTTTGGTCTACATTTGCAACATGTTCCTGAGCCTAATCTTGATATTACAGGCATCTGTGATGCTGATTGGGTGTCAGATCTTGATGATAGAAGGTCCACTTCTGGCTTCTATGCTTACTTTGGCTTCAATCTTATCTCTTGGTTTTCCAAAAAGCAGCACACAGTCTCAAGATCCTCAACAGAGGCTGAGTGCAGAAGCTTGGCAAGCTTAGCTGCAGAAATCACCTGGCTTCACTCTTTGCTCTCTGAATTGCAAGGGCTAATCAAGAAGACCCCAGTCATTTGGTGTGACAATCTTAGTGTAGTCATGCTTTCTGCTAATCCTGCACTTCATGCACGGACTAAGCATATTGAAATTGATCTCTATTTTGTGAGAGAGAAGGTGTTGAAGAAGCAGGTTGATATTCGCCATATTCCAGCAGTTGATCAAGTAGCTGATATTCTTACTAAAGCTAACTCCAGTTCTCGCTTTGCTCTTATGCGAGGCAAAATCAAAGTAGAAAGTTTTTCTATTGAGTTTGAGTGGGATCTTAGGAATAAGGATAAGGAGAGTTTACTGAGAGTTTACCGCTGGTGTACAGTTGTTAGCCTGTATTGAACAGTATTGAATAGTTTGATAGTATTGTTAAAGATCTACCACGTGTCTGTATATTAGTGGCTCCTTGTAGAGTTGGTTAAAAGTTACCTAAAGTCACTATCATTTATTCAACTGTGCAACGAACAATTTCTGACTATGAGAATAAATTCTTTTAGGTAACATTTGGTATTATTTTTGAAATCTGTTATGTTTTTAAATTCTCTGAATTTGAGATTATTTTGAAAATAATTCTGAGAACGTTTTGGAAATTGTGTTTGGTTTTATTTTCTGAGTGTATGTTTTGAGAAACAAAAAAGTGAAACTGTGTTTGGTTATATTTTTGAAAACCAGTCATTTTATAAGTATTTTATAAAAACATATTTATGTTTGATTTAAAAAAAATTTATTATGAATACCAAAAATTAAAAATTAATAAAATTTTTTAATTGAAAAATAAATTAAAAATTAATAATCATAATATTTAAGTAATTACTATATCAATTAAATCTTAATTAATCATAATAATTAAATGGGAGAAATGGGAAAAATGAAATAAGAGAAAACAACTTTTAGTCGTTTTCAATTTTACGTTGGGAGCAAAGGAGATTTTGGATTCGTTTTGAAATCTGTTTTCAAAAACAATATAAACCAAACACAATTTCACACCGATTTTGAAATCGATTTCCTAGGAAATCGTGAAATTAGTTTTGAAAACAAAACCAAACACGCACTTAGGGGGAGTTTGGGGGAGGTTTTGGAGATGTGGTTTTGGGGTTTGGAAAAAAGTTGGTTTTGGAGAATATGTTTGGGAGAAAAAACTGTTTAGGATGAAAAATTAAAAATTTTAAAAATTCTTTTAGAAAAAAAATATCAATATGGATCTTGTTTTGTTCCTCTCGAAATTCTATGCAATTTAAAAAAAAATCATCTCATTTGGACTTGTATACAAAAAGTTATGAATTTTTAAAGTTTGGAGTTTACTGTAGCGTTTTGGAGATGTAAATAGTAAAAAATAAGAAAGTTTTGGAAAAAAGTAAAAATTTGGGGGCTGAAGACAGCCCCCCAAACGAACCCTTAGATTCCCAGTTCTCTTTCCTGTTTCTTTCCCTTTCTTGTTTCTTTACGTATCTACATAACATATGAAATAGATATATTGTCTATTAAATCTGTATTAAGTTTGGTTGATTATTACATTTTCATTTTATTAATCTTTTAAGAAGAAATTTCATTAAACTCGTTAAGAAGATATAAAGACAGTAAATATTATAAATGATTACAAACCATTCAATAAGAATAAATTCATCTGTAAACTCTTATGTTTAAAAGAAAAGATATATACTTGAGATCCAATAAAAAGGATATACCTTGATACTTGATACATTAAAATCGAGTATATAAAAGATCTTTATGATAAAATCCTAACAATCTATAGAATTTCTCGATCAATGAATAGAGTGTCAAAACTTAAAAATACTGGTGCGATGATTAACTCTATATAGAAACCAACTTTAATATGACCAAAACATCGCTAGAATTCATTATCGTGAATAAACAATCAACATAGAAAGTGGGGGAGCAGTAAGAAGTACACTATTCTTGCGTAAATAAAGCACAACTTGGAATAAAGAGGTGCAAGTCAAATTAAATATTGCTTCTTATTGATCTTCCCCAATAAGACTACCATCCACTTTAAGCATACATGGCAGAATAATTAAGGAAAATTTAGGGGGAAATGATTGATTCCCAAGAGAGGTATTCGCGTGAAAAATGTAACATTATAATGAAAATGCTTCTACTCACCTTCCCTCCCCCCATGAAAAAAAAAAAAAAAAAAGAAAACTTCCTACCTCATAAATTAGAATATAGACCATATACACTATATGGTTACACATACATAATCTAACAGTAATGTCACACCGAACTCTATTATAAAATATGAAATTTGACTCCTATATCCAAAATTTAAAAAAAAAATCAAATATATTATGTGACGTCCCCCACCACGTACGTTACCATACCAACCAGTCGAGCTCTGACGCCGACCACGATGGCTGGCAACCTCGTGGGTCGTCATCCTCTTACTTAACTTAACTTTCCATTCTTAACGTTTTCATCTTATAGCGGAAGCAATTTCTATAGCAAATTTTTTTTTTTTTTTTTACTTACATACTATACCTATCTCTATCATACTCTTATAACACATATTTCATAACTTTCTTTCTTTCATCATCCTTTTTGAACGCTCAGCGAAAGACTCATGGTAGTACCATACCCTTGCCCAATCCCTTGGCACGTGCAGATCCGTCTGTTGTCCATCATATTACTTTAAACTAGCAGGTTGCTTACCTGCAACATATAAACAACTAATGAGCTAGATGCTTAGTAAGTTCAAACATACATTCATTAACTTATAAATACTAGTAATATATATTATTACTAGAATATATGTCATCACGTATATACACACCATATACATCATTTATACATACCCTTAAAACATAACATAAAATATGAGCTTCATCATGCTCGTTTATCTCTTCGTTCATCGTTCTTATCATTCTAATCCAATCTTTTCATTTCTTTGCTTTTCATTCCTATCATTTCTTAACTTTCTGTTCTAAACATTTATAACTTTCTATCGCTTTATCATCGTCTCTTAACATTTCGTATCTTAAAGCTAGTAACATATACACTAGCACAACATCACGTAAAAACGTGTCATTTCATACATATAACATCAAACACATCACATCACATATATAATTCTATCATGTTCTTTTAACTTCGTTTTATTATTTTTCATTGATTTCATTGTGTTGTTCTTTCATATCGTTCGTTTCTTTTCTTTTCTTTTCGTATCATTTTTTTTTTCTTTCCACTCTCTTTTTCCTTGTTTTTTTTTTCTCACGCACTCTCCTTTTTTTTTTTTTTCTTTTCACGCTCTTTTCTTTTCTTTTCTTTTCACGCTCTTTTCTTTTCTTTTCTTTTCACGCACTCTCTTTTCTTTTCTTTTCACGCTCTTTTCCTTTCTTTTCTTTTCTTCTCTTTTCCTTTCTTTTCTTTTCTTTTCTTTTCTTTTCACTCTTCTTTCGTTTGTTTTCTTTCCACTTTCCTTTGGTTGGGCCCGTTGTTTGACGTACCTAGTTGCGCGCGGACAGTGGGAGGAGGGGGAGCGACCCACCAACCTACCTCACAGTCACATAAAAACCGTACCTTCGGGGTTGGTCCATCCTATAATCTACCGCACCTTCGGGGTAGCGCCACATCTACGCGGAGGATATAGACCGGAAGTCTCGACCTTGTAGGGAGACCGATACGCCAATAACTTAAGTTTTCAGTCTTATTATCTTGTAGGCTTTTATTTTTCTTATATTGATTTTTCGTTGAACATCTTTTTCTTTCAAAAACATAACACATATAGCACATATTACTTATATAACATCACATCACATCATAACAAACAAAAACATGTTTTGTTACGTGTAGACAATTATTCTTTGTTCGTCTTATCATTTGCATCATTCCATCAATCATAGCCTATCGATCATAGCCTATCGTTTTATTCCATCAATCACATCTTATCATTATGTTCTAATCCTTTCATCATACCTTCCATCATAACCTATCATTGTTTTTCTTTCTTGTCTAACTCTTTGCTTTCATATCATTTTTCATAAAACATTCATCATACCTTTTATCATAACCTATCATTGTTTTTCTTTCTTGTTTAACTCTTTGCTTTCATATCATTTTTTTTATAAAACATCTATTCTTTCGTCCTCATAAAACATCCATTTCTAAATTCTTTTCCTCACCGATCATAATTGCTCTATCAATCATAACTTAATTTCCATAAAACTTTTCATAAACACCTATTCTTTCCTTTCATATCTCATCTCTTTCCTATGCATTCTATCATAATATTCTCATTCTTACTCTTTCCATTCCTTTATCCCTCTTTATCACATCGTTACTCTCATAAAGCTTTTATAATACCTTTCCTTCGTAAATTCAATATATACATATATTTATATATATATATATTTTTATAAATTAATTATTAAAACATATCTTTTAACATCATCATAGCATTGTTATAGCATTTACTATAGCATCATCATAAATCACATCATGGCATATACATACAAAACATATAATACTATAAGCTTGTTCATAGTTACAGACGGGTAAATGTCTGAACTTACTCATAGCGTGCTTATCCTTTCTTAAAATCCATTGACGTCCTTTCTCGCGTCGGGATTGGATTCCTACAAACAAATTTTGTCCGTTAATCACATTTTCATCTATAGCTTTTATTTTATAAAAAAGCTTGATTCTGATCTTATAACCCTTAATTATAGCCTTAGGACAGCTTTTTAAACCTTAATGGCCATTTTCGAATTTTTTCTCCAACTTTTGAAAAATTACGATTTTACCCCTAACTTTTGACAAAATTACAATTTTTGCCCTTGACGTAATTTTTCATAACTTAAACCTCAATTTTGACTTTTACAAATTTCATTCACCTATTCCGAGGTCATTGGGGCTCTTTTCCCATAATTTGATAATCTTTGGGCAAAATGACTATTTTGCCCCTAATGGGTCGTTTAACCATAACATTTTCATTTTCATGCTTAGACTGGATTTTCTAAACCCAAAATCATTTAATTAACTTTCTAAATCTTATCGGACTTTTTCTGGATCAATTCTTATCATTTTACCAATTTTCACATTCCCGGCCCTCGGGAAGTACTATTTGAACCTAAAAATCAATTTCATGTTTTTCTTGCGTTCTAGGGTTTCGAAGGGTCGGTTTACTAATCGTACCTTACCCATTCCTTTTTCCTTACCCCAATTCCTCGAGGGGGCTCGGGTTACCTTCCCGATCATATTTTTACCCCTCGTTTCCCATATTACCCCTGGTGCCATTTTTAGAAATTTCGGCAGCATTTCCCCTTAATTTTTGAGGTTCCAGCGTTTAGGAAACGCCTGAAAACCATCTATCCTAATCTAATTCTATCACGTACTATACCAGAGGCCTAGATTTTACGTAAAACTTGTACCGTTTACGTAAAATCTTTACATCATCACATATTTTTCTTTTTCTCCATTACAGCCATTTTCTTCTTTTTATATACATTCTTTTTCCATAATTTTCATACTAAAAATCATAAAATCATATAACAGTCCCAAACAATTAAATTGCGGAACGAAAAGGGGTCGGAATTTATACCGAATTGCAGTCCGGTCTCGACGGCATAAACCCTAATTCTCCGTTCTTCATATTTGAGGTCCCGTCTTGCAATTCCGACTCCACGGATGCGTCCGGAACGTCGAAAATAGGCCAACGGGCCAAACTTCCATTTTCGGTCAACGGTCGCCGTTGACCGCCGTTGACCGGCGGCGACGGTGGCTAGTAGGTAGTCCATTTTGAAGATCTCGACGAGAGGAATCCATTGGTAGCCTCAATTTCACATTTGGAGGCCCCAATCGTCGGAAAATGCCCTCGAAAGTCACGGCCATGGCGGCGACGGTGGAGCTCCGCCGTGCCGGACTTTTTCCCCGAAATTGATTGAGGGCTTTTGCTCCCCTCTTCACTGCGACCATTTCTGTACAGACGGCGTGCTTCAACTCGGCCGGAATCGGCAGTTTCGACGGCGGCTCCACGACGGCGTTTCGCCGGATTTTTCGAAGCTCGGGCGGCGCGATTCCGCCGGTGTTGAGGCGATCCACCACCTGGGTTTTGTAGTACTCTTCACCACGAACATTTTGGGACCGGTTTCGTGGCAAATGGTGGCCGGACGGCGGAGAAATCTCGCCGGGAAGATTTCGGCTCCGGCGACCTTCAGGCGGCGCGTGCGGCTTGCTCCGGCGGATGCTCCGTCGCGTCGACCCACCATCGGACTCAGCTCGGCGAGAGCTTTCCGATGACACCGGCGGTGTCGAAAACGGACACCGTTTCCGATGGTCGGTTACTGTACACATTCGGCTAGAGAGAGAAAGAGAAATGTAGAGAGGGAGAGTTCATGGGCAAACGAGGAAATTCCGCTTTTTCCCCGCTCTTTATATACTTTTTCACCCAAAATTTCAACACGGGCTATCCTGACTAATTTCGGCGTCCTGAATCCAAATATATCAGTTTTATTTTCATCTGAGATCATTTTGACCAATTTCCGATACTGTGAATTTTTGGTCAAAAATTACCCTTGTACTCAATTATCAAATTTGAGCGTGCTGATAGGCTATCCTGACTAATTTGGGTGTGCTGAACCCAAATTTATCAGTTTTATGTCAAAATAATATTATCTTGACCTACTTTTTGATACTGTGAGTGGTACACACGTGCACACACATAATATCACTATTACTCATTTTTCATCCTTTAACATTGTTAGAACATTTTATTTAATTCTAAACTATATTAAATCACTTAATTTTACATTTTAACGCTTAAATTCATTGTGTAATTATTTTTTGAAAAAATGTGAATTTTCCCGGTTGTTATATTATTTTATAGAATGGCTCAAAAGTTGATAAAATAGAAAATGTGTGACCACAATAATATTGCACCACCAAAACAGATGCTTCTGATCTTCATGCTATAGCCTTCTCCTTCTGGTGTTCTCCCAACCAAAGACAAGTTGCCACGACTTTGACTCCTTTAACACCGCAATCATTTGTGAAGAATTCTCCACACGTCTAGCCTCTTATTTGATCGAGCTGTTGACCAAAAACAAAAACAAAAACAAGATCTGCTGCTTCCAATCATCAATTGTCTTCTCGTCTTATATTTCTAATAAAATAATAGTCATATTTTCGGATATATGTTTGATTTTTTGGATACATGTATTCCCAACTTTTTGCTACCTTTGATTTTTCAAAGCAACAGTTCTTTTACGTCTTTCTTTTTTGTTTTTCGTTTGCAATTTATTACTATTATTGTTTTTGGTATTATTTTGCATTTATTTCATAACAGCGACCATTTAAAAAAGTCAAAAAGATCATCAAAGCACTAGAAGAATGTTTAAAAGTGATGCTTTGCACTGTCCCCTACAAACAAGATTAGTATACTCAAGTATCAAAGTACCGATCATTCAAAAGTAATAATGGTCGTGGAGAAATGAATTATGTGATTCACCCTAGAAAGAAGCACTAAAGTAATATCCTTATTTAAGAGGGGTGGAAATTCTTAAAGAAATATCCTTATTTAAGGGGTGGCGACCACAAAAAAAAAAAATCATTAGCAGAAAAAAAGGAAAAAAAAAAAAACCATTAGCCAAAAAAAAAGGGGGGAAAAAAAATAAAGCACTACTTCGAAAGAAAGGCAACTAAAATACTAAAAAAGAATGGTCATATTTACATCCCAAATATTGTTAAGTACCTAAAATTAATAATTATTTCATAATGTAAACATATGAAATCCATTTTTAAATACCAGATTTAACCTCTTATATATCCACTTCCATTTTAATTTTAATTTGTTTTAAATAAAATAAATTAACAAATCAAAAAAAAAAATACGTCGTCTAAAAAAATGCTACTTTTTCATTCTCAAAAAAAGAAAATATAAAATATCTATAAAAATTAGGAAAAAAATTAAAATTTTTTATGGCAACATCACTTCCAATTAAATGATTTAAAAATTAATCAGTAACAACAAAACTGTTCTAAAAAAAATTCGTTAATGACATCTATAAAGAATCATTTAAAAAAAAAGGAATTATTTATATATACTAAAAGCAAAGAAAAAGAACACATAATACTAAATAATTAAAAATACATACTACATACTTTAATAGTTGTTCAATCTTCAAGAAAGTTGCTTTCTTTTGTTTTTGTTTCATTTGCATGCTCCATCGAAAATTTTCATGTAGTTATAAAGATCTTTTAAGAAAAATTTGGCTAAAGATGGTTTATAAAACGAAATTAACACTAATCAAATTTGTAGGGAATCTTTTTTGTTTCTTTAAAAAATATTATTTCCATTATATTAATGTGGTGTATGTTTTTTAGTTATTTTATATTAAAATAGATTATTTGTATTTATGGATATGTGGTGATATGAGAATTATTAATGGGTTTTAAGATAATTTTATTGTAGAGTAAAAGTGTAATAAGAATATTTAATAATTTAGGGGGGTTGTTTATTAATATCGGATGAAAACAGAAGCACTCAATAAATAAAAAATGCTTTTGATTAAGCTTTCAAGATAAGAAATGTATTAACCACTTAAATTGCTTCAAAAATCCAAAAAGTTTCATTCCTCGCGGTCATTATAAATTATTTACGTCGGCAATGCTTTTTTTTTTTTGAATGCTTCTACTTTACTTGAATAAGAATACACATAAATCAATTGTATAAGTAAAGATAAAGTACACACTAGCTAATGACAAGGCAACTGAAAATTTTCACGTATAATTTAAATAAGGAAAAGTCAATAAAGTCAAACTACCACACCTTTTATTTTATGCTTTTCATCGATTGTGATACTGCCGCTATTCCTTTCATGTAGACTACATTCCTTTTTTTTTACCATGATAATATTGCATATTTCCAATTAGCTAATCTAAAAACCACAAGAAAAGTTGTTTTTTTTTTAAAAGGCATCAGCCAAACTTTACATGCTTGAAGGTTATTTATAGACCATCCAGGTTCAGAAAAGGAAAACCAGCTAGGTGGTTATTCAGTCTCTGCTGACTCTTTCCCAGTTTATGGGGGCGGGGCCAAATTCGGGGGAACCAGACCATTGTATTGCTGCACAACCAAAACTGATGCTGTTGTAGAGAAATCCGGTGAAGTAAACAAACTCCCCACCGGCCCCAATTCTGGGCAATCACTCCCCTTGTTTAAAGCTAAGGCGACTTGCCCCACAGGCGTTCGACCAACCAGAAATAGATTACAGTGATCAATCTCATGGATCACGGCAATGGCATGTTCCGAGTTTCGAACAGCTTTGTCTTCATATTTGATGGAGTCATCACCGGCCTTTTTCTGCTTGAACTCGGCCAGGAACTTCTCGTCTACTGGGTCCAAACTGGTGGCAGAATGTTCTCCCATGTCAACTCGTGCTATCTCCCTAGGGGTGAACAAAAAATCCGAAAACCCAAATAACCCACCCAACCCACCCAAGGAAAACCCGACGGGTTAGGTCCACGTCAGACCCAAAAAAAAATCGGGTTGACCCACCTAACTCAATGTCAAATTGGGTGAGTTCGGGTTGGAATTCTAAAACCCGATCAAAACCTAACCCACCCAATGAATGTGTTTTTTTTTTTTTTTTATTTAGAAAAAATATAATGATTAAGTTAAGCCAATTTTGTTGATTCGACTGTCATTTCCCATTTATGCCTCCCCCCAAGCCAAAGTTCGTGCCTTGCCCTTACCAAACCCGATGTCCCACCAGCTTCCTCCAATCGTCCCTTTCTTTGATCATCGGCCGTCACCCCTCGACGTATTCATTTTTGTCTCCCCAAGCCCGTGTTCATCTCGTGCCTTACCCTTGCCCAACCCTAGCCGCCACTTGCCACTAGCCTCCCATGGTCCTTCCTTCTGTTAGGATTTAGGAACAAGATTTCAAGTTTATTTCAATTTGCCTAACTTTAGTTCTTGTTACTACACACATTGGAGTTAGAGATTATTTTTGTGAAATAGATTTGATTGTTTGTGGTTGATATTTCTTAGTATTCATTAAAAGCATGTTTTAATTAGTTCTTATTGTCTTTATATGACTTCTTTATATGAATATTTGAGCTTGTATTTTGATTTGTGATTAAATTTTTAAATCATGTTTTATTATTTTGTTTTTATAAATTACGGAACCCGACAAACCCGAAAAACCCGTCAAACCCACCCAAACTTTAATTGGGTGGGTCGATTTTGTATATTGGGTTAATTGGGTGGGTGTAAAAATTTTTCAACCCACCCAATCTTCATTGAGTGGATTGAAAAATGCCAAAAATCTACCCAACCCACCCGACGAACACCCCTAATCTCCCCTGCAGCCTGGGGTTCCACTCGAAAGCGAATAACTAGAAGTTTGATACCAGGGTGGTCAGCCATACGAGCGCCATAAGCAAGGGCCTCTCTGTCATCTTTACCCCCAAAGAAGAGAACCATGATGAAATAAGAATGTTACTTGCAGCCACATGGCTAGTTCCACCAAGTCCGCGATCAACGAAGATTCCAACCGAACAAGGCGCACGCTCAAGTACCCTCCGGTTGACCCAGTGGAAGTCACTTCGGGTAACCTCCAATCTGCCATCCAGCCTTTGGTGCTTATGGAATGGGAGGATTATGATTGAAGCTATTTTTTCCTCAGCAGCGGTGCAAATGTCCTCGTGCATATCAGACATTGAAGAGATCACTGTCATTGGCCTGACTGACACACGTCCTAGTTGCCGGTAAGCCTCAAATGCAACTACAAGATTACCAGAGTATGATCGGTGGCCCTTGTTCCAAAAGGGCAATCCATTTCTTCTCGCCTTGTGTACCATTAGTATAGCTGATGACCTCTCGGAAAGCTCCATGAGGTGCATTGCATATACGCGGAGTTCTTCATGCTTCTCAGTTCCTCTTGAGGACTCAAGCAAGTTCAACAATGATGGAACATTTCTTGCGCTATGGAAACAGGCCAAAATCCTGAGCTGAGTGTTTGGATTTTTCCTCTCAATTGTTCTGTGCTTGTAATCAGCCATTCTTGCCCTTTTTGCTGGTTTATAAACTGAAATTACAAGGGCAGTGGTGATGAAGGTAGTAAAGACAGCCATTAGAATCATGACGGCAAAAGTTTGGTCATTCAAAACCTGCAAATGAAGAATGATAATATGCAATTAATCTTCCAACTAAAACAAAAAAACAATATTCCATTCGGAAAAAAATAAAATTAAGTAAGAATTCACCAGCGTAGTAGAATTACCTTTCTGTCTTTACCAATGTTGAGGGCAATGAGTTCCACCAAGCCTTTAGTGTTCATTAGGAACCCAAGTGCTAAAGCCTCACGGAGAGGCATTTTGCAGGAAAGCGACACCAAAACAGTGCCAGCTATCTTCCCGAAACAAGCCGTGAATATAACTAGAACCAGAAGACCCCATGATTGGGGACCCTGAATGGTGGCTACATTGGTCTTCAATCCACTTGAAACAAAGTACAGAGGAAGGAATAGACCGGTTACAAGATCCTCCACTTTTTCCGTAAGAGCGCCAGCAAGTGGACCATCCCTTGGTAAAAGAACTCCAATGACAAAAGCGCCAAACATGGCATGAATTCCAATGGCATCGGTAATAAAACCAGCAACTAGAACAGCAGCCAATGTTGCACATATGTATATCTCATCAACCGGTTCATCTTCGTGACATCTCTGAGAAATCCATTTGAAGATCGGAGGGGCAATGAAAGTACAGATGATTGCGAAGATACAACCAGATAGAAAGACCCACAAGGGGACCAAGTGAGATTGGCCCGAACCAGATAAGGCAACGGTGAGAGCAAGAAGAATCCAGGCAGCTACATCATTGACAGCCGCAGCTGACATAGCCATCCTACCAACGTCCGTGGTCAAAATTTTCAACTCACCAGGAATACGAGCTAAGACAGGGAAGGCAGTTATTGAAAGGGCCACCCCCATGAACACTACGAATGCAGCGCCACTGACACCTTTAGATATGGTTGCTCGGAATATAACCAACTCCTAAAGCAAATGGAAGGCTGATTCCTGCTATTGCAATGCTCATGACTTTTTTCCCAGTCTGGCGAAGGGATTCAGGATCCAACTCCAGGCCTGACAAGAAGAGAAAGAATAGAACACCGAGATTTGCGAGAGTTTCCAACACAGTTAGACTCTTGTCTGGAAAAATTGCGTGGAGATAAATTTGGTTCCGTCCCAGAGCTGATGGCCCAAGTATTATCCCTCCCTGGCAAACAAAACATAAAATAAAGTGTGAGCTGTTGCACGGTAGATATTAGATCATCATTGAGCTTCAGCCTTATATCAAGCTAATACAGCAAAACTAACTGCTTGATTTAATTAGAATGGATTACATCGATCGGTTCAGAATAGGGGCTGCGATCTAGAATCGTTTTTTCCTTGCTCAAACCCTCCCTTTTTATGAGTTAAGATCCATCCTCCCTTTTACTAAACCATGGTTGGCCGCAGAGCAGTTTACCGGGCAAATTTATGTGTTGTGATGATCCCTTTCATGCTGGAAGATTAGCAAAAATTTCTCTTTGTGGGTATCAAAGAGTACTACAAAAGTTGATACCAATAGTTCCTTCTTCTTTCACTACTTAACCAAACAATTTATTTTATCCAAAATAAGTTTCTAGATTATTATGGCCAGGACTACAAACATCAAAATGGAAAAGGCTTAAAAAACCAAAATCTATCTATTGTGCTTATAAACGTTTTACAAACTTCTGAGAGCCAAGAAACTAATTTTAGCCCACAAATTGGGCATCTTTTGGACGACAAACTTTGAAATGCAATTCTATAACATTCAAGCAAAAAAAGAAGAAGAAACTTACAATAATCTCCGCAACAACTCGCGGCTGTCTTAGTGGCCTCATGAGAAAAGCAAGGCCTCGAGTGACCACAAGTACCAAACAGATCTGCAAAATAGCCAGAGGGAGTGCAAAGTGAAGAGGGTTATCACCCTGGAATGCACCATTGGATGAAGCCTTCATCGGAGAAGGACAAACTAGTCCCATTCCCGCAGAAGTAGCATTCAAACCCATTTCACGTGATCGAAGACTCGACTGTAATAGCAAGCCCGGCTTCAGCCTCCACAGTGTAGCGCTCTTAACAAGCTTTGGTACTACAGTGGTTTCAAACCTTCCTTTTTAGGCCATTAACACAATGACATATAAAACAATACAGAAAAATCAAAAGCCTTCCAGAAGAACAAGTCCAACCAATCACTAAATTTTCCAAGACTAATAAAAACATTAAAAGACACACACACAAAAGGCTACACTATGAGTTTCTGCAATTTGTCATCTGATTAGGCAAAGATAACTAAATCAGCAAATATCTAACTAGAAACTTCCCAGTTTTTTTATTATTATGTTTTTTGAGCTTTCATAATTATTAGAGATTTCAAAACAAAATTATCTTCACGATTTATATTCGCCAACCCAATACAGGAATGCAAAAAATATACACATATGTACACAATAAAAAAAAATACAGAGAGAAAACAAAAAAAAAAATTGTGGCAAAACCAATGGTGTATATGCATAAAGAAAGATAAACCAATGAAAGGAAATCGAGAAGAGAGACATTGGAGAGAGAAAACAGCAAAAACAAGATCAACTGTTAAGTGGGTGTGTGGAGTTTGGATAAGAGCACAGACTTGAATCGGCCTAAGCCGAGGGTGTGTAGTTGGGGATGTGAATAAAATTGCGGCAAACGGTAAAGGAAGACTTTTTATAATGAAAGACGACGCGGCTCCACTCAAATGACATGTGGAAATCATTAACGTTATGACTTCGATTGACAAACCAACTCAAAACAGAAATGCAAACGGGGATTTTTCATTTTAGGACCCAAAAATGCATAGTCGGCGTCATGTCACCAGTTCTATAAGAGACATTTAATCAACAAGATATAGTATTTTGGCGGTCCTTTCCTTTTGTTTTCGGTTGGATTCCTCCTTTTTTTTTTTTTCTTACCGTTTTTTTTTCCCTCCCGCTAAAGTTCTGTGCAGCAATTGTACATAATAGTGCTTTTACACTTAATTTAAATTTATCATCTCAAATTAAAAAAAAAAAGGTTTTGATATTAAGTAGTTCTTTTTTATCTCTTAGATTATATTTGATAATACAAAGAAAAAGGTGAAAGAAAAGAGTTGTACATTACCCAAATGATGTACCACTCTTTCAAGAGAAAGTAATCATTTTCTTTATAATGTTTAATATAATAAAAAGATAAAAAAAAAACAAAAATTATCTTTCTTATTTTATTTATAAAATTACAACTTAATCTTTTTTTAATTTACTTATTATCTTTTTATAATTACTTCAATAAAGAAAAAAATCTTTATTGTTAACAAGGATATTATTATAATTTTAATTAAAGTGATTTCCTCAAAAAATCTTTTCAATTTGAAAAAATTAAACTTGTGGTCTTTTGAGAGACTGAGATTTTCTTTTCTAATCTCTTCTTCCCTCCCTTTCCTCCTATAAACAATTATAATCATCATAAACTTTTTATAAATACCTTTATCTCTTTCTTTTCTTCTACTTTTCTCTCTTAAGAAACATAACTTTATAGTTTTTTTTTTTTTTTTGCTTTTTTTTCCTCTTGTGAAAGTTTTGAGTAGTAGTTGTAGGTATATATTAACAGTAATTTCATACATAATTATCTCATAAACAGTAAAATATAAATTGCTCCTTCTCAAGTTCAAAGGGAAAAAAAAAAAAGTTTTGAGTAGCTCTTTTAAGTCCCTTAAAATCTCAAATAATGTCCCCTTTTGAAAAAAAAAAATATTTTTTTTCCCTTATAATATCAATAGATTCTTTACAATGATATTAATAGAAAGGTGTAAGACATCCCTAATTCTCTTATTTTCAATTAAAAAAAATAACATTTAAATTGAAATTTTTACTTTTTATTTTATTTTATGTATTTACGTAGTTCCATTAGAAAAACAAAAAAGGGGCTAACTTTTAATGTTTAAAGTAAGACCACCCCACCTTTCTACATTATGTTTTTCTTCTATTGTAATGCTTGTTGCATTTCCTTTTATGTATTAAAAAAAGTGATAGAAAACAAGATTTAAAAAACAAAAAAAAAATGATTGGTTCTGATATATTTATTAACGAATTGAGCTTACAATAAAACAATATTTTATAATTAAAATTAATTAATTTAATTATAATTTTTATTGATTTTTTTTCAAAAAATTAAACCCAAAATTTTAAATTCAGATTTAACATCCAAACGAATATGAACGTAGCAAAAATGGGCTTCGTGCATTTACTAAAACAAAACAAAAACAAAAAATCGTTTGGCTTAATGCAAATACAAAGTATAAATTCTCAATCGGGTAATCGATGCATAATAAGAACCGTGAAAGTGTATCATCGTGCATTTCTGCCTGAGTCTGAAACGGTTTGTTATGGAGGAAAAGTTTTTGTATTTTTTTTGTCCCCTGTTTTCTGTTTCAACGTTTTTTTTTTTTTCATTTTAATCCATTATTTGTGTTGATAAATTTATTTCATATTAGTCCATTAATCTTTTCAATCTTTTTTTCGTGTCTTTTTTTTTTTTTTCAAATCCTTGTTGTTTTTTTTTAATGTTTCTTTTACTGATTATTTTAATTTTTCCTTATTTAGTTAGATTTTCTTAATATAACCGACACGTGCATCTCACATGCTTTAGATTAGTTATCGATAAAATAGCAAACAATTCCAAATCAAATCGAATCATAATGATTCCCATAATTTGCCTTTTCTTCTTTCTCGATGCAAATTAAAAGGATCCATTTGCGTGATTGTCCATTAAAATATTCATTACTTAAAAGTCAAGTACCCTCCCCTTCTCTATTTTATATTTTTCTTCTATTAAGATTTAAAAAGAAAAGAAAAGCTCGGAGGGTTGAAGAAAGATTGTATCTTTCTTCTAATTTTAAATTAGAGGTAAGATTATCTTTAAATTATGTATATAATGGTACATGGATATGATTGTCATTCTTTTTTGTTAAAAAATGGATAGAAAAACAAAGTTATATGTTTATATTCAATATCAATTGGCTTTATTAGAAGTCCAACTGCCGCATCTTCTTGTATTTTTGTCCTTTATTTTCTTAATATTTCCAACCCTTTTACTCTTTTAGAGAAAAAAAAACAAAATTAAATAAGCAAAAGGAAAGAATGTGTTAATGTGGTCTGATACATGGATTAAAATATTAAGAGCTCGTTTGGAAGGAGTTTTGAAGATTTTTTTTCTTTTTTTTTTAGAAATAAGTAGTTTTGGAAAATATATTTGAAGAAAAAAACTGTTTTAAATGAAAAAAATATAAAATCTTAAAAATTTATTTAAAAAATTATCAATTTAGATCTTATTTTGTGTCATTTGAAATTTTATGTAATTTTTTATAAAAAAAATATTTCATTTGGACTTATATATATAAAATTATAATCTATTAAAATTTTGAATTTATTATAACGTTTTAGATATGTAAATAGTAAAAGTGATGATGAGGTGAAAAAAAATAACAAAAAAGTTGTTTTAGAGACCAAAATTTGGTCTTCAAACGAGCTGTAAAAAATAAAAAAAGACAATTTACTAGTAAGTAAAACTGAGAATTGATCTCAAAATTTTAAGATAAAAAGGAGAGAATTAAATACAAAAGGAAACCAAACTAAACAGTACGTGTTAAGGTTAAAACAACTTTCTTCATTCCTTCAAAAAACATTTTATTATTAGTGAATATCTTCGCTTGGATGGGAATCAATTTTACGGTTCCTTCATGAGTAGAGATTCTGTTCTCCTGTCTGATTAAATGTAATCAATCCTTGACGATGATCCTTAACTTCAAAGAGAGTTGTTCATTTACATAAATATTTTGTAATAGAAACACTATAGTGATAGACTCTCATTAAAGCACATCATGAAATTAAAGAGGTGCAAGTCGATTAAAAATTGCTACTTATTAATCTTCCCCAGTAAGACTACTATCCACTTTAAGTATACGTGACAGAGTAATAAAGTAAAAAATAGAGGAAAACAATGGCTCTTAAGTCCTAACACAATCAAAAGTTTGATTCCCAAGAGAAGTAATATATAAGGAAATACTTTTACAACACTTCTCCATAACAACTGAGAAGTATTACTCTATAACAAGCAAAATATAGTTGACAAGACTATAAACAAGTAAAATACTTCCCACCCAAAAAAAGGTGGGGGGGACCTTCCCAGCTTAAAAATTAAAGCATAAATCAGAAACATTATTTGTATTCTACTCGTTACTGGAATTTGACAACATGGTTCTGGCCAAATATAAACACATAGACAACAAAATTCTCAATATGACCCCTTAAAAACATCTCGATATGACACAAAAGTTGAAGTAGGAAAGGAGCACAACGTTGTTGCAATACCAAAACGGATGCCACTGATGTTCGCACTCAAAGCCTTAGCCACTGCACGTTCCTGTGTTCCCCCAACCACAAACAAGTTGCCTCAACTTGACTCCTTTAACACCGCAATTATTCTTGAAGAATTCTCCTAACATCTCACCTCCATTTGATTGAGCACAGACAAAAACAAAAGCTTTAGCTCCCATTCTACAATTACCTTCTCATCTTGTATTTCAAATGAAATTTTAAATTCATCTTTTTAGATATCTATATATACTAAGACAATATCTTATTAGAATAACTTTTTGCTATATTTGATTTTTCTCATGCCTATATACATGATCCTTGTGAACTTGTATATACTAAAAATAGCATTTCTCTTGTGCTTTTTTTTTTTTCCTTTGCAATTTATTATTTTTTGGGTACTATATTGCATTTGTTTCATTACAGCAACAATTAAAAAGAAAAAAAAAACCAATATGATCATCAAAACCCACTGAGCACTAGAAAAAAAAAAAATATATATATATATATATATCCTTAAAATGGTGCTTACCAAAGACTCCTACAAACAAAAAGTAGTTTACTCGGGTATCAAACACCAATCATTCAAAAGTCGTAGTGAAAGAAGCACTAATGTCCTTATTTAAGGTGGTGAGGGAAAAAAAAAAAAAAGCACTACCTCGCACGTGCAACTTAAATTAAAAAAATAAAATAATAACGCTCGATTAAACGACCAAGAAAAGACAGGCATTGCCTAACATTGCTTAAAAAATCCCAAAAGTTTCATTTGCAAGAGGGGTATTGGCAGGGCATTATAAATTTACAAGGGTAAAGTTGCCCACACTGGACAAGGTATGTGGTTAATTGTATATAAAATATAAAATATAGGTTATGTAGTTTGTATTAAATTGTACTGTATTATTATATAATAATATATATTTGAAACAATACACAATATTTATATAATTATAATACTTAAACTTTTATAATACAACTTTTTTTTCCTTTCGGTTGTTAGTCCTCGTACCTCTAATAAAAATTATAGTTAATTTAGAAAAAAGGATAAATATAGTTTAAAAAGGTGTTACAATCTTAATTGGTAGTATGAAAATATTTATGTTAATTATAAATGAGTTAAATACCTAATTAGTTTTCATTTTGTTGAAGATTTCATCACTTTTGCTTTTGCACTGAACTAATAAAATATATTGCTATTTAGGTTGGTGTTATTTTTTTTTTGTTTTTTTATTTAATAATAATTTGTTACCTTGTTGTAATTTTTTTTTTTTTTTGGATATGAAGTTTTCAGATCCAATGCAGTAATTGTTGGCGGGGGAAGGAGTTGTGGTATATATTCATCGTCATCATATATCATCGATACAATTGTGTTAATCAATGTTCCTTTGAGCTTGAAGTAGACTTAAAATATTTTAGTTTGATCTCTTAGTATTTCGATTATAGGTGGTAATATTATTGGATCTATACCTTCTTCCATTGTCAACGTAGACATGTTTTTTTATTACTGCTTGAGCTGCTCTTCCAAATATTATTATTATAATGTAACCAGTTTCATCTTCGACTTTTGTATTTAATTTGTACCTGCTAGTGTTAAAAAAAAGTGAGAAAATGTAAAAGAAAATAATTTGTTGTTTAGGATGTAATACATAATGCTTTGTAAGTAAATTTGTAAAGGATAGAGGGAGAGAGAAAGAGATAGGAAAAATCAAATTTAAAAATTTAGGGGAAAAAGAAAAGACATTATATAATATGTGTGTGTAAGATATTAAACTATGTTTGTTAACATGGTATTGGTATTGTAGTTAAATGACCGTAAATGTTACACCACCATCCACTTTCTGCCTTCTTTACTTGTTTATAATATTGGTGACAGGAATTGTAGTACTTACCTTACTGTATTTTAAACTAGAATATTGTTGCTCCCTTAGTAAATCTGATTCCCTTAGTAAATAAAAATTAGATGTTAGTTTTAATTGTATTGTATAATTTGATTTTGTAAATATTGTTTTGCCTATACTTACTTGATGCTCTAGATGATCTAATTTGTTTAGCTCGTCAATTGTTTTTCTGTTTTATAGTTTTTGTTGTTCAAGTGGTTGCATTTGCTTAATAGAAGCTGGCACAAAATCAATATATTGTGTTGTATAACGAAACCTACAAGCACAATAAATAAATGAATGTAGTTGGCATAGGTTTGTAAAATGTCGGATAATTATTTTTGTGTGATACGTAATATAAAGATGGGAAATGTTTGTTATCTTGTTTTTAATGTTATTGTTTCAGGTGTCTAAATTGATGTAGTATTTTATTGTGCTTGTGCTTGCAACATATGTATTCCCTATTTAGCAAGGAAAAGTTGTACTAAGTAATGTTTAGTTGATATAGTAGTGTGTGTCCATAGTTCATTACCTATATACTGTTTAATGGTCATAAAGGTGAAAATTATTATTATTGGATCATCCAAGGTCTTCAAAACATTTTCATCAAATTTTTCTGCAGTTTCTACTCATAGAGTTACTTGTAATTTATCACTCCTGCGCTTGAGAGAAAGTTAATGTAGAAATACAATAGTGATAATTAGTAAATATTTATTTAGAATATTTGTTATGAATGCTGTTAACATGATTACCTAATGTTTTGTAATATTAGTAACATGCCTATAACATCTGATATATATAAAACTAAAACTATTATTAATTTACAAAAAAAAAAAAAAGAATTTTTTATAAATTATATGTGTGTGTGTAAATTGTATAAAGATAATATCTATTAATACTTCATTGATATCAGTCCCTGGCAGTAGTTAGTCGAATTTTGTAAAATAAAACTTATGCAATAAAATATCTAGCTTCTCCTCTGTTACAGGGATAAACGATGTTGCCCTCGCAAATTGTAGCATTGCATAGTGAGGTATGATTTTGTATCTTGGTTTGTTTGGTATAATGTTAAAATTACTGATTTGATATATTTATCCTTCCACTATTTCCTCCGATAAATAGTCGACATGCTGAATCTAATTGATCTGTGTATAGCTTCATGCTGTATTTCATAAATACATTATTATTTGTCTTATTATTATGTGTCTTAGGGTGGTATAAAGGGATGTGAATATCATTTATTTTAAGTTATAATTGAATATGATATGCAACAATATAAAAGCAATTGAATATAACTTAGGATAATGTGAAGGAAAGCTCTTACCTCGTTATTAACTAAGACGCAGTTGAAGCTGATTAGGCGGCCTATTGTATAATTATTGTTGCGCCATAATCTATTTATATGAGCTTCTATTGATCCGTATAGTTTATTTGGCTTGAGTGAACATATTGACTTTGTCATGTCGCACCAACTATAGGAAAAATATTTATAGGATTAAGACTTGATGAATAAGTTTTCTATTTGTTGTTTGAAAAAATGGGTATTAGTTAACAATATATTAATAATGTTTAGTTGATGGCTTTATTTTTGTAATCATATAATGTTATGCAAAATTTCTCTGTAAACGATATTTTTAATATGACCCATATATTTTTTAATTAATTTATGGATTAATCTGTACAATCCTTTAGATGTTGTTGCCTTTGATAAGGCTACGTATAACCGACCAAGTGTAATAATATAATTTTCTAAGTAAATACTAATTTTGTTTAGCAATTGATCTTGGCTTTTATTTATTGTTATAACATGATAAATTTTTATAGGAAATTATCGTCTTTATAATCTCAAGGGCCATCTAGGTTCATTTACAATCATTTTTATTCTAGAAATATAAACCTTTTCATTTGAGTCTCCTATGTTTATGATTTGTCCTTCTATAATTCTGGGTGTCAATTGTGTAATGATGAGTCTTGTTCTATTATACAAACCAAATGATTGATTTTTGTTTCGTAACGACATTGTTAGAACTTTAATTTTAAGATTTAATTCATATGGTAATATGCAGTTGAAATTAGGTATGTAAAAATTTGTCAGGGTATAATAGATTAAGTTCGTCAATATTTTCAAATGAAGATATTATTGTATTATAATTATAATAAAATTTTATTCATCGAGTATTAAAGATGATATATAGTAATTGATATCATCTGCTGTTTTATTTTTTGATGATATTATTACTCGTTGTTGTACATATTCAACGTTGTTATAGTTTCATTGTATGTTTTTGTATATTATTTTTGAAATTTTTTCAATTGAATTTAATTGATTATGTATTATGCATTTTTCAAGTACTTTAATCCACATAGCATCTTCATTTTTTAGACTTTTTATTCCTTTAGCTATATCATTTCCAATGCTCAATATCCAATTTGAGAATTCATTAATTTCTATTTCTTCTTGTTCTATAATATTTGGGTGTTTTAACCTTATGTTTTATATTAATGTTAATAATTTGAAATGTGACCATAAATAAGAATTGCTTTTACATATGTCTATTATATATTCTTTGATCCAATTGGTATATTAAGTAATATTTACCGAAAATCACCATCTTAGATAATTATCATTTTACCAAATGGTTTGTTAAAATTATTTTTTAAATCTTGAAATATTTTATCCAAAGCTTCGAAACAACATTTGTCCATATTATTAACGATGTTTTCATCAATCAACTTTGCTAGTTGAGTTTTCTTTTTTATATAACAAGTGGAAACATTATCTATTAATAATAATATTCAAAATCTAAAGTGTACAGTTCTTTCTTTCGGTAATAATAATGAAACTATTCTAGAAGACGCAATTGCTAAGAAAATTTCATCATTTGATCTTATTTTAATGATGATTGCATTCCATAAATATGTTTTGACTGTTCCTTCGTCACCATGAATATACAATAGGTTTTACACTTTGTTTTGAAGTGATTCTATAATTTGTTCATAAATATATCATTTTTCATCATTTAAAATTTTTTTAAAATTATATTTTCTTTCTTTAATTTATTTGTATTGTAATCAAGCTCTTCTCACAATAGGTTGTTATTTAGATTGTTAATTAATGATCTGGTGGGAAGGGGTAAATTAAAACTTATTAAAATAGACAAATTTATGTTTAATAATTTTTTTTAACTCGTATAATACATAATTATATAATTCATTTTCTAGAATTCTAAAATTTAAATTATTAAATAGTGTTTAAACTATGTGAAATATCACCTATCATAGTTTTTAATGTTTTTCTAGTAAATTTGTTAGATTGTTAACATTACAAAATAATAAAATTATAATAAATAATTACTGCAATTGAGTTGACGTTAACCATAAAGAAGCTTCCGATATTGATTTGTCTCATTCTTTATCATTTCTTAATGAAAACAAAAGAAAGCAAAGAGTCGGAACACCCATCCAGGTAAGAGACCCTCCCAGCCTAAATGAAAACGACCATATAAACCCAATCAAAGATAATAAGATTTTAAACTAATGTTGACAATTAGCTGACAAACTAATAAAAATACATCAGCACAAAATAGAACCTAACATAAATGCAAGATTCACACATGACACACACACACACACACAAAAGAGAACATCAATTCAATACTCCATTGTAAATAAGCATAGGCAGATTCATATACATAAGAAGTAATTAATGATACCTGGTTTCCATCAAATTCAACCCTGTAAGCCTCGGTAAAAACAATCGTGAAAATGATGAAAACAAAACCAAGAGCAGTTAATGAACTCATACAAAGAGAAAGAACACTAAGTAAACTCGAATAAAGGAACTAATATAATACCAAACATGAAAACTGTGACGACCAGCCCTTGCTGTAGAGGTTCTATAGTGCTATTACAATCAACTCTGTAATTAACCGCAATAGTATGTAGACCTCTAAGGTCGCCGGCATCATACTTAACTTGAAAACTATTTGTAAATATTACGGAAAAAAAATTTTTTTTCTCTTAATATAACAACTTGAAAACATATACATATCTTGTTTGAGAATGTGATAAGGAAATCATGTTAACAAAATAACATATACATGAATCATAATTCCCCTATTACATAATCTTAGGTTAAAATCATGTTTTTGCAATTTCATGTTTAAATTTTCAAAACTATACAGCGGAAAACTCATAGTAAGACCACAATCTCTCGCCCAGTCCCCCTGGCATATACATACCTTGTCCGTCGTCCACCGTGTACTACTGGTGAACAGGTCTCTTACCTACAACATGTGAACAAACTAATGAGCTATGAGCTCAGTAAGTTCAAACATAAAAACATGAATTCATAGCATGTGATGCTGTGCTTATGCGCGAAACTTGATTCTGAAAAACATGTTCATGACTGTATATTAAGTCTTAAGATATTATCTGATATTAGGTTCTGCTTTTGAATCCTGATTGGTCGTACCGTAAGGCACGTATGACTGGGAGCGGTACTTTAGTGCTGACATCCGCAGCCTTAACTGAAACTGAACATGAAAACCTCCCCGTAGGTCGAGAGACCGGTATACCAATAACTGATTTAATTACCATCTTTTCTGAAGTTCCAACTGGGTAGTATACTGATTGCCCCACAGTAGGAACTTATTATATGCTTTACTTGGGGTGTGAGTTTTATTGACCTCACTATAGTGCCTTGTGTACCTACTTGTTTTCATGAGTTTGATACTTGTCTATTATGTGTACATGAATCATCTACTTGAAACATGAAATTCTACATGCATTACATGAACTTGACATGTGTATCATGATGCAGACAGTCAACGTCTAACATACATGTCAATCAACATACATAGCATCATAAAACATAACATGATTGTCCACGTTGCAGTCAGGACAATGTTTGAACTTACAGAAAATCTGCTAACGTGTGCCTCTGCTGATCTGGGACTGCTGTCTCAGGATGTCTGGTTTGAACTCCTATAAAAGAAATAATCATTAATTATTTCCAACATTTATCTCATGCTTGAAACATGGTAAAATATGAAAATCATGTTTCCAGACTTTTTTTTTTTTGGCTTCGAACACATCCTCCTACACGGGCATGTTCGTGGCTGTGGACTCCTCTAAACTTACTTGCATGATCGTGTAATTCATGCAACATGACCGTGTAACTCATGCATGCGTACACGGGTACCTACACGACCATATTTCTGACCGTGTTTCCTGCTGTCGAACATGGTCTGTTACACGCTCCTTCCCATGGCCGTGTGCCATTCTACATGGCCGTGTTCTTGGCCGTGGACCTCTCGGGTCTCAAACTCTCTCGAAACACGGTCGTGTATGTAGACATGTTCAGGACCGTATTCTGAACATGCCCTTGTACACGTCCGTATTCATCCCAGAATCCTGATTCTGAATTCGAAATCCTAACCTCTGTTTTTCTAATGCTTTCATGGTATTTGTTCTACTTCTTACACTCAAAATCGATTTCTATAAGACCGTTTCAAGGTATAACTATATCTCTACTATCATAAATCTATGGTTTCATAAGCAAAATTTTACATTTTGCTTCCACCATATCTCTTGACTCAACATTTTTAAAAGTCAAAACTTTCTTGAAGAAACTCAACTGAAACTTGGTTTTCTAAACCATCAACTCACGAATTCATGTTTAAAAACAGCTAGACTTGAACCATGTTTCGATTTAACTAAAAATCTCAACATGTAAAACTCATCTTCTCTTTTTCTTTTTAGAACAATCCAGATTTTCCACCTGAAAACGTGAGAAAAACGAGAGTTTACCTTATTTGAAACTTGAGAATGTCTTGCTATGGACTTTTGGACTGAAAACTTGAACGATTTCCTTACTTAAAGAGAGAATCCAAACTGGTTGAAAGGAAAAACTCAGAGGATGATTTTTTTCCTCATCGGCTCTTTCCCTCTCTCTCTTTCTTTCTCTTTCTTTCTCTCTCTCTCGACCACTTCTTTGCAGTCAAAACAAGTGAATTAATTCACTTGGCTGCTGCTCCCCTTAACCTCACATGCTCTCTCTTCTCTCTCTCACATTTTCCTTTAATTTCCTTTAAAGAAAATTACAATTTCTTGGCTAATCTTGACCATTGATCATGGTGGCTTACATGTGAGCCATTAATCTCTTAATATGTATTTTCTACATACTTTTCTAATAAATTTAAACATCATAATTTGAATTAATACTTAGCTTTTACACTATATTCATTAATTCATTGTCAAATTTTGACTAAAGTCCATCTAATCAAAATTTTCATCTGCTCTATATTCTGTAACATGTCTCATCATGAATATACATTTATTTACATATCTTGTACAAAATTTTTCTGAGAACGATAAATTTCTCGGTTATCATAAAAACAATACTGTGTATATTATTAATATGTATAAGCACAAAGCTGTATAATAAAACAAATCAATACATTAACAATCATAAGTAGACATGAATCACACATGGAAGATTCTAGAAACCAAAAGAGCAAAAATTAGTATAAATACATGTTTCTAGCCATGTGTTATGAGATAAACAACTCATTAATTATATCGGTACGTGCCAAAAGCATATCAGTAATGTAAGAAACCATGTGAGCACTATAGCGTGCACAAGTCACCACTAATATCGTAAATGTAAAGTGTACAAAAATCTAAATTCTAGTATACACAATCCTAATAGAATCAATACTTACAATGAAAGCAAAATCCAAAACTGATCAATAAACGAAGTCACTAACACAATGCTCACTATCTTGTCTCCACAAAAATCCAACAACAGACATGAAAATTTGGTTACAAACAGTAACTAAACCAGTGAAAAAAGAGGGGGGTGGGGGGCGCGCGCGGGGTGGGGAGAAGGGAAGAATAATCCAAATACCAATTGGCAACCTAAATCCTAACACAAAACAAGCCAGCAGCTGAAGCCAAAAGACAAGGTTAAAACAAAAAAACAAAAAAACCACACACACACAGAGACAAAATAAGTATAAGAAAAAGCAAAAAAAAAGGGGTGGTGGCAATTAGAAACCAAAAATGCCAATCAAAAACCAAGAACGGCCAATAAACAAAAGAAGCACAATCCAGAGTTTTCACTAATAACATAAACTCCAAAAACTATTCTCATTTAATCGGTGGCATTGAAAATATTAGCCATTATAGTGAAATTATTATATATAAGAAAAGCCCAAAAAACAATAAACGAGCAGTGGCATTCAGACACCAAAAACACCAGAAAAAATACCAATCCAAAACCAAGAACAACCAATGAACAAAAAAACCTCAATCTAGAGCATTGAAAATATTAGACAAAAAAACAAAAACTAAGACGGAGGCAAGAACAACATACCCATGAATAACTAGTGGAAAAGCATAAGAAAATGAGAGAGACAGAGACAGAGGCAAATCAAAAGAAAAGCGAGCAAATACGGGTAGGCAGAGAGAAAAAGGGGGGCTAGGGATTTTATACCCAAACCAGCCAAAAACACCCCCAAAAGGAGCAATCCAAACAACCAACAACAGCAAGGGCAACCATGAAGGGGTTCGGTGAAAAGCATAAGGGGGCCTAGGGATTTCATACCCAAAACACCTGAAAAACCCACCCCCCAAAAAGAGCAACCCAAATGGCCAACATTAGCAGGAGCAGCCATATATAAACATTGGAAGAGCAGAAGAGAATGAGAGAGAGAGGCAAATCAAAAGAATAGAAAGGCGGGAAAACATAGTAAAGAAGAGAGCGAGAGAGAAAAAGAGAGGCGGTAGAGCAAATGGGGGCAGGCCAACTGCAAAGGGAAGGGGGGCCTAGAGTTATCATGCCTAAAATATCCAAAAAGCCCACCCCCAATAGCAACATGACGAACGCCCAACAATGCCAGGAGCAAGGGGCAAAGGCATCAATCCACACGCCAAGGGCATAACTGGCATTATACTGTAGTAATTATAGTAAAAACGTGCCCTCCTTTAATTATATATAATACTTGCAATGATGCTCTTTTTTTTTTTTTTTTTTTTTTGTGGGGCAATGCTTCTACTTTACTCGTATAAGAATACACGAAAATCAATTGTATAAACAAGTAAGATAAAGTGCGTACTATTTTGTGACGGAGGCAACTATAAAAATTTCCACGTATATAATGTAAATCAAGAGAAGTCAGTAGAGTCTTCATTTCACCTCATGAACAACAACTTTCAATTAAAAGGTAAAATACAAATTAGATCACTTCATATTTTTTATTCTCATTATTATTGATCTATGTAAGATTGGCAATGGCTGTGCGAACACAAACCGAATCCGAATTCTCATCGACAGTGCCCAATCGATCAGTTGGTTTTCAAATCGTTGTCAGGATCTGGCATCACTTCAACCTATGCTGGAGCAGACGCTTTGTGAGGTAGGGAATCTGTTGCAATAATGTTGCTGCACCACCAAAACTGTGGCTGTAGTCGAGAAATCCGAGGATGTCAACAAGTTCCCAACCGGACCGAGCTCGGGGCATTCACTCTTGACACTCAAACCATTAGCCACTGGACCTTCTGGTGTTCTCCCAACCAAATACAAGTTGCATCCACTGAACTCCTTTATCACTGCAATCGCTTCCGAAGAGCTCTCCACTCGTTTCACCTCGTATTTGATCGAACTGTCTGTCAAAACTTTTTGCTTCAGTTCAGCAATCGCCGTCTCGTCTTGTGGCCCTAATGAAATGTTAGAGTCATCTTGGCTTTCTGCTCTGACAATATTTTTAGTCTTACCCATCATTGCAGGGCTTGGCAATAAGTGAATGACATTTAAGCTGATGCCTGGGTGCTCAGCCATTCGCACACCGAAAGCAAGCGCTTCGCAATCATCACGACCACTAAAGAATACGACGGTTATGCTTGAAGAAACGTTGCTTGCGGATACATGTGTAGTACCACCAAGCCCTCTGTCGACAAGTATCCCAACTGAGCATGGAGCCTGCTCGAGAACCTTCTTATTGACGACTCGAAACTCAGCTCGAGTTGTCTCCAATGCACCGTCCCACCTTTGGTGCTTGTGAAATGGAAGGATTATCATCGCCACCCTTTTCCTCTCAGCGCTCGTGCAGATGTCTTCGTGCATGCTGGACATAGCGGAGATTGCTGCCATCGGACGGATGGACACTCGGCTCAATTGCTGGAAGGCCTCAAAAGCGACAACAATTTGGTCCGAGTCTGACTGTCTTCCCTTATTCCAAAAGGGCATGCCGTTTTTCCTAGCCTTGTGAACCATAAGAATAGCGGAAGACCTCTCAGTGAGCTCCATAAGATGCATTGCATAGACGCAAAGTCGCTCCTTCTTTTCAGTGCCACGGGAAGCCTCAATGAGATTGATCATGGAGGGAATATTTCTTGTACTATAAAAGCATGCCAAAATGCGGAGCTCAGTATTAGTTTTTTTGTTCCTAATAGATCTATCCTTGTAATAGGTGCTAGTCTTTCTCTTAGCCGGGTTGTATACTGCCATCACTATAGGAGTCGTGATGAAGGTCGTAAATATGGCCATCAAAACCATAATGGCAAAAGTTTGATCATTAAGCACCTGCAATATCAATGAAAATTCATTTTAGCACCATGGTCACAAATCCAACAAAAACTTGATTACTGAAAATCATTGAGGGTGGATGAAAAGTTCTACCTTTCTGTCTTTTCCGATGTTGAGGACGATGAGTTCCACTAATCCTTTAGTATTCATGAGGAAGCCCAGAGCCAGAGATTCCCTTAATGGCACTTTGCAAATGAGGGAAACACAAACGGTACCGATAACCTTTCCAAAGCAAGCAGTTGTAATGACCAAGACAAGGAGACCCCATGACTGAGCCCCTCTAATTGTCGCTACATTGGTCTTCAATCCGCTTGAAACGAAGTACAATGGAAGGAAAAGGCCAGAGACAAGATCCTCAACCTTTTCCACAAGAGCTACCGGAAATGGCCCTTCCTTTGGAACAAGAACTCCAATCACAAAGGCACCAAAAAGGGCATGAATTCCAATACAATCAGTGACAAAACCGGCTGCTAGAATTGCAGCTAATGTGGCACATACATACAATTCTTTGACTGGCTCGCCCGCCGGACAGCGTTGAGCCATCCAATTGAATACGGGTGGGACAACAAATGTGCAAAACACAACAAAAGCAGAGCCACACAAGAAAACCCACAACGTAACAATAGGAGAACCACTACCAGAGAGCGCAATGGCAAGAGCAAGAAGAATCCAGGCAGCAACGTCATTTACAGCCGCTGCAGACATTGCCATTCGGCCAACGTCAGTGGTTAAAAGCTTGAGCTCAGCCAGAATACGGGCCAAGACAGGGAAGGCAGTTATTGAGAGAGCGACTCCCATGAATACAAGAAACGGGGGTCCATTTACACCTTTCGAAATCGTTGCTCGGAGAGCGACTGATGTACCAACTCCTAATACGAAAGGAAGGCTAATTCCTGCAATAGCTATACTAAAAGTTTTCTTTCCAGTCCGACGGAGAGCCTTAAGATCTAACTCTATGCCCACAAGGAACATAAAGAAGAGAAGACCAAGATTGGCCAAGGTATCCAACACGGTTAAGCTTTTGGCTGGAAATATGGCATTCAGATAGTTCTTGTTGCGACCAAGGGCCGAAGGGCCAAGCAATATTCCTCCCTGAAAAATAAAAATATAGCAATAAGGAGTTAAACTGAGGATGCTAAGATGGAAACTTCACTTCACCTCACCACTAAGAAAAGATCGAAATTTATCAAAAGACTACCATCAAATGTCAACACTTTAAAATTCAAGAAACATTACAGTTGAATGGCCATAAGAGCAGTCTAAGAGTAAGTGTAGCTTAATTTTATGTAGTAAACAAGAAAAAATAAAGTTGTTACTTACAACAATCTCTGCAATAACGCGAGGCTGTCTTAACGGCCGGAGAAGAACAGCAAGAATTCGTGTGAGTGCAACCACAAGGACTATTTGTAGGATGGCAAGAGGAAGTGCATAATCAAGAGGATTATCACCCTGGAACACGCCATTGGAGGTGGCGTGCATGGGTCCTGGACATGAACTTGCAGCAGTAGCATTATGCGCCATCTTAAACTAACACAAAACCAGCAACAGTTTAGTGTTCGGTTTCTCAAGTCTTTATATAGATTGGCAACGGTCACGTTATATCAAATCAAACAAACAAAGAAAATGAAAAAAAGGAAAAAAAGATTTTGAGAGACCCACAATTTTTGGCCATAGACAAAATTTTTTTACATTTTTTGATTCAATTGCCATAGATGATATATTGTAAAGGAGTATTGTTACAAGGCACCAATGGTATTAAGTATCATCCACTAATTGAAATTGAGTCCCGCAATGTAGGTTCCACTAAAACCAATGGTGCCTCTAAGCATTTTTTTTTGTAAAATGTGGACATATATCTTTCACAGTGATATCAAAAAAAAAATACAAACCTAATAGTAACAAAATATATATTATATTAAATGGGTATGGATAGAATTTATCTCTAAAAGCTAACTCAAAAAGGTTCAGGCCCACTATCGCATACCAAACTTGGCTATAATACCATGTTAAACGGGCTTGAAGTAGAACTAATTTTCAAAAACTAGCTCAAGAGAAGAGAGAACCCATTCTACATTTAAACACCACAACAATTCCTTAACTTAATAACATGAAACAAATGCACAATCTAACCTATTTTACCAAAATTGGTAGGTTAAAAGACATTAACAGCGTGGAGATAAATTGCAATGTTTGACACCATAAATTAAGCTTTGATTTATAATATCCTAAATTCTAGAAGAGAAAGAAAAAACACATATACACGTACATGATTGATTAGGCATCAGGCTGTGCATGGCAAACGTTAAGCCCCTAAAATGTATTCAGTAAAAAAAATAATAATAATAATACCCTAAAAAGTTCAAACAAAAAGACCTCATTGCCTCCAAGAATGTGGTGGAGGAAACGAATAAGCCAAAAACTACAGGACACGTCTGATCATGCTTAGGTTCAAACCTTGTTATTATTATTATTGTTTTCTCCAACTTTTCGTATGTAAAAAAAAAAAAAAAAAGATTTCTAATAGAAAAAATGGGATTCAACCCGATGTGGTCAAATCATTGTTCTCTCACATAATAGTGGGCCCCCACGACACCAGGCAAACCCCATCGTGTCAATCCCTAGTGCTCTTTCTATTATGGTGCTCGGTGAGATCCGTCCACTAAAGGCTTTTCAAAGATTTGGCAGAATTAAATAAAAAATAAAAAAATCCTTAGCACGTCTCCTCAAATTCCATAAATACCACACGTAATCAGCCAAATAATACTAAACAAATCCAAATCATTATCATTCCTACGTAAAGGATAATCAAAAGTAATTAGTGAAACACGAAGGGGAAAAAATAGTTATTCTTCGTAATACAGAGTGATTAGTGAAACACCGGGATTAGAACTATAATCTAAACCAATTACAGAGTAAAACTGGGAGACTTTATTGGCTTATAGCCATAGTCCTAAAGGTGACAAAAAGTAGCTTAGGAGCAAAAGATTAAACCACATGCATGTGACATTTCCAACTTGAAGAGCGTTCTCATTTCAACAAACAAAGCCGACGAAGAAACGTGTCTGGCCCTCGTGTAGGGAAAAAAAAAAAAAACGAGTAAAACAACTCAGATCAGCCCAATTTTTAGACCCGAAGTCAACTCATACGACTTTTGGATCCGAAAATACTGCTGTACAAAAAAAGCATGAAGTGGTTAGAATTAAGGTGATAATTTCTTAAATCAGTCCAATTTCATTTCCAGAATAAGTGTTCAATTCCAAATCTTATTTGCCAAACACAGTTATAAAATGAGGTTTCATTTTGAAATAGTCAAAATGAGTTTAAACCTTAGGGTTTCTTAGCAACCAAACAATGAAAAATTCTCCAAACGTTTGTGTTTTTTCCAACTTGAACAACGATTAAATTTCCACAAATAAAAGCGTCAGAAAAACGTGTCTGACCAAAACATGTAGGAACACAAAGAGTAACACAACTTAAATGACTATTGAATACAGAGTAAGCGTTTTATATAATTTCACACGCGATTAAAAATTGACACCATCTATAAATACAACACGGATCCCCAGGCATGAGAATTATCGATGGCCCCACTTTCTTTCTAAACACATCAACATAAACTAGAAAAGAGGAAAACATTCTGTACACTAATAAAAAAAATATCAAACAGCATTAAATTCAAAAACGGGGTATGCCTTTTTTTCATCGGTTTTGGTGGCGTTCCAAGCATTTTTCAAAATCAAATAAATCTCCAGTAAAAGGCACCTCGTGGACCCCACGTTGAAAAGTTTCACAAATATTAAAACGTCACACAGCAAACAATTGTAGAGTCGAAACCTGGGGAGGGGAGCACTGGTGGCTTCCGCGGGTCAGACTTCTAACTACTTTCGAAAGACGAACACACCCCGACGCCCGTCATCAAATTTACGAATCTTAGCATTCTCATGATGATATGAAATCATATCAAATATCAAAGTTTCTTCAGAAATCACCTAACAACAAAATTTTGAAAACAAAATTTTCCTTGCAAATCTAAAGAAGAGATTTTCGAAATTGTATTTTAATTATATATGGATAATCAATAATTATCAATTCAAGCTGTGAAAGTTTCCTTTGCAAAATTTTTGCCGCTTTCTTGACAAAACTTCTTTTTTTTTTTTTTTTGGGTAAATTTTAAATTTGTTGTCCTTCGATTCATGTCCGAACATTATAAAAAATAACATCAAGAATAAATGTCACTATGATCCGTTTGCTTACCGAGAAACCGTGGAAGAAAATAGAAAAATAAGAGAGCAAAAAGAAAAGAGTAGAGTCATCTTGCATTATATTTTTCTTTTCTTTTATTTTTTTTTTCTCTTAGCTATGAAATAAGAAGAGACTCGGAGATGTTAATCACCTGATGAATTTTCCCGAGAAATTTCTGGCTAGAGAAATCGCGGCCAGTCCTTCACCATAGTAATTTTCTCTCCATTACCCCCCAGAAAATGAAAATGAAAAAGCTTGTTTTCTTCGCGCGATTTACGAAGAATTCTGGGGAGAAGGAATTTCAGAATAAATGGAGATGATTTTTTTTTTTTTTGAGAATATTAAATGGAGATGATTGGAATCTCGGAAAATTTTCAAAAAATTTGGAGAAGTACAAGGAAGAGTGATTACGGAGTCTCTCTGGAGATCTCCTATTTATAAAAGTTGACAGAACCGCGAATTATGGAGAAATACCAATTATGCCATCTGTATTTTCGTCACGAACATGGGTATCTTTCGTAAATTACAAAAGTTTTTTTTTAATTTATTTCGTTTTTGGTTTTGAATTATGGAACCAATCTTATTATAAATTAAAATATATATATCTTATTTTAGCCAAAAACTTTAAAATGTTTATCTCTAAATAATCATTCGGTCAAAAATACTGTTTAAAAATTAATTGCAATTATCACAGTTATATCAAAACTTTTTGTTAAATTTAGAGTTTTGGAAGATATAAAATTCTCAAAACGCACTTATTGTTGACATGATAATCATCATCTATATTTGAATATTATCTGGATGAACGGATTATTTTGGAATATGTTGATAGTTCAATACTCACTGTATGACGTATTAAAATTCAAAAAATAAAACGAAATTGGAACTATAATTCAGAAACCAAAAATTAAAATCAATTGTTTCCCTTTTTAACCTTAAAAACTAATTATTGTGTGACAATTGAAAATTTTCATCATCCTCAAAAAATTGATACATGGAATGTACATGATGAATTTCATGTTTAAAATGTGAAATGTAGTGATTTTATATGTGTACGCGTGTGTGTCACACACAGTATCAAAAAATTGGTCAAGATGACCTTTTTCTTAAAATAAAACTGATATATTTAGAATCAGTATACTCAAATTAGTCAATTGAGCATAAAATGTAATTTTTGACCAAGAAACATGCAGTATTAAGAAATTGGTTAAAATGACATTTTCTTGAAATAAAACTAATATATTTAAAATCAGCATGCTCAAATTAGTCAATTGAGTACAAAAAGTAATTTTTGACCGGGAAATCGCAATACCGAAAAACTGGTTGAGATGACCTCAGATGAATATAAAACTGATATATTTAAGTTTAGCATACCCAAATTAGTTAGTATAGCCTATGTTAAAATTTTCACAAAAAAAATATATAAAAAGGGGGGAAAATTCAAAAATTTCAAAAAGAGTCTCACATTTTTTCTTTCTCTCTCTTTTTCTCCCACACCACCATAGTAAACAGTAACCGATCACCGAAAATGGTGTCTGTTTCCGACACCATTAGTACCATTGGAAAGCTCTCGTCGAGCTAAGTCCAATGGTGTGCCAACTCGATAGAATCGCCACCAAAGGAAGCTACACACGTCGCCCAAAGCCGTCAGAGGCGTGAAATTTCGCGACGCGGTAACTTCGCCGTCCGACCTCCGATCAAGATGATTCCGGTCCCAAAAGATTCGTGGTGAAAAGGAGAACAAAACACAGGTCTTGTTTCACCTCAATAGCTACCAAATCGCGTCGCTCAAGGCTTCGCCATCACCGTCATGTTACCGCCGTAGAAGTCACCCATTCCAACGGAGGTGAGCGACACCGCCGATCCCGAACTGCTTAGAATAGGGTGAAGAGCAAAAGCTCTAAGCCAATTTTACGAAACAACCCCGGCACGGCAGAGATTAGAGCTCGCCGCCGCTGCCGTTCACCGTGGGAGGGTCGATTTCCTACAATAGGAGCTCCAATTCAGGAAATTGACACCGGATTTTGGTTCCTCTCGTCAAGCTCTTCAAGATGGTGTCAACCTTTACCCACGCCGCCGTCGGTCAACGGCAACTCGGACTCCAAAATTTGAAGATTGGCCCTTTGGCCTATTTTCGATGTTCCGGATACGTTCGATGGTGAATCAAAGTTAGTGCACGCAAGATCTAACAACTCCTTCGATCGCCGGTTAGACTCAACCTACTCGTTGGATATTGTTGAACAACTTTGGTAGTGATCTCGACTACTTTTCATTCCTTAATTTATTAATTGGAATGATTAAATGTTAATTATGGATTATTGGTATGAAAAATAGTCAGATAAGAAAATGTGTGAAATGTGAAGATTTTTACGTAAAAAGTTTGAGTTTTTATGTAAAAATTAGGCCTCTGGTTTAGTACGTGGTAGATTAGAATTGGTTAGATGGTTTTGAGGCGTTACCTAAACGCCGAGAACCCAAAAATTAAGCGGAAATATTGCCAAAATTTCTAAAACGACACAAAGAGGTATTTTAGGAACCGAAGGGTAAAAATGTTGTTGGGATAGAAACCTGAGCCCCCTCGGTGACTTAAGCTCGAGAAAGAAGAATGAACGTTTTGAAGATTAGTGAAACGTCAATTCGGAACCTTGAAACGTAAGAAAACGAAGAAAAATATGTCGGAATAGTATAACCCGAGGGATGGGCGTGAATTAAGTATGAAAATTAAGGTAATTAAATCGGTAAAGACCCGATAAAGACTAGAAAGTTGATTTTATGATTTTAGACCTAGAAAATCCAGTCTAAGCATCAAAATAAAAATGGTACGGCCCAAAGACCCGTTAAGGACAAAACAGTCATTTTGATCGAAAATTTTAAGAATAATAGAAAAGGGTCCTAATGGACTTAAAATGGCTTAAGTAATATTCTAAAGGCCAAAACTAAGTTGTAAATCAAAGAAAAGTAAAGTTGTGATGAAAAATCCCGTTAGGGACAAAATGGTAATTCCTGTCTACAATATGAGCTGACATGTTATGTCTATGTTTATGTGTCATATAAAAGTTATATATGTGAGCGCTGTATGCACTAAGGTGTGACTAACATAACGCACACTATGAAAACTACGTTAAGAAAGAAATGATTTATGAAATGCTTATAAAAAGAAAATAAATGAATGAATGAATGAATGAATGAACGAAAGAAAGAAAGGAATGTAAAAAGTTCTAGAACAAGGGCAATGATAATGCCACCTGGACGGAACCATATGAAAGACAGTAAAGAAAGATAAGATAAACAAGATAATAAGACTAAAACTTTAAACATTGGTGTACCGGCCTCCAAAGGTGAGGTTTCATGTTTATGACTTCCCATCCGACGGTGGTACATCTCGAGTACAGAAGTTTAAAGTTCAAGTTACGTTAAGGTACGACCATCAATGGGGCCTGCAAGTGAAACTAAAGTAAAGTAAAGCAAAGAAAAGAAAAGAATAAAATGATATGATATGAAAGAAAAAAATAAAATGATATAATATGAAAGAAAGAACAAAAGAACAATGAAAATGAAAGAATGAAAAATAAGCACACATAACGTGACTAACATTCGTTGTTAGGCATATGATATGTTATGCATAAGTTGATATGCATAAGTCAGTCATACAATAATAAGTATGCTTTAAGAATGATTATGAAATCAAGTATGTTTAAAGTATGTTATGTTTATGATGTTTTAGCATACGTTAAGTATGTTATGTTTAAACTATGATATGTTTATGATGTGAATGTTAAGTATGTTCACGATGCTAAATATGTTAAAGTTAAGTATGTTCACGATGTAAAGTATGTTAAGTATAAAAGTATGTTCAAGTTCACGATGTAAAGTATGTTAAGTATGAAAGTATGTTCAAGTATGTACAAGTATGTTGACCATGTTATGTACATTAAGTATGAATGTTAAGCAATGTATAATATATGTTATGTAAATGTTCTGATGCCACAGTTGGTATCAGATATGCTCTGCCTTATATGGTATGAGTTATTATATGTCATTTATATATGTTTGAATTTACTGAGCCTATAACTCATAAGTTTGTTCATGTTGCAGGTAAGTAACCAGCACAGCGATAAGACAAATAGTGGATGATGAATGAGATCTACATGTGCCAAGGGATTGAGTGAGAGTTGTGGTACTGCTATGAGTCTTTCACTGAGCTGTTTAAAAAAATTATTGAAATGATATTTTATGATGTAAATGAAGTTATAACAAAGTAAAATGTTTACTTTAATAAATGTTTTACGATGATATAGTTTTCAAGTTTAGAGTTTTAAAAATAAAATTTATTCCCTATTTTCGTGTTAAAATGGGAAGTTAAAATAAGTATGTTAAAGAAAGTATGTTAAAAGTAAGATACCAACTGTCATAGGTGGTAGAGCAAGTTAAAAGTAAGTTGCCGACAATCCATGAGGTGACGGTCTATCACAGTCAGCTTCAGAGCTCGACTGTGATGGTGCCGTCTTGCCTCCATGAAGGGCGGGCCGTCACATATTGCCATTTCACTTCTTTCTTTTTTAGATTTTTGGCATTTTAGCCTCATAATATATATTTTTTTAACTTAAAATGGGGGATTCATACTCTATATTTTTACTGGACTCAAACGTGATATTATCGTTAGATTAATAGACGAGTTATTTTCGGTTTTAATTTTAACAAATTGCTTCTAAAATTAAATACAATGCTTTAAAGTGCCCCCTAAATGTATGAAGAATGTGAAAGTATTCATGACATGCTCCATTGAATCCAAAATTTCAATCTCTAAGGTCGAGTGCGTGTGCGAGCGTTTTTTTCCTTCTAAATTTTGATAATCGTGATTCATCCTGATTCTTGAGGCCATTGTATGACATCTCTATAAAAATTAGACGTGGTTTTTCAGAAATTAATAATTTAAGGGAACTTGTATATTGGGAAAAAAAAAATACAATATAAAAGTGCTGAATATTCTTGGTTTTTTTTTTTTTTTTATTCTTTTCCAAATACCAAGGAAGAAGTCCACCTATTACCTTAATAATATGGTCAAGATTTCTTTAAAATAAATTAAGATGTACGGTATAGTTCTTTTTCTTTTTCTTTTGCGACAAGTCACTAGAATTAAAGTTGTAAATTTAATAAAATAGCAATCCCTACGAAGAAACGTACACTCAAGTAACATGACATGTTCATGTTAGACCAATGACTGTTCAATTGTGCATAGAGAATTTTACATATATATATATATAAATATATATATGAAGTAAACGTTCTTAGGAATACTTAGGATAAAAGAATCGTGCATGCCAACAATTTCTCTACATATGCGTGTGTGTATGTAGTGCTAGTGCTAGTCCAAATCTTCTTACCTTCTAAATCCAAAAAAAAATAATAATAATACTAATAATAATAACAATAAAACGACGGTAAACTCACGTCGAATTCGGAACTGCGTTTGCATTGAGTTAAAAGATATTTGACAGATTAAAGTAATTAATGCTTATAAAATGTTTCGATTCCAACTTGGCGATTCAAACGAATGCCAAAATAAATTTCTTCTCGGTATAGTTAGAGAGAGTTTTGTAAATGAATACAAATGGAATAGTCTATTTAAAATTAATGTCCTTGTTCTTCCATTCTCTATTCTTATTAATTAAACTTCTTCTATTTTTGAGCGGGATATACATGTTTTACCAGGATTTTTAAAAGACTCTTTTTCGTTTCACCCATACACTGCTATTTTTTCCATGAGTTTCTTTTTTTTGTTTTAACAATGAACAAAAACTCTTGAAAATCGTGGAGAAAATACTTACCCAATTTTTTCAATAAATAATTCTTTTATTTTTTTCTTTAATCATTTATTTTTTCTATTATTGAAAAATGTTTGATGTTAGTGAATAATATTATTTATACGGATGCCTCTGAATCGAATTTGATTATTTAATTTTTAAACTTTTTTTTTGGTAATTAGCCTATGAATTTATGATTTTTGGTAATTCAGTTGTTTTTGTTTAAATCTGCTAAGATTAAGAAATTACTTTTTTGAGCTGATGTTGCATCGTAGTCCTCCAAAAATAAATTTGATAGTCTTTCATCAGTGTTATGAATGGATAATTGAATAAATTTAGTTCGATAAACAGTTGTGATTTCTGTGTTTAATCCTTTTAATTCAATATTCGAAGATTGTGGGTTCGTAGATGTATATACTCCATTTTTGTCTATACAATCTTGATTTTTGTAACGCTTTGAAGGTTCTGAATAATTAATAGCATTGTGAGATTTTTTTTCATTTTTTATTTTTTTGTGTTTGATGTTAGAATTAAAAAAAAAAAAGATATGGGGAAAAAAAGCTATCAAACAAATATCATCAAGGAATTAATATACTAATTTCTTACACAATTTTTTTTTAATTATGTAAGACTTCCTTTTGAATTATTTAAAAATATATTAATTTTTTATTGGAAATAAAATTGTATGAATTGAATTTGTTATTTTAAGTTATGTAATATGTGTTATAAGTTAAGAGTGCGTTTGGTAAACATTTTTTGATACTACGAAAACCAATTTTACAATAAACGTAATGTTTTACATTTAAATACAATCATTTTCAACAATAATATGAAAACAATTACTATTTAAAAGTTTTTTAAAACAATCACATCAATTTTTCAATCCTAACTACTTATCTCTACCTTTTTCAATCACATTAACTTTTCAACTCTAAAATACTTTTAATCCAAACACATATTTTATTCAAATACGAAACAAATACTTTTCAACCATATATAACACTCAAAAAAGAATTGTATTCAAACATAATGTGTTTACCAATCGTCTCCTAAATCTTCTTGGACTCTTATTTTATAAGTTTAGTTTTTTTTTTTTAATATTTTGTTCACTTGCTGCCGCTTCTGTATTAATGCATTTTCCCTAGGGGTGGCAAATCGTGTCAGCGGGTCGTGTTCATGTCGTGTCTGACACATTTGTTGACACGAATACACTCGATACGAACACGACACGTTTAATAATCGTGTCAAAAATCACAACCCAAACACGACCCGTTAATAAACGGGTTGATACGACACGACACGTTTATGACCCGTTTATTAAATGGGTCATAAACGTGTCGTGTCGTGTCGTAAACGGGTCATAAACGTGTCGTGTCTACTAAACCCTTAACGGGTCATCAACGTGTCGTGTCGTGTCGTGCCGTATCGTGTATGCTAAACCCACTTACTAAAAGGATCATAAACAGGTCATTCAATCTGTTATTGACCCACTTAACTAACTTGTTATTGATCTATTTAATTAACCTATTTAACTAACCTATAATCAATTTTAACATTAAAAAAACTTATTAAACATCTAAATAACAATCAAATTAAGTTCACAATCAAGCCGCACTTAAATTTAGATCACAAAAGATAAATACAAAACTAAAAATATACATATAAAAACTAAAATACATATTTTATATTTAAATTTTGAATTTTAGATTTTTAAACTTTAAAAATTTATATAATATATATTAAAAATTATAAATGGGTAATTCATGGGTCGTGTTCGTGTTAACCCATATATAACCCATTTATTAAACGGGTTATTTCGTGTCAATTGCGGGTTGGTGGGTTCGTGCGGGTTCAACCCTTTATTTAATCGTGTTTGACGGGTTCAACCCGTTTTGACCCAAACCCATTTAAAGAAAACCCAAACCCTCTAATTTCGTGCGGGTTTCGTGTCGTGTTGTCGTGTCGTGACCCAAATTGCCAGTCCTAATTTTCCCTTTTTGTGTTTTTTCTTTTTATGAATTTGTTCTTTTTACGTGGTTGTTTTTTTTTTTTTATTTACTTGTATGTTGTTGTTTTCCAAGTTGACATACCTTTCGATTTTTTTGTCGTTTTATATTGTCATTGCTTTTAAATGAAATAGGTTTGTGGATCTCCTGTTGTATTGAGATAACGTCGTACTTAAGAGTTATTGCGGTTCTCTGTGATGCTGTTTGCTATTTCTTGTCATTTTTCCGTTTAAATCGTTTAATAATTGTCTAGTTCCATATTTGTTATCGTTTTTTCATTTGAAATCATTTTTAAAGTTGGTATATCTCCTTTTTATTGCCGCCCTCCTTTTAGGTTAACAAATAAATGATAATATTATCTATGTAGCAAAGCCTTGATTATCAATATATTTTTAAATCAATTCTAAGAAATGTTTCCTTATCTTTCCCTAACTGTATACTTAATAAGAAATTCAACTTTTGATGTTTACAAATTGTTCATTCATTTTACATTTTTTTTTATTCAGAAGAAAACATGAATGTTTAATTGCTAATGAAATAATAGTCTGTAAAGTAGTTATTTTTTGTACGGTGGTGTTATATCTATAATGTTTGCTTGAAAAATTGCATTGATTAATTTTTAATAAAATAATTAATATTTCGCTTACCTTTCTTTATTTAAATAGAAGGGATTACAAATATATAATTATCGATTAAGTGATGAAATAATTATTTCATGCATTGAGTTTATGTTGATCGATCAAAATAAACTATAAATACATTCAACAGCAATATTAAATTTTGCTCTAAATGTAAACGAAATAGAATCGTTTAGTTACAATATAAAATTATGTAATACAAAAAATGAACTTGTACAATTAAAATTATAATAACTTTAAATGATAAAAATACCTACATAAAAACTTCTAAGTGATTTCCCATATATGAATAATATAATTAAATAAATAAATAAAATCAGGAAACATTATTGGAAAATCAGAAGGAAAAAAAATAGTAATAAATATTATAAGGAAAAGATATAGAAATGCAAAGAAATATATAAATAGTAAAGAATCGAATTCAGCGAAATAATGTGTTGAAAAAGCACTCACTCAGGTCTTTAATACTTTCAGCAACACATACCAAGCTAAATAATTGGTTTGGTATTTCTATTATGCACATAAATAGATATCATCATAGCAAATTTAAATGTTTTTCTATTGCCAACAAAACATATTAAACATAACTGAAACATAATTTAACATTGCCTATGCTACGATGTAAAAAGCTAGGGATTTATGCGAAAACATTTCGAATAATATTTATGGGAAAAAAAGAAATGGAAACAGAGGATAAACTCGGATAAACTTGAAAAGGGAAGAAAATAATATGATAGTTGAAGTTATAAAAAAATTGGGGATGGGTAAAACAAAAGAGAAGAAACAGTAGCTGTAGTGAAGGGAAAATACGCTCGTTGAGAAAGGAAAAAATTGATGTTTTTAATACATCTTACACTATATACTAAACTAAACATATAGTATTTATATTATGTACATAGAAAAAAATCATCATAGCAAGCTAAAATCTTTTCTATTTCAAACAACTGATGTTAAGAATAACTAAAATACAATTCAACATCATCTTTAGTTACCAAGTGCAATATTTGGGAATTTAAGCAAGGAATTTTTAAAAAAATATTTGCAGGACAGAAAAAAATAAAGAAAGAAAAAGGTAGTAACAAAGGTAAAAATAAGTCCCAAACATTTACAGCAACAATAAAGACGGCCAAACTATATTTAACAGTTGTCTAACACACGGTAATAATAGCATTGTGTTCAACAACATATACCAAACTAAACAAGCTAAATAGAGATCATCATAGCAAGCTTATATTTTTTTTCCCTATTGCTAACAACATATGTTCAAAAAAACTGTGACATAATTTTGAAGAAAAAAGGAACAAAGAAAGAGAAAATGGCAAAAGGACTCGTAGAGGAGAAAGAGAAAGCGGCAAAAGGAACGAAGAAGAAAAAGGGCACCGGGTATTAGAGTTGAAAAGGCAAGAACATAACTGTCCGCTTACTATGGGAAAAGTAAAATATAGAGGCATTTCAAAGAACAAAACCATCCACACAGTATTGAGAGGGGCGGGAAAGTCTGGAACTAAACACTTAAGGTATCTGTATCATGTACATGAATAAAAATTATCATAGCAAGTTTAAATCCTTTTTATTCCTAACAACACGTGTTAAGAATAACTGTAATATAATTTGACATCTTCTTTAGCTACCAAGTACGATGTTTGAGAATATAAGCAAGAAAATTTTAAAAAATATTTACGGAAAACGAAAAAGTAGTAATAAAGGTAAAACTAAATTCCAAACATTTACAATAACAATAAAGTCCACCAAACTATATTTAACAGTTATCTAACACTCAGATAACAATAACATTATGTTTAGTAACATATACCAAACTAAACAATTAGTTTGGTATATGTACTATTATACACCTAAATAGAGATCATCACAGAAGTTCAGTTTTTTTTTTTTTTCTTATTGCTAACAACATATGTTCAAAAAACTCTTTTGCAAGAAAGAAAATAGAAAAATAGGTGCAAGAAAAAGCCAGCAACAAAAGCAGAAAAAGGATAATAATATATGAGAAGTAAAGTTTTTAAAAATATATATAAAGGTAGAAATATGGTTGGCACAATTTTGAAGTAAAGATTTGTTTGAAGATGAAAAGTAGCATAAATCCCAAACATTTACGACAATAATAAAAGTTGTCAAATTATGTTTATCAGTTATTTAACACATAAAAACAATAGTATCAGTAATTAGAATAGCAGAATTTTCCACCCCGAAAAGGAAGCATAAGAAAAAAGGATAAAAAAGAACAGAATTATACTCCTTTACCATAGTGTGTGTATATATATATACACACCAATAGCCATAGTAATAGTAATTGTAATAGCGTTTTAAAGATGAAAAGTAAAAGAAACCTTAATTAAATAGATGGAGAGAAAAACAGAATATAAATTCATTAGACTAATAATTTAAAAAACATAATCATATAAATATTAGAAATAAGAGAGAGAGAGAGAGATAAGTCAGATAGTAGTAAAAAAACAACTATAGAGAAGAAGTGTTAAGAACAAGAAAACACAGATAGAGTCGTATAAAAACAAATAGAAATAAAAAAGAAGGTCCTCTATAAAAATTAACTATAACAAGAAAAAAGCGTCAATAAAACCAATCACAATACTATTATCAAACACAACCCTATCATCATTGTATAACAAATTAATCATCAATAATGGGCATAATAAATATATAAAGGAAGTGTCTTAATTAAAAGGCATTCGTTTACAGAAAATGATAAACAAAACAGTCCATTCTTTATAAGACAATAAAGGGGAGAACAAAGAATTTGTAGTTAAAAGGAAGGATTAAGACAGAAGAGGTAGATCAGTTTTGAAGAGGTAATAACTGCTAGAGGTGAGTAAGAGATGAAAATAAATGAATAAATATTCTATTTATAACTAAAGAAAGTGTAAAATGTATATATATATTAAGAAAATCATAAGAATGGAAAGAATTAGAGAATTTTTACAACGAAAGAATTGTCAGATGTAAGTAAAGAATATCAAGAGTGAACAAATAACAGAGTTACAAATAAGAAAGCATAGACTAAAAATATTAAATGAATGGACAGATTAGCATAGTCAACACTTTTTATCTCAATAGAAAAGCTATACATAATAAACATAATGAAAAATCTAAAAACTCAAAGAATGAGGAAGCATAGGCTAAAAATAACAGAGTTAAAGATAAAAAAGCATAAGCTAAAAATATTAAATGAAATGGACAGATTAGCAGAGTCAACACTTTTTATTTCAATAGAAAAGCTATACATAATAAACAGAATGAAAAATCCGAAAACTCAAAAAATGAGGAAATCTAATGATTCGTTCAAATCTAATCGAATGGTAGAGCAAAAGCTAATCAATAGAATTAACATACAAAATAAAATTGAGAACTCACTGTAAATACAACTCTCAAATACTCATACAATGATATTGAGCTATGTATACAAAATATATTTAAAAAAAAATTTCATAACAATAATATCTGAACACTACCCAAAAAAAGACCTTATCATAATCAATAATGAGACAAAAATACCATATTCTCACCAGCCAAAACAAATTTTAAAAAATTATGACATAAGAAGCAAGAAGCAAACACTTAAAACAATAGGAAATCATCAATGCAAAAATTCAAAGAAAACAATTTAGAAAAAAAAATTGAACATAACATTACCCACAGGAAAAATAAAATAAAATCAGATCATCAAAAAGGAAAAAAAAAACTTGAATCTCTCTCTTTGTGCTCCAAATCCAATATTTAAGAAGTGTCATTGCCACATTCTGAAAAAAATAAAAAATAAAAAATATAAATTGATAACAATATAAATCGGTAAAAAAATGAAGTTGAAAAAAAAATTTAAAAACCGGAAAAAAAAAAGGAAAAAAAAACGTGGAAAAAGAGAAGTCAATTTTATTATCATGGAATGAAATATTATATATATATATATATAAGAGGTAGTGGTAGGGCATAATGAAGGGGTTGGGGGTAATTACTTGTTTCCTAGTAAGCCGTGAAGGTTCATAATGAGGTCGTCTTCTTTTTTGGTGAAGTTTCCTCTCTTGAGGTCAGGCTTCAGGTAGTTTACCTAGCGAAGTCTGCATCTTTTTCCGCACCAAAGTAGACCTCTCATCAAAGATCAGAAAGAACCAAAAGCACCTGTGAAAAAAGGGAAAAAATAATCCAACAACAAGAAATGACAACAAATCAGGCTCAGGAGGAACGGAAAAAAGAGAAGAAGAGTAACAAAAAATCTTAGATTGAAAATCTAGGGTTTACAGATGAAAAAACGGAAAATAAAACCAAGATAAGATGAACAATGAAACGAAGGCAAAAATGGAGGATAAGGAAAAATCAAAACAAAGAAAACAAAAGACAGTAGAAAAATCAAACGGTAGAATGTAGAGGCACTTCGATGGGCAAAACCATCAGCATACTAGTCAGAGGGTAAAAAAGTCGCACTGTAGAAAGAGCAGTAACTTTTCACACTCATTTGGTATGTTTAAATAATTTGCTAATTAAATGGAAAACGACACCGCATTGCTTGTTTGTGTCGTATACAGTTTAGTCTTGTTTTCATTGTCGCATTGTCCCTGATGATCTTGGCATTTGCTGAGCTTGATCAGCAGAGCCTTTATCTTTTTGATTACCCTGCCTGTCACAAGTTAACTTGTCAGTCCAATACCTTGCCCTAGTACCACACACACACACACACTATATATATATGTATATATATAGATCACTACTACAAATTTGTAGGCGTTTCTTATGTATGGAACTCGTGAGAAGTGAAAATTATATCCATAATGAAAGCTTAACTCTACTCCAACCCGCGCAACCCCCAAAAAAAAAAAAAAATTGTATACATGCCTATATCCACGCTTTCACCACGTAGCTAGCACATAACATATAAGTCTTTTGGGCGGAGCTTCCAGCTAGGGTTGTTCATTAGATATATTCTATCTTATTTTAATTATATTACATCCGATCTAATCAAAAGTCTTTTTTTTTTATAATCACATCCATCATAATTCGTTAATAATGCATTATGCAATTTGATCTCTTTTAAGGTTGGTTTTGGATTAGATTGAATGCAGTTTAATATATTCAACCCATTATTCAAATACTAAATTAAAACAAATTAAAACAAGCAAGAGTTATTGGATGTATGAAGGTGTGTTATAATGTGTTTGGAAATTAGAAAATGAGACAAAGGGTTCTTGTATTAGTCTCAGAAAATATAGATTTTAAAGTTTTAATTTGACATGTGAAGGCATTGAGAAAAAAAGAGACACTCATTTTTTGACCAACTATATAATATATATATATTATTTGTACATTTAATTATGTATAATATATATAAAGTCTAGGCTATATTAGATTGGGAGTTTCTATGTAAAAAGTGTATTTAATCTAATTTAATTCGGTTTACAAAAATTGATATCTAATCCAATCTAATTATAATGGGTACCATAAAAAATGTATTGAATTAGATTGGATCTATCTGTTGATTAGTTAATTGGAACCGATAAACATCCCTACTTCTAGCTAACTTTAAAAGTGCTTGAATGTTTTGTTAGAAGAATTTTAATCTTTTTAGAGGAGCTTCCAATTAATGTCATAGAGTATAACTAAAAAAAAAATGCTCTTCATAATAGACTTTGATACTTGTATAAGAATTTCATTAAGATATTATAAGCTTTACACGTCTATTTAACTAGAATATTTAAAATCATTTTGACCTATAAAACCATTCCTTTAAAAATGTGGACTTAAATGCTTGTTGAAAAGTTATAAGGTAACTTTGGCTTATATTTTCAACAAACATGCAAAAACAAAAATTCTATCAAATAGGGCCCATAATCACATGACAGAAAATATTTGTGTAAGAGTCATATAGCAATTAAACGTACTTTTACAAAAATTATAGGTTGCATAATCTCCATATGATACATGTTTTTCTTTCGTCCCTAACAATGGAGATCGTCGATTGTTCATGAATCTCTGCTTTATATAAATATACACGAAGAGGAGGATTAAAAATAAAAATAAAAAAGAAAAAAAGGCTCCTAGTTTTTTTTTTTTTTGTGTGTATATATATTTTTTTAGACTGTTTGGTTTCTTTTTTGTTTTGAAATAACCTTCATACTGTATATTTAGCATCAACATTGTTTTTTTTTTTTTTTAAAACATACATATACTTTCTTCACCATTCAAAAGTAATTAAAAAAATCTATATATGTGAATATTCCAAGCTTATATAGATTCTTGGTTGCAAACGTTAATCAGGACACTGAGGAACCTTCTTCTGTACATCGTTCATCTTCCGGCGGAGAACCAAGCTGCGAAACAACCATCTCCAGACCGCAAAAGTACAGTCTCTCTCGCCTGCTCCACTGGTTCGTCCAGTCATAAACTTGTAGTCAACAGCCGATGCTTTTTCCATAAACTGATCACAAATCACTTGACTATGCAGTCCGTCCAAGATCATAATCCCAATATTCAAAATCCCTTGAGGATCACCATTCGGACGGCGAACGTGAAAAGCCCTAAATGTCCCCGGCATCCCCTCGCAATAACAGCTGCTACAATAATTCTTCAAACTTCCGAGCAAAACCCTAGACGTCCCGATCAATGGGTCCTTCCCGAATCTTCGGACGCAATAGAACTCAAAGACGAGCTGAGCAGTGCTCCAGCTGTCGAGCATTGTGGCGTCGACCATGAACACGAACTTGTCATTCCACGTCGGGTTTCCGGACCACTCGGCCTTAACCCTAGACCTAAGCTTCTGTTTCGGGTCGATCCACACGACGGCGTAGATGTGTTGATTTTTAGGCAAACTGAATCTTGGTAATTTGAGTTCTTGGGCTGAAATTAGGTTGATCTCGAGAAGATGGAACTTGGTTAAGCTCTGGGAATTCTTCATCACAACTAATTGGAGTTTAAGAGAGCTTAATTTTGTAGTGGAGAGTGCTAGAACAAGGATTTGAATTTAATTGATGAATGTCGGTGTATGTAGTCAAGTAATTTTGTTATAGTAGGACTCTTCTTCTTGTTTGTCAGCAAAAACAAGTGTAAAAAAGAAAGGATAAAAAAACCCAAATAAAGGATTTATAAAGCATATAGGGTAGGACAGCGTAATTAGCCGTATAAATGGGGTTTAAGTCCAACTTAATTTCTTACGACTCCCATATATATATATATGTGTGTGTGTGCATATATATATATATTTTGAGAAAGACTCCGATATTCGTAATAGAACTATGATAGACCCTATTAAAAATTTTTTCAAAAAAAAAATTCAACAGGAAAAATCTAAGAAGAAAAAAAAGTATTTATACGTGTTACGTACCATCCTCAAGACAGAAATAACATCAAGAAAACTTATGCTGAGGTCTACTATTAATATCAGGAGCGGACCACGGGGGAAACAATACTAGGAGCATAGTACTACATATGTGCCTACTTTTACATATATCATCCGTCAACTGAAAAAAACAAAGTACTTATCATGACAATTTTTTGTTTCTGCTGCGTATTCTTCGTCTTCACTTTAATCAAGTAGCCAAAAAACCTCTCAAAACTGAAACACCCTTCTTCTCCTTCTCGCTGACACGGGCTCCGTCTCCGAACAGCTTGAAATAGTCAACGGCCGGTCCGACACCCACAAACTGATCACTAATCACTTGATAAGGCAGTAGTTTAAAAAAAAAAAAAACACATTAATCTACTAGATTGCCGGAGATAATCTACTAGATGCTTTCGGAAGGAATAGAAAACACCAGCAATTATGGTATTTGATTATTTTTCGTTTTCAACGGATATGGCCGGACTTCTGTAACTCAAGTGGTCGAAGAGTAACATGGCAAACTATTATATTACCAAATATAGTAATAACAATCTATCAAATTATTTTTCATTTTTGGTAAAAAGTTAGCCAAACGTCTGTAAGTCCCACCGTTAACTTTTAATAATCTACATAGGAGATTTTTTTTTTTAAATTTAAGAATCCACTTATAAAAAAAAAAACATAAAGATTCAATAAAATTAGATAAAAGAATGAAATCCAAATAAAAGTTACAGAGAGAACGCATTCTTCTTTAGCTTCGGTGCCTTTTTTTTTTTTTTTTTGGCATCTCCATCGCCAATGATTCAGAGCGCATGAAATTGACACCTTTAAAATAAATTTTCTTTCTTATTTTAAATTTTGTCAATCAAATATGCAATCATTAATTAACAAATAAATCAACTATCTAGATTTGTATCCACATCCATCCATTAAAATTAGTGGATAAAGATAGACTGAGGATAATGAGCATAGTTTGACCTTTTTTTTATTAAGAGGAGGTAAATAGGTTAAAACTCAACCTCAAAAGAAATAAATAGCAATAAGGGTTTAAGGTGTTAGTAAATAATATATTTTTGATAAATCATGATTTATCACAATCTAAAATTCTAAAAATATCCTTATGTGTAAGTTTTAGTAAATTTATTTGGTAAATCACTTTTTAACGTGATAAATTATTTATTTACTGATTTTGATAAATTTTGATATATCCATCTAATAAATCACTTTTTTTTACTTAGTAAATTATTTATTTACTAATTTTCATAAATCTTTGATTGTTCATAAATCATTTATTTTGGTAAATCATTCGTACATCTTTAACTTGCCGATTTTATTAATTGTAAATTTATAATTTACTCTAATGAATCATGATTTACATTTATCGATTAGTGCAAATTCTTAGTTTACTCCAATAAAACCCTAACCTAACCCCTAATTTTCCCAAAATCCATAAACCAAAAATAAGTTCGTGGACTTCGATGGAAAGAAGTGGAGAAAGTAGAGAGAAGGAGAAGATCATAAGTGTGGGAAAGAGATCGCAGTGGAGAGTTCAGCCTTGCAATCTCTTCCAAAAAGAACACTTATCTTTGTGATCGTTGCCACTGCTAGATCGAAACTCCGTTAGGTTTGATCACCTCCACGAAGCTGAGGATGACATTGCCTAGAAAAAATTGCAAACATGGATATTATGATGGCAACATGATCTTCGCCATCACTATCTGATCCGAATCTTGACAAAAGATTTGAGCTCCATTGGATTATAGATCTAATGCTCCAACCATGGTCAACCTACAAAGCTAAAACAAGAAAACAACAATCCTAGATCATGATGGTTTCGAAGCCTCCAATAATTTCTAGCGCAATCGAGCACAGATTTAGCCATTGGACTTTGACGCAAACTCGGATCTCATAAAAATTCAAATCATGATCTTGCGATTTTCTGACGAGAATGATTTGAAGGTTTAATCATCACGATCTCATGATTTTATAAAGGGACAACAGAGACATTTAAGGTATTTTACATTCATGGTCCTAATTGAAAACCTCAAGGGGTTTGAATGTTGGAGAAATAATCTTGGATGGACTACTGCCTTATCAAGTGATTAGTGATCAGTTTGTTGGGGGGCCATTGACTATCCAAAGCTGTTCAAAGATGGAGCCCATACTGGCGCCAAAAAGAAGAAGGGTGTTTTAGTTTTGAAATGGTTGTTTGGCTGCTCGGTTTAAAGGAAGATGGAGAATACGCAGTAGAAAAACATTTGCCATTATCATGATGTTATGTGAAGTTTTTTTCCCTAGTAAAAGATGATATATATGCAAAACTAAGCATATAGTTTTTGGAATGTGTATAATTAGTTCATCCTATTTTCTTTTATTTGTACGTGTATATGTATATATATATATCTTTTTATCATGTTAAAATATCAGTCAAATTGAAAATTGATTTTCAAGTAATTTATATAGTTTTATTAACCAAAAAAATATTATAGTTATATAAGATGGTTTATATATCTTATAAGATGGGACGAAAAAATTAGGAAAAGAAAGAAAATTGATTATTTTATGGTTTTGGCTTATGATGGTTTGAGCAATTTAGCTGATAGTTATATTATACCTCACTCCTTACAAGTTCTTAAAGAAACATGTTATTTTTGTGAAATTTGTAATGGATTGATACATCAAATTATGTATACAATATATGGTATAATAAATGAATTTTTCATGATTATATTGAATCGGATTTCCCGTTTATTGTCATATATTTTTTTAAAATTTTTTTATGTAGCTTTTATTAATATGTTTATGGAATGATATGAAATTGGACTTTGTTGTTGTTAATTTCTGATTTTGCTGAGAATTGTTGTTGTTTGAGGACATGAGACAAAACGACGGGGAACAAAAATATGATTATTACCTTTGAAGAATGATGGTGGTGAATGAGGAAGAAATTAAGATGAATAAGTTAGGAAACAAAAAAGAGAGTGCTAAATTTTTTTCTTTTACTTTATACTTCAACTCACCAAAAACCCTAGATAAGAAAAAATATAACAATATCTAAATGCTAAAAATAATATACACTTTTTTTATTAAATTGGTGTGGGAGTATTTGAATTTAGCACTTTAGGTAAAATCACGTAATTACTATTTAGTTATATCTACAATCACATAATATATACTTTTAATTAGACGTGCTAATTTGTAAATTTCTTAAGTTGTTAGGTAATTAATATGGCGGAAAATTACTCAAAAAATTGGAAAAAGAAAAGAGAATATGCCCAATAAAATCCAAATCTCTTATTTTGTTATATAGATCCAAAGTCAATTGACACCTTAATTTTCTGGGATAAAAACAGAAGAACAAACTTGTCATCAACCTTCCAATATATATATATATATATTATATCATCAACAATTTACAAATTAATTGAAACTAGCATGATTAGTTCACCACCTTAAGTGTAAATTTTGACTTTAAGATAAGAGATTAAACTTTACACTGATGGAGTTAAATATCGAATTACAGGTAAATTATGCATTTAAGCACTCTTGAGTATAAATTCAAATCAAATACGTATTTACTTCTTTTTTTTTTTTTTTTTTGCTTTTTTGAAATACGCATTACACTTTTTTTTTTCTCTCAAACATCCATTAGATTCTCAATTTAAATTGAATTTATCAATTTAAGACTATGTATCAAAAGTCTTCAAAGTTCAAACTACCACTCTGTTTGCCTCACACGCCCTTTGTTGTCAAAGAAAGTCGTGGTGATCCCTGCAACCATCAAGCACCCACCTAGCCATCTCTGCTCCTAGTTTTGCCTTTTACAGTCACATCCCTTCTCATTGTAGCCCCAGAGACTATAAAACCTTCGACATGCGCACCCCCTACATTGCAACACCGTCCCATCCTTCCATGAGGCTACTCTTCTCAGAATCCGTAATCGTGAAGCCCCTCCCACAATCCCTAGAGACGAGGGTCTTAAGGCTAGCCTAGTGCCTTCGCTGAACTCCAGCCTTAAGTGGATGCTCGAGCAAAACACTTTAGATCTCAAGACAGTAGAAAAAGAGAAAGAGATGGAAAGAGATTTGGGAATCCGGATCAATAATGAATTTTAATACCAAAAAAAAACCTTAATTTTCTATTTTTATTTTTGTCTAGAAAGGACGTCAATTAACTTTGGAATTTTTTTAACTTTTTTTTTTTTTTTCAGTAAATTGTTTCCAAACAATAATTCTTTTAATTGTTTTGTCTGAACTAAAAGCGACAATATTTTTCTCTTCTTCACACATCAAAGCAATAATGCCATACTTCAGTAACATCATATCAATAATACATCAAAAGAAAATTAGAAGAACTTATATTTATTCCATAAATATACTATTACATACATGCCTATATTCCATAAATATAGTATTGCATACATGCCTATATTTTATAAATTTACTATTACATACATGCCTAACTTTACATATCACTAGTTACTAGAATAATTTTTACATATCTTCAGACTATTGACAAATCTTTTTCTGCTGCATATTCTTTGTCTTCCCTTAAGTCAAGCAGCCGAACAACCTTCTAAAAATCGAAACACCCTTCTTCTTCTCTTTCTCACCGGCAAGTGCTTCGTCTCTGAAGATTTTCGGACAATCAATGGCCGATTTGACTCCCGTAAACTGATCACTTATCACTTGATAAGGCAGTAGTCCATCCAAGATCGTGACTCCAACATTCAAAACTCCTCGAGGTTTGCCATTCGGACCACGAACATAAAATACCCTAAATGTCCCCGTTGTTATCTCATTGTAATATCTGCCACAATTCCCAAAACTTCCCAGCAAAATCCTAGAAGTCCCAATCAATTTGTCCTTCCCGAATCTTCGGACGCAGTAAAACTCGATGACGAGCTCTGCAATGCTCCAACTGTTGAGTGTCTTGCAATCAACCACGAACACGAACTTGTCGTTCCACTTAGGGTTTTCGAACCCTACGACTTCGACCCGAGACCTGAACTTCTGTTTTGGGTCTATCCAAATGACGGCATAAGTCTGGAGGTCTTTGCAGGAATTGAGAGATCTTGGAGGTTTGAGTTCTAGGGTTGAGATTAGGTTGATCTCCAGAAGTTCAAACCTAGTCGTGCTAATTTCCATGCCTTCTAATAATCGGAATATTTGGTTGTGTTGAGAAACCAAAAGAAATCAAAGGAGGAATTAATTAGTGAATGTGAAGAATGTAACTCTGTGCGAGAGTATATATACATACATATATATATATATAAGTCTTAATTGAGTCCTTGTCCTAAATAGATTCTTTGTGTTGTTTATCTTTGGTTTGGTGGCTTTTTCGAATGAAACTTAAATTTTGTTTTTTTTTGGTATATAAGCAAAGAATTTGGAAAAATACATTTGAGATTTCAGAAAAGAAATCGGAACAAGATAATGAAATCAATATTTGACAGCGATCTGATCAATGTTGATTCCCAATCAGAAAGCGACATATAATACACGTTAAAATTGAACTTTAAACCGGATACATGTCAAATATGAAATATTTGGTGCAAATATATATAATACCTAGATTTCTTTTTAAAAAATAAAAAGAATTATCAGAAATATATTGCGCATCTAAATTAGAAATATATGCTATTTACATATAATACGTAACTAATATTGAAGATATAATATTTTAATATCAAGCTCATAACATAGTTTTAATTGGAAGCCTCTCATTTTTTTTTATGGTTAAATTTTTTTATCTTGAAAATGAAAAATAAAAAATAAAAAAATGGAAAAGTTTTACTTAAGTTATTTCAGATTTATCTTTTGAGAATTCTGTGATATATTATAATATACCTAATATCATAAGTGTATGTCTGGATTGTCATCTTTATTAAATTTTATTTAATTTTCTTATTTGATTTAGTTTGGTATGTGCTTCTGAAAGTGAGTTTGGTATGTGATTTATTGTGACCTAATAGTCTAAAAATGGAGCAATATTCGCAATTTTTCTTTTTAATTATAACACAAAATTCTCTATATCTTTTTACTTACTATTTTGACTAAATTACGATTGTAAGCACGATATAATGATAATGCCACATTTAATTTTTTTAAAAAGTAAATTTAATTCTCCTAAAAAATAATAGTTAGAATTCTTACCTCCAACTTCAAAACAATTACAGTCACAAAAAAAAAATGGTCTAATTAAAGGCCGGACCAACTAGCAATCATGATAATTTGATATGGTCCACTAATTAAGATAAAAGGCAGTGTTAAGTATCTCTATTCAAGATCACAATGTGAGACATAGGATAGACCATGTTTATCTCACACTCCTGCTCAACCCGTCAAGATGTGAAACACAATTATGACTTTATTCTATGCATCTAAATGTTTAACACCCTCACAGATCGTGATGGTAAGACCTGCATAGGTATACTCTTTTCTTCCTCGGATTTTTTTTTTTTTTTTCTAACAACCATGAATCTTCACTTGCTACATACCAAAAGGAACAAAATAAATAAATAAGTGCGCGTTTGGTACACACATTCAAATTATATTACATTTAAATACAATGTAATTTTCTCCCCAATACAAAAGCATTTCATTCAAATATCAATCACATCACGTTTTAAATTCAATACAATTATTATTCATTATTTCACTTTTTTTATACATTTTCCTTATACTTTTAGTTATCATGTCACATATTTATTATTAAAATATAATTTAAATATTTTTCACTCAAACACATATTACATTCAAATACAATGTTAATATTTTTTCTCTAAATATAAATTATATTTAATATATTATATTTAAATATAATACAAATACTATCCATTTCATAAATAAATAATCTTCACTTCCTTCAAGAGGCCACCACGGAAGGTCCATGAGGTCAGACAACAGGTTCAAGCCTGCTGGGCTCTTGGGCTCCTAAGCTAAATCATATTTCTCCCTGCCCACAAACAGATGAGAATTTTCAGGAGTGACACAAAAAAATATCACCCTACCACATGTGTTGAAAGTCTAGATTTCTTTCTTGTAAACGAACTGGTCAAAGATCAACAAAATATAACAAAGCCGGTCACTATTCTCGCAAGTCGGAGCACCGATTATGAACGATCCATCTTGATCATGATGCCAACGCACCACCGTGAGCTTCCTCGCCCGGGCGGCACATGCGGAGTGCGGAGGACTTCCTCTGCCATGCGGAGGTCGCCTCCATGGAAGAAATTGACGAGGACTAGAATTGAAAGAGAAAGATAGTGAAAAAAAAAAAAAACGAGAGTTATAAAATTGAAAACACTTAAAAAAGAATTAATTTAATAGGTAGCTAGGGTTGAATTGGGGCAATTTGGGGATTTTATTTCGTGGTCGAAGCGTGAGAGAATTGCTTAATGAGGAAGAAATTCGAACCACAAATAAGTTACTACGCAAATTTTATGGTACGTAAATATTATGGCATCTCACCTGTTTTCTATAAAGGATATGTAATTATAAGAGCCTTCAACAATCTTTTCTCTGCCTTTTGTTTCAGGATCTTTTTGCAGTTGAATACCAGTGCACGTTTCTAACCATCAAATTTGATTAACATCACGTCAAATATAAGGAATACAAAATAGAGAGTTTATGATACAAACATGACCATTTAAACTAAGAGAATGTTTGGTAAACATTTTTTGACGCTACGAAAATCAATTTTACACTAAATATAAAATTTTACATTCAAATACAATCATTTTCAATAGTATTACGAAAACAATTATTATTCACAAGGTTTTTAAAACAATCACATCAACTTTTCAATTTTAACTATTTATCTCTACTTTTATCAATCATATCAATTTTTCAATTCTAAAATACTTTTTATCTAAATACACATTTTATTCAAATACAAAATAAATACTTTTTAACCAAACACAATACTAAAAAATATATATTTAAATGCAATTAAAACATAATATGTTTACTAAATGTCTCCTAAAATCGTTTCTGATTTTGGTAAATTTCCGTAAGGTAAAAAAAAAAATGACATGTTCTTAAAAAAAGGTATATTCTTCAAATCTACGGAGTCACTTGAGACCGGAGGGGCCGGGAGTGACAGCCACCCGACTGACCTTTATTGGTTTCAAAAATTATATACATCCATTAGCATCTGGTTTTGCAGTACACTTCTAATGAATTTTACACCATTTTTCTTCTATATTCAATAATTTCAACAAAAAATAATAGTATATACCATTGAGCTCAACACCAATGGGCAAACTAACTTCTGTTATTGATATAATAAAAAATACATCAAAACCACATAAAGAGATAATATTACAAAAACATAACACTACACTTTAGAAACACTCAAAAAAAAAAAAAGAAAGAAAGAAAAACTCTTAGCACATTACTAATTTCTCACCCACAGCCTCTACTTGGCTTTGCAGTAAATGGAAGCTAAAGGCCTTATATATAGGCCGAAGAACTTGGCCACTAAATCACGGGCAGGCTGCCCACAAAGCAATTTGCTGCTCAAAACTTGGGCATGACTCCAAGCTACATGGCTAACATCAAAGGAGCATAGTGCTCTTTGCCCAACAAATGTAAATCATCTGCAGCTTATAGACTAAATAGCCATAGGATCCTACAGAAAATATTCGTATGTGATAGAGAGCAAGATGCATTTGGATTGGGTACTTGCTTATGGGCCGGAATTGACCTTCATATACCCCTAATAATGTAGAAGGCTGACTCCACCACTATTCAAATCGATCAATTTTTTTAAACCCCAGAATAACACTGCAAAACCTCAGAAAAATTAACAGACAGTAGAAGGAAAAGACAAGCTTACCATTTCTGTCCAACTTATAAGTTGTGTACTTGTATCGTACAAATATCTTGCAAGGGAATATATCACTACAGAGATGGCAGTAGTGCATAGCCAACACGGCAAGAAAAGAAATGACAGAACACAAACGATGTGTATGTACATGTATCATCTCATTTCCGTGCCATTGAAAGCGCCATAAACCAATCATTAAAATTGGGGAAAAAAAAAAAAAAAACAAAGAAAATCCTATACCCTGAGTAACACATCATTTTCTTTTTTTTTTTTTTTGTTATGTTATATAATTGCTATGTAACTAAAGTGATACCACATTTGTGATTACAAGTTGAAATCCAAATATTATTTACGGATTTAAAAGATTCATTTAATTGAAATGAAGTTATATATATATTTAATTATTTGTTAGGTTATTTAATATTCTGAATATTAGTTTTCTGATCTTTTTTATATAATTAGTTTTTTAAGATAAATTAGTCCGTATATTTATAAATTATATTTATTATTGAAATGAATAATAAGAATAAAAATATGGTGATTTCTTCCTTTATGTTAAGATGGCAGCAGAACCTATCAAAAAAAATAAAAACCTTTGAATCTCTTTGAAATCTTGAATCCATTAAAAAAAAAAAAAAAAAAGGGGGAAATCAAAGTCTCGTTCCACTGTTCTGAAATTCAATCAAAACCCAAATCAACCCTCATAAACACATACCCAATCTTGAACATACAACCCATCAAATTTGAGTTTACAACAATACAGTGACCCACTGTATCCGTGTTCACCATCGAAGATCGTCAGGTCACCGTCGCCCTTTTCGAACCCGTGTCATTGAAATCGTTGTCCACAACTACTGTTGAAGCCGCTGTTGAAGTTGAGTCCCTTTATTATTTGGGTTCTTCTTTGTTTTTTTGTTGTCGTTTTTAATTTTGCTGAAAAGGAAAAAATGGGAGTTTAGTGTAGTTCTACAATAAAAAAAACGTTAATTTAGCTTTGCATCCCATTGGATTTGCATTTTTAAAAAACGAAAAAAAAAGGAAGAAAATGAGAGAGAGAAAATAAAAATATATATTGCAAAAAATAGACAAAAAAATAGGAAAAAATTCATAATATTTGTTTTTTGCTTTTTGATGTCGTACAACAATGAAAAACCAAAAAAATAAATAAATAAAATCATTTTGTATTCTTGATCCTGTTGATACTTAATTTTATTAATTTCATTAAAACATAAAAGTGCGTTGCATTGAAACTAACTATTTTGAAACGAGTTTAGCTTGTGAAGCTTCTAGAAATCAATCTATTGTGAAACTCATGTAAACTTGAGTTTAGCGTGTGAGGTTTTCAAAGTTGTTCATAAAGTTTTGAAGGTAAGTTTGATCTTTCTGAAAAGATTTTTTTTTTCCTAAGATGGTGCTTTGGAATTCGATGATTGTTTTTGCATTTAGAAAAAATTAGCATTAGCTTGAATTGGCACATTGGGATCCAATGATTATTTTTAAATTTGAAGATTTACATTATCTTGAGAGGGTATGTTTGATTCAAATGATTATTTTTGGATTTAGAAGATGTACACTAACTTAAAATGGTGTGGACATCTCAAGATTATTTTCAGATTTAAAAGATTTATTTGATTGAAATAAGATTGTATATTTATAGATTTAATTGTTAATTAAGGGTTCGTTTGGTGAACGCATTATATTTGCATTGCGTTTGAATGCAATGTGTGTTTGGGCGAAAAGTATTTGAATTATATTTTAATAATAAATATGTGATGTGATGGATAAAAGTAAAAAGAAAAAAAGGAGAGAGAGGGAATATATGATGTAATTAATAAAAATAATAGAAAATATGAAATACTAAATAGTGATTATATTGGATTTAAAATGTGATGTGATTGGTATTTGAATGAAATGTTTTTATATTTGGAGGAAAATTGCATTGCATTTAAATGCAATGCTAAAAAAAAGCTTGTCCCAAATGTGGGCTAAGTTCTTATTTTCTTGAATATTAGTTTCTTGATTTTCTTGTATAATTAGTTTATTAAGATAGATTGATTTGCATGCTTAAAAATTATATTTTTTATTAAGATAAATAATAAGAATAAAAATATAATATTTTCTTCCTTAATATTACATATATTATCTAATAATAATATCATACCTAATTTAACTTAAAATTAGTGAAGCCATTTTCGTTTTCAATTTTCCCCCCAAGAACTTTTGAATTGCTTCTTTGTTCCTCCTGGGAGGAGCTGGACGCGGATAACAAAAAGGCATTCAATGTTGTCATGCACGTTCTAGAGCCGAAAGTGCTTTTTTCATCGCAAGCCAAAAAACAAAAAACAAAACCCCCCCAACCCATTAAAAAGGGAGGCAAAAGGGCAAAAGGGCAAAAATGAACACCAATTCTTGTGTGCCCATTATTCTCGAACGCAACAAATTATCTCGGGCCACACCCGACCAAAACCAAATTCATTGTTTCCCCGTAATTATAAGAGTTATGAGGTATTTGGTTAATCCATTATATTTTGATTATATTTGAATGTTATATTTGATTGAAAAGTATTTATTTTATATTTAAATAAAATGTGTATTTGGATGAAAAGTTGATGTAATTGGTAAAAGTAAAAATAAATAGTAGAGTTAAAAAGTTGATGTAATTGGTAAAAGTAAAAATAAATAGTAGAGTTAAAAAGTTGATGTGATTGTTTTAAAAAACTTTTGAGTAATAATTGTTTTCGTAGCACTATTGAAAAATTTGTGTTTAGTGTAAAATTGTATTGTATTTGAATAAAATTAAAATGTAATTTTTTTGTCAATCGATATCTTAATCAATAAACATAGAATGTAATGTCAAACGACACCTTAATCAATAAACATAAAATGTAATGTCATACACAAATCTCAGCATTTAATATTGTAGATATAACATAGTAGTCATTTTATTCCTGGTTGCTCAGATTTTAAAGTGCTGATATTTACATTAATATTTCTTTCGCGTGTTTATTTGATGATAAAGTTTCAATCATATCCGCGTTAAAATTAAAAACTTATAATTATGTTTATATTAAAGAGAAATTAAGTCGATAGACAACGGTGAACACTTATTTAAAAATATAACAGAATTGATTGAAGAAAAACAAGTAGTGGTCATTTTAATATCAACCAACTGTAATCAATAATAATTGATCAAGCAAAAAAAAAAAAATCTTGATATTTGTCAGTATCAAGTGACATTTAATTATCAAATTGTGATTAAAGTGATATTTAGTCACATGAAAATATTGTGACTAATATTTTGTAAGAAAATATCGTAATTAAAAGTTTATTTTGTTGTAGTATGGCATGATAAATAACCGTTTAAAAACATAATAACTTCTTTCCTTTTTTTTTTTACTTTGAATAGAAATTTAAATTTTATATTTTTTTGATAAAATTCAATATAATATTCCTGTTAAACTATCTTTATAATTATAATATAGTCATTTAACAAATTTTCATAATATTTATAAATAAAATGTAAAAAAAAAATTATATACACGTAAAAAAGATCTTATTTCAAACCTCTAAATCAAAAATAAAATTAAAAAAAAAAAGACATAGAACTTAAATATGCGTCCTAAAAACAGTTATCGTCGAGGGTAGATGGCCTCACAGGTATGGTATATAATGATAGGCAGTTCAGTTATACTCGATAAATACATACATCGCACGGATGTAGGCGACTTCATTATCAACAAACGTACAGTCGAATACGTGTTAACATTAAAAGAGTCCAATCATTCACATGACAAAAACCAAAAAAAAGAAAAAAAGAAAAAAATGTCACACTCACTTTCATATATAACATCCGTACAAAAATAAATGAAAACCAGGTAATGTCCACCTACTCTTGGTGAGTTTTCTCCCCCATGGCGATCACAACAAACTGATCAAAAAAAAAAAAAAAACAAGAAGTGAATCAAAAGTACCAAAAATTGAACTCTATACATACAAAAAAGACCATGATACGAAATTTTCATCATGTTGAGAAAGGGTAAGAAAAAAAAATTAAAAAAAATGAGGAGAGAGAGAGCGAGAAGTGATGAGGGGTCTAGAGAGAGAAAGTAGGGGAGAGAAGATGATGAGGAAAAAAGGGGTGGGAGGTGGAGGAGCAGAAAAGGAGGAAAATTTGGGAGAAAAGTTGAGGAGAGGGGTTCTGGTGGGGGAGAGAGGCGGGCCCTGTACTCCAGTAGTGTCCTCATGGAGACTTTTCTCACTCCCTCTCTCTGATGCCCACCACCCCACCATAATTAAACAACACCCTTTTTCTAAACCTTCCATCTTCCTTTCTTCTTCTGCTTCTGATCATCGTCGTCGTCATCATCATCATCATCCCACTGGGGTTTCTGTGAGGAAGCTCGCCGCCACTCTCTGGGAGCTCCAGCACTACCTGCCGCTAGCTAAAATGCACCGGGGTGCGCACGCTAATGGCGGTGGCGGAGGTGCTGGTGCAGGTGCTAATGGTGGTCCTCCCCCCAGGCTGAGAAACCTCCATCATCGTCATCACAGTCACCATCACCTTCACAGGGACAAGGGTCTTGACCTCTCCAATTTTCTTGCTGATAATTCTCCCAGTTCTTCTGATCAGGTATTAATTAGTTTATTTAATAAATTTATTTATAGATTCTTAGATTTTTTCCCATTTGGGTATTGTTTGATTTTGATCCTAATTCTTTTTCTAAAAAGAAAGGTTTTTTTTTTTTTTTTGGATGTAAACCTGTAAAGACATGTAATTTGAAGTACTTCATTATGTTAAAGCTTGTTAGTGTCAAAAATCTTGGTGGCTTTGTTTTAGAATTAGATGTTGTTTGTCTGTCAGCTGTGGAATGTGTAAGATCTCCTTTCTAAAGATGTGTTTCTCTGGCTAATTTTGTCCTGTTTTTTATTTTTCCACCATGAGGATCTTCCAATTTTGGAGATTAACTTGGAAAAAGCATATTTCAACTACTTGAGAAGACGGCTACATTCAAAGCACATATCTTTTACTGATCAAGTTTTGTTTTTTTGTTATTTTTTTAAATCAACTCTTTGCATCTTATTGAGGCTGCAATACTATTTTTTGAGCATTGGCCTTCTAAAAAGAGTGATATTTGGCGTTTCCTTGTTGACGATTATCTCGTCCGCGACTGATTTTTCTCTGATTGTCATGCCAGCCACCCAGCGCTAGTAGTTTGAGGAGGCAACTTGCGGCATCATTGATGCAACACCATCGATCAATCGAAAGGAACAACCACGCGCTTCAGCCTGTATCGCCCGCAAGTTATGGTAGTTCTATGGAGGTAAGTTTCTCTGCTTTGGACATAGGTGGTATGAATCTTGCTCAACTGTGTCAGCCACCGCTGAGTTCACTTGAGTTAGATTTAGCTTCAATTTGCTAACGTGTTTTAGTTTGGCCATAGATACCCCAATTTCATATTTACTGCAGTTTGACATGAATTTCTCTTTCAGGTGGCACCTTATAACCCTGCAGTTACTCCTACCAGTTCTTTGGACTTCAAAGGAAGGATTGGTGAATCGCATTATAATCTTAAAACATCAACCGAACTTATAAAAGTTTTGAACAGGATCTGGAGCTTGGAAGAACAGCATGCCTCCAATATGTCGCTAATAAAGGCATTGAAGACAGAGCTGGACCATTCCCGTGGGAAGATCAAAGAGTTGCTTCGGGAACGGCAAGCTGATCGACATGAAATAGATGATTTGGTTAAGCAAATCACGGAAGATAAACTGGTAAGGAAGAGTAAAGAACAGGACCGGATTCATACTGCAATTCAGTCTGTGAGGGACGAGCTAGAAGATGAGAGGAAATTGAGGAAACGGTCGGAGAGCCTGCATAGGAAACTAGCTAGGGAGCTTTCGGAAGTGAAATCTACTCTTTCTGGTGCTCTGAAAGAGCTTGAAAATGAGAAGAGGTCAAGGAAGTTGTTGGAACACCTATGCGACGAGTTTGCTAAGGGCATAAAGGATTATGAACAAGAGGTACATGCTTTGAAACAAAGAGCTGATGGTGATTGGACTGGAAGGACTGATCGTGATCGGTTGATCCTCCATGTATCTGAATCATGGCTGGATGAGCGGCTGCAGATGCAACAAGAAGAAGCCCAGTGTGGTGTTACTGAAAAGGACTCGATAGTTGAGAAACTAAGGCTAGAAATAGAAATGTTCCTTCAAGCTAAAGATATGCATGCTGCTAAAACTGAAAATCTTATGCCAAGGGAACGCAGGAATTCGCTAGAATCCGTCCCGCTGAATGAAGCTGTGAGTGCACCTCACGATGTGGACGATGATGATGATTCATTAGGCAGTGGTTCGCATTGCTTTGAGCTTCAAAAGCCAAGCAATGCTGAGTATAAGCCGCGTGGAGACGAAGCTGGGGATGCTGGGCTCCATGAAACGATGAAATCGAGCAGTGGAAAGAAGAAACTTGAGTCCAGTGAAAAGATAAAAGACCGTACTCCGTCTAGCTTACAAGTTAAGTTCGAAGAAAAGATGGCTAGAGCAGTGTCAGGGGAGGGGAACAAAAAGTCTCGGCTGGTAAATACAGAGCTGGGAAAAGATGAAGAAGAAGGGACACCAAATGAAATAAGCACATCCCAAATGGCTGAGCGACGAGAACCAACCGAAGATGCAACTTACGAGAAAGCAAACAGACATGATGAAGCGCGAGGGATGAATTCAAATTACACGGTCGACGAGCTTATAAGAAGCCAGTATTTATTGCCGGAAGGTGGAAATCTACATCTTGACAGTAATAATAGCGGTGAGGCTTCCTGCAGTAACTTCGGATGGAGGAATCAGCCAAGCCCGGTTCGACAGTGGATGGCAAAACTAACATCCCCGGATCTCGACATACCGGAGTCTTCGTCAAAACCGCCTTTCGGCTTGAAGGACAATACTCTAAAGGCAAAGCTTCTTGAAGCGAGGTCAAAGGGTCGGCGGTCTCGACCGAAGGCTTCAAAAATTTCCAGTTAAAGTTAAGCGGTCTAAATCTATTGAAAGCTGCTATTCAGGTTCAATGGTTGGAGATTTTACAGTCCTGTGAATATAGGCCATGGCATTTGGTTCTTAATTATCTTTGTGCTGTTACTGTTGTAAGTCTCAACATCTTTCTCTCTCTGTAATTTTTGGCAATTCAAGTCTGTAAATGAGTGTAGCGTTGTTTCCATGGACAAAATAATAGAAATTCAAGACCAACTACAATTTTGGATATTTGACTTGTTATGGCCGTTTTGGGTTTAGCTGAGGTATGATATTCAGTATTGTCCATTCATTTTTTAGAGAAATTATGGTAATAGCTTTTTTAGTGTACATGTGTAGGATTTGTCTTATAATTCAAATTTTTGCACTGAAATCATTTTTATTTAACATTGCAAAAAAGCAAAATCTTGAAATTTTTTGTGACAAAACCCCATTCAATTATTTCCTATGTTACACTTTTTGGTTGTCCATAGTGGTGTATGATCCAATAGTGAGCATGTGGATTATATTTGAAATAAAATCATACAGTGAAAATATCAATTTAAAATGTTATTGGTATATTCTTACGATCGGTTTAAAGGGATTTTTAAGGATAGAATTTTGAAAATTGGAAGAGAGAGAGTATAAGGTGTAAATTTAGAAATTTTGAAGTTAAAGTAGTTAAGGGGTTGTTTGGTAAACGCATTGCGTTTTAATTGTATTTGAATACAATTTTTTTTTAGTGTTGTATTTAGTTGAAAAGTATTTGTTTTGTATTTAAATAAAATGTGTGTTTGGATGAAAAGTATTTTAGAGTTGAAAAGTTGATGTGATTGATAAAAATAGAGATAAATAGTTAGGATTGAAAAATTGATGTGATTGTTTTAAAAAAACTTTTGAATAGTAATTGTTTTCGTAACACTGTTAAAAATGATTGTATTAGAATGTAAAATTTTACGTTTGGTGTAAAATTGGTTTTCCTAACACCAAAATTTGTTTTCCAAACGTAACATAAAATACCGTGCAGAAACAATGCTCCCAAACAGGTCTTAATATTATGGTTAATTGAGTAAATCACAGTATTTACTTTGTCAACTAACGAGGGTGATACTTTTCATATATTGGACTTGTCTACATGCATCTCCCTTTTTAACATAGGAGTGGTTAAATATATCTAGAGAGTTATGACAAATTGGAGGTGGATTTCATGTAACTTAAATTCATCGAAAGCTCTCTCTCTCTCTCTCTCACTCTCTCACAGTCTTACATAGGGTTATTGAGTCATGAATCTTACATGGCGTTTGGGACACACATTTTTTTGGCATTGCATTTAAATGCAATGTAATTTTCCCCCAAATACAAAAACATTTCATTCAAATACCAATCACATCACATTTTAAATCTAACGCAATCACTATTTATTATTTCACTTTTTCTATTACTTTTATTAATTACATCACATATTCTCTCTCCTTCTTTTTTTTCTCTCTACTTTTACCCATCACATCACATATTTATTATTAAAATACAATTCAAATACTTTTCCCCCAAACACACATTACATTCAAATACAATGCTAATGCTTTTCCTCCAAATACAAATTGCATCACATCACATAGTTGTTGTTCTGGTTTATACTTTTGTAATAATCACATATCGTGAGCGATCAAGCACGGGGGTATGATCATATTCATAATGGATCGTACTTTGGAGGACTAATATCATGTTTGTAGCTATAGAGTATCTTAAATCTATTCTTGACGAATCTGAAACTATATAGATTGTTGATCAGATTTGAAACCACATAAGACACTTCTGCGTGCATATCGACTATTTTTTCCCCCTTAGTCTTAGCTTTACCTACATAAGAAAATACCATTATACTTGGTAGATATGTGAATCAAGATAATTAAAATGCAACAAGATTTATTTTATTTTATTTTATTTAAACATGAGATAAAATAAAATCAATTATGAAATTGTCATTAAATTTAAAATTACAGTTAGATTACAATAACGTTTTATCTTTATGAAAAATTAACAAAAAAAAAAAAAATCCGATGGTCTGGTTATAGATTTCCGCAGTGGAGAAGAACCTTTCTCCGCTGCAATCTACCAGGGAGCTAAGGGAGTTCTAACGGGGGAGCCCAGCTATCAACTCCCATAAATGTTTTTAGCACCAGAAAAAAAAAAAGAAAGAAAGGAGGGCCCCATAGATGTGACAGGAAATGGGTGTAATAATTTGGAAAAATACACAAAACAGTGAAACAATTCCAGTTTTTAGCTAAATGATAAATACCACTTTTCTCCTTCGTATCATGTGAATATTCAAAATACCAAAAAGTATTTGTAATATCGGTCATAAAAATATTCTTCAAAACAATTAAATTTTCACAAATACCAAATTTACCTTTTCCAGCCTATATTAAATACAATTTGAAACAATATTAGACTAAATTATTAAATAAAATCAATCTTAAGACTTGCAATCTAAATAATTGGTAAATTTGTTTGATTGAAATATTGTTTGATCATTTTTTTTAAATAGTTGTCATATTTTTAATAATCTTTAAGATAATTAGGAAGGGTAACCTTGACATTTTAAAATTTAATTGCTTCAATAAGATTTTGTGATTAATTTTGTAAACATTGAAGGTGTTTTGAACATTTGTAAAATAAAAGGGATAAAAATGATATTTAGACTAAACACTGTTCATTCACAAAACATGAAGATCAACAATATTAAACAAGCTCTGTTTGGTAAGAGGGAAGGAAAAAAAAGATGAGAGAGAATATGAAGGAAGAAAAAATGTGTATGAGAGGATGTAAATTGTTTTCCCTTTTATTCCATTTGACTAGTCATGTACGTGCAACAAGTTCTCTCTCACGTTTCTTTACTACTGAACAACCTACAAGTTTATTTTCTCTTCAAAAATCTCCCCACTCTATTCTTTCGTGTTTCCTTCCTTCCTTCCTTCTTTTTTTCTTTTTTTTTTTTCTTTGAAGGATGTTTCCTTTACTTTTTACCTCTTGGGTTTTTACCAATAACCAAATATAGATCAAAAGTCTTGGCTTTGGCGAACAAAGGCTTTGACAAATTGTCCCTTCCAAAAGATAGGGAAAAAAAGTCAATATAAATATACTAAAAATAAAAATGAAAATGAAAGAAGAAGAGAACACTAGATATAGACATAAATTCATCCTAAATTTTCTTTTAATCACCTTTCTTGAGGAAATATTAGAGCAAAAAACAGAATTTTAAATAAGACACTCAAATTGTTTGCCAGGAATCAATGATAACCAAAAAAAAAAAAAACTTTGAGCCCATTAGATTTCATCCAAATATGTAACTTAAATTTATATAATAGTATATAAATATATAGAAAACTATTGCGATCAACAAAGTAAAAGGATCAACGAATTCATCTTGGATAATTCCAAAAGTTTTAAGTGAATTATAATCCAAAGAGGAAAAAAAATCAAATAATTTTTCTATGATTGATGAAACTAGGTAAGAAGCACTATTGATGAGCTTTGTCTAAATACAAATCATAATTATACAGATCGGATAAGTTACCAAAAAGTTATGATATGTTAAAACTACTATATACTTCTTTCTTCCATTGATAGTGGTCTAGTTAGCCATCAAATTTATATGAAGTTATTCTATGACGATGAATTTGTTGCATGCACCGCCATCAGAGAAATGAGATTGAGTCAGTATTCACTTATCAGAAATAACGTTTTATACTTGACTGCTCAGCTCAGTAGTCAACTAATTAAGGACTTAAACAATTATTTGATGGTAAATGTTTTCTTTGGCTAAGAGTTACGACATGGTCCTCTTAATTAGCTTCGTTCCGCCTCCAAAGATATAAGAATATATATATATATATCCCCTAAATTTTTTAAATCAGTTGAAAAGAAAAACACCTATCAAGTGTTTAAAAAATTAATGCTAAGAATAAAACTTTTAGTTGATATTATATCTTTACAAATAGTCAACTAAATTTTAAGGATTCGCTGCGAACTGATCCTTTACTTTCTTTTAAGTTCAGGCAATTTTTAAGATGCTTAGGGCAAGTAAGATCAATCTGATTTCAACTACACAGAAAGATATGCTTTATAGCTTACTAGATATGCACGTAACTTACCTAGATAGACGAAGGGATCTACATAAAGATTAAAGAAATTAAAAATGTTCCACATGGTGGCCAATATTCTTTCCTAACTATTTTGGTTTTTTTTATTCTTTTGTCTAGGAAAAAGAAAAGGACAAAAAAGAAGAAGAAAAAGAAGAAGAGAATATTTCAACTATTTTGATTTCTAAAGAAAATAAAAGGAATTTGAGCATGGAATATATACTTGGTTCGTCTTAGTGCTTCATAATCTTAAGCACTTTTTTATAACTACTATCTATCTATGAAAAAAAAAAAAAGTATATGTGCGAAATTATGTTTCCCTTAAATTGAAAGCAACTAACTACGTGAGTCGTATGCACAAGAATATTTCTTTCTTGTAATAATTGTAAGACGTCATTTTAAATTCAATTAGCTGGGTTTTGTTTTTAGATCTCAAAACTAGCCCATATAACCACCCTTGCGGCCTTGCCCTCATCCTAGCTACTTGTATCATCACTTCTCAAGGCTAATAAAAAAGAAAGAAAGAAAGGAAAAAATATATATATATATTTCCTGCTATTAAATAGTCAAGCCCCAGGATCCCGTCAATTGACCAGGAATCTGGTGCTCTTCCTGTCACGATCGCATTCCAACCAACAAGGACTTATATGAATGCTCGAAATCATGTAACTTTCACATGGATGTTAAATGCGCTTCAATGGAACCCATAAAATGTGAAGAAGGTCAGCCGCACATTCAACATTTTACTCACCAACATCCAATGCCACTCCTTGAGATATGATTCCAAGAAAAAGTTTGCTTCGCAGGCCAATCACGATGTCTTGGCACTCCAACTTACGCTTGCGCAGAATGCAACTATTTTCTTCACAAACGATGCGCCAAGTGCCCGACTACGGTAGAACACTCTTCTCATCCAAACCACCATCTCTTCCTCCATATCTACCATGAAAAGTATATCCGTTGCGATTCTTGTGAGAGAAATATTCACCGTGGTTTCATTTTCAAGTGCTCACAATTAGAATGCAGTTGGAAAGTCTGTATAGAGTGTTATTCGTTGCCTTAACATATTAATTTCCCCATTTGTTCTTCATTCTCATCATGATCACCCTCAACATCTCACCCTCTCGATTACGAATTCCACTAGTACTACTTCTGCAGCGTTTATGAGTAGCTTATGTCACATGAACTTCAAAAGTAGTTTACCTCGCTTCAAATGTACTGCATGTAGTTTTGTTTTTGATGTTGAAAGAGTACTTTCGACATATCAACCATCCACATGCAATGACTCTTCTGGAGATCAATAATGGGGATGAAAATTGCTTTGCCTGCACCTTATCCAGCAAAACTAAAGGTTTAGCTTACTTATGCACAAAATACAAGTCCGTCCTTCATAAATCATGTACAGAGTTGCCTCTTAAACTCCACTATCCACTCCATAAACACCCTTGTCTAGCCCTAATTCCACACAAAGAGTCGGGTCATGGAAACCTCTTTTGTAGGCCGTGTCATAGAAAGGATGGCTGTGGCTTCCTCTTTGGGTGTTCTGATAATGAGTGTAAGTTTAGGACATGCATGAGATGCAATTTGCGAAATCCAATTATAAAGTACGAAGGACACCAGCATACCAATCTTGAGTGCAATGCTTATCGTAGCTATTGCAAACTACCAGTCACTTCTGTTGAGCTTTGCTCTACAGAGTCCTCCATGCTTCGCTGTGCCAATTGTGATTTCAATCTCCACTTACTTTGCGGGCCATTACCACAGACCATTGAGTACAAGTACCATATGCATACCCTTGTTCTTGTTGAGCGGCTGGTTGAAGATAGTTCTGATAAATATTGCTGTGACATTTGTGAAAGAGAAAGAGATCCAAGAATCCGTGTTTATTGCCGTCAAGAGCGTAAATTTGCCGCTCATGTACATTGCTTGATTTCTGAGGTACGTCAATGCTTACAATATTGTTATGTTGTATATTGCATGCATTTTTAAGCAGCATTTAAATTTAATTCCAAATTAAAGAAGAAAACAATTTTAACGATAATACCAAGTTTAATACAACATATAAATTTAAAGACTTGTTAACAATTTTTTCTTTCGCATGTTGAGATAAGGTGGACAATATGGGACTATTGCCTTTTTTTTTTTTTTTTTCTAAAACTTATTAAAAGTAATAATATAAAAAGATTTAATTTTTTTTTTAATTCATCACATCTATTTTGCCATAATTTGACATATGGTTCTTGTATCATTAAGCTGCCGGTACTACTGAGAAGTGCATATAGATGGAGAATGGTCTACTTTTAAAAATCATTTCTCTCAACCAATATTGCTAGTATTTAGAAGCATTTTAATATTCACTTTACATTTTGCATTCATCATGCAAAGGGCATCTGATCAAATTAGTTGAATATAATTGTAGTTTATCCATTTCTGTACATTTTTCCTATCCGGAATCTTTGATTTGAAAATGATCCCATCTTGTCTGCGTTTGTTAGGTTATAGCTGCATTAAGGGAACACCATGCAGACGTGGAGCTCTAGATGGGGAGAATCAATAGCGTAGAAAATGAGAATCGATAAGACGCCTCAAGTGGGCACAAATTCAGGGACATAATAAAAATGTTACCTGAATATGAACAAGTAATTGTGTTGCGTGGTTTCGATTGGAATAAGGTAGATCAATCTCAAATCAACAATTAGGAGAAGAAAATCGGGGAGATGATCAGCTTCCAACATGGGTTTGACGACTTTCTTGCTTGTCATCGAGTATTTTGAAAACTTCATTACCTGGTTAATGAGTTCTATTACTCAGAAAGGCTAAAAAAGAAATTTAGCGATTTGCTAGATTTAGATGTCGCCAACGTTGAAGTTTACATGATGCCGAGAAAGTTGGCCGTTATTCTTGTACTACTTCTTCATCATCGTGCAGTAGCCATTCTAAATCAGAATCCAAAATGAAGAGCGTGACCTTTTGCTTATTATGCCCAAGTCCTACATGACATGTCTACAACTAAACTTGTTCATGTTACTAAAGACCTTCTCAAAGAATGGTGTTTTACGTAAACTATGCTCGAAGGAGAGGCTTTAACACGGAGTTTATGTCTCGTCATCTTAAGGATGTCATCTTAAGGATGTGGTGAGCGCTTTTGTTGGTCTCCAAGCAACCGGGGCAAGAAATGGAACTCAAATTAAGAGCATTCAAATCAAAGATTGGACTTCACCATTAATGTCTGTACTCATTGCTGGGCTGTGCTTGAATCTAGTAGCCTCATACTTGCGCTCATGCAATCCCATAAGTATTCCTCTATTCTTTTTCCAATCTCATTTCTGCCCTCCATCTGTTTGCTCATTTGCCTAAAAGAAAATTCTCCCCTTAAAAGTTAGTTGCCTTTAAAATTTTCATCTGAGTCTGCTTGGTGTTATCCTCTTGACAGGAGTGGCTCATACAGAAGTTGGACAGTAAATGGAAGAATTAAAATCTGATTACGTGTTTCAGTTTCAGTGATATTTTCTTCATTATATTTGTGTTGCCCCAAATGGCAACGGGTTTGTTAAATTTCACAAAATCTCTATTTTTTTTCACTACTTTTGTTTTTTGTGATTATAACAAGTCAATATGAGGTCTGGTCACAATGATCATGTTGCAAAAAGAGGTTGTTCTTCACTTCTATCTTTCATGGTAACAGACATCAACAACAAAGTGGCAAGATTAACAGCATTGGGAGCTGAACTAGACGGTCCCATCAAATACGAAATTCATGGAAAGGTAATAACTAAATGCTACCGAAATGATATTGGATTGAATTTTTTAGCCTTTGTATTGAGAATTCAAAGAAATCAAATAAAACCCTGATTCACATCAGGTGGTGGCAATGCGATGTAGTGATGTGGGCACGCTTGAGGCCTATATGAACCTGCATAGGAGCTTCTGAAACAAGTCTCTTGAATATACCTATTGAAAGTAAGTCGCAAAAAGTTTTTGTTATAGCAACTTGCAATCTTTTGAAGCCAGGTCGAATACGTGAGAAACTTTTCCTTGCTGTGGATTCCCTTGAACAATCGATAGAGTTTGTTTGTCCATGTCTATTACAGCCGTGCATAGCGTGTAAAGTGTCGGACCTGAAAACAAGGTAAGGAGGGTAACCAAGAGAAATTGAAGGGAAATCAAAATGCTCATCATTTTTAATTCTAGAGTACCTGACATGTAGATTGGATATTTTGGATCTTCTGAATCTCCAAGAACTGCCAGGAATTCTTCTTTCGTAGTTGTTGGTAGCATAGCTGCTTTTCTTTGCCTGCTTATTGAGTTCTCATCTTGTACCTTCATTATAAAACTAGTCTCCGACTTAGTATTAACTAAAAAGACTCGTGTGTTCGAGATCGTGTTTTCCATGTGATGTTATTATATCTCTGAATTTTATTGTATGCGCCGGTTGTCCGGGAAACAAGCTTGAGTCAATACACCCATCATGAATGATGTTTTGCTTGACTGCTGAGCTCAATAATCAACTGAAGACTTGACATTTCTTACAAGTAAATGTATTCGTTGGCTCGAAGTTAAGATATGGTTCCCCTGACTTTGTTCAACCTCCTAAGCTAATATCTATTACGAAACATTAAACTTACCTGATGAACTTGAAGATGGAGGTACATGTTTGCATGGAAGTACGGCGTTACCCCAACCTCATAAATTGAAACCCGGTTCCTGGATGCTGTTTCAACATTGACGATTCTTCGCGTCCTTGTCTCAATCAGATTGTAACTATGCCCCACAGAAACTTCTGATGAACGAATTTTCTGAAGTCGCAAATCATAAAATCAGAACCGTCGAAATAATCGATGAAGTTAATCCAACAGTACATGATCTTACACGTAATGCATCCTTGATGCTTGTCGCTTCAAGCAGGTCCCTTGAAATGAAGTTCCTCCCAATACCTCCAGCTACTATCTCGTCCTCGGTTGGAGGTACGGAATTTAGCGTAAATGCCTATAGAATTCATAGATATCAGAACTAATCATTGGATCAAGCATTCTGCATTTTAGCTTTTGCCCCTATCCAACTATGCATTTAACCAAAGTAAGGCAGTTCTTACTAGTCCATGATTGTTGAACCCGAATGCACAGCTCGGGAGCTCTCCTGCGTAAGTATAAGCAACGAACGACACCCCATTTGACAGAGCTCCGTTAATCAAATATCTGAAAAACGTTAAAAAAGAAAAAAAAAGTTCTTTCAATAAGGCATTTCATTGAGCAGGATTCGCTCACCTAAAATGATTGAAGATCGAACGGATTTAATACTAAGCCATACGTGTGTCCAACAAGAGCAACATTCGCATCCTCATTGTGAGCAGCAACGGCCATGGAATCACTAACAACAAGAACATCAGAACAGTCATCTGAAGTCCCCACATCAGCAGAAGTACTTAATTCGGTCTTCGGAAGAAATGGAAGAATCTCTTTCCTGAAGTTAATTAGTATTATCTGCACAAATAAACGAGTGATACACAGGTTTTAACTGTCAGATCAAATTATATAAAGTTTAAACCATCAGTCAAATCAAATGAAACCATGACGGTTAAAAGCTGTGTCCTACTGACGTTGACGGAACTGAATAGACTTACATCAAGAAGAGGCACACCACTTCCTTGGGCCATTCCCACCATCTCATCCCAATATCTCGGAAACTTGTTTCGGTTGTTGGAAGTGAGGGACTGGATCAACGGCTGAGATTGGCGGGATTGGGCAAAGGGGCGAAGCTGGTTTTGAAGAATGAGGTCGTTGTCCAACCTGCTTCTTATCAGATTTGAGAATCTCTGGCCAATCTCGAAGCCCATTTTATGAGCATCCTTGCAGGGTCCAACTTGGAACATCTCCAAGGTTTTTGCTTCCATAACTGAGTTCTCAGGTGACACAATTCAAACGACAACAAAAGTACTAAACTGGTATACTGTATCTTATCCTCTGATCTCTTTGTTCTTATAATTGGATTTCATTTGTTTCACCTGGTTTTGGTTTGTGTTGTCTCCAGACTCTGAGGCTTATATATACGCTTGAGTTTCGAAAACCCATTATCATTATTGTTATTATTTTTATTTTCATTTGTGAATTAGTAAAGAATGGTTTTCTATGTAGATAACGTTAAGTTTATGCGTTTTTGGACATCTTAATCTGGATTATCCAAAAGGAGCAAACATTCCTTGAGGAGACTGAGAGCCAGACAAACAGACAGCGATTCGAACCACAGACCTCGTGAATGAGAAATAACGGTCGTTTTCTTTTTTCCTTTTTTCTTCCTTTTTTGAACAAATTTCCATTTTTCTCGCTAAATTTCGATGTCGATAACTATGTCTCTCTTAATTTTAAAAATTTATAAAAATACTTCATAAATTATAAAATATTATCATTTTTTATTTTTTATTAATTAAATAGATAACATATTTCTTTAAATTTTAATTTTTTTTGTCTTTTAAAAACAGTAATTTATATTATTCAAATTTTAAATTAATAATAAAAATGTTTTTCAAACTTTAAACCATTAGTAAAGATACATAAATTTTTATTTTTTGACCATATATGACTTAAAAAATTTTATTCTTAACCCTTAACTTTATTAAATTGAAACTTAAATCTTAAAACCTAAAATTAACTCTTGTGATCATAAGGTTTGTTTTTAAAATTGAAGAAATTACAAAAAAAACTGGTATATTTAGATCTCTTGATAAATTTTTTAAGGTTATTTTTATAAATGTAAATATTTTAATTTAAATGAACTTTTTATTTTACTAGTATCACATCAGTTTTAAGTTGATAAAATATAAATGACTTTGCTAATAATTTAAAAATCGAGACGTATAAACACTAATTTTTCAATATTTAGAGATAAAATTATAAATTTACTAAAATTTAAGAAATAAAAATAAAGTTTTTTTTAGTCTTATATGGCCAAAATATGAATCAATGGATTTTTTTTTACTACGAGCATAAAGTTTGAGGGATTAAACGCGCAAGTTCCCTTTTTCTTATAATGACTTCTATTTTTAAAAGCAAATCTTTTGAACACATAAATCATTTTTAGGTTTCAAGAGTAAATTTTTCAAATGCACTAAAGTTTAGGTAGAAAAAATAAAGTTTATTCAAGTCCTATATAGCCAAAATTTTAAAGAATATGTGTATTTACTAATTATTTAAAGTTTAACAAGTATTTTTATTATCAGTTTAAAGTTTAAGAAGTATAAACATCAATTTTCAAAGTTTAAGGGGATAAAGTTATAAAAAAAATATTAAAATTTAGAAAAATATTCCATTTATTTAACTAATGAAAAGAGTAAAAATAATAACGTTTCATAATTTCTACCAGTTTTTAAAGTTTAGCTGATAAAGTTACAAGAACACCAGAATTCAAAGAATAAAAATAAAATTTATCGTTTTTTATTTTTAAAACAAATAAATAAATAGTTAGTGCTTCGTTAGGGAAAAAAAAAAAAGAAAAACAACAACAACAACATAATTTAGGTAAAAAAAATTGAAATAAATAACATATTTTAAAATTATTTGAATTAAATAAAATATTTATGATAAATTATTTATTTATAAAAAATTTCAAGATAATTTTATAGTAAATATACTTTATAAATAAATTATTTAACATAAATATGATATTTATCATAAATATTTTATTTATAATAGCATTTTTAATATAATTTTTGTTGTAAATATATAAATGTTAATTAAATGTTAATTTTGGTTATCCTATTATTTATTTATCATATATATATGTTAATTATCATCCCAAAAATAATTTTTTATGCTCTTTATTTTTATTATTAGAGGTTTTTGATTTATTTCTCATTCTCCCTAATGTACGAGGGAAATTAAAAAGTAGCTTCTGTGGCAATAAATTATAGGGTCATAATGTCTTATCTTGATCATTATTTTTAATTATTATACATCATACTACATTGAATTTTTTTTTAGTATTACGTAGATAGCCCTTATGTCACTATCTGTCAAAAATTAAATGGGAATTGAATGCATTTAGATCAGGTGAATTTTAATTAAATTAAAGTCACGGTTAAACGTTTTTAGGACGGAAACTCTATATCTTGTAAATTTTTCTGATAACTATATATCTTTAATGAAAATACAGTTTACTTTTAAAATATCTATGATAAAAGAATAAATTCTCTCTAAAAAAATATTTAATTATGATTTTATCTATAAATAAAACTCATGTGATAAGGTCGTGTTCAATTTTTGTATTTTTTCTAACAAAATATTGATAAAGGAACCATTGGGATAATAGTAGAGAAGTTTAAGAGAGTGTGATGTATAAAATTAGAATTCAGGCTAATATGAGACATGAGTATAGTTTGATGGTAAAAAGTGATCCTAAATTATAATTTACATTTTCTATAACAACTGTTTTTTAATTGTCAAATTAAATTTTTTACGATCTTATTTATGAGTGACTATATTAAAAATTTTTAGTACAAGACACAAAATTGCTCCAATCATAGACCTTACAAGCAAAAAATGTACTCACGACTAAAATAATAACTTTTATCCCTTATACAAATTAGAAGGTCATACCTTTAAAACTAATTAATTTAGAAACCACATTCCTTGAACGTGGGTATTAAATTTTAAGATCTAAATTGATTCAATTAAGAAAATTAATGTGTTGGTAAATATTATCTATATTTTTGAATTATGAGATTTTTTATTCTATCGATCTTAATTTTGAAAATTTTATGTTTATAGTAATAATAGTTACTATTTTAAATTTTCGATAAATTTGAAATTTGTATGTATCTTATGTTGATTTTTTTTTTTCTTTTTTAACTTAAGATTGGCTGATTTGATATATATACCTTTTATTAAAGTTAGGTGTGAAGTTACATACCACACTATTCTTGCAATCATATATCTTATGTTATTCAAAATACTTATATATACACATATATAACATCATAAAATAATTTTTTAAGTTCAAGAGTAGGTAAACATAGGCATGGCCAATAAATAAGTAAAATTTCATTTAAACCCTGCATAAGTAAAATTTTGGTCCAAACTAATAGTGCAATATATATTTAAAATCCCTACCACTCTTTTTTTTTTTTTTAGGTACTCTATTTTTTACTATTTAATGTGTTTGATATTTTTTTCCCTCCATAAAGACCAAACATGCAATTAGTTTTTATTCAGTTTCTAAATTTTGTCCAATATATATATATATACGAACTTATATATATGTACGTGTGTGTATGTGTATATATTCTAATGGGATTTGAATAAAGATCCAACAATTAATACGAAAAATTCTATAATTGGACGGATCCAAAGCTTGACTAATAAGGACTACCCGCTTGAGTCGGCAAAAATCCTGGAATCTCAATTTCAATTCCATAGAGGGGTAAATATTGGGATTCGTTGCCCTTTGAATATCTGGTTCCCCCAGCGGAAGGGGTATAACCACTGGATCTAGTTGTTTTTTCTATTGATTCAGTCCCATAAGCGACAGCAGGGATGGCTGCAGGGTTATCTTCATTCAAAAGGCGGTTTAGTTAACAGCGAGGTTTCTACCTCGATTATCCGCACTTGCAAGGATAAGCTGGTCAGGAGGGACAAGTTTTTGGCTAACCACATCTTTGAACAAGTTTTTTTATCTATTAAGTTTTTTTTTTTTTTTTGGGGTAAATTTTAAGTTAATTTTGACAGAAAGTGACATGTGAAGACCATATAGTGGAGATTAATTTCATAATCTTAATATGCTGGATTATGACTATTAAGAAGATAGTTACATCTTTTTCTGTCAAGATTTTAACGAGCAGATGTACAAAATGACTAATTTAATTAGGACAACTTAATAAACTGGAAATTCGTACTGAAACGTTATAAAAATTGTTTAAAAATCTGATTGGATCTTTAATTGAGAAACTAAAGATGAAATTAACGACTTTCTCATCTACAAATGGGAGGCTATAGATAGGTTTTCTAGTGTGTAGCTGTTGCATGGAGAATCCCCGTTTTGCTACAAAGAATTTACATTAATGAATAATGCGATGCAGTAATTCCCCAAGAAAAACAAAAAAGGGTAATTCACATGCCGTGTCTTAGAAAGTCTCCCTTGATATTCGGTTCAAACCACATATTTTGCTTTGACCAAAAAAATCTGTATCGACCATTCTTTCAAATTTATTAAGGTAAAATATTCATGAGTAACAACAAAAAGCTACAACAATGTGAACAATATTAAGACCGACTTTCTAGTTTCTACCAAAAAAATAAAAATAAAAATAAATGCGCCCATACATATATATATATATATGTATATATATGTGAAGACTGTCAATTTGAAAATTTTGCTATGCATGCGGTAATACATGTAAAACTCGGACTTCAAAAATCAAGCGTGCTTAACTGTTAGTGTTTCATAATGGACAAACTTTGTATTCTTATTAGGTCATTTTAATCAAATATAACAATCAAATATATGGACTATCAACATAGGTAACTTATATATCATATAAGACGCTCCTTGAAAAATAAAAAACAAAACAAAACAAAACAAAAACAAATAAGAAAAGAGTATTCATTGGCATTAATGGTGGGTCTGCCATTTTCTCTTCTTTTTATTTTCGGATTTGAATTTTTTTTAGAAGGGGGAAAAAGTAATTCAAGCAAACTTAGCTAGCTCAAATCTATGTCACTTTGTTAAATTTGTTATAATTAGTACTTCCGCACCAGAAAAGTACAAGGTTTCAAGAATCCGAAAAGGAAATAATTAAAGCAATTATGACCGATGACACATGCATTTTTATGAAGATGTGATTCCATTGCATAAAATAAAATGATCTGGAATAAAAATGATCCATAATGTTGGAGATGCTAATGATCGGCATTTGAACATGAATATGGTATTATTCCGATACAATGTACATTTTTGTGAAACTTCTCTACGTGGATAAAAAGGTGCTCGTTCCTCCAAATCAGCCAGGTAAGAAAGAAGCACAAAAAAATATATAGAAGAAAAGTTATTCACTCTTTCAATTGCGGAATGAAAGTTATTCATCTCCTATTTCACATTATTGGATTAAAAATTTCACATTATCAGATTAAAAATATAATGACATACAAAATCTCCTTTACCCTTTAAGTAGCGTCATTAGATTGTGTTAATGTAGTAGACGGTTTTTATTCGACCCGTCTCCTACTCCACCTTTTTTATTCCTACGTAAGAACTATTATTAACGGTTTGATTACATATTAATCGTTTTCATTTCCCTTGGACTCCATACATAAGTTTTTGTCTTAAAATTGGCTCACCATAAGATTCCCAGAACAACAAATCGGATAGCATACGCTAATCTTCATATAGGAGAGCCCGATTTAGGCACAAACGCAAGCTCTTATAGCGAGAAGTAATATTGATCAAAATGACAAAAATCCCATGCATTTATGATCCATTTTGGAGCCAACTCAAAACTGTATTTTTTTTTAAATAGAGTTATAAGGAATCAATTTGAAACAGAGGAGATTTTTTTTTTTATTTTGTAGGAACAGAAATATAGGATTTTGTATTTCAACCTTTGGATCTGTTTGAAAATTATATGTTATGCGCACTTATTTAATTATATTAATCTGATTTTGAATGAATGTAATTGTTAGAAACATATATCATCAGTATGACGCCTTTCGTAAAAACATCTTAAATCAAAAGACCAAAGTCTGGTTTTCCTAAAGGAAGTTCTTCTCTCTAATCCAATTAATAGAGGTGGAATTTGATCTTTTATGTTACAAGTGTGAGACCATTTATTAATTCAAAGGGACAAACTTCAATTATATGAAATTATAAGCTGAAAAATTATCAAACAAATGAAGAAAAGCTTTTTTCTAACAAAGTTTAAGCTGATACTTTAAACTTTGTGCCAAAGAAATCAACTTGATTCATTACTTTGGCAATTTTTCAATTAATTTCTCAAACTTGATAAGTTGAAAAATGGAGTTACCTTCAGGTTCCACATGCGAATCATGGAGTGTAACACGAATATAGATCTATTATTAATTTAACTAAACCGTGAAACAGATCGTACAAACAATTACGCGTTTAATTACTTTTTATTTTTCTAAGATCAGACGTTTTTCCATTTGAATTTTTTTTCTTTTATAAGATATAAGATCACTCGTCTTTTATTAGTAATTATTACCATAAGAAAAAATCTAGTTAGCTCACTATTGCATTTTATTTTTATTTTATTTTTTATAAGTAAGCAAATATATAAGGGCCAGCCAACAAAACAAAGCACACCAAAAAGAAAACCAAAAAAAAACACGGCACCAACTACAAAAAGATAGGGAGAATTGAGAACCCTAGAGAAACAAGAAGGAGCAGAGAGAAATTCCAAATCAGAATTGAGAACCCAGCGGCTGATGATGTGAGCAACGACATAAGAAATTCCAAATGCTCTCAATAGTATTTTTATGATTTAGTCCATGTGTTTTTGAAAGTTAAAGTTGATTATAAACAAATCAAAATAAAATATATATATATATTAAAAATAAAACCGAAGGATTTGTTATTTATTACTCGTTAGATATGCTTTAAAAAAAGTTACTAATTAGACATTCATTATTTTTTCCATTATATTAATGTCCATTAAATTGGGTAACAGTTCTACTACTACATAGCTAATATAATAGGACAAAAGCAATCCCATCCGAGTCTTCTCGATAAAGATTTTGCTTCATATCTTGAGAGATGCTGGACAGGACATTGTGCAAAAGAAAATTAATTAAAGGGTTAAATCAACACTAGACCTTTTCCAAATGGGTAGGAACATCCAGGACCCAGAGAATAAAGGGAAATCAAGCTTTGGAGATAATTTTATAATTAATTAAGTTGATGCAAAAATTCCTTTGTCAAATCCCGACCTTAAACCACTAAACTTAAGCCTTTTCACCACTTGGAAGTAGGCATCTGTAAGGAAAAAAAATTCCTCATTTCCACGAAGATTAATATCTACAATAGAGCAAGAAATCTATAATAATGACAAAATTAGCAAATATTAGGGCACTTGTATTTGTTCCTTAAAGATGGTGCAATGCTGAATCATGGCATGAGAAAGAGTCCTTTGGTTGGATTTCAAAAGTGGCCGGGAAAGAGACTTGGGCAAAAGCTCGTATCCAAATTTAGTATATGTTAGTGTTTTGTGAACTAGATCACTTGTATAACACAACACTAAAAGAGTATGAATAATTGACCAATTAAAGACTAATAACGTAAATCTCGTTGGACTAGGAGAACTATTTTGATAAGAATTATATATTTAAATTTAGTGTATTTATTATCTTTTAATGAATGAGATCAATTCATAGTTACCATATTTTTTTTTTTTTTTTTAAAAAAAAGCCAATGACGTAAATGGTTGAAAACAAATAAGAGGGCATCATTTTGTGGTTGGGAGTTGTCTTTTTATTGTTTCAGAGATTCGTTTTTGGAAAAGAACTAAGGTAAGTCTGCCAGGGTACCATTCCTTGGTCTTGAGGAGAAAATAAAAAAATAAAAAAAAATCACTACCCTATATTTCAACTAATTTGGTCTATAGTCGAATAAAACTTATTTTAACTTTACATATATAGGAATTGTAAAACTAATTAATAATCAACAAAAAGTGTTGATAATCAACAAAGAGCTTAATCAAAAAGCCCCTTCAAAAAAAAAAAAAAAAACACGTCTACTAAGAATATTTGGTAGCCATGTTTCTAGCTAGGTAGGGTTCCTCGAGGAGTGTACTTGGAACTCTCAAGAAAATGACGCAGTTTAATTACCAGCAGTCACTTGTATATTCTCAACCTTTTCTCAGAAAGTCTTGTCTTAGAATAAATGGATTGCTATTAAAGAATAATATATATATATATGCAAGTATACAGTGCATAACGATATAGATATACATTTCTAAGGATAAAACAGATTAACTAACATATTTTTTCCAGCCGACTTAACAGCGAGACCCTGATTTTACATTCATTTTCTTTGTATCTTAGTCAATTTGCTTGGTAATTTGGCAGAAAAAAACAAAGACCAACTGTACATTTTAGCACACAAAGAAAGACTTTTTAAGGGTAAAAGTTGAAATACGTTTTCACCATCTTTGAGCACGTACGCGTCTTCCTCCTTTCATGCCATCAATTTAGCTAGCTAGAAAAACTACAATTTTACAGTCAAACCACAAGGAACAGAAAGATTACCCGTATCCGAAAAGCAAGCAAAACAACAAATGTTTAAATTTGTTTCTTTTCCAAAACAAAAAAAAAGAAACAAAAAACCCAGAGGGAAAATGAAATCCCTTACATGAACCCAAAAAACGTGTAAAAAAGAGGATGTAAAAAATCAAAAATTAAAAAGAAACATATCAACTAAAGATAAAAGAATTCTCTCCAATCTTCTCTTTGAAGGGTACAAAACATTATAATTACACAATTGGAGGACAAATCAAATCAACTGCAGAGAAGAAAAAATTAATCAACAAGATGAACATTTTTAAAATAATATTTTACTATGCTAACCATAAAATGAGGGAGGGGTATTTCAGTAATTTGGTCAGCCATGTCTAGGAACTTGTTGCAGGTGGAGAGCAAGGCCCAAGAAGTTATTGTTGTAGAGCGTGTTAGCCTCTGATCTTCTCCCTGTTGCGTTGTTGCCTTTCATGTTTGTCAATCAAAACAAGGATTCAGAACTTTGACACACAAAAACCCTAAAAATTGCAAATATATATAATTACTTTGTCAGATATATATGTATAAAAGAAAAGTAGAAAAGGAGCTATAACTGCAAAGTTAATGAATTAAGCATTGCTCCACACTCAGGGATCAAATCAGAGCTTTTTTTATTTTATAACAAAAAATTAAAACAATAAAAAAATAGCTCTATATACAAGGAGACGTGCATATTATTATCACTTATTTTCTATGAGAGGTTAATCTAACCCAGACCAAGTGGATAAGTTCAAACAAGCTAATCTAGATTAAAGACTACTGTGAAGACTAAGTCGGATTATTCGGAAAAAACAAGATAAACATAATTAAGAAGTTAATCTAATCGCAGAAAGAGGATAAGTTTAAATAAGTTAACTGAGATAAAAATCACTGCACTGAATACTAGCTGGGATTATTTGGTTCACATCATGAATAACCTCTACAAAACAGTATTTTCCAAACCGTGAAGACTTGCTCAGTAGATGAGAAAGAAGGAATTTGAATCGAAACTGTTGAGTTAGAACCTGAAATAAAGAAGGAATTTGAATCGAAACTGTCGAGTTAGAATCTGAAATGTTTTTCTTTCAAGAGTCGTGTATGCTCCATACTGCTCAAAAACAAGGCATTGTTACAAATATATTAAAACACAAGATATATATGCATATGAATTTACTAAACCAACAAAATAATTTAATTAATATTCATAAAGGGAGCTCCCTTCAGTCCAAGTACAGGAAGCTTAAGATTCAACTTGTCTCCCGCATCATTCACTCATTTACTGGGTTTTCTTCTTCCTGATTTTGGAAACACAGTATTTGGATGAATGAGTCGGCAGCTAATTGAACCCTATAATCCCTATGAGTGGACTGAAGAAAGCTCTCTTATTCAGTATATATTATACATTTACATAAATAATATCATAACAGCAAAGAGAATTAACAATAGTACTAGCTACAATTACAAAATATAAATCACAGAATATATAGATCTACACAACTTTACGCGAATGAGGAGGAGATTTGCCTACTTTCTCTCTCTCTCTCTCTCTCTCCCTATATATATATATAAATATAAGTATATAACTAAAACCCCAAATAGAGAGAGCTATGATCAGAAGATAGATACAACGAGAGATATAAACATATAAGTATATAACTGAAACCCCAAATAGAGAGAGTTATGATCAGAAGATAGATACAACGAGAGATATAAAGAAGATCGCTCGAGATGCATATATATATATTTATTTTCATATATAAAGAGGAAGAAGTTGAAGGACTTTTCTTTTCCCCCCTCTCACTGAAGTCTCTTATCTCTCTCTATTAGCTAGGCTAGGTCATGGACATGAGAGTGGAGGAAAAGGCCTTATATAAGCTAAGAGAAAGGCTTTGATCAGATACTACGTCTTAATTAATAAACGAAAAAGGAAATAAATAATAAATATATAATAATTAATAACAAATAATGCAAAGAGGGAAGTTATTCATATTCTCTGCTTAGTCAGTTTTCATGGTATTGGTGCCATGTGCAAAACATTTCTACCAATATGTTGCGTTATAAAATGCCCATCACTCTGGCTTTGCATCTGCTTTGTTTTCTTTTCTTTTTTTTTTTATTGTAATATCCAATTTGGTACATATCTAACAAATAACAAAGGTAATTACTTTCTTAAAACCAAAGATCCTTTTTCGGATGCTGTTTGTTTAGTGACCAATTCATTCCCCAAATGAATTTTAAGTTTTAATTTTTAATTTATTTTATTTTATTTTTGTTGAAGAAGTTTTAAGAAGCTTAACTACATTAATGGGAGACAAAATCCTGTACTACAAAAATAGTTTTACAAGAATGCATAATGTTCTAACTTAACAAGGGAGATAAGCACTTAGGCAACTATATATATTGACGTGACATTCTATTGGAGAACTTTATGTTGTACTGCAAGCAATAATGCTTTCATTTTTTTTTCACAAGCTAAACAAATGGGCTATATCTTATGCATAACTAATTTTCTTATTACTGATGCTCATTGCAAAGTTATTATACATTCGGATGTAAATCTTGAGGCATAAATAAAAAAGTAATAACCACCACTAATATTTAGCATTTTCTTAATGAAAAAGCACGGATTTCAAAATAATGTTAAAGACAAGCTTTTTATGGGGAGGTTGATATGAAACACAAATACTTTACTAATAAAACATAATTATGAATAGTTAGATTTTCATTGATTTTTATGTAAATCTTTTTATTTATTAATGCTATATTAAGTAAGAGGGATAGAAAATAAAAATGAAGTAATTAAAGAGTAAAATCCCTAGGTGATGATAATGGAAAGTAAGGAGATGGAGGTTTTCCATCATATTATTTGGTAAAAGAAAAAGAATATAAAGAAAAAAAAAGTCTAATCTAATGCATTGTAATCTCATATAAATTAGAAGATAATAAGAGTCAAAATAACTATTTTATCCATATTTGTTTTGTCAGATTTTTCTATCTACTTTTCTTCTTAAGTAGGAAAGAAGAGTTTATAGATTTTTAATTTGTCTTCCTTCAAAATTTTCGCTGCCTCGAGCTTTCATTTTCCTCTCCAAAATCCCTTCTCCAATTTCTTTTTATTCCCTTTTCCACCCTATCAAACATAGGATAAGAGCTTTGTAAGGTGCCTTAAGGAGGAAAAAAAAAAGCTATATAAGGTAGATACCTACTGGTATATAATGTATATACATCTCTCAACATTAAATCAAACCAATTTAAAATAATAAATACCATACAAAGATAACAAAACTTGACAATAAATGTTTGACGACTAAAAATATAGTGGGTAGGGATTTTTTATAGGTTTTTATTAGTTTAAGTTGGTTTGATTTAATGTACAGAGATTTATATACGTTATATACCAGTAGGGATCTACCTTATATAGCTGTTTTTTTTTTCTTCTTTTACTATTGTGCCTTCCTTCTTATGTTTATATATTATAGCCTGTCATATAATTCTCCTGATATTAGTTGAACTCAAAGTACGACTCATTTTGTGTTTTAGTAATATTAATTTATTTAGATTTGGAGACTTCTACTGTAGGATATGTATATATGTATACGTATTTACATAACGTACCAATAGGATTATGTTTTGTAACGTGAGATTTGTATATTTTTTGAAAACTTTTACGGTATGAACTTTTCTTGTTCGTCATTGGTTAGAATTGCAATATGAATCGTGGATTAACTTTTCAGTCAAATTAATGAGCATCATTTAAAAGTCGTAACACAAAACATAAAAATGTTCTCATATATAGAACATACGATTGAAAAGTTAATCAAATGACTTGGTAAGAACTATCCTCTTTCACTATTGACAGGAACTACAATTTTCACCGTGGATTAACATTTTGACAGTCGATTCAATAAGTGCTCAATTACAAATTTGCAGTGTAAGATACATAAGTACTCTTATTCATATAGTAGACCCTTGAAAAATTAATCAAATAGCTTAAAACACCAATTATGAACGAGGAGCTCATGCAGTAGAAACTTACATTAACGGTATCTATGCCCAGGGAAAATCTTCCTTAAATTTACATATATATAGAAGCAATTTCCATTTTTCTATCAAACTAGGCTATTATTTTGGTGACCCATTCAAGCATAACCTGTACTCTAAAAAAATTACTTTTTATTGATAAGTTTTGTCTTACACGTATGCATCCATGATTTGTTCACAAAGAATCATATGCAAAAACGGATCCAACGCTAAATTGAATTTATAAGACAAAGAATAGAGATCTAGAAAGTATACGTTAAATGTTAATAATGCAACCTTAAAGATTCTAGTACAATGCTAGCTATATAATCTTCCTAAGTTAGCTAGTTAGGATGTCCTTTTGTGCTGATCAGAAACCATCTGTTGGATGGAACAGACCAGTTTTGACAAAGACCTTGTGGCCTTTTGTGTTATACTTTATATTATTTTATGTATAAGAAAGTACAGTGTGTCGGACTTAGCAGCATATATTAGATGGTCTTTACTATACATGAACAAGTTAATGTATAATATTTAATCCTAATTGAATGGATGAAATTTATCAACTAATAGATAACGACACACGCTATGTTTAAGTGTGTGAATTTAGGGGAATTTTTGTGACTCAAAGAGATAGATCTTAATAACAGCACGTTTACATACACCACAAGCCAGCAAGTACAGTTCAGTATTGTCTAGAACAAGAACTGATCGTAAAGTACAAAGCAAATCTAATATTTCTTTAATGACTTTGCTAATGAAAAGACTAATTAAATGCATGCTTTGGAATATTGTTGACTGTAGCGCAGCTTAAGTGATAATTTTATATTAAGAAGTAGCAATGGTGGAATTGGATCAAAAAAGTTTTAATAGCTAGCTACAATTGTATTTACTTTTGCTGTTTCAAATTATTTTTCACAAACGAAAATATATTCCAAATGAAACGAGCAGATTATTTAATTAGTAAAATTTTTTAACTGCATATTACTGGATCTACGTATACGGTCTTCCTTCTTTGTAACACGTAGAAACTAGAAATATTTGAAGTAAATACCAAAATTAGAAATGTGTCATATATACTATAATTAAACTTTTTATTGCTACGTTTGAAATGAAAAGTATTATATTAAATAAAATTACAAGGAAAAAAATAGTTATTTAATTTGAAAGGTTTATAAACAAAACCTAAATATATTATATCATACAAGAGGTTATCCTACTTGGGAGTCGTGGGCAAGGTAAGGATTCAGAAAGAGAGAGGCGTGTGAGAAAGGGCTGGGGTTGGTGAGCCAATGCATCGTCACTTTGCTAGCCTCTAACCTTCGTCTGTGGGTTCATTTCCGACCGATCTTCACAAGGTTGGGAGTAATGTTGCTCGTTAAGGAGTACTTTCCTCATATCAAAGCCGTGTTGGGTGGGTTCATGGTTTGCCAATGTTTTCAGCCTTGGGGCCGTCAGGGTTAGAGGTAAACATCGGGTAAGTTTGGTTGATTTTTATGATTTTTCAACCCACCCAATTTTTATTCGGTTGACATGCTTGAAGATGAATTTTTACAAAATTGGAAAGTTTTCAGAAATTAGTATTATTGTCGTTTTTGTTACAATAGAATCCGTAACGTACAGTTTGCAGTAAATTTATTTGAAAAGATTCGTTGCTCGTTACTTGGTTGTTTACATTGAAAGTCTTAAGACAATTGCTGGACACCTTGGAGAGTTTTAAATTCATAGAATTAGATTATGTTTTGAGCATCTTTGTTTATAAGTGTCTTTGGGAGAACTTTGGGTTTTCAGCAGAAAACTTAGTTTGTTGAAGGGATTTTAACGATAAGTCGAATGGTGCTTGATGAGCAAGTCTTCTAGGTTATAATGTCATAGGGGTCATACTTAGAGAGAGAGTCTCGAGGTGAATAAGTAAACTTGAATTGTAATTTTAATTACTTAATGGATTATTCATACGTCTGAGCGTGATCTCGAGAAGGAGGTGGGACCAAACCTTATCAAATTTTTTTACCTACTTAATCAACTAAATGTAAAAAATTAACCTATCTAATTGAGATCGGGTTGGGTAAGTTGGGTTCAGTAGATTATGTATTTTATTAAAATAATAATAATAAATGATATTAAAAATTTAACAACAAATGAAATTTAAGGGGAAAAAAAGGAATTAAACTTATGATAATTTTCAAATAAGTTCTATCATCGACTCTACAGAAAAAAATTTCTAATATAATCTTATTAATAAGCGAATATAAAATAAATATAAGTTATAAGAATCACCAAAAAATATAAGGATACTAAAATAAATAACAATATTTTTTACAAAATTATCAAAAATTACATCCATATTGAATATTAAGTAATATATTCTATGTATTTAAACAATCTAAACACCTACATTTAACCAAAAAAAAATATATCTAGGTAAATATTGGGTGGGTTAGGAGGATTTTTGAAATTTTTTTAACCCACCTAATATAGATTGGGTGGGTTAAAAAATTTTTTACCCACCCAATTAACCCACCTAATTAAGGTCAGGTTGGATAGATTAGATAGGTTTGTCGGGTGATAAGGATTTTTGTTCACCTTTAGTTGAGGCTAGGCTGCGGCCATCTATTGTGGGTAGCAGTGGTTAAGATCTCGACTGGCCTCGAGTTCGGGGGGCTAGTTGGGAGTGGATGGCCGGTGTTTCGAGGGCGATTTAGGGAAGGATTATGTTATTATGTGTTCTCTGTTTGCCGTCATTACGAGGTCTTGCCAGATTGGGTATTGTGGTAGGGTTCGTTCCGTCAGTGGGTGGAAGGAAGCAGTGGCTAGCCTCTTCCCTTGGCTTAGTTTTTTACAGCGTGGTAGTGGTCAGAATTGAGTTGCCACATTTTTAGGTGGCAAGAATTGAGGATTCTCAACTTGATGGGCTATCGAGGACGCTGCTTTTTGGATGTTGGTTGTGTTTTTTCTTTGTGTTTTGTGTTGCTTGTAATAAAGGCAGAGGTTTCCCCTTTGACCCATTGTGTTGTAGCTTTTGTCTTTGTGTTCAGAGTCTTTGGTGTGGTGGTTCCCTCTTGGTGGATGGAGGGGTTTTTGTTCTAGTTAGACACTTTGTTGAAGAGTTTGCATTGGGGTGTTATGTGCCCTAGGTGTTGCTCTTTGGTGCAGTTTACGGCTTGGTTAGAGGATAGTCTCCCTATTCCTCTTCATTGGTTGGGTGATGTCTTAAGTCGAGGAATTATCGAAGTGGGGATTGTCTTTGGTTATTGTAAGGACCACCATTAATAGGAGTTGAGCTCTGAGTTGAGTTAGGTTAAGGTATCATGTGAACGCATTACATTTACATTGCGTTTGAATGTAATACATTGAATGCAATTTGTATTTGGGGGAAAAGTATTAGTATTGCATTTGAATACAATGTGTGTTTGGAGGAAAAGTATTTGAATTGTATTTTAATAATAAGTATGTGATGTGATGGATAAAAGTAGAAAGAAAAAAAGGAGAGAGAGGGAATATATGATGTAATTAATAAAAATAATAGAAAAAGTGAAATAATAAATAGTGATTGTATTAAATTTAAAATGTGATGTGATTGGTATTTGAATGAAATGTTTTTGTATTTGAGAGAAAATTACATTACATTTAATGTTAAAAAAAAGCTTGTCCCAAACATGTACTAAGTCCAATGTTCAGACTACGATTTTTTTACTAGGTCCTTTAAGTCTATTTGTGAACTTGATTTTTGGTCTCCGGACTGTTGGCTTTCCTTTGACATTTTCTAGCTTATTTGAATAAAATATTCTTGCCTCTAATTGGAGGGCTAGCCTTTAAAAAAAAAAAATGAACTTATTCTACTTGCCAATTTTATCACTTATCAGTTTAACAAATAGTTCCATATAATTATATAATTGATTTCTTTAATCGGCAAATTATGAGCACAAGAGAGCTCACATCCCCAAGATTGATAATGCAAATTTACTTAACCAAAACCCTTTGTAGGACGCATGCGTTAATTTAACCAATCTACATCTATCTTGCGTAAGGCAGTTCCAAAAGATTAGAATACCCCATGGGTAAGGATTAGTTTGGCTATTATAATATATCTTTTTGATAATTGACTTATTATCACTTACGAATACATTTGACATTTTAAAAAGAGACGCAATATTTACCCTCCGTCTATTTGACACCTCCAAATTTGAAAAATGAAAAAATTTTCATTTAAAGAAAAATGAACATTCCTAAATTTCTGTATCTGAACATTCAAAATTTTTCATTTTTGAAAAATGAAAAAAGAACTATTTAGAAACAAAAAAGTTTTCACCCACCTAAACAACTTTTCATTTTTAAAAAAAATTCCAAACAACTTTTTATTTTTCATATCTAAAAATTTTCTATTTTCCAAAAACGGACCTCTCATCCAAACGAACCCAAAATGGTAAAAACATTGTGAAATAATAAATCTTCGATTGGATTTTTTTTTTCTTTTACTATAAATATGATAACACCTAACTGGAGAATTTCTATTAAAGTTCCTTGTTAATATATATATATTTTTGGTTATCACTTATTTTGAGTATATAATTAACTTATTATTAATTATTAATAATATTAGAGATATCAAATATAATTTTAACTTTTTAAATATTAAATAAAATGTCATATTTTTATTAATAGATATAATGATTTATATATTATTACTTTACGTATTTATTAACGAAATAAACAAAAATTCATATACTGTATAAGTTGATATTAAAAAATTATGATTTAAATCGGTGTATTTTACATTTTTCTTAATCATTAAGCTCACTTGTTTGCTGCTTTCATTAAGACGTATGCAAAATATGATAACGATCTTATCGAATTATAACCCTTTTAATATATATATATTTTATATCAAGGAAGCAGAAGCAACATATAAATATCAACAAATTTTATAACGAAGATTCTAAACCCTGCTACTAACGTGGGATTAGGGTTAGCGCTGTATAAAGTAGATCGAAAATCGCCAAATGAGACCAGTCCAATAGGTTTTAGACCGTCTTCTATTCCATCAGACACGACAGTTCAACTATCAGTCCTTCGTAGTGAATCTTCTCACCATTATCTTAGCCTATGAACATAGAGATACTGTCGGAACACAACTATCTTTGCGTTTTATACATTTTTTAGGTAAGGTTTTAAATTCGGTAAACATATAATTAGGTGGATATAACATTATGATTAATGTCTTATTAACACTAATTTATTAATGTGTAATATTTTCGATTGATACATGTCATTTGTAATAAAAATTATAAAATGTAATACATTATGCCTTAATTTAGGGAAATATCTAAATAAAAACATTTGAGATGAAAACATCTGAAAGGAAAATTTTGAACAAAAACGTTAGAACTGTAGTTTGAACTGGCATTTGAGAGTTAATATTCCTAACAGAACATATAATCAGAAATATTTAATTATGTATTTATATGCACTTATGAATAAAACAAAAAGAAAAATAGAAAAATAATATTTGAAACAGTTTTTAATTTTTTAAAATCACTATAAAATATATGTTAGAATGGAGATAAATTTTAGGAGAAGACCTTTTGTCACTTAAGAACAAAAACCTCATTGATATTTGGATGCCCCATTCCTAGTTGTTTCTAACAAAGCATATTTGGAATTATTTCAAATGAAATTGTCCAAATAGCCTTTAAATGGTGATATCAAACGGGCTATGTATAAAATTATATCACATTATAAATAAATTAATTAATAATTATATAAATCTGATGAGGTGTTTGGGCATCATATTTTTGTTTATATTACATTTAAATACAATATATTGAATACAATTTGTATTTAGATGAAAGGTATTAATATTATATTTAAATATATAATATATGTTTAGATGAAAAGTATTTAAATTGTATTATATATGATATGATTATAAAGAAAAAAAAACGTATAATATAATTAATATATATAATTGAAAAATGAAATAATATATAATAATTATATTAAATTTAAATAAAAAGTATATTATATTTAAATTTAATATAAATATAATATAATAAATAAACGGGTATAAAATGATAGCTGGACTTAAGAGCAATCTATATATTTTCCTCTTTAATTTTTAGTAGTACAAATATATAGGTGTTTTCAAATGTAAAATAATTAGGGTAAGCATGGCGTTAGGAAGCAGACACAGGCTGGTGGGGGTGCCAATAGATCCATAATGGTAACAGGGAAAGAAAATGATAAATAATTTGATCACATCAGATTCCGAGTCACTTTGCTGAAATCAGTGTCTTATCAAAACAGAAAAGTCTGCCTTATTTAACAGGATGGGATGAGATGAGATGAAGAACCTCTCACCCTTTTTCTTCTCTCACAACCCTTCTCCCTACCTATTCCAATCACTCATTCTCTCTCTCTCTCTCTCATCTGTCCATCTATCTAATCCCTCAACCCATGCACCCACCCACGATTTTAAAAATTTTTGCTGATCGAAGCCACGAAATCAAATACTACTTTAATAAGCCCGTGAGTTGATGTTCTGATGATCAACCCAGTAGGCATCCGCATTTCAACCTTCTCTTTTTCCGGAGCTTTTTATAGCGTACATATTCTTCTGAATATATAATTGATCGCATAGTTACAGAAAAATATAATTAAAAAGAACTTTATCTGATAATAAAATCGTAAAATCATATTTATATGATAGTAAAGTAAAAAGATATTTAAAAATATTTGTATAATAATTAAAATATATTAAATATAATTTATATTTAAATATAAAATATTTATATTATATTTAAATACAAAATTTGTTTATACGATGTAATGAGTAAAAATAGAGAAAAAAATAAAAAATAACGAGAATATATAATATAATTAATAAAAATAATAAAATAAATAAATAATAAATAATAATTATATTAGATTTAGAATATGATTGATTGATATATGAATATAATATTTTTACGTTCAAATAAAAATTATATTGTATTTGAATATAATACGAATACAATACTGTAAAGAATAAAAGCATAAGTTGGATTTTTTAAGTTTGGATAACTTTAATAATATCTTATTTGGCTGAAATTGCTAATTTTAAGAGGATTTAATCCAATTTATTATAAAAATACCTCATTGTAAGAACTTCAAATTCTCTATTATTCTTCCTATTGTGTAACCTAATTTTTACCCTAAATTTACTTATCTTCTAAAACTTAATAAAATATACTTTTAATCTATAAAATTTTGACACATTAGATTTGGCTCGGGATAAATAGAATTAAGAGTTGTGCATAGATCATAGCCTATACAGATCAAAAGCGTAGAATGGACAATATTTACTCTCCTCAATTTTTAAGATTGGAGTGAAGTATCAGTGTCTCAGTAGGCGTTTGGGACACAAATTTTTTTGGCATTGCATTTAAATGCAATGCAATTTTCTCCCAAATACAAAAACATTTTATTCAAATACCAATCACATCACATTTTAAATCTAACACAATCACTATTTATTATTTTACTTTTCTATTACTTTTATTAATTACATCATATATTCTCTCTCCCTCTTTTTTTTCTCTCTACTTTTACCCATCACATCACATATTTATTATTAAAATACAATTCAAATACTTTTTTCCCAAACACATATTACATTCAAATGCAATGTTAATGCTTTTCCTCTAAATACAAATTGCATTCAATACATTGCATTCAAGCGTAATGCAAATGCAATGCGTTCACCAAACAAACCCTCAGTTTCTAATTGGCTACTGGAAAGTTTCCTTGTTTGTTCACTTACGTATTATTTTAGGGTTTAATGTCGCATATTGGAAGATATATATATATATTTGTAATCCACACACACACACGCATAGTATGGTATAGTATAGCGGCCAGAGCTTTGTGCTATGAGAAGTAAAGTTTCAAGTGCAAGGATCCACCAAAAAGGGGGGGAAAAAGTTTCAAGTGCGAGGACACGAGGGCAAACGATGAAAATTCAAATGGCATTTTGTGGATCTTGCGTGCTAACATGTAATTGAACCACTCATAAGGATGTGATCTAACGGTTATAATGTGATCTAATGATTAGGATATTTTTGTTAAATATCTCTCTTTAATTCATGTAAGTTTAAATTATGTATTCCTTATTAAGATTATCGCTCCAACTCTAGCTGTTAAGGTTTAGATAAGGTGCAAACGTAATGATCTTGGATAAATAATTTAGAAAAAATTTAGTATAAAATTCTAATTGCTATTTCTGTGGTTCTATGATTGTCATGAAAGGCCAAAATGGAGAAGGGAGTGAAGTAAACCACCTAATCTTTTTTTTCATTATAAAAAAAAAAAATCAAAACACGTTATCAAATTAATGATATGTTTGATTTATAAATTAAATTTAAAATAAATTAATATTTTATTATTAAAATAAATAAATTTAATTATAATTTTTATTTTTTTAATAAAATAAAATTAGATATAAAATTTTGAATTCGTGAATCATATTAATCCTAACTTTATCTCATAACTCCGTTTAAATATTATTTAAAAAGCTTTTTATAATATTTTTTCTTATAAAATTTATATTTGTCAAATCTATATGTAAAAGTGCTTTCTCTGACTGTCTGTATTTGTATTGGAATCGTCACAGAAGAAATCCTTCCTATCCTAGATTTTTGCAGGTGAAAATTTTGCTTACATAGACACTTGTATTAAATTCAATCTTCTAACGTCATTCAAATAGATTGAGTGAATCAATCTTCAAGTGCCCAAATCCACATACGTACAAGTGCATCAGCTAAACCTTGTCGCCTATGCTCTATCCCGTAGGTATTAAATTGCAGAGTCAATGGGATAGTGATGGCTACGAGATAATATATATCTTTTTTTTTTTTTTTGAATAACGAGATAATATATATATATATATTTATACAGGTTCATATAATATCAGCTGTGGCAGGGGGATAAGCATAATATCAATGCATGCACAAGACAATATTTCATTTCATGGTCTCTGCTCTTAACCCGACATTTTTTGGAATAGTATGGTCCAACACTTTGTGGGAGTTTAGAAGAGATGTTTGAAAGTATTATTTTTAGATTGAAAAAATATATATATTAAAAAATATGTTTAAGAGATTAAATTATTTAAAATAAAAAAATTTAAAAATTTAAAAAATTTTTTAGAAAAAATATATAAATATAGGTGTTGTTTCGTTTTTTTTTTAATTCTATACAATTTAAAAAAAATTATCTTATTTGAACTTGTATACATAAAATTACAAATTTTTAAAATTTAAAATTTACTGTAATGTTTTAAAAATATAAATAATAAAAAATAATAAAATTTAAAAAAAAATAATTTTAGATGTCTTCAAAACTAAACCCTAAACAGAACCTAATTTTATACACGGTTTCAATGCAACGACAAGTTCGAATGTCTTCATTATTGCAAGTTAAAAAGAATACACTATATATCACAAACGTTACATGTTATGATATAATATTAAAAAAAACTATGCGATTTCTATATGTGATTACTAATACGCTACTATAGTATTAAAAAATAAGTTTTATTAAATTATCATATTTTCTGAATTTATTATATGATTGTGACGATGATTAGATTGTTCAAAATTTGTTCATTTGATAAAGTTTGCGTATCTAAAGTTGTAACTTTACAGTATAACCATTTTTGTTTATAAACCATTTTCGTTACAATTAATTCTAAAAAGATGTCTAATAAAAAGAATATATTGGACGTTTTAAGCTCTAAAATCGGACGCATATAGGCTCAAGTATATATATTTTAAAAGTTTTGTGGTTTTTGTTTCATAATTTCCACAGTTCCACCATTTCAATAAAACATAAAACACAAAATACTACTTGGAAAACAGAAAAACAACAATTTAGTTATTTAAAATATAATATATATCATATTAAAAAAATAAAATGATTTTCTAATTAGTGGTAATGCTTTCAATTTCTTTTTTTTCTAATTAGGCAATAATTTTTTTTCCAATAATATTTATTGGACGACCACATGGATTTTAGTCCTTGAATTTTTCCAAGTTGTTGCTCATGCGCTATTATTGCCGCTATTTATATAACACTGTTGTGAGAATTTTTGGAGAAAATTAAAATATTACGAGATTTTACGTTAAAAAAATAATGATAAAAACATCATTTCTAAATTTGTTAGTATCAACTTCCATAATAGTTAGTTATTCTTTTTTTATTTGTAGTTACAAGTAAATGATAAAAATTTATTAATAAAAAATAACAATTCACATATCATATAAATTAAAACTAAAAAACTAAGGTCTTATTTGGAATCGGTTTTGAAGACATTCAAAACTAACTTTTTTCTAAAACTTCACCACTTTCACTATTTACATCTCCAAAACGTTACAGTAAATTCCAAATTTTAAAAATTCATAATTTTGTATATACAAGTACAAATGAAATAATTTTTTTTAAATTACATAGAATGTCGAAAAGAACGAGATAATATCCATATTGATATTTTTTTTAATTTTAATTTTTTCACCCCAAACAGTTTTTTCTCCAAAACACATTTTTCAAAATAACTTTTTTTCAACTCAAAAATAATGTCTGCAAGTATCTCCCCCAAATACCCCCAAGATTAGAGGTGGTATTTTTAGTCTTTTTCATTAAAAAAAAGAAATAAAATATATAAATGATAAAATATTATTTTGAATGATTAGTTTAGTTTATATCCAAATCATATCAATTTAAAAAAATATAATCATTTAATAAAATTTGATAAAAATATAATGATTAAAAATCTATTCTAAATATTTCACCCCAAAACAAAAAACACTGCTAAAGTTAATAAAACTCTCTATATTATTTTATAAAGAAAATTTTCGTGTTTATATTTTTTTCCTGTAATTATTTATGATAATTTTTTCTTGGTTGAGGATGGCCCTTGGCTAGAAAAATCCATACACGCCTGCCCACATCCCACATGATTTATTCATATGCATCTTTTCATTGTCTCCTCTCAGTACATGAGCTAGCCATGAAGTATATGATCTTATGATCAGTTGAATTTATCTCTTATTTTTTATCAAATTTCTAGTGCTGCCTTTCCCATATTTAATCGTCTTTGAGTCCATTTCATCTTTCAAGACGGCTATTACAAGAAGTGGCATTTTGCACCAAGAACATATATATTTAGGACTCATTTGGAATCGGGTTTGGAGTCATCTAAAACCAATTTTTTTCCAAAACTTCACCACTTTTCATTATTTATATTTTTAAAACATTACAGTAAACTTCAATCTTTAAAAATTTATAACTTTGTGCATACAAATCCAAATGAGATAATTTTTTTTTAAATTACATAAAATTTCAAAAGGAATGAAACAATATCCATATTGATATTTTTTTTCTAAAAAAAATTTTAAAATTTTTTATTTTTCACCTCAAATAGTTTTTTTTCCCAAACACATTTTTCAAAACAACTTTTTCCAACCAAAAAATAATGTTTCCAAGTATCTCTCCCAAACACCCCCTCAGAATTATCCCATAAAAAGAAGTCCCTCCAATTGAAATATAAATGAAATAGACGAAATAGAATCCAAAAACAACGTAAATAGGAAATGATAAATCTGAAAATTATATATCAAAATATTTTGCGTGTTAATCTTATAAAAATGATATGGTTTTTACTAACAATATAGTTCGTTCAAATTTCATAAGTTATTGTCACGTTTTTCTTGGATTATAACTTTCTACAGATGTGACTAAAAAATAAAGCTAAATGTATAATCATTATTTTTATTTTTATTTGGAAAAAGAGTGATTGGATCTTGATCTTGATAAAGTTTGATGTTTAAAACATAGTTTATTAATGATTTATTTAAATACGGGAGTTTCTTTATAGATATCCTAATTGCAGTCGTTTAATGGTCAATAATTCTTTAAATCATTAATTATGTATGAATTTTGTTACTATTTTTTTGTCAATTAGCCATCACATTGATTAATAGTACGCTTTATTATTGTTGTTGTTTTAGAAAATAATAATAATAATAAGAAAAGAATTGACGTCTTCACGTACTTACTTAGTTTTATGTTTAGAATTTATAAAGATCATATAAGTAAAAAAAAAAAAAAAAACAATCACATTTTTGTAACAATCCTCAAATTAAAATTTATATACATCAATCGTACAACCTTACTATTTAAATGGATAAAATACAAATCACACTGTCAGCAGACATCATTAATAATTTTATCCTTATTATTTTCTATCTTGTTTAATTAATTTGCATTCTACTTTCGTTCACCTCATCTTGTTTGTTCCTTCTAGATAAAAGCCAATTAAAAAAAAAAAAAAAAACATGAATAGTCTAAAAATGCTTTGTACTCTTACTCTTATACTTTACTAGGTACCAAAGAGCTAAACTTCATTTTATTGTCAATTTTTTTGCTGAATCGTGTGATGCTAATTACCATATATGCATGATATCCACAAAATTTAATAAGTTATCATAAGATGCTTGGGGCTCTCTCATTATGCAGAGAATTTTGGTAAATAATTAGCATCATTTTAATTCCTCATGTCGGGAGGTTGGCTAGAAAGAGAAGAATTTTCAAATATAAACTAGTTGCCGATTCATTATGGTCACACCTTTATTCTATTTGTTTATATGTGAAGTATAAAGGGCACAGAATTTTATACATTAGGCTGTACTAAAATTCACTGATAAAATAAAAATGTATTATATATATATGACGAATAAATAAGTGATGATTATTCAATAAAGGAAAGATTCAGAGTTTAAAAAAAAAAAAGTGAAGAGCATTTCAACTTGTAATTAGAGCCATCGAACTTTGATGTTGCTTAATGCATATATAACAAAACTTGGGGGGAAGGAGCAATTGCAAAACGAACATAATCTTCTTCTTCTTTCCATTTTTTTTTTTTGGGTCCACTTTTTTTTTTTCCTTTTTTTTTTCTTTACATTTGTTAATAAATCTAATCAAGAATAACTTGTACCAGATAGAGATAGAGGCAAGCTTTTTGAATAGTTCTTGCATATACACATAATATATATGCCATCTAAATGTGTAGAACAGCATATACCCAAAATAGGGATTTAAAATTCCAAGCAAATTTAAAAAAAAATGTAAGCTTTGAATATAGCAACACATTTACATATGTTAAATTGAAGCTAGAAGATCAATTATTTGTTTCATCTAATTTAATGCGACACATTGAAAAAAAAAAAAAAAAAAACACACACACACACACACACACTTGAAACACAATCATACAGAAGAAGCATGGATTTGACAATTCCTCTATAATTCGTTAACAAGCTTCGCCAAATTATTTATTTATTTATTTATGTCTTAAATTACGAGTAGAGAATTTATATGAAATTACCGTTAAAGTTATGTTTATGATTATTGTCAAATTATTTGTCTCGTTACACATAAGATATATATATATAAATATAATTATAAAGCCAAAGTCTAGTATCCGCTGCCGGATCAAATGCGCTGCTGATGTGGAGTATAGGATTGTTAAGGCTTACAGTTTGACAACGTAATTGATGGAGAAGGTGGTGACAAATGGCGAACTTAGGAGGGCATGCAAGTGTGCAAGATGTTAAGTTGAAGGGCAAACCCGCAAAATTGTACATGTGATAAACGTATTATATTTATATTATCATCCAACAGGGTAAAAGTATACAGCAAATGAGAAAATAGTCAAATAACACAGGGGCATATAGGTAAATGGAAGGTGTGAAGAGGGGGAAGGAACAGTATAATATTGTAACTTTTTTCTTTTGGGGTAACTAGTCTATATTGCAACTTGTAAGACGTTGAATTGTGTTATAGAGGGCCCTATTTATTTATTTATTTATTTTTTTTTAAGGAAAAGCATGTGGACTTTTTTTAGCAAGCGGCACACACTACATCATAAACAAAGGAAGGCAAAACATTAATGCCCACAAAATCAGACCCCACTGCTTCCCGTCACTACTACCAATAGATGAGCAAGCCTGCTTCCTTTCTTCCATAGCCACTCAATACCCAGACTTTACTCAGTACACAGCTTCGAAGAAATCGATATGAAATGAGAGAGAGAGAGAGAGAGAGAGTTGGATAGGAAAGCTGCGAGGGGGAGAGAAGGGTGATAACTAATTCATCACTCTCAGCACCTACCCGTGTCCGGTTTTCATTAGCATACCCTTAACTCTCTTGATCATTTCTCAACCGTTCAAAACCAATTCAACGGCTATAACTCTCCAAACGTACTAATCCGCCGAACGTATATTAGACCATATATAGATATATAAACACTACAAAGATTTTTGGGATAACATGTGATCACAATAATAATAATCAGCATGACACAATCTGTTCGTGCTTTGGGAAGTGTCTGTTGGATAAAACGCGTGAATATTCAGTTAAACAAGACACAAAATATGAAGAATATATGTATAATATTGGAGTTTATTTCTTTTATTATTGCTAAAAACTCAGAATAATGAATGCAATAAGCTGCTATGAGGTATAAAACTAGCAGACTAGACGGGGTGTATGGTTTTTACAAGAATGGCTAGTTCTATCTAAGCTGTGCTTGCAAGGAGCGTATATTTCAAGTAAGAATGGTTGGGGCAACAAACACTAAGGGGATGAACTCATTGCTTAACGGTGAGCACGGCTCTGAGATGGAGAATGCCGTTGATGAAATATGGACACCCCGTCAGTTGACCACGGTAGGCCGAACAATTTCGGGTACCCCAAATCCTTTCCACCAGTGAAAGTGGCAATTCTTTTGAACATTATCAAGTAATCTTCCGTCGGCTTTGATCTCGCCCAAATCTCAAATTCAACTGAAAAACTTGGAGATCTTTCCATGCATCCCTAAGAATAGCCTGAAGTACTGCAAGGAGCCATTTTGGTCCTTTTTGGCAGTCCGCTAACAAGTAAAACACTTGACGCCCAAGGTAAAATTTCTGTGAAAACACGGTACCAACTGGGAAAAAATGTGTGCACTCCTCCCGCTTTAGATCGAGGTACAAGATAGACTGTTGACGGGGTAGTTGAAATTTCACAACCTTTACAGGCCAGCATTTGTAAGCACGTTCCACGACACGATGATCGACAAAATTGGCAGTTACAGCAGCATGAGGCCACAATGGAAAAACAGGTTCCCCTGCCTTGAAAAAGAGAGCCCAAAGCAGAAGCTTGCTCACGAGTTCACGATCAAACTCTTGGCAGAAATGAAACATCACGAGTTTTTGGCAAGTCATAAATGGAAAACGAATAAGGCGGTGCGGTCGTGAGCCAAGGACTTCACGTCGTTCTTCAAGTTCAGGGTAATGGGTCTGAGCCCATTTCAGTACCAAATCATAAACAGCATCTTCAGAATCCACCTGGAGATCATCACTGGACGGTACCGCCTTGACTCCAACAAGAGGAAGATTTAGTATATCATTGTGGAACCTGCAAGAGATTTGGCAACACAACAATCACACTCTTGAGTCCTAACTATGCTAATTATCACAATACAGCCGGTCGCGGAAGTGATTGTGCATTCTACCCTAATTTGATCTAGCAAATATAAATATGACTCTTGACTACTTCAACACGTTGGAAACCTCGATGGAATATTTTATTTAGCAATCATCTAAGTTACGTCCAGGGAACTAACCTGGTTGTGTCCTCGTAGATTCTAGCCAGGAACTGCTTTGCTGCCTCTGTCAGCAGCCAAACTGCATCGGCATTCAGAATACTAGAAGGAAGGTCCAAATATAGCAGAGCAGATTCGTGAGTCATAGGCAAGTCCCGCAATAACCTGCTGCAATATCCCATGCAAGAGGCAACCTCAGCTGCCATTAGCACGTCCAATAAAGCAGCAGGTGATCTGTCTGTCAAAGTATTACCATACATGAAATTCAAAAGATCCATGGGCGCTACTTCTTCTTCTTTCCATGACAAACAAAATGTTAAACTACGTAAGGGAAAATGACATAAAAACAGTTTGTCAATTATATGACAGAACGTATTATTAATTTCATGTATTTAAAATAGAAATTAGTCGGATGTCTAAAGTTACCAGATGCATGAATTCGTAGAGTTACATGTCGCTGCCCTGACTCCATTGTCCCATTGGAAAATAACTATAGAGAAACAAAACAAGAAGTGAATTTAAAGATAACCAAGGAACAAAATGGCACACCCCAGTAAGATCTTTCACCTTCAAGAAAAATGGACTTTTTGCGGCCAAAATTACACAACTGATAGGTACAGTTCTGACTTTAGGAATCATCGAAAGGTCCATGCTCCGTGATGGATCCTCCCTACAAGCAGCTTCACCACCTACAAAAATTTCTCACTTTTATTTTAAAATTTGTACAACAACCAGCTAATAATTCAAAGCATCCCAATTGAACAAATAGTCGCTAGGCATACATGTGCAAACTTTTCAAAGAAAAAGAGTCTGCTTTCATACACATCAAACAGAATCTCATCTCCTAAAGTGATATAATTATTTATAATCATAAAGTTTTCGACACTAAACAGATATTAAACTGAGAAAAACAGAAGTACCAAGTCGATTCGTATTAACACCAGCATCCGAAGGCAATCTGTTAACTGTCACCACAGCTTCCTCATCTTGATTGATTCTCACTGGCACCTTCCTCAATTTCTGCACGATGCTCGACTGAATCCACAACTGAAACCAAAATAAAATAAAAAATAAAAAAAATTACATGAAAAAGAAAAATTATACTCTAAGTCTATGTTCATAATTAAAGATTAGCAAAAGATAAGGATCAATGGTGCAAAATTCAAAATTTATTCTATCTTCCACCCCAACAAACATAACAGAAACCTAAAAAGGAAAAAGAAAACAAGAATGTAAATAAATAAATAAATTTTAAAGCAAGAAATCTCTGAATTTTCACCAAAATCCTCAAAACAGAAGTAACACACAAGGTATGCATTATCCGAACGTTGTCATTTTCACCTCATTTTCTCAGCAGCCAAACAAGAGCACAACAAAGCAGAGAAAAATCCTATAGAGAGAGAGAGAGAGAGAGAGGGGGAGTGTTATACCGTTGTCTTTTTCAATATCCTGCCACCATCGTTTCCTGTTGCAAGTCCCGTCGGCGAGGGTCGTGCATCCCTGGCAGTCCGATTTGGTTTCCGGCAAATCGGGAATGGTCTCGGTCCTGATGATGCAATCGGAGAAAATGCTGGAATTGAAGGCGAATGCGAAGTTGGAGCTTGCCGCTCCACTTGGTGGCAAGTCCGAGGCCATGATAGTCCTCGGAGCAAAGATGTCCACTTTCAATTACTGCATAAACCCTCTCTCTCTCTCTCTAAAAATCGGAAGAAACGAACAAATAGCAGAATTCACTAAACATGAAGTTCAGTGTTCAGAGTCTAGACAGACTTCGCTGTGATGGATTTTTTCTTTTTTCTTTTTCTTTTTTTCCTTCAAATTTCTTCTAGGCCTGTAATATTCATGCAGAGGGGGAAAAAAGCACTTCGGTTTATTTATTTTTTATTTATTGTTATATTTTTTGGTAAATATATTTATTTTTTTGATAGGATGGTAAATATATTTACAGTTATATTAAGCATGTGTAGTAACGCATACAATTTTATGATGATTAACCAAGTACTACAATTATTGTTTTTTAATTATCCACGCACTTAGTACTTTGGTAAAAAGAGGCTTGAAATTGATCTCTCTCTCTCTCTCTCTCTCTCTTTTTTTTTCTTGACAAATTCTATGATACACAAGTCGTTTTCACTTAAAAAAAAAAGCCGAAAAGAATCCATTTTCTCAGAATAAGATCAAACGGCTGTGTAATGCGTGTTGGGATTTGGTGTGGGGCCCAAGACAATGCAACAAAAAGGATCAGGATATAATAACTTGATTTGAAAAAAGAATGTGAAATTCTTATATTACAAAGATGTCCAAAATAACAGATATAAATCGACACTCACACAAAGAATGTTCAAAATAGGCAAAAACCAATTAAAAAAATAAGACAAAAAATTTCTACAACAAATATCTCAATCAATAATTTTTTTATCCTAATATAAAAGAAAATGTCAAGTGAAGTAAAGGGCATAATGAAAACAAATAAACAAATTACCAAAAGCATGCTTAAAAGATAACTGACTAAAAAAAATTATATATTTTTAAGGAGAATTTGAAATAGGAAATTTCTTTTTATAAAAAAGGAATTTTGATCATGATGAAATGATTTTTTTTTTAATAGAGGATTTTTTTTTTAAGGAAAAAATCGTGATAATAATGTTAACGCATTGAGTTTGTTTTGACTATGATCTTATCATTATAATAATCATGTTAAATCCTGATTATTCTAACAAACGCTGGATTATGATAATGATCCATTACATACGCGAGCCTGATTATTATCATACTTTACAAAAGGTATCATACCATAAAGATAGAAACTTTTCAAAAATGTGCTTAAAATTTGTGAAAATAAAATTTTTTTAAAAATTAAAACCATCCATATCTTAAAAGTTAATGAATACTAAAAACTTAACCCAAAGCAAAAACGAGACCCCAATATGCAAATATGGTCATTATCGTAAAAATTGCAACCTTACTGTAATGTTCAGCATCACAATAAACAAAACCAGACAACTAAAATTCTATCATATTCAATGAATGACGCATAAACATTGCAACCATACGATAATGAATTTAGATTAGAAATTTGAAAAGCTCAATGATACTTTGTATGACGTGGAAATGTGTTTATTATAATTAAGATTGTAACTTTATGACAATAGCCATATTAAAACAAAAGCACAAAAAAAAAAAAAAAAACACAAAAATCTACATATTTTTGATCTCAGATAATTCAACTAAAACAAAGAGAGAAAAAAAAAATTGGATTCGGATGAAAATGCAGCAAATGCATACTTCCAAAAATTTCAATACAAAGAAAACGCACACACACACACACACACACATCCCATCAAATAACGAATTAACTAAAATATAAAAATGGGAAAAACAGACACTAAAATCAAATAATTTTTGAAAAATAAATATATAGATAATATTATGAAAAGGTAGAGATACTCTAAACTGAGGTTCTAAAAGGTAGATAATTTATATAATTATTTCTTTGTTTCCCCCTGACAAGTTCTGGCCTTTTATTTTCCTATAAACAAGATCACCTATACATGAAGGATGAAACTCAACAAGATTTCTCAAAACGCTAAGGTGACTCGGACTATTGTAGGCCCTACGATAAGTTTAACTGCATAAGATAACTAAATGGGGTGTATAGTTTTTTTTATAAGAACAGCTAGTTCTATATTCTACTTTCCTTTGAAGACAACAACAAGAGATCACTCACTGTTACATGTGAAGCCGAATGAGCCGACAAGCCTGCCCAACATCTCCCATGAAAAAGAACTGGTTGGTCAAGACAAAGGTGTAAAGGGCTCCACAAACACAAAAGAGATGAACTCATTGCTTGACGATGAGCTCAGCTCTCAGATGGAGAATGCCGTTGATAAAATAGGGGCTATCCCCAGTTGTGAATGTTTCCCAAGGTAGACCAAACAAGTTCCGGTGCCCAACAGCCTTTCCACCAGTGAAAGTGTAGTTTCCTTTGTGTTTACTCACGAAATCCTCAGCTGTCTGTGATCTTGCTGACAATTCGTAGTCCACTGTAAGTTCTGTAGATCCCTTCTCCTGCATCCCTATGAATAGCCCAAAGAAGTGTGATGAGCTCTGTTGGTCCATGTTGCAGTGAGCAGACAAGAAAAACACTTGACCTCCAAGGTGAAATGCTTGTGAATACAACCGACCAGCTGGGAAAAGATTCATACACTCTTCCTGCTTCAGGTCGAGGTACACAATGGACTGTGGACGAGGAAGTACAAATTCCATGACCTTTAATGGCCTGTATTTGTAAGTGCGTTCCACAAAGCGATGATCAACAGAATTAGCATTTTCAGCAGCAATATACCGCTGCTGATAGGGTGCCTCTGCCTTGAAAAAGAGAGCCTCAAGCACAAGCTTTTTCACAAGTTCAGGATCAAAATCATTGCAATCAAGAACCTTCCTAAGTTTACGGCAGGATAAGTATGGAAAACGAACAAGTCGACCCAGTCGCGAGCTAAATACTTCACATCGTTCTTCAAGTTTTGGATAATGGATCCGAGCCCATTTCAGAATACATTCATAAGCAAGATCTTCACAAGGCACCTGGAGATCATCATTGGACAGGACCACCTCAATACCAGCAAGAGGAAGACTCAGAACATCCTCGCGGAACCTGAAAGAGATTTAGCAATGAAATAATCACTCTGAGTCTTGACTATGCAATTATGACAACACAGTGGCTGCAAAAGTGATCTTGCATTCTAACCTAACTCGATCTAGTAAATAATAATATGATTCTCGAGTACTTTACAATATTGAAACCTCAATTGAATATTTTATTTTAGCAAACATCTAAGGTATGTTTGAGGAACTAACTTGGTTATGTCCTCGTAGAGTTCAGCAAGGAACTGCCTCGCTGCCTCTGTCAGTGGCTGAATTGCATCTGCCATCAGAACACTAGAGGGAAGATCCAAATACAGCAGAGCAGACTCGCGAGTCATAGGCAAGTCCCGCAATAACCTAGTGCAATATCTCATGCAAGACACAACCTCAAATTTGTCTGCAACCATTAGCACATCCAATAAAGCAGGGGGTGTTGTAACCGTCAAAGTATTACTATACATAAAATTCAAAAGATCCATAAGGGCTGGTTCTTCTGCATTCCATGAAAAACAAAAAAAACTAGGTAAGGGAAAATAACATAAAAACAGCTTGTCAATTGATGACGGAAAGTATTAATATCTTCGTGTACTTAATAATGGAAATTCTTCATGTACTTAATATGGAAATAACTCAATGCTTTAGATTACCAGATGCATGAATTCTAAGCATTACATGTCGCTGCTCCGACTCCCTCATCCCATTAGAAAACAACTATAAAGACACAAAACAAGAAGTGAATTTAAAGATAACCAAGGAACAAAAGGGCACACACCACAATAAGATCTTTCACCTTATAGAAAAAGGGACTTTTTGCGGCCAAAATTGCAGAACAGATATGTACAGTTTTGACTTTAAGAACTTCCAAATGGTCCAAACCCCATGATGACTCATCGCTGAAAGCAGCTTCATCACCTACAAAAAATTTCCAAATAATTTTAAAATTTGTAAGCTTATATTCAAAACTCAACCTACAAAGCAGCCCAACTGCATATATAGCCAGGCATATATGGGCGAACTTTCAAAATAAAGAGTCGGTTTGGATACACGTCAAAGCCAAATGCCAGTCTCCTTAAGTGATACTATTAGTTTTTATCATAAAGTTTTCGACACTAAACAGAGATTAAACTGAGAAAAACATAAGGTACCAAGTTGATCCGTACTACCTCCTGCCTCTAAAGGCGATCCTTCGACCATTGCCACAGCTTCCTCATCATGATTCTCACGCACTTGTTCCTCCATTTCCAGCATTTGGCCGCTTAAAATCTGCTCCTCAGTATGTGCATCAGAATCAACAACTAAAAAAGAAAATGGACAAAAAAAGAAAAAAGAAAAATCCGGTACCATACATCAGTAAAACTAAAATTCACATTGATCCTAACAACTAACAGCAATAGATGAAGATCAATAGAGAGAAAATTTTCAAACTTTCTTCTCTATTCAAGCAAAAAAAATCTCAGAATTTTCACCAAGTTCCTCAAAATAAAACAGCACATAATGCCTACATAATCCAAACAAGTACATTGTCACTATCATTTTCTCAGCAGCCAAACAAGAGCACAACAAGGAAGAGAAAATTTTAGAGAGACGACGTTTGACCACTTAAAATCTGCTCCTCGGGATGCACGTTAGAATCAACAACTAAAATGCAAAAAAGAGAAAAATAAAAAAATAATATCAACATTGACCCTAAAGACCAAGACCAATATATAAATATTCAAACTTTCTTCTTTATCCAAGCAACAAAAAAAAAAAAAAAACCTGGAAATTTTCACCAAGTTCCTCTAAAGAAAATAGCACACAATGCATGCACAATCCAAACAAGTACATTTTTACTACCATTTTCTCGGCAGGCAAACAGGAGCACAACAACAAGGAAAAGAAAACGCGAGGGATACCATTGTCCTTCTTGACATCCTCCCGGCGTCTCTTCCGGTTACGGACCCAGTCGGCGAGAGTGGTGGATTCCTGGCCGTCGGATTGAGTCCCCGGCGAAGCGGAAACGATCTCGATAATGAGAGTACGATCGGAGAAATTGGTGTCATTGAAGGCGAAGGCGAAGTCGGAATCGGAGCTCAAGGTGGCCGCACCAGTGGGCGGCAAGCCCGAGGTCATGATCTTCCTCGTAATCGTATCGCCCACTTTCTGATTCTCGAATAAACCCTAGCCAATCGCTCTCTTAATCCATAGTAAAATGAAAAGAGCATATTTATACTTAATGAAAAAATGGCCCATAATTCCGAAGCAAGCTTCGGGAACCCAAAAAATTATTTTAAAAAAAAGAACAAAAAATAAAAACGGATGAACTTCCTCTTTTTTTTTTTTTTTTTTTTAAGCGACGAACATTTTTCTTCCCTCTTTATCCTTCTGCTCTTTCTTTCGAAAGATGTTTTTTGTTTTTATTTATTTTTTTCCACCTTGCTTTCCGGTACTTGGTTATTACATCCTCCTTGTTTTTCTAGAATTTTGGTTCTTCTTTACTTCTTAACACTTCTCTATGCTTTAGGTTTATAGTTGTGATTTTTTTCTTTTTTTTAAGTTAAGAGGATTATGGACTTGACCTAACGATATTTCATATCTATTTTATTAAAGAAATTCTGAGTTTAAATCTTCTGTTTTAAGTTTAAATTCAAAAGAATAAAAAAATGGCCAAAGCAATTATGAGAGAAGACCTTTTTAATAATTAAAAAAAATATGTATATATATATTTAGTTCTATTTTAAAACTATTTTTTCTTGACTTCCAAAATGTAAATTTGGTCGCTTTCAAAAATGAACCGCTCAGTGTTTTTCTTCCCCCTCACCGCCTTGTGGCCTGCGGGAGTATTCATTGGCAACTTTCGTAACTAATCACTCTTTTTTTTTAGCAAAAAAAAAAAAAATCACTCTTTTTAATTTCTAGCAGAAAAATAGCTAATGTTTTTAGTTTTAAATCTTTTTTGTGATGTTTTTAAATGAAAAGATCTTGCTAATAAAAATTCAAACAACAATAATTAATAAATTGACAAGAAAGAATAACATATAAAAAAACTAAGGATACCCTAAGGAAGAAGAAAGAAAAAAAAAAAGGGATAGCTCCTCATTATATTAGACTAGTAACTTAGGGTATGTCGACGGGTCTATTCTATCATAGAATCTGCGAGTCCTAACTTCCATGCAAACAATTACGTATATAAACTTCATATCATGCATAATTAAAGAGAAAATATCAACATGTCATCCTAATCTTAAAACCTACATACATTAATACGTTACCTAATAATGAGCAATATTAGTAACAACAATTGATTCCTATTTATAAGTTGAGGATGACCTTTTTAATATTTCTATTTATAATTTGGTTAATTAATTATTAATTTTGATCAAATCAAATATTTCCCTTGATAAGTCAGTTTTTGAGGTATGATCACGATCTAGCTCCATCCTCTCTTCTTTGATCCTCCAAGTTCAATGATGCTCTAACATGCAAGTTACATGTTCCGATGAGAACCAATGTACAAGAACAAGAAACGATGTCAAGATGCTCAAGCCAAGAAATCATTCAATGATCCAAACAAGAGGGGGGAGAGAGATATGCTAGGGTTCTTGGAGTGTAGTGGGCATGGTGACTTTGCTAGAAGAAGAGAAACTAAGGTTCTCTTTGGTACAACCATTTCAATCCATTTGGAATAGTCATTTGTTTAACTCATAAAACATTTGAAAAGTGTCAATTTAAATGGTAATAATTGAAATGTTCAACTTAAATAGACCCATTTGAAAAGTTGTTTAGCTTCCAATATTTAAAATTGTCATTAAAAAGGTAACATTACATTTAGTTCAAAATACAAAAAGCTCTCCCTCTCCAAAATTTTAATACATTTCTAAATATTTTAAATAGAATTTTGAGATTTTTTTTTAAATTCTCCATGAAGAAACATTGGCATTTATATTCTTCATGAAATATACTTTTTTCAACATTTTTAATACTTCTCATAGTATATTTTGTATTTTAATTATTAAATATTTCAATATTCAAATAATATTTGTCAATACCTATCTAAATTGCATGCATTTAAAGGTTTAAGTTCTAAATGATTCCATGAATATCCAAACTCAAGTTTTGATGATAATTCAAATGCTTATATTCAAATGTTTTCATTTAATTGTTTTTATTCAAAGTATTATCATTCAAATGTTTTTCTCTAATAAATGAAAGGTAAAGCGTTCAAAGATAAAATAGTCTATTCCTTTTTTTTTTATTGATTAGATATGAAATTATTGTTATATTATGTCTGCAATCACAAAACTGGTCACTTTTCATTTAATCCCGAGAGGAAAAAAAAAGAGAGAAAACTTGTTTATATGATATCTAAATAGCTAAAATATATATTTTAAATAGAGATGGTTATAATTTTAGCACATGTTTAGAGTAGCCATTCAAAATTGAATGGCTATTTTTTTAAAAAATTATTCAATGAACTGGGTTCATCACATCATTATACTAATATGGTATACTTGTACACTAAATAATTGATATTTAGATAATTTGTAATGTTAATTATGTTTTAAATTCTTAATTACTATTTTCTTTATCAATAAATCTCAACTTATTTTGGTGGTTAGAATAGATAATATTGACAGCTTAAGTAAATGTCAATAATTTATTAGATGGGTATATTATGTAAGCATGATGACATAATGCACCTAGTATACTGAATAATTTCTCATTTTGTTTTGTTTTATTTCGTGAAAGTCAACCTCAATTTTACTATCCATAATTACTATTATAATTTTATAATTTAAATTTTAAAATTCCATAACTTTACATATACAAGTTCAAATGAGATATTTTTTATATTGTATAAAATTTCGAAATAAACGAAATAAGTTTCATATTAACATTTTTTTTGAACACATTTTAAATTTTACACTTTTTAACTTTAACAATTAAAACTCTCACCAAAAACATAACTGGTCAATTCCAATTGGTTTCCCAAATGCAGACCTAATTTTATTATTTAGTTGGGCACACTAAAATTCTTTTCTTAATAATAATTGAATTGGTATACAATTGAAACTAATATTTTACACTTTAATACGTGCTCAGCTCCACTGGATTTTAATTTGCACACAGCTCTGCCTGTGTAGTCCAACCTAATGTTCTTATTTTTCAGTAAGGAAAATAAGTAAATAAATAAACAAACAATTATTGGAGGGGAATTTTATATGTGCCTGCTTTTTGCACATTTGAATTTCATGGAAATTTGAGTTGTTCATCTGCTCATCGAGGACGTTGTTGGATGAGATGTCCAAATAGCTTTTCAAAAAGTGAAAGAACCAAATAGAAAAGTATAAGCAAAGATATCGGTGATGTTATTACAATGTATTTAAATTTATTATATTGTTGATTTTTTATAAAATTAAAGTTATGTCATATATATTATATCATATTATATTATTATATGATATTAAATATTTAAGATATTATAAAATATTTATTTAATTACATAAATTAAACTTTTACGTTATAATTTTTGTTTGTCTTACTTTTATTGGTCCTTGTCACTATATCAAAAATTATAATTAATTTAAAAAATCATAAACATAATTTAAATAAAATATTGCAATATTAATTAATATTATGAACATATTTGTGTTAGTTAGAAATAAGTTAATTATATGATTAATTTTCGTTTTATCGAAAATTCTGTTGTCCTTCCTAAGCTCTCTCTTCCTCCCCTCTCTCTCTCTCTCTCTTTATGACTTTCTTTCGATGTTTACTTCTTAAACATATAATCTAGACTATTATTTGTTTAAATATAGTGATATAATTCAACTCTAATATACTTGAAATAATATTATACAATAGTATCTAAATTAATTACATTAAATAATCTTTTATCCAAATACAGTTACAAATATTTGATCTAATACATTAAGAATAAAATTGTACAATAACATTTAAGCCAATTATATATTAGTAATAATTTAACCAAAATACACTAAATATTGCTATAATTATTCCAAAAAAAAAGAATCTACTAGATGAAAATATTCGAACAAAATAGTCAATACGTTAAATTAAAATTAAATGTAATCTTTCTATTACTAGTATATCTTTATTCCTTCATACATGAATAAACAGATTAAAAGCTTTCAATGATAATACGCAGTATCAAAATTGTTTCATCAAATAAGATGCAGGCAATAAATAAGTTTATGACTATGTGAAAGCAGTTTTTAAGGACAATAAAAGGGATGAAAAATTGATCCTATCACCTACATCTAATTACATTTACTTAATTTGTTCTAAAATAGACGATGATCATATTTTTTTGTCCAAACGAATTTATTATTAAAAAAAATGTGGGGCCGTTGGCTCAAACATTTACTAATATCAGTAATGTGTGACAAATTCATTGCTCTACACATTACAAACAATTTATTGGGTGCTTAACAAAATACCCTTTTGAACTAAAGTATTAGTGGCAACCAAACAAATGAAAGTTATATTGTCAAATAGAAAATCTACAAATCAAATGAGCGGAGTTAAATTCATGATTGTCCAAAATCTACCAAGTGATTAGGGAAACAAAAATACATGTAAAACAAAAGACTAGGAAGAATAAAAACAGTATAAAAAACAAAAGTCAAATCTGCCTTTTTGGTGGCTTTGGTTTTTTTTTTTTTTTTTTTTTTCTGTCTCTTTTTCTTTATTCAAAGGCATAAGAATAGCAATAAAACTATTTGGTAAGAAAGGAATTGCACAAAAACAAAAAACAAAAATGAAAAGCCTTAAGAAACCTGTTCAACCAATTAGATTGATGCATAAATAGGACAGCAGCTCTATAAATGCAGTTTTGGACTACAAATGAAACAGTGATAAATTGATTACAGTAACCTAATTGTGTTAAGATAAAAAAAACTAATCACAAAATGGGTACTAAGTTTCCAATAGAAAAGTAGCACACTATTTTGAAAATTTAATGTGATACGCAAATGGGTGAGAACTGAATATACATTTCCACAAGCTAATAAACTATAGTTAGTTGAATGACCAATGAAAACATAAAACAATTTTCTTTATTATCTGTCCCTCGTTTATTAAGAAAAGAAAAAGAGAGATGAAGGGCTGATACTTTTTGTTTCTAGAATCCTCTATGTCTAATCACGTATCTGCATAATGTAATTGACATGTTTGGTATTTTTTCTCTTTCTTTATTCAAGCTTATTTATTGCTCTTTCCCTTTGTGTGACTTCATTTACTGCTCTGTTTTCATTGTTGTTGCTCTCATGGTTGTCTTTGCTAAAACTTATAAGACTACTTTTAATAGATACTAGGTACCATTAAATACCTCTTATGTATATAATTCTATCTATGCTTCTTTATAATGAAATGTTGTACATATGTTCTCTTGGTTTGACTATGCTGTGTTCTACTGTTAAGGAGTGTATATTAATCTTTTCTTGCATGTTTCATTGACAAGACAATTGTATTGCTTTTTCACTTCTCTGGAACAATGAATTTTCAGTGTGTGTTTGTATGGGTATGTCTGCGTCTGTGTCTATGTGTGCACGCGTGTGCGTGTGTGTGTGTTTGTATATACATCCTCTGTGATACTATTTTGTCCTAAACTAATTTTGCCAGTTTACTAATTCTTAGCAATGATTTCAAAATTTTATCATCTTTGATTAGGTTTGCTTAGGATTTATTTCTCCCACATATAAGATTTTTGGTTTTTTTTTTTTTTTGTTTGATACATGTGTTTTGTATGCCCTTAACTTTGCTTCTTCTTATTCTCCTTGCTTATTTAGTATAGCCATTCTAGATTAAAGTTGTAGCTATATATTCTCTATAATACATGTATCTTCGATTTATGCTAGATTCTATTTTGTCCTACACTAAGTTTATCAGTTTATCAAGTAATTGTTAGTAGCAGTTTCAAAATCTTATAATCTTTAATCAGGTTCATACTATTATTTTTATTTTAATTGGAATTAGTTTCTTTCATGGATGGAGTTTTTGGTTTTTGGGTTTCTTTGTTCCGAGTGTTTTGTATGCCCTTGGCCTCGTTTTTTTTTTTCCCTTCTCTTTTTATGTTTTTAGTTTGGCCATTCTTAATTAAAACTGTAGCCTTTTCACTTTATTCTCTTCTACATTGTTGATTAGTTAGGGACGATGGATGCATATACTTTAACACATTGAGTTTCATTTAGGTTATTCAAAGGTTGTCGTGAGTATGTTATTACCAACATCAGTATTAAAATAACTTTGCTGATATGATTTCATTATGTCTAACAGAACTAGTTTTTTATTTTCTTTATTGTCTTTAGAAATTGTTTTTACATATTTGTCATACTATTTAAACTTGAATCATATTTATCAAATCGATTTCACAGTCTTTTTTTGATCTTACCTTTTCGCCAAGTGGGTTCATCTACTTTAGAGCAAAAATTTGCATAAATAAATGCTTCTAGCCATCTATTCAGGAAGATTGAAAATCAAAAAGAGAAAGTATACGAAACAAAGGCAAAAAAACAGAGATCATTCTATATAGCTAAATAAATTATCAAGTAGAATAAATAAATAAATAATTAAACCAAGACAAAAATAATTACAAATGGCTCATTAAGTGTATTCGTATGAACTAAGAACAAATCACCATTCAAAAAATATATATCAACATTATAACTCTCACAACTCACCACTGTAATCATAAATGCATGGCTCAAAAATCCAAATTTAGTGCACACAACTACGGAAGCATTAACATTTGTAATGAAAGCAAAATATATATACAAAACAAAAAAGAAGACATATTCACTTACACAACAGTTGACATTTTGTCTTCAGAGAGATCCAAAAACATACACACAAACATGGTAACAAACAGAAACCAAATGGGGGTTGGAAGAAAGACGAAGAAGAGGATATGAAGAAGGATAAGAAAAATCCAAGAACCCATTGGCAAGCAAATCCCAATACAAATCATATCGAGAGATGAACCCAAAAAAATAAAAATAAAAAAAAACTGTGTCAAAAATAACTGAAAGGGAAAAAAAGGCATTAAAAATCAAAAACCACATGCAGAAAAAAAAAATTCAACCTAAACACAAATGAATAAAATAACATGGCTCACGATTTTTATCCTTAACCAAACAAAATCTAGGGATAACCATAGCAATAGCAAAGGCCCAAAAAAAAATATAAAATAAAAAAGAGCAACAAAAAAGTGTTAGAAATCAAAAACCACGTTAAAAAAAAAAATCTAACCCAAAAGCAAATGAACAGAGAAACATGGCCCATTATTTTCGTCTTTAACTAAATGAAATCTAGGAACAAGCATAGCAACAATAAGGGTCCCAAAAAATAAAAAATAAAAAAAAGCCCAAAAAAAAAAAGACCCACTTGTCAGAGACACAGACAATCAAAAGAAGAGGAAGGGAAGAAAAGCAGCAATAAAGAATAAAATAATCAACAAAGACAGGTTAGGAAAAAAAATTTACCAAACCTACGAACAACCAATAGGAAAAAAAGTGATAAAAAAAGGAGCAAATCAGAAGAAAGGAGTTAGGGTCTTTATCTAAAAAACATCCAAAAAGCCCACCCTAAAAAACTGCATACAGGCGGCAGAAGAGCAAGAGCGAGAGCGAGAAAGAGAGAGAGGCAGATTAGAAGACAAGGGAGCAAGCGAGAAACAAAAGGAGAGTTAGGGTTTTCATCCATCAAATACCCAAAAAGTCCACCCAAAAAAGCAGCTTAAATAGCAAAAATAGTAGGATAAAGGGGCAAACCCATGGATTTCACACCCCAAGAATAAAACCAGAACCATGCAAACTATAATGATTTTGAGCTATTCTTTAGTTATATATAATAATTTAATAATTTATGATAATAGTTCTCTTTAAAAAAAAAAAAAAAACAGAAGTAGGGATTTACATCATAAAATTACCTTGAGATTAGCACAAATATATATATATATAAAAAAGAAATGTCTTGTATCCGTTTAACGCAAGCATCTGTTGGGAGAATTTTCGCTGTAGGATTGCAAGTAGACGGTGAACAATGGAGAACAAAAGTCAAGGTTGTAAAGTCAATATCTCTGACATATTTAAGTAAATATAGGGGCGATAGCTGAATCCTCTCTTCTCCCAGCTGCCATCTATCAGCCATTTTTTTCAACATATGTGCGTGCCCCACAACGGCTTACTTTAAGCCGTTACCAATAGCACAAGGACTTAAGGCTATGGGGCTTTGCTCACGACTTGACGTGGCATCTCACGCTGGCAGCCCATATAGCTAAACTTTGTTTATGGACTTGCTTGTGGGACCTTACCACTCATTTTCACTTTCTCATTACTCAATGCGTCTCTTTCCTTCTATCTGTTTAGAGGTCTTTGAAAATTTTTCATTTTAGATTAAAATATTTATAAAAAAAAAAAGAGTTTTCTCAATTTTTACGCGTGAATATGAAAAAATTTTCATTTTTAAATGTTAAAAAAGACACTTTTAAATGAAATTTTTTTTATCTATTCAGATAAATTTTTATAAAATTTTTTTTATTTTAAAAGTGAAAAATTTTTAATTTAAAAAAAAACATTTCTTTTTTTCTTTTTTGAGACTATTAGACGACGTTTGATATTATATTTAAAATATTTTTAATTTTTAAAAAAATAAAAATAAGAATATTTTAAAAATTGTGCTGAAATCTTTTTTGAAATTGTATTTGATTATATTTTTTGAATGTATGTTTTGATAAATATAAAAAATAAAACTCTATTTGATTATATTTTTGAAAACGCATATCATAAGAAAGTATTTTATGAAAACATATTTATCTTTAATTTTAAAAAAATAACAAAAAAATAAATTATTAGTCATAATAAAAAAAACCCCTTTAATGGTGGGTTTTGCAATGAGGGTCAGTGAAAACATTAATAATCTGAGCTTTAGGTGGTGGTAACAACGGCGACCTGAAGCGGAGGCAACAACGTCGTCGTTCTATAGAAGACATGATTGCAGCGTCAATCTCAAAGACACGAAATCCTAGCACCAACGATGACTCCTGAACTTGCAACCCAATGGTCTTTGTTACCGCCAGAGATAGAGGTCATCCTAGTGCGTTTCTTGGGCGTTGTCTTTGCGACATCTAGGTCATGAGTCCATGGTTGTTGTTGTGAGGGGCCGTCATCATTGTTACCAATTCGTGATCATCGTCCTTTCGTTGCAAATGGGAGCTGTCGCGATAGTCATTTTTGTGAGATTTGAGTCATGAGTTGAGAGTCGTTGCTGTGAGTTGGTGGTTGTCATCATTAGGGGTTCATTGCCAGTTCGTGGATATTGCACTTCGCTGAAGATGGAAGCCATTGTCTGACATGGTCATTGTCACAGATGCTACATAGGCACACAGAGAGAGAGGGAAGAATGGAGCAAATAAAAACAAAAAAGTAAAAATAACTTTTTTTCGTCTTTAAAAAACCAAAAAAAACAATATAATTGAAAATGATTTTTAAAATATTAAATAAACAAATACTATTTTGAAACAGTGATTATTTTTTGTGTTTTTTAAAATGGAAAATCATACTCAATAATACAACCAAACACCCTCATAGTTTCTCTTCTGCAATTTTTTTTTTGACTTCAAACTCATTAGATTTATTAAGAAAATAATAAATAAATAAAATTAGAAAAAGAGGAGATTAGTGGGGAGATTGTAAGGCTTTATTAAATCCTTCATGATTAGATCCCTCTTTAACTATAGGCTCTCACTTGATAAGGCTTCAGGACTTTGGGTGAGATATGAAAAAGGGATAGATGCAACTTCACTCGTTTCTTGTCTTTTCACTTCCTTCACCATTTTAAACCAAAAGATAAAAAGGAGCGAAGGGAAAACAAAAGGGCGATTGGTTTTATTTTTGATAATGATTTTCTATTTTTTAAAAAATAGAAATTGAAAATAGTATCAAAATAATATTTTTTTATTCAATATTTTTAAAACTATATCAAAAATACTATTTTCAATTATATTGTTTTTCTTTTTGGGTTTTTTGTTTTCATTTTCTCCCTCATTCCTCTCTCTTTCTCTCTCTACCTATATAGTGTCGGTGACATCAATCATGTCCGATGATGACCTCTATCTCTAGTGAATGGTGACAACCACGGACTAGCGATGACAATTACGGGCCCCTCACTACGACGACTATCAACTCGCGGCCCAAATCTTGTAAGGACGACTATCCTAACAGCCCACACTTTCGACGAAAGGACGACAATCATGAACTAGCGATGATGACGATTGTCCCTTCATGACGACGATCACAGACTCGTGACCTAGATCCCCTAAAGATGACACCTTAGAAACCCATTACAACGGCCTCCATCTCTGATGATGACAAAGACCATCAAGTCGCAGGTTTGGGGGGTCGTCGTAGGAGTTAGGATTCGTGTCTTTAGGGTTGTTGCTGCAATCACATCAAATCTTATGAAGACGACTATTGTGACAACCCCTGTTTTCAACGAAAGGACGATAACCACGAACTAGCGACGATGGCGATAGCCCCTTCACGATGATGATCACGAGCTCGTGACCTAGATCCTCTAAAGACGATACCTTAGAAACCCACTACAATGGCCTTTATCTCTGGTGATGACAAAGACCATCAAGTCGCAACTTTGAGGGGTCATTGCAGGAGCTAGGATTCGTGTCTTTAGGGTTGTTGCTGCAATCACATCTGCTCCAGAACGACGACGCCGTTTCTACTGCTTTAAGTTGTCATCACCTAAGACTCAGACCATTAATGTCTTTTACCCTTATCCCTCATTGTAAAACTAGCCATCAAAGGGTTTTTTTTTATTATTACGACTAATAATTTATTTTTTATTTTTTTAAAATTAAATATAAATATATTTTCATAAAATATTTACTTATAAAATAGGTTTTTAAAAATATAATCAAATAGAGTTATATTTTTATATTTTTCATAATACACACTCAGAAAATATAATTGAACACAATTTTAAAAATATCTTAATACGTTTTTTAAAACATTCTAATTTTTAATTTTTTAAAAAATAAAAAAATTTTAAAAACAATATCAACGTAGGATGTGAGTGAAATTACGAGGGAAAAAAAAAGTTGAAAAGACTCATTTTTTGGCCTATACAAGATAAAGTGACATACTAATTGTTTAGAATTTTCAGATTTATTTGTTGCTAAGACGTTATTATATATATATATACCTTTTTTTTTTCCTTTTACCTATACGTAGGATTTCAAACTTGGGATCTAATGGGTTTTGATATATGTTTGTTAGGTACATACACTGCTAAATGTTGGCAGGGGATTTTTTTTTTTAATGGAATGCTATTAAGGGAGCTGAAATACACTTATCTTGGAGTACGAGAATTTTATGGTAAAGCATCAAATATAAATAATGATAAAGCATGAAAAAGTTACTTAATGTAAAACTATTTTTGAACTTTTTGATTCCGTTGATTTTATAGATTTTTTTAATTTTTATTTAATTGTAATTTTGATTAGATTTAACAATAACAAACATGCATTAACCGTATTATAAAAGCTCCTTTAGAACGTGCTTACAAAGCCATGAACAGCTGTAAAACTCTGCTTTTTTGCACTCACTCAAGTGGTTTCCGATTGTCATTGCCATAATTAATAATCATTCTTAGAGATCATATTTTCATTAAATTAGCGCTAGTAGGAATCAGGGTCCCAAAAGGGTACTCTGGTTTTTTATTTTTATTTTTAAATTACTGAATTTCTCTTTTTTATTTTTTTGCTTTGGCTGAGGAACGTTGGTTAGTTTAAATATAGACAAAAGGAAGACCCTTTTTTTTTAAATTTTTTGGCCATGCCTTCCAAGTGCTTGCAAAAAAGCATCATCAGAGTTATCAATTACATAGTCAACTCATCATTCCATCCCCAAATTTGCCTCCATTTACAAGAGCAATCAACGGCTGTGTTAGTACTCTTTATCACATGTTTATGGGCCAAGCTTCTTTTTATTGTTTTCCACATAAATCTATCCATTTGCTTAACAATTGGAAAAGAAAGACGACTCAAAGAGATTGCTTCTTCTCACATAACTATGTTAACAAAAAATCCAAAAAACCTCAAAATCTGGTTTTAAATCCTACTGTTTGCTGACCAAAAGTCTTGTTTTTGCAAGCTTTTTGTTTGTTGTTTGTTTTGACAAAAAGTCAAAGTTTGAAATAAAAAAGATGGTCCCAATTCCCAAGTCCTCTCTCCTCATGGGACCCTTTTTTTTAGCATGCTCACAGCTCACCATCTTTTCTTTATAGAAAACATATCATGAATTCAAACAGGACATAAACACACATACAATACACTTTAAACCAAATAAAAAATAAAAAAAAGAAAGAGAAGAAAAAAAGCTGATTTTCCTCTCTTTTTCACAATTATTATTATTCTGCTTTGCAATGCTTTCCAAGTTTTCCTTTTAAAAGATTGAAAATGTTTATCACTGCTCAAGATCTCTGTCAATCTATGCATTTGAGTTTGTTTTAGAGGGATCTAACATGGGCATCAGCTTGATATTTTTCCTGCTCTTTCCTTCCTTATTCTCTTCCGTCGTAAACGGCTTGGTGAACAAGTCTGCAGCTGATTTGGATGCTTTACTTGAAAAATTTGCTTTCGAGACGCTTGTTGAACATCGCCCTCACACCGGTGTCCTCTACAAAGCGAGCTCCCCTGCTAATCTCTCTGGCATAGAAATATCGATTTTGAAGCTGAGAAGCCGGACACTGTGGAATAAAGGAGCTAATTTCAGCCACTTCAGGATCCCATCAAGAACAACCTCTCTGCCTCATGTGAGACGACTCGCTTTGGTTTACCAAGACTTGGGCAATTGGTCCTCCCAGTACTACATTGTCCCAGGCTACAAGTTGGTCACTTCAGTTGTTGGTTTTATGGTTTTCGATGCATCTAATTCTAATGCCAAAAGCATTACAAAGCTCAATCTGATTGCCACCGGGAAACCTTTTCTGATTGAGTTTGGCAATTTGACGCTCAACGAAAGCGTAAAATCCCATGGAAGGTGTGTCACATTTGCTGTTAATGGGACAACCTCTCCTGGTGAGATGAGCTTGCCTGGTGTGTGTCAGTCCAGACAGCCGGGTCATTTTTCGATCATCGTTCCAGAAACCAAGTTGAAAGGGAAGCAGAAGCTGTGCTATTGGTGGTTTGTCGGCTTCGTTCTTGCATTTGCGGCGCTGGTTTTGATTGGAATTACTGTGATTGTTCTAGTGAGGCTGTTGAGAACAAAGAAGATTCAGATAATGGAAAGACAAGCCGACGAAGATTTGGTCCTCGCAAGCAGATGGGTTGGTCATAGTAAGATGCCTTCTGCTACAGTCACAAGAACTCTACCCGTCCTTGAGAGCGGATGCTTCACATAGTTTCTTATTCCTTACCATTTTTCTGTGCCTCTGCTTCAGTGTTATTATCCATTCGCATTTTCTTCGAAGACAGTGACACCAACAGGTTAGCCAGCACCACTAAACTACTTTATTTTCTTTTAGCAAAATAATGTAAATGGTAAGTAAAGTTGTGTAATGTGTAGTTGTTTGATATCCATTTGAGAGACAGCCTGATATTATGTAAATTTGTGAAGTGAAGTATATTATATAAATTTGTGAAGTGAAGTATATATTGCTGATTTGCATTTGATGGGGAAACATTACGCTCGGATTTGTCTTGTATTTCTGCTTGATATCATTTATTTGATTTCCTAAATTCATTTTGAATAGCATACTAAGTGAAACTGGACGTTAAATCCTGTAAAAAAATTTGATAAAAACTAAAATCAGATATTAGTTAAAATGGGAAAACAAATTTTTAGGTAAAACCAAGATAAGATAATCAGCCTGCTTCCCCTATCTCTCATTTATTACTTTTGTCCACGCAATGTAGAATGCAAAGAAGACAGACAAACGCAGCCAAACTTATCTAAGAAAACAAGGACATTAAGGACAACCAAAGCTTCTGTACAGCAAGAACATCAATAGAACTAGTTCTTTGTCCCCCAAGAAACTTACTTCAAATCAAATAACTAAAGTGTCACCACTTTTCCAAGCTTGACAAAGATTTCACACCAAATACAAAAAATCTATGATACAACGGTACTGGATGCTGTTGCTGTCCATTTAAAGGGACCATTGATCGGTGAAATGGTCGAGAAGTTATTTCAACCAACCTGAAAGGGGCACCTTCATGCAAAACAATACATTTTTTTTTTGGGGTCCCCTGTTAAGCTGCCAGGAAAGTGAAGGTACAAATTGAAAATAAAATAAAATAAATGAAAACGATTCTCAGCATATCAAAGCACTTAAAAAGTTGGAATAATCAATCATAGCAAATGCGAACATATTGTTGACTGAAACTTCAAGGAAAGCAATACCATGACCAGTATACAAAATATTCAAACTTCAAAAAAGCATAATGCCAAACTCATTGAGCTCATTGTACCATAACAAGGAAAATGAAATTTTGCTCTTTTTTTTTTTTTTCCCTTCACTTCATTTGCAATACCAACATTCTAATAACCGAAAACAGAGAGCTGCTCACTAAATTATTAAAACAAAATGAGAGGCATGCACATTTTATTAAGATAAAGTTTAAAAACAAACTTCCGAAAACAAACAATTACCGCCTATGCTATGCCTACAAAAGATACAACCTCAATTCAGCTTCCAACGAAAAAAAACACCCAATTGCAGCAGACAAAACTCAATTGAGAATGCCAACACCAGCGTCGCTCTTTCTCGCAAGCTTCGTCCACTCGGTATGGAATGCACCGGGGCGATCGATACGCTCATAAGTATGAGCACCAAACAGGTCTCTCTGGGCCTGAACGAGATTCGCCGGAAGCCTGGAACGCCGGTAGGTGTCAAAGTATGAAAGGCTGGCGCACATCCCAGGTGTGCTGATCCCGGCAGCGATTGCCAACCCCACAACTCTCCTCCACGCGGCTTGGCGCTGCACCATCTCTTTCGCAAACTCAGGGTCGACAACCAAGCTCGCCAAATTGGGGTTCCTCTGATAGGCCTTCTTGATCCTATCCAAAAACACTGCCCTTATAATGCACCCACCTTTCCAAATCCTAGCCAATTCTCCAAAATTCAAGTTCCAACCTTTCTCAACGCTCTTCGCCCTCAACAAATTCATTCCTTGGGCATAGCTACAGATTTTCGAAGCATACAATGCCTGCCTAACATCATCAATCAATCTCTTCTTGTCCACTCCAGTCTTCACCGACCCCACTTCTTCCTTCAATCCAGCCTCTCTCAATACCTTATCAGCGCTCTCTCTCTCGTCCTTCAACCCGCTCAAGTACCTGCAATCCAACGACGCCGCAATCGTTGGTGCCGCCACCGAAAGCTCGGCAGCCTGCTGAACCGTCCACTTCCCCGTCCCCTTCATCCCGGTCTTGTCCAGAATCTTGTCCACCAATTCACCATCTCCATGCTCGTCTTTAACCCTAAAAATATCCGCGGTAATCTCAATCAAGAAACTCTCAAGCTCACCCCGATTCCACTCGGCGAAAATCTCCGAAAGTTCGGAATTTGACAAACCCCCAATGTTCTTCAACACATCGTAGGCCTCGGAAATCAATTGCATGTCACCATATTCAATACCGTTATGAACCATTTTGACGAAGTTACCAGAACCCCCTTCGCCGATGTAGGTGACGCAGGGGCCGTCCTCGACCTGGGCGGCGACCTTGTGGAGAATATCCTGGACGTTGAGGTAGGCCTGGTGGGACCCGCCGGGCATAAGAGAGGGGCCGTTGCGCGCGCCGTCTTCGCCACCGGATACGCCCATTCCAAGGTAGAGAATCCCGCGGTCGGAGACCTCGCGGATCCTGCGCTCGGTGTTCTCGTACCACTCGTTGCCGCCGTCGATGATGGCGTCGCCAGGGTCCATGTGGTCGGAGAGGGCAGCGATGGTCTGGTCAACGGGAGCGCCGGCCTTGACGAGGATAATGACGGATCTGGGGCGTTGGATGGAGAGGACGAAATCGCGGGGGCTGTACTGGCCGAAGAGTGGGAGATTGCCCTCGCTGTTGGCCCGATCGACGGTCTCGTCGACCTTGGAGGTGGTGCGGTTGTAGACGGAGATGGGGAAGCCTTTCTCGGCGATGTTGAGGGCGAGGTTCTGTCCCATCACAGCGAGCCCGGCCAGACCTATGCGCGAAAGAGCCGGAGAAGCTTCCATGGCCGGGGTGAGATAGAGAGAGAGAGAGAGAGAGAGAGACAGTTAGGGTTTCAGAGAGAGAGAGAGAGACAGAGAGAGGAGAGAGAAAGGTAGGTGAGGGAGGAGGATCAGGATTCAGAGATGGTGGCTGCGGAGATGGTGGGGAAATTGGAAATAAAAAAGAAATAAATATATAGTGTGTATACAAAGGCAGAGTTTTTGTCCTTTCGAATGACGGACTCGTCGAGGGTGTGAAGGGACGAATCCCATAGAGAGAGGAGATATTTGCGCAGCCCAATGTACAAACAGAAAAAATGATTTTTTTTTTCTTTTTATGGATGAAAATTCATTATTTCTTTTTTTTTTTTTTATAAGAAAATTAGACTTGCTGACCGGATTTTTCGTTCGGTCAAAATATAAGGGAAATGATTGGATTTTCCAAAGCTGATCAATCCATTTCACATAATGAAGATCGGGTGACAAGGGCCTGTGCGAATTTAGTGCTGGGCTACGGATCTGGTCGGATTGAAGTTGGGGGGGGGGAGAGTTGCTTCACTTGCACCATCATCTACTATGATTTGCTTCTAAGACACTCCTCGCCGGTGACTTCGGTGGAGTAATTGCAAACGATACTTAAGAGACAAGCCGCCTCACCGTCAATTCTCCCTTTAGCTGCGAAATTGAGTCGCGATTCGCAATTGATTCAATCCCACTAGGGGCGAATTTGTGAGAGAGAGAGATAAATTGACTTATAGATATTTAATGCTTACCATTTTATCTCCATGGAAATGATTCAACAGTTTGTCAACTTTATCTTAAATCAACCGACGTTTAATAACAAGTAAGCATCCGTAAAATCTCAAAATAAACGAAGTTTGACCCCCCAGTAAGTATATTATTATTAGATATATCTAATTTCTTATCTTTTCAAGCTAAATTATGTTTTTTTATTACTTAGATTTTTAGGTAGAGGATATGTTAATTTTAATTAGAATAATATCCTTTATTTATAAAAGCTGTTCTTGTATTATATATATTTTATTTATAATTACATATTCGTGTTCTAAAATATAATTGTATCCATGAAGATTACAAGTCGGATCCAATTCACAACCCTACCAGCTTCCTCAACCCCCTCCCTATGCTAATTTTTCCCCCACAAATTTTACTATTCCTTTTTTTTTTTTTTTGGCTAGGAAAATTTTACTATTGTTTTTAGGAATTTCAGTTCTTGAGAGAGACAGAGTCGTTTTTGAAGCGTCGTCGCCTGTTTAGTTTAATATGTCGTCGTTTTAACGCTTGTGCTCGTTTCACAAACTTTTGTTCTTGGTTGGCATCTTGTCGTTTGACAACTTATTGTGGATAGAGAGGAGGAAGCCTTTCTCAGAGAAGTTGAGAGCGTAGTTTCTGGTCCACGACGACGAGTCTTCTCTTAATCACTACTAATGTTCTCTAAATTAGCACCAGCATTTACAGCTCGAGACCAGTACTCCTTCACCAGCTGCCCGAAAAGCGACCCTTCATTGTTCAAAATTTCATGTTAAAGCATTGAACAAAATGACGGAAAATTTAATGTCCACAAAGCTTTGCATCGCACAACTTTACTCACCATCGCTAATGGCAAGCACCTTACTGCAGTCCATGACGGTTGGGATTCTATGAGCCACAGTTACGACAGTGCGGTCTGCAAATTCTCTTCTTATGGTTCTCTGCAGAATGGCATCTGTCGCGTTGTCCATCGATGAAGTTGCTTCATCGAGAACTAGTAGTCGGCTTCTCTTCACCAATGTGCGTCCGAGGCAGAATAATTGTCTCTGTCCCATGCTCCAGTTTATCCCCTCATCTATCACTGGTTTTACAGATTTTCAGTACTTTTCTATTCTTGTGGACCTCTTATGAAAGGACATAAAACAACAATTCTATCAATGCAATCGTTGGATTCTTACCTAAGGAAATTAGGCCTTCTTCTTTCTCTCGTATGGCCTCTCTCAACTGACATTTCTCAAGAACCTGCATAAGATACAACAATGAGAAACTACACTCCGTTAATAAAAGAGAGTAGAAAAACTATTGCATTATTAGTTGGAAACCTTGTTACCACCCATATTTGAGGATCACTATGCTGTGATAAGGGGTCCAGATTGAATCTCACCGACCCGTTAAAGAGTGTTGGATCATGTGGGATGATCCCAAAGCGTGATCTCAAATCATGAAGCCCGATTTTGCAAATGTCAAGGTCATCTACTAATATTTTTCCTTCTGTAGGCTCCACCAGACGAAATAGAACGCTGATAAGAGTCGTCTTTCCACTTCCTGTGCGGCCTACCATGCCGATCCTTTGCCCTCCTTCAATTGTAAAACTTATTCCGCGAAGAACCAATGGAGCATTTGGACGATATCTTACCTGCATGATGTCATTCAAATATGAGGCTCGAAATCTCGTAATTTCAAAAGTTACGATTTATACCAATCATTAACCTTCAAATTGCATGTCTCCACTTTGCCAAGGGTTGGCCAGTTTTGTGCAGGTCTGTTGCCTTCTATTACTTCGGAAGCTTCACTTGGAATATGCATGTATTGTTCTACCCTTTCAACAGAAACGATAGAATTCACAAGCATACACTGGAACTGGACCGAAACCACAAAGAATAAGTTCAATGACAAGCCATAAGTCAATGCCATTCCAACAACACCTGTCGAAAAAGATTATTTGCAACCAAAATGTTAGATGTTTATAGGAAACTAACTCACCGTTAAAACAAAAATGAAAGGACGAGCTCGGAAAAAAAAAAAATAATAACATTTCATGGTTACCGGGATGTAGTAGATCGTTGAAGACCAATATTTACTTACCCGAGTCAGAAGCTTCTAAAGGAAGCAAAGTTATGAAAAGAGCAAACGTTGAGAGAACAATGGCACGTAGTGTTTCCAGATGTTGGATGAACCACTCATTTGCCGAGAAATTATGGAAATGTGGCCTAGCATTTTCATCAATAAGGTCCAAATATTTTGAGAAGAATCTGTTCTCCTCCCCAAAAGCTCTGATAGTCATGGCTCCGCCAATTGATTCCACGAGGTTGCTAGCTAGGAAAGATTTGGTAGTGCCATTTATTCTCATTGACTCTTTTACATCACCCAAGTAGTAGTTCTAGTCATCAAGACGAAAATTACGAAGGGTTAAAAAAAAAAAAAAAAGACATTAGCTGTTAGAGGAACGGCAAAACCACCTAGTAGTATAATATCACTAATGCTTTGAAATTCTCAAGTTTTTTACGATTCTATGTGCAAGGCAAAAGAGTGCAGACCAAAAAAGGTGGTTTTTTTTTAATTTTTGTAAAAGAACAATATATATATATATCAAGATCACTTTATGAGCTGTACCTGCAAAACTATAGTCACATAAATGATTTGTACAATCACAAACACGACTGGCCAGGTAAGCAATGCCAGTAGTCCAAATATGGTATATGTGTTCGTTGTTCCTGCACGAGCAGTTATGAACTTGAACGGCACTTCTTGGTCGATGATATTCATATCAGAAGATACCTAAAAATGACCTATTCAAATGTTAGTTTACACTTGGATATTATGAGCCATAGCATTGAGTTTTAAATTGGAGACTCTTGCATACCCGACTAAGTATTCTTCCCACTGGTGTTGAATCATAAAAAGACATAGGAGCTCTAAAGAGGGAGGTAAGAAGTGTAGAAAAAATAGATTTTGAGGCCCCACATCCCAGAGCAGTTATAGAAAAAGATCTAAACACCAAATTTAGTGACATGATAATTGTGATCACAGAGTAAATTGCATAAATTTCTACTCTGGATACACGAGAGTCCAGAAGTTTAGCAGCAAATGTGTAGAACTGCATGATTCGCCCAATGACGAATATCAACAGGAAAAAGTTTGCCAAGAAGAAAAATAAAAATCCCTTTTCCTGCTTCAAGTACTGAATGTAAGGCTTAGAACCAACATCTCCTGTTTCCCTCTCCTCCTGCTTAATCAATTGATCTCCCACAGATTCTTTTAACTGTTCCTCTCCATCAATTTTCTGTATCTCACCACCCTTGGATAGTTTGTCTTTTTCAGGAAAGGAATTCTCAACATGAGTCTTGGAAGAGGCGGTCTTATCATGTGCATTGACAAGTTGTCGAAATTCAGGAGAAGAAGTCAACAACTCTTCATAGGTAGCTGCTTTTGAAATCTCCCCACCAAACATCAACTGTCCAAAAAAAAAAAATGATAACAACAAAGAAAAGATTTTTACGAATGGCTATTGCATCGAAATTCTCAAGACAGATAATCAAAGGGTTAGCTAGATCTGGCATTACCAAAATGGAATTGAAAACAGGAAGAAAATTGACTTGGTGTGTCACAAGCAAGACAGTCTTAGTTGACAAAGTTCCCATGACGTATTCCTGAAAATGAATCGCGTTCTTATGTTAACAACATAACAAACCATGATTTCTTGAAAAAAAAAAAAAAAAAAAAAGGAGGAGAAATGATCACATTGAATAGGCTAGTTGCAGTGTGAGCATCAACTGCACTGAAGGGATCATCCAAGAGGTAAATGTCTGCATTCTGATAAAGTGCACGAGCAAGTTGAACGCGTTGCTTTTGTCCACCACTTAAATTGATACCTCTTTCCACTATCTGAGTGAGATCTCCAAATGGAAGCATCTCCAGATGCTTAACCAAGGAGCACTTTTCAAGTGTATCCTGGTATCTAACAGGATCCATGGCGGACCCGAAAAGAATATTCTCTTTTATGGTACCTGTTTGGATCGATGCAGACTGAGAAACGTATGCCAGCTTTCCACAAACTTGAATCTGAAAATGTTGGTTTCCAAAGCATTATATAGTCAACGTACATAAATTTGTTGGTATGTTCTTAAAAGCACTCAAGATATGCTCTCTGCGAAATGACTACTTACGTCACCATTGATGTGGGGAACTTCTCCAAGAATTGCTGCTAAAAGGGTTGATTTAGCAGATCCAACCTCTCCACAAATGGCCAACTTTTCTCCTCGTTTAACTACTAAGTTAATGTTGGTTAATGTGGCCTCTGAAGAATTAGTTTCCCATGACATCTCAGAGCATCTGATGAAGATAGATTGATCAAGTTCTTTGCCACTACAATCTTCCCTAGTGTGTCTCTTCTCTAGCTCTGGTGCTGCAAGGAACTTCGCAATCTGGGAAAACGAAACCTTTGCTTCAACAACAGCTCCGAAAACATCAGGAATAAACCTAATTGGCTCTTGAATAATCCTCAAAGTTGCCAGAAATGTGAAAACATTACTAGCATAAAGCTTGACCCCAATTAAGTAACATGTCCAGAAAGTAACAACTCCTACGAGTAAAGGAGACGACCAGAACAACACGATATAGTATCGCTTTTGCAACGACAGCTCCCGCACCCACTTGAGTTCCTCATTCCTTAATCTTTCCATGACATTCTTGAAATGTGTCTCCCAAGAATACAACTTCAAAATCTTCATGTTCGTAAGTGCCTCTGATAAGTTCTTGAGCCTAATGTTCCGAGCCTTCATGAACTTTGTCTGATACTTATGTTGCCAGCGGAGAATTTCCGATCACAGTCAATATAAGTACAGCTAATGCCGAAACGGTCGCTAACCCGACAAAAAAGTACATGACAAGTAACGCAAGCAACAATTGCAGGATTGTGGACCGTGACTGGTGAAGCCAAAATGGAAATTCTCCGATTCTATACGCACCAACAACGACGTAATTCACGATCTCACCGGGCGAATGAGTCATCTTAGCAACATTAGAGGGCTGTAATTGCTTTCTATATATAATTGCAGCAAGTAAAGACCTTACTTGGAGCCCATAAGCCTTGTTCTGAAGAACCATTGTCTCTCGGAAAACGATTCGAACATCTTCACAACGAAAAGTCCGAAAGTCAAAGCGTAACCTTCACATCTAAGCGCAGAGCTCTCTTCAACAATCCTAATGAAAGCTCCGATGAACAGCGGGTTCCAGAAACCTTAACCAAAGCGAAAATTCCAGAAACCAGAATCTCCCTCCGGTGTATGAAGAAGATCGTCGACAGAACAGGAGAACTGTCCGACGAATCTCTCGGCTTCCTTTTTCTCAATTCCTCGGAAAACTCCTCGTACAATGTCCGACCTCGATCCTGTTCTCTCAACCGGGGAATGTCCTCTTCCTCAAGAACCTTCTTCTTCCCCTTCTTCATCAGCGGGTTCAGCCACCAAAACGACATCGTACTGAGCCAGCCGCTCCTGGCGAAAGGCGTCACCTTTTCACCGGAGCACGTCTCGCCGGCGAGGTTTCTGGCACGGTTCTCGCTCATGGTGGCAATGCAGGTGCAGGCCTACAGGGAAGAGAGAGAGAGAGAGAGAAATCTAGAGAGAGAAGAGAAGAGAAGATCACGGAGATATTGTTGAGATTGGGATCCAGTGGAGATAACATTGAGCAGAAGGGATTTGTTGTTATTGTTATTATTATTATTATTATTATTATTATTATTATTACTATTATAATTATTTGTGCTTTTGCTTTCTTCGTTGCCACATTTTCATGTTCTTGTTTTCTCTTTTACCCAGATTTCTTGCGGGATTTTCTGTCTGTGTAAATGTTAAAACTGTTCGTTCGGGGTTGTAGTCCGTCTTCTTTGTCTCCTGGGTTTGAAACGAACCGTATAGAGTGTATGAGAAGACACTTTAAAGCTTTACGTCATTATTATTTTCATTCTTTATGTTATTATTATTTTATGATTACGTTTGATTGATTTATTCTAACTAAAAAATTAAGCCGACTGGGACAAATTTTTTTTAACATTGTATTTAAATGCAATGTAATTTTTCTCCAAATATAAAAATATTTCATTTAAATATCAATCACATTATATTTTAAATACAACACAATCACTATTTATTATTTCACTTTTTCTATTATTTTTATTAATTACATCATATATTCCCTCTCCCTCATTTTTTTCTTTCTACTTTTATCCATCACATCACATATTTATTATTAAAATACAATTCAAATACTTTTCCTCCAAACACACATTGCATTCAAATGCAATGCTAATGCTTTTCCTCCAAATATAAATTGCATTCAATGCATTTCATTCAAACGCAATGCAAATGCAATGCGTTCACCAAACGAACCCAAATTAAATTTTGTATTTAATTTATTAATCTTTTTCAAAATTTTTTATTTATATAAATTTAAACTTATTATTTATAAATCTTCTTTTTTAAGGGAAAAAATATACTAATTACATAATAAAAAATAAACCATAAACCATAAATTTCAATAAAAAATTAAATTTAACTTTTATGTTCAAATAATTTTAATTCAAAATAAAATTCTCTCTTTCAAATTTAAATATTAAACATAAAATTTATTTTATAATTTAATTCATTTTAAGTTTAATCTAAGGGTGCATTTGGAGAACATTTTTTGATACTATGAAAACCAATTTTACACCAAACGTAAAGTTTTACATTCAAAGATAATCATTTTCAACAGTGTTACGAAAACAATTACTATTCAAAAGTTTTTTAAAACAATCACATCAACTTTTCAACCCTAACTATTTATCTCTACTTTTATCAATCACATCAACTTTTTAACTTTAAAATACTTTTCATCCAAACACACATTTTATTCAAATATAAAATAAATACTTTTCAACTAAATATAACACTTAAAAAAGAATTATATTCAAACGCAATTAAAACGTAATACGTTTACCAAACGACCTCTAAATTTTTAACTCACACTTAATAATTTAGGGAGAGTTTGGGGGAGGGTGTTGGAGATGTTATTTTTTGGTTGGAAAAAAATTGTTTTGGAAAATGTGTTTGGAAGAAAAAACTGTTTGAGGTGAAAAAATAAAAAATTTTAAAAATTTTTTTAGAAAAAAAATATCAATATAGATATTGTTTCGTTCCTCTCGAAATTGTATGTAATTTAAAAAAAATTATCTCATTTGGACTTGTATACAAAAAGTTATAAATTTTTAAAATTTGAAATTTACTCTACCGTTTTAAAGATATACATAGTGAAAAGTAAAAAAGTTTTGAAAAAAAGTGAAAATTTAGAGGTTGGAGACAGTTCCTTCAACGGGTCCTTAAATTAGTCTCAAGTCTATATGATTACTGTTTATTTATTTTATTTTTTAATATTGGCTGTTAATCAACATATCAATAATTAAAGCTGGGTACTGAGCAATGAGAAAGTGGAAAAGCATGACAAATAGCAATAAAAGAAGTCAGATAGCCTACCGAATTTTCTTGTTTGGCAGCTTACGGAATTTTTTCATTTGGTAGCTTGTGGAATTTTTGCTGTTTGGTAGCTTGGGCTTTGCCACAATTGGACAAAAGTGAGCTTTTGCACCAAGGCTACAGCTTACTAAAAAAGGTAACAAGTGGGGGTAGTTTTCAGCTGGACGGAAAAAATGAAAAAGTGGGGTTAGGAAAAAAAGTTAATGGATGTTATATGGGGTTTTATATTAGAATTCGGTCACAACTTGAATATCTTATTAATTGATAGAATATGATTTAATAGTTATTAATTGATATTTATTTAATTTAAATACTGAGACAGTATTATTTAGATAAAATAAAAAAACATTTAATTAATTTGATTATTATATAAGTTAAAACGAATGATAGTGTTATGATAAATTATTTCGTGATTATAATAAATATAATTTAATAGTTGATATAAAAAATATTATGATAGCGTTGGGTCATTATAATCCTATAAATTTATGTTTATTTTAGTTATTGTACACTTTTTATATTTTAGTTATTAAAAATTTATTGAAAGGTTTTAACTTACCCTCCGTCTGTTTGACACGTTCAAATTTGGAAAATGAAAAATTTTTCATTTTAAGAAAAATGAACATTTCTAAATTTCCGTATCTGAACACCTAACATTTTTCATTTTTGAAAAATGAAAAAAGAGCTCTCTAGAAACAAAAAGTTTTCACCCACCCAAACAACTTTTCACTTTAAAAAAAAAATTCCAAACAACTTTTTATTTTTCATATCTAAAAATTTTTCATTTTCCAAAAACAAACACCCCATCCAAACGGACTCTTAGCCTTTATTGATATAGTATTTAAACTATGACTTACTACAAATTTTACTCTTTTATTTTTTTGATCAATATTAATTTGATATCATAAAATTTTAATTTGCACATGAGTGTATAAAAAAAATTTATACGAGTATTACAAATAGAACATTGTTTTAAAAATTTCAAGTGTTAAAATAAATTGTTCTTTTAAAAGTTAAAATCAACGACATATTAATTAATTGAATTTACTGTAATTATGATTAAGGAATTTTTGGATAAATAATTAAATTATCTGTGATTTTGTTTTAAGTACTTATTGATTGGAATCGAAGAAGATAACTATCTTGGAATTCGTACGAAAAGTTATTAGTAGATTTATTACCAAGAGGTAGGATATCTTATTACTTCTTTGTAACTACTTTTTTTTTTAGCCATTTAGCCAAAAGATTAATTTAAAAAAATAAATTTATAAAGTTTTATAAATTCTATGATTATAAAAAATATCACAATTTTGAAAATTAAAAAAAAATGAGCCAGTTATATATTTTGGATAAACTAATATAGTATATTTTATTATGTTATGTTTTCAAATGGAGTTTGAAATAAATTTTGGTTGTTAAAATATATATCGGGAGCTAGTACATACGTGTAAAGAATACACATATCGATCAAGGATAAGTCACCATAAATTTTGTGATAAACGGGCTCATACAGACCATACATAATTTAGATGTATTTAGAGACATAATTTACATAATCACAATTCCATGTTTATATTTCTATACTGTATTGATATATTTATATTATGATAGTTGAAATAAAATATTTGAAAATTGTTTTAATAATATCCTACTGAACCTTTCACTCATTATTTTTAAAACTGATAAACTCCACGAGAGAAAGGTGAATAAAAGACACAAGTGACGTGAAATCACAAGTTGGTGATAAGGACTAAAGAACTGACGTAGTATTGTTTTTACTTTAAGATCAAGTATGTAAATAAACACTCTGGGACTATAAATTCTAAACTTAAACTTATTTTATTTTATCCAAGTATACATCTGTAGGATATGAATACCTTGTCACATGACATCCTGATAAGATTTTGAATACAAATAACAATGTTTAATTAATTTATACAAGCATAATTTGTAAATAAAAAATTAAAAAGATGATAAAAGATTAAAAAAGTAAAACTGATAGATGTAAGAATTCGTAATTTCTTTTATTTATTTAACATATCCTACACATCACTGTCTTGAATCTTAGGATGTGATATGACCTAAAAAAATTTAGATTTTTATACTAAATACAATATAATAGTATAAAAACGTCAATATTCTTTCAAAATAAATACAAAACCAGGTGAACAATCCAAATTTCAATTTTTTTTCGATGATATTTTACGTGTTTAAGATCAAAATTAAGTGTTACCTAAAATAGGTATAGAAATATATTAAATGTGATGTGATGGTACAAAATATAAAATTTTAAAATACATAATATATTTTCCAACTAAAAGTAAAACGTAAGGCCCTTTAGCGCGTCTTGTAAAGTAGCTTTGTCATATAATTATGCGTTCGAACCCATAAAAATAAAGTAAAAAATTACAATAATAAAGGTATCAATCAATAAAAAATCAAATAATTACGTAACTTGTGGTAAATTTTTCACAAAATGTAATATAGGATAATTTAACATAAAAATAGTTCACTATTAGATAATATATTTTTTATCCTAAATTTTAAAATTTACTTTTAACAAAAAAAAAACATTATATTTAATATACTTGTTTATGTTAATACAATATTTATCACAAAAGAGTATGAAAAATAACAGTATCTTTATCCTTCAATGTATAATGGTGTTTATATTGAAATTTACTTTTTGTATTATTATTATGTTTTGAAACTTGTAGTGAAATTTCATACTTAAAAAAAATTAAATATGAAAATAATGTGTAGTAAATTTTTTAAAAGTTAAGGTAACAATTAAATATTAAATTTGGTATTAAGTAAATTTTGTAATAAATTTGTCATAAGATTTAAAATATAGTAAATCTGACGATAGAGATAGTAATTTATCATAAGAGCATTTTTTTTTTTAAATTCAAATAGCACAATTTTGTCATTGGCATAGAAATTTAGCATGCATTTGGTTAACGTATTTTTTTGGTATTACATTTAAATTCAATGTAATTTTCTTTCAAATACAAAAATATTTCATTCAAATATTAATCACATCACATTTTAAATCAAACACAATCACTATTTATTATTTCACTTTTTCTATTACTTTTATTAATTACATCATATATTCTCTCTCTATTCTTTTTTTCTTTCTACTTTTACCCATCACATCACATATTCATTATTAAAATATAATTTAAATACTTTTCACCCAAACACACATTGCATTCAAATGCAATGCTAATACTTTTCCTCCAAATATAAATTACATTCAATATATTACATTCAAACGCAATACAAATACAATGTATTCACCGAACAAGACCTTAGTATTATGTTCAAAAGATACCCAAAAGCGACAAAATAGCAGCAAGGGACGCCAGTTGTCCATTCTCTTTCTTCTTATCGGGCCACCAGTGTAAGAAACATAATTGAAAATCAAAAAGATGATACGAACTCTTGTGTCAACCCTTGGTTCATTGAAGATTAATTTGCATTAGATTGTATCCGAATACCTAACAACATTTACGTAACTTTTAACTTCTACAAAACATATATAAACAGAGTAAAAGTTTCAGTGACTTGAGGACATTTTTGTGTCCTAGAAAAAGAGAAAAATATTGTGAAAGTCAATTTGAGACTTGCACTTAATTTTTTCTCACTTTAATTAAAAAGCTTGAAAAGTTCACGAACAATTTACAATCAAAACTTAGATAAGTAGAGAAAATATGACAATTATTAGACTAAACAAACAAATTGCTTTCATATCCCTCCTTTGTCTGACTTTTCTTTTTTCTTCCCTTTTTTTTTTTTTTTTTTTTGCAATATCTGGTCCAGCGTAAGGAGGATGATTCATTTTGGCCAAGAATTTGCAGAGTCGGAAGTCTCACTCTCTCCATAGGAAGGAAGCAGAAACTTTTATGTCCATTTGGACAATAGATTGCATTTAAACATTGTAGAAGGTAAAATTTATAATCAATTTTTTATTGAGAGCCCATAAATAATTTGACATTGATTATTAATATGATTGGATGACCTAAAATTAATCTAGCATATTAGTACATGAACAATAATATTAAATACAGAAAATATATAAGTAACAGATTTTTATAAAGATTTAGTTTAATATAAAGAATTAGTCCTCTGTAGTGATTGCATAGGATTTCATTAAAACTGATAAATTATTGTGATAACTTTGCATGATTCTAGGGATTTGACAGATTTAGTTCTCTTGTCTATATAGCATCTAGGGATTGAATTTTATTATTAGGTAACAAAGAGCAACGTTCTGTGTTTGATCGTATTAGCCTTTTCATTGTATACATACGTGTATACATATATATATATATATGTGTGTGTGTGTGTGTGTGTGTGTGTGCGCACGCCCGCGGGTATCTCAAAAACTTCTACCGTTCATGCTTTTCGATCAAAACACTGTTTTTTTAACCAAAACTCTCCGTTTTGGTCGAAACGTGAGTATGTTTGTTTTTTTATTTATTTTTTCTTGCTTTTTTGAATGTTTGTGTCTTTCTTTCTTTCTTCTTCTTCTCTCTCTCTCTCTCTCTCTCTCTCTCTTTGCTGTTAGCTCATGTGTTTAACATCTTTTTGTAATTTCCAAAATTTAGTATCGCCAATTTTTTTTTTACTTCTATTTCATTTACCAATTTTGTAATTATTTTTTCAAATTTATCCTTATTTAAAATTTTCTAATTACTTTATTAATCTTTTTTTTTAATAATTATGTCTTTATTTAAACATCATTTTCTTTCCCATATACTTTTTTAGTTAACTCTCTACATAATTATAATTTTGTTTGATTACCATTCAAATATTTCATCCATTTATTTTGGCCATTTTATGACTTCTTTTTTTGTGATTTTTTTATTCCAAAAACCTTACCCTTCCTCCTTTCAATTTGCCCTATCAAAATAATTATTTTCCAAACATATTTTCACATTTTCCCTTATATTTTTTCCTTATGATATTTTTCCTTTAAATCTTATATTTTTAACTGTCTTATTAAAATGTTTTTTTTTTTTTACCTTAACAAATATAACACGTGCTAAGCACGTGTTTATAAACTAGTATAAAATATATATATATATATATTATATATATACATGTTGTGTCCTAACACGATGAAGCTCTCCAAATTAGTCGGACATTCTTAAATAAACCATTAGAATCCTCCCTTAATCACGACCAATCCTATGAACTGGAACCAGCATTTCCAGATCGAGACCAGTACTCCTTCACCAGCTGCCCGAAAAGCGACGCTTCGCTGTTCATCAGCTTGCTCGGCTCATCACACTCCACCAATTTCCCTATCAAAATCTCTCGTTAAAGCATCGACCAAAATGGTAATATGTCCATAAAACTTTGCATAGCACAACTTAACTAACCATCACTAATGGCGGGCACTTTACTGCAGTCCATGACGGTTGGGATTCTATGAGCCACAGTTATGACAGTGCTGTCTGCAAATTCTCTTCTTATGGTTCTCTGCAGAATGGCGTCTGTCGCGTTGTCCATCGACGCTGTTGCTTCGTCGAGAACTAGTATTCGGCTTCTCTTCAACAATGCGCGTCCTAAGCAGAATAATTGTCTCTGTCCCATGCTCCAGTTTCTCCCCTCTTCTATCACTGAAGTTGAAGATTTTTCAGTATTATGAAAACATCAAAACAATTCCAATCGTAGTATATTTATTAGTCGGTTTTTTACCTAAGGAATCTAGGCCGCCTTCTTTCTCCTGAATAGCTTCTCTCAACCGACATTTCTCTAGAACCTGTTTGTTTCAATCATGAGAAACTACTCTTATGAAAACAATGCAGATTCTTTGGAAACTTTTATTACCTCCATTATTTCTTGATCAGTGTGCTGTGATAAGGGGTCCAGATTGAATCTGACGGTCCCATTGAACAGTGCTGGATCCTGTGGGATGATCCCAAAGCGTGATCTCAAATCATGAAGCCCGATTTTGCAAATGTCAAGGTCATCTACTAGTATTTTTCCTTCAGTGGGCTCCACCAGACGAAATAGAACGCTGATGAGAGTCGTCTTTCCACTTCCTGTGCGGCCTACTATGCCGAACTTTTGCCCTCCTTCAATTGTAAAACTTAGTCCATGAAGAACTAGTGGAGCGTCGTGACGATATCGTACCTGCATGACATTAGTCACGTAAGAGGCATGAAACTTGGTACTTTCGATAATTTTGATTGATAGACAGATGCCGATTTTGTCATACTAAGCATTAACCTTCAAATTGCATATCTCCACTTTGCCAAGAGGTGGCCAATTTTGTGGAGGTCTATTTCCTTCTACTATTTCTGGAGCTTCACTTGGAATATACATGTATTGTTGTACCCTTTCTACTGAAACAATAGTATTCGCCAGCATACACTGGAATTGTACAGTAATCACCAAGGATAAGTTCAATGAGAGACCATATGACAATGCCATTCCAACAAAACCTGCCGAAAAAAATTATTTGCAACCAATATGTTAGATGGTTTAAAAAGAAGCAAAGTTATTAGGATGTTTTTGACTGTAAAAGACTAGTGTTTAGTTACCGGAGTCAGAAGGTTTAAAAGGAAACAAAGTTATGGCAAGAGCTGAGGTAGAGAGAACAACGGCACATAAAATTTCGAGTCGTTGGATCAACCACTCATCTGCCGAGAAGTTATGGAAGCCTGGGCTGGCGTTGTCGTCGATAAGGTCCAAGTATTTTGAGAAGAATCTGTTCTCTTCCTTGAAAGCTCGGATAGTCATGGCTCCAGCAATTGATTCAGCAAGATTGCTAGCTAGTAAAGACTTGGTTGTGCCACTTATTCTCATCAACTCTTTTGCGGAAGCCAAGTAGTAGTTCTACTCGTTAAGATGAATTAAAAAAAAAAGATATTAGCTGTTGAGAAGGGCCAAAACCAGTGTGTGTGTCCAATGTTCGTTATCAAAATGAGTTATATTTCTTGAAATGACTAAAGCTTTGTTGTGGCAAAACAATATAACAAGGTTAAGTTTTTATGTTTTACCTGCAGGACTATAGTTACATAAATCATTGGCACAATCACAAACAAGACCGGCCAGGTAAGAAAAGCCAATAATCCAAGGATGGTGCATGTGTTCATAGTGCCTGAACATGCAACCATGAACTTGAACGGCACTTCGAGGTCAATGATATTCATATCAAAAGACACCTGAAAAGAGCCATTTCAGAAGTTTAAGTTACTTACAAAGCCCGGCGTCGAGTTTCAGAAAGGAAAATTTTTACTTACCCTACTAAGTATCCTTCCCACGGGCGTTGAGTCATAAAACAACATCGGAGCTCTAAAGAGAGAAGTCAACAGCGTAGAGAAAATAGACTTCGAAGCCCGGCATCCTAGAGCAGTTATAGAAAAAGATCTAAACACCAAAGTTAGTGCCATGATGCTCATGATCGCAGAGTAAATTGCGTAAATTTCTACTCTAGATGCACTACGGTTTTGAAGTTTTAATGCAAACGTGTAGAACTGCATAAATTGCCCAACTACAAATATTAAATAGAAGAAATTTGCCAAGGAGAAGAACAAAAATCCTTTTCCCTGCTTCAAGTACTGAATATAAGGCTTAAAACCGACGTCTCCTGTTTCCCTCTCTTCTTGCTTGATCAACTGATCAGCCCTAGATGCCTTTAGCTGTTCCTCAGAGACGATTTTTTGTATCTCACCGCCCGTGGATGGTTCATGTTTTTCGGTAGAGGAATCCTTGACATTACTTTCAGATGAAGCAGAGCTATTGTGTGCATTGACAAGATGATGAAATTCTTGAGAAGAAGCCAATAACTCTTCGTATGTTGCTGCTTTTGAAATCTTCCCATTAGACATTAACTACCAAAAAGAAAAACAACAAACGAAAATGTTGCTGCATGAAAAACTGTCACACAAATTATCAGAGGATAATGCTAGGGATCCAGCTCTTGTCTCAACGTTTTAGCTCATTGAAGTTGGTAACTAAATTGTCAATCTTTTATTAATAGAAATTCAAGTCATTCTTTTATTAATAGAAATTCAACGTTTTTTACCCACTTTTTGAACTATTTTCTATTTTTTTTCTTCAGTGTTTTCTCTCAAAAAAAATTTTGCAATTATTGTTTGAATTGTGAGTTTGAACTTAGGATCCAAATGGGGGACTTTTGTTGAAAATTTGCATTGCCATGTGAGTCTGTATCGAAATGTTAGGATAAAAGTTGGGATGATTGAAAGATTAGTCAAATAACGGCTTACCAAAATGGAGTTGAAAGCTGGAAGAAAATCAACTTGGTGTGTCACAAGCAAGACAGTCTTACTTGACAAAGCTCCCATGACATATTCCTGAAAAGGAATCACACTCGCATTTAGTAGGAAAACAACAATATAACAAACCATGATTCCTTAAAGAGGAAGAAATGATCACATTGAATAGGCTAGTTGCAGTGTGAGCATCAACTGCACTGAAGGGATCATCCAAGAGGTAAATGTCCGCATCCTGATAAAGTGCACGAGCAAGTTGAACTCGTTGCTTTTGTCCGCCACTTAAATTGATACCTCTTTCCCCGATCTGAGTGAGATCTCCAAATGGAAGCATCTCGAGGTCCTTAACCAAGGAGCACCTTTCAAGTGTTTCTTTGTACCTTACATCATCCATGGCAGACCCGAATAGAACGTTCTCTCTTATAGTACCCGTTTGAATCCATGCAGATTGAGAAACGTATGCTGTCTTCCCATAAACATGAACCTGAATATAAAAGTTTTCAAAGCATCATATAATCAGTGTATACATCATCGCATAATCAATTGAAATTGCTTGACTACTTACAACACCATTGATGTGGGGAACTTCTAAAAGAATCGCCACTAAAAGTGTTGATTTTCCAGATCCAACTTCTCCACAAATGGCCAACTTTTCTCGTGGTTTGACTGATAAGTCAACGTTCCTTAATGTGGCCTCTGAAGAATTGATATCCCATGAGATTTCAGAGCATCTAATAAAGATAGACTGATCAAGCTCTTGGCCAATACAATCTTCCCTTGTGCATCTGTTCTCCAACTCTGGTGCTTCAAGGAACTTTACAATCCGACCAAATGAAACTTTCGCTTCGACAAAAGCACCGAAAACATCAGGGATCAGCCTAATTGGCTCCTGAATGATCCTCAAAGCTGCTAAAAATGTGAAAACATTGATAGTATAGAGCTGGAATCCAAGAAAATAGCATGTCCAGAAAGTAGAAACACCGACAAGTAATGGAGCTGACCAGAACAATACTACATAGTACCCCTTTTGCATCAACACCTTGGATATCCATTTCAGTTCTTCATTCCTTAATAATTCTATGACATTCTTGAAATGTGTCTCCCAGGAATACAACTTCAAAATCTTCATGTTTGTGAGTGCTTCGGATAAGTCCTTCAGCCGTTTGTTCTGAGCCACCATGAACTTCGTTTGGTACTCATACTGCAACTTGGCCAATGGAGAACTTCCGAGAACGGTTAATATAAGTACGGTTAAAGCTGAAACAGTTGCTAGCCCCACAGAGAAATATATGACTACTAATGCAAGAAACAGCTGTAGGCTTGTGGCCCATATCCGGTGGAACCAAAACGGGAATTCACCGATTCTGTAAGCATCGACGGTGACATAATTCACTATCTCACCGGGCGAATGAGTCATCTTAGCAGCATTTGAGAGTTGTAATTGCTTCTGATATATGGCTGCAGATAGTAAAGACCTTATTTGGAGCCCTATAAGTCGTGTTCTGAAAAACCATTGCCTCTCCGAAAGTGACTCCGAAATCTTCACAAGTAACAGCCCAGCAGTCACTGCATAACCTTCATACTTAAATGCAGAGTTTCCTTCAACAATCCTAATAAATGTTGCGAGAAAAAGTGGGGTGCTAGCCAGGGTGAGAACCCTGATCAAAGCAAAGATCCCCGAAACCAAAATCGCCTTTTGCTGGCAGAATATGATTGTGGACAGAATCGAAGGAGGATCAGATGATCCTCTCAGATTATTTTTGTTCAATTGCTGGGTAAACATAGCGTATAATGTGTGTGCTCGATCTTTTTGTCTCAATTTCGGAATATCTTCATCTTGAAGAACTTTTTCCTTACCCTTCCTCATCCAAAAGGAGATTAAACATAACAATCCACTTCTGGCAAAGGGGGTTACGTTATCATTTGTACTGATTTCGCCTTCATCATCAGCTTCATCATCTTGCAATAGTCCATAGGAAGCATCAATATCACCAATTTCTCGATAAGTTCTTGCATAATTTGATCCCGAAAAGGCACTAAGGACCAAGAGAATTGCTCCTGGAGCGCATAAAACATTTAAGACCATCTTGACCGATGCCGCGTTGTCTAGTACTGCTCCATAAAGAGATGAAAAGCACAGAAATGCTCCAAGCAAGACAACAAATATCGAAAAGGTTTTTGCTGTTGCCGTATGTGAAAGGTGCAGCTTCCTTAGGCTTATGGTTAAACTTAGAATCAACCATGTGAAGCCATGCATTAGCAGTACTAGCCATCTATAGATTGGTAAAACGTTCACTTCTGTATTCAGTTTCTCTATCAATGTCCATATTCCATAACCCAAGTAGGCCAAAGCCAACAGACCGTTGAAAATGGCAGAGAATACCGATAGAGGGGTTACTTTCTGATCCGCTGACATGGATGATGAAGTCTTCTTTGATGCTACTCTAAAGAGATGGATAGATAAAAAGATGAAGAGTAACAGAATATCTAATGAAGCGACCAAAATATGACTGACACATGAATTTGGATTGATTAAAGCTAAAAACCCGGAACTGCAATTATCTTCTGCTCCATTAGAACACCCGAAAATATTGCAGAACACAGCTGAAATATCCTTCTTCATGCTGTTCTATATCAGTGAAGCATGGAGAAATCTGCAAAGTCAACAAATTTTTTCAAAGGAGATGACTTAAATTTCGAATTTCTTCTTTTGTTATGAAATGACACAGCAGATCGTTACTTAAAATATTGAACTACAATAATAAGACCTTGACCAACTTATCACTTCTTAATAAAATCCCAATTTTGTTTATCAACTTAGAATGACAAGGAAAAAAAAAATACAGAGACTTAAAGTGGTTCTAGAAACAAGTCAGATATGTCTGAGTTTATACTTTAAAGGAAACATGAAAACAATGAAGGAAAAGCACAAACCAAGTAGTCGAAGTCCTTGGTGGAAATGTTGCAGGAAAAATATCTTCAAAGATCTGATAGTCAAAGCAATAACAAAATCTACTGAAGATGTTTATAAACCAGCCAAAACAGAACATGGAAGTGTTTGATATGGAAAATAATTAAGAATCCGCTTTCAACTTGTTTTTTTTTTTATTTTGGCTGAAAGTTTCTACTTGCTTTCTTGATAAAAGCAGCTTTTCATGCTATTATTGTCTTTGTTTATTGACAATGTGTATCCTCCTTCTCTAATAAGTCTCAACTACCTAGGATAACATAACCTAATAATTTAATAATGTGAGATAAATTTAAGTTTTAACACAATAGTAAGTAGACAAGAAATAATGTTGAGGCACAGTTGCCTTTTCATCCCTTAAAAAATAAGGTTGTCCAGTGAATCAACTAATACATCAGTAAAATAGACATTCATCGTAAGAAAAAAAGAACTTTTTTCGATAGATAAAAGAGAATCAGTGGTGTTTTATATCCTCTGTTTAAAGAATTTAGTGGGATCACAAATAAAATGATAAATGATCTTGATCCTAGTTTTTCAACGGCTAATAACCCTCAGCTACAAGAAAAGAAGAACCTAACTTAATTTTAAAGTTGTGACAGTCATAATCTCTCAAGCCAAATTCGCCTTGGCCAAAAGAGTGTTGAGTTGTGCAGTTTTATATTACTTCGATAAACATTACAAGCAATAATATTGATAAATAAGGGAGTTTTTTACAAACTTATTGTATTTTAATTGCGTTTGAATATAATTCTTTTTTAAGCGTTATCTTTGGTTAAAAAGTATTTATTTTGTATTTGAATAAAATATGTGTTTGGATAAAAAGTATTTTAGTTAAAAAGTTGATGTGATTGGTAAAAGTAGAGATAAATAGTTAAGGTTGAAAAATTGATGTAATTGATAAAAATAGAGATAAATAATTAAAGTTGAAAAGTTAATGTGATTGTTTTAAAAAACTTTTAAATAATAATTATTTTTGTAATACAGTTAAAAATAATTATATTTAAATATAAAATTTTATATTTGGTGTAAAATTAGTTTTCTTAACGTAAAAAACCCATTCTTCAAACATTCTTTAAGATATCATCTCTAGATATAATAAAGTTTTCTTTGAAGATAAAATCCACAAATAAAATCGTGTGATAAAATAAATAATAAATTTAAAACGGATAATTTCACGTTGAATTGCATGATCCTTTCAGGTGAAGCAGTCCTTGTCACAAAGATATATACTTGTAGTTGGTGAGACTTTTGCTTCCGTTGACAGGAAATACCAACCACTTTTTTTCGTAGTGACCGATGTATTTCGCTTTCACTTGATCATGGAAGTGCCATGAAATCTGAGTCAACAAAGAAAATCAAACTCTTATTAAAAAATAAATAATTAAAATTTCAAACAGAAAAAAATATATATAAATATATATATATCTATATTAGAGAGAGAATAAAGGTAAGGGAGAGAGGAAGAAAAAGATAAATTATAGGTTAAAAAAAAATCCTTGAAAAAAATTACGCAGATACATGGTGTAGAGGGGAATCTGTCTTTATTTCCTTTATTTTTTTTTTTTCCCCTTCTTCTTCCTCTTCTTTTACGTTCACTTTTCTTGTTTCTATTTTCCTGTTTTCCTAGTTTCTGTCTGTTGCATGATTATGCAGAGCCTTCACGTGGGCATTCGTATCAAATTTATGCAGAGCCTTCACATGATTCTGTATCTTCGTATGTAAACAAGAATTGCTAGTGTGTGTATATATATATATATTTTTTTTGATGACCTTAATTAAGAGCTGAAGGAAGAGTTTAGGAGAAATGCTTGTAAACATTATTTTTAAATTAGAAAAAGTTGTTTTGAAAAACGTATTTGACAGAAAAAATTATTTGATATGAAAAAATAAAAAATTAGAAAAAAAATCAATATAAATATTGTTTCGTTTTTCTTGAAATTCTATATAATTAAAAAAAATATCTCATTTAGACTTGTATAAATAAATTATGAATTTTTAAAATTTAAAATTTACCAATAATGTTTTGAAAATATAAATTATAAAAAATAGTAAAATGTTGAAAAATTATAATTTTGAATGTCTTTAAAATTAACCCACAAACACATTGAAATCTTTAACCCTAAAAAAAAAAATAAAACGAAATAAAAGCTGGAATTACAGTTCTTTTAATGATTCAAGACAGCTGGTGCATATTATTACAGGGCAATAGAGTTTTGGATTTTTTTTTTTTTTGGGAAATTGATGGTTAGACTTTTGGATTGATATTTTATTGATTGCTTTATACATTGGAATTTTCAAGAATAATTGGGAATGGCAACTGCAGGAGACAGGAATTACACAGGAAAAACTTGTCATACAAAATGTTTTTGTATTTTTTTTATTTTATTAATAGATAATGTTATTTTGGTCCTTAAATTAACTTTTCAATATTAGATCTAGATTGGAAATGATTCTTTTCGGTATATTGTATTTTTAACTTGAATACCCACAGATTAATGTATACTTTATATTTTAAGTTTGACCTAATATACAGGCTTATAAACAAGATATATACACATATGAAGCAGAAAGTATAGGCATTGATCTTTCATTGACCATCATTTCTTATAGTTATCATTCATGGTACAACAAACTTATACCAAAACCAAGGTAAAGGTACCTACTATGGTCTTCCAAAAATGAATCAATCAAAATTGATTTTGACTTCTAAACGAGTAGAGCTTGACAATCAAAATATTTGAAATGACAAGATGAACCCCGTCAACCCCCGCTCTACTTGATTTAGAATATATGCAGTAGCAAATAAAGGAGAGAAAAGCCATATCTGAATAGCTGTAAATTAGTACTATATGCTAAGCAGAGAGACAAAATCCAGTCTGTCAGCATTCTATCCGAACCGCACCACTCTCCGAGGAAATGAACTTTGGCTTCCTCACCACTTGCTGCATACACTGAATGACGTCTCCGACTCTCAAGTCATTCCAGTCGCTGATGATGACCCCACACTCGCTCCCCTTCCTCACTGTGTCGACGTCCTGTGCCTCTCGCTTGAGAGATGTGCAGGATCCTTCAAACAAGACTTCCCCACTTCTCAAAAGCCTTAAGGTTGAGGTTTTGGAAACATATCCATCGAGTACCCGGCACCCAGCAATCTTCGCATTACCCCTTTTGCGTCCTTTAAGCTCAAAGATGTTTAGCACCTCAGCCTCCCCGGCAACATGTGTCTCAGGAGTCCCAGGGGCCTTGTCTACGATCAAATTGCCAACATCCTCCAACAGGTGATAGATCACACGATGCAGAAATATCTAAGCAATCAAAGAACCATATACAAAGTTTTCATCGTGGTCTATATGCTAAAAGAAATTATAAAATGCTCAAAGTATGAGTGCACATAACTCAAATGACCCGGTATTATTTGGTGGTTGCCCGAGAAGCAAGACTAAATGTTTAAGCAAAAACCGATATACCCGCAAGAGGTAGTAGTACCTTTACACCAGCTCGAGTGGCTTCCAAGCTGACAGAACTAGGTGGGCTTTTTACATTAAATCCAACAATACAAGCACCACATGCTTGCGCCAAGTCTAAATCTGACTGAGAAATGGGCCCGACACCTACATGTACTACATTTACAAAAACCTGGGCATCGAAAATGAAGAAATTCAGTAAAAGCAAAAACGTTGGAAGGTGAAGCAAAATTCCAAGAGTTGATGTTTTGTGATCTTATGCCATACCTGAGGACTATTCAAACTCTTCAATGCATCCGTAACAGCTTGGACGGTACCCTGAACATCCGCTTTTACTATTATCGGCAACTCAACACGCTTAGGTGCCTCTTCTAATTGTTCTTCTGGAACTTCTTCCCTCCCCTCGCTAATCCTTCTAAGTCTGTCCTTCTCAAATTTCTCTTTCCTCCCTTCACTGAGCATTCTAGCTCGCTCCTCAGACTCCACAACAACAATATCATCACCAGCCATGGGCAAGCCCTTCAGCCCTTCAATTTCAACGGGCATGGCAGGTTTTGCCTTCTCCATTGGCTTCCCAGACATGTCTCTAATTGCTCTTATCTTACCCCACTGTGAGCCCACAACCACAAGTTGCCCGCAAACCAAAGTTCCCGCTTTCACTATTGCAGTGGCCAGTGGACCCCTTCCTCTGTCAAGTCTTGCCTCAACCACATAAGCTTGAGCAGTCCCATCAACACGTGCTTTTAGCTCCATCATCTCTGCCTGGAGAAGCAGAGCCTCCTCCAAGTCATCTAATCCTGTCTTCTTCAGTGCTGAAACATGAACCACCTGAACATCTCCCCCCATATCCTCTAGCAGCAAGCCCTCGGAAGCAAGCTGATATTTTACTCTCTCTGGGTCAGCAGCTGGCTTATCGCACTTATTAATTGCAACGACAACCGGTACATTGGCTGCCTTTGCATGAGAAATGGCTTCAAGAGTCTGAGGCATCACCCCATCATCAGCAGCTACAACTAGCACAACTATATCTGTGACTGCAGCACCTCTTGCTCGCATCGCACTAAATGCTGCATGACCAGGCGTATCAAGGAACGTAATAGACGCTCCGGATGGCATGGCAACCACAAAAGCACCAAGATGTTGTGTTATGCCCCCAGCTTCCCTAGCAGCCACCGATGTCTGCCGTAAAGCATCCAAAAGAGAAGTTTTCCCATGGTCAACATGGCCCATAACAGTTACAACTGGAGGCCGAGGAAGAACCTCTGCCCCTTCATTGGAATGTTGCCTCATAATGTTGACCCCAGCTTCCTGAAAAACAAGTACAAAGGTTTATAGAAGTTTCTAAAGCCACAATAATGGAGTACACACTTCAACATATATCATTAGGATGACAAGTAGTAAAGAGCAGAAAGACGCAATGTCCTGAATTTCTACTTCCTAACCAACTCAATTATACCAGTTGACAAGTTTTATATAAATACATATGCGTATATATGTGTGTATATATATATATATCTATATATGTTTGTTAGTTTGCCAATTCTCCCAAAAGCTTAAGCTGTTAGGGAGTGGGCCAACATTAATTTTTTATTCTCACACACCTCCTCACATGTGAGCTGAACAATGAGAGATCATGTGAGTTTATATTATATTAAGTTATTAATTAGATGGCCTAAAGGTCAAAACATATTAGAGATCCAACATGTGATAACGATTTTGGAAAGTGCAATTACAGGGGCTTGAACCCATTGTCCACGTTAGTTTACCAATTCCCCCAAAAGCTATTAGGAGGAGGGACAATACTTGTTTTAAATATTCTAATAAGATGTCCAACTAGCACTAGCATTGGCTCTTACCAATGCTTGAAAAGAAAAAAAAAAGTAAGACATTAGGCACATGAATAAACCTATTGTAAACGAGGTGGCAGTTCTTTCTTCTCGAAACAACCTACAACACACAACCACACACAACACCACCACCCCCCCCCCCCCCCCCCCCCCCCCCCCCGCTTCCCCCTCCACCTTTTCTCTTTCCTACCCTTACCACTGTCACCGAGAAAAGCAACCTTCCTACTTTTAGATAGGTATTTTACCCAGTAGATTTACCTGGCACGTGATATTAACAGCTCAATCAAATTTTAAGCCTGTTGGCAAATATGTTTTTGGTAAGACGGATTCGAAACAGAACTTTAAACCAGATGGATGTACATATTTGGCCATGTTGGTTTGCATATAGCATGTGAAATCAATATAATAGATTTATAGAGCTAGAAGAGGAGAATACCATTGCTATGAGCTCCACAACATCAATGCTGAGAGAATCAAACTCTGAGTCCACCTTTTCCCCAACATTTACAAGGATATTTTGCAGAGTGGATACTGACTTCCCAGTACGTTTTGCAAGCTCCACAAGAGTCATTCCCTCAAATACGTCTATTGTTTTATCCAGAGATTTGGTAGGCTTTTGCATTCGTGGAGGTACATATGGAGCTTCAACAGGCGGTTGGCTTTTCTTGACCTTTTTTGCAAAATTTCCTCTATCTGGAGCCTTCAAACCAATTGCAGCCTCAGCACCTCTCATTCTTGCACACAATCCTGTGCTCGCATGATAACACCTAAGAAATTTCCACCATCAAATATTGAAAGAGCAATATCACATAATTATGTTAACAAACAATTTCCACTATTAGGACGAGTACAACTATAATAGGTTGCTCATTTATCTTTCTTTTTCTTCAACATGAAACTTGTGTGAACTTGACGCACACCATAAAGAGTGGTGATTCATATAACTAGTACACTTATCAGTTTCTGGAATTTATTTTCTTTTTTCTTTTCAATTTAACAGAGATTTTATGTATGCTTTCTACCATTTAGAATTTAATGCTACATCTGTACATGACTTCCATCATGGCCAATGCTTTACCATGTAATTCGTAACCTGTCTACCATCATTTTACACCTTCTGTATACCTAAAAACATAAAAGAAAAAGGAATCTCATCATAAACATTTTCTCATCCCAAGTTGCCCGTAATAACTATTAGCATTGATCAACAACTCTAAAACTGATGCAAGAGTAAGGCATTTATTTATATATTTATTTATATACTTATTTTATTTGCCTCACCTATCTTCACTATAAAAATGAACTAGTGATTACTTCAATGAGAGCAAGAACAAGAATGTAAAGGTGACAGTAGTACAGAATATAAGCCTAAACTTCCAACAGACTAGAGAGCAAAACCAAAGAAAAAAGAAACATGGAAACTTACCGAAATGGGGGTTCTTTTATCAAAACTTCACAACAATCAGAACCTCGTGATAGTGAGACGAAAAAAGTATCTGGAGAACAAATTTGAGAAACATGCAATTATTCTCTTAATCTAATTAGGGCTTACACATAGTTAATGTTGTAATATAATGGAAGAAGCTTCCCATATAGCCAATATTTAGGTGCACGAAAAAGCATGTCTGCAATTTCTGCTTACCTGATACGCATCTGAGTAAGGCAGAAACCGATTTTGCAGCATCCCCAGGAAATGAAGAAACCGGCCCCACTGCATGTTTTTGATGCGTTAGAGCTCCACCAAGATATGAATGTATTCCCTACAGACAGATATTACATAAAATGTTGAAGACTGAAAGCAAATAAGGAAACAAATCTCTACGTAATATGTTGAAGATTGAAGGCAAATCAGGAAACAAGAATAGATCAGACTACATTTCTTAACCAACTTTCAATTTCCGCCAACTCAAAATGCACAATTACAAACCATGCATAAAGCACTTTTGTGGCTGAGATACAGCCAGTATCATACTCAAGGTGGTTAATGATATAAGAAATTTGGTCATTCATTTAGTAAATTTACTCGTGATTCATTCGCAAGAGCCATACAACAACTACCTTTTTCTCAAGTACCCTCCAAGCCATTCATAAGTCTGTAAAAATCTGTACAAGTGGACATGAGAAAACGAATGAGAAGCTTGGAAGAACAACCAAAGAGCACAGTCAAAATACAAATAATGGAAAGAAAAACCAGAATTCTGTGGTAGAATAGGAAATCAATAAGATATAGTTCCAGGCCATCCGATCGCATTAGAATCATATCAAATAAAAAACTATATCATACCGGTGGTATGTGTTCATATTCTACCATAGAATTCTCCGAAGTATAAAATAAAATTTTGAAATGTACTTCCTTTCATTCAACATCTAATCATAAATTTGTGACACAAAAAGCTTAGAAACTCAAATTACATTCACAAGATCATGTATGTTTTAACAAAAAGATCCCCATTTAGCATTCAGCTGGAACATTCCAAATTAAAAATTAAAAAAAAAAAAGGGGATGGGGAGGACATTGAGGGAGGGGAATATAATTAACAGACCCATATGACAAAAAGGGTTTTCTCCAGAAAACGAATTCTAGCTTTGCTTTTCTATAATTTCTTTACAAAAGGGAATGGGGAATTAGCTGCATATGGGTCGGTGAAAGTTGAGGATAGAGAGAGAAAGGAAAGAGAGTTATTTAAGAAGGGAAAAAAATGTCAAGATTGAAACTTTTGATGAAAAAACTGTTTATTCAACTGAAAAAATCTGTGCTAACCTGCCGGCGGTGAGTTTCTGGGGGTCCCTTAGCAGGAGAATGAAGAAGATCCGGGCTCCGTGAGAGGGTTTAAGAACCATTCGACCCTGTATTAAAGGAAGGATATCGTCCAGTTCAGTTTGTGCAGTCCTTTTCATTAAACGACATGTCGTTTACGGTTCGTAAATCTACATACGGTAGAATTTGATATTTTCTTTTTACCTGTACAAATGTTCTCACTACAAAACGACATGTAGTTTGTCATCTTGCTGAAAACGGCATTTAATCTGTTAGAATGTTTATTAATTACGTTGTTGTTAAATGTAATGTATTGAATATAATTTATATTTAAATAAAAAATATTTGTATTGTATTTAAATATAATGTATATTTGAATACAAGTATTTGAATTATATTTAAATAATAAATATGTGATGTAATGACAAAATTAGGAAGAAAAAAGAGAGAGAGAGTATGTGTTATATTTAGGTAAAGTAATAGAAAAAGTTAAAAATAAAAAGTAATTGTATTGAATTTTAAATGTAATGTGATAAATATTTAAATGTGATATTTTTATGTTTGCATAAAAATATGAATGTAATGCGATAAACAAACGAGGCATATATTTTAGTTTTTGCTTATGAGCTTCTAAATTATACTAGATAGAGAAACCACCAAAAATTCTATGTAAATATTTCCAATAAATCAAGGTCTCCAAAGAGAGAGAGAGAGATATGGGTTTTGGAAAAGATTGTGACGAAAAGAAACCTAAGAGGCAAAATCAAAATTTAACATCAAAACCAGGCTATTCAACAACAAAAGCAAAAAAAAAGGTTGCTTTTACCTTAATCTATCAAAGGTTGATGGCGGTGAATTGAGGAAAAAAAAACTCGTTGAAATGACTATTCATCTCTTAGGTCACAGTTGAGAAGGACCATGTTTGGTTCACAAATGAAAACACCTTTTTTTTCTATTAAATTTTTTTTCCCTAATAATTTTTTTTATAAATTTTGTATCCTGAAATCACAAAAATAATTTGTTGTGCCCTTAATATATATAAAATCACTCACTTTACCCTTTCCATCCACTTCCTATTAGAAGAAGAAAACCTAATCTTTAATAGTGAAAATATAATTTACCTAAGATCCTCATGTGAAATCACCGAGAGAATGAAAGTAGAAACATACCTTAATCCGTGGGAAGAAGATGATTACGTGTTATTGATTTTTCAATTCAATATGATTTTTTTTGTAGAAGAATCTCCGTATTCTTTCTGATGATAAAATGTCAGAGACAATAAGAATAAATAAAATGTACGAATTAGGAACCATAACCCAATATAGAACTATAATAACTTATATTTCTCATATTTTGATTTTGACACATCATAAAATTAGAAATATAAAATTAGGTCCCTATACATAATTAACCCATATTATATTTAATGCTCAAAACCCAATAACGTTAACTTTAATTAGATCACTTTAAATGGATTCAATTTTAAGATAGCTTTTTAAAACACATTTAATTACATATATTTTGCCCGCATGATCAATTATTTTTCAACAATCTCCCACTTAGACTACATATATTGCTTTACAAAATATGTTTTACTTGATAAGCTCAAAACCTTTGCTATCATGAATAAAAGCATCTTTAACCAATCTTATCCATTAATTATATCAATATAAGATCAAAGCGATTTTCATTACATGTAACGAAACTAAATCTATTAATGGTCACTTATATCGATACAATTAAATGACATAAATCAAGTATGGATGTGTAGTATGGAAATTACATGCAATGTGATCTAAACAAGCTTATTTCTAATTGATCTAACTTTATTCTTTAATGAGATCAATTTAAAACTAATCAAAATAAAATAAACTGAATTCTTTATTTCTATATAAAATATCCATAAACTCAAAATGTATCCAAAATAAAATAGCATATAAACACAAACTCTCACTAAACATGCATATCATCAAATGATACGACACCCATATGAGCAATGTACTCATGAAATACCTTGGGTGGAAGTCTCTTAGTAAGCAGATCCACAATCATGAAGTTTATACCAATGCGCTCTATAGACACTTGACCACTCTAAACTCTTTCCTTAGTAACTAAGAACTTGATGTCTATATGTTTTGATTTCGATGAACTCTTGTTGTTATTGGAATACATTATTGCTGACTTATTATCATAAAATAACTTTAACGGCCTTTTAGTACTTTCCACAATCTGCAGGCCAATGGCAAAATTCTGTAGTTATATTCCATGATTAGATGCCTCATAACACTCTATAAACTTCGCTGTCATAGTAGAAAAAGCTATGAGTGTTTGCTTAGCACTTTTATACGAAATAGCTCTTCCAGCAAGTAGGTAGATAGAGCCTAATGTGGATCTTTGACTGTCTTGGCATCCAGTAAAATCCGAATCAGAATATTCAATAATCTCCAATTGTTCTGATATCCTATATGTGAGCATGTAATTCTTTGTTTTCTACAAATACCATATAACCTATTTGGTTGTTTTCCAATGATTTATCTTAGGGTTACTCAAAAATTTGCCTAGCATTCTAATAATGTATGCTATATCTAGATATGTACAAACTTGAGCATACATTAGACTCCCAATAATTGACACATAGGGAATCTTCTATATTTCTTTAAATTTAAGGTCATTTTTAGGATATTAATTAAGACTAAACTTGTCTCTCTTAGCAACAAGGGTGTTTTCTGGTTTACAATCTTACATCTCGAATTTCTTAAGTATCTTTTTAATATAACCCTTTTGTGATAACTTAAGTATATCCTGAACACTGTTGTAATAACCCAAATATATCCCAAGAGCGATTTCGATATATCTATATACCTTAAACAAAAAAGGCATTACTGAGATCTTTTATTGCAAATTTCTTTAATAGACTCTCTTGGTTTCATGCAATAAGCCTATATTATTGCAAGCAAGTAATATGTCATCGACATATAATACCAAGAAAATATGCTTACTTCTACTGAACTTGTAATATACGCAATCATCAACTACATTCATCTCAAAACCAAACGAGAATATTACTTGATGAAATTTGCAATACCATTGACAAGAAGCTTGCTTAAACCTATAGATGGATTTCTTCAATTTGCAAACCATCTTGTTTAGGTCTCTTAACAAAAAGTTTTTCAGATGCACCATTAAAATTGTTTCATCAATGTTACCATTGAAAATCACCGTTTTTACATCTATCTAATGTAACTCAAAATTAAAATGTGCCACAAGTATCGTGATAGTTCTGAAGGAGTCTTTTGTTGAAACTGGACAAAAAGTCTCTTTGAAATCAATGCCTTCTTTTTAAGTAAAGCTCTTTGCAATAAGATGAGCATTTATCTCTTTACATCACCCTTTGAATCTCTCTTGGTTTTAAATATCTAGTTGCAATCAATAGGCTTTACATCTTTCGGCAATGGGACGAGATCTTGAACATCATTGTTATTCATAGCATCAATCCACTATTGAGAGTTAGGACTTTGCATGGCTGGCTAGAAGTTGATTAGATCATCTTCCACCATTTTAATGTTATCCTCATGTTCTTGGTGAAAGACTATGAAGTCTGTAATTGCTCTTCTCCTTTCTCTGGTGGATCTTCTTATTAGTATTTATTCTTGAGGTTATTGAGTTTGTTCTTTAGGAACAATTGCTTCATTCCATGTGGGGAGCTGTTCAATATTGTCTTAATGTTCAAGACTTGCTATCTGACCAATGTCAAGAATAGAAATTTGATCATTGTTAAAAGCAATTATAGGAATAGAAACATATTTCTTTTTAAAGATAAAATCCCTAACCTTATTTTCCCCCTCAAACTTTATATCCTTAAAACGTTGTAGTTCTCATCTCGAAAATGAACTTAGTCGTGAGATCATAAAACTTGTAACCCCTTGATCTCTCAAAGTATCCGATAAAGTAGTAGCTGATTGTTCTGAAATCCAGCTTCTTTTCATTTGGCGTGTAAGGTCTTGCCTCGGTTGGATATCCCCAAATGTGAAAAAGCTTTAAACTAGGATTCTTGCCTATCTAAAGCTCATAAGGGGTTTTGGCTCCTGCCTTAGTTGGCACTCCGTTCAGAATATAAGCTGTAATCTTTAGTGCTTCTCTCCAAAGAAAATCTGGTAAGGTGAGATGCCTAATCGTACTCCTCATCATATCCTTAAGCATCCTGTTTCACCTCTCAACAACACTATTCATTCTAGGACTTCCTAGCATAGTGTACTATGGGACCATTCCGCATTCCTCTAGGAATTTAACAAAAGGGTTTGGACGATGTTTACCTGATTTATTGTATCTGCTATAGTATTTACCATATGGGTCAGATTTGATGGCTTTAATTCTATTGTCAAGCTGATTTTTAACCTTAGCTTTAAATGCCTTAAACACGTCCAGATTAGGATCTCTCCTGAATTAAATATAAGTAGCCATAACGTAAGTAATCGACCATAAATGTAATAAAATACTATTGACTATTCCCAAAAGTTATAGGGAATGACTCACAGATGTATGTATGAATAAGTTCTAAGACGTCCGTAGCTATATTGGCCCCTAATTTTCTTATGTATGTATGTATGAGTAAGTCAGAGTATAGTTGAATCCTCATTGGTCAAATTTTGTTTTGTACCATGAGAACTAATATGCAAAATTTCATTATAAAAAGCAATCATATTAAGCAAATATAGGTTATTATAAACAGACAAAGAATCAGTACTAATAATATTTGAATCTTGAAAAAGATTAAACTGACTATTTCCAAATAAACAAGAATAATTAAATTTGTCCAAAATAAAAATATAAACCAAATTCTATCTAAAAGACGGTACAACGTAAGTCTCATTCTAATCCATTAGTTGACACGTGGTGCATTGAGAAGAAAGCAATATTGACTATTTTATATATATTAAAATTAAAATTAAGATTTAAGAAATTTCAATCATGCAATGACACATTCTTTGTCTAAAAGTTTGCTCGTTGTTGTCATTTAAGCATGTCCTGCAAACGATTTTAATCTTACGACATACGTTAAAATTAAGATACAAGTAGCTTTAATCGGGCAACGACACATCCCCCATCCTCCGTCTAAAAGTTTGCTCGTTGCTGTCGTTTAAGTATGTCCTACAAACGACATAAATTTTGTTGTCGTTCAATGGTTTAAATGACAAGCAATTAAGGTGCCATTTGGCACACACATCTCATTTTAATTTCATTCAAATACAATACAATTTTACACCAAACACAAATTTTGTAACAGTGCTACGAAAACAATTACTATTCAAAACATTTTTAAAACAATCACATCAACTTTTCAACTCCACTATTTATCTCTACTTTTACCAATCACATCAACTTTTCAACTCTAAAATACTTTTCATCCAAACACACATTTCATTCAAATACAAAACAAATACTTTTCAACCAAATATAACATTCAAAAAACAAATTTCATTCAAATACAATCAAAATGCAATGCGTTTACCAAAGGCTCCCTAAGTTTACTGAAAACGATATTTCTTTTGTAATTCAAATCTTGATGCCCTGTTTTCCATTTTCCATGGTTGTTTTCTCCTACCAAAACTTGAGGTCAAGGAAAAAATAAATAAATAAATAAATGCGCAGGATTTTATTTTATTTTATTTTAATAACACTATGCTATCAGCAGCCAGCAATTAGTTTAAACAACAATAACTGGAACAATGTTTAATAAAATACTCTCAAGCTGGAAACTTTTATTTATAGCATCGGTACCAAGAATAAGTACTTCTGTAACTCAACGAAATGAGAACCAAACCAACATACAGCTACTTGGCGAAGAAGTTATTCAAAGTTCCAAGAAAATCGGGGATAACACAAACAAGCAATTTAAAAATACATCGCATGGTTCCATGACCAAGTTTTAGGACTAAACAATAAATAATCCCCGAGCGACGAGCAACACAGCCCACCTTCCGATCGATTATGCAATAATGACCTCACCGAAGAGCCGCTTACGGATCTGCAATAGAAATTGAACGACGCTTAAACTCAAGTATGGTTACAGCAAAAGCATTAATTAAGCTTATCAAAAGTGCTGCCATATAAACACATAAAGCATGGTTACAGCGAAAGTGTCATGATTTTCTAATTTGCTACACAGCCACGTTTAATTGTCAGATGACAAGCTTTTCCCAAGTTTCTGATATAGAGAACATGATCCAAGAATCCCTTCATGTGAAGTAACAATAATACAAGATCATATAAAGCTTAGCAATCTGATTACTATACATTTTTAAGCATGAAACTTTCAAGGTTCAAGTTTAACCATCTATCCCAAAAAAAAAAAGGTTCAAGTTCAACCATCGCAATAGCATTCCGTATGTAAATATGATTACAAAAATCCTCCTTTTCTTTTCTTCTTCTTCACCATTTTACAAACAATGAGCTAGAACACCAACGCAAAAGATATGCAAAAGACAAACTTTTTTTTTTTTTTAATTTTTATTTTTACAAGTACCTCTGGAAGCTTTTTACGGAATACAACATCCAACCGTGCATCAAGGGTGTTCTCACACACAATCTTCCCATCTCGAGAAGCTAACACTACACCTCCAGAACTGCACAACCAAGAAAAAGAATCATCAGAGGAAACTTTTAACGTTCTGCTACGGAGGAGAAATAAATTATAGGGGAAGATAAGACATCAGCAAGACAACTCAAATCTTGTTCCAATTGGCCCGCTACAATATATCCAATAAAAGAAACACCAGCTGACTAGTATAAGAAAAAAATATTGAGGATTTACAATTTAAATTATGAAAAGAATAAATACCAGAAAGGACCATGGGCATTATGATGACTAGGAGCAGGTGGAAGATAGACTTTGTCCACTATAATCTCTGGTGGACTAACATTTGCTTTCTCTGCATATTCCTCTGCAGCTGATTGCAGTACAGACTCAACCAGAGAAAGATCATGTTCACGGCAACGCAATAAGACAGCAGGCTCCTTTAACCTGAGTAAACTCTGCAATCATTTATACCGATATTGAGAAGATCATTTTATCAGGCAATAGAGATACTTTAAGCATTCCATTAGTCATACATCAACATTCCAACAAAAATACTTGTCTGCATATAAAACCCCAAGTTGTACAAGGTTAAATGTTTTAAAAAAGGACAGATTTTAGCGACAGTAATGCTACTGTTGACAGCAAACTCATTTTAGGAAAAAATATATTAGTAGCTTATATGCCACAGGAAGGTTACAATTTAGAGGATACAGTACAGATTAACGAGCATATCGTATATGAGGATATTTATACTTCTTTTCACAAACGGAAATATGAAATTCAAACTCGTGACGAGCCACAAGCCTAAAAGAATCACTAATGAAAAACCGCATCTAGAAGCCTATTTACTCTGAAATTTTGACAGAAATGGCATTGTGATGTTGGCGTCTTGGGTAATCAGAACAATTCAGCGCTAGTTAATGCTAAATATATTCTGAATTTCTACTAGCTAACTGCTAAAAAACCGCTTAAAAGCTGCATCTACTCTAAGCTACAGACAATAGATTATAATATCTATAAAGTAAGCCAATTAATTGAAACACAAGCCTTAGTACCTGAACAATAAGATCTTTCAGAAGCTCTTTATAGACATGGTGACTTCTGCTCACATTCAGAAGCTCCTTGGCTGCTACCTCCTTCATGTTATTAACCACATCATCTTGAGCTTGGAGAACCTTGATTCTGGAAGCATTTAGTTGCATGGAGTACTCACTGCAGTAGCCCAATAAATTAATGTTATTCTCCAGGTCGGAGAGGCAAGGACTCGGCAGATGAACCTATTCTATACCAAACAAATTGAACCATGAGGGATTTGAGAACTTTATTATTTGTGTCTTGTACAGAAATTTATGCACCGACTCTCTAACCAAACAAATTGAGCTATGCAGCAATCGAAAACTTATTACCTGAACATCAATTTCTAAAATTCTACAACGCGTTCTTAAAAAGTTTCTTGAAAATCCACTTCTCCCAACTTCTTGCTAGAACTTAAGTCACTTTCGAAGTTTCACCGTCTTTTCAAATTACTACGCCTGTCCAAATCAATACGAAAAACAAAAAGCAACCATCTTTTTCTCTAATCATCATTACCAAATGACCAAATCTACAGATCAGCTCATTGTTCACGTCTTTTTTCACATTCCATTAATCAAAGCATAAACCAATCAGATCACAGGACTTCAGTTGTCAGTACACTGATCTAAAACCCGTTTGTCACAAAATTCATACCATTCGAACAATAAGTACATAGAAGATTGAAATGCAAAAATAATAATAATGATAATAATAATAACAATAATAATAATCATCATCGCAAAAATCTCACATCTTCTTTCGAACCTCGACTTGCTTCTCCTTCCGCTCGTACTCTTGCCTGATCTTCTTCTTCTCCGCCTCAACTAGCTGCAACTTCTCAATGTTGAATTCCTGAAAACAACACGCGAAAATTAACATCAAAACATAAAATTCCCCAATCAATTCCGATGAAAAAACAAAACGAAACGAAATTGACGAATCAGGAATTCGAAACACTGAATTTACACCACGAAACAGATTAAAATTTTCCAAAAGAAAAAAGAGAAAAAAAACCCAAAATAAAAAACGTACTTCTTCGGCGGAGACGGAGATCTCGTTGGCCTTCTCCTCCGCCTCCTGGCGGATGAAGCGGACCATCTGCTGGATCTGCTTGGAGACATCGGCGTCGTTCATTTCGGGTGATCGACGGTGGAGATCGAAAGGAGAGTGATTGATTCAGAGCAGAAGGACAAGAAGAATAGAGAGACTGCGAAACTTCCTCGATCCACCGTTTATTTCATTGATTGAGCCGAGCGCCTTATAAATTGCTTCCTATCTGTAAGTATCCGATCACTAGCTTTTATTTATTTATATATTTTAATTATTTTCATAAATAATTTTTAAAAATAAACTTCTATTTTTATTCATTTAAAAACGACTATTACGCCTTTTAATATATAAAAAATCTTTAAATTAAATAAGTATTTTGAATAATTTTTTTATATATTAAAAGGTGTTTTTAACAATTTTAAATAAAATAAAATAAAATTTAAATAAAGATTTATATGTTTTTTATGGAAATAATCTTTTGTCATTTTTTTTATTGTTTTTATTAGTGAAAATTAACATGGATAAATAAATAAATTGCAATGTTAGGCCTAGACTTTATCCTTTTTGCAATTTCATCCACAAGATTTGCATGTATAATTATGGATTAATCTCATTTATACTCCTTGAATTTTAAGATAATTCTTATTTTATATTTTAAAATTTGAAAATTCTTACTCTTAGTTATTAAATTGGTTTTATTTAATCTCTTTTGTTAAAATATACATATAAAACAAATGGAAAATAAAAGAAAATAATCTCTAAAACCTGGATTGGAATATTTGTTTAAATATATATATCACATGATCCCTTTTAACTCTTTTTTATATGATATGATTTAAATATAAATTATAACGAAGGGAGTTAGATGAGATTAATTCATAATTCAGTAAGGTTTTTGTAAAATTTAAAAAATAAAGAGTAATGTTATAGATATCAACTATAATTCTAACTGTTTGAATACCATCTCATATATCATACTTTATTAATAAATATAATTAATTAATATAATAATATTTTAAATACTTAATAATAAAATAAAGATAATTTATATATTATATAAATTGATACTTAAAAATTACAATTATAATTGATGTTGTTGATATTTTTCTTTTTAAAAATGTTTTAGCATTGTTATGATTCTAAAGTAATTTAAAGAATTAATGGTCCTACTTGTAAGTATTCTTTAGTGGAAAATTTTTGTTAAATATTTTAAATTTACAGTGAGTGGGTGGTTTGAATTTTATATTTTCTAATCTTTTTAACCTTTACAGGTACTTGTTTGATATGATCTAAAGAATAAGGTTCCACGCTATCAATTCCTCCATAAACAATAACCTACCAAGATGTAATTTTTCCCAAAAAAAAAAAAAAAAAAACACACACACACTATTAATTCAATTAAAAAAATAACCAACCAAGATCTAATTTTCCAACAAAAAAGAAAAACAAAAGGGAGTAAGGTAACTGTAAATTGTAAAAGGAGGCCAAGGAATCTCAAACCTTGAAGAGTTCGTTAGAACGTCGTCTTCCTGTTGTCCATTTTTCTACCTCGTAGACTCAACAGAGCATCTCATTTATTGATTCATTTATTCATTTCTGCTTTTCAACTTTACTTTTGTTCAGCTCTGACTTCGAGATCAACTTCCAGATCTCATAAACTGGTATTCTCAGGCGTCACAGCTTCAAAAAAATTCACTGAATTTGTGCTTGACACAATGCATAGCCGGAATTCTCAGAGCCGAATTTCCGGTTTGGCTTCTCGGCCTCCGATTCCGTCTCTTTTCCTCGCCTTGTTTGCCACCATGGCCGCCGTTTACGTCGCCGGCCGGTGAGTTTAAAGACCAAAAAAAAAAAAAAACAATTTTGATTTGTTCATGGTCTCTGAAATTTGTTTTCGATCCATGTTTGACGAGGTTGCAATGGACTGTTTGACAGTCTATGGCAGGATGCGGAGGAGAGAGTTTATTTGATGCATGAACTTGATAAGAAAACTTATCAGGTAATCTGGTTTTTTTTTTTGGTTAATTTTAGTAGTTTGAACTTATCGATTGGGGTCAATTTAATTAATTTTTGGGTTATTATAACAGAAATGATGATGCAAGTTCTTTGCTGGAGTATGAAAAATTCAGTTTTTATTGTTGGATTTGATCGGGTACCTTTTTTCACTATGAGAATTTGTGAGACGATACTAGGAGAGTGAAAGTATCAAGAGTTTATCGAAAGAATCCTATAAAACTTTAACAATTGTTCCGTTTGGATGGGTGGAAAGGGATATTAATTGGGTAATTCTCCATTTTCAGGGAAAATCTGCGATATCGGTTGACGATACACTACAATTTATAACCTGCAGGTAATACAATGAGTTTAGCTACCATATTATCATGGGTATATATGCTACAGACCTCAACTTCAGGCCATAGGTGACACTTTATGTTGTAGGGAACAACAGAAGAAGTTATCAGCCCTCGAAAAGAAGCTGGCTGCAGGTAGAGAAAAAGGTTTTGTTCCAAAGAGCTTGTCAAAAAATGATGAAGCTCATCCTAGGAAAAAGCTTTTAGCTGTCATAGGAATTATTACCACCTTTGGGCGCAGAAAAAATAGAGACGCAATTCGTAAGGCGTGGATGCCAACTGGTAAGTATTTATAAGCTCTACTCTTTTCTTTGTTTGAAATGGAAAACTGATGTAATGATCATCTTGTCCTCGTTATATACTCCAAAAAAAGAAAATGTGTTTTTTCATTGATATTTGCAATTTCAATTCTGAGCGGATGAGCAAAACAAAGTGTCATGAGAATGCCCTGCTATAGTCTTCTACTCTTCTAGTAATCCACTTCTCAGTTGAAGTTTTGGTACTCAATTATAGTATTATTAATTGATTACCCTTTTATTTGGACAGCTGCTATTCTGATGTCAGTTTTGTGTCCCATGAATATTCTCATTTTTGGGTGTGTATTGGATCATTCAATCTATTTCTGAGTGAGAAACAAACTTCCTTTTTCAGCCTGTAGTTTTCTGATTAATGCAAACATAGACTTTCCCAGTCTCGCAGCTTATGAATTTCTTGTTATTCCTTTTGCAAACTTTCTTTCCTCCTGTAGTATTAATCTGGAAATTTATTTTATTTTATATTTTTGCAGGTTCAGCTTTAAAGAAATTGGCGAATGAAAAGGGCATCGTTGTACGGTTTGTAGTTGGAAGAAGGTCTGTGATACGACGATTTAGAATCATAACAAGTTTTGCTTTGAGTTCTCGGTTCAGTTAAGTTTTGTGTCTTGCAGTTCGAAACACGGAGACAATTTGGACACAGAAATTGACACAGAAAATAAGCAAACCAATGACTTCATTATTCTTGTATGTTCAATAATACTATGAATTTGTTTACCAATTTGTTTGGATTCGATTTTTACGTAATTTCTTACATATCTACTTACATATGGAGATATGTTTGTCTGAACTTATGTTGAATCCTAAAACTGCACACCTTTGCTAATGCCCTAAGGTTTCGTGCGTCATATGTTATTGTTTGATTAAGTGCATCTCTAAAGTCTATTCAATTGGCATTTGGTAATCAGCCATAATGGCAAAAGATTGCACTAAAGAAAGAACATGCATAAAGTACATCAGTACGTGATTGTTGTTCTACTTTTGCTTGCCTGCAGGATGATCAAATGGAATCACCGGGGAAGCATTCAAAAAAGATGATGTCGTTCCTTGTTTATGCCGTGGAGAACTGGGAGGCTGAGTTTTTTGTTAAGGTCAATGATGATGTTTTTGTTAATATTGGTATGTAGTCCTTGTGGAAAGCTTTTTCGTGTGGAAAAATAATGGGTCTAGTTTGGCACTTTTGTCTATGTTATCACAAGGTTAAATTTGCCTGGAAGAAAAGTTTAATGTACTATGCAAGGGTGCTAAACTGAGCAAATCAAGTTGTAATAGCTCTTGTAATATCAACCCATGTCATTAGTTATGTCTGGATTGATCCAAACCTGTGTATTTTATGAACAAAAGGAAATATGGTCTAGGGTAAAGCATCTATTCCCCTCCAATGAAATCTCGTACGCCTTTTTCTGTAGTGTAAAAATAGCCATATTTCATTGCTTCAGGTAAAATAACTGGAAGCAAGATTACTGTAGAGCAAGAGAAGCTGTCTTGTTGGCTTTTCTATTCATACTAGTAAAGAATTTGGTGAGCTATTAAAATAAAGTTAGTATTTTGGTGGTCGAGGCTGACTACTGCTTTTCTTCCGTTGTCCAGATGCGTTGGGAGCGATGCTTACTAGTTATGTGGATAAGCCTCGTATCTATGTTGGGTGTATGAAATCAGGCGAAGTCTTCTCTGAGCCGTGAGTTTATCTTTATTTTGTTACATCTTTTGAAGTTTGGGAAACATCTTCACTGCAGAGTGATAACATAATGTGTTTCCGCACTGTCTTAATTTTACAGGACCAACAGATGGTATGAGCCAGACTGGTGGAAGTTTGGCGATGCGAAGTTGTGCGTAAACAGCATTTTATTTTCTCATTCTCTGTTGTAAAATGAAGAGTTGTTGCCACCCTAATGTATAAGTTAGGAATTCAAACGATAAAATTCATTTATTTAGTGTCTTAATTCTTTCTAAATTCAACGTGATGCTGAATTTTTTTTCCTCTAAAATAGTTTACGTATGTTCTTGTGGCGCCCGCCGACCCAGCTCGCCCGAGTCGACGTTCGCCAATTCTTTCTTCGTTAACTTTGTATACATAAACGTTCCTTTTTATTTGCGGAAGTGTAATTTAAAATCTTTACTTTCAAAATAGAGTAGAAATTTTGGGAAATTTTTTTTTTTTTTTTTTTTTTTTTTTGAAACACATTTACACCACTTTCTGTTTTTCTCAAAATATACTAATATATATATGTATATATATTTTTTTTCTTTTCATTTTTGTTCCATTTCATTCACATATGGTCTGCATATATAAATATATACATATATCTCTGAACATGCGCTTATACAAAAATATTCTGGCAGCTGAAAGCATAGCGGGTCCGTCCCCTTGTCCATGACACCACTTGAATCTGTCTGCCAGTCCCATCATCCTTCTATCCTGTCCTGGATGTTTACCTTTATTACCTACACCACAAACAGACTTGTGAGCTAGACTCAGTAAGCACAAACATACAAACAAAGAACTAACATGCATAACCTCTAAGGTTAGTCACATAATGCAATTCTAATTCCTCATAAGTTAGTATTTGAGGTTCTTTATCATAACTTATTGTAACATCCTCAAAATTTCATTTCATGTCTTCCTTTCTTTCTCTTTGCTTTTCTTTTCTTTTCTTTTCCTTTCTTTTCCTTTCCTTTCTTTTCTTTTCCTTTCTTTTCTTTTCTTTTCACTTTCATTGGTGGGCCCGTTGTTGGACGTACCTATTTGCGCGCTGACAATGGGAGGAGGGGGAGCGACCCACCAACCTACCTCAAAGTCATATAAAAACCTCACCTTCGGGGCTGGTCCATCCTATAATCTACCGCACCTTCGGGGTAGCGCCACATCTACGCGGAGGATATAGACCGGAAGTCTCGACCTTGTAGGGAGACCGGTACGCCAACAACTTAAGTTTTCAGTCTTATTATCTTGCATTCTTTTAGCTTTTTGATCATAACTTATCATGCATACATGCCATTCCTAAGACATCTCTAACATGATTTTTCATCTAAGTCATATCACAGAACACATCAAAGTTAGTCAGTTTGTGGGTAGACAAGTAAATGTTTGTACTTACAATATCTGGGCAAGAGTGATTTCTTTTGGATCCTTGCTATTGCCTTCTCCTTCACTTCTTGGGTTTCCTAAAATAGAAATAATCATGGATTATTTCTCATGTTCATTTCATTATCATTTCATTTTTTTTTTTCTATAATAAGATTTATATTAATTTCTACATTTTCCTTATTCCTCTCTTTTTCTCCAATTCAACTCTTAAAATATTGTTACTATCTTTGGTATTTTGTTTTCACCATTTTCCTTAACACTCCAATTTTTTTCTTAACCTTCTAATCTCCATAATGTCCTTAATCTCAGTTTCTTACAACTATTTCACCTCATTATCGCTACCGAAATTTCGGCATCATTTCCGCTTAAAAACTGAGATCCCGGCGTTTAAGTAACGCCTCAAAACTTAAGTACCTGCCAATTACTATACCAGAGGCCTAATTTTTCATAGAACATTCAAAACGTTCTATGAAAAATGCTTATCAATCCCACATATTACTCATTAACATATTCCAAATCATATCCATAAATCAATCATCACTTTCATCATTTTTTTCCATTTTTTTCATTTTCCATATTCATTCATTCATTCAAAATCACCAACAACATAAAAACATTCAATTTTAATAACCAATCTTCCAACTCAACTTTCAACTTAACTAATCTCTCCCAAACAATTTCATAACCATTTTCAATCTCTTTTCTTAACTCTAAACTCAATAAAACCAACTTTAACATTTCCAAAATCCCATTTCAAGAAACTTAACCATCACTTATTCAAAATTAAACCCAAACACATTTATGGTTAATATAACCCTTGTAACCATTTTTTTCACTTAAATCATCAAGTTAACAATCATAGAGTCCAATTATTTCACTAAAAAGAGCCACAAATTCATCATGAAAAATCCTCAAATTTTCAAACCCTAACTTTGTACATTTTCGGATTCCTCAAGAAAACCTATTCAAACTTTAGCATTTAAGTTTCCAAACTCACATATATTCTTTCCTAAGCCATCCTCAATCATTTCTAACCATTTTCGGACCCTAACATTTCCATTTGAACAATTTTTCACACTACCCACTATAAAATCCGAAAATCACCAAAATAAAAAGGGAAAAATGTTACCTTTGCTCAAAAACGTTCCTTTGCTTCTAGAGGAACTAAAGTTGCAGTTTTTTGGAAGAAAATCGAAGAAAAACCGAGCTTGGAGGCGCCGGAAGTCGCGGCTCTCTCACAGCTGCACAGTGCCGATTCGCGTGGAAGGAGGAAGGGAAGAAAAGCTCGCGTTTTTCTGGGTTTTTCACCCTTCCCCAGTCGACATTTTCACCCTCTTTTCACGCTCCTTCTCTCTTGTTTTTCGTCGCCGAAATTTCGGCTTACTGCTGGATTCACGCCAGCAACCGATCGGAGAAGAAGAAGAAAAGAAGAAGAAGAAGAAGAAGAAGAAGAAGAGGAAGAAGATCGTCTCCCTCTCTCTCTTGCCGGACTTCTTTCCCTCTCGCCGAAGCTCTCTTTTTTCGCCGCCGGATCTTCCTCTCTCTCGCCGTTTCTCCCTCTCGCTCGTTCTCCCTCTCGCTCGCTCTCTGTCTTTTGTGGCTGCAGGGGAAATAATAAGGGAGGGGGAGGGACTGTGAGGGAGTTAATTTAACTCCCTCCCCTTTTTTTTTTTCTTTCAGCCGAAAAAACAATGCCCCCACCCTTTTTTTTTTTGTCCCTAATCTTTTTAAATTTGTCCTTAGCCCCTAGTTTTCAAAATCATTTTTATTATCATCCTTTTTTTTTTTTTTTTTTTTTTTTTTTTTTTTTTTTAACACTGTTAGAATATTTTTATTCCATTCTAGCAGTATTAAATCATTCATATATATATATATATGTATAAAAATATCATTACATTAAATAAAAAAAATGATTCTTAGAGAGATGAAAATTCTTGGTTGTTACATTCACCCCTCCTTATAAAATTTTCGTCCTCGAAAATTCAGAACAAGTGGGGGTATTTTTCTCTCATCTCTTCTTCACGCTCCCACGTAGCTTCTTCCACATCGTGATTTCTCCACAACACTTTGACTAGCGGGATGCTTTTGTTTCTTAACGTCTTCTCTTCTCGAGCAAGTATTTGAACCGGTTGCTCCTCATATGACAAGTCTTCTTGGACTTGGATTGGTTCGTACTCAAGAACATGTGAAGGGTCTGAAATGTACTTCCTCAACATCGACACGTGGAAGACATTATGCACGGTAGACAATTCGGGTGGCAGCGCTAACTTATAGGCCACTTTTCCCACTCGACTGATAATGGGAAAAGGTCCTATGTACCTGGGACTTAGCTTCCCTTTCTTCCCAAATCGCATTACACCCTTCATTGGCGCAACCTTCAAAAATACGAAATCTCCCTCTTCGAATTCTAAGGGTCTTCGTCTCTGGTCGGTGTAGCTCTTTTGGCGACTCTGTGCAGTCTTCATCCTCTGTTGGATTTTCTTGACCGCATCAACTGTCTCTTGGATAAATTCAGTCTTGTGTAGCTTCTTTTCTCTTAAATCATACCAATGAATTGGTGATCTACATTTCCGCCCATACAATGCTTCATATGGTGCCATTCCAATAGAAGTCTGGAAACTGTTGTTGTATGCAAACTCGATCAATGGTAGCTTCTTATTCCATGCTCCTCTGAAGTCTAGTGTACATGCGCGAAGCATATCCTCTAGTGTCTGGATTGTGCGCTCAGATTGCCCATCTGTCTGGGGGTGAAATGCTGTACTAAATCTCAGTTCTGAGCCCATTGCAGCTTGAACGCTCTTCCAAAAGTTCGACGTAAACCGTCTGTCGCGATCAGACACTATCTCTGTTGGTATTCCATGCAGTCTCACTATGTTTGAGATGTACAGCTCTGCCAACTTTTCCAATGTATACGTCATCTTCACGGGTATAAAGTGAGCAGACTTGGTTAACCGATCTACCACTACCCATATGGCATCAAATCCTTCAATCGTCCTTGGTAGTCCCACAACAAAATCCATAGTTACTTTTTCCCATTTCCATTCTGGGATGTCCAGTGGTTGCAGTTCACCTGCTGGCCTTTGATGTTCCGCCTTGACCCTTTGACATGTTAAACAGCGACTGACGTGTTGGACTATGTCATTTTTCATGTTTCTCCACCAAAATTGCTGCTTTAGGTCTTGATACATCTTTGTACTACCCGGATGTACTGAGTAAGGGGTGTCGTGGGCTTCCGTTAGGATTCTCTTCCTCAATTCTTCTTTGTCAGGCACACAAATCCTCCCTTGAAAAAGTAGTACCCCATCTTTAGCAATGTGGAATTCTGTCTTTTCACCCTTAGAAACTTTTTCCTTCAATTCTCTCAGAACAGTATCAACCTCTTGAGCTTCTTTAATGTCCTCAAAAAGTGTCGGCCGGATTTGCATTGCCGCCAACCTTCCTGAAATTAACTCCATTCTTAGCGTAGAAATTTCTTGTTGTAGTGGCTTGGGCAGCTTATCGATGGCTATTCGTTCCGGGATCGTCGACTTACGGCTCAATGCATCCGCTACCTTATTTGCCTTGCCGGGATGATATAAGATCTCGCAGTCATAATCTTTAACCAATTCGAGCCATCTTCTTTGTCTCATGTTGAGTTCCTTCTGGGTGAAGAAATACTTCAAGCTCTGGTGGTCGGTAAAGATCCTACACCGAACTCCATATAAATAATGCCGCCATATCTTAAGGGCAAATACTACAGCAGCCAATTCTAAATCGTGAGTTGGGTAGTTCTTCTCATGTTCTTTCAGTTGTCTGGAAGCATAGGCTATCACCTTTCCATCTTGCATCAATACAGCTCCTAATCCCATCTTGGATGCGTCGCTGTAGATGTCAAATTCTCCTTCATCCTTAGGCAACGTGAGAACTGGGGCACTCGTCAACCGTCTCTTTAATTCCTGAAAGCTTTGCTCGCATTTGTTCGTCCATTCAAATTTCTTCTCCTTGCGAGTGAGAGCTGTGAGAGGGGCAGCTAACTTTGCAAATCCCTCCACAAATCTACGGTAGTAACCTGCCAATCCTAGGAAACTCCGTATCTCGGTGACGTTCTTTGGAGGTACCCATTTGCTAACCGCTTCAACTTTTGCAGGATCGACTGCAATCCCGTCTTTCGAGACGACGTGTCCGAGGAAATGGACCTGGTCTAACCAAAATTCGCATTTTGAGAACTTAGCATATAACCGATGCTCCCTTAGTGTTTGCAGTGCGGTCCGAAGATGTTCCTCATGCTCTTCTTGGTTCTTCGAGTAGATGAGGATATCGTCAATGAATACGATGATGAATTTGTCCAAGTATTCCTTAAATACTCGATTCATAAGATCCATAAAGGCAGCTGGAGCATTTGTCAATCCAAAGGGCATAACAAGAAATTCAAAATGCCCATATCTCGTGCGAAAGGCGGTCTTAGGAACGTCTCCTTCTTTGATCTTCAACTGATAATAACCGGATCGAAGATCAATCTTGGAAAACATTGCAGCTCCCTTGAGTTGATCAAACAAATCATCGATCCTCGGCAGTGGATACCTGTTCTTGATTGTAGCCTTGTTGAGTTCACGGTAATCAATGCACATTCTCAAGCTCCCGTCCTTCTTTTTCACAAACAGAATTGGTGCTCCCCATGGCGAGCAGCTGGGACGGATGAATCCTTTTTCTAGCAACTCTTTCAACTGCACCTGTAATTCCTTCAATTCTGCAGGGGCCATTCTGTAAGGTGATTTTGAAATTGGGGTTGTGCCTGGTAGCAACTCAATCTCAAAAGTAATATCCCGATCTGGAGGGAGTCCTGGCAATTCTTCTGGAAATACTTCTAAGAAGTCCCTAATCACCGGTACTTCACTTGATTGGGGTTTTACTTCAATACTTGTATCCGTGATGTAGGCTAAGTAGCCAGTGCACCCACTCTTTATCAATTTCTGTGCTCTCATAGAACTTATCAGCATACCGGACGATCTTGGAGTATGACCCACATATTCGAACTGGTCATCTCCTCCTAATTGAAACACTACTTTCCGCTGCTGGCAATCAATTGTCGCTCGATACTTGCTAAGGAAATCCATTCCGAAAATAACATCATAGTCAACTATCTCTACTATGACTAAATTGATGTACAGTTCTCGATCAGCAATAATCACTGGAACATTACGTAACCAGTGATCCGACAACATTACCTCACCAGATGGTAGGGTGGTTTTGAACACTTGACCAATCCTCTCCTTAACATGCTTAATTTTTGCAGCAAAAGTATGTGATGCAAATGAATGTGATGCACCTGAATCAAATAATACATAGGCAACACCTTGGGCAACAGGAAGCTGACCTGTCACCACATTTGAGGCTCCCGCCTCAACGTCTTCTTTGGAGTAGGCCAGTATATGTGCATCAGCTCGGGGTGCGTCTTCTGGTCGGTTCATGTGAGTCTGTGCTCCTTGGGACCTTGTCTGCATGGCGTGTGCTTGGCTAGCAGTCGGTCGCGGCTGGAAGGATCTTGGCTGGTATTGGGGATTGGTAGGGCAATTTCTTGCATAATGGCCTTCCTTGCCACATAAATAACATACGTATGTCCCCATTCTACATTCTCCTGGATGCATCTTCCCGCATTGTTGACATGGGAGTCTAGTCTGGCCGGTGGTCTGATTTGACCTTCTTTGGACATTTCTTACATTCTGACCTCCGGAATCACTGGTATTTGTCTTCCGCTTGTTCGTGCTCGACTGACTTTGGTTGCCGCTCTGACTAGGCCTCGGACCTGAGAAAGGCTTGTTACTTTGGCTTGGTTGATTACTTTTCTGTGTCAGTCTTGCCAAATCCCTTTCTCTCTTCTTGTCCTCCCAAGCCTTAGCCTTCTCTTCTTTCGCTCGGGCCAACCTGTGCTCAGCTCTCATTGCCCTGCTAATACAATCTGCGACGGTGGTGGGTGGAGTCTCGCCACTCTCTACAAATGTGGCAATATCGGGTCTAAACATGTCAATCATGCGACGGACCCGTTCCCCTTCGGTTGGTACCATCTGCGGACATAGTCGGGCTAGCCGATCAAACTTGCGACAAGCTTCAGTCACCGACATTTCCCCTTGCTTTAATCCATCAAATTCTCGCTGTTGAGCTCGCAAGGCGTCTAAATTGAAAAATTTCCGATTGAATTCTTCCAAGAAGTCATCCCATGTCATACTTTTTACATCTCTTCTCATCTTTACCATCTCCCACCAATATCTGGCATCTTTCTTCAGTAAGTAGGACGCACAGAGAATTCGTTCTTGATCTGTGATATTCATGAACTCGAAAATCATCTGTATAGAGGCCAACCATTCTTCAGCCTCAAGTGGATCAGTAGACCCCTCAAATCCTGGCGGTTTCATTTTTCTAAACCGCTCATATAAGGACTCCTGGTTGATTACCATTTGAGTAGGAGTACCCATACCCCCTTCTGATTGAATTGGTATTGTTGGAGTGGTTGACCTTGGAGTCGGTTGAGGTTCTGGTATGGATGTTTGGGATGGGGTCATTTGGGGTTGGGAAGGTCCACCCCTATCGGTTTGCTCTGCATTTCTTCCAGCTAACAACTCTCTTAGCCTTTGGTTTTCCTGTTCTTGAGCTTCCAATCGCGCTTGTATGTTGGCTAAGAGGTTGGTTATCTCAGTATCTCGGTCTACTCTTGATGCTTTGGATCGGGGTCTAACCATATTGTCGTATACTACCTATTGTAAACAATAACATAGTTTAGTACTTACATAACAACGATAATTCTTAATTTAAGAACAATCTTACTTGGACTGTGCAGAAGCAGATACTTGAAATGTCATGGAGGGTCAATGGACAACCGCCGGGCTCTGATACCAACTGTGGCGCCCGCCGACCCAGCTCGCCCGAGTCGACGTTCGCCAATTCTTTCTTCGTTAACTTTGTATACATAAACGTTCCTTTTTATTTGCGGAAGTGTAATTTAAAATCTTTACTTTCAAAATAGAGTAGAAATTTTGGGAAATTTTTTTTTTTTTTTTTTTTTTTTTTTTTGAAACACATTTACACCACTTTCTGTTTTTCTCAAAATATACTAATATATATATGTATATATATTTTTTTTCTTTTCATTTTTGTTCCATTTCATTCACATATGGTCTGCATATATAAATATATACATATATCTCTGAACATGCGCTTATACAAAAATATTCTGGCAGCTGAAAGCATAGCGGGTCCGTCCCCTTGTCCATGACACCACTTGAATCTGTCTGCCAGTCCCATCATCCTTCTATCCTGTCCTGGATGTTTACCTTTATTACCTACACCACAAACAGACTTGTGAGCTAGACTCAGTAAGCACAAACATACAAACAAAGAACTAACATGCATAACCTCTAAGGTTAGTCACATAATGCAATTCTAATTCCTCATAAGTTAGTATTTGAGGTTCTTTATCATAACTTATTGTAACATCCTCAAAATTTCATTTCATGTCTTCCTTTCTTTCTCTTTGCTTTTCTTTTCTTTTCTTTTCCTTTCTTTTCCTTTCCTTTCTTTTCTTTTCCTTTCTTTTCTTTTCTTTTCACTTTCATTGGTGGGCCCGTTGTTGGACGTACCTATTTGCGCGCTGACAATGGGAGGAGGGGGAGCGACCCACCAACCTACCTCAAAGTCATATAAAAACCTCACCTTCGGGGCTGGTCCATCCTATAATCTACCGCACCTTCGGGGTAGCGCCACATCTACGCGGAGGATATAGACCGGAAGTCTCGACCTTGTAGGGAGACCGGTACGCCAACAACTTAAGTTTTCAGTCTTATTATCTTGCATTCTTTTAGCTTTTTGATCATAACTTATCATGCATACATGCCATTCCTAAGACATCTCTAACATGATTTTTCATCTAAGTCATATCACAGAACACATCAAAGTTAGTCAGTTTGTGGGTAGACAAGTAAATGTTTGTACTTACAATATCTGGGCAAGAGTGATTTCTTTTGGATCCTTGCTATTGCCTTCTCCTTCACTTCTTGGGTTTCCTAAAATAGAAATAATCATGGATTATTTCTCATGTTCATTTCATTATCATTTCATTTTTTTTTTTCTATAATAAGATTTATATTAATTTCTACATTTTCCTTATTCCTCTCTTTTTCTCCAATTCAACTCTTAAAATATTGTTACTATCTTTGGTATTTTGTTTTCACCATTTTCCTTAACACTCCAATTTTTTTCTTAACCTTCTAATCTCCATAATGTCCTTAATCTCAGTTTCTTACAACTATTTCACCTCATTATCGCTACCGAAATTTCGGCATCATTTCCGCTTAAAAACTGAGATCCCGGCGTTTAAGTAACGCCTCAAAACTTAAGTACCTGCCAATTACTATACCAGAGGCCTAATTTTTCATAGAACATTCAAAACGTTCTATGAAAAATGCTTATCAATCCCACATATTACTCATTAACATATTCCAAATCATATCCATAAATCAATCATCACTTTCATCATTTTTTTCCATTTTTTTCATTTTCCATATTCATTCATTCATTCAAAATCACCAACAACATAAAAACATTCAATTTTAATAACCAATCTTCCAACTCAACTTTCAACTTAACTAATCTCTCCCAAACAATTTCATAACCATTTTCAATCTCTTTTCTTAACTCTAAACTCAATAAAACCAACTTTAACATTTCCAAAATCCCATTTCAAGAAACTTAACCATCACTTATTCAAAATTAAACCCAAACACATTTATGGTTAATATAACCCTTGTAACCATTTTTTTCACTTAAATCATCAAGTTAACAATCATAGAGTCCAATTATTTCACTAAAAAGAGCCACAAATTCATCATGAAAAATCCTCAAATTTTCAAACCCTAACTTTGTACATTTTCGGATTCCTCAAGAAAACCTATTCAAACTTTAGCATTTAAGTTTCCAAACTCACATATATTCTTTCCTAAGCCATCCTCAATCATTTCTAACCATTTTCGGACCCTAACATTTCCATTTGAACAATTTTTCACACTACCCACTATAAAATCCGAAAATCACCAAAATAAAAAGGGAAAAATGTTACCTTTGCTCAAAAACGTTCCTTTGCTTCTAGAGGAACTAAAGTTGCAGTTTTTTGGAAGAAAATCGAAGAAAAACCGAGCTTGGAGGCGCCGGAAGTCGCGGCTCTCTCACAGCTGCACAGTGCCGATTCGCGTGGAAGGAGGAAGGGAAGAAAAGCTCGCGTTTTTCTGGGTTTTTCACCCTTCCCCAGTCGACATTTTCACCCTCTTTTCACGCTCCTTCTCTCTTGTTTTTCGTCGCCGAAATTTCGGCTTACTGCTGGATTCACGCCAGCAACCGATCGGAGAAGAAGAAGAAAAGAAGAAGAAGAAGAAGAAGAAGAAGAAGAGGAAGAAGATCGTCTCCCTCTCTCTCTTGCCGGACTTCTTTCCCTCTCGCCGAAGCTCTCTTTTTTCGCCGCCGGATCTTCCTCTCTCTCGCCGTTTCTCCCTCTCGCTCGTTCTCCCTCTCGCTCGCTCTCTGTCTTTTGTGGCTGCAGGGGAAATAATAAGGGAGGGGGAGGGACTGTGAGGGAGTTAATTTAACTCCCTCCCCTTTTTTTTTTTCTTTCAGCCGAAAAAACAATGCCCCCACCCTTTTTTTTTTTGTCCCTAATCTTTTTAAATTTGTCCTTAGCCCCTAGTTTTCAAAATCATTTTTATTATCATCCTTTTTTTTTTTTTTTTTTTTTTTTTTTTTTTTTTTTTTTAACACTGTTAGAATATTTTTATTCCATTCTAGCAGTATTAAATCATTCATATATATATATATATGTATAAAAATATCATTACATTAAATAAAAAAAATGATTCTTAGAGAGATGAAAATTCTTGGTTGTTACAGTTCTTCTATCAATAACTTCAATCTCATAATTTGATTTTTTTCTCCTTATACAGATATTTTAGACACGCCTCCGGTGAAATATTTGCTATTTCTAGAGCCTTGGCTCAGCATGTTTCAATGAATAGGTAGGTCTCTCAAGAGTTGCACCTCTTGTTGCTTGTTAGAAACACCTGTAAAATGTAAGTACATATGGCAGGGCTGGCATAACGTATTTCTGTTGTTTATTAAGGTTTCTTCTTCGTACATATGCCCATGATGATGTCACTGTTGGATCATGGTTTATTGGCCTCGATGTCAAGCACGTTGATGAACGGAAGTTTTGCTGCTCATCTCAGTCTGCAGGTTGGTTGACCTCTATTTTTCCAAGGCATGCAATGATGTTCCAAAAAAAAAAAAAAATGTAAGGACCAAAAATTAGCCCAAAAAAGAAAAGAACCAAATGAAAGAGGTTGAGCCACTAGGTTTTTAATCTTTCATTTTTTGCTCCGCGTTTCAAAGCTCACTTTCGTGCTAAAGAAAACGAAACAGGACAATTGATGCTGCTGAGTTGGATAGTTTATCTACATTAATGACCAACTTTCTCTGCATACAAATGCCACTTCTCTCTCTTATTTCATTACATCTTCTTCTTCTTCTTCTTCTTCTTCTTCTTCCTTTTTTTTTTTTTTTTTCAGGAGCAATATGTGCAAACGCATGAGCATACTTTCCTAACAAGATTTGTCAATCTCTGTCACCTGGTTTATCAAGAAAGACAATGCCCTTCTGATTCGACTTCATCAGCGTGAAGTCCTTGTGAGCGTTTCTGCGGAAAGTCGCTTCTGAGCAGCCTCAGAGGAGTCATTTTGCTCATTCCTGAGGAAGTTTTGGCAACATAGAAACATATCACAAATTGCTAGTCAGAATTCTTTGAAGCTCCTCCACATTTAGAGGAACATATTTTTTGATCCTTGGAAATGCTTGTGTCGAGATACCTATCTCCGTACACTAAATTATATATTACATTCCTCAGTTTATTTAGTTGAAATTTTTTTAATAAATTTTTCATTTTCAATTCTCTCCGTTATTGGTTCTCTTTATTCTTCCAAACAAATGATGCATAAGATTCGGAGGAAAAGAGTATCGATCAGATATAAAGTAGAGAGAGATGATTATTAAGAATGTGACAACTCATATGTATAAATATAAATCAGTGTTATTTTATTTTGCTTTTAAAGGGAAGTTAGTTAATTGTTAGGCCAAGATCAATACGAAAATAATTTGAGTTGTGATTTTTTTTTTTTTGGTCTTAATAATTCTGGTATAGACATTGTTTGTTATGTCGATTGCAGGATTACGATGAGTAGGCTATTTTTGACAATGTCATTGTAATATAAGGGTAAGTATTCCCACCTATCAAGTGGGTTACTCGGGTTCGATCCTCGGCAATATTGAATACATAAATAATTTAGGTGTTTGATGCTTATAATGGAATTTTTAAATTAAAATCAGTTGATTTTTCAAAATCTTTGTTTTTTCAGGGGAAAAAAATAAAAAGTAGAATGTAAAATTCCAATTTGAACAGACCATTCAAATGCAGATTTAAAGTTTTTAACTGCAGATTTATAATTTTTAAAAAATTTATACAAAGTAAATTCGAGAATGAGATTTTTTTTTTTTTTTGTTCTTCAATATTAAAGGGTGTTTGATGCTCTGATTTAGAATGGAATTTTTAGGTAATGTTAAAAATTTTTGTTGATATTTCAAGAAAAAAAAGGGGACAAAAATAGAATGTAAAATTATGATTTGGACCGACCATCCAAATGCAGTGTTAAAGATTCTAAAAGAGTTATATAAAGTAAATTTAAGAATGAGAATTTTTTTTTTGTTGAAAAAATTAGAAGAATGGTAGAAAAATTAAAGGAAAACACTATTTTACTTCTTTTTGTTTTACCTCCCATTTTTATTGGAGAGAAATGCTCTTTTTTTCTCCCCCTCTTTTTTGGAAAGGGGTGGCATGCTTAACTTCAAGGTTAGACAACTCATTGAGTGCAAATAATTAATTATGGAGGCCCCATGTGATCAATTTTTTTGTTTGCTATTAATCCCCGGGAGTATACTGAACGAAATTATGAGCATCTTAATTTTTTCTCTCTTGTAAACGTTACATTTACAATCTCTAGAAGAAAGGGAAAGAAGGGATGGCAAGCCCATAATATCCCCTAAATATTGATTATTGCCCAAACTAATTACTCATTACAAATATGAAAGAACATAAGTTTCTATTGAGAAAAAATAATAATAAAGAGATTCAAACTGCCATAAATTTATGACATAGGAACTGCTATAAATTATGACACAGGAATGAGTTGTTTACAAATTTTATTAATGTGTCATAAATTCATTATCGGAATAAATTGTTATAAAATTTACTTTTATTCTCATTCTTAATTATGTTTTGAAATTTAAAAATGATTAAGCTGTATAGTTTATTACAATATCATTATCTAAGCAAACTAATTATTATTATATTAAGACAATAAAATAATTAACATAAGCCGCGTATTAATTTTGTTTAAGCAAATTTAAAATAACGTGTAAAGACTTGAATTAAAATAAGTAAATTAAAAATAGTGTAAAAACACATATTACTTTATTATAATTAATTTTTTTAACCTATAACAAAGTAAATAAAAATTAAATAATTATACAATATTGAACACAATAATTATATATAATTTATTTTGACACAAATATTATAGATTAGGAGGCGTTTTAGCATAAACATTTGTTTAGTAAAATATTTTAGTTTTGATTTAACTTGAATCAAAACTAAAATATGATATTTGATATGTAAATGTTTAGTTTAAATTTACATTAAAAATTATATTAAAATAATAAAAATAAAGATAAAAAATTATTAAAATAAGTTTTATTAACTTAATTCAAGCTAAATTAAATTACAATTAAATATCTGATTTAGCTTGATATGATTAAATCAAAACTAAAATAATTTTACCACACGGAATTTTTGCGTATGGATCATGAGGCATGTTAACAAAATATTGGCTTGAACTACTAAGGAAAGCAAACGAATAGGGAATTTTGACATAAATTTAATAGATCCGTCCAACACATACATTTTATAATATACAAGACATGTGACAGTAGTAACATAATTTAAAGATTATTTATAAAATTAAAATCACATTATTGATAAATAATGTTGAGTTTTTAATGAAAATTAGCTCTTCATTTTTATATAAGTTGTTAACTAAAAATATAGAATTTCTTTTTTAATCAATATTAACCTAAATTTATATTTAGAATAAAATTAATTTAAACTTTTCTATTTTAATCTAACTTAATTAAAGATCTTAACCTTATAAATTTAAGTTAACATAAATAAAAATAATTACTTATGATATATGAACTAACAACTCATATACAAATTATATATTAATTTTTTAAAAAAATTAATATTATTATCAATAAAATATAAATATTATATATTTATAAATTCAATATGTAAATAAATAAAAATAAAAATTTATGATATAAATTATAATTGTATAATAAATTTAATTTATCATCCGTTTGTTTACAGCATTGCATTTGCATTATATTCAAATATTATGTAATTTTCACCTAAATACAAAAACATTCCATTCAAATATCAATCACATCACATTTTCAATCCAATATAATTATTATTTAAGTTTTTCTATTACTTTCACTAATCACATCATATATTCTCTTTTACTCTCTTTTTTTCTCTCTACTTTTACCCATCACATCACATATTCATTGTTAAAATACAATTCAAATATTTTTCACCTAAACACACATTACATTCAAATACAATGCAAATACTTTTTCTTCAAATGTAAATTATATTCAATGTATTACATTCAAATGCAATATGTTTATCAAATGAAGGCTTATGGGGTGTTTGGTAAACGTATTGCGTTCGCAATACGTTTAAACGCAATGCATTAAATATATTTTATATTTAGATTTAAAGTATTTACTTTGCATTCGAACGCAATACGTTTAAACGCAATGTATGAAATATATTTTGTATTTAAATTTAAAGTATTTACTTTGCATTTGAATTCAACGTGAGTTTAAATGAAAATTATTTAAATCGTATTTTAAAATTAAAAAGTTAATGTGATTGGTAAAAATAGATTAAAAACATGAGGTAAGGAGTAAATATAATATAAATGAAAAAGAAATATTTTTAAAATATTTTAAAATAATAAATATATTTAAAATACTATTAAAATATATTATATTTAAATATAAAATTTTTATAATTGAATGAATATAAACGTAAAATTGTAAACTACGGTCATTATAATGTGTTAATGCAAGAAGTCTAAAAAAATATTTTATTGGCTTAGAAGGAATTGGGTAGGCACAAGCAAAGCCCAAGCCGCGGGACAAGGAAGGTTCGGCTCGTCATAAGCCTATTTTACCATTCCCACGCCCTCCATGAGATTGCGACACGTGGAGACTTTCAGCTGCTGACCGGTGACGGCGATCTGGTCCAATCAGGTTATCCCAGCTCGCTACCTCGTCCTGCGCGTCCGACACCTCCCCAATTTCGCGATTTGCCCACGGAGCACCACCGCACGCGCCGGCGCGTGCACCGCCTATGCTCCCTCCTCCTTCCCCTCCGTCACCGTTTCCGAATTCTTTTTCTCAGAAACCACTCCGAACCAAAGATTTCCAGTCCAATTTCCGAGAAAGTGGAAGAAAGTTTGAGTAAGGGTTAGGGTTCCGCGGTCTCCAAATTGCTTCGATTCCAAACTTTCAGGTCTGTTGAATTTGAGTTTTAAATTTTCTTAATTTTATTTTTTCTTTTTTCAATGTGAATCAGAAAATTGACAACTTCAATGAATCTTTAGATTCGTTGGGATTCATTTAACCGATGCAACTTTTTTTTTAATTCATTTGCTCTAATTTTTTTCCAGTAAGTGCGGGTTTTTTTTTTTTTTAATAAGTTTAATAGGCGTCTGAATTCAACGTTTAATTAAGAAAAAACTTTGATTTTAATTTTAATTTTAATTTTAATTTTAATGTTTTTGCTTCCATCACAGTTGACTGACGTAGAAGTTTGACCCCGTTTTTTATCGAGTCCCATAGATTGTTTTGATTGAAGATTTATGATAAATACCATGTTAAATTGAAAGAATTTGGTTAAAAAATGTGTTCTTTTAGCTCCTTTATGGATTTTAGGACTTGGGCAAACTTTTAATTAGAAAAGCATCTACTATGTGCAGCTTTAAGTGGAGAAATTTATGTTTGTTGTAGTTACTCTTTCAATCACTGAAGAACTTTAAATTGTGGAGCAAATGGAGAAAGAATTAACAAAGAAGCTAAAAGGGTCGGACGGGCTGCCCTTTCTGGTTGGATGTGTTAATCCGAAAAGTGATGCATCACAGAGGTATGTTTGCCTACTTAGAGATGTTCTTTGCTGATAAAATTTTGGGGAAAGTATCTAATTTGAGGAGTTTTGAAGATTGCTTATGGTTATGCATAGTTATGTATTGAGATAATGCCCTTTGTTTGAAGCTTCCATGACGGAGCAGCAGCTGGATTTGAGAGAAATCAAAACAGAATAGAGACTAAAAATTTTAGAATTTTACTCGAGGAAGCCAAAAGGGCTTAGTTCATACAAGCTCTTTTCCTTCAAGAACATCTTCAGTGATGGGTTTGTCACGGTGTCGCTGGTTTGTCAATTTTTGGGCTATCACACCAGAATCTTGACGGCGGGCTCTGATACAACTTGACGGTGGATCAACAGAAATTGAGAGAAATCAAAACAGAATAGAGACTAAAATTGTAAAATATTATTCAAATGAGCCAAAAGGGCTTAGGTCATACAATTTATAGACAGTTTTTCTATATATTTTATTATTCTAAATTGACCAGGAAAAGCCAAAACGATAAAGCCAAAGATAATCCTACTGAATTTAAATTCTAACTATCCCGTTCCAAAATAGTGTAAGTAAAACAGAAACTAAAAGATAAGCTTTATATTAAAACTAGGAAAATATAATCTTCCTGTATCACTCCGGGTTGTTAATATAGTTCTTGACTTACTGATATCCAACTAATTACTGACTTTATGACGCATGCAGATCGGAAAGTGACATTGATGGTCTGACAGATGGAAGTATTGGAAACACAGTTGTAAGAATTTCACTTTGTTATGTTTCATTTTCTCATATTAATGGGATGCTTTATTTTCCCCTTCTTTGTGTAGTTGATAGTTATGTAAATTTAAGTTTTCGTGGACTTCATCCTTCAGGCAGAAAAATCTCAGAGGAATAATGGGGCTGAGAGCAAGCAAACCAGTGGTACGGTGAAGTTTCATCTCTTCTCTCTTGAGTTCAGAACTTTCTAGTGTGGAAAATTTGTTGGACAAGAGATCTGCTTTCATTTTTTGGAGGCATTAATGGCCTCATCAAACACTTTCTTATATCCCACTTTTCCATTTTGGGTTTTGGAAAATTTTCCCTCCTTTTTTTGGGTTGCAGGCTCATGAATTAGGTTACTTGTTCTTCCGGTCAATAAATATATCTGAAAAATTATGTGCTGACTGATTTCTTTGCCCAATTTTCTCGGTGGCAGATATTGACATGAAAGCCCAGATGAATTCTTCAATTGAAGGGAAAGCAAATGAGACTTCGACTGATGTATCTGACAACACCATGCCTCCTGTGAATTTTATTGGGTATGTCGGATCCCAGCATGAGAAAGCAGGAGATACGCCAGCTTGTGTTGCTTCGTCTGGGGTAGGGTTTCCTTCTGATGTCTTGGCTCTGGTACGTAAATAGGAAATCATTCTATAAAGATTACTCCTCTTTTTCTACCAAAATAAGCACTTGCTTACTGGTTTGACTTAAGCTATGGGGTTGGTGAAAGAGATTTTGAATTCTTAAGATTTATTGAAGGCAGGCTTTGCTGAAAAAGAGCCAATCTTAAAATCCCGGCCTAGCAGTTTCTGAAACATTATTGTTTTGAGTACTTGGTAACTTTGGACTGAGCTGGAATATAAACCATCCAAAATATTAGAAGTGGTCTTCTATCACTTCATATTTCTTAATGTTAGTTTCCACAGGATGAAAGGCAGTTGAAACGGGAGAGGAGGAAACAGGCAAACAGAGAATCTGCAAGGAAGTCTAGGTTGAGAAAGCAGGCCGAATATGAGGAGTTGGTGAGAAGGTGGGAATCCTTGAACACAGAGAATGCGGCCCTTAAGTGTGAACTGGAACAACTGAAAGGCGATTCAGACAAACTGAGGCTAGAAAACGCCGCATTAACGGTATTACCTCATAATAACCGTCTCTCTTTTGCCAATGTTCGGCATATAATAAGAACATTCTTAATCTTAGGGCGCTCTCTATTTGCATGCAATTTGCCAAATTGTTTGCGTCCTGAAATTCAGACACACGCACGCACGCACGCACGCACACGCACACGCACACGCATGTTCTTTACTAGTTGAGCAAAGCTGGATTTGAGGTCTGCTCTTATGCTAATCTGAATAGTTTGAATTTGTAGGAGAAGCTGGAAGTCAGAGGGGTAGAACAGAAAGGAGAGACAGCCTCAAGTAACATTGAAGCCGATTTGACCCTAGCAAACAAATCCGAGAAAGTACTGAACGACTCTGATCCTTTAAATAGGAATGTGAACCCAGATCGCAACACCCGTGAAAGTTCTAACTCAGAAACCAAGCTTCATCAGTTGTTAGGGTCGAGCTCTAGGGCCGACACGGTTGCTGCTAGATGATCAACGAGACGATCCTAGCTGCAGCCATGCGTTTGTTCGCATCTTGACTTAGATTTCATGGTTTCACAGTTAACTAAAAATCTGATAGCAGAAATGCAATTAGGTAGCTGAAGAGCGACATAACTACCAAATTATTGCTTATGATTTTCATTTTACCAACTGTGTGATTAATTAGTGACATATTAGATTATAGATTGTGGGAATTTATCTTTAAAAAAGCAGTACCTTATGATAGAGAGAGTTTTTTCGACCGATAAGTGCTGTTTTAGGCTGTCAGGTCATTAGAACAGAAGTAGGTGGTTCGTACTAATTAAAGAACCTGGTCTCTGCTATTTCGCAGAAACCATGCCGAATATTTTGTGGGAGTCGTATTTAATGTACATTTGACTTAATGTCGTCTCTTGCAAAAATGCAAATTTAGGTTGTTCTCCTTTTGCAGACTTTTGTGATGGGTTTTCGTCTGAAATTATGATAAAGTTGAGTGTCGGTCTGAATCTTTCAGCTTTGTGACGGGCATGTTGGGCAACAGAGAAAACTGGAAGTGTGTTTTAAATATTTTTCTATTTTTTTTTAGTTGAAAAACAACTAGGGACAAAAGCAAAAAGATAAAAAAGTAGTAGGTTTTTCAGAGAAATTACGTTGGCTTGTAACTCAATTAAAATATTTTCTTGTCAACTTTAGTGGCTAATTTTATTTTTAGACGAACCCTGCTCTCATATTAAACCTTTGACGGATAGGAGAGAACTATTCTGTAATCATTATCATTAGTTATAGTCTATAGAAGTCACAACTTATGGGGTAAGGGCACGAGTGTCCACTTAATTTTATATATTTAATCTTTAGCCTCAAAGTATTTATAAAATTTCAGTTGTATGTCACTGTAGGAAAATATTTATACTGAATCATTAAATATATATGTCTATATACATTTTGTCATTTTTTTTTTTGATAATATTCCTACCTTAAAATTTTTTTGGTGTTGTCACTGTCATCAACTCTTCTTCTGCTTTCAAGGCGATTCGTATCATCAAATCCGCAAAAGTTGGTCAAAAAGGTGGGACTAAGATGCGTGGCAGAGTGTTTGCACCATGTCTAATGTTGAAGGCTTGAAGCCGTCCAAAGTGTTTTACAAAATTTGACTTGCTTGTAGGTTTTCATTCTCATTTTCTGTGGTAGTGCTAAGGTGGCGTTAAGCGTTATTTGTTAATAAAACGTAAATTTTGTATTATAAGGTTTATAAATATAATTTATCTTTTTATTATTAACGATGTTTAATATTAATAGTATTTAAAATTTTTATTTTTATTTTTTTTTTCCTCCTCCTTGAACCCTTTGACCCGTGGAACAAAGGCACAAAGTGGGCTTTTAAGTTTGAAAATTATTTTCTTTTGAGTAATATAAAGTTTAGGAAGAGGAAAATCTGCGTTAGTATGTTATTTTTAAATATGAACGAAAATGACTGTTTTAAATAGGCATTGTTTTAGATAGGCATAGTTTTAGATAGGTTAAATCGAATATTGAGTTGGTTGCAAACAAATATAAATATTTAAAATCTCTAACAAAATCCAATCACATTGAATCTTTAACATTAGACCACCAAACTCGTTGATGGTGGTACATGCATCTTATTAAACGTAAAATGAGTAACCTTGAAATTTTTGACTTGCTTGTGGGCTTCTTTTTTATTTTTTATTTTTTTCATTTTTGTCAGTGGCTCACGTTCGTTCATGTATCTTATTTAAACGTAAGACAAATGTGATTAATTAAAAAAAAAAGTGTAAGACAAGTGCTACTGTTGTTCCTTGCAATGGAAATTCTCGCTCGCGTATTCCTGCAATGGATAATGACCAAGCTAGTGGATAATCTTTTTATGCTAATCAAGCTAATTTATAATCTCTATTAATTCAAACTTCAATGTTATGAAAAGATTCCATGCGTGACTCAGAAGTCATTAATCTCACATTTTCAGCCATACAAAATCTTAGGTTTTATTTGATGGAGATGAAAATTTTATATCAAAGTTAATTGGGTTTTCAAAAACTAAATATAATTATTATTGATTTTTCAATAAAAGACAAAAGTTAAAATGAAAATTTTGAATCGGAGATGAAGAATTAAATAAATGTTTAGAACATTATATAATACAATTAAAATTAAAAATATTAATTAAACAAATAAAAATAAAAACAATTTCATGTATTATAATAAAGACAAGTCTCATTATTTTCCAAAAAAAAAAAAAAAAGACAAGTCTCGTTACTAATTTACTAATGACCTGTACAAAATTCATATGTTCTAAGATCATAATTTTTCTATGAATTTCAAATAATTTCATGTAATAAGTTCTATCAAGTTAAACACGATATTTAGCATGCGTTTGGTTCGTCAATCTAGCTTAATAAATCAGATATTTCGTTCTAGTATATTTTAATTTGATTCGTATTAAAGATTATGAAAATAGAAATAACTTATTTTAGAAGTTCTGTTGAAATAGTGAAAATTAAGATAAGAAATAATAAAAATGGGTTTTATCAAGTTAAATTAAACTATAATTTAGACAATTTAACTTAACTTATAAGTTAGAGAAAACCAGATAGGCGACTCAAATAAACCCTAACATTTTTCTTAAACTGGAGAAGATCCTTTGATGAGCAATGGTTATATGGTTCTTGAGTTTTGATTTGTGAAGCATAATTAAAAATAAAAAATAAATTAAAAAAATCCCTACAAAATTGACATGCACTTGGGGGGCAAAAATGAAGATAAAGAATCTTTTAGGGGCAAAAATTAACGGACAGAGCTTTCATGGTCCATGTTCCTCCTTTTCCAAAGGGCAGTTAATTTCGTTAATCAGCGCTCACATTTTCAGTCCCCATCATGCGTGAAAACGACCTAAAAATTTCTTCCAATGCCAGCAGCCAAGAAAAAGGAAGAAAAAAAAATATTTTTTAAATAAAAATATAAAAAATAAAAACTAACGGTTGCCAAGTCTTTTATTATTACGCCAACATTTTTATTTTTCCAATCTTTTTGTTTCCTTTTGAACAGCAAAAAAATTTTGCAACTTGCACTAAATTATCATCAGTCATAAATCTATCAATACCTCCCAAGATATGTTCGAAAGGAAATCAGTTCATTCGAATTTGGCTTAGAAATTTTTTTTCCCACCATAAATGCTAGCATGGCCGTTTCTGGGAGTTTGTTCCTGTCTCATGTTTCCTCTTCTTCCTTCTGAAGAAGAAACAGAAACAGCCCAGAAAAAAAAAAAAAGAGTTAGTTGAGTTAAAAGTCGGTTAAATGGGTAGTTGGGATTCTGGTTTCATTTCACGAGAAAACCGGGAATTCTCTTTTTCTTTTTTAATTTTTTTCTTCACAAGAAATTCTTGATTCCTAGCCAACTGCTTATTTTGGCGGTGTTACAAAAAGGTCGGTTTTTAGTCATCAAGTTTTCGCAGTTTTTGTTAGAGAGAGAGAGAGAGAGAGAGATTTTAGAGAGAGAAAGTTCATCCCTTTTTCGTCACCTTCTTGTGCGAAGATGAGTTCAGGAGCGACGAGTAGTGGTGATCAAAGTGGATGTTCGGTGGAGGTGGTGAAGGACAGACGTGGAATCGATCAGGTTCTTCTCAGGAGTTCTCGAGGATATTCTGCGCGGGTTGGTGTTTTTTTTTCCCCCCCTTCAGAAGTGGCTGTTGGGTTTAAAATTTCTTTCTGTGTTTCTCCTGTTTTAAGAATTTGGTGTTAGTAGAAATTTGGTAGAATTGCATTACCGGTTTTGAATCTTCGTTTCCTTGTTTACGTTCTGAAAATTTGAAAATTAGAATGTGAATTCGGAAATCTTTCTGTGTTTTCCTGTGTTCTTTGTTAAGAATTTGGTGTTCGTTGAAATTTCGTTGAATTGCATTATCGGTTTGGAATCTCTTTTTTGTTCTTTATATTCTGAAAAATTGAAAATTAGAATGTAAACTTGGAAATCTTTCTGTGTTTTCCTGTGTTCTTTGTTATTCTCTTGGTGTTGATAGAAATTTGGTTGATTGCATTACCAGTTTTGAATCTCAATTTTTACTTTCTTTGAAAAAAAAAAAAAAAAAAACCTGGAACAGAGTATGTGAATTTGGAAATCTTTCTGTGCTTTCCTGTGTACTTTGTTAAGAACTTGGTGTCCGCATAAATTTGGTCGAATATCATTATCAGCTTTGAATCTTCTTTTCTTGTTTACGCTCTGAATTGTGTTATTTTTCAGAAGTTAGTATTCATATAAATTCGGTCAAGTTGCATCGCCAGTTTTGAATCTCCTTTTTTTGTTTACGTTACGAAAATTTGAAAATTAGAATGTGAAATTGAAAGTCCTAATTTCGAATGTCGTTGCTTGTTTACATACTCAATATATGAAAAATCCTTTTGTGTGATATGAATACAGGTAAGCTTGTATGGAGGTCAGGTTCGTTCATGGATGTCTGATCGTGGAGAAGAGTTGTTGTTCACTAGTGGTAAGGTAAACTTCTCAAAAAAGTAGTGTTATTTTTCATTTTTTTCATTTACTGATTTGAAGTTTTACAGAGCTCTAAATCTGAAACCAATTCCTGTTTTACCATGAAAATTCATGTTCTTGTCTCACACTATTCGCAGAATTAAGAAATGGGAATTGCAATTTGGTTTAACAAATTGAATGGATAATTGTAATTCCATTGTTCATTAGTAATGAGCTTTTATTCTGAAACCGAATATGTTCTTACCCTTGAAAATTTCCTCTATCAGTCCTCCAATAAATAAGAATCTTTTCAATTTGATTTAGAAGTTTTAGTGGGCCGGTAAAACCTTCCGAGAAAACTTGTCATTTTAGTTTACAAGTTAGAAGGGACCAACTCCATTATTTTTCTTTTCCTTCAGTTGAATATTCTTGTTTACTTGTCATTGATATCTTCTGACAAAGTTCCGGTCCCTTTCATTGTCCTTTTCCTTTTCAACTCCTCCAGGCTGTCTTTAAGCCGCCAAAAGCAGTTCGTGGAGGAATCCAAATTTGTTTCCCACAGGTAAATATACGTTCGGTATATGTATGTTTGATCATCTGAAAATTTCGTTATATCATAAAAATGGGGTTTCGACATTGTGTCCTTTTTGTATGCGTAGTTTGGAAACAGGGGAACTCTGGAGCAACATGGGTTTGCCAGGAACAAGGTTTGGGTCATTGAAAAGAATCCTCCACCTTTTGTGGTTCCTACTGATTCTGTTGGAAAGGCGTTCGTTGATTTGTTGCTTAAAACTTCTGATGAAGATCTCAAGATCTGGCCGCACAGGTATGTGCTTCAATGGTCGCAGTAGTCATGTCTTGCTTAGAAGTTTTCATAGAAACTGCCACATATTAAAGTTCATTTTTTCAAGTACTGAGAAATTCAGGGACTTCTGTCATTCTGAAATTATGATTTGAGTTGTCTTTCTTCCAGTTTCGAGCTCCGTCTGAGGATCTGTTTGGCACACAATGGGAATCTGTCCTTGATTTCACGCGTTAGGAACATGAACTGCAAGCCTTTCAATTTCTCATTTGCCTTTCACACATATTTCTCAATTTCTGATATCAGGTAGGGAAAGTTCAACTTCAAGTGGGATTGTTTTTTTTTTTTTTAATAAATATTTCTCCATTTCTGAACATGAAATGAGCAACACAATGTGCATGCATGAAACATGAATGTGAACCATTTCTGGTAGAATCATATTAGCTTCCAAGTTTCATTATGTTCTGGGCATTAACCATTAAGCAAAGATCACATATGTACATCTTGTAACAGTGAAGTGAGGATTGAAGGCCTGGAGACTCAAGATTATCTTGACAACCTATGTCAAAGAGAGCGCTTCACTGATCAAGGAAATTCCTTAACGTTTGAATCTGAGGTAAAATGTGACCGAAACCTTTCCCTAGTCTTAGGGATTACAGAAACAATATTTTTTGGCGCGCAATCTTGTTTATTTCCTTGTTAACCATTTGAAAAATTTTGCTTGTCAAGGTTTTTTGTCTTTGTTTCTTCTTGGCAGGTGGATCGAATTTACATCAACACTTCAAGTAAGGTGGCCATTTTGGATCACGAGAGGAAGCGGACATATATCATAATGAAGGAGGGACTTCCAGATGTTGGTAGGATTTATTTCCTTGCCTGAGTTTTAAATGTCATAGACCATCGCATTTGTGGCTGAGTCCCTTGTTTTACCACCTCAAACTCCTAAACTTGGTGTCATAAAATGAAATTAAACTTTCAATTTAAGCTTTGTAATCATCATCAGCAACTATATGTGGTATCTGGGACCATAAACAGCGTCATAAAAGAATTGAAGCAGACAAATGCTCATGCACTGTGTTATGACTCCATGCCAAACGAAAGCAAACTGTAAATGATTTATGGATCTTGGTTACTGTAGCTAAGATTTGGTAAGTAAAAGTGAAACCTGAGAACAGTGGTCAGGTTAAGTATATATGCTTGTACGATCCTGTTAAATCGTAGACTCCGATCTGACTCTTCGAAAGAGATTCATTAGCATGACACCAAGAGTGTCCTAACTTTAGACTCATGTCAATAAGTACATTGGTCTCTGTTATGTTCGATACATGTATAGGAAAGGTGAGAAATGGCAAACAAAAATGAATACATGAGTTGCTCTGACTTAGAGATTTTCTCATGCACAGTGGTTTGGAATCCATGGGAGAGGAAGTCCAAAGCCATGGCAGACTTTGGAGACGACGAGTACAAGCGTACACTTTGCGTAGATGGAGCATCGGTCGAGAAACCAATCACGTTGAAGCCTGGTCAAGAATGGACTGGTAGATTGGACCTATTTCTTCTCCATTCAAGCTAATGAAGTAAATCCCTTGACCCTGACTAATAACACAAAAATGAATCGAACCACGCTTGGCGGCTCCTTTTTTATCTGTGCCTAGTGGCAGCATTCCCAATATATTTCTAAAGAGTTTTTTTCCACCCACAATACTGGAACAAGAGAATTTCATATTTTGCTAACTTTCCTTCACATGAAACTGGAGAAGGTTTTTTTTTTTTTTTTTTTTTAATCTTCTCCATTGTTGGTATCATCTCTCCAGTTGTACATGAACTACATTCAACTGTATAGATAATCGCTGGTTGTAGTGCTAGCCGTTTAGTCAAGAATGACTAATGATGTTCTTTTTGAGTCAAGAGAAATTCTTACCCTGCAGATTTTCCTTTTATGGAACTGCAGATGTTATTTTGTAACTTTCTGCATCATTAATATCATCTCAAGTGTACATGCACTAGTCCTGTGTTCAACTGGACAAATAGTCATTGATAATAATGCAAGCATTTAATCAAGCAAGGTGAATGATTTTCATTTGTCTTTCTACTTTTCTCCTGATTATTGATGTCACACTTTGTTTTGTGGCAATAGAATGAACAAATGATTGCATTTAAGAGAGAAAGAAAACTAGGTCCAGGAAGAAAAAAAAAAAAAGGGGGTGATATGTCATGTAACTTCTATATATTTTTATGTCTATAACACAATTTTATTTATAGTTCAGATTTTTGACATGCTGATCAAGTTCATTTGTATCCTATAAATCTTAAGTTTCAATATCAATAAGAGAAACCTAAAAGTTAGATATTTTTGTGGTATTCTTGAAAATTTCTTTTAAATAAATAGAAAAGAAGAGAATCTATTATTAGAAACAAACAAATTAATTTTAACATTTAGGACTCTCTCTCTCTCTCTTTTAAAGGAAAAGAACTCTAAATTTGACAACTAGAGAATTGCAAATTTTTTCGCAATTCCTTTATATCGAACTTGTACTAGAGAATTTTTTTTATTTTATTTTCTCCATGGGGTAAATATAATCTAAAAGTGTATACAAACTAATACTGTGTAGAATTGCATTTGTAGTCACCGATAATAATGATAGCATCTAATTAAAGCCCAATGAATGATGTGCACTTTGTTTTTATTTCATTTTGGGATAAGGATGTCACGCTTGCTTCCACGAGGCGATAGAATGCAGCTCTTTGAATTGTTGTAAAATGTAAGGACATGGAGTATACAAGAGAAACAAATTAGTAAAAGGCTGATATGACTGATAAGAAAAATAAATTGAGTAATTTGCACTTTTCTACTCTAAAATTTTTGTAATTAGCTGTTAGGACTCCAATCATTCAATTTTAGCATTTAAGGATTTAAATTTGACTGTATTTAATAATTCAGTCTAATAGAGGAGGACCATAATAAAACAATTTTTAAAGGAGAGTCGAATTTGTTAAATTTCTACAATAGAAGAAACCCAAAAGTGGCGAGCCTTATTTGTCAAATTTGGAAGTTCATGGTCTACCATAGGAAAAACCACAAAAGTTGCCAAAGGAGAGGCCAAAATTAAGAAAAAAAGGGCACGGGAAGCAACTCTAATATATCAGAGCCAGGTTTCGATCCTGGGACCTGTGGGTTATGGGCCCACCACGCTTCCGCTGCGCCACTCTGATTTGTTATTCACTGCAGACAAAATAAATATATATTATTATTTAAAGACGACTCATCCAAAACGACTGAAACTCTAGTGCGTTCCAGCGGTAATTTCGGGGCGGTAACAGCGTTATAATGATCCAATTTTGTCCAACACAAAAGGAAAACAAAAAAAAAAACAAAAAAAAAAATATTTTTTTTGATGGTTATCCCTACCTTGAAGCTGAAAGTGTTATTTAGGTTTTTGGCTTTCGGTTAGAAAGAGAAACCAACACCCACCATCGAGGACGAAGCAAGGAATTCAAGTTGGGGGTATTTAAAAATTTGTATAAAAACATATAGGCTAAAAAGGGAAAAAAAAAATTGTTGAGGGGGGGTTTAGGGGGGCAATATATAAATTTATGCAAAAATATGCAGGTTAAATAGGCAAAAATAAAAAGTTGAGGGGGGGCTTAATCTCTCTTTAGCTCCGTCCCCTGCCCACTATAGTACAATACCACCAACATGTACCAACAAAATTTGAATGAGCATAAAACCGTGACACAGCCATTAAAATTAAAACAAGAACAAACAAAAAAAAGGTTGTTATAAATATCCTAATGTTTATTCTAATGAATGTAGGCTTAGTATGATAAGAAGTTCACTTTCGCCTTCTAATATTGATGTCTAGAGTTTGAAATCCCACCCAAATTAAAAACAAAGAAAATGTTGATTCTTATTATATTCATGATGTTAAAAAGTGCATCTATGAGTTTGAAAGTCAAAAACTCCTTCAGAAGTTGGATTTAAGCATCCATTTTTGCAAAAGTTGACAGAACTTCCGATCATACGAGCACATGTGCCGCATTACTTGGCTAAATCATTCACTAAACTAGCACAGAACCAAAGTATGTCAATCTCATGCAGTAATAGTGTAGCAATCAACTCAACCAGCACAATACAAAACTCAGTCAAATGTAGACAATTGGGTAGCCAAAAAACATGTCCATGACAGGATTAAAACACCCCCCTTGAGACTTGCCAGAAGAAGGCCTACCCAATATTCCCCGTCTAAAACACGTAAATCCAACCTTGGCAAATCAAAATTGGTGGGCATGTTTTAGACAGTTGCATATGATGTGTATCAAAATTTGACTCCCCATGCCATTCCAATGGCCCAATTTCATCCTTCGGCACTAAATTCAGCAGGCAAACTCCAAACACTGAAAAAGGAACAAAATCCAAGTCTCCCCAAATCTCATATATATGTGCCCCTAGGAAAAGTACAACTGCAAACATTCCTTCAAACTTTGCTTTAATAATTGGAAACTCCAAAAACCAAAAAAGTTGTTAGCAAAAAATAAATGAATTTGTAGTGTTATTTTATTTTATTTTATTTTTTCCCTCTCCTCTCCTTTTCTTTTTGGCCACCCTCACCAATGAATTCTGACCAACCAATGGACAAGGTGTTAAAGGCTGCTTTGCGCATAGGAGCCATTAAGACCAGATATAGTAGTTCAAAGTTGGTTAGAGCCAGAAAGAGTCATGCATGAACGCGAAGCTTACGGAAACAACAAACAAGTAAAAACAGAAAAAAAATTTTAGAGGAAAGTCCTTTCAATGGTATAAATTCGAACTTGAAATTCTATTGTTTTGAGAATTTTTCAGTAGAGTAAGAACGTAAGTTTTAATTATTAGATTTTCATCTAATTTTGTTAAATCATATTTTTTTTAATCTGACCATAGAATTTAATCATTTTGTACTTATCCCCTTTTGGCAAAAACTTCTTTGTTATATATGAATAAACGTGTAAAAAGGATGGCTTCAATTTTTAACTTTTTGCATATAGCACTACTAATTAATAGTAATTATTTACCATTGAATCGCTTCAATATCAAGTGTCGGGAGAAATTAAAAGAAAAAAAACACTCGTTTCAAAAAATATTTGACTTCCCAAGATTCATTGTTCCAAGAGAATTTACGGCAGAAATAAATGTAATCTACTAACTTATTATTACAAGAACCAGTTTGTCGACCAGCTTCAATTACAGTAAAAGCTCATTTATTTATGCACCTATTTTGTGCTTGCAAATGTGTCGACCATTTTCCTTCTGCCCAAAAAATAGTAAAAATACTAACGGACATATGTTTTGCGAATTGTAATTGTATTATATTTAAACTTAATATAATTTTTATTTAAATATAAAAGTTTAATGTTTAAATATAATATTTTTTTATAATATTTTAAATATAATTACTGTTTCAGAATATTTTAAAAATATATTTTTTAAGATCCATTTACATTGTATTCTTTTTATATATCACATTTATTTATTTATTTTTATCAATTATATCAATTTTTTAATTCTAAAATATAATTTTAATACTTTTTATCTAAATACACATTATATTTAAATATAAAGTAAATATATTTCATCTAAATACAAAATATAAATATATTCAATGTATTACGTTCAAACGTAATATGTTTACTAAACGCTTCATAAATTATTTCCCACTCACTCCAACTTTTACATTCATAATCTTTTTGCAAGATCCAGATTAGTTGTTAGATAATTAAGTTGGAACGTTTTCGAATATTGAAATATTATTTATTAAGTATTAAAAGATAAACATGATAGATCATTAATTTTAGAATTTATTTCTTAAATTAACTCTAAAATTATAAAATTATTTATATTATTATTTAATTCATATAAAATCATTTAAAATCTCTACCCTACCTATTTTTATTTATAACTCTAATGAAAATGCTACCGTGACAAACACTTAGATATTAATAAAAGAATTTTAAAATATAAATCTAGATTATGAAAAACAAATATTATTTTTTTCTATCTCTTTTATCTCTCTTTCGCTCTCTCTTATGAGTGAATAATTTGTTTCTCTCTCTTTCCTGATCCTCTCATTCTCCAGTCTCCGCCGTCGCCTATCACCTTCGCCGTCGGGTCCCCTCTTACAACTCTCGCATCACGAAGCCCAATGACAAGTTGATGGCTTCCCTCAAGCTCCACTCCTTCGCAACTCAATTTTCCGCCTCATCCAATCGCCAGAGGTTCCTCTCTCTTTTCAATTCTCTCGATCAGTCACCGATTGTCATCTCCAAGTATTTGTGCATGAGAGGGATGCCGCTTGATTTGGAGGGACTTCCCTTCAATCTGGTCGATTTGCCGCTGAAGAGCGCTAGAACAGCCAGCGCTTCGCCAAAAAAGACCTCGCTTCCGAAGTTGGATCCTATTAGTATGAGAGATGCGTGTTAAGAGGATGGGTCTGATAGAACCAAAATCGATTTGCTACGAGCGAAAACCGGTGGAGGTAGGGTTAAGAAAGAAGAAGATTGTGAGATTTGGTTGGTACTTTTGATGTGAATTTAAAGTCAAATTCCGTGAATATAGGACAAAAATTAAATGGAAATGGGGTTTTTAAAGACAAGAATTTGAGCGATTCGATTAAGAATGAAGAAAATGAGAGTAATGGCTCATTTCGACTTGTATTCAAAATTGATTTCTAAGAATGTAGGAGAGAAATTCAGTGGAAATGGGGATTGTAAAGGCGGAGGTGGGATCTCAAGGGGGAGCGGGTGTCGGCCCGTTCTCAGTCGCTGACATTGGACATGGAGGCACGGACGGAGGAGAAGGGGAGACGTGGGTTGGGGGCGTTGTGGGGAAGTGGCAGCCTTAGGATGGCACGTGCTTCAGGTGCTTTGGGTGTTGGTGGACATGGAGGATAGGGGGAGAAAATGAGAGAGAAACCTTAAATGAATTTTTGCTTTTAGTTTAAATTTATGTTTGATTATAATTAATATCTTCTAATAACTAATATTTTATTTAAAATATTGTTTGTTAACCTCATTTGGATGCCATGTCAACAAAAAACGGAAGGGAACCAAAGTATGTCAAATAATTTTATGTGAATTAAAAGACACGGTTTTGCAATTTTAGAATACAAAGTGAAAAAGGGAAATTAATGTTACTATATTTTATTAAATTTTGGTGAAATTATTGTTATTATTATTTTACAAAAATATTAATATTGGCTTTAATTTCCTAATATTATAAGTTAAAAAAGGTTTGATTTACGTGTATATATGTTGAGAATTTATACCGTGCAGCAAAAAACAAATCCTAATTATTTATCATACTATAAAAAAAAAAGTTAGTCAACTAATATTTTATACCTTATATTTAACCATATGTGACAAATAGGATCCCTAAAATGCTAAGAAATGAGTCACAACTCCTCTATACGTCAGATTGGTTCACCGATGAGCCAGCATCAGAGGCCGACACCATGAGTTGATGTATGACCTGGATATTATGCATTTTCTTATTCCATAGAGATAACAATCAAACCAGCTAAAAAGGGGCAAAAACATGTTATATACTTCTACAATTCCCCTCTTCTCTCTCTCTCTCTCTCTTTCTCTCTTTCTGCTCTCAAACTCCATTGTAATACATTAGCCTACTACAGTGGAATCTCTTGAAACATCACATAAGTTGTAGCTCTCAATAAGGAGCAAATACTATTAAATTTAAGCACTTATGCTATTATTTCACCGTTGTACACTTTTATTATAACGCTTTCATGTCACATAGATTGACTTATCAATCTGGATCATTGACCTGATAACAACTCGACTGTAAAAATCACCTGGTAAAGTAACCTTTCTCATGCGTGGTGAAAAACATGAAAAATTACCCTATACATTCCCTATTTCATATCTTTTTGAGGGAGAAATTCATCGCAAGTCCATGTCATTAAAAAATAAATAAAAAATCACATACGACGATAAAGAGCGGACAAATATTCTGTTTACCCATCCAATCCGACGGCCTGTCCGACGCAGGCCAAAATCTAATCATCCCATACCAACGGCCGTGATCGCCCCGCCAAACATCCTTTGGTGGTAAACCGTAAGCAAACGACAGGACAAGACGACCCGGGCATTTATTTCCCGCGACTCAGTATAAATTGACGCCGGGTCCCACACATCGGTCTACGTTTTGCCACGTCATCAATCCCCATAAAAACACTCAACCACCCGTGACCAAACCGCCCCATCACAACCCAATAGTTTGCGGTTTTCCGTCACCCAAAATATCACCACCCGTCACCCTAGAAAAAAAACCTACCCACTTCCGTACTCTTCAAGTTCAGTTAAAACACAAGGAAAAAAAATAAATAAATAAAACCTTGCTACAGAACAGATTTCATGGCTGGCTTCACATTCTCTCAAGAAACTTCAAATTAATGTATGTATATATTTTCTGTACATAAACATATATATGTGTGTGTGTGTGTATATATATATATGCACGCACGCACTTGTGTGTATACGTATAGATGTTTTTGTTATGGAATGATTACCATTGTCAGCCACTTTTACGTTGGATTCCAACTTTAGCCTGAGCACAATCAGTTTAGGGAAATCATAACTAGTACGTTGGGTTGAATTGAATTCCCATTTCACGTTCTTATTATTTTTATTTTTATTGTTTTTTTTTATAAAATTTTTGGATTTTATCACACTTATTATATGGCTTCTTACCTCACACTAAAGTGCCTTGCATTTCACAGTGGTGATTTTCTTTGTGTTTTGACAAGTCTTGTTTTTTTTTTTTTTTTGGGCTTGTTTTAAAGCTTGAAGATTCAAGTAGGTCGGATCTGAAAAGGAGGTTGGAAAATGGTAAGCACCATGCTTGTGCTTTTACTTTTCTTATGTGTTTAGTATGGACATATTTTTGAATTAAATCAGAAAGTTTGCAGAAAACAAAGAGCTTAAGAACAAAAAGAAAGCTTCGGTTTCTTCTGAAACACATTTGCTTTTGCAGAATTAAAACAACACCCTTTTTGACTATTTTTTTGTTTACTGACTATTCAAAAATTTTCGAACCTGCAAAACTCCAATTTTTTTACTGTAAAAATCTCCCCAGACTCATCTCTACTTTTCTCGACAATCTTCTCGGTATACGTGTCTTTCTTCTCTTTTCCTCTTTTCCTCTTTTTTTTTTTTTTTGGTTAATTAAAGTTAAACTCCTGTTTTTGGGTTAATTTATATTCCAGCTAGCCATGAAGAAAGAGAAGAACCAAGCTCGCAGCAGTAACATCTCGTTATCTGCTTGAAGAAGTTGTTTTGTGGACTTTTTCATTTATTTGTTTATTTTTTGTTATTTATTTCATATTTTTGTGAGAGAGAAGAGAATGAAAGGTATAGGCGTTTTGCATTGGATTTTCTTGGTGGGTTTTGTTTGTTTCCGAGGAAAATCCGACCCAGTTGAGGATAAGCAAGCTCTACTCGACTTCGTGACAAAACTCGCCCACTCTCGTCCCCTCAACTGGAACGCCACTTCTCCGGTCTGCGGCCACTGGACCGGCGTCACTTGCAGCGGCGACAAATCTCGCGTCGTGGCCGTCCGATTGCCCGGCGTCGGATTCGACGGCCAGATCCCTCCCAACACCCTCAGCCGCCTCACAAGTCTCCAGATCCTCAGCCTCAGATCCAACCGTATAAATGGCCTTTTCCCTTCCGACTTCTCCGCCCTCAGAAACCTATCGTTTCTTTACCTCCAGTTCAACAACTTCTCCGGGCCATTGCCATTGAACTTCTCGGCTTGGAAGAATCTCACCATTGTTAATCTCTCCAACAACCACTTCAATGGCTCTCTCCCACATTCTCTCTCTAACTTGACCAATCTGGCCGGCTTGAACCTCGCCAGCAACTCGCTGTCTGGGCAAATCCCTGATCTCCAATTGCCGAATTTACAGCAACTGAACTTGTCGGACAATGATTTCAATGGCTCTGTCCCCGAATCGCTCCGGAGGTTTCCGGAGTCGGTTTTTCGAGGTAACAACGTTTCTTTCCAAACTTTTGCACCTGAATTTCCACCCGTTTGGTCGCCTTCTTCGCAGCCGTATTTTAACCCTAGGAGTGTTAGTGGTGGTGCTAAAAGTGGTAATGGGAAGCTTGGTGAAGCTGCATTGTTGGGGATAATTGTCGCCGGTGCGGTTTTGGGCCTTGTGGCGTTTGCTTTCCTGATGCTTGTTTGTTTCTCGAGAAAGAAGAGGAAAGACGGGCTTGGGATTGGGCTTTCTGGGAAGTTGCACAAGGGAGATATGTCGCCGGAGAAGGTGATCTCTAGGAGCCAGGATGCGAACAATAGGTTGGTTTTCTTCGAGGGGTGTAATTACGCGTTTGATTTGGAGGATTTGTTGAGGGCTTCGGCTGAGGTGTTGGGAAAGGGCACGTTTGGTACGGCTTATAGGGCGATACTGGAGGACGCAGCCGCAGTGGTGGTGAAGAGGCTGAAGGATGTCAATGTAGGGAAGCGTGAGTTCGAGCAACAAATGGAGCTTGTCGGAAGTATCAGGCATGAAAATTTGGTTGAGCTTAAGGCTTACTATTATTCCAAAGAAGAGAAGCTGATGTTGTATGATTACTACAGCCAGGGAAGCGTCTCTGCTATTTTACATGGTATGTTTGTTAATCCACATACACTTTGTTTTCGCCTCATCTTTTTGCTGGATATATCTCAACAGGAACGATTGATGCTTGATGTTCGATTGAACAAGATCTGATTATATACGCCCTGCCTTACACTCTTCCGTATCTGTTATCTGCTTTTGCTGAATTTGAATTAATTGCTTTGCATGTGAAAGTCCAATATAGAACTCGTATAGCTTACATGTTACCTTAGAGATGGGATTTTAGAAATAGTACAAATAGTGTTTGATAAGGAATAATTGGAAACATGATTTAGGAGTATCTTTCTTCAACTTTGTTCTAGGTAAACAAGCTATGATATGTCTCTCTCTTCTGATCATGCATAGGTTTTTGACTTTACGGCATTTCTTTAATTGACTCTTCCATTAATAGGGTCCTTTTCGATAGACCATAAACTTATACTTGTATGATATGAAAACACTTTATCCCTTGAAGGTAAAATTTTCGTAGTAATTGAGTGTTGGGAATCCTTTTCTAGAACATCGATCTCTCATAGTTAATATCTTTCTTTAAATCGTTCCATCTGGTTATTCTGACTGTGTCGCATATTGCTTTGAGTTTCTGAATTGCTCATACGGATGAATCATTGTATTTTCAGGCAAAAGAGGAGAGGATAGAGTCCCTCTAGACTGGGATACGCGACTGAAAATAGCTATTGGTGCTGCAAGAGGAATTGCGCGTATACATGTAGAGAATGGTGGGAAGCTTGTCCATGGAAACATTAAAGCCTCAAACATCTTCCTCAATTCCCAACAGTTTGGCTGTGTTTCAGATGTTGGTTTGGCAAGCATAATGAGCTCATTGGCTCCACCAATCTCCCGTGCTACTGGCTATCGAGCGCCAGAGGTAACCGACACCAGAAAAGCAGCTCAACCTTCCGATGTCTATAGCTTTGGGGTGGTTTTGCTTGAGCTTCTCACTGGCAAATCCCCCATCCACACCACTGCCGGGGATGAGATTATTCACTTGGTCAGGTGGGTTCATTCAGTCGTCCGAGAAGAGTGGACGGATGAAGTCTTTGACATAGAGCTTATGAGGTATCCGAACATAGAGGAAGAAATGGTGGAGATGTTACAAATTGCCATGGCATGCGTGGTGAGGATGCCGGATCAGCGCCCCAAAATGTCTGATTTAGTAAAGATGATAGAAAATGTCCGGAGGATTGATAACGAGACTCATTCGTATGCTGGAATCAAAGCTGAAAGCTCAAGGCCACAGCCAGAAGTTGGCACCGATTTTTCAACTTCACACAGTAATTAGACTTTTTTTTTTATTTTTTATCCTCATTTGGTGAAGCATTATCTCCATTTTGTCCAAAAGTGTCGTTAATTCGCAAAACTGCCATGATTTTATTTTTATTTATTTTTTAATCAACCCGATCCGATGTAGGCAGAGCTAGATCGGATTACGTATTGGTGTCTCAGCAGGCCGTTGATTCTGAAAGTGGAAATGCAGATATTCTCTTAACTTAAAATCTCTTTTGTTCTATTTTTCTCTCTTTCGTATTTTCTGTGTAATGAGAGAACCCATTTGAATGTAGAATCAGAAGATAGTGGAGGGAAAATTTTTAAAACAAAGCTGCTTTTTTGCTTTGTATTCTCCATTCCAAATGAGAGTTTGAGCCATTGTCAAAAGGATTATGAAAGCAAGTTTTTACAAAGCGCATTAGTTTCTGGATAGACTGAGCAAAACCATGAACCACCCCTTTCAAAATCTTGTCTCGTAAAGAAATAGATACTCTTGTCAAAAAAGAAGAGAAAGGAAAATTTTGAGGGCCTCCACGGGTTTTACAAAACTAGTTGAAAGAAAACATGCGATTTAGAGGTTATAATAAGCTTTTGACTTTTGTCGAGTTTTAGGTGACACAGCATTTTACTTTCCACTTTAAGAAGAGAAAAAGTTGTACAACTATTTCTCCCACCCACTTTTTTTTTTTTAATGAATATATTCCACCCACTTGACCAAGCTCATGATAGATGACCATTAATTCCTTCTACTGTATATGTGTGCGTATATATATATATATACACATAATGATCTTATCTGTATAGATTTTATTATTATTTTTGCTTAAGACGTTGTCCATATGGATTAATCGTCAATTCAATAATCATACCAATTAACAATTTTTAAAAAATAATTAAAATAAATAATATATTTTAAAAAAATTTTATAATAAATAACAAATTTATTTGATAAATATAAATTTTTTATATAAAGATATATTTACAATATGTAAATAAATTATTTACTTAATAAAAATATAAATAAAACATTTATTTAATACGTAAATACATTGTTTACTTAATAAATATAATATATATTATTTATATGATAAATTTATTATTTATTATAAATATTTTAAAAATTTATTATTTATTTCAATTATATTCTAAAAATTACTATTTACTCTTTACTCTCTAAAACATTTAAATTATTGATTAAGTTACATGTGATATTATAAAAGTTTGTGTGATTAATTTGTTAAAAAAAAATAGTTAATGTGACCGACAATATTACCTATTAATAATTTTAATGTTGTATGTAATTAGACAAAATGTTGATCTTTATGATCGTGGAACTGAAGACCTTATTTATATACATTTTGTTTATCTCTTTAAAAATTATGGGTACGCGAGCTGAGAGGACAAGGTGATATGAGAGCTAAGTATAATTTTCAACTTTACAGTGGTAACCTCAATCATTTTCATAAGTAATAGGCATTAATCAACTAAAGATGAGATTACTTTTGTAAGTCAACCTTAAATTTTATTATTTTTTAAATCCACATAACTTTAATTTCCTTTCTTGAGGTTTGGGTTTACAGTATTTAAAAGGCTAAAAATTCAATAGTAGAAACGTTAGCAGTAGAGAAATCGTATTCGCATTCAACTCGCAGTACCAATTTCCGATTGTACATTTAATCACAAACCATAAATATTTATTCTTTTGAAGACAACAAACAAAAAATAAAGAAAGCCAAGTTGGGTCCATGTATCTAATGGAATGCTAATTATTGTTTTAATGATAAATTTTTATACATTTTTCAATAAATATAATATTTGTTGATACCAAAAACTTGACACAATATTAAATAAAGTCACGTAGCATGATTGGCCTTACACGGTTGTGCTCTACTTGATTACTTGTAAAACAAAGAAAAGCATCTCGAAATAAGGGAAACACCAGTGGGGTGTCTGTTAGAAGCACTTAGGGTTCTTAAGTCCGTAAAGAGCAAGCAAAGAGGTAGAGTTTGACCAAGGAATATAGTCTATATATGAGAGAGTGAGGTATTTCTCTATTTATAGATGTATTTCACAAGTTCGAATTATCCAGAATTGCCGTGGCGGGTTGACTTGATGTCAGGTGCACTGATGTTTGTTGCCGATTAGGCTGTTGCCACGTGCCCCATGACCTTTGTAATGGCAACTGGTACAGGTAGTGGTACACGTACTAGTGTTAGGTGGTACAGGACAGTAGGAGGAATATGGGCACCTATGCTCAGGTGTAGATGTCAAGAGGTACATGTTAGTATAGGAGTACAGACATAGTATGCTGATGAGTAGAGTGGCAGAGCAGAGGCATGTGGTTCGATTGATGGTGACTAAAGATGAGTGGGTGGAGGCCCAGGGTGAATTCCTGGTCGACCTGATCTTCCTGTTCAACGAAGCTTGGGCAAGGCTTTTTAGGCAACTCTAATATGTTAGTGATTAGCTGATTGTAGACCCAATGTGCTCAGGTACATTCCAACACCAAATAATTGATCGTAGTTGTTCACGATCTATAGTGATTAGAGTTGGTTAGCCCTGCTCTTGGGTAGCTTATTTAGGCCCAAAACTGGTCGTACAAGTCCCTTGGTATGTCCTTTGATGCTAGAAATGGCCTTCAAGTGGTCTAGCAACAAAAGCCAACCAGGAAGACTAGGTAGTGATCTTCGTAATTGGCATATGCTGGGAACACCATCAACAATATTAACATAGACAAATGCATTGAAAATGGTCTTAATACATGTACACCCTCAGCAAACCATTCAAGCAATAAAGGAAGATGGAACGACATATTGCTTTTCATTTGAAAGTTTACAATCATTTAGGCATAAATAATTTCATTTACTAGAAAAAAGAAAGGGGTGATATGAAAAATGGTTATTGATAATTTTTAAGACTTTGTCTTCTTTCTTCTTTCTCTTTCTTTAGTGTTCTCCATTTAATAGAGTCTTATTGGAGTTGGCAGAGACCATAGGCGCATCACCAATCATCTAGCCTAAAAAATCTACCTTGCGGGTTGCCTTCCTCTAATCTATGTCTAAAAAGGGGTCGTGTCGCTAGAGGTCGTGTAGTGGGAAGAATTTACCGGCCCTACCGACTGGTTAGAGTTGTCTGTAGATTCAAAAAATGCTGCAGCGACAAAAAGCTTCATAGGCAAGAAGTTAGTTCGGGGGTGAAAAGCTTTTCTAATAAATTTTCTTGTAGATCCATGGGTCACTGGTAGTAAAAAGCTTCATCATTTTGGTTTATCAGTGACTTGTTTAGGTTTGGTTTGTTTGTTTGTTTTTTCTTTTTTTGTTATTTTGTTTGTAATATAGGTGGTGGTTGCCCTACCCAACCTCCTTTTGGTGTGTACTTTGAATTTGCCACCATCCTTTGTGTGTGTTGATGGTGTGTCTAAGATAGTTTTAGTTTAACTAAAGTTATCTCATAGTCGAGTTTGTATTGCCCTTTGTGTTATGAAATGTTTATTTTCAATCGATCAGTTTCCATCAACTGTAGATGGTTTCAAAAAGAGCTCTGTGAGTGCTCTATATGGATATGTAAAGATCGTATTCGTCCTTTTTTTTTAGTATTCTCAGATTTTATTAGTGAATTTAATTTCATTTGACTTTTGTATTGCAAGGTATTTGCTTGTTCTTATAGTGTATATTGCCTTTTAATTTTTTTTGAATGAATGTTCCTTTAAAAAATAGTTATAGTTTACCATAAAAAAATGTTATTGATTTCATGGGATAATGATGCAACTATATTACATTCTAGGTTTTAAATTGTTGTACTTATTTATTAACTTTTAATAAATCGTGTTGAAATCTAACCTGATTTTCATTATAAAACTACATAATTGGTAAAGTATAAGAGGTAGCCATGTCATTCCTAATATCAGAAGATATAACACATTATTTCATAAAAAACACATGAGATATTACATTCACAAACATCGTAAATAAAACAAGATCGTCTGATAAATTATCTTTTATGATAAACAAAACAATAAATCAATATTTATACCAAAGAACATGAAGGACTTTTTCTTGCACATATTCCAATCGTTTTACATGTAACTATTATAACTCTACAAATAATACAAAATTGATCTTTAAAAATTCAAATTCACTCTATTTCACGTAAACTATTAAAAATCTATTTCATGTTAATCACTCTATTTAAAACACGGCTAAAAAATGATTTGGTAATTTCTCTCTTTTAACTCGGCCGCTGGATTAATGATACAAATTCAACGTATATATAAAATCAAAATAATTAAATTCAAGTAATTTAAAAAATAATTTAATTCAAGTGGTTGAAGATATAATTTAATAAAAATATTATATTTGAATCTATTAGAAGATATAGAGTTTGAATTCTTCACCCCAGTTTTAACAAAAAAATTTAATTCAAAATTATTAATCATAATACAAAATTTTTTTTGCTAGAAAATCATAATACAATTTTTTTTTTTTGAATAAGGAAGATTTCATCAAAATAAGTGAAAAATGCTACAAACCAAATGCGAATGACCCTGCATTACAAACATTGAAATCCTCAAATGAGACCAAACCTATCAATGAAATCTAATGACACTCAAAAGGAAGACAAATGCTAGAGATCCGAATACGAGAATATTCCTTCGTATAACAATATCAAGCACACAAACGACTCTTTTCGAAGACCCCTTCGATTGATGGATGCAGTTAAGTGCCATAAATTCATATTACTAGGGTCATCACAAATTTTGTATCAAAACAACTTGAGTGGAACTAAAACAAAACTAAACATACAATCAGTACACATCCACGACCATGGTAGACATACAAACCACTTAAAAGGAATCGGATGAGGAAACCACCGTTCTTAGTACAAATAAAACAACACCAAAACCAAAAAAAGAAAAAACAAACAAATCCTAAAAATGTCACCATCCCACTGCCCATCACAATGAGGTTTCTCGAATTCAGAAAATTAGAGCGTGGATGACAAGTCCCCGAGCTTTTGTCGTTAGCACCCCAGATCTATAGAAAAACCACCTAGAGAACGTCACTTCTGAGTCGATATCCTACCAGTTAGCACCCTTGTGCCACGCCACGTGTTCGATTTTCAGAAAACTTCATTGGACTTTTTGCCTCGGAGCAGCAAAAAACTCCGATTGGTAAGCTTCCCACATCACACAACCATCACCACCAACCTACTTTTTTCGGCAACAAGACCTCTGACGTAGATCGGTAGTAGGTGATACTCTAGGTGGATTTTTGAGACTAGTTAATTGGTAACACATCGGCAACCACTGTCCTCCATTATTTGAACGTAATATATTAAATACATTTTATATTTAGATGAAAAGTATTTATTTTGCATTTTAATACAATGTGTGTTTAGATGAAAAGTATTTAAATCGTATTTTAGAGTTAAAAAGTTGATGTGATTGGTAAAAATGGATAGAAAAAGTGAGATAAAGAGAGAATATGATTTAAATAAAAAAAATATTTTTAAAATATTATAGAATAGTAAATATATTGTATTTAAACGTAAAAATTTTACTTTTGGATGAAAATTACATTACGTTTAAACACAATACAGAAAATAAACGTCCCATAAATTTTTTATAATCAGAATACAATTATTGCTTCCATAAATTAATAAAACAATAACATATATTATATGTAATAATAACTTATTTCTACCTTGAAAAACCGGCGGACATTTCAAAATTACAATAAGTTACAACTTAACGATATTTATTATTGGGATATTTGATAAATGTATTACGTTTTAATTGTATTTGAATATAATTTATTTTTTTAAGTGTTGTATTTGGTTGAAAAGTATTTGTCATGTATTTGAATGAAATATGTGTTTAGATAAAAAGTATTTTAGAGTTAAAAAATTGATATAATTGATAAAAATATAAATACAAAGTTAAAATTAAAAAATTAATATAATTATTTTAAAAAATCTTTAAATAATAATTATTTTCGTAATATTGATGAAAAAAATTATATTTAAATATAAAATTTTACGTTTAGTATAAAATTAATTTTTATAATATTAAAAAATATTTTCGAAACATGACATTGGTCTTTTTCTTAAAGTAATATGCATTTATCACTTATTTCTACCCTGCTGAAACAAATTCTACCTTCTAAATAAATGAATAAAAAAGCGTCGAATATATCTTTATTTTATTTATTTTTTGAGATAGAATATATACTCTCTTACATAAAAAGAAAAGAACACATTCATTACGTTATTTTATTTTTTGGGTCATTTTTATAATCATTGGAATAAGATATTTTATATTTTATTTATTTAAATATCCAAATTATTGAAAGAAAAAGGCCTCTCTTTGACTTCCGAGAGACAAATTCATAGCAGTAAACAGGGGAGGAGGATCTGATCAGATCCCTCCGCTCAGGTATTCCTTTCCCTCTCTCTCTCTCTCTCTCTCTCTCTCTCTCTCTCGGTGGTTTTTTGGATTTCATTTATGCGTTTCGCTGTGATGTGTTGAAGGTGAGTCTGACCTAGAGGATCTGGGGATTTGGTGAGAATCGGTGAGTAGCGATGGCGTCGAAGCGGATCTTGAAGGAGCTCAAGGATCTCCAGAAGGATCCTCCTACCTCTTGCAGCGCTGGTTCGTTCCTTTTCCTTCCATTTTCTTTCTTTTTCTTTTTCTTTCCAATCGTCTTTTTCTCAGATTTTTTTGGCGCGATTTTGGTGAAATTGAGTTTCGGTTTGTTCATGCTTATGATTTCTGGATTCTAAAATTTATGTTTAATTGGTACTATTGTTGGCTTGATCTGGGAGTTAGGTTTTCGATTTGGTTGAATTTGGTGTTAAATTTGTGGTTTAATGAAATGTCTGACAGGATAGAGAACGAGATGGGTGACCATAGAGAGGTTTTTAGACGTAAAAATTCAACCGAGTGAAAATCCTACCTCGAGTTTTTTTGCTTTAAAACTTACAGAGAAAAACACTCCTTTATTACTACCCGTGAATTATTCAACAAATTATGTAATGTCTGAATGATTGTTTTTGGTACGGTATTATTTCGTTATAAGAAATTTGCGAAGCGGTAATTTCCTGTAAAATATGGAATGAAATGCGCTATGTGATGAATTAGACGTAGCTAACTATGTTACAACCTTACAATATAAAACGGAGAAAACTTGAGTTAATGTATTCTCCATTGAAAATCGATCCCGCAACATACTGCCCGACATGAAACCTTCTCCATTAGTGGGGTAGTCTAAAAGGAATTAAGATAGGCAATATCCAAAATATGGGGTCTATTGTAGTGTAAAGATCCTATTAAGCTATTTCATTCAGGCCATCAGAAGCTTTTTTGTGGAATATGTTAAAATTACAGTCGAAACACCTATCGTAACAGTTGTTTATGATGGCATGGTTCTTCGAGTGATTAGTTTGATAGTTTCTTAGGGTGAAAGTTTTAACTATTAGGTGGTCAATAACGGTTGTACCATAATATACACTGAAGTGTAGTTAGAGCATTATTGGACGACCATTGTTTTATTCATTACTTTTATGAACTGGTAAATGACTGTGCATTCTCGCTTATCTGACCACTCTTTTAATGTGGTACAGCATTTCTTTTTTTATTTTTGCCTCTGTTGTTTAATCCCAGCTTTATGAATATAAAAGAATGCTTGAAATCATGCATTTTTGTATAGTCACCTTTTTGTTTAATTATAAATGACCTATGAAATCATATTGTCAGCTGATACTTTAATAATTCTCTCACGTATGCTTCCAATAAGCAGGTCTAAAGAGTTAATGATATATATTGAACATGTGCATCATATTTACAATGGTTCTTTCAATTTGATTATATTGCTTTAACGTTTATGTTCAGGCCCAGTTGCTGAAGACATGTTTCATTGGCAAGCAACAATTATGGGTCCTCCTGACAGCCCATATGCGGGTGGAGTGTTTCTTGTCACTATTCATTTTCCTCCGGACTATCCATTTAAACCACCTAAGGTACTATAAAAAAAAATAAATAAATAAAAATCTTATTCTCTTATTCTTTAAGTGACACGATGATCTCTTTCCATGGTAATCATACAGGTGATTTTATCTATTATTGCCTTACACAATGCTTGTCCTATTATCCTTTAATTTTCAGTACCGGGGATGAATTTTGTCTTTCTTTTGTTTTTTGAACTTTTTTAGTTTGTGTGATGTGCAACATTTCTAAAGATTTAATGCAACTTAAGTGTTGGGGTGCCACATGTAAACTATGTAAGATCCGTTTTTATTTACCAGATTTAATTAATTAATCCAATTAATTGATTACAAAAAGTAAGTAAATAAATAACACATGCAATTTTAACGAGATTCGGTTTCCCTATTTCTTGAGGCCATACCCAGACGTTGAATACTTCACTAACTACCAAAAGATTACAAGCACTAATGGACTTGTGCAATCTAAAGACTCCCTCTTCGTTGTTGCCACCGGTCGTCTTGAATCCAGTTAATGAACACGTTCAGCAAGATCTCCTTGCAAGCATATGTTGAAATCCTTTCAACTGCTATTGTCTCCTCCCGAAAACTTCAAATCTTTCTCCTGAAAAACGCAAATAATGTAAAAAGCTACAAAATCACACAATCTAAACTCTTGCTCTTTGTCTCAAAGACGAGTATTGTGAGCCTTTATATAGAATTTCAAAGATCTCCTTCAAAATATTGGATTTATTTTGAATTTGAAAGACGTTATAGATAATATTGCAACATCTGTTGTAACATCCTTAAAAATTCAAATTTTAAATCTTTCGAATTTTAAAACCTAGATATTCTTCAAATATTATCCAAAATATATATGTACGTTTTCCCAAATAAAAATCGCAATATATATATGTGCAAATCTTGAGATTTTTGAAATCCTAATTTAATTAGGATTAGAAAATCTACTTTAAATTAGTTTATCCTTTTTCAGGCTTATCCATATCTTAACTAACTTCCCAAATCCTGATTTGTCGTGATCCTCTCAATCTCAATCGAATTTCACAAATCTGTAGCAAAACTCGATGTTACAATACATGTTGTAATATCTCGTAGCACATCTGGGTACTTAACTGAATCTGCATGTTGCAGTAGATGTTATAACATCCTATAGCATATCTTGTAAAACTTACATAAACACCTACAAAACATGCATATACTTCTAATATTTTTGGTTTTACCTATATTGTCATAAATGTCAACACTAAAAAACCTAACAAACTATGTTCACTTTCATTATTTAGAAGATAAACATCGCTCTTGATAACTAGATAATTGCAGTTAAATTGTCAAATTCTTACAGTGGAGGCTGAAATAGCTTTGCTTGTAGGGAATGTCGTTTTTCTGCATGATTATTATGTTCACGTAGAGACCAGATCATTAAAGTTTAGTATTCTTTGGGACGTTGCACAGGTAGCATTCAGGACAAAGGTCTTTCACCCTAATATTAACAGCAATGGTAGCATCTGCCTTGATATATTGAAAGAGCAGTGGAGTCCTGCCCTCACCATATCCAAGGTAAGATTTCTATTGCAGACGCTAGAATTATTTCCATAGAAAACTATTTAAGGTAGGATTGGATATTCCACAGCCTTGTGGGATTCTAAGTTCAACTCTGTTCCAAGTCAAATTTCATTTGAAGAAGCTTTACAAAAATGTCAATCAAGTGATATGAAAATTTTCCGATATTTGTCCTTTTTTTTTCCAAGATTCTTTAAAAAATACACTACAACTTTACCGAATATTTGAGATATTTGCCTGCAATTCCGTTACACCCAAATAGTACTTTAAAAATTTGGAGATTTAAATGGAGATATCGGAAATATCGAGAGAAATTGTCTATGGTTACTCGAAGTTTTAAAAATTACTATGCACAAACTTAGGACTGACAATTCGTGTTATCGTGTCGTGTTCGTGTCGTGTTTATTAAATATTCGTGTCAAAATCTCAAACCCAAACCCAACCCATTTAATATTCGTGTCAAAATCTCAAACCCAAACCCAATCCATTTATTAATCGTGTTAATCGTGTTGACCCAAATTAACCCGTTTAAATTAAATATAAATAAAATAATAAAGATAAGGTCAGAGACGACTGGTCATGTTATCGTGAGGGAAGGGGAGAGCGATTGGGTGAGGTGAGCAAAGTTACAAAAGCAATGAAAGACTAAAAAAAATAAAGTAAAATCTAGATTTTCATCTATATTTTCTTTTTTATGTTAAATTTTTTTTAAATATATATATATAAAATAAAAGATATATATTATATCTGAATTTTGAATTTTGAAAACTCAAAATTAAAAATAGTAAAACATTATAATATATATAATCATATAAATATATTAAAAATTATAAATGGGTAATTTATGAGTTATATTCATGTCAATCCATATATAATTAATTTGTTAAATGAGTTATTTCGTGTCAATTGTGAGTTGGCGGGTTCGTGCGGGTTCGACCCTTTATTTAATCGTGTTTGACGGGTTCGACCCTTTTTAACCCAAACCCATTTAAGGAAAACCCAAACCCTCTAATTTCGTGCGGGTTTCGTGTCGTGTTATCGTGTCATGACCTAAATTGCCAGCCCTACACAAACTGACTAGAGTTGGGTAATATAATTAAGTGTATAATAACAATTATTTGTGAAACTTGCACATCAAATCTGATTCATTGATGTATGTTATCAGGCGTTAAAATGAGAACGCTACCATTATGATTATGTTCTATACTGAACAGAAAAACATGATATGCACTCGTTCAGCATGAAATGCTCTGTTTTAAAGTGTAGTGGAGAAGTTCTTACGACTTCAGTTTTCAGGTGTTGCTTTCAATATGTTCCTTGTTGACGGACCCGAATCCGGATGATCCTTTGGTGCCCGAGATTGCCCATATGTACAAGACTGACAAGAACAAGTACGAGACAACTGCAAGAAGCTGGACTCAGAAGTATGCCATGGGTTAGTTTGTTGCTGAGGCTGTGTCTAAATGGGGGCTTCTTTTCTCATGGCATTGTTAGTATAATAACATAAAATGAACAAAAAAAAAAAAAAAACAGATCTGCCATTAATATATTTTCGAGTAAATGTGTGGAAAAAAAAAAATCTAATCTGAGACCTGAGGGTGGAGTTGTGAATTCTGTCCTTGGGAACGCCGCTCTGCTTTAAATGATTTGTATGCAAAGTTGTCTTTAAATCTTGAAGAACTCGTTAAAACATCGACTTCTCCCCAATCTCGTGGGACTTATCCTTCTCTTTGCTTAGCACCTGACATCTGCCAACATGTTTTTCAAGGTTGCTTCAAAATATCTATGCTTGTTTTCAAAAAGATAAATCAGAAACATTTTGGACACATATGTTGTTAATTGCATTAAAACTGATTTTTTTTAGTACGATTTTAAGTCAAAATAATGTTGATCGAAAATGAAAACAAGGTTTTTTGTGCATTTCTGGTCGATTGATTCCAGAAAGTTGTCAGACTCTGCATTTTCGGTTGGCTGGTTTAGAGGAGTTTTTCTTTAATCTCTATGCGTTTTTGGTCAACTGGTGGGATAAGACCGGTTAACTGGTACCAATCAAACGGCAAGGAAGACAGTCGGTGAAAAACAAGCCCAAAGGGGTTACTTGACCTGGTATCTAGTTTTAAAAAGGGCTTGGGGGTCTAAAAGGGCTCACAACTTGTATTCTAATTGATCTCAAATTGTACAAAAATGATTTCGTTAAAAAAAAAAAAATCAAATTATTACAATCATTTTAAAGATCCGATAGAATGATATCGAAATGGACAATTATTTTTGTCTCTTCTGAGAAAGAAAATTACTAAAACTGAAAATAAAATCAAAGATAGAAGGACAAATGCTACCGTAGAGATAAATTTTTAAGAATCTTCCAAACATTAGGATTGCCTGTGTTTAGAGTGAAGATGAGACAAGAAAGGGAGAAAAGAAAAGACATCGTGGTTACAAGTATAGTTTAATAGTAATATCATCTTTCAAAAGGTGAAGAGTTTAAATTCTCTATTTGTTAATTAAAAAAATACTATCACGTATTTTAAATAATTGAGGAATTAGAAGTTGGGATTAACAACTTTTTTTTTTCTCTCTCTCTCTTCTTGTTGTGTTAGGGTTTCTTTGTGTCTATCCTTCTCTTGGGGCTAGAGTCAAGCAGTGGCACCCTTTAGCGTTTCTGGTTGTTCAGTGCCTTATACGGTTCAACCTTCTGGTTAAGATAAAGTAGGGAGAGGTGGCGTTCATGTGTGGGTGCTCCATGTCAATGGTGGTTTTTGCTAGTGCGACACATGTGTGGCCACCAGAAGGATTCTATTGTTGGGCGCATGCCATGAGTGGTGGTTTTGTGGTGGTTGAGTGTGGGCTCAAGCGCAGGCATGGAGGTGCTTTGTCTATTGTGGTTTTGATTTTTTGCGGTTCTACGTTTCCCAACCTTTTTAGTAGTATAGGTCAGCTTGTTTTTAGTGATTCTTTCTATATTGCTAGTGTTTTGGTTTAGTTGAACTTGTGTTTACGTAGAGTTAGTGGTGGCTTTAATGTACAAGTTACTAGCTTTTAATCAATTTGGAGGACTCTATGGATTTTTATATGTCTTGTCAAAATAAGTTTTATACATGTTAGATTATTAGTATGGTAAGAAATTTCATACGATAGATATTAATCATATTAATGTATTTTCCCGATAAATCACTAATTAAATATGATTAATCCATGAAATAATTAATATTTTAATAATCACGGATTATTTATCATTTTATTAAATAAAAGAATGTTTTTTTTTTCAAATAAGTATACAAAACTCTCCATTTACCTAATTTTTTTTGTTTATTATTAATTTTTCAAACCGATAATATAAATATGCGATTACAGAAGACAGGACCCCTTCTCTTAGGCTTCGGGGAGACATAATCATAGCAGTAACAAAGGAGGAGGATCAACCCTCAGTTCAGGTATTCTCTTCCCTCCTTCTCTCGCTCTCTTTCTCTCTCTTTCTAGTCTTCATCTTTCTCTCTCCTATTTTTTTGGGGTCATTTTTGGATTTTGTATATGGTGTTTCGCTTTGATGTGTAGAAGGTGAGTCTGACCTAGAGGATTTGGTGATTTGTTGAGAATCGGTGAGTAGCGATGGCATCGAAGCGGATCTTGAAGGAGCTCAAGGATCTCCAGAAGGATCCTCCTACCTCTTGCAGCGCTGGTTCGTTCCTTTTCATTCCATTTTCTTTCTTTTTCTTTTTCTTTCCAATCAACTATTTCTCAGATTTTTTGGCGCGATTTTGGTGAAATTTAGTTTCAGTGTGTTCATATTTTTGATTTCTGGATTCTAAAATTCCTGTTTAGTTGGTACAATTATTGACTTGATCTGGGAGATAGGATGGCGTTTTTCTAGATTTTGGTGTGTATGATTTATGTCGTATGTCGAGATATTTGGGAAATGTGGATTCATTTCCATTGCTATGGCTCTCAATGACCCGAATGTCCGTTCAAAGTGGCTCAATTCGGTGGATAGAGACGGTTAGGAGAATCGAAACTAATCGAAAAACTAATTTTGGTGTGAGAAATTTTGTAAAATAAGACAGAAGTGTATCTTTAAAGAACTCTAGAGTCTCTGGTATGGTAAACTATTCCGGTATAAGAATTTCATAAAAAAGAGATTTCGTCTAAAAGATGCAACAAAATGCTGAGATGTAAAATGTGAATTAGGCGTAGCAACAAATGTTGCAATATGTGACAATGAGAGATGTTATGCGAGTACGATGAAGTATTCACTATTAAAATTCATACCAAGAATGTATCGCTGAATGCAAATGGCCAAACCTTCTCTATCATTGGGTGTAGCCTAAAGGAGTTGTGATAGGGAATATCATGAACATGGGGTCTTTGTAGTGTAAAAATCTTATTAAGCTATTTTGTTTTTGTGGCGCACCTGCTGTCAGCAGCTTTTATTCAGCAAATGTTTTAATTACAACTGAAATGACTTTCACATCTGATGGTTGTGGTAGCATGCTACATTCTCATCTTGTTTTTGTTGTGCTTTGGTAGCTTGCTTTCAAGTATTATATGTGCAGAACGACACTTTCATGTTAGTTGGTGGTTGCAACATGAATAACATAACTGATCGCTGTTTTTCATGCCAAATTAGTTTGTTATGATCTACTGGGGTGCAATTTTTTTATTTATAGGAAGTCAATAACAGCTATTCTTTACCATACAATAAAGCATAGTTATAGCATTGTTTGACGAACCACCAATTGTCATATGTTTTACTGTAATATACTACTTAATGGCTGTATCATATTTCTTTCCTGATCACTCTTTTAATGTGCTACAGCATTCCTTTTTTATTTTAGTCTCAGCTTTATGTTGTAAGTTCAGTGTTGCTGTTTGATTTTATAGAGGAATCCTCGAATTCATGCTTTTTCATGTAGTCACCCATGTATAATGACCTTTGAAATCTTATTTCCAGTCAATAGGAAATAGTTCTCTCGAGTATACTTCCAATAAGCAGGTCTAAAGGGCTAATTATACTTAAAGAATCGAACATATGCATCATATTTGCAATGGTTAATTCAAATTGATGATCTTGCTTTAACGTATGTGCTCAGGCCCAGTTGCCGAAGACATGTTTCATTGGCAAGCAACGATTATGGGTCCTCCTGACAGCCCATATGCGGGTGGAGTGTTTCTTGTCACTATTCATTTTCCTCCAGACTATCCATTTAAACCACCTAAGGTACCTAAAAATGTTCTTATTCTTTTAATCCTTCAAGAGCTTATGTCTGTGTGCAACTCAGGTGCGTGTGTTACATTTAAATTGTGCTCATTAGCATTGTTTAGAAGAGAAATTGACAAGTATGGTCCTTAAATATCTGGATAAATGGAGTTAATTTGTCTAATTCTTATAGTGGAGATGAAAACTTTTTTGCACACAGTGATTGCACTCGTGCAATATGCAAGTCAAACAAAATCCCCTAATGTTTAATTTTGATAAAAAGTATAACACTTTGCTTCAAACTGAAGTCCACTGCAGGCGATTAGGCTTGGGTTAAACAACATTTTAAGCTTTAGCATGCAGGGAATGTTGTGCTTCTGCCTTCTGCATGTTGTTATTTTCATGTGGAGTAGTTTCTTAATTTTGCTCTTTTTTGGTATTGTTGTGCATAGGTTGCGTTCAGGACAAAGGTCTTTCACCCTAATATTAATAGCAATGGTAGCATCTGCCTTGATATATTGAAAGACCAGTGGAGCCCCGCCCTCACCATATCCAAGGTAAAATTTTTATTGCATATGCAAGAATTATTTCAATAATAAGCGACGTTAAGATTGGATTAGATGTCCTGCAGACCACATCCTCGTGGGGTTCTAAATACAGTTCCAACTAAAGTTTCATGATGGAGCTTTACAAAAACGTCGTTCACATGATTATGATATTCGTAGCTTGGTGCATATGAAACCTGTGTCTACATGCCTTATCCCTTTTTGTAATGGTGTCATTTTAGATTATTGGCATCTATATTCTGTGCGCTACAGTTTTGAGTAGGTTGATGCACTATAGAATACTATAAAATTATGCTTGCTGGCAGATAGCCGAAGCCAGGAGAAGTAGTTGAACTAATAATAAACGGTTTACATTCAGGGTCAATAATAATAATAATAATAATAATAATAATAAAGTAATGATGATTTGAGAAACTGCCACACCAAATTAGGTCCATTGAGATGTGTTATCAGATCTTGAAAAGAGAACTAAAACGAACGAGAAAAGTGCGGTCTGTACCCATTTTGCATAAAATGCCTTGTTTTGATTTGGAGTGTGCCTTCACTTTTCAGGTGTTGCTTTCAATATGTTCCTTGTTGACGGACCCGAATCCAGATGATCCCTTGGTGCCTGAGATTGCCCATATGTACAAGACTGACAGGAACAAGTACGAGACAACTGCAAGAAGCTGGACTCAGAAATATGCTATGGGTTAGTTCATTGCTGAGGCTGTGTCTGAAAGGGAGGCTTCTTTTCTCATATTGTTGGATATTTCGAGTAAATGTGTGAAAGAAAATACGGTCTGTTCTTCTCATAAGTGGACCTGAGGGAAGAGTTCTGAATTCTGTCCTCCTTGGAAACACGGCTCTGCTTTAAATGATTAATATGCAAAATTGTCCTTTTTGATTTTGATCAACTCGTTTAAACATCACGTTCTCCTCTTGCCCTCTCATAGGACTTTCCTTCTAATTGCTGAGCGACTAACAGTATCTCTAATCCAATGCTAAAAATTTCATTGCCAATATTAAAATTTAGCATCTGGATAGTATAACCCTTATCCTGTGCATTATAATGTTATTCCTGGTTTCAAAAATTTGACAGGTGATACGCCTTGTGTCTGACTTCTTTTCAGGGATAAGCATATACCAAAATTTGTCCTTCCTAGCTCACCTTTTCTCCTTCTTGTGTCCTCATGAGAATTTTGCCCCGTTTTAAGACAATCTAGAATAAATCGTTATTCTCCCTCACTAGAGAGCTTTTCGTCTACATTTCCCATTCCCAAAAGTAAAACCACGGATTTTTTTTTTTTTTTTTTGAAACAAAGAAAGGAATGAAGAAAGAAACCATAACACAACGTTAACTCACTTTAATTCTAGTGAGCCAGGCGAATCCTGAGTCAATGGCCCAACTAAATTTTTTTCTGAAATATAGCTTGGGCCATTCCGGAGCCTAGATCGGCTGTTCTGATCTTTGAAACAAGTTGTGGTTGGTCTTCTCAAATGGGCTCTCCTTTCACGTGAGGCATACCTGAGCTTTCCCTCACAAAGTCAGGTCAAATAGGATATATTACAATAATTTAAAATGTTCATAGTATTCAAGCAATATATATATATATATTCAGAGTAAACTATTAAAGTTAGAAATTTAGAAAACAACTCAAAACTATCAAAAGGTAACAAATTTGGGAACACTAGTGCTAAATGCTTTTACTTTTTAGCTTGTGTTTGTCAATCAAGTTTGGCTTAGTTTAGTTTATATTTTTTTTTATCTTTTTATGAAAAACCAATAAAATTTTATACTCAATTTTGAAAGTTAATTAAACTTCTTCAAACTAAACTAAACTAAGTTTAGACTAAACTGGTGATCAAATCCTTTTACCTTTCCCTTTTGACATGAAAGTTTGTTAAGCATAATTTATTTGATTAAAAAAGAAAACTTGAGAGTGGGGATTTGAAGCCTACTACTGTTAATCTATATCCGCAAGTTGCAACCACGTAACTTATTTATTTGATTCTCAGCAAAACGAGAAAAAAAAAAAAAAAAAAAAACTCATTTGACTGCAAAAAATAGTCACAACAGTGTGAGCTGCTTCAATGAGAGGTTCTGTTTTTGGGCAACTTGCGCAGCTCTGAATTCTGACGCCAATGAGGCAAACAAATAATTTTCAGACAACTGTGGTAGCCGTTTTGTTGGACCAACTCCCCAAAAGCCGTCTAAACAGGGGCAAAGGAAAACGCAGGTTCGTTAACAAAAAGACCCTATGACATGACCTTTTCTTTCTTTTTTTTTTTTTTTTTTGAAAGATGACCTGACAATTTTTTTGGGTCTACACAACATCTAACATAACACACACTGAAGCTTCCTAAAAAACGACACTAGAGCAGCTCCAATTACAAAACACCCAAATTCAATTTGTGCCCAGATAATTGCCTTAATATTGCAACTAGCCTCTGTGCTCAGCAGTCAGACCAAGTGGGCATTGCTGAAAATTATGAGTTTGTCTATATATATATATACATATATATAACTTAAAATATATGCTTTATATATTATCTTCACATACACAAGGTGACAAATTCTGTGATAATAGGCCACAAACACTCTAAAGTCTAAAGTGATAAGCCTATTTATTATTATTATTTTTTAAAACCATATTCTTTGCTTTTTCTTTTTTGCTTTTCTGATTTTTTTTTTTTTTGGACTAAACTACAATGACTAAAACGAGTCTAAATTCTCAAACAGACAAATCCAACTAGGCTAGTACTAGGTCTTTGGGACGACATTTCTTCGCTTGTGGTTCTGGGTTTGTTTTCCTTCGCTCAGAGGCTCTTTTCAAGTATTAACTAGAAGGCTCTCAACAAAACAGACATGCCTTTTTCCTTTCTGTTTCACAAGGACTGAAAAGATGTCTAATGTTGCCCTAGAAGGCCTTATAATAAACGTCTAGTAGTTTATTTGATTTGGAACTATATATTCAAAGTCAAATATTGCAGACAACGTTCAAGAACATCTGCTTTGCTATTGGACCAAAACAAGGGTAGCTAAGAGCTTCCTCACCAATCTTACAATAACACTTGGTGGTTCCTAATTCGTGTAAAAAAAAAAAAAAAAATTTAAACTTAGGCTCCGGAAAATGAGAATTCCGTATTAGTTATGGAATATCAAGTTTTGTAAGGTTTGTGTCCATTTTTATTTTTATATGATTTTGACTAGATCTGATATTAAGGGGGCATTTGGATAAATATTCAATTTTAATTTTACTCAAATACAATACAATTTTACACCAAACACAAATTTTACAACAATGCTACGAAAACAATTACTATTCAAAACATTTTTAAAACAATCACATTAACTTTTCAATTCCATTATTTATCTCTACTTTTACCAATCACATCAACTTTTCAATTCTAAAATACTTTTCATCCAAACACACATTTTATTCAAATACAAAACAAATACTTTTCAACCAAATACAATATTCAAATACAATAAAAATGCAATGCGTTTACCAAACGCCCCCTAAGAACATCAACTTAAAAAGCTCTATATATTCAGATAACATGGATTGTACAAAGTCCATACAATACTGATTTAGTTACACATCTCTAGATCTCCTTATGAAATATCAACGGTCTTAGGAAGATTATTGCAAAAACATGTTACGTTATTGTAATTCATGCCAACCTGGCTTAGAAGGGTTAGGATGTTGACAATTTTTATTTGCATTGTATCCTTCGCTTAAATAAAATCGGCCTTCAACATGTTTAGAGGGCTTTGAAAAGAGATATAATAACTTTCCCTTATATACATCTATGAAATGTGATTTTTTTTTTTTTTTTGGTGACATCTAGCAATGCAAAGCATCATAAAATTTGTTCATTCTAATGGGAAAAGAACAAGGGAAAAATCACAAACCCTTGTAAGTGTATTAGGAGATAATAACTATTTTTTTAACAAATGATAATTAAAAAAAAAAACAATAATTCGACCTACAAATGAAAATGGAGTTTAGAACATTTGTCTTTAATCAAGATCTATTCTTTTAGATTTCTTGTTTTATTTGCTGTCCCTTCAATAATTTTATATCAAATCATCTAAATTTAAGAATTTAGTCATATAAGAAGCACTAAATACTAAAAATTCTTAAACAAATTGATGAGATATCAAAATACTATTAAGCGAATAATTATCAAGACGGGATAGTGGGATAGTATATTTGAACTCATGTGTCTTGAGGAGTGCTCAGCTCAACAAACAAAACAAAAAGGAGTCTAAGAACCGTGCACTGTGGGCTGTGCCTCCTCTGCGTGTTCTAAGAGGCAATGTTCCCCATAAAAAGAAAAAAAGAAAGAGAGAAAAAAGGCAAATGAAAGCTTAGTTGTATATAATACATACGTATATGTATATTGAGAAAAAAGCTTAGTTGTATCTCAGTTGCAATAAATGATATTAATATTTTATTGCATGGGGCACAGTGACCTCTGTCCTTTTATGTCTAACAATGTTGCATTTGGAGTTTTTAATCAAAAGGCTGTCCAATTCTAACTTTCCCTTCTTTCATTCTGATTCCCCCCCCCCCCCCACAATTTTTAAGTTAGCACGTGGAAACCTTAATGAACAAAATCAAGTTCAAATTAACACAATCAAGACCTCCTTACCCGGCAAACAAGTCGTGCACACGAGTTGGAAAGGACTCGGTCCCATAAAATCCGGGCCCCTCTAATCCCTACTTTAATCACCATTACTCCACTTTGGCGCCTTTGTCTCTGATGAAGACAAAGAGTGACAATCACATACGACTAAATCCCACTTAAATCATCACATAATACAATGTTAGTGGATTGCGTGGCACCATTGTCTATCCGTCGCCACATGGACGCCGATCGAGAAGAAGTTGCTAAGGTAGATTTTGTCTCGAGTTCGATTAGTTAATTCATTTGTTAAATGTTATGGGATGTTAATCATTCCTTAATCATTTAGTTATTGTTGTATTAGTTGTTATCATTCGTCCATAATTTGTTTGAGCCAATCTCCATTCCATTCAAATGGGTAATGGTGTTTGCATAAAAACATGCTGTCCCCAAATCATATTATCTCTACTAAACCATTATTGTCATTATTATTAAGTTTGCACTCAAATAATAAATTCATTAAAACAATGAATGGCTCTTATTTAAGAACTTTACGCATGACAAAATGTGGTATTTAGTATAGTGTTTGATGGGTGTAATTGCTTCATTTTCTTTTTTTGATTGCTTTCACACCCCCACACCCCACCCCCCTTAAGATGGCTCATTAAATATGGAATGTCACTCACTATACACAAAATTCTGTTATACGTTAGAAAAAAGACCCAATAATCTAACAAAAAACATTAACTCATAGACAACTTGTATTCAAATTTAAAAAAAAAAAATCTTAATTGGACAATCAATGCTTTAAGAGAGAGAGAGAGAGAGAGAGATAAAACTATAAAAAACAATTGAAACCAAGAAAAATTTGGTGGTCCAAAAATAAAGGCCAATAAGAAAGGGGAAAATAATAGTGAAGGAGACAAGTTTGATGAGAATTAATGCAAAAGATATGAACATTGAACCTAACCCATTTAAGAAGAGTTAAAAACATTCATTCCAAAACTTGATAATATCCCCTAATTTTTGGCTACATAAACTACACCCCTCCCCCCCCAACCCCTCAAAACCCCTTAATTTCAGGGGTTTTGGACCACTTTTTTTTTTCCTTTTTTTTTCCCTCTTCGGTGTAGTTTGTCAAGCACTTTTGGTTTGGAACTGAGATTGTTCCTCAATAAATAATATATTAGGAAATAAGAAAAAACCCAACTAACTGCCAAAGGCTCAATTTTTATTAGTACACTAACGCATTATGATATGGTTCGGTAGGGACTTGGGTCCAGAGGAAGCTTCGACGATATTGTTCCTCCACATTCTTTACAACACCAATTTCCTCCTTTAAAACATATATTTAAAAAACAAAAAAACAAAAAAATAGGAAAGAAGGGGGAAAAAGAAAGGTGTCGTTTGATTGGAGCCACTGACACGTGGCGGTGGTGGGACTTGAGAATCGTGAGCGGCGCCGGTTAAGGACTATTTCGTATAGGATTGGGGCCCACTATTTCTTGCTGTTTTATTGGGTGTCTTCGAATTTCGAGACAGCCCTGCAAGTTCGTTAAAACTTTTAATTGTGTTTGTAATTGTGTTCTACCCCGCTAAAATCTTCTTCTTCTTCTTTTTATTTTCTTTTCTTCACATTCTTTTAAGGATCACATTAAGTGCCGTTTGTTTATTTAAAATTTTGATTTTAGTTTTATTTTTTTAAATATTAATAAAAATTATAATTAAGTCAATCAATTTTGACTCAAAATTTCATTTTATTCCAAACTCGACTCGTGAACCATTTAAGTCTTAAAATCTTTTTTTTCTTCTTTAATTGTGATTATGAGGATTTGAATTTTGTATCCCATAATAGAATAAGATGTCAAATTATTGTTTAATTATGTTTATAATCGTTATATTAATCTCTTCTAAATGACTTAGAATGACAATTATTAATTAATTATTTTAAAAAAAAAAGCCAATTAAGAAATGAAGTTTCAAATAAGATCATGGTTATAAAGCTCTGGTTCTAATTTTCCTTTTTCTTTATGTTTCTATAGGTTGATTAAAGAGTTAGTTTTTGTGGTTAAAAAAGGTACACAAGAACATTAAAAGACGTTGGAAAATTTAAGACGTTTAGTACAAAGGCGTGCAAGTCTATCGGTGACTGTATACCCAAAAAAAAATGAGAACTTTGTTGTTTGAATGATAAATATTGGAGCTTTTATTATTAGCAATTTGGCAGGTGTGTTGTTAGGTAGTGATTGGTGAATTTCAAACAATAAGCATACTTGCAATTATGTGGGAAGATAGAATAAATAGTACTTCTGAAATTTTCCAAAAAGACAAAAACACATTAAAAAAAAAAAAGAAAAAAAAAATACACGAGCTAAAGTAACGGCTGGAGTGAGGATGAAAATATATTTAAATGGAAAAATTGCCAGTCCCGGAGCATTATAAGGGTGTCTTCAACCTAATATGAACAAGAAGTACAATATATGTTTGTATATATGTATAAATGTATTTATTTATATATTAAGTAGATCTTTGTGTGTACCATCGTGACTTAAAAGTCAAATATATAGCTTGACGTATAGTTTTTTTCCCCCTAATAAGATGATTCCTAGTTCATTTGGATATTGTTAGTGTAATTTTTTACTACATGATTCAATAGAGTCTGGAATTTATTATTACCAAATTAAGCATTGAGTAGTTGCGGACATAACTTAATAATAATACCACATCTAATTATACTTAAAATGTAGAGTTTGAATTCTCCACTTTTAAATTAAAAAAAAAAACATATGCATTGCTTTTCAATCCCTATTCACCTAATTTTATAAAATAAAATATAAATTGAAAGAAACACAAAGCTTAACGGAAAAATTAAGGAAAAGAAGTTTACGTTTCAACATTTTTTTTTTGTCTAAAGCTATTTTAATTCAATGAGTCAAAGTGCCAAAAAAAAAAATCCCTTCCTAATGAGTGGTACAAAATTTTGGGTTGGTAATTTGTCAACTTTTTTAATTGAGTGTGAGAGTATTCGAACTCTACACTTTAAGGTGGAGTGGATGTGAAATTCTCACTAAATTATATTTTTAATCGCTGTTAATTTGTCAACTGAATTCTCCTTAAAGCGACTTTGTTGAACACAACTTTTTTTTTGTTTAACAAAAAAGTGTAAAAATTAAAATTTCAAAATTGAATGTGAACACAGATCCCATTCAATTATCAATTATCACTCTATCAGTTCATCCACTATGGATATTAACGACACCATAGAAACCAACTATCACTTTTATTTGTATTAATCAACCTATTATATAAACGACCACTACATGAAAGGAGAAAAAAAAAAAAACTTTTTGATCACAAGATTTTATTTAACACTTTTAGTCATGATATTATTGTTTGATTAAATGTTACTCTTAGTCATATACTTGTGACTGAAATGCATTTATGTGCAATTAAATCATTCTACCTATAAATGTTACAAGAAGTTATTGTGGCTAATATTTATTTGTTTATTATTTTTGTAGTAACGTTGTGATCAAATGCACCAAGAAACATGTTAAAATGAGAAGACTCCACGTGAGTCTTGTACTCTTCCTTATTGTTCCGTACAAAACATATATTTTTTTAAAGGTGCGGAGTGATGTTTCTAATGTTTCATAAACGCATGATTGATCAATAATAATAACTCGGAAAAAAGTGCAAATATTGGTTTTAGTGCTAATTAATTGACTCACATTACAACAATGGAAAACAGTCAAATCCCAATGGACCAAAAGAAACACAAGGATTCCTTCTACACACGCATACATACATACATATATATATATACACACACACACACACTATACACATTTTTCTTAAATTGAGGTGAATTCTTCTCCATTTTCGTGGCCCGAAGAAATATTGCATCTAGGGGATGATGCACATTGACCTTGTTTCTCTCTAAGACAAGTTTGAGATATAGCAAAGTTGCAATAAGAAAATGGTGCAAAATTTAGTGGTTTAAGAAGCCAAACAAAAACATCAATTATGAGTTTTGCCATGTGGATTGGACTATATGTGACCTCTACAATGTTGTTATTATTATTATTATTATTATTATTATTATTATATCATCATTATTATTTGTCGAATTCCATGTACTTGTTTGCTTGTTTTTTAATCTATGGTTTTCTTGGCCACCACAGCTCACAATTCGGAGCTATGGCAAAGCACTAGACAAAGTCCAAGAAATACCTACAGAGTTTTTTTTTTTTTTTTTTTTTTCCCTCATTGATAATCCAAATGCCCATTTTCTTGTACCATCCATTGGATCTCAACACTTCTGAATTTAATGTTTAAAATATGTGGTCGTTTGGTTTTAATGGGACTTTTCTGAGTCTAACTAATTTCAATGCTTGTTCTATGTATGATTATTTTGGAACATTTAAGAAACAACTAAAGAAATAATTCCTATAAAATTTTCCTTTTAATAGCCTCTAGATATATTTTAATTCCCACGAGTAAATGCAGTGAAATTTCTTTACAAAATTTTTAGGAAAAATATAGTCATACATATATATGTGTATATCTGAGCAATATCTGAGAGATAGTTACTGCTATGGCTTTATATACCTTGTGTTGCTCATAGACTACATTTAATTTTTATGACATTTCACTGGTTATGCTCCATATTTTTTTATAACATTTCATTGGTTCTGGTTTAGTTGAGGGTTCAGACAAAAATCTTTCTAGTTTTGTTGTGCTGATCAATCTAGTTGAATATCTGGGCATGCAGTGAATTGGATGTTCCTGCATGAAAATAAAATAAAAATGTCAATGCCCAAGGTAAACCAAATCGTACAAGTAAGTGTTTGGTGATACATATGTGTGTGTGAGTATATATACATATATTGATAAATTGTTTGGTGATATTATTGTTGTCTTAAAGTGTCTGCAATTTTGGACTTCATTTTATTCCACAACTGCATCACTTAGCAGTCTTAATTCACCATTATGTACATAACTACAAACGTGGAGCTATCTTAGCATGTATTTGTCTAATCACTTGAGTTGGGAAATAATCCAAAATTGACTATAACACGAAGCGGCAAATGATTGTTTGATATTATCCAATTTGCATGACCAAAAATCTCCATCCACGTACTAACAAATGAAAAATGTGTACGCAAACACATGTTCATGATAGTGAAGCCTCAACAACCAATCATTAAGTGACAACTAATAACCACTGACTTAGGAGGAGCTTGGAATTAATGCTTTTTTGTTAGGAATCACAAAAAACAAAAAATAAAAAATAAATACACATAAAAAATTTATAATGATTATATTAATTAAAGTTCTTTTTTCACTTTTAGTCACTAAAAAAACATTTTACCTTAATTTAAAAACATTGTTTGATACCTTAATTTAAAGCTTCACATACTCAACGCTCTGAATTATAAGGCAAATAATACATTGAAGAGTACTCTAATAAATGGGTTAGTGAAATATAGAAATACAAAACTCAGATTTTTTTGGAAGTAATATAACTATTATAAGAGAAAAAAGGTACAGCAAGTTTGTGCTTGTGGCTGTGGCTGCTACAAGTCCGTAGTGAGTTTAGCAAGTAGTGTGTGGGAGGCATCAGTACCTGTCGAGAGAGGAATACAAAAATATTAGCTGTGCTTTAAGTAAAGTGGACAAATCGTGAAAGAAACAAGCAGGACGGCTGATTTTGTTTTCATTTACACGTTTTCATAGGAATTGCTGGCCCACGTACCGATTAATACAACTTGCAATCTTAGCTCCTTAACGAACCTAGGCTACCATGCTTCATTTCTCATTTTTATCCTCTTCAAAAGTTTATGTTTTTTAAAAACTTTATCCTTCTATGTATGTATTCATTGAAATATTAGACTCGATTTGTCGCTGTATGTATCCATTCTGTGATGTTTTGTAAGATTACTATTTAATTGGGGTCATTTTTAAAATTTGTCAAAATTGGATTTGTATATTCTTTGATTTCGATGATCTCTTACCTAGAAAATATTTAGTAAAGGTCTTTTCAGAAATAATCGTATCCTCTAGAAAATACTTCCATATTGCAATGAAGGTAATGTTTTTATTATACTTTACGATATAATACAAGGCAGAATTCTACTCTATTACTAATTGTTGCATATTCGTGATTAGTTTAATTATAATTACATGATCATGTTATGTTTACTTATTGTTTAATTACAATACAAGTTTTATTTTTCTATCTATATAGTTTAGAAAAGCTCATTTTTAACAAGTATTGTAGCACAGAAGCTTTCATGACTTTTCATTTGACAAACCAATTTATCCCATCTTAGGAGAGGGGGAAAAAGAAAAAACTGAAAACGAAATAGAAAAGGTGGAAAAAATGTCTCTATACATCAACGTTATCATAATGCATAATTTAAAACATATGGCCAATAACAAGGTTGGAAGGGTCATTTCAAGCAAACAAGTGGAATAGGATGTAGAATCTCGTAAAGATTCATGAGGGATGATAGGAGACGTCGTTGTTGGTATTAGCACTTTTCTTTTAGGTTTTTTTTTTAATATATATATTTATTTATTTGCATTAGTGCATCCTAAAGTTATCGTAAAATTATAATTTGTATTTTAAATTTTTAATTTTGACAATTTATACTATAAACTTACAAATTTATAGCAATTTACATCATATTGGTAAACTATTGATTTTTTAATGAAAATTGACATTTTACTTGCACATAGATTCTTAATTAAGAGCATAAACTTTTCTTTTTAATGAATGTTAATCAGAATATATATTTATAACAAAGTTAACTCAAACTTTTCTATTTTGATACAACCTAATTAAAAATGTTAACCTTAATAAATTTGAGTTAACATAAACAAAAACAATTATTCAGGTAATGAATTAACAACTCATGTACAAATTACAATGTCAGTTTCTTTTAAAAGATTAATATTATTATCAGTAGGTGTAAATTGCTATACATTTACAAGTTTATAGTGTAAATTACCAAAATTAAATTTTCAAGGTGCAAATTGGGATTTTATAAATAAATTTAAGGTGTACTAATACCAAAAAAACCTTTTTTTTTTTAACTGAGTTTGTATTAGTTCTTGATATTTAATCTTACATGTAAACTATTTGAATTTGTCAAATTTTCACAAAAAAAAAATGGAAATTTACTTCCTTTTATCACATTAGCTTTAAAATTAAGGGTAAAAACATTTATAGAAGAAAACTAATACTTCTAAAATATTTCTATTGAAACTATAAATATTTGGAAAAACGTATGATTTATTTTTCTTTGATAGAGATAGAGTTTATCTTCTTTACAATCTTAACTTTAAATAAAAGCTCACAAAATCAAAACATATATAATTTCTATCTAAATTTTGACAGAATACTAACAAAAAGACTATTTGCGAAACATGAGACAGAGAAATAATGTATAACTCAGGGATCATTGTGAAAATATCATTTAAAGAGACGAGAACGTTTTTTGTCACAAGGTTGACACATAAGTAAGCTGTGTGGGGAGCTTCCGAATGTGTAGACGTTACTAGCCTATAGCCTGTTGAATTTAAAGGGAAAATGACATTGCTTATTTATTGTAAACACCTAAACTTGTCATACGCTATAAAGGAATTTGGCATGGCGAAAATTAAAGCACCAGTTTTGTTCGGTTTAGTTCATTATTATTCATGCTATCTACGTATGTATTTTTAATTCTTCCTTCTCTTGTGTTTTTATTTTTTCTCTCTTTTCCATTTTTTTCCCCTCTTTGTTTTCAAAAGAAAAAAAAAACAAAAGAAAGAACGAAAAATTAAGCTCAATGGGGTGGACTGAGTTTTTTTTTTTTTTTTCCTTAAGTAACTTTTGCTCATGCATAGAAGCTATTTGTAAGATTCGTTTTTATATTATTTACCAGATTTATTTAATTAATTGGACTGTCTTATTTATTTACTTGCTTTTAGTAAGTAATTAATCCAATTAATTAATTACGAAAAGCAAGTAAATAAATAAGATAGACAATTTTAACGAGGTTCGATTTCCCTATTCCTCAAGGTCACTTCTAGACGTTGAACACTTCACTAACTATCAAAAGATTACAAGTACTAATGGGCTTATGTAATCTAAAGACTCCTTCTTTGTTATTACCGTCGGTCGTCTTGAATCCAGTTAATGAACACATTCAGCAAGATCCCCTTGCAAGCAATGTTAAAATCCTTTCAACCGTTATTGTCTCCTCCCAAAGACTTCAAATCTTTTTCTTGAAAAACGCAGAGAATATAGAAAGCTTCAAAATCACCAAGAACTCAAAATCACACAATCATAGCTCTTGCTCCCTATCCCAAGGACGAATATTTGGAGTCTTTATATAGAACTCTAAAGATCTCCTACAGAATCTTAGATTTATTTTGAATTTTGAAAATGTTACAGATAATGTTACAATATCTTCTGTAAAAACCTCAAAATTTCAAATTTCAAATCCGCTAAATTTTAAAATGCAGATATTATTCAAATATTATCCAAATCCACTTCTAAATATATTTGCACATTTTTCCCAACTAAAATTAGAACTTATATAGGCAGATCTTGTGTTTTTTTGAAATCTTAATTTAAATAGGATTAGGAAATCCAATTTAAATTCGTTTTCTCTTCTTCAAGCTTATCCACTCCTTAAATATCTCCTCAAATCCTAATTCAACTTGATTTGCCATGATTCTCTTAGTCTAAGTCGAAATTCAAAAGATTTTCACGTTGTTGCAGCAGATTTTCATGATATTACAATAGGTGTTATAATATCCTGTAAAACAACCTGCACTGAACTGCTAAACCTGTATTCAAATTTCTTAAAATTTTTTATTTTTTCTAAATTGTCATAAATGTCAATACTGAAAAACCTAATACTATTTTTGTCTCAAAATTAAATGGAAGAGTACTTTAAACCAAAGAGTTGTGGTACTGTCAATTGTACGCTTATTTTATGCCTAATTTAGATAGTAATTCATGTTGTAAAATGGTAAAAACGGAAAGCCCGTAAGAAGCAATTGATATAAGGAAACTGGCTTAGTGAATATTATATATTCAAACACCATAAATAATGTTCATAAGAATTGGAATAGAAATAAATTTATAGTATATTTAGCACATGGTCGGCATAGTCCATGCACTTTATTTGTACCGTATTCTTTCTTTCTTTCCTTTTTTAGTTTTTTAGTTGTTTTCTCATTTAATAGAACGAATTATGACTCTACTATCACTTTATAGTTAAAATTGAGTACACTCAACATTTAATAATAAAAAATTGTGTCTTATATTTAATATATTTTCCTGTTGATTTTCTTTAACTCTGTTGAGGTTCATTTCATATCGCTTTGACATAGCAGAAATTCAATGATAATCATGGTAAAAACAAACATAAAAAATACCCTTTTTTTAATAAGATTTTGTGCCACAATTATTTTCCAGACCAATGAGCAAACAATGATAAACAACATTGCAAAATTGTCAATTATCATTCCATTTTAATCAATCACAAATTCATATGCTAATAATTTTTTACCGCTTTGCGGTTCATTTCATGTTGCTTGACACAGTAGAAATTCAAATTAATAATAATGGTAAAGCAAACCAAAAGAAAAACACTTTTATATCAATTTGAACCATGATTTTTTTTTTAATAACAATGATCAAGCAATGCTAATATCATTTCTCTCCTTCGTTTAAAAATAAAAAATATTCTTGCGTGATCATTATTACATATCATTTTAACCAATCTCAAATTCATAGTTCAATTGCAAGAAATCCTCGTTGTAATGTAGAATATCAAATTATTTTACATGACAGCTTTTAACTGATGAAAAAAATTTAATAAAAAAAAAAGTCTAAATAGAAACAACTGGGTGATTTGCAAAAGCTAATAATGACAATAGACGATCGCCCAAATTCTGACGGCTGAAATTGACTGCCAAGTAAAAAGGGTGCAATCACGGCCAATCACTATTCGGACTTTGACAAACGATCACCAAATACTAAGACAAAGACCATGTCCTACTTTTTCAACAAGCGAACCAATCAGAAGATGAAACGTGTCAAGCTAGTCGAGACTAAGCCCCACCTAGATAGCACCAAAACACTCGGAGTGTGAAAAGGCCAAAAAGGTAAAAACAGTGAGGAGGCGAGAAGAGAGAGGAGGGAAGAGAGGCGAGCGTGCATGGTTTTAGCGCAGTTAGTTATAAGTGGTGCGACATTCGATGGTGCCTGCCACGTTACACTTGGGTGTAAATGATAAGGTTAAAACCCAAAATGGTTACACTACGAGGCTAGTAATTGTCATTTACCCCCTACAATATTACCAAAATCACTCCTAAAGTCGTTTAAAAACCCCAAATAACCCAGAAAAAAAAAAAAAAGAGAGAGAAGACTGTGGAAACGACCCTTTAAATTATCGTATACACGTTGTTATAGATATAATCTAAGTAATATTATACTTTATTTTATCTAGAATTTAAAATATCACTCTAAATTTTAAAAAAAATGTTTTATTTATTTATTTTAATTTTTTAATTGAATTTTTTACCCTTTTTATTAATTTAATTAAAAGTAAAAAAAAAAAAAGAAGTTTGTCCACATATGTTCTTTCATAGGTGGAATCCTACAAATCACCCTGTAAGTTAAATCGCTCAAACAAAAAAAAAAAAATTTTTCTAATTTGAATTGAGAAATTAATGCGTTGTAGTTTTGAAAACAATATATATGTATATATTATTTTAAAAAATGAAAAATACATTTTTATTTGCTTGGAAGGAAATATACAATTTAAATGGGATAAAATGAATTTAAACGCAGGTGCTAAACAAATTGTAAGAAATATGAAAATTTCGAGTCTGTCTTGAATTATTTATATTATAATTACTTGTTTTGTATGTTTTTTAATTTTGATATATCTAATATTCATATATATGTCCCTCTTCAAAAAATAAAAATAAAAAAATAAATACGTCCCAATACTTTAACAAGCTCATAAGAAGTAAATAGTAGTAATTAGTAGGGGCATTTACTGGGCATAAAGATAATTAAACAAAAAGTTGCTCAGAGTGTGTTAATTAATAATTAGTTAAAAAAGGGAGAAAAAAATATTCAGTCAAAGGAGGACTAAGGACCGTAAGTAGGCCCATGTGTCTACCTCACGTGACTTGAATCCCATCCCAAATTCCGAGAATATATTAATTCTTTTGCTGAGTCAGCCACTTTCCTTCTAACCGACATTTCCCTCACCGTTGGATCCCCATGACCGTACCTTTCCCGCCACGTGGAAGAATCGCTCGTTACCGCTTTATGCGGCGTCTCGTAAAATATTTGGCGGACTCGCCGGAATCTGTCACTATTCGACTCAGTGACTAGCCCCCGGTGGGACCCATTGATTCCATATTTGACAAATCTTTCTTAAAAATGTTAAAATCAAATAACAAGCAAGGAAAGTTTTACAGTGCGCTGTCATTGGAACAATATAAATTTTATTTAAATATAAAAATTTTATATTTAAATATAATTTTTTTTAATAACATTACGAAAATATTTTTTATTTTTTTATTTTTCAAAACAATAATATTAATTTTTTTATTCTAATTTTTATATTTTTATTTTTATTAATCATGTCAATTTTTAATTTTAAAATATAATTTAAATAATTTTTATTTAAACATATATTTTATTTATGTATAAAATAAATATTTTTTAACTAAATACAATATTTAAAAAATAAATTACATTTAGTATAATTAAAATATGATACATCCATTAAAAAAGAAAAAAAAAAGTTTTGGAAATAAAATAATTAAATGGCATTAAAACCAGGTTTTACCAATTACGGCTGTTTGGTGGATCCTATAAAGAAGCTGGGTTCCTCTATCGACTCACCCAACCGTGTTTCTTCTTTTCTGTGCAATATTACCTCTCTCTCTCTCTTTTTTTTTCCCCCCAATTTTCTTTCCGAGATTTTCCGGGAATCTGAGAGAAAATATTCGAACCTGTGGGTGTTTGTTCAAGGTTAGCATTGGAAAAGTTTTGCTCTCACTAACAGGGAGTGAGTCGCCGAGTGAGAGAGGCTTTTGCCTTTGTGATTCGGAGCAACATTTATTCCATTTGTTTCCTTTCCCGTAAAGCCACTACTGCCGCCGACGCACACAGACCTCATCTCTCCCTCCTTTTTTCCCACCTCTGAAAGCTTTCCCAGAAAATTTCCCTCTTTTCTTTTTCTTTTTTATTTTCCTCTCCTTTTTCTCACTCTATACATATATATATATATGCGTACACACATACACACATAATCTCTCCTTTTTTCCGTACCGTGGGTTCCCCACCATCTCTCTCCCTCTCTAAAAAAGCTTGGTCCTGGGGTTAATATCTTCTCTGTTTTATGATTTTTCTCTCGTCACGCTCACGCTCTTTTCTCTCTTTTCTCTCTCTCTCTTTCTGGGTGTGACTTTCCGTGAAATTTCTCGTCCTTTAATAAACGCTTTTAGAGGGGGGTGGCACTCTTTTTTTGGTTTAATTTAAACCTCCATCGGTGGTCGAAAGAGAAGAGGATTGCTCTTCGTTTTAAGGCTAGTTTAGCTTCTCATTAACGTGTCCCCTGGTTCAGCTTTCTTTTCTTTTTTCTTTCTCTTTTCTTATCATCTCCTTTCTTTATTCTCTCCTCGTGTCTAGGCTTGTCTCAAAAGAATATTTTTTCCTCTATCTATTTCACTCCCAAACTTCGCTTTCAAATGCTCAAAAAACCACCACTACTGGGAATCTGAGAAGCTTCTTCTCTTCCTGTTACTCTGACTCTGAGAGGCCATACCAAAAAAAAAAAAAAAACAACAAAAACAAAAACAAAAAATGAATCGAGGAGGTCCTGGTCCAGTGGTGAAGTACACTGAACACCGCAGCCACACGAAGCTCACCCCCAAGTTCTCTAAATCCTCGGCTTCGACGGAAATGGCTGCGAGGCCGAGGATTGTGAGGATTTCCGTCACCGACGGCGACGCCACGGACTCGTCCAGTGATGAGGAAGGAGAGGCGGTGCTCTGTCGCCACCGAGTGAAGAGGTTCGTCAACGAGATTACGATTGAGTCATGTTCCAGAGAGAGCGACGCCGTCTGGAGGGGTGGGAACAGGTTGTTGAAGAAGAGGAGGCCGTCGTCGTCGTTGGAGGCGGCGGCGGTGGGTATCGGAGGAAAGGGGAGGATGGTTCCGGGGAAGTCGGTGGTGAGGAAGAAGTTCCGCGGCGTAAGGCAGCGGCCGTGGGGGAAATGGGCGGCGGAGATCAGAGACCCGCTCCGCCGTGTGCGGCTGTGGCTCGGGACCTACGACACGGCGGAAGAGGCCGCCATGGTCTACGACAACGCGGCGATTCAGCTGCGTGGACCCGACGCGCTCACCAACTTCGCCACCACTCCGCCGACGGAGACCAAGCCAGCGCCGGCGGCGAGCTCCGGGTACAACTCCGGCGAAGAGTCTCACAACAATCACCACCACAGCCTCTGCTCTCCGACTTCCGTACTCCGCTGCCCCTCGCCGTCGAACGAGGAGGCCGAGTCTCAGAGCCTGAAAGGAACGCGAGAAAGGGGCGACCTACGAGACGACTCGTGCGTGTCGAAGAACTTCTCGGAGTTCTTGTCCTCCGAGCAGTCGAGCTTCGAAACGTTCATTCCCGACGATATTTTCGGCTTCCAGAGCTCGATTCCCGATTTCTTCGACCCGACGGTGGTTTTGGGTGGAGATTTCAACGACATTTTCGCCGGCGATTCGAGTTGGGATTTCGGGTTCGGGTCCCGAAATTTTCAACCGGACGATTACTTCCAAGATATCGGCGATCTATTCAGCATAGATCCTCTCGTCGCTCTTTGAACAGACATTTTCAGTCCCTTCGTTATCAAACTCCCAATTTTTGGCAAAGTTTTCATCGGCGAGAACTAAGGTTGTCGGATTCTGTATTTTGTGTGTGTGTTTTTTTGTTTTTTGTTTTTTTGTTTTATTTTTAAATTTTTAAATTTTGTGTGTATTATTGTTTATTTTGTTCTTAACTATATATATATATATATATCGATGTTAAACTAAGTAAAATCTCCGTCACAGCAACGGTGATGGACGAGTTTGGGTAACTGTATTTTGTAGTCTTCGTTTGTGTTTTAATTAATTTATTAATTAATAATTAATGTTAAATTGTTAATGAAATGCACGTGCCCACACAGTGACTCATCTCCTCGTGAGATACCAAAAAATATATATTCTGCTATTATTTATTTATTTATTTAATTATTTGTGTCGGTCTAAAAATAATATATTTAGGTTGTTCGTACACGTACTATGAACGTCCACGTGCTGAAGAGATGCGCTTTTTTCTTGTTCCTGCTCTGCTCACCCTGTCTTTGGTGGAATTTCTAGAGATCCACTCTAATTTAGAATTAGACAAAAAAAAAAAAAATTAAGGAATTAGTAGTGAATAATGGTAAAACAATATATAACCTTAAAAATTGGTACTGAGAGAGAAATTGGTTGAGAAAAAAAAGCAAAATTGTGAGACAAAAAGGCGAAAGAATATATATCAAGGAAAAGGGGAAAAAAAATAAAAAGTGGGACTGACATGGTCAGTGAGAAGACACGTGGCGAGAATTTGATGGAGAATTAGGATTGTGATAAAGCCAGGATTATGCGGTTATGGCCGTTACGTAGGATACCCATGCCTGCTTCTGGTTGCCGCTAGTGGGAGGCTAACAGATATTTCCCATCTTCCATTAACCACTAAAGTTTCCTAAATTTTGATTGCTGTGTCCGTACCTCTGTCGCTGAACCATTGTTTTGTACCAATTCTTATCCACCCTGCACCACAAATATCTTTTCTTTTACTTTTACTTTTTTTTTTTAACTTAATATTAAGTGGTTATAAATATAATATAACGATAACCCAACGTTAGTATAACTTTTTAATAAGGAAATACGGTTTTTATTTTTATTTTTTTAAACTCAAATATTATATTTTGTAACGGAGTTAGATGTAAAATTATCGAAAAGTTATGTGTGTTATCGTAAATTTAGGTAATTGAAATCATATCATGTCAACAAAAAAAAATTAGTATGGACATAGAATGATGTCAAATTAAGATGTGATATTTGAAATACATTTTATAGCCAGTAAATAAAATTCACCTGGTTCCGAATACGTTCTTCATATTTTTTTATTACTTTTATGAAAAGTTTTTTCTGCTGAGAAATTTGGAAGTCTTGCTAAAAAATGGAGAACTTTGACAAGTTTGGTGTTCTTCTTAAGATCGTGTGGTAGATAAGGTTACTTGGTTCATCATAAGAAAGTTAAAGGTTGTGCTAGTCTTTTTTATTCAACTTTCCGTGCTTTATTTCTGCAAAATATAGAAATGCATTTGCAGTTTTGACCTCCTAGAATTGTTTCTCATTCGCTTCCCTCCTCTTGGCAACCCAAAGGAATTGGAATGATCAAAGTTAACATCTAAGTTCGCCTCAAATCGACTTTGATATGTGAAATTATGCTCTTTTAATAAAGTTATTTCAATTTTTCTGTAATAAACAATTAATAGAAACAAAAATAACTCAACTTTAATAGAAAGTATGATCGTATAATGTGGAGACACAACTAAAAGTTTAATTTGGAGTATCTTAAGGAGAAATAAATTTGATTTTAGAATCAAGCATAGATTATATTTTTATACTTCTGCCTCCTTGAAAAATTGACAAGACGGACACTTGTTGTCTGGACAAACGTGGCTAAAATTCATTTATTTGATTTTGTTTCAAAGTAATAATAATATGCATTGCTACACACCGACTAACTTGTTTGTCTCTATTGAAATGGCTTGTAAATTTAAGCATATGTGAGTGGCATAGGCCCACGCCGTGGAGCTGGTGTATGTGTGGGTTCTGAAATGACTCGGACACTTTGCTTGGGCTGAAAGCTTAGCTGTCTCGCTGCCCTTTATGTCTTTGTTTGGAACAAAATACAAATAATGCAGCTCAAACTTTTTGGAAAATCATGCCCCTTTCCTATAATGGAAAATGAGAGAGAAAAATGATACCGAGGAATCTAGAGTTTATAGGGAAAAATATCCAAAACACCCTTGTATTTAGCTTAAATATCTATTTTACTTTTGTTGAAAGCGTTCCATGTTTTTCATGAAATCAGTCACAAAATTTTTTAAAGTGCCTAGACTGTCATTGCCAACTAATTTTTAATTCAATTTAAAACATTAATTAGACAAATATATTACATAAATGTCTCAAAAATTGAAATATTTGCTTGATCATTTTAAATTTAATTGTATGATTTTATAGTGAAATCATATTTAAAATAATATTTAATCTAGATTAGAAACGATATTCATATTATTAGTATTTTAAAAAATATATAATCATTTTAGGGGATATTTCATGACTTATTTTATACACAAATGAAATGCTTTAGGCATTTGTATACTACTAAGGCCAAAATTGTAATTCAAGCTAAATATAGAGGTGTTTCAATTATTTTTCCGAGTTTAGATTTAAAAAAGAACAAGCACTGAATCCCTTGGCATTTTTGGGGTGAGATCTTGTTGAAACTAGCCCTTGAGTTACAAGTATATGGTTGCATGACGGGAAAAGATCATTCTTAGTGAGATTTGGTATGGACCCAATATGGGCAAACATAGTGCAAAACCTAACCATTTTAAAGACAGTTTAAAACATCTCCCTTCAATCCCAATTTTTGTATGGGCATTATTCTCTTTAAAAGTTCATGCTTCAAATCAACGGTTGGGGCAAGACTAGGCTATGTTAATAGGAAACTCTAATCAATTTTTATTAAAAACCCATTTAAGTTTTCCATTAGATAAAAAATAAAAAATAAAAAAAATAAAAAATAAAAACCTTGTCAGAAGAGTTTGGCTCATATTGTGCCTAAACCTGAACCTCTGCAGAAGTAGAAAAAAACTGTCTCTGGCATAGGCAAAACCTCCATGCAGAAAATCCAAAGCTTATTGGCTTATATATACCTCATACAAGAGCCAAGACCTTAATTAATATATGCTTTGGCCTTGAAGTTATACCTGAAGACAACCGGCCTATATATGACTAATATGACAAACATGCCCTGAGTGAACCAGTATGTCTTTTTCTTTGTTTTGTTACTCTTTATTCATGCTAATGCAATCTTTATTTTTATTTTTATTTTGCAAAGAGTTACGGGTTCTTTAGCCTTATGTACATAGACCCTTGTGAATGGTTTTGATGACGTGTATATAAGTATATATAAATATATAAGGGCTACAGTAGATATGTCACTTTCTGATAGATATATATAGAGTGCGTATCACAAGATAGTGACAAATTAAAAAGGAGAATATGTAATTTTTTTTTTCCTGCATTACTCTGTTGCAAAAGCCTAATACTTGAATACTTTAAGGACTACTTAGGCGCCCAATTGAATGAATAGGTAGGGGACTACAATATCTATGACTGCCTCTTGAATTTAAGTCCCGGGTCCCCCACATTCATGTGCATTTTTTTCTCGACATTAGCCCAACCCAAAAATACCCCATCTTAAAAAAAAAAGAAAATATTATATATTTATATATATATATGTATAATAACAAAAAAGGATCATTAGTGAAATTTCATGACTTATTAATGAAAAGAAAATATCTAAAAATACCCCATCTAAAAAAAAAAAGAAAATTTTATTTTTTTTCTTTGTAACAAAAGAAGATTATTGGTGAAATTTTAGGACTTATTAATGCAAAAAAAAAAAAAAAAAAAAAGAATCTTGTCAAATTCTATTTGAAAATAGGTCTAACCTCACTCGCACCATCATGAGCTTGAAATTGCACATGTCCATTAACCGAACAAGATCATTAATTAAGGCTACTGAAAATCCAACCGGACGCATCCATTGTGAAAGCATTATTGGCAGTACTTATAAGAGGTTGACTTGAACAAGATTTATAAGAGAATTCTCGTGAGTAAGTTTTATCGTTTTACTCTATGCAAGACTCGTATAATAAAGTCACAAGTACGAATGGTCGTCCCAAGACCACCATGCCTGGACCATAGCACATGAACATTTACTCAATCATTGTGGCATCACACTTGTACATTTCAATATGATGCACCCCATCGTGGACAAGAACTGAAATATGGTGAACCTAAACCCATGTTGCATCACATTTCATGCTTGACCTTTTTTTTTTTTTTTTTTCCCCTCTTATTTGCATTGTACCATAAGGTACCTTTACTAGTAAGGCATATTTTTGATGTAGTATCAAGTTAAAATAACTGATAGAATCTGATACAAATCCAACACCGATAAGTATTTACATGTCTACATACTGAAATCTTTTTGAACCTCAAAACCGAGGCTTGGTGTCTTCTTTGGAACGGATTGTCTCACGATCTTTTATTAAGGCTGGTTGGTTGGTACACTCATACGGAATAAACGATGTATAGAGAGAAGAGTCACGGTTAAACTCTAGCCCCACAAGCCCAAGAGGCGAAGAAAATCAATGTCCTTAAGGGACAAGTACAAAATTCCAAAACTTGCTTAAGATTGACCCCCAGGAAACAAACAATCCAGAAAATCGTCTTTTGTTATCTTCCATCTCCTCATAATCAATCCTGGCCGTACACGTCATGTCAGCAACGGCTGTCGATTGCCTCGAACAGTGCAAGTGTGAAACTGCGCCTTCTGCTCTTATTTTGACGGGCCACATGGTCCCCTCTCCACATGCCAGCTTAGAGATTACTGTATTTGCCGCACATGATTGTGATTGGCTGGTCCCACTTCATTAATCTTTCTCTAATTTTTTTTGCTGCCGTGGCCCATCGGAAGTGGATAACAGGGGTTCGTCTCTTCATTTTGGGCATCCACTTCACCAACGGCCCACCAAATGACGGGCCATTTGGCCCATATCCGAGACCGGGCTCTTGTCACCCAAGATAAGTCAATCGTAGTGAAAATCATGAATATGTATGGATCCCATCATTCAGAGCGCATATATATATATATATATATGTGCATATATGCTATGTTAAATAAGCTTTGTTTTTAACTGCTCAAATAAAAATAGAAAAATGGCAGACCTTTTCAAGGAAATTCCACAAAAAGCTTACTTTTGCATAATAAAATGGACTTGAACAATACATAGAAATCTAAATCACAAATAAGTAATGAAACTATTCTAAGAAAGACATATAAAGTTAGGACATGCCATCTAATTTTTTATATTTGGTATTATTCTTCTTTATAGTTGAAAATTGGAAATGAAACAAAAATATATATATAGTCAATGACCACTGTTATTCGTTTGGTCCATGCACTTATTATTATAATAATAATAATTATTATTATTTCGCTAAAGTCCATGCACTTCATTTGAATTTCAAAGCATGGTGCTTCCTTAATCGGGTTGGCATAGAATTTTCAATTTTGGGCAGCAAAACAATAAAAACTCCCATATTGTTTCCATTTATCTGGCCATTTTGTGTCGGAGGACAAATTCATGCTCCAACCATGTGTTATGGGCTTTCATAACCATCTGATATGGCTGATTGGTCCGCCAAAAAAAAGCACGCTTTATCGTTATACTTTCCGCACACAACCATATCACAAAACGTCATTTTTTAAAATATCAATTTATTTATATTTTTTTTGTGGTGTTGTCGTATAATTGAGCTTGAGTTTAAAGATAATTATCAAATTAGTCTACAATGTTGAGGTGAATTGCTCAGATTTAACCATTCTCATTGTACGGATTGTGTGTGTTACTTGTAGTTTGATAGTGAAATAACAAGTCATGAATTCAAGGTCGAGTCTCATTAAAAAAAATTTCCTAAAAAGTTTGGATTGGCTTATGGGCGAGGTAATTAGTTTTTTAGCATAAGAAAAATCTACATATCATAAAATATATTTGTGAAAGAACTTCTCGGTCCATCGTATGGAAGATGTAGAGTTGGCTCCATACAAAGTCAAATAGCTGTGTTGTAGTTGTGGAAAGAGGGAAATACTGAAGGGGTATTTAGATAACATATTGCATTTTTATTATATTTGAACATAATGTATTAAATATAATATGTATTTAAATGAAAAATATTTACATTGCATTAAAATGTAATATTTGTTTAAATGAAAAGTATTTAAATTGATTTTAAATGTTGAGTATGTGATGTAATTGATAAAAGTAGAGACAAAAAGAATGAGAGAAAGAGAGCACATAATGTGATTGGTAATAGGAATAGAAAAAGTGAAATGATGAATAATAATTGTATTGAATTTAAATTGTGATATAATTGATATTTAAATGTAATATTTTTGTGTTTTGATAAAAATTACAATGTATTTAAATGTAATATAAATATAACACAATAAACAAACCAAGCTTGAGTGAAGTAAATACGCTAAGAAAACGGGGTATGTACAAGTGATGTGTAATAAATGCAAAAATAAAAACTCTCATGCTATACAAGTGCGTGTTCATGCAAGTGTAGGTGAAAAATTAGGCAGGTGGGCCCTATGAAGGTGTCAATACGAGCAACCACCCGACGGTGAGAGGCAGAGAATAGGTGAGAGGGGAGGAGTGAGATTTTCTTCATGGGAGCTTTTGGGAAATACAAGACACACATGCAGACAATTAAAATCTCATGAATTGTGATGGGAGAGATATTAATAGGAGCCCACACTCGCCACCACGCACCTCTTGTGAGATTATTGATTTAATTCCTTTTTCTTAGTATCATTTTTTAAAATTTTCTACCTTCACTCCTTTTTTTTTTTTTTTTTTCAATTCTACAAATGAAAAGGAGTCGTTGTAAGTATATCATAGTAGTAATTTTACATTTGACTAAAACTAGATAATTGGGTTGGCTGGACCGACTCTTGTGCGCGTCGGGGTTAAAACAGGACCCAACTCGGCCCAATCATATATTCGTGTTCAAAAACACACCATGCGGGTTAGGACTGGTAACAAACTGTCTTGTTTGGTCGACTCATATTTATATCTCTAGGTTTGATTTGATCACCTACTTGCCCCAAGTTCAAACTTCAAAATGTAGGATGGAAAGACGGAAAAAAGTTGCAAGATCGGAAAAAATGTTTTGTTTTTATCCCATAGTGCCTAAGGAGTTTGTTGCATGGGCCCATCTTGGACTGTGTTTGGAGATTTTTATTGAGTTACATTGATGGGGGCCGACGCAAACGTATGTTGAAAGTTCGGATGGACTACTACCCGAAGTGGCCCAAACGTGGTATAACATTAATGACGCCTAAACTGGGCTGATTTGTGAGCCTTCTTATCTTTTGGGCTTTTGTGGCCTCTCTGGATCTTGTTGATGGGTTGTTTAGGGTAGAAGGTCCGCTAAATCTAAATATAGGAAAAAAATTTAAATATTTTACAAATAGCAAAGAATCGCGTCATTGTAATAATTATTATGTAACTATATATTATAAAGCTTAAAAAATTCGTCACGAAAATTACTTCTTAAGATTTATACTACGTTTATATTATTTTTCGCAATGAGAAATCTGCACTAATCTAGCTTATACTGCTAAGAAACCAACGTAGTTGTTGGGTTTTTTTTTTAAATATTTATTTATTTATTTATTTATTTATTTTGTGGTCAATAATAATATTCCATATAGTCACTTGTGAAACAATATAATAAGTAACTAGTTACAAATCACGTGTAAAAGAGTTGCACCTTCAATTATCCGCGGCTTCCACCTCCGGCATTATCTGGATGTTAGCCCTTGGCACGTTGGCTAATAAAGGAAGCGGGTGAAAAAAGCTTTGGTCGCAGAAACGAACAACGAATTTTTAGGTTTGAGATGTGAAAGAGTATTATCGTCAAGGTTTTATTTACTCCAATTATATATAATTAGTTTATGGGTGTTTTAAGTAAATTACTTCTAAGGTACAACAAACCCTCAAATTTAATAAATGGTAATCTTATTAAATTTTATAACAAAATATGAAATTAATATCATAATTGAAGATTTACTTATAGTCAACTCGTGTTTGCTTAAAATAGTTATTTCAAGTGAAAATGTGTCTTTTCATTAAAAACGTATCCGTTTTAAATAAATTTAACTGTTAGTCAACAAACAACTAAATATGACAGTTGGATCATTACTATTCAATCAACGGTTCATAGTAAAATTGAAAACATTCATATCTGATAGTTAGATCATACCCAATTAGATCAACAGTTCAGATTTAATTTAAAAAATACAATAAGTAAAAAACAAAGCTTATTGTGACAATGCATACGTGCACCATAAATGCCCAATTACCTTCTTGTACGCGCGTGTGCTAGTATATGATAGTAGCATAAACCCATCATATATAAGCAGTACTTATCCACCACTTGTTTTTATTTATACTATTGCCTTTGCTTATATTCTTCCAATATGAGACTTTTAGTTTTCCCAATACTCAAAGAAACTTTGACTTTTTCACTACTCAAGAGATATTATACTCTCTTCAACAATCCCTTACTAGATTGTAATATTTCTCCAAATTTATTGATATACTCATACATATACAAGAAGGTATCTTTCAATTTAAATCTTCGATTAGTGACTACACATCAAAGTACACACGATACAAAAGTATGCTAATCATTAAGCCATGTCTTTTATGTCAACACTAGAAATATATCAAATATAAGCTATCTTAGTTTCAAGAAACGTTCCTTACATGTGAGCATCATTACAATCATGTGCTCTATCTTGGCTTCATGAATATTTACAATAGTAAACCAAGCTTTTGTCAACATGTATGTTAAGAGTCAATTTCAATAGTTTCAAGACATGTAATGAAATTCACTTAGGTAAATTTCATTACATGTCTTTGCTACTTAAGACTTGAATTTCATTAAGAGTCTATATTCATCCTCAACATGTAGCTATTTGCACTGAACATCTTAGAAGGGACAAATTTAAATTTTAGTGCCACACCAATCACTTATCAGTAATTTGTTATTACCTATTAAACTTTGGAATAGTGGTAAAACTAGTACAAAGTTGGGTTACCATCACTAGTGATTCTTTTCAAAGAAAAGTTTTAGTTCCATTCCATTAGATGTATCATTGACTAGGTCCTTTGCTAGACCTTTTGTCAATAGATTTGCTAAGTTCTTATTCATCCTAACATAAACAATATTCATAAGAATATCTATTATTTATTACTTCATATATTCATGTCTTAAACTAATATGTCTAGACTTTCCATTATACACCTTACTATAAGCTCTAGACAAAGTAGTGTCACTATTACAGTATAAAGAAATTGATGGCATTAGTTATGGCCACAATTTTATATCGAACAATAAGTTTGTCATCCATTCTGCTTTCTTACCTGTTATAGCTAGTACTATAAACTCAAACTCCATTATTGAATGAGTTATACAAGTCTATTTCTTAAATGCCCAAGATACAACTTCGCTACCTATAGTGAATATCCATCCAAAAGTAGATTTATCATCACTTGCACTGGTTATCCAGCTAGCATCAAAGTATCTTTCTAGTACTGTTGAAAAGTCTTGTAAACATACCCAAATTGATGGTACTTTTGAGATAACCAAGATCGTCTCAATTACTTTCAATTGCTTTGCATTAGGATTACTCGTGTACCGAGACATTTTACATATAACAAATGCTATATTTGACCTCATACAATGCATTGCTTACATCAAACTTCCAATTGCACTTGCTTACTAAAGCTATGCAATTGGTCTATTAGAATTTTCTAGTAACTTAATAATATAATCATATGGGGTATTGGCTTCTTTAATTTTCAAATGATTGAATTTAAGAAGCACTTTCTCAATATAATGTAATTGACACAATGCAATAATATCATTCATGTTATGTTTCTTAACTTTAATGCCCAAGATAGTGTCTACCTCACCAAGATCTTTCATGTTAACCTGTGAAGTTAGATACTTTATAATATCATTCACACCTTGCATATTTGTTTCAAAGATAAGCAAGTCATCAACATACAAGCAAATAATTATACCAAAATCATCCATAAATTTAGAATAAATACATTTACCAACATTATTATGGTTGAATCTATGAGGCGAAATAACAGAATCATATTTCTTATGCCACTGTTTTGGTGCTTGCTTTTACCATAAAGTGACTTGACTAACTTGCAAACTTTCTTTTCATTTCTAGGTAAAATAAATCCCTCGTGTTGTTCCATATATATCTCCTCATCAAGATTGCCATTAAGAAAAGCAATCTTCATATCCATTTGATGCATATACGAATCATGTATTGATGTAATAACCATTAGCACTCTTATGGATGTTAATCTAACCACAGGAGTATATGTATCAAAATAGTCTATACCATGTTTCTGTTTGAAACCTTTAGCCACTAATCTGGCCTTGAAATTTTGTATAGACCTATCCGTATTATAGTTTCTTCTAAATACCTACTTGTTACTCATAGGTTTTGATCCTTCAAGAAGATCAACTAAGATCCATATTTGATTTGACATAATCGAATCCATTTCATGATTTACAACCTCTTTCCAAAAAGAAGCATCTCTAGATAACATGGCCTCACCAAATGTTTTTAGATCTTCTTCTATGTTAAGTAACAATGGTATCTTATCAAGTACATTATTTATGTCTCCTTCAACCAAAAAGGCCAAAGCTTGGGAAGAAATAAAATCAGAGACTAGAAACTTTTCTTTTCTTTTCTTTTCTTTTTTTCCACATTGATTTCTCCTTGGTTCAAATTGTAATTTGGTTTCTTTTCTCTTAATGCTAGTGGAGGATCCAAGAGTTAAGTCATATGGCGGATCAGAAGTAGATTTTAATTCAGTAGTATAATCATAACTAAATTTATTTTCAATATACTTAGCATCTCTTGATTCTACAAGGACATTAGAATCTAAATTCGACAGCCTGTATGCCTTGGAATTTTTTGTGTATCCCATGAAAACACTTTTAATTCCTGTCAGTTCTAATTTTGAAGATTTAAGGTCATGCACTCTATAAAAGGCTAAATAGCCCTACCTTTCAATACTTCATATGGTGATACATGTGTTTTCATTGAAGGAATTCTATTATGAATATGGCATACATTAAGTAAAGCTTCTCCCCACAGATTATATGGCAATCTAACATCAAGAAGCACAAAATTTATCGATTCTGTGAAAATCCAATTTTTCCTTTTAGTCAAACTATATTGCTGAAGAGTAAAAGAAGCAAATCTTTAGTGAATAATTCCATGCTCTTCACAAAAGGCATCAAATTCATTAAAAAAATATTTACCACCTCTATCACTATGAATCATTTTGATTTTCTTTTCTTTTTGATTCTTAACTTTTGCCTTGAAAGGTTTAAACTTCTCAAAGGCTTCATATTTTATTCTTAGTAAATACATGTATGTAAATCTAGAATAATCATCAATAAAAGTGATAAAGTATCCTTTTCCTTCTAGTCAAAATACCATCATATCTACAAATATCATAATGAATCAACTCTAATATTTGTGTATTTCTTTCTGCTTTAGAAAAATGTTTCTTAATCATTTTTGCTTAAATGCAGATTTCACATTTTTCATGACTAACATTACTACAAGAGATTAAACCATCCATGGACATGTATTTCAAAGATCTAAAATTTAAATGTACCATATGAGCATGCCAAATATCAAAAGATTAAACAATATAAGCAAATTTCATTACTTTATTAATATCAAGACTGAGTTTGTACATTCCATCACATGAGTACCCTTTCCAAACAAAAGCCCCGCTTTTAGTCAGAATAAAATTTCTGACTTAAGTACAATTTTCAGGCCATTGTTATATAACAAACTAACAAATACAAGATTATTTCTAATTTCAGGAACATGAAATACATTTTTTAGGATCAATTTCTTTTCTGATGTAAGCTGAAGTTCCACACTTCCTGTTCCAACAATTTTAGAAGCATTGTGATTACTTATAAGAACCATTTGACCATACTTTTCTTCTGCATATGAAGAGAACAATGCCTTATCATTGCAGACGTGAATGGTAGCACTAGAATTGAGCAACCAATCAGAGGATTTATTCGGCAGCTGCCATATTCAATTCCGTGATCATGCCAATTCGCATCTCAAAAATCATGACATAGATTTCTTCAGATTGTTGTTTTTCAACCACATTGACTTTGTTGGAATTGTTCTCATCCTTTTTTTTTTTTTCTTAAATAGGTAGTCAGATTGTTTGTGGCCTCTATTTCTACAAAAGAAACAATTGCTATTAAACTTTCCATTGGACTTGTTCTGGCCATCTCCAGATTTCTTTTGAACTTCTCATCATTTTTTACCTAAAAGTTTTTTGAAATTTACTTGTTTTAGCGACATTAAATTTGGAAGAATCTTGATAATTATTTTTTGGGTCACGAGATCTAGTCTCTTCTTCAATTCTTAAACGATTTTGCAATTCTTCTAGAGTTATGTCATCCCTTATATGAAGGAGTTTCTTTTTGTAATCATTCCAACTTTAGGGTAAGTTAGCAATAATAGCCTTAACTTGAAAATATTCAAAAATCTCAAATTTCAATTCATGAAGTTTCGTGACCAAAACTTGCAACTCATGGATTTGATCCAAAACATGCTTGGTATCAACCATTGAAAATTTGAGATATTTTAGAATCAGAAATTTATTAGTACTTTCTTTCTTAGTTTTGTATGTATATTTGAGTGCATTCCAGATTTCTTTCGAAGTCTGCATTGAATTGTAGAGATCATATAGTCTATCTGAAAGAGTGTTCATAATATGACCTCGACACATGACTTTGTCTTCTTGCCTCTTATTCCTTTCCACCTTCAGTGCATCATAGTTGTCATCCTTTGGTTTAGGAATAGGAGCAAGATTCAAGTCCAGGACGAGTAAGAACGAAAAATAGTTTACCCTTTCAACAAGTGAAATTCATCTCGTCAAAATGATCAAGTTTGACATTAGGACTCAGAAATGAAGCCATAGATTTTCCGACCTTTATTAAAAATAAAACCTTAAGATTGACAAACAAAGTAGGTGAAAAACATTTTAAATGCAAAGATGAACATAGAATTTTTGGGTTTAAGGTGTAAAGAATATTATTTTTAAGGTTTATTTGCCCCATTATAAAAAATTTGCTAACAAATATTTTAGGCAAATTACTTCGAAGATACAATAAACTCTCAAATTTAACAAATAGCAATTTTATTAAATTTTAGAATGACAGATAAAATTGATATCAAAATTAGAATTTACTTATAGCCAACTCATGCTTATTTAGAATAATTATTTCAAGAGAAAATGTATCTTTTCACTAAAAACATAATGGTGTATGATAATAGTATAAACCTATCATATATAACTAATATTTACCCACTATTTATTTCTAATTATATTATTACCTTTGCTCCTGTTCATTTGATGTTAGACTTTTGGTTTTCCTAATACATAAGGGTACTTTGGTTTTCTCACTACTCAAGAGATATTACAATCTTTTCAACATTTGCATCAACATTTGGCATGTGACAACAATATAATAGGATACAATACAATCCATTTTTTTTACAACGTGCCAACTAAAATATTATACACTGCAATTGAATGGGTTTTAGATCAGCAACGAAAGCAAGAAGCATAATAAACTAGCGGAAACCACACCAATATTATGAGTGGTGGACGTGGCTGAGGAGTGCTTAGCAACTGGAAGGTAAGACGGCATAGGCGTGGCAGCGGTTGTGGTCGTAGTGGCAGCATCTTCGGCGGAAGACAACTTAAACGGTAAGAGATCGCCGGAAGCTCCCTCTTTGACTCCAACCGTGATGTGAAGCTTTTGACCAGCTTCACAATGCTTCCCAACGCCATTGTAGAAGTAGTAGTCCCCAGTTTGTGTGAGGTTGAGAATTGTTGGCCCGTCGTAGTACGCGTTAAGCACTTTGTTTTGGGTGCATGCTTCAAAATCTTCCTTGCTTACCATTATCACATTGTTGCCACAAGGTCTGGATGGAAAAACTGAAAATTTTTCCATCAGGAATTTAAAAGAAAAAAAAAATGGCACAAACATGGTGCAAGTTTGCAAGGATTTCTTTGAACTTAAAAGAAAAATACTAATCACCAATGTGACAACGTAATGAAACAAACAAATATTGATCACCAATATTGAAAGAATGTTTCGATATATAAGATATTATGATATAAATTGTGCTATATATGTTATGAATACATATGTCGATTTCAATTTAGTGTTGACATGTTAACTTATAATAAATTAAATAATAATCATTAACAATGTTTTATAACATTGGCATATATAGAGGACATTTGCTATCCTTACCGAGTCGGTCACCGACGCCAAAAGTTCTTGGTTTAGCCCAATCTTGAAAGTAGGTTTGGTTCTCAGGCACACGCCAGCCATGGCTTCCTCCAACAATGTGAGTGAATGCACTAACCGGTCCGACCATGCAGTAACCCAATATTGCAGCCAATGTGAAGAACATTGTAAATTGCGGTTTCCCCATTAAGTTAATTTCTTTCTCTACCATGAACACTTTTATTTTATTTTATGGAGGGAGTAGATTTTTGTCTTGTTTTCCCTTCAACACACCGAAAAGAAAAAGAATTCTTACAATTAGAATTTGTTTACATTAATTTAGGACATTTGTGGATTTTCTGCTTTCAACTGATTTTGTTTGTTTGTTTTTTTGTTATTTTTAGGTGATGACAAAGTCAAGCAGTGCTTACTAATGGGATATGGTTTTGGTAAAAACTATTGATGGTGCTTGCTCTAAGGATAAAGCCAATAAAGCAACAACCTATGGCCTCCCTTAGGTCAAGGCCGCTTAGCCTCCCTTAGGTCAAGGCCGCTTATTATTAGAATCATTGATTAAGAGAAATATCAGATTGATTTGTTTCGCCACTTTCCTTCACTCATTGTATCTTTTTTGCTGCCACGTCTCTTTTTATTTTTTCATAAAAATAAAACATGATTATATACTGTTGTTTAGTATTTGACTGAATCATTTTGTGAAATGTGGCATATATCACCTAGATAGTTATGCAAATGTATGTTTGGTGTTTAGACACCTCAAATACTCTATTTAAGTTGTTCATTTTAAAATTAGGTCTAAATGGGAAAAAAAAAATCCGAAAAACCTAAATATTACATCTAAACATTTATTTAAATGATAATTTAAATATTTTTATTCAAATGTTTCTATCCATATAATACAATCTGGATGGTTCTCTCAAATAGAGTATTATTCATCTAATAAGCACATATATTGTATATTATAAGAGTTAATTAAGGCAGAGAAGATGTTTTAGTCTTTGTAGGTTTGAAATAGATAGAGCTAAAATCAAAGTTAAGAACTGACCATACAATTTAATCAATATTTATTTGGTGTACCAGCTTGCGGAGTTCTCTTAGTATTTGTTTTATAAAAATATTATTTTAAATTGTTAAACATATTTAACAATAGTTTTATTATGTTCAAATAGCTTAAAAAAAGTTAAAATATATATATATAGAGCTGAAAATAGTTAAATATATCAAATATGTACTTGTTAAAGTATGTAAACTTATTCAATAGTTATGAAATTTATTATAAAAATCTATGGTTGAAAGTGTACAATACACTAATGATATTAAACACAAACACAAAAAGAAAAAATTATAAAAAATGCGTATTTTCTTCTTTATATTTTCTAGATATAAATGTATAATACTATATTATAAGAACTACATGTTAAATTATTTAAAAAAAAAGTATGAGTCATTGTTTAATCACCGCTTTAATTTTAAAATTTAAAATGGAGAATATCGTGACTACTAAAAATTTAAGATAACATGTTCATATGCCTCTATCAATATATTCTTATACACTCAACAAAGTCCTTTGTACATGTAGCAGTATAGTGTGGTGGAAAAAAACTCAATGGGAAACATTAACAAATATTGAAGGTTAAAAAAAAAAAAAACAAACAAACGAACAAGCATGTGTTCTTTATTTTGTTTGATGAAACATGCACTTACAAACATTATAAAAATAAAATTTTAAAAAATAGACACATTTGAGAAAAATTAGCTCAATAAAAGTAAGTAGTTTTAAAAGTATTTATAGAACCATATTTTAAAAATAGTATTTTAGAGGACTATATTAAAAAATTATTTAAATATGACATGTTTAAGAAAATTTAGAACATAAATATTTCTTCATTTAAAATGCAATAATTAAAAAAAGAAGAAACAATCTAATAATATGTTAAGATTAATTATACAAATTCCCTTTAGAATATGTATCATATTTCATCTTATTCCCAACAATTGCAAAACCATTCATTGTGTCCGTTGATCTATATGAAACTATTCATTTTGCTCCTTTGATCCACATCCTTTTATAAAGTTAACAGATATTCTAATGTGGAATGGTATTATAAGATATTAAACCTTTATTATCAAATAAAATATTAATAAAACACATTAACTATTTTTTAATTAAATTTAAAACATAAAAATAAAAACCTATTACTTCATTTCCCTAATCCCTAACCCTAACCCTAAATCTTGCAAAGGGAAGTTCATCTTTGTCTTTGAAATTGGCACCTCCAAAGCCTTAGCCTGTTGTCTGCTTGATCTTCTCCACTCTTATGGCCTTACATTTGACCTAATCGGTGCCGAGCCTAAAGACCTCCCTAAGGAAGCCTTGGTCTTGATCGTCACTTCGATGTGGTTGGATAGGAAGGCACCACTGAGTAGGGGATTCTTTGCCAATGATCAACAACGTCTAAAATAAGAATCCAACCATGGAACTCCTTGCGTCACGCCACTTTAAGTAGAAACTTCTGGCCAACCACTGAACATCTCAACCTTGACCAACAGGCGACACCGATTCCGATTGTTGCTCCATTGAAGGCCTAGGGAGAAGAACATGCCTTAGAGCTTACGACAGAAGATAAAGTGGGAGATGAATATGCCGAGGTTGATTAACATCAGCGTGAATGAGACCCACGTGAGGAAGTGGCCAAGCTAGTGACCCCTCTAGTACTAAACTGGGTCAATGTCATAACTTTCAGTACCCACGTAACCATGGCAGATGCAGAGAGAGTGGGAGAGAGAAAGAGATTCAATTAAAGAAAATTTGGGGATTAGTTAGGGTTTCGGCTTCGGAATGCGAGGGGAATTGATTCAATTGAAGAAAAATTGGATCCAAGAGAGAGAGGTGGAGAAAATTTGGGGCTTGATTTGGGAATTGTTGAGATCAAAGATGGTAATGAGTGAATCTGAATAGGTGGAGAATATATTTGTTTTTAATTTTTTATCATTTTATTGAAGAATTTTCTTTCTATTAAATTTTTTAATTTTTTTTAATTAAAAACTAATATCAATTTTTATAATCAAGGGTTTATGTTTTAAAATGTTTATTTAATTTTTAATTTGGTGTCACGTTAATATTTTTATTAATTTAACAGACATAGGTGGACAGAGGGGATAAAATGAATGATTTTATGTAGATCAAGATGTACAATAAATTGCTTTACAATTACATGGAACAAGATAAATAAGATATATAATCAAAGGGGAATTCATATAATTAATTCAATTTGTTATGTACCAAAGATATATATATATAAACATATACAAATGATTCAAAAAAAATTTAAAGTGTATTGTTCGTTATTGGAAAAGAAAAGACAAAGATGACTTAAAAAAAAAGTAAGAAAGAACAGACAAAAATAGAGTGAAGTATGAAGTTTAAGTGTAAGATGTCAACAAAATAAACAACCATGTGGATTCATATAAGCCATCTATTAAATTAAATTAAAAAAGAATAAATTCTTAATTTTTGGACTAAAAGGTTGAATCCAACCCCGTTTTTCTTCCTAGTATATCATAGAAATGAAATTTTTACTACTGTACATTGTTCACATTTTTCTTTTTTCTTTTTTCTTTTTCTTTTTCTTTTAATGGAGTTTACATTTTTCTATGATATATGTTTGTAATATTTCTGTTGTCACATAACAAATATTATTTTTATGTCCCACTCAATTAAACAAATGCTATGTTCATATCATAAAATATTTGAAACCAATTTTTATGAAATCAATTATAATTTTGAAGATTAAACATATTCAAAGGCAGATGATATATAATTAAATTGAGAGAAAATGTTCTAAATTATACATAGCTAAAGCTAATTTCAGTTGTGTCAACTAAAAAAAAAAAAAAAAAATCTCTCTCATTTTACGACTGTTCGCTAAGAAAAACAATTGAAAAATTAGTAGTATTTTCGTGACAAAAGAAAAGGAATTTCAAGTCTCCACTATGATTGTGATGTAATAGTAATTTGAAAAAGGAACGCTTATCTAAAGAGAAAGAAAGAAGGGAAAAAGAAGAGAATAATAATAATAATAATTTAATAACAAATAAAATGGAAGAGATTGTGGTAGAGCCTGCTTCATCATAGTTTGTGATAGGATTCATTTTAAACTGGATGTATTCTAATATTTGAGACTTACATATTTATAATAGTTATGATGTATACTTCATAAGATAGACTAATGAATTAAAAAAAATTCATGCAAAAAAGTAATGATAATAATAAAAACCAATCTTAACAACGATGGGTGACCCACCTAACCCCACCCCCAACACCCACCCTGACACTCACTAATGGTGATCCCTTTATCCCTCGACAACCTTTCTCGACCACCTTATGTCAACAGATTCTCCTTACCCCGATGACCCCGCCCCCATCCCAATCTTCCATGGTGACAACAACCTAAGCCTCCTATGACAAATTGGCTGTCGACAAGCTCTATCACAGGTGATTGTAATGATCCATGAAACACTGCCTTCACGAGGAGCAGATTGTGTGATTCGATCTAGGAGTTGAGCTACTGTCTTGATTAAGTTTGGATCACCATTTAGAGATGAAGATCGTGCTCATTCTTCCTTGAGCTACTGTTGCAATATGCTTGCTATTGTTGTGAATCGCTTGCCAGCCACCGGTCTTAATCAATTTGTGAGTCGCTAGTTGCTGTAATCTTGGTTGCTAATCTTCTCCCCACTGCCATGAGGAGCATACTTGCTTATCCTTGGACGGTAAGCTTTGCGCGCAATTCGATTGCTGGAGGACATTACCAAACTTGACATAGAGAAGGCTGTTGCCGATGAAAATGATGAGCTTAAGGTGCCACTACTGAAGATGATGAAGATGTTTTGGGAGATCTTTTTACCTTTTTTCATATATATTTTTTTAATTTTTTAATCAATAATATTATGACGTAGTATGTATTAAAGTTATTGTACATACACAACAATCTTAGCTAATGGATTACATCTGAACGGTCTAAAATAAGCTTGAGGGATAGGACCTAAAAGGATTTAGAAGACATAATATTTTATTATGTAATGCGTATTTTCCAAAAGGATTTGGAAAATAGATTTGGATGTTTAAGATTTATATCCGAGAGCTAGCACACATATGCAAAGAGTGTACATCTTGATCGAAAATCACTTATCACGCTAGGCATAGTGAAGGGTCTTATAGAATAGTACGCGATTATAGATGTATCTAGAGACACAAATTATATTATCATGATTGCACATTTAAATTTTTGTATTGCATTGTCATATTACTATTATATATTGGTTAAAGTAAAATATTTCAAAATGTTTTAAAGATATTCTACTAGGCATTTCGCTCATATTTTTAAATCTGGTAACTCTTAGAAATAAAAGGTGATTAAAAATTACGATTATTGTGGAATTATAGCTTGGGAGCAAAGGACTAGAAGTTGGAGTTTAAGGTGATTAAAAATTACGATTATTGTGGAATTGTAGCTTGGGAACAAAGGACTAGAAGTTGGAGTTTTGTTTCTTTTATTTTTGAAACCACGTATGTAGTTAAACTTTTAAATGCTCTTGAATTGTAAATTATAAATTTTATTTTCATATTATTTACTTATTTCATTTTATTCAAATATGAATATGTGGAACCTGATTATCTTATCATGAGATATTTAAGTAAAATTTTAACTCCAATAATAATTTTTAATTAAAAATCATACAAACATAATTTGAACATATGACTATAAAGATGGTCAATGATTTAAAAATAAAATTAATAAACTTAGATATTAAAAGTTTTGTTAATTTATCTGAATCTCCCGTCTATACTGTGTGTTCGGATTTTGAGAGGTGACACTCCCAAATAAAATTTTCAATCGTAAAGCAAAATAAATAAATAAATAAATAAATAAACTTAGAGGTGACATTGTTTTGCAATCGTTTGGAAACCTACGTGCCCTTTATACAGGGGGCGGCCAGCTGCCGCCTGTAGTTTGATAGAAACTACTAGCCTCGGTTCATTCCTGGCGGGAGTCCGGATTCCCCAGCTCTATTTTTTCTAGAGAACCAAACAGTCAACTTCGCTCTTTACCAGGGGTTTATCCCAGGCTGTAAATCCCTAATTCTGAATACCAAATGGAAAAATCTGGTCCTCAGCCGGTATGCGGCCAAGAAGCCATCGATCTGCTCAACTGCGTCACCGAGTCTCCCTTCGACCAAGACAAATGCACCCGCCTTCTTCTTTCTCTGCGAGAGTGCGTGCTCAGCAAGGTACCTTTTCTTCTCTTTTTCTCTCAGATTACGACTTTCATTTGTTAATTTTAATTTTTGTTTTTTCGATTTGTGATTTTTGAAGCACGATTTCCTACGCTTTCAGTTCTTGGTTGATTTTTTTTTTTTAAATTAACTTGTTTTGTTAGAGGAGTAATCGAACCTAAATTGATAAATAACTTTTGATTGATTGAGCTCCATTTCTGGAATCCATTTTCGCGGACTGGTGTTCACCCAATCGGTAAGGATATGGCGGATTAAGGGAGAGATCCGAGGCTCGAAAGACTCAAATAGTGAGAGCGGCTAGTGAAATTTATGAACAAAAAATCACCGACAAACTATAAACAAATGATGTTATCAAACAATTGCATAGTTCCGTATTCGATCTTGAAATATAACTAAGGCGTGGAATGTCCCTTTCAGATCCTTCGGATACAAGGAGTTCAGAGCCTATAAATCTGTTAAGATCTTTGTTTTTTTATATGAAAGATATGATCTTAGTTTTGAATAAGACCTTCTCATTTATGGGAAAAAAATTGATGTCAAGGAATGCAATCGTCGTAGAATATTTTAATTTTTGTTGGGTCACGGCATTGCAATTTTTTTTACATGTATTGGTTTTGATTACAACTTTGAACATGCGTGGATGCATTCAGAACATAGACATGATTTTTAGTTTAAAATGATCGCATTTTGTTGCCGGTGCAGAAAGTGAAAAAGTTCTCGATTGCTGATCAGGGACAACAGGAAGCAAAGCCGAGTGATAAGAAAACTTGATTGGCGTTTTGTACTAGTAGGATTATCCGGCTGCGATCTATATTTGATGAGAAAAAGTTTTTTCCACACGCTTTTTCAGTGAGTAACAACTGTTCATTTTCTTCCTTTCCATTTTCCAATAGTGTATCTCGGATCACTAATCCTTACTCTCCTGATGTTTGAAGAAAAGTAATAATCTGATTCTTGGGATGTATTGTACAAGCATTTAAACCCTTCATTATGATTATCTACAAATTGAAGACTGCAATTTTTTGTGGTACTTTTGTGTTGTTAGAGATGAAATGGAATTGCTGTACGGGCTACCACTAAGAACCTTGCCAAGTTTCTCTGTTTTGGGGGTAGTAACTGGCCACATGTATTTGTCTCGTACGTGAAGGTTTTTGATTTAGTATAAACATCAAAGACTCTTACAAGTGTAGGGAAAATTACTATATGGCTTATATCAGCTTAATGGGGCTTCTTAGTTAACTGCCTTTTCTTATTGTAAATGCACCTATGTTGGTTAGCTTGGATTTGCTGTAGAAATATTTTGCTTGTTGAGACAAGAATCGTTGGCGTGTCTCCCATCTTTCATCGTTTATAAAAGAAATCCCAAGACTCATCAATGGAATAGAAATGAGATGATTTGATTCTACTTGAAAGATCTGTTTAATTTAACTTATATCACCGTGAGTGCAACGCCGCACAACCCACTGGCCAGGCAGGACTCTTTATTGGACTATCAAGCTATAAAATCTGGGCGTATCTTAAAGAGAATTAAAAAAAAAAAAAAAGGGAAAAGAAATTAATGTTTATGCATAGTTCTGCAAATTGCACCCTTTATAAATTCCAACTAGGAGCTTAGTTGCAGAAAGCAAGAAGCATATGACTGTATGGCAATTATTCTTTGATGATTTTGCATTTGTTTATAACAAATCCACTATCCCCTTGAACACCTTTAAGTTTTCGGAGATGCGGGCATCCAATTCTTTGATTTCAGTATCAGCTGATTCATTTTTACTTTCCCTTTTTACAAACAGTTTTCTCATCCAATTATAATTAAGGCATTTGTCATCGGCTTAATTTTCAAACCCTGCTCTAGCACAGTTTCACTTATCAATGATAGAGTAGACAAAACTTAAACACCGTGGAAATGATCGTGTATTTTGTTAGGAAATGACAAGGGCTTCCTCACTTTTTTTGCTTGGTATTGGAAAGAAAATAAATTAGACAGCCGCCAATCAGACTAATAGCATTATCAACCCCCACAAACGCCAAACGACAAGCAACAATGTGTCAAAGTCAGAACAGTAGCTATGAAATCATAAAATCCTCAATACATGACTCACGACCAAATCACACAAAAACAAACCCATCTGCAACCCGAAAGATTGAATAGACACACCTCGCATACCCCCATTTTATAAACCTCCTCTTTTCAATCCTATGCTTTTCTTTCTTGCCACTGCATTCCAAATGAGTTTACGAATGTCCAATTTAAAAGCTGTAGGAGACATCTGCTGCGTGGATGAGATATGTCAACACCAACGCCACCAACATCAGCACGTATGCAATCCCTTGGTCAATTGATGTTCCTGAAAATTGGACAAAATTAAACATTAACAAAGAGAATCTCATGGTAAACCATAATGTTTATCTCGCAATCTTGACGTTCAAAAACGCACATCGTTTACAATAAAAAACGCACATTATTTACTAATACATGTCGAGAAATGTACCCATTGAGTCTAATTAATTCCTTGTGCATCCGAGACACTTTCAGTTATTATTTAATAACCACACAAATGCAGAATATTTCCCAGTCTTAAAGCCAAATTTTACAAATTTTCCTACACTCTCTCCATGGGATCCATTAATGATCTAACAATGCATTATCGCCAAACACCCAACCACATTGTCCCAAATCCAGATCTGCAAATCAGAAAATCTACAAAAATACTCTAAACATGATTCAGAGATCGAATACGAACCGTCGCTGGCGGGAGCCGGAGCCAGAGCCGGACCCTGGGCCTGTACGGCAGGGAAGGCGGCAATCAAGACGAGAGCGACGACGGCCAAAACTCCGAACGAAACCCTTGAAACCGCCATTTTTGCCTTTTCTCTTTCTTTAACTCGCAAGCTTAACAAATTTAACAACGAAAATGCTTGAAAAAGAAGATTTAAGGCGTGAGACTGGATCTCTCTCTGCGACGTCTCTCGATCGAAATGAAAAGGAAGAGCCGCGCAGAGAGAGAGAGAGAGGGAGAGAGATTGGGAGTCTTAGGGCTCCGAGACAAGAAGAAAACCAGACGACCACGAAGAAGAGAAGCGAAAGCGATTCAGGAACTACGTATATATATATAGATATATATACATATAGATAGGTCGATGGATATAGTCAATAGATATACGCACGGAGTTTCTGAGGAGGAGAGACAAAACCGGTAAAGCCGGTAATTTCGGTAATTACTAATAAAATGAAATTCTTTGTTAAACGAAAAAGGAGCGTGGGGCCCACGCGTATGTTCCGGTCACCGTGAGCCCATGTGAGCTTTTCTCTCTCTTCTCTCTCTCTCTCTTCAGCTTTGGCAGTCTGTGATTGCAACCCCTTAGATGGCCCCACATGATGTGGTCCCGATCTCGCCACGTGGTGCCTTTTGATTCGTGTTTTTTCTTTTGCTCTTGGGATTTTTTCCTCTCTCTTTTTAACCTTCTTTAGGGGATGCTTCTTTTCCCCCTCTGTTTTACCGTTTTACTGACAGGCTTTTGGTCTTTTCATCGAGATAGCCTGTTTGGCTGCTGGAGTTTTTATCCTCTGGACGTGGGCAACGATAACCTGGATTTATGTTTCTTTTATTTAACATATTTATTCATATTATATTTAAATATAATATAATTTTTATTTAAATATAAAAATATTATATTCAAATATGAATTATTATATTTTATATTTAATATATTTAATATTTATTATTTCACTTTTTAATTATTTTTACTAATTATATCACATTACATATTTATTATTTACATACAATTTAAATTTTTTTTTTATCTAAAAATACATTATATTTAAATACATTGTAAATACTTTTCATTTAAATATAAATTATATTCAATATACTATATTTAAATAAAATACGAATGCAATACGCTTACCAAACATTCTGTTAATAAGACTAAAGTGGGATGAATATCAAATAAATAAATAAATAAATAAAATTACAAGGGTAAAACGTGTGGGAATATTTAATTTTCAGTGAGAGAAAAGTAAGAAAACCATAAAATCTTTTGGATAAAATTAAAAGAAAAAAATTTTCAATGGGGAGGAGACTATGTTGAAATTTTTTATTTTGAATGGAGCCAAATATGAAAACTATAAAATTATAAGCAATAGGATTAAAAAAAAAAAAAAAAAAACCTTCAATGTATTCGTCACTGCTTATACTACATCATTTAAAATTTCTTAATGTGTAGAATTATAAGCAGGCTATCTCAACAACCATAATTTAAATTAAAATTTTATTAAATAACATGGTGTAATATGTAGATAAGATTATTTGGGACATCAAAATTAAACGACAACTTTCCTTTAAAAAAAAAAAAAAAAAAAAACTGTTGAAGGCTTTCTTTTTCGAAGATATGGATTAGAGGAGTTAGTTATCTTGGTAACAAGATTAGCAATGAAATTGTGGGCGTCATAGAAGTGGAACAACTAGTTGTATGCGTTTTCAGCTGTTATGCTTCAGACAATTATACATAATACATTATATGCCAGCAAATTCCAACAAGCCCTTCTCAATACATGCCAGCAAATTCCAACAAGCCCTTCTCAATGTTGCTTGGAACGTACATCTCATCAAGCAATTCTGTGACAATTAACAAACAGGATGCCAATTAGTTATTAACATTCTGTTGTAGGGATGACAAAAATTCCTTGTGAGGTGGAAGGCCAGCTTGTGATCCGAGCAGGGTCGGTTATGGTGCTGGAAATTCTGGACAGGGGAAGAAATGCTCTAGAAAGGAAACTTTAAGCTCACAGTCAAGAAATTTTGCAAAGGAAGTTTAAGACCAGTTGGTTAGAAAATCGAAAGACAGATAATATTAAGGATTGCGGTTGCTTTCTTTCTTTATGATAGAGGAAATGCATGTTACTCAACCATATTTATGGGCGAGGCATTGTTGTAAATGCTTGTGGAAAATATTTGGTGCTGATTTTGCTTTTATTTTGTCTCTTGGAGAGATGGGCATGAGTTATGAGCTTTTTAAAATGCATAAAACTCAAAACATTTTTTTAGTACCAACAATAATACAAGGGTAAAACCCTTCTCATTTGGAGGCTTTAATTAGGGAATTTTCACAAATCTTGATGAAACAGAGTGATTGAATTTTTGAAGGTTAACATTTCATGACCTAATTAGAATGGTAAGAACATGTAAAATTGGTTATACAAACTGGTTTGAGTTTGTTTCCTTTAGGATCTTGAGACTGAATACGCATGTTACTCAACTCTACTTATTGGTGGTGAGACTTTTTACAAATACAAATAACGGAAATTGGTTCGTTAATCTTAAAACCTCAACTCATTAGAGTTTTTGTAAAGGGAAAAAAAAATCCTCTTCGCATCGAAATGCATGCATTTATGGTTAGTAATGAAGTATGTGTTTTTTCTATAATTCGGATGGTAACCACTAATAGTTTAAAAAAATAAAAAATAAAAAAAACGTAAGTATTGAAAACTCATATATATATATATTATATATGATACCACCGTTAATATACTGTATGTATGCATATTGCATATAGATGACTACGTGTGGAAGAACACGCATTTGTTCCATTACATCCTTTTTCCCCCCCTTTGATGCTTTTTGAATGAGGTTTTATTTTTGAGCTTTTAATTAAAGTTGTCGCGAATATTTCTTCCTAAAACAGAACTGGAAATATGATCTTCAGATCTTGTGCGCAAGGTTCCCTTCCGATTATTACCAAGAAAGACAAAACAAATAAATAAATAAATAAACAAAAGGTCGTTCTCTGAAATCGGTACTTGTCTTTCTCAACAGTTAATGAAGCCAAAGTTACAGCACATTCATGTCAGCTATCTGTCTAGATTTTCAATCATGTAATGCATTGCATTTAGACCCACATCTTCTTTACTTGTTCCCTAGATATCCAATTATTTCTTTCAACTTTTTTTGCTCGATCTTAGCTGCTCCAAAACAAGCCATTCTACACCAATTAATATTATTATACTTTTGTGGTGGCAGTTTATTATATTTATGAAGACATGAAAATCAATCAAAGCCGAGTATGCAGATTGCAGAAATCCTTAGAAGGCCCTACTGATCTTGTTTTAAGACATTGAAATGAGAGATCTCTCCACTGCTTACGTTATTGACTTGCCCACCAAGGTAAAGTTTATTTTAGTGTTTCAGCCAAAGAAAAATACTTAAAAATATCATCAATACTAAACATTATTATTAATAAAATATTAACTTTATGTATAAGTCGTTTATATCGAGAAATCTATTTTCTATTAATAGATAATAGATAATAATACTTTATAATAATCCTCTTCGCTGTAATAAGACTACATTGTATGTCTTTTTTTTTCCCTGACGTGTGCGTGCATATTAAATTTCAGTAATTGAATAAGGTTAAAAATATCCCATCATTGAATCTTTTTCAGCTTTTATCCTATAGTCTTTTTTGTAACAGCATAAATTTTTTTTTTTTTCAATCTTCTAATGGTCGAAAAAAAGAGATTATGTACATTTCAAAAATTTACAGATGCATTGGAGTTCGACAGTAATAGTAATCTAGAAAAGAAAAAGTTTCTTTTTTTTTTTTTTTTCAATTGCATGTGTAGTAGCACACATAATTCTATAAGTAACCAAATATTATACATTCGAACCCCCCATAACCCCCATGTCATAGACCAAAGGGTCTTAGGCAAAAAAAAATGTGTCAACTTGTTTAGTTGGGGTATCACTATTTATTTGGAGGAAAAAAAAGAAATAAATAGCATATTTTAGAAATTAATTAAAATAAATAGTATTAAAATAAATAATATATTTTTATAAATATTTATGATAAATAACAAATTTATCAGATAAATATTTTATATATATCAGATTTTTCAATAAATTATTGATTTACATTTTATAAACACTTCATTTATCTAATAAATTTTCATTATTAATTATAAATATTTAAAAAAACTGTTGTTTATTTTAATTATTTTCTGAAAAATACTACTTACTATAATTTCCTATTTATGTGGCTTAGGATTAGAGATTAGTAGTGTGTTTTATAGAAGGGTGTGGAAGAAAGGAGAGAGAAAAGGAAAGAGGAAGTGATAGATTATCTAGATGAGGGTAATGAGAAAGGTGAGAAGATATTTCTCGTATGATATTTGATATGAAAATTTTCTCATTATCTCTTCAATTTAGGAGATATCAAAATTAAGATATTTTAAAGATTGAAATCTCTCTTCTAATCCATTCACTCCTCTTTTCTTATCTACTAAACTAATATGAATATCAAAATCCTTTCACTAATCACTCCAACCTTTATATTCATTCTATTTTTCTCTACTACCCAACAAAATTATATATGGACTAAATATAAAATAAAAATAAAAGGAACACTGAAGAGAAGATCAATTTCCCTTGTCCAAGTACCTACATGCCGTGAAAGAGAGGTCACATGTAATTTTCATATTTAATAAGAGACCTAATTTCATATTTAATAAGAGACCTAACAAACTAGAAAGAAAACTGAATTCTAACTCTGAATGCTACTCTTCATGAGATTTCAACCCTCTTTTATGATAGAGAAGGAAAGACCTGATCTTCATCCAGTTTTGCTATCAAGCTGATCTTAAATTAACAGGACAAACAGGCTCATGTTTTCATTGTCAGGATCTTAGAGATAAGTATAACCAGTCTAGATGTGTCACTAAAACATTTGCATTAATTAACAAAACAGAAAATGACAATTACAAAACAATATTTTTAAGTAAAGTGTCCAAATTGTGGAAAAGGGTAATATGTGGACGAAAACGTTTGGCAATTTTGGAGTTGATTATGAGACTATATAACAGACAAGCAAAGGGTGTAGAACGTTACCAAAGTAAATTATCAAAAATTGATCCGGGTAATATAACTGATAAATTGATGTAGAGCCGATATTATTTATGGTCTCATTTGATGTGGTTGATTTATTTTCTATAAAGTAGCCTTTTCATGTCGATTTTTGCATAATGGCTATTTGGATTACTGTATGCTTGTCGAGGTGACTCGGGCAATAAAAAGCTTCTAGTATGAGTCCATTGAAAGATTTTAACTGCATCATCAGAACAATTGGGGAAAAAAGAACTTTCAAAAGGGTAAAAAGTCCTCTTAGGAAAAGAAAATAGAAAGTATCAAAAAGCTTAAGGGTATATTCTCAAGGACGTGTTAAGTGGCTGTGTGAGTAGTTTTCAATATATTGAGTCTTCGGCTTAATTTTCAGGGAATGTAAATTATATTTATATATATATTTTTTTTTTTGGGAAACTTTTTAATATGCAGTCGAACACTTGAATTTCAACTAGTGCTGAGGATTATATCGAGCCTTTCTTTTGCTCTTTATAGACTTACTTTGCAGAGATGAACATTTTCAATCAAGTTGGTACAACAATTTAAGGCTTAACAACTGTCTTTGGCATCAAAAAAAAAAAAAAAATGGACAACTGAAGCTGCTGTGATCTTGGAATCAATAGTAGTGAGAAAAAAAATAAGTACTTCATTTCTAATATATTATATTCCAAAAGGAAACGGAAAAGGAAAAAAATAAAAAAGTGGCAATTAGTACATGAGTGATGAAGAGACCTACTCAGCTAGTCCAAGACTACTACAAACCATACACCACATGGTCACGCAAAGCATAAACAAGGACACATTGGATTACATATGAAATATAATTCTAGAAAACACTTAGCACAGAAACATCTGTTCTATATATACATACATACATATATATATATGTATGTATATATGAGGCTTCCTAATTACTCATTTTGAGAAGGCCAAAGAAAAGCTCCCATGGCAAACTTCCTCTTCTCCTCCACATCTCCATTAATGATGGGCAAACCATATTCTCTCAAGAGGCAGTCCAATCTCCACTCGGGCATGGTCTCATAGTCACTTCTCTTGTATCTTGGATAGTGAAGAGGCATTTGGAAGTGACAATGCTTCTCATTCATCTTGTTCATGTGATTCCCATTTGGTTTCGTTCCTTGGGTTGTACCATAGGCAGTGTTTGGACACAACCCTCCACTCATTTTTTTTTTTTCACCTTAATTTCCACGACTTAAATGTTATAACTCTCTTCTTGAGCAAAAATAACATGCAAAATGCCCTTTTTATAGACACCCTAATGAGAGAGAGAGAGAGAGAGAGAGAGAGAGAGAGAGAGAGAGAGTACTTGCTAGAAAAGAAAGAAAACAATAAAAGGGGGCATTTATTTTCTAGAAAGCGAAGCGTTTTGAATAATTGGGGGAGGTTAAGTTATGTTTTTACCAACCAAGTATTTATGCCGTGCGTGTTATAACTTCATGATCATTAAGAAAGTTGCAATTTGGTGCAATCAAAGCCTAGAGTTGAAACTTGAAAGCCGTCCACTACCAAAATAAAGGCCAGAGATTTTTTAATTAAAATTTAATATTTGGGTTGTAATGTTTTATGATTGGAGTTTTGTAGATGCATTATTGGCTCGCCCTTCTTCTAGAACTTTCTAGTCATCAAGCCAAAATGAACGTTTTAAGTTACTTGCTTTACTAACTTACTTACACAGATTCTGTACAATAAAAAATGAGCAATCCGATATTATTTTGAAACTTGTTGTTTGGGACTAGTTTAATATAAGTTTATAAACATAAAATCTAGACAAAATCACACTATAATGAAAAGACATATAAAACTAACAGAATCCGGTATAAACATGAGTTTTAATGGTCACATTCTATTGTAAAATTCTCCTTATTTTGAAGTGCCAAAAGTTGCTTACACACGAAGCAAAAAGTGTCTAATAATGGTGCATAAAAATGCAATGTATAACTGAAGCTTGACTTTATTGACTTATGATTTCTGCTCCACTTCTACTTTTTCAAGTAAAAGCAACGCGTCTCTAAGAAGTAAGAAGCTAGAATTGAGAAAATTCAGTTGTACTCTTAAACAAATCTACTTATATTACGGAAATTTAAAACCTCTAAAAATTAAAAATTCAAATTGTCTTAAAAAAAAAAATTTAACTGCTAAAAAGTCCTGACTCGTCATTGCTGCCACCCAAAGTTAAAAAATAAATTTGGTAAAATCTAGGAATGTGCAACAGCAAAAGGGACTAGATTATTCAAGTTTTCTTACTAGACACTATAGTCGAGAATCTTCTTTGTGGAAAGCCATCTCTCAATGATGAAGACATAATTGTAGATATTTATCAACTCTCTATTATTCCCTTGTTGGGGTCTTTTGAATGTGTATGTATATACACACACATAAATATATATACATATAGTATTTTGGAGCCTTATAATTTGTACTAATGTTTATAATTCAGTAAAAGCAATATGCTTTTCCAGCTTAAAAGAAGAAAAGAAAGTTCCATGGTGCCAAATGCGAGAGGCGATATTTATTATGATGCTTGATTAAGTGCAAAGTTCCTAGTACTTACCAGCTATGTTACCATCGCTTTTCTTTCCTTTCTTGTTTTCCTCGTTGCCATCCAATAAGTTGAAACCTTAGTCACCCCCGTTACCTTGGTGAGCAACTTTTCTTCATGTTAAAGGGCAAAACAAATAATCATGATATTTTTGGTACAAAATTTGGGATCCAATCATCATGGGAACATTTCGTGAACAAGAAGGAAAATTTGAACAAGAGTTAGAAACGACAACATCCTGAGTGTGACGAGGGAAAAAAAAAAAGGTGACATAAAAACGACAGTAATTTGAAAACGACAATAAACACAAAACAATGAAACATGCAGTCATACTCACGAGGGGAAATAAAAATGAAAATGCAAAATGAGCACGTGGAAAGAAACGATATCTACAAAAGCGATTACACCAAGATATATAGACAACTGCCTAGAAGGAAACGACAACAAAACACAAGATCCACGTAAAATAACAATGAAAAACGACAATAGCAAGAAATCATCAGTGATTTAAGAAAACGACAAGAAACACAGCAATTGTAATTGATAACAGAACCTAAAAAGCAAGGATAACTCAAAGACGAAAAGCTTGAGAAGGACCATACCTAAAATTTAATAAAATCGAAAACGATCATAAAAACATCATACTGGAAAAGGAAAGTCATTATAATTTAAAAAATAAAATAAAAAAAAACACTGAAACACTATATGAAAACCACCAGCATTTTGAGAAAACGACAATGAAACATACGGCCAACAGTAAATCGACAACAAAGTTTAAAATCGACATAAACTTGGAAACTTCGACAAACAGAAAAGGATCAACAGAGTTATAACGATGACGATAACTGAAAGACGACAAGTTTACGAAAATGGAGAACCACATAAAAACGGTGCAACGTAATGAAATGACTACAGTCGCAATAGAAAAGGACTAGACAAAAACGACAACCGTGTTGAGATGACAAACGCATAAACCACCAAAAAAATATTAAAAAAATAATAAGAAAGCAACTTTAATAAAAAAAAAAGAAAAGAGAGAGACAGTATAAATTTAACAATTAGTGCATACACAAATGCTTTGTTCATTTGTGATATCTATTTTTGAAAAATAAAAAATTTCTTATTTTTGAAAAATAGACCCTTTTAAAATTTTAAATCTAAAAATAAAAAACTTTTCACTTTTAAAAAATAAAAAATAAGTCTCTCTCTAAAAATGAAAATTTTTTTACTTATTCAAACAACTTTTTATTTTTCATGAAAATTTTTATTTTATAAAAATGAATACCCATTCAAAGGGAAATAAAATAATAAAACACAAAACAAGAAACAAAATTTGAAACCAAAAAAATAATAATAAATAAAATGACACTTTAAAAACGACAGATACGGAAGAAACGACAAATACACTAAAATGGCACAAATTAATAAAACGACAACAATCACAAAAACAACAACAGCCAAAAAATATAAACGACGGAAGAGAAGGCCACCACGTAAAAACGACCGCAACGTGAAAAGTGAATTACAACCAAAAAAACGACAACCACATGAAGTCGGTGCTCCGATTACAAGAAACGAATTGTAGTGTGGACTAGAATGAACTAGAGAAAGATATCACGACCAGAAACGACACTTTGTCTAGACATACGACAAATTTATAAAATTAATATTACTGTCACAATCGAGAACACGTGACAAATTCAATCGCGCAGAAACGTCAAAAACGTCAAAAAGACAAACGACAGCAATATTTTACAGCAACAATAACTTGAAAAACGACCACCAACAAAAGCCAAATAGAAATTAAATTACAAACAAAGACATCATCGGAACACCCCCCCAAAAAAAAAAAAAAAATTAAAAAACTAAAAACAAAATAAAGATCCGTAAAAGACCAGGAAAAGGCTAAAAACGGATAATTAAAAGTTGAAAACAACTATCAGTGACATACTACATAAATATTTATTTGCAACAACCACGTCAAACGACAACAAAAACCAGAAAATGGAGCATTATTTAGAAGCAATAACAACCAGAAAAAATCATAAAGAAATCTATAAACATGACAACAACTTGACAAATAAGAACAATACGGGACGATATAAGAATTTAAACTTCAATTTTTATCGAAAAAAAAAAAAAACTGTTTGTGGCTAGTATAATGCTGGCAATTTGTCAAGTTCGTCTAAGCATAATTTCAAGTGCACTTTTCATGAACATATCTTTGAAGGCGCGTAAAAATGATTACTCATAATACATTGTTAGAATACCTAATACACAAAATAATCATCAAATCTATTTCTTGCATCAAATAAGCAAGCAGGCGAATTTCCCGCAAGACACGATTCTTCTCTTTTCCAAAGCAATTGCTGTGACACCAAAGTCGAACGGTTGGAATTCCAGGATGAGTTTATCTTGATGCGCACTATAGATGCAGCCACTTTATGTATTCCTAGAATTGATATTTTGTTCGGCTTTATGTCACATAGGTCAAAAAAGGGTCTGTTTTTTAAGGAGTTACACATCAGGAATCTGTTCTTCGTTCGATAGACACTTCTTTCAGACTCTCAGGAGCAGCTTTAGTTGTAGTAGGTATGTCTACAAGCATGTTTGTAGGAGCAAAATACATGTGCAGTGACATCATGCAGATGATAATTCCTAAGAAAAGCTGTAACAACACGAGGAAAAATATTGCAAAATTGTTAGTGATTTTGTTATATGCTTACTCAGCTCCTTGATTTCATAGAAAATCACATAGATATTTTCAATTTCTACCTGCAATGTGGGTTTGAAGGTAAAAAGGTAGATAGATAAAACCATCGTCAGCAGCATTGCCATTGATGTTGAGTACACCTGTAATGAAGCATATAAGTGAATGAAGTTGGTAATTGTTTCTCAGGAGTCTGGACACTCATGACTTGCAGTACCAAGTTAAACAGAAAAGTGGCTAAACACAAGTTAAGGTAGACTTGTATTGTGGTAAATCTCCGTCCTTGTGAACAAATTTTACTAGTAAACGGAAAATGTGCTGATCACAAATGCATTTATACTTCGTAGAATCCTTTCAACAAGGTCCACTTGCTGAAACTGAGGGTGAGAATTCTACGAAGTTGAGTATAAACATAGCATACTGTTACTAGAAGACTAAATGGGGAACTGATCAATTGGTGGCCTATGATGGAAGAGGAGGAAAAAACTAAAAAGTTCAAAATACAGCCCAGATTTGCGGTCCGTTACCTTAACAATATTATCGGCATATTTCATCAGCCAAGAGACCAACAAGCCAGTTGATCCAAGATTTAAGACCACCATCCATGTAGTAATAGTGTATCCATTGAGAAGGCGCTGCCACCAGGGTCCATTTTCAAAACCACCCCTGAAATCATCCAAGAGAAGCCGTGCCATGTTGAAAATTGCACCAAATCTGCAGAGACCAACATTGTAGGGAAAATTGTAGATGCGGTGAATTGCTTTATATAGGAATAATTAAATACGAGAGCAATAGAAGGAGAAGGAAAATCAACAACATATATCTGTATCAGCAGAAGTACCTTTACAAGAACTTTTAGAAATATCATAAATGAAACAATTTTACACCACAGATATGTAGCACAGTAATCATATTTTCAAGTAAATGCAAGTAAATTGTGACATATATAATAGTGTATTGCACAATAGATTTCTGTCTGGAAACTAGAGATGCATTGTGAAGAAAAGATACCTACGTATACAATTGGACATTCTGCCAATACAAGCTATCATTGTTCTTCTTCATCAAAAACTCCGTGTAAACACCAGCCAATGCAGAAAGACAGGCAGACAGGATACCCAACATATACCCTTGGATTGGTGCTGAGAATAAAGAATCACAGGAAGCTTCTCCACAACCTTTAATCTGTAACATTACAGATGAGTCCCTTATCAAATGATCATTCGCTACACAAGTTTTCTATAGTCTTAAAGTAGATGGAGGTCACATTTACTAACGAAATAGCTGAAAGATAGATATCACTAAAAAGAAAATAAAAGAACGATCACTGATAATAGCTTTTAGCCTGATATGCACATCTGGCAAAAGCATTTGTCAAGGTTTATACAGTGGTTCATAGTAACTCAAAGCTCAGTGTTCTTATCCATGTACTAAGGAAAAATACTTCAACCACCACATGTCTGAGCTCTTTTTACCCAGAAATAAGATCAGAAAACAAAGTCATGAATTGCAGGCAACCAATGGCAGTCCAGAAAGTGGGAAAACAGCCATAATTCTGAAGCAACAAAGGATGGCTTTTGAATTCACCTGACTTGTGGTTGTTCCAACAGCTAACAGAACAATCGCCATCCATTGCAGATTAGACAGCTTCCTCTTCAGGAATAGCCTTGAAAAACAAAGCTGAACCAATCAATTGAAAATAGCATGCGAGTTGAGGGGAACAAAATGCATAAAGAGAGAGTAGTGACAGATGAAATCCACTAAAGATCTCTTGTTCCCTATAAGACTTATAAAGTAGGTACCTGAATAAGATACCAGTAGTGACAATCTTCAGATTGCCCATGATCTGATATGTGGATGTATCAACATAAACAAGAGTAGCAAACTGAACATTGTTGTGAATTAGATATATAACCGAGGGAATAGGATATAGCCGGATGCTCTTCCAATCTGTAGTCATCGGTGTCATGGGTGATGCTTTACATTCTCTCCAAAGAAGGATACTAGAAACTACTAGCTGTTTTTTTAAAAGAATAAAAATGTAAAAAGAAATCAATAGCTTTCAAGAAAATATACGTGGGGTAGAAAAAGAAAAAAGTTAAATGTTCTTTTAGTAGCTAGAAAATCCACACTCATAATTCAATCAAACTGAAAGTAAGTTGATTGTTAAACAATCTCTAAACGAACAGAACTTTAGCAAAGTACCTTGAACACTTCAGCAAGAAATGGAACAGTTGCATAGTCATACTTATACTTGCCATTACTTTGGGATAGCGTTGTCAATATTCCCTGAATTATTTCAACAGAAAAAATATTGGTTTATAAAATATTCAAAATAGATAATTCTTCGCATGAAATGAACAATAAAGTAATCCGAATCTCTCTTACGCAAGAAAACTAAATCAACCAACTTCATCCAAACAGTCTTGATTCCTTTACATATTTAGTCCTCTTCTGAAACAGTTACAGAAGCAAACATACTTAATCTACTAAGTATAACTGTTTGTTCGATACCATTTGACCAAACCACAACTCGGCTAGATAACAAATCTATTATTCAAGACCTAGAAATTCTCAGCAATGTGAAGTATGAAACATTAAGAGTTCAATTTGCAAATTAAGCTACGAAGAGCTATCCAAGCAAAAAGATAAGTCTCTCCGCATTTCTAGAATTAAAATCAAAGGAGTAAACTAAAGTACAAGTATTAGACAACAATCAATACTTTTCCTGTAAAATGGCAAAATTCAGTTCAGCTGATAGAACTTCGCTACAAATATTCCTAGCTTACACCGCGCTTTTCTTCTAAAAGTCCATTATTTTGTTCATCACCATTGCTTGAACGTGCTAAAAATGTGATCATAATTCATCACAAACTCAACATTTAACCACATATCTTTCAATCACCAGCCTTTTTCACTCAACTCTCAGCAAGAATAGACAACAATAAAATATAACATTAATAATTGAGAAGCTTTCCCATTAATTCTAAATTTTTGCCCGCCATTGTCAAATTGATGACAACTTAACTGATTGAAAAAAAAAAAAATCAATGACAAAGATTTTCTCAGCAGTAACTAAATCGGGACAATAACTAGACAGGGAAATCGACCCAAAAAATAATAATAACAACTGATTTGATTTAAAGTCACATTAAATCCAAAGCATTTCTCCATTTCCGTAAAAGTATAACAAAACCCATATCATCTTCAACTCTGGTTCAGACTGCGGGAGCAGAAAGCCTAAGAGATCTATCGAAAACTAATTGTTACTCACGAAAGAAGACGATAAAGAGGAAATGCTTTTTTTTTTTTTTAATTACACTGACCTGAGAACTGGTGAGAACGGTGAGTAAAGCGGCAACGAAGTACCACTGCATCGTCTTCTACTTGGGGTTTTTTTTTTTTTTTTTTGGGGAGAAGTGTTGATGAAATTAGAGTAATGGGAATGTGTTTTGCATTTTCTGGGTAGTAGTTTGTGATGGAAATCTGATCCGAATTATTATTAGAAGGGTTAACTAATTCTTAAAAGCGACGTAATTAAGCAAGGATTTGGTTATGGGGGAAAAGACCGACCGGAGAAAAAATCAGCCAGCCACGAGTTACCGACCCGACCCAGAAATTGAAGGGTGGTAATATAACGGTTCATTCTGTAAAAATAAAAAATAAAATAAAATAAAATAATCTCTTAATTGCTGTGTTAGTCACTAGCATTTGTGACGTTTCGGTCCTTGTATTTTTTTTTTTTAAATGAAACGTTGGTTTATAATTTTACATTAACATTATTGGTTTATTGGATACTTAATAAATTTGTATTATATTTAAATATAATATAAATTTTAATTAAATGTAAAAATTTTATGTTTAAATATAATCTTTTTTTAATAGTATTACGAAAACAATTGTTATTCTTTTGTTTTTTAAAATAATTATTTATTAGTTTTTTAATTTTTTTATTCACATCATACTTTTTTTCTCTCTATCTTTTTTATCTATTTTTACTAATCATATCAACTTTTTAACTCTAAAATACAATTCAAATACTTTTCATTCAAATACACATTTCATTCAAATACAAAATAAATACTTTTCAATTAAGTGCAACACTCAAAAAATGAATTGCATTCAAATATAATTAAAACGCAATGCGTTTACCAAATGACCAATATATTTAAATACAATGTAATTTTTATCCAAATATAAAAGTTTTACATTCAAATATAATACTTTTCAACAGTATTTCAAATACATATACTATCCTAAAATATTTTGAAAATAAATTTTTTTCTCATTCACATCTTATTCATTCTCCATCTTATTTTTTCTATATACTTTTACCAATCACACCAACTTTTTAACTCTAAAATACAATTTAAATACTTTTCATTCAAATACAAATTGCATTTAAATGCAAAGTAAATACTTTTTATCTAAATATAAAATACATTTAATGTATTGCATTCAAACACAATATGAACATAATACATTTACCAAACGTCCCATTAATATATGTCTAAAATGATCTTATACTCTTAGAAAAAAAAAAAAAGGTGCAAAAGGTTATTTTAACTTAATCCGTCAATTATTATTAAAGACTTAGCTTAATTGCTTGATTGGTATACATATTATTACGTTCATGATGTTCTCATCCTTTTTTCAGCTAAAACCTTAATTTTGATTGAACTTTCTGACCAATCTTAAGAAAATAAAATAAGATAAAAAAAACCTTAAAAAAATAAGTAATCATAAATTTAAAACAAATCAATAACTCGCTCTCCTCTCGTCTTCTCGATCCCCTCGTCTCTTTTTCTATCTCTCTCGACATTCTTTTCTCAAACTATGACACGATGTTGATGACCAAAGGGACTACTAGCCTCATGATGATCATAATTGGTTGTGAAAGGACTAGCAGTGAAGGGATTTGTGAGCAAGGAGGCTAGCTCAATGAATGAGGGTTTATGCAGCAATGGGATATAAGTCATGGTTTCTTAAGGCCTTAGGAAAATTGTGTAAAAGGACATCATGAGGGAGAGAGGAGAGAGAAAGAGGGAGATCGAGTAAAATAGAGGAAAGGGGAAGAGACAAAGATCGAAAAAAGAAAGAGGGAGATCAATAGAGAAAGAAAGAGGAAAGACATAAAGGGAGCGAGAGACAGATTTTTAGAAATCATAAATCATTTATTTAAAGGTTTTTATTTTGTTTAATTTTCATAAGGGTAGTTTAGTAAATTAAATAACAATTAATGTTTTAGTTAAAAAAATAACAGAGACCAAAATATTACAAACATAATAGTTGAGGGACTAGTTAGGTAATTATGTCAATCCGTTACAAACAATTAACGGAATTTGGTAGAAAATGACCATTTGGCTTAAGATTTTTTGTATTTAAAAAGTTTAAAACAATTTCAGATTTTTTGTCAAGATAAAATATGCGGTAACAATTGAACTAATGTTTTAGCTTTAGGTTAACTTTTCAATGTCTTATCTATAACTAGTGATAACTCTATTTTACAGAGTTATTTTATCACTTTTTCTTACATAAAAATTAAATTTTCCTTGAGAGTTTTATTTATTTTTGATTTATTTTGTTTTGTTTATCTTAATTTAGATTTTTTTATAAATTTTGTGAGATTTTTATTTAATTTTACTATATTTTAGTAATAGTACATTAAATAAATTTAAAATTAAACATTTTCAATGAGTTTATCTATAGTATTTTATTTCGAAAATATCTAATTTTAACACTTTATTTGTCTATAGTGTCAAAAAGAGATAAAAAAATTATGTGTTGAAAGTGAATCCCATCAGATATTACTATTCACAGTGGAAAATTACAACTTGACTGGTCTTATTTTGATTCTTTTATTGATACAAATACTTTGAAAAAAAAACACTCAAATCGGAGTTCGTATAAAGAAGTTATAACAAATTCTAACTTTAGATCAACGAAGAGATAGCTGAAATCAATGCATAGTTACTTTTTTTTTAATTATTTTAGCTGAAATCACGTGAATTTCAATGGCTGATCCTATGTGAGTTAGTAGAATAGTAATGGTTTATGGCCTATAAAAGGCAAAGAAGGGAAAGCAGAAGGAGCAAGCAAAAATGAGAAGTAGTAACTCCGGAGCATATGTCAAAGGACACTTAAAATATTTTTTTTTTATTTCTTTAGTTTGGTATTATTTTAGTATCAATAAAAAGGTGAGTTTTTAGATGTTCTGTCAACATAAATATCAGTAACTTTTCCATACCTTTTCCTTTTATTTTGTCATTATGTTTAATTTGTCTTGTTATATTATTTTTTTTATGAATTAAATAAATTTTTACTAGGAACTATGAAGTAATCGGATTATGATGGTTTAATTAAATTAAGTATGTTGTTATAATTGTCGTATTTATTGACGTATCTATTCTAAATTTAATGCTTTCAAAATTTTGATCAACTTTTGAATGATTTGAGAAACAAAATGAGAACAAGAGAGATTTTTGTGACATGACTCTCAAATAAATATCATAAAATCTGTAATATAATAGAAATATATTTATTTATTTTTATGTGGTCAATTATTAACTATCACATATCTTTCAACGAACACTTTTTATGATTAAATTCAGGTTTATATTTTACTGTTTATATATACAATATTATTCACATATACGTCACCATTCACATTTTCATCATTATTCACATATACAATAGTATTCACATGTATAGTATTATTCATTATGAATTTTAATTTATTAATCGTTTATGTAAATTTAATTATAAAAAAGTAGAATTTATGTATAATTTGAGAAAGAGTATATGAAGCAAAAATGATAATTAACCATCAATAAATATAAATACAATAAAAAATTATAACAATATACTTAAATAAAATTAGATTTAATTAATTACAATAAAGTCATAATTCCTAATATTTGTATACTTGATTGCTTGTCATTAAAACATATTCATATAAGCATAATTTTATATAATTTTTCACTTGTAATATTTTTTTCGATTTTATAAATAAAATTAAAATCAATTAATTTTGATGCTCAATAATTATATCCTCTTTAAACAATACTTTATTCATTATTTTATTATTTATTTAATTTGTACGCTTGCGAAAATTCACAACAACTAAAAGTAGTTATGCATTGTATCTTGAAAATTTTTAAAATAGACACGAGCAAATGGGTTTGTTAAAATATTAATCTAATGAGTAATGTAGTTCTTATTATATTTTTTTTTTCTTTTTTTAAATTTTTTTTCATTGTTGATGTCAGGGTAGTTTTGACTTTTATCTAACGTTTAAAGTGTAAAAGGGTTAAATAGAAATAACTGTTTCCACTTATTGTAATTTCTAAACATAGTGGGATAAATTTAGAAATAAAATGAAACTGCAAGGTATATTTATGTACTTAATCCAAAATATATATATATATATAAGCCTTATACAAAAGCGTGTCGCTTTAGTATAATGAGAAAAGAGAGGCTGCCCTCTTTTCTTTTCCAGAGAAATGTGTATCTATTAAATAGGGCTTCAAAGCGGTCAAAATCATGGGAGCAAACAATTCTTGTGGTAAAAAAGGCAAGGGTTTGCACTCGGGGCATGTTTTAATTTCATAAGTGGGTGAAAAAAAGAATACCTAAGCTCATTTTTTACCTCAAAAGGGGGGTCCTCCTTATAATGCTACAGATGGCTATCCGAAGGGCAAGGGGTAAACTCAGACTCGGATAGAACAGGATTGTGTGCACCTGGCCATATGGGTGTCATATTTTGGCCAAGTTTACCATACCTTCAAAAAATATCTATGGTTACTTCCATTTGTACACCTAAAATTTTATGCCAATTCTCATTTTATCCCCTAAGTTTTAAATACTCTCACTTTACTAATCCAAAATTTGAATTAGTCTCACTTACCTCATTTAATTAGAATTGCCATTAAAAGTTAATGAATATACCCAAAGGATGAGGTTCAACATAGTAGTCCAGAAAATAAAATAAGAAAACCTTTAATCAATGTTTGATAAAAACAAAACTCGAATTTTGACCCCAAAAGAAAGTTAAAAAAAATAATAATAAAGGAAGAATATGCGTTATAGATTAGCTCTGTTCATAGAGCTTTTAAGGTAGTGTTCCATGGCCGTTGAATTATTCTATTCTAATAGAGTACTCAAACGAGATTAATTTAAAGTTTGGAGTATTGAAGTGGAAGTTTATAAAAATAGGTATCAAATTGAAACGTGTACAAAGTTTAGGAATAAAAACGGAAATAATCTATGTATGCGTTCAAGTATTTTTCGCTAGGTAAAAGGCAAATATTTTTTGCCAGGCTAGAGGCCACAAGTACCCAAAAAAAAAAATAATAGTGAATTAAAAAGACAACGAGCAAGAACGACAGTAATTTAAAAACAAGGACAACGGTTGAAACGAGAAGACGACAACAAAAATAAAAGCATGATAACATTAGAAGACATGAAAACCAAATAAATAAAACACATGCAGTGAGAGAGAGAGAGAGAGAACAAAAACTAACAGCCATGTGGAAATTGGAAAGGAACATCAATAACGTAAGAGCGATAACACCTTAAAAAAAAAAAAAAAAGAAGCCGACAACTGCAAGAGAACCATACAGGCACTAGCATTGCATTTGAATGCAATGTGTGTTTGGGGGAAAAGTATTTGAATTGTATTTTAATAATAAATATGTGATGTGATGGATAAAAGTAAAAAGAAAAAAAGGAGAGAGAGGGAATATATGATGTAATTAATAAAAATAATAGAAAAAGTGAAATAATAAATAGTGATTGTGTTTGATTTAAAATGTGATGTGATTAGTATTTAAATGAAATGTTTTTGTATTTGGGGGAAGATTGCATTGTATTTAAATGTAATACTAAAAAAAAACTTGTCCCAAACGTGTACTAAGAAAGGACGACAAAGCACAAAATTCACGCAAAACGACTGTGAACAAATAAATGACAATGGCAAGAAAACAACAGTAATTTCGAAAAACGACAGTAGAGGTTAAAATCCACAGGTTCCTGAAAACGAGAACAAACACAGCACAAGAACAGAATTTAAAAACAACGATAATTCAAAGGCAAAAAAACTCGTGAAGGAACCTTTAAATGACGCAAATTAAAATTGACAGCCTAGAGGAAAAAAAAAAAAAAAAGACAGCCATCACAAAAACATCAAACATAACTGAACATCAAAAATAATATAAAGGAAAAAAAGAAGGAAAATAACCGCAGACACTACATGAAAACAACCAGGATTTTGAGATATGTCAACGAAACATAAAATCATGTGAAAAAAAAAAAAACTACTGTAAATTCAAACAGGACGATGTTAACAAGAAAACGACAAAAACTTGAAAAACGACGACGAATTTTAAAATTGATGAGTACTTGTACTTGGATAGATCAATAAATGGAAAAAGACGACAACAACATAATTTTTTAATAAATGGATACAACAAATAGATGCATTTAAAAACGACGATAACTCAAAGACGACGAGCTCATGAAAAGCAGAGCCACTAAAACGACGACAATCAAAGAAGACACTGACCAGGATAAAATGACCCCAAAAAAAAAAAGAAAGAGAGAGAAACAAAAAATATAAAACACTATGAAAACAACAGTAAGACAATTACAAGAAAACAACAGTAATTAAAAAATCGACATAAACGTTGAAGAACAAAACGTCTTTATATTGATAAACTAGAGAAATGTCCTTTAATGGTACCATCAAAGAATAGACTTCTTTAAATTAATTTTTATCTATGCTTTTATGACCGAAATACCTTTAGCATTTAAGTTCTCACGTCATTCGCACTTAGTGACAAAGCTAGGATTATTGACAGGAGAATCAAAAAAAATTTTTAATTAAGATTATATGATCAATACCACGAAGTTGCAATTCAAAAACACCACTTATTGGTATGATCTCTTGCATATGCCACCTCACTCCATAGTCTCTCTCTCTCCTCCCTATTTCTCTTTACACTGCATTTACAATCGTCGATCATCGTGATATCCATCAGTAAATCCTAGCTCCGACTATCGTGGAAGGGTATCGCAAATCTTTTCTTTTTATTTATTTTTTATTTTGTTATTTTTTGTAATTTTTTGTGATATAATATATTTAGTATTTTGATTATTTTCATTATTGTGTTAATTTTTTTTTAAATAATACTTATAATTGTTTAGAAAGTGAAAAAATCATATAACCAATAATATTTTTGAAACAATAAATTTCAAAAAACAAAAAAAAGAACTAATCTAATATAAAAAAAATTAAAAATCTAGTAGAATACCAAATAGTATTTCAATGGATTACCAAACGACACCAAATGCCTTTTTGGTTAGTTAGGAGTATTTTTTAGAAAAATACATTTGGTTAATTTTTAACTTTCCTTAAAAGATGGCAAACATCTTGTGGTCATTATAGGTGAGATAATATTCTAAAGGTTCCAAAGATGTGTATTTTTTGCACGTATACCTATTATATTAAAATAAAAAAAAACCCACTATATCAAATTAAAAAATAATAATGATAACAACCTTAAGGGGCATGTCCCCCACTTGCCAACCTCCCTCCATCAATGTTCGCACTCATTAACAATGGTTGAAAATTGGAATAACTCTGTTTCTAGTTCATAGATGATTATACATCATGTACCATTTCCAATTTTAAAAAATTTAATGGTCACTCAAAAACTTCAATAAATGCTTCTAAATTCTGAAGGTGACCTTTTCAAAACTTTGTGTCGATTTTCTAAAATCACAGAACTCAAATCGGCAAGCTCATGGTTAGATCCGGTTGGATTTGCAATCCGACACCAGCAACGTTCTAGATCTCACACAAGGCTTCCCATCATTGCATGGTTAGAACTCGAAATGTAAGTATATTGGCCATGTGAATACATATATAAAAAACCTAGATGTCATTATGGGGTATATATCTAAATTGATAAGTGTTTACAACACATATGATAAATCTCAAGCGATGTCAAATTAGCATGAGATCGTTATTCTAATTTACTTCTTGATGCGTTATTCTTATCAGTAGGATATGCAAAAAACCCTAGATAGAAAAAAAGAAAAGTCTGAGAGAAGAGTGAAGATCTAGAAAGTGTCAGCAATATTGGTGGCCAACGCATTGCTGGGCTACCAACCTCCATTTTCCACCTAAAGAGTAACCATAACCAAATTTGTTTGAGAATAGTGTTCGTGGCTTCGAAATCAGAGCATGGTTAGGAGGTTCAGACGCGGCCATGTGCGTTGAGAAACTCCATGGTCGACACTCCTTCCCTTGGGTCACCAATCATGGGTTCAAAATCGAATCTTGGATGAATGGGTTGGATTTGGCCATGTGCATCAACGAACTCTATTGCTGATAACTCGAGAACTTTTTTTCTTAGGTCATTGACTCCGGAGCTCGCTTGGAAGTTAAACAAAGATTTGTGACTGGCCGCTCAGGAGCTTGCTCCTACTGGTCACTGAAGTCTGCAAATCCGAGGCAAAGTGAACCCTTATGGTAGGTAACTTAGAGGCGTCTTTTGGCAATTTCCAGTGTCTATAAGTTAGGTGCAGTATAGTATTAGGTGCTTACTAAGGGTCACCTGAGTTTGACACTGTTGACCAAGTCTTTTAGCATTGTTTAGTTTCTATTTGTTTTCTTGTTTTGTTAGTGACTGTTTGTGGTTTCCCTACTTGTCCCTAGTTTGGTATGTTTTAGTTGTTGATCACCGTCTCCCGTTCTCAAATCTGGGTGTGTGAGTTGTGGGAACCTGTTGAAACCATTGGTGTTAGATTGTGGAAAGAAATCATTAGAGGTTTGTTCGAAGCCATGGGAACCCAAGCACAAAATGCCATCAGGCGTCCCCTAACCCAGGTGCTTTGAAACCACAAGTGCTGGGTCATGGGGGGGTTGGCATATGTGAGTGCAACCCCACCCGACCTATTTTCGTTTTATTGGTCGGAAGCCATTGCTCGGTTAGATGTTGATTGGTGGGTAAAGCTTGCTCTCGCCCATCCTTTGGTTGAAGATTTGCTCTATGTTCAGGATAGAGGGTTGTCTCGACAATCCCTAAGTGCATTTAGTACCTGCATGGTGTCCTACTTGCCCATTATGGCTTATTCAAGGTTGGTTCAGTTATTTTATGTCAGTTTCGGCTATCATTTGTAACTCTAGCCTACTAATAGCATTTTATTGATGATACGCCTTATCTATAGCAAAAATTACCGACAGGATATGCTAACTTGTTAACAAGGGGAGACAAGCTTAAATAGTTAAATAACTTTGTCTATATAGCAATACAAACCTAGTCTTTTGAGACCAAGTAGGTACATGAGAAAAAAACATGTTCTCTATTTTTCACAACTATAATTTTCAAAATGGAATAATTAGGCCATATGCCATGAAAATGATGTCATAAATTAAATTAATATATGTTTTTTGAATTTCTCTCTCTTCTCTAAACACACACTTTCTTGTGAGGTCTACCCCCTCTTTTTTTCTCCTTAAGCTTCAATGACCTAACGCCCATTTTGCTTTCTTGCTACCGCAATCACCAAAAACTCATGAGATTTGTCTCATTCACATCAAATCCTTGCGTTGGCCCTAATAGCGACCTTAGCTCTGATGGTGGAAATCGGTGATAGTGGAAATTCGCGATGCATTGAGAACAATAGAGATTTGCCTCAAATTGTTGACGATCTAGCTTTGATGTCATGATTGGGGCTGTGATCTCCTCCCATCGATCCCAACAAGATCTCAACCTTGTCAGATGAACGGCCTTTTGTCATTATGCTATTTCGGTGATTTGAGTTGCAATAGGTGAGCTTCGACTTATTCAACGATGAGATCATCTACAACGGCTGCTATTACTCACGATTTCTATGTATACACCTCTAAACAAATATCATTTTTATGTGTTTATGTAGAGCTCATTTGGATCATTATTTTAAGATTGTTTTTTTGAAACAATTTAAAATTTTTTTTTACCATGTTTGTTCTCATATCTTTTCAAAATTATTATGCAAATAAGTGTTGGAATATAATTGTTTAGTAGGTGTAGAATCAGACTATGAAGGCTGCGTTCAAGGCTCACAATATCCATCCCCGAGTCTTTTGGTCCAATTAACCATTTACTTGGAATTCCCATATGGCGGTGGTCAAACCATGAGAACGACTAGATGACAATCTACCTTTAATATCAAAGCTAAAAATGAAAAATAATTCTTTTCAACTATCTTATTTTAAACGAAAAATATGAGAAAGATTATTCCGTAATTATATGGAATCAAAAATAGAAAACAATGTACCTAAAAAAAGAACAAAAACATGTTTGGACCAACAACATTATAACATCATTGTCCCAATATTAATCAAATAAACCTTCTTTTAGCAAAAATAAATTAAAAAAAAAAACCTGTATTTGTCTAGGTTTTTTATTTTTATTTTTTATTTTTTTTAAAGGTGAGAAATGCAACACTGCGATGCACCCATTGACTCGTCCGCCAATTTTGGATTAACGGTATACGTGGCAAATTTTTATTGGCTTATATGGTTGTTGAACCCGCCACAATAACCACACTAATTGGCTACAACGTTATTTTAGTGGAGGCAGTTGCCATCATGGACGTCACGTCATGGAATCTTCGCCGTCTCCAAGCCCTCGACACCTTAAAAACGTTAAACGTGCCGCCCACACTAACGCCCCATTATGCTGCCACGTGGCACTTAATGATAGGACCAAAATCCTATTATATTATTACAACGTAAAACAGAATAAACGTATTAAACGTCGTGCATTATTTTCTCATTTTTTTTTTCGTCGTTACTGAATGTATAAAAATGAAATGGTCACAAGAAGTTTTTTTTGAAAAAAAACTCAAAAGAAGGAAAAATTTATGATAATAATTTGCCCTATTGTACAACAATAAGAGATTTTTAAAACAATCAAATAGATCCATAATCGAGACTTAATAAGGAATTTCCGTGAGGGAGGCTATTTATAAATTTGTGTAAAAACATATAGACTAAAAAATAAAGAAAAAGTTAAAAGGGGTTTAGTTGGGCAATATGTAAATTTATACAAATATATGTGGGCTAAATAGGAAAAAATAAAAAGTTAAAGAAGCCCCCCGGTCCTTCTTTAGTTTCGTCCCTGCCCATGGTAAAAGCACTTTTTCATATTATGTTATAAATTTTTAACGTAAATACTTATACATCAAATTGTTAAAAAGATAAAATAACTATACTTATCAATAAATAAAAATACTGATAAATAAATTTTACTTAAAAAGAATTTACCCTCACATGCAAGGATAGAATTGTCCATAACTAGATATGGATTAAATACAAGTTGAAGCTTTCAATAAACTTTTCTTCTATTCTTTTTTCAATTTTACTAAAACTTCACATATTTCTCGTTTTGTTACTATTAAAAATTGATTATTTTTATTCAGTTTCTAAAAATTTATCTTTTTGTATACTCCTCTTATTTTATAATAAGCTTGTTCTATCATTATTTATATATAACATATTGTATGACGTTAACAATCATGGTAAAAAACATGGTAAAAAAATATTCAACGTTAAAAGTTTTACATCTTTTTCCATATCATAAGACACACCCTCTCTTTTCCTTCAAGAGATCAATGTTCAGGAATGGTAATGATGCTTCTATAAACAGACGTGGTCAAAGAACAGTCGTGTATTTTGACTACCAAATTTCTTTACACAGTGCTTTGATGGACTCACCCTTTCTCTTCTATCATTAGCTTTGCCAAAAAGCCCTTTCGACTTTTCATGTTTTTTTTTTTTTTCCTCTTTAACAGGTCGACAGCATGAGTGCAGAAAAAAAAAAAAAAAAAAAAGGTACGAGAATAGCTGGCCACCGTTAACTAACGACCCTTTACCACGTAATCATAAGGGTATATGCCGTCAAATTTTCTTTTTAACAATACAGCTCAATAAAAATATCAATATTAATATTATATATTTTTTAATTTTTATATCAACCTTTCAACATATTTATTAAAACTTTGAAACTTGTACGAATAAACTTGTAATTTTCAAATAATTTGATTAGATAATATTAGTCAGGATTTATTATTAAGGTGAGTCAATTAAAGATTTACTATATTAAACTATCAAAATTATTTTCTTATTTTTTCATTTAACTATTTTATTGTTTTAAATCTTCCAAAGTTATTGTAATAACTTATATTACATCGTTTCTACGGTTTTTTTTTAACCCAACATAAAAATAAAAAAAAACTATAATATACAAATTAAATAATACAATTATATCTTCTAAATCCGATATGAAAATGAAAGAATTAAAATACATAAGTTTTATTAAAATAGAAGGAAAAAAAATTATAAAGGAATCAAAGAAAAGGAAAAAAAATAAAATAAAATCTCACCTTAAATAATAGAAAAAATTTCCAAGCTTCTTGTAACCTTGGAAAAAAAATCAAGATTTATTATATCTCTATAAATTTGTTTGAAAATAATGAAATGGGAAAATGAAGAATTGACTTCATTAGAAAACTTTTAGCTTATGTAAAGACGTAATATTACTTAGTATAATGGACTAGTTTTTTAAAATAATTGAACTATTAAAATTATAGTTTAGATTTTGGATTAAGTTACAAGGGTTACTAATAGATTTAATAAAATTGTTTTATTTTTTAAAATTTAAATTATTTATCCAATAAAATATAGAAAACTAAGGGGAAACAAAACTAATCTATACAAGTACTACTATATTACAATTTTAAAAAAATCCCATAATATTAAGATCCCTAGCTCTGTCATAATAACTAAATGAAAAGGTCAATGCACCACTAAATAGCAATTAAATATTAAATTTGAAATTTGTTATATTTGACAATAAACTTCTCATAAACTATAACAATTATCAATAATATTAAAAATAATATTGTATTGGAGAGTTTTTTTTTTAATCTAAATATCAAAATTTAATTTTAACACATGAATTTAACATTGTATCACAGATGTTCTCGTAATTTTGATAAATTGCATCTTGAATTTAATAAAAAATTATAGAGTGTTTTTAAATCAATCTCAACTAGTAAATTTAGATGGAAATATCTTGGTAAAGTTTCACATTATAAAAGTGTTTTCTTTAAATTTTGCACATAAGTTATCAATTCTGGAGAGCATTCTATGACGATTCATTACATAAGTTAAATTATAATAAATAAAAGTTCATAAGCCAGCTTAATTAATATAAAACTTGTTAGTTCAGCTAAGTTTTTTTTTTTTTTTTTTTGAATCACCGTTCAAACATCGACGTTTTTGAGAAGTTATTACACTTTTTTTTAAATAAATTTAAATATATATGTTATTTATTATAATACGTATATAAATATATTTTAAAAAATATTATATTTAAACAGAAAGATAATAGGATCGGTGGAGACTTTAAATCTGCCTCCATTCCATACTCGTCTAATTTATAGACCGTCTCATTTAAATCAAAAATTTTCTACCTTATTTAAGTTAAATCACTGTAAATAAATGAATTAATTGGTAAAATTGATATCGAAACAGAGGCTGTAGAAGCGAAAAGTGAAATACAGTAACGGTCTTTTCTTTCTTTGTTATATTTTTTTTTCCTTATATTTTATTATTTGTATATAATGCAGTCGAAACTCGCGGGAAGTACACCGAACCAATAAATATGTATATACATATATGTGTACGTATATATATATATCTGTATATATGTATATAAGAAGTGTTATAGGCGTAATAATGCCAGACCTGTTCAACGGCCACGCTTCCATTTCCAGTCCATGCCAAACAAAGAAACTGCTTCCCTTTAGGCTTTAGCTTTCTTACGAAATACAAGTCGTTACAGAGAAATCCCACATTTCCACCTTGGACTTTCCGTTTTCATTTTTCCAATCCTTTTTTCCTCTTTTCTTCTTTTTCTTACCTCCCTGTTTTTGTTCTGTTTTTAGACTCGGTACACAAAATTAGTCTCAGGAGAAAAAATAAACAAAGAAAGATTTTCATTTTTTCTCAGGCGTTTCTTGACCACGCACTGGTTCCAACACCTGTAAGTTGTCTGTTTTTATTATTATTTTAAATTTCTGGACATGGGATTTTCTCCATATGTTTTGTTTTGTTAAATCTCTGGTTTGAATTTCACTTTGTTGTTGGTTATTCTTTGACCAGATGAAATAGAAAATCCTTCAAGTTTTTTGTTAAGAACCAGCCAAGAGACAACAATTCTTTTTACATAAAATATATATTATCCCCAGGTCTCTTTGTTGTTGGCACCTTCTTTTTTTTTTGAGATGTCTTTATATATGTATATATACGGAAAAAAAAATGTTTGACATGTTTTTCTTGGTTTTTTGTCTTCTAACATGTTTGATATTCTGTTCTTTGTCCTATACGTAGGCCTTGGCTTGTTGGGTTTTGGTGTATTATCTTGAAGATCAAGATTGCATTCGTTTCATTTTCGGAATCGCAATCTTTTCGATTTCATAGCCGGAATGGAACAATTCCGGCACGTCGGTGAGGTCCTCGGAAGCCTGAGGGCTCTAATGGTGTTGCAAGACGACATACGGATCAACCGGAGCCAGTGTTGTCTGCTGCTTCAAGTCTTCACTTTGGCCTTCGAAACGATCGCGGAGGAGATAAGGCAGAATTTGAAACTGGAGGAGAAGAATTCAAAATGGAAAGCTCTTGATCAGCCATTGAGGGAGCTTCAAAGGGTGTTTAAAGAAGGAGCGATTTATGTTAGGAACTGCATGGATTCCAAAGACTGGTGGGGCAAAGCAATTAGCCTCCATCGGAGCAAAGATTGCGTCGAATTTCATATCCACAACCTGTTCTGCCATTTTCCTGCCGTAATCGAGGCCATTGAGAATGCGGGGGAGATTGCGGGACTTGACGAAGAAGAGATGCGGAAGAGAAGGGTTGTGCTGACGAAAAAGTACGACAAGGAATGGAACGATCCGAAGCTTTTCCAATGGCGGTTCGGGAAGCAGTATTTAGTCCCTAGAGAGATATGCAAGAGATTGGAGAATGCTTGGAAGGAAGATGGATGGAGTCTTATCGAAGCACTTCAGGAGAAGAGAAGCCCTATTTCTTCTTCCTTGACAAAGAATGAGCTAAGGCTTGCGGAGTTGCTGCTCAATAAACTTCAAGGACCGGAGGCTAATAGAGGAAAACTCTTCCCAAGTTCGATTCTATTGGGATCAAAGGACTACCAAGTTCGGCGGCGATTGGGAGGCGGAAGCCAGTACAAGGAAATCCAATGGTTGGGGGAAACTTTTGCCTTGAGGCACTTCTTTGGCGAGATTCAAACGTTGGCTTCAGAGATCTCTAATGTGCTTTTGCTTTCCCACTCTAACATAGTGCAAAACCTTTGTGGGTTTTGTGATGAGGAGAAAAAGGAGTTTTTTCTTGTTATGGAGTTGATGAGCAAGGATCTCTCAGCCTACATGAAGGAGAGTTGTGGTCCAAGGAGGCGGATTCTGTTCTCGCTTCCTGTGGTGGTTGATCTTATGCTTCAGATTGCAAGAGGCATGGAATATCTGCATTCACAGAAGATCTATCACGGGGAGTTGAACCCGTCTAATGTTTTCCTCAAGGCGAGAAACCCCACGGAAGGCTATTTGCAGGCAAAGATCTCGGGTTTTGGCTTATCATCTGTCAACAAGAAATCCAATTCTCAAAACTCACCAAACCAAAACCCGACGATCAATCCCTTCATTTGGCATGCCCCAGAGGTTCTAGCCGAGCAAGAACAACTGCCGGCAGGGAGTATCCCTTGCTCCAAGTACTCAGAGAAAGCAGATGTCTACAGCTTCGGGATGATTTGCTTTGAGCTCTTGACCGGGAAAGTACCTTTTGAAGATGGACATCTTCAAGGAGACAAGATGAGCCGAAACATAAGAGCAGGAGAGAGGCCTCTTTTCCCACACCCTTCGCCAAAATACCTTGTCAACTTAACCAAAAGATGTTGGCACACTGACCCATCTCAGCGTCCGAGCTTCTCATCCATTTGTAGAATCCTACGTTACATCAAGAAATTCCTTGCCTTGAATCCAGACCAAGCCCTGCCACTAATTCAATCGCCTTCGGTGGATTACTGTGACATAGAAGCAGGGTTTCTCAAAAAGATCTCTGCAGATGGGTGTTCTGATGTTTTCCCAGTGTCACAAATCCCATTTCAGATGTTTTCTTATAGACTTGCTGAGAAGGAGAAGACTTGCACCGCAAGCAAAGATAATCACCACCAGGAGTTGATAAGCGATACAGGCTCGGTTTGTAGGGATTCAGCCTCAGTCTGCAATGACGAGTATTCGTCCGTGATAGATGATCATGTGGTGCCAGCAAGCGACGTGAGGTCAGTTTGCTCTGAGGCACCAATGAAGAGAGTTGCTAAGAAATGCCCAGAAGTGAGTGGTAGAAAAGGCTCAGGTCAGTTTTGACTTGTGAACTTCAAGTTCATTTCTGCTTTCATTAGATTAAAAAAAATTTTCAGTCTGAAAAACTGTTTGGTTTGGTTTGGTTTCCCAGCGACACCACAAGCTCAGAGACCCAAAAAATCGCCGTTTAATTCAAGCGGTCGCAGTTTGAAGACGAATGGAGATGGCCGGGTGAAGTTTGTTATGAGTCCTTTGAGACAAGGAAGAAGCAAAAGTACTGGTCATGTCTCGGATACAGAGATACACTAGCTTTTGTTCACCTGTTGGGCCTTTTTACACGTTTTAGCTGTTAGCTTTTAGACTCTTTTTTTATTTTTATTTTTTTTCCTCAGATTGTGGAATGAAATACACTTAAATCTACACATACAGGTGGTGCTATTTAACCCTTGAACAAAATTTTCAGTACTAAAATCAGGCAAAGATCAAGATTATGCTTGCTTCATCAGAAATTCGTATTAATTACAGACTCAGAAAATTTACGCCAGTTGAGCTTTGACATTACATATCACCAATATAGAGAAAAATAAAAATCTTAATTACAAATACCATTTCCCCATTAAGAACTAATATGGACACGGCGGAATAATATGCCATAAAACAACTGCACAAAGATGTGTAAAAAACTCGTACCATATCTATTGTTTCAAGCACCGGATTGCTGATCTGCTGACACTGCCGTGCTAAGAATTCTGTTTTGATATACGTCGATACTATCATTTCAGATTTTATGCAGTTGGAGCTCCAAAGCAATCCTTCCTCGGATCCCTGCTGTTATTTCTCACTTGGAGCTCTTGTTTCAACTCTCTGACCTCTCTGACTCGTGTAGCAACCTTCAGATTATGAGATTTAGAGTTAGTTTTACATCCCTCTCACCATTTCTTCGGGCACGAAATTTAGAGCTGAAATGATCTTCCATATTGTAGATGATTCTACCCCGTCTCACATGGAGGGGTAGCATTGGAAGCAGATATGTCAAAGAGCGAGCTCGTTCATGTCAACTCGATCTCTGAGTCTCCAACCAAACTAGTACTTTCAGCTCAAAAATGGGCCACAACCAAAAATAATGGTTCGCTTCCAACAGCTCAAGAGGGCCACTTGAAGATGGAAATGAAACCTTAGTTGATATTTAACACCTTAAACCATCTGTAACACTTTGATACATCCACTTGAGTTGGCAGCAACAACCATTTCTGATTTCCCTCTCCAGCATACACTGGAAACAAAATGGCCGTTGTCGTCATCAGTCTCCTTTCCAAAAATTGAATCGATGGAACCAAACTTGTGAGAAGTAATTGGCATAGGTAGGGATCTATAGTACGCAAAAACCTGGAGAGAGAGAGAGAGAGAGAGAGTACACATGAAGAACGACATTCACAAATGTTAAAAGATGCCGGCCATACTTTAGTTAAAGAGAAGAATGTTGATGACATAAAGTGGGAAACTTAATAATAATTTGTTCTATATTTTATATTATTATATTATGCTTAGAGTTATTTGCTCTAGATCTGGTTTATCAAAGAAAACAAAATAACAGAGTCTGCGTCAAATACCTCGTTGGTTTCTGAACCGCATGCTATATAACCATCGGCAACTGATAAACCCACAAAGTTCTGAAGAAAACATCCAAAGTAATCAGCCAACCATAGGTTAAAAAGCACATGGCGAGATACTTAAGATGTGGAAACAAGAATTAGATCTTAATCTTAATTGTCAACAAGGCAAAGGAATACACACACACACACACACACACACACACACATGCAAACAATACATATGAACACAAATACACATGCACGTATATGTAGGCATATATATCCAGATTCTAGCATAATTAATAGACTTGGACATTAAAATAAATTGATTATAGAAAAAACCTTTTCATTAGCGTGCCCACTAAGTGTTAAGCTGCAAGCATTGGGGGAAAGTCCAACAGAAGTGCTTTTATTGAGATCCCATAGCTTCAACGTGTTATCAGTCGAGGCAGAAACAAGGGTCTCAGAGTCCAAGAATTTCACATAGCTTACAGCTTTGTCATGACCGGCCAATACACACCAGGCTGTTTTAACATATCGGAGATCATAGCAATAGGTTCTGTAATCCGCAGAACCAAAGGCCAGCAAGTGAGTGGAGTGGGGAGAAAACTGAACACAGCAGACATTGGCCACGCTCCTGATAGTTCCTAAAGAATTTTTCTGCATAAAAAGAGTAAAAAAAAAAAAAAAAAAGATATTGCATTTAGCCAAAGTTACCAAAAATTAAAATGTGCATATACCTTTAGAGAGTAGCAATGACGGGAATCTGACATTAACATGGTATGTATAATCTACTAGACTCTCCACAGTCCACATTAGGCTCTTACAATTTGTGTGTGTGTGTGCGTGTGTGTGTGTGTGTGTGTGTGTGTGTGAGAGAGAGAGAGAGAGAGAGAGAGAGGGAGCATACATCATTAATGCTCCACAGTTTAACAGAACAATCATCACTTCCACTGGCCAATTTTGTGGGATATACTTGGGAAAAGTCAACAGACCATGCTCTCTTTTCATGTTCGCTGTATTGAGAAAAAGCCTGACCAGAACTAGCATCCCACAACTGAAAAATGAAAGAACTAAAAATTAATAAATAAAAGTAAGACAGTCTATTGTCAAGGCATCATATTACAGAAATAAGCGGCAGGGAGGCAGGCACGGTGGGGGGAAGCAAATTAGACAGCAAAAAAAAATATATATATATATATATGGAGAACCAATTTTTTTTCTGTCACCATCGCTTAAAACCGTTGTAATGTTACTTACCAATCCTGCAAATATAATAAAGCTAAATAGCTAGAGGCCGGTGCAGTAAAAATAAAACAAAAGTACTCTTTCATTAGAAAACAAATAAAATTTGAATCCTTGTGACTGCACAGGAGACAAACCTTGACTGCACCGTCATAATCAGTTGAAGCCAAATAGTTTTTGATATAGTTGTTCCAGCAAACACAACTGAGCTTTGATCTGTTTGCCATCTCAATCACTGGATAATGAATGTCAACAGAATCATTAAACAGAGCATTAAACTCAAATATCTTTATTTTCTTCGAGACTCCAGCAGCTGCAAAGTAGTCTTCGTCCCTGTCAAAACTCAAGGAGCATATTACATTTGAGGAACTGTTGAATTCCCCATTTCTTAGTACTCCGCGCACTTCAAACTTATTGTAACGAGCATACTTGCATAGACCATCGAAAAAGGCTCCCAGGCGGTCGGTTGGAACCTGTTTCTCTTCATCTTCCTGTGTCAAATGCCAATTCGCCCGATTTCTCAACAACTCCTTGTCTTGGCGTAATGTTACATCAGTCTTAGGGAGCTGAATTTCGGATCTCATAGAGGAGTAAGCGTTTTCAAGTTGACTGATATTTTTCATCAACCTCAACTCCTTTTGGTTGATAACAAGGGAGGAATGAGAAAGTGCATCTGAGCTCGAAGGTTCTCTATTTTGCTTTCCACTGACAGAAGAATCACCACGCAAACACAAGCGAGTCAGGTCTTCTTTGGGATGTTGCCTTCTCTCAACTTCTTCAATATCTGCTTCTAAGCACTGTATGGCTTCGACTAACTTAGAGGCATCCTTCTGCTTCTGTTCTTTCAGTGACGTGAGAAAATGCAATAGTAAATCAGACTCGTTATCATCCTGTTCAATAGATAAAGACAAATCTTCCCCTAATGCCTCCTGCAACCCACTAAGTACTTCAGATTGCAGTATTTCCCTGTCATAAGAACCAACTATTATTTCAGAACATTGTATCATGTATATGATGTAGTCGAGGATTAAACTCAAAAAGGACATTTAGCCAAATCTATTCAAGTCCATCAATTTTAATTGAGGTAAGAAAGTGATAAAATGAACATATCCCAAAATGGGAGCAGATATACATAGTGCCTTGAGGATTTTTTATGAAACAATGGAAGGAATAGATCTTTATTTACAGTTCAGCAGGGAAATGCACCTTGGTGCCATGAATAGAGTTAAAACATTTTACAAAACTTTGGATTTACCAGACAAGAATTCAGGACTACCTTGTTGTTGGACGTGATGATGGTTCTGGATGAAGTAGCCAAAGACAGAAACCAGCTTCCTTGGGATTTTCTGCTAGAAAATTAGGAGGAAGAATCCTATGACGCAAATCTGACATAGCTGCAGCATGCGTGCTATCTGAGTCAAAACGGGCAAGTAACTGAAACAAACAACCAAACTGATCCATCAGATTTTTTAGTCAATACCTAGATACATATTTGCTTTCTAAAATTAAAAAAACCTACGCATCTAAATTAAATGGTCAACGAAAAGAAGATCAAAAGCGTCTGAATGGTGAAAATATGTGATATAATACATGCCATATATTCAAGAACAGAAATATGGAGGAAATAATTTAAATGCAGTCAGATATACGTTCTTTTTTAAATGGCATGAGACAATGTGACCAATTCTACAAGAAACGAGAAAGGAGAACCAGAACATTTACTTTCATAGCTAATTCTTAAATGGTCAAATTCCTGTTTAGATTCAACTCCTATCAATTGAGAAATGCATCAAAACTAACGAAAATAGCTGTATGCTACACTACAGTTAGAAACCTCAAACGCTTAAAAAATGCCAATAACATAGAATCAACAGGTGTAAAAAGTACCATCACGTGTCCAAAAAAGCTGGAAGTTGAGATAACTCTCTAATAATAATGCAACTGAGAACTTCTTGAAATAATGCCCTTCACGACATCAAAATAACAGACTACAATATTCACCAGGATATAGACACCACATAAAAAAGTGAATGATTACATGTCTGTCTGCCTATATGTGTCTACAAAAAGGCATCATATCAGGACAAAAAAATTTTTTTTCTACAATGCAGCAATGATATTGTTCAACAATTTCCGCACCTCAAACATAAGAACACCCAAAGAGTAGATGTTCGATAAAGTTTTGCAGCTGCCCTCGCTTAGCTCTTCAGGACTTGTATACCACTCCTCTTCCAACTGCTCGCTTGCATATGTCATATTTTCTCTTATATTAGAGACAAGAAGGCTGCCAGACTTGCTTACAGTTCCATGCTTTGTAACCAGGTCACCGTTTTCAAATTCATTAGTGATATTTTGTTGACTGGCAATGTTCAAGTGGCTATAACTTGAAACTTCCTGTTTGAAGCCTGAATTTGTAGGAAATTGAAGCCACTGCCTAAAAGCCCATGTGTTCTGGCTCAACTTTAGCTTCTTTGCCGATAATCCAGCCGAGGGAAAAACATTTTCCACTTGCCTTATCCAAGGCACATTATTCTCTAAATGAGAATGATCTCGGTCCATCATCCCCTGTGACGTTTCTTTCCTTTCAGGTGATCCAAGGTACTTCACCTTATTTGAAGGCAACAACTTGAAATGAGATGGTCTTAAGCTAGGCAAGGCAACTCCTTGAGCAGACGAGCAATCCACCAGTTCCACAATCTGTCTAAATAAATGCAAGCACTCCATTTTATTCACTTGAAACCGTCCGACTTTCAGCCATTCTCTCAAATTAACTCCATCACAATCAGAAACCCCAGCCTTGGATCTAGTGTTCAGCATATGGGAAGGCGGACTAACAATTTTCACATCAAGACCCCGTGATGTGTTAGAAGCTGCTACTGTTGCACCAGCAAGCTTTGTACTATTCCGATCTCTGGACTCAAGATGGGAGCTATCTTGAGATGGGCCTTTGAATATGATCCCCTTGCCTTTCAAGGTATTTTTAACAAAGAACTCAGAAAATCCTGATTTAGATAAAATCTTTGTACGGATAGAACCAGGAGCATTACCTAAAATCCCTCTATTTTCAGAATTTATCAAGCCCTCCACAACTTCATTTTGATTATCATTGCCTGACTTTTGAGCCAAAAACTCGGGGAAAGATAAGTAATTCACATCCTCCAAGCCACTTGCCATTCTCTGACCATTGTCCCTGTATGCAGCATTTCCCCGTGAACTCCCACTACCCGATCCACTTCCTAACTGATATAGATGCTGCCATTGGTTTTGTCTGGACTGCAATCTACCTAAATTGGTTGATGTACCAACAATAGCTAAACTAGAACCATTCAAATTTCTCACTGTTAATTCTTCCACTGTGACACCAGCATCATCCACGGCACGATGATGATTATTATTATACGGGTGTTCTAATGCATTTACATGGCTTATATCTGTAATGTTCTTAGCATCCAACATGTCTCCAAATTCCCGATGTGAGCTCCTCGAATAATCACCCTCACCTGGTATCAGCATTTCCTGCGATTCCAACATGTTGCAGTTTTCAGGTCTCGGAAAATACTCGTTATCCTTTCCTTGGAGTTGACCACCCTCAGCTGCATCCAGTGGGATCACCTCCTCGCCATCGTCCATTATTCTAAACTAACCTCATTCACTCAAAAATCCCTGAACACCCTTTGCACTGGCAATGTATTAGAGACCAGTCAGAAACCATATAAATCGGTTATAACCGTAAATAGGGAAAAAAAACACGGTACCTTCCTAGTATGAAACGTTATACTCATAATCAATATTTCAGAACTAATCATTAACGAAGCCAAAAAACTCTATGAAAAGAAAAGTTCAATAACTGAAGCACACAAATTTGCTTTTCTTGCTAATAAAAACACGACTACGCCCCTGTTGGTTCCCGAGAAAACCAAAAGAAAAAGGAAGAGAAAATCGTAAATCTCATCTCCAATAACACCGAACCAAGTCACTCACGCCATAACACAACAGTAACTCAGCTTGATGAGCGCTAAATTCACACAATCTCAGAAGCACAAAATAAGCAAAAACACCGCCACTACTCATTCCATTTTCTCGGCAGCCAAACAGAGACCGACCGAACAAAGAAAAATTGAACGAAACGAAAACTCAAAAAAAATGTAATATATATATGTATGCATATTATATACGTAGGCAATCGAACTGAGCGCATACCTACAGGAATTTACATCCGAGAAAGAAAAGCCGTGGGATTCAGAAGAACAGATTCCAATTCAAAAACTGAAGAAACCGCAAAACCCTAATAGAGTCGAGACAAACAGAAGCTCTTGAGAAGGAAAAAAGAATAGTAAAGCGATAGAGAGAGACGTGTGGACTGGTGGCATTACCAGAAGATAGAAAAGGAAATATCTTTTTTTGCGAAACCTCAAAACCTTCAAATTTTCCAGATAACTTTCTTTTCTTTTCTCTTTTTTTTTTTTTTTTTGTCTACTAAATTTTTGTCAATTTAATTTGTTAATCAGCTTTTTAAGTAGCCGGTAAACTCTTTGACAGATTTTAGATATAAATAGTGCAATAAGCGGATCTGAAATAAAATAAAATTTTAAATTTAAATTAATTAATTAAATTATAATTTTTATTGATTTTAAAAAATAAAATTAAAACTAAAAATTTAAATTTAAGATCTAAAACCATTCCAGCCTTATATTTTATATTGTTTTATCTTCTTTTTCTAATTAAAGAAAATCATAGTAATTGAATTTCTTAAGTACGTCATCACTCTCTTTACTCTCTTCACCTTTTCTTCCTCTTTCTTATCATTTTTATTTCTTTTTTTAAACACTTATTTATAAAGTAAAATAATAATGTACTAATATCAATCATTCACAAATTAATCATCATCAATCAAATTTAAAAAAAAAAACCAATTTTCTAATTTTACAAATTTTACTATAAAAATATTATAAAGTGAACATTTTTCATATATATCCTTTTTATGGCCTTTTCATATGGGATAATACACGTTTATGTTTTTCTTTCTTTTTTTTTTTTTTTCCTACCGGGCATGTACTTTTTTTTTTTTTTGGCTAATGTTTTTTTACTTCAAAAAGAGTGTTTCATTTCTCACCGCAGGGGCTCTTTTTTTTTTTTTTTTTAACGCAACCAAACGTTATCATCAATTATATTATTTCTTCTCTCTCTCTCTCTCTCTCTCTCTCTCTTTCACCACTTCTTTTAAGGGGATAATATCATCATTTCAGTAAACAAAGACCTAGAAAAAAGAAGCTGCTATTTCTTTTTTTTTTTTTAAGAAATTACTATTTCTTGTGAGTTGTAAGATATGATTCAATAATTGTAAAAGTCCTCAACAAAAAAAATGTTGTAAAATTCATACTTTTAAGGGAAATGCTTTGTTGGTGTATTAGTTGATAATGTAAAGGGAAAATACAATAGAAAAGTAACGTATGGAACTTTTACAAATATAAGTTTAGTTTGCTAATGAAATTAGATGTTTAGTGAAACTCAAGTTAAACAGTAAAATTCATTCTCCAAACTCTCCCATAAATTAATTTTATGAAGTGATTGTAGAAATAGAAAGCATAATTCTATATTTTAATTCTATAAAAAATATAAGCTCAAATTTATTCAATTTCAAATTTTGAATCAACTAAATATCTCTTTTTGTATGTGTTGAGCTTATTCGAACAGTGGGGAGAGAGAGAGAGAAAGAACTTTTACGGCAGCTCTTTACTCTTTTTAAGCCCTTTCAACTTTATAACACCTTTTTAGGAAAGATATTTTACTTTCTTTTAGATGAAAAATACATTTTTTAAAAAATAAAATTTTCTTATTTTATATAAAAAAAGTTTTTTTATTTTCAAAAATAAAATGATTTTTAGATTTGTAAGAAAATTTTTTTTTACAAAAATGAAAAATGAAGAGTTGTTTAAAATAAGAAAAACTTTTATTAAATAATGTGTATTATAAAAAATTAAAAGAATATTACTTATTTTTTTTTCTAAAATTTTACTTAAAAAACATGTTTAAAACAAATTTCCTTTCTTTTTTTGGAATAAAAAAATATAAAAAATACCATACAAATATTCTTTTATAAAAAATTTCTCACCTTTAAAAAAGATATACCATTTAAACTATACTTTATTTTATTTTATTTATTTATTTATTTTGAGGGAAATACATCTCCTTTGTTTTATTGTCTAATAAACTTATAGGGAGTTAAAATTTATCATCACATGTGAACAGAAACAACGTAAAATAAAATCAAAAGGGCACATTAAAATAATTTTGACACTTATGATATGTTTGGAAAATGTTTTTTAGTGTAACAAAAATTAATTTTATACCAAACGTAAAGTTTTATATTTAAATACAATCCTTTCAACAGTACTACGAAAACAATTACTATTTAAAAGTTTTTTAAAATAATCATATCAACTTTTAACTCTAACTTTTTTATCTTTACTTTTACCAATCATATCAACTTTTCAATTCTAAAATACTTTTCATCTAAACACACATTTTATTCAAATACAAAATAAATACTTTTCAACCAAATACAACACTCAAAAAATGAATTGTATTTAAATGTAATTAAAACGCAATGTGTTTACCAAACATCTCATTAAAAATATTCTAATAATTAATTGTTGATAATATATGAGAAAAAAAAATCAAAACTATCAAATAGAAATGATTTTTAAGGAGGTAAATGATTTGAAATCTCAAATCTAAAATTTTGATTTTATTTTTATTTTTTAATTAATAAAAATTATTATTAAGTCAATCAGTTCATATTTAAAATTTCATTTTATTCCAGACTTAACTTATACATTATTTTAAGGGGGCGTTTGGTAAACGTATTGCATTTTGATTATATTTGAATGAAATTTGTTTATTTGAATATTGTATTTGATTGAAAAGTATTTGTTTTGTATTTAAATAAAATGTGTGTTTGGATAAAAAGTATTTTAAAGTTGAAAAATTGATATGATTGATAAAAATAGAGATAAATAATAGAGTTAAAAATTAATGTGATTGTTTTAAAAAAAATTTAAATAATTATTATTTTTATAATACTGTTAAAAAATTTATATTTAATATAAAATTATATTACATATATATATAATTAAAATATAATTTTTTTTTTCAGACAACACGTAAGTTCTAAAATTATCTGTATCGTGTAATGGTGACATAGAGTGCAACGTGGTCCAGCATGGGGTGCTAAAACAGGAGGTGACCATGGTTACATCACGTCCACCTGCATGGGGCCACAGCTTTTATGACACTAAACCTTCGGTTCACGTTGCGCCACGTCGTCACGAAGTGTCTACGTTCACAGAATGGCTAATAAAAAAAATCCATTTTTGGATGAAATTGGTGGGTGGCGGGGATCAGAATTCGGAGGTGGACTTATAAAAGACACGTGTCGAACATCAAGTGGATTTCATGAGAGTCCAACTGGCGTATAAGTTTGGATCTTGATGGCGGAGTTGGTTGCTCAGTGGCTGTTTGACTTTTCTGTTTCCAAGAACCAAAGCAAAATATTAAAAAATTACAAAAAAAAAGCCAGACTTAACCCCATTATTTTCGATACCTCGTTTATATTATATTTAAATATCAATTATATATTTTAAATTTAATATAATTATTATTTATTATTCTATTATTTATAATATTTTATTAATCCCAACACATATTTTTTTTATTTTTATAACTTATCTATATATTCATATTTATATATAATTTAAATATATTTTATATAAATATAAATGTATTATATTTATATATAATATAAATTTTTTTTAATATAAATTATAGTTAATATATTATATTTAAATGTGATATAAAACTTTCATGTAAGTTTAAAGGCTCTCAAGCCCAAGCCCCAGTCTAAAGGCTCTATAGTATTGTTTTCCCCATTAATTTTTTTGTTTTTTTGAGAAATTCTTTTTCTCTTTTTTAGGTGTCATTTGATAAAAAAATTATCTTTTAATTTTATTTAAATGTAATATAATTTTATATTAAATACAAATTTTACAATAATACGACGAAAATAATTACTATTTAAAATATTTTTAAAACAATCACATCAATTTTTTAACTCTACTATTTATCTCTATTTTTATTCTTCACATCAACTTTTCAACTCTAAAATACTTTTCATCCAAACACACATTTCATTCAAATACAAAACAAATACTTTTCAATCAAATACAACATTCAAAAAACAAATTTCATTCAAATACAATCAAAATATAATGCGTTTACCAAACACCCCCTTAATTATTTAAAAATAATAATAATAAACTTAAAAGTCCAGTCTATGTATCATGCTATGCTAAAAATAAAAATTTATATGATGCTTAAAATCAAGTATAGTAATTTCGAGTAGCCATTATCTTCTTTGTGCTGTATCTTGAATATGGAGAAGTGGTACATAGTTTTTCCTGGTAAATCATGAGCTTTAGTCAATAAGGATAAAATATGTCAATTCGTTATCTTAGATTAAGCTTAATATGTTTATGCAGATAATATTTTCTGTTCAAATGTAATGCATAACAAGATAGTTCTCAAAAGTTTGATACAATTAAAGCCTACTTCTATGGTCAACTATCCAGACAAAATGCACCACATAAAGCATGTTTGGTTCTTCTCTTTGCAAAAGGATCATACTTAGGCGTGGCAGAATGCGTGCAGATACTATTTGTTTGCTTTCTATTACAAGTTTGCTTACCTGCTAAACAAATTATGGAAACAACGAATCTTAAGTCAATTTATCCACTATTTAAAAAATGGTGGCAAACTTCTACAAGTAGACTTAAGTGTCGTTTGGCAAAATATTGCATTTTAATTTTACTCAAATGTAATACAATTTTACACCAAACACAAATTTTGTAATAGTGCTACGAAAATAATTACTATTCAAAACATTTTTAAAACAATCACATCAATTTTTCAACTCCACTATTTATCTCTACTTTTTCCAATCACATCAACTTTTTAACTCTAAAATACTTTTCATCCAAACACACATTTCATTCAAATACAAAACAAATACTTTTCAACCAAATACAACATTCAAAAAACAAATTTCATTCAAATACAATTAAAATATAATGCGTTTACCAAACGTCCCCTTAAAACAAGTATCCGATGGTAGAGTTAAACGTATATTTGGGTGACATAATCACTTAAATGTGTATTTCCAATTCATTAGCCCCATCGAATGTGGTTAAAGAAATTCAAGGGATCTTGGGGCATTTCGTAAAAATTTTACATTTAGTCATATTTAAACGCAATGTAATTTTATATCAAACGCAAAGTTTTACATTTAAATATAATTATTTTCAACAGTGTTACGAAAACAATTATTATTCAAAAGTTTTTTAAAACAATCATATCAACTTTTCAACTCTAAAATACTTTTCATCTAAACACACATTTCATTTAAATAAAAAACAAATACTTTTCAATCAAATACAACACTCAAAAAACGAATTGCATTCAAATGCAATTAAAACGTAATGCGTTTACCAAATGTTCCATTATCTTATTTTCATCCGTTACAACAGGGATATTTCTATGGTCCTGCATGAAAATGTTATTTCACAATTTATTAACACAAACATGAATCATATTAATTACTACAACCAACTTAAACAGCAAAGCATACTTTTTTTTTTTTTTAACTAGAAGGTCCTTTTTTTTTTTTTTTTTTTGGAGTTTTCCCTTTCAAAACATCAGAGTTTTGCGCTTGTGATATCTGGTCACAAGGAAGATAAACGACACAAAAAAAAAAAAAATCAATCTCATTTAGAAATTACTTAAAACAATATTAATTATTGAAAAATGCATAAATATACCTTTAGCTTTCGTTTCTTTATATCTTGTCAAAATTTGGTTCTTTTCTTTTTGATGGAGGGTGACCCTTTGTTTGAACTTTTGCTGGACTCAGCAACCTATTTGTAATTGATTCCCCTTGCAGACCACCATCTCTTCCAATGACCTCACTGTAGGTTTTTGTAATAATTTGTCACATGTCGAACCTTTTTCAAGAAGCTATGCTTTTCCCTTCTTAAAATTGTTGATAACATTTCACATTTCTCAGCAGAATCAATTGCCATTTCTATGAGCTCATCAGTTTGCTTTTGCAGCTTATTGTACCATTTACCTTGTGCAGTATTAGAGGGAACATCATAAGAGCATCTAAAATAAGTATACTTTTGTTTAATATCTTTTCTCCATCGATCTAGAACATATTTTGATGGAATTTTTTTAACACATCGATTAGTAAGTACAACAACTATGTGTCTACATAAAATTCCTTTAGGCTCAAATAAGCAACAGATACAATGAACTTCAAATTCAATTTCAATGTAATGAATCTCAAAATCTTTCATCCTTCTAGAATTGCAATCTCTTACCATCATATTTTCTCTTGCTTGAAATGTTGAAATTGATCTTTCAACGTTGACAAAACTAAAATTGCAGGAATACAATTCTCGCAATTCCTCTTGAAATTTCTTGAATATCTCAATGCTATAAAAATCTTGAAATTGTTTCTCAATCGCAAAATTCGTATTCATTGGAAGCATTGAATTAACAGAAGCAAAAGTTGCTAAATTTTCCTTCTCAACCTTACTTCTCAAAGCATTATCATATTGCTCTACAAACTATTTTAAAGTAGATTGTGAGTTGACATATCCATAAAAAGAATGAGTTCATACTTTCACTATGTTCGGTGGTAGACATTCCCACCCAAAACGTGCCTTTAATAAAAGTTGGAACTCAAAGACAACGATCCACATACAAACTATTCAACCACTCATTATTCTGGAGTTTGTAATCCTCAAATTTTTTACCCCACCTTTCTTCAAAATCTGATTGTGTCATGGAATCATATATGATTTCCCCATGGCATTACTGATCTCTTCATAATTTGTAAATCTACTTAATTTCTTAGGGATCTTTTTTATGATATGCCACATATAGAGTCGATGGTGAACATTGGGAAACACCTTTCTAATAGCTCCTTTAATAGCCTAGTAATGATATTGTGTGTGTGTGTGTGTGTGTGTGTGTTTTTTAAACTAGAAACAACACTTAACATGCAACTCTTGTATTCTATTCTTAGTGTCGTTTTATTTTGGGAGAGGATGGATCTCCTATGAGATTTTGGATGTTGCTCCCCTTAGGATTTGAGCAGCGGTGTTTTATCGGCTAGGCTCAGGACTGGGGAGAGTTTTTGTTTGGGGTAGTTATTAGCCTTAATTCTGCTTAAAGGTCTTGCTTTTGGTTAGCCTAGAGTGTGGTCTTCCAATTGCTTTTGCATTGTTTTTGCGTGTTCTTGAGCTAGTCAAAGTCGTTTTGGTTTGATCCAGTAGTCGATTTTATTGTGTTCACTTGTTGTCGAAGTTTAATTCTGTATTACATTAAGGGATTTTCTAATTCCTAAGTAAGGGGGCATTTGGTAAACGCATTACATTTTGATTATATTTGAATGAAATTTGTTTTTTGAATGTTGTATTTGGTTGAAAAGTATTTGTTTTGTATTTGAATGAAATGTGTGTTTGGATGAAAAGTATTTTAGAGTTGAAAAGTTGATGTGATTGGTAAAAGTAGAGATAAATAGTGGAGTTGAAAAGTTGATGTGATTGTTTTAAAAATATTTTGAATAGTAATTGTTTTCGTAGCACTGTTGTAAAATTTGTGTTTGGTGTAAAATTGTATTGTATTTAAGTAAAATTAAAATGAAATTTTCTCTCCAAATGCCCCTTAAGTCTTTTGAGTATACGTGAAACTCATTCTATTAGCTCTTATGCCTTTTGTTGTACTTTAGCCCTTTTTCAACTCATCACTAAAGTGTTTCTTCCTCATATTGAAGGGCTAGTATATTTAAAAAAAAAAAAAAAAACTAACAATTGTCTTGTTGACTAATAAATAAAATGGGAAATTTGAGGATAAAATATGAAAAATATACTAAATTGGTAAGTCTTATTTTTTAGCCCGATATTCAGTTAGTAAATGTTATTTTATTTTGATGTAATTTTAATTATACAACAATCTTAAAAAAAAAAAGAGATAATATAATATCTAAAAACTTATTTTATATAATTATAAATATAATCTAATAATAATATTATATTTAATTTTGCTAAAAGCATAACTTAAATTAAAAAAAATTGTTTTGCGAATAAAAGATGTCAAAAAGAAAAAAAACCGTTCTGCGATAATTTTTTTTTAAATTGTTGAAAAAAATGACATGTCGTGTATGAAATGTTTTCATTTTTGGTCTGTCCTGTGTCAAAGTCACATGCGTGTTTGGTTTTGTTTCCAAAACAGGTTTCACAATTTCCTAGAAAATCGATTTCAAAATCGGTGTGAAATTGTGTTTGGTTTGTATTGTTTTTAAAAACAGTTTTTAAAACGAATCTAAAATCTCCTTTGTTCCTAACGTAAAATTGAAAACGACTTTTAGTCGTTTTCTCTGATTTCATTTTTTCCATTTCTCCCATTTCTCTGATTTAATTATTATGGTTAATTAAGATTTAATTGATATAGTAATTACTTAAATATTATAGTTATTAATTTTTAATTCATTTTTCAATTCAAAAATTTTATTAATTTTTAATTTTTGGTATTCATAATAAATTTTTTTTAAAATCAAACATAAATATGTTTTTATAGAATACTTATAAAATGACTGGTTTTCAAAAATATAACTAAACACAATTTCATTTTTTTGTTTCTCAAAATATACACTCAGAAAATAAAACCAAACATAATTTTAAAAATATTTTCAGAATTGTTTTCAAAATGATCTCAAATTCAAAGAATTTGAAATCATAACAGATTTAAAAAACAATACCAAACTCTACCATGTTGTTGCGTTTCCATGGTTTTCCCGCAAATTGTCTCTGTCAATTTCAACTTTTCAGCATTGAGTTAAAACCCCAGTCCTTATTCCCTTCCGAATCAGAGGAAAACTTTGCGGAAAACTTTTGTGGGTTTTTTCCGGCATTGTCGCGGCTCTAAAGATGAAGGCGGTACACGTTGATGCGACGGAGGTTCCTCCGGCGTCCAGTCCCGGTCAAGGCGGGGAAGCCTGGGACTGTAATCGAACCATTCCGGAGCTGATCGACCATCTCCGGACGGCGTTTCGCAGCTCAGACTACGACCGCGTCCAGGACATTCTGATCGAGAGAGAGAAGGAGCTGAAACGCGACATCGAGAAGAAGGAAGAGCAGTTTGTGTTAGCCGAGAAGCGTCTAGGGGTTGCGCAGTTCCAGACGGCCGAAGCCGAAGCCGAGCTCAAGGGCTTCAAGGCCAAGTCCGCCGAGAGTATGGAGGAAATGCGCCGGAGAGCGATGGCGGCGGAGGAGGGGGCAAAGAGGTCCGAGGAGAGGTACGAGACGCTCTTAAGAGAGGTTAAGAAGGCGGAGAGTGAGAAAAGCTCCGATCTTGAGGAGTTGAAGAGGAAGAACGGAGAGCTGGAGTCGGCGAAGAGGAGAGCCAAGGAAGAGCTTGAGCTATGGAAGAAAAGATTTGTGGAGTTGGAGGTACGAGTGGAGAAGTTGGAGGTTGATGCCCTAGAGTTTATAAATGCTAATGGAGGTACTATTCACATAACTTGACCCTCATATTTTGTATGAGATTTACGATTGTTATATATTGGTATCATATGTTGTGATATTTGAATCCAATCTTTTGTGTGTGTGTCTGTATGTGAGATATTTGAGTCCAATTTCTGATATATATATATATATTTATGTACGTATGTATGTATATTTGTTTGTGCGTGTGATATTTTAGTCCAATTTCTCACACACACACACACACACACACACGCACACGCACACGCACACGCACGCCCATATATATATATATATTTGTTTGTGTGTACATGGATTTGAGAATTGTGAATTCATGCTTGTACAAGGAAGAGGGAGGTTTGAGACTTAAGATTGGGTTCTTGGAGACTTTGAAGGTAATTTTAGAGCAAATTGTTCTTGTGCCTTTGATGTGTTTGTTTTAAGTTCTATGAGTTTTATTCTCTTAATTTATAGAGATCAAGTAGATTTTGGATTTGTAAGTTTCACATGTGAAGAGTTGGTTATAAATACTACAAATTTGATGATGCCTTGCTATAGATTATTTGAAATGCAAAATATGCACAAATCTCGCCTATTGTAGTGTTCTGTTTGCGGCTAAAATTAGTGGCAAGAATTTCAGGGATCGAATTTGGACAACATTGAGATATTAGAGTAGGAAAAACAGGCATGGTAATGGAGATTGTAGTTTTGGGTTGTGGTGCTCAGTTTGGTTTGTTGCTCATAAGTTTTAAGACATGTTGTTATCACCCCAGGATGGTTCAACTTAAAAAGTATTTTCAATTGTTCTTAATGTAATTTAAAATGAAGTTAAGATTTTAAGCAATTGCGCCTTAAAAAAATCACGTGCGATGCATTTTTAAGGAGTGGAAAATTTCAAGATAGTGACAGTTTTAGTGCCGTTTTAAACAAGTTGTAATTTCTCATACTTCTCAGATTATGAATAAATCCCCCCCAGTACCTTTCTGGGATATTTATTTTAGAAAACAACTCTTAGAATTTTTCATCCGTTTAAAGACATGTTTCTTGCAGCTGCAGTTGCACCAACTATTCTCATCACCGATAGCGATGATGATTGTGCTCCACGAGCCACCTCTTCTGAGAGAGAATCACCGGCCAGAGTCCTTAAAAGAAAACGATCATCATCTGAAAAGGTAACTGAGGATGGCTATGTTGTTCAAGATGGTAGTATGAGCCAAGATCAAGAGCGGGTAATTGAGCTTGGTGGTGGTTCTGGAAATCCTGATCCTGCAACAGTTACTTCTTCCACTAATGGTGCTGCAAACCAAAATGTCCCAGTAAATAATGGTCAAGGGGCCTTGGGTTCATTGGAAGCGAATGCAGAACTTAAAATAGTTGATTTTTCTTATTACGTTGCCATGGGTCTTAGGAATGAGCTTGGTGGGCGCAGGGGTGCTTCCTCTTCTTCTGACTGTGATAGCGAAGAGTAATCTTAGTTGGCGCATCTCACTGCTAACAGTGATATTGACTTGTCCGAGAACACTTGTGCGGTTCCGAGCTACTTGAAATTATGCAGTTCTGAGCTTTTGTTGTTTGTTGGTGCTGCAGCAGGTAGCTTACACGGATTCCATATTCTTCCTAATAGACCAGAGCTTGAAACTGATTTTTTTATTTTTTTTAATATATGGTCTTATATGTATATACTTGTCAAGGTCACTATGGATCTCTTTCCTATCAGCTTTCTTGTGTACTCAACTTGTTAATTGGCTGCTTTACACAGTGCTGACCAGGTAATAGCAAAAAGTGTGTATTTGTGGCCAATCTGGTTTACTTTAATTGCATTTTTCCCTTTAATTGCTTTCTGATGAAACATTCTCGCTAGCTATGTGATTGAACCTACTTTGGATATGCCGGTGAATGGCTTGTTGGTTTAGCCTTTGCCTAGTGTATAATTGTGTCCCCTTAGTGTAGCCAAAGAGGTTTCCCCGTATTGAGAAATTGTTGAAAAACTTTAATTTGATAAAAATTATTACAAAATCTAAGATCTCAAGTTAAATCATAAAAAAAATATATACATATATATCGGAAACGTACTCGAATATATTGAGAAGCAAAAAATGGGATTATCAGTCTTTCATATTTAAATTTTACATTTAAAAAATAAAATCCTTATCTCACTCATTGATGGAAGAAGGGAAAAATGAATCGCTAGTTTAAATTGGGGATTCTAATTAATTTTGTATTATCTTATATTATTTATTGGTCCATCATAAATAAATAAAATAAAATATTGAGTCTTTATACATTACAAAATTCATATCAAATGAGATGTCTTAAATCTAATATTTAATTAACTTAATTGATCATTTTTAATGGGTTAAACAAAATAAATAGTCGTAATGTATGATTAATTGATATATGTAAGCCCATATTTATATAATTTTCCAACATAAATGGTTTAGACAAAGAACAAAATTTACAATGTGTGACGTAAGAGATCATTTGAAAATTAATCTTACAGTTAAATAACAACTCATTTAAAAAATGCAAAAAAGAAAGCCCTATTGTATATAAACTCTCATTTTGCAATAGAGTACATAGTTTTACTCTATTGATGGTGTAACAAGTTTTTTTAACTTATGGAATAAATTGTTTAGGGTCGGATCTTAGAATGTCAAGTTAGATAATATACTACATAAAGTATCGTATTTTGATATAGAAAGGTGAAATTCAATCCAATTGTTAAAAAAATTGCTGTACTGGGACAAGTGAAATTTATCATGTTTCTTGTAGCTAACTTGAAGCTTTTCCAGGGGGAAAGAAAACAGTTTCCATCTAACACTTTTATGACATGCTTCTTGTCTCAATATCGTTTTTCCTGAGAAAAAGACGACGTCATTTTTTTCCTTGGACCCAAAATCAAAATGTTGTTCATCTGCTGTCTTCAAGAAACGACATGTTTCTACCGAAGAATGAAAAGAGAGAGTAAGGAAATGACATGATTGTAGTCGAGGTTTTTGTTTCAATGTTTCATTTTTTCTGTAGAACGACATTTTATTTTGGCTAACAAACAACGTTATTTATGAAAACCTCACGTTCTTCGTCCCCCTTTTTTTTTTTTTCCCTCCTCTAGTCTTCCATCTGTCTACTTAATAATTTATCTATTCTTCTTAAAAAATAAAAATGAAAATAGATTTCTTTAGGATTTTTTTTTTTGAAATTTCGTAGAAGAGTTTCGTACCAATTACTTAATCTGATTAAAAAGAATTTCATCCAAGATTTTTTTGAAGTTTGGTAAATGAATTTCAGTTTTTTTAGTTTCACAACAGAGCTTCTTTTTTTTTTTTTTAAATAAAATTTTTTCTTATTTTATCCTTTTATGTTTTTTCATTTTTATTTTAATTTTGAATTCTTATATCATTTAGATATTTCATTATTTCACAGGCACCACGCATGTTTCAACTAACAAATGAAAAATAAAAATTAAAAACCCAGAATGCCTTGTCATTTGGTGGGCTAGGGATGGCAATGAATAGACCGGGAGTGGATATGCTTTCTCCATTCTCATATCCGTCTCTCTTTTACATCCTATACTTAATTTAATACAAATGCGAGATGAATAATTCTCTCAAGAGTATTATATTAATTTCTTATCCATTTATCCATGAAAAATAAAAATTTAAAACCCAGGATGCCTTGTCATTTGGTGGGCTAGGGATGGCAATGAATAAACCGGGAGTAGATATGCTTTCTCCATTCTCATATCTGTTCCTCTTTTATATTTTATACCTAATTTAATACAGAAGTGAGATGGATAATTTTCTCTAAGAGTATTATATTAATTTCTTATTTATTTATTCATTAAGAATTAAAAATAAAAAATACTTAAAATAAATTTTCTTAGATTTTAACAATATAATCATAAATATAACTAAAAGTTTAAAAATGAATCAAAATCCAAAAATCTATAAAACAAACTAAAAAATTGAACATTAAAAATATTATTATTCTTTTTATAAGAATTATATTAAAAATTAGCAATATATAATTAAAAAAAAACAAAGAAAGTTTATAGTTTCTTTTTTTTTTCTTTACTAAAGTTTCTTTTTTGTATTTTATAAAAAGTTCATATATAAATTTATATATTTTTACAAGGAAAAATATATATAAGACGGGTATGGATATAAAGAGACTTCTCTCACTCTGTCCTATACCCATACCGGGATCAATTTTAATCTTATAATATCCCTTATATTCATATACTATCTTCATATTTATCTTATATCAGAGACACTCATATATACAAATAAAAATATCATCACTATCGTAAATATAATTGAAGGAGAATATCATATTTTAGGGTTCGTTTGGTGAACGCATTGCATTTGTATTGCGTTTGAATGCAATGCATTGAATGCAATTTGTATTAGGAGGAAAAGCATTAGCATTGCATTTGAATGCAATGTGTGTTTGGGGGAAAAGTATTTGAATTGTATTTTAATAATAAATATGTGATGTGATGAATAAAAATAGAAAGAAAAAAAGAAGAGAGAGGGAATATATGATGTAATTAATAAAAATAATAGAAAAAGTGAAATAATAAATAATGATTGTGTTAGATTTAAAATGTGATGTGATTGATATTTGAATAAAATATTTTTATATTTGAGAGAAAATTATATTGTATTTAGATATAACGATAAAAAAATACTAATAACAAACGTGTACTTAATATATATATATATATATCACCAGCAAGTAAAAATAAAGAAAAAAAAAAACCTTTGTCATTTGTCTACATAAATCTTTCCTTGTCAACACGTGTCAAAATGTCGCTGCCCGATCAGAAACACTCCAGTTCCTTTCCAGCCTCAGTCATTCCTAGTTTGAAGCCCTAGATCGGTTTCCCTTTCCAAAACCGAGCAATTTTCCTCCATTTCCGGCTTTGTTGCGGCTGCGAAGATGAAAACGGAGCCGGTTGAGGCGGCGGAGGTTCTGCCGGGGTTCAATTTCTGTCTCGACGACGCAACTGGCGACGATTGTAATGGGAGCATTTCGGATCTGATCGACGATCTCAGGACGGCGTTTCAGAGCTCCGTTTTCGATCGTGTACAAGATGTTCTAGTCGCGAGAGAGGAGAAGCTAAAGCGAGAAATTGAGAGAAGGAAGGAGGAGTTCGAGCTGACAAGAGAGAGTCTAGGCATTGCGCACCTCCAGAAAGCCGAAGCTGAAGAAGAGCTTAAGAGTTTCATGGCCAAATGCGCCGCGAATTTGGAGGCAATGAGCGAGAAAATAACGGCGGCTGAGGAAAGACAGAACTCGGCGGAAGAGCGGGCCAAGAGGTCCGACCAAAGGTATGAAAAGCTTCTCAGAGAGGTTAAGAAGGCGGAGAGTGACAAAAGCTCCGATCTTGCCGAGTTTAAGAAGAAGATTGCTGAATTGGAGTCTGCGAAGACGAAGGCCGAGGAAGAAGTCAAGGTATGGAAGAGAAAATTTGCAGAGTTGGAGAAACGGGTGACAAAGTTGGAAGATGATACCATGGAGATCAGAATTGCTGATAATAGAGGTACAATGCTGTTCATTACTTTTTGTGTTTGAGATTTCAGATTGTTGCATTTTGGCTATAAATTCGAGAGAAATAGTGTTGAATTCTACAAAAAATGAACCGATAGGATTATTCTACACTGGTGATATTCGAGATCAGGTTATCGGATAGTTTGTTGTTCTCTCCGAGCAAATGTGTTATTGTGCCTTTAAGGTGTTTGTTTTAATTCCCTATGAGTTTATCCTCCTAATTTAGAGAGAGTCAGAGGTTATTGGGAGAATGTCTTTGAGTTATTTTCGATCCTTAGTTTCACAATGAAGATACAAAAATAACAGATATAAAGAAGGCCTGCTATAGATTCTTCATTCCTAGATGCAAAATATAGATGAGTCTCACCTTGATGAAGTCGTTTGCTGGCGACTAAAACTAGGAGCAAGAGCTTAGGTGGATTGATTTTTATCAACAACTGGGATATTCGAGTCGGAACACCAGGCGTGGATTCAGATAGTATGAGGCTTTCGATGCTCGGTTTCGTTAACTTTTTCCTAGTAAGATATCTCGTTACCGTCTGAGGAAGGTTCCAAATTAATTAATCCTGTTACTTGTCCTGAATGTAATTCAAATAATGCTTATAGTAATATTTTAAGCAATTGAGCCCTAAAAAATATCAGGTGCAATGCATTTTTTAAGAGAAGGGGGCAAAATGGTAAAGTGACAGTTTAGGTGCCATTTTTAAACTAGAAGTAATATCTCATGTTTGTCAGGTTATAGCTAAATTGGCACCGGTTTTTTTCTACGAAATTTATTTTAGAAACCAACTTTTGGAATTTGTCATCAGTTTGAATACATGTTTCTTGCAGCTAGACCAACTATTCTCATCACCGACAGCGATGACGATTGTGTTCCAAGAATGACCTCTTCTGAAAAAGAATCATCTCCTAGAGTCCTTAAAAGGAAACGTTCATCATCGGAAAATTTAAATGAGGATGAGACTGTTGTTCCAGAAAATATTACGAGGCCAGATCAAGAGCGGGTCATTGAGGTCGGTGGTAGTTCTGGAAATCACAATCCTGCAATGGTTACTTCTGCCACTAATAGCCCTGAAAACCAAAATATCCCAGCAACTAATGGTCAAGGGGTCGTAGGTTCATTGAAAGCTAATCCAGCACCCGATTCGTTGCATTATTATGCCAATAGTCTTTGGGATGAGTTTGATGAGTTCAAGGTGACTTCCTTCTCTTCTGACAGTGATAGCGAATAATGATCTTAGCCTTGTCATCTTACTGCTAACTGCGATACATGAATACCTATTTTGACGTGTATATTTTGTTCCGAGCTATTTGATATCGTGCTGTTATGCGCTTTTGTTGTTGGTCGGTGCTGCAGCGGGTAGCTTATGTATTACACGATGTCAAAATGCTGCCTAATTGTCGGATTACTATACTAATTTATGAACAGAGCAGGAGTTGAAACTCTCTTCTGTTTTCTTATGTGCTCTTACATGTATATTCTAGTCGATGTCTTTCCTTTTCCTTTTCTTTTTTTGGCGTCCTTGTGTAAATAACTTGCGAATATTAAGTATATATTCAAAGCTGATAAGATAATTGCAAAAAGTAGTAAATTTTAGTGGTCAATCTTGTTTTGTCTATATGCATTTTGCCTTTAATTGCCTTCCTGACTGAAAAATTCTGACCATCGGTAGTAGGCTACTAAAAGTAGTTCATTGGGATGAAAAATGGTAGTAGCCTGCCATATGCTATTGCTAGTTTTCTTGCCATGAAGAAAAATGACGGCCTGGCGCGGCGTTAGCCTTGGCCTGATCATCGGGAAAGGGTTGTAAAAGATGAGATCTCCCTTGTTCAGAGAACCTAAAATCTGTAGCTTTTGGTAATAGTCTACGAATGCTTCTCATCCCTGATTACAAACGACAATGTGCAGCGACAAACAAACTAAAGTCATTAAACTAACACCAAAACTTTAAAGTAATTAAAAGGCAAAGCGTTTCCAGCAAAAAATAAAATAAAATTAAAATTAAAATTAAAAGGCAAAACGACATTATGTAGGACAAGGACAAAACCAGCAATTACATAGGATAAAAACAAAACTAGCATGTGGAGAACACGGTAAATTATATCAATGCCTATCTTCATGTACTCCCTAACTCACCTCTACCCACCACCAATTGTAGTCCGACTTTTCTTCCGTGTGGAAATTGAAGGTTTTTCATTTTTGAAGTCCTTTTTTCTTCTTCAATATAGTTGATGTAATTTTAGGATTTGTTTGAAGAGTTATGTCATTGTATTGAGGTTGTTTTTATCATGCATTCTAAATTTATTGTAAGGTTATAATTTATAATTTGAATTTTTTATTTTGATAATTTATGCTATAACCTTATCGTGAAATTGTAATTTGTATTCTGAACTTTTGATTTTAACAATTTGTATTCTAAACTTACAAATTTATAGCAGTTTATACCCCATTGGCAAATAATGTTATTTTTTTTTAATGAAAATTAGCACTTTACTTGCAAATAAGTTGTTAATTAAAAGCATAAAGTTTTCTTTTTAATTAATGTTAATCCAAATTTATGTTTATAGCAATGTTAATTCAAATTTTTCTATTTTGATAAAATTTAATTTAAAATGTTAACCTCAATAAATTTGGCTTAACATAATTAAAAACGATTTTTCATGTCTTGAATTAACAATTTATGTACAAGTTAGATATCAATTTCCTTTCAAAAATTAATAATATTATCAATGAGGTGTAAATTGATACAGATTCATAGGTTCAAGGTGTAAATTGTTAAAATTAAAATTTCATAGTGTAAATTATAATTTTGTGATAAATTTAAAGTGTGCTAAAAACAAAGCCTTATATTAATTAATGGTTTCCTTGAAAGTAAATAGTAACTTATTTAATTCTTTTTTAAAGAAAAAAATAGACAAAAAGGCACAACAAGTTTATTATTATTATTATTATTGATTGAAAATATGTTTGGTAAACACATTTCATTTACATTACGTTTGAATATAATACATTGAATACAATTTGTATTTGGATGAAAGTATTTGTATTACATTTAAATACAATGTGTTTTTGGATAAAAAGTATTTAAATTGTATTATATATGATATGACTAATAAAAGTAGAGAAAAAAAAAGAGAAAGAAAGATAATATATGATGTGATTGATAAAAGTAGTAGAAAAGTGGAATGGTGAATAGTAATTGTATTATATTTAAATTGTGATGTGATTGATATTTTAATAAAATATTTTTATATTTGGATTAAAACTATATTACTTTTAAACATAATGCAAACGCAATATGGTAAACAAACATGGGCTAAAGCATTGGCCTTTTAGGGGGAAAAAAATTGGTTTACTAGAGTTATAAATATAGGTCAGGTAAGACAAGTTGTTCTGTGACCTACACTTTTGATCTATGAGTCAAACTGACCTATATAAACACTTGGATAGAGTTGGCCAAACCCTAATGTTTGGGTTGGGGTTTTAGGCTCTCGAACTGATTTATAGGTTGGGCTATCCCTTCTCTTCATTAGGATATGCCTGACACTAATTGGATTCATATTTCTCTTTAGAGTCATATGGGTTGGATCAGGTTAGGTCTGTCGATCGACCTAAATATATTACACTGATCATCATAATTCCATTTGCATGTTAGAAAAGGGAAAAATAAAGTGTGAAGTAAGAAAGAAACAAGAGTAAATTATTAATCATCTAACTAAATGAGTAATTTACCTATTAAGATATATTTTCTTTATGAATACTAACCAATATATATTCATCTAAAAAATAACAATAAATTATTTTGAACTAAAAAAATAAAAATTGAAATAATCTGATTTAAAAAAAAGAGAAAATCAATAGTAGGGTACATTTTATATACTCTATCTCGGTAAGATATAATCTAAGGGTTTATAATGATAATGTAATAAAACGGATGTTTGTGGAATAAAGTTTGTCAAAACTAATATACACTTGAACACACATGATATATATATATTTTTTCATAATTAGATCCTCTTTCAAAAAAATGTGCATAAATTAAAAAAGCAAAATCTCCTCACTATCGCCCTCCCTGTCTGATTTTCTAACGTCTGCTTTGAAGTGGATTACGACCTTCTTCTTGGTCGGGGGGTTGTCGTCTCTTGCTTGGTTGTAGACAGATTAGGTCAACCTTATTCTTGGTCTTCTCTGCCAACATCTCTTGGAGCGTCGAGGGGTCGACTTTCTTGACCTCTATTAGCTTGTTCACTGTAAACTTTGCTTTCGCTCTGTCGAAGACTTCACCATCACCACTGCCACCAAAGCACCGCACGGTGCAACACCAATTTCTCATTAGTTTTGATTCTTAGGAAAAAAAAAAAAATCTCTTATCAACAAAAACACTGCTTCTTGTTTTAAAGCAGAGCAGTTTGATTTTGTGAAATGCTAATAACATCACTTTTTTCATCGGGGAAATAAAAAAAAATCTAATAAAAACTAGAGGAATCTAGAGAGATGGGGCATTTTGCTCGTCGAGGGAGGGGATAGCCGGATCTGGCTGCTAGTGAGGGGTGGGGGTGGATTTAGTCACCAATGGGGACCGTCGAAGGTTTGGGGTGATTTCATTGAATCTGGTTACAGGGACTTGGCTTTTTTTTTTTTTTTTTTTTTTTTGGGCTTGATTTTTTTAATTTCAATGAAGTAGGTTGCATGATAGTTAGTATACACAAATAATACCTCATCCGTTGGATCAACTCTTAAAGGGTTAGAAACTTACCTTAGCAACAGGGTATATAAAACGTAAATTAGCACTGATTTTGCCTTATAAAAAAAAAATAACGGGATATATTTTCACTCAAAATTTTTCTTTAAATATAGAAAAAAATAAATACCAGCCACTTATCGCTAAACGGTGCGTCTCAAGTGGGGAAGAAGATCACAAATCACTTATCGCTTTTCATTCACCACCCTCTCTCTCTCTCTCTCTCTCTCTCTCTCTCTCTCAAATTTCAGAGCACACAAAACCCTAGTCATGGCGTCCGGAAAAGATGCCGACCCAACCCTTGGGTACCTCACCCGAAAAGATACCGAGGTGAAGCTCCCTCGCCCAACTAGGGTTAAGAACAAAACCCCCGCCCCAATCCAGATCACCGCCGAGCAGATCCTCCGCGAGGCTCGCGAGCGGCAGGAGGCTGAGATACGTCCCCCGAAGCAGAAGATCACCGACCACACCGAGCTTGCCGACTACCGCCTCCGCAAGCGCAAGGAGTTCGAGGACGTGATCCGCCGAGCGCGATGGAACATGAGCATCTGGATCAAGTACGCCCAGTGGGAGGAGTCCCAGAAGGACTTCAACCGTGCCAGATCCGTCTGGGAGCGAGCTCTCGAGGTCGATTACCGGAACCACACGCTCTGGCTCAAGTACGCCGAGGTCGAGATGAAGAACAAGTTCATCAACCACGCCCGGAACGTGTGGGACAGGGCCGTCACGCTTTTGCCTCGGGTTGATCAGCTCTGGTACAAGTACATCCACATGGAGGAGATTCTCGGCAATGTCGCCGGAGCTAGGCAGATTTTCGAGAGGTGGATGAATTGGATGCCCGATAAGCAAGGTTGGCTTTCCTATATCAAATTCGAGGTCCGGTACAACGAGGTCGAGCGCGCGAGAAAGATTTTTGAGCGATTCGTCCAGTGCCACCCCAATGTCGGGGCTTATATCCGGTTCGCCAAGTTCGAGATGAAGAACGGCGAGGTTGCTAGAGCTAGGGATGTGTATGAGAGAGCTGTGGTGAAATTGGGCGATGATGAGGAGGCGGAGCAGCTGTTTGTGGCGTTCGCCGAGTTCGAAGAGCGGTGTAAGGAGATGGAGCGAGCCAGGGCGATATACAAATTCGCTCTTGATCACATTCCCAAAGGGAGGGCTGAAGACTTGTATCGAAAGTTTGTTGCATTTGAGAAGCAGTTCGGGGATAAGGAGGAGATTGAGGATGCCATCGTGGGGAAGAGAAGGTTTCAGTACGAGGATGAGGTGAGGAAAAGTCCTCTCAATTACGACACTTGGTTCGATTACATCAGGCTTGAGGAGAGTGTCGGAATTAAGGAGCGGATTAGGGAGGTTTATGAGCGAGCAATTGCTAATGTTCCTCCGGCTGAAGAGAAGCGATATTGGCAGAGATACATCTATTTGTGGTCAGTTTTTCTTTTTTCAATTGAAATTTTGGTTTTAGATTCATATGTTTGTATGCGGAAAGTTTTTCCATATACGTGTTGACGAGTTTGGTTTTTCTGATGGATTATTTTTTCAAGATTCATTTGTGTCAATGTGGTCATGTTAATTTGTACAATTGTTGCCGAGTTTCGTGTTTTTGGATGGAGATTTGGTTTGAGATTCATGTGTGTATTTTGAAGCAATGTGGTTCTGTTTTGTTTATATAATTTTTGTTGGATTTGTTGTTTGTTTGTTTGTTTGTTTCTTGTTCTGATGGAAATCTGTTTTTAAGATGTATGTTTGTGTACTTTGCAGCAATGGGGTTCTCCTTTTTGCTAATGGTTGCTGATTTTGCTTTTCCTTTTGTGGAATTTATAGGATCAATTATGCGTTGTACGAGGAGCTTGATGCTGGAGATGTAGAGAGAACGCGAGACGTGTACAGGTATTTATATTTGTTATCTCTATCATTCTTGATATTCTGAATTAACTCTTTCTCATTTGCATTTTTTTTGGTTTTATATTTGAAACCCGCCACATGTCTCTTTAGTACTTGCTTAGACTATGAAAATACATCGAAAGTTTTGTTATTTTGGTAGTAAAGGGTGATTTCAATTGTGCCATTCCGAGTCAATGTTTTTGCACAGAACTTGTTGATCCTTAATTGCTGACTCATTAACATTTCTTTCTTCTAGGGAGTGCCTTAGGCTGATTCCTCATGAGAAGTTCTCTTTTGCGAAAATATGGCTTCTTGCTGCCCAGTTTGAAATACGACAGCTCAATCTCAAAGGTGCACGCCAGATCCTAGGCAATGCCATTGGAAAAGCGCCCAAAGATAAGGTAATAACTGTTTTAAAGTTTTTACTCCCTGTGAGATATGGTGCATAACTTATACTGATGTTTTACTAGATCCACTTTTTTTTAAACGTCTTTAATTTAGCAGATATGTAAGAAGTTTATAGAGATTGAACTGCAACTTGATAATCCATAACTTGTACTGTTGTTTTACTAAATCCATTTTGCTTGTGTTTTTGAACTACCAGATATTTAAGAAGTATATAGAGATTGAACTGCAACTTGGAAACATTGATCGTTGTCGAAAACTATATGAAAAGTATCTGGAATGGGCACCAGAGAACTGCTATGCGTGGTCCAAGTATGCAGAATTAGAGAAATCTTTGTCCGAGACAGAGCGAGCAAGAGCAATTTTTGAGCTTGCAATTGCTCAGCCAGCACTAGATATGCCAGAGCTGCTGTGGAAGGTACTTGCATTGCACTGAATCCGCTTGCATTTTTTTTTTTAATGCAAATATTATGTGCACTTTTTTCCACTTGGGTCTGAAATTTTAATTTGAGCTTGAATAATTAGAAGAATCCGTGCCATGAGCAGGCTCTACGCTCATCTCTATTTTTTCTTCTCTCTTATAGTGATGCAAACAGGTTGATTTTGTGTTAATTTCTCAAATTTTAATGCACTTATTCATGCAATCTATATATTTTTGTGAAAACAGTAGTTAAAATTCTTGCTTCAAGAAATGATTAGATTTGGTTGAAGGAAAAGTTTTAAGAGTATTCATTTGTTGGTTAAAGGTTCAGTGGCATTATGTTTGTTACTAATACCTAAGTTTTTTGTATGACAGGCGTATATTGACTTTGAAATTTCGGAGAGAGAATTTGAAAGAACTGCAGAACTTTACGAGAGACTGCTGGACCGGACAAAGCACCTGAAGGTATGGCTTAGCTACGCAAAATTTGAGGCCTCTGCCATGGAGGAAACAAGTGATCTGGATTCGACAGAAGAGGATCTGGAACAAAAGAAACTCTGTGTTCAACGTGCAAGAAGTAAGTTGCCTCAGCAATGCTCTGATTCATAATTTCCTAACAACCGAGCAACTAGCTTATATCCGTATTCTGATTGTTATTTTGCATATCAGGGGTTTTCGAGAAAGCAGTCAATTACTTCAGAACATCAGCACCTGAACTGAAAGAAGAACGGGCTATGCTTTTGGAGGAGTGGCTGAACATGGAGGCTACTTTTGGTGAACTGGGCGATGTTAGCATCGTGCAGTCAAAGCAGCCAAAGAGGCTAAAGAAAAGGAGACAGATAGCATTGGAGGATGGTCCAGCTGGGTATGTGGCTTTATCTTTTCAATCCTTGTTATTTCTTTATTTTAATTTGTTCTATTTAGCAGTTAATATAGATAGTTTTTTTCTTTGCCCTTTTGCATTCTTTAACAGACAAATCTTGAATTGGCAGGTACGAGGAGTACATAGACTACATATTCCCAGAAGAAAATCAGACCACCAATCTCAAGATATTAGAAGCTGCCTATAAATGGAAGAAGCAAAAAGTTTCTACTGATGAGGATTAGGGAAGGTTTTAAACTTTGTAGATTATTTTTATTGACTGTAAATACCAAACAACATTGTTCTTTGCTGATTTTGAGAACTAATTATGAGTTTCTTGTGAAATTGTACAATAGGCCAAAACAGCAAGCGTCTTCTTGTAACCAGTTTAGCTGTGTATTTTTAACTTGTTTCTTAAATTTTGAGCTCGTTATTCAAACTTCCAGTCCCTCCATGGAACCATGTGAATTTTTTTTTTTTTTAATTTTTTATGGAAGTTAGGAGTTGTTTAATGCATGATTGGTTAGGTTATTTGCATATTCGACGGATGCTTGTGCGCAAAAGGAGGGAAAATGTAATTACGGAGTGCCCTCTTATGGTCTTTCTAATATTTGAGTGAGAAACATGCGCGTCCACCCAATTTAAAAAGACTGCAATGCTGTGTTCGTGTAGCTTAATAGCTTAATGGTAAATTTTACACGTCGTAGATTTTTTTTTTAATAAAATATTTCGATCCTTAGATTTTTAATTAAAAATAAAAAGTACAAAAAAAAAAAATTAATGAACTTTGGTGGAGAAAGTTTAATAGAGTGTTTGGAAACGTATTGCGTTTTAATTATATTTGAATGTAATTCATTTTTTGAGTGTTGTATTTAGTTAAAAAGTATTTGTTTTGTATTTAAATGAAATGTGTATTTGAATGAAAAGTATTTTAAAGTTGAAAAACTGATGTGATTGGTAGAAATAGAGATAAATAGTGGAGTTGAAAAATTGATACGATTGTTTTAAAAAACTTTTAAATAATAATTGTTTTCGTAGTACTATTGAAAAATATTTCAATAGTACAAAAAAACTTTTTGTAGATTTTTACACGTATTTTTACATTATTTCAATAGTACATTTAAATAATAAACTTTTTATTTTTACACGTCGTAGATTTTTTTTTTAATAAAATATTTCGATCCTTAGATTTTTAATTAAAAATAAAAAGTACAAAAAAAAAAAAATTTAATGAACTTTGGTGGAGAAAGTTTAATAGAGTGTTTGGAAACGTATTGCGTTTTAATTATATTTGAATGTAATTCATTTTTTGAGTGTTGTATTTAGTTAAAAAGTATTTGTTTTGTATTTAAATGAAATGTGTATTTGAATGAAAAGTATTTTAAAGTTGAAAAACTGATGTGATTGGTATAAATAGAGATAAATAGTGGAGTTAAAAAATTGATGCGATTGTTTTAAAAAACTTTTAAATAATAATTGTTTTCGTAGTACTATTGAAAAAGATTGTATTTAAATGTAAAACTTTACGTTTGGTGTAAAATATATGATTAAAATGTAAAACTTATGCCAAATGTCTCCCAAATAGCCGACTTATTCCATATTTTGGAAGTTCAACGTAATAGCTATTTATATATGTATATATATATATATTGAATCCTCAGATGAATGAGGGGATGTTTATTAAATGCTTGTTTACTTGTTTATCTGTTCTAATCATGGATCATCCTACTGTATACAGACTAAGAGCTGCATGGTAAGACGATTTCAAGTGCTAGTTAACTCTAATACTACTCTAGTAGATAAATAAGTTCTGCTTAAAAAGAAACTTGATAAACTAACAGGATACTCTAGTTTAAATGTTCTTGTAACTTTATTACCAAATAACAAACCATTATTTCGATTTGAAACTTGACAAGGCTGCAAAAACCAGCTAGTTTGCCCGAGAGGTTAAGCGGGAGACTCGAGATCCTCTTTACCAAAGTTCGAACCCCAAAGCCAGCATGTTCAAAGTCAATAATCAAACTTGAAAAGTTGAAACCCATGGTATTTTGTTCTTTTTTTTTTTTTTTAATATTTTGGAATTTGGACCATGGTATTTTGTTTTAATGTAACATTGTTTTCGTTTTAATATGTTTTACTCAACTGATATAAGAATCTCAATGGATAAGTTGACCGTTCTTACCCAAATTATGATCATCTTGAGGAGGACTAACTTCTACGTTTTCAATCCTCTATTTTTCCAGGAAAAAAAAAAAAAAAACTACTTTCTATTTTTTGCCCCAATAAAATATGATTGATTGCTTATTAACGTTCAACTCAAAAATGCAAATCATGGAACTAAGTAGTGCAAGTCAACGAGTATGAATTATCAACAAACGATATTAGTCAACAATTGTTGCATACAAATGTTTTTTAGAGGAGTCTATAAACTAAACAAAACATTGTGATATAAGCACAACTTAATTAAAATAGATGACAACTAGGTTGTCATCATATTTTATAGTGTATTTTTTTTTTTTGGTGTATACTTAACATTATTACTATGATTTTGCAATTTCTGGTTGAGCATAAAGATTAACTTTTACCTATTTTTGAACATTTTCTACCATAGTTAGGTTAATTGGATAAATCTGAAAATCACCTTTAACGGTGAACTGATAAATATAAAAAGACATCAAGAATAATTAAAATTATAGTATTTAATTTCATAACAAATAACTAACGTAGCGATATTGTAAAATAATACTATTTGGGAAAGAAATATTGCATTAAGAGATGGTTAAAAATAAGTCAATTGTTGAATAGGAAAAAAATGGAATAAATAGTAAAAGTTAATATTAAGAAACAAAGCTATCTTTTAACAATAGTTCCTATTTTTAACGAGATTGATGAAATTAAAATGAGGCCAAATCAGTTGATCTCTTGACAAAGATAAAAGCAAATCATTTAGCAGCACTGGATGAAGCCACTGTACTTGGTGCAAAGATAACAATTTTAACCGTGAACTCATATAATTATGAGAAACGCCTTAAATAGGATGTAATAATCTGGTCTAAACAAGTTAAGATTTTGCAAATTGATTAAACTTTGAGAAACTCTATCAACTTAAATTGATTAATAAGAAGTATATAGTTATTTTTCTTTTCATAAGACGGACGACGATAAAACAAATTTCTTCCAAACCCCTCTTTTATTATTCTTTAAATCATTGGTGAAGTCCATTATATTTGACTTCTAATACAATTCGCTATTTTAAAGAACTTACTTTTCTTTCTTAAATTCAAAATCTCAATCAATAAAATCACTCCTAATTAATATGATTAAATTAACATAATAAAGGGTGCACTAGGCACAGTTGGCTTAATATTTTTGGCCTTAAGTCTGCACCAGAAAGATGACTCGTACTTTGTCTAGTTAACCAAAAAAATAAAAAAATCTATTTTTTTACCTTCCAAAAATGCCATGGGAGGGAGCAAAGCAAATTCTTCAAGTCATATAGGCTAGCCTTTGTTTGAAGCTAGCTCTTTGATTGAGTCATTAAAAGTGAGTACAACCATTTGAACAGCTAAGGGGTGTCTTAAACAGCCCCCAATAATTCCAATATCATTGTTCTTCACCACAGATTACGCCCCCAATGGATTACTTTCTCAAAACCGTTTTGGGCCTTTTCCATGCTCTCTGTTTCATGGTTTCATCTCTCCAGTTTTGCCATTATGTGCCCCACTTCAGTTGTAAACATACCCCATAAAATACCAAAAATCAAAAGAAAATGCTTAAAACATAGATAGTTGAACAAATTGGCCAGACTCAAAAGCAGTTCTATTCTAATGTCCCAAAAAGGCGTTCCATCATTTTCGTCGCTTTATTTCTCATCAGTGTGCAATTTTGGACCATTTTAAAGACATTGACGCACAATATACATCTATATATATATATATATATGCGACGGCTATAACCACAACCACATGATGAACTGGAATTGTATGTCGAAATGAGAATAGCCATTTTTATTTGGTACGACTTTTGAAATTTGGCTCTCTTTAATCTCCACCTTCTCCGTCTTTTTCTTTGGCTGGTAATGATTTTGGAGCACGGCTCAAGTGGGACCATGATGCAATAGGCAATACTGAGAAGCAAGCAAAAATACAAATTGAAAAAAATTTATTATAGCAATTACTCTATAGTGTTGTTTTAATTTTTAGATCAATTTTTTAATAATATTTTTTATAACAAAAAGTTTTAAGTGAATATTTATATATTATTAAAAAAATTAAACTAATTTTTATTATCAATTTTGTCTTTACTAATTTATTTTAACTCAATAAAAGTGTTATGCTTTATCCAGAAGTATTTATTTAATACCTTAGTAAAAAATATTTTCTATAAGGTTTTTCTTTTTTATTTTGGTTTGATGAAGCTATGTTGTACATTTTGTTTGGAGGCCAACTGCTACCATAGAATTCCTTCTTTTCAATATTAAACCTTTTCAATCAAGTCTCCCTCTGTTTTATTGTTTTTTATTTTTTTATTTTTTGTTGTCAGACTTCTATATTGATTTCTAAATTAACATCAAGGGGCATGTTTAGGCAACTTGTTCCACCCACGTCAAGAACTAATTTCTGAAAATGACTCAATTATTTTTTTATATTTAAATTTAATATATTTTCTCAAACATCATAATTAGATATAAATTTTACCCCCACTCCTTTGACTATAGGAGTTTAATTAAAGCTCAAAGCTTGAACTAGCCTTCCAAATATATTAGCATGGAATCTTGAGAACAGATTAATTTTTTAAAAATTAATTATAATTTTTATTGACTTAAAAAAAATAAACTTAAAAAAAAAAAACCAAACAGACTCATTTGTGTTTAATTCATAAATCTGGATTTATGCACTCCAATTTGAATAAAAATTTCCCACTAATTTTTTTCTTTTGGTTGAGGGACACTAATCTTAATTCTTAGGTGTCGTTTGACAAAAAAATTACATTTTAATTTCATTCAAATGCACTACAATTTTATATCAAATATAAATTTTTTAACAGTACTACAAAAATAATTACTATTCAAAAGTTTTTTAAAACAATTACATCAACTTTTCATCTCTATTATTTATCTCTACTTTTACCAATCACATCAACTTTTCAACTCTAATGCAGCGTTTGGGACACAAATTTTTTTAGCATTGCATTTAAATGCAATGCAATTTTCCCCCAAATACAAAAACATTTCATTCAAATACCAATCACATCACATTTTAAATCAAACACAATCACTATTTATTATTTCACTTTTTCTATTACTTTTATTAATTACATCATATATTCTCTCTCCCTCTTTTTTTTCTCTCTACTTTTACCCATCACATTACATATTTATTATTAAAATACAATTCAACTACTTTTCCCCCAAACACACATTGCATTTAAATGCAATGCTAATGCTTTTCCTCCAAATACAAATTGCATTCAATACATTGCATTCAAACGCAATGCAAATGCAATGCGTTCACCAAACGAACCCTAAAATACTTTTCATCCAAACACATATTTTATTCAAATATAAAACAAATACTTTTCAACCAAATACAACATTCAAAAAATAACCCTTCGTCTGTTTGACACGTTCAAATTTGAAAAATGAAAAATTTTTCATTTTAAGAAAAATGAAAAATTTTTCATTTCAAGAAAAATGAACATTCCTAAATTTCCGTATCTGAACATCCAACATTTTTCATTTTTGAAAAATGAAAAAAGAACTTTCTAGAAACAAAAAGTTTTCACCCATCCAAACAACTTTTCACTTTTAAAAAAAATTCCAAACAACTTTTTATTTTTCATATCTAAAAATTTTTCATTTTTCAAAAACAAACACCCCATCTAAACGGATCCTAAATTTCATTTAGATACAATCAAAATATAATGTGTTTATCAAACGTCCCCTTAGTCATGTTTATTATATTTACTCTATTATATTTACTCATGTCATGTGTTTACCAACAGTTTCTTAATTATATTTACTCTATTATTAATTTTAACAATTTTTTTTGGTTCATTTTTTGACTTTCCTTGATTTATTTTTCTCCCTCCCCTAAATAATGATAAATTATTGCAAGTATGCCAAAGTGAATGATATGAATACGTATATATATATATATATATAGGCATTACCAAGAGAATAAATTGCCAAAAGTCAGAATAATGATCTAATATTCTATGAACAATTTGTTGAACGTTCCTTAAAACTTGTTTTCCAATCAATTGTTCCAAACTGGAAAGTCTATTAAATAAAGTAATTAAACCACAACGATTAAGGCTCGCATGAGATGAAATTCAACGCACCTTATAAGTTATAATACTATTTTTTTAATTATTTTTTTCTAATTTTTATTATTTTAATTCTTTTTTGCATCATCATACGAGCGTTTGGAATATTATTATTATTATTATTTATTTCCTCGTCTTCTACTCACAACGTGGAATGTCCGACTACACCCATCTATCTGGACGTTACCGCACCTGATCAAAACGCTGGCCCAATACGTGGACAAGAAAAGAGCAGTAATAGTCCACGTGGCGTCAGAGATAAGTGCCCAATAATTTCCCTGTCTCTGTCAGAGAATTTAGTACGAGAAATTGACATTTTCGTAAATTTGAAGAAGTCCAGTGGCATTTTCATCGAAAGAAGCGCCAAGGTTTCGATTCACCTGGGAAAGACAAAAAACAACACCAGAAACAGAAAATAATAATAATAATAATAATAATTAAAAAAATAACCATGTAACTTTTCTCTCTCATTTGTTCATTCATTCTCGCACATTATTGTTTTGGATCCTTGGGAGTGATTTATAATCGCATTGAATTGGGAAGGTAAACACGTTTTTTCTTCTTTTTTTTTTTCCCCCATTTTAATTTGTGATTTGTTTATCATTTATTTTCTTGTTGATGTTCTTATTAGGGAAATGAAACATTTGAAGAACCATTTTGAATTTCAGATTTATGTAATATATTTATTATAACGTTAATAAAAAAAAAAGGAAAGAACATCTTCAACGCAAATGCTCTAATTAAATCATTCATATGCTAGTTCTGTTCCTTCTTCATAAATTTAAACTTTTTTAAAATTTAATCTTCATGGTTTTTTTTTTTTTTGATTATAATGGATTTATTGATATCAAATAATGTTAATTCAGTTTATTAAGATGGGATAGATAAAGGAAGTGATTCCAGACTTGAATCTAGTAAATAATTTATAATGTGAATGTAACAAAAATTACGGATTTACTAATAGAGATAATTTTCACTGCATGTTATTATCTTTCTCTTGTTAATCGTTATGATTTTTATTTTTATTTTTTGCTGAATGTAAATTGTTATGATTAGATTGTCCGGGTAGCGTTCTATCCTGACTTTCACCACAGTGTATAGGTGGATAAGGTGCTGAATTCTCAAAATTAAATGCATTATGCACTTTATGTCACATTCGCATTAAATACCAATTAGGAAACGACATAATATTTATATTTAAATATAATATTTATTTAAATGAAAAATATTTGAATTGTATTATATATAATGTTATTGATAAAAATAGTGATAAAGAAAAGATAAAAGGAGAGTATGTGATATAATTGATAAAAATAATAGAAAAAATGGAATAATGAATAATGATTATATTAAATTTAAAATATAATATTTTTATATTTGAATAAAAATTACATTACGTTAAAACGTTATATGAATGTAATTCGTTAAACAAATTCATTTTTTCAGTGTGTCAGTTTATGTTGTTATTAAGTCTTTGCGATAGGAACGTCCCTTCCTTGGCCTTCTGTTTAACAGCTTATTTATTTAGTGCGGAATACATGCACACAGGGTTTGTGCTATACGGGTAATTTATTAGGATAATTGTCGGTAGGAAACAGTTGAGAATTGTTAAACTTGAAAGACTTTTTTTTTTTTTTTGGTTCATAAGTACAAAGATAGTTATTTCGACAATAATATTAGCAAAATTGTTAAGTAAATCGTCTTGAAAAATCGAAGGGAATGTCTTTGGAGACAACAAGAGGCTTCATACAGGACAACCTGTAAAGCATAAGGCCCTGGATGGATTGTAGATGTTGGCTAGCACAAATGCCACAAGAAATGGCAACAAGCACTTGTTCAAAGTACACCTAAAATGACAATTTTCAAATGTGGGCAATTCTTAGGCAAGAGGTTCTTTTTTTGGTAGTTGTATATTGAGGAAAAGATGGTTATGTGATGTTTGGACCAGTGATCCAAAGATGACTGATATTTAGTGGGTCCTGTTATTTTAAAGAAGTTGACAACTCAAACCTAATGCACTTCTTCAGTATATAATATTGAAACAGACAGTGTCAAAATCTTGGTTTAATGAATTCTTATTCTCAGCTGCTCTATCAAAATCAGATCACTTGTTGCTTTTCCATTTCTAACTTAATTTTGAGTGAATTGGTTTATTTAAGATTGGGCTTTCCATTTGACACTATACATGAAATTTAACTACTACAACACTTTTCTTGGTCTTATTTTCCATTAGCTTCTTATCCTTATCATGCGGATTAAGAATATTTCTAGTAGGGAATTTTTATGGTAGGACAAAAAGTAATACCCTACTGATAAGAATCTATCTGTTAGTTTTGTATATTTTTTTTATTGCGATTTTGATTAGAACTAACTCGTACCACTACATAAACTCTTAATTCTTATTCATTTATTTTTCATCTATTCCAAAATAGAAAAAAAAAGCCTTAAATCTTAAACAGTTATAGAGGTGGTCCATTAAATTTTATTTAAGGACTAGAAATTTAGATCATCCTCCTTTTCTCAAGCTTATATTTAAAACCGTCTACACTTGAGGATTTATTGCCAAAATCCCTAAATTTCTTTATTGACATTTAAAGCTAAAAGATATGTATCGACTCCTTATAATAAATATGCAATTGAAGCATTTTTTTTCAACTCCCATTTTAAACATGAAATCTGTAAATTTTCCTGCTGTAAAACAACAACAAAACTATCTGTTTCGACAGAATTAAATAAAATTTCCCAGAACATATCACGTCATGAACTGACTTGTTAGATTCATAAAATATTAGGTAAGCAGTTGGAATTTTGGAGACTATCTCTTGTCTGTTGGAATGAGGAGGTTTTCATTTTCCCAATTCTTGTATTAAATTTGTTTGTGTCCCTTGTTTTGGATCTTATTATGGTAGTGTTTTCTTGCTATCGGTATATGTTTCTAATCGTTGTATCAGATCAAGATCATATAAAAATAATAAAAAAAATGCCAAACATGTGAACCTGATACAGATTCAGTGATTCAAAACAAATTTGGCTGTGCACTATAGTAGAATTCTTATTTTTCAATTGTTTATTTATTTAGTTATTTTTTATGTTCAGATCTCCAATACGTGAAGATGGAAACAGCGTCCTTGTCTTGATATGTGCTGATATATAATAATTGTATCAGGAAACTCTGCTGGAAACTTCCAAAAGATGCTAACCCGGTTAAGAGAGCTAACAAAGTCCTTTGGGAATCATGATGCTGAGCATGAAAACACCGAACAGCTGAAAATGACTAAAGCAGGTGCACTTTATGATTATTTGTTATTATTTTTTCAAGTCATTTTGTCTACTTGGCTGACCCAAAAAGCCAACCCGATTTATAATTTCATAGAAAATTAGTTTCCTTTGCTCCTTCACATACATGACCATGTACCCTTTTGTATATATGTTGTCAAAGAAGATTGAAAATTGAGTACTATAAATGATACACTTTTCCACAAAGCTATATTATGCTAAAGATTAACCTATTTTTATCTCCAAAAAAAAAAAAAAAAGGCCAGCTTTTGTTCTAGTAATAAGACTATATGATATGACTTTTTAAGCTGTTGTTAATGGCTCATTATAAAGGAACTAATTTTCTTATGTAATAATGAATATTGAATAATACCTATAAAACTATGTCGGCCTAGTGGTAATTGAGAATTGTGGTGAGTCTATGGTCAAACATTTGAGTGCTTAAATGTGAAGCTTTGTTTCTATCAATTTAGTATCCGATATAGAGTGTCGGAGTCTATTCCTTACGTATGTTTACCATTAACACACCTAGCGACTATTGAGGTGCCTCATTAAGAGATAGGACCTGACTTTAAGGCATTCAATGGATATTCCCGTTATTATGCTAACATTGATCACTCCCTTCTCGGACTTTCTTCTAGCCAAAAAAAAAAAAAGCACAACAACAAGAAGTATATCAAGTTGTTGAATGTTAGTCATTGAATCTATTTTACGCACAATCTTGTTTTTCCATTTTTGTTTTAATTGTAAGACCATGTGCTCATGTTACTGCAGAAGTTGAAAAGAATGTGACAAGAATCTTAAAGCTTATCAAGAATGAAGACCAAGGAAACAAAGAAAGAAAGCGAAAAGCCTCCAAAAAGGAGACAGAACTACTTGGACTGGTTGAGAACTTTTACAAGGAATACGAGTCACTTGTTGCATTATATGATCATCTCATAGGACAGCCAGGAAGAACAAGACTTAATGGCAGGAAAGAGAAGGAATGTCTTCCTAACTCCGGCTCGGACTCCGAGTATTACTCGTCGGAAGAAACCGAGGTCAACAATGTCAAATTGGAAAGCGAAGCATTAGGTTTTGAAGTTGCTGAATTGAAGAATGAACTGGCCTGTGTCATTGAACAAAACAAGAATTTGAAGTCACAATATGATGGACTGAAGATTGAAGCTGCCAAGAAAGAGAGAGAAATTTCAGCTCTAGTTAAGGCCAGTGAGGCTCATGAAACAGAGTCATTGGCTCGGATAAGAGAACTAGAGGGTCAATTAGCTGGTTTGAAGATCGAAGCCAAAGATTTGCCAGGCCAGAAGAGAGATCAAGAACCGCGAGGAGAAGGCAATGCTGATGAAGCTAAGCAGCAAGGGGATAAAAGGAAAGGGTGGCGTTCTCGGGTTTTGGAACTCGAATCGACTTTGAAGGATAAAGAAGATAAGAATTCTGTTTTATTAAAGAAACTGAGTGAAAATGAGGACACTTTTACGTTGAAAATTGCGGAAATGATGTCACAAGTGAGCAATCTGCAGGTAGAGATTGATTCTTTACAAGCTAAAAATAGTGAACTGGAAAAGAAATTGGAATGTGAAAGGGAAAATGGTTTGGCTCAAGTTAAGGAATTGATGGATCAGAAGACTGAATTAGAGGTGCAATTGGAGAGAAATACCGCGAAGATTTCATGTAATCTGGTTCAAATAGAGTCTCTTAGTGAAGAGCTGGCAAGAAAGGTCTTGGTTGAGAAGAAAAAGGTGGAAGAAGATCGGATGCGAGAAAGAGTGAATATCCTCGAGGATGAGAAGATCACGAGCAAGCGGAATCTACAAGTCGTGGAAAAGAAGATAGAAGATTTGGCAGAGAAGTTTCAAACTAGTTTTGAAGACAAGCTTTGTTTGTTGTATCAAAGAATCTTGGTGACAGAGCAATTGCACAACGAGAACAAAGAAAGCTTCAAGTTGACAAAGGAGAAATGTGAGAAAGAGAATAGAGAATTGGAAGAAAAAATCAAAGGCTATGAAGATGAGATCAGGAAGATGAAGGAGATCTCAGAACTGGTTGAATATGCACTAAATGGATTGGACTTGGTTGTAAGCAAGTTTGAGAAGCAAAATGGGAATTTTTCGTCACAAATTTCAAAGATGTCAAAAGAGATACAATTTGCAAAGAGGTGGGTCACAGGGACAATTTGTGAGCTAAAAAGACTGAAGCACAAGTTGGATTGTTTAGTAGCACATCTAGATGACAAAGAGGAGCAAGAGTTGTTGTTGAGGGACAAGGTTTGGAAGTTGGAGGCAAAGCTGAGCAAGGAAGGAGGGGAAAAGTTGAATTTGATTCAAGCCATTTCACAGATTGAGAAAAAAGTGGGGAAGTATGAGGAGCAAATTAAGGACAAAGATGAGAGGCTAATGAGTCTTGGACATGAGAAGAGGGAGGCTATTAGGCAATTGTGTATCTTGGTTGACTATCATCGCGACCGATTTGACCATCTCAAACAAGTAGTCTCAACAATGAGGTTAAGAAGCGGGAGAACTAATTAGAACTTATCATCTCTTATTATAATATATTAATACTGTTACATAATCTTTAATTATATAATATATTTAATAAATTAGTGGTGAACATCATATATAAGTATGATTATTGGATGTGATCAGCTCATATTTATCCATGAACAGTTGGTGGTGTTACTTACTCTGCAAGTTAAGCCATCCTCATTGTTTGTTATCATGTATAAATAGTAATAAGCCATCCTCTTTTGTTTAGATGGCTCCTTTTGTGACTAGCTTAAAATGGGAATGTTCCCTTTAGCATTTGTTAAATAATATGTTATTTTCCAAGCCCACTAGTTATCTCACACTTTAGGTCATGAACAACAGCGCTATTATATTTTAATTGAAACAACACACATGACCATTAAACTTGTCAAGCAAAGAAAATTTTCCCATGTAGCAAATCTATTATATGACAGCTACTTATCAAAAAATATCTGTCATTTGGCAGCCCCCTAAGAAGATCACAATTTCATGAGATCTCCACCGCCAGAGATTCACATATCTAGAATTTAGTTTTGATACCACTTACTAAGATCTTGACGTTTAATCTTAAATGGTTAAACTATTAAAAGGTGTAATTTTAGTAATTTTAATTTATGTTTAATTTTATATTAAATTAATATAGAACTTTTTGTTCGCCCACTCTTAACAAAATTATACTTAATTTTTTAATATAAATAAATTGAGATTCTTAGACATGTGATTATCAATTTATTTCACTTATGCCCTTAATTAGTGAGGAAATTTGTAGTAAAGGACTAATTTATTTTGAACTAATAAAGGACTAATTTGTCACTGCGTCGCCTCACAAAGGGGCAATTTTCTCCGGCGAAAATTATTGTTTGACAAAAAAAAAAAAAAGTGACAGATCATACAATACGAGTATTACTACCTATTTACCAAGAAGGGTAATGTCGCGGTATTTTCCTTTCGGCGACATCTTCATTATCTCCCGAAACGGCGAGAAATTAGAAAAACAATTGTGCCAGATCACATACGATCACAATGGCAATTCCCGTAAATTACATGAAAATAGAGGGGCGAGTTTACTAAAAATAGCTCCAAAGATTCCACGCCCTCTCAGAAAATTTTTGAAGCTGCAAAACGGTGTACAAGTCACTTTCATGTAACGCTCCAATCCAAACAAAACAGCTTTTCCTTTCACGGAAAATTCCATTTTTCTCACTGATAATTGATTGGCGAGCTTCCAACTTCCGAATTCTCTCTCTTCGTTATTCTCTGCGCTTGGTTGTCCTCTCCGGCGAGTTCGTGTTCTATTTTCAGGTAATCTTCGACTCTCCGATCGATCAATTAAGTTTTTCAGTTCTCGAATTCTACGCCGGTGATGAAAATTTTCTTCTCCGAGTGGCTTAGTCTCTGTCTGTAGGTTGGAATTGGATATATATGTGTGCGTGTGTGTGTGTGTGTGTGTGGTTTTTATTTTTTTATGTTTTAATTTTTTTGCTTCTCTGATTGTTTGGAATTTGGATTTTTATTAGATCAGATTTTGTACTGCGTTTACTTGAATCCAAACCTAAATTCAACACTTTTATGTTTTCATTATCGATTTTCTGATGTTGATTAATTTCTCTAATTCCGAATTTGAATCTGATTAATAGTACTATTTACTCTAAGAATTATTTTTCCATTTCCTCTGTGTTTGATTTTTCTGAACACGACTGGATCGCTGCTTCTGAAACTGGAATTGAAATTCAAAACTTGACCTGATTAAATGTAAACAAGCTTTTCTGATCATATTACTCGCTGTAAGATTTGTCCGGATTTTTTTTTTTGTTTTTCAGTTTTGATTTTTGTTTCTTTGCAGTTTTTTGTTCACGAAATTGAGGCTCAGTGCTTCAGAAGTTTCCGGAGGAAAGGGAAAGTGCAAGAAAATCGGAGGTAAAACTGTTTTCCTCAACTTGACTACTCCCAGACGATAGCTGTGATTGCGAAGGGTATGTCCGTCAGTTTGTTAAATATTTTTCGTTTTATTACAAGAAAATAGAACATTTCTTTTTGAGCACAAATTGCGTAATTCTAATTTTATTACTATTAAATTAGTGGATAATAATCGGATAGTCTATGAACGCAAAATCTATATTTTCATATTCTATCTATTAATATTCTATCAATTTTATATAATTTTTTAAAATTTAGCCGCTATATTTATTATATTTTTATATAAAATTATATGTTACAAAAATTATCATAAAATTATAGCAAAACTTATAAACTATAACTACTAAACAACAAAAAGAACAGCTCTTTCCAGCAAAAGGAAAATAACTAATAAATAGATTATCAAAATAATATAATAAATAATAAAAAAGAAAACAGCTCATTGTCTTTTTGATATGATATCTGTCTTTTTTGAATCCAAATTGGCCTCTAAATGATTCCCTTGCATATCTAAACGACATGCTGACGTGGCGCTAGATTAGAAACTTCAAGACTCTTATTGTTGTCCTCCTATAAAGCAATAGGTTGTTAAGCGGTTACTTGTTTCTTGGGTTTTTATATATATTGCGTCATAATTCTTCTTTTTTCAGTTTTCAGATAAAAAAAAAAAAAACGGAGAAGTAGTGGATAGCATGGGAGCTATTTAACTTAATTGAGAGTGGGGCGACATTTTTTTTTTTAACTTTACTTATTATTGAAATTATTTATTATTATTTTGGTTTTGATTGGATGTTCATCATATTAATGCCACGAGTGATTTCGCTCGTGGGTGGATTTTTTTTTTGAATCTAGTTTCTAGTGGTGCCGTTAAGAACATTGGAATTCGACTGCCTGATTGACTAATTTGCGTTTACTTTTTTTTATCTAAATTTATTATTATTATATTATTATTATGAAACGTTTGCCTTCAATTAAAGTTTTATGCTTGCTAAACGTCTGTACTTACCATCTGTCGATCCACGAACCGTTAAGATTTTATTGTAGCATGAAAGGTGACGAGTTGATATAACTGATAGATTGGGCTCAACAAAAAATTATTTTCAGTAATGTTTATAGGAATAAGAAATATTGCTAGTATTGATTCAGGTTCAACCAATAATTGGTGCTCCTTAAAAATAAAAATAAAAATAAAATAAAATAAAATAAAAAAAGAAAGAAACAAAATACTTGGTGTTTATAAAACACTATGTCCACAATTCCCTGAACAGAAATGTCATTTTGATCTAATTGGGTACAATCCTAGTTACAGCAGTCTGGATTTTATTTTCAAGAATTAAAAAATAATTAAAAAAACCATTTAGTTACGATTACGTTTACTTTGCTTTCTATAACTTGATTCTAAGTTCTAAGCATAATATTGCTTTCACATTTTTATATAATCAATTAAGTCACTTTCAAATGTTCTTCCTCGATTTCTGTCTAATATTGGAGCCACTATTACTGAATAAATATATGTTTGAAACATATGTATGTGTTATTTATTAATAAATATATATTTTATACTTGAATAACATTTCTATAGCCCATTGGGTACAGTTTTGAGTCTCATTCGAATTGATCATTACTATGCTGAATAGATGCCAGGCCAGAACTAACTAGCATCTTGGCTTCAAAATTACAATAATCTACAACTTAAATAGAGGAATTTGAATCAAATCATAGAAAAATGTAGGCTGCTTGCGTGTTTGTGCGCTTATTCTATTTTCCCTTATCAGCTTCTTCTTCTTCTCTCTCTATTTTTATTTTCTTTTATTTTTTTTGGCGCATATATAACGTTGTCCACATTCATCTTGTAAGATGTTCTTTATTACATGCTTACGTCTCTGGGAGAGTGGGCCTCTAGGAAATTAGTGTATCAGTATTTTGGAATAAGAAGAAAATATTTTTTCATTTTTCAGGTTTTGGATATGAATATTGTCCTCTCAGCTAAGACTTGCTAAGGTAGTAAGAAAATTGAAGAGATGAGAAAGCACCGCATAAGGAATTCTATCAAATCCTTATTTGGAAGTCACATTCAAGAAGAAAAAGATGGAGAACTGGAAGGAGCTAAAATAGGTAAATTTTCATCTGACCTTTGAGCTCTTTTTGAGTTCGTAAATGGTGGGAATCAAATATCATGAACAATATTCTGCTTTGATGTGCTTGGGATGTATTCATCTTAAATGATTACATAGCAGGCTTTAACAAATTTCCTCTTAATTGCAGAAATTGATGATAATGTGGATAAAATCTTAAAGCTCATTAAAGATGAAGAGCAAGAAGGAAATGATGATATTCCCGCACCAGAGTCCAAAAGAGAACGACTTGCAGAGCTAGTCCAGGATTTCCACAAAAAATACCAGTCACTCTATTCACGATATGATAGTCTGACGGAAGTGCTAAGGAAAAAAATTCATGGCAAGAAAGAAAAGGACAGCTCTTCATCTACTAGCTCAGACTCAGATTCAGATGATTCTTCAAAGGAAAAAAGCAGCAAAAATGGACAATTGGAAGGTGAACTTAATAAAATAATGGATGGCATTAAGCAAGAACTGGAAGTAGCACATCTAGAAATTGCTGATTTAAATAGGAAATTGACAGCTGCAGCTGAAGAAAAGGAAGCTTTGAACTCAGAATACTCAAGAGCTTTGGACAAGATACAAGAAGCAGAGAAAACGGCTGGAGACTTGAGGAGTGAAGCTGAAGGGTTAAATGGTGAAAAGACGCGACTTCTTATTGAGAATGGAGAGCTGAATCAACAACTGGACACTCTCCGGAAGATAGAGGCTGATCTGAATAAAAAATTGGTAGATACGGAGAAAGAGAAAGATGACGCGGCCAAGGAGAAAGAGACTGCTATAAGGAGGATTGAAGAGGGAGAAAAGATTGCAGCAGAATTGAAAACCGCAGCTGATCGGCTGAATGATGAGAACGCCATAATTATGAAGGAGCTAGAAACTGTTAGAGAGGAATTTTCCAATATAAAACAGCAGCTCCAATTTACAGAACAGCAAGTATCTGATTTAAGCTACACTCTGAAAGTTAAAGAGGAAGAGAATGCATCTCTGACCTTGAAAATTTCAAAACTTTCAACTGAGATTCAACAGTCACAGAACACAATACAAGGGCACTTGGCCGAATCTAGTCAGTTGAAGGAGACATTGGGTGTCAAGGAAAGAGAATATTATACTCTCTCTGAGAAGCATGCGGCACACGGGACTGAGACATCGGCTCGAATAAAGGAATTTGAGATGCAAGTCACTGCCCTAAAACTAGAATTGGAGTTATTGCAAGGTCAAAAAAGAGAGATGGAAGTGCAAATTGAGAGTCAAGAAACTGAAGCAAAACAACTAAGAGAGGTCAATGCAGGACTACAAGCCCAGATTTCAGGACTTTCGAATGAGATTCAACAGGCACAGGAGAAAATACAGGAGCACTTGGTTGAATCTACTCGGTTAAAGGAGACATTGGGTGTCAAGGAAAAGGAATATTCTACTCTCTTGGAGAAGCATGCGGCACATGGGACGGAGACATCAGCTCAAATAAAGGAATTTGAGATGCAAATCACAGCCCTAAAGCTGGAATTGGAGTTATTGCATGGTCAAAAAAGAGATATGGAAGTGCAAGTTGAGAGTAAAGAAGCTGAAGCAAAACAACTAAGGGAGGACAATGCAGGACTACAAGCCCAGATTTCAGGACTGTCAAATGAGATTCACCATATACAGGAAAGAATACAAGAGCACCAGGCTGAATCTAATCAGTTGAAGGAGACATTGGGCATCAAGGAAAGGGAATACTCCACTCTCTTTGAGAGGCATGAGGCACATGGGACCGAGACATCAGCTCGAATAAGGGAATTAGAAGTGCAGGTAACCGAGTTGAAACTAGAGCTGGAGTCCTTGAAGGGTCAGAAAAAGGATTTGGAGATTCAGCTAGAGAGTAAAGAAACTGAAGCAAGTCAATTAACAGAGGACAATGTATCACTACAGGCCCAAATTTCAAAGATTTCAATTGAAATCCTGCAGGCACAAGACAAAATAAAAGGGCACATGGAAGAATCCAGTCAATTAAAGGAGATATTGGGTGTGAAGGAAAGGGAATACTCTACTCTCTTTGAGACGCATGAGGCACATGGGACTGAGACATCAGCTCGAATAAAGGAATTTGAGAGGCAAGTCACAGCCCTAAAACTGGAATTAGAGTTATTGGAAGGTCAAAAAAGAGATATGGAAGTGCAAATTGAGAGTAAAGATACTGAAGCAAAACAACTGAGAGAGGTCAATGCAGGATTACAAGCTCAGATTTCAGGACTTTCGAACGAGATTCAACAGGTACAGCAGAAAATACAGGAGCACTTGGTTGAATCTAATCAGTTGAAGGAGACATTAGGTGTCAAGGAAAGGGAATATTCTACTCTCTTGGAGAAGCATGTAGCACATGGGACGGAAACATCAGCTCAAATAAAGGAATTTGAGATGCAAGTCATAGCCCTAAAGCTGGAACTTGAGTTATTGCATGGTCAAAAAAGAGATATGGAAGTGCAAGTTGAGAGTAAAGAAGCTGAAGCAAAACAACTAAGGGAGGAGAATGCAGGATTACAAGCCCAGATTTCAGGATTATCGAATGAGATTCATCAGGTACAGGAAAGAATACAAGAGCACCTGGCTGAATCTAGTCAGTTGAAGGAGACATTGGGTGTTAAGGAAAGGGAATATTTTAATCTCTTTGAGAGGCATGAGGCACATGGGACTGAGACATTAGCTCGAATAAGTGAATTAGAGGTGCAAGTAACCGAGTTGAAACTGGAGCTGGAGTCTTTGCAGGGTCAGAAAAAGGATTTGGAGATTCAGATAGAGAGTAAAGAAACTGAAGCAAGTCAACTAAGAGAGGACAACGTATCACTACGGGGCCAAATTTCACAGATTTCGAATGATATCCAACAGGCACAGGACAGAATAAAAGGGCATGTAGAAGAATCTAGTCAATTGAAGGATATATTGAGTGTGAAGGACAGGGAATACTCTACTCTCTTTGAGAGGCATGAGGCACATGGGACTGAGATGTCAGCTCGAATAAAGGAACTAGAGGCGCGAGTGACTGAACTGAAACTGGAGCTGGAGTCTTTGCAGGGTCAAAAAACGGATTTGGAAATGCAGATTGAGAGTAAAGAAACTGAAGCAAGTCAATTAAGAGAGGACAACATATCACTACAGGCCCAAATTTCACAGATTTCGAATGATATCCAACAGGCACAGGATAGAATAAAGGGGCAGGTAGAAGAATCTAATCAGTTGAAGGAGATATTGGGCGGGAAGGAAAGGGAATACTTTACTCTCTTTGAGAGACATGAGGCATATGGGATTGAGACATCAGCTCGAATAAAGGAACTTGAGGCGCAAGTAACCGAACTAAAACTGGAGCTGGACTCTTTGCAAGGTCAGAAAAAGGATTTGGAAATGCAGATGGAGAGCAAAGAAACTGAAACAAGTCAATTAAGGGAAGACAAAGTATCATTGCAGGCCCAAATTTTGCAGATTTCGAATGATATCCAGTTGGCAGAGGAGAAAATAAAAAAGCACATGGAAGAATCAAGTCAGTTGAAGGAGACTTTGGGCGTGAAGGAAAAGGAATACTCTACTCTCTTTGAGAAGCATGAGGCATATGGGACTGAGACATCAGCTCGAATAAAGGAACTAGAGGTGCAAGTGATTGAACTGAAACTAGAGCTGGAGTCTTTGCACGGTCAAAAAAAGGATTTGGAAATTCAGATTGAGAGTAAGGAAACTGAAACAAGTCACATAAAGGAAGACAATGTATCACTGCAAGCCCAAATTTCAAAGATTTCGAACGATATCCAGCTGGCAGAGGAGAAAATAAAAGGGCATATGAAAGAATCTAGTCAATTGAAGGAGACATTGAGTGTGAAGGAAAGGGAATACTCTACTCTCCTTGAGAGGCATGAGGTATGTGGGACTGAGACATCAGCTCGAATAAACGAATTAGAGGTGCAGGTGACAGAATTGAAACTGCAGCTAGAGTCTTTGCAGAGTCAGAAAAAGGATTTGGAAATGCAGATTGGGAGTAAAGAAACTGAAACAAGTCAATTAAGGGAAGACAAAGTATCACTACATGCCCAAATTTCGAAGATTTCGAATGAAATCCAACTGGCAGATGAGAAAATAAAAGGGCTCGTTGAAGAATCTAATCAGTTGAAGGAGGCATTGGGTGTGAAGGAAAGGGAATGCTCTACTCTCTTTGAGAGGCATGAGGCTTATGGGACTGAAACATCAGCTCGACTAAAGGAATTAGAGGCACAAGTGACAGGCCTGGAACTGGAGCTTAAATCAGTGAGAGGTGAAAAAAGAGCCGTGGAAGTGAAGATCGAGAGTAAAGAAGCTGAAGCAACGCAACTGAGAGAGGAAAATGAAGCACTGCAAGCCCAAATTTCAAAACTTGAGACAATGTCAAAAGAGAGAGAAGATGAACTTTCTGCTTTGACAAAGAAGCTTGAGGAAATTAACAATGAGTCAGCGTCTAGAATAGCAGATTTGACAGCACAAATCACTAATCTGCTGGCGGACATGGATTCTTTGCGTGCTCAAAAATTTGAGTTGGAACAACTGATTGTATCTAAAGGTGATGAAGCATCAATTCAAGTCAAAGGCTTAGTGGATCAGGTGAACTCGCTGCAGCAAGAATTGGAGTCACTGCACAGTCAGAAAGCTGAATTGGATACGGAACTCCAGAGAAAAACCCAAGAAATTTCTGAGTACTTAATACAGATGCAACAATTGAAAGAGGAGATAACAAGCAAGACCCTGGATCATCAGAAAGTTCTAGAAGAGAAAGAAAGTCTAACAGAAGAAAATAATAATTTGGAGATCAAGATTGATTCAGTTCAGAGCCAAAATAATGAGATGGAAGAGCAAATAAGAAGTAAAATCCAAGAGAATGGTCAGTTGAGAGAAGAAATTGTGGGGCTAAACGACAAAGTTTTTGAGTTGGAGAAAATGCTGAAGGAGAAAGAGGGTGAGTTATGCTCTCTCCAGGAGGCACTTAAAAGTGGAGAAAGTAAAGCTTCTGCTCAAATAGTAGCCCTAACAGCACAGATTAACAATCTGCAACCGGAATTAGAAGCTTTACAGTCTCAGAAAAGCGAGATGCTGTTGCAGTTTGAGCGAGAGAGACGAGAACTTTCAGAACGCGTGGCCGAACTTGAAAATTACAAGGTTGAATTAACGAGCTCGATTGCTAGTCATCAGATAATGCTGAGAGAACGAGAAGATGCACACAACAAGTTAAATGAGGAACATAAACAGGTCGAAGGCCGGTTTCACGACTACAAATCAAACCTTGAAGTTGCAGAAAGGAAGATCGAACAAATGGCTCAAGAGTTCAGCAGGAATATCGAGTCCAAAAATCAGATAATAGCTGATTTGGAACTAACGGCTGAAGACCTGAAAAGAGATCTGGAAGAAAAAGGAGATGAACTTAGTACTGTGCTCGATAATGTCCGCAATATCGAAGTCAAGCTCCGCCTATCGAACCAGAAGCTCCGGATTACAGAGCAGCTACTAAGCGAGAAGGAAGAGAGCTTCAGAAAAGCAGAGGAGAAGTTCTTGGAAGAACTGAGAGTGCTTGAAGAGAGAATCGCCACATTGTCCGAAGCAATGGCTGCCAACAAGGAAGCTTACGAAACGATGATCACAGAAATCTCGGAGAAATTTAACAGCACCATGACTGAACTGGAAGCGGTGGTCCAGAAATTCGAAGACAACTTCACAAATTACACGAACTCCATCCACATAGCATCCAATGAGCTTCGGATTGCGAAGAACTCGGTCGCGGAAACAACCAACGAGAAGCAGAAGCTGAAGAAGGAAGTTGGCTATCTAATTGAGCAACTGCAGGACAAGAGACAACAGGAATCAGAGCTACGAATTCGAGTCGGGAACTTGGAAACAAAGGCAACAAAAGAAGAAGCAGAGAAGGGGAATTTGACGAAAGCGGTGAACATTCTCGAGAAGAAGGTCGTAGATTTGGAGAAGATGATGGAAGAGAAGAACAGCGGAATTGTGGGGCTGGGAGAAGAGAAGAGAGAGGCAATAAGACAACTCTGCTTGTGGATTGATTATCATCGAACCCGCTATGACCATCTCAAGGAAGTTCTCTCCAAGACAACCACTGTAAGAGTCCAGAGGGCAGCTTAGTAATTTACTATTCTCGATATAGTTTGTGATTTGTATTGGTATGTGTCCTCCCATTGCAGTCATTTTCCTGAGTTATTTCTATTGTTTCATTTTTTTCCCCCCTATTTTCTTGTTGAAAAAACCAAAGGCAGATCAGTGTGTTGATATAACATTTTAGACTAGCAAGCACATCAGATGGGTTTGGCCGCAAATTCGCTTTGCTTGAAATGTGTTAAACCTTCTCTGTTAGCAGCTTGCTTTCCATTAGCTGTCCTGAGGTGGATTATAGAACTCATTATTAAAGCAAGGCCCGGTTGTTATAGTCTTGCTTTTACAGTGGTTATATTTACTGTTTTTTATTCATGTAAAAATTATTTCACTCTTTTTTTTTTATTTAAAAAAATCCGGAAAATATCAATGATTACAAACGAGAGGTAAATATTTTGGAAATAAATGGTCAAATAATATTTATCACTTTTTTTTGTTTAACTCAAGTGATAAGTAAATTGTCAACCTTTTTTTTTTTTTTTTTTTCTTTCTAGAGGGAGGTCGTCTTTTCATTATTAATACTAATCGGCATGGTAATATTTTACACAACTGCCAATAAAAGGTAGATAACTTCCATACCACATTGGGACAGTTAGCATTATATTAATATTTGTTATCATAATTTCATTTCTCGATATAACTCAGCACAAGAGGAATGATATTAAATTCCCAATCAAATCAGTCAAGTTACTACTCATGAAAAGTTCTCGTAACATGTCTTGAGTTCTATCATGCTTTCGATCGCTTCTTGCCAAGGCCACAGAGAAAGGACACCACAAGAACACCAGAAAAGAGTGTCAAATCATGTTTAATAAACCTGCTGCACATACATACATTCATATGTGTGTGTGTGTGTATATATAATTAAAAGGGTTTACCTACATTCTTCTCGCGAATCATTCCTAAAAAGCGTACTAATTTCTACGATGCAAGAGCACAAGAATGGAAAAGACCAAGAGTTGCTCTAGAAGCAATTCGAAATTTTCTGCTACGTTGGTGTGAAAGAATTGGCAAATATATCTCTCCTAATATCACCTTCGTTCTCTCCAAAAAATTAGAAGAAAAATGCACAAGAGACATAGAAGTTGTCTTTTGCTTCAGTCGGATATCCTCAACTCAACTCCAAGAATGTCCTTCACCACCTCGTAAGTCACAAACGCTATTGCAATAGACGGGACCACCTGAAAAGAACGGCCAAGTATGAATGGGTGGTTTATAATGTTGCGATCTAACGCGCATTATTCAATTTTCTCTTTTTTCTTTTCTGATCAGAGTCTAAATAGTCACCTTCACGGAATTAGGTACCAAACCCTTGTAGAGCGCTCCAAATCCCTCGTGCCGAACTGTTTTCCTAAATGCATCAACCATCCCAGTATATTCAAGGGATGCCTTAGTTTTCCCATCACCAGTAACAACTGAAGCAGCATCTTTCCAGCCCACCATCTGCATTCTCCGCCTAATAACATCAAGAGGATAAGCAACTGTCTGGCCAACAGTTCCAGCTGCGGCTCCACATGCAAGCCTTGTCGTCACGCTCAGCTCAGAGTCCTGAACTAGTCCAAAAGGTTTAGCTTTAACCAGCCAGTCCTTTAGAGATTCATAGACAGCAAAGTTGAGACCAACGTATGGTACCTGTTACACCACGAAATAACACGGCCTTTTAAAAATACAACTTCTGCAGCTTTAGATACAAAATAATTAGAAAATTAAAATTTCCCACATATTGGACTTTAATACATTAAAAAATAAGATACTCCCGGAAATACAGAAATGATAAACATTCTACTTACAACTCCTATGACCGAAGGTAGCCAGCCCTTGTATAAAGCGCGGGGACCTTCTTCTCGAAGAACTGTTGAAAGGGCGTGGAAGATTCCTCTGTACTGGCGAGGAGATTTTTCTGTCTGAATGGAATAAGGTAGAGAGAGTTAATCCACCAAAACCAATATGTCAAAGGAGTTCACACACAAAATGAGTAAATCCAGAACCAATCTCATTTCAAACTTGCAAAAAGTCTAATTGATACCTGGACAGTCAGTCGACCTCGAACCATGTCCATAGGGTAAGTTGCTGACATGGCAATAATTCCAGCACATGCACCAGCTCCAAGGCGTAAAAGAGGTGTCAGTTGAGCCTCTTCTGAAAGAAGCAAAGAAACAATATCATTCACTTTATGTCATCCCCCCAAAAATAAATCCCTTAGATATAGTAGCAGATGAAAACACAACAAAGCAATAACAAATTCATGACACAAAAATATATCTTATAATGGGAACAAGAAAAAACAGTAATATAACACTAATAAATCTGCGTTCATGATAAAAACTATTTAAAGGAATAAGTTTCTATACAATGTACCCCCATTACAGTAGTATTCACTAAATCGGGTCTGGCAATGATGGAAAATCATCAAGCCAAAATGGGATGATAAGAAACTCAAAAACAGACGATTAAAAATTTTAATGTATCAAACTCCCAGCAACAATTAACATTACCCACTTGCAGATTGTTAGTACTTCTTTATTTCTCCAAAAAAAAAGGAAAAAAGAAAAAAAGAAAGAAAGAAAGACAAAAGTAGAACTACTAAAGCTTTGCCAATGCTTATAAAATGGAAATAGAACAAATTGACACATATAAAAGCGAAGCTAAGAAAAAAGCAAGTATAACTCTTTCTACAATGAAGAACGCAAAATCTTCGTACCATTTCCAGTTTTCTGTCGGTATAGCCACAGAATGCCCCTGTTCAACAGAAAGGTTGGAAATGAAAAGAGAACATCAGTCTCAACAATAAATATAGATATTCATTACTTGTAATTTATTCTTAAATCCTATAAATACAGTACGAACAATGAATCATGGTGGAGGGGTAAAAAAGAAATGAGGAAGCTTACTTAGAAGCCTGCTCGTAGCTATAAAATTTGACAGCAGAGTTTGGAACAATGCGAGCACAATTAGTTCCATTGCCTTTAAACAGTCCTCTGAAGCCCTCAGTTTTCCATATATATTTCAGGCCCTGAGCCATTCCACTGTACCTGATACTGTGAGGATTTTGAACCTGCATCATACCAACGAACATCCTATTTACTATCTACAATCTGAAAAAGTGTACTTCATATCTCATTCTATTGCCAATGTCAAACCAAAGAATACAACCCATTAACTCATTTTTCTCAGTGCCAATAAGCCATGATCCAATCAGTGTGTATCTTAACTACACAACCACCAAAGAGGGGAAAAACCCCCCGATGCACTCCAGATGGTGGTGATTGTTGCCATGCATAACTGTAAACTATCTTATTTGAGTATTTTTTTAACTATTATAGCTAAGGATTTACAGAAAAAAACCACCAAATGTCCAATACAAAGAAAAAGAGGAACCTGGAGCAAAATTTTTAATCTTTCCAATGGAGCAACAGCAGTACGTGACCTGCAACAGGCAATTCAATGGTAAATTAGATTATATAATTTACAAGATACACCAAAAAAACAAAAAAACAAAACCAAATACATTGTTAATAATACGGTACGTAACATAAATGCACTTCAGTCAATTATCGAACATCCCTTAACTTATTTATTTATTTATTACTTATCTATGTTTTTAGTATTATTTAACATCCATTAGAGGCTTCAAGCATCTCAGATAAAGATAATATCGGCCTAATTCAGAAGCCAGAAAGTGGTTAGCCAATTATTTTGTCGTATTTATTCATCCAAAATATTTGTAAAAGAATACGAGACTCGACAATTACGATATTCAATACAAACAAGTGAGTACTAGTTATTAGCACGTAATAGAGTCATCTAACTAAATTAAAACAAACTGCTACATTGGATCTTAAATAAACTTCTTCATTATCTTATGCACTTAGTAAGCAATTAGATCCATAAACTGAATAAGAAAATTCAAAACGGCTAATAAACAACACTTTCTGGCACGGACAATTAAAGAAGAATTAGCCAACAAATTTGTCAATTTTACGAAATGTGAAGGAAAAAGAATCCAAATCTCGGCAAAAAAAACTCTCAGATAATGGAATTAATAACATGAGAGAGAGAGAGAGAGAGAGAGAGAGAGAGAGAGATGAACCAAAAGAACTCAATAATACGGCGAGGAGAAGTGATTCAGATTCAACACTGAATTCTCCAAAAATAAAATTAAAAAAAATAAATAAAAGGAAAAGAAAGAAAGAACAAGTAAAGAACAAGAACCGAATAAATTGGTCAATTTTACAAAATGCGAAAGAATTAAAAATTTTTGGCCAAGAAATCAAATAACAGAATCAAAAACACGAGAGACAAAAACAAACCAAAGAGTCACAGAATTTAAGTATATCAAGAAAAAAGGAACTCCATAAGAGAAATCAAACTCCAACCTAAAATAAAGCACAAGAAAAAGAAAAGAAAATCAGGAAAAACAATCACATAAGCAAAACGAGAAAATTGGAAGCATTTGCCACGAACTTACACTCAAACATGACCGCTAAGAGAAACTAGAACTTCATTAAAAAAAATTAAGAACTAATTCAAGACGGCTTCGCATAAACAAACAGGAAGAACAACTGAGAAGAATTGCTACGAACTTACACTCCGCCGGCGACTCCTCCGGCGACGAGAGACTTGCAGACGCTGAGGAAGGCGTGGCTGGGAGCCTTGACTCCCTCGCTGGCGAGCTTGGCCTCCTCGGCGAGGTTCACGATCGTCGTCACCGCCGACTCGCTCGTCGTCTTCGCCACCGCATCCTCCGACGCCATTTCCGAATCTCAAAAAGATCGCCGCAGTTTGCCGATTTGCCGCGGCGATCGACGGGCTTCTCTGGCGATTTTATCGGAGAGTGGGAGCTCGCATTTCTACACTCTTCTTTTTTTCTAGAAAAGAAATTTTAGCCAAGCGTCGTTTTTTCCTTTTCCTTCTTCCCTCTTTCTCTCTTCTTCTTCTTCTTCGTCTTCTTCTTCCCTTTTTTCTTGAGTATATATATGTATATCTGTTAAAATATTCGTTTTTTTTTTTTTTGTTTTATTTTCATTTTATACAAATCAAACAATATTTTCTTAGCAAAAAAATAAAATAATAATATTTTTGTGTGTTGTTCGTTGGTGGTTGGTTTGCTCTTCCAAGCAACACAAGAAAAGGTCGTTGTATGGTCCTCGCGCGTTTGCGTGGTAAATTTTTTCTTTCTGTTCTTCTATATTAATTAAAATAAAAAAAAAACTGTTCTTATTTGTCATAGACTCGTTTGGGACTTAATTTTAGATACATCTAAGATTACTTTTTTTTTTTAATTTCACTATTTTTTACTATTTACATATCTAAGATGATATAATAAACTCTAAATTTTAAAAGTCTATAACTTTTTGTATACAAATTCAAATAAGATTATTATTTTTAAATTAAATAAAATTTCAAGAGAAACGAAATAATATCCATATTGATATTTTTTCCTAACAAAATTTTTAAAATTTTTTATTTTTTCACCCCAAATAGTTTTTTCTCTTAAATATATTTTTCAAAATAATTTTTTTACAATCCAAAAATAATATCTCCAAACATCTCGCTTAAACTCCCCCTTATTTTCTTTCTTTTATTTTCTTTTTCAAAAAGTTTACATTCCGAATGAGCATTAATATAAATGTTTTTTTTATAGTTGAAGAAATAATTTGATGATAATTTTCTACTTAAATCATTAAAAAGCGTTGAATTTGAATTTATATATATATATTTTGACCTTTTTTTTATTAAAAAAACCAAATATTACTTGTTTGGTATTACTTATCATTTTTTGTATTTTATATTTAGAAGTGAAAATTGAAGTGGCAATTTAATTTTCAAAATATCTACAGAAGATCTCCATGATTTATTATATTTTTATTCAGCAGAAGTGAAAATGATATATTTTTTTAACGAAGAGCAAGAATAACATTTCCAAACAATCCCAATATCCTATTAAAACGGGATTATCCTATTTAAATGTAGAAAAATAGATTAGATAATCCATTTTAATCAACTAATTCAATAAATAGTCAAACTGTTTTTATTTAACAAAATGGTTATATATTATTTTTTCACGTTAAATCAATCAATAATTAACTATTGATCAACTAGTAATTAACTAAGATTATCAATAATTTACATTATGATCAACCAGTGATTGACTATAATTTAAACAATCACTAATTAAATATTTAATAATATTGATTAATTATTAAAAAAAAGCCTTTTAACTAATTTTTAAAAACTTGGATTATTTGATAAGCAACTTATTAAAAAAAGTTATTTAGTCATAAATCCTTTCAAATATTGCTGATAATTCTAAAATATTATCCTATAACTATTATAACATGAACAATGTTGTGGAGCATTTATTAACATGTGATATTTAATATTGCTGATGTAGTGATATTTCAAAATGCATTTTTCTTATTTCATAGATTTCGGCAATAAATTCTCGTAAAGAAAAAAAAAATTTTTTGGCTAAATATCTCTATGCTCGCTAAATTCTTAATAGATCATATTACCACTTTTTGAGGTTCACATAAAGTGCACAAGAAAACAAGAAAAATTTAGATGTTTTTGTTTTCAGAAAAATAAAGGCAATCAATTAAACTTCATATGTGTAAACACAATTTTTAGATATCTGTCTCAATATGCTTATATATATTGGATAAGATTGTATTTTCAAAGGGTTTATCAAAAAAACGTCACCATCAAAGTGAAAGCTAAAAAATGTGGAAGTATATGATGCTTTTGGTCCACAGAGTGTTTGTTGTTGAGATGTCCAAAGGTGGATTTGGTCGTTTGGCCCCACTAATTTCAACATCATAGAAATAAAAAGTGGTCATTGAAGTCAAGTCAATATCAAGATTTATCCATCTTGGGGAAATGAATAAATACTGGCCGCACACCTAAACCAGGCAATAAATTCAACTACCAGAAAAATAAAATAAGTAAGAAGTTATTAAAAAAAAAATCATGTAATTTTGTTGATTCGATTGTGGTGGTCTTTCTATGACTGATTCTTTTGCTGGAATTCTACGACAGTGATTCTATATCTAGAGCGTTGGAGTGTGCGTGTGGGTGTGTTTTTTTTACGACAAATGAACTAGTGTAATGGCAAATATGTTTTTCCTTAGAATATGCCTGTGTTCAATATTAGATAGCAATTAATCAAATTTTCTGCTCATTTATTGCGGCATCAAGCTGTGGTGTAAGCTAAGGTGGTGTTTTACAAAAAAAAATTACATTTTAATTATATTTAAACGTAATATAATTTTACACCAAACGTAAATTTTACATTCAAATACAATTCTTTTCAACAGTGTTACGAAAATAATTACTATTCAAAAGTTTTTTAAAACAATCACATCAACTTTTCAACTCTACTATTTATCTCTACTTTTATCAATGACATCAACTTTTTAATTCTAAAATACTTTTCATCCAAACACACATTTCATTCAAATACAAAACAAATACTTTTCAATCAAATACAATATTCAAAAAACAAATTTCATTTAAACACAATCAAAATACAGTGCGTTTACCAAACGTTCCCTAAATTAGATAGTAGAATTTGATTTAAACATTTTAGTTTAATTGATGGCATTGAATATGTTGTTTATAAAGGACGAAGATAAGGGACGCTATAGCATCAATAGTTCTTCTTTTTTCCGAACAAAAATAAGGAAGAAGAAGAAGTTTTTTTTATTTATTCTAATAATGAAAATTCAATAAGAAGATAAAAAATTTTTGAGTATAAAAAGATACCATAGGTATATGATGTAATTTAATTGTTAAATTACAAATATAACTTTATGATAATATCATATCTGATTTCACTTAAAAGATGTAGAATTTAAATTTTCTTATCGCAGATTCAAAATAAAAATTATATAATAATCACATCAAATTAAAAATATATTTGATTTAATAAAAGTTGACATATATCTAATAATTCATAATGTATGTATTTATCATTGGAAGGTTTTCTATTTTTATTTTATGGCTTGGTAGAGAATTCTCCGTAAAAAGTTATATTAAGCCTAGATTTTTAGTTAAATATCGACATAGCCGAAAAGGGTAAAGAATACGATTGTCTTGTTCTACATAAATATATATATATAAGTAAATTAAATTGTAATGTGATTTCTCAAAATAAACAACATCAATGTCAAAGGGCTAAAATGCCACAACATCAATATATGTTTCATCAATATATGTTTATTTAATAGGTAAACAAAGAGATAAGAAAACTAATCAGCACGTTATACTTTATAGGCCAACAAAACAAGGTTAGACAGCCAAGAAAATTCTTTAACCTCAACATCAAGATGTCCAACCGCTGTTATTCCCACTCTTTCTCTCCCTTATAATGAGTGAGAATAAAAGGGAATCAAAGATTAATTTGCAAGTAAAGAATATGGATCTGATCCCAACTCTGAAAATAAATAAAGGGCCATGATTTTCATGGTGCATAGTTGTATTATGGTGACTTGCACTAGATAGGAACCAACAAAAATAGGAATTTTTCATTTGGGATATTCGTCCATTGAAGTTTCATATGGAATAATATTTTTGGATTTTATGTTCATTATCAAAGAGAAGTCAATGTCATCATCTTCTATAGTTCCATTTCTAGAACATGTTTTATAATTTCACTTTCTTTCTGTTTCATTTTCGCCCAAGAAATTTACTTATGAAGTTTTCACTCTCCATTTATTCCCTAGTAGCTCATATAGAAAAGTAAGAAGAATTTTGCTAGACTGATTTGTGAATGAGAATAACCCACCGTACTAATGATCAAAGAAAATCCACTCTGTTAGTTATAACTTGTAACTGACGCTAACCGAATGGTAGTTGCATTGTACTCAAATGTAGTACACAAGGGTCCGTTATACATCAAATTTTGATTTTTTTTTTCTGTAGTATTTTTCTCTTAAAAATATTTGAATTTATTGTTTAAATTGTACTTTTAAACCTATGATTCACATAGACTAAGTTTGGTACACCGTATTATATTGTATTAAGTAAAGTATTTAGTGTACCATATTATATTATATAAAGTAAAGTATATTATATTGTGTTGTATTGAATTGTATTACCTATACAATACAAAGTTTAGTTATGTAACATATTAAAGATATGGATAACTTAACATATTATTTGATATATTATTAAATTGTATTGTATTAGATAATAAATTTAAATTTTTTAAATGCAATTTATTTAAATTTAGTTTGAGGTCGAGTCTCAAAATAAGATCAGGTTTCGAGATGTGGTTAAGATCGAGATTAGGTTTCTAGACAAGGATTAGGATTGAGTTTCATAATGGGGATTAGGGTTGGGCTTCAAAACAAGGGTTAGGGATAGGTTTCATAACGGAGACCGAGGTTGGGTTTTAAGTTAAAGGTTAGGGACATTGTAAGATTTTGAGGTTGAGTTTTAGGACAAGAATTGGGATCGAGTTTCGGGACATAGGTCGGAGTTGAGTTTTAGGAAGAGATTTCGTCCGAGGAAAGATTTCAGGATGGGGATTGGGGTAAGGTTTACGAACAAGGATAGAAGACAAGTTTTTGGACAAGGGTTGGGTCTGGTTTTAGGACAAGGGTCAAGGTCGAGTTTCAGGATGAGGGTCGGGGATAGGGTAAGGTTTCAAGATAGAGGTTGGAGTTGGGACGGAAATTAGGATTGAGTTTCTAGACGATGGTCAAGGTCGAGTTTTAGGATAGGTTTTGGAACAATGGTCCCGGAAGGGGTCAAGGGACAAGTTTGGGATGGTGGTTGGGGTTAGAAACCTGACCCAACCTAACCCCACTCGAAACTTGTACTGAACCCCGTCCCAAAACCTAACCTTGACCTTCATCTTAAAACATTACCCGGACTTCTATCTTGAAACCCGAGCCCTATCCCTATCCCGAAACCTAGCATAGAACCCAACTTTATCCCAAAACTCGATTCTGAGCCCGTCTCAAAACATATGCTCGACTTTGGTCTCAAAACTTGATCCCAACCCTTATCTCGAAACATGACCTTGGCCCCGTCCTAGAACTCTGCCTCAACTACAATCCCTGAGTCTTGTCCCCAACTCTCATCCTAAAATCTGACTTTGACCCTGTCCCAAAACCTAGCTCGACCTCGACCACAGCCTCATTCAGAAGCTTAATCCTAACCCCTCTTCTCGAAACCCAATTTTAACCCCTATCTCAAGATTTAATCTTGAAACTTGGCCCCAACTCCCATCTTGAAATCTAACGTCGACCTCTCTCCTAAAAAGCAATCTTGACCCTATCCTGAAATCTTACCTCAATCCACATCCCGAAACCCAATTTCAAAATTCGACCTCGACCCCCCATCCAGAAACTTAATCCAGAACTTGTCTTGAAATCCGACCATGACCTCTTCTCAAAACCCAATCTTGACTCCCATCCTGTCCAAGCCTTTTTTCTTAACTTTAGACTTAACCATTGTATGAAATAATACAGTACAATACACTAAAAATATGTCATATTAGATGATACAATATAAATTGTATTAATTTACTATCAATATTATTTTATACAATATGATGACCTTACCAAACACAATATTAATATAAAATAATATAATATAGTACTTTAATATGGTCCACCAAACATGTAAGGACTTATTCTCACTCTTTTTGTGAGTTTGAATTTATTGTGTATTGTTTAATACATGAATATTATTATCCTTCATGAAGTATTCCTCTACCTTTTTGTTCCTTTTTTTTTTTAAAGGATCAATGTCATTTGAATCCCGTATTGCCAATAAGTAACATAATCAAAAGAGAGAGAGAGAGAGAGGAAAGAAGAGTGAGAGTCTTCCTAAGCCAGTGGTCTGACACATCATCAGGCTAATAGCATCCATTTATCGCCTTGAGTTTTACCTTTTCCAAATCTACCTTAGGGTGGGGTTCACACCATAAGTTATGGAGTTGCTAGGGAAGCAACAATTGCTGGTTGTCTTCGTCAAATCGGAGCTTGGGTTGTCATGGAGCTGGCTCTATTGTCATCAAGAAGTCATGGAGCTCGTGGGTTAGCATCTTTATTTTGGATCTTGGCTCACCATGGGTCACCCCAGTTTGGGACTTGCCATGGGTTTTGGATCTAGGCTCCCTAGAGCAATGTTGGCTGGGGTGGTGGCGTTGTCAGAACTCACCTTTATGGGTCATAGGTTGGAGTTTTCTCTTGGTGTTTTTGTTTGTTTGTTTACATTGCATTTGTAATTAGGGCAATGGTTTCCCAATCTAACCTTCATGTTTTTATTTTTAGTTTCATCTTATGTGTTGTTGCTTCTTGGGAGAAGTTGGATCCCCGATAAGGTTATGGTTGTTACTCCCGCTAGGTTTTGGGTAGTGGTGATTTTCCCTGTGAGATTCAAAGTCAGGGTGATTATTAACAGTGATGGATTTTGGTCGAGATGGTTATTGACCTTATTGTTTAAAGGTTCTATTTTTGGTTGCTATAAAGGGCGGTCTTCCCATCACTCTCAGTGTAGTTTTGAGTTGGTTTAAGACTAAGGTATAGGTTGTTCCTGTGGTCTTCTATCGTGACCACTTATTGTAGGAGTTTAGCTCCATGTTGGATTAGAGATTCTTTTAATTCTTGATTAGGTCTTTTGAGTCAGTGTGAAACACATTCTATGGCCCTCATGCCATGTACTATACCTTAGCCTTTTTTTTTGCTCACATCAATAAAGTGTTTCTTTCTCCGATTGGATGGCTTTCCTATTAAAAAGGTTAAAAAGTTATTTGTATCCTAAAATATCCTTTCCCTTTTATTCTCTAAACCTTAAAAAGTCCAAAGTTTTCTCTTGAATTTCAAATATAGTTGACTTAACATCTTTATTAGAATGTAGTTAAAAACAAATAAACAAAGAGGGGAATTAATCTTACCCAATTCATTATATTAAAATTTTTGTTAAAAAAAAAAAACAAAAAAGACTGTGTGATCACACTTAATCTTTTTTTTTTTTGTTTTTAACAGAAATTCTAATAAAGGGATTAAGTAGGAGTAATTTATAATTTAAAGGGTAAAGTAAGGGGTTTCACAATTTAAGGGATAAATTGTGGGGTAATGATCCTAAAAGGGTGCAAATGAGAACGACTTTTAAATGGGTATCAAAGTATATGAGCCCATTCTCATTTAAACCTGGCCAAAACTGGGCCTTAAAACTAACTACGGAGTCACTGCTGATCCATTTCCAAACCCACGGTTCATGAATCATGAGCCATTCCCGTACATTATACATCATCTATGTTACCATAAAGTTGTTCAACTGTTGTATCACATTCATGGCTATTTCAGAGGAAAATGCAACAAAACAATTTAACATCATTGCCAATTTTTTTATGCCTGAGAAATTACGATGGCATACTTGAAAACTTAAAAAAAAAAAAAATCAAAGTGGGATATTAAGGGAAAAGTTAGCACTGAGGAGCACCAAAATATTCCCTTGCCATGTCAATCCTCAAATGTTCATGAGAAGTCACCAACCCACAAATACACCCTCCATGAAAGCCAATGGAGCACCACACTTGGATTACTTATTTTTAACCCATTCATCATTACAAGATTCTAGGACCAAAAATCTCTTTAATTTAGATATCATTTGAAATCTCGTTTTAAATTAACTTTTCAAACTTTTTATAAAATGTTTTATACTTTTGTAGTTGTTTATAAAATTTTCTCTCTCATAAAAATTTGAATTATAGGCTCAGAACTATAATTTAAATGGAATCTTAGTTGTTCTTTTTTTTTTTAATATGTATAACTATTTTCTTGATTGGAAGAGGCTAAATAAAAAAAAAAAAGTTACTTTGAAAAAAAAAACTGAAAAAAAGCCTTTAGTCTCAAGGCTGTGACCTTTGATAGGTGGACTCCTCATCAACCAATGAGACTCTTTAACAACTTTAAACGTTAGAAAGTTCACTATTTTCCCAATATTATAGTTCCACGTGGGCAAAGCTGATTTGCTGAGTGTCTTGTGGGTGAGTAATATTTAGTTGTGAAGTTATCAAGTTATTTTTTTTTAAAGAAAATTTTGAATGACATTATGTCAATAGTTGAATATAGATAATAAAGCTAGATCAAAGGTCATTTGGAGATGAAAAGATGAAGAAAATAGGAGTGGAAGATCAAATAGTTGTTGTTGGCATATGGGACTGTGGAAGTCCTTTGTATGATTCTTATGAATTAGCTACTCTTGGTTATCTCCTTGAGCGCCATGCCATGGCCTCACCATTTTCGTGTCGCTCTTCTCGGTTTCGATCCCAACAAATATCGGTGGATCAAATCGGGGCCGTACGATGAAGAGAGAGGGTGACCATCATCATGAAGGAGGATTCATCACCAAGCTTGGAGGGCTCAGTAATCTGTTGAAGAGTACGAAGATCACCACCAAAAGGAATATTGAGAAATCCAAAAGGCTGAGTGGATTATATGGGGTTTTTTCAGCTATGCTTGTTTATCTAAGAAGTAGTAGAGTAGTGAAGAAATTTGAGGCCTAATAACATCTAGGGGGTTCAGTAAGTAAAATATTTTGGTTTTATATTAAGTACTTGAAGTCTAGCCCATCTTTTCTATAAAAAGATGTCTAGTACATTTACAGTTGTGTTTCATAATGATTTGGAAAGCTAAAGGGCCTAATAAATGAGTTTTGTGAGGTGGAGTGTTCTAATATTCGTCATCCTTGTGTGTTATTATTGTTGTGGGCTTTTTTTTTTTTTTTTTTTATAACGAGGTTTGAAGCATGTGAAACATATATGTGTGATCCCAAGTGGATGCTTCAATGGCTATTTTTATACTTTATGTTTAGGAGATTTTTATGTTTAGACTTAAAAAAAAATACACTGTTGGTGAGATTCTATAATCTAGCCATCAAATTTATATCAAAAACTATCTTATTCAAACCGTTTTTTATTTTCTTTTCATTAGATTTAACAGTTAAAAGTGTGCAATATAATTATGAAGCTTTATTGTTAATAAAAAAAAAGTGCTATAAATAAGAGAAATGTATTGCTAATTTTATAGGAATCTTGTGTCTTTAGCTTGAAAAGGATGGGAGAAAGCTTTAGCAATCATGCTTATAACTAGTTTGGACGTCGTTTCAAATCCAAATTTTTTTAGTTTTATTTTGAGGATTTGAACCTTAGATTTAGATATTAGATTCTTTTTCAACTTTTTATTCTAGGCTAGCACATTTTCTAACAATCTCACATCCAACTTTTTCATCTAAGTATCCAACTCAAACCTTTACACCAAATATTCAACTCAAAATTTCAACTCATTTCATTTTAAACTAAACTAAAAACTTACAACTCACACCTGCGATCTAAACGAATGCTTAATCTAGAAGACGAATCAACTATTCAGGGTTTGTTTGAGTTCATTTTACACATTTGGGCATAATTATCATAGGCTTCTTTTTATTTTTTATTTTTAGTTTCGCATTTAAGTTTCGCCCCCCTTACCTGTGATCAAGTTCTTTGATTGTGGAACTGGTGATTAGCATCAACTTCAAAATCAACAATAATCAACAATGACCATAAGAACGACAACATATCATACAAACCACAATATTTTGTACAAACGACAACCACAAGGAGCAACGTCATCTATGAAAACGACTACATTACGCGTAGTTGCGCACGCAAGATTTCCAGAAACAACTGCATAATATAAAAACAACAACCTGGACGAGAGACAGAGAGAGAGAGAGAGAGAGATAGAGAAATCTTTGCAACGACAGAATTTGAAATGACCGTAACTATTGTAAACGACACTTTTAAGAAAAACGACAACTAATTTTAAAACAGTGAAGTGTCCATTAGCACATGAGACAACTATAATTTCGAAAGACGACAACAAGTTAAAGAAGCGAAATAATATGTGGGACGACACGACAAGGCGTCCGACAAACGACCAATCTTGCACAATACTGAAAGGATATAACTCAGGAAACGACGACATAAATCATATAAATGAAAACAAAAAAAATAATAACCAGCATATTAGGAAGCGACAGTAAATGAAAAAATAAGAAGGATTATGAAAAATGACGGCATCCGTTACAAAGGATGTAAAGAAACAATAACTTCGAAGGCAACTTCACGAACGATTATTTTTGCAAAATGACAACATCTCTTGTCACTTGTCAGCGACACTATTTAAAACCCGAGATTCAGGAAACGACAATAAATTTTACGAATAAAAATTACATATAAACGACATAACTATGCAATAGGCGACATCTATAGATAGGGACAATTACTTTGAACTAGAAGACAACGAGAAAGAAAAATGACAATGCTCCATGCAAAAGAATTTTACCACGTCCAAATGAAATGAATTTAGAAAAGGAACTCCCCTAGAAAGGAACAATATTTTCTTTGAATGACAAAAAATCTTGTTGATTGATTTAAAAAAAATTAATGAACACGATGTCATTATAGAAATTAAATAAGAGAATAATAAATATAATAAAAGAGAGAATAGAAAGATATTTAATATAAATATACTAATATTTACGGATGAAGAATAAAGAATTCATTAGTGAAAAATACTATAAATGAGCTTTCATAAAAATACAAATATACAAGTTTAAAATTAGATAAGTTGCTTAATACTAACAAATCATTTAAAATAAAAATATCATAAATTACAATAAATAAAAATAATATCATAATTCCTAATAATGATAATTATATACAAATAATAATTTCCCTTAATATATAATATTAACTTTCCCTAATATGCACCTATAAGATAAAGCTACGATAGGAGTTCCAATCTTGAATTGTAATGGAAGACACCTCAATGAATAATTCATTTCTTTTTTATCTCTTTTTTTTTTTTAAGAATCTCTAGGAAAATTAAAATAAAAGAATATGGATGAAAAATCGTCAAAGATGTCATGATGCAAGAGCACAAGAAAGGGATGGCAAGCATCAAAGGTAGGTCACATGTGTGCATAGAAGGGATGGTAATCGTCAAGAGAGGGAGGATGGGTGCTTGGACACAAGGATAACAATCATCAAAGGAGGAAGGAGAAGACATAGGGCAATTGAGCATAGGCACAGGGACAATAATTATGAGAATACAAGGGAGAAGGCAGACGGCGTTTGGGCAAAGGGATGACAATCATCAAGGGAGAAAAAAGGCGCATGGGCACTGGGATGATAATCGCCAAGGAAAAATGGTACACGAGCAACAGGACAACAAGCATCACAAAAGAAAGGGGGAGAAGGTACTTAGGTGTAGTGAGGACTAAGGACTCAGCCTACTCCCTTGATACCATATAGAAATTAAATAAGAGAAGAATTAAAGTAATAAGAGAAGAGAACACAAAGATATTTTCCTCTCTGATAATCATACAATAAAATGGATAATTTTTTGTGTAATTTGTTCGTTTAGTTCTTGAACTATGAATGTTCTATCACTTTGGTCCCTGGACTTAGGTAAATTAATCCTTGAATTTTTTTGGTAGTTTTGATCCCTAATGTTAAAATTGATGGACAATTTTTGAAATTTAACATAAATAACCATATCCCTATCGCATAATGACTACAAATTTTAAAATAATCATTACATTTTGTGTAAAAATTTTAGTTTGCAAGGGTTTTAATAATAATGAGAAGAAATTTTTATACTCAATATAATTATTTTTATAAAATTTTATGTAAGAACGGAATTGAAACATAATTATATACACTAAATGAGAAAATTTTCTCATCAATTTTAACGTCATAGATTGAAATTGTCAAAAATAAAAAATTCAGGGACTAATATATTAAAATCAAAAGTTCGGATATCAAAGTGACAAAATATATTTAATTAAAGGATTAAATGAATAAATTACCTTTTTTTTAATTAAAAAACTAGTATAGTAGGAGCGGGTGGATCTCTTTTTACCACACCAAGAAACATATAAAGTCATTTAGACCAGTTAATTGATTTCCTTTCTAGCTGTTAAAAAAAAAAGGAGAATTTTGAAGAAAAAACGTTTTTTTTTTTCTTTTTTGGTTCTTCGATGTTACCTTGTCTTGTCTGTCAACAGCTTGGAATGAATGAAGCGCCATCGTGTATTTAATGGAAACCAAAATGTACAATGACTAACTGGTAAGTAAAATCTTCATTTGTTAGCGATTTATTAATTCAATTCATAACTTGGCAAATCAATATATTGGTGCAGTGCTGATTTTGTTTTTTACTCATTTTATTTATTTTTTTATATCTTTAGATTTGATACTTTACAACTTTAATATAATAGGTCTTATCTGATTAACCTAATGTATAATATTGAATGCATGATTTTTTTTTTTTTAGAAATTAAATGATACAGGATACATGATAATTATGTGAAATTATATTTATGTTTTGAGCGAAATTAGATTAAGTTTTTTCTGTGCTATTGGTTGGCACATTGATTTTTTTTATTTTTTATAAATTATAATGAGAACAAGAAACACGATGATATCAATGATTCATTTTTTAACTAATGACAAAAGACAAAATAAAAATTAAACCAGAAGAAAGTTTTTAACACTTATTTAAAAATTGGCTAAACCTTTCTTTTCTTTTCTTTTTTAAGAAAAATATCTATGATCATCAAAATTTTTAATGAGTTCACTTTGATAAGCACAAAGCAATATAATCACAAATTGATTTTTTAAAATGGGAATGAAAAAAATGGAATAAGAAAACACTAAAATATCAAACTATAAAGTGATAATTACAGACACAATCTCAATAATTCTATTACGATGACAGCGCCTTTGCGGCCTTTTTAGCTGGAAAACGGTTTGTAATGGCCCATGTCAGCATTCTTATAGGTTATGGCACAGCTAATAAGTCAGCCCTGTCTCTCATGGGGTCATAATTACGAGCCAATCTCTCTCTCTCTCTCTCTCTCTCTCTCTCCCCCTCTTTTTTTGAACGCAGCATTGAGAAAGAGCGCGTCAACTTAACAGCGTGTGTGTATATTTATACACGAGTACATACATACATACATACACACATAATTTGGTCTGACTGGATAAATTTTTGAGGAGCAAGGGACATGTATTTACAAATTTAAGTTCGAAACTTGAATGGGTTTTTTTTAACTTTATTGTTTCCTTGTGTTCGAAGGGGGCATGCTAATTAGCCATGCCCAAAACAGTGGCCAAGGAGTGTTAAGTTGATATCTCTTTCTAGTAGCTGGTTGTTTTGACTTTTGTGATTAAAGAATGTTTAGGAATGATACCATTGGAGTTTGAACAATAGAACAACAAGAACTATATCGCAGCTTAAACCATGCCATCAACACTGTTCTGTTTTGAATTGTTTAATTTGCATCATGCAATATAGGTTAATTAATACTTTTTTTTTTTTTTCTGTTTGACGTGATATTATCAGATTTAAGACCTCGTATGATATAAGGTTTTAAGTCTAAAAAATTGAGTTTGAACTCAATCGTATGTTTGATTTGTTATTTCGTTTTAAGTTTTTTAATTTATAATTTACATAGTATTTTAAATTTAAAAATACTATTTACAAATATTCTCTAATATAAAAAAAATATCAATCACATAAAAATATAAAGAGAAGTACAGTTTACAATGTAAGTTCAAACTAAACTTTTATTATCTAAACATTTTTAGTTCAAGATAAAATTCTCTAACTCAAACTTGAATATCAAATACAAAGTTTATTTCATGATTCAACTCATTTCAAACTTAATTTAAAATTTTTAATTTGAAACCTCAATCCAAATGAGCCTTAACACTTAAAATCATGTGTTATTGAAATTATTATAAAAAAGCTAGGGGTTAAGAATGTTGGGTAAAGAAAAAAAAAAGACGAAGATCATGAAGATTGTAAATGAAATTCTTATAGCCTAGATGATGAAGAGGGCTCATTTGGGGGAGTTTTTGAGATTTTTTTTTGTTGAAAAAAAGTAAGTTTTGAAAAATATATTTGGAAAAAAAAAATTGAAGTAAAAAAGGTAAAATCTTAAAGAAAGTTAAAATCTTAAAAATTTATTCAGAAAAAATTATCAATATTGATTTTATTTCATTTTTTTTTTAAATTTCATGTGATTTAAAAAAAAATCATCTTATTTATGTTTGTATATATAAAGTTATCGGCTTTTAAAATTTAGAATCTAATATAAAATTTTAAAGATATAAATGATAAAAAATGACAGTGAGGAAAAAAAAAAAAAAGAAGTTAGTTTTAAAAACCAAAAAAAGAAGTTTAATTCCGAATCATTTGACTTTTGTGGATTCCACTACTTTATGATAAATCTCACAATTTGGATGCATCTATACACGAAGTAGACTTAAGTTAGTCCATGAGAACCAGCCAAAAATACTATGACATGGTCAAAAGTATCACTGTCATTCGAAATGGAATAAACCAAACAGAATGACAGTTTCAGAGGTCAAATGCAAAAATAATATAGTAACACAAAGGATTTGTTTGCTAATTCACAGCCATTAGCTAATTAATACAGCCAAAAGACAATTCTTACCAAGAGTCTCCCCTATAATTAGCTAATTGATCAAGTCATCCCATGCGAAAACGTTGAAATGTCATCGTTGTTTTCTGAACTCTGTTCTTTTTTAATTCCAAAAGTCAAAATAGAAACCCCACCTATCAGCTAAGCGCTCAGCGCTCAACCATACCATACTATCAAAACAACTAAAAACCTGTCTGATCTAACGGCAGACTACGCTATTTTTTTTACCACAAACCACATGATTTCTACACTGCACTAGCATCTATCCATCTCTCTGTTTGTTTGTTTGTTTAAATTAAATATCACTAAGTATTACAATTTTTGTTGCTAGATTAAGTGACTACATAAAAAAAATTTACAAGTTCCGTTATAAAATTGCCCTCATTTATATCTACATCTAATTTTAAAAGAGAGAATATATTATAAATGATGTATTTTTGTCCCCTTCATGACATGTGGGAACAGATATTAATCACAAGCCACGTGACGGTCTATTTACTATCATATAACATGGTTTTTTTTTTTTACTTTTATTTTACTTTTCTTGTCTTATTTATTCTGTATGTAAAATGCGTGTTATATAATTAGTAAGTTGAAAAGCAGTAAAATAGATAGTTACTACCACATCCTAAAAGGAAGGAAATTTTTATCAAAAGATTATAAAAGAAAAAGGAGAATTCTGAAGTAGAATATTAAAAAAAATGTCCATAAGACACAGATTTAAACCATTCATTAAATCATAATCATATTAAATTAACAAATATACGATAATTTAAACGAAATTTAATGTAAATATGATAAATTTTGTATTTATTTACACTTTCACATTTTATTACACAATTATTCTCTATCAAACTATAATTGACATAGCTTTTTAGAATGCTTATTGAAATAAATATATATTGATACTATATTATTGTTGTAAAATCCAACCCATAAAAATATAAATGTAGATTTGTTGTGTTTATTTTTCTATATTCTTGATTATCTCAGTATTTTTTATTTGTCATGCTATTTAAATCTAATAAATTGATCATATAAATAGAAGTTAAACAATTTATTTAATATCATCGAAGGAGACAAGAAAATGAGACAAAAGATGCTTAAATAAAAAAAAAAAAAAAACTTAAGGTTCATTCACGGAAGGTACTACAAAGAAAAAACAAAAATTACTGGAGTTTTTGGGGGAATAGACGGACGAGGAGTATGTATATGGTTGATTTGCAGCCTTAAAAACCAAGTCGTATATCTTAAAAAAAAAAAAAATCCAGCCATGTCGTGTATCCGTATTAATGGTCAACGTTGCTTGTTCAAGACCGTCCTGGTACACATATTCTTCTATACTTTCCAACCAGACCGCGTGGGCTTATTCAAGAAAGCGAGATGATTTCTAACTGAAAACTACAACGTTATTCCCTTTTATTTGCCGCCGCGAATACCATGAAACATATACATACAACAAATTTTCTCGGAAATGTGTCCGAAATCCGATAGTTAGAGGGATAGAAAGAGAGAAAGGGGAGGAAAGAGGGATTTCCAGCTTCCGTCCAATTCCAAACTTACACATTTCATCGGGAACCGCGGAGTCTCTCAGTTTAGTTAAAGATCAAAGCATTTTCTCTGTTTTCTCTCTTTGGGGAAAAAAAAAAACACAGTTCGGAAAAGGAAGTTCGTTATTTGTTTTTCACCTAAAGGAAAATGAGAGAGATCTTCTCTCGTTCTGTTCTTATCTGGGTTTGTCTTTGATTTTCATGGCCAAAATGTTTTGATCTTTAAGTAAAAAGCCTTTCTTTTCGTGGGGTTTGAGCGTTTGAGTGGTTTTCTGGTTTTGGGTCCTTTTTTTATTTTTTTTTATTTTAATGGTTAATACTTAGTAATGGCTGAAGGGTCAAAAGTTAAGTTAGTTCGTTGCCCTAAGTGTGATAATCTTTTACCAGAACTTCCTCAGTATTCTGTTTATCAGTGTGGTGGTTGTGGTGCTATTCTTCGAGGTATGTTCATATCTTTCCTCCTTTTTTTTTAATTTTTTTAATTTTTTAAATTTTTTAAATTTTTTATTCCCCTTATTATTTCTTATAATATTTGTTTCCATTTTGTTTGCTTGCTAAAAGGTCAAAAGAAAATTGTAAAAGTAACCAAGATGGAAACTGATTAGTTAATCCAAATTCTTTTTCTAATATGTTCAAGTTTTCAGTTTTAATTTTTGAGAAAATCAAGGATTTGTAGTGATTTTGGGAGTTTTTGTTTCATGATACAGCAAAAAGGAGAGGACAAGAGAATGATGCGTTGTCTGAGAAGTCAGATGAGGAAAGGGGTGATGGGGGTTCTGAAAAATTGGAGAGTTTAGTAGATAAAGGGAGTGATATTTCGAATTTTAATTTCGACAACGAAATGGAGGATAATGGGATTGAGTGTGGTAGGAGAAAAGAGAGAGTCTTTGTAGAGAAAAGGGCTAATGTTGTTCATGGCGGTTTGCAAAGAACAGAAAAGAAAGAGGTTTTTGTTGGTAAAGATACAGGTGTTAGTGAAGAGTTCAAAGATTTAAGGCTTCAGCAGGGTATTGAAGCGAAAGAATGTGGATCTATTGACAGGCACAGCCCATTTCGGGAACATCAGATGGATCACTGGGCTCATGGAACCGGTCGATACATGGACACGAACAGGTCTGAGTCCGTGAATTCGAGTGTAGCAGACATTTCAAAGGGGCGAAATAAGTTCCCGGGGTCTGTGAGATCAAGGGCGGGAATTGGTTTGTCGCATGGACAGAGAGGTAGTAGGCTTGAGGGATTATATGGGAACAACAGCTCAGCTTCTGTGCAGGAGAGACCACGGACTTTTGGTTATCCTGATGAGGGGCCTTCAAACTATGAGCCGTATTTGTTTCATGGTTACGAAAGGCAGATGTATGGTGGTGATTGTGTCAAAGTGCCTGATGGAGTGAAGGATTTGGAACAGGAACGCGCTGAGATTCTTAGGAAGTTGGATGAGTTGAAGGAGCAACTTGGCAGATCTTATCATGTGGCAGACAAACCGATAGATAGGGAACCTACAGATAGGAATTCGCCTCATAATGTTCCCTACAAGCAGGCCCCTAAGCCCCCTCATTACAACCATAACCATGGACCGGTTCCTTTTATGAATCACCATCGCGTTGATATGCAGAGCTTTTATCCTCCTAGAAAACCTATCCTGAATAAGATTCCGGAATATGATGATCCTTTTCAGCCACAAATGACGAGGAATCCTCAGCCTCCGCAGCCCCATCAATACCCACATGTATCACCTCATGAATACTATTCAGGACAGCGCAGGAATTTCGATTTAGAGTCCATCGCATCATATCCACATGAAACCTTTTACCATGCTCCTACATGTGCTTGCTTGACCTGCTACGATCAGAATTTGAGGGTTCCTCCCCGAGCCCCACCCACTAAACCTCCATTCCATCCGAACGTTTACCATCCCGATGACCCTGTTGGGTTTGGGCAACAAAGTTACCCTCCACTGGAACGACTTCGCCCACATCTGCATGTAAGAAGGTCCGGTAACGTTGATTCAGAAAATGATGCTTATGGTCATCCAAGAAGGATGGGTGCTACCCACAGGATTGGACGGCTTTACCGTCCCATTGCAGGCGGTGCCCCATTCATTACTTGTTACAAATGCTTTGAGTTGCTGAAACTTCCTAGAAAGCTTCGAATAATAGGTGATAGTCGGAAAAGACTACAATGTGGTGCATGTTCAGCCGTGATCTTACTAGAACTAGAGAATAAGAAACTTGTCACGTCTGAGCCTACAGAAACCAAACATTTGTCTGCCGAGGGTGACAAAAGTTCTCTGGAGGTGTTAAATGACAGCGTCGTAAGTTCCGGTTCTCTGAATGCCAATGGCACCAGCTCCTGTTCAGATGATTTTAAAAATGGTTACAATTTCCAGTTGGCACCAGTAGAAGATGAGAGGTTGAACTTGGATGAGTCTGAGAAGAAGCAGAGGCAGGGCCATACCTCATCATCTTCCATTTCTTCCAGGGAAGAAGAAAGCATTGATTGTGTGATTTCCCGTGAAGATGTTTATGAATCTGCTGGGCTGCCGTTAAAAAATGTTTCATCTCCAAGACCTCCACGTTTGCCGATCTGGCAGGAGTCTGATAGTCCTATACATGCCATAAGCAGTTATGGACAGGGCAACAATAGTAAATGTATGGAGCATGACAATGTAGTCTCTAGTACGTTCTACTCACGAGAAAATCCGGTGATAGATACGGTGGAGGCGACTGAGTTGGACGTTTCTTTCGAGGAATACCAAAATAACAGTATGTCTCAAGACTCTGCAGAAGTAAGCAAAGACGAAGATCAGTTCAAGTTCAGCAAAGGCAGTGATTCCTTCTTTGTGGGTTTCATCAAGAAGAGTCTTCAAGATTTCTCGAGATCTAATTATGCTGAGCAGGGGGAAAAGCCTAAGGTCTTTATTAACGGGCAGCCATTACCCAATCGTGTTGTAAAAAGAGCGGAGAAATTTGCTGGCCCAATTCGTCCAGGAGAGTATTGGTAAGTCTGCATGGTAAAATCATGTGTTTGAGCGCAACATATTAAGGAGCATGAGAAACACAATTTTCTGTTAATTGAAAGATTAACGCTCTTTTTTAACCAGGTATGACTTTAGAGCTGGATTCTGGGGAGTCATGGGAAAACCTTGCCTCGGCATAATTCCTGTGAGTTGAACTGATTTTCAGCTTCTGAATTTCTGTCTGTGATCCATTGTGTTGAATATGTGAACAAAGCATTTTCTTTTTCTGTTACCTTCAGCCATGTATTGAAGAATTCAATTATCCAATGCCAACAAATTGTGGTGCTGGAAACACTGGTGTCTACGTAAACGGGAGAGAGCTTAATCAAAGAGATCTAGACCTACTCGTCCAAAGGGGACTGCCAACTACGAGGGACAAATCTTACCTTGTTGAGATTTCGGGGAAAGTCGTGGATGAGGATACCGGCAAGGAGCTTGATAGCCTTGGAAGAATTGCTCCGACGTAAGTCCTATATACTACTGATCATAAAACCATACATGCCTAACGTTGCTATTTAAACAACGCTCTTTACCATGGTTCCAAGTTCCAACCTTGTCCCCAAAAAAAAAAAAAAAAAAAAATCATATTTTTGCTCAAGCTGAAGCTATTGTTGTTTTCACTTTCCATAACTTGTCATTTGTTGTTTCTGATTTACTGTCATTTTCATTTTGCGCGTTTTGCTGAGCAGAGTTGAGAGGGCAAAGAAAGGATTTGGCATGAAAGTTCCAAAAGTGATCTAGTGATTTGGAGCTAGCTCTTTGGTTTTCATAGCCTTCATTGATTGCAGGTTCTTCAGTTTTTCTTCTTTGTAGAGCAGAGCCATATTCCTTGGAATTAATGTATTCGTTTGTTGCAAGGAAAATTTCTTGCCAAAATATATTGTTTGTTGTTATAGATTGTCATGTAGATTGAGATTAGTTGAGATTATTACCCCCAGGCTTTTAAGTTGTGTATTTTTTTTTTCTCTTTTGCTGGTTAGCTTGTTAGATACAAATGTCCCAAGATCAATAGTAGGCTTATAATCCCCTCCCCTTGTAAGCGGGATTTGCAAAGGTGAATTCTACCTAACGGGTTCGTAAAATGCTTGGATAGCTTTGATTCTTAGCATCCACTAAGAACCAAATCTTAAGTCCAAATCCTTTCCAATTTGCATTTTCATCCTCCGGGCATTTATGTAAATCTTCTCTTTATCCAGCTTATGGTTACTGGATTTTTCATGTTAAGTATACATATTGCAAATGCATCGTTTAGCAGTTTCCTTAATGGTCTCTCTTTCTCTGCCAAAACATTAACACGCACAGACAGCAAAGATTTATTGGATAGGTGTATCATATAAGTACCCTAAAAATTTCTAGGAAGAAATCCAAAAGTCAGTGTTAAAATGAAAGCAAACAATTTCTGTCAGCAACATTGTGATCCTGGACAAAAATATGCAGTGGTGTCCTCTGTTTTTATGTATCCAAGTCCCAAGTACATGGTTATTTTTAGGCACATAGCCAAATACCATAACTTATTATTTTTTTACTTTGAATTTAAAGAAAAGGTCAAATCTATAATTTTTAGATTGTACTAATTTCATATTATGTTTACTAGTTTAATTATTATTTCTATATTATTTGATATTATCACCTCTCTTCTAATTTATATATGGAATTATATTTTACAAAATTTGTTGCCAAATTGTAAACAAGTCCTTAAAAAAATATATATATTTGTATCCGTTCCATAAACTTCAGCAGGCCAATGGCCCCTTCCCTGCCTCTCTCTCTCTCTCTCTCTCTCTCTCTCTCTCTCCCCCTCCCCCAAAATGATGTTGAAGGGTCTATTTCAGAACAAAGTGATAGAGGCAAAATTGTCAATTTATGATGCGATAATTGTTCCATTTCCATGAGGGTTTTTTTTGTTTTTCTTTTGTTGTGGGGGGGGGGGGGGGGGGGGGGGGGGTTGGTGGAGGACGTGGTGGTGGGAGTATTATGTACATTGCCCATTCAGGATAGAGAAGTAACAACACTCAATGGGGCCTCTGTTTGTTGGTAAGAGGAAATAATAAAACTTTACTGGTTGATTAAAAGGACAATCATTTGTTTAAATATTTGGTTGGTTGGTAAACAGATTTAAGAACTACTAATAACAACATTATCGCGATATCATTTGCCAACATAATAATAAGAAGGGATAATTTGATGTTGTAATTGTATTTTTAGTTATTGTTGTTTTAATTATTTGACCAGCTTTCTAACTGTTTTTATAATTGAAGAAAATCATTTGGTATGTTGTAAATCTTTAACATAAATACCATCCATGTCATTCTACTAAAAAATTAATCAAACATTTGGAACATCACTATCTAGTATTAGTTTAGTTCTTAGATGCCTAACAAGAATTTGGAAAAAAATAATGTGGAGGATACTAATTTTAATCTCATATTTTAAATATTAATTTATATAATATATATTTTTTTATTAATAAGTATTTAAAGTATTATTATATTAATTGATTATATCTTTTAATAAAAATATGATATATAAATTGATATTTAAAAAATTAATATCAGAGCTGATATTCCTAACACAATTCTTTAAAAAAGCATCAATACTAAAACTAAAAACATGTGGATCTTTGTTTTCATTTTTCCTCATTTTTTATTCATCACGTTTTCTAAACTAATACGATTATTAATAAATAAAATCATTTAAAAAAAATAAATACAGACATAATTTATTACATGTGATTTCATTTAAATATATAAAATTTAAATCTCCTGGTTCAAGTTAAAAAAAAAAATACCATTTGCCAAGACTTTTCCGCTGGCAAGAAAGATTCCTCATTTGGTCATTATTGTCTATTTCTTAGAAGAAAAATTCACTCGATTAGTATAGGACAGCAAAATGTGGAATTTGTATATATTTTCTGGGAAGTTATTTGTAATTTTATATTATTTGTTACTTTCCTATACTTATAAATTCACTGTTTGGGCTAATATCAGTGTCTTTAATTATTTATTAATCAGCAAGAAAAGCTGAGTGCTTAGCCCTCATGTGCCAGCTGGTAAAAGTATTTCTTTAATAGGTGAAAAACTATACTTATTATTTATTAATTGGTTTTGTCCAAAACTTTTATATATACTTGTAAACTTCTTTTATTTTTTAATTTTAATTTTTAAAAATGGTATTTATACCTAGGGGGTGTTTGGTTAATATTTTAGAGATATCCAAAACCAATTTTTTTTTCTTAAAATTTCACCACTTTTCATTATTTATATATTCATAATTTTGTGTATACAAGTCCAAATGAGATAATTTTTTTTAAATTACATGAAATTTCGAAAGTAACGAAATAATATTCATATTGATATATTTTTTCTAAAAAAATTTTTAACATTTATTATTTTTCTCCTAAACATATTTTTCAAAACTACTTTTTTCTAACTCAAATAATATCTTCAAATATCTCCCAAAACACTTTCTAAATAAAAAAAGACAATATAATCATTAATTCACACAAAAAAAAAACATTACAACACGTGTATTGCAACTGAAAACTCAGACACTAATAAATTTAAAGGATACACAAGAAAAAGTATGTGTATCGAACTTTTTACAAACGAAAAATATTAAAAAATACAGAAAATATTACACATATGTAGATATATAACTCGTCAAGAACTTTTTTTTTTACAGTATCTAGTTTCTGATCAACGAATAATAAGAAATCTACACGCATAGTGACCACACAAATTCTACTATATTTTTCAGGAATTGGAAATTCTCTATAGTTTCACTTTTTTATTTTCGGAACGCTTTAAACATATAAATTAGAAACTCTCGCGTTCCACTAATAGGTGTAAAGACAAACTACATTATGTCAATTTAAAAAGTGATAAATTATACTTACACAAAAAGTGAATTAATTATCGGAAAAAAAAAAATCCAGACTTAGCTACATGAAATATGATGCATTTGCTATCAGCAAAATAATTATGATAATACTCGCAAAAAAAAAAATACATATTTTTTTTGCTTCGATAAGAAAAAGTATTATTGCCATTGTGATCTATAGTCATCAATTGCTAAATTTACGGGAAAGAATTTACAATTACCCCAATATTTATTGCCATTGTAATGTCGGTCATCTTGATCCAGTCCTTTTTTTTTTTTTTTTAATCATTCTTTTCTGCAAACTAACAAAATAAAAAAGAAAATCCTTTTTTTTTTCTTCATCCTAAAAAATAAATATTCTTTTTTGTTTAGGATCATTTGATCTTGAACGTTTTGGTTCAATTTCCAGGTTCACTGCCAAGCTAGAGAGAGAGAGAGAGAGATGAAGTTGCTGAACTTGAAGCCATGGTTTCATCACAAGCATAGGCACTTGCTTGTGAAGCTGGGGGTTGGTTTTCTGTTAATGGGTATGGCTTTTCGTCTTCTTTTCATTCGCTCCACTGATATTTCTCAAGAATTGGAAACCCCTTTTCCTCAACAAGCCCATCTCCCTCAAAAAGCCGTGGCTTCAGAACCGCCGGCTTCTGTTGAAGCTAAGGAACATGAAGAGCAAATGCAGCAAACGGGTAAGTTCACACTTCAAAATATGCATTTTTTTTTTGTAATAAATTTGGTTTAGTGTGGAATGAGATCTGATTTTCATCAATGGCTAATGATTAAGATAATGATGGGATTTATTTATTTTTATTTAATTTTTAAATGGTTTTTTGTTGATTAGAACTACCGGCTACTCCAGAGGTTGAAGAACAGGAAGAACACATACCTCGTACAGGTAATTTTTACTTCAAAAGCGTGGCTAATCCGGTTTTGAAGTGGGTGTAGGTTAGATCTAATTGTCAGGCTTTGGTTTTTTTCAAAATAAAAGGGGAAAATTTTTTGTGAGCATTTTGTTTTGTTGAATGATTTAGGCTAGTTCGGGAAGATTTTCGATTTGAGATTATTGTAAATCTTCTTACTTAAGTGCCCAACTTTGATGCAGGAAAATGTGATCTTTTTACTGGGGATTGGGTTCCAAACGCTTCGGGCCCTCTATACACGAATAAGAGCTGTCCCTTTATTGAAGCTCATCAGAATTGCATGAGAAATGGTAGGCCTGATACAGGGTATTTGTATTGGAGGTGGAATCCAAGAGATTGTGACTTACCGATGTTCAATCCAGTGAGATTTCTCAAGAGGATGAGGAACAAAGCGTGGGCATTGATTGGTGATTCGATATCTCGTAACCATGTCCAGTCATTGCTGTGCATGCTCTCAACGGTATATTGTTTCGAATTGTTTATCAAGTATCATAAAGTTTGGAATTGATTGAATAGAAACTGAGCTAGTCCCTTGTTTGTTTATCTACTTTCTTATATTAGCAAAAGATTTGTTTGCTTTGTAAAACAGAACTGCTTCTATAATGTATAACCTTTTTGAATCATAATTCGACTAGTGCTTTTTGCTGTTATGCATAGGTGGTTTGGCTAGTAGTGATAAACTTGTCGAAGATCTCAATCTTCCATGCTGATGTTTCTAACGCTCAAATTTGTTTTGAGAACTTGTATGAAGTTGATTTTTGCACTGGTCATCAATAGTTTGTGTTGCTTGCCTGTGTTCTAAAGGTGTTTTAACATCTATGTGATTATCCATTGTTATTCTTTGTAAGTATATTTTCATTCATATGTGGAAGCTTTTTTATTTGGAGAGTTAATGACTTGCTGTAATAATGAATCTTGTGTTTGATACGTGTTTGTTATTTCCTTTGTGAATTGTAATAACAATTGACAATTCCTCGTTTCTTAAAAGAGATTGTCTGGACTAAATGTTGTCTTTCACTTTGTGGCCTTTCATCCAATTGTCAACTTGGCTCTGTGTTTGATCCATGTTCTTATGAGGTTTACTCCTTGAATATGATTCCTTACTTGTTTGAAAGCCATTATTTTGTTGATGGTTAATGTCCTTTTTGACACTTGTTTGTATTCTCAGAACCTTTGTATTGGTGATTTATCATAATTGTGCATGTGGAACTCAGGAGTGAAAATTCACCGCTTATGACCCTTGATTTTTTTTTGGGGGGGGGGGGGGGCGGCGTTGAGTCTTTGCTTTTTAGAAGCTAAAGGGGTATCCAAATTTCCGTAGAAAATAAAAAATTATGTCATCTTTCCAATAGTAACGATAAATTTGTTTCCAGTATCTGGTTCGGTTTCTGTTATGTTGTATTGTTTACTATATCAGCTCATAATAGGAACCATCTTTATATCTATAGCCTGCATTTGTTTCTGTTCTATAATGATAGTGACAAGTGATAGTCTAAATACAATGCAGCTTTTGTAAATATGGTGGATGGTTCTTCTTGGCCAACCTGTTGTGTGAGATATTATCTGTCCCAAATTCCAATCTTTTTGAGCAGATTTTCATACTGTGTGTCATGTCCTTCAGGTGGAACGACCTGTTGAAGTCTACCATGACAAGGAATATAAGTCCAGAAGATGGCACTTTCGCAGATACAATTTGACCATCTCTGTTATTTGGTCTCCTTTTCTTGTAAGAGCTGCTATCTTTGAAGACTACAACGGTGTCTCAACGTCTGAAGTCCAGCTGCATCTCGACAAACTTGACACGAAATGGACAGATCTATATCCGAACTTGGACTACATGATAATCTCAACTGGGAAATGGTTTCTCAAATCTTCAATCTACTATGAGAACAACGAAGTGGTGGGATGCCATTACTGTCCTAAAAAGAACTTCGAGGAGTTGGGTTTCAATTTTGCTTATCGCAAAGCACTGAGATTTGTGATGAACTTCATTGCAACATCTGGCCACAAAGGCTCAATTCTCTTTAGGACATCTACGCCAGATCATTTCGAGAATGGGGAATGGTCTAATGGTGGGACTTGCAAGAGAACGTCCCCAGCTAAAGAAGGTGAGTTTCAACTGAAGGAGATACACAGGATTCTGCGTGATATTGAGTTGGAAGAATTCAAGAACATAACAGAAAAGGCTTCTGCTAATGGGGTGAATCTGAAACTCCTTGACGTTAACCCGCTTTCATTATTGAGGCCTGATGGGCATCCAGGTCCCTACAGAGAGTATCATCCGTTTGCTCATGACAAAAATGCAAAGATACAGAATGATTGTCTGCATTGGTGCTTACCAGGGCCGATAGACTATTGGAATGATTTGATAATGGAGATGCTTGTAAATGGCTAAGCGAAATTGGCCAGTTTGATATGCCTCAAGAAATATGTTCTCCACGTAGAGTGAATTAATTGGGATTCTTGTAAAGGATTACTCTTGCTAAGATTTTCGCGAATGACAAATCCCCACCATATATGTACCATAGTTCATCGCTCTTATTTAGACGTACATACCATTGCCCCGTTGTTCTTCCAAGAGTGAAGCTTTAAGCATGAAGTGACCTGTTTTTGATATCATCATAGTCATATGGTGGAGAGAATAGAAGATTACGACGAGCTTGTAAGGATGTCAATTGAAATCGTAGCCATTAAAACCACCTCCAGTGTCTTAGATAGCCATGGTGGCTTTTAAGGGATTGCGATATTCAAAACTAGTGCTTGCTTTCAGAGGCAAATTTGTATCTCTATGACAATTGGTCATTAATAAAAAAAAAAAAAAAAGGTTTTGTTCACTCAGTTCTGATTTTAGGAATGAACCAAACGTTGTGGTCTTTCCTTGTGTCATGCTTGATTTTATAGATTGTTGCATAATTTCTCTAGTGTATGAGAAAATAACTTTAAAATAATTCAAATTAGAAAAAGATGTTTCTTTTGCATTCCTTCTGGCCAAGTTCGTAAATTATTGCATATTTATGCGAGATTTTCTACCTTTCAATGGATTGTATAATAATTTTTTTAGGAGTACTCCCATTTGTCCACATTTTTATGTGTCAACTTTGACGCCTTAAAAGTATTAATTACATAGATTTAGTCTCATATTTTGGCATTCCTATAAATCAGTATTTGTAACTTTTTTTTTTTTGTAATAAATTAATATAATATTTTTTTATAAGAAATTTTTTTTATATTAATAGCTCCAAATAATATCATGTTTTACATAGATTTATATAAAATTAAGTAAGTGTAGATAAAAAGTTATATCTGCCGGATTTATACAATTGCTGAATAGGAGATTCATCCTAATTACATAATTATATTTTTTAGTTTTAATTTTGCTTAATCTATCAATTTGTTTTAGAAACTACAAAGATTCAAGGTATTTTTGAATTTTAAAAAGTAATATTTATTTTATCTTTCACGTCTTTGTGAATAGGTAAACAAAAAAAAAAAAAAAGGGCAAACAACAGAAATGCCCTCTATTCCCCGTCTTCCTTCACCATGTCGACCATCTTTCCATTGATGATATGATTTGAATAATTGAAGGAGGAATTTGGTTAGTTTTGGTTCCAAACCAAATCTCATACCCTTATACTGGTCACTGAGCCACCAATTGTTTGGACAGTTCGGTTCACTGGTCGATGACTAGAGATCGGGGAAAATAATAGGTGGAGATTTGTTTACCCCTTTTTTTTTTTTTTTGTTAAAGTAGAGATCAGGACAAAGTTATTTCAGTCCCATTTGGGGTATTAGTTTTACCTTTTTTTTAAACATTTTTTTTCAACACATCATTACTTTTTATTATTTATATATTCAAAACGTTATAATAAATTTCAAATTTTAAAAGTCTATAATTTTGTATATACAAATTTAAATAAAATGATTTTTTTAAAATTATATAAAATTTTCAGATGAACAAAAAAAAATCTATTTTTTATTTTTTTACTCCAAATAATTTTTTTTCCTAAATATATTTTTTAAAATAACTTTTTTTTAACTCAAAAACCAAACCGACCTTACTTTTGAGAATGATTGTTAGAGATTTTTTTGAGTAATTGTAGGAATTTATTTAAGTAGCTCCGTTTTTTTTTTTATTTATTGAAAATTTAAAAAGCCAGTTGACTAAAGATAAGAAAGGGGGAAAAATGAAAAAGAAAGAAACTGACCCTCATAAGCCAAGAAGTTCTTGCAACGGTCAAAAAAAAAAAAAAAAAAGTAAAAGACCCAGCGCCTGGATCCCAAACAACTCTTCATATTCAGAAAGTAAATTTAAATTTGAAAAATCCGACCGTTGTGTTTCTCATGCCCACCAAGCCCCCTCTATATAAATCCCTTCATAACCAAATCACCGCAAACCCCCATCTTCTACATTCTAATCCTCCCTCTCTCTCTCTCTCTCTCTCTCGCTCTCTAGGCATGGCTGACACTGCAGTTGCCGAACCAGTTGCTCTCCCCAAGAAGCCAAGGAATGGCCGGAAGGCCCTGAAAGAGAAGAACACCTCTGCCGCCGAATTGCCGCCACCCTCGGCGTCTCCGGTCCCTCCTACTATGTTGAAGGACGACCCGACAAAGGAGAACCACGAGACTCTGTCTCAGCCGAAGAAGGGGAAATCGGGGGCTGCGGCGGCGGCGGCAGCTTCGAAGAAACGACAGCAATCGAAGCAATCATCGGCGGCATCGGGGTTCGAGAAGGACTTGCTGGAGATGCAGGAGATGCTTGCGAAGCTGAAGATCGAGAAGGAGAAGACGGAGGAGCTTCTGAAGGAGAAGGACGAGATGCTGAAAATGAAGGAGGAAGAGCTCGAGACCCGAGGCAAAGAGCAGGAGAAGCTTCAGGTTGAGTTGAAGAAATTGCAAAAGTTGAAGGAGTTCAAACCCACAGTGGTTAGTATATAAGCTTTAGTTTTTCAAGATTTGAATGATGCGATGGTTCTTGATCGAATTATTTGGGGCATTTTTTGTGCTTCTTTGTAAATCTTGATCCATATTTTCTGATCAATTATTAGTATTTATTCTTAGTTTAGTTTTTCAAAAAAATGCCTTATGCTTGTTTGATTCTCGGGAAAATGTATTGAAAAAATGTATCCATAATTTTTTGTTTTTGTGGTTATCTTGATTGTTTTGCTAAGGGAAAGGGTGTTTATTTCTACAGACATTCCCAATTTTTCAATCAATGAAAGACAAGGAACAGGATAAGAAAGAGAAAAAGAAGAACTGCACTGAGAAGAAAAGGCCATCTCCGCCGTACATCTTGTGGTGCAAAGACCAGTGGAATGAGGTAATGGAATAATGGAAGTTGAGGAAAAAACAGGGGGGGTTTTGTGAGATTTTAGTTTTTATTTTTGGATGTTTTGTTAAAGTGTATCTGGGTTTTTTAAATGCAGATCAAGAAGGAGAATCCCGAGGCAGAGTTCAAGGAAATTTCATACATTTTGGGGGCCAAGTGGAAGAACATTAGTGCTGAAGAAAAGAAGCCTTATGATGAGAGGTACCAAGCTGAGAAAGAAGCTTACTTACAGGTAATGGCGAAAGAGAAGCGCGAGAACGAAGCAATGAAGCTCTTAGAAGATGAGAGCAAGCAAAAGACAGCCATGGAATTGCTTGACCAATACCTCCAATTCAAACAGGAAGCCGAAAAGGAGAACAAGAAGACCAAGTAAAAATCCACTCATACCAGCATCCCTGTCTCATTCTTTCTTTGCATTCATAAAAATGATGGGGTTTTACTTGCTCAATTTTTGCTTACAGGAAGGAAAAGGATCCACTGAAGCCGAAACAACCCATGTCGGCGTTTTTCCTGTTCTCGAACGAGAGGCGAGCGGCTCTACTTGCCGAGAACAAGAGTGTTACGGAGGTCGCAAAGATCACGGGTGAAGAGTGGAAGAATATGAGCGAGAGTAAAAGAGCGCCATACGAAGAGAAGGCGAAGAAGAACAAGGAAAAGTACTTGCAAGAGATGGAAATCTACAAACAGACAAAGGAAGAGGAAGCCGCAAATCAGAGGAAGGAAGAGGAAGAGCGGATGAAGCTTCAGAAGCAAGAAGCCTTGCAACTGCTCAAGAAGAAGGAGAAAACTGATAACATAATCAAGGTCCTTTTTTTTAGCTTACACTTAAACATGGAATTCATTCAAGTGTTGATTACTTTAAGGGTGATTAAGTTTTATTGAACAATCTACAGAAAACAAAGGAGAAACGCCAGAGGAAGAAGAAGGAAGTTGATTCCAACAAGCCTAAGAAGCCCGCCTCCTCTTACCTTTTGTATAGGTAATTCTTAAGAAAAAAAAAAGTGATGATTTTAGTGATTAAAATAAGTTTTTTTTTTTTAAACAAACTTGCTTAATTATGTGCTTTGTTGTTCATTTAATGCAGCAAAGAAGCAAGAAAGAACATAACGGAGAAGGAACCAGATATTGACAACAAGACCCTCAATTTGAAGATTTCACTTCAGTGGAAGGTATTTTTTGTTTTATTTTTGCATTTTCATTTTTTTTTTTTAGATAATCTTTTGATTTTTTTTTTTTTATTTTAATTTGGTGTTTGTGAAAACAGGAACTGAGTGAAGAAGAGAGGAAAAAGTGGAATGAGAAAGCAGCTGAAGCCATGGAGATGTACAAGAAGGAACTTGAGGCATACAACAAGACTGTTAATGTTGGTGCTTCCACCTCCTCCACTAACGAGTGAAAATATGATGATGATGTTCAAGTGCTTCTTGACCATGTTTTATAGTTAGTCTAACATTTGTAATTCGTATTGTCTGTCTTATGGTAGACATTTCATTTTCTGATGTGCTCTTAGTGACTATAGAGTGGAATTCAAATTTTAAGGGTCCATGTGATTTGTTCTATGAAATTAATCATTTTGATTTGACCTTGTCACTCAAAAGCCAAGCTTTGATTTTTTGCCAATACGCAACTTCTGTGAATTTGCCAATCACTCTGTCAATACGCAACTTCAAGTAAAAACAAAAAGGAAAAAAAAAAAAAAAAAAGGAAAGATAGGCAATGAGTGATTAGATATGTTTGAGGGGGGGGGGGGGGGGGCGGGGTGGGGGGTTGTGGGGTTGTGTGGGTGGTGTTGGAAAGGATAAATCCACACAAACGTACTGAATTAAAAAAGAAAAAAACTCAAGGAGTATTTGATAAATGCATTGCGTTTGAATACAATTTTTTTTTAGTTATATTTAGTTAAAAAGTATTCTGTTTTTTTGTATTTGAATAAAATATGTGTTTAGATGAAAAATATTTTTGAGTTGAAAAGTTAATATGATTGGTAAGTAGAGACATAAATATTGCGTTTGAATACAATTCTTTTTTTAGTGTTGTATTTAGTTAAAAAGTATTTTGTTTTTTGTATTTGAATAAATATATGTTTAGATGAAAAGTATTTTTGAGTTAAAAAGTTAATGTGATTGATAAGTAGAGATATAGTTAGGATTGAAAAGGATAAATCCACACAAATGAACTGAATTAAAAAAGAAAAAAACTCAAGGGGTATTTGATAAATACATTGCGTTTGAATACAATTCTTTTTTTAGTGTTATATTTAGTTAAAAAGTATTTTGTTTTTTGTACTTGAATAAAATATGTGTTTGGATGAAAAATATTTTTGAGTTGAAAAGTTAATGTAATTGGTAAGTAGAGATATAATTAAGGTTGAAAAGTTGATGTGATTATTTTAAAAAACTTTTGAATAATAATTGTTTTCATAACACTGTTAAAAATGATTGTATTTGAATTTAAAACTTTAAGTTTAATGTAAAATTAATTTTCGTAATACTAAAAAATATTTACCAAACGTTCTCTCAACTTATACATTGGTTTTATCCATTCTTTGGAGGTTTTGAGATGGTAATTTAGACATTAGATTGAAAATAGTGTTGGAGGAGAGAATTTTAAAAAATAAACAATGATTTAAAAAAAAAGACCAAAATTTAATATTTTATTAAAAAAAGATCTTATTTTATTTTATTTTATTTTTGTAATTTAAAAATATTAATATTAAAAATATTTTATTTTATTTTTAAAATTTGAATTTTTGAAAATATAAAGAGAGAAAAAAAAAAAGAAATGTAAAAAGTATAAAATTAAAAATGAGGTGAAGTATCATGTAAAAAAAAAATCCCCCAAACCAACTCCAATGTCGTATATGAGCCCCCGCAACAACAATCTATTTTTCTAGCGAAAAAACAAAAGTGATAATTGAAATTAGAACAAGGTCTGAAGACGAGTCACCTTTGCAAATATTGGCCCTAGAATTCATCATCATATATTCGTGTAATCATTCTTTTTCTTATTTTATATAATTTATTTTTGTATATTACAATGGCGTGACTAAATTCGGCTCAAAATAATCTCGACAACCATCAACTTGCTCTTTTTAATCTCTACTCGAACTTTTTCCCCTCTTTTTTTAATTGGACTGCAACTATTTTTTTTTTTTTAGGACTCCCATGATGGGTTAAAAATTTAATCTAGTTATAAGCTAAAATTTTTCTAACCCTCTGATAATTTGACAGTTGAGGTTGAAAAGAAACATCAAATTTATTGTGAAACAACTCCATGTGATTAAATTGAAAAAAATAAAAATTTATTTAAGCCGCCAGGACACCAAGAACCACCCAAGAGAATGAGCAACGGTGGTGGCGGCGCCCGGCGAGTGCAGACGGCCCACGACGGAGAACTGGTGACTGACGGCAACTAATCTCCTAGCTCACGACGTGGGCCACAGTGGCCGAAATCCGTCGACGGAACGCGTGAGGCCCATCGCGACATCAAATCCATCCACGACAAATGCCGTGTAGGAATCTCAACGGCGGCGGATCTTCGCCGGATCTGGACTGCGAGATTGCTAGAGTGGAGATCGCGAAAATTGCGATGGCAACGCTGGTGAGGCTGAGATCGGAGTTTTTCAGATTTTATGTTTTCATAGGTTTTTTTCCCCCTTGCGTTGGGTTGAATGGGAGTGCAGATGTAGTGGGGAGGGAGGGGATTGCCGGAGTAGGAGGTGTCCATCACTTGCACCCGCGTTATTGGAGATGAGACCTTCTCCGGAGATCTACCGCCTCCGTCTGGCCTCTGTCCTGACCTCCATCACTTCCCTTTTTTTTTTTTTTTTTTTACGTGTCGTCACAGGTTATTATTTACTATAGTCAAAAGTATGTACGCCCTCGTATCGTACCTCATGATAAGAAAATCTATCGTGTCATAGTCTTGGATTTTTCTTTTTTTTTTATCTCTTTCTCTCTCTCTCTCTCGAGATATACAGGGGAGAAAGGAGTTGCAACTTTGTGTAGTTTAGGTGGCGTATGACAACAATATTGTATTTGAAGGGTTCATTCGGTGAATGTATTGTATTTGTATTGCATTTAAATGTAATATATTGAATATAATTTGTATTTAGAGAAAAAGCATTAGTGTTGCATTTGAATGCAATGTGTGTTTGGGAGAAAAGTATTTGAATTGTATTTTAATAATAAATATGTGATGTGATTAGTAAAAGTAAAGAGAAAAAAAAGAGGGAGAGAGAATATATGATGTAATTAATAAAAATAATAGAAAAAGTGAAATAATAAATAGTGATTGTGTTAAATTTAAAATGTGATGTGATTGGTATTTGAATGAAATGTTTTTGTATTTGGAGAAAAATTGCATTGCATTTAAATGCAATGCCAAAAAATGTAATGTCAAAAAAATTTATGTCCCAAACGCCTACTAATTTTACTTAAATGTAATATAATTTTTCACCAAATACAAATTTTATAACAGTATTACAAAAATAATTATTATTTAAAATATTTTTAAAACAATCACATCAATTTTTCAACTTCATTATTTATCTCTACTTTTATCAGTTATATCAACTTTTCAATTCTAAAATATTTTTCATCTAAATATATATTTCATTCAAATAAAAAACAAATACTTTTCAATCAAATACAACATTCAAAAAATAAATTTCATTCAAATACAATGAAAATGCAATGCGTTTACCAAACGCTCCCTTAATCAATGACGTATCGATGTGCTAAGCCACACGGCATCGTTTTCGTGGTCTGCGCTTTCATCTCTCCAATGCAATCCAATGCTCAACAAAAAGACCAAAACGACCTTTATGACGACGTAGCCACATGTTATCCACTTAAATTTCTAAAAACTGCAGACGCCCACACCGTCAACTTTCATCAATTTGAACGAAAAATATAAATATATTGACATAAAATATGAAGCTTAAATTGTCACACAAAAAGAAATATATTGTCTGATTTAGAATAATAGTTTAATTTCATTTCATTTAAAAAAATATTGAATTTTTAATAATTAATTATATTTTTTTTGGTTAATTTTTAAAAAGGCAGAAAAAAAATGTAGTTGTGTGTAAATCAAACATGATTTCCAAACGTGAACATATTAGTTCAAAGTCAACATTGTAATCATGATCCTCAAACAAAAAAAAAATATCTAAAAGAAGTGATTAAGGGCAAATTAGTAAACACAATTGTATATATTACCATTTAAATTGCCGTGTTCCTATCCATTCGCATCAACGTCATATACAAGATAAACACACGTTAAAAAAACAAAACAAAAAATTAAAATGTCAACGGATAAAAAAGAATGTGAAAGGAATTCCATAAATTGCCAGCCGCATCCCTCGGGAGGCAACAAACTCTCCCCCACGTTTCCCATCTCCTCCTCTAACGTGCGCCTCTGAGGTATCGCGGGCCGTATTCATCTTAACCTGTGGCGACCACGACCAGCACCCTTCTCCGTCCATTAATGGCGGAGCCTCCCGAAACCGACTTGTCCCGGGACAACGACGCCGGCGCAGCCGTCGTCCTCGAATCCAAAGGTATGCCAATTTGTAAACATACATATACACACACAAATATAGATGCAGACATTTGGGGGGTCAAGATGTTGATTTTTAATGGAAGAAGAAGATGATGATGATCACAGGGCAGTGGTGGCACGCGGGATTTCATCTAACGACGGCTATAGTGGGGCCCACGATTCTGACCCTACCGTACGCGTTCAGAGGGCTAGGATGGGTGCTTGGGTTCCTGTGCCTGACGACCATGGGGATGGTCACCTTCTATGCCTACTATCTCATGTCCAAGGTGCTCGACCACTGTGAGAAAGCTGGTCGCCGCCACATACGATTCCGTGAACTCGCCTCCGACGTCCTAGGTAAGTAGGTAACGAACAAAAATATATAAATAAACTCGTTGTGGCTTTTACGGCACCGCTCTTTTTGTTCTCCGGCGACGAAATGGACCGTAAAAAGTCGTCGTCAGAACTCTATTTAAAAAATAATAATAGAAACTTCCGCGTTTTTAGTAGGATTTGACACGTGTACTGTGGTGATTGCGTTATATTTTTGGCCTGATGTTGACTTCTGGTGGGGCCCGCATTAAGTTTAGCACGCACTGGCTTACTGCTAAATTGTTTGTTTGGTTGCCAAGAAAATGGAAGCTTTGCAATTTTGTGTTCATGTTTGACTGGTTTAGTTGGTGTCAGTAGCTCAATTATAGCCGCCAAGTACGTGAGTCCTTTTTTCTAGCAACCAAAAAAAATAAAATAAAAAAAAAAAAAAAAAAAAACGGTGCGCGAGTCCTTTCTGACCTATATGCAAAGATTTACACGAAAGTGAAGACTTTTGTGGTAGTGCCTTTTTATCTCTCTTTTTTTCCAATTTTATATGTTAGTGTAAACGTGAAGTTTTGCTGTTTTAGGATCTTTCCTAGAGTAATAGCATTTGAAAATCGTGAAAATTGTTATCTTGCTTTTAGGAGAAATTCTAACTTGTGGAGTCTGTTTATAATGAGTTCAGCAGGTGATATCAAATTTGTGGATTTTTGTGTGTTAATTACAGGGTCAGGATGGATGTTTTACTTTGTGATATTTATTCAAACGGCCATAAATACTGGGGTAGGAATAGGAGCAATTTTGCTTGCTGGACAATGCATTCAGGTACGTTAAAGCTACTTTTGAGGCTTTCTGATTTTAATACCATTTTTAGTCGAATGAGTTAATTAATGTCTATTAAAATTACTTGAGTTGAGTATCATTTACTCTTTCCCAACTAATGGAGATTACCAGTTTCCTGTATGATGCCTCCTTCTTTGTAGTTGATTTTCCGTGATGTATGTGTTTTTTGTTTCTATTTTACATACATACATACATACATACATACATACATATATATATATATTAGTTAGCAAACATGCATTAGACGTCCGTATGTAATAGATAAACAAAACAAAAACAAAAGCATAAAAAAAATATATATCCACAAAGTCATGTCATGACAATTACTTAGTTTGTCACATGGCAAGCATGGAGGTGGGGATGAAGACTTCTATTTGCTCTTTTAAAGAATGCTAAAGATAACTATAAAATAATGCTGCTTTTATGAGTTTGTTGGAATATTAGTGGGGCAGTTCCAAGTGAAATTGTATTGTATGTTAGTTAGAGAGGCAATATTTGTGATTAAATTTCTGTCCATTTTTTATCACCAGAATTATGGTCCCACAATTTTTTAAATTTTTTATAAAGTTGATTTTGGTATAAAAACTAGGGACACGTTACTTTGTAGATGTTAATATTGGGGGTCCAATAGTTGGTGGTAACTGACAAATAAGTAATAAATAAATGCTATAATTGCTAAGGCATAATCCAGAATAACGAAGGCTTAGATCGTGGCAATAGAACGATGACTAAAAAAAATCTTTTCGAGATAGACTTTGTATTTATTATCTTTTAAGTCTGAGTAGTGGCGTATATAATATCTAATCTTCAAAAAAGGGAAAAAAAAAAAAAAGAAAAATTATGTAATTTGCTTTTGAAGTTTGAAAGTTGTTAATTATTAAAGATCTGAAATTAGAATTTTTGTCATAGATTCTTTACTGATATTGAAGGCCTGTAATCTTCTTTTGTGCTTGCCAAATTTATGAAGGAACTGCATTTTTAGCTTTATGCATGATTGCAAGTTGTGTGTTGACATTACTTGTAAAAAGCCTATAAAATTATGTAGATTAATGTGTCAGAATTTCATTTATAATCCAAGAGAGAAACAATGAGATTTGACTATCATGAAGAAAACTGACACGGTTGGAATCTTGCATTATTCAAGTAACATTTTTTTTTTTCACTTTTTCATCTACTGGCTGTATAGATTATGTACGAGCAGATTTCCCCAGATGGACCTCTGAAACTGTACGAGTTCATTGCAATGGTGACAGTGGTAATGATAGTCCTGTCTCAGCTCCCTAGCTTCCACTCTCTTCGACACATCAACCTGGGCTCTCTCGTTCTCAGCTTGGGCTACTCAGTTCTTGTGGTTGGTGCTTGTATTAATGCAGGTACTAAATCCTTGAAAATTGGTACATATGTAGAAAATCTATATTTACAAAAGTATATACATTTGTATATATGAAATTATGTGTGATTATTTGGAATTGGTACAGCCAAGGAAGTGGGGTGCTGGTGTGTGTATATATATATATATAAATTTATTAGGAATCACTTATGTTTTCTATAGAATTTCAGTTCAGTCCCAAGTCTCTAACCATACATAAACAACTTTCTTCTACCCTATGCAATGAAAGAATGCAGATAGCATGAGCTAGCTTTGGCATGTCGGCTTGCATGTTTGTCGTGTTATTTTGAGCCACATTGTTTTGTAATCCATCAAATTAGTTTCCAAAATTTACAATTTATTTGTTGCTTGTGAAAGAAATAGGTAGTTGGGATTTTGGTTGTCAGTTGTTCAATGTTAAGGTTGTTTGTTCGAGAGGCAAACGGTTGAGGTATTTATTTGGTCCCACATGTTACATTGTACCGTTTAGGAAATGAGGTTTCTAGTGTTTGGGCACTCTTTTAGAAACTTATTGGCGTAAATTGGGTTTTTTCTGGTTATTTATGCTACTTTCTACTTTGCTCTTCAGCCACTTCAAAAAACGCCCCACCAAGGGACTATTCTTTGGAATCTTCAAGCTCAGCAAGGGCTTTCAGTGCCTTCAGCTCCATCTCCATAATAGCCGCCATTTTCGGGAATGGGATACTACCTGAAATACAAGTAAAGACACAGATTCTTGGAGCATTTGATGTAAAACCATTGTATGATCTGCTTGGAATCACAAACATTAAAATACACAACACCGACGAGCAATGGTTTTGCTAGTACTTCGTTTAAATTTCAACCTTGCCGTTTGTACAGGCTACTCTGGCTCCACCTGCTACTGGGAAGATGGTAAAAGGCCTTTTGATGTGTTACTCCGTGATTTTGGTCACTTTCTACTCAACTGCTGTGTCTGGTTACTGGGTTTTTGGAAACAAGTCCAATTCGAACATTCTCGAGAGCCTAATGCCGGATGAAGGACCTGCTTTGGCTCCAACTTGGGTTCTTGGGCTTGCTGTTATCTTTGTTCTCCTTCAGCTCCTTGCCATTGCCCTGGTAATTAAATAGCTCACAAATACACTCTTCTAATGCTCTTGTCAAATTCATCTCCAAATGTATGTTTAGCAGCAGCCTAAATCATCTAAAGGATTAATTCCACTTATGCTCGCGAAATATAATTTGTGACACTTCCAGTTAAATTTGCTGCTGTCTAATTCTATTAATCTTTTGAGCGCGATTAATCACGCAATGCAAGAGAAAGTAAAAAAGTGAGACAACTTTTCCAGGTATTATGGATTACAAAATGCATTGAGATCCAGGGCAGATTGAAACAGCCCTTATGTATAATTTTATACAAATCTCTTATCCATGCTTGTGCTGTATTTGTTCTCCAATGCAACGCAGGTCTATTCCCAGGTAGCATATGAGATCATGGAGAAGAAATCAGCAGACGTCAAGCAAGGGGTGTTTTCGAAAAGAAACCTCATTCCTCGGCTAATACTCCGCACGGCATACATGGCCCTCTGCGGATTCTTAGCTGCAATGCTTCCGTTCTTTGGAGACATTACCAGCGTGGTAGGAGCTATTGGGTTCATCCCTTTAGATTTCATCCTCCCAATGCTTCTGTACAACAGGACTCACAAGCCTCCAAGATCATCCTCTACCTATTTGCTCAACATCTCCATCATCGTTGTGTTCACCGGCGTAGGAATCATGGGTGCATTCTCTTCTGTAAGGAAATTGATTCTTGATGCCTACAAGTTCGAATTATTTAGCAGTGATGTGGTTAACTAGGGTTCAACATAAAAGTTTTTTTACGTCGATGTCGAGTGATTTTGTAAAATTTGCTTCTTTTCTTTAGTGGAATGCAACTTCAATCCTAATGGCACCTAGAATCTATCAGAACCTGCAACTAGGTGCATTTTATTCACCAAGATGAGTCAAAATGCTCGAGTCTCTATTTTGTAAAGCTAATGACAACAGTTGAATAATGGAAATAAAAAAAGATGAAAAAGATCTTAACCGTTGGATTTCTTTTCAGCGTACTCTAAATTTTTTTGGTTTAATGCGTAAAGATAATTTCTTTCTTTTATTTAACATTGTTTGTTTTCTGTATTACGTTTGTATTACATTCAACTACAATTCAATTTTTATATAAACGTAAAAATATTACATTCAAATATCAATCACATCACATTTTAAATTTAATATACTCACTATTTATTATTTTATTATTTTTATAAATTATATCATATACTATCTTTCTCTCTTTTTTTTTTTTTTACGTTTATCAATCGTATCACATATTTATTATTTAAATATAATTTAAATATTTTTAATTTAAATATATATTATATTTAAATATAATATAAATACTTTTTTAAAATATAAACTATATTTAATATATTATAATCATACATAATACAAATAAAATAAAGAGAATAAAAGTACCTCATCATATGGACTACCAAACGCAATGTCTTTTTCTATCTAAATTTTTGAAATATACAGTATATCCTAGCTGTCACGATGTGGTTTATGAAATAAATACTGAGAAGTACGTTTTTTTATCATTCCGATCCGATAGAAAAAGACCACACCAGGCACAAGACTCAAAAATTCAATATATGAAGGACTCTTCTATTATGCTGGAAGTTGTAAACACCCGTACGTGCTGGTATGCTACACCGTTGAATTTAATCCACAGTGTCATATGGAATGGATTAAAAAATAGTATAAACCGGCAACTTGTTTTCAACCGGTTAAAAGAACAAAAGTAGATGTTTACTACTTCCAAATGGTTGAATTTTATAACACTGATTAGTAATTGGAGAAACTTCGCTAAAGAAATATTAATGATTTATATAAATTATTTAGCGGTAAATCCTTAATATAAGCTCTAAAGGGGCTATTTCTATTTTAGTAGTACAAATGGATTTATTTGGTTCGCAAGTTAAGCTATTCTAATTTAGTTTAGTTTAGTATAATCTACTTTTAATATTTCTTATATATCTATTTTTATTATTTTAATAGAACTTTTAATACAAATTATCTTTATTTTCATAATTTTTAATACAAATCAAATTAAACTAAATTGAAACAAAATGTCTTATCTAACTTAACTTTTAAATTAGATTAAATCAGATCAGCGAATCAAATACGCACTTAGAGTTTTTAATTTAAATACAAAAATAGTTTATGGAAACTTCTCTTTCCATGAACTTTTATTGTCCATGAAAAACTTCTTGAATTTTGAAAGGATTTGCTAGTTTTAAAGGACGTTTGGGGCATACGCATTGTTAAAAATAAGTAAATATTTGGAGCCTTAGTTCATCTGGTTGAAAATTAACTTGACAGAAAAAAATATGACAACTTAAAACGTGCGATTACTAGGCCATTTAAGTGGTTTAAGTCTGAGAAATAATCGCTATACTAAGTGATTTTGAATTGGGCCACAACAAGCAAGCCTAATCTTTTAGTTTTCAGTGGGGGCCAACAAATAAATAGCCGGTTGTCTTTGACCTAGAGTAACCTGTTACAAGAAAGTTTTGTCCTTTTCTTCATTTGCTGGTGTGTCATGGTACTCTCCCGACACAGTAGAAGCATCATTGATTAGAGCAAAAAAATTCTCGTACTACAAAGTAGAACCCAAAGTTATAGACCAAAAGTTATAGAACCCAGCATATGAAAGCGTGTAAACGTGGTCTCATCATTTTGAAAGAAAGAGAACTTTCATGTCTTCATGCATGTCTAGTTGTAAAATTCTTACCCGTACGAGGAGTACTAGTTAAAACTTTTTGTGAGTCAAAACGGTGGCGTTTAATGCAAACAATGCAGCAAGCAATGTTGGTGTTTTTTGTTGGGCCAATATGGAATGACATGTTTGCTATTATAATGCCAACCAGACGAGATAGGAAATTATGAAAATAACATTTTTAGTGGCCATACTAAGGATTTTTATCTTATTCTTCAGATTTTTTATTCTGAAATTACTTTTCATTTAATATTAAAAAAGATAAAAATCTTGAAATTATAATAGAGGTAATTATATTTTAAAGGCGTGTTTTTTTTTTTTTTAACATTCTTAAGGAAAAAAAGATCAGTACAATTTATGACAGATCTCCTACAGCTAAGGAGACCGTCTCAAATTCTCATGTACACATGAGCACCCCACCTTTTTCCCTAATGTTAATAATATAAACCACTTTTTCTTTTTTATTTCTTTTACATATGCAATAAAGCCAGTTCGTATCCAAACACGTGCTTCGAAACTGCACAAATTTTACAAGAAGATAACCTAGACGAATTGATATGAGTAGAAGTAAGCAAAAAATGAAAATAAAAAGGTTGGCATATACAACGCTTGCAGAATATAAAATCATTACAGATATTTTGCTTCAAAGACTAGTTTTATTAGAAGTAATGAACTTATAAAACAGAGACATCTTGCTGCCCACAATCTCTATCAAAACAGATGCCAAGTCAAGAACTTTGGCAAGCTTCTCACAATCCAAATTCACCTTTCTGTTTTGTTTTGGATATATTTAAATTTAAGTCATGAAGAGATCTAACGTGATGTGACACGACACAATCCAGAGGCTACGAGTGAATTAGGAAGAATAACAGTTCAAATATGAGCAAAAGTATCAGCAACATTGCTAAGATATGTTATTATAATATATGATAAATAAAATATAAATATATTATATGAAAACTTTTCTTTCTTAAAAAGTTAATAGCTTTAATTATTAATAATTTCTAATTACATTATATTATAATTTATAATAAAATGATATTTGTCTAAGATATTATATAATATTTATATAACAACAAAACTTAAGTTTTTATATTTGTCTTTTTGTTGTCTCTCTTCGTCACCGTAATAAAACCTATTATTAATTTAAAAAAGGAGGGAAAACTAACAATATATTTATATATTATTAAGTTAGATAAAAAAGTATAATTTTTGTTAGTACCAAGCAAGGGCAAGAAGAGGAGGCAGCAAAGGTAAAGGCATAAACACACACCTAACAGCACTTAAAAGACCGAAAAACCAAGTCCAATGCTAGCCCCAACCCCAACCCGAAACAGAAGGGCAAAACAATCAAAACAGTCCCAAATTAAAGCTGCTAAAAGACCAAAAAGCCCAACCCTTAAAGTCAAGGCCAAGGGGGTAAAGCGAGAACGGTACTGTATAACGAACAGTGAAACCGTTCTCACTTTTAATTATATATAATGAAGTGAAAGAGATAGGGATTTAGTTTTGTACACTAAAATTATTGAGCATGAAAATAATATCCTGTGAGATTAAGCTTCATGACAGTCTTTCATGACGATCAATTAGAGGATAAGTGCTGCTTATTTTATAGATGTAGACAGCTTGTCAAACCACGTAAATTTTGTGTTTCATTGTCTTCTTTTTTTTTTTTTTTTTGTTTGCCTTATAAGTAGTATCAACTAGTTGGGTTGATTTTTTTTATATGTATACTTGTCTGACTGTTTTCGTTGAGGTGTTGTTTCCAACAATAAATTTCTCCACTTGGAGTTATACTTAATACATAAATATGTTAAACAAACAATTATATACATACACATGAATAGTTTTAGACGTCCCGTCTTTTTACTTTTTTACTTTTCATTTTTCACTAAATATGATATAAAAATTTAGATGAAAGTCGGGAGACTTATAAACAAATGATATTGATATGTGACCTGAAACCCAATGGGCCTTTTGACTAGAGTCTGAGAAGTAGGTCCAAAAGACAATCAGTCCAACTGTTGAAAGATTGAAGCATAACATTTATGTATAATTATTTCCTATATGGGACAGGTCCATAATTTAGGGAGTTATTGGGCAGTTTTGGCCGACATTACTCCATGCTAACGCATCTAACTTGAAACTTAGGCCTTGTTTGCTGTTTGATGCAAAGTTTCAAGGCTAAAAAAAAAAAATTTAAGTTTTAACTTAATCTTTTATTCAGTCTGTGATTTCATTTCAAGTTTTTTAATTCATAATTTACACAGTATTTTAAACTTAAAAATACTATTTATAAATTTTCTCTTATATAAAAAAAAATCAATTATTTGAAAAATAAAGAGAAGTACAATTCTCAATATAAGTTTGAATATAATTTTTATCATCCAAACACTTTTAATTTAAGATGAAATTCTTAAACTTGAATATCAAACACAAAATTTGAGTTTTTTTATGATTCAACTTATTTCAAATTTAATTCAAATTTTCTAGTTTAAAACTTTACACGAAAGGAGTCCTTAAAGAGATTGGTCCTTCTCTTTGTTTTCATGCTGTATTAAATTAATCTGAGTTTTGATTCAAGACCAAAGATCCTGGCTTTCTTTACAATTCTGATTATACATAGAGAGAGCGAGGAAGGGACCCTATATGCCACTCCTCTCACGGGTCACTTATAATAAAACTTATGTTATAACGTATCAATCTGTTAATTTAAATATAATATTTTTTAATTATATTTATCATTTATATCAATATTTAAATAGTATTATTTGATAAAATTTTAAATAAGAAATTATATTTAAATCAATTCCTTACTAAAACTTTCTAAAAAAAATTGTAAATATAGCATGGCATGTGATAAAAAAAAAAAAAGAAACATATATATATATATACACACATTATATAAATATAATTATACTAATATTTTACACGGTCAAAGTGGGAATCCAAATCCTCCTCTGACGTGCATTGATATTTGATATCTTTTTTGTCAACCTATCATTTATTGGAAAATGACCTTAATAATTATCTCCGTCTTTTCTTAATTTAGAAAAATACTCTTTTTTTTTTTTTTTTTTAAAGATTGTCGATCTTGATCCTCCAGTGATGAACTATCAAGATTTGGTCATCCATCACTTATGGTCTTATCATTAAGTAATAATTAACCAATATGAATGCTGATAGATTATTATATATTGATAAAAATCGATAAAAACAGCCAAACGCACCCAATGTTTCCTTTAGATTTACTTTTGTTATTTTCTACGTTGTTGTTGTTGTTATTATTATTATTGTTATTATTATTATTATTATTTTGTTAAAGTATCATTAGTATTATTTGGGAGTAACTGTTGTGTTCTATCTCGAGAGAATATCAACAGTAAATATTATTGAACATGACTTATAAAATTTTTAATAATTGAAGCTGATTGATTTTTTAAAAATTAATTATAATTTTTATTTAATTTTTAGAAAAAAATAAAAATTTAGTTGAAATTTTTAGATTGAAGGCAAGAATCAAACAAAAAAATAGTTCGTATAATTGGTCTCTATGCATATATTTCTTCTTCGTTTGTTTCCTTTGACGAGGATGCAAATTTTCGACTTGTTAATTTGTTAGCTTTTAATTGTAATCAGTAAATCTTGTCAAGCATTTTTTTTTTTTAAAGAAATTTTTGTCAACATCATTTATTGTGTATATAAAAACAAGGAGTCTTGATTCTTCATTTTTGTCTTTTTTTCGTATGTCTCTTGTGTTTCTTTACAGGCTAAGCAAAGTAGAAATTATTAAAACAAAAACTGATTTCATTTAGAGAGTGACACAGCGCCATAAACATTTGCCGTCTATATTACCATACCCAGCATGAAATGTGGAAGAAATTGAGGTCAAAAGGCAAAATAAAATAATACTATTTTAAAAGAAATTATTTGATATAATGGATGATATCATCGTATTTATGTAATATATCTATCTAATAAAATTTTGATATTTAAATTTTTTTTATTTTTCTATTTCCTAATATATAATATATTAATTATCGTATTAAAATCACCGTAAATGCCTCACCTATATCTTTTTTCTTAATCAATTACATATGTTATCTTTTTTTTACCCATCTATATGTTTAATTAATCTTTACTTTTAGAAGAAGAAAAAAAAAACCATAATACAACATAAGGTTTTTAAATTACAATATAATTTAAAATATTGTTACTCAATAACATAATTAGGGTAAATATTAAGATAAAATCTCAAAAATACCCCTAATTCTCTCCTCTCTTTCTCTCTCCTCTATTTCAATCCCCCCTCTGTTCATCTCCCTCTCTCTCCTCATAGATCGGTGATGGCTCTAGCACGAGGATCAAGATGATTGGGATTGTCGTGATGAGATCATGATCGCGAATGGATGGTGAGCGCAGCTACGATTTGGTTATGCAATTCTTCTCTCACCGACGCGATCTAGACGTGGAGTCACGATCTAGACAATCTAAAGCTCACGATCCTGATGCCATCATTGTCAATGTCATAAGCAAGGGGAGTGTGAGGGAAATCTTCATAATTGCAAGGGAAATGCCTAGAATGGCTAGAATCATAAGGGAAATGGACAAAATCGGAAGGGAATGACCGGAATCATGAGGGAAATGGTCGAAATTGCATGGCACCTGATCTTCGACTTCTTTGCAATGGTTTCTTTGACGGCCGTCGTCAAGTTTTTATTTTTTCTGACAAAGGCTAGGTGATCATGGTTCTTGTCGTGAATTTGTAGTTTTTAATAAAATTTGGGCTTGTTAGTAATAAATAATCTAAAATTATCAAAAAATAAGAAAAAGGAAAAATATATTTATTTTCAAACAATAAATTTATTTCCAAACAATAATTTGTTTTTAAATTCTCAATTTATCAAATAAATCAAAATTTAATTGTAAATCTTAGTATTTATTAGTAAATTTTCAATTTTTTGGGAATATTTTTTATTAGTAATTTTTTGGGATTAATCCAAATATTCATAAGTAATTTTTTTGGGAATTTAAATCTTTGTATTTACTAGAAATTTATATTTTTTAAAAAATTGTTTATTTCTCAAGTAAATCAATATTTACAATAAAATACTAAGATTTTCATTGTATTTCCAACATTTACGTTATTTTAAAAGTTATCAACTTATTAAGTAAATAAAAAATATTTTCTGGTAAATCCTGGCATTTGCTAGAAAATACATGTATTTACTAAACATTATCTGAATTTACCATATATTATCTATACTACATTTCTTAAAAATTAGAAAATTAGTAAATACACATATTTAAGGGTAATTAAATGGATTTACTAGGTAAGAAAAAATAGATTTATTGCATAACATAGATTAAAATCTGTAAATCTAATTATTAATGTAGAAATCCAATTATTAATGCGGAAATCTACTTATGGTATTTATGTACAAATCCTTTAGTTGTATAACTTTTAAAACATAAATCTCATGTTTAATATGTAAATGCAAAGATTTACAAAGAAATAATTACTTGAAAAATGCTAAATTGTTGTATAAATATTTTTATTAACTTGATAAATCTATTTTATTTAAATGAATAAATCTAAATATTTACGGATATAAATGTATTTAATGAGTAAATTAAAATAGATTTACTAAGTAATCTATTATTTTCTTAATAATCTATTTTTTTACTTAATAAAGTTACTATTTACAAGTAAATAATAAATATATTTACTGAGTAAACTAAAATGGATTTACTAATAACTCTCATATTTACCCATAAATCTGAAGATTATCTTATAAATATTAGTATTTCCAAGGTAAAACTCATAATTCCGTGTATAAAATTCCTTTTTTTTAAATGACAAAAACTTTAAATTTTTAAAAAATTTGTAAATCCATAAATTAGTTTCTTGAAAAACAAAAAACAAAATATATTGATGAAAATCAGCCAAAAACTTCAAATAATCCCAATATAAGCTCAACAATAACAACCAAACCCTAATTACCTAAACATCTTCCCTAGCTGTCTAATTACAGACACACACAGATCTCCAGGATCGCAAGCTCATACCGAGCTGGATTCGTAATGACTCACCAAAGAATGCAACATTATCACGTCTCGTTATAGGTGCTCCCCATCGAAATCCAACTACACCTATAACAAAAAAACAACAAACCAGAGTAGATCCATCGCACCATTACCGCAATCTCTCCCCAATCTCATCACCGGCTTCGCGATCTTGTGATTTGTTAAAGATTGCAACAATTTCTCATTGGCTTGGCATCCAAGAAAGAGAGAGAACGATTTCTCCTCCACCATTCGATGCTGAGATCGCAACGGTCACTCTATTATTGATGCGACATCCACTGAAAATTAGTGAGAGAGAGACATGACGGTCACTTTGTTGTCGACGGGATATCCATTGAAAATTAGTGAGAAGGAGAGAAAGAGAGAGAGAGGGGGTTTATAGATCTAAAAGGATAAAATTTGTAACAATTAATTTATTTTAAATACAAAATAAAAATATGCTATAATTTTGCATCATGCTATAATTTTCAAAAGCAATTTTCATGCTACAATTTTACATAAAAAATATGCGATATGGTACATTTTCCCAAAAAAAAAAAAACCACATCTTGTACTCTGGTTCCAAAATCAACAAAATGGAGTTTAAAATTAAAAAAAAAAAAGAAAAAGGAAACAGGGCATTTAAATTCATATAACTGAAAATGAAGTTTGAAAAAGCAAACTAATCAATTTAAAATCAAATATATGAATGCACATCTTCAAGTTTCATAGTAATATAATTCCATATTGAATTGAAAAAAATTAGGTTTCTTTACTTTTAAATTAGCATTTTGCTCTATAGTCTACAAAATTAAAAGAAAAGGAGTTAATTAAAATAGGTAAAATACTATAACAGTGATCATATTGGATAACTGGAATAGAATGAATGCCTAAGTACTCATATTGGATAAATTTATAATTTTTTTCTAAAAGAAAATTTTAATTAAATATATAGACTAATTTAAAAAGATGAAAGATAATATTTGTTTAATTAAGATAAAAGATTTAAGTGGGATATTTATGGTTGTTTTGATTTTCCAATTAATAAACTGCATATTAGGAAAGAGAAAAATGAAACAAAAGGATGACATGAAAAAAAAGCCCCAGATGTCAAAGGTTTATTGGATGAGTGTATCAAATAAATATAATGAAATGATATATCTATTTTACGAAATAATTTCTCAGGTTTTAAAAGCTAAACATCCATTTTATTATCCTATTTATATGCCAAAATTCTACATTTAGCAATTGATTCTATATTGATTGGATAAGGTTAGAGTTGAAATTATTATATTAATTACCCACATGCAATGTACATAAGATAACGGTGAAAGTAGAAAATAATGCTAAAAGATATTAATTATATTATAAGGGAGTCTCACAATATAAGAATCATAGATGAGACTTATTAATCTTTATTAGTTTTGATGTTTAATATGATTAGTATTTCTAAGCATTAAAATGTAAAAACATTCTTATCCTTTTACTTACATTGTCATGACTCATATATATATATATATATTGTATGTGTTTCAGCACTTAATTGGTTGCTCAATAATGTAGTATTATCGTGATTATTTTTTTTTAAGGCTTATTTTCCCTCACTCAGCTACCTCAGCAGGCAAGAATTTCTTTTAAGAAAACTTTTAAGAGGAATTTTTATTCATATTAATAAATAAAGTGGATGTCAGTAAAACCTATATTTAAAAAAATAAAAATAAAAGGCTTTTAAAAAAAAGTTTGTAAGTAGAAAAAGATGCTAAGCCTGGATTTGGTTCTAAGCAGGGGTGCATAATAGATGGGTTGAGCGGCTAATTAGATGGTGTAGACAGTTTTGTTTTATAGCATGTTGTGAAAATTTCAAATTATAACTGCCCAAGTTTTAAGCAGTTTAGGCAGATTTTTTATGGGTGGTATGGCAATATATTGGGGGATTTATAATTTTATACCTATATTGTTTTCTTAAAGATTTTAATTAAGTTTGAAAGTTTCAACGTAAATAAGAAAAACTAAATATGATTATTGATAAATTTTGGATAAAACAATTTGAACTAAGCATGTTAATAGAAAATTAATGTTTATAATCATGTCATATTCAATAGGGTAAATAATTCTATATCCAAAAGGCTAAAACCTAATTAAATAGATATTCAAATTTCAAAATTCAATGTTCATGTACTAAGAATGAAATAAAATCTAAATTTCTAGTTCGTAAAGAACAATATCTAATTTAAAGCAATCTTATAAACTAATTAATAGTAACTAGCTAGTAAGGTTACTAATCAATAGTAATTAGCTAGTAAGGTTGCTAAGCAAAGAGTACATATAATGTAAGATATGTTTGGACTTTATTAGTAATTTAAATAGTTAAAAGAGATAAACATTTGATATTAAAGTTAAGAGCAAACTTTTGTTTTATATAATATAAGATTTAAACCATGAGTTGTTTAATAATAAGTTAGTAACTAATAAGGTAAGGGTTTTTTTTTTTTTTTTTTTTATATAACAGAAGTGGGTGGAGCCGTTTCATATTGCCCTATAAAAACTTAAACCATAACCGCCGCCCATAAGGACAGGTTGAATTCGCCTTGTCCATCTAAGGGGCGGTTTTGATATGAAACCGCCCATAACGGGAGGGATGGGGTAGGGCGAGTGGTTAGATGGGTGATGAATATTTTTTGCATAGCCTTTGTTCTAAGGTTGGAACCCCAAAATCCATTTCAATTTTTGCCCCGTTTTTTTTTTTATCTAAAAAAGAGTAAAAATTATAATTAGTTTTAAAAAGTCAAACAATATCAATCTAAAAATTTTGTTCCAATCTAAAATCCAAACAGCCCGTAAGTTTAGAGTCAAAAAGTCAAATAAGGATGCTAAAGAGTCACAAAGCAAACGTCATTCACCATTATGTTACCCCGTGTGTGTGTGTGTGTGTGTGTGTTTTTTAGGGGTATTTGTGCAATTAAATCTATTTAATTAGGGCTCAATACTCATGCAAAGGCGTATATGAATAGTATAATTGAGTTTAAAATAATTATAAAAAATGTTCATTTTTAAGATACCATATTAAATATTTATACTTTTTAAGAATGTTACATAAATACTTATTTGTAAAGAAACAAATATATGTATTTTTTTTTTCACAATTGACATCTTCTTTTTCCCCCTTATTTGTTTTTTGACATTAATGATGGTTTTTTTAATGAATATAAATTATTTTTAATAAACTCAATCACATTTTAACCAAAATTTGTATTTGTTTTTTCGTATTTAGTTATCATATAGAATACGAAATTATCATAAATGAATTGATAGTTTTTAAAATAAATACATTTTAACCATCAAAATGCTATATTCAATATAACTATAAAAAAACTCAAAATTATCATAAAGAATTATGAAAATTATAATATTATTTAAAAGTGTTATACTTTTTATAATGAAACAAAAATTATGGCAATTTAAATAATTAAATTTTCTTTATTATAAAAGTCAAAATTTCCTATTATATAAAATAGGATTTCCATTATCATGAAAATAATATTGCACCTATTTATTCAAATTTTTTAATTTTCAATTTTGGTTTCCTTTTTATAATTTCTTTGTTTGTTAATTCTCAATTTTTTTTATTAAGGGTAATATTACGTTTAAAAATACTATTTTAGACATTCATGTATATAAAAAATATATTATTTTTTAATTCAATACCTCTGATTTAGATTCTATGAAAATATCCAGCCAATGTATTATTTAAAACTTTGCGGATCAGAAAAATAAATAAATAAATAAATAAAACTTTCAATTCACTTTTTCACACTTGCTCAGCTATAACGAAGAATCTACTAAATTTGAAGCGGCTAAAAAACGTGCTAATTTATTAAATAAGGTAACATGTGTGAGCACTAATTAATACGGATAGCTATACACTGACAGAGTTAGGATTTATTAGTGGTCAAAATAATTTTTAATTAAGATTATATTAATGAAATTTTATTAAAAAGAAAATTATAATAAAAAATTATATTTTTATGACAAGAAGTTTTAAGGGAGAATGTAAAAAAAAAAAAAAAAATCTAGTATCAATGTTTTATCTTCTCGAAAGTCCATCTATTCCTTTCTCTTCTATCCAAATGACCCAAAAAGTAGCTAGCATCTTTCTTTTAAATACCTAACAGAAAATTCTTATTTGCAAAAAAGTATAGAATCATTTCATTAAAAAAAAAAAAAAAAGCAATTGCTTTCCTACTTTCTTCTTCCTCAAATTTAATTTAGTCAATGTACTAAACTATCAAGAATTATTTCCACTTTTTTTTTCCTACCTTACTATTTCATTGCTTCAATTCTTCATGTATATTTGTAACAGCTTATATAAGATCATTTCCACTACATCTTTATTAAACCTAACATGAAAGTGAAGGAACTAGAATACATAAATTAGACATTGAAATTGAATTTAAAAAAAATGATTATAAAAGAAAGAAAGTAAAGGAGAAGAAAAAAATAAAATCTAAGCTTTAGTAATAGAGCAAATTTTTAAACTTCTTTGAACTTTATAAAAAAAAAAAAACCAAAATTCATTGTATTTCTGAAAATTTATTTGAGAATGATAGAATAGGAAAGTGAAGAATTAGCTTTCTTTGTAAGCTTTTAGTTTATGTAGGGACAAAATATTACTTAGTATAATAGGCTAATCTTTTAAAATACTTAGACTATTGAATCTTGAGTTAAGCCACTAAACCCACTAATGTTTATAAATTTAATAAAACTGTTTTATTTTTTAAAATTTAATTTATTTACCCAATAAAATATAGAGAATTATTAATCTAAGAGAAGTTAAACGACTCATTTATATTAACATAGCTATTATATTAAAATCACCATATTAAGATAAAAAAAAAAACTAGCAGGCCCGTTCCTTCGTCATTGTATGAAACAAAAATTGATCAATAAGAAATTAGAAAACCGAAATTTATATGGTCTGAATAGCCCGATCAGCAATGTTTTATTGATCTACATGTTGTTCACACCAATCTCCTGCACAAGCCGCCGAAGAGTGGTTCATCAAAAAAACATTATAAGTTTGCTTTATGAAATTTCTTTTTATCCGTACGTATGTAGGGTCAGAGGGATAGACATGTATATGTCTATATATTGAGGAAAATTTTATTAAAGATATTGGTCCCTTTACTGATGCCCTAGTTTTGAGGTACCTCTTCACGATGAATATACAATAATTCATTCCCTCACTGCCACGTAACCATAGTAACTTCCCGATAACCTTTCTTTAAAAAATATATATTTTTTTTTTTGAGTTAGGTGCTATAATCAGAATTTACATAGGTAGTCCCTAAACTTCTACATGTTCAAAATCTGTTATTTGATTTGGTCATTCTGTAGCATTCCTAAATTCACCTATACGTACTTAGAATTCTCAATTTATGAGTTATATATATATATGTATAGTATGATGGTTTTACAAATTCTGTATTCTAAACGTTAGATTTGATCAACATTATGTTCAAGATGAATGGTTTTACAAATACTGTATTCTAAACGTTAGATTTGAGCAACATTATGTTCAAGATGAACATGCATATACATGTTATATTAGCACAAGTCTTATGCAGTTGAGATAGTTTTAAACAGAAGTCTAGCAATTCATGGTTTTTTTTTTTTTTTTTGGAACCCTTTGGTACATTAGAATTCTCATTTCAGATAAGATTTTCTATGAAGAAGACCGTGTAGCATCATCAAAATCAATTATTGGTTTTTGACAAATTATCTCTTCCAATACGTGATCGTGTATACTCTATAAATGAACTTTGGTGACTTGATTTTATTTGGACGGTGCTTTACAATTTTTACCCCATGATTAACGTGAAAAAGGAATCCAAGGATAACCTGCAAAAGACTCCAATCCTAAGTGATAATCACATGTCACGTCACATATACTTTATAGTATTATCTTCTTTAGTGCAGTTGAAGCAAGATATACGATTTTTTTGGGCTGAAGTTTGCAAAATACCGTGATTGAATAGTATTTATTGTGTAAATTAATTATTAAGCAACTTCAGATATTATTATTTTAATTATTAAATTAATTTTTTTAATTATTACTCTAACTTTACAGGAGAGGTGTTTGGCCATACAAAAAGTAGGGTTGTTTTTTATATCACATGTTATAAATTCTGAATATGGATATCTACATTCTAAATCATTAAATATTAGTTCAACAATTAAAATAATATTATGAAATATTAATCTAACAATTTAAATAATATTATCTAACGACATCATCTGTAAAAAAAACAATTTAATAGTTTAAATAATATTATCTAACAATATCATAAAAGTACAGTTTTTATTATAAATTTTTCTTAATTATTTTTTATTCTGACGTGGACAAATTTTATAGATTGAGATGTGCTATTTTTTTAATTTTTAAGTAAACGTCTACAAATCACCATAAAGCTTACGTGCTTATATTTTATTTGTCTAAATTTTCACATTTTTACATTAATCATCGATAGGAGTAAGTGGGAAGCGAAAGAAAAAAAAGAAACACGGATTGGCATATATAATAATAATAATAAAGTCTTCCAGGCCCCAACTGTACATCTCCATCGATTCCATTAAATGCAGTCTCAACAAATTCATGGTCAAGAAGTGGAGGACGTGAACGAGCTGCGAGCCTCGTACGAAAGTTTATAAAAAAAAAAATTAATAAATAAAAAAGACCTTTTAGGTCGTAAACTCATAACTAACACGCTTGAAGGCTGAAACTTAACCAACCATTTCAAAAGGCTCTCAACTCCTTCGCATACTCACGCCTCTTTCTCTCTCTAAAACTCTCTCTCTCTCTCTCTCTCTCTTCTTCTGCTTACATATTTTCTCCCCAGCCAAACACACAGGAAAATGGAGAAATCGAAAGAGAACGTCGGAGAAAATCAACAGAAGGCCAAATCGGCTCTCGTCTGGGACTGTGGGAGCACGCTCTACGACTCCTTCGAGCTCAATTCCTTCAAACGTCAGCTCGACTCCGCCATATCTTCTAGAAGCCTCTCCATGCCTCACCTCTCCGATCGCAGAGTCCTTCGCGCGCAGCCGGTTCCTCCGCAGCCGCCGGCGCAGGCGGTTGCGGTGAAGAAGTCGTCGAAGTTTTCGCGATCGATCAACAAGCTTCTCCGATCGGTTTTCCGGACGAAACCGAATTCGAATCCGCTCTTCCGAGTGAAAGAGCAGGCGAGGGAGGGATTCTTCGTCGTCTACGAGAAATCCGGCGCGCTCACGACGATTCCCGAGGTTCCGGAGATCGATTTCGGCGGATTTTCGCCGGAGATCGGATCGTTAGTGAGGAAAACAGGATCGGAGCGGTTCACGGCGACTAATTCGATCGGTATTTCGTGTGCCTAATCGAACGCGTTTTACAGTTTTAGCTAGGTATAGAACAAAAAGGATATAGAATTTTTGGTTAATTTTTCGATAAATCGAGACTATAGCTGATTAGCTGATCGTGATAATATGTCATGTGCATAGTATGGAAGACTTTTCTTGTCTATATTTTAATGTTTTAGAATATTAATGTTTTCTCTTTTTTTTTAATTAAATAATATCTTCTCGCTTGGAGCTGACGAATTTGACAAAATCGTGGAATGAAATAATCGTTTGATTCCACATCATTGCACGATACACAATACACGTCGTGATCTTTTCAGTACATGTGTAGGCTCGCAGGTGTTTGGATGGGCCGAAGGTGGAAGCCGGTATGATTTGTTCGCGGGCTAAATAACCAATCCTACTACTACTAAAAAATATATTATATAGGTTTTTTTTTTTTTTTACATTGATACAGTAAAATTACAATTTACATTTTAAATTTTAATAATTTATATTTTAAATTTATAACAATTTATATCTTATTAGTAATTAATATTACTTTTTAATAAAAATTAGCACTTCACTTGCATATAAATTATTAATTAAAAACATAAAATTTTTTTTAATTAATTTAAATTTAAATTTATATTTATAATAAAGTTATAATTTGTAAGTTAGGGGTGTAAATTACTGTATTAAAAGTTTAGAATACATTTGTAAGCCGAGTGTCTCCTAGAATTAGTTTAGATTATTCCTTTATATATATATTTTAAAGTTTTTGTTATACATGAAAATAAAGTAAGATACGATGACAGCAATTTTTTTTTTTCAAAAATAAAGAAAAAAAATCAGGGATGTTCATCAGATAAAATTCGTCTTATTTTATTCAATCTAATTAAAGATTGATTTTTAAAAATTTCATCGAATTCAATCTATTAGTAGTATAATATTCAATACGATTCAATCTAATTAAGGTCGGTTTAGATTAAATATCAATTTAAATTTGGACTTTTCTATTGAACTTTGAAGTTTTTCTTCCTCTTTTCCTATTTTCTTGTTTGACCTAAATATAAATAGATAATCGATTAGGTCTTCTTGACATTTATAGCATACTAGTCTGTAACTAAATTTTAAACAAAGTACACAAAAATTATAGAACATATAAAAGTGTAACATAATATGTTAGAAAATTAGAAATGTGTTTTTCTTATTTAACTTCATAATATGTATTAGAAAATGTGTTTTTCTTATATTAACATTATAATATGTAGGTTTTGAGGTTTTTATTGTGAAGATATATATGAAAAAAAAATACTAAATTTTGGATCAATTATATTCATCATAAATATTATTTATATACTTTTTATATAATATATTTGAAAAGGTTAAATTGGATTAGATTAGATGCTATAAAAATAAAGAGTGCATCTAATTTAAATTAGGTTGGTTTTAAAAAATTGACGTTTAACCGAAGTTGGTTATCTATAAAGGAAATGGATTGGATTAGATGAATTTAATCGATTATAAATACAGTAACGTGTTTTATACACCGTACAATTTCTACAACTAGTCTATTAGAACTAGTAGATGGGTGAAGTTGTATCGGACAGACGCGTTTATTTGTTTGTTTATATATGATAATTAATTACCATGACATATTTGAAGTTGTATCCGGCTATGCCGTATGTGATATGTCGTTTTTTCATATTAATTAACAAATTGAAGTAACTTAGGTTGATGTTTTTAATAATTTCGCTTCGTGTTGCCAATAGATTTTTAGTACGGTGTTTGGTAAAAATCATTGATCAAACTGCACAAATTTTTTAAGACGATTTAGACAGTTTAATATTTTAGAAAAAAAAATGAATAATCAGTTTGGCGTTAAGTTTTAAGGCAAACCAACAACAATTTAAAAAAAAAATCACAATTACAATCGAATAACATTTATGTATCAGCAAATATTATATAAAATTTGACAAGTTCAACCTGCAATTTGTTTGTAATGCTCGCTAGTGTGAATACATATTCTAAAAATTACAAAATCTACCTAGGCGTATTTTTAGATAGATTATTGATCGGCTTTAGACATCCAAACCACTGATCAAACCAGCCATCAAAAAATATGTAAGAAAAACCAATCATTAATTCAAAAATAATTAACGATTGGGTTCGGTCGGTTTCAAACCCATACAATTTTTAAATGGGATGATATTGACAGACTGTAAATATAATGGGCCTCGTGGTTTGTTTTAAATTTTGAAAAGGTGGAGCCCATGAAGGTTAATAATAACTCAGACTGTAAAGCCGTCCAATACAATAGCAGTAGGGCCATGGATTTATTTATCAGGCCACTAGGGACACTGTCTAATGAGTTTGATGGGCCTCTTTAAAGAGCAGATCTGCAATGGTTCATGGCGTATCTCAAAAAAAAAAAAAAAAAAAAGGAGACAATTTTTGGAGGTTTTTTTTTTTCTTTTGGCTTTTTTGCATTGATACATCATTAACTTATCGTAGCTTTATGATTTACATTCTAAATTTTTAATTTTGATAATTTATACTCTGAACTTGTAAATATATAACAATTTACACCCCATTGATAATATTATTAATTTTTTAAAGGAAATCAACCTATGATTTATATGTGAGTTGTTAATTCATAAAATGAATAATCATTTTTGTCTATGTTAAGTTAAATTAATTGGGATTAAAATATTTAATTAAGTTATATCAAAATAAAAATGTTAGAATTAACTTTGTTATGAATATAAATTTGCATTAATATTGTTTAAAAAGAAAACTTTATGCTAAAACTTTATGCTTCTAATTAAAAATTTATATGTAAGTAAAGTGTCAATTTTCATTAAAAAATCAACATTATTTATTAATAGAATGTAAATTGGTACATATATATTGTTAAAATTAAAAGTTCGGGACGCAAATTACAATTTTACAATAAGTTTAGAATAAATAAAAAAAACTTTTTTTATAAATAATCTCCGCACCGTTGGTTATATAAAGTTTTTTTTTCCTTGAATTTATTTAGTAAATACAAGGTCTAGTTATCACATATTATTGATCCAATATCAAAGATATTGTTAGAAGAGGCCTATTTTCTATGGCACATAGTATGTTTTTTTTATCAACATGTTTTTCGTTCCAAAAATTGCACTTTGAGATTTAAATACCAAAAAATAAGGGAAAACAACAGATGTGACAAGCACAACAATGGCGACGGTAACCTTTGGAGAAGTCAACGAGCTTTAGTAAGGCCGAATTTGAATATCGCGAGGCCATATCCGGTGGGTGATCTTGTGTAACTCTCATGGTGTGCACTACCAAGGCTAGGGGAACAGAGGAGCCTTATCCTTGCAAGCTTGAGGGCCAAGCAAATTCGTTAACCCCAAGCAAGTGAGGTCATGTGGAAATTTTTGTCCTCCAAAAATGAGTAATGTGACTCAAAATTCCACCCTCAATAGTGGTAAAGGGTATAATTTCGTCAATTTTTTTTAATAGAAATTTGGATATATTAATTATTATGCTTCTCTAATTTGATCATTAAAATTGTGTTTGCTGCAAGGAAAATGAAGAGTAAAAGATTTGGTTGTTTGGCAGGATGGAGGGGTGAGAAAAAGGTACGAGGGATTATTAATCTTTATGGGCCCCAAGAAAATTTTCAATTCTGCACAGATTAGGAATTTTTGATCCAGAGCACATCCAAACAAGTTAAATTACCATTTTACTTTCATTTTTTAGGATTTTATTGATAAAATAACACTCTTTTCATTATTTTTAAATAGTACTCTTTTCCTAACAAAAACTTGATATAAGATAGGACATAGGAGCATTATAGTAACTTTAGGTTTTTTTTTTCTTTCTCATGAATAGTACTAATTTTTGATTATTCATTAGAGAGAGCAACTGAACACTCTTTTAATGGCTAGATTCCAACAATCTTGGAATATCAAGAAGAAAAAGTATTTTCATTAAATCAATTTCACACATTATTTGTAATTTCACGGGACACACCATTCTTTAGAACTTTTAATTTTGCAACCAAATAAGAAGACAAAAGTTAGGAAAAATATACGATACAACATATTTTAGATGCGTTTATTAATATATAACATATTTGCCTTTTGTTTTTTTTGATAGAATTCCATTTTTGCCCCAAGTCGTATCACGTCGATGGCGATACGAGATCATGAATGAATCTCTTATCGTAGCCTTTGTTTCTCCATTGCAAACTTTGAAAACTGTGAATCTTTGGTCAGTGTCGACTTTGAAGCTTCACGAACGATCTCCACACCTACGGTGACAGCAACAATGTTTGACCTAACATTTTGCAAGCTCAATTGCGATTTTTAGAGGATGTGCCGGATCTCTAGCTATTTGGCGACATTGCCAGCACCTCCTTAAAATTGCAATCTCCATGACGAGATCTGTCACCACCTCCATGAGATCATTATCTCCTTGGAATTGCGATCTCCAAGCAGTAGATTTGTCACCACAACATTGAGACCCATTGTAACACTATAAGAATCACTGTCTATGGCACCATCTCCATCATTGTTGTGATCTTCGGCCGACAAGGAGAGAGGGACATATGAACAATTGGGGGGAGAGAGAGAGTCAAGGGTATATTTGAGTTTTGAATTTGTTATTTACACTAATTATGCTGTTTAATTACAATATTTTAGCTTATGCTAGTGTTATTAAAATTACGTTTTTGATTTTAATTACTCATTATCTTTGATTTGTATTATAGTAAAACTAGAAGATAAATGAAAAAGTAGGTATATATGTAGTTTCTCAATACATTTAAAAAAAGTATATGAATTTTTTTATTTAGAAAAATGACCTATAATTATAGAATATTAATTGAGTCATTTATTTGGTCAATGATTAATGATTAATAATGGTATGTTAATGATAATAGTTAAAAATTCATATTAATATGATCAACTATTAGTTTATGTACAACTATTTTTTATTTAAAAAAATAACAATGATTATAAAATATTAATTGAGTCATCTAGTCAATTAGTGATTAGTGATTGACATAGTTAATTGATGATAATAGTTAAAAATTCATATTAATATGATCAACTATTAATTTATGTTACAAATCTATCATTTTCATAATTAACAAAACTTAAAGGATTTATTAAAAAAATATTTAAAAAAATCACTTACCTACAAATGTCTAAAATAAATTTGACTAGATTAATTTTTTTTATTAATTTTTTTTCGTATATCAAACGATATGAATACTTAACAAAAGAAATGAAAAGAAAGTAACAGATGCCTTCCAGTCCCCCCTGCGTAAGTTTTAGATGTCCATATCCCTAAAAAAAGGCACTAGATGTCCACGGGTCAGTCTGGCACGAAAAATTTACGACCTTTTGGAGGATATTTGACATTTATGTTACATTGGTATTTTATTTAAATATAAAAATAAAAAAATTGTTAAATTTTATTTGGTTGATAAATTGTGTGTGTAATAAAACAAAATTTTTATATTTAAATTAATTAATTTAATTATAATTTTTATTAATTTAAAAAACAAATTAAATAAAATCTAAAAATTTAGATTCGAGTAAACGAAATCTTAATCTCTGTTTGATAAATGTATTATATTTACATTATATTTGAATGTAATGCATTAAATACAATTTACATTTAAAAGAAAAGTAATTACATTGTATTTGTATTTAAATGTAATATGAGTTTGAATGAAAAGTATTTAAATTATATTTAAATAATAAATATGTAATATGATAGGTAAAAATAGAGAAAAAAAGAGAAAAAAATATGTGATATATTTAAATAATAAATATGTGATATGATAGATAAAAATAAAGGAAAAAAAAGAGAAAAAAAAGAATATATGATGTGATTAATAAAAATAGTAAAAAAGTATAATAATAAATAATAATTGTATTAAATTTAAAATATGATACTATAGATGTGACATTTTAAGGATAAATGAATAAATCTTAAAAGGAAAGATCCTGAGTCTATTGATTTTATTTTAAAACTATTTATCGTTTATTTAATTTTTATTTCTAATTATATTTAAATAAATTAATTAAACATTATTATTAAAATATTGTAAATTTTACAACAGATTCTCCATATCTCATAAATACATATTTAAATAAAATAAAATAAATTATAAATGATAAAATAATATTTAAAGTTTACAATCAGAACATTCAAATTACATAGAAGTTTAAAAAACAAAGAGTAACACTTTTGCTCTAGTCCTTAATCGACATGTGTCAACTCCACGACACCTAGTCTTTTATTCACCGTTCTCTTTTGAGGGTTTATTAGTTTTAAAATAATGAGTGAAAGATTCAGTAGAATTTTATAAATTCTATGATTTTAAAAAATATCATAATTTCAAAAATTGAAAGAAAAATATTTAGTTACGAATGTTTTAAAATAATGAGCGAAAGACACAATAGAATTTTATAAATTTTATGATTTTAAAAAATATCATAATTTTGAAAATTGAAAATAATACGATATATTTTATTATGTGAATTATAATTTCAAAAAAATTTAAAAAAATGAATTTGATTGTTAAAATCTAAAATCAAATGTCAAACAAACCATTATAAAATTTTGTGATAAAAGGCTCATGTAGACTACATATAACCTAAATATACTTAAAGACAAAATCTGTATATTCACAATTCTACATTTAAAATTCTATATTACATTCATATAATATTATTATTGTAATAAAAATCTCATAATCATAATTATAATAAATTCAATTAATTTATATATTATTAATTTTAAATTTAAAAATTATATTTAGATTTAACACCTATTGTCACGTTCCAAAACCCGAGACAGCGACAGGTATCACTTCCCAAAAAGTCAGGATAGTGACGGATATTAAATTTAAAAGAATAAGGGAAAGGAAAGTGCGGATTCCTAACTCTGTCCATTTTTACATCTTACCCTTTACCGACTCTTTAAACTTGTTTATAAATTATGCTTGTATATTTTTAAATTAATTAATATTTATCTTTCTGTTTTTATCGCAATATCAAATGGTGAGGTACTCATGCCCCACAGATGCATACTTGGATAAAATAAAATAACTGAAATTGCAAAAGTAAAGTTTAGAATTTACAGTCCCGGAATACTCTTATACATACTTTGTCCTAAAGTACAGATCACTACTTCAAGTCTTTTGACCTTGACGTCCACGGTCGGTTCCACGTCACCTGTATCTTCTAATCAGCTTTCTCTCCTCGAGGTTTACCAGTTTTAAAACAATGAGCGAAAGGCCCAATCGGATATTCTTTTAAAAAAAATATTTCAACATTTTAATTTAACCATCATATTAAGTATGTCAATGCAATACCGAATCATAAACGTGGAATCGTGATTATGCAATTTGTGTCCCTATATACATCTAGTTCGTGTACGGTCTGTATGAGCCTTCCTAACCATGCCGAAGCATAATGAGTGATCCTCGATCGAGATGTGCACTCTTCGCACGTGTGTGCTGGCTCCCGGTATACTTGAACACCAAATCCAACTTTCAACATTTCACGTGAACATATGATTCACATACTAAAAATATACCGTATTGTTTTTCAAAAAAATCCGTAACCGGATATTTTTCCTTTAATTTCTGAAATCGTGATATTTTCTAAATCATGAAAATTTCAAAGCTTTATAAATACATTTTCTTTAAATGATTTTTGGCCAAATCATTAAAACAAAATTGGTTGTCAAGAAAGGGTAAGATATCCTACCTCGTCAGCAATTTGACCTACGGTCAATTTCTTGCACGAATTCCAAGATAGTCTTTCTTTCTGAATTCGATCAACGAGCACCTAAAACAAGAAACACAGATAATTTAATTATCTGTCCAAGAATTCCGTAATCGAATTACGGTAAACTCAACTAATTAGTATGCCATTGAATTTTTTTAAAATTTAAAATGATACTTTATTTTAACACCGTAATTTTAAAATAACAATTTTAACACAAATATCCAAAATATAGATATATATATTTTTTAAAATTTCGGCATGACCTACCTTAAAAATAGGCTTCCCCAAAAGCTCCAAATTGTTTAACCTGCAAAAAAATTTTCCAATCCCCAGAACAGTTCAAAATACAAATTTCAAATCAATGAAATTTTAAAATCTAAAAATCATTATTATTTTTATTATTATTATTTATTATTATTACTTATTATTATTATTATTATACACATATATATATATATATGTAAAACACACGCCCACAGTTTCACATATATTACATATATGCATATACACCATTTTTTTTTTCTCTTTTGGCTAAAGAAAGAAGGCCAGCCGGAAAAACTCACGGCGGCAGGGGCGGTGGCTGGCGTCGGGCACGGCAGTCGGCGGCGCGGCGAGGGGCAGCCGGCAAGGTGAGGACGAACGGCGAGGCGCGAGGAGGCACGGTTGGGTCGGCGAGACGGAAAAGGGCGGGCTCGGGCGACGGTCGTGGAGCTCCAGTACCGGTCGGAGTCAGGCGGTTGGCGGTGGCTCGAGCTCGGTCAACGTTCGGTGATGGCGACTCACGGCGTCAACCGGCGATCGACGTCGGGCAGTGGCGAGAAAGGCGGGCGCGACTGGTTCGGCTTGGCAAGACGGGAAAGAACTAGCTCCGGCTCGGCGGCGACGGTCGATTGACTGTGGCGTCGCGAGGAGCTCGGGTTGGCGGCGTTCGGCGAGGCGGGGACGGCGGCGACTTCCGGTGGAGTTCGGCCGAAAGAGAAAGAAAAGAAAAAGAAGAGAAGAAAAAAGAGATAGGGAGGGGAAGGAAGTGAATCGGCGAGGGAAGAAGAAAAAGAAAAGGAAAAGAGAAAAGAAAAAATGAATTAAAGGGAGTGAGGGAGAGAGACGAGAAGCAGAAGAAAAGGAAAAGAAAAGGAAGAAAAAGAAAAAAACAAGAGTGAGAGAGGGAGAAAGAGAATCGATGGAGGAGGGGGGCTTTTTTAAAAAAAAAAAAAAAGAGGGAGCAGGGGAAGATAGGAGCTGGCGAGGGAGAAGAAGAAGAGAGAGAGAGAGGTGAAATAATTCGGTGGAGGGAGAGAGAGAGAAAAATGCAGAGAAAGTGAGGAAGAGGAGTGAAAAATAAAGGAAAAGAGAGAGAGCGAAGTCGGTGAAAAAAATAGAGAGAGAGAGAGAGAGGAGATATCCGGAATAATCCGGAAAGAGAAAAGGAAACAAATAAATAAATAAAAATAATATTTATTAAATTTTTGTTGGGTAAAAATTGTTAAAACTTTAAAGTTGATAAAAATGTTTTAAATATCTTCAAATTAATATTTAATACCTTAAAAATTTAAAATTGAATCCCCATGAAAATAAGAAAAATTTTATTGACACACTAACAAATTGAATTTATATATTCATGCGTGAAATTTAAATTCAAAAATTTCACAACGTGACACCTATAAATTTAAAACAATATTTTATTTTTAATACTTATATATATTTTTTAAATTTAGTTATAATTTATTTTAGAATATTAACTTCTTTACAATTCTAAAATTAACATACCACGAACCAATCAAAATCTCAAAATAATTTAGGAGAAATATTTCATTTTAATTTTACTCAAATATAATATAATTTTACACCAAACACAAATTTTATAATAGTATTATGAAAATAATTACTATTTAAAATATTTTTTAAACAATTACGTCAACTTTTCAACTTTACTATTTATTCCTACTTTTACCAATCACATCAATTTTTTAATTCTAAAATACTTTTCATCCAAACACATATCTCATTCAAATACAAAACAAATACTTTTCAATCAAATATAACATTCAAAAAACAAATTTCATTCAAGTACAATCAAAATACAATGTATTTACCAAACGCTCTCTTAATTTCAAATCCAAAACTATTTAAAATATTTAAAAATTATTATTATTGATGTTATTGTGATTATTTGTTTTATTTATACACCCACGTATACACACATGTATACATATATACTCACACGCACAGATATATGTAAGTATACTTTCGGGAGGGGGATTTAGCCGGCCGGCGACGGAAGGGGCGACGGCGACGCGACGGGGAGGCGCGGTCGCGAGGATCTTGGCTCAATCGGCTTTGGCGCGAGCTTGGCTGGTGGGTCGGCTGCAAGGGGCGAACACGGGGCGGTGGAGGTGGCTCTGGCGGCTGTGGCTGGTGCGATCTGGGCGTGGATGAGTCGGCTGGATGGGTGCGAAACAGGAGCTGGCGAGTCCGGTTGGAGCACGGAATCGGCTGGGTTCATCGATGGCTGCTGCCCGCGGAAGTCGGGAGGGCGAATCGGCAAAGGCGGCTACCGTGGGTGAATCGGGAGGGCGCGAGGCGGCTGGTGGTTAGGCACGATGTGGGTTCGTCGGGCTGGCTGGATCCAGTAAGGTGGGGAACTCTGGCTGGGGCTTGGTGGCTGGCTTGGGCTCGGCTTTTGTGCGTGGCGCGGTGGCTGGCGGAGGCTCGGGGAGCTGGGTCCAGTCGTGATTCGCGACGGACGAAGCGAGGGGCTGTGGCACGGGCTGGTTCGGCCGACGGACGTGGCTCGGTGAGGGGAGGACGGTGCGCGGGTGTGGCGGCTGGCGCTGCGAGGCCGAGAAGAGAACCGAAGGAGACAGGAAGAGAGGGAGGGAGGGAGGGAAAGAAACTTAGAGTGAGAGTGAGATGAAACCTAAAGAGAGAGTGGGTAGTTGTGAGGGAATACAGAGAGGGTCGTGTTGGTTATTGGTTTTGTAATATTTTTTGTTTTTAAAAAAGATTTAAAAATGAGAATATTTTGAAAATTGTATTGAGATTAGTTTTGAAATTATATTTAATTATGTTTTTTTAGTATATATTCTGAAAAATATAAAAATAAAATTTTATTTGATTATATATTTTGAAAACTTATTTTATAAGTAAGTATCTTATAAAAATATATTTATTTTTAATTTTAAAAAAATAATAAAAAATAAATTATTAATTATAATTAAAAAAACTTTAATAGTAGGTTTTGCAATGAGTGATAGGGGTAAAAGAGATTGATGGTTTGAGTTTTAGATAGCGGTGATGTCTAGATTTAGATCACAAGTTGATAGTCATCGTCACGAGAGGGTCGTTGTCATCATCATGAGTCTATAATCATCAGTCTTCGTCGGAGATGGATGCCATCGTTGAACATGATCATCACTGACGCTGTATAAATAGAAAGAAAAAGACAGAGAGGAGATAGAGGGAGAACGAAAATAAAAAGTGAAAACAACTTTTTTCGTTTTCAAAAAACCTAAAAAAACAACATAATTGAAAATAATATTTTCGGAATGGTTTTGAAAACGTTGAATAAACAAACGTTATTTTGGAACCGTTTTCTTTTTCTGTATTTTTGAAAATGAAAAATCATTATCAAGAATAAAAACAAACGCCACTAAAGTTTTTTGAAAAAATTTAAGAGGGAAAGAATTTGGGGGATGATAAGGTGGCGTTAAAATAGAGTTTTATAGATATATTTTTGGATATATTGATTTTGAAAATTAGATATAACTTTAAAAATAAGGTTTAGGATAAATGTTTTAAAAAAAATTATTATAAAAATAAAGAAATTTAAATTTTAAAATATATAATAAAAAATTAATATTTTAAAATACATATAAGTATTACTGAAATTTGAAAAAATATGAAAAGTAAAAATCTTATACACCCTTAGAAAAGGAGAGGAGAGACGGTGGGGTGGGTTTGATGAGAGAAATATAGAGAGAGAGAATCGTTAAGGGAGTGAGAGAGATGAAAGTGATGGAAAATGAAAGAAGAGAGAGAGAGAGAGAGACAGAAAAATTGAGAATGAGAGTGGGAAAGAGAAGACGTCTGTGAAGAGAGAGGAAGAGTGAAGAAAATTTTAAAAGATGAAAGTTGTAAGGCCTCGTTTGGTAAACGTATTGTATTTGCATTATGTTTGAATGTAATGTATTGAATGTAATTTGTATTTGGAGAAAAAGTATTAGCATTGCATTTGAATGTAATGTGTGTTTGGATAAAAAGTATTTGAATTGTATTTTAATAATAAATATATGATGTGATGGATAAAAGTAGAGAGAGAAAAAAAGAAAGAGAATATATGATGTAATTAATAAAAATAATAGAAAAATTAAAATAATAAATAATGATTGTGTTTGATTTAAAATGTGATGTGATTAGTATTTGAATGAATGCTTTTGTATTTGAATGTAATGTGTGTTTGGATAAAAAGTATTTGAATTGTATTTTAATAATAAATATATGATGTGATGGATAAAAGTAGAGAGAAAAAAAAAGAGAGAGAACATATGATGTAATTAATAAAAATAATAGAAAAATTAAAATAATAAATAATGATTGTGTTTGATTTAAAATGTGATGTGATTAGTATTTGAATGAATGCTTTTGTATTTGGAAGAAAATTACATTACTTTTAAATGTAATGTTAAAAAAATACGTTAACCAAACGTATGCTAAGATGAGCCAAGAGAGTGAGAGAGCTGTGAGATAAGCTAAAAAAAGAAACGTGGCGTTTGGTATTATTTTTGAAATATTTTATGTTTTCAAAAAAATTGAAAATGAAAATGTTTTGAAAACTGTGTTAAGATCATTTCTGAAACTGTGTTTGGTTATGTTTTCTGAGTGCATATTTTGAAAAATATAAAAATAAAATTTTGTTTGGTTATATTTTTTCAAAACCCATTTCATTATTAAAAAACCCAAAAAACATAATATTTTTTGAAAATGAAAACAAAAAGTACAAATAAATTTTTTTCATTTTCAAAAAATTTAAAAAAATAACATGATTGAAAACAGTATTTTTGAAATGGTTTTAAAAACGTTAAATAAACAAACGCTATTTTGAAATCGTTTTCATTTTCTGTGTTTTTGAAAATGAAAAATCATTTTCAATAATAAAAACAAACGCCACAAAAGTGTGCGACTTTGAGAGTAAGAGAGGAACCGGAAGAAGTCCAAGAAATTTAAAAAAAATTTGAAGAAACGTAAGATGAGAGACGGGATAAGAGGATCACGCAAGGGTGGGTAGAGGCGGCAAAATGTTGTGTTTTATTTTGTTAGTTTGTTTTTTTTTAATTAATTATTATATTATTTTTTAATTAAAATTAGATAAAATTGTAAAATTTTTAAAATTTAATAAAAGATTTAAAATATTTTTAAATTAATATTTTATATATTAAAAATTTTAAGTTTGAGTTTTTAAAATAAAAAATTAATTAATATACTTATAACTAAATTTATTTACATTTATATATAAATTTTGAACTTAAAATTTAGTAATATAACATAAATTTAAATATAATATTTTTATATTTAAATAATAAATTATATTATATTTAAATATAAAATAAATATAATAATGAAAACAAACAAAAGAATTTAAAAATATCTAAACCCGTACCTGCCGTGGGCGTGTTACACGAACAAAAGCCAAATAAAATGTAGACAAGACAAGCCGCCTGCAAAACACCGAACTGTGTTTTCCAATTGGGACAACATTTTCAGCCTCTCATTTCTACTAATTTAACTTTCCACCAAAAAAAAAAAAAAAAGAAATAAAAATAGATTCCTGCCTCTATAAAACTCATGGCCAGCTCTCTTTCTCGGCAGCCAAACAACCTCATTAGCACCAATGGAAGATGAGAAACCACCCCTCGTAGCCATAGTCCCATCACCAGGCATGGGTCATCTCATCCCACTAGCCGAGTTCTCAAAACGACTCGTCGAACACCACAACTTCGCCGTCACTTTCATCATCCCAAACGACGGTTCAGCCATGGAATACCAAGAAAAGCTCCTCCAAACCCTTCCCAGGCCCATATCCTCCATATTTCTCCCCCACGTGAGCTTCGACGACCTTCCGGCTGACGCGGTGATCGAGACCCGGATCGCACTCAGCGTGACTCGGTCCCTCCCTGCCATACGACAGTCGTTGAAGACCATGACCAAGTCAACTCGCGTGGTGGCTCTTGTCGTCGATATGTTCAGCCTAGACGCCTTCGACGTGGCTAAGGAGCTCAACGTCTTGCCCTACGTTTTCTTCCCTTGTAACGCCCTGGCCTTGTCGCTTGCGTTCCATTTGCCCAAGCTCGACGAAACGACAACGTGCGAATACCGGGATTTGCCCGAACCGGTCAAACTACCCGGGTGCGCCCCGGTCCAGGGACGGGATCTCATGAACCCGGTTCAAGATAGAAAGAACCCCTTTTATAAAGCGGCCATTAACATTTTCAAACGGCTTCAAGACGCTGCTGGGTTAATAGTCAACACCTTTGTTGACTTAGAGCCTGGCGCTTTAATGGCTCTGAAGGAAGGATTCTATAATAACCCACCAGTTTATCCGGTCGGACCGTTGGTCAAGATCGGTTCATCCGGTTTCGATAAGTGCTTGAGTTGGTTGGACAAGCAGCCACAAAGATCGGTTCTGTATGTTTCATTTGGCAGTGGTGGGACCCTCTCGCAAGACCAAATGACCGAATTAGCCCTGGGGCTTGAGATGAGTGGGACTAGATTTCTTTGGGTTGTCAAAAGTCCAGATGATGAAGAAGCAAGTGCCGCTTACTTTGGTGTGAAGAGCAACAAAGACCCTTTTGATTACTTACCAAAAGGGTTCTTGGAAAGGACCAGAGATGTGGGTTTGGTGGTAAGCCCTTGGGCCCCACAGGTTCCGGTCCTGAGCCATGGCTCGACCGGTGGGTTCTTGTCGCATTGTGGTTGGAACTCAGCACTTGAGAGTATTGTTCATGGTGTGCCTTTAATTGCGTGGCCATTGTTTGCTGAGCAGAGGACAAATGCGGTTTTGTTAGCCCAAGATGTGAAAGTGGCCATTAGAGTCAAAGTCAACGACAAAGGCTTGGTGGGACGTGAGGAGATTGTTGGGTGTGTGAAGGAGTTAATGGGAGGAGAATTGGAAGGGACGCGGATAAGGGAGAGAATGAGAGAATTGAAGGAGAAGGCAAGTTTGGCTTTGAGTGAACAAGGCTCTTCAGCCAAATCACTGGCTGAAGTTGCTCAAGTGTGGGTTAATAATAGCCTAAATAGTTGAGGGGCAGATTAGTAAATGTAAATGTGATAAATGTTGCATAATCTAGCAGTATGATTTGACACTAAGTTTATTAGGATTAAAGTACATTTTCCTGTTTGTGTTATTTCTTTCTTTTTCTCTCTCTCCAGTTTGTTTTCGTTGTTCATATTTTGAGGGAGCCTTTTAATTATATAAATAGGAAATATAAAATTGTTGCTATTTTATTTCGTCACTTTATAAAAATAAGATGAGATATGAATAAGAAAAGTAATATCAACTCTCAATCTACTCTTTCAATACTCTTTGTAAAATCATACATCAATTAAATTTTAATAATGCAGTTAAATTTATTAATAGTTAAACACATTTTTTCAGATGGATACACATATATATATAGCTTTATTTGTCTTTTTGTAAAATCTTTTCTTTCTTTTTTCTTGAACTACATTTTGTGAAAATGTTGTTTGTGAAGCTTATGAAATTGCAAGTTGTATTATGATTAATCTATTGTTGGGTTAGGTTGTGATAAAAAATGACGAGACCACTATAATGGGTATATATTTTTTATTTGAAGGGAGGCAACATTGTGGTTTGTGGCATTACAAATTACAAGTTGTATTATAATTAATCTATTGTTGGTTTAGTTTGTGATAAGAAATGGCAAGATCACTATAATGGATTTATTTTTTTTATCTGGAGGGAGGCAAAATTGTGGTTTTTAGCATTACAAATTGTACAATATTGTGAAATCTATTTATATGGAACCCAGTATTTGTTTATGTGAACGTAGATTTCTCAACATTATTGTCGTATATGTTTTTCACATTTCCAAAGGAGAAAGCCGCTAGCTTTTCTATATTAGGCTGTTTTGGTTGGAGGAATCAAATAATGGAAGGCTAGATAAAGCATGAGTGAAGGAGAGCATAAAAAAGGGTTCCGATTGATGTTTTTCCCAAAGTTATAATTTGGTATTAGAGGAAGGAAAGATGTTGATTGTCTGCTCTTTTGTTTAGTTTTATAAGAAGAAAATAAGAGAGAAATAGTTCAGTTTTATTTGTTTAGTTTTATCTGTAAAATTATAACTTTACCTTTATGAAAAAAAAACTATAAGGTTATTGAGTATATTAATTTTCGTATCAACAAAGTTAATATATTAAAAAGAACAATTTTTTTTGTGATTACATTCTATCTTAAACCGTTAACATTTTGAAATGATTGTTTTTTGTGGACTTAAAAGGGATTCATAATTTTACTTGTGCTTTTTAATCCAATCAAAAAAAGATTATTTTTCACCTTCTCCGTCTCAAATTCTCAATCCCTCAATTTTTATCCACCCACCCTTCTGTATCTCTAACCAGACACACCCTAAGGCCATCGTCTGGTTGGCTCTGGATCTCGAAAAATTTGCTCATCGTGCTCCCTTACCGTGTGATTCATATGCTAAGATGTCAAGATACATATAATTTTGTTCACGAAAGCATCATCAAATCTATATATGTCTAACTGACAAATGATTACAATATGAATTGTGTATAGTTAAAAATTTTCTCTTACCGAATGGATACATAAACGTCTCAGGCAATACCATTTGCTTAGCCTACCAACATAGGATAAATCCTAAAATTTGACTTGGATTTTTTCTTTTCAAGAATTTACTGACTAATAGTATAGAACCCATAGAAAATAATAATTTTCTTCTAGGAATCACTAACCAATTTGGGTGTAAGAATCTCCAAAATTTTCTTTCCGAGGATTAATTAACCCATAGATAATAATAATTTTCTTTTAGGGATTATAAATAAAATTGGTTTAGAATTTTCCTTTTAATAATTTACTAACCGGTGGTATATAATCAATAGAAATAATAATTTTCTCTTAGGAATTACTATTCAATTTGCTATAAAATTCTTTAACATTTTCTTTCTAAAAATTTACTAACGGATGATATAATTTCCAAAATTTTCTTTCTAAGTATTTACTAACTGATGATATAGAATTCATAGAACTATCAACTTTATTTTCTGGGATTTCTAGCAATTTGGTAAAGATCATAAAACTCCGTAAACAGTAGGCTCATACATTTTTTTCCTCTTCTATGTGTGGTTATTAGGCTGTTCAAGGAGGCTGATACACATAGGCAAAAGCATCTACCCCTAAAGCTGACGGGGGTGATTGTTTTTCGTGTTTTATTTATGATACGTTTGAATATAATATAATTTTTATTTAATATTTAAATATAATATTTTTTCATAATATAATATAATTTACGTTATGTTTAAATATAATATTATTTTTATTGTTTTATATTATAATATTTAAATAATATTATAAAAGTTTTATTAAAATATAAAAGTTTTATAAGGCAATATTTTTATTTAAAAAAAAGTTTTATATTCAAATACAATATTTTTTTACAATATCTCGAATATATTTATTATTTCAGAATAATTTTAAAAATAATATTTTTTAAAATTTATTTACATCATATTTTTTTTTTATCTCATTTTTATTTATTTATTTATATCAATCATATCAATTTTTCAATTATAAAATACAATTTAAATATTTTTATCTACATACACATTATATTCAAATATAAAATAAATATTTTTCATCAAAATATAAAATATATTCAATATATTATATTTAAATATAATACATTTATCCAACACCGTAAAATTGTGAAGCCAACGTCGGCAACGATAATTTCAATTGGAAAACCAATGTTTTCGACTTGACATTAGGCTGAAACCGAAATCAACTGAGCTTATACATACATATATATATATATTTATTTTAAATTATACCCAATTGGCTGATAATCAAGCAACAAGCAAGTCCAAATAAGTTAGTGAAGTTAAGGTAGAATACAGTATAAGCGGCCGTTTAGGGAAGATTCTAAGATATATTTTGAAAGTTAGAGAAAAAAGAGTTCCTCCACAAAACAAACGAACCCACACCTACTCACACGCCACTGCAAATGCCACCGCGAGCCCAGCCTCCACCATCACGAGAAATTTGAGCGTCACAACCTCCCTCCTCCGTCGCGAGCCCAACCTCCACTAGTTGAACCACCAGGCGAGCAAACCCAAGCTGCCGTGAACCACATAGCCACCCGACCCACTCTTCCCGCCGCCATCCCCTACCCACAATGCCCTCCTGCCAAATCCAAACCGAGCTTTACCGACCGTGCCCAACCGAAAATCTAGGTCGATAATCGAACCGTAAACCTTCCTAGTCGATCGGATGTTGGCTTTAGCTTTTAAGGATTTCAATTGTTAGTCTTAGACCGAAATCGAAACGACCGAATTTCTAGTGGTTATTGTGTCTTGCTTCTCACAAAGATTAATAATCAAACATACTATGATATAATTGATTATTCTGTCTTGGTTCTCATACATATCACGAATCAGACACATACTTCAATATAATTTGTTATATTATGTCTTACTTCTCACATAAATTACCAATCTGATATGCTTTAACATGATTGGCTATTACATCCTCTTATGGATCGACAACCATTTTTTTTTTTTCCGCCCTTTTTTAACTTCTTGATACATCCCCACCAGTGCTCTCTCTCTCTCTCTCTCTCTCTCTCTCTCTCTCTCTCTCTCTCTCTTCCTTTTATTATTATTTTTTCCTTACCGTGCATATTACGCTTTATTTATTTATTTTTTCTATCTTCACTTTTTCCCCGTTTTGATCTCTTTCTCTCATGTTTGCCATATGCGTGCTCTTAATACAGTACTTATCCTCCTCCTCCTCCTCCTTTTTCTTCTCTCCTCTCTCTCTCACTCTCTCTCTCTCCTTCTGTGATTGTCCTTTTTTCTTTGTCCGAGTCCTCCCTCACTTTCTCTTCTCTCCCTCTTTTATTTAATTTAATAGTTGTAATATACATTTTTTTTTTCCATCAACGAAGCCATGCAAAATGCCAAACTTTGCCTTATCCTTATCCTTAATAATTAACATATTTCAACCTCTCACTTTTGATAATTTTTTCCACCACAAAAATATAATAAAAAATAACTTTATGCCTCTGTAAGACTCATCGTTATCTCTCTTTCCCGAGAGCCAAACAACCTTATTAACACCAATGGAAGATCAGAAACAACCCCGCGTGGCCATAGTCCCATCCCCAGGCATAGGTCATCTCATTCCACTGGTCGAGTTCTCAAAACTACTCGTCGAACAACACAACTTCGCTGTCACTTTCATCGTCCCAAACGACGGTTCAGCCATGGAATACCCAAAGAAGCTCCTCCAATCCCTGCCTAAGCCCATGGCAATATCCTCCATATTTCTCCCCCACGTGAGCTTCGACGACCTTCCGGCCGACGCAGTGATCGAGACTCGGATCGCACTCAGCGTGACTCGGTCCATCCCGGCCATACGACAGTCGTTGAAGGCCATGACCGAGTCAACTCGTTTGGTGGCCCTTGTCGTTGATATGTTCGGCCTAGACGTCTTCGCTATGGCTAAGGAGCTCAACGTCTTGCCCTACGTTTTCTACCCTTGCAATGCCCTGACCTTGTCGTTGGAGTTCCATTTGCCCAAGCTTGACAAAACGACGATGTGCGAGTATCGTGATTTGCCCGAACCGGTAAAACTACCCGGGTGTGTACCGGTCCAGGGATGGGATCTCATGAACCCGGTTCAACACAGAAAGAAACCGATTTATAAAGAGGTAATTAATATGCTCAAACAGTTACATGATGCTGCTGGGTTAATTATCAATACATTTGTCGATTTAGAACCGGGGGCTTTAAAAGCTCTCAAGGAAAGATTCTATAATAACCCACCGGTTTACCCAATCGGACCGGTGATCCAGACCAGTTCATTTGCTTTTGACTCTGGTCAGTGTCTAAGTTGGTTGGACAAGCAGCCACAAAGATCGGTTTTGTATGTTTCATTTGGCAGTGGTGGGACCCTCTCGAAAGAGCAAATGACGGAATTAGCCCTGGGGCTTGAGATGAGTGGGACCAGATTTCTTTGGGTTGTCAAAAGTCCACATGATGAAGAAGCAAGTGCCACTTACTTTGGTGTGGATAGCAACAAAGACCCTTTTGATTACTTACCAAAAGGGTTCTTGGAAAGGACTAGAGATGTGGGTTTGGTGGTAAGCTCTTGGGCCCCGCAGGTTCCGGTCCTGAGCCATGGCTCGACCGGTGGGTTCTTGTCGCATTGTGGTTGGAACTCAACACTTGAGAGTATTGTTCATGGTGTGCCTTTAATTGCGTGGCCATTGTTTGCTGAGCAGAGGACAAATGCGGTTTTGTTAGCCCAAGATGTGAAAGTGGCCATTAGAGTCAAAGTCAACGACAAAGGCTTGGTGGGACGTGAGGAGATTGTTGGGTGTGTGAAGGAGTTAATGGGAGGAGAATTGGAAGGGAAGCTGATAAGGGAGAGAATGAGAGAATTGAAGGAGAAGGCAAGTTTGGCTTTGAGTGAACAAGGCTCTTCAGCCAGATCACTGGCTGAGGTTGCTCAAGTGTGGGTCAATAATAGCCTAAATAGTTGAGGGGCAGATTAGTAAATGTATAATGTGATAAATGTTGCATAATCTAGCGGTATGAATTGACACTAAGTTTATTCAGGGTTAAAGTACATTTTCCTTGTTTGTGTGTTGTTTCTTTCTTTCTTCTCTCTCTTATTTGTTTTCGTTGTTCGTCTTTGAGTGCGCCTTTTAATTATATAAATAGGAAATGTAAACTCATTAAGTGTAAAATTATTGTTATTTTATTTCCTCACTTTATAAAAATAAGATAAGATATGAATAAGAGAAAGTAATATCAACTCTCAATCTACTCTCCCAATACTCTTTGTAAAACCATACATCAATTAAATTTTAATAATTTAGTTAAATTTCTTAATAGTTAAACACATTTTTTCAGATGGATACACATATATATAGCTTTATTTGTCTTTTTGTAAAATCTTTTCTTTCTTTTTTCTTGAACTACATTTTGTGAAAATCTTGTTCGTGAAGCTTATGAAATTGCAAGTTGTATTATGATTAATCTATTGTTGGGTTAGGTTGTGATAAAAAATGACGAGACCACTATAATGGGTATATATTTTTTATTTGAAGGGAGGCAACATTGTGGTTTGTGGCATTACAAATTACAAGTTGTATTATAATTAATCTATTATTGGTTTAGTTTGTGACAAGAAATGGCAAGATCACTATAATGGATTTATTTTTTTTATCTGGAGGGAGGCAAAATTGTGGTTTTTAGCATTACAAATTGTACAATATTGTGAAATCTATTTATATGGAACCCAGTATTTGTTTATGTGAATGTAGATTTCTCAACATTATTGTCGTATATGTTTTTCACATTTCCAAAGGAGAAAGCCGCTAGCTTTTCTATATTAGGCTGTTTTGGTAGGAGGAATCAAATAATGGAAGGCTAGATAAAGCATGAGTGAAGGAGAGCATAAAAAAGGGTTCCGATTGATGTTTTTCCCAAAGTTATAATTTGGTATTAGAGGAAGGAAAGATGTTGATTGTCTACTCTTTTGTTTAGTTTTATAAGAAGAAAATAAGAGAGAAATAGTTCAGTTTTATTTGTTTAGTTTTATCTGTAAAATTATAACTTTACCTTTATGAAAAAAAAACTATAAGGTTATTGAGTATATTAATTTTCGTATCAACAAAGTTAATATATTAAAAAGAACAATTTTTTTTGTGATTACATTCTATCTTAAACCGTTAACATTTTGAAATGATTGTTTTTTGTGGACTTAAAAGGGATTCATAATTTTACTTGTGCTTTTTAATCCAATCAAAAAAAGATTATTTTTCACCTTCTCCGTCTCAAATTCTCAATCCCTCAATTTTTATCCACCCACCCTTCTGTATCTCTAACTAAACACACCCTAAGGCCATCGTCTAGTTGGCTCTGGATCTCGAAAAATTTACTCATAGTGCTCTCTTACCGTGCGATTCAAATGCTAAGATTTCAAGACACATATAATTTTGTTCACGAAAGCAACATCAAATCTATATATGTCTAACTGACAAACGATTACAATATGAATTGTGTATAGTTAAAAATTTTCTCTTACCGAATGGATACATCAACGTCTCAGGCAATACCATTTGCTTAGCCTACCAACATAGGATAAATCCTAAAATTTGACTTGGATTTTTTCTTCTCAAGAATTTATTGACTAATAGTATAGAACCCATAGAAAATAATAATTTTCTTCTAGGAATCACTAACCAATTTGGGTGTAAGAATCTCCAAAATTTTCTTTCCAACAATTAATTAACCCATAGAAAATAATAATTTTCTTTTAGGATTATAAATAAATTTGGTTTAGAATTTTCTTTTTAATAATTTACTAACCGGTGGTATATAATCAATAGAAATAATAATTTTCTTTTAGGAAGTACTAGTCAATTTGCTATAAAATTCTTTAACATTTTCTTTTTAAAAGTTTACTAACCGATGATATAATTTTCAAAATTTTCTTTCTAAGTATTTACTAACTGATGATATAGAATTCACAGAACTATCAACTTTATTTTCTGGGATTTCTAGCAATTTGGTAAAGAACATAAAACTCCGTAAACAGTAGACTCATACATATGATAAAAGAGAAAAAAAAAAAAAAAAAACCTTTCCTGACAAAAAACGTTAGCACACCCCTTTTTTTTTCCTCTTTCAATATGTGGTTATTAGGCTGTTCAATAAGGCTGATACACCAACATTGACAAAAGCACCAACCGGTAAAACTAACGGCGTAATTGTTTTTTTTAATAGATATATATTATGTTTAAATATAACGTAAACTTTTTTTTAAATATAAAAGTTTTATGTTAAAATATAATATATTTTTTATAATATTTTAAATATATTTATTATTTTAAAATATTTTAAAAATAAATATTTTAAGATTTATTTACATCATTATTTTATCTAATTTTTGTTATTTATTTTTATTAATTATATCAATTTTTTAATTCTAAAATACAATTTAAATATTTTTATCTAAATATATATTATATTCAAATACAAAACAAATACTTTTCATCAAAATACAAAATATATTCAATGTATTGTATTTAAACGTAAGCAATACATTTATCAAAGGCGTTATAAAATTGTTAAACTAATGTCGGCAACTGAGAATTTTAATCGGAAAACCAATGCTTTCGACTTGATATTAGGTTGAAACCGAAATTAACTGAGCTAATACATATATATTTTTATTTTAAATTATATTCGATTAGCTGATAATTAAGCAAGCAAGTCCAAATGAGTGAGTAAAGTTAAGGTAGAACACGCTGTAAGGGGCCATTTAGGGAAGATTCTAAGATATGTTTTGAAAGTTGGAGAAAAAAGAATTCCTCCACAAAACAAACGAACCCACACCTACTCACATGTCACTGTGAATGCCACCGCGAGCCCATCCTCCACCATCACGAGAAATTTGAGCATCACAGCCTCCCTCCTCCGTCGCGAGCCCAACCTCCACTAGTTGAACCACCAGGTGAGCAAACCCAAGCTGCCGTGAACCACATAGCCATCCGACCCACTCTCCCCCCGCCATCCCCTACCCACAATGCCATCCTCTCAAATACAAACTAGCTTTACCAACCGTGCCCAACCGAAAATTTAGGTCGATAATCGAACCGTAAACCTTCCTAGTAGGTCAGATGTTGGTTTTAGCTTGTAAGGATTTCAATTGTTAGTCTCAGACCGAAATCGAAACGACCGAAGTTCTAGTGGTTACTGTGTCTTGCTTCTCACAAAGATTAATAATCAAACATACTATATAAGATATGATTGATTATTCTGTCTTGGTTCTCATACATATCACAAATCAGACACATACTTCAATATAATTGGTTATATCATGTCATAAATTACCAATCTAATATGCTTTAACATGATTGGCTATTACATGCTCTTATGGATCGACAACCATTCCTTTTTTTTTTTTTTTTCCCCTTTTTTAACTTCTTGATACACCCCCACGAGTGGTCTCTCTCTCTCTCTCTCTCTCTTTCCTTTTAGTATTATTTTTCCCTTACCGTGCATATTACGCTTTATTTATTTATTTTTTCTATCTTCACTTTTTCCCCCCACTTTTGATCTCTTTCTCTCATGTTTGCCATATGCGTGCTCTTAATACAGTACTTATCCTCCTCCTCCTCCTTTTTCTTGTCTCCTCTCTCTCTCCTTCTGTGATCGTCCTTCTTTCTTTGTCCCAGTCCTCCCTCACTTTCTCTTCCCTCCCTCTTTTGTTTAATTTAATAGTTGTAACACATATATATATATATTTTTCCATCAACGAAGCCATGCAAAATGCCGAACTTTGCCTTTTCCAAAATTCTCTTTTTTTTTTATCATGTTTTCCTCTAAAGTCCTCATTTATTTTTTATTCCTACAAAAAAAAAAAAAAAAAACACATACATTAAACTAATTAAACTAACAAAATACTTGAGAACTTACAATTATTTTGACTCAAATTTAGTTAATTTTTAAGTAAAATACTTGTTCATTACAAATATATCATGCAGATGAGAAAAAAGACATGATACTTCGTACTAATTCATCACAAACATATCATACTTAAAACTTAATGTTTGTTAGGTTTTTCAGTGTTGACATTTATAACAATTTAGGAAAAACTAGAAATTTTAGGAAGGTTTTATGCAGGTTCATTAGTTCAGTGAAGGTGTGTTGTATATGATGTTATAACACCAACTGTAACATACAAATTTAGCAGTGTAGTGCATGTGTGCTACAGGATGTTACAATACCTGCTTTAACATCGTGAAGGTCTGTTACAAATCGTGAAGATCTTTTAAATTTTGACTTGGACTGAGAAAATCATAGTAAATCAAGTATAAATAGGATTTGAGAAGATATTTAAGATTTGGATAAGTCTGAAGAAGGAAAAACTAATTTAAATTTGATTTTCTAATCCTATTTAAGGTGCCGTTTGGCAACAACATTGTATTTTAATTTTACTCAAATGCAATACAATTTTACACCAAACACAAATTTTACAACAATATTACGAAAATAATTACTATTCAAAATATTTTTAAAACAATCACATCAACTTTTCAACTCCACTATTTATTCTACTTTTACCAATCACATCAACTTTTCAACTCTAAAATACTTTTTATCCAAATACACATTTCATTCAAATACAAAACAAATACTTTTCAACCAAATACAACATTCAAAAAACAAATTTCATTCAAATACAATCAAAATGCAATACGTTTACCAAATGTCCCCTAAATTAGGATTATATAAAATCCTAAGATTTGTTTATATAAAGTGCGATTTTAATTAGGAAAATGTGCAGATATATTTGGAAGTGGATCTAGATAATATTTAGAGAATATATGTGTTTTAAAATTCAGAAGATTTGAAATTTGAATTTTTAAAGGTGTTACGGAGGATGTTGTGACACTGTATGTAATATCTTCAAAATTCAAAATAAATCCGAGATTTTAAAGGAGATCTTTGGAGTTTTATATTAACACTCAAAATATTCGTCCTTGAGACAGAAAGAAAGAGTTGAGATCGTGTGATTTTGAGTCCTTGGTGATTTTGAAGCTTTATGTATTCTTTGTGTTTTTCGGGAGAAAGATTTGAAGTTTTCGAAAGGAGATAATAGCAGTCGATTACTGAATGAGTTCATTAACTGGATTTAAAACGACCGGCGGCAATATCAGAGAAAGAGTCTTAGATTGCATAAGTCCATTAGTACTTGTAATATTTTGATAGTTAGTACAGTGTTCAACGTTTGGACGTGACCTCGAAGAGTAGGGAAACTGAACCTCGTTAAATTGTCTATATTATTTATTTACTTATTTTTGATAATTAATTAATTAGATTAATTAATTAAATCGGATAAATAATATAAAAACAGATCTATAATGTTTAAGTTTTATCTTTTAACCGTTATCAATTCATATTTATATTTTGTTTTGTAAGCCATATGTAGTGCAATAGCGTATCCAGCTTATTGATTGCTTTTAAACGTATTTTACGCTCTTCTTGTCACTTGGATAAGTATGTTTTAATGCAAAAGAATCAGGGGTAGGTGTGTTTTAAAAAAAAATATTGGTCTATTTAGTGATTGATTTTACATACCAATCAAAGATCGAAAGCATAAATTGCTTTCCTAAAATAAAATCACCAAGAATCTGCCACTTTTGGTAATAACTTAAATACAAAGATTTCTCATTTTGTCCGGCATAAATTTCAGTTGAGTATATAAATGGACGAGCAACATAGTGAGAGTTATCAACAAAAAAAAAAAAACCCATAAAGTAGTTAAAGCTAAAAAAAGAAAAAGAAAAAGAAAAAAAATCTTCCTGTCATTGTTTGTCACTAAACCAAACTCTAGCCATGGAAGATATCCAAAAAAGCTCACCAGTACCCCACATTGCCATTGTGCCAACACCGGGAATGGGCCATCTTTTCCCACTAATCGAGTTTTCCAAACGACTTGTCGTCCTTCATGATGTAGCCGTCACCTTCATTGTCCCCAATGATGGCTCATCCATGGAACTCCAAAAGAAGCTCCTCCAATCCCTCCCCAAACCCATCTCATTCGTCCTTCTTCCGCCGGTGAACTTTGATGACCTCCCCGAGGACTCCGTGATCGAAACTCGCATTGAACTCACCTTGACTCGCTCACTCCCTGCCCTACGAGAGTCCCTCAAGGCCATTATGGCCGAGTCAACTCGCTTGGTGGCCCTTGTCGTAGACGTGTTTGGTCCAAGCGCCTTTGACGTCGGTCGAGAGCTTGGTATCTTGCCCTACATTTTCTTCCCTACGACAGCAATGGTTTTGTCGTTTTTCTTCTACCTGCCAAAGCTTGACGCAAGTACATCCTCCGAGTACCGACACTTGTCCGAACCGATCAAATTACCGGGTTGTCCACCGGTTCAGGGACGCGATCTTTTCAACCCGCTTCACGATAGAAAGACCGAGACCTATAAGTCATTTGTTCGTATGGCGGACCGGTACAAATTGGCTAATGGGATCATGATCAACAGCTTTACGGACTTAGAACCAGGTGCTTTCACGGCTCTAACTGAAAAAATCCACAATAACCCACCGGTTTACCCGGTCGGGCCAATGATACAAACCGGTCCACACATCGGTTCTTCGACGGACCAATCTGGGTGTTTGAGTTGGTTGGACAAGCAACCCAAAGGTTCAGTGATGTTTGTCTCATTTGGAAGTGGTGGGACCCTCTCTCACGAGCAGTTGACTGAACTCGCTTTTGGGATCGAAACAAGTGGCCAGAGGTTTATTTGGGTCGTGAAGAGTCCAAATGAGAAGTCTTCAGAGGCCGCTTTCTTTAGCCTAAAAAGCGCCAAAAATCCACTTGACTATTTGCCCAAAGGCTTCCTGGAAAGGACCAAGGAGGTGGGCCTAGTGGTGGAGTCCTGGGCACCCCAGGTTCAGGTTCTGAGCCATGGTTCGACCGGTGGATTCTTGTCCCACTGTGGCTGGAACTCTACACTGGAGAGTGTCGTCAATGGCGTGCCTTTGATCGCGTGGCCTCTCTACGCGGAGCAGAGAATGAATGCTGTGCTTTTGGCTGAGGAGTTGAAGGTGGCTTTGAGGGTGAAACCGGACGAGAAAGGGATTGTGGGTCGTGATCAGATTGCTAAGTATGCGAAAGAGTTGATGAAAGGAGAAGAGGGAAAGTTGCTGAGAAACAGAATGAAGGAACTTAAGGAAGCGGCGAAAATGGCTCTGAGTGATGAAGGGTCATCTACCAAATCGCTTGCGGAGGTTGCTCAGATTTGGAAAAGCCACAAGAATTGATAATATAGAGGAGAACAGACTAGGATTGGTTAAGGTTGTTTTTGTTGATATTGTGTGTGTGCGTGTGTTTTTTTTTTTTTTTTAAAATCAAATGTGGTAGTAAATTGTCTTTATAAGTAAAGTAATTTTCATTTCTATATATTACAATCAGTTACAGAATTAGCCTTCTAATTCGAGGACGTATATTAACGGTGATTATTATTATTTATAAAAATAGATGTTATGAAAAGTATAAAAAGAGAATCCTAATATCTTAAAAAAAAAAAACCAAAAACAAACCTTTTTAATTTGGACGAATGTTTATTTTTAAAAATAAAAAAAGTCTTCTTTAAAATTAAAAAACCTTTTCTATTTATAAGATGAAAGATTATTTAGATGGATAAAAAAAAGTCTTTTTTTATATTTAGAAGTCAAAATTTTTTGATATTAAAATTTAAAAGATTTACATTAAAAAAAAAAAAAAGAAGAAAAGAACGCTTTAGCCCAAAATGGAATATTTCTACGTCCGGTACTATAATGATTGACTACGAGTTTTGACGCTGGAAAATTTATGGATATACGACAATAATTCCCTGATGAAATTATTTTCGCAAATATATTTCTATTATTTTGAAAATAAATATATTTCTATTTAAATATTATTTTTCTTCTCATTTTAACCTTTAATTAGTTTTTTATTTGATTTGGTATGATGGCCAAAATCTTTTGCATATATTTAAAAAATGCTCTTTTTTTTTTCTATTCATTTCTATTTTTCCCCTTTGTTTTTGTTTCGTAAACTCATATTTTTATATTTTCAAAAACACGCCCTTATCATGTACATATCATTTTTCTTCGTATATGTATTCGTTGCTTAGTTTTTTATTCGCTTCGTTCTCTCTCAAATATTGTTTTCCTAAATATATTTTTTATTTATCTACACATATATAAGATTAAGGTATCGTTTGATAAAAAAATTATATTTTAATTTTATTCAAATGTAATATAATTTTATATCAAACACAAATTTTTTAATAGCATTACGAAAATAATTATTAATTAAAAGTTTTTTAAAATAATCATATCAATTTTTTAACTTCATTATTTATTTCTATTTTTACCAATCATATCAGCTTTCTAACTCTAAAATATTTTTTATCCAAACATATATTTCATTCAATTACAAAACAAATAAAACATTAAAAAAATAAATTTCATTCAAATATAATCAAATAGAATATGTTTACTAAACGCCACCTAAAATGAATTATACATTTTGACCCAAGCATGCGTACGTGTGTCACCACTTTTTTCTTTTAAAAAAATCTCAAAATTTTTAATTTGCCTTCATAAATAATACATTTTTCTAATATGTCCCATCGAAACTAAATTTCTCAATGTATCTTGTAGTCACTTCCTCTTGGCCTTTTACATAAGGACCCGTCTTGGAGATGTCTGAAGATAGTGTTTGGAAAGTTATTGACGTTTGACTTTTGAAAATGTTTATTTATGAGAAAAAACTATTCGAAATAAAAAGTGTAAACGTTTGAAAAAAAAAAATATTGATTTTATTTTATTTTTTAAAAAATTATAATCAATTTTAAAAAATTATTTTATTTAAACTTTAAATAATAAAGTTATGGATATTTATAATTTAAGTTATTGTAAATATTTATAGATATAAATAATAAAAAATAGTTATAAATTAAAAAAAAGGGACAAAATAAGTTTTCAAAACTTTCACTAATGATTCGTGTAGTAAACGTATTGCGTTTTAATTATATTTGAATATAATTTATTTTTTGAGTATTGTATTTGATTAAAAAAATATTTGTTTTGTATTTGAATGAAATGTGTGTTTGGATGAAAAATTTTAAAGTTGAAAAATTGATGTAATTGATAAAAGTATAGATACAAAATTAGAATTAAAAAATTGATGTGATTATTTTAAAAAGCTTTTAAATAATAATTGTTTTCGTAACACTGTTGACATGAATTATATTTGAATATAAAACTTTACATTTAATGTAAAATTACATTATATTTGAATACAACAATATTAAAAAAGTTTGTGAAACAAGCACTAACGTTTTCGAACGCTACCCTTTTAAATGCTTACCTCACTTAAACCTTTTTCTTTTTGGCAATTTTCTCGAATACCATCATTTTCTTTGTAATTTGCTTCCGCTAACACTATTTTCCCCCTTGATATAAAAAGATTTTCTTTTTTCTATTATTCATTCATTTACCTATTTTATCGTTTTGTTATCAAGAAACATTTAGATAGAAATACATTTAAATGAAAATATTTTAGATAAAAAATTATAGAAAAAATATTTGAATGATCAAAATGTAATTTTCCTAACCTTTAAAATTTTGCTTAAAAAATCATAAATAATAACAGTTTTATAATATTTCATACTATTATAATAATTGTAATGAAAAAAAAAAAAAAAGAAATGTTGGGAACGTTCAAAACAAACACATTCTTAAACATTCCTTGCTTGCCTTTTTTAATTTGGAAGGAGGAAACCATTGGAGACAAGAAACGACATGTAGTTTAATCCAGACGAAGAACCTTAGAAAGAGGTTGCTCACTCCCGCGCCTTATTCAACCGAAAAAAAAAAAAAAAAAAAAAAAAAGAGAGGAAAAGGCTCATTCCCGTCCCTCTCAATCCTCCTACATCCTCGGAGAGCTGTCGCAGAGTCGCAGAAGAAGGTTCAGGAGAACTGTACTGTACGGACATGGAGAAATCTTTGGTCGATTTGGATAACGGCACCACTTGCTCATCCTGGAACTATTCTGGCCAAAGATTAGCCGCCGGTTCCGTCGACGGCTTCCTTTCCATCTTCGACTCGCGCGACCGGGCGACTTCTTCCTCCTTCACTTGCACTTCCAAATCGCGGGTTCGTGTTTGACCTTCCTCTTCTTCTCCTTTCCCTCGTTGTCGCATTTTCTCGAACAGTTGGTGGACATGTTTTGGTCCGTGTTGCACGGGACTGGATTCTTGGAAATGTAGTCGGAAACTTGGGATGAGAGACGATTTGTTTGGAAATTTTCGGTTATTGATGTTTCTTTGTTTCATTGAATGGGAAATTAGCGTAGAAAATTCAAAATTTTCTCTTGCGAGTGTAAAAGCTGGATTTCGGATTCTTAATTTGCTGAAATTAGTAGTTCTCACAAAAGCTCATTTAGTTCAGTGCTGATTTAAATCGTTTTATTTTTTTCATTTTATTTTTGTCGAGGAGCTTGATTTTCACCTCTGTGTATCCAATATTAAACCATTTGGCAAATGGTTGAATGTGTTATGGAAATGGAAGTGCTTTGCATTATAATTCATGTGAAGCTTGTATTTGGTGTTTAGTGGTGCTTGTAATTAGAAATTTAGACTATCACTGACCGTCAAATTGTGCTGAGATTGAAAATATTTGTTGGAATAGCTCATATTTAGCAAAATTGGCCTGTGTATATACCCTCTGTTGAATTTTAGAGATGGAGAGAAAGAGCAGTAGGAGAAGTGTGTTGGTTTGCCTTTCATTTGTATAATGTTTTGCATATTTGATTGTTCTCCCTCGTTTTCTTTCCTGCCATCTCGTCTCTTTTAGGTACATGAAACTGGTATTGTCAAGGTTGTTTGGATTCCTCCGGAATATGGCGACGCAGTTGCATGTGTTTGTGCTGATGGGACTTTGTCATTGTGGGAGGAGGTTGTGGAAGGTACTAATTCGATTCACCATCTTGTTTGACACCGAGTTGCATCCATTTCAAGATTTTTGTCTTGGGTTTTGTAAAAGTTGTACTTACTTTTATAGGGTACTTCAGCAGCTACCTTGAAAGTTAGATTTAGCATATATGTTGAATAAATTTTCTGTACTCGTGAAGGTTTCATTGTTGTCTTCTGTCTATTATTGGTTTTCAGACGCACAACCCCTTCAGTGGAAGCTTTTCAAAAGCTTTAAAAGCAATTCTTCTCAAGTGCTAGATGTTCAATTTGGAGTTTCCCTCTCTGGCTTGAAAATGGTGAGATTAATCAGATTACTGTTTTGTTCTAATTTTATGTTGTAGTTTTTACTTGTAGCACTAACGCTAAATTGAAATGACTACTGATGCTTGAGTAGCGATCTCAGATAATTTCATATGGTGCTATTTCGGTTGATTCCTTCGGAGAGATTTTTTGAAACTTGTCCTGCAAATCATTATTTTTTTCCCATGTGAGAACAAGTTTGCACATTTATAATATGATAATATGTAACCTAGCAATATTAGCGGCTAGCATTTCAAGAGGGTGTGTGTGTGTGTGTGTGCAGCTAGCAATATTAGCGGCTAGCAATATGCGCACGTGCGTGCATGTGTGCGCTCATGTATAGATCTTATTCTAACAATTGTTTATAGGTTGCTGCTTATTCAGATGGCCACATCAGAGTCTATGAGCTCTTAGATCCCCTGGAATTGAAGAATTGGCAACTTCAGGTATTATCTTATCTAATTCAGGCATTCAGCTACAACTAGCCTTTTCATGTTAGAATTCAGGCGTTCAGCTTGTACGTAACTACAGAACTATGTCGTAAAGCTTTGTTGGAAAAATACCAAATATTTGGTTTGTATTAAGAGACATGTGCTCATTAGTCTCGGCGTGTTGAATTTCTAATGACCACGTTACTGAAACTCGAGTAGAGAAAAAGGGAAAAAGAATCTTATTACCAACATCTTTTCAATTATCCATTTTGGCCAGGCTGAATTTCAGAATGTCAGTGACTCAGTATCTACATTGGGTAAAGCCTCGTGTATGTCTGCATCTATTTCATGGAAACCGCAAAGAGGTGAAAGCCAAGAATCAAGTTTTGCTTTGGGTTTTAATTCAGATGCTCAACAACTTAATTCCTCCAAGGTAAGCATTTCTGCCCATCTTTGCTTTATCTTTTCCATTTTGTGTAACAAAATTCCTATGGACAACAATTGCTTCTTTGTGGCTATTTTTCATAAGATCCCCTTTCAAAAACAGTTGCAAAGATTAGCATCTATTACTTAGTTATCCACTAATATTACAGATTTGTGACTGGTGGATGGTTGATCAAAATTATTGTCCAGAATAATCACATTCACATCAACTGGCGTTCAACAGGTCTAATCACGGTTAATCTTGTTATATATCTCTACAGGTATGGGAATTTGATCAGGCTCATCAAAGATGGCTTCCAGTAGCAGAATTGGCGTTGCCTGGCAACAAGGGAGATCAGGTCTATTCTGTTGCATGGGCACCAAATATTGGCAGGTAAGAAATGCTATAATTTTACATATTTAAAAAAGGAATATTTCATAACCATATGTTATGATTGCAAAGTGGAAGTCTGATTTTACTTTGCCATTTACTGTAGCATTCAATTTATGCAACAAATGGATCGAGATCCTGTCATGTCTTTCATCTGCTTTTGTTTTATTGGGGAAAGGAATGGTAAGGTGAAGCAATTTGACATTAATAAATTACCCGAATCTGATTACTCAGGCCGTATGAGGTAATTGCTGTTGCCACCCACAATGGAATAGCACTATGGCATCTTGGATTGATCCCTGACACAGATGGAAGGCTCTCAGTGGAGCAAGTTGCATTGCTCTCTGGTCATGAAGGCGAGGTATCAATATTGACAAAATTTAATAACCGTAATCTTTTTTTGTTTTTTGCTTTTTATAACCGTGGAGTCCAGGACTTTGCCCCGACTAATCCACGGGACCCATGCAAAGCGCTCCCTCCACATGGATCAGGTAAATCTTGGCCTTTGGCCTGCAGGTGAAGATGATGATTAAAATACTAAGGGGGCGTTTGGAGAAAGAATTGCATTTTAATTTTACTCAAATACAATACAATTTTACACCAAACACAAATTTTGCAACAGTACTACAAAAACAATTATTATTTAAAACATTTTTAAAACAATCACATTAACTTTTCAACTCTACTATTTATTTCTACTTTTACCAATCACATCAACTTTTCAACTCTAAAATACTTTTCATCCAAACACACATTTCATTCAAATACAAAACAAATACTTTTCAACCAAATACAACATTCAAAAAACAAATTTTATTCAAATACAATCAAAATGCAATTCGTTTACCAAACGTCCCCTAAATGAACAATCACGCATGTCAGTGAAGACCCACCCATGACTATTTGATAAAATATTTTCTATTATAACTCACTTGGAAGCATTAGTTGATTCGTTCATTCGTAGTTGTAACAATACTTCCGTGCCAACTTCCATAACTATTTACGTATGTCCATAAGAACACATTTATGCCTAATAAAATGGGCAATATAAACGCAGAAACTATGAATTTGGAGAAGGTTCCTGAGAAAATGTCAAGCGCAGCTTGTTGGTAAAAATATTTGCTTGCTTTTACTTTGTAAAGAATGGCAGCTGCTCATTGGATATCATGTTCTCTTTATGGTCAGGTATGGCAGATGGAATGGGATATGAGTGGAATGACCTTGGCAACCACTGGAAGCGATGGAAAAGTTAGGTTGTGGCAGTCGAACTTGAAAGGTGTTTGGCATGAACAAGCTGCATTTGAACCCACCACTTAACTACATGGTGTTCTCTCTTTAGTATAAGAAACGGCCGTCTAAAAACTTGTACACATTTGTTTTCTTACAATGGTTTAAGTAGTATTTTAAAATGAACTATAATAATTTGTAATTGACCGAGTTTTTTATAGCTAATTTAGATCAATGAGAGAGCGGAAAGAGAGAACACTTGGACAAACTCTGATTGTTATAATGTAGCACACTTTTCTCTTGTTTATTACTTAGTTCTTCCAAGAACAATTGCAACCAAATCATCTATTTGCTTGCTTCAGTCACAACTACATATTCTGCTTCAGTAGTCAAGAGTACAACTATTTTCTACAGCTTTGAAACTCTACTAACTGCCATGCCACACAAAGTGTAAACATATTCAGTAGTGCTCTTTCTACCATCAATGTCTTTAGCCAAATCAACATCTATATAACCTTGTAATACCAAGTTGACTTCTTGAAATACAAAGCTAAACCTACAGTACCTCTTATATATCTAAGAATCCACTTCATGGCCTCTTAATACTGTTTGCATGGATTGCTCATGCACCTACTCATAACTCCCACTACATGTGCAACGTATGGTTTGGTACACACTAAGGCATATATAAGATTGTCTATAGCGGAAGCATAAGGCACCTTAACCATGTGGTCTCGTTCCTACTGTGTGGTCGGTGATTGCTCCTTTGACAACTTGAAATAACTACCCAAAAGAGCGCTCACGGGCTTCACATTATAATAAATCTACTAAGTACCTTGTTCTCATATTCTTTCTGTGACAGTTTTAAGCCATTACTATTCCTTGTAATTCTCACTCCAAGAATTTGCTTTGCAATACCCAAATCCTTCATTGCAAACTTCTTAGACAACTCCTTCTTCAGTTTGTTAATTTTTTGTTTGCATCCACCTACTGTCAGCATGTCATCAACATAAAGCAACAAAATGATTTAAAAGTCATCGAAATTCTTCGCATAACATTAATGATTTGCTTGATACCTTAAGAAGCCATTGCTACTTATAAGACTATCAAATTTCTTGTACCATTATTTAGGAGCCTATTTGAGACCATACATGCTTTTTTGAAGTTTACAAACCATGTTCTACTTGCTCCGTATTTCAAAACCTCGTGGCTGCTTCATGTAAATCTCCTCTTCCAAATCACTATAGAGAAAAGTGGATTTAACATCTAACTGTTTCAGGAATAAGTCTTCCTTTGTCACCAGCACAAGTATTATTAATTGTAATTAGCTTCACCACCCAAGAAAAAAATTTAATTGTAGTCAATGCCATATTTCTATTAAAACCCTTTCACCACTAGCCTTACATTGTACCATTTACTGCCATCATGCTCTTCTTTTATCTAGTATATTTATTTATTGTGTAAAACCTTCTTATCCTATAGTAACTTTATCAATTACCATGTTTGATTGGACATCAATGAATCTATCTCATCATTTATGACTAACTCCCACTTGACTAATTCTTTAACTAGTATGGCTTTATTATAGCTCTCTAGTTCACCTTTATTAGTCAACAAAATATAGTGCAAAGAGGGAGAATACCTCTATAGTGGTCTGATAGTCTTGCTAAACCTCTTGATTATAGTAACAGGAGTGCTATGGTTTTCTTCTAAAGCTATATTTTCTTGATCTTTACTTTGTTTTATTCTTAACTTCCATTGCAAGAAGTCCTTTAACAAAATCACTTCAGGCCACTTATCTTCAGAACCTGTACTACTAAAGTCACAGCTATTTTTGTCCTTATACATGACACCTTTGTTAAAGATCACATTCTTATTATTGATAATCTTTTGGTTTTGATTATCCTAGAAAAGATAATCAAACTTAAGTCCACCATAGCCAATGAAAAACATATTTTAGATTTTGCATCGAGTTTACTTTTAGTAATAGAGTTAATATGAATATAGAAAACACAACTAAACACTTTCAAATAACAAAAGGTTTATCTTTTTACCACTCCAAACTGTAGGAAAATTGAAAAACGTATATAACAGAATTTTAAAAATTTTTCTAAAAGATTGTATTAACTTGTGTTATCATATACAATAAATCATACAATAATCTAAATATCTTGTGAGAAAAACATCAAGAATGCCAGAGGATGTGACTGGAAAAGCTTCAACTAACTAGTTTTTTTTACTATTCTTTAATTTTTGAACGGTAGAGTGTGTCGGCGGTTGGTTTCTCAATTAGTATTTGCGCAGAACTCTAGCAATTTATTATTATGAGTGGGGGTTATAATAATGAATTCACTTACCTAAATTTATGTGGTCTGAGTAAAATAGGAGTCCCAAGGGTCCTATTTATAATGAATAGATTTGGTGGATTTCAAATTTGAATAAGATATTTGAAAAAGATTTTTTTCTCTCCTCCTTCCATAATTGGCCTTTTTTTCCTACCCTGAAAAGCACAAAAAATACCCACTTTAGATATAAGATATTCAAAATTTGATTTAAATATCAATTTTCATTTATCTTGTAATTTTATTTGTCTGGATAATGTTCTATAAATTTAATTTGAATTTAAAATAAAATCATGACAACTTTATTTAAATTAAATAATTATGTAATAATTATCAAAATAAAATCAATAAAGAGAAAATCTCTTTCTTTCCCTTGTCCTCAAAAAATATGCCTAATCCTAGTAGACAAGGATAAGATTTCGTTTCACTTCAAATTCAAATTTAAATCTCCATATTTAATTTAAAACAATTATTTAAATAAGATTATTTATATTTTTAAATTAATTATTCAAATAAGTAATTTATATCATATTATCTCAAAAATAATTGCAATCAATTTAAATTTCAAATCTTATTTTTTAAATAAATATTTATCCAATTAATTGAATAAAAAAAGTTCTCATTCTACCCTAGCAAAAAAAAAAAAAAAAAAAAAAAGCCTACACCTATAAAGAGATGAACTAGATTTTTCTCTTCTTTAAGTCCAAGAATTAAAACCATAAAAAATATCCTGATCAATTACCATCCTTTAAGAAATTGTACGGAGCTAGTAAACATACCAATTAAACATATATAATGTAGACTCCAATAATTTATGTAATTAATTATTCTATATCAAATAAATCAATTACACTAATTTCAAAATCAGATGACTGTAAACCTAAAACTGCACTATCAATTATACACCTATTACATAAGCTAATGAATAGCCACAGTCTAATGACCTTCTTATATATGTAACACCTTCATATGATATCCATGATCAAGTTAAGATTAAAGTCCGTTTATCTTTTTGAGCGCGCTATCTTAAATATATATTATATATCTAACAAGAAAATGATTATTTATCATATATGAATGGAAATCATTTGTCAAGCAAACGACCTAAGGCCTTGTTTATTTTCATATCCTGTATAATGTCGTTAAGAGGATAACGTTTACTCCTTATTAGACTTATAATTTCATATCTATAAGCAAGCTCTTCATTGAATATAAGTCATGTTCCTATCGAACTGGTCTAGTAGTTTACTACTTTGAGATGCTTTAGCCTTTAGAATATCAAAGTACACAAGTTATATATATGAAGCTATTTACTTACTTAGCATTAAGGTTATTGCATAATAAACGTCAAAAGTAAATTAATTTACTCAAGCAAACTATATAGATTATTTATATTTTGGTCCAAATCTAATACGTTACCATCATTAGATAATATATCTATGTCTCCACTCAGCAGTCAGCTTGCTCTAAATGGTCAAAACAAACAATCTCCCTAATTAGCTTTAAACAACATAATAGTCTTAACATGAATTAGAAGTTCACGTTAACCCCATAGACTATGGGTTATAGATTTAAACTACTTACTTTAGAGTCTTGTCTTCTTGCATACAAAAGACTATTGCATGTAACATTCTAACAGTTTAACATCAAGTAGTTAATTATCTCTATTTGCTTACATTTACTTTAATATGTAAATAAGATGAGGATATATAGCAATGATGTAATGAATAACCTCTAATATATTATTATAAATAAATGAAATACATTAAAATGTCTTTCTCTCTTAAGACATTCTTAACATAAACTTCCCTCAGTAGCTTGAAATTCAAAGTTTTAGAAAGACTTTTGTTGATAAGATGAGATGCAGTATTGATTGCCTCTACCCAAAACATCTTTGGCAACCCCGCATGTAACCTCATGCTCCTAGCATGTTCATTTAGAGTTCTATTCATCCTTTTAGCTACCCTATTCTATTGTGGTTTTTGTAGAATGATTTTCTCATCCTTATCCCATTCTTAGCACAGTACTGCTTGAGATCATCATCTATGTGCTCTCCCCCATTACTAGATTGCAAGCCCTTCACTTTCAAATTTGTCTCATTCTTAACCATAGCTCTCCATCTCTTGAAACTATTTAAGAAATCAAATTTGTTCTCCAATAAGTAAACTCATACCTTCTTGTTTAAGTCATCAATAAACATCACATAATAATTTATACCTTCAAGAGAAGTAATAGTTGAAGGCCCCCACATCTATATGAACCAACTCTAACTTCCCGATCTTAGGCTTGCTACCTACTTTTGAAAAATTGACTCTCTTCTGTTTACCAAAGATGTAGCCTTCACACAAGTTGTGATCAATAATCTTTAAACCTAGTAGTTTTCCTTCAAAGTGAAGCACCTTCATCCCCTTCTCACTCACGTGCTCGAGCTTATGATGTAATAGCTTTGTGTTAGTAGCAGAATCAGCAACTACTATGGTATCCCTGCAACTGGAATTAATGTAAAGAGTTCCAGTCTTATACCCTCGAGTAACAATCATGGCTCTCTTTGTGACTTTCCAACTTCCACCATTAAATGTCACATTGTGTCCTTCATCATCAAGTTATTCCACTAAAATCAAATTGCATATCAATTTGGGGTCTCACCTTATGAATCTTCCACACGGACCAATTATGCATTTTCAAACTAATATATCTAATACTAACAATGTCTAAAGGTTCACCATCAGCCAGATAAACCTTCCCATGATTTCAGGCAATATAGTTCTCCAAAACATCATGATGTACAGTAATATGAAACAATGCTTTTGAATCAATTATCCAAAAATCGAAAGAACTATCAACAGATAAGAGTAAAACATCATGTATCTCATCAGTGATGGTATTAGCATTGTCATTATTCTTTCTGTCTTCATTCTTCTTTGGAGCCCTATAGTTCTTTTTCAAGTGATCCGTTTTGCCATAATTCTAACATTCCATATTCCTTTTAGAATTTCTGTATGTGCTTCTCCCATTCCCCAACTTTCCCTTATTACCATTACTCCTATTGGAATTCCTTTTAGAATTTCTACCCCTATTCTCGACATTAATGGTCGAGTTCGACATTGAGGCTTCTCCAAAATCCTTCCTACGAAATTCTTTGGCCAACATATAATTCCCAACATCAATAAACTTTAATTTTGAATTCTCAATTGAATTGGTAATGGCCATTGTCATAGGTTCCCAACTGTTGGGTAATGAGGCTAGGAGGATTAAGACATAAATCTCATCATCAAATACACTTTCTATGGAGATCAATTGATTCATAACAGTATTGAAACTATTCAAATGCTTCACCACTAAAGCACCTTTTTGCATCTTTAAATCAAAAGAGCTTTTGCATGAGATGTACCTTGTTATTGGCTAAGAGCTTTTCGTACATCTCTGACAAAGCCTTCATCAAACCTATTGTAGTCTTTTTCGTCACTACGTCGTAGGCAATGTTCTTCAATATTGTCAAATGAATCACCCCCAACATTTGTCTATGAAGGAGTTTCCATTCATCATCTGTCATGCCTTCGGGCTTACCTCCTAAGGGAAAATGCAATTTCTTACTATAAAGGTGGTCTTCCACTTGCATCCTCTAAAAGGAATAATCCGAACTATCAAATTGGATGAGACTTAGTGTAGATCCTTCTTCACTCGCCATTGTTCTCAAACCAAACCAAAAGTTATGATACCAATTGCTAAGAATTAGGCACCTTCTAATTCTAGGAGCATTGAGAATGAATTATACCAAAAGAAATTGAAAGCAAAAGAGACACTAAATTTTTATACTAGTTTGCCTAAATTTGAGATTATGTCCTGTTTTTACCGCTACAGATTCTATGATAATGAAGATTATAGATTATAGAGAAATTACTCACACAAAACTCACAATTGTGTTTTCGCAATCTTTCTCTTACAATCTCAGTGTTTGAAACCCTCTAAATTGACTTCTCTCAATAATACAAAGCCCTAAACTAAATCTCTCTTTTAAAACACACAAAAAAGAGGAAAAACATGTTTCCCAAAAAAGTCCTTGAGATTTGGCGCTGTAGCGCCCACTTCAATTTAAACATGGCGCTGCAGTCATAGTCTGCTGCCTTGAGGGCGCCATTGTTATCCAAAAACCAGCTCCCAACAACCTTTTATTTTATTTTTTTTATTGGGCTTGATGGATTTATCTTCACACGTAACAAAATACAGTGCTGTTAAAATTTGGCCTAACCTAGTAATACCTCAAATCAAAGCAAGATCACCTAAACAAAAAAATATGCGTATATGAATATTATGGATCAGATAAAACACCCTCTTTATTAATTTAATCAAGTAGTTGATATTTATATCAGTAGTTTTAATATAATAATGGGAGAAACAGCGTTTACGTCCATAGTAGTTTATTCGGGTAATAAATATTTTTTCTTCCACCTTTGAAACTTGATATTCTTAGCTTATAATAGATGAGGAAAAATACGCGGCGACGTATACAATTAGTACAAAGTAAAAAGTACGCTTGAGAGGGCAATATAAATTTTCATAGTCACTAGATTGGTGATTGAAGACTCGTTCTAAACATTTATTAATGGAGAGACACGTTGAGAATAGATACAGAGCTCTCTAGAAAGTATTTTTATGTGCGAAGCCTATATATACATTATATTTACATACACACACACAAGCATATATATTGAACATCAAATATTTGTATTGCAGATAGTCATCTTATTGAGACTATAAAATTTAAGAGGAAGTAGCTCCACCTCAAAAATCCTATTTATAAGGATTTTGATAGCTTCGCCTTGATTGAAATTTGAAAAAGAATCGCATTTGTGGAGATGACAAACGAAAAAAGCCGAGTTTGTGTTACAGGTGCTTCTGGTTACGTTGGTTCTTGGCTCGTTAAAAAGCTCCTCGAGATTGGTTATACTGTCCATGCCACTCTCAGGAACTTAGGTGATCTCTATCCCTCCCTCTCTCTCTCTCTCTTATATTGTAGCAATATCACCTGTATGAGTTGTCCCTAAACTAATGCAAAAGTCTGGTTTACAGGAGATGAATCAAAAGTAAGCATTTTGAAGTCTCTCCCAAATGCCAAAAGCAAACTTGTACTGTTTCAAGCAGATATTTACAATCCCCTGGATTTCGACCCGGCAATTAAAGGGTGTGAGTTTGTCTTTCATGTTGCCACCCCAATGCAACACAATACTTACAGCAATCAGGTCAGTCTATTTGTTCTTCAACATTAGCCTGTACGTATATTTGTGTATATATATTTGTATAAATATGTCACTCCATAATCATACTACCTGCGTGTCAGTACAAGGACACCACTGAAGCTGCTGTTGCTGGGGTGAACCTTATTGCCGAGTCATGCATTCGATCACAAACAGTCAAGCGGCTGATCTATACTGCAAGTGTCATGGCATCATCGCAGCTGACTGAAGACGGAAATGGACTCCGGTCCTGTGTTGATGAGTCTTGTTGGACTCCTCTTGATTATCCCTTTTTTTGTGCCACCGATTTCACTATCGTAATTTTTTCAATTTGCTTCTTAAATTAGAGACTCTTGATAATTTTAGGTAGTATTGTTATGTGTTTCTAATTATCGAATCACATCAATAAACAATTAATATACAAATGTCAAAATTTTGGTTAATAAAAAATAAAAAAAACCCTCTTATAATACAAAAAATATACTCGATCAGGAGTTGGACATATTTTAATTATGCTATAATATTTTGACATCTAAAAATTTTACACAGACAACTTCAGAGCCATTTTTGTTTCTTTTATTTGACTCAAAACTCTTTTCCTTGTTTCTATATGGAATTATGTGACATTAGGGATATACTAGATCAAAGACATTAGCTGAGAAAGCAGTGCTGAGGTACAATGAACTAGAAAATGGTAAACTAGAAGTGGTAACACTTCCTTGTGGTGTAGTGGGAGGAGACACTCTCCTTCCAAGCCTGCCCTTAAGTTTGGCAGGGATTTTTTCACAAGTTAACAGGAATTCGGATCTGTATAATGCATTGAAATTTGTGCAAGAAATTACTGGTTCCGTTCCGCTTGTGCACATCGAAGATGTTTGCCGTGCACATATCTTCTGCATGGAAAGACCATCAATGAGAGGTAGATTCTTCTGTGCAGTTGCCAATCCTACTTTGAAAGGAATAGGAATTTACTTCCAAGAGAATTTCCCGGAATACAAGATTGCAACAGAGTAAGAAGATATGACATACACATGTTATTTTCTTATCTCTTTTCTTCCAGATATAATATGTTTAACTTCACCTCTACTGAAGCTTGCTTATATATTATATTTGTTGATCACTACAGATTTTTGGAAGGGCCAGAGAGTGGGACAACATACGATTTCAAGAAGCTCATGAAGACGGGATTTGAGTACGAATATGAGATGAAGAAGATACTCAACCATAGTGTCGGATGCGGAAGGCGGTTTGGAGCTCTATGATGTTCCCCATAATTTATAAATAATGCATCTAATAGTCTTAATTTAAGTTATTCTCTTTATTCACATATATTATATTTCTCTCTCTCTTTCTTGTACCCTTTTTTCTCTCTCTCTTCTTTAACAGCTATGACCAATTGATTAACACGATCAAATGAAAGAACCCGATTAAGTTTTATATATTATTTGCAGATTATGTTAATTTACAATGAAATCAAAAGTTTAACGCGAACTCAAAAAAAGAGAGAGAGAAAAATAATGGTCATTCCAGTACGTACACAAACGACATTTTCTTGAGCTCATTTTTTGTTTTCATTTTTATTTAATAATATATTGGTTGGCCCTCCCAACCCCAAGCCCCACATATCCCAGGGTTAATTTTGTTGATTAGGGGTATATTGAGCGCTCTGAGTATGTGCAAACCACCCATGTTCTTGTCCTTTTTGGAATTATTGTCATTTTTGGCTGTTGACGGATAATTTTTTCAATCCCGGAAGAGCCAAGCTTCTACTAAATTTAGATCAAAAACGACAAATTTGTGCGGTATATATAAAAAACAAATAGTGAAGACAAGATGCATAATGGTTTGGCACAAGAAATGCCTATGCCCCCTTGGATTGCTGAACTAGAATTACTGACTATTGGTTAGTTACATAAACTCTCCTAATCCAATTTGTCTCAAAAAGCAAATATGCCGAGTGCTATGTAGCAAAGTGCTATGTTTGGTAGGAGAGAAAAATGGAAGGAAGAAAGCGAGTAGAGGGATTTTTAGAAAGATTATGATAATTATAGTTGTTTGGTAGGAAGGAATGGAGGGACGAAGAGATTAGAGAGAGACTCTCAATTTTTCAAAATACCACAATTTTAATCTCTTCAAATTGGGGAGACTTTTAGAAGGAATCAATTTGTCTTATAAATTATGGACTAAAATTATAATAGTATTTTCATTAATGACAAAGATTTTTTTTTTTTTTTTAGTTAAAAGAGTTAAAATGAAGATAACAAAGAAAATAATAAAGGATAAAATTGTTGTTTTATAAATAATCTCTTTTTTCTTTCCCTTGCATCTTTATACCAAATAAAATAGATGATATTTGTTTTGTTTTTTTTTCTTTCTTGTCATATTAAACATCACAAAAGAAAGGACATCTCTATCCTTCCTCATTTCTCTCATCTAAGTAACATACCACTGTCTCCTTCTACTTTTGTCTCCTTCCTACTAAACATAGCCTAAGTGCCTAAGATCAAAATTTGAGAAACCCCTTTAGTTCCTCTCTTCTACTATTTATTGGAGTCTTCCATCACAACTAGCCACTTGCCGAGGTTAGTAGCATGTCCTCCATTTGGACGCATAACTTACCATGTCCTTCTCATACTCAGATAGTGGATCTTGTGCCTTGGTGCTTGAGGGTTTTGTACGATCATGATTAATCACCGGTTTGGATATTAAATCCAAACTAAAAACTTCGGTTGGATTTTTGTCCTTTTCTATCAAGTCAATAAAAACTATAATTAGATTTTAAAAAAATACATATCAACTTTAACATCAAAATTTTATTATAAACCTTTAGTCCAAATACAAGTTTAAGTAGACAGATATTTTGGATGTTGTAGGATCATAATTAAGAGAGACACTCCTGTTACAACACAGATGTGCAAAAAAAAAAAAAAAAAAATTAAGAGCTTATTTGACAAATGGATTTGAACCCATAATTTAGATTTTTTTTTTAATAATATTTTCTCTAAAAAAATTGAATATTTTATCCAAACTTTCTATTCAAATCTAAGGCGTCTAAGTGTTGGGACTATAGTTGCTCGTGCGAGGAGCCACCGTGGCTCAGTATAATGCCTTCGTGAGTTCATGGTATCATACATGGTTTTAAGAACAATTAGCTATAGGGCTCAGCTTGGCCCCTGTTAGCCCAAGTATGAGTACAAGGAAACGTCTATGGTTCCGTGAACAATTTAGCTAGAGGCGGGCATCCCGTGGTTGGTTTTCGGAACGGCTAGTCCTTTAAACTCCTAAATGACTTGGACAAAATAGTGAATTTTTAAGCTCTCTGGTTTCTAGTAGTGTAAATGATTGACTTTGACTTGCAAAATTTGAGATATAATGTCACAAGAATTTTATTATTAACATTTATAGTGGTTCTTAATGTGGTCGTCACTTGTAGGCATTAATCATTTTTTCCCCATATTATTGTCGTTTTGAATTTTTGTTGTCTTTGGGTTAATTTCAAAAATTCCCACTGCTACTTTACACCCCATCTCACTCTTTCCTTCAAAATATGAAAGTATCTAGTGTTATTGTTGTTTCTACTTTCACCTTGTTTCTCAGGTCTTGCCCAATTTCCTTGTATGCTATTTAATTAAAATAGTCGTTAATAAGAAACCGCGTTTTTATAAATTATCATGCTTGATTTGGAAGGAAATTGTGCTAATTGTAAATTTTGACATCTGATTGAAAAAGTGCTCTCTAATGATGTAATATTTTTGATATCTAATTTATCATATGCTTTATCACAAAATAGAACTTATATTAAATTTGATATTTGATTCTTATTAGTTGCTGTCGTTAATGTTTACATTTTCATACAATTATTACCGGCTGTTTAAAATTTTTTCTGTCGTTTCTGAATTTTTTATTTTTATTTTTTGCTCTCCTCTCTCGCCGTTACTACTTGGGCGTTGTCGTTTTTATAAAATGTGTTGTCGTTCTTTAGGTTTTGATTGATTTCACGTCGTCGTCGTTATTAAACATTGGTGTCGTTTTAATTTTTTTTATTGGAATGTTGTTGTTTTAAATTTGATGTTTCCTCTAAGGCCTAAGCCTCTCAAGTCGTGTCATTTTTAAATATGGTTGTTGTTCCAGGTTATTGTCGTTTTATAATTTGTTGTCGTTTTTGGATCTTGTGAATTTTGATATTGTCGTTTCAAGATTTATAAGCTGTTTGTTTGTTTTTATCGTTATGAAGTTGATTTTCATTGTGAATTTTACTGGCCTTTTCATTATTCATGTACTTTTTTTGCTCTTATTGTTTTTCAGGTTTTTGTTTTTTCTTAAATTTTGGCTGCCGTTTTCTTTTGGATGTTTTTAAGTTTCTTTCTGTGTTCTCTTTTCAAGTTAGCGTCGTTTTTAAATAGTGTTTTCCTTTTAACATTTCAAGTCGTTTCCGTGGCTTTGTCGTCTTGGAAGTAATTTTGTCTTTTATTTTTTTTATTTATAATTTTGCAATTGCTGTGGCTTATAAACCTTTAGCAATTTGCTCCCTAAATTCTAATTTTGACAATTTATCTTACCTAAATGTGTGCCATTTTTTACATACTTCATATTAATTTGAAGATTTATATTAAGGTCTGAAAATTTTTGGTCGGGTATAAGATTTGTCTTATCACATGAGGAGCACGTAGACTTTATTTTACTAGTTTAACAAAAAGTTAAGTAAAATAATATATATTGCAATATTAAAAACTTTAAGAAAGTAAATTATTAAAACTAAGGGGGCGTTTGGTAAACGTATTGCATTTTGATTATATTTGAATGAAATTTATTTTTTGAATGTTGTATTTGATTGAAAAGTATTTGTTATGTATTTGATTGAAAAGTATTTGTTATGTATTTGAATAAAATGTGTGTTTGGATGAAAGTATTTTAGAGTTGAAAAGTTTATGTAATTGGTAAAAGTAAAGATAAATAGTAGAGTTGAAAAGTTGATGTGATTGTTTTAAAAATATTTTAAATAGTAATTATTTTCATAGTACTGTTGTAAAATTTGTATTTGGTGTAAAATTGTATTGCATTTGAATAAAATTAAAATGTAATTTTTTGGTCAAACGATAAATATAGTAAGACAAGTTATCAAATCTTAAAAGAATGTTCATACTACATTCAAATATGATATATATTTAGATTATTATGAGAAAGAAAGAAGATATATAATATGAATAATAAAAATAATAAAAAATTTATTAATAGCAAATATATTATATTTAAAGTTTAAAATATTTATATTTAAATATAATACATATAAACCAGACGAACGGTGTGTTGCGTAGAAATGCGAGGTAAATTCGGTAACCGTCGCAAACACACGTTCAGAAGCAATTGTCCCTTGTTTTGTTTTGTTCAGCGGCTTTTGTCGTTATCAAGATAACTTTTTATTTCAGAAAAAAAATTTAATGTCGCTTTAATGCATTGATGTCCTCCCCATTTTCCTTTTTTTTTTTTTTTATTTTGTGTTTTTGTTTTTGTAAGAATGTCCTTTTTTTTTTTTCCTTGCTCCATAGTTTTTTCACGTTTTCGTCGTTCATGTTGTCGCCTTTTTCCGGTTGCCGTTTTAGTTTTGGACTTTATTAAATAAACTGTCGTTTTTTTGCGTTGGAATTGGGATATTCAAGTTGCCGTGGTTTGCCGTTTTAAAATTTGACGTCGTTTCTCAAGTTTTGTCCCCAGCAGTTGTCGTTGTTTTTGATGGTATCTGTTTTCAAAAAAGGTTAAGCAGCGAAGAAGTCCATGACAATTTACATAGTTTCAAACAAAATAAAAAATGAAACTTTGTTTCCAATCAACATATAAAAATGATCGGCTCAATTTAATCCAATCACAAATTTTTTTTCAAATAATTAACCTTAATTAGACTGAATTGGATACTAATTTTTAAAAACTGTATAGATTAAATTCGATGATTTTTTACTTTCAAAACTAATAAATATATTATATGTGAAAATATATAGTATCACGTATATTTTATAAAAGGAGGTACTATTAGCACACATCTCTTTACTCTCTGTATACCTCTATTAATTAAATTATTTAATTATAGAAAAATCCTCAAACAATGATATAAAAAGACAACAATAATATACTTAATTACATAAATAAAACTCAATCATAAAAAAGAAACTTAATTAAATTCTATTTTTTCTTTTTATATGCACCTATATATCAAATTTTTAAATAAATAACTTATAAATATTATTACTTTAAGACCTAAAACAAAAATCATAATTTTCGTATTCTTCAATGAGTAGCCCAAAAAATTTGAGGTACATTAAACGTTGTGATTGATTTTTCATTGTATACTTTTTACATTATGGTTGTGTTTTGTTTTGTTTTTATATATATTTCTTTTTATGTATTATTTGTTGGCATTTTGTTCTCTTTCTCTTTATTCTTTCCAGTTTTGTAAGTTTTTGTTCTTTTGTTATGTGTATATATTGTTGTTCTTTTATCATGTGTGTGTAAATATATGATGTTACATGTTTTTTTTTTGGAAAGTTTTTTTCCTGTAAATTTGAGATTTTAATTTGTTTTATATATATAAATAGTTTATGTTGTTTGTCTTTTTTTTTTTCTTTTAACTTTTTTTTTCTTGTAAAATTTATAATGTAACTTATAATAGAACATCAAAATGAAAAAAAAAGAAAAAAGTGTGTGTGAAAAGAAATTTAAAATAATAGTGTACTTTTTATTTTACAGTAATCAGGATAATTTTGGAAATAAAAAGAGTGTGTATTAAACAAATTTAATCACTTTCAATTTAAGATAAGGGTGTGAAGAGTCAAAATGGGTACAACCATCCTGTATAAAATTAGTTTAAAAATTAATACCTATTTTTTATGCACCTTGTATATTGAATAAAACTTCAAAATCAATATGTTATGATATTAATATTAATGAAATTATTTTATGTTATTTTCTAATTTCCTAACATAATATGATGCATTTTTACATGTTTTATAATCATTGCTTGTTCTATAATTGAATGATACATATTCATATGTTCTTAATTGATGTTAAATGAATTGGATTAGATTGGATATTATATTTTTAATAGATTAGATTAGAATTGATTTTTAATAAAATTGGATGTAATACATTTAAATTACGATAGATTCTATGTGAACACCCTTAATAACATTTAAAGTTCTAAAAAAATCCTTTTTTTTTTCTTTACGACACCAAAACATTTTTGATTATAAACAAAATTTAGAACTAATTTTACACTTGATTTTATAAGAGTTTAAAAAGAAAAATCATTAATCTCATTTGAAATGCCGAGATAAGTAAGTAATCAATCGGACGGTCTTGATCATCCACTGGCTTTGACTTCGACGATAACAGAAGAAATGCAAGCCCCATAATACTCCGAAACTCCCACACTTCGTCACTCTCTTCTTCCTCCACCATTAACACCCAAAAAGAGAAAAAAATAAAAATAAAAATAAAAATAAAAGAACTCCAATCCATTTCTCTTAAATGACTACCAATATTCACTCTGTGTGTAAATCCCCCACCTTCCTTGTCCCTTCAACTTTTCTGGGTCCCTCATCATCTTTCCCAAAACCACACAAAGTCAAACCTTTTGTAAGAAGAAGAGCAGGAGAGCCGGAGAGTAACGGAGAGAGAGCATGTTTTGGGAAGAAGATAAGGGGAAGGATTGTCTGCGGTGGACTACTACCTGTTGATCCGTGGGCACCCACCATTGATTCGGAGAGCATAGCTTCCCAGCTGTTCGCGGCTTCTTTGTTTCCGTACATTGGCTTCTTGTACTTCATCACCAAATCCAAGTCTGCTCCAAAGCTTACTCTCTTCGGTTTCTACTTCCTCCTCGCCTTTGTGGGGGCCACCAGTGAGTTTCTCTTCCCTTTTCTGATTCTGGGTTCTGCTTCAAATGTTTTACTTTGTTCACGTTGTTTGTAAAATTGTATGCTGTGAATTGAAGACTTTAGTTTTCTAATAATTATATGGTTAAATCGAAATGGGTTATGGCCTAATGGTAATTTTGACATCGAGATTGAGGATAATATGTGTTCAGAGGATTATTAAACAAAGTTTGAACTGGTGTAATGTCAATTTTAAAGTAAAAAAGGACTTAAAGAGGAAAAATAACTTTTCAAAAATTTTTATTTTTAAAAGGACTTTGGAATGATCTTGCAGAATTCATATTTTACACTGGTATTGCAGTGTAAAAATGAAAGAAGGTCGGTTTGTTAATTTCACTTAGTGAAATTGTCATTTTGGCAAACTACTACATATGAGTTACTATATAGGAGAGTAAGGGATGAGTTAAAGTTGATAATTAGCTTAATATGACTACTTTAAATGGGCCTTGTTCGTTGTACGTATTCTTTATAAAATTGTCAGCTTTCCCTTGTACATTGTGTTCTTGTGCGGTGTTTATGTCTTTACTACAACTTATGTGGCTTCAAAGGAATCAGAACAAGTTTTTATTTATTTAAAATAACTAAAATAAAAAATGAAAAGAAAACAAAGGTGAACTTGCTTCCAAGCTATATATAAGACATAGAGCTTACATTGTTTAGCAAATAGGGAAGCTTAGTAGTGGTGAAGCTGGATCCGCCAAAATCTGTCTTTCAGAGGAATTAAAGAGGTTAATACGATCTGTGGCTTCCGATTATGGGGATGTAGTTGATGATATGGAAGTATTGGAGATTGTTCCTTTGACGGGTGCTATGACTAATGAGGTTTATCAAATAACTTGGCCTTCAGAAGATGGTGGGTTTTGGCGAAAGGTATTGGTTCATGTTTATGGTGAAGGGGTTGGGGTTTTCTTTGATAGGGAGGATGAAATCCGCAAATTTGATTACATTTCCAGACATGGTCAGGGACCGTGCCTTCTGGGGCAGTTCACGCATGGGCGGATAGAGGAGTTCATTAATGCCAGAAAACTTTCAGCTGCAGACCTCCGTGATCCTGAAATATCCTCTTTTATAGCAGCTAAGTTGAGAGAGTTCCACAATCTTGATATGCCTTTTCCAAAGAAGGTGCACCTCTGGAACACAATGAGGAAATGGCTCACAACAGCGATGACTTTGTGTTCCCTGGAAGATGCTGAAGAATTTGGCTTAGATACTCTAGAAGAAGACATTGATATGCTAGGGAATGAATTACCTAATGAATCTCAAGAAATTGGATTTTGTCACAATGACCTGCAGTATGGTAACATAATGACGGATGAAGAAACAAGAACAATTACTATAATCGATTATGAATATGCCAGTTACAATCCTGTTGCTTATGACATTGCAAATCATTTCTGTGAAATGGTGGCAAATTACCATTCAGAGACACCTCATGTTCTGGATTATAGCAAATATCCAGATCAGGAGGAGCGGCGCAGATTTGTTGGGACATATTTGAGCTCTGCAGGCAATCATCCCAGTGACGGCCAAGTGGAGAAGCTACATTACGATGTTGAGAAATGCACTTTAGCAAACCATCTATTTTGGGGCTTGTGGGAAATCATTTCAGGTTATGTAAACAAAATCGACTTCAACTACCTGGAATATGCAAGGCAGAGGTTTCGGCAGTACCGTTTAAGAAAGCAAGAATTGCTGGCTTCTTCCGGCTTTTCTTCTTGATGGAAATTATATATGTATACTACCTAAGTGAGCTTCCTAGTTCGTGACAAAAACTTTACATAAAATGTAGCCAGTTTAATGGTGTTGGTAGCTATGTGTTTGAATTTACAAGACTTGTAAATAAAACCAGTTTTCTCATTCTGAACAGTGGCTGTAAATTTTGTTGTGGTTTAGGAACATGTCACTGAATCTACTTGTTATAGTAGAAAAGGAAAAGTCAACAATGCTTAACAGGGGTAGGGGGAAAGAAAAGTCATGATGACACTGTGCTGAGATGCCTTTCTTTACATCTGATCCTGTTCTTTGATCCTTGTGTTCCAAAACGATTGTGCTTGGTGTTGAATTTTCATGTTGAAAGTTTCTCTTCTGTGGTTGGATTTCTATGAAGAGGGCCATAGAATTGGCATAAATTGAAATTTCCTTCTATCTAATTTGTGAGCCTTTCAGATTTCATTTCTGAACTGAAATTCTTTGGCGGAGCAAGAAGTTATAATTTTCTTTACCTCTTTATAACTTTCCATTATTTCGAATTGTGTATATCTTGTTCCCAACTCTACTGACATCATTCACTTTGATCTCTGCTGCTCTTGCATCTATCATGCAGTCCCTGCTGGAATTTATGGTTAGCTTTCGCTGTCAAAAAATTCACCATTTCTTTTAAGTAGATCACGTATTTGCATAGATATCTAACCATGATACCCTCTGTTGGCACAGCAAAGGTGCAGTACGGAACTTCGTTGTCTAATGTGGACTGGTTACACGGCGGGGCTGAGTCACTTCTGACTCTAACAAATATATTCATTGTGCTGGGGTTGAGAAATGCTCTTAGAAAAGGTAAAGATGAAAAACAAAATGCGCCTGGTTCTACACCAAGGTTGAAAGAGAAGGAGCCTTCCATTTAGGTAAACAGATTTAATAGTTTCTACCTGTTCTCACGTCTTCTTATTTTGCATTCTGCTTTGCGTGTTAGATTTAGCTCTCTTCTCTGCAGCACCCTAACCTTGGATCGATTCTAAATATTCCTGCAGTCTTCTCCTGCGAGGCTTTACCGAAGCAAAGTTTGAAAATTCTCACTGCATGCTCCGAAAAATCTTAACAGATCATGAATTTATGTTGTACAACGTTGTATGTTGTTGTATTTTAGTTGTGGAGATGGTTAATTATTCCGTTCGGCCTGTCCCACCTCTAATTTGAGCAGATAAATTTGTATTGTGGATGATCCTGAGAAGATACCGGAATCTCTCTATTAATCTTGTGTATTTTAATGTTTTATGTTGTCCAAAATGTCTCTTATATATCTTTTAGGTTTTGGTGTTACTTTCTGGCCTTTTAGTGTTGAATGATATCAAAGTTAGAAAAGATCCTCCTGTATGAGTTTTCCATCAGCATTTTTGACATCTGATACAATTTTGCCAGTGACTATATACTTTAAGAGGGATTCTGAATTTTAATGAACCAATTAAAATTAAAATGAAGGGAAAACCTCTCAAACTTGTTACCCTTAACATAGCTAGCCCCTAATTTAAAACCAGAAATAAGCTCTTAAAATATTTTACAAACCATTCCTAGTCTCTTATACTACACACTTAATTTCAACTGGTGCAGCCAGCTAGCCTGGTAAGTGGAATCTCAGAATGCTACTTATTCTTCCTTTTTCTTTTTCTTTTTTTCTTTTTTCTTTTTTCTTTTTTCTTTTTTGGTATTTATTTCAACAAGAAAAAAATCCAGGGGTGTCAAAGGGGAAATTGGGGTCGATGTCGACCGGATCAAGCGAGAAATCCAAGTCCGGAATTGGAGAATTGGTAGCTGAAGTATTGGCTGAGACAATCTCAGTAAGATCAGAATCCGAACGATGCACGTTTTGAAACCCTGCAGAGTTGGTCATTTGGAATGGTGAAAGTGGGTAGTAACCCGATTCGGGTGTGGCTGGAGACACAAAGGAAGGAGAGAAGCTCCCCAAGAAAGTTTCACTCTCAAGCACAAAAGGGCTATAGTTATCTTCACCGTTCATCAAGCCTCCGTGCTGACTCGAAGGGAAATTGAACGCTGGTGCCTCCACCTTTCTTGCTCCCAAGTCCTCCGTGACGACCCTCAAGTTGGACGGGAACATGGCGCTGCAATGTTCAAACTGTGGCTGTTGGGGAATAGGACTGTGATTGTTTGGTTTTTGGTCTTGGTTTTGTGGTGATGTTGGTTGCTGAACCGAGTTGGTGGCCTGAGAACAAGTGTGAGTTCCTCTGTATGTGATCTCAAACAGACAAGGGTCTTCATCTGATCTTTGCACTTGCTTTGTTGCCCAACAGCTCTGGGTGTTGCGGAAAGTGCATCTGTAATAGCTTCTGCAAAATGGGTAAAACTCGTATTAGAATTCTCCTCCTAGGATTTTTATTTTATTTTATTTTATTATTATTATTTTTTTAGTTTAGTTACTGTTTCTTGTTGTGAAACCAGTGTTGGTGCTTATCATTTCTTTTCACTTATCTGGATTTTTTTTTTCACTTGTGGACATGTGGCATTTGTTGATTGGGCAACTAATAAAGTAACAAGACTTTATTTCTCTCTCTCTTTTTTTTTATTTTTATTTTTTATTTTTTGATAAAGGGAAAAGGACGAAGACTTGTCACCTAGGATATTTGGCTCCTAGGATGTCTTTTTGGCCATATTTTCTCCAGCTATAGCCATCATCTTGAGGTCCCTCAAGCCCATTCTCAGGGTTAACTCTCACTTGGTCAGTCCATCTTGGCAACACCTTTCTGCAAACAAAATTCAAACATAGTGAGAATTATATGATCTTGGCCATACTCAAGAAACATTAAGAAAGGTCAACAAATAGTCCAAGTCAATTCACCTCTTCTTTGAGCCATCTCTCATGGTGTCCTGGTCATCGCTCCGGGGACTTTCGTTGACCGAGATCGGAGACTCCGGCACGGGCAAGTTGGTGGCCACCCCAAGACCACCACCCTGTGGCTGCTGCTGCTGTCCCCCTCCCATTGAGCCACTCCATTTCAGAATCATGAGAGACTTCTCATAGGAAGACAGAATCCTCTGCACTAAGAATTCCCTTGTCTCTGCTGAAGACTTTGCTCCCAGGTTTTGCCTCAACTGTTTCGCCAATTCCATCCCTTGAATCAACTCCCCAATCAGTGTCTTTTGCTCCCAACTGCAACTGCCCTCCATTGTTTTTATATATCACTTATGTCCAAGACTTCAGTAGATACCACTTCAATATCAATATACTTCTCTTTTCTTTTCTTTTCTTTTTTTGTTCAGCTCTTACCCTTAAACAACCTCAACAACACCATGAAGAAGCAAAAGGTTATTCTTTGCAAGAAGTGTATTTGAATTGAAGACTGAGAAGCAAAAAACATGGAAGAAGAAAAAGAATAAAGGAAGAAGATAGAAAGGAAAAGTGGTATTCTTTTTAATAGTTTGTGTTGGATAAACAAAAGCTCGAGTAGTGAGTAGTACAAAAGAGAGAGAGAGAGAGAGAGATAGTTAGATTGTTGGAGTTAGAGAGAGAGATTGAGAAACGGGTTGTATTTAAAGGGGTTGATGTTGAATTCGAGAAGAAGGAGATCCTTTTGAAGGTAGAAAGTCTCAAGTTTGACTGAGAAACCGAGTTTTTCAGCTCTGACTGGTCTTTGGTATAGAGAGAGAGAGGAGAGAGAAAGAGAGTCCAAGCTGACCAATTCTACGTGGACAATTAATTTCCAAAAGGCAAACCTCTCTTTTTTGTGTGATTTGTCGTTTGTGGGCATTACACCTAAAGAATTTTCAAACCTTCTCAATACCGCGTCGCTGCTTGGTTGTTGTATGTCATCATTCCATGAAGGAGTAGTGAAAAATAGAAAGGGTGCTGACTTTCCACAAAGCGGACTCAATTTAATTCATCAGCTCCACTCTGGTCAGCACAACCCAGAATCACATTATATTCTGGTCAAAAAACTAGAATATATGTTTTGTTTATCCCACTTTTCACGTTCAATAGCTACAATCCACTGATTGTACCATACAGATAATTTATCAGGCGTTGTATGACATGAAGATTTATCTATACTGTTAAAATTTCAACTGATTTCTTAGAAGATCGATTGTGAAAGTTATAAAAGGAGTTGTGCAGTGTAATCAGGTTTAACTGGTAGGATGGTAACTCGATTCCTATGTTGTACATTAATTTTCAGGTAAAAAAAGAAAAAAAAGAATGTAGAATTTGAAAGTTTTTGTGCATTTTGTGCGCGCACACTTCTCCTTTTCAGTGTTACTTTCATAGAAATAGGTAACTTGTTACGCTTTAGCCAAAAAAAAAAAAAAATGGTAGCTTGTTAGGAGGTGGTGGCCAGTGGGGGTAGTTTTTTTCTCTTCAAAATGTTTATTGTCAAAAGAGAGCAAAGGCTCTTAATTTTGTTTCATCTTGGTAAATAAGTCATGAATTGAACCGTGTGGAATAAATTAAATTTTTTTTTAATTTTTTTTTTCCCTTTTAACCCTTTTCCTTGTCTTTTTAATCTATGATGTAGGTGATGTTTGATCTATTTGGCACTGAACTAACTTGTAAAGACAAATTAGTTCCTGTCTTGTTCAAACATCACCAGAATAATTTTTGGATTGGCACAAAAAAGTTGCTAATCCAATCTAATTGTGTGGTCTTTATAGATTGATATGCAATTAAGCACAATATTGCATGGTGTTGAACTAATTATGGGAATATTAAATGAAGGGGAAAAAAAATGTTGGTTTTCTAGTGTTTCTGCCTTGTCGTTGTCAGTGTACGACTTTTTGTTCATAATTGATATATGTAACGTTATTTGTAGACAACAAGTTTCTCGAACCCGTTATGAAATTGTAATTTCTGGCCTTTGAACGTTGACCGAGTCCAAGGTTATAATTCTCACCTCGTTTTAGAATTATATGCCAGCATTACTATCACACTTCTTATGACTTTTCTAACATTTTATTCATTTACTATATCTATTTTTGTAAATATAAAAAATTTTTCGCTTTAGAAAGACTAGGTCTTTCTAATTTTCTGTATTTAAATATAATTTTTTTTATTTTTAGATAATAAAAAAAGATTTCTTTAAAAAATAAATTTTTTTTACTTATTTAAACAGTTTTTCACTTTAAAAAAAATCTAAACAATATTTTATTTTTTAAAATTAAATTTTTTTTTTTATTTTTTAAAAATAAATACCTTACCCAAACGGATAGTTTTTAAGGTGTCATAGTTGTAAGGAAAAAAAAAAAAAAAAAAGAATGACATAATAAACGCCGTTTCTTTTCTTTGTCTTGTTGGAGTTTCCAGTGTGTTCTGCATACTTGAGATTGACTAGAACTTGTGGTCAGCACTGGTTAATATATATCACTGAGCGGCACATTTCTTATGTTATAATCAATAAATTTCGGATTTTTTGAACATTATAATTTAGTAAAAGATATAATGATTATAATCATACTAATATATAGTGTGGTCTTAAATCGATTTGAATTAACTAATGGTGTTCTGTGCTTTTTATTTAAATATCGATTTTTGTTTCATTTGACATTTCAAACCCTTATATGTTCTTTTATTTTTATATTTCTTTAAGTACTGATTAAGTACTGATTAGAGATCCAGTGCCTCAATTTCTTTTTAATTCTTTTGTCAAATAATTAAAAGAATTAGGCAGGTGATAATAAACCATAAGAGGGAGAGTTTCTATGAGACTTCTACAGAACAAGAATGTTCCTTCCTTGCACGGGAGAGGTCGATGCTATCCAATTATTTATATTTATAGAACGAGTGGGTCCTAATCATAAAGGGGTTGCTCTTAAAATTAAAAATATTATTTTTATATCTTGTCTATTTGTTGACACCGGATATCTATAATAAAAAATTTGAAATCAGTTAGAACAAATTGTATATCAAAGACATGACGATTGAACTATTAGACATCGATATGAGAATATCAAATCATTCACAATAAAGAAATAATGAACGTAAATAAAAGAAACGATAAAAAATAAAGGACTCTGAAATTTATAAAAGTTTGCTAAAATACGTTACACCTTTGTGTTTGAACTCTTCCTTATGATCTGAGTGAGCAAAAAATACATGTGATTTTTTCAAATAATTGTAACAGAGTTTTGATAAGTAAAAATGCATGTTTCCTGTGAAGAGAGTGTTGTTGATTTTCGTATAAATAGAATAAATAGTAAAATCATAAGAAAAAGTATTGTTTCAACGAGAGTATAGCATTATTAAATATCAAAATTAATTAATTTTAATTTTATTTGAGTAATCGAAAAAACTATTACAAGTGAAAAATAAAATAAAAAATTACAAAAATATATGAATATAAATTAATGATAAACAATCAAGTATACATATGTTAGGAATTATAACTTCATTGTAATTAATCAGATTTAATTTTATTTAGTTATTATTATGATTTTGTTTTCATATTTGTTGATGGTCAACTATCCTTTTTATTTTATGTACTCTTTTTCACGTTATATATAAATTCTATATTTTTATAATTAAATTTACATAAAAGATTTGGAAATTAAAATTTATGATGAACAATATCATATGTATGAATAGTATTGTATGTGTGAATAGTAAAAATATAAATCTAATTTCAATTATAAAAAGTGTTTGTCGAGAGATCTGTAGTAGTTGATAATATGACCACACAAAATTAGATATATATATCTCTATTCTATCATAAATTTTATGATATTTATTCTAGAGTTATGTCACAAAAATCTCTTTTCCATTTCATTTTGTTCTTCAGATTATTCAAAAGGTGGCCAAAAATTTGAAAGATTTAGTTTGAGAATATATATTTTAATAAATATAATAATTATAATAATATGCTTAAAATTAATTAAATTATCATAACCAGGTTATATCATGACTGCCAGCAAAATTTATTTAATTCACAATGAAAAACAAAATAATACAACAAAATAAATTAAACATAATGACAAAATAAAAATAAAATAAAAGAGTCCAAAATAGATATTGATAATAACGCTAGCTGAACCTCTAGAAACTAACTTTTTTTTAAATAAAATTAAAAAAAAAAATTTTTACACTCAAATTTCTTTCACCTCATTTCTTTCTATCTCTACCTCTTCTCTAATATTTTTTTTTTTGTGTGTTCTCAAGCTTTTCCCAAACTGCCCTTTTATATGCATAGTTATCTTAACACAAAATTTCAAACTTGTTACAATAATTTGTGCACTGTAGCAGTGGTAATCGATGCAATTTCAAAATTTTTACAATATCGGTGCATATGATTATGAAAGATCCAACGTATTAGGATGTATGATAAACTGGATTTTAACTTGTTGAAATCAAGAGAATATCATATGTCACATTATTATTGGTTTCTTTATAGCATTTGTCTTGTGTTATGTTATTATTGGATAAAAAAAGTGAGCTTATGTGATCTTGAATGCACTGTCTCGTTATTGGTCCAATCTTAAAAATGATCATAATTTCTTCATTTGAGTTCCGATTGGAGATTTTTTTTTTAAATGCTCGTATCGATAAGAAGATCAAATAAGATTAATCAAAGTTATAATTTCTTGACATAAATAATGACGCCTAGTGAAACTCACTTCCAACATATTTTTCACCTCAATTTGACTCTATAGAAAAAAAAAAGTGTTAAAATTAGATATTTTTAAAATAAAATACTATAGGTGAACTCATTAGAAATGTTTAATTTTAACCTTATTTAATATACTATTTTAAAAGAAATATATAAGATAAAATTAAATAAAAATTTCATGAAATTTATAAAAATCTAAATTAAAATAAACAAAACAAAATAAATCACAATAAATCAAAAACAAAGAAAATTATCAAGGATAAGCCAATTTATGTATATGAAAAATTGGTAAAATAACTCTATTTTATATAGTTATCAGAGAGGTTGATCATGGGTCCTAAAGTTCAGGGGCTTAGTGGGTTGTAAACCCACTATCAAAATCAAAGATTATGTGATCTCACATGGACACATTTTGAAATTAAGGCCAAGTTCCTAAGGATTGGATTATCCTTGAGAACTACCAAGAACATGGCTCTATATCGAGCATTAAGATGTGGTATGAACAATACCATTTAGTACTTCTTGAAGAAGAGAGATCACTAATTATCTGATTGTAAAGATAACCGCCGATTAGTCAATTGTTGAAGCAAATGATAATGACTTGATTATCAAATCATGACAATAGGACTTGACGATTGATCATAAGATCGTCGAATGCTAATCTAATGGAAGCGGTTGTCAATTAGCAGGTCACCAATTGACAAGCATGTAGCAATGCTCATAACTTTCTAACCTATCTGTTCATGTTCACTATTCGTTGATCGATGATAGAATCAATTAATCTTACTAAGTTTAAGGGTACTATTAGAAATTTTTCTATATAAGTGAGGCACAAACTTTTTTTTATTTTAAAAATAGAAGGAGACTAGGCTACAATCTATAAGGAAAATATTAAACATTTATTTTAAATCCAATGATCCAATTCATTTATCATGAAATCAATTCGTCAATAGTATTTTTTTACAAAAATAAATAAATAAATAACAAAAAATTAAAGTATCAAAAATAAATAATAAAGAATAACAAATTTATTAGATAAATAGATTATTTACATGATAAATTTATTATTATTTGCTTCCTCCTCCCACTAAAATTTGATTCCAAACTCATTTCATTTAATTTGCGTAATGTCAAGAGACTTTATTCATTGAACCTAACAGCTTATCTACATCAAATTTCAATTCGCAAATAATGGTTGTAAAATCTTGTTGATGAATTTACCAATGATCTCTTTATTATTCTAATTGATATACGCGGTGTTATAATTTTTATTTAAATTAATATTTATCAGAAGTGAATTTTTATTTTACATTGTTATTGATTATTGTTCTGAACGTGCTACTTTACAACCCAAAAAAAAAGAAAAAAAAAAAGTTTGACTGCTTTGTTTTTATCTAAGAGCCTTTGCCACGTTTTGTGGGGTGAGGAAATAATAGGGGTCTCATTCCATCATGTGGTTTGTGGAGTGTTAGGGACCCTTTTTATAAACATCATCTTATTTATTTGTGTAGTTATTCAATTGTTCTTCTTTTTTTTTTTTTTTTAAGACATGTGCTTAATAAATAATTAATAATTATATGATTCATAAGTATTAATTCTATTCCAATGATCCAAATAAATTAAAATATATTAAAAAAAGAATGATAATTAAAAATTTTAAGATATAATTGATATTAAAATCATATTCTGAATAGTTGTATATTATAAATAAAGGATGTATCATATAAGCACCAATAATTTCTTATGTTTTAGTCAATGCTTTCTAATAATTAAAAAGTGTTATACATTAAGTAATTAGAGCAAAAGGCATGACCCTTTCGACGGGCAATAAACTATGCTCTAATAATGGTCATATCACTTTCTTTGAATTTTCTAATGAGTTCCCACGTTCTCTCATCTCTTCTTTTAATTTATTTTATATGAAGTTCCACGTAATTTCTTTCTTGCTTTCTTTTCTTTTCTTTTCTTTTCTTTTCTTTTAACAAAAGTTCCACTTGACTAAATGTTCTTTTTATTCCCCTTGGTTGCTAACGCTTTTTCTTCTTTGCCCGTCTGGAGCAAAAGACGAAAAGGACGTCAGATGAATTAGTTACGAGGGAATATGTTCTGAAATTCTAAGGTCTTTATTATTATTATTTAACTATGATGGGATAATATGAAGTTGTCATTAAATTTATCACGATGATAAATTTTGAAATAATTATTTTTTTAATTAAAAATATAAAATTTTAATATTTTATATTTTATTAGAGTCAGATATAAAATTATCTATATATTATATTTAGAGTTCTGAAATTCTCAATAACCATATTATTACAGTAATAATTATTTTTAAAGCAATCAATTCTAATCAATTTTTTATATTAATTGTTATATATGAAAATGATAACATTTCATTAAAAAGACATGATAATATCCACGTGCCAGTGGGGAAAAAGAAATCATATCCGTAAACCAGTGCAGCTGCTTTATCTTTAAATTTTTTATACCACTTGTACCTGTTCTGTTGTTTCTCTCTCGTTATTATTAAATTGATACTAGGATAATAGCACGCACATGCGTATATTGAGTTTGTGATTTTTTTTTGACATGATGAAAATAAATATTTAAATAAAAATATATTTGAAAAAAATAATTAACAAAAATAAATAACAAAGAAAAAGTATTTTATAAGGTATTTTAACAATATAAGATTCAAACAAAGAAACCAAAAAGAGAAAAAATAGAAAGAAAAAAATGAGGATTTATTTGAGAAAATTATTTTAATGCAGATAAATCAAAAGGAAAAATGAAATACCAAAATAATAATAAAAAGTTTAAATAGTAACTAAGCAAAACTATTATATAGAAACTTAACTAATGTATACATAAAAAAAATCTTTAAAATGTTAAATAGAGATATATTTAAAAAAAAGTTTCAATAAAAAAAAATAAAAATATAGATATAAAACTCACATTCTATAAAATAATATTTTAAAATATATAGCAAAAAATTATCTTAATATTAAGAAAAATATACTCAGTAGAATGTATTCAAAAAAAAAAGTATTAAGATAAAAAAAAAAGAATAGGGAAAAAAAAGAAGATATAAAAGGGAAAAAAATGCATAAACTAAAGGGGAAAAAAAAAGCATTAGAAGGAAAAACAAAAAGTAAAAGAAAAAAAAATCCTAAAAAAAGCAGAAAAAAAAAAAAGAAAAGAAAAGAAAAAAGAGGTTACGAAAGAAGGAAGGATGGAGCAACACGTGTCAAAGTGAATTGTAATTTACTTTGACAGTTCTATGTATGTTAGATTAAAAAATAAAAATAAAAATAAAGGCGTGCAGCAGTTCGAGAACAATTTGCTGCTGTGTACTCGTGCTAAATTTTACATAACAAAATAAATTATGCATCGCAATTGATATTTTTTATCAAAATATTATAAACAATGGATGACTTCTAAATTTACTAATACATTAATCTTTATAATCTCCTTCTTTTTTTCTTCTTATCTCCAAACCATTATATATAAGATAAATAAAATTAAAAAGTCATAAAAAGCTAAGGTTCAATTGCACCATGCCAAGATATTCTCATCTAGAACATTTTAAAATTATAGGGTTGCAGTTATATTATTTAACATTATTACTGATCTGTCTTCAAAAATCATGCCTTAATAAATTAACATAATATCAAAACATAAAATGAGATTATGACTTCAAATTATGTAAGTGTACTTTATAAATTAATCCATTTATATCTAAGTGATCTGATAAATTTTCGACTAAAAAAGAAAAGGAAAAACATAAGCAAGACAAGAATTGGAGATAATTAAAAAGTTATGCTAGTTTCTTTAAATTAGTTCATTCAACTGCAGAAAGTCCATATCTTAAATCTTAAAAACCATTACAAAAACAAATGAAGAGTCTTTTAGGAACTGATCTGGTATTTTAAGAGAGTAAAACATATCCTTCTAAAATGAACAAAGGAGGTTAGACAAATGAGCAAATAAAGCTAACAACACACCACACCCCCACCACACCCAAAAAAATAAAATAAATAAATAAATAAAGAACCAAGTTCAAGAAAAATGATGCAAGATTCTCCTCCTCTCTTTTCTTGGCAAAGGCTTCATTATGTCTCATTAACCAGAACCTTTCTATTTCTTCAACTTTACGGCCTGGAATCCTCCCTGCAGCTACCAGATCCCACCTGCATTATATGTATATATATATGTATATATATGTATATATATAACTAAATCAGATTCAACTTTGCGCTTTTCTTGGAAAACTAAAGATTAAAAGTTAAGCTCTAGCCGTCAATATTAACTTTGGTGCAAAGAATGCAAAAATCGAATGTATTAGAACTGCCATGAATCATTTCATTGTAGCTTTGTAGTGCACACAAATATAAATATATATACATATTTTGTTGTTTTGATAAATCGAGGTATATGAGGTGTTTTGTGGTCTTGCGAGTTATCACGACTTGCTTAAGTACTCTGTGCTATGTCCTCCTAATGTGTCGATGACTGTAACATGATAATTAAATGATAATAAGTTACACGAAGAGGAACACATATATACATAACGTATATGTATATATATCCTATATAATTGTGTGTGTATGCATCTGGTATGAAGAACACGAGCTTAACAAAAGATTAATTATTTTAACACAAAGAAGGATTTAAAGTTGTGAATTAATGGGACGTCAATGCTGATCTTGCATAACCCTGCAACAAATGTGCATGAATCCACACATGGTAAATGCATATTTTTGTAAGTAAAGAGAGGAAAAACTCCCCATTCTAATTAATTGAGAGACTTGACAAAACAAAATATATAAATTAAAAGAAAAAACAAGAATCCGGCCTTAGGAGCAACACCACGAAACACCTCCTATAAAAAAGGCATAAAACAACCAGAAAAAACCGGTTTTACGTATGTAACTTGAAACCCTTCTTATAAAGAGCATATGTATTTTTCTTTTCAGAATCAGAGGTCACTTATTTTTGTGAATTATTAAGTTATGTTAATATATCCTAAGACCCCGAAGTCACTCACTCCATTTCTTTCTAGCAATAGCTAGCATAATTATCGCACATATTCAATGCAAATGCATATTTTATTGCTCAATCATAATTCTCTATATAAATGGATATATGGTGGACATATACGTAACTATACAAGGATTTTGCAGTGGAATCAAGAAGCAATTCACAGTTTAACTTAACCAAAAAGACAAATCCAAGTGGGTGAGAGGGGAACTGTTTGGTAAGAAGCTTCAGATTTAAAATTTTAGAGTAATTTCATTTTTTTTTAATAAGTGAGAACTATTAATCAACCTATACCATAAAAATAAAATAAAAAATAAAAAAAAGGCTCAGAACGAGTAAGTTATTTACTAATTAATATTAGTTAGTTGAATAAGATAAATAGGAATTATAATTAATTGATATAATTAGCTGTCTCCAACAAGCCTGTGCATTCTGTTGATAAGATATTCTTCTTCAGTCATCTTTACGAACTTCCACTCAATAAAGGTCTACATGAGCAGTAAAAGTTTTTTAGTTTTTCAAACTGTGATGGAAACACGAACTCTTAAAATCAACTGTAATAAATTGTGAAATTATCATTATTATTTTTTTTAAGTTGAAAGTAGAACGATTCAAATTTTTCAATGCATAAATATAGAGTTATCATTATTTTATATCTACAATTATGAAATTATCATTATTAGGTTATTATGGTAATAAATATTTTTAGAGCCACCAATTTTAATAAAATTTTTATATTATTTGTTATATATACATGAAAATGATAATATCCTTAAAAAAAGACATGATAATATCCACCCTTTAGAGGGAAAAAAAAAAAATCATATTCGTAAACCAACTACAGCTACTTTATTTTTTTACTATTTTTTTATACCATTTGTACCTGTTCTGTTGTTTTCTCGCTCTTTTTTTGAACTTGATATTAGAAATAAATAAATAAATAATTAAAGGCGTGTGGCAGTTCGAGAACAACTTGCTGCTCTACTCGTTCGATTTACATATAAAATATAATGTACCGCAATGGATTTTTTAATCACAAAATTTACTTATTTATTGATCTTTATAATCTCCTGTTCTTTGTCATCTTATCTCCAAACCATTAAAGTAACATATATGAAAAATTAAGATTAAAATTGAAAAGGCTGCAGTTCTGTTGCACCATGCCAAGATGTACTCATCTAGAACATTTTAAAATTATAGGTTGCAGTTATTGTATATGATATTACTATAGATCCATCTTCTAAAATCTGTATTATAAAACTAATATAAAATTAGAACATGAGATTATATCTAAATGCTCCAATAAAATTTAGATCGAGGAAAAAAAAAAAACGTAAATAGGATAAGATCATTCAAAGTTAGTTTATGCCAATCGTTCTAAATTAGATCATTTAAATACTAAAAGTCGATGTCATAATTCTTAAATCCCATCAATTACAAAAAGAAAAGAAGAGTCTTTTAGAAACTAATTAATTATTTTAAGAGAGTATAACAAAGAAGTCATTCTCAATAAACAAAGGAAGTTAAACAAATGAGCAAAGAAAGCTAAGTACAAATTTTCAAAACAATAGAAGAAAATCCCATCCTTCCCTCCAAACCCCAACCACCCCCCAACCCACCCCAACCCTCCGCCTCCCCCACCCAACAACAGAAAAAAAAAAAAAAAAAAGGCTCAAGAGAAATTATCATGTCTATATATATATATATATGTCTATATAATCATGCATGATTCTTCTCCTCTCTTTTCTTGGCAAAGGCTTCATCATGTCTCATTAACCAGAACCTCTCTATTTCTTCTGCTTTACGACCTGGAATCCTCCCTGCTATCAAATCCCACCTGCATTATATGTATGTATGTATGTATGTATATATTTGTATATGTATATGTAATTATATCAGATTCAACTTTTCGCCTATCTTGTAAAACAAAAGATTCAATGAAAGTTAAGAGCTAGCGATCAATAATTATGTTATGAACACTTTGGTGCAAAGAATGCAAAATCCTCTAATTTATTGGAACTGCCATGAATCATATTATTGTAGCTTTGTAGAGCACACACATATAAATATATACAAATATTTTGTTGTTTTTATTTATTTGCTTAAGTACTCTGTACTATGTCCAACTAATGTGTCGATGTTTGTGACATAGTGATAAAATGATGATAAGTTACACGAAGAGGGACACACGTATACATATTTTGTGTGTGCGTGTGTATTCTATATCATTGTGTATATGTATTCATAATTTGGAATGGAAAACTTGAGCATAATAAAAGTTCAGTTATTTTAACACTAAAAAAGGGATTTTAAGTTGTGAACGAATTAATGGGAGCGACAAATGCGCTAATATCCACACATTGAGTGCATATCTTTGTAAATGCAGAGAGGAACAACTCCCCACTCTAATTAATTAAGAAACTTGAAACAAGAAGATATGAAATTAAAGGAAAAAACAAGAATCCAGCCATAAGAGTGAAACCAAGAAACACCCCCTATAAAAAAAAAAAAGGCAGACAAAACGACCAGAAAAAAAATCAGCGGTATCATTATGTATGTAACTTTAAACCCTTCTTCATTAGAAATCACTCTCTTCTTATTTTTCTAGCAACAGCTAGCATAATTATCACATATATAAAATGCAAATTCATGTACGTATTTTATTGCTCAATCATAATTGTCTATATGCGCTGATTAATGAACTATAGACGGATCCATGTTGAACAGATACATATATGTGTAATGATGTATGTAAAAGAATTTGCAGTGGAATAAACAAGCAATTCAAAGTTAAATTAATAAAAAATATCAAGTCCCAGTGGTGAGAGGAGAATGATTTGGTTAGATCAGGCTTCTAGATTTAAAAATAATTAAGAGAGTTTTTATTTTTATTTTTGATAAGTAAGAGTCATAGATACATACTGTATAAAAAAAAAAAAAAAAAGCTGAAAGTGCTAGAGGAGTAATTTAATTAGTAATTATTAATAATTAGTTAGTTGAATAAAATGGTTTAAATTCATAGTTAATGGATATGATAATTACCTGTCTCCAACAAGCCTGTACATCCGGCAGATAAGATCCTCTTCCTGTTCAGTCATCTTTATGAACTCCCATTCAATACTGCTCACTTCTATGAATACCAGCAAAATCAGAAAGAACAGAAGTCTAAGTACATACATATATGAATTATACAAAGTAAATTTTTCCGACTTGTTTGTCTCACCATATTATATAAAAAAATAGGGTGATAAGGTACATGTGTGAGATATAAAGCCTTTTCTCGGCAGGCAAACAACATCAAGAAAATAAAAAGAAAAACTCAAGAAATAAAACTGACGAAGAAGTAACAAAATAGATAAACTTTCACCTTCTGAGTTGGAACTCGTGGCTTTAGTCTTGGCCTGTTTACTGGGACGGCGCTTAATGTCCATGCTTACATCAAGATTATTGAGGAAAGAAGACTAATTAAGTACTAGATCAAGTAATACAATGACTTATTTACCAAAAGAAAGTGAAAAATGATCAGAAAGGGAAGGAGAAAAAGAGGTGAAGAATGCCTGGTCAAAGAAGTATAGTTTCAAATGCATTTATACGTGATGAAATGGGTCTCGTTTGAGGATATTGTTCCTTTTTTTTTTTGTTTTATATGACAAATTATGGTGACAAAGTTTGAGGCGATGTGCTACTTACTTGCATGGAATGATTGGTGAAACTTACCAGGCCTTTTTAAGTTGACTTGTAGATAACCATCCGGAAGATATGTACTAATAGTTAAGTGGACCATTTTGGGCTCTGCTGATGGAACAACATTGTAGACGTTGGTCATCATTGTGACAAAAGGATTTTGGAATGATTTCATTGATATATATATATATATAGCTGCAGGCCGAATCTGCTCTTCTACTGGCAGCAGATTTTGTTGTCCTAGGCAGTACTTGATGTTCACCACTCGATCGAAATGTAATTGTACTTAATAGTACATGTCTAATATATACTAGCTTTGAAGTTGATGCCACATAAATATGAGAGATGTCTTATTACTAAATGAATTTATTGTTATTTTAGTTTTCCTTTTTTCTTTTTTGTTATCTCTTCAACAAAAATTTAGCACAGAAGTGACTTGTTGTATTTTTAATATTTAGCTTCTATTTATAAAGTCAAGTTGTTAAATTTAAATCATATGACAAATAAAAGTTGAAAAGACCACTAATGGGAGAAATGAAAATAAAAAAAATAGATTTAAATTCATTGAGAATATAAACATGACCTGATTGATGCGGTAGAGAATAGAAAAGGATTTATGTAGATCATGAAATGTGCATTAAAATATAATACCTTGTACGTAGTTGGAGATTTGATTTTTACTTCCAAAGTTCTTACAGAATTTCAGTTATGCCTCTATCAACAAAAACAATTATAACCATACCCCTATTAAAAAATCAGAATATATAATTATATCCATATTGAGTAGAAAATTATCTCTAATATGTTAAGAATTGCCTCTCTAATTCTACATTGTTGAGAGTAATAATATCGCAGAAGGAAAGAAAAAAAAGGATATACAAGATTTTTAGATGTACTCCTCAATGCGAGATTAAGTCCTCTTTTAGTCACTATGATAACTTACTATGATGAAGAAAAGGCTTATAAAAAAAAAATTAAACACCTTTCAATTACTCTGTGTGTGTGTGTGTGTTTTTTTTTTTTTCCCAACTTTCTCTGTCTAATGATTAACTCTAATGGCGATATTTCTTATTATAAAGAAAAATCTTAAATAACCGAATTTATAAATGTGAAATCCGTAAAATACACTTAATGAAATGATCCATCCTTAATGGATTTGATCTATGTACTGTCTTTATGTCAAGATATTAGTCAGGTTCCATAACTAAAGTATTCATACTGCTTTGAGGGAAAAATTTTTTTCTGGCTCCTAATAGTTAGTATGTCTTTATATGTATGGTAAGTAAATTAACAAGAAATTCAGGGAAGTGATTTAGAAGAACTACAAATTAATATTGTTTTAAGTGAATACTCAATTATTAAGATTGCATACATAATATGAGACATTCTTGCGTGTAATTAGTGTTAATAATTAGATGATTAGTGATGCTCTAATTTATATAGTTCAGTCAAAATTTTGTACCACAAATCAATTTGACCAATAAATTTGATAAGATTAGTAGACAGCAACTTACGAGCATCTTTCACAAAATTCAAAGTCAAGTCTCGTCCCTTTCTTTCAGCACCATTTTATTTTTTTTTCCTGATAATTAACTATAGAGGAATTCCTTTTTTATGTACACTGATAAGTGAGATTAGCCTCTTAATTGCTATTTATTTCCAAGGCAATTAATATGGATCATGTGTTGGGCACAAAGTGTTTTAGGAGCAATCAATTAATTAGATAGTCTACATAATCACTAAAATTTGTTGCATGAATTATCCTTCTAGGAGCCAAAAAAGGAAAAAGAAAAAAAAAACACGAAAGGCCTATTTTATATATATATATATACTGCACAAACTGCACATACACGTCGCACCTTTCTTTGGTGTAAATGCTATTAATTTTATTTTTATATGTGGAAGTATTATAGAAATACACGATGCTTGTTTGCTTGGACTTTTCCAACATGCCTTTTGTCCCATGCTCTATTTATAAATTCAGTGTTACCCCTGGGGTAGGTGCTTACTCTCTCACATGGAAGTATAGCGGCCATAGACTGGTTGGTTTGCGTTCACATTTACTTTTGAAAATTTTTTAATCGTTTCCACATTTACTTGTATTCTCCATGTGTATTTTATGTTAGAGAGAGAAAAAGAGAGGGGAGAAAGAGATAAAAGAAGAATGAGGAAAAACGGAGGATTTTTTTTTTTGATCATAAATTTGATTGTGAGAGTAGTTGTTTTAATATATATGATTCAGATTTTTTTGTCTCACATTTTGAATTTTTTCCCTAAAATTATTTTTTATTTAATATTATAGAATAGCAAAAATCTTGAAAATATTATATATGAGATAATATTTTACAGATGCACTCTTGTTTTAAATATTTTTGAGAAAAAAAAACCTTTTAATTATTTGTGTACTAATGGGCCCACATTTTCATTTATGATAATGTCATATTATATAATCATTTTTTTAAATATGAATGGAGAGCTTTACCCTTTATAATATAATCTAGTGTAAAATTATTGTAATTATATATATAATATAAAAGTAGTCCTATATGTAACTTTACTAAAAAAGTATAAAATTCAAATCACTCTTCACAAGTTAAAAAATAAAAAATAAAGAGGCATAAATGGTTGTTAGATTATGTCCACTGATTGTAAAAATCTCTATAAAGAGATGCAAAGACATTCTAAACTCTGATTTCATTTTTTCTCTTTCTTCTCTTTCTTCTTTGAATTTATTTTCACAACATATATTCTTTTTCTTTGTGAATTTTTCGTTTTTTGCTTTGTGCAAATTCACAGGAAAGTTTGTATATCCAAAAACGTTGTTGTCAAATCTAAAACGGTTTTCTTTTTCCTTGTTTTGGGTAAGTGTCAAATCTTAAGTAGCTAAACTCATATTCTCTGTCTAAAATTTTTTGTTTGGAATAATATTTAGATATTTGTATTATACCATCTCATAAGAAAGAAAATAAATAGAAAAATAAATATAATTTTTTTTTACAGATGACATAATATAAGTAATTAAACATGATTTGAGACGAAAAATTTTAGATAAATGATATGAGTTCTAAGTAGTTACCAACTGAGAGATTATATCGATTTAAAAAAAAAGTCCTAAACTAAACATGTTTGTAAAATAGAACAAAATAAATGATGATCAATCTAAAAAGACTAAAATAACCTTAATACTAGGAGAATTTATAAAAACTGTTAAGATAATACGAAAAAGATGGTCATACATTTTTTATCGAAACAGAATTCAATTTTGCAAAAAAAAAAAAAAAAAAAAGCTAATATATATGTTTCAGAAAGTTTAATCCATGAGAAAGGAAGCAGCAAGCACACATATCGTCAGAAAAATCAAACCATGTTATCGATGAGATTTCTCTGTCTTTGTTACCTCAAAGGTGGCCCATATATATTCTCCACCTGCGCAGTGAAAATAATAATAATAATAAAAAAAAAGACCGTCGTCCCTACTGTTGAATAATGTAAGCGATGAAATTGAAACTGCATGATATGTCATTATGTATTTTTGTTTTTGAAGGTGTCCTTACAGTGTTTAGTAATGTGTTTTTTTGGTTAATGTCATTACGATATTGATTTCATGTTTTTTATTAGGGATCTTTAAGGTATAGGTTGGGTGGTTTTGGTTATGCCTAGGGATAATTAGAGAGAGATACTTATGGTATTGATAATACATTTAATTACTGTATTGAAAATACATTTTTGTACCATAAATTTTTGGTTTAGTACATGATATTTTGGTCACTACAATATTAATTTGGCCTACTAATTTGGTGTTTTGGTTTTTGAAAAAAAAAAAATTAGTTTTTTTATTTATTTGGTTTTTAACTATTGTTTGATCTTGGATATTATCTATGTTGGTTAGTTCTTGGATAGCGTAAATGTTATTAGTTTCAATTTAATTTTTACCTCGCTGTTATGGTGTGGATATGGTCATTATGCTTAATATGATATTAGTCATTGTCATCATAATCTTTTATTTACTATGTATAATGTATGCAACTATAGCAGTACACTATTAATGTTGACATTAATGTTGACATGGTCATTATGGAGTATTGTTGAGAAACAATTTTGCAACATGTGATGATAGTAATTATATAATGGTCGCTTTCTTCTCATAATCTTGATCCTAATGACTTAGTCATCATACTAGCGTGTTGTAGTGAACTGAACATTCAGTCCGACAGTTTTCATGGTTATGCAATGCTGTGACCTAATCCTTATATCACTAGTTTTTCTTGGTCAATATAATGCTGATCTTGGTTATTTTATTATTATAAAATAGTCTATAAAATTAATCCATTTAATATTAACTGTGTCCTTTTATTTATCATAGGAGCAATAAATTATTGATTTTTATTTTTTAATATAATACAGATTTAGTCATTTCATCACTATACAATAATTTATTATTGATATCATGATAGTTGAGCATGATTTTAAAAAAAGGCATTTTATTTTAATAATAAATCAACACACCAGAAAACCAGGAAACACAATTTTTATTTAAAAATGAAATTAAAAAAATGAAAACAACTAGCTAATTTTCTTAAAAATAGGTTAACCATGCGGAAATGAAAGAAAAATGTGAGTGTATTAATATAAAATTACAACCCACAAAAATAAGAAAATTCTATTTAAAAACGAAAATTCATAGACTCTCACAAAGAGAAGAAAAAAAAATAGGAAACAATATTTAAAAAAAATCCTCAAACTTCCTTTAAAAAAGGAACCACTATATGGAAATACCAAAAAAATAAAAAAACAACAACTTGCTTATAACTTGTATGGTTAGAGATATAGTCTAACAGTAATTTCATACTCAACTTCATCTAAAAGTGTAGAGTTCGAAACCCCTCCCTCAAGTTCTTAAAAAAAAAATATTAATAGATCATTAAAAGAATCAAAAAAAATTTATTAAACGATTAAAAACTTTCTCCCCTTAAAAACAGAAAAACTGTACAAAATAATTTATGTTTTAAAATTTAAATAGATTCCTTAATTTAAGTATGTTTTTCCCCATAAAAGAACAATCATGATATTAAAAAAAAAAAGTAGAATCCGTAAAAACAGATCTTTTTTTCCATAAAAGTAGATATAGGATTTTTATTTTTCCACCACAAAAGAGAATCCGCATATATCTAAACTTATCATAACAATGTTTAAAGGCTAAACATGTAATAAACAAGGATGGAGTTACAAATTTGTTCAAATTTACAAATAAATTTGTTTTAAGATATATTTTAAAAGCAGTGTTCAAAATCAAAGATTTTGTGTTAATCCTTCTAATAGCATATATTCCTTACGTTTTCCCAATCTCACCATACAAAATTTCCAACAATATAATTGGTGTATATGCATACTTTCATCGTATATAGATCGAGCACATTCAAGTCTTTCTTAAATTGTCTCTTGTATTTATGTATATACCTATCCATGTTCCACTCCCATGCTTAATTACTAGCCAATGTTGCTGCTCAATTGGACACTCAAATGCCTCTCTCTCTCTCTCTCTCTCTCTCTCTCACAGCCTCACTGCCTCTATTTCTATGCAAAATTTCATTCAATTTGTAGTTATAAACAACCAGCATGATACAATATGATTTTGTTTTCTAATTTTTTTTTTGTCTGGCAGAAATGGTTTGCCCATTTACCTAATACCTGAACCTTCCATGTTGTCGTTGCATATTATTACTAAATAGTATTTAGTAAGCCAAGAGTAAAATTATTCACACTACTAACGATGATATAATAAATCAACTAATATTATTGTAACTACCACATATATCCTTCCAATTTGTTATATCATAGTTTTGATGTCATTTGACATGACAATGTAATAACACCAACTTCGTTACGCGATCCACTATTTTTTTTTTCTCGTAAATTCTGAAAGACACTTTAATTTGCCCTTTTTAATTAGCTTGGAATCTGATTTAAAGTACGTACACTTAAAGTCTCAATCATGTAACAAACAATTTGATACCCATCTATTACTTTGAAAAGCTGGAGTTATATATATACAAAGGCTCATATATGCTTTCCAAATTTATTACACGACTATGATTTATCTTTTACATTTTTAATTTTATAAGTATGAACTTATATATATATGTAGCGAACTATCCTTATTAAAAACAACGTTAATATTTTTAATAGAAATTTACATATGATTTATACATAAGTAGTTGGTTAATGATATGAATAGGATTACTTTTATCTACTTTAATTCTAATTTATTGAGATTGAGATATTTAATTGATTGTAATCAAAATAATAAAAAGTTTGATTTAACTTTATTTTATATATAAAAGTGGATTAATATTATATATAAAAAAATGGCTTTTCATACTCTTAATTAACGACCTACATGTAAGCAATCTGTAAATTTTTGTTACAAAAAAGAATATCGTTATTAATATATTGAGACAGATTATTATAAATTTATAAATTTATGTGCAAATTGTAAAAATTAAAATTCAGAATGTAAACTACACCATGTGATAGATTCAGAAAACATTGGTGCAATTTAGTCTTTCTAATAAAGAGCTAGAGACAATTTTTGTTCTAATAGAGAAGGTTTAAAATGGATTCACATTTCTTGTTTAATATTTAATAAAAATATAATTAATATTGTTTAAAAATCTTAAATTGTAGTTTAATCAATCAATCAATTAATTAATTAATTAATTAATTTTACTTTAACATCTAAATTCATTAAACATAATTATAAATATTATTGTGGAAACATAATTTGAGTCGGACAAAGAATCTGTTAAACTACTATTATAGTACTACCTTAACAAAGTCACCAACGATCAAAAAAAAGCATGGAACTTATTCAGTGGGAGAGAATTGGATAAAGAAATTGGCGTGACATTTTTTGTTTTCTTCCTTCTCATTGAATAATAGCATCTGTCTTTTACTTCATAATTCCGATTTCAAAAGCGGATTCGCAATTCCCAGAAAACAAGAAAAATAAGCAAATAAACAAAAAGATTCGAGCTCCCACCGCTTGTTCGACGAAATGCCTATATAACAGCTCCTCACATTGTTCTCTCTTCAGCAAGGAACAAAACTCAAGCGAGTGCGAAAGAAAACCATCTTTTTTCACCAAAATGACCTCAATTCAATGCCACAAGCGCGCCACAACCTGCTGCGAGCAGAAATGCTACTGCAACAACTCCTCCGACCTTAACCAGAAGGTGGCCGAGATAGTGAGCCGGATCACCGCAAAACTCCAGACGACCACCGAAGTCCGGAAGTGCTACCCTAGTACTACTGGTTTTTGCCATGCATACCCGGCCAAGCGGACTGCCCAGACTCACTGCTTCGACACTGCTAGCTGCCGCTGCCACCAGGCGAAGTGCAGTGGTGTTGAGGCCGCGTGCTTGCTTAAGAAGGTGAAGGGTGGGCAGTCTGGAAACCGCAGCTTCTGTGACAGCAGCAGCTGCAGTGACTGCAGCAGCTGCAGCGACAGCGACAGCGACTGCGACAGCGACGACGAGGGCTGCTACAGGAGGGAGGTAAGTCACCATGTTAACATTTCCTTATTGTTTCTTCTTCTTCTTTTTCTTTTCTTGGAATATATATAAACTTCCTTATTTATTATAACTTTGAAAATAATAAAATTAATGAAATATTATTTGGTGCAGTGTGTTTGCAGAACTAAAGGAGCAGCTGGCATTCGTATGCAGAATCGAAATATAAGGGTTGTGGGGATGAATTAAATAAATAAAATATAAAGCGAATAAAAGGAGGATAAAGGAGAAGGCATGCTTTGTTTGGCTAAAGGAAATGTATTATGTATGACCTGGTATTAATAATAAATGTTTAATATATATGTTTAATAGAACTCATAAATACCTTATTAGATAAAACCTAAGAAAAGAAAAAAGGGTGTCTGAACTAATAATGATTGCAACAAGACCTGAAAGAACTAAGGACCCCCCGCAAATCCAATGAACCTGACTTATAAAGCGACAACCATTCTGCAGGAAAAAATAAAAAAAAAAATAAAAATAAAATGAAGAGGAGACGAATCTCTATTTATTACAAGATTAGAAATTTGGCATAACCCAAAAATTTAATGAGCGGCCAAACTTAAACGCTACGGGCCTTCTGTTACGAAAGATATTGGCCACATGGGTACGTAGAGTCACATTATTATATATAACTAATAAGAGCACCAAATTTATTGTTTCATGTACAGTGGTATTTGTTTCTATCCTTGGGGGCATTTTGACGATTTTGCCCTTTGGTAAGAAGGGTGGATAAACTTACAGCAGAAGTAATAGAACTTTTTGAAATGAATGAATTTTCAAACGGATTGACATTTGAAGTATCCGAAAAAATGGAACGGTACTGCTAACAAACACATTAATAGGTGAAAATTTTAATTTTTTGTATTAATTATTTTATTCAACTTTTTTTTTTCCTGTTTATCCATTTTTGATATTGTTGTAATCAATATTTTGTATATTTAAGTTCAACAGATTAAAATTAAAGGTATGTAATTGTATTTGAACTAATAATTGTTCAAATTATCCATGCCAAGGATATAAATAAAAAAATTTATAAAAAAAATTATTAAGAAATGACAATCTTATTTTCTATAAATGATTAAAAAATAGTTTCATAAGTTGTTAAAAATAATTATAATGATATAACTAATTTAGTAATTACTTTTGTAATAAAAATATTTTCCGCGGCAACGGGAGGGCATGTTTACTCGTTCGATCTATAAGCACTACCTCAAAAGCAAAAGCAACGCCAAAAATTAATGTAGGAAATGAAGCTGAGATTTCACATAAATTATCATTTGTTGAAATTTTGATATTTCATGCCGTTATTAAAATGGTAATTTTTCACTGGTTTTAATCACGTTGCTCATCGGATGACCACTATATGTGTTCAAAATTGAACAAATTTCCTTTACCAAACAATCATGTGACTTATGATGCCTACAACTTAATTGACAAAAAATAATGATCTAGTCAGACTCTTGTAACACTACCTGAAACTTTATTCAAATTTCAAATATTAGCCACCAAAAAATTAGGGGTTATGACATTACGTTTTCTCATTTTACTCTTTAAGGAATTAGTTACTATATTCAAAATAATTATGCATTTATCATAAAATTCTTGTCTCAATTCCTCCTATTTTATCGAATCCGGATGTGGCATGGCTGGATAAACTTCTTAGTTTTTAGTAATGAGAAATTTATATATCGAACATTATTAGATTAAAAAAAAAAAAACTATTAGAGACAGTATTCCAAAAGCATATATAATTAATATGAGGCCTTTCTGCTCCCTCCATGTTATCTATACTTTGAACATCTTTGATACCTAGGAGAAACAATAATATTATAGTACTAATTTATGTCTCTTATCACATATCCCCTTGGAATTCAATGCTATTTTCCTTAAACATAGTTATCATGACAGACTATAATTAGTAAGATTCTTAATTTGCCTGAGCAACAATCATATTTTTAAACTATGTCGATAAATTATTCGAATCTCGATAGATAATTGTTGGAAGTAGAGAGATCACGATATATACACCGTAAACGTCAATAAATTAAGCTAAAGCAAATAAACTTAAATTTAAGTTGCTCACGTGATGATCAGATTAATTAACTTAAAAATAATAATATTTAAGAAAGTTGCTCAAGAATCCATGATAAATACTTCTTGAAACCAAATATAGTTCTTGAATTTTAACTTAAGCCGTGGTCCTCATATCTAATCATTTTAATTCTTGGAAAGGGGAGTCCATCTCTTTATTTTATTTACTAATTGGTGTTACACCAATTTAATTATATCAACCACTTCGTATGACACCAATTTATATCTAATTAATTACAATTAAACAGTAATTTTCTGTTTAGTACTAGTATTAATAGTCTAGCTACTCAATCATGCTTCTTTTAGTGCCAAAATAAATAAATAAATAAACAAAAGAAAGGCTACTCAATCTTGTAAAGGCTCACGAGTCTAAGTCATCTCATGAGAGTATAAGTACTAGTCATTAGCGGGCTTAATCTTCCTCCTTCACCCTTTTTTTTTTTTTTTGCTGAATATAATTTATTCAAATTAATTCTACATCAAAGATGCTGTCAGTTACTATGTTGGTTATAAATTGGATATTTTAGAGATCGTGTTTTAGATAATTGACAGAGATTACTCTGATGGCTCCGATTGTGAGAGCGACTAAGACGAAGGTGGGAGGAGACTAGGGAGTACATATCTCTTCTTGACAATTAGTTAGCAAATGAATTCATAATTCTATTAGTTAGAAGTTGAATTTGTCTCATATCACTAAATTATTTAACTATTATAGTGTTATAAATATCTTCTTGAGTTAGCTTTTTAGATTTAAGCTATTTATTATGATATTAGAACTAGATTTTTAAACACAAGAGTAGGAATGAATCTCAACTCATTTGCATAACATGCTTTGTATGAGGGAAAATGTTAAAAGTTAAATTTATTTCTCATCACTAATTTACTGAGTTGTTATAATATTTAATCTAAATTGGATATATATATATTTATATATATTTTGTTTAAACCAGCTTTTAGAGATGAGCTATATCCAAATTCGTTTTATCACTAACGTTTAACAATCATATTACCCCTTTTGTTCAATCATATTACCCCTTTTGTTCAATTAAAGTGAACATGTGAACTAATCCAATCTCAAATTGATCAAATAAATTTATACAATCAACGAATTCAAGGTGTCAAATTTAATATAGAAAACCTTCTAACCTGAAGAGAGAAAACTACGGGCTATAAATCACACAAAACTTCCAAGTTACGAATTTAAGGAATACACCATATTGTGTTAGTACTCTAGCAACAATGGATAGAGGCTAACAATCATCAACAACTCACTTAAACGTGGACATCGATAAATATTCATCAAACTAAAAAATTTTATCTCACTGAAATACTAAAAATAAATTAAATGAATTGACAATTCAAATCAATAGGAACGTAGCATAGACTGCCGTCAATAAGTACATACTAAAATTTGGAAATGATCGGAGGAAGATACTCCGTTGGATCTTATGTTCTTTACTTGAGAAATACTCACAAAATCCTGTTTTTCTTTCCCCTTCTCTCTATCTTCTTCTTCTTCTTCTTCTTCTTCTTCTTCTTTTTCCCTCTTTGTTTAGTGTCGAACAATCTCAGCTCACTCTTATTCCTTTTTGATTTTTTTTACTTTATTCCTTTTCCTTTTTATTTTTTATTTTTACACTTAAGAAAGTGAATGGACTCCACCACCTTCACTTGGACAACGCTAAGAAACATCTCTCATCTGCTGCTTCCTTTTTCCCCGTCGGTATTGAATTTAAAAATGTGCTAACAAACATACTCATTTGATGACTGTGTCAAACTTCTACACAGACTATTAACTAAAATTGCATGCAAATTTTTTTTTTAATCAATGATAACTAAAATTTATATTTCAAAAGAAAAAGTTTATTAAAAAAGTTAATATTGATTAGCAACTTGTCATGCTGTCCTATTATAATGGTATCTTGGAGATAAGGCGACTTTTCTATTTAGTTAGAAAAAGTTTGGTCAAAGCTTTACAAGAACTGGCGTAGCGCTGGTGACATGCTGCATTGTGACAGAGTGGTGACCTTGGCTCGGTAATTTGGATGCAGTTTTCAGCAAAATCCGTGACCAAACCCAACTCCCTACATGTTTATGGTTCTAATAAAACAAAAAGATGACATTTTATCATGCAAAAAGTTTTGCGGCTCTTGTTAATTACCCCTAAAATGTGTTCAGTTGCTCTAATTAAGTACAACATTCAATTAATGTCAAATTTATTTTTGTATTCTTAATAAGTTCACATGTTATAAATCAATAATTATCTGGTTATATAAAGAAAATCTTTTGTTTTTGATGGAAGCTGACTGATTGGATTAAGCAGAGAAAATGTCTACAAAGAGATCAATGCTAAATGGAGAAACTCCAGAAGGGACCAAACTCACAAACACAATGTAAATCAGCAAGTAAAGTACAAATCATAAATCAAAGCACCATGAAAACCCAGTAAATATTTTCTCTCCTAAGTGATTGTAAATTTATGAGATGCGAAAAAAAACTTCCTTTACAAAACGGCCATAATTGGAAAGAAGCAGTAGCTATAATACTACATAATTAAGTGAGCATTGTAAGGAATTTGACACTATTTTTGTTTTCTGCACACTTTCTAATAAATCATGATGCATCTATTAAAAATGTCATAAAAGTAATATGTTATTGATTATTATTGGTTAATATAATACTGATTTAGCATTTTATTATTATACAATAATTTATGATTGATATAATGATAGTTATACGTGATTTAAAAAAAAGGCATTTTCTTTTAATAATAAATCAACACATAAGAAAATTAGGAAACACAATTTTATTTAAAAATAAAATAAAAAGATGAAAACAACTGCCTAATTTTAAAAATAGGTTGACCATGTGGAAATGAAAAAGAAAAATGTGAGTGTTTTAATATAAAATTACAACCCACAAAATGAAAATTCATAGACTCTCACAAAGAAAAGAAAAACAAAAGAGACAATATTTGAAAAAAAAAAAAATCCTCAAACTTCCTTTAAAACAGGAACCACTATATGGAAATACTGGGGAAAAAAAAATTACTTGCTTATAACTTGTAAAGTTACGGGTAAAATCTAGTGGTAATTTCACATCTGATTCCATCTAAAGGTGTAAAGTTCGAATTCTGTCTTCCTCAAGTTTAAAAAAAAAAAAAAGTTAGCAAATCATTAAACGAATTTAAAAAAATTATTAAATAATTAAAAACTTTCCCTAAAATAAGTTATCAATTTAAAATATAAGGATGTTTTCCCCCTAAAAGAACAATCATGATATTAAAAAAAAAAAAGATTAGAATCCATGAAAACAGATCTTTTTTTTTTTTCATAAAAGAAAAAATAGATTTTTTTTTTCCACAAAAAAGAGAATCCGTATATATATATATATATCTAATTTAAAGCGGGTGTTCAAAATGATCAATTTTGTGCAAATACTTCTAAAAGCGTATATTTCTTACGTTTTCCCAATCTCACTATACAAAATTTCCAACAATATAATTGGTGTATATGCATACATTCATCGTATATAGATTGAGCATATTTCAAGTCCTTCCTAAATTGTCTCTTCTATATATGTATATATCTATCCATGATCCACTCTCATGCTTAATTACTGGCCAATGTTGCTGCTCAACTGGACACTCAAATACCTCTTTCTTTCTCTCTCTCTCTCTCTCTCTCTGCCTCACTGTCTCTATTTCTATACAAAATTTCATTCAATTTTCACTAATAAACAACCAGCATAATACAATATGATTTTGTTTTCTAATTTTTTGTGTGGCAGAAAGGGATTGCCCATTCACCATATGCCTGGACCTTCCAGTTTGGACTGTCGTTGTCGTTGCATATTATTAATAAATAGTATTTAGTAAGCCAAGAGTGAAATTATTCACACTACAAACGATGATATAATAAATCAACTAATATTATTATAACTACTATATATATCCTTCGTTTATATCAGGGCGATCCACTATTTTTTTCTTGAGAGTTTTGGAACACACTACAATTCATTCCTTTTAATTAGTTTAGAATCTAATTAAAAATGCTTACACTCAAAGTCTCAATCATGTGACACACAATTTGATACCCATCTATCACTTTTAAAAGCTGGAGATATATATACACAAAGTTTTACATATACTTTCTAAATTTGTCGCATGACTATGGTTTATCTTTTACATTTTTAATTTTATGATTATAAACTTATATATATATATATATAGCAAACTATCCTTATTAAAACCACCGTTAATATTTTAATAGAAATTTACATATGATTTATACATAATTAATTGGTTAATGATATGAATGGGATTACTTATATCTATTTTATTCCTAATTTATTGAGATTAAGGTATTTAATTGATTATTATTAAAATAATAAAAAAAATTGAATTAACTTTGTTTATATATAAAATTGAATCAATATGAAAAAAAAAAAGGCTTTTCATACACTTAATTAAAGACATACGTGTAAGTAATCCATAAATTTTTGTTTAAAAAATAATGTCGTTATTAATATATGGAGACAAATTATTATAAATTTATAAATTTATGTGTAAATTGTAAAAATTAAAATTTGGAATGTAAACTACACTATGTAATATATTCAGAAAACATTGGTGTAATTTAGTCTTTCTAATAAAGAGCTGGAGACGATTTTTGTTCTAATAAAGAAGGTTAAAAATGGATTCACAGCTCTTGTTTAATTTTTAATAAAAATCTAATTAATATTATTTAAAAATTTTAAATTGTAGTTTAACTGATTAATTAATTAATTAATTTTACTTTAACATCTAAATTCATTGAATATAATTATAAATATTATTGTTGAAACATAATTTGAGTCGGACAAAGAATCTGTTACTACCCTTAACATAGTCACCAACGATCAAAAATAAGCATGGAACTTATTCAGTGGGAGAGAATTGGATAAAGAAATTGGCGTGAAATTTTTTGTTTTCTTCCTTCTCATTGAATACGAACATCTGTCTTTTACTTCATAATTGCGATTTCAAAAGCAGATTCGCAATTTCCAGTAAACAAATAAATAAATAAACAAAAGATTTGAGCCCCCACCACTTGTTCGAGGAAATGCCTATATAAGAGCTCCTCACATTGTTCTCTCTTCAGCACAGAACAAAACTCAAGCGACTGGGAAAGAAAACCATCTTTTTCACCAAAATGGCCTCAGTTCAATGCCACAAGACCGCCACAACCTACGAGCAGAAATGCAACAGCAACAACTCCTCCGGCCTTAGTCAGAAGGTGGCCGAGATAGTGAGCCGGGGCTCCGCAGAACACCAGACGACCACAGAGGCTCAGAAGCACCACACTAGTACTACTGGTTGTGGCCATTCATGCCTGGCCAAGCCGACCGCCCAGACTTACTGCCTCGACAATGCTAGCAGCCACGGCCTCAAGGCGAAGGGCTGTGGTGTTGCAGCCAGGTGCAAGGTCAAGACCAACAAGGAGAAGGGCGAGCACAAGAAGAATAAGGACAAGAGCTTGCTTAAGAAGGTGAAGGATGGGCTGTCTGGAAACAGCAGCTGCAGTGACAGCAGCAGCGACAGCGAGAGCGACAACGAGGGTTGCCACAAGAGGAGGGCAAGTCATCATGTTAACATTTCCTTATTGTTTCTTCTTCTTCTTCTTCTTTTTCTTGCAATATATATAAACTTCCTTATTTATTATAACTTCGAAAATAATAAAATTAATAATATATTGTTTGGTGTGGTGTGTTTGCAGAACTAAAGGAGCAGCTGGTATTCATCTGCAGAATGGAGATATAAAGAATGTGGGGATGAAATAAATAAATAATATACAAAATCGAATAAAAGGGGAAAAAGTAGTAGGCATGCTTTATTTGGCTAAAGGAAATGTATTATGCCTATCCCGGTATTAATAATAAATGTTATAATATATATATATATACATATATGTTTAATAGAACTCATAAATACCTTATTAGATAAAATCTAATAAAAGAAAAAGAGTATCTACGCTAATAATGATTGCAAAAAGACCTAAAACGAACTAAGGCGCCCCAGCAAATCCAATGAACTTGACTTATAGCAATCATGAAACAAATAAACACTACCTCAAAAGCAAAAGCAATGCCAAAAATTAAAGTAGGAAATGAAGCTGAGATTTCATATAAATTATCATTTGTTGAAATTTTAACATTTCGTGCCGTCTTTGAAATGCTAATTTTTCAATAGTTTTAATCACGATGCTCATCGGATGACCACTACATGTGTTCAAAATTGAACAAATTTCTTTTACCAACAATCATGTGACTTCTACGTGATTAAAACCATAAAAATAATCGACAATTCAATAAATGAGGCATCATAAGTTATCAAATTTACAACTTATGAGGCCTACAACTCAATTGACCAAAAAATAATGATCTAACCACATTCTTGTAACACTACCTGAAACTTTATTCATAATTTCAAATACTAGCCACCAAAAAATTAGGGGTTATGACATTACGTTGTCTCATTTTGCTCTTTAAGGAATTAGTTACTATATTCAAAATAATTATGCATTTATCATAAAATTCTCAATTCCTCCTATTTTATCGAATCTGGATGTGGCATTGTTGGATAAACTTCCTAGTTTTTAGTAATGAGAAATTTATTTATCGAACATCATTAGATTATATTAAAAGAAAACTATTAGAGACAGTATTCCAAAAGCATATATAATTAATATGACTAATTTATATCTCTTATCACATATCCCCTTGGAATTCAATGTTATTTTCCTGAAACATAGTTATCATGACAGACTATAATTAGTTAGATTCTTAATTTGCCTGAGCAACAATTATATTTTAAAGCTATGTCGATAAATTACTCAAATCTCGATAGATAACTGTTGAAAGTAGAAAGATCATGATATATACACCATAAACGTCAATAAATTAAGCTAATGCAAATAAACTTAAATTTAAGTTGCTTACATGATGATCAGATTAATTAACTTAAAAATAATAATATTGTAAGAAAATTGCTCAAGCATCCATCATAAATGCTTCTTGAAGCCAAATATAGGTCTTTAACTTAAGCTGTGGTCCTTATATCTAATCATTTCAATTCTTGGAAAGGGGAGTCCATCTCTTTATTTTTTTTTACTAATTGGTGTTACACCAATTTAATTATATCAACTACTTCGTATGACACCGATTTATATCTAAATAATTACAATTAAACAGTGATTTTCTTTTTAGTACTAGTATTAATAGTGCCAAAAAAAATAATAAATAAAAGGTTACTCGATCATGGAGAGGCTCATGATTCTTAGTCATCTCGTGAGAGTATACGTACTCGTCATTAGCTGGCCTAATCTTCCTCCTTTTTTTTGGCTGAACATAATTGGTTCAAATTTATTCTACATCAATGATGCTGTAAGTTGCTATGTCGCCTATAAATTGCATATTTTAGAGAACATTCTTTAGATAATTGACGGTGATCACTCTGATGGCTCCGATAGTGAGAGCGACCAAGACGATGGCGGGAGGAGACTAGTGGGTACATGTCTCTTTTTGACAATAATTTAGCAAATGAATTCATATTCTAACGGTTAGAAGTTGAATTTGTCTCATATTATTAAATTATTGGATTGTTGTAGTGTTATAAGCATCTTCTTGAGTTAGCTTTTTTGATCCAAGCTATTTATCATGGTATTAGAACTAGATTTTTGGACACGAGAGTAGGTATAAATCTCGACTCATCTGCATAACATGCTACGTGTGAGGGAAAATGTTAAAAGTTAAATTTATTTTACATCACCAATTTACTAAGTTGTTATAACATTTAATCTAAATTGGACATAACTTTTAGAGATGAGTTATATTCAAATTCATGTTATCACTAACGTCTAAAGATCGTATTATCCCTTTTGTTCAATTAAAGTGGACATGTGAACAAATCTAATATCCAATTGATCAAATAAATTTACACAATTAACAAAGTCAAGGTGTCAAATTTTATATGGAAAACCTTTTAACCTGAAGAGAAAAAAAAAAAAAAAAAAAACACTGGCTATAAATCACACAAAACTTCCAAGTTACAAGTTTAAGGAATGCACCATGTAGTTTTAGTACTCTAGCAACAATGTCAAGGCTAACAATCATCAACAACTCACCTAAAGGTGGACTTCGAAAGATATTTATCAAAATATAAATTTTTATGTCATTGAAATACTAAAAATAAAATAAATGAATTGACAATTCAAACTGATAGGAAGGTGGCATAGACTGCCATCAACAAGTACGTACTAAAATTTGGAAATAATCGGAGGAAGATACTCCGTTAGATCTCGTGCTCTTTACTTAAGTAATACTCTCAAAATCCTGTTTTTCTGTTCCCTTCTCTCTATCTACTTCTTCTACTTTTTCTTCTTCTTTATTTTTTTATTTTCCTTTTTGTTTAGTGTCGAACACTCTCAGCTCACTCTTATTCCTTTTGGTTTTTATTTACTTTATTCCTTTTTCTTTTTAACTTTTTTTTTCACTAAGAAAGTGAATGGACTCCACCACCTTCACTTGGACAACACTAAGAAAAATCTATCGTCTGCTGCCTTTTTTTCCCCGTCAGCATTGAATTTAAAAATGTGCTAATAAACATACTCATTTGATGACTGTGTCAAACTTCTACACAGACTATTAACTAAAAGTGCATACAAATTTTTTTTAATCAATGAAAACTAAAATTTATATTTCAAAAGAAAAAGTTAATTTAAAAAAGTTAATATTGATTAGCAATTTATAATGGTATCTTGGAGGTAAGGCAACTTTTCTATTTAGTTAGAAAAATTTTGGCTTAAGCTTTAAAAAAACTGGAGTAGCGCCGGTGACGTGATGCATTATGACAAAGTGGTGGTCTTGGTTCGGTAATTTGGATGCAATTTTCAGCAAAATCCGTGACCAAACCCAACTCCCTACATGTTTATGAATCTAATAAAACAAAAAGATGACATTTTATTACGCAAAAAGTTTTGCAGTTCTTGTTAAACCCCTAAAATGTGTTCAGTTGCTCTAATTAAGTACAACATTCGATTAATCATTGTCACGCATATAGATTCTTTTAAATTTGTGTTCTAACAATAAAGATTGTTTTATATTTACTTGATGCATTAGAAGCAGGATAACGTGTACATGTCATGAGAGAAACCAACGCACATCTACACCCCGCGGCGCCCAACCCCACCCAACCACCCCCCTCTTTCTACTCAAGGAAGCGTTTACTGATGAGAATGAAAGGAAAAGAAAAAAAAATGAATTAAATTAAAAAACCGAATGTCAAATTTATTTTTGTATTCTTAATAAGTTCAAATGTTATAAATCAATAATTATCTAGTCATGTAAAGGAAATCTTTTGTTTTTTATGGAAACTGACTGATTGGATTAAGCAGGGAAAATGTCTACAAAGAGATCAGTGCTAGATGGAGAAACTCCAGAAGGGACCAAACTCACAAACACAATGTAAATCAGCAAGTAAAGTACAAATCATAAATCAAAGCACCACGAAGACCAAGTAAATATTTTATCTCTTAAGTGATTGTGAATTTATGAGATGCAAAACAAAACTTCCTTTAAAAAACGGCCATAATTGGAAAGAAACAGTAACTATAATACTACATAATTAAATGAATATCATAAGGAATTTGACACTCATATTTATTTCTGTTCTCTGCACACTTTCTAATTAATCATGATATGTCAATTAAAAATATCATTTTAATTAAAATTTCATATCACATCAATTAAAAAAAATGTTAGTAGTGAAAGAAAAATATATATATTAATTAAATATGTGACATAATATTAGTGAAATAACACAAAAAAATACACTAAAAAGTAATATAGGAATATGTGTCCCTCGTGATTTCAAAGTTAGACAAAAATGAAAACAGTACTCAACTTTACATGTCTCATCACGAATACTGCCCCATGAATTCAAATTTTGCGGAAAATATTGATGCCATATCCTCTTAGTCCTGTAATTTCTATACAAAATAAATTTTCTTACATTAAAAAACAATCAAATTTAAGGGATATTTGGATAACGAATTATATTTACATTACATCTAAATGCAATATTTTAAATGTAATATACAAAAAATATTTGTATTGTATTCAAATATAATATTTGTTTAGATAAAAAATATTTGAATTGTATTTAAATGTTGAGTATGTGATGTGATTAGTAAAAGCAGAGAGAGAGAAAGAGAAAGAGAGTATATGATGTGATTGATAAAAATAATAGAAAAAGTTGAATGGTGAATAATGATTATATTGAATTTGAATTGTAATGTGATTGGTATTTGAATGTAATATTTTTGCGTTTAAATAAAAATTACATTACATTTAAATGCAATACAAACACAACATAGATACCAAACGGCCCTAAAAAAGTTTATGCGAATCCCCTATCTACTTTAGCGGTCACGAGATAAAGTACTTAGACAATATGTTGAAAACTTAATCAAAAGATTTATCCATCAAAATAATAGTGTACTGTTAATGGTTCTCTAATAGTAATCACACCACCGATGGTGGTTAGTAAGTTTTGTAGAAGTTATTCTTTTTTCATTTTTTTTTCCCTATTATTCCAAGTGATCACATGCTGCAATAACAAGAAAGAAAGAAAGGAAGCCAGCTGGGGGTGGAAGGGGAGGGGTTTGGATCCGATGGGATTTCCCATATTCAAAAGCTCTGAGTATTTTCTTTTTTTTTAAGAGTTATGTATGGATCGAGTAGGGTCGTCCATGCACAAGCCCACTAGTTAAAAGCATGATATGCAGATTCGAAGAGTGACATTACTAATATTGCATCATTGAAAGAATATATACTACAATCCACTAGCGATAAGGGCGTTTGATCCTTTACCGTCCAAAGTTTTAGTGCTTCCTTTCCTATCCAATAGGTATCTTCTTCTTACAACCAAAGCTGGCCTATATAAGGACACATAAAACACTTCACATTTTACATCAAGCAAAGCTAGCCAAAACAAATTGATAGACTAACTTAAAAAACCAAGTACTTTTTACCTCCAAAGATGCACTGCTACAGAGCCGAGTACTCATCAAGTGAGTACTACACAACCGATATGTCCGGCGGCCATGACTACGAGTACGGCGGCAGGAAACAGGCCCAGCAGTATCGTTACGCGTCCAATTATGACATGGACCAGTACGGGATGAACAAGGCCAGCCGCTACGGAGAGTACGGCCAGCCCTACAACGGCTCTGGCAGCGTAGTTCCCTACTCCGGTAGCTTGGACCACGTGAATGCCGCACAGTACCAGATGTCCCAGGCCAAAACTCAATATGCCGGCGGATACGGCGGCGGCCAATACCTTGCGAAGCAGCAGCAGCAGCAGCAGCAGCGGCGGCGGCAGCAGCAATATGGCGGGATGGAGTACAACGCAATGAACCAGCATCAGCAGATGCGCAACCACAAGAGATCAGAGAAGCGCATGGTTCACAAGATGAATGCCATGAGCATAACTAGAAATTGCAGCACTACATCTAGGGGCATCAACGATAGCAGGGGCATCAATGATTGCAGGGGCAATTACAGTGACGACGACGACTACTGTAGCGGCAGTGGCTCCGACAACGACAACAAATTCTGCAATGACGACGACGACCACGACGACGAGAGCGATTACGAATGTGCTCCACGGAGAAGAAACTACAACAGGCACATGGTAAGTGTTCACAATTACTTGGTAATTTTACAGTAAATCAATTTAAACCTTAGATTGCAAGATATGTTTTAAATCTTTAAGAAAAAGAAGGAAGGAAAAAATTTTCCTAAAAATATTTTTTTTATGACTTTTATTGCAGTATTAGAAGGAGCGGCAGAATTGGAAATCGATTTACGTTGTGAGAGATGCTAAGATGCATCTCTTGAATACAATGTTAAATAAACAAGCTATTATGAAAGAAATAAAAGCCAAACTTGTGATGATATACTACAAGTATGGTGTCTGCTGCTGGTGCTTTCTATGGCGTCTATGTTAGGTACTCTTGTCTGTGGCTTCAAGTGTGTGTTCGGTACAAGCTGTATGGTGTTCTGTATTTGCTCTATCATATGTGTGTAATAAAAGAAGTTCTAAGAGTGAAATCCTTCTTTACGCAAAACAATGTGCATAACACGTATAATATATAAGCTAGTATCAATTAAGAAATTACATTTTTTAAAGTAAATGCCGAGGGAGAATAATTGATATCTAAAATAGAAAAAAAAAAATTCTCAATTAGGTTAACTCTTAAAAAAATCCAAGCAAAAAAGAAGTTTGCATATCATGTATTGTATATATACGAGATTTACCCCATTATTTTCCCATATTCTCAATTCAATCAAAGCAGAAAACCGAAACCCTTTATGCAAAAAAAACACATAAGAAATCAATCGCAGTGCATAAAAACAGTAGAACACAAGAAGTTTCAGACAAGACAGTTGGTTTTAATATTGAAAACTATAAATCCTAAAATTACGATGTTAAATTATTGAAAATAAATCTTTTTAAGTTCTTAATATGCTTTATAAATTCTCTCTTTTTAATGGGAAATAAGGAAGAGAGTAAATATTACGTATAATTTGAATTAGAGATCACAATCCTTATAATAATCTTATATAATAACTCAAATTAGAATCTCATTTATCCTGATTGTATTAGTATTAGATTTCTACACATTAAAACCTATACCCAATATATATCTCTAGAATCTAATTAATAGATCACTTATTTGGCTTTATTAAATTAAATAGCCTATAATATAATTGTTATTTAATATGTTAGCCCATAATTGAATTAGTATTAGATTTCTACACATTAAAGCCTATACCCACTAGATATATCTAGAATCCAATTAATAGATCCCTTATTTGGCCTTATTAAATTAAATAGCCCATAATATAATTGTTATTTAATATATAAGTCCATAATAAGAAATTAATAAAAAATCTCAACAATTTACCACTTGGGCTACATATGTTTTCTGAAACAATTATATTATATATTGTCTTAAGTGCGCACTCAAAAGCTATTTATTTTGAAATATCTCCTTAGTTATAATCTAGTTCATCTACTATATTAGCATGAAATCAAAGCGACTTTTGTTACGTATGTTCGTAACTAGATTCATCAATGGTCACCATACCAATATATTCAACGACATAGATCAAGTATGGATGTGTAGCATGAAATTACATGCAATATGATCTTAAACATGCCTATTTCTAATTGATCCAGCTTTATTCTTTAGTGAGATCAAACATGGTAACATTCAGAGTTTATAAATGAACCATATACTTTATTTTGTAGAAAACAAACATAAAATATGTCTATAACAAAGAACATCAAAATACAAACTCTCACTAAACATATACATCGTCAAATAAAACAACACCCATATCAATAATGTGCTTATGAAAGGTAAACAGATCCACAATCATTAAGTTTATCCTAATATGTTCAATAGTCATCTGGTCACTCTGAACTCTTTCTTTAACAATAAGAAACTTAATGCCTATGTACTTCAACTTCGTAGAGCTTTTGTTGTTATTAGAATATAGCATAAAAGAATTATTTTCACAATATATCTTTAATAGTTTTTCAACACCATCCATAATTCACAATCCCATGACAAATTTTATAGCTATATCCTATGATTAGATGCCTTATAATAAGCTATAAACTCAATTGTCATAATGAAAGAAGTTATAAGTGTCTGCTTAGTACTTTTTCAGGAAATAGCTATTCTAGCTAACAGGTAAATATAGCCTAACATAAATCTTTACTCTCTTGGCATCCAGTAAAATCAGAATTGGAATATCCAATGATCTCTAAATGATCCAATCTTCGATAAGTGAGATGTAATCTTTTGTTTTTCATAAATAACGCATAACCCATTTGGTTTCTTTCCAATAATCCATCCTTGGGTTACTTAAATCTTTACCTAATATTCCCACTATAAACGCAATGTTTGGACACGTGTATACTTAAGCATACATAAGATTTCCTACAGTTGATGCATAAGAAATCTTTTGCATTTTTTTCCATTCTAACTCATTCTTAGGGCACTGACTGAAACTAAACTTATCTCCTTTAGCAACCGGGGTGTCTCTTGGTGAACAACCTTTAATGTCGAATCTAACAAGAACTCTATTGATATAGCTCTTTTATGAGAATCTAAGGATATTTTAAGAGCGATCTCGATGTATCTGTATTCTTAATACAAAAGAGCTGTCCCCAAGATCTTTTATCTCAAAATTTTTGATAAGATTTCTCTTGGTTTCATGCGATAAGCCTATATAATTGCTAACAAGCACTATGTCATTTACATACAACACTAGAAATATATACTTACTCCCACTATACTTATGATACACACAATCTTCAATCTTATTCACCTTAACTTCATAGATTTCATCTCATTATATATGGCATTAATCCACTTTTGAGAATTAGAACTTTGTTTAGCTTGATGGAAGTTGATTGGATTATCTTCTACCACTCTTATATCAACTTCATGTTCTTGGAGAAAAATGACATTGTCATCCAAAATCGCACTTCTTCTTTCTCTAGTGGATCTTCTCAATGATATATCTTCTTGAGGTTGTTGAGTTTACACTTCAGGTATAATTTCTTCATTTCGCACATAGAGCTTTTCTACATTATCTTGATGGTGTAGATTTGCATTTTCAACAATATCAAGAATAAGAGCCTGATTATTATCAATAGCAATAACAAGAAAAGAAACAAATTTTTCTTCAAAGATAATATTTCTAACCTTATCTCCTCCTATAAACTCAACTTCATAAAAAAAAATCTCTTATATCCTATCTTAAAAAATGTCCTGATAGTGGGATTTAAGACTTGAAACCACTTGATAATTCAGAGTGCCCAATAAAGTAGCAACTTACAGTTCTTAAGTCCAGTTTCTTATCATTTGGCCTATAAGGCTTTGCCTTAGCTGGACTACCCCAAATGTGTAAATGCTTAATACTAGGCTTTTTGCCTGTCCATAGTTCATAAGAGGTTTTAGCTACTGTTTTGCATGAAACCATATCAAAGATATATGCTGTAATCTTTAGAGCTTCTTCCTAAAGGAATTTTGGAAAACAAAAATGATTAATCATACTTTTTACCATGTCTTTAAGTGTTTTGTTCTGTTTCTTAACAACACCATTCATGCTAGGTTTGCCTAGCATTATGTATTGTGGGACGATACCATATTCCTCTAGAAATTTCATAAAAGGTCTTGGGTATTATTTACCAAATTCGTCATATCTATCATAGTATTCATTACCATGATTAGATTTGACATCTTTAATTTTCTTGCTAAGTTGAATTTCAACTTTAGCTTTGAAAGCCTTAAAAACATTCAGCGATTAAGACTTTTCATAAATCAAATATAGGTACTCGTACTTTAAATAGTCATCTATAAATGTAATAAAATATTGTTGACCATTCTAAGAAGTTATAGGAAATAATTGGCAAATATCAGTGTGAATTAGTTTTAAGACGTCAGAACATCTCTTGGCATCTAATTTCCTAAAGTTCGTCTATTTCCCTTTTATACACTCAATACAGACTTGGAAATCTATCAAATTAAAGGGATTAAGAATCCCATCAAATACAAGTCTCTGAATTCTCTGTTTAAAAATATGACCTAAATGCTTATGCCATAGTGTGGTGAAATTCCTGTTAGTTAATTTTGTTTTGTATCATGTGAACTTGTATGTAAGGTTTCATTAAATAAGGCAATTGTATCCAATAAATATAGGTTATCATGTAAAAATAAAGAACTAGTACTAATAAGATTTGAATATTGAAAAAGACTAAATTTATTATTTCCAAATGAACAAGAATAACAAAATTTATCTAAAACAAAAATTGAAACCAAATTTTATCTAAAAGATGATACTACATAAGTTTTTTTCAAATTCAAAAATTGACCAGTCTTTAATAATGACTTAAATGTTCATATAGCCTCTACCACAACTATTTTGCCATTGACTACATAGATGAATTTTTCAGCATCGCTTGGCTATCGACTCCATAGGCAACCCTATATAAACACATTTATGTGAGTAGTAACATCAGAATCTATCCACCAAGTATGTCTAGGTATAAAAGCTAAACTAACTTTAGAACAAACCAAAGTGAGAAGCATAAGCTAAACTAATTTTAGAACAAATAAAAGTGAAAAACATACCTTTCTTTACACACCAGATGGCATACTTAGGACATTCTTTCTTCATGGGTCTAACTTTGGGGCAAAAGTGATAGATAAACTCCTCATCTTATTTCTTTTGCACTTTATGCTGTGATATCCCAGTTGCAAATTTTTTTCCTCTTTTCCTTTTTTGTCCTTAAGGGTGGTTGTTTAGTTGATACTTTTAACTCCTTTAGCTTCAGCCTTTCCTTTTTTTACACACAATGAGATATGAGCCTATTAAGAGTCCATTTGTCTTTTAAATACTTAACTCACTTTAAATTGACTGTATTGTATAGGAAGAGAAATCAAAATTAAGTGCACCAGCAAGTCCTTAGATAACTATAACTTTAGTGTTTTTAGTTTAGAAGTGATATGAGACATCTCCATGATGTACTCCCTTATATTCCCTTTTCCTTTATACTTCATTGAAACAAGCATAGTCAAAAGGTTACTTATTTCAGTCTTTTCATTTTTTGTAAAACGCTATTCTATTTTCTCAAAGAACTTCTTAGCAATTCTATCTTCAGATATAGAGCCCCTAAAGGTTTTTGGAAAGGAACATTTCTTGATCATATGACTCATGCAATTAGAATGGTTTCACCTCTCCATGTTCACTTTGTCATCAATGGAAATTTTTTCATTGAGAGGTGCAGGTTGTTCTTCCTAATGTGCGATCAAGATCCATGCAATTGAGATTAATCAAAATATTTTTTTTCCAATTCTTAAAGTTTGTGCCATTAAGCACAGGAATGGAATTAATATTGGTAAATATTGTTGAAGCAAAAATAGCAACTGAAATGAGAATAAAACAAAATAAAAAGCTTACAATCAATAATCATATTATGACACCATAATATAAGGGAAATATCAACTGTTTGTGGTATTTTCCATGCAGGAATCAAATATTGATAATTAGTCCTATTAAGCAATAAGTCTTTCTTTGAATCAACTCATTGCTCGCATAAAAAACCTAATAATCGTCACATATCTATTACCACAGGTATGCCTACTATTTGACCAAACAATAGCCTTCCTTCGGCCAGTCATTATTCGTGTAAATAATAGACATATACATCTTAAAATTCTAAAATAAATAAATTTGCATTATAGAAAATACTTTGGCAACATATAATTTCAATTACTTGATTTTGAAATATCAAACCTTTATTTCGGAAAAAAAAAGGTTAAAATCAATCGATCAACAATCAATCAATCAAAGTCAACAATAAACAATCAATTGTCAAAACTACCTAAAAACACATTGTTAGGAAAAACGATATGCCTTCAAGTTGTCTAAATGTTGCACCTTTAAGTTGTCTAAAATGACATGTCGTTTTTCGATTAAAGAAGCGAATCTGCAAAAGTCGAAACGACATGTCATTTGGCTGAACCTGATGCCAAAATGACATGTCAATTTTGTCGTCTTCAACTTTAATCCAGGTCTATAGTTGACCTAGTTGCAGACCTATTGTTTTATAACCTTCTGAGTACTGAAAACATGTTTTAAAACCCAAAATCCTTAGAAAATCAATTTCCAAATGATTTCCAACTTTATTTTCAATTAAAATTGCATAAAACATAAACCAAAACCAAAGTTTTCATATAAAAAAAATTAATATGTATATATGTATCCATATATATATCAAACAAAAACTATATATATAAATGTATATATACACATATACACCAAAAAAATAAAAAAAAAATAAAAGAATTCTGTATGTATGTATATATATATTCATAAAAAATTCTATAAACCAAAAAATATATCAACAAAAAAAATTCCGAATTATGATACACACACAAGCATGAATCAACCAAAAAACAAAACATGATAAAACATGCTTTAACAAAAAATAGAGAAAACATTTATCAATAATTTAACATGGTTCCACTCTAAAACCACTTGTTGGTTTTAATACTAAAAACCATAAATCCCAAAATCAGTATGTTAAATTATCAAAAGTAAGTAGTGATTACATACTTGAATCCGTATTAATGAATTAGAACGGAATGAAGTCTTTTAGAGTCAAATTTCTTTAGGTTCTTAAGATGCTCTATAAATTCTTTCTCTTTAATAGGGAATAAGGAGGATAGTATATATTACGTATGATTTAATTTGAATACCACAACTATTATAATAACGCTTATATTCTAACACAAATTAAAGTCTCCCTAATTCAATTAGTATTAAATTTCTACACATTAAAGCCTAATTAATAGATCACTTATTTAATCATGTTAAATTAAATAGTCCATAATATAAGTTTTATTTAATATGTAAGCTAGTAATCAGAAATTAATGAAAAAATCCCAACAAAGACCACCTATATGTCCTCGTTGTAGAAGTTTTTGGCTTGTTTTTGACAATCAACAAGATTTCACCCCCTTTTCTCTTTCTAACCATCGAATTTATAGAGCTTTTTACAAGATGTTTCCAGAAATTTCTCTCAATACAAGAAATTTACCACAATACTCGGAGCAACCCTTAAATATATATAAGAGATTAACCATAATTATATATTTACTATCCCCATATTTTACAATAAGTAAACATATCTTTCACGTCAGCGATCATCAAATTCAGACTGTCCCACAGCCTGATCCTTAACCGTCTGAATATTGTTGCAACCTTATGTGTCTCTCCGCAACAAGCAAACCCGACCCCCTTTTTATTTTTTATTTTTTATACCCAACAAAAGAAAACAAGAAAAAACAAAAAATAAAAATAAAAATAAAAAACCATAACACACTCACGAACTACAAGATGCAGGCAACGTCTCCTGACTGCTACAAACTCCACATTTCTCAGTTTTATCACTAAGAACATCCTTAAGGAAAAGAAGAAACATCGAGCACACCATAACTACCAGTTAATCTAGACCACTTTGCCACATTATGAGCGTCAAAGTTAATATTGTCTTCCACAACTTGAACTCTCTCATTTTTCACTATTATACAAAGAAATGAGTAAAATCAACTTCAACACAACACTTTTATTTCTAGTTTGGGCTATTAGAATTTAGAAATCACATGTTGATGACTTAAAATACAGTCAACATATATAAACAGATTGCGCTAATATAGAACAAGTCCACACTCTTTATAATCTTTTAGACTTAAGCTTCAGGATCTATATTAATGATGTTATATTATTGATGTTTGACAAAAACTAGCCCATTGGATCAAATTTTATTACAACTTTATACACTAGTTCACGCAGAATATAAATAAATAAAAAAGAAATATTTGGCTGACCGAATTGTCTAGTTTGTTTTATTTTAAGAAAATAGCCAGTTATTTAATTGAGATTTCATATTATCTCAATTTTGCCTCCCTCTTTTTTTTTTTTTTTTTTGGTTCATTCCCCTCAATGCGTGGTCACATTTTATTTCTTTCTCCCCCCGCTTCTTCTCTGCCATCTTTTTTTCTTTCTGGAGCCAAGATTGAGAGGTCGAATTTGGGATTAATTTACTGATTTATTATAGTAAGTCAATGATTTACTTAGTAAATCAGTAATTGGTATCGTGTTAATGAGCTGATACCTTAATATTGAAAAAATAGGAAACAATATCGCATACTTGAAAAATATCTTCGAGTACCCACCCGTTTTTTTTTTTTTTTTTAATTAAAATGTTGAGCGTTATGACCTTTTAGATTAAAACTGTAAATCAATTCTAAAAATAACCAAAAAAATCAAGAAACAAGAAAGATTTTTTTTTTGGCCTTTTTTTTTTTATGGTGATGCATCTTTTCTATATTAAAAAACTGTTCTTCAACATATTTTTCAACTAAAAAGGACAAAAACGACATTTTCTGTCTTAAGATAGACGTTTTTCCTTAAATCATATTATTTGGTACCCTTTGTTACAAAAATTGTTTTTTAATTTGGTATTCTGATGATCAAGAAATCTCATTGTGTTACCGAGTTATTTGAGAAAATATAACATCGGCACCATGAGTTTATTTTTTGGGACTTATAATGATGATTGTACCCTTTTAGTCCTTTTTTTTTTTTTTGGTTACCAAGCATGTTCCGGTTATTATAACACTGCACTTCACTCTAATACAAAGTGATGAGCTCTAATCCTCTACTCTCAAGTTCAAAAAACAATAATTTTTTTCATTTCCTCAAAAAAAAAAAAGAATAATATTTTTTGTGATTGTGTATATAATTTAACTATAATTTTATATACTATACTACACAGTATATAATTCGAATTCCGACTCTCAAAGTTAAAAAATATATATTTTTTCATTTGTTTAAGTATAAGTTAACTATTTAGTCCTATATTGACGCTTAGGGACGATTAATAACCCACTATTCGACAAAAACACAGGCTAACAAGGTGTAATTTTTCATCAATGATCTACCGAAATTAGTAAAAGACACGTTAAAGTAAAAAAAAATCAGTGAGTCGATAGTTTCTCAAGGGCTTAAAATGTCATTTGATTATACATATTTTAGAAAACTCGGCCGTTTGGAGAATTTCAAAGCGTTGGAACGTAACATTCATTAAAATAACTTGTTAAAATTAGTATTTTTGCAAGCATATCTGATCTAAATTAAAGTAGAGAACTTTCAGCTCGTCGTCTTGTTACTTGTTAGTCTCGTCCAAATTAATTAGTGAAAAAATTGACACGAATCACAGAACAAAAATTCTTTAGAGAAAATTCGTCTTAAGATTTTCATGTTGTTGTAGAAGCGTTTGGACACTGATAAACTTAAATACATAACTCAATGCCTTGAAGTGTCGTTTGCAAAAGATAAGATTATTAATCACCCACTAATCTTTCATTAGCAATTTAGCATTCTCATTACTCCCTAACCACCAAGGAATTCTTAATTAACCTTCAGTACTACTAATGCATTATTACTGAGGACATCTAATCTAATGGCGATACATATTCAATTTCTGTCCTTTTATGTCTCTGAAAGACCAACAAAATATTCTTGCTTCTTCTTTTTTTTTTTCCTTTCTTTCTTGTTAGTGCAAGAGTGATTTTGTGGTTCACATTTTGATTCCATATCATTAATTCTTAAAAAAAAAAAAAAAGGAAGTATTCGATTCCAATGTCCATTATTTCAAACTAGGGCAAAACAAAAATTAAAATTAAAATTAAAAAAAAAAACCGAGCAGTATTTTCTTCTCCATTATTTGAATGGACCAATTTTTAATAGAACAAATTCATCTAAATTGGAATTTAGCGAGCTGGCCATTATATTGATCATAAAATGCAACGACATTGGAATATTGGATAAAAAGTACTAGGACATGACTTTTCTTTATATGGAAATATTTTTGGCGCTTCTTCAAAAAGCAGATTCAAATTATAATAATATTAATTTTAAAAGAACGAATAGAATTCCAACCGATCGAGTAGTAGTACGTACTCCAATATCCCTATATAAAGGGTTCTATCTCAAAACATTGCCACAAAGCAAAACCACATAAAGTTCTCCCTCTAAAGAAAACTTATAATTACGAAGAACCCTTTTCTCGTCTCAATCGATTACTAGCAAAATGTCTTCAATGCAGTGCTACTACAAACCTGCCAATGAGACCTGCCAAGAAAAATGCCTCGAAAGCTGTTATGGCCACAAGCCTAATAACGGTGGCTCATACTATGCCGGCCAAATTAGTACTGCTTTGTACGGCCAGAGTATTCCTTATGCATGCACAGACCACAACATGGCCAAACCAACTGCGAACCACTCCTTTTATGGTCAATCCTATGGCCAGCCCACCATTGCCAATCCCAACACGAGCCACGACTGTGGTACTCAGACCTATGGCCACAAAGTGACCGCTGCTAAACCGGTCAGCACGGGCCACAAACACTGCATGGACAAATTCCATGGTCATAACCATGCAGGGGAACAGCACTGTGCTTCGCATGGTGTGGCTAGTAGTTGCAGTGAAAATAAGAGTAGTCATGAGAAGTGCTGCAAGAAGAAGGGCAAGAGTCTTAGCAAGAAGAAGTACAGAGATGGCAACAGGAGCTGTGGCGACAGCAGCGGCAGCGACAGCGACTGCGACTGCGACTGAAGATGAAGTGTAAGTGACTAGAGTGCAACGTCTCTAAATTATAGCACAATAAATTTATTATGGCATGTCAAGTGTACGCTAATATCATGTGGCATTAGTGGTTGTTGCATTCTTTAAATGTTAATCTTCAGTGGTTTTCTTACTATATCTTTCTTTTGTTCCCACAGATGATAAAGGAGCAGTTGCTGGGAAAATAATCCAATATTGAAAGCGTGCCAACTGCCAAGGAAAAATAATATTATACGTATGTAAGAATAAGGATTATTGAAGCTTATGCAACAGGGCTTCACAGATTTTCAGTGTCGTTTGTAAGACTAAACACACCTCTAATGTGTGTGTCTAATTATGAATAAGTTCATTATTTACTCATGGATGACAAAAACAGTGCAAAAAATCCATCTTCCCCACTTTACCTGAAGTCCAGAAAAGTTACTTAACGTTATGCACCATGATTAATGATCCTTTTTTTTTTATCCACTCTATTTTAAGGATCGAGAAAGTGAATATAAAATGGGAATAAGAAATATTGTCTTACGAAACTATGAGATTTCGAATTCATGATATGATAGAGAGACCATTTTGTCTAGGTGCTTACTGTTTATTTATCCACTCTAGAATCAATTTGTTACGTCGCTTACGCTTATTTAAATGGTTAAACAAATTGAAGGTTGTACATTAAAACTACTAAGATTACAACATCATTATAATATGTTGTGCTATTTTTAATTCTAATGAATAAAGTGAGATAATCACTATTCTTCTAGGGCCAGATTAAAAATTAATCCTTACTTTATTTTAGTTTATTGCATTGGTTTGAAGTTAATACACTAGAAGGATATTTTATTTAGATTTTATTGAAGTTCAATAATTCAATATTAATTTAATGGACAACAAAATTTGCACATATTTCATGGATTTCTTTGATGTGTGATGATTAGAATTAGGTATACCGGGAATCTTAAACCGCTGTTCCACCCTAAATCTAAACTGCTCGTCAACAAATTGATAGATTTACTGATATGGTTTGATTTGAAATTTTCCATGCCGTAAAATGGACGTTTGTTTAAAAAAATGTTTTAAACTGTATCAAACTAGAACGCTTTCACCCTAATTTCGGCTGCAGTTCAATGATCGTTGCTTTTATACGGTAAAACGACGTGTCATTTCCTGTTAAGTAAGCTATCGTTAAATTTTTAAACATTATCTGGTGCAAATTTAATGCGTTTCATCAAGAAAAATTTACTCATAATTTCTGGGAATTTTACTATCGTTAAAGCATAAATATGACGTGCTTGTTGAAAAACTTAATGTCGTTTATTTATTACTCTGTCAAATGTGTTGTATTTTGTTCAGTCAATGACGTGTAATTTCTATTGATAGAGCACCAAGAACCTCACTAAGTGGCACCAGGAAACATCGTTCATATTCGGATGATTGAGGGGGCCGAGATTATTGGAGATGGTGATGAGAGTCGAGTTAGTTGGTTATGAGATATCATGCATCGTGACAACTGTAACCGGCCATTTTGAGGGACACACACGGTGGAGACGAAGAGCAAGAGAATCTTAATCTGCATTTCAAATAATCATATTTTGAATTTTAAATGATAATTGCGACAAAGTATAGAAGGGCTCGGTGCCTTATAGAAACTCTAGATGCTATTTTGCACCCTAGAAAGCACTGAGCACCAAAGAGATAATCTTGTACTTTTCTAAAAAAAGTGAAAGCAAATCTCCGAGAGAACAAACCCTTCGATCGAAGGTGAATATCTATAAACATTATAGTGTCATTTACTTTTCTGCATTTAATTTATTACTTTCCTACGATAAAGTAGTTTTACAGTTCACATAATCGACTCCTTCTTTGTTAGATGAATTTTTACTGTCAATAGTTTTTACATCTTTTCTAGTGAAAATTTAATGTAGATAATCAGGAAAAACTACAAATAAATTTCTCTGATTAAATTTTCCTTCTGTAAGTAGTTTTTATTTCTTTTGTAAAGGCTTAATGTCAAATTTTGCTGTTGTATGATGTGTTTGTTGAAAAAACTTATAAGGTATTTGGAGCAACAACTCCAACCCAAAAAGGTTTAATTCATTTTTGTCTTTTTCTTAATATGTTAATAAAAATTTTAATTAGTTTTTGAAAAACTAAACAACTTCAATATAAGAAACTCAACTCCAATTCTATGAATGAAACGAATGCTTAATGTCCTTTATTCATAACTACATCTTGTTTAATTTCAAATATGTTGTTGTTTAATCAGTCGACGACATTAGTTTCTATTTCTTTTTATTTTTTAATATTATTTCGATTTTGATTTTGGTTAAATTTTAATATATCGATCTCATGTTATAAAGTATTTTCAATATGGTACAGAAGAAGATATTTTCGTTTGTCGAACGAACTACAGAGACTGACGATATTTATGTCACAATTTATTGTCGTTTATACCAAAGAAACAGCATGTTGTATTTGTTTCAGAATCTTATGCGTCAGTTAAGACAAAAGTTCTTCTCGTTTATACCCAAAAGCACCATTCATTTGTCAGTAATTTCTAACCTTTCTTTTCGTTTTATAATCTCTATCCATATTTCCTTTTTAGTTTTTATTCTCTGAAGATTACATGATTCCACCATTTCAAATTTTCTTTCTTTTTCCCTCCCTATCTAAAAGATTATTTAATGAGATTGCAGTTTTTTCTTCAAAAAAAAAAAAAGTTATTCGATGCGAAATTCAATTTTCATGGCGTTCCATAAAGTTCGTTTGAATAGAAAGTTAGATGTTCAAATTCCCAATACAAATTAAAACGTAAAATATGACAGACACGTACAACGTGGACAAATATATTAACTTTTTCTCTATGCTTTTAATTGACAAAGAAAGAACAAATTCGTTTGAAATAAAAATATGACAAAAAAAGAACAATTCCGCACCACATTAATCATATACAAAACTAATTTCTTCGACCAAAAGGTAGATTATGTTAGATTACATGGAACCTAAATATTTTGGCCCTGGACAAATACTAATTTATAAAACTGAACATATTGGCTATATAAATGCTCAAACACTAGCATATGAAGCACCAAGCAACACAAACAAGATCCCTGAAAAACCTCCCAAGAGATCTTTATTTTGTCTAATTCAATCACCATGTCTTCAATGCAGTACTGCTACAAACCTGCCAATGAGACCTGCCAAGAAAAATGCCTCGAACGTTGTTATGGCCCCAAGCCTAACAACGGTGGCTCATACTATGCCGGCCAAATTAGTACTGCTTTGTACGGCCAGAGTATTCCTCATGCATGCACAGACCACAACATGGCCAAACCAACTGTGAACCACTCCGCTTATAATCAGCCCTGTGGCCAGCCCACCACGGCCAGTCCCAACTTGAGCCACAACTCCTATGGTACTCAGACCTATGGCCACAACGTGACCGCGGCTAAACCTGTCAGCACGGGCCACAACCACTGCATGGACAAAGTCCATGGCCATAACCATGCAGGGCAACAGCACTGTGCTTCCCATGGTGTGGCTAAAAGTTGTCATGAAAATAAGAGTAGTCATGAGAAGTACTGCCAGAAGAAGGGCAAGAGTCTTAGCAAGAAAAAGTACAGAGATGGCAACAGGAGCTGTGGCGACAGCAGCGGCAGCGACAGCGACTGAAGATGAAGTGTAAGTAACTAGAGTGTAACGTCTCTAAATTATAGCACAACAAATTTATTATGGCATGTCAAATGTTACGTTAATATATATATATTTCATGTGTCATTAATAGTTGTTGCATTCTTTAAATGTTAATCTTATTTTCGATTAGTAACTTCCTTTAATTTCCGCAGATCGATTAAGGAGCAGTTGCTGGGAAACAAATCCAATGTATAAAGTGCCAACTGCCAAGAATTAATAATAAAAATAATAATATATTTACGTACCCGTGTAAGAATAAGGATTATTAGAAGCCTAGGTGACAGGGCTTCACAGATTTGCTGCGTCGTTTGTAAGAATGAGCACACCTATATATAGTGTGTGTCGAATTGTAATGAATAACATTATTTAGTCATGCATGACAAGAACAGTGCAAAATCCCTATCCCCCGCATTATCTTAAGTCCAGATAAATTGATTTGATGCAACATGAGTGATAGCCACATTTAGTCCATTATAATTTGGTAACTGCGAGGGGAAAGTGAATAGAAAACAGAAATAAAAAAGAATTAGCTTTACGATGCTATATATGAAAGAGAAGAATTCATGAAATGAGTGAGAGATCTCTTATGTCAAAGTCTAATGTCTTTTGTATATATAATATAATATAGAAAGGAGAATAGGTTTTGATATTTCTTACTTCAACCTTTTGATCCAATGATTCAAAATTATTCATTTTCACTTAATTTAAATACAATGATTTTCTTTTAGTTCACATGGTTTCTTACTGCTCGCACCTTACACACTAACATATACATAAACTTTTACATAATATATCACCTAATCATATATGTATATCTATTATTAAAATATATGCACACACATAAATACACTTTTCTTGTAAGATATCTTTTTTTTTTTTTTCACACAACTCTAAAATATTATTTTATCAAATATCAACTTGATATGTATTTCAAATTATATCACGGAAAAAACTATTCTCAAATGAGTCTAAATATTATTAAAAAAATCTTACATTTAATTTTTATGTATTTCAATCCAAATAAAAAACTTTTTCCAATAGCAATTAGAATAAAACTTCCCTAGAAAACAATTAAAATTAAACTAAAATTAAAAAGTTGGGTATTCGATATATAATCTAATAAAAATTATGACTATCAATATGATAAAGCTTTTTCCATTTCAAATAAATAAATAAATTATAAACCTTTGTCTACTTTTAATGTAAAAATTTGTTACGATTTTTAAAGGAAAAAAGATTTACATACTCTAAACGTGCTTAAGGCACGTGAATCAAGCTAGCATACCTAAGCAACGACATATCGATTTTTTTCGAAATCTACATTATCAGTTTAAACAACATCTTATAATTCTGATTTATATTTGAAAACACCATATATTAATTTGTCAATCATTTCGAACCTTCTCTTGTCCTTTTAATATCTTCCTCACGACATTTACTAGCTACAATGTGACGGAGGTAGTGATGAAATCTGAGACAAATGTTAAGAGGCATCACCGATGCTAAATACTCTTATTAATAGAAGATAAGTCTCACTATAATTCTATCTTTTATTAGATAGTGATACTTAATACCATCAATATTCTTTAGTATTGTTTGAAATCAAATATAGAATTATTATAATAGACTATGTGTATAATCATTATGACGGGAATATCTATGTGAGTGGGAAGGAGAGTTTTAAAATTTGAAAAAGAACTTTTAGGTTTAATTTATCTTTAATATAAATTTACTGTAAAAAAAAAAAAAAAAAAGACGACATCTATATTTTGTACAAAATTAAACTCTCCCAAATTGAACGACAACAATCTTAGCACGGAAAACGACATAAAGATTTAGTTTATCTTTTGACAACGACAACACCGGAGGACGACATAAAGTATTATTTTATCTTTTGACAACGACCCTTTTATTTTAAAATTTGTTTTTCTCTGTTTAAGAATTGGAAAATCTCAAAAGTGATTCATGAGCTTTTGCTTAATCCAACCTTTACCCCTATGTTTTTGCTAATACAAAAGGTGTCCGTTAAAACTTTAAATTATTTCAAAATTTATCCCCCATGTTTTCAAAACTAAAAAAAAAAAAAAAAAAAGTTTAAAAAATAACCAGTCTGACTCGAGTACAAATATGATTGGGAAATCCCGACTTGTGGCAGAAGTCGATAGACAAAGTGCTGCTTGCTTGTCATTTCGTGTTGTAGATGAACTGCTCAAAAAGTAATATGGGTAAACGAATTTTTTTTTTTACATAAACTTATTTTGTTTTATTTCTTTTGCTTTGAATTTAATTTCTAGTTTATTAATATATTAGATAATGCGTAAATATTGATCATAAATGGTACCTTTGTCATTTTTTTTAATAATTTGACCAGTAAAGGGCTATTTTTTAACACTTTCAGGAAACTTAGGGGATATTTTTAGAATATTCTTAAAAACTCAAGGTCACCTTTTGGATTGTCAAAAAAAAAAAAGGACAAATATTTGATTTATTATGTATTCTGTACGTATTAACTCAAGAATACATATTGAGTGTGTAATATATAGTTCGAACTGGAATTTTCGTTTTTTTAATAGTTGTAAAGTTTAAAAAAAATTTAGGAAAAAAAAAATCAAGAATACATTCATTTTGACTTTTTTTTTTTCTTTTCTTTTTCCTAAGCAAAGAAAATTTTTGAGATTTGGATGAGCTTTTTAACTTAATTATATAGCTCAACCATCCAAAACCAACATAGAAAATTGGGACATTGATAACTACTATAACTTGTAACTATAACATCATTTTGTACACCAAACGGCAAAATTCTTTTTTTTTTTTTCCAATAAAATAACTGCATTATACTTTGTAGAGTTTTTCCATTTTTTTGTATGCATGTATAAGAGTTTTTATGGTGAAACATTTTATTTTACACTATTAGTGAAAACTTTTTTTTAATCATTTGATTATTTTTTTAACGGTTTAATATACAAATATCAATCTAAAAATTTATAATATACGGTACAGAACTATTCTAGTTATAAATCAGTATCACTAACAAAATTTAAAAAACGATTCCTACCGATGATACAAAATAGGAAATCCTACCATACAAACTCTCATTTTTTTAATACACCCATTAGCATGTCATACGTTTTTCATTTACTCCATTTAAGATTATTGACTCCTCCTTTGTTTTCCTTTAACTTTCTGCCTTGGGTTCGAATTTCTGTCCTTTTATTCTCTAAGATTACAATTTCCACTCCATTTTTTCCCCTCCTTTTCCATGTCTAATCAGATTACTCAAAGAAAAGCCCGGCATTTGTGGCTATATTTTGATCTTGATCACTAACCTTAGGAAGGAAAAACAAAGGACATATATTTGATACCATTTTTCATCTTTCCATGATGTGCCATAAAGTTAGTTGTTTCAACTAAAAGTTAGATGTTCGAATCAAAAAATACAAATTAAAACATAAAATATTGAACAGAAGTGTTACCTCCACCCGATTTCCAATCTTTTACTATTCTCTGTACTCTCAATATGCCAAGACGAAAATTTTCTGCCCTTAAAAGAAAAAAGAACAAGTTAATCTAAATTAAAATAGAACAACTTTGCATCACATTAATCATAGAAAAAACTTTCCCGGGTCAAAAGTAGATCACTTTAGATTACATGGAATCTAAAACATCTTGGCCCTACTTGCAGAAGCCGATTCAAAGTGCAACGTACCTAAAATTAAACCAATCCAAGTAGGGGGAGAGAGAGAGTTGGCTTGGCTTGGGCCTATATTAAGTGCTCAAACACTTTCATAAGCAGCAAAAAGCAAAAACAAAAAGCGCCCCAAAAACTTACTTTAAAATACCCTCTTTGTTGTCTTAGTTGCTTGCCAATCGCCATGGCCTCCCAGCATTGCTACAACCCGCCAAGGAGACCTGTCTGCAAAAAAGCCTCGACAGCTCTTATGGCTACAAACCAGACAACAAGAGCTCATACTATGCACAGGCCAAGCCATGGCTAGCAACCAGACTCCTTTGTACGGCCAGTTCGAAGATCACAAGTTCACAACGTAGCCGAATCCCAGACTGACAGCTATAGCCAAAACCAAAGTTATCATCCAAATCCCAACGTGGCCAAAGCCCCAAATCAGTCCTATGGCCACCACACCGACCACACCATGATCAAGACCCACGGCCACTGAGCTGGTAAACTCCCTGGCTATGGAATGGCACACAAATTGATTACCTACACTCATGGCCATGTCTAGATTGCAGGGCTGCATGTAGCGCTGCATGTAGCTCACAGTACCATGGTTTGCCATGGAAAGACTAAAAAGATGAAGGAGAAGAAGGCTGATGGCAAGAAGAAGGAGAAGCGGCGTAAGAAGAAATACAGGGATGGTACCAGGAGCCGCAGTGATGGTGGCAGCAGCAACAGCAACAGTGATTGAAGATATCGCTGAAAGAAGGCAAGCGTTCTTAACAGCGGATTAAACTTGTACGAGAAAGCGAAAACTTATATTACCCGTTGACCATCAATTTTGCGTTTTTCTTACAACACCTAAATGCTCATCTCTTTTTCTTGTTCTTTTTGCAGAAACGTGCACTTCCAACAAGAAAATTCAATTAAAGGATTAAGCATATGAAATATGGTAAATATGGAAAACCATGTGACAATCCTCAGAGAATGTGGCACGTTCTAAGTAAGAATAAACATCTCATATGATTTCCCTTAATAAGGCCAAAGCCTAGAATATCTAATTGTGTTCTAAAGTAAAAATATATATAAATATGGATATATATAACCAAAAATATTGATAATTTTAGAAATTGCAGGAAATTAAGGTTGTCGTAGAGGAAATGCATAATTATAAGACATGAAATTCATGAATCTGTTACTTCTTAAACGACGGACCTTTCAGATGGCAATCTGACTTGAATCAATCAGTTCATGAGCAAGTCGAAAGTATTATATATATATCTAGCCTGCCTCCAATTAACTTGCATGGGTGCGTCGCATAAAACCAAACAAACCTCTTAGCACAAAGTAGGCTGTTAAACCATCATTATACAACAAGACAAGTGCAACTTCTTGTATAAATATAAAAATGTTTAGGTCCATATTTAACCACGGCAACATAGCCCTACATCAAAAGGAAAACTAGAACAGATCACTCTTCAACACAGAGCAGAGAGGCAAAGACAGTTAGCATCACAGAACATATAGTCTCATAAAACAAAACATATACAGCATGAGACAGCCCTTGAGTGCATTTCCCTGCCATCCTATTCTATGAAGTGAAGGCATTAACTTCCTCCAAGATTCTTTGACAAAAAGGTTGCAATGGCCTGAACGGCAAGATCTTCCACCTGATCTTGCGTTGACCCATTGGCTTGCAGGTGCTTCTTACCAACCTTGAAGGAGTGATCACCTCCATCAATCACGTGCAAATCACTAACAGATTTCATCTTCTTACGAGTGGCTTCCAGCTTATCCAGTGGACAAAGCGCATCCTTGTTACCCTTCATGAATCATGTAGCAGACAATTGAGCAAGAGAAGCACAGAAATAATAAAAACGGTGACGCAATCTCCGTGAATTCATTCAATGAAATGAGATGAAAGCAAAAAGAAAATGAGAATCTGAGATACATCAGTCTTATAAGGACTTCGAATAGAAACCACAACATCAATAGTGTCATAGTTTGTCTACTGGTGTTAATTATATAAATCTAAATGAACCACTGCATAGTGCAAAACTGTGTTTGTAGAATAAGTACCTGCACGAACATTATGGGAACAGAAAGTTGCAATAGAATCTCATCTCTCACTGCTCCTCCCATTCCCTGAAATTGATGGCAGCTAAGTCGTATAAAATTATGAAAATATTAAGACTCTGAGAATCTGATGGGCAATTACCGTCCCCAAAAGTCTTTGACTCTTCCCAAGAGTTAAGAATGAAGGAAAGGGCAAATTGGAAGGCCATTTCAGGAAGGTAAAATGGTTTTTTTCCTAATAATAGTCCTATAAATTTAGTCACCTGCTTTAAAGAGGGATATTTTTCTCCCAGCTGGCTTTTGTCTTCCACTCACATGATTTTAAAATTTATGCATATGCTAAAGAAAAAGGTTGCAAATGTAAAAGAAATGCCAGTTACCTCCAAATCAAGAATTTTTAGATGAAGCAAAAACCAAATTTAACCTATTTCAATGCCAAGAATATGAATAATGGCAAACCTTTAGGGGATATCCCAAGCAAACTATGGCAGAAGCACAGATGTCTTCCTTGCACGCAACCATGCAGCTAACTCTACCACAACGAAAAGTTAAGTTAAAGGATAGTAGTAAACACCACCATTAGTAACTGTCATTAGACATGCCTCAACAGCATTTAAATTACAGGATACGTACTATCCAGCAGACCCCACTTCTAAAGATTGGCCTACATTTGTACAAAAATTCCTAGCACGGTGAAATGGAGGACAAAAGTAGATTCTTGTAAATTGAAAAGTCCCCCGTCAGCGACTCATTAGGAAACTGTTATTTGGTTATTCACGTTCATAAAAGTGAGAAGACAAACAAGATAACAGTGTCTCATAGTCTTGTTTGTGTACTAATAGTATGAGTGCTGATAAAGATTATTAGCATAAGAAACGAGAAAAGACTTACCTTGAGCCCATTGATTTGCCTGCCAAGATCAGTGGATGACCAGGGTACTTAACAACAGCCTCCTTAACAACATCAGCATGAAAGTCAACTAATTTTTCCGCCTTAGGAGGCGCCCTCCGTTTCCCACCAGATATGTCTACATAGAGAAAATTTTTGTTAAATTTAGCTCTTTTATTTGCTAATCTCCAAACAACCCAAAAAATAAAAAATAAAAAACAAAAATAAAAAAACCCTTTCATTTTCTCTTCTTGTAATGAAAATGAACTCACATGGGTAATCAAAGGTTATGACTTCGACGGCGTGCAATGCTTTACCCAACATGTCTTTCCATCTGCATCAAAATTTTTAAATGATTTAGAATTTCTTAGCAAAGTCCAAATTTAAAATTAACCCTTTCGGCCATTTTTACCCTGCCTTAATCTCCACTCCTCTAGCCTTTTTATATACTTTCAAAAAAATTGAAAACTCCATTCTTTTTTCATTTTTCAGGTGTATGTAAATACATACACATATATAAATCATATCTAGTGTAGATATAAACCATGAAATAAGAAGGAACCGAAGAAAGAAAAAAAGGACCTGATCATCCAGTCGGAGGAAGAGGGAGCACCAGCGCCATGGGCGAAGACGACCACAGGGGATAATTTCTCCAAGGTTGGAGAGGGCGGAGCCGACGTGTCATCTGCGTCGTCTTTGTCCTCGTTTCTTCGCCTGCGCTTCGTAGGAGGTGACGAAGCCATTCCTGTTCTGTTAATCAAGCAAAAGCCCTTTGGATTGGTTCTGAAATTTTCAGCATTTTATGACTCTGATTCTCATCGAAGATTGAAACCCTAACCAGGAAGACGCCATAGTTAATTTTCGCGCCAAACTTTTGGGAATGGGCAAAGCTCAGAGCTTGGGCCGGATGATTGTTCTCCAACTGGGCTGGGCTAATAGGTTGGGCTTGGATTCAAGTACACTAGCCCAATTTCCAGAAATTACTGCAAACACTCCTTTTTCAAAAAAATATGTATTTATATACAGTATATAGCATTTTTTAAGATATTTTGGTGAATTTATGCTATATTTATATAGGTGGTTTATTTTTAAAAAATAAAAAATTTTTAGATTTGAAAAATAAAAAGTTATTTTGACTTTTTTCTAAAAGTAAAAAGATGTTTTGATGAATAAAAAAAAATTTTTTTTAAAGAGAACTCTTTTTTCATTTTTTACAAATAAAAAATTTTAGATATTCAGGTACAGAAATTTAAGAAGATCCATTTTGTTAAAATAAAATTTTTTTTATTTTTAAAAAATGGAACTCCCGAACAAGTATACCCTTATTTACAACGATATGTATGAGGTAATTTTTTTTCTTTTTTTTTTTAAATCTACCATGTAAATAATTATCTAGTGAAAATATGTAATTTATCCTATTTTTAAAATATGTTATTTACTATTCCATTTACCTTATATAGACATGCTTATATTTTTGTATTTTTTAAATTCTTACTTGGATTTTTTATCCTTTATATTCATCTAATAAACAGCCAGAAAAACTAAAATTATTACAACTCAGCAATAATCTAGGGATATCTTTTTTTAGGGTAATCCGGCAAATCACTCTTTCCACAAAGTTATTACATTTGGTACTTTGGTAAAAGAGGAGGGAGAGAAATTAGGGAATTATGGTTTTAAGATAGTTTAAATGAGAAAGTCAAAACAGATAAAATGTTTTAAGAAAATTTATAATAAATGAAAAAAATGTTAAAATGCAAAATATATAAGACCAATAATAAATTAAATAAAAATTTAATGCTAAATTTGTTATAAAAATATCAAAATGATTTATTAATTGTTGTTTTATTTTGTAATGAATGAATATTTTAAACGAAATTTTTAATTATTTTCTCTCAGAAAGTTTTTCAAGTAAAGATTTGTAAAAGACGAATTCAAATTTTTTAAAAATAAAAAATAATTTTATATAATTATTATGTGAAAAGTTTGCACACATTGATCAACATTAAATACTATACTTTGCATATGATATAAGTCATCAAATATAGAAATATAATATTACAGCAAAAAATATAGAAATATAATATATGATAAATTTGACATAACAGTAGCCTTACACTAGAGAATATTTTTTCAATCGAATCATTTTAGTACTAGTATAAGAATTTTTTTCGGGGAACCGAAACAAAGGAGAAAAGGCTTTTTAAGACATATATATTATAAAAACAAACAAACATAAATATGGTAAATAGTCATGATATAATAATAATTTCTTATTACATTATTAAAAGATAAAAGTTTCAATCTCATCATCCTCAATTTATATATATAAAAAAGAGAATGCTGTGAATAAAATTTTTACGAAACTAAATTAAATAAATAATAAGATTTTAAAATATTTGAAGTGAATAGTTATAAAGAACAAACTTATTAGATAAATAATTATTATATAGTAAAATTTGTTTATTTATTAAATTTGTTATTTGCTTCAAATATTTGTAAAGAAAAAGGTTAAGAATAACAAATCTAATTCTAGCTTTTGAGTTTGTGAATTGTCATTTTTTTAATAGATATTTAAAAAAATTATTAACAATTATAATAAAATAATAATAACTCTTAGATGAATTGATATTCATAAAATTGATATTAAAATTAGTATTGCTGTTATTATTATTTTTAAAATCTATTATATACTTCAATTAATTATTATAAAAGGGCTATTATATACTTCAATTGATATTAGGAAAGCCTAGCCTAGGCTCAGTAACTAACTCAAAATGATCTAGAAGGTAGCCAAATGGAGATGTGATTCTCCTCCATTCAGAAGGGAATATATAGGAGCATCTACTAGCAGTGTGCCACATGATGATCAAAAATCTTGTTGGAAGAAAACATTTGTTTGGGATCTGCTGATCTGTCACCATAACATTTCAAGTCCCCTTGTTTTCTTGCACAATTTAAGTGTTTCCAGAAAACTGTGTCAGATTTCAAGGAACCCATTATCCAATTTGAAGATATTCCGCTGGCCATAACAGATGTGTAAAACACACACACATACATATATATATGTATATACACACACACACATGTATATGTATACGTGTATGTGTGTGCACATGTTAAGATATAAATAAAAGTGGGATTTGAGGAGAATTTCAAACAGCTGGCTATAACAGATGTGTGAAACGCATATATATATATATATACACACACACATGTATGTGTGTATACAGGGTAAGATATAAATAAAAGTGGGATTAGAGGGGAATGTCAAACAGGAAGGAATTTTCTAATTGCTTTGACCTCAATACAAATGGAGATAAGGTTAAGATGCCTAAGTTTCTTTGGTATTATAAGCTGCTTTATTCTTTGTTTAAAGAAAAAGCGATAATTAAATATCGCCTTGTCGAGGTTCTTAAGAGCCAATCCTACTTACTTTCTTTCCTTCTTTTTTTTTTTTACCTCAATCCCATATAATTATAGCCATTAGATGAGTCTAAGACAGTGCCAAGTCACAATCTCCAAAACCCTTTTTTTGTTTCCTTTAACCAATACTCATGGGTAAAATATAATCTGAGTTAACAATGGAACACTCATAATTAAAAATATGATCAAACTTAAGTGCTATATTGACATAATTTTAACTAAATAGTTATAAAACTTTACACTTCTTGTCTTTCGAAACCTAACTTTCAATCAAGTAATGTGGCTTTTGATGAAAAGTTATAGTTTCAAAATCATCATAATTAAAGCTGAACTTCGGTCAAAAACTGAAGTTCAATTTTAGTTTTAGTTTGAACCAATGATCAACTAAAATCATTGGAAGCTAAAACCGAAGGTCGATGGACTAGCATGATTTTCAATTCGGTTACCAACCAAAATCTTCGATTGGACTCGGTTAGTTGTCCTCAATTTGGCGGGAGGAGGGATTGTTGAGATATGTCTGCGGTAAATCACTTGAATGGCTTCACAGGTATTATTGCCACCACTAGTTATGGCGTCCCAGATGCAGGAAACAAAGGAGGGAACGGTCTTGGGGGGATAACAAGGGATGGTGTTGTGGCAGAGCTTGGATTTAATTGATGGCTAGATGCAAAGTGGACATGGGGTTTGGATTTGAATTTTTTTTTAAGATTTTACCTCGTTGAACTTCACTCATTCATGGCATTGTAGAAACTCTGGCCCTGAGAGCAGTTACTTTTTTTTTTTTACGGGTTGAAGTTGAATTTCGATCGAAATAAAAACAAAAAAAAAAAGGCTTGGTCAATTTTGGTTTCAACAGAAAATTGAGACACTGAAACCAAAAATCGAGCCAAAAGCTTGAGTTTGCCAACTGAATTTATCGATTGCCGACATCAATTTTGAGATATCAATTCTGACGGTCAATTATTGGTAGGTATCGGTTTGCCAATCTTCCTTCCTGTATGGCACTAACTATAATTATCTTTATTTAATTTATACATACTGTATTGATTGGACTTTAAAGAAGCAGTGCAAGATCATGGTGGCGATTTGATTTTGCCACTATAATAATTAAAGTAAAATGCTGAGATACGGGGACCACACTAAACGAGGCCAATACCCATATTGCTGGTTGCACCACAAATTTTATCTTACAAAACAGTTTCTCATATTGTTATTTGGCCCTATAAAAGTGGGTGTTCCAACATTGTTTCTCTTCAACCAAAATACAAGCCAAACCAACAAAACTAAACAAAACTCATGAGTGAAGTTACTTACATGCTTCAAGACATTGGTTGTTGACTCCCCTCAATGGCTTCTTAACTAATGAAATCCCATGGGCTTGATATATAATATCTACTTACGGCAACCATATGACATGGCTTAAGGAACCATGAGAGGGAAGTACCAGCAAACTGTGCCTTGCTTTTGCCACTAATAATTAAAGTAAAATGCCGAGATATGGGGACCACACTAAACGAGGCCAATACCCATATTGCTAGTTGCACCGCAAATTTTATCTTACACAACAGTTTCTCATATTGTTTTTCGGCCTATAAAAGTGGGTGTTCCAACCTTGTTTCTCTTCAACCAAAATACAAGCCAAACCAACAAAACTAAACAAAATTCATGAGTGAAGTTACTTACATGCTTCAAGACATTGGTTGTTGACTCCCCTCAATGGCTTCTTAACTAATGAAATCCCATGGGCTTGATATATAATATCTACTTAAGGCAACCATAGGACATGGCTTAAGGAGCCATGAGAGGGGAGTACCAGCAAACTGTGCCTTGCTTATGCCCTGCGCCCATGTTCGTGTCCGTTCTTGTGTCATGATAATGTATCGGCCGATATTTGGAGCCTCAGAAGGCATTTTCGGTTGCTCACTCTCCGTCAAAGACTTCCGGCAATACCGGATCAGAAGGCGGTGAGCCCGAAGTTTTTGCAGGGAAAGTGAACAAAATGTGTCTTCATCATCGTCATAGCACGAAATCAATCGATGTTAAGTATGTTATTCAAGTCAGCGAAAGGTAAGTTCGAAGTACGTATGATTCACTGGTTCCCGAATGACTAGTAAATTAAATTCTCGTTTTTAGAATTTCTTTTTTTCTCAGTATTCTTTCTAAATATAACTATAAAATGAACAATATATCTCATGATAAATAATTGTATGTCTTTTGGAATCCTGTAACATAAAAGTCAATAATAATGTACATGTAGTTCATGTATAATTCTACATCTGATATCTAACACCAGAGACTGAGGACGTTGAAGGCTAAATGTTCTTCTCGATAAGGTATTTGGATTCGAATCAATCCCTTCCTGAGATTGGTGAAGGTGCATCCCATTGTAGGGCTATGGGAATTAATAGGAAGCTCTTTATAGCCCCCTTATATATGTGTGTGTGTGTGTGTGTGTGTGTATCAAATAACACGAGAGAAAACATTCTATAAAGTGGGACTCAAATCTGTGCTTTTGCATGTTATAAGCATCGAAAGGCTTGATATTGAACAAGTTCACACGTATATCTTTCACGTGGGAATTACCCTTTGTGTCTTGGTTCCGGTTTTTGTTTTTCATTTTTGTTTTTTTTTTTTCTTTTTTCTTTTTTGGTAGAAACTACATATATATGTTTCTAGTTATATAATTAATGACCTTTACGGGTACAAATTAGTTTTGTGATAATGGTCAGCATGACCCTCTTCTTTCTATGTAAATCTGAGACAAATTAAGGTCACTTTTTCCAATGGAAGCACTTGGTTAGCTATCCAAAGGAGATATAAATTGGACTCTTCCTTTAAATTGAGTTCATCGTCATATAACGTTCGATTACAATAGCCTCCTTGCCTAGTCCGTACTTTCAGAATCAATCCTTGTGAGCATTATCTTTTGATGCAAGTCATTCATGAAGTGCCTATAGTATTTCAACCGTACGTGAACTTTCATCGCATGGTAACCCTATGTTACTATAGCGGATTCCAACTATCAATTATTTTAGTCTGTACACTGTGCTCTTTTCATAAAGATGCTACCTTAATTCTAGATAAATACAGATGAACCCGGGAATTTGAAAAGTTGCAAAACTATAATCCTCATTATTATAGACAAAAATCTACTCATCCTCCGCAAAAGCTAGCTCTCTCGCTCCCAGACACATATAGCGTGTCATGCAAACATTGGATTGTGGTTCAAACCAATCGTAGCATGTAAAATGTGAAAAACTAGCTCTAATTTCATGACAAATGGTAGAACTCATCCTTTAAGAGCTAGCTTAAAGAGAAATTGTCCATAATCCACTATAAAATACGTAACAATTAACAATCTAGCTAGTAACTTAGTGAAGTACAAATTCAACTTTTAGTGGATATTGTTTGTAGGTCAGAGTTCCATTAGAAACTACTAGGGTTATGTTGGAAGGTGTCAGAACAGAAAGAAAGAAAAGAGAGAGAGAAGAATCTAGAACGAATTGGTTGAAATGAAACGGTTCTCATTCAATTGTAATTGAATACAAAGGAGGGTATAAATACATTTGTGATTTAACAAATTCTCTAACTAGTTGTACAGATACCAACAATGATGTATACACACATGGCTAATAACCAAACAAACCCTTAACAGACTAAACTATTAAACTCAACCTACTGTTTATTCCTAACATCCCCCCACAAAATCAATGTACTAAGTTCTGGGACATTGAGTTTGGATCTGATCAAAGGAAACCTTGTACTAGTAATGGCTTTATAGTAAATATGTCTGCTGTTTGATCTACACAAGGTACATGACGGACATCGATCTTCCATTGCACAACTTTTTCTCGGACAAAGTACAAATCAAGCTGGATACTTTTGGGTCGAGCATGCAAAACAGGGTTAGCCGTAATCAAGACAGTGCTCATGTTGTCACACCAGATCACAGGAGTTCTACTCACAGGAATCCTGAGTTCAGAGAGCAAAGAAGAAAGCCAGGTGAGTTCAGCAGAAAGACTAGCAAGACTCCTATATTTAGCCTCAGCAGAAGATCTGGAAACAATATATTGTTTTTTAGAGAACTATGAAACTAGATTTGAGCCCAAGTACACGCAATGACCAGAGATGGAACGTCTATCATCTGGACTTGATTCCCAATCTGCATCACAATATCCAGTAAGATCCAAATTAGGAGATTTGGTAAGAAGAAGACCATGCTGTAAACTACCTTTAAGATACCTAAGAATTCTTTTTACTGCTTTCCAGTGAACTTGTTGAGGGTCTTGCATATATTGACAGACACGATTGACAGAAAAGGAAACTGCTGGCTTGGTAATAGTTACATACTGAAGAGCTCCAACAATACTTCTGTATAGTTGAGCATTTTGAATTGGACTACCACCAAAGGCAGAAAGTTGTAGACCACTGGTCATAGGAGTATTATAGCCATCAGCATTATCCATTTTGGCTTTATTCAGAAGATCAACAACATATTTTATTCCAGATAGATGAATACCCTCTGCAGTATGACTGACCTGTATTCCCAAGAAGTAGTCAATCTCTCCAAGGTTCTTGAGAGCAAAGTTTTCATTCAGTTGAGTAATTAGTGATTGCACCACACTGGAATCACTTCCAGTAACTAAGATGTCATCAAGATGGACTAGAAGAAAAGTAATGTGATTGGGAGTAAATCTATCAAAGAGAGATTGGTCAAACTTGGTAGATGAGAACCCCAAAGCAATAAATGCACTGTACAATTTGTCAAAGCAGGCACATGGGGCCTGTTTAAGGCCATATAACGACTTGTGAAGTCTGTAAACAAGATGAGAGGTGTTAGGAGAGATAAATCCCTTAGGTTGTTCCATGTAGACTTCCTCTTGCAACTCTCCATTAAGGAAAGCATTGTTGATGTCCAATTGTTGAACTTTCCAGATTCTTGCTAGAGCAATAATGAGCACCAACCTGATTGTCGTAGGTTTGACAATAGGGCTGAAGGTTTCATAATAATCAAAGCCTGCAGTTTAATGAAATCCCTTTGCAACTAACCTAGCCTTGTATTTGCTAATAAAGCCATCAGCGTTTTCTTTGACTCTAAAGACCCATTTGCACTATATAGCTTTTCTGTTTTCAGGAAGTTCTACCAAAGACCAGGTATTGTTTCTCAATAATGCTAAGTATTCATTAGTCATAGCAGATTTCCACTGCTCATTTTGCAAGGCTTCTTTGACAGTTTTTAATTATTTTGAAACAAAAAACACTTTAGGCTTGAAAATGCCCTTTTTGGATCTAGTATCCATACAATGTGTATTGACAGGGTTTTTGACAAGACGCTCAATGTTAGGAGGATTGACAGACATAACAGGATCGGAACTATTTTCAAAAATGGATGAAATAGATTGTTGTTGAGTGTTAAAATTGGACAGTGAAGGAGTGTAAACAGAAGCAGGAATTGATGGAAATAAGGGAGGAGACAAAGAGAAATTTAGAAACTCTGAGATAGAGGCAGAAGAAGATTGAGAAGAAGATTAGCATAAGGAAAAGTGCTTTCATCAAAAATAACATCACGAGATATGAAAATTCTCCCAGAGGGATCTAAGCACTTGTACCCTTTGTGTGTCAAGTTGTAGCCTAGAAAGGTACATTGAACAGATTTAAAAGCCAATTTGTTTTTATTATAGGGTCTTAAGTTTGGATAACAAGGACAACCAAAAATTTTAAGAGCACAATAATCTGGCAACTGTTGGAACAAGACTTCCGAAGGGGATTTATTGAGACTGACTGGAGATGGTAACCTATTGTGCAAAAGGACAGCTGTTCTAAATGCTTCATCCTAAAATTTGAAGGGTAGAGATGACCTAGTTAGAAGATTAATCCATTTTTAACTATCTGTCTGTCCTTACGTTCAGCTACACCATTTTGTTGGTGAGTGTGAGGACAAGATGTTCCGTGTATAATTCCATTTTTGAGAAGCAAATTAGTAAAGGCTCGATACTCATAACCCCAGTCAGATTGTAACCTTTTAATTTTGAATCCTAGTAGTAACTCTACTTGCATTTTGAAGTTAATGAAAGTTTAAAGGGTATCAGACTAATTTCTAAGAAGATAAACTATCAAACACAACCTACGGTATATTCCTAACAGAAGGAATGAAGCGTTTCAGGTGAATTTCGATTAATGTGGATTAATCTCAAACAATTGTCAGAATTGATTATTCCACATTTCTAGAACCAAAGTTTTATGAAGATGCTTAATTTTCTGACAGTTGTTAGTGAATCTATTATAATATATGCCCTACACTGCATGATCAGTATCGAAGTGAATTAACGGACTATAACATTTTTTTTTTTTTTCTGTGTCGATTATTTCTCGTAAACTTCCTCGCTAGCTGCTACATCGCAAAAGTTATCACAATTAATGTGAATGTTACAAGGAATTTTTCATATAAACGAGAAGTAGTTAAATCTTTTTTAAACGATAGTAACATACAAATGACAATAATTTAGAGTAGAGTGTGTCTTGTAACTTACTGCATGAAACGTCAAATACAAAAGTTGGACTTTAGGAACGAACATATATATATATATAATTGAAATGGAATTGAAACATGAAATACGGCAAAAATTATAAGGGACAGTAATATTAAAGCGGCGACAATAGAATAAGCCGTTAAAAACGGCATTATATATCAGTCGTGACCGGTTAAACGACAATAAGCGAAAGAGAGTTTAGAAAACGACAATATATGTCAAAAACAACAATAACGTATTAATGACTACAAATTCTGAAACGACATACAACAACGAAACAATTCTTATAATGACAGTTGATACTGATTGGGAACTTAAAACAACTGGGTCAAGTACATTAAAATCTGCTCAAAACCCATTTCCTATCCATATATTTCCCACTCTTGTATAGATCACACCCCAGTTAGTCAAAACTTTCGTTTGACACCTGCTTTAAACTCGATTTTCACACTTATTTATAGTATTTTTCTTATAAATATTTAAATTTACTATTTAAATCGTATGTTTGAACATTTAATCTAAATGAGGCACAAATTCATAAATTTGGAAGATGATTCTCACAGTCAACTCCAAAAGGGAAGATAATCAACCAAAAAAAAAAATTCCGAGAGGGAATAACCACCATTATATTTGAGCAATATATACATACAGATCAACTATCCCTTACGTTCTCTTAGTAGTCCTTGAAATTTCATTTACAAACAATGAAAATGGAAACGAGATGACACTAACAATCTCTTTCTTTTATCATAAAATAGTTTCAAGAGGGAATGTTGGAGCATGTACTGGCAGAGAGAGGTGAGGTCCAGGGGACCCTTTAGATTTTATTTTTTCATATATGTTTTTAAAACTTTGCTCGATTTATTAAAGATAAGAAAAGGAAGATCAAAAAAACGTTACGTTTGTAATTTTTATTTAAAATATTCTTGGTTTAATGTATGCTTTATTAATGAGACTGAAAGCTTCCACTGTGAGTTTGCCACCTAAGAATACATGATCGCAAGGTCCTCAACTTTGTCCGACGAATACAATATTAAGTATCTGGTTCTGCTCTTTGGTTCCTTTGTTTTCTCGCACAATTTAAATGGAACACAAAACCGTGACAGGAATTTTAAGGGGCCCATTATCCAATTTGAAGATATTCCATTGAGAAAGAGGGAGATATAAAAGCATAAAATAAATGAGATAGAAAAGTAGGTTTAGAGAGGAGAATGTCAAACAGCAAAGAATTTTGCTATTTGCTTTGACCTTAAGGCGATGCAATACGAGAGATAAGGTTTAAATCTTTTTATTATTGCCTGCTTTATTCTCTATTTAAAGAAAATACTAATCGCCTCGTCGAGGTTCTGAAGGGTCAAAATCTCCTCTTTTTTTATTTTTTTCTCTTTCGTTTCTTTGTGGATGTAACTATATCAGATGGTTCCACTAATTAAGCTTGTAGTCTTGAAACTGATTTTTTTTTTTCACAAAAGTAAATTAAAGTGTATAGCCAAATGATTATATTAGAGATTATAAATAGGTAATTTATGGGTTGCATTTGTATTAACCCATTTATGATCTATTTATTAAATAATTTATTTCGTGTCAATTACCGATTAGCGGATTCGTATGGGTTTGACTTTTATTTAATCATATTTAACTAATTCAACCCTTTTTGATTTAAATCCATTTAAAAAAATCCGAAACCCTCTAATTTTGTATGAGTTTGTATCATATTTTCGTGTCATAACTTAAATTATCAACACTAGCTAATTTAATGAAAATAACAAGTAGTTTCAAGATTTTTGGTAGATCACATTTGGATCTGTTTTCACCACTAATTGTCAAGTGATAAGATGTGGGGACCCCACGAAAATGAGGTCAATTCTAACATTGCTAGCTATCTAGTTGCACAACACATTTTGATCATTTTCTCTCTCATCTTTCTTGGCCTATAAAAAAGGATGCTCCAACCTCATTCTCTTCAACGAACAAGCAAAACCAGCAATAGGGAAAAAACATTACATATCTATAATTAATTAAGGCATTGGTTGCTGCACTCTCCCTCAAAGGCTTCTTAACTATTGCATTCCATGTCACGGTCCCTTAGGGAGCACATGGGACATGGTTTAAGGAGCCCGCGAGGGGGAGTATCAGCAAATTGTGCCTTGTAAGTCGATGGTATTGTGTGTACGTACATATATGTTTCATGTAACGCCTCGTATTATTGGAACCCCAAGGCATTTCATTGCTCACTCTCCCTCAAGGGCTTCCAGCGATTGCCGAAGACGTTAAGCTTGAAGCCCTGAGGTAGAGTGAACAAAATGTGCCTTAGATCATTGTCATCATCAACATCACTTAACAATGGAGATGTGACACCCCAAGCAATCAGGTTTGAGAACTTTTGGATTTGTCAAACTTAATTTATCGGAAGTCCTAACTCGACATTGAATGTCATTGATAGTTATGCATGGTGACATAAACATATATGTACACAAAGTAGCGGCTCGAGTCATAAAAATTTTCTCAATGAGGGCAAAAAAATTTATGAGATACTGTTTTTGTCGAATAGAAATATAAGGCATAAGTTCCTGTAAGATTAGTGGGGCAACGATTAGTTATATATATTTTGTCTTAGTAAATAAAGTACACTTAAAATTTTAGAGAAATTTATGTGTACAAATATCACGAGAACGCGGCTCCACCACTTCATATACATGATAAAATATGCACGTATTAAAGTGAAACATGGTGATGATGCTTAAAACTCTTTTGCGCCGCCAGTATATTCCACCAAATTTGTAGCGAAGGAATATGTATAGAACATATGCATATAGAAGGTTACATATGATTTATATAGGGTCCGTTTGGATGGGATGTTTGATTTTGGAAAATGGAAAATTTTTAGATATGAAAAATAAAAAGTTATTTGGAATTTTTTTTAAAAGTGAAAAGTTGTTTGGGTGGGTGAAAACTTTTTGTTTCTAGAGAGCTCATTTTTCATTTTTTAAAAATGAAAAATGTTGGATGTTCAGGTACGGAAATTTAGGAAGGTTCATTTTTTCTTGAAATGAAAAAATTTTCATTTTTCAAATTTGAATGTGTTAAACAGACGGAGGGATAGACTTTTTGGATGACACAAGCTTGGTGAATAACTGAAAGTCAGTGGGAGATGAGCTCCATTGCTAGTGTTCACTTTGACATGAAATAAATAAATAAAACAAATTCATGACTAACACTTGTAAATCCACGTGGATCTCATGTGAGCCCCCACCAAACAAGGACCCATCATTTTGTGTAAGGTATCAAAATTCAACCCCGTCATTGCTCATTGATATGACACACTGATTGATTTGATGCCTAGCTAGAATTTTCACCCGTACGTACTGGGAAATTCATGGAATGGTAAACTATGCATAATTGCAGGGAACGAGAAAAACCAAGGGTGAAAGTGAAAAACTGTAGAGAAGTGGGGACAGTAAAACAAAAAAAACAAAAAGGCAAACAAACAAACAAATACACATTATTGAGCTTGACGGCCCACTATAATGTTAGGACCTTCTCTTAGTTGAAAAATGGAACCATTTTCAGTCTATCACTATTGCTCTTTCTGTTGCGTTACCTTAACTAGATTAAAGATGACTGGAACCACTGTCTAGATATAACTATCAAATGTACCAAACTCGTGCACAAATTTATAGTAGAGGAATCGAGCTGGCTTTGTTTTTTCCTTTTCCCATGTCACCTCATCGTTTGTGCATGTGTACGTGTGGTCAATCATCGAGGGCACTAATGGGATTTCACTTGTTATTTAGGACCACACGAAATCACAGTTGTAATCTAATATGAATAACGGGGCCCAACAATGGACATGATCACGATAAACTAATTTTCCCCCTAAATCTTTAGCAAAAACAATAAGTATTATTTATTATAAAGAGTTTCTACAATGGGGCATTCTATTATATATTATTAATATATTTTAGTGTTTTAGTTAATCTTTCCACAGCTTGATATTCACTTAATATATTTTAGTTTATTTATAATACGGTTGTCTGGCTATTACAACGTAATACTAATTTTTTTAATTTTCAAGTATTGAGCTAATAAATATTTAGCAAGGGCCCGTAAATATTTCTATGAACAAGTGTATAAAAATATATGTTTGTATTTATATATGTATTTATACACACACATATATGCCAACAACAGAAAGAAGCTGCCAAGATATACCTAACACAAACAATATGCGCAGAGGGAAACAAGAAAGATAAAGAACAAAGCTGAGAAAAATGCAGGCTCTTCATTTAAATGAGATCAGAAAGATATATATTTTTTGAAATCTCTCTAGCTTCTATCGCTGAGACAAATAGTATAAGCTCAAGAAAGGGAACTATTAAAGAAGATACCTAAAAGGATATAAGATGGAAGAATACCAACTCAGAGTACAGAAGAGTGAAACCACTTCATCTATATATGAGACCACTATATATGCAGATATATATATATATATTATACATATACATTTATATTAAGAGCTTGAATTATTGAACTGCCATATCGATAGTACCGGAGTCCGTGCTGCGGAGATATTATCATATTTTAGGTCGGAGAGAGAGAGAGAGAGAGAGAGAGAGATATCAGAGAGAGAGAGAGAGAGAGAGAGAGAGATATCAGAGAGAGAGAATCAAATATTCCAAACTTGCTGAGATTATAATTCTAAATAAAACATCGCGCCATAGCTTGTTCGGATTATATGTTACAATATATAATTTTTGTTTTAAGGTAAAATTTTCATCTGAATATTTACCATTAAAGGTAAATATTGATGAATAATAGGTAGGCAATACTACCTTAAATACCACTGCAAATCACGAAGTAGTTTCCTTTCTGCTACATATATTATATAATTAAGAAAGTTCCTGATTTTTCTCCACCAACCTCACTCCTTTGGCAGATCTAAGTTGCTTCGCCTGATAAAATAACAAAATCACTTAACAAAAACTCTCTGTGTGTGTGTGTGTACTTATTAAGTAGAAGAAATGAAGATCACCTGGTCAGCAGTAATCTCGGCAGAAAAGCCATCGACAATGACCAGAGACAATGTCTTAATGTAGCTGCCGGGCTCGAGTGTGTTTGCCAGTAGCTCGTCATGTTTCCGGCTCAGGTATGAATCAAGCTCATTTGTCCCTTTCTTTGACCTGCAATATAAATGTAGTAAATTATATATAAGCATTACATCAAAAAAATTGCCGGACCATATGTACATATATATATATATACACATTGCATATATATATATCACCATGAAATATAAAGACAATAAAGATATTGTTGTGTTTCTGTGTTTCATTACTTATCAGTTCGAAGGCGCTCGTATTCGGGATCATAGTTCATAAAAACAAAGTATGACTCTTTTTTTGTACTTTCCATGGAGCCAAACTTCAAATATCTCTCTCCCTTTTTCCTTACTATATACCAGCCAAAGTGTTGCTAGTATTAAGTAGTGGCTTATGCTAAAGAACCAGATGATGGATTTATATATATATGACCAGCAAGTGCTTGAATAAGTGATCTTCCGAAAAGGTCACCTATTTTTCTGTCTCTGTTAGGAGTACTGTAACATTCTGGACAGACTTGTATTATATATTGAGAAAGATAAATATAGTACTTGAATGTGAACAAAAATAATAATAATAATGGCTTGCACTTTTAAAATTTTTCTTCCACAATATATTAAGAAAAACTGAAGATAGATACTATATTTTTATTCTATTATTTTAATTATTAGAATAATATTTTAATAGTCTAATTTATAATCAGATTATCTTTATGTTATCTTGTAAATATTTAATATAAATGCTCACATATTATACAGTTAAAAAGAAAACTAAAATAATAGTACTCATTGAGATGTTATAAGAACATATAGGTTTTTTATATTATTTTCGTGATCAAAATTTAAAAAGCAAAATCGTCATAGGCGCCACACGCTTTTTGTTCTGTTTTTTTTTTTTTTTTTTTTTGAAAAAAAAAAGAGTCAACATTATCAATATGTATAAATATTAGTCACTTTTGTTGTTGACCAAGTTTATTAAATTAAATCGAGGCTAGCTAAGGGAGAGGTACCTTGCCTTAGAGCCTAGATTATTATATAGATAGTCAATCTGACCGGTAGAGCCTAGATTATTATAAGGGCTATTAGTGAAAATTACTAGTAAGCCACACTTAATTATTATAAATCAAAGTCAAAGATGCAACTCAGAAACCAGAATAAAAAAATTTGTGTAAAAAGCATTTTATCCACCACATGGGTACCAGTCGGCTGCACACTAGCCTATGCATTATCCATTTTGAGTAAGGGTATGAATAATAAATAGACTCCAAAATGAAATGAAATTTTGAATTCAAATTGGTTAATTTAGTTATACTTTTTATTGATTTTTCAAAAAAAAAATTGAAACCAAAATTTTGGATTTAAAACCCTAAACCATTCACACCCTAAGAAGTATTGCCCTTGATTTTCAATGTGTGTGTATATTTATATCGACATATATGTGTGTGCATGTCAAGATGTTTTGATTACACATTCATAAGTAGTGCACCGTCAACAAATTCAAGGAAAATAAGATATGGTACACTTTTGAAAACCTAAAACAAAAGAGTAATATTAAGAACATAAATTCTAATTTTAATTTTTTAAGTATTAATTCATTTATTGTGTTTTTATTGATAGATGTAATTAAATGAAGTAATAATATATTCAATACTCACTAATAAAATAATGACAATTTATATACCACATAAATTTATATTTAAAAGTTGAGATTATAATTCGTATTTCTAATATTTTTCAAAACAAAATGGTACTCTTGCCTTTTATTTATTATGATTTTTTATTTTGTTTAGTATGGAAGAAAATTAGAGAATGAATCTGCTCAAAAGACTATTTATATTAAAGAGGCCTCCAAAAAAGAAAGAAAATGTTTGGTATATATGTAGGAGAAAAAATGAGAAAGAATGAGCGATAAATAACCCAGTGAGATACATGGAGAAGGAGATATATATACATATATACTTTGTTATAGACATCATATGTGAACGATTTTGTTTGTATAATGAGATAAAACTAATCAAATAAATAATTCCTTCTAAAAATCTTATAACAAATTAAAATAAAGGATTTTCAAAGGATGTAAAATCCATCTTGCGATTTTTTTTCCTCATATTTTGATCTCTCATACTGGAAAAAAAAAAAGAGTATTAAAATCATTTTATTAATTCTTCCATCCATCTCTTTTCTTTCACATTTCTCTCTTATTAAACATACCCTTTAATGTGAATACGGTCGGGTTCTATCTTCTTTCATCAAATGGGAATGAATTATTTACTTTCTGTCACTGCTTGTACTCGGAAACACAAAGGCAAATTGGCAGCAAAGGCACGTGTTATGAACCAACTCCACGTGAGAGATCTAGATCTTTTTCATGGGAATGGATCAGATGAGACATAAGTGCGCACATAGGATTAGGATTTTTTTTTTCCCCCTCCCTTCTCTTGGAGTTTAGCAACCAATATTTTAAATTGTTTTTCGTCCTCGAGAAAGAAAAAATATATATATATCATCGTTCTTTTCATTTTTTTTGCTGAAAAACAACAATCGCATTAGCATATTACTAATTAAAATTCACTATTTTAGTAATAAAAAAACCAAGCTTTTAAATTTAATTAGACATCCATAAAAAATCATCATAGATTCAATCATGATTCGGTGGAAGGTCAACTCACCCATATGTGTCGGTCATCATTTACTTATCAATACACATTACTAAAAAATAGTCATTTTACTCTTAAGTCTTGCCAAAAAAATTTTAAAAAAAATCCTATTAATTTGCACAATTTACTAACTTGTTTTGAAAACTTTTCCAACTCTTTTTTGTATTTTTCTGGGTTGAGCGCATGGCATGTATTCTTTTAGAATACTTACCATTATATCTCATTTTTAAATCATTTGATAAATTTTCAATGTTAAGATATTGTTTTGTACATAATAATTTAATACGCCTTGACTTATAAGATAATGAACTAAGAAATTTATTTTTAAAAAAAAAGCCTTCTACTGACAAAAATCGCCTCACCCTCTCTTCCCCACTAGCAAACCCTACTGACAAATTGCAGTAAAATAATTAGTATGTATAAGTAATATCTCAGAATTTCATCCAACAATATATAAATTGAGTCATACTCATAGGTATTTTGAAAAAGTATCCTTCATAACTTTACTTTTTAATTAATTTTTAAAAAATTATATAATTTCAATTTAAAAAATTTAATTCAACGAGTGAAGCAAATGCAAGTTAAGTATCGAGTTTTTAACTGCACGAAAGAAAAGAAAAGACATCCTAATAATGGTACTATACATGTACATCAACTCCGTGGTAATAAATCGACGTAGTATTTTTTTCGTTACTGATATATGGTTAGATAAATATAGCTTTGAAGTAGTAAAATAAACTAAAGGGTACATAAAATCCGTGCGTCCGGCGGAAGATCAAATCAAATGTATCACGTTTACAACATGAAACCATAGTTATGATTATGTTTGCCATCCAAAAATCTTACCTTGCCCATTAAAGACATATACATACATGCACACACACACACACACATATATATATATATTCCTTCCACACTAGAATCAAATATCCGATTGCATAAGCTAGCAATGCGGTGACAAGGGAGGACTGAGAGAGGATGATGACCAGTGGAGAGTGGAGGACAGCAGTTGAGCCAACGCACGTGAGAAGATCAAAATCATTGATCTGACCATGGCCCCCACCAGAACTGAAACCGCACTACAATTGGCTGTACGTGTGTACCTCAGTACTCACAATCTTCAGAAATCCATTTGGCCAGGTGTCAATGCATTAGAGTTAAAAGGAAAGGAGGACCTATTTAGGACCCCTCTGTAGAGATTCCTTGGAAACAGAGAGATAAGGTCCTGGGCTGGTCTCAGACTTCTTCGGTTCCCTAGTTTGAACAAATAGAGATATTGTTGGTCTATATATATATATATATAAGAAATATAAAACTATGATTGATTAATGTTCATTCAAGTTTTTGAGAAAGACTAATATATAATATATAATATCAGAAATATAAGATCCTGAATTTAAATTCTATAACTTTTCAAATAAACTAAAGATTCGAATTTGAAGGATTTTCGCTAATAATTTAGAAATAAAGGGGTTTTAATTTGTGTACTTGAGCTTTGTAATTAATATACACTTGTTTGTTGTCCAACCTACACATAAAGAAAAGTGTTAGAATGTATGAATATCATAAACTAACCATATGTGTATATGGCTAGCTAGCTCTGTGGATTTGGAAGAGGAAAATGTCTAAGGATTCGTATAGGTTATAACAGTATTTTTAAATCTTTTTTTTTTATACTTTTATCATCATTTTTTATTATTTTAATCATTTATAATCTTTTAGATAAAGGATCTAGTCGTTCTTCCGTACTAGAGACGGAGAAACGACAAAGAGTCTCGTGCGTTTGCTGTCCTGAGGTACTCACGTGGTGGTCCTTTTTCTCTCTTTCTCCCTCTGAGAATGAGCTGCTAGACTTTCTTGGCTCTGGTCCAACACACCCACACGTGAGGGACCCAATATTTACCCTGTAATGACCTTTTCAGGTCCTTTTTCAGTATCATTTTTTTTTTTTTTTTTCTGCAAGCACTCACCTTTGGAGACTGAAGACCACGACAAGTTTAAAATGATTAGGTCGGGTATATATGCGTATGGATAAGTAAGGCAATTGTCTACTTTAATTAGGGAAAATACCAAAGATTATCCTCAATGTAAGTGATAATTAGTAGTTAGCTAGGCTTATCTGTATTATATTGTTGTTGGCTCGTTTGGTTTAAATCCACAATTTAAACCCTAAAGTTATAGTATTCTCTAAAAAAATTGCAACTTTTTTTTTTTTGGCTCAAATTTTGAACCGACACTATTTATGCTTTATGAAATATATCTCAAAGAGGATTACGTTAAAACCCGATGAAGCAACCTAATGGTAGTAAGCTTACACCCAACTAAAAGGCATTCCACCAACTCAACGTGCATTTCAACATTACGTTCTCAGCGTCAGCAATATGTAAGGTCACTTTAACCGCGCTGAAGGATGATCATGATTCATGGTTTTGGTTGCCCATCCTCACTTTCTTCCATGTAGAGGACCGGATTCATAACCAACCATTAATAATGGAATAGTGATCTATTAATCTTGTTTATAAATAGATCATCTTCTCTAATTTAATAACGTGGGTAGGTTCTCCGTTCTAATAAATATATATATATATACACACACCTACACACGCATGCGGGTAGGTTCTTGCTGAGGAAATGAGACTTAGCAGGGCTTGATATTACAAATAAATAATTTCTAAAAAAAAAAAAAACTGCTTGACAGTTTGGTGTGGGTTGATGGATGTCCGACTTCTCATACACATACATAAGAATGATTAAAAAAGGTGAAAAAAAATAACGGTTGGGATTGGTTGCATTTGGTGTAATGATCTCGTTTTTGTGGGGACTAGAGAAGTGTGTGGAATCAAAGATAATTCTATATGTACTTTTCTTGTCAAATATTCCCAATGAACTTGAAAAGCGTTGAATAGTCAAACCCACTTAAGCTAAAACAGAGTTTTCTTTCCAATTTAATTTGCAAAGAAGGAACGAATTCTATAACAACAACAACAACAGCAGCATCTAGGTGAGCTTGTGAGATCATGATGTCATCCTTGAAGATTTATTTATATCCTCTTAAAATAAACATTACACATCCATATACATGCAGGATAATGAGCATTATTTTCCTTGCATACATATGAACACTAATTTCAACCAAAGTACTTGAGCATCTAACACCAAACATATCATATACATATATATATATATATTCTCACCTTAAGCAACATTGTTATAAACATCTCCAAGATACAACAATATTTGTTCGATTGTAGGCCTGGCCTCAGGCTGTTTATTTGTACAAGCCAAGGCAATGTCTAAAACTTGCAATGCTTGCTTCTTCTCCTTTTCTTCCTTCAAGGAAAACTCAAAAAACTCAATTTCACCTGTTTTCATGCCTCCTTTAATCTCGTTAACGAAATTTGTCGTGAACAAAGTGATCCCAGCAGGTCCTCCAAGTAAATCTAAAATTATCACCCCAAAATTGTAGATGTCGCATTTCTGGCAAAGAGCATCGATGTAGTAAGCATCTGTTGACACCGGCCTCCATTGCCACGCGTTGAGAACCTCCGCTCGCTCCGCAATCTGAGCTATGCCGTACTCTGACAAGCAGGCGGAGAAATCGGTGTTTATCATGACGTTGGAGGCCTTAATGTTGCCATGCACGTTCATTTGCATGTTCTTCTCATGAGCCGGCGATATTGCATGGATGAACGCAATTGCTCGCGCAATGTGGAGAACTATTGTGAGCCTTTGGTTCCAACTCAGGGCAGTGTGACCATGTTGCCTACTACCTTAACCAAACCAAAGAAAATTCATCAGGCTAATTAATTAATAAATAATCAGGCTTCATTAATAAATTAACTAATTAGTACGCAGATATTGATCATCTTTAGAGGCTGATTAATTATTCTTACAAATAACTTACTCGTTTTGAAGGAGTCTTGATAAAATCTATGTTTAATATATGAAAATATTGGAAAGTTCATATTGTTAGTCAGCATCGTAAGTCTCTCCGTATAGTTGTAGATATTTTATTATAATATGCAATAGTGATATGTATGAGATATTGACTGACAGGGAACGAATTATTAAACAAGCTAGATGATTTCAGTTCTTAATTTTGCCACAAATGCAAAACAATATACGGCGATCCTTCCTATGAAAATTTAAGCACCGTCACACGACAAACATATGATTTATTGGTAAAAGAAAAGAGTAGTCATGAGATGAATCAAAATGGTGCACTCTTTGCCATATAACTTGATCAACACTTCGCAACTCTATGGTTGTATTGATTATAAATAAATAAATAAAAAATAAAACGAATCATTATAGTAATATGGAAACTCTTTCATGAATTTTGTTACTACTAATGGAGTTTAAATTACCTGTACGTAGTCTCATATTTGTATTTATTGGTCATCTTTCAATACTTATTGGTAACAACTAAAAGAAATAACATGTACATAATAGTAACAAGATGTCAAAATTTAATTAAATGACAAGCAGAAATATGAGACAGCAGATTTAAACTCTTGATATCTAAGTTATAGACGGACTAAGCATGCATTATTTGACATAAATACATACTTAAAACATACCAGCAAGCAAGTCAGCGAGGCTTCCCATTGGGTAATAATCATATAGAACAAACTTGATCCTCTTAGCATAGAGATAAGCCGTGACGGGCACAAGATTCTTGGCGTTGGCAATTGCCTGAGTAAACCGCTCTATTCTCTTCCCGAACTCACTCCTCCCAACGCTCAGTTTCCTAAACCTCTTCAACACATAAATCCTCCCTCCCAAAAGCACCACCTTCTCGGTCATCCCTAGCCGGCTTTGGTCCCCCAAAACCCCAACCGAAGCCCTCAACACCTCCTTCAGCCTCAGGTGGGCCCATCCGGTATCGTTTTCGCACGAGTTTGACCCACAGAACTGCTTAATCTTGCCACGATGATCATGATGGCCGCAGTGGACCAACGGCATATCCTCCATGAATCCAACGGCCGTGCTGAAGTCGTCGTAGTCGATACTGGCCGAGACCGATTGGCTGCTCCATCCGAGCTTCGATGCTGTCCCATTCTTGAAGATCTTTCTTGGCTTTGCTGTGAGGGCTCGGGACAGCATGATTGGGAGAGTTGTTTGATACTTTGGAACATTGGGATTGCGAATATAATTGGATTTTGTTTCGATTTGTCTAGAATATTGTTTTAATCAATTTGACTATAGTTGGGGCCAGGGTGTGTGTTATGTTTCATTGTCTATTGTTGTGTTATAGTTAAATATTATATTTTCTTGTTAGTAACGAATTTGGGGCCTGGTTTTGGTTTTGTCCCATTTTTTCTGGGTTTAAATTAATTACCTTAATTTCATTGTCTCTTATATTTAACTAGTCAATGTTTGATGTTACCTTGCTTAATTGTCCTTCTCCTAATCTAGAACCGTCCTCATACTTTTCTTTTATTTTTTTATTTGTTGGTAAATATATAGTACTCCTCGTATTTGCTTACATAGTAAAGAACATTAAATGATCACACACTACTGAAAAATAAATAAATAAATAAATAAACTTTTAAACACAATATATTTTATAATAGTACTTTTAATTACAATATTTTTATATGACTAAATTCTACTGTTAGTTATAAGCTTATGATTAATATATATTTAGTCGTAACAAATTTTTGTTATAGTTAAAACTTTTAACCTCATGATTGTTAATCATGATGTGACTAGATCTTTTTCGTGACTAATATTCCCATGAAAAGTTTTAGTCATAACAAAGTTTGTGACTAATTACATGTTAGTCATAAGGTTGTGACTATATTTCATCATTAGTGACAAGATTGTAACTAAAAATAATATTTAATCACACAAAAATATTATAATTAAATATTTTATAAAAAAAATGTTACGATTAAAATACTTTTTCTTGTAGGGACAAGATATAAGCTATACATACATATTCAAATGCACTAATATTAAAATTATTACAGGATCTTTTTTCCACCTAGCTGAAGGACAAGTAGTTACTTCATTAACATTTAGGGGTAGCAATTCGTGTTAGTAGGTCGTGTTCGTGTTGTGTTTAACCCATTTGTTGATATGAATACACTCGACACGAATACGATCGATTCAAAAAGAAAAACTCAAATACGACCCATTAATTAATGGGTTGACATGACATGACAAATGGGTCATAAACGTGTTATATTGTGTCGTGTCTGCTAAATCCATTTACTAAAAGGGTCATTCAATCTGTTATTGACATATTTAACTAATTTGTTATTGACTAATTTAACTAACCTATCATCAAATTTAACATTCAAAAAACTTATTAAACACCTAAATAATAATCAAGTTATAATAACTAAATTAAATTCACAATCAAATTACACTTAAATTCAGATCACAAAAGATAAACACAAAACTAAAAATATACGTATAAAAATTAAAATATATACTTTAAATTTAAATTTTGAATTATAAATTTTTAAATCTTAAAAATTTATATAATATATATTAAAAATTATAAATGAGTAATTCATGAGTCGTATTCGTGTTAACCCATATATGATCTATGTATTAAACAGGTTATTTTGTATCAATTATGGGTTGGTGGATTCATGCAGATTCAACGTTTTATTTAATCGTGTTTGACGGATTCAACTCTTTTTGACCCAAACCCATTTAAAGAAAACACAAACCCTCTAATTTCGTACAGGTTTCGTGTCGTGTTATGACATAAATTACCAGTCCTATTAACATTAGATGTAAAACTATCAATTGGCTAAAACAACCTATTCAATATTTCCACAAACAATCTTGTGGGGTGTTTAGATAAAGCATTTAATTAGTATTGTATTAGAATGCAATGTGCTAGATGCAACATGTATTTGAGTATTTTTGTATTTGCATTACATTCAAATTTAGTGTATGTTTAGATATTTTACATTTGAATTATATTTAAATATTAAGCATGTGATATGATTGGTAAAAGTAAATAGAAAAAAGAGAGAATGTGATATAATTAGTAAAAGTAGTAGAAAAAGTGGAAAGGTTAATAGTAATTATATTGGATTTAAAATTTAAATATTTTGGCATTTAAATACAATTTTTTTACATTCGGATGAAAATTACATTATATTAAAATCTATTAATGCAAATACAATGGCTCTTCCAAACGAGCTAGTGCATTTGGAGAAACTATTCAGTTTGCATTCCATTACAATGCAATTGAATGTGTGTTTAGTTGAGAAATTATTTCATTTAAATACAAATTTTAAATTTAATACAATTACTATTTATCATTTCATTTTTCTATCTACTTTTACTAATCACATCATATATATTCTATATTTAAATACAATGTAAATACAAAATATCCAAATACACATTAAATTTTAATACAATATAAATATAAAATATCCAAACATATATTACATTCACTGCATTACATTAGAATTCAATATGAATAAAATGCCATCTCCAAACGCCCTGGATAATAATAATTCAATCACGTCTATGCATCGACTATCAGGCTCATAATAACACAAAATCTAAAGAAGCTCGTATCAATAATTATGAGTTTTCTTACGAACAATTCTTCAATATCTTGTTCATTTATAGCAAAATATTTTCTTTGTGCGGTGGTTAAAAAAAGGCTCTTTTTGGAGAGAGATGCTACTTCACCATATAAATTGGAAAGAAATAAATTTACTGGCATAAAATTTCTGTTTTGGAATTTCGACACCTCCTTCCTCCAGAAAAGTCTTGATGTTAGATCTAGCTGTTGTATAGGAGACCTTTTAACGCTCTACCTAATCAAGTAATTATGGTGAGAATGGATTAGAATAAATTATATTTAAAATGGTTTAAATACGATGAGAATGAGACAATACAGGAACATTCCCTATTTGTAGAACATTTTTCATATTTTTAAGGCATAATTTGACTTGAGTGGATCGTGTTTTTGTTCCAACTGACGAATTTTTATTAAATAATGGAAAATAATTTAAACGGAACAACTCATGAGTACAGCAATATATATGGAAATCAACCGGAATCTAATAAGTTGCCTATCTAAATTAATAAAAGTTAGTTTTAAAATACCAACTTGTTCAAGTTGGTGTACGTAATCCAATAGTATATATTAAGTTGGTGCATGTTATACTTGATACATTTATGTATTTACCCCAACTTAGAGCCTGTATTACTCTACTTTTTATTAACAAATTAAAAAACACAATTCCATTACCACATCACTTTTTACTTATTTAACTCATTTGCTAATATGATCCCTCAAGTTAACCTTATTACAATTTCCCAATATGTTCCTGAAGTCAACTAGCTACATTTCACGTTTCACTTTTTTTAATTTAAAATAGATACGCACTTTTTAATAACATTTTAAGTTTTGTTAAACTTATCAAGAAAAATAACAATTTTCACTGATGATCACTTGATATATTGTTAATTATTGATTAATTATGATCAATCTAATTAATGAATGATCAATTAATATTTTAATAAACTATTATGAAAATAAGTACCCCTTATGATCATTTTTTTAATAAGCATTCAAAATCTATCTATCTACTTAATTTCTGTTTTTTTTTTTTTATTCATTTGACAGTAGGTATTATTAATTTAAGTTCATAGACATAAAATTATGGTTAGAATGTGCCTCCCATTTATAGTAACTAAAAGAAAATAAATAAAATAATCTCTCAAGCATTCTCTTCAAAGGTTCCCCTATATATAGATCACCTAACGCAAACTTCGTCAACAATATTTTCTTGATCTACTCCACGTACACATCAATGGCCAAGCCAGATATTGTTATTTTCACCTTCACTGGCTTCCTCCTTGCCTTATATCTTGCAGTGGATTATATTAACGTGCCCACCAATTATGCGGCTTCGTCTGACAAATGCAACCTGGGACCGACGTCGTCCGAGGAAATTGATGATCACTGGGAAACTAAACACTTCAAACTGAATCTGGTTCAACATTTTCAACGAACTGATCATGATGATCAGGTAGTGAAAGAAGAAGCCCTTGCCCCTTCACCGGCGGCCCAAACCTCCGAAGACTTTCAGAGATTATTGGATATTGAGGAACTATAGGAATCATCTGAACCGGTCGAGTTCGTTCCGTTGACGGCTGTGATCGGTTTCCTTCTGGTCAGCCGCCACTTCATAAGGCCTCACCGGTGCCGGTGCTACCAGATCCAACAGCAAGGCCCCCGTCCACCCTATGGCGGCGGAGAAATGGGCTTTGATCCAGTGTTCCGCGGCTGTTCCCCGATCGGGGGACTAGGTTTAGCCACGTGCATGGAACCGGGATTTCAATTCAGGCCGTATGAAGACCCGGTTCTCGAGAAGGAAGTGGTAGATAGCGAGATCAAAAGAGAATTACATGATTACATAGCGCAAGAAAATCAGCAAGAGCAAGCAGAGCAAATATTAGGGAATAATTTTCTGCAAGTTCTCGTTAATGCATGAGCAGAAATATTTGATACTTATGTTTTAGTCATCTTTGTTGCGGCTCTACTTTTCTTTGGTAAATAACTTCGCGCATCCGGTATTATCTCAGAGATGTCGAAGCGTTTTATCTACTTGTCCTTAACAGTGTATACGTATGTATGAGCCAAAAAAAGTCTTCAACGGTTTATATTCAATGGATGATCTGCGTGTGCGCGCGCCCGCGCGTGTGTATCCAGGAAGAGAATTTGTGGATATTTGTGTTTGTTTGGTTGATGACCTAGAATAATTTGATGATTTCAGTTTCTATTTGGTGGATAATTTCAGTTAAAATCCCATTGCGGCAACTGACGTAATTTGCATGATTGTGTCCGCCTAAAGTCGTAACGAATATTATATATAATATATAATATATACATATATGTATATACGCCTGAAGATATTTCTCACACATATCCCGACGAAGGAACCATCAAATTAACGCTATCTGCTTCGCATAATCCAATGAGAAGCATATATGTGTACGCAGTTATGTATATATCTTGAATGCGTATGTAGCATTTAATTCCCATATGCAGAAATCACTTCGAGTTACAGCTTTTTCAGCTGGGACGAATTTTTTTTTATATAAATGGTGCAGTATGTACATATATATATATTGTTAGAACATAAAAACTGTTTAAGCTTTTTGAATAGATTTTCAATTTGAAATATAATAATATGCTTATTTTTGTCCTACCATGCATGTAGTTGAATAAAACATGAATTTGTACTGTTGTTGCTCTCGGCTCCATATTCTTTGTAGTACTGTTAAAGACATCAACATGACGATTGATCTCCCACCATCTACTGCGACACCTCTTACTTGTTTAGTACATTGGACTTGTTTAGAGGATGAGTTGGAATCCAGGATGGGTTTTGTCTTTTTTCTTAAAATTTAATTAAAATAAATTAATCATAGCTTCCTCTTAAAAGACTTGATGGTATTATATGTGCCAAATCAATTTAAGACTTATTACAATACCATATGATATTACACTAAAAACAATAAAATAGATTAACAAAAATTAATGGGAACATCAGAATTGGATCCGCATGTATATATCTTTGTATATTTTACAGCACATTACAACCACAACTTACGCATTTAACACTTGCATTTAAGCGAAACGATACTATATATCTTGGGAGGAAAAGGAAAAGAAAAAGGAAAAAAGAAGGAAAAAAAAAAAAAGCATGTGCAAGCCAGATGTCAACGGTTGGTTTCGCTTAGTTCTCAAGTCACCATTCCTCTCCATCCCTTGGTCAAGGTCAACCAACCAACGTGTGTTCCATAATCTTTCCCTTCTTCTTCTCTTTTCTCCAAGATAATATTTGATCATGTTTACAATTTGGTGGTAGAGCAAGTGGTCGAAAAAAAAGAGACAGTAACCAATATAAATTTCTGTTTTGGCATATTTTGACTTCTTTTTCCCCCAGAAAAATAATGAGTAGCTGTCTTGGGTGACCTTCTAACGTTCTGCCTCTGCAAATTAGATCCATCATTTATTACAAGGGAATCATGTATATAATATATATATATATATATTGGCCGACTACCTACCAATATATTATGAGACTAAACATTAGAATAAATCTATTTGGAAAAGGTTTAAAGTTAATGAAAATGACGCAATACGATAATAATCCCGTTTAGTTAATCATACAATTTTAACGCAAAATTTCACTTCATTTGATTGTTTTTATTTTTTATTTTTTTCAATTAGCACTCCTCCGATGGAGGGAAATTTAGTAAAGGCTGAAAATAAAATAAATAAATAAGGGAACATATTTTGAACTTTGATTAACATAGAATTTGATTTTGGCAACAATATTGATATGTTTTTAAACCTTATTGCTGTATATATGTAGGACGAAATCCAAAAATAAATATTGTTTGATCTAAAATAAGTAGTATTACATGCACCAACTTGTTTAAGTGTTTTGGCCATATAATATAACTATGTATAACAACTAATTTTGTAAATTTGAAGTAAGTTAAATATACAATTCCCTCGTATCCATGCCCACGTCACTTTGTAATATGCTCCCCAAGCAACCGTACTGCAATTTGCCAATATGCTGCCAAGGTCAACCATTACCACTTTCATGCGACATGAACCCGATAAGATCCCAAAAGAAGACGATATTCCAATGAAACTGCAATATATATACGACTTATTTTCCTCCCATCACATGGGTAAAGTAAATTATAACCGGTACTTCCCATGATTTGACATCTTATAAAATATAATACTATAATTAAAGTTATGACATGCTGACGTAATAAAAAATAGTCTCATAATATATAATAAAACTCGTTAACCTTGAAGCTTGTGGTATTACTCACTCCATAATCAAACCCACCCCCCCTAAAATAATAATAATAACAACAATTAGTAATAAATTAATAAAATGAACGACAGCAATAATTTCCCACATGGATTAATTCTCTCATCCAGCACTTGGAAGGTTCTTATTATATATAACCAAGGCACACTTGGTCATGTTATTAGAGTTCACAATCTCTTCCTCCTCCACACAATGGACGAAGTATTTGTCGTTATTTACTCCCTCATTTGTGTCCTCATTGCTTTCTCAGGAGCCGTGAATTATAGTCAAGGCCTACTCAAGAATAATGACGACGACTATGCCTCCGAATACACTGACACTTCCTTTCTTAGCCAGGCACAGGAGCTTAACTACTTGAGACCGTCGTCCGAACCTCTTCCGCTGTTTGAGGAACAAGATCATGATGAGTACTACCTGGGACCGTCGTCCGCAGTCACGCCGTGGTTTGATGGACAAGATCAGGTGTACAACATCCGAACTTCGTCCGTGGCTGTTCCGCAATTTGAGCAACAATCCGAGGAGGCAGAGGATACCGAAGAACAGGAAAAGTACGATAACTCCGAAATGGCTGATCTGGCAGAAGTCCCTGCCCCTCAACTGAAACCCGAAACCTTCGAGAACTATCGGAGATCATTCGATGTCCAAGAGGAGCCAAACGACGTATCCGAACCGGCGATTGAGTACTACTTCGTTCCGTTGACGGCCGTGATCGGTCTCCTTACGGCCAACCGCCAATTCTCAAGGCATCACCAGTTCCTTCTCCGCCAATTCAAACGGCCGTTTGTCTATGGCAATGATGTGGTCGCCATGTCCGGCGGAGATTTGGGCTTTGTTCCCGTGTTTAACGGCGGAGTGCGGCGTATTACGGACCGGTGGACTGATTCTAACCACGTGGATCAATCCGGGCCTAATGACGATCAGGACCTTAAGGAGGAAACAGTAGCAGATAACGAAATCAAAAAAGAGTATGATCAGCACGTGCCCGAAAACGAGCCAGAGCAAGTGTTGGAGAATAAGGGGAGTACTTCTTGTTTTGTGAAGAGTTTCCGCAAGTTCTTGAGCCATGCTTTTGAAGTACTTGATATTCATAACAGTTGAGCAAAATTTATGTTTCTGTTATGTTAATTTGGTAATCTTTGCACTTTTGATTCGTAAATAATTTCGCATCAAATAATCTCAGAGATGTTGAAGCGTTCTCGTTGTCTTTTAACAGTTCTTAAATTATGAGGCTGGGTTTATATGATTATATGTCCTGGTCTTTAATTGTGGATTGTATTCTGTTGGTGAATGAAAATAGATATTTAATAATTGGGGAGCTCCACAACGAGGAACACCTCCTTTCCCCCACCCACAGGGAAAGATCCAATGGTTTGTGTTGGTCAGATTTCTTTAACAACAACAATATTTGATTGGCAAAAAAGAATACGTGGATAAATGGCCTTTTTTTAAATAAATGTTCAAAGTTTTATTAAAGTGGCAAATTATTATTTTTAAAATGATTAATTACTGATTGAATATTTGATAAATATTAATATGTGTTTTTATTTAATTATTGATTAATTATGTTTAATTATTATTGATTATGGTAAATATTAACTCATGTATAAATTATTATTTTAACGATTATTGGTTATTTTACTAAAAAAAAATTTTAAAAAGAATATATATATGGATTTGACATGAAAGAGAGAAAATAGGTATCATAGAAAACGAGAAATTTAAACAAATAATCCGAATATATCATAAAATTAGTTACATAATTACACTTTTTTTTATAATAAAAGGACAATAAAAATAGGCTTATCCTAATATAAATTTAATTAGTTAAAAAAATTTAAGCTCATGTTTATTTATTACATTGTATTTACATTATGTATAAATATAATATAATTTTCATTCAAATATAAAAGTATTTCATTCAAATATCAATCACTTCATAATTTAAATCTAATATAATTATTATTTACCATTCGACTTTTCTACTACTTTTATCGATCACATCACATATAATATAATTCAAGTATTTTTCATCTAAATACGCATTACATTCAAATACAATACAAATACTTTTCATCTAAATTCAAATTACATCAATACATTGTGTATTTAAACACAATACAAACTCAATGCGCTTACTAAACATCTCCTAAGATTTTGTTTTATCCCTCAAAACTTTCAGACTCTGTGAATGTACCTTTTTTTTCTTGCCGTTTTCCCTCTCTCGCTCCCTCTCTCTTTCATTTTTTTTTTCCCTTCCTTTTCTTCTTTCTTTTGTCCTTGGCTTCACCATTGAGCATTCCACTGAGCAGAAGGGAAGCCGAATATCTGCAGCGAAACTTTTCGGAGCATGTATAAAATTTTGAGCTTAGGATTTTTTTTTTTCCTCTTTTGAATGGCCTAATTAATCTGAAAATTTTCCTAATGAATTCGTGTTTTCTTCTTGATTTCGCTTCTAACTATGATGAAATCTCTTTTCTTATTCTGATTTTACCCCAAAAAAAGGGGTGAATTCTATACATTTAGGTATCAATAAATCTCAAGGATTTTCTTGTTGGTTTTCGTTTCTTTTGATGTTAAACTGGTCATGCTTACGACGTTCAATATAATATGCAATTTTTATTGAGATATAATAGTTTTACGTAAAATGTAAATGTATATGTATATATGCATATAAATCTATTGCAAGGCCATAGGCCATAACATGTTAGGTCTCTAAGAACTGAAAATTTTAAATTTTTATAAAGAACTCAAATCCTCAATTTAAAATTTTTTAACGAGTATGAAAAGGTTATAGGATAATTATGTATGAAAAGGTTCTCAACTTTACAGTGCTTCATGTATCATAATATTGCTGAGTGAGCTCCTCCACAAGGGATACCGTTTTGGATCCGGTACCTCTCTCTTCATAGCCAACAACATCTGGTAAGAGGTCGCTATCATGATAGTTTTCCTCTAACTTATCCGTATTTTATGATTTTGGCTTTGCAATTCCTTAATTTTGGCTTTGCCCATGTAGTGATAACATTGTTTTGAAAAGCTCTGAGTGTCACAAACCATCAACACTGGCCGGGGACCTAAAGCTGAAGGTGCTTTAGTCGCTTTGTTCCATGCAATGTTCACTAAGACAAACAAAGTCCGTGCCCTCCGAGAAGCTTTCTTTTGGCAGAACCTTCCAAACATTACCAATTTGTTTGCGACAGCCTTTATCTTCCTGATTGTTATCTACTTCCAAGGCTTCTAAGTGGTTTTGCTGGTGAGATCAAAGAGAATCCGTACTCAGCAGGGCTTTTATCCAATTAAGCTTTTCTACACCTCCAACATGCCCATTGTTGATGTCAAAATTTGACCTTAACACTACATGCGACGGCACACGGTGGTTGTCAACCTGACAAATCTTAACACCACATATTGTAACCTATGGTGGGCTCTCGCAAGAGTGTGGGATCGGGTTGCCGACCAGTTGAGCAGGGTGATGGGTCGACCAAACAGGGTAGCAAACCAGCCAGGCAGCGGAGCAGCCAGGCAGGGCTGCGGACCAGCAAAGCAGCCAGGTAGAATCGTAGACCAACAGAGTGGCCAAGCAGGACTGCAGACTAGTAGAGCAGTCAGGTAGGGCTGTGATCTAACAGAGCAATGTGACAGACTAGCCAGACAGATTGTAGACTAACAGAGTAGCCAGGTAGGGTAACAGACCAGTGGAGCAGCCAGGCAGGGCTGCGAAGTGTGGACCAACGGAGCAGCCAAACAGGGTCGGAGACCAGCAAAGCAGCCAGACAGGACTACAAACCAACAGAGCAGCCAAGCAGGGCTACGGACCCGCACAAGTAGAGAACGGAGCCTCGGAGTAAGGGGGCACTAGTGTGGTGCCAGCCAATGGCATTCCGATGCTCAAGTCAGAGAGACTGCGAAGCAACCAAGCAGAGTTGGTTAGGAGAGAGGAATCAGCTTACCTTTGGCCTCCATGAGTTTAGTATTTATAGAGAGCTGATCGGATCTGATTCTGATCAGGTCCTGCTCGATCGAGTCCGGCTACCCCGCTAAGGAGGGTGACCCAGGGATGAGATGTCTTCTAGTGGCTTGGCCATTTGTCTCTGGTCGAAGTAAGAATTTCGGGACACCGTTTCAAGGAAGATGGACCAGGTACTGGGTTTTGTCAGAGTAGGCAAGCTATATTCTGTTCGGTCGCCAGGCAGCCGAGCAGCAGGGCAGCTAGCAACATCCTGTCCTGCATTCTGCATTTTTGCTTGACAGCTTAAAGGAAAAAAGGAGCGGACCAGCCAACCAACCTTGTCAAGCAGCATACTAAGATTAGTTAAGATTAGAGGAATTAAGGTTGTTGGATAATTTTGAATAATTTGAGGATTTCCCCCCAACACCCATCATTCTCCAATCCACCCTTGTTTCGAATCTGTAGTTTATCTCTCATTTTCTCTACAAGTACTTCGCTGGAAATTTCTTTGTGAATCTGTTGGGGAAGTGGAAGGAATCCGAGTACTCAGGCGGTCAGTTTATTCCAGTAGGGGGTCTTTCTTACTGTATCAGTCCACTAGCAAGGTGATGAATCATTCCTGTTCTCGTCTTTCATATCCACTTTGTTTTTGTGTTTATGTAATGGTATGTTTCAGCTTGCGCAAGAAGTACCGATTCCATGACCCTTTCTTTCTCAATGTGATAACTGCAGCTTGGCCGACATGGCAGCCAATCCGTTCCAGCCAATCCCTTTCTTTCTCAAAAGCTTGGATAGAAGTCTCCGGTTCTTCTGCCAAAGACGTAACTAAGCACCTGAAGGTACATCTTGGCTTTTCCAATCACACTACATGTTCAACTCCGTAAACATGCAGCATTTTTGTTAGTAGTCATGAACTAGTATGATATTCTTTTTGGTTAGATATTTGACAAATATTTTGTTATTTGACAGGAGCAAAAAACGGTGATGGCCGGGCACCGGAAATCAAATTTGTTGAAGGAACTCAATAGGTACATTCCCATTGCAGCCGCTTTTGGTGGATTGTGTGTTGGTGCCCTCACAGTGTTGGCTGATTTCATGGGCGCAACCGGGTCTGGAACGGGGATTTTGCTTTTGGTGACAATTCTACATCAGTACATCGAGGCATTGGAGAGGAAGATAGCCGGTGGACGTGGCTTCTTGGGTTATAAAATCTAGTAACTCAAACAGACCTGAATTCTTGTTATGCCATATAAAATCTACATGATTTGATTGAACAAAAATGAATTATTGAAACGAAAAAATAAACAGTCAGATTTTCATTAAATTTCAATGGATTAGTGTTTTTTTTTTTTTTTTTCATACACGAACAGTCAAATTTTCATTAAATTTCAATAGATTAGTGTTTTTTTTTTTTAATACCCTATCAAATTCTTCTTAATATGATATCATCATTTTTTTTTTCCAAAAGAAAATGAAATCTTTTATCTTGGTTTTGCTAAGTATCTTAAATATTCTCAGTGAAGCTATCTAAGGATAATATTTATTTTTTACTTCAAGGTTCTTTAGTGATATGATTTGGATTTGTTTTATCGACGCCTTGTAAATAGGTGCACACTCTATGCTGACGACCTGAAACCTTTGATTGATTCCACTAATCCCAACCATGGCTTTTTATTTTTTCTGTATGGGCTTCAAAATATTGACCCACCCATAACTCGTTCATGCTTTAGGTTTTATATGAATCATATCATTAATTTTCTTGTAATTTTTGTTGCCACACATGTTTGCTTAATTAGTTTTTCTCTTCCCAAGTCATTATTCTTACGCAAACTATTATTTTGATTAAGCAACGCCCATCAACTTAAAAAAAAAAAAATTCGGAGACTAAACGGTTCCCTAATAAAAAGTTTATGGACTAAAGTAATATCATGGACTAACTAGTAATTTTGCCTGCAATGAAATAGGTTAGACATGATCTTTTCTTTTTCTTCTTCTTCTACATGGATTTTTTTTTTTTTTAAATCTTAGAGCCCTTTTAAAAAAAAAGTCTCAGAGACAAGTTTTTTAGAAAAAAAAAAAAATTTTAAAAACATATCTGAGAAAAAAAAGTTTAAAATAAAAAATAATAAAATCTTAAAAATTAATGTAAAAAATATTTATTAATATGACCTTATTTGGTTATTCCCAAAATTTTATATAAAATTAAAAAAAAAACCAACTTATTTCTACTTATATATGTATAATTATAAATTTTTAAAATTTAAAATTTATTATAAAATTTTAAACATATAAGGGGGCGTTTGGTAAATGTATTGCGTTTTGATTGTAATGAAATTTGTTTTTTGAATGTTGTATTTGGTTGAAAAGTATTTGTTTTGTATTTGAATGAAATGTGTGTTTGGATGAAAAGTATTTTAGAGTTAAAAAATTGATGTGATTGGTAAAAATAGAGATAAATAGTAGAATTGAAAAGTTGATGTGATTGTTTTAAAAATATTTTGAATAGTAATTATTTTCGTAGCACTGTTGTAAAATTTGTGTTTGGTGTAAAATTATATTGTATTTGAGTAAAATTAAAATTGAATTTATTCTCCAAATACCTCCAAAATAATATAAGTGATTGTAAAGTTAAAAAAATAAAAAAGAAATAAAAGAAATCTTTAAAAGTAAGGTTAGAGACTCTTCTCCGAGACACCCCCACAATCCCCCAAACCAAATGTGAAACCGATCGTGAAAATTTCAAAAGCAATCCCCGTCACCCGTGCAAGCCCCAAGACCTCCTCCCTCCAATCACATCGCACGGCTTTTGTTGCCTGGTCACCCACGTTGCCCGTGATACACTCCTTCCTCGTAGTCAAACCCCATCGCCCAATCCAATTCCGCCACGTACATAATCTCACTAACCCACGACCCTTCCCAATATACTATTGTCCTCTCATCATTTTCTATTTAACGCGCAATTTGCCATTTGGTCATCCCTCTCTCTGAGTACACAAGCCTTCTCTTCTCAACAACCACCACCATGGCCAACGCCAAACTCGCCGTTGCCTTCTCACTTCTCTGCCTCTTCTTCGCCTTCTCTCATGCCCTTTTCCAGTCAGATCTCCCCCCATACGACGCCGTCCCCACAGAGGCCAGCGAGATTCCGCCGGAAATTGAGCCTGAAGTCTCCACAACCGCCGAAAGTATCGCCCTTCCCAGCGAGAAACCCGAGTCCGACCCGGAATCGGCGACGACGGTCCAAGTCAAAAAGCTCGAGGAAAGCAGTGAAAACGACGCGGTTCCGCTGACGCTGATCCACTTCCGTCCCGTCAACCGCCACTTCCCCAGGCGCCCCTTCCCGTTGACCCCCCGCCACGGCCGCCGCTGCCGCCAGCACTTCAAGCCGTGGGGCCCGCGCCGGCCCCGCGGCGATGGCGATCTCATCCCCTTCGGCGACGACATGATCCTGTCCGGCGGAGACCGGCTGGGCTACGATCAGGTGTTCCGCGGCGGAGTGCGCCAGATCCCCGCACGGTGGATCACGATCCGCCACGTGGAGCCGAGGTTCCGGCTCAGGCACGGCGACGAGATCGAGTGGCCCCCCCACCACCACCGCCACCACCACCGCGATCACGAACACGATCACGAACACGATCATGATCATCATGAGCATAAGCATGAGTATGAGAACGCCTTTCTCAAGGGTTTGAGGAAGTTCATGTACCACTTCTGAAGATACACGTCTTAAGGAATATCGTCTCTGTTTTGTTCGGTAAATCGTTTATATCAGACTACTCTATTTGTAAATAACTTTTGCATCAATGAGATGTAGAAGCTTATATATATATATATATATATATGGTTGCCTCTAGTTGTAACAATATAGAACTACTTGTGTTAACGTATGTACTGCCCATGTATGAAACCAGACTGATGGTCATAGTGTTTGTGGAATATTGTCTTGCGTGGTGGATGAGATTTGAATAATTTGGATGATTTTCACTTAATAAACCCGGTGTGTAAGACGAACTTATTCCAATCATATAATATATGTGGGAAACAAATAATTACTCTTTATTCAATCCAATAAAATTAAAGAACCTTGATTTTTGCATGACGAGGGACTAAAGAAAAAAAGATGGGAACTTTAACATGATATTTTAGAAGTGATCGGAACAAGAGCCTTCTTGTTGGGCGCTGCTGAGCTGCGCACACGGCCAAGGGCTTACCTGAACCGACGCCCCAAGAACATCGGAGCATTGCCAAGGTTGTGTTCTTGGTCCTGCTGTTCCGGGAAGGTGGACGTTGGAAAGGCAGATTCCGGTAAAAGGAGAGCCTCTTATGCCTTGGATTAAACCTGCCTGAAGAACCCCACTGCCCCAAACATTCTTGATCTTGATGTCCTTGACAATGGGTATAGCATTTGGGTTAAATCCGTTGTCCGGATGGTCTCCAACGTTTCCTGAAATCTTTATTCCCTTCCTTGCATTCTCTATATAGATGTTGTTCAATGTTATATTCCTTATGATCCCTCCCCTGCCGATGTTTGTCTTTATGTGGATACCAACTCCGACGTTGTAGAGGTTTATGTGTTCTGCCAAGACATTCTGCACCCCGCCAGAGGCTTCACTTCCTATTGCAATACCAGCAAATGGGGATGAGCCCGTCACCCGCCGAATGGTGATGCCAGTGCTGCGGCGACCATATGCAATTCCATATTGGTCCCATCCACTCTTCACGGCCACAAGATCATCTCCAGTGGATATGTAAGAGTCCTCGATGCAGATATTCGAGCTCGAGTCTGCACAGATGAGATGTTAAGTCGGATGCAGAAATTTTTCGTGCACTACATACTATATATATATATATATGGAATCTATGTACACGCATGGACATTAAGCTTCCCAATTAAACGAAGAGGCAATCCACATGAGGTAATGAGGTCACTTGTTTAAGTCCAATCAACAGAGAAAAGGTTACTTATTCAGAGTACATATATTTACCCGGATCAACTCCATCAGTGTTGGGAGAGTCGTGTGGAGCCAATATGGTAACATAACGGACAACAACATTGCTGCAAAACGAGAATAAACAACTCAAAATTTACTACGACATGCATGTCAGATGATAAAGTCAATAAAATGTGAAAAAAGAAAACTTATTCCATTCATTTGTGAGAAAGTTGCTTGACTAGTTCATTGCAAATCCACCATAATGTAGGAACGTGTTTATCCATACTACGCAGATTTGTTTTAAAGTAAAAACATAATTAAAATCCATATTCAAATATTACCTGCAATAAACAGGGTGAATATTCCAAAAGGGAGAGTCCCGGAAGACCAAATTCGATATGATAATGTTCCTAGAATTCACAAATTCAATCAGATTCGGTCTGGTAAATTGCAGAGTTCTTTGCCTCCACATGTTCCACCAGATATCTCCTTGGCCATCAATGGTCCCGTTTTCACCTGTAAAAGTTAAAGCACCCAAGTTTAAAAAATAATAATAATAATAAATAATAAAAAAAATAAAAACACCCATAAGCGCTGCTTTGTACAGAAGAGATACACAATATTGGTAGGAATCACAGAACCAACATGCGCAGCTGCAGCTTATAGGGCCATGGAGGCATTTCCTTAACTTTCAGCGAGTTTTAAGCTCTGATGCGTACCTCCTTTGTTCATTAAAAGAGGGCCCTACTTTTAATATGATAAGAGGCAGGCCAGGGGCCTATAGGGTTTAAGCTTTTACATAATACAACAATTAGCGTGTGTTAAAACATTGTTTAAGGGATAGTAATACGGATTTCAAGTAATCAACCAAATTGTATACCAAGTGATTCGCTTGTCGCAAGTAACCATGTGATCTATCTGTTTCTAAGAAGTTGTAGTTTACATTTACCATTTGTAAGTCTAAGAACTGCAAAACCGCCTACTAATACCTACCAGTGATGATTACATCGCGAACTCCATCACCATGAATAAAGCTCATGTACCTTCCACCAGGGAGCTCCCTCCCTCTTCCATAAGATGGCAACGGAGCAATTAAAGGCCAACCGGAGGTAACCTGAAACATCAATCAGCGGAAAAATGTAAAGGAATTACAAAATTAAAGGAGATGAAAAGCCAAAATCAATTTGAATACGTAGTTGTAACACACCCTTGAAAAATGATATTTAATCTCAGAGTACTTTTGCAATAACAATGACAAAAGTTGCATAATAGATTCTTAAGTCAATTAAAATCAAATATCAAGGGCATACTGAACTCGTTTTTTATCAGCCTAAGATTCTTTGGTCTAATGGCAAGGGGGAATAGTAACAGAGGGCTTTAGGTGCGGGGTTGTGAGTTAGATCCCACTTGCAATCTATATTTCTTATCTACAGGATGACACATACTACAACATGTGCTTTCTAGAAAACCCCAAAAAAAAAAATTTAATTGGAATTGAAAGGTTATTAAAGTGAAATTTGAGACTGATAAAAGATTGGCCTTTCATCTTAAAAGGTCAACCAGTTAAATGCAGTAGCCCAATATCCTTCTACGTATATTAGATTTGTTGTGTTTTTATGATGTGGGACCTAAGTTACTCTTACAAGATGGTGCTTTCTTTGGAGTCCCCAATCTTGTATTGGATAAGTCAGGTCGCTAGTTCCTTTGTATACTCTGATACTATGTTAAATTTGAGACTGTAAAGGATTAAGCTTTCATCTTAAAAAGTCAACATGCTAAGTGGAGTGAATCAATACCATTATACATTTATTATTGTTGTTGTGTTTTTACAATGTGCTACTCGATTTTCCTATTTACCCTTAACAATTTATATGCCAGAAGTGGCAAAAATTATTCGGGAAGCTCGGCTGATTTATTTCTATAACCACCTATCACTGTACCACTATGATTTATTTAAGACAGCAAAAAACTTTATATACATATATGTGTGCACGCCCGCGCGCACCCCTACATTGTCCGCCAATATGAAATTTTAAGTTCTCCAAGCAATAAATTATCTCAAATGCCCCACCATTTACTCTGTGAGACCCGTGCATCCTACACGCACCTTAAATCTAACTCACATCAGTAAGGTACAAAGTGCCCACAAGCATCAATACAACGGACAATACGAGCATGATAAGATGCCAAGCCACGTGAACATGTCAAGTAGGCTTAAATGCTTAATTAAACTTTAAAGACCGAAAAACATTAGAAAAGTGGCCTCATTTTCAGCATTACACGGAAAATCGGACCATAATCTCGGGCAGGTTAGTTGACAAATCTCTAGAGTCTCATAGTCCAGTCCTTGTGAATAAACCAGAGTACTTTTTTCTTTATTACTTTAGACCAAGGGTGGCTTAAAACCAATATAATATAAAGTATGGTCACTGTCCTATATCACATAATAATAAACAATGAATTTCTCCACGCAATTTATTTGTTAGTGGAGCCAGCCTCCTGTATGGACAATCCAATCTAAATATTATAATACCAAAGAGAAAGACAGCACTGGGCCCCAGTCTAGCTGTCCGACTATCTTTATACTTCGATTTTGCCAAATGCAACACACATGCATCCATGTTACACACTAGACCCATCATTTTGGCTCTCTTTTTCAATCTTGGACCCCAAGAATTGCTTGATTAACGGCTAATTCTTGAGGTTGAGAACTCTCATTCTCGTTTAGGCAGAATACACAGAACAACCGCTTTTTTTTTTTTTATCACACAAACTGCATCAACTGGACCATTTATAAGAGCACATGAACAAAGTTTTATAATTCACAATTTTTCCTTTTAATAATGACACAACACATCATATATAATTGTGCATAATGAAATGTCCAAATCATGTCATCTCATCAATAGGGTTTTACCCGTTTTAGCCCTATGTACATTAAATAAATTTTTAACTTCGTAATATCTGTCTTATGCAGCTAGTTAGCCTCTCTCTCTTTTTTTTTTTTTTTTTCCCCTGGTAAATCAGCTAATTAGCCTCTTGTGAGCATATCGAAGGACTCTGTTTGGTTCTCTTTTTTACGCCATTGGTAACAACACATGAAAGAAAAAAAAAAAACCAAGAAAGAATCCTACATCTCATGAAATAAAGGATATGTAGATAAATAACCTTTTCTTTTACGTTTTTTTTTTAATAAATATCTTAAATTTTGTTAAATAATCAACCGACCGTCTTTTTTAAAAGTACATAATGAATCATTGATTAATCGTTTAGAAAAAAATAATAATAATTAAACGATATCAATGTCTTATTAATGATATGATCCACTATTTTTCTGTTAAAAAAATATCATTTTTCTAATTAAGTATACAAAAACTACCCATTCCCCTAAAAAACTTAATCAAACAAATCAAACAAGATTAGAGTTTGTTTTGAGCATTAGATTACCTGAGTTGCTCTGATAACAGCACCTCTGGCCAAGTAGAGAGTCATGTGGCTAGTGAGATTGAAGCTCTCCGTTAAATACACCCCAGGAGGTATGTAGAGAAGCGTGCCTCCTCTCCGCCCAAGGTGTTGAATCCGGAAAATCGCCTCCCTAAACGCCTTGGTGTTCAGCGTCTGTCCGTCGCCGACTCCGCCAAAGTCGGTTATCGAGATCTTGTCGTACCGGTACTTCATCGGCACGATCCCTGAGCACGTCACCACTTCCGCCGCTGACAGCGACGGAGCAACGGCGGTGGCGGAGAGGAAGAAGAAGAGCAGAATCGAGGAGGCCGCAAATCGAAGCATTTTCGTGACTGTTGAGTTTACGCCGACATTCAAGGTAATGGATTTTCCCGAGAAAAATCACTGGACAAATAAATGACAAACAGAAAGTTTCCAAAAGTGCTTTAATGGAGGAAGATTTCAGTTAGGACAAGAGAAATAGAACGAAAACAAGATTTTCGTGAGAGATTTGGGTGATATAATTACAAAGGAAAAAGTACAAAAACCAATGGCGGATTTGGTTTTGCTATTTGTGGTAGATCCAAAAATGCTCCAAACAGAAAAATCCAAACGATTAACCTGCATTATTTAATTGAATTTAATTATAAAAAAAAAAAAAGGAATTAAGTCAAGAGTACGACGAACAAAAAAAATCAGGCAAGAAACTTTGGAGCTAAAAAGATGAAAATTTTCAAGAATCGGATTGAGAAAAACTGGTACCTGGGAGTTTGAGCTCGGATTTGCAACTCCAATGGCGGAAATAAGTTTCTCGGAGTCAGAATTTTTGGTTGATTTGTGTTTTGGAGAGTAGAAGTGAGGAAGAAGAGAAGAGAAAGCCAAAGAAAGGTTCGGAGCCACTATTATCTGTTCTGACACTCCGACAGTTGGTAATTGATGTATGGCATTAAAGCTAGGGGATTCCGCCAAAAATATAAAATAAAATAAGTGCGAAAATCGTAAAATAAAAAAAAATAAAAAGAAAAGAAAATAAGGTAGCGTTTGGTATTGTTTTTGAAATCTGTTATGTTTTTAAATTCTCTGAATTTGAGATCGTTTTGAAAACAATTCTGAGAACGTTTCTGAAATTGTATTTGATTTTATTTTCTGAGTGTATGTTTTAAGAAATAAAAAAGTGAAACTGTGTTTGGTTATATTTTTGAAAACCAGTCATTTTATAAGTATTCTATAAAAACATATTTATGTTTGATTTAAAAAAAATTATTATGAATATCAAAAATTAAAAATTAATAAAATTTTTTAATTAAAAATGAATTAAAAATTAATAACCATAATATTTAAGTAATTACTATAATAATTAAATTTTAATTAATCATAATAATTAAATCAGAGAAATGGGAAAAATGAAATCAGAGAAAACGACTTTTAATCGTTTTCAATTTTACGTTGGGAGCAAAGGAGATTTTGGATTCGTTTTGAAATCTGTTTTCAAAAATAATACAAACCAAACATAATTTCACACCGATTTTAAAATCGATTTCCTGAAATCTGTTTTGAAAACAAAACCAAACAGGCACTAAGTGATACCTTTTTATCGTTTTTTTATTGTTTTTTTCATAAATGTGATTGATATCTATTTATGGACCAGTTGCTGCTCTGTTGCTACAGTGCTATACACCTTGTTTTCCTCGAAGAAAGAGCCCTTGCGGCATTGAGGCTAGATCGATTCATAATAGTTTAATTTAATTTAGAAATTGTATTTAGTTTGATTTAATTTAATATGATTTATTTTTATTATTTTTTATTTTTATTATTTTAATATAATTTTTAATATAAATTATTTTTATTTTTATAATTTTTAATATAAATTAAGTTAAATTATGTTAAGATAAAAAGTTTAACCTAGTTTAATTTTTAAAATAAATTAAATTAGATTAGTAAACTAAATACATATTAAAAGTCATTTTTTGAATTTAATTTCTTTTCTTCTTTGAATTCATTAAAAAAAAAGGATTTATTTTCTTCTTTAAGAAGATGATATTTTGTAAGTCACGTGTTTAACGTGATTTTGCTATGAATGATGAAAACTTTTTCACGTGAATTTTTTGCCTTAACTTGTTGAAACTAACCCTTTTTTTTTTCTTTTGCTGAATAATTTGCAGTATTCTACAGAGTTGTTTGGGTGAGAGATTCATTTACATAATGAAAAAATAAAAAAGTTATATGAAAAAGTGTTTATTTTAAGTTTTTCATGATTTTTCTCATCCTGTAAATGAAAAGAGAACATTTTTTTCAAATATATCTTCTACTGTACATGTTTTAGAAAAATTTTATAAAAAATTCTTTTTTCAATCTTTTTACAATACATGATTCCTAATACCATTTATTTTCATTTTAAATAATTTTTTGTTTCAAAAAAAATTTACACATCTAAATTTTATCTCATTTAAAAAAAATGAGAATATTTTATCATTTGAAATATAAAAATTTCATTTATGAAAATGAACCTTTTATCTAAATAAAGGGTACTTGTAAATTTTAACATGAGATGAAACGAAAAACCTTAAAAAGTTGAAATCAAAACAGACAAATAAACAGTTCAATTAAACAAATAAAATAATAAGACAGCTTAAAATCAATCAAATTTTGAGATTCCAACGTAAAATATTAATCTATTAATAGTAATAGCTAAAGTTCATTTAAGCTCATTCTGTCTTTTTTTTTTTTTTCTTTCTTTTTCTAACTTAAAGATGGAAATTGGAACTCTATATTACATAAATAAGTCAATTATGAATTATTGTTAAATCATACATATGATCATAACTTATTTTTAATTTTATATCTAATCATTATGAAACCTTTGTTCACAGTACAAACAAACAAAAAATGATTATTCTTGTAACATTCCAATAATAGGGTAGTCCAAGACTCCAAATGTGTACCTTGGTTTGCAATTTTTCTTTTGACAGAAACATAATGCGATTTGGTATGAGAAACCATAGTAGATAGACAAAGAAGAAAACGAATTCTGTTATAGAGAGAAAGTAATCTCTTTCATTGAAATACAGTAAGAGATAAATAGTTTTATTATTGTTAAAACTAACTTTCAGAGTAATCAATTATATCATTAAACGTGTACTCTGTGAAACTAATCACTATCTTTAATCTGATACCGTCCTAACAGGTACTCGGCCTGAAAGTGTAATTGGCAAAAATTAAAATTAAAAAAAAAAACAAAAACAAAAAAACAAAAATATTTAATGTATTGTTTTTATATTACATTTAAATGTAATGTATTAAATGTAATTTATATTTAGAAGAAAAATATTAGTATTATATTTGAATGTAATATATATTTAGGTGAAAAGTATTTTAATTGTATTTTAATAATAAATATATGATATGATAAGTAAAAATAGAGAAGAAAAAAGAAAGAGAAAGAAAATATATAATATAATTAATAAAGTAATAGAAAAAATAAAATAATAAATAATAATTGTATTAAATTTAAATTATAATATAATTAATATTTGAATGATCTGTTTTTATATTTAGATGAAAATAATAAAATATAATTTAAATATATATACTAAACGTGCACTTAACACAGATTATAGTGTGTCTAAGAGCTTTTGAAGTGTAGACTGAAAAAAGGTACCAACGAATAAAGGAAAAAAAAAACCGATATTATTAATATTAAATACCATGTTAATAAAATATAAATTTTGTTAAAGGAAGTTTTATTATAACTATTATCTTATATTAAGTGATGCCTACACTTATTAGGGGGAGTTTGGGGGAGGGTTTTGGAGATATTATTTTTGGGTTGGAAAAAAGTTGTTTTGGAGAATGTGTTTGGAAGAAAAAACTGTTTGAGGTGAAAAAATAAAAAATTTTAAAAATTTTTTTAGAAAAAAAATATCAATATGGATATTGTTTCGTTTTTCTCGAAATTTTATATAATTTAAAAAAAAATTATCTCATTTGAACTTGTATACACAAAATTATGAATTTTTAAAATTTGGAGTTTATTATAACATTTTGAAGATATAAATAAGAAAAAATAAGAAAATAAAAAAAAAGTGAAATTTTAAGGGCAGCAAACACCCCCTTAATGTTACCTATAAAGAAATAACAGGCAAAATGGTCAGATATGAATTTTTTATGGCCCACCCATTAAATTACTGTTTTTACGTTGGATTATCCACCGGCATTGCGAACAACTTTAGTCAATAAATAATATATAGGGGGAAAAATTAGACATTTACTTCATCCACGCCACCAAGCCATAAATGAAGAACGTGAATAATTAAAGATATATTTACACGGATGTCTTTTGTTCTTTTTAAATTTAATAAATTAACTTTTCAAAATTTTTTTTTAGTGATCAACTATTTAAATTTATAATTTTTAATAAATTAATCTTTTTTTCTTAAATTAAATAAAATTAAAAAGGTTTTTAACGTAAAACTTACATGTTATAATTTAAGAAGGACATTGTTATTTATTTTGCATAATTTGAATACAAAATTTTTTTAATTTATGTTTAAATTTAAATATAATTTAATTAAATTAAAGATTTAAAAAAAAATTATATTAGAAATAAACAAAAATAATCAATAATGCTCGTTTTGAATTATAATGAGCAAGTTGTATATAAATAATCATCTAAATTGTAATAAATTTGAGCACAAAATAAATTAATTATCAAAAATTATAAATTCAAGGATTAATTACTAATAAAAAATTTAGATACTAAATTGTCAAATTAAAAAATTTCAGAAGACATCCATACAATTAAGTCCTAATTAAATGCTGTGGTTGTGGCCAAATAAAATTTATTACGATTCCCAAAATAATAGCAAAACTTATTTGCATATTGGAATGGATTTGTATTCTGAAAAAATGTGTTTTCTTTTAAAAAATTATCTATGGGTCACCTATTACATTTGCACTAAATTAAAATACAATTGTAAAATGCAATTGAATATTTAGGTTCCATTTAGGAAAGTCATGCAAATTGTATGAAAACATATAAATAGAAATATTTGAAATAAAATATTTAAATTATCATTTAAATAAATATTTAGATATTAATATTTAGATAAAAATATTTTGATTTATATTTGGATAATTAGTGAGAATTTCAGAATTGTTGGAGCTAAAAAATATAAAAATTTAAAATATATTCAGGGAAAAAAATTAATATAAAACTTGTTTCGTTCGTCTCAAAATCCTATATAATTAAAAAAATCATTTCATTTTAATTTTTATATGTAAAGTTATGGACTGTTAAAATTAGAATTACAAAGATATAATGATAACTATAACTAGTAAAACTGAGTTTCACTTAAAAAAAAAAAGACAAAAATTTAGGGTCCGTTTGGATGGGGTGTTTGTATTTGGAAAATGAAAAATTTTTAGATATGAAAAATAAAAAGTTGTTTGGAATTTTTTTTAAAAGTGAAAAATTGTTTGGATAGATGAAAACTTTTTGTTTCTAGAGAGCTGTTTTTTCATTTTTCAAAAATGAAAAATGTTGGATGTTCAGATACGGAAATTTAGGAATGTTCGTTTTTCTTGAAATGAAAAATTTTTCATTTTCTAAATTTAAACGTGTCAAACAGACGGAGGGTTAAAAATTTGACCATTTAGATGAAACGTTTCAAATATAGAAAACAAAAATACATGTAAATTGGTCATGTAGTTTAAATAGTAACCTATTTGTAAAAATGGTCAAAATAAACATATGCTTTTTTGATATATCGAGTATTGTATTTAAATATAAATATTTTTTTAGCCAAAATAAAAATAAAAATAAAAATACTTTTTAATGTTAAATATAATACTTTCTCTCACCGACAATATAAATACATATCACATTTAAATGTAATATAAAGACATAACATTTAAACACAAATTACATTCACTTTATCACATTTTAATGCAATGTAATGTTGTATCCAAACGAAACAAATATACTTTAACAAAATTTTTTTTTTAATTTACTATCCCTAGGAGTGAACATCATGTGGGTTGTACATGTTTTTAGGCCTTTTCAACTTACCTAGTAAAGATTGAGTAAGTTGAATTTTTTTTTTAATCCAATTAACTTAATGTAGAAAGTTAACCTATTCAATTAAATATCGATTAGGAGAAATAGGTTTAATGGGTTTGACAGGTTACGTATTTTATTAAATAATAATAATAATAATAAATGACCCTAAAAATTTAATCACAAATAAAAATTTAAAAGAAAAAAAAGAACTTAGCTTACGAAATATTATCTAAAATAAATTTTATCACTAATTTTGTACAAAGAAAAAGTTATAATATAATTTTATTAATAGTCTAATATAAAATAAATATAAGTTATGAGTATCACCAAGAGAAATGTATATAAGAATACTGAAATAAGTAATGCTATTTTTATAAAACATCAAGAACCACACCCACGTTATATGTTCAAATAATGCATTCTATAATTAAAAATAATAATATATCCTATGTATTTAAATAATTTAAACAATATAACACCCCTTTAGTTTTTAGCTCACAACTCAAAGCACCAAAGACAACATACCCATTGAACCTTAAAAAGAAAGAAGAAAAAGAAAAACTCATAAGCCCACTAAACATCAATTAAGCTATCTACATATATTGACAAAATTATAAAGTCTTGAATTACACTATAATATCTATTTTATAAATCTCGATTTTTCTTATGATTAATGAATCTTACCATTTTCGAAAAAAAAAAATGCTAGCATATCTAAAACTGTATTACTAAATAATTTAAAGTCTTAAATGCATACAGATGCATAAAAAGTTTTATTATGATAGTATGTATCAAGACAACATAAAATTATTAATTAAGACTCTGTTTGGTAAACGTATTATGTTTTTATTATGTTTGAATACAATACGTTAAATGTAATTTGTATTTGAAGAAAAAGTATTGTCATTGTATTTGAATGCAATATGTGTTTTGATGAAAAGTATTGGAATCATATTATAATAATGAATATGTGAAGTGATGGGTAAAAATAGAGAGAAAAAGGGAAGAGAGAGAGAATATGTAATGTAATTAGTAAAAATAATAAAAAAAATGAAATAATAAATAATGATTATATTAAATTTAAAATATAATACGATTGGTATTTGAATGAAATATTTATATATTTAAATAAAAATTACATTGTATTTAAATGTAATGCGAATGTAATAATATTGTCAGGTCAAGTAATGATTATTTAATACACCTCTTATAATGCAATCCAATAAAATACACACCATCAGAAAAGATCCAATAAAATACACAAGTCTTTTACTTTCGGAAAATTGACTCACAGTGCATTTTACCATATGACAGCTTTTGTTTATTGTTAGAGAATTGTATTCTATATATATATTTTTTTGTTCTAAGAAAACATATAACAATATATTGAATAAAATTTACTAATAAACTACCAAAAAAAACTATATTAATAGAACACGTTTTTAAGTTAGAAATTATTTTATTTTTTTAGTTTATTAATATAATTTTAATCCAATTAGAAATTTTTATTGGTAAGCTAGAATTATTTTCTTTTAAATCTTACAAAAAAAATTGTGTACTTTTGGAAAGACCGAGCTCCTTTATTTTCTTTTATTAGTTCATCAGTGGAGGCAGTCAATTTGTTTTGCAATGGCCAAGCCAACTCAACACTGTCCAGTAAACAATATCCATGTCGATTTGGTTTGTTGGTGTCTCACTTACCAGTGCTCCAGATTTCAGGCATGACTTTGATAATTGATTTTAGACATGATTTTGATATATTTGTTTTCAGCCAAAAAAAAAAGTTTTTTATATTTCATTTCAGTACTTGATACTATTATTATTTTGGGATCACAAATAATATATCTCACATACTATTATTAGTTGAACACAACTAGACTTCGCCATTGTTTTTCCTTTTCTACTTCTTTTTCTCAAGCTAGGATTTGTTGTCATTTACCCATACTGTATTTATCACCAATAAAAATATTTAATTCGATTATACCACCGGTAATACTACATGTCGTATAAACAATCAACGTCCATTTTGTTATAACGACACCGAAGTCCCTAAAACGTAAGATTTTCTTTAAATTGAATTACACGTCATTATTATTAAAAAAGAAAAAAAAAAGAATGGAAATCGTACCTTTTTTTTTTTTGGTTGAAATACTGTACGTACGTTATATATAAATAACATTATGCCTACACGTTAACATGTTGCTTTTAAGATTAAAGAAAACAACATGCCGTTGTAATTTGAAGAAAAACGACATCAGCATTGTATTCTGGGTCATTTCTTTCTAAATTCTACAAGCCTTGTCATCTATTTATTTATTTATTTTTTTGTCATGAAACGAGTAGATGACAATAAAGCAAAACCACGTGTCGTCTCTTTTTGAGAAAACGTAAAACGTGAAGCATTACAAATAATTTGTAGTTGTAAATACGTTAAGTGTCGTTTAAAAAACGACATGCCTTTTATTTTGACTCCAACATTAAAGAAGACATGTCGTTTTTAATACAGACGACATCCTTTTCAATTTTACGAGAAATAACGTTAAGAATAATCTACGTGCGATGTTTACTGATTTCACAGTAATTATTATTATTATTTTTACATCCATTTTTAAAGATGGATGTTTGAAAATTTAGGTCTGTGGTGATAATTAATTTCAGAATAATTAGGATTATTTTCACCTATATTTTCATCTATATTTCTTTAAGTTAGGCTCATTTCTTCTTTCTCCTCCTAAATTTTAAAATCTGTATCTGTTCCCTAAATTTTAATCCCCACGCAACCCTTTTTCTTATAATTTCAATTAAAAATAAAATGAAAAAAGTACGTTAAGTACAATTGTACGATCTTTTCTAATTGTTTTTAACATAAAGCCTAACAATTCGAGTTTAGTAAGATTATTCTCTTTTCTTTTTAATTTTTCATATGCCTTTGACAAAATAAATTCAAAATTCAAGAATAAACTAAGAATGACTTTATAATTTTAATTACATAAATGTGAATAAACGAAACAATCATAATTATTAAGATGACTGCACCCAAAAAAAAATGACAATGCCTATTTTTATTCATATCTTTTTTACAACCACACCACAATCGTGTTATAATCCCGTGATAGCTTACATAGTTATCTAATAACAATCATTTGGTTTTTGTTTTGTTTTTTTATTGTCTATTAGGAGTGAACATTAGGTGAGTTGGGTGGACTCTTGTGACTTTTCAACTAGTACAATCTTTATTGAGTAGGTTGAAGATATTTTTTATCTATCTGATTAGTTTAATGTAAAAAATCAATCTACTCTATTAAGATCGGATTGGGTTTGGTAAGTTTAGTGAGCTGTATATTTTATTAAAAAAAAGAAAAGAAACGATATTAAAAATTCAACAGCAAATGAAATTTAAGGGGGAAAAGAGGAATTAAACTCATAATAATTTTCATATAAATTCTATTACAGATTATGCATTAAAAAAAATTATAATATAATCTCATTAATAGTGAGATATAAAATAAATAAAAATTATAAGAATCAGTAAAAATATAAGAATACTAAAGTAATTAATAGTATTTTTTATAAAATTATCAAAAATTAAATCTATATTGAATATCAAGTAATATATTATATATATTCAAATAATTTATACAACATTTAAAAGTGAATATTATTTAGCAAAAAAGAAAAAAATAAGAGTTAGGTGGGTTAAAAATTTTTTTTACCTATTCAATCAACTAAATATAACAAATCAACCTATTTAATTAAAATCAAATTAAATAAGTTGTGTAGATTTATCAGACAATTGAAAAATTTTTTTTCACCCTTATTATTTACACAATTATTAACAATAAAACGAATACGTCACAAATCTCGGTTTGAGAATAAACACGACAAGTCGTCTATACACCGAAGAAGGAAGAACCACGAGCACAAACAGCATGTCGTGTGGCCTCAATCTTTTCCCGCCAAAAACCCACGTGCCGGAACTCTCTTTTCTCCTCTTTCCCGCCATTTCAGAAGCTAGTCACCCTCATCTTCTCCTCTCTATCCCTCCTCCGATTTAGGGCTTCGGCAAAGTCAGAACCTTTCAAACCATTATCCGAAAGAAAATTCCACTTTCTATCTTCAATTCGACATAGGGTTTCTTCGTTTCTGCTATTTATCTTCTGAATCGAATAAATCTTCGGTTCTTTCTTTAGTCTCCGGAGTTTGAGAAGGTGAGGGTTTTCGATTTGGGAAGTAGCCGAAACGATGACGAGAGAAGAAGTTGAAAATGGAAGAGACGAAATGGAAATCGACGGATGCGAACAAAGTGAAGCGATTGCAATTCCCGAGGGATTCAACGCTAATTATCTTAAAATTTTTTACGGTAAGCAATGGATTCGGTTCATTTCCTTGTTCAATTACATCTTATAATTTCACCGAAATTTACACTTTACAATTGAATATTTCCAAAATTTTGCCATCTTTTTTCTAATTGTAAAGGAGTTTATTTGTTGCAGGGAAGCTCTTTCCTCATGCTGATATGTATAAATGGGTGTCGTATGGAAACGGTGAACTTCTCATTGAGTTTTTTGGTTTCAAGATTTTTTTTTTCAATTTTATATATACATACACATGTATATATTTTGTTATGACTATATTACTTGATCGCTGAAATGTAGATGGGAAGCATCCTGGGTGTGATCCGTCCTACTTTGGCCGAAGGGAATTTTCCTTCACTCTAGAGAACGACATTTATTTGCGGTTCCAGTCTTTCTACAGCGTGTCCGAGCTCGAGAACTCCATCCGAGAGAAGTGTCCGGTTAAAATAGATATCGGGCCTGTTTACAGTGTTGATGTAAGATTTTCATTTTTCGAAAGCCGGTTATTTCCGTACTATTGATTAGCTCGCTCAACAGTATTAACAATTTAAATTGAATCCATACTTTGGAAGTTACTTATTTGAGCATGTTGTGATCATTATTTAGATTCTTTTTGCAATGGAAAGTTAGGTCCTACCATACGCCACAATATTTAGCTTTAGTACTCTCATGATTTAGCAAATGTGTCGGAAACAATCTCGCATTTTGTCTTCTGTTGTGTTAAAACACGGTATATTCTCTGGATTTTTGCCAGGTTTCCAGTCCATGTTTTCTTATGCGCTCTCGTTCCTATCTATTCTTGCTTCTACATACCTTGATAGCTTTTTTATTTTGTCAGAGATTGTAAATTAATTCTATTTATTACGCAGCCTGCAAAGAGACGTGCATATGCTGGTGATAATGTTTTCACTCCTGTGGAAAGGGAGCTAATATTCGATATAGTAAGCTAATCAACTCTTGAATTTGGTAAGTGTTTTCACTCTAACTTCCCCTTTTGTTTTTCCATTAACTGTAAATTCCATTCTTTTCTTTGCAGGATATATCAGATTATGATGATGTTAGATACTGCTGCTCAGGGGCTGATGTTTGCTTGGAATGCTGGCCACTAATGACAATTGCTATCAAAGTTATAGATACTTCCCTCAGAGGTTGGAAATTGGATTTCTAAATTTAATTTTTGGGGTACAAGGTATGCGAGGTTACAAACACTAGTTTGACATTGCTTTAACTCTTTTGTTGTAGATGATTTTGGTTTCAACCACATTCTGTGGGTGTATAGTGGGAGACGCGGTGTTCATTGCTGGGTTTGTGATGGGAAAGCAAGAAGGTAGTGCATTAACAGTAGAAAGCTGTACTTCTCCTCGGTTCCTTCTCTTATTATGATAAGCGAGGCTGATAATGTCCTGCTGTCTTTCGTATAGGTTGACCAATGAACAGAGGGCCGCTATTGCTGACTATTTCCGTGTTTACACGGTGATACTTTTATTAAGATACATGTAAAATTTAAAAAATTGTTTAGGGGAAGAATTTTAGTGGAACACCCTATTGATCTATGTTTCTTTTTTCAGGGAAATGAGAATAGTCATAAAAAGGTGTCATTGACTGGACACGTTCTTCATCCGTTCCTTGTGTAAGTACCAGTATATATCGTTTCTTTTCCGAGACTGAAGTCACTGAAATCTTGTTTCCTTATCTAATACTATGTTATTCCCACAGGAGATCATACACAGAAGTTCTTAGGAACTTCTTTGAGAAGAAACTGCTTTCAAGTCAAAATTTATTTTCAATTGGGGAGAGATATGAAAAGATCTTAGATATGATTCACGACGAATGTACGCAATCAGTAGTTCACTTTAATATAAATGTCTTCTTTTCCTTGCGGCAAGTTATCAGATTGTGATATGCAAGCATCTTTACAGCTGTTACGTCTGAGCTTCGTGGGAAGTGGCAGGAGAATAGGCGCTCTTCTGCTTCAAAGGAAGACATTAATGCTATTCGATGGGAGCAGCTGAAGAATTTGCTGCAATCAGGAAAGCAGAAGGTATGAAACAGATGCATGGAGCAAATGTAGACTTTAGAAACTGATTAATTTCCTGGCTGATGGTTAAACCTCTATGGCACATTTCATATGGATAGTCAATGAAGTAGTTATGAAATTATTAAGGAGTTATGGTAATTCCTGAGGCAGTCAATGGGGTTATTTTTTTCAACATATAGATAGTCTAGAACGTCCATGCACAATGTTTGTGTTGTGGGTTGTCAATGAAAGTGGTGCTTTATGTGTAGATGCATTTCCATGCTAAATACGTTGTTTATAAATGCCAAGATTTTGTTTATGTGTTATTTTCCCACCATTTTTAGTGCTATTTACACTAAATAGTAATGTGCCATTAGCATACAAGTGCTCAGCAGTTCGCCCTGTTTGCTAACTATATCGGATGCTTATGAGTTCATGCATATTTATGGACTTTCCTCTTTGCATTTCAGTAGATGTCTTTACATTTACAGAGGAACCTTATTTTGTTTTACATTATTACATTGTCTTAGGGACAAGGGCTGCGCAGGTGCATTGAAGAGATTGTTTTCTCTTATACCTACCCCCGCCTTGATATGGAGGTATTTGCAGATCTCCCGAATCATTTTAGCCTATGCTCAGAATCATTTATATTTCTCTTGACGGGGCGTATTCCTTTGTCTTAGGTTTCAAAACACATGAATCACTTGCTAAAGGCACCTTTCTGTGTACATCCAAAAACAGGTAAGTGCCCTCTCGTCAACAACTCTTCGTATGGCCTACCCTCAGCCACTCTTTACATATTAGTTTTTTATTTTCCAGCAATTGGTTCTCTAGGTGTTTGGATCCTCTAAATGTTGCTTTACCGGGTGTCTTTTTTCTATTCTAGGTCGTGTTTGTGTTCCAATCGATCCAGATCAGTGTGAGGAGTTTGATCCTACTACGGTACCTACTCTTTCCAAGGTAATATGTAGTAAATCTAAAGTTTCTTCATTATTGACAGATTTCATCTGTCTTGGAAAATTATTTTATTGATAGTTACTTTATTTTTTCTCTAATGAAAACAAAATATATTTGGGACTCGTGTCATGCTGATAGTTTTCAATATTTAACGTGTTCCATTAATTTGGCTTTTCAGTAGTGCCGCTTTTTTCCCCCAAAATATACGGTTTGCCAAAAATTGCAATCCCTTCGATGAAAATAAGAAAGAGGCTTTTTGAGTTTCACGAAAGAAATATCATGACATGTGTACATTGTCTCGTGATCTGTGTAATTTCTTATCTGATTTTGTTAAATTTTCAGCTTTTACAGGAACTTAACATGGGAGGGCTGAAATCAGAGGTGGATAATGGTCCGTTTATGCAGAACTTGTACCTTTACTTTTGGGACCTACTTTTCTTCTGGCAGTTATGATTTTTAACTCTCTCTCTCTCTCTCTCTCTTACAATTTCAGATTGGGACAGAACCTCACTTGGAAAATCAATCAGGTTCTTTAGAACATCATTCCTGCAGCCTCTTCTAAAATCTTGCAAGGTATATGACACCTTTTTTTATGCTTCTTTCGGTTTAGCTAGGAAGTTGACGTACGGCATAAACAGTGCAAGGAGCTTGTGATTAAAAAAAAATTAATAAAACCCTTTTTCTTTAAAGGCATAAATATCTTCTTTCTGTCAGTTCCTTTCTAGGAATACCGAGGAGCGTGAGTCTTGTCGTAACGCACATGCTTTGAAAAGCATATAAATCGATGGTCATTTTGCTATTGTACTTTTGAACCCGATATCTTTCAGAAGCAAACGCTATGTTGGCTAAAATTTCGTAGAAACATTCAGTTCAGCAATTTTTTTTTTCTTTTACAAATGTTGCAGGAAGAGATAGAAAGTTCCTACAACACAAAACTTCAGCATTCGAAGAACTCGATCAATTGGTAGCACTTTAGTCTTCATTTTATCACGAGACACTGGTTCTCCAAGCCCTGACGCCCTGTCAGTGTAATTGCATATGAAGAAACATGTTGTGCTGCGCTACCGATGATTGTATATCCCCAAGCAACCCCAGCTCTAATTAAAAAAAAAAAAAAAAGAATCGATTGTCACAGGACATGTTCAACTTTCAAGCCGTCTGACCTGCTGCTGTATGTCGCCTTTTTGTCATATATGCATAATATTCTGCTTAACTATGTATGAATGAATGTTACCTTCAGTATTTGATTGGATCTAAGAACAACTGATATAACTCGGATTGATTTTACTTGTCGGTGTAGTCTTTCGTTGTAGTGGTCCATTCTGAGCTTGAAATTAATGAGTCTTTCTAGAGTTATTTTGCAGCTAACTTCATGATGGATCTGGTTTCTTCCCCTTGTTAAACCTCTCTCTCTCTCTCTCCCCCCATTACAACATCATCTAGGATGGGACAATTTAATAGAACAATAAGGATGACTACCATGGAATTTCTCTATACACGTGGTCTTTTGCCAACAACAAGCTTATCTAAAGAGGCATCTCTTCACTCATTTTCCTTTTTTTAAGTCATATAGGCAAAGGACCACAAGTTCTCTTCTTTGATGACAAGGCAATGATGCATACTGAACATGGTCTTTTTAAAACTTTATTTTATTTGTTATCTAATCACTTTGTGTCAAGTCTCGGTCCTGGCTTTGCTCTTCGGTGTATACATATATAAAATAAAAATTAAATTCTCTAAAAATTTTTATTAAATTGCTCAAACAAAATAGAACAATTACTAATATCTAAAAGCCCCTCTTTACTTTTTCATATGATTAGCAATTGCAGCTGAACATTCGTAATGCCTTGATACAAAAACAGAGGCACAAAATACCCTTACAAACTAATCCCTACTCAGAAACTCCAACATCGCAAAAGCCTAGCCTTTACACTTTAGTACATCTCTGATCTAACAAAAACAGAGACTAGACTCAAAAATAGAACAACAAAACAACCATAAAAAGAAAAAAAAGAGAATAATTATCAATGATTATATATATATAAGAATTTGTGCTCATTGATGTTCTTAATTAGCTAGAACCTCCCAAATCAAATCAGGATCGAAAGATGGAATCCGAGCAAGCGAACATCCTTCAAATCCAGTGTCCTGTGCCATAGCAGCCATGGGACACTCATTGGAAACATAGGACGGTGAATTCTCACACTTCCAGAACCCATCCTCCGAAACTGTAGGCGATACCATTTCCTGTCCCAAACCGTCCCCAAAAACCAGTGACGACGACGACGACGACGGTGAAGACGAATCAACGACATTCGCAGCGTTAGAACCATCACTGCCTTTGCAATTTCCAACAACAGCTTCACTCTTCTTGGCATTCTTCTTGGCTTTGTTCCTCTTCACCTTCTGGCAAATCGCCTGAATCTTCGCATCCACCGAGCTCTTCAAAGCATTCAACTTGGTCCAATCTCCGAACCCCAAAACACTCGGATCCTTCAAATTCGGAAAGTTCAAGCGAGCGTACTCCCCTCGGAGCTTATACGCCGCCCTGTCGTATGCGTAAGCCGCAGCCTCGGCGGTGTCGTATGTCCCAAGCCAGACTCTCATTCTGTTCTGAGGAAGCCTAATCTCAGCAACCCATTTTCCCCAATGCCTCTGTCTCACTCCCCTGTAGAGCTTCTTCCTGTATGAAGCAGAAGCCGCGAAAGCCAAACTTGTTCTTGCTGTTGTTGTTGTTGTGGAGGAGGAGACCGGAGAGACAGAGTCTTGAACCGGGCTGATCATCGAAAACCGAGAGAAGTCGTAGTTTGTCCGGTTCTCGGAGCTGAATTTCTGGAGAAGATCTCTTTGTCGGAGATAAACTGATGAGCCCAACGGCTCCAGAACAGGGCTGTTGTTGTTGTTGCTGCTGGTGGTTGAACATGTGGGAACACAGTAGGAGAAAATTGAGTCCAAGGTGTTCATTGTTCCTCCTGAAAGTATGAGATTCGAAAGCGAAGATCGGATGTCGATATCTTCGCCAAATTGTAATGGAAAGTGGTTTTCCTGGATTCTATCCATGGCCGTGGCCAGTTTTTCTTGCAAAAAAGTTTGAGAAGATAAGAGAAAATGAACTGAAGAAAAAATTTCAGGAGCAGGGCACTTGAACAAAAAAAAACTGAACCCTTTTCCTGATTTGGGACTTGAATTGGAAGAGAAAGTAAAAAATCTGCAAATGGGGTTTTTGGAGAGAGAGAGAGAGAGAGAGAGAGAGAGAGAGAGAGGATGGAAATCTTCTTCTTATTGAGGGAGATTTTTAAATTTTTTTTTTTATTTGCTATGCTTTACGCTGAGTCTGGTCTCCTGCTGCTTGTATTTATAGCGAGAGATAGTGTAATGTACTTCTTCTCGTCATGAACTTTTTAACCATCTTTATGAGATTTTTTATAATTCCACGATGACTTTTATAAAATATAATTCTCACTAATATGAATAATTTTTATAAAATTAAATAATTAATTAATATTAAATTTAAAAAGGTAATAATATTAAATAAAATAAATGTAATAATTCAATTACAAAATATAATATAAAATTAATAAAACATGAAATTGTAGATTAAACTTTTTTTTTTTATGATAACTTTTGGTCTGATTTTCCTATAAAGTTTGGGCGGAAAACAACCAAACTGCCATGATTAGATCAGCAACACACTTGGATTGTCGTCATGATGAGAAGGGTGTAGTTGTAATTTGAAAGATGGTCATCTAAATTCTAAAAGAGGAAAAAAGAAAAGGAATACTGTGAATGTGAAACTATCAAGAAGAAGAAGAAGAAGACTGAGGAGAGATATTTGGTTTATCTTCCGTGTGGTCCCTTGAGATGTCCGTAACTCTACACCACTTGGGCTCAAAAAGCTACTTTTTCAATTAATTTTAGACAGTCAGCTTTTTATATTTAAAGTCTAAAGCAACTCATTAACTTCTTTAGGGCCACGCGTCTCCTCTCCCAACAGCTCATCTTCCCCTTCTCGTTTCCGTCTCGTGCATGGAAGAAACTTTTCCTTTCTTCCCTTCTTTCATATCGTGACAAACTACATCCTATCATCTATAAAGGTCCGTCTCACTTATCTTAGTGTTATTTACGATTATATGTTATTGTAATTAAACACAGTAAATAATGATTAAATTGTTATGTGATATCGTTGATAATAATAAGAGATTATGGTAATTGTGATATAAAAATGAAAACAGTAGTTTGATTATTATGAAGATTTTGTTTGTGTTTATCGTGATTGGATAAACATGAATGAGAAAAAATTTAAAACATGAAAAATGATAAAAAAGACAGAATATTTAATTTTTCTATAGAACACTGATGATAACATAATTATATAATAATACAGTCATATTCAATGTAACAGCTTTTAATTTAAGTATTTTACGGTATAATTATAGTAATAGCAAGGGACCTTGTCCTATTTACAACAGCTTTCTCATAAAATATTTTTATTAATAATGTATCTTTTTAAACATTAATACAATCAAATAGAACTTGATAAAGATTTGATCAGTTAAAAATCACCGGTAGAATATTATATATATACATATATGTATATATCTTTATTAAACTCATTCATGAGTTAACCACACAATAAGATGCACTGTTTGTGAAATAAAATATCGTTGTTTTAATTCAACAAATCATAAGTGAGTTAAAATATCTTTTTATAACCTTTCCATACAATAGACGATGATTCTTGCGTAGCTAGCTAAATGTCTGCTGTATAGTTTTTAAACCATTCATTCAAAATTTCAAAGTGTGCTTATCCGCTACTTACGCTTTTCACTAATTACCACAGAAGACCAAGTGACGTTGGCAGCCAGATTGATAGTCACCAACATTTATATAACCAATTGAAAAAGAACTTTCAATTCACGTTAATGCACTTTCTTTTTTCCTTGAGATTTTTTTCCTTCCTTCGGTAATAAAGCTTTTGAGTAGAAGGGATCAAAAATAGAAACTGGATTAATGTGAAAGCAATATGTGATAGAAAATTAATGTACATTGGAAATTACAAGTAGCAGAAAGTCCTTTTTTTCTTTTTTTAGAATCAAGTAGCACAAAGCCGCAAAGTCTTGCATGCAATATAACATACATATATAATGTATAAATGGACGCATTAATTGACATGCCCATAAACCCCGTTGAATATAATGTCATGAAGTTCATGTCCACAAACGTACGAAAGGTTTTTCCTAGTTCCATGGAACTTAAGAAACACGTAGTTTTGGAGAATAGAAAGTTTTTAAGTCAGAAATCTATCATTCTACGCCAATGACTCCTCCGCCGACTTAACCCACGTAAAAAAGAATAATGTGTTCTTCTAACATGTATTCTAGCTAAGGATATTCGTTAATAACTAATATCCTTACGATCATGTATATGATTTATACTTGTAATTAAAAAAAAGTCTCATTTAATTATAGATTAGAGTCGAGTCAGGTTCTCTCACAAAAATAGCCCAGCCCTAACAAGTCGGACCCTCCTTTGCAATAATACACATGAATGGGCTTGATTTGTGTAATTAAACCAACAATATTTAGACGATAGTTGTGTCATTCGTGTGTATGTATGTCAACATTTCCATATGAGAAGCTTGGACTCTTTTTTTTTTTCCCTTCAATTTCGAAAGAAGCCCGTAAAATAATTAGTACTGTAGAATTAGGAGGACACGAAAGCTAGTGTGATAAGTAGCTTGTTTTATACTTTCAGAAAGCTCATCAAGTACTCCGGCACAATGTAGTGGCAGCATTAAAAATATATTCACACACATATATTTATATCGTACCCAAAAGCAGGCACTTACTCCTTGCTATATATAAGCAAGCCTAATTTTAACATATCAAGCATATGATATCCTTGTTCACTTGATAGTAAATCTTACATCTTCTAAATCACAGCTGGTTTTTCCATGTGTCTTGTCGCTGCCTAAAATTGTATCGACAATAATAACTGGTACAATAATTAAAATATCACAACATAGCTTGAGACAACTTTCTGATCGATGATCAATGATCATAAAGAGACCTAGACACATAAGATGGGAGCAAATATCTAATTGTCCACTCTCCTTTTTCTCTTGTAACAGCCTTTTTTTTTTTTAGAAGATGAAAATTACTTCTAAAGAGAAATTATATGCGTGCGTTACTAAAAATGACATGCATATTTTCTTCTTTTCCTCAGCTTTGTATGAAAACAAACAATAATCAACTATGGTTCATTAGAAACGACAGCATGTGTGAGGCACATAAGAGCCAGCTAGGATGAAAACCTAACACGGACCCCATCGTTGACCAATGACATTTTGGAAGGGGTGGGCGGTGTGGTGCTTTGGGGTCAGAGAGACAATAATGTCCAACCACTAGTTATGTATGTAAATTATGAAGGACTTGATCAATTTAGACCTTTTCATAAAACAAAAAGGTACAATAAATTCAGAAAGGTGCTCATTACATCAAAGTGGAGCCCATTTCAGTATGGTGCAATAAATGAGTCAATATACGTATATGTGTGTGTGTGTGTGTGTGTGTGTAACATAGCATTGAAAAGTTGATTTCATGATCGTCCTCTGGAAAGGAGAGAAAGAAGACAAAGCTCGTGAGACGATAGCGTGACACAGCAAAAATCTTCAATGAGCTAGCTTATTTGAAAGGCTTTTTGAGAGTTTTGCATGTGAACGGACCTAACTATCCTCCAAACAAAGTCAACCCTAATCCCAAATTGCATTCTGACCTCAATCTTCTATATTGTTATCCATACGAGGGGTGTGACTTTCGGTTCATCTCACACTTTCATTTTGCATTCTTTCCTATTTTGCCCCTCCTCTAATTCCTAACACAATTTTGCACTAGCACCTTTGAAGTGAATTGGGAAAATAGTCACCCTCGTGTCCCTTTCTATTATAAGGTTGAAATTGAAATTAACGAGGCAATGTTGAAGTATGCGATCCCCGTTGCATACTATTATGCGATCCATATATTTTATGCTATAACTGTACAATAGTATTGGAGGAAACTTTGTTCTAAAATGCTTTGAAAGGTAAATCTTCTTAAGTATCACATCAAATTAGTAAGACATTCGGAGTTTTACATTTACTATGTAAAACCACTAATCATTGCTAAGACATCTACAATAGCATATGTATATCAATCATCGCGCGCGTGTGTATATATATACATAAGAAAATCATTTATCACTTTGTTTTTCTTTTCTTTTCTTTTTAATTTAGAACAATTTAAATTATTTAAATTAAATATATATAATTATCATTAGATTATAGATCATACTTAAAATCACATCGGTGAGTTTGTTTTACAAACCAAAGGAAAAAGAAAAAGCAATAAAAATTAAAAAGAAAAAAGTTAAAACGTTATTGTAAGTCCAACTTTCGTTTGTTGCATCTATTGGAGTTATTTAATTTTTTAAAATATTAGTTAAAATTTTTTTAATTAAAAAAAAGATGAAAATAAATTTAAAAAGTTTAATATTGTTCCAAACAAAGCATCAACTTCGAACACTTCCCTTCACAGCATGACAAGTTTGAATTATGAGGCACCTTGACAACAATAGGACAGAATTCAACGTTGGGAAAGCGGTGTAATTAAGTGGAAACCGCAGGGCATTACGGGAAAATTAACAGAAAAAGTTGTGTTTTGTCTGCATTCGGACTTGGTCGCACCAAAACAACCGGGCAGACGCCGACTTATCTTGTGGTCCTCAAACCATATTCCGACACGTCATGCACTCGCTACTGTGATCTCACAGTCCACAGATGGTCTGCCACGTGCTTCTTTCTGATTGCTCTGTCGAAAAAAGGCCGAATTCTAAAATCTCGCGAGTTACTTCCCGAGAAAATAAGCTCTTCTCGCGCTCTAAAAGTAGCTCTTCCATACGACACGTCGTAGATTTCCTCTCAAATAACTTTGAAGGAAAAATTGCACAAGACGCGCATAGAATAATTTATAATCATCTAATTTTAATAGATTCCATTTAATTATGTCACAATTTTGTATCTAAACGTAAATCTTGATCTATGGTCTAATATATAACCTTGGTTTTGCATTTTATTTACGTCAGCAGACAATGGTAGGACAAGATGATTGTAGCTAAAAGAATGTGTTGTTTGTCGTCTCTTTGGACAAAATCTTACATCTGACAGTTATGTTGTTTCCGGCAGTATAACATAAAAAGTGAACTCTATTGTTATTTTTAGTGTTTTTTTTTTTATATTTTATTTATAGAGACATTTCTTTATTAAACTAAAAACTCTCTCTTTTAACTCATTTTTAACTTGTTAAAATTAAATTTAAAACAACTAAAATATTTCTCATAAATATCAACCATTACTCTTATTAAATTAAATAATAACCATTTATTTGTTTTTTTTTTCAAATTTAACCATTTATTTGTTTTAACTTAATTAAAAAAAAGAATTTATCCAAAAAAATACCTTCTTTTTATTAATAAGATACAAAATAATGAGTAGTATTTTATCATTAATTGTAAATATATTAAGTAGTGTTTTGTTATTAATTGTAAATACGCTATCAAAAATATATTAATGATTATTTATTATGGCAATATTTTGTTTTGAATAATAATTTTATTTTTATATTCTTATCATAGTTATGTGTACTTTCTAATAACAAGTTATATTTTTCATCAAAATTGAAAAGAGATTTTCCAAAAAATAAAAAATAAAACATTTTTATTAGAGCATGAATTATAATTAGAAATGTTTAAAAATCAATTAAAATATATTTTTGGTGTTAAAAAAAGGAAAAAATATTATTTTATGCCTCCATATATAGCTAAAGACTTTTTTATGTAATAAGGGGCATTTATGATATTTTGAGCATAATTAACGGTCAAACTCATAGTCAACTAACAGAAGGGATATCTTTGTAATTTTAGAAAAATGTGTCAATGTAGTTCACTCTAACATTCAATGTCATGCAACACTAAAGGTGCATTTAGACGGGGAGGTTCACTTTCCGAAAGAGAAAAAGTTTTGCAAAAGAGTGTTTGTTTCAAGTTTTCCATCATTTTTCTTATTTTAAAAAGGAAAGGGAATTTTTTTTCTATAGTATAATTTTTGGGGAAAAAATGAATTTTTTTCCTAGTCCTCTCACATTACACATTTTTCAACACCATTTCTTCTCATTCTCAATAACTTTGTGTTTCCAAAAAGAAAATTTTTTATATATATTCAAACACCATCTAAAATAGGAAATTTTCCTTTTTAGAAATAGATCTTCCATCCAAACATGGGTAAAATTTTTATAAAATTAAAAAAATTTAAATAAGAAAAATAATTAAATAAAGAAAGAGAAAAAAACACGATGATATTTAATATGGATATGATTATATCCACATACTAAGAATACAAAATTTATTAGTGATAAACACTATAAATTGACTCTCATATAATTATAAATTTATAAATATAAAATTAGATAAGTTGCCTGATACTAACAAATGATATATGATATTATTTAAAATATTAGTGCAAATATCATGTAATCATGAAATTTATTAGAGAAAGTCAAAGCTCTTATTTATAATAATTATATGCAAAATAATATCTTTTATTAATATAAAATACTAGCTTTCTCTAATAAATTTTTATGATTACATATTATTTGTACTAATATCTCTAAATAATATCAACTAGTTACTTCATGTAAATAGAAAGTTATATTTACTACATGGGTATAACCGCCGACATAGAGACTATTCCCACCATTTTATTTTCTTTAGCCAAATAAGAGTAAATATCGGGTGGATTGGATAGGATTTTGGGATTTTTCAACTTATCCAAATAAATTTGGGTAGGATGAAAAAAGTTTTAATTTGGGTGGGTTGAAAAAAGTTTTAATCCACCAAATCAACCTAAAGTTTTATATCAGCCCATCCAATTTAATCGGGTTAGGTTGGGTGGGTTGATCGAGTTGAGTATATAATTTAAAAAAAAACTAATAATTCAATTTTAAATAAGAAATGTGTTAAAAATAACAAATTTATAATATATTTTTTATATAAAGTTGACAAAATCAAATCTATTCCAATTTCTAAAAAATTATAACAAAGAAAATACAAATATAAAATATCAATAATATAAGTATAAAAACATATGTCATAAATCATAATAAAAATTAATTGAAATATAGTTAAAATATATTTTAATAACATAAACAAGTGGGTTGGGTTTATGTTAGATTACTAAATTTGAACCTAATCCTACTCAATGTAAACACTGGTTGGGTGGGTTAGGTTAAACTTAAGATCGGATTAAATCGGATTGGGTTAATCGAGTTAAATTCTGATGGGTTTGAGTGGATTAATCAGGTTGGGTTTTTTGTTTACCCTTATTGTCCAAGACCTTTCAATAAGTGATACTAAAATATCAATACTTCAACAAGGAAATTCTCTAACCTACTCTCACTTCCTAAGTAATAATTTCAATAGAAAACAAATAAAATTGCTATGTAGCTTATATGGTAAATATATGCTTTCACAATATACATAGACAACAAAGTCTTATATCTAGTATTAAATGTGAATTGGTATACTGATATAAATATAAACTATAGTTATTAAAATTATGAGTACATTCACATTATATTTTTTAACATCTCAATATTTTTATTTTCTTTTATGTAAGTTTATATTTTTAGTAATTGAAGTTTATATTCTTGATAGTGTCAGACACATCCGATATCAAATATGATATATATATATATACGCTTTCACTATCAATGTTGATGTGGAGTCATGAGCAATGACATCAGGTTGACGACAATGGCCCGATATCAAGAGAGTCCTTTACATGGATTGGAGCTCGTTCGATTCCAAATAAATAATAGATAGCTGCGACCGAAACAGAGACGAACTGGCATGGCACTGGCTAAGAAAAGAAAGCCACATTGCCATGCATTTTATGTGTGTATTTTACATTTTTTTAAAATCAAAATGTGTCAAAAAAATATGAGTACTTTATCTCCTAAAAAAAGTGTATTTTATTTTAGGGCCTGTTTGGATGCAATGTTTGAAGATTTTTTTTTTTTGATTGGAAAAAAGTTATTTTTAAAAATATGTTTGGGGAAAAAACTTTTTGGGGTGAAAAAATATAAAAATTTAAGATTTTTTTGAAAAAAAAATATTAATATGAATATTGTTTTGTTTTTCTTGAAATTCTATGTAATTTTAAAAAAATCATCTTATTTGGACTTGTATATGTAAAATTATCAACTTTTAAAGTTTGGAGTAAATTATAACATTTGGAATAAATTTAAATTGTAAAATTATATACAATTTAAAAAAATAATCTCATTTAGATTTGTATATCTAAAATTATAAACTTTTAAAGTTTAAAATAAATTATAACGTTTTTAAAAATATAAATAATAAAAAATAATAATATATTAAAAAAAAATATTTTGAAAGAATGGGTTTTAGCTCCCCAACGGGCCCTTACTTTTTGTCGAGCTTATTTTAAGAGTTTGGTGAGTGTATTTCATTTTTAATATGTTTATACCATGCCTCTTATCCACGCACCTCCAAAGTAACCATATCCAGAAAACTGTGGATAGTCTTCATATGCGGCGAGTACACTTTTTCATGTAAAGTCCCTTTCTGTTTTTCATGCATGAGTTGTCAACATCTTAATTACTACTTGGTTCTTCTTCTTCTTCTTCTTCTTCTCTCTCTCGCTCTCTCTCTCTCTCAAAAATGATGAGCCTAATGGTGATACAAAGTGAAATAGACCTGATATAGCTGTAATTGGAGATACGGCTAAGGTCCAGAGATATTGAAAATTAGACCACCAAAAAAAAAATAACTTACAAATATTTTCAATGTAAAACTATATATACACACACACATACATGGACCCACTCACTATTACCCTTTGAATGGATTGAGTGACTCTAATTAAAGCGATTATCATTCTTTCCACACTTCAAAATCACTCCTCTAAGAAAAAAAATTATTGCATCAGTAATTAGTGCCCTAGTCTAAGTTTCCAACGTCCATTTTGTTTTACCGACTTTCAGTTCCTTAGATACCCTTGAATAACATGTAACGATCTAGTCTAGCAAGTAAAAAAGGGAAGGCAAGATCTTTGGTAGTTGAGACGTAATTTCAAATTGACACAGAACAACGAAAATTTCAGATTCTTTTCTTTTATTTTCTCTTTTTCCAAATCATGATTTGCTCACTAATCAGGGAAGAAAAGGTGGTCAACCATTGCCTTCGAAGAACAACAGGAATGGATGACTTGTGTCTTATTGGGGTCCCCGCTCTTTGCCGCAATGAGCCGGCTATCAGACTCTTCGATTCTCTTGGAATTATTATAATTTTGTTGTGTTTGTATTTTTCTATATATGTTTGAATTTTCATACACTGATAGTATTGTGTTGGATCAGGTCGGTTTGACAAATTCCACAAATCATATTGCTATGTATATAGCAGTAGACACTCAGACCCCACCCAACTTCCAGCCTCCTATCCCACCTCGGAAACTAAAAACACCCATAATTAAATTATTTATGTATATGTTATTCACTTGTTCAATTAAACACAAACATTTTATATGTGTGTACATATATATATATATATACATATAAATACATAGAGAAGAGTTTTTAATGATTATTTCATTTTTTAACCATCCATGATTACATATAAAATTATAAAAAAAATACATATTTAAATTATATTTGATAACGTGACATGTCATATAACTTGTTATAACGATAAACAACTAACTTAATTTTTTGTTTTGTTTTTATTTTTGTTGGAGATGGGAAAAAAAATCTAGATTACTAATAGTATTACTCATCAATTATTATATTATTGACATAGATAAGTTAAAAAACTATCATCTTTGACTAATTAGTGTTGTTCTCTTTCTTGCATTTGTTGTTCTTTTCAATTTCTCTGCCCACTTTTGTTACCTCAACATTTGTATCTAAAGGTAACATTGCTAGCAGAAAATCTACAATGATACTGGAGATACATTTGCCGCTATCTTCATTAAAAAAAAAAAAGATTGCTCTTATTTGTGTCTAACCTTTTCCTTTATACTTTAAAAACTTATATTTTATCATCTAATTTTGAATTCGTCCCATTTGTTTGAATTTCTATGAAAAATAGACAAAAAAAAAAAAAGAATAAAGTGCAAGATGTCGTATTTTATATTTATTTTTAACAAAAATTTTAACTAAATTGGTTAAGAGAAACCAATTCTCTTCTTTTTCAATACGTATTTTTAATTGAAAAAATCTTACAAAAAAGGTAAAATAAGACAAAATCAAAGTTTAAATAGTAAAATAAGAGTTTTAAAACATAAGAAACAAAAAGAGAATAATGTTAAAATTAAATTGACAGATGTCAGAATGACAAAAAAAAAACATTTAATAAGTAATAAAATTACAGTATGTGGCATTTTTAATGCCTGCAATTCAGTTTTAACAAAGAAAGAAGTAAAGGTAATCAATGTCAAAAACTGCTCAATAATGCAAAAATGTAACCTAAAAATGTATACAAAAATAAATGAATTCTCAATACACTCTATGATAATCTATTGGAATGCAATACTTGCACATCCTTCGATGGAGTGGTTCTGTGCTTACATCCACTTTGCATAAACAAAATAGCAAATACTCTATGGATTAAAAAAAATTTGGCTGCTTAGAGACATCAGTAGCACGACAAATACGAAAACTAACAAAGCCCAAATTAGCTACTTAGCATTTTTAATAATAAATTGAAAAAAAAATCCCAAACGTAAATAAGGGAATAAGTTACCTACCTAAAATCAATTTAATGAGCTCTCTAATTTCAATACTCATTAATTATCATAAATTATTTTAGCTAGTACTACTTTATTTACTATAATCGTTTTATCTGTATTATACGATTAAAATAAAAAAAATAGATAAATATTAAAATAACCATTAAAATCATAATCATACATGCATATATCATACATGACAAAAAAGAAAGATTGGTGATATCATTATATTCCTTTTCCAACATTATTGAAGGATGAAAATTTAAAAGAGTTTACTAACATTATAAGTAGAATATGAAAAGACAAAAAAATCATAATTCTAATCCTTTAACAGTTAACAAACTTTTAAATGTAATGAATGAGACGTCATCACTATTCTACCGCCATCACCGCTAACTAGCGTTTCATAATTTTGTTTTATCATCCTATTTAGTGCTTCTGAATTGTTGGATTCTCAATGATTGTGCTCTTCTTCTTCCTTTTTTTTTTTAGTTGAAATATTGTGCTCCATGTTGACATAGACAGATAACAATCTTTTCGATCCTTGTTATTGTGAAACCGAAATCTTCTTGGTCATCATAAAGTGTCCATAGACTTATCCTCGCCCAGCAACTTGTCGTGCTACTTTTTCCTTTTTCCTTTTCTAAACCGCCCTCAATTCAGGGTAAGTTGACCAGAAGCTCATTCGTCCAAAATTCTGCGCCGACAACATTGTTAATGGGCAATTTGTTCATCTAATTAAAGGCGATGCTAGTTAGTGGTAGCAAATGTAGACTAATTGTATCCATTTTCAAATTGCTTTCTTTAAGAACCAAGTCAGATTCCTTCCGCTACGAATTAAGTGAAAATATTGATATTGTCCAGAGAATTTTGGCGTAGTCCAATTTATAAGGATTTATTAGAAGAAAATTGAATTAATTTCATTGTCTCTTAGGAAAATATAATAAATAACAGTTTTTAAAAATAATTATAATAAATCTTAGGTTTCTAAAACATTTATTGAAAATTTTACTACATATCATTTATAAGATGTTTTTACTTGATAATAACATAAATAAATCATTAATCTTGTACGTAAATAAATTATTAACCTTGTGAATTTGATGTAAATAAATTATTTATTTGATAAATTTTTTATTTATTATAAATATTTTAAAAACCTATTATTTATTTTAATTATTTTTTAAAAACAGCTACTTCTTTTGTCGTCGTCTCCTATAAGACGACATAGTTATGGCCTTCACCTTGGGCCTCAATGAACCCAACTTAACATTACCTATTGGGCTCATACAGGCACCAGGCCCGAGAAAAGCCTAGCCCATTCTTTTCACGCCCAAGGTGAAGACTGTTCTAACCTCAGTTTTCATCCCTTAAGAGGGAGGGATTGAGAGCAAGAAAAAATGGTGAAGCAAGGAGAGAAGGAAGAGTAATAAATGATTGGAAGTAAAGAAACGACATCTGAGCGAGGGTCGTATAAAAGCTGCTGGAGGAGAAAGACGGAGAACAACAGAGAGATGAGCTTCATGTTTTTCCAACGGGTAAACTCGTTTTCATGTACTTTCTTTCACTCTCATGAATCTTTTTGAGAGACTACTTGAACCCTTCGGATCATAGGAGAAAATAAGTATGAATTACTTTATATAAATTTGAGATATTGATGTTTTATATTTGTCTTAAAGATAATATTTTAACATCTTTATTAAAAATAATTTTTAAATGCAACTTATTATTCAAGAAATATGTAAAAGAAATCACTAAGAATTTAGAAAATATAAAACTAAATCTTTTTAAAAATAATATAAATTAATTTTTTGCGCTACTAAAAAAAGACTAATATTAAAAAAATAAATAAAACATAGAAGTTATATCTGTGTGTTTATTTAAAAAAAATGTAAAAACATAAAAAGGTTTTGTGTGTCTCTTTTTTTTTTTTTTTCTACCCACCTTCTTTGTCTTTCTTTTCCCATGCGCCTAACCCCTCACTCTCTCTCTTCTATCACCTCTCTCTCTCTCTCTTCCCTTTCTCACATATTAATGTTCAAAAAAAACGTCTCCCTCTTTTACGGATATCAATACCTAAAAACGTGGAAAAAAACGTTTTTTTTAACTGCACCTTTTGAAATGTACGAATCTAGAAAAAAAAAAAAAAACTTGATGGCACTTTTAATGATATAATAGATGTAAAGGTTTTTTTTTTAATTTGAATTTCAGTGTTAACCATTTTAATTAATAAGTGTATTAGCCATTTTTTAATCTTAAAAAAAAAAAAACATGTTTTGGTTTCTTCACGTTGTTTTGTCCTTCCCATAATCCCATCATTTTCGCCTTGATGTCGTTTTCAGTTTGTTTGATTTTTGCAGGTATTGTCAATTTGTCATAAAATTGTACTGTTTTATGTTATTTCGACTTTTGCGTTTTGGTTTCTTGTCGTTTTCTCAGGGTAATGTTTTTTCTAAGGTTGTTGTCGTTTTTAGGCATTCCTGTTTTGTTAGCTATTGTCGTTGTAATACGAGTGTCAACAATTTTAGAAAAAACGTATATTTTTTCAAGCAAGAAAGAAAATCGGAGTTCTTTAAGAAGCATATGCTATTTGCTTATTTTATCTTCCAGTTCCACTTTCGTTGCTAAGGAAAGGTCCGGTAACTAATGATGAAAAACAAGGCTACTTGCTGATTGGCCTACCAAAGTTTCGGAAAATGGGAAATTGTTAGAATCTAAGTAAATAGCATATTTTTAATATATCTAGAGTACATAGTAGATTTTTTAAGTAAGCAAAAAATTTATCACATAAATAATATATTTACAAGAAGTAAATAAATTATTTATCTGATAAATCTGACAAAAATAAATAATTTATCTAGTAATTCTATTATTTGCTTTAGATATTTTAAAAACTTATTATTTATTTTAATTATTTTTTGAAAATTGTTATTCACTTCTTTAAATCTTCTACCTGAAAGCCAGGATGCAGAAATGTCGTCAAGTTTGCTCTAGTTCAGTCTTTTTAACGTTGGTGTCGTTTTAATGTTAACGCTCTTTTAGTCTGTGTCGTTTTTCTACTTTAGACTTTTGACGTTTATTGTCGTTTTTTATGTTGCGGTTCTTTTGGTTGATGCCGGCTTTAGTTTCTCTCATTTTACAAGGGCAATTCCCATATTTAATGTTGTTGACATTTTTTCTAGCCAGTGTCGTTTTTCAGTTACCATCCTTATTTGTCCCCCTTGCTATTGTTGTCTTTGATGTTGCTATAGTTTTCAGGTCACTGTCCTTTCATGTTCTGGTCATTTTAAACCTTGTTATTACAATTTTTTCCTAATGTTATTCTTGCATAACACTCTATTTTTTTCTTGTCGTTTAGTAGATTGTTGTGTTTAAATTGTGCCGTTTTTGGTTTTTGTCGTTTATTATTCCCCGAATGTATATATATATATTTTTTAAATGGTACTTTCGTTTCTAACGTCGTTTTCAGATTTTGTTTTGATGTCATCTTTACTTCCATGTCGTGGTTTTTATGACATTGATATTTTTGTCGTTTATATTTTTTCTGTCGTTTTCAGGTCATAGTCGTTTATACCGTTGAGTACCGTTTTTGTTTTTCTTGCCTTCTTTTATCAGACCATGTGTTTTCATTTTGTCCTTTCGCATAAATTATATCCTGACTATTCTAGTTCTCATTAGTTTGTTGTCATTTCTAATGTTTCGACGTTTTTACAAGTCATTGTCGTTTTTTTTGCTATTGTCGCTTTTACGAACCAACTAAAAACAATTTTTGTTTAGTCTTTTTTTTTTTTTTTTCGAGAGACAACTAGAAAAAAATTTAGTAACTCAGAAAATAGGAAATCGTATTCACTATAATAGACTGCATTGCACAAAACAATTACACGCAAAATGATTTCCAGTCGATATGGTCATTAGCCACTCCACAGTACTCGCCGCTTTTTTGCTACGAACGGTACTTTCCGGCCCTTGCCAATAATGATTTTTAATAGTTTTCCCACGTTTTCTCCTGATCATCCTACAAAAATCAGTTATTGGCCTTGATTGAAATTCATAGTAGGTTAAAGGACATAAGGAGTTTTACCTTTTTTTTTTTTTTTCCCTCATAGAAATATTCATCAGAATTTTTACCACTTAGCTAACATGTCATTTCCACTAAATTGTACTTGGCAAGTGAATTAAGTTAACTTATTGCGGCAAATATATATAATAATTAAGGATATGAGTAGAGCACTTCTCTCAAACAATTCATAAATGGTTTAGTTCCATGTTTAGTTTTGAACTATAGGTTAAATCTCATTTTAGTACATGATTTTCAAAATGTCCGAGAATGAGTTATTGATCTATAAAGTTGTCTTAATTTATGAGGCATTGCGTTTGAACGTAATGCATTGAATACATTTTGTATTTAATACACGTTTGATACTAGCATTTTTTTAGCATTGCATTCAATTTTCCCCTAAATACAAAAACATTTCATTCAAATAACAATCACATCACATTTTAAATCTAACACAATCACTATTTATTATTTCACTTTTTCTATTATTTTTATTAATTACATCATATATTCCCTCTCTCTCCTTTTTTTCTTTCTACTTTTATCCATCACATCATATATTTATTATTAAAATACAATTCAAATACTTTTCCCCCAAACACACATTGCATTCAAATGCAATACTAATACTTTTCCTCCAAATACAAATTACATTCAATGCATTGCATTCAAACGCAATACAAATGCAATGCGTTCACCAAACGAACCCTTAGATGAAAAGTATTTGTTTTGTATTTTAGAGTTAAAAAGTTGATGTGATTGATAAAAGTAAATAGAAAGAGAATATGATACGAATGGATTTTAAAAAATTTATTTTTATAATACCCTAAAATAGTAAATGTATTTAAAGTATTGTAGAAAAACATTGCATTTGAATGCAAAATTTTTGCGTTTGAATGAAAATTATATTGTATTTAAACGCAATGTAAATGTAATATGAAAAACAAACGTCCCATTAGTTTTTCTGTTCTTGGAGGTTTTAATATCATGTACTAAAATGGGATTTACCATGAATATAATTCGAGATTTAAAAATGAGTTTAGCCCTTTATAAATTCCAATTTCCAAGCTTGTAACACAAAAGAACTACATGGCACAATATTTTTTTTCCCCCTCATTTGCCTTCTATTGTTTTTATAATGTCGTCTCTTGTTACTTATAACTCAAACACTTGGCTTGCTGAATTTCAATAACCATAAGAATGGCTCAAGACCCCGAAGAAGACTACCTCATGCAACTTGTCGTTGAGCCTGTACAACAGGCTCAGAGCTGTTGTTGAGCTCTACTCTATGAGTGTGCGTGTCAAGCTCTTTGGCGACAAAGCCCCTTGCTCGGAACACTTGGAGTTCCCTGCATGCCTGTTTTCTCTGCTGCAAAGCATAGGACCTGTCACGTCCCAAAACCCGGGACAGCGACAGGTGTCACTCCCCAAAAAGCCGGGATAGGGACGGATATAAAATTTTAAAAGAATAAATGACGGGAAAGCTTAAATTCATAAGTCTGTCAGTTTTTATATCTTACCCTTTACCGAGTCTTTAAACTTGTTTATAAATTATGCTTGTATATTTTAAATTAATTAATATTTTTCTTTCTATTTTGATCGTAACATCAGGTGGTGAGGTACTCATGTCCCACAGATGCATACTTGGATAAAATAAAATAACTGAAATTGCAAAAGTAAAGTTTAGAATTTACAGTCCTGGAATGCTTTATACATACTTTGTCCTAATGTACAGGTCACTACTTCAAGTCCTAGATCTTGTCGTCCACGAACAGTTCCACGTCACCTGTATTCTCTAATCAGCTTTCTCTCCTGGGGGTTTACCAGTTTTAAAACAGCGAGCGAAAGGCCCAGTAGGATATTCTTTAAAAAAAATACTTCAACATTTGAATTTAACCATCATACTAAGTATGTCAATGCAATACCGAATCATAAACGTGGAATCGTGATTATGCAAATTGTGTCCCTATATACATCTAGTTCGTGTACGGTCCGTATGAGCCTCCCTCACCATGTCGAAGTATAATGAGTGATCCTCGATCGAGATATGCACTCTTCGCACATGTGTGCTGGCTCCCGGTATACTTTAACACCAAATCCAACTTTCAACATTTCATGTGAACATATGATTCACATACTAAAAATATACCGTATTGTTTTTCAAAAAAAATCCGTAACCGGATATTTTTCCCTCAATTTCCGAAATCGTGATATTTTCTAAATCACGTAAATTTCAAAGCTTTATAAACATATTTTCTTCAAATGATTTTTGGCCAAATCATTAAAACAAAATTGGTTGCCAAGAAAGGGTAAGATATCCTACCTCGTCAGCAATTTGACCTACGATCAATTTCTCGCACGAATTCCAAGATAGTCTCTCTTTCCGAATTCGATCTACGAGTACCTAAAACAAGAAACACAGATAATTTAATTATCTGTCCAGGAATTCCGTAATTGAATTACGGTAAACTCAACTAATTAGTATGCCATTGAATTTTTAAAATTTAAAATGATGCTTTATTTTAACACCGTAATTTTAAAATAACAATTTTAACACAAATATCCAAAATATAGATATATATTTTTAAAAATTTTGGCATGACCTCCCCTAAAAATAGGCTTCCCCAAAAGCTCCAAATCGCTCAACTTGCAGAAAAATTTTCCAATTCTCAGAATAATTCAAAATACAAATTTCAAATAAAATTTAAAATCAAAAACTAAAAATCATTATTATTATTATTATTATTATTATATATACATATATATCTTTATGAAAACACACACACACAGTTATACATTAATATATATATACATATACAGCATTTTTTTTTTCTTTTTCGCTGAAGGGAGTCGGCCGGCCGGAAGAAACTCACGGCGGCAGGGGGCGGCGGCTGGGGTCGGGCACGGCAGTCGGCTGCGCGGCGAGGGGCAGCCGGCGAGGTGAGGACGAACGGCGAGGCGGGGACGGCGGCGAGGCACGGCTTGGTCGGACGGAACCGGGGGGAGGGGAAGTTGAGCTTGGCGGCGTCACGGGAAAGGCGAGGCGCGGTTGGCGGTCTTCGGCGGCTTGGCGGATGGCGTGGGGTGTTCCGGGCTCGCGAGTAAACGGCGGCGTCGGGTGGCTTGGCGGACGGCGTGGGCGCGGCTGGTTCGGGTTCGGCGGCTTGGCATTGACAGTCGGTCGATCGTGGCTCGCGAGGAGCTCGGGTTGGCGGCGTTCGGCGAGACGAGCTTCGCGGTGGAAGAGGGAGGACCGGCGTGGAAGAAGTGAGGGGGTGGCTGGTTTGGTGGCTTGGGCTTGGCGGCGGCTTCCGGTGGAGTTCGGCCGGAAGAAAGGAAGGAAAGAAAAAGAAAAGGAAAGGAAGAGGGTGGCTTTCGGCTGAAAGAAAGAAGAAAAAGAAGGAAAGAAAAAAAAAAGATGGGGAGGGGAAGAAGGAGTCGACGAAGAAGAAGAGAAAAGAAAAGAGAAGAAAAATGAAATGAGGGCGTGAGGGAGAGATACGGGAAGCAGAAGAAGAAAAAGAAAAGGAAAAAGAAAAAAAAATAAACAAAGGTGAGAGGGGGATTAATTCGGTGGAGGGAGAGAGAGAATCGGTTGAGGGGGAAAGCTTTTAAAAAAAAAGAGAGATGGAGCAGGGGAGATGGACGAGAGAAAAAAAAACGGTGAGGGGAGGAAGAAGAGCAGAGAAAAAGAAAAGAGGGAGAGTGAGGCGGTGGAAAAAAAAATAGAGAGAGAGAGAGAAGATATCCGGAATAATCCGGAAAGAGGAAGAAAGAAATAATAAAATAAATAAATAAATAAATGATATTTGTTAAATTGATTAGGTAAAAATTGTTAAAACTTTAAAATTTATAAAAGTGTTTTAAATATTCTCAAAATAATAATTAATACTTTAAAAATTTAAAATTGAATTCTCATAATAATAAGAAAAATTTTATTGACACACTAACAAATTGAATTTATACATTTACGCGTGAAATTTTAAATTCAAAAATTTTGCAGCGTGACAGAACCCCTTCGTGTCCCTCACGCTAGTCCTGTGGATACGGCCATAATATACTTTCCTCCTGCTGGTATAAAAATCTGTCTATTTTGCATTATTTTCTACACCATTGAATTTGTTAAGAATACATTTCCACTTAAATTTCTCTACATGATTTTATGCCTTCATATTCCATATCTGTTTCTCAATTAGTCAATAGACAACGAATCAAGCAGGAAAAAAAAATTTGAATTCGAAAAAAGAAAATACGGATTTAATTTAAAGTATAAATTAGTCTCTAAACTTTGTTTATTCTATCAAAGGACAGTAAAATTATATTACATTTATGACTTTTATGTATGGACTTTATCTTCTGAAGTTTTTTTTTTTGGGTAGTTGGTACGGTATGTATTTGTTTCTCTTTACGATAAATTAAGACTAGGCTAATCGTGTATTAATAAAATCATAGGTTTGGACTTCGGGTCCAAATTTTTCAGTACAATCAAACTCAAATCCAAATTTTTTTTGTTTTTTAACTTTGTAAAAAATCCTTACAACACTCGTTCTCTTATCTCCCAAACACATTCAATTCTTCTCAACCCAAATTCAAATTTTCTACCCTCCGTCTGTTTGACACGTTCAAATTTGAAAAATGAAAAATTTTTCATTTCAAGAAAAATGAACATTCTTAAATTTCTGTATCTGAACATCCAACATTTTTCATTTTTAAAAAATGAAAAAAGAACTTTCTAGAAACAAAAAGTTTTCACCTACCCAAACAACTTTTCACTTTCAAAAAAAATTCCAAACAACTTTTTATTTTTCATATTTAAAAATTTTTCATTTTCCAAAAACAAACACCCCATCCAAACGGACCCGTTCAAACCTATAATTCAAATGAACATTCTAAGTATGCGTTTGGTACATGTTTTTTTTTACATTACATTTAAATGCAATACAATTTTCCTTCAAATATAAAAGCATTTCATTCAAATACCAATTACATCACATTTTAATCCAACACAATTACTATTTATTATTGCACTTTTTCTATTACTTTTATTAATTACATCATATATTCTCTCTCTCTCTTTTTTTTCTTTCTACTTTTATCCATCACATCACATATTTATTATTAAAATATAATTCAAATAATTTTCACCCAAGCACACGTTGCATTCAAATGTAATGTTAATATTTTTTCTCCAAATACAAATTACATTCAAGCGCAATGCAAATACAATGTGTTCATCTAAATATGATTAATATTGTGCACATTAGTTTTTTCTTTCTTTTCTATATTTCTTTTTAAAGTAGATTTTCGGATTGTGGTTTGCAGGTACCATGCGGAAGTACGGACAGAGTAGTCATCCCATCCTGAGCTTGTGCAGATATGAAAGGCTGCTTGACACCATGAGAGCCGCCAACATAACGACATCTCCCATCTCACTCAAGCACAGCTAAACGACATTTGGGTCTTTCTGGACGACCTGTCGTTTGGAGGACAATGACGGGCTTCTCGGCGTTACGGAGAACATGCACCGATCTAACTACTAGAACGAGGATGTCGTTGGAGCTTCATGCTTTCTGTCGACCGACCCTATCGAAGAATTCGAAACGTTACGTAGTTTTCCAACTATTTGCATTCTTGCTCGTCACCTCACTCGGTACGATGTTACCTTTCTGCTGCTTCAGAAGTTTCTTCGTTTAGGCACGGCTAGAACATTCAACATTGCGTTTGTTTGGAAATTGGATGCTATTTTCTTGGATACGGCACGTCGTTTATTTTGTTTACGCTGTTCTAGCTGATGTCGTTTTTGTGACTTTTTTCAGGTTGTTGTCGTTTCCATTGTTTTGATTTGATTTGATTTTTTTCATCTTTATGTCATCGTCGGTTTTGTGTTGATTTCACTTTTAATTGTTGCTTCTACATTATCATAGAATTCTGTTTTTAGGTGGTTTATGTGACGAATTTCGCATGACTCCATTTTTTTTTTTTTTTTTGTAGATTCACGTTTTAATTTTGTCGTCTTTAGATAATTCTGATTTGTATATTTTTCAACTTTATTTTACCAAAAAAAAAAAAAAAAGCTGTCCCTTTAAATTTATTTTTCGTTTATATGATTTTGCATCGTTTTTATGGTACATGTCGTTTACCAGGTAACTTTCCTCTTAAAAGCTTTGTCGTTTCAGTAGCCATTCACATTTACATTGCCGTTTCGGATTATTGTAAGTTTAATATACGGTCATTTTATATTGATGCTCAAAATCAAACTGTTGTTCATTCTGAAATCATTATTTTTGCGGTTATTGTTGTCCCTGTGGAGTCATTTCATTTTTCATGTTGTCGTTTTCCTACGGTGTCTTCTTATGTTTCAATATAGGTGATGCCGTTGCCGTCTTTGTCATCTTCTCATGTCCTTACTGTCGTTTGATAAGTTGTTTATCTCTTCTCGCCCCCAGCGCGCACCCACACCACCCCACACCACCACCACAACCCCCCCCCCCCCCCCCCCCCCCCCCCCCCCCCCAACACCCCAACCAAAACACAAAAAAAAAAAAAAAAACCTTTCTTCTTATTCGTTGTCACTTTTAAGTCGCTATTTCAGGCGGTTGTCGTTTTAAGTTACTGCTTGTTAAATATTGTTGTCGTTCTCCATGTGATGTCGTTTTCTTTGGCCATCTTCCTTTTTCGCACTGATAATTTGAATAAGATAAAACCCCAACATTTTGTTCCTTTCCAACTATGAAGGTCATCAACATTCATTGCCTCGGCCATATGCCAAGCATATTTTGCTTTATTCCATACCATTGTGACAAAATTCCTTTAAATATTCCCTTTACTTTTGATATCACTTTGCATTATTTCCATTGCGCTAAAAAAGTCATAATTCATTCCAAAGGGCCGCAAATAAATTCATATTTTGTTTTGACAAAAAAAAAAAAAACACATATGAAAAAAAAAAAAACTCTATATCACTGTGACAAATACCAAAAAAGCAGTAAAAATGAAAATATTTTTTTATTCTATAACATTTATGACAAATTCTCTTAAATTTTCCATTTTTCTTTTGATATAACTATTTTCATTGCGCTAAAAAGTCTTTTCAAAATAGGCCGCTAATACTTTCATGCGTTTGTTTAGCATAAATATATTGTACCTCAGTAGTTTGATAGAAAGACGACTGCTTAGCCCAATGAAAGTAATGGAATGTGATATCCAAACTATTACATATTCAATTTTCTACTTATTTTGTTGTAAGTATCGAACTTAATATATACTAATTCTTCTCCGTCTCCATTTTTGTGTCATACGGTGTAAACGAAGTTGCATATTTAATTAGGATAATAATCTTGGTATGGTTAAAGAGACACTATTCCACACACAAAATGAACGAGGCCTTCTATTAAATATAAATAAATAAATAAAACTAAAACTAAAACTAAAACATTATTTTAAATTTCAAGGTCTTTTATAATTTTTTGTAAGCATGTATTCTTTTTCTCTACGTAATTTTGATCAAGTTAACCTTGAGAAACAGGCAAGTAGGATAAATAAACAAAGCAAAACAAGAAATAAAAAAAGTGAATACCATTTTTATTATATATATATATTAAAAGATTAATGATACTAATTTTAATTTCAATTTTTGAATAACAATGCCATACCAGTTGTCATTTTTTAATTCGTATGTTTATTAAAAAAAAGTCAAAGACACAAACTCTAATATCAACTTTTAAACATTTATCTATGTGACATATAAATTGGTTTTTTTTTCCTAATCAGTAAGTGTTTAAAGCATTTTCATATCAATTGGTTGTATAGAAATTAAAACATGACATGCAAGTTGATAGTTAAAAGGTTTAGATTATAGTTGTTTGACTGTCTTTACTAACAAAAAAAATTGACAACTCATCGCTAGTGACTGAGCCAAAAAAATTTTCAAGATGCGTGACTTAAACAAAAAGTTTAAATCAAAATTACAATACTAAAATCTTTTGTCATGATTTATTAATTTGTATGTTTGTTTTTTTTTTCCACTTAAATAAACTTATGGTCCGCTTAGAAAACACATCGATTTTTAATATAGTTTAATTAAATTATAAAATTTAGAATTTAGAATTTTGTTATTTTTTAATTTATTTGATATACTAAATTTCAAATGTGAGTATTTAAAATAAAGAAGTTAGGTAGAATTTAAAGTTTTAAAAAAATTATATAAATGTAGTAATTAAAAAATTTCATGGGGACAAATAAGAGAAAAAATTGTAAAATGTTGTTCACAGAGAAAAAATTAAAACAATTAGGGACTAAAATATAAGTTATAAAAAATTCAGGGGCACATGCTCCCCGTTCGCCCCACTTCCTCTCATTATTAAAAATTACAACCGTGATAATTAAAAATTAAAAATTAGGATTAAAATTGAGTTTCATAACCGTATTCTTAGATATTCATTTATTTATATATTTTTTTAAATTTTGCACTCTTTGCAATAAAATATTCACTCTCCGTCTGCAGCATTTGGGCTTGTTCGGCCCAAACAAAATGGTGTGGCCTTGTTTTCTGGTTCGAAGCTTTGATAGGTTGCGTTTACTTTGGTTAATCAGTCGGGCTCTCTCTCTCTCTCTCTCTCTCTCTCTCTCTCTCCTCTGGATGTGTTCGTTAAAGTTCATGTTTCTCTGTCAAACCCTCGTTTAAAAATCTCTCATAATCTCAATTTCTAATACAAGTTTACCTTAATCCTAGTACAATGAAAAGCAAAGGTTGTCAGGCCATAACTATCTTTCAGCTCATGCACGACCAAGAAAGCGAAACACTCTCTTCTTTAGGGTAAGTTATCTCAATCCTTCTTTGTTGATAGATTTACGTATACATGTATATAAATCTTATTTCTGGGTTTTAACTAGAACTAATTTGTAATCTTACTTATATAGTTTTTGGTTTGAATTTCTTGTTCCGATTCCATGAAAGCAGGACCCTTTTGTAGTAGTGTAGAGAAGCAAGTTTTTTTTAATCTCGAGAATGAAGAAGAAATTAGCTTTTTGGCTTGGGATTCTGGTGTTATTACCTGTGGCTCATTTCTCTGGTGCTGCTTTTCAGGTAAAAGGAAAAAAAAAAAAAATGTTTGACTTTGATAAGCTTGGGTTATAAATCTTATTTGGATTGTGCTTGGCTAAACATTTTAGATTTTGAATGTAGGCGAAAGCAAGTGAAACAAGTAATTCGAATCTCGAAAATTCATCAGGTTTGGAGAATACGGAAACTTCAACTGGTAAAAACAGTGGATTGAATTCTGTTGTGAATCACACAGAAGATGATAGAGTGAATTTGGAAAATAAGACCAAGTCGGTTGGGAGAACAAAGTCGAAAAAAGGTCAAAATGCGCGGGGAAATAAGAAATTAAATGAGAGTATTGTAATAAAGGAAGTTCTTGAGGATGAAGAAAATAAACATCAAGTGGGTAGATCAAAGGGTGATTCGGAGAATAATGAGGTTAATAGCAATTCTAGGCAAAGGGGTTCAGAAAAAGATTACAATGTGAAAAGGGGAAATGGGAGCTTGGGAGACGGTGAGAGTAAGAAGCAAGATGACGGTGTTAGAACAGGGGAAGAGCGTGAGAAGGAAGGTAGTGAAGATCAAACTGAGGGTTCAAATGACGATGTCAAGAACAGTAAGGATACAAGCGATTCGAGTAGGCAAACTGAGTCGGAAAATAATGGCCATGTTGGAAAGGAAGGATCAATTGATGACAAGAAGGGGAAGCAAAATGCAGGGTTTGGAACTGACAAAGTGTCGGAGGAGGATGGAAATAACGGAGATGGGGTCACCTCAGATCCGGCAAAGAAGGAGGGTTCTAGTGTTGACGAGTGTTATTCTTCTATTATGTGCAATGACAAGGAGAAAAATTTGATTGCCTGTTTGAGAGTCCCAGGAAATGGTTTGTGTTGCATTTGTGACAAACATTTCTTTCTTTGTGTGATTTGAATTTCTCTTACGGTGTAAGCAACTTTTCCTTATTCATCAGTGATCCTTGGAGGAAAAAGATAGTTGAACATCGAACTGTATTACTAAATTTGGCATCTGAGATGGCATCGTTTCGTTCCATTTAGAATACAATTGATAAGACATGATAGTAATTCGTATTTTTAGATAATTGTTTGTACATGATTTTATAACTTAATTGCTGAAATAGTTATAAATTCTGTCTTAACATGTATCACTATATCTACAGTTTCCTGTTTGTGTTTCAGAATCTCCCCGTCTATCACTTCTAATTCAGAACAAGGGTAATGACTCTCTCACAGTCGACATTTCTGCTCCGGATTTTGTTCAGTTGGACACAACTAAAGTTCAAATTGACAAGAAAGAAAACAAGAAGGTACACTTGAAAACAAAGCCTAGTAGATGTTTCAGAAGTCTAAAAAATGTAGTTATAATTTCATCTAGAAATGTAGAATAATTGACAGTGATACTAATATAGGAGTTTTAAGTCGGAATCGTTATTCCTGCTGTGCAATCATCTGTGCAATTATAACTAAAAAATGTAGTTATAATTTCACCTGACGTTTGGAAATGTAGGTTGAGGTTTCTATAGGAAATGGAGGAACTGATAGCTTGATCATCTTAACATCGGGGCATCGTGTTTGCAACCTCGATTTCAAGGATCTTATCACGCAAGGTTCCTCTCCCAACCTCAAGTACCTAAACCTCCCGGCACGAAGGCCTACCATTGCGTTTCTGTCCTTCTCTGCACTGCTGATATTGGTATCCGCTTGGATGTTTGTCAACTTCCGAAAGAAGAAGCTTTCGAGTAAGGGCTACACGTATCAGAAGGTAGACATGGGTCTACCAGTTTCCGGCAGTGGGAAACAGAGGCTAAAAGACGATGATGGGTGGGAAGAGAGTTGGGGTGATGACTGGGACGACGAGGAGGCACCCCGTACACCCTCAAAGCCTTCTCCAAGCCTCTCTTCTAAACGCCTTGCCTCACGCCGGTTGGGCAAGGAAACTTGGAAAGACTAGTTTGTGAGTGGATTGAAGATTGACCGGATGGGGTAAAAAAATGATGGGGAGATATATCGAATGTATTTTCGTTTTTGCTAAAATTCACTTATTATTATTATTATTTTTTTTTTTTGGTTTCTAGTAAGCAGAAAAGGGAAATCAGAAGGTTAAATATACAGTTAATTTTCTGCACTTTTTTATAGCTAGCTATATGGTTTTGTTATTACTTTTTCATCAAGTAGCTTTGACGTGTTTTCATGTTGACCTTCTTGAACAGCAACGCAATGAAATTCCTAAAAAAAGCTTTTTTTTCCCCCGCCTTGGATGGAAGACTTTCCAATTGAGTTGTATGCTTTTATCTTATGTCGTATTATTTTCATAGAAATTTTATAGGAAAAAAAGAACGTGGAAATGTACAAGTGCTATTAATGTTCTACTCAAGTCTTATAACATAGCTACTTAAAACAGGAAAACATTAACTAGATAAGTTCCTAGAAAGATAATTTAGATGAAACTCAATCCCATATTCTGACTGACTATTCCAGGATTGCAGGGCCTGTTGCAAAGTTCCGTGGGCCATTGGACAACTTACTTCTGTATTGGGCTTTCAAACCATACATTTATCTCTTAAAAAATGTTTTTCACATTCCACAGCATAGTTATTTTCTAAAACTATTCTAAAGATATCAAACTTTAATTGAGAAACGACTAATGGAACAGCATCTCTTATGGTAGAGCGCGGATTGAAATCTTTATTTTAAAGTTTAGATTGAAATCTTTATTTAAAGTTTAGAGAGATTGAAATAATAAAAATTGAGAGTAAAATTAAAATATATATATATATATAAAAAATTATAATAACTTAGAAAAGTGGATTGAAATTTATCTCCCAAAAAAGTTAAACTCGCCGTGCTGAGCGTCATGGACCCCTCCCCCGTGGTGGTCGTCCGATTAGCAACAATGGCGGATGGTGTTCGACTGAAAGGAAAAATTGGTCACAGTCACAGACCATGTCGGTTGGGGACTGAATAAACAAAAACCAACTGCGATCAATTGACAAAAAGCCCTACTTTCATCCATCAGTCACGTCTATTAAACTTTACTAGTTCAGATTATGAGATTACGTGACCTTTTATAACAAGTGATATAATGCGATATCTTAAACTGCTCAGGAACTCACATTAGCAACACATAGCAATGCTACAAATTACCATTGATGATGGTCATAACTATTTAATATTTTTCTGTGTATTTAGCCTCTTTAGGCTTGAGAAAGGGGAACTGGATAAGAAGTGCGTATAAAATTTGATTGGCATGGATAGAAACTAGTAGCTTCGGTTCATTGATATTCTTGTGGGTGTGGGTCACTTGTTCAGCTCCACCGCCTTGACAGAAATTAACAGGCAAATTATTCCGTACGTCTGATTTAATTGACATAGAAAAGGAAATAATAATTAAGTTCAATACTGTCTACAAAAGTGATGGATACTCAACTGATTTGACAACGAGACCTCACGGTGAGTTTAATACGGTTATAAAACCACGTTATGTTTTAATATAATATAATTTTTATCTAAATATAAAGATTTTATATTTAAATATAATTTTTTTTATAATATTATGAAAACAATTATTATTTTTTTATTTTTTAAAATAATCACATCAATTTTTTAATTTTAATTTTTTTATCTTTATTTTTATCAATCATATCAACTTTTCAAATATAAAATACAACTCAAATATTTTCAAAAAATATAAATTTCATTCAAATATAAAACAAATACTTTTCAATCAAATACAATATTTAAAAAATAAATTACATTCAAATTCAATTAAAATATAATCCGTTTACCAAACAAATCATAACATTTAATTATTAAAAGAGATCTTTTGCAAATATATATATATTATTAAATATTACACTGCATCATAATTGTGAGTCCTTTTTTCCTTGAACGGTATGAGTTTCTATTTGATAAACATCATCTTGTTCTTTTATTTTTTTTAATAAAAATTGTTTTTAAATCATTAAATAAATTTTTCATGGTCTAATACTTTGACTAAAAATTTACAACACGTAATATATACTTGCTCTAATAATATATCAGACTGATAAAATTTTTAATAATGAAAATTATAGTTTTTGTTAATAAAATAAAATAAAAGTCTTATCGTCGAAATTCTTTTTTTAATTTAAAAAAAGGTTGCTTTAATCAATAGGAACAACAGTGCCAAAAACAGGATGAGGGTACTGTTTTTACATGTGCGTGGGCTAGCATTTGATTTTTCTTTCTTTTTTTTTTTTTGATCGTGCAAAAGGAACACTGTTCTGGATAAATAATCAACATAAAATATATATATATTTTTTCCAGATGATGTATCTCGAGTTGGCATTTATACAAAATTTTATCGGTTTTCTCTTCTACTCGAATTCTTTCCTTTGCTTTTTTTTTTTTTCCGAAATAGTAATCTGGCGGCACTGAACTTGCTCCCAAGTTATTTGATAAATGAGATGGGAGATCTGCCGATTGAATTTCATTTGAAATACTAACTTGAGCAATTCAGATTGAAATCCACCTCCATATATTACTATAATATTTTTTATCTTTTTTTTTAATTTTTCTTTTAATTTTTATAATTTTAATCCTTCTTAATCTTTAAATAAAAGTTTCAATCCTTTACCGAGCAAACCCTTACTGCTGATTAGACCTTTGTGAAATTGATATAGCATATGTCATCTTTGGACTAAAAGTATGTCTGATAATAGGAATATTATTCAATATGTAGACTTAAAAAGATTGTTACAATAGGTGGTGCTCCTCGTACTTTTTCATAAGATTTTATCTATCTAATTATTAGTGGTGGAGGCACTTGAAATTGAATGGAGACAATTGTACCATTGACCCTTTTTTACTTTTTAAAATAAGCTTTAAATTATGTATATATATATAAAGTTTTATCTTCATTGAGATGAAGTTTATATATCGTCCCACTAAACTTTATATATATATATTTTAATTATATAGTTTCAAAAATAAATAATACATATCCGTTATTATTGAAGTATAAGGTTAGCTCTATCGTTATTAAGCAATATTACGTGTAGTAAAGAGGATAAATGGGAGGTCCAATCATAATCACTTGGTTGATTGTGTTTCAATTTTCTTGCTGATGAACTTTGTTTGAACAAATAGGCTTTAGTGCATTCCATGATGGAAGCTGTGATAGTAAGAGCCTAGCATTTTAATTCACGTTTTATCATCGTGTCTGTATACTTCTGATGAGCATGAGGAAATAAAAGAAGATGCGTTTTGTTTTGATTGTACAACATGAAGCAATATGCACCAAACAACGTAAAATATTGCATTACTCATGTGAAAAATTCTTATATAAGATAGTACATTTCCAAGTTCTATTTAACATGGTACACCAAACAAAAGTAGTGTTTCACATGCGACTTACCTCAACGTCCTCTCAAAGACAACCTACGGTATGTCTACAACTCATCAAACAAACTTACAAATTGTTTTTAACACAATCTTTCGTTGAAAAATAAAAGGTATTTTTAAGACATTCCACTGATGTTATATTTAAAAACAAAAGAAATATATGGATAGGATTCCAGCACAACAAAAATATCATAAAGAAATATATATTGGCACTGTGTTCTTCTTCTTCTTCGTCATTTTTTTTTTCTGTGTTGCTTCTTTACCTTTGTGATTAATAAATCACCTCCTTAGAATAGGAGGAGAAAAGAATATAAATATAAATAAAAACAATATTATCCTAATGACCACGAATTATTGTGAATTATTTTTTTTTTATTTCTCAATAATAAACTATTTTCGAAGGAAAAAAAAATCAATAACATGCACAGACAAAAACAAGAAAAGCATGTGCACCCTATAAAAAATAAATAAAATAAAAAGCATATGTGTACAAAGGATTAGCCTAATCTAATTACTAGCCGACTTTATGTTCCTTATAGTTACATAATGTGCAATTTACTTAACTCAGCGAAAGTCTAGATTGCATTCGAGAGAAGAAACATTAACAAATGCACTAAAAATGAAACTATTTCAAGTGTTCAAACGACACATAAAACAATACATTTTAATTTTCAGTTTAAACTAATCAAAACAAAGATTCCCAATCCTAATCCTATTCGATTGACAACAAAAACATATTTTACAAAATCTTCCACGTACTCCCTTCCAACTCTTCTATTCCTTCATGTTGTCCTTCTTCTCAACCTCTAGTTCCCATCCCGAAAATTTCCAATAAACAAGTTTAAAAAAAAAAAAATAAAGGAGAGGAAGTTTAAGTTTATAAACAAGTTTAAGTTTGATCGTAATTTTACATTTAACTTTATTATAAAGTATAGAGGAGTAAAGAAAAGAATTTTGTAATTGAATAAAAAATATAATATGTTAAAAAGGGACAATGGTGAACTATACAATTTTTTAAAAATTATTAAATTACATTATAAAATATTAAATTAATTCAATTTCATTTAAATTATTGGTAGTTAAAAATTTTTTTAACATGAAAAATACAAACTCTACGTCTTTTCATGAAAGAGAATTGGGTGTACATTATTAGGATGCATATATATTTTTTGAATGAGGAGGTTTAGGATAATTTAATTTTAATATTTATTGTAGAATTTTTTGGCGAAGTAAGAAAAAAATAATAATAACAACTACCATTCCATACTAAGTTAATTCCCACTCACACCGGGCCAAACACAGCGGTGGTTAGAGGCATGTGAGGGTCAGCGTCAGTCTCGGCGACGTGTCGTGTAGCGATAGGACCACGACGGCGGAGCACGTGCAGCGTCGACGCCTCGATCTTTTTGGGTCCACAAAAACACAAAAGAGGAGGGGGAACATCACGTGGAGGGTCCCACCGTGGCTTGTCAGAGCGCACGAGCCCTCACATGACAAAGATTAATGCCCATTTCCCAGACGGGGACACGTGTCCGGTTTTTCCCCGGAATTTACGGCAATGTGATCACCGTTGATCGTCACTCGAGCGCCCGCCCGTGGGGCCCATCTAGCTGATGTGAGCCCTGGAATGCTTTTGACGGCTGAGATCGCTGCAAACAGTATGCGACGCTCTTTAATTTACTCATTTACTCCTTGTCCACTTGTAACTGATATATATATATATATTTTTTAATTTTTCTAAACGGATCCACCTCAAATCCACCGACGATGTGGAACGTACGAATAAAGCGACGACGTTTTGGACTACCACATTTACACATTGACCTAGGGAAAAAACGAAAAATATTAATATTTGACCTTTGTTAAACGGTTCACAACTTAAAGTTAAAAAATTTGATTTGAGGTAAGTTGGATTTGAATTGTGTGTTTAGATGGAAAAAAAAAAAAAAAACCCTATTTGAAGTAAAAGTGTAAACAATCAAAAAAAATATAAATATGAATTTTAATTTGTTTCTCTTAAAATTTTTTATAATTTACAAATATCGTCTTATTTGGATTTATATGTAAAGTTATAAATTTTTAAAATTTTAGTTTTTAAATTATAATTGAATTTGGTGAATAATAAAACTTGTTGACTTTTTAAAAGATAATAAAATTGAGTTGTAATATTTTGATTTGAAATGATCAATCAAATGGCCAGTTAGCTTCAAAGGTAAGAAATTGTTTACAAATAGTTTTGCTTTTCTATTTTTGGGCTGTTTTATTTTTATTTGGAAATTTGAGATTTACAAAAGATTCCTTATTGTTTTCGATGAATTATATTTACCAAAGATGATACTAATGTTTTTTAGAAATTAAAATATCATCGTTGGCCTTAAAAAATCGTAATAAACAAAATGATTACTATTTGTTGAATGCAACAAAATTTTTAATTAGTTTATATTTTTTCATTTGTCAGATTTTTTTTGGTTATGAACTACACAATGAAAATTGAGAGGTCATATCTTTTTCAATAGGCAATTGGGAGGTCACCTCCAATCTTACAAGCCTATAAATCCCAAGAATAAAGAATGATTTGATGTTATGTCTTTCGATAACATTATTGAACAAAAAATGAGGGAAACGCTTTACACCATTTACAAAAAGCATAAATTCTTTATATAATGACCAAATGCTAGGTACATACCCCAAATTAAGTTAAAGGTACATGACAAGATAGTGTAACGATATATTCTTGAATTCTTTTAATTATATATATACACATTATTTTTTTCCTCTTACATGATATTTTCGCAAATTGGCATAGAGTGGAAGAAAAGATCAGATGACACACACACATACTACATACATACATATATATATATGTATTTATATATACAACCACAATCACCGGCCAAGTCGAACATAATCACTAAAATTCTTGGGGCCCTAAAATCCATAACAAGGAGTGGAGGGATTAGGAGGCTGAGATTCTGGTGTCGGCCTTTTAGTTTCAATTGAATCTACAAGTTTTGGATCATTTACACACAAAAAGCAAATTTAATACCTCACAAGTAGATATCATATCTAAATTTTTCCAAAAAGCATTAGTATGATTATATATAATAGTAAAATACTCCCATGAAGAAGATAATTGGACCAACTTCTCCACGTGGGGTCTCTACTTTGATATCTCTACCACTTCTTCCAAATTTTCATTTTGGCAGTAGTAGTAGTAATGTAGTATATAGATGTATTTCAGTCTACGGAAAGAAGAAAATAATACTACCAATAATTAGAGAAGGCTTAGTGGATTGTTTGAGTTTTGTGCTTTTATCATTGCCTTATCACACAAGGTAGCTAGCTAGTATCAATTTATGATAACACTATTAGCATTAATAGGTCAGCTTAATTTCTCCCAAGAAAAATAAAAAGGGAGAAAGAGAGAGATCACCTTAAGAGATAGAGGCCTTTGTAATCAAGAAAATATCAAAAAGACCACACAATTAATATTTGATAGTGTGACACATATATTAGACAGAATTGGGAAGGTTTGTCTTTGATATTATAAGGTAGTATGTCTTGAGCTCCAAACGGGTTAATGGGAAATTAATTAACGTTAATCCGGGGATATTTGGAGATATGTTTTCTTTTGTTTTGGTAGTTGAAAAAATGTAAAAGAAAAAATAAAATAGAAAGAGGGAAAACTTATCTGCCTGGAAGCAGTACTTGTCAACTTTGTCGCTTAAATTCAAATAATGTTCACGTGTGCACGCAGAATTTTTAGAATCTTAGTTTGGACACGAAACTGGTGCATGTGCAAAATCTATACCCGTCTGGAAAAAAGAAAAAAAAAAATACATGAAAGGTGATTTTGAGGGTGAAAATCTAACGATAATCCCTACACCTAGTGATAGTATTAATCGACATGTGTGCTCGGGACTTGCTTAGCTTTCAGTTTAGTTGTGGTTAAAATTACTTGTGTTTCCTTTATAATGTGTTTCCGACGAGAGAAAAATGAAAGGAAGTATAGAGGTACAGAAATTAATAGAAGGATTTTCGCATTTATAGTTATTTAGTAGAAAACAAAAAGAGAAAAAATAAAAATAAAATGGGAAGAACTCTAAATCTTTTAAAATACCATAATTCTGATCTTTCTTAAATTAGAGAGATTATTGGAGGGAATATATATTGGACATCATAAGAAAAAGAATCTCTCATTTGTTTCTCATTTTCCTCACCAAGATAATATATTGCTCATTCGTTATTTTCTCTCATTCCTTCCAAACATATCCTTATAAATGTTACAGTGATGATAAAAGTTTTTAATATTAATTTACGTGCATTAACACATATCATTACGATAAAAAAAAAAGTTAAGATAGGAATCGGAATTCATAAACATTATATATATAGGTTGTTTGTGTAGTGAAATCACTGATATTTTCAGAAGAATGGTAGCATTCAGATTGCATGTATTATGCAGCCGATCACCTTTAATAAAACTTCAATTTAGCATGAAACATTTTTAAGCATTGACAATAAGAAATATTAATTAATAATATCATTAGCCACATTTCCAGAAGCTTATGACAATGAAAGTTATATTAATATTCTAGAGAAGTACGTAATTTTGCTTTGACTTTTGCTTATCAATTGTCATCAACTATAGCTTGTGACTTTTGTTCGTCTTACTTGTTTCATGAGAGAATAATCACATGCGTTATTGGCGTAACATTAATGACTTTTGGGACATGAAAAAGACACATGCTATAAGCATACACATGAAAGAACAAGAGTGTTCACCATCGACGATAGATGTAAATATACATATGTAATCGGATTAATCAAAGCCATATATATGTATATATTTTTGTTTTTGCTGCCACCGAAGAATACGGCATATTTGATTTGTTTAATTTATGAGTTGTTTGGTAAAAACATTGTGTTTGAATACAATTCATTTTTTGAGTGTTGTATTTGGTTAAAAAGTATTTGTTTTGTATTTGAATGAAATATATGTTTGGATAAAAAGTATTTGAATTGTGTTTTAAAATTGAAAAGTTGATGTAATTGGTAAAAGTAGAGATAAAAAAATTAGCGTTGAAAAGTTAATGTGATTATTTTAAAAAACAAATGAATAATAATTGTTTTCATAATACTGTTGAAAAAAATTATATTTGAATACAAAACTTTTATGTTTAGGTAAAAATTATATTACGTTTAAACACAAAACATTTTCATAACGGTACCACACGTACCAGTGAGTTGTAGCATTGTGGACATATTGACTTTTAATGTTACATTTTCTAATCAAGTGAAAGTTAATTGCAAAACTTCTACTTGGTTTGAATTTCAATACCGCAAATATAGGTGGAGGACCGCAAATATAGGTGAAGGTTTTGAGGTAGGGAACATTTTGTATATAATACTGATTATGCGTTTTTAAAAGTGAAAATGACAATTATACCAATGATGAGTAATACAGGGATATATCAAATTTTAAAGAAAAAGTTCAATACTGCACAATTTTAATTAAAGGTTCTTATTAAGTAAATAGATTGTATAACGTTAGGTTTGTATTAAATGAAAATGGGATGAAATCAAGTTCATTCTAAAATTAAATCAAATACTTTAGCTTTATTATTATAATTTATGAATTTCTATATAGATGAAAGAGACGGAATATAGAATATCACTAACAATCCTAGTTTTTATTAATTTTTAAAAGGGACCCCGTTATTTTTCAGTCCTAATATCACTTTCAAAAACTATTAATATCTTTGTTGACCAGAAGGCGGGATTAATTAGTTTAGACAGTTGACTAGGCGACAAAAATTCACCAGTAATTAATTCCACAGCACCAATTAAAGTTATATATAGTGCCCAGATCAAATTTTAGGTAGAAAAAATCAGCACAACTAGTTTCTCCGCTTTTTTGCTCAATTGTCCAAAACCACTACAAAGTATTTTATAATTAATTATATCAACTCTTGATCACTTTTTAATGTGCATTATAAGTACCTGCTTAATATTGATAAAGCATGTTGCATCATGAATAATAATACAGATTATCAAGTTAATGAGATCAATAATGTGCGTGCAAAAGAAATTGTCGTATATACATATATAAATATATATATACACAAACAACACATACATGGGCAAGATTTGAACTAAAAAGGCAATAGAGAGTCATATATTTAGGAAGAATAATAATTAATGAAAAGGAAAAGAGAATTAGGCCCTTCCGTGATTAACTCTTGACTTGTTATAGTCGCTACTCGTACTTCATGTCCCCTCTACTTTAATAAATTTGAAATTAAACTGCCTTGATTTGCGCTTAGTGCATGTAGTGTATATGTCCGCCATTCACAGTCCACACACATGTGTGTCTATATATATATATATATTTCAAAGGAAAAAAGAAGAACAGAAAAGAAAAGGGAAAGAACATTTTTTCTTTTTTATTTGATGAACATTTGTATGCCCTACAATCTGCAGCTAATTTGCACTTTTGGACACACTATTCACATTTGCTCACTGGAGCGTTCACAATGTGATATGTCTTTATATATGGACAATGGACTTGGCTTCCAAATGTTGAAGGGACATGAGAAATTTGAGTTTTTCGTTCACATGCACGGTCTGCATGTGTTGGTGAGTTTCCTTAATTTCCAACTATACTAGCTAGTTCTTCAAAAAAAAAAAAAAAATCATATCAGATAGTTGAACGGCCAAAAAATGATGAGAAAAGAAAAGAAAGAACGACAAACATATTTGTGTGATTTTTTTAAAAGGTGCACTTTGGTGTTTTTTTCACACATTTAAAATGTAAGAGCAGGGCTTTCTATATATATATATATGTTTATTTGTTCATTGTCAGATTCAGGGGCATCCCTTAACATGGGTTAATGTACACCATCAATACATTGATTATTTTAATTTCTTTTAACTTATACTCCAATCTCTTGACCTTTTCCCATTTGTTAACTAAACTACTTGGAGAGTCAACGGTAAGAAAGTTCAAGATTTGTACACTAATCCCCATTTTGCAGATCTCCTCGGTCAATAACTATACTGTCTTGGGACTTATGATTATTAAAACGAAATTAAGCTTAGAACGGTTTGTTTGTCGCATTATATTCACGTTATGTTTGAACGTAATATTATTTTTAACTAAACATAAAAGTATTACATTCAAATATTAATCATATTATATATTAATATAATTACTATTTATTATTTTATTTTTTTATTATTTTTATCAATCACAATACATACTCTTTTTCTTTCTCTCTATTTTTGTTAATCACATCACATATAATACAATTTAAATACTTGTCATCTAAACAAATATTGCATTTGAATTAATGTAAATACTTTTCATTCAAATACATATTATATTTAATGCATTATATTCAATTATGATATGAATGTATTGTATTATCTAAACGTCTCATAAATATTATTTTAAGTAGAATTGAGACAAATCATTTTTACTCTATTGACAGATTGTTTAGATTTTTATTATAGATGAAAGAGGTAACACCAAAAATCTCTTTCTTTTACAAGAAATAATATAAACTACTTGACACTCACACCTTTGAACTTTAATTACTTTTTCAGCAAAAATAGAAATAAAGGAAAAAAAAAAAAAAAAGGCTCTTCTGAGCTCTTATTAACTACAAAGCCGGGAGTCAAAATACAGTAGACGTTCCCAAGCCTGTGAAGAGGTAATTATCAACTTACGAAATCTTATACATCTCTTCAACAAATTACTTTCTCATACAATTTCTCTAGCTCAGCCCCACAAATTGAACAATATCATAAATCATATTCATATATCACAACCAGGATTATCTTTTAGTCCGTTTACATGGGGCCACGTCCGTGTCTAGCACAAAATTCCAAATAATACAATCTAATCTATATGATGTAAATCCAATATTATGGAAATAACATTTTATTTTCCTTTACATTGAAGCTAGCTATAGCTATAACTAGTATTTAAAAAATAATAATAATAAGCATGCGTTAGAAATAAAAGCAAAGGTTCTGATGGGTTCCTTTTGCATGCGCGCGGGGTAAAAGTTTATTTAAGAAAAAATAAAAATCAGTCGCCATGCTAGGGAACCTGGTTGATTACGAAGTGCACAATAATGGCAAAACGATCGTTTTATTAAAAAAAAAAAAAATCTCCTTTTTCTTTGCGACTACATGGGAGTGTTCTTTGAAGACTTTGCTTCAAAAGAAGCAAAATTGATCTCGAAAACTGAGTCTCTTTTCTTTGTTCTTTGCTTTTCGAATTTGATCCTGATAAAATGATGCTTTGCCGGCCTGATCTTCTTTCAAAGCATTAGATGCAACATATCTTGATTTCGACGCATGCCCCTTTTATGGACAGGGGTCCCTCTAGCTATGTCACGTAGATTAATCACCACTAAGTAATAATCATGACTTCTCTTTCTTTTCTTTATAATAAGATTCATCCTTTGTAATAACTTGATTGATATGACAGTTAGTAACTTTCTTAATTTATTTTATAAGGAGAATTCTATATTAGACTTCCCTATTTTTTGAGTTTTTTTTTTTATTGAATCGATCGCTTAAGATTTTAAACTTGATAGAAATAATAAGATCACTCCTTATAGAGTTGTGGGGGAATGATTATGATTTAGTTCATGGTCAATTAGAAGTAAAAAGCACCTGGTGGGATCCTCATGAAAAGAGAAAGATTTCAACCACTTGATAATGATCGAGCATCGACGCTTCTTTTTCAATAGAATCTTCTACTTAGGAATTGTTGATATATAGTTGTTCGATTAAATTTTTAATAGTTTTATTTATTATTATAATAGTTTTGTATCGTATACTATAAAATTTTAAAGTAAATACTTGTAGATCAAATCTTTTAGAAATCAATATCACGGTTAAAAAAATAATTCTTAGTGAAACACAAAATAAGAGATTCAAAAAGATCCATAAATACACTATTGATAAGACATAATTTTAACTGTAAGATCTTTATTAAACTATAAAATTTTTCTTGATCTGATATAATTTAATGTACGATTCAAAACTACATTATATTTTTTCTCAGACAAGTATTACTAGTTTTAGAAACGATACAATACGACAATTCTAGCATATGTAAGGTTGGAGAACTTTGTTTTTAACTATTATATCTGTATCTGCTTCTATTAGAGTTGTATATATATATATTTAGTCCATTAATGACATAAAGAAGAGAAAGGTGGGAAAAAATTAGGCGAAGTATTTATTATCTCCTATGCCTAATCAAGATACTGCATAATCTCTATGTTTTATGAACGTGGACAGTTGCCCTATCATTTAAATTTCGAACAAGCACAACCACAAACATGTACACAAATAAAAACACAGGCGTCTGATTTATTAGTGTCACACGCAGAGCCATCCAGTACTATATCGAACACAATCTAAATAAAACACTGCCTTTTTAAATACTGAGCGTAAACAGCCCTGTCACTTCATAATAAAAGAGAAAGTTATAGATTCTTAGCCCAAACAACCGAACATAAGATTTTCATTTTTCAGTTACCAACCACCATGCCGGTTATAAAAGTATCTAATTTAAAGCTTAGCTACCAGGCATCAATGTTGTGGTGGAGGAGTAAGTAAACATATTTTATCTTCTTCTCTTCGCAGAATACATGCAGATTTGATATTTAGTAGTCTCAATTAAAATCTTATCCGGTAGATTTACTCTATAATATTAGATTTGTAATTGTATAAGATTTCCTTTCATTTTTATTGGTGAGTTTTGAGATTTTTTTTTTTTCAAATATTAGAGATAGAATAACATCGATAATTTTCTTTTAATCTACGGAAAAAAAAGTTAAAAAGCTTGGGTTTGGTGGGTCCACATATAGCTTCAATTTATTCTAACATAAATTCGGATAGCATCGACCGGCAAAATCTCAACGACCATAATCTCAAAGTCTTTCAATGTCTTGCAAAGTCACACGGAACAAGGAAGAAATAGATCATCACAGTAATTTTCAGATACTAAATTTCAAAACTCAGTTCTGAAATTAACAGCATGTTTGGTAAACGTATTTTAGTATTATGAAAATTAATTTTACACCAAACGTAAAATTTTATATTCAAATATAATCATTTTCAATGGTGTTACGAAAACAATTACTATTTAAAAGTTTTTTAAAACAATCATATCAATTTTTCAATTTAAAAATACTTTTCATCCAAACACACATTTTATTCAAATGCAAAATAAATACTTTTCAATCAAATACGATACTAAAAAAAAAATTATATTCAAACACAATTAAAATGTAATACATTTATCAAACATCCCATAAAATATAAAAAAACTTATGATCAATTTCGGTCTTAGTACAATGTGTGGATACTAACATAGTACTGAGGTTAATAATGCTTTTCCGATATTTTCAAAGATATTAAAATCAACTCTGTTGGCCCTCTCAAGGGTACGAGGGTACGTGAGCGAAATAGCCCCTGCTCGACGATATGAAACATAAATATCTTTGGAGTACACACGTATGCTAATTTGTGTTTCATTAATGGGGCTCTGGTGTTACATGCCAGTACTTTGACTGTGTATGTGGTATGGAATTGAGGTTTAACTGTAAATTCCAACCATAGAAAAAACAATTGAGATTTGACATAAATTATCTTTATTTTTTTATTTTTTTATCAGAACTATGTAATAAGATATTAAAAAATATATATTATAGATAGAATTTTGTCTTAAATTATCGTATTTGTATCAGAACTTATCAATTAATTTGTTTACTTTTTACAATAATACATATATATCTGATGTACCAAATCAAGGTTAAAAAAAAAATTAAAAGAAAAAAACCATACACTATCAATAAAGATGTTACATCATGGAATTCTCGTTTATGCATGTAAACAAGTAGGCATAGCCAACGAGGGTGGAGCTACTAAGATTATGTAGTAGGAGAGGGAATTTGTTAACTTAGTTTACAAGAGCTTAAATGATATTTTAACGGAACAGATATCCATATCTCAGTGTTGTGAGAAAATCCCACAAACATGCCTAACAAATTTTGTTAAATGATCTACCTACAAGTCGAAACTTTCAGCATCCAACGATATTCTAATGAGTAATCTCAATATCTCCCAACTTCGTATTCTTATATTTTACATCAAATATTTGGCAGCATATATATATATCCCACTTCATATATATATATATATATCAAATTGTGTGATACCAACTAAAAGAAACGTTGTTGACCTTATAACATCTTAATTATGATTAGTGCTAATTAAAGCCTGGTCAAAAATTTGTCATTGTCATTGAAACTAAAAGTACTCAGCAAACTTGGCAGTTGTAATATCACTATTTTCTAAACTCGTATTTTCGGATTTATATCAAATATTTGGCAGTACGTACCCAATTTAGCTAACCAAACTAAGCTGGTTAAGTGGTTTTCCTCCAAAAACAGTTTGGTTTCAAAGCAACGTCTGCAAATTTTTTTCTTTTTTTTTTTTTTTTTTTTTTATCTTTGAACAACTTGATAATATATTTGGCTCCGATCCCATTCAAATTTTAATCTAAAGAGTCAGCTTCCACAGAAAGCAATGTGAATTGCCTAGAAACTAAACCTATGTTTGTCAAATAGTGTGAATCATCAAACTTTCAAAAGAAACCCCCCAAACCCACTACAAATGAGCGAGCAAAAGTCTCGTTTTGGGGGACAATGCTGTGAAATGAACCAACCAAAAGACGGAAATTTTCCCACTAGGAAAGCAACGAAGCTTCCTTCTCTCTTTGGGAGACCTTTACACTCCCTAATATATATATATATATATACATGTATATTAATATGCCACTACCTCTCCAAGTACTCTTGCAATTAAAAACTTAAAAATGTACCCCAATTCAATGGACCATTGAAAATCTATGATTTGCTTGAGCAAGTTTGAAAAAAAAAAGAAATAGTAATAAAAATTTTTCAACAAAGAAAGTATTACGGACAAAAAAAATAATTAAGAGCATTATCCATATTAAACACTATGATTAATAAATTATGAGTTTCATGATAAATCATAGTATTCAAAGCCGCTCATATTTTTTAGCATGGTTAAAAAAAAAAAAATTAAGTGCTACAACCAGTAATTTATTTGGATACTGCCATGTCATGTGGGCCCACAATAAGTAGGCCCATCTCGAAATGAATACTGAAAAATGTATATGTGGTCCCGGGGTGTTACCGGCTGGGCAGGTTTTATTAGGTGGCGGTTTACAAACTTAAAGGCAACATTTAAAAGAAAAAATAATTACCGCTCGTGTGCCGCTACCTGCCGTGGCCGTCACAGAACTGGCGGTAGCCGGTAATTGCGGACGCTTGCCTCATTGACCCATTTTCTGAGTCTCTGACGTGTCAGTTTCCACTTACTCTTTTCCGAAAGTTGAAAAAAGTGCAAAAAAATAAAAAATAAAAATAAAAAATAAAAAACAGGTTTTTATCTCTTTTTCGGCGGAGACCGTTGATTGCGGTTGAGAATAAAGCACTCTGACAAAGGGGACCCAACTTTTTGACCACATCTTCCTTTGTCATTTTTCTCTTTTACCCTTTTCTTTTTCCTTAATCGCATTACCTTTATATGTATTTAAATATAATACATTATATATAATTTATATTAAATAAAAATATTTATATTATATTATATATAATATGATTAATAAAAATATAAAAATAAAAATATATTATTATATTTAAATTATAGTATAATTAATATTTAAATAAAATATTTTTATATTCATATAAAAATGTATTATATTTATACACGATACAATAAACAAACATAAACATAAGCTAAATATTTTAAATATTTTTAAGGGCAAGTTTTTTTTTTTCCTAACCCAAATAAAAAAGAAAAGAAAAGAAAAAAAAGCTTTATTATTGTTTTACCCGGTTCTGTCGGTGGAGCCAATAATAATAATAATAATATTTCAGATAAGAAAAAAAAATTTTTTTAAAATTGGCGCGGGTGTCTATTTGTCGAATTGTCAGACGTTCAAATTGAGGTTTACAGTTCAGTTTCGTTAGAAATCATGTTCGTGGAACCTGTTCTTGGCTAAGCCTCACCGCCACCTTCACATCGTTATGATTTTGCAATTACATTCCTGTCCTTGCTCTTTCTTCTTCTTCTTCTTCTTTTTTTAAGTTAATATTATATTTTTTCTTAAAATTTGCTACGTTTTCTTATTTGATGGTCAAGAATAAACAATATGTCATGTAATTAAGATCATGCAATTACATTCTTGTCCTTGCTCTTTCTTCTTTTTTTTTTTTTTTGTCATTTTTTTCTGTAGTGATCCATCAATAAAACGAGGACATAAAAAACCTTAACTAATTCAACGTAGAAAGATAAAATCAAAGGACATTAACCCATTCGTGATATTTGAAAAATTAAAATTTTCCACTTGTTCAACGTAATATATTCTATATCTAGGAACCAATGGTTAAGTTCTAGCCATCCATAAGATCGTATTCACTAAACAGTGCATGCGTTGTTAACATCACATAATAGTTCAAGTGGTATAGCATTTCTTATATACATATATATATGTATATATAAAAGAAAGTAATATATCATTGTCGAAAAAGGAAAAAAAAAAAAAAAAAGGGAAAAGAAAAGGTGTAGGACCCTACTTTAGACTGTGGAAACAGTTAAATTACATAATAAGTTTGGAACATCTTGACATATCTAGTTTATTATCCTAGCAGATGTGGGACAAATATTTTTTAGTATCATTATATTTAAATGTAATGTAATTTTATATTAAATGTAAAATTTTACATTTAAATATAATCTTTTTTAATAGTGTTACGAAAACAATTATTATTCAAAAGTTTTTTAAAACAATCATATCAACTTTTCAATTTTAAAATACTTTTCATCCAAACACATATTTTATTCAAATACAAAACAAATACTTTTCAATCAAATATAACACTTAAAAAATAAATTTTATTCAAATGTAATGCATTTATCAAATGGCCAATTACATTCCTGATATTATTCTTGTTTTTGTTTGAAGATGTTTTTATCTTATTGTTATGGCATTATTTTTGTTTTTGTTTGAAGATGTTATTGTTGCATCTTATTACGTAATAGACACTCTTTTCAGGTAAATAGTGAACTCATTTGGTTAGAGGATACTCCTCTTCAATAAAGTTTGTTTATTGCATTGGATTCTCTTAGCAAATCTATAATAGAGCATAATTTCTATTAAAAAAAAAAACACATACACACACAATTAGTAGGGTATTTTTATCATCCAGAAAATCTCTTCTCAAAAGCTAGTTACTTGTGATAACCCCACCACAGATTCAATATATTTTCTTGTTTCAAAACAAGATCTTGTTGTACTACCTTCAAAGTAAGTATTTCTTCAACTCTTTAACAAAATATATATATATTTCTTTGATTAGCAAATGCATTTTATTTCATCGATACAATTATTAGTGACGAAATGTGACGGGTGGAGCGTAATCATGTAACTCCACAACAATTAAATTATTATTTTATTTTTCCCTGCCATTATTTGAATTTCAATTATGAGCAAAAGATGTGTACGTACATATATTAAGCTTGGTACACGTGAATTTGCCAGGAAAAAAAAAAAGGGGGGGGATTTTCCAACTCTATAGGGAGCAACAAAAATAATGTCACGACCCGTGCAAATAATATTTTCAGACAACGCGTATCTAACAGTACTGTAATAAAGGTTTCCCCTGCAAGAGTTGGTAGAAATTAATGCTTGCGTATCTTCCAAATCACCGAGACAGTAACTAAACAATCTCCTAAGTTAATAGAATTGGGCAATGACTTTAGTGTGAGGTTGTACGGTTTGGTCGATGTAACATTAAAATTAATGTAATGTAAAATAAGGGTGGCGTTTAGTAAACACGTATTATATTTTAATTGTATTTGAATGAAATTTATTTTTTAAATATTATATTTAGTTGAAAAATATTTGTTTTGTATTTGAATAAAAAGTATTTTAGAGTTGAAAAGTTGATGTGATTGGTAAAAGTAGAGATAAATAGTGGAGTTGAAAAGTTGATGGGATTATTTTAAAAATGTTTTAAATAGTAATTGTTTTCGTAGCACTGTTACAAAATTTGTGTTTGGTATAAAATTATATTGCATTTAAGTAAAATTAAAATGTAATTCTTTTACTAAACGACACCTAATTTATTAATGTTTATTTTTTTTTATTGATACACAAGTTGTAAACAATAGAAAGTTACATATATAAGTTATATTTCACTATATTCGTTATATATAAGTTATATAAGTAAACAAGTAAATCAATTATTAGTTATATAAATAAAAATAATAATTATATTCGATAGATTAATACAACCATTAGACTTAAAAACAATCCCTTTATAATTGATCCCTTTAACACTATATATATACAAATGTGTGTCTAAATATATATATAATTGATCTCTTAACAGTATATATATACATATGTGTGTCTAAATTTATATATATATGTATTAAATCTCTATTTCACATGGGACAGCAGAGTAGAGATCATTCACAATCTGAATTAGACACTTTTTTCTCCGCAAGTTCTATGGTATGAAAAAAAGGTATTTGAATGGAAAACGTGGGGTTCGTTTTTATTACAAAATTTACGATTCGAAAAGCAACTGGTGAATGCAGTAATGTGAAGCCCGGATTTGTGCCACTAATGTTTGCTGTTGGACGTTCTTCAATTCATTTTTTCCCCCCCACTTCCTTTTTAAAGTAGAAGCTGGAGAGGTTTGCGCAGGATTCTGCCTACTGCCACACTGCCACAAAATCTGAAGTTTAATGCAAAAATAATTCAGGTGTGTAGAAGTTTGTAAACCAATATTTTATGTAAACAATGGTTCAAATTGGAGTTATTCTTGATTTTTGCAGTTCAAAGATGATAGCTTTGTATTAGTCTTGAACTTAGAATAAGTTAATTGATAATTTCACTTGTTACACATGTTTAATTGACTTCTCCTAAGAACGAGACAATGGATCAAAATGCATGTAACAAGAAATGAATTCATGACTCTCTTTATTAATGCATCAGAGGTTGAATTTTTTATATGTATATTTAAATATATATTTGAATTAGTGAGTTATGTATTTTATCATATAAAGACCTTTGTAAATTGTTGATAAAGGCATATATTAGTCTATATTTTTCTTTTATTTGTGGTTATAATATATTCTAAAAGTGATATAAATGAGAGTGTAAAGACACTATTGATTTTCTTTATTCTTGACAAAAAAAATTATACACTATATTGCTAGATTTTTAAGATATAGGTTGTTTAATCTTATCCTACTGTGAAGTATAAACCAATGTGTCTCGCGTACAAGGATGATTCACAAGTTTACACAAATGCATTTTAAGTTTCTTAGCCTTAAGCCTACTTTTCTACTCATTTTAATTTTGAATAACTCCACCACAAGACAAGGAAAATCATGAAAACTTGGTACTTGCACGAAAGTACAAACCTCTAGTGTGAAGACATTTTCGTCTACATCTCAGTTTAGGCATTCCCCCATCACTGGCATTTCAAGCTTAAGATTAGTAATATGTAATTTATGAAAATTCTATGATAAAGTATTGTACAATTTTGAATTATTCGATCAATATTAAATTAAAGAAAAATACACAAATAAGAAAATACCTTAACAATAAGGTGTTTTCATCCTCTATCACAAAATTTTCACTTTTAATATTCACAAATACTTATCCATATTTAGTATAAAAATATATAGGTTACAAACATAAACCGCAATGGAGAGAAAAGAGAAGAAAAAGGCCTGGAAATTTCGGAAGCTAATTCAAACGCATCCTCCTCCAATGGATGAAGCTTCCTTGGTATGAGAGAATTTACCTTTTCACATCTGCCACAAATTAACAACACCGTTTCTTGGGAAATAGGAAACTACGAAGGAAACGACACAAATCCAAGAACAAGAAGATATAGGGCAAAGCACCATTAGTTTTTTGTTCACAATTTCTTCAGGTTTGGACACGTGGAGTTTCCGATTCCCCACATATAGGACCCAAAAAAAAAAAAAAAAAAAAAGAGAAGAAATAATGGGATTCATATTCATATAATCCAGTAAACTGACCTGGATCCAAAGTTCTTCTCCATCCCCAAAAGTTTACCACATTCTCTGGTTTCTTTTTCATTTTTTTTTTTTTTACTAAGTAGTTAACCAACTAAATGAATGTGACAAAAAAATAAATATTAACAAAGTACAACCTGTTTGGTAGGAGAAGTTCGAAAAAAGAAAAGAAAAATGAAAAATCACTGCTTTATGGTTGCTGAGAAACAAAGGGGTCACTGGTCAGTTGGTAAGTCGGTCAAACTTACATTTTTCATTTTCCCCATATGCATATATCGAGCGGTGAACTTATAAAAGAAATAGATAGTTCAGAAGAGGTCAACGAGTTTTCCAAACTCACTGCCCATGATCAATCACAACCCGCCATGAAGTTACTGACGTTTGTGTAAACCACAAAACGACTGCACATTTGCTAAGCAAACGACACTTGGCACCTAGGAAAGAGCCAGGGCCAATGTAGGTAATTCGCCATATGGCCACAGATACGACTCTTGGCATAATAGACAGTGGTAAAATGGGTAATACGCTTTTCCTTTTTTTTTTTTTTTTTTTTTGGGGGGGTGTGGGTGTGTTGTGGTGTGGAACAAAAGACAGTTTTCCTCTTGGAAACTTTTTTGACCCTCCCACGTATAGTTATAAATCTCACTTTCAACTTTGTGGTTTTGGATAGAAAAAAAAAAAAAAACAGTGTTAGAGAATATATCTATAATTCAAATTTTTTTAATATCAATTTACATACTATATTTTTATTAATATATATAATTAATTAAGGTGATAATATTTTAAATATTTAAAAATAAAAAATAAATCTTATATCATATAAATTAATACTTAAAACTTAAGATTAAAATATATGTTCTAGCATTTTTTTTAAAAATGTAAAAAACTTTCTAATTTTGGTAATCCACAAACCTTAGTGATCCATTAAACCCCACAAAGTTGTCCATCATGATAATTAATAAACAAACCCTTTTCAACAAACAATTATTATAGGAGGAAAGGTATAATTTCACTATAACTCTTATAAAATTTAATTTTATATGAAAAATGTGAAGGTTATTTTTATAAAGTTAGATAAATAATTAATATTAAATTTAAAAAACACTCATAACACTAAATAAAATAAATATAATAGTATAATGTGTAATGTAAAATTATAGTCTTATCCTTGTTTTAATAATTTTTACCATACACAGACTAAAAAAATATTAGTTTTAATTTGGCATTTTCTTTTTCTCCGGTGGTGATTTTTTTTTTTTTTTTTTTTTTTTCTGATAAATGTCGTGATTTTCTTTTCAACCAGTACATTAAATCTACACCGACCCTTACTATAAAGAGCCAGGGAACACCCACATGACCCTGCTCCTTTCCTCAACCGTTTCCAGCCCTCCAAAAAAAAAATAATAATAATAATAATTAAATAATTTTCATATCAATAACAAATAAAAAAAATAATATGTTAAATTTATTGCTTTCTGCCAAAACTGGTCACTTGGCCTCCCCTTCTGCTCCTCCATATATAGAGGGTTGAGCTCTTTCCCTTCTCTACACTTTCCCTCTCACCCCTTTCAAAGCATCTTTTTCTCTCTCTCTCTCTCTGTCTTTTTGTCCATAGTTTACTTTTTCTTTGGTGGGTTTATCAGAAATGTTTAGCTGATAAACGAAACTACCCACATTGTCAATCCTCTTACACTAAGAAGAAATGATAATGTGCCTCACCTTCACATCCTAAAAAATACCATTTTTCAAAACACACATTTAGAAAGAAAATTTTCTCTCAGTTTGAACCGATCTGTAAACAGATCAGAGTGTTTTTCATTTTCTTTTTTTTTCAGCATTTGGGTTTGTTTCAAATGGAGAAGTCTGTGAAACTCGTTTCTCTGTTTTTGGTCCTCTGTTTTCCGTTTGCTCTGGCCGGCCATGACTACGGCCAGGCTCTGAGCAAGAGCCTTCTCTTCTTTGAAGCTCAAAGATCCGGTTATCTCCCCCATAACCAGAGAGTCACCTGGAGATCCAATTCTGGCCTCAACGACGGAAAAGCCAGTGGGGTATGTCTAAAAAACTAACAGAACAAAAAACAAGAAACAGAGCAAAACAGAACAAAGTTATATGTTCTTAAATTGTACCTTTTTTTTGTTTTGTTTTGTTTGCGTTTTAGGTGGATCTGGTTGGAGGGTACTATGATGCAGGGGACAATGTGAAGTTTGGGTTACCAATGGCGTTCACGGTGACGATGATGTCGTGGAGTATCATTGAGTATGGCCAGCAAATGGCGGCTAGTGGTGAGCTTGGTCACGCCATGGACGCTGTTAAGTGGGGCACTGACTACTTCATCAAAGCTCACCCCCAACCTTACGTCCTCTATGGAGAGGTGACTTTTGTTTTTTGCTCTTATTCTACTTGTTTAAACAACGGTTTTAATCAAAACAGGAAAAATTAAAGACAAAGAATAACAGCAATTATAGTTTTGTTTGTTGCCCAATTGATTAAAATCCCATATCTTTTTCAGTTGTTGTCGTTTTTAAAGGGGTTAATTGGGTTTTGCTTTTGTTTTTGTGGTTAGGTGGGAGACGGGAACAGTGACCACTACTGCTGGCAGCGACCCGAGGACATGACGACCGACCGACACGCTTACAAGATCGACCCGAGCAACCCCGGCTCGGATCTCGCGGGAGAAACCGCCGCAGCCATGGCCGCCGCTTCCATCGTCTTCCGCCGCTCCAACCCCGCCTACTCCGCTGTCCTCCTCCGACATGCCCACCAGGTCTTTTCTTTTATTCTAGCGTTGATATTACACACCCTTTTTCATTTTTTATGATGTTGACCGTGGCGGAGCATAGTGGGGCGCGGCCGTTCTAAAATTCTTTCGCTGTTTTATTTTTACCTTAAATATTTTATATTTTTAATACTTTATCCTTGTTAAAAATAAAAAATCCTCATTTAATATATATTATTCATATTAAAAATTAAAAATTATCACGTAATCTTTATTTAAAATTAATTATATTAAAAAAATTTATTATTTTTATACCCTATTAAAATTAAAAATTTTCGTATAACGTCCAAAAAATGAATTTTAGTCAGCATCCTCTTTAAAATAAGGTTCTAGTTCCGCCCTGACATTGACACACTAGAACGGTGTGACGATATTGACACCACTAAAATGGTGTGACTAGAATGTGGATGAACAAAGTAACCACTAAGGTTAACATGCTTTTGTTCTTCTTGTTGTCTTGGTCGTGTTTGGACAAAGTGCTTTTTTACTGTTTTGTCGAATCAAAAAAAGGATTTCCCAACTTTTTTTTTTTTTGGCCACAGGAACTGTCCTTTTCCATTGTTTTAATAGTTATTTTAATTTGTCATGTCTATTTTTAAAATACCCACATAAAAAATTTAATATATAACATATAAATATGCCTTTTTGAGAATTTAATTTAAAATGTGATAACAGGTATATAATGTAGGATATATAATTTAGGATAATTTTATATTTAATTCTAATTTAGGATATATAATTCGAAACTGCATCTTAAATTAAAAAAATAATTTAATCTGAATTACAACAGTATCTATAATCAATATTAAAAAAAGTGAAAATTCTCTTTTCTTATTTTATTTCATTTTTGAAGAAGCTTTCAAGGAAAGATGATTTTGGGAAAACAAATGAAACAGTGTCTGGAAGAAGAAAAGAAGACTTCTTTTTTTTTTTTTTTTGAGTTGGGGCGTGGGTGGACCACTGCAAGTAGAACAAAGGACTCTAGTCTTGCTCTAATGCGCCGTATCCGGCGTAGGTTAGCTTAGGTGCGGGATAATTCGCTGAACTGACTGTCACGCCTGACTCCTTTTGTGTCGCTTTTTTAAAAACGCGCGATAGGCGTACGATAGCAATATCGTTGCAGTTAATGAGGCAATTGTGTGGGCCCCCAACCTATCCTTTTGTCAGACGGTCGTTGCTACCTACCAACCACCGTAATTTCGGCCCCGTGAAAAAATTTTAATATTTAATGTCCTTAATTTAATGTAGTTGTTGGTTAATTATTTTTAGTTTAATTTGATTTATATCAGGATTATGAAAATAAAAATAATTTATATTAAAATAATAAAAATAGATATAAAAAATAATAAAAAAGAGTAATTAATTTAATTTTGGCCGTCCATCACGCCGAGTGTGTTTTTTCAACCGTACTGATGCATTGTCCGGCCGGATCCTAACCGTCCACGTGTAAGATCCATAATAAGTGCGATTTTCATGTGCTACATCACGTGCTAGTGCTGTCGGTGGATTCGTAACGGCCATAAACAGACTCGCCCACCTTATCTTTTCCTCTCCCAATTTTTTTTTTGTTTGCCAATAATACCCTTCTGATGTTGTTAGAATTACCACCGACTTAAATCTAACGGCCCTTATTTGTCTCCTTTTCTTATTTTATATTTTCAGCTGTTCGATTTCGCCGACAAGTACAGGGGCAAATACGACAGCAGCATCAGTGTGGTCCAAAAATACTACCGCTCCATTAGCGGCTACAATGTAAGTAAATGTTACTTTGGGCTTCTTAAATGGGCCGAGTTGGACTTTTCATAATTGGGCCTGTTGTGTGTGTGAAACAGGACGAGCTGTTATGGGCTGCTGCGTGGTTGTACCACGCCACTAACAACCAGTACTACTTGAACTACTTAGCTAACAATGCTGAGTCCATGGGTGGAACTGGTTGGAGCATGACTGAGTTTGGTTGGGATGTCAAGTATGCTGGTGTTCAGACTCTTGTTTCCAAGGTACGTTTCTGTTACATATGGGCCCACCTACTAGGATCAACAAACATATAATGCTCTGATTCGAAGTTGTTAAAGTTAGCGACGCTGTTAATATTAAATTATTCGAACCATCAATGATTTAGAGTATTTTAATGTTAATAATGTTGTTAATTTTAACAAGTTTGAGTGGACATTTTCAGCAATTACTTTAATTTTAGCAGTCTAAATTTGTGGTTTAATTTGTGGCTTGTCCCTGTACTCAGATTTGTTAGTAGTTGATTTGTTGATAACGTTACGAAATTTCAACAAATTTGAGTTATGGAGCTCCTATTTGGAAGACTAGTACTATTGCATGGCAATATGCAAGGTTAAGTAGCTTTGGTGCAGCATTGCTTATGCTAACATTAAGCTAATGTTTATGTCATACTGCAGTTCCTAATGCAAGGAAAGGCAGGTCGCTACGCATCGGTGTTTGAGAGGTACCAAGAGAAGGCAGAGTACTTCATGTGTTCTTGCATGGGCAAGGGCACTCGCAACGTGCAAAAGACCCCTGGTGGTCTTATTTTCAGGCAGAGATGGAATAACATGCAGTTCGTCACAAGCGCTTCTTTCTTGGCCACTGTCTACTCTGACTACCTCGCCTCCTCCGGGAAATACCTCAAGTGTGCCTCCGGTACCGTCCCATCATCGCAGCTTCTCTCCTTTGCGCAATCTCAGGTAATCAAAAAAATTGAACATTTTGACCTCTAATGAGGATAAGTATGATGATTGTTGTTGTTGAAAAGTTGATTGGAAATATTAACTTCTCAGGTGGACTACATTCTTGGGGACAACCCGAGAGCCACTAGCTACATGGTGGGATATGGAAACAACTACCCTCGCCAAGTTCACCACAGGGCTTCTTCCATTGTTTCTTACAAGGTTAATCCTAAGTTCATTGCGTGCCGAGAAGGTTATGATAATTGGTACACCAGGAAAGCCAGTGACCCGAATCTCCTCACCGGCGCCCTTGTTGGTGGCCCTGATGCTTATGACAACTTCGCCGACGAAAGAGATAACTACGAGCAGACGGAGCCTGCCACTTACAATAATGCTCCTCTTCTTGGAATTTTGGCTAGACTAAGTGGTGGTCGTGGAGGGTATAGCCAGCTCCTACCAGGTAAGTATCTTGGTTATTATTATTATTTTTTAATCTTCTTAATAGCCCCTTATTTTGTGCTTTTTCTATCTACCTGAATTTTTGTTGATTAATAAATTTCATTTTTCAGAGGTTGTTCCAGCACCTAAACATGTTACCCCTCAAAAACCAGCTCCAATGCCCAAAACAAGTCCAGCAACTCCAGGTACTTTAGTTTTTTTTTTTACCACAACTATGCTTATATATATATATATGCATGCATGCACGTGTATACGAAAGTGCAATCTGACTAAGGAGCTTGTTTTGCAGTTTCATCTTCCAGTCCAATTTCCATAACACAGAAAATGACAACTTTTTGGAAAGCCAACGGAAAAAGTTACTACAGGTACTCCACAGTGGTGACCAACAAGTCCTCACAGAATCTCAACAACTTGAAGCTTTCAATATCCAAGCTCTATGGCCCAATTTGGGGTCTCACAAAGTCTGGTGATTCCTACACTTTCCCATCATGGATCAACTCTTTACCCGCTGGAAAGAGCCTCGAGTTTGTCTACATTCATTCTACTTCTCCGGCTGACATCTCAGTCTCAAGCTACACATTAGCCTAAAGAGGTGAAAAACTCAACCACACACAGCAAAGAAGTTCTCAGTTTCTGGGGTTGAAATGTACGATTTGTGCAGCTATACAAATGCAGTCCAGGGAGGTCTTTTTTAATCCTTATTTTTTTTTTCCTAATCTTTTCTTTTTCTTTTCCTAAGTTTTTTTCTTGTGATTTGGGATATGAGTAGGCTATAGGATTAAGAGTAGGTTAAATAAGCTTGAAGGCTGGGGAAAGAAAGGAGTGAAGAGACAGTTTAAGAAAAGTGCTCATCCTCGTTCTACTCCAGTACACTATTTATATAGACAGATTTGAGAGAGAGAGAGTGACAGTGAAAAGAGTGAGAGTTGCGAAGTGAAATGGACTATAAAACTGATTTCAAGAAGTCTTCATTTCAATCGTGCTTCAGAGCAGCTTCGGATGTCGTTTCTTTTTTGTTTCTTTGTTTTTTTGTTTTTTTTCTGGTGTTCTGATGTTGTAACCTTTGCAACAGTTTCATTTTATTTCAATATGAATATGAATATAGTTTGTGCAACTACTTGTCTCTATTTGCTTTCCTATGGCACACCAACTCTCTAACACACTTGTGCTATAATTGTGGCAACAAATGGAAAAACTAAATGTAAACCAAATAAAGTCAAATGAGATCGGTTATTACCCAACAGCGAAGATTATAACTTAATAATAATTTCACACTAATCATTTCAATTCCTCGTTCCCAATTTCAAGGAACAAAAACAAAACCAATATTCAAACAAATGCAATCCTCTGTCTGATTGGCAAAGGCAATTACAGTCACTTTATCTAACGTCTCCACAAACTCATCATTACATACAAGATTCTGAATCTTAACATATGTTTAGTGAACACTTTTTTTTTTATTGCATTTAAATGCAATGCAATTTTCCCCTAAATACAAAAGTATTTCATTCAAATACTAATCACATCACATTTTAAATCCAACACAATCACTATTTATTATTTCACTTTTTCTATTACCTTTATTAATTACATCGTATATTCTCTCTCTCCTTTTTTTTCTCTCTACTTTTACCCATCACATCACATATTTATTATTAAAATACAATTCAAATACTTTTTATCCAAATACACATTACATTCAAATACAATGCTAATACTTTTCCTCCAAATACAAATTACATTCAATGCATTGCATTCAAACGCAATGCAAATGCAATGCGTTCACCAAACAAAGCATTAATGCCGTGTTAAATAAATTTTGATAAATTCATTTGCCAAAACTATTTTAACGGAAGAGGGTGTCTAATTCACATATAAACTTCGTTACAAACTTAGCAGTCTAACAAAACCACGAAAGAGTTTTATTTATCATTCTCTTCCAGACTAGACATCTCTATACAACCATTTATGAAAAAGAAAGATTTGTGCACATCAAGTGATCAACTCTTCTAACGATGCAGGAAAAAACTCTTAAGGTTTAAAACAGAATGAAGACGTAACAAAAAAATCATCAAGGAAAGCTCTTCAGATCCACAACTACGACACTGATATTGTCTTTGCTTCCCCGAGCTATTGCTAGTTCGGCCAGCAATGCTGCAGCCTCCGCAGCGGTACCACTTCTGCTCAACCCATCCAAATACCTTCTCCTGATTTGCCCGTTGAAGCACTTTCTTACAACCTCAGTGGCAAACTCATTTGACACTACGTCCCATAGTCCGTCACTTGCTATTACAAGAAACTGATCCGATTTGGTACGCTCCCAGACAGTGACCTCAGGTTCGGAGATCACATATGGCTTCAAATAATGATCGCCTGAATCATGAAAATGACGCTTTAAACCACAAAAAATTATTTGAGATAGTAATAGCCTAATACATTACTCTTTATGTTAGAATAAACTGAGCCAAATGGATCCCCACCAGCTGAGACATTCAAAAGCCAGAGTCTGCCTTTACCTGTATGCTACAGGTCTTAAAACAAATACAGCAGTAGCAACAGTTACTAGCATTCACGATATATTTATGTTGATACAAAAATGTACTAAAAACATTGTTCATTGTATTGTCGCCCAATGCCTAAAAATAAATGTGAAGTTCTTAACGTACCTATTGATCTTGAAGTAGCAAGAACTCCCAGGACGCGGCATCCATTCCAGTTTATGATTCTTCCTCCTGCAGCCTCGACTCTCTCCCTCTCATCAGGTCGGTCAGGCTGTGCAAGCAGTTTATCAAATAAGAAAAATTGTGCATGAGAAACCTCATGATGTAAATTCACTCTATCAAGCACAACCTGCATATGCAATCACTTCAGAAGTGCGGTGGGCTCATTATCTCTCTGATCATATACGTACTCAGCAAAAGTTGCATAAATTGGATACAAAAAATTACCAAAAAACAAAGAAACCAATACTACCATATAAGATATGGGGAAAAGAAAAGGAAAAAGAAGCCTGATTTCTCTCTTCAAGCATATGAAATTTTAAGTAAACTTACTAATCATCACAACCAACTTTTTTACCTATCATAGACATATGTATAGTTAATCAGTAAACTATTTTTTTTTTCGAGGGAAATTATTATATTTCTAACTGATCAAAACAATGAGGATTACATCCTTCAGGAAACTAAAAAAGTAAGGATATTATCAACGTAAACAAAAGATTCAAGAGAAAAAAATAAATAAATAACAATTTCCCATATATATTGTATACATGTTTAGCCCCCTATTTGTGGACAACAAAGTTTTAGAGGTTAGATTTGAAATGAGTAAAAAAAATATGCATTTGATTAAAATGAATTATTTGAAGTGAAAAAAAATGTATATCTTAAATTGTATTTGGAGAAAAAAAAAACTTTATTTCCTTGTTTTTAAAATTTTATATAATTAAAAAATATATATTATTTCAGTTTAAATAATAAAAATATTAACTTTTAAAATTTATTTTGAGATTTTGAAAATGAGAAATAGAGGTATGAAAAAGCAAGTACCGAAATTGGAGTAAAAAGATAAAAAAAGATTTGAAAAGTGTTTTCAAACACTCTCTCGAATAGAGGCTTATTGTACAATATACAATATGTAAAATTCTATAGATTTGTAACAGAGAATTCTTATCTAAACCTCTCTCATGAGCTATAAACTAAGACAAAATTAAAGTACTTGTAGATTCACGGAATTTCGAGACACCCATATAGAATAATTAAGATAAAATTTTTAGTATGCAAGTAGATCCTTTATGGCGTGACAAATGAGTGAAATACTATGGTTATAAATAAATTTAAAATAATTATACATTTAATTTAACAATGAATGATGAGTTTGACCCCTTCATCCTGATTAAAAAATGCGAATAATTTACTTGTAAAAATAATAAGAAATAACAAAAATAAGAAAAGGCTTTTGCGTCACCTTGTGGTCACGTGACAAGGGCACGGAACCACCGTCGCGACGCAACACCGCCCTAGAATCACCGCAATTGGCCACCACCACCACCCCCATCCCCACAATGACGACCACCGCCGTGGACCCCACCGTGTTCAACCCCACAGCCCGATCACCGCCGCCGCCGCCACCCGCCTCCTCCTCCTCCTCCACCGTTCGACCGCCTCCGACCTCCTCGTCCATCTTCCGAAAGCACGTCCTCATCACCTTCTCCCAATCCACCGCTCCCCCGCCTCCGCACGATTCTTTCACCTTCCCCTCCACCTCCTCCTCCAGGAGCCGGTGAAGCCGATCGCGGCACGCATTCGCCACTCCCGACCCTCCGTGGCCGTCGTACACCGCGAAGAACTGGTACGAATCGAACTCCGCCACCGCCACCGCGTCCTCCATCTTTTTCCGCCGTCCGATCACCGAGGTCCACCCATGCGACAAGCACTTCAACCTCCTAATCCCTCCTTCGCCGTCGTCGCTTTCCTCCAACTCTCTACCGGTTCTCCCGATCATCCTCCAGTCGGACGATTCAGACAGCGGCGAGTCCCGCTGGCTCGAAGCCTTCGACGGAACCGCCGAGTCCTCGCGCGAGTTGATCTCGCCGATGCTTCTTATTCTCTGGCTCGTAAAGAAACCCTCCAAACGCGACTCTATCTCCTTCGGATTTAAGTTCTCCATGGACCTCAACAGAGCGCTTAGCCGCTTCCGACGAACACAATCTTTCGCTTTCAAATCTCCAATTACCTCAATCTCCACCTTATCCGAGCCTGACTTGACGTTCCTCAGCGTTTCTTTTCATCAATTTTCCGTCATTTTCTCTCTCGATTCTCTCAGGAAGATCGTTTTTTCAGTCTACCCGAAGGAGGAATTTTGAAAATCTTATAAGCTGGTGGAGAAGAAATCTGGACCGTTGAAATGGGGATGGTCCCTTGGATATAGGCCACCTGGTTCTCGTACGGGCGGTCTTTTTACGGGAATAATCCGTGGTTTTGAGGATGACGTGGACGACTTAGATTGGAAAAAGGACACGTGGCGTGCGGATTGAGGTGGAGGTTTTGGGATTTTGGCGGGAGTTTGTGATTTGGAAGAGGTGGGGCTACGCTAAGTAGGACATGCTTGATCTTTCAAATGATTGCGTGGCGTTTCTCCATTTTGGCGGTGCTAGCCTTTTGAAAGATGCTTTAGCTGACATTTAAATAACGCTTTTTCACTTAATTTATTTGGCATATTCATTTAAAAAAAATTTTTTTTTTATTTTTTTAAATTTTTATTTTTATATCTAAATATTAAAAGTTTTTTATTTTTAGAAAATAAAAAAAGAATTCTTTTTAGAAAACAAAATTTTTTTACTCATCTAAACAATTTACATTTAAAAAAAAAAATTCAAACAACTATTTAGAAAATATATTTAAGAAAAAAACTGTTTAGAGTGAAAAAATATAAAATTTAAAAAATTTATTTAAAAAAATTATCAATATAGATATCATTTCATTCCCCTCGAAATTTTATGCAATTCAAAAAAAAAACATCTCATTTAGATTTGTATACGTAAAATTATAAACTTTTAAAGTTTAAAAGTTACTGTAGTGTTTTAGATATGCGAATAGGGAAAAGTGATAACGAAGTGGAATAAAGAATATGTTTTTGAGATTTTTTTTTTTGGAGTTCTAAATGACCCATAAATATTAAATATATTTGGATGAAAAGTATTTGTATTGCATTCAAATATAATGTTTGTTTAGATAGAAAAATATTTGAATTATATTTAAATATTGAGTTTGTAATGTGATTAATAAAAGTATAGAGAAAAAGAGAGGGAAAAAGAAAGTATGTGACATGATTGATAAAAATAATAGAAAAAGTGAAATAATAAATAGTAATTGTATTTAATTTAAACTGTAATGTGATTGAAATTTCAATACAATACTTTTCTTTTAAATGAAAATCGTATTGTATTTGAACGCAATATGAATGCAATGCGATAATCAAATGAGGACTTAGAAAATCAACGATATTAAACATCACACTAATAGAGATATAAGTTTCACTTATGGATTCTGAGGCTCACCAATTTATTAGTAAATGATGTTAAACATTATTAATGTTCCTTAGTATGATTTTAAACTAGACTTTCTAATTTACTTTTACCTTTTTAAAAGAGTAAGTAAAAAAATTATATCTAGTTTGAACTTTGATTTCAAAATTTCATTTTAAATCTTTATTTTAAAAGTAAGCTTAATTTAATGATTTTTTTTTTGCATATATACATATTTATATTTGTTAAATTTTAAATAATTGTTCATTTTATTAACTTATAAATATCTTAAGATTTCAGCTGAACAATATAGTCGATTGATAAGAAAAAAATTACAAGTAAAACGAAATGCGATTTTAACTATTTTTGCCTAAAATCAGTTATCACAAAGTTTTTCTAAATTATACTTATTTTCTTACAATTGTTGTAAAATATAATCAACAAAAATAATTTGTATCGTGCAAATTATTGGCTATTGAATCATGTAAATATTTTAAGAGCAAGAAAACCTTTTGATCAAATTAACTAGAATAAATGGGACATATTCATTAAAAATATTTAAATAAGAGAAAATTAAAAGAATAAAAAAATACATTCAAAAATGTAAGAATTAAACTAAGGGGGAGTTTAGGGGAATTTTTAGAAATTTATTTTTGAAGATATTGGTTTTGGAAACCAGATATAATTTTAGAGATTGTGTTTGAGATAAAAGTTATTGAAAAATTTTTTTTATAAAAATTAGTATATAAATATTAAAAATATTGATAAAAAAGAAGTTTTTTAGGAATTCGTGCATTATTGGTAAAGAAAGAAAACTGAGCTAGTGTTTGGGACACAAATTTTTTTAGCATTGCATTAATTTTCCCCCAAATACAAAAACATTTCATTCAAATACCAATCACATCACATTTTAAATCAAACACAATCACTATTTATTATTTCACTTTTTCTATTACTTTTATTAATTACATCATATATTCTCTCTCCCTCTTTTTTTTCTCTCTACTTTTACCCATCACATCACATATTTATTATTAAAATACAATTCAAATACTTTTCCCCCAAACACACATTGCATTCAAATGCAATGTTAATGTTTTTCCTCCAAATACAAATTACATTCAATACTTGCATTTAAACGTAATGCAAATGTAATACGTCCACCAAACGAACCCTGAGTCAGTGTGTGCGGAGGAGAAAAAAAAGTTGTGATTCTCTGGTTTGGGTTGCAAAAAAGGACAGGTTAAATGGACGCATACAGCAACGTTGCAGAAAGGAAATCACATGGCCATTGAAAATGCACATGTGACTTTACTGTTTGAGACCTTCAGATATTGGGGAGCCAAACGAAATTTGGCCTACAAACCCCAAAAACCCATCTCCAGACGTCACCTCCAAACACCTCTTAAAAAGAAAAAAGAAAAAAGAAAAAAGAAAAAAGAAAAAAGAAAAATTAGAGTATTCTTTTTTGAAAAAGAATATGATTCGGACTTCTCAAATAAAAACTAATTAACAGAGAAGAAGAAATATATACAATAAAGACATATTTCAGAAAATTTAATATATATATGTATATACACAGATAAAATTTTAAAGAAAATAATAAAAAAAAAGTATATAAAAGTAAATTTTTATCAGGATTAATCAAATTAAAAATAAATTAGATAGACAGAAGGAAAAAGATTCACATACAAATATCACATATAAGAATTTAATAATAAATTTTCAATTCAGATATAAACATCACAACAATTTAATAATTTAACAATTTAATGATAAAAAGTAAATTCACAATTAAAAAAAAATCCATATGCCTAATCCTTTATTTCATTTTGTTTTATTTTATTAGATAATATATTCTTTCTTCTAAGAATCCTCTGTAATTGGTATATTTTTAATTCTCCTATATGTGTGTGTGTGTGTGTGTGTGTGAAGTTCCATTTAGATCTTTGATTACTAATACTGAACTTGTTAGGCAACAGGGTTGAGAAAACAAAAAGATACAACAGTTTTTTGAAGTTAAAAAAGCGGCTGGTTATATAAAAAATAAAAAAATGAAATTTGGATGTTTTTGAAGGATTATTATGATCATGTTCGAGAACATGAGAATGAATGGATTTTTGCGAGCGTCATCAGAAAAACCTGAAAACGAGGTTTTCGATTTTTCAGCATTTATTATCAACCAAATACCATGACCTCAATCTCAAAACTTGAAGCTACCATGCACCTAGTATCATTATTAATTAATGTTTTTTTCCGTTTTGTGTGTTCAAGTGCATTGCATCATTCGTCATTGTGTTGTGCCGTTCTTTCTTTCTCTCTCTTTCTGTTTTTGTTTTCTTCCTCAGATCTTTTCCATTTCTTTGCTCTGTTTAAGAGGGTCTATCCCATTCCTCGGATATTTTGGGACAGTTGTTCTGACGGATGATTTTCAAACAAACAGGCAGAGATATACTTGGCCCCGCTCATGCCGCAGAAAATTAAAATAATCCCAACAGATGGTTCAAAACTTATCTCATATTGCTACGGCTTGTTTGCATGTATATCTCTTTAATTTGTTTGATTTGGCAAAATTTTTGAATCCGTTGTAATCAATCCCAATCGACAACTGATCAGTTAAACTTTTTATGGATTTTCTTATATGCAACTCGCATGTGATTTTTAATCGAGAACGACCAAAATCTTATTATTATTATTACTATTATTTTACTTAAATTGGATTGCATAAAAACAAAACTTCCTCACTCTCATAATAAATCCAAGGAAGCCAGCACTCTAAGTTAATTTTTATGCGTCTCAAAACTTTTGATAACCATGATAAAAAGTAGATATAGTATTTCCAATCGAGAAATTATTATAAATGACAATTTTTAGAAAATAGTTGAAATAAATAATATATTTTTAAAATATTTATAATAATTAATAGATTTATAAGATAAATAAAAATTTTATTAAATAAATAATATATTTATAAAACGTAAATAAATCATTTAATTGCTAAAGAAGTAAATAGATTATTTATTTAATAAATTTAATGTCAATAAATTATTTACCTAATAAATTTAATACAAATAAATTATTTATCTGATAAATTTATTATTTATTATAAATATTTTTAAAAAAATACTATTTAGTTCAATTATTTTCCAAAAACTACTATTTAATTCTTTCTCCCTTCTAAATACCACTATGTTTAATAACATATTCAACTTTTGCATACTTTAATGAATATATTAGTTTCATACTTTTTATAACTAATATAACAGTGGTATTTGCATTTGCAGTCTGTAATAAAGACAGCCTAATATTGATTATAAGAAGGTTGGTTATTTTTACGGTGAAATATGTCACTTTATAATTTTAACCCTCCTTGATCAACCATATGATTCTAAAATATAGTTTTATTATCCTCAAAAAATGGAAAAATTACATGAGCTGATCGATTCTAACCACCACTTTAAAAATTGACTGAATTTCTTTTTTGAACTTTAACTTTTTTTTTAATTGATGATCGCTAAAATAGTAAAAATTACAACAAATAAGTTATTTTTAAAAACATTTCAAATAAATAGCATATTCTAAAAATATGTAAGCAAAATTGCATATTTTTAACAAATTTTTTATTTACGAATTCTTTTTTAAGGTAATCTTATTGTAAATATACTTTGTAAATTTATCATAAGTATGATATTTATCACAAACATTTATTTAAAATAATATACTTAAAATAATTTTTGTCATGTGTATGATTTGCAAATACACTATTTACCATACACGTGATATTTATCATCACGGAAAAAATTTTCTACCATTTATTTACTTTTTATCACTAGAGGTTTTTGACATATTTCCTCCCTTTTTCCTTAAAATAGTTGATATTATCCAGAGAAAGTAATTTTTATTATTGATTTACTGGGTAAATCTTATTCTAATTAATATTGATTAATTTATCAATAATCAATCATTGATAAATCATTAAATAATCAATCAATAACTGATCATTTTAAAGAAAACAACTTTTTTAGTTTAACAAAACTTAAGACATTTATCAAAGTAAGGCTTAGAAAAGGCCAATCATCATAGTATATTTTGATAAATCTTATATACAGTCTAAGAGCGGGGGAAATTAAATTTCAAATTAAAAAGGATCTGGAAATTAGCCAAAAAGAAAAAAGAAAAAGACTAGCCAGTGAAATTGCGGAAAGGCCTTCGACACGGGAACTCATTGCATCTAGATGCATGTCCTTCATGCTTTTGGCTTGTTTGCACTCTTGTACATGTCGTCAATCACATTCTGCAACCATAAATTTCCAGTTAGTGCTTCATCATAACGACTTTTTCATATGCGGCGATTAAAAAAAAAAAAAAATCATGTATGCTTCAATCGAAAACGTAACTAATAATATCCTTTTTAAGAATAAGTAGATTAGTAAAATGAGCATGTAAATCAACTTGCAGATTGGAAGAAAGTTAACAACTGGAATTTTTAACATTCAAGACGTGGATGTATCAGCCAACTCTAGATCATCCATTTTGATGATCTACACTGAATCGGAAGATTAAAAAGAAGGGTCATCCTGAGAATTCCGAGAAAATGAATAGAATCTACCTGATAATATTTAAGCAACTGCGGTCTCTTTTTCTTGTATGTTGGAGTTATAAGGTCACGCTCTATGTCAAATGGAACTGGCTCAAGGTGAATGGCTTTTATGAAGTCAAAACCTTTCAACTGCCAAGAGCAACATCCAAGCATCAGAAAAAGTTTCCGATGGTTTTTCAGAAGTTGGACGATTCTATGACCGATGATAAAAGGTTTAAAGTTTCGAAAAATACAAGAGGAAAAGAAAGTACCTTTTTCTCTTTGGCAACCTTATTGAGCTCCCCAATAATGTATTCCTTTGCCCTTGGATCTTCACAAAGGGAGTTGAAGTCACAGGATATGTGATTCTCTTCGGCCCAACGTTCAAGCGCTTGCTGATTAGGGTTGACAACAGCAACAAGGAAGGACTCGAAGCTGTTACCGTAAACCCATATCTGAAATTGAAAGAACAAAAGACAACACGTAAACTACTATTTAACTTCCAACTGATGTATAAAACGCTAGCACAAAAAACCTCTTTCTGTTTCATTGTGTAGTTTCAAAGCATCCGTCTGGTCATCAAATGAATACCCAGTATTTGTCATGCTTAAATAACGCGTTTTACATAGACTGTTACCATAAAGGTGCTTCCATCCATCAAAAAAAGTGACCTTACTGGATCAATTAGCCATTTATCCAAACCTTCCTTGTTGAAGATAATGAGAAACATGTAAAGTAAAAGAATGTCAAAACTTCCATCCATAAAAAAAGGTGACCTTACTGGATCAATTAGCCATTTATCCAAACCTTCCTTGTTGACGATAATGAGAAACATGTAAAGTGAAAGAATGTCAACACTTTCCCCCATTTATGCATGAATAAAATAAAATGCATGTCCTGCCCACAACTAGAGTCGAGCTCAGTTCTATCACTACTAAAAATTATCTCTCCCAATGATTAGAAAAACTACCCATATTCAAACAAAGAACCAATTCGGTCTATGAGTCAAATAAAATCAAGGCTATCCCATTTAACAGATTGTTTTATATCAACAAAAGCTACGAAAGACAAATAGGGGCAGGCAGAACAATAACTCACTGAGTCAATATCAGAAACAAGACCATAAACGTTCTCTAAGTTCTCCACCGCAACATATTCTCCTTGTGAAAGCTTAAAAATATTCTTCTTGCGGTCAATAATTTTCAAGCTTCCATCTGGTTGCCACTCACCAATATCACCTGTTGCAAAGAAGTCCATGAGATACAGTGTTAGATAAATATCAATTAAATTTAAGAAACACAATCCATGTAAATATAAGTAAAGACAACAAGATGGGGAAACCTGTATGGAACCATCCATCAATCAGGACTTCTCTGGTGAGGTCGTCACGTTTGTAGTACCCAGAAAATAAAGGGCTTCCCCTCACACATACTTCTCCACGCGGGACTTCAGCAAGGGCATCATATCCCATTTCAGGAACAGATTCCAGGCATACATCAACATTTGGTACCGGAGGGCCCACTGTACCAAGCATTGACATTTCATGTGGTATCGAGACAAATGTTCCCGCACAAGTTTCAGTCAGACCTACATGAAGATTGACACGGAATACATTAATCGAGTACAAGTACTAGCACCATGGTTATACTTGAAAAGAAAAACAAAATGTACTAGCAACATATTCCAGCAATGTGCGTGTTCAAATTTCAATACAAACCAAAGAAAGGGGTTAAAAAAAAAAAAGACAAGGAGATAAACATAATTTGGTGAAAACTTCTAAGGATATCGTACCATATCCTTGCAAAACATGAGCACATGTCACCACTCGTAAGAAGGCTTCAACATGACTAGACAGAGGTGCAGCTCCAGATAAAATAAGACGTACATTACCTCCCAATCCTTGCTTAACCTGAAGGCATCAGTAAAGCTAATGAGAATAAAAGTATCGAACAGGAATTTCTAATCATTTTGATTTGAGACGGAGCAGGTAAGAAAGATGATTTATATCTCCACCACCTTATTAAATACAATTTTGTCAAATATTGGAGCTGCTTCTCCGTGTTTATGCCCCTTTCGCATGTTATATTGCTTCCTGCAGCAAGGATGGGAAAAATTTTATCACATAGAAGATGAATGACTCATAGTATTTTTTAACTTGTCCTTCTATTAATTCGACAAAGCCTAATCCCATAGCAGGGGTTCACTAAACGTTGCAGAAAGTTCCAAGTAAATGAGAACTAATACACAACAACGAAAATATACACCAATGTTTTGTTGTAAAAACAATGATCATCTGGAAATATATAAAAAAAATTTGTCGTTGCATACTCGAAATTAAGCCCTTGAGAAAGGAAGGAATTGAAAGAAAGAATAACATTAATTGAATGCGTTGACGAAGTAAAAAAAAATTGTCGTTGCATACTTGAAATTAGGCCCTTGAGAAAGGAAGGAATTGAAAGAAAGAATAACATTAATTGAATGCGTTGACGAAGTACACTTTACTCATGTATTTGTGTTTGTGTGTGTGTGTGTGTGAGAGAGAGAGAGACTGCACTTACAATGAGTATGCAACATTGAACAGTGTCTTTTTCAAGAAGCCACCAGCAGAAATCTTCTGTGTCAAGCCTGGAATTTGCACAGTAATTTAAGTGGAATTGAGGATGATGAAAAACTCACAAATACTTTTTAACTATCTAATTGCATAAAATAGGAATGTATGTCTGGTGGCCCAAAATTTACCAGAGTAGACTCTATCCAGCACACGGGGAACAGCACAGAAAATAGTTGGTTTTAGCTGCCCAATGTCTTCGATTAATAATTTGACATCCTGCATATTGACAAATGATTAATTGCTGATTTTAACTTTGATTTGGTTTGACCAATTATCTGGTAATTGATAAGCACTTACCCCACGCCAGAACCCTATTGAGGCACCGTGCATAATAAATAACTCCTCGATCACCCGGTCAAAGATATGTGCAAGAGGAAGGTATGAAAGATATACATCTTTGTCATGCAACTATAGAGAAAAAAGTACAGTGCACAATGTCAATTCACCAGAGAGAAGAATTGTGGTCATGCATATTACATTAAGTTTTAAGCATTGGCTTATTCAAAAACATCTTGAAATAGAAATATGAAGGTTAAAATTAGAAAGATTTACCTCTTCATTTACACTCTTTAGCAGAAGCTTCACTCCACTAATAAGAGAAATGATGCTCTCATTGGATACTAATACTCCCTTGGGGTCACCAGTAGTTCCGCTTGTATACATTATAGTGCATATATCACTTTTCTTTTTCACTGGAAGTTCAAAATTTTTGTCGTTACCCTGTTAGAAACAGATAACGAAGCTGAATCAATATTGTGAATTCCTAAAAAAATCCAAAGAAACACAAGCCAAGATATTTCTGAAACATATTTAAGATCCCCCCCCCGCCCCACAACAATAATTGCAGTCTGGTTATCATCATATAACGAATTTGCTAATTTTCCTTCTCATTTTTCACAAAATATTGTAGAAGTCATAGGAACTGAATATCTGAAAGGATTGGGGGAGTCAAATAAAATATCTTACCAATTGTAAAAATTCTTCCCAGGAATAGATAGTCAACCCAAACTTTTTGACAGCTTCTCTTTGTTCAAGGGCAACCTTGCCAAAGCTCACGAGCGCTGTAGTATAAATATATAGTTATTGCTTACTGACAGACGTATGGACAAAATAATCCACAAAATGCACACAACTTACTTCTCAGATACTTTGTCGTGTTGGGTATAACTTTCAACAGCTGAAAAGGAAGGAAAAAAAAGTATACATAAGTCCAAGATTATAGCAACTCTTAATTTTCAAATTGACAGCACATCAGAGGAACAACAGCACTCAATTCTAGAGTTAGCGTTTTTGATAAATTATGGGAAAAAAAGTTGTATAACTCGGAAATGTACCATGGATTTATTATAGTTGCATTATTTACAAATTGATGAGGAAAAAGTTGCATAACCCTGAAATGTACCATGGATTTATTATAGTCACAATATTTACAAATTCAACATGTGTACCTCAGGGATCTTTTTTTCTTCTGCAAACGCTATTGAAACCTCAGAATGATTTATGATGAATTCCACAGCACCAGCACCTACAAAATGCTCAGAAGTAAGGCCAAACATATAACAACATGATATTTTGCATAATACACGAAAAAAAAAAATCCCTCTTTTAGGTTGGCTACACGATGAAGAAGGGGCATGCATACCTAAGGTGTCGTATAAAGGAACACAATAGAGTGCATGAGCATTGCAAGCCTGCATCATTGGTTTTGCAATATTAATTAAAATTTTCAAGCAAAAAATGAACCTTCTAAAAACAACAAAACACAATCAAATCCAAGGTAAATGGATAGATGTAGTCAGATACAAGGAGTGAAGTCCAAAGTTTGCAATCTTATGCATATGTTTTACACAAATAATAAGCCTGATAAGGACAACATATGACAGCGCTAATGCCCTATACTAAGAAGAAGACACAAAAAGCAACTAGGGAAAATAAACACACTTAGAGAAACCACCTTTCATATGTGAAGCAGCGAAACCAGAAAATAAACCAAAGCAAATTTTCAGCCAAAAAGAGAAGTACCTGCATGCTTATAATCCACTCTGGGCAATTGGCACCATAAATACCACATTTGTCTCCCTACAAAGAGCGAGTGTTACATTTAGTAGGTGTACCTGCTCGAATGAATTATTCCTTTTTTTTTTTTAGATTAAAGAAAAAAATCCAACAAGATCATCAGAGACTTACTTTACTAAAACCGCAACTACGCATCGCGTTTCCAAGTTTAATAACCAAGTCATAAACTTCTCCGTAAGTTTGCCAAACATAATTCCCAGCCTGCAACCACAGAACCAATTTCAAAATTTCAACTCAATACTGAACAGATTCATAAAGGTGCAAAATCAGAGCACTTATACACATTAAGAGGCCGTTTGGAGCAACAAAAATTTTGTCTCCAAAACACCTGCAACAAATTTCTGCAAAAAATACCTCCCCGTTCACAATCTCCCGACGACCAAGCATTCGGTTTTTGGGACACCTCTCCACGGACATCCTACGCAACAAATACCGTAAATTAACTCTGCTTGAAATATGAAGAACTTAAGAAAGTAAAACTGTTTTCTGCTATGAAATCAGATCTCCACTTTTTTTTAACTATTAATATTTCCAGAGCGCATGCTTTGTAATTAAACTCCCTAGCTTCGATCTGATAGAATAGAAGAGTCAAAAATTTTCTCTATCCTATGGATTCCACCACAGCGCCATAACTTGGCCAGACTAAACTTTCCACGTTTCAGTTCGAATCAAATCGTTTGTCGGAATCATCATAACCAAAAACTACCAAAAATCAATTTAAAGTTGAAATTCTACAGAACAGTGAAATTTCCTTGCAAAAGCGATTTCAAAATCGAATCTTTTTCCTGTGCGCTTCCAGTATATTTTCTCGGAAACTAAATATAGCAACAGAAACTCAAAAAGAGAGGAAGAAACGAAAGAAAGCGAGAAAAAATTTGTACCGGAAAACATCCCAGCAAGAGTGCAATCCGTCAATCGGCTTCGGAAATCCGTCCTTGGCGAAGACGCTGCGATAAACAGGTCCAACTGAGGGCCTTCCATCTCTGGCTTCCTTCGCTTTCTCCACCTCAATTATATACCTCTTCTGCGCCATTTCTCACTCTCTCTCTCTCTACGGTCCAAATCCGATCTCTCTCTCTCTCTCTCTGGAAGGAAATATGCGATATGTGAATGAAAACTAAATGGATTTATACGAGAAAAGGAGAGAGCTCTGGGCTATTAGGTGGCTTTTGGTGGCCAGAAAATGCAGAAACTGGGATTTGTATCTATGTATATAATATTTATATAGATATATAGACGTGCAGTTATAAAGGTCAGAGAGTTTGTTCGTCGTCTATTTTGTTTTGCTTAATAGCAGGGCTGATTGGCTTTGACTCGTAGTCGAAACGAAAACTTTTTTAGAGAGAGAGAGAGAGAGAGAGAGAGGACCACCAACAACTTGTACGAGCCATATAATGTGAACCAGAGTTTTTATTTATTCTTTCTTTCTGTTTTTTTTTTTTCTTTCCTGATTAATATTTTGATTGCTGTATAATATTCGTATTATATTTAAATATAATATAATTTTTATTTAAATTTATAAAATATTATATTATATTTTAAATTTAATATAATTATTTTTATTATTTTATTATTTTTATTAATCATATCACATATTTTATTTTTTTATCTTTTTTTCTCTATATCTTTATCCATCATATCACATATTTATTATTTAAATACAATTTAAATACTTTTTATTTAAATACACATTATATTCAAATGCAATGCAAATATTTTTCATCTAAATATAAATTACATTCAATACATTATATTCAAACATTATATTATTTAAATACGTTATTTTTCATTATATTATATTTTTCATGATATCACATATTTATTATTTAAATACAATTCAAATACTTTTCATTTAAACACACATCATATTCAAATATAATATAAATATTTTTCATCCAAAAATAGTTATAACCCTTTGATTTTCAACAAATTTTATCTTTGTTCCTTAAATTTTGGTGTTTTTATAATTTTATCTTCTGAATTTTAAAAACTAATATAAATGCTCTAGAATTATGAAAAACTAGTAAACTACTCTCCAAACTATGAAATATTATCATCATTACTCCTTATGTCAGTTAAATGGATAAAATATTCCTTTGAATTTTAATATTCTTATAATTTTGCACTCAAACTTTGAAAACTGGTGTTTATACTCCTAAAATATTAAAATGATTACAAGAACATCCTTCAAATTTTAATCTGTTAACAAAAACACACATTCTATCATTTTTTTTTTATATAAAACTTAGAATAGAATTTATTTTTGCCCCTCTAAACTTTAGTACATATAAAATTTAACTCTCAAAATCTAAAGATGATTATGTTTTCATAAAATTTGTTAGTGAAGTTATTACAAGCAAAATAAAAAAAAAATAAGAAACTTGTACGTTTAGATCTCTTGATAGATTTTTAAGATTATTTTCATAAGTAAAAAGATTTTAATTTAAATTAACTTTATATTATACTAATATCATATCAGTTTTAAGTTGATAATATATAAGTAATTTTGTTAACAGTTTAAAAGTCGAGGGGTATAGACACTAGTTTTTAAATGTTTGAAGATAAAATTACAAATGTATCAAAATTTAGAGACAAATATAAAGTTTTTCTCAGTTTTATATGGCCAACGAAGAAACAATGAATATTTCTTGTATGTTCTTTTTTTTTTTTTTTGCAATAACTTCAATTTTAAAACAAATCTTATAAGTACATTAATAATTTTTAGAGTTTAATAGTTAATTTTCAAATGCATTAAAGTTTATGAAGTAAAAATAAAATTTTCTATGTATTATATAGCTAAAGTATCAAAGAATGTGTGTTTTTTTTCTAACTTGTTAAAGTTTAAAAAACATTCTTACTATTATTTTAAAATTTGATGAGCATAAATATCAATTTTTAAAGTTCGAAGTGCAAAGTTACAAAGTATAAAAGTTTGGGAAGCAAAAATAAATATTTCATCTATTTAATATTTAATTAATAGAAGAAATAAATATAATAACATTTTATAATTTAATGAGCATTTCCATTAATTTTCAAAGTTTAATGAGTAAAATTAGAAGAGTATCAAAATTTAATGAGTAAAAAATTAAAAAAAATTATCCTTTGATTTTTCAACTTTTCAAGATATTAGGTTTGACATCTCTCTAATTTTTTTTTTATAAACGGTTTGATTAATCTTGACCTTCGTTTACATAAATCACTATAAAATTAAGGATATATTGTTTTTTTTTTTATATGCATAAATTGCCGTAGAGGTAATTGCTTGTATAGTTCTTATCTTATAAGATTGCAATTTGATCTTAATTTCGGTCTATTTTGTGATTAAAAGCTCCATAAACTCTTTCAAATGATATAAAATAATCTTTTTTTATTAATAGATATTAAAATTTAATAGATAATATCACATTATTCATGATTTATTATTTCAAAAAATAAAAAAATCATTTATATAATTCAACTTAAATATACTAAACACGTTATTTATTTTATCCAATTTTTAACTTTTGTTAGAAAAAATGACTATTTTGCAGTATTTTAAAAGTTCCTTAAAAAAAAAAAGATGAAGATTATGACCAAATCATAATTTCGTAAAAAGATTAGAGATTAAACAAATAATTGACCTTAAATTTAATCTCATTATACTTTTGGGGTTGTTTTTATGGAAAATGGTAGAGGAAGGGTTTAGGGAAAACAATATTGCAATTTTTTAAAAAAGAATTTTGACACAAATATTTGTGATATTCAAGTTAAAAAAAATTTTATACCAGATAACGTTATTATTTTTTTATTTGCTAAAATTTTAATATAACTATTTTTATTCTCATTCAATATCAGTTAAAAGTGAAACAATCCATATGGTGCAATATTAAAAATAATAAAAATAATAAACGAATTCTCTTATTAGTAATTTCTACAAGGTAGAAACTGCTATTTCAGTCAGATTAATTTTAGTGATTTAATTTGTAACTAGAGTATTTAATATTAACACTAATAAATTAGATACTTAAAAGATTAATTCAACAGTTAAAAAATCGTTTAGACAATAGTATAAGTATTTTTAATTATTTAGTAAGATTATTTCATATCTCTTATTAAATAAGAACCACCCACGCAGCTAATTAGTCACTTTTTCTCTTTAAAAAAAAAAGCATATATAAATAGGTATTTATTCATTCATTCATCTCTTTATTTGTGTGAAACTGCCTGCATTTTATTAAGCCAAATCCGCCAAGATAACAGGAGCTACAAATATTAGAATTTTGTCACAACTATAAAATTAAAAATTAATACACACAAAAAAAATCCACTGAATTGATAATTAATCTCCTAATCCTATTATGCATAAGTGGTTTTAGACATTTAAAGGCCTTTAATTTAGAAAAAAAATTATAATACACTAAATGTGATAACCGAGAAATCTACGTTCTTGCAAATAATTATACAAAATATATAAATAAATGTACATTACAGTGAGGCAGGTTACAGAATACAGAGCAGAGCAAAATTTTGATTAACTGAGTTTTAATCAAAATTTGACAATAAATTAATGAAAATAGTTAAAAGCTAAACATTAATTCAATTTATGATGTTTTAAAATTCATAGAAAAGTATGTGAAAAATACATACTAAGAGATCAATAGCACACAAGTGAGCCACATTGATCAATGGCCAAAAGAATTGCCAAACAAGCCCCTGTACATTTCAAAAAAAAAAAATGAAAGTAAGGGAGAGAAGGAAAGGCACGTGTGTGAGGTGGGGGTCTCAAATCCCACGGCAGCAAGTGAATTAATTCGCTTTTGCCTTAGCTGCAAAGAGAGGCAGACGAGAGAGAAAGAAAGAAAGAAAGAAAGAAAGAAACAGAAAGAGAGAAAGAGAGAAACCGAGAAAAGGGAAAGAAGAAAAGGGAATCCAAAGAAAGTTCGGATTTTTCTTGTTCCAGTAGCAGATTGTTCGAGATTCAGCCACGAATCAGTAGCAAGAAGCTCGCAAGATTCAAAGTAAGGTAAACCCTCGTTCCTCACGTTTTTCTTGGGGGAAAATCTAGGATTTTAAGTGAGAAAAAGAGAATATGAGTGAATCATGTAGAGGTTTTCGGTTAAAATCGAAACATGATTCGAGTCTAGATGTTTTCAAACACGAATCCATGAGTCGATGGTTTAGAAAACCAAGTTTAGTGAAATTTCTTCACAAAAGTGCAGATTTTTCAAAAGTTGAGTCAAGAGTTGTAAATGAGCAAAATATGGAAATTTTGCTTATGAAATCATGGATTTGTGATAGTAAAAATGTAGTAGATACCTCGAAACGATCTTATGGAGATCGATTTTGAGTGTAAGAAGTAGAACAAAGGCCATAAAAGCCTTAGAAAATCAGAGCAGAGCAGTTCGGATCCAGAACCTTGATTCTGGTATGAACACGGGTGTGTTCAGTACACGCCCTTGTACACGCCCATGTTCACGCCCGTGTTCAGTACACGGCCCCGAACATGCCCATATGCACGATCGTGTTGCAAGAAAAATCAGACCTGAGAGGTACACGGCCAAGAACACGACCGTGTATCGAGCCATGTCAAGGGGCACACGGTCAAAGGGAAAGCGTGTAGCAGACCATGTTAGACAGCAGAAAAACACGGCCGTGTAAGCAACCGTGTAAGAGTCCAAAGGAGTACACGGCCGTGTATCCACCCATGTAAGTATACACGGTCATGTTTCACGAATTACACGGCCAGGCATGTACGTCCAGAGAGGTACACAGCCAGAGACACGCCCGTGTAGGAGGGCGTGTTCGAAGCCAGAGAGTAAAAAAAAAAGAGTCTGGAAATGAAAATTTTCATGTTTTTCCATATTTCTAGTATAAAATGAGCAATGGAAATAATCAGTGATTATTCCTTTTATAGGAGTTCAAACCAGAGACCCCGAATCAGCAGTCCCAGAGCAGCAGAAGCTTACGCTAGCATATTTTCTGTAAGTTCAAACATTGTCCTGACTGCAACGTGGATAAGCTTGTTATATTACGATGTTATGTATGTTGTATGACGTGGTTGTTGGACATTGATTGTCTACATCACGATATTCATGTCAGTCTCATGTCAGCACAGGTCAGTTCATGTCATGCATGTAGAGTTGCATGTTCCAGTACACATGTCTGTCAGGTAACCAGAACACGAAAACAGGTAGGTGCACAAGGCACCCTAGTATGTTAATATAATTCACACCCCAGTAAATCATGTAACAGGTTCCGACTGTGGGGGCAATCAGTATGCTACCCAGTTAGAACACCAGCAAGATGGTAATTAAACCAGTTATTGGCGTATTGGCCTCTCGACCCACGGGAAGGTTATCATGTTTAGCATCAGTTAAGACTGAGGAGGTCAGTATTAAAGTACCGCTCCCAGTTGCGCTAACATGTCGGTACGACCAATCAGGAGTCCAAAACCAGAACTAAAATATCAGATAATGTCCTAAGACTAACCTCTCAGCCATGAGCATGTTTACAGAGTCCAGTTTCATGCATGAGCACAGCAGTACAGCATGTCATGTTTTATGTATTTATGTTTGAACTTACTGAGCTCATAGCTCATCAGTTTGTTCACATGTTGCAGGTAAGAGACCTGTTCACCAGTAGTATACAGTGGACGACGAACAGGGAAGATGCATGCCGGGGAGGATTGGGCGAGGGATTTGGTCACCTTTAAGTCTTCCGTTGTACAGATTTGAAATGTAATTTCAAAAGTACAAGTTTCAAGTCAAGAATATGTGATAGGGGAATCATGAGTTTATTTTGTTAACATGATTTCCTTATCACGTTCTCGAACAGTATATGATTTAAAGAAAAAAAAAATTTATTCCGCAAATTAACGAGTAGTTTACAGTTCAGCATGATTGCCGGCGACCCTAGAGGTCTGCAAACTATTGCGGTTAACTACAGAGTTGGCCGTAATAGCCATGTAGAGCCCCTACAGTAGGGCGGGCTGCCACACTAAATTTGGGATTTTTTTTTAATTTTTGGGACTGATTTATTATATCCTCATGATTTGAGTTTTTTTTTTTTTTTACTGTGATTGAAAATATAAGAATTACTGATTTATTATGAATAAATTATTGGTCGTACCGACATGTTAGCGCAACTGGGAGCGGTACTTTAGTGCTGACCTCCTCAGTCTTAACTGATACTAAACATGATAACCTTCCCGTGGGTCGAGAGGCCGATACGCCAATAACTGGTTTAATTACCATCTTGCTGGTATTCTAACTGGGTAGTATACTGATTGCCCCCACAGTCGGAACCTGTTACATGATTTATTGGGGTGTGAATTATATTAACATACTAGGGTACCTTGTGCACCTACCTGTTTTCGTGTTCTGGTACTGTCTGACATGTGTACTGGGACATGCAACTCTACATGCATGACATGAACTGACTTGTGCTGACATAAGACTGACATGAACTGGCATAAACATCGTGATGCAGACAGTCAATGTCTGACATACACGTCATACAACATACATAACATCATAAAATAACAAGCTTGTCCACGTTGCAGTCAGGACAATGCTTGCACTTACAGAAAATCCTCTAGTGTGAGCCTCTGCTGCTCTGGGACTGCTGATTCGGGGTCTCTGGTTTGAACTCCTATAAAAGGAATAATCACTGATTATTTACCATATTTATCTTATTCTGAAAATATGGCAAAACATGAAATTTTTCATTTCCAGACTCTTTTTTTTTTTTTTACTCTCTGGCTTCGAACACGCCCTCCTACACGGGCGTGTCTCTGCCCGTGTACCTCTCTGGACTTTTAAGCCTAGCCGTGTAATTCATGGAACATGGCCGTGTATACTTACACGGGTGGATACACGGCCGTGTTACTGGCCGTGTACCCCTCTGGTCTGTTACACGGTTACTTACACGGCCGTGTTTTTGGCCGTGTTCTCTTACTGCCTAACATGGCTTGCTACGCGCCTTCCCCTTGACCATGTGCCCCTTGACACGGCCCGATACACGGCCGTGTACCTCTCGGGTCTGATTTTTCTTGCAACACGGTCGTGCGTATGGGCATGTTCGGGGCCGTGAACTGAACACGCCCTTGTACATGCCCGTGTACACGCCCGTGTTCATACCAGAACCAAGATTCTGGGTCCGAACTGCTCTGCTCTGATTTTCTAAGGCTTTTATGGCCTTTGTTCTACTTCTTACACTTGAAATCGATCTTCATAAGATCATTTCAAGGTATCTACTACATTTTTACTATCACAAATCCATGATTTCATAAGCAAAAATTCCACATTTTGCTTACTTACACTTCTTGACTCAACTTTTGAAAAATCTACATTTTTGTGAAGAAAACTCACTAAACTTGGTTTTCTAAACTATCTGTTCATGGATTTGTGTTTGAAAATATCTAGACTCGAACCACGTTTCGATTTTAACCGAAAACCTAAACGTGATTCACTCACATTCCCTTTTTCCTCTCAAAACCCCAGATTTTTCCCCCAAAGAAAAACGTGAGAAACTAGGGTTTACCTTGCTTTAATCGTGAGCTTTTCTTGCTGCTAATCCTTGACCGAATCTCGATCGATCTGTTGCTTGAACAAGAAAATCCGAACTTTTTGGATTTCCTTTTTCTTCTTTCCCTTTTTTTCGGTTTCTCCCTTTCTCTCTTTCCCTTTCTTTCTTTCTTTTCCTCTTTCTTTCTTTTTTCTTTCTTTCTTTTCTCTTTCTGCCGGCTGCTGTGCAGCTAAGGGAATTAATTCCCTCCCCTTTAGCTCACGTGCCTCTCACTCTCTCCCTTACTTTCATCTTTTTTTTTTTGAAAAAGGCTAGGGCTTGTTTGGCAATTCTTTTGGCCATTAATCAATGTAGTTCACTTGTGTGTCATTGATCTCTTAATATGTGTTTTCCACATACTTTTCTATTAATTTTAAAACATCTTAATTTGAATTAATGCTTAGCTTTTGAACTATATTCATTAATTCATTATCAAATTTTGATTAAAACTCAATTAATCAAAATTTTCCTCTACTCTTTATTCTGTAACATGCCTCACTATAATGTACATTTATTTACATATTTTGTACAAATATTTCCGAGAACGTAGATTTCTCGGTTATCACATTTAGATCCCACTTTTCTCTCTTTTCCTTCTCTCTCCTCTGCCTCCTATCACCTCCGTCAAAGCAATAGTGACGACAATGATCGTCATGGAGTCGCAATCTGAAGACATCGCGGCAAATCACACAGTGGAATCACTACTAAAAAAAGGATCTCGCCATCAATTTGAAGCTCGACTCCCTCGTGCTTGTTGGAATCATGAGGTACTGTCAGACATGTCGTTACTGACACATCTCAAATCAGCGCTACCACCAGAGTTCCAAAAACAATGAACCTAGAAGTTGTGAGGGAAACCCAAGCCCCACGACGTCAATGACATCACAACGCCGCGAGGACAAAGCTAAGTAACAGCGAAAACCGCAACACAAGGCCTGGTACGACGTATAGAATCGCATCCAAATCCTGACCTCACTTCACCTACACCGTTGATCAATGGTCCAATAGTTCGACCTACAAAAAATCCCAACAATTATAGAAAATCTTGTCTTATCGGAAATCTCAATATTCATAGCAACGCTACAAATGAGAGAGAGAGAGAGCTTGGAACGGCAACGAAAGATAGAGATAAGAGTAAAGAAGAGAGAAAGATGTGTGAGAAATAAGGGTTTGGGGCTTTTAGGAAAAAAATCTAATAATATTAAACCATGATAATTTTGATATTTTAACGTATAATTAATATAAATATGTTATAATTTTATACTATTTTAGAAATATATTACCATTTTTATTAGTACTTTTTGAAAATACTAATGTAATGATTTCCCTTTATAATTATTGCCAAGTTCAACGACTATCTTAAGCATTTTTAGCGCGTTTCCCAAAGCAAAAACTATTGATCACTCAAATAAAAATTTAGATACATATATGCCTAATGCCCTGTCAAAAAAATAATAGTAAATTAGATGCGCATGTTTATTTCCAACAGAAAAAAAAAAATGATACCTATGTATATTTTTCCAGCTTTAAAACGAATACCAATACGTATATTTCCATCAACACAATGTGAAATACGTGGTAGCTGGCAAAATAAAATAGGAAAATTAGGTTAAATGACATATTTTGATAATTTAATTTAATAGATAGTTGATTTTTTTATTTAGTAAAATGATAGTTTGTCATTTTTCAGGTTTAGTTAATTAGTAATTAACTAAGAAAATTAATAATTTATATTATGATCAATCAATGATTCACCGTAATTTAATCAATTAGTAATTAAATATTTAAAAAATTGATTATCCATTTTAAAAAAAACAACATTTTAATTAGAGGATGTTTGTTAAACATATTGTGTTTGCATTGTATTTGAATATAATGCATTGAATGTAATTTGTATTTGAATGAAAAATATTTATATTGCATTTAAATGTAATGTGTGTTTAGATGAAAAATATTTAAATTGTATTTAAATAAAAAATATGTGATTTAATGTATAAAAGTAGAAGGAAAAAAGGAAGAGAGAAAGAGTGTCTATGATGTGATTAGTAAAAGTAGTAGAAAAAAATGAAATAATGAATAATGATAATATTGGATTTAAACTGATATAATTGATATTTTAATATAATATTTTTATGTTTAGATAAAAATCATATTATATTTGAATGTCATATAAATGTAATATAATAATCAAACGAGGTATTAGAGTTTAATTTAAATGGAAAAGGGAGGAAAAAAAAACGTCGTCGAAATTATTTGTGGGGTTTTTTTTTTTCCCCTTCTTTTTGAAAGGGATTTTTTTTGTTTCGCTAGACAAAGGTAGAACTCAAGGAAAAAGATAGAATAATTAGATTTTGTTCGTAAAATGGAATTTACGTGCCAATAATTTAATTAAAGAAGAAAACGAGCTTTTCAAGTACCTCATTGGCAACGGGCCAACCTAGCAGTTTTTCTTTGTTTCCCCTTTTTGACAACAATTTTTTTTTTTCCTAAACAAATTAAAGCACTGTCTGTTATTTTTTATCCAACAAAAAAAAAAATTTACACTGCTTACAAGGTTTTTTTTTTTTTTTCATAAAAACAATTCTCTATCCTTTTTTTTTAATTTAACTTTTTGATAAAATTTGGTACCATACAATTATGATAATCATATCACAATTATAGTATAATCAAATAAATTTAAAAATTAAACGAAAACTTAGCCTTGTTTATTTGACAAGTTTAAATTCAAAATTTTTAGTTCAATTTTGTCTTTTTTTTTAAATCAATAAAAATTATAATTAAGTCAAATAACTTTAATATAAAAATTTCATTTCATTTCAAATTTAATCCATAAATCAAATCAACCCTAATGAATAATAAACATCCCAAACTAATATAGTAAACAATTGTTTAAAAACCTAGCTATCAAAAATTCTCGATAGAACATAAGCCTATTTCTTTACGATGGTAAGAGAATATATTAATTTGTTTCAAAAATATACCTCAATGATTTTTTTTTTTTTTTTTGGGAAAAGAAGACCCTATGAAAACCGAATCGCAGGCAAATCCATAAATCATAAAAGAAATACCAATATGCAATTACAAAATTATAGGATGTTATTTGGCATATATTTAGGGGGAGTTTTGGAGATTTTTTTTTTGGTTGGAAAAAAGTTGTTTCAGAAAATATGTTTAGAGGAAAAAACTGTTTGGGGTAAAAAAATATAAAATTTTAAAATTTTTTTTAGAAAAAATATATCAATATGGATATTATTTCATCTTTCTTGAAATTCTATGTAATTTTTTTAAAAAAATCATCTCATTTGGACTTGTATACACAAAATTATAGACTTTTAAAATTTGGAGGTTACTGTAATATTTTGAAGATATAAATAGTGAAAAGTGATGAAGTGTTGGAAAAAAAGTGTTTTAGAGATGCTATTTTTGGTGTTCCAAAACCCTCTTAGATTCAGATTAGTTAAAAACAAAACAGGCAAGATTATGAGCATTTATTTTCCCATGACCGGAAAGAAATTAAAAACAATATTCTATTAAAAACTAAGCACAAGAGATCAACAGCTACTTTTTCAATGACCAAACATACATGGAGCCTTTAATCTAAGGATTACACAAGTCCAAAACAATTATACAAAACCTTTTTTTATGAGTTATAAAACGATTGAAAAACATATAAAATAAAATAAATGAAAAAAAAAAACGTTGAAACTAAGGTGGCGTTTGGTATTGTTTTTGAAATATTTTCTGTTTTCAAAAAAATTGAAAATGAGAATGTTTTGAAAACTGTGTTAAGATCATTTCTGAAACTGTGTTTGGTTATGTTTTCTAAATGTATATTTTGAAAAACATAAAAATGAAACTTTGTTTGGTTATATTTTTTCAAAACCCATTTCATTTTCAAAAAACCCAAAAAAACACAATATTTTTTGGAAATAAAAACAAAAAGTGAAAACAACTTTTTTTCGTTTTCAAAAAACCCAAAAAAACAACATAGTTGAAAACGGTGTTTTCGAAACGGTTTTGAAAACGTTAAATAAACAAACGCTATTTTGAAACCGTTTTCATTTTCTGTGTTTTTGAAAATAAAAAATCATTTTTAAGAACAAAAACAAACCCCCCCTTAATGTTCGAAAGCTCTAGCCTATAAAAGAATTAAATAGTTGAAAATATTAAATGACTTTTTTTTTTTTTTTCGCTTTCGTCTTGAAAAGGAAGCAACGAAATAGCAAAAAGTGAAAAAGGAAAATGAATAAATTGTCAACATTCTTATTTTTCCCTGTTGTACATAATTTGCAACAAGCCAGCCATGGTGGAATAAGTGCTGAACGCATTTTATTAGAACATTTTTAGGATAAAGTCGAGAAGGGTATTCTTGGATTCATCTGTAGAACTTTCAATGAAATTTCTGTGGAAACTTTTGGCATTTTTCTAGAAACTTTGACTTCGTCTGGGAACTTTTTTTTAGCGTGTCCGTGTAGGTAAATGTTTTTCTCCTTATTATATTAAAGAAGCAAAAACTGTTGCAGAGACTTTAATTGTTAATCTCACGATGGAACCCTGAAAAGATAAAAACAGATTAAGTTTTACAACAAAAAATCGTTCTATTGTGATGTTACTCGTATATGGGTAAATTCTTAATACTGGGGGGCGTTTAAATATCAGATACAAATTAAAGTTTTTTTTTGTGAATTTTTATCTTTTATGAAAAGGCAATAAATATTATAACTCATTTTTTAAAAATCAACCAACTCTAATATCAAATTTTTATCTCAAACTTTTGTTTCAAACACACAAGCTTAATACATAATGTGCACACTGGATGATTGGCATTTAGAGCGCTTTTGAACTATCTTGTTTATTCAAAATTTAGACAAAATTTTTGTATTTTATCTGACAAAAACATCACTGTAAAAAAAGTAGAAAGAGAAACTATATGTATGGTCTAATAGTAATTTTATATTTAACTTCATTATAAGATATAAAATTTGAATCTGTTATTCTAAACTAAAAAAAATAGAAAAACAAAATTAAAAAACGAATTGTTTTTTATTAATTCTTGCTGTTGATTTTTTTTTTTAATCCTTCGTGTGATCAATAAATAGTTCACACAATTTTATTATGTTTGTCTGACTTTTATTTATTTAAACTTAATGGACAATCAACAAAGCCTAATGTTACAAATATGTCCTTTTCTTTTTACTCCAAATTTGTGTACTCAAGATGAAAGGAAAGCCTATATGTTTAACATTAATGTATTTTAAACATCCCTTTTAATATAGTCCTAAACAAAGTCAAAGGCTCAAAGCTAATTAAAGGATAAATATAATACCCACGAGTAATTAAGACGAAATATTAGTTTAGAAAAAGAAATGCATCAGATCAAGAAGAGTAATTTTAAAGCAGGATGATATAATATGATATGTATGTATATATTTATTTATATTTAAATACCTATATATATTTTTTCCTCCACTGGTTTGCACGTACGTAAGTGCCATACATAAACTCATAATTATCGAAATAATTGAACAGATCTGATCATACAAAATCAATCTAAACAATTACATGTTTCATAAACAATTCTCTGTGAGATTGTTATCATCAAATAATATTAAAAAAATAGTTCTGTGAGATCACCTTTGGATGTATTTTATTAAAAACTCAACGCAGTGCTAAGATTAGTACGTATCTTGAAAGGATTGTCAAAATCTTCCGAATCGCTTGACTCTTTCAAAGTTAATGTTATAAGCTTTGCCATAAAATGTTCATCGACTTTTCAATATATTACATGTCATTATATTGTCACTATGAATTGGAAATGCCAGCCAATATATTGTATACGGCTGAATTTTTTTATTACATTATTTTTATAATCACTGATGTTTATCGTTTAAATTATAAAAATAAATATGTATTTTATTCGTTGTCCTAAATATTTTTAATCAACTATCTAATTTGGTATAACCATCTTCTATCTAAAAATACGTCGTTAAAATAATGATACTTGTTTGTAAATAAATACTGGATTAATTAATTAAAACCTCATCCACATATATGTTTCAGGAGGAAAGCTTAAGTTAAAAGGAATCCTTAAAAATGTGGTATCAATGTTTTACTAATTCATAGTCGTTTTGCTAAACTTTATTGTGATAAATTGTTGAAGTGGTTGGATAAACGGAATATGTCAAAGAGTTGCATCATACATTTGTGGTGAGTCGTTAGAAAGTTCTGATTGGAAGCAATCAATAATGTCGTGGAAAAATCCAACTAGGCGCTAATTAAATGATTTTGACTTACTTAGGTAATGTTTAACATGTAGGTTTAGTTTAGTTTAATTTGATTTTTTTTTTCAAAAAAATAATAAAAATTATAATTAGTTTTTGAAAAATTAACTAATTTTTTCAAGTTAAACTATACTAAATTCTTTTTCCAAACCAAATAATAGTTTAATTTAATCTTTGTTTGAAAATATTTAGACTTCAGTCAAAACCAACCCCGCATGAGAACAACAAACATAGGAACCCACATGCATGAAAAATGTAGAATTTGCTTTGTATGGAGCCCAACTCTGTAATATTATGTTGTGTTTATTCTTTATTTTTTTGGAATAATTTGCCATTGAAAAGGGACCTAATTAGCTGGTCCAGCACTTGCCCAAAAATGTCTTTAATTCCCAACCCCAATCAGTTAGGTGACCTTTGGTTGTCTAACCATTGAACCACCCTCCCTAGTGCCTATCATGTTCTAGAAATACATTTTTCCTAATTTTCAATCCATATTAGTTTCTTTCAAACATTGCAACTGACCTTAGATTGGCCTAACTTACTTTTATTTTTCCATTAACTGTTGTGGTTAGTGGACCATTCCAGCGATTTATAATCGTGGGTGTTCAAAAACTATTCCCTAAAATATAAAAGGAAAAAATTTTTGAAGGAGACTTATTTCTATCCTATTGATAGAGTTAGTTTTTAATCTATCAGATTGATTGTTTTTACAGTTGAGTGGAAATACTTTTGTGCAATTCCGAATGATATAAATTTGTTCAATGTAAATCGTTTTAAGCCATTTGATGACCATTAAAAAAAGAAAAAGGAGGAGGAAAAACTTAACTTTGGAACAATAAAAGGAAAAAGATAAAAAAAGAAAAAGAAAAAGCTGCAAGTAGTCGCGATTTTCAGTTTATCCACCTTTTAAAGTAATTTCACTTAATCAAAAGGGGTACATAATTTTATTATGTACATCTCTTGTTAAATTAAAGAGAGAGAACATTAAAGAGAGAGAACATTCTGGCAGGAGCAAGAGATTGGACATAGATCCTCTTTGCTTTTCCGCTTGAGAGGTTTCAATAACACATTATATTAATATTACATCAAATGTAATATAATAAATATAATATATATTTAAATAAAAAATATTTATATTTATATCTAAATATAATATTTATTTAAATAAAAAATATTTGAATTATATTTAAATATTGAGTATGTTACATAATTAGTAAAAATAAAAAGAAAAAATAGAAAGAAATAAAAAATATATGATATGACTAATAAATATAATAAAATAATAAATAATAATTATATTAAATTTAAATTATTATATAATTTATATTTAAATATAATATTTTTATATTTAAATAAAAATTATATCACGTTGAAATATAAAACATGCTAAATGCGCCCTAAATTTCACGGTAACTTTTGATGATAGGATTAGGAGTATCAATGCATCTCGCCTAAGGGAATTATGCAGCCCATGAGATACGGCAATGGACGCGCAAATACGCCACAAGTCGTAGTCGTTTTCTCCCCGGCAGTATGAGTCAGTCTTTTGAATTTATGCGTGTTGACAGGACATATTCAAAAGAGTCCTTTCTCCTAAGAGAAAAAAAAAAAAAAAGATGGAAATGTCTTAATATTTTAATTTTATTGGTTGGTGTCTTAATATTTTCATTTGTATTTGCATTGACATTTACATATATATTGGAGATGGCCCAAGATGGAAAGTAAAATTGAGATTTCAGCGAGTTTTTCTATTTTTAATTAATCGATTAATTGTCAAGTGAGAGTAAGCAATTTCTAGTTATAACTAGTTCAAAGCGATGGAAATGTCGGACCTTTGAAGGAGTATTTATCAAAATTATAGCTAATGGAAGCTTGATAGTAGAGGTTTGTTAAGGCTTTCGGCCGTTTGCTTGCAATGAGAGAGATTTAACTAAGTCTAATTTACTTCTAATTTATAGATTATTTAGCTTGTAAATTTACCATTCATTAAAAATATTTTAAAATCTTCTTATTTTCTTTTTTTTAGTGGGAAATTGTAATAAATACGTCATTTTTATGTGTTTTGAAAGTAAATAGTAGAATTTTAAACCTTTAAAAATTTATAGTATTATCTAATTTTAATCCTGATAATATTTTCATTTTAACCTGAATTGATTTTTAGTTATTTACACCTTTATTCTATCTTTTATTCCACATATTGTCTTTCTCATCCATCCATTGATTTTTGGTTATTTACATCTCATATTCTCTCTTTCTCTTTCTCTCTCTCTCCTCATATTCTTTCTCTTTCTCCATTTGAGTCTTGTTGGAGGAGGAGATTGTGATCGTCCTTGACTTCGTGACGGAAAGGTCATCGTTCAACCTGGCAGATTTGCAATCCCGATGGCTGAGCCTCCGGTTGTAATTCCTCTTGCTCTTCTCTTTCTTTTTTTCTCTGGGTTTGTATTTTTTTTTTTTTAAGGTTTCTTGTCAAAGTTGTATCTCCATTTTTCCCAGGCAGTAAACTTGTAATCTTGACTGTCAGATGGCGAATCAAAGTTTTTGATTGCCATTTTTTTCAATTGTGAGCTCATGATCTAATCGAAGTCAAGATTCTAATCATCACGATCTTCATCGCCATTGCGATTTTTATTGTCGTGATTTAGTTGAAGCTTTTAGCCATCGCGATCTTCATCTCTATCAAGATCCAACCATCACGCGAGGCTAGTGTCGAGATTCTAGTTGAAGCTCCACAGCTTTGTGATCTCTGGTTAAGTTTTGATCATGGCCATCGGTTGCAGAGATTTTATAGAGCTTTGAACGCAATGGCGATGGTGACGGTGAGGTGGTGGTGGTGACGGTAATTTTTTGGATTTTTGGTGGTTGACAGGCTTAGGTTAATTTTGGATTAGGGTTAGGATATGTTAAATTTGAGATTATTTTTCAAAATTAGTAAATGATTTATCATAATTAATAAATTAATAATTTATAAAATCAACAACTTACATTGGTAAAATCAAAAATTTATAACTAATTATAGCAATAAACTAAGTACTTACGAATGAGTACCAAAATAAAAGAAATTGTTCAATTTAGGATTTTTTTGCAAATTAATGATTTGCATGGTAAATTAATGATTTGTATAGTAAATTAATCAATTACTAAGCTATTATTTACAAAATCAAGAATTTATATCGGTAAATAAGGAATTTTCATTTAATTACAATAGTAAATTAATGATTTACAACAGTTATTTATTTACGTAGTAAATAAATTATTTGCCAAATAATAGATGATTTAACAAAATTAATAAATAAATAATTTATTAAATAAAAATTGATTTATCAGATAAATTTATCAAAATTTATCAAAATCGATAAATAGATAATTTACTAAGTTAAAAAGTGATTTACTAAATAAATTTATCAAAATTTACACGTAAAGGTACTCTTAGAATATTAAGTTTTGGTAAATCATAATTCACCAAAAATATATAATTTACCAACTCAAATATTTTTAACTATTTATTTTTCTTAAGGTTAAGTTTTGATTTATTTACCTTGTTCTTCCCTTTTTAAGTTTTGTATCGATTCTCTTTACCAACGGATTTAGGGGGCGTTTGGTAAACACATTATATTTTAATTATATTTGAATGAAATTTATTTTTTAAATGTTGTATTTGGTTAAAAAGTATTTGTTTTGTATTTGAATGAAATGTGTGTTTGGATAAAAAGTATTTTAAAGTTGAAAAGTTGATGTGATTGGTAAAAGTATAAATAAATAGTAAAAATGAAAAATTGATATGATTGTTTTAAAAAACTTTTAAATAGTAATTTTTTTATAATATTATTGAAAAATTTATATTTGATATAAAATTATATTGTATTTGAATAAAATTAAAATGTAATTTTTTTCTGAAACGGCACCTTAGGGCATAAAGAGGCTGCAACCTAAATTGGGCATGGCAGCTGTTGTAAGCCCATTTAAGGCTTGGACATGGGCTGGCCCACTTCAAACTTTGGACAGGCTGGATTGATTCGACCCAAAATAAAGCTGTAGATTGGGCTAATCCATTGCAACCTAGCTTGACCGGCCTATTTTAAAGGACCATGATGAGAGATAAATAAGTAAACAACAGTTTAATAATTGATGTAAATAATAGATTTTCACGATATTTATAATAATTAATAAATTTACCAGATAAGTAATTAATTTTTTTAAAAATAACGTATTTATAAAAATATAAATTATTTAATTATTTAATAAATCTAATATAAATAAATATTTACATGATAAATCTATTATTTATTATAAATATTTAAAAAATCACTATTTATTTTAATTATTTTTTAAAAATTACTATTTATTATAGTTTTCATTAGGGGGTGAAAGTGATAATTTATTATTTTTTTACACTAAACAAATGAACAGTAAATTACACGTTTTGAAGAAGAGAACCAGAAGTAGATTATTTACTAAAAGTCTTTAGGTTCTTGGAATAAAATCATAGCATAAATAATAAATTGTAGCATGAATTTCTTTTTTTTTTTTTCAAAAGCAAGAATTTAAAGAAAAATAATTGTTTGATTCAAAAACTTTTATATTAGTGAAATTCTACAGCTAAAACATCGTACTTTAGAGACTATATATTATAATCTTATGATTTAACTCATATAATCATGAAAATAAGTAAGTAGTTAGATACAGTGGTGCAACTCATAAAATTATATCATAACACCTGATTTAATATGAATCATTTTAATCACATGGTAAAATCTTCTCATACAATACTATTTGAAAACAAAGAATCATCGTAATTTATTTTTTGCTAATCAAGAACGCTCCCAAGTTAATTATATCATCAAGATCACCCAAAAGATAATATTACACCCATGAGACAATAGTATCCACGATCGTTCAACATTTCTTTCCTCCGCTTGAACTTTTTCGCCCAGTGGATGAGAAGGGGAGAATTTGGGTGGGAATTCCCTAATTATTATTATTTTCCGCCAAAAGAAAGATAGTAGGGGTATAAATGATAAAAAAAATTATTAGTATACATGGATGAGAAGTATTACTAATAAAAAAATTATTATTATGTTTGAAAAATAAAAAAATTTTAAATTTAGAAAATAAAAAATTGTTTAGATTTTGTTTTTTAAAAGTGGAAAGTTATTTGGATGGATAAAAAGTTTAATTTGTATAAAGATTTTTTTTTTATTTTTTTAAAAGTAAAAAATTTTAGATATTTAGATTTAAAAATTTAGAAAAATTTATTTTTTTTAAAATAAAAAATTTCTTATTTTTTAAAAGTAGGTATGCCAAACAAATATGTTATTTTTAAAAAATGAAAAAATGGAAAAGCTGAGGCTATTATATAATTATTTCATTTTTGGCTCCTCTCCCTCTGTCTCTCTTTTTATTATTGCCCAACACAGCAGACAAAACCAGCGAGCGAGGGTTTAACCCTAAAACCCCAGCGACAGGCAAACATGGCTCTGAGATCGGCGGCGGCGGCACCTCGCGGCTTGCTGCGACGGCTCTTCTGCACGACTTCCACCTCTCCTTTCATTCCGCCGCCGACGCCCGCCGCGGCGGCTCAGGCTCGAGAGCAGCCTCAGCCGAGCACAAACCTCTTCGTATCGGGTACTTCCTCTCTCTTCCTTTCATGTTTCCCCTAATTCTCTGTACAAATTTATTCGTAAGTTTATGGATTCCATTGGAGACTTCAAAATAATGTCTGTTTCCCGCACCACACCCCCGCGTATCGGGAGCAGCCTAAGACGAGCACAAAACTTTTCGTATCGGGTACTTTGAATTCACATTTTCAATTGGGTTAGTTTAGTTGGATTGTTGCACGGAATTTGGTTCTCCTATGGCCCGTTTGAACTTTGGAACATAGGTTGGAGTTGAAGTTTTGGAGATGTGTGTTGAAAATAAGTGTTGAGTTGAAATGGAAATTGAAAATGAACTGTAATATTTGAGTAGTGTGAAAATTTGAAATCGGTTCGGAAGAGGAAAAAAAAAGATAATATGGATTTTTTTTTCGTTTCTTTCGTCTTTGTGAGCGTTTAGAGACAATTATTATCTCGTTTTGACTTGAAATTAGATTGTGAATTTTTAAAGGTTTCTTTTTTAATATAAAAATGGAACTGAGAGAGAGATATGTGAGATTTGTACTGTAGCAAAGTGGAGTTGGATTTTTGGAAACCAACCTGGATAACATCAGTTGGAACCTACGTTCCAAACGTGTCCTTATTACAAAACGAACACCCATTGAGCACTTCCAACAATTATCAAGAACACAAATCAAATTATGTTTTTTCTTATTAACAATACTATTTAGTGCCGCACTGAGTTGGTTATGCGAAGAGACATAAGGTTGTTCCTGACTTTGTGGTGGTCCATTGTATCTCTTGCGGAGCGCCACAGCCTTTTTTTTTTTTGTTTTGGTTTTTTCGCTGTTCAGCTCTGCACAGAGTTAGCTTGCATGTGTAGCTAAAGGATGGAAGCTTTTTGGCCTTAAGAATGTAGTGAGAAGAAAAGTTGAATGTCTTATGGTGAAAGTTGGTTGGGAAAAATTCGTTAATTGTAGCCCTTATTTGTTGTGGTTTTTGGATGACTCTGGTTTTGCTTTTATTGCTGATTGTTGTTGGAGAAGTATGTAAAACTAGAAAATAAAAGTACAAAACAAAAGGGGGTTACCCACCCCACCCCACCCTCTTTCTTTCTTTCTTTCTTTCTTTCTTTTTTTTTTAACTCTTTGGCATGTTTTATTTATTGCAAAATCATTAACATTTCTTATTGTTTGTCATTATTTATTTATTTTTCTTTCGAGCATGCTTAGATGATTTAACTTCAAACAGAAGGATGGTGAGGCAGGTTTATTTCAAATCATAAGGCGGTATGTTAGCATTTCAATATAGGATTTTGATATCTTTGTTTCCTCTAGGACTTAGTAAACGTACAACAACCGAGAAATTACAGGAAGCCTTTTCTCAGTTTGGTGAAGTAGTACATGGTACGCTGTTTTCTCTCTCTCCCTTCCTCTCCCTCCCTCTATTGGAATTTTATGTTTGCTAATCAGTAACAATGGGCGCGATGGCATTTACAGCTAGAGTGGTGACCGATCGTGTATCGGGATACTCGAAGGGATTTGGTTTTGTAAGATATGCAACTCTAGAAGATGCTGCAAAAGGAATTGAGGGCATGGATGGCAAGGTGAGTTTGTAACATTTTTTTTTTAATACTTTTCATTCACTTAAGAAGACGGAAGGTGCTTGTCTAGCAATACATGCAAAGCTACTCTCACCGGCTGTGATACATTGAAGAGTGTCTATTGAGGAATTTATCTTCCTCTGTTTTAGGAACCAATAGGTGGCCCTTAGTAGGTCTGCCTAGACAAGGACCTTAGACAACCGGGGAATGATTATTGAATTGCAGGATATTCCATATGCATTCTTCCTCAGCCTTTTCTATCATTATGTGATCCCTCTCCCTCTGTGGATGAAAAAGGGGCAACAAGGAATCACATAATATGTACATGTCTCCGTTTTCATAGTCCATGTAAACATTCCCGGTGACAATAAGCCACATAGCTACTTCTTCCCTTTTTTCTATGCATCCGCTATGCTCCACGTGCACATAACATATCTCCTTTCCCCTCTTTAAGAAAAAATGAAGAAAGAAATATGTAACTTAAGATTTTTCTGCTGTGGGAGTGTTGAGTGTTACGTTAGGTAAATGTTACGGTTTTATCAGTGTTTAGTTTAGAATGTATATTTTCAATGAAAATGTTGATTGTGTTTTGAATTTCTCTTAAATTCAGTAGCATTTAGGCCTTTCCTCCCTTTGCTGAAGATATTTTGACTTTCACTTAGATTTACACATCGATCCACACAACACCTGACCTTTTGTTAGTGTAATCACTCTTCAAAAATGGACTTAGCTTTTGAAATTGATTATTTTCTGCTTGTTGTGCCCCAGTTTCTAGATGGTTGGGTTATATTCGCGGAGTATGCAAGGCCCAGACCACCACCGGGCCAGCCAGGAAACAACATGAGTCCTCCATATGGTCGTCAGTGACTCACATATACTCAAAGAGAACAGGCAGCGTTTTTTGATTTACCTTCATTTATCAATGAGTGTCAAGAAATATTTATTGAGGGTTTGGTTGATCTTCACTTCCTTGGATTCTCCAATTGTCGATGTCAACCGGTGAAATACTGGAATTGAAGATGGAATAGGTCATATATTGTCATCAATTTTCCATTTGTCATTTAAACTTGTATGCTTTGTGCTCTTTTATCAACATTTTGAAGGATTTATCATAAATTAAGTAGACTAAAAATATGGAGACCCGATCAATCTGTTCCGGTGCCCCTTTTCTCTGTTTTGTATTTATAAATGAAGTTTTATGGTTGCCTTTATCTTCAGTATGCTTTTAAGCTTTATTAAACAGCTGAGCATGCTGCAAAAGTAAAATATTTATGTTGCCTGCTATGAATTAAGTTCGTTTTAATTCCATAACATTTACTGGTCTTGAGGTCCGTTTGGGGACTTTTCAGTAAGACAGTTTCTCACTCTTCGATTATAGATGATTTCACGTTTAGCCCTTATTCTTGCTGTTCGATTGTAGATGATTTCATCTTCATAACCCCACCCTTTGTCTTCATGTGTTTAACCCTCATCATATGTGTTAAACTTTTAATAGGTTAAAATATTTTTTAAAACTTTTTCTTGAGTGTAGCCCGCAACTTGTATCAACTTAAAAAGAAAAGTAGTTTTTGAATAGCCTTAGGGATTATACAGCATTTTTCATTTGAAACGCATAATTTTACTCCGAGATAAAGCAATTTTGGGTGGTGTAAACTTACCGATTAACGAACAAAACCATTATCTCATAACTTAATTCGCTATTAATTGCAAGTAATACCAAACATGCTCATTATACCTTGAAAATGGATCATTCCCCAGTTCCCTCTTTGTCTTCTGGTCGAAGCAACTCAAATAAAACGGCAGTGAAAGTAACCAAAGGGTGGGTATTCTCAACTCAAATGCACTTGTCATACAACTAGGACAAAATAAATTGTTGTAGTTTGGTGTAAACTAGCAGAGATAATTTAGCAGACGATAGGATAGAACGCAGTGTTGTTTCTGGGAAACTCTAGTTTTGTTTTGTTTTGCTTTCACTGTGCTGGAGACACTTTGGTCTTGCCAGGTTTTTAGTGGGCTATGAGACAGAAGTATCTAGCATAGCTGGAAGAGAAGAATTGAACCAATTATCAAGTCAATTAAGCATCAAGAACTTGTACAAGTCTTTGCTTAGAAATCAATAAATAAAAAATAAACAAAACAAAGAAAAGGTTAACTGTGGTAAGTTTCATCTCATGAAAAAGATAACCCCATGCAAGAATTCTGTGGCGGGGAAAAACTCCATATTGAACACATTTCTAAACTGTCACATTTTCATGTAAAATTTAAGGATTAGTTTTATATTCTCATGGATTATGGATCTTTTTTACTTTACACCCTAGACTTTAGCAACCGTTTATTATGCCCTTGATTATAAAAAGCCCTTCAAAGTGTTACTTCTGGCTACTTCCGTCTACAAACTTGATGGTTTTACTGACACGACGAGTAATTAAAAGTGCATAAATATTATTTAGGCCTTGTTTATTTACTGTATTGTAATTGCATTGCATTGTATTTGAATATAATGTAAATTTCATCCAAACGTAAAAATATTACATTCAAATATTAATTATATCACAATTTAAATCTAATACAAGCACTATTCATCATTTCATTTTTTTTTACTCATTTTATCAATCACATCATATACGCTCTGTTTCTTTCCTTTTTTTCTCTTTATTTTTACTAATCACACCACATACTCAATATTTAAAAACAATTCAAATGCTTTTCATGCAAATAAACATTATATTTGAATGCAATGCAAATACTTTTCATTCAAATACATATTATATTTAATGTATTACATTCAAATACAACGTGAATACAATTCATTATTTCAACATCCCATAGAATGTTTTAAATAAAAAATTAATTATTTAAAAATATTAATAAAAAAAACCCCATCCATATCTTTCTGCCGAAGAAGAAGAAGAAAAAAAGCTCCCTTACCGAATGAAGGAAAGTTCCTTCCGGGTTTTGGATTCTAACGGAAGTGGGTTTGTGGGCATGCCGCATTAAGCGAATGCCGAAGGGGAGGGGCTATTATCTTTCTTGGTTTGGTTATCGGATGATAATTTGGTAAAATATTATCAAAATATAATAAATGCATTGACATTTGGTATATTAATTACATCGATATATTTGAAAATATCAAATATAATAAATGTATTGACATTTGGTATATTTGAAAAATAATATTTATTTGTAATAATATGTCATCACAACCAATGAATTATTAACGATGATAATAATGTTGTGGCTAAAACCACTTTTTGTGTTAGTGTATTGTGATTACATAAATAGTGTATTGTGTGTGTGTGTGTGTGTGTTTTTTTTTTTTTAATAGACAGTTACTTGAGTCGGTGGATTTCAAAAGCACGCCCCGTAAGTATAACTACAAAGCTTTTGATCAGGTCCTCATGGTAAGTCTCTTCTTTAAAGCTCTTTGCCATTAATTGTTATTTGTTTAATACGTCTCATGTAAATTTTTTTAACAACCTTCTTTAATTTATGAAAAACACTTGGATACTTCTTGGGCATGTGCGGTTGTACAAAGCATTTAGGTGCAAGAAATTCTTATGGCTGACGAAGCTAATTATAACTACAACGAGTACTCTCCTTAAGAAAAAACAGATTATTATACTATCGTTGAGACAAAGTAGATTGCGTTTAAGAAGTACAAAGGAATACGCTATCATGTAAATCAGGCGACAAAGTATGTCTTTTATAATGGTCTTTCGAAGCTCTCAATTTTGCCATATGTTAGTGTCCGTAACGTTCAAGAGATTAAATGGCCAATTTCTTGTCCGATAAATATCAACTTTTCATTTTAGTTTTAGAATAATAATCAGGTGTTTTTATATATTAACTTTATATAAATACATATATATTTATGTTTTTTTACAGGCACAAGACAGGAGATTTCCACTCAAGAGTTAAATGGAGTTTGATGATCTCTTCCAGCCATAGACAATAGCAAAAGATCCGGAACTTGACAAACTATGCAATATGAATCCAACTAACCTTTATTTTAATTAAAATAAGTAACTTTTATATATTAACTTTATATAAATACATATATATTTATGCTTTTTTACAGGCACAAGACAGGAGATTTCCACTCAAGAGTTATATGGAGTTTGTTGATCTCTTCCAGCCATAGACAATAGCAAAAGATACGGATCTTGACAAACTATGCAATATGAATCCAACTAACCTTTTTAAATATTTTCTTTTCAAGAAGCAAAGTGTAGTTGTCGGCATTAATCATCAACATGCTGTTACTGCAGTAGGCTATGATTGGGATGAGGTTTCGAGTGAAAAGGTTTTCATCTATCTCGACAACAGTGGTCCAAAATGGGGAGAAAGGTGGCTTTGGAAGGTTGAACTTAGGGTGCAACTAGTCTTTCATTTTAATTAATAGTATTTGGTGAGTTCTAGTTTACTCATGCTTTATATTAAATTCTTTAGATATTTTTTTCATGACTCAAGGAATTTAGATCTATATTTAATTATATCTTTGAGGTAGGTGTGTCCTTGACGTTCTCACAATTTGTGTTGAAGTGTTTGGGTATTCCTTATGAGATTTTTGGGTTTATTTTTTTTTTTAGATTGGATTTTTCATTGTTTTGGGTGCTCTTTCTCTTGTTGAGCGTGATTATGAACAATTTTTGGTGCGTATAGCAATTTAAAAGCCTCAGTTTTTGTTCTCCATGTTGTGGTTCTATGATTTGTTTATTCTATTTTTGTCTTGAAAGTCTTGATTTTGTTTGATTTATATATAGTAGGCCGATTTATATATATGGGGGTACACAAGGATGATATTTGTTTTCAATTTTTACTCATGGGAAAAATATTGTTTGGAAGGCAGGGAAAACGATAGATGTTTAGAACATTAATTGGAGATGCCTCTTGAAAAGTGAATCAAGTCTGGTAATGGTTGAAAAGTGAACTTCTTGCTATTTTACGTGATATGATGTTGATATAAGTCGACTATTACAACAATTATACCTTTTTCATTTTTCTTGTAAGCGGATCACTCTATAAATGGAATTCAGAATCAGGAAAACAAGTCTCTTAAGTTAATAAGAGCTCATTTAGCAAATGAGTTGGAACTCATAGTTCAAGCTGGTCTCTTTTCTTTCTTTTTACAACTCAGCTTGCTTCTTTAACTTGATCAAGTTTGTCCAACTCATTGACATTGTTGAAAAATAATAATAATAAACCTCCTTTATACATCATAACTTGTTTGTTTGCAGTTTTACAGCTTTTGTGAAAAAAAATCTCCCCTTGTGGATTGTGTTAATTTACCAAATTATCTGGTTATTTGGGTTATTGTCCAGTGATTTTATTTTTTTTATCTAAGGGCCCATTTGGGGGCACATTTTGATGTCTCCAAAATACCTTTTTTTCATCGTATCATCACTTTTCAATATTTACATTTGAAAACGCTATAGAAAACTCTAAACTTTAAAAGTCCATAACTTTGCGTATACAAGTCCAAATGAGATTTTTTATAAAAAAAAACTGTATAGAATTTCAAGAGAAACAAAACAATATTGATATTGATTGTTTTTTAAAAAAAAATTAAAATTTTATATTTTTTTCAGTTCAAATAGTTTTTTTCTTTAAACATATTTTTCAATATAACTTTTTTCCAACCAAAAAAAATGTCTCCAAGCATTGTATCCAAATGGACTCTCAGAAATTTAGTATCTCTATTGACGGTTTCGAATATGAGTTGTGGTTGAATATTTCGTTTTGGTGTAGTTAGATCCAAAGCCGTTGATCGATTGAGTTTATCAATCTATTTTCAAGTAGCAATTTGATTGTTTTTAGTGTCAATGTAGTGTGTTTGTGGCAACTTATGTGTTGTATGGCAGGACAAAAGCGTTGGGAGCTTTTTGCAGACCCATTTAACAGCCACCAAAAGAGAGAAAATTTAAGGTTTTGAAGTCTTACTTTTGGAGATTGAAGATTTGGAGCTTGGTTTCTTCAACTAGTGTTTCATCTCTTCTCTATTTCTCCTTTTTGGCTTTTGAACTTGTCTTTGTTTCTTGTTTTTGTGCGTGTAAAATGGGTTTGTTATTTGCTATGATTTTGATTATGGATATTGGAAGTTTGATGTCTAGCTAAATATTTAAGTTAGGAGATATGATGTAGCTTGACCATTGAATACGTTTTGATAATTTGAATATTTGTTGGTTGATTTTATTATCATTCTCTTGTGTTTCTCTATGCTATGTTTCAATTTAATTACCCATTTGAATTGATAATTTTAGATGTGTAGAATTTAATATGGTAAAGTGAATTTCATATGTTCCAGATTTGTGAAACATAACTTATAGTCATATTAAGTTCGGGAGGCCTTTATGTTCAGGTAATCTCTAGGTAAACTTGCTTAATAAGTGTTTAATTGAACAGTTTAAGAGGCAACATCTGGTAGTGAATTTCACCTCTGAAAATCTTTTATTTTCTCTTCAACCAAAAGGGCTCTTCTTGCCCATCTCTCCAATGTCTTGGTGGTTCATTCTGTCCGTTTTCCACACACAAAAATTCAGTGTGTTTAATTCCTCCACATCTCTCATTACCAACATAGGACATGGAGCCAGTTGTCGCTTCTGCTCTCAAGGTACCAGAATTATTATGGCAGCCACATTCATAAGCCTGGAATTACCATTTCGTAAAGCAAATATATTTGTCGAAGCAAGAATAAACTAAAGATCCACTGAAGTTGTCAGATAACCTATCTCATATCCAATTCGAAAAGCTTGGAAGTCCAAATTTTTTTTAGACAACGAGCATATTCTTCACAAATTTGGCTGACGAGAAGAAAAACATAGAAAAGGAAAAATATATATATATATATATTCAAAAGACAAGGATGGATTTTTTTTTTTTTTTTTCCCTTTTTTCTTTCGTTCGTAGTGGCTATTTTCTCCATCAAGGTTGAGATGTGGATGAAAAAATAAAGAGTGTCTCCCATGTCTGGACTGCAAACTAGCAATGGGCCTGGTAGCGAGAACACCATCGGAATGTATGATCTGCAAGCCAGATTGCATATAAATTAATGAAAGAAAGGCGTGACACAATAAGTGGTTCTTTTGTAGAAAAAGAAATAATAATAAAAATAACGATGTAAAACTGACCGTGAGTCTTCTTTTGTAGAAAAAGAAATGATAATAAGAATAATGATGAACGAATGAGGTAAAAACAATTCTTGAAATGAAAAAAATATAAATAAATAAATAAACAAATAGATAAGCATACAACTAGTTGAGGAATCATATAAATATGGTAGTGAAATTAATTTAAAGAATCAATTATAGTCTAATAAGTTAGTTCGTGAATTAAAATGTCATCCAGTCATTTTGGAATCTATCCTTCATATCGTTTGGGCACAGTTCAGATTGGTCATAGTTGGCATGTAGTTCAAGTCCATTCACATAAATATATGAAAATGTCAAATTTATTTGTCGAATAGGGCATTGATGTCCAATACGAATGTCCAACTCTATTTGTTGCTTCATTATTTAGATAAGAATACTCGAACACGCATACAAATCTTCAACAATGGTGAATAGAAATACTAATATAATACTTTTGAACGTAGAAAAAAAAAAAATAGAAAGAAGAAAGAAAGATAAATGAGTGCATTAACACGTACGCGTGTGTGTGTGTGTGTTTGAAATCAAAAGAAAACCAGCACAATTGAACGAATAATTGAGAAGAGTTTGATTACCACTTTCTAAAAGTTTAGACTAAGAAACCGGAAATGTATTGTCCATTCTAATACAATATGACTTAAAACTCTCTTTGATTAACAGTAATTTTAATTATAAAATTTAGAAGCTTATTATTTTATTTTGCTCTTGACATGGTATTCTTTAATTAGTTAATTCCCTTATACGTTACAAGGATTTTTGGAATTGAACTGCCTTTGCTTACCGCAATGGCTTTAGGTGGCTTTCCTCTCTTATTTTCTTCTATTTCCTTGCCTCTCTTCTCTCTTATTTTTCTTGTCCTGGATGGGTGGAATTGTGCTCTATTTATAGGGGGTGTGCCATTTCATGATTTAAATAATGAAAGTTGCTTTATATTTAGTTATAATTAAATCCTATAAATTGGTAGATATGCTTTTAACATACTTTGGTTTTGCCATATCCAAAAACACTTATGTTTATTTATTGATTAATTCATTCAATAGGTATATGAAGGACTTTAAATTTGCCACGTATATATGAAGTTACAATAGAGTAAATGCATATTTTTCATCAAGCGTCGGATGAAAATGCCTTAAATTTCACTTAAATATGAGATTTTTTGGTTCATTTTGTTTATATGAAGGACTTTATTTCACTTAAATTTCTTGTTGGATGCTATTGTTAGGAGGTTTTAGTTGATCATCCCTCTCCCAATTAAAAAAAAATTATATCTGAGTATCATCATTTATCTAAATTTAAATAGAATTAAATCAGAATCGCATATGAAGTGAGTCATGCACATTTTATATGAGTCATCCGACTCATCGAACCCCAAAGGAAACATATTTTAAGAATAATAATGTAATGCATTACAACAATAAATAATTCTATTCTTTTTTTATATATATAAAATAATTTTTTTAATTTAAGAGTTAGATATTTAAATTCAAATATTATAATAAAATTAAATATAAAATTATCAGTTGACTCTATAATTTTAATAATTCCGTTCTTTGAGCGTGCACCAACTATGAAGTTTATATCTAAATGACTAGTATTCTTCATCGAACCAACTAGTATTCTTTGAACACATAATCTATATAATATATCCAAAAATACTCTATTTATGATAAATTACCGGGTATGAAGTATTAGCCTATTAGGAGCCTATAGCCACGAGAGACAATGTCATTTTCATTTCTCATCAGGAACTTGGGAGTCTTGTTTTTGTTATTTTTGATAACTTTATAACATAGGATTATTACACCACTTTTTCATACATAAAAACTGGTTTATCTTTAAGAATTTTATTTATTTTATTTGTTTTTTCTTATCTTTTTCTTTTAATAATAATATGCTAAATAAACTTAAAATTATATATTTCTAATAAGTTTATCTATAGTATTTTGATATTATAGTACTATTTTTAATCTTATTTAATATACTATTATTAAAAAAGATAAGATAAAACAAATAAAAAAAATAAAACTTTTAAGAAAGTCAATTTTTATATATGAAAAAGTGGTAAAATAATTTTATTTTATAATGTTATCAAGTCTAAAGTTATTGAGTGAGTAGATAGATGGTGCAAAAAATAAACTTTATTTTATAATATATCAAAACAAAAATTTCATATGTAATAAATTGCTAACCACTTATTATCAGCCTCACTGATCATTTCCGAGAGAAAAATAAGGCAAACGGAAAAGAAAGAAAACCCTGCCAATCGACCTCATCAACAAGATTACTTGTCGACCTAGCTAGCGTAAAACTTTCTATGGCTATATTCATACATTTACTTGAAAAGCTACCAATAATGGAAAAAATCACGAAATCATGGTTGGCCAATGAACACATAAAACGTTTTCGTGTGTAAATAATAATGATAATAATAAGGATATTCTGAACAGACAAGAAAACCCCAGTCAAAAAAATGATTTTCTTCATGTTAAATTGTCGGAAACAAATTGTTTTATCAAATCATCAATAATGTTGTGATTAATTGATTTATTCACTAAAAGGGAGTACGGGGGAGGTTTTGGAGATTTTTTTTTTGGTTGGAAAAAAGTTGTTTTAAAAAATATGTTTGGGAGAAAAAACTATTTGGAGTGAAAAAATAAAAAAATTAATTTTTTTTAAAATATTAATATGGATATTATTTTGTTCCTCTCGATATTCTATGTAATTTAAAAAAAAATCATCTCATTTGAACTTGTATACACATATGAACTTATAAAATTTGGAGGTTACTGTAACATCTTTAGATATGTAAATAGTGAAAAATGATGAAATATTAGAAAAAAAGTGTTTTGGAGATGTTATTTTTGATGTTTGAAACACCCTCTAAGTTTAATGTGGCGTTTTTTACACAACATTTTTTTTTGGTTTGTTATAAAGATTTAGAATAGTAGCATATAATCATATATCATGTCACCTAAAGATGATACATTCTTTATCCGAACTTTAATTCCCAAAATAATTTCTCATTTGACACACTTGATACTTTGCGTCTCCACCGAAGTTCACATCACAAACCAAGTTAAAGTAATTTTATTTTCTTATTAAAGGAAAAAATAATTATAAATTTGAAACAAGCAAAATAAATGGTATTCAGGGTTTTCAAGTTCATTAATTTGGATTTTTATGATAGACTGATCCTCATCATATTAAAAAGAATTTATAATGATTTAAAGAAATTTAATATGACAGAGAATATATTATGATTCGATTATTACGTTTGTACCCTTTCAAAAAAAAAAAAACAACATTACATAACTGTTCAGAATATATAACGATATATGGACGCATGAGTAATGTGACAATTATAATGTCATCATGCAGAGAGTGGCCGAACCAACCGTGCCCTTGTTCTTCTTGATTATGATCATAAATTATCTGTCAATTAATTAAGATATATTGATTATAAACATTCTTTCATTTAATAAACAAATAAGACTAGTGAAAAAATTAGCATTATTACGTGGCTAGTATCGTTTTTGGATGATTATGTTGCTACTCAACCTCGCAAAGCAAATATAAGATAAGATATTTTAAACAAAATTTCCGATTTTTTTAATTAAAAAAATAAAAATGTAACCAACTACAAACAAAATTTCATCAACATGTGGAGTGCAACTAAGGGTGGGTTTGGGACAACATTTTTACCATCTTCAAAATACTTTTTTTTTCAACACAATCTTACTTTTTACTATTTATATTTTTAAAATATTATAATAAATCTCAAATTTTAAAAGTCTATAACTTTGTATATATAAGTCCAAATGAGATGGTTCTTTTTTTAAATTGTATAGAATTTTAAAATAAACAAAATAATATTCATATTGATTTTTTTCCTAAAAAATTTTTTAAATTTTTTTATTTTTTCACCTCAAACAGTTTTTTACTCAAAACATATTTTTTAAAATAACTTTTTTCCAACCCAAAAAAAAGTCTCCAAACACCCTCTAAAAAAGTGGGAATTTTTTCGTAAACGTTGGACTCTGCTTAATTTATGTCTTTTTAGTTGTTTAAACGAAGCTTCCACTGAATATAGGGATTTATCCCAAAAAAAAAAAAAGTCTACATGTATTCAATCTTATTATGTAGAGGTATTTTTTTCATTGTCGGACTTTTTACATGCGCCTTTTTTCTTAAATATTATTCATATCCACGTATAAAATCGATCCTAACAAAGACATGTATTACAATCCATATAAATCGATCTTAATGGAAGTTCATGTTTCATGTATCACAATATCATTTGTACTAAACTTCTGATGTGTCTGAATCTCTCATTGGGTTAAATGATAATTTCTCATGAAAAAATTTTTACAGAAGAGGAATCTCCTCTTGACTATAAAACTGGTGTTGTATGAAATGATTATTGAATATAATAACAAATTCTATGAGAAAAAAAAAGTGTGAATGATTCATTGATTCAAATTCAAAATTTTAGTTTTGGTTTTGTATTTTTTTTTTGAAAAATCAACAAAAATTATAACTAAATCATTTAATTTAGATTTAAATTTTCGTTTTATTTCGAATTGAGCTCGTAGCGGACCTTAAATTTGTAAAAATAAAGCGGGGCAATTCAGTAAATACGTCGAAACCATGGGCCATTGTATTTCCTACCACAGAAAGCCAAATCCATCTAACCGTTGCTTATATATAACCTTCAATTACGAAAAGCCTGGGTAAATCCAGAGACATGATGAATAAGAGCTAGGCAAGCAACAACAGCAACAAGAATATTGATTCGTAAACCAGAATCAATGGAACGAACACAAATTCACCTTCTTCTTCTCTGAGAATATATTTCCTCTCCATCTTCTCTCGGATTTTACTTCTCTTCAAGACGAGCATAGTCCATGAAGTTCTTCGAGTTCGTCGCGTGCTGTGGCGCCGCCGTCAGCCCGGTGGTCCGACCCGATTCTCCGCCTCATCCGGTCGAGGAGAAGCTGTCGCTAGTCCGATCCCCTCCGTGCCGGCGCCGGCGGAAGCGCGGGAGGCTCGGGGTGTCCGGATCGGCGCTGGCGCCGGCGGAATGGAGGCCGTCGCTCTGCTCGATCTCAGAGGAAAGTGTCATGATAGTGGAGAGATCCGATGGTCAGGATCATCGGCATAAGGATCGGACGGCTAGATCTAAGCCGTTAGTGAAGAGAAAGAGCGGCTCCAGAAGCTCGAGGCCGAATGGTGTCGCTAGCTTCGGCGACGCTTACAGGTAATTTTAAGTTTCCGGCCCGCTACCGTTTAATTGCTATCTTCCATAATAATGGAATAAAGTAAAGCTAATTTTATGTTTTATAAATCCTCAGGCGATCTTCGTTCCCGACTGTGATTCCGGCGTTCCCTCCGACTCCGTTCATGTTCTGAAGGTCTCTTTCGTTTTCGGGCTTTTTGTCACTTTCTCAGTTCATCTACCGTTCGAAAGTTTCACTAAATTATTTTCCCATGAATCCATGATGAACTGGACTTACAGTACATAGCTTGTTTTAGGATAAGACGAATCTTTATCATTTTTATTTATTACTAGTTAAGTAACATGTATTCTGTGTGTGCATTTCGTACGTGGGAATAAATAAATAAGTGCAGGTAAAAAAAATATATATATCACATGATATTATAAGATGATAATATTATCTATTATGTAGTGATAATGTGACGATCATGGAATAAAAACAAAGCCTTTATTAGTATTTTTACATATAACTATAGATTTGTAGCCTTATGAATATGTAACGCCCGTTGTAATAAATGATATCTTTCTTCGTTAATGATATAATAGAAAGAGTAGGTTTTTTTTTTTTTTTTTAATGAAGTTATAAAAAATTCAAGCTAGTTTCCATAACAGCATCTACAATTTATTTGTATTATATCAATGCTATGTTTGTTATAAAATAATATAAAAATAACATTATCTTGTTTTATATTTTAATATATTATGTTATCTTTAATCTTATTTTTATTTTTTTTTTCAATCATTATTGTATTTTGTAAGTTATTAAATTGAACTTTTAATATTTAAATAAATAATAAATAAAAATATTATAATAATTACGTAAAACAACAACTAATAAAAATTAAAAATAAAATTTGAGATTGACTATACCTTCACAAATTTGTTACACAAATATTATCAATTTGACATAAAAAATAACACACATTGAAGATCATTTTTTTTTTTAAATAACAAAATTTACCACCAACGCACTAATTTAACATTGTATTGAATGTACTCTAATAACAGATAATTTGGACTGTCATTAAGAATTAAATTACAACAAATCTTTTAATTTGATTACTTATAAATTAGATCTTTAAAAATTAATTCAATAATTAAAAATTAAAAATAAGAGATCATAAATAAAAGTTTCAAATTTCAAAAAATCTGTTAATCTTTTGAAAGAAATATTGAATGGAACATTCAAGATTTGAATAAAACGCTTACAGTTAGTGTTTAAAAAAAATAAAACCAAAAACTTTCAAAAAAAATTCCAATAAGTAAAAAGATACCCTTCCGTAATATTTAAACCATTGTCTAAAAATTATGAATTATAATATTTTATAACATATCTTATCATTTCGACTGTTTCGATAAATTTGAAAAAGTAAAAAATAGTTAAAACAAACGACAGGCATTTTCGTTTTTTAATTTTAATTTCTTTTGTTTAAAATATAACCAAACCAGCGGTAATGTCCGCTTGACACTCCTCCGAATGGTATAAATACAATTAATATCGATATCCTTTATTCTTTTGCTCCAGAATACAATTTATTTCTTTTTTTTTTTTTTTAAACCAAAAAAGATACCCATTATTCCATAATCGATGGTACCACCTAGTTGAGGACAAAAAACAAAAAACAAAACTTTTTAGATTTACCAAATCAATAAAAAAAAAATCTACAAAATTCCATGTCTATCAGTATCAAGAATCTAACATTGATCTAACTTATTAGGACATCTTTCTCTTCCTTCGAAGAGCTTAATCGTTACTATTAAAAGAATATTACAGTAAAATGTAACAGCGGCAAAACCTCAAAGAGATACTCTTTGATTGTTTGTTCTCTGAAAACGATCCGCCTTCCCCTACCTATTTCCTTTTGTTTTTCTTTCTTCCCTTTACTTGCTTCTCTAAACTTCTAAGCCTCTGACTAATAACTGAAGACGAAGATATTCTTCGGTCTATAAGTTTTGATGATTGAGCAGGTGATGGGGTATTCTCCGGTGTCGCTGCCGGAGATTGTTTCAATCCCGAAAACAAAGATTGAAAGCTCGGCTGTTGAGCTGTACTCGGTTGTGTGACTGGAATTTCAGGAACTCCGAGAAACTGCTTGACGCCGGGTCTTTTTAGCACTGTAAAAAAATTACACAAACAGAAACAACGTGTAAGGAGAAAAGGGAGTACTACATCTAGCAGGATCAAGTGAAGATAATTACTGAAGTTTGATATTTGAAATTTGTTCCTCTGCTGCGAGGAAGGTATGAAATAATAACAACTCACCTCAACTATTAAAAAAAAAAAAAAAAGACGAAGATACTCGTTGCTCAAAAGTTTATTTGAAAGGACTTACCAAGTCCATACACGAGTGAAAACAGGTTGGATGTTATCCAGTAACAAAATATAGCCTGCATTTTCGTATCATAAGCAAAACTTAAGGTCATTGAGAAGAAAAATAAAATGTTAATAAGAACTTTAATCAGGTCACTGAAATTAAGTTCATTGAGAAGATAAATGGAGTGAGAGAGAGATGGCGTAAACAAAAATATAGGAGATTATTATGAGAAAACTACAAGAAAAACGTAAGAGAAACAAGTTTCACAGTCGTTGTATCTTTGTATTGTAAATTTATCTAGATATTGAAAGCCGTATGCCTTTTGGGCTTGTACAAAATTTGCCTATCAATCAATCTCATGCATTATTTTTGTCCAAAAAAATGCAGTAGAAATATGAAAAAGGACCTTTAAGATCCAATAAAATATAATAATAATAAACTAAGGATAGCCATACAGTTGTAGCAAACTAAAACACACCAAATACTTTCGTATAGAATGCAAAAAATCAATTTATGAGAATTGGGAAACAACAATCAATTACCAAATTCATAATTTTCGACAGAAAGAAAAAAGCAGCAAAATTACCTTTGGAAAACCCATAGTGAATGGGACTGTGAGAACTGCAAGGACCCTTGAAACATTTTTCATGATTCCAGCAACAGGATTCCCTTCCAAACCTTCTTGCATGTTGAACTGTGAAAACATGATATGGTTAATGCTAAATTGTTCCAATAACAAGTTAGTCCAGCAAATCCCAGACCAATCCAAGTGGAGGGGAGATAAAGAAAGATCCCTTTTTCCCCTAACGAGAAGAAGCTTATAGGCCACTCTTACAACCCTTTGAAGTAGGTACGAAGAACTTATTAAAAATGTTCTTAAGTGTTGACACTAACCTCCACTGTTATTAAGAATGTCAAACCCGTCAAAACTGGAAGAATGTACAAACTATCAGGAGTTGTGAGATCAACAAACCAGTAGGCTCCACCAGTTTTAAAGGACGGCACTTTTTGTGCCATATTTGACACCTGTAAAAGAAAGATCAAAACGATATCCAAACACCAACCTAAAGCCATTTCATCATGGGAATGATATTGAAGGAGGAAGATATATCTTACAGCAAGGTAGAAACTGACGAAGATAGGACCTTGGATTAAGAGTCCCTTGAGTGGAGTGAAGGGAGTAACGCCATACCTGCATTGCTCAAATCATTAAGTGGTCTGTGATGACAAACAAAGCAAAAAATTTCTCTATGGCACTGCATCAAAACGACTGCCTAGGTTAAATTCCATTTCAGAATTTAACATGACACAAAAGTTGAGGTTCCAAGCCCATGGCTGCTGGACCTAGACCGAAGCCCTTTAGATACTCACAAGAAGGTCATTTTTTTTCTTGGCTCTGATTAAAAAAATAAAAATAATAACGTCACTTACTCCTTAAAAAGATTTGACATTTGCTTTTGACCTTCAATGTGATTTACAACCTGAAAACGAAAAAAGAATGAAAACGTGCCAAAGAGAATTTCTCGAGGGGGCAAAAAAAAAAAAAAAACCACATATTGGTTTGGATGATTGCATTTCAAATGATAAACTGAAAGGAAATACACAATTAAAAGAGGAAATCAAAAGAACGGTGAAATGCACGCATATAATAAGCAATATCTACATAAGCACATAGAGACCATTGTTGCAAAAGGTTCCTGCTTTTTAAAACACGTAATACTAGATTATTGGTAGAAGTTTCCATTTAAAGCCACGCTAAATAAAAAAAAATGATATTAACTAAGAGTTATTTTAGGTGTAGGAAAATATTTATTTATACACAATATGTTACAATATCATTCTGCCATCCATCTTTAAGGGATATCAAAACATAATTAATAAGTAAGCACCGTACCCCTTCATCAATTTGTTTCTTAATCTCCTCTAAGCGAGGCCTCATGAGCTGCAACACCCACACACAAACCAATAAATCAGATAATCATGTAACAAAAATAAGAAATAAAATGAAGGTAGCTATGCAATTACGCATATGCTAATTACAAACAAACATGCTGCATGAAGACTATAATTTGTTTGAATCCAACATGTAGCATGACAAAATTATTCAAGGAACCTCAATTCTCTATGTGGTTATATTCCATTGAGGATTATGAATAGGCCCAATTGGAGTTGTCACTTGAAGCAAGTAACTAACTGTATTCAGAGAAACCAAATTGTGTATAATTAGTTACTAAACATCGTCATGCTCGGTGAGAACTTAACTTCATGCACCAAAAAACGATTCAGAAAAGCATACTCAAAAGCAAGCAGAGGATTGCCAACAAGGCAACTTAAATCCCCAAAAAATAAACAAAATAGCACCATACAGCTGAAAGTTCACTTTAGCAACCATGATATTAATAAGTTAACAACAAGCAAATTCGACAGAGTAAGTGAACATCGTTTACAAAAGGCAGCAACAAGTAAGTAAACTTACAGTAATCTTTGATGTAGATTTAAGTTGATTTATCAAAAGAGGGAGTGTCGACATTCGAATCGAAAGAGCAGTCAACGCTATCGCAAGCCACCTAAAAAATGAACAAAATATATAAATATTTTCATCACCAATGCAAAAGGTCCCATCACCAGCATTAAAGTTTAATGCAAAAGGTTCAACTAAAAACCATGGAATTTCATCTATGGAATCAATCAGCCAACATGTTTATAGGGGAAAAATTAACACCTTAGGCCCCAAAAATGAAACCCAATACACAGCACATTAATCCAATTTCAGAATTCATGCTTTCGTGCTTTTAACTCCATGAAAGGCACGGGTCAAAAAGCTCTAATTGGAAAACACCATTGTTGCTGAATGATCTTTATTTAGAGTGCGGTATGAACCTATTACTTCTGCATAATGGACAACAACCAATTGCATTTATGAAAAACCCCAGAATCAATAACTCTATCAAATGCACAAACTCCACCTATGCTACTCTTTTAGAAACAACTAATCCGCACTTTAAACGCATGTTCATAAAAAGCTATTACAACCGAATAAACAACAAATTATACAAATAAATACCAACTAACATGGAATGTGTTTATTTATAGGAGTTCTAAAAATTATCACATCAATAAAATTCAAATTCAAAGAAGGAAGGGCAAACAGGGTCCTACCAATCGACACCCACAAATGTATGAACTCCATCGATAAGATACTGCAGCAACTTAACAGGCAAGTAAGAATCCGCCGCAGCAATGGCCACTTCGTTCACCGCAGGGACCTGCGAAGCGACCGACTGCACCGTCGAATCACTGATAACCTCTGCGACATCGCCCACTATCCCAAAATTCTTGGACCCGTCGCCGACCGTAGTCGACGACATGTAACGACAGAAAGAGAAACCGGAATTCCTCGGCGAGACCAAATTGCTCGAAAATCTCCCATCTTGAGAAAATCCAAACCCTAATCCACCAACTCCACCACCGAAAAACCTCTTGTGGAGAAGATTGTTCCAATTCCGCGAAGAAACGTTATCGGAAACCAGATTTTGGTTCCGATCGTCGTCGTGGAGAAGGTAACCGACGGACGGGTGACAGGATCGCCGGGCTACGATCGTCGCTCGCGTCGAGAGGCTCCGCCGCCATGCCATTTCTAGGAGAGTTAAAAATTTTGTTAAATTGAAGATTTGGTAAGGAGAAAACCTTAAACCCAAGCAAAACCCTAGCACTTCCGATTCGAAATCCCGATCTCCATGGCTGTAGGGGATTGAGAAAGTAGATAGTTCACGAGATTACCTTCTTGCCGAGGTTGAGAGAAATTGGCTGAAACTCCGAGAAATCTCTGAGAGATTGCGGTAAATACTTCGCGAGATTACCTAAAATTCAAATATTCGACTCCTGTAAACTGTGTTGGACAAACAACGTTGGTGGAATTGGGCTGGGCTGATCTGGTAGTTTCACTAGTGGGTCACGTGGGTAAAAAGGGCCGGGCATTGGAAAAGTTGGGTCATGTGCGATGCCGAAACCAACTCATGTGTTCCTCGGTTCCGTTTATGTTAATCTAATAATATAACAATAAATTAATTAAAAATATATAATTAATTATAATATTATATCATATCAATTAATACAAATTCTTCCTAAATTATATACCATAATTCATCCAAAACCCTAGAGTATATAAAACCGTTTAAAGCGCTCATTCATGCGGTTTCGTTTATTATTGTAACAGAAATATTGATGTAATACTCTATTAAAAAATTAATCAAATATTTTTAAACATAAACCCGTATTAATAAAAAAATGTTAATAAAAAAGTAAATTAATCTTCATAAAAAAATAAAAAGAGTTTAAAATAACTAAAAGTTAATAAAATTTAAAATAACATAACTCCCTCATATGCCGACGACAAGCCCTTAACCTCGACAACCTTCCCTGGTCACCACCGCCAACATACCTTCCACGGCCCACCACCCCACCCCAACGACGACCCTAGCACCTCCCTCCCTTCTTTATCTTCCTCCTAATTTTGGCACAATTGCAGCCTATTTAAAATGTACAGGTTAATAATCTACTTTAGTGAAAGAAAAGATGAAGTATAATAAAGAAACTAAAAGCCACCCATTGAGATTCGTGCTTACCATAATTACGTGATGTTAATTGCCTCCCTATATGAACCAAACCAAAAACCTGCCACTTCTCCAGCAATTAGAAGCTAAACTCTGTACCAAAGAACTAAGATGTTGAAAGAGATTATCTTAAAGCTAGAAAAAAATTAGACACCCATTCAAAGTAGTTAGGGAAAAAATTATTATTATAATTGCCAAATTGAGCTCAAAGAATAGCAAAATCACTCACTTGTTCCCATGCAGCTAATGGCAACGGCAAAGGTTTGGGTTCAGTGGTGTGGGGAGGTTAAAAGGGGAGCGAGAAGTTGCACCTAAAGAGGGGTTTGGTTTTGGAGAGAGATTTGGGTTGAAGGACCGTTGTGGGCTTGATTGGAATTTGGCAACAAAATGCCATTAGAGAGAAAGAAAGAGAGAGAGAGTGTATGTGTGTGTTAGAGAGAGAAAAGCGAAAAGAGATCAATAATCTTATAATTTGTTTTTAATTAAAAATTAATATTTATTTCAATACTCAGGATCTATATTTTAAAACATTTTTATATCTTTAATAGAGTATTAGATCAGCAATTTATGTTAAAATAATAGATAAAATCAGACAGAGGGACACTTTGAACGATTTTATATATATCAAGGGGTACGATAAATAATTTGTAATTGTGAGTGATAAGGTAAATTGGGGTATATAGTCGAGGGGAATTCATATAATTAATCCTTAAAAAATCATGTTAGTTAAATACATATTGAAAGAATAAAAAAAAAAGGGACATATAAATCAAATCCGTGCTATACTAGCTACAACCTAAACGAGTCTTATGGAAAAGCGAGATAGCCTTAAGTAAAAGAGAGAAAGAGGTAAATAGTATATTTATAAAAGGAGGATAAGTAAGCCGTGTGTTTGTTAAAATTTATACATAAATATGTTTTTCACAGAGAATAAATAAGTTGGTTTAATAGGAAGCATGTTATTAAAGCCATAGTTTAAAAATTACGCTATTTTTAATTTCTATAAAAATATGTTATTTTTTTTCAATTTGAATTGAAAATTGTAAAGGTGAACAAAAAACTTGTAATCCGATTGACTCATACAAACCTATCATAGTTTAACTTGATTAACTTAATCCAATTTAACTCGATCCTAATCTTAACCTAAAGATTTCATTGGATTGGGTGGGTTTATGTTCAAATTTAGTAATCCGATATAAGACTAACCCACTTAATCAGTTTGTTTATGTTATTAAAATATATTTTACCTATATATCAATTAATTTTTATATGACTTATGACATATTTTTTATACTCATATCATTACTCCTTTATATTTGTATTTTCTTTATTATAATTTTTTAGAAATTGAAAGATACTTGATCTTATCAACTTTATATAAAAACTTTGTTATGAATTTGTTATTTTTTTCACACATTTCTTATTTAAAATTACATTATTAGTTTTTTTTATATGCTCAACCTCAATCAATCCATCCAACTTGATTCAACTTTAATTGGGTGGATTGATTTTAAATTTTAGATTATTTGGATGAATTAAAACTTTTTTCAACCTTGGGTTAAAAAAACTCAAAAATCCATCCAATTTATCTAATAATCAACCTTAAAAAATTTTCTGATTTAGAAAAATACCATTTCTGCATTTTTATTAAACTAGGAATGAAATTGTATTATTCAAATGAAAGCCATGTTAGTACCAAAAAAAGAAAAAGAAAAAGAAAAACTAGAAAAACCTTCAACTAAAACAAAATTTTCAATATTAGATAAAGTAAATTACACAAGTGTATGGTTGTAGACATACTGTCATCTTCATGTACGACGTAACAACAAGAATCACCGCCTACTTACTACCTCGTGCGGTTTATATTGAAAATTCCGCAGCATGATTAGATAAATCATTAAGTATTGGATATGCAGAAAATGGTCTATCAAGGTTTTAAGGATACGTCTGTTTATTGTATTATATTTACATTATATTTAAATATGATATAAATTTTATTTAAATATAAAAATATTATACTTAAATATTAATTATATTATAATTTAAATTAAATATATTTATTATTTATTATTTTATTATTTTTATTAATCATATCACATACTCTCTTTTTTTCTTCCTTTTTTCTTTTTATTTTTATCAATTATATCATATACAATACACTTCAAATACTTTTTATCTAAATAAAAATTACATTTAAATGCAATATAAATACTTTTTATCCAAATATATATTACATTTAATGTATTGTATTCAAATACAATATAATACAAACACAATACATTATCCAAATGTCACCTAAGCTAGAAAAAAAAAAAAAAAAAAACCAAGAACAAAGCCTGTTAAGTGAGCTCCTTATTAAAGTGAAACATAATGATAACTATTCTTCAAAAATGATACACAACCTCGTTAGCAAGCGAAAGTTTAGGATGTCCATGTGTTTTGCACATACTTACCCAACACTTTAAAACTTTGATGATGATATATGAATTGTATAAACATATAGAGCGTATGGCTATCCCATTAACCCAAAAGGACCAATGACACGAATTTTTAACTATTTATCTTAGGAGTCTATCCAATTTTTCTCCCCTAGATCAAATTATTTTAGTACTCACTTTTAAAATGCCTTATAACCAGTTATTGTTCTATTAAGTTATTCCAAATTAGTAATTGTATCCATACAAATTATTAAAATCTCAAAAGGAAGAGTTTATTAAATTAAAACTATAAATATGTGGACTGAATATGAAAATAAAATGTGTCTATTAATCATTATACATATCATAATGTCTTATCCATAATTTACTATAACACCTATATTATGCTTTTAGTATTCACAACATCTTTTAAAAAACTAAAAAATTGTTATCAACAATAACTATGAAAAATCATCACAATAACTTTTGACTTACAACATTACTACATAAAATATTTTCAACTATATAGTCATATCAACCTGGTCTATGGTCTAACAATCTCCAAATGAAAAGTTGGAAAATTACAAAATCCTAGCATTTCTTTATTTTATGTTAGATTATGTGAGGATTGAATTCATGCATTATGTAAAAGCACTTGTCTGTTTTATTGTCTGAAGTGAAAATCACCTAAGATGTAGGATAAATGATAAGGTTATTCATCCTGTCTCGTTTAAGAAGTTTCTTCATAATGTATTGCAATAAAATAAGTTAATTCACCATCTTTTTATATCTCATTGGTACCAACTTAGTAGGCAAAATATAGGGATTTGAGATTTAAGTCTCAAATTTAATATCTAAAAGATTTTCTTTCAAATTAATAAAATTGACGTTCATAAGGTCCATAAAATAAAATAAAAACTAAAATATAACGCATCTAGTATCCACGATAGGTTTTGATAATAAAATGAATAATAAGTTTTGTGGTATTCAATCTCACATCCACAATCCAACCTAAAAAGGAAGGGAAAAAAATGTTCCACTCATCTAAGATCCACATTCATAATATGTTACATGACTATCTTAACCAAAAACTCACCTCCAAGCACACTATCTACGTACAAATAAAAAAAAAAAAGCAATATAATAAAAAGGTTTCTCTATGGCGACGGTAAGGAAGAAGATGACGGGGAAGCAGATGTAGACGGACTAACAAGAGAGGAACCATCCGGTGAATTTCGACATAGCGGGCAAGTGGCGTTCATTTTGAGCCACTCATCGACACAATTAGCATGGAAATAGTGGTTGCATTCTGGTATGGTCCTTAGTGTTTCCTTAGACTGATATTCAGAGAGACAAATTGGGCAAGTGTTGTCGCAAGGCTTAGGCAATCGCTTACTCTCACCTAGCTCAATCTTTGGGAATGACTCAATTGTTGGCCGATCGAGGCCCATCATGACGACCACCGGCTCCGGCATGTTTGAACTCGTGTAGTCTGAGTAAGGACGGTGGCGCCGCCCGCAAGCTCGCACCCTACCACAAATGTAGCTTACTAAACCGATGATGCATAGGATTCCGGGTATGCCAGCGCCTATGATAATCCCATATTTTGCACTTCTTGGAAGGCCTACAAATCCAAACATTTGATTTGCAACTGATTAGTTCCAATACTAAAGGATGCTAAAGAACAAAAGAATGAGAGGAAGAAATTTTATTGTTTCCAAAGAGTTTTCAAGTCACTCCAAAAGTTAGAGCACCATAGCAAGACAATGCACAATGACTACCTCTTAAGAAAGGCAACTCAAGTTCTAGACTAGACATCTCCTGTTATTTCCCCAACAATTAAAAAAACGACAATTAATAAAAAATGATAAATAGAATCTAATGCAAATTTAATTTTCCCATCTACCCTCCGTGAGACATTGACACTTCTCCAAATGCCAATATGGGAGAATGTTATAACTGGGCCAAAGAATTAAGTTTCCCTTCTTATTTGGTAATTGGATATTTTTGGACTTTCAAAACCCATGCGCCCACAACCCACTAACTAAGTATTTAGAAGGAGGTGAATAACAGTATTCTCAAAAAATAATTAAAGTAAATAACATTTTTAAATTTTTTTTTGTAAAATATAGATTTATGATATAAATAATGTAGATTTATCATATAAATAATATATTTATATATTATATAAATGGTTTATTTACCTTTTTATCATATAAATAATTTATTGACATTTTATATATATATTATTTATTTAATAAAAATTCTATTTACATGGTAAATTTATTATTTATTATAAATATTAAAAAATGTAATTTATTTTAATTATTTTTTGAAAATTATTATTTATTATAATTTTTTTTATTAAAAAGGGATTTAAGAACTATATTTATAATATAATCATCTATTATAAAATTCCCAAGTTATGCTGAAACAACAGATAAATCTACTTTCTAATTTATTCAATCCTTTTTTTCTGGTCTGACGAACGACACCGTTTGGACCATATAGGAAAACAACCACCCTGATGTTGAACAAAAAAAGTCTAGTCTGGGGCGCAAAAAAATATGTCACTGGGTCCCGTGTCATACTAGGAATCCCACGTGGCAATGGTTATGGTGACAAGTCCTCGTCCCGATTGACTTACAAAAGTGATTTTGCGTCTTAACATTTGGAGGTCCGAAAACACCTACGCGGATGCATTGTTTGCGCGCTTAATCCCACTCTCTCTCTCCACTCAATTGACCCCTCAATTTTTTAGCATAGTTTCGACGAAGAAACCATTATAGTTTGTTTAGTCTATGATTCAATTTAGAGTAAAATAAAATTTTTAAATCAAATTAATTGATTTAATTATAATTTTATTAAATTTATAGAAAAAAAAAAAAGAAAATTTTGAATTTGAATTCACTAACTAAACGAACTTTCAAGTTCAGTCAGAAAACCAAAAATGTACTATTTTACATGAACACAAAGAAAAAAAAAAAGGAAATGAGAAGAAAAAAAAAACATCTACATGATTTCCACTTTATTCCTAAACTTTTATTCTCATTTTGTCTCTTATAACTTTGAATTTAATATTGCTTTACCCCTTTTGATAAATATTTTAATTAAAAACAGAACAACACATAGGAGATTATTTGTACAAAAGTTCATTCTGATAATATTATTATTAAATATAGACAAAAAAAGACTATATAAATACATTTAATTCATATTTTTAATGTTAGGCCTCGTTTATTTTATTGATTTGGATCTAAAAGTTTGGTTTTAATTTTTTTTTCTGAAAAATCAACAAAAAAAAATATAACTAAGTCAATTAATTTCGTCTCAAAATTTTATTTCATTCTAAACTTAACTCGTGAACCATTCATATCCTTAATTTTAACTAAAATTCTAACGGGAAAAATAAAAGTTTGCAAGTTAAAATAAGAGTTTTTAAAATTAGATATAAAGTAAGAATGATATAGATTAAAACAATTTAAAAAAAAAACTTACCAGAACCCGACCTGTTCGAAGAAACAGAGCATCCGATTTCGGACGGCGAGCGGCTCCGAAACCCGCAGTATCCGCCACGCCGGACACAAGCGCGGCAGTCCGGATCGCGCCACGTCAGCTGGACGCTGCGGCTGAGATCGTAGATCAGGTTGGTCAGGTCAGACGAGCGGGGCGAAAACGGAACCTGAGCGATCCCGATCTCCGAGCACCCGTAACCAAGCGCCGGCGCCGGCGCCGGAGAAGCCGCCTCTGAAGTCAAAAAAACCGGGCCGCCGTATAAATTCAGCCGGTCCGTTTGTACAGCGACCACCGCGAAGTCCTCGCTTCCGCCGAGACAGTGAATCGGGCTGAGGTCAAGCGACCTCGCCACGGCCGCGGAGCAGTTGAAGAACGTGTAGTTTTTGAATTCGGCGATCTGGAAAGTCTCGCCGCTGAAATTGGCGAATTCTTGGTTCAAGAAGCGTTTCGGGAGGCAATTGTCTGGATCGTTTATCAAAATATACTGTTTTTCGTAGTCTATACTCTCGACGGTGAAGTCCGATTTCCCGGACTGGAGTCTGATCACCGTTTGGCTCCGGTTGTTACACGAGAGATCGAACCGGGCAGTTCGGCCGGCGTAGGCGCAGCTAGAAGGCTGGCGGTTTTTGAGCCGGAAAGGGAACTGAACAGGTAAGCCTCCCTGTACGCAGCTCGCTTTCCTGCAGGTGGTGACGTCGTCCGCAGAAGCACGAAAAACGAGGACGAACAAGAAGGAGAAACAGAGGAAGGGTGTTTTGAAGGAAGTCATTTTTCCTTTTTCTGGTTTTCTTTGGTGTGTGTTTAAGGTTATGGTTTTTGATGAGCAAAAGTTACTGAATGTAAACTACAAAATAAGCTTTTGTTTATGTTTTAGGGGCCAAACCAAAGGAGAGATTGCGATTGGGTGAGACTTTTGAAAGCTCTATTCCAACTAAAATTGGGAGTATTCGACTAATATTTTAATTGAATATTTAGCTTCACTAATTACTAAAGAAGAAATGAAGGATTAAAAAATATAGATATTAGAATTAGAAGAAGACTAATATTCATAGTTTTAGATACTTTTTATGCTGCACATATGGGAAGATTTTGTCTCGTGGTCTGCATGTGGAGGTGGAATTGGAAAGTAGTGTACATAAAAAAGTACAAATTTGTGTTCAAAACTTTTGTACACGTGTCAAAGGTGTTGCAACATGGGATTGGAAGTCAGAGATGGCTTTTGGTTTTTCATTTTTGGTCTATGAAGTCCAAGGTCTATTCAAGTTCAATCGCTGTAAGTTTGTTTTACTCTTAGCCAGTCTTTTACACGGTTTTGCTTGCGACTAAATGTGTCAGGAGGAAAGAAATTGAAGAAGAAATTAGACCTGGCTAGTTTGTTGACGGGGTAAAACTACTTGTAGCTGGCTGGAAAAATGTTCATTGTAGGGATTTTTTTTTTTTTTTTAATTTGGTAAGACATGAAGATGTACTCTTACTTATTTGTTGTTCATATGCATGTAACACATAATAGTAATACAAGAAAAACGTATAATAGTAGTACATGATAATTCTAAAGGATATGTATTGTTAATAGAAATCATTTCATGTGCGTTGATATGTGAATCAAATCTTTCAAACATATCATGTGCTATATATGTTATCAATACTTGTCTTACTTTTTAATGTTGCATTTCAATAAAGGGACAATATATGAAAAAAAAAATCTTATATATATGTATTTATATAACATGAGGCTTGTTAAACAAAATATCTTTATCATGCTTTGTTAAATCATTATATATATAAATATATATTGGTTCTACTAATTAAAAATTCTGTTCAAGTTTCTCCAATAGTGTATGTTTTTTCCTTTTTATTTCTTTTCTTAACGTACCACAGAAATTTTGTTTTTTTGTTTTTTGTTTTGTTTTTGACAGCTTTGAAATTAATTGCTTTTATCACCACCTAAAAAAAACACCTACATAAAACACAGCCACGTATGTGATGAGGTCCCCATGGTATGTGCATCTCGTCAAAATTCGCATTAAAGAAACGTAATATTCTTGAAACTCTACGTCCCTGCTTGATAGTGGGACACAAAGAAACTTCCATGTCACATAAATTCGTATCAATTTCATCACAGCCCGACTTGAATGATTCTCATTATTTTGTTAGTCTTGATCAGCTTGTACATATATTTGACAAAACCGCTCAGCTTTGCCTTCTTCTATTTATTTATTTATTTTTCCTTCCAGCTTGTTATATATTTGTTTTGGCAGTTGGACATCATTAAGGAAGACTTTTTTTTCACTATTGCGGAACAAAACCGGAGTCCGGATAAGCACCTAAACCCACACATTAATTTAAAAAAAAAAAAAAACCACTAAACCTGTTTTATCAAAATTTTGCATTTTTATTTTGTGTTTTCGTAAATGTCATGACCATCTTTTTATGCGTTTAACTTTATGTTAAAAACCTCCCTTTTAACAAAATTTGACCAAAATTAAAGTGCGAAAAAATTCATTTTAACAATCTCAGAATGCCATATATATGTTTCATTAAGTTTGTTCAATTATCTATTGGTTAAATAATTCTTTCAAACCTTAAACTTAAAAAAAATTGTTTTTAACATGAAATTAAATACCAATAAATTGTCATGACATTCCTTAAAACACAAGATAAGATGTGACACTTTGATAAAAACAAATTGGAGAATTAGATACTTACTATCCCAACTAAAGCACAGTACCATTCTATTATGGTATTAGTATATACATATACTTCTCTTATTTTAATATTTGCCTTCGATTAAATATATTCTATTAGTGACATAGTAGTTCTTACAAATACAGTTCGACGGTCAAAAACAAAAACCAACGTTGAAAGAAATTTAACGATGAAATTGGTAGGGTTGAAAAATTATGGGTGTAAATGATGTATGAATCGAGTTTGGAATGAAATGAAATTTTGAGTTTAAATTAGTTGATTTAACTATAATTTTTGTTAACTTTTTAGAAAAAGACAAAATTAAAATTAAAATTTTAGGTGTAAAACCTTCGATCATTCACACCTTATAATCAGGGCAAATGATTGGTGGGCGCTAAGCCAAATAAGCTCGCATATGTACCCATGACAACTATTTTACCACGTATGTTGAATACGAGAACTCTGCATGCAAACGCTCTGAGGTCCTGAAGGGCGCTTCCAAAAAGTTAAACCTTAATTATGGAAAAGGAAAAACTAGTGAAAATAAACAATATCGAATTTATTAATATATAAATAAAACCTCAAAAATCAATTATGTAGTTTTACTTATATATATTGAACCAGTGGAGGACGCGTCAATAAAATAAAATAAAAATAAAAAGTCGATGTCAAGGGCGTTTTCACCACACTTTTGGACCACTAAAATTTGTTTTTAAAATAAAAATTGGTGTGGTCTGAACAAGGGGTTTGAAGTCATATATTGCAGCTCTTGTATAATTTAATTAATAACATTTTCGACAACAAATATAATACTGATTCAGTCAGCAACATTTGACAAGTTTTGTTTTGTTCTTATTGACAATTAGCGGCCAACTGAGAAGAGCCATGGAAAACCAATAAACAAACAAACATATTATTCAACATCTTTTTTTGGCCTATCGTGAAGAAGGCCATTTGGTATGATATAGTGAAATACACACATATATTGCTGTCCATAAACCACCGTCCACATCTTTCCCGTTATGTTTTCCATTTCTAATTAGGTATTAATTAGGACCCCACATTTCATTTACTAATATCTTCTTCTTTTTCAAAAGGTTCTGCCAAACTCTGCAGATTGTAACAACTTAGTCGGTCGTGGATTGTAGTATCATCAGATTCATATTCTTGCAATAATACTATAAATTATAAACTATTTCAGCAAAATAATTTATACATATACGTTACAATATTTTTCCTAATTAATCAAGTTAACAAAACAAAAATGATATCAAATCTGCTAGATTGGTCGGCTCCAGTGCGGTGGCCGGTTGACCCCATCTGACGAGTCCCACTAGATAGCACCATTCAGCTCGAGAGAGTTGCATATGTTTGCTCGGATGTAAAATTTCATGAACCACAAACTCTAACATCAAGAGGGTATTACACAGTTTGATATGACAATTTTTGACTAAGTACAACAAACAACGAATGAGAACGGTAGCGAAAGTGTAGCTATAGGTGCGGTGGGATCTGCGGCGAGTTCCGGCACAATGGGCAGGTCGCGTTCAACCTGAGCCACTCATCAATGCAATGGGAGTGAAAGTAGTGAAAGCAGTCAGGCAACGTCCTCAATGTGTCTTTGGGTTGGTATTCCGACAGACAAATAGGGCAAGCACTGTAATTATTGGACTTAAGAAGTCGGCGAGCACTGCTCTCAGCAGCTCCGACCAATGTCTTTGGGTATGTTTCAATTATTGTCGCGTCAAGACCCGTCACTCCAATATAACTGGTCGAGTTTGGGTTGACCTCAACAATAATGTTGGAGGGCAATACTACTTCTCTGTTGGATAATTGATACCCTGGACTTCTATGAACTGCTCCGGATATGTTGCTAATACCTCGCCGGATCATATGGCATTTATGTGGACAGTTGAAGCACAAAAATCCTATTATTGCAAGACCACCTACGAAAAAAAGGGTGTATTGGGTTCCCTTGGAAATACCTGTAAGAAAAGTGCAAAATGTTGTATTTTCAAGTGGTTGGTAATTGAGTGCTATGTATGGTTGAAAGGGAAAAATTGTGGATGTTATTGATAACATAAGAAATTTAATATTTGTTGATAAGTCATTGTCATTTTGTGATACACAGTCAAATTAAATCTAAAAAATAATCATAACGAAAATGGGATTATGAAGAGCTATAGCGATTGGTGATTGTTAAGATCAAGTGTAAATGTTACATACAGTTGTACCATAATAATTTGCTCTGAAATCAAATCTTTATTAGCAATGACTATTGAGGAGTAGCAATTGGGCAATTAACAATGACATTACTTAAGAAATAATCAACTACTGCCTTGTTATTCTTGAAGAAAAATCAACTAGCAGTTTCTTTTAAATAAACTTTTCAATTATGATTTAATAAATGAGATGTGTGCTGTCTTAATAATGATCAAACTCTAAAAATCTCTCTCTCTCTCTTCTTTAATAAAATAATAATAATAATAATAATAATATATTATTATTATTATTATTATTTTAGTTTCATGAGAGTGATCATGAATCTAACGCTTAAGTTAATACTATTTAAAACTTGTATGAAATTTATATAGTACGAATTATAATGAATCAAAATATTAAATTAAAAAAATAAAAATAAAAAAACACTAGATGAATTGAAATTTATGATCTAACGAGCCTTAGTGTTGATATTCATAATAATAATAATAATAATAATAATAAAGAAACGACAATAAAATAGTAGCATTAAAAAATTTTATGGACTCTTTTATTTTTAGTTTTTATTTTCTGTCATTAATTTTTTTGATTATCCATACCATGCCTTGGAAGATTAAAGCAGCCAATTTGCAAACCAGCATCACCGACGAACCCACAATCTCCCCCACGCATTTCACAATCTCCACAACTGGGTTGGCCCCATGTCAGCATAACGTAAGATTTGAGATGAAACCCCCAATCCTCCGCCCACCACCTGTTCGACGAAATGACCGGCACCAAAGCCGTCAATAATACCTCACAAAACAACGGCGTCGACTCGAAAAGCACCGTCGGGCCGGCCGCGACCATGTAACCGTCGCCACTAAGGCACGGCACCGGCATCAAATTGTCGGCAAGAACGTACTCCAACGAGCAGTTGAGGAACGTAAAGCTTCCGAAGTTTCTAACACTAAAAGGTGTGCCGGAGACGGTGAAATTCTTCTCGAGAAAGCGCCTCGGGAGGCATTTTTCGGGGTCGTCGATGGTCAGCATTTGGTAATCGTAGAAGATGTTTCGGACTGCGAAGTCTCCCGACTGAAGCAAAATTATGGCTTCGCCGTTGTTGTAGTTGCATGAGAGGTTAAAGCCCGGGTAGCCACAGCGAGATTGATCGTGATCATGACCATGATTATCATTGTGATCAGTCAGTTGGAACGGAAACCGGACGGCTAATGATCCAGTTAGAGAGCAAGTGTTTGTTTTCGGGCAGGTTTGTACTGCGGCAGTTTGCAAAATGGAGACGAATATCAAGAATAGCGATGAGAAAAGATTTGCAGAACGAGCCATTTTCTTGTTTATATAAAGAAGAACGTATAGAAGAGAATAGAAGTTTTCATTGTGTAAATTATTAGGGTTTTATTTTTCCTATATATTTTCTTCCATTGTGTATGGAAACTTAGTAATTTATGTCAACTAAACATGTTGTGTATTTTGCTGAAGCTACTTAGAAGCTCAGCGAAGGTTTCTGAGCAATAGGGCAATAATAATAAAATATCAACAAATGATTGAGACTGATAAATTAGCATACAAAGAATATTTGTCATATTGACTTTGTACAGAAAAAGTTCTCAAAAAATAATAAAATAAAATCCAGTACTAATTAAAAGTTTAAAATTGTTATTTTTAAAAAAATTTAAATTAGAAGAATGCGAACTTTATATATTTTGTGAAGGAGTTTATGTGTAAAATTATTTTTAGATTATATATACTTACTCTTATTTGATTCTCTTCTCACCGCCCAATTTCTTTCTAATTTTTTGACTGATATTTATTAGCAAAAAAAAAATTGTTTATCTAAAGATTTACATCAACCAAAATAATTATAACAACTTTTTTAAGGTAATCAATTATAACAAAAATCAGGATGTCAATGTTTGTAGAAAATATTTATTTTAATGTAAACAGTCATATATAACAGCAACAAGGATATCAATGCTTGTAAAATTTATGTTTATTAATAAAATAATTAGCAACTAAAAAAACGTATTAGTGAAAAATTGGGCAAAGTGAGAATCAACTTTAGAGGTTATGAAATTTAAAGACTCCTATATTGGATTATAATCCTGCCATCTAAGATGAAGTTTAAAAATATGTATACATATTAAGCAATACTTTAAAAATGAGTATTTAACGACTAATATGCTGATAAATATTAACAAAGGTTTAATGTAGTAAAATCATTGTTATAAATTTACAATTTTTATCTTACATATGCATGGTCTACTATGGAATTAACAATAACTTTTTCGTCACTACTTCTTTGCCATTTAATTTAGGTAGAAAAGAAAGGAATCTTACCGGTATTTTTCTACATCCATCGTCATATCCACTAGGGGATAAAACCAAGATTTGCCAGCTCAACAAAGAATTTTTTTTTTTAATCTTTGGTTAGAATCAAAATAACGTTTATAAATATTAGTAAACGTTTAGGCAGCTGCTTGGAAACCGTGTGAAGATTTCAGCGTAATTAAGTTGATTATATGTCAACAAACAAGTGGCTTTTAAATATATATATATATTTTACCATATTTACTTGACTTTGATTCAGTCAGACTTACTGCTCAGGTGCTGATCCTTTATCTGGAAGAAAGCGACCATCAAGAAATAAATAACTGTATATTTGTGAGTGGTTTGGACCAATTCAATTGTGGGATATATATATATATATTTATATATATGCACATCACGTGACGACTACATAGGGTTTATAGAGCACAATTATTCGCTTCCGCACGAAATCGACTCCACATCTCTTATATGGTGAGACAAGCTAGGCTTACGGAGATTTGAGTCTCACGTCTACGTTGGCGGAATCGACGAGCACTTTCCTTAATAGTTTGCGATGATCGTGTTAATGCATGTATATTCATGATCTTCGACTAAAATCCAAACTTGCTTTATATGTGGATTGTGAATATGTGATTACGATTTAATTAGTTAGATGATATTGGATATAATAAAGCCTTTGTGTCAGTAAGGTCTCGGAGGTGGCCGGGATCTTGATGCATTCGAACTTTGAAGAAGGAACGATGTAGCTTGCGTCAATGATGTCGAGATATCGAGACTAAGATAGCGGTAATAACGGTCCTTTAGGAGTAAAAGAGAGGACATTTGGTAGGAGTTGGATCTCAATTTTTATCTTATTCAACCATATTGTGATATTGATTGAAAATAGGATTTGGACGCATAGATATGTTTTGATGAATAAACTACTTATAGAAGAAAAATGTTAAGAATATCGTTCTAATATCAATTTTTAAAAACTGTTTTTATAATACGTGAGTTGCCTATTTTATTAATACGATTGGTGTATCGATTAAAAATATACATTATAGTAATTCAACATAACTGATATTCAAAAACCAAAATTATAATTGATATCAGACATTGGTTGCTTACTTGCTTTAATTGCAATTTGCATATCTTGTTTGACATCTAATGACAATAGAAAAACATGGAAATTAAAAAACGACAACATATAAAAACGACAGAACTCACCATAAACTACATAAACATCATAAAACGACAATTAAACGTTGAAATCTTGATAAAAGCAACCACCACCTAGAAAACAACGACGACCTTATAAAACGACATTTAGACCACAAAATTTTATGTGCGTATGTATCTATGTTTATTTCCCTTTTCCATTTTTGGCGTTGGATGCCTCCAGTTTTCTGGAACTTTTTTCGTTTTCTTTTCCCTATCCTCTTTACTTGTTTCAGCAGTTCTTTGCATTACATAATATGATAGGAGTATGGGCACTCCTTGCCGTCCTTTACTAAAATATTTCTAAAACAACCTTAAAAAAAAAAAAAAAAAAGAGTAAAACCACTTCTATTACTATAGCTTAAAGCTAGAAATCAGATTAAAATGTATTTTATGAACTGTTAGAGTGCGTGACCTGAATTCTGTTTTGACCTCGTTTGAAGAGTTTGCAGTGTGATTTAATATAATAAATTTTTTGGGCTTTGTGGTGAAATCAAAGGGATCAGACTCTTTTTTTTTTTTCGTACTGTATATTTGATTTAATTTAGAATTTTTGATTTTATATTTTTGAGTTGTAAACGTTATTCTCACCTTTTATAGCAATTTTTGAATTAGTGAATTTTTTCTCCTTTGTCTGTAGTTTTTTTTCGTGTAAGATTTTCTACATAAATTTGTATATTTTTATTTTTTGTTTTCGTTATTTATTCTTGCATAATCTCATAATATGAACCTTGGCAAAATTTAGATTAAGAACTAATTACATCCTACTTAATTTATGTAAAAGATGGTTTGATTCATTCTAGTTGTTTTGTTTGTTTTCGGAAGGTCAGATTTAAAAATAAGAGTGACAACATTTGAAAAACGACAATTAATAAGGACACATAACAATCTGAAACGGCAATGTCGAAAAACGACAAATTCAAGAATTGAAGCAATATGAAACTGACAACAAAATCAGAAAACGGAATCAACATTAAAAAAAACAAAAAACAAAAACAAGATTAAAGGGCGAAAACTCTAAGAACTAGAAAAACGTGATATAACGACACAAACTACAAAACGATGACAATGTAAGAAAACAATCATAGCAGGAAAAACGAGAAAAAGCTCACAAATGACCACAACGTAAAAGAACATCGCTACGAACACATCTAGATGTGCGTACCAAATCTGCGAATTCAATCAGTTTGCCAGAATGGATTTAGTTGGCAGGATTTTTGGAATGATAATAGTAGAATTCAATTCAATTGTGTTGAATCTCAATGCTCCAGTCTACCAAACATCAATGATATTGATTAACGACAACCATGTAAAGAACAACATGTAGAAAAGGGAAAACGAACACATTAACACTATACTAAATGGAACACAACAACAACGTGATATATATATATTTATATTTATATGACAACAACCTCATATAGAACTTGAATATTTGAAACGAAATGAGGAAAAACAACAACGACATACAACACAACACTACAAAAATGATAATAACAAAAAAAAAACCGCGGAAAATGCTTTAAAGAAAGTAGAGGACGACAAGTTATTATTATTTTTGATAACGTATTTTTTTTAATACGTTATAATAAGTTGATAACTTCCTCGAAAACCACATTCATGTATGTACGAGAAGTAGAGCACTGAACAACACGAATAAACGACAAGAGTATCAAACCAACAACAGCAACCTAAAATGTACAACAATATGGGAAACCGACTTATTTCCGGGAAAGCTACAATGACATGGAAAAGCACTAACAAGCAGTGACACGACCTTCAAGGCGACAACAATGTAGAAAACGACACCACTTGGAAGAAGGCCTTGCGGAAAAACGACAATGACCTGTTAAATGACGACGACCTCAAAAAACAATTTAAAAATCATGTCTCTGAAAAGCAAAAACCACATTCAAAATCAACTTAACAGATAACAATCAGTCACTAACAAATAACAATAATAAGCCTAAATTCACCCGAAAAAAAAAAAAGCTCTAAAGCACTTTCCGAGGAAAAAAAAAGAAGAAAGAAAGGCCTTTAGGACATAAAAAATTTCAAAAGACCACTGAAAAATCGCAGCGTCTTGAGAAACAAGAGAAACATAAGAAGGGGCACTTGAAACGAGAGAACGAGGAAAAGGTGAAAATTTTTGTTGAAAACTTGAATACTATTTCTAAAATCAGTATTATACACCAATCATTAATAAAAATTAGATCTCAATACCAATATATGGACTCACATCATAGGAGGTGTTTGGGAGATAAATTTTAAAAAAATTTTGGTTTTTTTTTTTCACTTTATAACTATATTTTACTATTTATATCTCAAACTTTGTATTAAACTCACTTTAAAAGTTCATGATTTTACATATCCAAGTTCAAATGACATTTTTTTTAAATTACAGAGAATTTTAAAAAGAATAAAATAAGATCTATATTGATAATTTTTTTTCGAATAAATTTTAAAGATTTTACATATTTCATTCTAAGCAATTTTTTTCATAAACATATTTTCTAAAACTCACTTTTTTTCAACTTTCAAAACATATCTTCAGAATCTCCTTAAACAGCCCTTAATCTCAAAAAATTTTCAAACTTGGAAGACAATTCAATTTATATTTTCATAATTTACTTTTTAAAGAATTTTGCTATATTTGTGGTAAACATGCTCGTACAAATATATATTTTTTATATATTCATAATTTCGTCATAAACCCATAATAAGAACCATTAAAATGTTAGGAGAAAAATCTCTCCAGGGAAAAAAAAAAAAAAAAAGAAAAAAAGAAAGAGAACTAGAAGAAAAAATAATCCAAGTAGAAAAACCACAGTCACAAACACATACGACCGGAGGGAAAAAAAATTCAGCACACTTTGGTGACGTTTGGTATTATTTTTAAAATGTTTTCTGTTTTCAAAAAAATTGAAAATGAGAATGTTTTGAAAACTGTGTTAAGATCATTTCTGAAACTGTATTTGGTTATGTTTTCTGAGTGTATATTTTGAAAAATATAAAAATGAAACTTTATTTGGTTATATTTTTTCAAAACCCATTTCATTTCAAAAAACCCAAAAAAACACAATATTTTTTGGAAATGAAAACAAAAAGTGAAAACAATTTTTTTTCGTTTTCAAAAAACCCAAAAAAACAACATAGTTGAAAACGGTGTTTTCGAAACGATTTTGAAAACGTTAAATAAACAAACGCTATTTTGAAATCGTTTTCATTTTCTGTGTTTTTGAAAATGAAAAATCATTCTCAAGAACAAAAACAAACGCCCCTTTTTTTTTTTTTTTTTTAGACAAAACACATTCTAGAGCTCCATATGGCGGGAAAATGTCCTTATAGTCCTCATAGAACGTATAAAAACCCTAACCCCTCATTTTTCACACCACCACAACCCCCACCCCTCCCGCGCCTCTAACTTCTATCTCCATTTCTCTCCTCAAAAAATCCCTCATTTTCCTTCGATCTTCTACAATTTCTTCATCAATTTCTTCGACCTTTGAGCTTTCTATGATGTCCGCGCCGCAGAATTAGGTAAAGTTCTCTCCGCGAAAAGGTGTAATTTTCGCCATGGATTCTAGGGTTTCCTGTTCTGTTTTTGTCTTCATTTTTTGTTTCGGAATTTGATGGGAATTGGGACTAATATGCTAACCGCGTCTCAGCTTTTGAGCATCAAAATCCGATTCAAAGCGATTCTCGGGATTTTGCACAAATTTTTCGTCTGTGAAAATGGCCAGTGCATTTGATGATGAAGTTGAGCAGACGGTTTCGATCCAGGAGTACCTTAAGGACGTCGAAGAACAAGAGCTGGTATGAATTTTTGTATGTATGTGTACACACACACAGAGCACTGCTTTGTGTAATTTTCTTATCTTGATTAGTAATTGTTTTTGATGTGGTTCTGAGGTAGACATAGATGAGCAGAACCAAAAGAGAGGATTACTCGGAGAGGACGGCAACCAGAAATCTAAAAATTCGTTTATGAATCATAACTTTGAATTGAAATTACAAACTGTAATGTTTATAGGCAAACCAAATTACAGATTAGGAAATTAGACCAACATTAAGGAAGGAAATTGTTCATAAAGTCCTAATTACATAAAAACTGGGTAGTATTATGATCTCCATCAGGGTGGCTTTATGTTGATTTATTTTTGTGATTGCTTGGTGTGAAAATACTTGAGTGTTAAAATAGACATATTGAATTAGGAGTTCGGAACTTGATACATATCATCTCCGTTTTTACCCAATGTTAGAAAATTTTGTTTCAGCTAGGATGGAATATTATTAGGCATAACTTTTTTATTTTACTATTAGCTACTGCTTCGTTACACATTATAAATTGATCATTTCCCTTGAAAGTTTAATAACTTATTCATTATTTCGTAACAAAAATCTGAGTGTTTTTGTGAGGAAACTTGTTGATTTAGAAGGGTAATTTAGACGAAGGGGTGAGCAAATAAAATTTGTCATGGCTTTCTGAGTTTAATAATGACGTTTTTTTTAATAGTGAATTTAATGATGACTTTTATGCGTGCATATATGTATAAATGTTCATATATGTTTGTTTATCTTACATTCATGTTCTTTTTTATTCCTTTTATTTATAGGAAGCGGATTTGGTTTTGGGAGGTGATGAAGGCAAAGAGTGTACTTATAATAATAGTTACATGAAGCGACAAGCAATTTTCTCATGCCTGACTTGCACCCCTGATGGTAATGCTGGAGTTTGTACTGCCTGCAGCTTGTCTTGCCACGATGGCCATGAGGTATGATTTTAATCAATATCCTTTTCAGCATAGGTTGATTCATGGGTATCAGTCACCTAAGGATGTTGTAATCTCAGTTAATATTTTCTACTAGATTTCTTAATGATTCCATATGATCATGGCTTTGGTAGATTTGTTATTAAGTTGTTAACATGACTACCGAAAGGGAGATTACGAGGTTATCAAGTGTTTCAAGTTACATAATTTATTGTATTTGCTGATGTTATGCTATCTTATCATGGATCTTGATGTATTGTCGGTCTAAACCATTCTCTCAATATTCTTTCACCATTTGTGAAGTGTAATTTTGCTGCTTTTATCTAATGGTGGTTTTCATTATTGCTATTTGCATCAGATTGTGGAACTATGGACCAAGAGAAAATTTAGGTGTGATTGTGGGAATTCCAAATTTGGAGAGTTTTTTTGCAAGCTTTTCCCGAATAAAGATGTTGAGAATATAGAGAATTCGTACAATCATAATTTCAAAGGTTTATATTGTACATGTGGTCGCCCTTATCCCGATCCAGATGCTGAGGAACAAGTAGAGATGATACAGTGTTGTGTATGTGAAGACTGGTTTCATGAAGAGCATCTTGGTCTTGAATCGTCTGATGAGGTGGGTAGTAGGTGCTGCTCCCGGATGTTTTCAGATATTTTTATCTTTTAATACCTTTTCTCGAAAAAAAAAAAAAAAAAAGGGTACAACGAACCCTGGTGAGATTCCTATATAAATTGTTAAGTTTATTCTTTCAGTTAACATAAGTGATCAAACTGTAGAAATATGATAAATTTTGCACTGATGTTGTGGTTCAACTTGGCGAGTTGATCATGTGATGACTCTCTTATTCATCTTTTTGTCAACAAATTATTTATTTCAATCAATAGAGCTGTATATTCTGTCTGTGTTGTTTGCCTACACAAGGCCATTTCAATTTGTTGAGTCTCACCTTAGCTTACCTAATGGTAGTAGGTGATAGCTGATGTTACCGCATTTGATTTAACTCATGAGATGTCCCTTATCTGCTGCAACCAAATCTCATCAGACTTGGAAAGTGTTCTAATGAAATAATAGAAAACTCTCTTTTAATTGCAAAAAATTTGTGTTGGCACTTTCCTAAATGTTGGTGCTAAACATCTTAATTGGTAAATCATACCAATCTTTTATTGTACAACAGGTTCCAAGGGATGAGGAAGGAGAACCTCTGTACGAGGACTTTATATGTGGGGCATGCTCAGTTGTTTGTTCTTTTCTAAGACTGTATCCTCAAGCAATATGGGCAGCTGAGAGGCAGCATGCTGCTACTGGTACTGCAAGCAAGGATAAGAACATTGTGGAAGATATACATTCTGCTTGTGGATCTGGAAAGTTAGAGAGTGAAATTTCTCATGTCTCTCCAGAGAAGGATCACGAAAAAGAGAATGCTGAATCTGAATCTGTACCTTCTAGGGAGTGTTTGCCAACCGGGGAGGACACCAAAAAAGATATGGAATTGAAGCAATGCACTACGGATGCCATTCCACATACAAAATGCGTTCTTGGTATTGATCTGGTGGTTACTTCCCCTAATTTAGAAAGGAAGGTGATGTTTCTCTCTAAAAATTGGAGGGATGCCCTCTGCAGATGTGGAAGGTGCAGTGAGTATTATAGAGAGAAGGGCATCAGTTTTCTTCTTGACAACGAGGACACCATTGCGGAATATGAGAAAATGGCAAAGCAGAAGAGGGAGGAAAAAATGCAGCAACAAGAGGGGGCTGAGTTAAGTCTACTTGATAATCTGGGTCATGTAGAGAAAATGGAAATTCTGAATGGTATTGCAGACATGAAAGATGAGATTCATTCTTTCCTGGTATGCCCTTGTTGATCTCTATCTCCCCTTGGTGTGTGCACTGCGTTTTATAGTTCAGAATGATAAAGGTGCTCATTTGGCATTTCCGTTCTATAAATTATGTGCTCTCTACTCAAATGTCTAGCGCATTCTTTTGCAGGAATCTTTTGATTCGTCAAAACCGATCACTTCTGCTGATGTCTACCAGGTTTTTGAGAATCTAGCAAAGAAGCGCAAGCGTGTACAGTGAGTTGTTGTAGTATATTTGCTGCTGTTGCATGCATGTTTTAATTGCAACTTTTGATGCTTAAATCCGGATTTCAGAAACTTCAAGAACACTTCTCTATGGTAGAGCTTTCCTAAACCATGGGGACTTATATATTTAGGACTTAAAAGAGTTGTTCCTGATTTTCTGACAACTACTGGACATGAAGTATTTCTCTAGTAGCTAATGGATATGAGTGATAGCTTCTGGTCTCTCTGTTCTCTATCTGATGGCTAGGTCTTATAACTTTCACGTGTCACATGTGGTAGAATGAATTTTGCATAGTATTTACCAAACATAATACATGAAGCATGCATGCTTACGCATATGTTTTGTGCAAGTTTATGCATCCGCACATGCTCAGTTTGACTCTTATGTTTAAGTGTTGTCTACAACTAACTGTGCATAACTTTTTTTTTTTGGACATTGTTTTGTTTGAGTCTTTGAGATTACGGGGTGTTTGGGGAGGTTTTAGAAACCACATTTCCAAGACTTATTTTGTCCTTTTCTCCAACTCACAAGTCACAATTACTTTTCATCATTTATGTCTCTAAATATTTATAGTAAATTCAAATTTTAAGTGTTTATAATTTTGTTATTTCAAGTTCAAATAAAATGATTTTTTTAAATTGTATAGAATTTCGAAAGAAGCAAAATAAGATCTATATTGATTTTTTTTTTCTGAATATATTTTAAGATTTTGTATTTTTTCATTTTAAATAATTTTTTTTTTCCCTCAGACACACATTTTCAAACTAACATCCCTAACCTTAAACATATCGTCTCCAGATGCTTACCCAAATGAGCTCTAATAGCACTTTTTAAATAGTATCTGTTTGGGTATTTTTTTAAGTACTGTTTAAAAAAGTTTTTTTAGTATTTTTTCTCATAAAAATTTAAAAATTTAAAAATATAGTTTGAATTTACTTTTTAAATCTATAATATATGTGGGAGCTAAGTTACATAATAGTTCGGTGCCTAAAATCTTTTAGTGGGTCCTCTGACTTGATTCTTTATGAAATTTTTGCATCAGTGTGACTGAAATAGCTTTAGAGATTCAAGTTAAATTAAGGGTTAGCCAGTTTAGTAAGTTGGTTAAATTACCTTTCTCCCTGAATAAGTTTGATAACCATATCGTAGTTTAATCTCGTTTTTGCATTCTTGGTGGGCAAAGTAGCATTATTGTTCAAAATATTGCATGAAATCAGATGCTGCTTTGCTTGCATCATCTATATGTATATTATATCCCCTTGCTAACTATTTGGAGTGGGCCTTGCTAAATCCCGTGGCCTGATTTCCTGATTGACTCGGATGAAATTGCAACTTTTTTCAACTCTAGTTTAACAAGCTACAACAAGGGTAGGTTTTTGTTTGCTCCATAAAGTAAGGGACCTTCCATGTGTCCAAAATCTAACACCGGACTTATTAAATTGGAAACGTTAGTCATCTTCCCACCTAAATTTGGAGGACTGTCGGGTTAAGTAGTATTGTAGCACCGATCTGTGAAAGTGGGACCATTTATAGATACTAATGTTATTTAAAAAAAGGATTTTTTTAGTAATTGTTTTTAGATTAATTTTTCAACGAAGTGTTATTTAATCCATTCTTATTGTAAGTTTTGCATAGAAAAATTAAACAATTTCTTCGATGTAGACAAAGTAGAATCCATTCCACAATAGGAAGAGTGTTATTTAATTATAAATGTTGGGATTAATTAGAATAGGTATGTGGGCCTTGCTTTACCGTAATTTATTGTCATGATTACGTTGAAGGCGCCTACTAAGTCACTATGTTCTTAATTGTATAGAGGTTGTAAGGGTTTCGGTTTCTTTTTGATAGTGGAAAGGGTCATAATTTTTAGTTTTTATATGATTTCGATACATGAAGGAACGCCTTGATTTTTGTAAATTAGATTGCCCAACAATGTTACTATTGTACATTTCGTTGATATCGGTGGCGTTAAAGTACTGGTTTTGTGTTTTCTCAAAAAATAAAAAATAAGAAAGTACTGGTTATGCGACACTGTCCAATTAATTCACCTATTAGTGAAATTGCTCTCCACGTAGCACGGGCACCACGATCACATGGATAACATCCTGCCTATTGTATAGAGGAAAATTCTTTGCAAGGTGTTATCCTTTTTGGTATAATTACAATTGCATAAAGATTATTTTTAATTGTAAGATGATTACAAACAATGATCTAAATCTTTTAGAAAAAGTCGGATGTCACTTGAAAAAAGTTGAAAAATTTTCAATACACTAAGGGTGTGTTTGGATGATATATTTAATTTTGGAAAGTGGATTTAAAAAAAAAAAAGTTTTTGTCTCAATTTTTTCATCATTTTTTTCATTTTGAAACAAGAAAATTTTAATTTTTAAACATATTTTGTACAATATTTAAAAAAAATATGAACGAAATGTTTTTATAATTCTCTTACAAAGCCCAATTTTTAACAATCATTTATTCAAATTTCAAATAATTTTTTGTTTTCAAAAAGAAATTCTTTTACATTCAAACATTTCATTTTCAAACTGACAAATCTTTTTTATCTAAAATAAGAAAATTTTTTTGGGGTAAATCTCTTTTAAATTGTTCAACATTTAGATTGCACGTACATTGAAAAAAAAAAAAGATTATATATGGTCTTGTTCTTAACTTATAGTGTGAATATCAAGTGAAATAATAACATAATAACGTGGTTGCATGTTTAATTTAATGAGAAATATTCCAAAAAATATATATTTTTGGAATATCTTATAATCTTAAATAAAAAGTTATTTTGAGATAAAAATATGAATTATGGGATAAAAATCTTAAATACGTGTAGTAAATGAGTTATTTTCATAATTTTTTTTATAGTTTAATGATAATTTTATATTTTTAATATTTGAATATCTATTTTAAAGGTTTTTTTTTTTAATTTTTATTTTAAAGAAAACACGTTGAAGGGAACATGGAAAACATGTAAATGATGCCAACACATGAACAAGAAATTGAATTTTCAACATATTAGGTTAGTCCAACAATGAGTGAAATTAACTTCTTCGAATCTACAAAGTACAGAAGTAAGTGACGTGAGAAATCAAACTAGAGTTGTAATATTGGTCGAATGTCTTTATTTGTTAGGGCAAGTACGAGTAACCATGACGGTCCAAAATGGATGCTACATCAAACCTTGATTTGTAATATGCTTTTCATTTTCCATGTTCACACTTGTTAAAGGACAAATTTGCCTCCAAAAGTAAAAAAAACTGCTCCTGAAATCTTCAAGCTTTTATGCGGTCGTAAAGAAAAGGCGTCCAAAAGAATTGTTTTTTTTTTTTTTTTAATTTTATTTTATTTTCTATAGTCAGTGTTAACTTTTGTTATGGTTATTACTATCCATTTAGTCCAAGCAAAATATTTTATATTCAAACGCTAAAATCAAAGTGAATACTTACATCTTCACTTTTTTCTATGCCAAAGAACATAGTGGAAAAATTGAAGCAAAAGTGAAATAGAGAAGAATAAATGGTAGGTAAATCTATTGTCTTCTAAGTATAAAAATTGAAGACTGAATATTTCACACTGAAAAGTCCATTTTTCCTTCAACGAAATATACACTGCAAAGCTTTTAACATGGTTTTGCTCCATATTTGTATCTCGATTTTATGTCAAGTGGGAATATGACATTTCAATCTCAACAGCAAGAAAATTAAAAAAAAAAAAAAAGGAAAAAACGATAATAAATGGATGACATCATTTTTAATTAGTGAAATGATTTTCAACTCGTCGGTGGAATATTTTTTTCTCGACAAACCCCGTCGTCTTTTTAATGATAGTTGGCATGTGAAGACATACTATGCTCGTGACATTGTCGGCCAATGGGATCTTTTGAAATTTAAAACTTTTGATTGCTTATATGCTGCAAATTCTATGAAATTCTGCATTGTTTTTTTTTTTTTTCAATCTCAACAGCAATAAAATTAAAAAAAAAGGAAAAAAAAAAAAAAGAGAAGAAATGGATGATATCATTTTTTAATTAGTGAAATGATTTTTAACTCGTCGGCGGAATATTTTTTCTTGACAAACCCCGTCGTCTTTCTTAACGATGGTTGGCATGTGAAGATATATTATGCCCGTGACATTGTCGGCAAATGGGGTCTCTAGGAATTTAAAACTTTTGATAGCTCATATGCTGCAAATTCGACGAAATGCGGCATCATTTTCGTGCCCTTTTGTTTTGTAGCTTGTTTAAAAATTAAATAAAGTAAAATAAACACACACGCACAAACATACACATATATCAAAGCTGTTGTAAATTTCGGTAAAATTAAGGTCCTACCGGGAGTCGAACCCAGGTCGCTGGATTCAAAGTCCAGAGTGCTAACCACTACACCATAGAACCACGATGTTTGTTTCTTTCTGAAAAAATAAATAAAATTTTTGAAGATTCTGTTACCAAGACTAATAAAGAGCAAAAAAAGGAAAAGAAAAAACAAACAACAGATCCATAGCGGTTATCGTCAATGTGAAAGTATGTGTAGTTCACTTTCAGTCATTATAACGATGAAAAGAAGCTTAATAGGGATTTTCAAGTCTCTCAAATAAGAGGAATAAATAAGCTTCACACATTTAACATTGATAAAATATGGCACCAAACCTATACAGCTCTACATTTCATTTGTGAATTTTCACTAGAGTGAACCAATAGATATGCTTTCTTCTAACAATTAACTGAAAATTGGTTTATTTAATCAAAAGGGTAATTCTAATTCAATTTGTCTGTGTTAAATTTTTCAAAGGAGTTAAAAGAGAAAAAAGTGAGTTATTTGTTTTCATCATCAGTCAAGAAAATTAAATTGAATTCAAACAAATCTTGGCAAATTCTAGAAATCTGGCAAAGATACTTTCTCCTTTCATAATATTTTATCAAATATAAGACAATGGTGTTTTTTTTAATTAAGAAATAAAATAAAATAAAAGTATTGATAGGAGTGACGATTATTGGTTATGCTTATATATAAAATATGTTGTTAAGGACATAATCCAATTAGTCTTTATTTAAAAAAGACTAGAAATAAATATAAAGTCATTTGATTATAAAAAAAATTTTCAAGTTGAAAAAAAGAAAAAGAAAAAGAAAAAGAAAAAGAAAGTAAAAGTATAAAAATGAATAATTAATGCTTATAAATTGAAAAAGGTCTACGTAGCCTTGTTTTCTATTTATACCCTTCTTTGCTTTCTCGTTTACCTTATATGTACTAGTTAAAAACTTTTAGAAAATCCACTTTTGTTTTCATTTTTCAGACAGAGAAGTAAAGGGGTTGTTTTTTGGCACTTGATAGCCATGGGAAATTGCATGGGGACTTGCATAAAGAGAAACCAAGCAAAAGAAATGCAACTTCAACAGCAAAAGCAACAACAAGAAGATGATAAGAGTCAGAGAGAAACAGATCAAATCAAAAGTGGGTTTGTGAAGGAAAGCAGTTTGGGAGAAAAGGGCAACTTAAGAGTAAAGATTGTGGTGACAAAAGAAGAGCTTGAGTGGCTGATGGTTCAACTCAATACCAAAGGAGGGAAGAGCTTAGAAGATGTTTTGAGGGAGATTGAGAGAGGAAGAGGCAAAGTTGAAGGTACTAGTTGGAAGCCTTCTTTAGAGAGTATCATGGAGTGCCCGGAAGTAGTTGAAATGGATAGATGAGTTTCATTATGTTTTCTCTCTCTCTCTCTCTCTCTCTCTCTCTCTCTTCATTAGCATTTTAGTTTTTCTCATATATGTCGAGTTTTTTTTTTTTTTTTGATATGGGTGATTACCCATACTTGTAATTAAGGCCCCCCCCCACCCCCGCTGAATTGGTGGAAAGCCCTTAACTCTTGAGACATGGAAACTTTTCCTTTAGACTGTACTAATTTGGAGTTGCCCTCGGTTGAATTTGGGTACTTTTTTTATTGGCTAAATGTTGAGTTGAGGTGCTTAGTCATTTTTCTTTCTGTTTTGATTTTTTACCTTCGTGTGAATTGTTTGTATGTCTATGAATGGATTAATGTCCGTAACTGCTTGCACATTCTCCTTTAATAAGCTATTTTGGGTCCCAAGTTATTGAAAACCCATACAGCTTTTCCAATATTGTATTTCCCCGAGGAATGGCTGCTTGGATGCAATTTTATGATTTTGTTCATGGATTATAGGATAACTATTGGTGGGGTAAAAAAAAAAAAAAAAAAAGGGTTACATTTCTAAACATCAAGTTCTAATAAAACTATTTTATGTTTTTTATATATAAATTATGCTGACTCAAGTTTTAGCTAATCTGAATGTTTAAAACTATATCCATGAAGTTCTTTCTAAAAAAAAAAAAATGCAAAAGAATTACTCATTCTTCTTAAAAGAAATAGAGATCTCCATGACTCGTCCTCGAACGCCGAATCTTTCATAACCAGACCACTTTTTAACTTTCTAATGGTATGAAATGTGGAAAAACAAAGCCAGTAGCAATTAGCGCAGTGAACTTATCTAGATTACTTTTTAAAAAGCTAACGATACTTTTATAGCAACATTTCATCTTTCTTTTCAGTGCGTTTCATGGAGGGTTCAACATCTATCACGTGGATTTTTTTTTTTTTTAAACCACAAAACTTATGCTTTTTTATTAGTCACAATAAAAGCACCAATACTAATTTTATCAATTTATATGATTAATCATTTTAAAGTTTTATTAAAATTAAAATATTATATATATCAAAAAATAAACAGTAACTTATTATTTCTTGAAGTTGAGATTATAATTGATTTTAACACTATTCTAACACTTACTATTTCGTGAAGTTAGGATTATAATTGATTCTAACACTGTTCTAATAGAAGAAGGTAGTTAGAATAAGACAATGCTCATTACACAATAATTAAGGTTCATATGGATAGGAATAAATGTAGTATGTGATTAAGATACATTAGAATAATAAAAACTAAAAATAAAAAATATTAAAAAATATTAAAAGACTATTTATAGCCATCCCTAAACAAGTCTAAAGTCTCTCTTTTTTTTTTTTTAATCAAAATCACAAATCAAATCAAATCAAACTTATTAATTTGTGGGCCCCAGTAATTGAATTATGCACCAAAATTTGCGGGTTGAAAGGATCATGGTAGCATGTGACCCTTGTTATGATATAGCCTTGCAATATATCATATAATTAACCCCCGACTCTAAATACTCATACGATTACGGTCAAGTTTATGAGTCAACAATTGAGGAAATTAGTCTCCTCCATTTTTTTTTTTCCCCCACTTTGTTTCCTCCACCGGCGGATTAAAAAAACAGTCATTCTTAAAAAAAAAAAAAAAAAAAGTAATTTAAACGATCCACAACACGAGGGAAAAACGACAGAATATTTTGCAGATCGTTAGGCTGAGATTTTAAAAATAAATAAGGAAGAAACAAGCATATAGCAATTCTTAATAAATAAGAAATTTTTAAAAATATTTCGAGTAACTAACAGTAAAAAATCTATTTACTACAAATAAATTATATATTTACATAGTATTTACACTAAATATTTTAAACCTTACTAATTGTTTAAGTTATTTTTGTAAAAATCCATTACTATAATTTTTTTTAAGAAGGGGAAAGATCATTCAAATTAAAATTAGACACAAACACCAATGCCAAAAATGAAATGATCATGTGTACAAGAGACACAATCCTTGATTAAGACATATTTCATCAATAAAATCTAATAAAACTCAGTGAGGAGTATATAAGTCGAGACCTTATACCAGAAAAATTCCTTGAATTCCTTGACAATTTTATAATTGAGTGTGTACAAATAACGACAGAGCTTGGGGGCGGGGGTGGCCCCCCAGCATTTTTTTAAAATTTAATATAATTGATTTTTTTTACATTAAAATAGTGAGTATGTGTATAAATTAATCTTAATTCCTCTTAAATTAATAGTTCTTTATATTTTATTGAACAAATAATTTATATTTAAGAAATAAAACAATTTTATTAATGAGGAAATCTTAAGAATACTCAAAAAAAAAATGGACACAACTGGAATTCTATCTCACCTATAATGATTTCGAGATGTTTGCCATTTTTTAAGAAAAATTAGAGGTCCACTTGACATGTCTCTACAAAAGTTCACCTAATGAACCAAAAAGATGTTTTAATACCATTTGGTAATCTATAGGAACACTGTTTGGTATTCTATTGGATTTTCAAAATGTTTTAAAAATTAGATTAGTCCAAATATATTTTTTGAAATTTATTATTTTAAAAATATTATTTGTTATATGATTTTCTTACTTTGTAAACAAACAACCATAATTTTTTTAAAGAAAAAATTAACACAAAAATTAAAATAATTAAAATACTATATATTTTGAGATATAGGGAAAAGAGAGAAACAACAAGGGGGAGAGTGGAAGAAACAGGAGAGACACTATGGGGCGAGGTGGCATGGTTTGCGAATCACGGCGTAATGGCACCAATTGTGTATGGAGATGTTATATAATTTTGATGAAAAAGTTTTTTTGACTCGAGATCACAACGGCGGATAGCGTTCGTGAATAGCAGAGTGATAGCGTTGATTGTGTGTGGAAATATTAGTATAATCTTAATGAAAATTTTTTTTGACCCCTTACTAATAAATCTTTACTTTGTCACTGTGTACAATGCTTTTTTTTTTTAAATACATTTACAATTAATCGAATATTCGATCAATCAAAATATAGTCACTCGCAGCACAAAGGTTGTAACAAACTTCGTATAGTTATAATACTAACAGAACTAATATATGAATATCATTGGAGAACAATTTAAGCGGAACCTAAATACAAATACAAACTGGAAATATGAAAACTATCTCCTTTATTATACTAAAAAAAAAAAATCTAGAATAGAAAATAACATCGATCGTAAAATTATTATCCACATAGAACAACCACTCTACCACGCGCCTTAGCTTAGAGGACATTAATTAGACTTAATTGAAAGTAAGAAATCACCACATCGACCATTCGATCATGATACCTTGATGGATCCCAAACTGCTAATTATCGAACCAATAATCATCTTCACTAGCCATGGCATCATCAAACAAGGATATTGATAACGTCGCACTAGTGTGTTTCAATCGAGTCAGTTCCCTTTATTTATTTTTTTAAGGCCCAAAAATTATTGGGTAGGCTCTGTTCTTGTGCTTGTAGTATTAACGTCACAAACTTTTACAACCAAAAAAAAAAAAAAAAACTTTTTCAGGGATGCCCATATTCCAGATTGCCAGTCAACGTTTGTAAACCTTGTAGTAGTAATCATGATGATTATTTGTTCATCAGATATAGCACAAGATTCTCTGCGGTGTGGTTCTCTGTCTTGGCCTTTGTCTTAGTGATCCAATCTTTGTCACCTCACATCCAGCCACGAAGTTCCTTCTTGTTTTATTTTACGATGGGATGTTTTTGTAGTTGGGATCATGGATTTAATCTTTACTATTTAAATCAGATAATGGTTATAAATTATAAATGTGAAGGTGGAGTTTTACTAAAAAATAAAAACAGGGAATGGGAGGGTGGAGTTTAATAAATTCTGGAAAAAATGGCTAGCATTTGACAAATTCATTTAAGTTGAAAAAACTTAACTCAGTTTTTATTTTCTTTTAAAAAGCCTAATTAGTTTCATTATTTACCAATTTCAATTATAATTTAAAAAACTTAAATTTTAAAAATTTATAATTTAGTATATACAAATCTAAATGATATTTATTTTTTTAAATTATATAAAATTTCGTAACAAATAAAACAAGATCTATATTGATTTTTTTAAAAACATTTAAAGTTTTTATACTTTAAAACTCTAGTCAGTCAAACACAGATTTCAGCTCCAACCTATATATTTTAACTACAGTGGACCAAATAAATGCATGCTAAATCTCGTGGGCACCAAAAATTTTAATTTCCACACATTATTATAAAAACACATTCGTTTTCTTTTCCAAAGGGCAAAAGATTCAAAGCTTAGAGCACGCTTGGGTAAAGAGTTTGAACTAGAACCTTTTTTGTTCATATTCAATTTTTCTAAATTTTTATGAAAGAATATTGTAGTAAAATTGCTTAAATTATAATTTTGTGTCCCTAATGGTTCAATATTAAATAAACCAAGATTTTACCATGATTGTCATTTTAAAGAGACATGAAAGTGAAAGCCTATGGAGTTGCTTCTATAACTCGAACAGTTTACGACCCCTCAAAACATTAAGGTGGTGTTTGGAAGAGGAGGCTGGAAACATTATTTTTAGGTTGGATAAAAGTTGTTTTGGAAAATGTGTTTGGGAGAAAAACCTGTTTGAGGTAAAAAAATAAAAAATTTTAAAAATTTTTTTAGAAAAAAAAAATCAATAGAGATATTGTTTCGTTCCTCTCGAAATTCTATACACTTTAAAAAAAAATATCTCATTTGGAATTATATATACAAAGTTATGAACGTTTAAAGTTTAGAGTTTACTGTAGTGTTTTGGAGATATAAATAGTGAAAAGTGATGAAATTTTAGAAAAAAAGTTGATTTTTGAGGTCTGGAGAATACCCCCAAATGACCTTTAAGACTGAAGATTAGTGAGGCTATTGAAACAAATCAATCCCTGAATTAAGAATCTTGAAACCCTAAACTTAAAATCTATTCTAATTTATCCCAACTGAAAACAAGATAATGTTAGATTCGGGAAGGTAGTGGCTATGGTATTCCTGACATATATTAGCTTAGGGTTTAGAATTTAAACGATAAGAATATGAAAAATCAAGATTTCTAGTGATAAGATTTCGAAGAATTAGGTTTCCAAGTACAATGGTTAAAAAGAATTGTAACCTTAACATACCTAATTCAAATCCCCAATTCCAAAAATCCATCCTTTTTAAATTTTAAAAATAAATTTGATCTTTATTTCTTTATTTTATTTCTCTGTAATGTTATTATTTAAAACCACATGATCCCACAACCACACTCTAAACAAGCATACACTAACTCACACCATTTTACTCTAAAAAAAAAAGAGAGAGAAACAAGAAAGAAATTTAAATAAAGACAAAATGCAATGCTTAAAATGCTTTTTGATGGGAGCAATTAGAACCAAAGGCTTTGTACTTCTTATATGGGTTTCTTGTCCAATGTGGGACTAGATTCTCTTTTCTTTTGCTTAAATGCTAATAGCTACTATATATATATATGCCAAATTTGAGAGAACAAACAAGGATTTTAATAGGGAATGATATGTTCTCTCTCAAGATTGGAGAAACTTGCAAGATGATGATCACAAATTCTATGATATCGGTAGAATTCAGGAGATATTTTGCAAATTTGTGTATTATGGTTCAAATGTTGAATGGTGGGACAAGTTCATGAATTCATGTTGTAACAAGAGCATTGGTTCAAATGTCGAATTGTGGGAAAAGTTCATGAATTCATGTTGTAACAAGAGCATTGCAGTAAGGTAACTGATGTGTTTAAGAGGACATTAGTATGCATTGACTAGCTTGAGACTGTCCGTAAGTAGATGATGCAGAGATACATCAGTTCCAAGCTTCAAAAACAAGATGATACAAGTGTATCTTTGATAGGTCGGCGTGCGAGTAGGGTGTTTGTACAAAGCATTTTTTGAGTTCTAACGAGTACATAAAGATAGAACAACAACCTGAGATAATTAGAATGGCAAACTGAGCTCTCATTTATAAGCTTGTATAAAACTAAAGACTTATTGTAGGACAAATGTGGGACTCAGTCATTGGCATATACCAATAACCATTAGAAACAAGCTTAGGAAGGATAGGAAGAACTAAGTAGGGATTTTATAATCTAATCAGTAACGCTTTGTGGACATCTAGTTCTAGTTGAAGAAGCGAGGTTTCAAAGACTCGTCGTTTGAAAAAAGTCGCAAAATTTGCTATACTATTCTTGTTATATTTGAGAAAGGCGCAAATGGACCATATTTGGCAATAGATAATTTTGCAAAACTACACCTCTCCGCAGTTTTGATGTCATTCACATATAGATTTCTAATTATTATTCTCTAAGGATTCTAGTTTGTGCATAGTATTGTAAAAAATGACAAACTGCACCTGTTTTGTGTTTCTGAAACAAACGACGACATAAATTGTTACTTTTAACAATATCAGAACCTGCGTGAAATTCTCCCTGCTTAAGTTCAACGACCAACATCATATACGAGAAGGAACAAAATCTTTGTCGGATTAAAAAAAAAAAATTACAGCTAAAAGCAAAACAGAAAACTTGCTCTTGATCCGCTCTAAATTCGAACAAAATTTCAGCTGAAACTTCAGTAGAGCTTAAAAGAATTAATCCTAGCCTAAATAGTAGTTTAGAACAAATCCAAGACTAAAACTCTTCAGGAATAGTCTTGAGCACAGTACTGCCCCTGCAAGTGCTGGGAGGATTATTAAAGACGGTGACACGATTCGCCGGTATCTGCACGAGCTCGCGAGCCACATCCTTGAATTCGAGGACTCCTCCGTCTTTGCATCGCGATAAGAGGCGATTCGCTTCCTTCTTGGTCATCACTACTTTGACTCTAATGACACCTTTCTCTTCTTCTGTACTAGCTCCTCCTCTAGTACTAGTAGAGTTTTGGACTCCTGATTCTTTCTTGATCAAGGGCTCCGATATTGAAGTGTCAATGGAATCAGTACCCTTCTTTGGCTTCTTTTTTTCTGGTTTAGTCTTACTCAACTCATCTCTATATATTATGTGGTTGGCCTTGGATTTCTTGTGTTCTAGATCTCCTTCATCTAATGAAATGTTCTTGTTGAACAAAGTAACAAAAGGGCTCAACATTTTTTTTTTCCAGAGAGGAAAAAGGGAAGGAAATGAAGAGGGTTAAAGAAGAAGATGAATGTTAGTTGGGAAATGGGGTATGGTGCACTATAAGGCTAGGATGGTTGTGTATTTATGGATGAAGTTGGTAAGAGAAATATGAATGGAACATTTTTTTTTTGTTTTTTTGGTAGTAAACAGTAAAAAGTTGACTTTTACCTGTTAGAAAATAGTTAACGATATTTCAGATGAAGAAATTTAGATCAAGATCTTGACTAAACTTTTCCAAAGACCGGTTCTTGGCTCTTAACAGAAAAACGATGCAAAAAACAAAGAACCAACATCAACTTATAAGAGATATTACTAAGTGAAACGAGTGCAACACATCATCCTCCTTGTATGATATACTCACTTAATAAACAATGGATATTTAAGTGATTTATTAATGTCATCTTTATCCTAATCACCTTAAACTCTCTCATAACTAAATTTACCTTCAATATTTGGTTACAATTTTCATAAATACTCTATGGATAAATTACTTAAATGTCATTCTTTTATTAGACAATCGTATCATATTATTATAATTACATGATATATTTATTATGCTAATCTAAAGGAATCTATTGAATATCTTACTTTTCAAAATATACCATAATGTATAACTAATATGTCACACCCTATTAAAAAATTTTCAAACAAAAAAATAGTGTTAGTGATTATATGAATAGCGTTAATGGTAAGGTAATTGTGGTTCTTTTTTTTTTTTAATTTGAAGTGGAAAATTCGGATGGTACATCTTATAATATAGTTAAATAATTAGATATGATATTATAGGTAGATTATATGGATTCAACCTGAGGATTACGTGATATATCCTCCGAAACCTGCTGCCAGATATTTTAGTGGTGTTTCTTTATTTTCATCCCAAAAAAAAAAGGAAAATTAAGGTATTCCACCCTCCAGGGCGTCTATTGCACGACTTGGAAATTAGAACGGTCTTTGTCTACGTCTACTAGTCAAGCTGCAAGTGATTGGCAGTCCAATAAAGATGAGCAAAAAGTTGGCAATAAAGAACATTACATGAAGTTTTGAAAAGGTCAAGAATCCTGTTGTCTTTACGTAGTCTGGATTTATTGGCTAGGAGTTCCATCGACTGGCCTCCTTGAGGTTGAAAGTGTGGTTCCCACAAATTGAAGAAAGCTTCACTTATTTTCTCCTGCATTGTTGTCGAAATCACTTTGAACCTTTCAAATTTAATCGTCTTCTTGGGATGAGAACTCTAGATAAAACATAAGTATCCGTACGCATTATATTTATATTTTTTTAAATATAACCTATTAAAAGTAATTTATATTTAGAGGAAAAAGTATTAGCATTACATTTAAATGTAATGTATATTTAGGTGAAAATTATTTGAATTATATTATAATAATAAATATGTGATGTGATGGGTAAAAATAGAGGGAAAAAAGAAGAAAGAAAAAGATTATGTGATATAATTAACAAAAATAATAAAAAAAATGAAATAATGAATAGTGATTGTATTGGATTTAAAATGTAATGTGATTGGTATTTGAATGAAATACTTTTGTATTTGAGTGAAAATTACATTGCATTTAAATGCAATGAAATTTAAATATGTGTACCAAACGTGTTATAAAATTCATACATATGATAAGAATAATGTTAAAAACATCAATTATAATCTTAATTTTTAAATATCAATTTATTTGTTAAATTTTTATTAGTAGATATAATTGATAATATTTAAATATTTATTATTAAAAAAATAACTCATCTATTATGTAGATTTTGGTATTTAAAAATTGAGATTAACGTTAATGTCCTAGTATTTTTTATATCACAAAATATAAGAATCCATTATCATCATATATTTTTATTAAATTCCATTAAATCATCATTTTTTTCTCAATATAAAATGATGTTAACATAGTCTGATGATTAAAAAGTAAATCATACTGATAGAGTAATTTTGCAAGTAGTCCCATTATAAAATATATGTATATATATATATATCACTTGAAAATGTTAGTTCAGGTAGTTGTGCAATATTTTTATTAAGCTAATAACGTATAAAAAGCTATATTCTAATGTATCAGCAGATTCCAATCTTAAAAAATGGTTAAATATCCCAAGATGACTCCGATAATTGAAAGCAAATTTGATGAATTATTTAGTCAGTTTAAGTGACTTTATTGAAGACTAAACCAAAAAAAAAAAAAGTGACTTTATTGAAGAAAAAAGAATGATAAACTCTGGTTAATTTGGAGTAAGAAATATAGCATAATTTTGTCCCTGTTTGTATATAGCATCGTATTCATATTACATTTAAATATAATATAATTTTCATCTAAATATAAAGATATTATATTTAAATATCAATCATATCATATTTTAAATCTAATATAATCAATATTTATTATTTTATTTTTTCTATTACTTTTACTAATCAAATCACATATTCTTTTTCTCTCTACTTTTTTTATCTATTTTTACTCATCACAATATATATTCATTATTAAAATATAATTTAAATACTTTTTATCCAAACAATAAATACAACGTAAATACTTTTTTTTAAATATAAATTATATTTAATGTATTATATTTAAATATAATACGTGGTTATCAAACGAATCATTAGTCGAGTCTTCCACTGACTAATTACCGCTCAATCTCTATAACGCGGCTTGGATTAAAACGCGATTTTGAAGATGACTGGATCAGTTGACGTAGTCAAAACGACATGAAGGAAGATCAAGTCCCAAAACAGCTATGATTTGGCATTTTGGAAAAATTACAAAGCTCTAAACTTTTTGACACGTCACAGAATTATTTCATACCACATTTCCTTTTTCGTTCTTACGATTACAAAGGACGTCGGAGTTAGAAATTTTTTCAGTAAAACACTATGAAATAAATAAGAAATGATTTTTTTTTTTGGGCAAGACAAGAGTCCAAACATTGTATGGTTATAACTTTCAATTAAATTGATTAACCATTATAAAAAAAAAGTCTTTTAATTAATTTTTAAAAACTTCAGTAATTTGTTTAAAACCTTTTTAAAAAATGCATTTACTTCGAAATCCCTTCTTTATAACATATAGAGTCACAACTGAAATGTTATTAAAATTTACAAATATAAATCGAATTTTCAAAAATTTAGTAGGAGCAGAAGTAGAGTTCTTCTCTCATAATATAATCACACAACCGAAATTTTTATTTAAAAAAAAGTAGAACAAAATATTGAAATTTGGAAAATTAAGGGCATGTTTGATTAATGTTTTGGAGACATTTAAAACCAATTTTTTCTCAAAACTTCACTACTTTTCACTATTTATATCTCCCGCTACAGTAAATTCTAAATTTTAAAAGTTCATAATTTTATGTATACAAGTCCAAATGAAATAATTTTTTTTTAAATTACATAGAATTTCGAGAAGAACGAAATAATATCCATATTGATATATTTTTTTTAGATTTTTTTTTTCACTCCAAACAGTTTTTTCTCCAAAACACATTTTCCAAAATAACTTTTTTCTAATCAAAAAATAATGTCTCCAAGCATCTCCCCCAACGCCCTTAAGTGAGAGCACATGTCCTATTCAATTACATGTAGCTTTGTCAATGATCTGCAAATTTAACCCAAAAGTCACCGGAAAATAAAGGAGAGAGTTTTGTCTCATCAATCTCGCAATTTGCATGCTAGCTGCTCAGCTTGGACGTTTCCAACAATATTTTCTAGTACAAAACATACGCCAACTTTAAACCAATTAAAGCTGGCATACATTTAGTTACGTTAATGTCGTCACGTTAACGCTAATACCATTTTCCATTAGTAATAATGCGTTGGTGACGATATATGAAAGTGTCATGTCTATCCCTAAATTTACGCTATAAAATGTTAGATGTAATACCTTTTTTTGAGAAAACAATTTACAAAAAAACATTTATCAATTGATGTTCAATTTAACGTTCAAATTTTGTTAAATTAGAAAAATGATTGTTTAAAAAATATGGTCTAATGGTGATTGATCAGTACTTGGTAATAGATATCAACGTGTTTAATCAGTATTAGCTAATGATTTACTAATTAATTAGTGATGTACCAATGCAACAACTATTAAAATGACCATTACAGGTCATCTAACCTAATTGATGAGATTTTTTTTTTTTTAACTCCACCATAGAATTCTTCATTTTGTAGTTAAATTGACTTACGATTAACGTGACGTTGATTTTCTTAATCAAACTAGCACTAATGACTATTAATATGATGATGGTTGTAGCGTACGTTAACAATTTTGCAATAATCCCCGAAATTTCTTTAATAGTTTTTAAAAAGTAAATAATTAAAAAGGGGAAAGTCTTTTAATTATCATTTTATTAATGTAAAGTTACTATCATGTAGTTGTAAAGCCATTTAATTTTTTTGTCTGGGTGCAACATGCAGGGCTTTGATAGGTCGATTTTTTGGAGTCTTCCTCTTTTAATCCTAATTTGATCAAGTCAAGTCCTATTAGGAAGCTTGACAATATAGGGAAACTCAAATTGTTTATTCCAAACCGACTTTCGGCGAGCCGTCACAATGCATATGAGATTTCATACACAAATTTAATTGAAAGAAATAGACTTGTACACAAGTCTTTGGAGGCCATTGTCATGGTGGTGTTATATGGTATTACAAGATTAATGTAACATTCTTCAATGCTTTTTGTTTCATTGTAATCCATGGGGAAGATATACATAGCCACACAAAAGGAGACGGAGATCCACTTGCAATGGGAAATGAATAAGACACCTTATCTTTATCGGCTGTATGATTTAAACAAGACAATATGTAAATTAAAATAGCTGGAGAAGTTAATCATGTCATGTCGTGTCGGCTTGGTCGATAAAGGATTAGACTCATGTATATTTTATATTGTGTAAGGTTTGGCTTTCTAAAGCTTTATACAACCCTTGTGTTATTCAAAGATTAAAAATGTCAAAAAGTGTTGTAATACATTTAACGAAACTAATAAGTAAATAACAAGATTTAAAATATTTCAAATAAATAAGAATAAATAACATATTTATTATATAAATAACAAATTTATTTCTAGTAAAGAGATTATTTACCTTTGAAATTATTTATTACTATTTATTTTAAATATTTTTGAAATATGTTATTTACTTTAATTATTTACTGTAAGGATGCTACTTAATTCATATAATCTATGGTATAAAACACACATACGAAAGCTAAAACAAGTAAATAACACAGTTACAAAGTTGTTGAAATATATAGCATATTTACTACTTTTAGCAAATATATATATGTTATTTACTTTAACAGTTACATTAATATGCAATTTATTTCTTTTTGATTCCACATATATGCTATTTACCTCTTTCTCCTTTTACTCCATTCACCCTAAAAACTTTAGGCTGACCAAAAAAATTCTATTTGCTTCTTTCTCCCCTATTATGGTAAATTAGCTATTTACTAGGAACATATTTATAAGAAGTAAATAAATTATTTATCTTAATAAATTTGTTACTTATTACTATATGCTCCAAATATATATATATATTTTTTAAGAAAAAAGTGGTACTCTCTTCGATTATATACTTAAAGCATGCTATTCATCTCTTTTTAGAAAACTGGCCCTAATTTAATGTTGATGGGCCCCATTGGTGTTTCGTGAGCCCGTTAGTCGCATTGTTAGGCTGTATCCGGGTAAATGACCAAAGCTAAAAGACGGTAATCTGGTAGTTTACAAGGTTCGTCTAGTCACAACTGGGCCTGTATGGGGTTTTAAAGGCCCATTTTGCAGATTCCAGCTTCCGAACGATATCAACGTTTTTCGATTTCCGCGTCTGCGTCGAGACGGAGAGAGAGAGAGAGAGAGAGAGAGAGAGAGATGGGTGGAGGAGCCGCTCAAGCGATGAAGAGAATCCCTCGCATCAAATTTCCTAAAAGACATCCAAAACCTTCTGGTATTTCATCCGCCTAAAATCTGCAAATTCCTTTTTTATTTTTTGTTAAATTGTTTTTCCTCAATCGAAATATATATTGAATTTCATAAAGATCCGTACTTTGATTACATCTTGAACTTTTGTTTGGTTTATTGGTTTTTTTTTTTTTTTCTTTTGGTTTCTGTTTACATGTATATGTATATACATACACGTACATATATATATATGTGTACACACACACACACTCGCAATCACGCAGTTGCCAAAGCTTACGGCAGAATAAAAATTTTGTTCTGATAATACCATGACTGTTGCAAGGATATGTTATTTTTGGGATTTTATTTTTGACTTGGATTTCTGAGCTTCTATGTTTGCTTTAGCAGCCACATTCTTAAACCCCTTTTTATATGAGGAATTTCAACTGGTTGGCCTTCAAAACATATATGCATTAATATATATATATATATGTTAGAGCATCTCCCGTGCAATGATAAAACATAATCTTTAATAAAGTGCTATTTTTGATATAAAATTTATCATATATTAAAATTTTGATGAATAAACATGGGTAATGTCAAATTCAACGTTCGATTTTTATTAGTTGTTGTTTTAACCTTTTTATTAAATATATTATATTATTTTCATTTTTAATTTATTTAAATTTTAAAATGTTACTTTTTCAAAATATAATAATGAGAAAATCTAGAAATAAAATTAAAAACATCGTTACATATTGAGTTATAATTTAAGTTAATGTTATATTTCACACTTTTGTAACAAATACAACATAGGCACATATATATACATTGGAGATAATTTATGTAATAGGACTTATATTCCGACACTTCTGTGACATGACACTTGTAATTTTTTTTAATAGAGTAATGTAACAACCGGTTGACTCAATTGTAATATATATTTTTTATGATATATATCATTCGCAGTATTAACTCTAAATAGTACCGTATTACACATAGATATACCTATTTATATTTGAATAAAAAGTTATATATAACGAATTTATATGTCTGTCATATAAAAGACTTCATATATATGTACATAATCCAATATCTTGAGTGGATTGGTTAGGTTCTACTTTAGCTGACTCAAATCTTCAACAGTCTCAAGTAGCCCAGTAACTCATATGCATTGGGAACAATGTAAGGACTATTTTTAAATTGTCATGTTGGTAGTCGAGCAAAATGAGGGATCCCCTTTGCCAAAAGACATAGCTGAAACTAACAGTTATTTTTCATTTTTCGTTAGGAAGAAACCGAAGTTCAGTTATTGCCCTCATTTTTTTTATTTGCTTTATTTTCTAATTGTTGCATCTGTTAGGAAGTCTTCAGATACGCAGTCTAGTGGTAGTGCCTTGTATAGGATGATAGGCGATGGATATGCAAGACCTTTGTTTGAACTTTTTTTTTTTTTTTAATGAAGTTGTATCGGTATATGCGGCTTTTGACCCTATGTTTTGGAAATGTCTTGTGTCACTTGGATTGTCATATGTACCTTTTTGGAAATCTACAGAAATAATTTATGCTTCTTTGATCTTTCCTTGAAAATCCTTTGATCCCACTAGGGGAACTTTGTAAGTTTTTTAGATGTATCCATCTATTGAGAAATGTTATTTTCAGCTTCTATATCTGAGATTCAAGCAGCAGCTAAAGATGGCGATGCTACTCAAACTTTCTTCTCAAGTTTAAAGGCTTCAACAACTGTGGGAGGGAAGGCTTCTCTCCAGCCCAAACGAACACCGGTTTCCGATGAGGAGATTGAAGCTATTCTGGTATGTAAAACTTTTATCAAAATTTGCAAATTTCTCCTCGGGAGAGCCTCCTTATCATGCGATATATTTACTAATGAAAAGTCATGAAACAATGAACTTGAAGAAGAGTACATGTTATGGTGGTCATTGATTTTTTTTAATACGGGATTAACATGGTTACCTATTAGCTATCATGAAAGGCAATTTTGGCTAGTTTCAACCAAAATACATAAGCAAACAAATATAAGCCCGCTGCATCTATGCCTATGGGAACGATTGCCTATATTTGTCCACTTTTACGTTGCAGAGGCATGGACGGCGCAATCTTAGTGTTTGTATAGTGGATGAAATGATCATCAACTGATCCTCCCTTGTATCTCACATTTTGCCACAGACCTTGGATTTTCATGTTCATTTGAATTATCATACTGCTAATTTTTTTGACTACAACTCCTGGACTTTGCATGTGCTCTGATTGATTTGCCACTGTTAAGTGTGATTTTGTTGTGGTTATGAGCTTATTATGCTTAAAAATTCTCTCGTTTCTTCTCTTTCGGCTTGTAATTTATTTGCTTATTTGTTTTAATTTTCTTTTGGCAGTTGGGTGGCTGCATTTGATGTTTCAAAGTAGCTTCAAGGGTGCTATGTCTTGGAACTCAATAATCATTTTTTCGGACCAAAATCAATGTTCATATTTCGATTCCAATTGACTATTGAGATTTATAACATTTGCAGGAAGATTTGATACGGAATACATATCTGAACCCTTGTTTTTTTTTATAATCATTCTAAACAATTGATGTTCTCTTGTTCATGTATCTAATAAGTTGGTAAAAGTTTTACTTGCACTTTTGGATTGCCATAAAGCCATCAAAGATAGGAATCTAAATACTGCACATTCATTTAAAAAATATACATGCTTGTGATGGAAGTAAAACAGGAATCATTCAGAAGCCTTTTGGACCAGTGGTTCAAGGGCAGCAGACTTAGGATTTTTCCCCGGAGGGCCCTTCTCTCTGCGTTCGAGCTCCTCGACGCGAAAAGTGATTAACCGATCCCAGTTTCCTCCTTCAAGAAGAACCCCTGCCTTTCCATCAGTGATCCTCTGAACAATTCCACAGTACTGATAATATGGACTATTTGGATTACTCACAATGGCAATCATACCAGGTAGCAGCAATGGCAATTTGGGTGCTTTTGGCCTCTTCAAGTTCGCAAGTAGCGTTGTTTTACTAGCTGTTGGCTTTTCCGGCGGGGGGTTTTTCTCAATGAACAACATCAAACCCTTCTCACCACCAGGAAATCCTCCTGTTAGCCCCATCAACTCCTTCTCAAACCCCTCTTCTGGGACGCTCTCGACCGTCGGTATTGCAAGACTGTCGGGTTCTTCCTGCTCTTTGTAACCGGCTTTCGATGCTCGCTCTTCGGCACTCCCGCTCAGCTCGTTTTGTAGACCCTCCTCGCCGTTGCAGAGTCCTCGGCCTCCCATGATTTCGAAGAGGTCGAATTTTGCACATGGTCGTTGACTACGTGGAGATCGAGGTCTGTATGTTGCGAGATTCGGTTTGATAAGGCGTTTAGAAGGGTAGTTTCCGCCAAGAAAATAGGATTTAAAGCTTGGGAGGGTGATGTTAGAAGAAGCCATTTCTCACGGCAGCAAGTGGAGCAAGTGGTGGAGGGATGAAAGAGAAAAAGCCTTCTCTCTCTTTCAATAATTCTGGCCACAGAAAGGATTTACGTTGGATATGTCTTCGCTGTGTGCCCCAAATATTTTCGTTCATTCTTGGAGCAAAAAATAAAATAAAAATAAAATATTTTTATTCATGCACTATTTTTGTCCTTTTCCTTCTGACTTCTTGCTCGCCAGTTTCGGAGACTTGGGTGGGTTTAGAGGAGTGTTTGGTAAACGCATTGCATTTTGATTGTATTTGAATGAAATTTGTTTTTTAAATATTGTATTTGGTTGAAAAGCATTTGTTTTGTATTTAAATAAAATGTTTGTTTAGATGAAAAGTATTTTAAAGTTGAAAAGTTGATGTGATTGGTAAAAGTAGATATAAATAGTGGAGTTGAAAAGTTGATGTGATTGTTTTAAAAATGTTTTAAATAGTAATTATTTTTGTAGTACTGTTGTAAAATTTGTGTTTGGTGTAAAATTGTATTAGATTTGAGTAAAATTAAAATGTAATTTTTTTCTTAAACGACACCTTAGTTCTCTACACTACACAGGATGGTTTTAAATAGGCTTTTTTTCACCGTTGCCCTCTTTGAACTTTGTAATTGACAAATTAGTCTATGAATTACAAATCTTTCCATACACACACAAACACACGAGGGATTAGATATTTAGTAGTGCAAGATATCCACCTCCCTCACGAATTTTCTCTCTCTCCCACTGTCCATGTTAGTTGTATCACGCTCTTTTCAAAATTGTTACAATCTTTTATAGATTGTACCGTCAGATAGAACGGTCATTGAAAAATAGATTATTCATGTATATTTATATAAGTGGTCCTTTTGATGATTACATTAACTTATTATTGTTATTATTATTTTACAGAAATTGCTTGTGCAGCATGGCACGTGGAAAATGAATGTGAGGCAAAAAGCCAAAAACCTTTTAAAACAATAAAACCATGCAAATCACATAATAAAACCATTTATTAATTTGATTGACATGGTCAAAAGAACCACTAATAAAAAAAATAGAAGGGCTAAAAAAAACAAATGTAAATTTCAAAAGTTAATGGACTTTAATGGAAGATCAATGGTGTGGTAAGTTTCAAATTTCTAGAAATATGTTAACACAGATAATGTAGATAAAAAGAACTTGTGAAACTTATTCTGAAAATATTTAGGGGTAAAATGCATCACCTTAACACCTTCCATTAGGAAGGTTTATGGGATATAATATGTACGTTTCAAAATTCATGAAGCGTGTTGATACAAATGACATAGTTAAGCAAAATTTTGTGAAATTTATTCATGATTGAATGGTCTAGAATCAAGATTGTGCTTGTGTTTTGAGGCTCTTTAACTGGGTCTAACCATTAGGTAAAAGTCCAAATCTTTAGGCTCTTTAGTTCGCCAAACGATCAGTACTTCCAATGCCGAAGGCTTCTTCTTGGTGCCAAAGACACTGTGGAAGGCCAAGAGGTCGCATTCCCTTCAAAGAATTCGAAGTTCCTTGTCATCATGCCTTTGATCAGCCAACAAACTCGTTGAAGAAAGACACTAATGTCACCGCTCTTCCTCTCCTTCCACCGATTCCAAGAAAAAGTGAGGAGGAGGATCATCAGGATATTGATGTTAAGGCCAAGAATACGTGTCATAGTTTACAGTCTTTGAACTTGCCGGAGAAAGACAATGTTGACTCTCCATTTACTAGAAAGGGGAGAGATGGTAATAGATAAGAAGTGAAGGATTAAAAGGCAAGGAAGGAAGAGGATCTTGAGGCCAACATAAGGCCTGTAAAAGTTGATAATCTCGGTAAGGTTGTCAAATTCTTTCGTTTAAGTCCATGTTAGCCATGACTATTTTGTGGTTCATAACAAGATTGTAGTTGATCTTGAACATTGAAAAAGGTAGATAGTATAAGGAGGACGATTCTGGTCCATGAAATAGGATTTTGTATTTTTTGCTATTCTTTTCACATTGTTTTTCTCTTTGGTTGTTTCCTTTTGCGCTTAGAGATTGATAAAGACTTGGTAGAACTATCACTTTCTTTGATAGAGCCCTGTCATGTTCGTCTAAAGTCTAAAATTGTTGTGACTCCACAACATCAATCGTAACTACGATGTCCAGAATTGACAGAGCAGAGTGATACAGGTGAAAATGAGCTAACAGAAAGTGATATGAGAGAGATAGAAGACTCAGGAAGGACAAAGTGGAGGAAGAAGTTGCTGATCGGAAGAAAAGACGTAGAAACAAGAAGAAGAAAATAAAAATTAAAAAAAAAGAAGGAAGAAGCACAGAGAAAGACGCATTTTAGATGAACAAGACGACGATAATGAGAGGCAATAGGAGGAGCACAAAACTCAGACAAGGGATTCTGGTTCAAATTAAGGCCACCAAAAGGCATCCTCAATTGCAGTTTTCAAAATTGCTGGACCAAGGCATTTCCATGGCTCTTTCTCTAACTAAGAGGAGAGATAGGAGGAAAAGAGATGGTGGTAGCAATGAAATGGAAAGGACGGAAGAGGATGTGGAGGCCGATAGAACGTGTGGATTATGGTCAGTCAAGGAGGTCGGGTAAGAGTTGAAAATGATGGTACTAATGTTGAGGAATTCTTTATTTTCTTCGTATCATGTCAGATTAAATATGATAAATTTGATGATTCTATTGTTGTTAATAACAAGATTGTAGTCGAGTTTGATCATAAAAGATCTATTTTAGTTCATTAATTAAGAACCGATTTTGCCATAAATATCAGTTTAGTTTAATGTTGAAAGTACTATTTTTCTTTACAACTTAATTAAAGCTTATAGATTGATAAGTATTTCATAGTGATTGTAAAAGTATATATATTAGCTTTATTTGACCACTTTCTTTGATCAGTCATTGTTGCCGAACCTCGTTGTGTTCCCTTAAAATCAAAAATTGTTGTGCCTGGACAAGATTGGTTGCCACCACGTAGTCCAAAATCAAAGAGGTAGATCGATATGGAGGATAGTAAGACCAGAGACGGCTCTATTTACAAGTATAAGTGCCAAGATGATCACTCCATTTATGGTAAATAAGAGCACATAGAAATTGATGAATGGGACAACAAATTTGAGGAAGAAAATGTTGATAAGAAGAGAAGACATAGAAAAAAGAAGCGCGGAGATAAACGCAAAGTAGAGGAACAAAACCAGTGTAGTGAGAGACAATGTGAGGAACCTAAAATTCGTACAAGAGATTTTGGTCTATTAAGGTAAAGAAAAGGCATGGTCTATTGCTGTCTTCGAACTTGCTGGAGAAAGACATTGTCACCGCTCCTTCTCCGACAAGGGGGAGAGATAGTGGTAGCAATGAAAAAGAGGGTAGAAAATGATGTTAAGGTCAGTAGAAGGTGTGGATCGCAGATAGTGGAGGCACAAGATAGAGCTAAAAATGAAGGTTCATAATCTTTTCGAATAATTTCTTTTCTTCTTGTAATGTCGGATTAAATCGTGATAAATTCTGTAACTCTATTATGATTCATAACAAGATTATAGCTTGAGATACTTCATAAATGATTTATATCGGTATTGGTAAAGATTTAGCACTTATAGTGAAATAAGCCTGCTCTATCTCTCACTCACACATACACACACACTCTCTTTTGTTGGAAACTGCTATTTTCTTTCACATGTTCTTTTGCAAGATTGTGCTTTTAATGTTAATATGTAAAAGGTTCAAAATTGTCATGAACCTCGTCGTGTCTGTTTGAAGTCTATAATCGTTGTGCCTGAACAAGATCAGTCGCTACCAGCACAAAATCCTAAAAAGGTGGAGCTATGCAGAGTACAAGGAGAGAACATATCATTCTTATGACAAATATAAACACCAAGATACTCAGTCCGTCGATAGAAGACACGTTGATAAGGAGGACAAGGACAGAAGTTATGGTAAGAATGAGATCGGAGACAAGAGACATGAGAATACCAAATTGAAATACGAAATAGAAAGGAAGAGAACAGAAGTTGAGGCGGCTAATGAAGCGCGTGGTAAAGAAGAATAACAGATGGGAAAAAAATGGCTTGTATTTTTACATTGAGAAACTAAATATAAATAGAGTATTACAAGAGTAATCCTAATCTTAGAATATTTAATATTCAAAATTAGAAAAGGAATCTAATTAGATAATCTTAACTTAATTAAATCCTAAATTTAGAAAATTACAAATTCAAATTTAAATTTAAACTAAGATAATTGTTGCTAGCTATTTCCATCATTATGCCCTTGCAAGATTCAACTCCAGGAGGAGAGTCTAATCTTGGCCTTGAGATTAAGAAAACAAGCTCATGGAAGAGGCTTTGTAAGAGCATCTACTAATTGGTCCTTTAATGACACATGAGCAACACGAAGAGCACCACTCCAAACTTGTTAATGAATGAAGTGATAATCCAAAGCAACATTTTTCATACATGAATGAAATACTGGATTTGCACAAAGATTTGTAGCACCAACATTGTTGCAGTAGATTATAGGAGGGACAGACAAATGAACATTAAGTTCAGTAAGAAGTGAGCAAATCTAACTCAATTCTACAGCAGCAGTAGTAATCGATATATATTCCGCTTCTGTTGAGGAGTATAACCATTCGTTGTTTCTTCAAACTCTATGAGATAAGATTGTAGCCTAGGTTAAACAAGATAAGCAGTAGTAGAAGTATAGTCATCCCTGTTACCTGCCCAATTAGCATCAGAGAAAGCATAGAGTGATAAAGGAGATCGGCTATAGAGAAGAAAACCATCAGTAGGAGTCCAATAGAAATACCGTAATAGTCGCTTCACAGCATTCCAGTGGTCATTGATGGGGTGGTACATAAACTGAGATAGTTTATTTACTGCATATGCAATGTCAGGTTGTATGAGTGACAAGTATTACAGACGACAAACGTGACAAGAAATTGGCATAACTTATAATACCAAGATCCTGGTGCTTGCTTGAGATCATAGATAGCCTTGCATAATTTGCAGACATGATGAGGATGATCACGATCAATGAATCCCTTTAGTTGAGCCATAAATAAGTCTTCATCAAGATGGCCCTGAGGAAAGGCATTTTCTACATCAAGTTGACTAAGCGACCAATTACAAGTAACTGCGAGACTGGGAATAAGATGAATGGTGGTGGGCTTGACAATTGGACTGAATGTGTTATGATAATCAACTTCAGGAGGCTGATAAAACCTTTTGCAACTAAACGTGCCTTGTACCTATTAATAGAACCATCAAGTAAACATTTAATATGAAAATCCACTTGCAACCAACTAAATTCTGAGTTGGATGGTTCCATTCTGAAAAAGAGCATTATACTTTTATGACACAGTGTGATGCCACTTGAGATTTTTAGTGGCCTAGGTGATTGTGGTGGGCCGAAGATCAGTGTTGGTTACAAGATAGGCATTAAGATTAAGTTTATGAATTGGCTTGTGAATATTGTTACTTTGACTGGGTAACAATAACACGTGTATTTGTGTTAATAGGTGCAGGAGGCAGAACATGAGAGGATAAAGTTCTAGTTTGAGTTAGGTTAGGTGATGTTTGCAAGGTAGGTGGGCTAGAGGGTGTGAAGCTTGAGGGTGGGTTTGGCATTGATGTAGGTGGGATTTGGGCTTATTGGGGGATCAAAGAAGTTATAAGTTATAAGCAACAATTAAAGTATGCTAGGGGTGATAAGAGTGAATGGCATAATAAAGTCAGGATCTGCATATAAGGGCAATTACATTGCAAGCATAGAAGGTGTAGGCAAGCATGGAGATGATGTAGTTGAGACTCAATATAGAAGCACATGTAAAAACCAATGAGAGGGAGTGTCAAAAAAGGAATGAGGAAGATGTGAGTGGAGGGAAGAAAAGGGGAAGATGTTTTTAACAAACACGATATGATGGGACATATAGGTTTTAGAAGATGAAGGTTTAAGACACAAATAAGTACTTTGAGTGAGAGAGTAACCCAGAAAGACACATAGAACAAAGCAAGTAGCAAGTTTATAAGAAGAATATAGATGAAGTTTAAGGTAACATAAACATCCAAAAAACACAAAGTTTCAAATAATTAGGCAAATACTAGTCATCTAGAATCAAACTTCTCCTTTCTCTAGTGGATCTTATCAATGGCATATCTTCTGAGGTTGTTGAGTTTGCACTTCAGGTATAATTTCTTCATTTTGCATAGGGAGCTCTTCTACATTGTCTTGATAGTCCGGATTTGCATTTTGAATAATGTCAAGAATAAGTGCTTGATCATTATCAATAGCAATAACAAGAAAAAAAAACAAATGTCTCTTAAGACGATGTCTCTAATCTTATCTCCCTTTACAAATGCAACTTCCTCAAGAAATCTCGCATTTCTCATCTGGAAAAATTTCCTAGTAGGAGGATTGTAAAACTTGAAACCCTTTAACTATTCAGAATATCTAACAAAGTAACAGCTTACAATTCTTAAGTCTAGTTTCTTTTCATTTGGCCTGTAAGGCCTTGCCTCAGTTGGACAACCCTAAGTGTATAAATGCCTAATATTAGGCTTCTTACCAACCCATATTTCATAAGGGGTTTTAGCTACCGCTTTGCTTGGAAACTTGTTAAGGATATATGCTGCAGTCTTTAAAGCTTTTCCTCATAAGGATATTGGTAAAGAAGAATGATTAATCATACTTCTTAATATGCCTTTAAGTATTCTGTTTCGTTTCTCAACAACACCATTTATACTAGGTTTGCTAGCGTTGTGTATTGTAGGATGATACCATATTCCTCTAGGAATTTCATGAAAGGTCTTGGACTTTGTTCACTGGATTCGTCATATCTACCATAGTATTAACCTCCACAGTTAAATTTAATAATTTTAATTTTCTTATCAAGTTGATTTCAGCTTCAACTTTGAACGCCTTAAATACATCCAGGGATTGAGGTTTTTTATGGATCAAATATAGGTACACATACTTTGAATAGTCATCTATCAACATAATAAAAGATTATTGACTATTCTAAGAAATTATAGGGAATGATTTGCAAATATCAATATGAATTAGTTCTAAGACATCTAAACATTTGTTGGCATCTAATTTTTTAATGTTTGTCTATTTCTCCTTTATGTACTCAATATAGACTTAGAAATCTATCAAATCAAGGGGATCAAGGATCCCGTTAAGTACAAGTCTTTGAATTCTTTGTTTATATATATGGCCTAAACACTTGTTCCATAGTGTGGTAGAATTCTTGTCAGTTAATTTGCATTTGTATCACGTGATCTTGTATGCACAGTTCTATTAAATGAGGTAGTTGTATCCAACAAATATTGTTTATCACATAAAAATAAAGAACCAGTACTAGTAAGATTTGAATCTTGAATAAGACTAAATTTATTATTTCCAAATGAACAAGAATAACTAAATTTGTCCAAAATAGAAACTGAAACCAAATTTCATCTAAAGATGATACTACATAAGTTTTTTCCAAATTCAAAAACTGACCAATCTTTAATAATAACCTAAAAGTTCCTGTAGCCTTTATTGCAACTATTTTGTCATCCCCTACATAAATGAATCTTTTAGTATCACTTTGTTGTTGGCTCCACAGGCAATATTGCATAGACTTATGTGAATAGTAACATCAGAATCTATCCATGAAATGTGTTTAGGTACAGAAGCTAAATTAATTTCAGAACAAACCAAATTGAGAAGTATTCCTTTCTTTGCACACCAATTGGTGTACTTAGGACATTCTTTTTTCATGTGTCCAACTTTATGGCAAAAGTAACATGAAAACTCCTTATTCTGTTTCTTTTATGCCTTATGTTATGATGTCCCAACTATAGCTTCTTTTCCTCTTTTCCTTTTCTTGTCCTTAGCAGTGGTTGCTAAGTTGGCACTTTCAACAGTTTCTCACTTTTGCTTTTCCTCTTCTTGCACACAATGAGATATAAGCTCATTAAAAGTCTATTTGTCATTTTGAATATTATAACTCACTTTAAACAGACTATATTTTGAGCTCATTAAGAGTTCTTTTGTCCTTTTGTCCTTTTGAGGATTTTAACTCACTTTAAAATGACTATATTGTGTAGGAAGAGAAATTAAATCCAAGTACACCAACAAGTCTTCAAAGAACTGTAACTTTAGTGCCTTCAGTTTGGAAACGATATGAGACATTTCCATGATATACCCCCTTGTGTTCCCTTTTCTTCTATGCTTCATTACAACAAGGTTAGTCAAAATGGTACTTGCTTCAATCTTTTCGTTTTTCATAAAATACTATTCTATTTTCTTAAGGAACTTCTTAACATTTTTGTCTTCGGACATAAAACTCTAAATATTTCTAGAATGGAACATTTTATGATCATAAAACTCATACGATTAGAACAGTCCCACCTCTCCATGTTTACTTTGTCATCAATGGAACTTTTCTCATGGAGGGTTGTTTTTCTCAAAGTGCAAGATCAAGATCCATAAAATCAAGAACAATCAAAACGTTCTTTTTCCAATTTTTGAAGTTTGTGCAATTAAGCATAAGAATGAAGTTGATGTTGGCAGATATTGTTAAAGTAGAAGTAGTAACTGAATTCAGAGCAAAATAAAATAACAAGCTCATAATCAATAATCATGTCACAATACTAGAATATCGAATGAATAAAATCATACATGACATGATTAAACAAATCACATAATAGTGACCCTTAACACAAGATAACTAACATAACATTGACATTTAGTTTTCGGACTGAAATATCAACTGTAAGTGATACTCTTTGTGTAATAATTAAATATTAACAATTAGTCTGACTAAACAATAAGCTTTTCTTTAGACTAACTTATTGTTCATATGGAAAACTTAATAATTGTCACATATCTATTATCACAGACATACCTATTATTTGGCCAAGCAACAACCTTCCTTTGAGCTAGTCATTATTCTTGTAAACAATAAACATACACATCTTAATATTCCAAAATAAATAAATTTACATTATATAGGTTACTTTAGCAACAGATAATTTCAATCAATTTATTTTGAAATATTAGACCTTTATTTCCAAAAAAAAAAAAGAAAGAAAAAAATTTTTTTTGGTCAAAGTCAATCGATCAACAATTAACCAGTCAAAACTACTAAAAACGACATGTCGTTTGGGCAAAACGACGTGCCTCTAGAGTGTCTAGATTGATATGTTGTTTTTCACTGAAAGAAGCCAATCCGCAGAAGTAGAAATGACATGTTGTTTGGCTGAACCTGATGCCAGAACATTAAAATGGTGAACATGATATAATATTTATAGTGGAATACAATTGAAAGTGAGAATCTCTGTATGTCTATATTTGTAGTGCTTCAAACTTCCTGTCAACCTCCCCAGCCATTAGTCTCTATGGCTTTCACCTTACTCTCCCATCGCGAACCTCTTTGACATTGTTCATTTAGGGAATTGATTTGGAGCTCGTATTCAACTACTCCCAATGACCAGAACTATATCGCTCCACCAGACTTTTGTTATTTATATCCCAACTCAACTCTCTGCTATCACAAACCTCCCCTTTGACAAATTGACTCAAATAATACATGTTTATCCTTCTATGCAACCTACTAATATAGGCATGTTAGTTTTCTTCTTTACAACCAGCTCCTCCACACTGTCCATTTCCAATCTGATGGCTAATATTCTCCAACTGCACATGTTTGCTTAACGGACTACAGAACTTTCATATATATATATATATATAAGTTGGCAAATATAGCATTTTTGTTAAGGGACAACGTTTTAACAAGTAATGGTGCGTTAGGTTATAGCATTGCATTTGCAATGTATTCAAATTTAATATAATTTTTATTCAAATACAAAAGTATTACATTAAATTACTAATCACATCATAATTTAAATCTAATACAATTACTATTTATCATTCTACTTTTTCTACTATCTTTATCAATCACATATGTACTCTCTTTCTCTTTTTATTTATTTATTTACGTTTACTAATCATGTTACATATTTAATCATAAAATATAATTTAAATATTTTTCATCTAAATCTAAATACATATTATTTATGAATGAAACGTAAATAATTTTATCTAAATATATATTATATTCAAATATAATATTAATATAATAGTTTATCTAAACACATTATAAGAAGAATGAAAAATAACTCACCCTTATTACGCAATCTAATGTAGTTAAAATCATCATTAGCTTTACCCGACGTTGGTCAGTCGGCTCAATCTTTGGTTTCGTCTGGTTCAAGGTTCCTTAAGAAAAATGGTTAACGTATTAGTGAGAATTTAAAGAAAGGGAAACCATAGAGACCATTAGAAAATTTATTGAAAATATTATATGATTGTGTCCCTCATTTTCGGAAGTAAAACAAACTTCTGTTGTACAAATGATAGCTTTCTTTTTGCTCGGCTAGTAAAAAAAATAAAAAATGATAACTTTCTTTTAGTAAATATAATAATAAAGACTTTTTTTTAAAAATAAATATACTAACAAAGACTTCAATGAATACTACTTCTTCCGTGTTTATCAGTCTGTCTGTCTATTTTCTTTTTCGTGCAATGAGTAGAGTGCAAGTATCGAAAAAAAAAAAACAAAGTGAAAGTATCAAACAAAAGTGGGTGTCATGGTGAGCATACCAGGACAGTGGACAAGGGATGGAAATTTTCAACCACCAACAGCGGTAAGACTGACAATTTAAACTGTGATTAATAAATAAATTAGATTTGAATTTATTTTTTAATATAAATTAATATAATTAATTATATATATAATTTTTTATTTTATTATATATGGTATAAAATAAAAATTTTTATAATTAATATAATATAGATGGTATGAATTTTAAAGTTTTATAAGTAAATTTTACTTGTTTTTTATAAAATAAAAAATATGTTGATTAATAAATATGTCGAAATATTACGGTTATATTAAATAAATTATTATTTTATTTATCTTTAATTTAAATAAGTTAATTTGAATTGACGCAATTAATATGATTTATAAATAAGTTGAGATTGAGATTTTGACATGAATTTTAAATAGGTCAGGTTTGGGTTTAATATAATAGTATAATTAAGAAGTATAATATGATACGATAACACGAATTGCTAAATCTAAATGGTGGTGATACGATGAAAAAGAAGGTTTATTTAAAGTTTTCATTTTTATTAGATTTCAAATTCGAGTCATGACACACATAAGAGTCTAGTGTTTGACAAAAAAGATCATGTACTGCTTGTTTTTAAAGTCTAGAGTCGGATAATTGTGAAAACTTAAGATTAGGTCACTTGTCATCCTATCAGTATTATTAGTAGACTTACTTAATTATCATTAAAATAGAGACGTAAACACACTATCAATTTTTTTATTTATAAAAATAAAAAAGGTATTTTTCAAGCTTTTTTTTATAACAATAACTTTAAAATATCATAAAATCGTTTGGAAAAAAAAAAAGAAATCCTAAAAGATAATAGATGTGTTACCTCAAAAAAATAAATAATAAATAAATAAAGGAAAAAAAAAAATGTGTTGTAACATGGCAGCGTGCAGATGCCCGGCCTATCAATGAAATTGAGCCCAATTTTAATTATCAAATTATGATTAATTAAAATCAACAAGCATCAGTCATCACAAATTATTATTATTATACTTATTATTATTATACTACCCCTTCTAAATGTGAAAATAGCACTACCCGCAGCACACGTGTCCAAACATGAAAAGGGCAAAATAGTCTTTTGACATTGTCCACTTCTAATGAAACTAAACTAGACAACAATACCGAACAGTCCTGACGTTAACAAGGGGTCAAAGGCTTTCCATGAACAAGAACCTTCATTTAGCTTCTCTCTCCTCTAAAAAGGTCTCTTTCTACGGGTATGATCATCTCTTTGGCTTTTTTGCTTATGTTTATATCTACAAAAAAAAAAAAAAAAAATTATTAGATCCCATATCTGTTTCTTCTATAAATTAATATGCTTTATGCTCAGCAAGTTATGTATCAGATAATTAACTTAACTTCATCAACGAATTTTGCTTGTTTATTTATTTATTTTTTTGAATTGTTTTGTTTTTGAAGAATTTAATGCCTTGAGAGCTCGATCTAGTTGTTTAGCACATAAATTTTTCTGGGGTAAATCCTTTTAAGTGAATTTTTAGCGGATGGGCAAGTTCTGATTTTATATTTTATCATCAGTTTTAAAGTTTGAGGTTGATTCAGCTTTGTTTTCATTTATGTTTTTTTGTTGTGTTTTTGGGTTTGTTGGTGCTGTTTTATATCATAGGACTTGGAGAATTATGGGGTTATTGTTGTTTGTTTATGATAAATAGAATTTATTTTTTCAGTTTATAAGGAAGGTTCCATTAAATTCCAAGAATGCTCTTTGAGAAAATAGTACAAACGTTTTTTGTTCATGTTTGTGGAAATAGGAAGCCGGTTTGTAGAAGTGAAATTAAGCTTCATGGATGATGGTGTTGGGAATATAAAGATTATCCCAGATCACTTTAATGCTTCAGCTTCCAGTTCAGACCCTCTTCAGTACGGAATTTCATCTGTTTCGCGGCCAAGAACTGATAATTCTTTGAGGTATTCTTTTTGAAGGAGAGAAGATAGGACATAGGGTTTAGTGGCTGTGAATTGATCTCGATTTTCGCTTTAACTGGTGTAGTATAGGCCGTCTTACAGCCGTGTGTGGACTCGGAGAAAATTGAGAAGTGCTGCATATATGTTGAACTTTTTGAGCCTCCGGAGGCTTTCTTGGAATTCTGGTACAGATGGCCAGGAAAAGGTTGCTGCAGCATTTTTTTTTTTTTTTTGTGGTATCTTTAATTGGAGTTGGTGAAAATTTCCAGGCTACTGACAGCTAGAATTGTCTATTGCAGGTTGAGCTAACTGCCGCAGAAGTTGAATCTCTTCGGTCGGCGATTGCTGATCTAGAAGAGAGGGAAGCACACTTGAAAGCTCAGTAAGAAAATCTTGATTATGCTTAGTATATTTACCTCTGTTGTTCCTTTGGATTTGGGTAATCTTGTTGCACCTTGATCATGTTGCAAGTATTCAACAGATAGAGAGAGGAAACAAGGTCCAAAATCATTTTAGTATTCCAATGTCAGACTTGAATAAATACTTTATGCATGTGATTTAATTTATGGCCTTAAGTACCAGAGAAAAAATGGGGTTTCCTTTCATTCTTGCATATGGAAATCTCTATGAAATTCATGTTTGGTGTCATTGGTATATGTTTTTTTTTCTTTTATTTCTATCTCAAAAATTTTATAATTTTTATTCTTTGCCCCCGCTAAAAATAAAAAATTCTTATATAGTCTCTATTTTGCCCTCAGTAAAAATTAAAAATTCTCACATAACCTCCACTAAAATTAATTCTATAAAAAAATGTTTATGATTTTTCTGTTTTACCCCCACTAAAATTAAAAATTCACTAATTAAAAATTCTCATATAGTTCCTACTACAATTTATTTTTCTTTAAAAAAAAAAAAAAGTTTAAGTCCCCCCTTGAAATAGATTTCTGGCTCCACCCTTGGCTGCTGTACTCGATAGTGCGATAGATCATGAGGCTTTGGCATGCTCTACACATGTACGCGTCTGTATGGTTATACTTAAAATTGTGTTGATGATGGCATTAATTTTTATCAAGTTTATTTTACTTAAAAACCCTATCTTATTTGCATCAACTGTGTCACATTTCATACAGGTTGGAACAGATTGATGAAATTCTGCGGTCTGCTCGTCTTTCTGGCTATTTGTACATGCGAACTGTAATGACTGTCCTTTCACTTGTTTTCCTTTTATCCTTTACTACTCTTGGGTGTTATTTTGAATTTTAACTGATTTTTGCCAATAATTTCTCTCTAATAGAGGTGGACAGCACTCCCAGGAGAACCTCCTCCCCTTGATGATACTGATGTCGATGATTGGCTTCCTCGTTTTGTTGTCCTGCAAGGACCATGTCTATTCTTCTATCTAATTTCTACAGGTAATTAAATGTTGGATGGTAGTCCTTAATGTTACTTAGGGCAGCGGTCTATGCATACTACTTTTTGCATCAAGGAAAAATTGTTTTCTCTGTCGCTCTTTTTCTCTGAAACTATTATTTTGCTGTTAAACGTTTGTCCAGAGGGCAATGTATCATACCTGAGATTAGTTATTCCATCATAAAGTTTGCTTGTGAAGCTAACTTGTCGTAAAGGAATTTCTATGAGTATATTGTTCTACTCTTTAATCCATGAATTTGAATTTCTCTACCCTAAATCTCCTTCCATTAGGAGGCCATGATGAAATTTATCATGTTTTATGTTTTTGGGGATTGTGGTTGAGCGTGTACCAGTGCCTAGGATTGGGTAAATTAGCTAGGTGAACTTCCTGTGTTCTGTCAAATGATTGTAGATATTAGATTGCAGTACATTTATATGACCTTTTTCTTTGACTTGCTTAAAATATATTATTTCAATTCCACTTTTTAGTAGAACTAGGAATCTTTCTGTTTGTTCCTATTTAATTTAATAAGGATTGAGCTATGGATTGAGCTAAGCAGCAATTTACCTGATATTGAACGTCAATGTAGCATCCGTGTCCAACAGTCATTTCTATTATATATTTGTCGTACTTGATAGATAGCTTACCGTGATCCTTTTATTATGTTGTGCCTATTCAAATAATTTGGCATTCAATGAGCTTAAGAATAAATTTGCAGATCTGAGTCCTCAGGACTCCACTCTGTTATCAGATGTTGTCGAAATAGGTTCCTTGCCAAGCTTTTTACGAGAAGGTGAAGGAACAATATATGCATTCTATCTATTAACTCGTCAAGGGTTACGTATCGAGTGCTCAAGCATTTCGAAGATCCAGGTATTACTTACTGCATTAGCAGAATTCAAAATGGTAATGTGGTTACTACTTACTACTAGTTTGATAGCTTTAAAGTGTGATTTTCTCATGATTGACGATTCTAATTATTCTAATGTGGTAAGTTGATTTTGAAGATAACTAATTTGATCTTGGAGAACTATTGTGCCTCACTGAACTTGAAGATATGAATCTTGACCTTTGATTCTTACAAAAATACTGGTGAAACCATGGAAGATACTAGAATCCTGAATTCTAAACAAAATAATAGAAGAGTAGCGGAAAAAAAAAGGGTTAGGAAAATCCCAAGGGAACAATATTTAGGTGGAAATCTAGGTTGGGGTGACAATTGGAGTTGGACTTTTGGAGGTTGATTTGTAAATGTATGTTTGATTGAAGTGTGAATTGAAAATGAACTGTGATATAGAAAATAATGTAAAAATTTGAAATGTATTTAGAAGAAAAAAAAGCATCATGGATCTTATTTTGTTCATCTTTTCACTATGAGCATTTTGATATAAGAATCATTTTATTTCATTTGAAATAAGAATATGATGGACTTTTAAAATTTGAGGTTTTTTAATATGGAAGAGAGAAAGTAAGATGTAAATTTGAGAGTTTTGGAGTTAAGTGGTCAAATCTCCGTCTGGAAACGTCACCCCAAACGCCCTAAGCGTGAAACATATTAAAGGCCAAACACATGATCATTTTTGAGATTACAACTAGAGCTGAATTTCTGTTACGAAGTGGGCCAACCAACTTTTGTTCTATATTCTAACAATTATGCAGTTGTTGCTTGTCAAATTATGTTAGTCTTTATTTCAAGGACATTCTCTAACGGGTGCCCCTACCTATCCTAGGGGCAATTGACCAATCGCACTCTTTAAATTAGATGATGCCTATGAAGTGGGTGTAATGGAGTTGTTCAAAAGATTCTCAAACCGTATACGACCCTATACGATAGGCACCGTTTGGTTAGTCACCCATTGTAGAATCTGCCATTTGTATTTTGGTGTATACTTTATATATTTTCGGATTCTTATGATGCAAGTTCAAAATTCTCTCTCAAATTGTGTTACCTTATGGCAATGTGATCATGGTAGTAGTCGTGTACAAGTGAACTATATTTTGTGATCAACGAGTCATACTTCTCTTTGGCCTTTTTCAGGTGGACTCCTGGTTGACGGCGTTACAGATAGATTGCAAACTGGGGTCCGAATCTAATACTAAAGCTCCCAATGGAATCTGTGATGTAAATTAACTATTTTCAACTCTAACTTGTACATAGGTTGAGTTAGATTTACGGTTCAACAAGTTCAACAAACTTTGATCGTATAATTCATTCATTCTGTCTATGTAAATTAATTGAAGTACCAACATTAATATTTATTTCGCGGATCTTTCATTCTTGTATTCCAAAGTGAACGATTGTTCTCATGCACAAATTGCTTTGCCCAAAATGACAAATATTTCCAACCCTACTAAAGTGTCAAGCCATGTTTGGTAGGAGAGAAACTGAAAAGAAAGAAATTGGTGGAGGGATTTATAAATGGACTATGATAATTATTAGTTGTTTTGTAAGGGGGAAGGGAGGGAAAGAAAGATTAAAGGAGGGATTCTTATCCTTTAAAATACTATAGTTTTAATTTATTTAAAATTGAAGAGATTGTTAAAAGGAATTAATTTGTCTTATTAATTATAGACTAAAACTATAATAAAACTATAATAGTACCTTTATTATTTTAAAAATGAAATATATTCTTTTTTTTTTCTTTATATCTTTATATTATATAAGAGTGATGGTTTTTATTTTCTTTTTTCTTGTTATATCAGACATCGTGACTGAAAAAGATCTTTGTTTCTTTTCTCATCCCTCTAACTTAGATGTAATATTCTTTCTTTCTACTTTTCTCTCCTTCCTATCAATCATAGCCTTAGGGTATCTTGCACATTTGCTTTGTAAACTTTTTTCAACTTATAAGCTATGACTTTTAATTTTGCTAAATTACCTCCTAAATTCAACAAAATATTGTAGAATATACAGATAAATTTCATTTTTACTCCCCACGCTTCGGTGTTTTTGTAACTCTGCTTGCGAAACTTTAAAAACTTGTTGAAATATTTCTTAAATTATGAAAATTATCATATTTTTCCTTGTGTCAGTCAAGTTGATGAAATATTTTATTTTTACCTTCTAAAATTTAATAATTCTGTAATTTTTTATCCTAAACTTTCAAAATTAGAGTTCATACACTCTCAAACTTTAAATTGATAACGATAATATCTTTTAAACCTTAAACTATTATAAAAACATACATTTTTTAATATTTTGACAATATAAGATTTAAAAAAAAAACTTTATTTTTGCTCCCTTAAACTTTAATGCATTTGATCACTCTTGAAGTCGAAAAATGATTCTTGTGTTCATAAGATTTACTTTTAAAATTGAAGTCATTATAAGAAAAAAAAAAAGTGTATATTGAAGTCCCTTGAACTTCAAACTATTAGAGAAAAATATCTCTTATTTCATATTTTGGTCATATAAGACTTTGAAACTTTATTTTTGTACTTTAAATTTTAGTATAGTTTCAAATTTTATCCCTAAGCATTGAAAGACTAGTATTTATATCTCTTGACCTCTAAATTATCAATGAAATTACTTATATTTTGTCAACTTAAAAGGGATGTGTCACTAGTATAATAAAAAAATTTTAAATTAAAATATTTATAATTACAAAAATAACTTTAAAAATATATTAAGGGATCCAAATGTATAAATTTCTTTTTTTTTTTTTATAATTGCTTCAATTTTAAAAATAAATCTTATGAATGCATATAATCATTTTTAAGTTTGAAAAGTTAAATTTCAAATGTACTAAAGTTTAGAGACAAACATAAAGTTTTTCTAAGTTTTATATGGGTAAAAAATAAATGAACGTGTGTTTTTGCTAATGGTTTAAAGTTTCAAGAGTATATTTGCTATTAATTTAAAGTTTGAGGAAGTATAAATACTAATTTTTAAAGTTTGAGGGTCAAAGTTATAAAAATATTAAAATTCAAAAGAATATTTTATCTATTTAATTGATTAAATGAGCAAAAATGAAAATATTTTATAGTTTAGTGAGTATTTATATTTCAAGGAACAAAGTTATAAGACTAAAAATGAAATGGGTGATTCCATTAACGTATTCCACTTAACTCTCTATACACACCTGTTAATTAAATTCTTTAATTACAAAAATAGCCTCAAATGATAAAAAAGAACAATTATTATAAACTTTATTACATAAATAAAATAAATAAATAAGAAACTCAATTATTTTTTTTTTTTCTTTCCACGCACACGCACCTTATCTCCAAATAAACAGCGTTTAAGCATTTTTATTTTAAAACCTATAACGAAATCCTAATTTTCACTATAATTTTTTCTTTTGCATTCAGAAAAAAGACTTTATTATTTGTCTTCTAGTATATCTATATATATATATTTTTTCAAACAAAATTGTTTTTTAATTTAATTACTTGTTGTTGAGTTATTCTTTTTTTTTTTTTGTTTCATTATATTGTCCATGATTTTACGTTGGCTTTTTTTTTTTCATTGTATTGTTTTTTATTATTATTTTTGTTCTTTTGTATTGTTGGCTTTCCTTATTCTCTGGCTTTATAATAGCATAGTTATTGATTATTTACGCATAATATATATGAATTTTTTTTCTTGCAAAATATTTTATTTAACATACAAATAAAATAAGCATTTTTGAATTTGAATGGAATCAAATAGAGCATTCTTTGTAGATATTTAGAAGTAACAATAAAAAAAAAGTGGGTAAGAAAAGAAATTTAAAGTGATGGAGTATATGTATTATTTTATAGAAATAATTAGAGATAATTTTGAAATTCATAGATGTATGTAATAAGTAAATTTAACCATTTTAGATTTAATAAGGATGTGTGTTTAGAACAGTGTGTGAAGAATCAAAAAGGATATATCAATAAAACCATCCAAATGAAATTTGTCATACTCAAATCAATGAGAATTATTAACTACCTTGCAACAATTTGTTAAATTTAAGAGGTGTAAAAATTTTATTGGACAATACAACTTCTTGATTGTATTAAAGTTCAAGGAGGAAAAAGAAAAAAAGAAAAAGAAAAAAAATTATTATCTTTGAGGCATATGTTAGGCAATGAAAGAGACGAATCATGTTCTAAATGTGAAACGGCTATATCAAGGTTCCTACAGTTTGTTTTTAATTAATTATATAATGTCTTCATTAAAAAGGACGTTTTCTGGCCTCTTTTGTTATTTAAATTAATAATTTTTTAAAGCTAATTCCCCATTATCATCAGCAACGATGGTATGGTAGCAAAAGAGGTTTTATTTGAATTTTAATGCTTCCATTACGTTGGACTGATGATGTGAAGATACCAACTATTTTCGTTTTATTTTTCTAAATACATTACCACACTCGGTTTTTCGCTTTAGAAAATCCAGGACGGTTGGCTTACCAAACTCAATGCACAAAAACGCAAATCATAAAAACTCTACGTTGAAAAAGAAAGGGAAGAAATAAAAAGATGGCATCAAAGAGAAAGGGAACAATCCAGAGAGGGGTGGAAGAGACGTGAGAATCTGCTTGGTGCCGCCCTTGTGACTCCAAGCAAATGAATGCCCTCCTTTACTTTTTCTCTCTCTCTTTTGGGTTCGGTTTTTGCTTCTCAATTGAAAAAGTCACCTCACGGGGGGGAAGAGAGGCTCTCTTGTCCATGAAAAGAAACTCTTTCAATAGACAAAAGGGCCAAGACAAGTGAGGGAAACTTCTGAATTACTCCTTCACTTTTCATCAAAACAAACTTTGTAAATGCTCTTCCATAACCATTCCTTTTTGAAGAATAATGTGGTATATTACCACGAGACACGATTTTCATGAAAATCGTATTATTTATAACCATACTTTATCCATAAATTATTTTTTATATACATGATCACATAATTCTCTTTTTTTATATTTAATAAATATTATACTCTTTTTGATGAATAATTATATTATATAATTATCTTATTTTTATATTTTTTAACTGTTAGATATTTGTCAGATTTCATTAAATGATGGTCCAAAAATATAATTATTTGAGTCATTTGACAATTAAAAGATCTAACATGGGATTCTCTTCGTAAATTTAATTAGCAATCCGCCACCTATAAACTAAGCAGGAGTTTGGCGTAGCAATCGGATTTAATTCCATTTTTTTTTTTTAAATTCTGAAAAGTCAATTTAGTTACGTTATTCACAATTCCAACTATTATTTTACAACTGAAAATTTAAAGGTCTATAATCATGTATACAAGTCTAAATATTGATTTTTTAAAAATTATATAGTATTTTGAGACAAACGAAATAAATTTTACATTGATTTTTTTTTTTTTTTACACATTATAAGTTTTCACATTTTTTAACTCCAACAATTCCAATGCACTCTAAATGCACAATCCAATTCCGCTAAACTCTAATCAATTTTTTTAAATTCAAATTGTTCCTTGAAACACATGCTAAAGTAGCACTTGTTTGTGATACATGTTTAAACTAGATTTTTCCCATCTAAATGGAGTTCAAATTGAATTTTCCACTTTTTAAAATTCACACCGAACTCATTTTTCTCTCTACCAAACATCAATCTAGTTTAGATTTCCCATTTGAATTGGATGCATGTTTTTAGTTTGAACTTATGCCCCAAACATGAGCTTGTTAGTGATTTGATTGAAAAGTGGTTCCAGACCAGTTGTAATAACCAAATGAAAATTATGGCACGTTTGGCTTATATATTACATTTAAACATAAATGTAGAATTGTGTGTTCAAATTAAATGTGTAGTTAGATAGTTTTTGTAAATGTAACATTTAAATAGTATAAAAATAGAAAAATGAGTGTGATATTAATTTCTAAAAAGTAAATAGTTAGAGTTATATTTGAGTTTAAGCCTATGTTTGGTAAGAACAGAAGAAAACAAGAGAAAATGAAAAATAAAGACGAAATTTAAAATAAAAAAAAAGAGTAAGAAGAAATATTATGATTTACTTTTATGTTGTTCGATATCATGTAATAAGAGAAAATTGAAAAAAAGTTTATAATTACTATTTTATTTATTTGTCTATCTAAAAAAGTTGTATAATCTAATATTTTCCCATCTAATAATCCATTCCCCACTTATTTCTTTCTTGTCTTCTACTATTCCAGATCAAGGATGAAATATCAATGATCCAGATTTATAAAAACATCGATGGATATTATCGATTTCGATGTGGATGTGGATGTTGGTATTGGGAAAAATGAAAAAAAAAAGACGGATATTACATAAAAAGTTAGAAATTTCAAGTGAAATCATAGAAAATGAACAAGAACTAAACAATACATAAAATAGTGTATATAAAAATATATATATATATATATGTAAAGTACAATGTACACCGAAACGATTTACTATATATAAAAAATTAAAAATACATTAATAGAATAACAATTAGTGCAAATTTTAGAATCTCATAATATTTTATATAATAATAAAAGCATATAAGATTCATAATTAAATACAAACATTCTTCATATATCTGAAATTAAATACTAAAATGAACTCCTTGGAGGTTCAAATGCATTGTTTGCAAACAATCCTAGCTAAACAATATTTTGCCCAAAAAATAATGCTTGAATAATTTTGAAAATAGTTATTGTGATTTAAGATACCACATATATGTTGATAATATACAATTGTTTTTTTCCTATTTAAACTCTATAAATTGGGTAGTTTGGACTTACTAAATAATATGGATATTATCTGTGAGCATTCAAAGATATGTCGTATGGCATATAGAGAAAAAGATAGTAAAAATTGTTTTTTTTTTTTAGCATAATTACCATTTTAGTTGGGGAGGACATTACAACTTGAACATACTCGCGGATCAAAATAACAACGGCCATTATCATGTAGTTTTATTCTTGGTTACAAAATATCAATTGTCAAAAAGTAAATAATTCATGTGAAGGAAAAAAAAAAATCCTTTTCCTTCCTTTTAAAGTATTTTTCTTCATTTTTATAAACGTGGATATTAATAGATATTTAACGGATATTTTTGTCGAAATGTCCTTATGTATTCAGATGCTTTGATAAAATTGTAAAAGAAAATAACGAATATTGATATATTACATAAATTTTTTGAAAATTATAGATATCAAACCAATACTCTATTAAAAAATATCTTTATTTTTGTATTTTTATCGAAGGTTTTATCTATTAATAATTTTAGAGAAATATCAATAAAATTATTGATATTTCTGTCATTTTTATAAATATAGTATAATATTGGAATGGTTTTATTTTAATGGTGACCAAACTTGATAATGGCTATTTTAGTATGTGTTTGGTTCGTCGATCTAATTTAAAAGTTAAGTTAAATTAGAAAATTCACTCAAGTTTAGTTTTATTTTATTTATATTGAAAACTGTAAAAATAAAGTTAATTTATATTAAAAATAATACAAAAATAATAATAATAAAAATAAGAAAAATAAAAATAAAAATAAATCTTATTAAATTAAATTAATTTAAAACTAATTTTAATAACCAACTTAATTTATAAATTAGATTGGTGAACTCTAAGAATCCTCAGTAATTTATCCAAACGGCCAGTAAAAGCGTAGGAGAAGAAACGGAAAAAAAAGAAAAAAAAAAAACGACATAAAAATTCAACCTCTGATCGAGCAGTCAACCGTTGATCGCATTAGTTTGCACACAGTTCGGGTGTGGTTTGACCTAGCCACACGAGTGAAAAGTAGGAGGAAAAACCAACCAATCGCTGTCGTATTTTGACATTAGTGCTCCCTCTCCTTCACACTACAAATATTTATTTATTTATCTTTTTCCTCTTTCTTTCTCACATTACCACACTCACCACTATTCTGCACTGAAAAAAATCTCGTCTTTCAATCTCAATCTCTCTCTCTCTCTCTCTCTCTGAGCTTCCGAAAATGAGCTCTCAGATTTTCAGATCTGCTTCCAGAGTCGCCAGGTCCATCGTCAATGCCTCTAAGAACGCTCGGTTTTACTCTGGTAATTCTTTCATCTTTTTTTTTTTTTAATGTTTCCATTTTGTTGCTGGAATCTTCCATTTTACGTGCTTGGATTGGATTCTGTGCTGTAAGTGATTTGTTTTGTTCAAATATTGTGGCTTTATCACGATTTTGGTGCTAAGATTCTTATTTGTGAACTTGATATCTGTTTGCTTCGGAGGAAAATCTTTCCCCTGATTTTATCAGAGTTGATGAGCTGAAATAAAAAACAAAAAGTTACAACAAAATGAGCTCATCAAAACAATTTTTTTGTTATTTTATTTTTGCTGAATCGAAAAAAAAAAAAAGAAAAAAATTCAGCTCTTTTCAGGTATTTATTACCAGTTTTCCAATTTCTATTTACCTTTTTGCTTCAATGAAACGTAAATCTGAAATGATTGATCTCTGGGAACTGTGCTCTCTTTTGTGCTTACGGTTTGCTCGTGGGCCTTGGCGGACCCACCTGTGGACCGAACAATGAACGGCTCGGATTTCTTTTTCCACGCTCCGAGTTAATATTTTCTATTAATATATATATATTTTTTGCATTAATTTTATCCCACGTGCATGTGTTTAATATGTTCAAAATCAGTTATGTAGATAAATCTTAATTTTTTTCATGATTAATGTTAGATTATTATTTAATTATTGTGTGTACTTTTGTAGATATGTGTATATATTATTCGTAAACAACCACGTCTTCTGTCATCCGCTTTTGCAGAGGGACGAGCTGTGGCGGCGGCGGCTGCTGTATCAGGCCGGGGAAAGGCGCCTTTCATAGCATCAAATTTCAGAAGGGCTGGCGCTGATAACGCGCTCGAAGCATGGATCACTGGAGCTGTTGCCGTGCCTGCAGCAGGTGTGGAAGATGAAACCTTGATTTTCATTACGTTTTTATGTTGATCCTTCTTATTCATATGTTTATTTGTATCCCATTTTACAATGTGCATATCTGTTGGACCTTTCTTATTGCATGCTAGTGAGTAACCTTGTGTTTTTAATGTTGAATGTGTACAAAAAATAACAGTGAATTGAACTATCATTTAACACTGAATGACTGTTGATGATAAAAAGAATACCTTGTAATTTGTTTGGAAATAGACTCATAGAGACTTTGCATTGCATTGAATTATGAAGTGTTGTATTGGTATAGGGAACAATTCATAATTATTTCTTGTGTTTTTATTGAGATACAACACAACTTTTGTCTCTTTTATTTACAGTGTAAGAAAGAATCATATGTTTTTAAAAAGATGAAAAAATAAAATAACTCTTTAGCCGGTTAAATTGTTCAAAATACCGAGATTGTCCTCAATAATTTGTCTGAAAAATTAAAGCAAAATAACTGTAGCCAATCTTAATATTTTTAAAAATTTGACCGGTCAAAAGTTGTTTTCTTTTTAATCTTTAAAAAGACAGAGGATGTAGTTTTTTATTGACATTATATTCGGAGTGCCCTTTTTGTTATCAAATTAACATGAACAAAATTAGTTTTTCAATAACACACGAGGAATAATTATGAGATTATTTACATATCTCATGACAAGCTTGTTAAATTGTAGGCGTATATGATTGAATTGAGCTACTTATATTTTAGCCTCATTTTCTTTAATTCCTAAATAGAGATTATTGTTGGCCTGAAGTTGGACATGCTATCATGAAAAAGTAGAAAGTAGTCCTATTCTTTCACACATTTCAAATCAAGTAGCAAAGTTGTTGTTAGGAACCCGAAAATATTGACATTATATTGAATCAAATGAGAGTATAATAAAGGAAAACAAGAAGATAATAGAAGTTTCTGAGAACCTTTAAGCCTCCCAATGGCCTCAGCTAACACTCACAATCACTGAATACACATTCTTCCCTCTCCCATAACCCCTCAACCCTCTTCTGTATTCCAATTCTAATAAGCTACCAACGTTAATATTTAGCTACTAACATAAAACCAGCTACTAACTCTAGGTTCCTAACAGTTGTTTTCTCTATTAGTGATCAACATCACAAGAAATAGAATGTGAATCCTATTTATAGGTAAGTATGTGAGACCTACATCCTATTCGTTGCGGTGTTAGTCATCACCAGTGACCAACACCGTTATTTTCAAATTCAGAAGATAGTGAGTTTGATTTCATCGAATCATCGACGTATTTTGTATGTTTATTGTTCATTACCTAATACATGCCGTAAATCCTAAGCCAGAACTTCTCGAGTATTTGTTATGTTATTAAAATGCACAAATAGTTTTTAGCAATTAGCATCATAGCCACCATCTTTCAAATTTATGGTTGGGTTTGTCAATAGTTCATGCTCAAACACACGTAAAAATCTGGAATTTTTTGTTGAAATGCATCAGTGATCATGCAGTAGTTTGAGATGGAGAATCACCGAAAAAGATTGACATGGTCCAAGTAACCCATTTCCAATTGTTACGCTAAATGTATGCTAATTGGATGATTTATAGCTAACTCAAACTCTTTTCTCATTGTAAATATGCAGCCTACATGCTTCTGGACCAAGAGGTTCACGCTGCAGAGGTATTCTTAGCACTTCGTGTTCCATCTTTATCAATTTGAACATTGTTTTCGCTTGTTCTGTTGTGAACATTTTTCTTTCTATCCAGCTTGAACGCACTTTCATCGCTATCAAGCCCGACGGGGTGCAAAGAGGATTGGTAAGTGAACTCCATGACCTGTGTTTGTGTATCAAAATATGTTACTCAATTTGGACAGTTTTTTGTCTTCCCTCTTTTGTTCACCCAGTAATATTTCTCTATTTCAGATTGCAGAAATCATCTCCAGATTTGAGCGGAAAGGATTTAAACTAGTTGGGATAAAAGTTGTCATTCCTTCAAAGGAATTTGCTCAGGAGCATTACCATGATTTGAAGGAAAGACCCTTCTTCAATGGCCTGTGCGACTTTCTTAGCTCCGGCCCTGTCGTTGCAATGGTTAGAACCGTGACAACTATTGTTTCCTCAACAACATTTAGACTAGCTTGAAGCCTTGAATTCATTGTTTTACCTGCCTCAGGTCTGGGAAGGAGAGGGAGTGATAAAGTATGGCAGAAAACTCATTGGAGCCACAGATCCTCAAAAATCAGAACCCGGAACCATCAGAGGCGACCTAGCTGTTGTTGTTGGAAGGTACAACTGGTCTCTCTTAGTCTGTTCATTGTTACTTCAGTTTCAACTTCTAAAATGAGCTGTTTCATTACTTTGTTGTCACCGCCCTGGATTTTGTTTGCTACGCAGAAATATCATTCATGGAAGTGATGGTCCGGAGACTGCGAAAGACGAAATCAGCTTGTGGTTCAAGCCGGAGGAGTTGGTCACTTACACAAGCAATGCGGAGAAGTGGGTCTATGGTGTCAACTGATCAAAGTTCATTTATTTATTTATTTTATTGTTTTCTAATATATTCCGGCAATGCTAGTTCCCCACATGAAGAGTAGAATAAAACTGATTTGTTACAATAAAACTGTTCCATTGAGGGTGGGCAAAAAATTTGCTTCGAACAAACATTTGGCGAAATGAAATCTCATCAATAATCACCTCTTTCTTAATTGTTGTCACCTAATCCATTTTGCTACAATTTTTTTTTTCCCATCAAAACGGTGGAGATTTCACATTTACCCTCGTTATTTTCTGATAGACTACAGATAGAGAAAGAAGAAGATGATGATAAAAAATTGTACTGATGTTGAAAAGTGCAATACAATTGATAACTTTTGGGAGGTTCTCACTCACCCACGCGAATCACACCAAAAATCTGCCTACCTCATACATTCCACATTCCATTTCTTTTATTCTTATTCTCTCCTTCTCAGTTTACTCAAACACTCCCTTAACTCCTTAATCAACTAAGAGAGCCCAAAAACCCTTTTGCCCTAGGCCTATTGGCTACCTAATTGGCGATCCAACAGGCTTCTCCCCTTTTGCCCTCTTGGCATACGTGAAACGAATTGGTGGCCTATCAATACTCTTGATCCTAAGTATCACCTTGTCCTCAAGGTAAAAAGAGGGAAATTGTTATTGGATCTACACGAAAGGCTCCAAAGTAGCTTCTAATTCTAACATTTCCTTCCATTTAATCAATACTTCAAAACCCAGCTCTTGTGAATCTTGACTTGGATAGACCCCTAACAGCAACTCTGGCTCTACTTGCAACTCCAAATCATCCATCAGCTGTGTAGAACAACGGACATTATAGTTGTTGCTCCAACAGCTTGGTGGAGCTGCAATATAGAGGAAACTGGATGGATGGTTTCCTGTGCAGGTAAGAGTAGTTTGTAGGCACTGCTCTGACACGAGCTAGCACTGCTCTAGTTTTTCATCGACTTGTTTCCATCAACTTGCACAGATAAGTATGGAGCTTAAGATAAACCAACTCCCCTACCTTAAATGAAACATCTTGTCAATGGTTTTCCGCTTGCTTTTTCATCAGTTGCTGGGCTTGGTGCAGTTGTTAGCATAGCTCGATAAGCATGGTATTTCGGTCCTAGAGTTGTTCCTCAACGTTTGAATTCGCGGTAGTCTCTGTCGTGAAGGGCATTAATTTCGGCCACTCACACACATAAACTAGTTGAAAAGGAGTGGGTTTGGCAATAGAGTAAAAAGAAGTATTGTAATAGTATTTGGCCCAAGAAAGGAAACACACCCATGATTTTGGCTTAAAGGTTGCAAGGCAACATAGGTAAGTTTCCACATATCTATTAACCACCTCCTTTTTTCCATCCGTTTAAGGCAAATAGGTAGTACTATGCTTCAAAACTATGCCCCACAACCGAAATAACTCAGCTTAAAAATGGCTCATAAATACTTTGTCGCAATCCAAAACAATTGACGATGGCACACCATGCAATTTAACTACCTCTTTAACAAATACTTTCGCCACTGAACAGGCCGTAAAAGGATGTATACGACCAGTAAAGTTTCATGTTTTCTAAGCTGGTAAATCTCCATCAAAATCGAATCCACCTCGTCCTATCTGGGCAATCGTTTGATGAAATCCATCAAAATATCTTCCTAAATGGCCTTGGGAATTGGCAAAGGTTGGACCAACCTTGTGGGTGAAAGGGCTGTTGTCTTGTTTTGTTGGCAAACTGGAAACTGTGTGACATAGTCTTGAATGTGACATTTCATTCCTTCCTAAGACACACTCGTAGCCACCCTTTTAAGGGTCTTGGATACCCCCGAGTGTCCTCAAATTGCCCCCATCATGGAGCTCCCGCAATACTATTGAGATCAGGGGTGAATTCCAGCAAATCACCACATGGTTTTTGTATGGGAGTCATCCATTAACCAAGGTGTACCTGGGTGTAGTAACCCTCTGTTGTTGAAGATCCTTTACAATCCCACTTAGTTTCTCATCCCGAGCAACTTGTTGTGTCACTCATCCAACAAAAGTGTTTGTGGAATTGTCAAAGCCAACAAGTAAATAACCATTTCTTGTCTCAACAACGCATATATCACCTTGTTTTCTAAACCGGGCTTGTAGTGAATGTCGAAGTCGAATCCCAACAACTTCGTCAGCCATTTTTGATGCTTCAAACTCACTTCCTGCTGCTCAAGAAGAAACTTAAGACTGCGTTGGTTGGTCTGAACCACAAACTTTTGGCCAAGTAGGTAGTGGTGCCATTTTTTCACTGCTCACACAATTTCCATGAGTTCTCTTTCATAAACTGATTTCAATTGTGCTTGTTACTAAAGAACACAATAGGCTACTACTCTTGCATCAAAACCACACAAATCCCATGGCCAGAAGCATCCATTTCAACAACTAATTGCTTCGAAAATCTAGCAATGCTAAGATAGGCACTGTGGTCATGGCCCTCTTAAGGTTTTCAAAGGCTGCCTCAGCTTTCTTTCCTCATCGTAAGCTATCCTTCTTAAGTTGCTTGGTTAACGGCCATGCCATGCTACCGTAATCATCCACGAATCGCCGATAATAACCGGTAAGGCCTAAAAATCCCTGTAACTCCTGCAAAGTCGTTGGAACAGGCCAATCGAATATTTCATGTATCTTAGATTGATCTGCAGCTATTCTAAGACCCAAAATCACGTGGCCCAAATATTCTAATTGGGACTGACCAAACGGCACATTTTTTTATTAGCAAAAAGTTAATTGGCTTCCAACACCTCCAATACTAACTCCAAGTGCTGTGACTGTTCCTCCAAGGTCAAACTATAGGCCAATATGTTGTCAAAAAACACGAGTATGAACTTGTGGAGATTATCACAAAAAATATCATTCATGAAGGCTTAGAAGGTTACCGGTGCATTAGTCAAGCCGAAATGCATGACCAAAAAATTCATGGTGCCCCTCATGGATGCCAAAAGCAGTCTTTTAAACATCCTCAACCCTGACTCAGATTTGGTGATAGCCAAAGTGCAAATCCAACTCTAAAAACACTGAAGTCACATAAAGCTCGTCCAAGAGGTCATTGTTCATAGGAATCAGAAATTTATTCACCACCGTGACTTTATTCAAGGCACGGTAATCCACACAAAATCTCCAACTACCGTCTTTCTTTTTAATTAGTAGCACCAAGCTATATAATGGGCTTATGCTAGGTTAGATGATACTAGACGCCAACATCTCCTGGACCAAATACTCGATCACCCAACGATAAGGCCTTACATTCACTGGTGAAACTCTCGCTCACAACGTGATCATGTGGTCACGAGCCTGGTAAGGTGGTAATGTGCTCAGCCATTCAAATACCCTCTGTAAAATTAAAAGCACTGATTGCAACTTAGCTGGAACCAACTCTGATACTTGCACTTCCACTAGCCCGATACTACCTAACTTCACCAATACTCCCTTCTTGAAAATCCTTCCAAAGTGTTTTGAGTGACACCAAAGATTTACATAAGATTGGGTCCCCTTGCAATATACTCTAACACCCCTAACTTTAAACCTTATCGTCAGCATCTTTCAATTCATCTGCATTTTCTTGAGAAATTTGAGCCATTGCATTCCTAAGATCACATCAGCGCTACCCAATTCCAAGGGAATAAAGTCCTCCACAACCTCAATGTATTGTAAAGTTAGCACCACCCCTTTACACAAGCCTTCCCCCCTTACAATCAACCTAGTCCCCATCAACACTCCATAATTACTAGTTCCCTATAAAGAGATTCCCAATTTCTTCACCAAATCAGTCGAGATGAACTTACAAGTCGCCTCACAATCTACCATCACCATAACCTCCCGTTAGACTACCTTTTCCTTTACTTTCATAGTTTTGGGTGTGGACAATCGCACAATAAGGTTGATTGACAACTCCACTACCTCTCCAATTTCTAGTTCTGAAATTTCCCCACGAAACTCCTCCTACCTCAATCCCTACTTAGCACTACCACCCTTGACCTCATTACTCATAACCAACACACGTAATTCCGTATTCTTACAACAATGACCAATAGAATATTTTTCATCACAACAGAAGCTTGATCTCTTCTCCCTCTTAGCTTGAAGTTCAGAATCCAAAAGACATGTGTACGATGAAAGGGTTTCAAATTTGTTATCTTTCCATTGAGTGGAGCTAGCCTTTGCAATAAAGGAAGCTACTGCTGTCCCTGTTGTGTGTTGTAGGATGCCCTTAGGCTAAAACTGCTAGAAGAAAATCTACTGGCCTTATACAGAAATGAGCCTAATAAGTAAGGTCAGCCTACTTAGGCCCTAGTGTTCTCTTACATGGGAGTCCACCCAAATCCTCCTTGGAACTTGGATCCATCAAACCCAATTTAAGAAAGTGGTTTCGGTTCTTCACCCTTTGAGCCAACTCTATTATTTGGTCTAACTAGACTGGTTTCAATATCTAAATCCCTGCTCGAATGTCAGGATATATAAAAGTACTCTCTATGACGTGCTCCGACAAGTTCAGCGACGGTGACGCCATCAGTTCAAACACCCTCACAATATTCACAGATGTTAACTTCTTGCTTTAGAGACAGAATTTTTTCACAAAGTGACCCTTCCTAATTTTGACTAAACTAGTCTAGCAATTGGAGCTTCAGCTGCTCCCAATTTTGCGAAGATAATGGTAATTTTCCTATTAAAACCAAGCCAAAGCTTCCCAATTGAGACTGATCATGGCTGCTTCTAACTTTTCTGCCTCTGTCAATCGGTTAAGGAGAAAATAATTCCTTGCGTTGTAGATCCAACCCTATGGATTCTAACCCTTGAAAACCAGCATCTCCAACCTTCAGATGGGCAGATCCAGCCACTAACCCTTTTCCAAGGGACCCCCACAACCCCCGTTAGCCGAACATCTTATTCCCTTCACCATTTCAGGCCCCTCGACAACACCTCAAGTAATCTCTGACACTTTCATTGGTGGAAACTCGAGGGCAAACATCACCGATTTACCTTGATTGACCAGATCTTCACTGAGCTTTTCAGATTTCCTTTGTTCAGCAACTTGCTGTCCACCCAATCGAGAATCACCATCTTCTCTAGTAAGGCCCCAACACTCTACTCTAGCAACTTAAACGTTGTAACTCTTCTCGGATCGACTTTATCTTGCCTTTCACCGTCGACACCCGTTCTTCCATCTCTCCCATTCTCTCCTCCATTTTCTTAGCAACCATAACCCAGTGAAAGTACGTGCTATAATACCACTGTGATACATTACAAATAAAGAAAGAAGAATAAAATGATGGAAAATTGTATTGATATTGGAAAGTGCAATACAGTTGAGAACTTTTGTGAGGTTCTCACTCTTCCACACAAAATCATACCAAAAATGTGTCTACCACATACATTCCACATTCCCTTTCTTTTATTCTTATTCTCTCTCTATCAACTAGCTCACGCACTCCCTTAACTGCCTAATCAACTAAGGGAACGTTTGGTAAACGCATTGTATTTTGATTGTATTTGAATGTTGTATTTGGTTGAAAAGTATTTGTTTTGTATTTGAATGAAATGTGTGTTTGGATAAAAAGTATTTTAGAGTTGAAAAGTTGATGTGATTGGTAAAAGTAGAGATAAATAATGGAGTTAAAAAGTTGATGTGATTGTTTTAAAAATATTTTGAATAGTAATTATTTTTGTAGCACTGTTGCAAAATTTGTGTTTAGTGTAAAATTGTATTATATTTGAATGAAATTAAAATAAAATTTATGTGTCAAACGGCACCTAAGAAAGCCTAATGATCATTTTGCCCCAATGCTGCTGGCCGCCTAGTTGGCAATCCCACAGGCTTCTCCCCTTTGCTCTCCTGGCATACGTGAAATGAATTGGTGGCTTATTAGTTTCAACCTATGTGTTTTTTTTTTTTTTCCAATCTCAAATACTCCATTTATAGGATCCAATTTGAATTTTTTTTTGTCTGTTTGAAAAGTCAATATTAGTTTTATTATTTATAATTTTATAATTTAAACTTTAAAAATTCATAATTTTATATATAAAAGTCCAAATGAAATTTTTTTAATAAATTATATAAAATTTTAAGAAAAACGAAACAAGATTTATATTGATCTTTTTTTTAAAATATATTTTAAGTTTTAACATTTTTTAACTCATTAATTCAAATGTCTTATTAACTATCCAAACATAATCCAAATGTTTTTTTTCTAAATATTAAATCCTAATATTTATTCAAATGATAATCTAAATGTTCTTATTTTAAATATTTCTATCAATATGTTTTTATCCAAATATTTCAAGGTACATCCCTCCCCCACACATACGCTCCCATCCTTAGTTAGTGGCTCCTTTATTTATTTACTTATTTTTTATTATTACTTTGCCCTCTTTTTTTTTTTTTTTGTTTGGCCCCCATGTTTTAAAATATTTCATGTACACTCTGAATTTTGATTAAAAATTTTAGTACTATATCCCCTAAAATTTCTTTTTTTAATTCTAAATTTTTATGCATATTATTTTAAAAAATGCGCATCAATTATTTCAAATTTTATAACTCAAATAAAGAAAAAATAAAATACAATATTAAGTTTACATATTTAGAGGAAGCAAAAACAATGATATAATAGAAAAAAATAAAAGACAAATAGATTTAGAAAGAACATTAAATTTTAATATTTTATTGTTGATGTAGTTCAAAATCTTAATTTTACACAAGTCTGTGCTAAATAATCTCTTAATCTGTCACTACATATAAAGGACCAAAAAATAGAAAAGGAACAACGTAAAAACAAATGAAAGTTAAAAGATTTTCCTTTTTCCTTCCATGACAAAAAAAAAATTTCTTTAGGATTTAAACCCATAATTCAATATATAAAATTCATTCACTTATTTACATAAAAAGAAAATTCATACACTTACTAAACACAGACACTAGTTGTTCAATACTTACTATACCTTATGTTATTGTAATGTATTTAATAATAATTTGAATTTCATATAAAAAAAGAATATTTAAATTGATAATAACTTATATGTCTATTTCATTTGAACTAGCTCGTAAACTTGGATAAATAGGAAATCCTAATTTCAATATCAAAAATATTTTATTTTTTGCTAATAAATAAGAACCAAATACTTCATCTAGTATTTCTTCCATACTTCATATGGTAAAAATAAAAATAAAAATCCAGTTAGCTTCAATTGATAATAAAAAATAATTACATAAACAATAGAAGAAAATAACAAATAAAATAAAAGTTAAAATATAGGTCATGTTTGTGTTGAGGGGAAAGAAATAGAATGATAATAGGAATCGAATAAAATGAAAAAAAAAAATGTGATTTGTGGCGCTTGGTTAGCATTTTATATACATCATGGATAAATTTTCCCTCATTTTAAAATATATGCTAATATTTTAGCAATGTAAAAAAGAAAAAAAAAAAGAAAACATAAATTGCCAAAACCCATCAATTATTTTTTATGCAAATGAATTCAAAGACACCTCTTATACCCAAATTCATTAGATCCTTTCAAAAAGAAGAAGTGAACAAAAAAAAAAAAAAACTAAAAAGTGAACAAAAAAAAAAAAAAAACTAACTTTGCAGCATAAGAGTGCTCAATCTTGTGGTAACCGATGTGGTGGCTAAAGTCCTTGAAAGATAGACGCTGCAAGAGTCGGCGAGGATAGGCATGGTGAATCGTTTTTCGACAAATCTCTTGATCGGAGAAGCCGTAGAGGAGAGAGAATCTTCGGTAACGATGCCGTCGATGAGGTTGACGTCGCGGTTAGGGAAGAGATTGAGGGCTTTAATGAGCACCTAGGTCTGCACAAATTGTAAGGTCGACCTCGTGAGGATGAGGCCATCCAGTGAGCTCGTTGAGGAGAGAGAAGCAAAAGAAGAAAGAGAAAGGGGAAGGAGGAAAGAAAGAGAGAGATCGCCCTATTATTGTGAAGATTCTTAAAGAGAGATATATATATATATATGAAAATGGGAGAGGTACTTGTGAGGAAGAGAAAGAAAGTCTAGAAAGAGAAGGAATAGATGGCAACACCTCACGGTATGGTGATGGATGAAAAGGGACTGTTAGCTACGTAACAGAGAGTGTAGACGAAGACGGAGGAAAGGAGCTAAGCAGAGAATGTCGGAGATGGCTGAGATTAGTGAGAGCTCGATGGAGGGATGGGCGATGAGATGGCATATCTAACGAAGAGCTAGGCAGAGGAGAGTCATGGATCTAGGTAAAGATTTGGCGAGTAGGCCTACGGTACTCTGACTGGAGTGGGTCGGGCAAGGGCTGCAGTGGGGGACTATACGAAGGAAGAGAAAAGAAAAGAGGTGGTTGAGATACAAAAATTAGAAGGATTGCTATGGGATAAATAAAATAAGAAACTTTGAGCTTGTTTAGCAAACGTGTTTTTTAGTGTTATTGTATTTAAACGCAATGTAATTTTATACTAAATATAAAGTTTTACATTCAAATATAATCATTTTCAACAATATTATGAAAACAATTATTATTTAAAATTTTTTAAAATAATCACGTTAATTTTTTAACTTTAACATTTTATCTCTATTTTTATTAATCACATCAATTTTTTAATTCTAAAATACTTTTTATCTAAATATATATTTTATTTAAATATCAAACAAATATTTTTTTAATTAAATATAATATTTAAAAAATAAATTATATTAAAATATAAATAAAACATAATTCGTTTATCATTCTAATAATTAGACGATCGTTCCTTCTACCCAAGGAAGGACTGATTATTTAGTCATCATCGGGTGGGAAAATCATTCCTTTTTGAATGGTTATTTCTATTTTAAAAATCAACCAATGAGCATTCATTTCCTTTTCTTTACCCCGACACAAAACGGGTATAGTCCAAGACACGTGAGAACACGCGACACATGAGGTATATCCACGCAGGCGGATTCGAAATACCCTTACAAAGTTTGGTTTTTAATTCCGCCTTTCAAGTCCGCCGTTCACATGGTCTCTCTTTTTCTCTCATATAAATACCGGCCATTTGCTGATTTGCTTCTACGGTTTCGTCTTTGTCGATTTTCTTTTCTTTTTTCCCCCGTGAAAATAGTTTCTTCTCAAATCCTGAAAATCGTTTCCCTTTTACCCTAATTTGCGAGCCTCGTAACCCTAGCTTCTTCGTAAAACTGCGACTGAGATTTCCTTGATTTCGCTGTTCTCCTTCGGGAATCGGTAAGTTTTCTTATTTGTTCTCGGAAGAACAGGTTTTTTTCTCTTCGATTTGCGTTAATTTTTGGTTGAAAATTATTGAAACCGTCTATTGCTGATTGATTCGGTGAAATTTCGTTTGTTCTGAGGGATTTTGTGATTTTAAGGATTTTTTTTATTGCAAATATTGGACTGAGTGTCATTCTGTGTGTTCAAATATTGCGAAGTTTTCAACTTTTTATTTATTTATTTATTAATTTTTGCATTTATTGACAAGTGAAGTTTTGGGACGGGTTTAATTTAGTCTAGCTCTTATGCTTTGCACTTGTTGAATTTCTATGCTTGTTTTCTGCAGATGGCTGCTAAACCACTTACAACTGAGGCTATTGCTCTTACAGAGAAGAAAATGGACATGACATTAGGTTTGCTTCTAATCTGTTTTCCTCTTTTTTTTTTTCGTTATTTCTTGATTTCATGCTTAATTCTTTTTTTTTTTTTCCTTTTTTTTAAACTAATGTAGATGACATCATTAAAATGTCGAAAAATAACGGCATTAAAGCTAATAAGAAGCAGCATAGGGCGCCGGTAAGAGCAGTTCTGTTCTTTTCCCTCCGTTATGGGGGCGCGGATTGTTGCATCTTATATGATTTTTGATTAGTGTCATAGTCTTTATTTTCTGTTTCCCAGCAGAATAAAAGTCAGAGCTTTTTGAAAACTGCTGGTCAGGAGAAAACAGCAAAGATGCGGCGGTATATGGATTCAAGATCGTCAGTTAGACAGGTAGGAAAGGGTGTCGATTAATGAACTTTTGAATCATGCTCTCCTTGTTACACAGTCTTATATGATGTCTTTTGTGTAATCTGTATGTTGGAATCAGGGGTTTCTAGCTCAAAGAAGGTCAAATTTCCAGGGAAACCAATTCCCTTTGGCAACTGAGGTTGCACGAAAGGCTGCAAATGCTCCATATCGCAATAGAGCTTTTCCCCATAACCGGGTGGCTAGTTGGAAACCAAGGTACTTGTGCTGCTGATTAGGTGTATTTCCATGTTTTGTACGACTACTATTGATCATAATTTGTTAGGTTATGTCTTACCCTTCAAATATGCTTATGGTGTTGGTGGTCGTTATTGGCACTTGATGGAAGTATCTATTTTTGAAATTATTGCAGGTAAATATTGGTCCTTCAACATTATTGTCGGAATCTATTATGTGCTTTGTGATTGAAGCATTTTTCAACTGGATAATTGTGGAACTCCTGCATATATGTTGTTTATGCGGCAAGCAGCCAATTTGGGAGTGTTTCCAAGTGTTGACTGTTTCCGTAAATGGCATCCAGAATTGAATTGCTGCATCATAATCTTCATGTTTGTGAAATAACCATACGTTGAGCAGTGCATGTCTCTTTTGATTGCGGAAATTCATACTAAGAACTGGGTCGTGTGGTTTTCAGTTTATCTGTGAAAGCAATGAATTACAAGTATTGGACAGTGGATTTGTTTGGAGGGGATGCTTTTGATTTTACATACGATATTAACTGAATTTTAGTTACTCAAAGTATTAAGCACATTTTGTGGAAAGGAGCCAGCACATGTGTTCCAGATTCTTGGACATTGTGTGTTTTGACCAGCTCTTTTGCTTTATAAGTCAAGTTCTTTTCCATCTTGCTATAGATTCCTCGTGGTGCCTCGCAGTCTATGACTTTGTTCCTTGTTCGAGTTTGTCATTTGGTGGTTTTTTAGAGTTGGTGTTATCCCATATTCAGCTTTTTTACACCGGCCACTCCATGGTTGATTTGTTGCTATTTTTCTACCATATGAGCTGTTAGAAAACTTGTTCCGGGAGTGTGTCCAACAATTCCGTTTACTTTGCGTGTAGTATTTATATCATCGATTGGCCTTCTAGATACTTCTGATGATGGATATGATACGAGAAGATAATGCTGCTTGATACTCGTAATGCAATGATGCTTACGGAGACTTCTTGCCCTTTTCTAGTTTATTCTGGAAGATGCTTCATCTTCCATCTGAATTTCTTGACCTTTGCTGCCTGCTTCATGGATGATTGGATTTCTTTTCCCTGTTTTAAGGTCCTAAGGGATAGGAGTTGCGTGGATTATTTCTTATGGTTGATTGGATTTGTTTTCCTGGCTTTAAGCTTTTTAAGGAATAAAAACTCGTATGGATGATTTTCGTATGGTAAATTTTTATCCTTGACATATTTGGGGTTGGATCTTGGAGCATGTGATATAGAAAAGTAGCTTTGATCATGAGAATCTCTGAAGTTCTGTTAATGTGTGGCGGTCATGATGGGCAAATATTAATGTGATACCCAATTTTGCCTGGCTGCTTAACCTATGATTCCTACTGAAGCTTCGTCGGCTTCTTTGCATGTGCATTTGTTTTGTTCCAGTCTGATTGATGTTGCTTTGGAAGAAGTCTCCTACGTGTTTGACTATGGAGAGAGAGAGAGAGGAGTTGTTGGGGTGGTTGTTTCCAGTTTTGCCATTTGGAGTGTTTTATTTTGGAATTTGCACCAGAGCATAATGTTGGCTAGGTTTGTGCTCAATATTAGTTTGTAATTGCTTATTGGAAAGAAGCTTTTGCTGGGGTATAAAGTGCCCTACTGCCATGGATCTTCATTTTCGTAACTGTTTAGTCGTCCAATGGTTTGTATAAATTTTCAGTTAGTTGGATACTACTAGATGTTATAACGGTAAGAAACTCCACTCTCAACTCTGTGTACTTACGGTCATATAATAGCTCCACATGTTGCAGACAGTATCTTGAATAGGATTCTTTCTTCCGTATCTGTTTGTTCTTGGAATAAATTGCTTTTCATTCCTTCAATGTCTTTTTTCCTTTTTCGTTTGATGCAGGGTTGGCGCTTTACCTGTCCAACGAAGGCCTGGAAATGGAAGGTTTGCTGCCAAGGTACTCTTATATTCTCTGCTTGTTACTTTAGTTCTCATATTACTCTCAAAGGCTGTGTCCTCTCCAAAAAATTTTTAAATTACATCAAACTGCCTTCCACTATTATATAGAATTTCTGATTAGGAATTCTCATGCCATGATTTTTGTCTGCATTTATGTTTTTGCCTGTCGTGTTCTAGCTTTTGCACATCCTAAGTTTGATTCAGGTTTTCAGTTCTCTGAGAAATATCATCTTGGGTAGAAACTTTTGATTTGACACCTTATTCATTTGTTGGTTATTTATTTGTTAATCCCTGAAGCTATAGGAGCTCTCAGTGGTATTTAACGTTGGTCTATATTTTTACATTGTTTGTATTTAATATACAGCCTTCACAACCACAGCAGGAACCACCCCGTCAAGGAACTGCAGAGTTGCCTAAACAGAAACCTCAAACGCTGGATTCTCTGTTTGCAAACATGAAAGAGGAGAGGATGAGGGTGCTTTCACGCAAGAGCAATGCTGTACAACAAGTACAACGCAATCGGGGTGGACCGCAAAGGCCTCCATGGAGAAGAGGTCGCTTTGGTAACTAATTTGTACACCGTCAACAGACTCCGTTAAACTGGGATTTCTTTCTTGTTGCCTAGAGAAGTAATGTTGGAGCTCATGATGGTTTTTGTTGGTTTGTTGCAATTTGGCTAGCCGTTTACCTGCAAGCGAAATTCTCTGGGGTTCTTTACCTTGACATTTGTTATTTCCATTTTCTTGGGATTTTGTCGCGGCAACTTCTTGTGATCCTTGTATTTCTTTGTCTTCGTCTTTCCGTCTTCCATCTTCTTGTGATGTATATAGCTCTTTGTACCTCTGATTAAAACCGAGCCGCTTAAGCGTCCTTTCACAATCTCCTTCATGATGTGTCCCTTCTTCTAGTGGCCCTAGTCTGTCCAAGTCTTGACATGTTCTGGATGCTGTAAGAATAAAAATTGGTGCGGTATGGAAACAGCGCAGTTTAGCCGCCATAGACAATGTAGAAAATTTTCATCGTAAATTTTGCTTCTGATTTCCTTTGCCCTATTAATGAAGCTTTTGCTTCGCCCTTGTTGGAAGCACAAGGGAGCGACGTCGTTAATGGTTGAAGAATTACAGGCGTCCAGATTCCAGCAACTACTAGTGCATCAGATTTCCATACTTGAATATTCTGTTTGCAATTTTGCGTGGATGAACAATATGTAGTTTGTAGTGATTGAACACGACATGTTTTATGAAGACTGAAAATTATGTTTTTAAACCATGTTAAACTTTAAACGAAACTGGACTTTAAAATTGGAAGGGCATGTCGTAAGAAGTTGCAACTGATGGGAGAAGTGTAATTAATTCTTTTCTGCACTTACCAGGCTTGGAAATCCATTCCAAGCATGCTCTATTTGGGTTATTATGTTGAGGGGTTTCTTATTAATTCAGGAGCTCGCCTAACGGAAGGGTTCAGATATTTCTTTGATGTCCCAGACACGTAAATTGTCTTCCAAATTCAAGTATTTTTTAGGAACATTCCAATCTGGTCATTTTATTAATCAAAATTAAATGCAACAATGCAAAATATGAAGATAACATGGGGGATTCAATGACCTCCACGTCTCCTAGGCATTTAGTCTCTCAATAAAAAACTCGACAGTCGGCCCTACATTTCTCAAACCCGAGTCGTACCGGTCGGTCACGGGTTCTACAATACCATACTCGTACTAGGCCGACTCGGCCCGAGTGTTAAAATGGAAAGAAAATATATTAAATATATGTTGTGTTAACCGTAGAATTCATTCTTTCACTTGGCACTTTAGCAGCCGCCTCTTTATCTTCATCTTCTTCAACTACCAAAATGCAATCCCATCTCCTTCCATTCCCTTCCCCCCAACACCAACCCACCCCGCTCCCCCCGGCCCCCGCTTTAAAATCAATTACTTATCTTCCAAAATCCATATTCATCTACTATGGCTCTTCTTCTCATTTTTGTTGGAATTCTTCGACTGTAACGATAGAACGATGATAACCAAAATATTAGAATTCTCCGATAGTCAAAATGTTAGAATTTTTTGACAGTCATAATGTTAGAATGTTGACAGTCATTTAAATGAAATCATAACATGGTCTATATGGATTCTATGCTATTAATAACTAAAACACGTATGTTAATTGACCTGAAGATACCAAATGAGAATTAAATCATCGGTTAGGTCCCTAAGTCAAAAACTTATTCAGTTACAAAAACACTATTAAGAGTGAGGTTTCTAAAGCTTAAAAGCATCTAAAACAGAAACCAATCCATTTTTAATCTATAATATGAGTGAAAGCATCAATGACCGGATGTACATATCGAATTGTTTTTTATTTGATATTTCAATTTATATGTTATTTGGTTATTAAAGTATATTAAGATTAGTTTAAGAATGCTTACAATTTTGTCTACTCTTCAGTTGTACAATTTCCATTCTTCTATCTTCTTCTTCCATCTCTATGGTCTCTTGTATAATTTGCATTTCTTAAGTTTAATTTCTTTTTTCCATTTTCAGTCACCAACTCATATTGTTGAATAATGGAGTTTAATTTGTGTTTTTATTTTTATTTTTGTGTCTCAAATTAAAGAATTTCAGTTTGATGAGGAGTGTGAGCAACAAGATATTTTGATTAGCAACAAATAGATTTGCATGACGCTGCTATGGAAGTTTTAAGTATATCAGGTTTTTATTTCAAATTTTAACATCATTTTTTTTAACTTTAATGATTTTTAGCATAAAATCCATGTCCATAATCATCAATTAAAAAAATTACTGCATTTATGTTCTCGATTTTCTTCGGAAACAAAAAAGAAGAAGATTTGAAGTTTTGGGCTTAGAAATAAAAAACAATGGACAAACATTGGTGTGTTTTTAGGATTTTTCAGCCCATCTAAATAAATTTGGATGGGTTGAAAAAAGTTTTAACTCACTATAATCAATTTAAAATTTAAATCAACCAATCTCATTAAAAAAGTTAAGTTAGATAGATTGATTAAGTTGTACATATAATTAAAACATATTAATAATGTAATTTTAAATTAGAAATGTGTGAAAAAATAATAAATTTATAATATAGTTTTTATATAAAATTGACAAGAATCTATTTTAATTTTTAAAAAATTATAACAAAGAAAATACAAAAAAAAATTAACGATATAAGTATAAAAACATATGTCATAAGTTATGATAAAAATTAATTGATATGTATTTAAAATATATTTTTAATAATATAAACAAACCTGATTCTGTAGGTTAGATTTATATCGAATTACTAAATTAGAACCCAAACCCACCCAATGAAAACTCAGGTTGGGTGGATTGAGTTAAGCTTAAAATATGATTAAATTGAATTGGGTTAATTAGATTAAATTTAGGTGAGTTTAAATGAGTCAGTTAGGTTATGAGTTTTTTGTTCCCCCTAAAAAACAAAGTTTGACTAGAATGGGTTTTCTAAAAGCCCCAAAATCAAGTTGGCCGATTAAACCTGAGTCGAACTTCGGCCCAACTTGTAGTTCGAGTTCTTCGGCTTGATATAGTGATGCAATCCATGATTTTCTAAAACAGAGTTTTTCAGTTTAACCCAATAAATAGTCCTCAACCCGCTCATCCAACTTGTGTTATGACAAGATTATAAAATTGAGGAAAATTAGAGTAAGTGATCTATTAGAGTCGTTCAATCTAATAAATAGTTAAACTTTTTTTTTATTTAACAAAATGACTGTTTGTCATTTTTTTAAGTTTAATCAATTAATAATTGATAAAAAAATCGATAATTTACATTATGATTAATTAGTGATTGATCATTATCAATTACCGATAAACCATTTTAAAAAATTGATTAATTATTTTAAGAAAAACGTTGTTTTAATTAATTTTCAAAAACTTAGGTTGTTTATTAAAAAATTTATTTTATTTATTAAAGACAAGAGGCAAACAGGACTTCCGACACGCAAAATGTATGGTCTTCAAGGTGAACGACAACAATGTATTTACTAAAAGGTCGAAGGCAAAACTTTTGGTCGTCGTAGCAGATAAAGGACTGGAAACGACAAAGTTATTTTGTATAATTATGTATATAAGAGCAAATGTAGCAAGGAGGGGGTGTAGCTCATATGGTAGAGCGCTCGCTTCGCATGCGAGAGGCACGGGGTTCGATTCCCCGCACCTCCAGGGTTTTTTGCCATTTTAGTCCCCATCGTACGGTTCAAATTTTTCGACCAATCTCACTTACGGTACACTAACACACACTTGATTGAACACACTTCTCAACAAACAAAGACGTACATTGTAGCCTCTCTCATTTTCCATTTAAATGGGTTGTACACTCTTAAAAAATAGAAATTATTAAATTTCTTGTTTAAAAATAAAAATTTATTTAGATATATTAAAATTTTTTTTGGTAATTAAAAGTGAAAATTTTTTAATATTTAAATGTAAAAATTTTAAAATGTCCATTCTTCAAAGTGAAAAAATTTTTATTTTTAAAGTAATTGTTTATTTAAAAATAAAAATTTGTTAAAATAAATAAAAACTCTTTTTTATATTTAAAAGTGAAAATTTTTTATATTTAAATATAAAATTTTAAAAGTGTCCATTCTTTAAATGGGTTGTTCCTTTAAAAAATAGAAAATTTTTATTTTTAAAATAAAAATTTTTGTTTAAAAATAAAAATTTATTTAGATAAATAAAAACTTCTTTTTTATATTGAAAAGTAAAAAGTTTTTGGTATTTGGATATAAAAATTTAAAAATGTCCATTCTGTAAAGTGAAAGAATTTTAATTTTTATGATAATTTTCTATTTAAAAATAAAAAATTGTTTAGATTTATAAAATCTCTTAAAAAAATGAAAAATTTTTTGATATTTAAATATAAAAATTTACATGGTTCTATTTAAAGTGAAAAAAAAATTTATTTTTTAAAACGGATATATCAAACGATCAAATGCATGGTTTGTCCCCAAAAATACTAACGACCTCTCGTTCCTCATCGTTCTCTCTCTCTCTCTCTCTCTTTCTCTCTCTCTCTCTCTCTCTACCCCCTCCCCCAATTTCTTCACAGCTTTCTCTCTCCTCTTCCTGTTCCGAACTAATTTCCCCGAAACAAAAAAATGACCTTAACCTTGAGCTACCATCATCATCCATGGCTGATCTCCCTTCTATCCCCCCACCCCTCCCTTCCAAACACCACCACCACCCATTCTCTGCTCTTCAAGACCTTCACTTTGAACCTCTCAAAGTCCCTCAGAACCAGAGTTTCTCCGGGCGAACGTGGCAGCTCAAGCTCAAGCTCCTCCGGTGTCGCCGAGAACAACCCGAACCCGGTTTCCGAGCTGTTGGACGCTGAGCTGCTCAACCAGGTGTCCGGCGCTAAAGATGCTCAGGAAGCACTCCACATGATCGCTGAAAGGTCCGGCAGAAATGGCGGCGTCGTCGGCGCTTCCGATTGCCAGATGATCGTCTCCGCTGCGCTTGAGCGGAGCAATCCCGACTTGGCGCTCTCCGTTTTCTATGCAATGCGTGCCAGTTTTGATCAAGGTAGTGTTTTTAGCGCATGATTTTGTGTTCCTATGACTACGTAGTGTCAAGAGTGAATTAGTGACATTTAGGTTGTTGATCAACAATCAGGAGTAACTGAAACCGGCACTTTTGTTGAGAGATGGAAGTGGTCGAGACCGGATGTTCGGGTTTACACTTCGCTAGTTCAGGGTCTAGCGGCTTCATTAAGAGTTTCTGATGCTCTTAGAATTATCAACAACATTTGTCAAGTCGGAGTTTCTCCTGCTGATGAGGTATTTTCTCATTCTTTTTTTCTTTTCCTTCGATATTTTTCCCGCTTGTTAATGTTTGACTTTGTAACCATACCGCCACAAAGTAATTCACTGCTATCTAATTTCCTTTTCTTGTTATACTAAACTGAGCTTTACAATGTTATGAGTCGCTAAATGGAGGCTCAGATCATTGGTATGGTTGTAATTTCATGGATGTTTTGCAGGTCCCTTTTGGAAAAGTTGTGAGATGTCCTAGTTGCACGATAGCTGTCGGGGTTGCGCAACCTCAGCAAGGTATTCAGGTATACACGAAGAAGACTTTGATTAATCTAAATATCGAAAGTTTAAGTGGCTAAAGTAATTGTTATGTGTGCGACAAGTGCGGTGTAACATACACCAAAGTGGGAATGTAAACTGGAAGACTACTTGGTTCTCCTGGGATTTGATCCTTTTAGTTGACGAGATTAAGCAAGTTCTTTGTTTGGAGTTAATATCTGCTTCTTAACCTTTTGGGTGAAAAGAAAGGATCAAGATGTGAACTTGAACCTTACGTTATTCACAGAAATAATGACTCGAGGAAGTAAATATAAGTCTAAGCTTATGCCACATAAGTTCCTTTCTTCTTATTTCCCTCTCTGGAAGTTCATAGATGTTAGACTCTGTTTCTTAACTTTATGTATAGACATTATATAAGGATTTTAACATTTTTAGTAATCAAGCGTCCTCCTTCTGCAGGTAGTATCCTGTTCAAAGTGCCGCTACAAGTATGAACTTGTTTCTGGAAACATTGTCAGCATCGAATCAGAAGAAATCAGGTTGGACAGCTTCATCTCCTTTTGTCTGACTATAAGCTAATTGCTTGGAAAGTCTGTGGATTGTTTAATGTCATAACAGTGTGGCTCTTTCATGTACACAAAATGTTCTAAATTCATAGAAGAGAAAATAGACAGTAGTGAGTGTTTATAATCTTACCTTGATTGTGTATTCGGGTATATTTTAGCTTTTTTGGTAGACTCTAAAGAGTCATGTACTGTCCTCTAAATTTAAACCCTATATATACGTATAATCTTGGAAATTGATAATGGAAACCGCCAAATTCATTTCTCTGTTGATGCCACAATGTACTTGTGTGTGGTGTTGATCCTGGTATATTGGCCTTTTCTAAGGATCTCCTCATGCCGAACGCAGCATGGATGTTCCAGCATGGAAAAGGGGGCTAAGATTCCTGCAAATTAACAAGCAAAGCATTCCTGCTGCTGTTCACTCCATTGTGGTATATTTTCGTTCATGATGAATTCCTGTTTCACATTTCCTCGTGTAAATACAATTTAAAAGAAATTATACCAAATTATTAAATTTTGATTATATCAGCTACTATATTCCTCCATTAATCACTTTTTTGCCTTTTTCTATTTTCAGGTTCAAACCCCTTCTGGTACGGCACGTACACACCGATTTGCAACCGAAACAGTTGATCTGCCTGCTCAAGAAGGAGAGAGAGTAACCATTGCTTCAGCTGCTCCATCAAATGTTTATAGGGAAATAGGTCCATTAAAATTTAGTCCGAAGGCGCCAAATTTCTATCCCGGAGAGCCTATCTGCTTGACAAATCATGAAGATGACAGGGAATCGAAATTGTTAAGAGCCCCGGCAAAAGATGGAGGCTCATTTTTAACTAACCCCTCCATTCTATTTCCCCTTGTTGCTGTTCTAGCCACTGGAGATGCTGCCTCCAGAGTTATAGATCCCAGCCTTCCCCAGTTCATATCAATTACGGCGGTAGCATCACTTGCTGTTGGAGTTACTCTGAACACATTGGTTTTTCCCCAGTTGAGTATGGTAAGCTTTAAGGTTTTATTCTCGGTGCAGATTACAAGAAGTACCGCAAACATCATTCTTACTCAGTTACTACTTATTATGTTTTAGCTTCCTCAGAGGTCAGTGGAGACAACAGCTATCAAGCAGCAACTTTTATCTCAATATGACGGTCTCCAATCTCGTATCAAAGGACTAAAAGAAGCTGCTGAAAAAGTGGTAAGACCATCTCCAATGCAAATGTTGATTTCAATGTCATTTTTGGAACAAAAAAGTTTAACGATGGCATATTTGAAATGTTTGTTTTGTATTCTAATGATATATTTTTCTTTTTGTTCTAAAATTTTAATATTTGGAACTTGTAAAGGTATATATGTAATTTTTAAGTATCTAAAATTTTAAGGTTGTAATGATTAATTGAGAAGGTCAACAAATCAACTATAAATTACAAATATCAAATTTTGATATTAGATATGATCAAGGCACTCAAAGCATCATGGGGGTTTTTTGATTTTTGACACACCCATTACTTGTGTAGGTTTGGATGTTGGCTAGGATGTGCCAACTTGAGAACAAAATTTATGCTGTCGGAGAGCCTAATTACCGGTGGAACCCTTTAACATTTTTTCTTTATTTTTGTTAATTGTGTAATCACTGAAGCTAAAACCTTCCTTTTAGCTGACTTTTCTTTTTATTTTTTATTTTTTTTAAATATAGTGCCAGAAGGAACAAAGTCAAAAGAGTTAGAGTAGGGCTGGAAAATTCTCTCAAGGGACAGATTGAACTGATCGAAAGCTATGCAAAAGTATGTTTTCATTATTGAACTTAACCCCTGCATCCCTTACTCATCAGCTAGCCCTAGTGAGGGAATATGAAAATTATACGTGCTCAATGTCTTTTAATCCAACTAATATGGTGATGCCATCCATTTTCAGATTTCATATATGATTGAAATCGAGGTAGAAATGGACTCCGATGTTCTTGCTGCCGAAGCAGCTAGCAATGCGGTATGCTTGAATTTGCTTCGTTCTACAATTCTTTCCACCTTGATGTCCCTCATAACCAATTTTATGATTCTTACTTACAGGAGAGTATTGCTGAACAAATACAGCAGATAATGGAGCTAGAAAATCTTGAAGAGGCATGTACTCCTAAACTTTGCATTTTCCGTAATATAGAAAAATAAAACTTGCTCCAACATTACTATTTAAACCAAAAATTATTAAAATAAATAAATAAGTAGTCACTCCCCTTAGTTGAGTATGAAGTTTAACAACATTATAATATGTCCTTAGTCGAGATGACTTGGGATTAGTGGGGAAAGTCAGCCGTGGGTGGGGGTGTGGGGCCTGTCCTCTCTAATACTGAGTCGGCCAACTCAGGGAATGAACAGCTTTCTCCCACATTTTTTTTAACCCATTGAGAGATACTCTACTCTTAAGTTACGTTGTGACTTGTCTGGCAATTACGTTTATTGGGTCATTCCTTTTTGTTTTTTCAGAGATGGAAACTACAAGCCGAAGCAAATGACGAGGCAGAAAGGCTTCTTAGTTCCCAACCAATACCCACTGAACAGGTCTAGAATCCAATCTCTTTTGTAATCATGCTTGGCCTCCTCTCCAAAGGTCTTTTTGGTTGGATCAGTTAAAGAACAAGCACAAATTCCAGTTTCATATGTGCCAAAGCAATGCTGAATTTTACCTGAGGTGTTTGAGAGTCATCGACAAACCTCTCGATTCTAGAAGAAGCTATTTTATATCAGGGAGGATGGAGACGTAGAGATTAGATGCTTGTTCATTCATTTTTGAGCCCTAATTTCCCTGTAGAGTAATTGAGAATTTGTGGTACAGAGGGATTCTTGTGTAAATTTGGATAACAGTAATTGAAAATCACTTCAAACTTGTCAATCGGTCCATTAATGTTGTAACGAAGACAAGTCTCATACACAAACAAGCTGTGCATATTCTTTCAAATGTGAATTATGTGATTCATATGAAATACTCCAGAACAAGGTTTTTAGATAATAAAGGAAAAGAATATACTACAATTCTTCGCAGGGTTTGGGTAATAAAACCTCACAACTTAGCAAACACAATATCTATGCATTTCTGAGTCTTATTTCCTTACAAAATTTTAAGGATAGCAATTTACAAATGCTCAAACTCAACTAGGCCACAATCTACAAGAACGCAGCTATACAAAACAGTCTCAAATTCCTATACTAAATATGAGGACATAAGATTCCAACTAATTTTCATATGTGAAGGCATTGGTGCCACAAACCTTAGGAGATCCACTTTCGATATCAGTGCAGCATCCTGGTTCTCTGATTTTCTATCAGAAAGCCGAAGGAATTCAGCAATGTTGGGAAGTACAAGCTCTCTAGAGTGTAAATGCAACAACGGTACCTTTGACATAACACTTCCCTTCTGAACATCCAGACATTCTGGCCTACGCAGCTTGTATGGCTTGCCAGTTGTCGGCTCTATATTCACTTGAGGCATCTGTTTCCATCTTTTGTGCACAAACCACCCATATTTATAATCGCCCACGATTGGCGTGCCGAGAGCTTCAGCACAATGGACTCGGAGCTTTAAAAGAAAGAAAGAAAGAAAATCAGATACAGATTCAGACTCAATTACTCAGATCAGAAGTGAGAAACAAAGAAATTGTGAAAATTTTTGTTTGGCTCACATAGATATTGTCCCCCAACGCCGTCTTGGAGAAAATTTTAGCCCCAAAAGAACATACTCTATCTTTCCCTATTTGATTGGTACTATTCTTTTCATACCATTACCTAAGCAAATTAAACTCCTTTCCCAACTTGCTTTCCCATTGTTTCTCATTTCCCTCTGCACACACCACTAAGAACTTTACACCAAAAGTTGAATATTGCATTTCTATATCACTTTGGAAAAAAATCAGTAAGATAAAGACCAGGGATCACCAACTCATTATGGCTAAATGGGTGATAAATAGTGCAGATATCTTGGACTCCAATCAAGAAAAAGCTTCTAGAGAACTTGACCATATAAATTGCAGAATGATGCATTAATTAAAGGGAACTAGACAAGAATACTACCTCTCCTATAACACATGAGAGAGAGAGAGAGAGAGAACAAGCTAGTCAATATACCTGATGCTTCCGACTAGTGAGCGGACACAACTCAAGCCATGTGCATCCATTTATCATTGGACCAAGCACGCGATATTCAGTGATTGCTTCTTGAGAAGCTTGGAAACCTGTTTGATGTGCTAATATGACCCTCTCTGTCTTACCGTCATTAAGAAGCACCTGAAATTAATAACCAAAGAGATCTAAAGTCACAATTTTATTCAAAAAAGTATTGCTGAATATTGTTGAGAGGGGTAGGGAACCTTGGAAAGAGGAGCACATATTACGCCTTCCTTCTCCTTAGGAGAGCCTATGACCAGTGCCCAGTGCTTCTGATATTTTGCCTCACATGCGTCATTCCAAGCCTAAAATTACCCAGTAAGCTTATCAATCCTACAACTAAAAGCAACCAACTAATTCATGTAACGTTTTTTTAAATCAAGCTGCCCTTTGCATAATGCTCGGATACCTTACACGAGGATTTCACTTTGATGTTGCTAAATAACCACTTGAGATGACTAATGCTTTCTTTTGTTCTTCCCATTAAGATGAGGCCACTGCTCTCTCTATCGAGACGATGAACCTAATTTGATTTTTTTTTTTTTTATTGGGTTAAAAAAATAGACATGTGAAGAGATATATCAATTTAGATTAACGAAATGTATTAGAAAATGCATTTAGTCAAAGCATAACTGAAGTCCGAGACAAAATACTTTGATTCTAAATATCTTTCCACAACTTCATTTTACAGAAATCAATCAAAAAGAGAATTGCTGACCAGCTTAGGTCCTTCACTGTAGTCATAACTTAAAGCTGCCGCAGCCAAAGCATCCATGCTGTTATGAACTGGAAGATTTCCCTGATAAGAAATCCACGGTTCAAACAATATTCTAACACTCAAACACTGCAAAGAAGACGATTTCATAGTTTCTAACCTTGACTGGCAATTTTGGAGGCTTGTTCAAAACAAGTATAGCAGAGTCCTGAAATTTCTCAAAAATCCAAAAACAAAAAACAACATAATCACTTAAAGATACTAAAACTTCGACAAAATGACCAAAAAGCAGTAAGCTAAGAAGACGTGCCTTATAGTGGACAAGCCTTTGCAAGTAGGCGATCTCATCAGCATTTGGGTATAGTGTCCCACTTGGTATGACATCAAATCTCCGAGAAATCCGGCTCTCCGCGACTGACACAGGTACATATACTTTGGTTCCTTCCTCCATGACCTCATTGGGCTTTATCTGTAGTTCATATCTGTATTACTGTAGATTAATTAAACCCAACGAAAGACAAACACACCAAATACTTAGAGACCAAAGTTGACACAATTTGCTAACATCAACCCGCACCTTTTTCATGGGTTTCATTTTCCCTTCCCTTTCCTCCAAGGGGTCACGAAAATTTGACAATTCCATTTGGACCTAAAAAAGAATTTGAAGGGGAAAAAATAATATAAGTCAGGACTCCACATTTTAGTGTAATATGGACTACATCATATGTGTGCTAGGCTTTGTTTGATGAGAGGGAAAGAATGTACGGAAAGAAAGAAAGGTGTATATAACCTCGGTGAGGAAAATTGGGAGGAAAGGGAGGAAAGGGAGGACCTTCCTCTTATTGTGTATGGTATAGATTCCCTCTTGTCATCCCACAACATTGGGAGAGATTAAACTCGGGATTCTTTGAAGTGAATTGAAATCACTTGCCCAATCGATTCCTTTCTCTCCTACCAAACAACCAATAGTCCCAATACCCTTTCATCAGTCCACTCACCCCTTTCCCGCCTTTTAGTTTCCCTCCTACCAATCAAGCTCTCAATGTTTCAAATTGAAATTTACCTTTACACTTCATTGTCCAGTTTTGTTTTCTATTTTGTTTAATTGTTTTAACTTGAAGCTGAATACTTTAACTCCAAGGCTCCATTTGGATCATAGATTCAAACCCATAATTCAAATAGTAAATTCAAATTTTGTTGAGAGAATATTGTAGCAGAAAGTTTGAAAAGTGGGTCTAAAATAGGATACAAAATTAGAGTGAAACCTCAATATTAGTAGACACGTGTGATATTATTGCTAAGCTAAATCTTTAGCGTAGTTTCTTTTTACTCAATAAATCTTAGTATAGTTTAATTTCTTATGTTTCCTAGTTCAACTAGGATAACCCAATCCATAAATAAGCTTGGTCATGCTTACAAATTACTAAAACTTCCCTCTACTAGTATTTCATCTCCCTAATTCTTCAAGTCCTCTCTCTATCTCTATATCTATCTACGCATTTTTATGTCTGTTATCCAACATCAAATCCACAACAAACAACATTAGAATCACAATAACTTACGCGAAACTAGACTCATCTTTCGAGTAAAATTGATCAAAAACTCCCAAAATATATATATATAAACATAAACTTATATATATATTTTCTTTTTAAAAGTGAAAGAAAGACACTCACAAGACCCTTGTTGAAGTGAGACTGGATGACATTGTCGTGAACCTCCTCAAAGTAAAACTTCAACCAACTAATGGCGGTGACACGCTCCGAGTTCTTTCCCGGCAGAGGGAGTCCTGGGAACGGCGGCAAAGAAAGGAGCTGTCGGGGCTTTGGGCCATCTTTTGGCCCCCCCAAGCGGGCCACGTTGTTGGACACTCTGATCACCGGCCCAGCCCCAGCCGCCGGCGGAGGGTGGATTCTGGAATACTGTCGGGTTAAAACCCAGAGGCTTCGGTTGCGATTTGGTCTCCACATTTCTTCTTCTTCTTCTTCTTCTTCTTCTTCTACATGTGAAGCTGAAGCTGAAGCTGAAGGACTTTTTGCGCCTCAAAATGAAGCACCACTGCACATTTAACCTTGTTATAAAATTCTTTTTATTTTTTATTTTCTTTATTTAAATTTTAACCAAAAAGACCAACTAACCCTCCTTTCTAAATCTCAAGTCCTCAACAATTTACCTTATAATTTATCGGCCAAAAGAAAAACCCTCCCGAACTCGCCCCACTAACAGCAAGTCGCCGCCGTCACCCATCTCCGGCGTCGTCCTCTTCTCCGGCGTGTCTCCTCAACCGTGCACACTCCTTACGCTAGCTTCGTCTCCGGCGCCATAAAGAAAACTCAATTTGCTTTGGAAGAAATTCTCTGCATCTTCAGAAATTTCAGAGTCGAACTGCGTTGAGAGACTGTGACTTCTCCAGAAATATGAATGGAACTTCCTCTCTTTAATAACGTGTATTTCGGTACTCTTTTTGAAGTTTTTCCGTTTTCATTTCTACCTTTTTTTTTTTTTTTTTTGAAAGAAGTTGTTTTTCTTTTTTTTTTTTTTTTTTTACGGAAGGGAGTTACACCTTAACTTTTTTCTATCACATTTTTTAAAATTTCTAACTTTGTTAATATAAATATAAATATAAATGAGGCAATTTTTTTTAAATTATATAAAATTTTAAGATAAATAAAATAATATTTATATTATTTTTTTATTTTATATATTTTCACCTCAAATAAATTTTTTTAAATATATTTTTAAAAATAATTTTGTTCTAATAAAATATATATATGTTCAAACATTCACCCAATCTAGCAAAAAACAAAAAAACAAAAAAAAGATAGTATTCGCTCCTCTTTCCATTTCATGTGTTTTTAAATTTTTTTAACAATTTTTATTTCCTGTTTTTAAGAATCTAGAAAAGGATTTTGTTTGTGTATAGAAAAATTAAATTATGTTCTATAATAGTGATTTAACTTTAATATTGAAATATAATGACTTGTTAAACCTTTATAATGGTTCATTCTTTATATGAGATCTACATCCACTATAGTAGTTCACCCTTAACATAAAAGCTACATTCGCTTAATGGTTTTACATTAATCTTGAAAATGAAATCTACGTCTATTATATTGGTTCACCCTTAATGTAAGAGCTACATCCACTTTAGTGGTTCCATCTTAATGTTGATAATACTTATCAAATTCACTCTTATAAATGCCTAACTTTTAATAGTTTAAATATACTCTTGTATTAGTTCACTTTTAATATGAGATCTACGTCCACTATAATGGTTCACCATTAATAGAAGAGTTACGTCTGCGTTAGTGGTTCGATCTTAATATGAAATCTACATCCACTATATTAGTTCACTCTTAATGTCAAAGTTACGTCTATTATAGCTTTTCTACCTTAATCCTAAAAATCGATGATTACTATCACCCTCATAGTGGTTAACTCTTAATGATTTAACACATCCTTACAATGGTTCAACTTTAATATGAGATCTATATCCACCATAGCGGTTCACCCTTATTATAAGAGCTAAATCCACTATGGAGGTTCCACCTTTTTCCCAAAAATGATAATTGTATTTCTCCTTATAATGTTTTATCCTTAAAATCAGAGTTACATCCACTACAATAATTCATCATTAATCCTAAAAATTATAATTTAAAAATTCACCTTTATAATGGTTTACCCTTCTTACAAGAGCTCCATCCACTTTTAATAGTTACAATTGTTAAATATAATAGATAAGAAGTTATAAGTGAAAAACCGCTTACCTCTCAATCTTATTAGGTTTCTTTTGTCTATCTATCAATCCACATATTGTTTATACATCACAACAATAATTTGGAATAAATAACAATGAATATAAATATTTATAATAAAGGATTACTCTTTTTTTTTTTTTTAAACAAATTTACATACATATGATAAAATTTTTAAAATTCTTTTCTCTTTCAGCTTCACATGATTTTACTTGACACTAAAAGAACAACTTTTTTGCTTATTAATTGCAACAAAATAGATAAAGTAACAAAATAGTATACTACGTGACAAATAGCATCTCTGATTACTCATCTCTAAGTATTAATTCTAAAAGTTACTTTCAATTAATAAAAAAAAAAAAGATATTCAGCAACAATAACTACAATCAATTGTTCTCAATATGGTGTTAAAAATTAGTTCTCATCTCATCATCATCTCATCATCGAGAAGTAATTAAACACCTACTCAGCTAAATAAACAGAACACATAAACAAGTAAAAAGACAGAAATATACATATATATATATAAACAAAAAGGCCTAAATTAAATAAAACTATCATTAGCAAAAGTGTTAAATTATACATTAGAAAATAAAAGTTACTAATCTGACCTCTAGGCCTGCATATGCTCACCGACCTCAACATTACTGTCTGTTTGCCATATTTATGGACTTATATGTCCTAATTCAATCACAAATAGAACACGTTCAAAATTATTATTATTATTATTATTTTTAATCCATTTAAAATTATATTTAAGAGAAGAGATTCCCTCAAAAAAAAAATGGATAGAAGTTCGGATAAGTGATCGATGAGCCCAATGGGCTGAAATTGGGGCTGCGATCTTTCCTTAGCCCACTTTGCTAAGCTTGAACAAGCCCAACTTCCCAAGTTTGCCAAGACTTGTAGCAGTACCTTTTTTTTTTTCCGGTATTTAGTTTAAATATACAATTTTTATAAGAGAAAACACTAAATATTTTTGTTGTCCAAAAACAATCTTAAAGTGGTGATCCAAACATTACTGCCTGTTTGCAATATTTATGGACTTATATGTCCTAATTCAATTACAAATAGAACGCGTTCAAAAAAAAAATTTTTTTTTGAATCCATTTAAAATTAAATTTAAGAGAAGAGATTCCCTAAAAAAAAAATGGATAGAAGTTCGGATAAGTGATCGATGAGCCCAATGGGCTGAAATTGGGCCTACCATCTTTTGTTAGCCCATTTTGCTAAGCTTGAACAAGCCCAACTTCCCAAGTTTGCCAAGACTTGCAGCAGCACCTTTTTTGTTTGGGTATTTAGTAAATATTTTTGTTGTCCAAAAACAATCTTAAAATGGTGATCCAAACGAAGTCTAAATGTGCGTTGTTCTAAGTTTTATTTTCAGGGTAGTTGTTCTAAATATTAGAGTTCAATCATTTTTTTATTTATATAATTAAATTTTCATATGATGATAATGTAATATTTTAAGTACTAGCTTTTTATATAAAAAAAAAAAAGTTCTTATCATGGAAAAATCATTAAACACCTAATCACCACAAAAAACAGAAAAATTAGATATACAAAAGATGATTTTTTTTTTTTTTTGGTGATTCTATTCACATACCCTATTTTATTTTTGACACACTCTTTTAAATTAAAATCTATTATTTCAAAAAGACCCTTATATGAAATGACCAAAAAAGGCATTCCTCTGATTGGCTTAAATTATATAGTTATACTTGGAAAAAAAAAAATCTTTTTATTTTGAAATCTAAAATCCAAACTTTAATGTCTAATTTTCCCAAATAACATTTTAATATTTCCACTTTTAATGCCTGGTTCAAAAAACCATAGGAATGTATTAAAAAAAAAGAACCTATTTATTTTATTTTCCTTAATTAAAATGATTCATATTTACTTTAATTATATAAAACTGTAATTTACTATTTTTTTTATATAGAACTGTAACTTGCTTTTATACTATTTCATATAAATATAACGAAGATATATGATATTTTAAAATATAGCCTTAGTTACACATATATTTACATTTGTAGATTTTTACCTTTTTTTTTTTCCTAACAATCCTTTAATATCTTATTTTAAAGTCGTTTTAGTTGTTAAGTACGTGTATATATTAATATGCTTAAATTCACCCTTAATTTAAAAAGACAATCATTATAATTTACTTATATTATTATATTTTAATATAAAAAAAAAACTTGGTGATACTTTTTTTTTTCTTCACACAAACATATGTCATATACCTAAATAAATATTATATAAACCTTTTTCTTTTCTTGCTAGAAACAGTATATAATCCTTTACAGTAAGGGTCTTACCATTCAAAATCTCTAACCAGTCTCTTTTTAATTTTTTTAATAACCTTTACAAACTTCATTTTTGTTGAAAATTTTTAAGGTAATAAATATAATGAAAATATACGCATTTAAAAAATAATAAGTAAATATATTTATCGTTTAATACTTTCGATTTACTTTACGAATTTAAAAAAAAAAGGACTTTATGACTAAAGCTTCAACAACAAATTGAAATGCTATAAAAAAACAACAAATTGAAAAAAAAAAAAACGAATTGGGAAATGAGAATAATAAAGTAAATATAATAAATAAACTTATGGATGTGGAAAAATATAAAATGATAGAATAATATTTATTTTATAAAAGCAGTTATAGATAATTTTGTAATAAACATGGGTATGCATTAAGTAAACTGAATTATTTTATACTTAAAAATGATGTATATTTGAAAAGGATGTGAAAAATTAAAAAGGATATGCTAAAAGAACCATCCTATTTTTTTTTATTGTATTTATGAAAAATTAAATAAAACTTTCTTTGGCTAAAAAGTTAGTGCGCTAGAAAATAAAGGGGGCGTTTGTTTTTGTTCTTGAAAATGATTTTTCATTTTCAAAAACGCAGAAAATGAAAACGGTTTCAAAATAGCGTTTGTTTATTTAACGTTTTCAAAACCGTTTTGAAAACATCGTTTTCAACTATGTTGTTTTTTTGAGTTTTTTGAAAACGAAAAAAAGTTGTTTTCACTTTTTGTTTTCATTTCCAAAAAATATTGTGTTTTTTGGGTTTTTTAAAAATGAAATGGGTTTTGAAAAAATATAACCAAACAAAATTTCATTTTTATATTTTTCAAAATATACACTCAGAAAACATAACCAAACACAGTTTCAGAAATGATCTTAACACAGTTTTCAAAACATTCTCATTTTTAATTTTTTTGAAAACAGAAAACATTTCAAAAACAATACCAAACACCACCAAAGTTACTAACCTGATCTTTAGACTCTACATGCATCTGCGCGCCGACACCAACGCCACCGCCTATTGCCATATTTATAGACTTGTAACTACTAATTCAATTACAAACAGAGCAGTTTATTTCTAGGAAAAAAAAAAAAAAGTTACTAAAATTTAAGAGAATAGATGTTGGATAGGTGAAAACTATAATTTAAAATTCAATTATAACGGTTTACTTTTATTATAAAAACTACATTCACTTTCAATTGCTTAAATTGCTAAATATGAAAACTAAGAAGTTATAAGAAATAAAACCGTATATCTCTCAGTCTCATTATGTTTCTTTTCTCTATCTATCTACATATTTATTCTACATCATAATAAGAAATTAGAACAAATTAACAATGCGTTTGGAGTCAGACTTAACTTCTTCTTTAAACAAACCTACGTACATATGATTAAACTTTTAAAATCCTTTTCTCATTAAGCTTCACATGAGTTTGACTTGATAATAAAAGGATAACTTTTTTGCTTATTAGTTGCAACAAAAATATAAAATAAAAACAACAATATACTATGTAACACTAACAACTATGATTACTCATCTTCAAGTATTAATTCTTCAAGTTACTTTCAATTAATAAAAAAGGATACTAAACAACAATAACTTTAATCAAGATTTCTCATCATTTCTTTGAAAAAAAAAATTCTTATCATGGAAAAATAATTAGACACCAAATCAGCTAAAATACCAAAAAAGTTAAATATATATAAAAAAAAAAACGATATACCATGTAGAAAGGTCCAAAATTAAATAAAACTTTCTTTTGCAAAAAAGAAATAATACTTTAGAAAAATAAAAGTTACTAACCTGACCTCTACGCGTGCAGATGCTCACCGACCTCAACAAAGCTGCACATTTGCCATATTTATAGACTTGTATGTCCTAATTCAATTATAAATGCAACATGTTTAAAATTTGAATTTAAGAGAAGGAGTTGGAATAAAAAATAAATTAATAAATATGCTTTCTTTAAAAAAAAAAAAAAAGAGAGAGAGGCTCGTGAGCCCAATGGGCTGAAAGTGGGCCGCTGTCCTTTGTTAGCCCATTGGCCAGGCTTGAACATAACTCAACTTCCCCAGTTTGCAAGATGCCAAGACATATGCTTGACTCTGTGAGCCACTCCTTTTCTTCTATATATATATATATATAATTTTTTTAGTGTTTTGTTTAAATATAGGAAAAATTTTATAAGAGAAAACATAAAAAAAAAAAAATTTTGTCCAAAAAAATCTTAAATGGTGATTCTAAATGTGTGTTGTTCTAATTTTTTTTTTTAGAAAATAAATATTAGATTTCAACCAAATTGTTTTAAAAAGTTATAATTAAATTTTCATATGACGTTAATGTAATATTTTAATGTTAATGTAATATTTTAAGTACTCGCTTTTTATAGGAAAAACATAACTTTCACCACATTATCGTTCTTTTTTTCTTTTCAAAATTTCACTGTTTATCAAAAGAAGTTATAGCGTCATATGAAAATTTTATCAACATCAAAGAAAAAAATTTTTGACCACACTGTTATGGCGCCTGTTTAGTTGACTTTCTCTTCTTCATCATCTTCTTGCTTTTTCCTTTTTCTTTTCAAATTCCACTGTTTAGCCGATATTTAATGCAAAGATAATATTAACTTTTCCGGTTCCCATGTTTGTTACCGACTAACTGACTTGAATGACTTGAGCAAGTCACCGCGTATGTGATCACCGACCACCAGTACAGATAATTCCTTTTTCTTTTTTCTTTTTTTTCCTTTTTTCTTTTTTCTTTTTTCTTTTTTGCTGGAAAGGCCTCCAAGAACATTTATTGCAATGTCAGCAATTTTTTTCTTCAAAATCATAATAAAAAAAAAAAAGGAGAAAGAAAAATATAAAATAACAATTCTCATGAAAGAAAAAAAAATATTTTTAAATATAGGGATTTGAATTTTATATTTTATGTGTTTAGTTAGGGTTATTTTAGTCATTAAATAGTTAAAATTTTGTAATATCATTTAAATAAAACAGAGTTTTAAATTAAAATAATTGATAATTATATTTTTTGAAATTCTATTCTTATATTTGAGAGAAGAATTGTTGCATCTTTACTTATTTTATGTATTGTTGATCAAACGAAAAAAAGTAGATCGAGCAGAAAATATTTTTTCCCTCAAACTGATATGGTATCAAAGCCCTAAGCTTTATAACTAGAATTCATGGTTAAAACAGCCAAGATGGGAACCCAAGAAGGGGATGCTCAAAAAACATAGCAAGAAAACCCGTTTGTAGGGAAACTAGTGGCTAGATAGGACGATAGTGATGTCAACCTAAACTAGGAAATTACGAACTATAAACTCAATGATTCAAATTTTCTACAATAGCCTTAGGTAGTCAAATTTTATCTGTAAGGAAAAAGGAAAACATGGTATTTAACTGGAGCAATTGTCCAATCAAAGGGGACAGATGTGACGTTTGAAAATTGGGATGCCGAGATCTCTCTAGTGATAGCGTGTCTTCTTAACTCCACGGAGCCTCAAATTTGTCGACCCTATATGTACTACAAAACGACAAAAGAAGTTTAGGATAGTGTAAAGATAGCATACTCCAACCTTGGAAATTCCTCTCACAAACTAGAAATTAGAAATTAACTTCGCAGTCTAAAATAAGGAGATCAAATTATTACACAGTAATATAATAGTTTGAAAACTCTTTGGCATGAATTAGAACTTGTTACAAATATGGAATGGAGTTGTCCTACCCACAGCACAAAATATCAATAGTTGCTAGAGAATGGTGGACTTATTTGCCAATCTCAATAAAGAACATGATGGTGTATGTGGTCGAATAATCGAGAGGTACCATTGTCGAATTTACAAGCTGCCTTTTCTTAAGTCTACAATGAGGAAACATGTCGTACCATGATGTTAAGAAATGTTGAAAAACCAGTGGAGAATTCAGCAATTGTTTTTAAGAGTTTTGATTCTATTGGAAATAAACGGAATGACAAGAAAGAAGAGAAACCATAATGCGATCATTACAAAAAGACATGACATACCCATGAAACTTACTGGAAATTACATGGTAAACCATTAAGTTGGAAGAAAAACTGAGTTAGTGATGACAAGGCATTCCAATGGACCACTAATGAGTCTCAAGGGCACTAAATCAATATAGAGACTCTTCTATTTACAAAAGATTAATTAGAACACCTTTACAAACTTTTTTAAATTCTGTAAATTCTTCTCCTTCTTGTTCATTAGCCTATAAATGTAATCACCTCACTTTAGCTTTGGTTAGTGTTATTTCCAATTGCTCCCGAATCTATGGCTTTGGTTAGTGTTAATTCTAATTGCTCCCGAATCATAGATTTAGGTACAACCAATCATATGACTAGTAATTTTTCTCCACTTATAGTCCATGTTCAGGAAATCAAAAGACAAAAGTTGCTGATAGTTCTCTTTGAGCTATTGCTGGAAAAAGATCAGTTCTTATATCTCCCTCTCTTACACTTAATGATGTTCTTCACATTCCAAAGTTGTCTAATAACCTTTTGTCGATTAGCAAATTAAATTAGGATAAAAAATGTCAAGTTAATTTTTTTTATGATTAGTGTGAATTTCAAGAAATGGACTCGGGGAAGATGATTGGCAATGCTATGCAGAGTGGAGGCCTTTATTATCTTGACAACAAAATTGCTATGAGCAGACAATTTCAAAGTACTTGTCTAGAATCTATTCTTGTTTGTAGTGATCAACAAATAATATTACGGTATTTAAGGCTAGGTCATCTGAATTTTCATTATCTTATACATTTGTTTTCAAGCTTGTTTAGAAATAAAATTTTTCATTATTCAATGTGAAATTTGTGAATTGGCTAAGCATCAACGTGCATCCTTTCCTCCACAACACTTTTCCATTATTCATAGTGATGTTTGGGGGCCTTTTTAAATTTCTACTCTCTTAGGCAAAAGATGGTTTATCATGCTTATTGATGATTACACATGAGTTTCTTGGGTTTATTTGTTATAGGAAAAATCTGACTCAAAACAAATATAACATGGTACAAATACAATTTCAAACTACAACGAAGGTTTTCCAAAGTAATAATGGAAGGGAATATTTTAACAATATTTTAGGAAAATATTTATTAGAAAATGGGATTGTGCATTAAAGTTCTTGTAATAACACTCCATAATAAAATAGGGTAACAGAAATGAAAAATAAACACTTGTTGCAAGTACCTAGATCTTTGATGTTTTCCACCAAGGTATCTAAATATCTTTAAGGTGAAGCAATTCAACAGCCACTTTTTTGATCAACTGTATACCTATAAGAATCTTTAGATGTACGGCATTTGTTCGTATCCATAATCACAACAAGGGAAAATTGGATCCTAGAGCAAAGAAGTGTGTTTTGGTGGGATACTCCCAAACACAGAAAAGGCATAAATGTTTTGATCCAATCTCAAAAAAAAATTTTGTGACCATGGATGTGATTTTTTATTTTGAATCAAAGCCCTTCTTTAGTACCAGTCATTTTCAAGGGGAGACGAATGGTGAAGTTTTGTGGTTTCATAGATTTCTTAATCTAGAGGAATCAACTTCTCTTCCTTTATTCAAATATGATACTGAAGATGCTGCACCCAAACTAAAGCCTCTTATTGCAGGCATTACACCCAAACGAGCACCTCCTATTACACTAAAGACAGAAACTGAAACAATTCTACCTTGAACTTCTAGTAAGGAAATTTATGTTTCAATTAAGGAAAATTCACAAACTACTTTGATGTCTGATAATGAAAACAAACAAATAGAAATTGACAAGAAAATACAAGAAAAGATGAGTAGGAAAATATACTCAAAATGGAACCAAAAGCAAGAGAAAAAGGTTGAAGCCATGTAACAAAGTCATGATTCTAATTCGAGATCATTTTCATAATCCACAAATAAGTCAGGTAAAATTTCTTATGTTATACATCCTCTTTGTTTTGAGCCTAGTAATCTTTTCATTGCTTGTCGAAAAGGAGTCAGATCTTTTACGAAACATTCCATGTCAAATTTTGTGTCATATGATCATTTGTCACCATCTTACCGAGCTTTTCTCTCACAACTCTCTAGTGTCGTAATTTCTAAAAGTATGTAGAGGCTCTAAGTAATCCTAAGTGGAAAGAAGTTGTACTTGAGGAGATAAGGGCCTTTGAGAAGAATCAAACTCAGGAAGTGGTGAGTTTGTCAAAGTGAAAAACAAATATTGGTTGTAAATGGGTTTTTACCATGAAATATAATTCCGATGGCTCCATAGAAAAACATAAAGCCCAATTGGTGGTAAATGGCTATACTAAAACTTATGGCATTGACTATTTTGAAACATTTGCATCAGCTATGGAGCTAAACACAGTTAGAGATTTGTTGTCTATTAATGCTAACTTAGATTGGTTTCTACAACAGCTGGATGCGAAGAAAATGCTTTCCTTATTAGTGATTTGGAAGAAGAAGTGTATATGGATAGTTCTCTACGTATTGGTAAAAGATGTTGCTTGAGGATTTACAGGTTAAAGAAATTAATCCATGGCCTGAAACATTCACTTAGAACTTGGTTTGATAAATTTACTTGATCTGTAAAAGGACTCGAGAATGCTCAAGCTCAAATAACTCACACCCTATTTTTTAAGTTCTCTAAGGAAGGGAAGGTAACCATCCGGATAATTTATCTTGATAATATTATTCTAACAAGAGTGACTCGCTGGAGATAGGGAGACTAATGGAGCACTTGGCATTGAAATTTGAGATCATAAGATCTAGGCCCAACAAGATGCTTTCTTGGAATGGAAGTGGCTTGCTCTAAGAATGGAATTGATGTGTCTCAGAGAAAATACATTATTGATCTCGTTAAGGAGACAAGAATGAGTGGTTGTCAACGCGCAAATAAACCTATAGATCCCAATCAAAAACTTAGGGACAAAATAGGTAGAGTTCCAGTTGACACAACATGGTACCAAACTCGTAGGGAAACTGATATACTTATCACATGCTCAGTCATACATCGCCTTTGTAGTAATTGTGGTAAGTCAGTTCATGCATTCACCCTATGAAAAACACCTAAAGGCAGTCTATGGAATCTTAAGATATTTGAAGTTAACATTGGGAAAAGGACTCTTATTTAAGAAGAACCTACAACAGAGCATTGAAGTATATACTAATGCAGACTAGATGGTTTCGTGATTGATAGAAGATTGATCTTAGGCTATTGCATATTTGTGTGGGGAAATCTTGTCACTTAAAGGAGCAAGAAACATAGTGTAGTGGCTAAAAGCAGTGTCGAGGCAGAATTCCAAGCAATGGCACATGGAATTTGCAAGATTCTTTGGATAAGCTGAGTTTTGGGTGAATTAAGAAGACCAACAGAGTGCCCTATGAAGTTGTTTTGTGATAACAAAGCAACAATTAACATTGCACATAACCCGATATAACATGATAGAACCAAACATATAGAGATTGATTAACATTTTATAAAGGAGAAGCTTAAGGCTAGTATAATCTGTTTGCCATTCGTTCTAAAAACGCAACAAACAGTAGACATCTTAACCAAGGAATGTCTGAAAGCTCACTTCAAATATCTAATCAGTAAGTTGGGCATGATTGACATTTATGCTCCAACTTTAAAGCAAGTGTCAAAGATTCAGTTAGGGTTAGATTTTGTAATTTCGTTTAAATAATACAAAATCTTAAATTATGACTGTTATGTTTGTTAAATTTCTATTTTTATATTTTAGATGAGAATCGTTGTATCTCTACCTATTTTATATATCATTGATTGAATGAGAAAAGTTGGGTAAAAAATATTTTTCCCTTCAAAATTGATACTTTATAATATAGTTGGATATAAAATTACTTTTACCTTAAAATTGTAACCATAAAATACATACATATAATAACAATTTACCAAAATAAAAATAAAAAAAGCAGTTATTAACTTTAATGTCCAAAACATGACTCATGTCCATCTTTTATCAACATCTTATTGATTATGATTTTAGAGATTTATGACCTGCTAGGGAAAACTATTCATTGATATTTTACCCATATGGATTGTAATAATATGTAATATACGTTTGAATGTTTTAAAATTACTTTGTATTTAAATGCTTATATTTGACATATCATCTAATTCCAGTTTTAAAATACAAGTACGGAAGAAACACAAATGAGATAATAATGGTAGTAATAATAATGTAGATGTATTATTGGCGGTGGAAAGACAACCCACTGATTTTGTCTTTTTACTAAAACCAACTAATCCGACTTTGATTATCGTCACCAGTCTACAACTAATGCTACCGACGATTAATGCTTGTTCTCCACGTATACCCATTTTAGATGTGTAAAGATTTCAACGTCTATACATATATATATATATGTATGTCTGTTATTGGTCGGCTTCTCTAAGCAAGCTAGTGTAGTTGTAGTTTTTAATGGGACTAGACAATAATATCTGTTAGCCTAAACTACCACCTTTTTATTAAATTGTGTACGGTGTAGCTTGATTATATCACACTTTTCACCGTCCAAAAAGCAGTTTAATCATCTTGTAAAATAAAATGCTTTATTAAAATCAAGCTCAATTTAGTACGAGGAATGACGCGTTTTTGTGAGACGATTTTAGTGTGTAAAAATCACCTTGTATTTTTGTTGATGGCGATTGTCCAATCTAGACATAACATCATTTGTGGAGACACACAGTATCTGGACTCACTGTCTTGCTAAAATGACCTGCAAAACAAGAAAAAATACCTTAAAATTAGGGGAGCATCAGTAGAGCATATGATAATAACTCTTCAAAATATAAGCCAGCAAATGATTCTGATTAGCATGTAGAGAAGCATAGTACTAAAGGAAAGGAATTGTCTTAATATATAAGAACTGAAAGATACGCTATTTATTAGTGCATTATATCTTTGGGTAGTGATCAAGTCCGATCCAGCATGAAAATGAAATTTAACGCCACGATTACGAGAGATGCAATAGTTTGGTGTCACATGTCCCAACCTCTAATGTGTTTGTGATTCCATTACAAGAAATATAAGATGAATGTCATGTGGAAATTCCTGTCGCATGAAGATCAAAGAGGACATCTTACTTCAAAAGTAAGCCCCGACCAGAACCAATACCTTTGCAGTGAGCTTCTATTCGATTTTAGGTCTCTTTTACTAATCTTATTTAACTCATCAAGTATATCAAAATTATAATGAAAATATCAATGAGGAGTGTCTTATATAATGATTCTATTCTAATTGGAATAATGTAATCAGCAAATGATGGCAATCATACCCCGGACAATTTTTTTTTTTTTATATATATATAAAATGAAAATTTGTGGTCAAGTTTAAGTGAATTCGTATAAATCTAATAAATTTTCTATGTGTTTGTCAATTATTTAATTATCTGCTTTGATGGGTTAAAAATTCATGGTAGGATATAATTCCTAATATTGTTGTGTATGTTATAAATGCATGACAGGTATAATTCTTAACACCATTGTGTATTTAAGGCACAAACTTTTTAGGCATTAATATTAGTCACCATAAGTACTGAATAAGACACGATTACAATAAGATCACTTTCCATATAACATGTATTACAAGGAAAATATTATCCTAAAACGAAATCACAACGAAAATAAAAGCATCTGAAAATGATTAAAATTAAAATCCAAGACACAAAGAGAGAAAGGCAAATCGAATTCAAATTATTCAATATTAAACAAAGAGTCATAATCACGACGTCATATGTTTGTCTTATTTTTTGAAATTTTATCGATGCTTTTTGGATGAGGATCTCGCCAATCTTATCCTTTTTTAGACCCCGTCTTTTCCCTCGCATTCTTGTACATTCAGGAAAAGACCATCTAATAAAACTTTTATTTTTTATTTTTTCCTTGTATTCATCTTTTTTCTTTTATCATTTTATTTCGTGGCAATATCTAAAAGTATTTAGGGGTATTTCGATAAGTATTTCATTTTAACTTCATTCAAATACAATATAATTTTACACTAAATACAAATTTTACAACAGTGTTACGAAAACAATTATTATTTAAAACATTTTTAAAACAATCACATCAACTTTTTAATTTCACTATTTATCTCTACTTTTATCAATCACATCAATTTTTCAACTCTAAAATACTTTCATCTAAATACACATTTCATTCAAATACAAAACAAATACTTTTCAATCAAATATAATATTTAAAAAATAAATTTCATTCAAATACAATCAAAATGTAATGCGTTTCCCTTAGTTACTTACGTGTTTTATCAAACTTCAGCTTCACTTGAGGCGCCTTCCACTGCACCTAAAGGGGCCAAAAAAAAAAAAGTCACTTTTTGCTCTACATCAACACGTGTCCTCAAGCTCAGGTTCAACCTTGAGTAGCCTAGAATATAGCAAGGCCCACCACCTTCCAAGAGGGTTCATCTCAATGTGGTTTTCATCTTTGAATGAACGTTATTGCTTCCAAAAGGCGAATCAAAATTTTAATCATTGTAGTGTGTGTGTGTGTGTTGTAGAATATATTCTTGAATCTTAGCATGGCGCTAAAGGGAAAAATAAATGAAAAAAAAAAATAAAGGAAGCTAAGGAATATATACTTAAAAAAAAAAAAGCTATTTACCTTTCCCTTTTAGTGAAAATTACTTTCATATTCTTGTACATCTCTTGCCATAGAATTTCCAAAATATGGCATCCAAGGGAGAATCCACAAAAAAAAAAAAAAAAAGGCTGATAGAAAAGGTTGAGGTTGCTTGTATTTCACAAATTAAATAATGTGTATTACAAAAAAAAAAAAAAAAGATTGCATTTTTTTTTCCTTGATTAATATAAAATTTATTTCTTTCCCCACATTGACGTATTGTGGACAGTTATTAAAGAAAAGGTCAATAATTGTCAATTTCTTTCCTCACCTTGAATTATATGCCCTTAAAGTATTGAAACGCGTTTTTATTATTATTAAATTTATTACAACAATTTATAATCACAATCACAATCACAATTATAAAATAGTATCATAATACAAAAACTGACTCGTTTCAACTGAAAGTCCAAAAGCTCCTAGGACAACGCAAATTTCCGAACTGAAAAAGAATGACAAATAAAGGGGGAGCTTTCATATTTGCATAGATGACGTGTCTCCTTTCAAAGAGATAAATTTTCATTAAAAAAGAGTGTGTTTTTAATTTTTTTTATCATTCTTTGTTTTTGAAAATATGAAAAATATTTTATTTTCACATAAGTTTTATATAGTAATTTTTTAAAAAAGAAAAAAAATCTTTTTTTTAAATCTCTTAAAATAACAATTTCTAATATCATTTATCCTCATTTTAAACAATTTTTTATTCTTAAAAAAAAAATTTTATACATCCAAACATTATTTTATTATCAAAATAAAAAAGGTTTTTTCATTTAAAATAAGAAATTTACATTAAAAAAATAAGAAAGCTTTTAAGAATAATGTTGATAACATCAACTCTAAATCTAATATTTTAAGTTCTAATTTTCGTGTCATATTTTTATTAATAAAAATAATTAATTAATAAGTTAATATTTTAAATATTTATTAAGAAAAAATAAAAATTCATATATTATATATTAGTATTGAAATTAAAATTTATATTTTTAGTATTTTTTTAATTTTTAACGGGCATGTCATCTAAACCAGAGGTTACCAAGTCAAAGGGCAGTTTTGTTATTTCGCCGAATCCCAGGAAAGGGGAAGAATCTGGGAAAGAGCGGTGATACGGCTCGCCCAAAAAGGAAAATTGGAAAATCTGTTCCATGGATTAAAAGTTAAACTCCAACAATACGATTTAATTTCAAACCGTTGAATCAGATAGAAAAAATCAAGATAAAATCGAGCAGTTAAAAACATGCCGGTACATCCTTTTTCTGATGCCTTAACAAAAAGTTCTCAGAATAAATTTTAAAAAAATCAGAGCTCACAAAAACGCGCCACGTTGGCTCACGTGGTTCCCTCTCCTCCCTCTTTTTAGTCCAAAAAAAGAAAAAGGAAATAAAAAAAAAAAAAAAAAACCCCACCAAAGGGAAGAAGCTCCCATTGTAGAAATCTCTTTTTCCAGTCCTTGTTCTTATCATTTTATTTATTTATTTATATTCATTTACTATTTTTTTCAATAAAAAATAATTCGGTCTCTTCCGTTCCAACGAAAAACAGAATTGTGACAGCGATTCGTGCCTATATATAGCTTCCTCATCCCTTCCCTCGCTTCCTCGTCATTCCGTTTCGATCCGAAAAAGCCTCACAGAAAGGGCAACAAAAAAACTGCTGTCGTTGAAGAAAACTGGTATTGGAATTCGCGCCTTCCGTTTCATTCATGGCGAAGAGCGTTCTGGTCACCGGTGGAGCCGGTTACATCGGCAGCCACACCGTGCTTCAGCTCCTCCTCGGCGGCTTCAAGACTGTCGTCGTCGACAATCTCGACAACGCCTCCGAAATCGCTGTTCACCGAGTCAAAGAACTCGCCGGTGATTCTGGCCATAACCTTTCCTTTCACAAGGTCTTTTTTTTTTTTTTTTTTCATTTCTCAGTTTTCATTTTGTTTTAGCGGCAATTGACAGCCAATTCGTATTCACACACACACACACACACATATACATATATATATGTATTTTGCGTTAGTTCTATGCTGGTTTTGATTTTCGATGTTATTGGCGAGTTTTTTTTTTTTTTTTTATTGTTTTACCAATTCGTTTTATCTGTCAAATCACATGGTCCTTTTTTTTGTCTTTGTTTTTTTTTTTTTTTTTAAATTTCATTTCCGTTTATTTAATGCTGTTGTTCGGTTATTCATGAAGTTTTTGTGTTTGTTTGGCAATCGTTTTTTTTTCTTTTATCCTATTTCAATACCTTTTTTTTTTTTTAATTTGGCAACCAATTCCTGCAATTTTTCATAATTTTTAATTTTTATGTTATAATTTTCTTCTTAATTAGTTTTGTGCTTTTTGTATTGTTTAATGTTCGTTACTTTATTTTTTGTTTAATATGAACTTTATACTTTGGTTTCCATAAAATTCTTCTATTTTGAATTTTTCGATGAAAACGTTCTCTTAATTCGTCTTGTCGGATTTATTGTAAATTTCTCGTAACGCCCCGATTCCGTGACAGCTGAGCTGTTCATGTGAGAATGCTGACAAATGTTGTTGAAAAACTTGATTAATTTTGTGACTCAATTAAATGTACAATAACCAAAATGTTCCATTTATTTTTGCCCCTAAAGAAAAATATAAATTCCATTTCAAAGCGTGGGAAATGGGATTATTTATTCCGCTATATTATTCGTACACTCTGTTGTTTTCCTTCTTTAATTTCTGGGTTGTGATTGTTTTTATTATATGACATCAATAATATACAGCTGCCACTAAGTTTCACTATTTTAAGATTGTTGTTCTGTCTTCATCATTATTAGATTCTATGAAAACCCAACCTGTTTGTAATGCCTTTGTTTCTCGCGTTACAGGTAGACCTCCGCGACAAACCGGCACTCGAGCAAATCTTCTCCAAAACACAGTAAGAATCTTCTTATTGAAAACATATATATTTGCCTAATCATGTAAAAATACATTTTTTTTACGGCAAATATGTTGTACAGTCTTGCATAGTCTGTAACATTTCCATGGTTAACCTGCAGATTTGATGCTGTCATACACTTTGCTGGGCTGAAAGCAGTGGGAGAAAGTGTTCAGAAACCGCTGTCGTACTATAACAACAATTTGATTGGAACAATTACTCTGATGGAAGTCATGGCTGCACATGGATGCAAAAAGGTACCATCTATATTTAGCTTATCTGTAAAGTCTTAGTGCTGTTCCATTTGCTGCTAATCACAATTAAACATTAATAATATATTTCGCCACCGAAGTTGTTTAAGACTTTTTTATTTTTCCTGGGTCATCTAGAACATGGTTATTATTTTAAAATTGCGAGTAAGTTTCAGTTTCCAAAGGTGACCACACCATGGAAATTTTGTTGTTTTGCCTTTTCTCTAAGGTTCATGGGAATAAAACAAAATGTAAGGTATTCTTGGCATTAACTAAACGAAGCCTTGATTGCTTTGAGGTTGGGTGCCCATAATAACTTTATTCTTTTCAATTGAATCAGGAAAATAATAGGATGTATTATTAGGATTCTTTTCTAACCTGGAGCAAGTTTTGGGGCTTCTGTAATTTCCGTCTTAGATAGGTTTAGGCTCTTACAGAACTATCTCGTGTTATCTAGCTTTTATAAACTTCTTTGATATCCTTGTTAATCTTTTTTAACATTAACTTAGATTTAGGGCCTAACATCTCCCATCCAAACCTGCATCCTTTACAAACTTGAGCCAAAATCTTGCTAATGACCATGTACATTTGATCTATGAGCAGTGCTAGCCTTGTTTTCTTCTTTGGGTCAATTGGAATAAGATGTTTTACATCATGGAAACTGAGATCGAGAAAATGCCTTCTTGTTCGTAAACAAACATGGTTTAATGAGCAAAAGTTGTAAATCTTTCTATTGGAAGCAAGGGTGACTTGAACGAATTCCTCAAAGAGTCCTGATAGCTCACAATTGTTTGAGTAGATGAGATAGCAAGTTAACTTTTTATTTGCTTCTTCTTTAATTTATTTGTATTTGCTGTTTTTTCCTAAAACTCCTGGCTCTCCCTAGATTTTTCTACCATTCTTGGCTTGTAAAAATGGTTAATGAACAGGAGCTTTTGAATAACTTCTATAAAAATTGCCTTAGGGAAAAATCAATATATATGCTTTGTATTATTGATTCACAGCTTAAGCCGGTTATGCTTTAAAAAAATAAAATAAATAAATAAATAAACATAAAATTTAACAAATTGAGAAATTGTTACTTTCTGTTGAATTTAACTGTTGGTAATCTCATTTTCAAGTCTCAGTTCCTTTGAGATAGTCTCAGTTCTTTTCTGTTCCAGTGAAGTTTCATGCAACAGATTGCAATCATCTTTTCTTAATTGGGTTTAGCTAACTCATTGATTTCAAAATTTTGATTTCAGCTCGTCTTCTCATCATCAGCTACTGTTTATGGTTGGCCGAAGGAGGTTCCTTGTACAGAAGAGTTCCCCCTCCAAGCAGTCAATCCATATGGGCGGACTAAGGTTAGTTCAGCCTTTGAGCATTCATAAACATTTCAATCTTGTGGCTGTAATTCGGAATGTCTTATGAAATGACTGTATAATGCTGCTTAGTCAATGGAATGTTCTATTTATGGTTTTTCCCCTTTCTAAAACAGAACCTATTATTCCTGTGTATTCTTCCTTGGAATTTTATAATGACATACAACGTGGTGCATTTCAGCTTTTTATCGAAGAAATCTGTCGTGATATTTACCAGTCTGACCCGGAGTGGAAGATTATATTACTCAGATACTTCAATCCTGTGGGAGCACACCCTAGTGGATATATTGGGGAGGACCCCCGTGGAATTCCAAACAACCTGATGCCATTTGTGCAACAAGTTGCTGTTGGCAGGCGTCCAGCCGTGACAGTATTTGGAACTGATTACTCCACAGTAGACGGAACTGGGGTAGGTATTTAGTGGTGCATTGCTGCTTGTATTAATTTAATAAACCTAATAAGCTCAGTTTTAAAGTATGCCAGTTGTTGCAAACTATTTAAGGTTCACTTCTTGTCCTTACTTGGGGGAAGTTTTAAAGGAAGGTTCTTAGTAGTGTGTTTTAACCAGCCACATATATCAGTATAATAGCATTACAGATACTAACTCCGCTAATCGGTTTTCAGGTACGTGACTACATTCATGTTGTCGATTTAGCTGATGGGCACATTGCTGCAGTGCAGAAACTTGATGATGCTAAGATAGGTACAGAACTTGTAGTTACTCTAGCTTATAAACATTTTTAATGTGTTTATAGTTTCATGCTGCACCAGTACTTATGTACTTGCACATTTTTCTAATGAAAGAACTTGGACTTGGTATTATGTCATCAGTCTTAACGTTTAATGTACATATTTCCCAGGTTGCGAGGTGTACAACTTGGGAACTGGAAAGGGAACATCGGTGTTGGAGATGGTTGCAGCATTTGAAAAGGCTTCTGGAAAGGTAATATTTTTTTTTTTTTGCTTTCTTCAGCTCCGAGTGTACTTCTCTATTGCTCCTAGAGTTGATTAATTTTATTCTTGAAGCACACTATTCCGTTTCTTGAACTTAGTTTTGGTATAGAAATAGATCGTGCATATTTCACAATAATCCGTGGAAATTTAAGATAGTGTTTGTGTTTGAAAGATCAAGATTGTCACGATGGAGTTCCTTAGATAAATCCTCTTCCCTCCCACTACGGGGGTCATTTACTTGGCTAATCAAAGAAAATTTTGGCTGTTGGACGGTAAAGAGAATTGGAAAGGCTGCTGGTTGTGGAGTGTTGGCAGAGTAGGCTATTTAAACCAAAATAAAGTAAAAGGATAGATTAACAAGCACTACTGCTTACACTAGTGGAATTAAGGAATCATCACTAGAAATTTAGAGGCCTAGTGGAATAACTCCTAAATCCTTAGGCATAAATACAACTTCGACCATTTCGTATCGCATTCAAAACCGCTGATCAACTGCAGCCCATAAAAGTATTAGCTATATAGCCTATGTGGTTAGGTAAGATCCCAAATAGCCCACTCGATAACTGAACAAATTTCACCATCTCTTTTGAGTTATTTTAACTACTAATTGGAGAGCCGGCTTCTTCAGTTTCTTGTCCTTGCATGTAATGCTGTGTGTGTTTGACACACTCTTTTATCAACCAGAGCTAATAAGTTCTCAATTTACTTCTCCAGGAAATTCCACTTGTGAAGGCTGGGAGACGACCTGGTGATGCCGAAATTGTTTACGCATCAACAGAGAAGGCAGAAAAGGAATTGAACTGGAAGTAAGTGCTTATTTACTCGGAAATCAGTACCACAACTGATATGTTTCATGCTCTTGTTTAAGTTGGGTGTTTTAAGAACAAATTTTCAAATTGCTGAAAGCCGTAAACTTTGTAAGAAAACTTTGTGATGTTCTTACAAGAGCGATTTCCTTGCAGGGCAAGATACGGCATCGAGGAGATGTGCCGGGATCAATGGAACTGGGCTAGCAAAAACCCATACGGTTATGGATCTCCCGACTTGGATAACAACTGAAAGCTGATACTCCGATACTCGTAACAAAATCTGCATTTAACTTTTTGGTTCAATATAGTAGTGGTCATTCGTCACCCGCCGTGTCTAGCTTTGGCCATTGTATGAAAATTAGTGATTAGCAATTATCCTCAGCTTTTGTTGGCAGACCTTGAAGCAGATAACCATTAAGGTGTAACCATTATAGAATAATTTATAGTAAATCAAAGGGTCGATTTCTTTTCATATCCATTTCTACAAGACATGTCAGATAATATTAACGTTGCTAGATTTCCTGCAGATGTGTAACTTTACATGAAGTCCATGTACATTTTGTGGAGAACTTCTGTAAATAATTGCACTTATACAACATTCATTCCAAAATTTATCCAAATAATATTTTTTCCCCCACTAATTTTGTTATCTCCTGTGGTTATTTTATTTTCAGCTTACTCTATTTTTTAGATACGGTGAATGTCAATATTATAATTGTTGAAATATATATATATTAAAGAAGTCTGATATAATATTATTATTAAATTATGTTTGTGATCAAATTTATAATGTTATTTTGAATATACTATTTACCTTCTACGTTCATATAAAGCTTAAATTTATATAAGTACATTTTTTATAATTAAATAGTATAAAAGTGATAATATTGTAATAATTAAATGAAAAAATCAATGTATTAATTAAGAATGATTAAATATTAAATTTGAAATTTATCGTACTTATTGTGAATTTATCATAAATTTGAGCATTTTTTAAAATTTAACATAAAAAATATCGTTCCATTAAAAAGGAGTCACTTTCATTCAAATAATGCTGACACATTAATTTGGTACTTTATTGGAGGTGTTTTTATATGAAACATGGATATGTGGCACGCGCCTATCACATGATGTACATAGACAAAATTATGGTTGACTTCTTAAAAGACGAGGGAGAGTTAAGGAGAGATGTTTTGGAGACATTATTTTTTAGTTAGAAAAAATTGTTTGGGGTAAAAATAAAAATTTTAAATTTTTTTTTAGGAAAAAAATATCAATATGGATATTGTTTCATTCTTTTTGAAATTCTATACAATTTAAAAAAATTATGTTATTTGGACTTATATACATAAAATTATGAACTTTTAAAATTTGAAATTTACTATAACGTTTTGAAAATATAAATAATAAAATGTGATGAAGTTTTGAAAAAAAAAAATTTTAGATGTCTCTAAAAAATAAATCTCAAACGCACCCTAGGCTTTGTCGTTGACTATGTTGAATGGTTGCTTTTAATTTGTCGTTTTATTTTAACACCTGACCTGACTACTAGGTGCTGGGCATTCAGATCATTAACGATCTACATGATAATCCAACAACTGTAATTACCACTTTACCATTAGAAACATATGGCCGGCGGTGGATTAGGGCATGGCCCATGGGCCTTTTGTCGTCCAGGAAATGAGGGATCCAATTTAGACATTCATATAAATAATCTTTTAATACTATATAATCCTTTAATAGAAGTTCGATCACGCTCGATTAACGGGAAAGGAATGGGATGAACATAGGAATGATAATAGTAATTAATAAAATGGGAAAAAAAAAAAAAGCTAATTCATTTGTTTGGTTTGATTTTTACAAATGATATGAAATGTAACATGATTATTTTTATTTGGACAAAAATATACCTATCCTTAGCATATATAAAATTAGTTTAATTAGGAAAAAAAATGAATAATTTTTTTTTTACTGCAAAATAAAATTTGTCTTCTCCTTTTACTCGACCATCTCTACCATGAGCAAGGTCCTTACAACATCCTAGCCACCAGAGTTAGAGGAGGACAAGGTCCATGTTGTTGGAGTCCAACATGCAATGAGTTGGAGTGTTGGTGTATGGTGGTAGACTCGACCGATGGAGGATTTAGTGGAGGTCAAATATGGGTAAGGACATTTCTAGACAAGGATGACCTTTGGCGAGAGGTTATGGAGAAATAATAGATATAAGCACCAGTTGAAAGCTTGGATAGTAGGATTTTTAGATCGCAAAAAGGGCTTAGGTAGTAGATTTGATTGGACGCTGATAGAGATAGTCAAAGAAGTAGTAGCTCTTCCAGTGATGGCCGAGGAGGGAGGTCGGTGTGAGTGAGAACAACAGAAAAGAAAGATGCTGATGGGTCTCATCAGAAAAATAAGGATGATAATAGGACAAAGAAGGGAGGACAGAGGAAGTCATATTGGAGCTCCAAAAGCAAAAAAATAAAATAAAAAAAAAAAAGATATAAAGGTTGCAAATAAAAAAAAAGTTTGAATGACCATTCGTTTCACATGAAAGAGGAATGATGTTTAGCTAATTTTAGGAAAAGTCATCCACTTTTGAATAGCTATTCCTATTACTAAACCCAACCAAATATAGGATTGAAACTCCATTTCATTCCATTTAATTCCATTACCCGTAACCAAAGGAGATTTTAATGCAAAATAGAACGATATGATTAAAAAAAGTGCTTATAATGATGTAGGACAAGAATATCAAGAAATTAAAGTCATGTTAGGATTTATATTTTATTATATCTATATTGATTAGGATTCATTATTATTCCTTTTTAGGATTAGGATTGAGTCTTCTATTTGAATTTAGATCTTAACCATAATGGGATTTGTTAATCTATAAACAGAGATCTACTTTATTAGTTCAGTTAAGTCTTCAATTAATTTTTCATGAATAATATTAGCAATTTTAAGGGCCATCTCGGAGAGTTTTGGAGACCAAAACTTTCACTTTTTTGTACTTTTTTTCCACCTGACCATCATTTATAACTATTCACATATTTAAAACTTTATAGTATACTTCAAATTTTAAAAATTCATGACTTTGTGTATACAAGTTTAAATGAGATAATTTTTTTTAAATTACATAGAATTTCGAGAGGAGCGAAACAAAATCTATATTAATAATTTTTTTTAAATAAAATTTTAAAATCTCACACTTTTTCAGTCCAAACATTTTTTTCTTTAAACACATTTTTCAAAACTTACTTTTTTCCAATAAAAAAAAAGACTTCAAAACTCCCTCCAAATAGGCTCTTAAGTTATTTTAGTATCTTTTTATATTCCCTACATCAAGTGGTATCTGGGTCTTGGTTTCATTCGATGGCTGTCACCGGCATTAAAAGAAGACTATCCACTGGCGAAAGTCATGGGTTACTTACCAACGAAGATTAGGGGTTTTATCAAGTTCAATATGATGCAAGATTTGAAATTCCAAATCGAGTATCTATTGATTTTGCTATAAGAGGAGTCTAGCCTAGAACTTAACGACAATTGGTGGCCGGTGATTTTTGAATCAGATAAATTTTTTGAATGGCTTGATATAGTTAATGAGTTCTTTGAGTATGTGGCTATAAAACCTTAGAGGCAATCTTTCTTGTTTGCTAGAAAATTCACGGGTTGCATGGTACATTGGTGGGAACAAATTCAAAACAAAAGAGTTTATCAAGGATAAGAAAAGAATAGGACTTTGAAGAAGATGAGAAAAAAGATGATAAATGAATTCGGTTACAGCCATACGTTTCTATCTGATTATGATCTTGATAGAAATATTGTTGAAAAAAACATGCTTAAAGAAGAAGAGGTTTTCCTTAAGGATTATCACAACAAAATATCAGAGTTTGTAATATTGAAGCAACACTAACAGACCAGGAAAAACCCAAAATGTACAACATGATTTTTGATACTAGGGAAACTTGGATAGAAGCCTTGAAAATAGTTACCGACCTATTAGAGAGAGGATTCAAGATCAAGGGTCAAAAGCAATTGACTAATTATGATTATTTGGAGTTTATGGAGCAAATTGAGGAATTTCCAAACACAACAATGGAGGATAAATACTTGGAGGTGTTTCATTTTCCAGCCATCTTATAACCTTTACTTATTGAATTGGAAGAATCTAATATTCTAGCACGATTGCAACCCTCACTCATTAAATTCAAAGATAACACTTCACTCGAGCCATCAAACTTTTTACTTACACCATTAGTACAACAAAACATTAACATAGTGCTAAATGTAACTATGTTGAATTTCAACCATCAGCAAATGAATTAAAAAAAAAAAAAGATGATAAGCTAGTACAAGAACTAAATGAGCTATCAATGAAGGATTTAATTCAAGAAAACATGAATCATAATGTTGTTCTTGTCTTATTTCCTCCTAGGGAGGATGAGAATAACTCAGACTAAATAATAATAATAATAATAAAATAAAAATACTGATATGACTCTAATTTCTTGATATCCTCGTCTACATCATATAGTGTCACATTCTCGTAGAGCTTGACTACAAAGTCATTGGTTATGTTTGTTTTATAGGATTGAACAAATAATTTACTCAAATTCAAATTTTTATGGGGGAAAATACTTATTTAAAAGTTTAAATTGTAGTTTTCAAATGTTTTGTAAAAGTTTTGTTTGGGTTCTCATTTTATACAGAGTAATTCTCATGAATGTCACGCAAAAAAAATAAAATAAAATAATGGACCTTTGAATTTCTATCACGAATTCCAGAGTTTTTAGATTTCCACTTCAAGACGGATTGATTAGAGGTAATGGGATAAGCAATAAACATAACAAAAATCTGAATAACAAATAATTTGCAGTGTAAAAACTATTAAAAATTATTATTAGTTTGTAAACAATAATCCACCTGAGATTAGTTGAAGAATGATCAGTTTGTTATGGTCCATTTGAATTATAGGTTCAAATTTACAATTTAAAACATTAAATTCAAATTTTTGTAAGAAAAACACAATAGGAAAAAAATTTAGAAAATTGGTTTAAAATGATATACAAGACTGGAGTTTAATCTTTTCATGATACATGTGTTAGCTCTCTTTTGGTTTGGGTTTTTTTTTTTTTTTTTTCGTTGCCAAAACCAGTCACAGAATTGCTAAAACTAGACATCAGCCATCTAATGACAGAAGTAGGTGGTGGCTCTTGTTGTTATGTGCCGCGCAATGACAATATAGCAGCCCACATACTTGTGAGTTTAGCCTTATCTTACAATGAGGATTTGTTTTGGTTAGAAGAAACTCCTATTGTATTTCCTCTATAATGCAGTTGTCATTTTCTCTTTAAAAAAAAATAAAAGTTACACAATTGAACTAATTAAGGCCTCATTTGACAAAAAAATTATATTTTAATTTTACTTAAATGCAATACAAGTTTACACCAAACACAAATTTTGTAATAGTGCTACAAAAACAATTATTATTCAAAACATTTTTAAAACAATCACATCAACTTTTCAACTCCATTATTTATCTTTACTTTTACTAATCACATCAACTTTTCAACTTTAAAATACTTTTCATCCAAACACACATTTCATTCAAATACAAAACAAATACTTTTCAACCAAATACAATATTCAAAAAACAAATTTTATTCAAATACAATCAAAACGCAATACGTTTACCAAACGCCCCCAAGACAATCATTTGTAAGGATTTTAAGCAATGAGAATTCAGAAATTTTCTCATCAAATTTTTTTCTGTTCTCTCTCTTCCCGAACACTATTATTTATGACCAACATATGCTACTTTTTGAAATCATAGATCTACATAATAATTTTTAAAGATTTCGTTTTGGTACGAGTGAGGGATGTTCTCTTTCCCTTGATTTGCCGCCCTTACTTTGTAATTTTTGTTTCTTTTGGCTAGGTGAGGCCGGCAAGCTTCTCTGTTTTTCTTAATGTTGTTTTATGACTAGGTTTTTCTTAAAACAAAAAAAAAAAAAAAATCACAAAGCGACCCAACTCTGGACAAATTAGAGTTTTAAATGATAAAAAGTTAGTATCAACCTCGTGCTGTCTAACTCAAGTTTTCATTTGGGTGATTTATAGGATTGTCTCTTAAAAATAACATATTTAGATTATTATCCTAGTTATAATGGCTTCAGTTTTCTTAACCTCTAATTATATGAATACGGAGATTCAAATAAAAAAATACCAAAAGCCATTATCGATACTAAATACTATTACTAATAAAAGATATATCTTATTATGAGGTTCATTTTTTATTAGATAGTGGTGTTTAATATTATTGGTGTCTCTTAGTATCGCATAATTAAATATTTAAGCAAATATTATGAAAGGGAGAAAATATCGACATGTCTATTTTGTAAGTCTATTTTCACAATTTTCTCTTTTCATCTTGTTAGATTGAACTGGCTCCATCATACAAGATTTTATCGAAACGTAAGATTATGCTACTAGTTGGTCACAAAACTGAATTCCTAAAACCAAAGCATAACACGCCAAATAAGGACCAAAAGACCTTCTAAATGAAGCTTTAATAGCTGACAATTATCTTGACAATTAATTACAATTAGTTTAAGAAATCAAGTAAATCTTCCAAATTCAGAAATATTCATCAGATTACACAACGTATTAAGTCAAAACCCAAACTAAGTTGTAGGTCCACCGTGAGCTTGGCCCATTTTTAGCGTCATCTTTTTCTTTTTTATCAAATGAGAAATTATCTGCGTGGCATTTTTATAAGAGTGAGAATTTTTTTGGAAATATTTTATAAGAATCATACAATTACATAATAACTATAATGACAATTGTTTTGTTTTGTTTCTTTTTCCTTTCTATTTGGGGAAATTTCAAAAAGTCGGTGGAAGGCTTTTTGTAAAATCGGGTTCAAAATGCTGATCCATTGCCTTAACTCTTTGATGCCGTTTAGTTTTGTACCGTTGGATGCGAAATTTGAACTTTGTTTTGGCTGACAAAAGTGAACTTATAATTGCAAAACACGACTTTTCTTACAAACGGTGGACCTTTGTTTTTTATGTAAAAAAAAAAAAAAAAAGGTTTGAACTTGTTTGGAATTTTGTTGGTGACTCACTACACTACCCAACCGTTGGATAAAGCGGAACTTTTTATGTGGAATCCATAGAGAATTTGTGCGTCTTGGGCAAATGACGCAAATGAGCAATACACTACTTTATTCTTATTTAAATACAAACTGTGTATATATGATTCTTCAATTTTATTAGGCATTTCACTTTAATATACGTTGCATTAATTTATGCGGTAATTAGATTTGAAATCATAATCTCATGACAAATTCACGTATGAGTCCAACATGTGATCTATGATCTCAATGACGATAAAACATCTATCATTTTAAAGCTTCTCTTCTAAAGTTAATCAAATATTTTTTAACCAAAAAAATAATCAATCAAAGATTGTGAAACCATTAATCTTCAATTTCTGTTATCTTATTAGTTCAATCTTAGATAATTTAACTTGTTGTCATTTAAACTATTTGATAAATAAATAGATACATCTACTTATATTTATCAAGAATGTTATATTTTTGATAATTTAATAAATACATTTTATTTTGTTCTTAAGTATCTAACATTTAAAATCATAGATTACCACCTTAGAATTAAAAAATCTAATGAAAAAGTAAAAAAAAAAAAAAACCCTTTCTTTGGAAGTAAAAATTTTTAGATCGTAATTAATTGGTTTTTTAAAAATTAATTATAATATTTTTGTTAACTTAAAAAAAAATATAGTTTTAAAATTATAGCTATTAATATTAAAACTAAAATTAAAATGCAAACTTTCTCTTTCAATTTACCATTATCAAATTATTATTTTGCTCAATGGACAATCACAACCTTCCAAATTTTTTTAAATAAAGGAAAAAAAAAAAGGAATAGGAGAAAACGCGGCCTAAATTGTTGGAAATTAACACGGCAACGCAGATCTAGCTTATTAGCTAGCGGGTTCCTCAAAGCAAATTGACGTACGGTCATTTTTCCAAAGACATTATTTAAATTCACCATATATTTAAATACAAGCTCATTTTCCTTTTTCAAGTCTCTCTCTCTCTCTCTCTCTCTCCCTTCTCACTTTCTCTCTCTACACCGTCTCCATTTACTTTGCTTCCTTCTCTCCACACACGAGCTCTCTGTCTGTCTCTCTCTCTCTCCTCATTACCGCAGATCTTTTTCTCTCTCTAGGTCGCCGCTTTCAGATCCAGGAGATCTGAGTCTGACGCCGCGCCGTTCCGATCTCGGTTAATCGATCAGTGAGAGATGGAGAACCTGATCTCTCTGGTGAACAAAATCCAGAGGGCTTGTACGGCTCTCGGCGACCATGGTGAAGCCAGCGCATTGCCTACTCTCTGGGACTCTCTTCCCGCGATCGCCGTCGTCGGTGGCCAGGTCTAGCTCGACTGGACTCTTTTCCTCATAGCTGAGATCGTGTTCTTTTTCTGTTATCGTTTCGGTTTCCGAGTGATTCATTTCTTGAAATATCTCTTTCTGCCTTGCGATTTCCGTTTTTCGATTTGGAAAACATAATATAGCCACATGTTTGATATGGAAAAAAAGACAAATTTAGGCGTGATGTGATTAAAATTTGTGCTAAAGTAGATTTATTTATTGCAATTCGTTTATTATTATTATTTTTTTGGGTATTATGCATTTTAGGCAATTTAGTCCATGCTTGGACTTGCATTAATTCGTTAAATGTGATGTTTTTCTCTATTTATTGATGTTATGCTATAGTTTAATCGTGTTCATATTGTGTTTTTAGCAATAATAATGGTTTCCTCACAACCTTATGGTGTTGCACAGAGTTCGGGAAAGTCCTCTGTGTTGGAGAGCGTTGTCGGCAAGGACTTTTTACCTCGTGGGTCTGGTAAGTTATGCGTTGATGTTCTTAGATTCAGTTTAACCAATGAGAATTCAATTATCTGGAATATTGTGGGAATGATGCATCCAAAATTATGTGCAGGAATTGTTACTCGGCGTCCTCTTGTATTACAGCTTCACAAGATTTCTGAAGGTAGCAGAGAATATGCAGAGTTTCTACACCTCCCAAGGAAACGATTTACTGATTTTGGTAATCATTCATCCTGAATTTCCTTCTTGGGCTTTTTTTTTGTTTTTGGGATATGATGATCTCATGGATTTCATCTGATTCACTCAAGTAGAATATATTCCGGGTGTCCGTATGCGTCTCTCCTCGTGGAGGGGTGAAGGGGTTTGAGAGCTGTATTTGTGTGCACGACAGACACACAGACAGACAGACAGACAGACAGACACACACACACACACACACACACACACACACACACACACACAGAGTTACTGAGTTATATTCTTTTGTAATGACAATGTTAATCATTTCTGTGAAGCTGCTGTGAGGAAGGAGATTCAAGATGAAACAGACAGAGAAACAGGCCGCACCAAACAAATCTCCAGTGTTCCAATTCATCTTAGTATCTTCTCTCCAAATGGTAAAATGACGGCCTGAGTTTGTTCTCATTTTAGGGCTGAAATAATAGCATAGACACTTATTTCTTGATGATGGCGATTGTTCTCAGTTTTTGTCTTAATAGCGATTGACGCATTCTACTATTTCTTGATGATGGCAGTTGTCAACTTGACACTTATTGATCTTCCTGGGCTTACAAAAGTAGCAGTTGGTAAGTATGAGTATCTTCTAGTTCTGAGTTTGACAGCAGTAGTAAGTCATGCTCATTGTGCATAGTTACTTTCCTCAATTGTTTTTGGAACAATGCTATTAATTGATATTGTTATGTAAGTATACTATCTTCAATGATGCAGAGGGTCAACCAGACAGTATCGTGCTAGACATCGAAAATATGGTTCGTTCCTATATTGAGAAGGTAATATCAGATTTCAAGTAATAGATCGGTGTTACATACATGTAATTGTTTGTTATATATTTTTAAAATAAAATTGCGAGGGTGAAAATTCTTACTTTGTTTCATTATTCTGCTAGCCGAACTGCATTATTCTGGCAATTTCACCCGCTAACCAGGATCTTGCCACTTCTGATGCAATTAAAATTTCTCGTGAAGTAGATCCTACAGGTAATCTAATATTAGTACTTAAAAGCGTCAGATTATGCCTACTCCTTTTTTTTTCCCCCCACTATTAAACATTATTATATTCTCTTTTACACTTTTCAGGGGAGAGGACATTGGGTGTGTTGACAAAGATTGATCTCATGGATAAGGGTACTGATGCAGTTGATGTAAGTTCCCTACTTTCTTGTTTTTGTGACAAGTTATAGTTTGGTGGTGCGATGTAACAGGTTCAAAAAGAACAACTGGAAAAAAAAAAAAAAAAATCCTTTCCAGTCCACCTTACAGGATATCGCATTAGCACCGATCCTGTTATTATGCATTTTCACCAACTTGATTTATTTAAGGATAATCTAGTTTTAATCTTCCTGTTTGTGCTTAAAAGATTTCCACTTTAATCTTCTGTGGTAATAAAGGAGAGGAGTACGTTCCATGCAAATAATAATTTAATAGAAAATTGTATCTGCTGCAAACAAATATTTAGGAACGTGCTGATGCATATGCTGCAAAATTATTGAAATATGTTAAAAGCCTTTTTTTTTTTATTCTCGTTTCTACTTTGTGACTCTTCTCCTTTTTGGCTTTGCTTTAGATTTTGGAAGGAAAGTCTTATAGGCTTAAATTTCCTTGGGTTGGAGTGGTCAACCGCTCGCAACAAGATATTAACAAGAATGTTGACATGATTGCTGCTCGGCGTAGAGAGCGTGAGTATTTTGCTAATACACCGGAATACAAACACCTTGCTCACAGAATGGGGTCTGAGCATCTAGCAAAGATGCTTTCTAAGGTAGGGAGCTGGTCATCATTCTTTCATGTGTGTGTATATATATATATATATTGGGTCAGAATCAGGGTGATATTATTCTGCTATATTTTACGCTTTAAAGGTTGAGCTTTTTCAAATGAATTTTTCAGCATTTGGAAAATGTTATCAAGTCCAAAATTCCGGGCATCCAGTCCCTTATTAGCAAGACAGTATCTGAACTTGAAACTGAACTATCTCGTCTGGGCAAGCCTATTGCTGCTGATGCTGGGGTAAGTTCCATTTAATATTTCCTTTCTTTTTTGGTCCAAATATGTTACATATCACATTCAAAACATAGCAACTTCCGGAGTGTTTTTATATTCATAGGTTACACAATGAGAGGTAACCATCAAGAACTGCCAGAAATTGATTGTTTTTATGTGCAGGGAAAGTTATATGCTATCATGGAGATCTGTCGAGTCTTTGATTCGATATACAAGGAGCATCTTGATGGCGTGTATGTGTCACACTTCATTCACCATTTTAATTCAGGCTTTTGTCACTCAATAGCTTACTTCAATTATCAGTTCTCTGCTTCTAACCTTGCAACTTACGGTTGTTTATATTTCCCTGTTGTCCACAGGCGACCTGGGGGTGATAAAATCTACAATGTATTTGATAACCAGCTTCCTGCTGCTCTAAAAAGACTGCAATTTGATAAGCAACTCGCAATGGAAAATATACGGAAGCTCATTACTGAAGCTGATGGATATCAACCTCATTTGATAGCTCCCGAGCAAGGATACCGTCGACTCATCGAATCTACGTTAGTTACTATTAGAGGCCCTGCTGAGGCAGCTGTTGATGCGGTATGCATGAAGTTCCAAAAGAAGTTCTTTCTAGAGATTAATCATGGTTTCAAAACGCTTTCATCTGATTAGATAATAGATTCAATGTTTTGATATTTGGACGCAACCCTGTAGGCATTAGAGTGGTGGATTGAGCATGATACGTCCCATGGTTTTAAAATACGTCAATCTCGACCATTAATAGTTTTAGAAGAGCACTAAGATTTTTAAATTTGTGGAGACTTATGGCGGGACAGTTACAACCTAGACGGAAACTTATAGCTCTAGGATGCAAACATTTTGGACTCAGCACCTGGAACAAAATATGGTGGATTGGTATTTAATATTGTCTTGACTTGTGCAAAAATATAGCTGAATTTTTTTAATACGCAGGGCTCAAAGTCTTTATCTATTTTAAAGTTGCTGATTACTGTTAAACAAATCTGCTTTTTGTTATTTCATGATTCCAGGTCCATGCCTTATTAAAGGATCTAGTTCACAAGGCTATCAATGAGACTCTGGTATGTGTGTGGCATTTACTTCTTTCAATCTTATTTCGTTCGTGTGTTGATATATACGTTGTTGGCCTTCTGTTAGCAGTTTATTGGATGAACTGGCACCGTATGTAGATGACTATAGTATATATTTATATAATTTTTTGAGTACATGCCTAGATTAAAATTATTGGTTTCAGGTATTAGATTTATTATCGCCTTATTTGCATATTGTGGATGCATGCTTACTTCCAGCTGCATTTTCTCGCATGGGCTGTCAGATCCATGCAGGGGAAAAAAAGTTGTGTATGACAATTCGGAAATGTATCATATGAGTTATACGGATTACTCGCTTTGTTTTGACATTTATGATGCTGTGTCCCAGTTGCGGTTCCCGCTATCTTTTATCCTTGCCTGGAGTTATAAATTTTACAATCTGTGTAATGAATAATTGCTTTGGTATTACAGGAGTTGAAGCAGTATCCGGGTCTTAGAGTGGAGGTGACAAATGCGGCTATTGAGTCGCTTGATAAAATGAGGGAAGAAAGCAAGAAAGCAACTCTTAAGCTTGTCGACATGGAATGTAGTTACCTGACTGTAGATTTCTTCCGGAAGCTTCCTCAAGATGTTGAAAAGGGTGGCAACCCGTCACATTCAATTTTTGATAGATACAATGATTCATATCTAAGGCGAATTGGTAAATCATGTATAATTTAAAATGAAATTTTGCTCAAACAAGATTTCTATCTCGTTTCTAACCACCACTAATTATGACTTTGCTTTACATAAACAGGAACAAATGTTTTGTCTTACGTCAATATGGTTTGTGCATGTCTCCGAAACTCAATTCCAAAGTCCATCGTCTATTGCCAAGTGCGGGAGGCAAAACGAAGCTTACTCGACCATTTCTTCACCGACTTGGGTAAAATGGAGGTAAAGCTCAGACCCATCGTCCCTATCTTTAAAACATCTTTGTTGCTAAACATGTTTGTCATGTGGAAGTATGAAATTTGAATGATGTTCCTGTACAGCAAAAGCGATTGTCCTCGCTGTTGAACGAGGACCCAGCAGTCATGGAGCGACGTACTGCCCTCGCAAAGAGGCTGGAGTTATACAGAAGTGCTCAAGCGGAGATTGATTCAGTGGCTTGGTCTAAATAGATCTGATAATCATTTGTCTGGAAAATGACTACTAGATCATGGAGGCATGATTCATTCATTTGACGATTATATTCCTTACAAGGAAGATGGGCGGTGGATTTGGGGTTTTGTCCTTCTATTGTATGCACTTTATATTAGAATTGATAAAAGAGTTGGTGTCATCGTTTCCCAGGTGACATTATACATCGTTATGAAGTGCTTTTTATATATATGTACCTTATACAATATACGGATGTATAATTTTTGTTTTGTTATTATTTTGTTTAATCCTTTTGTGATTGTATGATTGTATGCTAGTGAGATTTATTTTTTTTTTTCCCTTGTTCGATCAACGCTTTCGTACCCCACCACCGTCCTTTATATACATGATATTCAAGGAAATTACGTCCTATCCATTTTAAGACATGTAATTGGGTTACATTAACAAAATATTGTTCTCTGTGCATGTTTGGGTGGAATTTGTTTTGTTTAATAAAAACATTGAATTCATATTTAATGTAGAATTAGGGGTGAACATCGGGTCGGGTGGATTGGATGGGTTTTTGTGAATTTTTCACTCACCTAATGAATATTGGGTAAGTTGATAATTTTTTTTATCCATTCAATCAATCCAATATAAAAAATCAATCCACCCAATTAATATCGGGTTGGGTTCGGTGGATTGGGTGAGTTATGTATTTTATTAATAAAAATAATAAATAATACTAAACATCTAACAACAAATGAAAAATTTAATAAGAAAAAAAGAAATTAAACTCATGACAAGTTTTTAAAATAAATTTTATCATAGATTTTACATAAATAAAAAAATTTCTAATATAAACTCATTAATAGTCAAATGTAAAATAAATATAAGTTATAAAAATCATCAAAAGATAATAATATTAAACTTCTAACAATAAATGAAAAATTTAATAGGAAAAAAAGAAATTAAACTCATGACAAGTTTTTAAAATAAATTTTATCATAGATTTTACACAAATAAAAAAATTTCTAATATAAACTCATTAATAGTCAAATGTAAAATAAATATAAGTTATAAAAATCATCAAAAGATAATAATACTAAACATCTAACAACAAATGAAAAATTTAATAGGAAAAAAAGAAATTAAACTCATGACAAGTTTTTAAAATGAATTTTATCATAGATTTTACACAAATAAAAAAATTTCTAATATAAACTCATTAATAGTCAAATGTAAAATAAATATAAGTTATAAAAATCATCAAAAGATATAAGAATACTAAAGTAATTAGTAGTAATTTTTTTATAAAATTATCAAAAATTACATCCATATTGAATATCAAATAATGTATTTTATCTATTTAAATAATATAAATAATACTTAGAGGTGAATATCCTTTACCAAAAAAGAAAAAATAGTAAGTGAGTGAATATTAGGTGGGTTTTTGAAATTTTTTAAACCATCCAATCTTAATTGGATGGGTTGAAATTTTTTTTACCCATTAAATCAACTAAATATAACAAATTAACTCATTTAATTAATATCAAATTAGATAAATCTGGTAGATTTATTGCGTTTTTGTTAACCGCTACGTAGAATACATTCCAATTTTCGCTTGTTTGTAGTTTGCAGTTGTTTGGAGGTTGATGTGCGTCCCCATTTGGATTCCCCAGGAAAAAGGCAATTTTCACCGTCCAAGACTCGATTCAAAGAAAGATGAAAAGTGACGGAATAGCAGCACTTTTTATAATGGGACGGTCAAAGACTCGATTCAATGAAAGAGGAAGTGACAGAATAACTCAACTTTTATAATGGGACGGTCATTATTATTTAACTCTTATGCAAGCTACTTTATGTAGAGCCTGTGGCCTTCTTATATGGAACTTGTTGATCAACTTGTTGATCTCTGAGTTTACTTGGCAGCCCCAAACGGATTCGGAATAGCTCCGCAATATCTCTTCTTCATTAAAGGAATTTTGTTAACCTCTCTGCAAGGGCTAACAAATCCCAATTTGGATGATCTTCCTGTCCTTTTTGTCCTCCCTCGCTTACAATAGTGTTAGATTGTGAATTTGTAAGTTATTTGGCTGTTTAAATGTTTACACCAGAATTTGACACCCTCTTCTCTTTTGGAGGCGAGCTCTGTTGAGGCCCAATTAACAATCAGCACTTCCTAGTTGAACTCGTAAGAATATTTACACAAATATCCATTTTGAAGGAATTGAAATATATTCATTGCTTTTTTAATTTATATTAATATCTAAAATAGTATTTAGAATGACAACACTACATAAAGAAAGGATAATTAAAAAAATAAAGCAATTATTAAAAAGAAAACCAGTAAATTTGGAATAAAATTTTTTTTATTAAAATGATTCACAATCAGTTTTTTTGTTTAAAAGAAAATTTTGAATTAATTTAATAAATGTATTTTATTAAAATGATTGGTTATTTTTTATAATCATATTTCTTATTAAAAGGAAATTTTTACTTTGATTTATGGTAAAAAAGGTTCATTAATAGCTAATTAAGAGAGGAAATTTGTTGACAAAAGTTGTCGGTAGTAAAGTCGACGGAGGATTTCAATAGACGATTATAAGCAAAGTCATTTTTTTTTTACATTATTTAAGGTTTTGAAGTTTTGCATTTTTAATATTAAAAAAAATTATCTTTTTCATAAATGAGAGGTGTCTAGTTTTGTGTTTGTTTATATTTTTTTAAATACTAGTTTTTTTATATTTATGAAAATAAAGAGTTATAAGACTTAAAGAATTAGTTTTTCTCATGAAGATATCATTGATCACATATATAGCAATTCATATAAAAAATAGGTTTTTTTTTTAAGAAAGCAAAACAATTAGATGTGGGTTTTTTTTAAGCGTGTATATTCATTATGTTTTGGATTTTTAGTGGTTAGTATAATTAATAAGATTTTTTCATAATAAATTTGTTAGTTTTTATAAAAAAAGTATGGGTCAATATCTTAAGTAAATGAATTTTGTTGATATATGATTTTTAAGTTGTTGTCATAAATAATATGTTTTTTTCATAAAGAATTCATTTTTTATCAAAAAAACTTAAATACTTCATGTTACTATAATTTTTTTTTCATTTCAATATTTTTTAATCAATCTTTATTGTAAATAATAGTTATGATGCATTTATTTTTTGGTTCAAGTTATTATCTTTACGGTATATATTTGATATATATCATAAGTATATTTTCCATTATGTTTTGGATTTTTAGTGATTGGCATAATCAATAAGGTTTTTTAGTAACGACTTCATTGGTTTTTATGAAAAAAGTTTTGGTCGTTATTTTATGTAAATGGATTTTTTTTACATATATGATTTTAAGTGATCGGTATAAATAATAAGTTTTTTTCATAAAAAAAAAATTTATTTTTTTATTGAAAAACTTAAAAATTTTGTGTTAGTATAATTTTTTTTCCATTTTAATTTTTTTAATCAATCTTTATTGTAAATAATAGTTATGATGTATTAATTTTAATAGTTGTGATGTAAATACATGTATTTGATTTTGTACAAAGGAGTGATCAATTGTCATAAAAAAATTTATTATCATAGTCAAAAACAAAAAAGTAAAAAAAAAAAAAAAGAGAGAATTTGAATAAATGAAAAATAATGTCAATTTTGATATAAGTACAAATTAGATACTACAAATATGTGTTTCTTAAAAAAAAAAGATATTTTCATATATTTTGATATGAGGTCTGAAATTAGATTTTTTGTATAATTATTTTGACATAATGGTGTTCCCATCGACCAGGCATGGAACCAGGGAAAAAATTATTTTTGTGAAAAGAAATCATCATCTTTTTTTCTCCCAAAAAGTTGCCATCTTTATTTGATTGTAAAAAATAAAAAAGGTGATAACCTTTTATAGGTAGGATGATAACTTTTTTTTTTTTTTTTGTGCTTTAGAAAAAAAGATGTAATTTATTTACCCTTTTGACTTTTAGTAAGAGTAAAAAAAAAGATCATTAAAACATTACTACTAAAAAAAATTACGAACTACTATCAAAATTTTGTAGAACATGAGTTTGCGTGATCGGAGGGAATCCATCCAGTGGCTTGATCCTTTTTTTTCCAAAGGTGAAAGCTCAAAAGAAGGCATCTGACTTTACGATCTATTAGTATGTACAATGTAGTAGACAAAATTGAAACTAAAACACTTAAATGATAGGCTTAAACATGCCTTGGAAAAGGAGATTTCTCCTTTACAAAACGTTGTTGTGCTTGTAAAACTTATAACGGACAATGCAGTAATGGCTTTAAAGTTGATGCATACTCTTAGATGGAAGAATAATGGTAAATTTGGTTAGTTTACATTAAAGTCGGATATTAATCCTCTGAATTACAGGCCCCACCTAGTTTTTACTGAATCTATTCCTAGGAGTATCCTAGAGTAATTAGGAGTCTGGAGAAGAGACTGGAGACATTATTTTTGGATTGGAAAAAAGTTGTTTTGGAAAATGTGTTTGGAAAAAAAAACTGTTTGAGGTGAAAAAATAAAAAATTTTAAAAATTTAAAAAAAAAAAATATCAATATGGATATTATTTTGTTCCTATCGAAATTTTATGCAATTTTAAAAAAAAATTATCTTATTTGAACTTATATACATAAAGTTATGAATTTTTAAAATTTGGAATTTACTGTAACGTTTTGAAGATGTAAATAGTTAAAAGTGATGAAATTTTAAAAAAAAGTTGATATTTAAAAGCTGGAAAACAACCCCAAATGGATCTTTTACAACAAAGTTGAGTGGGTGTTTACTAAGTAAATGATGCGGAAACTAGGTTTTGATATGAAGTGGATTTCTTCAATTATGGAGTGCATCTCTACCATCTCTCTCTCCTTTTTGGTTAATGAAAACCTGTAGGTTAAGCAACGTCTTAACGTGGTTTGAAGATAAACGTGGCCTCTTTCTTCTTATTTATTTTTCCTTTGTGAGGAGGGGTCCAAAGTGAGCCCATGTAAAAAAGCATAAGGTTTACTAAAGAATACAAATATTCATTAAAAAAAAAAGAATACAAATGTTTTTTTTTATTTACTTTAAAAATTATATATGTAACCTTTTCAATAAGTTTTTCTAAAATAAATTATTATTCTTTTTTACTTTAGATATAGAAATTTGACCTCTACAAATATAAGTGGAGTCAAGTATTTACATTATAATTACAGCTACAATTATTTTTTTTTATTTTTTGAAATTACAGCGAATTCTTTAGTTTTAATGAACTCATATAGATTATTATCTTATTGTACTAAATATATTTTCTTTTGGAAGTATTTTACTATTTTTAATTATCTTAAAATAAAAAACCTGATCATCTCAACCAAAAAAAAAAAAAATACACTTGACAAAATATTTCACGAAGCGAAAAAAAAAAAAAAAGAAAAGAAAAGAAAAATTCACAGTGGAAATCAAACGGCGTCGTTTTCTGTCCGGGTTTCTTCCCAACTACCATGATTGAATCATTAAGGCTTGGAGCAGGTGTTTATTAAGAACAACAATGGAGGACAATGACATTTTAGCGATTGCCTCTCGCGTTACTCCTCCTAGCCACTCATCCTCAGGTTCTTTCTCTCTCCTCTTGCTCTCTCTTCTGCAAATGTGCGATACTTGTTTTGTGTTTGTTTCCTTTCGCAATACAGAACAACATTATTGAAAATAATTCTTAATTTCTTACTTCCTAGACCAAACAAATAAGAAAAAGAGGGAAAACCACTTAAGTTCTTATTATACCATTTAACTAATATAAACTAATCATTTTTTTAATGTCATTCGTTATTCTAGACTCTTTTCCTGCTAGCAATTTCTTCAGAGGTAGGGGTCTTTTATTTATTTATTTTTTAAATTTGGGTTTTTCCTTAACTTTTTTTTTCCAAGGTAATCTAGTATGATTTGGGCTTAATTATAATTTTCACTGTTTAAATCGTTACAATACTACAGATCTCGAGAATTGCTAGAGGAAAGAGGGAAGATTTCGTCCGGTGAAAATGATAACGGCATCTGAGAGGGACATTTTCGATCTTTCTGGTCCTTTGCATCTAACTTCCATTGACTGGTGAGAAATTTCCACCCACCAAAAAATAAAATGCAGTTTTTTTTTTCTCGGTTTTTAATTTTTTGCGGCTTTTAAATCACATATCTCTTTTATCATTTAAAAAAAGGAAAAAATAATTTTTGTGTTCTTGTTAACGAAGGGGTGTCGAGGAATTGTGTGACCGACATTTTTTTTTTTTAAGTTGGTGGAATCATGTGTAAAATTGGTGTTAGACTATATCTATAATCATTTTTGTAAATGTTAGCAAGATAAAATGAAGATCTAAACGATGTTGTAGCAAATATTCAATTCAAAAGTATGTCATTTGATAAGGGAAATAGATTGCGAGATTTTTAATGTATGTGAGACCAAATTCTCAGCAATCTAATAGTCTGTTACCTTGTTTGGTAAATGAATGACAGATTTTTGAATACTTGTTACAACCTTGTTCGGATCTTCCTTAGTCTCATTGTCAATATGGGTTATGTATGTCTTTTGATAGGAATCGAGTTTTTTTATTTTTTATTTTTATTATCAGGTTTCTTTGAACTCTATGTTATGTGATTGGTTAATTTGCCAGATGTAGAGGGAAACAACATTATCAATCTGCCGCTTTTCTTTGCAGGGAGAATCCGCATCATCGGAGGTCTGTTGCCGCCAGTTTGGTTCAGGGTGTCTATGTTCAAGAAAGGGACCGCCAAGAGAAGCGCATCGATCATGAGGCCATAGCGCCTCCCTGGTGGGAGTTCTTTCACTTTAAGTTGCTTCGTAATCTTGTGGATGATGCTGATCATTCCATCTTCGGTGCAATCTACGAATTCAAGCCTCCTGCATCTACTAATCGTAACCACTCGTTAGATGGAAGTCCAAGATACGTCATTGCCTTCCGAGGCACCCTAACAATGGCAGGTTCTATCTCACGGGATATTGAGTTGGATCTTCACTTCCTTCAGCACGGGCTTCACCGCACATCTCGGTTTGAGATCGCCATACAAGCAGTTCGCAACATGGTTGCCTCGGTTGGCGATGCAAATGTCTGGTTGGCTGGGCATTCCTTAGGATCAGCCATGGCAATGCTTGCTGGAAAAACCATGGCAAAGAACGGAACTTTCCTCAACTCTTTCCTTTTCAACCCGCCGTTCTTCTCTGCCCCAATCGAGACAATCAAGGACAAGAAGATCAAACACGGGATCCGAATTGCGACCAGTGTGATAACAGCAGGACTCACCATTGCCATGAAGGCTAGCAACGTGAGGGGTCTAGCAGAAGACCCATTTGCAGGCCTTTCAGCATGGGTTCCTTGTTTGTTTGTGAACCCGGGTGATTACATATGCTCAGAATATATTGGGTATTTCGAACACAGGGATAAGATGGAGGAGATTGGGGCCGGAGCCATTGAGAGAATGGCAACCCAGAACTCAATTGGGGGAATGTTGCTGAAAGTGATGGGGAGAGAGTCAGATCCAATGCACCTAATTCCTTCAGCCAATCTGACTATTAATTTGAGCCCTTCAAAGGATTTGAAAGAAGCCCATGGAATTCACCAATGGTGGAGAGATGATATGCAGTTTCAGTCCAAGCTCTACAAGTACAGATAGTCTTCTCTTGTGGTGTTATGTAAAACTATATTATATTTCTGTTTGGCGTGCCATTACTTTACTGGTATATAGCTTTGTTGGGTGGTGTGGTGAGGATATGTTCCTTTAAAACCTTGTATCTGTTGAATTTTAGCATATAAACCAAAATTCGAGAATGTTAATGTTAAATCTTTTGTGGAAAATAAAAAACTAAGAAAAAACCACAGATTCATCATACTTACGCAAAATTCGAGTACTTTAGTTGCTAGTAGATCTTTAGAAAAAAATTTTGGTAAAAGAGTTCACAAATTAGAGAATGATAGGGGCATTCCGAGAATTGAACTCGGGACCTCTCGCACCCTAAGCGAGAATCATACCACTAGACCAAATGCCCTTCGTTTCAGCGTAAGTCACTTGTTAATCTTTAGACTAAATTTTTATTTTTGCAAAAGACAAAAATAGTAAAAATATCGTCATGCTTTCTGACTCTTATAATTGTTGTAAATGTAAATGAGGCTGGCAAGTAGAATAATGGCACTAAAATATTAATGATTTTGTCAACGTTATTTTCAAGTACAAAGTGACACATATTGAGTTATTAAGATCTGGACTAAATTATATCAGTGTTTTTAAATATTATTATTATTATTTTGGAAATGAAGATTTGAATTTTAGATAAATTAAATATGATATTATTGTTGGTTTATTTTGTAATTTTTTTGAGATATATATTTTTTTTTGGGATCTTGCTTAAAGGAAAAACTAACAGTGTTTTTTTAATGGAATAAACCGTTAGGGAGAGGGAGACACGAATTTTTAGTTCCCGGGAACAACGCGCCAAACAATCACGACAATGCTTATTGTAAAGTCAAAAAAGCACTCGAATCGCAAAGCTTTGTCTGACTATATGTGCCACCACTTGGATAACTTCTCTCAGTCACCAATTTACCCCCCAAAAAATATATATATACACACATATATATATTTTTTACTAAAACCAATTTGCCCCAATTACACCGCTCCTGTTCTAATCACCGTCTACCTAGCTAGGCAGCTACTCTGTCCAGTGTCCCACACAGTAAAAATTTGATCCATTCTGTCCTTTTCTCTTTGTTACCCACATGACATAACCACTGACTCGTGAGTGACCACAACACAGCACAAAAGTCCATTCTCTATCACTCACTCACTCGCTGGCCTGGTCTGGCCCTGCCCACTTCTCTCTCTCTCTATCTCAACTTTTCTTAGACAACACCTCACCCTGGTCCGGATACCAGAATATTTCTGTTAAACTTTTACAATAGTTTCAACACCCTCTTCACACACGCTGATCGTTAACATATAGATAAATATTAATTTTTAAAATTAATTTTTAAAAATTTACTATAGATGTTGTAAAAAGTCAGAATATATTTTAAAAATCTAATATACAGAGGAGTTAAATAATGTAATTATAAGAGTTTAAAATCATCTTATATGTGATTAAATTTATAAAATAAAACTGACGGTGAAAAAAATTAAGATTACATTACACTAAAAAGAAGAACAAAAAAATTTTAATAGGATATTACGAATAGCTAATTGTTATAAAAATGTGTTCAACCATTCGGATATGTATTTTTTTTAATTTACAACTCAATTTAAAATTTTAGACCGTAAAATAACTAGTATTTTAACTAAAAAAATAAAGATTCTTGACCGTCTTGAAAAAATAGTGGCTTAGCTTCCGCAATTTATTAAAGACAGAGATCCTAGGTGTGGGATCACCCTTTACTTCTGCTCTAATTAATCTCTCTCTCTCTCTCTCTCTCTCTCAGCATTCCAAAAAAGCAAAAGCCAGAATGAAAGAAAGAAAAGTCCCCCCTCTCCTGCGGTCTAGCCTTTCCTTTATTGAACACATTGAAAGAAAGCGTGAGAATTATTACTTGACAAAATCAAAAATCATCACCCTCTTTGCTGTATTCCTAGTCTAATTTTTGACATTTATCCCTAGCTTTAGTAACTCTTGAAATTTTATACAAAAAAAAAAAACTGACCTCAATACTTAAAGAACAGAGAAGAAGACAATGTGGGTAAGTCATTAACTAATTCTTGCACTTGATTTACTCAATTATGTCAAGAAATCAAAAACCCAAGTCACCAAATTGGATAAAAACACTAAAAATCTGCACTAAAAGAACACAAAATGTGAACCAACCAACCCAATTCTCAAAGACGAGAGCAAGAAGAACAAGATGAAGATGAAGAAGAAGATTACAACTGAGTAGTAGTCAGTCACCAGTCACAAAATTACAATTCAATCACAAATCTAAAAAAAATTATAATAATAACTAATTTTTTTACACTTCAACTTCCTTAAATTGGGTCAACAAATTGAAAACCCAATTCCTCTAATTTTCCCCCAAAAAAAAGGAAAAAAGAAACAAAATTCTAAATTTAACAAATAACAAAACTAGCAATGAAACCCCAAAACAGATCCATCACTCACAGCAATGACAACCTTACACCCAGTCTTGGCCTCCACATGATGGGTGAAGAAATGCAAAACCCGAACCCGACCCGCCATCTGAATCCTCGACTCTATCTCCATCGTCGGCCCGACCCGCGGCTGCGGACCGAATCCCATTCCCAATCCCTGACCCATCCCCATTCCCGGGTCGGTGACCATTCCGGAGACGCCGAATCCGGGGCCGTTCTGGGGGTGGTCGGAGAGGGGGAAGGACTGGACTGCGAAAGTGGCGGCCATGTACTGGGTCCGACCGGAGTCGATCTTGCCGGCGGGTATGAACATGAAGCCGACCTGGTTGCCGGAGTAGAGGAGCTGGAGGGAGCTGTCGTAGTGGGTGAAGGCAGCGCGGTTGGGGTTGCGGACGGCGACGTATTGGGAGAAGGTAAAGTTGACGGATCCGTTGGAGACGGAGAAGGAAGGGAGCTGGACGGCGTTTACGGCGATCTTCGGGTCCTTGGGCTTGAACACCATGAAGTAGACGATAAGGACCACGATCACCACGAAGATTAGGAAGATTAGCGCCACCACGCAAGACGCCAGGTTAGTCCGCCCCGTCGGCCGCTGCGGCGGCCGGTGGTTGTGGTGTTGGTAGTGACGGCTGTGGCTGTGGCTGTGGCTGTTGCGGTTTTGGTTTTGGTTGTGGTTTTGGTTAGCGGGGGGTTGGTGGTGTTGTTGTTTGGCCATGGCTTTTTTTGTTTTGGTAGTGCGGGTGGTGGTGGTGGTGGTGGTGGATGGGAGAGTGAGCTTTGAAGTGATGGTAGCGGTATGGTGAATCTACTGTGGCGTTTTTTTTATGGGGTTTGGAATTGGGGTGTGTTTTGACATGGGGAGATTTTTGAGTTTTGGGGATTTTATTTTTATTTTTATTTTTATGCCTATACATATCATGTGATGATTGTGAGGGAAGGGAGAAAAGGGTGGGAAAAATGGGTAGTGGGGTGTGTTTGGACTTTAGATAGGGAGAGAAGTGTAGAGTGAGTTCGATTGTTTGTTAGAAATTTTCCGTGGCAAATATAAATCGGCTATTTAGAGTAAGAGATTGAAATATTATATCTTATAATAAAATTAAACATAAAATTATCGTTATATTATATAAAAATCATATCAGGCATTCATATGAAAGATAGGTTTGTAATAGGTTATGGACAGATATATTTATAATAAAATAAAAGATTTTTGTTTACTAAAATAGAGTTTTGAATAATGAGAAACGTATTCAAATTCAATGGATTTTATATGATGCTTTTTCTATATATTTATATATAAGGATAATTATTTGTATTTTATTATACATTTTTTTTAGTTTTTTTAGGATGTTCTTTTTGTAAAAGGGTAATTAATGAAATTTTAAGGTTAGACTGTGGAGGATTTTTTTTAACACACAAACAAGAAACACATACATTTGACAAGAGAGGTGAAATTCAACAAGAGAGGTGAAACAAAATAAAAGAGAATTTATAAATACTAATAAGTCATTTATAATCGACTATCATTGTCATTGTTGGGTGTTTTTTTTTTTTTCAGCATACTAGCAAGGAAAACTTTGTAATAAAATTTTCTTGTACATAAAATACGTGTCATAAATTACACCACAATAAGATGTATAGTACGGTGAGTCAGAATTTTTGTGTCGTCGTACGAGTATTTTGTTATGTTGTGAAAGCTAGGGGTGTTCGTTGGGTGGGTTGGGTGGATTTTTGACATTTTTCAACCCACCCAATTAACCCAATATACAAAATCGATCCACCCAATTAAAGTTTGGGTGGGTTTGGCGGTTTTTCGGGTTCGTCGGGTTTGACAATTTATAAAAATAAAGTAATAAAACATGACTTAAAAATTTAATCACAAATCAAAATACAAGCTCAAATATTCAAATAAAGAAGTCATGTAAAGATAATAAGAACTAATTAAAACATGTTTTTAATGAATATTAAGAAACATCAATCACAAACAATCAAACATATTTCACAAGAATAATCTCTAATTTCAATGTGTATAGTAATAAGAACTAAAGCCAGGTAAATTAAAATAAACTTGAAATCTTGTTCCTAAATCCTAACGAAAGGGAGGATTAAGGGAGGCTAGTGACAAGTGGTGGCTAGGGCTGGGCAAGGGCAAGGCACGAGACGAACACGGGCTTGGGGAGGCAAAAATGAATACGTCAAGGGGTGACGGCCGATGGTCGAAGAAAAGGACGATTGAAGGAGGCTGGTGGGACATCGAGTTTGGTAAGGGCAAGGCACAAACTTTGGCTTGGGATGAGGCATAAATGGGAAACGACAGTTGGCTCAACAAAATTGGCTTAGGTTAGTTATTATATTTTTTCTAAATATAAAAAAAAAATTTCATTGGGTGGGTTGGGTTTTGATCGGGTTTTAGAATTCCAACCCGAACCCACCTAATTTGACATCGGGTTGGGTGGGTCAACTCAACTTTTTTTTGGGTCTGACGTGGACCCAACCCGTCGGGTTTTCCTTGGGTGGGTTGGGTGGGTTATTTGGGTTTTCGGATTTTTTGTTCACCCCTAGTGAAAGCTGTTTTTTTTCTTGTTTGTTGTCTTTTCTCTTGGTTGTTCGGTGCATGTGTTTAAATTATGGGAAGACAATTACTAAAAATAAAAAATAAAAAATCATGTCCAGACAAAACAAGAAGTACGCGTATGATGGATACACACTTTTTTTCTGTATTACATTTAAATGTAATATATTTTTTTCTAAATATAAAAATATTTTATTCAAATTTACCAATCACATCACATTTTAACTCCAATACAATCATTATTCATTATTTTACTTTTTCTATTACTTTTATTAATTACATCATATATTTTCTCTCTCTTTTTTTCCTTTCTACTTTTACCCATCACATCATATATTTATTATTAAAATACAATTTAAATATTTTTCATCCAAACACACATTGCATTCAAATATGGATCACATCACATTTTAAACTCAATACAATCATTATTCATTATTTTACTTTTTCTATTACTTTTATTAATTACATTATATATTCTCTCTCTTTTTCCTCTCTACTTTTACCCATCACATCACATATTTATTATTAAAATACAATTCAAATATTTTTCATCTAAACACACATTACATTAAAATATAATACTAATACTTTTCCTCCGAATACAAATTACATTCAATACATTACATTCAAATATAATATAAATACAACGCATTCATCAAATGGACATAAATATAGAGAAATGGAATTGGCAAATAGTTGGCCTTTTTTTTGTTTTGTTTTCGTTTTTTTTTTTTTTTTTTTTTAACTACGGTGTTGAATCTTCCCTAATTGAGGTTTTGGATTTTTGGGTTTGTGTTTTGGATTTGGATTTTGGTTTTAATGGGAAGTAAAGCAAGGTATCCAGAAATACAGATGAAAGATTGGGAAATTAAAGGGAGTGGCCCACGATAGGAAATTTATAAAATGTTCGGAGTGACTTAAAGAGATCCTTCTATCTAAGCAAGAATTCCTGGTGTTTTGTCGGAAAAAATATAATAAATGTTGCCTGCTTTACGTGATGTTTAAGTTCAACTCTTCCGTTTATGAACATTATACAACCTCTTTTTTTTAATTTAAAATAAAAAAGATTCAAAATTTACATGATATAAAAAAATAAAACGTGTAATTATTATTAAATTATATCTATAATTATAATATATATTTTTATAAATATAAATTTATTTATTTTATTAATTGTCATCGAATACTATTTTGACAGTTTATTGAATTTTTAAATATTTTTTGTTATTTAGTATTATTATATGGTGAATTTAGATAATAAATAAAATAGTATTAAAGTGTTAGTTAACGAGACAAGAAATTCACTATTTGTACTCCTCTACTGTGCTTGTCCTGTCGCTTTTTGGACTTTGAGACGGCTTTTGTAAATCACCCAAAGTTGAGAAAGCTTGGTTAATTACAAACTTTGGTTGATGCATAATTCTACAGAGAAAAGTGAAAATGATTCACTTTAGGACCCATCTAGATTACTTTTAAAAACTTATAATTTCCTCATTTCAAAGTTAAATGAGATACTTCTTATAAAAAAATACTCAATACCATAAGATGAACATCAATTTTATATTTTTTCTTAATAAATTTCAAAATTTTACACTATTTTCTCTATTATTATTTATTTTTAAAAGTTTCTTCTAATCTATATTTGTAACTCAACCTTTAAAACATTATCTCTTAAAGTTCCTAAATAAGCCCTAAATAAAATAAAATCCCCTTTTCTCTAACTAACAAGTTTGTCTATTTGAAGAGGACGGTTGTGACAAAGCTATTTTTAACCAAATATCAATTCTTATGGGTACGTCCTTATTAAAATTTTAATTAGCATAAGAAAGTGATGAAGAAACGTCTAGAGAGGCGCAGTCAACAAAATAAAAAGACAATTGTGGTAAACCAACAGTTTTCTTGTTTTTCCATTTTTCTTAACCTTCTTTTCAACCATATAATACAAGCCCACAATTAGGGTTGGCAATGAGACCGAGATCAAGGGATGTTTGAAAGATGTTTTGAAGATAAATTTTAAGCTTTTTTTATTTTATAATCATTTTTTTCTATTTATAATTTTTAAAATTTTATATTAACTCAAATTTTAAAAGTTTATAATTTACATATACAAACTCAAATAAGATATATTTTTTTAAAAATTACATACAATTTTGAAGGGAATGAAATAAAATCCATGTTGATAATTTTTTTTCAAATGAATTTTTAAGATTTTATACGTTTTTACTTCAAACAATTTTTTTTTTCGAACACATTTTCTAAAACTCACTTTTTTTTAACATCCAAAACATATAACCTCCCCCAAATTCCCTGTAAGACCTTTAGAAAATCATGCAAATCTTTTGATAGGATATAAAAATATATATATTATTAGTTCATCAAATCTACGTAAAGCTCTTTCAATTTTAGAGTATGCTTCTGAACATATCTAATATTAAAAGACATGTCCTATCCATAAGAATATTTTACGGTAGCAAAATCTGAAGATTATTAGTGGCTAATAGACTGAATTCAGTAAATTTTGGGTATTTTTGTGTTGTCAATGAAAACATAATTGAAAAAAAAAAAAAAAAGTGCAATGGGGCCATTGTACTTGATATAAGGTTACATAAAGGGCCATACTTAGTTTTCTTTTCTTTTTTTTCTTTTTTTTGAAAAATGGTAGTGGCCGATTTATTATTGAATTAAATCATTGAGTACATCAATAGAGATACGGTCAGGTATCTCTTCCAGCCAATGACGCGAAAGGCTCCCCTTAATTTCAATTCCGTGGTTTGAAAGGTTTAGGTAGCGTTTGTTATTGTTTTTAAAATCTGTTATATTTTTAAAAAAATTGAAAATGAAATCATTTTGAAAACTGTTCTGATATCGTTTCTGAAACTGTATTTGGTTATATTTTCTGAGTGTATGTTTTCAAAAATCAAATTTGAAACTGTGTTTGATTGATGTTTTTGAAAATCAGTCATTTCTCATAAGTACTGTATAAAAATATATTTATATTTAATTTTAAAAACATTATTATGAATGCCAAAAAATAAAAATTAATAAAAAAATTAAATTTAAAAATTAATTGAATATTAATAACCATAATATTTAAATATTTACTATATCAATTAAAATATAATTAACCATTATATTTAGTTACAAATACATTACAAAATAGTTCTTAATAGTAGAAGTAATATTTAAATAAAAAATTACAAATTATAACTACCATAACAATTAGGATACATATTGTTCCCACATTACTTGTGCTATTTAGTCTCTAAATTAACTCATACGTTGTCGGTCCCTATTAGTGGAACCAACATCAGAAGACGGTTCAGATTCATAATAATTTGTACGTTGTTGATTTCCTCTTCGCCGCTCAATATCTTCTACAGGCTCGTCAACGCCATAATCTCTAAACAAATCATCATTTGCATCATACATTTTAATATAATTATGAATAACACAACATGCAATCACTATCTAGGCTTGTTTCTGCAAAGGAAAGTTAGATATGTTCTTCAAAATACCAAATCGTGCTTTAAGAACACCAAAACACCTTTCTATGCAATTACGTAATGACGAATGTCTGTAATTGAATAGTTCGATAAGTCCAGTTGGTTATCTATTGTTTCTAAATTCTGATAGATGGTATCTTTGACCCCGGTACGGTGCAAGAAATCCTGACATGTTACTATATCCGGAGTCAACAACATAATATTTAGACCATGGTGGCCTAACAAATCTGCTATCTTGATCTTGTAATGCATGTACTAATATTCTAGAGTCTGCAGCTGAACCTTCCCATCCACTATAAATATAGGTAAATCTCATATCAAAACTGCATGCTGCTATTATATTTTGAGTGCAAGTATGTCTTTTTCTCTGATAAACTCTTTGCTCGGCCGCTGGGACAATAGCCATCACATGTGTGCCATCAATAGCTCCGATGCAATCCTTACACAAGTAAAGAACCTAAACTTTATTAAACCCTATTTTGAAAGTAAAAATCATCTATTTCAAACTTTAAAAATAATGTGAGTTATACCTTAAACTACGGCCAATACTTTTCGCTATTTTGAATTTCCGGAGGCACGATATTTAGGTCTGGTTGGCAAATAAATTCCGGGGTCAATGCACAAATGGCATTAAGAACACTATCGAAATGTCTACTCACTGCTTCTCCAGAATGACAAAATCTATCTTGTATGATTCTATTACGATCGGAATGACCAATAATCTTCAAGAACATCATTAACCGTTCTTCCACTAATAGTCAACTTCTAGGTAATAATTGACGTTCTTTAAATAGTCGAGCTAATGCTAAAAAAGGTTCTTTATACATACGAAATATTTCATAAAATACTTCAGCATGCCCTTCCAGCATATTTAATATATATTGTCATCCTGTTAGTTCATCATTATGTCAAGATTGCCTAATAATAGTTGGTATAAGACCTAATAATAACTGTAAGATCTCTTTCTCATCATCAGATGACTCAAGTGACTCAAAAAAAGCTAACTCTTCATCAGTATTTGAACCATCTGATTCCATAATAGCCTACATAAGATAATCAAACCAATTTACACCCATTTGCCACCAATAATAATAGCACAATGAAACAAATATCTTATAATTAATATAAATCAACAAACCAGTCATTATATAAGAATTCAATAAACTAAAATCGTGAAAGCAAACAACATAAACTAATCAAACTCAACAAATCAATCACTATTCCAGAGTTCAACATACTAAAATCATGAAAGTGAACAACATAATGCAATGTAACTCAATAAAACAGTCAGTAGGTAATAGGATAACAAATCCAAAGAGTTTACAAACTGAATGAATTTAAGAAACTGAAACCAATTATTAACCAATGACTACTCCACTAAGCTGAGGATAAAACCACGGCGACGTTCAGGTTTAATCTTTACAAATGACCTCCTGTAGTCATTGTCCTTTGATAACATCTTAATTGCCATCTCATATGTCTTGTTATCCAAGTCTCCAATTTCATCCAACAGCTCAATACAAATTTCAATACTACTGGGATCTTCAGCTGAGGTCTCAGCCTCACTTGTGTTCCCAAGACGTGCTCATTTTGCCATTAGATATTGCTGCAAGTCATTGGTGCGTTGCACTGACGCCTCACTTCACAAACTCACAGACTTTGCCAACAGCTCCATTGCTGACTCCATTGTACTTTTGATCTTCTTCTTGGAACGCCCACTACTGGCCTCAACATTTCGAATACGGTTGCGGTTTGTCTGGATTTCATGCGAGTCTCTTGTACCTTCTCCTTCAGTTTCGAGATTCACAAAAGCTGGGGGTGCTACACGTGGCACATTGGTAGCCGTTTGCGGACTCATGCCATTACGGCCTGTTGCAATAGTCCTACCAAAGATCTCCTTTAGGAGGGAAAAGTTTCCTAGACCCTTCTTCTGGTATTTTTTAGCTTTTGGATTTTGCTACACAATGAAAATAAATTTAGTTAAGCCGATGATTAATAACTTATGTGGATAAGTATGAATGTCATTAAATAATAGGTACATTACTTGTAGATAGGAATCCCAAACTTCTTCTGAGACTGTGACTGTATTTGCTTCAGAATTGCATTCAAATCCAGTAGTTTGAACCAAGTTTTCAAACTCGCTAGTGCTACATCTAAGCTTATTTCACTTAGTTTTAAGTTGTTCCACTGTAAATCGCTTGTTAAACTTGTTATGTATTTCATTTGAAATTTTTGTCCATGTTTTTTTGTCTAAAGTAGATGATTGAAGTCCTTTTTTTGCCTCATCGTATAGCAACTCGATAAAAAAAGATTCCAAATTTTCTCCCCATGTGGCGTGATCGTCAATAGTACTATCCTCATTGACCTCTATTGTCACGCCGCGAAATTTTTGAATTTAAATTTCGCGCGTGAATGTATAAACTCAATTTGTTAGTGTGCCAATAAAATTTTTTCTTATTTTCATGGGAATTAAATTTTTAATTTTCGGGGTATTAAATACTAATTTGAGGATATTTAAAACATTTTTACCAATTTTAAAGTTTTAATAAATTTTTCCTAATCAAATTTAACAAATATTAAATTTTTTTTATTCATTTATTTTTTTTCTTTTTTCTTCTTTCTTTCCGGAGTCTTCCGGAATTTTTCCCATCTTAGGGTTCGTTTGGTGAACGCATTGCATTTGCATTGCGTTTAAATGCAATGTATTAAATGCAATTTGTATTTGGAGGAAAGCATTAGCATTGCATTTGAATGCAATGTGTGTTTGGGGGAAAAGTATTTGAATTGTATTTTAATAATAAATATGTGATGTGATGCGTAAAAGTAGAGAGAAAAAAAAGAGGGAGAGAGAATATATGATGTAATTAATAAAAGTAATAGAAAAAGTGAAATAATAAATAGTGATTGTGTTTGATTTAAAATATGATGTGATTGGTATTTGAATGAAATGTTTTTGTATTTGGGGGAAAATTACATTGTATTTAAATGCAATGCTAAAAAAATTTGTGTCCCAAACGCTACATTAATATCTTCTCTCTCTCTGTTCTTCCACCGCCTCACTCTCCCTTTTTTTTTTTTCTTTCCTCTGCTCTTCGCTGATCATCTCTCTCTCCCCTTATTTTTTTCTTTTCTTCTTCTTTCTTTTTCTTCTTTCCTCCTGCTTCCCGTTTCTCTCCCTCACTCCCATTAATACATTTTTTTTCTTTTCTCTTTTCCTCTTCTTTTCTTCTTTCCCTCGCAGATCATTTCTTCCCCTCCCCATTTCTTTTTTCTTTCTCTTCTTTTTCTTTTCTTTTTCCTTCGGCCGGAAGCCACCCCCTCCCTTCTTCCACGCCGATCCTCCCTCCTCCACCGGAAGCCGCCGAACGCCCCACCGAACTCCGCCGGAAGCCGCGCCGAACGCCGCCAACCCGAGCTCCTCGCGACGCCACCGTCGACGCCAATCGCGAGCCACGCCGACCACCCACGTCGAACCCGAAGTTACACGGCCGAAATCCATCCCGCCGAACCAGCCGCCGCCCGAGCCACCCAACGCCGCCGACTGCCGAGTGCCCGGCGCCGCCGCAGCCCTCGCCGCCGTGAGTCTCCTTTTCCGGCCGGTCGATCCCTTCAGCAAAAAGAAAAAAATTCGTTGTATATGTATATATATATATAAGTGTAACTGTGTGCGTGAGTTTTACATATATATATATATGCATAATAATAATAATAATAATAATAATAAGTAATAATAATAATAATAATAATAATAAATAAAATAATAATATTTTTAGATTTTAAATTTAAATTGATTTGAAATTGGTGTTTGAACTGTTCTGGGAATTGGAAAAATTTTTCTGCAGGTTAAGCATTTTGGAGCTTTTGGGGAAGCCTATTTTTAGGGCAGGTCATGCCTAAATTTTTAAAAATATATATCTATATTTTGGATATTTGTGTTAAAATTGTTATTTTAAAATTACGGTATTAAAATAAAGTATCATTTTAAATTCTAGAAAAAAATTCAATGGCATACTAATTAGTTGAGTTTACCGTAATTCGATTACGGAGTTCTTGGACAGATAATTAAATTATCTGTATTTCTTGTTTTAGGTACTCGTTGATCGAATTCAGAAAGAAAGATTATCTTGGAATTCGTGCGAGAAATTGATCGTAGGTCAAGTTGCTGACGAGGTAGGATACTTTACCCTTTCTTGGCAGCCAATTTTGTTTTAATGATTTGGCCAAAAATCATTTAAAGAAAATGTATTTATAAAGTTTTGAAATTTATGTGATTTAGAAAATATCACGATTTCAGAAATTAAAGGAAAAATATCCGGTTATGGATTTTTTTGAAAAACAATACGGTATATTTTTAGTATGTGAATCATATGTTCACATGAAATGTTGAAAGTTGGATTTGGTGTTAAAGTATACCGGGAGCCAGCACACACGTGCGAAGAGTGCACATCTCGATCGAGGATCACTCATTATGCTTCGGCATGGTGAGGGAGGCTCATACGGACCGTACACGAACTAGATGTATATAGGGACACAATTTGCATAATCACGATTCCACGTTTATGATTCGGTACTGCATTGACATACTTTGTATGATGGTTAAATTTAAATGTTGAATTAAAATTTTTTTTAAGAATATCCTACTGGGCCTTTCGCTCACTGTTTTAAAACTGGTAAACCCCCAAGAGAGAAAGCTGATTAGAAGATACAGGTGACGTGGAGCTGTTCGTGGACGACAAGATCTAGGACTTGAAGTAGGGATCTGTACATTAGGACAAAGTATGTATAAGAGCATTCCGGGATTGTAAATTCTAAACTTTACTTTTGCAATTTCAGTTATTTTATTTTATCCAAGTATGCATCTGTGGGATATGGGTACCTCACCACCTGATGTTACGATAAAAATAGAAATACAAATATTAATTATTTTAAATTATATAAGCATAATTTATAAACACGTTTAAAGAGTCGGTAAAGGGTAAGATATAAAAACTGACAAACTTAGGAATCTGAGTTTTCCTTTCCTTTATTCTTTTACAATTTAATATCCGTCACTATCCCGGTTTTTTGGGAAGTGACACCTGTCGCTGTCCCGGGTTTTGGGACATGACATCTATTATTTAATTATACTGTCTTTGTGTCCCATATCATTCAAATAGCAAGTGTTATCAACATAGTTAATCATCAAGATGAAAACGAATACTAAAGTCATAGAAGGGTGTATATGTGTATATATACATATCTTAATGCTTGACCAAGTCATAGAAGTGTGTATATATGTATATGTATATATAGAAACATATTTAAATGCATAGTTTTTAATTATGAGTTGGTTGCAAATCCATAGTTGAAATTTCTTTTGTTAATAAATTATATTCATTTTCTTCAAAGTAAAGACACATTGCACAATATATATATTAACACCTATAATATCAACAAATACCCATAATAACACAACAATTAACAATAATCAAGGGCAAACACAAAAACTATTCAAAACGGCAGATAAGAAATTAACAAATGAACATTTCAGCTCTTAAATTGAAATCTGAACTTACTTACACTCTAGAGCAAAAGGCAGATAAGGATAGGGCATTCAAATTGAAAATGGCAAACACAAACCATTCAAAACGGCAAGAATAGAGATTCAAATTCACAAACCATGCCAACCATAATACAGGAGACAAAAATTAGGTCAAAGCAGCTCCAATTCATCTTATATTTTAGGGTTAAGCAATAACACAACATTGTGAGAAACCATTCAAAATTAACGCAAAATTAGAATAAAGTAGCTCTAATTCATCCTTCCAAATACAGGTCAAAACATTGTGCGATAAAAAAAGCAATAATGCAACAATTAACAGTAATCAAGGGCAAACACAATCTATTCAAAACAGCATATAAGAACCAAAATTAACAATATTCAAAACCGACTTTAGAGGATTTCAAGTTAAGAATAGCAAATTTCGATAAGAACCGAAATTTCAGAACAACAAATTTATCAAGTTAAGAACAGCAACAAATTTCTTCGGTTCTTAAGAACAGCAACAAATTTATTCGGTTCTTAAGAACAGCAACATTCAAAATCGAAAGGCAGATAAGAACAGCAACATTCAAAACCGAAATTTGCCTTTGATTCAAAACCAACATTCAAAACCAAAAAGCAGCTAAGAACCGAGTTTCCAAATTGAAAATGGCAAACATAACCCATTCAAAACGGCAAGAACAGAGACAAATTCCAGAAACCATGCCAATGAGCACATACAGGAGACGAAAATTGAGTAAGCATTTGCTCCAATTCATCTCACATTTTGAAAAATGCATTCACAACAAAATGGCAAATCTGATTAGCTCATCGATTCACGTATTGAAAAAATCCCCAAATTCTAGGGTAACTCGGCTACACAATCACCGGTCCACCAAAACAGAACAATAGAGGGAGAGAGTCCAAACTGAGATGAGAAGCCTACCTCTCGTAAAACAGACGACCAAACCATGAGAGATTTGACTGTGATGCCGACCGCGATTGGGGAGAATGAGAACGCCGCAACCAGTGCCGAATGAGAGCCGATAGAGCTCGGGCGACGACGATGAACGAGCCCAGAGGAGCAGAGACAGAGCGGATTCGAGCCGAGGGGAGGAGGACAACTTCGGCCGACGCCGATAAACAACAAAGAAAGATAGGGGTGGAACCAAGACCGTGGAGGTGAGAGAGGTCGGGGCTGTGCGTATAGGGGGCTGAGGAAAAATGAGGAACCACAGGTTGAGGTAAAATAATACACGAGGCTGAGGGACTTAAGTTAGAAAACGATCCCAGATCGTTTTCTAACTTCAGCAGAAAAAAACGAAAATTAACTCATTAGTTTCAAGTTCAATTTTCAAAACCAGATTAAACAAACACATTTTCAAATTGGTTTAGAAAATGATTCCCTAGGGAATCGTGAAATATGTTTTGAAACCAAAACCAAACAGGCCCTTTAAGTCTTTCAAGGCACTCCTATTTTCAGCACTTTTGTTCCTTTTAAGCTCATTTCTAGTGGGGATTTTTGCAGTAAGCTTTGGTTGTCCTTTCCTATGGGAATCTTTTGACTGAGAACTCCTCTCTGAAACATGAATCTCTACGATTAAGCTCTCTGCAGAAACAAGTGCTCCCCAACCAAAACATGCTTTTGGTTTACCTTCTTTGCAATCTTTTCACCAAAAAGAGGGTGCTTATAAATCATTTATTGAAAGCTCACAAATTGCAGGTAGTTCAAAAACTCAAATGGTTTTTTATTTTTTATCTTTTCTTTGCTTCCATTTTATGACTCATTCTCATACACCTGATCTAAGCAAACATAAATAAAAAAGAAAAGGTCAACAGTATCTTCCCAACACCATTTTAGCCATGTTATTTTGTTGTTTTTTCTTTTCCCACGTTGCAAATGCAATTATTGGAACGTCAAGGACAAAAGAAAAAGAAAAGCTACCGGGGCTAGCCCAGCAGTGAGGGAAGGAAGGGATTCGAGGTTTAGGAGTCATATGTTCAAGGTTGAATCCTTGGCCGATATAAAAAATTAGTAATAGATTAGATTAATATATGGAGGGGTGCATGCTTGGATACCTAAAAAAAATGACAAAAGAAAAAGAAAAAGAAAATAAAAATAAAAAAGAGAAGCAATTATTGGTCTGAAGAACCACCAAATTGCAGACAGTACAGAAATCAGACACCTGCGTGTACAAAGAACCTAACTCAGTGTAATGAAAATTAAACGCACACAAAAGTTGAGCTCCTGTTGATGCTCTGAAAACACATGGGATGGTCAGGTTATGGTGGGGTTATCATCATTTATGGAGTTTTTCTACGTGTATCTTCATCGAGTCTTCTTGATACATTATAGGATCGAATGTGGTTGTTGAACAACATTTGTTAAATGTTGACCGTGCAAAGTCTAATTATCTTGAAGCAGAGTTAGCATGCAAAATTAATTAGTCATTGAAATATGTCACTAGTGTTAGATGTAATTTCTTACATTAAAGGAACACCACTTTAAACACTCATTCGGGGTTTCAAGCTCAGGTGTCCCAACTCGCAAATGTTACAAAATAAAATTGTGGAAATTTTTAAAAGTAAGATCCAGTATTTAGACATTAACGTCATTAATCAATGTAGTTTCGACACTTATGTCACGAACCAATGTAGTTTTGCCTACAAACACCAACAACTTTCCATTGTTGATCGCGAAGAAGCAAGAGATTTAGACCAAATTAATATGGAAATCCACTTATCAGGGATATATGGAGTGACATTTTGCGGTTTTTATATATGTTGGTGCGGATGAGAGTGAAAAAGTGAAAACCAAGATCTCCTAGTCTGTCGTGCATGCAATCAAACCCAAGGGGAGGTTTGGTTTCCCTTTGGTAAACACATTGTGTTTTAATTGTGTTTGAATACAATTCTTTTTTGAATGTTGTATTTGGTTGAACAATATTTGTTTTATATTTGAATAAAACGTGTGTTTAGATGAAAAGTATTTTCAAGTTAAAAAATTGATATGATTGATAAAAATAGAGATAAATAGTTAGAGTTGAAAAATTGATATAATTGTTTTAAAAAACTTTTGAATAATAATTGTTTTTGTAACACTGTTGAAAATGATTATATTTGAATGTAAAACTTTATATTTGGTGTAAAATTAATACTCGTAGCGTCAAAAAAGTTCTCCAAACACACCCTCAATAACTCAGAATGCAAATTCAAATGTTATTACACTTTTATTCTGTTCTTGAAAGAGCACACAATTACAATTTCTGAAAAGACAAACCATGACTAAACTTCGGTTGTCTATGGTCCTATAATACCAATCTATAAAAATCTACTTTCTGAGCCTCAAATCTGGAACAGGGTTAACATTTATGTACAATAAATTAACCTCCCACCTTCGTAGTAAAATACCTCAGACAAACTCAGCAATCCATAAATCCGAGCAGAATACAACTTATTATGATCTTAGACCTCTGTTCAACATCCCAATACGGGTTCTTAGTAACAGTTGACAGAAGCAAAACCGAAGCTTGGCAATTCTGTGGAACAAGTAAGCCATCCACATTACATACATATATAATCAGCAGTCCATCTAAAAATGAACCGGTAGTTTAATTAGTACATAAATATACTCTGTAACGAAATATAAACTACTTCGCAAGCTTGTGGAGCCTGGACTCCATAATTTGGGAGACAATTTCAAGAAATGCAGCCTCGCTCATGCCAGGGATAAAGGAGTCCTGAGCTTTGCGCACAATCTCCTCAATAACAGATTCTTTGTTTATGTTCTCCCTACACATGATGCTTCCAATGGCAAAAGGAGTGAGACCTCTTTGTACTCCTTTCTTCAGAAGCATAGTGGATATACGGAGAGTACGGGCACATTCAAGAGGAATGTCCCACCCACAAAATTTCAAAAGGGCAATATCCTGTTCAGCATCTAAGGAATTTATGTACTCAATGGTGTGTGGAGAATAAGGCTGCTTAGCCTGTGGCCAGTAAAGCCAATCAAAAGTGCAATCTTCAAACTGCAAAGTATAAAGAGAAGTAAACTTGTTATTGACAGAGGATCTAGAGACGGTTATCGGATTTAATAAATACAGTTTATCGTTCCGTTTTTTATTTTTTGTTGCACAGCCACCACCAGTTAAAATGTTCAACCTGAACCTTAACAAAAACTTTACATTTATACTCCTAGAGTGTACCCACGTACACATTGAACGAAATTCAATTCTTGGTTAAGTTTCATTACTGAGAAACAAAAAGAGAAAAGAGAAAGTCATGACAATTAAAGTGCTACAAAAAACTAAACGATTATTAAGGCCGTAAAACAATAGAAAGAAGAGAAAGGAGAAAAGGGTCTACCTTCTCAGGCAGGCAGTATCCATGATCAATTGGAATGAGCACAGTTTGACCGTCATTCCCTTTGCTGAGCAATATGTTACCAGCGTGCCTGTCTGCATTTGCCATCCTTATATCAAATACAGTGATCTTATGCACCTCCTCAACCGGGAAAGCTCCAGGACCAAGGTCCTCACAACTTCCTTCATTCCTCATGAACATCTGCAACGAACCGATCTTAACACCCTTTGGTGCACACTCATAGCCTGCAGGGTGGTTGAATCCCTTGTGCAAACATTGAACCATAATGGTCGGAGGCACACCAGCAAAGCCCATTACTTCACCTGTTAAGGTGCGAGGTCCGCTTCTTGGATGATCCAATAAGTATGCAGCAACTTCCCGTAACGCCCCTTCTCCTACCCTTGTTCCCCTTTTCAGCCCTTCTCCATTTGATGACACGGGTAAGCCACGGGGATTGTTCACTGCCATGGGCTCCTCATCAATGGGCTTAAACACAGAAACGTACTCCTGACTTAAGGCATCTTGCATTAGATAAGTTCCTCCAGTTCCCTCTGAGGACCTGACAGGCTCATTGCCTTTCTCCAAACCATCAAATGTGGAGTTGAACATATCCTGTATGGGTTGTGGCAATTTGACCTTAGGATTAACAAGAACTGGTTCCAACCAGAAATCTCTATCTCTACAGGGTGGCTTCCTTGTTATAACGAGAAGCTCCTTGGATTGGTTCTTTCCTTCATTGACTACTTTGTCCCTTGTTTCATTAGGGACTTCAGCCACAACCGAGAGCTCCAAATCCTTCTCGACAGGCTTAGCACGAACTTTTGCAGATTTCTGAACCACCAAGTGAATTGCAGCATTATTGTTCTTGCATATATCGTCAACAAGCCTCTGATCATCGAGCTTTTCTCCATGGAAGAAAATCTCTTGATCCTCAAGATCAACAAAGCCTCTCCCTTTCTTCAAAATCCTTTGCTTCAGATACCTCACATTTCGGTGCCGATCAATGTGGAATTCAAACTCCTTTCCACAACTGGTCCTGACAGTTATAAGCAGGAGATCAGAAAGCCTTAGAACCAAATGCAAGACATTCCCGCCTGTCACACCGTAATCCTTAACGAGCGAATCGTTCCTAGCTAATTCCCTGCCTCCAAAGACAAGCTTCTGCTTCTTCACCACGAACCCTTTACACATCTGGATCCTTAACTTCACCGATGCAATCGAGTCCGATTCGAGAACACGCATGGGAATCACAGAGCCGGCGACGCTAAGGTAAATTAGGATCGATTCACCAGAGCAATGTCCGCGCCAGCTCTCAAAAAACCCAGCGAAATGCGCGGACTCTTTGGGAATCGGACTCAAAGCAACATCAACAGACATTTTCCAACCCCCAAAAAACCCCCTTTTTGTCACCGATTTCCAATTACAAGGCCTCTCGATCAAATTGATCAAAGACCCATATTCTAAAATCACACTAAATTCAAAATGAAGAACAAATCATATACAGACAACACCAATACCACAACAACAATTAACAAAGCAAAAACAAAAAACCTAAATCTCCACAAGGAATAGAAATCCTCGGGGAACTCGAAACTGAAATCTGATCAAATCCAATTTGACTCTCTGCTGAAAGTTTGGGTTTCTGGAATCGAATATTATCAACAATTAGCCAAGGAAAAACTCTCCAAAAGAACAATCTTCTGAAGAGGAAAATTTTATGTTTTTCTTTTTTTCTTCTTCTGAGGAGAGTGTGGATTCTTACCGAAGAGGAAGAATCAAAGGGAAATGGACGAGGAAGGAGAGCTTAAATTCACAACAGTTACAGAGATGGCGACCACTTGCCGATAAATTGAACTGATTTTTTCCATTTCCCCATATTGGACGGTCATGAATTGATTTGATTTTCTCAATTACTCCGAAATTTTCTCGCCTGGTTTTCCTGCTCCGAGAAAATTGTCGTCGATGGAGAGAGAGAGAGAGAGAGAGAGAGTGAGAAGAAAAGAAGAAGCAGCAGCGGGATTGTAGCCGTTGGCTTTATAAAGCTTTTTAATTTTATTTTTTTCTTTATTGACACAACCAACGACTGGTACAAAAAAATAAAATATCTTTGGTTTTTCAAAAACAAAACGACTACATTGAAGGAATGTAACGGCTGTTTGTTTCGCTTTTGTTGTGGGTCTCGTCCGATAACGGGGACAGGAGAGGGATCTAATTGTATGAGCTGTCAGGTTGTGTTTTTACCAATAATTCCTCGGGCTATTTTAAGAAAACCATGACCATCTCGTGTGTTTTAAACCTTTTACCTATATTTGGCAGGGAGAGAAAGGTAAAGTAATCCACATCTATACTCCAAAATTTACTGCCTAAATTATATTCAACTAATTAAATTATACCATTTTATAAAAAAAACTACATTTATATTTTTATCTATTTTTTATTTTATTAAGCAATATTATATAAGTGGTTGGACATAATTTAAACGAAAAATTTTAGATAAAAAATATAGATTCAAAGTATAGGGGAAAGTGATATATTATTTCAGTGAAACACCGAGAGATAAGGTTTTTTTTTTTAATGATATTTAGTTGATAAAAGGAAAAAAAATAAAAATCATCTTTTATTTAGTATAAATATATAAAAGGAAAGAAAAAATATATTTTATTAATAAAATAATAATTTTATACTCTATTAATTTATTGTTATCTTCTTACTATTCTTTTAATCAACAAAAAAATATTTACTATTAATGAATATACTATTATAATTTTAATCCATAATTAATAAAATAAATTGATTCTTTCTAAAAAAAATCTTTAATTTAAATAGATTAAAATTATGATCTTTTTAGATATTATTAGTCCTTTCTCTAATCTCTTTTTTCCTTCATTTCCTCTAACCAAATAAGTATGATTTTTATAATCTTTTCACAAATTTCTCCACCTATTTTCTTCTTTCTACCCTTCTTTCCTACTTAACATAGCCTTTTTCAATAGCAAAAAGAGAAAACCGTTCATTCGTAACAACATAACGTCTTCGGATGTCATTAATCTAATGATAAAGTTAGTTAATTTTGTTTTAAGGTGAGTAATGGACTAGCTAATTAATTTCCCCCAAGGAAAAAAAGAAAAAGAAAAAGATAAGGATTTATTAATTGAGATTTAACGAGGGGTAGCTGTTTTTCATTATGATTTGTGATAATTGGTCATCTTGGTTAGTCATAATTTTTCCCCTTTACATTGAAACAAAAAGGGGTAAGTTTTGATTAACAAAAAAGGATGAACTCGCAACTAGATCTTTTGTATAAAAATTTCAATTAAGTAGTCTTTCTAAAACTATTGAAAAATTTAACCTAACAACTAAAACAACAATTTCTACTAATAATACATGATATGAGGTTTTACTATAAAAACTAGTTTTTATTATTCTAAAATTTTTTTCTTCTAATTCACAATAACTTATGCATAATTTTGGAGAAATGAGTTCAAGAGGTGATTCATTACAAAGTTAAAATATTTTTTATTTCAGATTTAGGTCTTAAGAAGTTAGAAATTCTACTAGCTATAAATTTATACGAAAATGTTGATGGTCTTAGAGCTATATATTACAAATTTTCAATTAATCAAAAGCTTTTATCGATTTTAGTAGACTAAAAAAAAAAATCATTATTCGTGCTCAATTGACATGTTAAGGAAATTTTTCAATATCAAATCTCATCTTGTATCATTTTTCATATATTTAATCAGAATTTACTGATAGAACTAGTTTTATCAAGTATTTTGTATTTTATATCATAGGTCATCTGCGTTATTTTAATATTTGTTAGTCTTTTTAATTGAATAAAATTTTAACCTGTAGATATCTATGTTTTATACACACACACATTTATATATATATATTCTAAGTTCAAAATATTAAGCCGCAAGCATAAATATGATCAATCACATTAACGCCACCGTTAACCTAAATAAAACAAAAACCAAGACTAATCTTAACGTTAGATACTTCCAAAATAAACAAGCGCATTCGTACATTTATAAAAGCACCGCCCACACGTGTAGTATAATCAACCTTGTCAGGTAATAAGATAGGAAGGAATCAAATTAACGTATAAAAATGCCATTTGCGTCAAGACCACAGAAATTATAGTTATATAATTAGATTAATAGTACTAAACCATGTGTTAAAGTTTCAATTTTCAAGGCCCTTTTCTCATTGTTTTTTATAAAGCTTTTTTGGGTTCGAAGTGCCAAGTTAATCGCCATTGCACTCGAAAAGGGTCCCCAAATCTGCATTGCAAATCAGCATTGTTTTCGCTTTGTGGAAATAGAGTTTCTTTAAATGTTTTCTCGTGTCTCCAAAATGGCCTTCTTTTTCTGTCACACAAGATATTAATCACCCCTTGCTCTATTATACTCAACGGATCATAGCTTTTAAAATAGGGTATTTTGCATTTTTGCATATTTTGGAATTTTTTTAGGATATAACAAGTTGTTTATTATTTTTAATTTTGACAAGTTATCTTTTGAATATAATAAAGTTTTGTAGTTATCTCTTAATTGATAACGATTTATTTAAATTTATAAAAATGACTTTGTACATGTCATGTGAGTTTGTTTAATCACAAAATCTGAATTTTTAAATAAAGACGTAACATATCTTATCAAACATTTTATAATTGAGTGTTTCATCTCAAATTTTAACATTATTTGTTGACTTAAGCGCGTTCTATAATGTTTATAAAATTTTAAGTGTGACAACTTGTCAACTATTTAAGAAGCCAAAATGTAGAAAACCGTAAAAAAAAAAAAAAAATCAAATTCATGCACCACATGATAACTTGACATAACAACTTTCTATGTAATAACTAGTATATTGTTGGTTACAAACTTAGTTGATAAAATGCTAAATTGCTAATAAAGTGCTTGTGTTTTACTTTGTAACAAAATGTGGAAAATAATATATATTATCCAAATCATTAGTATTTATTTATATATGTTTGAATGTTATTGCTTTGACAATGCCTAGTTTTTCTCTAGTGACCATACTTAGAAAAAAAGGATCCCACTTCCCAACTTTCTCAAAAGAATTAAAGCAGGTACACTGAGACGTGCATGGGCTCTTGTTTATAATGAAGTCATGTAATAATTATAGCTTTTAGTTTGTAACTCCTAAGCTATTAAAAGGTGTGTGTTTTGAGTACGTGTGTCCCTAACTTTATAAAACAGCATTATGGAAATTCTCAATTATAAAGCTAGAAAACCTCTAAGAGAGAGAGAGAGAGAGAGAGAGAGAGAGAGGTCAGATTCGTGGGACTACTGAGATCTTTAATTGCTTTAGTGGGTTTCATAATTTCTGATGATGAAGGAAAAAACCAAACCGAAAGTTAATAATTGATATAATAAAACTAAGAAATGAAATATATATATATATATATGCCTTCTGGGTCCTGTTTAGCATAATAATGGCTCTCCATGTGGGTGTGGCCACATCCCATACCTAATTGTTGGTAAGAGGGGAAAAAAAAATAACAACAAATAAGAGTAACGGGTAGTGACTATATTATCCTGATTTACATATGGTCAAGGATCGAGATTTGAGTCAGAATATGATATAAATGATAGATCCAAGTAAATTCTATCCAGGATGTGAAATATTTTCCGTTCTTAAAAAATTGTTTTCTTGAAGTTTTCAGAGGGTGTTTGGAATGGGGTTATATTTTGAATACCTTTTTGTTTTATATCTTTTACACTTTATAATTATTTTTTATTTTTATGTTTTAAAATTTTATGTTAAACTCAAATTTTAAGAGTCTGTTTAGGGAGGGTCTCTGGACTCAATTCTAGAGACTTATTGTTTTTTTTTTTTTACTTTACAAATATTTTACTATTTATATATTCAAAACTTTATAATAAGTTTCAATCTTTAAAAAATTATAATTTTGCTTACACAAATATAAATAAGATGATTTTTTTTTAAATTGCATACAATTACGAAAGGAATAAAACAAAATTCATATTGCTAATTTTTTAAAATAAATTTTTAAGATTTTACTTTTTTTTTTCCACTCTAAACACTAACATATATTTTTTTTTCAAAACTTATTTTTCTCTAACCCAAGAAAAATATCTCCAAAACTCCTCCCAAACAAGCCCTAAAAGTCTATAACTTTGCATATATAAATTCAAATGAGATGCTTTTTTTTAAAATTACATAGAGTTTTAAAAATAACGAAATAAGATCTATATTGATACTTTTTTTACAAATAAATTTTTAATATTTTACACTTTTTCATTTTAAATAGTCTTTTTTTCTAAACACATTTTCTAAAACTTCTTTCTCCAACATTCAAAACACATTTTCATGACCCCAAATGGGTCATAAAAAAAAGGTAGTTTTATAAAACTACGAAGTACTTTATTTTGGCCTAAAATTTGAATTTAGTATCATTTTAACTCGTAAACTTTAAGAAAGTCCTGCTTTATTCCTCAGGCTAAATAAAAAGCGTCACACTTGACCCCTTTCCTGGTAATGGACTTATTTCTTGGGCATAATGAGCTTTGTGTAAGATGTAGCGGATGACATTTCTAATTGTTCAAATAAAGAGAAAAATTATTTATTTAATTTAAGGAAAAATGCAAGACATAACAAATAAAATGAGACAAAATTGAAAGTTTTGAGAAGGAAAAAAAAAAGTAACATTAATTATTATTTCTTTTGGGGAATTTTTTTTTATCAGCAATTTCTTTTCAAGATTAGGTATTCTCACTTCATTATTTAAACGTCAAATTTTCTACTTTACTTGTTGCATTCGAATTAGCACTGCACTTATTGTATTCGAATTAGCTCACTTAGGTGACGTTTGGGAACAAAATTTTATTTTAATTTTACTAAAATACAATACAATTTTACATCAAATATAAATTTTATAACAGTGCTACGAAAACAATTATTATTTAAAATATTTTTAAAACAATCACATCAACTTTTTAACTCTACTATTTATCTCTATTTTTACCAATAACATCAACTTTTCAACTCTAAAATACTTTTTATCTAAACACACATTTCATTCAAATACAAAACAAATACTTTTCAACTAAATATAATATTTAAAAAAAATTTCATTCAAATATAATCAAAATGTAATAGGTATACCAAAACACCCTTAAACTTATTTGTTAGAATTAATTGAAAACAAACGGAAAAAAGAAGATAAAACGAATACAAGGAAAAGATGCTTGTAAATTCCAAGTCCATTGTGGACTGCATTCCTGGCCGTTTGAAAACCAGACGGACTAAAGACAAAATAGAATAATTACAGTTTACCAGATGTTAATTTTGTGGATAACGAAAATGTCAGGTTTCGACGCACCAAAAACTGAAAGAGCCGTTGGAACAGCGGCTTTATTTTAATTTGACAATATTTTCGGCGGGCCGGTGATTGGGGGCGACAAAGACAGCACACCCATGTCTGCCTTGACCGTTTCGTCGCGCTACTGGTAATATTTAATAGAGTAAATCGAAACACAAAATTGGAAAGAATGCAGGATAAGTGGTATTTTTGGCACATTCTATTACATGTTGCTCTATAAGAGAAAATTTTGTGTTTTGGAGTTCTTATACTTTTATAGATATCATTAAAAGGACGTTTAGTAAGATTCTTGTATTTACGTTACGTTTAAATACAATGTAATTTTTATCTAAACGTAAAAATATTATATTTAAATACCAATCATATCACAATTTAAATTCAATATAATCATTATTTATCGTTTTATTTTTTCTATTATTTTTTATTAAGCATATCGTATACTCTCTTTCTTTCTCTCTCCCTTTTTTCTCTCTATTTTTATTAATCACATTACAAACAATATAACTTAAATACTTTTCATCTAAATAAACATTGCATTTGAATGTAATAGAAATGTTTTTTTTATCCAAACACATATTATATTCAAATTCAATATAAATGTAATGCATTATCTAAACGCCCCGTAAATTATTGTACTTCATATTTTTTTTAAGTAATTACTGGTTTTATTAATTTAAGCAATCCAAAAAGGCAACACAAGGGACTATCTTAAGAGTATCTTTGAACCATGCACGATAACAATTGGAATTGAAACCAAATTGAGACACTCAATATGCAAATTTCTCTGTACTTTTATCAATCACATCACATACAATACAATTCAAATATTTTTCATCTAAACAAATATTGTATTTGAATGCAATACAAATGTTTTTCATCTAAACATATATTATATTTAAATACAATACGAATGTAATGTGTTATCTAACTGCCCTCTAGATTATTGCACTTTGAATTTTTTTTTAAGACAATCACTGGTTTTATTAATTTAAGAAATCCAAAGAGGCAACACAAGGGATTATACTTGGAGTATCTTTGAACCACGCACAATAACAATTGGAATTGAAACAAAATTGAGATAATCAATGTGCAAATTTCTTAACATGAGTCATAATAAGGCAATTTCAACAATCATATCATCCAAGATGAGACTTTCGATGGAAAGGTCAATACCACATTTGTTGCATCAAACTCCTCAGTAGATCTAAACCTTGACGGAGAGCAATACATTCAGCGATAAAAGAAGTTAGAACAATACTAAAGAGTATCAATACTGTTTAATATCACTTGCTAATAGAGAGTGGGTCTCACATTATGGAGCCCACCAGTGAGACTCACCTCTTTATTAGTGTGATGTTCAATATCATTGATATTTTAAAGTATTTTTCAAGGAGTTAAGCTTTCAAACAAGGATTTCGCCAGCGTAATTGTATGAATAACGATAGTCGATTTTGAAATATGTTTTTTTTTATTATAAAGGAGAATGAAATAAATAGTAATTTTTAAAAAATAATTGAAGTAAATAGCATATTTTTAAATATTTATACTAAATAGCATATTCGTCATATAAATAATTGATCTACGTCAGATTTATCAGATAAATGATACATTTACATACTATATAAATGATTTATTTATATTTTTATCAAATAAATTATTAAATTTACGTCTTATAAATATATTATTTACTAAATAAAATTTTTATTTATTTAATAAATATGCTATTTTGTTATTTACTTTAATTATTATCTTAAGATTACTATTTACTAATGAGTAGTCCCATATGCTACAATTTCACGATGGAATAATTAGATTACATGCTACAATTTGTAAGTGTGATTGATTTTTGTTACAACTAAAAAACTTTTACAGAAAATTTCATAAATCTAATTTGTATTTGGTAAATCAAAATTTTTTATTATTTTTCTCTTTCTCCCCTTCTCAATTTTGTCTCTCTTTCTTTTCTCTTTCTCTCTCTCTTTTTCCTCACACTCTAACAAAGTACCATCAATGGTGATGGAGATCTAGCGCCGATAATGAATGACGACAAGGAAAAGCAAGGATGGCATAGTGACAAATGGTGGTTCTTTCAAAAAGGTCAAGATTGCAGATATAAGCAGAGTAACCAGGAGGTCTTAAGAAACTAGTGATTGGTGGAACGAGGGCGAATTAGTGATGGACCTCCGTTCGCAGTAGCTACAACTCTGGCAACAAGATCTCCATGGGCCTTCATTACGATTAGCCTCAATCTCCATTGTAAAAAAGATGATTGGCAATGGTGATTTATTCTCAGCTCTTTGCGGATCCAAGGATTCCGTTGATCTTTCAACTTCAGGCGAAAGGAGAAAGAACAGGTGAGGAGAGAGAGAGTGAGGGTGGGGTTTGCATGGGGGGTGGGAGGGATGGAGTGTGTGTATGTGTATGTGTGAAATTAATGATAAATGTTTTATTTACCATCATGTAATTTTGATAAATAAAAAATTTATATTTGATAAATAAAATATTTAAGTTTGGTAAATGAAATATTTACCAACAAAATGGTAAATAAAATATTTATAAATGATATTTTTTGAAAGAATTTTTTTTTATGATAAAAATCAATCAAAAGCATGATTTTATAGTATTTTCTAAAGTTCATTTTCTCCGTTGAAAAAATAGAACCTTAATTGGGCCAAGACCATGAGCCACACAGGGTTGGCCTGATTGCTTCAGGATAAAAGCCCTACCAAATCTCCACCCTCTTAACCGTCGTCTTACCCGCCAAAAGTTGAAAATCTCTCCTCTCCATTTCAGTTGTCTCTCGGAAACAATGGAAGTTGGTCTTCTTGCTTTACTCATCACCATCCTAATCTTCTCCATTTTCCCACAACCCGCAGCTCTCCAAAACCCTCAAGACCCGGTCAGCTCTATCGGTCCCACGATTCTACCTTCTTCCTCCTCAACGGCCTCTCCGAATTCCACGGCTCGCTCGATCCTGCAAACTCCTCTGGCCCCGGCGTTGTTCGTCATAGGCGACTCCTCCGTCGACTGCGGCACCAACAATTTCCTCGGCACCCTCGCCCGAGCCGACCGCCTTCCCTACGGCCGTGATTTCGACACTGGCCAACCCACCGGGCGGTTCTCCAACGGGAGAATCCCTGTCGATTATCTCGGTAAAGATGCTTGCTTTCTTGATTTTCTTTTTCCTCCTTCGGATAGCGGAAAAAAAGGGAGGAAAAGAAGGGAAAGCTTTTCCTTTTTTTTTTTCTGTTTTACAAAACGGGTTTCGCCTTCCTTCTCAGCTTCTTTCTTGCTTTCTTGCTGAAAGAGAGTCACTCTTGTTTAAGATTGTTTTTTAAGGAAGAAAATCAACAAACAGTACTGTGTTTTCTTTGACAAAACTTCCCCAGAAATTAGAATTTGACTTTTGTTTTCGACTCCGTATTTAGCACTTCGTCTTGGGCTTCCTTTTGTCCCAAGCTATCTTGGGCAATCTGGAACTGTAGAAGATATGATTCATGGAGTCAATTATGCATCTGCTGGAGCTGGAATCATTTTCACAAGTGGCTCAGAATTGGTATGGTTATATATATATATATTTATTTTTTCATGGGATTTTAGCATGTAAAAATTTTACAGATTTTGCTTAGGTGAGTAATTTTCTTCTATAGGGTCAACGAATTTCGTTAGCACAACAAATTCAGCAGTTCAAAGACACATATCAGAAGTTCACACTAAGTATGGGAGAGCAAGCTGCAGCTGATCTAATCTCTAGATCAGTGTTTTACCTTTCAATTGGAATCAACGACTACATACATTACTATCTGCGTAATGTTTCCGATGTCCGAAATTTCTACCTACCGTGGACTTTCAACCAGTTATTGGCCTCTATAGTGAGGCAGCAAATCAAAGTAATATCACAATCTTGATTTTCTGGCATGTTTATTTCGTTTCCATTGTTAAATTTTCAATTAGACTAGATTTTCCAATGGAGTCTTTTTGGTTTTTCCGATTTGTGCAGAACTTGTACAACTTAAATGTGAGAAAAATGGTCGTCATGGGGCTGCCACCTATAGGCTGTGCTCCTCACTACCTGTGGCAGTACAAAAGCAGTGACGGTGAATGCATCGAAGAGATTAACAACATGATAATGGAGTTGAACTTCGGCATGAGGTACATGATCGAGGAGCTTGGTCGGAAGCTTCGCCATTCGAGTATAATCTTCTGTGATGTGTCCGAGGGTTCCATAGATATACTAAAGAACCATGAACTTTATGGTAAAGGCCTTTTGTCGGTCTATTTTTCGCACAATAAATCTCTCAGTTTGTGTCCATATCTTATGTGACATTATGTTTTCTGTTTTCTAGGTTTCAATGTCACTACTGATGCTTGTTGTGGATTGGGCAAATATAGAGGTTGGATTATGTGTCTAACACCAGATATGGCTTGTAGAAATGCTTCTACTCATATCTGGTGGGACCAGTTCCACCCTACCGACGCCGTCAATGCCATTCTCGCTGACAACATATGGAACAGTTTGCACACAAAAATGTGCTATCCCATGAGCCTGAAGGATATTTTAGCCAGAAGTAGTAGGCCTAATGACCCCAATTGAGAAATTTCAGGAATTTTTAACAAGGCTTTGATCTAGCAAAGCAAAATGTATACTGAAAGTCCTTCTGTTACACATCTAGTTATTCGGATATTTGATGAGATTGAAGGGTAGGCCAGTTTGGTGAGTGTCATGCTGATATTCTTTCTCTGCATTCTATAGTTTTTTCACTTTTGGTTGCGCAATGTAAAATTTTTTAACCTTTAAAGTTCAGCCGTTACTGATGTCTTCTATGTCTGGTCTCTGCACGAAACTGGGAAACGCAGTTGTAATGTCCCTGCGATAAAATAAATTGGTCAGTTTTATTTGAAGGAGAGAAAAGAAAGAAAGAACGAAAGAAAAACTAAGAAGACGAAATGGGAATTACTTCAAATATGGAATTGTCATGTTCTTTAGTAAGGATGGATTTTTATCCACTAATTCTCTCCACTCTTCCATATCAATCTTTCCATCTCTTTTTGAATCCGCTTCCTCAAAAGTCTGCATGACATGATAAACTGGAATCAGAAAGAGATTTGAATAGGAGTTCTTAGATTTAAAATTTGAGATTATTTTCATTTCTTATTTTGTAAATCATACACCAAGAACTAAAAAATTGATTAACTAGGTTTGTACTTTAGTTTCCTTTTAATTTTATAACATTATTTTAATTTTATAACATCACCTTTGAAATAATAGCTTCAACAATTTCATCAGGAAGCATCAAGTCGGACTCGTTCAGAAGCGCCAAGATCATCTCCTTTACCTTTTTCATCAAGCTAAGTTTAGAAAACGGCAAGTAGTTTCTTTTTATATGGTACAGATGATATTCATATATATGATATATATATTTTTTACCTCCTCACGCTCTATAAACCCGGTTTGCCATATATCGTATAGTTGAAATGCACCTACCAAATAGAACATGGAAGGTTAGTACAATGCTTGTTGTAAGGAAGAAGAAAAAATATTGACAAGAAAATTCTTACATTCTACTTTTTGTGATTGAGGTGTTTTTGGATGAAAAATGCTCAGACATCGAATAAATTCTTCGAATTCAATTACCCCGTCTTGTTTTGAGTCGAACAATTGAAATATCTGTGTAGTAATGTCACCACTACATTAGAAATGGTCTCGTAAAGAAACAAGTAGTGGTTGCTTTTGATCAGCTTACCATATTGGTTAATATAAAAATGATACTAAACAATATCTAAGAATAATTAAAAACGAAGGAGCACTGGCTGGAATAGCTCAGTTGGTTAGAGCGTGTGGCTGTTAACCACAAGGTCGGAGGTTCAAGCCCTCCTTCTAGCGTTTTTATTTTTTTTGTTATTTCTATTTTTTTTAGAGGATCATTAAACTTCATGTTTTATGAAAAGCATAGAAAGAAGCTCACCCTGTCGGCAAAGAGACTTTGTGTCTTTCTATTCCCAAATAAACCAAGCTGAAACTCTTCCTGAAAACTCAATATCAATATAAGAATATGAATATATATGTATATATATATATAAAGGAGTAAAACCGAAAGAAAATGATGTAAATATTCCTAAGTACGACTAAACCAGTCAAGCTTTAGATATGAGTTGAGATTACAATTTTTTTAGAGTATTATACATACTCTCTCTCTCTCTCTCTCTCTCTCTATATATATATATTTATATATGTACATATATAGCGTTTATGCTAATTAAACTTACTTTGCTAATTAGCCCATCATCAACTACGGAACTGCTTAACTTCTTGAAAAGCTCGTACAAAATCTCAACCTCGGGAACACTAACTGCATGAAAGAAGTAGAAAATAATTATATTAGAACACCAACTCCATAAAATCTGTTTAAGTAACGGTTAAGCAGAAAAGAAAATTAAAATAACAAGAACAGGAATAAAAAGAATAATACAACAGGTTTGATCTGCAAGAACTTCAGATCTCAGCCTCTGCTTCATGCACACACAGCCCATCACTCATGAAACGCTTTTGTTACGTTAATAACAATCTTTTTAAAAAAAATAAAGGAAGGAAAAGGAAAAGAGAGTTTTTCTTCAGATAAATAATTAGTAACATATCATAATTATTAATTGGATCTCATATATATATATATATATATATGCTTTTTTGGGGCTTGAAAATGTGAGAGTCGTGTTTGGCCTTCTACAAAATTCTTAAAATAAGATTTATTAAGTTCTTATTTGGTCGTGGGAATAAGAATAAAAGAATTTTGATTGTAAGGTGTCTAGACTATTAGAGGAATAGCATATGTTCTAATATTGCTAAAACCTTTTTGTTTTTATTTTGCCTCTCTTATATTTTGGGAAATTCTACAATGAGACTGTATTCTAAAGGCCATTTATTATTTCAATTTAGTATTAGAGATATTAATTATGTTTTTAGTTTTTATGTAAATTTCGAATTATCACATTTTTATTAATAATTACAATCTCTTGTTATTAATTGATGTGGTAATCTTTACTAATAAAAAAACTAATAATTGTAAAAAATTAAGATTATAGTTGATATTTTTAATAATTTTTCCATCTTAATAGTTTGATGGTGTAACAGTGAAATGATCGTCTCATTTAGCTAGTTTCCATCTCTGTATAATATATACATATCACATCAATTAATAAAGTTATATAGGAATTAAGATACAAATAAAGGAACAAATGACTAAACCCAATTTATGTATCCATCTTTTCTGCGAATGTTACCAGTTATGTATACAATACAAATATTGTTTTTGAAACGTGACCATGTGAATGTATTGCAACCAGTCCATAGTATATATAGAAGAGAAAATACATTTATTTCTTCTCTCTCTCTCTCTCTCTTTTTTTAAATTTATTTTAGATTAAACCATCGTTATACGTAACATGGATTTATTTGCTCAAGAAAATGGATTGCGGCCATAGCAAGCTAATTAGTTATAATTTTCTTTTTTAGTGATGATAATTGGTGGTCACACTGGAATAATGGGGTTATGACTCTATGTTTGCACTATTGTGACTGCTCATTTAAAATGTTTATGATACTAAAATTTAATTTGATAATTAATCAAAAGCAGATTAGGTTATTTATGTTTTCATCTTTATATTTAAAGATGTAATATTGTAGCTATTCAAGCTCAACTCTAATTATCAATGGCATTAGCATATTTATTTATGCATTTCATAATTTAAAAAGAAAAAGAAAAAGAAAGGAACAACTACTCTTTTCGTATTATTAATCATACCTGATAATTTTATAAGGCATATTTGTGAAGAAAAAAAATAAGGTAAAAATATTTTTGATACCAATAGAGATCGTTCATCTTACTAGAAACTTCGTCTTCATTAATTTGGGCACTCTATTTTTAAAAAAAGTAGAAAAAAATCTCCAGTTTTGAAAAAATGAATTTTCTAAATTTTTGTATATAAGTATAAAAGAATTTTTACTTTTAGAAATTAAAAAAGACTTTTTTCTATGGAACACGAAATTTTTTTACTTATTTAAACAATTTTTCATTTTTAAATACAAAATTTTTTTAATCTAAAAGTGAAATTTTTTCTATTTTTTAAAAATAGATATCTTATTCAAAACGGTACCGAAGAGATGGCTCAATTCCCACAACAATGGCCTGGGTTTGCTCAATCGGGGTTTTGGTATCTGGTTCTTAATTATATTTGTGGTGAAAAGGGTCAGCCAGGTTCTCTTCTCTTTTATAATTCCTTTAGCAGGAGAATTTGATAATTCAAGAGCTTTATATATTCTTATAAATCTGGAATTATTTTGTTAGAAATTACATGCCCATTTCCGCGTTGGTCAGTTTTCCAATTTGATGACGTGAGAATATTAGTACAAAATTGATATAGACTAGACAAACTGATTAGAGAAACAGGAAATTTTGAGGCACCCCATTAGTGGATTTTGTTTGGTTATGTTTCACAGAGCAGACTATAGATAATTTGGATATTGAAGATATGTATAAGCTGGCAATAGTGCTTAAGAGAATTAAAAAGCACTAGTTTTATGCTGCAAAATATATACACACACACATACACATAAATAAATATGCATGTGATTAACGTCGAATGTAACATATATATATGAGTATTTCAATATCGAAGTTTCACTAACCATCCCCAAATTATTTTATTAAATTCAAGAGTAATTTGTTAGAATTAAAAGTTGGTATTCAATTTGTCAATTCACAAAAATTCAAGAGATTCATTTTGTTCCATGATATGCAAAGTCTACCAAATGTATACTCACAAAACGTTAAAGTTGTTTATTTTCTTTGTAAATGACACCACAGCCGAACTACCTTAAAATTTTTTTTCTTCTCCCAACTACCAATGCAAAGAGAAGTAGATAAGAAACAATTCTACGTCGTTTTGTTTTTATTTTTTCTCTCTTAAAAAAATGATGAAAGAGATATTAGTATTAAAAAAATAGGTAACATTCGTGATGAGAAAAGGAAAAAAAAGAGAGAGATACACGTTATCACGACAAACATATGTAATACTTACAAATACTTGTATTATGTGTACTCGGGTCAGTACATTTAACGTTTAATTCTACGACATCTAATCATGAAATAGTCAGAAGAGTTGTTTGTTGAACGTTGAAACCCACTACACTATATGCCTCTAGCTAGATTAACTTGAACTTCTTGATGTTTGGCTTACTTAATAAACCTTTTCATAAAATCAATGCCTCTTTCAGCACTCTTTTTCATTGATCAGTTGCAATTACATTTCAGCCTTGAAAAGACAAAGAAAAGACTTCTATACTAGCCGGTACGTTTTTTACTTGTAAGACAATCTACTTCTAGTCCTTGACTTCTGAATTCAACACAAAGCTGGGAAATGCTATGGTCAGGTCCCTGAAATACGGAATACCAAAACCAAATCGAAAACTATGAGATCACTAACATTATTGCAAGAAATAACTTTAAGTAAATCCAAGAAAAGTAACGACATAGGAATTCTGTGAATTAGGACTCACTTTAGGTATGGAAGAGTCATGATCTTAATGAGAGATGGGTACTTTGCCACATACTCCTTCCATTCTTCTTCGTCAATTTTCCCATCCCCTTTTGTATCTACCTCAAGCATCGTCTGTAGAATTAAAACACAGAGAGTATTTAGACAGCATAACAATGTGACTTGTATCAAGTAGTTAAATGTAAAACAATGAATACCTTCTCCACAATCGACTCAATTTCATCATCATTAAGCTTCAGATTCGACTCATTCAAAAGTGCGGACACCATTTCCTTCACCTTTCACAAGTAAAAGAAGCAAATGAAGGCATAGAAGTTGAAGAACTCCAACTTTGCACACTGTTGTTACACTTAACATGCTATCTTATAGCCTATTTTATGGATTCAAACGCATGACATATTGTGCCTTGGGAGAAATTAACAAAACTGCATTTTCAAATGTGAAAGAGAGGAAAATAATTTACCTCTACCTGCTCGATGAATCCAGTCTGCCGCAGATCATATATTCTAAATGCAACTGCAATGGGAGATTTTTACAGTTCAGTGACACATAAAAGAAAATGATAAGGCATTTGGCAAGACGTGGTTTGTATGTCTAATTTTCACATCGCAATAAAAACAAAAAACAAGAAACAGAATGCAAGAACTGAAAAGAATACAAGCATTATGGCTACTTGCAACATGACATGGTGTGTCATACATGAAATTTTGTCTTCTTGAGGAGCATTTGGGTGGAAGATGCTTAATGCTCGAACAAAGTCTCCGAACCCGATAACCCCGTTATGCTTAACATCAAACACGTCAAACACCTGTTGTGGTTTCCATGACAAGATGCAATAAATATCAACGAATTAATACTTTCTTAAGCTACAAGGTGTGCCATTATTTTTTTATCCGAACAGCGAGATATCTTTCCGATATTACGTTGAAATACAGGGTATCGGAATGACTTAGTTAGCAATTCGACATTCGATCAAACATGCAGGTTTACATACCCTGTCTGCAAAAAGGTTCTTCTTTTGGCTGTTACCCAATAGAGCAAGTTGGAATTCTTCCTGGTCATTAAAATGACTTTGCTTAATACATTTTTTTAAAGAAAAATCAAACAAAGAACTGAAAGTCCTACGTTAAAAGACATGAAATATTTACCTTGTGGATACGGCCATCATCTACCATGGAACTGCTTAGTTTCTTGAACAGATCATACAAGGCCTCCACTTCATTTACAGTAACTGTAAAATAACAAAAGTAAATCCCACATTTCTGAAACATAAATTTCAAAGATCAGGGTAAAAGTGCATGGTGCAAAAGTCCCAAAAAAAGTAAAGCAAATTCAATGTCATGTAATTGGTGACCTAAAACTTTCGAATTCTCCTGCAGTATGACTAGTCAAATATTTGTCACGTCAAACGTTTTTCAGGCATTTGATAATAATTTATAGGTATTTAGACCGTCGATTTATTTTTAATTAGGTATCACTTCATAAAAATAGTTCAAATTTTAACGATTCAAATTAATTTGTCAATCATCTAACACATGATAAATTACATATACAGCATGATTAATTTTGTCACACTGGCCTCTTAACCACGATGGCTTTCATATTTGGGCAAGAAACTTAATGCAATTTCAGATTTTTTTTAATACCAGATATTCTTCCTCACATTAGAATCTCAAGATTCCAGACATTTCTGTTAAAAATTCTTAATAAGTGAATAAAAAAAAAAAAGATAATAATACCTAAAAGATGGAAAGGTTCAACTTACAAGCAGTTTCTGAGGCAAGAATGATGGGGTTCTCGTACCCATTTTTTTGCTTCGGAACTACGGTTCCATTGACACAAAAGCAGCTAAACAAGCCACGCATGTTTCAGAATTTCAGATGCAAGAAGACTCTGATTTGATACTAGACCTGTCGATGAACAATAAAGCAAAACACATCAAACTCAAACCTTTGACCAATTCATTGATGCATAAATTTACCGATATCATTGATCAGATTGATAATCAAATAATTTAACCTAGAACGTTACTGATTTAAATGGCAAAGGTTTACAGATCACAATAGTTTGTGAAGATAAATAAAACAGTTTTAGTATACACACCACTTTTTCTTGTTAAAGAGTCTCGGTGAGAGCAAGTTCACTGAAACTTTTCTTGGTCAATAAATTTTGGCCGTAAATCAAAGTACAAAAACAGGATACCAAAAACTCATTTGGTAGAGACAATTTAAAAAAAAAAAGAACATAATTCATACTGTTTTATTCCTTGTGAATATACGAAGAGACCAACAACAACGGAGAACTTAGAAGAAGAAAGAAATTTATGGGGGGAAAAAAAAAGTCAAGCCATATGGTTTGAAGGACCCTTTATGGTTTTTTTCTCTACCTAATATTTTCACCAGAAGAGAAAAAAGAAAATATTCCAATAACGAAAGCACATTGAACCAGACTTACCAAGAGCTAAATAGAGTGCTATTATATGTCTATATATACATATATATGTATATGTATGTATGTATGTATGCATGAAACTGACCTGGGCGGCGGCGGTGGTGCTCTTCAAGGACAAAAGGCTTATCAGTTCATTTTCCACAAATTGAGTTGCAGAACTAAAACTTGGCAATTTACACCACATTCTTCTTCCCTACCTTTTTGTTAATGCTCAGGGTGTCATTTTTATATACTTTTGAGTCTCTTATTTCACTTTCCACCGCTTTGATTTTTCAATGCTTTGATTTGTTCTCCCTTTTCAACTTCTGTTAGTTTCATAGACGTCACATGTTGGATTTAAATTGTTCATTATTTTAAATTATTTTATTATTATTATTATTTTTTTTTTTGAGGAGCATGCGTGGTGGTCCTTCAACATGTTACATGTCAAGCTTTCTTAATTTGCAGCCACAACTTATATTAATAAAAGACAAAAATATTATATTAGTTTTGAAAGGTGAAAAAAGATAAATAAAAAGGAGTTTTTAACTTATCAAGGAAAATGCGGCACGGCTCAGGTGGTCAATTAAAAATTAATATGATTGCTTAATTATGAGAAAGAGCTGTTTAAGTCTACTGATCACCTAGCTCTCTTGTCACCTACAATGCATTGAAACTCGCCTGCCTGTCCTTATGTCCTCCAACACACGGGGAAAATGAGCTCCTAGACATGAATTAAATCTGAAAATTGATAAAATTTTTAAATTTAAGTTAATTAATTTAGTTATAATATTTATTAATAAAAAAATTAAATCTAAAAATTTAGACTCAGACTCCAAATGAATCATATATATATTTGTTTCATCAAATTTAGAAAAAAAAACAAAAAACAAAGAACTTTATATATTTCTTCGATAATAAGATCCGCATATTCTATAATTTTTTACCAATTCAAAATATTATTCTATTAGTGCCATACTTTCTCATATCGACTTTTGTTTATATATTTATTTTTGTCGTGTCACGTCGCAATTTGTAACGACTTTTTCTTTCGTTGCTTACAATACTTGTTAAAAGACGTGGCCGGTGAAAATAAGTTACTCAACTGATGTAGTTGACTTTTCAATAAGAAATAAATTTAATTATGAAGTCTCTCTCTCTCTCTCTCTCCGAAAATAGATGAACAAAGTTATGGTTTTCACAAGACTAGTGACCAATACATGATTTTGAATAATACTTTTCCATTTTTTGCCTCCATTGTTTAGTTTATTAAGAGCAAAATAAAACCGCGGCATTGTTACGGTATATAATAAGTTATTATGATATATAATAAGTAATATACAAAATATTAGATGTACAGTATGTTATATTATAATTTATTATAGTAAGATGTTTTTTCATAAGTGTTTCTATAAAATATTTATATAATAGTAGAAGTTAAATTTTTATATTGCAGCTTTTATTTGTCTTTTTTTTTGGTTGCATATCTCCACTGTAATATAGATAATGTTTAAATTAGAAAGCTAAAACAAATTAAGGAAATTTAAATTTCTAAATAGTTAGATAAATATTATGTTAATTATAAACTGATTTAATTACCTGATTAGTTTTCGTTTTACTGATGATTTTGTTATTCATGTTTCAGTACTGTAATAATAAAATACATCATTATTGTAGTTTATATTAACATTTATATAGTTTTTGAAATAATATATGCTTAGGTAGTGATATATTACCTAGTAGTATTTTTTTTTTTTTAAGGTCTAGTGTTTTTGGATCAATGATATTGTTTTTGGTGCTTGTAATGCTACAACATCTGTTGGGTAGCGATGATAATAGAGGCATGGAATCATTGTCATCAAATATTTTTGAAACAACTACATCTATGAGTGCTTTTCTAGGTCTAAAATAAATTTAAAAAAATTTTTGTTTGGCCTTTTAGTTACTCAATTATAAGTGACAATGTTGTTAAATCTGTATAATCTTCTTCAATTATTAATGCAGAGTATGATTTTTTTTTTATTAGTATTTGAGCTACTCTTTCAAATATGATTACAACTATATAAACAGTCTCATCTTATATGCTTGTATTTAATTTGTACCTGTTGAAGAATACAAAATGTAATTAGCTATTGATAATATATTATATAATTATTTGTAATTAAATTGAGTAAAAAGATATTAGTATAGGGTATTTAATTATATTTTATACCATAGAGTTGGCATTAAAATTAGATGCTCATAAGTTTACACCATCATGCATTCTCTACTTCTCTTACTTGTCTATAACGTTAGTGGCAAGAATTATAATACCAACCTTGTTGTATTTCAAAATGAAATATTGTTGCCCTAATTGTAAATTTGATTCCCTAGATATATACAAATTAGATGTTATTTTTAATTGGAGTGTATAATTCTTTTTTTTTTTTTTATGAATGTTGTTTATTTTCCTTCCTCTCACTTTTTCTCTCTCTCTCTTCTTTTTCTTCTATCTCTCTCTCTTACTTACATGATGCTCCAGATGATCTAATTTATTTAGATCTTCAATCATCTTCTAGTTTTTGTTGTTCAGGTGATTGTATTTATTTTATTAAGGTTGGGACAAAGTCAATGTACTGTGTTGTGTGACAAAATCTATACATGTACTAGGTATAAAGGAATATTTAATTGAGAAGTAGGATTGTTTTCATGCTATTTTAAAAACAAAGGTTTGAAATATCCATTACCTTGTTTGTAATGTCTTCATTTCTGGTATGTCTAAATTTATGTTGTATACGATTGCATCAACGCTAGCAATATATATGTTTCTTGTTTAGTAGAAAATTATAGTAAGTAATCTTTGGGTATGATTATAAAGCATATATATATAATTATTATAGTAGTTAATTACCTTGATATTACTTTATAGTCATTTATGTAAAAATTATTATTATTAGATCATCCATTACCTTCAAAATATTTGTATTAAATCTCTTTGCAATTACTTTCCATAAGATTACCAATTCTAGTAACAACTTTTGATTATCAAAATATGTGATATATGATTTGTTGTTCTTTTATTAATAGAATTTTAAAGCATTACTACATCATCCATTGCCTTCAAAATATTTTTATTAAATTTCTCATTAGTTGCTCTCCAAAAGATTACCAATTCTAAGGATACGAATTCATATACCAACTTTTAATTATTAATATATGTTATATATAAGTTGTTGTTTTTTTATTGATAGATATTTAAAACATTACTACATCAATTGATTGTATTTACAATGAAAATATGACATGTAAGTTGGTATTCAAAAAATTAAGATTATAATTAATATACTCGTATTTGAAATGATATGAAATATTATAAAGTATTATCATTTACAATTTTTAGGTAAAATTTTATATGTTAAAGCAAGCAATGTTTTTTACAATTTAAATATTTTTTTATAGTACTAAATATTTTCATACTTAGATATTCCCATCCAAATATTTAAAAGTGGAATTTTTGTAAGGGAAAATTAGAGTGTATGCCGTAAAAATGAGGGGTGGATTAATTTTTACCAGAATTTAAAAAGTTTTATAGAAAATGTTATAAATTTGATTTACACGTGGTAAATTATTATTTTTTGTTATTCTCTCTCTCTTTCTCCCATCTATCTTTTTCTTTCCTTCACTTTCTCCCTTTGATCCACCATCACCGTCCATGGCAGACGATCCAACACCAAAATCGCAAGATCACGACATCGTGCGGGGCGTCGGTGATTTTGGGTCAAGCTTGTGTGAATGGTCGGCGAAGTCACATCCAGTCCTTGTTGCGATCTCCATTGCAACAACTCTCTCTTTCTCTCTCCCCTTCGCTTCGAAGTCTCACTATGAGCTTTGGTATTTGGCACGAGCTTCCATATAACTCTAATCATGACCTCTTAGCTTTGACGTGACCTCCGATTGCAGTCTTTGCCCTCTGGTTGTGACCTCACAGCTTTGATTGTTGTTTTTTGTTTTTTGAAAATTTTTTTGTTTGTTTGTTTTTTTTTTTTTGGATTTTAGTGGACTTTGTTTTGGTTTATGATTTTTATGGAATTTTTATTTTTTTGGTTGAATTTTTTAGTGTTTCGGTGATTAAATCTGTGTTTATTTATATATTTTGGTGACAGAATCTAAAAAATTCAATGAAATCAAAAGTTTTCAAGCTAAAATTAATAATAAGTATTTTATTTATTATCATGTAATTTTGGTAATGAAAAGATTTTACATTCAATAAATAAAATATTTTCAGAATTACTTGTAGATTGATAAATAAATATTTTCAATTGGTATATGAAATTTTTACGGATGACATATTTTATAAAAAATTTTTGTTCTGTGATAAGAATCATTCCAAAACATAATCTTATGGTTTTTTTTTAAGAATATTATTATAAAACACCGATAATAGTAAGTGCCATCTCTTAATTAATAAAATGTGCGGTATACAGTGGGACCCAAGTGCTTAGCCATGCGTATTTTTCATTTTCTAAAGCTCCCTTTTGAAAAGAACTGACCGGCCTTGCTCAGCTTAATGGGCTTTGAATTTTAGCCCAGCAGGCCAGTTTTGCGGTCCAAAGACCGTTTCAAGTCTCGCAAACTAAACTCCGTTAAGTCCAGAGAAACGCGTTCTAAACTTGTCGACGTTTCTTGCTAACCAAGAGAACGAAACGCAGAGCGAAACTATAAACCCCCCATCGAAACTTCCCGTCGTGCAAAAAATTGCCCTCATCTCGCTGCTCTTCACCACCCCCCGACCATAGCTTAGCTTCCTTCTGCACAAGATAGGAGGAATGTGCTCTCTTTTATTTCCAGGTTAATTTACCCACAAAAAAAAAAATCTCTCTCCCTCTCTTTCATTTTCATTTTCCAAATCAATTTGTTGATCTCCAAATTTCTTTCTTTCTTTAATTTTTTTTCTTTGTTTAGATTTTGATTTATAAAGATTAATTTTTTGAGCAAAATAATGGAAGTGGATTTAGTAACAAGTGGCGTGGCAGAACAAGATTCTCTTGAACTCGATGATTACAGTAACACCGTAAGTTTCAACTTTTTTTTTTTTTGTGTTTAATTTTGATCAAAGAAGATTAATTTTAATTGGTTTTTTCAGAATCGAAGAGAAAGAGGGTGTTACACTGTATATATGCTAGTTTTGGCTACTGGGTTTTGTGGTAATTTCATAAAAAAGAAAAATAATTATTGGGATTTTGATACCGGACAGGAAGCTATAAATTTTGAAGGAGAAAGATGTGGAATTTGTATGGATATCATCATCGACAGAGGTGTTCTTGATTGTTGCCAACATTGGTACGTGAAATTCTGTATATTAAGTCCTTGTGGGAGAGATAGAAGGGTAAAAATATGCGTGTTAGTGTGTGTGTGTAGAATGATATTGATTTTGGGTGTGTTTTTGAGTGCCTATCTTGGTTTATTTGAAAACTAGAATTTTGCATTTTGATTTAGATTTTAACTTTCTCATGGGCTCTAGTTTAGTTGAAGGAATTCTAATTTCTGAACATGGTGTTTGTCAATGTACTTGAAGAAACTTTATGAGGTGGGACGATGCGCATGTTTATGTGGCAGCGGCGGAGTAAGAAAATTTTTATTTGGGGGCGATAAATTAAACTAAAATTACAATACAACTAAAATTACCTTTGATTATCTGTTTGGCAATAAGCAACTGTCCCTGGGCCTTATGTAGCGCGACCTCTAAAATGGAACGGTTATTTCTGAGTTTCCGTGCGTTACTTATTTTTTCCTATGATATTCTGGTTTGGCAATTAGGGCTGTTTAATGTGACTTTTCAGGTTCTGCTTTGTTTGCATCGACAATTGGGCTACTATTACAAACCTTTGCCCGCTTTGCCAGAATGAGTTTCAATTGATCACTTGTGTTCCAGTGAGTATGCGAATGAACACGTATATTTCTCCTTTTTTCTAGTAGCATTTATGTCATCATTGGTTTGCACATCTAAGCATATAGAGTATTTTTTTTTTTTTTTTTTTTCATTTGCACAATCTATTTCAAAAGTTGTTCTTTCCTTTTTGGTGATTCTCACCCTTTATCAGGGGTTTTTTAGTCATCTAATTCAGAAGTTGTTCTTTCCTTTTGTGGTCATTTAATTCTTCTTTGGGATTTTTTAGTTGGGTTTAAAGATCGTGATGCTTTAATGTGAAGGTATATGATACTATCGGGACAAGCAAAGATGATGAGGACTCATATTTCAGGTTCTTTGATTCTTTATTTGTTTTTTGGGGGACTGATTTGTCACCATTAATCATCACTTTATGCCAGGATTGCATTTTCTTAATTTGACAAGCGCTTACTGTTGCTCCTGTATACTATTACCAATCTTAGGTTTTAGCAGAGGCTAATTTTTTGTCTGCTGGGTTCTGCAGAGATGATGATTGGTCCATTGAAGGGAAGAATAACACTCTCTCTTTTCCGTCATACTATATTGACGAAAATGTAAGCCTTTTGGAAAAGCCGTTATCTTAGTTTTTGTTTTGTATTCTTAATTTTAAGTATCTGTTATTTAATGTTATTTTTCTGCTTTTAATCTGCTATTGCTTTCGTCTTCAACTTTATATTTTAGAGTGTGTTTCACCTAACATCAAATTCTTGTCTACCTTACAATTTTTAGGCAGTTATCTGCTTGGATGGAGATGGTTGCAAAATTCGTAATGGATCAGCAACCACTGAGGGAGATTCCAATCTCGATACATCGATAGCCTGTGATTCCTGTGATCTATGGTACGTTCCTATCCATACCTTTCCCCCCCTATTATCTGTTTACATCAGCATTTTTAATCTTCTACATTATATTTGACATCCTATGATTCTGACCATTGAGACAGGTATCATGCTTTCTGTGTGGGATTTGATCCTGAAGGAACGTCTGAGGCTGATAGTACTTGGTTATGCCCAAGGTATGTCAGAGAGGGATGATTAGTTCTATGAACTGCTAAAATCAATGAGAATTTTTACTCTTTGGGTGTATATTTATGTATATAAACATTCATCTTGCAACGTGAGTAGTAGCACCAGGTATTGCAATATTTGTTTAATTAATGGATCCCCTCTCTTGTCTTGCATGAGATAATTACACAATTCAGCTTGGTGAGAGTTATTTCACAAATTTTAGCGAGTAATAATTTTGTCTAGTATGAGACATAGACAGTGTAGCTTAAGTGCTGCGGGGTAATCAAGTTTCTCTCTTAGTAGGATTCTAGTTCTCGTCTTTTCATATTTTAACTTTATTATTTGCATTTTTCTTCTAGGTGTGTCGTGGATGAGCTGCCACCCAAACCAGATGGAAATTTGGAACAGGCGTCTAACAACCCATCTGGTTCTGGAAATGCAAATATGGAGAGTTTATCTGAGGACACGTACTCTAGAAAGGTGTCTATTTCTGTTGCGGACAGTGGCGAAACTGCTATTGTTGTCTCTATGGTTGGAGGAAATAAATTGACGGAAGAACCACAGGAAAGTGTTCTGCCAACTGTTGAAGTTGATAAAGACTTGAAAACTCAAACTTTTATGTTGACTTGTGAAGGATCAAATCAGAAGCTAACAACATCATCTGAGGAAAAATCTATAGCTCAACCAATCTTGAAGGCACGGGAGCTTGAACTGTCTTTATCATGTGACGTGTCTGCTAGTTTTCCTTCTGGTTGTTTGGTGAACAAGGAAGTTATGGTAGGTGCTGATCAATCAATGAATGAATATAGTAACTCTGGTAGCGTTAAAAGTTGTTTTGGAGAGTTAGTCAATGAATCACAGACCAATAATCCTGTAATGGGTCTTCATCTTGGTCTATCCGTTGGCACATTCTTGTCAGGTAATTTTGCACATAACATCTTTCTGCAACCCCCGCCCCAAACCCCCACAACCCCAGCCCCACCCCAAAGGCATTATAGTTCCATAATTAAATTGCAGATTATATTGTTTTTTTGCGTATGCTATTGAGTTAGTGTTTATAATTATTAATGTGCTTCTAGTTGATGAAATGAGCAACAATGTTACTGAAGATCAGATCAATGAAGGTTTAATGCAGCACAAGTTTTCAGAAGAGAATACATCTGGAGGTAGGAAATATTATTTAGGATTTGAATAAAATTATTTATGTGGCGCCTGTCTCTTGACACTGTGTCAGTACTGAAATGTATTTTTTAGCTGAAAAATCTGTAGAGGATGCTGACAACGATGCGGCTGGAATTACTGGTGTGAAAAGAAAGCATTCAGATTGCAGGTATTCTATTGTTCAAATGTATCGTCCGTTTCTTAGAACCCTTACAGATTTAGCAATTAGTACTTATCAATGCGTTGTCAGGTTCACCATCCAATTCCTTATCACATTTTGCCCACTTCAATTGCTTGAAATTGATCATTTCTCTTTATTTCTGATTTATGTTGCCTCTGTTGATATTATTTTGAATCTCGAAAAGGGTTTTCCTTTATTTGATCATTTTTATTGGAAAGATGTGGTGGGGGGGCTCATTGTCTGACTATGCTAGTTTTGTTTTGTTGTTCTGCTTTCTTTCTTTTATATCTGCCTGGTTTTGTCCCTTTTCTGCTGGTTTTGTGAGGGTGTCTTATCCTCACCTCCTTTGTGATCGATTTTTGTCAATGAAAGGTCCTTTCTTACCGGGAGAAAAAAAGGAGGGGGGGTTGGTGTTGAAGATTATTTCTCTGGATGCCCTGTATCTGGCCTGCTGGGCTGGGTCCCCCCCTTTTTTTCCCCCCCTCTAGAGACATGCTCGCATGCAACAAAACTTGCATGTTCTTAGCTCTCCTTGTATATGTCTTATTTAGCAAAGGATTCATTTTAATTGTGCTTAAGGTGTGGACTCTTTTCAATTGAAGTTCTTAGGGCTTGGTACTCAATGCAAATAGCAAAAAATTCTGACTTTGATTTTGTTGTTTTTGGTGTAATTGTTAGTGATCAGATTCATGCAAATGCTAATGTGGATGACAAAACTAAGATTGAGACTGAAGCTTCTTCAAAGAAAATGAGAGCTGAGGGACGGATTCAACCAATTTTGCCCAAAAACGAGGTCATTGTATCAGCTTCAGATGGTTTGGAAAATGTCCCCATGGTAGCAGTTCCGAGTGATGACAAGTTGAAATGTCTTTCTGAACAGGAGACTGCCGCTTCTGAAATAATGAGTATTGTTAAGGGCACAAACCGTAGACCTTCCAAAGGACTTAGATCTCGTGATACAGATGGTAAAGCATCAAAAGAACTAGAAACTATGGCTGGATTGAGAGTGAAAAAGATCATGAAGAGAGCTGCTGAGGACAAGGAGTCATCCATGGTAGTTCAAACACTAAGAAAAGAAATAAGAGAGGCGGTTCGCAACAAATCTGTAAAAGATTATGGTGAAAGCCTTTTTGATCCGAAGCTTCTTGTTGCCTTTAGGGCTGCTGTTGCTGGACCCAAAACGGAATCTGCTAAGACATTAGCACATTTGGCAGTGAAGGCAAAGAAGTCAATGTTACAGAAGGGCAAGGTACGTGAGAATCTGACAAAGAAAATCTATGCTCATTCCAACGGAAGACGAAAACGTGCATGGGATCGTGACTGTGAGATCGAGTTCTGGAAGCATCGCTGCCTACAGACTTCGAAGCCCGAAAAAATTCAGACTTTGAAGTCAGTTCTTGACCTTCTAAGGAATGGTTCCGAGAGCACAGAAACAGTACAAGGGTCCAAAAGACAGGCTGCGGATCCAATTCTTTCTCGGTTATATTTAGCAGATACGTCTGTATTCCCACGAAAGGATGACATCAAGCCTCTTGCAGCTCTTAAAACTTCTGGTGATTTAGATGTGAGCAACAAACAGCCCACCTTGAAGGAAAAACATTTGAAGTCATCTCTTGATAATTCAAGCTCTACACAAACTGATAAGGGTCAGTCGAAGGTTGCGAAAAGGAGCAATGCTAGTACAAGCCCGAAGGATAATGCTGCTTCTAGTAAAATACAACTAAACAGACACATAGATGGGTCGTCACTTTCTTCATTAGGCAGTTCCAAATCTAATATCCATAAAGAAGCTGCTGTGAAATCTGAGGATATAAAAAGTGATAAAAGAAAATGGGCGTTGCAGTTTCTTGCTCGAAAAACAAGTGGTGGAGGTGAGAGTGTGGCGAGTGGAAAACAGGAAGACGTGGCTGTCCTTAAAGGAAATTATCCTTTGCTAGTATGTAGTAAGTTATATTCAAAACTGTTGCTTTATGCCAACGGGTTCTGCATGTAATATTATTTTACTTTGTGATGTCTCTGAGCAGGCTCAACTACCAATAGACATGAGACCGGTTTTGGCACCTAGTCGTCACAATAAAATCCGCATGTCGGTGAGGCAGGTATGCACCTTTGAGCATGTAAAAGTCAATGGCCTTTAGTTTTGGACGTTGGATGGATTGAAAGGCATTTTCAAGAAAACAGTGAAGGAGAAAGTATTAGCTTAGTCATCTTTATGCCAAACATTTTCTGCATTAATTGTTCTGGAGATTTGAGACCTCTCACTTAAGCCACATCATTGCTTGCTCTTATGGCACAGATGTGATCATCACTACCACCTTCATCAAAATTGCTACCACGCCACCGCTCCATAACTTCAACTAATTCGGAGCATCATAATGTCTCCATTTTTTGATGAATATGGTAGTGATGATCACAGGTTATTGTTTTGGGTTGAATAGTACGATATGGAACCAAGAAGGGATGATTTTCTCAATTTATTCATGTTGCATGCCACATGGACTACGGCCATTAGATCTGGACTGGACACATATTCTTTAGCCGTCAACATCTGAATTTAATGCAAAAAAATCCATTTCTAAGTGATAAATATCTACCAACCTGAAGTAACAGAATACCATCAGTCCAGAAAAGTTAAAGAAAAACCAAAAAGAACTCTCAAGTCTTCGATAATTTTTCTTACTAAATAGGCAGCGGTGTATGTTAGATTTTATTTGGATCCTAAACTAGCTCACAAACTCCTTGGTAACGTAATAACTTTTCATTTGCTAATTTGAAGATTTTATTTATTGATCCTGGTATCAACATATTGTTTAGGCACAGCTCTACCGCCTTACAGAGCACCTTTTGAGGAAGGCAAATCTTCCGGGCATTCGAAGAACTGCAGAAACGGAGTTGGCTGTGGCTGATGCAGTTAATATAGAAAAGGAGGTTGCTGATAGGTCAAACAGCAAGCCAGTATATTACAATCTGTGTTCCCAGGAGATATTGCATCGATCAGAAAACAAGTCCAGTACAGGCACAGAAGCTGATAGCTTGTCCAGCAAAGTCGCAGAGATGGATAGCTCATTGCTGTCTACAAATCCTTCTAATACATCAGAACAATCTGGAAATGAACTTTCTACCGATCCTATAATTCAAGAAGCATTGAAAAATGCCGGTCTTCTCTCTGATTCTCCACCAAATAGTCCCGATCAAAGGATGGAAGTTCAGCCTGATGACAGTGGAACCTCCGTAAACGTCAGAGTTGATGGGCCTGAGGATATATTTGAAATGGACAATGATGCAGATTTGGATATTTATGGAGAGTTCGAGTATAACTTGGATGATGAGGACTATATTGGTGTTAGTGCCACAAAAGTCACCAACGTACAACAAGAAGAGGGTGCATCGAAAATGAAATTAGTCTTCTCGACTCTACACTCTGAAAGACCAAGTACAACTTCTGATGTTGAAAAGAAAGAGAATATGGGGAATGCTGAAGAACCAAACAATTCATCCTCTACGTTCGACAAACACGTTGATGTGGGGCTCATTAACTCGGCAGTTGAGGGTGGGACCGGCAATTCTTTGGTTCCTTCAGAAGCATTATTTGGTAAAGAAGGTGAAGAGCCTTCGGTTGCAGAATGTGAAGAACTATATGGCCCGGATAAAGAACCAGTTATCAAGATATTACCAGAACGAGAATTGACAAAGCTTTATGGGTTAAGTGATGCAGAAACTGTTGCTGAAAATGGACGTTCTATCGATTGTGTGCCTAATGAAGCAATAGGTCATAACTCCTCCGCTGGAGAAAGTACTTCAAACCGGTCTGAAATGAATGAAACCACTTGTCAGAGGGGGAAGAAATCCAATGCAGACTCTGACAAACGGCTGGACAATTCTATATTTAAGAAGGTCAAACCCAACCACTTTTTGTCAGTTGTTCTGGTCTGTTATTATGCTTGTTTCGATGGAGTGTTTTGCTTTTGTTTCTCATCTGTTTCCCACAAATATTCTTTTCCAAACAGGTTGAAGCCTACATCAAAGAGCACATAAGGCCACTGTGCAAAAGCCGAGTAATCACAGCTGAACAGTATAGGTGGGCTGTGGCAAAAGCAACCGAGAAGGTTATGAAGTATCATTGCAAAGCCAAGAACGCAAATTTCCTGATAAAGGAAGGCGAAAAGGTGAAGAAACTTGCGGAGCAATATGTTGAGGCTGCGAAGCAGAAGGAAAAAGGTAATTCTCCTTGAGGGCACGGCCATGGCATTGTTATTATTCAGATTCTCCGTGTCTTCTATCGCCTTTTTCCCATTGTTTGAAGCTTGTGCTCTCCCACTAATTGTTGTACCTTGTAGATAGTTACTTGTTCAACTAAGTTGATAATGGAAAACAGGCTTTTGTTTTCATGATCCTCTGCTTATGCGCCCGAGCCATTTATCAATAAAAGGGACTGAGTCGATTCTTGACATCAATAGGCTGGGCAAAAAATGGACTAAAAGAAAAATGAAAAATTTATGGTAGGAACTATGCTTTTGCTCTGCCAATATGTATTGTATTGCCATTTTAGTCATTGGATAAAGTTTTCAACGTATTGCATTTAATATAAATATTTATAGATTAAACCATTTTAAAAGTTTAATATAACAGATAAAGCAACAATATATATTGAAAGGATAAAAATACAGTTCTCGAAGTTATCAAAGGAAAATATTACAGTTGAAATTCTCGAAGATCACCTAGTTTCCTGGACTAATTTACCCCCATTGTAGTCGGGGGCTTCAAACAACGTGAGTGACTATACCTGGATATAAGAATTAAAATGTCGTTTGTTTTCAGTATTGTATTTAAGTGTAATATAATTTCAATCAAATGTAAATGTATTATATTTAAATATTAATCATATCATATTTTAAATCTAATACAATCATTATTCATTATTTTATTATTTTTATTAATTATATCGTATATTTTCTTTCTCTTTCTCTTTTTCTCTCTATTTTTATCTATCACATCATATATTTATTATTTAAATATAATTTAAATAATTTTCATCTAAATAAACATGTTTTTCTTCAAAATGTAAATTATATTCAATACATTGTATTCAAACATGATGTAAATATAATACGTTTAACCCATTGAATCTAAAGATTAAGATATGAACCTTGGCCAAATGGATTGTTTGTTTATTCATGTTCAAAAGGTTGAAAAGAAAGGGTTCACCTAAGTTCAAGGCATTTGCCAGTTGAAATGTTGACACTATCCTTAATAATGGGAAAGAAAGAGACCCACGTAGAATATATCTTTTGATGTGGATATTTTGAACTTTTATCCATTGAATATTTTAGGACTTAGAAGGTTTTTAATGTTGTAACACCATAAAACGATTCACAACCTTCTCAAAGTTAAACGATTTGAGTTTACTACAAATAAGTTTGAGTTAATAATGAGTTGACATAATTAATATAATTAATAAATATGTCATATTTAGATTAATTTATCTAATTCAATCTAATATGAATTAATATGATCAATAATATGTGTCATTTACAATGCAAATAATATGATATAATATAAATGTTAATATGATTTATAAATTATACGAATTTTTGAAAGTTTCAATTGTATTCCTTGAAAATAAAAAAGAAAAATTGATTAATAAACATATTAAACATGTCTTAATCGTCTTGAATAAATCATAATTAATAGAAGGGTCAATGCACAAAGATCCATGAGAACAATGCATTTTAAAATTTGGGAGGTAAAGCGTCATAATGATTATAATGATCATAGTTCATGAGGAATTTTTGTAATTAATCCTAAAATTTAGGCCATAATTAATTGAAAATTAAAATTTTGAGGACAACTTGGTAATTCATTAACAATTCGGGGGCCAAATCACAAAATCCCTTAAGACAACGTTAAGCAAAAAAAAAAAAATGAAAATCCAAAACTTGGGACCTCACTGAAAACAGTACTCGGCGAGAGAGAGAGAGAGAGTGACCATTGTCTTTCTACCATTAATAAACCCCGAAAGTTCTCATAAACCCTAAAAATGGAGACGAGAAGAAGTTGCCACAACACTGGCAATCCCAAAATTCTGTAAACTTTTCTCTCTTTTCCACTTCGACGATGACTTCCATTGACATTCGCTTATCTCCAAGGATAATTTACCTTCCGAAAATCCAAACTCGCCGCCATGGATTTTACTCCATATCCAGAACTCACTTCAATGGTTTCAATTTTATTCGGATTGTTGGGCCGCACCCTCACCCGCACCCGCTTTTTCTCAGCCGGTCACCGGCCGTCTCGTGCCAATCGAAATCCCAGCCCTCATTACTGGCCGGTAACGCTAGCAGCAAACCGAGTGACAAAGATTTTGTGGCTAGGGTTTTGAAGGAGAATCCGAGCCAGGTTGAACCGAGGTACTTGATTGGTGATAAATTTTATACCTTGAAGGAAAAAGAGGATTTGGGCAAGAATTCTGATAACAGGGTTTTTAGTTGCTTAGTGAAAAGGTTGAATTCAATGTTTAATTCGAAGAAATTTTCAGGTGAGAGGCCAAATGAGAATGTGAGGGATGTGAAGAATGATAAGAATGAGGGAAATGTGTATTTGAAGGATATTTTGAGGGAGTATAGAGGCAAGCTTTATGTGCCCGAGCAAGTTTTCGGGACTGAATTATCGGAGGAAGCGAAATTCGAGAGGGATTTACAGGCATTGCCCAAGATGAGCTTTGAGGATTTTCTTAAAGCTATGAGGAGTGACAAGGTCAAGATGTTGACTTGGAAGGAGGTTACCAGTGTGGCGAATGGTGAAGGGTATCGGGATGTCATCGTTGAGTTGAAGGAAATCCCGGGGGACAAGAACTTGCAGAGAAGAAAATGGTAAAACAAAATTGGCTGACCATTTGATTTCCTGGGAAATTTGGGATGTTAATGTGAAGTTAATATTATCATGTGCATTTTTATTTTTTTCAGGGCTATGAGGCTGGATGAGAATCAAGCTCTGGATCTGCTCGAGGAGTATACAGGTCCGCGCTATCAAATAGAGAAGCAAACTACGGTGAACAATCCTACAACTCAGCTGAGCTTGCTTAGTTAAATATGGACTTGTCACAAAGATTAGTTAATAGTTATTGAATCAAATTTTTTTTTTAATTTTCAAATTAAAAAGAATTGAATTAAAGAGTAGTTGGTCATTAACTTTAAATTGGAATTAGTTTGCGAAGGATATCAAGGTTTTAATCTGAGATTACTTTTTTGTAAGACAGAACAATACACGTGTGTAATACACTGCGGGACATTAAATTAGAAAATTACGTGGTATTTTTATTTCCCCTGCCCGGTCCAATATGCATATTTTCACTCACTGCTTTGATTTGTGCTACAGTCTTGGGTTGGAAAATTACCAGAGGTCCCTAGTCCAGTGGCATCTTCACTATCCAGCAGAATCATGGTGGAGCTCGGAATGGTGACAGCTCTAATGGCTGCTGCTGGTGTTGTTGTTGGAGGGTTCCTGGCTTCGGCAGTATTTGCTGTTACCAGTTTCGTCTATGTGACAGCTGTATATGTTGCATGGCCTGTAGTTAGACCATTTATCAAATTTTTCTTTGGCGTCATCTTCAGTATTTTAGAAAGAGTCTCCGATAATATAGTTGAATTTTTCAGTGATGGAGGCATCCTCTCTTTATTTTCTCGGTTTTACACCTTTGGTGGTGTATCTGCCAGTATTGAGGTGTTAAAACCAATTACACTTGTTCTTTTGACCATGGTACTCCTTATCCGTTTTACACTCTCAAGAAGACCTAAGAACTTTAGGAAGTGGGTAAGTGTTGCTTATTTTGCTCTATATTGTCTCATTTTCCATGCATTATCAAGTTTTCCAATCTCATGCATTTGACCATAAATGCTTACAATTGCAGGATCTGTGGCAAGGGATCGATTTTTCTCGATCTAAAGCTGAAGCTCGTGTTGACGTTAGTTTTTTTAGTCTATTCAGTTTGCAACTGTATCTTAATCTCCAATTTCTTGGAAAGTTTCTTTAAGATCCATATTGAAATTCTTTTAGGGCTCAACTGGCGTTAAGTTTAGTGATGTGGCAGGTATTGATGAGGCAGTGGAGGAACTTCAAGAGGTATATAATACTTTCCAGTCTCTCACATAGAATTGCTTGTTACAGTGGCTGTATCATTGTCTAATAGATATGTTGTTACATATTTCTTTTCACTTTTGTAATTCTTTATCTACAAATTTTCACATTGACTTGAGAAGGAAATTTTGGAAATTTCCAAGCTATATTGATGAAGGAACAATAAATTTACGTCTACATATTTCTGTTTCCGAGTCTAATTGTGGCTGTACCCAGGATTGTCTCATTTCAACAACCATCCATTTTTATGAATAATTAAGTTATTGACACTTGTATACCCTGTTTATTAGTTGGTGAGGTACTTGAAGAACCCTGAACTCTTTGATAAAATGGGAATAAAGCCTCCACATGGGGTACTTTTGGAGGGCCCTCCCGGATGTGGCAAGGTTTGTTATTCTGTTCGGTTTTGTAAATTATTGGATCACATTATGTCTCACAAGTCTTAAGATTACCTGCATGCTTTCAGACCCTGGTTGCCAAGGCCATAGCTGGTGAGGCCGGTGTTCCATTTTACCAAATGGCTGGATCGGAATTTGTTGAAGTTTTAGTTGGTGTTGGTTCTGCTCGTATAAGGGATCTATTCAAGAGAGCCAAGGTAATTGTACTGATTTTCCTTTGTCTTGGTAATTTAAAGTTGAGATGATTATTTCCAAGTAATTTTTTGTCTACACTCAATATTGAAAAATAAATAAAAAAATAAAAAAACCCACTTGCATATATCTTCTTGTTTGTTTATTGTGATCGGAGAATTCTTTATTCTACAATGCATACATTAGATCACTTTAAGGCAGAATGTTATTCTCTCTGTGCAGGTAAACAAACCATCAGTTATATTCATTGATGAGATAGATGCATTGGCAACTAGGTACGAGAAACTTCTACCAATGATTTATTTGGTGAATGAAAGTATCCTCAATAAGTTTGCTTAATGTTTGGCAATGATCTTATTATTAATATAAAATGAGACTCAGCATAGAGGTATATGCTATTTATCATAAGCTGGTGGGGCATCATATATTGGACGAAGCTCTGGTAACTTTGTGTTTGGGAACTGAATCATAATTTACATCAATGAACTATCATAGTTGTGGCCTCCATTTTCATGAGAATAGTGTCAACATGGTGTGGAGCCAAACAACTTGATCATGGTGGTTGAAAGTGATCTGAAAAATATGTCAATGACGCTTAGAAATTTTAGTATAATGCAAAGTGTTGGCTATTGAGAGACACTAATAAATTTTAATATCACATTCATAATTTAAATGATTGTGGGTTTGTCTCTACGTGGCCAGGCGTCAAGGAATTTTCAAGGAATCCACAGACCACCTTTACAACGCTGCTACACAAGAAAGGGAAACTACATTGAACCAGCTTTTGATTGAACTTGATGGATTTGATACGGGAAAAGGTGTTATATTTTTAGCTGCTACTAACCGCAGGGATTTGTTAGACCCAGCACTTCTTCGACCAGGTCGATTTGATCGTAAGGTTTGTTTCTATTCTGGAAGTGACATGCTTTTAGCAAGTCTTTCTCATTTGAAAAGGGTGAAAAATAAGGGGAAGGGGACAGAATAGCAAGCTACTTTTGTTTATTCAAGGGGATTCTGTTGTCTTGCAGATAAGAATTCGGCCTCCTGCTGCAAAGGGGAGACTGGAGATTTTGAAAATTCATACGAGCAAAGTGAAAATGTCTGAATCTGTTGATCTCTCCAGCTATGCGCAGAACTTGCCTGGTATCGCTTGTCTTCTGTTGAATTAACATTATTGTTTTGAGGGTTGCAGTTATTTATTTTAAGTTTTCAGGGTGGACGGGAGCAAAACTGGCTCAGCTGGTCCAAGAGGCCGCACTTGTAGCTGTAAGGAAGGGGCATCAATCAATTCTTCAGTCGGACATGGATGATGCAGTTGACAGACTAACCGTAGGACCTAAACGTGTTGGAATAAATTTGGGTCATCAGGGACAATGTCGTCGAGCTACTACTGAAGTAGGAGTTGCTCTAACTTCTCATTTGCTCAGGCGCTATGAGAATGCCAAAGTTGAACCCTGTGATCGCATTTCAATTGTCCCCCGTGGTCAGGTCCTTATTCTTCTCCTTACCATTCTTAATTTTTCCACCTGGTCTGTTAATTGTCTGTTTTCGTTGTAGTTTCTATTATATATAAAATGCTTGTAGTGATTGTTATTTTTGTTTACCAGTTACTTGACGTATAATCTGCAGGATAGCTTCACATTACAGTGCTTTAATTTATTGATGTTTTTGAGTGGAGATTTCGGTTATTGTTTACCTTGTAACTGTTGGAAGTCATCTGTGCAGACATTATCACAAGTTGTGTTTCACCGACTTGATGATGAATCATACATGTTTGAGCGCCGGCCACAGTTGCTGCATCGCCTTCAGGTTTGCTATTTTTGGATCAATAGTGCTTTCTTTCTAAACTGCATCATATTATTTTACGGAGTTCATCTCTACAGGTTTTACTTGGAGGGAGGGCTGCCGAAGAGGTCATATATGGACAAGACACATCAAGGGCATCAGTTGACTACCTTGCAGATGCATCTTGGCTTGCCCGTAAAATTTTAACCATGTCGGTCATCCTTCCTCTCGAATTCTTTTGCTCCTGATTCATTTCATTTCTCATTATCAGATTCTTCCTGTTCTTACAGATGGAATTTGGAGAATCCAATGCGCATACATGGGGAACCCCCACCTTGGAGGAAGAAGGTAAAATTTGTAGGTCCAAGATTGGACTTTGAAGGATCACTCTATGACGACTATGGCCTAATCGAACCGCCACTCAACTTTAATCTTGATGACGAAATTGCTCAAAGGACGGAAGAGCTAATACTTGACATGTATGAAAGGACGCTTTCTCTGCTTCAGAGGCACCATGCAGGTTTACTCAAAACTGTAAAGGTAGTTTTCTTTGCATGCTTGTTACATTAAGTCCTTCCGAAATTGTTATTTAGATTAGAGCTGTGCGCTCCATGATATTTTGCGATGCAGGTTCTTCTCGATCAGAAGGAAATCAGTGGTGAAGAAATCGACTTCATCCTGGACAAATACCCTCCACAAACACCAGTTAGTCTACTTCTCGAGGAAGATGATCCCGGGAGCCTGCCATTCATCAGACAAGACGAAAGCCGTGAAATAGAGTATGCCCTCGTTAACCAATCGAAAGAAGAAACCCTCTGAAGGACACAGCTGATTGTTTGATAGTTCTGCCCGGGCTGTTTATACCTTTGCTTTGGATGGGCATGAAATCACTTATTTGCATGTCATAAATTTTGGTCTATTTAGCTGAGAATATATGTATTCATTTAAAGCTTTAGTTACCCGGGGTTAGTTTGAAGTTATACTTTTGTATTTTGCAATTGTAAAATTAACATCAACATGAAGTCCATATTATCCATTTGAGTTATAAAATGAGAGAACTTTTTTGCAACTCCATTTCCATTATTTGCATGCAATGATAAGGAGCTACAAATTTATTGATTAAATCAATAACAAGTGACCAATACAATTTAAAGAAGAGGAAAAGAGCATAACTTATAATCCGTGTGATCCTCCTTTCACCAGGAAGAAAGACGTGCTCCTTTTTAGTTCTCCTTTTCTTTCTAAAGAAAATCTTAAAATCGTTTTAATAATTTTCATGAACAAAATTCACGTGGGGCTTAACTTGGGATAAATTAATAGTATTCATTATTAAACACGTTAATGTCAAAAATTTAAAAATAATAAAATAAATAATAAAAACTCTAAGCCGCTCTTCTTATATATGGTTTTTTTTTTTTTCTTCTGAACAAATTTTGTATAGATACAAAACAATACTGTTATCTTTCTTGGCTAATTTTTTTTGTCTGTAAGCAAATCAACAAAGTGGGCTTTTGTAGTCAATCAAAAGGGAAGTTTAAAAAGATTTAAAAAAAAAAGGAAGTTTAACAATTAAAAAAAAAAACTCAAAGGAAGTTTAAAAAGTAAAAAAAAAAAGGGGAGTTTAACAAAAAAAACTTATTTCATCTTTACTATATATTAAAAAAAAATACTGCATTCACCTTTAAAAAATACAACATGATGTTAAAAATCACTGGTCTTGTGAGTTTAAATTTTTTTTTTGGTTATTAATTCTAATATCTAACTCGTTAATGTTTGTTTAGTTCATGAGTTGAGTTTAAAATGGAATAAAATTTTTATATTTAAGTTGGTTGACTTATTTATAATTTTTGTTTACTTTTTAAAAAAAAAAAACTTAACTTAAAAATTTAGATTTGCATCAGTCATCCAAACAAGCCCTTAAGCCTCATTTGTTTTTCGCATTACGTTAAAACGTAATGTAATTTTTATCTAACCGTAAAAGTATTATATTCAAATGTCAATTATGTTATATTTTAAATCCAATATAATCATTATTTAACATTTAACTTTCTTTACTATTTTTATCAATTATATTACGTATTCTCGTTTTCTTTATTTTTATTAATCACATACCATATAATATAATTTAAATATTTTTTATTCCAACATATATTACAAATATAATATAAATAACTTTTTTTCAAATATAAATTTTATTGAATATATTGCATTTATATATATTGCTTTGCCACGTCCCGTTAGTTTAAAAGCTTGGTCGCCTTGTTGTGCGCCATTCAAGCACCAAAGAATGGTTTCCGCAAGAGTTGGAGTAAGTTAGCCACAGACCAAATAACATGTTTTTTGCAGTTCCACTTTCTTAGGAAAGACAAGACTCTCTCTCTCTCTCTCTCTCTAGCTTGTGATGAAACAGCAAGAGGCACCAAAAAGGCAAATCCCATCAAGCTCATCAACGTCAAGCCTTGTCCTTGTGTACGGATGAGAGATGAAGAAGCCTCGTAATGGTTATTCCTTACATGTAAAATGCCGTAACACCAATACCAACAACATTAAAAAATGCAATAAAAAAAAGAGGAAAAGCTTGTACGAGCTCTCTCTTTCTTTGATTCTCTCGCTTTGGTGTCTTGTTTTCTTGTGCTACCCTAATCTTGGCCTCGGCCAAGGAAATGGAGGTAACTTCTTTTTACCTTTACTTTTTCTTTTTTAGGACCCATTTTTCTGTCTTGGATTTTAGTGCTTATTTTTGAAAATTTTATGTTTTGTGCACATGTATTTAGTATTTGTCCAATACCCATTTTACGTTTTCATACTTAGGGCAAAAAATCTGTACTTGAAATTTGTTTGTTCTTTGAGATAAGCAAATGAAGGGAAAGGAACCATGAAGTTTAAGCTTTTTCTAATTTTGACTGCTTAGACCCCGAGGCAATGAAATAGTTGATGAAAAATGGACCAACAGGCAATAGTGGTTTGAGACTGTTAGTTAGTTAACTAAAAATCAGTTAAGAAGGGTTAATATTGTGTTTAAACACCAAAACATGTTCAGAAAAAGAAGAGTTTTTGATTGACATAGTTTGGTCCTCTTGATTCTATGGTATGTAGTCCAGTTTAATTACTAATGTACATGGAAAGCTATCATAATTAAGTGCTTTTTTTAGTTGAGAATATCACAAAGTAGTGTTTCTAAGGTGACGACAACACTTTCGAATACGCCGCAGTCCCTCTCGATGTGGAGGACTCAAACAAAATCAAATCCATCAGAGAGTGATTATTAATTTAATTAACTTACTGATGGTTTATGCTAGCTATGTTTGTCTCTAGAACTATTAGGTAAAGCTATGTGTTATTTCTTTTGGTGCATTTCGTATTTCTCTCCAATGAACGGAAAAGTTAATGCCATTTGGTTGATGTCTTTTCTTTGTAGAGACTTTGAAGAATATGATAGGTTTTTGTGTTTTGCAGACTCAATTCTAGTATAATCAACAAATTCTCAATCTACACTTTATACCATATTTCCTTTCAAAGTGTTATATTGACCCAAGCTTGTGTTCTTCAGGGAATTTAATTCCTGATAACAGAAGCACAATTTGCCCTATTCTTGGCAGTTCTCAGCTCTGTGACAATGTAAATTCCTATGCGGAAAATGGAAGCAACAAACATTCAAATGGGATGGTTTCAGAGTTTAATAACTCTAAAATCGGTAACAACTCTAGCTACCAGCAGAATTCTTCTTCCTCCAAGTTTTCGGTCCCTGAATCGAACGGATTAGAAGTAGTTTGGGGTGCGTTGGGATACAGTGCTTTAGTATGTGAAGTACAGAAAAGACAAGAAGAACAGAGGGTAATTGGAGGAGAACAACTTCCCAATGGAAGTTTTCTTCATCCCACTTATCTCAACCTCGACGAGTTTAGAAACATATCGAGACAAGAAAAGGGTCACGAAATGCCTACTCAGCTTGTTAACATAACCCACAGGCTAGAACCAGATGGAGCTGAATACAATTACGCCTCGGCGTCTAAGGGTGCGAAGGTGGTGGCTCATAATAAGGAAGCTAAAGGACCGAGCAACATACTTGAAAAGGATAATGACAAGTACCTAAGAAATCCTTGTTCTGTGGGAGGAAAGTTTGTCGTGATTGAGCTTGCTGAGCAGACTTTAGTTGATGTTGTCAAAATCGCAAACTTTGAACACTACTCTTCCAATTTCAAGGAATTTGAATTGGCCGGAAGTTTAAGATATCCAACTGAAGTGTGGTGCCCGTTGGGACACTTTGTTGCTTCAAACGTCAAGCACGCTCAAACTTTCAAGATTCCGGAACCCAAGTGGGTAAGATACCTGAAGCTAAACCTGACTAGTCATTATGGATCGGAGTTCTACTGCACTCTAAGTGTTATACAAGTGTTTGGTGTTGATGCAATTGAGCGGATGCTTGAAGATCTGGTGGCTTCTGCAGAACCACTTTCAAATAAATTACCAGAGCCTAATTCAACTGCGTTGCCTGTTGCAAAACCAGAAGCTGGTTCAAGCGACCAAAGAAGCGCAGAAGGTCAAAGCGGGAACCAAAATACTGGTGTCAGGACTGAAAAGATTGATGATGCACAAAAACCATCTTCGGATGTGGCCAAAATTCTAACAGTCTCAAGCAAGGTTAGCAGCAAGATTCCTGATCCTGTTATGGAAGTTAGACAGCAGACGAATAGTAGAATTCCCGGTGACACGGTTCTGAAGATTTTGATGCAGAAGGTGAGGTCGCTTGAGGTGAACTTGTCTGTTCTAGAGGACTATATCAAAGAAATGAATAGGAGACAAACGACTCTTTTGCCTGGTCTTGATAACGAACTCGCCAGAATATCACTTCTTTTGGAGAAAATCAAAAAAGAGATTAACGATCTCTTGCGGTGGAAGGAGATTGCGGTACGACACTACATTTTTGTATTCATTTTCACTATTTCTGTCTTTCTTCTCTCTCTCTTCTCTCTCTCTCTTGCAATGGTAAGGCACCAAAATTTGATTTTATTTTTTCAGGAGAAAGAAATTACTGATCTTGAGTCATGGAAAACCGTTGTCTCGACTCAACTGAATTCACTGGTATCGGAAAACAACATGTTAAGGTTAGAAACGTGCCGACTTTATCTTATCGATAACCGAAGAATTAAGGATATGTGCCAGAAATGGTAACACATCTTCTTCTTATTGCCTTTGTTTACACAGACTAGAAATCGAAAAGATCGCAGACTTTCAAGCAAGCCTTGAAAGCAAGGAGCTCGCCGTGCTAGCAATTAGTCTCATCTTTGTTTGTTTTGCAATTCTCAAAATAGTTTCAGTTCAAATTTTGACGTTTTTCAGAGCCTCTAATTCCCAGTCTGATGAAAACGTGTGCAAGACAAGTAGAGGTTGGGTTTTGATCCTTGTTAGCAGCAGCATGACTGTGTTCATCACATTGATATATAGCTAGCCTAGTTCATCATTTTCTTAGCAAATAGTTAAAAACAAGATCTTTTTTTTTCTCTCTCTCTCTCTTTTGAAAAGATGTGTGGTATTATTGCAGACAAATCAATCTTCTTTAGCAGGAATGAATCTTGAGTTTTGCAGAAAGAATAATCCTTGTCACTGACAATGTCGGCCGAGCCACTTTCACAGAAGAAAACGGGAAAATGAAAGAGGTATTGTAGGGTAAGGTCACCCTATTCGTAGGTCATTAACCACAACCGTACGATTTAAATCAAATAATGTTTATAAAGAAATGTAATAATGTTGTCTAAGAAATCTCGTTATGATGTCTTACACACTATCTGATTTAAAGTATATATAAAGTATATATAGTTAATAGTCCTATAAGATCTATCGCAACCATATGTATTATAGTGAGACAAGATCAAAACAGAAAATATTTAATAAAATGATATAAATGAAATTAATGACACATGAATTGTGTAATTTAAATATGCAATTAGAAATCTATATGTAAAACACTTTCAATCGATTTATTTCGCATTCTATTGTAATTAAATCCGCGTGGTATGGTATCTATTGACTAGCTAAGCCAATTGCGTTGATATAGTTATGTTGTATCCTTTGTAGGCTAATGTGGTTTGATATAAATATTTGTGCATTGTCGCGGGATAAAATATAGAGTACTGCAAAACGACATCAAACATCTCACATAAAGTGGGACCTACATTGTTGAGATTTGTTGTCGTTAAGTATTTTTGCAAAATAATAATAATAATAATAATTTTTTAAATTAGAAAAACCATTAATTTTGGTGTGCCAGATGAGAAATGAAGCTATAGAAAATGGTTATCATGTTAAATAATTCTAGGGAAAAAGTTTGCCCAACTCCAACATGTTCATATTACCAACAAATGTTGTTCGAAACACTTTTTTTTTTTTTTTAAGGAAATGAAACAATTATTGAATCTTATGTCTCATTTTTTTATCGCATTATATTTGTGTTGCGTTTAAATACAATACAATTTTCATTCAAATATAAAAGTATTGTATTTAAATATTAATTATATTACATTTTAAATTCAATATAATTATTATTCACAACTTTATTTTTTTACTATTTTTATCAATTATATCACATACTCTCTTTCTCTTTCTCTTTCTTTTTTCTCTCCCTACTTTTATTAATCATATCACATATAATACAATTTAAACACTTTTCATCTAAACAAATATTATATTTGAATACAATGTAAATAAATACATATTACATTCAATATAAAATACAATACGAAGATAATGTGTTACACAAATATCCCATTAACAAATTAGAATAAATTTCAATATAATACAATTTAAATATAATTCAAATAAATACTTTTTATTCAATATAATATAATTCAAATATTTTTCATCTAAATAAATATTATATTTAAATATAATACAGATAAATATATATTATATTTAATACAAAATATAATAGAAATATAATGCCATACACATACATCTCATTAATAAATCAGGATAAATTTCAGCCAAAAAAAGAAAAAAGAGGCAACAAGCAGTACGGACTATGCAGCTTTTGTTTACATGCACTAAATAGAGCAATTTTGTGCTTTCTGAAATAAGGGTTAAAGATGAAATGGCCTTCAGGGCAGATAAAGATGGAGAAAATGGTTATGTCTTGTAGTCATATGGAATCAATTATTAAGGAAAAAATTCAAGAAAACATTTATTTTTCCATTTTTTTGTTTAGCTATGCAAAAACTTAAATGCCAGATATTATTAAGGAAGATTATATTGAGCCATATTTTTTTCCTATTTTTTAATGACAATTTAAGTTATTAATGAAAATTTTTTTGTTAAATTGTTACAAATTAGACTACTTTTTTTTTTATTTGGGATTATACTGCGAACGTTTACTATTTCTGGCGAGTTAAATTTCCTTTTACAGTTTTACTTCATATACAAGGAAAAATTTCCCCCTTTTTTTTTTTAATGGCAATATCTCCTTTTACTTCTAGATTATACGAACGACGTATTTTGAAAATAAGTATTAGTTTTGATTATTTTCTTCATGATCATATTAAATTATGTCAACAAATACATAAACTATGATGTAATAAAAAAAATAAAAACAAATATTCTTTGTAAATATGTTTTTTAAGTGCTAGAAAAAAACAATCAATGCTAAAAAGGAAAGAAGGATTAATTCGATATAAAAAATAACCATTCGTAAATAATCTTTGATACATTATTCTCACATTAATTGCTGACTTTTAATTTTACACTATTTATATTGATATTTCATAAAAAATCAAATGAAAGTTGAATAAGTTAATTTCATGTGAGTTTTAAATAAGATTAAAATTATAATTATTATTTTTGAGAGAGAAATCCTACCTTCAAAATATCTTTGATAAAGTTTAATTTCTTTAACGAAAGCATTTTACATCTAAAACATCTCTAATAAATGTATAGTTTTTCTTTAAAAAATATTTAATTAGAACTTTATTTTTTTAATAAAGCTCATGTGATCTTTCTATTTAATTTGGTTTTATAAAATATTAACAGAAAGACCGTTATTTTATAGTAAAAAATTCAAAAAAAAAAAGGTGAAGTTTAAAATAAAAAATTAGAGATCAATATAAGATATGATATGTAATTCACATCATCTTTGTAACTATGAAATAAGCCTTAAAAAATTATAAAAATGGGAGCTGGTGCTAGGAAATTACAAAAGTTTTTTTTTTTATTACAAAAATTATCCGTAATAAAAGGATTTGGAGTTTTTGAAAATAAGCATTAAAAAATTAAAAATATGTGAAATAGTGCTAAGAAATTACAAAAATTGTCAGTAATAAAAGGATTTGAAGTTTTTCACTAGGGCGTGTTTGAGAGTTTTTCCTTCCCTGGTACGTTACGGCTTTTCGACCCACAAGCAAACGTCGTCTCTCTCTCTCTCTCCTCCACTTTCTCTCTCTACCTCTGCAAATTCGACTGAGGAAAGTTAGGGCTTCGAAGCTCCTCCATTAACGAGCAGCAGTTATACGGAGAAATCGACTCCGAAACGACGCCGTATAGAACTCCTGACGAGAGCAGTTTCCGATTCCTAGGGTTTCATATGTTCTGTGAAGAAGCTTCTTTCATGTCTTGTGAATGGAGATTGCCTCTAGTCTCTCCACCGCTCTCTCGTCCCAGCCTCTCTCTGTAGCCGTTGTTTTCACCACGCTCTGCTTCTTCCTCGCCTTCTTCTCCGTCCGATCGCTCCCGTTCAGGGCCCGGCCGCTCCAATCGGACGGCGGTTGCGGCTCCTGCTCTGGTGCCGCCGAGAGGAAGAAGAGGAGGAGAAGGAGCAAGAAGAGCGAGACAATCTGCGATTGCCGCTGCTGCAACGGGAGCGTCGGCGGTTCGGACGGCGAGACGGCACCGTATTTGAATGGTGGCGGCGCGGAGATGGTGGAGAACGGGCCAGTTTTGAGCGAGAGGCAGACGGGCGCGTCGATGATGGAGCAGCTGGTTCCGGAGATTACGACGCACGCTCTCAGCTACTTGGATTATCCCAGCCTCTGCCGCCTATCGATGACCAATTCTCTGATGCGGAAGGCTGCGAACGACGACAATGCCTGGAAAGCACTCTATCACAAGGTATGGCTTCCTAGGTTTTGTGAATTTCGCGCTTTGTCGACTTTTGTTCTATTTGCGGGTTCAGGATTTTTGAAAATTTACGAATTTTTGATGGAGTTTCATTGTTTGTAAGCTTGAGAAATTGTGGCGAAATTGAGAACCTTTTTTTTTTTTTTTTTTGAATCTGGGGAATTTTGATGGACATTTCTGATCATTTTAGGCTGTGGACTCTATAAGCTTTACAAATTGCCAGATTTTGGTTCCTAACAATTGGAGAATAGGTTAAAAAGGAATAGTCTTTTCTAATGCTTTTATTTTTAGTGCTTTTAGAAGATTAAGTGAGTTCTTTACCTTGTGTTAATCTTTCAGGACTTCACATTGGAACAAGATAGTATAACGCCGGTTAATGGGTGGAAAGCTTACTATGCTGCTACAAGAGCAATTGTTAATGTAAATAATGATTTCTTTAAAATAATTAAAGATAGGTCACTTCCAGCAATGAGTCGGTTTTGGCTAAATTCGGACTACGTGAAATGTGTTCACGCTTCGGGGAACCTTTTTTCAGGGTATGGTACTTTCTATTTTATTTTTGCATTTAAGTACATCCAAATGTGGGAAAAACTTCTATTGCATTCATAAATGATATTAAGTTCTTGCCATTCAATTTGAAGTCGGTTGATCAAATGCTAATAATATGTCCTAAGTTGCCATGGCTTGCTTGAATATGGTTTGTCGTTAGGTTAGATTTGATGTCATGGAAAATAAGTTGGTAATAGAACCTAGGTCGAATTCAAATATAGGTGATATTGGCATTGGCTTTGTGAAGTTATGATTTCTTGTTTCCCCTTAATGCAAATTTAGTTATCTACTTAGAAAGCTTTCTTTTCTAATATATGACAACCGCATTTTGGAGAAAGATGTTCTTTTGGGAGGAAGTTAGCTCTGTATATCTCTGTAAAACTAACATATTATTCCCCATCAGATCACAAGTTTGTTTGTTTACGTATCTTTGACTGCGAGAACACAAGTTTATTTATATGTTGGTCGTTTTTTGTCCAGCAGTTTCTCCTATTGGAGAGGAATTGCCCGAGTCATTTTGTTTTTGTCCTGTTTTTAACCCGGAATGATGTGAGATAGATTCTCTCAGATTTTCCATTTACTAGCATTCTACTGAGAATATTATTGAATTCCAAATGACCATCAATTCTGGTATCTAGTTTGCTAACATTTACCAAGACAGAGCCTGAAACTAGGAAAAAAGTATTGGTAATAATTTAATAAACCAATTGCGTTTGTCATTGAGTTCTCAAAAAAAAAAAAAAAAAGAGAGAGAGAAAGGCACGTCATTTAAGAGGAGCTTCTTGTTTTTTCCCTGCTTGCTCTGAACTCTGAAGTCTGATCACTTATCTGTTGTTTGAAATATCTGCCGTATTGTCCGTGTCCTTCTGTTTTATGGGTTTCATTAATATTGAACTGGGATTTAGTCATTTTTGTTCCCCATGCAGTTATAATGCTGTAATTCAGAGTTGGCAGTTTGCCTTCAATTGGGAGCACGGAGTCAACTTTCAGGTTCGGGACGTTCGAGCTCGGGTACTCACAGAAATGGCTTGGGTTTCCATGAAAACGGATGTTGAGGATATGGATGCCGGGCCTTTCAACATGACTAATGTCTTCGAGTTCCACAACGGAAGGTGGTATATGGTGCATCATCACAGCTCAGTGATGGATGGAGAAGTGGAGCAACAGATTGTTCTTGGGTAACCCAAGAGAAAAGAGAATAATTGGTAGCAGTGATATACTTAAAAAATACTTGGTATTTATTAGCCAGGTCAATTTTCTTGAACTGATTTCTCATGAAGATCCTTTTAATTTTTCCAACCTCAGTTTTGTTTCGTTCATGGTAAAGAGGTCATCCTTTTTCGTCCTCCTCTTCATTTTTTTTTTTTTTTATTGTTTAATTTTTTTTTTTTTTGCCCTTTTGTTCTATCGTTTACTCTTATTTTCATTGTTTTTTTTTTTTTGGGAATTATTGCTTCGATTACACCTCGGTTGTCTGAGATTTAGAGCTTATAGGATTATGAGACTGAGTTTCGGAACAGTTGTGGTAGGAAGCATGGTTTTATTGGTAAAGAGTGGATTCAAGTAGAAGTTTCAGGAATGAGAGTAAATGAATTGTAAAGGAAACAGCAATAAAGTTAAAGAAAGTTGTCTATACTATTTGCATGAGCATTACGAGAAATCTTTTCTTTCTTTTTCTTTCCCAAAGTTATGCGTAGGAATTTTATTAATATTGAAATTTACGCTTATATTAAATGCTCTTCCGTCTGCGCGACAACCCGAGATATAATCCTCGTACAACCGGATATATAATCGTCATGTCAATTAAAAAAAAATCAGATAATAGACCTTATTAGCTTATTAATATATATAAGATTAAAAAAAATCAGATAATATATCTTATTAGTTTATTGATATGTATATAAGAAAAATAGAAAGAGGAGATGAAAAATGGGATATATCATATATTGGTCAAATTTAAATTACTGGCTTTAAAAGTTATACTGGAGTTTTGAAGTAATTTCACCATGCAAACTAGAGCATAAGTTCTGTCAAGTAAAGTGGAAAAGTATTGGGAAAGAAATCAGAGGAGTTTTGAAGAATAAAATAGAACATTCGGGTGTTTGGTAGGGAGAAAAACATAAGGGAAAGAAATAAAAACCTTTAATCATTTGGATGGAAAATATTGTACTTGTATAGAAAATGACATCTTTTGCCTTTATGTTTACATTAATATAATGGTAAAAACAAATTTGTTTCCCCTTTTCCTTTTATTCTATAAGCCCATTAACCTTCTCTGTTTTCGATATATAATGTATAAGACATACATGTAGGTATTTTACTTTTATAAAACGCAATAATTTAGTCGAAATAAAATTTCAAGATAGTCAAAATTTCATAAATTATTTTTATGTTAACTTTCCATAGTTATCATCCGGTTCCATGGTCTAGTGGTCAGGACATTGGACTCTGAATCCAGCAACCCGAGTTCAAATCTCGGTGGAACCTTCACTTTTTTCGCCTTGCTGTGTTCAACTGAAAAAAGAAAAAATGTTATACCTGTGAAACGTTGTAATTGTTGCTGGTTTGTTTGTTTGGTTTTTTTTTTTTTTTTTTTGGGTAAATCTGTTTGCTTTTTTTTTTTTTTTTTAATAATAAATGATGAATGTTGCCGCTTGTCATATGAATACGTGTATGGTACGACCTCATTTCAGGGAAGCATCGTAATGAATCTCTTGCCCGTTTACTTGAAAGGGATGCAGATGCCAACGTCTACCAGGTTCACCATAAATCATCAAATGAAAAATTACATTGGCCAGAAAGTACATGATGTTAACATCCCTACCCGCAAATCTTGTACAGCAACAGTAAAAGCAAAATAAAAATTCTCTAAAGAGACTCAACAAATTTTGGCCTTTTTTTTTAGGTGAGCGTTACAATTACAAACGGCATTGACATTCTCAAGTTGTTCTTTCATTCTCATTTTCAAACTTTCTAGCCCTATCTTTGAAAATAAAGGACCAAAATAGACGAACTAAACGGGAAAATTATATCTTTAGGCTACAGACAGACATTTGCAAATTTGGAAGAAAAATACTCTAAAGCAAAATCCGACTAACTTAACTTTTGAATTTCGGTACGAGGAGTTGCGAGGGACAAAGCCGAATACTGCAGCCCAAGTAGCTCTTCCCTGCTATACTTCAACCTTTGATCTGTGTTACAAAGTTTGAAACTTGAGTTCAATTGAATATAAAAAATGTTGTTGAAAGAAGAGGTCATATTCATATAAACTTCTAACCGACAAAATATGGTGATATAGGAATCTTTCCGTCCTTCTGACTCAACTGTGTCATCTTTAAAGGTGATCGAGAATGAGCTGGACGATCAGAACAAAGTTGGTCTGATGGTAGCACATGAACAAGTTCATGTCTTACTTCAATCCGAGGATGAATTCTACAAAACGACAAGATCAGATCTTCGGTTAAGAGCCAACAACCCCTCAGGTCCATCATTTGCAGTGTCGTCGGGGGTTGAAATGAAGTCAGTCCCCGGTTTGTCAACACAGCATCATGAATACTTAGATTTGTCAACTTCGGTAGAGATGACATATAGGATAAGGAGATGTCTGTAAGAGATGCATTTCTGAGCGATACATGAGTCAATTCCTGGAAGCTTGGTACTGAGATCAGTTCTGCATCCATAACTTGGGTTTGCTCCAAATTCAACTTTTTCAAACCCCTGAGATTTTGCAGTGCTTGCAATGAAGGAATGGGATCCTTCTCAGAGCCAATCTGGTGAACGTGACCTGAAAGCCCAAGAAGCAAAAATGTATAAAGTGTGTAGACAAAGGAAGTATAAATATAGGTAAGTGCATGTAACAATCGCTCAAACACATCCTCCCTCCACTATCGCTACTGATATGAATAATGCCCACCTTCACTTGAACGATTTGCATTGAAAAACTCGTACCTTTAATGTTTGTATTGCTCAAGTCTAACTCTTTTAGAGAAGGCATCAAGCTGATGTATGAGAGGGCTACATCATCAACTGATGTGTTGGATAATAACAATATTTTGAGGTTGGGAACATGTCCAGCCATAATCTCTATTCCAGATGAGCTGATTTTTGTCTTGCAGAGATTGAGATATCTCAAATTTGCTCCAATACTTGCAATTTCCTGAATTGAATCATCTCCTATCATGGTCGAGCAGAGATCCAAATGTTCTAGGAATTTCAGACGACGCAAGAAGCAGAATCTGTGGAGGGATGAGTTGGATAGATCAAGATAGGACATTAAACTTGTTTCAATATGCATAAAGGCTTCAGAGTCATCTACAAACGTGGCTCCAGACATGACAAGCTTTTCCAAGGGAGCTTTATCACCATCCCCTTCAAGTATAGACTTAATTGTACAATTACTCATATTCAGATACTCAAGGGACCGCAAATTTGACAGATTTCCCACACTTGTCCAAGCTAGATTTAAGGAGCTCAACTTGGGTAGCGCTTGAAAAACACAAACCCCTCGGTCAGATATTTCACTTCCCCAAAGATCAAGGTATTGTAGTTTTGTAAGCACCTAAACCAAAGAAAACGAAACATAAACCAAAGTGCTATAATGCAGGACATGATTAGAATTTTGCAAATGATTCAGAAAGAGAAAGTATAAGACCCATAAATCAGATGGTTATCCTTCATCAGACAATCATTCGTAGAAGGAAGATGATTTCTTTTCAGCTTCAAAACCCCAGGAACACCCCAGGAACAATATCATGAAATAACCAAGTAAAGTTTTAACAATAATAATTTTGGAACAGCTCAAGCATAGGCAAATGATCACAAATACAGTGCAGCAACTTAATAGAAGTAAACGACACAATGAGAAAATTGAACTACCTGGAGAGAATTCAATGCCAAATCAGTGACAGGCAAACCACCCAAGTCCAAAACAGACAAGTTCTTAAGTGAAGCAAGAAGCTCTATGCCATTTGAACTGATTCCGGTTTCAGAAATATATAGCTTCTCCAAAGTTGAAAGGGATACAATATGCCCAACGCTTAAATCATTAACCTTTGAACATCTTGAAATATCCAACTCCCTTAAACTCGTCATCCCTACAAATAAATAAATAAATAAATGAGAATTTTTAGCAGGGTATGGAAACCTACAGGCAGAACAGTGTCTTGAACCACCGGGTTTTGTCAGTTTTGCCCCCAAAAAATGCCATAGTTTGTAGAAATTGATTGTAAATACCACGGATTCAGACATAGGTATACCTGTAATGGTCCAAAGAGCAGAGTTAGTGAGCTTATGGCAATCGGAAACATTCAAGGAACGCAAGCAACGAAAGGCTCCTATATATGCCATCCATTCTGCATCCAGTGAGTTTTGGCCTCTAAGATCAACCTCCTCCACACTTTCTTTGAAAACTCTGCAATGTTCAGCAAACAACTAGTAACAAACTATGTTGCACACAATACGAATCAGAAAACAACGAAAATGTCAGATCTTGGAACATCTGACATCGATCAAGAACTAAAGTTACTCTTCACAAAAACTTTGAATTCCAAACCATATTTAGCAGACAACTAGTAACGAACTATGCTGCACACGGTACAAATCAGAAAACAGCGAAAATGTCAGAGCTTGGAACATTTGAGATCAATCAAGAACTAAGTTACTCTTCGCAAAAACTTGAATTCAGAACCACATTCAGCAAACAGCTAGTAACGAACTATGTTGCACTTGAGACACATCAGAAAACAGCAAAAATGTCAGAGCTTGGAGCATTTGAGGTCGATCAAAACTTAAGTAATTCTTCGCAAAAAGTTGACTCCAAGCCATATTCAGCAAAGAATCAGTAACGAAACGAACTATGTCGCAAACGACATAAATCAGAAATCAGCGAAGATTTCCGAGCTTGGAACATTCGAGATCAATCAACAACCATTCTTCGGAAGATCTAGATCCGAAAACTTTACAATATTCAGCAAAGAACTAGAAACAAGCTATGCCGCAGCAAATAGGAAGCTAAAATTTCCCAACTTCTAACGTTCTAAAACAATCAAAACCAACACTTCAGAAAACGCAAACATGAAAATTTTGAAATATTCAGCATAGAAATCATCGGAAATTTTATAGACTTGGAATCTTCGAGATTCGATCGAGCACTAACGAACCGCCATCGCACATCAGAAGAATCAGAAATCACAGAAAAATTTTCGAGCTTCCAAGTGCTTTCAGATCAATCAAGAACCATTTTTCTTCGGATTCATGAGAACATAAAAAGAATTTTAGAGAAGAGAAGAGAAACGAACTCGAGCAAGGAAGGGAAGAGGAGGCGGCGGGAGAGGAGGCGGCGTAGGAGGGCGTCAGCGAGCTGAGAAGGCAAGCGTTCGAGACTTCGCTTCTGCCGCCGCCATCGCTCGACGCTGTCTCTGCTCCGGCAAGCCGATTCTATGCAAAGCCTCACCAGTTGGCTCTCCATCTTCTCTGATGTTGCCTCTTCGGTTTCGATTGCGATTTCGATTTCGTCTCTGGTTTTGTCTTTTCCTCTCTGAGATCTTTGTGCAATAAAGCAAAGGAGCAAACCAGCGATCTTCGTCTTCGTCTTCTTCAACAAGGAACACGGTTCTGTCTGAGTTGTGAATGTTCCTTCCTCCTCTTCCTTTGCACTGGCAGAGGTCAAAGTCAAACCGCCTCCTTACGATGAACGACACTGATTTTCACGTCGTTTTATGAACGACCTTGTCAATGACACGCCATCGGCATGGAGGTCGATCAAACTCGAGGAATGTTTGTGTTTCTCAAAATCAAATACACCATTTAGACTGTCAAATTTGACTTTTTTAGTCCTTTTTTTTATTTTTCAATTCAAAATAACTTTTTGACTCATATTTTAAAAATATATAAAATAAGTTTAAATTGAAAGATTTAAAAAAATTATATAAAATTTTAAAATAAATAAATTAGGGTTTATATTGATTTTTTATTAATTATATTTTAAATTTTTTAATTTTTTAATTTAAATAATTCAAATGTTTCATTAAGTTTTTAAATATAAATCTAAGGGACGTTTAGTAAACGCATTGTATTTTGATTGTATTTGAATAAAATTTGTTTTTTGAATGTTGTATTTAGCTGAAAAGTATTTGTTTTGTATTTGAATGAAACGTGTGTTTGGATGAAAAATATTTTAGAGTTGAAAAACTGAAATAATAGGTAAAAGTAGAGATAAATAGTAAAATTGAAAAAAATTGATGTAATTATTTTAAAAATGTTTTGAATGGTAATTATTTTCGTAATGCTATTATAAAATTTATGTTTGATGTAAAATTATATTATATTTGAATGAAATTAAAATAGAATTTGTTTACCAGACTACCTCAAAATATTTTCTAAATATTATAATCCAAACGTTGTCGTCGTTCTCCTCGTGAATGGTAATCACCTAGCGTCAACGCCACCGCAAAATACCCACCGAAGTTGGGTGTCAGGGCCCACTCCTCCATCGACGAGTTTAAGTGTGCAAGGAGACTGCCTGTGGTCGAAGCAGTGGACGTGGTTGAAGCAGTGGATGGTCAGTGAAGAGGATTACCGATGAGGAAGGTGAAGAATCTTACACTTCTTCTTCTTTTTTTTTTTTAAATTGAAATATTTAAAATATTTAAATTTCAATTTAATACAATAAAAAACACATATAAAATATAAATTAAATGACCATCATTATATTTTACTTTAAAATAATAAAGTAAAATTTCTTCCCTGTTGTACAAGTCGCATTTTTTAATGGCAAAATAGATTTTTGTCTGACACAAAAATACGACACAATACCAACTTTACTGCCATAACGTTGTTAACCCACTTACGTAATTTAACTCAGGACCTCTCATTCATGTCTGGTGCAGCAAGAAGAGCGACATTGGTGGCTCTCAGTTCTCCTCCTTTCTTTCTCTCTCTTCTCCCAAACACAGAGAGAGAGAGAGATATGGGAATTGCAGTTGTCTCGGTTCAAGCATCTCACCGCCTCCAATCCTTTCAATTCTCTGACAGTAAAACGACAAGGTTTCATGGCTCAACGACCCTCAAAATACACCCGTATTCCAAGTCACTGAATCTTATCTCTTCTTCTTTTTCTTCTTCTTCTTCTTCTTCTTCTACTCGTTGCTCAGCTTCGGTTGTGGAAGAAGGCCCTCCTCCTCCTCCTCCTGATGATTCAGCCATTGACGACTCCGACAAGCTTCCCTTCAGGTATCCCTCGCTCTTTCTTAAGCAATAAATATTCCGAAAATTGGGATATGGGTTTTGTCCATTCTAGTTTCTACTCTTGGAATCGACTTGGTTTTTGATATTCACTTTTGTTTTGGTTTCCGAAAAATAGTGGATTTGGCTATACTAGTGAAATTGAGCCTAGCAACGGTTTAAAAGATGAGAGTTTTCATGGAAAGAAAACTCATTTAATAGTAAAGCCTTTTTGACTCGGTAACTTTCAAGTAAAATGAAGGCTTTCTATGGGCAAGAATTCCGTTGTAGTATTCTTATGTGATTTTCTGTTGAAGATGAAAGAAATCCATGAAGGAACATTACATAAAGTTGGTGAATTAAAAACAAAAAAAATAAAACAATCCGAGTCGTTAAAATTTTTTTTCAGCTAAATAGCCGAAAAGTTTTATATTTGTTGGATTTCGTAGTTGTGGTATAGAATATATCATACAGTTTTAACGCAAAGTTGAACCGTGAATCACAGTTAGGACTAATACAGCTACTTTGCGTAAAGGGAAATCTTAAACGGCCCCATAATTTTGATATTTTTGTTGTTATTGGTCATCTATTAATTTTGGTCTGCAGTGGTTGCAAGGCATGTGGGAGGGAAGAAGTGGAAAAGGGATGTAACGGTGAGGGAAGGATTCAAGGAGGAATCGGAACAGTCCCTGGCTTCGGTTGGTGGCCTATAAAGGCTTACAGACCCTGCCCTGGCTTTCTGGCGTCCGGGGGTGGGTATCGGCGGCGTGGGCAAAGCATGGATGAGGTTGCCTTTGGAAGGGGACCTGCGGAAACTAGCAGTGAGCATAAGTCAAGGTAGAGCAAACTTTAAACTCCCTATTGCAAACAAAATGTTGGGCAGTTTTCACATTACTTGGTAGACATATTTTTGAGTATAGCTGAATGCTGCTTGGAAATGACTTTGATCATTTTTCTTAGATTCTTGGTTTCTTAGTGATATGTGATATTCGGGCGGTTTTAGTAAAGATAGTTGGAAAGGTGAGGAGCATATGAGAATTGTTCTTGCGAGTAATTAGTCTAGTATTCTGATGTTATAATCCTCGACCTTAATTTAATAATAAAAACTCAAATGGGAAACCAAAAATGTGGAGTATGGTTTGATGATTTCTCGGAATATACCTTAGCATGCTGCCTATGTTTTAATGCCTTTGCCTCGTACAATTTTATAACTCTCGCTGTCGTTGCGGTGATGTTATCTTCTGGTTCGTTTGCTATCAAACACTTGTCAAACTTACCAGGTCGCTCTTTGTCTTGTTAACTTACACAGAAAGAAAAAGCAATGAGCAAGGAGATTCAAGAGTTGACTATGGTCGAGGAAACCTTCTGTTGAAGTCACTGTTCAGCTGGAGGAGTTGTATGAGCATAACCTTTGGATCCAATGGTATATGTACCAAAAGAAAAATGAAAAGGAAAAGAAAACATGAATTCTTGTACCTTTGTTTTTTTTTTTTTTTTTTTTTTTCGTTTCTTGTCTTTCTTTTTGATTAGCAAGAAGATGAAATATTCAGCTCATCATCTGTTTTCCGCTCCACTACATCATTGACGTAATTGACATACTATTGAACTGTAACAATTCCTTTACTCTCTATGTTTCATGCACAGAATTTTTTATCTAACCATAAGAATTGCGGAGTTCATTTCTACAACTCTGCCAATAGCTACTAAGGATTCCTCCAACATCGTACAAGGAACTAGATGTCGTTTTATGGTGCCAGAGTGCAAGTAGAGTGTAGTCCCAGCCAGGCATGTTGATTTCTGTAGGAAGGACGCCATTTCCGCATTCCAAATAAAACGACATCTAGTTTGTGCTTCCTAAAAGAAAATTCCAGATATGTTGATCGTCTTTCCAGCAAGACGACATACTTTATTTGTCGTTTAACAAAAAGAAGTCTTATTTCAGTCGAAGCCAAGCATAACTATCTTTTAGGGTTCATTTGACCAACGGTCCAAACAGAATTTTTCTAGTTTCCGTCAATAATAATTTTAATTAATTTTTAAAAAATATTCAATTTATATCTTAAAATTCCATTCTAAATAATTACACCAAAAGCATTCTTAATTTATTGAAAAAATAAAACTCCTATATTATTTAAAAACAAAAAATAAAAATAAAAATACTATTACAAATATAATATAATAATAATTTCAACTCTATAAAAATAAAAAAAAATAAATTGTGGTTCAGCTCCTTTGTCCTAAACTTAAATAAAATAATAATAATAATAAAGAAAACGGCATATAAGACATATCGTTCGCCGAGAAGGCTGTCGTCTACAAAAAGTGTGGTTGTACCACAAAAACGACATATAGTTCATCATGAACGACATTTCGTTTGCAACATTTTATAAATATAATAGCATCACATCTATTACGTGAAATCCGGTTCGTTACAGTGTACCTGCACACACGTGATTCCTAAGCTTCCCAATCTCACCAGACGGAGAAACCCAAACAAGCAGAGAAACTTCCCCCAAATTTAACCCAAAAAAAAAAAAAAAATGGAAATCTTATGCTTGATCGTATAGCTGTCAGAGAACAGAGAAAGGAAGGACCCCAAAAAATGGAAGCCGAACTGGAACAGAGGATCGAGAAGACTGTGCGGGAGATTCTAGAATCTTCCAACATGGACGACGTAACGGAGCACAAGATTCGTAAGCAGGCCTCAGAAGATCTCGGCCTCGACCTCTCCAAGCCGCCGTACAAGGCCTTCGTAGGACAGGTCGTACAGTTCTTCCTCGAAGAACAACAACAGAGACAAGAACACGAGCAAGCGGAGCAGGAAGAAGAAGAAGAACAAGAACAAGAAGAAGAGGGGCAAGACGGCAGGGATTACGACGACGAAGGCAACCTCATCATCTGCAAGGTCTGTTTCCATTTCGCACGCCTTTTTATTTCTACTATCATTCTGATTGGCTGCTGAGAAAGCGCGAGAAAAGAGGCAGATCTCGTAGTTTTTCAAGCTTTATCCTTTGATTTTTAATGATTGAGAATTTGAGAGTGTTTGATGAAAATAAGGAATCAAAAAAAATTTTCTTTTCTTTTCTTTTTGTTTTTTTGTTTTTTTGTTTTTTTGTTTGTTGTTCAGCTGTCGGAGAAGAGGAAAGTGACGATCCAAGATTTCCGAGGGAAAACGTTGGTGTCGATAAGAGAATACTATAAGAAAGATGGCAAAGAGCTTCCTACTTCTAAAGGTAATTGTACTTGCTCAAATTTTGAAGCTTTTGGTTTGATTTATCTATAAAATTAGATAAAGGGCTTCGTTTTGGCGGAAAAGAGTGTGATGAGGGACAATTGAAATGTCTATATTGTGCCATAACAAGCGCCTTACCATAGTCCTACTAAAGACTAATAAACATTGAGCCAATGGTCTAGAAATAATCTCAAGTGCTTTAAGGAAATTAGCTAGGCTTTGTGTTTTGGTGGATAAGATTGTGAGGAGTAACAATAGAAGTGTCTATACTGAGCCGTAGTGCTTTGTGTCGGGAACAAAACTTGTTACCATAGTCCTACTAAAGACTAATAAGCATTGAGCCGATGGTCTGGAAATAATCTCCAGCGCTTTTCATTAGACTTAGAGTTCCCGTTTACCATACCCTTTGGGAGTACGCCCAATGCCATCAGGCTACTTGGATGTGCTTAAGGTTTGTTTAACCTTTAGGTCATTTATTTAAGAAGAAAGAATAAAAAATAAAAAAAAATTCAGGACGAAAACAAATGGTACTTCGTGAATATAGCTTTTTTCAATTTGACTTTTGAAATTCCGTAAAGAAGTGGATGAGTATTGTGTTTTGTGGGCTTTTCTGAGTTTCTCTGTCCATGTGAAAAGAGAAGGAAAACTAGATTGGTTTATATTGTTTTAACTTTTTTCTTGGGTGGTAACAAGAAGGGAAAGTGGATGGTGGTCAGGATTTGCCTCCGTTTTGTTTCCCGCTAGTTCAATCGCAGAGCACTTACACAATGTTAATGGTGTTGTTTTCTTGTCAGGAATTAGCTTGACTGAGGAGCAATGGTCAGTCTTCAAGAAGAATGTACCTGCCATAGAGAAAGCCATCAGGAAGTTGGAGTCCCGCTGAAAAAACTTATACTTATATTGAAACCGTGAGATGTTGTCTTTTGAAAACTCGACTCTCTTGGTGGTTCTAATCCAGTGATTGTCATTTTGTAATCTCGATAATTGAACTTCAACTTCTCTAATGCCGCTAACTATCTCAATGTCTCATGTATTAAGGCTCCGCAGTTGTAAGTTATTTTGTAGTAGACTGGAAGATGCCTGTATCCCTGTATTATGATTTAGCTATGCAAAAAATAATAATAATAATAATAATAATAATAATAATAATAACTGTTTTGTTTTCTAGTTGCAGTTTGTGTGGTTTGGATTACGTTTACTGGTAGAGCAATGTCCAATTTACATACATTACTCGTACAGTTTGTGAATTGCTGCAGATTATGGTTTACGTATAATCCATTATAATATGCCTCTTTGCTCTCTGTGGTTACTCAGTAATCGGTATGATAACAGTTTCTTCATTGAAATCCAGTTTTTTGTTCTCCCAAAATGAAAAAAAGGAAAACTGTTTTCTCTTGCCCAAGTAACGTTGGTTTTTTTTTTTTTTTGGGCTAAAGAATTAGCCTTGGATTTGTAGTAGAATGAAATTGTTTTGAAATATCAGTTATAGTAAACAATTGTAGCGGCATAACAAGAACGCTCGCGGTGCTTTTCCCCTATCGCCTATTGAAGTACTATACAAAAACCTCGTCCGAGAACTTGTACATCGAAGGATTTACTGCGGCGCAACAGTTCTTCCTTAACAACTTATGGGGTGTTTGTTTACTGTTTTGTGTTTTGTGTTTGTATTATGTTTAAATGTAATACAATTGTTATTTAAACATAAAAATTTTGTGTTGAAATATAATATTTTTTAATAGTGTTTTGAATATATTTATTATTATAAAATATTTAGAAAATATATATTTTTTTTCGATTCATATAATATTCTCTCTCTAATTCACTTTTTTTTATTTATTTATATTAATTATATCAATTTTTTAACTCTAAAATATAATTTAAATATTTTTTACTCAAATACACATTGCATTCAAATGTAAAATAAATATTTTTCATTCAAATACAAAATATATTTAATACATTACGTTTAAACATAATACGAATACAATACATTCAATTGCCAACGCTGCTATCAGAATAGCAATCGTAACACCATAGGTGGCAGCATGATTCGAACATGATATAGCGATATATTAGCCACTCCATGATTTTTTCTCTAGATATCTGGGGTTGAAATGGAAAATGAGATCGTGTGGCGAAAATAATATATGAACATAAAAACAATAATTATTAAAAGATAATTATGTTATGCCTAGTTCCCTCTTCAGGTCGTCAAATGTAAAGTTTCTTTCATAAAAATAAAAAATAAAAAAAGGAAAGAACTCCCCGGTATCTTCATTTCTCTTGCTTCTCTAACTGCAACTGATAATACTAGCAATGTAAAAGAGAAGTGAAAAACAAAATATATATATATATATAAAAGCCGGAAAAAGAAAATGATCTCAAACAGAAACAACGAGATGGCACAAAGTAATTGCCATAATACTCATAACAGAGACCTTCATTTTCCTTCACTATGTACACTACACTCAAAACAAACACACCAAATAGTCGTAAGCAAAAAACCTCTCCTAGAAACATGAAGTTTCAAATGTAGTCAGTGACTGATTATTAACTAACAATGCAAATACGCAGCAACTGCACTTTCACTCCGATTTTGATCAGCAGGCACCTTGTTAAACAAGCCAGACAAGTTGGATCTCCAGCCACTCTTGCCGTGCCTAGGCGTGAGGGTGGCCGACCCACTCGCCGCCATCCTCATTGTCTCGATCAAGGCCTCCGTGTTACCTTGTTCCGACAATATCTCCCCCAATTGCTTGGTGTCAATCATCAATTTCACCCTCCAAACGCCATCCCCACCCGATGGTAACACTTCTAGTGCCGACCCGTTTGCCAAATTCTCAACAAACTCGGTCGCCTGGTAAGACGCCTTCTTACCAGCCTCCGCCGCGGCAGCTACGTATTCTGCTTCCATGGTTCTGGCGACCAAACTTTTACTGGATAACACCTTCTCCTCCATCCCTAGTGGCAGAAGGTAGTATGATTTGCCTCCGAGTAGTTGCGCGTCATTGGCTACCGGTGATGACCCGTGACCGTGTCGGAAAATGGCGTGGCCCGGGTAGGAACTGAGGACTTCAGAGGCTAGTTTCGGGCCTCGGAACTCTAGGACAGTCCCGGAATCTGTGAGGATCCTGATGGAGTTGGGACTGTTGGCCCCGGAGAGACCTTTGGGAGAGCAATTCCCCATTTGCAAAAATCTAGATAGTGACTAGTGAATTAGTACATAAATAAACATACCCTTTTGCTTCACTAGTGTAATGCAAGGTCACATACATAAATATACATACATATATATATATAGGGGAATCTTGGCAAAAACAAGTGGAAAGACGACGGGATGGTGTCAGAAGTGACGTATTAAAGTGTTGGGAGGTTTCTCATTTTTTTCAAAACAATTAATCTGCGGCATGTGAAAACGGACCGTTGGAGGAATAATTTAAAGGGGGATTTAGAGATGATCCAGGGCAAAAGAACAGAAAATGCGGTGGATGATAATAGTGCGTCAAAATAGTAGTTGGAAATGACATTTCAGAAGGAGCCTTATTTCAAATTTGCATGCTAGGGGAGGGTTTGGATTTACCTGTGTTTCTGTTTATCTATTGTTTATTACTATTATTTTATTGAAACACCTTGCGCGATTCTGTATTGTCTAGCTTTATCTATTCATTGTATCATTGTCACGGATGAAGTTCAGCTCACGTATGTTCTTTTGGTATTAAATCCGTGACTTGGTCACATCACATCAAATGGAAATTCTATTAAAGGTTTAAAAAAAAAATACATCAGGTGTAATTTTTGGGTACGTTTAGTTTGCACCAAAGTAGAAGAGAAAGTAAATAATCATTATGTCGTTGTTAATCATGCGTTTACTTATAAAATTGAGAATAATAATTTTATAAGTCTCACACAATTTAAAGATTAAGAAACGAAGAAGAGGAAGGCCAATTTCTGCAAACCCTGATATTGATTCCTTTCAAATGAAATAAATATTAAATTTATTTATATACACTTAATAAGTTTTCATGTGTAAAAGATTTTTTTTTATTGTATAAAATGGTATTTTAGTAGTTACATCAATGAAATTAACATTATTAAGATTGATAAACACTAAAAGGAATGAGATTTTTTCTATTTACACAATTTAGTAGGCAAATTAACACTAGAAATGAAATCAACTATCCTCCTCCTAATTCCCTTACTTCACTTTTCAATCTCATTATATTTTCCATTACATTCCTTCATGGTTTAGTAAAATATGAGATTGTTATGAAAAAAGAAAAAACAGTATTAATATAGTTCTTTTTTTCAACTATTTATTTTATACACATATATTTTTATTTTGAATGATTTTAATTAGATTTGATGTTCAAATCATGTACTATTAATACAAGGTCATAAAAAAGGGCCGTGAAATATAATGCAAAAGTCATATAATATAAATCTTACTATTAAAAAATAAAACGTTATTTGTATGGATATGGTGTAATTCTCAATTATTATTTAATCATCTCTGCTATCTAGAGAGAAGCATCGAAACCAAGATTGCTGAAATTACGTGGGTCGCTTTCAATATTTTGTGAATTGTGGTATAAAATGTAACACTTAATTATAGGGTGAAAATGGTGAGTATTGGCATTGGGAACAGAAATGCCTCATTTCGTACTCCTTCTTGCAAATTATATGTTTTAATAAATCCTTGACCTTCAATATTGTAACGTTAACTCTCCTTGTGTATATTTTTTGTATTGATTATTTGATGTTAAAGTCCCAACTGCTCCACGCAAAAACGGGCTTGTTACAAGGCAATATTACTAAACATGCTTGCAAGAAAATGACTTGGTGACCTTTGTCTGTGGAAATAAGACCTTCCATAAATATTGTTGGTCGAAATTAAAGGAAAAAAAAATTTTCTGTAAGGTTAAAAAAAAAAAAAAAAGCCTCCAGCTTTTATGAAACTAGCCTACAATCACGTATTACTAATTATTATAATTATTATTTTCATTATAACAAGAAGAAGAAGAATGATAATTATGAAGAATTAAAGCTATAGAGCTCTCACTTTTTGTTTTTTGCAAACAAAAAGACAAGATTTAAAAGAGAGGTCAAACTTTACAAGTAAACATTTTCTACAATAATATTATTGTCAGCTAGAATATTACCTCGAGGCCTAGGGCTTACCACTTACACTGATGGCATCAAGACAAATTACACATGGTTTCCTTTTATTCTCTTCAAGCTTTCTTTAACGTTATCTATTGTTTTTCCTTTCACCGTCCTTCCAATCTTGTGCCTTCTTTAGTTAGATAGAGAGGAACCATTAGTTGGACGTAGATGAAGTAGAAAGGAGAGAAAACAAGAAGGCATGATTAATCATAATCTAAGAGAGAGAAATGAGGAAAGAGATATGAGATAATAATTTGTTATGGAAGAGAAAAAAGATTACAAATATCATTTATCTTGTTTAGTATAGAGAGGCAACGGAAGAGAAGATTTTGTTTATTAAATATGTATGTTATTTAGAAAATAAGATCGTTTCAATAAGCTCTTTAATTTAATAGATATTATAATTAGAATATTTGAAGGATTTAAAATCTCATGTTCTCTTTTTTTTTTTTTTTCTTTCCTCTCCTCTCCTGTCAAACAATCATAAATATATAAATTTTTTCCTTTCAAAAATAAAAAATACAAAATAAAAATCCATCCACAAATCCCTCCCACCACTTTCTTTCTATCCATTTTTCTCTCATACCAACCACAAAGACAATCCTAAATTTACAAAATCTAATTCTTCTATTAAAAATGAATCCATGTAGTTCACCGATAAAAACTTTAGAAAAGAAGAAAAAAGAGAGACACTCTTTTATTCTCTTAAAAAATATTAACAAATCATAAAATATAATAATAAAGTAATTAATTAGACAACCATTATTCCAATATATTATTTTTATATTTTTTTTATTAAACAACTACTATAATTTTCTCCCCATTTATATTCTCCTCCGTTATCCATCTTTTAACTTTCTTTCCTCCTACTAAGTAAAGCGTGAGTGTTAATACTGATCATGGGATTCTCATCCCTAATTGAAACTTTCTCCAACTGTATAAGAAGGCATAATTTGTAAGTATCCCTTGATTATAGGTTTCTCATTTATTTAGTTTATCTTTTTTTTTTATTATTGTATGTAATGAACCCTTTTACACATTTTACAGCACCTAATTATTAATAGGTTATATATTTAATCACCTTTTCTTTTGATAAAGATAAATTCCAGAAAAGACCTCTTAATTCACAACAAAAGACATGTTATTCCAATCTCATTTAGCAGTAAGAATACATATAAATATAATTTTAGATACTTTCAATTAAATACGAGATTAGAGGGCGTTTGATAAACGCATTACGTTTTAATTACGTTTGAATACAATTCTTTTTTTAGTGTTGTATTTGATTGAAAAGTATTTTTTTATATTTAACTAAAATGTGTATTTAGATGAAAAGTATTTTAAAGTTGAGAAATTAAAAAGTTGACATTGCGTTTTAATTACGTTTGAATACAATTCTTTTTTGAGTGTTGTATTTGATTAAAAAGTATTTTTTTATATTTAAATAAAATGTGTATTTGGATGAAAAGTATTTTAAAGTTGAGAAGTTGACGTAACATCCATCTTGTATAAAATAAACATTCATATTTAAAACCCTCAAATAAACTACACAATACTCAAATATTTAACCACTAGCCCACCACACTCGAATATTCTCTCGTTTCTTTCCTAATCCAATAACAATCCTCTAATTCCTATCACAAATCTCACAAACCCTCCCAAAACAGGCCACAGATATTTTCACCCCCAACATGCACACTAGAAATAAAAACACGCCTACGTGGCACCCATCTTGTGAAGCAAAGACAGTTGATCTCAAACCACAAGATCAACACAAGGCTTAGAAGAAAGTCCCCAAAATTCGAAACTTTCGAAACCAGATATGGATAACAACAACACAAAACCCCACCAAATCAAAACCACACAATCTTCCCACAGCCAATCAACGACCAATCCCCCAACCGTTATAGCCAACTCCTCGACAAGTCCAACAAAACATTCCTTCTCACTCGTACTACTCCCCAAAAACAAAAACAAAAAAAAAAAGAAATTAAAAAAAAATGGGTTGTGCTTCCTCCAAACGAGTCGACGCCGACGCCTACCGCCCCGCGCCGGCGAGCTTCGCCGTTTTCGATATCAACTCAATTCAAGAGCCGTGGATAGTGGTCGAAACGGCGTCGTATGACCATAAGCCCACCCACGTGCCGGCCCAAATCCTCGAGAAGCTCAACTCGCTGGAGGCCGAGCCAGTCCCGCCTCACTCATGGGTAGAGGTCAGCAAGGCGCTCGAGGACCTCAAGCCCACTCTCCAGCCCGGCCCAAAGCCACTCCCCGGCCCGGAAAAGCCCGGCCTAATTCAACCACCGCCACCGCCGCCTGCGGCCGAGAAGGATGGCAAAGCCGACAAGAGAGCGTCCTTCCACACGTTGGAAGAGCTCGACGCCAAGCTGTCAAAATCCAAGAAAGAAACCGAGTTGAGGAAGGCTGAGTCGATGAAGACCGAGTCACGGACCGAGACGGAGGCCGGCGGCGGCGTGGGTAAGGGCCTGTGGGATAACATGTTCATAGTGAGAGACAGGCAGGAGAGGGAGAAGCAAGGGAAGCTCGCAAATTACGAGAAGATGATGAAGCTAAAGCGGGACCCGCTGGGCGAGTTTCCGGAGAAGTGCCCTCCGGGAGGTGCCAACTCGGTGGTGGTATACACGACGTCATTGCGCGGCGTTCGTCAGACGTACGAGGACTGCAATAGGGTGAAATCGATCTTGGATTTGCATCGAGTGGTGTACGACGAGAGGGATGTTTCCCTGCACGGCGAGTTCCTCAGCGAGCTGAAGGAACTATTAGGGGAAAAGGCTGGCGTACCCAGAGTGTTCGTGAAGGGAAGGTTTATTGGTGGAGCAAACGAGGTGATGGAACTGGATGACGCTGGGCGGCTCGGTAGGATTCTCAACCATGCAGGTGTTGAGCGAGGGATCGGTCGACAGGCGTGCGGTGGCTGCGGTGGGGCGCGCTTCGTGCCATGCCTCGAGTGTGGTGGGAGTTGTAGGATTACAGTGAATGGGGATAAGGAGAGGTGTCCTAAGTGCAATGAAAATGGTTTGGTACTTTGCCCGGCTTGTCTTTAGGGTTTAGTCGTTGTGGTGTGGTTTAACTTACATGAAAATTTCACATCTTGAGCAAATATTGTCGGGTCAGTATTTCATGGACAATATAACGATAGTAATGTGATAGTAATGGTATGATATCACTTGTTTTATGATGAGATTGTCGCTCCTTTTTAGTGATAAATAAAAGTGTAACAAAAATAGTTGTGTGTGTAAGGGGGTGAACCGTCGTCCACTTTGTATCTGGTAACGTGCCAGTATAGCATGTCTCAATGCGTCACGGTGGGGTTATATTATTGATGTTTTAAGTGGTGGATTTCGTCAGTTGCAATTTGGAGATAGCATTTAGATAATTGTAATTTAGTGGTGATATCATCGCAGGTGTGGTGGGGATAGGGATTTTGACGTGGATTATTTTTGTTGGGAACCATGTGTGGTGGTGCTCTAGACTCTAGAGTGCAATATGTACAAATTTTACAAGACCACAAGTCTGTGATTTTATGATTCCAGTTATTTGTTTCTTCTTTTCGTTTTATTAAACTATTTAGCATTTTTATGTTTTTATTACTAAACCTCAAGATCGCGTATCCATTAACGTGGTACTTTTGTGTTTTTTTTTTTTTTTTTTTTGGGTCAATCCGCCGTTTGCGATAGGTCCGTGATGTGTGTGTGTATACACACATATATATATATGTATGGTATACATATTATTCAAGAAAAATCACAAATTATATTATACACGTCAAACTTTTATTAATTTGAAAGTAAAAAACATAAATTTCAATGTTTAAAAATTTATAACATAATCAAATTTATGCACATGTAATTTTTCATTTTTATTCTCAATTAATTTCTCTCTCTTCTTTTCCACACACACTCTCTTTATAGATTATGTGCCCTCTCTCCTCTATATGTGGTCTCTCTCTCCTGTATGTATGTCTCTCTCCGACGGCCATCGGATCACCTTTGGCTTTCCGACCATCATAGAAGTTGTCGTCTCCCTAGCCAACGATCATGATCTCGCTCACTCATAGATCCCCACATCTCCGTCGCCGTTCTGATCTTGCTCGCAAGCAATGTGATCCTTCCTCCAACAACCTTTAATAGACCAAAACTTGTGATTTTCTCGGCCATCCAAGGTCATGACTGTAGAAATCACGATTGCAAAGACGAAGATTGCGATGGCAGAAATATTGATTGCAGTATTTGGAATCATGGAGATCGGCAGCCCAAGGACTAAATCTATCACCTAAGCCACAATCAAAGTTCAACCTGCAATTATAAAGAAAACAACAAGCATAGAGACATAGATTGATCTAGTCACTGTCATGATTTCACCGTCGTGGTTTCATGATTTCATTGACAGCTTTGGGAGGACACAAGAGTGATGCAGTGGGTACCTTCGTCAGAGAAAATGACACCATAGGCAAGAGTCCGACCAGTTCGAAGAGAGAGAGAGGAAGAACAGAGATGGAGGAGCGAAAGAGGAAAAGAAAAAGAAGTCTTTTTGGACTTTTAATTATGTGAACTTTTAATCATGTGAAGAGTAAAATTTACATTTAAATATGTTATTTATTATCGTATTAAAATTTTTAATTTATTTATTTTTATTGATTCAAAATTTTGATTTATCATACTCTTTCACTTAGTAAATATTGATATTTCAGAAAGTTTGGATAATAATTTTTACATTTTTTTGAAAGTTTAATTCTAATTTTGATATTTTAAAGAAATTATGAACGTTGAAAATGACATGTAAATATATAAATTTTACGCCAGACTTTATAAATGTTATCAGGTATAAATTTTAATGTTCTTTCAAATAAATAAAAAAAGGACATCAATTTAAAGCCAAAATAAAGTCCTACAAACTCAAGCATAATTAAGAGTTAATCATGAGTCAATTAATATTTGAATCATAATATGTTAATATTCAAAGTATACATGTATTATAGATTATAAAAAACAAATCTATTATTTAACTAATAAACAATAAAAAAGAACTTTGATTGTTGATATTTCCTAAATTTTTTGAATTTTTAAAATATTTTTCCGTTATCTTTCCAATATTTCCTGAAATTCAATAAAGAATACATTATAACCTCACCGAAGTCAATATTTTTATTTCTAATATTTTGAGACCTTACTTGGCGTCCAGAATTTTTTCAGGTGGTGTGAGTTATACTAAATTTTAGACTAAAATGTAAGGGCGAACAAAAAACTTGATTACCTAACAAACTCATCCAATCTATCCAATCTGATTTTAATTGGGTGGCTTGATTTGCTATATTTAGTTAATTTGGTGGGTAAAAAAATTTTCACCCCACCCAATTTTTATTGGGTGGGTTGAAAAAATTTCAAAAACCCACCAAACCCACCCAATATTCACTCATTTACTATTTTTTCTTTTTTGCTAAATGATGTTCACCCCTAAGTGCTGTTTAGATTATTTAAATATATAAAATGTATTACTTGATATTCAATGTGGATGTAATTTTTGGTAATTTTATAAAAAATACCACTAATTAGTTTAGTATTCTTGTATCTTTTGGTGATTCTTATAACTTATATTTATTTTACATTTGACTATTAATGAGATTATATTAGAAATTTTTTTATTTGTGCAAAATCTATGATAGAATTTATTTTAAAAACTATGTCATGAGTTTAATTTCTTTTTTTCTTATTAAATTTTTCATTTGTTGTTAGATATTTAATATCATTTATTATTTTTATTAATAAAATATATAATCCACCCAACCCAATCCGATATTAATTGAGTAGGTTAATTTTTTATATTGGGTTGATTGGGTGGGTAAAAAAAATTGTCAACTTGGGTGAGTTGAAAATTCATAAAAACCCATTCAACCCACCCGATCTTTACCCCTACTAAAATGTTAGTTGACTTTATACTTTTTTTTATTTTTTATGTAAACTTTGTAATTTAAAGTAACCAAATTTAAAAAGCTTAAAATTTAAATTTAAATTGTAACATAATTGACTTTTTGTTTATTTGGGGTGTTAAGCATGAAATAATGTATATTTATAATCAAAGTTTGGGACAAAATTTTTAGAAAAATATAAGCAAATTTTGTAATTTCAAATTTTTAGGAGGCAAATTAATAAAGAATTTAATTGATAAATTAATATAATAGGGGTAAAAAAACATATGAACCCATCGAGCCAGATAGTAGCTACAACCCCGCAAGTCTATTTTTTTGTTCGTACATAAAATCATAATTATTAAAATAAGACTTTCCAACATAAAAAGAGAATCCTTTGTTGAGAAATTATAGAATAAATCAAGGATACCGTATCATCATACTTACATGATAAACCCATCTAATAGATGATTGATATTTGTTTGAGTTATCAAATTAGATATTCTAATCACCCAAACAGAGAAATTATTCAGTGGACCTGGTACACATTAGCATTATACTTACTTGGTACACTCGTTCAATAAATGATTGACATTTAGGTGATTTGTTAATATTAATTATATTTTAAATTCTTTATCATTGTTTTCTTTGAATGATTGACATTAGGTGATTTATTATTTACTAATATTAACTATCCTAATAAATCTCAACTTATTTGGGTGATTAAGATAGTTAATATTAACAAATAATAAATTACTTAATGTCAATCACTCATTGAACATGTGTACCACAATAACATGATGACGCGGTGCACCTGATTCATTAAATGATTGCTCATATTTTGTTACAAAAGAAGCAAAAGTGATGTAGATTAGTCAAAAATCAAAGTTGATTTGCTTAAGAGGGCGGGTAGGGAGTGAATATACAATGAGCTTTTATGATAGAATTAGGCAATTAACTTAGGGGGTGTTTGGTAAACGCATTGCATTTTGATTATATTTGAATAAAATTTGTTTTTTGAATGTTGTATTTGGTTGAAAAGTATTTGTTGTGTATTTGAATGAAATGTGTGTTTGGATGAAAAGTATTTTAGAATTGAAAAGTTGATATGATTGGTAAAAGTATAAATAAATAGTGGAATTGAAAAGTTGATGTGATTATTTTAAAAATGTTTTGAATAGTAATTGTTTTCGTAGCACTGTTGCAAAATTTGTGTTTGGTGTAAAATTGTATTGCATTTGAGTAAAATTAAAATTGAATATTTTCTCCAAATGCCCCCTTAATCAAATTGAAATTTTTGTTGAAATTGTTAGTTTTTTCTTTCTTGTTAACTACTGGACTTTAAGTTGAGTTGAGTATAATAAACTCAATTAAAAAATAATTAAAAAAATGCAATGTAATATCTTTTGGAAATTTCAGACCAATAGCATTAGAGAGGGAAAAGAAAAGAAACAGAAAAAGGGCATTTAGTTAATATTAACAAATAATAAATCACCTAATGTCAATCATTTATTGAATAAGTATACCACGTAAACACAATAACACGGTGCACCCGATTCATTTAATTATTACTCATCCTCTGATACAAACAAAGCAAAAGTGATATAAATTATTCAAGAATCGAAGTTGATTTGCTTAAGTGAGAGAGAGAGAGAGAGGGAGGGGGGTGGGCAAGGCGAGGATATACAATGAGCTTTTATGAAATGATTTCATAGAATTAGGCAATTATATTAATCAAATTAGAATTTGTGTTGAAATTGTTAGTTTCTTCTTTCCAGTTAAATACTGAACTACTGGACTTCATACAGAGATGGGTATGATAAACTCAATTAAAAAAACCACAGTATGATATCTTTCGGAAATTTTAGACCAATGGCATTGGGGAAGGAATAGAAAATAAACAAAAAAGAACTTAAGAGAAGCAAAATTAATATAGATTATTCAAGAATTGAAGTTGATTTGCTTAAGAGGGGGGGGGGAGTTTAGAAAGGATATGATAAACTCAATTAAAAAATCACAATATGATATGTTTCAGAAATTTCAAACCAATGGCATTAGGGAGGGAAAAGAAAAGAAACAGAAAAAGAGCTTAAGAGAACCAAAATTGATATAGATTATTGAAGAATCGAAATTGATTTGCTTGAGAAAGAGAGGGGGAAAGAGGGAGAGAAAGGAAGAGAGCATATACAATAAGTTTTTATGACATATTTTCATAGAATTAGGCAATTATCTTAATCAAATTGGAATTTGCATTGAAATTGTTAATTTCTTCATTCTTATTAACCATTGAACTTTAGGCAGAGTTGAGTATGATAAACTCAATTTAAAAATAATTTTAAAAAAACTACAATGTGATATATTTGGAAATTTCAGAGCGATGGCAATGGAGAGAGAAAAGAAAAGAAACAGTAAAAAGGGCCCAACCGGGTTCGAACCGGTGACCTCTTGATCTGCAGTCAAATGCTCTACCACTGAGCTATGGACCCGCGCGACAGAAGCGTCCCATTTGTTTAAATTTATTCTGCAATGGTAACGCTTTCGTTCTCTTCTTTTTTAAACATTTCCATGTTTTCTCATTATTTTTTCCCTTTTCCACTAAAAAATAAATAATAAAAAATAAAAAAATAACCTCCTTATTTCTCTTTTCTTTATCCATATTATGCATATATCTCTTGTTTTTTCGGTTGCAGATCTTCGTCGCAGTGTTTATTAAAACTTGAAACTCAGAGCAGAAATTTATTTCATTTTTATTTAATAAAAAATTCTACATACTTAGCTTTTTGCTTTTTTATTAGTGACATAAGCATACTATTCATACTTGAAATGAAGGGGTATGGATTGGAAAAGAAATGGAATAACAAAAATTGAAAGTAAAAATTAAAGAACCATTAAAAAAATATTATAAAAATTAATATTTAGTATATTGAAATTTATCATTAAACAGATTATAAATATAAATTGTTGACAAACAACCTCTTAGCACAGCTCAAAAAATAGATTTCTTGATATTTACTTGTCCACAAAGGGGGAAAAAAAAGTAATATTGACTTAAAAAAAAAAAAAGAGAAATCTCTTTATTAGTAATATCAAGCAACCATGAATTTGTTCTAGGCTTTCGTTCTAGAGCATTAACAAGTCACTGCTAACATCAGATATGTTTGGTCAACAACTCCAAGAGTCCCAAAGCTAGGATTTGAATAAATTGTGATTTCTTTATAATCACAATACCACCGTTTGAAGCATTCAGCAGCTCAATGCAAAGCATATTCTAGACGGTAAGCCAAGGCGCTGTTGACTATTAATTGAAAATTATCTGCTGAAAAGGACATGGTAACACCAAGTCTTTGTATTTAGGTTAAAGTCCCACCATGCAGATGGCCTAACCATAAACCATTAATGGTTTCCCTAATTTAAATTGGGTGTACCGTTTTCCACACCATTAACATGCGCTAGGCAAGGCCATGATTGAAGATTAGTGATTTTAAGCAAATTGCCCGATTATAATCACATGAGAAAACTTAGGGATGTTTAATAAATATATTGTGTTTTAATTACGTTTGAATATAATTTTTTTTATTGTATTTGATTGAAATGTATTTATTTTATATTTAAATAAAATGTGTGTTTAAATGAAAAATATTTTTGATTGATAAAAATAAAAATAAATAATTAAAATTGAAAAATTAATATGATTGTTTTATAAAAATTTTAAATAGTAATTATTTTCATAATACTATTAAAAAAAATTATATTTAAATATAAAACTTTACATTTAATGTAAAATTAATATTTGTATTTAAATATAAAACTTTACATTTAATGTAAAATTAATATTTATAACACTAAAATACATTTATCAAACACGCTATTTATTCAATAAACCACATGATAAAGACTGACATTTACAAATTATCAATATCAATTATTCGTTAACCAAAGACATTCCATATTATTCATTAACCAAAGACGTTCCATATGACACATCTAATTTATTGAATAATTTCTTTATCAAAACAACCACAGGTTGAAATTTTCTGTTACCCATAATTGATCAGAGTTCAGTTTATATCATGGAGTTAAAGATGACAATCTGAAACCATATTCAAACCGTTTCATTTCATTATCTTTATGAGATTTCACATTCACACAGAGACACAAAGCATTTCATCCAAGATGTTTGATCCAAACTCCACTGCATCTTCAACACATGTTATTGTAACTATGAGCTTTTCGTCTAAATATCATTTATACTTATACAAACTGTAAGAACAGCAAAAAGAGCAACCATAATATAATAGCCTCTACACGATGATTACACATCACACACGGTGCATATTTACCACCATTTAGGATCATACCCCCCCTTTTCCAAACTTTTTCTATATTTCTCATACACTGTTACCAAACCACTACTATATCCTGCTCTAGTTTTTGGCTCAAGTCTTTAATTTCCTTTCTTCTCTAACTTGTATTTGTTGTATCTGTACTTTCTGTGTAGTGAATCAGTGTTCAAGCGTCTTGGTCTGCAAATAGATTTTGACGAATGTCTTGGTCTGCAAATATATCCAACAGAGACAATGCCTGCAAAATAAGAACACCACTAATTATGATTTTGGCCAACCGTGTGTGTTCTACCCTGTACTAAGCTTATTTATCATTTGGGTTAAGGCCTAATTAGGGTGAAAATTTACCTCAGGCACATTAAGCTCAAGACGGAATTTTGGCCCATCGTAATGGTGAAGAATTGGCCTGAAAGAGTCCTCCTCAAGAGGTTCACAAATTTTCCTCGTGATTACTCGCACCTGCCCACCAAAAGAATAGTTAATCTAAGTTAAAAGCAAAGCGAAAAGAAGCAAATCTTTAGTTCTTTAACAGGAATCCAAAGAAAAGCAACAGTTCTTCAATCATGTTAAACAATTTCACCAACCGGTATCATCATAATTGAATACAAATTTAGTGCAAGAATCCGATGAAATGTATACCTGAGCAGGAAAACGTGATTCACCGGCGCATTTCTTGTCCTCCCAAGCCGTAGGGTCAATGTTACTCCCACCAAAACTCGCAGCCTGCAAACAGAGTCACCATCAACAAACCAAAACTTAAAAACTCAACTTTTCTTATCTAATCTAAAACCTAAAAAGCTTTATTCCTCAACCAAACATAGTTGCAAAATCAAATTTAAAATCACTCTAAATCGCCAAAAAAAAACAATGAAATATGAGCCAAAAGAGAATCAAAATACAAACCTCAAAAATTCCATGGAGTTGGTGGGTGGAGTAGTTGTAGAGGAAAAGGGGCAGGCCCGGAGTTATCGCCCGAACTGAATCACGGTAACGAGGAGGCAAACCTGTAACCAGGGAAAAACTCTTTAGTAAATCATATATTTAGCCTAAAGAATTTAGTCAAAAACTGGAAAAATTAATCTTAAAGAACACTGCATTGGGACGAAAAAAAACACGTACCAAAAAGCTGCCTTTTGAGATTCTCTTGCATGGTGTCGTTGTTGCAGACAAAGATGTAACCACCGACGGTCTCGTTTCTCGGCAGAGACTCCGACGGCGGAAGCGTCTTGAATCTTTTCTCGGCAGCGCTCTTACTCTCCTTATTCTCATTGTTTGCTTCTCCATTACTCTTCTTGTTCCCATTCCCGCTCTTCTTCCCACCCTTACCTCCATTAACGTCCTCGTTCTTACCGCCTTTCTTGTGACTCTTCAGACCAAAATCGTTGTTAATGTTTTGGTTAATCGCAGATTTTGAGGAGTAAATCCCCTTGTTGAACCCGCCATTAATCACGACGCTAGGGTTCCCAATCTTCCAATCGTTGAACGAGTTAAAGTCGGCGGCTTTCGGCTTGAAGCTGTTCCAGCCGTCGTTGAACGGCACGGCGTTGAATTCGGTGCCGCCGGTCTTGAAGCCATTCCAGCCGTCGTTGAACGATGCCGCGTTGAGATCGGAGACGCCATTAAAATTGCCCGCCGGAAGAGCGTTAACGGCGACATCGCCGCCGACTCTTATGTCGAAGTTCCGCCTCTCGCCGGGGCGCTTCGTCGCCGTATACGAGCTGCTCCAGATCGAGTCGTTGAGAGAGAGGCCCGCGAAGCCCGAGGTCTGGTGTCGGAGCTGGTCGCTGAACTGCAGAAACTGGTTGTTGCTGTTGCTATTCTCCATCTCCAGCGAATTCCGATCAGAACACGAAATCGAAGAATCTAGGGATGATTTACAGAAAATCAACAAACTTTTCCGAGAAAAAGTGTAGAGAAAGAGAGAAAGAGAGAGTTTTTGTGAAATCAGATGAGAGAGGAGGGATTGGTAAGGAAATAGAGTGTTAAATAAGATTTTTTTTTTTTTTTTTTTTTGGGTTTTAGACTGATGAGAGTGAAATGTTTTAAAAGGAAATTTCGAGGAAAGATATTGAAGATTGCGTGTGGAATTGTCAAAGAAGAAGGAGGAGTGAGATAAAAAAAAAAAAAAAAGGAGTTAAATGGAAAGTAATTTTCGGAGGAATATAAGATAATGAAATTTATTGAGAGAATTATGGTGAGAGAATCTCCATTAAAGACTATCAATGCCGACGGTGCTTATTTTGTCTAATCGATATCAGAATAAGATGAGAAGACCGTAATTAGATTGTACGGTCGTGATTGATGGTCATGCGGGGATTATGACGAGGGAGCTTCACCGTAGTTAAGCGATTGATTTTCCTTTTTCTTTTTTCTTTTATTTCTTTTTCCTTTGGTTTTTGATCTTTTTTTAAGCTAAGTACAAGAATAATGACAAAACGAAAACGCGTATTTACGTGGGTGGAGAGATAATGACGTGGAATGTAGAGAGAGAAAAAGGGGAGGGGGAGTTGGGGGTATTTTGGGGAATTCGAGGCAGTGACATCTTCTAGAAGGTCTGAGAGGTTCGATTAGGTCTATGAGTTCACATTGAGTTCACACGTTGCTTAGATGCTAAGTTATGAATGAATAGGCGGGCTAGTGGACGCGTAAATTGCTGTAAGGCCCGTGAACTTGGGCATGGATTGTGACTGGTAGAAGGGGGCTCACACGTGTGACAACAGGTCCCACGTATGACAAGTGTGGGTTTTAGGTGAATTTCGATGGTTTTACTTATTACTTTATTTTATTTATTATTTAAATATGATAGGTCTCCAGTCTTCTTTACATATCTACAAATTGATTCTTACGTCTCTTTGATAAAGTTTTATATTTAAATCATCTTTAAACGAAATATAATTTTATATTTAAATATAATTTTTTTAATCAAATTATAAAAATAATTATAATTCATTTATTTTTAAAATAATCACATCAATTTTTTAATTCTAATTTTTTATCACTATTTTTACCAATCACATTAATTTTTCATTTCTAAAATATAATTCAAATATTTTTCATCTAAACATATATTTCATTCAAATACTTTCTAATCAAATATCACACTCAAAAAACAAATTCCATTCAAACGTAATTAAAATGCATTTCATTTACCAAACGACTCGTTAATTCTTTTATGCATAAAAAGTCTTTGTACTCTTCTTTAAACAAATGTAACATTGTGTTTTTTATTAACTAGTGTTAAAAATTTAATATAAAATGTCATGTAAACCACATAATATTTATTATTTAAGAATAATTAAGAAAAATATTAGCATGATTGAACTTATATACAAGGATCTATACTTTATACTTTTTAACTTCTATTAATAAAAAGGACAGTTTAGTATGTTTCTAAAGAGTTTAAACTAATTAAGGGGTAATAAGGAGTCGATTGATTTTTGCTACTAGATAAAAAAACTTTTGTACAAAAACTATCATAAAATATTTACATTTGATAAATTAAAATTTTTTATTATTTTTTAACATCCCTAGTTCCTTGGAGAAGATGATGACAAAGGCAGCAATGGTGAGCGACTCCAATCTCTTTCGCAAGAGCCAATCTATGCCAAGAAGTCACAAGTTTCTCTGGCGCAACTCACCCTCTCCCTCTCTCACTCTTAAATTTCTCCTCGCGTCCTCCGATCATTGTCGTGACTGGAGATCCTCGATATCCTCGCACGGAGGCAAGAGATCCAATTTCTCCTCACGTCCATCTTCTTCGCACCTTCCATAGTTGAAAAATGGTGATGTATGCAAATCTTGCCAGAGACGATGTCGTGACGAAGGGAGTTGAGCTCAACGGCATCGTGAGGGTGAGTGACTAACTTCTCTACGTGACAGCCGTGGACGAGCAAGAGAGAGAGAGAGAGGAGAAAGATAGAAAGGGAGGCAAAAGAAAAACTTTTGAAAATAATAATTGTAATTAAATATAAAATGAATATTTTATTACTGTTAAATGAAACGTTATAGTTATATAATAGTAAATGAAATTTTACAACATAATGGGAAATGAATTTTTTTTCATTAGTGAATGAAATAGGTACAAATGGTATTTTTTATAAGAGTTTTTTCATCTATAATATAAATTAATCTAATACATGATTTTGTACTATTTTTCTAATGTTCACAAGAAATTTAAGGACCATTTAACCACAAAACAAATATTGGGAACCAAATTGCAACTCTATAAAAAGGTTATGAACTAAACAAGTAATTTACTCATATAAATAAGGCTAAGGAATTTGAATTAACATTATCGAAATTAAAGTAGAGGAATGAATTTAACAATGTTTATCTATCAATATTTTCTAGATATTTTGACATAAATGATTTTATATTCAAAAATATTTTGATTCTGAAATAGCGACTATATTTGCATCAATGGTTACGCGAGGTTTACACTTCCTCATCCAACAAGATTGAATGATCTAGCCTAATTTGGTCTTTAATATAAAAATCTTTTCCCCCCTTATAGTTAATCATAAATTCACAAGAGATATCATCAACTCATTAATTAATTATTCACATATTGAGTGCGTATTTAACTCTATTAATAAGCATCAAATCCATTGAGTAGACTGATTATCAGCATAGGTAAACGGTAGATGATCATTCACTTACTTAAATAACATAACGTCGGTGAATATTTTGGGTTATAAATTTTTTATGAATAAAGATTATTATATTAATTAATAATAATGATATATCATGTGTGAAGGAAGATGACAATATAAAATTTATATGTTAGGACTGGGAGGTTTATTTTTAAAAAATAAAAAATTTTTATATATGAAAAATAAAATTGTGTTTAGATTTTTTTTATAAAAGTGAAAAGTTGTTTAGATACGTAAAAATTTTCTTTTTCTAGAGATAATTCTTTTTTATTTTTAAAAATAAAAATTTTATATATTTAGATATAAAAATTTAGAAATACCTTTTTTTTTTAAATAAAAATTTTTTCAAAAAAATAGAACTCTTCAGAAAAAACAAACAAACGAGATAGATTGGGATACATGAGATTGTGGTTCTCTTTTTTCCGAAGGCTGATTAGTCAAAGAAACTTTTGTGTCTAATCATTATTAACCATACGCATGCATGTCCAAAAACAAATGGAAGTGCACAGCTCATTAGAACCAGTCGGTCACCTTATGGTCCACGCCATGACTTTTGAGAGTTTGTGAGGAAGGAGACCGAGCAATCAAGCCTTGAGTCGGTAATCCTGTTGAATTGTTAAGAAAAGTGTAGCGGAAAAGTTCTTATTAATAGAAATGAGGTTAGTTGGAAAGGTGTACAATTGGTGTTTGTCTACCTAAAAAAACTCAATTTTCTAATGGATTTGGTAAATTTTTTGTCATGGTTAACTTAGTTTACGCTTAAATGATATGCCCAGTTGTCCGCTTAGATAAATCATATAGCAGTTTCCAATTCCCTTTTATCATTATTGTTCACCAATGTGCGTGCAATATTATATCTATAGGAACATTTTCCTATTTAGCAGATAAATTTAATGATTGTAACTTTCTTTTAAACAACGTATAATAACTAGTTAGTTTATTTGTAATTTTATATAAAATTATTTGTAATATAATGTTATCTAATTGTTGTTGAAATAAAAGATAAGTTTCATTGAAAAATATTACAATGTAATAAAATGATTGTTATTGTAGTTGATTTTTATAACACAAGTACACAAATCGTAATTAGTAATAAAGTAATATATAATGATTGTTAATTATTAAAATTTTATTACCTTAATTTTATTTAAATAATGATTTTACAAAGAAAAAATTAAATTAAAAAATGAAAATAACAAAAAAATCAAACGAAAAATCATGAGATGAAAATCAACAGAACAAGACCAAGGATTACAATCTTCCCTCAACACTTTACTTGAATCTCTCTATCCTCCCATTGATAAATTAATCAAATTGAATTGTTAACCAAGAGTTTTAAATTATCTAAAAACCTCTTCTGATAGTCAAGTAGAAATATCCTCCTTAACTAACTCATTATATTCCTATGAGAATTAGAGTAAGAAAGATTCATTAAGTAAAGGTTCTCTCAATGGTTACACATGTTACATAAACATATTCTTATCTTACATAAACTTAAGGTTTTTACACATTGATCATATGTCATTCTATTAAAGGCTAAACACAAAACTCCATTTTTCAAGTTCATTAGAACTTACCAAATTAATTTAATTAGTAGCCCATTAATTAAAAGAATTAAACACAAGATAGAACAAACAATCCGATAACAATTAATAAAAATCAAGAAGAAGAATAAATCAATTCAAATTATATGTTGAGTTTTAATTGTAATCCTAGAAAAAGAAATTGGTTCATAATTGAAATAAAAAGTACAACCCAAATAAGTAATGATATCATTGAAATTGCAAATAAAATTCAAAGAGAAGAAAGATTTAGAGAAAAATCTTATGAAGCCAATTTTACAGTTTTTTAACTCTTTGTTTTCTCTTTGAATCTTGTTGGCATCTTTCTCTCTTAAATTTTTCTAAAGTTCTAAGATCGAAAGAATAATGAAAAAGACTCCTGCTTTAACCATAATCCCTCTTATTTAAAGACTTATTACAACAAAGGCAACTTTAGAATAAAAAACTTTACAAAAATAGAAATTGCCGCAAACGACGGTTGTAGCACCCAGAGCCCACAGCTATAATGCTTGGGATTCGCTTTTTCCAGTGCTGTAGCGCTCATTAGCCAATGCTGTATTTACGACACTGTAGCACCTATTTTTCACGGCTGCAGCACTCACAATCTGTACAGACTCTTGTTCTAGCACTATAGCACTCGTTTCTTGTGGCTGCAGCACTCAAAACTCTTTTGTTCTTCTTTCCTTGGGCAAATTTTCCTCAAAACTACCAAGCATTGTGTCTAAAAGCTCTCAATTTCTTAACATACAAAAAATAAGACCAAAAACAACTAAAAAAAAACATTAAGGGGGAATTTGGATAAATATTTCATTTTAACTTCATTCAAATACAATACAATTTTACACCAAACACAAATTTTACAACAGTGCTACGAAAACAATTACTATTTAAAACATTTTTAAAACAATCACATCAACTTTTCAATTCCACTATTTATCTTTACTTTTACCAATCACATCAACTTTTCAACTCTAAAATACTTTTCATCCAAACACACATTTCATTCAAATATAAAACAAATACTTTTCAACCAAATACAACATTCAAAAAACAAATTTCATTCAAATACAATCAAAATACAATGCGTTTACCAAACGCCCTCTAAACAACTTTTAAACTAACAAAATGTCAAGTGAAACATATTCAAATTATTGGTATAAAACCGAATAATCAGTTATAATAATACAAAAAAAAGTTATACACCGACTGTTGGACAAGAAAGTGTAATTGTATATATATTGTCAATAATTATGGTATTTTTTTAGTTGTAAGTATGGTTATACTCTTACCCGCCTTTCAATTTTTCTAGACATGTCCCACATTATTATGCTATTACGTACATTGAGGAAACATATCTAGAACCACAACAAATTTAGTAAATGAATGTAACATGGGAAGCTGCATCCTACATCCTTAGCGCAGGAGTACGAAAGGCTGGCATTAGTTCAACGGTGCAGCTTAATTAGTGGGTCCGACATATGGAAAATTTTAAATTGCATGCTGACATTGTGTTTTAGTAGGGCCCAACGTATGGCTGCCGTGCCAAGTACGTGTAAGTGGTTGATCATTTGAAAAATTATTGGAAGGGACCAAACGAAATGGAAATTCTATAAGAGAACATTTATTTGGTGGGGGGTTGAGAAACAGCCAATTTTTGTGGACAAACTGGCTCTTACATTATGATCCGTTTGCGGATTTTTAGAGATAGAGATTTTGAGATTAGATTAGAAATATGTGTTTGAGAAGGACTCTTAGAAAAGTTTTATAGTGTGGAAAATAGTGAAATAATTTTAAATGTATTAAAAAAAATATTTAAAATAGATATTTTTTTATTCATCTTATTAATGTAAATATTTTGATATAAGAATCATCTTATTTAAATATGAAATGAGAAAGTTATAGACTATTAAACTTTGAATTTTCTAAAATTAAAGTTATGGAGCGTTTGGATAATACATTGTGTACGCATTATATTTAAATGTAATATATTATATGCAATATGCATTTGGGTGGTATTTGTTTAGAAGAAAAGTGTTTAAATTATATTTAAATATTGATTATATGATGTGATTGATAAAAATAGAGAGAAAAAAGAAAGAGAGAAAGAGAGTATATGTTGTGATTGGTAAAAATAGTAGAAAAAGTAAAATAATAAATAGTGATTTTATTTAATTTAAATTGTGATATAATTGATATTTAAATATAATACTTTAACGTTTGAATGAAAATTATATTATATTTTAATGCAATAAAAGTGCAATGTGATAATCAAACGAGATCTTAGATTAAACGGTAAAATGTCATCTGAAAAAGTAGTTCAAAATGAGACCTCAGAATTTAAGTAGTCAACCATGCATTTAGGTTTGAAATGATCCAATTGTAACAATTTAGGGCTCGTTTGGATCTTATTTTGAAGACATTTTTTTTGGATTAGAAAAAAGTTGTTTTGGAAAATATGATTAGAGAAAAAAATTGTTTTGAGTGAAAAAAAAATATAAAATTTTAAAAATTTTGTTGGAAAAAAAAAAACAAAATGGATATTGTTTTGTTTCTCTTAAAATTTTATGCAATTAAAAAAAATAGAAAATTATAGACTTTTAAAGTTTAGAGTTTATTATAGTATTTTAAAAATATAAATAGTAAAAAGTGATGTTGTGATAAAAAAAAATTGCTTTAGAGGTCTTTGTTTTGCCTCCAAACACCCCCTTAAACTATATTATGTGTTTTTGTTTCCTTGACCAGTGTTTAATAAATTTCAAATTTTAACATATTTATTACGTGAATTTAAATATAAAATAGAATATCATCATATGCATAGATTGTGTTTTTTTTTTTTAACACAGTCATGTTATGCATACAATGATATTCCATTTTATATTTTCGAAACACATGACGTTTTTTTTTGTTGTCAGATGGATTATTGATGTGTTTTCTTTTTAAACGAACTCATATTATGGTACTTCCATTTTTGTTTAATGAAGAAAGTATATGTTAATAGTATGTTTGTTTGGTATATCTATTTTTAGAAAATAAAAAAATTTTCACTTTAAGAAAATAGTGATTTATTTAGATGGGAGGTTTATTTTTGAAAGATAGAAAATTTTTAGATTTAGAAAATAAAAAGTTATTTAGATTTTTTTTTTCTAAAAATGAAAAGTTGTTAGGATAGGTAAAAATTTTCTTTTTCTAGAGAGAACTTTTTTTTATTTTTCAAAAATGAAAAATTTTGAATGTTCAGGTATAGAAATTTAAGAAGATCCATTTCTTATAATGAAAAATTTTCTATTTTTCAAAAATGAAACTCCCAAACAAACATAATACTAGATCTTTTTAAATTTTCATATTTGAACATCTAAAATTTTTTATTTTTGAAAATAAAAAAAGAGTTTTTTTTATATAAAGAAAATTTTTTATCCATCCAAATAATTTTTCACTTTTAGAAAAAAAAAATCTAAATAACTTTTTATTTTTCAAAACTATAAATTTTTCATTTTCTAAAAATAAACCTCACATTCAAACAAATCATAAAGTATATCATCTTTTAATTTAAAATACAGATTAATCACCCTGTTTAGATAGGAGGTTATTTTTGAAATTTTTTTGTTAAATTTTAGATCAGAAAGTCTTTTCATTTTTAAAAATGAGATAATGTTTAGATGTGTAATTTTTTTTTTGTGAAAAAAAGTTATTTGAAATAAGACTAAATAGTATTGAAAAATATGTATTGTGAGAGACTTAGAAAAAAATACGTTTTCTTTTCCTAAAAGTTTATTGTAGAAGACAAATTTAAAAAAAAAAAAGATTCTATTTCTTTTTTTAAAACGAGAAAAATAATAAAAAAACTTAAAACAAATACTTATTTATAAAACTTTTTTACATTTCCAAAGTAAACCTTTTATTTAAGTACAGCCTTAGCTTAATCCTCATATCCCCTGCTTAAAGGTCTCCCAAACCTCCCTCCCTTCCATGCCCTTAGGTCAAGAATCCTAAACGATGGTATTTCTATTCAAACAAGAATGCATAACCATGACTAAAATAATTACTCGTTGTTGCTATAAAGTTTTAACAGGAATGTACATAAATCAATTTGTTAAAAGATTAATTAAACAATAAAAAATAACAAGTTATAGCATAATGTAAAATTAAAGATCATGTGATAGAAACTCCCAAATTATACCACGTGATATAAATGTCGAGAGATTATCTAGAAATGTTACTTTTTTTCCCTTGAAAAACAAAAAGTAGCCGACCCACCCACCAAAATTAAGGGATGTGATTACTGATTAGCCATCTAGCAATGCAAAGTAAACTGATTGGAGTTGTTTAGACGGATTTTCACATTTATAACCGTTGATTCTCGACTTAGATCTCTCGAACTAAGAACAAAAAAGTATAAAGCTCGACAAACCACCCCCCCCCCCCCTTCCAATGTCTCGTTAGTTGGAAAAGTTAAAATAATGTCTCTTTCAATCTTCACCTTCAATTTTGTGTCCTCTCTTCAAAACAATACCCTTTTAATTTGATTTTAAAAAGAATAAAGAGGGCCATAAATGTGAGTACATTAAATAAATAAATAATTAATTATATCTCTATCTTTGGTTTTTTTCTAGTTCTCCCATAAAAAAATAAGAAATCACCCTATGATTTCGGACTTGAATATGTGAGGCTGAGCTAAGAAGCCTGAAATATTTTGGGAAATTTAGGTTATATACCACAAAAATTAGAAGTGGATTAAAGTTTGTCACAACTAAAATAATTTTAGTAAAAAATAACATACTCAACATACCATTTAATCTAATTTAATATAAAAATATAAAAATTTCCTTTTATTTTTTTTCCTCTTCCACTTTCTCTTAGTTCTTTCTTCCTCCATTCACTTTGTCTTTTCCATCTCGGTTTCTAGAAGGTCACGATTCGGATGATGCTAGTGGTGGCAAGAATGTGTCTAAGATTAAAGATCGCGGTGCAACATCGGTCACTAATCTCCTCCATGCAGGCGAGGTGGTGATTGTGGCTAGTGAAGGTAGAGGCACAATCCTCATATTGGGACTGCTTCCAGTTTAGAGAGAGAGATAGAAGAGAGACAAAAAATTTTGTACAACAATAAATGTAATTGATATATTAAAATAAATAAAAATTAAATATTTATGATATCATGTAATGATTTTTTTTTTTATGAATCTGAATGGTTCATGAGTTAGATCTAGAGTGGAATAAAATTTTGAATTGAAACTGATTGATTTAATTATAATTTTTGTTAACTTTTCAGAAAAAAGATAAAATTAAAATTAAAATTTTGAGTTCGAGTTCGAGTTAATAAAAAGTTCTCAAAAATATTTGGAGCTTTTATCGCCTGGCCCAAAGCCCCAAAGTACGAAGCCCAAAAACAGAAATGGCAATGGAAAGGTCCAAAAATGAAAATAGAATGGCAAAAATTGGCGTCGCCCGGACTCGAACCGGAGACCTTCAGTGTGTTAGACTGACGTGATAACCAACTACACCACGACACCATTTGTTGCCAGCATCTTTTTAACATTATAATTATACTTTTTAAATTAAACCAAATTTCGCCTGCCCTGGTGGGATTATTCAATATTCATATTTGTTTCTTAAATTCAAAAATTTCAAAGAATGGTTGAAGAAAATGGGAAAGGAAAAAAAAAAAAAAAGGTTGAGATAAACAGAACTGGTCTCTCGTGATATTTGTTACGAATTTCTTATTCTAATCCTTTTATAACGAGAGAAATTAAAATTTATAAGCTCTTTGTTGGATTTAAAATCCTATACCAATTTATTCCATCGTATTTTTTACTTTATAAAATGATTAAAACATTACACAAAATCATGATCCTTCAGATGATCTATTCACCTTCCACTTTTTACTTCTACCAAACTTTGGATCATAATCACACATGCAAATTAAGGAAACTCAATCTACCAAATGTGGATTGCATGTAATGTAGTTGCATTTAGCTTGTCTCATTTCACAGTTTATGACTTCATATTTATTTTCTGAAATTACAATTAAATGCGCATTCACATTTCCAGCTAGTTGCCAACGAGGCCCATAAGAGGCAACAAACCAAAAAATAATAATAATAAAAAATAAAAATAAATAAATCAAATAATAAAACTACCGCCAAAGCAGGTAAGCAAAGCAATAAGTGTACAAGGGGGCAAGCGAGCCATCCAAAGGACTACAAAAACCTCTCTCATCAAATTCAAGTGGTTGTTTGTGGTAGTTAAGCGGTTAAAAGAAAATGAAAGTAAAATCCCTCTTTTTATTTTATATATATATATATATATTTGATAACATCGCCAACGTCTTGTTTTTGGAAGTCCTTATACAATAATAGTGTGTGACGGAATTTTCAACTTTTCTTCCGAAGCCAATAAACAAAAAACCTCTCTCTTGTCTTTGTTGGCTCCCTCCTCTATCTATCAGTCATTGATAACACAAAGAGTTGGTTCCACTTTCTTTAAATGCATTGAGTTTCTTGCACTTTTGGGAGACTCAAAAAGGCCAAAAAAAAAAAAAAAAGAGGAAGAGAGAGAGAGAGAAAAAGAGAGAGCTTATGGCGTGTATGGCTGGTTCTTGTTCAGCTTCTTCTTCTGGTGTTGTGTTTAGAGATAGAGAAGTTGGTGGGAATGGGGCTTTTTCGGCTCACTACAATGGGCTTAGGCCAATGGAGAACATGCACGTGGCTTCATCTGGGACAAAGTCTAATGGGTTTGTTTCCAGTTCAGGTAATGTGATCATTTCAAGACACTAGAGAAAAAATAATAATAATCATAATCATAGTTACCTATTTTCAGAAAACTGACTCCCTGTTTGGATCTTCATTTTCAACTGACTGTGTTTTCTCTGATAAAAATTTGAATTCTAAATATGAAAAGTAGATTTAAAATGGAGATCGAAACGGACCATTAGTCTGTTTATTAGTTATGTCTTCTGGTGTCGATGTTATGCAACTTTGTTATTGTTAATGGAATGAATCAACGAATTAACATCTGGTTTCTTGGACCCAAGGAACCAGATTACATATAGATCTAGGAAGGGAATGAATGCCCACGTGACATACAGATATTTCGTGAAGTGGAATACTGATACCGTTCACATTATATTAGGACTGTTTCGAATCTAAAATCTTATCGAGAAAACAAGCTACCTTTCCATCAAATGACCAGTGTCCAGTTGTTAGTAAGATATGAGTACGCCTTGATCAATCTTGTCTTGTTCTATCACGGAAAACAGATTTCTTAATATGCTAACTTGGTACATGTTCTTATAAAATTATTTGCTTCATCTTCTATGACTTGGCTAGAATTCCTATCTATTGCTATTATTTTGCGTTGGCTAGTGAATTGTGTGACCTTGTTTAATGGAAGTATGGCTTTAATTTAGTCTCCAATCGCAGCACGAAAATGCAAAACAATCAAGGCCGTTGCTTCTCCAACAGTTTCGGCTCCCAAAAGGGAGAAAGATCCCAAGAAAAGAGTTGTTATAACTGGAATGGGATTGGTCTCGGTTTTTGGCAATGACATAGACACATTCTACAACAAACTTCTTGAGGGAGAGAGTGGGATAAGGCCGATAGACAAATTCGATGTTTCAAGCTACTCTGTCCGTTTCGCAGGACAGATTCGCAATTTCTCCTCCGAAGGCTACATTGATGGGAAGAACGATCGCCGCCTGGACGATTGCTTGAGATACTGTTTGGTTGGTGGCAAGAGGGCACTTGAAGATGCCAACCTTGGACCTGAAGTCCTTGATACTGTCAGTTGCGTTGTATTTGCTAAGTAATGCAGTTCAATTCAACAAATACTTTATGTTAAGCACTTGTAATTGTACTTTTTTGTTGTGGTTCTATGTGTCACACAGATGGACAAATCAAGAATTGGAGTATTAGTAGGAACAGGTATGGGCGGCTTAACGGCTTTCACCACCGGGGTTGAAGCTCTAGTCCTGAAGGGATACAAGAAGATATCTCCGTTCTTCATTCCTTACTCCATTACCAATATGGCATCAGCATTGTTAGCTATAGATACCGGCTTAATGGGGCCCAATTACTCTATCTCTACTGCTTGTGCCACTGCCAACTACTGCTTCTATGCAGCCGCAAACCACATCAGAAGAGGTGAAGCGGATATCATGGTGGTTGGAGGGAGTGAGGCTCCAATCTCTCCCACTGGTGTTGGTGGGTTTATAGCTTGCAGGGCTCTGTCTCAAAGAAATGGAGAACCCCAGAAGGCCTCGAGGCCATGGGACAAAGATCGTGATGGTTTTGTCATGGGTGAAGGATGCGGCGTGCTGGTATGGATAATCACATAGTTCAAGTATGATCTTATAAATACATTTATCCGGTGCCTTTTGGATTTTTAGTAACTAATTTTTCTACCCATTGTAAAGATAATGGAGAGCTTGGAGAGCGCGACGAAAAGAGGAGCGAGGATAATTGCGGAGTACTTGGGAGGCGCCATAACTTGTGATGCTCATCACATGACTGATCCTAGGTCAGATGGCCTTGGTGTCTCAACTTGCATTATTAAAAGTTTACAAGATGCAGGAGTTTCCCCTGAAGAGGTTGGTTAGTGAATTTGTTGATGTTAACACTAGTTAAAAACATTCACATTGTCAATCTCTTCTTTATGGCCCTTTTACAGGTGAACTATGTGAATGCTCATGCAACGTCGACTCTGGCAGGGGATTTGGCCGAAGTTAATGCAATCAAAAAGGTTTTCAAGGACACATCAGGGCTAAAGATGAATGGAACAAAGGCAAGAAAACCTAAAAGCCCAATTTAAGAATGAGATTCAATATATAGACTTCCTCATATGCACAAAACAATTGATTTACACTGTTTTTTCCGTGTTAACATGCAGTCGGTGATAGGACATGGTCTTGGGGCTGCTGGTGGATTGGAAGCAGTAGCAACCATAAAAGCAATCACCACCGGCTGGCTGCATCCGACTCTTAATCAAGATGTACTGAAACCATGACCCTCATTTGAAGTCTAAAATATAATAACTGCTTATATTTAATGGCTTTAATCCAATTGCATTATGAGATCTGTAATGCCATTGTTTTTCCGCAGAATTTGGAACCAGATGTTACAATTGACACCGTGCCGAATGTAAAGAAGAAGCATGAGGTCAATGTTGGTAAGTGATTTTTAACACTCAAAAAATGTTCCAAATCATAGAAGGAAATGAGACATTTTTTAGGTACTTAAAAAAAAAAGAATGAGTAACTTCTGAAGAGGAAAACGAAAGTTTTTGTGCTTATGCTTCTTCTGATTTTCTTTGCAGCTATCTCAAACTCATTTGGCTTTGGTGGGCACAATTCAGTGGTTGTATTTGCACCTTTCTCTCCCTAATAAAACCTATTCAAAGAAGAAGTGGTTTCTCTTGACAATTCTACTTTCGGATTCATTAATTTCGGGATGTTACAACTATCTGAAGCATGATCTATAGAGTTCATATGTGCCATAAGGAGTCTTGAGAGTTAAAAAAACCTAGCTCCTTTCACCATTTGCTTTTTCTTTCTTTACATTGTTCTTACACAAGTTGTGTTTGTTTATCTGCTAAGTACTTGTCTTGTGAATTCAAATCAAGCCCTCGTAATTTAGACAAACAAATAACCATACTGGTTTAAAAATACTAAACTATGACCACCAAAAACCATTATCATTCATGTTATTGCAAGTCATATAAATTGCCATGTCATCAAATGTAATTATATCATGCACTTATTTTTATAGTTTTGTCTGAAACTATTAATGATGATAAAAAAAAAAAAAAACTCATTGAAAACTCTTCCATATATATATATATATGTATATATATAGTATAGGACATGTGGCTTTTATTTATTAAAAAAGAAAATACACTCTTAAATTTAAACCTAAGAGCTCTCATTAAAATATCTCGTTTCTCATCCACTGAATTAGCCGTAACAGGATGTTTGTGTGTGTCTAGATACATCAAAGTATCTCTAACACTAAAACAAGCAATCAATAAAGTCTACTTAATGCTGGCTCTAAGAGAAATTCCAGGTTTTTTCTTTTTTTAATTATTTTTACAAACAATGAAATGAAACCTCGTCAAGGTCTTCCGTAATGCAGCTAGCTAAGCTTCATTTGGCTTGACTTGTAGGATAAAAGCACATGGAGTCCTTTTATTCCACCCTCTAAACAAGTTTAAAACAACACTCTTTCGCTTCTTCATTGTCTCCACATGACTGTAAACCAAAATAAATTAACATTAAACAAACTAATGAAAAGATTTAAATTTTTGTCCATTTTTTTCATTGGCCCTCTTCCTAGGCGAATCTTCACCATTGTAAACTTGAGATCTTTATGACATTTGACAACCAAAGTTAATCGAATTTGGAGCATAAACGTAACTCTGATAAAGACCTTAGCCTTAACTTGTTAAAGACAAGCTATTTGCATGGACTATAATGAACGGTGTAATTAGATTTGCGTTTCCCCAAACACAGGGAAGGTGAACGTGTATTGTTGCATGTATACACATATATATATGTACATGTATAAATATATATATATCACATATATTCATGTAAAAATGGAAACCGGGATATGTTGTACTCATCATAGAGGGTGACACCTTTTACTTCTCTCTGCATTTGGAATGTCACTTTCCTAGAAATACATAGTTTAGGAATAAAAATATATACCAAGAGGACTTATTTTTAAAATAATCCCACTTACTTGTTTGTTATTAGAATTTTAGCTAAAAATAGATGGAGAAAAGCGGAATTAATCTCACTGTCCCTTTTTGTTAAGGTTTTTGTTAAAAATAATAAAAAAAATTACCCTATGATTGCATTTAACTCTTTTTTCTTCTGTCTAATTTTAACAAAAATTCTGTCAAAGGGTAAAATGAGAGCAATTCAAAGTTTAGGGAGAAAACATGTGTTTTTAAAGTCATCAAACAAAATGAGAACAATCATAAAATATAATGAACATTGATGAGAATACTCTTGAAAAAAAAAAATAATAATAAAAAGTAAGACTAACCTAGGCCTTTTGTGCATTGACACTAAAAAGTTTGCGCAGAATCCACTTGCTAGATGCTGATAACTGTTCAGAGGGCTAGTGATCATGACAAAGTACAATTAGAGGGATTAGTCCTACCATTAAAAATGAGGATTAAACTAAAGTAATACTACAATGGAATATATTATTATAAAAATATTAACCTAAGCCGTATGATTTAAGTAAGAAGACATTTATAAAGTGGGTGCATTAATGTTATCCAAAAACTCTTTTAATAATATTGAACCATATATAATATACACTGTCTAATTCAAATTTTATAATTATGATGAATGACCTTATTAAACCATATAATAAGGTGCAATTGCTAAATTTTGTGGCCTTGTTATGTTATATAATTGAAATAACCAAAGCATGATTTGTTTACATCCTATTGTAATGAGAATAAATTTGATTTATTTGTAGACAAAAAATATTTAATCCTTGTTTTGGTACTAAAAGATATGGGGGAAAAAGAAAAGGGACCTAGAAATCGAAACATCATGAGCTTTACTTGCTATTAGGATGAGTTTAATGCTCTATTTTTTTTATAAGAATATGGTTCTGAGCTCTAAAGTCTACTTCATGATTTCTATTTTCTACAAAGTTATGCATTCACATCTAACTTGCAACCCATTTTTGTATCAACAAATGCAAATATTTTGTATTTATGTCCTCTTTTTTCATGTTTTGTTCTCCATCTTAGTGGCTCCCAATTTGAGCAAGTCTAGTCAACTTATTAATAGAATTGCTTAGGACTTAGGAGCTCCTAGAAAATATTTTAATTTTCTCTGCATGCCTCCCCATGATTGCGGAGATTGTATTGTAGTTTATTAAACTCACAAAGCACAACATGAACCAGCTTTCTGGTTCTCTCCACAATTCATAATAATTTTAAAAACAATGGTTTGAATAGCACGGTAATGCCAAAACTGAAAAACATTTAAGCTTCTAAGGTCAATTTTGATGTAAAGCCATGATGAAAAACTTCTTTATTTGAGATTGAACTTTGAGTGCCATAATAGGGCGTTTTGATTTTTTTTAATTTTTTTTATTTATTTTGTTAAAGAATAGGACGGCGTTTGTCCTTTCAAAAAAAAAAAAAAAAGAACAAGAAAAAAGGGCGTTTGTGATTATATTAGTGGAGGTCCAACTAGTAGATGACCCTACTTAGCATATATTTTCCTAGAATGCATAAAATCATTTATTTATAATACAAGTTTAATAACATCTTCTCTTTATTATTATTTTGGCTAATTAAAAGATTCTACTTGCTATAGGAACAATGCCACATTATCCACCTCAAAACCAGATGCTGTTGCTGCCTTACAAGTGTTCCAAAACCAAATGAGTGTAGAATTTTTCTTTATTTTGGTCCTTAATTTTGCTAATCTATTATGCTTATACTTCTCTAATGTCATCAATCTGAATTTGACCAAAATTAGTTTTAAAATTTAGCCCGAATAGTGCGATTCAACAACTAATTGTGTTTAATATTCACCATGTTGGTATGTAAGCTAACAACATTAAACTCTTCAACCACAAAGAATACACAAGCAAAATTAAGGACAGCCTTATTTTTATAATTGCCAAATTTTTACTCTGTATAGAAGCTGATCATTGACAGGTATAAATTATCATTAAAATATGTCTATTAAAAATATGTTTGGTAAAGAGAAAAGTAGAATTAAAAAGAGGGATTAGGGGAATAATTATTGATATTTATTATAGTTGTTTGATAAGAAAGAAAAAAGAATTAAGAAATGAAAATTTTTCATTTCATTTACAACACCCAAATTTTAATCTCTCATAAATTGAGGAAATTATTTAAGATATTTCGTATTAAACATTATAGAGAAAAGACATTTTTTTCATTTCTCAGTTCCCTCCCATAAATGATCTACCATTCATTCTTCCTAATTCTCTCTTATTCCTACAAAACCAGCCTTAAGCATACAATTTGATCCCAAAAAAAAAAGATAAATTGCTTATTTGAGTCCTAATCTTTTTACAAAATTTGCGATTTGATCGCTAACCTTTTTTTATAACTAAAAGGTCATAAAAAAAAAGTCTTTTTCATTAAAATAGTCTTTTTATGACTTAAACTCTTTAAAAGAATATAAAATAGTCTTTTTCATTAACATATGTTAAAAATTTAATAGAAAATATCATGATGATTTACTTAACGTAATTAAGAAAAAAGGTTTATATGATTTAACTATACTCTCTAATGTAACATTTATTAGTAAAAAAGATCAAATTATACATTTTTAAAAGTCAATTAGCAAAATAACTCAAATACTTCTTGTTTTTAATTAAATAACTTTCTAAAAATTTTTAATTATAAAATGATATGGAAAGATAAAAAAGACCATGGTCATTCCTATATTTGGGTTAAAAAAAAAAAAGGTTATTTTACTAGTTTTAATTTTTAAGGGTGTTATTTTATCAAATACTGCCATTTTTTAAGAGTTTAAAAAATATTTAAATCCAAAAAAAATTGTGATCAAATCATTTTTTGTAAAAAGGTTGACCAATCATATAATTTACTCATAATAATAATAATAATAATAATAATAACTACTCACGTACTAATCCATCACTTTTCCTCTGAAGCAGCTGCCAAACGCAGGCCCAGCGCCGCCGCCACCGCCCCGCCGCAGCTACTGGAGCGTGCAATCCCCAACTCCAGTCGTTGCCGATAGAAATAGTGTGTGTGTGTGTGTGTGCGTGTGTTGTTGCTGAAAGAAATGCTGAAGTTCCTATCGAGGGTTCGGATCGAGTTCAATGCCTTGGACCCACGCACGGCGTCGTGCATGGAGTTCTTGGCGCAGTGCAACGCCCGCAAGGCCAAGGACTCCAACCCCGCCTGTCAGGTCCTCGTCAAGCGCCGCACCGACGACGAGCCTCCCAAAATAGCCGTCACCTTCGTCAACGGAGTCGAGGAGGTCTTCGACGCCACCACCACACCTGCCCAGATCATTAGGACCATGATTCTCCAGAAGGGTCAATTCCTCGAGACCGAGCAGTTGTTCCGCGAGGCCGGCGAGCTCTGGCCCGTCCTCATTCCCGAGGAGGAGCTCCACCACCCCGCACCTCGAACCAAGGTGCGTACTAGCATTTCCCCTTTGTCTTTTTTTTTTTTGGGGGCTTTTTGCGTTTTGTCGTTGGAGCATTTCGTCGAACACTTGGTGTCTGTTGCATTGTTTGTTGAGATTTCGATAGATTTTGTCATTTTTCTCAATAAAGTTTTAATCTTTTTCACTCTTGGGCTGTTTTTCGTTTTATTAATGTATAAACACCTCTTCATTTGATCGTTCTTGGCCATATCTTACCATTTCATGGATATCAAACATGGTATAGACAGAACTGCATGGTTTCCAATTTCTTATTAGAGTTGTCTATTTGTTTTGTCTTGTAATTCATCCAGTACCCATATGGGACTTGGAATTCTGTATTGAGTTTAGTTTTTTTAGTTTTCTTCTTCAGAATGTGTTAGTGGGGTGCTTTAGAACTGTTTGGGTAATGTTTGATATCCACACTCAGTACTCTTTGAATTGTATGTTAATACGTGCAGACAAGAATCATGGTACTACATTGTACATGATATTGACATGAGAACCCCTAACATTTTTGGCTGAAGAGCATGGTCACAATCCGCACTTTGTGTGTCAAGAACAAACAACTGGTTCATGTTACTCATAATTATGCTCATAAAGAGTTAGAATGTAGGGATTCGTTTCTCATGCAGTCATTGTGACCTTTCGTTTACAGCCAAGGAAAGCAGAAGAGAAGAAGCCGTAGCTGCATTGGCGATTTTAAGGATACAAGTCTGCTGTACTTCAATTGACTTGGATCATTTTGGTGAGAATTTCTATATGCGGGAGAATAATTGAGTAATGTTTTGTTTTTTGATACTAGTAATGTTCACTCTGGCCAACTGGGAGAGATCCCGGATCGGGTGGAGATCCTGTATTCAAATTCTTGGAACAGTTACCAATGTATGAAAAAAAAAAAAAAAAAGGTTGGTCCCAAGTTTTTATTTGCTTGATGATGAATCTGTTCCCCATTACGGGTCGTGGTAGCTAGAAACAACCCCCTTTTATTTTCACTCTGAGACTTGTGATTTTGTAGCATGAATAATAGGAAGGAAAAACATATGTAATACTTTCTTGACATGGAAGACATAGCTTATCGGTATCTGCTTGAAAACATAATGAAACCAAAATTTTATTTTCGTCGATAGTTTGCCTGAGTTATGTTTTCGTTGACACATTACTAAATTCTAATGTTTGAAATCTATTGGGAGCCAGATGATTTTATTAAGAAGAAGTCGGCTAGGAAAGTTAGGTTCTCAAAACTCAAGTCATAAGCAATATTGACAATATTTCGATACACACACACACATTGCAGGTTGAGTCGATTTATTTCAAATTTAGTCGAAACTGAATGTTACAACTGACCCTATTCCAAAAGTAAAGAAGAAGCATGAGGTTATGAATGTTGGTATGTGATTTTAAACACTATAAGATGCACACAACCATAGAAGCAAATGAGTAATGTTTGTCAAAACTGAATGTTCAAAATGACAGTGTGCCAAATGTACCAAAAATTATTTGGCATAATTTAGAGTTCAAACGTGCTATAAAAGTCTCAAGAGATAAGACAACCTAAGCCCCTTTCACCATTTGCATTTAATCTCATCATTGTACCAGCTGAGATTGGATTTTTTTTTTTCCCCTACTGAATAAAATCCTGGTTCCTCTTTCTTTGCATTGTTCGTTGCCAAGGTGTGTCTATCTATTAAGTCCTTGTGAACTCAAATCTTTATGGTAAAGACCTTTTATTTTTATGCTTCGACCAAATATAAAAAGAAGCTCTTCTGAGTCGCTCCGAAATCATTTCGCGAATAGCCAAATGGTGTGTTTGTCTATCTACTAAGTAGTAAGTTCTTATGAACTCTACTGCCAAAAATAAAAAATAAAAAAGGATACTTAAAGCACTCTGATCTTTATGGTTTAGGCCTGCAAGGTTATCTGGCCATCGTAATATGGACAAACACGTAAACATGTTGGTTTTAGGAAAAAACTGAACTTACATTAAACTATGACGATCGAAAACCATTGCAATTCCTAGAGGAAATCAAATGAAAATGAATGGACAACAAAAACAAAACCAGAACAAGCAGACATATGATCTCTGACTAATCTTTCACATTACACAAAAATGGTTGGACCAGAGTTTGATCATGTTCTTGTCTCACTCTCTTTCTACCACTTTCTTCTTTTGCTCTCTCTCTCTCTCTTTCTCTCTCTCTTCACACACACACATATATTTAAGTGTGTGTGTGTATGTGTATATATATATATATGTATATATAAACATAAATGTATGTGACTAGATACAGCAAAGTATTTCTAAAAACAAGCAATCAATGAAGCCCACACTGTTGGCTCTGAGATCAGTTCTGGGTTTTATATTATTTCAGCAGCCAATGAAATGGGACCTCTTTAAAATCTCCGTAATGCAGCTGGTTAGACTTGACTTGTAGGATTTAAGCACATATAATTCTTTGTTTTTTTCCCCTTTTTATTTAAATAATTTATTTAAATGACACACTTTCGCTTCTTCCAAATCTCCATCTGACTGTAAACCATAAGTTAAAATAATTCCAAACAAACAAAAATCCAATTACAAAGATTGGTTACATAAACGTTTCCTTAATTTCTGATTAGCCGTCTTACTAGGCGAATCTCCACCTTTGTAAACTTGAGATCTTTTTGACATTTGACAGCCAAAGTTAATTGAATGTGAAGCAATAAAAATTTGGATGTTAAACTTTGATAACGACCTTAGACATGGACATGCTAAAGACATGTTATTTGCATTGACTATAACTAATAATATTACGATAAGAAATGTATTCCTCCCTTAAACACAGGCAAGGTGAGATTGTATTGTTGTATACTACACAAAAATAAATGTATAAATACATGTATAAATTCATACATACATATATATATTTAAAACTGAGATCTGTTATACACATCATTGCAAGTGACCCCTTTTACTTCTCTATGCAGATGGAATGTCACTTTCCTAAAAGCACATGGTTTAAGAAGGCAAAATGAGTGCTAAAAAAGAGAGATAAGAGAAATACCTTAAAATATATACCAGGAGGCCATATTTTTGGTATATATGCCAATATAGTGTTTGCAAGTTGCCTCACCACAGAGAGGTTCACTCACAGAAGAAGCACGCATAAAAATAAAAACTTTTGGCCACTGTAGTATGAAGTTAGTTGCTCAACCTTTAGGTATCTTATATGCACATAATGTTGGGCACTATAAAAAGAATTTTAAGACCAACACTAACCTAGATCTCTCTTTTTTGCGCCGACACTCAAAAGTCTGTGCAAAACCCACTTGCTTGGTGGTGATAACTGTTCAAGGACTAGTGATCATGACAAAGTACAGAGTTGGGGAGATTAGTCTTAAAAATGATGATTAAATTAATTAATCTTGTTATCTCTAATCATATAATTGGAATAAACCAAGGTACTTATTGTTTATATCTTATTGTAATGAGAATAAATTTGGTTTATTAAATAGGCCAAATGGGATATTTAATCTTTGTTTTGGTACCAAAAGTTAGAAGGAAAAAAAAAATTAGGGACCTTGAAGTTGAAGCATCATGAGATTTAGTTATAACTAGACTTGGTATGATATTCTGTTTCGTTATAGGAATATGCTTGTGAGATCCCTGAGTCTACTTCAAGATTTCTACTTTGTGATGCATTTCACATCTAACTTGCAACCCAATTTTCTATGAATGAATATGTGTTTTCTATTTATGTCCTTTCTTTTTTTTTTTTTTTTTGGGTTATTGTAATCTATTATTTGCTTTTTCTTACTTGCTTCCTATTTTGAGTAAGTCAACTAATTAATAGTCCTCCTTAAAAAAAAATAAAGATTGGTGAAGTAAATTCGGAGATCTTATGTTTAAAGTAATCAAACTTACGAAACATACATGTTAGTCAGTGTTAGCTAAGTTAGTAATGGTATCTCCAACTCAAATTCTTTAAACAAAAATCATCCTCACATAAGATACATGAACCTGCTTTGTGGTTCTCTCCAAAATTTCAAAACTTGTGTTGAATAAAGAGTAATACCATGGTGGTGTTGCATGGCACGCTAACACCAAAATTGAAAGACTTAAAATTAGGGGTGAACAAAAAATCCGAAAACTCAAATAACCCACCCAATCCACCCAAGGAAAACCCGATGGGTTGGGTCCACGTTAGACCCAAAAAAAAATCGGGTTGACCCACCCAACCCGATGTCAAATTGAGTGGGTTCGGGTTGGAATTCTAAACCCGACCAAAACCCAACCCATCCAATGAATTTTTTTTTTTTTTATATTTAGAAAAAATATAATGACTAACCAGAGCCAATTTTGTTGAGCCGACTGTCATTTCCTATTTATGCCTCCTCCCAAGCCAAAGTTTGTGCCTTGCCCTTACCAAACTCGATATCCCACCAGCCTCCTCCAATCGTTCCTTTCTTCGACCATCGGCCGTCACTCCTCGACGTATTCATTTTTGCCTCCCCAAGCCCGTGTTCGTCTCGTGCCTTGCCCTTACCCAGCCCTAGCCGCCACTTGTCACTAGCCTCCCTTAATCCTCCTTTTCGTTAGGATTTAGAAACAAGATTTCAAGTTTATTTCAATTTACCTGGCTTTAGTTCTTGTTACTACACACATTAGAGTTAGAGATTATTCTTGTGAAATAGGTTTGATTGTTTGTGATTGATGTTTCTTAATATTCATTAAAAGCATGTTTTAATTAGTTCTTATTATCTTTACATGACTTCTTTATTTGAATATTTGAGCTTGTATTTTGATTTGTGATTAAATTTTTAAGTCATGTTTTATTACTTTATTTTTATAAATTGTCAAACCTGACGAACCCGAAAAACCCGCCAAACCTACCCAAACTTTAATTGGGTGGGTCGATTTTGTATATTGGGTTAATTGGGTGGGTGAAAAAAATTTTCAACCCACCCAATCTTCATTGGGTGGGTTGAAAAATGTCAAAAATCCACCCAACCCACCCAACGAACACCCCTACTTAAAATGATTCTAAGGTCAATTTGATGTAAAGCCAAGCCATAATGCAAAACTTCTTAATAAGAGATTGAACTTTAGGCACCATAATAGGGCATTTTGATTTTATATTAGTGAGGTCCAACTAGAAGATACCTTATTAAGCAAATATATATTTTATCATATAAGTTTAATATCCAACCAAAAATATATTAACAACATCTTCTACGTCTTCTAGGAACTGTGCCTTTACCCACCTCCAAAACAATGCTTCCAAACAAAAGTCTTCAAAACCAAATTAGTAAAATATGACCTCTACCCCTTCTAAAGAAATAAATGAAATACAAATTTGGGGGTAATGAAGAATTCTGAAATTCCTTTTTTTTTTTTTAAAGGCAACTGAAGTTAATCTTGTCGAAAATACTTCAAATGTTAATTTCTTAGGTAAAACAACAATGGTCTTAAATTATGAGGCCTTAATCTCTGTTGCATTACACTCATAGATGCTTAGTCTTCTTCTAATGTCATCAATCTGAATTTGACCAAAATTATAATCAAATTAATCCCGAATAGTACGGTTCAACAACTCATTATGTTTAATCTTCACCATTTGTTGGTAGGTTAGCTAACATTATTAAACTCTTCATCCGCATAGAATATGCAAGGAAAATTAAGGACAACCTTATTTTATAATTGCCCCATTTTTTTTTTTTTTTTTTGGCTTTGTATAGCAACTCATCAATCACACTCAAGTGTTCTGTTTAATAACTCATTCTTGAGATGAGTATGATTAGTTTTTTGATAAACATTCTTATTATGACACGCCCTTTTGCTAACATCACGCTATTGGCATATTTCCATGAGGAAATAATGTTAGAATTTTAACCCACACACAAAATATGGTTACCAAAAACTTTGTCCGATAAGGAATTCCCACCAGCAATCAATCTAGAATTTTCTTTTATTTTATTTCGAGAGCTTTAACGAAATTAGAATCAATTCATAACATATAGGAAGTGAGCCAAAATATTTTGGGTCAATCTTTTTTTCTTTCTTTCTTTATAATTTTAATTGGATTTGAAGAAATCGCCTTTTCAAAATCAGGAAGACTTGTACTTGGTAAAATTAGTTTGATTTCAACCCTAATCAGATTGACCTAACTAGATTCATGAATTCTAACTAATGAAAAAGTGGGAAAAGTTTCCAAAAGTATATGAAATCTTTTTGGTGTATTGAAAGTTTTCATGGGATATTACCGACCTAAACTATATTAGGTAAGAAAAAATTTGAACAAAAAATTTAGGTACTTTTTGGGGGAAACTAGCAACATACTCCACAAGAATGAAAATTCTAGGAAGCATGCCAATAGATTTCTATTTTCCATGCAATAAAAGGGGGAGAGAAACGGGATTTTTTTTTTTTGCTAAATAAGAGAGAGAAATGGAATTATCAAACAATTGAAGTTCCTATTAGAGGCTATGTAAGAATGTAATTGATTTCAACATTGAACTAGTTATAAAATAAATAAACCTAATTAGTGTTGTGATTATATAATTGTTGCAACAGTTTCTATTTGCAATGGAAAATCATATTTTCCCACCACGAAGCTGCCAGGAAGCTCACCACCAGCTAATACTCCTAGTGTGCAATGTAGGTAGACCCAATATAAAACCTACTTCATCGCCATTAGGGTTTTCGTTTGACCAATAGGAGAGCAATAACATGAGATTTGACTTGGTTAGCGATTAATAATCCGGGTTGACCAATCTCATGGTGCTAATATGCCTTGCTTTTGTATCATATTAAACACTCAAATTAGCAGAGGAATCTTGCTTGGCTAATTAATTATTAAATCTATGTTTATACTTTCCCTTTCCTTGTTTGTATTTCGCTTAAATGGGATTGCTCGGTTAAACAAATACATGGCTTATCAAATCACATAACAAACTATTTGCTTGGTGTTTGCATTGTATGGGTTGGGATTGGAAAGGTCTTATAGCGCTATTCCCTGTTTAAATTGTACATTTATCTCCATTGGTGGATATGGATCAAAGTTATTAGGACAACAACAAAATCGAAGGAAAATTTAGCTTATATTTATTTCATCCATCGGAGTTGGACAATTCCAATTGATTTTTCATTTTTTGTATTTTGTTTTTTAAAAGTTAACTCAATATTATTATACATAATTTTAAATAAGATGATTTTTTTTAATAACATATAATTTGAAGATGAATAAAATAAGATTTATATTAATATTTTTTTTATAAACAAAATTGTAAATTTTTATTCTCTTTAACTAGAATAAGCTGAATTCATAATTTCAAAATTTAATTCAATTTTAATAAAAATAATAAAAATAACTCTAATTTTTCAACTGTTAATCAAACAATGTCTTAATTTTAATTACTTGGGAATCAAAACTCAGATAACTTCCAAGAAAAAGATTAATCATTGCTTACTATATAGACAAAGGCATTGAGGTGGTTGGGTTTCAACTCAAATCAATGTGGTATCGAGGGTAATGGAAAATTGCGCATTTGATTTCATGTACTTTCCTTTTGCAAGGAGAAATGGGGGGAAGGGCAAAATTAAGTGATGCGGGGTCCCTTGGATTTCAAGTTTGATTGAACAGCAAGTCCACATCCATCAGCAATCAAGGACTGAAAATACCAAGATCCAACGACCAAGAAAAACCTGAAAATAAGTTCAAAACGAGGTTAAAAAAAAAAAAAAGGACTGAAAATAACAATATCCAACGGCCAAGAAAAGCCTGAAAATAAGTTCAAAAGGAGATCAAAACTGTAAAAAATTTACTACTACTGCCCATGGGGGACCAAAAATCTTATTTTGCTTTCTCTTACCATTTGCTAAAACAAATATGTGCTTACATGGAAACAATTCAAGTCCACCAAAGAAACCAAAAAGCTATTTCATTGCCCATGATTGTCTTCACATGGAATCCAACCCAAAATGCTCCTTTCTTTAATGTTTTACAAGGTATCCACCTAAACATAAACTAAAACCTTCTGGGAAATATTTTTTTCTTCCCTCCCCAACATGCCCCACAAGACACAGGCATTGGTAAATCCTAGGTGGTGGAAAAGGGCTAGAAAGGGGATTGGCTCAGCTTCAATTTGTGGGTCCTCTCTCTCTCTCTCATTATGTTTATTTCGATTTTTAAAAATTGGGGGTTCAAATGAAAGTCTTTAATTTTTGCAGGCCAGGGGCAGCCAAGTAACTCCGACCAAATTGGTCTCCACATGGGGTGTGCAGACAATATCATAAAGCCACCTTCCAACAAAAAATATATATATATATAATACAGCCACCACATGACATCAATTTCCTAAAAACATAGGGAAAAAAAAAAAAAAGAATAGTTCTCTCTCTCTCTCTCTCTCTCTCTCTCTCCCTGAACGGAAAATAACAACTCTTGGCGCATATAATTTAAAAGAATTCTTGTCTTTAGTATATTGTGACAATAGTAAAAGCATTCCGGGTTTGAGGGATGTGGTGGGGCTAGTACGCAGCATGTCCCTTTTAAGGGACTTTTAGAGTGGATTAAGAGGGAGGAACTTGTCTTAGGTGGGAGCAGCCATTCCCATTTCTGCCTTGGCTAAAATCATCTGGGCTTCCTTTTCTATTTTTCAGTTAAATTAAAAAAGAGACAAACAATTATTTTTGTATATATAAATTAAGGGGGTGTATAAGAGGCATTTTGAAAATAAAATTTAAATACTTTTTGAATATATATTTTTTATTTTATAATCATTTTTATTATTCATATTCCTAAAACTCTACATTAAATTTAAATTTTAAAAATTCATAATTTTGTATATATAAATTCAAATAAGATGATTTTTATTTAAATTATATAGAATTTCGATAGTAACGAAATAATATCCATATTAATAATTTTTTTCCAAATAAATTTTAAGATTTTACATTTTTTTCATTTCAAACAATTTTTTTCCTAAACACATTTTTCAAAACACACTTTACTCCAACCTCTAAAATACATCTCCACAACCTCCTTTAAACACCTCCTAAATTTAAACATTTAAATGATGATTATTAAAATTAATAAACTTTTAGCATAATATTTTTTTTATTATGTGTTAGTATCACGTTTTTAGACTGAATTTTCCATTATTTGTACCCTTTTAAAAAAAAATCATTTGTTGTAAAATTCACAAGCCATACATTCTTCACTATTTTTCACATTTCAAAATTACCATCATTGGTCAGAAAAATAATTATTCTTGCTATTGCTTTGGAGTTTTTAGGTTAAAACAATATTTAATCACAAAACTAAATTAACTTCACACAAATCATTTCAATACTCGAGTTTTGGGGCCAATTATTTGACCATTTTAATTTGCAAGACTTCTTGTAAAAAGGATTAAAACTAATTGGGTTTTTTTTTTTTTTCCTTTACCAAAAATGTAAAACCATGGCACTCAACCTAATCCGGAATTTAGAGGACCTCCAATCCCGATTATAAATTTACTCACTATTCATTTTATAATCATTGTAGAAATAGAGAATGTAGCTCTTGGAAGGCAGCAAAGGCCGGTGATCGTAGACATGTGTCGTTACGAAAAAGCATCAACCCTCAATTATCATAAGCTAATGGACAGATGTCAGGCAATAAAGCTTTGTTTAAAAACACTTAAAAACACAAAATCTTTTTTAAAAATACTTAAAAATTAACTTAGTGCCCTAATTATATAGAAGTACAGGCAAACACACACATAACCATGGTTTGATTGGTTTGTCCTCATTCTCTTCCATGTTCTCTCATAAAATAAAAGGGTACTCTAAAGAGGGCTTAAACACCTAGGCTAGGGAATGCTTATCCACACCACTAATTGAGATTATCAAATCAAAACGACGCTCACATGGGAATTTGGTTAAGGCTTACATTTCTCCTAAGGAAAATTTTCATGTGTCAAAGAAGAAGACAAAATTCTATTTAACTACTTTATCTATCAAATTACGTAAGATTTTGGTTAGAATGCCAATAAATGCTTGCAACTTTTTAACTAAATTGCGATTTTGGATAATTATACGTAACAGGACCGATCCTACTACACATAGTATATGTGAAAATTTTAATAATGCATTTGACCTATGATTTTGAAAGATAAATAAATCAGTGAAGATATTTTGAAATTTATAGAATGATATTATATCTGATATTGTATGTAATTTAACGTTATTAAGAATGTGAGTTTTAATTACTAGAAATGTGAATTTATATAAAAATAAATAAAAACATTGGAATGTTGAAAAATATTTTGTAAATGTATTTATATTTCTTTGTATATAAATTCGTATTTCTAGATATTGCGATTCACATTTACATCAGTGTGTTAATTCACATCCAGTACCACATATGAGGCTTTATGTTTCATGTTATATCTCAATTTGTTTGCAGTCTCTTTTTTTTTTTTAAATGAAAATATTGTTGTCATTTGAAGCTAAAAGCAGTTATGCTTTTTAACAAAGAACATTAGAAAAACGCCACAAAAACATACCTTGGATTGATATCTATTACAGAGAAAAAAAATTATTGCAAACAAAAAAAAAAAAACACTATCAATAAAAGTTTCATTTTTAAATGAAAAATATTCATTTATCATTTTATTAGTAAATCTTTAATTTACCAAATATAAATATCTTGGTTACCAAATGTGAATACTTTATTTATCAAAATCACTTAATGATAAACAAATTACTTACCATAGATTCTAGCTCTTTCTTTCTCTTCCCCAATCACCTTCCCTTTCTCTCTCCTCCCCCAACCCACACTCATCGCCGGCCATTCCTTGTTGGAACTATCGTCATCGTCGCCAATCACTGTGTTCTCCCTATTTGACGCCGGTCAACATTACCCCCGTACGTGATCTCCCCCTCTCTCTCCACCCTCATCCCCGAAACCTATTAGATCCGCTGTAACTCACCTCTACGCCAAGCTTCGATATCCAACTTGTCTCTCTTCTCTCCCCACTTCGACGACCCCTAAATCTTGGCAATCGCTGGTTACCTCCTCTAGTGCAATGAATCTGCACAACGAGCAACGGCTGATTACAATTAGTCCTCATATTGTCCTCCATTGCATCGCCGGACCTCCTCATTTGCCCTTAGTTGCGATCGAAGTTTCCCAGTTGTTGTCGCCTTCTCTTGGATCTGTAAGAGTCAAGCTATCAGAGCCGGGGAAGAGATGAAGGAGTCTGATCATGACCTTTCACAACTCGGTAAGACAGATCAATGGTGGCAACTTTGGTCAAGAGGCATGACATCGATGACTCTAATAGGTGCAATGGCCATGATCATTTAGAGGAGAGAGAGAGAGGAAAAAAAATAACTAAAAATCTAAATTTATTAAATATAAATCAATTTTATGATCTTTTTAATAAAAATTTTTACATTATAACAAAAATCAATCGACAGTTACAAATTATAACATGTAGCCTAATTATTCCTTTTTAATTAGAAAAAATTATAAACTCTTTAATTTTATGAAATTTTTTGGGGGTTGGACTCTAATTTTTTGGATTATGCTCATTTTGTTGGAGACCTTGATCATGCCTTGTGTGTGTGTGTGTGTTTTTTTTTTTTTTAATGTATATTTACAAACAAGTATACACACATTTTATGTGGCAAATCAACTACAAGGCCTATTAGAGGAGGAACTAGTAGATTCATAAGTGGATTCATTAGTATTATAGTCTCTTGAATTTCTTCATTACTTGTATGCAAACTTCTATGCTGCCAGCGTACCTATGTTATAGATCAAAAGTTGTAGGGTATAATTTAGATCAACAAAGAGCATTGGTGGTGGTAACATAATGATAAGTATGGCTTAATTAGAGTCTTCGTTTTTATTAAGTCTTTAGTTTGAACATGATGCACGTAAGAGTTAGCCTTTGGTATGAAACTATTATTGCCTACTCTTGAAACCTAATGTCTACTAGTTATAAAAATATAGGGTTAAACTCCTCGTCATTCTAGCGATATAGCTAATAGACTCACTCAATAATCACTAAATGAAAATGCAAGGATACGATTGATCCTCTTTCTCACTTTGAGAATGGATACTAGATTATTTTTTAAACAGTGCCATCTAGTTTTCAGCTTTAAAATTTTGTTAGATAGAAAAGATTTGGCTTATCTTGTCTGGCTCATGGCTAGCTACTGTTTGAGACTTGCAACATGATCAGTTATGGAAAAGACCTGATTTTCAGGGGAAAAAAAGGGAAAAGACTTGATTGTGATTGGCACTCGTGACCATTAAGGTGAGTTATTGTCATTGGCGTTTTGTTGTAGCCACGAAAAATAATCAATTTAATTTGTGGTGTATTGGACCATAGATTGAATGGATCAGCAACATCTTCACACGACTTAACAAGCTTTAAGCTCGAAAATATTAAAAAACACAAAAAATTAATAAACATAAAAATTACACGTAGTTATAAGAGGTTTTAATCGTCAAAGATTTATTAGTTTACAGGGATAAATATGGTGAAAGCAATTTGCTACATTCAAATAGAATTTCAAGTTTGAGACTGGATCCTAGCAAGACAAATATGCTTAAATAAAGGACTAATTTCATGCTATATATTATTCATAACCTCCACTAAATTTAATTGGGGGAAAAAAAAGTGTCTCCTATATCTACCAAGAAAATATGGGGAGTGATCATTTTATTGTTTCCCTTCCTTGTCAAAGTTAAAAGTATAAATTCTTCCAAATCTTGTGACACAATCTAGCAATACTATGTAACCAACTAATTCCTTGGACCAACCTATAGGTCAAATTAACACTTGCAATTTTAGTGGTCAGGCTACTAAAATCTTTAGTAGTACCCAAGCTTTAAATGGTTCAAAAATATTTGTTAGTGGTTGTACAAATAATTCTCTGTGTGTGTGTATGTAATGGTTAAAAAAAAAAAAAAGCAAAAGCAAAACAAAAGTTTGGCACAACTCAAAAAGATATTTGGGGTTATTGTATTGCAATTTGGAAGCTATTCTATAAGATAGGCTTTAAATAAATAAACAAAGTAGTGATCAAATTGGAAGCACATAAAGTGGTGGGTGTGGAAGGCATCTTTGAGATTTTGATTATATCTATACATACATATCATATATTCTTGTTAGGGGACAGGGAGTTGCTTAAGATGTAAAAGATGCAAAAGTAGGAACGGAAACTGCTCATTATTTTAAGCTAAATATAAATTAAAGTTGGGTTTAATTTTAAACTAAACTTCCTTTTCAATGTTCTTCCTATTGATAAGATCAAGTAGCCCGCCAATCTGACGTATTATGTTTCTTTTCGGATTATTAAATTTTACAATTTACCTATCTCTGCATACAACTTTGACATTGCTTTTATTTTTTATCTCTAGATTGAGTCACTTTTTACTTCCTATTATATTTTAAAGAAAGTTTTATACTTTTTTTTTAAATATTGTTTATATATCTAGGGGTTGCTCTCACATAATTACTACTCTTTTTTTTTTTTTTTAATTATTAGGAACTCCTAAGTTAGTGAGAGTAGGACTCTAATCCAACGTCACAAGAAAAAAGGCCCCCAACTTGATAAAACATGACAGTGGCGTTTGATATTGTTTTTGAAATATTTTCTGTTTTCAAAAAAATTGAAAATGAAAATGTTTTGAAAACTGTGTTAAGATCATTTCTGAAACTGTGTTTGATTATGTTTTTTAAGTGTATATTTTGAAAAACATAAAAATGAAATTTTGTTTAGTTATATTTTTTCAAAACCTATTTCATTTTTAAAAAACCCAAAAAACACAATATTTTTTGGAAATGAAAACAAAAAGTGAAAACAATTTTTTTTCGTTTTCAAAAAACTCAAAAAAACAACATAGTTGAAAACGGTGTTTTTGAAATGGTTTTGAAAACGTTAAATAAACAAACGCTATTTTGAAACCATTTTCGTTTTCTGTGTTTTTGAAAATGGAAAATCATTCTCAAAAACAAAAACAAACGCCACCGACATATCCGAATTGTATCATATCAATAGGATATATTTACTACATAATTCTTTTAAAACAAAAGGAAACTTATAATTTGTTTATATCACACATTCACTTTGACTTGTATTCCAACGTAATAAAGGTTTGGATTTCTTTTTAATCATTGTATTCAAATAAAATATGTGTTTAGATTATTTATATTTAGATAGTCATTATAATGTATATTGATGAAAAAGAATGTGGTATAATTGAAAAAAATAGATAGAAAAATATAATAAATAAATAGTAAAATAAGTGAGTATACAATTCAAATAAATTATATATACAAATACAATATAAAGAGGAACAAAATATGTACTATATTGTATTAAAGTTAAATCTGTGATCCAAACAAGGCATTAACATTATAGTTTGCCCCAACCAAATTACTCACATGACAACATAACATTCATCGAGTATTTGATTTAATAATGAGCAATTGGAACATCATTATTGACCTAGTACCTAGTATGTTTATACATAAAATTATAGATTAAAAAGATAGTAAAAAAAATGTTGCCTAGCATAATAAATCTGATATATATGTTTTTATCTTACTCTTCCATTTAAGATTAAATTTATGTTTTATTTAACCAGTTAGATATTTTTAAATTGTGAATTTTTCATATATGGTTAAATCAACGAATTATTATAATGTTTATATGTAAATTGAACTCTCTTCCGTTGAACTAATTTTTAGGGATGAGTTATATCCAAGCTCATTTAACATGGTATCAGAGTTAGTTAGGTTTGTAGGTGATGTGAGTTTAAACTCTATCTATTCGCATGATATGCTGGATACAAGAGAGGGTGTTAGATTGTGAAGTTATCCCACATCACTGTTATTGGACCGTTGTGGTGTTTACATGTGGATTAAGGTCTTTTGACTTTCTATCACTAATTGAGTTAGTTTTACACAATTTAGGCCTCATTTGAGGAACTTTTTAGACGGAATTTTGTCGTTTAATCCAAAATTCCTAATTCTATATCCTACCTTTTCTCTTCCATTTTCAAAACCTTCAAATTTTAAAAGTGTATAATTTTTTCATTTTAAATAAAAAAATGAGATGATTTTTATGTTAAAAGACTCATAACAACGAGACGAACAAAATAAGAACTATTTTGCGTATTTTTTAACACATTTTAAAATTTTTTCAATATCATAATTCATTTTTAAAAGTCGTTTTCAAAAAACACACATTTCTAACTTAATCTCCAAAATTTTGTCTCCAAATGTTCCCTAAACAGGCATTTAATGAGAAATATGTTAAACACACTGGTAAACAACACTGAATAACCATGCTTAATGATAAGGCACTTATTCTCTTTAACTAAGGGGATGTTTGGTTAGCGCATTATGTTTACATTATGTTTGAATGTAATATATTGAATGTAATTTACGTTTGGATGAAAAGTATTTATATTACATTTGAATGTAATGTGTATTTAGATGAAATATATTTAAATTATATAAAAATAATGAATATATAATGTGATGTGTGCAAATAGAGAGAAAAATAAAAATAAAAAAAAAGAATATATAATGTAATTAGTAAAAATAATAAAAAAATAAAAAAATAAATAATGATTATATTTAATTTAAAATATAATATAATTAATATTTTAATATCATATTTTCACATATAGATAAAAATTATATTATATTTAAATATAATATAAATAAAATATAATAAACAAATAACACATAAACATCCTTAATTCCAATCATCACCACTTTAGTAATTTAAATATATAAACAGTCCACTCTATAAAAGTTCATATCTTATATTAGAAAAGCGCTCTTATATATATATATTACCTAGGTATGCTATTTTCTACCCTTGTAGTAAACCCCATTTCCGGCCGTAAAATAAAAACACACACGCCGAAAAACAACATAGCATTCTTCTTATTTTCATTTTTCTTTTTCTAAGGGAAGAATATAATTTCCTTGAGTATTATCTGATGGTGTGGGGTAAACAACACGTGGAGAAGGGACCCACAGGCAAAACTAACCACGTGGACCGTCCAATACAGATCTCAGGCTGACGTGCGTCAATGAGGACCACCGAACACCTTCCCACATATGTCTGACAAACACCAAAAACTTTTGTTTAATCTTTAAAGCCCCAATCAGTACCTGGCGATTCCCACGTGTTCACGTGGACCCCACCCCCACCCCTCCCTCACGTAGTGGCACTGCTCCGTAATTATGGACCCCTATCAAGGCCAAACTTGTAAACACATTTTAAAAAAAAAATGAGAATTAAAAAATTCCCCAAAATTCTGCCGGGTTAACTCGTGCCAATCCTGTTGCCTGCTTCGAAGCAGACAACGAAAGGGACGGCAGCTAACGGTAACGGTAACGTCCACTTCCGTTACGCAGGGTGTCACTGAAACCTAGGCCGGGAAGCATACTAGACTCTTGTCTCCGTTACGTTCTTAACGCCGTTAAAGCCCTTTATTTCTTTTCCGTTACGCCACGCCGTCCGGTTAACCTTCCCCTCCGGTTAATCCCAACCAGGGTTAGCTCAGGTTCGTACAATAACACAGCAAAGACAGAGGAGAGAGAAAGAGAGTCAGAGAGAGAGAGAGAGAGAGAGAGAGACGAGAGAGTCAGAAAGAAATTGAAGCGACGAAGTCGCGTATAATAAGACGCGCGCAAAGTGGTTTTGGGTGATTCTTCTGTAACGGTGTTTTTCTTCGCCTGGATTCTCTAGCAAGGAAGAGAGAGAGTAGAGAGAGAAATAGTGGTTTTATGAGCTGAGAAAGGGCGGTTTGGTAACAGTTGTGGGTGGTTTTGCGGTTTCGGTTAATCAATCTTCTTCTTATTCTTCTTCTTCTTCTTTCGGTCGTTACGGTTTACAGGGGAGGTGGAATCTAAAAGCTTGGGAGTTTTTTTTTTTTTTTTTTGGTGTGATATAATTGGGTGTTTAGTGGCTCTTAAGGTTGTCTTTAATGGTGGTTTATTGCTAGTCTTATTGTTGTGGCTTGTCGTTAAATTTGTGGTGTTATATACATACATACATACGTACATATATATATAACCAGCTAAAAACCATTTCTGCAAGAGAGAGAGAGAGAGAGAGAGTGAGTGTTTTTGTGTTTGGTTGCGAAGACTTGGACTTTGAAGAGAAGAGAGTTCGATGATGACGGCGAATCGAGGAGGGTTGTTTTCCCAGCCTAATGGCTTGGCTGAAGGTAAAAAAAAAAAAAATAGGGGGATTTTTTTGGCTTTTTTTTTTTCTCACTCGGAGTTTGTTTGTTTTTTTTTTCCCCCGGGAAAAGGATGAGGAAAATTGTTGTTTTGGGTGGTTTTGTAGTGGATGATTTGTATCCGGAGCTATGGAAGGCTTGCGCGGGTCCGCTTGTCGACGTTCCGTCCCCCAAGGAGAGGGTTTATTACTTTCCGCAGGGACACATGGAGCAAGTAAGCCCTGATTTTGTTTCCAGATCGGTTTCCGTTTGTTTCGCGGGCAAAAAAAAGTTCCCATTTTTTCCCCAAGGAAAATTATTTTGATAATCTGCTTCAAGTTTTGATTTTTGGGTTGAAACAAAATTTTTGTATTTTTTTAATTTTATTTTTTTTCTTGGTTAATGACTGCAGTTAGAAGCGTCAACTAATCAAGAGCTGAATCAAAGAATTCCACTGTTTAATCTTCCCTCAAAGATTCTCTGTACTGTTTTAAACGTTCAGCTACTGGTATTATATGAATCTCTCTTTGATCATTCTCTTAATTATTTTCCTGATTTATGTATTTATTTTTCATTTATTATGCGCTGAATTTATTAATGCGTAAGTTTAGGTTGTTAACTTGTTTGAATATAGAAACTGCATTTTTTTTAGGTTGTTTTAGTTAAATAGAATCTTTGATTTTTTTTTCTTGTCTATTATTGTGATAATTGTTTCTTCAAATAGGACTCAATTGAATTTTGGTACTTGTATATAGGCCGAACAAGAAACAGATGAGGTTTATGCGCAAATAACTTTGGTGCCGGAATTAAATGTAAGAGCAAGTTAGTCTTTTTTGTGATTTCCTTTTTTGGTCCTCAAATTGAGTGGTTTGATTGTGTCAAAAAAACTGTAGCAAAATGAACCTACGACTCCCGATCCTCCTGCTCCCAAGCCTCCAAGACCCACTGTTCACTCTTTCTGCAAGGTTTTAACTGCGTCTGATACGAGTACTCACGGTGGATTTTCCGTTTTGCGGAAACATGCCACTGAATGCCTTCCTCAGCTGGTAAATTATGTCGTCTCAGGTCTTGTTCTCTAATTTTTTATCTGGTTCTTTGTGTGTCCGTTTTGTTGATTTGCGTGTTTAAATCTTCCTCAGGACATGACCCAATCAACCCCGACTCAAGAATTGGTTGCCAAGGATCTTCACGGTTATGAGTGGCGATTTAAGCATATATTCAGAGGTAGTGGACTTTATTATCTGTATGGCTTTTTTGTTGGTGCATAATTTAGAGATTGAGAAGATTTTTCATTCTCTTCCTTTCAATTCGTCATGGTTTGGACAAACCCGATCTCTAGGACTCTTGGTCATGTTAGAATATATGCCCTCAAACCCAAATGGCTTATTCTTGGAAAATTCTATGTTTAACTGAGCAGGTCAACCAAAGAGGCACTTGCTTACAACAGGGTGGAGTACATTTGTTACTTCTAAGAGATTAGTTGCTGGGGACTCCTTTGTATTTCTCAGGTGTGCGCTTTATCTTTATTGTTACTCTCTTTTGTTTTTCCCCCCTAAGGTTAAAAAGATCTCTCTCCTCCCCTCGACACCCCCAAACCCCAACACACGCGCCCGCACAAAAGAAAGTTATACATCATATGGTATGGAACTGAAAGTTGCATGTATTTAATACTTGTCTGTCCAGAGGTGAGAACGGGGAGTTACGTGTTGGCGTGAGACGTCATGCTCGTCAACCAAGCAGCATGCCGTCATCTGTAATTTCAAGTCAGAGCATGCACCTAGGAGTGCTTGCTACAGCATCTCATGCTGTATCAACCCAGAGCTACTTTATTGTTTATTACAAACCACGGTATGATCTTTTCAACTTCGACATTTTTACTAACTCAAATTTAATTCTCACCGAACCTTTCTCGGATCAAACTGATTTTTTTTTTAATGATAAAATTTTTTAGGACAAGCCAGTTCATCGTTAGTGTAAATAAGTATCTTGAGGCTTTAAACAATAAGTTCGATCTTGGGATGAGATTCAAAATGAGGTTCGAGGGAGAAGATGTCCCTGAAAGAAGGTAACAGAAGTAATACCTGGTTGTTACACACACACATATGTATATATATATTTTTCAGCGTTCTTATAAATATTTAACCTTTTTCTGTCTTTTAGGTTTTCGGGCACAATAGTTGGTGTTGAAGATATATCGCCTCAGTGGGAGAATTCCAAGTGGAGGTCACTAAAGGTACTCCCACTCGCATTCGATCCAGTCTCCTCCACTCCCTTTTTATCCTCATATTTCCCTTACATTTCAAGTGAAAAGTTTGTGTGACAAATTCTCTTGTCTATGCCACAGGTTCAATGGGATGAAGCTACATCAATTCCTAGACCTGATAGAGTTTCACCATGGGACATCGAACCTTTCGTAGCTTCTGCACCTGGAAGCTTGGTTCAACCACCTGTGGCAAAGAACAAAAGGCCTCGACCACTCAATGATATTCTATCTCTTGGTAAGTTTTGTGTGTTTGTGTGTGCGCTTTTTTTTTACTTGATAATGTTCCTCTCATTTCCTTTTTACTAGAAAATAAGTTGGTTGTGTTTATAACTTTGTTTTCATTTGTAATTCAGATACTACGAATTCTGCCGCATCATCAGCTGTTTGGAATTATGGATTAGCTCAATCCTCTGATGTAACACAACTGAGTGTTACTGCTGAAGGCAAAAGAAATGACAATCATGTTGTATGGCTTCATCACCAGACAGATTCAAAGAGTCAGGCTGAAGGGACCTGGCTGGCTTCTCCCCATCCAATTGGTTCCCAGCACCATTTCCAGGATGCGAAGGAGGATACCAAAAGTGTATCTGTAGGGCCTGTTTACTCTGGATATTCAACTCAAAACCTCTCAAAGCAAAACGAAGACCAGATTTTGGACCAATCCGATAAAGGAAAGAAATCTGAGACAACCAGTAGTTTTAGATTGTTTGGTTTTGAGATGATTGATCATTCAGCATGCTCACCTTCTGTAGAGAAGTTAGCTAGACAACCAATTAGTGTATCTACTGTAAGTACTGAAGCTCAAGTTAGTACTTTGTTGGTAGCCGAGTCAGAACAGAAATCTGACAGTTCAAAGGCTTCAAAAGAAACCATACGTGAACTGGTCTCCAAAGAGACTCAAAGCAAACAAAGTTGCTCAACTTCTGCAAGGAGTCGCACCAAGGTGCTGGAAATAGAATATAACTTAAATGCCAATTTCTAAGGATTTTTGTTATTTAAACAAGTTTCTGATATATGCTTCTTTTTCGTTCTTGGTGTTCGAACATTCAAAAGGTTCAAATGCAGGGAGTGGCTGTGGGTCGAGCGGTGGATTTGTCCTTGCTGGCTGGATATGATCAGCTGATAGATGAACTGGAAGACATGTTTGACATCAAGGGACAGCTTCGCCCACGTAACATGTGGGAGATTGTCTTCACCGATGATGAAGGGGATATGATGCTTGTTGGCGACGATCAGTGGCAGTAAGTATTCTTTAACAAATCCCAAATTGATTGTTGCTTTGTTTCTATTCCGAGTTTTCTTGTGACAGCTCCCGCAATTTGATTTTTTTTTTTTTTTTTTTAAATCATTGCCATTGCTGCAGAGTCTTCTGTAAAATAGTAAGAAGAATCTTCATATGTTCAAGCCAGGATGTAAAGAAGATGAAATCGGGGAGCAAGCTTCCAATGTCTTCATTAGAAGGCGAAGGGACGGCGTTAAGCTCGGAGTCGGCAGAAAATTGATACGTTGAAATGCCTGTTTTTTTTCCTTCTTGTTTGTTGTTGTGGGGGGTCTCATGTTTGTGGTGTTGTTTGTTAGGTGGGGGTCAAGGTGGGTTGTGTTCTAATTTTGGTCAAAGGAAACGGTTTGAACTCTGGAGGGAAAAAAGATACATTGGCTAATTCTTAGCTCGTTTTTTAGAGCTAACTAGAAAAAAATTGACTGCGACGAAAAAAGGTTTCTAATGCTTAAGTGGGGAATAGAGGGTAGGATTAGAATATGTGAATATTAAATTTAATGCCCTTTTGCTATGAGGAGGGTTGGAGTCTCTTTCTTATTGTTAATGTAAGTATTGGTGTTTTTTCTTATTGTAATATTGGTCGTTAGTGAGTGGCAATCATGCAGTCTTTTTATTTTATTTTATTTTAATTATAATTTTAGTACTTGGAAATGATAGGTCAAAGATTCAGATATCGAATTACACACTTGCGTAATCTGGAATTACGTACGACACATTCAATCACTTTGAGCTAGTCCCGAGTGACTGCAATTGTGCAATCTTCTGTTGCCATCTTTTGCTCCGAGTGATTCAAAATCTAAACTGTCCAACTTGTGCTATTGACGGAACGATTTAACAAAGTTTTAGCTTTAAGGTTAGGAGTTTGAAACCAAAAAAAAAAAAAAAAGGAAAGGAAGACAAGCAACACATGGAAAATGCTGGTCGCTTCTAGCCAGCCCAACAACGTTAAAAACACGGGTTCACATCATAAAGACCCATCAACAAGCACATGTTGGAATGGAGTGATCTGATCCCCTCTTCTAATGAAGTGAAAGTAGTTTAAATACCACGTGTTTCAAACCTTTGATCCAAAAATAAATAATGAATAAAACCAAGAAATAGTTGTCCAAATTTTATTTTGTGTGGTTCCTCGAAATTGGAAGGAGTTTTATGTACTTTTCGGTTCCATGAACTTAGGTGGTAAATGCCGCTTGTTCATGCACGGTTTGTCAGCCATCCAGCGGCATTATTGTTTTTACTTCTTAATGATAACGCAGCCAGCAAGTTTTGATTTTTCTACTTGGAGGTAAAGTTCTTGGCCAATTTCTACAGTAGCGTGTGAAAGAGACATCCTATTGGTGGGACTCTTTTTTCTTGAATTATCTGATTTTTAATTTTTCTCACGACTTGATTATTTTATCAAGTTGGAGTAACGTGTGGGGAATGAATATCTTCACTACTATTTTTGTTTGTGCCCTCAAGGGGGTCAAGACGGATGAATACGAGTCATCCCAAAGAACGAGTCACTAATGCGTTCATAGTGCGGACTCAGATCATTTGACAAATAGGACAGTCAAATTTCATGCTCATAAACTTTATGTATCAAAATTCATGCAGATTTTGAAGCTGAGATGTTAGTTTTTAAAACTAATTACATGTTATTAACCAAAAACACAAAAATAAAATAAGTCCACGTTGACTTTGTATTCTTGGCCAGGGATTCTATGGTTGCCAAAAACTGTTTGCTGGTCTTTTGAACTTTTTTTTTTTTTTGGCTGAAAAAAAGTTGAGGAAGGAGGCGACCAACGTTAACATACCCTCCTTGGCCTTGACTAAGAGGATCTCCAAATACTAACAGGAATGTTCGATTTACTCACTATAGGTGCAGATTACTCCTTGACGAGGAGGTTATCACCCTAGCCCTACCAAATAGTCTAACAATAAGAACACGTGTGGGTGTGGTTTTAGGCACTTTACGAGTATCAAAAGCACTCAATCAAGTACTAGAATGACAGGAAACAAGCCTTCACATTTAGTAGTCCTAACTGAGGGTAATCTTGCACTTGAACCTATGACCACAAACCCACCACCTTGAGGCTTAACCATAGCCCACACCACTTGGTGGTTGGTCCTTTTAATAGTTGGTTGTGGATATTACTTGCCATGTTCTCTTAGTCAAACTTTTATTATTGTTGTTAGCATCAAACTCTTGATCGTACTTATAAATCGGAGAAAGACTAAACACGTTTATATTTATTAAAAAAATTTAAGTATTAGAAAACTTTTGCCAAACACCTATTTGTTCTCTAAAAATATATGAGAATAGTTTTTAGTTTGCATTTTTGAAAACACAATTTTGAAAATTGAAAATAGGTAACATGGCCAAACAAGCACTTAGTTTTCTTGTGTAAATTTATACACAAGTTCATGCCAACAAAACGTTCGTTTTAGGTGCCTTTTGCTCCAAAATTTATGGTTTTGCTTTTCATTGTCGTGCTTAAAACCGTCTGTCTTTAACATTGGGGACAATGTTCACTTCCAGTTTTGGAGATGTTTTCGTTGTTGTTTGGTTAGGCTCTTTGATGTTTTCTTGCAGAAATATTTTGATTGAATGGCTTTGGTTATTTCTTCACATTTTAGTGATCTAAGCAATTTTGAGTTTAAACTTTAAATATAGAGATTGTTGAACTTAAACTTTAAAAGTTAATAACTTTGTAAATAGAAGTCTAAAAGAGATTTTTTTCAATTGTATAAAATTTCAAGATAAACAAAACAAGTTCTATATTGATTTTTTTTTTTCATATCACATTTTAGAATTTTACACTTTTTAGTTCTAGTTATTCAAATTCATGAGCCAAATGTATAACAATTCAACTTAAATCCAACTCAAAAAACTTAATGATAACTCTATAAATTAGAGTTATTTTATCATTTTTTCATGCACAAAAATTGTCTATTCTTGAGATTTTTATTTGTTTTTCATTTATTTTTGTTTTGTTTACTTAAATTTAGATTTTTTAAATTTTATAAGATTTTTATTTAATTTTACTTTATTTTAGCAATAGTATATTAAATAAGTTTAAAATTAAATATTTTTAATGAGCTTACCTATAGCAGATTATTTTGAGAATGTTCAATTTTAGCACTTTGTTTGTTTACAATGTCAAATGGTGAAAAAAATTCATATGTTGAAGTGGATTCCACCGGACGTCGCTATTCATATCGGCAGTCCATTTCCTTGACTAGTCTTGTTTTGATCATCTCATCGATACGAGTATTTAAAAAAAAAATCACTAGAATTAAAGTTCGTATGAAGAAGTTATGACAGATTCTAATTTCGGATCAATAAGGAGACAGTTAGAACCTATACACAATCACTTTTTTATTTATAATTATTTATTATTTATTATTTTTTCCTTTCTTTTTCTTTATCTTTTTCTCTTTTCTCTTTTGCACATCGAGAGTCTGGACCATGAATAGTTATTTTGTTTTTTGTGTTTTTTGTTTTCGTTTTCTCTTTTTTTTTTTTTGCTTGTTTCCTGCATCCTGAGTCATGCACAAAATCGCAGCGTTGAGCAATTGTGGGGCAAGCTCATATGCACATGATATCGCTGCTTGATCCGTGAGGGAATAGTGTCAATTTTTGACTTATAAAAGGCAGGAAGGGAAGCAAGCAAAAAAAAAAAAAAAAAGCAAAAAAATTGAGGGAACAAAGACCAGATTCGGGACTTAACCCTCTAGTGTATAGTTCCATTTAGAGCATAAGTTACTTATAAATTTTTTTGTTAATTTAAGTTGTAATTTTCATATTAATAAACGGAGGAGTTTCTGGAGGTTTTGTTGGCATAAATATCAGTAACTATTCTAAACTCTTTTCTTTTATTTTGTCATTATATTTAATTTATCTTATTATATTATATTATTTTTCTCTATAAATTAAATAAATTTTTGTTGGGAACTATAACGTAGCCTGATTATGATGGTTTAATTAAATTAAGAATGTTGTTATTATTATCATATTTGTCAGCATATTTATTTTCAAATTTAATGCTTTTAAATTTCTGGCTAACTTTTGAATTATTTGAGGAACTGAATAAAATCGAGAGGAGATTTTTGTAACATAACTTTAGAATAAATATCATAAAATCTGGGATAGAATAAAGATATATTTATCTATTTTTGTGTGATTATATTATCAACTATCACAGAACTTTCAATGAACATATTTTATAATTAAATTTGGATTCGTATTTTACTGTTCACATGTGTAATGCTATTCACATATACAATACTATTCACATGTATGATACTATTCATTATAAAATTTTTATTTACTAATTCTTTATGTAATTTAATTATAAAACTGTAAAATTTATATATAACTTGAGAAAGAGTACATAAAGTAAAAAGGATAGTTGACTATTAACGAATATGAACACAAAAATCATAATAATATACTTAAATAAAATTAAATTTGATTAATTATAGTGAAAACATAATTCTTAACATTTGTGTGTTTGTTTGTGTGCTATCAGTTTATGTTTATTTATTAAAATTTTCAAATAAAACATTTTTTGGTTGCTTAAATAAAATTAAAATTAACTTATTTTGGTATTTAATGACATTATTTTCATAGGAATGATACTTTATTTATCACTTTATTACTTGTTCGATTTGTGCACTTACAATAATCCATAATAAGTTTTTGATGCTGTTACCGGGAACAGTTAGTTTTTAATATCGATACCAATTAATTTTAATTTTAATTAAAGCATTATTTTTCTTTTGTTTTTTGGTAAAAAAAGACTTAAAAAAATTAAAAATATAAAAAGGGATTTTTGATAAGGCTTTTGTAAAAATGTCTCATTAACTAATCCTTACAAATTTTACTCCACAAGATTCAGAACTATTTTATAGTGCTTGTGGAGATTTAAGGATTTGCTACTTACGTTTCCATGTCATGGGTTTTTTAAAGAATTTCAATTAGAAATCTTCCTTAGGGGGCTGTGTTACACAACTAGGCAATGGGTTAAAAGGGAAGCTGGTTTAAAAAGGGAGATGATACCATCTATTCTTACCAACAATCCTTAGATGAAACTATTACATGTTGGAAGATATGACATAATTCAATAAGTGGAATTATTCAATAAACAATCAAATTTGGAAGTATAATTTCAATATTGAGGAGCCATAGATTCACATCCAAATTCAAGACACGAAATTATAACATACAAAATCTATTATATGCAATATTCTAATAATTTAAATACTAAATAGTCAATAAGTCATATTTGTTTATATTTATTATAATATATAAATAATGATGAGGACTGTATAGCAAAAAAGTAATGAAAACCTCAAATATATTAAAATAAATGAAATACATCTAAAAATGTCTTAAGGCCTTCCCAACAAGTTGCCACGCCCTCCCACCGTTAGCTGAGACGAAAATCGTGACAAAGGTAGGCACTGATTTGTGATGATAGAGATGAGGAAGCTTTACGTGGTTTGTAGACCTCTGTCGGCGAACTTTTATAGACTTAACTTGCAGACCTCAGACGAGAAGGCCCAATTTGTCACTGTCACTTGCAGACCTTCGGTGAACTCGCTAGATTCAAGGTGGCAAGAAGTGCTCCTACCTCCATCGTCTCCAGTCTTGAAGCAACCATAGAAATGGAGGAGAAAGAAAGAAGAGAGAAAAAGTGGATAGAGAGAGTGGCAGGAGATAGTTGTATGCTGGAGGAGACAGGTATGCTGGAGGGCAGGTTGGCAGAGATGGGGACAGTTGTAAACCTTCAGTGAGCAAAGAGGCCTCACCTGTGAGATTCGAGCTCATAAGCTTTGAAGTAGCAGTGGAAAATGGAGGAAAGAGAAGAGATAGAGAGATGGAGAGAGGCGGGAGGTTGGGGGGATGTCGGAAGAGCAACGACAAAGACATGGAAGTTTGTAGACCTCCGGCTAGTGTCTACTTCCTCACCTCTGACGACCAACGTAGTTGAGGTCAAATTAAATTCTTTTGTTTTGTTCCAAAGAAATAAAATTCTTTTTTATGTTAGTATTTTGTTTTGTAATCAGATACATGTGAGTGCATATTACATTTTGTGTGTATATACACACACCATCCAAATCAAATTAAGTGGTTAGAAATATTTACTTAATCTATGGGGTAAAGTGGCCTTACCCTATAGTAGAATTGCCCATTTTTTAAACATTCTATTTATTTATTTCAGATATTTGTTGTAAAAATGTTATTTACTTTTTTCTTTATTTCTTTTCGGGGGTAATGGTGGTCATTACTGACGAAGAACACACTAGAGATCAAATGTAGACGTCGATAATGACCAAATTTCGGAGAGAGAGAGAGTGACAGAGAGATTTGCATATTAGCATATCTGGATGCACAGAGAAAGAGAGAGAGAGAGAATGCGGTGTCGAGGTGTCAACTACTTAACTTTCATTTTTCTTGACATTTTTTTTATTTCCTTATTATAACGAACGCGGTGTCATTCAACCAGTAATTTCCAACATCGCTGAAAACAAATTTATATAGATTTTGTTTGATTATTCATCTCCATCCTAAAAATTTAAACTTAATTTTTATCATTTTATTTTTTAAAAAATCAATAAAAATTATAATTAGGGTTCGTTTAGATAAGAAAATGGCAACTTATCATTAAATGCAATATGCGTTTAGATGAAAAATATCCACATTGAACTCAAATGCAATGTGTATTTGGATGAAAATTATTTGAATTAAATTTAAATATCGAGTATGTAATGTGATTAGTAAAAGTAGATAGAAAAATGGAAGAAAGAAAGAGAATATGTGATATGATTGATAAAAGTAGTATAAAAGATAGAATTGTAAATAATGATTGTATTAGATTAATTTGTAATGTGATTAGTATTTGAATGTAATCCTTTTACATTTGGATGAAAATTGTATTGCATTTGAATGTAATATGAACGTAATGTATCAACCAAATACAAAATTAGCTTTTAAAAAGTCAATCAATTTCAATCTAAAAATTTTATTTTTAATCGATGAACCAAATGAAAGAATAAAATATTAAAAGAAAAAAGGGCCATTAATTCCAAAAAGAATAATATAAATATAAGAGAAAATTTATTCAAAAAAAGATGGAAAACTAATTTTAACAAAGAGAGAAAATTGTTTTTGACCTTTTCTGTTACATGATTATCAAATTTCCTTGATTTGATTAGAAACAAAAATCTGAAAAAAGTACCATAAATTTTTTATTAGTGAGAAAGAATGTTAAATCTAGGAATAATGCTACATTATGGTGTTTAACAAATAAACAAAATACTATAATATAATTGAAATAATATAATGACCTAATTTGTTAGTATCAACTTACATAATATATATTGTTATTTTTTATTGATAACTTTAAAACTAAAAGATTATATCTATTTATAAGAAAATGGCAACTTATCATTAGGTAAATTGATATTTAAAATTAAGATAGGAGCTTGTGTTGCAGCTTTACTTAATCAAAATACGGTAATCTTAAAATTAATTATGTAAATAAATTAAAGCATCTGCGTTATATATGAATATACGATCCCTTAGTTATCCAATAGTTCTTTTTTTCTAGACACAAACAACAACTCATTTGAGGTTGTTAGATAAAAAAATGGAGGGCGTTGATGAAAGGGAGAGTGAGAGAGAGAGAGATAGAGAATTAAAGGTTGAGGTGCAACTTCAAGATAGAGCCAAACAACTTATAGTGTGTTTAGTGTATAGGTTTAAATTAGAATTTTTAGGTTAAGGTTTATTGAATTTTTAAAAGTTAATTAAAATTTTTGTTGATTTTTTAGAAAAAGATAAAAACTAAATTTATAAATTGAAACAAATACATTAAACACACAGCTAGCTTTCCATTGTATATGTTATATATTGCCACTTGATGTGATGCCTAAATCAATTAGTCAGTCCTAACTAAATCAATTAGTTAGTACTTCTAGCTTTGTCTTTGTTTTTCTTATGTTTTTGCTCAAATCAAGGAAACTTCTAGTTTTGTTTACTCCTTAAAAATAACATGTGAACATTACCCATAAATTTGTAGGCAATTTGTTAATATGACCATGTATTGATGTGCATGCAAGAATATAATAATCTTGGTACCTCAAACCTTTATCATATTCGTATTGTAACCTATTAACTATATAATCTAAATTGGTTATATGATGTTTAATTAAGTTTTATTGAAATAAATTGTGAATTAACCTTTTTATAAATGCAAATTTTCGTTTATATTGATTAAAAAATACCTCTAATATTTTAGATTAACAATTTATGTATGAGTCAAGTGTCAATTTCCATAAAAAAACAGACATTATTATCAATTATGATAGATTGTTACAAACATGTAAGTACAGGGGTGCAAAATGTCAAATAAAAGGTTTAGAGTATAAATTGCAACCATGTGGTAGGTTCAGTGGACACAAATGCAATTTAGTATAAAATTGTAATCTCTACTTTGAAAAAAAATAATATAATGATTCAATTGTCACATAGTCTTTTTGAGTGACGTACATATATCTTCAGTAGATATTTGTTTATCCAAATAACAACAAAAATGTCTAGCAACAAAATGAAATTCTTTATGCCTTTATTGTTAATATAGGCAACGGACCAAAGGTGATTATGAATGTTAGGCCAATTATTCTAGATTAATAGGTTTTCAAAATATTTTAAATAAATAACAAGTTTGTCAGTTAAATGATTTTTTTACATCAAATTTATTAGATAAATAAATTTATTTATATCTTATAAATATATATCACTTACTTAGTAAATTTTTCATTTACCTAATTAATTTATTATTTACTTCAAATATTTTATAGTGCTCCTTTTCTCTTTTGAATAAAGAATAAGTGATTATGAAAGAAATCAGTAGATGTACATAGGCATCCTGACTACATTGGCATTCCCAGAAGACTCTCATCACATTCTCATCTCACTACAGGGCAAAATAAAAAACAAAATAGAGAGAGAGAGTAATTACAAAAGTGCTATAATTGTGGGGAAAAGAAAAACAACATAGAGATAAAAATTGTAGTGCCCTATTCTTTAATAGTTAGGTGATTGAAATTTGTTTTATGCACTGTAAGAACAATATGTTCATCTGAATTGATCATAGTTAATTTTAGTGAGGAAAATTATGCAGTGGCTTATGAGAAAATATTCTATCTGTAAGATACTGTTTTACGTGGTTTTTCGACGGAATCAACGAACGTAACTTTGTGCTGTAAAATATTCATAGGTGGGTGTAAGATATGGATCACTAGTGGAGGATTTCTTCACGGGTTACCGTCTACAGTGTGAAGGATGGGAAAGCATTTTGAGCAATCCCGATAAGGCAGCATTTTATGGGGATGCCACAATCAGGCTTTGTTGAGGTGTTGAACCAGAACAAAAGATGGGCAATAGGGCTCCTTGAGGTGGCTTTCTCTAAGTACTGTCCCTTGACCTTCGGGGCTAGTTTCACGGGCCCTCTCATGGTCTTGGCGTATGCCCATTATTCGTTTAAACCCATTTGGACGGTTACAGTTGCTGTTTGTGCCTTCCTCCCCCAATTAACTCTCCTCCATGGGGTCACTCTCTTCCCAAAGGTAATGTGCCTTCATTTCCAAATTCTATTATATGACTCCCACTTGTAAGATACAATAGAAAAAAAAAAAAAATCGTTTTGGTTTCCACTCGAGTCATTATGAAACTTCTTAATGTTTGATATGATAAACCACTATAAATACGATATATATATATATTTATATATCTGTATATGAGTAATAATATATTTTAGTGCAACGTTTAAAGAATGAAATTTTACACGTGACATGATTTTATTTTAAAATTTTGTATCTAGCATAAGTTACAAAAGGATCACCTTTTCTCACTGATTAAACATTTCAACGTGCTTAAATTTGACATTGGAGTATGTTTGTTTCCCACATACCTATTTTGCTTAATTAAATGAATCGTTACAAGTTTTTTCTTCCGTTATTGTTTTTTCTAATGGTTTCAACTTTGTTTGAATCTTATATATATACCGGTGTTAGAGCCTTGTTATGTCTTGTATCTATTCCTTTTCTTTGGAGCCTATGGTCAAGACATCTTAAATTTCCTTGTAGGAGGAGGAACCTTCAGAAGGTGGTGGAATGATCAAAGAATGTGGTTGATAAGGAGCCTCTCATGCTATTTGTTTTGTTCCATAGAGCATTTAATAAAATCTTTGGGCATTTCCACACATGGTTTCAATGTGACCAGTAAAATCGTTGAAGAAGAACAAAGCAAAAGATATAAGCAAAGAAAATTCGAGTTTAGAGTCCATTTAGTCTTGTTTGTGCCCTTAACAATGACTGCAATAGCTAACTTCACCACACTCATTTTGGCAATCGTCACGATTTTGAGAGGCAAAAGCGATTTTGAAACTCTTTTAGTGTAATTGCTTATCGTAATTTCCTCTCTAATAAATTGCCTACCAGTTTATGAAACCATGACCTTTAAGAGTAGCAAAGGAGGAATTCTTAAAAAAACTACTATACTGTCAACATTTCTAGTCTTTGTTCTTTTCATAATATCTTTTGTTATATTAAGGACTGAAATTGGATTGTAATTTTCTTATAATTTTTTTTAAGTGACATTTAGTTTATTTGAATAAGAGCAATACCTTCTACTGCGCCTTTTTTTTTTTTTTTTACTCTTCAAGACCATCTATTTAATAAATTAAAAAAAATCATATAAACTCTGCAAATATATATATTATGCAATCTCAACGTAGTATGTGCATACTATTCTTTTTCCTAAGGACACAGTTTTGTTTTGTATATAAACAAACTGTTGCTCAACTCGATGGGAGGGAGTTGGGTTCCCTCATAAAGATATGTTTCATTTAACACATGATACCTCTCTATATTTATGAGAAAACCCCATTAAAACTCGTCATATGCCCGGGTACGTTTTCTTTTTATGAATTGGTAGAATGAAAAAGAAAAAAAAAATCAAACTACTATTATATGAAAACCGTGCAAATCAGTTATTATCATCATTTTTTAACTTTGATATTGACTCTATGGCAAGTACAGCTTTATGATATGATCTAGAGAGAATCATCTCTCATGAATAGCCTTATAATAAGTCAAGCCCCACTTGCAACTCTCTATTGCCCAGAGGTGATCACATTCACATGACCAAAAGTGGAAGCTCTCCCACGGAGCACCGCCGGAGCGCCTCCTCTTCACGCGGCGAAGCTCTCCCGCCTAGCCGTCTCGAGCCGCATATTCGCGGCGGCGTCCTAGGCCTCCTCTATCACCACTTGGTAACCCTAGCACATCTCCTCCACAGCTCCACTACCACCACATCCTCCCTATTCTTCTCGCTCTCTCTTCTCATCGCCGACCGCATCCTCTCCTTCATGTGGGCCACGCTGCAGTCTTTTTGCATGCGTCCGGTCTACCGAACCGAATTTCCCGACAACCTCAAAAAGGTGGTGAAGGAATTGGACTTTCCGGCGATGGACGTGTTCATTTGCACAGCCTATCCCTTCAAGGAGCAGCCGATGGGCGTTCTGAACACTGCCTTGTCGGTGATGGCCTACGACTATCCGGCGGAGACGGTTTCGGTGTATGTCTCCGACGACGGCGGCTCGGCGCTGACGCTCTTCGCTTTTATGGAGGCTGCCAAGTTTGCAGCCCACTGGCTGCCGTTCTGCAAGAAAAACGACGTCGTTGATCGGTTGCCGGAGGAGTGTTTTGCTGCGAATGATTGCTGGTGTTCTGAGACTGAGTTACTGAACCATTAATACGGATGAACGACTACTATTTTGGGTGTTAATTAATATGTACTAATAAAAAGCACTTGGATACATTAATTTTTAATTTTTGTTTACAGTGTAAGTAGAAGACTTTTATTTAATTTGTTTGGTAAATGCATTGTATTTTGATTGTATTTGAATGAAATTTGTTTTTTGAATGTTGTATTTGGTTGAAAAGTATTTATTTTGTATTTGAATAAAATATGTGTTTGGATAAAAAATATTTTAGAGTTGAAAAGTTGATGTGGTAGGTAAAAGTAGAGATAAATAGTAGAGTTGAAAAGTTGATGTGATTATTTTAAAAATATTTTGAATAGTAATTATTTTCGTAGTACTGTTGCAAAATTTGTGTTTGGTGTAAAATTGTATTACATTTGAGTAAAATTAAAATGTAATTTTTTTTGCCAAAGGACACAACCCTCAGTTTAGATTGAATTTTTATATTTTCAAAGGACAAAAATATCCCATTTAAGATTAAAAAGTCTGTTTAATTAAAAATAAAATGAAATTTAAATATGTAAAAATTTTTATTTCTAAAACATAAAAATTGTTTGGTAAAGTTAGATTTATTCTAAAAACGAGTTAATAAAAGTAAATGAGAACAAGAAAATATGTGTCAAATTTGGATCAAATTTTGTTAAAAAAAATTCCAAAATAAAATCTTTTCAGATATAGAAAATTTTGATATCTAACACGAAAACAGAATTTTAACCAAATAATATTTTTTTTTTGTCTATCTTTAGACCATGTAATATGTCATCCAAAACAAGCTATAAAAGAAATGAAAACATGAAACTACAGGTGTAAAAAGTACGTTTAAAAAAAAAAAAGGGCAAAGAGCACTTGAATTTAACTATAGGTGGCTATACTTCAAAAGACATATAGTGAGATTTTGAAATTTAAGTAAAAGTTTCAATTATAAGAAGATCAATTATGAGGTTTAAGTTGTATAAAAAGAAAAAAAAAAAATACAAGGTTAAACTTTACGGACACATCTGGTTTTTGCGTGTCCCCGATGTGTGTGGAAAATGTATTGTTCCACACTACCTGCTAACGTTCAGCAGCAACTAGGAAGCAAAAAAACTTGATGTCATATTCGAAGTATCCTTATCACCCTCCTTTTTGGGCGTTAAAAGTAGAGATTTTTTGGTTGTTTTTTTTTTGTTTGAAAAAGTTTTTTTTGTTGTTTTAGAAAATGTAAAAATTGAATAAATTTAGATATAATTTAGTGATAATTTCATATCCGATTCTATTATAAGATATAGAGTTTAAATCCTCCACTCTTAAATGAAAAAAAAAAAAAAAGGACTTTATATGATGCTCTATTTGGCATCACATAATTTCTAGTAGCTTCACTGACTTGTTGCTTCAATATGTAAATTTTATATTATGTGAAGTAGAAAAATAACGTGTAGTATTTATGTTTACAACTATCCTCCTTCGAGTATCGTGACAAATTTGAGTCTATTTTCTAACTTGTGTAGATGCAGTGAGAGTTTTTATGATAAGATCTTATATTTTGCTATTAATAAAAAAAATGGAGTTTTAACTGTTTGTAGAACTTTTTAAAGCTTGATCTGTAATATGTGAATGCCCACAAAAAAAAATTTAATTTACAGTATGACATAAAATATTTCTCAATTATAAATTAGATAATTGATAAATTAATTTAATAACAAAAACAAATTTCACACTAATAGCAAGAAAAGTCACGTTTTACTGCAGAAATCTTAAAAAAAAAATAAAAATAATTCTGTCCAACAATATAATGGAACCTTTAATTATTTGGAGCAAGGTTGATTTGAATTATTGGTTAGTTGGTGCGATAATCGTATATATTTATATCATGCACACACAAACATACGCACACACACACACACATATATATATATTTGATGATCGCTGCCTACAAGATTAACAAAACCTACATCCAATTCTCAATAAAATTAATGACATTAACTAAAGACAGTTTGGTTGTACTTATACATATGTATATATTATAAAAGCTATTTTTTCCCGATTGAAAACATTCTTGGCAAGACTCTTGTGTGTGTGTGTGTGTGTTTTAATCAAAATTTTTAAAAAGCAAGCAAACAAGAAATTAGTTTTGTTTAGTTAGAGACAGTTATCCTGTAATCTAGGTGATGCTTGGTAAGACATTGCGTTTGCATTGTATTAAATACAATGTATTAAATGTAATTTACATTTAGATAAAAGTATTTGAATTACATTTAAATACAATTTATGTTTAAATTAAAAATATTTAAATTATATTTAAATAATGAATATGTAATGTGATGGGTAAAAGTAGAGTAAAAAAATAGGGAAAGAAATAGAGTATGTAATGTGATTAGTAAAAGTAATAGAAAAAGTGAAATAACGAATAGCGATTGTATTGGATTTAAAATATGATATAATTAGTATTTGAATGTAATATTTTTACATTTGAATGAAAATTGCATTACATTTGTATACAATCCGAATTCAATGCAATCAACAAATGAGATATGAGAATGTTTTGGCTTATGGTCTACTAATCCCTCTTTCATTATTTATTAAAAAAAAAAGAAAGTAAACAAGCAATTAATCTTTTCTTTTGCTACTTTGCTATATAATCCCTACAACTGACAAACATAATATTGACAAAAATATAGAGAGGGAAATAAATATTTATGATTTATTGAGTTTTTTATTTATAATTATTTAGGTTTATTGAGTTATTTATTTATAATTATTTAGGTTAGATTTAAATGTATTTTAGGAATTGTTTTGTTAATTATTTAGTTTAGATTTTGAATTTATTTGAATTATAAAATTGGATTTGGATTTAGATTTGAGTTATTAAAGTAAATTTAGATAAACTTTGTAATGTATATATATATAGAGTCTTATTCATTGTACTCCTTACTAGTGAATCTCATTCTTTTATTATTTTAAATTCATGGACATCAACACATATAAGTTACATATACTTGTGTTTTTCTTCTCCCCTTTACCATATTCTTTCCCTATTTAACTTCTATATGATATTAGAGCAATATATTTCCTTCTCTTTCTCCTCTTTCTTCTCCATCACACTCCCATCACCCTTCCCGCTTGACATCATATATCATCCTAAAGACAATCTTATACCCTTCACAAATCTCACCCACCCCCATACAATCTCATATTGATTCCTGTTCCCCCTCCCTTTCCTCATATACGTAGTTCCTCATCCCTACGCACACAATCTCAAACACCTACCCCCCTTTACCTTATTTCACCGATCACTTCTCAACTCTACGCATTAAAAAAAAAAAAAAAACCTTATCATCAACCCTTTGTTTTATTTTATTTCTATTAGAATGATTATACTCAAATGAGTCCCTAATCTTCCTCACACTCAAGTGCTCTTTCTTCTCTCTTTTGATGCTTGTCGTTCCTGTGCAATTACACCCTCTTTTGACGATTGTTGTCCCTACGCTATTGCGTTCCACTTTAACGATTGTCGTCTCAGCATTCATGTGCCCTTTCTCTTTGACAACCTTTTTCTTCCTTGATGATTGTTATCACTACGCCAAAGTACCCTCTACCTTCTCCCTTCTCTTCTAACAATTGCCATCCCTATGCTTAAGCACCCTTCCAATCTCTCTTGACGATCATTGTCTTAGAATCCCTGTGCCCCTATGTCCTGCTCTTGACACTTGCCGTTCCTTGTACTCTTGCACTCTTACATCTTCGAAGACTCTTTTTTTTTTTTTAATTTTATATAAATTGAAAGAAAACAAAAAGAAAGAAATGAAAATTATAGAGTTATTTTTATTTATATAAGTTCCTTCTATCATAGTCTAAGATTAGAACTTTTTCTGGAACTCTATCTTGCCGGGCATATAAAAGAAAATAAATATGTATGTTTATTGAGATATCTATATATAATTATAGAGGTTATATTTGAATTTATTATATGAATCATCCAGTTAGTTATTTAGTTTAGATTTTAAATTTGTTTGAATTATAAATTTAGATTTGGATAAACTTTGTAATATGTATATATATGGAGCCACACTCATTATACTCATTATTGGTAAATCCCATTTTTGTGTTGTTCTCAGTCCGTGGATATCAACACATCCACGTCAAATATATGTGTTTTTCTTCTCCCTTTTACCTTAATTCTTTCCTTATTTAATTTCTATATAATATACTAAACACGTTCTTTCATTTTAATGGCTATGGTTACAAAATATTTGTTTATTCTTGGAAATTACATATAGCAGTTTGGAGTTATTTTCTTGTAAAAGTTTATATTAATGTTGTTGCTCTACAGACTTTGTACCACAGCGTGAAAGCAAGGGTAGAGAAGGTGGTTGCGAGAGGAAAAATTGGCGACGAGTACATCACCGGGGAAGAAGAACGCCAAGCTTTCGACAGGTGGACGGACTAATTTATGCAATAAGATCATCCAACTGTCATACGGGTCATATATCATTTCATAAGCATACGTAAATGATACATGTATTTATTTATGTAGTTTTATATATTTATATGCTCATGCATTACTACGCAAGTTATTCCATTTGCCATAGATTGTATGTTACCTTTTTTTTTTTTTTTCCCTTTTTATTTTGTGGCTGGATTCTTACCGGAAAAACTATTAAAAAAAAAAAAAGAGGTTATATTGGATAAGGACAAAGATAAAGACACCGCTGGTCATGTAATACCAAACCTCATATATGTCTCTAGTGATATAAGTAGGACTTCACCCCACCATTTCAATGCCGATGCCCTAAATGTCCTTTTAAGCTTTCTTGAAAAAACTACCTATACTTTTAGTTGCGGGTATAGTTTAACAGTAATTTCATAATTCTAACTTGAGTAATGTGTTAGAAATATTTGGAAATATTGCTATAACAGTGTTAGTTTTAATTCTTTGTCACATGTTGTGCTTTGCATTGGTTGGTGAACTCATAGAATTTTTCATTTATTGTTTGGCAATGGTAAGAACCATTATTTTGCTTGGCTAGTAAGTATAATTGTTTTCACTGTTAAATTAGTTAATAATCTGATATATGTATGATTGACAATTTAGGTCATCACACGATAACACGGCACGAAATCCGCATGAAATTAGAGAGTTTGAGTTTTCTTTAAATGGGTTTGGGTTAAAAAGGATCAAACTTGTTAAATACAATTAAATAAAAGGTCAAATCCATATAAACCCACCAACCTACAATTGACACAAAATAATCCATTTAATAAATGGGTCATATATAGGTTAACACAAACACGACCCATAAATTACCCATTTATAATATCTAATATATTTATATTGTTATATATATTATATAACGTTTTACTTTTTTTAATTTTGAGTTTTCAAAATTCAAATATAAAATATATTTTTTGTTTTTTATATGTATATTTTAAAATTTTTCAACATAGAAAATTAAACTTAGGTTTTACTTTTTTTTTTTAGTCTTTTAATTATATGCATGGTATGACCTAGATTTATAATTATTTACTTGTTTTAATTAGCTTGATTGTAACTTGTGTTGTAAACTTAATTTAGTTATAGACTTTAATTTGGTTTTGTGTTTATCTTTTAAGAATTGAGTTTAGGTATAGCACGGTTGTAATTGAGTTAATTTGATTATTATAACTTAGTTATTGTTTAGGAATTTAATGAGTTTTTTTAGTGTCAAAATTGATAATAAGTTAGTAAAATTAGTCAATAACAGGTTAGTTAAATTGGTCAATAACAAGTTGAATGACCTTTTTAGTAAATGGGTCATAAACGTGTCATATCATGTTAATCCTTTTATTAAAAGGTCATGTTTGGGTTTTGTTTTTTTACATGATTATTAAATGTGTCGTGTTTGTGTTAAGAGTTATCGTATCATCAGATAGATCAAACATGATATAAACACGACCTATTATCACGAATTGCTACCCCTAAATATATGAGTATTTGCATTAAAAATTTATAAAGCAACATATAGAATTGTTTTTAATTATAAATCATACTGTTAAAAAGTTGATTCAATAATAACAATATTTGTAAGTGGAGGATAACTACAACTCCTATCATATGCTTTTCCTTATTATGAACATATATACATGTGTGTGTATGCAATGTTAACATGCTTACGTGGGTGTTTAATTAATGAAAATCCGAGTATCATGACCAATTCAACAATATTCCTCCCCCTTGATTGTGACGTGTACTTGAACGACCCCAAAACGCCTCATAGAGTGCTTTGGTACTTCTCAGACCCGAAAGTTCAATCCCAAGTTGGCTACATCCAGTTTCCTTAGAGGTTTCAAGGGATCAACAAAAATGACATTATAGTTGTGAGTTCAAACGACTATTTGTGATCAACGCGACAAGGATGAATAGGCTAGAAGGCCTAAATTATGTTTGAACCAGATGCTTTTTCAATAGATGAGTCTTTTTTGGAGGGCGATCAACATTGGTGTCGCTAGAGTTGCAAGAGGTAAGCCCACATGATGTTGTGAACAGGCCTATCCGGTCTCTAGAGGTACTGAATGGCCTACCATGTTGCAGGTTGTAACTTGAGAATGGGACTCAATGGGGCTTCAAGGTTAACAACGCTCCTTGGCAAACTTTATAATAATATACAATATATATACATATATAGTTTTTTGATGCTGTTGCCCTTGTCTTAAATTACAAAGTTTTTTTCTATGAAATTTTACTTTTGACAAATTATTTCCTGACATGTGTTAAAATTTAAAAGAAAGCACCCTATGTACATGTAACATGACGTGCTGTCACCTTTCAAAATTTCACCTTTTTTTTTTTTTTTTTAAAACGATCATATGTGGTGTGTACGAGGTTGTTTTCATCTAAATTAAGAGTTTTAACAGCCTTTAAGAACACGCCGTAACACTTCATTGGATTCAGAAGGTAATTTTTCAAATTTGAGTTTCTAAGAGAGAAAGTTGTCAAATTATGAAAAGTTCAAAAAGTTAAAATACTAAATACCCTATGGTAATAATTTTTTTACTCTATATAACTCTTGCCAAATTAGTATGCTATAGTTTACAAATTATGACTAGCAAACGAGCTTATCTTACACACGCGCGCACACACACACACACACACACACACACACACACACATATATATAAGGGCATTTTCATCTAAATTAATTATGTTTATTGTTATAGGTGGTGTAAGATATGGATCAGTATAGAGGTCTTCTTCACCGGGTATCAGCCTTGCTAATGTGTTGAATCATAACCAAAGATGGGTCATTGGTGTCCTTGAGATGTCTTTATCTAAATACTGTCCCTTGACATTTGGTTCTAGCTTCATGGGCCGTCTCATGGGCTTGGCTTCTGCCCATTTCGTCGCTTCCAGTTGCCATAATAAGCCTTTTTCCCCCAACTAACTCTCCTCGATGGAGACACCATCTTCCCAAAGGTAACTTGCCTTCTTTTCTAAATTCTATTTGGTGTTTACTACTTGTTTTGGGTAAAAGAAACTGTGAAAAGTGGTTGTTTTGGTTTACTCTTGATTCATTATGAAAACTTCTCAATATTTGGTATGATAAATCACTGATACGGTAAGTAAAATATGTGTAGATACAACTATTTTAGTGCAAACATTAAAAAATGAAATTTTATTTCACGTGATATTATCTTAGAATTTTATTTTGCAAAAGTTACAAACGCATTCATTATGTGTTATGAATCATGTTAACGTACTTAATTATGACACGGGAGCACATTTATTTCACATAATCTTTTTTTGTTTAAAGCCATCTTCCTAGACTATAAAGATTTTCTTTTCTTTATTTTTTTTAAATTGGTTTCAACTTCATTTAAATCCAATATATTTACAGGTTTCAGAGCCATGGTTTGTCTTGTATCTATTCCTTTTCCTCTGACCTACAGTCAAGACCTCTTAGATTTCATTGTAGGAGGAGGAATCTTACAAAAGTGGTGGACAATCAAAGAATATGGTTCATAAGAAGTCTCTCGTGCTCTTTACTTGGTTCTATCGAGTACTTCATGAAATCTTTTGGCATTTCTGCATATGGTTTCAACGTGACAAGTAAAGTCCTTAATGAAGAACAAAGCAAAAGATTCGAGCTAGGCATATTCGAGTTTGGAGTCTATTCACCCTTTTTTGTATCATTAACAATGGCTGCTATAACTAATTTCATTGCGTTGATTTTGGGGATCACACTAATTTTGGGAGACTAAAGTGATATTAAGGAGCTTTTAATACAGTTGCTTATCATGATTTTTACCGTAATAAATTGTCTACCAGTTTATGAAGCAATAATTTTCAGGAGTAAAGAAAAAGGATCTCTAAAAAAATTCACTTTGCTCTCAATATTTATAGCTTTTGCTCTTTTTATAATAGCTTTTGTTACTTTAAGAAACTAAAATGATCATATCTATATAATATTGATTCATTTAAATAAGATCAATGACAGAGGGAAGGAGGACCATGGGCCCCCTAGCTTAAAAGAATTTAATATAGTGGTTTTTTTTTAAATTTTAATATAGTGATATGTGCGTAAATTAGTTTTAATCTCTCTTAAATTAATAGTTCTTTATATTTTTTTTAGACAAAAAAATTGTATTTTAAAAAATAAAACAGTTTTATTAAAATGAAAACCTTAAGAATACCTCAAAAAATACACACTTTTAGAATCTTGTCCAACCTATATTGACTTCAAGATGTTTGTCTTCTTTTAAGAAAAGTCAAAGATTAACTTAATGTATCTTTTTAAAAATACTTTCGAACCAACCAAAAAGATATTATGATATCATTTGGTAAACCGTCGAAATATAGTTTGGTATTCTACTAAATTTTTAATATTTTTTATATTAAATTAGTTCAAATATATATATTTTTTGCAGCAGCGAGGGGAGAGAAAGGAATAGAGAGGAGAGAGACCATGAAACGGGATGGCATGTGTAAGAGATCGTGATGATGAGTGGCATTTGCAAATTGTAGCATCGTGGTATCGATTTTACGTGAAGATGTTAATATAATCTTAGTTAAAAAAAATTTTTGGCTTTCCCAACCAATAAATTCTAACTTGGTCTTTTAATAAGAATATATGGTATAGTTTATAAGGAGGAGGAGCGTGTTCACACTTAAAAAAAATAAAAATAAAAAAAAGGTCTTTATTTACGTTTAGTTTTAATCATATTTACAATTGTTTTAAGAACGTGCCCCTTCCCCCAAGTTACATTTTGTTTGGAATCTTTAGCTTTTACCAAAGCGGACGCTACATTTTTGGATTTTGATCCACTTTCTTTTTTAAATGCACGCTTTATGTTTTTTGATTTAAATCATTCATTTTATTATTTATTTTTAGCTCATGAACTCTTTCCGTTTTTGTTTTTGGTTTTTGGTTTTTTTTTGGTCCACGATGATTCTCTACCTCTTTTTCTTTCTTGTTTCTCTTTGCTTCTTTCACTTTCTCCTCTTTGTATCGCCTCTCTCTCTCTCTCTCTCTCTCTTCAGTTTCCATAAACCCATGCCATCATTATTTATTTTTTTCCCGAACTATACCAAATAATATCAATGTTATAAAAGTTTCCATAAACCCATAACATCATTATCATTTTTTTTTCTAAACAGTATCAAACAATATCTCTGTTGTTCACGTACATAAGATTCACGCTTTATTAATTACATTGTTTTAACATAATGTTGAATATATATATTTTTCTATTTTTCTTTCTTGTCATTTTGTTACTTCCCTTTATTTTCCATTACTTTATATCAAAATTTGGTTGGTTTCCAAAACTTAATTAATAAGTTCATACACTATAATAAAAAATATCCAATTGCATAATGCTTATAGATAGAATCTACGCTTTATTAGTTATGCTTCAACATGATGCTTAATGTTTTTTTCTATTTCTTTTTATCTTATTATCTTTCTTGTCACTTTTTTCCTTAACTTTATTTTCGGTTAATTTTATACAAAAACTTTTGTTGCTTTCCAAAACTTCATAATTTCTATAGTTAAAATTAGGATTTTAATATCTATAAACTCGTGTTTACTGTTAAAATATGTTAAAAAATTTATGAGCTTTTTAATTTTAAGAAATTAATTTTACATAGATGATGTTGTTTTGAAATTAATTTTAATTGGTTAAAAACCAATGTTACTTTAGGATATATAAGGACCTATGGAGAATCTAGGTGCATATTGTAAGTCAAACCCAGTCTCAAATACCTCATCCTCAAGTAATAGAGTAATAGACCAAAATGGAGGCTCTCCTACGGAGCACTATCAGAGCACCTCCTCTTCATGTGGCCAAGCTCTCCTTTCTTGCCGTCTTGAACCGTTTATTCACAATGGTTTATGCCTCCGTCATCCAAACAATCCTCTATCACCACTTGGTAACCCTATTACAACTCCTCCACTGCTCCATTACGGCCAACACATCCTTCCGATTCATCTATTTTGATTTATTGTAAAATTTTTTATATTAAGAGAGACGTCGTTTTAGGGACATTTGAGAAGTTAGGGAAAACAAAGACATAATAAGTCTAGCAAGTACAATTTCTTTTGTAGTAACTAAGGCTCTCAATTTAAGAATGGACTACTACAAATCTTGTATTTTTTTTTTTTAATTCGTTTAATTTTCTTCTCTGATGTAATTACTCTACATAATTATTAATTAATATTGTTGTGCTTGACATTATTTATGTCTTTTAATATTTTCCATTTATTGGTATATTTGTGATATGCTTGTAATAGATTCAAGTTTTAATATTTTTCATTATTTATGCTTGTTATGTCTTTTAATAGATTAAGGGGACGTTTGGGAAAAATATTTCATTTTAATTTTACTCAAATACAATACAGTTTCACACTGAATACAAATTTTATAACAGTGCTATAAAAATAATTACTATTTAAAACATTTTTAAAATAATCACATCAATTTTTCAACTTTACTATTTATCTCTACTATTACCAATCACATTAACTTTTCAATACTAAAATACTTTTCATCCAAACACACATTTCATTCAAATACAAAACAAATACTTTTCAATCAAATACAACATTCAAAAAATAAATTTCATTCAAATATAATCAAAATACAATGCGTTTACCGAACACCCCTAAGGTTTTTGCTACCATGACCAATTCCCCGATCATCCCTACTTTGGACTGTGACGTTTACTCAAACGATCCCATCACGCCTTAAGAGAGTGCTTTGCTGCTTCTCAGACCCAAAAGTTCAATCCCAAGTTGGTTATATTCAGTTTCCTTGAAGGTTTCATGGGATCATCATGAATGACACTTACGGTTGTGAGTTCAAACGAGAAGTTGAGATCAATGCAAGGGGACTGGATGGCCTGTAAGGCCCAAATTATTGTGCAAGTGGAAGCTTTTTCAACAGACGGGCCTTCTTTGAAGGCCCCTCAACTTTGGTGTTGGTGGAGTTGCCAGAACTAAGTACACACAGTGTTGTGAACAATTCCATCCAATCTCCAGCAGTACTATGTCAGCCACACTATGTTGCCAGTTGCAGCTATTAGAACCTGACCAAATGGGCCTTTAAGGTTAGATATATTTGCTTAAACCGCACTAATTCTTACGTTACAGGGGTAATTTGCTCATATAGTTCATGAACTACACGCACTTTGGTTCTTGAACATCTAATTTCCAGAAATTAGTTCTTGAAAAAAAAAAATTTTTTTTTTTGACAGTTTTGATCCTTCATATTAAAATTAATGAATATTTTTTAATTTAATACTTATTATATCATGGGTCAAATCCATAATAACATGAAATATTACATAATATTAATTACACTAAGTGTAAGTTGTCTTATTTTTTACTATTAAAAACCTTAACTTTGGAATATTTTGTACTTAATGTAATAATTTCTTTGAAATTTTCAGTTATTATGATAGAGGGTGAGATTATCTATTTTAAATTTTAAAAATCTTTTGTCACTTTTAGTGTCAAGGACCAAAACTGTAATTTTTTTTTTTTGTCTTTTTACACTTTGTTCGTTTAGCATATCCATATTTAGAAAATTGAAAAATTTTCATTCTAAAAAAAATGGATTTTCTTAAATTTTTATATCTGAAAATAAAAAATTTTTCATTTTTAAAAAATGAAAAAAGAGTTTTTTTCTAGAAAATGAAAATTTTATATTTATCTAAACAACTTTTCATTTTAGAGAAAAATCCAAACGATATTTTATTTTCCAAAATTGAAAATTTTCCATTTTTCAAAACAACTTTTTATTCTCTATGATGTTCCTAAAATCCTCCCACAGATGATATATTCGAACATCAACGCATCAAAATTGATATTCATCTAACTAACCCAATGATATTTGACCTGCCATAACATCATAGTTGTATGAAAATGCAACTACTATACACACACACTATAGGTACATGATATGTGTTGGACTGAATTCTGATAATCATAGACAATACTTTATGTTATGTTGTATAATATACACAGATGGGTGTAAGATATGGAACAATAGTGGAGGACTTTTTCACCGGCTACTGTTTACAGTGTGAGGGATGGAAAAGCTTTCTCTGCAGTCCTGATAGGCCAGCATTTTATGGGGATGGCCCAATCAGCCTTGTTGATGCGTCGAACCAGAACAAAAGATTTTTCATTTTGGGCGATTTGGTCCATTCCAGTTTCTGTATATGCCTTTCTCCCCCAGTTAACTCTCTCAAATGTAGTCACCATCTTCCCAAAGGTAATTCACTCGAACAATTTTCAAGTTTTATTTGAATTCGAAGTTGTTAATATGGGAAAACCTGCGTTTTGACTCACCCTCATTTCACAATGAAACCACTCAAATATTTGACATGTATATATCTATGTAGTTTAGTTATGCAAACACGAATGACGTGCATATTTGCAGGTTTCGGAGCCATGGATTAGAACGTAATAGTATACTATTTTGTACTTTTCTTTTAATTCTCTCTCTATTTTTTTTTTTAACTGTCGTCTACTTTAGGAAACTTGACCATTGAATCGATGACCAGCTGATTAACATTATATTCCTGACTTTATTAAAAGATTCTCTGATCATTTACCATTTGCGATCAACTCATCTCGAAGTATCAGGAAAAAAAAACGAAATTGATCCTCAAGATAAATTTCTTCTGCCGTGGAATAGACTATTTCTATGTATTTTGACAGCATCTGTGGATCCCTTGTTCTTTCATCTTCGGGTTATTAACGGTTCAAAAAATTGTCAACCTTGCGACTAGTCATATTATAGTGTATTTGACAAGACCACCCGTAGAATATGTGATATAGAAAATATCCTTCCATTTGTTCCTTTCGCTTGGAAAGTTGCAACATATAGTTAGCCACGTGATTTGACTTGCCTACATCTCAGTTTGCTTTACTTGGCAGGCTTTATTCAATTATTATCAAAAAATACCTTATTAAAATGAGAGATTAAATATGGATCTTTAATAATACTTTTACATATTTTTTAGATTAAATATTAAGCACTTAAAATATTTTTGAAGCATTTCTTAAAAAAAAAAAAAAAACCCCTCTTATATAACATTGCATTCTTTGTGACCTTACTTAGTTATTATTAAAATGACCCAATAGTATTTTCATCAACATAAATCCAATGATATGAGATATGACTGCTTATATCGTCATAAATTTTGTAGCATATATAAAACTGTATATAATTATCATGCGACTTCATTATACACTTGGGACAGTCACTAAACTTGGCATCCTAGTGTTAATTCTGCGGAAACTTTAGAAAGTTACAAGTCTCCTGCGAAGACAACATTGTTTATTGGACACGCAAATATAATTTTTTGAAGTAAGTTTTATATTCCTAGTTTTGAAGCGCTGCTATCAGAAGGTTGGAGTTTGCTGCGAGTACTTTGTATAGAAAGACGTGAAAATCTAGAGATTTCAATTGAATTGTCTAGAGATGACTGTTTAGGTTATGACACCACAACTTACACTAAATTAATATGTTTTAATTATAATTGAATTTATTTATTAATCTGTTAACAGGATTAACACAATTGATAAATAAATTGTATTCTAGTTGAACTTTAAATGACTCATTTATAGGGTGTAATTATGTTTGATACAAACGAAAAAAAGTTTACATGATTAATTAAATACAAATTATATAAATTTTATTACTTGTAATAAAATTTCACTTTCTTTTTGAAAGAAAAGATAAATTAATCAATAAGCTTGTTAAAATGTATCATAGTTATTGTTAATTGTCACAACTGTATAAATTATTTATTCAACTAATTAATTCAAACAAACTATACATAGATTAGACGTGCCTGCTCATTTTAATGAATAGATTATGTTCGAGTTGATGTTTTATGACTATTTATAAGTCGTGTTTGAGTTGATATTTTTTAACATGATTAATAAACAATCATTTAACATGCATGATTTGTTAATATGAATTATCCCTATATTGTTATGGTTGGAGCAGCTATGTGTTATAAATTTTGACATGGATATAATTTATAAAGTAAATCATTAAACATTTAATTTAGTAGTTAAAAAGTACTCTTTTTATTAGTAAAAGAAAATAAAAGATCATATTCATATAAATATCTTAAGAAAAAGCAAAAAAATTTCGAGACCCCCACATTTTCGAGCACATGGCTTGCGAATAATGCCCCTAACTCTTACAAAGTGATGTATTCAAGAGAGTCAATTGACGGGGACTCAATCGGAGTACGTCGGTGTGACGTTAACGGTGTTCTAGGTTAACGATGTTGTAGTCAATGATGATGCTTGGTAGTTGGATGATAGGCAATTTAAGATCTGGTGAGACATCGGTAATCTGATGATTAGTGTAGTGATCTCCTACTTTCAATTGAGTTGGATCAATGTCCTCTGAATGGTAACGCATGGTCAAGTGATTGTTCTGTATGGACGAGAATTTTACGGTCGATGTTATTTTCTATCCATACTTTGTTTATTTGTTTTTGCTTTTGTTTTGTAATAAAGAAAGTAGTTGTCATATCGTCAATTTATATTTGTTTTTGGGTTCTGCTTAAGTTATTTTTCAACTGTATCTGTTTATTAATTCTATTAATATTATAATTATATAGAGTTTGTTATATCCTTTGTGCTATGATTTACTATCTTTTGATCGATAAAAAATTTTATCGATTATAAATGTATTTTTAAAAGAGTTTTATACATATTCGATTATAGAATTGTCGAAGAATTCCTGAAATTTTCTTGTGACTTTCATTTATTAAGAGAATCAATCTTAATTAAGGGTTATGTCTTTCATATAATAGGGTTGTTTGGAGAGTCCTCCTTAATCCTCACACATGCATATCATTTTTTTTATCTATATATAGTATTATGACAAGATAGCGTTAGTCCTAAATTGTTATTAAAAACGTCTACAAGTCAGCAAACGCATTCACAACATAAAAATGGAGGCTCTACTACGAAGCACCGCCGCAGCTCCTCCTCTTCACACGGCGAAGCTCTCCCGCCTCGCTGTCTCAAACCGCATATTCGCGGCGGTTTACGCCTCCGCAATCCTAACCCACCTCTATCACCACTTGGAAACCCTGGCGCACCACCTCCACAGCCCCGCTGCCACCACCATATCCTCCTTCTTCATCTCCCTCTCTCTCCTCATCGCCGACCTCATCCTCGCCTTCATGTGGACCACAACGCAGTCGTTTCGGATGCGTCCGGTCTACCGCACAGAATCGCCAGAGATCCTCAAAAAGTTTGCCAAAGAAAAGGACTTTCCGGCAATGGACGTGTTCATTTGCACCGCGGATCCCTTCAAGGAGCCGCCGATGGGCGTCGTGAACACCGCCCTGTCGGTGATGGCCTACGACTATCCGGCTGAGATGGTTTCAGTGTATGTCTCCGACGACGGCGGCTCGGCTCTGACGCTCTACGCTTTGGTGGAGGCTGCCAAGTTTGCAGCCCACTGGTTGCCGTTCTGCAGGAAAAACGACGTCGTTGATCGGTCGCCGGAGGTTTATTTTGCGGGGTGTGATCGTCGGAGTTCTGAGACTGAGAAGATAAAGGTAAGTTTTCCTATTTACGCCACTCAGTTATTATTATTATTATTTTTTCACTAATACGTTTGTTCCTTCACATCACTTCAAAAGTTTTAACTGGGTAAATAGTCAAATAAATAGACTGATGGTAATGTTTAGTTTTTCATGTAGTTCACTAATTTTATGCTGTCTTTTATTTGTACGTAGTTAAAAAACTAGTGTAGCTTGAATATTTTGTTCCGTGTCATTGTCATCATATACTGCGCATGTTACTGCAGTAATTGTACATGGTACTTATCACAAATCATTGTTTTTTTTTTTTTTTGGGTGAATATCACAAAGCATTGTCTTGTAGTTTATGATGACCAGTTAAAATTACAATAACGAAAAGTATTGACATGGTAGTGACAAAAGAAACTAATCAAAACCAATACTATATTTGGTGTATATATAATTTTTATTTTCTACTGTCGGAAAAAAAAATGCTAAATCTCACTATAAATTTGTTTAAAACAATTGTACTATAAGTTGTGTGTGTGTGTGTGTGTTTTTTTTTAATATTATGCTTATGAAATCTAAAAATTGTTAAGTAATTAATATAGCTATTTGAAGAAATAAATGTCAAGGGTACATTTATCAAATGATTTGTCTGAGTTTGAAAAATACCTTTTTTTTATTGTAATTTCTCTTTTATATATAAGTCATGCGTGTCGAAGATGCATATTATAGAAATAAAATAACAGTATTTTTACTTAATTTTATAATTTTTTTATTATACAGTGTTGAGTACAAATTTTTAATCTTAAATTGAAAAAAAGGCGTATGTAGAAGGTAATGGATGGCTTTCTGATAAGCCGTGAAAACCTTCTTTGAAAACCAATGGCATAAAAAATAATATCTGCATTAGCTGATAATATATTAACATATGAGTTCATAAAAGATAATATATTAAAATAGGCCAAGATATTAGGATAGACTTGAATCCTAACAATACAAACGCGTGGCTACAAAAGCCTGCAAACACTTCAAAAGGGTCAAATTGAAAAATCATGACGTGGTAGTCAAATTAATTAATTACTTAGTTTAAGAAATTTATCAAATTTCTTATAAAAAAATGTACAAAATTTAAATTATCAAAAAGTAAGTTACAAGGTTTTTATCTCGCACATAATTGGCGGGACCAGACAGCTGCAAGTGGAAATTGTCATAAGTAGCGACAAGATATGTTGCGTTATCATGTCATATTGAATCGTTCTTTGTCAAACGAGACTTTTTATTAAATATTTTTGGACGTTTCCAATAATGTACAAATGAAGTCGACTTTACCGCCTCCACCTTCCAAAAACTTGACATCATAATTCGTAATGGCGTACATTCACGGAATCGTCAGATTATTGTTTTGTTTGATTTATAGATTCAAACAAAAATTTAAATTTTCATAAAAAAATATAAAAAAAAATATAAGATAAAAATGTTTGAATTATAATCCAAAATATAATAGGTAGTTTGGTAGACATATTACATTTTAATTATGTTTGAATGTAATTTATTTTTTGAGTGTTATATTTAGTTGAAAAATATTTGTTTTATATTTGAATAAAATATCTATTTTGATAAAAAAAAATATTTAAATTGTATTTTAGAGTTGAAAAATTGATGTGATTGGTAAAAATAAAGATAAAAAGTTAGAGTTAAAAAGTTAATGTGATTATTTTAAAAAACAAAGGAATAGTAATTGTTTTCATAGTATTGTAAAAAATGATTGTATTTGAATGTAAAACTTTTGCGCTTGGGTGAAAATTACATTGTGTTTAAATGTAAAATATTTTCGTAACGGTACCAAACGCAACATAAATCAATTAATGGAGCCTAACATTTTGTAAGAGCAAGAGGAGATTTTGAGGACGGAATTTTAGAGATTAGGTTAGAAATATATATTTAGAAGAAGATTTTTAGAAAAGTTTCATGACATAAGAAACTGTTCAAAATTTTGAAATGTTTTAGAAAAAATGTAAAATGTGTTTTATTTTGTTGGTTTTATTATTGTGAGTATTTTGATATAAAAACTATCTTATTTTGATTTAAAATGAGATAGTTATAGACTTTAAAAATTTGACTTTTTTGAAAATAAGAGAGAGAGAAAATGAGATTTAAAATTAAAAATTTTGGATTGAACTACAAAATGCTGTCTAAAATAATTATCTCAAACGAAGCCTTAATGTGTTCATATGTTATATATACATGTTCATAAAAAAGTTATTATTTAATTAATATAATGTTGTTTTTCTCCTGATCATGACTCCTTGATCTTATTTCGATATGTAACGACAATTTATTAAGACAAAATTTTCAGATTAAGCAGTATAACAAAGATACTTGATGATGACTATAGCAATCACTCTTTTAGAAAATGATAGAAAATATCTTTGTAAAAAACTTTTACCAACTATAAAAGTTCTATCTAACGATTAGAAATTCATTTTTTTCTTATTTTTTAATCATAATAGGACGAACTAGTATTCTACAGTGATTTTATCTTTTTATCAGTGGCTATCATATGACAATTCTTCATGTAGTTTTTTTTTTTTTTGGTCAATTATTATAATAATAAATTCAAATAATACCAATTAATCAATACAACAAAAACGAGTTTTACAAATGAGAAAGAAAATGAATATAATATTTCTTACCTCACTCCTATTGAATATAGGAATATATTAGTAAAATCTAGTGGGAGATTTACTTAGAAATAATAAAAAGAGAAAAAGTAAAGCCTATATTATAAGGAAGCGTTGGGACAAAAGAATGAGAAAACGGGAATTAATAAGGAAATGAATTTTCAGTGGAGATAAGACAACATTTTTGAGTACATTAATGCCCTCCTAGTATAGCAAATATTTACATATGCACATGTACTAATGAACATGTACCAATGACTCTTCCATGTATGTATATATATGTGTGTATGTATATAAATATATACACTATGAATGTACCTGCCAAATATGTCCATTCTTTTTTTTTTTTCCCCTGTTATATGGGTAATAAAAACAGAAAGTACATATTTCTGTCTTTTTCCTTATCTATTGGTGTTGCACAGACTTTGTACAAAAGCATGAAAGCAAGGGTTGAGAAGGTGGTTGAGAGAGGGAAAGTTGGCGACGAGTATGTTACCGGAGAAAATGAATACCTAGCTTTCAACAAGTGGACGGATGAATTTACGCGACAAGATCATCCAACTATCATTCAGGTCATATATATATATATATACCAACATCGATCATGATATCATGTAAATAACACAATTATACATATATCTATACAAACATAAAAAATGTCTCGTGTATAGTATCGCATTCTATGCGACACTTGAAACTTTTTGTTTAAAAACTTAAAACAATTAATTAAGTTATGTGTAATTTTTTTTGTTTAGAAACTTGTCATATGATACTACTCAAATAATAATGAAAATGATAAATATTACTAAAAAAATTACATTTGAATCAATCGATTAGCTAATATATTACAAATCACGTTACAAATGATGCATGAGAGGGGTGGCATTACAAATGATGCATGAGAGGGGTGGCATGTATGAAACCTTCCCGACAAATATATACGTGTATATATGTATATATGTTACAACTAATATATTTATTATATAAAATGCAGGTTATATTAGACAAAAGCAAAGACAGAGACATAACAGATCATGTAATGCCAAATCTCATATACGTGTCTAGAGAGAAAAGCAGGACTTCACCACACCATTTCAAAGCTGGTGCCCTAAATGTCCTAGTAAGCTCCCTTATATACATTACTTAAAACAAATTCTAGCAACACTACTTATCATTCGGATGTGACAAAATCATAAACAAGCACATGATCAGAAATTTGTATAAAGTAAGATCCACCATTAGTACTGCAATAATTTTAACCGTGTAACTGTCTGCAATGATTGACATTTATTGGCATCTCTTAGCATTTTTCATTTATTATTCTTATTGTTGTGTGTATATATATATATATATGTTGGTTAATAAAAACGCTTTTGTGGATTTAATTAATGTAGATTCGGGTCTCAGCCACCATGACCAATTCCCCAATAATCTTGACTTTAGATTGTGACATGTACTCAAATGACCCCAAAACGCCTCAAAGAGTGCTTTGCTACTTCTCAGACCCAAAAGTTCAATCTCAAGTTGCCTACATTCAATTTCCACAGAGGTTTCATGGGATCAACAAGAATGACATCTATGGTAGTGAGCACAATCGACTGTTCAAGATCAATGCTATTGGAATGGATGGGTTCCGAGGCCCAAATTATGTCGGATCTGGATGCTTTTTCAACAGATGAGCCTTCTTTGGAGGCCCATCAGCTTTGGTGCCATCAAAAATACCCGAGATAAGCCCATTTAATGTTGTCGACAAGCCCATCCAGAATCCAGAAGTACTGAACTTGGCCCACCATGTTGCCGGTTGCAACTATGAGGACCAGACCCAATGGGGTGTCAAGGTAGCTCCTTATAAGCTTCTTCCTAATGATTCTTAATTTATCAAATCTTGAAAAGTTAATTTAATCATTTTAACTCCCATTTAGTATCCCATTTTAAACCAACTTTCGTACTTTTTCCTCTCGTAAAAATTTGAATTTATTGTTTGAATTGTAAGTAATTTGAACCTATGATTTAAACGAAGCCTTAGATTGTAAGTTATCATAACCAAAACACTTTTCATAAGAAAAATGACTAGTGTTTAAAGCATTACATTTGGAGCTTCTAGGGCTTATAATTTGCCATGCACCTCTAATTTAGTAGCACCCCACATTTTTTTTTAATAAACAGTACAGAAAGAATGATTAGTATCAAGGGTTTACAGATACCCTAACTACGTTGATACTTCTCTAAATTATAGTTCTCCACTCCTTTTTTGAATAAATGGTAATGAAAGAAATCAATAGATGCACATAGGTATCCTGAATACATCGGCATTCCCTCAACACTTTCATCACATTTCCATCTCACATTAGGGAGGAAAAAAAAAAAAAAAAGGAGTAGAAAACAACATAAAGATAAAAATTGTAGTGCCCAATTCTTCAATAGTGACATGATTAAAATTTGTTTTTTTGGACTGTAAGAATAATATGTTCATCTGAATTGATCATAGTTAATTTTAGTGAGGAGAATTACACTGCGGCATAAGAAAAAATATTATATCGGTAAGATACAGTTTTACGTTGTGTTGTAAAATATTCACAGGTGGGTGTAAGATATGGATCACTAGTGGAGGACTACTTCACGGGTTACCGTCTACAATGTGACGGATGGAAATGCATCTTTAGCAATCCCGATAGGGCAGCATTTTATGGGGATGCCCCAATTAGCCTTATTGAGGCGTTGAACCAGAACAAAAGATGGGCCATAGGGCTCCTTGAGGTGGCTTTCTCCAAGTACTGTCCCTTGACCTTCGGGGCTAGTTTCATGGGCCCTCTCATGGGCCTGGCGTATGCTCATTATTCATTTTGGCCCATTTGGTCGATTCCAGTTGCAATTTATGCTTTCCTCCCCCAATTAACTCTCCTCCATGGGGTCGCCATCTTCCCAAAGGTTACGTGCCTTCATTTCCAAATTCTATTAAACGACTCCTATTTGTAAGAAACTAAAGGAAAAAAAAAATCATTTTGGTTTCCTCTCGAGTCATTATGAAACTTCTTAGTGTCTGATATGATAAATCACTATAAATACAATATATATATATTTATGTGTATATACATACTAATGTATTTTAGTGCAACGTTTAAAGAATGAAATTTTACACGTGACATGACTTTATCTTAGAATTTTGTATTTAGCATAGGTTACAAAAGGATCATCTTTTCTCACTGATTAAACATGTTAACCTACTTAAATTTGACATTGGAGTATATTAGTTTCCCATATATCTATTTTGCTTAGTTAAATGAATTGTTACATGAGTTTTCTTCCGTTAAATTTTTTTTCTAGTGGTCTCAACTTTGTTTGAATCCTATATATATATATAAACAGGTTTCAGAGCCTTGGTATGCCTTGTATATGTTCCTTTTCTTTGGAGCCTACGGTCAAGACCTCTTAGATTTCCTTGTAGGAGGAGGAACCTTCAGAAGGTGGTGGAATGATCAGAGAATGTGGTTGATAAGGAGCCTCTCATGCTTTTTGTTTGGTTCCATCGAGTACTTCATGAAATCTTTGGGCATTTCCACACATGGTTTCAATTTGACCAGCAAAATCCTTGATGAAGAACAAAGCAAAAGATATAAGCAAGGAAAATTCGAGTTTGGAGTTCATTCAGTCTTGTTTGTGCCTTTGATAATGAGTGCAATAGCTAACTTCACCGCACTCATTTTGACAATTGTGGCGATTTTGAGAGGCAAAAGCGATTTTGAAGCACTTTTAATGCAACTATTTATCGTGATTTTTGCCCTAATAAATTGCCTGCCGGTTTATAAAGCCATGACTTTGAAGAGTAGCAAAGGAGGAATTCCTAAAAAAACTACTATGCTCTCAACATTTCTCGTTTTTGCTCTTTTCCTAATATCTTTTGCTATTTTAAGGAATTGAAATTGGGTTGTAATTTTCTTATAATTTTTTTTAAGTGACATTTAGTTTATTTGAATAAGAGCAATAGCTTCGACTGTGCTTTTTTTTTTTTTGACATGCTCTTGTATTCAAGACCATCTATTTTATAAATAAAAAAATCATTATATTATGCAATCCCAACGTAGTATGTGCATACTATTCTTTATCCTAAGGACTCATTTTTATTTTATATATAAACAAACTGTTGCTTAACTCGATGGGAGGGAGTTTGGTTCCCTTACAAAGATATGTCCTATCTAATACGTGATACCTCCCTATATTTATGAGAGAACTCCATTAAAACTCGTCATAGGCCCGGGTACCTTTTTTTTTTTTCCTTATGAATTGGTAGAATGTTCAAAAAAAAAAAAAACTACTATTATGTGAAAAAGGTGCAAATTAAATCTATTAATTTTTTATGCAAAGCAGCAGTTATTATTATCACAGTGTTTTATGTATGTATAATGACATATATTTGTTGGGCAGGTTGTATTGGATAAAAGTAAAGACAAAAACATGATAAGTCATGTAATGCCAAACCTAATTACATATCTAGAGAGAAAGGCAGGACTTCACACCACAATTTCAAAGCTGGAGCCCTCAATGTGCTAGTAAGTCCCCTTGAAAACATTGAACATGACAAATACGTTGTTGGCTTTGAGCAATAATAATCAACACGATTGACAAGCATGTCTTAGCTAATGTTAGTATTTAACCAAGGGGGTGAAAAAAAAAAAAAAAAAAAGACACGTATGTTAGTGACGTTATTCAAGAAGTATCTATATCTCTAAGTTGTACAGCCTGCATAAGAAATAACCTGTTGGACTTCGGTTATAATTTCGGTTTCTCGTAAATTTTTTTATATTAAAAGAGACGTCATTTTAAGGAAGATCAGAGAAAATAAAGACATAATAAGTCTAGTAGGTACAATTTCTTCTGTGATTTAATTACTTTTGATAATTATTAATTAATGTTGTTGTGCTTGACATTATTTATGTCTCTTAATATTTTTCATTTATTTTTATGTTTGTAATATGCCTTCCTCCCCCAATTAGCTCTCTTAAATGGAGTCACCATCTTCCCAAAGGTAATCCACTCGAACCATTTCCAAGTTCTATTTGAATTTGAAGTTGTTGATACGGGAAAGCCTACGTTATGACTCACCCTCATTTCATAATGAAACCACTCGAATATTGGACATGTATATATGTATGTAGTTTAGTTATGCAAACACGAATTACATGCATATTTACAGGCTTTGTAGCCATGGTTTAGAACGTAAAGGTACACAACTTTGTACTTTTCTTTTATTTCTCTCTCTATTATTATTTTTTTTTAACTGTCGTCTACTTTAGGAAACTTGACCATTGAATCGATGACCAGCTGATTAACATTATACTCCTAACTTTATTAGAAGATTCTCTGATCACTTACCATTTGCGATCAACTCATCTCAAAGTATCAGACAAAAACATAATTGATACTCAAGATAAATTTTCTGCCGTGGAATAGACTATTTCTATGTATTTTGATAGCGTCTGTGGATCCCATGTTCTTTTATCTTCTACTTATTAACGGTTCAACAAATTTTCTACGTGCTGATTAGCAAAATTGAACTCCTCAAAACGTAGGCGAAACCTTTCCAACTTCTTCTCCACCATCCCCACCACCACCACTCTTTTTTTTTTTTTTTTTTGGGAGAGAGAACTAGTGGACCACTTCCTTCTTTTTTTTAATAAAAAAAAGGGCTTCTGGTATTCAGTTGATGTCCAGTCAACAAATTAATGTATTATCTACATAACACCACCAATATAAATATTATTACTAATAAAATATGGATTGTATTTATGTGATCTGTCTTGTATTTACTTTTTTACAAATGAGGGACAAGTCATGGCTATCCATACCGTTAAAATCATAGTCTGAAAGACCTTTTAGCGAGGATAAAACAAAAAAAAAAACAAAAACCGGAAAAAAAAAAAAAGAAACAAAACAAAAAAACAAAACTTGTGACTTGTCATATTATAGTGTATTTGACAAGATCGCCCGTAGAAAATGTGACATGGAACATATAGTCTGCCACGTGATTTTACTTGGCTACATCTCAGTTTGCTTTACTTGGCAGACTTTACTTGCACCATGTAGTCAGCCAAGTGATTTGACTTGGCTACATCTCAGTTTGCTTAGTTCAATTATTATCGAAAATTGCCTTATTAAAATGAGAGATTAAATATGGATCTTTAATAATCCTTTTATATTTTTTTGAGATTAAATATTAAGCACTTACGATATTTTTGAAGCACTCCTTAAAAAAAAAAAACCCTGTTTATAGCGCATAATTATGTTTGATATAAACAAAAAAAAAAGTTTACATGATTAATTAAATACAAATTATATATATTTTGATATTTGTAATAAAATTTCACTTGTATTTTTTGAAAAAAAGAAAGATAAATTAATCCATAAGCTTGTTAAAATGTATCACAGTCATTGTTAAATGTCACAACTGTATAAATTATGTATTCAACTAATTAATTTAAACAAACTATATGTAGATTAGTCATACCTACTTATTTTAATAAACAGATTATGTTTGAGTTGATATTTTATGACTTATTTATAAGTCGTGTTTGAATTGATATTTTCTAACTTGATTAATAAACAACTATTTGACATGCATGATCTGTTAATATGAATTATCTCTATATTATTATGATTGGAGTAGTTATGTGTTACAAATTTTGACATAAATATAATTTATAAAGCCAACCATTAAACATTTAATTTAGCAGTTAAAAAGTACTTTTTTATTGATAAAAGAAAATAAAAGTTCATATTCGTAAAAATATCTATAAAAAAAAAAGCAAAAAAAAAAAAATTTTGGGACCCCCTCGTTATTGAGCACATGGCTTGCATATAAGGCCACCCAACTCTTACAGAGTGATATATTCAAGAGAGTCAGTCAACAGAGACTCAGTCGGAGCACATTAGTGTGACGTTATCGGTGTCTTAGGCTAACGATACCATAATTGATGATGATGATTGACGGTTTGATGATCAGTAATTTAAGATCTAACGAGATATAGATGATCCGATAATTGGTGTAGTGATATCTTATCTTCAATCGAGTTTGATCAATATCTTTTAAGTGGCAACGTACAGTGAAGTGGTTGTTTTACATGAATGAGAATTTTATTGTTGATATTATTTTATATTCATGCTTTGTTTATTTGTTTTTGTTTTTGTTTTGTAATAAAGGAGGCAGTTCTGATACCCCCAATGCTTTGTTTATTTGTTTTTGTATTTGTTTTTAGGTTCTGCTTGAGTTATTTTCCCACTGTATCTATCTATTGATTTTGTTAGTATTATAATTATAATGAGTTTGTTGCGGTCTTTATGTTGTGATTGACTGTCTCGTGATTAATTGAAATATTTCATTAATTAAAAATGTATTTTTAAAAGAGTTTTGTCTATATTTGATTATAAAATTATCGAGGAATTCATGTAATTTTTCGATTGTAAGGTCTTTACTTATATCATTTTTATTAAGTTTTATTTATTAACAGAATCGATCTTAATTAAAAGTTGTATCGTCCGTATCATAAGGTTGTTTCGAGAGTCCTCTTTAGTCCTCATACATGCATATCATTTTTTTTTTCTCTGTATATGGTATCATGACAAGATAGCGTTAATTTTAAAGGGTAATTACAAACGTCTACAAGTCATCAAACGCATTGGCAACATAAGAATGGAGGCTCTACTAAGTAGCACCGCCGCAGCTCCTCCTCTTCACACGGCGAAGCTCTCCCGCCTCGCTGTCTCAAACCGCATATTCGCGGCGGTTTACGCTTCCGCAATCCTAGCCCTCCTCTATCACCACTTGGAAACCCTGGCGCACCACCTCCACAGCCCTGCCGCCACCACCATATCCTCCCTATTCATCTCCCTCTCTCTCCTCATCAGCGACCTCATCCTCTCCTTCATGTGGACCACAACGCAGTCGTTTCGGATGCGTCCGGTCTACCGCACCGAATCGCCAGAGATCCTCAAAAAGTTTGCCAAAGAAAAGGACTTTCCGGCGATGGACGTGTTCATTTGCACCGCGGATCCCTTCAAGGAGCCGCCTATGGGCGTCGTGAACACCGCTCTGTCGGTGATGGCCTACGACTATCCGGCGGAGAAGGTTTCGATGTATGTCTCCGACGACGGCGGCTCGGCGCTGACGCTCTACGCTTTGGTGGAGGCTGCCAAGTTTGCAGCCCACTGGTTGCCGTTCTGCAGGAAAAACGACGTTGTTGATCGGTCGCCGGAAGTTTATTTTGCGGCGTATGATTGTCGAAGTTCTGAGACTGAGAAGATAAAGGTAAATGTTCATATTTACGCCACTCAGTTATTTTCTTTTTTCACTAATATATTTGTTCCTTCAAATCACTTTAAAAGTTTTAACTGGGTAAAAATTTGAATAAATAAACTGATGGTAATGATTAGTTTTTCAAGTAGTTCACTAATTTTTTGCTGACTTTTATTGCTCGTAATTTAAAAACTACCGTAACTTCGATTATTTGCTTTTGTGTTATTGTCACCATATAGCACAGGTTATTGCATATTTATCACAAATCATTGTCCTTAATTTTTTTTTTTTTTTGCCGAATATCACAAAGCATTGTCCTGTTGTTTATGATGACTACTTAAAATTACAATAACAAATAGTATTGACATGGCAGTGACAAAAGAAACTAATCAAAACCAATACCATATTTGGTGTATATATAATTTTTATTTTTCTACTGTCGGAAAAAAATGCTAAATCTCACTATAAATTTGTTTAAAACAATTGTAGCATAAGTTGTGTGTGCGTATGTGTGTTTTTTTTTTTTTTTAATAATATACTTATGAAATCTAAAAGTTGTTAAGTTATTAATATAGCTATTTGAAGGAGTAAATGTCAAGGGTACATTTATAAAATGATTTGTCTGGGTTTGAAAAATACTTTTTTTATTGTAATTTTTCTTTTATATATAAGTCATGCATGTAGAAGATGCATAGTATAGAAATAAGATAACGATATTTTTACATAATTTTATAATTTTTTATTATATAGTGTTGAGTACAAATTTTTAATCTTAAATTAAAAAAAAAAAGCATGTGTAGAAGGTAATGGATGGCTTTCGAATAAGCCGTGAGAACCTTCTTTGAAAACCAATAGCATAAAAAATAATATCTGCATTAGCTAATAATATATTAATAAATGAGTTCATAAGAGATAATATATTAACATAGACCAAGATATTAGGATAGACCTGAATCCGAACAATATATACGCGTGGTTACAAAAGCCTGCAGACACTTCAAAAGGGTCAAATTGAAAAATCATGATGTAGTAGTCAAATTAATTAATTACTTAGGTTCCGTTTGATAAATACATTACTTAAGTAGTCAATGTATTATATTTATATTGTATTTGATGTATTGGATACAATTTACATTTCGAATTAAAATATTTATATTGTATTTGAATATAATATATGTTTGGATGAAAAGTATTTAAATAATAAATATGTGATGTGATGGGTAAAAGTAAAGTAAGAAAAATAAGAGATAAAGAGAGTATATGATATGATTAATAAAAATAATAGAAAAAGTAAAATAATATATTATGTGTGTATTAAATTTAAAGTGTGATGTGATTATTATTTGAATATAATACTTTTATGTTTGGATAAAAATTATATTATATTTGAATATAATATAAATGTAATACCGGAAACAAATATAGAGTTAGTTTAAGAAATTTATCTAATTTCTTATTAAAAAAAAGTAAAAAATTTAGATTATCAAAAAGTAAGTAGGCGTTTGGGACACAAATTTTTTTGGCATTGCATTTAAATGCAATGTAATTTTTTTCCAAATACAAAAACATTTCATTCAAATACCAATCATATCACATTTTAAATCTAACACAATCACTATTTATTATTTCACTTTTTCTATTACTTTTATTAATTACATTACATATTCTCTCTCCCTCTTTTTTTTCTCTCTACTTTTACCCATCACATCACATATTTATTATTAAAATACAATTCAAATACTTTTCCCCCAAACACACATTGCATTCAAATGCAATGCTAATGCTTTTCCTCCAAATACAAATTGAATTTAATACATTGCATTTAAACGCAATGCAAATGCAATGCGTTCACCAAACGAACCCTAAGTTACAGGGTTAGCTAGTGCGAGATATCCGCATAATTGGCGGGACCAGACAGTTGCAAGTGGAAAATTATCATAAGTAGCAGCAAGATATATTCCATTTTCATGTCATATCGAATCGCTAATAAAGGAGACTTTTTATCATATTTTTGGACGTTTCCATCAATGTACAAATGAAATCGACTATACCACCTCCACTTCCCAAAACTGGACATCATAACTTCCTTTCTTATTATAAAAAGAAAAAAAAAAAAAAGAAATGCGTAATCATCAGATTATTGTTCTGTTTGATTTATAGATTTAATCAGAAATTTAAATTTTCATAAAAATATAAAAAAAAAACTAAGATAAAAATGTTTGAATTGTAATTCAATATATGAATCAATTAATGGAACCTGACATTTTGTAAGTGCAAGAGGAGATTTTGGAGAAGGAGTCTTGGAGGGTAGGATAGAAATAAGTATTTAGAATAAGATTTTTGGAAAAGTTTCATGACATAAAAAAATAGTTCAAAATTTTGAAATGTTTTAGAAAAAATGTAAAATGTATTCTATTTTTTTGGTTTTATTGTTGTGAGTATTTTGATTAAAAAATCATTTTATTTTGATTTAAAATAAAAAAGTTATAAATTTTTAAAATTTGACTTTTTAAAAAATAAGATTTAAAATCGAGAATTTTGGATTAAACTATAAAATACCGTCTAAAAGAATTATAACAAACGGAGTCTTAATCTATCCGTATATTATATATACATGCTTATAAAAAAAAATTACTTAATTAATATAATGTTGTTTTTCTTGATCATGACTCCTTGATTTTATTTCAATATGTAACGACAATTTATTAAGACAAAATTTTCGGATTATAGCAAAAACTCTTTTAGAAAATGATAGAAAATATCATTGTTAAAAGATATTTACCAACTGTAAAAGTCATTTTAGAAGTCCAGTTTTTCTTATCTTTTAATCATAAAATGATGAATCATTATTCTACAATGATTTTATCTTTTTATTAGTGATTATTATATGATAGTCACATTATCTATCATGTGACAATTTTATATCGTAGGCAATCATATGACAAATCTTCATGTGGTTTTTCTTTTTTTGCTTTTTGTTTTATGTCAACTAGTATAATAATGAGTTCGAATTATACCAATTAATCAATACAACAAAAACGAGTTTTACAAATGAGAAAGAAAATGAATATAATATTTCTCACCTTACTCCTATTGAATATGAGAATATATTAGTAAAATCTAGTGGGAGACTTACTTAGAAATAATAAAAAGAGAAAAAGTAAAAACTATATTTTAAGGAAGCGTTGGGACAAAAGAATTAGAAAACGGGAATTAATAAGGAAATGAATTTTCAGTGGAGATAAGACAACACTTTTGAGTACAGTAATGCCTTCCTAATACAGCAAATATTTACATATACACATGTACTGATGAACATGTACCGATGACTCTTCCATGTATGTATATATGTATATATATATAATATATACTATGAATGTAACTGCCAAATATGTCCGTTCTTTTTTTTTTTTTTCCTTTTATATAGGTAATAACAACAGAAAGTATATATTTCCGTCTTTTTCCTGTTAAAAAGTTTGTTATTTATTGGTGTTGAACAGATTTTGTACAAAAGCATGAAAGCAAGGGTTGAGAAGGTGGTTGAGAGAGGGAAAGTTGGCGATGAGTATGTTACCGGAGAAGACGAACGCCTAGCTTTCAAAAAGTGGACGGATGAATTTACACGACAAGATCATCCAACTGTCATTCAGGTCATGTATATATATATATATATATATACCAACATCAATCATGATATCATGTAGATAACACAATTATACATATATCTATACAAACATAGAAAATGTCTCGTATATAATATCGCATTTTACGCGACACTTGAAACTTTTTGTTTAAAAACTTAAAACAACTAATTAATTCATGCATAATTTTTTTGTTTAGAAACTTATCACGTGATACTACTCAAATATTAATGAATATGACAAGTAGTACTTAAAAAATTACATTAGAAACAATTGATTAGCTAATATATTACAAATCATGTTACAAATGATGTATGAGAGGGGTGGCATATACGAAACCTTCCCGACAAATATATAAGTGTGTATATATATATATATATGTTACTGCTGATATATTTATTATATAAAATGCAGGTTATATTGGATAAGAGCAAAAACAGAGACATAACAGATCATATAATGCCAAATCTCATATATGTGTCCAGAGAGAAAAGCAGAACTTCACCCCATTATTTCAAAGCTGGTGCCCTAAATGTCCTAGTAAGCTCCCTTAAATACACTACTTAAAAAAAATTCTAGCAACACTACTTATCATTCGGATGTGACAAAAATATAAACAAGCACATGATTAGTAATTTGTATGTAGTAAGATCCACCATTAGTACTGCAATAATTTCAACCATGTAACCATTTATAGTATTGACATTTATTGGCATCTCTTAGCATTTTTTATTTATTATTCTTATTGTTATTTATATACATATATATATTGGTTAAAATATATGCTTATGTGGATTTTGTTAATGTAGATTCGAGTTTCGGCCACCATGACCAATTCTCCAATAATCTTGACTCTAGACTGTGACATGTACTCAAATGACCCCAAAACGCCTCAGAGAGTGCTTTGCTACTTCTCAGACCCAAAAGTTCAATCTCAAGTTGCCTACATTCAATTTCCACAGAGGTTTCATGGGATCAATAAGGATGACACCTATGGCAGTGAGCACAAACGAATGTTGAAGATCAATGCAATTGGACTGGATGGGTTACGAGGGCCGGATTATTTTGGAAGTGGAACCTTTTTCAACAGACGGGCCTTCTTTGGAGGCCCATCAGCTTTTTTGACCCCGGAAATGCCTGGGATAAGCCCACTTTATGTTGTAGACAAGCCCATCCAGTCTCAAGAAGTATTGAACTTGGCCCACCATGTTGCGGGTTGCAGCTATGAGGACCAGACCCAATGGGGTGTCAAGGTAGCTCCTTATTCGCTTCTTCCCAATGATTCTTAATTTAACAATCTTGAAAAGTTGATTTTATCATTTTAACTCCCATTTAGTATCCCATTTTAAATTAACTTTCGTTTTTTTTTTCTCTCATAAAAATTTGAATTTATTATTTGAATTGTAAGTAATTTGAACTTACGGTCTAAACGAAGCCTTAGATTGTAATTTATCATAAGCAAAAACACTTTTCATGAGAAAAATGACTAGTGTTAAAATCATCACATATGGAGCTTATAGGGCTTATAATTTGCCATGCACCTCTAATTTAGTAGTACCCCACATTTTTTAAATAAAAAGTATGGAGAGGACAATTAGTATCAAGGGTTTAGAGATACCCTAATTACGTTAGCAACTCTCTAAATTGTCGTACTCACAATAGGGGGGGAAAAAAAAGGAGTACTTACCAAAGTGCTATAATCGGCGGGGAAAGAGGAAAACAACATAAAGATAAAAATTGTAATGCCCCATTCTTTAATAGTTACATGATTGAAATTTGTTTTTTGGACTGTAAGAACAATATGTTCATCTGAACTGATCATATTTAATTTTAGTGAGGAGAATTACACGGCGGCGTATGAAAAATATATTCTATCGGCAAGACACAGTTTTTACGTTGTTTTTCAATGGAATCAATGCACGTAACGTTGTGTTGTAAAATATTCACAGGTGGGTGTAAGATATGGGTCACTAGTGGAGGACTTCTTCACGGGTTACCGTCTACAGTGTGAAGGATGGAAAAGCGTTTTTAGCTATCCCGATAGGGCAGCATTTTATGGGGATGCCCCAATCAGCCTTGTTGAGACGTTGAACCAGAACAAAAGATGGGCCATAGGGCTCCTTGAGGTGGCTTTCTCTAAGTATTGTCCCTTGACTTTCGGGGCTAGTTTCATGGGGCCTCTCGTAGGCTTGGCGTATGCCCATTATTCGTTTTGGCCCATTTGGTCGATTCCAGTTGCAATTTATGCCTTCCTCCCCCAATTAACTCTCCTCCATGGGGTCGCCATCTTCCCAAAGGTAACGTGCCTTCCTTTCCAAATTCTATTATTTGACGCCCACTTGCAAAAAACTACAGCAAAAAATCATTTTAGTTTCCTGTCGAGCCATTATGAAACTTCTTAACGTTTGATATGATGAACCACTATAAATACGAGATATATATATATATCTATATATGTGTATTAATATATTTTAGGGCAACGTTTAAAAGATGAAATTTTACACGTGACATGACTTTATTTTAGAATTTTGTATCTAGCATAAGTTACGAAAGGATTATCTTTTCTCACTGATTAAACATGTTAATGTAGTTAAATTTGACATTGGAGTATATTTGATTCCCGTATATCCATTTTGCTTAATTAAATGAATCGTTGCAAGTGTTTTCTTCCGTTATTTTTTTCTAATGGTTTCAACTTTGTTTGAATCCTATATATATATATATATAAACAGGTTTCAGAGCCTTGTTGTGTCTTGTATTTATTCCTTTTCTTTGGAGCCTATGGTCAAGACCTCTTAGATTTCCTTGAAGAAGGAGGAACCTTCAGAAGGTGGTGGAATGATCAGAGAATGTGGTTGATAAGGAGCCTCTCATGCTTTTTGTTTGGTTCCATTGACTACTTCATGAAATCTTTGGGCATTTCCACGTATGGTTTCAATGTGACTAGCAAAATCCTTGATGAAGAACAAAGCAAAAGATATAAGCAAGGAAAATTCGAGTTTGGAGTTCATTCAGTCTTATTTGTGCCTTTGATAATGGCTGCAATAGCTAACTTCACCGCACTCATTTTGGCCATCGTGGCGATTTTGAGAGGCAAAAGCAATTTTGAAGCTCTTTTAATACAATTGCTTATTGTGATTTTTGCTGTAATAAATAGCCTGCCGGTTTATGAAGCCATGACTTTGAAGAGTAGTAAAGGCGGAATTCCTAAAAAAACTACTATGCTCTCAATATTTCTCGTCTTTGTTCTTTTTAGAATATTTTTTGTTATTTAAAGGAACTGAAATTAGGTTGTAATTTTCTTATAATTTTTTTTAAGTGACATTTAAGTTTATTTCAATAGGGGCAATACCTTCGACTGCGCTTTTTTTTTTTTTTGGCAAGATCTTGTGCTCGAGACCATCTATTTTATAAATTTAAAAAAATCATATAAACTCTGCAAATATTTATTATGCAATCTCAGCGTAGTATGTGCATACTATTCTTTATCGTAAGGACTCATTTTTGTTTTACATATAAACAAACTGTTGCTTAACTTGATGGGAGGGAGTTGGATTCCTCACAAAGATATGTCCCATTTAACACGTGATATCTCTCTATATTTATGAGAGAATTCCATTAAAACTCGTTATAGGCCCGGGTACGATTCATTTTTATGAATTGGTGGAATGATGAAAAAAATATATATATCAAACTACTATTATATGAAAAACGTGCAAATTAAATCTATTAATTTTTTATGCAAAGCAGCTATTATTATCATTTTTCAACTTTTATATTGACCCTGCAACAAGTAGAGCTTTATGATAAGATCTAGGGCTCCTTTGGGGCTGTTTTCCAGTCCCAAAAATCAATTTTTTTTCTAAAATTTCACCACTTTTTATTATTTATATCTTCAAAATACTACAGTAAACTCTAAACTTTAAAAATACATAACTTTATGTATACAAGTCCAAATGAGATAATTTTTTTTTAAAAAAATTACATAGAATTTCGAGAGAAACGAAATAATATCCATATTGATATTTTTTTTAAAAAAATTTTAAAATTTTTTATTTTTTCACCTCAAACAATTTTGTCTCAAACAGTTTTTTCACCTCAAACAGTTTTTTCACCTCAAACAGTTTTTTATTTTTTCTCCATTTTTTCTCTCAAACACATTTTCCAAAACAATTTTTTTCCAACCCAAAAATAATATCTCCAGCCTCCTCTTCCAAACTCCCTCCTAGAGAATCATCTGACATGGATAGCCTTATAATAAGTCAAGCCACACTCACCACTGTCTCTTGTCCAGAAGTTGTTGAGAAAATATTGGAGACTTGAAACACGTAAAGAAATACGCTTTCTTTAAAGCGTTATTTGCCCCCTCTCCGTAGAGATTGCTTTGGGTTTCAGTAGCAAATAGCTCTCAGGATATGACAAGCCTCACGTAAATTTCCAGTAAGCAAAACTAGAAATTTTATAGAAAGAACATAAGAACTCAGTTGAGTATCTGGTAAAGAAAGAATAGAGAAAACTGAAACGAAATGAAAAATTCTCATACTAAACGTTTTCTGATTTCCCTTAAATAGACTCAATGGCATCCATTCATCAACACATACAACTGTTGATACAAACAGTTGTTATTTTATTGCTGCTATATCTGAAAAGTCACATCTTTTCAGAAAAATTAAATTTGAATGCTAAATCTGAAAAGTCACATCTTTTCATAAATTCGAAATTCAAATTAGAATTATTTTATTTTTATTTTATAAAAATAAAAATAAAAATAAATAAATATTAATTGCAGCATTTAATCTCCACGCGACACGTGTCACGTGCTAAGTGCCAAGTGCGCCTAATAAGCGCCAAAAGCGCCTCTACAGCCTCACTGCCCACGCCATGCGCGCGCGCGCGCGTGTACGAGTTGTGTAGGCATGTCCCTTCACTTACCACATCATTGGTTCACTAGAAAGGTATTCTCTTATAAAGAGCTATGACTCTTTATCTTCTCTCTATGTGGGACTTTAGCATATCTTTTTGCACTTATAGTTAAACAATTCCAACAATCCCCACTTTTTTAAATATAAGTGCAAAATATTTTCCAGATATCAATAATGATGTTTATGAATAGAGTAAGATATCTTTCGATTTGAATTTTACCTTAGTGTAAGTACCACAAAGTGTAACAACCGGGAAAATTCACATTTTTCGGAAAATAATTACACAATGAATTTAAGCATTAAAATGTGAAATTAAATGATGTAATATTGTTTAGAATTAAATAAAATATTCTAACAATATTAAAGGATGAAAAAAAAAGAGTAATAGTGATATTATGTGTGTGCACGTGTGTGCCACTCACAGTATCAAGAAGTAGGTCAAGATGATATTATCTTGACATAAAACTGATAAATTTGGGTTCAGCACTCCCAAATTAGTAAGGATAGCCTATCAGCACGCTCAAATTTGACAATTGAGCACAGAGGTAAATTTTGACCGAAAATTGGCAGTATCGGAAATTGGTCGAAATGACCTCAGATGAAAATAAAACTGATATATTTGGATTCAGGACGCCCAAATTAATCAGGATAGCCCATATTGAAATTTTGGGCGAAAAAGTATATAAAGAGCGGAAAAAAGTGGAATTTTTTCATTTATCTACACACACTCTCTCTCCTCCTTCTCTTTCTCTCTCTAGCCGAATATGTACAGTAACCGACCATCGGAAACGGTGTCCGTTTTCGACACCGCCGGTGTCATCGGAAAGCTCTCGCCGAGCTGAGTTCAACGGTGTGCCGAGTCGACGGAACCGACGCCGGAGGAGAGCGCACGCGCCGCCCGAAGCCGCCGGCCACCGGAAAATTCGCGACGCCGTATCTCCGCCGTCCGACGTCCGATCAAGCTGCAACCGGTCCCAAAAGACTCGTGGTGAAGAGTACTACAAAACCCATGTGGTGGATCGCCTCAACACCGGCGGAATCGCGCCGCCCGAAGTCGCGACGTCGCCGCCGTGAAGCCGCCGTCGAAACTGCCGATTCCGACCGAGTTGAAGCACGCCGTCTGTACAGAAATGGTCGCCGTGAAGAGGGGAGCAAAAGCCCTCAATCAATTTCGGGGAAAAAGTCCGGCACGGCGGAGTTCCACCGTCGCCGCCGTGGCCGTGACTTTCGGGGGCATTTTCCGGCGATTGGGGCCTCCAAATGTGAAATTGAGGCTACCAATGGATTCCTCTCGTCGAGATCTTCAAAATGGACTACCCACTTGCCACCGTCGCCGCCGCCGCCGCCGGTCAACGCCGGTCAACGGTCGGTCAACGGCGGTCAACGCCGGTCAACGGCGACCGTTGACCGAAAATTGAAGTTTGGCCCGTTGGCCTATTTTCGACGTTCCGGACGCATCCGCGGAGTCGGAATTGCAAGACGAGACCTCAAAGATGAAGAACGAGGAATTAGGGTTTATGCCGTCGAGACCGGACTGCAATTCGGTATAAATCCCGACCTCCTTACGTTCCGCAATTTAATTGTTTGGGACTGTTATGTGATTTTATAATTATTGGTATGAAAAATGTGGAAAAGAATATATGTAAAAAGAAGAAAATGGCTGAAATGGAAAAAAAAAAAAAAAGAAAAATATGTGATAATGTAATGATTTTACGTAAACGATATGAGTTTTACGTAAAATCTAGGCCTCTGGTATAGTACGTGATAGAATTAGATTAGGATAGATGGTTTTCAGGCGTTTCCTAAACGCTGGAACCTTAAAAATTAAGGGGAAACTCTGCCGAAATTTCTAAAAATGGCACCAAGGGTAATATGGGAAACGAGGGGTAAAAACATGATCGGAAAGGTAACCCGAGCCCCCTCGAGGAATTGGGGTAAGGAAAAAGGAATGGGTAAGGTACGATTAGTAAACCGACCCTTCGAAACCCTAGAACGCAAGAAAAACATGAAATCAATTTTTAGGTTCGAATAGTACTTCCCGAGGGCCGGGAATGTGAAAATTGGTAAAATGATAAGAATTGATCCGGAAAAGGTCTGATAAGATTTAGAAAGTTAATTAGATGATTTTGGGTTTAGAAAATCCAGCCTAAGTATGAAAATGGAAATATTTTGGTTAAACGACCCATCAGGGGCAAAATGGTCATTTTGCCCAAAGATTCCCAAATTATGGGAAAAGAGCCCCAATGATCCTGAAATAAGTTAATGGAGTTTGTAAAAGCCAAAATTGATGTTTAAATTATGAAAAAATCATGTCAAGGGTAAAATTGTAATTTTATCAAAAGTTAGGGGTAAAATTGTAATTTTTCAAAAGTTGGAGAAAAATTCGAAAATGGCCATTAAGGTTTAGAAAGCTGTCCTAAGGCTATAATTAAGGGTTATAAGATCAGAATCAAGCTTTTTTTTTTTTATAAAATAAAAGCTATAAATGAAAATGTGATTAACGGACAGAATTTGTCTATAGGAATCCGATCCAGACGCGACAACGGACGTCGATGGATTCCAAGAAGGGGTTAAGCACGCTATGAGTAAGTTCAGACATTTACCCGTCTGCAACTATGAACAAGCTTATAATATTATATGTTTTGTATGTATATGTCATGATGTGATTTATGATGATGCTATAGTAAATACTATAGCAATGTTATGACGATGTTAAAAAAAATATATATATATATGTTTTAATAAATAATTTATAAAAATATATATATATATAAATATATGTATATATTGAATTATGAAGGAAATGTATTATAAAAGTTTTATGAGAGTAACGATGTGATATAGAGGAATAGAGGAATGGAAAGAGTAAGAATGATAATATTATGATAGAGTGCATAAGAAAGAAATGAGATATGAAAGGAATTAAGAAAGGGATGTTTTATGAGATCGAAAGAATATGTGTTTTATGAAAAGTTTTATAGAAGTTAGGTTATGATTGATAGAGCAATGATGATCGGTGACGAAAGGAATTAAGAAAGGGATGTTTTATGAGATTGAAAGAATAGATGTTTCATGAAAAGTTTTATGAAAGTTAGGTTATGATTGATAGACCAACGACGATCGGGGATGAAAGAAATTAAGAAAAAGGTATGTTTTATGATAACGAAAGGATAGATATTTTATGGAAAAATGATATGAAAGCAAAGAGTTAGACAAGAAAGAAAAACAATGATAGGTTATGATAAGAGGTATGATGAAAGGATTAGAACATAACGATAAGATGTGATTGATAGAATAGAACGATAGGCTATGATCGATGGGCTATGAATGATAGAAATATGATGATAAGATACGATAGATCGAATGATGCAAATGATAAAATAAATGGAGAATAATTATTTGCACATAACTAAACGTGTTTTTGTTGTTATGATGTGATATGATGTGATATGATGTGATGTGATGTGATAATACATAAGAATTAAGAAAAGAAAAACAACGAAAGAACAAATGTTCCACGAAACGTTTTATGAAAAAAAATGAGAAGTGAAAGATTATGAATGTCATGAAAGAAAAAAAATGTACAACGAAAAAAAAAAAATCAATATAAGAAAAGCTAAAAGAATGCAAGATAAGAAAACTGAAAACTTAATGTCGGCGTACCGGCCTCCCGTAGGTGAGGTTTTATGTTATGAATTCCACTATAATTGAATGCTACCTCCCGTAGGTGAGGTTAATGGCTTACAGTGGAACGCTACCTCCCGAAGGTGTGAGGTTAATGGCTAAAAGTTAAAGATTGACTGTGAGGTAGGTTGGTGGGTAGCTCCCCCTCCTCCCACTGTCAGCGCGCACTAGGTACGTTCGACGACGGGGCCCACCAGTGAAAGATAAGAAAAGAAAAGAAAAATGAAATGATACGAAAAGAAAAGAAAAGAAACGAACGATATGAAAGAACAACACAATGAAATCAATGAAAAATAATAAAACGAAGTTAAAAGAACATGATAGAATTATATATGTGATGTGATGTGTTTGATGTTATATGTATGGAATGACACGTTTTTACGTGATGTTGTGCTAGTGTATATGTTACTAGCTTTAAGATATGAAATGTTAGGAGATGATGAAGCGATACAAAAGTTATAAAGGTTTAGAACAGAAAGTTAAGAAATGATAGGAATGAGAAGCAAAGAAATGAAAAGATTGGATTAGAATGATAAGAGATGATCGATAGAATGACAAGAACGATGAACGAAGAGATAAACGAGCATGATGAAGCTCCTATTTTATGTTATGTTTTGAGGATATGTATGAATGATGTATATGGTGTGTATATACGTGATGATATATATTCTAGTAATAATATATATTACTAGTATTTATAAGTTAATGAATGTATGTTTGAACTTACTGAGCATCTAGCTCATTAGTTGTTTATATGTTGCAGGTAAGCAACGTGTTTATTTAAAGTAATATGATGGACAACGGACGGATCTGCATGTGCCAAGGGACTGGGCGAGGGTATGGTACTACCATGAGTCTTTCGCTGAGCGTTCAAAAAGGAAGATGAAGGAAAGAAAGAAAGTTATGAAATATGTGTTTTAAGAGTATGATAAAGATAGGTATAGTATGTAAGTTAAAAAAGAAAAAAAAGAAAAAAAAAAATTGCTATAGAAATTGCTTCCGCTATAAGATGAGAACGTTAAGAATGGAAAGTTAAGTTAAGTAAGAGGATGACGACCCACGAGGTTGCCAGCCATCGCGGTCGGCGTCAGAGCTTGACTGGTTGGTATGGTAACGTACGTGGGGGGTCGCCACACAAAGTATAAGTCGAAATTTCTGGTAGCTTTAAACTTTGAACCAGCTATTCCTTTGACAAAAAACCGGTGATACTACATATATAAACACCCATATGTTCTTATATTCTACACAATACTCGCTTAGCACTTTTAATGGCCATGTGCTCATCCTGTTTTTCATGAACTTTTAAAAAAGTAAACTCCATAACTCTTTTGAGGCGGCACCACCTCAAAGCTCACATAGGTGAAGTTCTTCCAGTATCCTTGTTACATTTAAGATACTTGTCTTATACACTGAACTTCATTAAGAGTTTCATCAAACTCATCCCTCAGACTGTAACAACCAGTACTAGTCATCCTAGACAGGGTTATATTAATTTAGTACTGAATACCCTTCACTTATCAATGACTTGTTTGTACCCTTTGAACCTTAAATTACTCATTTCGTAATATTAGGTAGGGTTGCCATCATTGGTGAACTTTATTCAAGGAGTTTGAGCCCCATCTCTCTAGATGTTGATCTAACCAATTCTCTTGTAAGAGGTTTGGTAAAAGGATCTGCAAGGTTATGACTGGATTTCACAAATGTGAGAGAAATAATTCCATCTTTGATTAATTTCCTCACATAGTCATGTCTTAAACTGATATGTCTAGACTTCCCATTATATATTTCACTATACGCACGCGCTAGAGTAGCTTGACTATCACAATGTATAGAAATCGCAGATAAATTATTTCCATTTAATGGGATTTCTAGAAGAAGATCCCTAAGCCACTCAGCCTCATTCCCTGCTGCTGCTAAGGCAACAAATTCCGATTCCATTGTTGAATGGGTAATACATGTTTGTTTCTTAGATTTCCAAGAAACTGCGGCTCCTCCAAGAGTAAACACCCATCCTGAGGTAGACTTATTGTCTCCTACACTCGATATCCAGCTTGCGTCTGTATATCCTTCTAAAATAGCAGGGAATTTAGAATATTGTAAACCAAGATTTTTTGTTTTGAGAAGGTAGCCATAAACCCTACTAATGGCTTTCCAATGCTCAACACTTGGATTGCTAGTAAACCTACTTAGTTTACTAACCGCGAATGCTATATCAGGTCGTGTACATTGCACCGTATACATCAAACTACCAATAGCACTAGCATATTCAATTTGAGCCACCGCTCTTCCATCATTCTTTACAAGTTTTATGCTTGGATCAAAAGGAGTATTAGCTTCCTTAATTTTTAAATGACTGAACTTGTTCAACATTTTTTCAATGTAGTGGACCTGGGTTAAAGTGTAACCCCAACTATTTTGAATCACCTTGATACCCAGAATTGTATCGACTTGTCCAAGGTCTTTCATCTTGAATGTGGAAGATAGAAACCTCTTTGTTTCTATTATGCCTTTCATATCATTGCTAATGATCAACATATCATCAACATAAAGGCAAATAAAAATATAACACTTATTACACACCTTTGTATATAAGCATTTATCAGAAGTATTATGCACAAAACCATTTGAAAGAACAGTAGAATCAAATTTTTCATGCCATTGTTTGGGCGCTTGTTTTAAACCATATAATGATTTAACAAGCTTACACACTTTATGTTCACTTCCGTGAAGAATAAATCCTTCAGGTTGTTCCATGTAAACCTCCTCATCGAGATCACCATTTAAAAATGCAGTTTTCACATCCATTTGATGAACATAAAGATTATGAATTGATGATAGAGCAAACAAAACTCTAATTGTAGTTATTCTTGCCACAGGTGCATATGTGTCAAAATAGTCAATTCCTTCTTTTTGTCGATAACCTTTAGCTACTAATCTAGTTTTAAAGGTATTAAGAGTACCATCAGTATGATACTTCTTTCTAAACACCCATTTACAACCAATGGGCTTAGAACCCGGTGGTAAATCAATAAGCTCCCAAGTGTGATTAGACATAATAGAATCCATTTCATCTTTGATCGCATCCTTCCAAAAAGCAGAATCTCTTGAAGCCATAGCTTCTTTATAAGTTTTAGGATCATCCTCAACTTGTAAAACAATAGGAATTTTCCTAATTACATTATTTCTACTTCCTTCTACTAAGTAAAAAGAAATAAGTTGAGAATCTATTTCATCAGATCCTAACCCTTTCTCTTTTCGAATTCTTTTGCTTTTCCTTAACTCACCGGGTTGCTCAACAACCTTAGAAGGAGTGTTATCTTGAGATTCTTCATTCAATGTTTTTTGAGAGTTATTTCCAGAAGTTAATAAGTTCTCAAAAAACTCCACATCTCTAGATTCTACTATCACATTAGACTCTAAATTCAAGAGCCTATATGCCTTGCTATTTGTAGCATATCCTACAAATGCACATCTTATCCCCCTAGGACCCAACTTGGTCCTTTTAGGATCGGTGTTCTTGTAATAAGCAAGACACCCCCACACTTTGAAATATCCTATATTGGGTTTTCTTCCTTTCCATAACTCATATGGAGAAATCTTATTTTTCTTTAAAGGAATTCTATTAAGAATATGACATGCAGCAAGTAATGCTTCTCCCCATAAATTTAATGGCAACTCAGAATGCAATAACATAGCATTAATCATCTCTTGAAAAGTTCGATTTTTCCGTTCAGCCAAACCATTTTGTTCAGGTGTTCGTGGTGCTGAACACTCATGAACAATACCATGCTCCTCACAAAAAATATTAAAATCATTTGGAAAATATTCACCACCTCTATCACTTCTAAGAACTTTTATTTTCCTTCCCAATTGATTTTCAACTTCTGCTTTGTAAGCTTTAAATACATTAAAAGCTTCATCTTTGGTTTTAAGTAGATAGACATATGTAAATCTAGAACAATCATCAATAAAGGTAATAAAATATCTATTACCACCTCTTGTTAACATACCATTCATCTCACAAATATCTGTATGTATAAGATCTAATAATTGAGATGTTCTTTTAACACTATGAAAAGGTTTCTTTACCATTTTTGATTTAATACAGATTTCACATTTTTTAAAATTATCAACATCGCATGAAAACAATCCACATTTAATCATCCTTTTCATAGTAGAAATTCCAACATGTGCTAATCTACTATGCCATAATGAAACAGAATCAACCATATAAGCAGAAGCAACATTTTTATTATTGTTATTGTCATTAGTACAAAGCTTGACCATTCCTTCACTTGAATAGCCTTTCCCAACAAAAACACCATTTCGGGACAAAATTAACTTGCCCGATTCATACACAGATTTAATACCAGGTTTTCCTAAAAGATCCCCACTAACTAAATTTCTATTCATATCAGGAACATGAAGTACATTGGTTAAGGTAATTTTCTTCCCGGAAGTGAAAACGAGTTCCACATTCCCTTTGCCAATCACTTTGGAGCGAACTTCATTTCCCATTTGAATCTCTTGTCCATCAACTTCTTGATAGGTTTTGAACAACGACCCATCATAACAAACATGAATAGTGGCACAAGTATCATACCACCATCCAGGAACTTTTCCATGGACAGCATTGATTTCGCTCACAGTAGCGACAATCTCTTCTTCTTCTTTAACAGAATTTACTGCCTCATCTCTTGGGGTCTTTTTGTACCTGCAATCTCGAGCATAATGCCCTAGTTTGCCACAAACAAAACAATTTTTGGAATTCTTGTTGTTGTTTTTCTTGAATTTTTCTTTATCCTTTTTAGGACCCAGAAAATTTCCTTTCTTGTGGTTGTTCTTCTTGGGATTAGGCTTGTCAACAACATTGGCTTTGGAAGTGCCAAGATAAGAATTGTCATTCTTATCTCGTGTCCTTGATTCTTCCTCAATTCGAAGATGTTTCTGAACCTGTTCCAAAGAAAAATCTTCGGAGTTGTGCAGAATCTTCTTTCTATAGCCTTTCCAAGTCGATGGCAATTTTGCAATAATTGCACCAACTTGAAACGACTCAGGAAGATCTATTTTCACAGCCCTCGGTTTGTTAACAATAACTTGCAATTCATGAACTTGAGGTAGAATAGGTTTATCATCAACCATTTTAAAATCAAAATATTTCGAAATTAGGAACTTTTTGGTACCTTCCTCCTCTGCTTTATATTTGAATTCCAGTGCAGTCCAAATCTCTTTTGCAGATGCAGTATCTGTGTAGAGATCATACAGACGGTCAGACAAAGCATTGAGAATGTGGCCGCGACATATGAATTCGTCTTCAACACGCTTCTTGCGTTCAGCCTTCAATTCTTCAGAGTCTTCGTCAGTGGGCTCTGGAATTGGTTGCAAATCCGGATCAAGAACATAGAAAATCTTCAATGCAGTCAATAAAAACTTCAATTTGTCTTGCCAACGAGTAAAGTTTGTTCCATCAAAACGATCCAGTCTGATCAAATCTTGATTCATCAGTTTGATGGTGGCAGTAGTAGTTTCGGTCTCCATCAAATAACGCTTTAAAATTGTTGAGAAAATATTGGAGACTTGAAACACGTAAAGAAATACGCTTTCTTTAAAGCGTTATTTGCCCCCTCTCCGTAGAGATTGCTTTGGGTTTCAGTAGCAAATAGTTCTCAGGATATGACAAGCCTCACGTAAATTTCCAGTAAGCAAAACTAGAAATTTTACAGAAAGAACATAAGAACTCAGTTGAGTATCTGGTAAAGAAAGAATAGAGAAAACTGAAACGAAATGAAAAATTCTCATACTAAACGTTTTCTGATTTCCCTTAAATAGACTCAATGGCATCCATTCATCAACACATACAACTGTTGATACAAACAGTTGTTATTTTATTGCTGCTATATCTGAAAAGTCACATCTTTTCAGAAAAATTAAATTTGAATGCTAAATCTGAAAAGTCACATCTTTTCATAAATTCGAAATTCAAATTAGAATTATTTTATTTTTATTTTATAAAAATAAAAATAAAAATAAATAAATATTAATTGCAGCATTTAATCTCCACGCGACACGTGTCACGTGCTAAGTGCCAAGTGCGCCTAATAAGCGCCAAAAGCGCCTCTACAGCCTCACTGCCCACGCCACGCGCGCGCGCGCGTGTGCGAGTTGTGTAGGCATGTCCCTTCACTTACCACATCATTAGTTCACTAGAAAGGTATTCTCTTATAAAGAGCTATGACTCTTTATCTTCTCTCTATGTGGGACTTTAGCATATCTTTTTGCACTTATAGTTAAACAATTCCAACAGAAGTGATCACATTCACAGGACCAAAAATGGAGGCTGTCCCATGTAGCACCGCCGGACCGACTCCTCTTCACACGGCGAAGCTCTCCAGCCTTGCCATCTCGAACCGCATATTCGCGGTGGGTTTACGCCTCCGCCGTCCTAGCCCTCCTCTATCACCACTTGGTAACCCTAGCACACCCCCTCCACAGCTCCACCACCACCATATCCTCCCTATTCATCTCCCTCTCTCTCCTCATCGCTGACCTCATACTCGCCTTCATGTGGGACACGCAGCAGTCGATTGGGTTGCGTCCAGTCTACCGAACCAAATTTCCCGACAACCTCAAAAAGGTGGTGAAAGAGTTGGACTTTCCGGCGATGGACGTGTTCATTTGCACCACCGATCCCTTCAAGGAGCCGCCGATGGGCGTTCTGAACACTGCCTTGTCAGTGACGGCCGACGACTATCGGTGGAGAAGGTTTTGGTGTATGTCTCCGACGGTGGCGTCTCGGCGCTGACGCTCTTCGCTTTCATGCAAGAAAAACGATGTAGTCTATTTTTAGAAAGAAAAAAAATATGTTATTTGCAATTTAAAATTCTTTTTAGTTTAAAAATAAAATGGTATTTGGATTGAAAAAAATTTCTAATTTTAAAACATAAAAGTTATTTGATAAAATTGGACTTAATTCAAAAATGAGTTGATAAAAGTGAATAAAATGAAAAAAATTATTCTAAATTTGGACCAAACCCTTTAAAAATAAGGTTTAAGATGAGAAATAAAAGTTTTTTGATGTGAAAAATTTTGACGCCTAATAAAAAAAAAAAGATGACTAAATTTTAACCTAATAATTTTTTTTTAGACTATGTCCAGGTTTATATATGTCATCTAAACCAAACTATAAAAGAAATGAAAACATGAAACTACAGGGTAAAAACAAAGTACACCAAAATATTTATGTTTATTAAGTGTTATATTTATAATTATCTCGTTAAAACATAAAACTACTGAGTAAACAAGAAATTAATATTTTCTTTTGCTACTTTACTACTTAATCTACACAAATTGACAGACATAATACATTGACCAAAACAAATAGGAGGAAATAAATATTTATGTTTATTGAGTTATTTATTTATAATTATCTATGTTAGATTTGAATTTATTTTAGAAATTATTTAGTTAGTTATTGAGTTTAGATTTTGAATTTATTTGAATTATAAAATTAGATTTGGATTTAGATTTGAATTGTTAAAGTAGATTTAGATAGATTTTATAATGTATCTATATATATGTAGTCTTACTCATTATACTCCTTACTAGTGAATCTCATTTTGTTTATTATTTTTAATCCGTGGACATCAATACATTTACACTAAATATCTCTGTGTTTTTTTTTTTCCCTTTTACCTTATTATTTCCTTAATTAATTTTTATATGATATTAGAGTAATAGACTTCTGGATTTCCCATTCTTTTCCCTCATTCTTCTCCATCAAGTATTTTTTGTATGAAATTTTACTTTTGACAAATTATTTTCAGAATTTAATAAATGTTGCTAAGTGTTTCCAAATCATTAAAATCATGTGATAAAATTTAAAAGAAAACAGCCCATGTACATGTAACATGACGCGTGTTATCGCCTTTCAAAATTCACTTTTTTTTTTTTTTTTTTCAAACGAGCTTATGTAGCATGGACGAGGATGTTTTCATCTAAATTAAAAGTTTTAACAATCTTTGAGAGCACCTGCATCACTTCATCTGATTCAGAAGGTAATTTGCCGAAATTGAATTTCTAAGACAAACTTGTCAAATTATGAAAAGTTTAAAAGGTCAAAATACTAAATGTCCCATGATAATCATTTTTACTCTATAACTCTTGCCAAATTAGTATCCTGTAGTTTACACTATGACTAAAAAACGAGCTTATCTGACGCACACACACACATATATATATATATAAGGACGTTTTCGTCTAAATTAATTATGTTTATTGTTATATGTGGGTGTAAGATATGGATCACTAGTACAGGACTTCTTCATCGGGTAGCATCTGCAATGTGAGGGATGGAAAAGCATTTTTTGTAATCCTGATGGGGCAGCGTTATGGGAATGCCCCAGTCAGCCTTGTTGATGTGTTGAATCAGAACAAAAGATGGGTCATAGGTATCCTTGACGTGTCTTTTTCTAAAGGTCTGAATGGTTCATGAATCGAGTTTGGAATGAAATAAAATTTTGATTTCAAATTGGTTGACTTTATTATAATTTTTATTGAATTTTCAGAAAAATATAAAACTAGAATCAAAATTTTGAATCTGAGTCCTCTTGAAAGAGAAGGGTGCCTTCGGGAATGCGGACACAGGTGGTGCATGGCTGTCGTCATCCTGGTCATGGATAGATCACCCAGGTTCGGGTCCCTGGACCTAAATACTATCCCTTGACATTTGGTTCTAGCTTCATGGACCGCCTTATGGGCTTGGCTTATGCCCATTGCTCTTTCTAGCCCATTTCGTCGATTCTAGTTGCCAAATCTGCCTTTCTCACCTAACTTACTCTCCTCAATGGAGTCACCATCTTCCCAAAGGTAACTTGCCTACATTTCTAAATTCTGTTTGGTGTTCAATACTTGTTTTGGGTAAAAGAAACTGTTAAAAGAGGTTGCTTTGGTTTATTCTTGATTCATTATGAAACTGCCCAATATATGGTATGACAAATCACTAGTACCGTAAGCAAAATATGTATACGTACTGCTATTTTAGTGCAAACATTAAAGAACTAAATTTTATTTTATGTGATATTATCTTAGAATTTTATCAAGCAAAAGATACAAACGCATTCGTTATCTGTTATGAATCATGTTCATGTACTTAATCATGACACGGGATCATTTATTTCACATGATTTTTTTGTTTAAATGCATCTTCCTAGACTATAAAGGTTTTCTTTTTCTTTTCTTTACTTATTTTAATTTGGTTTCAACTTCATTTGAAATCCAATATATATACAGGTTTCAGAGCCATGGTTTAACTTGTATCTATTCCTTTTCCTCGAAGCCTACAATCAAGACCTCTTAGCTTTCATTGTAGGTGGAGGAACCTTATGAAAATGGTGGAACGATCAAAGAATGTGATTGATAAGGAGTCTCTCGTACTCTTTACTTGGTTTCTATGTGATTGATCGAGTTCTTCATGAAATCATTTCGCATTTCTGCGTATGGTTTCTATGTGACCAGTAAAGTCCTTGATGAAGAACAAAGCAAAAGATATGAGTAAGGCATATTCGTGTTTTGGAATCCATTCTCCCTTGTTTGTGCCCTTGGCAAATGCTATTACAACTAACTTCATTGCGTTGATTTTGGGGATCGTGATGATTTTGAGAGGCAAAAGTGATATTGAAGAGCTTCTAATGCAATTGCTTATCTTGGCTTTTATCATAATAATAGCTTTTCTTACTTTAAGAAACTAAAATAATCATAGTCATATAATATTGACTCATTTGAATAAGACCAATAACAGAGGGATGAGGGCAGGTGGGCCATGGCCCCGTAGCTTAAAAAAAATTAATATCACGGTTTTTTTTTTATAATTTTAATATAATGGATATGTGTATAAATTTTGATCCCCTTGAATTAATAATTTTCCATATTTTATTGAGTAAACAATTTAAATTTTAAAAAATAAAATAGTTTTATTAAAAAGAAAACCTCAGTGATGCTCAAAAAATATACACCTTTGGAATTTTATTCTACCTATAATAGTTTCAGGTTATTTGTCCTGTTTTAAGAACTTTTAAAAAAAATCAAAGATCAACTTAATGTGTATTTTTAAAAATACTCCCGACTAACTAAAAAGACATTCTAGAATTATTTGGTAATCTGTGGGAATACATCTTGATATTTTTTTAAATTTTTAAAAAATTTTTATATTAGATTAGTTTAAATATATTTTTTAAAATAAGGAGGGGGAGAATGGGGAATAAAGAGGAGAGAGATCATGGGGCAAGTGACATTTGCGAATAACGACGTGATGATATTGATTGAACATGGAGATGTTAGAAGTATATGTTATAATTTATAATTTACAATGAGGAAGGGAAAAAAATAATTATAAAAGAAGGTCTTTACTTACGTTTAATTTTAATCATATTTACAATTATTTTAAGAACGTGCCCTTCCCCTAAGCTACATTTTATTTGGAATCTTGAGCTTTCGCTACAGGGGACGCTACATTTTTGGACTTTGATCCAGTTTCTTTCTTATTTGTACTCTTTACGTTTTTTTTTTTCAAATCATTTATTTATTTATTTATTTTTAACTCATGAACTCTTTCCGTTTTTGTTTTTAGCTTTTTTTTTTAAGTTTTCCTTTTTTTTTTTCATCTCCGTATGCGAAAATTCTCTACCTCTTTTTCTTTTCGCCCCTAAATGTTCCTGTTTCTTTTTGCTTCTTTCATTTTCTTCTCTTTGCATCGTCTCTCTCTCTCTCTCTCTCTCTCTCTTAAGTTTCCATAAACCCAAACCATCATTATTATTATTTTTTTTGCCGAACGATACCAAATAATATCAATGTTGTAAAAGTTTCCACAAATCCATAACATCGTTATAATTTTTTTTTCCTGAACAGTATCAAAGATCTATGTTGTTCAGGAATAATACCTTAACATGAAACTTAGATTCACGCTTTATTAATTATGTTGTTTTAACATGATGTTTGATATATTTTTCTATTTTTCTATTTTTCTTTCTCATCTTTTTTGTCATATTTTTCCTTCGATTTTCCATTACTTTATATCAAAACTTTGGTTGCTTTGCAAAACTTAATTAATAATTTCACACACTATAATAAAAAATATTAGATTACATGAAGAAGATAGAATCCATACTTTATGGTGCACCATCATGATGCTTAATGCATTTTTCCTTTTTTTTTTTTTTTTTTGTCTTCTATCTTATTTTCTTTCTTGTCACTTGTTTCCTCAGCTTTATTTTCCGTTACTTTTATATAAAAAGTTTGGTTGCTTTCCAAAACTTAATAATTTCAATATTTAAAACTAGTATTTTAACATCTATAAACTCGTGTTTACTGGTAAAATATGTTTAAAAAAATTATGAGCTTTTTAATTTTAAGAAATTAATTTTACATAAATGATATTGTTTTAAAATTGATTTTAATTGGTTAAAAACCACTGTTACTTCAGGATATATAAGGACCTGTAGAGAATCTAGGTGCATATTATAAGTCAAGCCCATGCACAAATGCCTCATCCTCAAGTAATAGACCAAAATGGAGGCTAATCTACGGAGCACTGCTGGAGCGCCTCCTCTTCACGCGGCCAAGCTCTCCCGTCTCGCCGTCTTGAACCGCATATTCGCGGCGGTTTACGCCTCCGCCGTCCTAACCCTCCTCTATCACCACTTAGTAACCCTAGCACACCTCCTCCACGGTTCCACCACCACAACCATATCCTCCCTATTCATATCCCTCTCTCTCCTCATCGCCGACCTCATCCTGGCCTTCATGTGGGCCACGCTGCAGTCGTTTCGGATGCGGCCGGTATACCGAACCGAATTTCCCGGCAAGCTCAAAAAGGTGGTGAAAGAGTCGGACTTTCCGGCGATGGATCTGTTCATTTGCACCGCCGATCCCTACAAGGAGCCGCCGATGAGCGTCGTGAACACCGCCCTGTCGGTGATGGCCTACGACTATCCGGCGGAGAAGGTTTCCGTGTATGTCTCCGACGACGGCGGATCGGCGCTGACGCTCTTCGCTTTCATGGAGGCTGCTAAGTTTGCAGCCCACTGGTTGCCGTTCTGCAGGAAGAACAACGTCGTTGACCGGTCGCCGGAGGTGTTCTTTGCTGCAAATGATTGTCGGAGTCCTGAGACTCAGAAGATAAAGGTGAGTAACTTGCTACCTTATGAAAGATGAACGACCTCATCTAGAGTTTTTTTTTTTTTTTTTTTTTAATCAGTAGATAAAAGAAAATATATGTTCTTTCTCTAAAAATTGAGAGAGAATTTTTTTTGTTTTGTTTTTTGTTTTAGGATTAAATATAGAGAGAAACTAATTAACACACAGGTTGACAGTTTGACGCCCACTAATTATATATAAATACTAATTTTAAAAGTAGCTGGGTTAGTTGTGCCTGTTTTATATTTTTGAAAGAATCATGGTGTGTTTACCGTTCCACACCAGTTTAATGAACTATGATCATTGATTGTAAACATAATTAACAATGATTTCGTACCAATGTCAATTATAATTTTTAAATTCAAAAAGGAAAAAAAAAACTGTTTTATCTCTGTACATGAACTCTTATATTTTTAAGGTAAATGCCTTTTAAACCAACAAATTGATATAGAAGGTATTTATTACGTTGTATATTTTTTTATATGTAACATTATATACACAAATTATATAATATCATAAACAATTTCTCTGATAGACTAAATGTTACACTTTTAAAATTGATATATTGCATAAATTAATGTTTTATGTTACACGCTTTAATATAGAAGTATAATAGTATACAGGACAATGACTTGATAAATTCTAGTATAATAGCATAATAGTATATCATAAACGATAATGACTTGATAAATTCTAGCTTCATCGTATTCTTATTTAATTTTCCCACCAACTCTTGTACGGAGAATTTCGTAGTGGACCACTACAGAAGGAAAATAAAAAAATAAAAAATAAAACCACTACCAGCACATGACAGCCTGTATTATTATATCATATAATATAAAGAGTAAAAAAAATTTTACAACATAAAATGAGAAAATGACCACAGGAAAATCTATATATGTCTAAAAACTACCAAATAAAGAGAAAAATAAAAAGAAAAAAATAAATCAAAGAGGCAAATGGTAAAATAACTCAAAAATAAGAAGAGAATTAGAAAAGAAGGCAGAGGGAGGACTTAAAACAGGTAAAGAGAAAGATAATTGTTATTTTAATTTATTTTATTAGTTTATAAATATCTGTGGATAGGTAAAGAAAATGTGGGAAAGGGCAACATGGGGCTTGGCTTCCCCTGTCGGTCTTCCATCTTTTTTTTTTTAAATTAAATTTTTGGATAAAAGTGCAATTGTATAAAAGTTAAGGGTAACTCCATCGAATCATCTCCCAAGATAAAAGAGGGAAATCACTATATATTATACACTGATGTACTGTGATTTCCCCTTCTCACTTTTTTTTTTTTAATTTTTGAATAAGAGTATAATTTTGTAAAAATTAAGGGATAATTCCATCGAATCATCTTTTAGGAATAGGAGAAGAAAATCACTGTACAATGGACAATAATATATCCCTTTTGTTTAGTATATATAAAATAATATTAGATAAAAGGCAAACCAATTATAGTTGCTAAGCTAGTCACGATGATGACTTTAATAAAGTCTTACCTTTTTCTTCTTCTTTTTTTAATTCACCCACTAACCCTTCCATTATTTAAAATTTCGTAATACAGTACAAATAAATAAAACTACTAGCACGATAATGTTTTAAAAGGTCATGTATAATAAGTTTTGTTATAATAAATTGTCAACTTTTGTTTTTTTCTTTTTAATCTATTGGTCAAAATAAGGTGTAATTGGTAGGATTATTTTTTATGTCTTAGCACTATAATCTCTTTTTTATACACACACAAATACTAATTATCATTTGTAGTAAATAAAAAACTTACCCTATTCGTATAGGTCTAAATTTTACTTGTTAGATCACGTTAAAATTAAATTGGATTAAAATAAAAAATCTGGATAATATAATAGAATAGTTTTTTTTATAATAATACAATAAAATATTTGACATTTTATAATTGTGGCAGAACGATAAGATTTTTTTTTTACCAATAAATATTCTAGTTATATTATTGTAATGTCTAGAAAGATACGATAGTTTAACAAAGGATTTGACTATTTATAACTATAATTACTATTTTTTTTAATATCCTACCACAGTTCTTTAGTACTTATTATTGTGTGTGTGTATATATTTTTTTTCTCTCAAATTAAAATTGATATATGTATAGATATTTTAAATATGTTAGAATTAGTTGTATTAATAAAATTGTATAAATTTTTATACACATCTTATAATTGGTAAGTAAATCCATAAGGATATCGATGGTCTAGCTAGGGGGATATCGATGGTCTAGCTAGGGAGATATATAGGGTAAAATATATGATTTGGATACGGATCCTGATCAGCTTCAAAATACTTTTTAAACATTTTACAACCTAGGACAATCTCAAAGTATGTACAATATGTAGATTTGTAGATAACGGATATTGTCGTCTTTCTGATTTGTTCTGTGAAAATCGTTTGTGATCTAATGCACAAAAAGTTAATATTACAAGGGTAAAATCTGCGCTATATCTTGTTTACAATTTCCGGAGTACTATGGCTTTGAAAATGTTTGTCTTCTAATAAATTATTTGTGATGAGATTCACGTATAAAATTCGCCCGATGATTTTTAGTATCATACAGCAAAGCGAATATGTGGCAAGTAACAAACCTGCTATCATATTCAATATATATATATATATATGTGTGTGTGTGTGTGTGTGTGTGTGTGTCTTTATTACCTTTGTTGGATTAAAACTATAGGCTTTGGACTTTTATAACAATGTTCAAATTGAATAAACCAGTGTCATGTTTGTCTCCACTTCTTTTTTGGCATCATTATTTCCAATAGCTTCACCGATATGTGTCACTTTACGTAAATTATTATGTATTTTGTCTTAACAAGTGGAAAAGAAGTATAATAATTTTCTTTTCTATTTACGTCATTCTTCGATCATCTTGAATATATTTTGATGTACCGATAATATTTGATTGTTACATTATATTTATATTATATTTAAATACTATATAATTTTTATTCAAATATTAATCATATTATAATATAAATTCAATAGAATCACTATTTATTATTTAACTTTTTTAATTATTTTTATTAATCACATTATAAATTCTCTTTCTTTCTCCCTTTTTTCTTTTTACTTTTATCATTCGTATCATATGTAATATAATTCAAATATTTTTTATCCAAACAAATATTACATTTGAATGTAATGTATAAATACATATCCAAACAAATATTAATTCAAATATCAATTGAATGTAATATAAATACTTTCTATTTAAACGTATATTATATTTAATGTATTGTATTTAAATATAATGTGAACACAATGTATTATCTAAACACCCCTAATATTTTGTGTTAAAAACTAATCATTTTTAAGTACAACCACAATCTATTTTCCAATAAATTTAATTAGCTTTAGAGTTTGGTTGTATATTTTTGTTTATGTGTACATACATAAGTTCTACATTATTATGCCTTTGGGAAAAAAGTCACATAATTTCTACCTCTTAGTTTTAATCATTTTTTAATTCATTTCTTTGTTTCAAGAAACTATAAAACGATTTTTCTGAAATAAGTTCGTTCTAATTATAGGTACATGTCTTTGTCATTTTACATTTGACCACAAAATGTGTTACGGCTGAAATAAAACAAGTTTTTTTTTTCTCCAAATTCAAACCATACCTTTGTAGTTTAAAAAAAATAAATGGAAAAATATTATAATTAGATGCTATAATTTTGTAACCAATCTTATATATATTAAACATTTTCCTGGAAAATATTCTTGGCAAGATTTTTCTGTTTTCCTTTTTTTAGATTGTTAAAAATCGAGGAAACATGATATCCAGTTATTAATTAAATTTCAAATACAACAACAATGTATGCACATGCAATACACATTTAAAAACGTGCATATGTACTTGGCAATACACACTACTTTACACACACGTTAGAGTTAGATTAGCAAGTAAAGGGCGTTCTGAGTAAGCCGTTCAGAAACTTACTCATATTTGAAACTTGAAAGGTTTACTTTTAAATTAATAAGTGTCGATAGGCTCATTAAAAAGAGAGAGAACATGTATGTACACGAAATGGAAACAGACAGATACACATTAATAAATATATATATTTTTGAAATAAAATACATACCACATATGTTCTTTCATTTTTGTAGCTAGCATATATAGATATGTGGCTTCTACTTATTGTTGTTTGGATAAAAATTTGAAGTACTTATTTCACTACAAATATTGATATTATTGTTGGTTTGCAGACGTTGTACGAAAGCATGAAAGGGAGGGTAGAGAACGTGGTCGAGAGTGGGAAAGTTGGGGACGAGTATATCAATGGCAAAGATGAAGTACTACGCCAAGCTTTCAGCATATGGACGGACGGATTTACCCGGCAAGATCATCCAACTGTTATTCAGGTCATATCTACATATACATATACTCAACATATGAAACACCTATATATATACGTTATATATATATATAGCTATATTTGTATACATGAATATCACATATTTTTAATGTATGTATAATGACATATATTTGTTGAGCAGGTTATATTAGATAAGAGTAAAGATAAAGACATAACAGGTCATGTAATGCCGAACCTGATTTACGTATCTAGAGAGAAAAGCAGGACTTCGCACCACAATTTTAAAGCTGGGGCCCTCAATGTGCTAGTAAGCTCCCTTGAAAACATTGTCCATGACAAATACGTTGTTGACTTTGAGCAATAATAACCAACTCAATTGACAAGCATGACTTACCTCATGTTAGTATTTAACCAAGGAAAAAAAAAAAAAGAAAAAGGACACATATTTTAGTGATGATATACAAGAAGTAAGATCTATATCTTTAAGTTGTCCAATCTGCGTAAGAAATAACCTGTTGGACTTCAGTTTTAACTTCGGTTTGTCGTACGTAACATTTTTTTATATTAAAAGATACACCATTTTAGGGACATTTGAGAGGTCAAAGAAAAATAAAGACGTATTTTTTTTAGATGGTATAATTTATCCTATAGTAATTAAGGCTCTCAAATTAAGAAGGAACCGCTACAAATCTGGTATCTTTTTTAATTCATTTAGTTTTCTTTTGTGATTTAATTAATTTTGATAATTATTAATTAATATTGTTGTGCTTGACATTATTTATGCATCTTAGTATTTTCCATTTTTTATTATGTTTGTGATATATTTGTATGGATTTAATTAATATAGATTCGGATCTCTTCCATCATGACCAATTCCCCGATCATCCTGACTTTGGACTGTGACGTGTACTCAAACGATCCCATAACACTTCAGAGAGTGCTTTGCTATTTCTCGGACCCAATAGTTCAATCCCACGTTGGTTATATTCAGTTTCCTCAAAGGTTTCGTGGGATCAACGAGAATGACACCTACGGTTGTGAGTTCAAACGAGAGGTAGAGATCAATGCAAGGGGACTGGATGGGCTACAAGGTCCAAATTATTGTGGAAGTGGATGCTTTTTCAACAGACGGGCCTTCTTTGGAGGCCCATCAAATTTGGTCTTGCCGGAGATGCCAGAACTGAGCCCACAAAATGTTGTGAACAAGCCCATCCAATCTCCAGAAGTACTAAGTTTGGCATACCATGTTGCCAGTTGCAGCTATGAGAACCGGACCAAATGGGGCTTTAAGGTTAGATATCTTTAGTTAAACCCCAATAATTCTTACTTTACAGAAGGGTAATTTGCTCATTTAACTCATAAACTATATACATTCTCTCGCTTTGATTCTTAAATTTTTAATTTCGAGAAATTAGATGTTGAAAAATTTTTGACAGTTTTTTTTTTTAAGTTTTCTTGACAGCTCTGATCCATGATATTAAAATTAATGAGTATTCTTTAATTTAATACTTATTATATCATGAGCCAAATCCATGATAACATGAAATATTACATAATATTAATTAAACTAAGTGTAAATTGTCTAATTTTTTACTATTAAAAACCTTAACGCTAGAATATTTTGCATTCAGTGTAATAATTTCTTTAAAATTTTCAGTTATTATGATAGAGGGGTGAGATTATCTATGTTAAATTTCAAAAATTTTTTGTCACTTTTAGTGTCAAGGACCAAAACTATAAATTTTTTTTTTCTCTTTATTCTCTACGATGTTTCTAAAATCCTCCCACTGAGATGATTTATTTGAACACCAACGCATCAAAACGGATATTCATCTTACTCAACCCATAATATTTGACCTGCCATAACACCATAGTTGTATGAAAATGCAACTACTATACACACACACTATAGGTACATGATATGTGTTGGACTGAATTCTGATAATCATAGGCAATACTTTATGTTATGTTGTATAATATACACAGATGGGTGTAAGATATGGAACAATAGTGGAGGACTTTTTCACCGGCTACTGTTTACAGTGTGAGGGATGGAAAAGCTTTCTCTGCAATCCTGATAGGGCAGCTTTTTATGGGGACGCCCCAATCAGTCTTGTTGATGTGTTGAACCAGAATAAAAGATGGGCTACAGGTTTCCTTGAGGTGGCTCTCTCTAAATATTGTCCCTTGACCTTCGGGTGTAGTTTTATGAGCCCTCTCATGGGCTTAGCTTATGCCCATTATTCATTTTGGGCCATTTCGTCCATTCCAGTTGTTGTATATGCCTTCCTTCCCCAATTAGCTCTCTTAAGAGGAGTCACCATCTTCCCAAAGGTAATCCACTCGAAACATTTCCAAGTTCTATTTGAATTCGAAGTTTTTGATATGGGAAAGCCTGCGTTATGACTCACCCACATTTCACAATGAAACCACTCAAATATTTGACATGTATATATGTATGTAGTTTAGTTATGCAAGCACGAATGACATGCGTATTTGCAGGTTTCGGAGCGATGGTTTAGTTTGTACATATTCCTTTTTCTCGGAGCGTATGGTAAAGACTTCTTAGATTTCGTGGTGGGAGGAGGGGGAACATTCCAAAAGTGGTGGTGTAATGAAAGAATGTGGTTGTTAAGGAGCCTCTCGTGCTTCCTGTTTGGTTGCACTGAGTATTTCATGAAATCCTTGGGCATTTTCAAGGTTGGTTTCAATGTGACGAGCAAAGTGGTGGATGAACAACAAAGAAAAAGATACGAGCAAGGCATATTCGACTTTGGAGTCCATTCACCTTTGTTTGTGCCTGTGACAGTGGCTGCAATAATTAACATTGTCGCACTTATTTCAGGGATCGTAGTGATTTTGAGAGGCGAAAGTTATTTTGAAGGGTTTTTCATGCAACTGCTTATCGTAGCTTTCGCCGTAATGAATTGCCTGCCAATTTATGAAGCCATGTTTTTTAGGAAAAGTAATAAAGGAGGGATTTCTAAAAAAACCACCTTGCTCTCAATATGTTTAGCCGTTACCCTCTACACAATGGCTTATGTTACGTTAAAGAGCTAATTTGGTTGCATTTTCCTTATAAGTATTTAATGTAACATTTTGTTTTATTTAGAACACTTCCTAATGGGGTGACTGTATACTGAATTAGTACTATTTCTGGAGATGCTATAAGAATTGCTTTTGGAAGGCAAAATGAGGTGCATGAGTTTTCATGGGGAGAAAAATAATATTCAAGAAGAAAAATTTTACGAATATTAACTCTAATTTCAATTTTTAAATACTCATTTATGTGGTATGTAAATTGTCTTTTTATTGATACAACAGATGAATTAATACTCAAATAATTGGGATTAAAATTAATGCCCTAACATTACTCAAAGTGATCAATGACAGAGACAATTATACTTACTCGAGTGAGTGCACTTTTAAAATGTCAAATTTTGTACCTTTTAAAAAGAAAAAAAAATCTTTATTGTACCTTGTGAGAATTCAGTAATTACAATTTTTAACCATTTTCTTATATGATCATAAATATTATTTATGTTATAACGCTTCAATTCAATCCTCTAAATTTGGATTTGACCCTTTCAATTTTACTGATTTTAACTGTCCGATGTTTCACTTCAAAACTAAAAAAGGTTGAGAGTAAAATTTCTTGTCTACCCTAATGATTTAAAGTACAAATAGAGCCCACCACAAAATCAAATCATGGGTGAGGTTGCCTTGGTTTACCATGCCTTTTCATTTGACCATATTTATCACGTTGTCATTTGCCAAACTTTTGAGATGAAACTAGTCCAAACAGGTTCATATGTCTGAGTGGTTAAGGAGGCAGACTTCAAATCTAAGCTAGGATCGGGCCAAACCCGACCACAGTGGTCCTGAGCAAACCTGAACCCAGGCACGGGCAGGCCCCGATCCCATTTCCAGGTCGGGGTAACCCTGTCACTGTTCTTTGGTCGACCCTAATTAATCCCGACCCGTCCCCTAATATTATGATCATAGATCTCCATCATTTTTTTTTTCTTTTTGAAAATACACACACACACACACACAAGAAGTTGGAAGCAGGAAAATAAAAGTGTATATAATCAACATCAGTCAAGTAAACTTTGCTTGATTAACTTAATGACAAGGACGCAGTGAAACTAGGCGTATTCTATAAGTCTAGCCCACTCATCACTGCCTCATCTTTAATTGATCGCATTCAAATACACCAAAATTAATGGAGGCTCTCATAAAGGGCACTGCCGGAGCGCCTCCTCTTCACACGGCCAGGCTTTCCCGTCTCGCCGTCTCGAACCGCATATTCGCGGCGGTTTACGCCTCCGCCGTCCTAATTCTCTTATATCACCACTTGGTAACCCTAGCACACCTCCTTCACAGCTCCACCACCACCCTCCCTATTCATCTCCTCATCGCCGACCTCATCCTTGCCTTCACGTGGGCCACGCTGCAGTCGTTTCGGATGCGTCCGGTCTACCGAACCGAATATCCCGACAACCTCAAAGAGGTGGTGAAAGAGTCGGACTTTCCGGCTATGGACGTGTTCATTTGCACCGCCGATCCCCACAAGGAGCCGCCGATGAGCGTCGTGAACACCGCCCTGTCGGTGATGGCCTACGACTATCCGGTGGAGCAGGTTTTGGTGTATGTCTCCGATGACGGCGGGTCGGCGATGACGCTCTTCGCTTTGGTGGAGGTTGCCAAGTTTGCAGCCCACTAGTTGCCGTTCTGCAGGAAAAACGACGTCGTCGACCCGTCGCCGGAGGTGTATTTTGCTGTGAATGATTGTCGGAGTTCTGAGGCTGAAAAGATAAAGGTGAGCAACTAGATACACCGGTAAAAATGGACGACCTTTATCTAGGGTTTTTTTTTTTTTTTTTTTCTCTCCTGTTTCTTTACTGATCAATAAATAAAACAAAGTATATGTTTTTTTCCTCAAAAAATATAGAGAGAAAGGTGGCGTTTGGTATTGTTTTTGAAATGTTTTCTGTTTTCAAAAAAATTGAAAATGAGAATGTTTTGAAAACTGTGTTAAGATCATTTCTAAAACTGTGTTTAGTTTATATTTTAAAAAACATAAAAATAAAACTTTGTTTGGTTATATTTTTTCAAAAACCATTTCATTTTTAAAAAACCCAAAAAACACAATATTTTATGGAAATGAAAACAAAAAGTGAAAACAACTTTTTTTCGTTTTCAAAAAACCCAAAAAAACAACATAGTTAAAAGTAGTGTTTTCGAAACGGTTTTGAAAATATAAATAAACAAACGCTATTTTGAAACCGTTTTCATTTTTTGTGTTTTTGAAAATAGAAAATCATTTTCAAGAACAAAAACAAACGCCCCCAAAGTTTTCTGTTTTTGGCTGAATAAATATATAGAGAGAGAAACTTAGCAGTCCTTCAGTAGGTTGAAACTCGATAATAAATTACTAAGGTTTTTTTTTTCCTCAAATTACGGTCCATTTGAAAGTTTTAGAGATTTTTTTTATCAGAAAAAAATAAGTTTTGAAAAATATGTTTAGAAAAAAAATTTTGGTGAAAAAGTGTAAAATTTTAAAAATTTATTATAAAAAAATTATTAATATAAATTTTGTTTCGTTCTTTCTGAAATTTTATGTAATTTAAAAAAATCATCGAATTTAAATTTGTATAAGCAAAATTATAAAGTTTTAAGTTTAAAATTTACTATAAATTTGTGTATATATAAATAGTAAAAATAATTGTGAGGTAAAGAAAAAGACAACAAAAGGTTTTTAGAATTGATTCTAGAGACTCTTCTCCAAATAGAATACATATAAAATATAACAAAATCGAAACAACCAAACTTACTAATTCTTAACAAGGAAAAACTTACTAATGTTACTATAAGAAAATTAATTCGTTATAAATGTGTGGAGATTGCATACTTTGAAAAAGAGTAAAGTTTAGCTGTGCCTGTTTTTATAACTTTTTTATAAGAATCATGGTGTGTTTACTATTCCACAGTGGTTTAAAGAATTATGAAGATTTTGGACATGAGTAATATGATATATTCTTATCTAATTTCATTCTAAACTTTAAATTAAAAAAAATGTTAATATCTCTATACATGAACTTGAACATAATTACTATTAGGTAAATGTCTTTTAACAAACAAATTGTAATAGAAGGTATTATTATGTTACATTTTCTTTATGTAGCAATATTTAATAAAAGTAAATATAAATATTATAAATTTATCTATTATAGACTAAATGTTACACATTTAAAATTAATGTTACATTAATTTTTATTATATTTTACTGCATGCATATTTGATTTGTTAAATATTTAAGTAGTTACATATTTGGTAGAAATTGATAAATTTTATAAAATCATTTATAGAAAAGATACAATAAAATAAAAATAATAATTAAGAGGGTCACATTAAAAAAATTAGGAATTGAGTTGGAATATGTTTTAAAAAAAGCTGTTAGATAACAAACTAATTAGGAGGCATTATGAAACAATAGAAGTTAAGAGGGTCATAAAGAAAAGTTTAATATAGATACGTTTTATAAGTTTTTTTTAAGGTATTAAGATATTTAGAGAGGCGCCAAAAATGTTCTTTACTCTTATATGTATGTTAGGATTGAGATTAAGATATTAATATATATATAGGGGGGAAGACTAATCTATAAGTTGAAGAGCATATTAAGATATATATAGGATGGAAAACTAATCTATTAGTTGAAAAGCTATTTCCTATAATGACGTACATAAATAAATTCTAGCTTCTTCTTCTTCTATTTTAATTCTCCAACTAACTCTTGGATGGAGAATTTCATAACAAAATACGACAACCTATTAGTTGAAAAGTTATTCACGATGGTGACTTTAATAATGTCCGGTCTCTTTTCCTCAAAAATAAATAAATAAATAATTTCCGGCTTCTTCTTTTTCTCTTTTAAATCTCCCACTAACTAACTGGATGGAGAATTTCGTAATTTACAAAAAAAAAAAAAAAAGGGAATGACAAAGCTTTGAAAGGTTACATATAATAAGTTTCATTATAAATTCTAATGCATCCCATTATTTTTTTTAATATGAAACAACTATGATATAACCATATTGGTCAAAATAATGTCTTATGTTATTGGTAGGATTAATTTTCATATTTTATCACAAAATTCTCTTTTTTATATACACACAACTACTAATGCCAGTCACCCTAAATATAAAAGAACTCAATAATAGGATAAAAAAAAAACCCCTACTTATAAATTAAAAATTTAATTATCAAATTTAAGATCATATCAGATTTAAAAAAAAAAGATAATTCATTAAAAATTTTGGCAAGGTGTAATAATAAGACTCTATTTTTAACATCTTACCACTTAATTCTCTAGTTATATTAGTATAAAGCTAAAAAACTATAATAGTTTATCAAAAGTTTTGATGATTTATAATTGTCATTGATATAAGGTATACATATTTTATATCCTACCACTTAGTTAACGTTCCTTAGTACCTATATTGTTATATAGATTCTAAATATGTTAGAAATAGATGTACTAATGAAATTGTATAAATTTTTATGCACATCTTATAATTGGTAAGTAAATCCATAAGGACATTGAAAATCTAGGGACGTAGGTAATTAATTGATTTGGATAGACGTTTCTCAGCTTCAAAATGCTTTTTACCTATGACAATCTCAAAGCAGTATGTATAACATGTCGATAGTAGAAAAGAAATGGCTTTCTGATACGCGTCAGAAGAATATTCTTCGAAAATCATTTCCGTCACATATTTTCCAAGATATAACTTGTGAAAAATATTTCGGAACATCACGTCATCCATTAATAAAACATGTGTTCTACGGCTAATAGTAGATCAAATTAATTTACTTTTTTTTATTAATAATAATATAGTATATATCGATGGTGTTCTAATCATAGCTAACATGTATGTGGCAAGCAGTAAACTTGCTATCATATTCGAAATATGTTTATAATCATGTTGAAATTGAATAGACACTCCACATTTTTTCAACAACTTGGCATCATAATTCCACTAACTTCACCGAGTTGTCGCTTTACGTAAAATTATGTATTTGTCCTAAGAGGTATGTGTTAAAATTAGTAAATTAATAAGTGTTAATAGGCTCATAAAAAAAAAGGTACATTTACACTGAAATAAAGACAAACAGATATATACTAATACAAATAATACTAGACACCAACTCTAATTTTAATTTTTGAGCATCTACATCTATGCAACAGTGACTTGTCATATTTTCACTAGAACATATAATTAAATAATATGATAATAGTTTAAATATTTATTAATAAAAAAACGACAATTCACATGTCATATTAGTTGTTACTCAAAAATTGAAATTAGAATTAGTGTTTCAAATATTTTCCTGTTAATAAATGAGTAGTGCTAAGGATACTAATTACTCTAATTCTAATTTTTTGAGTATCGATTCATGTGTCATATTTTCATCAATAGATTTAATTAATTAATGTGACTATTCTTTTAATACTTATTAATAAAAAAGCAATAACTCACGTGTCATATAGGTTGAGTACTCAAAAATTAGTATTAGAGTTAGTATTTTTAGTATATTTCATCAGTAGATTCAATTAATTGATGTGACTATACTTTTAACACTTATCAATAAAAAAATAATAACTCACGTGTCTTATAAATTGAATACTCAAAAATTACTATTAAAATTGATATTTTTAGTATTTTTTAAATAAATATGTATCGAATAACTATATATATATATTGAAAAAAAAATACATACCAAATATGTTCTTTCATATTTCTAGCATATATATATATATATACATACACGTGGGGTTTCTACTCATTGTTATTTTGGAGGTTTAATTTATAGCAATATGAAGTAGCTTATTTAATTGTGTACATTGGTCCTATTGGTTTACAGACTTTGTATGAAAGCATGAAAATGAGGATAGAGAACGTGGTAGGGAGAGGTAAAGTTCGGGACGAGTATATCAACAGCGAAGATGAAGTACTAGGCCAAACTTTCAGCAAATGGGTGGATGGATTTACGCTCATCCAACCATTATTCAGGTTATATATATATAATCATCATATGTAATACCTACATATATATATATGAATATTACCATTTTTTGAGATATATAAATACTTATATAAATTTATTGAGCAGGTTGTGCTGGATAGGAGCAAAGACAGAGGTACAAAAGGTCATGTAATTCCAAATCTCATTTATGTGTCTAGAGAAACAAGCATGACTTCGCCTCATAATTTCAAAGCTGGTGCCCTCAATGTCCTATTAAGCTCCCATGAAAATACAACTATTTTGTGACAAATACATTATTTACTTTGAGCTATAATAATTAACACGATTGACAGGCTTGACTTACCTCACACTAGTAATTAACCAAGGGAAAACAAGGGAGACGTACGTTAGTGATGACATACAAAAAGTAAAATCTATTTTTAAGTTGTGTAGTTTAACTATTGCTTCAGAAACGGCCTGTAAGGATTTAGCTATAATTTCAGTTGGCCTAATAAACTTTTTATCGAGAGAAGCGTCATTTTAGGTACTTTTCAAGAGGTTATTAGAGAACCAAAAAAAAATTGAAATAGAATACATTGTAATTTTATATGTAGAGGTGTAAAATTTTATCATATAAGTGTTTTTTTAATCACACTGATGAATTTCTATATTGACTGAAAGTGGGTGAAGCTCTCATATAACAAGAATAAACTACTAAAAACCTTGTGCTTTCCTTATTTGTTTAATTATTACTCTAGTGCAATTTAGTCAGGCGTCCAACTGATAATATTTTGCAAGATTTCTGTGCTTGACATTATTTGTGTCTCTTTTAATATTCTCCACTTATTGTTATCTTTATTTATATGCTCGTGTGGGGTTTAATTAATATAGATTCGAGTCTCGGTCACCATGATTAACTCCCCATTAATCCTCACATTGGACTGGGACATGGATTCAAACGATCCCATAGCACCTAAGAGAGTGCTTTGCTACTTCTTAGATACAAAGTTCAATCTCAAGTTGGCTATATTCAGTTTCCTCAGACATTTCATGGGATCAACAAGAATGACACCTATAATTGTGAGTTTAAACGACAGCTTGTGATCAATGTGAGGGGACTGCCTGGGCTGCAAGGCCCATCTTTATATGGAACTGGACCGTTTTCAGCAGACGGGCCTTCTTTGGAGGCCCATCAGCTGTTGTGTTGACGGAGATGCCAGAACTAAGCCCATACCATGTTGTGAACAAGCCCATCCAATGTTCTGAAGTGTTGAGTTTGGCGCACCATGATGCTGGTTGCAGCCATGAGAACGGGACCAAATGGGGCTCAAAGGTTAGATCCTTAGTTAAACATCACCAATCTTTTTTTTTTTTTTGGATAAAGAAACTTTTATTCGAAGGAGAGAATCCTCCATAATCTTGATCACCACATTGGAGGTGCCTCCCCTAGATCAAAATCACCAGAAGGCATGGATAGTCTAGCCCACTAATTCTTAATTTACAAAAGAGTAATTAGCCCTTTTAGTCTTGAATTATATACATTGTGTCATTTTGGTACTTGTACTTCCCATTCTAAAAAAATTAGTTCCTGATTTGCTTTTTGGTAGCTTTATTCAATCCTTGACATTAAAAATTAAAGAAAGATTTTTTAAATTTAATAGAGATAAATCAATTGTCAATTCTATAATAATATGAAATTATATGAAAAATAATTATATTAAATGTAAAGTGTCCTTTTTATTATTATAAAAGTCCTTAAAATTAGAACATTTTGCATTATAATCTAACGATTTCTTGAAAATTTTTAGTTATTATGTAATAGGGATGCAATTATATATATTGAATTTTAGATATTATTCGTCATCTCCAAGGATTTAAAACAAAATTTAAAAAAAAAAAAAATCAGGGACTAATATCAAGAAGTGAATTGGAAAACCTTTATTCTTCTACATTATAGTTGTATGAAAAAGCGGTTACTTTTGAGACATATATTTATTTGAAAGCCAACCATTCAACACTGATGTTCTTCTACATAATAGTTGTAGGGAAAAGCCGTCACTTTTTTTAAGACTATAAACACATAATGTTGTGTTTTAAACTATACACCGATGGGTGTAAGACATGGAACAATAGTGGAAGACTTCTTTACAGGCTACCGTCTGCAGTGTGAGGGATGGGGAAGCTTTCTCTGCAATCCTGATAGAGCCGCATTTTATGGTGATGCCCCAATCAACCTTGTTGACGTGTTGAACCGGAACAAAAGATGGGTTTTAGGCTTTCTTGAGGTGTCTTTCTCTGAATATTGTCCCTGGACCTTCGGGTCTCGTTTTTTGGGCTTACTCATGGGCTTAGCTTATGCACATCTTCGTTTTGGGCCATGTGGTCTATTCCAGTTGCCATATATGCCTTCCTGACCCATTTAGCTCTCTTTAATGTAGTTGCTCTCTTCCCAAAGGTAATGTACTGGGACCATTTTTTACAACCTCCACGTGATTTTCAAGTTGTTGTTATGGTATAGTCTTCGTTATTGTTCACCCTCATTTCACTATGAAATTACTCAAACATATGACATGTATGCGTATGTAGTTTACTTATGCAGTCAGGAATGACATGGGATAGGGTGTGATGAGTTTTGAGTTTGGGAGGACGCAAGTTCAATCGCACATTCTTTTTTTTTAAGTTTAATCATGCGACATGAAGTTGGGAATTTTTTCAGGAATAAAATTCTGTTTTTTTTGTGGCAAAAACATGTTCCCTACATCTTCAATATTTTGAATTTTGACTGTTATGTATTATCTTTGATTCGATGTTATTTAAACTCTATATCTTACTAGTCTTTCATTATAGCAAACTTAAATATGACATATGATTTTTTTATTACTTTATCTTTGTAGGTTTCAGAGCAATGGTTTGTTTTATACATATTTCTGTTTCTTGGAGTAAAGACTTCTTAGATTTCGTACTAGGGGGAGCTGGAACCTTCTAAAAGTGGTGGAATGATCAAAGAATGTGGTTGATAAGAGACCTATCATGCTTTCTATTTGATTGCTTTGAGTACTTCATGAAATCCTTAGGTATTTCCACGCATGGTTTCAATGTGACGAGTAAAATCCCAGATGAAGAACAAATCAAAAGACATGAGCAAGTCCTGTTCGAGTTTGGAGTCCATTCAGCCATGTTTGTGCCTATGATAATGACTGCAATAATCAATTTTGTCGCGCTTAATTATCTCGAGGGTTGTAGCAATTTTAAAGGCCGAAAATTATTTTGAATGCTTTTTATGCAAGGGCTTTTGCAACTTTTGCCATAGTGAATTACCTACTAGTTTACGAAGCCATGTTTTTCAGGAAGAGTAACAAATGAGAGATTCTTTGAAAAAAAAAAAAACAAAACAAAACAAACAATGACAAAAACAAAAACAAAATACAAAAAAAAAAAAAAAAAAAAAAAAAAACCAAAACAAAAGACAAAAAACAAAAAACGCTTTCAACATTTCTAGCCTTCACTCTCTTCACAATAGCATATATTACTTTAAGGGATTGAGAATTGGGTTTCTTTATGATTATTTTATGCAAAATTTTGTTTTATTCAAAAAAAAAAAATCGCTTCCTGATGACGTGAATATATATTGAATTGGTAACACTTGCTGTAGCTGCTAAGAATTGCTCTTGGTATGCAAAAGGAAATGAAGGAAATTATGGTAATTGGGAGAAACATGAATTCAAATAATTGAAAAGCTTAATTCAATTAAGGCTTCATTTAGTCCATGCTCTTTTTTATTTACATTTCCCCATTTTATCTTCTATTTATCACTTTCAAAGTAATATCTTACTTTAAAAATAACCAATGATCAACAACAGAGTCACTCATACTTAGAAAGTAACACATTTGAAATTTCAAATCTTATACCTTTATATATGTGTGTGTGTTTATAGTCAGGTCTTATTTTCGGTGGCATTTGCAATGCGGTACAAGCATGGAGGTCTATATATGATAAGATGTTAATAAATGTAAAGAAAGGAGTTTGTCTACTTGCAAATTCAGAAACTTTCTAGAGGAAAGGGACTGTATGGATACTATTTGAATATTGTATACTCGGTACTTTAATAAATTATTGAAAATGAGAGCAAAATTGTAAATGTACTCGTAATAAAAAAAAATGTACTCAGACATAAATGTGGTGTGAAGATGATTAGATCGTGATAAAATGTGAAAAGATATATGAATGATAGTTTAATAAAATGGAAGTGAATGAAATAGTTTACATTATTTATGGGGGGACAAAATGCAATATATTCAGTGTATAAGTGTAGATATGGAGTGATGACAGTAGAATTAAAACAATAGGTCAAAGGGAATGTAAATTTAATCGTAGTAAAAAAAACTTTAGGAATGTAATGTGGATAATTATTGGATATGAAAGTAGATTGAAATAGTCAAAAAGCAAAGTAATGTGTGTAATGATGTGGATGTAGAGAGAAGATGATAAAATTGTAATCTTAATCGATAGGGAATGTAAATTTAATGTTGATGAAAATTTTGATGAATGTAATTTTAAATTCATTCAGGCAAGAATGTAGCTTGAAAATTGTAGAATCGTAAGCAATTTTTGATTGAACTGTCAGTTCAATCAAAATGTGAGTAAATTAAGTTGATAGGGGGGTGGGGTGGGAGGGTTAGGGTTAAATGAATTTTAAAATAAAAACAATAAAAATGATTAGTGGTGATAGTTATACACTAATCAAACTTTGTTTTCTATTCTTTTTTTAATTTTGTTTTTGTCTTTCTTTTTTTAAAGTGGTTTCCCTCTTTTATTTTCATTTATATATACAGTAAAAATAATGTTGAGATTCACTGTTAAATATAGATAATCTTCCTGTGAGTGTCAGAGTAATTTTTTACATTGTTCTTAGGACTGAGCCTTCAAATATCAGTCATATATCAGTCATTTTTGAAGTGGATGGTACCTATATTTATATATAAAAACATCTTATTTTAGGCCCCATATTTTGGAAAAATTTAATTCTTACCCCTTCTTAACAACTAAAATATAAATCATATCCTTATCTAATTAAAAACTATCTATTGTATTCTTTTCATTCTGCCTCCATAAATTTTTATAGCCCTGTATCGCATGTGTTCTTTTTTTTTTTTTTTTAAGTTGAATGTGATGAGTTTAACTCTTCACCTCATAGGGTCTTTGTTTCTATATATTAAAAAAAAAAAATCAAATTAATGTTACTAGTTTACCAACTATCATAAAAGCTTAAAGCTTAAGTTGTTAAGAATTAAAGACTTAACATATAATGATAATAAAGAGATTAAAAATATAATTATAGGAGTTTAAATACATGACCTCCCATTGTATTAGTTTAACAATTCATTCTAAAAACTCAATAATTTTATATTCGAACGAGTGTTTCCGTCTGCCCTTAATGATTTGCAGTGTGAATATAGAATTCACCAGAAAATTAGATCTTTAGGTGAAGCTGAGCTGTTTGTTTACTTTGTACCTTCCAACTGATCCTCCTTTGTGGTTGTTGTGAGATGAAACCCTACCAAACTCGTCGATATGTCCGAGTGGTTAAGGAGACAGACTTGAAATCTGTTGGGCTTCGCCCGCGCAGGTTCGAACCCTGCTGTCGACGGTTTTTTTTTTATCCCCTTCTCACACCAGAGTTGTTATTGCTTTATCTTTCAATATTTTTATTTTTATTTATTCAAATTTGTTAATGAATCATGATAAGGATAAAGATATCATCTCTTTTTTCCTGCAAATTGGTAGTATGCTTTTACCATTGTTATACTGTGCATGCCTACTAGAGAAAAAATGGTGTTGAAGATATAATTGTTGTGATCTGAAACTTCCACTTGTATAGAAAAAAGGGGCAAATTATCCCTTCAAATTTCTCAGGTAATAGACAATTAGAGACAATATAATTTGGTTCATGGTGATCCTTCCATCTGACTTGCAGACATAAATGAACGATCTGCCATCTACAAAACTGAATACCCCCGGAATCGAACAACATTACCGGTAGCGAAAAAGGATGTTGTGTACTCTTACAGGCATTCATGTAGCTAATTAGGAATGCCCTTCTTAATTATTCCAACTTGAAAAAGAAAAAAATGGCATGTTCAATTTGCCTCATATACCATGTGTTTGGATGTAGATGACAACTGATCCTGGCTCGGAATTTCGCATAGGACTACTCTCATTCTCCATTTGATTAGGCAACGTTGTAGTAGTACTAGGTGTTGTAAGAAGTTCTTGTTCTCCTGAAAAGGTGGTAATAACAACATTTGAAGTGCTAGTTGCCTCTTGTTGTTGTTGTTGTCCCAAAAATTCAATATTTTGTGGAGTTTGATTGGAAAGTACTGAATCGGGGATGCTAGGTGGCTGCGGCGGCTGAGGATTCGGATTAGGATTAGGATTAGGATTAGGATTAGGATGATCATCAAGTTTTGGTGCAGCTGGAAGGACTGAGCATCTACAAAGTGGGCAAGTTGTGTTTGTGTGCAGCCAGAGTTGTATGCAGTCAATGTGGAAAACGTGCTTGCATGATGGGACTTGGAGCAACTCCTCTTTCATCACAAACTCTCCCAAGCAAACACAACATCTGTCTCGATAATTTAGTCTTAGTTAATTAATCTATTAGCTTGTGAATTTGGGCCAAATTAATTGCAATTAATAAAACTAAAAGTGCCACAAAAAAAAAAACAAAAAAACAAAAAATGCCATGTTTTCATTTTTAGTTTGTCCTTATCCAATCAAGTAGTGCTTCACGTAAAAACAATTCTATAAAAGAATCTTGAAAAGTCGATGCATATAATTCATGTTTATTTTTCAACTCTATTCATGTTTGTCGCCTCTTTAGATGTCATTTTAGTCATTTCTAGCATGTCTATTTCCTTATTGCTGTCTCTTAAAATCCTTTATTTATTTTTATTTTTATTTTTATTTTTGGTTCTAAGAAAAAAAGAGTGGATGTCATTAGAGATTCGGACAAGTGAAAAGAAGTTCTGCCTACTTCTTGAAGGGCCATATAGACGGGTTGCAAAGGAATAGATACTGACTAGATCTAGAAGATATATATATATATATTTTAACCTTCTGATAAGGGTCTGGGAGTTCATGGTGGAAAATCAACTTTTTCTTAGTGGTCAATCTCATTCGTTCATAATATTTCTAATTGAACTAGCCTTTGCAACTTCATGGGGATGTGATATAGACATGTATATGTGTGTGTATATATGTGTGTGCGTGAATGTGACACTATTTTTGTGCACATGCATGTAGAGCATGAGTGACAGTGGACCACAGTAATGTTTGTTTTTATGTGTGCAAAACAAAAACTGTAAAAACCCAACTTTTTAGCACCAAAAACATAAAACTATATGGGAAAAACTACCGAGAAAGTATGAAAATTGTGTAAAGACGAGAAATTAATAGAACTTACTGCGAATCTCTTTTTCTCAATTCTTCATCAAATAATACTATCGGAAGCTCATCTTTGAGCTCCACCTTCAAATCCAACTGACATGGCTATAAACAACATACAAATACAAAAATAAAACTTAGACAAAAATAAAAATTCAAAGCAATTCTCTATATATCTCTGTTTGTGGAAAATTAAGCTGCTAAGCAATATGCATGCAATATTTGAAGTTGATCATCAGGCTATGAAATGTATAAAGACAACTCAAGAAATATACACCATAAATAATGCATCTATATTTACATGTGTGTGTGTGTGTGTATATATATTAATTACACACATGTATGGCTTTATGCATAAATATACATAATATATTATATACCTAATATTAATATAGAAGATCAGAGAGAAAGAAAGGTAATATTTGTGTCTGTGTGTGTGTGTGTATTTATAGATTACCGAGGAAACATATGTAGTAGTTTGATGAGATCTTCTTGGACGTGGTGGAGGAGGGGAAGAAATAGAGTTGGAAGCCCTTCTTTTAAGATAGAACAAGTAAAACAAGAGAAAAAGAATGATGGAGAAGAGGATAGGAATTGAGAATATGAAGGCCTGATAAAGCTTCAGTTGAAGTGCTTGTGGATAAAGTTGAGTAGGGTTTGGAGATTGAGGAGCACCCATGATGAACAATTATTATGATGATCAGTAGTAGTCCTTGTACTTCAGCAGATTTTTACACCTATACATATACATATATATATATCACTAAAAGATATATGTGTGTGTATGAGAGATGTAGAACAATTATAAAGGGCAAACTTGAGTGCGCTTTTTGTGAAGTCTCAAACTTTGTGATGGGATTGTGTAGGAGATTTAGAAAGGCACTTATTTACTATATTGAGAGAGAGAGAGAGAGAGAAGAGATGTTCTTTTGAAGAGGGTGGGGGAATAAAGAAATAAACCTTAAACTTTGGCCTCTGGGATTGTGAAGAAGAAGAAGAAGAAGTGTTAATTAAATTTAAAAAAGAGAGAGAGAGAGAGAGAGAGAGAGAAAGAAGAAGAAGAAGAAGAAGAAGAAAAAAAAAAAAAAAAAAAGAAAGAAAGGGAAGTGAGAAGATTTTTATTATACTTTAATTTTATATTTCCATAATGGTCTGAAAAGAGGACGAGAGAGATACTTAATCATTGCTTTTAGATTGAGGAAGAAGCATATTTATAATGTTAACTTTGTTGTTGAAATAGAAGGCCAGCATTAATTCTAAATAAAACTTGGAGATAAAAATTACTTGATGGCCGTATATATTCCCTCCTTTTCAATGATGGGACAAGCCCATTTCTCCCCACTAAAACATGGGCCCCTCATTAGGGCACTAAGGCCCATTTGTCGTCTCTCCCCAACCATGGGCCCAAACATCATCATCACAGGTCCCTCGCAACGCCTAAGATCAAAATATTGCTCAAACTTTGATCAATTCATTACTTGGATGATAAGAAGTAATAAGTGATTGTTTTGGTAGATATGTAGGTTGTAACTAAAAGCAACTTGATGAACTTTAAAACTTACGGCAACTTTGCTTCTTGTTTCCTTTAACCGTTATAATTGTTTCTTTCTGTGGTTTTTCTTTTTGGGTGAAAAAAACATGTTCCCTCAAAAGAGGAAAAAATATATATATAACTACCTTTTAGACGTGGCTAATGGGACCGAACACGTTGAAGAAATATTTGCATTGAAATAAAGCTACTTATGCATACGGATTGAACGCCTCATCTCAATTTAACTAATCGAACGTTTGGTTAACGTATTACGTTTGTATTGTGTTTAAATATAATACATTGAATATATTTTATATTTAGATAAAAAGTATTTGCTTTGTATTCGAATACAATGTGTATTTAGATAAAAAAAATATTTAAATTATATTTTAGAATTGAAAAGTTGATATGATTGATAAAAATAGATAACAAAAGTGAGACAAAGAGAGAATATGATGTGAATGGATTTTAAAAATTTTATTTTTAAAATATTTTAGAATAAGAAATGTATTTGAGATACTGTTGAAAAGTAATATATTTAAACATAAAACTTTTGCGTTTAAATGAAAATTGCATAACGTTTAAACACAACGCGAAAATAATACAGAAAACAAACACCCTTGTAAAACTTAATGAGTATTGCATCAATAATTTTAAAATTGTCTAAAATGTTTTCTACGGACTCAAATATAAGACCTCTCATCTATCAAATCACTGGAAAATAAATCTAATATTACTAATGCAATTGTTTCTTTTAATGGTTGATAACTAGCTTTAGGTCAAGGTGGGAGATAGCGATTTTGCTATATTGCTGTAGATCCTATCCATAGCTAGAAGGTCAACGACCTAACAACAACCCTTTAAACGTATACACATTTATAACACGTACAAAGACATAACTTTGTCCATCAAGAACATGTGAGGCCCTTATGTATGATTAGGCATGCTTTCTCGGTAATGGTTATGAAGATTGTTTTTATTGCTTTATATCATGTTAATCTTCTCCTCTTGGATATAATTCTACCTAAATGTTTGGTCTAATCATGCACTCTAAAAGTAGTGCAAAACAGTACAACAAGGTAGAAAAAAAAAAAAGTCATTTTCATGATTAAGAGTGGAATTTAATATTTTAATAACCTTCCTATGAATTATGATTAAAGATCTTCATTGAAAATGCATGTTTTTAAATGTTAAATATGATTAAAATTTGTATTTCAAACTAACAAAATCGAATGTAAATTTGATGATTAAATATAAAAACTTATTAATAGTTTAATAAGATATTTTTTCATAACTTATTGTGGAATTTCCTATATTTTCAAACCCAAAAAGATTCTAGGAGAAAAGAAATATTTCAAAACAGTTTTGAATAAACTTTACTCCTTATTTAAGTAATATAATCATGGAACTTGTGCTATGTTTGAAATGATAGATAGAAATCCCATGGAGGTTTTTTTATGCCCTCCCTTTGTCTCACTGAAATGGAAAAGAAGAATATCTTTTCTTTTCTTTATTATTATTTTTTTTCCTCCGGGCAATAACGAGAAGTGATGTTGGTGCTTTCGCTTTCAACTTTTTATCATTACATAAACATGGGATTGAGCTTGACAACAAAGAGTCACTGAGGCATGCCCACATGGTATTATTCATGGGTTGGACTTTTTTTCTTTTTTTTTTTCAACTTGAATTTTGAAGCACAGTTCCAATATTGCAAACTCATCAACAAACTCTTGCCTAAAGATGCTCTGCAGATCAAATTTATCCCTTGAGACTTCATTTTAAGATGTGATTAGGGTGTATTACAGTTGTACTTAGTGGTAATGCTCTTTTAGGTGCCCAAAATGTAGTGCATGTAGTTCACTAATTTTTTAAATTGTGCCCACTTAATTAAGCATGACAAACACTAACTTTGGTCTAGAGAGAATTTCGGACCAACTTTCAAGGTTCCTTATTTATTTTATGATCCTAAAAGGTACATATTGACCCCATTTTCTTAGTTTTTAATTTTATATTATTTGTTTTATTGTTCTTGTTACCTTTCTCTGGGTGCAATTTGGTTTGGAGTACTGCACCTTACACAAATTGAGGAGATCTTACTGTTGTTGATAATCGAGAAAAGTTCTCTCTCACTTTATCATAAGAGTGGACATGAGATCAGATCTCAATCGTTACCACTCAAAATCAGATTCTCTTGGCCATTAAAAATAAATATTTAAAAAGAAAAAAAAAAAAGAAAGGAAGAAAGAAAAAAAAAATGCCTATTTTCGATTTTTGGGGCTCACTTTTGTTTTTAGATAAGGAAAGTGCTCCCACATTTATATTCCTAGTAATCCTTTATAGCAGCTGTGGAATCTGTATTTTACGGATGAAAAAAGATGAGTCTGATTTTGATCACTACTGTATTTTGGTGGCTGCTGGGAAATATGCGCTGTAAGTTGTAAAAGGAAGTGGCTGAAAACTAAAGATTATTATTTTTGTTATTATTATTATTAACAACAAATTACTAAAATGTGTCTTTTTTATGAGTGCTCTCCATGAAGGATTTGGTGTCTAAATCTCTACCAGAGACATAATAAAACTTCAAAACTGTCAGCATATCTGTATATCATTCTGGTTTTGCATATTTTTAATGTTATATATACAGACATATAAATATATATACATATGTATATAATCCTTTGTCATAATGGATGATGACTAACCTGTGTCAGGCACACAGAAAATGAATAAATAAATCGTACATCGCTCGGTTTCAATTCTAGTCAGAAAGCAAGATCCCAACAACAATGCAGCAAAAGGCACTGTTGAAAGCACGTTTTCGAACAAAAGAATCCAAGAATAATGCATACTGAAAAGAATGAGAAAAATAGCTTCCACTTCATATATTCGACAGAAATTGAGCTTATCAAATCCCAGGCAAAAGAATTCAAGTCAACCAGATTATAGCAGATGCTGTGAAAACCTTGACAGAAACGTTTCGGAGAATAACACCACCACTGTAATATTTTCCGCCTGTCCTGCCAGTGTAGAAAAGTTTTCTAGTCACTTTCCTGGTAGTAGGAGAAGAAAGTTTGTTTTGTTAATTGCTATCATCCTACTTAGAGAAGAAAATTCCCTCATAATTATGATCCGATTCATAGAAAGAAATTCCCAAACAGTCCGAGATTCCAACCAAATGGAATTTAACTATTTGAGAGAACTTGGTAACAAGGTAGATATAAAACAATAATTCTTACCTTCCAATCTGATGGTTGTAGTCAGCTTTCAAGGACTTGAAACCTTAGAAAAAGAAAAAGTGGGAATTATTTTTGTTTTTCTTAATAGAAAAAAAAATTGGTGATATTCTCATACCTCCGTTCATTACTTATTTCAAAATCTAGTAAAATCACCAGTGAAACAAACACATTCTCACATTAAAGTCAATCCGGATTTATCTAGTCCACCACGAGCCCATAATTTCCACAAAGAACACCACTTTTAAGGCTAAACCTCAAAATAAGAACGCGGAGACTCGAAGTTAAGGTTGAGACTGGGGGAGACATAGAAAACACATATATTAGATCCTTCTTATACATATCAAGTCATTCTACAGCTGACCACACATTTTCATCAAAACACGAAACAATTACAAGCGGATGAATTTTGCATTCTTGTGAATTGTTACTGCCCTGGATTTTGCATTTTCTTTCATATTCATTAATTCAATGAAGTTTACAAAAACGGATTGAATAGGAATTACAGGGGAATAGAGATCAGATCAAGAACATATAATATTACATAGTACATGTAGCATCCCTTTTTCCAAAAACTGTCTTTCTCTGAAAGCTACACAAGTGATTTGTACTAAACTAGTACTTCCTCTTCCTTATCTTGAAACTCATTGATCGGATGACGTCATCGTCAGTTTTCAGCATCTCTTCAAGTGGTCCAATGGATTCAGGTTTTGTGAAGTAGGTGAAGAGGAGATAGATACCATCCAAGTAGGTATTGGTCTCTCCAGCTTTGTTCTTCTTCTTAATGCTATAGGCCAGTGGAATGACTCCTCTGTTGAAAACCTCGACGTACATGCCCCCTCCAGCAACAAGCAACTGCAAAATTCAGATCATTAGTGAAGCTGACAAAGTTCTTTATTTAAGGTGTATGTGTACTGCGTAGGTTCACACCTTAACTGTGCTGCTTTGCTAACCATTCCCAACGTCTTTTGTCCATAAAATACCTTGATTTTTTTTTTATTTTTACCTTTTTTTTTTTGGCTAAATGTAACATCAACTTTGTTAATAAGTTCTTATTAGGTTATAACTTATTAGGCAAAGGCTTCGGCCTTTCATGAAGGACCGATCCTACATGTAACATGTAGAAGGGGGAGGTGTAACATGGAATTATGGTCTGTTTGGGAACGCATTGCATTTGCATTTAAAAATACAATGCATTGAATACAATTTGTGTTTGGAAGAAAAGTATTAGCATTGCATTTGAATGCAATGTTTGTTTGGGTGAAAAGTATTTGATTTGTTTTTTAATAATAAATATGTGATGTGATGGGTAAAAGTAGAAAGCAAAAAAGAAGAGAGAAAGAGAATATATGATGTAACTAATAAAAGTAATAGAAAAAGTGAAATAATGAATAGTGATTGTATAGGATTTAAAATGTGATGTGATTGGTATTTGAATGAATTGCTTTTGTATTTTGATGAAAATTGCATTGCATTTAAATGCAATGCAATTTGAATGCGTATACCAAACGCGCCCTTAGACTATGTAACAATGACTTTTAAAGGTACAATAACAAAGAATTTACTTATCATTTTATACCTTTTTAAAGTCATTGTTATGTAAAACAATTACATCCCTTATTTCTACATGTTACAATATAAACGCAGTCCTTCATGAAGGACCAAAGACAAACTCTAACTAATTATGTCCATGGCTTTCCATTTTAGGTAGTTGCCACTTGCCAAAATCATGATGGAAAGAAGCTTTCATCTATGCATACAACCCTCTAGTCAAAAAAAGAAGTCCAGCTTCTCCAGGGAAGACCAAAAAACAAGTTTCATAAGTTCTAAAACCTAATGCTAATTAACTAGTCGTAAGATAATTCAAAAGTGGGTTTAACCTAGCAACCAAGGGCCAAGGGGTTGTACCAAGGAGTAAGGACAGGAAACTCCTTCTTGAACAAAAAATTGGAAGACATTCCAGTGACCGGTGAAAAGGATTTAATGCCGCTTGGTTTTACTTGGAATGTTGAACTGAGTTTATCTTAGCTTGAATATGACAGTTATGACAAGCAGTTTGCCTTTTGCAAAAGAAGGAATACAAGGAACTGGAGTAACTTACGTTCCATATCATTCTTGCAACCAACTGTTTAATTATTCTACATTCTGTTTTCAGCAGAAATAATTGAAAACTATTGGCTAATACTTTTAGATAAGATGATATGTCAAACTCTAACACGAGATGAATTATGGAGAATGGAAAGACCTTTTTTTGTTTTTTCCAAAAAAAGAGACAACTACGACATATCCCTATCAAGGAATTTCCACAGAATCGACTTTTGCCTCCAATTCCATGTAAAGGACATAGGTTCAGAGCATGGAACAAAAGAATTACTATCCATGACGTCCGTTTTAACATGCCACAATTCCCTACCCAGGTTAATTATGAAAAAGATCAACAAATTACAATAGTCCACAGGCTAAGAATATTCCCCAGCAAATAAGTATTACAAATGTAAAATGTTTGGAAGTTTTCATAAAGTAGATTCAAGAACATAATGAAGAACAAAAAGTTATAGCATCTGAGGAGACACGGCTTGTGGACTAAAATTGAAGGGATAAGAACCGCACAAATTCTTAACAAGACTTTAGCAAATAAGTCATGATGTAGGAAAGTAAGCTGAATGGTCAAAAATGGTCACAAGACGGTATTAGACAAGAAATAATCCCATCCTTCCATTACTGCTGTTAAATCAAATCGGAACAAACTTCATATCACAGCAATATAATTCACAAACACAGTTCCCATCAAATAATCTTTTGCTCTCACAATGCATCTCTTTCCACACAAGCAAAACCACATAGTATTTTCAGTTCCTATCACTAAGTCTTATTCTCAGTGTCCAATTACAATTGGACAACAAGGGAGACCTCTAAATCAGTGATCACTTAGGCCATCACAAATGTAGATGACAATTTAGCAAGGAAAAATTTTCTCCTAAAATACAATCACGTCACTTCTTTTCCCCATTCCCGAATTATCACCATGACACAAAGCTAGCCCGTGAATCGATCTCCATTCTGATTCCGCGGCTCAAAGTGGACATAGCTCGGGTGAACAACAATAAATCTTTATGTGTATGTTTGGTCGCTTTTCTTTATTTTATTGCCATTAGTAAAGGATTAAAGCCACAATCATCTATCTACAAATACATATAGGATTAACCCAATACTTTGTCCCTAAATTACCAAATTATAACTCTCGTTTTAGCTCCTAAAACTTCAAAATCAAGAGAGAAGACCACCTAATAGTCATGCTTAACACAATCCTCATTTTCCTCGAATTTTCCGAGCAACCAAACAGAACGTAATAGGGGGGAAAAGAAAAGAAAAGAAAAGAAAAGAAAAAGGACATTAAAAACATTCAAAAAGAAAAAAATTGACATCAAGAGGTTATAGTCCCCAAACTTGTTAAAACTAAACCAGCATTGAAATTTAAAATATAATGGTCATGCTTAACACATTCCTATATTTCCCCAAATTTTCCCAGCAATCAAACAGAACGTAACAGGAAAAAGAGAAAAACTTACCTCTTCATACTTCTGGGTAAGCGCAAGCCGCTCCTCCTCGGACATGTCGGGTCTGAGAACCGCCATAGTCTCGTACTGTCGAAGGCCGGGAGGGCACTCGGGCTCCTCCTTGTCTTCGACGGCGGCGATGCCCGGGCCAGCCGGCGACGGCGAGTCCTCGTCCGACACAATACCGCCCTCAAAGAACGAGCCGGAGAAGTCCAAAGTCTGGGCCTTTACGGAAAGCGCCGTTCTGCTTTTGCTCGAGAAGAGAGCGACGAGGTTCGATTTTGCCGGGAAAGGCCTGAGGCTGTGGGAGAAGGAGATAATGGCGGAAGATGAAGAAGAAGAAGTGGGCTTGGAAGAGAATGAGGGAGAGGAAGGGGTGAGACTGGAGGTGAGAGAAGAGGACGCCATTGTTGAACTTTGTTTCGGGAACAGAGTGTTGAGCGAGGAACAGAGTGGGTTTTTTGGGTCACTGAAGTTTAAACGAAATTGGATATGGATTAGGGGGACAAGACGAGACAACTATGGAGTTGTGTGCGCACCATGGCGTAGGTTATCAGTACGACATGGTATTTCGATTTCTCTGTGTTGAATAGAGGGTCGTTTGGATGACGGGCAAGTCATGTCGTTTTGGATGCCATATATACGACATGTCGTTGGTTCGTTTCTTGGGAGAAAGTGTAAGAGAGGTAAAATTGTCGTTAAAGTCTTGTCCTGAAAAAGAAAAATAAAAATAAATAAACAAAAGAAAAGTTTGTATCTTTTCCTCCTCAATAACAGTCCGTTTTCATTGCAATACATGCTGTCTATAAATAGTATACGACGTGTCGTTGTGACTATAATAATAAAATTACACGTCGTTGTGGTGATAAATGCCTTCGTTGGGTTGAGTTAAAATATTTTTGTGAAATTGTTGGAATATTTGAAAATTAATTAATTTTTTTTTAGTTTTCATTAAAAGATAAAATAAGTTAAAATATGTTAGTTTTAGTTTGAACATCAAACAAGACTAAGATATTAAATCATCTTTCGTATATCAATGTTATAATATAAAAAATAGCATTATCTTACTCTATACTCTAATATATTATGTTATTTTTAATATTATTTCTACTTTTTGTTTTTAGAAATTATAAAAAAACTAACGTTATTTAAATAAAAATAAAATAAAATTATTGTAATAATTATATGAAAAATAATTAATAAAAATTAAAAATGAAATTTGATTTTATTTATATCTTATAATAAATTTATCATAAACTATAAGATATGACAAATTTGATATGAAAAATAATATTATATTAAAGAATATTTTTTTCATTTAAATGTCAAATTTATCATTGACATGTTAACGTTACATTACGCCAGGGATTCTCAAACGATGAGATGTCATTAATGTAGACAAGTAGTTTTCAAGTGAGCAAAGGGCAAAGACTTTGCCGAATTTCAGTAACGACATTTTTATTAAAACAAATAACACACTTCCATTTGTCAACATCATTCTTTTGTAACGAAAACGACGCGTCATTTCTTCGATAAAAAATGACAATTGGTTGATGCTAAACAAAAAAGGTGCCCTTCAACTTTTGGACGGGACACGACTTGTCTTTTTTATATGAAGACGCAATGCTGCACGTTATGTCGTTTATGTCATGAAAACGACAACACAATCCCTTAATATTATGTCGTTTATACATGAAAACGACACGCCTTTCTACTTAGTCTAAACTACACGTCGAACTTGCTCTTTCCCAAAAAACAAAGACACGTCGTTTAGCGCATGAACTTGTACATCTGTTGGGTTTCCGGGTCGAGCATTGGGTCCGGATTCAAACCCTAGAAAAGGCCAAATTCCTTCTTGAAAAGCAAGCAAAGTTCACTCCCTTTCAACGACAACAAATCAGAGACAGATCGGAGAAATCGGAGAGAAACTTAGCCATGGATCCGAAGCTTACAGAGGTTTCGCAGCTCTTCGAGCGCTTCAAAGCTGCTTTTGCACGCAAGGATTTCGATACTTGCACCAACCTTCTCTCTCAGCTCAAGGTTCTGTTTGCCAAAACCCTAATTTCTCTGCAAAAAAGCGAACTTTCCACTTTCTCAAATTTTTGCATCAGAATTCTTGCTTCAAGCTCTCCGTTTTAGTGGTTTGCATGTTTCTGTAGATTTTTGGTTATTCGAGTTGTGGTCCTCAAATTATGTGTTTATGTGAACTATTGATCTTGTTTGATGGGTTTTTTCGAAGGTAGATTAGAGAATTTCTGTTGCTGCGTAGAAAATATGTTCTTTGGAACTCGAATCATACTAATGATGTTTATGTTTATTATTTTTCCCTCTTTTATTTTTTTTGGGTTTTCATTTGCGAATTGTGGTAGAAAATACTGCAAATTGTAGTGGAGGGTTCGGATTTGTGACGCAATTAGTATTCTTTTGCCTGTTTTGGGATTTGTGCAATCTGGTTTATCGGTTAGATAATGAGTATATGTGGTTTTCCACGCACGCACACACACACACACATATATAGGGAGGGGCTTCTATATTGCATCCCTTCCATATGTCACTTGTAACGTGGCTTGTGTTTTGTTGTACTAATCAGGTGATTTGAATGTAATATTTATCAGTGATACTTGTCGTTTACACTAATATCTGAATATCTAAATATTTAGAATAGTAACATGACTTGTGTTATGTTATGCCAATTAAGTGATTCAAATGTAACATTTATAAGTGAGACTTGTCCTTTACACTAATATTTAAATAGGACCATATGACAAGATTCTAAATATGAAGTCACATGGAAATTAAATAGTTGTTACAATTTTCTAAATATAAAGTTACAAGGGTCGCATGAGATGCATACCGCATACAAGAGATTTTCTACACACACACACACACATAAGAGTGTGTGTGCATGTTAATGGTACTATCCTTCAATGGCAATATACAAGGAGAAGTGGGAGATATCAGTTTGGAAGTTTGATATCTTTGGACATTCGAGGGTTATGATTTGATTCACATCGAGCTCAGACCATTAGACATGGTTTTGGATCGTTCATTTCTGTTTCATATAAACTTATAATTGGATTTTTTGTTTTGCCTGCATGGGTTGAGTTGACGTTTAATTGTCTGATTTTTTGCAGGTCCTGCTGACAGGATTCAGAAGCCTTCCTCCTTTGTTTGAAGATACACCAAATGCAGTTCATGAACTAACAATAGCAAGTAACATTCTCAACTCGATTCTGTTGCCACATTTTCTTTCCATTGTTTTGTCATTTTTAGGGTCATAAATCCCATTCTATGATTCCAGGTCAAGTGTGCTTTCTCGTCAATGTTCTTGCTTTTAGAGTTTGCTATGGTTTTAGATTTAAATATGGATGTTGTTGTTCATGTGGCTAATTGTTGTTAGTTTCAATGTAGATTAAAGTGGTAGTCTTTACAGTGGTTGACAGGTTGGCATTATGATTTGGTTCTTCACTTAAAGCTGTAGATTAAAACTCATTTTTTGTTTTTTTGTTTTTTTTGGGTGAGAAGAGGGGGGGGGGTGGGGTGGTGTGGGTGGGGTGAGGCGAGGCGCCGCGGATTGGGAAATAGAGAGGGACAAATTATAATGGTTTTTATGTATAGGATAGTAATTGAGGAATCAACGTCAGTCAGAAAATTAAAGGATTTTCCAAGCTTGATAAGGATGCCTCACTATCTGCAATCAGAGATTGTGTTTTTGTGAAGATCATGTAGTTTCTATTATTATTTTACTAATTTGATTTTGCAACAATTATTGTCTCTTTTGAGAACTGTCAGGGGACATTTATGAGCATGCTGTTGTTTTGAGTGTGAAAATTGAGGATCAAGATGCATTTGAGCGAGATTTCTTCCAATTGAAGCCCTACTATACTGATACTCGGTAACTTTTTTTTCCTGCTCTTCAGTGTAAGATATGCATGGAGTCCGTTTCTAATTTGGGAAAATAGAGTTGGGAATCTGAGCCATGGGCATCAAAGCAGAAGACTGCATTATTAATGTATAGAACTACATTATCTAATTCTAGCTTTTTAATCGTTTTACTATGGTGCCTTGTAGCGTCTCTCTCTCTCTCTGGTGGGAGGCAGGGAGTGTTAGTATAAGCCCCTTACCTCTCAGATTATCTTACGCATTCTGGTTGAAGATTGGTGTGACCTAATGATTTTTCTGCTATTTTGTTAAGTGGTTATTAATATCTGCTCCTATTGTCCTCCCTCCCTCTCTCTCTCTCTCTCTCTGTCTACTTGTCTTTGCTAAATGTTTATCCTGCAGCGAAGCTAACTCAATTAATTTTGCTATATTACAGCAACCGAATTCCACCATCCCCTCAGGAGAACCCAATCTTAGGTCTCAACCTGCTGAGACTCCTTGTGCAGAATAGAATTGCTGAGTTTCATACTGAATTGGAATTGCTCTCATCTACTGCTTTGGAGAACCCGTGCATCAAACATGCTGTGGAGTTGGAGCAATCCTTCATGGAGGGTGCTTATAATCGTGTATTGAGTGCTCGGCAGATGGTACCTCATGAGACTTACGTCTATTTCATGGATCTTCTGGCAAAGACAGTTAGGTATGGTTTTTCCTTAGTTTATGGTGGCCATGAATTGATCTGTCTTCCAGTAAATTCATGGATATTTCAGAAACGTCTTTTTCTTCTTTGTGAAAAAGCCCCAAATTGCTTGTAGTTGGACTATTAAGCATACCCATCAATCTGATAGTTTTAATATAGAAACTGATCAATGATTCCCGGATTTCTGGTACTTGTTCATGTTAATTTAATCAATGAAAAAGCCCACAGTTGTTTAATTTGGAGACCCTTGTGTGTACTTTAAATATCCTGTAACCAATTTATGTTCTGTGCTCTAGAGATGAGATAGCTGGATGCAGTGAGAAGGCGTATGATTATCTTTCGATCAATGATGCACGCCAAATGTTGCTTTTCACATCTGACCAAGAACTTCTAAAGTATATCGAAGAGGTAAAGATGATTGTCACTATTGTTTTACATTTCTTCTCTTTTAGGATATATTTCTTAGAATTCCTTAATGAATGCAGGAGCACTCTGAATGGGACATAAAGGAAGGCCTGGTAGTTTTCCAGAAGGCTAAAGAGTCTGCACCTTGCAAGGAGATACCTTCGCTGCAGCTCATCAACCAGACACTCAGTTACGCAAGAGAATTGGAGCGGATTGTGTAAAGCCAGCTGCCGGTGTCGTTTTCTTGTGCTTTCCGGTGCAATACTCCCAACAATCGAGGCCAAATTCCTTCAAAACATTTCCTTTGTAGCCGAGCTAGAAGCTGAAGAAATTGTTTCACTTTTGTATTCTCGACTTGGTCGCATTGGTGGCTTGGCACTTGTCTTCAGCTTTGTGGCATTTCGATCCGTTATTGCTAAGCATTTGATACATTTTCATTTCCCAAGAGTGGATATTGATTTCTGAAATGGTTCTTATTACTCATAACATTACTTGAATGTCCATTCCTTACAATGGCAAGGCAAGAAGCAAACCATGGCAAAACCAGAATTCAATTGGTAAATTATCTTTACTTATTAACTTAATTCACATGACAGAATTAAACACCAATCAGCAAAATTGCAAATTGATTGGTAACTACAGTTTGGTAATGTTAACTAATTCAAGTTAGGAGGGCCTGTGGAAAGGTGCGGAACAAGAAGATGGCGTGTCAATGATGGCCTCCAAAATTATCTGAATCAGTGGAGAATCTCGTGGATTTGCATCAAATGTCAATGCATTGATGGGAGTCCTCAACGACCATATGGTTCCAAATTCTTGAATTATATTTAGATTCTCATTTATATTCTCTCGCCAATAGCCAAGTCCAATTAACATCTTCCCATGGACGTCACAAAATGGCTTCTTTGAAAGGCGGACAAGATATGAGAACGATATAGAAACCAAATTTCTTGAGAAACTAATGACATCAAAGTTTTTTGAATCTTGTTAATAGTAAACATAATGAAAAAATTACTGTTATAAAAATTAAAAAAAATTAAATTGTAACCTGTTACAAGTATAAAGATGAGATAAAAGAGTATTTTCAGTATTACAGAACTTGTAAAGTTGTAATATGTAGGCATTCATGATATTTAAGATAAAATTTCATGGGATCTATTTGGAAAAAAAAAAAAATCTGCTGTTTATTTATCCTCGTGGGTGGGTATTTCGACTTTATTCCTTCTACAATAAATAAAAAGGTGTGGTCTCTTAATACAAAAAGTGGGTCAAGTGGTTGGCTCATAAGAAATACTGATCCACTTCTTAAATGTTATATCTAACTTTTTTGCATGCTTTTGCCTAAATCCAAATAAATTTTTGGCAGGCAAAGTAGCTATCCTCAGTGACTCCAAGTGATAATGTAATTAAAATTTTAAAACCCGGCTTTCTCCTCCCATCTACTTGTTGGTCCCACATAATTGGAAAGAAGCAAACCAACAAGCAATTGACACGTGGCTCACACTTATTGGCCCATTATTTTCCTTCATTATAGAAAAGACATACAAACTGACTTTAGCAAGAATGATTAGTATGCAGATGCTCTCATTTTCTTTGAGATTATTAAATCTAAACTAGCTCTTATTAATCATTATCAATCTCTCTCTCTCTCTCTCTCTCTCTCTCTCTCTCATATAAACATTAGAAAAGGTATGTTAGCAAGAATTGTAGCAATTCTGGTTTGGGTCAACTTTAGGAAGAACTAAAGTTGTTACTTTGTAACGAACAGTATTTGAGTTTGAGTACAAGTAGAACTCATCTTTCATGCTGTTCAAGACTAAGAACAGGAGAGACACATGTATGCTTTCTATCTGATCCCTATATCGTCTACTCTTTTTTTTTTTTTGTATGATATTTTACAGATGCCCGTTTTTCTGCTTTGTTTGTCAAGGAAAACTTGAGTCATCTGAATATTATGGCTGTTGTTGATTTAGTTCCGTGATTGTAGATTACTTTCACAAGCCATGCAATGCAATTCCGTGAAGATATATGAACTAGTTTCTATCTCACAATTTATAGTATGACCAAAATAGGCTTTCCACTTATCAAATAATTGCGTTGTTTGTTGTGGTTGTACGTATAAATAGATAGTAATTTCATATTTAAATCAACGTAAAGTATAAAGTTTGAATCCCTTGTTCCTAAGTTAAAAAAAAGAAGAAGAAAATGGGATTCAATAATTGTGCTTTTCTAGTCAGAAACTATGATCATAGCATGAAGTACCTAATAGCAGTTGCAACTTTTTCTATTCAAATCTGGATGAGTTTCTTGTAACGGTTTGAAGTGGTCACAGATTGAAAATTTGATTCTAAAATTTCCTTTTTTTTTCTTTCCTTTTAAATTTAAATTGCAGGTAGCGGAAGAGTAGTTAACTTGTTCATGGAGAGTGCTGCTTTTACCTCATCAGCTTCTGCATCACAGGCTTCGCACCATGATGAACTCTTTATGCAGCAGAGGATGCTCTTCTCGGAGAGTTTGAATGTGAGCTCTAGTTGACTATTGTATCGATTAAGAGTTGCAACACCATTTATGTAATTTTCTGCTTATTATTCTTTCTTTCTTTCTTTCTTATGAATACATTTGGGAATTTAGGACTTGAAGAATATGAAGAAACAGTTGCACTCAGCAGCCGAGTATTTCGAATCATCGTACAGAAAAGAAGATCAGAAACAAATGTGAGTCAATTCATATTTTGTTATCTTGTTCATTATGAACAAAGATTACGTGGTAATAGAAATATGGGACCTTTTTTTTTCCATGCTTTCTATCGTCGTCTTCTTTTCGATATGAATTAGAAATTTTAATCTAATGTGACTTGTTCTTCACATATTTTTAGAGTGGTGGAGACCTTGAAAGATTATACCATTAAAGCATTAATCAATACTGTAGACCACTTGGGTTCAATGGCAGAAAAGGTCAACAGTTTTGTGGATGAAAAAATTGTTGCGGTTTCAGGAATTGACCTCAAAGTCTGTTGCATTGAACAGGTATTCTTCTCTGTATTCTACTTTATTAGTTTCAAACATTTAGTTAAATAGATTCTAGAATGCTTTTATTTTACAACTTTTTCATCTCCTAATCTTTATTATTATTATTTTTTTTAATCTTCCAAATTCGTTTCTTGGCAATGTTAAGAGACAGAGATCATGTCAATACTTCATTGATCGCAGCGGTTTGTTCCAACAATCATTGGCATTAAGTTTTCCTAGGCATCACAAGCGGTACATCATTCCAGGCAAATAAGATTTTCTGTATCCATTCTTTCAGAAAACTCTTCTCCCCACACTAAAAATTTGATCCTGGAGGAAGATTGAAAAGAAAAACCCTATTTTTTTTTTTTTTTTTTTTTCAGATGGAGGTGGAGATACCAAAAATGCTGTTGCTCAGCCTGATTTGGTATACCGCAGCGTTGAAGATGATTGGTTTCAGTTCAACGATGGTATTTCAACTCATGTCTGCACTTAATACAAGTAGTTCTGCAACCACTTGTGTACATCATTCTCAATAGTTATTATAGAAATGCTAACTGGTTTCTTTTCTGTACTTTTTTTCAAAGCAACAACTAGGGAGATCTCTCCAACAATAGTGAGGTAGATACCTAAACACTTTTGAAACGGAAATGCTGCTATAAAATTAGCATGCCAAAAATTTTAGCAAGCTGATGCGCTTCCTTGTAAATTGTAATTCAGTGACCAGAATTCTACATCAACACAGTCTTCACAATCTCCACCTAAAACCTTTCAGTTCACAAGAATAGCATCCAGAGCAGGTAATATCAATGTTTATGAACGTTTTCTCCCTCATGGATGTGACAATGTTAATGTAAATAGGGGGATTTTATGAGAAATTTATGGTCCTATTGTCATCATCTTTTTTGTCCCCTTCCTGATTTTTCCTAGTTTCATATAATCAGAGAGGCAAGAACCAACACCAAATCCTTTTCGGGTCATGCGTTCTGGTTCTCTGGTCACAAGGTCGGCAACCGTAAACTCCTCTGCTTCTAGGCAGCGGGTAAGCATGACAGAGAAATTGTGTGAATGAATACTCTGGTTGTGATGTTGATATATTGTCTGCTGTAGAAGATTTCTCCCTTAAGAAAAGCGTTGTTTCTTCTATATTTGCAGTACCCAACAGAGCGTTGGAGATCGGTTTCACTGTCAATTCATCCGGAAAGAGATAGAACCAAAAGTCCTGAGAAACATTCTGGCTTGAACAGGCGCATCTTTAAGGCATTGGTTAGTAGGCGCAAATATAACAAGGATGCCACATTAAACAAGTATTTTAATGAGAACTGAGACCTATAGAAGCAGCACTTTTGAAGTATAATAAACTTGGATTCATCCCCTTCGAATCTGTTTAGTTATCACGGGTACCGCAAAGGGAAATGGTAGGGCATCTCCCAAACTCTTATGTGACAATATTTTGATTGTGTTCAACTATATTATTTATCAATAACGAGGCTATTAATTTTAATTTTGTCCTTGACATTAAAATCCTAGATCAAAACTTGGGTATTCATCCACTTTCGTTGCTGCATCACACCTTGCGTCAACTTCCCTGTTTTCTGAATAAAGTTGCTGCAACAATAAGAAAGAAGTAAATGTTACTTTCTTTTTTTTTTTTTTTTCCTTTTCTGTTTCTCCACCTTGAGTTGAGGAACACTTACCGTTATACCAATAACAACCATATAAGAGTATCTACATATAAATCATAACAATGAAACATGTTGAAAAAAATCTGTATACCATGAGTATGTCCGACAAATCTTGAGAAATTGCCACAAAAGACAACAAGACGGCACATTTTGGACCTGGGCATACTCAAGGAATCCAGTTTAAAGTAGCACATACTCTCTCTCTCTCTCTCTCTCTCTCTCTCTCTCTCTCTCTCTCTCTCTCTCTCTCTCTCTCTCTCTCTCTGAGTCACTAAACCTGGAAGAGTGTAACGAAACTGTAAGGGAGATAACGAGAATTGTGGTTTGTACCTGGTGGGATATTCCATTATCGATGTCTTTAGCTAAATGGCCGCCACAACCACTGGATATAGCTGCAAAGTCTGAATTTGATTAAGTTTGAATTGAGACGTCTTAAGAGCACTTGGCATTTCAAATTTAAAAAGTTGCAATGAAGCTTGCCTTTGGAAGAAATAACATTAGATGGCCTGTCTAGGTCTTTACTTTCTGTTGATTCCCTAGCATCCACATCTTCATTCAACTCGTCATGTGGCACTGAAGATTTTGGTGCCTGATCATCTTCAGGGAGATCCAGATCCGCAGCATTTGAAACTAGAGGTCCCTTCGTAAGGGTCATTTTGTTATCTGTATAACCTGCAGCCACGCTGTTTTCCATCCTCGGTTTTTTCAGAATAGACAAAATTTGACGGGCTGCACAATGGGGGAAATGATATTTAATAAGACGCAGATTGCCTTCTTTTGTAATTAGTAGGGAATTCAAGAAGGTACATTTGCATACTAATTCTCAATTCTCTTTATGCGTACTGCTTATGTGTAAGTGGCAAAGTAATTCTCAAACAGGAATTCACTGAAAATCAAGATATATAATATATATATATATATATTCAAACGCTAAAATTAACTGGTGGATAAAAAGGGAAACATGCACAAGAAAACCTCCAAAGTAATAATTGTAACAACAAAATGATAATATAGTTCCCAGCCAAAAATAAATCAATATATATAAACATATATATGACAGGATGGAAGATATTGTCTCCTTCCAATTTTCGATATAGGATAAGCGTAGACACACCATCACGTAAACGCATGTTTGTAGGGTCTTCTTCCCTGCTAGCTTCCTTTGTAGGCATGTCGGAGATGTTACATTTTGATTCTGCATCTTTCCGCAAACAAGCATTGGTGTGAGTTTTTCCTGCAATGGAACCAAGACAATATCAGGAGGAAGATTAAGACCTACATGATTCAGAAAAAGTATACAGCTCAATATTTTCTAGTAAAACTAAGAGCAGAAAAAAAAAAAAAAAAAAGGGAAGGAAAAAGCCCTCATTATCCCACGCTTCACTGTGAGCATACTGTTACGTTCAGAACTTTTTGATAATAAATAAATTATTATAAAGATCACATCATAGGAACTTTCATAAAAATAGAGAGAAAGATAAGTGATATATGTAACTAACCCCCAGGGAGTCGTATTCAACCATATCATACTAACCTTTTAAAACATAGTCATTGGATGTAAGAGAACTTTGTTGTTTGTGCATTTTCCCTATCTCCTTGGCCACATTGCAATTTTTTCCCTGAGCTGTCGACACAGCAGTAGTTTCATTTTTCACTTCAGGTCCCCCAATTTCAATCAAATAAGCATCAAATGCCAATGATACACCACTTCTCAAAACGTCTTCTTTCTTCAGGAATCTGGTGCACAAGTGGTTCCTAGTTTCATCATATAGCATAGCCTAACCCAATAAACGAAGTGTTGACTTTAAATAAATCATCAGGAAACCATCAAAGCAGGAAAATTTAACTGCTATAGTTACGTCAATAACCAGACATAGGACGTTCGCTTACAAGTTCTTTTAAATTAATTAACACATATGACAATCACCAAAATAAGATAGGAACAAAGGAAAATTTGAACAAAAGATTTACCTGCCTCCCACGGGTTCCACAAATTGCAAGCTTTAAGAAACCATCATGGTACTTCTTGGATTTTTGAGTTAATTGTGTTGTATATAGAACCTGCCACTCTACGGAAAAAAAATAAAAATAAAAACAAAAGGAGGCATTTAATTAGGGACGTAGAGTAAACAACTGGGAAAATTAGAAAAGATTCAATATGTTAACCTGTTTCACTGGCTTCTGCTGCATCCTGACTTCTACGAGATGCCCCACCGTTTTGAAATTCATTCTTGATAGACTCTGGTATGGAGTAATTTATCGCATTTGAATGTGTAAGATAATCTCAACTATTCTGAAGCCAAAGAGACTCGAAAACTCAATGTAGGAGTAAACGGCAGCAAGAAAAGGAAGCAACTAGTTATTTGATTGGCAACAAGAAGTTTCATATGAACCTCCAACCATAAGCTCCCGAAAAGGACAATGAGACATTAAGCAAAGATTTTCAAGAAAAAAAAAATTTCTTGAAAGCGTAAAATTTCGCTTACTAACCTTTTTGAAGAGTGTCTTTTCTATAAACACAGCTTTGCTGTTCGTAAATTATTCCTTTTTCCCTTGTAACGTTGGAAGTATTTTCTCCAATACTTGTATTACTACCTTGAGGTTCTCCAACGTCAACTAAATGACCATCAAATGCTATTCTTACCCCAGATTCTATCATTTCATCTTTCTTTAGAAACCTGCTATCTACAGTATTTCTGCTTGCATCAAGTAGCATGATCTGAACCATAACCAAAAGCGTGAAGTAGGAAAACTCAATTTAGATTAGAAGGAAACCAAGGGTGCCAATAATAGAGACATATTTCCCAACCAGTCAGATTCATATCAGTCAAAGAACAGACACAGAAGTAGTTTCAGAAGTTAACCTGCCTCCCAATGGATCCACGAACTGAAAGCTGAATAAAACCATCATGATACTTCTTTGCTTTTTGAGTGATCTGTGTTGTGTACAGAACTTCCCACTCTACATTACAGAAACTTAACTAGGTAAAAACAACAATAAGAGATTAACAGAACGCAAAGGTGCAAATATAAGAAAAAGATGTAACATGAAATTGCCACTGATAAAAATCTTGAGCTACATTCTCGGTTAGACAAATACATCAAACTTCACCCCCCATAAAAAAGTACATAGATGTCAAACAGCAAGCTGTGTAACAACTGACAAGTGGAAATATCAAAGTTCTTCAGACTTTCAGGTACGTTACACATTAAGCACCTTAATCCTTTACCAACCAGAGCAATAAAATAAAGAAAGAAAGAAAGAAAGAACATGCAAGATTTATAGTGATTAATGCTCAACATGAGAGCTACAGCCATTTTTAGCTGCTTCAAAATTTCATAACGACAAAAAAGAAAATTGCAAGAGAATCACATACCTCATGCCTCTCAAACTTTTTTCTCTAACCCTAACCCCAAAACCAACGCCCCCAATATAAGTAAAATCAGGGAAATGAAAATTTCAAGATCGTCTCATGCTAACTCTACGTCAAGACAAGAATTAAGCTCCGTAAACTGAACAAATGAACCTGTTACGCTAGATTTTGTCGAATCCGGAGATTTGCTTTGCATTGCTACATACTTGCACTGTTCTCTCTTCTTAAAATCTGAAAATTTTCATCATCAGATAAACTCGCGTAAAAATCCACACCGTTCTAAATCACTTTCCACATTTATATGATAAAACGGCCAACATATTCCTTCAGAATCATGATGCCTATCGTCCAATGGAATTTCTAATTGTGACTACAAATGAGATTAACAGGAGTCATTAAGGACTCGCCTCTTATAATCTTTTGCGACGGACTCAGATTCAGCCGCTGCGATTTGCTTTTCTCCGCGGTTCGACTTTGATTATCTCTTCTGATCGAATTTGCAGAAGGTGCGGAAGGCTCCTCATGGTATCCCACGGCGCCATTGACGTCAACAAGGAAAGCATTGAACGCGAGAGTTTCGCCGCAGCCAACTACTTCGTCTTTCTTCAAAATCCTGCATTCCAGGAGCTTCTCGGCATCATCGTACAGCAAAAGCTGCACGCAGATTCAGCAGATCGCAAAGCGAACAAGCAAAATTGTTAAGGAAAATCAAAATTAAAATCAACAGGAAATTCGACAAATTCTCCGAATGGATGTAGTGGATTGTTCTTCGATTACCTTCTCGGTTGTCTTGTGAAGCTCCAAGAAACCGTCTTGGTAAACCTTGCGCTTCTGCTTGACGTGCTTCGTGTAGGTCACGCTCCATTTCTTCACATCCGCCATTGCAGATTCTCACCAAAGTTTGCGAAGATAAATCATTCCAAAAAAAATGGAAAGAAAAAAAAACAAATGACAAATCTAAGCGACGAAGAATCCAGGAGAAGACGATTGCCTTTGAAATGGCGCGAATTTTCAAGATGGAAAAAGAGGGGAGCTTTGATTTTGAGTGTTACGTGGCAATATGTGATACGAGGATTTTCAAGATGAAAAAAGAGGGGAGCTTTGATTTGAGTGTTACGTGGCTATATGTGATACGAGGATGGGAAGAGAAGACACAGACGATCTCACCTGCGTCCCCGTAAATCTTACGGTCACTCTCTTCCACGTACTTTGTTTCGTTAATTCGGATCTAAATTTTAAATTCTAATTTTATTTTTTTAAATTAATAATAATTATAATTAAATCAACTAATTTTAACTTAAAATTTCATTTCATCCCAAATTCAACTCATGAATCATTCTAAATCCTTATTCTCTTGTATATCCACAAATTTTAATGTTTTAATATTATATACTTAATTTCAAAAAATCTCACTTTACCTCTTAAATTTAATATAAGTTTTTAACCCACTTTACTTTTTTTAATAGAATTTTACCCTCTATTTGATAATAATATTATATTCATATTGTATTTAAATTCAATATAATTTTTATCTAAATATAAAAACATTTCATTCAAATATCAATCACATCATATTTTAAATCTAATATAATCACTATTTATTATTTCACTTTTTCTATTATTTTTACTAATCACATCACATATTCTTTTTTTCTATCTACTTTTACCTATCACATCACATATTCATTATTAAAATATAATTTAAATATTTTTCACCTAAATATACATTACATTCAAATACAATGCAAATATTTTTTCTTCAAATACAAATTACATTCAATACATTGCATTCAAATACAATGTAAACGCAATACGTTTATCAAACAAAAGCTTAGTTAAAAACGTATAGACAATAAGAGAATTATGGGATGTTTAGTAAATGTATTGCATTCACATTATATTTGAATATAATATATTGAATGGATTTTATATTTAAAAGAAAAGTATTTACTTTGTATTTGAAAGTAATATATATTTGGATGAAAAGCATTTGAATTGTATTTTAGAATTAAAAAGTTGATGTGAATAATAAAAGTAAAGAGAAAAAAGTGAAATTGAGAGAAAATATAATATGAATGGAAAAAAAATTATTTTCAAAATGTTTTGAAATAGTATATATATTCGAAAATGAAAAGTTGTTTAAATAAATAAAAAAATTTCTATTTCTTAAAAAAAAAGTTTTTTTGATATCCAAAAACAAAAATTTTTTGATACTTACACGCAAAATTTAAAACGCTTCTTTTTTTAAAAATAAATATTTTGGTCTAAAAGTTAAAATTTAAAAAAAATGGACCTCTCAAACATAAAGAAGCTTAATCTTATTAAGCCCATTCTGTTATTATATATTTTAAAATAAATGAAAAAAAAATCATATGAGTACACTTAAATTACTTTTTTTCTATTGGTTTTTAGGTAAAATTCTAATAGAAGTTATAAAATTAAATTAAATTCAAAATTTACTAGAAAAAATGAGTTTTAAAAATAAATAGTGTTGTTACATTAATTCTATTCTTTAACAACTTAGAGAGCAATAAATTGTAACCTTACCATTAGTAAATACATTTAATTAATATAATAATATTTTAAATATTTATCAATCTAAAATGAAAACCCAAATATCATGTAAGTTTGTACTTAAAAGTTATAATTAGAATTTGTATTTTTAAGGCTTATTTAGGAGGAGTTTTGAAGACTTTTTTTTGTAAGTTTTGGAAAATATGTTTTGGGAAAAAAACTTTTTAAAATGAAAAAGTATAAAATCTTAAAAATTTGTTTAGAAAAAAATCATCAATATAGATTTTATTTCGTTACTCTCGAAATTTTATCTAATTTAAAAAAATTATCTCATTTGAATTTATATATATAATTATAAATTTTTAAAATTTAGAGTTTATTATATAATTATAGAGATACATATAATAAAAGTTATGGGTTTGTATATGTAAAATTGGATTTTTAAAGTTTAAAATTAACTATAAAATTTTTAAGATATAATTAATAAAAGTGATTGTAAGATTAAAAAAACTAATAAAGAACCTCTAAAACTAAATCTGGAGACTCTTTATCAAACACTTCCTTGGCATTTTTATTTTTAAGACTCTGTTTAGTAAATGCATTGCATTTAAATGTAATATATTAAATGTAATTTATATTTGGAGAAAAAATATTTACTTTGCATTTGAATGCAATATCTGTTTTAGTGAAAAATATTTGAATTGTATTTTAATAATGAATATGTGATGTGATAGTAAAAGTACATGAAAAAAAAGAGAGAAAGAGAATATGTGATGTGATTAGTAAAAATAATATAAAAAATAAAATAATGAATAGTGATTATATTAGATTTAAAATGTAATTTAATTGGTATTTGAATAGAATACTTTTATATTTTGGTTAAAATTATGGGGCATTTGGTACCATAATTATATTTGTATTGTATTTAAACGCAATGTAATTTTTACTTAAACGCAAAAGTTTTACGTTAAAATACAATGCTTTTCAACAGTGCTATGAAAACAATTACTATTATATTATTTTTTGAAAACAATTATTTATTAGGTTTTCAATTTTTTTATTCACATCAAAATCGTTTTCTCTTTAACTTTTTATCTACTTTTACTCATCATATCAATTTTTTAACTTTAAAATACAATTCAAATATTTTTCATCTAAACACACATTCGTTCAAATACAAATTAAATACTTTTCATCCAAATAGAAAATATATTTTTAAAATTATATTCAAATATAATACGTTCATCAAATATATTATTATATTATATTCAAATGTAATATAAATATAATACAGTAAAGAAAAGAAGTGTGGTCTTCTGTATATAAATTTAAATATTCTTTTTTTTTTTTTTTTGGGCTTTTACACCGTTTCTTTACTAGCGTTTCGACGAAGCTAACGACTTTTCTCTTCTTTCCCCGTCTGCAGTCAATCGTTCTTCGCTCATCGCCCTCAAAGAAGGTGAGTTCTCAGAATTCAGACAATCTTTTGTTCTTGAATTTATTTGAGCCTAATCCCCCAGATTTTGCTCAATTTCTACAATTTTTGTTGAAATTTTTTCTTGAATTTTGAATCTTTTCTTGCTTAAAACCTTGAAGGCAAGGGATTTTCTCTGGATATTTGGTGTTCCATTCGTAATCCGATCGTATCTCGCGATTTAATTTGCCGGTCCCACATTCTCGGCAGATCTGATAAGAAAACCTATAAATGGTATTTAGCATATAAACTTCTCTAGTTTTCCTCAAAAAAGAAAAAGTAAAAAAAATTCTCCGTCTAGTCTTTCTTATGCTCATTAATTTCCGTATTTTTGAATGTGCTGGGGGTTAATGAAGTCGGCGCTTTTCAATTTCCATTCGTTCCTGACGGTGGTGCTTCTGGTGATTTGCACTTGCACTTTCTTGAAAATGCAATTCCCCGCGATCCTTGAACAGAAAACTGGGTTAGTTTATCTCCAGCACTCCTCTCGTATTGTAAATTTGTTTCTGATCATCAAAAACAAACTTTAGGTTTGTTGAATTTCGGATGTGATTAACTTAGATTTGTGTTTGTGGTGGTGATTTTGTAATATTTTGAGTGAAGTAATGCATACATATACTCATATATATATATATATATAGTGATTCAGAAATATGGAGACTTTGAATAATTCCTGGGTTGTTTTGCGTTAGTCAGTATGTTCGATTAATTTACTGGTTAATGGTTGGGAACTTGGAATTTATGGATCAGAAGTGAAATTTCTCAGTTATGTTTTGATAATGTCAAAGTTTAATTGGACTGTAAAATTTTATTTAGTTTGCGCCCATTTAATCTGGGTTTAACTTCCCAATTTTACTTGGTGAGTAACCACAAGTCTGTGGAGGCTTAGTATTGCATTTAGGTTTGTTTTGCGAATTTGGAGAAGTTATGAATTATGAGGAAAATATTTTTAATGCATAGTGTGAACGTAAGTAATGCAATTTCATTTAATGTTTAATTTGGAGCCTTTGTACGCCATAATGTTGCCTGTGGTCTACTTTGAGAGTTGCAGGAAAAAATGACTTAGGTTCTGCCTTTTGAATATTCTTTTTCCTTTTTACTTATTTTTTTGTGTAACTTCGTGGTGTCTGCCTTTATATATACATGTTACGATATCGTTAATCTGTCTTCTTACAAGTTTTTTATCCTTTTGGCAGATTTCGTGGATTCTTTTGGAAGGCGGCTAGAATAGGTTTGTAATTTGAGTATAACTGAACTTGAAATCGATCTTCTCTGTTGTCTAATTCACATTGATTTGTAGGTAGCTTTTGTTATATGAGGAGGAATAGAATAGATGAAACTAGTGTTGCTGAAATCCTCTCATTAAAGGAACTCAACCGTTAGGCATAACTTTGAACTACTCATTATTCTTCTTCATACACATTTATACAAACCCAGAATATGGAAATAAACTATACGAATTAGTTGGTGGTCCCCTGGTTTAGTATGTGATCAAATTAAACCGTCTAACTTTTCTATGCATAGAAGTTCATTTCCGTGTTTTCAAGCCAGTCTGTGTTTAGTTTGCATCCCATTATATTTTTTCTGATATATTACTTCTTCGGCTGCTTGAAATAGGTGAACGCTTGAGCCCTTGGGTGGCTGTTGGATGCTTTACAATGGGAGTGTCAATCATATTTTTCTAAATGTAGAATGCGTCTTGTACCCCGGAAATCGCTGCATTTCATCTGTTTCAGCCCGTCCAACGGTTGCATTTTTAGCTACTGATCAACTTCGATACTGAGAGGAGTTTCCTGAATTAATGATCGAACTGTGTGGATGATGGTGTATTCTTGTAAGGAAAATTTGTTTTGACTTGAATATACATGCCATATCTTCCTTCCTACCATGAGATATGTTTCAAGTTTTTTTTTTTTTTTTTTTTTTTTGAAAGATTTATCTCATTGGCAATATTCAAAAATATATTCTTGACAACTTGATATTAACAATTATTTTTGTGTGATGACAGTGACACCATAGCATTGGTTAGTAACTTTTTAAAAAAATTTAGGAGGCATTTGAGGGGAAAAAAATTTGCTTTTAAAATAACTTTTTTTCTACTTCATTATCACTTTTGAGTATTCACATATTTAAAACGCTACAGTAAATTTTAAATTTTAAAAGTCTATAATTTTATATACATAAATTGAAATAATATATTTTTTAAATTGTATAGAATTTTAAGGAAAACGAAATAATATTCATATTGATATTTTTTTTAATTTTTAAAATTTTTTATATTTTCACTCTAAATATTTTTTTTTAACATATTTTGCAAAACAATTTTTTTCAATAAAAAGAATGGCTCCCAAAGGCATTCAAACAGGCCTTAAATTAAAATAAAAGGTTAATAATTTTTAACTACCAGTAGTCCAATTATAATAGCAATTAGATCATGATCGTTGTGTCAATATTTTAGTTCAATTAAATGGTGGGTTTTGGCACAGAATGAGAAGATCTGGAATTTAATTACTGAATTAGGGAGAGTTATTAGATTCTGGTGGGGGTTTCAGAATGCAATTCCCATTCTTGGTGACGTGGATGACATTTATTTTCAATATTCCTAGACTACCCTTTGAAAACGACTGAGAAAATGACACCTTTTAGAAATATATCTAGACAAACCACTAGGACTTCTTTTTTTTTTTTTTTTTTTTTTTTGCTTTTTAGAAAATTTAAATAACCTTTATCCCTGTTCTATATTGCACTGCACTCGAAAGTGAATGATTCTCAATTTGATTCCCGCCAATGTGATAAACGCTACAATGGAAAGTCTAATTGACATTCCAATATCAAGTGTTCTTTTGTTACTAAGCAATGGACACAGAATTCAATCTCATCATTTTTTGTGACGTTATAATACCATTGCGTTGCTAGATTAATAGTAATAGCACTCTTATCAAAAGTGATAAACGAGTGGATTACCGTGTGATGATGCCAAAATTGTCCCGTCATTCTTGATAAACCATAATTCATAAAATCTAGGAACTTACACTATATATTCATATATATATATATATATGAATAATTCACTTAATTAGGGATCTATCTATACTCCACATGAGATGCACGGCCTTCTTACACCACCTTATGTCCCATTAAGGCAATATAAATGAGTGGTTGTTGTCTCACTAGTGATAATGGAAAGAACTCTTAAACAGTTTCCACACTTTGCTCCATACAAGCATATCAACTACTAACAAGTGGTGACCCCCCAGCCTTTGGGACTAAGAATGAAAGCTACTAGTACGTGTATACATTTATACAAATACATTTATATATATAAATATATATATATATGTATACATGGAAACGTGTTGTCATGAATTGGATTCCAGCAAAGATCATCACCAAGTATATACATAATATATGATTGATTGCCCAATGGACAACGGACAAAAGGTAAGCAAAAATACTCCTTAACGTCGCTGTGGCTGCGGCCGACCTTAATATAATATGCATTTGATTATATATATATATACAGATGTATGTTTGTATATGGTCTTTGCTTTTTGCCTCTGTCTCTTATACTTTATTTGTTGGAGGGTAGGGGTAGAGAAGCTGGCTATGTAAAACAACGATAAGAACATTTCGCTCTCTCTTACTGAGGAAGAAAACGCAAGAAATGGTTTGTTTAATTCAACGGTTGACTTTTCATATTTGGATCTCTTTTTTCTTCTTTTTGGAGGGAAGCTTCCCCATTTTTGTTTTGATTGGTCCATGGTTTGTAGTAATGCAGTGTACATATAGGTTTTACACACATGTCTCCGCACTAACTAATGTTGTGTCATCTAATAACAACAAATATAAATAAAAAATGGACTACTAAAGTAATAATATTTTCAAAGAAATAAAGCTAAAGGCTTGTCATTTGACTAGGTTTTTGTCTTTTTTTTTTTTTTGTAATTTTTAAAAATAATTTTAGTTTATTTCCCTTTGTGACATGCCCGACTTTGTGGAACAATACCTAATGTGTTAAAAAAATAAATAAACATAAAAAGAAAAAGAAAAGACTACTTGTCTTTTTTTTTTATGATACAATAATCATTTGCCGATTCACTTCCCATTACAAGGATTGGCTTTTCTCTTCTCTCGGATGGTGAGTTTTGGAATTGTTCAACAAGGACTAAACACTCTCTTCACTTTCCCCAATACTAAAAAAGATTTCATGAGGCATAAATTATCCTCTTTTTTTGTTTTTTACGTTATTTTTGAAGAAGTGGATGAGAATTGGAATATTATGGCCCACCACAATCAGATACTTCGTTGCAGATTGATTCCTTAGTCAATTCACATGGTTTCTCTCTTAACATGATTCAAAGATCTAGTTCTTTTAGAAGAGAGAGCCAGATCTCCTAACGATTGATCAAGACTCATATCTACGTATATGATATGATTTTTTTATTCTTTATTTAGGAAAAAAAATGTTGAATATATCTATCTACTAATATATTCTACTATAGAACTTATTTTATATTATCAATAAAATATTATTTTCAAATAGATTAATTTTTAGAAGCTTAATCCATGAGCGTTCTTGTTAAAAATTTGTAACAAGCTACACAAAAAGATTGTTATAACACTCAACATAAAAAGACTATTTATAGATTAAATTCAAGTCGTTGAAAAATCAATAGTTGCTTCCAATAGTGTTCTTACCCTAAAACTCCCAACGTTCTACTGGCAACATATTTTTTAAATGTTTATTATAACATATGTCCTGAATTAGAGGACAATTCAAGTGCAGTAATAATAGTAGAATGTCTCCAAGATAACTAACTTGACAAGATTGGAAAGAGACCTTAAAAAGGAACATTCACAAGAGTTATGTCATCAACAGTAGTAGTAGTGCAATATTAGGACTTTAGGACTTGATTTACTCTTCTATTAAGTTTAATTTAGAATTATTCAATCTATGATAAACCCGAAATTCTTACCAAAAAAAAAAAACCATTTTTAAGATTGGACTTCAAAATAAAAACATGTGAATTCAAACTATGAATGCTGAGATTGGAGAATGATTTAAGAAAAACATTCACGATAGTTATCTCATAAACACCGATAGTCGTGCATTACTACTTGAGACAATGGGGACTAGTGCTCTAATTCGAGTGCTTGGGAACTGCCATAGCATAGGTGGCGAAGGGTGCATTTTCATCCACAAGTTCTGGGCTTAAACTAAGACAACGTACAGACAGACAAAAAGACAAACGTACGGGACACAAGTTGGCTGGTGGGTTTGGTTTGTGAATACGTAGTCACTTCACTTGCCTATCACGAAATTAGTAGGCGCGAGTCGATTACCACCTGCTGGCTTATTTTTTCGTTCCCTTTCTTTTTCTCTGCATTTTCATTAGTCTAGAAATTTCTCTCCTCTGAGGGTCAGGGCAGCTAGGCAACGTTCAACCACATTCCCCAGCCTATTCCATGTTGTTGTCCAATAGTCTTTTAAGTCTTGATTTTATGCCACACAATTTAAACATTTTTTATTTTTTATTTTATTTTTTGTGATCGCAATTGTTTGGACTACCTCTATAGTAACGTTAATTTAGTCACCAACAGGAGGAAAGAAAAATAATAAGTATTTAATTCATAAATTAAATTTGAAATAAAATAATATTTTATTATTAAAATTGATTGATCTAATTATAATTTTTGTTGATTTTTTAAGAAATTAGGAAGTTAAATCTAAAAATTTTGAATCCAGGTTCAATATATAAAGTTTTTTTTTTATAGATTTTTTTTGAAGTTAAGGTAGAAAGATTCGAATCATTCACTTTATGAAAAAATTATATATAAAATTATCATTAGATTACATTTGTAATTACAATACAGAAAGTTTGGAAGCTAACTAGTTAATAGATTCTATAATAGCATTGAATGCGAACGTGAGAATACCACACTTAGGGGTGAACATTGAGTGGATTGGGTGGGTTTTTGTGAATTTTCAACCCACCCAATGAATATTGGGTGGGTTAACAATTTTTTTTACCCACTCACTCAACTCAATGTAAAAAATCAAACCACCCAATTAATATCAGGTTGGGTTGGGTGGGTTATGTATTTTATTAATAAAAATAATAAATGATACTAAACATCCAACAACAAATGAAAAATTTAATAGGAAAAAAAGAAATTAAACTCATGACATAGTTTTTAAAATAAATTATATCATAGACTTTGAACAAATAAAAAATTTCTAATATAATCTCACTAATAGTCAAATGTAAAATAAATATAAGTTATAAGAATCACTAAAAAATACAAGAATACTAAAATAATTAGTGGTATTTTTTACAAAATTACCAAAAATTACATCCATATTGAATATCAAGTAATGTATTTTATATATTTAAATAATCTAAACAACAATTAGGGGTAAACATCATTTAACAAAAAAGAAAAAATAATAAGTAAGTAAATATTGGGTGGGTTGAGTGGGTTTTTGAAAATTTTTTAACCCGCCCAAAGGTGGGTTGAAAATTTTTTTACCCACCCAATCAACTAAATATAACAAATCAATCCATTTAACTAAGATCGGATTGGGTAGATTAAGTGGGTTTGTTGGGTGATCGGGTTTTTTATTCACCCCTAACCACACTCCTTTTTTTATTACCTTTTTTGAATTAAAATCTAGGAGCTAATTAGCGTGAGGAGACCCAGGTACTCTTCTTCCTTTTTGAGAGAGCTAAAGTAAAAAAAAAAAAAATTTAATCAAATAAATTGAAGCTTTAAAAAAGAAAAAAAAAAAGATAACAGCTTTTTGAAGACTAGAAATGAAGATAAATAAATAAATAAATAAAAATAAAGCAAAGGCAGTTATATTATTACTTGATATTTAAGGCGAGAACACAAATAAAATGTTTCTTCTAAGGGAAAAATAAATAAAAGAAGTTTTTATTTCGAGACAATAAATAAAAAGAAGTTGCAAAAATAGTTTAATTGCATCAGTCTAACAATTAAAGGAAAAGTAGCATTTTCCGCCGAGGAAAACTATTCATAAAGGACACATGATTAATATTTTCTGCCTAGAAAATTATTTGTCCTCATCTCTCTTTTTTTGGGTGCGTATCTGGAGGTCTCAAGAATCCTTATCTACAAGTTTTTTGTTCACATTAAAAAAGGCAACTTCCAATGTCTTCACAGATATAATCAATCTTGTCACTGTCTTAAATGGGTCCATTGTATCCCATATTAACTTTCTTTAATAAGATACTATCCAAATAAACAACTCAAATTACTAATTTCATAATCCCAAGTCAATTTCTATAATTGTCAGCTTCCAGCTTCAAGATTTGTTACCTGATATTATATGAGAATATGAAAAAAAAAAAAAATCAATAAGACTCTATTTTAAAACCATTATTCTAATTTTTTTTATATCAGTTTTACATTTTTTTTAATCTTAATGAGATTTGATTTAATTTAAAGTTTCAATATATATTACAGGTAATAGATATATCCGATCATAAAAAAACTCTAATTGATTCTCTTTCAACTCTCAATCTTTGGCATCAAATTGACCAATGATCAGTCTTAATTTTTTAACACCACTGGAACAATACAATCCTCTCATTGGTTTTAGTTATAATTTTCTATGTATGATGGAGATAATTAAAGAGAAAATAACAATGTTAGATTGGAATAACCTTTTTTTTTTTTTTGCTGAAATGTCCGAATATAAGAATCCTAGAAGTGGGCTAATCCCAAATTGTATATATATTGTTAAACTGAACTTTATTATGCTAATCATCATCGTAAAGCTAAAAAATATGCAACTTGCTCATTTAATTGCTTTTGCGTCACATTTGTCATTTTTCTCATGAAACAAACAAAAACACTGACGCCAACATGCTAGTGGAATCGGCAAATAATTCAGCAAACTATATATATATATATACTTTTGGTAATTGTTTCTTAGGCTATGCGCACTTAATTTATTATCTATTGCTTTTAGCTTTTGCCTGTTGATTCAATGTTTCAGGGGTACTTATAGAGATGCTGGAAGATATTATTTTTAGACTGAAAAAAAAAAGGTTTTGAAAAATATGTTTGAGAGAAAAAATTATTTATGATGAAAAAATAAAAAATTTTAAAATTTAAAAAAAAAATTAATATAGATATTATTTCGTTATTTTTGAAATTATATATAATTTAAAAAAATTATCTCATTTGGATTTGTATATATAAAGTTATGTAAAATTTAGAGTGTATCATAATATTTTAAAGATATAAATAGAAAAAAATTGATGAAATTTTAGAAAAAAAAAAAGGTTTTAAATATCTTTAAACCAGGTTCTAAATACCTCTTATTTTAAGATTTTTCTCTTTTTTTTAATAAATTAATTTTGCTTTTGTTTTTTTTGTGTCCGTTGGGGAGACCACTTTTGACTACTTGACAGAGAATATATGGCCGTAAACACTATTGAGCATAAATATAAAATCATTTCCAAATCTTTACAAGTGAGAAAAATATCAATGAGCTGTTTTGAGGACCACAGTGCTTCAAATGCTGCCTCAGATCTCTGCCACTCATCAATAGCACACAAATTATCAAATACAGAGTTTTCTTGAAAAAAAGAAAAAAAGACAATAATATTTTTTTAATCTTTTGAATGAAATAAAAAGCAACAAATTATTTCCCTAAAAAAACCAACAAATTATCATTGTACACAATAATAATACGGCAGTAGAAGAGCAATTTTATTTATCATTACCTTTTCACTAATCACAATCTCGCATGTTAATCAGGAATCCATTAAAATAATATAGAATCTCACGTATTCTTACATATTGATATATCATTCAATAACCAATTAAAAATTTATAAAAGATAATAAGCACTAATTATCAACAATAATAATTCATAATCATTTTTTTTTTCAAAACCTGAACCTAATATAAATAGAATTTGAACCTAATCTTTTCAAAAGAATTTTATTGAAATTAAGCAAAAATAATCACCAATGACTTTCTTAGGCTATAATATGTAAGTTATGTGTTAAAAAAAAAAGTTTCCAAATTTTAACGAATTTGAAAAAAATGAATTGTCAAAAATTATAAATTTAGATAATTAATTATCAAAAAAAAATTCAAAAGTTAATCTATCAAATTTAAAAAGTTTAGAGAACATCCGTGTGAAAATAGGAAATAATTGAACAAATTGGCCAGTGGCAAATAATATTTTTAGTTACTCCTCTATGACTAGTGGTAAATAAGGTAAGATGATAGATTTTCATGAAGCCAACAAATTGGTATAATTATGAAGAAAACAAACCAATTGGTATAATTTTAATAATCATTTAACGAAATGTTCAATTTTATTGGTGGCGTTGAAAGAAGTCCAAATTTTTGGGACTCTTACAACTTTGACTCTTATCTCCGTTGCACAAATTGGGTTTTTTTTTTTTTTTTCCGTTGAATGAAAATAGTTCAGCTTATTAAAAAAAAAAAAGTGATCCAAAAAATGATTAAAAAATTATTACCAAAACGTTGACATTTTTCCGAAATGACCATAAAATGGGCCATTCAGTTAAATACTCGATTATGGTTCGGATAAAATGTTTTTAGTCGAAATGACACTCAAAATTATGGCATTTGTAATTCTCTTGTCAAACAAAAACATAAACATGGATGAGAAAAAAGTTATTACGTCATGTGGGGTGGATCTCCCACGCACCACATGTGGTATGCACTGTTTTAACTTATGCAGCTCTTATTACTTTAATTTTTTTAAAATTATTTTTTAGGATTTATAATGGTCTTGTTCCATTTTTTTCCCAACCATTTTTTGCGGGAATAATGGTTTTGTTTTCGAGTCATTACATCTTCTTATGATGTCTAGTCTCATTTTACTATAAGAGATAAAACATTATCTTTACATATTTTTTTTTTATCTTTCCCAATTATTAAAAAAAATATATATTCGATAACAAAAAAATATTGTTGATGCTATCCAAATTAATGTTCAATCAACTCCAAATCAAATACGTATCAATGAGTTTGTTTTCCCTCTTAATTAGTTATTTTCGACAATTTGAAAGTGTGAAATTGCTATAAAATGATTCAAAATCTTTCATTTTTAGTTTTTTTAATATCTTAAAATACTATTAATTGTGATTATAAATATAACATAGTTGTGATATCACCTTAATTTCGTTATATATTCTCATTCTAATTATAAAAAAACTACCAACTGAAGTAAAAAAAAAAAAAAAAAGAACCTCAAATTTTGAGAATATTAAAATTATTAAATGTAAAAATAAAAATTGACAATGTTGTTGGCAACCCCCTCAAATTTTGAGAATATTGAAATTATTAAATGTAGAAGTAAAAATTGATAATATTGTCTACTAGATTAATATTTGAAAAATATTAAAACACCGACTCTAATATCAATTTTTTAGTATCGACCTATATGAAATATGAGTTGTTATTCTTTTATTGATAAGTGTTTAAAATATTATTATATCAATTAATTGCATATACCAATAAAAATATGATAAACAAGTTGGTACTTAGAAAGTTAGTATAAAAGTTGATATCTCTAACATTACTCTTAATATTTTATTAGTTTATTTGGTTTTCACTAAATCTGATTCTATGCGAAGTGCATAGTGGCTCTAGTGTTATATGGCCTTTGCCCTCAATCAATTGAAGGTTTCTATTGATTATAGGAATTTTGTTAAAAAGAATCTTACATTTGCTCAATTTTAATATATTGAGGTACTTACTCGTTATTGAACCTTAATCATACCTCTTTCCTCTTGAGTTTCATTAGAATATACTAGTAGAACCAATCACTATAGAGGATTATGTCTCATGTATTATGGAGTCATTTATACTTGTTATTATATTTGTATCTTTTTTAAGTTGAACAAATTTTTTCCTTTGAAAATAAGACAAAACGGGAACTATTATTCTTTTTTATGAATTAAAATAAATATTTTTTGAAATATTAGTAGCATAACCATTAATCAATAGAAAGCACAGCATATGTGTAACAATCTACAAAATGACTTACTAAAGAAAAATCTACAAAATACGACACTCATATTTAAATCAGAAAAAAAAAAAAGCAAATAAAAGAAGGTCAATAGTGTAAACAGAGCTAAACAAATAAAAAAAGTTGGATAATGTAAAAAGAGTTAATAGCTTTCTTGGTTCGTGAACTTTTGGATAAGTGATCAATTGGTTTTTAAACATTTTTTTTTAATAAAAAGCTCTTTAAATTCCTAAATAGACTGTAATAATCATTTTCGCTAACAAATGTCAAAAACTTGATAGAAACTTAGATTTGATCTTAAAGTGTAGTTAATTTTACAAAATTACCCTTGATAAAATTATTAAAAAAACATAAAAAATAAATTGGCTCACCCATGGAAAAGCTTCACCATGTGAAAAACCTAGATTTGCATCATTGGCCTAACTTCCATTGTCACGAGAAACTCCAAATGCACTCCAATTTTTTCCCTTGTTCTTTTTTTATGAATAGAAGTATCAGAGGCAAACCAATGTCATTCATAGTCAAACCATTTTTACATAATCTTAAATATCTTATCCATTTTTCCCCAATTTCTAGGGTTTTGTTTTGATTCGATATGATTGATTTTAGATCTTTTGATCACATTCTTCCCCTTCCTCTTGATTTAATTGATTTTGAGATCTTTGATCTTTGATACTTTCTTCTACCATGGAAGTGATTGAAGAATTAGCTAAGCTCCTAGATACGATAAGCCAGGTCACCTTTCCCTTCACCGATGAAGAGGTCGACGAGATTTCCACCTCCTCTCATCATGATTCCACTTTCCTTAGTGTCATTGCTCTTAACAATGTTGTGAGCGCTTTCCCCCTTTTTCCACATCGATTCGATTTATTTTCATTCCTAATTGCTAGTTTGGACCATTGGGTTTTATGCATAAAATTGCCTTTTTATCTTTGGCTTTTTTGAATTAGATTAGATTAATATTTTTTTTTGTTTGGAAAACCACCCCCCTTCCCAAAAAAAAAAAAAAAAAAAAGAAAAACCAATGCCATCGCATACGAAGAGATCACACTTCAGTCTCTCTTATTCGTTGCAAGCTAATTCCCTAAACCCAGATCCGCTAAACCCTAAAGCGCCACCCCTCCCTCGTGCTAGACATTGGCCCCCTTCCTCCTCATCATTATAAAGCTATCAGCTGAACACCACGATGTTAGTGCCAAACCATCGTAGGAACACCCGACATCGAAAGGCATCACCGTTGCACCAGCCCTGATCTGGTTGCTCTTACTCTATGTTGCGCACCAACTCCCTATTGCCATGGTGAAAAAAAATTATAGAATAGATATGGTGAGTGAGAGAAGACGAAGAGATAAAAAGATCGATTTTTTATTTTGATTTTTGTTCTACTTTTTTTTAATGTTTAATGTTTAATATTTTTATATTTTAATTTAAATTGTTATTCTATCAAATTGTCTCTAATAACTCTAATAACACTCATATGTTGTTTGCATGATGGAAGATCTATTTATTTTCAAACAGATGTTAAGATTTGACTTTATTTTGCATTATTTTTAAGAATCCAAGGACTTTTTTATTAAAAAAAATTTAGAAGTGAATCAATCACCTATTAAAAGTTCAAGAATTCAAGGACTTTGTTATTAAAAAAATTTAGAAATGAATCGACCGCGCATTAAAAGTTCAAGAGTAACAGAGCTATTTATCCGTGGAAAAAAGACTACATTACGTCAGTAGAAGTAGTTTCATGGTCGCGTGCAACAGGGAATCATTTCCCCCACATATTTTATCCATTTTAGCAATGGGCACAACTCTCCAAGCCAAGTTGTAAAATACTGTTTGATTCTCCCCATGGAATCCCCAGTTGCAAACCCAATCTTACCCACTCCCCCCCTCTCTGTCTCTCTCTTCTCTCTCTCTCTCTCTCTCTCCCCCCACCACACACCCCCTCGCCCCCTTCTCTCTCTATCTCTTTCCTTCGAGGAGAGAATTTTCTCGGAAACCAGTCACTCCCCCAACAGAGCACAACAACAACAACAACAACAACAAGAATTGATTAAATAAATAAAAAGGGAAAAAATTTAAAATGTCAGAACCTGAGGAAGAGACTACTACTACTCAGGCGTTCCCGGCGAAGTCAAAGGAGGCGGCGGCGCCGGCGGCGGACGTGAGAGAGGTGCTGATGGACTTCGACCTCGACCTCGACCTCGCCAATTCATGGCCTATGGATCAGATCGCCTTCATCTCCAACAATCATCCGATGTCTCCTGTCGTCTTCTCCTCCAACGACCAGCCCTGCTCCCCTCTCTGGGCCTTCTGCGACGCCGAGAACGACGAGAAGCTCGCTCGTCACGTCAACTCCGCCATCGCCGAATCCTCTCGCTTGCTCTCTTCCTGTGAGTTTTCCCCTCTTCTTCTCTTCGTTTTTATGGAGATTTCGTTGATTCTTAACCTCTCGATTCGGTGTTTATTTTTTTATTTTTATTTTTTATTTTTCTAAATCTGATAACATTTAGTGCTAAAGTTTACTCTTTTAGGGTTTCCGTAAGTTAATCCAAAAGCAATTCCAAAGTTGGCCTATAATTGAACAAATTCTTCTTGTTACAAGAAATAGTTGAAAATTTCCCCCCCTTTTACCTGTTGTACTTTCTCAGGAGCTAACAAGATAAAGTTTAGGACCTGGAATGAGATTCTCTTTTTCCTCACCTAACTACAGGACTATAAATGATATTTTCTGGATTATTTGGTTGTATTGGAGGTGAAGTCATGGAACTGAAGAGAGAAAATGCTTCTATCTGGTCATTTGTTCACTTGACTTATCTCATGGTATCTTGTTTCGTTCACTAACAGATATATATTCTCTTGGGAATATCACAAGTACAGGTAATTCTAACACGGCAACGGAAAGGCAAGCGGAGAACGGGGATAACAAACCAGGTCCCTCCCCATTTGTGGGATTGTTACCAGTTGACAATCCAGATGGGTATTATTTAATAAAAGAGAGGATGACTCAAGCTCTTCGGTACCTAAAGGAGTCAACTGGCAAGCATGTTCTAGCACAGATTTGGGCTCCAGTAAAGAGCGGTTGTCGGTATGTACTTACAACTTCAGGGCAACCCTTTGTTCTTGATCCTGATAGTAATGGACTACATCAGTATAGGATGGCATCTGTGATGTATATGTTTTCAGTGGATGGGGAGACCAATGGACTGCTTGGTCTTCCTACTCGTGTTTTCCGGCAAAAATTGCCTGAATGGACCCCAAATGTTCAGTACTATTCCATCAGAGAGTACCCACGGCTTGATCATGCCCAGCATTACAATGTGCGGGGAAGTTTGGCTTTGCCTGTGTTTGAATTTTCTGGACAGTCCTGTGTCGGCGTACTTGAGCTTATAATGACTTCAGAGAAGATCAACTATGCACCCGAGGTCGATAAAGTCTGTAAAGCACTTGAGGTTGGATTTCTAGTTCCCTGGCTATGCATAAAAGTATTATGTAATGTCTGTGTTTTCGTGAGGGCTGTACAATGTCTACAAGAAAGTTTTCATTTTCCACATGATTAGAGCATCTCCAACATAATGCTGAATTGTTGTGCCAATGGTAAAATTTAGCCTTTTAATGAAAGTGCTCTCCAACGGAGTGCTATCTTTGATACCAAGTTTGCCATACTAAAATTTGGCATAAGGTATAATCGATTCTGAATTCTTATTTGCATCATGTAATTTTTACAATTTTTTTCCTTTTATTGAAATACTAAAAATGCACTTTTACAGCGTCCAAAGCATAATAATGATGACGAAAGGTAGAAATAGCATTATGCATTTGAGTATAAAGTAAAATAATGCTATTTTCACACTATTTTGTACAAATATAGCATCGGCACAGACAAATGCATTGGAGATGGTCGTATATGTAGTTATGTAATCTGCATCTTGGCTGATAAAGTTACATGTAATCTGTATCTTGGCCGATAAAGTTACATGTAATCTGTATCTTGGCCGATAAATTTAATTCAAATGTCGTGACTTATTCATTTTCGTAATTTTGGGTCCTCTGCAGGCTGTCAACTTGAAAAGTGCCGAGATATTAGATCATACAAGCCCACGGGTGAGTTTGCAACTATCATGTGTTCCAAATCAGATATTCATTTGGAAACCAGAAGATAATTCTGGATTTTGTTCATATTTCCTTCTCTATTCTCACAGATTGAAATACTTGGAAATTCTTATAAACCAGATATGTAATGAAGGTCGGCAAAATGCATTGACTGAAATTTTGGAGATACTGACGGCAGCTTGTGAAACCCACAAATTACCAATGGCTCAGACCTGGGTTCCATGCATGCATCGAAATGTTTTAGCCTATGGAGGGGGCCTGAAGAAAAGTTGCACTGGCATTGATGGGAGTTGCATGGGACAAGTCTGCATGTCCACAACTGATGTGGCTTTCTACATTATAGATGCTCGTATGTGGGGTTTCCGGGGGGCATGTCTTGAGCATCACTTACAAAAGGGGCAAGGGGTTGCTGGGAGGGCTTTCTTGTCTCGTAATTTATGCTTCTGCAGAGACATCACTCAATTTTGCAAAACTGACTACCCGTTGGTGCACTATGCACGCATGTTTGGATTAACTAGCTGTTTTGCAATCTGCTTACAAAGCAGCCATACTGGAAATGACAATTACGTTCTCGAATTTTTTCTGCCACCTACCATCACAAGCCCTTGTGAACAACAGGCCTTATTGGGCTCTCTATTCGCAACAGTGAAGAAGCATTTCCAGAGTCTTAAAGTTGCTTCCGGGTATGGGTTTGAGGAGGAAGTGTTTGTGGAAGTCATTAAAGTTTCTGAAATTGAGGGACCTGTACCAACAGTTGAACGTATTCAGATAACCCAATTTGTGGAGTCGCCACCTGGTCCTAGTGCTTTAGCACATGGAGGAGAAATGATGCAACGAGATTTATCAAAACAGCAATTGGCTGCAGAATTTGAAAATGGTGGGCATGATGCTGTTCTTAATGGTGGAAACATGAATCAAGTACCAATTCCAGAGAACAGAGAAATAAAGAAGCCATCAGAGAGAAAGCGTGGGAAAACTGAGAAATCAATTAGTCTGGAGGTTCTTCAACAATACTTTGCAGGGAGTCTCAAAGATGCTGCAAAAAGCCTTGGAGGTATGCTTATTTAGTCAAAGACTAGTGTTTTCATATTTTTTTCATGATATTTAAAATGATTCTTTTATTCATGATATTCAAAATGATTCTTTCTTTGCAGTTTGCCCTACTACAATGAAGCGTATCTGTAGGCAGCATGGAATCTCCCGCTGGCCATCTCGTAAAATCAACAAGGTAAACCGTTCACTTACTAAGCTAAAACGTGTAATTGAATCAGTCCAGTGTGCTGAAGGGGCATTTGGGTTAACTTCTCTTGCTACAAGTCCACATCCTGTCACTGTTACTTCTGTTTCTCGGCTTTCTAATTCAAATGGGACTAATCAGCAAAATTCGCCACATCATCAACTCTGTGAGCCCCCTCCGGAAAGGAAAGAATCACCAACCACTTCTTCACCAAGAAGAGAGGGACAAGTTGGAATGGAAGATCAGTTGCAAGGAGTGGGGATATTAAGTCAGAAAGAACTCATCCATGAAAATGGTGGATTTTCTTTGCCCGAGGTTAATAAAGCCTCAAGCCATTCGAAATCAGCCAGTGGCTCAAGGGAAGGAAGTGTTGGGACCCCCACTTCACATGGTTCATGCCAAAGTAGTCCTCCATATGGAAATGTAATGGTAAAGGATCCATTCGTTTCTCCTATTCATGAGCAATGTGTTAAAGTAGATGGCTCTCCTGAGTCAGCACTACGACCAACCAATGAACTGCATTTTCCAGTTGCGTGCTCGATACCGGACACACTTGTGGCAGTTGAATCTCAAGAACCATTTGGAGGAATGCTAATTGAGGATGCCGGGAGTTCAAAAGACTTGAGAAACTTATGTCCTGCAGCTGCAGATCCAATTTTGGATGATCAAGTTCCAGAACAATATTGCTGGATTAAACCTCCATCTACTGATTTGGCTCCCAAGCAGTCGACAGATATCATTGCTCAAACTACTGCGAATGTTAAAGTAAAGCAAGAGGTTAAGAGTGTGACCATAAAGGCTACATACAGAGAAGATATTATAAGGTTTCGAATATCTACAAGTTCTAGCATTGTGGAGCTGAAAGATGAAGTGGGAAAGAGATTGAAACTGGAGGTGGGTACTTTCGATATCAAATATATGGACGATGACCAGGAGTGGGTTCTGATCGCCTGTGATGCCGACCTTCAGGAGTGCATGGATCTGTGCAGATCATTTGGCAGCAATATGGTTAGACTCTTAATTCATGACATAATGCCAAATCTTGGCAGCTCTTGTGAAAGCTCCGATGAGTGAAGATTAGCATTGTAAATATAATAATATCTTATATAACATTTTTTTTGTAGGATGCTGGGAAAGTGTTTTAATTGTATATTTTGGTATCTAGAGCTTGCTTAAGCTAGGAATTTTTTTGAGTGAAAATGTCGCAATCCCAGTGGTCTGTAATTTCCCACTTTTGATGTAATTGTCTAATGTTACATGGAAAAGGAATAATCCCATTGTAATTCACCATTCCAATATCATGTTGAAGATGGAATCTAGCTTGCTCTGGCCCAAACCCTTTTCATCTACACTGGGACAGGTCTGCAACAGTAGGAGCCACAAGTATATCCAATGAATATTTTGATCAGCCCATTAAGTTCCAAGGCTTTGTCTTCGGTCTTTCGCGAAGGACGGCTGTCTTACGCCATTACATGTAGAAGTGGTAGTACATGATGACACTTTATTTGTGTAAGAATGACTTTGAAAAGTTGCAATATTGGTAGGAATTAATAAATACCATGTTACACCTCCAATTTCTGTGTTTTCAAAATGTCAGTCTTCAACAAAATATATGGATTTTAAACAATTACTTTTAAGGACCTCAAATCAAAATTAGCTTTCAAAGTCCAAGTTCTGTCTTTACACAATGGTGAAAACCAAGAGAGAGCTTGAATACCAGTCAAGAGCTTTAGAGCTAGATCAAATTTTAGTTTAAGACCGTCTCCAAATTTTCTACTTGATCATCATCTTAAGTACTAATAATTTAATTAAAAATGGGATAATGGGACAACTTATTCAAGGTGTGGATAGCAACTAGCAAAGGCATTAAGGGTAATCATTTCTGAATTTACGAGTAATTGCGAACGCTATAATTGGTCTTGGAAAATTTCTATTGTTTGTGGTCCAGATGATGAGTCATTTCAATCTTTAAACCATTTACAAAAGTCTTGCCGACAAATTCCTCAGTACTATCCATTATGCAACGTGGCCAACACATGCTCTCAAGTTCCCAAAAAATGTTTAGGACTTGTGCAAGACTACAGATAACAAAAATTATAATCATATATGTCAACAAAAAAAAAAAATTTATATCAATAGGCCATGAAGATAATAGAAAAAGTTAATTTAAAAAAAAAATCAAGAACTAGGTCTAAGTGGGAGCACTGTAATAAGTTATTATTTTATTTATATTTAATTTAGACAGATCAACTTAGGTTGATACAATTAATACGATTAATAAATGAATTAGATTTGAAATTGAGATTTTGACATGAATATTAAATGGGTTAAGTCTGAATTTAATATAATAGTATCAACTAAGAATCATAATATAACATGAATATGACATGATAATACAAATTTGTAAGTACTACTCTACTCAGTCAAACATTGTCGCCAGCCCATTCAGAACTCAAGACCAATCCATAAGCCCTGAAAACTTTTAAAAATTAAAATTTTAGAGAAAATATTACTCTACAAAAATAACTAAAATAAATAATAATGTTTTAAATATTTGAGCAAATAGTACTAGATAAATGAAAATTATATTCAATAAATGACATATTTACAATGTGTAAATAAATAATTTATTTTATAAATTTAATGTAAATAAATAATTTATATAGTAAATTCATTCTAAATATTTTTAAAATCTGTTACTTACTTTAATTATTTTCTAAATATTGCTGTTTACTTCTTTCTTTTTCTCTTCAAGGTAATCCAAAAATAAAAGTACTAACACTAAATACATAAAAAAAAAAAAATTGTAATGGTTGCTCTTAATTTTTCAACTAGTTTATTATTAAACTTTTTGTATAAAGCTATGGATTTAACATTCCAACATGTGCTCAATAAATAGCAACACTATCTAAAAAATAATTATAATAACCAACGACAACATTATAATTCATAAGCAGAGTTTGGAGTATGGTAAGTTTTAACTCCGTTTAAACCACCTCTATTTTTATGAGGAACTTAAGAACTTAAGGTACCTTTCAGTATTTTTTATTGTACATACATGGAACTGCCCAAATGAAAAAAAAAAAAAAAAATCATTTTGAAAGCATTTGTGATTTTTAGCTCCTCAGAGAATAATAATAATAATAATAATAATAATAATAATAACAATAATAAAATATCATTATAAATATATGATTTTATTTAAAAATAAAAAATTTAAATCTTATCATAACTTAAAATAATAATAATAAAACACAAACGGGAAAAAGGAAATTCGCACCACCAAATGCTGGTGGGTGGGATAGGATGCAAATCAGTACATTGAACGAAGCTATCCTCATGAATTGGATTCCCATATTCCATATTCCAAATTCCGAGAAAGTTGCTGATGGGTTCATCAATTCCTTTGCTTCAATCATAGCATTTTTCTCCCCATAACTTTCTATCTTTTCTTTTCTTTTCTTTTCTTTTCTATCTGGAAAGAGAATATAAAATTCCATTTCGTTAACAAACACGATACGTATTGAGGATCAAAAAATGATCATATCAGCCTTTGTCCTACTCAGGAACACACTCAGTTATAATAAGTACTACAAATAGACATTATGGTCCAAAAGAGAGAGAGAAAGAGACACGAGTCAAAGTGCTTGTGGGACGATATGAAGGTAAATTGGTACAGTACAACCCATATAGTGCCAGGGCAAGGTTGTCCTTTTGCGAGCTGTTCGAAGAATCTCCTTACAACCTTCATTTTGGTGGGATTTTTGCTTGATCTTAAACATGGGTGTTCATTGCGAATCTTTCATTCTGTTTATTCTGCTCAATCTAATCTAATTTGATTGGATTAAGTTGAAAGACTAATAAATCTAACCCTATACAGTTTGAATTACATATTGAGGATTTCTCAATCTATGTATTATATGATTTTGATCTTTATTTAATGCATATATATTTATAAATATGTATGATATTTTTCTCTAAATAAATTATGCATGTATATGTTAAGTGTGACTTCATTGACTTGAATATGTAGACGTTGAATTATTTTAAAATAGTGTTGATTAAATTAGTATGTATGAATATTTTATTTTGAGTATAGTTTACATTTGTTTGTTGTTATATATAATTTAACTACAATTTGTATTATTATGTTACAATTTAACTTATATTCAAATACTTAAAATTAATTATGTTGCAATTTATTGAACTATTTTATGTTTAAGTCTTTTATATTAGTACCTAAAACAAATAGATTGAATCCGTCAATCCAATCCATGTAATCCAATATTTAAGGATTAGTTTGAATTGATTTAGGAGTCTCGTGGATTGATTATGAATTGGGTTTTTTCTAATATAAATATTATGAATTAGATTACAGATTGAGGCATAATCTATATAAATCAATTTATGAACACCCTAATCTTAAGAACAAGACTCCACTTCAGTTTTTTTTAATTTTTTTTAAAATAAGCGTTAAATGGTTAGAATTTGATGTATCTATATAAATCCAAGCCAAAAATTTACAAACGCGCAAGTCAAATATAGCTGACTATCATTAAGTGGAGAGTCGAACCCCATGTTCTCATAATTTTAAGTTCAGAGTCCAAAGTATAGCAATTTAATTTTATATGCATTCATGTGAAATAAATCTTATCCTGAGACAGTGATTATTCGTAATATTATCTCAAACTCTATTTTTCAAGCAACAATGGATGATTTTTCAAAAAAAGATCATGGATATGCATTGTCGCACTTATATGTTTTTGTGCAAAAATATGTATCTATCATTATATTTCCGTTTAGTATTCCATAACTTGAAAATACGTTCTTTATTGAATAGCAATATTCCTATGCTTTTTTGATGTCTTAATTATCATGATTAGATGATTTTTATTATTGCTTCAAACTCTTAGCATATGATAATGCGTGCTTAATCGACAAAAAAGAATACACATCATAGCACTAATTATATGGTCATGGGTGCACTTGTCAAAAATGTTGCAAATTTAGTATTCGATATTTCTAGAATAAAATAGTAGTAATTTAGATACGTTATATTGCATAGAAATATTCATGTACTTTCCCTTGAAAAATGTCTTGTCACGGTTAGGTATTTTTGTTGTATTGACCTTAAATTCTATATATCACATAACAATGTGTTATTGGTTGAGAAAACAAAAATGCACACACATCATAACACTAATATGCTTTCGTGAAAAATGATGCATTTGCCATGAAACGGACTTACACTAACTATCTATCACACAGTACTCGCAATTGGTTTAAAAACTATATATATATATTTTTGATAATAAATAATTTATTTGCGATAAATGAGTATCATTCAACAGTTATACTTTATGTTAGTGACACTTTACATTTAGTATTTAGTCGAAAGTGGAGCATCTAGTTTGTATTCTTATTAGAATTAATTCAGCACAAGGAAAAGAAAACTGAAAAGAGAAAGATAAGTATTCTGTGTCGGGTGGTGTTTCTATGCCCATTAGATATGGAAGCATATATATATATATATATATCTCTACCGTATTATCACTGTTAGATTACATCCAAATGCAGGTTTGAATTTGAAATCTTATTAATCTATCTAAAAAACTTATAAAGCTATTAGGAGTTAAACCATTAATAATTTCATATTATGAGTACAGTTACAATATGCATGCACATATAAAATGGGGTAAATTTATGTGGTTGAGACTATAATTAATTAAGAGATTTCAATGAGTTGAATTTTAATTAGCAATTAATCAAGTCCAGCTTAATCTATAATTACTTCAACTACTTTGCTCTTCGGCTTAGGATCATTATATAGAAGGAAAGAAATTAGGACCAATAATTCACACTATATAGTCCCCAAAAAAAAAAAAAAAGGTGTATTCAGATCTGAAAAGATATGCACATAAAAAAAAAAATGTGCAGGGAGAGACGTACAAAAAGTGAAAGAAGAGATAATAATTAGTCATAGCTTGGATTTTTTATTCTCTAGCTTATTAAATGGACCTTATATGTCAAGAAATATATGAAATGTCATAATTAGTTGTGTAAGAAGACAAAGTGCATTATTTAAACCCACTAAAACCCAAGGAACATTGAGAATGGTGTGTAGAACTAATTTTCTATGTGCTATTTCTTATGAAATTCAGACGCGATCCCACGTATGTTAAATCACTTAAAAGTAAGTTTAATGACGATAATAACTATATAAATTGTATTTGAAATGATAATTTGGAAAGAAATTTTAATATTAAAAATGGTTGGTTATTATATATAATCTTCATTGATTTTTTAGGAAAAAATTTAAATGAAAAGGTAAGATTTAGACATTTGGTCCAAGCACTAGTTTTCGGTTCCGCAGCCATATATATAGTAGAATCATATAAACAAAACTTAAAACAAAAAAAGGGTTATGAAAATTAAGATGGCAGAAATGAGAAAAGCGTAGTTTGTTATTAACAATTAATACCACCGTAAGACATAGTACACATGACCGTACATTTCGTCTTGCCTTGTGCTGGAAGTTTTTAAAAAACAACAGAAGGAGAACGTACATCGCAGTACGTAGACAGACAGCTCAGTGGTTGGACACCACGGCTATTATGCTATATATCTATCTACCCGTCTCGTGCTTAAACCGAGACTATTTCTTCTTCTTCTTCTTCTTCTTCTTCTTCTTACACAACAGAAAAAAAGCCAAAAAAAAAAAAAAAAAAACCCATAAAAAGAAGCTGGCACAAATCTTTTTATGCTGTGACTTGTATATCTTGGATCTATATTTAGGGGTAATTTTAGCCTATCAATTCAGTGGTGGTTCTGCGAAGCACGGCCGTTAGTGGCTGCTTTCTTGGGCTCTTCTTGATCGGCCACCACAACCTCTGACAAGTTGCCTTCTTTGGCGTTGAGTTTCCTCTCCGCCAAGATGCGTTGCGTTGATTTGTAGTAAGCGGCGTACAGAATCAGCTGGGCCACTCCTAACAGTGTGCCAAGCCCATTGGGTATCTGACAAAACACAGGCCAAATTTTCTTGAGGAGTTGGGAAAGATTGAGACATCAAATCGTGATCAACCACTAGTAAAGTAACGGAGCATTTAGTAAAGAATATTGCATTTGTTATCCGTTTAAAATGAAATATACTTTTTATTTAAATATAATATAATTATTATTTATTATTTTATTTTATAAATTATACAATATTTTTTTTATTTTTATCAATTACATCATATATAATATAATTCAAATATTTTTTTATTTAAATAAATATTATATTTAAATATAATATAAATACTTTTTATTTAAAAAACACAGTAAATGTACTAATCGTCTCTTAAAACAAAAAAAATGAAATACTCTAAACAACCCGAAAACCGGAATGTGTGGGGTCCATATCCCCGCTCTCCCAGCCCCACTCATCTATTTTAACATGTGAGACACAAGTCTAAACAACCCGACTTGAGATGTGTGGGGCTTACCCCGCTCTCACAACCAGACTCACCTAATTTGTTTATTTGTTTTTTAATTTAGCATGCATAGACATGAGAGTTGAGAGAAAATTGTAGTTGAATATACATACAGTGATAAAAGGGTCAAAACGGATGAGAGCATAAGTTGTCCAAGCAACACCATTAGCCAGTGAGGCAAATGACAAGAAGAATGGCATGAACTCCACGCTTTTCGTCGTAATCACCAATTTCTGTTCCATTTCCACACACACCAAGAAAAAAAAAAATCATTAGCAGCCCATTTTTTCAACCCTACCAACCAAACGATACAAACATTAAACACCCTTTTCTTTTGAGATACTAATAATAATTAAAGCCGCAACATAAGCATATATTGAAAAAAAAAAAAAAAAAAGGCAAGAAAACACAAGAATTAATATAAATAGGAGTAATGAAAAATATATATATTTACCATGACGGCCAAAGGAGAGGCGTACATCATGATGTTGAAAAGAATACAGATGGTGCCAACGACCATGGAGCGCTTCTTGTGAGAGTGGGCGAGAGTCAAGACTAGAAGGGTGAGCGCACCGATGAAGATGAGTTCTACAAGAAGCGCAAGAACCACTTTGAACCTCTTCTTCTTGTCGGAGAAGATCAAGAAGAGGATGATGTAACAGCACTGGATGGCCGTGCCGGAGCCGTTGATCGTCACTACCAGAATGCTCCCCGGGTGCACCATCGGCAGCCCGTACAGTGTCCACACCGCGCAGTTCACTAGGAATGCCAGGTAAGGTACCGGCGAGTACTGCTCCACCGACCTCTTCTTGCATATTCGCACAAAAGTTGGCCTAAAAAAAAAAAAAGAAAAAAAATCCCACTTTTAATTGTAAAAGAAATGAACACGTTCAGATTTCGAATCTAAGTGTTCCTATCGAAATCCCACCATAACCTCACTACTGGGTTTTTAACTGGTAAGTAATTATTTCAAGTGCAAGTGGATAGGGCAATTATAATCATGTGGAGAATATTAATGGTTGGTAGAAGTAGTAGAAACTAGATAGTGCCTCTAATAAAAAAATCCCTATAAATACTATAAAAAATTAGGTTTTTTTTTTCCTTTTTAATGGGAAGGGAAAAAACCAAATTAGCGTGTGTGTAGTTCTTTGATGGTGATTGGTGTGTGCATAATTTTCCACCACCAACCTCTCTCTCTCTCTTTTGGGTGAAAAAGTTAGTGCAGTTGTTTCTTTTTTTTTTTTTGGGGGAAATAAACCGAAAGTTGTTTTTTTCTGTGTGGATAATGATTTCGCTCTAGATCGATCTTCGCTGTAAAATGCATGCCCAGAATTTCTTGCATGAAGATGAAGGTAATTAAATATTGGGAAATATTGCAGCATGTCAAAATATATGCAACAATACACATACACACAGAGTGATATGTAAACTTACACTGGGGACATGAACAGGAAGAGAGAGATGACATTTCCTGAAAACAAACAGATCAAGAAAACCCAATATAAGCTCGAAAGATTACAAGAAGTTATTTAGAAGAAAACAGAAAAAAAAAAAAACTGAATCTTTATAACAAGAAAAAGAGAATAATGAAAACCAAGAATTGCCATTTGACTGACCTATGATACCAACAACGATACGAGCAGATTCAGCAGAAACCATGGTTGGGGAATGTGAAAGTGAGGGAGAAAGTTATCCTCAAAGAACTAGAAAAAACGGACGGCGAATAATCGAGCTGTCAAGATTGGAGGATAATCAAGGAGGGGTGACTTAGAGAGAGAGATAGAAAGAGGGAAAAGGAGAGAGGTGTGAAGATTATGTGAAGAGTTCGGTGATGGTGTGTCTCATATAGGGCTAGTTATCCAAAACTAGCTACGACACTTGCATGAGATTTATTGGGACTACCCAACTTATAGCAACACATGGAAAGATCGAAGTGCTCTTAAAATGAAAGGCTCGGAGGGAGAGAGAAAGAAAGAAGGGGAGAGAGAGAGTAAAAAAGAGGGGGGAGAGAGAGAGAGAGAGACGCACAAGTCAGAGCACAGTCATCGTATCCAGAGTGGAGAGAGAAGAGAGAGAGAGAGAGAGACAGAGAGACATAGAGAGATGGCACTTTTCTCAAGGTTCTGAGAACCCTAGCGTAATTACTGGGGTGGGGGTCTCCGAGAATAAAATTACTGATTTCCTCAGGTTTGTGGTTTTTTGTTTAAATTAATTAATAATTCCCTGTACTGAATTCAAGTCTAACTTATCCAAATTCAGCTCAGGGGTATTTTCGTCATTTTACTCAGTGTCATTTTATGGTAACCACCCACTTCTTGGTTGATTAGTGTGAGGAAAAAAAAAAGAAAAAAGAAAAAGGACAGAGAAAAAGTGCGCTTCTTGGATTTTAGTCAAACATATATATATATAAATATATAAATATATCCACTGCCAAGTTTCACCTCTTATAAATGCCTTTGTAAATATAAAGATATTGGATCTGATCTGACATTGCCATTAAATTTATAACTGTTCTACTTATTTATTACCAACTTGATCTCACGATCGGTTGAAAAGGTTTTCTGTTGAACCTTATGAGAGCTGAGTTTATCTTTGATCCTTAGCCAGCCGGTGGGTCATCTTTAAACCATGACTATACATGTAACGTCATGCACATGATGTTGGACATCAACCAAAGCTGTAGATTATAATTCAAAAAAAATTTAAAAATATCAATTTAAATATTAATTTATATGATATATGAGTTATTAATTTTTATGGAATAAAATTTTTTTGAAGGTTTTACTTGTTAATTTTTTTCGTTTCACTTTATTTGAAGTTGTCAGTAAATAGTCTAAAATTGTCAACCAGCTTATCCCGAATATTTCAATTTTGAGGTTAATGATCGACAATCAATAATAGAGTAGTAATTGACGAACGGCCTTTTAATGAATTACAGGCGCAAGTGTTATTCTCGTCGTCTACTCTTAGTTAGGAGAACGGAGAGCCTTTACCAAGCAAATAGGGTAAAATCAACTTCCAAAAAAAAAAAAAATGAATATTATACATATTTTAGCCTGGGAATCTTATTAAAAAACATCAAATAACGAAATCTAAACATTGTATATGTTAATAAAAAGATAATAACTTACTAATATAAGGGTTGATATTTAATAATTAAAATTAAAATTGGTATTCTTAATAGTGTATTCGTGTATATATATATAATTAAGTAGTTATAAATTTAGAGCAAAAGGAGGGTGGGAGAACAAACAACATGTGCTATAATTTAGGTCATGACGACTGTATTGTTCACCAAATCGGAAGGTGGGAATAAAATTATGGGAGAGAGGGAAAAAATAATAATAAAATACTCAAGAGCTTGATCAGTTGGTATATATATATATATTTGATTTTTTAAAGTATGATAAGTGAAAAAGTGAATCATACTTTCAATATGTAGGAATATTTATTTGGGTCAATATCCCACTTGCCCAAAAGGCTCCAAAACAATTTTTTTAAAAAATATTAGAACATTCTTTGGTTGAAAATAATAGTATTTTATATATATGGCAGGAGAATATTATTTGGCCCCCTCAATTAAGATTAATTAAGAGCTAAATCAGCATGTTTACTGTGTGATGTATTGATGGTGTGCTGTTATTGGATTTTGTGTAATCTCTTGGAGGTAGGCCTCCATATACCTAGATAAGAATATATTTACTTTAAATTTGTTTATTAATTAAATTTTGAATATGTGCGATTCTGTCTCTCAAATATCATTTGCTAGATGCAGTTGCAACGTGTTGCACAACTTCCCCTCGGTATAATTTATATGCGCTTTTAATTATCTTAATCCATATATATATATATATCCCTTGCATTCATGAACCTTGTGCTTGTTTTTGGATAAATTACAAATTTTTTCACTTTTGGTTTGATGCATGCAAATCTGAATTTTAACTCTCTTTTCGAACGATATAATCGACAATAAACTTTAGCAAACCAGATAGACTTTGATAATGGTTTTGGAGTGTTCAAAATTAATTCTTTACACAAACTATGGTGTAAATATTATATCTAGTAGAAGTAATTAAAAATTATTCGCATAAACACTAATGTATTTTAATAGTTATTTAAAGAATCTAGAATTTACAATCATTTTTTTAGCTTCTACTTCTCTTTTAACTAAAAATAAAAGTAAAAGTTATGACAAAAACACAACAACCTCAAACTAAACCATTATACTCGCGCTAGCTACTTTCCCTAAACTTTCTTCCCTACACTTTTACTAGTTAGGCAAATATTCTTACACAAAACTTATTGATTTTTCATGTCCAATATTTAACAAAGTCCATCTTAGTAGTTTTCAAATTTTAATTAGTTGAGTTTATTAAGATGAAAACCTAAATCATGATACTTGTCCCAAATATAAAATGAAAGATTTCTGTATATCAGCTATCATCTTTTAGTACTATCCGTAGGAAATATAGTTTTTAGTTTTAGATTAGCTTTTTAACAATTTGATCCGTGAAAAATTGCAATTTTGTATTGTATGGCATAAATTTTTAGTATAAACAATCATAAGTTAAAATATTGAAAAATTAATCTTATATTAACATTGTATATTTCTTATTGGTAAAAAAAAATAGCAGTTTATTAAGAATTAACTTTTATTTCTTATTAATGGGATTTGAATTATATGAATTTTTTTTGTTCATATATTGACAATATACAGTCCTAAACTTTTCTTTTTTTTTTTTTTTTTTAATGAGGATTGTATTTAAAAATAAAGAAATGGTATAAGCATCAATACAATTGACTTCACGATATATGAGATTAAACTTTTAACTGAGGCCGATTCTATTAGTAAAATCTGATGAAACTCAGGAAGAAAGATGTATTCTATGACTCATTTTTGAGAAAATTCCTCCGTACACCAAATATTGAGTATGCAAAAGCTCTTTTGAAAAAATCCCTACAATTGATGAAATTCAATCAATTGAAAGGCGAAAACATGTAGCACTGAGGCCACCAAAATCTTACATAGAAAACAATCTAGTGGAACCCAAATTAACTTCAAGATACAGTTTGATGGAACAAAAACAACCTCAAAAAGTGGAAAACTACCTCTATTATTTCAAATTACAACCAATATAAACTAGACACATCATCAAAATGCACATATGATGGTAGTATACACAAATAACATATCAAGAGAGAGTCGGATGAGGAAACTATTGTCCTTATAACAAATACAACAGTTAAAACAATAAACAACCACGCAAAGCCTAGAAAAACACCAATCCCAAGCCCATCAAGATGAGGCCACCTCAACGTTGGAAAGGCGAGATCTATGGTCAACAACTCCGATCTGGGAAACCCACCCTCTTCAAGCAACATATACCCCACTCCATAGTAGATCGAGTGATGATAACTCAAGATGAAGATTTGAGGCTAGTAAACCAATGTCACACCAAATCTTCGGCATCCACCTCTTTTCTCTCTCCTCACCTCTCTCTCTCATGTCCTAAACGTATTTGTTGACACTTAAAGAGCAAAAAAGGAATATCATGATAACTTTATAAAAGATATTTCAGTTAAATTAATAGCCTTCCGCAAATTTAGTCTCTTAATGATATGAAGGTTGAATTTGGATAAAGGGCTGACTTAAACTTTTTTTAAATATATACAACAGTGTTAAAATAAATAAATTTAAATCAAATGGTTATGTTTATGCCACTTACCCTCGTATAAAAAAAATTGTATGACCAGACCTTGTTCCAATAATTTTCAAGTGAAAACTAAAGATTATACTAGTGGTAATCATCATGACAATTTTTTTCCCTCTAGTTACAGGCCAGAAGTCATCATAATGTGGCAATGTAAATTTTTACATGAACTTCATAATATTTGTCACACTACAAAGTATCATTTCAGTACTTCAAAATCAGTTGCAGTCAGCATTACATATTGGGCATTGAATAAAATTGGCCTTACGAGTTATCCCATGGGGTTAGTTTGAAGAACCTTTTCATACGAGGACTTGTGGTACCAAAGCCTTACAGCACAACCCAACACTTTCTAGTGGTAGAAGATTTAAGTCCTTTTCCAAAGAATTGGTACTTGACATTTTTACTTTGTATCAAGTATGCGTACATATTCCTTTCTCTTCCTCTAACGAATGATGTGATGATCACTTACGAGTCTCATAAAATAAATTCTCTTCTCCATAAGGACTCTCTCACTTTCAACACCCTTGAATTTGATGATTGGATTGAAAAAGGATCGAGTTGGTTTTTCAGATTGGACACATTGCACAGGCTCCTATTTAGATCGATGGGACGTGAAAATCGCACACTACGCCAAACATCATATATTATAAAAGCGTAATTATAAACATATAACTGAGTATATTATAAGGTATGAAGTTTAAATTTTTTTATTATGAAATTTAATTTTAAAAAATTGCTACCTAAGCTATATATACTATCCTATTTGACTGTACAAAACAGGTAAGTTTTTAGAACCAATTAATAAAGTAAAAAAAAATCCTATAAACGTGTAAAAATAAAAACTAAAATTATAGGCAAATTAATTTTAAGTTGTACTATTTATTCGAGGGAAAAAAAAAAGAAGCAAAACGAATTCGAATATGTATTAGTAACGAATATAGAGCACAACTAATAGGAAATTTAAGTTCAAATTGTTCACTGATTAGCCAAAAAAAAAAAAAGTTCAAGTTGCTCAAACACTGTTTTATTATTTTTTTTCCCTTGCTTTTCCCAGTTCAAGTTGCTGAACATTTTTATTCTCAAATTAACAGATATAATTTAGATTACACTAGACAGTTACGCCACGCAATGTATATAAAACAAAACCTTATATTTCTAAGTTTTTTTCCAATCAAAATGTTATTAAGACCTTTCATCTTCAGTTTGCTTCCACTTTTCCTTTTAATAATTGGTTTTTGTTACTATTTTTTTTTTTCAATATTTTTCCATCTTGAAGTGGAATATAATAATGTCTGACATGATCTGAATTATTTTTCCTTTTAAGGTGCTGATACTTTGCCTATTCATCTTGCATAAGTTCTGCAATGAGAGCCCGCAATTTTGATGCTCTCTCCTTTTCGCCTTTTTTTTTTAATTATTATTTTCTATTTATTAATTTTAAATTAATTTAATAAACTTTGTTGGGTTCTACAGTCAACCCCATATACAAAATCCGAACCTGTAAGTCAATTATCTCCCACTTGGGAACCATATCATGGGCTCGACCTCCAAAACATTTTGGATGCCTAATAATGTAAAGTTTAGAATAATTTTTTTTTTTGCTGAATAAAGTTAGAATTATTTAATTCTAGGGAATTAGAGTGCTAAGATTCTAAGGCAAAAAAAAGTACCAGGCTACCAGCTAATGTGGTCAGTGGATAGGGTCGGTTCAAAAAAGATTTTTCGACCTGTTATTCAGCGAACTTGAGTTTGCCATTTTTATTTTTATATAAATGTTGATTGTGCATTCTTTATATTATATATATATGTATGTGTATATATGCAAAGATTGTAGAAAACAAAAATGTAATATTAGATAAAATAAAATAATCAATTAGTCCAATTCTCACAACTTAAACCTATATATGAAATAATTGCCATTGATCGTCACGAACATATATATATTTATTATACGACCAAGCATTACAAAATAGTGTTGTCTATTTTTGAGATTTTATTTTTAAAAGTTACAATTCAACCATACAATTTGATTTCATTTAAAAAAAAAAAAAAATCTTTCCCATATCAATAGTTAAATAAGATAAATATGTTCATATTTAATATTTATCCTTCAAAAATTATAGGATACTATGCAATATATCGGAACTACTGGTATGAATGTGTTTCGATTGTTAGATCAACAAAAGAAGACAATAAAAGGATTAAATTAACTCGAAGTTTGGATAAGGACATTCACGTTGCTTCATGCTTGATTTTAGCTATCGTTGTAGCAAAACTTATTTAAGCTGACACCTATTAGTTTCGGGATAAAATCCATTTCATGCCTCAGTTTTGCGCAAAGACTATCAGTGAAGGGATTAATTTGCAAAGAAAATATATTTTAGGGTGTCAAACTGTAATTTTCAATAATAAAAAAAGTTATGAAGAAAAACTTTTGAAATTAAAAGGAAGGTTTCTAGAATTAACATAGTTAATCTTTTTTAACTTTAAGATAGGAGATTTGAACTCTACATTTTAGAATGGAGTTAAATATAGAATTACTATTAAACCATATGTTTGTAATCAGATAATCATGTTGATTATATATGATGAAATTTAAAACAAGTGATTTCTTTAATTTTAATCTCATAGGTAGAGAGAGAGAGAGAGAGAGAGTAATTGTGAAATCATATGTCAAATTTCACTTTCTAACTTTTTAGAGAATTGGTAATTTCATTGTATGCGATTCTCTCATCACCAACTAGCTAATAGGTGAGAGGCCCTTCCCTAGCAGATTCCTCTTTTTAATTCTTAGCTTATAGGGACATAGTCCTTTCCAATTGTTATTTTCCTACTAAAGGTAGGTTTCTATGCGTTGTTCACCCGTATACCGTTAAAAACTCCACTTTCTATCTGACTTCTGTGTTAAGAATATTGTTAAATTTACGATTCTCTCATCTCAAATGTTTGAGCTAAGAGATGAGCAACTACTATTGGCTTTTCATCTCTAGCATTTTATTTTGTATATATGCAAATAATTTTAATTGGATAAATAATACAGTGAATCACATATTTTTCTCTTTTTTATTTTAGCAAATTACCGAATTAACTGACAGTGAAGAAAATAACAGAATTTACTCGGCATGTTATCAGTTGATATAGTCAGATGTACTCCAAAAAATGATGTTTCTCAATTAATTTTAGTACTGTACGAGTTTACTTATAAACAACTATTTTTTCAGTCCAAAAATTTTTCATCTTAAACTTTTCTTGAATCATATCAACCAAAATTCAGCCAATTATCCAAAACTCTCTTTTAGAAAGTTGATTGAAGGTGAGTGATTTGATTTGAGGGGCAAATTCAAACTAATTAGGAAGTGCACAATTGCAAAGATGGTTCAGACTCAAGATAGAGTGCCATATTTGTTCTAGTCATAACGAATATAGGCGATAGGACAACGACAATAATTGTTATTTCTAATTAAACTATAATATATATATATAAAGGCATATAACTTCTTCATTCTAAGAAAGATATATATATATATAATTAACATTACAATAATTTTGGATAATAAAGGAACATAATCTAGAGCACCGAGAGTACTCCGGCGCCGATCATGGCATACATGAGTGATCACAACTATTTTATTTAAAAAAAATTTCCGATTTAATGGGGGCCATGTTTTTGATTCCAAATACTTATAAGATCACATGTACTGCCTTCGCATTATTATCCTACTTTTATAAGTTCCGCATGCAACCTCAATTTTCTGTCCCTTATATGGTCATTCTCCAACATCTAAATTTTCACTTTTGTATCGATTATACAAAACACACACACTTACTTGATTATCAACATTTGGTGCACAAAACATTGCATGAACTTCATGTGCTTTTCTTACCTAGTTTCCAAATTTCTGGTCATATAAATTCAGTTTTTAAAAATTAAAAAAAAAAAAAAACAAACAAACATTGCGTAACCCCCAAAAGAGGGAGTATAAACGTTGCCAAATAATGTGTCTGTGTGCATGATTAACATCCATCTTCAATGATAGAGATGAAATGTACGTATATCGTGCATGCGCGTTCTTCATGTTCTTATAAGAAAGCAAAATGTAGAGTGGAATATATGGAGGAGGAATCTCGAAATATTTGCGCGCATGTGTGTGTGTGTGTGTATTTATATATTGGAAGAGTAAAGTTGAACTGATCTGAAATTGTATTGTTAGAAATACGAAAGAGAGAACAGCTGAGTACAGTATTCAGAAAACAGTCTTACTCTAAAGCATTGTTCCAAAAATATAATGCCGAGACGGTAACAGAAGAAATGTACGTTTGTATTAGCACTAGCAGTTCATGATTCTCAGTTTGATGCCCACACATTGACATTAGAAACAAGTACAAGAAGAAAGTTTCTCCCTGTAATAGTTACATAAAAGATTTTTAATTCTAGCTAGGGATATTCCCAAGCGAGTTTTAAATTTTTTGTGTGCAAATTATATTATTAGTCCAAGTCCATTTGTCATCTTTCAGGAGGAGATAGAAGGCCCCAAGATGCTTTACGACGTTGCTTGCTTAAAAAGAGATGAAAATTGTTACTTTGCATTGTTGAGATAAATTGGCAGATTTTGATATTTTTAGGGAAAAAATTATCAATGAGACGTAGAAGAAAATGTTAGCTAATTAATTATAAACTTAGGGCTCGTAACAAGAAGAGTTTAAATTGAGAAAGTCTTAATATTTTATCTTGTGTTGCTTATTTCCTGTCATCTTCCAATTCTTGTAGAGTGTTTTTTTTAGCCCGCTTATGCTTTTAAATTGTAAGACCTTTTTTTTTTCTTTTTTGACTTTTGTTAATAAATTTTTCCTATTGGAAAAAAAAAAAAAGTCGAACTGTCATCCTTTGTTGTGAATCTTTTTATTAATATTAAGAAGCTTTATAATTTCTACAATTTTTGAAATACATTCAACGGTTTGATATAGAGCTTTATCCCTCGGGTATTCTTTTCTCTATTAATATTGTATGTACTCGTTACAGTAATAACATTGTAGATTCTCCAATATTAAGTTAATCGGCTTGTTAAATAATAACATATATAAGCCGTCTGATGAATCTTGTTTAAAGTCAAGTCTCATAAAGTCAACTCAGGCGTACTTATGAGCATTAATAACTATACATACATGTGTGATTAAATGATGCACGAAAGTAAAATCAGTTTCGTAACGAAAAGAAAAATATGTAGGAGCAGCATCAATGTTAAATACTACTATTAATAAAATATGAACTTTATATGTAGATTTTATAGTATGAGACTTATTTTTTATTAATATATGATATTTAGTATTATCGATGCTTTTGATAAAAATCCATGTTAATTGTATAAAGACTAAAGTTATGAGTCAGCCCTAGCTACTCTTTTGGTTTTTAATATCATATCATATGCCATATGTTAGTAAATAAATTCTTGAAAGATTGGAAAAGAGCATAGCAAAAGGTCAAAACACACATTGTGCAATCAAAGCACAAAAGACTAGTGGTGCATTTGGTATCAAATTTGTATTCTATTGCGTTTAAATGTAATGTAATTTTCAGTCAAACGCAAAAGTTTTATATTCAAATACAATACTTTTTAATTGAACTATGAAAATAATTACTATTCATTTGTTTTGTGAAAACAATTATTTATTAAGCTTTCAAATTTTTCATTCATATTATACTCTTTTTCTCTCTAACTTTTTTATCTATTTTTATCAATTACATCAATTTTTCAACTCTAAAATAAAATTTTAAATATTTTTCATCCAAATATATATTTTATTCAAATACAAATCAAATATTTTTTATTCAAATATAAAATACATTCTTAAAATTATATTACCAAACACCTAAACTAGGAACCTTTATGTTTCGCGCAAGTCCAATGAGAACCAAAAACAAAAGTTTTTGGAAGAAAAAGCCGCCGGACCTTGGAACTACTTGTATCATGAAGGGAAAACAATTTCAGTTTGTTTTATTTTTGTTCTTTTCTAAGCTTTCCTATTAAATTCATAGGTTGGTGGAAAAATAGTAAAACATGATGTTCAATAGGCACGGCTGGTTCTTGTCGGTTTAAACAAAAAAGGGGAAGAAAAGAAAAGAAAAAATCATCCTGTATTTGAGTAGTGAAGAGGCTTTTTGTGTTGTAATAATTTCAACTTTTATGAACCAAAAGTGAACGTGACGCGTGGGGTGTTAACATAGACAGCCGGACGTTGGTGATGCATTTGACGCAACAAAAATGGACTCACGATCATGATCGTCATGTCCTCCTTCTTTACTAGGCATGCTGCATAAAGTAAAATACAAAGATGACATCCATACACATAGGCCTGAAAAATCCAATTCTAATTAGAAATTAAAACTGAATAAATGTTTGAGAAACAGAGAAAAAGAGCGAGTTTCTTTTTGTTGTTGTTGTTTTTTTGTTTTTTGAAAATTTAGATTGATTGATATATTTTGATCATTTAATTTAATAGATAATTAAATTTTTTTTATTTAATAAAATAGGTATTTATTATTTTTTCAGATTTAATCAATCATTGATTAATTGTTAGTAAATCAGTAATTAATTAAAAAAATTAGTAATTAACATTATGATCAATTAATGATTAACGATAATTTAACTAATTAGTGATTGATCATTAAGAAAATTGATTAATCATTTTTAAAAAAATGACATTTTAACTAATTTTAAAAAACTTAAGTTAATTATCAAAAAAAACTTAATAAAAAAAATGTTATTAAGCTATGAATCCTTTTTTAAAATGAAAACTCAATTTGAATTTCAAAAAAGATTATAAAGTGAGTTAATTTCTTTCTTTAAAAAAATTATTAGCAACTGTCAGTGCAGTTTGAAATTTAAGATTAAAGGCACTCTAGGGTGTGATTTTCCCACCAATAAAAAAAAAAAAAAAGGGTAAACTTGGTGTTATTCTGGGAAAAAAAATTATGGCTAGAGCAGCCATGAATACTATCGGAAGAACAACATTTCACCACTGTTAATTTCTGAAGTTACCCACAGAATTATTTATCGTAGTTTAAAAATAAAACTGCTTAATTAGAAAGAATATATCCCTATTTAGAGGGATAAAAAATGATGATTAATTGGTGATATCCATAACCGAGTTTTTGTTTTTGTTTCTGTTTTTTTTTTTTTTTTTGTATATATATATTTTTTGGTTAAATTTCCCTAACTGAGTTGAATAGAGTCAAAGACGCCTTTTGATGTTCAACAACCATTGATGATACAAATTTTGCAGCTTAATTACATAATCCGTATGTATAGTCAACGTACCAAATTATCTTAGGATAAAAATATGCATAGATACGCACACATATATAGAGACTATAAATGCTAGGCCTATTTGATATCATATATAGATAGTACTTTCATGTAGTTAAACAAAAATCCCATTGTTGGCAGAACCATTTCGAAGAGAAATGTCAGTTTTCTTGGCTTTTTCTTCGGATTCATCCACGACAACCATCGACAAACTGACTTGATCTTTCTCTAATTTCCCTGCTGCCATGAGTCGTTTCGTGGACTTGTAGTACACAGCTTAAAGAATCAGTTGGGCCAACCCAAACAACGTTCCAAGCCCATTGGGTATCTAATCCGAACGGCATGGGCCCACAAATTTGTTTCCTCTACGGTTGATGTTATAATTTAAAATGTACATTTTGAGGGTAATCCTACAAATCATCATGTATTAAAAAAAAAAAAAGGGGGGATAAATTAGTGCGACAACTAGTTTTGAGAATTACTATCATGATGGGGTCAAAACGGATAAGAGCATGAGTAGTCCATACGAGACCATTAACAAAAGTGGCAAGAGAGAGTTAAAATGATAGAAACTCCATGCTCTTCGTTGTAATCACAAGTTTCTGGTATATACATATCAAAATTAGTTGTACTATTCGTCAATTTTCAAACTGATCACAAGAAAATTAGATTAAAAAAAAGAAGGGCATCTTATACATTTATGATAAATTGATGTCTAAATAATGTAAATCTCATATAATATCAGTGTTCAATTTAAAAACTCGTCTACAAAACTTTATTTATAAAATCACATGTATAATGACACTACTGCCTTTAATAAAAAGAGTGTATCATAAATATTGCAAGATTGAAAATGTCGATTATGTTCATATGCAATATACAAATATGGTTATTATATCATAAATATTGGACATTGGAAAAAAAAAATTAAACAAACTAAATAAAGATTGTAGTTTTATGATAATTTTAGTCATCAATATAAACGTTGTCAAACTCTATATGATAATCAGGAACATCAGCATACAAATGGCAACTTTCTGATGTTTCAAAATATAAACACAAGTTTAGAAGACCAATTATAATGGCAAGTGGTGAAGAATACGTCACGATGGCAAAGAATGTTGGAATTGTTTAACATAATAATATTTCCTTTCGTTTCAGTTTTCTCTATTCTTTCTTTACCAGATACTCAACTGAGTTCTTATGTTCTTTCTGTAAAATTTCTAGTTTTGCTTACTGGAAATTTACGTGAGGCTTGTCATATCCTGAGAGCGATTTACTACTGAAACCCAAAGCAATCTCTATGGAGAGGGGGCAAATAATGCTTTAAAGAAAGCGTATTTTTTTACGTGTTTCAAGTCTCCAATATTTTCTTAACAATTTTAAAGCGTTATTTGATGGAGACCGAAACTACTACTGCCACCATCAAACTGATGAATCAAGATTTGATCAGACTGGATCGTTTTGATGGAACAAACTTTACTCGTTGGCAAGACAAATTGAAGTTTTTATTGACTGCATTGAAGATTTTCTATGTTCTTGATCTGGATTTGCAACCAATTCCAGAGCCCACTGACGAAGACTCTGAAGAATTGAAGGCTGAACGCAAGAAGCGTGTTGAAGACGAATTCATATGTCGCGGCCACATTCTCAATGCTTTGTCTGACCGTCTGTATGATCTCTACATAGATACTGCATCTGCAAAAGAGATTTGGACTGCACTGGAATTCAAATATAAAGCAGAGGAGGAAGGTACCAAAAAGTTCCTAATTTCGAAATATTTTGATTTTAAAATGGTTGATGATAAACCTATTCTATCTCAAGTTCATGAATTGCAAGTTATTGTTAACAAACTGAGGGTTGTGAAAATAGATCTTCCTGAGTCGTTTCAAGTTGGTGCAATTATTGCAAAATTGCCATCGACTTGGAAAGGCTATAGAAAGAAGATTCTGCACAATTCCGAAGATTTTTCTTTGGAACAGGTTCAGAAACATATTCGAATTGAGGAAGAATCAAGGACACGAGATAAGAATGACAATTCTTATCTTGGCACCTCCAAAGCCAATGTTGTTGACAAGCCTAATCCCAAGAAGAACAACCACAAGAAAGGAAATTTTCTGGGTCCTAAAAAGGATAAAGAAAAATTCAAGAAAAACAACAACAAGAATTCCAAAAATTGTTTTGTTTGTGGCAAACTAGGGCATTATGCTCGAGATTGCAGGTACAAAAAGACCCCAAGAGATGAGGCAGTAAATTCTGTCAAAGAAGAAAAAGAGATTGTCGCTACTGTGAGCGAAATTAATGCTGTCCATGGAAAAGTTCCTGGATGGTGGTATGATACTTGTGCCACTATTCATGTTTGCTATGATGGGTCGTTGTTCAAAACCTATCAAGAAGTTGTTCAAATGGGAAATGAAGTTCGCTCCAAAGTGATTGGCAAAGGGAATGTGGAACTCGTTTTCACTTCGGAGAAGAAAATTACCTTAACTAATGTACTTCATGTTCCTGATATGAATAGAAATTTAGTTAGTGGGGATCTTTTAGGAAAACCTGGTATTAAATCTGTGTAGGAATCGGGCAAGTTAATTTTGTCCCGAAATGGTGTTTTTGTTGGGAAAGGCTATTCGAGTGAAGGAATGGTCAAGCTTTGTACTAATGACAATAACAATAATAAAAATGTTGCTTCTGCTTATATGGTTGATTCTGTTTCATTATGGCATAGTAGATTAGCATATGTTGGAATTTCTACTATGAAAAGGATGATTAAATGTGGATTATTTTCATGCGATGTTGATAATTTTAAAAAATGTGAAATCTGCATTAAATCAAAAATGGTAAAGAAACCTTTTCATAGTGTCAAAAGAACATCTCAATTATTAGATCTTATACATACAGATATTTGTGAGATGAATGGTATGTTAACAAGAGGTGGTAATAGATATTTTATTACCTTTATTGATGATTGTTCTAGATTTACATATGTCTATCTACTTAAAACCAAAGATGAAGCTTTTAATGTATTTAAAGCTTACAAAGCAGAAGTTGAAAATCAATTGGGAAGGAAAATAAAAGTTCTTAGAAGTGATAGAGGTGGTGAATATTTTCCAAATGATTTTAATATTTTTTGTGAAGAGCATAGTATTGTTCATGAGTGTTCAGCACCACGAACACCTGAACAAAATGGTTTGGCTGAACGGAAAAATCGAACTTTTCAAGAGATGATTAATGCTATGTTATTGCATTCTGAGTTGCCATTAAATTTATGGGGAGAAGCAGTACTTGCTGCATGTCATATTCTTAATAGAATTCCTTTAAAGAAAAATAAGATTTCTCCATATGAGTTATGGAAAGGAAGAAAACCCAATATAGGATATTTCAAAGTGTGGGGGTGTCTTGCTTATTACAAGAACACCGATCCTAAAAGGACCAAGTTGGGTCCTAGGGGGATAAGATGTGCATTTGTAGGATATGCTACAAATAGCAAGGCATATAGGCTATTGAATTTAGAGTCTAATGTGATAGTAGAATCTAGAGATGTGGAGTTTTTTGAGAACTTATTAACCTCTGGAAATAACTCTCAAAAAACATTGAATGAAGAATCTCAAGATAATACTCCTTCTAAGGTTGTTGAGCAACCCGGTGAGTTAAGGAAAAGCAAAAGAATTCGAAAAGAGAAAGGGTTAGGATCTGATGAAATAGATTCTCAACTTATTTCTTTTTACTTAGTAGAAGGAAGTAGAAACAATGTAATTAGGAAAATTCCTATTGTTTTACAAGTTGAGGATAATCCTAAAACTTATAAAGAAACTATGGCTTCAAGAGATTCTGCTTTTTGGAAGGATGCGATCAAAGATGAAATGGATTCTATTATGTCTAATCACACTTGGGAGCTTGTTGATTTACCACCGGGTTCTAAGCCCATTGGTTGTAAGTGGGTGTTTAGAAAGAAGTATCATACTGATGGTACTCTTAATACCTTTAAAGCTAGATTAGTAGCTAAAGGTTATCGACAAAAAGAAGGAATTGACTATTTTGACACATATGCACCTGTGGTAAGAATAACTACAATTAGAGTTTTGTTTGCTCTATCATCAATTCATAATCTTTATATTCATCAAATGGATGTGAAAACTGCATTTTTAAATGGTGATCTCGATGAGGAGGTTTACATGGAACAACCTGAAGGATTTATTCTTCACGAAAGTGAACATAAAGTGTGTTAGCTTGTTAAATCATTATATGGTTTAAAACAAGCGCCCAAACAATGGCATGAAAAATTTGATTCTACTGTTCTTTCAAATGGTTTTATACATAATACTTCTGATAAATGCTTATATACAAAGGTGTGTAATAAGTGTTATATTTTTATTTGCCTTTATGTTGATGATATGTTGATCATTAGCAATGATATGAAAGGCATAATAGAAACAAAGAGGTTTCTATCTTCCACATTCAAGATGAAAGACCTTGGACAAGTCGATACAATTCTGGGTATCAAGGTGATTCAAAATAGTGGGGGTTACACTTTAACCCAGGTCCACTACATTGAAAAAATATTGAACAAGTTCAGTCATTTAAAAATTAAGGAAGCTAATACTCCTTTTGATCCAAGCATAAAACTTGTAAAGAATGATGGAAGAGCGGTGGCTCAAATTGAATATGCTAGTGCTATTGGTAGTTTGATGTATACGGTGCAATGTACACGACCCGATATAGCATTCGCGGTTAGTAAACTAAGTAGGTTTACTAGCAATCCAAGTGTTGAGCATTGGAAAGCCATTAGTAGAGTTTATGGCTACCTTCTCAAAACAAAAAATCTTGGTTTACAATATTCTAAATTCCCTGCTATTTTAGAAGGATATACAGACGCAAGCTGGATATCGAGTGTAGGAGACAATAAGTCTACCTCAGGATGGGTGTTTACTCTTGGAGGAGCCGCAGTTTCTTGGAAATCTAAGAAACAAACATGTATTACCCATTCAACAATGGAATCGAAATTTGTTGCCTTAGCTGCAGTAGGGAATGAGGCTGAGTGGCTTAGGGATATTCTTCTAGAAATCCCATTAATTGGAAATAATTTATCTGCGATTTCTATACATTGTGATAGTCAAGCTACTCTAGCGCGTGCGTATAGTGAAATATATAATGAGAAGTCTAGACATATCAGTTTAAGACATGACTATGTGAGGAAATTAATCAAAGATGGAATTACTTCTCTCACATTTGTGAAATCCAGTCATAACCTTGCAGATCCTTTTACCAAACCTCTTACAAGAGAATTGGTTAGATCAACATCTAGAGAGATGGGGCTCAAACTCCTTGAATAAAGTTCACCAATGATGGCAACCCTACCTAACATTACGAAATGAGTAATTTAAGGTTCAAAGGGTACAAACAAGTCATTGATAAGTGAAGGGTATTCAGCACTAAATTAATATAGCCCTGTCTAGGATGACTAGTGCTAGTTGTTACAGTCTGAGGGATGAGTTTGATGAAACTCTTAATGAAGTTCAGTGTATAAGACAAGTATATTAAATGTAACAAGGATACTGAAAGAACTTCACCTATGTGAGCTTTGAGGTGGTGCCGCCTCAAAAGAGTTATGGAGTTTACTTTTTAAAAGTTCAAGAAAACAGGATGAGCACATGGCCATTAAAAGTGCTAAGCGAGTATTGTGTAGAATATAAGAACATATGGGTGTTTATATGTGTAGTATCACCGGTTTTTGTCAAAGGAATAGCTGGTTCAAAGTTTAAAGCTACCAGAAATTTCGACTTATACTTTGTGGTACTTACACTAAGGTAAAATTCAAATCGAAAGATATCTTACTCTATTCATAAAATATCATTATTGATATCTGGAAAATATTTTGCACTTATATTTAAAAAAGTGGGGATTGTTGGAATTGTTTAACTATAAGTGCAAAAAGATATGCTAAAGTCCCACATAAAGAGAAGATAAAGAGTTATAGCTCTTTATAAGAGAATACCTTTCTAGTGAACCAGTGATGTGGTAAGTGAAGGGACATGCCTACACAACTCGCACACGCACGCGCGCGCGTGCCGTGGGCAGTGAGGCTGTAGAGGCGCTTTTGGCGCTTATTAGGCGCACTTGGCACGTGACACGTGTCGCGTGGAGATTAAATGCTGCAATTAATATTTATTTATTTTTATTTTATTTTTATAAAATAAAAATAAAATAATTCAAATTTGAATTTCGAATTTATGAAAAGATGTGACTTTTCAGAATTAGCATTCAAATTTAATTTTTCTGAAAAGATGTGACTTTTCAGATTTAGCATTCAATTTTAATTTTTCTGAAAAGATGTGACTTTTCAGATATAGCAGCAATAAAATAACAACTGTTTGTATCAACAGTTGTATGTGTTGATGAATGGATGCCATTGAGTCTATATTAAGGGAAATCAGAAAACGTTTAACATAATAATATTTCCTTTCGTTTCAGTTTTCTCTATTCTTTCTTTACCAGATACTCAACTGAGTTCTTATGTTCTTTCTGTAAAATTTCTAGTTTTGTTTACTGGAAATTTACGTGAGACTTGTCATATCCTGAGAGCGATTTGCTACTGAAACCCAAAGCAATCTCTACGGAGAGGGGGCAAATAACGCTTTAAAGAAAGCGTATTTCTTTACGTGTTTTAAGTCTCCAATATTTTCTCAACAAAGAAGATACATATGATGCCAACAATGGTAGCCATCTATGAGTGTGGAGGGACTAAAGTGAGAGACAGAAAGGCTAGAAGTGCAGAGAAAATGACCTCAATAAGCACCACAAGTAGCACTTTGAGTCTTATTCGCTTGTTCGAAAATATCAAGAAGAGAATGATGTAGAAGATCTCGATGAAAAACCCTGCTACATTGATAGTTAGGACCAGAAGACGACTTGGTCGTACAATTGACAATGCTTCAAGGATCCAGACCATGCAATTTATTAGGGTTATGAGGTACGGTATCGGTGAGTATTGCTCCACCGATCCTTTCCTCCATATTTGAACAAAAGTTGGCTTAAAAATTGATTTCGATTTCTTAGCTCCTGTTTGAATCATAGGAAAACATTGCAGAAAGCTTTTTGAATATAATGCCCACAAAACAAGTTTCAAAAGGAGCACATGATTAGCACTACGATTAACTACATTAAGTTGGAATGGAATGAAATTTTTACGTTGAAATTTTTGTTGATTTTTCAAAAAAAAAAAAAGATAAAACTAAAATGAAAATTTTGGATTCAGACTCCAATTCTTAATTAACCTTAAAAAAAAAAACTACCATACTAAAACATAACTTAAGTTGATAATAACATTTATTAAATTATGTACCATATTTTATAACAAGTGTGCACAGTCTATATTATACAAAATTATTGTATGTGACCTTATTTGTAATTATTTGTGACTCAAGTCATGAATTTGGTTACTAATTAGGATCAGGATTATGGTTTTTTATATAATAAAGAAGGAAAAGAAGAAAAATTAATTATTCAAGCTTACCCCAGGGACAAGAACACACATTGCGCGATCAAAGCACAGAAAACTAAGTAAACTAGGAACCGTTATGTTTCACACAAGTCAAACGAGAACCGAAAGGGTAGTTTTTGGAAGAAAAAGCCGCCGACCTTGGAACCACTTGTATCATGAAGGGAAAACAACTTCAGTTTGTTTTGTTTTTGTTCCTTTTTAAGCTTTACTATTAAATTCAGAGGTTGGTGGAAAAACAGTAAAACATGATGTTCGATAGGCATGGCTGTTTCTGGTCGGTTAAAAAAAAGGGGGAAGAAAAGAAAAGAAAAAATCATCCTGTATTTGAGTAGTGGAGAGGCTTTTTGTGTTGTAATAGTTTCGACTTTTATGAACCAAAAGTCAACGTAACGCGTGGGGCGTAACATAGACAGCCAGATGTTGGTGATGCATTTGACGTAGCAAAAATGGACTCATGATCATGATCATCATGTCCTCCTTCCTTACCATACAGTCCTGAAAAATCCAATTTGAATTAGAAATGGTAACCGAATAAATGTTTGAGAAACAGAGAAAATGAGTGTGTTTCTTTTTTTTTTTTTTTTTTGAAAAAATAGATTAGGTGGAATATTTTGATCATTCAATTTAATAAATAACAGGCTAAATTTTTTTTTATTCAACAAAATAGTTATTTGTTATTTTTTTAAATTTAGTCAATCATTGATTAAATATTAGTAAATCAGTAATTTATTAAAAAAATTAGTAATTTATATTATGATCAACCAATGATTAATCATAATTTGATTAATTAGTGATTGACTATTTAAAAAAATTAATTAATTATTAAAAAAAAAAGGCATTTCAGTTAATTTTTAAAAACTTGAATCAATTGTTAAAAAAACTCGTTAAAAAAAAGGTTATTTAGCTATAAATCCTTTTTTTTTTTAAATAAAAACTCAAATTGAATTTTAAAAAAGCTTATAAAGTGAGTTAATTTCTTTCTTTCTATAAATTATTAGCAACTATTAGTGTAGTTTGAAATTTAAGATTAAAGGCACTCTAGGGTGTGATTTTCCAACCAATAATAATCAAGTTTTTGTCTCTGTTTCTCTTTTAGTTTTTGTTTTAGGGCCCGTTTGGGGGGCTGTTTCCAGCCTCCAAATTTTCACTTTTTTTCAAAACTTTCTTATTTTTTACTATTTACATCTCCAAAATGCTACAGTAAACTCCAAATTTTAAAAATTCATAACTTTTTGTATACAAGTCCAAATGAGATAAATTTTTTTTTAAATTGCATAGAATTGAACGAAACAATATCCATATTGATATTTTTTTTCTAAAAAAATTTTTAAAATTTTTTATTTTTTCACCTCAAACAGTTTTTTCTCCCAAACACATTCTCTAAAACAACTTTTTTCCAACTCAAAAATAACATCTCCAACATTCTCCCCCAAACTCCCCCTTAGTTTTTGTTTTAGTTTTTTTGTGTGTAAAATCTCCATAACTGAGTTGAATAGAGTCAAAGACGCCTTTTGATCTTCAACACACATTGATGCTACAAATTTTGTAGCTTAATTACATAATGCATATGTATAGTCTGCGTACCAAATTATCTTAGGATAAAAATGCATAGATACACACACATATGTAGAGACTATATATGCTAGGCTTTGTTGGGATCATATATAGATAGTATTTTCATGCAGTCAAACAAATCGTTAAATCCCAGCGTTGGCAGAACCGTTTTGAAGAGAAATGTCAATTTTCTTAGCTTCTCCTTCTGATTCGTCCACGACAACCATTGACAAACTGACTTGATCTTTCTCTAATTTCCTTGCTGCTATGAGTCGTTTTGTGGACTTGTAGTATACAGCATAAAGAATCAGCTGGGCCAATCCAAACAACGTTCCAAGCCCATTGGGTACCTGATCCAAACGATTGATATTATAAAATAAAGTGATTTTAACGGAGGAAAACGTAGAAATAGCACTTTAGCGCACACGTTAAAAGATTTTTACCATATGATTTATATTTTTACTCTGAAAACACATTTTATTTGATATTATAAGAGAATAAATGTCTTAAAATTATTAAAAATGAGTTAATATTTAAAAGATATACTCTTTTTAGGACATTCCTCAAAAAACTCTATTGTAATATGAATAGAATTGTGAAAGCTACCACTCAAATACATGTTTATGTTTTTTTGCTCTCTCTACTTGTTTGGATTTTAGACAGTTCATATTTATGTAATTTGAGGTAAAAAAATTAAAACTATTATAAGTGGGGCAATAATTTAAAATGTACATTTTGAGGGTAATCCTACAAATCATCATGTTAAAAAAAAAAAAAAGGGGGGTGGGGGGGCGGCGCGGCGGTGGTGGGGGTGGGTGGATGGATAAATTAGTGCGAGAACTAGTTTGAGAATTACTATCATGATGGGGTCAAAACGGATAAGAGCATAAGCAGTCCAAACGAGACCATTCACAAAAGTGGCAAGAGAGAGGTAGAATGGTAGAAACTCCACACTCTTCGTCGTAATCACTAGTTTCTGTTACATACATATCAAAATTAGTTGCACTCTTCGTCAATTTTCAGACTGATTACAAAATAATTAGATAAAAAAGAAAGGCATCTTTTACATTTGTGATAGATTAATGTCTAAATAACATAAATCTCATATAATATTAGTGTTCATTTTAAAAACTGTCTATAAAACTTTATTTATAAAATCACATGTATAATGACACTATTTCCTTTAATAAAAATAGTGTATCATAAATATTGCAAGATTGAAAAGGTCAATTATGTTCATATACAATATACAAATAAGGTTATTATATCATAAATATTGGACATCTAAAAAAAAAATACTAAATAAAGGTTGTAGTTTTATGATAATTTTAATCAACGTTGTCACACAACACAACTCTCTATGATAATCAGGAACATTAGCATAAAAATGGCAACTTTCTGATGTTTCAAAATATAAACACAGGTTTAGAAGACTAACCATAATGGCCAGTGGTGAAGAATACATCACAATGGCAAAGAAGATACATATGATGCCAACAATGGTAGCCATCTTTGAGTGTGTAGGGGCTAAAGTGAGAGCCAAAAAGGCTAGAAGTGCAGAGAAAATGACCTCAATAAACACCACAAATAGCACTTTGAGTCTCATTTGCTTGTTCGAAAATATCAAGAAGAGAATGATGTAGAAGATTTCGATGAAAAACCCTATTGCATTAATAGTTAGGACCAGAAGACAGCCTGATTGCACAACTGGTAATGCATAAAGTAACCAAACCATGCAGTTTATTAAGGTTGCGAGGTAAGGTATTGGTGAGTATTGCTCCACTGATCCTTTCTTCCATATTTGAACAAAAGTTGGCCTAAAAATTGATTTAGATTACTTAGCTCCCGTTTGAATTACAGAAAACACTATAAAAAGTTTTTTGAATATAATGCCCAAAAAACAAGATTCAAAAGGAAGATTTAAACGCACATGACCAACCCTACAATCAAATAAACTAAATTGGAAAAGAATGGAATATTTATGTTGAAGTTTGTTGATATAATTATAATTTTTATTGATTTTACAGAAAAACATGAAATTGATATGAAAATTTTAGGTTTGGACTCCAGTTTCAAACTAATCCTAAAAAAAAAAAAAAAAAAACTATTGTGCTGAAATATGACTTGAGTTGACAATAACATTTTTTAGATAAGTACCACATTTTATGATAGTGTGCACAGTCCATATTATATAGAGTTATTGTATGTGACCTTAACTGTAATTATTTGTCACTCAAGTCATGAATTTGGTTACTAATTAGGATTAGGATTATGATTTTTTATATAACAAAGAAGGAAAAGAAGAAAAATCAATTCATTAAGCTTACGCCGGCGACAACAAGAAGAATAGTGAGATGATATTTCCTGCAAACATGCAAAATTTAATATATATTAGAACTAGAAATCAAAAGAAAAGGCCAAAAAGATAATAACAAATATTTCTATATATATATATACACATATATTTAATTTTCCTAACAACAACAAGAAATAATGTGAAGCTATAAGGAAAGCGTAGATACACTAATTTTTTCCTTATTATGTAAACAGAAATTAAGGTACTAATTTGGTTAATTACCAACCTATGATACCAACGACTGTTCTAGCAGCCTCAGCAGAAGCCATCATTAGGAGTACTATATCTGATGACGAAGAGGAAATCAGAACGAGCTAAAACATTATTTAGAAGGGCCAAGTTAATTGGTAGCTAGTGGTCGATTGAGAATAATATTAACACACACACACACACACACACACACACACACACACACACACACACACACACATATATATGTATAATTACTTGTCCAAAGCAATACAAAAATATAATAAGGAATTAAATGCAAGTTGAGAGCTTATAATAAAAAAATTAGTCCACTTCCCCGTGACTTCTTGGCCCTTTTAATAAGTGCGAACATATGCTGGGGTCAATTAATGTAAGATGCAAAATTATTGGAGGAAGTTGTAACTATAGACCTATATTATATGTATATATATATATTTATATATATAAATATGCGCGCACACAAATATATGCAGACTATATTTTTATGAGTGGAGTCAAAAAGAAGGCAAGAAGAAGTAAAATATCGCTTTCTTTTTTGTTTTAATTTTTTGTAGAAAATGTATAATTTTATATTGCTTTGATACCATGTGAGGTACAGAATCAATATCAAAGAGTGGTCGATCTAATTTCTATATACTAGCTAGCTTGTAAAAACTTATTAAAGGTCAAAACAGGTTAAAGTAATAATAATAATAACAATAATAATAAAGTAGCTATACCGCTTGCAATGGCACTGTAATAGAAGGGCGACTAGCCAAAAAACAAAAAAAAAAAAAAAAAAAGAAGAAGAAGAGGGAGATTGATAATGAATGGATTTTTATAGTATAATAATATTATATAGAAATGAAGGCTAGCTCCTCAACTTGTTGATAAGTGATTTAGAGTAGATTCACCAGCTATATAGAATTTGTAGTAAATATAGGAAACAAATTTACTTAAAATATATATATATATATATATATAGAGTCTAGTTTTCGAAGTCATAGGTGAGCCTTTTTTTTTTTTTAAGAAAGTAACATATTAGCTTCAAGCTTAACAATTGAAGATTAAAAAAAAAAAAAAAAGAGAGAGAGAGAGAGAGAACATAATACACCTTTCAATTGTTGACATACGGTATAATTTAGACGCATATAGAATCAATAATGAAGATGAATGGTTATTAGTGAATAAAATATTTCAAATCGATCCCTCCTTTTAGTTGGCCAGATTAAAATAAAAATTATCTATATATGTGATTTCTGATTATTGGTACCTTTTTCTTTAATGAATAATAAGGAGTCACTCTTCTTAATTATCAAATATTGTATTATTAAAGAAATGTTGAGATCACTCTCTTTATTGCTCTCCTTCTCACTTTCCAAGTTTTCTTTGTGTTTTTCACATTTATCCAAATAATATAAATAAATAAATAAATAAAACAAAGTCCAGCAATAGTCCAAAACTTTTAACTTTATTACTTGACTTTCTTCTTAAAAACGAAAATAAGGGAAACAATTTATTATTTATAATTATAAAAAATTCTCCATTTGTTTTTTTTTTTTTTTGAAAAAATCATTTGTTTTATTAGATAATAATGTTTTAAAAGGTAATAATATTTTAATTTTGAGATTGAGTTGGATGTCGTAAGTAGTTTATTCTATTTATTAAAAAAAAAAAAACTAAAAGTTGAATGATTAGACTAGTACGTATTTATTATTGAGTGAATTATATTCATTGATTAAAACTAATGACCTTAGTCTTCTTTTAATTTTTAAAAAGATTACAGAGACATCATAATTATTAATTAATTATGAATTTAATTGTTAGTTTTAGGACTGACAATTTGGGTCACGACACGACAATACGATAAGAAACCCGCACGAAATTAGAGGGTTTGAGTTTTTTTTAAATGGGTTTGGGTCAAAACGGGTCGAACCCGTCAAACACGATTAAATAAAGGATTGAACCCGCACGAACCCACCAACCTGCAATTGACACGAAATAACCCGTTTAATAAATGAGTCATATATGAGTTAACACGAACACAACTCATAAATTACCCATTTATAATTTTTAATATATATTATATAAATTTTAAAGTTTAAAAATTTAAAATTCAAAATTTAAATATAAAATATGTATTTTAGTTTTTATATGTATATTTTTAGTTTTGTATTTATCTTTTGTGATCTAAATTTAAGTTTAGCTTGATTGTGAACTTAATTTGATTGTTATTTAGATGTTTAATAATTTTTTTAATGTTAAAATTGATGATAGGTTAGTTAAATTGGTGAATAATAGGTTAATTAAATAGATCAATAACAAGTTAGTTAAGTGGGTCAATAACAGATTGAATGACCCGTTTATGACCCTTTTAGTAAGTGGGTTTAGCATACACGACACGACACGACACGTTTATAACCCGTTAAGGGTTTAGCAGACACGACACGACACGTTTATGACCCATTTAATAAACGGGTCATAAACGTGTCGTGTCGTGTCAACCCATTTATTAACAGGTCATGTTCGGGTCGTGATTTTTGACACGATTATTAAACGTGTCGTGTTCGTGTCGAGTGTATTCGTGTCAACAAACGGGTTAGACACGACACGAATACGATCCGCTGACACAATTTGTCACCCCTAGTTAGTTTACCGTTAATTTGATTCAAAATATCAAATATACCATTCCTTGTATTAAAAACTCCCACAGCTATATATAAAGTTATAAAATGACTCTTTTTCCCCGCTAATTTAACATCAAAAATATTTCTAATTGATTTTTTTAACTTTGTTAATCATAATTTGCGCACTAATTAAAAAAAAAAAAAAAAAAAGGCCTTCATCCTCAAAGAAATCAGACTGTTAATCTTTTATAACATCACAAACGTAAAACTTTTGGTAGAGACAGCCCCATTAATAAAGCTAAAAGTCAGCAGGCTTTACGATATTCATGATTCTTATGAGTAACCTTCAAATAAAAAAAAGGGTTTTATTTATTTATTTATTTTGGTAATTTTTCTTTCAACTTCTACCAACAAAGGTCTCAATAAACATGCCCAGAAGGTTGTCACCACAACTCATCCACCAAAATATACAGTCAAATATCTTTGTTTTCACGTAACTTCTTCAATGTTTTTTCCAACAATTTAAGATCAGAAGTTTTCAAAATGACCATAACCAGATTCCTCTCTCCCAACCCTTCCTCACGACCGGATTCCTTCTTTACGAACTGGGAATGAGCCAAAGCCGGCTTCAAACCCACGAATGGATTAAATGACGAGACCCTCAAATGGTAAGTTCTCAACCAAAAAAAAAAAAAAAAAACACAAAAAACCAGACCCAACTCTCTCCGCCCATCTCCTTCCCCCAGCCCCCAACACAACAAACCCCCGTCCCTTGCATATCTCCGGAGAGCTCATCGGCGCGGCCACGGGACCTCAACGCGCAATGTGTAGGGATCCAATGGTTTCTAAGTTCGACGCAAGGGACGCCGGCGACTGGAGAAATTCGGCCCAGAAGGGACCGTGGCAGCGCAACGGTGCCGGATTCACCGAGCAGAGTCCGCCGGGGTTGGAGGGGAGCTGTCGTGGCCATTCTCTCCTCTTCCCATGGCTATTATTATTATTTTTAACCTGTTAACGGGGGGGGTGGGGTAAAAAAAGGGTTATTTATGATTTGTTGTAATTAGAGTTATATCTGATATTTATTAGGATATTTTTATTATTTTAAATATAAATTTAAAAGAGCTACAAAGAGAGGTATTAGTGTTATTAATTTTGGTAGAATAAATTTTGTGTTTTTTTATTTTTGTTTATTTTATATCTTTAAATAATATAATAATACGTTAATAAAAATATATAATTACGTAACATTTTATATTATATCAATTAAAAAAATTAAATTATTTACATACGTTTCATAATATTATTAAAAAGACAAAAATATGAACATATATATAAAAAAAACATATTAATTAAATTTAGTTTTGATTTAAAAATTGTCTCTATATTTTTTATAAAATACATGAGTTATCACTTTGTTATTTTTAAAGTTACTACTACTATTATTATTATTTTATTATTATTAGTACATGTACATACCTCACAACGTTCTAAAGTTCAGAATTAATAAATTTAATTAAATTTAATATGTATATAAAAACTAAAATTTATAATTAGATTATATGTATAATGTATTTTTTTTATAAAAATTAATTATACACATATTATAATGTTATTTGAAGGACATGAATATGAACATAAATAAAGGGACACATTAATTAAATCTAGTTTTAATCAAAAAATATTTTTATAGTTTTTGATAAAGTACATGAGGTATCTATGTAGTTTTTTCTTTATTATTTTTTAAAATTATTATTACTATTATTATTATTATGTGTACATATATTGCAACATTCTAAAGTTCAGAATTATTAAATTTAATATGTATAAGGAAAGTAAAATTGGTACTTAGTTTATATATACAATGTGTTTTTTTGATAAGAAAAGAAAGGAGATTAATGATGTTTTCACGCACCCATTCTAAAGTTCAAAATTAATAAATTTAGTATGTATATAGAAAGTAAAATTCATATTTAATTTAAGTACTTTTTGATAAGAAAAGAAAATGGATTAGTAGTGTTTTCATGTCCTCATTCTAATGGTTATCGAGTAAACTATAAGTCTTCATAATTAGTAAACTCCAAGCCTATGGTTTGAACCTGAAATGTAAAGGTTCTAAATAGGTTTTTATTACTATTATGTCACTACTACCGATTGTATAAACATGTAGTGTATTTATATATGTATATATATCATTGTTTATATACATGTTAAGTGTAAAATTCATAAATCATTGATATTATTTTAGTTTTTATTAAAAATTATTATTTTTACCCAGTAAGGATTATTTTTATTTTTCTTTCTATTTCTTGCTTTTAAACATATCAATGGCAGATTTGTCATAAACTAAAAAAATTTGGTCAGATATTAGACTATAATTTTTAGGTTAAGTGTGAAAGACACCTGACATTAAAAAAAAAAAATACAGAATAAGAAAGATATAGATAGAAATAGTGACCTTAGACTTATTTTTTTTTTAACAAGTAAAACTTTTAAAAAGAATTAATAATAAAAAATGATGCCAGTAATCACGTGTGTTGAACTTTCTAAGTAATATTTGTCTACGTAGGAAACAGAAAGCATGCAGCGAGAAATACAAATATATACTTGCATCTTATAAATATGCCATGAACGAAAATGTTATTATTATTATTATTTTTTTTTGATCATATCACATGGTGATTAAAGTCGTGTATTTTGTCTACTTTCCATATGCTGATTCATTTTAATTTCAGTTGATCTAAAGTCAACCCGCATAGTTCAAGCTTAGACTGAAGTGCTTTTGGGAACTTATTCATGTTGGTTCCACACAAAGAAGCATATAATTGATCCAATATCCAATCAACAAAATCTATACACACACACACACATCTTGTGTTTTAAGCACCAATATTAAATTGATTAATTATGAGGCTAATTAAGAATCGGACGGCGGAAAAAGAGATCAAGAGCTAGTTTATGATCATCACATCTCATGATTATTTATCAGAATCAAGACCATTCGAAGTAGTTACAATGGCTATCTTCTTGAGTTGTTCTTCGGCCACAACAACATCCGACAAGTCAATTACTTCTTCGCCCTTCCCGTCTGCCATCAACTTCTTCGTGGACTTATAGTATACGGCGTGAAGAATCATCTGGGTCAGCCCGAACAGTAAGCCTAGCCCATTGGGTACCTGATCCACATCATTGACGCCAAATAGTAATGTCTCGGGGAAACCTGTATGTATGTATGTATGTATGTATGTATGTATGTATATATATGTACACCATTCCTACATGCAATGATGCAGAAGGGAAATTATATATAGATAAACATATTCAGTAGCAGATTCATCTAACCAGTGAATCTGTTATACACACACACACATATATATAACTGTTAGTTCCATTTTTGGTCTTGAACTTAATTTTGATTAGTGACATTCAAAACCAACTAGCTCAACTAGTCTATGAACAAAACAATAATCCCATATTCGCATATTATATGAACGATTGAAGTCTTTCAGTCAATAATCCACTAAAAATAGATGAAAAGTAGATGAAAAATAGTATGTAATAGGTAGTTATGTGACATTTTGATGTAGACATTTAAACTCGTGGCAAATGACTATAACTAAAATGCACATATAAATGTAAGGTTATATATGATATTGCATGAAAGGTCAGTTGAGTTGGGAAATAATTACAAGGATAAAAGAGTCAAAACGGATAAGCGCATAAAGAGTCCAGGCAACATTATTCACAAAGCAAGCAAATGACAGGTAGAATGGCATAAACTCCACGCTTTTCGTCTTGATCACCAGTTTCTGCACCATTAAATAAAAAAGAAAAAAAAAGAGCTTCTTTTTATTGATCGAATTATCATTTTAAGTTAATTCTTTGTTAGTTTGGAGGCTCACGAATATAACACTATAAATACATCGTAATCTAGAAGAAAAATCACTTTAAACGACAGTAAAAATTTGGTCATAAAAAAGCGAACTTAAGTAGTCGTAAAAAAACCTTTAACAACTAACAAAATAGGGTACCACAAATTTGTGTTGGAAATAGATTAAATTGCTTTCGCCGACTACATGACAAGTAATACACGAGACTAATAGCTAGCACTTAGCAACCATTAAATTATTGGATAAAATAGTAGATCTAAAAGCTCTAATTAAACTTTTCATTTTAAATTTTGTATTTAACTTAAGTGAAGTTTTATGGACAAATTAAGTTTAAGCATGCAAATTAGGGAGGGAGAGACTGACCATGACAGCTAGTGGTGAAGAGTACGTGAGAATGCTAAAGCAGGCACATATGATGCCAATTATCGTGGACCTCTTTTTGTGAGTATGAACCAAACTAAGAACCACAAAACCAAGAATAGTAACGAATAAGATCCCAACGAGCAGCATTAGAAGCACTTTGAGCCTTTTTCGCTTGTCGGAGAAGATCAAGAAGAAGGCGACGTAGACGGACTCGACGGCGACCCCGAACGCGCTAATGGTTAGGACCAGGATGCTTCCTGGCTGCACCATGGGCAGCCCGTACAAGGTCCACGCCAAACAGCTTATCAGGGTTGCAAGGTATGGCAAGGCTGAGTACTGCTCCACTGACCTTTTCTTCCATATCCGCATAAAAGTTGGCCTAAAAAAATATATATATCTATAAATTGTACATAAAAAATAAATATTCCGGGATATATAATAATGACATTTAAATATTATGGCAAAATATTGTTTTATGGTATTTAAGTACTATATATAATTATGTTTGTTTAACTAGTATATTTAGAAATTAACTTGCACTGCATAAAAAATGTTGGTGTTACTTATCGGGTGTTGACGAAATTAAAGAAGCAGATTAAAACAACTGATAGTGTGTGTGTGTGTGTGTGTGTGTGTGTGTGTGTGTGTGTGTGTGTGTGTGTGTGTGTGTGTAGGCTTACACTGGTGACAAATAGAACAAGAAGCAGATGATGTTTCCTGAAAATAATGGAGAAAATTGCAACACGTTAATTTTAGGATCAGTTTTGTGTTTTTGACAGAAAGGACGAGAAAACTACAATAAGCTGAATATTTATCTATATATTAGGTATATGTATGCATACATGTACAATTGTGACCAAAACTAAATCACGTTGAGAAATTATAATTTGTATATTACCTATTAGACCAACTGCAGTTCGAACAGCATCAGCAGAAACCATTGCTGATAACAAGAAAATGAAGAAATTAAAGAGCTAATCAATAGTGCAATCTATATATATATAAATATATATAGACATACATAGAAAGCTATAATAATGAGCAGGTGAAAAATGCAAAAGGCAAATCTATGCTTTATGCTTTTTGACTTGCTGTATAGCTCGACCAATGGTTGAGAAAATTCGGGTTTCAATTTGACGTTCAAAATCTAAAGAAGTTTAGCACTAATTTACTATTAGTAAGACCATTTTGAAACGCAAATGCCAACACCACCGTATTCGGTGTAACAAAATATAAAAATAACATATTTGATATGTTATCCTATCTTTCTACTCCAACACATAAGTTATTTTAAATGCTACCTCTACATTTTTATCATAATTATTAAACTTTAAAACTCGTAAAATTTGAAATTTTAATGTTTAAAGTAATATAAAAATGATAAATTATATTGATTAAATGAAAAAAAATTGATGCATTAATTGATAGTAATCAACTGCTAAATTTGATACTAATTTGCAATACTTGTGGCAAATTGTCAATTTAGTAAAATTAGAAGTAATATCGTATTTGAAAATGATTTTCCTATGCCATGAATTTGACATTGCATTGCATTGAAGTTTAAGTAGAAACACAATGGATATCCAAGAGAGTAGAGATATGAATGAATCTTTTATGCTATGTTTGGTCAGGAGGGAAGCATCCCTTCCCCCACTTCTTTCATTTCAATTTTTTATTATACTAAATATAGAGATGTTACAAAAAGTATAAGGAGTGATAAATACAGTATCATCGAAAAATTAGGTAGGGTATTCGGTTTTAACTAAATGTTATTTTATTGTTCTTCTTTTTGTTTTTGCTTTTCCCCGACAAATATTGTTAATCGGTGAGTAGCAGAAGATTTTGATCCCTAACGACCTAAGAAAGAACTCGCGAATCTTAGTGATGAACATATTCCATGTCGTCCAAAGTGTGGTGTGTAATGTGTACGTATATGATTCTGGTTGAATCTAATTCTGTTTTATCTTTTACATCTAAAAGGATGGTTTTTGATGGGAAATGATTGAAATATATATAGCAATTAATGTCCTAATAGTTTCTGTTTCCACAAATTGAACAAATTATAAAAGCATTGATATAGAATATTTACACATATATATGTAAAATATTGTTACATGTACTAATTTTAATCTTAATTTTTGAGAACCAACCTACATAATATATAAATTATCATTCTTTAAACGATAAGTCTTTATATAACTATTACATAAATAAAAATTAAAAGATTTAATTTAACGACAAAAAAATAATAACTCATTACCACATAAACTAAAATTTAAAAGTTTGAATTAGAGGTGATAGTTTTAACATTATTCACTATCCATGTGTGTGTGTATATATATATAATTGATCACTTTTTTTTTTTTTAGCATCTTTCCTTTTTTTTTTTTAAATGTTGGACGTGGAATACCAATCTAGCAAGAGCTTGTCTTTCAATATAAAGGAGCTGACTCCATGCTTATTCACATCGCATAAGTTGTCCAATGGTCATGATAGAACCTTGCGTGTTCATGATCCCTTTCATTTTCATAAAGATTTCATTTTAGTTGGTTTACAGTCAATCCCATTGTGAGTTTTTCTGGATCGTTCAGCTTCTTTTTTATTCTTTACCTTTAATAGTGGTTTATTCATAAATAATATCCCAAACTTTATGGGCCGACGGCTGCAAATTATAAAGAATTTATTCAATTTTAGTGTAGTGGTGTGGTGGCTAAAATCTTTGATTTTTGTCCCTTTGAAAATAAAAATTATGCATAGATGTGTAGGACCCTGCGGTTTCTTCCTTACTAATAAAAAAAGCTCAGATCTAATAATGCATAGATATAACAAAACAGAAATCTTGCTGAACATTAAAAAAAAAAAAAAAAAAAAAAAACTGTATGATTAATTTAACAGTTTTTTTACTTTTATTTTTTGTCCGCATATATAAAGAGTTCTTTTTTTTTTTTTTTTCATTACTCACACGTATTCCACACCATGGAGCCGCTATGGACTACGAGATAAGCTCGTTTTCAGTCCTTTTTTTTTTTTTATAATTTTATTGTAATAAATATGCTATGAGCCATGAGGTAGGTAACTGCAGCAATATAAACACACATTGGGGGACATTATGTCAATATATCTAGCAAAAATGACTTCAACATAAATGGGTTGGTCGTATGCATTTCCATCTCCTCACACGATGTGTTTGTTTAAGATTCCATACCAGCTGCATTTTGCTGTCCATTCTCGGTTAATAGACCTTGCGATGTTCAGTTTGTTGTGGAAATGAAATTCCGTCCACCGTATAAGTAGAATTAGATCAAAGCCTTTTAATTTCATTGATAGACAGAGATGGAATGCTTGGACCAATGACCCCTTTTTACTTCATGGCGCATTGTGTTTTGTAATAAATTTATACATTTTATGAACAGCCGTAATGTATGCACCACAAATGGAAACAAGATTAACAAGTCAATCTATCATGAAAATTTCACAAATACCAAATAAGAGCAACATACTAAAAAATGGTGCAAACAATAATGAGATATGGAGCGAAAACATACAAGAATTTATTCACTCAGATGAACATTCTTTTTGGCCTTTTTAGTGAACAACTTCAAGCTCGCAACAGCAGACATTCAATAAAATAATTAACGGGGAAAAAATAAATGAGAAATTTCAAAGCTCAAGAAACCGAAAACCTCGCCGAATTAAGAGAGACTTCCAACACTATACATGATCTATGTTACATAATGTGCACTTTATAAGAAATCAGACGGTGCAGAATAGCAATGAGGATATTTCTTCAAATTCTAAAACCCAAGCCAGGCCATCTCTTTGTCACCTCTTTCTTTGTCTTCTTTGAGTTCGGGTCAATGAGGTTTTCGAGTGATTTTGCTTTTCTGTCTCGAGTCTTACCTGCTTCTTTCAAAAGCTCAGCCAGCCTTCTCTTCTCATCCTCGAAATCAGGATTTGCAATACCAAGCTTTTCTTCTCGCAATTTAAGTACATATTCCAGGATCTCAATCGCATCATCGACCCTGGAACAATCATTACAGTTTATTAAAACAACGAGGGAAATGGAAAAATATTCATAAAAGACCAAGTTCTCGATTTGACAATGGTGATTTATGTATAGGTCTCGGTTTACTTTAAGAATAGATACCAAAATATTAAAAGAAAATACTAAGAGTAGGAAGTAAGTAAAGGTAGAAGACATCCATGGACATGTCAGGAAACAATTTAAACCTCGAATGTTAGAAATTTTATGGAGCTAGTTAAACAGATCATATTTGAGATGAGTTCATTTAACACTTTATGAGCATTCAGATCATATCATGGAAAAAAAACAATAGAAACATAGTCTATTACAAAGATTTTCAAGTAAAATTAAACTTTATGTCTGCATATCTTATGCTATCTGGAAGCTTTGAAAAGAAAAGAGACTGATCAAAACATACAGAGACTATCATAACAATCGGAAGTGGTAATTGATTGTGCAATTTTGTGTATAAGGGGATTTAATTTCTCAACAACCACAAAAAGAAAGCTTGCACCAGATAGTCTTTTATGATTAGAAGACTTCACAGAATTAACCAACTGCCATATCTTTTTCTGAATAGTTATGGCATTTTAGAAATCCATTTTTGTTGGCTTTGATCAACTTTTTTTTTTTTAATTATTTCTTCTGATTGGTTGATTTAATCAAAATTAATTAAAGCATGCAGACCAAAGGTTGATATGGTATATTACCTCCCCATAGCATCATAGGTTGCTGCGAGATTGCTATACAGCCCAATAGTATCTTGATGACAAGAACCACACTCTTGTTCTAGTATCCCCCTTGCTTCCTCAAACAACTCAGCGGCTTCATCTATCTTGAACAGCTGCACACAAGCCAAACCCATCTGGTTCAACACAACTCCAAAGAAAGCTGACTTTCTCTCTCCACTAGCTCTAAGTTTTGCTACAGCACTCTCAAAAGAGTTCCTTGCTTCTTCGTATCTTCCAAGCATATAGAACATCACTCCCATCCGTGCCTCTATTCCAGCAATTGTGCTTTGCTGTCCTGGTTTATCCTCCAACAACTTCATTGCCTTTTGCAAGAGCTTCAGTGCCTCCTCAGGTTCATCAACAGACTCATAGATGGCTGAAATTTCAGTCAACCCACCAGCAATTTCTTCTGCCGTAGTTCCAGGCACAGGTTTTGCATATATCCTCAGAGCATTTTCACAATAGGACTTGGACTCCCGAAGCTTGCCTGTTCGGTGGTATAGGTCAGCAAGACGTACAAAGACAGAAGCAACCAAAGGATGGTTGTCGCCCTTTGATGACTTAAAAACAGTGAGAGCCTTCTGGTAGGAGAAGATCGCCTCATCAAAGCGACAGAGAGACATGTAAACATTGCCTATGCTCACATCAATAGCAGCAACCTCATTGTCTTGACCATTTGCAATCATTGCCATGCTGGCAAGGACAAGATGCTCAAGGGCTGCTTCGTAATCACCCTTTGCCTCGCATACAAGGGCCATCAGCCTTCGGTCAGCTGCCTCTTCGAGAGATGCTGGTTCACTGTGTACACGATGAATTTCAAGAGTTTTCTTGCACAATTCTTCTGCTCTATCAAACTGCATTGCTTGAACATGGGCCTCAGCCAAATACCTACATTTTCAGGCCTTTTCACTTTTACTTCTTTTTACAAACGAACAGTTAAGAGCTTATGATGAGCTCATTCAATACACTAGAACTAGATTTAAGTTTTAACAAATGGTTATACATCATGCAGAAAATTGTACAACAACCGTCTGATAGTAACCTTGGAAAGAAGGTTGAAGATTGTGATAGAAAGGTGATTTTATATTTTGCATCAAAACCATAATTTGAAAAGACCATGTCTACTTTATGCTTTTCTCAAGGATGACCCTATTTATTATGTTTCTTCTCTCTTCAACATAACTACACAAGAAAGCTCCCTTTTCAAAAATGGGAAAAAAAAATCATTTTCCAATTTGCTACATGTTTTGAGTTTGTTGCGTCTAGCCAAAATAAATTATACCAATCTCATCAAGTCATTGTCATTACTATCTTCCAGCAAAGTTTAACTAAATTAAACTCTTTAAAGTCGTATCTTATTTTTTATAATGATAATGATCCTATAACAAATGAGGGTATACGAAAATACAAATGACAGTTATAGGATATATCACAATCCTTTCTATATGCTTATATTTTAAATAAAGCTCACCTCATTGATACCAAACTACTACAACCTTAGACTGCTCTTAAAATGACAAAGAATCCGTTTATTTGTAATGCCATGTCCTAATGCACCTAAACTTCTCACTTGATCTCCAAAGTAGCCAATCCCACTTAAAACTCTTTCCCCAAAAATCATGGTGTACGAGTCAAGAACTTGTATACTTACTCATTCATGTAGGTGAAACTCCCTATTCCATTTACCACATTACCTGCCGCGTGCCCAATAAGTATACCAAATTCTGTTTCTTTTCTTTATTTTCTTATTTCTTTTCACAATCCAAATCCAGCAATTCAGACCATTAATCAACAAATGGGTATCAACACAAAATAATGCAACTGACCATTCACCAACCGAATAATGCATACGAATCAGCCCCCAGCAACCAATTTTATTTCAATCCTTATCCGCCCAAAAGAAATTGAAATTAAAATTCCACCTTTTTTTATTCTTATATAGAGCTTTCATAAATAAAATTTCATCCCCATTTAGAACAATATTATATTTCCTCCCTCTCCGGTACTTTAGGCTTTAACCAATTGTCGCAAAAATAGCAAATATTCATCAACAAATTTTATACTAAATTACAAAAAGTATAACTAGAAACGAACAAAACACAAACTTTGTCCAAAAAAAAAAAAAAGTTCAAACAAATATCCAACATTTAACTCAACAAAGAAATCGAGAAACCAAAGATTGAAGAGCAAAACCAGACCTGCAAGTTTCTCCGACTCTGGGATCAGTCTCTCCCAAGGTCTCGATCTGGATTTTCAGCCCTTCCTCGTAGCACGCAATCGAGCGGTCGACCTGTCCCAGCATCGAGAACGTGTCTCCCAACTGCATATGGCCGGAGAAGGCGGCGAGCGCGTGATCGGCGCCTCTGGAGACCTCGGGGACCTGGATCGCCCTCTCGAGGACCGGCACGGCCTCCTCGAACCTCCCGAGGCTGCAGTAGATGGCAGCGAGGACATGGAGGCTCATGGCGAGGTCAAGGCTGGGCTCGCCGTCGACGGCGCACCGCTCGAACGATTTGGACGCCCTGAGCGCGAAGTCCAGGGCCTTGATCGGCCCCTCGCCGGAGGCGATCGTGTCCCGGGCGAGCTTGAGGAGGAAGGGCCCGAGATCGGGGTTGTCGAGCGAGGCCTCGGTTAGGATCTGGTTGGGGCTGTCGGACTGGGGCTTCTTCGACCTCCGATCCGGCGATGGCCTGGATCGGGAGTTGGAAGGGGAAGGGGAGGGTAGCCTCTTCGGGTGCGGCGACGGGGTTTTGGAGATCCCAGGCTCAGATCTCTGCTGGGACTGGGTCTGGGTCGGGGTTTGGGCCTCCGAGACCGAGACCCGCAGCGGCGGCGCTTCCGGCGGAGTCTTAACGGAGACCAGGCCCGGCATGTTCTCGGCAATAAAGAAGAAGAAGAAGGAGAAGAAGAAGAAAGGTAAAGTAGAAGGTAAAGTGAAAGTGAGAGAGAAAATTGATAAATAAGAGAGAGAAAGAGAGGAGGAGGTTACAGTGTTAATTACGGATATAAACTTGGCACCATTCTCAACAAACCACCCGAAGTGATTAATTGAGTTTGTAGACAGAGAAAGTGACGAGAGAGAAAGTGCGGAGAGAGAGAGAGAGAGAGAGAGAGAGTGAGAAATGGGCCGGCGGAAAGCAGATCAGATGTCTTCTCTTGTGGGGGTGGTGTTTGTCTGTGCTGTGCTGGCGAAGTGTGAAGCAGGTTGTTGCGGTTAGAAGGAGGGGAAGGGGCAGGGGCAGGATTGTCTTTTCGTAGTGTGTCGATTACCTACTGTGGGGACACGTGGTGCGTCGGTATTGGTTGTTGGAGTACAGGGATTTTCTTTACCGTTAGCACGCGACACACGGCGGTGGACTAGCGGAATGGATAAGTTTGAGGGTTAAACGACGGCGTTTCGAGTTCTGTTGTTGTTTTGCCTCAAACGGAAAGTTAACTGCTCGGAGCTGTTAGCTTGGCGCTTCTCTCTTTCGCTCCTTTTTGGACAAATTTTATTTTTATCACCTAAACTTTAATCTTCTTATAATTTTACCCTAAACTTTAAAAAGTTGTGCTTATACCCTGATATTTTAAACCGTTGGTAAAAATTCCTCTTAAACTTTTAACCATTAACCAAAAAAAAACCTTTCGTATTCTAGCCACTTAAAATATTTTTGCTTCTTAAGCTTTAGTATATTTATAATCAAATCCTTGAATTTAAAAAAATAATATTTACACATCTCAAAGTTTATATCATTAGCAAAACCACCCTTTTATCATAAGACAGAAAATTTCCCGCTTGAACTAATGTTAGACAATTGTAACTTTATCTCATAAACTTTGAAAATCAATGCTTACACCACCCAATTTTAAACAATTAGCAAAAATATTCATCCCATCATATGTCATCTATTATTATTAGATTTTTAAGTTTATTTTTAAAGTAAAGGTTTTAGTTCAAATTAGTTTTTTATTATTTAAAATAATGACACTTCATCCTTAAGTAGATGACATATGATAAGACGAGTTTTTTTGTCTAATGATTTAGGGGGCATTTGGAGAAAGTATTCAATTTTAATTTTACTCAAATACAATATAATTTTACACCAAATATAAATTTTACAGCAGTGCTACGAAAACAATTACTATTCAAAATATTTTTAAAACAATCATATCAACTTTTCAATTCCACTATTTATCTCTACTTTTACCAATCACATCAACTTTTCAATTCTAAAATACTTTTCATCCAAACACACATTTCATTCAAATACAAAACAAATACTTTTCAACCAAATACAACATTCAAAAAACAAATTTCATTCAAATACAATCAAAATGCAATGTATTTACCAAACGCCCCCTTAAAGTTTGATTAAGCATCAATTTATTTCATATTACAAATAACAAAACGAACTTTTTTTTTCATATTACATTTCAAAACACTTATTTTATTTAAATTAACGAATTAGCTGATATGAGCTGTTCAAATGTTTAAAAAAGAAAAAATAATATTTTAAAAATAAATTAAAAAATTTGATCCATTGTTAGTTAAAAAAAACTAAATAATTAAATTGTTTCAATATTCTAAATGAATTAACTAAATAATACGTTTAACTATGATATTTTAAAATAATAATATGATTAAAATTAATATAACTAAATAATATAATTTAAATTAATCATATATTAAAATATCAAATTTATAGTTTATTTTTTTCTCTCTCTTCCGCCTCGCTCTCTCCCCTTTATTTCCTTCTCTCTCTACTTCTCTCCCTCCCTCTCATTTCTAATGGTACTGAACCAGAGGACATTATGATGAAAACTATGAGACTAGATCACGTCGACAATGATGACACTGGCGAGCGATAAAGAGAGCAGATTGTAATGAAAATATTAGATTTTCGTTAAAAATAAAATAAAATACCTAGAATTCCTGTATATTTCATATATTTCTGGTATATTCATTTACAGTATTTTTAGTATATCTCGTATTTCCATTCACAGTGAAAAAACTAAAATCACAAGAGAACAACAAAGAATACCAAACAAATATTAACAAATAATTACAAATACCAATAACCACACTGAATCTCGTTGGAATCCTTACCAACCACACTAGAATCGCGCAACTCACCATTCTTTCTCCTTTGCCATGGAAGGAAACCACAACAGATCTTATCATCCACCGTAACATCATCGTAACTAAATCTGATCGTCGACACCATCATTCTCTTACTCTTCCTTTTGGCGATGGAAGGTGCAATGTCGAAGCTCGATTCCCATCACAAGCCTTCGTGATCTCCAGCGACGCTTTGTGATCTCCATAGCTTGATCTCTAAGAGCGGGAACAAGATTTGATCTCGTTCGAATCATAAACTCCAGCGCTAGTGGTGGATGGTGATGTTGCAATGGACAAGACATCGACAAGATCTCCACAACGATGTTGTGACGAGCCTGCGTTCTTCTCCGTGACCCGTGAGCGAGAGAGAGGGGAATTAAAGGAGAGAGAAAGAAGAGAGAGAGAGAGAGAGAAACAAGTAAAAGGAAAGGGAGAGAGATTCGTGAGACAGAAATGGTAGTAGATTTAGAAATAAATAAATTATTTTAAAAGAATAAATAAAATGTGCAATAATTTAACAAACTTTTAAAAATATGCTACATATATAATGAGTATTTATAAAATATATGCTATATTTTAGGCATTTAACCAACTATAAAATACATGCTATATATATAATTTCCAGTTTTAGGCATTTGAGTTTTTAATATATTCAAAAATGTATCATAAATTATCGAGGGAAATGCTTCTAACTACCAAAAAAAAAAACTGTATGTTCAATGACAAATTTGCAAATCCTGTTGTGATTAAAATTCTTTAATCAATGTCTCCTAAAACAAAAAAATCTTTGATTAATATAGTCTTATTTGCACTAGGTTTATTCAAGCAAAAAATAAAGGTTTCATTAACTGCATGTTAACCCACTGGAAATTACAAGTACTTGAGCATACATGCTATCTCGAAGATTTCCGTTAGTTCCTTTAAATTAATAGGAAGTGATCCAGTAATAGAATTATACATTTAACAATGTTTAAAACATTTAACGATGTTCAACGAGTCAAGAAGAAAACTACGACGTCTCTCAATTCATTTGGAAGTACGAAGGAAATGAAATGACCAGCCTCCCTATAACCATTTTAAATTGAAAGTTGATGCTGCTTTCTCTTTCGATACCCAGACCAAGCTGGAATTGAAGCAATAACAAGATATATACTTGCAGGGCAAGCAATGGCAGCAATTTCTACAAAGCTTCATTCACGGTATTCTTAATCCCACATCGTGCCGGTGCCAAAGGCGATCCTACACGATTTAAGGTGGGCACGTGATGTTGGTCTCAATCTTCAAACTGTGGAACCAGATGATTCTGCAGTGATTCAAGCTCATCGCAAAAATGTCCATTGTTTGGAAATACTCTCTGAAAATGTTTCTAGTTTGTTAATTATCATTTTATTTTTTACCTATTTCCCCTGAGTTTCTGTTTCATATGCTAATGGAGACTCCAATAACGTGCTTCTTACGTTGCCAAAATACTCACTTTGAATAATAATGAACTGATGTGATTGGAGGAAACTCCACCTCAAATAATTAAATCTATTAATTATCTGAGTTATTCCAACTATTAACATATTTTCTTAAAAAAAAAAACATATGATTATCATTTTTAATATTTCTATAAATTGATATGGTTCTCTTGCTTAAAAATTAAAAAAAAAAAAAAAAAAAAAGACGCGGGTTTATTTGAAAGAACATAATGTTCCTTCTTACTAAGAAGATATACTTCATATCTCGTATATTTGTTAACTCTGAAAGGGATGAAAAAATCGTTTTCTTTTTCTTCTTCTTCTATTCTTATTCTATAATGAAGAAGCCATACAACATAGGAAAACTATTGGATGGTCTTGTACTAACTGAAGGTTGATTTATATGCAGCAATTACAAAATGGAAGCATAATCTTCCAAATGTTTCAAGTGTTAATAAGAACAATTTACCCACAAAAAAAATATTAATATGAATATTTGTTTCAATCACCATAGATATCACTTCCAAGATCAATCTTTTTTTTTTTTTTTTCTGTGGCTAACGTCCAAGATCTCAATTGATATGCAAAGATTGTTTTCTCAACACACTCACCACATCATCATCTGTTTATCACTATTAAAGCTAAAGCAAAAAAACATAAAGCATTTCTTAATTATCAGATATGAGTGAAAAGATCTGAATTTCTGCAAATCAAGTAACATTCAACCATTATTTTTGAAGTTTTGTCTTCTTTAGCATTAAAAGTAGTAGTAGGATAATACATAAGTATTTTGGAGTATCTTGACGTTTCTGAATTTTCTTCCTTTCGTTTAAGCAATTAATGAAAGTACTATATATCCGTCTTTTCTCTAAAATAGCATAAAAAAAAAAAGGATGATATATACAAATTTAGCAGACAAACTATGATTAACAACTTCAAATCTCCATTAAAAATATTAGTACAATATGCATGCTCTTTTGTACGAGTGCAAAGGGTTCACAAATTATACATGTAATAAAATATTTATATATTTTTACATATATGCAGTAGCTCTCCACCAATACATATATGCAGTAGCTCTCCACCAATATTGATCATATCAAACTCACTCATGCAGGGAAAATGCACACCATCTCTCACTAAAAACACTCATAGATATTGCACCAAAGTTCATGACAAAGCCTTCATCAAGAGAGGTTTTCATAGTTCTTCGTGATCTTGGATTATTATTATTCTTATTCTTATTAATGTCGCTCCTTACTTTCAAGTGTAATTACCGCCACATGATTAGTGCCCTTTCCCCGGGTCATGTATCGGGTTGGCTACCGGGTCGCGATAATCCAACATTACATCACCGTTGGTCATCATAAGTTTTCTTACCTTCATCGCATTAATGGACATCACCTAGATGATTAAACATCATAAAAATCACTAATTAGAACATAATTAATCTGTTTGTGTCTCTAATCATATTTTGCAAGTGGTTTTTTGGTGTTTAAATTAAGATTAATTACCTTTTGAAATGGTGTAGTGAGCTCTTCAATTTCGCCCCTCAAGTCATCAGCTCCTCCTGCAAGTTAAGAGATTTAAGTCTTGTTTCACATGATAATTAGCTGTTTAGATTTTGAAAAGAGATTGATTTTGAAAAAGGATTAAACAGCTCAATCGTTGTTTTCGTTCTTAATCATACCTGAAATCGCGGAGTTGACAAAGAGAAGACTGATGAGAAAGAAGACCTTGATCATCTTCTGAGGAAGCATTGTTTCTTTTGTCTGATCTTTTCTTTTTTTTTTTTTTTTTTTGGGGGCCTTCTCTTTGTTTGTTGAATGAGATTTCAATTGTATTGTGCAGAAGGAGGGCAAGGAAGGTCTGCTTTTATTTTGAGTGGGGAAGGGAATAGAGCCAAAACAGCCCATCATGATTGCCTTCCCCACAAAAAGCTTTGTGGAATTTTTATTTTTATTTTTTTTTCCAAAATACATTACCCATTATTCCTCTACTACTACTCTAAAGTCAACCATGCACCAAATTCTGCTACATATAAAAAAAAATACAAAAAAAGAAAAGAAAAGAAAAGGAGAAAGCTTTCTCGGTCTCTTCTTTTTTCTGCCATGGGCATTAGTGTTGGTGTGGGACAATACAACTTAGTTTGTGGCTTTTGTTCACCTTTTGGAATTCACTTCCGTTGATATATAATCTAATACGACTCTAGTACACTAAGGAGGGCCATTTTCACATGTTAGGCACCACTCCATTTATAGTTACGGCCTACATATTGGATACCTTTATCTTCATATATATATATATATATGTAATTAGGTCTTGAACTCTAGATTATTTAATCACTAGGAAACCTTTATCTTACCATACGAAATTGATTTTCAAGAATATTTGTGATTATTGGGACTTCTATTTTTTAAAAAATAGAAAATTTTTACTTTTAGAATGGAAAAATTTTCTATTTATAAGTGAAAAATTGTTTGGATAGGTAAAAAAATTCCTTTTTTTTAGAAAGAAAAGTCTTTTTTAATATTTAAAAGTAAAAAAATTTTTATGCTCGTATATAAAAATTTAAAATATCCACTTTTTAAAAATAGATTTTTTTTTTTTAAAACGGAAGGCCCACTAAACAAATGGAGGCTATATATATATTTATATATAATATAAAATACAGTCCTTCGCGTCACAATATATATGAAGATTTTATTTTTTTCAAAATGCAGATGCTAAATCATGACATTAATGAAATATTCATACATACACATAAAATTTTTGCCTATGTATATATATATTTATGTGTGTATAAACTTCTATCATCCGTGTCATAATATGAAGATATTTATCCAAAAAAACCAAGTGCTAAATTTGCTAAACTTTATGTTATATTAGTGACAGAAAGCTTACCTGAGCCTTATACGAGAACAGAAAATCCTAATGACCGATCAAAAATTTTCAAATTAAACTCTAATACGAATCTTACGAATTCAAATCCTTAACGGAAGTTAAAAATATGTCAAAATCGTAAAAATATTAAAATTTTGGGGTAAATGCCAAAATCAAAAGTTCAGAGAGAGCACGTTCAAGTAAAGGGGGTTTTAGGTGGCCATTGATAAAAAGGCCAATGTATACTACTATAGACTTTGAATTTTAGTCCAAAACAGTTTGTTTTGGACGAAAATGTTTTGTTTTTTTTTTTGGTCCTCCAAGTTTTTTTTTTGTTTTTGGCCTATATTTTTTTTCATTTTAGTCCTTTTGTGTTTTTTTTTTTTTGGTCATGCAGTTTTCTTTTTTCTTTTTCCCTCCTTTTCAACTTTTTTTTTTCCATTTTAATTCTTTTTGTTATTTTTTTGTCCTTCAATTTTCTTCTTTTTTTTTTTTTTCCTTTTGGCCCATTTTCTAATTTTTTTATTTTAATCCTTTTCTTATATTGGTCAATTTGTTACATTTTAGTCTTTTTGTTGAGTTTCTTTTTTTTTTTTTTTAATTTTCAGGTTGTCTTTTTTTTATTTATTTTTATGTATGTTTCTTTTTAAATTTGCCCCTATTTAGGTAAATTTTTCAAAAATGTCCGACATGTGTTTGCACATGGTTAAGACTAGTACAGTGAGAAAGAATGTACAAATAGCTTAAGACAGCCTTTATTTGTTTACAAGTCAAGAGATATATATATCTATATCTATCCATATATATATATATCTCATATCTAGTACACATAGTTGGGTTGGATTGAGTTTTTATATTTTCAATAATCAGCTGTGATAAGGATTGCTTGTTGCTAATGGTGGCCCTTAAGAAAAATTAATTTAGTAGTAAAAATGATTAAGATTCCCGTCTTGTGTGTTTGCTTGCACAACTTGAGGTTGTCGGTAGACATAATAACAAAGGCCTACACATCATAACAAATTAATTAAATAAAGATGTCAGGTGAAAAACCATAATATATATATTCATGCTAATCCCGCAAGTTCTTAATTTAGACATTTCCTAACTCCTTTTCCCCCCTCAAACTCAAATTATAATAATTAGATATAATTACCTTTATATCTCTTTATTTTTTATCCTTTTGCCTTTTTCTTTTCTTTTCATGCATCCAATAAGATGTTGTCTTCTTCCCGAGCTAATCAATCCGTAACCCTAGATTCTTTCTTAAGCTCTGTTCTTCAGGAGAGAACAATAAAACAATATTAATATAAAATATATGTAAGCCCTAAAACTTCATGATATATTACAAAGTTTACATTACTTCTTCTTCTTCTTCTTCCTTTTATTTTTTTTTGGTTGGCAGATAGAATCCCACTTTATAGTGTATTTTCATCGTATTTTTAGTTCTTTCACAAGGTTTCTTGTCTATTTTATGATAAAACAAAAAAGGAATCTAAATATGATCTCCTCTAATCTCACACAAATATAGTACCATTTCTATATATATGGATATGTAACAATTCATAAATAATCACATAATTGAAACTTAAAATAATTAACCGTATTTATTTGTATATATGGAGGGGGGTTTTTTTTTTTTCCCCTCTCTTTTAAATTTGCACCCCATCACTATTTTTGTGAGTTTTGCTTTTAACAGTATGAGAATATATGTCAACTGGATTAAGTTTTTGGCATGGGATTCCACAGAAAATAATGAGCATGGAAATCTTACCCACCTCAAATTTGTTGTGCTAATTCTCCGGAAAGTTTGAAAATCTGAAAGCATAAGATATCATGGTGGTCGTCAAATCATCATATAATTTCCCAGAACCTTCTCCGAAGTTGACTTTTTCTATAGCTGTATATTTCTCTGCCAGCTACATTGGGGAAAGCCTTTAGTGCCATCCTCACACAGGTCCATTATTTGCATAATTATTGTCTATTTCACAGTTCTTTTTACTCCAACTCTGTGTGGTTGGCTAAATACCCAAAATCAGTTTAATTACCAGCCACAGATCCTAATTGAACATCTTTAATTCTTATCACTTAATTATAACATCATTAGCGATAAATATTCTCCTCCTTAGAAGTCAAATCTGTGTTTTGATCATTTTCCTTCTCACCAAGGATGAGAGAGAGTGTACATTGCAAATTTAAGGCCATAAAAATAAAAATAATTTTATTAGTTTCCTGAAAATATTAATGTTAAGCTTACATATATAACTTAGTGCTTATTTATCATTCTCAATATAATCAAGTATTTCATCACACATACTTAGGATTAAAGGTTTACAACCAACATTTTTTTTTTTTTTTTGTATATATAATGTAGGATGGAATTCGCACCCTCTCCACTCTAATCACATTATTAAATTGTGAAGCTTAATTAAATGTCTACACATAGACAATATACCAATCAACTTTTTTGTTTATCATTATAGTGAATTACCATTGCAATAGAAATATGACGCAATCTTGTATTGAAACGAATTCATATAAAAAATTTGTATGTTTTGAATTGTTTATTTTCTTTTATGATTTTATTTCCATCATAATATAAAATTAAGATGCTAATTCTTAACATTTATCCCACCCTAAACATATCATTTCAAGTGGTTGCTGGCCACAGCTACCCAAATTTAGCATGCATATGGAAGCCCAATTTAATTCAAATGCAATTGTACTTTCACAGTTTATTTAATATTCACAATTTTAATTACAATCATACAACTTAAACTTTTAAAGTTCATAATTTTATATTTACAAATTTAAATAAGATGATATTTTTTAAATTATATAAAATTTCGAAACGAATGAAATAAATCTTATATTGATTTTTTTTTCGAACATATTTTAAGTTTTAATATTTTTTTAGTTTCAGTCATTTAAATCCGTACACTAAACACATAACAATTTAACTCAAATCCAACATAAAAAAATTTAATTCAAATCCATACAACAAGCGCATGCGTAGTTTTCACATGTGTCCTTTGAAGGTTTCATAATATAAGTTGGTACATATTTTGGAGCTGGGAAATTAATTAATTATATGTCATTTTATGCTAACAGATATGATCCCTGATTTATTTAGATAAACAGTTGGTTTTTCAGTTAATTACGGATTCATGATGAAAATTCTCTATCCGCATTGCCTTATTATTCTCATACAAATTCATGGTACATTGGAAAAGCTTTCATAGATTGTTAGTGGCAGACATGAACATGATGCTGTATTGAATAGAACTATGTCCCTTCTAGGATATGGAAATTAGGTCAGCTAGAGAAAAGAAAACATAGGGGAAAAAAATGGACCCACATACCAAAAAAATCCTTACATGATTTTTCAGACCAAATACACGAGGTCTTTTCCTTCGATTAATCAGTACCCATCTTTTGCATTATCTTTAGTCTTTCCTTCATTTAATGACTGCTTTTATCCCCTACCACTCAAATTCAACACGTATACTATTTATCACTTTTAGTATTCGAATGTATAAAGTGTGTTAGGTATGTGAAGTCTAATTATATCATTGTTCTAGTGTAGAGTTAACACATGATCAATATTTATGATAAGGTCATTATGAAAATTGAAAAAAGATCAAATGGTTAAAAATATTATCAACTAACATTGGAGATTCCATATTGAATTATAATTTCAGATGACCAAGACGATTTCGTTTTTATACCGTGATGAAAATGTATAAAATATAAAAGTACACGTGATTTCTTTTGTAAACTTATTTTTCATCGTATTAGACATTGTAACAATCATTTTTCGCATCAAAATAATCCAAAATTTAGCTATTGGAAAAGTAAACGTATTTGTATATCAACTGTAACATCTCATGATTAATTTATGGTAAGTACAATATTTTCCTCCAATGCCGAGAAACAGCGCAATGTTGTCCGTGCTTTATTTGCTCCTTTAGCATAATTAATAGCTATAGTGTAAGATAATAATAACTTGTTAATTTGTGTTGAACACACTTTTCTTTTATGATTTATTGCTATATACCATATTCTCAAAGACATTGAAGGAGTGTAAAAAATAGGCAGATCCTTAGCGTTTGCTACCGCCAGTACCAGGCCTCTTGTCATGCTTGGGATTTGGTTCTGGCTTTGCATAGTCATCAATTGCTATCACCTTTCTCATCTTCTTTTCCATAATGCCCTTTTATATGTAAGTATACAACAAATATAAACTTAAATCAGTAAAGAAATGTTGTGACAAGAACACCGTTATTAATTGATTTGGTGACCTATCTTTTTTAATTGAAGATAAAAGATTCAAACTCTAAATTTTTTTGAGTCAAATATAAAACTACTATTAATCTATATTTACGACGACCTCTGATTTTTTTTTTCCTTAACAAACTAATTAGTAAAATGAACAGTAGAATGCTTATCAAGATATTGCTTAAGAGAATCAATTCTTGGCCAATTTTCATATGTTAAAAATTCTTATGTATTATGTATTTCTAAACATTAGATCATATTATTATAGTGTTATGTATTATGTATTTCTCCTACAGATCATTCTCAATTATAATATAAAAACTTACATGTTTTTGCACAGAATTTGATGAAAGTAGATCAAAGGATTGTGACTTAATATTTGAGGGAATATCAACTAATTAATAGAACAATAATTCTCTCCAATATCAACAAATAAAGCCCAAAAAGTAATATAATGAACTTTTTTTTTTTAACGTTATGCTTTGGATCAAGTTACCTCATCTGTTGGGAATGCTGGCTTCACTACTCCATCCTCAAAATTTTTGACCCTTAGCCCTGCATGAAAAGGGAAAAGTGGTATTGCACATGAAACCTTCTCTTTCCCTTTCTTTTTCTTTTTCTTCTTATTCTTATTCTTCTTCGTCTTCTTCTTCTTCTTCTTCTTTTATTTTTTTTTTTTGTCAAATTACAAACATAAATACACATATAGGGATGGTTTCTAGTCCGGCACCACCACAAGTACCAGATCTATATATCCGACACATACAATAATGAAATCAATATATGTGACGTTAGATTAATAACGTGTAACATCACTAACGTATAGCATTTCTTATTAAGAAAAAATGTTACAACCATACATATAACACTAACATATGAAAAATTACGCGTCAGTTTAGTTACACAAAAATTTTTAAACCTATTAAAGAAAGCTACAAATACTGTTTCACAGAGAATATCGAACACGAGACTAATAAATCTATATATATATATATATACACACACACACATACAAGCACACGCTTTCTTACCTGAAGAAATGCCCAGAAAGAGCAAGAGGAAAATGACAACAAAAGTTTTAATAACAAGAGAAGCCATTTGAAGATCTTGGGAGGGTATTTTAGAAGTACAAAGTGTTTTTGATGGGTTGTGATAGGTTAGGAGGTTGTGCTTTTATACCAAGCGGTGGCGTGGAAAAGAGGACTGTGAAGCTACATTAAAACCCTTTTTTTTTCTTTTCTTTTCTTTTTTTTTTTTTTTTTTGCCTCTTCATGGTGCAGTCTACTCAAAGCTATAGTAGAGTGGTGAAGAAAATGTCGTACCCATTAATAACCACCACGAAGTCAAACCACACTAATTCCCTATAATTCCATGTTACATCATGACCATATATATGTAACTCTTTTGTACAACCAAACAGAATTTGTTTGAATGTAAAAAAGAGGAAAAATTAACCGTACAATTTTGGATTCCCATATCAGAAAAAGAAAAAGAAAATAAAAAGCTTCTTCCTTACTAGCTTAAGGGGATGAGATTTAAGTGAGGGAGAATTCTCTTTATTTGTGTAAATATGTATCACAAATATATATATATATAATGCTAACTCAACATCACAAGACATAAGGTGAACCCGATATGTTAGGTAGAACCTATCCCGTCTCTTTTTGAAAATCGGTCCATTTTTTTTGAAAGAATATTAGATTAGTTATGTTGGTGAAATCCGTTTACAATTCTAAAAAGAATTAATCTGTTAAATTTTGATAAAATGTTAAAATTTTAGTGAAAGGCTAACTAAAAAGACGGCGTATCTAAACTTCAATCATAGTTTATCAAAGTACGAATCTACAAGTACATAAAAGTTGGGGTCGTAACAGTATAATTGCATGGAACTAGCTTTACACATATTTTTTCTGCTTGTTTTTATGAGTTTCTCCCACGTTTCTCAATGCTAGCTACCACAAAATGTATCTTTCAATTTTCATATATATACACACACGGAATGAAGAAATAAAATAGAGTAAGAAAAAAAAAATCAAATCTACATGTAAATGTAAATGGTTAGATATTTAAGTAGTAAATGACCAGATTATCACGTAACAGTCTTAAAAAATAAAAAGATAAAAAGATGAATACACTATTATATAAATTTGGAATATAGCCATTGGAAGCATTATTGAGTTCATGACTTTACTATTTGTTTAGGCCTAGTCTTTGTCAACATAATGAGCCATTATTCAAGGCATTTGACAAAATGCCTTTGTCATGTCTCAACCCATCTACGTACCATTACTCACTAATGAATGGAGCTATTCATCTTTTGATATGCTACTTTCATATTTATATTACACACATATATATATATATATTTGTCAAGTCAACTCAGGAGATAACAAGTATATGTACGTATATAAATTAGAAGACGGTCATTTTCATAGCTTTTAGAATGTTACCTAAGTAACCATTAGCAAGAGCACATTCTCGATACATCCCAATCAAGTACTAGAACTTAGTACTAAATATGTTGATAAAAATACTCTCTAAATTTTTGTGGTGGAACAAATATGAATCATGGTGTTATTGTTTTTCAAGTTGAATTCAGAGAATTGAGTTAGTGATATAGTTGTTGTCTGGGTTAATTCAAAGAACCTAAAAGGGTGATGGTCTTGTTTGCCAATATGTGGATTCAAAGAATCGAACGGCTAAAAGTCTAAAACAACCCAAACTCACAATATTTTCTGCGCGATTAGAGACTATTAGCAAATTAAAGTCGTGTTTGGTGAAAAAGAAAGAAAAGTATATAATCTTAGAGAGAAAAATGGATATAAGAAGGAGAGGACCTTTCTGTTCTTGTTTAGTATTAATTTTCTAGTCTAATCATTTCGTCTTTCGAGATATTAAACATGGGTATTTAAAGGATATAAAATCCCTCGATTAATCCATTCTTTCCTCTTTCATTTAACTCGCATCAGTCATATATTTAAATATCTTTTTATCAATCTCATTAACTCTTTTTCTCTTTTCGCTTTTCACACGTACCAAACAAGCCCTTGGATTGTATTACACCATTATGCTGGTTTAGAAGAACTTGTGACAAGCCTTTTTGAATTTATAATTAGGGGCAGTTTCCCTTCTCCTATACTTACATTCCTATCATATTTCTTATGGAAAAAAATCTATTTAACTTCGGAATGTTATAAAAGAAAATAGATTCTACTTTCTTTTTTGCCTTTTTTCTTTTTTCCTGTCTTGGGAGAAATTGCTTCTTCATGACAACCAAATATAGTGGATATATATATATATGCACATATTTATATATATGTACACATACTATTCATTTTGCGTGCTTGCTTCATCAAAGTAGCTTATCCTCTCCAAATTGATGCTAATCTTTTTAGATTTTCTAATGTCATATTGTATGGTAATGGACATGTCAAGTGTATTGATCTCAAGGGAGGACCTCCGTGGAATGAAAAGGTAAGGAAAGGAAAACCATAAAACTTTCCTTCCTTTGTTTGGGGCTCAATTTTCTACCAATCATACATAAGTGGCGGCAGTCATATCAGAAAACATCACAAAGTTGACCATCCAAATCACTGCTCTTTTTAATTTTCCCAAGAAACAAACATTGAAACACCCTCTTGTTTTTTGCTTTTGTTTCGCCAAATTAGAGTAATAAACCTCATTAAATCAGAAATATGAAGCAAAGAAAGATTTTTAGCATTTTGAATCTCTATTGGTTTTCTCAGTCTGCTATCTTTCTGTGTAGGAATCATCTCAATCTGTTCATTCCATGAATCATTGAGAGAGAAGAGTTTCCAAAGATAACTTGAATTCAGAACTTTAAAAATTGTTCTAGTTTTCAAACGTAAGACATTCATCCAAATTCTGTTATATTATCATACTTTTTTTTAATTTAATTGTAAGATTCTTATGTGACAACGATTAAAAACTGTACTTATGTCGATACAGTTTTTTTTTTTTTTTTCTTTTCGTACGCTAGTGCAGAGTTCTCGAAGACAAAAGGAATACCAAGTTCCATCTCAGAATTAGACAGCAGTGCTATGGTCAGTGTATGGACAAAGATATAGACATATATATATATATTATATAGCGAGTCTGAGAGTCGGAAGTGCTGTTGCTCATGGCATTTGCATCAGCATGTTGTAACTGTGCAAGAACAATGGAAGTTTAATGACCACTCGCCATCCGTAATTTTCATGTGCTGTTAGACTGGCCCCTATTTCTCTTTTAGGATGAATTATTTGACAAGGACAAGCAGATTCAAAACACCCTTTTGTGAATATGAAATATATATATATATAGATATATATGTATAAGATGTATAAGATGACTGATCGTATTATATTTATATTGTATTATCTTCTTTGATTAATATTATTATATTAAATTCAAACCTGACCTATTTAATATTTGTGTTAAAATCTTAAACGTAAACTTAACCTATTTATTAATTGTGTTAACCGTATCAACCCAAATTAGTTTGTTTAAATTAATAATAAATAAAATAATGATTTATTTAATATGATTGTGATATTTTGACATAATTATTATTAGTCAACATATTTTTTCTTTTATTACAAAAAAGTGAAATTAACTTACAAAATTTTAAGATTTATATTATTTGTACTTTGTTTAACTATAAAAACTCTTGTTTTAAATTATATATAATATAGTTAAGAAAAAAACATAGGTAAACCTAAATCCTACATGTTTATTAATCATGGTAACCCGTTATTAATCTAAACCTATTTATAGAATACCTAAATCTGTTAAGTTTATGTTATATTCATATCCAACCCATCACGTCATGACTCAAATTGCCAACCTTATATGTATGGATAAATTTTATTTTTACTTCCTGAACTTTAGTACTTTTGTAATTTGTTCTTTGAACTTTGAAAACTAATATAAATGCTTTCTGAATCATGAAAAGTTATCATTTTTGCTCCTTTAGTTAGTTAAATGGATGAAATATTCTCTTGAACTTTAATATTCTTACATGCCCTCAAACTTAAAAAACTAGTGTTGATACTTTTTAAACTTTAAATTGATAGTAAAAATACCCTTTAAAGTATAAACCGTTAGCAAAAACACACATTTATTCTTTTTTCTGACCATATAAAACTTTGAAAAAGTACATTTGAAATTTAACTCTTCAAGTTTAAAACTGATTATATGCGTTCATAAGATTTTTTTTTTTTAAATTGAAGTAATTACAAGAAAAAAAAAAAGAATTTGTGCAATTAAATCCCTTGATGTATTCTTAAAGTTATTTTGTAATTGTAAAGATATATTTTTTATTATACTAGTAGTACATCCGTTTTAAGTTGACAAAATATAAGTGATTTCGCTATTAGTTCAAAAGTCGAGAGATATAAGTACTAGTTTTTTAATGTTTGGGAATAAAATTTAAATTATACTAAACTTTAGAGTATAAAAATAAAGTTTTCAAAGTTTTATACGGCCAAAATATGAATAAGTAATAATTTTAGCTACCAATTTGAAGTTTAATGGATTTCAAATACAAATTCCCTTTTTTTTTTAACCGTAATGAATTCAATTTTAAAAGTAAATTTTATGAATAGATGAATCATATTTAGGTTTTGAGAGTGAATTTTCAAATGTATTAAAGGGACAAAAATAAAATTTTTTCATGTCTTATATTGTCAAAATATTAAAGAATATGTTTTTATAATGGTTTAAAATTTAAAGACATTTTTATTATCAATTTAAAGTTTAAATATATGAACATTAATTGTTAAAATTTGGAAGAAAAAGTTACAAAAATATTAAATTTCAAATGGGTAAAAATAAAATATTTTATCTATTTAACTGACAGAATGAGAAAATATGATAATATTTCATAATTCAAAGAGAAATTTTATCCATTTTTAAAGTTTAGAGAGTAAAATTATAAAAACACCGAAATTCAAGAAAAAAATAAAAATTATCACCGATCATGTATGTGTGTGTGTGTGTATATATATCAGATTCTAGAAAGCAGTATAATTTAGAGGAATTACAGAATCGCTCCTGAAAAGTACAGGGAAGTATTGATGATAAGCTCTGATTGAGAGAAGTTATTCAATTGATTCTACCTTTTTCTTTCCAAGTAGTTTTAATTTGTTGTTCTACCAATTGCGTTGATGGTGATAAGAGGAATCGACTACAAAAGAAAATCGACTGCTAAAGAAAACAGAGAGAGAAACATCAGAATTGAGGAAAGACAGAGAACACCATTATGAAAGGTGACTGTAGGCTCCTCACTCTGATGAAAATAAGAGATGCGGTTTGATTAACTGCGATTTTGAAAATTTTCAAACCACGAACCAAACAAGTCCACGTTGTGCGACACTAATTGAACCCAAAACCAATTAGTACATCAGAAAAAAAGGAAGAAAAAGCCACACCAGCGCAATGTTGTGCGATATGGACGGTTAAGTGGTTGTTTTACACCTTTACGCATCCCAATTGTCAAGCACCAAAAATTTAAAAAAAAAATTAAAATAAAATAAAAGTTAACCAATGTGATTTGCAGTCAGATTAAGCCATGTCTTCTTTTGAAAGTTTTAACTGCCAAAACCAACCATCAAATCAATTAAATTAATCTCTATAATTTCTTAACCAATGCAATAATTCTTCCCCTTACCAAACAACTTGTCATACAATAGGCAACAGACAGCCAACAAAACAAAAAATATCTAAAATTACCACCACAATTATTGCACTCAAAAGGGGTAAACTTTACAAGACAAGAGGATTAGAAGTATGACTCTATTGTTAAATCAATCTTCATAAAAATATAGAAGATGTACCCATAGAAAACAAGCCAACCATTTTCAAAATACCAGGAAGGCGATATATTATAATACATTTAAATAACTTCCGATTAAAAAAATAATAATAAGATCAATGCCATGTAGATCCATTGAGGAAAAAAATGAGGCATTACTACACATCTCACAGCAGTAGATCAGAGATTGTCTCTATGTGTATATCCACATCAAATCCTGGTGTGAGAAGATAGCATTTGCTTTTGATGATGTAAGTGGGATGTAACTTCTAGCAGTAAGCATAAGCAATTCCGAATTTCGCATCTGATCTGGACGTTAGAAACTGTTGTATGTCACCACCAAAACTTAGCTTGGCTCGAAATATGTTGGCATTCGACATTTGCTTCACAAACCGAGTAAAACGAACCCAGTTTTGATATTCAAACATGTTTTTGTCCATCCTCACAAAGTTGAACGAGAAGGATGGCTTTTCTAGACCATCAGAGTCGAACTTTGACATCTTTACAACCTGTTGGAACGAGGCATCGTCCAAGTTTGCAGTTGCGTTTTCTCCTTCGAGGGGTACATCACACACCCTAGCTGCCAATAGCAGTTGCTTAAGAAAGCCTTCCGGGCTACTGACAGAATTCATCTGTTTCTCTTCGGTATCTTTCATTTCAAAACACGAGCAGCACAAAGTGAAACCATACCTAGCAAACATGCGAACGATTGGTAGGTATCCATCCCTCGTTGAAGTATTGTAGTAGCCAGCAGTCAACTCTGATGGATGAGACTGTGTGCCATAATGCCAGTGGATTCCAGCCACTTTGGCCGATGTATTTACTTCTGTACCCCGGAAAATTGTCTCAGCTACCCTACATATCCTCTCTCCATGCTGCAGCAGCATTCCCGAGTACCATTCAAGGAAAAATTTGCCATAAGGAGTATTCCAAGATCCCTTATCACTTTTGAAGAAGTCTGTCTGCTCAGGATCATGCATTAAATTGCCAGTTCCAATAGGACCTCCATCTCCCCATTCTCTCATCCCAATCTCCCTAGCACAAGCGTTCAGAGACGCAAGCATATACTGCCAAAAAAGGCATTTAAAATTTAAAATGAAGACGCAAGCATATACTGCCAAAAAAGGCATTTAAAATTTAAAATGAAGACAATAAAAAGACTGCTAATACAGGGCTAAAAGGAGTTGGTTAATATCCATCAGAAAACCACCGCAGGCATAAATTATAGTCACTTGTAAGGAGAGTTAAAAAGTTTTCCCTCTTACCTTATCATAGCACTGAAACTCTCCAAGTTCACGAGAACGCCAAGCCCATGTGAGCTTATGGGAAGGGCACAAGGGATACCTTAGTTCACCGGCAGGACCCATCCCAACCTGAATTCCCTGCATACCAAGAGCACCTAATTTAAAGATAATGCATTATCATATGGTTAAAAGACCTCAACTCCCGAAATTTTGATGGCATTATCTTACTGTTATAATAGCACCAAAAAAGGGTCTAAAAGCGTCTCTGAAGTTCCTCATAAAATCTGTATATGCCTGGATTGGAGAACGGCCACAAAAAACCGGGAGTATATCACATCCAAGAGAAATATATTCCAAATTCCTTCGACCAAATCTATCGGAAAATGCTAAATCGGGATCTTTATCAATTTCTTCAAGTACCCACAGGGGAAGAGGAATCCTTTGACACACAAAGGAACAAGATTCAGATCCAGCATGATTAAAAATAACAAATCAAGAAGTAAACACTAAAGATGTATTTTAATACCACCTAACCCAAGGCAGAAAATTGAAAGAATAGCCGGAGAGAAACCATAACAAAACAGATTTTTAAATAATAAAAGACAATACAATACAGAAATTAATTACATCTACTGCAACTCAAGTTTCCGGACAAATTCCCCACTTAAAACTTGATGAACTAATTCTATCAATGCCAAATAAAAAAAAAATTCATACACAGTTATGTGAGGTGACAAAAGATGCCAATTACAAATCCCTTATTCCATTTCTAATCTGCGTGAACATACAATTGAAACACTACAGCATTGACCAATGGGAACATACTTCTATGTGGATCAGCGATTATACATACAATGCAATGAATTCACCTTGAGTAGGTTGAGAAATTACTTTACTCTACCAATGCATGCGCTATAAACTTTCAGAGTGGATAGAAAGCATCCTAAAAGAAAGGATCACTGTCACAGGCCGGCCTAGGGGGCCACTCAAGTTTGTGTACACCCGCAAGGGCAGAAGAGGTGATTCGCATGGCAGAGAGGCTGGCTGATGAGGTGGCAGAATCTACTGGTGCTGAGGTGGGAGGTGTGCTGGCTGAGTTGTTGAGACAGGAGGTGTTGAGGGGATAAAAGAGAGGTTTGAGGAGGTGTGGAAGGCGTAAAGAGAATTATGGAGTATTTGGCTGAGGCCATGGGAGGCTAAGGGTCCTCAAATTCCCTTTCCATCTTTTTCTTTTCCTGTTCTTTCCCCTTTTTTTCAGAGATTGTCTGTTCCGTTGAGTTTGTAATATACTCAAGATGAAGGATTGTTGATAAATAAAGACATATCTCTCATCTTTTGGCTATTCGATCTACTGTGCTTGAATATTTTGCTGTGTTTGGTGTTTATTTTTGGGAAGGAACCAATCAATCACCAATTCCATTCTCGTGTTGAAGTCATGTGAAACATCGAATCAAACAGAATCCCACATCTGAAGCGTGCTCCCAAGTCCATTCAGAGGACAAACTAGACAGCCATTAAAGGCATAAACATTATCCCAACTGCCTATTTGACTAACTTTGAAAGATCATAAAGTCATCAAGTTTTAATATAATTTTCATAATGAAAGTATCTGCTTTTGACTCAACATTATCTGGCAACATAATATATAATTCCCAACAACATTTTTCAAATTCCAACCTAATTACCCTTAAAACAACAATGATAATCACTAATAATCACTAAAAAAACTTATTAAAGTTTATTAATCCAAATAAATAATAAAAGATCATCCTTTGTTACAAGAAAAATTGCCTAAAAACAAAATGGTGCCAACAACGAAATCAAATCAGACAAACCAATGAGGGTCTCCAGGTCCAGTGCCGCACTGATGAAACGCCATGACAGCTCGAACCTTAAGCCCCCACCTCCGCGCGAGCGCGATAATCTCCAGATACCCTTGCCAATTGTAAACCCTAGGCCGATCCTTCTCCACCAGGCCCCACCAGACCTCCATGACCACGCCCTCGACTCCGGCCACCGCCAGTGCGCGGAACGACTGCGCCATGGCCCTGAGCCGCCGCACCTGGCCAGTGGGGCCCACAGCGTCCACCGGGAGCGTTACGAACACCGGCGATGATCCCCTCCTCCCGCGCTGCGGGGAGAATCCGTAGAACAGCTCGTACTGGAGATCACCGCTGTTGTCCGGCGACACAGAGCCGCCGGCGCCGGAAGGCGTCGATGAGTTGAGCCGCGCGGAGAGGGCGAGTCCGAGCCGCCGATTGTGGTGGTGGTGGTGGTGAGGTCGGTTCCGGTGGGCGTGCGGCAGAGCAATGGAGGAGAAGAGAGTGAAGCCGGTGGGCGGCGAGTCGGTCCGGGTGGAGCAGAAGGAGGAGGCCGAGAAGCTCGGAGCGGACGGAGACGCGATCGCCATTAGGGAAGTTAGTAAAGGAGTTAGGGTTTGGAAAAAAAAAATTTTTGAAAAAAGGAAAAAAAAAAGGGAAAAAGAAAAAAATGGCGATTTTTTTTTTTTCTTTTTGTTCTGCAGAAATATGAGAGAGTGGTACAGCCTGTCGTGTTCTGGAGCAGGCACAGGAACAAGACAACACAGATCACTATCATTTCGATACATGGCTCATTTCTGGGATGGGCTTCTTGGGAGCCCAACATAATTGGGCTTGTTTGTTGGCCCGCTAACTAATCGGCCCAATTTAACTGAATTTTTGGGGTAGAATATAATAATAGAATGTCTTCAAAAATATATATATATGTATATATACATATTTCTTTTCGAACATTACCCCAATTATAATGGTAGCTTCAGGAAATCCTCTTGTAATGCCATAGGGGAAAAACCCGAACTAGTAATCAACTAGTAATCCTAAACGTGTATCCCATAATTTTCTCACATAGAACTTGGTGATTTCCCGTACTAAAACCAAATTTTCAGAGGATGTACCTTGCGTAATTTTGTTAGTTAAAAAAAGTTGGGGAAACTGAGAATTGAAGGAACCAAAAAATAGAAGGGAGTTGGGAGAGGGGGGGGGGGGGGGGGGTGGTGGGTGGGGGTGTGGTGTGTGTGGTGGGGGTGAAGAAAAATCAACAGTGTGTGACGAGCATAGCAAAATACTCTGTCCTTTGTACTTAAATTCCACTCCAATCCAAACCTCATTTTTCTTGTGTGTTTAAATACCAATCCAATTTAGATTCTCAATTTGAAACCCATGTTCCAACCAGAAGCTAAACATACACTTCTTCAACGTAATCCAACCATTTTTGTTTAAAGCAAAGATCACAAGTAGAACTCCACATGTATATATACGTGTGTTTATATACATATATATATACACACACACACACACACACACACAATATTCCTAAAACCAATCAATTAAATTCACTTTACAAGTACAAAAACAATATCAGGGACAAAACACCTGCCTCTTCCACACCCAGCAGCAACCAATGTACCACGCGCATAAGGTCCCCATGCTTCTCAGTTTTATTTTGCATTTTGCAGGAAGCAGCCATAGAGAATCTTGCACTAGCTAGATAAGGTAAAGGATCTACACAACCATCCGGTGTTTAGATTTAAAAGCATGTTCAAAATGAACTTCAAATTCTAATAGAGATAGGGCGAAAAGTTATTTAAAATAATCGCCTAGATTATAAAACGGCATCGACCATCACATGACCAATTAGTTAGGTATGCAACGATGTAATGCGGAAGCGTAACCAGAAAGACGCACACGTTAAAATAATAATAATAATAATAATAATAAAACGAACTTCTTAAAAAGACAGTGATAACCCCGGAATATTCCAATTACCATTGCATCACGAAACCTATAGAAAGAGCCTAAACATATGAACAGATGAAATGATCGAGAAGGCGGCAAAAAACGGATGACTGAACAAATGAACCATTGAGTATAGTTATAATGATTGACATATGACATTGCATGAAGCTACATATTATGTGGTTGTCTCTAAACCCACAAAACGAGCATGTGTGTACAGAATGGCTATAAAAAGGAAAAATGCCCAGAGAGCAAACTCTATGACAATTGACATGTAACAATGCAAAATAATTTGACACCAAATTCTGGTGAAGCAAATAAATAGAAGAAAAAACTTCAAATTTTAAGAAGGGGGGGAAGGGGGATGCAGACTTTACCGCTGCTGTTGAAGGGCCATATACTCGCAACGTCCTGCAATGACCAACTTCAAAAAATAGAAATGACCATTGCCAGCCTGTAGAAACATAAGCTTTTTTTTTTTTTTTTTTCCCCTCATCTCATTCCTCCAACATCATTAATCTTGTTTGTTTCTCTTCTCCTATAATTTTGATCTCGTTCTGCCAAGATGGCAGACAGACAAACGGCTCCTCACCACCAACTTCCTCCACAGCTAGGCCAAACGACGACATGGAAATGTTTCAAAAAAAAAAAATGACCCCGAATGATGATTGAAAATCTGCCCGTCAACAACCCCAAGCACCGGTTCCAGCAAAAAGTGCAAAGACCTGACTCCTGGTATGCAATCACAGACCCAACTCTAGACACCCAATGCATGCAAGAAAGTAGGAAAAATGCCATGCAGGAATCGCCTCAAAAAGAGATTGCTCGACTAATGGCCAACTTGGCCCACTCGGCAGATTCCTTAATCAAATGGTCATCAGATGACAAACATTCATTTAGAAAATCTTTGCTTGAAACAGACTGCTGAATCATCGGACCAGCATTAACACCCAGTGTATCAGCCAAGTCCCCAAGGACCCCAATGGCGGTTTTAGTCACTGCATCATCCCTGAAATGTTTGAAAGGATCAGAAACTGATAGTTCAAGTAAATGAAACATCAAATTTTAAATAAAATGGACGTATTGGAGCATACCTGTCCTTTGTGACATACAGACTATCCAAGAACTGCAGAACATGAGATGCATAAGGAATCAATAACTGGGTCTTTGAAGAGCCCTTAAAGCCTTGAAAGATCCCGGAGTATGCCTCCAAAATTCCATTCCTCAAGGTATTGGTGTACTCTATCATGTCATCATCATCAGTACCTAATGGACGGACAGAGAGCTCTGCAGCACCCTGAAGCATGGGCATAGTATAAGCTAAGTACTTCTCAAAATTATCACCAATCGCCAAAGCAATGTCACCACAGCATGAGAATATTGGAGGCTTCACAGATCGATGCAACTGGTTGCTCGACAAATTCTTAAGGAGCTGAGTCATAATTCCATCACAATAAGGCAATATACCACCCTCTAGCGCCCTGCACAGATCGCCTACGACACCAACTGTAATGGCACAAACCTGGTAGTCCTCAAAATCTTGCAGACCCATTTCCAAAAATCTATAGAACTCTGGCATGTACTTTGCAAATTCAGGGCCCGCACAATAGGCTAGAGCTCCAATAGCAAGCATAGCCTCCTCATGTGCTGTGGCACTTTTACTACCAAATACCCTAAGAAACAAGGTCATCATTTGGTCAGAAAACTGTAGAAACTGAGGCTTGGTTGATTCTGAAGACCCTAGTTTCTGTATCATAACCTGCAGGCAACCGCAGAGAAGACCTTGTAGCTCATTTTGCTTCTCCCTCCCCTCAGATGAATTATTTTGTGCATCAAACGTCTTCTGCAGCTCTTCAATAATAACAGGAACTAATTGAATCACGATTGAAGCTGTGTCATCTGAAGAACATCTAACGACTTCATTTAATGTCTCATAAGCTGCTGTTCGCAGTCGTGATTCTCCAGCATCGGGACGATGAGTCACATTGAGCAGAACCTGAAGAATATCGTGGATTAAGGGAGACAATGGAGAGGATGGTCCCACGTCCTCAAAACCCTGGGCCAGGAAATATAGAGCACCACATGCTTTCTCAGCAACATTTGGTACATCATTCATGCTCTCAAGAAGAACAGCAACAATCTGTTGGCAATTTGCTATGGTTATTATGGGGGCGTCCAAGGTTGATCCATGTAGAAACTCAAATATTCTTCCAAGAGTCCATGCAGTAGTGTCTTTCACATGACTATTCGGATCATTCCTCAGGGCAGTTAGCAAAAAGTTCAAACCAACATGTACAAGAGGCATTAGCTTGTCCGGGGAGGGGCCTTCAAGAACGGAACCAAATGCATAAGTGGCTGCCTCCCTTTGCCTCCAATCCGGCTTTCCTATATTCCCTTCAATAAATGGCACTACAAGGGGGACTATATCATCACAGACTGTTCGTGCAACCAAACCCAAGCACGTTCCTCCAGCCATAGCAATATTCCAAGCTCCTTCATCCTGATCTTGATCTTCTTCCTGCTTAAGCAAAGCCTCTAATAACAATGGAACAAGAGCAGGGAGAGCCTGCTTCACAAAATAAAAGCAAAGAATTTCAGAATCCCCAGTAAAATCTCCTCCATATTCTTCTAAGATATCGATCTCCTCATCACAAATTGAACTCCAAAACTCAATGGCTTGTAAAGCAACAGGTTCCTCATCTTCCTTAATAGCCTTAGCAGTAATATTAAAAATATCTTGAATATACAGAGCCAGTTTCTCATAGTACGTTGAAGATATGGCAACCAAACACTCAAAGGCCGCCTGCCGAATCCTTAATTCAGGAGAAAGAGTATTCTCACATACAACTCTCATAATGAAGTTACGTTCCATATCATTTGAGAAATTTGCCTGAGCAAAACCCAGAGCATTATACAGTGCTCGCGTGGCAGCAAGCCTAACATCGTTGTTACTTTCGGAAGTGTTCATCCCCTGAACCACAGCCGTAAGTATCTTATTCACCTGAACCTGATCTATCGCTTCAGAAGAGACTTCCTCGCATATGTACCCAAGCGTTTCAAGGGTGGCCTGTCTTGCATGAGCCGGAACCTGATGAGTATTTGACAACAGAGCTTCTATCAGTTCAGGCCAATGCTTAAGAGGCAACTCAATACCAGCAACCTTTGCAATGACTTGCGAGGCAGTTGAACTAGCCTCATGCACAGGAGACACAAGCGTCCTTAACAAACAAGCTTTAATCTGGGCCTTTAAATTCTGATCCAATGCCAACCATCTGTCGACAAGTTCAATCTTCCTACTGTGCTCCTTGGCATCCAAAGCATTCTTGAGGATCAAACCAGCTAATTTACGACTCTCAGCAGGCTTCTCATCATTAGCCAATTCCCCGGCAAGCGAGAGCAGGAAACTCGGAAGGTTTTGCTCCTGGAATTGTTTAAGACTTTCTTCAGCGTGCTTGCGCACCGCACTATCTACTGCTTGTGCATTTAAAAGAATCTGGGTGACCTCCATCGCCATTCGAATCTGAGATAAACAGATTAAACCAATTAATGAGGTTATAGATTTCATCTTCAATCTCATAATTTTTTTTTCATAAGCCAAAAAAATACAATAATGCAAATACATACAAACCAACCAAATAAATATAATTGTTATAAAAATAAATACAAAACCCATTCCCTTAATTAAAATTCAAATTCAAATTAAGAACAACGCCATGGATTTGAATCTTCCAATCTAATATCCAAACAACTCAAAACCGGATCTTTAACTCGTTTTCGCCGCGCCGCCCGCCCCCCCCCCCCCCCCCCCCCCCCCCCCTCCTCCCCTTTTTTAACAATTTCCCAACCATTTTCACAACGACCAAATCAATCCCCAAACACCAATAAACAGTGAAAAACCGATCCAGTTCACCAAAACAGACATGAAAAGGTCCAAAACGATTTCACAAATCAATGGATCAAAATACTCGAACCAGCGGCGGAAAAACCGGGAATCGAAATGAAAAAACTGCCGAACAGGAAGAGAAAAGAGGGAAAAACACTTACTTGGATTGAGTCGGTGAGTGGAATCGGGCCTGGTGAAACGAGTGATCAACCTGAATCGGAGAGAAAACTTGAAGAGATGAAGAAGCGGCGACTCGGAAACCCTAGCAGAGAGTGTTGGGGGAACAAAGGAGAGACGACGATATTGTAAAGCGGGATTTTTTTTTTTTTTTTTTTGTTCCTTTCGATGGCCTTTGTTTTCTTTTTTAATTATTCGAAAAGCCTTGGCTATTTTAAAAACCCAAAAATACCCTTTAAAATTGGAGGCACAAGCGCAGGGGCGCTCTCGCTCTTGTTTTTGTTTTTCTCCTGCCCCGACCCGACATGCCGACCGATTGCCGGGTTGGTTGAAACCTTGTGGTGAATACCATTTTTAGTAAAGTAATTTAGTAAATAGAAAGATTTTAAAATATTTATAATAAATAACAAATTTATTAAGTAAATTACATATATTTATAAAAAATAAATAAAATATTTATCTATCTAATAAACTTAATGTAAATAAATCATTTATTTAATAAATTTATTATTTATTTAAAGTATCTAAAAACCTGTTAATCTTGAATAACTGGCCTAACACCTACAATTAATTGAGAAATTATTCAATAGACCGAGTATATCATATCATCTGGAGAATTCCATTTTATTACTAGACATATTTGTTCTTATGTGAATGAACAAATATCTGCTACAAAAAAAATACATGTACATCGCTTAAAAAGACTATAGATAATTTAATCTATTAAGTAGTTTTTTGATCTATTACATTATTTTTCCAGTATAAAGATTACACTTGTATTCTAAATTGCACTAACACCCGCTAAACCTATCACATGATTCCAATTTATAATATGAACCTTTAATTTGATATTTGCACTGTAAATTTACAATTATGTAACAATCTATCATAATTGATAAAATTGTTGATATTTTTCTAGAAATTGACTCTTGACTCACACATAAATTGTTAATTAAAAGCACAAATGGTAATTATTTTAATCAATATTAATCCAAAATTGTACTTTGTAACTTTTGAAAAGAAGAAATAATTGTTCTTCTTGATTTACATAACGAAAGAATATACATATTTATAAAAGAAATTAGTCACCAGCTCTATAACCAAGTTTGTTATAAAATAAAATAAAAAACTAAATACAGCTAAAAACAAGGAAACAACCTAACGTAGTCTGAAACGTTAACTTCAAACTTTATTTAAAGAAAAAAAATCTGCATTTTAACTACTTCCATCATAACTACTTCCTAAAACTTTAACACCCCCCCTCAAGTTGATGCATAGACATCAATTATTCCCAGCTTAATAGCAAAAAGTTCAAAATTAGGTCTGAACAATCCTTTTGTGAAGATATCAGCTGTTTATTACATTGTTAGAACAAATGGCATACAAATAGCTTTATTGTTAATCTTTACTTTTACAAAAAGCTTAACAATCTCCACATACTTTGTACGGTCACATTGTACTAGATTTTGAGCAATATTGATGGCGGTTTTGTTGTTATAGTACAATTTCATTAGCATGTTCATTGGTATCTTCAACTCTTTTAGTATCTGCTTAAACAGCAACATCTCACAAACTGCATAGCCATAGCACGATATTCTATTTCGGCACTAATTCTTACAACCATATTATGTTTTTTACTCTACTATATGACCAAGTTGCCCTATATATAAGTACAATATCCTAAAGTAGATCTCCTATCAGTAACTGAATTTACCCAATCTGCATCAGTACAAGTGCCTATGCTTTGTTGTGTAGTCTTCTAAAATAGTAAACCTTTGCCTGATGTGCATTTTAAATATCTTAAGATTCGATAAGTTACTTCAACATGTTTCTTATAAGTGCATGCATAAATTAACTTACAAGACTCACGACCAATGTAATATCTGGCCGTGTGTGATACAAGTAAATCAGTTTCCCTACCAATTTCTGAAACTGAAATGTATCAATAGGATTGCCTTCTTTGTCATCTCCAAGTTTCTAATTGGGATCAATTGGGATGTCTGTTAGCTTCCATCCTTTTATCCCAGTCTCCTTAAGTAGATCTAGGATGTGCTTTCGTTATGAAACAACAATTCCCTTCCTTGATCGAGCTACCTCCATCCCGAGAAAGTATCTTAGAGACCCTAAATCCTTGATCTCAAACTTTAATGCAAGAGACTTCTTCAGTCAGTTCATTTCTAGCAAATCATCCCCATTGAGGATTATGTCATCTATATAAACAATTAACATAACTCTCTTCTCATCCTATGAGTGTCTAATAAACACAGTGTGATTAGCTTGTCCCTAATTATACCATTGGCTTTTAACAAATTAAGAAAATCTCTCGACCCAGACCCATGGTGACTGTTTTAGCTGATATAAGAATTTTTTAAATCTGCACACTTTTGAATTAAATCTCCCATTGAATCTCGGGGGTGTATCCATATATACCTTTTTCTCCAAGTCTCCATTAAGGAAGACATTTTTCACTTCTAATTGTTGTAAAGGCCAATCAAGATTTACTACAAGTGACAAAAGCACTCTAACTATATTTAACTTTGTTACAAGGACAAAGGTTTCTAGGTAGTCAATGCCATAGGTTTGAATAAATTCTTTGGCAACTCACTTAACTTTAACCTTTTAAGTGATTCATTTGATCTGTATGTAACTGTAAACAACCATTTACAACCTACGGTTGTCTTCCCTCTAGGCAAGTCCATAATCTCCTATGTTTAATTCTTCTTAAGAGCCTTTATGTCCACACAAATAGTCTCCTTCCACTCGAGAACCTTTAAAGCTTCATGTATACTTTTAGGAATCTTCATACAAGACACTTGTAAAGTAACGCACAGAAATTGGGTGAGAGATTTTCATATGATACATAGTTGGACAAAGGATGTTTGGTACGTGACCTTACACCTTTTCAGACAACAATGGGAATATTTGAATTAGTGGACTCACTAGACTAAAACCTAAGACTCGTGGATTTAGGACCAAGACCTGATGTAGGTGGAACTAACTATGTAAGCTTAAAAAAAGTATTATCTAGAAGGTTTGTGGACTTATGATGGTGTGGAAGATTAGCCGACTTTTTTTCTTGAGTTGTATTCCTTTGCTGATAAACAGTATCAAAGGGTATTATCCATGTGTTCTTGGTACTTGTTTTTTCCCTGTTTCATTAATTAGATTCATGATTTTCATGTGATATCATTAAGGTTAGGCTTGCATTTTCATTATTTAAAGAACTTGATTTACAAAAATTTGGTACAATAATGTTTGGTTTTTCCATTAGATTCTTAATTTCGACTAATGATGTGAGAGACACGTTTTCAAGTTGAAAATGTTCCAAATGATCTGAATCTTCAATTTTCCTCCCCTTTGAAGACGAGTATTGAAAAACGGCTTATGTTTGAAAATTGTTATATTTATAATGACAAACATTTTTTTAATAATTGAGTCAAAACATTTATATCCTTTTTTATTAGAGGAATATCTAACAAAAACACATTTTGAGTTCGAGGTTTAAGTTTTCCTCAGTTATGATCATGAATGTAAACAAAATCAATACAACCAAATATCTTTAGAGGTAATTTTAATGAAAGCCTTTTAGTAAGATGAAATTTATGGAAAAAATCTGAAGGAGTGTCAGAGTTTAAAACCTTACTAGGTATTCGGTTTATAAGATAGGTTGCAGTAAGAATAGCTTCTCCCTAAAGATATTTATTGTAGGAAAATAAATCGATAAAAACGTATCAGAGTGGAGCAGCGGAAAAATAAAAATTTTTAAGATCGTTAAATATCTCATGATGCCATATACAATAAACCAACAACAATTAAAACTCATACCTCAATGACGTCAATCTTGTAGGAGGAGAATGACCGGAGGCTTCAACCAACTAGCCTTCTCTACTATTTTCCAATTCTCGAATGACTGAGTGTGTGAGCACTCTGAACCTCGATCGGTATGCTAGCACTACTAGTCTTCTTTCGACCACCCAGATCTCTAAAGAACTTTTTGTCACGATGAGCTGTGCAACAATAAGCCTGCTCACTTGAGAGTCTGTGGTCTGAGAGAACTGGAGTGGCAGGACCTTTATTTATAGACCTACATGAGGTGATTTTCTGAATTTGAATTGGATTAGGAGAAGATATTCTCCCTTATCCATAACCATAAAATCCGAATTTTTCAAGGGAGAATCCCAATAATAAAATTCGGCCATTATGGGATAAATCCAATCCAAATCTAAATAAGATTTTAACTAGAATTTTATCTCCCTTTTTCAACTAAAAAATCCGAAATTTCCTAGGAGAAAATCTCCTAAAATTTTCGGCCACTTTTAGGATAAGGGAGAATCAAAATTCCACTAGGATTTTCAAGCTTGAATCTTATCTCATTCTTATCCAAAACAACCGAATTTTCCTAGGAGATTTTCTACATAATTTCAGCCACTTTTCAAGGAGGAGAGAATCCAAATTCAACTGGGATTGAAACTTGAATTTTTCCCTTGAACCTTATCCACAAAAACCGAAATTCCATTGAGGATAATCCTCAAAATTTCATCTACTATTTGTTAGGATTTGGATTCAAAATTCAAGTAGGATTCTAATAAGATTATCCTCTCCAAATCCATCTCAAATTTGAATTTCAAACCTTGTGAATTTTCCACAACAAATTCAAATCCCACTTGGACTGTGGTTCAAAATTTGAATTTCAAATTTCAAATTCGAATTTCAAATTCAAATTTCAAAATTCAAATTTCAAATTTAAATTTCAAATTCAAATTTTAAATTCGAATTTCAAATTCAAATTTCAAATTTCAAATTTCAAATTTCAAATTTCAAAATCCACAAAACAGTTGTGTTTCAAATTCTTGTTCTCATGGATAATTTTCTACAACTCCAATCCAACCTCAAATAAAATCATGGCAACTTTATTTGGAGTTCGAATAATTGTGTACTCTATTATCCAAAACAGAATCTGAATCCAACTGGAGAGAATCTTGTCTACCATCCTAATCCTGTGTTATCACCATCCATGCATAATAAACCAGCCAATAGCATATACAAATCAATTTGCCAAACGTTAAAGAATTATGTGGAGCCAGTAGAGGGACTGATTGGACATATATAATCGGGCTCCCGCAAATCCATATGATTTTCATTCTTTACCGAACAACTCAATCATATGATCACTAGTTTCAGAGTCACACCACTATAAACCTGAAACTGAACTCCCAATTATATACCGTATTACGTAAGCCTATAACGAGCTACTATCTAATGACCTTGTCATATATGCAAAATCCTTATATGATATCCATGATCAGCCTTAGGTCAAAATCCGTTTAATCCTACTGATCAGGCTATCTTACAGTTCCATTATACTACCAAATTAAGAAAATGATTATTCATCATATGTGAATAAGAAGTCATCCGCCCAGCAGACGACCCAAGGTCTTGTCCATTTTCACATTCAGTATAATGCATTTAAGAGGATACCTTTAACTCCTTAGAGTTATGATTGTGATGTCTGCAAACAAACCCTTCATCGTATACAAGTCATGCACCCAACGAACCGGTTTATAAGCTTACTACCTCTGAGACGCTTTAGCCATTGGAACATCAAAGTACACAAGTCATATACATGAAGTAGTTCATTTACTCAGGATTAAGGTTATTGCATAATGAACGTCAAAAGCAGATTGATCCACTCATAGCGGACTACGTAGGTCAATCACGCTTTAGTCCCGGTCTAATATGTCACCACCAAGTAACATATCTATGTCTCTACTTGGGAGTCCAGCTCCAGACAGTCAAGACAAACCGTCCCCTCCAAGGCTTTAGACAACATAATAGTCTTAACATGAGTTATATGCTCGGACTAATCCCATAGACTACAAACCATAGTTTAGACCGCTAACTTTAGAACATTGTCTTCTCACATACAAAAGTCCATTGCATGCAACGTTCTAACAGTTTTAACACAAGCAGTCAGTGAGCCATATTTACTTACATTTACTTTAACATGTAAATAAACCGAGGACAAATAGTAATGTAATGAATAACCTCTATATATAATTTTATTATCCAGTTCAAAATAAATACATCAAAATGTCTCTAATGCTTAGGGTATTTCCTAACATTTGTGGCTCATTTTGTTCATAAGTTGAGTTTAGAACGAAATGAAATTTTTAGATTCAAATAGATTGGCTTAATTATGATTTTTATTGACTTTTTAAAAAAAGATAAAAGTGAACCAAAAAATTTAGATTCAGACCAGTCGTCCAAACGAGACTTTAAGTACCTTAGTTTTGAAAATCAATGCTTGAGCTACTTCTAATAGGTCTTTGTTTTTTCTTTCAACTATTCCATTTTATTGATGTGTATCATTATGAGAGCTTTGATAAACAATTTATGCTTTTAAGAAAAAACTTCCTAATACTTTGTTAAAGTACTCTTTATCATTATCACTCCTAAATATTTGAATTGTTTTACGAAATTAGTTTTACATCATGGTGTAAAAAATTTTAAAGACTATTTTCACATCAAATTTTTTTTTTCAATAAATAAATCCAAATTAATTGAGTATGATTATCAATAAATGTAATAAACTATTTTTTTGTTCAAAATTTGTAAACACTCGACAGGGTTCCCGAACATCATTATGGAGCATTGTAAATGGCTTAGACACTTTGCAGGGTTGGGGAGAAAACGAATGACTACAGTGTTTAGCAAACTGAAAAATCTCACATTCAAACAAAGATGGACTTTTATATCTGAAAAGAGTTAAAAACAAATGTTTTTAATACTAAAAACTTCGATGGCCTAGGTTATGATGCCATAACATTATTTCACTATTTTTATAATCAGAAATAGAATTAAACTAAATATCAATGTATTGCCTACTCGAGTTGGGTCCATCTTAAAAAAAATAGAGCCCACCATACTCTCTACCATTGCCAATCGTCCTCACTGAACTTAAATCTTGAAACTTACAAAATGATGGAAAAAATTAACACAACATTTGTGATCAAGGCTGATTTTGCTAATGGACTATAAATTGCAAGATATATTTAGAATATAAAGAACATTATGAAGAATTAAGGAAGGAAAGAGTTGAATAGATCATGTTCTAGCTATGGTAGAAAGGGAACCATCTATAATTTTGACCTTTTTATTACCTGTACAAGGACTATAAGGGGAAAAAGTTTTGAGCAACCTGTCATGTGATCGGTCGCTCCAGAATCAATTATCCAAAGATTTGTAAAATTTGGTAAGACATTAAGGAAGATAGAAATGACAAAGTTACCTTTCTGAACTAAAGAGCAAAATTAATTTACAAATGTTTTTGGAGATTGAAAAAGTTTGTATAAATACTCTAACTGCTCCTTTGTGAATGGAACTGTTTCTGAGTCAACTTGATGCTTTTAAGAATCCTTAGTTGTAGCCTGGAATGCACCTCCTTCTCCATTATTTTTCTTCTTCTAGTTCAGTGGTTTACCATGAAGTTGTAGATTAGAAATTTGGGAGAAAAACTTGCCAGATAATGCTGACGTTGTCGATTGACTGATCTCAGAGGAATCTACCAAGGGAATACACTTTCTTGTCACCCCAGTCATTGCCATCTTCGTCATGGAAAATCTGATACGAACAAAGATGATTATACAAATGATCCAAAAAAAATTTAGATTCGTGATTGTACGAATGACCATGATTGTACAGGATGATGTACGAATTGTGTACTAGCGGCGTATGGGTAATTGTCCAGACGGGGTGTATTGGTAGTGTATGGACGTTCGAAAAAAAACTATGGTTGAAAATTAATATTCTTTAACAAGATCAAAAATCCATAATATGGCTCTGATACCATGTAACTTTTGAGAAGAAGAAATAATCGTTCTTCTTAAATTCTATAATGAAAGAATATACATATTTATAACAGAAATTAATTACCAGTTCTGTAATCAATTTTGCTGTAAAATAGAAAAAGCTAAATACAGTAAAAAAAATAATGAAATTGCCTAACATAATATGAAACACTAACTTCAGAATTTTGTTTTAAAAAAAAAAAACATCCTAACAACTTCTTAAAATTTCGACATATTTATAAGTAAGTTAATTCATAGTTTGTTATTTTAGTAAAACTCAATTAATAGTTTTATAACCAATTTAAATTAAAATAGATAACGGGATGAAGTCGAAATATGATAAAGATTTAAGGTACCAAGATTATAGTATTCTTACGTGCACATCAAAACATAGTCACGAGTTATCGATAATGTTCACATGTTATTTTCAGGTAGTTAACAAAGCTTGAGGTTTCTTTGATTTAAGCCAAAAAAAAAAAAAAAAACAAAGCTAGAAGTACCAACTAATTGATCAAATTTTAGGTATCATATCAAGTGATAAATAATATATACATAGGAAAGCTAATGGTATCAATTTTGAACTAAAAATTTTAACTCAGTTTTTGTATTTTTTTGAAAAATCAACAAAAATTTTAATTAGTTTTTGAAAATTTGATAAACTCCAACTTAAAAATACTAATTCAAATCAATGCACCAACTACACTATAAGTTGTTTGACTCTCTTCTAAAATTGTGTCTCAGCTCTTAATTCTCCCTTTTTTTTTTCCACTCTCCTTTTCATCAACACCCTCCACATTTACATTCAACAACCCCAGATATGCTGTCACGCTACGAAATTTTTGAATTTAAAATTTCGCGCGTGAATGTATAAACTCAATTTGTTAGTGTGCCAATAAAATTTTTTCATTATTATTACGAGGATTCAATTTTAAATTTTTGGTGTATTAAATATTAATTTGAGGATATTTAAAAACATTTTTACCAATTTAAAAATTTTAATAATTTTTACCCAATCAAATTTAACAAATAGTATTATTTATTTATTTATTTATTTATTCTTTTTTCTTTTTTTTTTCTTTCTCCTTCCGGATTTATCTGGAAACCCCTCCTTCTTAATATCCTCTCTCTCTGTTTCTTTCCCACCGCCTCACTCTCCCTCTGTTATTTTTCTTTTTGTTGCCGAGTTCCCTCTCTTTCTCTGCTCTTTTTTTTTTCTTCTTCTTTCCCTCCACCGAATTATTTCCCTCCCTCTCTCACCCTTGTTTAATTTTTTTCTTTCTTCTTTTCCTTTTCTTCTTCTTCTCGCGTCCTCTTCCCCTGTTTCTTTTTCTTCTTCTCTTTTCTTCTTTTTCTTTTCTTTCTTTCGGCTGAAAGCCACCCTCCCTTACTATCTCCCTTTCCTTTTCTTTTTTTCTGTCCTTCTTTTCTTCCGGCCGAACGGCACCCGAACTAGCCAATCCACCACCTCGCCAAACGCCGCCCAACCCGAGCTCCTCGCGACGCCACGGTCGACCGACTGCCCCCGCCAAGCCACCGAAACCGAACCAGCCGCGCCCGCCTTCCTCGCCACCGCCCGACGCCGATCGCCGGTCGACGCCGTGAGTTGCCATCACCGAACGTTGACCGAGCTCGAGCCACCGCCAACCGCCTGACTCCGATCGGGACTGGAGCTCACGACCGTCGCCCGAGCCCGCCCTTTTCCGTCTCGCCGAACCAGCCGTGCCTCGCCGTTCGTCCTCACTTCACCGGCTGCCCCTCGCCGCGCAGCTGACCGCCATGCCCGACGCCACCAGCCGTTGCCCCTGCCGCCGTGAGTCTTTTCCTTCGGCCGGTCGTTCTCCATCGGTAAAAAAAAAAAAAAATTGTTGTATACGTATATATATATTGTATATCCGTGTGCGTGTGTTTACAGATATATATATAGAATAATAATAATAATAATAATAATAATAAATAATAATAATGATTTTTAGATTTTAAATTTAAATTGATTTGAAAATTGTATTTTGAACTGTTCTGGGAATTGGAAAATTTTTCTGCAGGTTGAGCAATTTGGAGCTTTTGGGGAAGCCTATTTTAGGACAGGTCATGCCGAAATTTTAAAAATATATATATATTTTAGATAATCGTGTTAAAAATTGCTATTTTAAGTTTACGGTGTTAAAATAAAGTATCGTTTTAAATTTTAAAAATTCAATGGCATACTAATTAGTTGAGTTTACCGTAATTTGATTACGGAATTCTTGGACAGATAATTAAATTATCTGTGTTTCTTGTTTTAGGTACTCGTAGATCGAATTCAGAAAGAAAGACTATCTTGGAATTCGTGCGAGAAATTGATCGTAGGTCAAATTGCTGACGAGATAGGATATCTTACCCTTTCTTGGCAGCCAATTTTGTTTTAATGATTTGGTCAAATATCATTTGAAGAAAATGTGTTTATAAAGCTTTGAAATTACGTGATTTAGAAAATATCACGATTTCGGAAATTAAAGGAAAAATATCCGGTTACGGATTTTTTTTAAAAACAATATGGTATATTTTTAGTATGTGAATCATATATTCATATGAAATGTTGAAAATTGGATTTGGTGTTAAAGTATACCGGGAGCCAGCACACACGTGCTAAGAGTGCACATCTCGATCGAGGATCACTCATTATGCTTCGGCATGGTGAGGGAGGCTCATACGGACGGTACACGAACTAGATGTATATAGGAACACAATTTGCATAATCACGATTCCACGTTTATGATTTGGTATTGCATTGACATACTTAGTATGATGGTTAAATTAAAATATTGAAACATTTTTTTTTAAAGAATATCCTACTGGGCCTTTCGCTCACTGTTTTAAAACTGGTAAACCCCCAGGAGAGAAAGCTGATTAGAAGATACGGGTGACGTGGACCCGTCCGTGGACGCCAAAGACTTGAAGTAGTGATCTGTACATTAGGACAAAGTATGTATAAAAGCATTCCGGGACTGTAAATTCTAAACTTTATTGTTTTGCAATTTCAGTTATTTTATTTTATTCAAGTATGCATCTGTGGGATATGGGTACCTCACCACCTGATATTCCGATAAAAATTGAATATAAATATTAATTAATGTGAAATACACAAGCATAATTTATGAATTCGTTTAAAGAGTCGGTAAAGGGTAAGATATAAAAACTGACAGACTTAGGAATCTGAGTTTTCTTTTTTTTATTCTTTTAAAATTTAATATCCGTCACTGTCCCGACTTTTGGGAAGTGACACCTGTCGCTGTCCCGGGTTTTGGGACGTGACATATGCTACTATTTATGTTTGATTAAAAAGGACTACCGAACAACTAATGACTCATATATACATGTATAACAACTCAGATGCTTTAATTTGTTAACATAGTTAATTTTAAAGTTACCATATTTTAATGGAGTATCGTTGCAACATTAAACTCCTATCTTAACTTTTAAATTTATAAGGTATTTGATAAACGTATTGCGTTCATATTACATTTGAATATAATTTGAGGAATGTATTTTGTATTTATATAAAAAGTATTTGATTTGTATTTGAATAAAATGTGTATTTGGATAAAAAGTATTTGAATTATATTTTAAAGTTGAAAAGTTGATATGATTGGTAAAAGTAGATAAAAAAGTTAAAAAAAAAAAAGTATGATGTGAATAAAAAAATTAAATAATTAATAAATAATTACTTTAAAAAAACAAAAGAATAATAATTGTTTCTGTTTACTCTTAAAAATATTTTATTTGAATGTAAAATTTTTAAATTTAAATAAAAATTATATTCTATTTAAATATAAATACAAATATAAATGTGATACCAAATGTCTCATTAATAAAGTGTTGTCTTTTTTTTAATCACTTTTTTTTTATCACTAAATATAATCTTTTAGATTTAAAGTGTTGTCTTTTTTTATCACTAAATATAATCTTTTAGATTTAAAGTTGTTGACAGAGGAAAAAAAAACAAAAAACCTAAAAAAATAGGATGTTATTTTAATTCAATAATATTGCAGTATTTTGTTTACTTGCACCATTACATAACATTCCTAGATGTGACGTTCTTTATGTTAATGTTACACTATCTTAGGATTTTTTTTTTCACCGAATTGAGAAAATTACATTAATCATGCAACAAAAAAAGTCAAAACAAAGACTTTCTCTCTCTTGTTTTTTGATTGTATTTTCTTTTTTTTTTCTTTGAATAAATTTTCTCTTATATTTATAATTTTCTTTTTGCTAAAGTTTATTTAACATTTTTTATCATTTTTTTGGTAATATTTATATCAGCTGAAACTAATGGCTATGAAAATATTTGTTAGTCTCTATAATTTTGTTTTGGGCGGTGATGGGAAATTACTGGTTGAACGACACCGCGTTCGTTATGATAAGGAAATTAAAAAAAAATTGTCAGGAAAAACGAGAACTGAGAAGCTGACACGTCGATTTATTGTCAAACGAACGGCTAGGATTTCCCCAACAAGATCTCTGATTTCATTGGCTGGATGAACGTCTCCTCGAAACCTGATTGGTCCACGTCACGCCCGATGACATGTTCGGTCCGTTGGTTTGACGTTCAATTATGCACTAGCGGAGAAGAGACGTAAAATCCTCTTACTATAAAAGCCCCGGAGACCCAGGCGCGTTTCCATTTCATTCAGAACAACAACAAAGAGAAAAGAGAGATACCAGTGTCACCGCTTTGAAAGAAGATTTGAGTCGCAGAGAGATAAACTCACGAACGAAGAAGAAGAATTAGAGTTTTTGTTGGTTTTTTGGTCGCCATGGCAGGCTCTTGGAGAGCTCGCGGGTCTCTGGTCGTCCTTGCAATCGTTACGTTTGGTAAGTGTTGTTTCTGTTTCTGAGTTTATTTTCCCTTTTTTTTTTTGGAGTTTCAGATCTGAATCTTGTTTTGATATAGGGAATGCGATAGATCTGTGTTTTTTTTCTGCGTTTTTGTGTCTGCTTAAGAGAGTTCGGAAATCGATGAAATATGGTGGATCTTAGATGATTTTTGCTTCGTTTTTGTCTTTTATACTGCAATTGATGATGAATTTGTACGCATGTGCGTTCTTGAATTTAGGAATTTGAGTTAAATTTTAGTGAATGTTTTGGTTTTCTTAGTTTTTGTGATTTTGATCCAGTTTGTTGTGCTCTAGATCCGAACAATAGCTTGAGTTTTTCTGGAATATTTGTTTATTTTCAAACTTCATTTACTCATTTGCTTACCAAAATGTCTGTGGAATTAAATTTCTAATATGGATTAATAAATTCTTTTAGATAACATTACACGGACTGAGTGTTAATTGTAAGAGAAAATAATGACATCACAAGGATTAAGCAAGTGATATTGAAGTGCAAGTGTTTTTTTTTTTCATGAAATACTGGAATAAGTTTTCCAAGTAGCTGAAGCTGAGGAGTTGTGTCCAAACAACATAATTATATGATGACTACAGGAATCTTATACGTGAAAATATTCTCAAGACGACATAACAACAATTTTTATATCTACAAGATAAATATGTTTCAGATTTGTGTTGATGCATGTTTTTCGAGTCATATGCCTGTTGATAATAACTTTTGAAACTTGTATATCAGGTTGCCTTTTTGCAATTTCAATTGCGAAAGAGGAGGCTGTGAAGTTGGGAACCGTCATTGGTATTGATCTTGGAACAACTTATTCTTGTGTCGGAGTTTACAAAAACGGTCACGTTGAAATCATAGCCAACGACCAAGGAAACCGTATTACCCCGTCGTGGGTCGCTTTCACCGACAGCGAGAGGCTGATTGGTGAGGCAGCAAAGAACCAGGCGGCTGTCAATCCTGACAGGACCATCTTCGACGTTAAGAGACTTATTGGGAGAAAGTAAATTATCTTCTTTTCTTTTTATTAGTTATTACTATGATGTTTGAGTAAGGTATGACACTGATAATTTGGCTTTTGTTTTTCCAGGTTTGACGACAAAGAAGTCCAAAAGGACATGAAACTTTTCCCTTACAAGGTTGTGAATAAGGAGGGGAAGCCTTACATTCAAGTGAAAATTAAGGATGGTGAGACCAAGGTTTTCAGCCCTGAGGAAATCAGTGCTATGGTTCTTACTAAGATGAAGGAAACCGCCGAGGCTTTCCTTGGAAAGAAAATCAAGGATGCTGTTGTTACAGTTCCTGGTGAGTAAAATAAGAATCTAACGAGTGATTTCCAATTTAATAAGACTATTGATCATTCCAGGCTTACGTAATTTTGTTGTTATGTGTACAGCTTACTTTAACGACGCTCAGAGACAGGCAACCAAGGATGCTAGTATAATTGCTGGCCTAAATGTTGCTAGGATTATCAATGAGCCCACCGCTGCTGCCATCGCTTATGGCTTGAACAAGAAGGGTGGAGAGAAGAACATTCTTGTTTTTGATCTTGGTGGTGGAACCTTTGATGTCAGTATCTTGACTATTGACAACGGTGTGTTCGAGGTACTTGCCACAAATGGAGACACTCATTTGGGAGGTGAGAATGCTATTTCAAATATTTATATTCATGTATGATCTGTGTTATTCATATTTTGTTTTTTTTTTTCCCCTTAAGAAAATTCTTTGGACTTGGTAGTTTTGAAAAAGGCAAAATTGTAAGACTTCTGGTTTAAGGGATAAAGGCCGACTAAATTCTAGTTGTATCAACATTATAGAGGATTTTCGTTGACTTTAATCATATCCAAGTATTGAATGAATATGCCTTCTTTTCCCCTGTCTGCAGGTGAGGATTTTGACCAGAGGATTATGGAATACTTCATCAAGTTGATCAAGAAAAAGCATGGAAAGGACATCAGCAAGGACAACAGAGCTCTTGGCAAGTTGAGGAGGGAATCTGAAAGAGCCAAGAGAGCACTGAGTAGCCAGCACCAGATCCGTGTGGAGATTGAATCACTTTTCGATGGTATCGACTTTTCTGAACCACTGACCCGAGCTAGGTTCGAGGAATTGAACAATGACTTGTTCAGAAAGACCATGGGACCTGTGAAGAAGGCCATGGAGGATGCTGGATTGGACAAGAGCCAGATCCATGAGATTGTTCTTGTTGGTGGAAGTACTAGGATTCCAAAGGTTCAACAGCTTCTTAAGGACTACTTTGATGGGAAGGAGCCGAATAAGGGTGTGAACCCTGACGAGGCTGTTGCTTATGGTGCTGCAATTCAAGGAAGCATTTTGAGCGGAGAGGGTGGTGAAGAAACCAAAGGTATCATCCTTATGTTCAATTGATCTATAGACAATCACGACAAACGTTGAATCATAGGTTACAAATATTGACTACCGTGTGTATATTTACTTGTGCAGATATCCTTCTTCTGGATGTTGCTCCTTTGACCCTTGGTATTGAAACTGTTGGTGGAGTGATGACCAAATTGATCCCAAGAAACACCGTGATCCCAACCAAGAAATCTCAAGTTTTCACTACTTACCAGGATCAGCAGACTACAGTGTCCATTCAGGTAATGAATTTCGGATTTTTCTAGTTGACTCTCCTCGTAATTGCACAGCAGACATGCCTCAATAAAACGGTGTGGTGTTTGGATTTAATTATTTCTCTTTCAATGTTTCAGGTCTTTGAAGGTGAAAGGAGTCTCACAAAGGACTGTAGGATGCTTGGTAAATTTGATCTCTCCGGCATTCCTCCGGCTCCAAGGTTAGTTTTGTGCCATCATTTGATCACTTTTCAAAGATTGCCTCTCTGTTTTCATGAGTTTAACAATTGTCCAACCCTCAATCCAACAGGGGAACACCTCAAATCGAAGTCACCTTCGAGGTCGATGCCAATGGTATCTTGAACGTCAAGGCAGAGGACAAGGGCACCGGTAAATCAGAGAAGATCACCATCACAAACGACAAGGGCCGCCTGAGCCAGGAAGAGATTGAGCGCATGGTCCGTGAGGCAGAGGAGTTTGCTGAGGAGGACAAGAAGGTCAAGGAGAAGATTGACGCCCGCAACAGCCTTGAGACTTACATCTACAACATGAAGAACCAGATCAACGACAAGGACAAGCTGGCCGACAAGCTTGAGTCTGATGAGAAGGAGAAGATCGAGACTGCTGTGAAGGAAGCCCTTGAATGGCTTGACGACAACCAGAGTGCCGAGAAAGAGGACTATGACGAGAAGCTCAAGGAGGTCGAAGCTGTCTGTAACCCGATCATCACAGCAGTTTACCAGAGGTCTGGTGGAGCCCCAGGTGGCGGAGAATCAACCGATGATGATGATCATGATGAGCTCTAGAAAAATTAAAATTTTTTAAATTTTCCATTTGATGTGTAACTGCTACCAAAAGCAGGGAAAAAAAAAGAAGAGGAAGAAGTTGAGGACATTAGACTAGACCAGAGTAGGGCAAGGAAGGAGACTTTGCTGTAATGTAATTTCTCTGCATATGGGATTTGGGGGGTTAGAGTTGTCCCTTCCCCTGTCGTTTTGATTTTGGTATTTTTGAGGTGAAGATACGGATCTCGGGAGATCTTGTTACTAATACATTTATAATTTCTTTGTTTTCTTTGAAGGTTTATTTTCTAAGGTTACGATTTTCATCTTCTTGGCCTGTTTATATTATTATTATCTGTGGGTAAACACAGCCACAAAAGTTTAAAAGAAGCAATACCAAGGCGATCCTATACTTATACAAATGCATAAATGTCTAGCGTATTTTTACCAGTGAAACGATATCTAGATTATAATTTTCTCTTAAATAACTTGGTAATAGTTAATTGATTTGCTTGTAATTATAAGATTATGTGCAATATGATTTTATTTTACACTAACTTCTTATATTGTACATAATTTTATAAAAAGTCAAATTTGTAAGTTACACAGGAAAAAATTACAATTGAAGATTATTCCTATTGAAGTACGTAAAAAATCCATATACATTTGCGTATTTACATAACCATAACCACTTGAACGACTTGTCGTAAGGCATTTTGTTTACCTGAATTTGATTGAATTGAATTGACATGTTGCCTCCTACTACGAATAAAAAGTTTGAGAACATGACATGCTATTTTCATAACGTGTATGATGGTACGAGTAAAATCTTCAGTTTCTCTATTCAAGATAACTCAAAACACACAAACGGAAATTTTAAGTCTTTATCAATTTTGTACATTCTTTTAACATTTGTAATCATAAAATGATTGCTAAAATTTAAAGAATAGGAAATAACTAACAAATCCTAAAAAGCCTTTAGAAGCCGGCTATTTTTGTAGTTTTCGGTTAAATGGTTAATTATTAATCTGTTTGGCAAATATATTTTTAATTCAAATACTATTTTTGAATCTTCACAAGAGAATAAACACTTCATCAAAACTTTTAAGGGGCCGTTTCGAGAACATCTAAAAATGATGTTTTAGAGGTTTGAGATGTTCAAATTTTGAAAATGTTTGTTTAAAAAAAAATTTATTTAAAGTAAAAAAAAGATAAAATCTTAAAATATATTCAGAAAAAATTATTAATATAAATCTTATTTTATTCTTCTTAAAATTCTGTGTAAATTAAAAAAATAAACCATATTATTTGGACTTATAATAACAAAATTATACATATTCAAAATTTGAATTTACTATAGATATTTAGATATATAAATAATAAAATGTAGTCATGAATCGAAGAAAATAACAAAAAAGTTTTGGAAAATCAAATGTCAAATATCCTAAACCTCTCCTCTCAAACAAGCCCTTAGTACATACTCATTTGCCAAAGGGATGGATCGTCATTAAGCTTAGGATCAAAATGATACCATTTTTTCTATTTCAAATTCTATTGATGTAATTTTTCTTCTAAGTTGTTTATAATAAAAAGAGGAACAAAATCCTATATGTATATCCCACCAAAATATCAAAAGTTACTAACGTTGAGATTTTATAAAATTTATTAAAAGATTATTTTTTAACGTATATCAAAAACACACATTTATATATTTATATTCAAGTACTTTTATAATTAAAATATTTACATTTAAAAGTTTTTATTCAAATATACATATATCTAAAATACTACCATCCTAATTAGCAAACTAAACAAAACCCTTATTACACAATCAAACTCATATAATAAGGTTCAAATTAAATAATATAATACTTTCTCGATTGGAAAGTAAATCCAAAATATAGATTATATTAAAAGGTAAGAGTGCAGTAAGGAGTCTTTTATATACCTTATGGAAATTAATTAAACCATTAAGATATTGATTATACATAATAATTATAATACAAGTTGGCTCACATAAGCTAAGAAATTAAAAAAAAAAAATTCAAGCAAAAAGAAAAATGAAATTAAAAACAAAAATACCCACAATCACCAGTGTTCCCCCACGCCAGCCCCTGTGACCTCCCACCAGAGCCCTGATTTATATGCAAATCTCAGTAAATCTTCCACAACCCACCACAAATCTCTGCAAATCTTCCAGAGGCGGAGATGACGGCGAGACAAAGCCCGCCGTCTATGAGGTCAAAGAGGACGAATTGTTTTTTTTTTTTTTCAATTTCAATTTCTCTGCAAATCTTTGCAAACCCACCATTACAAATCTGCAAATCTTTTAAGCAACAAACAACAAACAAAAAATTTTAGAAGATTTATTGAGCTTTTATGAAGGATTATTGCAAAATCTTTGGACCACAGCTTCAACAACAAATAGGTTAGCGACGAGCCTCGCTGCTTTCGCCGCCACCGCTGCAGCTGCCACAAGTCTCACCATCTGAAGGTCGTCGGACGAGAACTCCAGTCGGCCATCGTTAAACGCGCTATCGCATCTTGAGCTGGTCGTCTTTTAAAACGACGAACTCCTCTGCGATCACTGGAGAAATTACCGCAAGGGTGGTCTCAGACGGAGAAAGAGCACGAAAGAGGAGAGAGAGAGAGAGAGAGATGCAATGGGGGGTCATTTTGTCGGGTGGGAGGCTATGGCCGCGGAAGGGAAGGCTTAGTAGAGGTTGCCGATGGAATTTTGAATTTTTTTTGCTTGAATGTTTTTTTAGTTTCTTAATTTTATAAATTATAGTTATCATATTTAAATAAATCATAATTATTCGATTAAATTTAAATCGTTTAAAATTGGTTTTTATACCTTTCCCAGTATTAAATTGAAAATAAGAGAGAGAGAGAGAGAGAGAGAGAGAGAGATTTATATTTACGTAAATTTTCTTAAAAAAAAAAAGGCGAGTGCATCACACGCTCTCAACACCGCAACTGCCGGTAACTGTCGCGTCACAAAACTTACAGAGTGCGTCCTCTCTTTGCTTTTCGTTTCGCTTTTCCAAATTCCATTTCTCGGCGAAGCCCGTCATCTCTCTCTCTCTCTCTCTCTCTACTGTCATCTTTGACTAAAAGATTCTGTTTCTCTCTTCTTCTTTTTCTTCTCTCTCTCTCTCTCTCTCTCCAAATCCGCCATGGAAATCACCATCGAAGATCGCCAGGTCCCGGGCTACACCCACGGCGTCTTCGACGTCAGGGTCTACTCCGACTCCGTCGAGACCCTCGTCACCCACGTTCCCTCCCTCGTGGACGACTGGATTGCCACCACCGAGCGCATCCACCGCCGCCGCCTCCGCCAACTCATCGTCGGAATGGACGTCGAGTGGCGCCCCTGCAACGCCCGCTTCTACAACCGGGTTGCCATCCTCCAGCTCTGCGTCGGCCATCGCTGCCTCATCTTCCAGCTCCTCTACGCCCAGACCATCCCCCAGTCCCTCGTCAACTTCCTCTGCAACTCTAACTACTCCTTCGTTGGCGTCGGCATCCGAAACGACGTCGGAAAGCTCGAGACCGACCACGGCCTTTACGTCGCTAACCCCGTCGATCTCGCCGAGGTGGCGGCGGGGTTGTACGACGACTCCACGATGAGGAACGCTGGGCTGAAGAATCTGGCGAGAATCGTGCTCGGAATCGAGATCGCCAAGCCGAGGAGGGTCACCATGGGAAGGTGGGACAAGGATTTGCTCGATTATGAACAAATTAAGTACGCATCCGTCGATGCCTTCGTTTCCTTTGAGTTGGGAAGAAGGTTGCTTTGAATTTTATGGGTTTTTCTGGGTTTTTGAAGAAGAATGCCGATGTTAGTTTTTGGGAATTGGAATCATTAATCTTCCTATATAGTAATCTTCATAAATTTAATCTTCGTATATGATAATCTTCATGAATTTGGGTTGAAATGCTTCTGGATTGGTACTAAAATTTTTCTGGATTGTGATGTTTGGTTAGGGAACCTTCTTGGTCCATATGATGGCAGCAATTCTTGCTAATCTTGTCTCTGCAGTGGTGTTGCTTTTTTTTTTTTTTTTTCATGGCTTTTTTCCTTTGTTGCTTCTTTGTTTTGGTGTTTGTTTAATTTTGGTTTAGGCTTGTTTGTTTGCTTCTGTGTCTAGAAACCGAGAAACCGATATTGATCAAAATCAGATCAATACAACCAAAAACATGAAACCAACTAGCTGAATCAAATTTTTCAATCGGAAAGTCTTTGTTTTCAACATGGTTACCTCGGTTTTGATTTGAAACCGAACCGAATTTAATTAAAAGAAAAAAGAAAAAAAAAATCTACATGTCCAACACGCTGTGGTTTTGCTCCCACTCTCTCAAAACAACCCTAGTTCGAGTTCACATTTCTCTTCTCCTCAGTCTCTTCAAGCCATCTCTATCACGTCTAAACCTCAGAAACTCAGACTGTCACCAGCCACTGCTTGTCTGCCGTCATTTTCCATCAAGCCACCATGACTCCGAGAGGCCGAGACTTCCAAGTCACACTCTCACTTTCACTCTCAGAGACTCACTCTCACTCTCTCTCCACGAAAGCAAAACCAGAAGACTCTCGAGTCGCACTCTTGATTGAGTGCTGAGTAGAAGTCGAATTTTCCAAAATTTGAAATAGGCATTAGCCATTAGAATTTTTAGCCATTGCAAATTGTGCATGATCGCCACCATTTTTGTTCTCTAAGTTAGGGTTCATTTAGATAATATTAATAGTTTCAAATACAAATTTTTGTGACGGAGACAACTACTAAAAATTAGTAAACAACCAGTTAAAAATTAGTGCAAAAAATAGTTAAAAATCCAAAAAAACTAGTTAGATTACCACTTATAAGCAACCAAGTTATCAACAGGCAACCATCCCTTCCAAATCGACCAAACCGATCATCAGAAATCGAAACCAATCGTCATAAAACCGATTGAAAAAGAGAGTAACAGTTTGATGTTCGGTTTTGAAAAACGAAAACTGAAACCAATTGAAACCAACGATTTTCAACCGATGTTTAGCCTTAAGGCCAAGCGCCCCTTGACTTTTTATTTATTTATTTTTATTTTGCTGAATTAGTGCCCCTTGACTTGGTCGAACGAAAGTTCATGTTTACCCAAAAAAAAGTAGAGAGAGAGAAATATATATATATATATTTATATATATAGGGAGAGAAGTCACTAACCATAAAACAGTCCTAATCATTTTTAGAATGATAATCTGGGTTATTGATATAACCACACGACTTGAAATATGCATAATATTAGTATGTTTGGACTTGCTATAAATAAATTTGAGTCATAATTGAGTTGATATATTAATAAACAAGCTTAAATTGACAAGTTTAACACAAACATATCCAAATTTATACAATTAAGTATAATTATGTTATTTAATCAAATTATGTATGATATAATATAAAACTTTCAATGATTTGTTAAACACAAATAGGCTTTTTTACATTTGCATGGTTATTCTTTGAACTTCTTGTGTTTGACAAGTCTATGTTTATTGATGAAGGACTTGTTTATCGGCTTGGATCATGGATGCGATGTTAACACATATGTGAGTAGGTGATATGGAATATGGGGTAATAAGTGCATTATTTTTAATATTTATGTTAGGAACACGACAAATTTTCATTTTTATTAATAGATATAATTAATTAATATGATAATATTTTAAATATTTATCAATAAAATAACAACAAATCATACGTCATATAAGTTAGTATTTAAAAGTTAAAATTAGAGTTAGTATTTCTAGTATTTTTTTATTTTTAATATATTCAACTTTGATAACTGATAAGAATATGTGGGTCTAAATGATAACCAAACCTTGTACTAAAAATATATTAATAAAAAAAATGCAGTGAATGCTAGCGCTACATGCATTAAGAGGTTGAGAAACTTGATATTGCTTTTTAGAATGTGTTTTCTTATTCCTAGACGTGTTTATATATATATATATTTTAAGAATGTGTTTTCTTATTTGTAGACGTGTTTATATATATATATATATGTATATATATATATTTTGAAGTTAGGATTAAATAAATCAAACCATTTACCTTATTATAATAAAATTAGGTATAAAATTATTATTAAGCTATACCTACAATACTTGCAGTCATTATTTAAATGATATATTAAAAGAGAATTTATTGAAAATGACTAAAATACAACTTAAAAAATTAATTTTTTATATAGACTTTGCAACTTGTAACAAAATTCCAATAAAACATTAATAAACTTTATAATAACATTTTTACTGCTTATTATATTTATTAATAACAATTTTGACTTATTAAACTCTTTTAAAATATGATTTAAAAATATAATTCGACTTCAATGTCGGACGAGCCAAGAGGCAAAGAAATTGATGAGCTAGTAGATTTTTGGAAGAGCCTAGGGAGCTTGTAGGTTGACCTTCTACCATTCTTCAGGTTTGATTCCATAGAGTGCGAATAAGGCACTTGAGGACCAATACTACGATTTTCGGATGTAATATTATGTTGAACACCATGTTTCATCTTTCTTTTTCAGGTGAATTCTACTGTTTCACCATTATTTTTATGGAATGTAATTATTATATAGAAAGTATGAGGATAATTTTTATTAAATAAGATAGATAAGTAATATTAAATTAGAAAAGAAATCATATAAAATATAATTTCATATACAAAGTATGCAGATAATTTTTGTAAAATAAGATAGATAAATATTATTAAATTAGAAAAAAAATCATATCACTAAATAATAACAAACGTATTGATTAAATCATCAAATGTAATGATATAAAATATGAAATTATAACATTGTTCTATTTTTATTAGCATGAAGAAAAAAGTCAAAAAGGATTTTGTACCATTCACTTTGTAGTTGCTAACTAGTGGCACTAAAAAACTGGCATAAGAGTTAGGCCACAAGCATTAAATCTTAGCTGCCACATGCATGCAGATGAATACAAGTTTTTCTTTGGCTGCCCACAAAAGAGCCTTTTTTTTCCCCAACATAAGTCACTTGAAAATTGAAATCACAAATACGGCAGACTTGGTGGTTGAAAATTTCAATATGCACGAGGTGTCCCTGCCTTTTTAGTTTCAAAGGGCGTCCGAAATAATTAGAGTAATAAAACTTTTTCAAAATAATCTCCTAGAAAGTACACTATACAACATCTTCCACAGCATATATAACCAATCAATTAGGCTTTAAAACCATAGAAGACCTTTTTCAAAAAAAAAAAAAAAGAAAAAGTAGAAGAAGAACCTATGAATAAGAAGCCATTGATCAAGAAGAATAAACAGAGAGAGAATACGACACCAGTGACATATAACGATGCATGAAGCTACACGTTTTGTGGTTGTTACTAATCCCACAAAATGAGCAAGTATACAGAATGACTACAAAACCAACCCAAAAAAAAAAATAATAATAATAATAATGATAAAAAAGATGACTGACCGAACTCTATTATAATTGACATGTAACAATGCAAAAATGATTTATGACACCAAATTATGGTGAAAAAAAAAAAGGAAGAAAAAAGGTCGTATAATTACGAGGGGGAAATGCAGACTCTTAAGGCCGCTGCAGAAGGGCCCCAAACTCTTGTTTGACTTCAACCCCAAACTCCTGACCTGACTTCGACCCTAGAAAGGACGGGGCATATCGAATTTTTTTTCCATCTCTTTCCCGCAATATCATTTCAATCTGTTTCTTTTCTTCTCTAAATCGATCTCTTTCTGCTAAGATAGCAGAAACACACATGAATCGCCACAACAGACTTCATGTCAATGCCAAACATTCAAATGGAAAGTATGAATATGAGACTCCGAGCTGCTGATTGACAATATCGCCCCATGACCGAACCAAACATGATTTCCCAAAACCCTGATGAACTGACCCATGGTATGCAATCTCAGACCCGACTCTAAGACACCCAATGCATGCAAAGAAATAAATAGGATAACATGCTAAGTAGGAGCAGCGGCCTCAAAAAGAAATTGCTCGACTTATGGCCAACTTGGCCCACTCAGCAGATTCCTTAATCAAATGATCATCTGACGACAAACATTCATTTAGAAAGTCTTTGCTTGACACAGATTGCTGAATCAATGGACCAGCATTACTACCCAGTGTATCAGCTAGGTCTCCTAGGACCCCAATGGCAGTCTTAGACACCAGTTCATCCCTGAAAGGAATAATTAAAAAAGAAAAATTAGAAACCCAATAGCTCAATATAATAGTGAAAACATGGTCAGTGACTCGGTGATATGATGTAAGGAATTCTATCAAACTTACATGTCTTTCCCCATAAATAGACTATCCAAGAACTGTAGAACATGAGGCGCATAAGGCATCAATAATTGAATCTTTGTAGAGCCCTTAAATCCTTGAAAGATCCCAGAGTATGCCTCCAAAATTCCATTTCTCAACGTGTTGGTATACTCTATCATATCTTCATCATCATCTGCTGAAGTCCGGACAGATAGCTCTGCAGCACCCTGAAGCATGGGCATACTGTAGACCAAATACTTCTCAAAGTTCTCTCCAATACCCAAAGCAATGTCACCAAAGCACGAAAAGATTGGAGGCTTCACAGATCGGTGCAATTGATTACTTGACAAATTCTTGAGGAGTTGAGTCATTATCCCATCACAATAAGGCAATACATTACCCTCTAGTGCCCTGCAGAGATCTCCTACCACACCAACCGTAATGGCACAAACCTGGTAGTCCTCGAAATCTTGCAGACCCATTTCCAAATATTTGTAGAAGTCTTGCATGTATTTTGCAAACTCAGGACCTGCACAATAGGCGAGAGCTCCAATGGCAAGCATAGCCTCCTCATGTGCCGTAGCACTTTTACTACCAAATACTCTAAGAAACAGGGTCATCATCTGGTCAGCCGACTGCAAAAACACACTCTTTGTTAGTTCTGATGACCCTAGCTTCTGTATCATGACCTGCAAGCAACCACAGAGAAGACCCTGTAGTTCATTCTGCCTCTCCCTCTCTTCAGATGAAATATTCTGTGCCACAAAAGTCTGGTTCAACTCATTCATAATGACAGTAACCAATTGCAACACCATTGGAGCTGTCTCATCAGTGGAGCACCTTACAACTTCATTCAGCGTCTCATATGCTGCTGTTCGAAGGCGTAACTCTCCGGCATCAGGCCGGTGTGTCACATTGAGAAGGGTCTGAATGATTTCTTGGAAGAAGGGAGTCAGTGGGGAAGATGGTCCCACATCCTCATAACCCTGGGCAAGGAAATACAGAGCACCACATGCTTTTTCAGCAACATTAGGTACATCACTCATGCTCTTAAGAAGAACTGAAATAATCTGTTGGCAATTTGCTGGGGTAATTATGGGTGTGTCCAAAGTTGATCCATGCAGAAACTCGAATATTCTTCCAAGAGTCCATGCAGTAGTGTCTTTGACATGATTATTTGGATCATTACTCAGGGCAGTGAGCATAAAGTTCAGACCATCATTGACGAGAGGCATGAGCTTATCTGTGGACGGGCCCTCAAGAATGGAACCAAATGCGTAAGTGGCAGCTTCCCTTTGCCTCCAATCTGGTTTTGCTATATTCTCTTTGATAAATGGCATTACAAGTGGGACTATATCATCACCAACTGTTCGTGCAACCAAACCCAAGCACGTTCCTCCAGCCATTGCAATATTCCATGCTCCTTCATCCTGATCTTGATCTTCTTCCTGCTTGAGTAAAGTTTCCAACAACAAAGGGACAAGAGCAGGGAGAGCCTGCTTTACAAAATAAAAGCAAGGAATCTCAGAATCTCCAGTAAAATCTCCTCCATACTCTTCTAAAATGTCTGTCTCCTCATCACATATTGAACTCCAAAATTCAATGGCTTGTAATGCAACAGGTTCCTCATCCTCCTTAATAGCATTGGCTGTAATATTGAAAATATCATGAATATAAGGAGCCAGTTTCTCATAATATGTTGAAGATATAGCAACCAAACACTCAAAAGCTGCCTGTCGAATCCTCAATTCAGATGAAAGAGTGGCTTCACAAACAACTCTCATAATGTAATCTCGCTCCATATCATTCGAGAAATTTGCCTGAGCAAAACCCAGAGCATTATACAGTGCTTGCGTGGCAGCAAGCCTAACATCATTGTTACTTTCAGAAGCGTTCATACCCTGAACAACGGCTGTAAGTATCTTATTCACCTCACTCTGTTCTATCACCTCAGAAGAGACTTCCTCACAAATGTACCCAAGGGTTTCAAGAGTAGCCTGTTTTGTGTGAGCTGCAACCAGGTGAGTATTGGACAGAAGAGATTCTATTAGTTCAGGCCAACGTTTATGTGGCAACTCAATACCAGCAACCTTTGCAATGACTTGTGAGGCAGTTGACCTAGCATCAAGGGCAGGAGAGGTGAGAGTCTTTAACAAGAAAGCTTTAATCTGAACCTTCACGGGCTGGTCCAATGACAACCATCTTTGCATAAGTTCAAGCTTCCTATTGTGTTCTTTGGCATCCAAAGCATTCTTGAGGATCAAACCAGCTAATTTACGACTCTCAGCAGGCTTTTCATCATTAGCCAATTCCCCAGCAAGAGAAAGCAAGAAACTTGGAAGATTTTGCTCCTGAAATTGTTTAAGATTTTCTTCAGCATGCTTGCGCACAGTACCATCCACTGCTTGCGCATTTAAAAGAATTTGGGTGACCTCCATCGCCATTTTAATCTGAAACATACAAATATAAACAATTAATGGTATTAAATGATCAATATTCTTACAAAATAACACTCATATTTTCTCCCAAGTTCAAAGGTAAATTACTTTAGAGCACATACGTACCAATCTACCAAATAGTACAACAGGTGCAATATGACGACTAAAAATTAGCAGAAAAAGGGAAAAGACCATGCAGATTTTGGAGATAATGAATGGAACCATAAGAGATTAAAAGAAAAAAATTGTTTGTACATGAACCATAAGTGTTTATCGCGCACACACACAACCTGGATAACCAAAACACAACCATTTAGCCCACTCCAAAAAAAAAAAAAAAAAAGACAAGAAAACATCAGTTTCAGTTAAAAGTTGAAACCTTTTCATGCCACCAACGGGCTGATAACAAGAATTTCCTTATAACAGTAAAAAATATCTACAAACAAGTAGAATCTAAGTCGTAGAAAATAAAGAAACTATCTTACTTCTTCTCAAGTGTTTGCTCAAATGAAAACCAACCAGGCAATTCAGCAGTAATTTAATGCATGATGATAATAATACACCATGAACAGTACAAGAAAAAGATAGAACCTAAAATTTATCAGATCGGACAAATCTATATATCCAAACAAATAGCTTATTGAAAAATCGGTTCTTCCACAACTCAATGAAGTTCGATACATCAAAAAATCAAAACCAAGCGGTTATCCGAATAAAAATTCTCTTATTGCTCCCCCCGAATGATTAAAACAATTTAGCAAAACAGTTTTTAGCCATTGACTCAAATTTGGTTACCGAGAAAACTAGATAGAACAAAAGGAAACCAACGGCATAACCTCATGTCCTAAATTTAAAACTAACCAGAAAAAATAAAATTTTTTTTAAAAACTGATTTTCTCATCTGGCAGCCATTAAAAAAAAAAAATCAATTCCTCACATTTTTCGAGCCACGATTCCCTAGCGACAAAAGCAGAATAGAGACGGACAAAACGATGGAAAAAATACAGTAAGAAACCGATCCATTTCATGGAAATGGAAACCGTGGTTCAAAAAATCCACAAACCACGGATCGAAAACACTCAGATCAGAGTCCAGAACAGTAAATCGAATCGCCGAACCTTCAAATACTCCACAAAAACTGGAAAAACCAAAAAAAAAAAAAAAACTCACTTGGCCGGAGTTGGTGAGTTGAGTCGGCGGCCAAGCGCGAGCAGTGAACCTTGCCGGAGAACCGACGGCGGAGCAGAGGAATCCAAGAAACGCCGACTCCGAGAGACCGAAACCCTAGAGAGAGAGAGAGAGGAGAGAGAGAGAGAGAGAGAGTTTGTTGGGAACGAAAGCAGAGACGCCGATACTGCGAAGCGGGGACTTCCAGAGTAAGGAGAGAAAATAAAAATGAAATTATTTTTCTGTAATTATAAAATGTTCTTCAGTGGTTCCACGCTGGAAATGTAGCGCGTGGAAGAGTGAGGTGGGAAAGGGGAAGACTTATTTGACGGGCTTGGTGGGTCTTTCGGGCTTCGCTGGAGATTGAGGTGCACGCTCTTGGAGGAGGCGTGGGGGTTGGGAGTTGAAGTATTATTGTCGCCGTTATGATTAGGGTTTTTTTTGTTTATTTTTTGGTTTGATGGAAGCCCCTTGTATCACAACCTGTTCCATTCTGTTCCATCTTTGGCCTTTTGTTTCTCTTCTTTTTGAATAATAATAATAATTTTTTATTCCCAGTGTCAAATATAAATTGCAAAAATTGGCAAAATAAAACGATGATATTAACGACGTCGTCTCACGCTAACGTTCATTGATGGATAGTTTATTAGTTTGATTTTATTTTATGGATATAACATCGAAGTCTAGCTCGACCTTTTATAATTTTTTAAGGGGCGTTTGTTTTTGTTTTAGATAATAATTTTCTCTTTTTAAAAATATAAAAAATGAAAATGGTATCAAAGAATGTTTGTTTATTCAATGTTTTCAAAACTATTTCGAAAATATTATTTTTAATTATGTTAGTTTTTTAGATTTTTTGAAAACGAAAAAAATTTGTTTCACTTTTTTGTTTTCATTTTCTCCCTCCATCTTCTCTCGCTCTCTCTTTCTCTCTTTGCTATATAGCGTCAGCGATAATCATATCCAACAATGACAGTCATCTCCGATGAAAGACGACGACTATGGACTAGTGACGATGGCGACGGCCTCTACGCGACGATAACTATCGATTCATGATCTAAATCTCGCCATCACCACTACTTAAAACTCAAACCACTAATATCTTTCACCCTTATCTCTCATTGTAAAACGTACTACTAAATGGTTTTTTTTTTTAATTATAACTAATAATTTATTTTTTATTATTTTTTAAAATTAAACATAAATATATTTTTATAAGATACTCACTTATAAAATGAGTTTTCAAAATATAGAACTAAACAAAGTTTTATTTTTACGTTTTTCGAATATACACTCAGAAAACAAAATCAAACACGATTTTAGAAATAGTCTCAACACAGTTTTTAAAATAATCTCATTTTTCGTTTTTTTAAAAACAAAAAACATTTTAAAACCAATACCAAACACTACCTTAGTAACTGCAAACTGTAGGTTAGTGTAGTTTCATATTTAGATTATATTATAAGATGTTAAAAAAAGTAAGTTTATTAAGACAACTAATTTTTAAGATGTCTTAAAAAAAGGTCATTTCAAACTTTTGTAATAAACTTTGAACTTTAAATTTATGCATGTCCAGATAACAAATAAATTATAGTAATTTTATTTTTTAAATTTGAAAGTAAGATATTTAAAATTTGTATTTTTTAATAGAGTTATGTGTGAAATTATTTATTATGCCTGCATCTGCAATTATGGTATAAATTTCAATTCTCTAACCAAGCTCAAAAACAATAATTAAGCATGAAAATTTTGTTTTATTTATTTATTTTTTTTTTCAATATATGTTTTCTTTTGGTTGTGGGGCAGAAAAAGGACAACGTGTGGTTAGAACTGCATGGGCTCGGCCTGGGTCTTGCACCAGTAGGCCCACCAAGGCTAGGCATGAGAGGGTGGCCCATCCTGGGCCCAAGTCAAATCTTTTTTTGATATTATTATTGTAATATTTTTAACGACTAAATGTAGAATTTTATTTTATTTTTTAAATATAAAATAATTTTTCTAAAAGGCATTCTCATAAATTTAATAAAATTGGGAAAAGGCCAAAAAAAAGTGATGTAAATTGGTCAATGGAATTCACTATACATGAATCATTAACATGTCACAATAAAAAATAAATAAACAGAAGTAATTAAAAAAAAATAGAAAGCGCTAGTTGTGTCTGAATTTGAGACGTTAAAAGTATGTGCGTGTTTGGTTTTGTTTTCAAAACAGATTTCACGATTTTCTAGGGAATCGATTTTAAAATCGGTGTGAAATTGTGTTTGGTTTGTATTGTTTTTGAAAACAGATTTCAAAACGAATCCAAAATCTCTTTTGCCTCCAAAGTAAAATTGAAAACGACTAAAAGTCGTTTTCTCTGATTTCATTTTTCTCATTTCTCCTATTTCTCTGATTTAATTATTATAGTTAATTAAGATTTAATTGATATAGTAATTACTTAAATATTATGGTTATTAATTTTTAATTCATTTTTCAATTAAAAAATTTAATTAATTTTTAATTTTTGGTATTCATAATAATTTTTTTTAAAATCAAACATAAATATGTTTTTATAGAATATTTATAAAATGACTGGTTTTCAAAAATATAACCGAACACAGTTTCACTTTTTTGTTTATCAAAACATACACTCAGAAAATAAAACCAAACACAATTTCAGAAACGTTCTCAGAATTGTTTTCAAAACGATCTCAAATTCAAAGAATTTGAAAACATAACAGATTTCAAAAATAATACCAAACGCTACCTATATGTCTGATCATTTTAATGGTTTTTTTTTTTTTTTTTTTTACACCCAGAGTGGTGGCCAATGGCTTTTGTGATTTTCTTCTCTGGAGAAAAATAATCTTTACAAAAAAATATGGGGAATGTATTCCTCATAAATAATAATAATAAAAGGTTAGGAACTATATATGTATTGATTTGAACTCTGAAGGAAACCGTAGCTAATTATGTTTTGTTATTCTTAGAGAGACACCAAAAAAAAAAAAAAATTCAATATTAGTTTGGATGCCTTTTTGAAGGCATTTTTTTTTTGTTAGAAAAATGTTATTTTGAAAATATATTTGGAAAAAAAATTGTTTAGAGTGAACAAAAACTGTTTAAAAAATATCAATATGCAATTTAAAAAATTTGTATTCATTTTGAAATTCTATGTAATTTAAAAAAAATTCATCTTATTTATACTTGTATATCCAAAACTATAGACTTTTAAAGTTTGGAGTTTAATGCAACATTTTAAAGATGTAAATAGTAAAAGTGATGTTAAGGTGAAAAAAATTATTTTAAAGATTTTTTTTTTTACCCCCAAATACCCCCTCAATCAATCTTACTGGAAGGATGCATGGGGAAATTTCTGGAATTTTGTTTTAGAGGTCGGAAAAAATTAAATTTTAAAAAATGTGTTTGGAGAAAAAAGTTATTTAAAGTAAAAAAGTGTACAATCTTAAAAATTTATTGTGGCGACCGCCGACCCAGCTCGCCCGAGTCGACGTTCGCCATCTCTTTCTTCATTTACTTTGTATACATAAACGTTTCTTTTCATTTGCGGAAGTGTAACTTAAAATCTTTACTTTCAAAATAGAGTAGAAATTTTGAGAAAAATTTTTTTTTTTTTTTTTGAAACACATTTACACCACTTTCTGTTTTTCTCAAAACGTACTAACATATATATATATATATTTTTTTTTTCTTTTCATTTTTGTTCCATTTCATTCACATATAGTCTGCATATATAAATATATACATATATTTCTGAACATGCGCTTATACAAAAATATTCTGGCAGCTGAAAGCATAGCGGGTCCGTCCCTTTGTCCATGACATCTCTTGAATCTGTCTGCCAGTCCCATCATCCTTCTATCCTGTCCTGGGTAGTTTACCTTTATTACCTACACCACAAACAAACTTGTGAGCTAGACTCAGTAAGCACAAACATACAAACAAAGAACTAACATGCATAACCTCTAAGGTTAGTCACATAATGCAATTCTAATTCCTCATAAGTTAGTATTTGAGGTTCTTTATCATAACTTATCGTAACATCCTCATAATTTTCATTTCATGTCTTCCTTTCTTTCTCTTTGCTTTTCTTTTCTTTTCTTTTCCTTTCTTTTCCTTTTCCTTTCTTTTCTTTTCACTTTCATTGGTGGGCCCGTTGTTGGACGTACCTATTTGCGCGCTGACAGTGGGAGGAGGGGGAGCGACCCACCAACCTACCTCAAAGTCATATAAAAACCTCACCTTCGGGGCTGGTCCATCCTATAATCTACCGCACCTTCGGGGTAGCGCCACATCTACGCGGAGGATATAGACCGGAAGTCTCGACCTTGTAGGGAGACCGGTACGCCAACAACTTAAGTTTTCAGTCTTATTATCTTGCATTCTTTTAGCTTTTTGATCATAACTTATCATGCATATATGTCATTCCTAAGACATTTCTAACATGAATTTTTTTCGTCTAACTCATGTCACAGAACACATCAAAATTAGTCAGTTTGTGAGTAGACAAGTAAATGTTTGTACTTACAATATCTGGGCAAGAGTGATTTCTTTTGGATCCTTGCTATTGCCTTCTCCTTCACTTCTTGGGTTTCCTAAAATAGAAATAATCATGGATTATTTCTCATGTTCATTTCATCATCATTTCTTTTTTTTTTTTTTTTCTATAATAAGATTTATATTAATTTCTACATTTTCCTTATTCCTCTCTTTTTCTCCAATCCAACTCTTAAAATATTGTTACTATCTTTGGTATTTTGTTTTCACCCTTTTCCTTAACACTCCAATTTTTTTCTTAACATTCTAATCTCCATAATGTCCTAAATCTCAGTTTCTTACAACTAATTCACCTCATTATCGCTACCGAAATTTCGGCAGCATTTCCACTTAAAAACTGAGGTCCCGGCGTTTAAGTAACGCCTCAAAACTTAGGTACCTGCCAATTACTATACCAGAGGCCTAATTTTTCATAGAACATTCAAAACGTTCTATGAAAAATACTTATCAATCCCACATATTACTCATTAACATATTCCAAATCATATCCATAAATCAATCATCACTTTCATCATTTTTTTTTTCCATTTTTTTTTTCATTTTCCATATTCATTCATTCATTCAAAATCACCAACGACATAAAACATTTAATTTTAATAACCAAACTTCCAATTCAACTTTCAACTTAACTAATCTCTCTCAAACAATTACATAATCATTTTCAATTTCTTTTCTTAACTCTAAACTCAATAAAACCAACTTTAATATTTCCAAAATCCCATTTCAAGAAACTTAACCATCACTTATTCAAAATTGAACCCAAATACATTTATGATTAATATAACCCTTGTAATCATTTTTTTTTTCACTTAAATCATCAAGTTAACAATCATAGAGTCCAATTATTTCACTAAAAAGAGCCACAAATTCATCATGAAAAATCATTCAATTTTCAAACCCTAACTTTGTACATTTTCGGTTTCCTCAAGAAAACATATTCAAACCTTAGCATTTAAGTTCCCAAACTCACATATATTCTTTCCTAACCCATCCTCATTCATTTCTAACCATTTTCGGACCCTAACATTTCCATTTGAACAATTTTTCATGCTACCTATATAAAAATCCGAAAATCACCCAAAATGCAAGGAAAATTGTTACCTTGATTCAAAAACGTCCCTTTGCCTCTAGAGGAACTAAAGTTGCGGTTTTTGGAAGGAAAATCGAAGAAAAACCAAGCTTGGAGGCGCCGGAAGTCGCGGCTCTCTCACGGCTGCACAGTGCCGTTTCGCGTGGAAGGAGGAAAGGGAAGAAAAGCTCGCGTTTTCTGAGTTTTTCTCCCTTCCTCAGTCGACATTTCCACCCCCCAATCTCCCTCTTCTCGCGGCCCCTTCCTTCTGTTTTGCCGTCGGAGTTTTCGGCTCGCCTTCGGGAACTCGCGCCTGCCGCTGAACAGGAACGAAGAAGAAGAAAAGAAGAAGAAGAAGAAGATGAAGAAGAAGAAGAAAGTCTTCTCCCTCTCTCTCTCGCCGTTTCCCTTTCTCTCTCGCCGTTTCCCTTTCTCTCTCGGTCGTCTCCCTCTCTCGCGCTCTCTGTCTTCGCAGCCGAAGAAGAAAAGAAAAAGGGGAAGGGGCTGTGGTGAGTTAATTAACTCACCCTCCCCCTTTTCCCTTTTTATCCGAAAAAACATACCCCCCACCCCTTTTTTTTTTTTTTTTTTTTTTTGGTCCCTAATCTTTTTAAATTTGTCCTTAGCCCCTAGTTTTCAAAATCATTTTTATTATCATCCTTTTTTTTTTAACACTGTTAGAATATTTTTATTCCATTCTAACAGTATTAAATCATTCATATATATATACATATGTATAAAAATATCATTACATTAAATAAAAAAAATGATTCTTAGAGAGATGAAAATTCTTGGTTATTACATTTATTTAACAAAAAAATTATTAATATGAATCTTATTTTATTTCTCTTGAAATTTTATGTAATTTATAAAAAAAAATTATCTCATTTGGATTTGTATATATAAAGTTATAAACTTTAAAAGTTTGAATTTAGTGTAGAATTTTAAAAATATAAATAATAAAAAGTGATTATTACATAAAAAATATATATATATCAAAAATATGTCTTTAAAACATCCCAAACAAGTGTTGCTCAATAAATCTTGACGTAGTTTTTTTTCCTCTCCATCAAATAATGGGAGAAGATGTGGTAGTGTGTTACTTAAGAAACTGAGAAAAAGGAAAGAAAGAAAAGAAAAGAGAGAGAGAGATCGTTTGCTGCATTTTAGTTTGTGGGTCTGACATGTGGAGTTCTTTTTGCCGTTTGCGAAGCCTTTACATCCAAATAGGGCATGTATATGGTGTGTCTTTCCGATGTGAGCATCTCTTTATTTCCTAGATCTTGATTTCTGTAAATTTCTGAGTCTAATATGTTGAGTTATTTTTGTTGTTTGTGAAGCCTTTGCATCCAAATAAGGCATGTATATTGTGTTTCTTTATGATGTGAGCATCTTTTTGTCTCCCAGATCTTGATTTTTGTGAATTTCTATTTGATTACAGAGAAAATGTGGGAAAGAGGAGTAAAAATGTGAGCTTAGGGTTGATTTCCTTGGTTGAAGGTTGGGATGGCGTTCGGTAAAATCTCAATCACCTTTGATTTTGGCTCTATGGACGGCGAGCTCTGCACACGATTTAGTGGTCGGAGGACATTACCAAATCCACTATAAAAGAAGCCATAGCCAGATAAAATAATAAGATCAAGATGCCACTATTGAAAACGATGAAGATCTTGTGAGAGATCATTTTACCTTTTTCTTAGATTTTTTTTCTAATTTCTTAATTTACGTAGTATTATGAGTTAGTGTGCATTAAAGTAACCGTACACACAATATTTCAATCGATGGATTACATCTAAACAATCTAAAAACACCTACTAATAGGGTCTCTTAATTCCATTCTATCACATTTCCTCCCTCAAATAATGCTATGTAAGAGAGAACTTGAATTCCAGCTGTTTCTTAGTCATAATTCACGTAGTTGCATGTAGTTTTAAAAGTACATATAAGCATCAATATATACATATATATATGTATATATTTATAAAAGAAGGTTCAATTTAAACAAATAAAGTCTCAGTCACACGAATATACAACCGTATAATAAAATCATATACAAACATTTTCAAATTCTAAATAATTATAGTACATGTCCAATATTTAAACTGGCCGTTTGGCTTTATTACAGGAAGAACTACGTTAAGAGTGTTTTAGGGACACATTTTAAACACTTTTTTAATATATTTTTTTAACTTCACAATCTTTTTTACTGTTTATATTTTTAAAATTTTATATTAAATCAAAATTTTAAAAATTTATATTTTTGTATATACAAATCTAAATAAAATATTTTTTTAAAATTACATAAAATTTAAAAATAAAATAAAATAAGATTCGTATTGATAATTGTTTTCTAAATAAATTTTTAAGATTTTACACTTTTTAAATCTAAACAGTCATTTTTCTCCAAACACATTTTCAAAACTCACTTTTCTCTAACTTTCAAAACATATTTCGAGAACATCCCCAAAAAAGCCCTTAGTTTGTAACCTCCAAGGCAAGTTTTTTGTATATTTAGAAGGTCCATTTTGAAAATTTTCTATTTTTGGATCAAAATGTTTATTGGAAAAAATGAAATTCTAAATTTCCGTGTATAAGCATCAAAAAATTTTTATTTTTGAACATAAAAAGATACTTTTTTTTAGAAATGAAATTTTTTTTATCTATTTAAACAACTTTTCATTTTCGAACAAAATATTTTTCCATTCCAAAAGTGGAAAATTTTTCTATTTCAAAAATAAATTAATGATTACGTTTGTGAAAGAGTTGGTACATAGTGCTTTATTTATTGGGTAATCAGCATGTTTGCTTTAGAACACATAAACCTAACAAATCAAAATATTTAGGCTCTATTTGTTTGACATACTCAAAGTTGAAAAATAAAAAAATTTTCATTCTAAAAAAAAAGTAATTTTTCTAAATTTCTATATCAGAATATTTAAAATTTTTTATTTTTAAAAAATTGAAAAAAGAGCACTCTAAACAAAAAAAGTTTTCACTCATCCAAATAACTTTTCACTTTTTAAAAAAATTCCATACAACTTTTTATTTTTTATATCTAAAAATTTTTCATTTTCTAAAAACAAACCTTCTATCCAAACGGAAGCTTAATCTAACTTACTACTAAGTTTTGATCACAAGGTGATGATGTGATAAATAAGTAATTTGCTATATATTTTTTCCCCTAAATATTGATCAAGTTTACAATATGGCGGAAATGCCTTATCCGTTTGAAGGTTTTTCATACCCTTGGCACAGACTATGTGTTGATTTATAAAATTATCTCTAAAAAATACATCTTTAAATATTTGCTCTATTTATAATAATTTTAGTTTTTATTAATCTTCAATTAGATAAATATGCCCAAACAAGCATTAGAAGAAAAAAGAAAACATAAATCTATATATCTATGTATTTGAGAGGCTATTTTCGCAAATGAGGGCAGGTTTTGAATTTTGAATTATTAAAAATTCAGAATCAAGATCTTATTTATTTCATATGTGATCCCAATAAACTCTAGTAATATGGCTAAGTGCCGTGAAAACACTGACAGGCCTTTTTTTAGTCACCAAAAAAATAAATTTTGCAATACGTAATATACATACGTAATTTGAAGCATTTACTACTAGGAAAAGGAGCAATTCTTGGACCCAGGAAAAGTAGCCCGGTGAACTTTTCTTTTACTTTTTCTTTTCAGATACAATTGATTATTCTAAAATCTTTTATAGGTTACGCCTCCGTTGAAACAATAAGTTGAGCCCACCGTTGGACATAATCGTGCTATTTATGACAAGAATTTCCATCTAGAAATAAGTGCACGGGTCAGGATCAAGATTGGGGGTGCTTCCTCCATCCAGTTGGGGTTGGGGGGGTTGGTTGGGGTTGGGGAGGGTCGGGGTTCTCTATCGGCAACAAGAGTAAAATGATTGCAATAACTTCAATTAATGTAAATTAACAATAATGTTGGAGAGAAACTGAAACTGCATTGAATAGATCAAACAACTTCCACAAAATACTGTGACAAAAGACCGAAATACATGGATCTATTTGCCATCACTAAGCTTGGATTTAAGCTTTATTTTTATCATTACTTTCTTTTTTTTAATTTTTTCCTGTTTATTCTAAATTAAAGTCCAACATTTGGATTGCCTGAGCCTGCTGCAGCAACTCCCATTCCACCACCACCATGTGAAGTAACTCCCAACTTTTCGTGGTCACTTGGTCCATCGAAATGAATTTTCTCACCATCCAACTCACTTACGAGCTCATCGATCTTTCGGAACTGGTAAGGCCATCTTGCATTATAGAGAAACTGGCGTAGGTCGAACCTATTGTCCTCCGGTGAATAACTCTGCTCAGAGGGGCAAAATCAAAAGAAGATTTGTTAAAGTGGCATTTTTGAGAGTTGCTCTGAACTTTGCTCTTCCCAGGACAACGTTTACGTACCTCAGCGTGATAAGAAGGCGTCAGCACAGTCATTTTGTGCCGGTTCATGGAATAGTACTTGAAGAAGTGTTTTACTTTCTCAGCAACTTCAAATGGGGTCAACCTCGCACCCCATCTGTAGCAAAGATTCTGCAACAGCCAACAATGAATAAAAAGTGAAAATCAGTCTTCTTTTTTGGCCTTAAGGTTATTGATGAAAAAGATTGTTAAATGTGCGACTAAACCTTGAACATGGATACAGGACCGCAGCGGAAAATTTTCCGTAACCTTCCATAGATTGAGAGTTCCTCATACGTCATTCCCATGTCCACTTCATCCAGCTGTTTTTGGCAGATTATGAAATCAGTTTGTCTTCCATAAGTGGAACCAAATAGTAAGTCAAAGCAAGTACCTGAGAGTAATTGGAACGTATAGGTTCCAGTTCTGCTGTCGGTGGAGCTGCTTCAATATCGGCCAAAGATGAGTAACCAAGATGGATGGCAGCCCATTGTAGAAATGATCGAAGGTCTTGCTTACTAATACTTCCAATTGGATTGATATCTGCGGAGCTGCAATCATACTGGGGGGAAAAGTTGACCATTATACAAAAGTTGATGGGCACGTATTGAACAAACACATGTCATTCTTTTTTTTTTTTTATTATTTTTGTTTTACCTTTGTTAGGTAACCACGCAAGCCTTCATCCACATTAGAGCTACCCAACACAAGATAAAACCCACGTTTGTCATGAACCCATGGCAAGAGTGATGCCAACATAAAAGCTAGCACCATTCTAATGCGAGCTTGGATGTTTTGCAGAGCCAAATTCTCAGTGTTTGATCCTCCATCTACCTGGAGAAGCAAAAGAAGATGATGTAAATTTGACATAGTTATTCACTCGCTAATGTGATTTTAAGGTCAATTCTGAATTCCTTTTATCAGATAATAATACAAATTTACAGCATTCTCATATGTTACTAGCAAGAAAACAAAAGAAGTTTAAGAACGAAATTTACAACACGGAAGTCATAATTTATCTGAATTTAGATTTAGGAAATATCCAAGCTAACTATATGTTGCCAAAACCATCGCATATTTGGGAATACATCTGTTTAAGTAGGATGGATAAGAACCCATTCCCCTATTACCTTATAACGTGGTCGTTTCCCAGTAACAGTTTGAAACAAAGATAAAAGTGCTGATACGACAGCATCTATGGGAACATCAAGATGCCATGAGCCAATCTCATTTGCTAGCACCTTTGCCCGTGACCTTGTAGCTTCGGAACTGCAATGGGAAAACCATTACTAGCGTATTTCATATCGAAGCATATACCTGAAAATTCATCTTGAAAAGGAGTTTAGAGGGAAGGAGAAAGTAGGTGACATCATATATTTGGGTAACATAGTCTTGGCAAGTTGAGACATAAGATCTTTACCATATTATATATTAAAATAGACACAAGGAAGAAATAATTTGTGAATAAAAATTCTGGTATCCATCTGACAGCCTTTTTCTGGAAATCTTATTAATGGGAAAATGCTTCATCGGCTGCTTTAATATATCTAGCATTTACATAACAGAAAATGCCGGGTTCGTGATAATATTCACCTGTTTTCTGATCCCATAAATACTGTGTAAAATATACGTTTTGCAAATTCTCTGCTGTCAGTAGGAAACTGCCCGTCAGTATAATTTCCAACCCTTATAGCATCAGCCTTGACTTGTTCGTCTCCATTTGCAATTTCTGCACAAATAAACCTTGCCAGTTAGTAATGTAAATACTAAAGATTATGGCCCTCTAAATCCCAACTCGAAAATCAAGGTAATGTTTAGTTAGATCACATGGTTCCTATTTGTAAACAAGAAATGTTAAATTTAATTTCCAAGAAATATTATAATATGTGTTGGGTTAATGAAGGCACCGTGTTTAAAATCTGCCTTTTAATAGTCACCTGACCCACCCGCATGTCCAGAATGTGACTCACACATATTAAGAAAACAAACCTTTAACAACTAGTTGACACATACAACCAACTATAGCGGCTACAGAGGAGCTATCTGCTCCACCGGAGAGAGGAAGCAAAAAGCCAGAAGCTCCACTCCTTCGTAAATAGTCCCACAACCAGCAACCAGGACCATATGCTATTTCTTCCTCAGGACAGTGATAATTAATCTATGCATCAGCAATATATAATTTAGTGCAGATGAATGCCTGACAGATTAGAGCCATAAATATGACATATTTGCATTTAAAAAAATAAAAGATTGATCTGGCAAAAAACAAGAAGATTTATAAGTGAAATCCAATCAAACTCTACCAAAAAGAGACCTCCTTTCTAACGTAGCTAGTGACTCAAAGCATTAGCAATAACATTAAACAGAAAAAAATAAATGACTAAATAATATCGTTGCTACATAGTTGGAAATAAACAATCAAGTATTTCAATTGAGCTTCAATAGGGGCTTTGGTTAAATACTTAGGTAGGTTGCATAGCTCATCCATCATCCAGAAACTTACCTTAAGTGGACTCGAAGGGCAGATTTTCAGGTTAAAAGACTGACACAGCTTGTATGGAACCATTACTGAAGGAACAATAGTTTTACAGCTTGCTTGCTCTTGGAAGCTACTAATAGATCCCCTAAGACTAGCAACCTGTCATTTGACAAGAGGTTAGAAGAATTAAAGTTATTTTTAAACACAAACAGACACACACATTTGTGTTAACAGAGTGATCTCAACCAAAGAATCCAGAATTCAATAAATGTAAAGCCTTGAATGCTTTTTCGTAGATGCATACATGAAGGAAACCACGTGTGAAATGGGAATTGAAACCTTGATCTAACATTAAACACTTCAGTACAAAGGAGTTCACAACAAACTTACCGCTTCTAGATCTACTTGGGCTACCACAACCTCAACGTCTTTCAAAGAAAATTGTGACCCTTGAGCAACTAAATCTCCATTTACAACAACACAAGCACATCCATCTACCACAGATAACAAACAACAGTGTAAAATAGATCCATACTTTGATCAAGTATGGTGTTCAAGAAAACCATGGAGATGACAGCAGTTTATTTGATTTAGAAAAGGGCCATACCATAATAAAGGCGTCCCCCATCACATCCTTGGTGATTGCCATACATGTAGACCCCTCCACGAGTGTGAGTAGCACCTATAAAAGCGCGAAGACGAACATCGAGCTTTCTCAATTGGTGGTGACTCCCACTTGCATTCATGAACACTTCAACCCCATTCAATGCCAGCTCTGCGTGGGGCGGACAAGGAGTAAAGAGCTCCTCACAAACTTCAGCTGCAACCGCTCTAATAAGGGGAGAGAAAGGAAATGCCGATATTTAGCACATCATTGAAAATCTTACTAGTAACCTGAACAAGCAGAACCAGAAGCTCCCATGGCCGACTTGGGGCTTTTGTCTCCAACGAACTTTTCTTTTTAGTTAATTTACGTCAAGAAATTTTATATTTTTCTGATATTGTCCCCATGCAAATATTATCATCCCTAGATAAACCAAATTTTGTCCTTAACCGTAAGCCCCAATAACACAATATGCTGGCCCTGCCGCTGAGCAGACCTATCTTTGGACGATGGGTTTAGTTTGAAATAGAATGGAATTTTTAAGTTAAAGTTTATTAAATTTTCAAAAACCAGTCTAAATTTTGTTGACTTAATAAAAAAGGACAAAAAACCAGTCGTAAAGTACGGTTAAGTTCAAAATGCAGTCGAATACCAAACTTCTATGTGCTACCTAAGTCCGTCTTAAAACTTGTCTAACTTACACTACAAGCAATCAGGAAAAATACATACGTACGTACATTCATATACATATATATATATTATAACCTAAATTAATCAACAGGAAACGAGAAAGTAACTTCACACTTACGTGTCCAGAAATTGAATGTAGCCATAACCAAAGGGAACAGACTTCTGTTGTAAAGCCTCGGAAATTTCAGACGGAAGCTGAAAGTCAACAAGCTGGTCCTTTTGTTTCCAAGCCGTGAACCACCTAAGTTCTCTGTAATTCCCATCATTTGCAAGCCACATTTTGGGTCGAATGATGATGATTTTCCGGTTCAAACAAAGAACTTGACAATTGTAACGCTCCGAGCCTTTAATCACAGGCATGCCAAAGCTACACAATATCCCATCGGTCCAGTCACCGACCAGTAAATCTTTCAAACATTCCCATCTGCAAATACAAAATCAGACTCCATTTTCAAAAACCCCAAAAAAAAAATTCACAAAAAATTACTCCTAAAAAAATACGAAAACCGGAAAATTACGCGTGATTGACGGTGTCCAGCTCCAAGAAATGGTCTTCGCAGCCGTAGCCAGTGATCTCGAGCTCGGGGCCGAGCCGAATCACGGCACCGGCCTCCTTGGCTTTAGCGACGGATTCCTTGATGTTCCTCAAATTGCAGTCGAAATCCATCGCCCACTGGTTCAGATTACACGTCGCGACTTTCAACAACCTCATTGTAACGCCGACGATTTCCGAGAAAAAATTCGAACTTTATGCGAATTCTAGGGTTTCGAAGAATGAAAATTGGATTGACTAGAATGAAGATGAGAAAATAGAGGGAACTGTGAGCCTCGTCGAGAGAAGCAGGGTGGGAATAGTGGCCTTGTGTTTGGTTGGAATATGTTGGAATGGGATTCCGTTTCGAGGTATTTTTGAATGTAACGAATTTATTTGGGTTTCCGTGGGGTGGGGAATGGATTATATACGAGAGGCCGATGGACGACAGTACAGGTCAAGTTCCTGGATCCTTGGACGGGTTCTGACTTACTGGGATTTGCGGCTTTGACACGTTTGTGGGCTCGGGTTTTAGGCTGACGTGCTTTGACGCGTGTCAAAAGGGGGTGGTTTGAAGATTGAAGATCCGCTGGTCAAATTTTTAAGTAGAAAAATATTGTTGTTGCGTTTAAAACAAAAGTTTAAAAATAAAATTTTAAAACTGGAGTTGTTGATTGTTTTAAAGTTAATTATAAATAAAAATTTATCATGCATATATATTTAATTTATATTATATTTAAATATAATATAATTTTTATTTAAATATCAATCATATTATATTTTAAATTTAATACAATCACTATTCATTATTTTACTTTTTATATTATTTTTATTAATCACATCATATATTTTTTTTCTCTCTCTTTTTTTTTCTTTACTTTTACGATCACATCATATATATATTATTAAAATACAATTCAAATACTTTTCACCTAAACACACATTACATTCAAATGCAATTCTAATATTTTTCTTCCAAATACAAATTACATTTAATGTATTACATTCAAATGTAATATAAATACAATATATTTACCAAATAGATATTTAGTCGAAATTTTTAATATAGATACGATGGTCAAACAAATTTTTAAAAGTTCATGTAGTTTTACTATTAATATTTATCGTGATGACATCTATTCGCTTTCATCTTTCTTTCAACGATGGTATTACGTTGCCAGAATTTTAAGTTCAAAATTCCAATACCATCTTTCTTAAATATGATACAACATTTTTTTTTTCCCATTGCAATCCTGATATTTTAAGACATAGCAAACATTATCTTATCTTCAGGGTTAATTTTATTTTTCAGGGTTTTTTTTTTTGGTTTTCAATTACAAATTGAGTCGTATTTCAATTTTTGTATATAAAATGTCTTTAAATAAGTAATTTTATCGATTAAAATCTAGAAGAGAAAAGGCATGAGCTCTTTAACATGATATTCACGATATGTACAATACAATTACAAAAATACTTCAATGGTCCTTACATGACATTTTATGACATTTTTTTGTCGAGATCCAAATCATTAATTTGAGATAACTTAATAGATTAAATATTTATTTTGAGATTTTTTTAAACTCAAAAACCAAAATAAGATGTAGCTTATAATTCGTGGACTACTAAAATTAACACAAATATTATTACCATTGAACAAAAAAGTATGTGCTTCAAATTAAATTTATTATATTGTAATCTTGCTAGATTCTTATTTCATAATTTCTTTGCTAATTTTTTTTTATATATACAATGCGTGCTTTAATCCGCATTTTGTCAAAACTGTAGTTTCAAATCTATTTTATTCTATACCCTTTGACCTGATGATCATCGGTTAAAATAACTTGTTTTATACGTAAGGAAAACAATAATGAGAATGGATAAACTTGGTTACATTTTATATTGGTTACGTTTTAAAAGTTATAAAAATAAAATAAAATAAAATAAAAAAACCAACAACCACAACTATGGAAGGTTGAAAGGTCAGCTGGTCATATTTTAAAGTAGAGAGAAAAAAAAAAAAAAAAAAAACTAAAACCAGTTAGCCTGAGCTTACCGTCAATTCCGTATGACGATCAACCAGATTTCTATCTGACGACACCGATCCTCCCACCTCTCCTAGACATTGTTCTATGACCTGAGTTCGAGTTCAAGACTCCAACACTTGTCAAATGTAGAATAGAATCCTCTCCAGTTCAATCTTGTTCTTTTAAGACGTGACAAACATTACCAAGGGTTAATTTTATTCTTTTAGTTTTTAATTATGAATCAAAAAACTGTTTTAATTTCTGAAATTCAAAATGTCTATGAACAAGTCTTTGTTTTATCAAATCAAGCATTATATCAAGAAAAAGCTCCAGCAAACTGTCATCCTCTTACCGGTAGAAGAGAATTCAAATGTTTTTAACCTCTGTAATTGGCAAATGGCAGCGAATTTACAAGAAACCAAAAGCACAGAGAAGCAAAACCTCAGCTGTAGACCATTCTGTACATATCTGGTCCAGTAAACAACAAGGTTCCCTATAAACTCGAGGTTTCTAGCGCTATGCCATTCTACAAAGTTTCTGCTTGTTGGCTAAAGGGCATATACAATTGTAACGCAAAGATCTAATGTGGTGGTAGAATTTGTGTTTGGCTAAATGGCATGAAAAAGCTTAGTGAAAAAGACATAAAATGGTTTAGAATCTTTGCCTAAAAAGCATATAAAAGTCTAGTGCAAGGGTATATACTGGCAGCAATTAGAACATTTACAAGGAAAGGAATGTAGAGACCGGTACTCCAGAAAGAGGCAAACCACAATGCGCGTGGGGCTGCAAGAGACAAAAACAAATAAACCAGTGTCAAATGGAAAAAGCACTGCAGACGTTCATCAAATAAATTGATGATGGACGGAATAGAAAATACCTTAGTCAATGTTCGATACGAGAATGATTTCCTTAAGAGACTCTATGAACTCTGTCCAGCTGTCAACAGACAGAATCATCAAAATTTGAATCTGATTCTGATTCTGAATGCAAATCCTCGATTTCTGGTGTAGCATTCGATCTTGAATCCAACTCTGAATGCAAACGCTCGATATCTGGGTTAGCATCCGATCTTGAATCCAAACCTGAATGCAAACGCTAGATATCTGGGTTAGCATCTGATCTTGAATCCAACTCTGATGTGCCTGAATGCTGGGCTTCTGAGCCAGAATCTGAGTCTGCAAGATCAACTTCTATGCCTGATCCATCTTCAGACATAACCCAGTTCTCTTCTGGCGGAATAAGTCTTGTGGATTCCCCATCTCCAGAGACAAAATAATACGAGTACCGACCACGAAGCCAACACCAACTGTTAATCCTATCTTCTGCATTTGCATTAGTTATGGCAGCAAACTGAAAATAAAGAGCTCTAAAAAAGATGGGAAACGCATTTATTTCCTCCGTCAGTCTGAAATAGGAAACTCCCTCAAATTGTTTCCTCCGTCGAAAGATTATTTTTATCTCTTTCTTTACTTCATCTTCTCCTTTCTGAATGTCGATGAACAAAAGTTGGGTCACAAACCTATTCCATGACAGCTGCAGTGGGCTAAGTATCTCATTTTAACCTTGGTAGATGACCCTATGATTAGGCCAAGGGTTTAGTATATTGATGTCTACTTCAGAAATTTGTTTCCAACCAGAGACTCTGATATACTCTTTGTATAATTCAACAGCAAGGTCCTGGTAGCAACAAAATTTCCAACTTTGTAGCCTAGTTCCGCACAGATGCTCACCATCATTGCTCAAGGGAAAGTTTACATATATTGGATGCCCCTGATAAATTTCCTCTGCTGGTGAATTTCCTCCTGAAGAATCAAGATTTGTGTCCGGTTTTACCCTGAAAAGAGGGCTTCTATTCTCGTCTTCATTTTCCTGCAATAGAGAGCATTAGGATCAACTAATCATATGTCACGAAATAACGAGACTAGGCAATAGAAAAACCAAAAACAACGACATACAGATTTACGTAAAAAATCCTAAACAGGAAAAAATCACAACAAAAGAGAAGAAAATCCATTAAATCAAAGATTAGTATAAAAAGAGTGTTTTTTAGTGCCTATCGCAAAACATAATAATTAAATCCTAAAAATATATCATATATATATATATTCAAGAATAAAACAGGTTTATAAACCCCCACACCCCTAACAGAATCAGTGGTGGGCTATGGGAGGCCAAATCCCTCCACTACCACCACAGACAAAAAAAAAAAAAAAATCTCATAATATATTGCATCTTTCAGGTCAGGTTAAACAGAATTCGGGTCATCATACTCTAACAACATAGATGAGCAAAAAAACTGAGTTGAAAACACTAATTAGAGAAGAGGGAAGGAAGTGGCCCAAAAAAATATAAATATTTATTGACGTACTCTGGCTTGCTTCACATCTTCTATGAGCCAACGTCGGGCGGTATATTCCTCCAACATGTCGATGAGGTTAAACTGTGATATTTTTTGGTGGGGTTAAATCCAATCTGACATTAAAGATAACTGGAAGTTAATAATGTCTAGTACAAGCAGGATAATCACCTTTCCAAAGCGAAAAGAGGCTCTTTTTTGCCGTTCCCAAGCTTGTATATCAGCTGTCAAACTTTCTACCATTGCTAATTAATAAAGGCAAGGGGAAAAAAAAACAGATCATTAATTTTAAAAGCAGAATTTGCATACTACTCAAGCGTCATGCAAGGAAAGACTACAGTTATTAGATCAAATCCAATGTCAAATCATCAACCACTATATTAAGCACTTCCCACAAATAAAAAGCATATCATGCCCACCACCACCAGATCAACCTTGAATATAGCTCAAGAAAGTACAAAAGAACTAACTCCATCTACAGTTCATGCCTACCACAAAATCTCAAAATCCAAAATGCAGATAGGTGGATACGATGAATATTTAGAAGGCGGCATAGGTCAGCAAACAAATTGACATTTTATTTTCCGCAGCAAAAACAAGAGGTTTGAAGAACCCCAAGTTAAGACACATTGTCAGACACACACATAGCAAAACGAAAACGCATGTGAATGGATTGAATGTTGATACTACGTAAACAAGAAGCTAGGCCATAGAGAAAAAGTACATGGATATATTTAAATAAGTTGACCGTTCAATTATTATAAATTATAGAATGTCAATTGGGAAAATACTAAAAGCTAGACATCCAAGTTTATGTCATTAAACAATCGAAGATCTTGGATTAAATTTACACACCTCACCACCCTCCAAAGCGACTTCATATAACACCAAACACAAACAAGTCAAGAGGCAGACTTCGTAAACAAGTGGAATATCAGTATGACAACGGGGCTATATCAACTAAACACTACATGAGCTTACACGGTATTTTCCTGACAAGAATTCGAGCTTCCTCAGCACGTTTAAGATTTTTCTGTGCTTCTTTTCCAGTACTCTCTTGATTTTCATCCTGAAGAGAGAAAAATAAAAAGGTCGATAAGAGGTTATTGTTCCTAAATATGCACCATAATTTTATAAAAACCAATCACAGCAATATAAACTGCTTCATATGGTTCCAGATAAACATATATCCATCACTTGACAGAAACAAAATAGCAATTGATTGCCAACAGGATAAATCGAATCCTTTACAAGTTTTATGTCTACCCAAACCAAAGACATAATGTTTCGTTCATTTTTCACAACAATTCTCTTCTAGACTATTTGTAATTCATGTCATTGTTGTGGAAGTCATTACCCCGCATTCCATTGTCATGAAAAGAATCATAATCTATAATAACTTCGTCATAAGTTCCCAGACATACTTTCTTTTGAACTCTTCTTGTAAATTTATTTTCATGTGATTTCAATTATTCATTCGTCAAAAATTTAATGGTGTAGAAATGAACATAAGGTGAGCCTATAGCTTAAAAGCTGGTACTACAACTTAAAGCCAATACAATAAAATTGACAAGCACCCTTAGTAACATATAAACTGCAAGTTTCTACTCCCATAAGATCAGGGTCTACTAGTCAAACATAAAGATCAACATGATCAGCAGCCAAAACGGATATAACCACACAATCTATATGAAATGAAATCTAGTGGTAAATGTTAGAGCAATACCTTTTCAAATATCAGATAATTTTTACTTACGTATCCATCTGATAAAAAAAATGGCAACTAATATCCAGTAAAAAGTCCATGATTTGTACCTGCTCGTACTTATCAAGCCAACTTTCCTCCTGACATGCTAACATCCATTTCTGTATTCTGTCCAGGATATCCTTCCGGCATGAAGCCTCGTCCTTGGCTTTTACAATCTGAGCATCCATTTTTGCAAGCAACTTGCACAGATCAACATTGCCTGCGAAGGCCAGGAACGAAAGTAAACATAGCATTTAGACCACCTTATGCACCCTTAATTGTGCCCGTTTAGGGGTAATTTACCCTTGAATCTTGAGTTATACTCTTCAAAACTTGAGTTTTGCCAGGTTTTAAAATTTTGTCGTGAAGCCATTTCTTCCGGTCGAGAAACAAACAAAGAGCTAATGTGGAAAATGACATGACATATAATTCCAAAACATCATGCATTTTAATTAAGAAATGGAGGAGTCATAGAGAACACAGAGTTTGTCACCAATTAGGGAGGGGAGGAAGGGAAAAAAAAAAAAGCCAGAGGGAAAACAAGTTTACTGGAAAGAACATTAGACATTCTGTGTCCTAAGTGTGCAAAGAAGGCTTCACACATCAAATTAGTTCACTTTTTCTAGCATGTGTAAATCTAGTAGTTCATAAGCACGAGATAAAAACCAGAATCAATGAGATCAGTGAGCTTCTTCCGATCGTCACTGTCCACAACCAAATAAGTATCTCTGTATATTCCTTCCAGCTCGGTTTGCTTCTCCAATATCAACTCCTTCACCTTGCTAGCTTTAAGAGAGTTCAGCCGCTTAACTTCTGCGTCAGTCTGGCAATTATTAAAATGGGAAAGTATGAATTTCCAAACCATATTCTCTGGGTATAATTACAAGAGAAACTGGTAAAAACGGGCATCACCTGCTCAAGGACTTCCTTGGCAAGGCACCCGTGTCCTGACAAATCATCAACTGAGGAAGAGATAATGCTAGTAACATGGTAAAATCTTTTTTGCTCGTCCATTGGCGTGCGCATTATATTCCACAGCTCGACCAGTTTGCTACCAAGGTCTTGCAGCTAGAAAGAAGCACACATAACAGGACAATAAATATTTTCAGAAAAATCCATGAAAATGGTCAACTCAAAACAGGACAACGACATTTTTTCATGTTACTGGAACATTATGCCATAAATACTCCGTCCAAAATGGTTTCAATCGTAATTCAAAGAGGCAGTCAGCATTAAAACTTTAGAATAAAGTAATTCATATCTTAATATGAGATTATGTTATGGAATCATACAAAACTAAACCAACAGTTCACAACATAAGGCTGTAGTTTTGGTGGAAAGAAAATAAGAACAGCCATATCAAAGTATTAAAGTCGTATTTTCTCAAAAGGCCTCTTATTTTATAATACCAATTAAGCCAAGGAAGGGTAAAAAAAAAAAAAAATGCAATACTTAGTTCAGGGTCATGAATCCTTTGCTTGGAATCTTTAAGAGCAGCTAACTTTTCAAGGAAACTTCAACTAAAAATGCAACAAACAATGTAATCATCCACTGATTCTAGTTATATAAATGTATATGCATGATGGTGTTGAAATCATAGTATACGGAAAAGGGGAAAGTAGTTAAAGATCCAACGTTAGTCACCTTTCCTAGTCTTTGTTTTTTGTCTTCCTTGAGCGAGTCAATCAAATCAGTTAAGCCAGCAAGAGCTTCATCGCTTATGCTACTTGAGTAACCTTCCAGCTTCACGTTGCTGTGGAGATCAATTGACATCACAGCTGACAACTCATGAATGGTGCTAAGAAGGCTGGTAACCTTCTCTTACCGTAAAGCCTGCAAACAAATTAAAGAATAACTTGGTTAAATAACACAAAAGAGCTCAGTAAATAGATAGAAACCTGAAACTTTCTAGATGTTTCAATCAACCTTTTCAGTCTCAAGTACTTTAAGTTGTGACTTAAGCGCTGCCAATCTTGTCATAGCTAAATCACACTTGTCAACTGATGGATCAATATCGCTCTTTGTGTCATTGCTGCCAGCTATCTCTGCCAATATGTGCCTAATCTTTGATTGAATTTCCGAAAATTCCTTTACTCTTTCTCCCTTCCTTAACCTCAAGTCCTCTAGAATTGGTTTTGCAGCTGATATCCGGTCCTTGAGAGTGCCTCTTCCCTTCACAAATTGATTAAACAACAGCTTAAGTAGATATGCAGTAACTACAAGATCCAATCATTTTCAATTTCCATCAAAAGAACAAAAGACCAAAGAAGACAAAACCTGTGGCTTTGAAGACGGGACATGTTCGCCGATTACAGAGACAATGGAGTTGATTTCCGCTTCAGCATCAGCCAGCGACTGACGTAAAGTAGCCAGATACTCTCTGGTATCTTTAACCTTCTGCTGGATGATTTGGAGGCTTTCTTGCTCAACAAGCACCTTATTATTCTCAGCCTCATTTCCACCAATTTCATCCCACATCGTCTAATTAAATTAAAACAAGAAAAAGAAAAGCAAGAAAAGAAAATCGCCAGTTAGAGCCGGAGAGATCTACCAAATTTATAACGAAATTGCTATCTAAGAATTTCGCAACAAAAATGAAAAGAAAATAACATAGGCCTGCAGTTCGCTGAGTAGGGAATGCGAGGTCGACATTGAGATGAAGAAGACGCTGCGTTTGGATCTCGAGAAAATGAAAGAGAAAATGTTGAATCTGAGCTTTGATAACAAGTCTGGAAGAAAGGAAGAGAGGAATTTGCGGAGAATGTGTTTTAAAGAATTCTAGAGAGAGAGACAGAGAATGAGAGAGAGAGAGAGAGAGAGAGAGGATTTTGAAACTTTTGGCTGCTCAGTCTATTCACTGAGTGCATTTCTTCATTTTATATTCTTATAATCACATTACGAATACTTTACTACACTGCTTAACAATCTTCTAACTACTTACGAAAATCTCGGGAAGAATAACAGACTGATTTGTCAGTTATAACTAACTTTGACCAAGTCCTAACTATTTTGACGAGTCCTAACCATACCACTTAACAGATTATTTGGATTAAATTTGTTGAATTTTGCTCTCCCACTGCTTCTGCCACCAAAGCCCGCCGTTTAATTTCCTTGAGTTTTTTTTTTTATTTTGCCCTACTACCTTTAAAAGCTTTCCTTTTACCCCCCTTTAAGGTTTTGAACTGATCCTACTCATCTTTGTTTGGATGACACGTTCAATTTTAAATATAGAAAAAAAAAAAAAAAAAACTAACAAAACGTGTTTTTCCTCCTTTTTTTTTTATTATTTCAAACAATTTTTTATTTTTATTTTTAAAATTTTTTTATATATTTAAATATTATCTTATTTTCAAAATAAAAAATTTATTTTATTTAAAATAAAAACTAACTTTTTTCTTCTTCAAAACTTCACTATTTTTTACTATTTATTTCTTCAAAATACTATAATAAACTTCAAATTTTAAAAGTTCATAACTTTATGTATACAAATCCAAATAAGATAATTTTTTTTAAATTACATAAAATTTTGAGAGGAACGAAATAATATCTATATTGATATTTTTTTTCTAAAAAAATTTTTAAAATTTTTTATTTTTTCACTCCAAATAATTTTTTTTCCAGACACATTTTTTAAAACAACTTTTTTTCAATCCAACAATAATGTTTCCAAGCATCATCGCCAAACACCTCTTAAATCTCTATCGAAAGAAATTGGTCCTGATGTTTTTATCTTTCAATTAATCTATAAGAAAAGAAAAAATATATTATTATGCATTTTCTCCTTTTCTTTTTTCTTCCATCATTTTTGTTTTTTAGCTTATTTTCTTTCACTCCTCAATTTTTTATTTGAAACTTTTTTTTTTTGTCTTTTTTTGCTAATGACACTTTTAAAACACATTCGTCCACACGTATTAGGCCATCGCATTACATTATATATACTAAAACGAAATTAGAAAACATTGAGGGTGTTTGTTTTTGTTCTCGAGAATGATTTTTCATTTTCAAAAACATAGAAAATAAAAACGATTTCAAAATAGTGTTTGTTTATTCAATGTTTTCAAAATCATTTCGAAAACATCGTTTTCAACTATATTGTTTTTTTGGATTTTTTGAAAACGTAAAAAAGTTGTTTTCACTTTTTGTTTTCGTTTTCTCTCTCCATCTCCTCTCTTTCTCTTGCTCTTTCTGTCTGTATAGCATCAATAATGGTTATATCCAACGATGACATTCATCTCCGATGAAGGCTGATGACCATGGACTAGTGACGATGACGACGGTTCCCTCTCGATGATGACTATCGACTTATGACCTAAATCTAACTATCATCGTCACCTAGACCTCAGACCATCAATATCTTCCACCCCCATCGTTCATTGTAAAACCTACTACCAAAGTTTTTTTTTTTTAATTATGACTAATAATTTATTTTTTATTATTTTTTTAAAATTAAAAATAAATATATTTTTATAAGATACTCACTTATAAAATAAGTTTTTAAAATATATAATCAAACAAAATTTCATTTTTATATTTTTCAGAATATACACTCAGAAAATATAACCAAACACAATTTCAAAAATAATCTCAACACAATTTTTAAAATATTCTCATTTTTTATTTTTTTAAAAACAAAAAACATTGCAAAACCAAAACTAAACACCATCATTATTTCTCTCGGTACTATATTTTCATCTTTGCCGCTACTCGTGGACTGTCCGTGGAACCGAAAGATGATTAGAGAGTTAAAAGTAGTTTGATGATCAGATTGACGAGACTGTCACACATACAAATATATTGCTGGTAAGATGGGTCCCACGTCGATAATGATCAACTATGTCAAATTTCCATCAATAAACAAGCATGTGTACCAAAAGTTTTACCTATTCTGATCATTGCCCCCATATTATATTATTATTATTATATTATCATATAATTTTTTTAAGCCTTACTTTTCCATTCTCTTCCTTACTTTCTCTTTCTCTCTCTATTGCCTTTGTCTCTCTACCATTTTCTTTCATACTTGAATATATATAATATAACTAATATTTAATATTATGTATTTTTACCAAAAAAAAAAAGAGGAAGGGATGGGACAATAGACAAAAAATGTGTATGAAAAAAAAGGGTTCAATACAGGAAAAAAAAAAATTTAACCAACACAAGAAAAAATAATTAACTTTTTTAGTTATTTTGATCAACTTTATTATTAAAAAATAGAATTATTGATACAAATAGACAGAAAAAAAAATCAAATCAAATATATATCTTATATACCAAGTTAACATATTAAATTTTAAAATTAATTTAAAATACCATTACTTAAAAACATAAAAAAAAAAGATTAAACATCTATTCAAATGCTTTATTCAAGTATTTGATTTATATATTAAACATTTAAATATTATTTAATTAATAATTTAAACAGTTATATATGTATTTCTATTTAAATATCTCTGTATCAAATATTTACTAAACATAATGATTTTCCCTTTGAATTTCTTTAATAACCACACTTTTTTCCGTACACGGTAAATAACAACCTTTTTTTTCACTAAATAACTACGCCTTTTCAACCTAGAAAAAAAATAAAGAAGAAAACACAAAAAAAAAAAAAAAGTCAAGACAATTTAGTGAATTTTGCAGCAACGCGGCAAGTATTTCAGCTCATGGTACTTCTAATGTTCATTCATGAGTTTTTTTTTTCGGGTAAACAAAAATTTTAACAAAAAGTTTTGTTAACAAAAGGATTAAGGTGCTCATTTAGATTAAGATTTTGAGTCCAAAAAAATTGAATTTGAATCCAATCCTATATTTGGCTTGCTATTTTATTTTAAGTTTTTTAATTCATAATTTGTATAGTATCTTGTACTCAAAAAATGTATCAACTACATAAAAAAAAATAAAAGAAAATACAATTTTTAATGTAAGTTTAAACCTAATTTTTATCTTCCAAATACTTTTAACTCAAGATGTAATTATCTAACTTAAATTTGAACACCAAACACAAGGTTTATTTCATAATTCAAATTTTTAAGCTTGAAACCTGAATCCAAACGAGCCCTAAGTAAAACTAATTTGAAATCTAAAAATAAAAATTATTTTTGTCTCTTGAACTTTGGTACTCTTAAAATTTTACTTTTTAAACTTTGAAATTTGAAAGAATTGCTCTAAGTTATGAAATATCATCAGCTATGTCCGTTCCTTTAGTTTAAAGGATGGAGTTGCTAACATGACAATAACTATAGTGTAAATTTAATAAGGATGAACTTTGTTTTCACTATTTGAACTTTAATATTCTTATAAATTTGCCCTTCATATTTTGAAAATTGGTGTCTATACCCTCAAATTTAATTGTTAGCAAGAATGCTTCTCAGACTTTGAACAATTAGCAAAAATAGCTAATTTTCATATTTTAGCCATACAAAATTTAGAAAAACTTTGGGAGCATTTGTTTCAACCGTTTTATCAAATGAAGACTATTCTATCTAGATGATCCTATGGAATATATGTTAGTTTTTTCCATATCTCAAATACTCTATCCGGACTGCTCAATTTGAAAATTAGTCTAAATTTCAAAAAATCGCATCCCAAAAAGCTATTCCCATATCAAATTCAAAAAAACTTTATCCCAACAAACTAGTCTCATTCTAATTTTTAAGACTGACAAATAAAAATTTTCAATAGCCATTCAAACACAAGTCTAAATATTTGCATCCAAATATATATATATATTTTTTCTAAACATTAATATATAAACATCTATGCAAATTATAATTCAAATTTTCTCATCTCAAATATCTCTATCCAAATTCCTCTATTAAGATGACTCATCCAAATGCATCATTTGTTTTTCCTTCCTAGATTTCAGTAGTTTTCAAACTTAATTCCTTTGAACTTTTTGAAGAGATAAAACCGTTGAGTCTAAGAGTAAAACCATGCAGGCCGAGACTTAAAGCAGACAATATCATAACAAAATGAGGCATGAATCTTTATAAATAGTATTAGAGCCTATACCCAACCAAATGTGTAGCCAACAAGAACGTTGAGCCCTAAAAAGAGGGATCATTAGGACAGTCATCAATCTTTATAAGGATAAACGGTAAGATGTGCGTATTGCTTCTAAATAGATATATGTCATGGTTCATAAATAAAAAAAACCACATCATAATGATATGAGATCTTGTGAGGTAAAGTCTAAGAGAAAAATTAAGCAGGCCAAGATCCAAAGTGAACAATATTATACTAAGAAAAGCATTAGTCATTACAGAAAAAGCCCAATAGCATAATTGATGAGTAAAATTGAAAATTATAGACAATTTTTTGAGAATGTAAATATGTAGTATGATTTTATTAAATCTAGCTTTGTTTAAAATAAAATACCAAAAATAAGCCTAATACCTAATTTCTTTCTCTTCATTCTTTATCCCTCCTCTCTCCCAAAAGCAAAAATTGTGCACCTTTTGTGACGAAAACAAAAACCAAGACCTCAACGTTCTTCATCACAAGGTCGAGTTGTCAGAGAAGCTTATCGCCCAGGGTGTGAGTCACACTAGCAAGAGAGAAACAAAGGTGTATTATTCTTTGGAACATATGACGATACTGCCTTCTTTCAACAAGGACGAATGCTCCACGGGATGATGTCGTGTTCTCTCATGCGATATTGTCACAATCTCCCACTTGAAGATGTCGCCTCCTTCTAGCAAAGACAAATGCTCCATGTGACGGTGTCGTGTCCTCAAGCGCTATTCTCTTATGTTATCTCTGGCAAGATCTAGGGTTTTTTAAGTTGGAAATGATTTGGGGATCTTTCGATTTGTGGGGTTAGGTTCCCAGTGTTGGTTTGTAATTTTTGTAAATTGGGATAATTATATGATGAACATAGATAATGCTTGGTAAATTAGGTGAATTACTAAATATAGTAAAGGATTTACTTGTAAGTACCCAGAGTTTTTTTTGGTAATTATATGTAAGAACTAGTTTTACTATAAAATTATAAATAAGTGATTTGTAAGGTAAATTTTGGTGAAAAGTTTTGGTTTATATGAAAATAACTAAATTTAAATTGTACTAATTCATAGATCTACCAAATGGATATCATATTTACCTATAAATACCACATTAATCTAATACTATAAATATATAATTTACTAGATCTTATTAATAAGGTTTTTGTTTTTGTTTTTTTTAAAGAGAGAGTGAACAAAATAGTATAATTCGTAAGTAAAATTGAAAGTAATGGCATATTTTAAGATAATGTTGATATATAGCATAATTTGATTAAGAAAACCAAAAAAAAAACCCCTAACTACTCATTTATCTTTTTTCATTCTCTCCCCCTTCCCATAATTGTCAATTCCTGTCGTCAACTCTGTCACAACCATGATCTATGATGGGATTTATGACCGACACCGTCGCGACAATGATTGACAATAAGATTCACAAATCCTAGTGCACATATCATGAATTTTTTCGCCAAATTAGAATCAAAAGTCTATGTGTGGAAAATCACGAATCTTCATTATGAATTTTCTCTCACCATCGTAAATGGATTTTTCTCCATCAAATGCTTACCATAGTCATTTATTTCTCACCCGACCAGTTGCTTCGCAACTAAGGATGGCAATGGGGCATGTTCAATGTAGTATGGTCTTCTTACCAGCCTATTCATGAATAAAAACACTCCTTATCCTCGTCTCGTAACCCGTTTAAATTGGTAAGGATAAGGTAATTTTTTTCTCCATTGCTGTTTTCTAGGTAGTTGAAGGGTGCCCTGATAACCTTATAATCTATTTCTACTATATGAAAACAAAAAATTAAAATTCATAAATATAAGGCTTTAACTTGAAATAAATTAAATAGTATGCACTCTTTCGTATATTAAATTAATAAATTTAATATAATAAATTAATATTGTCACGGCCTAAAATTTAGACAAGTGACACGGCAGTCAAATCATAATATCAACCCGAGATTTAAGGAAAAACATTTATTACGAAAAGCGGGTCAACATCATAATTTAGTTAAGCCTAATTATTTATAAAGTAACATCATAACCACATAATAAAATAAAATAGAAAATAAATACTTTTTAATGCGGAAACCAAACACAAAATCGGTCTTCAAAAGAAATTACCAACCATAAAATATTCCCAAGCATGAAAATTTAAATGACGTGAAATAAAATCCAAACTTAAAGTCTCATTACATCAAAACGAGAAACAGAAAGAAGAAGATGGAGAAAACGAATAACATCATCTTCAGTAGAAACGGATAGCTCAACGATTTTCGGAACTGCTACCTCCCGCACCTGGAAGTAGTCATTTCGAAATCACAAAGAAAAGGGACGTGAGCGCTGGCTCAGTAGGACAGAAACAAAGGTGGATTAAACAGGTAACATTTAAAAGTATGACATAATATTCGTTTCCAAAAATAATCAACAATTTAAGAATACATGGCATAATAATTATTTCAAAAAAAAATAATCAACAATTTCATGAAAATATTTTTAATACAAGTTTTATTCTGCTGAGGACTTAGCGTAGCTGCAATATACGTGCCCCAATATTAAAAATAATAAATCATTAAAATAAACTATCATATTTTGAGTGAGGACTTGTCGTAGCTATAGTATACGTGCCTCGAATTGAATTATCCTAGATCATCTTGTTACAGTCTAAATAGGCTGAACGGTCCTGCGCAGGTTTAGGGACCTTCCCCCATGACGTCAACTTTGGGACGCACGCATCATTTATAATGATCGTGAACTAGAGCTCAATTATGTTTACCGGATTATTCAAAAGATGGTATTTACCAAGTTATATTATGTCATTTATTAAAACATGCTTTAAAATACACATTTATTACAAAACACTTTGCATGCGTTTTATTTCATTAAAAAAAACAGTATAATAATTTCATAAACTGAAAACAGCATGCCATCGATAAAACATGGAAATTTAAAACACTTGACTACTGCCAGAAAAGGCTAGAAAGTCCTACCTCGATCATCGCACAAGCGTTGCGATGACGTGATCCACAAATCAAGCAAGAACGTCAAATAAATCATATAATCACAACATATGATCAGTCTAGGTCTAGACCTAATCATCCAATCATTTTAGTGTGCCATAAAAGGATTTTAAAATGTTTAATAAACATTTGGGATTTAAAATTTGTGAAAAACCTTAAGTTAGGATATTACTGGACATTGACAGACTGACCTAGGCTGACTGTAAAATCAATATTAATTCATTTTTAATCCTAAAAATTCTAAATTTTTAATATGTTAAACTAGACATCCGTAACTTTAATTCCATGTAAGTTTTGTAATTTTTAGACATCGTTTGGTCATTCAATTAGGCCAAAATCCGAGGGGTTGTTTTCAGGCATAAAATTAGGGTTTCAGTTTCAGTTCAAAAACTGGCAGTTCTGTCTACCTATTTTAGAAAAATATTTTGACTAGGCCAACGGATGAGTTTGGTTCTGAAATTTTGCAGACATTTAGGGGACATCTTGAATTTAATTTTAGGCTCAAGATTCACTCAAAAATCATTTTTAAAACTCAAGTTATGGCTGACACAAATTTACTGTTCATATGGTAATTTTCCAGACTTCCGTTTTTCTGTCCGAATTTCAATTAGCCTCAAACCAATTCAATTTTCATCCAATGGTCATGAAATTTCGTGGAGAACCTTATTTATATGTCATTAACACAACTCAAGAATCAAATTGATAAAAATCATAAAATTTTACACATGTGATAATAGGGATTTTGAAAGGGGATCAATGAGGTAAAATTTTTAGGGTTTTAGAGAGAGAAATTCACACCTTGTTTATGCTGTACTATTTTTGATGCTTGGTCTCCTTTTTGGCTGAATTTGTGTGAGTGTTGGAGTCTTCAAAATAGTAGGGAAAACAGTGGAGAAAAACCATATAAATTTTGGGGTTTAAATCAAAAAGGAGAAGGAATGAAAAAATTGATTTCTTACCTTGTTTTTGTCTCAAAAATTATTGAATCTTTGAGCTGCCTTTAGGTAGGATTTGCTTGCTATTTTGATGTGTTTTGGGAGAGAAAAATTCAGAGAGGAAATAAGGTGAGGCTGGCCGAATTTTGAGAGTGAAAGAAAAGGTGAATGAGAGTTAAAAGAGGGTTTTTATACTAGATTTTTCTTTCCTTTTTGCTTTCCTTGCTTGGCCGAATATTTTGACGAGCAAAAAGGGAAATTTTGTGCTGTTTTGAGGCTAGGGTTTTTCTCTCTTTATTTTTCCTTAAGTGACCGAAATTATCCATTAGTTTTTAAGGAAAAATAATTTGAATTTTGATTGAGTTTTGACCTAACTTTAATTCAAATCAAATCTCCTTTATTTCCTACACTTTATGGCCGAATTTCTTCTTTATATTTAAGGGATGAAATTTGAGTTTGAATCCTCCTTGGATTTGTGGGATTTAAATTTTAATTAAAAATTCCAAGTAATGGCCGAATATTTTAGGGTTTTTGAAGTCAAAATTGTTGACTTTTTGAGTGGAATTTGACTAGAAAACCAACCTAGGGTTTCCAAAAGATTTTTAATTAATTTTTGACACACTAATTTTATTTAAATTATATATTGACCCTTAAATAAAATTTAAGGCGTCACAAATATTGAAAACAAAAAATTAAAATTCATAAATATAAGGCTTTAACTTAAAATAAATTAAATAGTATGCACTCTTTCGTATATTAAAGATGCAAAAATTTAATAAATAAAATCATATATCTTATAAAATACCTTGTATAGTATCTATAATATAAAAACAATTTATAACTATACATAGTAGACAAACAAGGAATAAGATCGAGGACCCCTAAACCCATCCCGACCTAGTAATAAGTGATGAGTTAAATTTTTAATCCCTTTATAATCTAAATCGATTTATATCGGGGTTTTCCTATCTCATTTAAGATAAGTCCCTACTGATTAACAGTTGAACATGGAAAATTATCGTCCCTAATGGCAATAAATTTTCCACATAAGAAAAATTACGATCTAGATTGCTCGGAGACTCGCGAATTACTTCTAGTGAAACTCACATTGAGAAGCCACCTTCACCAATAACCCCACACCCCTCGATCTTCAACCACATCCATCGTTGTTGGATTTAGGGTAGGATTCTAAGTTAAGGTTTTTTTTTTTTTTAATTTAGGCTAGATTTAGAATTTTAAACAAATTGGGGCTAGTTAAAAAATTTAATCTAAATTGTGTGGTTTGAAAATATATAGATTTTTTTTTTTAAGGTAAAGATATGTAAAGAATTTATTTAGAAATAAGTAGGTAGAGTGAATAAATTATTTTCCTAATAAGTACAGTACTTAGACACAAAAAAAAATATCTAAACTCAATCTCTTCACGTTTTTATTAAGTAAATGCGTTGTTTTTTTGTGAATACTTTATTTTATTTGTTTATTTATTGGGATCTTAGTTTTCCTAATAAATCTGTCCTTTCCATAAAAATGCAAATATTTTATAAGGTAAATCCTGTGTTTATAATAAAATTCAAAATATTTACATGTGAACAGGGGAAAATAAAATGAATTTTATTAATAATAAAAAGCTAAATAGTTATTTATAAATGTATGATTTACAAGTAAATATATTTACTTGCAAAAAAAAAGTGAACAGTGATATTTACTTAATTTCATATAAAAAAAGAAAAATTAAAAAAAAATTATATAAAAGCAATAAATATATTATTTGTTGGTAACAAGTGATATTTACTTGATTTGAAAATATTAAATCTAGTAGTTACAGGTATAGTGGAGTGGTGATATCACACTTAATTTCATTTAAAAATGTTGAGTTTAAATTCTCAACCTCTAAACTAAAGAAAAAAATATATTCAATATTTATTTTGTAAAAACATTTCATTTTACTCAACACATCTAAATATTTACTAGTAAATATAAATGTTTTTATTTAGTCAATGAAATAGATTTACTAAAAATTAGTGTATACTATTAATATACTGACATTTATATCCAGAGATTTTATTTAATTTTATTAGTTTCTTTCTCTAAATTTATATTTACAAGGTAAATCCAATCATTAGTGTATAAATCAATTGTAAATCAAGTATTTACCATATCATATAAATATGGTATTTATAGGTAATTAATTGGTAAATACATTAATTTATAATTTTCTTGTTTAATTAAATTTTTTTCCTTCTATTTGATTAAACATTATTTTTTAAAAATATTTTAATAAAGTAAGTTATTTATTATAACATAATTCAATGTTCTTATATTTAATAGAATTGAAAAAGTTACCTCAACACATTAATATTGAGCAAACATAATGTCATTTTTTGAATAAACCTTTATAATTGATGGAAGTTTACAATTGATTAACAGCCATGATTTTGTAGCATAAGGGTTGCTACTCCCTTCATGTAAACATAAGTCTAGTGTAATGAACAAACCATCAAGACATGATTTTAATGAATAAGTCATAAGCTTGAACAATAGAGGCACCATCACCAATAATAAGAGCTTTAACAGAAATAAATAAATAGATAGATAAAACCTAGTATCTATTTGGTGCATAAAGTACCATTATTACATAAACATAATTACAAAAACAAAAAATAAAACACATCTCCACCGGAGAAATCTTGGAAACAATACAAATAAACAATTGGAGTAGCCAGAAATCATTGGAGCTAGAGCTAGTTCCACAAAGAAAATTCCTTGCCGACGACACATAGACTCCATCCACACATTAAGGCTATAGAGTCTTTATGAATAACGACCAATTCTAGATCTACTCAATGTGAGAGAGAGAAACCCATGGGCTATGAAATCACTAAAAGACCCACAAACTCCCATAATCTTGCCAAATCTTATCTCTCTCGTCTCGCAACTGATCAAACCACTAATGTCTATACCATGTAGCCAAAACCTTCACTTGGAGCCGAATATTTAGAGATTGGCTGATGTGCCACCACCAAACTCCATCCCCAAATACGTTCAAACTGTAGGAACTCTGGGAGAGAAAGAATGGAAGATAATAGTAACTTTAATAAATTATTAAGGGGCGTTTGTTTTTGTTTTTTAGAATGATTTTTTATTTTTAAAAACATAAAAAATAAAAACGGTCTCAAAGTAACGTTTGTTTATTCAATGTTTTCAAAACCATTTCAAAAACATCGTTTTCAACTATGTTGTTTTTTTTTTGTTTTTTGAAAATGAAAAAAAGTTGTTTTCACTTTTTTGTTTTTATTTTCTCCTTCGATCTTCCCTCTCTTTCTGCTTATGCAGCGTCGATAACGATGGCCATATTCAACAATGGCCTCCATCTCCAATGAATGGCGACGACGGCGACGGTCCTTTTATGACAACAATCACTGACTTATGGCGACAACCATCAACTTACGGCCTAAATGTCACTGTCATCGTCACATAGGGCTCAAACCACCAATATCTTCCACTTCGGCCCCTCATTACAAAACTCATTACCAAAGGTTTTTTTTTTAATTATGACTAATAATTTATTTTTTTTAATTTTGTTTAAATTAAAAATAAATATGTTTTCATAAAATACTTACTTATAAAATGGGTTTTCAAAAAATATAACCAAACAAAATTTTATTTTTATGTTTCTCAAAATACATGCTTAGAAAATATAAACAGATACAGTTTTAGAAATAATCTCAATACAGTTTTCAAAATATTCTCATTTTCAAATTTTTTGAAAATAAAAAACATTTTAAAAACAATACTAAACACTATATAAGTATATTAAATACCCTAAATATAGCATTTATTTGTAAAGTCTCCAGATTTTTTTGAGAGTAAATATACATAATATTTAGATTTGCTAAATAAATCAGTAAAGGAATGACTTATCAGGTAAATTTTGGTGAAAAATTTTGGATTTACATGACAATAAAGTTGAAATTATAGTGATTTATGAATTTATCAAGTATCAAAGTTACTTATAATTATTTTCAACCAAAAATTTACGTATAAAAACTACATTAATTTAATATTGTTAATACAAGATTTATCCTTAAAAAATACAAAATTTACTAGATTTAGTTAATAAGATTTAGTTAATTAGGTTCTTTTAGTCGGGAAAACACGAAACTTATATGTGAAATATGTCGAATCTACATAAAAACAACTCAATTAAAACTAAAATAAGCAATAGATTTACTTAAAAATATATAATACAAGATTTACTTACAAATATACCTTCTAAAATATTTGGATTATAGGTTTGTTGTATTGTATTTTTAAAACCAAAAAAAAAAGATAAAAAAAAATAGTGATTTATTTATTAAATATAATATAATTCATGATTTTGAGTACATGATATATATTTTTAATAAAAACAAATTGATTATGAATGTAGAGTATAATTTGTAAATAAAAGTAAAATATATAATATGAAAAGATAAAGTAATTCAATTTTATACATTATAAAGACATTTTGATTTTTTTTAAGTCAAAATTATATATTGAAAAAAATATAAAAGTTTTGTAATTAGGCCTAACTTAGGATAATCCTTCCAATTACAGAAAAAAGCACTTTTTTAGGTGGAAAAAAAAGGAGTTTTATATTTTTCTCTTTAAAAAAATTCAAAATAAAAGATATATACTTTCTTGGAAGAGAGAGAGAGAGAGAGAGAGAGAGAGAGAGAGAGAGAGAAGCTAAATACACACTCTACCCCGCTCAAAATTAAAGAGAGAGAATTAAAAAAGAAAAACCCCAAGGCAGCTTCGAAATTCCTAGCTCTCTGCATCTTCGGCGAATCTCTCTCTCCGGTTGGGTGGCCATGTCGGAATTGGGCGAGCCTAAAAAGGCAAAAGGGAGCGACGCAGAAGATTGGGATTCTCTGACTAACCTTGCTGACGAACTCCTGCTCGAAATCCTTCGCCGCCTCCTCCCCGATTGCCGATCCGTTTTCCGATTCACTGCCGTCTCCAAACGCTGCTATTCTCTCGTCTCCACTCGTTACTCTGAGCTCGCCGGCCACTACAGCGTTCCCTACACGCTCTTGTTTGAGTGCATAGCCGCTCCAAGAAGAAAAATAACAAACCCCACATCAAAAAATAAGAAAATCTCTGGGGATTTTTGTTTGAAGTTTCTTACATATCAAATTTTCTCCGAAGAATCTAGGAGCCTCCACAATATCTCTTCTTCTTCTTCTTCTTCTTCTAATAATTATCTAAATTTTCTTCCTGTTCGGCCTAAGGTGAGAGCGTCTTTCGAGGATCTCTTGTTGGTGTCTAAAAGTTCGCCTTTGACGAAATCGTATTACATCTGCAATCCGCTTACCCGAAAGTATGTGGCCCTCCCGCGGGCTTTCGAATCGACGGCTTCAAAGTTTGGATTGGTATTCAGGAGAGATCAAGAGCGTGTTGAACAGAATAAATACAGGGTAGTGCTTATTACTTATCCAGTTGGCTATGATAACCCTCTTGAATTTGTTGCTGAGATCTATTGTTCCAAGACTCGAGAATGGCGCAAACTCGTCGTCAGGTCTCCGAAGCCGTTTAGTCGCGGCGTTGGAGTTTCGGCTACTGCCAAGGTTGTTGCTTGCAATGGGATACTATACTGGTTGGACGGATCTCACTTCGTTAGAGGCATTGCTGCTTTCGACCCGTTTGACGATATTACTGAACCAAAACGGTGCCGCTACATCGACCCTCCGGAGGAATGGATGCGATTCGTATGCCTTGGCGCGTGCGAGGGGCGGTTGCGGTTGTCCAATATTGATCTCGGCTGGGGCTCTCTAAATTTGAGAGTTTGGGAGCTCATCGATGGCGGTGACAACAGGCATTCGTGGTGTCTGAAGCATAATGTGCGTATTGCGAGGATGAAAAAACGTACATATGTGCTGGCCTTTCACCCAGCGGATGGTGATGTTGTGTTCTTCTTCAACGACGATAGCGTTTTTCGATGCCACTTACGCTTAAGAAAGATTAGAAAGGTCGGCGAATTCACAGGTCAGATGGCATGTATTCAGAATCCTGGCTCTGATGTGTTTGTTTTCCCACTTGTGCATCCTTTTTGGCCAACGCGAGTTCCTTCTCCTCCATCTATATAAGTAGTTGATGATGGTCAGGAAGCTTTTTTATTCGTATACTCCTCTCTTTTCGTTTCTAAGTTTAGTGTTATTTCAATTATTTGACGCTTGAGTTTTCAGAAACTGTCCATTTTGTTACTTAATTTATTTATTTTTTCATTAAATTATACATAGGCTTTTCTTTGATATGTTGGGTATAATTTTATCATTCTTCTTTCTAATTAAAAGGCTAACTGGTAGAAGTAGTAGAAAATGTCAAGGATTTGATCAGTTTGCTTATATTGTATCTTCTTTTTTGATATTTGTCATGAACCAATCTGATAAATCATGCAACAACGCTGGTTTTTCAATTTTACTTGACCTTTGGAAAATACAACTCCTAAAAGAATGAGCAGAGATTCTTAAATATTCTCCATAAGTAACTGGTATAAGAACTGCTTACATTGAAACTAGATTAAGAAATTCAACTCCTACTTTTTTGACCGCTTGTTTGGCACTTCGTTTGGAGATTGTTTTTAGACATTACTTAAAAAGTTCTTTCACAGTGTTTTTTAGTATAAAAATTTGTGAATTTACTTTTCAAATATATGATCCAATCAGGGCTAAGCTTTAATTTTGATTTCATATTATGTATCGGTATTGCTCTCAAGGGTGTGTTTGGTTGGGTGGAATGGAATGGGAAGTAAAGGAAAAGGACTCATTAGTTGAGGACTTCCTAACATGATTGGATCTGTTTGTGAAGTTTGGGTTATGAAGTACTTATTTGCTATGTATCTGTTAGCAATATTCTCTATTCAAGCTGTCATGATTTTTCTAAAAATGGTTTTGTTTGGTAGTATGTTTTGTTATTGGCATTGCCATATAACATACCTAATAGATCCTATTTAAATAACGCTAAATCTATAATTCTACATAAATTTTGTAGAATGCAATTTCACATTAGAAGGGTGAGGATTTTTTTTTTTTTTTTTAAATTAGAGGGGTAATGTTTTCTTCTGTTGACAGATTATTTGCCAATCACTTATACCACGCTCTTCAACTAGTGGATCAGTACAAATTTCTCTGTGTCATTGTTGCCAGCTATCTCTGCCAATATGCAACCCAATCTGTGATTGAATTTCCAAATATTCCTTTACTCTTTCTCCCTTCCCTAATTTTTAAGTCCTCTAGAATTGATTGTGTGGCTAACATCCGGTCCTTGAGAGTGCCTTTTCCTTTCACAAATTGATTAAACAACAGCTTAAGTAGATATGCAATATTCTATGATCCAATCATTTTCATTTTCCATTAGAAAAAAAAAAAAAAACTAAAAAGCAAAAGACCATAGGAAACAAAACAGGTGGCCGTGTAGACGTGACATATTCACCGATCACAGAGACAATGGAACTGAATTCCGCCTCAGCAGCAGCCAGTGATTGACCTAAAGTAGCCAGATGCTCTCTGGTATCTTTTAACCTTCTGTTGGATAATTTGGAGGCTTTCTTGCTCAAGAAGCAACTTATTATTCTTAGCCTCATTTCCACCAATTTCAGCCCACATTGTCTAATTAAATTAAAAAGGAAAAAAGAAAAGTAAGAAAAAGGAAATTTCTGAAAAATGGCGTGGAAAACTCGAGTATATTTTAGAGACTTAATTTTGTGCGTGATTAAGATGGATATATGTTTTACCTCATGTGAAGTTTGAAATGATATATCTACATGTTCAAAACGATAAATAGATGAATAAAAAATTGACTATCAATGTATACTTACGAAGTTAAGAATATTGTAAAAGGGTAGAGGAAAAAACACTAATCCTATACGGAAAAGTAATAAAAATCTTAGCTCCATAATAGGTATAAAATGAGTATGTTCTTGTGGAATCGAAGTCATTGCTCCTCGTCAATCTTATAAAAAGGTGTCTTTTACTCTCTTCTGGACATACAAAGGAAATCTATAGCCCTTTTGTGTTCTTTTTAACGTGTTTTTTTTTTTTTTTTAAATAGTCCTTTTGTATTCTTTTTGCGGTAGCTATGGCAACAAACTGAAAATAAAGAACTCTGAAAAGTTGGAAAACACATTTATTTCCTCCGTGAGTCTCAAATAGCAAACTCTCTCAAACATTTTCTCCTGTTGAAAGATTATTTGTATCTTAAATTTCTTTTTCATCTTATCCTTTTTGAATGACGATGAACCGAAGTTAGGTCACAAGCCTATTATATGACAGCTGCGGTGGGTTAAGTATCTCCCTTGAACCTTATGACCCTATGATTAAACCACGGGCTTAGTATATTGATGTTTAACCGAAAGCCTGCAAAAAATTAAAGAATTAACTTGGTTAAATAACGCACAAAAGCTCAATAAACAGATAGAAAGTTGGAAGTTTTGTAGATGTTTCAATAAACGTTTTCAGTGTCAAGTATTTTAAGGTGGGACTTAAGTGCTGCCAATCTATGACTGAATTTCTGAAAATTCCTTACTTTTTCTCCCTTCCCTAACCTTTAAATCTTCTAGAATTGATTTTGTGGCTGATATTTGGTCCTTGAGAGTGTCTCTTCCCTTCACAAATTGATTAAACAGTAATATAAGTAGATATGCACTATTATATGATCCAATCATTTTCATTTTCTATGAAAAAACAGAAGGCCAAAGGAAACAAAACATGTGGCTGTGAAGATGTGACATGTTTGACGATTACAGAAACAATAGAGTTGATTTCCGCTTCAGCATCAGCCAACGGCTAAGTTAAAGTAGCCAGATCTCTCTTGTATCTTTTAACCTTCTGTTGGATAATTTGGAGGCTTTCTTGCCCATGAAGCACTGGCATTTGCATAATGCATTATAGTTGCATTATATTTGAATATAATATATTAAATATAATATATGTTTTGATGAAAAATATTTGTATTGTATTTAAATATAATGTTTGTTTGGATAAAAAGTAAATAAATTATATTGTATGTAATGTAATTGATAAAAGTAGAGAGAAAAAAGGGAAGAGAAAGAGAGTATGTGATGTAATTAGTAAAAATAGTGTAAAAAGTAAAATTATGAATAGTGATTTTATTGGATTTAAATTATGATGTGATTAGTATTTGAGTACAATATTTTTATGTTTGAATCAAAATTACATTATGTTTAAAAGCAATACAATAAACAAATGCTCCCTTAACCTGATTTCCACCAATTTTATCCCACATCATCTAATTAAATTAAAAACATAAAAGTAAGGAAAGTAAGAAAAAAAGAAATTTTTGGAAAATGGCCTCAAAAACTCAAGTTGAATATATTTTTAAGGCTTAATTTTGAGCGTGATCAAGATCGATATATGTTTTTTCCCGTATGATGTTTAAAATGGCATATCTACATACTCAAATAAAAAAAAGAAAGAAATTAATATTTAAGAATTTCGGTCAAGCGACAAAAAAAAAAAAAGAAAAGAAAATAGATATATACCTATGAAATTTGTGAAATCCATCAGGAAATTGGAATCTTGAAACAAGTAAGATGATTTCAATTGAACTGCTTAATTATTTGAAAAAACAACAAATAAATTCAAGAATGAAAAGATATTAATCGAACTTGCAGTTTGCTAAGAAGATAATGAGAGATCGATGAATGCATCATTGAGATGAAGACAACGAACAAGCAATAACTCTAAACTCTATGTTTCGAACTCAAAAAAATGAATGCAAAACTGTGTTTATGATTACTTTCAATTAATTTATTAACTGAGGAGAAAATGAGAGATGGATGAATTTGTTATTGAAATGAAGATGAAGAACAAGTAAAAACTCTAGACTCCACGTTTGGAATCCGAGAAAATGAAAGAGAAAATGTATTTATGATTACTTTGGATTAATCCGTTAGTAAGTTTTTGCTAGCAAGTTAGTAAATGAGTTGCGCTCACACTGCCTGTGTAGGCAAACCGCGCCTTTTAGTTTCATTGAGGATTATTTTCATTTTGACCGACAACCTTTCTAAAGTTTTGAATTAGTCCCCCGAAATCTCTTTCCATCATAATTGAGTTTTAAACAAATTGAACGAAGAAAAGATTAGTCATCATGGTTTTTTTTCCTTTTCTATTTATCTATAACATTTAACAAAGAAGGAAAAAAAATTATTATGCACCTTTTCTTTTTCTTTTTTTTTATTCTTTCATCATTTTTTTTGTTTTTTTGGCCTTAATTTTTTTTTCTTTGTATATTTTCTATATTCATCTATTTCTTTTAGTCAATTTATTTTTTTGATCTTTTGTGTAAATGACATTTTTTTGGTGCTTTCTTCCACATTTATTAGGCTACTACATGGTGCTTCCAACACTTGTTATGTGGCATATTTTTTTAACAAAAATTTTAACAAAAGGTTTTGTTAACATAGGATTAAGGGCTTGTATGTGGGTGATAACCCTGTGAGTTATAACTGTTTTTTTTTTTTTTGTCGTTTTTCCCAATTTTTATTACTAGCTTTTCAAAAATTTTATTATTCTAATTTTTATCAACCTCTCAAATAAAAGTTCTAATTATCTCTACACGAGCCCTTAGTATGGCTAATTTAAAATTAAAAAAAAATTTATTTTTATCCATAAATTTTGGTTCTCTTATAATTTTGTCCTCTTAATTTTGAAAACTAATATAAATGCTCATTCTTCTATGAAACATTATTGACTTTACCCCTTCCTTTGGTTTAAAGGATGGAATTGCTAACATAACAACAACTAAAGTGTAATTTTAATAAGAACAAACTTTTTTTTTTGCCCCCTGAACTTTCTATGTACTTTGAAAATTGATGCTTATACCCTTAAACTTTAAATTGTTAGCAATAATGTCTCTCAAACTTTAAAGCGTTAGCAAATACAATTAATTTTCATATTTTAGCCATACAAGATTTAAAAAAACTTTGTTCTCCACTCCTCCCCACCAAAACTTTCATACATATGAAATTTAACTCTCTTAAATTTTTTAAAAGAGAGACAATCGTTAAGTACAAAAGTAAAACTATGTTAGTTGAGTCTCAAATTAGACAATATCATATTTAAAGGAGAAATGGGTTAATACAAATGGTATTACAGTTTATACTCAACTGGGAGCGTGACTAACGAGAATGTTGGGCGTAAAAAGAAGAGTGATTTGTGACATTTATTTTGAAAATGAATTAGAAATAATGACTTTTTGTATATCAATATTCTATTTTGACCTAAAAATAAAAAATATTATGCAACAAACCTGTAATCCAATTCTTTATTATATTTACATGAAAATCTTGTATTATATATTTAGGAGTAATTCTATTGTTAATTTTAGGTTCAATTTAGTTATTTTCATGTAAATCCCACAAATTTTCACAGATAAGTTTCGTGTTTACTTGATTAAAAAAAACCTTATTAACTAAATCTAATAAATTTTGTATTTTTAAAGATGAATCTTGTATTTGCAATATTAAAATAGTGTAGTATTTATAGATAAATTTTTGGTTGATAGTATCTTAGGTAAATTTGATAATTGATAAATTCATCAATAACTACAGTTTAAAATTTAATTATTTTCACGTAATCCATAAATATTCACTAAAATTTACGTGACAAGTCATTTATTTACTATTTTATTTAGCAAATCTAATGCTGCGTTTGGGACACGCATTTGAACAGCTTTTCGTTTAAATGCAATGCCATTTTCCCCCAAACACAAAAAAATTACATTTGAATGCAATACTTTTTAACAATTAACACAATTTCGTTTACTGTTCATGAGTTAAACAACCGGTACACAGTTTTTCAAAAAAAAATTCTACAAAATGATTTCCCCGTATCCTGTTGGACTTGACCTTTGAGGCAGGGAATATATTCCCTGCCTCACCCCTCTGCAGCCAAGATTTTCTCTCTGCAATAAAATTTTTTTCACTTAAATACTCCATTCAATTCGTGAAGTCTGTGTAGTCAAATCCCCCCAACCTCCCAAAAACGACAACAAGTTTTTGCCGTTCCTGCCTTTCTTTTTTTTTCAGTTCACTACGCCAACATTACGACCTTCTCAAAAACGTCTGTTTCGCACCTTCACCGAACCTCCCAAAAACGACGAGCGACGACAGCTAAAGACACCCTCCCACAGCAAGCAAAGCAGAGTATTCGCTCTATTACCCTGCCATTCTTTTCAATTCATTGCTGTAATCCCCACCTGCAACTGAACAAATATATACCCTCTGAATATTAAAACGAAAAACGTCGATTTTTTCGTTCGGGAGTTAATAGCAGTCCAGATTAGCTTCCGCAGCCAGCAGAAGCTTTCCACCAGCGTGAACATCTATTCGGCCTCCCAGCATAGCCCTTACCGGCCCCCTTTTCTGTGTGAGGCAATCAATCGGGGTTGTCGGCGTTTAGGGCTACCGGACAGAAAAAAGGTATGTGCCCACATTGTCTAATGTCTGTCTGTGGATGGTTTTCATGGGGTTTGAAGTCGTGTATTTAGCACAAAAAAATTATTGGCCGGACAACTTCAACCGATGTTAGATGATGATGGTTGATTAATCGTGCATTTTGCATTTTGCATTTTGCCGTATGCATTTGTGTCTGAATCCCTAACCATCTGTACTTCACAGAGCATAAATTCTGTGAACAATAATGCAAAATGCAAAATGCAATAACTGCACGCTTTTTTTCACTTTAGCTGAAGATTCGGAATTTTAAATCCTGTGCCGTGTGTGCTTGAGAATGCATATATATTGGAACGCAGTTTATGTAACTAGTTTACGAAGTGCATTTGGCATACTGTGGTTTTATGTAATGTAAAAGGCAATTACAGGCAATTACAGGGAATGCAGTTGATGTAACCAATTCGTTTATGCAGGGAAGTCAAAATTTTTCACATGTACTTATTTTTGCCATATTTGAGTAAGAAGTTGAAGTTTGTGTGGATTTGTACAATTTATGGCATAATGAGCAACTGTTGCCTTACGTGTAATACCTTTACAAGTAAATGTAGCCATTTTACAGGTTAATTTACAACTGTGTTTGATTTAAAGGCTTATGTGTTATGTTACACTTTGTTTATGTGCATTTCTGATGATCTTAGAAGATGTTGTAAACAATTGGTTCAATACTGTAATGTTGTCAACGTTTTGTTTGTTATTGTGAATATTCATACATCTACTAACACAGAGTTTTTTTTATGGATAGAGGTGGTCATTTTATTGCAATTGACAATTTTTATTGCATTCAAGAGCCAAGTTGTGTAAAGGTCGTTCTCCTCTACCACTCCTTCAACGGGAAAGGCGTAGCTTGCAAATTCCATCAGTAGAAGCGGTAAGCTCTAAACCATGCTAGTCTGTTATCTGTTGTCGTTTTGAATTTCTCTGTCACTCCTTATTTCCATTGTAGCCAATTGCTTAACTTACAAAGTAGACCAATGTTGCACTCCCTATTAATGGATGCCACATTTACTCATTAGTGATTTATTTTGTAACCCATTTTTTGGCTGAACCACATTCGGCACCGATTGTATATCCAGTTTATGGGACTTTATATATTACCAATTATTGGACTCGAGCACTCATTGCTCTGCTAAACCAATATATCCGTTTTTTGCTTGCAAAGGTCTTGGCGAATTGCCGTTTTTCGCAACCAGCTCCCAAAATTTTCCCAGCTATACAACTAATCCGTAACCACGGGTACACAGTTGGAAGCTCGTTCCTATTGTGGCAAACCATGTAGTATTCAACCGAGTCGGCGATCTACTCGCAATTGGAAAAAACGACATTCCCATCACATTAAAGACTTTCCTCAGCGAAAAATTTTGCGGTCCACATTGTCAGCCACCTCACAAGTTCGTTGTACTGAAGCCGAGAGTTCAGTCGATTCAAACACGGTAATCAAGTAGCTTTTTTTTGCATAAATACATGATGATGATTCATGGAATGACATCTTAAGTCTGTATGTGGCTATGATTATTGTCATATTACTTACAAACGTGCTGCAATTACGTAGATGCCACGACGAAAAGACAGTTACAAATGGACTGAAGAGAATGAGTTCCTATTACTTTCCCGTTTGAGTACGTTCAAGAACACGCATGGTGGTAGATTTCCTCCACCTAAAACACTAGAGGAATGGGGAACTGAATTTATTCCCCCTTGCACATACAAACAGTTAAAATCCAAAAAAGAAAGAATGGCTAAGACATATAGATGTTGGAAGGCATTAAAGGCACATACTGGACTTGGCTATGATCCACAGACGAAGTCGATTAGCTATTCAAACGACGTTTGGCAGAGCTTCTTAGCGGTAAGTATATATGGATTGTATGATGCACAGCTGTAAATTGTGTTTGTATTTTATTGTAGTTTGTGGTGTGTAAGCATTGGTTAGGTAAGCATAATCGTGTGGTACCAACTTTTTGCAGCAATATGGCTCAGATGCTCGTGAGTTGCGCTACGAGGGTCTAAAGTTCGAGGAATTGTACTACAATATCTTCGACAACCACGTACCAACTAATGAATACATGGTCGGTGTGGGGAAAAATGTAGACCTTGCTGCAGAGTTATCACCAGACCATGATTCAGGTAATGATGACGAGCCTTTTCATGATGAAGAGAGGGATGTAGGAGGTTCTTCTAAACATAAGGAGCGGTATTCAATTCGAAAGCAAAAGTTACGAAATGATACTATTATGGCGCAAGCAATCCAACAGATATCCACCCATCTAGTTGAGCGTACTGCAAAATGATCACGAACGGATTCGGGAGACTACGGAGGTTCTCGAGATGCCATCGCTGCATGTGAAAAAGCTATGTTACAATTGGGAGTTAATGTCGGGGATGTAGTCAAAATGATGCGTTATTTCTATGACAACCGTGCTTGGATACCTACCTTCCTGGATTGTACTGATGCAACAAGACTGGCATTTGTAAACGACACATTAGGCCGAATAAGTGCTCCGCAACAATCTAACTACCCTCCATTTCCACCGGAAGATCCTAATAACTATAATATTATCCCATTGCATTTTAACAATTTTATTGATTGCTTTATGTTATTTATATATATGTATCGTAAACTTGAACTTATTACTATACTATTTTCATTGCCATTATTTACTAGTTATGCGATTTTATTTCAATTGATGGACAACTACTCATTCAAAAAGTAAGTTGCTTTTGTGTTTTTTCAGTAGTTGATATAAATATGTTGATGAAAATGTAGGTTCATGACATGTCACACCCAACTGAAAATTCAACCTTAAATGCAAACGTAGATAGTGGTAGTGAAAGTGATAGTGATGATGAGGAGACTTTGGCCTTTGCGACATGTCTACTTGTTGCTGCTTACAGGATGAATATAAGTTATAGACAACCATTGCATGATTCAATGTTGTCAGGATTGATGAGAGTAGACGAAATTCTTAACGGAAATCCTAACAAAATCAAGCAGAAGATTCGGATGGATAAAAGAACGTTTAAGAATTTATCAAATTTGTTAGAAAGCCGACAACTACTTCAACCAACAAGTCATATAAACGTAGATGAGCAGCTGTTTATATTTTTGTACATCATATGTCAGGGGACAACTAATGCCGAATCAGCTGATCATTGGAACCACTAGGGAGAAACAATATCAAGGTGGTTTTTCACTGTGCTACTAGCTATATGTAGCCTCAAGAACGAAATAATAACTCCTCCTGATTTTAACGGAGTGCAACCATTCATTGTTGAAAATCATTACAAATATAGGCCATGGTTTGATGTAAGTAACTCATAACAATTTCGTACTAAACACACTGTAAATCTGTACTTGTTAATAATTTACTATTGACTCTTGCTTTGTTGTTACAGTGTTGTGTCGGTGCCATTGATGGCATTCATGTGCCTTGTGTTCCACCATCGCGTAACGCTGCAGCGTGGAGAAATAGGAAAGGAACGTACTCTCAAAATATATTAGCAGCATGTTCATTTGATATGAAGTTCACGTATATATGTTCAGGGTGTGAGGGTTCGGTACATGACGCACGTGTGCTGGAAACTGCAATTAACCGTTACGGTTTTCCAATACCTCCACCAGATTTGACAGCTGTCTTTTAAGTTTGCTTACGTCATTATGTTATACACGTGTACCACAAATATATATGCTGATGACAAGTTGTTAATTTTCTTACGTAGGAAAATTTTACTTAGGTAATGCCGGATACTCTAACAATAACGGGTTCTTAATGCCGTTTAGAGGTGACACTTATCATTTGCCTGAATATAGGCGTCGGCGTCAAGGTTTGGGATCACCTAAAGAAGTTTTCAACTATACTCATTCGTCGTTACGAAATTGCATCGAGAGGACATTCGGCGTATGAAAAGCGAGGTTCAAAATATTAAAGAGAATTAATAACTACCCGATACAGAAGCAAGTTCTTATACCAGTGGCGTGCGCAATAGTGCATAATTTTATCATAATAGTTAGGGAGCGGGACAAGCTTCTTCGACGATATGATATTGACGGTGTACCAATAAACGAAATTGCACAACCGCATAACACCAATCAAGATGATGTTGACGATGACGTGCCTGACGGTCCTGAAGTATCAGATGACAACAATACTCATAATCAAATGAATCAATTTAGAGAGGAATTGACTAATCAAATGTGGCAAAAGTATCAGATATATCCATGGTATAGGTAGTACGATTATTAAAATGACTGACATTTTGATAAAAAACTTGAAATGTAAAAAACTTTGTTTTTATATCTTCTCAACTTTTATCAAACGTGCTGGTGCGAGGCATTTATTCAGTATTCAGGTATCGTTTATTAACTTGAATCTATTGGATGTTTTAACAAATCTTTACAAATTTTGTTGATATAATATAAGAAAAATAAAGTGAATAAATCCAATTTGCATTAAAGACCGAAACACACCCTACCTTAGTTCCAATTGGTTTTTTTTTTTGGGAAAAAAAAACGTGTCCTTTGGCTTTATTGTATTCCGAATGGACATGAAAATATTTAACGTAAAAAACGCCATTATCGTTTTATTATAATTTCATAACAAAAGATAAACAAGTTTCGAACGAAGAGTTGTGTATCATTTAATGTAAAGAGGGGAATAAAGAGGAAGGCATGCACATCAATGTGCAGAGATAATGTTCTATTTTCACAATGCTCAGTTTTTTTTGTGAATACACACAACAATATATTTTCTGATACCGGTACCATTACTCATTAGTGATGTAATAGATTCTTCATCCAGCAAATTCATTTCATAATAGTTCTTATCAACTTTCAACAATATATATATATATGTATGTGTGGATACAAATGGACAACAAAGTTGGAAAAAATGGCCTTACGTGTTCAATAGTGCACAGACGAACAATTATATTGGTTTTATCAATTTGGCCTCAAATTAATTCCATATGCAGTTTACTGTTGGAAATGTCAGCGAGGAATTGTAGTCAAAAAAAACATTCAGAATTGATATTCCCCTTTTTTTTTAATGGTTAGGTAAGTATTGGCCATATATATATTAAATTAATAATATTAATCTGTTACATATTATTCATTACACCTCAAAAAATAATATATTTATTTTTTTATCACTTTTTTCAATCACATCACTCATTATATCTACTCTTTTTTCAACATAATTTTTACCAATCACATCATAAAATAATTATTTTTTTAAAACTCACATCTTTTACATCCAAACACACATTGCATTCAAATGTAATGCCAATATTTTTCTTCCAAACGCAAATTACATTTCAAGCATTACATTCAAATGAAACGCAAACACAATGCGTGCCCCAAACAGACGCTAAATATTATGTATTTTTACTTTCAAAAGAGATCCGGATACTTACAAATAAATCCTTTATTTATAGTATTTGATATATTTAATAATTCATCGATTTTCCTGGCACAATAAATATTGTCCTCATCAAGCGTTATCTATATTTATCATGTATTGTATCTGTTTACAACCAGCAAAAAAAATATATCTGTTTACAAAATTTAAAAATCAGCCCTAAAAGAAAACTTATGCTATTTTGGTAAACAAAATTTTAGTGATGCGATAATCAATTCTACACTAAATACAAAGTTTTACATTCAAATACAATTATTTTCAACAGTATTATGAAAATAATTAATATTCAAAAGTTTTTAAAAACAATCACATCAACTTTTAAATCATAACTATTTATCACTACTTTTACCAATCACATCAACTTCTCAATTTTAAAATACTTTTCATTCAAACACATATTTTATTCAAATATAAAATAAATATTTTTCAATCAAATACAACACTAAAAAAAAATATTCAAACACAATTAAAACATAATACATTTATCAAACACCCCCCCTTGACCCCGAATTGAAAAATCCCATAATCATAAGCACTCCCAAACCCCCCACCCCCACCCCCCGTATACACACCTGTAGATATACAGCCCGTCTCTCCATATACACACCTATATACTACATACATACATACTTACATACATACATACATATATGTATTATATATAAAACCTGCAAAAACCTCGTCTTAGATTCGCACTTCAGCGAATTCTGGAAAATCGAGCTCAAGGAATGGCGGAGGTGGCGAGCTCGGTCGTGCACGAAGTGCTGGGGCGAAGAGCCCTGGATGTGGACCAGCCGATCATCGACTACATCGTCAACGTCCTCGCCGACGAAGACTTCGATTTTGGCGTCGACGGCGAGGGCGCTTTCGAAGCCCTCGGCGAGCTCCTCGTCGGCGCCGGTTGCGTCACCGACTTCTCCGAGTGCCGCTCCGTGAGTTTTTTCTTTCGTAGATTGTCCAATTAGGGATTAGAGGATTGTCAATGCATTATACTCTGTTGAGCTCATTTACGACTGAATTAAATTGATTTTTGGAAAATTAGGGATCGTGTTGTTCAATTCTGGTTGATAACGAGGAGTTCTGGCATTTAATTGGATCTAATAACACATTTAGGCAAGTCAATGAGGCTAATGGGTGGATATTTACCGTTATTGCTGCTGTGTTGAGTTCATGGAATTAGTTCTTTCCATATTTTCACTGTTTTGAAACTATATATATATATAAATTCATAATATTTTATTATTATTTTATGTGTGTAGCGCGCGCACACATACATATATTTATGAATGTATGTAAATGTATATATATGTCAATTCAAGGTATTGCAGAAGAAAAAACTGCAGAATCCGATCCATTTTATCGTAATCAATTGGTTAACGTGGTTAACTGTATTCTTCAACACGAAATATATATAGATGTGTGTGCGTGTAAATATATATACACACTATATATATATATTTATATATTATATCTTTTTAGGTGTGTAGCACATTATCTGAGAAGTTTGGGAAGCATGGTTTAGTGAAAGCAAAACCGACTGTGCGTAGCCTTGCAACCCCCTTTAGGATGGATGATGGAATGGATGAGAAGCAAGTTCGGAAAAAGAAAGCTGAGGTTTTTGATGGTCCCATGCTGTCCGAGCGTGACAAAGCAAAGCTAGAGAGGAGAAAGAGGAAGGAGGAGCGCCAAAGAGAGGTAAAGAATCACCAGCAAGATATTTTTCAGTTGAATTCAAGTGTATATTTCTAGTTCACCGAACTTAACCACATCTTCTACTCCTTTTGAGTGTTCGAAGAATTGTAGTTAAGGTGGGATATATATATATATTTTTAAGCCGGGTCACTATTAAAGTTAATATGTCTGATTGTGTAGGCACAATACCAAATGCATTTAGCAGAAATGGAGGCTGCCAGAGCAGGAATGCCAGTTGCATGTGTAATTCACGACAATAGTGGTGGACCAGCTGTGAAGGACATTCACATGGAGGGTTTTAATGTCTCTGTTGGTGGTCGTGATCTCATTGTGGATGGGTCACTCACACTTTCGTATGGGCGGCATTATGGTTAGTTTGGTTTTTGTTGCATTGTAAATCGTCTTCCATCCATCTTTGAATGGCGGAGGATGAAGTTTTTGGAATAAGACTCAAACGATTGATGGAATGTCCCTTTGCAGTGCACCATAGTTAACTAATCAACTCTATTTTAAAAGGCGAATGGGGAGGATTCAATTCCTGAAACTATTATTTTTTATTTTTTAATTTTATTTTACCAAGAAAGGTTAAGAAAAAGGACGGAGGAATATTAAAATGGTAAAGAACATGTATTTCATAAAGCTTTTGGATTTTAAGTATCTTGCTTAAATATGCATTGGATGGCTATATGTTTGTTTAACTTGGATTTTTTTTTTTTTGGTTTCTTTAAAGTAACACGCCTTATTTAGACAGACGAATGATTTATTCCTGTAGCACCTGTTCGGTTTTTCAATGCTGTATAGAAAATCTTGCCAACGGGCTTGCAATTCAGTCTCTTAACTTTGACTATATTGAGGACTGTTTAATGCGTAATCAGTAAAATGACTTTGATTTTTCTTTAAATAGCAATAATGACTTTGATGTTGCATCTTGTATAATGTGTCACAATTCAATTCTTCTAGGTCTTGTCGGGAGGAATGGTACAGGGAAAACAACATTCCTTAGGCACATGGCTATGCACGCTATTGATGGCATTCCTCCAAACTGCCAAATATTGCATGTGGAACAAGAGGTTGTTGGTGATGATACAACAGCTCTGCAGTGTGTTCTTAACTCTGATATTGAGAGAAACCAGCTTTTGCAAGAAGAAGCTCGTCTTCTTGCTCAACAGGTGAATATACCTTTTTCAGAGTTGCATTTGATTCGTTACTTGATTTTTTAGATTGCTTTTCTTTCTAGCTGGTTTCATGTTTTATGCCCCTTTTTTGTGCCTAATAAGAGATTGTTACTTTAAGAGAGAACTGGACTTGGAGGATGAAAAAGGCAATGGAGGGGAGAAAGATGCCATTTCACAAAGGCTTGAGGAGATATACAAACGGCTTCAACTCATTGATGCAGATTCTGCTGAGTCCCGTGCAGCTGCCATTCTCGCGGTAAGTTCTGTTTTCACTTGCTAAGTTAGTGCTTACTTTAGCTCTAGCTGAGTTTAATTGAAACTGTGAAATGATGGTATTGCGATGTTATAAGCTTGTCAATGGAAAAGGACAAAAGATAAAAGTGAAAGGGAGGGGATAGTTGCATGATTGTGGTGAGAAGATGCATCACTCAACAAAAAGGAGGGGTTGGGTGATGACAGATGAACAATGAGTTATGGTTGATGACGGATAAACCATATGATTCAAGCATGTTTTGTGACCTTAATGTTGCTGCAATAAGCCCATTTAGTATTGTTTTTCTTACGTTTTAAAGTGATAGAAAATGGAAAGTAAAAGCTATGGTTTTTAAGTTTGTTTTTGGAACCATATCATTTTAAAGTTCTTAATAGGAGAAAAATGGTTTTAAATTTTCTAGTAAGAAATAAAATGGTTGGAGTGAAGTTTCTAGAGTCCATTAAAATTTGATAAAAGTTTCAAAATTGCTCAAAAGAGGGTTTATTATTATTATTATTATTTGTTTTTTAGCCGCATATTGTGGCTTTGACCGGTAGCTATTGGGGAGAGACAAGTTCTTTTGAAAAATTTTCTAAAGTTTCAAACTCCTAAAAGCAGTTTTAGATTCAGAAGCTAAAAGTAGCTTCTGGGAAACAATGGCAAACAGGCCCATATCTGCATAAAACTGTCTGGTCTATCAATGTCTAATCTGCAGAATTTCCTATTATTTGACCATGCTTCTTTGCTTCTATTTAGCTGATCCTGCACTGTTGTGCTTTTTGCTTTGCTCATCTTCTAAACAGTATCCTGGTTCGATAATTTCTACAGGGTCTTAGTTTCTCTAGAGAAATGCAGCATCAGGCAACAAAAACATTTTCTGGAGGTTGGAGAATGAGAATAGCTCTTGCTCGTGCGCTCTTCATAGAGCCTGATTTATTGCTACTTGATGAACCTACGGTATGTGTGCATTAGTACCTTTTACTACTAATATTTTATCATTTATATTTTGTATTTTCTTTTCAGCTTTTGATATTAAGGAAAAAATATTTATAAAAAATACTGTGGTTTGACTCACCCATCCTGCTCTTTTCCTCATGTTCATTTCTTTTCTCTCAGAACCATCTTGATCTTCATGCTGTCCTGTGGCTGGAGTCTTATCTAGTGAAATGGCCGAAAACAATCATAGTCGTTTCTCATGCTAGAGAATTCTTAAACACGGTAACATACCAGTGTCCTTATTCTCATAATTGTATTGTATGACAAACAATGAATTATATGTCTCACTTAAAGTCCCCTGTTGCTTCAGGTGGTCACAGATATCCTTCACCTACACGGACAGAAACTGACTGCTTATAAGGGGAATTATGATACATTTGAGAAGACACGAGAGGAACAGCTCAAGAATCAACAGAAAGCTTTTGAAGCAAATGAACGTGCAAGATCCCATATGCAGGTTTTTTCTCTTCTTATATCTCTTCTTATATCTAAGTTTATTTTGATTTGATTTGGTTCACGTTAAACTTTGCCTACATTATTGGCTGTTTACACCTTTCTAAAGTGTTTTGCATCGACACCTGTTAGTGGTCGGGCAATAATTATCGTTAGAGACAGTTTATGCTAGTCTTTAAAGTTGTGGCTTATAAAGCTGAGTTTTATGTCCTGTAGAGTAGAGTCCATGAGCTGCTGAGCATTTTCTTTTGGTAGTCCTTCCGCTATATTATCATTCATTTTGGACTTCTTTCTTGTATTGAGCCTGTGTTAAGATTATGCTCAAATAATCATTTTTTACAAATTAAAATTGACTATTTTCTTCTCATTAGTATCCTTCTTTGTCATCATTTTATCTACACCACCAACCACAACCCCCCCCCCCCCCCAACCCAACATCTCTTTGCTAGCATTTTTATAACTCATGTTATGACCTGCACGGGGTTTTGTTAAAAACTGCAGTCCTTTATTGATAAGTTCCGCTACAATGCGAAGAGAGCATCTCTTGTTCAGTCGAGAATCAAGGTATTTTTCTTTTCATTATCTTGCATTTTTAATAGACTGCTTTTGGCCATCGTCCAGATAATTGTGGTTAATTTGACTAGGTTTTGGTTACCGTATAATATTTTGTCTTCTTGTGCCTTGTAAATAAATTAATATCCCTCTTCTTTTCCCCTTGACTTCTAGGCTTTGGAGCGGATGGGCCATGTGGATGAAGTTGTTAATGACCCTGAGTAAGTAGTGCTTTCTTTGCAGTCAATTCAGAATTTAGTTGCACTCCTAAACTTTCTTGTCACATTTTCCCCCCTAAAATTCTGCTTTATTAATGTTTAGTCTGCATTTTTATCTGCAGCTATAAGTTTGAGTTCCCAACTCCAGATGACAGGCCAGGTCCCCCCATTATAAGTTTCAGGTTTGCAACTCATGTTGCTGAGTATTTATTTATTCATATGTTGATGCCTTCTGGGTTTGCCAGTGTCATTGAAATTCCTTGGTTGCCATTATTTCTATTTTCCACAAGTGATTAAGATTTATGTTTCTTGCTTCAGTTTCATTGTTGTAATTGATTCAGCTTCATAAATATTGAATGTTAATCTTATTCTGGTTTAAGAAATCCGTTTATACTTGATTTTATTTCTTATTGATGTTTTCCCTTACCATAACCTCACCGGATCTTATTTGATTGCAGTGATGCATCATTTGGTTATCCTGGTGGACCCATAATGTTCAAGAACTTAAACTTTGGAATCGACCTAGATAGTCGCATTGCAAGTAAGGAAGCTAGTTCAAGTGAATTTTTTCCCCCATTTGAATAGTTGTGAATGCAGTAGCATGCATTTCCCTTTAGTTGTTGTCAATTTGCATGTTTGTTAGAAGTTCTGCATATAGATATGCGATATAATATAAATCTCTTATCGTTGATATGATCCATCTTTTTGCCTTTTATTATGGCTTACTAGATAACTTGGCAGTTTCCTTCTCTCTTATGTTAACGTTGTCTGTCTGGAATTCCAAAACATTGTACAGTGGTTGGGCCAAATGGCATAGGCAAATCAACAATACTCAAATTGATTGCAGGGGAGCTACAACCAACCTCTGGAACAGTATTCCGCTCTGCTAAGGTATTGCTCATTTTTCTAGTTGTAGTTGTTGCCACAATTCAAACTACTAGTATAATTTGAGATGTAATTTGACATGTTGGTGTCAGCTTGATTGTACTTTGTCCATAAAATGGACTGCTGGATTCATCATAAATTTATTTCTACAGGTTATACAAGCTAATTTCTGCTTTTTATATTCACTGTGGATCTCAAGTTTTTATGCTTTAATGTGATTCCTCTTATGAGCTAGGTTCGAATTGCGGTGTTCAGTCAGCACCACGTTGATGGACTGGACTTATCTTCAAATCCACTTTTGTATATGATGCGATGCTACCCTGTAAGTTCTTTGTGCATCCTCTGAATTTTCCTAGTTTTAAATGATGATGATGCAACACTACTGGACAAATTTCTCATGTGAAGCTTCCTTCTTGCAGGGTGTGCCTGAGCAGAAGCTTCGATCTCACTTGGGTTCTTTGGGTGTAACTGGAAATCTTGCTCTTCAGCCAATGTACACTTTGTCTGGTATCTTCCTTTCTTATCTATGTAAACCCATAATAGTTTAAAGTCGATATTAGTTTATTCTAGGACTATTTTATATAAACTTAAAAAAAGATGGGCACTATGGTTGTAACTTCTATGGATTGAGTGCTTGCTAAAAGAGTACGCAGATCTTATTATGATTATTGTTACCAGGCAGCCAACTTTTGACAATGATAATAGCCTAAAGCTTTATTGTTTCATGCTCAACTGGGATATTTATTTGAACGTGTACATTAGGTGGTCAGAAGAGCAGAGTTGCTTTTGCGAAGATAACTTTTAAGAAACCACACATAATATTACTTGATGAGCCGTCCAATCACTTGGTATGTCGGTTTTCCCCCTATGAATCTTCTATCTATTTGTTTTATCAGTTATTGTCTTCCAAAATGTTTAGCATCAATTTGTGGTGGTGTTATACCTCATCCATGAATGTATGTCTGTCCCTTGTTCTGTTTGCTTTTGAGTTCAAGGCTTGCAAGAGAAATTACAAAAGTCTAATTCATTTTTCCTTTTATTCATTGAACAACCAATACTATCTTGGCCTAATGATATTTTTCACGTCTTCCAATTGTTTTGAAAATGCAGGACTTGGATGCTGTAGAGGCACTTATTCAAGGACTTGTATTGTTCCAAGGAGGTGTTCTCATGGTAATTAATCCCGTTCTCTTCACAAATTTTCCTTTCTATCCAAGAAAGAGGCAAATTAGGTTTATGATGATCTAGTCTCATAACTAAGATGATCCTGAGTATTCTATTTTAACATCGCATTCAAGTTGGGTATCTCTCCTTCATTGCAGGTTAGTCATGATGAGCATCTAATATCTGGCAGTGTGGAGGAGCTATGGGTGGTCTCACAAGGAAAGGTGACTCCATTCCATGGAACTTTCCAGGATTACAAAAGGATACTCCAGTCCTCTTAGATTAAGTTGTTGCGAGAACCGACAACAGCTTGAGCACTTGCTAAATCGTTTTGGATCTTTTACCAAGTCAATCATTGGAAGAATTGCATCTTTTTTGCAAAATGTTTTGAGGTTTATTTTGGGTTCTGCAGCGTATGAAATGTTCTCCAAATCTATCGCTTAGGAATGTTTTCTATAGAACAAAAGGGTTATTAACATCTTATAACAAAAAAAAAAAAAAAAGAGTTATTTACATTTTTGGAATGTTGAACACAAGCAATGAACTTCCTATGCCATGGGCGTATATTATTTTATTATTAAAGAAGAGTACACGCCTTTTCTTTTCAAGGCCGATCACTAGTGGCCCGCTCTGAGGTGCTTAGAGAAGTTATAAATTTATACCAGTTTTGTCAGCTGTTTTGCTTGGGTAAAGTTGTTCTCATGTTTAATTACATTTATATTTTTTGTGTTTAATGTTTCTTTTGTTATTTCATTTTTCTTTTGATATTTCAGTAATGACCCTGGATTATAACTTTTAGCCCATGTTTGGGACAAGTTTTTTTTTAGCATTGCATTTAAATGCAATGTAATTTTCCTCCAAATGCAAAAACATTTCATTCAAATACCAATCATATCACATTTTAAATCCAATACAATCACTATTTATTATTTCACTTTTTCTATTATTTTTATTAATTACATTATATATTCTCTCTTCCTCCTTTTTTTCTTTCTATTTTTATCCATTACATCACATATTTATTATTAAAATACAATTCAAATACTTTTTTCCTAAACACACATTGCATTCAAATGCAATGCTAATGCGTTTCCTTCAAATACAAATTACATTCAATGCATTGCATTTAAACACAATGCAAATACAATGCGTTCACCAATCGAACCCTTAGTTCCTATTTGGCTTCTGAAATTTACTCATAAATGATTGATAAACTCATCGTGTTATTGTAACATAAGGAGACTTTGAAACTATTGTGCTCTTTTTTTTTTTTTTTGGTAAACTTGGGAATTCAAATGTTATTTCTTTAGGTAGAATTTTAGGTAGAATTTGTTATGATATTATCGTTAAATTATGCATGTAATAATTGAAAATATAGTTTTTTAAAGTCATTTTAAGACAAATATGGGGAAAAAAAAAAAGGACAGAAAATCCATTGCCAGCTTGCTGCTTGAATTGGTGAGGGAGGGAAATGAAGATTGAAGGGTCGTAGAACAAGGCATTCACAATGGCTATGGTCAAGGTGCACTTCGCATGAGGAGAGGTTCCCTTGCAGCGACTATGGCCAAGAATCAAGATGCCGCCTGTGGTGGGTGTAGTGAGAGATCTGTGAGGGTTATTGTCCCTCGCGGCTCACGCATTACGGCCGCCATGGCCACTGGTGGAAGATCTGCGAGGGTGGTCATCATGGAGTTACCATTGCTACAGGCGGGGCCAAAGTCTCAATATCAGTTTTTCTTTTGCTTTCATCTTTTTATTTAATTTTCCTATCTTTTTCCTTTAGAAAATGAGAGAGAGAGAGAGAGAGAGAGAGAGAGAGAGAGGGTACTATGATCCCCTACGCCAGATGCGCTTTTGGTATATAATTGTTTTATTCAGTTACTTATCTTTATTTGCAGAATAATCCCACAAAAAAAACTTGCAACGAGAATCTTAGGTAGTGTTTGGTATTGTTTTTGAAATCTGTTATGTTTTCAAATTCTTTGAATTTGAGATCGTTTTGAAAACAATTCTGAAAACGTTTCTGAAATTGTGTTTGGTTTTATTTTCTGAGTGTATGTTTTGATAAACAAAAAAGTGAAACTGTGTTTGGTTATATTTTTGAAAACCAGTCATTTTATAAATATTCTATAAAAACATATTTATGTTTGATTTTAAAAAAAATTATTATGAATACCAAAAATTAAAAATTAATTAAATTTTTTAATTGAAAAATGAATTAAAAATTAATAACCATAATATTTAAGTAATTACTATATCAATTAAATCTTAATTAACCATAATAATTAAATCAGAGAAATGGGAGAATTGAGAAAAATGAAATTAGTCGTTTTCAATTTTACTTTGGGGACAAAAGAGATTTTGGATTCATTTTGAAATCTGTTTTCAAAAACAATACAAACCAAACACAATTTCACACCGATTTTGAAATCAATTTCCTAGGAAATCGTGAAATCTGTTTTGAAAACAAAACCAAATACGCACTTAATTGAAATTATTCAAAAAATATTTTTTAAAATTTTTGCTCATTGCAATTTCACAATCAAGTTCAGCAACGGGTTCTCTTATTGGGAACTAGAGGCAGAAATTTAAGTTATAATATAAGACTTCTTTTATTGGGAACATAAATGTTATCTATTAATAATTAAAACAAAAAAGAATTCTCATTTCTTGTCTCACTTTAAGGGAAAAGACTTGTCAATTCATGTGTTCTAATAATTTAGGGGTGTTTGGGGGAGATATTTGGAGATATTATTTTTGGGTTGAAAAAACGTTATTTTGAAAAATGTGTTTGGGAGAAGAAATTGTTTGGGGTGAAAAAATAAAAAATTTTAAAAATTTTTTTAGAAAAAAAATATCAATATAGATATTATTTCGTTCCTCTCGAAATTCTATACAATTTAAAAAAAATTATTTCATTTGGACTTGTATATACAAAGTTATGAATTTTAAAGTTTAGAGTTTACTATAACGTTTTGGAGATGTAAATAGTGAAAGGTAGTAAAGTTTTGAAAAAAAGTTGATTTTGAATATCTCCAAAATTGATTCCAAATAAGGCCTTAATTTGAGATATTGTCCAAACTGGGACCTCTTTTAAAGTGCAAAAATTGGGACGACTTAAAGCTGTGTGCATATCCTGCTTTCATTAATGCAATTCGAACTTTTGAATGCATCCTATCATTTTGTTTTGGTGGCGTTTGTTTTTGTTCTCGAAAATGATTTTTCATTTTAAAAAACATAGGGAATGAAAACGGTTCCAAAATAGCGTTTGTTTATTCAACATTTTCAAAACCATTTTAAAAACATCGTTTTCAACTATGTTGTTTTTTTGGGTTTTTTGAAAACGAAAAAAATTTGTTTTCACTTTTTATTTTCGTTTTCTCCCTTCATCTCCTCTATCTCTCTTTCTCTTCCTATCTGTACAGGTCAATGATGATCATGTCCAATGATGGCATCTATCTCCGACGAAGGCTGATGACCACGGGTTAGTGACGATGACGATGGCCCCCTCGCGACGATGACTATCGACTTATGACATAAATTTAACCATCACTGCCATTTAGAGCTCAGACCACTAATCTCTTTTACTCTTATTGCTTATTGCAAAAGCTATCACCAAAGGTTTTTTTTTTTTTAATTATGACTAATAATTTATTTTTTATTATTTTTTTAAAATTAAAAATAAATATGTTTTTATAAGATGCTCACTTATAAAATGAGTTTTCAAAATATATAACCAAACAAGATTTCATTTTTATGTTTTTCAGAATATACACTCAGAAAATATAACCAAACACAATTTCAGAAATGATCTCAACACAGTTTTCAAAACATTCTCATTTTCAATTTTTGTGAAAACAGAAAACATTTCAAAACCAATACCAAACGCCACCTTTCTTTTCTTTTCTTTTCTTTGTTTTGCTAAAGATTTTTTTTTCCCAGTCAGGTCTTGTTTGTAGGCATGGTCTTCAAATGATATTTTGTTGTTCAATTTTAAAACTCTCAAATTTATATTTCATATTTCTCTTTCTTTCAATCTCCAAAATTTCATCTCCAAAAGTCTTCTTAAGCATCAATCTTATTTCTAGAATTTTTAAAATGGAAAAATTTTAAGATTAGGATGAAAAAAAAAACTTATTGGTAAGATTTTTTTTTTTTTAAATAACTCAAGGGTTTCGAACTCTTCATCATAAAGCAAAATTAAGTGTGTAAGTATCGATTATACTTGCAACCATACTTGTTGGTAAGATTTTAATTATAGGACAATTTCCAATGCATTTGACTATGTCAATGCTATTTTTATTACAAAAGAGAGTTAAAAATAGCATTTTTATACTTTATATTTGTTGAGGTCAGATTTCGTATCTCATCTCCTATCGTACATATGTCTTTAGCCAATCTAAAAAAGAACACAAGACGACTTACAGGCAATCAACCCATGAGACCTACAAACAACTTCCAGAACGACTACTTGATGAGTAACGTGCCACACGAGGCCAAATAAGAGAAGTTGACTTCAAGATCAGCAAAAGGAAAACCAAATCAAACATATCAAGCAAGGAAGTAAGCTAGTTAGTTAGCTCAAATTCTATAAAAGAGGAAAGTTTCTTGATCCTTTCTAGTCATTTTTAGATTAGAAAGTCAGCTCTAGTAAGAAAAAGCAACTTTCAAATATTAATAAAGGCGTCTTCTATCAGAATTAGGCAACTAAAGTCAAGAGAATAACCCCTATTAATCGTGGCTTATTACACAAGCTTCATTGTCGGCTCTTAGACTAAATCTCTTGCTCTAAATAACATATTTTTCCATAATTCTTACAATATTCATTGTATTTCCCTGAATTTTCTATAACAAATCGACCTCCTTGTCTCATCTATCCTATTTTTACTCAAGATTACCATTGTAATGCCAATTCATACATACTGGAAGCTCTCGCAAGCATTACAGAGGATGTAGTCTAGAGATTAAGGGCGAATATCTATAAAATCAGTTGTTTCTCTCTTTATTTACCTTTCCTACAATTTATTTTATTTCGTACGACTTATCAATGACCCACCAATGACTGCTCGACGACTCGTCCATCGTCCTATTTCGATCATTGGCCTTTTGTTTTTTTTAATTGTGTATTTCACTCTCTACAATACTCCAATGATAAAATGCAATTTCAAATGTTATTTCTATTTTTAATCATCTTTGATATGTTTTAAAAATCGTATAGGTGAACTTTTAGAATTTAAATGTTTAAAAATAAAAACATTTTAAATGGTCACATTTAAATAAAAGTAAAGAATTAACTAATAAAAAGTAGAAGTTAAATTTGACATTAAATATATTTTGTAATAAATTTATCATGAAATTTTAATATATGATAAATTTAATATCAAATATAGTATTTTTATTAGAGAGCGTATTTTATTTTAATGTCAAAATTTATTATTGACAAACTAATTTAAGCTTTATTAAATTTTGTTAATTTTATTATTTCTAAAGGTTTTTTTTAATCTGAAAAAAGAATTTTATATTTTTTAATAAAATTAGATATGATATTATAGGTAAATTAAATTTGTAAATTAGTTCGAAACGATGATTCTGTCTCCATAGTCTTCTTCTTCTTTATTTATTTATTTATTTATTTTGAGCAGTCAAAGAAAGATTTTTGATGATTTGTTTAAAAAAAGTCTTCTTTTGGACGGCCGCACCATTTTGCAAATTAGACCACAAGGGAAGAAAAATAAAATAACAAACAAGAGGGTAAGAGGAAGGGAGGGAGAGAGAGAGGGAGAAATCAATTCCATGGAAAACAACAACAGCATCGTGACGAGGGAGAAGCTGGACCAGGTGGCAATTTGGCTGAGCGCCACCGTCTCCTCCGCCTTCTTCTCCTCCCTCGAACGCTTCTCCTGCGTCAACCTCACCACCACCGACGACGAGGATGACGACGCCGACGCCACCGCCGCCGAAGACAAGCCCAAGGACTGTCCTCCCGCCCAATCCCACACCCCCCAAAACGACGTCGGAAAGCTCCCCGTTTGATTCTCTTTCCGCTCATTTCTTTTACCTGCTTTTGTAAAGCGAGCTAAAAAAAATGGTGGTTCTATTGATACTGTTTGTTCATATTTGTTCAAGGTTTTAGCTTTTTAATGGAAACAGTTTATAGATAAGGTTTTTATTTTCTTTTTATTTTCTTTTTATTTTTTATTTTTCTGTGTGGTGTATTTGGGAATGCTGATCAGCGATCATGGTCTTGTGGATGAAGAATCCCTATATATATATTGCCTAATACCTATATTGTGGAATAAATTTGTGTGTTTTTTTTTTCAGAGTATTTTTAGCTGATTAATTTCAGAAAATGGATCGCAATCGTTGCAATAATATATATATTTTTTGGAAATTCATTTTCCTTATTGTTGTTAGATTGTATACTGTTCTATTTAGTTATCTTCTGTTTTGGTGACATGGGAATTTTGCAAATGTGATTGGTTTAGTTGTTCCGATTATAATTGGTGTGAAATCTATGGTAGTGAAATTTATTATTTGGATGTAAAATCCATTTACCCCAAAGTGTTCTTAGTTAATTGTAAGTATTGGATTGAGTATAATGAATATTGAGGAAAAAAAAAAAAAGGATTTTTGTGATGAACAATAACACACCTTCAGACCCGCATAATCATCGCTGTTGATTACTGTGAAAATATTAGCCTTTTGCTTTCGAAAAGATGGATCTTGATGTGTAAAATGGGAGTAATATTCCGACTTTAGATAATTTTCCTTTTCCTCCTGGGCTCTTCTTCCTGGCCTTCCCCTAAAAGGAATTTTGTTATGTTTGGTGGTGACATTGTTCATGTTAAACCCATCTCTCTACACATGCTTCCTATAGAAACTTAGGACCATCTTTTCAATATAGGTTTCGTGTGTTCGAGAATGTATCTAATTTTTAGTTAAATTTCAGGTTGCTTGTTATTTTCACCTTTGTTCTTGATCCAATACTAATAGCCATTAGGAGTCTTTGTTCTTTCTTCAATAAGTTAACTTAAACTAGTATTTTAATGGTCCTACCACAAGCATTTCTTAGATTTTTGCGCGGCATATTTGGTTTCTTTTAGCCACGACAAGAATAATTACTTCAATAACAAACTTTGAAAAGAAAATTCTGTACTTCCAAGTAACTGTAGGAAATGAATTTATCATTGATACAGATAGCTATAGTACCAATCCCTTCGAAAGAGTTTTTGATTTTGCAACAATACCACAGAAATAGAAATTTCTTCTATCATGTAAAACCTCTAGAAGAGGAATGCTAAAGAGGGTGAACACAAACTTTACCGTGTTTGTTATTTTTCAAGTCAATCTACATGCTCCTTCCAACACAGCAGCATGAAAATGCAACGCCGGATAATGTGTAACCTTGCTCTCTTCTCCTTGAAAGCTCTTTTCAATGTCTGAACTTTGATTTGCTTCGGTTGTGGTGTGGTGGAGTTTGAGAGCTCCATGAAACCACCTTCTGGGCTTGGTTTGCTTGGCTTTGCCCTTTTGCTGTAGCTCTAATCTCTATTCAGTTGTGCCTTTGTTTATAATAACATAATCTCCAGGATTTACTGGAGGGGTAGTTTCAGTTTTTTCCCTTTGGAAGTCCAAGTCAGTAAAATTATGTCGGAAAAGTACTAAAGGTCTGGAGACTGACTCACACTGAGCTATTCTACAGTCAACCAAGGAGCTGGATTTCAGCTTTCAAATGCGGTCTTCTGCTTCTCTGATCTAACATCCGGACTTCCAGGTTAGTCGTCGTCTGAACCAAGCCCATATTGGTGGTCTGCTTCTAGGATTTATTGCCAACAAGATAAAATGGACCACATAAAACTTTTTAGAGAAAAAAAAAATTAGAAAAATTGTTTGTGATGCAGCTAATTTCAAATATTATTTTTCCCTTATAGGTAACTTGAATTATTGAATCATGTTTACCTTAGCTGAGGCCTTAAAGGGCGGTGTTTTTTGGACCATCATTTGACCCTCTTAAGAAAGTTCCTAAAAATGTTCCGTAACCTCCTTTATTCATGCTTTTCTTTCCATGGTGTATTACACTCGTTACAGTATCATACTTGAATGAGGTGCACTTTTGATCATGTAATCTACATCTGTGTGTGTGTGTGTGTGTTTCTATAGCTGATTTTTTATTCCGTGAGTTAATGAAAATAGTGTAAGAAATGGTGCTTACGTACCGTGTTTGTAACGTTCTGTTGTGTACAGGCTTTCTGGTGCCAGTTATACTTTGTGCTCCATGTTTTGGTAAAACTGGGTGGTTGTGACGCCAGTAAAACACCACTTTTATATTAAACTCGTTAACATTAACTTTTACGAGAATTTTGTGGCAGAGCTTGAAAAAGAACTATTGGTAAACGGTAATAAGCAGTTATTGCATCATAATTATGTTAATTGTAAAAAAAGTAATATGTTAATCAGTAAGGGGTGTGTGTGCGTATTTTTTTCCCCTGGGGAATTCTCCTCCTAACTTCTACACTGTTAAGGAAAATTTGCACAACATTTTTAACATCTATTTCGGTTACTCACCTCTTTAACAGTCAAAGGATGGTGTCAATTGTCTCATGTTTGGCATCAATGATGCTCTTCTTGGAGTTGGATTTATTTTGCAAAATATATTGCTTCAGGGCCTATGATTTTTATTTTTATTTTTTTATTTTTAATACCAAGATAGAGAGTTGGATACCGCCGTCCTTTCAAATTTTTTTAGCCTTTTCTTCTTTGGAAAATATAGAGATGCTCTAGATGAGGCTGAGATGCTCTAGATAAGGCTGACAAACACCGAAAATATTGGTGGTGCTGTACAAAAGAAAAAAAAAAAATATATATATATATATAGAAACTTGAGGGTTTCTCTTTCTTTTTCTTTCTTTCCTTTTTTTTTTTTTTTGTGGATTGCGAGACTGTGCTGATTTCCTGCACAATTTAAGCATCGGAATTAGCACTTCCTCTTTTATTTTTTTTTATTTTTAATTTTTTACCATATGTGGTAAGGAAATTTTCTGTCGTTTGTCGTCATTGGCTTGGCTGTTTCTAATGTGGAGACTGGATGGAATAGATTGGAAAACCTTGCCCTGTTCATAAATTGCAATTGCAATAAACACAAAAGGCCAAAACAACCGGTTTCAGGAGATATTATCATTTTCTGCGGTGCGCCTAGGGGACCGTAGATTGACAAGTGGGGCCCAGATAATCCTTAGACGGCTGAGATTAAAAGAATCTGATTACAAACATCACACAAACGCAAATATAATACAAACTCAAGTTCCGTACTCCAGAGTTTGTTGGATTAAGACGACGGCTGCTTTGGGTGATGCTCTTCTCGAATCTGAATCCACTTAAGATTGTTGTTGTTGTTCTTCTTCTTCTTCTTCTTCTTCTTTTTCTTCTTCACTTTCTGGTACTTCTCTGTCCTCGTTTAGCTTTCGAAAATCCTTTTCAAGTCGGATCTAATAACCTTTTGCTTTAGGTTGCATCTTGTCGTTTTTGCAAAATATTTTCCTTTTTATTGTATTTTTGTCGTTTTCGGGTTTATTATTATTGTTGTTTCCGTTGTATGTTATCGTTTTAATAACTGTCGTTGGTCCAAAAGCTATTTTTCTGTCGTTTATTGAAATTGTTATCGTTTTTTCGTTTAATTGTCTTGTTTTGTTTCCCTCTTGCCGTTTACTGGATATTATGTCGTTCTTATAGCGGATACATTCATACATGGATCGGATCCAGAGCGTGGAGCTCCGGTGATGATGTTTTACTCTTATTATCGTTCCAATTTCTGAAGGCTTTCCGTTGAGAAAGCTTGTGTGTGGAACTGAAGGGACATCTGAGGAGCCCGAGCATCTTATATGGTCTCCTAATTTATGAAATTATTGTCGTTTATGGAGTTGTCGTTTTATAATTAAAAATGTCGGTTTATAATGATAACTTGTCGTTTTTTTATTGTTAGAGCAATGATAATTATTATGAAATTTTTGTTTTGATTGAAGTAGAATTGTCAATTCCGTAGGTTTTACAAAAGTCAAGTGTTCCAATTTGTTTAATCTTAACACGTTCTGTTATCGTTTTCTTTAGGTCGTGTTTCCGTTTTCTAATTGTTTTCAAAGAGGTAACAGCGCAGGTTTTGACAATCTTAATTCTAGTTGTTTTTTCCTGAATAGCGTATGGTGATGACTATAATAGAATGTTCTATAGTATAAACTCTCTTCAGTATATTTGCTTACTCCAACATAGCTTGGACCATCAAATTATTTTAAAAAAGAAAAGAAAAGAAAAGAAAAGAAAAGAAAAGAAAGAAGAAAGGACGGATAAGCAATGATGCGGTTATTACAAGACAGCGAGCTGTTTTGCTCAAATTTCGCTTCATTACCAATCTCTTACATTGTTTTGTACTTTAGTTTTCCAAATGTCTCCAAAAGCGTAGAATAACATTGACATTTTTAGTTGTAGAAGTGAACTCACACACAAGCTGGAGAATAGGGTTCAATTATTTCTACTGCCCCTTTTGGTTTGTCTCTCAACTTTTCTTGTAGGCATTCTCATCCCTTTGGAAATGAGGTTCCAATTACGTGATAGGACAATTGTAGGAATGAGTTTTAGATGGCCCATAAAACAATGTAGCGTTTAACCCTCCGTCTGTTTGACACTTTCAAATTTAAAAAATGAAAAATTTTTCATTTTAAGAAAAATGAATCTTTCTAAATTTCCGTATCTAAACATCCAATATTTTTTATTTTTGAAAAATGAAAAAAGAGCTCTCTAGAAATAAAAAGTTTTCATCCATCCAAACAATTTTTCACTTTTAAAAAAAATTCTAAACAACTTTTTATTTTTCATATCTAAAAATTTTTTATTTTTCAAAAATAAACACCCCATCCAAACGGTTCCTAAAACTTTCGAAGAAACAAGTGCAGCGGTCGACAGACCAGACATAAGGCAGAACCGGAAGGATTGAAAAGCAGATTAGAATTAAGAACAAGCCAAGTCAGTAAAACGCAGCCAAAAGAAAGAAGACATAGGAACGACATGTGTCGAGTTGAGAATAAAAAACTAAAATCTAAGAATTGTAATAGAATTTCCTGCTAAACGAGACTATAAATAAGGGGAAGGATACGAAATTTGCAAAGCTCTTGAAAACATCCGAAGCTTGTGGAGAAAATAACATTGATTTTTGCAGTTTTAAGAATTCTAATTAAAGTTTTGTAGTTTATAGTTTGTGGTATATTTATATAATTTTTAACACAGACAATAGGAGTCAACACTTTCATATATTCAGAGAGAGGTCAGAGGGGGCAAGTGGAAAGAGAACAAATTTGACTACTATTCTGGTTTATTTAGACTTTTGGACATATAAAAAATAGATAAAAAAAAGTTTAACTAAAATTTATCCATTTTTATTTTCATTTTCATAGTGGGCATCAAATATTTTTCATATATAAAAAAAAAATTTCCTTTGCTTTCTTGGGTCCTAAAAGAAATAATTTTCTCTTTTTTATTCATTTTTCTTATTTTATTTTTAAAATGAGTCTGATTTTATCAAATAATTTTTTTATTTTAAAAATATATATATTTTATTTATTTAAATATCATTTTATTTTAGATTAAAAAAAACTTTTTAATTTCTGTCAGAATATTTTTTACCAATTAAAAAAATGAACATCCCCGTCCAAAAGGTCGTGTCTTTTGCATGCAGGCTGACGTTGAAAGAAAAGATCCAAATCATCACTCAAATAATTGGTTGATTCCATTTGCCGGCCTTTTCCCTTCCCATTTAAGTCTTTGCATTTCTCACTACATTTTTGTTTTACTTCTTTCTCGTCATCATCTTCCTACAACAATGAAGAACTCTTTTCATTTCACTCCATTCTTTCTTCTCCTCTTCTCCCTCACAGTACTCTTTTCTCCCTCAGAAACAATTCCACCACCAAGATGCTCTTCCGATTCAGGACCAGTGATCCCCACAACCCCTCTCCTCACTTTCCTGGAAAATCTCCAAGAAACCGCGCTCACCACCTTCGGAAAATCCGGCTTCGACCCAAAACTCTACGTCGACTTGTCTCTGAAGCTCGATTTACCCGCCACCGAGAAGGCTTTTCACGAGCTTCAGAGCCGCTCAAATGGGTCGGTCTCTGCTAAGGATTTGAGGCAGTTTTTGGGGCAATACTTTGAGGGTGCAGGGGAGGATTTGGTGTACGTCAGGCCAGGGGATTTTGTCCCCGAGCCGGAGAACTTTCTTCCAAAGGTGAAGAACAGAGAAGTGAGGATTTGGGCTTTGGAAATCCATTCGCTTTGGAAGAATTTGAGCAGAAAAGTTTCTGATGAGGTTTTGAAGAAACCAGAGTTGCATACTCTGCTTCCTTTGAGTCAACATGTTATAATTCCTGGTTCGAGGTTTAGAGAGGTCTATTATTGGGATTCTTATTGGGTCATCAGGTTAGTGTGATTATGTTATTTTTGTTGAAAATTGTTTAATTATAATTTTTTTCAAGTGTTAAATTTTAATTATAAGATCATTATTTGTATATAGCTTTAGAAACCTATTTTATTGATAAGAAACAACTGATATGGTAGTCTCCAATTTTCATTCGTTATCCCAAAAAAACAGTCTTCAGATGGTAATCCAAACGGCCACTTAGTTTTAGAGTTGTTGAGTCGTGCAAATAAGTAGTCTTTGAGCTTCCTTCACTTTTTTTTTTAATTGTGGAGTGATCTTTGAGCTCTTGCTAAGCAAGGTTTGTTTGTTTGGTTTTTTTGGTGGTATGGAGTGTACCTGTGTAAAATGTAGCAACAAACATGAAAACATTCGTATTTATAGAAAAATATAGGTCCATGAAATTTCAGGATACGTCGATGGATTTCTCCACAATATCAAAAAATGTTGGACAAATTGTATTCCGATTCATTATAATTTTGAACATATTTGATTTATGGATATTTCTTTTATTTCAGAATATTTTGGTTGCGCTTCAACAAGACTAGAAGGGATTGTTTAATTTCAGTAATCAATACAAACCGTGTGTATTTTATGACCTTTTCCTTGTGCAGGGGATTGCTAGCTAGTAAAATGCATGACACGGCTAAAGCAATTGTTACTAATCTCATTTCCCTTTTAGAAACATATGGTCACGTCCTCAATGGTGCTAGGGCTTATTACACTAATAGGAGGTAATTTTTCTTCTGTTTTTTCTTGACATAGTAAAAAATGAATTTAGTCCAATGCTAAATTATCAATTATTGCTATGTCCGGTTCAAAATAGAAAAAAAGTTGTGGGATTTTGCACTGAGTTAGCTCCGCAAGAGATACAATGAGCCTTAAAGAGGTGGCGCTTAATGTTGAGAATCATTTGTATCTTTTTGTGGGGCCAGCTTCGTATAGAGCTGAAAAGAATCACTCATTCAAAAAACAAGCCTCGGGAAACTTTTGCAGCCAGCCTCCACTCCTTAGTGCAATGGTTCGTGAAATTTACAAGAGAACAGGAGATATGGAATTTGCCAGAAAATCTCTGCCCGCGATAATCAAAGAACATAAGTTTTGGAGTTCAGGTATCATGATTTGAGTGATAGTTTGTCTTTCAATTTTCTTTTAGAACATAATTATGTTCGCAAATCCTTCTTTGCTTTATTTTAGTTTGTTTCAAGTAGGATTGAGTTTTTTTTCCATTTTGTCGATGTAGGAATCCATAAAATGACCATTCGGGATGCTAAAGATCGTAATCATAGCTTGATCAGATATTATGCAATGTGGAATAAACCAAGGCCTGAATCTTCAACCCTAGTACGTCATATCCTCCTCTGCAGCTGAGTAAACAAACCACTCTTTTTTTTTTTTTTTGGGTATTACTAAATGGTGGAATAAATAACCATCATAATTTATATCATTCTGGCTCTCAGGACAAGGAATTGGCTTCAAATATCACAAGTTTTCCGGAGAAACAGTGCTTTTACCGTGAGGTTACCTCAACTGCCGAGTCGGGCTGGGATTTTAGTTCAAGATGGATGAGGTTTTGTTTCAGTATATGCAATTCTTACCTCTTTGTGTCATTTCCTATTTAGTTTGCTTCAAGTGTTGTCCATCAAAAAGATGGAAAAACATATATATACAAATACATATATATAAATATTTCCTTTTGCAGAAATCCTTATGATTTTACAACACTGGCTACAACATCAATCTTACCTGTAGACTTAAATGCTTATATACTTGGGGTATTCCTCGATCCTCGGAGCTCCTTATCAAAACAGCCTTGAAACCTTTTAAACGAGTAATGTGGCAATATCCACATTCTATTGAATTTGTTTATTCAGATGGAGCTGGATATTGCCTTCTTGGCAAACAGTACAGGGGATTGCAGCGTCTCTCAACGCTTCAAGAAAGCTTCTCGTGCAAGAAAGAAGGCAATAGAATCTGTTTTCTGGAACGCGGAGAAGGGACAATGGTTTGATTACTGGCTAAGCAATAGCAAGTGCAAAGTATTGTGTACTAGTTTTAACATTTCTTTTTCCTATTTGCTATGTGATGGTCATCTGAATTTTTCTGATTTATTTTACTTTGACACTAGGGTGTTCAAAAATGGAAAGCTTGGAATCAGAATGAGAAGACATTTGCTTCGAACTTCATACCTTTATGGATTGAGTCATTCCACTCGGGTTTGTGATTATTGTTCTCATTATTAATTTTGTTTATCTGTGAAATGAACTTTGAAGCTCGAAAATTATGTTAAAACTCTGCGTAACTCGAATTTCCTGTTGGAGATTGAAAGGCCTTGACAAGTTGTAGTTGAAAGAGAAAATAGGACAACTTGTATTGATTTGATCTTATTATCTTCCAACTTCTTGTAAGAAAATTTTGATCTCGAGGCCACAACTATACCGTAATCCAATGAACTACGAGGGAACTATGAATCAATTTACGTGGCGTTAGCTATAAGAATTAACTTGTAGATTTGGAATCTGAACTGATTACTGCTAAGATACCTTTCTCTGCATATTCCATTAGAACACTTCAAATGAATACCTTTTGTGTTATGATTCAATGCATACCGAATGATTTTATGTCTGTCCAACAAGTAGATGCTCATCTAGCGCACAAAGTCACGAGAAGTCTTCAAAGGTCGGGTCTGGTTCACGCTGCCGGTATTGCTACATCTCTCACAAACTCAGGACAACAGTGGTTAGTGAACAATTGAATCTGGAGAGAGTTTCCTTAGTACAACCTTAGTTATCTTCACAATTGTATTTCACTTTATTTGACTTGTAAACAGGGACTTTCCGAATGGTTGGGCTCCAATCCAACACATGATTATCGAAGGTTTGGCAAAATCCGGAGTAAAGGAGGCAAGGTTAATGGCAGAGGATATCGCTATGAGGTGGATCAGAACCAACTATGTTTGTTTCAAGAAGACAGGAAACATGCATGAAAAATACAATGTGGAAGAGTGTGGATACTTTGGAGGTGGTGGTGAATATGTGCCTCAGGTCTTGCTCTATCGTAATTTCATTTTTTTTTTTCCCTTAATTTTAACCCTTTTCTTAGTTTCCCAAAAAAAAAAAAAAAAAAAATTGATGTGTAGATATCTGTTAGGTCCTAATAGCTGACTTTCTCAACCTGTCCACGCAGATATGTAAAACTGTGAATAATAATCTGTTTACTTGGATAAACAAATTGCAATGATCAACATTAAAATAATAATAATAATCACAACCACAGGCGATAAAAAGAGAATGATTCAATAACTTAAACTTGAAGTGACATATATATATATTTTTTAAATACTCATCTAGAAATTGAAATTTATGCCATTTTTGAAGTTATGATCAACTTTTTTTATTTTGGAAATTTTGCAATGTGCAGACTGGTTTTGGCTGGTCAAATGGAGTAGTATTGGCGTTGTTAGAAGAGTTTGGCTGGCCTGAAGACCTAAGCATTGGGTGCTAACTTGCTCAAGGAACAAAGATACATATAGCAATGTTCACACACTCCCAGTTATCATTCAATTATTAAAATAATCTCAAATAAATATAAGCTTAGCTTATCTACATGACACGTTATACATGTTTAGTGTTTGATTAGTAAATTTTAGGGAGATGTATGAAGTGAAGGTTCTAACGGCAGCATCGACGAGTAGACATTAACTTAAAACAATCTTAAATCACAGATTCAATCACGATAATCTTTTTTTATGGTGGCCTTTACAAACATATGAAGATTGGTGTGTTTTAGTGTGTGTTTGGTACACACATTTAGAGTGCATTGCATTTAAATGCAATGCAATTTTCTTCTAAATACAAAAGCATTTCATTCAAATGCCAATCACATCACGTTTTAAATCCAATACAATCACTATTTATTATTTCACTTTTTCTATTATTTTTATTAATTATATCATATATTCTCTTTCTCTCTCTTTTTTTCCTCTCTACTTTTACCCATCACATCACATATTTATTATTAAAATATAATTTAAATATTTTTCATCCAAACACACATTGCATTCAAATGCAATGCTAATACTTTTTCTCCAAATACAAATTACATTTAATGTATTACATTTAAATGCAATGCGTTCACCAAACGAACCATAATTTTTAGGATTCATTTGGGGAGTGTCTCCAAACATTTTTAGATACTTTTTTAAAAAAATTTTCTACATAATCACTATTTTTTACTATTTATATATTTAAAACTTTACAATAAACTTAAATTTTAAAATTTATAACTTTATATATAACTTTAAAAGAGATAATTTTAGTTTTAAAATAAGATTCATATTAATATTTTTTTTAATAAATTTTTAAGATTTTATATTTTTTCAATTCAAACAGTTAATTACTCAAACACATTTTTAAAAGTTTACTTTTCTTTTATATAAGAAAATATATTCAGATATTTTCCCAACCGATCCTTGGATTATCTTTTTTTGCACCGGGTACTCGGCCAAAGTAAACAGAGTTATAAAACAATCTTGGCAAAATTGCTTTTAGACACTAAACTTTCTTTACAAGACAATTATTATAGAGAGAGAGAGAGAGAGAGAGTTAATATTATGTACATCTACCCATTTATAGCGTGTTGTAGTGTTATATATATAGATAGAGAGAGAGAGAGAGAGGACACCCATTTCCTTGACAGAACATTGTTCTTTTATGTTTATATCATGTAACGATAATCATGTGTTCGTGTCTATACACTGGGCATTGGTTTCATCTTAAAATGTTAAGACGTTAACGCATTACATTTATATTGTGTTTGAATATAATGTATTAAATGTAATTTGTATTTAGAGGAAAAACATTAGCATTGTATTTGAATGTAATGTGTATTTGGGTGAAAAGTATTTGAATTATATTTTAATAATAACTATGTGATGTGATGGGTAAAAGTAAAGAGAAAAAAAGGAAAGAAAAAGAATATATGATGTATTGAATGTAATTGAATGTAATTTGTATTTAGAGGAAAAACATTAGCATTGTATTTGAATACAATGTGTATTTGGATGAAAAGTATTTGAATTATATTTTAATAATAAATATGTGATATGATGTGATTGGTAAAAGTAAAGAGAAAAAAAGGAGAGAGAGAGAATATATGATGTAATTAATAAAAGTAACAAAAAAAGTGAAATAATAAATTGTGATTATGTTAGATTTAAAATGTGATGTGATTGGTATTTGAATGAAATGTTTTTGTATTTAGAGGAAAATTACATTGCATTTAAATGCAATACTAAAAAAAGGCTTGTACCAAACATTCACTTAATTTATTAGAAAAAGTAATGTCTAATTAATGTGGGAATTTTTGTTCCTTATATTCAATAATTCCTCTCTTGAATGAAACTATCACCGTGGCTAGCCCTCTCTCAAACGTTCGTCTCAAATGTACATATAATTATATTTAGAATCTGATTCTGATAGCACTTGTTAGGATTTTAGGATTTCATCCTAAAAGGTTAAACTATTAGGATGAGAAGCTCAAGTCCTTTTTAAACCCCTTTCTAATTCCATATCTAAACAACATGGAACTTTTTGTTTGTACATAATTAATATTATATACTAATGATGCATTTGGTTATAGCATTGTATTGCATTATATTCAAATATAATATAATTTTCATTCAAATACAAAATTATTAAATTCAAATATCAATCATATCACAATTTAAATTCATATAATCATTATTTACAATTTCATCTTATTTATTATTTTTATCAATTACATTATATACTCTCTTTCTCTCTTATTTTTTTTATTCATTTTTATCAATCATATCACATACTCAATTATCAAATATAATTCAAATTCTTCTCATTTAAATACATATTTTATTTGAATACAATATAAATATTTTTTATCTAGATATGTATTATATTCAATTCATTAGGTTTAAATATAACGTTAATATAATAGTTTATCTAAATGCACGTTAAGTCTAGACATTTTTGTACATTTAAATGATGTACATTGGTGTGTTGGCAATAATGTATCCTCGTGACCTATGATAAGAACTTTCAAACCCTTTGACGTGTTGGACGTGATATTGATAAACATACTTTTTTTGGGGTTGAAGAAAAGAATCAGTTTGTCTTCACACTCTGATCAGCACCATTCAAGGGGTTTATTGAGATCACATGTGGGATGGCAACCACACACCCTAATGATGATTGCAATTAAGCAAATAATGGTAGTTTGTTTGGCATGGCTTGTTGAAAGTTAATTTTGGCTTTTTGGGTCAAATTTACTTATGAAAATGTTTGCATGAATTAGTAAAGACGCTTTCAACAAGAAGAGCTTTTAATAAAAATTAAAAAAAAATGTAACTTTTTTGTTATAAAATTGTAATAAATACACTTGTATTGGAATTTCAACAAGAGATTACAAACTTCAAAATAGAATTCTTATTACTTACAAGAAATTTTAAATTTTATTCGGATTTCATAAGCTCTTAGTACCAAACATTTTCAAGTTTTTATTTGTATTCTTCTACTGTGTTTAATATTAAATAAGCAATAGCAGTAAACCTTTTTCCGCATGCATTCTTTGAACTCTATTGGACCACAATTTCGTCATCACAGTAAAGTAGCATGTGCCCTGATTTGGTTTATAATATTCTATCAAAAATCGTGACCTACAATACACTAATTAACTCAGACGTAAAGAAGAAGGAAAAACTCAGAGAACTCAGTTGATCATCTCGTGATCTTAGGATAATTTTTCCACACTATTCTATCATTTCTTAAGAATTACGAATCTTAGCTCTATATATTATTATAGATCCAATCTAAAATGACGCGCACTTTGAATACAAAATTAAGGTAATTATGAATTCAACAAGGGCGTTTAGGTACTTATATCTCATTAACTAATTTGAATTCAACAACTAAAAGAAGTGGAATCATATTCTTGCCACCATTAGCAATATAATTGGTAGAATCACATTCTTACTACCATTTGCAATATAATTAGTAGAATCACATCACTGAAATATCATGTCAAATTTCATGATCAAGTTGCCAGCAATCAGATCAACCATTCAGAAGATTTTGTCATCATGTAAAATATGTGATGGATAAAAAATCAACAGTTCTAATTAACTATCGATATTATATTAGTTTAATGTTTTATCATGCATGACTCAATGGACAGACATCGAATACAAAGCTATAAAATTATGCAATTAAACGTTGTTGCAGGTTTAGTGAAACGATAATTCAAAAGAATTGTAACGTTGTTATGTATGAGTAGGCATATTCGTGAATACGTAATTGAAAAGACACCAAACAGAACATTACACCTTATCTCTCTACAGATGCTTTTTCCTCATCGTATCTTTGTAAGGTTGACATTTCTGAGTCTTTCCATAAATTCATGCACTGACTGGCTTATTCCAATTCCCATTCTCTTCTTCTTCTTCCTTTTTCTCGGCCTTCTTTACGCTTCAATTTCTTAACTTTTTTCCCACCCATGTCAACAATTTCCAATCTTCTCGATTCCCATTCCCATGACAATCCAGAAATCCCATTTCCACAAATCCCACCGCAATGCGGTTCTCATTCCGGACCAGTAATCCCCACAACCCCTTTGGTCACTTTCCTCCAACGATTCCAAGAAACGGCTCTCAAAACTCTGGGAAAATATGACTTCGACCCAAAACTCTACCTCGACTTGTCGTTGAAGGCCGAATTGTCGTTCGTCGAAAGGGCTTTTGATCGGCTTCTAGAAAATTCGAACGGGACGGTTTCTGAAGGGGATTTGAGCCAGTTTGTAGGGAAATATTTTGAGGGTGCAGGGGCAGATTTGGTGGGTGCGGAGACAGAGGATTTTGCCCCTGAGCCGGAGGGGTTTCTTCCTAAGGTGAAGAATAGAGAAGTGAGGATTTGGGCTTTGGAGGTTCATTCGCTTTGGAAGAATTTGAGTAGAAAAGTGTCTGAGAAGGTTCTGGAAAAGCCAGAATTTCATACTCTGCTTCCTTTGCCTCAGCAAGTCATTATTCCTGGTTCAAGGTTTAGAGAGGTCTATTATTGGGATTCTTATTGGGTCATCAGGTTAGCCCTTTTCTTTTCTTTTATTTTTTTCTTCTTCTTCTTTTATTTTTTTTTTAAATTACCAAATAAGTTGTTTTATTGTATGAAGATATTATTGATTTTATTTTTAATCGATAAAAAAAGAAAATAAATATAATTATTATATACCATATATATTATTTGTGCCTTTTTTTTTTTTTTTTCACTTCAAGTGTGAGGTCTTGCATGTAACCATACCATATAAATCTATAGGGCATATATATAAAAAGTATCAGATATTATTAAAAAGAGTCTTTTAAATTTCACCGTTACACTTGCTCCTAAGTGTCTGTTTTATATAGTCCTTTTTTTAATAAAAAGTCTTTTATTGGGTGAATAAGTAATAGAATCTTTTATGATAGCATCTCATATGGGTGATGCACATTTTTTAGAATTAAATTTGGTTAAAATGGCATCAATATTAAAAAGCTTACGAATACATGGTTTCTTATATAAATTTAAAGGTAGAAAATTAAAATCTTACTGAAAGTGCATTTTTTATATCCTACCGCAAAAATCTCGTAAAAATCACGTGGTAATATATTGTTAGCTCTGTGTAATTTTTTATTGTGAGTCTAAATGAATAGATGTCGTGAAATCATGTCCTTTTCTTGTGTAAAGAGGGAGAAGTTGCTTTGTGATTTTCCTAGTGCATGACAGTTTTCGAATTTGTTTGGAGTTCATAGTTTAAACATGCAATTAACACACTAAAATGGTTTTGTTTATAATTAGAGACAGTTGAGTTCTTGTTGACTTTTCTTTTTGTAATTTTTCCTTCCTTTTTCCTCAAAATATAGGGGCTTGTTAGCAAGTAAAATGTATGATACAGCAAAGGCAATTGTGAGTAATCTCATTTCCCTTGTGGAGGATTATGGTTATGTCCTGAATGGTGCAAGGGCATATTACACTAATAGGAGGTAATGCTCCTTTCTCTTTCCATCTCATTTACTTGAACATTTTTAATATGTTAGCAAATGAATAACTACCACATTACCATTTGGGATAAATAGAATTGGTTGTTATTATTATTATTATTATTATTATTTAAATAAAAGAGTTATAAAGATAGAGGATGGCGTATTCAGATAACTCTAAAAGACGTAGTGACTAACTGACATAATTGGGCAAACCCATTTGAAATTTTTGTACGTAAATCCCATTTGCAGCCAGCCTCCTGTCCTTAGTGCCATGGTTTGTGAAATATACAAGAGGACTGAAGATTTGGATTTGGCCCGGAAGTCCGTTCCTGCACTAATTAAAGAACATCAATTTTGGAACTCAGGTTTTATTGTTATTGTAACACTATTTCCTTTTGTTTGTTGTGAAACTACAAAAATAGTTTTCTCATCCTTGTAACCCTTTTTTTTAGAGTTTGTTTATTTACTTTTTTACTTCTTTTTTTTTTTTTCCGTGATTTGCTGTTGAAGGTCTACATGGAGTAACCATTCAGGATGGTCAAGCTTGTGATCATACTTTGAGTCGATACTACGCAATGTGGAATATGCCAAGGCCTGAATCTTCAACAATTGTATGTACTCACTCATCTGCAGGCTGCAGCTAACTAGCATGAAATTATTTAGTTGTGGAAAAAAGTTTTTGATTCTGTAATTTATTTTGTCTTTTAGGATAAGGAATCTGCTTCCGAGATCTCAAATGTGTTTGAGAAGCAGAGATTTTACCGTGAGGTGGCTTCAGCTGCTGAGTCCGGATGGGATTTTAGTACAAGATGGATGAGGTCATTTTTCCTTTTTTCTTTTTTCTTTTTTCTTATTGGATTCCATGGTCACATATAGATATGAAGAGTTTTATATTTACCATTTTTGTTTTCCTTTTTTCAGGAACCCCGCAGATTTTACAACATTGGCAGCAACTTCAGTTTTACCAGTGGATTTAAATGCTTTCGTACTTGGCGTATGTATCTCTATAGCTCTTAATGCAGCAACCCTAGGGCAATTTGTCCATCAATGTGACACTATCTTTTTGTATTTGTTGATTTAGATGGAACTGGACATTGCATTCTTGGCAAAAGTTACAGGAGATCACAACATCTCCGAGCGCTATTCGGAGGCTTCTCAAGAAAGAAAGAAGGCCATAGAATCTGTGCTTTGGAATGCAGAGATGGGACAATGGAATGATTATTGGCTCAGCAATTGCAAATGCAAGGTGCACACACACACACACACACACATGAAAGTTACTTGAAAATAATCTTGCAGTTGTTTTAATTTTGTCCATTTGAACTAAGGGAGCTCAAACATGGAAAGCTGAGAACCGGAACCAAAAAATATTTGCTTCCAACTTCATTCCCCTGTGGATTGAGTCATTTCACTCAGGTTTGTGTCATTTTGAATGTTGCTCATCTAGCATCAATTCTTTCCCACTTCTTGCATGATCTCAATCTGATCGAACTTGGGCCAACCTAGCTTGAGCCCAACCCACTCTCAGTCCATCCAGGCCCAAGTTTGGACTGATAATGAGAGTAAGCTGATTTTTGAAGATTGGCTTCTTTAGGGCGCAGTTATGGTAGATAACCACATTGGCAAGCCCAATTTTCCTAACAGAAGCATAAAAGCCTTAAAAACATTTTGGTGCAAGAGAGAGTTTTAGATTGGCCACTTGGCCTTATGAGGTAGTCATATAATTTTTTTTTTAATGGGATTTTTGAACTTTAAACTTTTTTTTTTAATTTAATATTATAATGAAAAGTCCGGGATTAGAACACTAAGGTGTCATTTGATAAAAAAATTGTATTTTAATTTTACTCAAATACAGTATAATTTTACACCAAACACAAATTTTGCAACAGTGTTATGAAAACAATTACTATTTAAAATGTTTTTAAAACAATCACATTAACTTTTTAACTCCACTATTTATCCCTACTTTTATCAATCACATCAACTTTTCAACTTTAAAATACTTTTCATCCAAACACACATTTCATTCAAATACAAAACAAATATTTTTCAATCAAATGCAACATTCAAAAAACAAATTTCATTTAAATACAATCAAAATACAATGCGTTTACCAAACGTCCCCTGAACTACACGCTAATGTACCCAACCAGTTGAGCTAGCCCCAAATTTGAACTTTAACCCTTACTATTGAAGGCTAGGTGTAAATTTTTCGCTAAACTGAGTCTGCAACCAGTAGCCGTATATACAATGTTGTAACATTCTTTGTTGTCTCCTATCCTCATCATAAGGAAGTGGTGAAGACACTTAGAAAATAACTTTAATTCATTCCATAAGTTGATGAAAACTGATTAATGATTTTCCGTATTCTGTTACATATGAAGATCCTTTTCTGGTGGACAAAGTCATGGGAAGTCTTCAAAGTTCGGGCTTACTTTGTGCTTGTGGAATAGCAACATCCCTGACAAATTCAGGACAACAATGGTAACTAGTCCAAATCATGTGAAAAATTTGAACGTATACCAGACAACAACTGTCCATGGCCTAACAAACTTCGTAAAAACGTAGGGACTTTCCGAACGGTTGGGCGCCAATCCAACATATGATCGTAGAAGGTTTGGCAAGATCAGGATTGAAAGAAGCAAAGAAATTGGCAGAGGATATTGCAGTGAGGTGGATCAGAACCAACTATGTTGCCTACAAGAGAACAGGAACTATGCATGAGAAGTACAATGTGGAAAAGTGTGGAGACTTTGGTGGGGGTGGTGAATATGTGCCTCAGGTCTGAATCTCTCATTCTAATCGTTTCTTAATGCCATCATCTTTTGTTATTTATTACATAATTTGCTAGAAAATTGATATCTGATTTTATTTTATTTGTTGAAATGTAATGTTGCAGACTGGTTTTGGTTGGTCCAATGGAGTGGTTTTGGCATTGTTGGAAGAATTTGGATGGCCAGAAGACAGAGCAATTGACTGTTAGACATGCTAAGGAATTAAAGATGGGAATATTCGCAAGCTGTTATTTATTGATTATTGTATTTGTAAAATATTCTCAAAGTTTATTTGCACTTTGCAGAAAATGTAAGTTCAAAGTATCTTCGTTTTCGCAGTATTAATTGCAAGTTACGTGATCTAAAAATTTGTGTCTCTTCCTTCAAATGAGCTCATATAATTTGTTCGAAGAAGTTTTCATGTAAATTTTAACAAACTTCATAAATTTATCTGTATCTCTTCTTTCAAATGAATTCACGTAATTTATTCGAAGAAGTTTTTACGTAAATTTTAAAAATCCTCCTAAATTTGAGAACATTTTGAAACACACTATTAAATTCAACGTGTAATTTTTCAAAATTAAAACTTTTGGAATAACTTTCCAATCATAAATAGTTCAGTCGAGTTCAGAGGATGGATGTGCCAAGTAACTTTCAATGTTTTATATATGCTAGTTAGTATTTTCTTTCTAATTATTGCATCACAATATTTGTGAATTCCAGGAGTTTCTAAATGTGGGTTCATTTAGGTGCTTGGGGCAAGTAGAACAATTAGTGCTTTTGCCATATCCAAATATTCATTAAATCCTTGTTGTCTACTCTAGTACTTAATCTCACATTTAATCAAAAAAAAAAAAATCAAATCAAATCATTGTTTCATGTCTTCTCCTGATCATCATCATCTTATCATAATCTCAATAATTTACATTACTGTTACCATTATTAGTGTCACGATTAATTATGGTTGTTGATGGTCCAAACTAGTTAAGTGATAAGGGTGGTAAAATTATATATATTCTGCATGCAGATATCCAAGACGTGTAATTGGTGGGTTTTCAACCTCCATTAAATGTTGACTGGTAATTTAGTATTAGGAATAATATATTTGTGATTAGGACAGAAAGTTTGGTATGCTTTTTAAGCAGCAACCGCTGATTGAGAGATCTTTCATTGCACAACAACATATATATATATATATTATATGTGTGTGTCTATATATATATCTATGTTCCTAAGCTGGTGGAGTAAGTTCTGGCAAATACTAAATGGGATCATATCAACATCTTAACTAATGGCCTAACAAAAAGATTAACCACTATTTATTATTCACAGAAGAATTTACACAAGCTATTGGATCATACTCCAACTCATATATATATATATAAGTATACTTGTTACTCTCATCTTCTGTGGAAGTATTGACGTCACAAAAAGATTTATGGCCGATGAAGTGGGTGGTGGGTTAGTGTCAGATAGATATGTATATACTCATTCTTTTTCTTAGCCATTGATAGATTCCCTAACTTGATAGAGATGATCACCATGCACTCTCTAATTAAAAGCTATACACACACACATATAAATATATATATATATAGATATGCTGAGATTAGAATTTTTTTTTTCTTTAATTAGTTCTTTTGTGGAAAATGAGGATATATAGAAAGCCAAAGCTTACAACTCATTACACGCACAAAATGACACTACTCATGGACAAAGGCACAGATCCTTGAGGAATCAATTGGATTCCAAGTTCTGATACCATTTTCATTTGGGCCACTTCAGCTCTTAATCTAGTCGCTAACGTAACAAACTTCAATTCAATTAGATGGTTGTATCAAGCTTGGAGACAATGAAACATATATTATTGTATCTCCATATTATAATGGATTTCTCATGTTTTTGTTATGTTTTAAAACTTTGTATCACTAATCATAACTATATCTTGACTGTTAAAAAAAAAAAAATTGTTTTCCTTCATTTAAAAAGAAAACATGTTTTAAAATCCTTGAATGTACCAACTTGATTATGGTCCATAAAATCCTAGCCTTTATTATAATTTTTATGATTTATGAAGCAAGAAAATATCACCTAGTTAACTGATCCTTAAGACAACTTCGGACACTGACCAGGCTAATTAAGGTTAAAAAAAAAAAGATAAATAGTTAAAACCATTTAATTGGTGTTTGAAGTATAAAAATATTTAATCTTATTATAATTACCGAATGTTGTTTTTAAGAGCTGCGGACACATGTCATCCCTGACGTCAATTTGAGGTGCCCATAGTTTCCTTTTTCTTTAATTTCCTCATAATTAATATCCTTTCTCTTCTTTTGGTGAAGTTGTGAAGAAATGCATCCTTGTCGTTTAATGAATGTTTTATAATGTGACAACCTTGTTCCAAAAGAAAGAACCCTCCTCAGATTGATATATATATATATGATTATAAATATATATTCAATTAATTTGACAAAAAAATATTTTCTTTTGTGGGGTGGGAGAGAAATGATTAGTCTCATCAAACCAAAGATAATTTAGACCAATAGATTGCGAAAGTGAAGCCCTATTTTTAAGGGGAAAGAAGTTCCCCTGCAAAGATTCGAGACACCCACTAGAACGAGTGGCAATCATTGAGTATTGGTAGTATTCAAATCACACCCTTTCATTAATTAATTAATCTCTATGCTCTTTTTTATAATCCAAATGGGGTTGTTTATAATAATATTTATACATGTTTGTGTATATATATATTTGATTGGGAAATGAGTAAGTGGAAAGTAATGACTTAGACGCTCCAAATTTCACCTTAGAATATAAATTTAGTATAGTACCCTTTATAGGATTTAGTCTTCTTTCCAAAATAAACCAATATCTTTATTAGTCAAATAGAGTTGGCGAACTAACCAAAAACAATCCCAAATTGTATTTATATATATATATGTATATATATATATAGAGAGAGAGAGAGAGAGAGTTGTATGATTAACATAATGACATAGGAAATCCAAGGTTTGATCTGATGGGGTGTATCATATATAGGAGACAAATGAGCATGTATATAAAAGAAGCCTTTTAGGCTACTAGCTAGGCGCCGTATATATCAAGGGAAAGTCTTATAGGAGTATGATATTAGTCATATGTATAACAGGCTAGTAAATCAAGCATGAATTTCTAAGCAGCTTGCAAGTCAAGAAAATATGATCTCTTTCTTGATTACAATCTGGATATTTAGGAATCATCATATCAAATATTGATGTTGCTATTTTGGCTGGCTTTCTTTTGCTTTACCTTAATAAGGGCACAACTGAAAGTACCTGATTAAACTAGAAAAACCTGAAAAATTAGAACTTTATCCTTTCTTCCTAGAATAGAATAAAGGAGGTTTTTGCAATGAGCATATTATCCCAGAGATTTTGTGAGTTTGGTATTATAAATTTTTTAAATCAATTCATGGAAATTCGTTTGCCATTTTGCAATTTAAAAAATAAATATCTAACGTAGTTACCACCTTCTATCCAAAAACAAATATATATACATAGATGCAATATATATTTTTATGTGGTATATCAAAAATAAGTGTAGAGTCAACTATATGTTGTTTGATTTTATGCCCTAGTGTATAATACTATTTCAAGTGTTATGTAGCTAATCCTAACAAATATTGTACATATCTCGTGTTTATATTGCATGATAACTTTAAATTTTACGAAAACAGTTCCACTAAATTATTATGTGCAAAATGTTTTAATTTTAAAGACGATAATAAAGAGAAAATTGTGCATTTATTAATTTCTAAAAATTTTCAAGTGATTTATGTGATGGACTCGTGATTTAATAAGCTTCAAAAATCCATCATTAATTTTAAAGACAAACCAAAACTGTTTAAAAAATGGATACAAAACATCTCAAAACTTATAGTTCACGGATTAACAACATCAATAACCCTAAAAATAACTGCTGAAAATATTTTTAGCAAAGGTTCCAAGATTTTTAATGAGATTATATATATATATTTACTCTACTTAAATTCCTAACATCACGACTAATATAATCTAGTGATGAAGCCCTTGAACATTCTCTCATTTCCCATTTTTCCTGCCACGTTCATTGCATATACATAATTTCTCTTTCCATGCAAGAGTAACTAAATGTTCTATAACGTTCTAACTAATCACATGCATGCCTTCGCTTAATCACATGCCTGTGTTCAAAACATTCAAGAATTGGACTTTAGAGGCACACACACACACACACACACACACACACATATATATATATATACAAGCACAAACACATATGTATATATATATATATATGAAAATATATATACATATACATGCATATAGTTTATCTGTTAGAATATGGGGTGTGGGGGACAATGGAGAAAACATTATTATCAGGCAAAGGTCTCTTCCTTTAAGATAGCAATTAGGATAAGAGTCATGCATAGCAAAGATCGATATATATCATTCAAAAGCAAAAGGAGGTGGTTGACAAGGTGTCAGCAATGTATATGATCAGACAATAGGATAAATATATAAAGAGAACACCTTTTTTTGCCCATCCTTTCAGCAAAAGGGGTAGCAACAAAAACAGAAGATTAAAGAAGAACATCGATATGTGGAATGGAGGAGATCAGTATACTCCAGTGTTTATTATTTTTAAAATAAGAGAAATTCATAATCTTTAGTGTTTCTCTCTCTCTCTCTCTCTCTCTCTCTCTCTCTCTCTCTTTGTGCTTTTTTTTCCCCTTAAAAACTGTGAAGTTCTTTTCTTGTACTGCCACAACTTCTTTGCTGGAAGAATCTATGGCTTGGTCAATATCTTCCCCATGTGCAGCTTAAAAGAAAACTCTTGTCCTACCACATAATGTTGGGATTTAATATGTGTAATTACTGTCGAGTGTCAAGCCATTATTAGCCAAAATATTGGATACATAACTCACACACACACACACACACTCACTCTTACATACATAAATATATATATATATGTATGTATGTATGGCTTTTTCTAAGAAGGTGGTTTAAGTTCGATATGGATTCTCAAATGAACCCAAATAGAAAACAAGAAGGAAAATAATTTAAAAATAAGACTCTAGACAACCAAGATCTACCCAATTCACTGGCAAATTAACATCCATGCATATCCTAATATATTATCTTCCGACGACCAAATTAGATAGTCAAGTCCATGTTATAGTTGTTTTAATTGTTAGTATTCTTAATTGCAAAATGTGTGGTGATGATTTTCAGCATAAATACTACTAAATGACTTTCTTGTTCTTCCTTTTTTTTTTTTTTTTTTCACACTTCTAGACAAAACGATACCAATCTTATTCATTTATATATATTATATGTATGTTTATGTATATACATATACCTAAATGACTTTTTTTCTTAACACTTCTAGGCAAAACGATACCAATCTTTTATATATATATATATATAAAGTAGGAAGATTACGCAGCAGCACAAAAATATAATGAAAAAACTAGTATGGATTGTATCAAAATCTTTGTATAGAAAAATGGAGTTGTGGAGGAAAGAATATGATGTCACAAGGGTGGGGGGCCCTGGGGCTTTTATAAGTGCTCCAAAAAGCTGAAATTTCGTGACTTTTCTTTTTTTCTTTTCCTTTTATAATCCCCCTTTTGGCTAATAATATAAAGGGCTTACGTACCCTTCCTTTTTTTTTTTTTATTTAAATCTAAAACTATGACACACCTCAAAACCAAACGTGCCCTAAGAAATTATATAATTTTCTTGCTCAATTATGAGTTTGTTACATTTTTCAGTTCGAAGCTCAAGGGGAAAAGGTGTCCTTATAATATTCATAATCTCGCTGTTCTTGGATGTTAAAGAACAACTCCGCCATGTATATATCGTGCTTATGACCACTAAATCCATGACTATAAAGTGATTATTAATAATAGGATACCTTGTATTAGTTGTTTGCATTACTAAAATAGTGGTTATTAGTGGTTATAAAATCTATTAATAATTTCACATCTGACTCCACCTAAAATAGTCACCTAAAATTATAGAGTTCGAATTTCCCAAGTTCAAAAAATTAAAAAAATAGTGATTATTAAATTTTTTTTATTGCCAAAAATTAGAGAACGTTGTATATTGTTTACACTAAAATAACCAACCCAACTCTAGCATATGCAAATTTATAAGATAGAAGATTAATTATATACATCCAATTCTATTTAGGCTTGTTTATTAGATGAACTGATTCATACTAGCTAGCTATGAAAATATATATTTATACTATACACCTGCTTTTTAAAATGTATGTATACATATATATACACACACGCATATAATTTGTAGAATATGACTTCTAAACCTACATTTATTTGTTTGATCAAGCTCAATCGAGATACGAGAATTCAAATGTAATAGTTTATTAAACTGATTTAAAGTGGTTTTTTCAAAACAAAAGTCAAAAGAAAGAAGGAATGAAAAATATAGCAACCGCGATTTTTTTGTACCCATGCATTAAATCATCATCATGTGTTAGTTGCATTAACATGTATAAACCCAATATTTCATTTCACAATAATTTAGCGAGTGTGCTCCTAAGAACGTGGCCAACAACATGAAAAATCAATTTTTTTTAGGTGTACCCCATAATTATAACAAAAGATGCATGCATGAATTATTATTGTACGCTACACATAACAAGAGGAGTTGTTTTATGCTCAAAAGAATGGGAAAAAAAAAAAAAGAATTGTTATTTTCAACAATAAAATAAACAATATATGTTAGTTTTAATAGTAGAAAAGTTGGTTTTGCTTAAAAAAAGAAGTTTTTTTTTTCCATACGGACAACTCTTGAATTTTTTCAATTTAAAAATTTTAGTCCTTTACATTTTTTTTTCGTGGGACTTACAAATTTTAACATTATCAATTCTTTTACTCATGCCTGTTAAATTTTATTAAACAAATTTTTTTTTTTTGTTTGTAACATGTATTCCAAGGATCCTTTTTAACTTAACTTCAATTTAATTGATTAGTAATATCTTTGTTGGACTATTATGTAAAAGTTCAAGTAAAAAACTATAAAAATTAATAGACATGATCAAAAGTACTAAAGATGCCATGAATGGTTGTTTATGGAGTTGATCGTATGGTTAAGGAGTGTTTGTTTGTTAAAGAACTGTTTGGATGAAAGTTATATTTATTTAAAAAATAAATATTGTAAAAAATGATTTATTTCAATTTTTTTTATTTTTTTATTTTAAAAAATAAAAAAACTTTCATATATAAAATAAAAAAAATTTCTTTTTTAAAAATGGATTTATAAACGGGGTAAAAAGTTTTAAAAATTAAAAAAAAAAATCAGAAGAGGGAGAGTGGAGGCCGTGGGCATTAAATTGAATGGGGCTTTTTTCTTTACAATTTTACATCCCGAGGAAATGGCAGATTCGAGGCCGTGGTTGACCAACGATCTCACGTGCGATTCCCTTTGACTATTCTCACTAATATCAGACTAGCTTAGCACTTAGCTTAGCTCTTTTCCCATTTCTTCTTTATTTTGGTTTTATCTCTCTCTGCTATACACACGCGCGAGCGCGCACGCCTCGGCCGCCGTCCCCACTTGATTTTGCGTTTTTTGATTAATCGCCGACTCGTTCCCAACCAACCAACACCACCAAAGTGCTTGAGTAATCTTATCATTGATCATCACCAGCCAAAACATAGCCCATGAGGCAGCCTAGTTTAACACACGCCTTAATCCATCATTTAATCCTCTTTGCTTATGTTAATGGATTCAGATTTTCTTTCCTATCTTTAATGTCCTCAATGATGTCTAATTAATCATGCTGTAACACGATATTTAATAAATTTATATGCATTTCACAAAAAAAAAAATTGTGTAAAAAGCAGTTCAAAGTTTTAATGCCTGTTTGATTATGTTTTCGGAGACATTTTCTTTATTGGAAAAAGTTGTTTTGAAAAATATGTTCTAAAAAAAATTGTTTAAAGTGAAAAATGTAAAATTTAAAAAAAAATTTAGAAAAAAAATCAATATATATTATTTTGTTCCTCTTGAAATTCTACGTAATTTAAAAAAAATTTATTTTATTTGAACTTATATACATAAAGTTATAATCTTTTAAAACTTGAAATTTATTATAGTATTTTAGATATATAAATAGTAAAAAGTAATAATGAAATAGAAAAAAATTGTTTTGAAGACTTTTTTTTTTTTTTTTTTTTAGTCCCCAAATACCTCCTTAGTTCAATAACGTCTTGTACTACTATTGATTAGATGACACGAGTATTAAAGAAGGGATTTTATTTTATTTTACAAAAGGTTGTGTTAGGGTGAATATATGTGTTCATGTACGTATGATAATGACAAATGGATATGATAAAGTAGATGTGTGTTCATCGCTGGAGAAATATTAAAATGATATTTAAAATGGTGTGAAAATATCATATTTGAATATGGAATTAAAAACGATGTTGTGCTTTGGGATATAAGTTGAGTACTTGTACCAAATATATTAATTTGACCCTTTTTAATTTGTGTTAAATTCAGCATTAACATCAAGCAATATTACACTGAAAATACAACTAACAAGATATTAATGATCATATTATGTCACAATTATGCTCTTTTAATAGATGTTCCCACTACATAAACTCTACAGTTAATTTATTATTCTTTTCTTTTTCCTAAAACCAAATGAGTTGTTATGCCTTCTTAAAAAAATAAAAAAAGAGGTGTTATGGTTTATCTTTTTTTTTTTTTTTTAATATCACGGATTCAGTTATTATCTATCCCGTTGGTGTGTGAGTAAACTAATAAAATTGATTACGACCCTTATAAATTTGCTATTGTATTGAAAAAGAAGTATGTGATTGATAAAAGTAACGGTTCAGTTGATGATTTTCTTCCATTATTGTAGTTTCTCTTTATTTTACTTCCCCATCACAAATTAATAAATATCTCAGCTTAATAAATATCTTATTTAATCAACTTACCATTAGTCTTATTTAATCAACTTAGTAAATATACAACAAGAGTGTTAAAGAGGCACCGATAATAATATCCAATATTACTTATTAATTAAAAAGAATCTATAGATTCTATTAATACTGATAATATTAAATATCATTTGTACACTTAATTCATATTTAATAAAATTAATGTTTCTTAAACCGTATTATTTTTTTCCTTTTTAAATCTAAAAAATATATAAGTCTTAATGCTTTATAAATTAAATTTAAAATAAAATAAAAATTTGAATCGAAAGTTGTTGATTTAATTATAATTTTTATTAATTTTTTTAAAAAATAAAATTTTAAATGTAAATCAATAAAATAAACCGGAGTTAAGATTCTAACTATTTATTTTAAAATAAAAACATACATAAAAGTATCAACAAATCATATCTACAACTATTTCTATCGAATGATTCTGGGTTACTGGATCATACAACCATCGTTCTTGGTTAAAGAAATGATTTGTAAATATGGTTAGTCAAATCTGAGCCGATTCGACTTGAACTTGGGGTGGCAAATACAAATATATGCCAGTATCTTCACCCACCGATTAGACACCCATCTAAGTTCCATTATTACAAACATAATCAATTTGATTATGATCAAACCACCATCTTTTACGATCCCTGTTTCAATCAATCAGATTAAATTATTCCATCATTAAACATAAACGAATCCCCCTCAGATTCATCTTATCCTAGAGGCTAACACTAGCCATCTTTTTATATTTCCAAAATTGCAAAAACAATAAATCTTCACTTCCAACAATAAAAAATAAATAATAATAATAATAAAATATTTAAATAACATGTTATATTTATATTATATTTAAATATAATATTTATTTAAATAAAGAATATTTAAATTATATTATATATAATGTGGTGAATAAAATAAAAAATAAATAAATAATATAATTTGATAAAAATAATAAAATAATAAATAATAAATATATTAAATTTAAATTATAATATAATTAATATTTATATATTAAAATAAAAATTATATTGTATTCAAATTTAAATAAACTATAAATATAATAGAAAATAAAAAACGCCCTCATTATCTTCGTACATTGCCGATCACTGACAAATATGTAATCCTTTCCCTCTCTGTCCTCGAATCTCTCTCCACCACTAAAGTAAAAAAGAAAAGTACTACTATATATAACTCAAGCTAATCCCTTCTTCTTTCTTTCTCACCCGGAAGAGCAGTACCGTACTAAAACGCAGCTTTTTCTCTGCCGTTTTGCCTCTCCCCCACCACAGCCCCACCCTCCAGTCCACCGCCACGTTTCGACTTTCTCTCTCTTGTTTCTCTCCCCTCTTCTCTTATCTTCTCTGTGGTTAGGTTTTTAATGCAAAGCGGAGCAGTGTAGCTAGGGCTGTGTGCCTCCTCTGCGGCGCGGTTAATGCTAAGCGGCGTAGAGCGGAGAGAATCTGACAATTGTCAGACACCTCTAATCGTTCCTGTTTCCTTCTTGTCGCGCCAAGAACTTACCTGTTTCCGTTCTCCGTGAAAAAAAATAATAATAATAACTTCGATATTGTTTCCTAGTCAACGTTGTCAAATCACTCGCAGGCTAATATTCTTCAAGAGAATATATCCGTATATATATATATACATACACATATATAATTGAAAAGCAAGAGAGAGGGAGAGAGAGAGAGAGAGAAAGAGAGCGATGCTGGAATCGGTGAAGTACCTGATCGGCTCCGTCGGCGCGAGCGGCTACGGCTCGAAGTCCACCGCCGACGAAGTCACCGAGGTTTCTGATCTGCGATCGGCGACGGCGATCATCACAGGTGAGAAATCGTGACCGTTTGATTGTTGTGATCGTTTATGGAGTTTGTTAACGTGTTTGGTGGTTTGGTTTTGGCTTAGGCGCTACGTCGGGGATCGGCGAGGAGACGGCTCGTGTGCTGGCGCGGCGAGGCGCGAGGCTGGTCCTGCCGGCTCGGAGCCTGAAGGCCGCGGAGGACGCGAAGGCGCGAATCGCGTCGGAGTGTCCGGACGCGGAGATCGTCGTCATGGCTCTCGATCTCAGCTCGCTCGCTTCCGTTCGGCGCTTCGTCGCGGAGTTCGAGGCTCTTGACTTGCCTCTCAACCTCCTCATGTAACTAACAAGTCCTCTCTCTCTCTCTCTCTCTCTCTGTTTGGCTGGCGAGAAAACTCGAGAACAGCTTTTATCTCACCTTTTCTTTTTTAATTACGGTTTCAGTAATAACGCCGGAAAGTTCGCACACGAGCATGCGATTTCGGAGGACGGAATCGAAATGACCTTCGCCACTAATTACTTAGGTAATTAAGTGATTAATTTACTCATAATTTGTGGAACGAAAAAGAATATAGAATCTATTTATTTTCATTTTATGGTTCTTCAAAAAAAAAATTTTTTTTTGCAGGCCATTTTCTAGTGACGAAGCTCTTGCTGAAGAAGATGATCGAGACGGCGAAGGAGACCGGAATCCAAGGCCGAATCGTGAACGTCTCGTCGACGGTTCACGGCTGGTTTTCCGGCGATATGCTCCAATATCTCCGCGAGATAAGCCGAAGCAGAAGGTGAAATAAACGGAAACGAAATTATCAGAAATCTAACTAATTTATTTAATTAATTACCTTTTATCTAATGTTTAATGTTTAATCCAGCCATTACGATGCGACACGTGCATATGCACTGTCGAAGCTCGCCAATGTCCTGCACACCAAGGAACTTTCTGGGAGACTTCAGGTTGCTCATTAGAAGACAAAAACTTTGTTAAGGAGTAATTAGATAAAAAAAAGTGAATTTTGTTTTCTTTCATATTTTTATTTTCTTCTTCTTCTTCTTTTTCTTTTTTTAATTTATCAATAATGTTGCATTTTTTTTTTTGGGGTAGGAAACTGAGGCAAATGTGACTGTAAACTGTGTCCATCCAGGAATAGTTAGGACCAGACTCACCAGAGAACGTGAAGGCCTAATCACAGGTTTAAAGTCATTTCTTAACTAATTGATTTTTAAAAAATTTATATTTTCGACTGGATTAATTTTCGTCAATTGAAAATGGTGTAGATTTGGTGTTCTTCTTGGCTTCCAAGCTCTTAAAGACAATCCCTCAGGTAACAAAATTTGTATGTCCAAACCATTCAATACTGTGTTGTAAATATTTTTTCCCCAAATGTTATAGGGAATAGTATAACTTTAAAAACTAAAAAAATAAAAAATAAATAATCTACCCTTGAGTCTTAATAAATTTGTTATTTATTTCAACAATTTGGAATCTAATATTTATTTCTTTTCTTTTTTTTTTAAGTATCCAATAATATAAATTTTTTGGATAAATCTAATTAGTGTTTGATTATATATAATGTGAATTTTAGTTAGGACTTGTGAGTTATAAATATTATAAAAACTTTTTTTTAAATTTTTTTTCTTTTGTTTTTCATAATTGTTATTAATTTAGGCTGCGGCGACTACTTGCTATGTTGCCACGAATCCGAGGCTGACCAACGTGTCTGGGAAGTACTTTGCTGATTGCAACGAAACGTCGCCGTCTAAAAGGGCTTCCAACCTAACCGAAGCGGCTCAGCTGTGGACTGCCTCTGAAATAATGGTTTCCAGGGACCCCAAATCAGTTCTTCACGAGGCACAAGCAAAGTAGAAAAATAGATATTTACAAAACAAAATATAGATGTAGAAAAACAGTAACCACATATATGGCTTAGATATATATATGTGATAATTATCTTTGTTGTTAAAAGTAAGCGGTTTAATTAGTTTTTCTTAGAGAGAGAGAGAGAGATAGCGCCTATATATGAAGAAACTAAAACCTAGCTAGGAAGGAGGGATATTTCCACCAGAATATACAAATGTAGACAGCTTTGAATATAGTAGCGTTTAGTAGTATTGCATGTATGATGGTAAAAGATATATATATATATATATAGAGGGAGAGAGAGAGAGAATATTAAATATAAAGGAGGGTTTGTGTAGTGTTTGTATAATATTGACAATTGTGCACCTGTTCTGAATTTTGTTGGTACTTGTAAGCTGTGCTTCTATATATGCAAGTTGTTTCTGTTCGTTGTTTACTTGTAAGCTATACTTCTTTTTTGTTGGACTGATGATATTATCGTACAATGATATTAAATAACCGTGGAACAAAATTTGAGTTGATATATATATATACACACACACACACATGTATATTCGGTTTGCTTGGAGAAAAAAGTGCTTGGAAACCCTAGTTGGGTATATTTCTTTTTGGCATATATATTAGTGGTATAGTACACACACTAATGAATAAATAATATTGGTTTAATATTTCTTTATATATGGGCAATTTATCGCTTGATATGTTTTTATTTAATAATAGAAAATATAAGGAGAACATAAGTGGGCATTAATAAAAAGAAAAAAAACAAAAAAAAAAGCGGGCAAATTAAGAAGATGGGTCGGTTAGTGCCATGTGGTAGGTTGATTTTTGAAGAGTATCTTCGGGTTCTGAGTGATGATATGGGGCCGACTAACATGCCCCTGGGTTCCATGGAGTCCAATGCACGCGTTTAAGGAAAGGAAGATCAAGAGAATCCTTTTCTGATATGTACAGTATCCCGGGTCTTTAATTATTCATCACTGCAATCATAAATATATTTGTATATTTATAATACATAAATAATATATACATTTTTTAATGAGGGGAGTCAAGTGTCCTAGAAGGGAACATTATCACCGGTTAGACATGAAATTTATCACTGGTTAGACATGAAATTTTAAGTTGAAGTTATTTGATTTTTGAAAAACAAATTAAAATTTATATACAGGAATAAACCTAAAAAATCTGGTTTAAAAATGGAATTCGAAACGCATTCTAGTATTTGGGTATGTAAAAATTCAAGTAGGTTAAGCTTTATCAAATTAGAGCATTGCAATTATGTTGAAAAGGTTTATGGTTGTCTGGTCTCTTAGTTATGTCTCACGTAAAATATGTTAGCTTTAGCAACTTTGTTAAAACCAATATTTTATCTTTTAGTATCATTGAATTGTCATTTACTAGTGTACGTATTTCATATCTCTAATCCGTCCCTAAAGACACAACTCCCACCAGCTGCCATATCTCCCCAACTTGCAAGTGGCTATTATGGGCTGTAAATGCTAGATTTAAATCATAAGCCAGAAGCCCCACGAGCATGCATGGAAGACCGATGAACGTCCCTATACGTAATAGATGAAAATAGCGAAGAGCAATCTCCCTCACAAATTTTTTTTTTAATAAAATCATTTTTTTTCCGCCTCAAATATGCTCTGTGTGTGTGTGTGTGTGCGTAAGGAAATTAACCGCCTTTGGTTCGTGGTTGTTGTAGATGATCATTCAAGTAATCAAGCTCTTACAACAATAAGAATCTACGACTCCCTTGTACATCCTAACGGACAAGGAATTATAACTGCGGTCCCTTCACTCGGCTGCTGGATTATTTTCGAACAGTGTCAAAAAATCGTACCCACTAGCTGGAGAGAGAGAGAGAGAGAGAGAGAGAGGAGTTACTAATTTATTGTACGACTTTAGTAAACTTTGCTCCAATCGTACTGATTTATCCTGTTGTCGGTTTTTTTTTCTGTCAACTTTATTTTCCAACTATTTCTATTATTTCTCTCCTTTCTCACATCATTGATGATATCCTTGTTGCTGTTGCTGCTGCTGTTGCTGTTAATCTTTCATATGCTTTTGACGTCTTCGTTATGTTCACCATTTTCATTGCTAAGGTTGTTGTTTTGTTTGTCATGGTCGTCTAATGCTGATGTTGTATTTTCCTATGTGATTTTTCTGACCATCTTGTCCCAAGCTGTAAAGCGACTGTCGTTTTTTGTTGCCAATGTTGTCGTTGTTGTTCTTATTGCTTAGTCGTGGTAATGTCGTTCTTTAAATTGTTGTCGTTTTTATGTACCATGCATTTTTACTATGTCATTGTCTTTTGTCTTTCTAGTTTTTATACTATTTTCAATTTGTTTCATGCCCCTTTCCATTTTGCGCTGTTATCCCACTTTTATTTTTAGCTAGGTTCGTTTTTATAACGACTTAATTTGATGTCGTTTTCTATTTAATGCTGTTTTTAGCATTGTTCTCGTACCATGGCCACTGCCATTTTCTATGTCGTTTGTCAAGCAGTCGATTTTCTAAGCTTCATCGTTTTTGCACGTGTTCTCGATTTTATAGTATGTTTCATGCCATATAACGACGGTCGTCTTTACGAGGCTACAATTGTTTTTCAGCTAGTTTAGTTTTTTTAGTCACAGGGTTCAACGTAATGTGGAAAATTTTTTTTTAATCCTATTCCTACCGTTTTCTGCCGTTTTTGATGTTGCAGTTCTTCGGCCATTTCTTCTGTAATGTCGTTTTCAGGCAGTATTGGGTATTAAATTTATCCATTTTATAATGGTATTGTGTTTTTAGGCCTTTCTTTCATCGCGTCTGCTGGCTGTTATATACACACACACACACACACACACACATACATACATACATACATACATGCATACATACTTATATATATATATAATCTCTTGGTTTTCAATGTAATGTTGTTTTCTTAATGCCACCGTCATATTAAATGTAACGTCGTTCTATATTTCATGTCGTTTTCACTTATTGTCGTTTTTATTCCATAATTGCTTGTCACCTAGTATCCCGTTTGTCGACTTGCCTTGTCACGTTTGTTTTCGGGCTTTCTTCTTGTTCTCAGACCACAATCGTTTCCGAGTTCCATCCTTTTCACATATGGGGTCGTTTTCAAAAGTAATGTTATTTGATTATTCATATCGGTATACTGCTGCTGTTTTCCTCCTTCGTCGTCTTTCTCAAGCCCCAGTCGTTTTCTGAATTTTGGAGTTATGTCGTTCAACCAAGCAACGTCGTTTTCATATTTCTGTCGTCTTCTTACACGTAACGTCGCTTTCACACCCGTTGTTGCGCTTTCCTTTTAATTTATTGTCGTTTACTGAGTTTACTGTCGTTTTTCCCTTACAAGGGCAAAATGCAAAAAATGGCACCCGTACGAAGATCTCCCTGCCTAACCTAAAACCCCGCCACTTTACCAGCGCCGAACCAAAGAAGAAGAAGAAGAAAGGAAAGAAAAGAAAAAAAAAAAGTACGTAATTTCAATTCCCCCCAAAAATGGCGACCGCCATAATCCCAGAAACCGCAAAGAAGGTCTTAACCCCGGAAACCCTCCGCTCTGCCGCTAAACAGTCCGTCGGCTGCCTCGTCGTCCCCGTCCGCCTCCGTCGTGCCATCAAAAAGTACATCCGAGGTTCCCCTCGTACACTTTTTCTCTCCAAAATCGATGGCGTTTCTCGTTTTTTTTTTTTTTTTTGTTTTGGTAAAATTGGTTTTTGGGATTCCAGAGCAAGAGGACCCACACACGAGAAACAAAGTGCTGAGGCTGTCCCAGTCGCTGAACGAAATCAAGGGCGTGGACCTTCAGATATCCGCCGCGGCTTCGAAGGAGCTCGTCGACGAGGCCCAATCGAGGCGGTGGAAGATTCAGAGCTCCTATGGCGATATTGGTCTCTATTACAGAGACGACCAGGCCATTGCTTATGTCGCTTCCCGTATGCCCGCCGTCTTCTCCGCCTGCTACAGAGTTCTCTCCGAGGTAGCTACCTTTTGGAATTTGAATTTGGGTATATGAGAAAATCATGAATTATGGTTTTGATTTTAAGTTTGGTTCATTAGTGGAAGGGATTTTGTGTGTGTGTGTGTGTGTGTGTGTGTGTATTTAAAGAAAAGATTTTTGTCTTAAATTATGATGTCCTAAGTCTGGATTGATGAGTGAATAATCCATTTGGTTTGGAATTTGGAAATTGAGTATTTGAGAAGTACATTGATTTAACGAATATAGCAGCTGGAAACACCGACCGAGATGTGTTGAGTGTGTTTGGTAGCAGAGAAAAGTGGAAGGAAGGTGAGGGGTGGAGGGAATAGTGGAATAATTTTGACATTCATGATTGTTTGGTAGGAGAGAAAAGAATAAGGAAGGTAAAAGGAGAGAGACTCTAAATCCTTTAAAATATCCCAATTTGATCTCTCCTAGATTGGAGAGATTATTGGAGGGATTGCATACCAAACATTATAAGAGAAAGGACCTTCCTTTTCTTTCTCATTTCCCTTACCAAGGTGATGTATCACTTCCTCCTTTATATTTTCTGTCCTTCGTACCAAACATACCCTAAATCCTTCCCTAGTCAACGAGTTGTGCCACATTGGAACATGGTCGCCGATAGGTAGAAATAGGTTAGGTCCTTTCTGTTCCATTGGAGGGATTGGGCCTTTGAATTTTTTCTATAGACAAAGTGAATGGGGGGTAGGTATTGGATCGCACTGATGATATCTTTTTCTGTTTGGCAAAATATCTAATATATATATATATATCATCTGGTACATGTAAAAATGTGTTTGGTTGTAGTTTTTGATGGGGAGAGTTTTGATGGATGGAAAGAAGAGGGGCAAAATGGATGTTAAAAGGAAATAACATATGGATCTGCTGGAAGCAATAGTATTTTTGTTTTCAACTTTCACTTTATAAAATGGATTTGACCACATACTGTATTTGAAAAAGAGGATACTACAAGCATATTCGGACCCCCCATTTTTTAGCACTTAATTCATATTCATAAATCTCAGTTTGAATACTGAACAAAGCGCACTTGGCTTTGTATTCTTTCCTTTAGAGCCATTGAGTTTGGAAATTGCCTCATATTTTGTACAAGTTTCTGCAAAAATTATGCACTTTTCAATATTCAGGTTCGCAGAAGACTACCTGGCTTCTCTCCATCAACCGTGTTGGATTTTGGTGCTGGCACGGGTTCAGCCTTGTGGTAAACTCATAAATACTTACAGAACACCATGCATATTGTATTGGGCCATTACAATCTCTGAATTTACTTAGTTTGAATTGGATGTCACAGGGCACTACGAGAAGTATGGCCACATTCCTTGGAGAAAGTTAATTTAATAGAGCCATCCCAGTCAATGCAGCGCGCAGGCCGGAGCCTTATACAAGGTCTTAATATCTTTTTGATTGATCAATTTCCTTCGAGATTTCTAGCCAAAAAAATAAAAAAACTCCTTTGAGATGATAGGGATTATAAAAGATGCAAAGAGTTAATAGGAAATAGAAGGGGTTAGTTAATGGTGAATGTATCGTCATCAAAAGAAATGGATTCGCCTACATGACCGTGTTGCCATTACAAATGAGGTTATGATTTATTGGGATAGAAAGTTGGATCTTTTAAACAATCACTTTTGTAGTATTTTCTTGGCATTATATTTTCATCTTTTCAAGTTTTGTTTGGCTTTTCCAATGTTTTGAATTATTCTTTTCTTTCAAAGTCCATGCGACAAAGTTTTTTTCTTGATGAAGCAAATTTCTGACAGTTATATGGTACAAAATTTAGGTCTGAAGAACTTGCCACTTATTCATAGTTATGAGAGCATTGAAGCTCTATCAAAAAAAATTAGAAAGTCAGAGAGAAAACATGACATTGTGATTGCAGTAAGTTGTTTATTATCTTTACTTTTTATTTTCCATTTATTCACTCCGTCCTTTCTGCTTCAAGCTCATTGATCTTGTACAATTAATTCTGTGTTTTGGATATATGTGGCCTTTTTACTGGTACTGATTGATTGTTTCTTTGTTTCTTTCTTTATGGTAAAGTCTTATGTGCTTGGAGAGATTCCATCTTTCAATGACCGAATAACTATAGTGCGCCAGCTTTGGGAACTCACACAGGATGTTCTGGTATATTTTCAGCCTTATCATAAAATTCCAATTTCCAAACTTTACATTATTATTAAAGGAAAGAATGTGTAAATCATGCATGTCATGATGTGTTTTATTTTTAGTTTTTTGTGTCGTTATATTTTATAGGTTTTGGTTGAACCTGGAACGCCACAAGGATCTAGTATCATATCTCAAATGCGATCACATATATTGTGGATGGAGAAAAGGGTAAACAGTACTTTGCTAATCTGTTTGTAGAGAATATTTTTGTTTTAATTTTCGATGTCGTGTCTATAATCATAATCTTTTTACACTGTGTATAACATTTTTTTCATGATTTCTTAGAAATTACGGAAATTAAAAGCCAAAACCAGTGAAGCTTCCAAGGACTTGGTGGATCCAAAACTTGGTGCATATATAGTTGCTCCTGTGAGTATAATAGCTCCTCACCTTTATTTTTCTCTCTCCTTTGTCCACAGCCAAATTTGTACTGTCAATATTTATTTATTTATTTATTATTCTTATCTTTTTTTATGAAATAGTTCTCTTGAATCTTAATGCAGTGTGCTCATGATGGAGCATGCCCATTGGAGAAAAGTGGAACTTACTGTCATTTTGTTCAGCGCTTAGAGAGGACAACTACTCAGCGTATATACAAGGTCTGTACCGATTTCCTTATAATTATGTGCTCATTTGAAATATACCCTAGCAAAAGAAGTTTAAGCAAAGTGGAAATTCATTACTTTTGTGAAAAATCGCATATTTAAATTGGGTATATATTGACTTGGACACATACAATCAGAAAATTGAAACATGTATGCAAAAAGGAAGTTTGAGCAAAGTAAAATTTTAATCATTGTTCAAGTTTGACTTTTGACTCGTTAGAAACTTATCCAATCATAAAGGAATGTTAAGCAATGTAGATAATTTTCCACTATGGTTTAACCTTTGGATCAATTTTCATAATTTTGTGGGTCGGCCCGTCATAATTTTCATTATTAGTTTTCTGAAGCTGGACCGTTTTTCATTTCCTGATTTGCAATTATATTACTATTTGAGTAAATAAATCTTACTCATGGTTGTCGTTTTTGTATCCTTTGTAGCGTTCCAAGGGTAAGCCTTTACGCGGCTTTGAAGATGAGAAATTTTCTTTTGTTGCTTTCAGGAGAGGACAACGACCAAAGTGAGTTTTTCTTTTCGACAAGTATGCATTAACATTTTTAGATTTAATTATCTGGGAGTATTTCTCTTGGATGACATAAATATATGATATCAAATGGTCAAGTATACTTGCAAACTATTTTATTGGAATATTTTTTTAATTTGAGATGTTGGTGTGCAGCGAAACTTGGCCACTTGATGGAGTGAAATTTGAGACTTCAAAAGAACAGCTTGCTAAAAGAAAATCAGAAGATCTTGAAGTTGACAACGGTATGCTTTTACGTCTAAGCAACTCGGCTTCCTTTAACAATCATCTCAAAAAATATGCACAATGAATTACTGCTACAACTTCTTTTCTCGGATACTTAATTAGATCCACATTTTCGCAATGCACAAATTATGAACCATAACTTTTCCACTTGATATTGTGTTTGACCTTGCCAGATGATCTGGCTAAGCAACAAGAAGAGCAGGCTCTTGTTCCATACGAGGAACCTGACCCAGTTACATATGATTCTGATGTTACTGAAACAACCGATGTTGAGGATAACAACGAGGTTGAAGAAGAAGAAACAAACCGTGCTGGTCTCGGGGGCGGTTGGGGTAGGATCATTTTTTCACCTGTTCGAAGGGGTAAGCAAGTTACACTTAACGTTTGTCGATCAACAAAACAGGATGGTTCAGAGGGTTCATACGAGCGAATAATCGTCACAAAGAGTAAGAACCCCGTGTTGCATCGTCAGGCTAAAAAATCCCTCTGGGGAGACTTGTGGCCCTTCTGAAATTTGAAAATTCATCCATTCTTTCGCCTGTAATTGTATATTTAGCTTAATGTTATAATTCAGTGCCGCTTTCTTATTAGTTGTCGTTCCAATTCAACCTTGTTTCTTCAGTTATGTCTTGAGAACAAGGTTCTCCTTAAAACCTCATAATTGGAAATCCAAGGTCTAAAACAAAATGGAACCAGATTCTCTAGTTCCAATATTTATTGGGAAGTAAGCGATTTATTGGGGAGTAAGTAATCTGCTGCGAGGAAGCTACTAGTACAGGGACAACAGCTAGGATTCCCTAGCTTTCATAGCTCCGGTGAATATGTCCAGACCATGTGAAAAGAAAGAGGGGGGAAAAAAAGACTTGAACACAGCAATCCTTTTAGAGGTCTAATTCACCAAGGCGTCAACAAATGCGTCAAAATTAAGGTGGTCCTCTGCCTTGAAATTGCCAGCTGAGAAACTCTGATGGGTCAGCAGCACTGTCTTGGTTGTTCTCTGTCGCCAGTGCCTGCCGCTCCACGCGGATATCGATGCTCCTTTGGGAGTCTCTGTTTGTTTGCTTGTTAGTGCTGTTCTGGATTCTTTTCCTGAGATGGGAATTCTGGTATTTCTTGATCTCGTTGTTGGTTCCGCCAGGAAGTCTTCCAGGGAATGAAGCCGAATAGTAAGGTCTTCCTCATGAGGGGTGTTGTTTCCTCATTCGATATCGGGTCCGAGATATTTCGTCCATCTCAGCCTGCAACTCTTCCAACATCTGGGTAGCCCTTCATCACCAATTAAAGCAAACACAACGAATGGAATGCGCATATTCCATTAGTTTGTTAGACGTTACCACCACGCTCAAAAGTGTAACATAACAATAGACACTAATTGTTTCAGGCTTAATCTAATAAGAAAACGGACAAAAACATGTCATCATGAACTCGCTCAAACTCATGCCATTTCCAAATTTTTAAGCAGTCAGCTTGATGTTAATGACAAATTTTACGTTAAAAACTTGAAATATGATTATATCCAAATCTACAATGAATAATCTTAACATGAATACAATGATGAAAGAGATTTGTAATTGAATACAAGAATACAATTAATACAATGATAAGAGACGTGAATACAAGTGATCTACAATGAATTTGTAATGATACATTAGAGACTACTACTAATCTTGAAAGCAACAACGAATAATCTAATAAGAGATGCTAATCATGACAGGCTTAACCTATTAAAAGATGATAAAAAGATGTCATCGTGAGCTCGTTCGATCTCAAATTATTTTGAAAATTTTAAATTGTCGATGCTGTAATCTTAAAGTTAATAATATTTTTGTAGCTTAAACAAATGAAAGCTATGAGCAGTTACCAGCTTTCTAAAGGCAATGATCTCCAAAGGACTTCACCATGAGCCTGAGTGTACTTTGATCAATAATGTGTCTTCTCAAGCAAACCCACGCGTGAACAACATTTTCCCAGTTCCCATTATTATCTGGGAGATTTTGTTGAGATTTCGCCAAGAATTCTGTCTCCTGTTTTGGGAGCTTTACACCATCATAGAAGTGATGTGATATGATCATGAATATTCTTGGGATTTTGTCTTTATATACCTTTATTGTTCACTCAAGAGAGTCATACTACTACTTTCGCAGCATATAAAAATGAAAACTATATCATAATAGTAATTTAACGTAATACAAATTTTAGAAAAGTCATAACACTAAGAAATTGACCTACCAAAAATCTTGTTTCAAAAATCTTGTTGCATCTTTTGTATTACGTTAAATAACTGTTTTTACATGTTTATGTATTGGGGTGAGTGAAGACATTAGTTATACCCTATACATATATTTATATATATAAATATATATGCAAAAACAATGAATAATTACTAGAGTCATATCAAAGAATCCAAGAGGAAAAAAGAAGGAAGTCAGTGTGTCCAATCAGCTTCATATCCTGTTTCGTCTTATCATCTATTCCTGTGCTTCTTCAATTATTATGTCCAAATTTCAATCTCTTGCTGGGTTGGGAATTATGTAGCTACATTACGCGTTATGAAAAGCAAAGCTTAACAACCTTTCTTCTCCCACCTACCCTATTTTCCCTCAATCTGAGTGAGCAGTGGGCTCAAACCGACCATAGATTTCCCAACCCAAGCCCGCCTCCCCACCACCAAAAAAAAATAATAATAATAATAATAATTAACGATGATGAAGTGACTCCATTTTTATTTAGCGAAACAAATAAGAAAGATTAATAGATTTCGTGAGTACTCTATTTTCATGTATGTCGAGTATTAACATGATCATTATTAGTTTTAAACAACTAAAAAAATGACATTAAGTTAATGACATAACTATGATAATTAAATCTAAATTGATTAAAAATGAAGATGGCAATTCATGATATTGTTACTCTTGTAACGTGAATATTATTAAATATTTACGATGAGACTCGTACTCATCAATAAAAATCCATTAAAAGTGTTACAATAATACTCGAGAAGACATTGCACGTCTTTTCGAAGCCAGAGAGGCAAAACTCGAGAAGGCTAAAGATAGTTTTCAAAGCCTCTAATGATAGAAGAAGCTAATGTTGCCATGTAATGGCTCTCTCTCTCTCTCTCTCTAGTAGGTTCCTACATGACTTTGTTGGGTTGGGCAACCCCAAAGAAAAGAGACGAACAATTTATATCCATCCAATTGTCACTCAAATCATCACTGTCTGATTTTATTTTTCTTGTCGTCTTTGTTTATCACTCTCTTTTTCCAAACATCATTATCAAACTTAACCACCACTGGCACTGGATACTCCACCGGATGGCATTTATTTCGATGCTCTCCTAAACCATATCAGTCGTTGCATCATTAAATTACCCAATTCCAACTCATTTTTTATTGTTCTTTGAACCTCTCAATATCTCATTTCAACGTAATATATATATATATATTTTGTTGAACACCTTTTATTATCATCATTATTGTAGACTTAATCTTACAATAATTTATACACTTGATTATATTATCTCTAATAGAAGAAGAAAATATCAATTAAAATACTCTGTAGCTGTTGAGTTCTTCTTCTTTTTATCCCCCCCACCCCCCCCCTCAATTTTATGAGCTCTCAAGTGTTTTCTTTGCGAAACTAGCCCTCCATAAAGATCTTGCCATCTATATTATCGAGGGCAATTCTGCAAGTTGGCAAGCAGTTTCATTCAATAGGCCCAACAAGAAGTTTTTAGAGCATCATATGATTTTGAACTCTGTCATCAGCATTTAATTTGGTTTTTCCCAGTTGTCAAATCTTTCAGTCATTCACTTAAAACTTGCTTTTGAACTCCCCCCTTTTGCAACACTGACACGTGAACCAACATGCAACGGAATGCCACCATGTTGTTACATGGCTTTGCTCAAAAAAAAAAAACAAAACAAAACCAAAGAGTGGTGGGATGGTGGACTCCTAATTTAAGAAAGTTTACATAAAACTCAAACCTCATTTGGCAAGTGCGGCGGTGACTTCTCAATAGAGCCAATCTCATAACGGTAGTCGGCGTAAATGAATAATGCACTTCGTGAAGGCCTACACATTACACGTAAATACGACTAAAATTTTATGTTATTGAATACGTCATCCTCTATATTTGTAACTCATTTTTAATCGTAAAAAGGGGGAAAAAAAAAACATACGACAGGCGACATAACATAAAAGCTAAGATATAGTTGAAATCAGGCTTTCTACAATTATATTATCAATAATGTACATTTTTTATCATAAGATCTGAAAAAGATTATATTAAAATTAAAAAAAATACGTAGAAAAAGATCCAACAACAAAAAACAGAACCCTACTAATAATGCGTTTTAGAAATCCCCCCAATCAGCATTTGCTCGTAACGTTACACTGTTGTATCGTAAGCACGTAGTATCCACACACGAAAAATTCAAACTAACCAAATCAAAATGCATTTCCAGATGTAACGCACTTGCCCATAGAACCTGTCCCATTTCACCCAAAATAATAATAACAATAACAATAAGAACAAATCCATGAATGAAATTTCAATGAAAAATACAATCATTCTCATAAATAGGTCTGAGGATAGAGCCCCACAGACAACCTCCATTATGTGCACAACTTTGTAGTCTTGTATACAAATTACAAACATAAAGGACCATTGTCACATGAAACTTCACCTGATCTTGGGCCGACTGTCCTTGTGTAACAAATCAAAGAATGGTATAGGTTGACCTGCATATATGTATATATTTATTTATGTATGTATGTATGTATGTATGTATGTATACATCAATGGAAACCAATACAAAACAAAGGATAGCAATCCCTAGTCAGCCAGTCAATTGACTCTGTCCGGGGCTGCAGTTAAATTAGGCAAACCGTTGCTTTCTTCTATGACTTGACCCGGATCTTTCTTTATATGAATAAATACACTTGGTAATCCCTTTGGGGTCCTCAATAATCCAACCACTTTTGCAATAAACTGTCATATATATATATTTGTATATATAGATATATTGCATTTGCGTGTATGCTTATATATGCATACAGCACAATTGGATCCTAAACTAACTATATTTCGCGAAACTGAAAGGTTTCAAATGCGAATCGGCAGACCGTAATTGAGGAAGGTTCTAATACGTCCATCCCAGCCAGCGGTTACTATGACAAGACCCCACATGTGAGGAGAACTAGACACGCTCTGCAAAGCGCTCTTCAAGAGCCTTAACTTGGATGTAAGCATTGTAGGCGAAATGGCCATGGGACTTGAGTTGACGAGTTTCTCTTCGGGCCAAGTTGCGGATCCCCTTGGCAATGACTCCAGAAACCCACTCAAGGAGAAACAATCGGGCGAGGAGATGGGGGCTTTGTGTTTTAGATGCTCCCCAAGATTGGGATGCCTTTGACCATTCACGAGCCCAGTTCCCAGCGGGTCCCCAATAAGCGTAGGGGATGGAATTGCATCTGGTGTAGCTTTTGAACCACACCAAGGTATTGCGATCGATGCATTGTGTGACAGGAAACTCTCAGAAGACCAAATCTTCTTCGTGCGTGAAGAGGTTTTGTCCGGGTTAGTGTAGTTCCAGATGTAGACATTTGAATCCTCGGTTGCTGAGACAATGTGTTTTCCGTCCGAGGTAAAAGATGCAGACATCTGGCTTCCAGCGTTTCGAAGACCTAAAAATAAAAAAAGGAAAGAGTTAAAATTAGGTTTCATTTAAATTGGAGTTTTAAAGAATTGTTCTTGCATAATCCAAAAGCAAAGAACACAAGTGGGGTCATTCAACTTAGTAGTAACCAAAAGCAAAAGCGGATAAAAAAAATACAACGCTTCATGGTTGAAATATAAAAATTTAAAATGTACCACGGAATTTGCAGATGACATTGTTCCCAGAGACTATACGAACTAACGAATCAGCCGAGGTGACCATGACTTTGCTTGGATCGCTTGGAGTAAACTGAAAAACTCAGGAAGTTGGTACATGGCAGGAAAGCAAGAAGGTAGAAATACGAAGCTAACTTAAACAAAATTGTGTCTATGATTCAACTACCTGAAATCCGGTAATCCTCTTGCCCGGCGACTTCTTTTTTCCTTGTAAGCAAATTTGAGCATCCAATTGCAGTCGATTATCTAAACCAAAGTTAACAAGAACATTTAAGAGGGGTGGAAAACAGATCCGATTATCATTTCAATGTAATTGTTCCAAATTTAAGGCAAAATTCCAAATTGAAGACAGACCACGCGTAATTTCATCCTAACTAATTCACTTTCCGGATCTCTCTTCACTACTTTCTTCCTCTCCACTAACCAAACCGAAACTCTTCAAATTTGGCTTCAAGCCAGAGCCTCTATTGGTGCTAAGCGGTTACGAGCTTTAGTGAAGTAGCAGAATAGTGAGATGAATTTAGTTCGTACCTATTATATTATAGAAAAGGCAGGTGCCGATCATGGAGCCTACAATTGCTCCCTGCATATATTTCAATAAAACTGTTAGATGTAAAAGATAAGTAAAATGAATCAATTGTAATTATCGTGCTCATCAATTCCAAGAAGCAAATCTTCAGACCTTTCCGTCAGGGCGGTAAGACACCGCAGTGACTATCTCTCGAACATCTATGTAATCAACAACCCGACAACGACGGACTTCCCAAATTCGAACTTTTCCATCTATTGAACCACTGATGAAATAGTTTCCGTCCAGAGGGTTGAAATCAACACAAGTGACTACATCAACCACAACAATCAACAAATAAGCAATCTGAACCAAACCGCATCAAAAAGGAGAAATGATGATCAAAGCAAAATTGAACTACCAAAAAAAAAAAAAGCAAAAAGCTCACCATAATTATTATGACAAAACACGCTAAGGCATCTATCAGATCCCACTTGCCACAAACGAACCGTATTATCAATAGACGATGAAAGCAGAAACTGCAGGACATGTTAAAGCACATCAATATCAAAAATTTTCCACAACTAACAAAAACATAAAACAAGCACATACTAATGAAGAAGAACAAAACTAGTTCTTTAAGTAACAGAAATGTAAAAGCTTTGATGTAAAGGGAAATGCTAATGCTCGGGAAACCACGGGGTATGTACCAAACCTATTTGGTACCAAATAATTTGGCAAATGACCCGTTAAATTTCAATTCTGAACAAACAACCTTCCATAAATAGATTCACCAATTAGAATATGACACTTCACTTGCCAGTCATTCATTACAAACATTTGGTATATCACTTGGGACCCCTAGTATTTTCCTCAACTAAAACTAGGATAAAATAGCTCCCAAAAAAAAATTTTTTTTTTAATTTCTTACGATAATTACTAAGTTACTAACCCCTTTGCTTGACCATGAGAGATCCAAGACCTCACCGCTGTGTCCCCGGAATTCGTGCAGAGGCTTGTCCAGTATATTGAAGATTTTAGGAGGGAAAATGACGCAAGCTGAATCGGACGATTTCTTCAACTTGCCGTTACAGTGTTTCTCTTTATCCACCTCTAAACAGTCTATCTTGGACAAGTGATCGATTGTGAAATATTGGCAAGAAGAATCGCCAGCAATGTTGAATTGGTTCGATCTCTCATCTTCGGTCACCTTCCACACCCGCACAATACCATCTTCACCAGCACTTGCCAAGTAATGTCCGTCGAGACTGAACTTCATTTTCAGTATCGAACCCTCGTGCGCTTTAAACTCTTGTCCAGCATGAAGAGACGAGAGTTCCTTGGTCCGCTTCCTATACGGATAGACCTGAACCCTCTGCATCCCCGTTCCCGTTCCCTCCGTCGCCTGAACATTGCCGGGACTTAAAACCGCATCACCATTTGCATCAACAACGCACATCCCAATACCTAATCTTCTCAGCCAACCCCTCTTAAGCTTCTTTCTGACATCAACAAAGTAGCTTGTAGTACCATCCTCAACTCTTCGAAACTCCTCGGAGCTAACCGATTGCTCTGAACGGGACACGCATAACCTGCCAACCATTCTACCTTGACCAAATTCCTCCTTATCAAACTCCGATCCGCCATTTGAATTCCCCAATTCACACAATAAATTCTCTTCACTCGATGAGGAAGACACGCTACTAGACCCGCTCAACGAGAACCTGTCTTCGAAAGCCGAAGTTCTCAGCACAGCCCCGCTGTTTTCCTTAACTCTATCAATATCCAATTCGATTTCATCACAAGAAACTCCTCTTCTTGAGTCCTCCTTCGCAATCAAATCCTGATCCAAATTCGAATCCAAACCCATCCATTTCAAGAACTTCCTACGCCGCTCCATCACACCACCCAGTTTCTCAGCCCAAACCTCGTACCTTAATCTACTCAAAACACTAGATATGGAGTCGTCGGAGCAATCCGAATCCCAATCCGACACGGAAGAAAAGTCCTCACGAGCATCATAAAAATGATCCTCTCTCTCTCTTTCATCACAGAAATTACCCATCTTTTTATTTTTATTTTTTTTGGTTCTTTTGGCCCAAATTATATTTGCTTCAAAATTCAATCTTTATCCCATGAGATCGGAGATCCTGATGACCCAAAAATTTAAGAAGTCAATAATTGTTGCAAAATCATAAATTTCTCTTTACCCAGAATCTGAAAACCCCCAGTAAAGATCTGGGCAAAAAATCGCAAGCGGATTTGATCCCAAAGAGAGAGAAAATTCAGAAATGAGAATCCCAATTTATAAACGAACAAGTTAGAGAAAGACGAGGTTTTTTGCTCACCTAGGTCACCGTGAAACTTTTTTGAAGACCAAGAAATTCACTCCCGTTATAAGGATTTGCACTTTCCCAAATCCTCTCTCTCTCTCTCTCTCTCTCTCTCTGTATTTCTCGCACAACAATCCACTTGTGGAGGCAAAGAATATTAGCAAGACCAAAACTTGCTTTACAGTCTAAACCCAAAAAAAAAAAAAAAAGGACAAAAACAAGAAAACAGATACTGCCTCGATGTGAGTGGTTAGAAGGAAGGAGAAGACGAGGGAAAGTCATGAGAGTGAAAAATGGTGCCTGTTCTGTGGTGGTGGTGTTGTGTGTGTGCGTGTTATGCTTTAAAGGTTCTCCGTATCCAACTCAAATTTTTTGTTTTGAATTTATTTTCTTTAATTAATAAAAATTATAATTAAATTAATTAATTTAAATTTAAAATTTTATAAAAGACTTAACTCATATATCATTTAATTCTTAATTTTTAAATTAAAGAATTTTTTTATTAAATATTTTTAATTTTACTGTGATTATTTTATGATGAATTTTACATTTTATTCCCTGTTACTTGTTTTTTATTTATTATTTTTTGTATTTACATGGTTTCTTATTAGACATGTTGCTTTTAACAGTAGATTTATAAGACTAAAAAAAAAGCGAAAATCGATATTTACTGCGGATCCATTACTATATTAGTCTACGTTGAAGGTGGAGAGTGTTTTAAAAGAGAACGAGTTATTTGTTTTGAAGCTCGATTTTATCTCCTTATCTTTATTGTTATTTGGTACAAAAAATGATCTAAGACTTGTCTGTGTTGAGTTTTAAAAATTGTTTTTTTACAAGAAAAAATAAGTTTTGAAAAATGTATTTTAGTGAAAAAATTGTTTGAAATAAAATAATATAAAATCTTAAAAATTTTATTAAAAAATTATCAACATAAATTTTATTTTGTTCTTATCAAAATTCTATGCAATTTAAAAATACATAAAATTATAGATTTTTAAATTTTTGAGTTTATTATATAATTTTGAATATATAAATAATAAAAAATAATTATAAAGTGAAAAAAAAATCAAAAAAATTAGTTATGGTCTCCAAAACCGATTCTCCAAAACGATATCTTAGTTATTTTAATTATTTATGACTTTATCATAAAAAGTAGAGTTCAAATATCTCATATTTAAGTTAAAAAAGACTATATATTCCCTAAAAATATGGATTATATAATTCAATGGACTCATGTTATAAAACATATTTTCTATGAACGCGTGATATTTAGTATTAATAAAAATTTAATTGTTACTCTATTTTTTCCATATCTTATTATTATTATTATTATTATTTATTTTCCAAAGTAGTTTTCTAAGGAGTTTACTATTCGCTTTCTCTCAATTTTCTATAAGAGTGTGTGATTCGACAATCTACCGGTTGGTAGTGTAATGTTGGCTCTTTTTCCTTCATGTCTGGTTGGTTGAGCTGTTTTGTTTTCAGGTTTTATTTTTATTTTTATTTAAATAAAAGTGGGTTTTTGTTATTCGTTTGAAGATTTGATTTGGTCTTTGTTCTACATTGGGTTCTAAGCTTCAGGTGACTTTCCAATTCCATAGACGTTTTACCAAACAAGAGGATCTAACATTGAACTTCTACTTTTCTCTATGATGCTTTCCTTTTTTAAGAAATTTTTGTTGTCCTTTGGCCAGGAAATGTTCTCTTTTTTTTTTTTTTTTCTTTTGGGTATGCGGGAAAGTTCTATTTTATGGGCTTCTTACATATTTCTGTAAAAGCTGGAAAAGAATAACAGTAAACATTAAACTTTTGGAGGCTTATAGAATTCTTTAATACCTGTTAATATGATGTCTTTGTCTTTCTTAATATAAAGTTAGTTTTTTTTTTCTTTTTATATGTCTCTGATCCCATGCTACATTGGTCAAACAAAACGTTTTATAATGGAATGGAATTGTCAATATCGAAGTTCGAAACTTATTAAGAGGAAAAGAGTTAAAGGCTTGTATACAGTTACAGATAAATTCTTACAAAGTTTTCTCTCAATTTTTTTTCCTCAATTTTTTTAGAGGTAATATGCAAGATTATTCTAGTTTTGGTACTTTCTTATATCTATGCCCATCTTAATCTAAGATTTTTTTTTTCCTCTTTTAATATATTATTAAATAATTAAAAAAAATGGCAAATAGACAAAGATACCCCCTTTCTTTCATTTTTTTCTTTTTTTATTGAAATAATATTTTAACATTTTCATTAGTCGGATTTTCTTTTCTTTTTTTTTTTTCCAATTTCAACCAAAAGAATGGCGGCTTCTCCCTGAATCTACAACAAATTCTAGCTAATTCTTCCTGAATTCGTAACAGTTTCTTTTGAATCTTCACAAATCCATAATCAATTATTCCTGAATCTATTCGAATCTATTAAAAATTAAATCATTTGCAATTACTATAAAATAACATTGATCAAATTTCAAACCTCATATCCTATTATTAATATTTCAACACATCCAATTCAGCATAAAAACAAAGGAAAAATGAAATCAAACCTTTAAACTTCAGAATCATAATCATCATCAAACTTAAAAACATCATCATCATCATCAACTTACATTAAAAGCAAGAAAACTGATTCAATTTTATAACACAAACCATAATCAGAAGTTAACTACAAAATGTTATTGAAAGTCTTTCTAATTGCTAAAATAGAAGCTTAATCACTCATCAAATCGTTGCCAACCTTCACAAACATCGGCTTTCCCACCAAATTGCTACCTGAATTCTCTGACAAGACCAAAATTCGCAGTAAAATCTATCTATGAGATAGGCAGTAAGCCAAGCTCCAGCTTGAGGAAGCTAAATATTTAACCGAAGCACTGATTCTCTAATCGAAGCTCTCTTCATGCTCGAGAAAGAGAAAGGGAGAGAGAGAAAGAGAAATTCTCACTAGGGGTGAATAAAAAACCCAATCACCCGACAAATCCACCCAATCTACTCAATTCAATCTTAATTGGGTTGGTTGATTTGCTGCATTTAGTTGATTGGATGGGTAAAAAAATAATTTCAACCCACTCAATCTTTATTGGATGGATTAAAAAAATTCTCAAATCCCACCCAATTTATCAAATCTTCACCTACATATTTTTTTTTCTTTTTTGCTAAATGATATTTACCTTTAAGTGTTATTTAAATTATTTGAATATATAGAATACATTACTTGATATTCAATATGGATGTAATTTTTAATAATTTTATAGAAAATACAGTTAATTACTTAAGTATCTTTATATTTTTGGGTGATTCTTATAACTTGTTTATATTCAAGTATTAATGAGATTATATTAAAAAAAAATTTGTGCAGAGTCTGTGATAGAATTTATTTGAAAATTATCATAAGTTTAGTTTCTTTTTTCCTCTTAAATTTCATTTGTTGTTAAATTTTTAGTATCATTTATTATTATTTTTAATAAAATACATAACTCTTTGAACCCACCCAATCTAACTTAATCTTAATTGGGTGGGTTGATTTTTTATATTTGGTTGATTGGGTAGGTTGATAAAATCATTTATTATTATTTATTATTAAGATTAGGTTGGGTTGATTTATTATTATTATTTTAATAAAATACATAACCCTTCGAACCTATTCAACCCAACTCAATCTTAATTGGATAGATTGATTTTTTACATTGAGTTGATTGGGTGGGTAAAAAATATTTTCAACCCACCCAATAAATATTGGGTGGGTTGAAAATTTACAAAAACTTACCAAACCAACTCGATATTTACTCCTAATTCTCACTGATGACATCAAAAGTCTTTGCAAGATAAGTCAGATCTCGTTCGACCTAGATCTACAGCCAGTGTGGTCGATCGCCAAGCTGCTAAGGCCACGATGCTACGGATTTTGGTGGGATCTATGAAATCCAATGCCAAGATCAACCAAGGATTGGAAGGGATTGAGAGAGATAAGGATGGCCACAATCCTTATTCGATTACACCTCTGGTGACAAGAGGAATATCTATCTAAAAAGGATGCGACACCACACCACCAAACACCACTGACCCACACCATGTGTAGATCCGATCGATGGTCATTGTGAAAACTCAGTCATAGATCGCAACAACAAACAGGAGAATTGAATCAGCAATGAAAATTGCTTGAACCTTAGATCTCGCTAATGGCTTTAGATCTGTGTTGTTGGATCTCCATCAAGCTCATGACATATGCCATCTTAGAGCTGACAATTTGAATCATGACATGATAATAGGGTACGAACTTGACACTAAAAATACAGGTTAAGCGTGGAAAAAAAGGTGTAGGTTAATTTTGGGTTAAACCCGTTTGACACGATCAAAAAATGGGTTAAGTTCAAGTCAACCTGTTCAACATGAAATTGACCCACAATAACTCATTCAAAATTCGTATCTAATTCAGGTCAACCCGAAATTGACCCAAAATTTATTAATTTAACCTGCTAACCTAAAATTAACCCACATAACTCAAATTTGACCTGTATAACTTGCAAAAAAAAAAAAAAAACCAAGCCCAACCATATTTCTATCTTAATCTTAGCTCAATCTAATCCAACATCTTAATCTTAACTCTCTTCTAAGTCTTCTTTCTTTATCCTTTTTTTTTTTTTTGGACATCTTTTTTTCTGGCGAGTTCGCAGGTCAACGAGTTGGCAGGTTGATAGGTCCACGGGTCGTGTCATGTCAGTTAATCCTAAAGCACACTTATTGATGGGTTATGTGGGTTGTGTCGTGTCAACTTACCAACCCGTCAAGTCAGGTTAGGGTTGAGGTTTTTTTGACCTGGCATGTCATGGGTTGTGTTCAAATTATAATTTTAAAAATTCGTGTTGATTTTAACCTGACACGAACCTGATCTGTTGACATGAATTACCACCTCTATATCATTTGTTGACATGAGCAACTAACAATGGAGATTGGACATCGAATGACAGTGGAGATAGAGGGAGTCATCGGACGGAGGAAGAGGAGGTGGAGGAAGAAGGAGAAAGAGAGTCATTAGTGGGAAAGAAAGAAAGTATTCATATATGAAGACAGAGATAGAGAGAGAAAGAGACAGCTTGAAAAAAAATAACTAAAAAAATGAAGAAATATCTTTTTTTTTTCTTATAGAAGAAAATAGATAACGGTAAAATATAGAATTTTTAATTTATTTAGAATTAAAAAAATATAAAAAGGGCATAGATATAAACGATGTATTTAAGGTGAACAAAATTATACGGACGTGTCACTTCACCTAATTTTCTTTTTTTTTTAAAGAGCCTTAGGGCCCGTTTGAGGGTTGGAAAACCAGCCCCCAAAAATCAACTTTTTTTCAAAACTTTACCACTTTTTATTATTTACATCTTCAAAATACTACCGTAAACTCCAAACTTTAAAAATTTATAACTTTATGTATATAAGTCCAAATGAGATAAATTTTTTTTAAATTGCATAAAATTTCAAAAGGAACGAAATAATATCCATATTAATATTTTTTTTCTAAAAAAATTTTTAAAATTTTTTATTTTTTCACCACAAACAGTTTTTACTCTCAAACACATTTTTCAAAACAATTTTTTTCTAACTAAAAAATAATACCTCTAACGTCCTCCCCCACACTTCCTTTTAATTTATTGACAAAGGAATAAATTTGATGGACGTACAAAATTATCTATAAAGATCTGTAATTATTGGATATCCATAAATAAATAAATTATTAACTTGTCGCTTTTTTGCGTGCAATTTCAACTTTGGGCACTTTCCCAATAATTTTTTTTGTCTTTCTGTTAAATGTTCTTGAGAAAGGAAATAGTTATGGGTTCATGAAACCTAAAGTCGAAATGATGGACATGAAATATATAGTTTAGCATTTAATAACAAGAGTCTTATTTTCTCCTTTTTACATATTTTTTAATTAATTTTACATTTTTATATAGACATTTTAAATTTTAGCTTCTTATTTACAACCCAACGTAAGTTTAGGCTGCATAAAAAATAAAAACTAAATTAAAATTAAAGGACTGGAAAACGTAGTTGACGGGTCGACAACCATTCAGCAGGCTTTTAGTTGAACGACTTCCAACAGGACGCGTCAACAAACAAGTTTGTTGACTTTCAACTTCTCTGTCATTGTGTACACACGGGAATGTTAAATTTATGTATTAAAATTAAATTATGTTTAGATGACCAATTTAATTTGAATTTAATTTAAAATAAGTTGAGATAGAGTTAAGAGTCAAATGATATATGAGTTGAATTTGAAATGAAATGATATTTTGACTTTAAATTAGTTGATTTAATTATAATTTTTATTAATTTTTTTAAAAAAAAGATAAAATTAAAATTAAAATTTAGATTTGAAACGTTGAAGCAAACAAGTCCTTAAAGTTAGATATTTGGGGGGCATTTAGTAAGAGTATTAGGTTTACACTATGTTTAAAAGCAATATAATTTCATCCAAATATAAAAATATTACATTCAAATATTAATCATATCACAATTTAAATATAATATAATCACTATTAAATATTTTATGTTTTCTACTACTTTTATCAATCATATCATGTATTCTTTTTTCCTCTTACTTTTTTTTTCTATTTTTTATCAATCATATCACATAAAATATAATTTAAATATTTTTTATTCAAATAAATATTATATTTGAATGTAATACAAATACTTTTCATTTAAATATATATTACATTCTATGCATTATATTTAAATACAATGCGAATGTATGCGAATGCAATATGTTATCCAAATGCTTCTTTGGTATGTAAAAGTTTAGCCTAAAATAGTGAAAGTAAAGAATAAAAATTGTTAAAGTGAGGCTAACTAAACTAAATTTAAATACTCATTTTACTTCGATTTAAGCTAAACAAAAGCTAAATTTGACATCCTAACGAACACTAAATTTTAGTGTTATTAAATGAACTTGTATATAACTTATTTTTAAAATTTGGTTTAAGGAGATAAAGAGGTCAACCATACATAAACATCATAATCCAACACTCTATTTTACGTCTAACATGTTATGTAAATGAATTAAGGTCTAAACCTATCATTGCATGCCAAATCTGGAACTAAAATCATGGTAAATGAGCTGGAGTAAATTTATTCCAAAAGCCAGCTAGCTTAAAGGAAAAAGAAATCTAATCTGCACGTAAATAATGTAAATACTATAACGGTATATTAACTTAACAATATGAAATAAATTATTCATAATCTAATAAGTATTAATTGATTTTTTTTATCTAATCATTCTAATGTTGACATTTTTCCATTTATTTAAATATTAAAATTTTACCTTTTTGAATGTTTAATAATGATGGTAACAGCTAGATATATAATTACATTACGCATAGGAGTATGAAAATAGGACAACACGTTTAGATTATTATTTTCACATATTTTATGACAATGTAATATAGTATTAATTTTTGCATTGAAGAGGGTTTAGATTATTGAAAAATATTAATGCTCCTTTTGAAGAACTAAAAATTCATTTAATTCAATGGATTTTTTCTTGACCATTCAATTTTTGAACTTTATAAAGCCAAGACATGCAAAGAAAAAGAAAAACACATGCAAAGAAAAAGAAAACAACAGAGTTTTTTTTTTTTTTTGGTTAACGACAATTCAGTCTAGGGTTTTTTCTACTGCCTTGCCTTGTATCACCTCATATTTTCTTATTATTAAATACGATCAAAATAATATCAAAATAGTTTTTAATGCAAAGCTAATAATTAACGAATGAATTTACTGACATTGTAAATTTTTTAATTCCTTTTACGAAATCTCCTCTAAAGTTTAAACATATATCTGCTTATTGCAAAAAATAAAGAATAGAGAATAAAGAATAAAGAATAAAAACCATAAACAACAACAACTATTGGATGAGTCTGACTTGGTCAAATCCAAGTCTCTAACTACCCGCAAAGCTTGACGTTGAATAGGATTCGACCTTTTTGATGTTTCGTTGAAACTACCACAACATTCTGGATGTACATGATCTTCTTGCTTTTCTTTTGCAGGAAATTGGACCATTTCGTTTACTTTTGACCTATATTAATGAGGCCATATACAATACTGCTATAAAAAAAAAAAAAATCTGATAAAAAGGAAAATTTGTGCTCACTGTGATTTCTTCTGCCTTTCTTTTCCATTTTTCTTCATTTTTTTTTTCAGGAGTTAAAGAAACGGATCGAGACTACACATTAAAGTTTGGTAGATGAAAGATGACGGCGATTATTCAGACTCGGTTGGTACAACTTGTTCAAAGTACCACGGCTTGTTATATAAGTATGCAGGCATTTATGTGTGTGTATATATATATATATTAGAATAATTTAATTTTCCTTGGTGGAGAAAATTGATCAAATATTTATATTTTTTGGTGGGGTGTAAGCTGTTTTTTTGACAGCTTTAGAGGCAAACAAAGATGGTGGACCATTGACAATTGCTTCTCTTTCAAGGTCTCGAGCAGCGCTTTAGGATATTTGCCCACATTTAAAGGAAAAAAAAGGGTCAAAATCAACCTAAAATATCTTTATGAAAATACTCACAATTATGTTACCGCTTGATAATTTATCAAAATACCTAAATTTTTAATATTTTTATATTAAATTAGTTCACATATTTTTTAATTTATAATTTTAAAAAATATTATTTATCATATGATTTTCCCATTGTGTATCAAACAATTATAAATATTATTTTTTTAAATTAACACAAAAATTAAAATAATCAAACTATTAAATATATTTTAGAACAAAAATTTACAAAAAAAACAAAAATAAAAAATGAAAAAAATAAAAAATATATATTATATCACAAAAATTTACTCAAAAAAAACAACAAAAATAACAAAATGAAAAAAAAAAGAGCATATTTTGGTCGGAGAGGTGATTCACTAGCAGATATCCTGACAATCAATGGCTATAAGCATAGTGGAGAGAGAAATAGGGAGGAGAGAGAAACAACGAAAGAAAGAGAGAGAAAGGAAAGAAATCGTGAGATGGAGCAGCATATGCAAGAGATCACGACGGCAGACAACATTCACGAATCACAGTGTGATGGTGTTGATCGTGTGTGGAGTTATTAGTATACTCTTAATTAAAAAATTTTTAATTTTCAACTAATAAATCTTGATTCCGTCACTACTTATGCTCACCAACAAACATATTTCGTGATCTCCACAAGAATTGACTATATTAATTCAATCATTAATATCTTTTTCTCTACAATTTTAGTCATGTATATCATGTATAATACAGATTCTATGCTTTTAAATATTAGTTGATACTATATATGTACTTAATTAGCAAAAGAAATATATATAAAGTATTGTCACATTAATTGATTTCATATACAAATAAAAATAAAATAAGTGAGTTGATATTTAAAAAAAATTAGGATTATAGTTGATGTTTTGAACATTACTCGTACATATATATATATAAATATACACACATGACAAATTTAACTATATAAAATTTTAACCTTTTTATTTTGGTACTTTATATTCAGGATAAAAATTTAAATATTGACGGAAATCTTGGTTGTTCAAATTTATATAAATTTTGAAGATATTATTAATATTAATGGAAATATCAAAAAAATTACAAAAATTACAAAAATTTACTTAAATATATATTTCTAACATTTTAAGAGTACAAAAACATTAAAAGATATACAAAAACACAAGTATTATATGAGAAACATCTTATATCTTACATATTTTAATATTAAAAGGAAGTCCTATGATGTCGTCCTGATTCAAACAATATTAGTATGATAACATGTTATTTAAATAGAGTTAAATGTAATTTTAAATATGTTATATGTAAGTTTACTAACTTCTTTCTATTGTATTTTTCAAAAATAGGAAATTATGCAAAGTTTGTTGAAGTTTAGGGGAATATATTCTCTCAACTTTTACATGATATCTTTTTATTTTATTTTTATCTTTTTTGTTTTTTAAGGTAATTATAGCATGCTATTTGTTGGCTCTCACCATTTATTTTAAAAAATAGAAGACAATTTTAACATGCTCAAAAATTTGGTAAGTGATAGAAATCCAAAATTTCAAAAATTTCCAAATCAAAATTCCACCAAAACTTTCAATATTTCTCGATATTTTGTAAAAGTTATACCACATGTTATTGACATTGATATTTTTACCAATATTTCCTGATATTTCCCAATATTTTAATAGAAAATATATTTTACTTAAAAGATATATCAATACCACTTAAATACCAAAAATTTTGGTGGAAATTTCAAAAATATGGTGGATATTTGCAACTATGCTTTACATGAACTAATTTTGCTTTCTTTTATTCTAAGTTTTTGCTTATTAATTACATGATATGTGAATTGTATTTTTTTTTTATCAGTTAGCGTTTAAAAATACCATATTAATTTGTATTACTAAATTATCACATATAATCAATAAAATAGTGAGAAATGATACGTCATGTAATTGATTTTTTTAATAAAAATTAAGTTAAAAGTTACAACTCTTGTCGTTGATCCAAATATTAAATTTGAACAACTTGAGATTGCTTTAATAGAATTTCACAATTAACATATATATATGTACACACACGTATATTTATATATGTGTATATATATAAATAATAATTAAAATATGCATTATTATTATATAACATCCTCATTTTCTCGCATCATTCAATATAATTTATTCAGAATCATCAACTTATCTTTTTTCTTTAAGAATAATGATTATTGGAAAGAAAATGGGTTATTCAACTAAAAAACTATCAGCCATATTTGGGCCTTCTTGTTTAACGTAAATCTTGCCGATCATGATAGTCAATTATAATAAATAGCACTTCGCAGCTGTCACCTCTTCGCGTCTTGTTCATTCACAAAAACAAAGTAAACAAACAAATAAATAAAGATTGGATTGTAAATTAGTTTTTGACATCAACAGCTAAGATGGTTCAAAAGTTAAATATTGTGAATTAATGACAACATAATACGTAGATTCCATTTTGATTTCAAAGGGAGAATATTCCATTTTAATTTCAAAGAGAGAATATTTCTTTCTGTTTTAGCTGGGAATAAAGTTGTATTCTAGAATAGAGACCTAGCTGTCCGTGCTTTCGCCAAAAGGAGAGAAATGAGAAACAATAAAAATGAGACTACTTCTAATTTTAAATTTGAAAGCTCTTATCAAAACTCCTCTCTCTCCCTCGTTAAGCTAACTTGACGAGGTCAACAAATGACACAAAAATTTCTTAGATTATATTAGCATCTTTAACCATTTTTGACTTTCATGCTTCCATTTCAACATTCTCTCATTTGAAATTTTGTGTATTTCAAATAATATAAGCTATACACCGCAAATTATTTTTCTATGGATGAGATACTAGATATGCTTATAAATATAGTATATCAAAGATCTTCATATGTTTGTCCGGTCAATTTATATATATATAACTACCAGTGTCAAATGATCTAATTATTGTTGTTCTTTGATTTATTGAGAAGTACTTATATAAAATAATCTAATTGCTCTAAGAACTATTTAGGAAAACCTTCTAAGTTTGATGTGCATTAAGGTGTTATACGTCATAATAGGTTTCAAGAATAGCTAATTAGACAGTAAGGTTTTATGATAAGGAATTTTGCAATAGTAGTCCATAATTTTTTAATGTCAAGATCACATCAAAATCATACACTTGCCAACGAAAAAAGCACATATAATTTAATAAAAAAATTAATGTTTCATAACATCATATTATCCATAATACATGGACCCAATAAGGCCTACTACCTACCAGTTTCAAACCAGCCTATGAAAATGTCAGTTGCATTTGTGGGTAAACTTTGGTTGGAATGGGTCAGACCTGAGGCCCAGATTATGAAAGGGAACAGCAACTTCAATTTAAATACCATCCTTTGTAAACCACCTTGGTTTTTTTTTGGTCTGTTTTGTTTTAGCTTAAAAATTTTATTTTTGAACTTGCTTACTAAATTACTAAGTCCCCTTCTATTTAGCAGTAAACAGTTCAATTAATAGACAATTTTTAATCTTTTTTGTTAATTTTTTTAATGTGAAATGAAGGTCAATTTCTCCATGGTCAAAAGAAACAAAAACCTAAGTAGACGTGTTGGTCCAAAGGCCTAGTCAAATCTGTGCCCTATTGGGGGCGACTATGGGGTTGGATTTTTTTGGAAGCGTTAGTGCTGTGTGGTGACTGGTGAGGCCCCTTCTCTCGCTCCTTAGGCACAATTAGTATGATTTGATAATTGGCCGTTCATACAGTTGTGCCGTCCACATCTCTGACCCTTCTTCGGGCTACATGGTCGTCACACACACACACACATATGTCTATATATATATATGTATATATATATGTGTATATATGAGTTGTATATATGTGGTTCGACGTAGTCATCGACGATACAATTTAACTCACATGATAGCCAATCTTCATGCAGGTTCATAGCTAGCTAGCTCATATCAAAGAAGTTAACAATTTTGTTTTGTTTTAACTCGAGTTGAGTTGGAGTACTTGTGGTGTTGTTAAAGTTACGTGCTCAAGCATGATTCTTTTTTTTTTTTTTTTTAATGTACTTTGGTAATAGTTTTTAAGTAGTTTTGTAGAAATAAAATTTGATCAATATATAAGATGAAACGATGGTTTTAGTCACAAATATTCATGACACAACTATATAAATTACTTATTTATCGATATGAAATGATTAAGTACTTTCTATTTCTTCACGTAATAGTAGCCATTGGAATTATTCATAAATTAATACCTTAATGCAAAACATGAAAATGTTGCCTAAATTGTGAAGTGATTGCTGTCTATCTTTGTCTTTCTAGTTATTTCCATGGTTATATGGTATTAATCCAGCCAAATCCAAATAAATTAGTTTCAAATGCTGCCTATTGAAACATTTCAATTCTCCAAGGAAAAAAAAGAGTGTCACTTCAAAGTTCAATTTATTATTATTTTTTTCTAACAAAAAAATTATTATTATTTTTGGTAAGCTCAAATTTCAATATTATTACTACTAGGCAGAATTTCCTCTATGAATTAAGGCTCTTAATTGGGGAAATAGAGCATGAATTAGGTAGGTGTCTGTGGTCCCTTTGTGGTGAACGGCAGTCCCTACAATTTTTATTATGGCCAATAGCCTCCAATTTCGTACTTTTGATATGTTTTTTTTTTTTTGAAGGCCTATTTTATCTAATTTAATCCAATTTGCTAATTAATTAGCCACGTGTTGAATAACAAGGCGGCTTTCTTTCTTGTTAACGAAGCTAAATTAGTGCCAAAATAATGCGTGATTTTGTGTCACAACAATCAATTGCTGACAAAGACCATTGGGGATGACAGATCGATTTTGTAAATATGTCCCCATAATCCTTAAAAAAATTCAATACAATAATAAAAAAAAATCTAGATAATTTTGCTGACAAAATCTCTCAAATCAACTTTTAGAATATATCCCATCTCTCACTTTGGAAAGTTAATTATATAAAAAAAAAATCTCATCTTTAACGAGTGCCAAAAAAAAAAAATTTAAAACTAACTAGTTATGCATAGTATGATATAAAATTTGAATTTCAAATATAAAGAATAAAAATTTGATCTTTTAGCATTTATATATTTATACTCTTTTTTTTTTTCCTAGAACTTTTCGCGTATACATCTATTCATACATGTACTTGCTACTTAATTTGTGTTTGCTTCGATGGTTAAAATAGAGGATTTAAGAATCTTAAACCCTAAATTCCAAATCTATGAAGTTTTTTTTTTTTTTTTTGGTTTCAAATTAATGAAGTGATTAAAACACACACATTATATATATAATCTATCCATACATGTAAATTGTAAATTGTAGTCGCTTTTGAATTCAAAGGGAAATATAGTGGACAAATTTAACTGTACAACAACATATCCAGAAATTTGTTTCATTTTCATTGTTTTCTTTAAAAAAAAAAAACAATTTTAAGACAAAATGTGGGAAACAAGTGACACGATTGTTTCAATTTTCAAAGTATATATTAGTTAATTCGGTTGGTGAAACAAACATTATAACCTATGGTTGAACTCTTAATTTTCTAATAAGAATTCATAAGAAAGCATGCGACTGCCTTCCATTATGGACTGGGAATAACAATTTATTTATGCAGATGGAATTTCAATGTTAATCTAATTCTCATCTTTCTATACTTGCCTCCTCACTGACCCACATAATAATAATAATAATAACAATAATAATGCGACTAAGATTTAGTGGGTCCTATAAAAAAATTTTAGCACCTGATTTTCAAAACAATTGTGGCCCAATCGGACGGACGAAATTGACCAAGAGATCAAAGTTTTTACATTACGCATGATTTTAGTATCTCACATTGACCGAACCCCAGATTTTAAGCTTTTGGATGGTGAAATGCATGAATGACAAAGTCATATTCAGTGATTCATTCTATTCACACATTGATATATAATAATATAAAATGTGTTTATAATATAGTGTGTGTCTGCATATATATATGTATATATATATATAACTCCCCGACCAAACCAAGTTGCGAAAGGGGAAATTTTCAAAATCTCTTCTCTGATGACGTGTCAAGCACTATCACATGCGTTACGCGTAGATCAAGTGACATCACGGGCATTTTTCGCGTGATCGGACGGCTGAGGTTGGATTCCTTCCCTAACTTTGGTTGGTAAGCAGATTAAGTATTGGGCCTGCGAGCGTGCCTTGATCTTGTGGGCCCACTCACAGCTCAACTAGCACCGTCCAATCCTCTCGCCCTTTCGATTCTTCAAACTGGGGGCTTTTCTGGGTGTGCGCCGGTGCATGTCTGTCACTGTAGAGTCAACCGTCGTGGCACGCTTTTGATTGGATGGGTGGAAGTTGGGTCCCACCAAACTATGATGCTCCACATCCGACGGCTTGGATTTGCCGCCACTTTCGTTCTGATGCAGATACATGGCTTGTTTTTCCATCAGGGGAAGCCAAATACCCAGTGATGCAGCTTCAGGTGTTTGTACGTCCAAGAGGAGGACGATCAATTGGTCTGGCGGGTATAATTTCATGAGAATCCGTGTCGATTGGGAGCCTTCGTGATATAACCTCTTTTTCACTTCTTCATCACCATCATCATCATCATCGTCATCGCCAATGAGAGTTGGGACACGAGTTGTTCTTTTTTAATCATTGAAATAATTTTTTTTTACTGTCTGATCTATAAATATTTACGTTAAAAACTTACGATGATAAAAAAAAAAAAAAATTGCATCAATAATAAATTATGTTATTAAAAAAATAATACAATTATTAAAATAACCATTCTTATCATGGTGTAAACTAGAAAATCTCACTTTTATTAAAAAGAATAGAAAATCCTATTTAAAAATTTAGAAAAATTATAATAAATAATAATTTTTTAAAAAATAATTAAAATAAATAACATATTTTTAAATATTTGTAGTGAATTGATAAATTATTAGATATATAAAAATTTTATTAAGTAAATATATTTATAAAATGTAAATAAATCATTTATTTGATAAATATGTAAATATATCATTTACTTCGTACATAAATATTTTATAAGCATGCTATTTACTTCATTTGTTCTAAAAATTATTCTTTTTAAAGCCAATTACGTGCATAAGATTATATATGTCAAATTTTGATAAATGAAATATTAATAAATTCTTAATATCTACAACTAATAAGTACATTCTTATTAGTCAAAATTTATTTTTGTTTACTCTATTTGTTTGGGTTGAAAAAAAAGGAAATAGTTGGTGCCTCACAACCTGCGTTTGATTAAATGCCATGCGATTATGTCGACTTTGGTTATCGATGGTACAATAAAAGATATTTTTGACCTTAACCCTTCAACAACTATCAAGCCAAGTTTTATAAAGGTTACTATCACAATGTCTTTGTCCAAGAATATGAACTTTTTATGTACAACATCCCTCAAACTTGTAATATGATAAAAGCAAAGGTTCTAAATAAAACTTTTTCAATTATAATGTTTATCTGTGATTTTACTTTAGAATAGTGTCTTCAAAACAAACCAAAACACCCCAAGCCTTCCTTTTTTTTTTTTCCTTCCCTTTTCCCTTTTATTATTAATTTTTTTGCTGTAAACTTTTCCCTTTGGCAGTTGAAACTGCATAACTTCCCTTTCAAAAATATAAAACTACATAACAGTTCTCTTACAAAAACAAGAACAAGAGAAGCACATGACAAACTTGTAAAGTTTGGAAAATCTTCGATTAGAAATTTTTGAGGATGATGGGTCGACAGGGTAGGACAAAGTATTAATGGTTTTAATATTTGAGAAAGTCCGTGACAAAATAGAGTTTAAGGTAGTTAAGATTGAGGGAAATTGTCAAAATCATAATGTTGATCACACCGTCCATGACATCCACGTGTCGAATGTTGAGAAGGCACTAGGTGGGCCATAGTGGGATGTATGATTTGGTAATGCTAATGATTCCATGTACATTAGCAGATTTGTTCCCCAAGGAAGATAACCCACGTGGGCCCCACCATTGTGACAAGTAGATGGGGCCCAGATCGAGGGCACGATCACTACAGCGGATTGAAATTGAACAAATCAGGACCGTTCCCTAAACAACCGTCTTTTAGTGTGTCATTCATTGAGCTGGAGCACGTGGCAGTCACAACCTTTGGAATCTTAAGTAACAAGTTAAACAGCTGCTGCGCATGTGAAATGTTTAGACTGTTTTTGGTTTTGGATCTTTGAAGAATATTACCCGTTTTGTTTTGTTTTGCTTTGCTTATTTTCTAATATATTTTATTATCTTTTTGTAATTAATGCAGGAATTTCACATTGCATTTTGGAGCTAGGTATGATCAGTTCAATTTTTTACATGGAAGTTAAAAAAAAGGAGAGAGAGAGAGAGAGAAAAAAAAAGAGTTTATGGATACTTCAACCATTTTATAATGATGGTTTTAATTTACTCTACGAGTAGGAAATTTTACGTTGGTGATTGTTCTTTTTCATTGTTGGAAAGAGTTGTGTTTTAATATTGACATATTAACTATTTAAAAGTATAATCTAAGACTAATATTAAGTTTCATGTAAATGCTTATTATCAGATCGTTAAAAAGTTTAATATAGTTAAAATGTTCGGTTTATATTAATAGTGAAAAAATACCTTCACTACCGTATCGTTTCCTTCTTCTAATTACTTGATAATTTTCTTTTTGGAAAGAAAGTGTGGAGAGGAGAAGTCAGTTTTATTTATTTAATTTTTTGTGTGCATGATTAAATTAGATCTACACATCGAGAAATATTTCAATTAAGTGATAATCATTTGTGTTAAGAGACGAAACTTGTTATCTCAACCCTATCAAAAATTTATTATTAAACAAAGTTTTAATCCGCAGCCGGAAGTCTCAAAGACTTTTACCATGAAACTCAAGCCTGAAGTCCATCCTATGCTATCTTTAATTACTACCATCTGATAGTAGAAGAAAACACCCGTATCATCATTCCACATCTTTTGGTTGAGACTTTTTTTTTGGGTTTCTAAACTGATGTAGTCAAAATATAAAAATATATGGCCAAACATAAATATGCGGGGGTTTTTTTTTTTTGGCAAAACGTAAAAAGATTTGCTTTTTCTTTTACTAAACTGCAGAAGAAGATGTACTTCTGCATATGAGGCTCACTTCAAAACAAAAAATTAATAATATCTGGTATGCATATATTTGCGTGTGTGTGTGTGTGTATATATATATATCTTTAAACGTGTGGCCAATATAAATATATATATATTATATTACTTTCTGGCAAATGTATATATGTCAATGCTCATTATTTCATAGGAAGAATTATATGCAGCACAATTTCATATACTTGGAGTAGAAGATTTGACTTTACAGATCAGTAGCTATTCTTTTATAATATTATTAACAATAATTAAATAAATTAACAAACACTGATGTAGCCAAGTGGCGAAATGATAATCAGAACTTGGTAATATGGGAGGATAAGATTTTCCACTCGACAATATACAATTACTGGAACATCATTGTGCCCATAATTGTACTAGCCAGCTATGTTTTGGTAGCCTAAGTTGTTCCCTTAATTAATTCAGAAGTGTACATTTTCTTTTTGAGAATTCATTGACTGGGACAAGTGTTATACTAAGACAGTGATGATCAAAAATTTTAACAATGAATGGTGAGAATTATATTTTTATCTTATTAATAGTTAGTATTGTTTTAGATAGATTAATTTTTTAACCGTCTAAATTATAATTATAACTGATTTTGCATGATATCCCTATATAAATTTTTTAAGTTAATATTCATAAATTAGATTGTTGAAAAGTTAATTTAAAAACTAAACAACAATATTTACCATATTAGGGTAAAAGTACAATTCTTATTGCAAGTATTTTCATTTTTCAATACACTAATACGCTAATTAACATAACCTTTTAAATTGGCAAAACTTATGATAAGACTTTTGCATTTTTACCTTGTATATCAAATGTTATTTTAGTTATTGGATTAATTTTTTAATGGCTTAATCTAAATTTGTCAACATTAAAAATTTATGATACAAGGAATAACAGCTTTTAGCTATTATAAATTATATTGTTGACAAAGTTAACAACATTACCTATTTGTAGAGCAAAATTATAGTTTTTAACTTTTTACCATAAGTTTTCCTTTTTAATCTACCATTATTTACCCACAAAGGCAACAGCTCCTGTTCGTAGATTTAAGTTTTAACTACGTATGTATTGTGTATATTGTATGTAGAGGTAGCAATTAATAGGGTTTTGAAAGTCGGCTTCTGAAGAAGTAAAAAATTCAGTTGTACAACACTGCAGTCAAGTCGCTTTTTCATGTTCCTGCAAAAATCATGCATACAAATTTGGGTCGGAATTTAATGACATCTCTGCTTGATAAAGGCCTCTGAAAATGAGGAACAAGGCAACAAGAAACAGCCAAAAACTTGCTCTCTTTAAAGCATCATTATTACTTTATATGTACAATATATAAATATATTTCTTCAGAAATAACTCTATAATTAAATAAAATAAACTACAATAAGAGTTTTTAGAGAGGGAGAATTCATTTGGGAATATTGCTTCAAAATTTCATTTTCCCAATTACACGTTTTTGTATTTAATTAATCCACTGACAAATATGCAACCAAAAAAAAAAAAGAGAGAGCTCAATTTTTCACTCAATTTTTCACTCAATTGGTCCATCAGTCAAAATGATTATGAAGAAGTCAGTTTTCAAAGCAAATACAGCATGGATAGGATGATATGCAGTTTAGTCAATTTTTCTGGGGGCAACATCATTATACATATGTAAGGTAAATTAAAATTTTCTCCTTTAGGAAATTAAAGAGGTGCAATTAGATACCCTTTTGCTTTTTGTTCAAGTGCCATATAAGAGCAAGCCAAAACTTGAGCTTTTTAACGTGGTGTTTCAAAAATCAAATATATATGTATATATGTATATATATATATTTAGACCCCTTTCCCAAAAAAAATAAAAAAAAAAAGAGACCACTTTTCAAAAAAGAGGCTCATGAAGAAACCAGGCTGACCAAATAAAATTTTGAGAATTCTGACCTAACCCCAGTTTTCTGGTCAGAAAAGAGGCACAAAAAAAAAAAAAAAAAAGCTTTTGTCTAAGGATATTATATATACGTACACACAAAAGACTTTAGCCAGTTAACCACTCACAAAGTATCATTTTAAAACTTTTTTATAAACATGGAAAAAAAAAAAAAAAACACATTAAATTATTTAAATCTGCAGCCAAATATTCTCCCACCGCTGAATTGCTTAGAATAAAATACTCCAAGAATGAAAAAGAATATAATACTATGTTATTTGAACACAAAATAATTAATATATATGTACGTATCACACTCACTCTCTCTCTCTCTCTCTCTCTCTCTCTCTCTCTTATACTCCCAACACATAAAGCAAGGGTCATACAAACGCCTAGAACGTCCACGCAAACCCTCTCAAAACATTCCTTTCTCCGCAGCTTTAGAAGAACAGGCTGTCTCTAAAAAAATTGATTTTTATTCTCTCTCTTCCTTTGAGTACAGCAGTTTTCCTTGGTTTAATTTGCTCTCTCTTCTTTCAGTTCATCCATGGACACTGCTCAGTGGCCACAGGTATATGTGATATAATTTCCCAGCTGGTTTTTTTGATGATTTTGTTGATAATCTACTCAATTAAGAACATAATTCTCTACGTGGGTTTTAGCTCTTTCTTGTTTCTTTTTTTTTTTTTTCTTTCTTTCTTTTTGAAAAAGAGAGAAGCCATGTCCTTTTGTGTGTTTGATCTTCTTTCTGCAGAAAAGAAAAGAGAGAAAAAAAAAAAAAAAGAAAAGAAAAGAAAAGAAAAGAAAAAAGATGATGATGCTGATCATGTATTGTGGTTAGTGGATGAAAGTCCCCACTTGGGTTTTTGGATTTAGTTTTTATCGGTTCTTCACAACGTTTTTCACTTTATCTTTATGTGATAAAAGGGATTCAAAAGAGACTATCTTTTTTCTTTTTGCCTCTCTTTCTCTTTTTAATGTGTTGAAATCTTATGTATTTGAGAAAAAGTAAAAAAAAAAAAAAAAAAAGCAAGCTCAAAATTTGTTTTTGTTTGCTTGTATTACTTTAATTACTTATTTATTTATTTCCTTTTGGTTTCAAATTTATGTAGGAGATTGTGGTGAAACCAATAGATGAAATATTGACAAAGCCTGCAAGTATTAGCAGCAGCAACAACAACAACAACAATATAGAGAGGAAATTAGCAAGGCCTCCACAGAAAGAGCAAGCCCTAAACTGTCCAAGGTGCAATTCAACAAACACCAAGTTCTGTTACTACAACAACTACAGCCTCACACAGCCCAGATACTTCTGCAAGACTTGTAGAAGGTACTGGACTGAAGGTGGGTCCCTCAGGAACATCCCTGTTGGAGGTGGATCAAGGAAGAACAAGAGATCATCATCATCATCATCATCAACAACAACATCACTTTCTCCTTCATCAAAGATCACTAAGCTTCCTGATCTGATACACCCTCATCAGCATCATCATCAGAAGATCATAAATCATCAAGGCCAAGATCTAAACCTGGGCTTCCCACCTCCCAACAACAACATCTCTGACTTGCCTCACTTGCCCAACATCAACAATGAAAACAACAACAACAACAATATTTCTGGTCCCTCTACTCCTTCTACAACAACCAGTACCAACACGTCCCACCACCTCTCAGCTTTGGAGCTACTCACTGGCCTCACTAATTCCAGAGGACCATTCATGCCCATGCCAGTAGTAACAGATCCCAATACATCTGGGTTTTCTCTGCCTGAATTCAAGCCAAGTTTAAGCTTTTCCCTTGATGGGCTTGGGGCTAATACTGGTGGCTATGGAGGTCTTAATCACAATGTTCATCAAGAGACTAACACTGGGAGGATTTTGTTTCCCTTTGAAGATTTGAAGCAAGTCTCAGCCACGGCTACCACAACTGGGATTGAGCAGAATAATAGTAAGGAGCAAGGGGACTCAACTGGGTATTGGACTGGAATGTTAGGTGGAGGATCATGGTAAAGAAGATGAACATTAATATTAAGCAAATTTGGGGGGTCTTCTTTTTTTTATATTTTTTCTCTTTTTAAATGGGGTTTTTTTTTAAATATTAATTTCTCATTGTGGGTATGTTGTTTGGATTTTGATCATCGTCATCATGGTAACTAACAGATTATAGGTCACATATTGGGTTTCTTTTATCTCTTTTAATTGGCTTTATTATTAATTTACCTTTTGATGATCATCCTCTTTAGTCTTGAACATGATGGGAATTTGAAGCTTATTTTAGATTGGGCTTCAAGAGAGAGAAACGGCTGACTTCTGATGGGGAAAACTCTAGTAAGGATGGAAGATAAGGAGAGTTATAAGATCAAGGTCCTGATGAGAGCATGCATTTTTTTTTTAGGATAACAATTAGTAGAAGAGAAGAGGGCATGTTCTTACAAAATATTGTAATTTTCTTCCATCAATCACTAGAGAGAAGAGAAAGAGACCTATAAGGGATAGTCCCAATTATGTGTCATTGGTTGGCTATTGGTGCAAAAAAAAAAAAAAAAAAATTGTACTATAATGTAAAACCTTTGTATGGAGTATTTCAACTGGATGGAATAGAGAAACTGTTGCTAAAACTTCTCTAGTTTCATTTTTTACTTTACTTGTAAATTTGCTTACTATATTGTCTATTGGTTAATCAAAAGTGAAAGACAGTCAATAATATGTGCAATGGATTGCTTGGAAATCATGCCCTGTTTCCCATCTTGTGTTTTGTAAGCAGGTTTTGATCATTTACGGTGATGATCATCATCTTATCATCATGATCATAGGGATTATATCCATGTTTTCCCTGCCATTACAGCAAAGCTCCATGAAGGAAAAAAGTGATGATCAGTGCAAGATCAGTTAGCCAGGTAATCCTTGATCTTGCCAAACTCTCTCTCTCTCTCTCTCTCCCTCTTCACATGACTGAAAATTATAAAGGAAATCTTCAAAGAAGCAAACTAAAAACGTACGTTTTTTTAGTTGAGTTAATTAGAGCTGCCACTTAAAACCTGCCGCAACAAAAAGCTCACCTACTGACTCGTATAATCCAAACAGTTTCGAAGACTCACTCACAATGTCCCATTTCCATGAATGATCATTGCTTTCAATGCCACCTCTCTCTCTCTCTCTCTTTTCTTTTTTCCAAGTGAAAGATTGAGAAAGATCTGACAAACCCTCCTCTCTTTGGTCCTTTGTTGGGACCCACAAACATTCCCCTTGGCAAGTGTGCTAAAGAATAATACACCCCACTAAGTTGATCCATCCAGATCTAGACCCTCCATTTACAATATTATATACTATTTTATATATATATGTACAATATATTATATATATTTGTCTGTGTGTGTACATGTCTTCGGTTCTTTGCTGTAAGCCACTTAGCGTGCATAATAACCTATAGCAAAACGTTAAATGTACCACTCTACATGGAGGTCCTTTTCCAAAGCCAAATTTAACGGTTTAATTTATAACTCTTTCTTTGGAAATTCTACTATTTTGCTTTCTGATCTATGGGCTGTCTGCGATTTTTTTTTCTTTCATCTTCATGGAATATCCAGCCACCCATGCACCACTTTCGGTCCAAGTTGACAAACTATCTATCTACCTATCTATCTACCTATATATATATATATTCCTTTAATATCAAGAATTAATGGGTATTTTATGAAAAGACAAAAAAATGAATTATAAAAGTGATAAGAGACCATGCAAACAAATATCTCGTCGTTTGAGAGATTATACGAAAGTGTTGGCTTATAATATATATATATACATATGTATGTATATAAGAATAGCATGCTACGTACTTGCATGTGTATACATATAGATATGTATATGTGTATATGAAGAATATATAGTATGCGCATCAAATTTTTGCTGCGAAAACCTATTCAACTAGGCGACATTATCTCTAGGTTTGCAACATAGTCAAAGTCGGCCCTCTGAAGTTAAGCCAAAGTAATTAGAAAATTCTTCACAAATAATCATAACGAAATGTACACATATAAAATTAAGAATAAAAATCCACTAGCTAGGTAACGTGTTAGAATTTAACACGCAGGTTCTCTGTTTGGAAAATATTGGAAATTACGTGACTACACGTGATGAATATTCGTACCAAACGACACAGTAGAGCTGGATTGGATATATACGTCCTGTTGTATATTTGAATCTGCCCTTATATATATGTTTAAAATAGAGTAATGAACTGTGATATTTGTATTAAGTTTTTGTATAACGTGGTAATGTTCGACCTAATAGTGTGTTTGGATGAATTATTATAATAATGATTATTAGAATTCGATGTAATATTAATACGGTAAGCTAATTATTAAAATGAAATTATTTAAATGTTTCACTGTTTCACGATAATTCAACTCATTTCTAAATCTAATTTTTACTTTTTAAAAGTACATAGAATGCTTATCTTTCTTTATTTACGATATTCAAATGTTACCTCCCAAAAAATTTATCAAAATACACACTTAATTTGAATATCCAAATTAAATTTTACGTTTAAATATAAATATTCAGTATGAACAAATGTTCATGACCCAACACGGCATTAACATTCAAGAAGATGCACAATCAATACGTTACCGCATCGACATAAAGATTAGAGAGAAGGAAATAAAACAAAATAAAATAATATATATATATATGTACCCAACATAAAATGACTTGTTATTTCAAGTATCGAAAGAACAACGCAAAAGCTGTTTCGTGAGAAGGCATGGATTTTAGTAGATTTTGAAAACAATAAAAAAAAAAAAAAAAAAGACAACAAAAAGACCTGAGAAAAAAATCTGATCCTGACCCAGAGTAACCCCGCGAATTAGGTGCAATAATGGAGGTTCAACTTAATAATCACAGATTGCTTCACTTCTCTTCGAGACCATTATTGTTCTCACAGCAGTAAAAGAAATAAATATATAAACAATATATATTTATATATATATTAAAAAAATGGACAAACAGAAATTTGAGAGTATAAAACTATGGACTGGTGAGAAGATGAGCTGTCCTTCCACGGAAAAAATTGATGACAATGAATAGTAATGGAATTCACCGAGATTAGCTCGTATAACCAAAGAAAATACAAAGGAAAATATTGCCCCTCAAGTCTCAGGACTCAAGTCATGTGACTTACAGTTACAGCTACTACTAAAAAAATTTTGGCTTCATAAAAAAAAAAATGATCTCTTCCGAGTCTCAGCATTTCTCTACGAGAATTTTTTTTTACCATCAAATTGGAAAGCCAACATGATTAGACCAAGAAACTGGAGCGATCAAAGCTTGCATTCGTCTACAACTGATCAATGATCGGCGTTGATTCCAAATATTCGAACCTTGTGCATGTTTGGGAACTTTGCGACCACCAATACGAAAACTGCCAGTGTATTGAAAAAGAGCATCGGGTTTTCGTAATCAGTCGTGTGTGAGGCTATCAAGTACCTGGCAAAACGAACAAGATGATGTTAGGTCATGGGATGGAACATATATCCAAACAAAACTAATGCAACTACAAGAACAGGAGAGGTTAAAAAAGGAATCAAATTTTCATTCACTTGGTCATTTTGCAAGTCCAAATACAATTCAAGAATGCATCCAAAAACAGGAAGTCCCAAGAAGAGAAAAAGAAAGGGCCGTAAGTGTATAAACAACAAAAATTTTCAATTCAAGTTGACTTGAGCGTCCTCTCATTTTATAATAGGGCAAACATATCGTGAGAATGAGAAGAATAAAAGAAAGGGCAAATAAGCATTCAGATATTTGTGACAAACTTGTCATGATAAATATTTCCTGAGAGCTTTGTTGAAAAACACATTCGACAGAAAAATTAGTTCAAAATACACAGATGCTAAAGAAAGAAGCATCAGAGTCAGATTGGTAGGCCGAGAAAAGAGTTCAAATTCAGCTTAGCTGTAGAAAGCCTATTTCCAAATCACCAGAGGAAAGAAAAAAGAATATTTGCTTCACATATTCCAAAAACTAAACCTAATGATCATGCAAATGCAAAATATGGGATTCGTCTAGGCATCAAGATTCATCCATACTTGTGGACCAGCACACATTTATGCTGCCTTCTTTCCTGTCCCTGCGCCCACGATAAGGGGGGAGATGAAAAACAGAAAGTGAAGAGTGCTATACTAATTGCTGGTGGAAGAAAGAACTCCACTCTCTTGACACAACTACAACATAGTGCATTTCTCTTGTTGCAGCACATCATACACGACTTATCCTCTTATTTTAAGAAATTTGTCTCACTTTTGAAAAATGATAACAGGAATATACGTATTGCTTTGACAAGTTTAATATTATCTAGAACTAACAATTTTGTAGATTTGTAACTTCATTTTTATGGTTAGAATTTTAGAAACTACTTAAACGCCTAAGAATTGAGAATTGCTGGCAGGAAGCAAAGAAACTTCATCTCTATAATGTAATATAGCGATGCTATGTAACTTGATTAGAGAATATTGACAAGGTATATTTGTGTATGCACCATGCATGACGTTCCGAGTAAGGATCAACCAAAACCAGAAGTGAACAAACCAAAACCCAAAATTCATTCAGAAGCATAGTAAATAAAATAGAAAAACTTATAACATAGACAAATTAGCCGACCATGGAGACAACAAAAGAAGTTCATATTCTACAGCACCTTAAATGACATATGTATAACAATGTCACAGATAACCAGAAACAGTTTATGATTGTATCAAAATCCAAAATGGAAGGCTCTGAAGTACTTACAGCACAACAGGTACGACGGTGAGAAACTTTCTGTTCCGAGTGAGTTGCTTTCCATTGTCTATCTGCTCCCACCAAGTCAACCTATTGTAGATGCCCTGATCATCCGCAAATGGGGTTCCTTTTTTCCAATGAAAGAAGTGGTAAGTAACCTGGAAGCAAGAACAAAATGAAACAAAAAGAGATCAACCACAGTATCTGTCAACAGGTAAGTATTAACTTACCAGCATCATGAACAAGAAGACTGAAACCAAAGAATAGAACAGCAACAAATACAAATTTCCTAGAACACAAAGCATAAGGGGCCATTTAAAACATTGGTTCCAATTGAAATTTTCCAACTAAACTCCAAAACTTCCAAATCTACATTTCACTTTTTCTCTCTTCCATTTTCAAAACAATCAAACTTCTAAAGTCCATGACTTTCTTATATCAAGTCAAAATAAGATATACATATATATATACATATTTTTTTAACATGCACATAACAACAAGAGGAACGAAATAACACCTATATTGCATATTCTTTTCGAATACACTTCAAAAAAATTTTATTTTCTAGTTTTTATATCACAATACATTTCCAATTCATACTTCAACCAAACACACATTTCAATTCTAACTCCAACCTACAGAACTCCAATTCCAATCATTGTTCCAAACGGACCCTAAGTATAATTACACTACCTGCTGCCACCAACAAAAACCACTCACTATTCTCTTCAAAAACGAAGAATGATGTAAAAATGTACTCTTGATAACTCAAAAGTCCAACTTTTCATATCACACAGCATCAAGTATTTAACAAACTAACTAGGAAATTATTTATGTATATACTTACATTATTTGCTATCACGAACAGATACCACTCTCCTTTTCTCCAAAAAACCAAGAACGATATAGACATGTAGTCTTGATAACTTAAAGATTCAATTTTTCATATCACAAAGGTATTTAACAAACTATATATATATATTAACAACCCAAGAAACTCGATTCAAACCACACCCCCCTCCAAAACAGACTCAAATTCCCCAAAACCCTTGTCGAAACATTATGATGAATCAGAAAAATTGAATCTTGGAAACCAGATATGGCAAAATCTGAACAGAACAACAAAATTCAAGAAAAAAATTCGAATCAAGAAAAACAAATCCGATCAATAAACAGGATGGAAAAAAAAAAAAGTGGAGGAATGAAATCGGGGGAAAAACGTTAGGGCGGGGTACGTACGAGGAAATGGGAGAGGTGGACGATGGACCAGGCCGTGCCGGAGGAGCAACCGAAGAGAGAGAGGACGATAAGCCAAGAGAAGAAGAGGATGAGAATGTAGGTAGTCCAAACCCCAGGGTACGTGAACCACTCCGTGTTCCGATTCAGATCCGTCGGAGGTACCGCCCTTACATACATCCTCGTATTCTTCTTATTCTGATGATGAGGATGAGGATGAGGATTCGATTGATTCCGAATTGAGTTTCTTCGATTGTAGACTTTCTCGGGAATCGATCGGAAATGTATGTGGAAAATTTTTGGAGTTGCGGAGATGAAGAAGAACAATTTGGAAAAATGGGAAATCGCGGGTTTTGTTTTTTTGTTGAAAACCGGTCTTGTACCAGTGAGTGAGAGAGAGAGAAGAAGGGAATATGAGGGATTTGTCGCCTTCGTGGTGATCGAGATCGACTGAAATATCTTCATTTTTTTATTTTTTATTTTTTTTAACTTTTGGTTTTTGCTAGTAAAACGACCTGTCGTTTGTTTGAAAGAGTTGGTAAGGAAAATTTGTTAATTGTTTATTATTATTATTATTATTTTTTGAAGCATTGTTGATTGTTATTGTTGTTGGTACGCAGAAATTATATATGCAACCATTAAATGGGCGTTTGGTAAACGCATTGTATTTTAATTATATTTGAATGAAATTTATTTTTGGAATGTTGTATTTGGTTGAAAAGTTTTTGTTTTGTATTTGAATGAAATGTATGTTTGGATGAAAAGTATTTTAGAGTTGAAAAGTTGATGTGATTGGTAAAAGTAAAGATAAATAGTAAAATTGAAAAGTTAATGTGATTGTTTTAAAAATATTTTGAATAGTAATTGGTTTCGTAGCACTGTTGTAAAATTTATATTTAGTATAAAATTATATTGTATTTGAGTAAAATTAAAATGAAATATTTTCCCAAACATCCCCTAAATTTATTATTATTTGTATCTAATTAATACAATCTTAATAAAAATTTTAAAAATCTATTCTCAAGGGAGGTTTGGTGAAATAATTTCATTTTATTTATATTTAAATGTAATATAATTTTACACAAAATACAAAATTTTATATTTAAATATAATTTTTTTAACAGTACTACAAAAACAACTATTTAAAAGTTTTTTAAAACAATCACATTAACTTTTCAACTCTACTATTTATCTCTATTTTTACCAATTACATCAACTTTTCAACTCTAAAATACTTTTCATCCAAACACACATTTCATTCAAATACAAAACAAATACTTTTCAACCAAATACAACATTCAAAAAACAAATTACATTCAAATATAATCAAAATATAATGCGTTTACCAAATACCCCCTTATATATATAGTGGAATATTTTGAATAAAGATAATTGTTGCCATTGTAATAACGTAATGAATCACATTAAAAGTATGTATTGTAAAAGGACGGACAATGTGAGGCTGTTGAAAAGTAGCTTATGATATAGTGGGGTAATTGCTCTCCGATATCAATGGGGTGATTACTTTCCTTTCTTGGATATCATCCGAATGAGCTAGCTCAATAGGAGACTAGTTTTGAAGGTATTTTTGGTCTCGCATTTGGGAATGACATACTCAAATTGAAAAGGCAAAGCCTTGTTTAGGTAGAAAAGGAAAAGCAAAAGAACATGCGTTCAATAGTTCTTATTTTGAGCTTATGATCGACTGAGGAATTTTCTCACTCAAAATTAGAGGAGAATGTACTTATTTTGAGCATGGACAAAAACCCGTTTAACAATTGTAATTTTGATTATTCTAGTGTAGTTACAATAAAAGATAATTTATAAGTAATGCTGTAACAGGGACACGAGCATTTATGGGACTTAAAGAATTCATTTTTTATATTTTTATTTTTGCCAAATGTAAACTTTTCAAGATATTTCATTATACCTTGAAAAATTAAGAAAATTGTACTTATATCCTCACTTTCTGAAATATTATATACATAAGATCCTATATAGTAATGGACTTTTATGTATTTTGTGTTTTATATCATGTTCCCACGAAAATAAAGAACAAATTTAACCTCTTCAAACTTTAAGTCTTGTCATAAAATGCTTCATGAATTTTGATTTGTAACATTCTTTTCTCTAAACTTTAAAACATTGGTGAATTTCCCTGTTCGGTGGAATTTTTGACAGAAGAACTTGTTGGCAACATGAGTTAGGGATGAAATTACAAAATTACCCTTATAATTAGATTAATAAAATAAATATATAGGATAAATTGTCATTTTTTCCTATACTGCTTTCTTATGTTCACTTTCATAATTTCACATTAAATAAAAGTAAGGAGTGCCACATATGTTATTAGTTAGTGTCACTTTGACCATCAGTGATTGTGGCATGATAGCAAAGAAGACATATTTAGAGACTTCACTGCTATTAGATCTTAGGTTAGAGCCATGACATACACAAGAGTCTAACCTTTTGTAAGAAATACCATATGCTATTTGCTCTTGAAGTTTGGGATTTACTAACTGTGAAAACCTAAGATCAGGTTCCTTATCATCCAACTAGCGGGACTAATGGGCTCACCTAATAATCATTGGAATCGGAGCGTGAGGATATTACAGATTATCTTTTTTATTTACCAAATAAAAATTAGTGTTATTTTATAATTTCACATTTAATACTGTTATCAAGTATATTTTTTCGTCGAAAATTTAATTGAAGGGGAAATTCGTAAATGTTTCAAAATTCACAAAAAAATAATATTATAAATTAAAATTTGAGATTTATTTTGTGATAAAACCTTAAAATTTACAGAGAAAAGGTGAAATTTATCTTTAAAAAATTTTTTTGACTCCATCATGGACAAATATAAAATTCCATGTCAAAAGTCAAAACAACACTAAACCTAAAAATCGTTTTTATAAAGCTCTAACTTTGATTCACAAATACAAGCAAACGTAGGTCTACAACTCATTGTACTACTTGTCTTTATGTTATTTACGATCTCATGATCCAATACAACATTCGTGGAACCAACACAATTAAAAAAAAAAAAGAAAAAGTACCACCGACTAGTTTGAAAATATATATTATCACTGGAATTCAAAGTTGTTTATCTTTTTCACAGGAAAAAAATGAAAAAAGTAGCTTATCTATTAGTTGTATAATTATTAATAAAAGTAACTTTAAACACACACATATGCCCATTAATTGAAATTGATAAACGTGTTTATGGGCCATTTGTTTATCAACTGGTCGGTGGGTGGGACACAAGGGAGGAAGAAACACAATGATGTCCATGCATGGCCCCACCAACGCCGACTCTAATCTGAGTTTGATTCAATGTTTGTTTTCTCTGTTTTTTGTTTTTAGTTTTTGTTTTTTTTTCCTCAGATTCATTGTTTAGGGTTCGTTTAAAATAATAGTTAAGAGTTAAAAGAGTTTTATAGGCTGTAGTTAGAATTTTGTAGGTTGAGATTAACTGTATGCTTAATTGAATGAAGTGTGAATTATAAATGAATTATAATATAAAAAATAACATACAAATTTAAAACCTGTTTAGAAAAAAAATAAAATGTGAATCCCGTTACATTTCTATTGTTATTTTAATGATTAAAAAAAATCTCATTTTGAAGACATTTGAATTTTATGAAAATAAATAGATTAAAAAATCATTTTTTCGTTACATTTTTGTTGTTATTTTATGTAATTAAGAAATTAATCTGCTTTCGAAGGTATAAACTTTAAAGTCTGAATTTTATGAAAATAAATAGATTAGAGAGTTTTGTAGTTGAGTTAAAAATTTCCAATTGGATCCATGTTTCGAACGTCCCCTTAGTTTGTTAGAAGAATCCACAGGTCTACGCCAAACCATCAATGCCTTCTAAGTCTTATAATATTCTGCCTTTATTTAAAAAAATTGTTTATAATAAAAAAAAAAAAAAGCACGCTTTCACTGCCCTGTAGCTTGTATATTATTATCTCCGTATGGAAAAAGAAGTAAAAGAAAAATCTATAGAGCTTGACTGCAATATATATCAGAAAAAATAATAAAGCTGAAAAAACTATCATCCTTTGCATTTAATCAAACAATGGTACAGCAATTTTAGCCAAAAAAAAAAAGGGTACAACAGCTAGAAAGAGCAATAACGTTTTACAGGCTAATAGTGGCATTGCCAACTTTGTTCAAGCCCTCCATCAGTCTTCTCTTTGCAGACTTGGTTCTGTAACACCAGACCTCAAAAGCCTCGGTCAAGTCAGGATACCGAACTTGGTCCGCTTTCATCCAATCTGCCAAGATATCGGCCTGATCATTCGAGGGCAAAGCCAGAATCAAAGAAACAATCGCCCCTTCAATGCTCTGGCACAGATCCTCATCCATCTTATAAGGAAAGCCTGTCTCCTCAATGCCCTTTGAATCCAAAAGGGGCTTGATTTTCCTTATATATGGGAGCCATGTCTTAAGTAATGTTACACGACACAACGCAGGAAGAATCACACTGCCGTAGCCAACTGCGTCCAAGACTTTTGCAGTAACTTCTATCAGCTTAGTCTTTAGACCCCACATGAGACAATCGAGTTTCTGATCCTCGACAATGACTAAGACGTTAGGGGAGATTTCAGCCCAGTTGGAAACAAAATCTTTCATTAAATCCATCTTGGGAAGTATGTTACACATCCATTCAAGATCAGACAAACTACACAATATTTTGGCCTCCGTTGTCTCCGACGCAAGGTTAGGCTCCAAAAGCATGGAAGATAATTCCTGTTCAAATGATTTACTTATTTTGGAAAGACCTGTTCTTACTAATGATCTCACTTCATCGTCTGCCGTGACTAATGGTAAATCCTCATCTTCACCTAGCATGTACTCAACCTGTTCTTGAGCAGAGGTTTTGAGCTCATCACCAAATGGAGGGCAAGGTCTACTAATGGACATGGCAAAGCGAACTGCTGAGACAAAGACATTTTTTGTGGCGGTGAAATCTACAGGTTGAATCCTGGATAAAATGGGCATGGCTACGGGTCCAAGTTTTGCAACTGCTTTCAAAATGTGTTCCTCCTCTTTGTCCTCCCAAGGAACGGCCTCCAGGTATTGGACGCAGCACTCTACAACCTCTTCACATTGGAAAGCAACTGCCAACTCAAGAACACCTACAGCAGATTTAACCGAGTTCAAGGAATCCAGAATCGTGTGTGCAGGGAGATATAGCAGCCTCAAAAGTTTGACATGATGATCATAATTGAATTCTGAGCATTGAATTTCAATCAGATTGCTAGAGTTTCGATGGGAGAGCTGATCCGCAAAGTACTTGCTCTTATCTGTGAGAATAGAAGAGTGGGAATAGAACCATTCTGGTCTTCCTTCCTTGTTTTTCAACCATATAAGGGTGTCATTTCTTTCTGGATCACCAAGTCTGCAAGGCTTGCTTATTATTGCAGCTTTGTCCATGTGTTAGAAAACTCACAAAAACGTTCATGCTTCACTCGACCAAAAAGGCAAATCTCCAACCTGATATGACAATGAAAATCAAAAAGGATACATAGTCAATTCCCAAAATCAAATCATCTTTCATGATCTACAACCTTGATTGCAAGTAGAACTTTTCACTACCAATTTCCCGTAGAGAATGTGAATTCGTAAACATTAATCAACCGTGATCCACCGTTCATTTCAAAATCATAAATATTTATTTGCTTCAACTATCACCAAAATCAACTGAGTATAGTAATAGTCCACTTTTGTAGAAATTGTTAAAGATTAAGCGCCCTAAGGACAAAATCTAATCTAACAAGAAAAATTACATGAAAGAAACACAAGAAAGCACACACGATAATCTAGAATGGTTCACTTTCAATGTGGGAGCTACACTGGGTTTCAGCCCCTCAGAATTTCACTATGAAGAATAAGAAAATTACAAGACAATCACACACCTCACATCTCTCGAACTCCTTGTATTCCTATATAACCTCACTCCCCAAATCGGCGCCCCCTAACATATGTGAAACAAAAAACACACATGCCCAGGACTCCGAAAAACCTAACATATTCATACTAAACTTCTAGCTCATTCTATGCCATGGCAATAATTAGGCTCCACACACACTCAACATAAATCAATTGAACCCGCGGTAAAAACAAAAATGTCACTATACTTCAAATGACAAAACAATGCAAGCTTTCATGATTCATCCTAACTCCCATAATCGGCACCCCTTAACATATGTGGTTTGGGGGGGGGGGGGGAAACACATGTCCGAGACTCCAAAAAACCTAACATACTGTTACTAAAATTCTAGCTTATTCTATGCCATGGCGATAATTAGGCTCTCTACACACACACTCAACATAAATCAATTGAACCCGTGGTAAAAACTAAAATGTCACTACACTTCAAATGACAAAAGAATGCAAGTTTGTCATAATCCATCCTTAATCACCAAAACTTATCCACTTCGACCATCAACAAATCCAAGTAAACCAAACAGCTAAATGACATAAAATCGAATTTTTATCGCCGAATCGAACCCGCTAGTAATATGCCAAATCAATGCAGTTAAACACATATTCCAAATAATAAAACAAGCCAAGTTTATCACAAGATGTCTAGCTAAACATCAGAAAAACCATCAAAACTCTTAAAGGGTACAACATAATTCTTGATTTTATTCCCTCCGTTTCTAACACATTCAAAGTTTTTCAATTTATTTTTTCCTCTGTTGAATAACAATATGACTACACCATAATTATTACTCAAAAATACGTAGAAAAAAAAATTCAAGGGTTTTACAGGGGAGGGGGGGAAAAAAGAGAAGATCTTTTGAATGGGAAATCCGAAAAGAGAAACAGCTCACCTTGAGAAAAATGGAAAACTAAAGAAAACCCAAATCCCAAATTTCCATTAATTTTTTAAAGTCAAACTCCTTTGAAGCGCTTCTTCAGGCCCTGTGGCTCCGATTTTAAGCTGGGCTGGTTTTTGTGTGAGAGAACGGAGGGGGAAAAGAAAAAGAAACATTCACAAAATGAAGAGCCAGAAGAGCTGAAATGACATAAATAACCTCCCATTTGATACTTGACAAATACTTGTGCTGACGTAGAAGGAAGGGCAATTTGGGGAATATATTATTTTTATTTCATTTTTGGGGCAATATTAGCTGAAATAGGTAACAAATGATTGGTAGAGACAAAGGGTCCTTTGTATTTGATTGGATCTAAGAATGTTTAAAACTCAAACTTATTAATGTCCACTTCTTTCCAAAGTTCTCATTTCTCTTATAATATTAAATGTTATTATCGTTCAATTGGATAAGGACTCAGTTGGGGGCTTATTGAATTGGGACATGTAAATAATGCAAGTGGAAACAGAGTGCGGAATACCAAAGTTGCCTGTTTTTTTGGATTATTTTTGTGCCAACTTGCACAAGTTGCAAGTGCAATGTGTAGTTTTAATACCCACCAGAAAGAAACCTTATTTAAGTCAAAGGTAAACACCAAGTTCAATGAATTAAGGCTGAAGTTTATAGCAGTTCAAGGCAGATTCTAATTAGCAAAAATTTATCCATCTTATGAGATGAAAAAACGGGATTTTTTTAATCGAGAATCCTCTTTATGAACCGTCTTTTTCGATTAGCATTGGAACATTGCTATAAAACATATGTAGTATTAAATATCTTTTATTAATAAAAAAGTAAGTAATGTAGTGTAAGATATATTAATGAAGTTCATTTTTTATTAGTAATAGTGCCTCTAAGCATTTTTTTTAGCAATTGCTATTTAAATTAATTTTTCAATGGTTTATTTTTGAATGCAAGTGGTTCTATATAACGCGCCATAAAATTTTTAAGTAAATACTTATAAATCAAGTTATTAAAAATTAATTTCAAGGCTAATTTTACAGCTTGTACTGACAATGAAATCACTTTTTTTTTGGTTAATAATAAAAAGTGATCAATACTTTCTTCGTACTCCCATCTAGTGTCATTAGAGGAATTTAAGGAAAGGAGCACATTTAGGGAAAGGATCCCGATTTCAAACCTTTAACAACAATCGGTCTAAGATTCAAATAGTCCACTAGCATAATCTATGCTAAGAGACAGACTCTTAAATATGATATGATTCAAAAGTTAAAACGGATAAATAAAAGCTTCCAATAAAATTTCCTTATTACCATGTCACCACCACTTACACACATCACTATTATTTTGGTGGTTGCAAGAAATATCTTTATTTCTCCTTAAACCAAATTCTCTTTCATACGAGATTGACTAATGAACTACAAATTTATTTGCTAAGCATATTAACTCTAATTATGACTTTTAAATATCAATTGACGTGATAGTGAGTTATCTTTTTAATGATAGATACAATCTTATAAAATTACTAATATGATAATTATCTAGGATATTTTTGATGAAGAGAGAAAAAAGATCACCTAGGTGAGAAAAATAGGAAAGGGGAGAGATGTCACTTATCTTATATTGCATGGTATAAAATCCCTTCAATAATTTTTCTTGTTTAGAAAAGATCAAAATCAAGGTGTTTTGAAGAATTTGAAGTTTCTATTCCAATACCTCCTTCTCGTTTCTTTTCTACCAAATAATCTTGAATGTTAAAATATTTTCACTAATCCCTCTATCCTTTCCTCTTCTACTGTGCTCTCCAGCCAGACACACTTTTAAAGGCTTACTAATAATAATAATAATAATAATAAAGAACTTACACGTCTTTAGGCCAACATTCAAAAGTTAGACTTATTTGTATTATTATTCTATATTTATTTTTTAATCTTTTTACATAATAGAACTCAGATTTATTAAAAAGAAAATTGTATAAGCAACATATTTATGTGTTTTTTTTTTTGTCATTCTTTAAGGCTTGTTTGGATTTTTATCCATATTAACGTAATTAGAAGTTAAAGTTATTATAGCTGGTGCCAAAAGACGTGTTTTTTGAGGGGTTATCCAATATTGACCAAACAATAACAGAGGTACAATAATTTTTATTTATACTTATCCGATTCTACTAATTATAGTCTCAATTATTTTTGTATTGAATTATCGTTAACAAATGTTTTTCATGCTCTTATAGTGATGGAGTATGCAAGTTTGGTGTTAATGAAGACTTTATCCGAGCTTTTATTCGTAATATTGATGATGTTGAAAATGACAACTTTCCTAGTGAATGTCGTAGTGGGGTTATCGGTCATGCAGGAATTGAAAGAACACGGATTGATTGTGAGATTGAAGAAAATATGTATTACTCTACCAAGGAAGAATTTGAAAATGCTGTTAGTTTGGTGGCAATTAAAACTAATTTTCAGTTAAGGTTAAAAAAAAAAAAAAAAAAAACTAAATTGCCTATGTTGTTGGATGTTTGAGGAGAATTGTGGTTGGATGTTTGCGTACTTCTAAATTTAAAAGGTGTGGTCTTTGGAAAATTAATAAGTACAATTATTATCACCCTTGCCCGCCTGATACCATTTACAAATTTGAGTAAGGGGCATTTTTGTCAATATATACGTAAGCAGTTGCATGTATTGTTCGTTTTTACAAGTAGGTTGATATGTGGACATCTTTCAAGATCAGGGTTATGTATCAGCCACATAAGTCGATTGCCCTCTTACAAATATATATATATATATATATATATGTATGGCTATTTACATGTATGGTCACTGTAGAAGATATCAGGTGTGCAAGAGTGACTAAAATCATGGTTCATAATTTTTCAATAATAACGCCCTTTAAACTTGGAAACATGCAACGTCCAACATTCCAACTACAATTTTCCTCAAAACATCTAACAGCATATTGCAGTTAGTTTGGTTGGATTTTTTTATTCTTAACTGAGAATGATTTTTAATTTCCACCAAACTAACAACATTTACCAATTCTTCCACGGCAGAGAAATACATATTTTCTTCGATATCATAATCAACTAATGCTCTTTCAACATCCATGTCATCGATATCCCGGGAGGACATTCAATAGCAAAGTCTTAGTTTTCAACCTCATCAACATTACAAACAAAAACTTGGATAAAGACTTTTATTAACGCCAAACTCCATCACTACAAGCTCATGAAAAACATATGTTAGTGGTAAATTACTATAAAAATAACCGAGACCATAAAAAATAGTAACTCATTCAGTATGAATATAATGTTTAACACGTTAAAAATAGTTGTACCACTATTACATTTAGGTCAGTATTAGGCCATACTAAAACTATTTACAGGGAAAAAAAAAAAAGATAGTTCTTAAAATAAAATCTTAAGCTGTGTAATAAGATTTTATATGTGTCACATCTTTAGAGCTCTAGATTGAACAAAACATATATCTTATACAAACTGAAACTGGTTATTATTAGGACCCCGGCCTATATTGAAAATATAAATAGTATGAAATAAAAGGAAAGAATCCATTGAATTAGTACAAAGTCCTTAAAATAAAACCTGAAAATGTGTAATAAGTTTTTATATATGTTGCATCTTTTGAATAGGAGTGATCACAAATCGGTTTCTATGGGTTAAGTCTCAATCCGTAGATCACTTTATGATATTTGAATTGGTAAAATCTTAATTCATAATCAATTTTTTAAACTTCTAAATTAATCCGCAAATATTGGATTACATAGATTAGATTGATAGATTCAATTCATTTACTTTGAGAACTAAATGAAAATATTTAAACATAAAATAATTCAAAAAAATTACAATATAATTAACTTCAAGTCTGCAATGGTAAGCTAAATAGTAGCATGATAATATAATTCTTAGCATAATAATACATTACAACAAACAAATATCAATTAAATTCAAAATAAAATTTTAATACACATCAACTTAATCAACACTACTTTAAAGTAATTCAACATCCATATATTCAAAGTAATCAACACTACTTTATAGGTAATAGAATTACTAAACTAGAATTTAGATATATATTCAACTTAGCGAAGTCACACTTTAACATATACATATATTATTTTGTTTAGAGAAAAATATATACATAATTATTAATATATATGTACATATATGTGGTTCAGATTCACAAATTATATAGATTGAGAAATCCTAAAACCATAAACCAATATGTAACTTTTGGATTGGGAAAATCTCAATCTATAACCATTTCATTACTTTCTCAACTTAATTTAATCTCACGAATTGACAAATTAGGTAGATACCCTACTTTCTGTTTTGAATTGAACAAAAGATACATATTATATAAATTAAAACTGTTCATTATTTGGAACCTCCTGGTCCATGTTGAAATTACAAAAAGTTTGAAATGATAGAATAGAAGTCTATTGAATTAGTTCGAAAAACTTAAAAAACCAGCCAAATGAATGACAAAACCAAAGCAACTATGAAGCCAGTGTAAAGCACAAACGTTAGTATTGAAACACATAAAATCATAAACAAATTAAATTATTAAAACCTAGCAAATACGTCCATCTCTTAAAAAAATGATGTAAATGTGACCAAAATCACATATAGATTGAAATGTTAACACTAATAAAGGAAAAATACTGTAACCAACGTTTAATGAATTCCGTATAACAAAAAACACAATGTTAATCATTAAAAAAAAAACACATAATTAAAGAATTAATACGGAAAATTAAATTTAAAAAAAAAATTGAACCTGGTAGATTTGCAAAACATAGAAGATCTGAAGGAAAAAACTTTGCGTTAAATTGAAAAAATTGGCGAAAAATACTTGATAGGGAAGAAGAGAGACAGAGGGGGAGGTGAAAAATGTTTTATGGGGAAAAAAAATTTCCGACGCTCTCCGATGATAGCTTTAACGATCTCTATGTTGCGATTTCAGTTAGTACGACCTCACCTGTGACGGTGATGAAGTTGCGATGGAGAATACAAAATTTTTTGATATTATCAATTGTAAATGATTTTATTGTATTTTTTGCAAAACTTTTTTTTTTTTTTTTTACCTGTGTCAAAAATAATCCACTCTCCATTTTTATAGCACTTGCTCTAATTATCCTAATTTATAAAATCACTACATGACTAGATCACTTGGGCCGTAGATAAAGCAGTCCATTTGAATTCGTCTAGGCCCAAAATCAAACTAAGTGTCGGCTCATTCCCAAGGCCCAATCAAGGCTTCTTCATTTTATTTTATTTTATTGTATTTGTTTTTATTAAGGTGTTTAATTTTCATGTCGTAAGTGCAAGCCAGCCATTCCAACATTCAACAAAGGACACGTGTAAAGACCAGAAAAGAAAACAGAAAAAAGGGAAAATTGAAAGGACAAAACTATAAACCCCGTAACTTTAGAAAGTAAAGTGATTACGTATGATTCCGTCAGCAAAACCTGACACGGTATCATTCCACCCAGCATACCGATGATGTGGCAGCACAGAGGGACCTCACAGTGGGGACCACACGACGTCCACGGGTGGTCCCCACCGTAGAGCAGTAAAATCCCCCCTCACTCTCATCAGTCTCTTTCTCTTTCTCTCTCTCTCTCTCTCCGACCAGGGACCGAGGAGAGAGAACAGTGGTAGAAACGCCAAAAAGCGTCTGCACCCGTCCGGCCACTTGCCCCCCCTACAACCGGCAACATAGCCACCTCCCTCAAAATAACCGCCGTTGGATTGACGCATCAATCAATTCTAGGTTGCCACGTGTCGGGCTTAAGTATAAAATAAAATAAAAATGATGATCTTGATCCTCGCGCACTTACATAGAGACGAAGATGGTCCATGAGAGTTTCTGCGCCTTTTTTTAGTGGGCATGTGGGTCCCATTTTATTCGAAACTCATTTTTTGGTTGGTTAGAAAGGAATCATTTTTCGTATATTTGTTAAGCAAATTCAATTTTTTAAAGTATAAAAAATTTTTCATTTTAAAAAAATAAATTTTTTTAAATTTTTATATTTAAACATTTAAAATTTTTTATTTTAAAAAAAATTTTCTTTCTAAATAAATTTTTTTTATTTATCAAAACAATTTTTTATTTTTAAAAAAAATCTATATAATTTTTTATTTTACTAATCTAAAATTTTTTTATTTTTTAAAAATAAACCTCTTATCCAAACATACTATTAGGATTAGATTTTAGAAAGTTTTAATGATATTTTTTATTAAAAAAAGAGAAAATTTTAAAAATTATGTCTAAAAAAATTATTCAAAGTAGAAAAAATATAAAATTGTAAAAATTTATTTTAAAAATTATTAATATAAATTTTATTTTGTTTATTTTAAAATTTTATGAATTTTTAAAAAAATCTTATTTAAATTTAAATATATAAAATTATAAACTTTTAAAATTTATAATTTATTACAAAATTTTAGAAATATAAATTATAAAAAATAATAATAAAATAAAAAATATACTTAAAAAATTAGTTTTAATCTCTAAAATTATCCCCTTCAAATAGTCCCTTAAACTCTATAATTTATAATTTATGATAAAGTTGAATAATATGTAAAATCATTAATAGATTATATTTATAATTATAATTCTTTTTCTTTTTCCCTTTTCATCAATATTTTCTTTTTTATATTATTTTTATTCACGTAGTAATATTTATGTAGTTGGTTTTATTTACACTTATTTTTAATTTTTAACATTCCTTTTAAATTAAAAAAAATTATTATAAAAAGCCCTAAATAAAATGACATAAAAGATAATAGATTTAATTACACAAATTTTATTATACATAGTTTTTTTTTCTCTATGCACCCTATACATCATATTTTTAAATTATAACCTATTTTTGTTTCAAAAATCCATGGCAAATAATTTTCACCTCTCAACCATAATTCTAAAAAATCACATACTATTGTTTTATGAAGATTGTGTTTTTTCTCCCTATCATTTTTTTCATTTTATGTTCATATATGTTTGTTAAACAATATTTTAAGCAACTCTAATTTAGATTTTTACAAGTATATGAATCAAATAAGTAATAAAATGATGAGAAAAATATCATTCCCATGATAATAGTATTATTAAGTATCAAAATCAGTTGAATTTAATTTTATTTAAACGATTGAAAAATAATATTACAAGTGAAAAATTAAGTAAATAAAATAAAATTACAAAAATAAATGAATATAAATTGATAACACTGAATCAAATACATAAATGCTACGTATTATGATTTTAATGTAATTAATCAGATTTAATTTTATTTAAATATATTATTATAATTTTTGTGTTTATATTTATTGATGGTCAATTATCTTTTTTATTTTATAAATTCTTTCTTGAGTTATACATAAATTTTACATTTTAATAATTAAATTTACATACAAAATTAGCAAATTAAAATTTACGATAAACAATGTCGTATGTGTAAATGGTATCACATAAGTGAATAGTTTGTACATGTGAGTATTATTGTGCATGTCAATAGTAAAAACTAAGAATCCGAATTCAATTATAAAAAGTATTCTTTAATAAATCTGTAATAATTAATAATATGACCACATAAGAACAGATAAATATATCTTTATTATATCCCAGATTTTATGGTATTTATTCTAAAACCATGTTACAAAAATCTCTTTTCAGTTTCAGTTTGTTCCTTAAATCATTCAAATGTTAATCAGAAATTTGAAAGCATTAAGTTGAAGATAAATACTCCAACAAATACGATAATCATAACAACATACTTAATTTAATTAAATTATCATAATTAAGCTATGTCATAATTCCTAGTAAAAATTTGTTTAATTCATAAAGAAAAATAAAATAACATAACAAAATAAATTAAATATAATGACAAAAAAAGAAAAGAAAAGAGTTAGAATGGTAATTGATATTTATGCTAGTAGAACATCAATAATCTCCTCTTTTTATTGATACTAAAATAAAACTAAATAAAAAAAAAACTATTTTTTCAGCTACATAGTATGCTTTATTTTTATACTCTAATTGTCACACCCTATCAAATTACCTCAGATCTAATCTCACATCGTAAATCTGTTTTTTCATGCCTTTATTTATGTAGCCTTTTATAAGCTAAATTTCTATACTAACCTAGTGTGAAAATGAGGAGAAAAATTTGACTGTTACAGTAATCTACAGTAGAAACATGGAGACAAGTTCGACTACTTTAGTAATCTACAGTGCATGCGGACAAAAGTTAGCATGCTACAGTAGCTATGGCGGAAAAGTCATCTTGCTACAGCAGCTGCAGTAATCATGCACAATTTTTCAAACTTGTTACAGTAAGATATAATATTTGGTGCGCAGTTTCAAACTTGCTACAATAGCTACAATAGCCTTGTGCATTTTCAAATTTGCTACAGTAGTTACAGTAGTCAGTGTACAATTTTCAAATTTGTTACAATAACAATAGCTATACCCATGTGATTAGGAAGGATCTAGTGTGGTAAAATGCATGCTAAACTTGATTGTAATTTATTGAAACCAAAAGAGTGTCACGTGTCACATTCTTATTGATTCATTTCTAGCCTCTGTCATGTGTCTCGTCATTTTCAGACTGAAAAAATTGAGCTCATGTGGTTCTAAGTGTACAGTTTTCTTATTGATTCAATTTTAGAAATTGTCATAACTTCTTCACAGAGCTCCGATTGAAATTTTTTTAAAAAATATTCATATTGATAAAAGGATCAAATAAGATCAGTCAAACTCGTAGTTTCTTAACATAAATAGTAATGCTCAGTGGAATCCACTTCCAAAACATAAAATTTTCACCACAATCTGACACTTCAGAAAAATAAAATACTAAAATTAGATATTTAAAATAAAATGCTGTAAGTAAATTCATTAAAAATATTTAATTTTAAGCTTATTTAATATACTATAACTAAAAGAAATAGATAAAATAGAGCAAAATTAAGTAACAATTTCATGAAATTTATAAAAAAAAAATCTAAATTAAAATAAACAAAGCAAAATAAATTAAAAAACTAATAAAATTATCAAGTATAAGTCAAATTTTATGCATGAAAAAGTGATAAAATAACTTTATTTTATAGAGTTATCACATTCTCAAATTTAAGATTTTGTTTGTCTTTAAGCAAAAGAAAAAAAAAGGAAAAAAATATTTTATTAGCAATAGTGATTGTCAAAATTTTTCTCATAGGTTTTCGTAAAAGATATAACCTATAAAAAAAATAATTTTGATTAAAAATTTGACTTTAGTTTAAGAGTTTGTCTACTTACAATTGGATATTCTATGTGTGTGTGTACAAAATTTTTTTTTTCATTTAATTGTATGCAATTTATATGAGTTTACAAGGAATGAAACAATCGATGTTGGATGATTATCAAATCCCATAAGTTCACTTTTCATTTCGCTTTTTACTAATGTCAACAACCACAAAATGAAGGGTTATTAAGGCTTTATTAGGCTTGTAATGTATAGTTGAGGTGAAAATAAGATATAAGATAATAATATAACTGAGATCACCTTTTAACACGTTAATTATTTTAAGATTTGTTGTAGAATTTTGATTCATACCAAAGGAATACCGCCAAACATATTTACAACTTTCCCTTATCAAAAATATTTTTTTTGTTTTGTTTATTTTGTTTTTTTTAAGATCTACTGTGTTCCTAAACTTTTTATAATAAACTAAGGGTATACACTTTTTCATTTTTTTTGTATTTTGTAATTCCAACCTTTTTCTAAATTGTAGCATAATTCAAGATAATTTCTAAAATAATTAACATACTTAAGGGCTTAAAGTTAGACATTTTATTTAAATGACTAGATTAAAAATGTGGGTGACAAAAAAAAGTTATACAAAATAAGCCTCAAAATGGGTAAATTAGTGATAAAGATATTTCAAAATTAGCTTGAAAAGCTCAAATATTCCAAAAATTACCTAAATAATTTCTTTAGTGTTTGTGTTATCTAGTATTTCACCTCAAAAGAAAATCAAATAAATTCTAAAACTTGTGAAATCAGAAATATTTTATATTTACAAAACTTTCTCTAAATAAATACACAACTCATTGATCAATAATTAGTGCTCAAATATTAAATATCACAACTAAGTTAGACTAACTTAAAAATTTAAATGTAAATTTGTCAAAAATTCTTATTTTTCTAAAAGACTATATAAAATAAAGCAACCAAAATTTTAATCATCATATTTGTGGGAAATCATCATTTTTTTAACTTTTTTTTTTAATATTTTAAAACAAAGACAACACAATGACATTATAAGAAGTAGTAAAAGGAATCCACTTGTTAAATTTTTTTTTAATAGAAATACAAGAAACTAAACAAAAATTCAAGAAATTCACCAAAAAATAAAAAAATTAAGATATTATCTCCCCACAACCTATTCGAGACATTATCCCCAGTGTTTAATATAGATAAATAGAGAGTGAATGAACTCACTTAATCTGATATTATTGAAAACAAAAACTAAACAAACTAAGACTAAAAAATAAAATAAAATGTTATGAGTAAAACCAAAAAGTTAAGAAATATTACAATCATAGTGTTAGGTCCAACCCATGCTTCTTGTTACTTTTGCTATCCATGGTTAATCATACTACCTGTGACATATATAGGTTATTTTCAAGCACAAAAATCTGTAATCGATCAATTAGCTAATCAGCAATCAGAGCTAAAACTAGGATTTTTTAAGCCGATAGTGTAATAAATTACTATTCCATAGCGTGATAAAAGTTGTAATTATAGCTCACATAATCCTTTAGTTTTACATCCGATAGTAGCTTAAATGATCTCTATGAGTCAGATATGAGCTTCCTATCCAGTTTGTTTATAAATTAGTAAATAAGGTCTTTTAATGTCAAGTTTTCTTGATTGTAACATTCCTGTTCATTTACAAATAAACTCCATATCTCGAGGTTTGATAAAGTATCTTCCATATCTATAGCTAAGAAACTAAAAAATATATATATGTGAAAATTAAACAGAAAATAAATGCATAAAAAAATAAAAGAAAGATAAAGAAAAGACAGTTTGGGTTACCTCTCAAAAAGTGCTTGATTTTAGTCATCGATTTGACTTAAAAAATATGTTTTTATCAAAAAATAGCTTTCACGCGTAATAGTTGTCATATGACATCATATATAGGTCTTTGATAATGAAGCCCTTAAGCTTGGCTACATGTAGGATGATTCGGTACGTGTGTCTAACAAAAATTGGTTTTGAATAATTTGTTTGGTGAACCCTAAAGATTTTTACTATTGATGGCTTTGAAAGAGTTGGCTACATAGGATCTTGATCTTGAAATATTGATGCAGGCACAATAGGTTGGGCTCTAAAACTTTTTCTTGTGAATTTTCTTCAATGATCAAGTCTTTGGTCCTTTCCTTACTAAATGAGTCATCATCATGAAACAACTCTAAATGCTCCTCTTTTAGTATAGGTTCTTCAAGATGACAATAATACATGGTTTTTATTAGGGCATCTGTTGTAGAAATATATGCTCCCAATGCTTTGAAATTCTTCATCACTGTCTTTATACGCCCTGTGGTATCGAATAGTTTCTTTAGAATATCATTTACCTTATCAACAAATTGATTCGCCCTCTCAATGTATTGAGCAGCTTAACTTTACAATTCAAAGGATGCCTCTATCTCTTGAAATTAGGTGTGAATCCATGACTCCTTAATATTAAAATTATTTTCTCAAATTTGATTGTTTAGTGAATAATTCCAGTTATAAAATTATACCGTTTCTTCCAACATGTAATAGGTTTCATCTAAGAATTATTGACAGAAAGAGGTGGTACCATCTCCCATTTCAATCTATTGTTTAATTGTGTTACATAGCCTACTAAGGAGGATTTCTAATATTTGACATTATTTAGAAAATCTATGATATGAAAACCTAATTAACAAATTCTTAAATTTTCACAAGGTACTAAAAAATAGTTTTGAATCTTTTTTGGCAAAATTTATGAGAATTATTTGATGAGACATTTTTACAAAAGTATTATCTAATATCCCTCTTTTATTATTATTTTTAACCTTTTTTTTTATTTTTCAACCAAAAACACTTAAAAAGAAAACAAAATAACAATAAAGCTCAACTTAAGAAATATTTTACGTTTTTTTTTGTTTTGTGTTCATATTTGTTTGTTAAACAATTTTTTAAACAACTCATTTCACTTTTTTTCCTCCATTTTTTATAATATCATGCTAGTTTTTCCCTTGTTATTTTTTCTTAAATGCATCTTGTGCTCATAAGGTAGTATCTTACTGAACTTCTGTTTGTTATCGAGTTTGATCAATATTCAATGAATTTAATGCAACTCAGTTTACATCTTTTAATTTTTATTTTATTTATGATTTTTTTGTTTCCTATTGAACTTAAAAGAAAAAACGCTCCATGCCTAAAGTTTCAACAACAAAAAAAAAGGATATAATTAAAAGATAATATTAAAGAATAATTTAATTTATATGAGGTATAGAGTTAGAATGAGATGTGAAGAGTGAAGAGGTGGGTGTGGAAAGAAAAGATAAGAGTGTAAATAAAATCATTCTTAATAATTTTATGAAAATAGTTTGGGGTAATTTTAGAATAATAGATTTGTGTAAAAAGAAAATTTAATCATTTGAAAATTATAGAGAGTGTGTGATTAGAAGATGATGTGGAGATCAGTTAAAAAAAGTGATATAAATAGAACCATCCTATTTTTATACATCCATAAATTAATAGGGTTTTTTTTTAATTGATATGATGTTTTATTTGATATATTATGATATTAGTGAGAGATATTAAAAGGGATGGAAATTAAATATTTATTTGGTTTGTCTTTTTAAAGCTTATGAAATTGTACTTTTCTGATTGAATTTTTGTCTTTTTTTTAATTAACAAAAATTATAATTAATTTTTGATAATTCAACTTAATTTTAATATAAATTTTAACTTCAACTCAAAATTTTCTATCCTAACGAACGATTCAACTTGAACATGGATCCACGTGAAGAAGGTAATGTCATTTTCTCTCCCACGACAAGAACCACTGTGGACGTGTTTAATTTTGGAAAACCTACGTAAGACATGTTTAATTCAGGTTTATTTAGCTTTTGCTCTTTATGTTTTGTTTTCATCATCAATGACAGTCTACATCTCAATTTGTTACATTACTAACCTAGCTATAAAAGACATATAGGCCGATTACATGGAAATTCGTGATTGAACAAAGAAAAGTTAAATTCAACTAATAATGTTCGACATTTTTCTTAAAAAAAATAAAAAATAGAAATGATGTTTAACAATTTTGTGTAATAACATGATGTCATGTGCGGTTGAAAAATCCTTATTGCCGGGTCCCATTTTTTTTTTCCCCCCTTAAACTAATACTCATGGATGAAAAATGTTTAACATTGTCTATATTTTAAAGTCTAGGCAGGAAAAATGAAGGAAAAGATATTTTAATCGGAATGTCTGTAAAATATTCACAATTTTTTAAAATATCTGCAATGTCAACAAACATTTATGAACATAAAATATGCTTTTTACCACATGATATCCAAAAATGCTGCATAAAGTTTCTTTTTGCAAAAATAACAATTTTGTAGCACATTTTATTTTTTGAAATGAATTATAATCCACCTCATAGTTATAAATAGGGTTTTTAGAAGTATAAAATCAAGATAATATTTATAAGTCCTATAAATTGTCAATATGTTTACATATCCAGTAATCATATTCATCAAGTTGGGTAAATCAATAATATCCAATCCATAGATCAATAGTAAGAAGAGATAAAAAAATATTACAATGCAGAAAATTATCTAAGAGTAGTATATTAGCAAATGTATTGTTTAAATTAAGATTAGAACATATCTTATGTTTTTTCAACCTAATAGAAACTCCTTTCGATGCTAAATACGCTTGAAGTTTGTTTGTACTCAATTATGTTTGGTAGCTAATTTTTATGTGCTCTATTATATTTTTGTACCTTATTTTTAATGAGTATGTGTAAAATAATATAAGGATTATAATTGGTATGTAATTATGATGACTTCTTATGATACTATATAACATAATTCTCACATTCGACCAAAGATTTGATATTTTTGTTATTAAATTAGTTGAAACTATGTAATATTGATTGTTTTAATATTTTATAAAGTTTACAAAATAAATTTTAAAATTTTCTTTAAGTATCCATTTCTTTCCCACATATTTGCCTATATAATATTTTTCATCCATATTTTTCATAAATCAAAACCTCGATGATTTTGTGACCGTCGATATATGATCCTTCGCTCATATCATGTTTACTCAAACCGATGCACCGCGTGAAGTATAAATCAGACGTCACGTTGACCAAAAAAAAAAAAAATGCACCCGATTGAAATAGAGTTGAGCTACTAAGTTTCTAGGTATATAGGCTCAATAATATTATAAAAACTATATATAGGCTTAATAATACTTAATGTAATTTGTTATTATCATCGCCACGTTAATGATAACATACGTCTCATTCAAAGTCTTGACATCCAAGATATCCACATTAATGGAAGTTGTGTCTCATTATAATTCCTCTTTTGGTTCCACTTGATGAATAATGTTGTAATTGAGCGTTGATTCCATCGAAAATTGCTAAGGGATTTTTTTTTTTTGGTATGTTACCAGCTAGAAGTTAGATGCTTACTTGTAACATTTTTTAGTACAAAAAATTACAAATAACTTGAAATTACTAATATTTTTTTTTTTGAAATCACTAGTTTTAATTTCACATTGTTTAATATTTCATCACAATAAATTTACTTATTTTTTCAAATTAAAGAAATAGATAACATTGTTCATCTTATTCAGTCACTCCAAATCAGTAGACGAAAAGGAAGAGATTTGACTATAAGCTCCAAGACTCGAAATTTGAAAATATTTTTAGTTTTTTTTTTAATAAGTTTGAATCATATATCCATAAATAGATGAGAATGAAATAGTTTCTTCAAAATGCTTAGACATGGTATACATTGATTCTGTTTAGACATTTAGTATCTTACCTTTTATCCAACAAATGTGTACAATTATATTTATGATGTACACATTGATTTAGACATTTTAGTATCTTATCTTTTATCCAACAAATGTGTACCCTTATATTTATGATGTTAAAGACCTTTTTTTTTTTTTTTTTGTTTTGGGGGGGGGGGGGGGGGGGCGGTGGGGAGTTGGGGTTTAGGGTTTAAATAATGTTACATAATGTTACACAACTGTATTATGTTTTGTTGTTAAATATTTGCTTAAACAGTGTACTTGTAATGTATGGATCGGATTAAAACAAAGAAAGAAAGAAAGAAAAACTAAACACACTCAATTTAAGAGAGAATTTGAGTTCCCAATAAGAAAAAGAATAAAGTGAGAATGAGTGGGGAAAAACCTTACCAATAATAGACAGCTTCTGCATAGAATGGAGTAGACATTCTCTGTTGAGAGCAAAGGCCGGAGAGAGAGAAAAGAGAGAGGGAAAAAATGATTGTCGGGAGCTTTGTGTTTGGGTGAGGAGAGAGAGAGAGAGAGAGAGAGAGGAGAGAGAGAGATTAACGAAGAAAGTGGTTTTATTTTGTTTGTTTCCATGGGCCAAAAGGCATGGGGATGGGGCCCACATGCTTGGGGCTGGGTACCAGGACCCAAAAAGGAGTGCGCCCCACAGCTGAAGGAGGAGGAGACCACCTTCTTGGTTTGCACCAATTTCATGATTGTATCATTAGTGCTTGATTGGTTCTTTAAAATTCAATATTTTTCTCTCCTTTTGCTAATAAATGCTCTTCTTCATTCCGTCTTTCTTCTATTCTGCTTGCTTGCTTGCTTGCTTTCGGCTTTCCCCGTTATTGAGTTTTCACTTGCTTCCACCTTTCATCATTCTCCTTATCTATGCTGTGCAGTTGTTCAGCTTTTCCCACCTTTGGTGTCTTTTTTTTTTTTTATATATTTTTTATTTCCCCTTTGACATGATTATTTCTGCTCCAGAGAAAACATGATTAATTGTGTCACAACATATAATTCAGCTAGCCCAAAATTTTTTAATAACAAAGGAGGTGGTAAAACAAAAGGAGTCAAGACTCTTATCAATAATTACTTGTGGTGATAGCATAACACTTAATGTTTTGTAGATCTCTTCTCAATTTAAACATCAGGGTTTGAATACTCATATCTTCATTTTAAGGTCTAGTCTTTTATAAAGTCACATTCCTTATTTTGTGAGCTTGTTGTGGTACTGCATAAGTCTAGGCTAAGCTTAAGGGGAAAATGGGTCAATGGAGCTAGTGATGTTCCACTTTCTGGATACATCAAACACCCAATAGTCAATAGAGAAGATTAGCGAGGTTTTCATTTTTTTAGATGTGTCCTACCATGGCATAGTATACTATAAAATAGAAATGCTGAAGTATTATAACTTATTAATATTCTTTTCTTGCACTTTTTTTTTTAATACTGTTGGGGTTAACATGGTTGGTGGAAGAGAAGTTCCACAATTTTGTCTCATGTCCAAAACCGGACGCCCACAGAGCCAGAAACCTATTTTAATTGGGGCGTATATTAAAATTAGTTTATAAAAATAAATTTTAACGAGGATACGTGAGAATTTTTAATATTAATAAGTTTACGTGAGAATTTTTAATTTTAATAAAGACAAAAGAAAAATCATAAACTCTTTTTATAGAATTAATTTTAATAGATTATATCTGAAAATTTTCAATTTTTTATCGAGACAAATTAGAGATTGAGAGAATTTTTTGTTTTTATTAAGGGCAAAATATAAGAACTATAAAACTTTTAGGATAAAAATAAAATAATAAAAAATTTCAGTGGATTGACATCCTCCACTCATCCTCGTTTGGCTCCACCCCTGCCAATGAACTCCATACAAAGTAGTGAAATCGATTATCTTTAATTTTGTAACCACTAACACAAGAACAAGTAAGGATTAATTAGCATAATACAATCTAGTGGTATTTCTCCACTTGGGTGGTAGGCATAGAGTCAAATCAGAGCCTAACCAGTGCACAAGCATTATACTTCTCCAAAGAAATAAGAACAGCTATATTTAAGCTCAAAATTAATAGAGTCTAATCCTGCTAATTATTAGCAGAATTGCTTTTATATATGAAAAAATTCCTTTTCCTTCTTTTTCAAAATGAAAAAAAAAAAAAGGTCTTGATATTGTCTTATTTTTCTAGTGTGATCTTGACATACAATGAGTGAGTAGTCATGTCAAGGCTTCCTCATTCACCAACTTCTTGTTCCACCCTATTCAAAGGTTGTCTAACCTAAAAACAGAACATAAATCATATCAAACATATGAACATGACTTTTTATATTTGTTTCTCAAGGAATATGAAAATAACTTGAGTTTTGCTAGCTAAGCCCTTTTCTGCTAATAAAAAGTTATTGTCCCTTTATCAGTAGTGGACTCTGGACTGTGTTACAGTAACTGGCAAAAACAGTACTCAATTTCAATGCCCTTTTAATTCACAGTGTACTCCATTACTTCCTCAAGTTTGATTGCCCTAAATATGAATGTTGTTTTTGGTCGTCGGTTGGCAGTTATGTGAACATACAACATTATTATTATTATTATTATTATTATTATTTTGAATTTACAATGAAAAATTCAAACTCTACACCATTAAATAAAGTTAGATGTAAATTTACCATTAAGTTATTTTTATAGTCACTAAACACATAGGGGACGTTTGCTAAACGCATTGTATTTTGATTGCATTTGAATGAAATTTGTTTTTTGAATGTTGTATTTGGTTGAAAAGTATTTGTATTGTATTTGAATAAAATGTGTGTTCGGATGAAAAGTATTTTAGAGTTAAAAAGTTGATGTGATTGGTAAAAGTAGAGATAAATTGTAGAGTTGAAAAGTTGATGTAATTGTTTTAAAATACTTTTGAATAATAATTGTTTTCATAGCACTGTTGAAAAAAATTGTATTTGAATGTAAAATTTACGTTTAGTGTAAATTGACATTACGTTTAAATAAAATTAAAATGTATTTTTTTTACCAAACACTGTCATAATATTTTACATAATTAAAGAATTTTCTTTTTTGGGTGAATAAAGATGTATTGTAATATCATAACCAGAACAAAAAGGATAACCTTCCCTCTTTTTGGTCTGACTACCTATAACTACTCCTCCTACTTCTAGTTTTCTTTGATACCGTGTTTGTGCGTGCCTTTTTTTTTTTTTTTTCTTCCATTTATACATCCTAGTTATGCATTTGATTCAAGAGTAACAGCTTGCTCAGTGGGTAGAAATAAGAGATTCTGTAGAAAAGAGTCAAAATCTGAAAATATTTTTGTTTCCCTTAAAATTTTTTTTAAAGTAAAATTTTATAGCTGAATCAACTACTGTTTATTGAATTAAACGACGCGACTGAGAGAATACATTCCTCCAATGAGAAACTATCCTCACTATAAGAGGAAGCATATTTTGCTAAAGAATGGACTGTTTTTGTTTCTCTTTATTAATAAATAGGAGCCATATAATCCACACCATTTAAAAAAACAGACAAAAAAAAAAAAAAAACCAAAAACAAAACAAAACACAAACCTTTTGGTCGGTCTAAACCTTGAAAAAGTACGGTATTATGTCACTTTAAATCAAAGTAGTAGTTCCTAACACATTAGTACAGAAAAGGCAGGTTTCTTATTAGTACTTTTTTCAACAATTTTGGTTAAATGCTGTGGGCTAAATAAGCGATTTACGCAACGATTACTCCTCCTCTTTTAGTTAAGAAATTAGCCGAAAATCGTTAAAGATACGACTTAATAAACTTTTAATGAAAGCTATATAAGTGTAAGCTATGTAACCAATAAAAAATGTAAGGTGTACAAAAGGAAAAATTTAAACCTAGCTTCCTAATAAACAATTCTTCAAAGTTTGGTCACAGTTACAGAACAGTAGGAAATGTGTGAACGGTTATATATATTATGTATATATGTATATGCTTTCTATGCTTTTGTATTGTGAGTGTGATGGTAACGTGGGAGAGAAGTCCATAAGATTTAGCATTCATGTTGCACTTTTATTGGACAGTCTAAAGCTCATGTGGCAGCTGAATTACCTTGTCAGCTTTCTCTTCCAATAAAGGAGCCAGATTCCTTTGAAAGCATTTTTTTTTTAATTTTTAAATTTATATAAGAGAAATCCAAGGCACAAATTCAACCAGGACAAAAACCAATTTCCTTTTCATTTGGACCAAACACATTTCTTCAAAAAACAGGTTGAACAATCTAGAATGGGGGATAGGTTACTTTCCTTTTTTTCTTTTTCTTTTTCTCTTTTCTTTTTTGTCCTTTTTCTTCATTAGGCATTTGAGGATTGGAAGAAGTCTGAAGAAAAGAGAAAGCATGCACAAATAAAATAACTCATTTGGCAAGTAGGACGATTAGAGTATGCATGCAAACGGCATAATATTATATGTTGTTCCAATATCTTAGTTTTGTAATATATGTTTATATTATATCCTTCTGGAATTCATTTCTTAAGTTGAAATGCAATCTTGAGTGCCCTAAAAAAAAAAAAAAAAAAAAAGCTATCTTGAGAGAATATTGCAAAGAAATTTAGCTCATGTGAATTATTATGTCCAATGATGACTCTTTCCAAGAGAATCACTTTAAATCTTGAAAAGGGCTAAGCATTTTTAAGAAGCGAATCTGGCATGACTAAATGAGATTAGCTAGAATGATAGCTTATATATTTTTTATACATTCTTTTCAAGACTACGTATGCTAACTTTTATCTAAGGGTCAAACTTATGGTTCAAAATATAGTACTTTATTCAGATCTATATATATATATAGGGAGTACTTTATTATCTGCACTAAAAGAGTGCATTTCGGTTCACAATTGTTTGAAGAGCGTTCATCACTTCCCCACTAGGATTAAGAACTTTTGGCTATCTCCCACTTAAGTAACAAGCAATCTATGATCTTTAAAGTCAAAGATCCAAAACTATAAATGACATCATTCACCATATACAATACATGCATATATATATATATGAAATTTTTATTATATAAAAGATCAAGTATATATCCACTTGTATTATGATGAAGAACAGTGAAAATATGTTAACAATCACGTAATATGTCATTATTGATTGACTGTTTCAAACTTTTAACTGCGATGGTAATTTTCCATGCACGATGGAGTTGAAGATTTATTAGTGATTAAATCCTTTAACTTTATTTAACACCCAATAAACTTACGTATGTTTACTTCATATAAAATGAATTTTAAGCTCCAACTTCCTTTTAATCAGGCACGACAACGTTTTTTTTTTTTTTCAGTAATATCTTTCAGTTTACCAAAAATTAAAAAAAAAAAGTTAAAGAACAATATTCATCATCCTATATATTACGAGTAATTAAAGTTATGACAAAAGATTAATTGCTCAGTATATATATAAATAATACTTTGGGTAAAGTATTAGAGTAGAATACACACTTTTAGTAACAAAAGTTTCTATTGAGATAAAGTTCAATTAGCCATGAGATTTTCAATAATGATACGAGTCTCATAATACCGCTGTAACAAAATATAAGTTTTGTAGTTTTAGTCATAAGTATGGTAGCGAAAGTAATTTTTTATGCAATGGTATTCTTGCTTTATCCTTTTTTTTTCTTTTTGAGTCAGTAAAATCCAAAGCAAATATGCTATAGTTTATATAACTTCAAGTAATGACACATACATAGAGCTGCAACTCTTTTTATTAAGAATTTACCAAAAAAAAAAAAATCGTTTTATTAAGAAACAAGAGGACTTTCGGACTAAAAGAAAAATAGACCAAAAAAAAAAAGTTTAATACCCAAAATTTTCTTCTTCTACTTTTTTTCTTACCATCTTGTGAGCAAGTATATGGGGTCAATCAACATTGTCCTTTTTTGTATATGTGTACAAATTACAATATGTTTGTTAGTAAATATTAAGGAAAAAAATCATTGAAATATAATTAATATCCTATTTGATATTTAATCATTTTAGTTACCGAGGCGCGGCTCGAGATTAAAAATTGTTTGGTCTTTAATCCTCTGTAATTACTGAGTCAAAACTTTTGACTCACCAAAAATTAAGCTAGCTTAAATTAGGAATGCAAACACTTACATGTGCCACTGTTAAGTTGAAAGAGAACACAATTATACGATAGCTATCACTAATATTTTGTCTTTGTATCCCTTAAATTGGCCCCCTTGCCCTTTATTTTTAAGGCAAAGCATGTTTTGCATAAAGAACTAAAAAGCTTTTTTTTTTTTTTTAATTTGCTAATGCAAAAATTAAAAGAAAAATGACACAATTATTAAACACTTATAAGTAGGATTTCAATTGGTCATTCAATCATCATGTGTAGGACCCTTTCATGGCTCACATTTATTGCCACCCATTAATTCAACAATCTAATGTTTAATTAGTCAGACTTTAACTAATTTGTTTTTTTGCTAACAAATTTGAAAAGTGAACGATAAAAGGCACAAATTAAAGACATGCAAGGAACAAGCTAAATCTTACTATTAGATTTAATTCCCTACTTTTTAGCAGAAAAAATTTGTGGGATGGGATTATAAAAAAAAAATGGGTTTAAAAAAAATAAAGTGCATGCAAGCCAAACTTTTTGATGCCGTTGACTTCATTCTCTCAACGGCTATGATTAAGCGTGTGCTGTCTCCAGGAGACAAAATTATAACCTTTTGCTAATTAAAGAAGAAGGGTTGTGATGCTATAAGTAAAATTTAAAAAAAAAATTAAAAAAAAGGAATGAAAAAAGAGAAGCAAAAAAACTTTCCATCTTTGCAATCACTTGTGGGTCTCTCTCTCACCCTCTCCCTCTGACACGCCCACCCACAACCAGAAAGATGAGCTGCTGATAAGGATAGTTTAAAGCCAGAGACCTTATAATTAACAATGTTGACTAACAAATGAACAACAAAATGAATATGTTCAAAGAAAACAAGGGAAAGGAAAAAGGAAAAAAAATGAACAGAAATGTTCATATATTTGAACAACTCTCGATCATTTTATTACACATCCTTTATATTTTTTGCCCAAGTAAATATTGGCCATTAAATCAACCTTTTTCATCCAGAAGAAAACAATATATCTCAAAATTATAATTAGAAATGTTTATATATGGTGGTCCTTATAGCTAGTTGAATTTTGCAGATGGAGGGTGGGGATTGGCTGGATTTTGTGTTAGTCAAGCAGGCTCTCAAAGCATATAGTATAATAATTAGCAGTACTATGTATATAGTCTCGTGGTAAAATACGAATATGAGAAAATTAATGAAGAGATAATACACACACACTCAAACACACATAATTAAAGAAATGATATTTATGGTGTTGGGTGTTTAAAGAAATGATATTTATGGTGTTGGGTGTTTGAAACTACTGAAAGGTCAAGATTCTCACTAGCTATATATTTTGTGTGTGACATAATATGGGGACCCATACATGCGTGTTATATAAATGTGTATATATATATATCTCATGCAGTGGTACACAAACATTCCTTTGGCTCTATTATGAAGAATTATGGATGTCTCCTTTGCTTTTCTAGAGTTTAGACCTTGGATACCCTACATATGAATAGAGAGAGAGAAAGAGAGAGAGAGAGAGAGAGATTTTTACAATACATTGCTTGATTAGGATTGCATTATTGGTTGAGCTGTATATCAATAGTACTAGCTGCAACTAGGTAAACTGAAACCCTAGTTCCACAATGCGTATTGCATAATACAAGTTGGAGAAACTAGCTTGGCAATATTAAGGGATGGTTCACCTATGTATCGATAGGGTCATCGATTCAAAAATAGTACCATACCAAGAAGGATCCTGTACATAACCAGGTTCACGTATTCATAAGTGTGTTATATGATCAGTTTTACATGACTTGTGAATTAAAGCTTAAGTTATCAGCGATTTGAGAATCTTTAGTGATGATTAGATAGTATTAATCGAAAATTAATAAACTGGAGATGGTGTAATATAACATGACTTTAAAGTTATGATCTCTTACGTAGTTTTTACACTATATTAGGGTTTCTCCTAAAAATCATTTTGTAAGGAGGTGTATATAAACAATATCAGATATTTCATAGATAATCGATTATATTTTAGAACAAACCCTTGCAAAAGCATTAAATATAAGGTTGCGAAATATATCATGCTCTATTCTAGGGTGACAAATTCATTAGAGATAAATCAGTAAAACCCTAGCCAGTTTGATTGTCTAGAGTTACCCAAATCATGTTCATCATAAAATAGACAATCTGATATCTGATGTGTGCAGTTTGTGTGTGTGTGTGTGTGTTCTGTATTAATATATATTTGTATACCCTCCTCAAATCATTATTCAGAAAATTATTAATTAAGCATTTTTCTTGAAATGGGTCCAAAAGTGGTGGTCGACAATATATACACCTCAATGTAGTACTCTTTGATATTTTCAAGACGACGGCAAATTCACTAGGAAAGAATAAAAGGTCATTCATAATCAACTTCAATCTGCCGTCACCTATGATAAAAGACCGACAGATACCAAGTCACCTAGCTGTCTTATAGATAATATTTTATAAGATGATAAATTATATATATTCAGCTAAATAAAACATATAAATATATATCCATTCTAGAACTATAAATCACAGGTTAAAATCCATAATTTAAACAATAATTTTTAATTTTTATTAAAAAAATAGGGTAAAAATATTATAAGTGAGTTTAAAACGAGAGCTTGTATATACACTTGTAAATGTTATTATTGTGAATATTATGCTAAATGCTAATTAATCAACGTGTGTTAATTGGGGTTTAAACTTTAAAGGCTAATATGATAGCCAATCAGGTTTGGTCATTGCCTTGGGTGTGTGTTTGGCTTGCGAGAAAATCGAGGGGGAGTACTAGTACTGATGGGAGGCAAAATTGGCAGGAGATGGAAGAGTGGAACCAGAAAATGATACCTACGAACCCCACAAGAATTAGATGGTGCCCAGAATAATTTTTTTTTAATTTTTATTATTATTATTTTTCGTTCTTGAAAAATAAATAATTATTTTTTATTCAGTTTTCAAGAGTGGGACCCACACCATCTGACAACTCAGACCCCCACCACCTCCCCCCGGAATATTCTCTGCCCGTAATCTTTTGGGTTCCCGGCGATTAATTAGCAGCCTCTTATTAGCCGCCCCCGCTCAATTCCCAACAATTTAAAGTCACCAAATAGTGCTAAGGGCGAGTTTGGGGCAGAAAGGAAAAAAAAAAAAAAAAACCTATAAAACACTATTTTATAATTTTTTATTATTTATATTTTTAAAATATTACAATAAACTCTAAAATTTAAAAATTCTTAATTTTATTTATACAAGTTTAAATGATATGATTTTTTTTAAATTATATAAAATTTCGAGAAAAACAAAATAATATCCATATTGATTTTTTTAAAAAAACATTTTTAATTTTTTTATTTTTTCACTCTAAACAGTTTTTTTTCCTAAATATAGTTTTCAAAACAACTTTTTTCTAGCCCAAAAAAAATCTCCAAAACCTCTCCTAGACATCTTATTAATTATTCTTTATTCTTTTTTTCATTTTAAATTTGAATTATTGAAAAATCAACAATATTGACAATATTTGCATGGGTGGTAATAGCAGAATGAATAGACGCAGATACAAAGGGGCATTTTGGGGTGAAAAAAAAATCTCCATAATAATTTTTTTCTCTCATTATCATTTTTTATTATTTATATATTTAAAATATTAAAATTTTATAATTTTATATATATAAGTTCAAATGAGATGATTTATTTTTAAATTGCATAGAATTATGAGAGAAACAAAACAATATTATATTGATATTTTTTTCAAAAAAATTTAAAATTTTACATTTTTTTTTACTCCAAACAGTTTTTTTCCCAAATATATTTTTTAAAACAACTTTTTTCCAGTAAAAAAAAAAGTCTCCAAAACAGGATCCAAATGGACCCAAAATATATACTATTAAAGGAGTGTTTTGGGAGGTTTTTAGATGTTGTTTTATCATCTAGATTAATAAGTTTTGGAGTTCTAATGAAACTTTCGCAGATGTTTACTGTAAACTCAAATTTTAAAACCCATAATTCTGGTTATTTACAGTCAAAATGTGATCTTTAAAAAAAAAATTACATAAAATATTAAAAGAAATAAAACAATACTCATATTGATTTTTTTCTCTAAACACATCCAAGTTTTTACACTTTTTCACATTTGATTTTTTTTAATTGTATAAAATATTGAGATAAATAAAACAATATCCATATTGAATTTTTTTCTCCAAACACATTTAAGTTTTTATACTTTTTCACTATATACAGTTTTTCTTCTAACTAGACACGCATTTTTAAAACTCAACCCAACTAATCAAAATATCTTTAAAACTCCGTCTTCAATTGTCCGAACGGTCTGAAAGTATCATAGATGCATTCTCAATTATATGCAAATAACTTTTTTTTAATGACATATATAGCATTTGCTATTGATTAAATAAAAATAGGAGAATGCTAAATTAAAGGATTAGAATTTTTTAGTAGAAAGTAGGTTGGTATTTGTAATTATCATATATTTCTTTTATGCAATTATTATGTATTTTTAAAGGATAATGATCATGAAATTAATCATACTAAAAAAGAAAAAGAAAGAAAGAAAGTACGGCTTATACCTCTCTCTTTAAGCAGATGATGCATTTCTTCTATGGCGGTGATTTTTTAAAAAGGAGCTTGAAATACACGCATTCAAATATATATATATATGTACCATGTATAATACACAGACATACATGTATATGTATATATTAATTAAATGGTTTTTATGTGAAGATATAGTAAATTCAGCAAATTAAACTTTAAATTTGTATATTTTAAAATAACGTTATTGTTTTTCACTCGTTTTGTAGGTAAGCGAAGTAAACTTTTCAATGTAATTTAACTAAACATCGAAATTCTTTTCTGTTTCATGTAATTCAAACATGTGATCAATTTTGTTATGCAACTAACTAGCTATTTATATCATAAAATTACATATAACATGGTATATTATAAGAATAAGAAATTCAATAATTTACCGATTATTCGTCATATATCATTTCAAATCATGAGATATAATTCTCTTATCTATCATAAACTTTGCATAGTTGTAAAGAGGCTCAATCCCGAATATTTTAAGTAATCTGTTTAGTGATAACATTAACTATATGGTGTAAGTAACATCTGAAAATGTGAAAGTAGTAATAATAAACTCGCAGTTAATCAAGGTGCGACCGCCCATGAAAAAAATAAACTAATCAAACTTGTTAAGTTGCACTTAATTAGCCATGTGGTCCTCACTAGCCATACGAGACTCCTCAAAGGCTCGAGCTTTGTGCTGGATTTGGCTTAGTTAATGGGTTTAGCCACGAGTTGAATAGTAGGCAGGGTTTAGCATGGAACTTTGCATATTCAATGCACATGTATCTCTATATCTATGTACAGTATATGCTATATATATAATATATCTATTTTTAGCTAGAAATATATATCTATACATGTTATAAACGTAATTAAATATTCTTTGTGCATGTATTCTTTTTATACAAGTAATAATGAGGAAATTGGATACTGCGTAATGTGTTCTTGGCACCATACTCGTAGTACCAATGCTTAGAGTTCCGAAAGGGACATGAGGTTTTTGATATTTCATTTTTGGCCTTTTTGATGCTGACCTACTCTTCTCGTGAGATTTAGCGCAATTTCTTTTTCAGTATCTTATTATTATTATTTTTTGCTGGAATTTCAGTATCTTATTAATTACTTGGGGACTTTTTCGGTCATGATTTTGTCTTGTCCACTTTTTATTTGTTGTTTTCATTGTTATTTTTCTAATATTATAATACAATTATTTTTTAATTGGTTTTTTAAATAAAGAGGATAAAATTTTTTTTAATAATTTTTTTCCTTTTTTAGATAAGACTAAAAATTTAACCTCTGTATCTTACGGTGAGTTTTTTAATATAGATATAATTATCTCAAATTAATAATATCTAATTAATTATATCATTTCTCATCATTTGATTATACCTTTCATGTTGTTTTTTTTTTTTTAAGATTTGAGTCTTGATAGTATTTTAATCTTGTTAGAGTTATTTTTATACAGAGTTAGTAATGGTTCTAGCATTACTAAGTTTTGACCCTTAATTGATTAGAAAATTCCATCAATTATTAGTGTTTTATTAACAAAAGCTTTACATGTGCTTGATTTTTGTATGCTGACGTATATAACTATTTTAAGGCCTCAAGGATATGCTTTATCTTTAAGCGTCATCATATTATACAGATAGATCCGTTCATATTAAAGGGTTTTGTCTCATATGATATGGGGTCATTTAATATGTTTAGTGTTTTTGTATCTCCTTATTAAGGGCCTAATTGGAGGGAGTGTTTGGAGACATTTTATTTTTGTTCAAGAAAAGTAAGTTTTTAAATATATGTTTGGAAAAAAAACTGTTTGGAGTGAAAATGTATAAAATCTAAAAAATTTATTTAAAAAAAATCAATATAAATCTTATTTTGCTTTTCTCATAATTCTATATAATTTATTTTTAAAAAAATTATTTTATTTGGACTTATATATATAAAACTATAAATTTTTAAAGTTTAAATATACTGTAATATTTTGAAAATTTAAACAATAAAAAATGGTGATAAGATGAAAAAAAAAAAAAATTCAACAATATCCAGAGACACTCTCCTTAAACGAGACCTAAAGTTAACTAAATTCCCCTTTTATCAAAAAAAAAAAAGCAGTTTTTTCTTTTAATTATTTTTATTGAGGAAATTACAATTCATGTTTACAGTTCTTTGATAATTAGCATCAATTACAAGTCGGGGTCAATACGGGATTCAATTGATGAAAGGCAAACATCAAAATGGTTTTGGATACAGAGATGCAATGAATTAAATCATTTGCTATAATTTATATCGCATAATAAGTATTTTTTTAAGGATTTTCATGATGACTATTTGATCAGAAATACGATGAATCATTAACAACATATTTTTTTTTTCTTATATTAAAATTTTTTTTTAACCCTATGAGATGATTCTTACAAAATAAATTGATTAATGATGGAAAAAAAAATCCAATAATTAGGACTAAGGCCGTTCATATCCTCCTCACCAGATAACCTCTAAATTAGCAAAAATTAAAAAAAGAAGGATTAATAACGGATCAGAAATCCTTTTATTCTCCCATTCTCGACGGGCTCAGCCTACTAAACTCCACATGTTGAGGATGGTTATCCTCTTGGGAGACACAGAGGCTTAAACTCTAGACCGCACGGACATTCAAAGGCTCTGGTACCACTTTAACCAAAACCTTAAAATTATGGATAAACGAACTAGAAATCCTTTTGGTGGCGTTTGGTATTGTTTTTGAAATATTTTCTATTTTCAAATTTTTTTGAAAATGAGAATGTTTTGAAAACTGTATTAAGATCATTTCTGAAACTGTGTTTGGTTATGTTTTCTAAGTGTACATTTTGAAAAACATAAAAATGAAATTTTGTTTGGTTATATTTTTCCAAAACCCATTTCATTTTCAAAAAATCCAAAAAACACAATATTTTTTGGAAATAAAAACAAAAAGTGAAAACAACTTTTTTTCGTTTTCAAAAAACCCAAAAAAATAACATAGTTGAAAACGGTGTTTTCGAAACGGTTTTGAAAACGTTAAATAAACAAACGCTATTTTGAAACCGTTTTCGTTTTCTGTGTTTTTGAAAATGAAAAATCATTTTCAAGAACAAAAACAAACACCCCCTTTATAACCTTAAATAGGCACTACGTAATCAAAGATTTGCACTAATTTTAAAATTCAAGACCATTTCTTTTTAGTTCATGGTAAGATATACAAATTTTATGCTTTATGATAGAATAAAAATCTAACATTATTAATATATTATCTTTGTGATCACAAATCCAACTCAATCTTAAGATAACAAAACATCTATAGTTTTATTAAGAATTCAGTCAATTATTACTAAATGTATTTACGTCCTCAAAGATTTTCTTCTTCATAACTTTTTTTTTTGTCGAAGATATCTTGAGCGTAAAAAATTAAAAATCGACATAAATGCCATCCCACTATTAATACCCATATCCACAGCCAATAATTTTCTTCTTCAAAAGATTTTTTTTTTTTTTTTTTTGGGTAGACATTTCTTCTTCTTAGTTAACAAAACAAAAACTATCCCGCGAGATTTTCAGCTCAAAATCTCCTGATATAATGGGCAACCCCAACTATAATAACTGGTAATGAGCACAAAAAAAAAAGGAAAAAAAAACTCTATAATAACTGGCTATAGCCGGTTAAAAAGAAAAAAGAAAAAAGTTGGCGGAAAAAAATTAAAAAAGAAAGAAAGAATAACAATGGGGACCAGTGGCCTAGTAAGTCCAAAGACAAAGATATTAAACACAGTAAATGCGTAAGATCTCAGTGTTCCCCTTCATCTTCGGACTCTTATCAAATTATTTCTTATTTCTTATTTCTTTTTAGATTTTATTTTCTGGATTTGTTAATACTTTACAGAGGAAAAAAAGAAAAATTCCACCACCTTCATTGTATATATATGCAAAACCTGCTTTTTTAGTCCTCAGTTTTGTGTCACTACTCTCTCTCTATCCATCTATCTGTCTATCTTTCTTTCTCTCTCTAACACCGGCCACTTACTGTTGTGATTTCTTGCAAGCACTCTCAGTTTTTCTTTATATAACCAAACCAGCTTTTGTTGTTGTTTACAGGTCTTCTTCTTCTTCTTTCAACTGTCACCTTCTGTTCTGTTTATAAAAAGCCCAAAAAGAATAAAAGAAAAAAAGAGAAAAAAAAAAACTTGTTGGTTGCTTGGGGAATCACAAATTCAGGGAAAAAGAAGCTGGGTTGTTTGAGTTTGCGGCATTTTTTGGAGTTTGGAGAGGCGGGTTTTGATCAGACCCGTGTTGTCTTAATGGGTTTGGATTTTTGAGTTTTCTAGGATATTGTCGTTTAAGTTTGAAGAAAAGAGTTCCTTTTTTTTTTTTGGGGGGGAATATGGGTGAAGCAGACAACTGTTCAGTGATGAAGAGGACTCTCAAGAGTCTTTGTGTTGGTAATGGCTGGTCTTATGGTGTTTTCTGGCGCTTTGATCACAGAAATTCTATGTAAGTTTCCTTCCTTCACACACACACACACACACACAAAAACACATACATGCATATATGTGTTACAGATTTCTCTTTGTTTTACTTTGGTTGTTGATTTTTTTTTTTTGGTCTCTTTAACTTGAATTTTTCAACTTTACTCTTCTTCTTCTTTTATGCTATTATTCTCTTCACATATCTCTCTCCGTTGAAAATCCTACCTAAAATGAGTGAATGAACATTAAAAAAAAAAAAAAATCCCTTTTATATGGTAACCAAAAAAAAAATTTTTTTTTTTAATGGTGGCATTTTAAGTACTATCTTCTCTTTTTATCCCCCAAGCATGTTAGAAAAAACCCACCCAAAATCTTTAAGAGATTTAGTTTTGCAGAACAATTAATTTAAACACCAATTAAGCAGATAATTGTTCTTGGTTGTCATTTTTGGTTTACATTAAGTTTGTTGCTTAAGCTAAGAGCGACATGTGCCCTTTGGAATGGTCTTAGGTTGTTGAGTGTGGAAGATGCTTACTATGAAGGCCAAGTTGGGGCAGTGGTTGACAGCATGCTTCTCAAGGTCCACTTGCTTGGAGAAGGGTATGCTTCATTTTAGTCACTCAAAAAAAAAAAAAAAAAAAAAAACATTTTTTCATTAGTTTTGCCAACAGGTGAGAGAAAAATAATGAAGGGTTGACGATGTTGTTGTAAAATGTGTCATGTAGAACAATTGGCCAAGCTGCTTTAAGCGGGAAGTACCAATGGATTCTTGAGGATGGACAAAGTCCGGAATGGAATTCCTCCTTTAGATCTAGTGAAAGTATAGACACATTTCAGGTCATTTTTCCCCTTCCTCCAGTTGTTTATTTACTAACTTAAAAGTTGAAATCATATTTATTGAGTTTCTTAAGAGTTCTAAAATCTGTTGCTTATTTTTTGAAAATTTCCTTTCGATCTACAGCACGATTCCGAGCTCTCCTTTCAGTTTTCCTCTGGAGTAAAGGTACATTTCTCACTCTAAAGAAACTTACCTAAAATCATATTGGTGTGTAAAAATTTTTTGTTTGCTAATTTTAATGGTGAACATTTCAAAATTTGCAGACAATCGCGGTAATACCGATAGAACCAAGAGGAGTAGTACAGTTTGGATCTACGGACAAGGTCAGATCATTTTTATCTTACATGTGGACCCCCTTTTTTTTTTCAAATTTTTTTTTTTCATGTGGTTGAATTATTTTTTACTTAGGCTGCTATTGTTGTTTGCAGATCAGTGAGAGATTTGAGTTTGTCGATCAGACTATGAGGCTGTTTCGTGAGGTCGAAAATCTCGCTGGATTTAACCAGTTGGAAAATGCACATTCATCTGAAAAAGGTGACATGTATGACATAAACGGGTTGTTTGCTTCCTTAGTTTCGAATAACGGGGTCATTCCGCTTTCCGGTTTCGACTGCAAAGAGATGCAAGGAAACAATTGTTCTGCAATGAATTCTGCTCAATCGTCTCCTTCCACTTCTGATGTTCATTGTGGAAGAATGGAATTTTCGAACATTAATTTCGAGCAAGCGTTTCTACAATCTGATTGTTCTGTTAAGAATGCCTCTGCTGATAAAGCATCTTGTATTAGCACATGGACCAGTGAATATCCTTCTTTGGCTTCATATAACCGCAATTTGGCATCAGAGTCAAGACTTCAAGATTCTGCAGATGTGATTCGTTTGAAAGGAAATTCACTTGCATCTCGTGGAAATACGGAACAAGATTCAGAGACAGAAAGGCATCTTCAACTTAAAGCAAGCTCAGGAAATCTGGTGGACAACCAGCAATCTGTGCCCTCAGTTTTTACAGCGCAAAGTGGAGTTTCGGAGCAAGCTGATAGTCTGGACAGGTTTCCTGATGAGTTATTTGAGGAGTTTAGAGCTGCTGATTTCACAACAGATCTATTTAATTTCTGCCAGGGGGATGATCTTTCCCAGTGGTTTGCTTCATCACCAGATCAGAGCATCGGCCAGATGGTAAATGCATTGAGTGGCGAGTTGACACAATTGGTTGAAAGTACCTCAACATTGTCTTGTCTTGTTGGAGGCGACATGGCCATCGATCAACATCCAGCCAAAAAAGCGATGTCTGACTCTCAGAAACTTAATGTTGGGTATGGTCAAACCGGAGAGAGCTGGGAGGATATTTTAATGCCGTTATTGGCTGGTAATAACTGCCAAACTACAAGTTTTGCCTTGGGAAAATGTGTCTCGGGATCAATTGCTGCTACATCCATGTCCAGTCCTAAGAAAGGGTTATTCTCAGAGTTAGGACTCGAAGAGCTTTTGGTTGGTGCAAGCAGTTCTAGTTGTTTAACCAAATCGAGTTTGGAAGAACAATCATCCCCCACCAAGAGACGGCGGGTAGAAAGTTCATCTGGCAATAATAACCAATCACAGATGAGTTCGTTCCAATATAGCCTGGAGAAGGCAAACGATCTTGTGACGAAGAAAGAACTTCCGAAATCACAGGTTGGTCTGTGGATTGATGATAGCTATAGCCTCACTGCTGCAAGTGCTGTTCTATCACAAACACAGAAGCCTGAGGAGCAAAAGAAGGTTACGAGGAAAAGGGCGAGGCCTGGGGAGAGCACTCGACCGAGGCCAAAGGATCGTCAGCTGATCCAAGATCGAATCAAAGAGTTGAGAGGGATCATTCCTAATGGTGGCAAGGTACTTTCGTTTAGTCTTTGCTTTTTAAGAAACATGAAACTGGGGAGTTCAGAGATATTATCCACTTATCGCGCTTGAAAAGCTTTTGACATCCATATTTTGCTTTGATGAAACAGGGTAGCATCGATTCTTTGTTAGACCGGACGATCAAATACATGGTTTTCTTGCAAGGGGTGACGAAACATGCAGACAAGCTTAAACAGTCCAATGAGCCTAAGGTAATCAATTGTTTTGGTCCTGTTATTTATTTGCTAATAACCATATACCCGCTTGATTTGATGTTTATTATTCACTAACATAACTATAAACTTGTATCTACTTTAGCTAATCGGCAATGAGAACAGCGTGATTCTAAGAGACAACAGCATAAGCGGTGGTGGTGGTGGAGCTACATGGGCGTTTGAAGTTGGAGGCCAATCAATGGTTTGCCCAATAATAGTCGAGGACCTTAGTCCACCTGGCCAAATGCTTATCGAGGTATGTAAAGTTATATATCAAAGAAAACAAAAAATAAAAAATAAAAAAAAATCTCTGAGCCTGCATTTGTCTTAATTAGCTCGAACACCCTAAATTCATTTTCATTTTGCTCTTGCAGATGCTATGTGAGGAACAAGGATTCTTTCTTGAGATAGCAGACATAATTCGAGGGTTCGGGTTAAGTATATTGAAGGGATCGATGGAAATTCGAGAGAACAAGATTTGGGCACATTTTATTGTTGAGGTAAGTCTAAGTTCAGAAAGTTTAGATTACTATTCATAGGAGTGCTTCACATTTCTTCTTCCTAATACTGGTTTTTGTTGAAAATTTTCATGTATTGATCTCTAATACTTTTGGTGCAGGCAAAGAGTCATGTGACAAGAATCGACATATTCTGGTCACTTGTCCGGCTTCTTCAGGAAACTAGTGCTAACGGGATGGATTCGACTAACCAGCCAAGTAATGTTGTCTTGGATGGTGGGATTCCTCTTCTGGACAGTTACCAGAAACCGAACTTGCCACCTCCAATCTGCTTGACCGAAACGCTTCACTGATCGGATTCGGGTGTGTAGATTAGGTTTCGAGGGATACCTTGAGCATTCAGCGCCGAAGAGAGCCTGCCATGATGGGTGTTCTGGCATGGAAGAGCCTCAAGAAACAAAGAGAAGAAAAGGGGCTTTGCCAATCCATATCCACTTCCTTGTAAGCTGCACTGAAATGTGCATTTGGTTTTTAGAATACGCAAAATGGTCGAAGAAAGGAAGATGATCTATCTGAAGTGTGCATTGGTTCCCATTGAGAAAGGCTATACAAGAAACAGAAAGAAGGAAAAAGATTAGAAGTTTGTTGCATAGTATAAGATATTGGACCCCTGTAAGAAGGGAAAGATTGCGTAGCAAATGGAGGTTTTGTGAACTAATTCTCTTCTATTTTTCATTCTTTTTCGAAGATTTTAATTTAGCTTTGTAAGGGTACTCCTATCTTAACCTGTTTATATTAACAAATGTGAAAAACCACCTAGTCATAAGCTAACAGCTCATTTGTTGTTTCATGGTGTTTATGTATGTTTTTTGTTTGAACCACTAATTATAATACAATCTCTCTCTCTCTCTCTCTCTCTCTCTATAATTCAGATTTCAGACTAGACCTCATGTCCACTTGCTATAAAATCTCAACAATAATTAAGTACCACTTGCCTAATCCATATGTGCTAGTATGTTTATTTATTTTTATTTTATTGCATGAACAATATTATACACCATTATTTTCTTCTTTCTTCTCATTTTAGCAGTTGCTTACTTCAGCTTCTTAGGTTATGGATTCAGGATATATACTGGAACTAATGCCATATCTTCGTATATATATATATATATATAAACATTTGTCAATCCTTAATTTGTTCTTCATCTAAAACCAATCACCATTGTAGCAAAAGGCTTCATGGATTCGTATCGGCACGGAACTGCAAATCTCATTTGTTGGTCATAATGCACTACTACTGATTTGATTATAAGGGTAATTAGTTTAAAAAAAAAAAAAAACATCTTGTAAAAACTGCGGTAGTTGGAAAGTAGGCAAAGATGAAAGTGACATAGGTTCCTCATTGTTTGTGCTCCGCTCTATATAAAATTGATTTTTTCTCCCTTTCCTTCTAAATAAAAAAGAAAAATGGAGTAATTGGTGTTATCCTGTTCCCCGGCTCTTCAGTTTATAAATTTTGAAATTTTGAGATCCATTGATTAAGTAAGAAGGAACTAACTTAATTCTGTTCAAAACATTGGTTAATTTTTACATGTAATTCATTAACAGGAGAGAAATTTTTTAAAATAAGATTATGAAATATCGAGTTTTTAACTTATATTAAAAGTAAAAAATCATTGAGACAAAACGTTTTAGTTCTACATCATTAAGGGCAATAAAAATTCATAAAAGAAATAAACAATCACAAACATGCAAAATTTTATGCATGATTATCGTAACGTGAGACTCTTGTTTTAATCGTTGTAGTAATTTACTATAATGATTGAGAAATTTATAAAGTCGATTTATATTTTATTTTTATATTGATAGTTTTTGTAAAAGATATTAATTAAGTTCTACAGCTTTATATATATATATACATATAAACTGCTCTAGGTGGTCGTATCAACAATCAAGGTTGTTTGCTAACTAATGTTGCAAAGGAGAATGCTATACGCTAGCTACAGACTTATAAAGTGCTTAAGCAAGCAAATATAGAAAGTGAAAGAGAGGAGACTCAAAATTGCCATACATATGTCAACAAAAGAATACGTGGTGTAATTAGTTTCATGGTCAAACCGCAAAAGGCCACCAAAAAGTAAATGGAAACTTCTAGACTCAGGTTTGTATTTGATTATTACATGAAAAACTGAATGGGGATCTTTGCTGTGTTTACATGGGATTTGAGGCCGTAAAGTATGACCAAACCTAAACAAAGTTGGTCGAGGAAGTTGTTAGATAATGTTATATATATATATATGTATGTATGTTGTGTAAATATATATCATGCCACTCACAAAGACATACGACCGAGACAACACACAAAGGATTATTTCGTTTATTCCCACAAAGTATTGGAGTGCTTCATGCTTCACGATCTACAATCCCTTTTTAACTTAGAAAATTGTCCCCGTTTGCACCGCCTGTTAAATTATGTCATAATTTTCCCCTGGGAAGAATCCATCGCAAGTTGCAGCCAAAAAGCAAGTTTATTAATTTAGGTAGTCTTAAATATCTCACAAATTGATGTTTATTACTTAATATTAATTTGACACGAATTTATGTTACAAAATATACAATTTAAATCTCTCACACTTTAAGAAAATAATGATAATAATAATAAAGTTCAATGATAAAACGAGATATGTTTTATAATTAAATGCTAAAGATAAATAATTTAATTCGACTTAATTATACATATTGTTTTACACTTTGGTTCAAATTCTTTTATAGTATAACACAAAGAGCACATGAGAACAAAAATATATTTAACAATCACTTTTTTTTTTCCAACTAGTTTTGGACCTATAGGGGCAAAATTAAGAGAAGCATGGGATGGTAATTCAATATAATAGAGGCAGATACGGTTATAGTAAAGTTAAAAAAGCTTTAAGTGGAGAAAAATGCACCCGCTTTAAGTACAAATCCAGATATTAAAAAGGGAATTTCTAAAGCACTCCGGGGCGGTTGAGTCATCCACTTTTTTGATAGTTCAATTAGCTTTTCAATCAATGCATGCAGCTGTCAAAAGCTATTCAAGTTTTAAGGAGATAAGTGCTCTTCCCATTGATGCTAGATAGCAACAGCAGCCCTGTTTTTGTTCTTATGCACCCCTACTTTCATACACTCTATAGATAGAGATATATAGTTATGTATATATTTTTATATATACCATCACAAAAATAGGCACCTTGGATTGGATTGTCTCATTCATGGCCTAATTTGCCTTCGCATTCCCTTTAAAGAAGTGACACACTAAAATGTTTAAGCAACTTATTGGTTCCCACTTAATTTATTTTGAGTTTTGAATCCCACTAGAGGATTTGTTCAAGGTTTAAAATATCTGTGTGAAAAAATTTTTAAAAATTTTTTTTTGTAAAAAAAAAAGATATGATTTAAGATTTGAAAGATTTTATATTGTGAACACATTATTATAAGACGATTGACTTCTATTATAAGATTTAAATCAGACGATACATATAAAATGAAGTGCAATAATTTTATCAAAAAAAAAAAAAAAGGGTAATATCAAGCTCCACAAAATAGTTATCTTTTAAATCATTATGGTTTAAAATCAGTAAAATGTTAATGTGAGGTGCTCTCTCCATAAAATCTCTGCTAATATTTAAGCACTTGGGACATAGTGTTTATCAAGACAAATATCTTATTTACGGCTTTCAGCATCATAGGGGGATTTGTAATAAGTGGGCTTAGCTTATCATAAAAATGAAGTAGGACAAATGTAAATAAACAAGTACATCTCCGTAAGCGCACAAAAGCTAAAAGGTGTAACTTCATTTTCATTGGAAGTCTGTGCATCACTAGGCAATTGGCACTATACCACTTTGCTATATTTTATTATGTTCTCTTTCCTAATAATCTTATCTGTGAAATTAGATATGGGAGAGGATTCTTACACAAAAATCCACTTAAAAGAATAAAAAGATGAACAGTTTAATACACGCACGTACATGAGAAAAATGCTTCTGGGGGCTTAGATCATGGTGCGGTGATGTCTTTTGCCTTGTTTTATTTTAGGCCAAATTAGTTTTTTTGTCACCTTTTGATGGCCAAGTTTGGTTTTAGGTCAATAGATATTTAGAATGGACAGCCTCTATAGCTGGTGGCTAAGAAATTTAAGGAATAGTTTCGGACTATTGCCGTTGCTGAATTGCCATGAAGTGAAAGATGAAACTGTGATGTGATGTGATGTGATGTTCCAATGTTATGCGTCAAATTATGTTACTAAATCAAAAACTAGAATGTCATTGGTTCCCATATCGGAAAATAGCCTAAGTGGCTGCCTGCAGTATCAAGAATTAGACGCTAGAAAATAAACAAATAAGAACATGTAAGATTATATTAGTTCATCCTCAATCCGCTTGTTGTTTATGTGCTAGGGTATTAGTTAGGCTCCGCAGCCTAGACACAGGCAATCAAAATAATACATGGCACTTATCAAACCTCTGCATCTCCAACATGTAGCTTTCAGAAGTGAGCTTTGTGTCTAATTTGCTTATAGTTTTTTTAAAGTCAAACTGAGAAATTTTAATAAAGATTGTTCTTTTTTCTAAAGAGCAAAGTTGTGCATATTTTCAAGACTAAAAGATTAATATTACAGTGTTTGTGCCCTCCTAATGGACACAACAAATATATAAATACATGTGGTACGGAAAGTGAGACGGATGATGATGAAATTTTTAGGCCTCTTGTCTTCCTTACCTACCCAAAAAAGCTAGATAGAAAGAGAGAAACTTAGCCTCTTTGCTCACGATGACATTTTTCTTTTGCCTGATTTGCTTCTTCTTTTTTCCTTAGTATATTTTTTTATCTTAATTTTTTATTAGATACCACTAATGAGATCCCACATTGCATATATACGTCAACAATCACCCACCCTTTTCCTCACTCCAACGCCTTACCATCCCAAAGCACGACATTCCAGTCTCACTGGTTGGGAGGGCTATCATTCAACGCATAACGACGGTTAGAAATCGTTTGTTAGCAGTTACCAAATGGCTCCTGAGAATGAAGCAGCCCGCAGATGGGAGTGGAGAATAAGGGTAAGTGATGTCTCGTCAAAAGTTTTGGCTCCAAAGGAAGGCCCTATCAGTAAAGTGTTGCTCGGTGTTAAGGCTCTGATCGTCGGGATTTTTTTGAAGCTGTTGAATTTCCTGAAGAAAGCATGGGATTTGGCCTGCAGCGAACCGAGAAAAGTGGTGCATGGCATGAAAGTAGGGCTGGCTCTCACTGCCGTCTCGCTCTTTTACTATATTAGGCCTCTGTACGATGGTGTTGGAGGAAATGCTATGTGGGGAGTTATGACTGTTGTGGTTGTCTTTGAAAGCATAGTAGGTAAGGATTCATTTTATTCGAAGAGTTCTGATAGAAATGTTCCTGCAGCAAAAAGTTCTTGTGTCGAAATTTGCTGCCGTAGAGAAAAAAAAAAACAAAATATAAAAAACTTCCATGAGATTGATTATTTACTGTATTGCAGGTGCAACACTTTCCAAGTGTTTGAACAGGATGTCTGCAACTTTTTTAGCTGGAGCTCTTGGAGTTGGAGTCCACCTGCTTGCTAAGAAATCAGGAGAAAAATTCGAGCACTTAATCATGGGCGTTTCGCTTTTTATTTTTGGTTTGTCAACTATTTCCTTTGAAACTCTCCATTTCGGTATCTCCAACTTGGAAGATTGAAAACTAATTGTAGTGTGTTTGGTTGATCTCTTGCAGCTTCTGGAGCAACCTTCTCTAGATTTATTCCATCGGTAAAATCCCGGTTTGAGTATGGTGCTATGACCTTTGTTCTCACATTTAGCTTGGTCTCGATCTCTGATTTCCGGGTTGGCAAGTTATTCGATCTGGCACAACAAAGACTATCCACCGTCGTTGTTGGAACTGCAATTTGCATTCTCATAAGCATGTTCATTTGCCCCATTTGGGCCGGCCAGGAGCTCTATACGACAATCACAAATAACATGGACAAGCTTGCCAATTCCCTAGATGGTAAGTACTTTGTTTTCGGATACCAAACCGGTAGCTAAAACTTGACAATTGTGTCAACAAATAATCTCAGATTTCAACTATTTCAGGTTGTGTAGCTGAGTACTTCAGCAATGATGAAGGCGGCATCAAAAAAGGTTCCGAAAAGAACTTGTTAGGCTACAAATGCGTGCTAAGTTCAAAAGCCTCGGAAGAATCACTGGTACATAACAACACTATGTTAACAAATTGGAGGTCTCGGGTTTGAGTTTTATAAAAAGCGCCTGAGATTATTTCAGACTACCAGCTCGATATTCATTAAAAGGAACAAGAAAGTAAAAAAAAAAAAAAAAAAAGAGAGAGAAAAAGGAATTCACTTGTAAAAATGACTGGATCAATTTTTTACTTGAGCTAAATAGTGGTAACCGTCTCGTGTAGGCCAACTTTGCTAGGTGGGAGCCTGCACATGGCCGCTTCAACTTTCGGCATCCATGGCAGCAATATGTGAAAGTCGGGGCAGAAATGCGCAGCTGTGCTTACTGCATTGAGGCTCTGAATGGCTGCATCAACTCTGAGAACAAGGTAACCGAACTTCTGAAATCTTGTACTCTAGTTCTTAATAAAATTTAATCTACAAATGTGATACTAAAACAATATCCATGGATGAAAAAAAAAAAAAAAAAAGGCGCCAGACCACCTGAAGAAGCGCCTCAGCAACATTTGTTTAGACGTGAGCTCCAACTCTTCTGGTGTCATCAAAGAGCTCGGAAGTATTATCAAGACAACGAAGAAATCATCCAGCCTAGATTTCCTGGTTGAACAAATGAAGAGCGTGGTTCAGGATCTCCAAACCGACATAAATTCTCTTCCTAGTTTGATCCTTCCACAGCAATTGCCCGACACCGCAACTCCTCAAGATAAGAAAAACGAGGCTAATTCCACCGATGTACCCACAATCATGGAGATGATTCCTCTTGTAACTTTAGCTTCTTTGCTAATTGAAATCGCTGCGCGGATTGAACGCCTTGTGAGCGCCGTGGAAGAGCTGGCCAACATGGCTCAATTCCAGCCCGTGACCGATGAAAAATGACAGAACTTAAGCCCGATAACAAGATCGTGAAAAATCAAAACAAAGAAGATGAGACCATGAACACCCTTCAAAGGGTCTAAACTTGTGTAATTTTCAAGGCAGAAATGTCTGTTATACATAGTTACTGTAAAGATGTATTTACAGTGATAGTTAGTCAAAATAAGTTTCCTGGTAATCATGAGTTTCTTAGCTTGCTGATTTAATAAAAACAACAATGGAGATGCGCAACAGAACCAGAGGAACGGTTGAAAAAGATTCACGAGCTTTCCTTCCATAAATTTTGTTTAATTTTGTTACTGAAAAATGCTTTTACCAAAACTTTTTATGGATCAGAGTAACACTTAAAAAATGAGCCTCTCATTCTATTAGATAAAACTGATTAGTATTAAGTACTAAATAATAATCTCAGAGTTGTTAACATCTCTTATCTGTTTGGTTGGTAGAATACGGAGCATTGATTCGATGGAGAATGCGAAGGAGGAAGAGGATTATACTAAACATTCTAGTAGTTTTGGCATGAGGGAGGGAGGAGTTGAGAGAATAAATGAGAGTTATTTGTCTAATACCATGTTGTCTATTGTAATAACTATAAATGACGAGCACGTACACATATTTGAAAAAAATTGGTAAATCAAGTAGAAAATTAGTTAAAAGACTATTAATAGTCAATTATTATAAATCAATTAAAAGGCTTTTTTTATAATAATAATCCATCAATTTTATTAATAATCAATTATTAATTATTTACTAATCAAATATCAATTAATTATTTATTGATCATAATCAAATATTAATTAATTATAATATATATTATTAATTTTTATAATTAATTACTAATTAATCAATCAATCATAATATAAATAATCAATTGTTATAATTAATGTTGGTGATAAATAAAATCTATCCATTTTCTAATCGATCATAAAAAATTAAAAACAAAAAAAAAAAATTTAAATACATAGTTTTCACTCTCTTCTCCAACCCTACTTACTTTCTCCTCGCTACCACCTTCTCTTCCTAGCCAACGAACTGTGTTTTACACTCTCTCACCTAGCTTAATGTTTTTTCTCTCTCTTTCTCTCGAGTGAATGAACTAGACCACCATTGAAGCTCGGCCGTGAGATTCTCGAAACCACCATCGCAGTCTCCTCACTAGAGGATTAATCTCAGCCTGGCATCAAGAGCCACGATCAGATCTGATGACTCTAATCACGAGGTAGCTCACCAATGATCTCTCGAAATCACGACTGCTCCAACGGCTCCGCCCACATCTTACAAACAATCCAACTACCAGCGCTGATTTTAGAGAGAGGGAGAGAAGAAAGAAAAAGAGTCGAAGAGAGACTGACTGACTGGAAATTTTGGCCATTTCCCTTTAAAAAACAAAGTTGTATTATGCATTTTGGCTGGGTGGCATAATTTTCCGAGATAACACGTTTATTTAGATGTAATATATTAAATATATTAAATATAATATATATTTGAATATAAGTATCCAACTGAAAATTTTGTTTAATTAAAATGTATTTAATTTATATTTAAATATTAAATATGTAATATAATTAATAAAAATAAAAAAATAAGAGAAAAAATAAAATTAGATGAAAATTATTTGAATTTTATTAATATATAATATAATTAGTAAAAATAATAAAAAAATGTGATATAATTAATAATAATTAATAATTATATTAAATTTAAAATATAATATTTTTATATTTAAATAAAAATTATATTACAATTTAAACGTAACTGCAAATTCCAAAACCTCTGCAAAAACCAATAACAATGACTTAAAAACGACCCTACAAAAAATTTACAACACGTGCAATAACACTTCGAAAAGACAATAAAAATTAGATGTGGAAAATAGCCCGTAAGCGACATTATTTCCATAAAAGTACAATTATTGTGTAAGTGCTAAACGGCAGCAAAGTAAAACGACGAGCCACTGCACAATCCATTTTAACATGGAAACGACAGCAAGAACGACAACAATTACGTAAGATGGCAATCACCTGAGTACGACTCCGTTTACAAATATAATACAATTGAATATAATTTATATTAAAAAAAAATATTTATATTATATTTGAATATAATTTATATTTAGATAAAAAATATTTAAATTATATTTAAATAATAAATATATGGTGTGATGAATAGAAAAAGAGAAAGAGAATATATGATGTGATTAATATAAATAAATAAAAATATAAAATAATAAATAATAATTATATTAAATTTAAAATATGACATAATTGATATTTAAATAAAATAATTTTATATTTTAATAAAAATTACATTATATTTTATTTAAATATAATATAAATATAAGTTTTAATTTTTTAAAACAAAAATATTCCTTATAAACAAAAGCGGCTTTAGAAAACTGTACTGTTAAGAAAACTCAACAACAACAACAACAATAACATACCTAAACAACAAAATCTCTTAGGAACGTCACATAAATAATGAAAAACAGCTCAACGAATGTCAACAACGGCAAAAGCGACAAAAGTTATACAAACGACAACGAGCTATGAATAGCATAATCTGAAACAAACACAGAAAAGAAAAAAAACGACATTCAAGTGCAAAAACGACGAAGAAAAGGTTGAAATAACAAATTAGAAACGACATGACAAAAGTAAATCCGATGAAGTTTGACGCAGGCAACAAAGCATGAAGAAACGACAAGCTGCTCAAGAGCGACATCATACACCAAAAATGATCATTTTTTTTTAAAGATCAAAAATTTATAAATTGAGAAATCTGACAGCCGACAATACTTATTAATAGGGGTGAACAGCCGACAATACTTATTAGTAGGGGTGAACATCGGGTAGGTTGGGTGGATTTTTGTGAAATTTCAACCCATCTAATGAATATTGGGCGAGTTGACATTTTTTTTTACCCACCCAATTAACTCAATGTAAAAAATCAACCCACCCAATTAATATCGGGTTGGGTTGGGTGAGTTGGGTGAGTTATGTATTTTTCTAATAAAAATAATAAATAATACTAAACATCCAACAACAAATGAAAAAATTAATAAAAAAAAAGAAATTAAACTCATGACATAGTTTTTAAAATAAATTCTATCATAGATTTTACACAAACAAAAAAATTTCTAATATAATCTCATTAATAGTCAAATGTAAAATAAATATAAGTTATAAGAATCACCAAAAAATTCAAGAATATTAAAGTAATTAGTGATATTTTTTATAAAATTACCAAAAATTACATCCATATTGAATATTAAGTAATGCATTTTATATATTTAAATAATCTAAACAACACTTAGGGTGAACATCATTTAGCAAAAAAGAAAAAATAGTAAGTGAATGAATATTGAGTGGGTTTTTAAAATTTTTTCAACCCACCCAATCTTTATTGAAATTTTTAAAATCTTTTTTTTACCTACCTAATCAACTAAATATAGCAAATCAACCTACCCAATTAAGAGCAGGTTGGGTAGATTTAGTGAGTTTGTTCGGTGATTGAGTTTTTTGTTCAACCCCATTTATTAGAAACAACATTACAAGAAAACGACAACATCCATGAAATTGATAAGAACCCTTGAAAAACCAATAGGAATTACAAACGACGACTATCCTTAAAATGACAGCAACTCTAAAGACGATAACTTGCACAACAAACGACAACAACTTTAAAAACAACAATAAAACAAAACGACACGAAGGATATTCGTCCGACGATCTGTTAACGAATGGAAGGCACAGTCTTTGATCTTATCGAAGTATGCAAGAGGTGTATAGTACTCCTATTGCGTTTGCATTATATTTGAATATAATGTATTAAATATATTTTCTATTTAGATAAAAAGTATTTGTTTTACATTTGAATATAACATATGTTTAGATGAAAAGTATTTGAATTGTATTTTAGAGTTAAAAAGTTGATGTGATTGGTAAAAATAGATTGAAAAGGTGAAATAGAGAGAGAGTATAATATGAATAGATTTTAAAAAATTTATTTTTAAAATATTCTAGAATAGTAAATATATTAGAGGCATTGTAAAAAAACAATGCATTTGAACGTAAAACTTTTACGTTTAGATGAAAATTACATTGTGTTTAAACACAATGTGAACGCAATATAGAAAACAAATGCCTCATAAGTGCATTCCCATCTTTATAATAAATTATTTTTAATATGAGACTTATGTTTACTTTGCCGTTGCAAGTTTAACATGCATTTGGTTCAACGTTATAGCTTGATTTAATTTACAAATTAAGTTAATTTGATCATTTCGTTCCAACTTAGTTTAGCCTAACTCGTAATAAAAATTATGAAAGTATAGTTAACTTGTATTGAAAATTGTGTTGAAATTATAAGTGATAAGAAATAGTAAAAATGGGTCTTATTAAGTTAAACTAAACTAAAGTAAATTAAAACTAATTTTACTAACTTAACTTGTAAGTTAAATTAGATTAGAATGTGAAACCAATCGAATTCTTATACTCTATATCTATCATGATTTGATGCCTCTAAAGGGTGGAGTTTGTAAACTACATGAGCGAGCGTACGTGCGTGTGTAAACTCCATAATTACAGGGGCATTTATTTAGAATTTACATTTACATTTACATTGTGTTTAAACACAATATAATTGTCATTCAAATACAAAAGTTATGCGTTCAAATATAATACTTTTCAATAATATCTCAAATACATTTACTATTTCAGAATATTTTGAAAATAAAATTTTTTTTTTCTATTCACATCATATTCTCTTACTATCTCACTTTTCCTATCTACTTTTACCAATCACATTAACTTTTTAATTTTAAAATATAATTTAAATACTTTTCATCCAAACATATATTGCATTAAAATGTAAAGTAAATATTTTTCATTCAAAAATAAAATACATTAAATACATTACATTCAAACGCAATATGTTTACTAAACACGTCATTAGTTCAGGGGGGAAGGAACATTAATAAATCAAAATAGTACTAGAATTGTACAGAAGCACACAACATATACATAAAGAGAGCCTAAAAAAAATACAATGTTTCAGCATAACCTAAGATAGAAATTTATAGGGTGTAATAGATATTAGAATGTTAAGATATTAGATTAGAATGTATAGAAAAAGATAAGATCAAATAATCATCTTCTATCGTATCCCCTTCTAAGGAAATTAAGGTCCCGTTTGAAGAGATTCTGAAAATGCGTTTTGAAGATTGAAGAAAAGTGAGTTTTAAAATTTGTGTTTAGAGAAAAACAAAACTATTTTAAGTAAAAAAGTGTAAAATCTTAAAAATTTACTTAAAACAAATTACCAATATGGATCTTTTTCATTCTACTAAAAATTTTATGCAATTTAAAAAAAAATCTTATTTAAACTTATATATGTAAAGTTATGAACTTTTAAAATTTGAGTTTAACGTGGAGTTTGAAGATATAAACAGTTAAAAATGATTGTGAGGTAAAAAAAAAAAAAAAACTAAAAAAAGGTTCAAAATATGTCTCCAAAACATCCCCCAAACAGTCCATAAATTATGAGCATATCCATTTTAAAATTCCTAACCAAACAAAATATTAAAACTCAGTCTTATCGTATCCTTCTTAATCTTGTTTACCGAATAGGTTGTGTACTAATTATCATACTTCTTTTGCTTTGTTATTGCTCTTGTATATATATTAGGATATGTAATAGGGTGTAATTCCACAACACATGCAAAACAAGCTTAAAACAGTCCAACAAGACGAGAGTAATCTTTTTTTGGTCTTGTTATTTATTTATCTGTGGTAGAGTACCTTAATTACAGGCCACCACCTGGACAAGTTAATAATTATTGAGATATGTTATAATAAGCATGGAAAAGAAATTAACTAAAAAAAAGTTCTCTAAAGTCTGTCTACGATTTCTTGCCTGCTTCAGTAATGCTAGTTCATGATAAATGTACTCTTGAACTCCAACTGCCTCTCCTTGGCTCACACAATTCTTCCTTGAATTAAGCTCCACTTTTCCATATATAGAGCATTTACAAATAGAGTTTAGGTAATACATGGTGTTTCTCAACCTTAATTGAAAATTTAATTCCTAACTATCATATTTGTCATTCCTTAATCCTTATCACATTCGAAGCAAAAAGATTCATGGATTCATATCTGCACCATATTAAGAGTCTTTTATTTTGGTCATCATGCACTAAAATTGATTTCATAATCAGAGTTTCAGGTAAATAATATTTGTTGTTAGATCAACCAAGGAAAGTCTTTTTTTTTTAATTAGAGATTAATTAAGGAAAGTTGAAAGGTAGGCAAAGATGATTATAACGCACTTTTTGTTGTTGTGATATAATGCGTGATCTCCTATGATATAGATTTCCCCCATGTTTACATATATGTATGTCTATATATATGTATATACACATACATATATGTGGTTATGAATTAAGTCTCTGATTCTACATCATTCAGAGCAATAAAATCACAGAAAAAAAAAAAGCAAAACACACAAATTTTTATGTGTTCACCTCAATATGAGACTATATTCTATATTTTAGCTGTTGCATTAATTTACTATGATAATTAAAAAGTTTATAAGAAAAATTCACACCCTCATACTCTTTTGTTTTTTTTTTTTTTTTCCCTTAACCACTCATAATGAATATCTACTAATGCCACTCCTTTTATAAAGAAAAATTAAAACAACCAAAATTAGAAGTGTGAAAGCCTCAAAATATCCTTATTGAATAAATTGTCTATATTGTAAACCTTTTGGGGATGGGGCCCCCGATCCCCTAGGCCTTCCAGCCACGTCGATTTGCATACTATCTTTGTGTAAGACATTTTTTGTAGGATATTAATTAAGTTACGTAACTTAACATTATATATATAGGTACATCTATACAAGTCGTGGTTCTTTGATAACTAATGTTGGAAAGGAGAAATCAAACCCTAGTTAATTGTTTCAATTTAGAGAGAAAGAGAGAGAGTTAACTAATAAATCTTATAAGACAGAAAGAAGCCCAAAGAAGAGTGCATAGACCAAGCGTGCGAGACATGCTCTTGTTTGCATCTCCAATTTGGTTTAGTTTAGCTTTAAAAACTTATTTGACTTTTCAAAAATTAAGAGTATGCTCTTAAAGGAGCGTTACATCTTCTCCAGCCATCAAGGATTTTGAATTAAGAATGTTCCTAATAACTAGGCTTGATTGTTCCAATAATTGTTTAACTTCTTAGTCCAAATTCTTTGAATCACACACAAAAAGAATATGAGACGCGGAATTTCTAGAGTAGATGCTTTATTCTATTTAGTTGGGATATATAGTAGCACATTTAAGAGATTTGCATATGTTAGGTCATAGAGAAAGGTACGGCTGCTTGTAAGGTAAAGATTAGCCTAATTTTCAGTAGTGCAAGTACATCTGTATTAGTAGAATCAATGAGCATGTCAAGATATATATATATATTTAGGTATAGATACATATATATTATATAATACACACACACACATATATTTATATAGAAAATTGTTTAGCTATATAGGGTAGTAGAGTTGATTCTACTTCTTTTGATAGTTCAATAAACCTTTCAATAAATGCACGCAACAATCAAAAGTTCTTAGTGTTGAGGAAGATAAGTGCCCTTCCCATTATGATGAGGTCACCACAAAAGCAATACTCCTTTGTTTAGAATAGGAAACTTGAATTTGAATGGTCCTATATTTGACCTAATCTACATTGCATTCCCTTATTAAAAATTGATTTATTAGAATTATCAACTGTAGATATTGGGCTCCCCACTCAATTGTAAATGTTTTTGAAACCCCACTGTGCTAGAGATTTTTGTTCAAGGTTTTTTTTATAATCTCAGTGGCAATGTGGCGTTCTTTCTCCAAAACATTTCCATCAAGTGGATTACAATCTAATGTGAGCAATTGGGATATGAGGGATTTTATTTAAGACAACCTTGTCTACAGCTTCCAATATCGATAAAGGAATAAGTGGGGTCAATTTATCAAAATAGGAAAGGAGAACAAATAGAGTTGTTTTAAAAAAAAAAAAAAAAAGAACTTTATAATAGTATAAAAGACAGAAATGCGTGACGTCAATATCAACAGTAAAGTTAAAAATTTAACCCCCCCCCAAAAAAAAAAAAAAAGAGGGAAGGATTATTGGAAGCTTGTGCAGTACAATGGCACTATCAATTTTGCTATATTTGCCTTCAATTTTTGGCCCACATTGTAACACGTGCTAGAAAAGTTTGGTTTTAGGTCGGTGAAAAATATAAGCTCTCTCTTAAGGAGAACAGGTAGATAAGGTGGGGAAAGAAATTTTGTTAAATGGACTTGGCAGGACTCATCTTTTTAAATTAGCTCAATGACAATGAGTGTTCAATTCATATAAATATCATAGTAATCCAGTATAACTTAGTGATATAGATCAAATTCACAATCTAACACCTTTTTCATATTTAACGTATTATTATATAAATAGGTTAGAATCCATATATATATATATAGTTTGACTCTGATATCAAATTAAATATGTTTAAGTTGAACTTAACCTCAACAACTAGAACAATGGTGTTCACTTCACTTATGAATCTTATTATGTATATATAAATATATTTAATTAGTCATTCATTTTTCTTCTCCACAAAATCTTCAACATCCCCACAACACAGACACAACATCACTGTTTGGTGTAATATTCTTTCACTTGGTATACACAAACAGTGAGAGCTCTCCTTCTTTATTAGCCATTCCTAAGTCCAAACATGGCTGTTGAGAAGAAGGAAGCAGCAAGTGAATGGGAGTGGAGAATGCTGGTCAATGAAAAGTCCTCCAAAGTTTTGTTACCAGAGGCCGATCAGGTGGGTCTTATAATCAGCAGAGCGTTGCACGGTCTAAAGAGCCTTATCGAAAGGACGTTCGAAGCCGTCGAATTTCGTTACGAAAGCGTGGGATTTAGCACTCATGACCCAAGAAAAGTGGTCTATGGCTTGAGAGTAGGCCTGGCTCTCACTGTTGTCTCCCTCTTTTACCATACGAGGCCTCTTTATGATGGTGTTGGAGGAAATGCTATGTGGGCAGTTTATGATGGTTGTGGTGGTGTTTGAAAACACGGTAGGCTAGTACTCCACCTCATATAAGTTTGAAATCGCAATTCAAACCTTTTTTTTTTATTTAACAGAATTTTCTCACATCAAAATTTAAAATTTTCTGTTCAAACCGATAAACTAAATGTCACCTTTAATAAATCATAAGTTCTTGAGTCGAACTTATAAATGCATGCAACGTAAAATAAGATAACTCGCCAGATTGAATGTGCTTGCAGGTTCAACACTTAGCAAGAGCTTGAATAGAATGTGTGGAACTTTTCTAGCCGGATTTATCGCCGTCGGGGTTCACTGGGTTGCCATTGAAGCAGGAGAGAAATCTGAGCCCTTCATAGTGGGAGTTTCAGTTTTTATGTTAGGTTTGTCAAACTAATTTTCCCTTATTAACAGTCCTTTAAAAAGAAATTTGTGATGACGGAAATCTCATTGTTGTTTTATTTTCAGCTTCTGCAGCAACTTTCTCCGGATTCATTCCATCGATAAAAGCCCGGTTTGATTACAATTGTATGATCTTCATCCTCACCTTCAGCTTCGTCTCGGTTTCGGGATACCGGGTCGATAAATCACTTGACATGGCCCACCAACGAATATCCACCATTATCGTTGAAACCTCCTTATGTATCATTATCAGCGTGGTTATCTGCCCCATTTGGGCCGGCCGGGAGCTCTATACACTCATCACTCGGAACATGGACAAGCTTGCAAACTCATTTGATGGTAAATGTTACTTTTCTCAGATACCAAACAAGACAGTTAAATTAAATTATAACTAACAATCCATGTCTCTCAATCAGGCTGTGGGCTGGGTACTTTGTAATAAGTAGTGACAGAGACTCTACCGGCAGCGAAGAAGGGTCGGACGGAAATTTGTTGGGCTACAAATGTGTGCTGAATTCAAAAGCACCAGAAGAATCTCTGGTATTATTACAAATAGACCAAAGATATAGAATTGTGCTTGTAAAAGAGTTAGATCAAGCAATTGACTTGAAACTGAGAGTGGGGGAATTGTCTAGTGTAGGCCAATTTTGGTAGGTGGGAACCTGCACACGGCCGCTTCAACTTTCTGCATCCATGGAGGCAGCACCTCAAAATCGGGGCAGAAATGCGTGGTTGCGCTTATTGCATTGAGGCTCTCAATGGCTGCATCGACTCTGATAACAAGGTAATTACTAAAATTCTGAAACCTTATTAATAAACAATTCTCTGTACTTTATAAATTCCTATCAAAATCTGAGTTACCAAAGTATGATCATTGTTCGACACAAAAAAAATAGGCCCCGGAGCAGCTTAAGAAGCGTGTGAGCAACATTTGTTTGAAAGTGAGCTCAAGTATCATAAAAGAGCTTGGATGCATAATCAAGACAATGACGAAATCTCCCAGCATAGATTTCCTGATTGAACTAATGAACATTGCGGTTCAGGATCTCCGAAACGAGTTAAAGTCGCTTCCTAGTTTAGTCACTCCACAGCCACTAGAAGAAGCTGAAAATCCTCAACATGATAATTAGACCAAGGAAAATTCCACTGAAGCAGCCTCGGTCTCTCTCATGGAAATAATTCCTCTAAAACCTTATCTTCTTTGCTGCTTAAAATCGCTGCACGGATCGAAGGAATCGTCAATGCTGTAGAAGAACTAGCCGAATCGGTTCAGTTCAAGCCTGTGGCCGATGAACATAAAGAAGATGGAACAATGAAGACTCTTCAAAGGGTTTCAGACTTTAAAAATTTCTAGTCGGAAATGTCTAATTTCTAAGTTTAGAATATATATATATATATATATAAACACTCTATAAGTTGCCTGATGACCAAAAGTTTCTATATTGATAGAATATCATTGAAGACATACAAGAGAAGAAGCAGAGGAAATTTATGAGCTGTTCTCCCTCGGTAAATTGGTGAATATGCTAAATTGCCGGCTTTCAACTTTGTCACTGAAAACTGCTCTAATCAAGATGTTTAATGTAATTAAGTAGTTAAAAAGAGTAAGAAACTATATCATTCTATTAGTTAACCTCAGATCATATCATTGGATAGTTAATCTTAGCAAATATTTGTATCATACGATCTATCTATAAGAAAACGACATTAACACAGAAAATGACATCAGATTTTACAAACTTGATAAACGACAATCAATATTAGAAAAGGAGAACACACCCGTTTAACGGTAGACCACATTTGAAGAAAACGACAACGTTATTATTGACTTGTTATAAAGAATGTTATATACAATAACGACAATGTATTATCCAACTACACCACTTTTTTTCCCTTTCTTTTTTTTTTTCAAATCGAAAGCGACACTACATATATTACAACAACAACAACAACAATAATGATAATAATAATAATGGATATATTGGTAAATGTTTTTTTTAATGAATTTTTTAATTAATATTTGAAGTTTTGTAAAATTAGAAAAATGACTTTGATTGATTATAATTTTAATACGTATTTTTCACTTATTGATTATAATTGATTATGGAAAAATTGACTATTTTTAAAATAAGGGATTAAAAATAATCTATTTATCTAATTTTTTCTGAAGTTACATGAAACGACAATATATTGTACAACTAACAGTCGCCTAAAAGCAGCAGTTAGCAGTAGGAACCACAAAACACTCCTAAAACGACAATACGTAAGCAACGACTAGATTTTAGAACAAAAATAATCCCAGAAACGACAGTGACTATTCAACGATAGCAGACAAATAAAACTACAACTTCTAGAATATCGTCACATTTATGGGAAACGACAACGACACAAGGGGGTGGGGGGGTGGTGTTGTGGTGTTAATGAGAACTTAAAGACGACTACAATCTTACAAAAATCAACTTAATAGAACAAGGGAGAGTGGAGTAAATAGCATTTTTCATAAAATAATTAAACTAAGCAGTAGATTTATAAAATGTTTATAACAAATAACATATTTTTATATGAATAAATTATTTATGTCAAATTTATCAAATTAATAATTGATTTACGTATTAAAAATATCAATACTACTTGAGTTAATTTTAAATGATATATAAACATCTTTATAAACAAATAATTTATTCATGCCTTTTAAATATATCATTTATTTAATAAACTTTGTATTTACTCGGTAAATTTATGAAAGTAAGTATTTTAAAAATATGATATTTACTTTAATTATTTTCTTAAAACCACTGTTTATTACAATTTCTCAAAAAGAATTATGAATTTAAAGACCACACAATTTGGAGAAACGACAACCATGGAAAACGACATGAAGTCAAAGAAACGACTTGTCGTTCCTGGGGTGGAATTGATGTGTTGGCAATAAAGCAAAGTTGTAGAAGGCTCTGGCAGAGGCCGATCGACACTGTTTCTGATTCTTCTCCGCTCCCGTCATCGACGACGTGCTTCTCTCTTCTGCCATCCTCTCCGCCGCCGCCGCTGCTGTCCCTCTCACCCGTTCCTCCTTCTCCTCATCGCCCACACGATTCTTTTTTTTTTTAATCAATTAAAGAAAAAACAAGCAAAAAATCAAGCGCTGAATTGAATCTGGGCCGCTCCATCTTAAGCTCTTGGCAATGGCGGACGCCGTTATTGGCTCTGATAAACGCTCCACATCCTCGCCTTTAAACCCTCCCTCCAGGATTGTTTGCCACGTGTACGTCCTCCTCTCTCCAACAACCTTATTTTCCCAGAATATCCCACATTTCTCCTGCTTTTTTTTTTTTTTTGTGTGGTTTTGATCTGTGTTATAATTTTTTTTTTCTTGTGAAATTCAGATGTCAGAAGCAATTTTCGCAATACACTTGTCCTCGCTGCAATTCGCGGTACTGTTCTCTCCACTGCTACAAGGTGACGCAGTTTTCTCACTCTTAAACCTCTTCAAATTTTCTATGTTTCCCAAATAAAAATAGAAAGATGCTTGGAAAGTTTTGATCTTTTCATTTCTACAAACTAAAAATTGCTATAAAACTAATCTCAAATTTTGATATTTTGTTTCATATTATATTGAACTTGGGTCGTTCTATGGTGTCGGGTTCGAAAGTATATCGTTTTATTTTGCAATTCTAACGTTGTAAGTTCATAACTGAATCGTAGTCACCGGTATTAGTGTCGGCAATTATTCTCGTGGCACATTAAAATGATTCCAATCATTGAGTTGGAATTTTTTTTTTTTTAAGCAGAATTTTACTGATGTTTCACTACATCATCTTGTGTTTGATTAGCTTATTTGTTTTTGTTAATGTTTTTGGATTTTGATAGTCGCATGGTCTTCGTTGCACGGAATCGTTTATGCGAGAAAATGTTGTTAGAGAGCTTGCTCAGTTGCAGCCTAATGATGAAACTAAGGAGAAAATGCTAGACATTCTGAAACGATTTCACTCCCAAGAAGAAACAGAAGACATGGACGAAGAAGGTCTCTTATTTGTAACTCTGTTCTCTTAAAGCTATTTTAGGAGGAAACTTCATTGATTAATTATTTATTTTCTAAGTTCTATGATCATCTTTAGGCATTTAAGATGAGAAGTTTACTGTTTATTATACATCCTTGACCTGGATTGTATCATTACTTTCTGCTTTGCTTGGTGTTAGTTTCCCAGTGTGGCTATTTCATCCCCTTTTTTTTCCTCTTTCATGTTTTTTCGCGTCTCATTAGTTAGCCGACCTCTCATATGCTATTGGATTCATTCTCTCTCCTTTTTTCCCCCTCTTGTCATGGCCTGATCTACTAGCTTTATGAGTCGTGATGCAACTCAAATATAAATAATTTTGGCAATTTGCTTGTAGGATTTTTGTGACTAATTATTGCCATTCTTGCTCTTTGTAGACTTATTGATCTCTCAAAAACGTTACAAGCATCTAAGGTGAAGTTAGTATAATTGGTTTTAGTCAGCCTTCATCTGAAGAGTGAAAGTTCTACATGTAGCCTAAAAATCATTAACAAAAAAGCCAGTAGTTCGCCATTTTTGCATAAGATTTATCTTCCTATCTGTTTTCACTTATTAGTTTGCTTTGTGTTATCTCGGTTAAAATAATCATCCTCTTTCTTGGCAGATTCAACTATATCTGAGGAGACCATTCAAAAGTTTTTATCTGGTACGTTTCTATCCTATCCTATCATTGATGCATGATTTTTACCTTTGAAAGGCTAGTCTACCTTTCTTTAGTTCTCTAATAACAGATTTTTGCTCCCTTAATTTGTTCTTGGAAGTTTAAAATTTTAAGTGATTCTTTCTGTTGATAACTGTTTTTGGATCACATGCTATTTCCTGATGCTAACATAGCCTTCTATTACATCCGCAGGAGGTCAAATCAGCTTTGATGATTTATCTGCAGAAGAGAAGAAACGATTCCAACGAGCTGTTGCATCAGGAGAACTGAGCAAGATGATTGAACCTTGGGATCCATGGTGGTTGAGGCCTTCAGCAAGGACAATATCTCTCAGCAGAGAAGGAACTCAACTTGTCCAACCCCTTTCCAAAGACGAGCTGTTGGCATCACCACAATCGGATAACGAATGTAACCAAGCTAGTGAGATTCCTCTTGGGCCCGAAACCCCTCTGCCTTCCATTAGCAAGCTAAGTTCCACAGCGCCATCTCCACTTTTAGCCGTTCATCTTGTGGACATTGTATATAGCTACTGTTTCACCCTCCGCCTCTACAATGGCGACTGGCAATCAGATGCCATAGGATCGTCCATGATGGTGTTAAGTGTGTCCTCTGTCTTGGGTCAAGGCGGCCAGCCAGAGACGGTGTTGGAGGCTCTATCTTATTGCTTGGAGCAGACCTGCTCTCCAGCTTACAGGCACATGGGGGGTTTGCAATTCGGATTAGTTCTTGTTGATGATGTAGTAAGCCTACTTACTATAGGCAGTAATGCTCTCCTGTGCCTCTTTTCGGACTTGCACCGGCTGGTTCAATCTGGGGAAAAGGAGCTGAAATCGGACAAATTTCAAAAATCAAGAAAGTTGGAGATCAGGAACAAGCTCAAGCTTGCCGAGAGGAAGGTTTTTTTCATCATGTGTTGGGTCCGTGAGCAACCCAGTGAAGCTTGGTCTTCCTTGGCCGCCATTGTAAGGGCAGAGAAGGCCTCGGCTATGGAATACATTAATTTATCTGGGAAAGTGGAGAAGAAAGCAGAAAATAGGGGCAAGGTTTTGATTGAGGAGATGTAATGAAATTTCTCATTGTCATGTAAATTCTCACGAATTGTAACCTAATGCTTTTTGAACACACTCTGTATTTTGTGCTAAAAAATTCAAATCCACACAATTTTGACTTGTAATTCTCAAGTTTGTTTAACCAAAAGAAAATTAAGGGGCTTGGATGGGTAGTAATCTATTACAGAATATAAAGTGATAATCCGTTTCTCCTAAGCCTTTAGAAATGTTTCATCCCCGTTTCTCGCGTTTCCTTCACAGCGGGTTCTTCACCATTTTTAACCCGGTTTTCTCTTCCATTTTCTCTTCCATTGTCAGACTTGTGAATTGTGATCAGTGATCACATTTGAAACCTTATTTATTTAGGGTAAATCATTGCATCAGCAATTTCAGGTTTTTTCTTTTCTTTTTTTTTTTTTTTTGAATAGCAACTTCAGCTTATTGTACATTGTATAATCCGTTCCAGAAGGATCTCCTCTATGTTATATTTTCATCTCTCTCTCTCTCCCCTCTCTCTTTTTGGTGACAAAAAAAGGATATTGAAAATGCTTTTAAAAAAACACCATTTGTTATCTCATTGGGACTGCAAATTAATAAAAAAAATGTAATAATTTTTTATTTCTTAAATATACGCCAGCATGGGCTATCAGCAGTCAGAACGTGGCTGTCCAATTCATCCGACATTTACGCTCGTTTGGTGCCGTTTTTAGTCTCAAAAATCTTTTTTTTTTTTCAAAATTTTATTATTTTTATTATTTATACCTTCAAAATATTATAATAAATTTTAAATTTTAAAAATTTATAATTTTATATATATAAATTTAAATGAGATAATTTTTTTTTTAAATTACATAAAATTTTAAAAAAAACGAAATAATATCTATATTGATATTCTTTTTTTAAAATAATTTTTAAAATTTTTTATTTTTTCACTTCAAACAATTTTTTCTTCTAAACACATTTTTTAAAACAATTTTTTTCCAATTCAAAAATAATGCCTCCAATATCCTTCTCAAACTCCCCCTAAAAAAAAAATAAAAATAAATTAAAAGTTGCGTTGCCAACTTGAACTTCCTGCTTTCTAGCAGGGGCTTTTGGCAATGAAACGACGTCGTTGTGAAATAGTGGTACTCTCAAGTTGACAGGTATTTAAGACAATTTTGAAGAAGACCTTTCGTTTTGTCATTTATGTCCTTCCTCGATCCCAACTTGCAAGGACGGAGACAGTCGTTCGAGGAAGAAGAGGAACTTTCAAGAATCAATAATTTTGCCGTTTCGTTTGTCTTCGTTCCGTTCCGTTCCGTTCCGTTTCGTTTCGGATTCTTCTTTTCTTCCCAAATTCGAACAGAAAATCAAAAACCCTAGAAATTCCTTGTTCTTGATCATCAGTATTCACAGAAATGGTAGATGTTGCCGACAAGTTGTCGTATTTCCAAGCGATCACGGGCTTAGAAGATCCCGATTTGTGCACCGAGATCCTCGCCGCCCATGGCTGGGACCTCGAGCGCGCGATCTCCTCCTTCACCTCCTCCGAGGCCGACCCGCCGCCGCAGGACCCCACCGCCGGAGCCTCCTCGACTGCCGGAACTGTCTCCGCGACGTCCGGTGTACAGGCTCGGGAAGCCCCCTCGCAGAGACCGGAACCGGCTCCCAATGCCGTCAGTCCTCCAGGATTCGCGTGGAAGTTGGTGACTTTGCCGATTTCGATCATCTCCGGTAGTCTAGGGTTAGTCTCCGGTGCGATTGGCCTTGGATTATGGGTCGCCGGAGGCGTCCTCTCGTACTCTCTGGGAGTGATCGGGCTGAATTCCGGCTCAGGAAGGGACGGCGAGTCGTCGGCGCGGTTGGTGCCAGTGTCGGCTGCCGCGGCGGAGGCGATGGAGTTCGTGGCGGGGTTCGAGAGGGATTTCGGTGGAAGGACGAGGCCGAATTTCGTGGGCGAAGGGTTTATGGACGCGTTGCAGAGGTCGAGGAACGAGTTTAAGCTGATGTTCGTGTACTTGCACTCGCCGGATCACCCGGACACGCCTCTCTTCTGCGAGAGGACGCTGTGCTCGGAGGTGCTGGTGGCGTTCGTGAACGAGAACTTCGTGGCGTGGGGAGGGAGCATTCGGGCTAGCGAAGGGTTCAAGATGAGTAATAGCTTGAAGGCCTCAAGGTTTCCTTTCTGTGCTGTGGTTATGGCCGCCACGAATCAGAGAATAGCGCTACTTCAGCAGGTAATCTTTCTTGAATTTAATTCTTTTTTTTTCCATTAATCGTTGATTGATTTTTGATAATTTATTAATTGATCTTGATGAATCATTAATTAATTAACATATGTCTAGTAAGTTAATTTTCAATTGCTAAAGTATTGCTCAAAATAATCAAGTAAATTATTGATTCTTGAATTTTAAGAAATGGACTTTTTTTTATTGAAAACGGACATTTACTAGAAGTATGCTTAAAATAATCGCAACTTCTGCACATATACAATGATATTATGAAGTCTTATAAAGTGAGGCCTTTAAGGCAGTATAGCAGTTGCTAATTGGTGAACTAAGGGGATTACGGATTTGATTAGTAGATTGAAGAATAGCGTGGTTTTCACTGTATAGTTGGGAGGCCTATGAAAGCCTGTAGAATTTAGTGTCAAGTCCGCGTCTTTTAGTAGTAGATCGGCTATTGTGTTTTCCAGGATGAAATGAAGGAATTGGGAAAAAATTGAGTGACTGTTTTTATTATGTAGCTCATTTGGAAACCCTGTTTTTGGTTTCGATGGATTAGTAGAAGAGTTCTTAATAAGTTTATTGGTGAAAAGTAATTCTTGAAGGGAAGGGAAATCATTGCTGACAAACGAAGAGGTTGCAAACGTAGCTTACATATACATCCTTGACAAGTACACACGATGTAGGTCACTAATGATTTAATAATTGGGACATTTTAGTAATCACAATATAAGATTCCTATTCCTTGCTACTGGATAGATTTCCTTTCTACTTTCTAATGGATAAGTAGACACGAATCAATTTCTCTAATTATTTGTTATGATTGGTTATGTTGGTTAACCAAACGCTTATGACTGACAATTTTACTTGAGCGTAATTGCATTTCTAAAAATATGTTTTAAAAGTAGGCTGAAATTGATTTCTTGAATTTTAAATCTGCTATTGTAAAAGCAAGTGGTTTACGAGGAATTCTGTTGGACTAAGTTAATGAGGAATTCCCTTGAGCAGAATCTTTTTGTGGAAACTAATGGGTGAATGCAGACAACCCTTTTGATTCTTGTTTTTTAGTACTTATGAAGTGTTTTTGTCCTGTTTTTCAGGTTGAAGGACCAACATCTCCCGAAGAATTGCTTACAATATTGCAAAGAGTGCTCGAAGAAAGTGCTCCAGTTCTTATTTCTGCAAGGCTTGATGCAGAAGAAAGGAGAAATAACATGCGTTTAAGAGAGGAACAAGATGCTGCCTATAGAGCCGCACTTGAAGCTGATCAAGTATGCTGCTTTTCAACTCCTTTGCTTTTGTTCCCCCTTGGGTTTAGGTTACTTTTCACTGGCAAATGACTTACTAGACGATGCATGCACTTTTCTTGTTCCCGACCTATTTTTTCTTTCTAATATCCATGTTGCTATTCTTCCATTGATTTTTCTTTCTTTGTTGTCTCAGGCTAGGGAACGACAGAGAAAGGAGGAACAGGAACACTTGGAAAGGGAAGCTGCTGAAGCTGAGAGGAAGCGTAAGGAGGAAGAGGAGGCTCGTGAGAGAGCAGCACGTGAAGCCACAGAGAAGGAGGCTGCACTTGCTAGGATGCGACAAGAAAAGGCCCTGTCACTTGGTGCCGAACCGGAAAAAGGACCTAATGTTACACAAGTAATTCTTTTTTGGCTTGAGCTACTTCATTCTGATATTCGTCTGGATATAATTGTTGCACGCAGATTCCATTAAAACGTAATTCTAGTTTTCTATTACTTGAGACTTGAGATTGAAAATTCCCAAAACTAATTCTTCTTTGTGGATTCCATCTTGGCAAAACAGGTTTTGGTGCGGTTCCCACAAGGAGTGCGCAAGGAAAGGCGATTCCACAGTACTGCAACAATCCAAACTGTCTACGACTATGTTGATTCTCTGGGTTGTCTAGATGTGGAGAGTTACAGCCTCGTCTCAAACTTTCCTCGGGTAGTTTACGGACCGGAGAAGCTCTCTCTATCCTTGAAAGAAGCAGGATTGCATCCTCAAGCCAGCCTGTTTGTGGAGCCAAACTCTTGAAGGCGTTTTAAGGCCATAGAGTATTGTGACCAAACATTAGTTGAATGAGAATCCCCCAACTAGAATCCTTGTTTTGTTTTGCTTCTCCTTTCCTATTCAACTTAACTGGGAGAAGTATATATAATGAGGTCTTATAGTTCCCTCATCATTATGTGGAATGTCTGGTTTTTGTTTGACAAATTCTTTGACAAGTTGTTTCGACAGAGAAAACGGCAGTTGAAATAATCATATCAGATTCCAAATGTGTTATTTGTGTAGCTTCTATTACGAGACGTGTTGTTTTGCACGTTGCCGAGCGAGCGCCTTTGACCTTCTTAGGTATATTGGTTTCGAAGTCAATAGTGTATCAAAATTCTTATATTTTTTGTTATTTTGTTTTTTACTTTAACGCTTTCATAGCGATGGTGTGTTTTTTCAATGTCTCCTTCAATCTCGGTATGGAGTTCGAACTCACAAGGTTTTCATTTTGAGGTGGGTAAATATAGCTTAGCCTAACAAGAGAATGAGTTAGTGCTATTTTACACCTGATTTTACTAAATTTTCAAATAAATGATGATTGAAAGTGTGAAGACATCGTCAATTTTAAATTGGGTGAAAAACACGTGTTATATCTGACATTAATTTAGGTGATTATGATTTGAATTTTAAATGAGGTCAAAGATAACACGTAAACACGTTCCGACACATTTTCCCATTCGGTTTGTTTAGCTGTGGTTACTAATTGGATAAGTGGACGGATGGCATACGTTGTGTAGCCTAGGCATGTTGTGACCAAAGGCTCAAAGAATTTCCTTCAAAAAAAAAAACTTTTACAATTGTCTACATTACCTAGTAATGACGAAATTGCTATTGCATGGATTCGCAAATATGACCACATGCAATGATATCATTTTAGAGTTGTATTAATCCATCTAAAACCATATGCTCTGACATTACATTAGATTAAATCTGTTATTTGAATGTATAGCAATAAAATAATATCATGTTTTAACGAAGTTCTGTGTTTGAACTTAAAAGTCATTAAAATATCAACCTAAATAAAAAATGGCAAAACAATAATCACGGAATATTTGTTCAAGCTAATCTGTATGAACTCTGTAATTTTCTTTGTGAAAATACCTGCAATAGTTCCAAAATTTTAGATCTTTGGTTCTCTCAAGAATGGCCTTTCTAATTGACTCTTCTTCTTTGGGATGAGAGCCACATACGTAGAATTGAGATCCGCAGCTGAATTGAATCCAATCAGGAGCTTCAAACACACTTCCGCAATAGTGTTCCCCACCAAATCCCAGTTTTCCTGGAAGAAGTCGACATGAAATCCATCGGGCCCCTGAGATTTCTAGACACTCATGCTAAATAGTGCAAGTTTAACCTCCTCCAATGTAAACGGCTTTTCCAGTGCCAACTTCATATAAGCGAAAATTTTCGATTTTACACAATTGAGTACCTCCTCCATCTTTTCCTCCCTAGGAGCAAACGTTGTAAAAAGACCCCTATAATGCTCCTCAATCACCTTGCAAACCTCATCTTTCTTTTTTACCCATTGTCCTTGACTATTTTCAATCCCCTTGATCCTTTTTTTTTTTTTTTTGCCGCTGAGATGCTTTTTGGTGGAAAAATTCAGTGTTCCTGTCGCCTTTAATCAGCCACTCCTTCGTAGCCAACTGCTTCCAATAATATTCCTCCAATGCAAGCAACCTATTTAACTCAATTTCCAGTTTGCCCACCCTTTTTTATTATATACTTCACTTGAAGCTTTCCTGAGTCCAACAAGTTCTTTCTGAGTTTCTCTGGCCTTCCTTGGGATAGACCCAAAGGTGGTTCTACCCCACTGTTTCAGTGCAACACATACCGGAACAAGATCTCCACAAGCTGATCCCATTCTCCATTTATAGCTCCTCGGTACCAGACCTAAGAGTAAACTTCCTTATACTCCTTGGTATGCCAAATTGGATAAAAACGAAAACAAACCATACTCCGTTTTTATCTGTTCTCATTGAAAGCAATTTGATCGAGAACTGTATTGAGTATTCTATGATCAGCATCAAAAAAGTCTTCATGAAAAACCTAAGCTTTACTAAAAAGATTCTTCCATTCTACACAAACAAGATGTCGATCCAAATGTTTTTGGATATTATGAGGAACATCTTGGCCATTATTCCACATGAGAGAAGGGCCAATAAATCCTAAATCTATGAGTCCATAATTTTCCACTGTCTCTAAGAAAGACCTCATACTTGGGGTAACCACATAGCGACCCCCCAGCTTCTCAGAGAGGTGGAAATTTTCGTTGAAATCTCCCGCTATCATCATGGTAGATTCTGACAGTCCCCAAAACCTTTGGATGAGCTCCCAGGACTGGTGTCTCTATGCCCTATCCAGATGTCCATACAATCCGGTAAATATCCAACAAGAGCCATATTCCAGGGTAATGGAAGAATCAATATGGGCTTGAGAAAATCCTTTTACCGACACCTCCCAACCCTCATTCCATAACAGGGCTAAACCGCCACTCCCACCAATACAGTCTACCTGCTCCCCTCCTCTAAATCCTAATCTCTCCTTTATCATTTTAGCCGCCCTACCCTTCAGTCTAGTTTCCGTAAACAAGAGGAATACTCCGGGATCACTATCCGGAGCTTGTCGAACGCACGAGGCTCCCCCAAACGCCGTGCGTTCCAAACTATCACATTCATTAGAGATGGCGGGGTTGCTTTATTGCAGCCTCCCTAAGCATTCTAAGTTGGCAATCTCCCCCAAGACCAGTCGTTTCTTCTCTCCATAAGCAGCTTCGCTTCCATCACATACCTTCCTTTTCATATTCCCGCTCAATGCCCCCGCCACAGCCGCTTTAGCTCTAGCCAAATTCTTTAAATTTTTCATTTTGTCAAAGCTGGCAGCTTGTCCCTGTTCCTCAGCACAAACAAGAAAGGGCTATGTTGTAACTTCAGACTTTACATTTGAAGTAGCATTAGCCTTCCCAGAAGACTTCTTACAAAAGGCCTAGTGAATCTATCAGCACGCAACTAGTCGCCGTAAGGGAGAAGAGTGGGGTTTTCTCCCATCGATCCTCCAAATCCACAGTCATTGATGACATGATCCAGTTTTCCACAGCGGCAGCAGCAATTTGGCAATTTCGCATACTGAAGATCAGCAACAACAATCGGACCCCCACTTCCCATTCTAACTCATGCAATTCCCCTGAGAGGCTTAGAAATGTCGATTGTTGTTCTTATCTTGTATATATTTTCCATCGCATCTTCCATTTCTTGTCTGGACCGAGACCAGATTCCCAACCATATCCCCAGTTAATTCCCCGACTTCAGGAAACCTGCTATCCATATGCAAATTGTGAGCATTTACCTAGAAATTGGCATGGCAGAAGTCTTCAATTTCCAACCTATCGTCAGTCTCCACTTTCTTCAACACCAATAGAGAGTGGTCAAAACTCCATGGTTCACCAATTTACACCTTCTCCCTTTCCTTTTCATCTTTGAAAGAAAAAAGAAACACATCTCTAGCCACTTCTGAAACATCAAGCCCTTTTTGGATTCTCCACGCTGAGGTCATGGTAGAACCAAAAGCCCTTCTGGTCAGTATCTTCCTAAGAAGGCAAGACCTCGTTTCATCTCGTCCTTTCTCCGATACTGCAGCAGCCACGCTGGACACATTCTCCTCCTCTGCCGTGAACGTCAGAGACCGCCATCGATCGACAATATCTTCCATAGTCAGACCCAAAAACTCACGCGGAGACGATGAGGGTTCGCCTCTCACAAGCCCGGAGCTGGAGAGAGAAAAAGCTTCTGTGACAAAAGTTTTCCACGTTTTTTTTTTTTTTTAAATTAGGCTGTACCTCTAAATCACAGATGTACGCGTTTGTATTGCGTATATAATGTATTAAAAAAAATATTTATATTATATTTAAATATAATATATGATTAAATAATAAATATCTAAATTGTATTTAAATAATAAATATGTGGTATGATGAATAAAAATAATAAATAATTATTATATTAAATTTAAAATATAATATGATTAATAATTAAATGGGTATTTGTGGGAGATGTTTGGAGACATTATTTTTTGGTTAGAAAAAAGTTGTTTTGAAAAATGTGTTTGAGAGAAAAAACTGTTTAGGGTGAAAAAATAAAAAATTAAAAAAATATATCAATATGGATATTATTTCGTTCCTTTTAAAATTCTATGCAACTTAAAAAAAATATCTCATTTGGACTTGTATACACAAAGTTATGAACTTTTAAAATTTAGAGTTTACTGTAACGTTTTGAATATATAAATAGTGAAAAGTGGTAAAGTTTTGGAAAAAAAAAAAGTTTTTGAATGTCTCCAAAACTGATTTCAAACACCCCTTAAATATAATAATTTAATGTTTAGGTAAAAATTATATATATTAGTAAGTTTATAAAGGAAACATTGGATTGTAGGCCGTGAATTGACAAATTAACTCTTTAGTCAATATCCTTTTTTACTTGGTTATATAACTAAAAGACTATTTTTTTTCATTTAAAATTTAAAAATTATTCTCATTACGAGTTTTTTAAATAAATAATTTATCAGTTTTCCTTTTTTTTTTTTGGTAAATATTATCAGTTTTTCTTTGTTTCTTCAAACATAATGCTTAATTTATAATTAGTTGCAGATTTACCGTCAATTGAAGGTGATGGATTGTCTTTTTTTTTTTTTTGTCTTGAAAAGGTATAAATTTAACAAAACTTATAAAATCTAAGGGGTGTTTGGTAAACGCATTATATTTTGATTGTATTTGAATGAAATTTATTTTTTAAATGTTGTATTTGGTTGAAAAGTATTTGTTTTGTATTTGAATGAAATGTGTATTTGGATTAAAAGTATTTTAGAGTTGAAAAGTTGATGTGATTGATAAAAGTAAAGATAAATAGTGAAGTTGAAAAATTGATGTAATTGTTTTAAAAATATTTTGAATAGTAATTGTTTTCGTAGCACTGCTGTAAAATTTACGTTTGGTGTAAAATTATATTATATTTGAATAAAATTAAAATGAAATTTTTTCTCCAAACGCCCCTAAGTGCATTCAAAACCAATGCCGGCTCAATGGGATAACTCCCCCCTTAAATCATGGCCGGCCACCTTATTATTAGGATTATTAATTTTTAACCCATAAAGGTTTGTTACATGCCTTAACGCCTTAAAATAGTGAGCAAATTCATTTTTCCCTTAAAATAAAAATCCCATTACTTAGGTCTTTGTTTGATTCCCTACCTTAAACTCATGGAAGAAGATTTAGTATTAATATTGTTTGTTCCTCAGTATTTATTTTAATATTATCCTTTTTTTTTTAACAATTAGAGCCTTGTTTAGGGCACTTCTCCAATTTTTTATAACAAAATAAATTAAACATGCAGCTTAAAACATTTTTTTTTCCTAATCATCCTTTTACTAAACACAAAACTTCAAAATAACTTTTTTTTTTCCAAAAAAATTTTATTCAAAACTTATATTTTCAAAACTCATTTAAACATCAAAAGTCCCAATAATAAAACTCCATCTTTAAAAGTTTTCAAATAGTCCTAACTAATTATAAATTAGAACATCTATAGTGGCATATGTGATAATTCATTTCAAATATCTTGTAATCCTCCTTCCACTAACTGTCCGGTTGAAAGAAAAAAAAAAGAACAAAATAAAAAAATAACTTAATTTTACTATTATTACCCAACACATGCACTTGATTTTATAATCACATCTAAACAGTTTTTTTTTTTTTTTTTGTTTAGTCTTCTAATCCTTTAATCGTGGGTTTTCCCAAACAAAACAAAAAAAAAACTTTTGAACGGTTTAGAAAAAGAAAAAAAAAACATCAATATTTAATTATTTATTCTCAATTTCATTCTTTTTTTTTTTGTTCATTATTCTTTTAAAAGAGAAATTATCATTCAAATTAGAAAAGATACAAATACTAATATTAAAAATAAAATAACTTTAAGGTATAAGAAACACAACTCTTGACCAGGAGTGATTCCATCAGTAAAATATGATAAAACTCAGTGAGAAAAACATAAACTGATACCTGATAATGGGAAAATTCATTAAATTTCTCGATAATTCTATAATCGATTGTGTATAAAACTCTTTTTGAAAATATATCTACAATCGATGGAATATTCAGATCGAGCGAGATATAATCACTTGCAGCATGAAAGCCACAGCAAACTCCGTCTAGACTTATTATTAACAGAATAAACATATAGATATCGTTGGAGAATAACACAAGCAAGAAATATATAATACAAACTAGAAGTACGAAGATTACCTCTTTTATTATAAAACTATAACAAAAACATAAAAACAAAATATAAATAAAAAATAACATTGATTGTAAATTCTCGCCCATATAAAACGACTAACCTACCCCTTCGTAATTTCGAAGACATCGATCAAACTTGAGTGAAGGTAAAAGATTGTTACTAACTATTATATCATCGATGTCTCGTATAATCTTAAATAATCCGTCATCGAACCTTCGACTACCCTCGTCAATCACGACTTCATCAAATTAGGATACCTACAACGTTGCACTAGCATGCTCCGGCTAAGTCCTCATCATGGTGACACTGACGGGAGTCTTACATGAATGGAAATTTTAGTGTTTGAGAAGTTTAAGAGGGGGAGATAGAAAGAGAAACCCTATCTTTTTTTTTTTTTTAATGTTATACTAATTATAGCTGTCATTTATAACAAGAATTCTTATTATATTAAGTTTTTTTTTACTTACGTTTTCAGTAAAAATTTTAGGATCACTGGTGTCAATGCAAAGTTGCATGCTTAAAATGCTTAAATTCCATCCTTTTCTTTACTTTTGCAAATTTTTTGTTAAGTTTTGGATATTTAATTTATTTTTTATTTTTTTACTTTATGGTATTTCCGTCGTTGTATAGTCAAGATCAAATACAGGTTGATACATATATTATATAAATTTATAGTATAAATTAAATACACATATAAAGAGTTTCAATACAGGTTCAAAGACATGGAATATTTTATAAATAAATCCAAAACAGCGGTAACATTTTTGCAAATTTCCCTTTTAAAATACCAGAGTTGATTTCTCTCTCTCTCAAAAAAAAAAAAAAAAGCCATAGTTGATCCACACAAAAAAATAATAATAAAATTTTAAAATAGGTGAATCTCAAATTTAAAAATGGTACAATTGATTAGTCCCTAAATTATTTTACATTTTTGTCCATTTAGTTCTTGAATTTTAAATTCTAATAAATTCCTCACTTAATTTTTATTCTTGATATTCCATCCTGTTCTTTGCTTTTGCATTTTTTTTAAGTTTTGGATTTTTTCTTCAAGGTATTTCCGTCGTTATATAGTCAGGATCAAATACAGGTTAATACGCATATAGTATAAATTTATAGCATAAATTTAATACACAAATAAAGAGTTTCAATACAGGTTCAAACACATGGAATATTTTATAAATAAATCCAAGATAGTGGTCATATTTTTACAAATTTCCCTTTTAAAATACCATAGTTGATTTCTCTCTCTGTCTCTCTCTCTCTCTCAAAAAAAAAAAAGCCATAGTTGATCCACACAAAAAAATAATAATAATAAAATTAAATTAAAATAGGTGCATCTCAATTTAAAAAAAAGTATAATTGATTAGTCCCTAAATTATTTTACATTTTTGTCATTTTAGTTCTTGAATTTTAAATTCTGACAAATTCCTTGTTTAATTTTTGTTTTTTAATAAGTTAGTCCCTAATACCGAAAGTCATGAAATTTAATAAAGATAATCACGTTTCAATTATAAATAAAATAACATGAAATTTTATATAAATTATTACATTAAATGCAAAATGCTCTCTTTATTGCTGATTAAAATTTTTATAAAACCAGAATATAAATATAACCATTTCTCTGAAGTTTTCATATATTATGTGATACATTTGTGATTATCTCATTAATTTAAGGGCCATTTGTGGCTCCAAATTTGGTGTCTTTAAAATACCTTTTTTTTCAATATTTCATCATTTTTTATTATTTATATTTTTAAAATACTATAGTATATTTCAAATTTTAAAAATCTAACTTTATGAATATAAGTCCAAATAAAATGATTTTTTTAAATTGCATAAAATTTCAAGATAAATAAAACAATATTTATATTGATTTATTTTTTAAAATTTTTAAAATTTTATATTTTTTCACCCAAACAGTTTTTCTTTAAAATATATTTTTCAAAACAACTTTTTCTAATTAAAAAAATTATCTCCAAGCATCCCTAAACTAGTCTTAAAAAATCTTTTATAAAATTTTGTACCAGAGATCAAATTTATAGAATATCATAACAAAAAAGAAAGATACTTTCAAAAAAAAAAAAACAAAAAGGAAAGATACTCCAAAAAAATAGAACAAAAAAGAAAGAAGGAAAGAAAAGAGGATTAAAAAAAAAAGGGATTGCCAACGCGTGGGAGATATTCGCGTTGAAGAAGATATTTAACGGCTTAAGCTGCTTCTCCGAATTTTACTCTCTCACTCTCTCTCTCTAATTTCTCTCTCTAAAAACCAATTCCCTATATAAGCCATGCGTACCCGTTTAGTATCCATCCGATCTAACCGCACCCAAAACCGTCTCTTTTCTATTATTTTTTTAATTCCTTAATCCTCATCAATCCTTTTTCTTTTTTTCTCTTCCGTCTCTCTCTCTCTCTCTCTCTCTGTCCTAGGGTTTTCGTGTCTCAATTTGGGGCTTTTTTTTTTTTTTTCCTTTCCTCTTTCGTCAAACCGAGTTCTTCCTCCAAAAGATGCAGAGATCGCCATGGCTAAGTCTGGGATAGGTTTGAGAGTTTTCCGCTCCGTCTCCGGTCGAAATTCCGGCATGGGATTTGGGTCGTTCGGTTTGTGTTTCATCGGATGCCGGTTCCGATTCCGATCGGCGTTCGATTCCTATTCCGTCGCTTGCGAGGCCTTCTCTGAACAGTGTCTTCGTTCTCGTTCCCTTCTGCTTCCTTCTAGCCTGAGCAGCCAACTGATTTGACAGGCTTTGCCGCTTCGTTTCGTTTGGTTTTGGTTTTTTTTTTTCTTCGATTTTTTTTTTTGCTGGAGGATTGCCTTTTCCGGGTATTTGTTTGTCGCCGTTTTCGCCATGGATTCGTGTACAGGTGTGAATCCTAATTCTGACGATGGTGGAATTGTGGAGAGGGATCCAACCGGACGATATTTGCGGGTATGGTTTCGGAACTGTGTTGATCTTTTCAATGTTATATTCTATTGTTTTATTATTTTGTTGGCAATACGGAGCGAAAGAATGTAGCTTTATGATTGTCCAATTTGGCAATTTATTCTTAATTTTTAGTCATATTATTAGGAACCTATTAGATCAAATTTTATTGAGGAATGAGATTATTATTATTTGTTTTCAATAGGAAATTTTGTGATCAGAGAGTTTGTTAAATCTTTGGAGCGAAATAACGTAGCTTTGTCATCGTCCAATTTGACAATTTATTCTTTTATTTTTCAGTCATATTATTCGAACAAGTAGAGCAAATTTTATTGAGGAATTAGATTATTGTTTTTTTTTTTTTCAATAGGAAATTTTGTGATTAGAGAGTTTGTTGTTCTTTATGGAGCGAAAGAATGTACCTTTATAATTCTCCAATTGTGACAATATATTCTTAATTTTCTGTCGGTTTTTCAATTAGGAAATTTTGTGATCAGAGTGCTTGCTATTTTTTGTGAAGAATTACCATGTTTTATGATAAATTATGGTGTGTTTGGTTATAGCATTGCATTTACATTGCATTCAAATGTAATGAAATTTTCATCCAAGTTGTATTGTATTTAAATGTCAATCACATCACAATTTAATCTAATATAATTACTATTTACCATTATTTTTTTTATTATTTTTATTAATCACATTACATTCTCTCTCTCTCCCTCTCTCTCTCTCTCTCTCTCTCCCCTTTTTTTCTATCTACCCAATCACATCACATAGGCAATCTTAAAATGCAATTCGAATACTTTTCATCTAAACACACATCGTATTTGAATGCAATGCAAATACTTTTAATCCAAGTGCATATTGTATTCAATGTATTGTATTTAAATGCAATGCTTTATATAAGCGCACCCTTAGAACAGATTATTCTAATTGGATTCTGAGCATATTTCGATTCACTAGAATATTGGTATAGTCCTAATTTGCTTTCACTTCATGGTTTATTTAAGATACAAAACTAATGCGTATGATAAGTTGTTGACTTCTTATGTTTAATAGCGAAATAGTTTCACTGACATTCTTGATTTGCCATTCGGTTCATTTATCTTCATCTATTTTGTGTTTATGCCTTCAGTATGAAGAAGTTCTGGGGAGAGGAGCATTCAAGACTGTGTATGCTTCCATACCTTTCTTGTTTATTTTATTTAACTTTAGTTTGTTTTGTGGTTTGCTTTCAAACTTTTTGTGTGTGTGAATTTTCGTTTGCTAATTTTTCTTGGCTATGTTAATAGATATAAGGCATTTGATGAAGTTGAGGGAATAGAAGTAGCTTGGAACCAAGTGAATATAGAGGATTTATTGCAATCACCAGATCAGCTGGAAAGATTATATTCTGAAGTTCATCTGCTGAAGTCATTGAAACATGAAAATATTATAAAGTTCTACAACTCCTGGGTGGATGATACAAACAAAACCATTAACCTGATAACGGAGTTGTTTACTTCTGGCAGTCTGAGGCGGTGCGTTTTGTTGCATCTTTCCTATGCCTCTTCTTCTTCTTCTTCTTCTGCCTTCTCTCTCTCTCTCTCTCTCTCTCTCCCTCTCTCTCTCTCTCTCTTTTCCTGTCAATTTTTGTTTCCTTGGGTCTCTCTTGATTTGTTTCATTCTTCTTTGCATTGAGATATAGGTATCGTAAGAAGCACAAATATGTTGATATGAAAGCCATTAAGAACTGGGCTAGACAGATTCTGCGGGGATTGTACTATCTGCATTCTCACAATCCTCGTATTATTCATAGAGATCTTAAATGTGACAATGTTTTTGTTAATGGAAATACTGGAGAAGTTAAAATTGGGGACCTTGGATTGGCAATTGTTATGCAGCAGCCCACTGCACGTAGTGTTATTGGTAATAATTTTCATTCTTTTTGTAGGTGTATAATATGGGTTAAAATTTTTAACTGTAAGTCCTGATCCTTTTCTGTTGCACAGGCACCCCTGAATTTATGGCTCCAGAGCTTTATGAGGAGGAATACAATGAACTTGTTGACATATATTCTTTTGGCATGTGCATATTAGAATTGGTTACTTGTGATTACCCATATAGTGAATGCAGAAATCCAGCTCAAATTTTTAAGAAGGTCACCTCTGTAAGTTGCTGAGATTGCCTAGAAACATAAAACTTCGTTTCCACCTACACTCAATCTAAAGGGTTAATTTAAGGTTCCTATTCTTTTGTTACAGGGTGTAAAGCCAGCTTCCCTCGCCAAAGTGGTTGATCCCGAAGTCAAGCAGTTCATAGAGAAGTGTCTAGGTCCTGCAGATATGAGATTGTCTGCAATCGAACTTCTGGAACATCCATTCCTTGCAACTGAAAACCTCAAGGATCTTGACTGTAAACCTCTAGAAATACCAAAGTTTATTCCCAAATCAGTTGACTCTTCACAGCCTGAATGTCGTCCAATGGACATTGACTCTAACAGCAAGAAACTCTCGGTTGACTCTTGTGCAAAACATGCCAATGAAACTTCTAGCATTTCTAGTCTAGAACTCTGGAGAGACACTGAGAATAACAAATTCAGGTTACAAGGGGAAAAAGATGATAACAATACTATTTCATTAACTTTGCGCATTAGAGATTCTTGTGGTAAGTTAAATATGCATTGCAGAAAATTCTCTGTTTTTTTTTTTTTCATTTCGAAGTGTAAGTGAACCTCTTTTTGTGTTTAACAGGTCGGATAAGAAATATCCATTTTTCATTCTATCTCGAGTCTGATACTGCTGTCTCAATTGCTGGAGAGATGGTTGAGCAACTTGATCTCTCAAATGAAGATGTTACCGTCATAGCTGAGTTGATTGACGACTTGATTGTGAAGCTTGTACCCAGCTGGAAGACCTCATCTGTGACTTTGTCAACCGCAGCTAATAGCTCAAATGGATATTCTTCTATACTGAATGATGAAACTTCACTGATGCGTCTTTGGGATTCGGTATTAGTTAAGCCTCCTTCCAAAGCTGCTGATGAGCAACATGTTCTGGCGGATGTGGAAACTCAAAACAAAGCTTCAGCGGATTCAGATGTATCAGCTGAGTATGGTATCAGAATTCCCTCAGATGCGGGTAGTTTCAAGGCTTTGGAATCTTATGGTGTTGATGGATGTGATAAGGAGAATAGCTATGAGTCTAATTTCTGCGAGAATCTCATGGTCAATGAGATGACGGCAAACTCTGGACTCTCCTATTATGATTCGTGCTCTGATCAGTCAAAAAATATTAGCTTGTCAAGCATCCACTCCTTGTCTTTGGGAGACAAAAATCAGGATGACGAGCTAAAGCTGGAGCTTGAAGCAATCGACTCTCATTATCACCAGTGCTGTCTTGAACTGTTGAAGATGAGGGAACAAGCAATAGAAAATGCTAAGAAGAGGTGGATGACGAAGAAAAAAATAGGTGTTGCTGCATGATTGTCTTGGATTCTTTCCATTTGTTTTAGGTTTTTTTTTTTTTTTTTTTTGGTCCCCAAAATTTGTTTAGAAGACATTAATCCCCTTTTGACGGTTTATTGTAATGAAAATTTCTCAATTTTTTTCCTTGACAATTGATGAATTTATTTGGTTTTACAATTGCTCAATTAATTCTCACCGGTCGATTCCCCTGCAGCCATTTCGGGCTTTCCGTTTGGTCCATTGAGATTATTGTCGATATTATGGACTATAAAATACTAGAAAGTGCTTTTGTCCGGTTTTAGAGCCTTTTTTCTGCGTCAACTTATAGTAAACTTCAGTGAGGCACGTCTCTCAATTGTTCAATTGACTAAACCATTCATTGCTGAAGTAGCTTCCTTTTGCAATATTTATGCATAAATAATCTCGATTGAGGTGGAAAGTATTTTCAAAGAACATAGAAATATGGAAAGTGTTTACCTTAAAAGGCGCTTGAAAATTGAAAAACCACAAACTCAAATCTTTGTTGGTTGCCCCATGTGCATTAAGTAATTTAGTTAGGCTTTGCATAAATTCATGGTGCTTGATAAAGGGAACTTTTTGGTTCATAGCCTTTTTTCCTTAAATTTATATATATATATATATATATATTATCCCAAAAGAGGCATTTACCTAAACACCACCTTTATATCTCAGGAAGAGAACCAGTTATCCCGCCTATAAATGCTGAAAAGGGGTTTTCTACAAATTTCAGGTACTTCTGTCAAAACATGAGGCCATTCATTGGGCTAGTCTAAGCAAGTTGTGCCAAAGAATGTAAATAATGCATTGTGAACACAACAAGCTGAACTGAGTGTTATTCACATTTTATTGACAAAACAAATCATCCCAAATACAATATCCACACAAGATAAACAAGAACAATGCGCAGGAGGAACAATAGCTCTTCTATATTTCCAGATGGCATGAATTTTCCGCAGACAATATTAACATGTAGAAGCCAGCTTTACACTTGCACCGATAGCTTGACAGATGAACCAGAAAGTGGAAACCTCCCTCGCAACTACCAGTTTTCCTTGACTATTTTGGATTTCTCGAGTATGAACTTTCCTTCCTTGTACTTTTGAGTTTCTTCGTAGGCTCTTTCATACTTCCAACCAAGCACTTCACGACAGTCACAGCAGTAGACATCAGCGACCGTGTGGAGACCAGTCATGAGCTGCCTGTCCTCTTTAGGCCCCACCATGATGTTCATCGCATGAGAGAACAAAAAGGCTCGGCCATTTCTTCCCTGCAGATCATTGAACCAAGCACCTTTTAATGCTTTCAGTATCAGTTAGAGCCAAAACAAGATCATCATATAGAAATAATCAAACACTCTCAACTTTATCTCTGTTTTGACCCTTGACACAAGATATAGAAAGATCATAAATACTTAAATAAGCTCAGTGCAACTACTTAGCCTCGTTTTTCAGCTAACTGAATTTACGAACTTGGTTTCTTCATCTAACATGTTCCAACCAGTTCAAGAGCTCTTCATTTTTCAAAGAACAAATAGTTATTCGGTATTTAAGATTTCAGCTTGCAACAAGGAAATAAGCACCCTAAGCTATTTGTGAAGCTGTAAAGGAAGTCATCAATAATGTTTTCCTTTACCTGAAAAGCTTTAGAAATGACATCGTCGTGAAGGGCAACATGGTTTCTGCAATTGCAACAGCTGTACAACCTCGGCCCGATCAAGTCCGCCATAAGTGTTTAAAACTACTAACACAAATACAGACCAAAGCTTGCAACCACCCAAAATCAAGTGCCCCTTTTGCAAGTACATACAAAGCATGATTTCAGTATAATCAAAAACCAATGAGAAAATAACGTAACCCATAATTCAAAAAATCACACCTTTCAAAATATGGTACAATGAGATATTGACAATCAGCTAATTTTGGGCCCGATAATCTGTAGAGAAAATACTTGCCAAATGCATGGCAAAATGTTGGTTAGAACAATAATATCAAGAAATTAAAGGACATTTATAAGGACAGGATCGCGGCTAGAATAAGTAAAATACAAAAACCACCCCATTTAATAACCAGACAAGATCAAATGTTTACAAGGACAACAAATAAGGAAAAACCCCCAGAAGCTGAGAGTGATTTTAGAAGTGAAAACACTATAAACAGAAAACCCATCTTAAGTTTCTCAGAAAAAATTTGAAAAATGAAACTCTTTCTTCATGACCATGAGCTTTAGATGAACAGATCAAGAAATGGCAAATATATATGATGAAATTTCAATATATATTGACAAGAATTTTCAGAGATGAATAGTACCTGGGCAGTGTGCCATGGATCCGAGCAAATGACTCAAGAGCAGAGAGAAAGTGAGATGAAGTGTGAGAGAGAGAGAGAGAGAGAGAGAGTTTAGGGTTCAAAGTTCTCAGAACCGGCTGTGCTGTGTCGGAATTTTGTGGGTTTTGGTTTGGATGGAAAAAGAAAAGAAGTTAATTGGGAAAAATGACACAACATTGCTTTAAATTACACAGTGCACCCGATATTTTATTGTGTTTTGTAATTCCAACCCCAAATTCAACTTTTGTTACAAGTTTGGCAAAAGTAAACGTGCAAAACCGACAAAATAGAAGGCATTAGTCAGTCGGCCAATCAATTTCATCGCCTTCTTCTCTGATCTCTTCTGTTTGTCTCGTTGCCCGTTGGTCCCTTTTTTCTCGATCATTTTTGATATGACAGTACATGTTCCTCAATTTCCACTTATACTATTTGCATTGTAGGGAGATTTTTTTTTTTTTCACCAAACAAGACATCATTATACATTTCAACTATTGAACGGGATATTTTATATATTTATAGAATGGGAACATGGTTGAAATTGGCTGGAGCACAGTTAAGAATTTGACAAAGAATTTAAAGGTAAAAACTAAAATTGTAAAGGAAATTGTTAGTAAATAATCTCTATTTTAAGAAGATTTTTAATAATTTATCAAAACTTTGTGAAATTAATCAGATTATCTTTTTTTTTTTTACATCGATCAATCAACCAATCCAGTTAATTACTGATTGGTCATGATTATTGATTAAACAATGATAATATGTTATTTCATTGATTAATTATGATTAGTTATAAATTAATTATAGTTAATCATTAATTAACAACCATTTTACTAAATAAATTTTTTTTATTTTTTATTAAAATAAGTGTTTAAAACTATCTGTTTATCTTTTTTTTTTTTTGTTTTGGGTAAAATGTCAGAGGGTGTAAATGCATATACTCATGTGAACATGGTTTTCATCACTATTTGCATATAGAGCTTTCAATTGATATTGTATTTTTTTTTAATGTTAACTTATAATCGCAACATTTATATATAAAAGCACGTTAAACTAAAAGAATTTTACACAAATACAATAGCTCAAAATAAAATCATACTGATAAGATATATTTTTCATATCATACTATAGAATTGGTGTATACATTCATATTTATTATTCATAACTTTAGAAGTTGACAATATTACCTAATAAAAAGACTTTGATTTGCCAATTAGAGGTAAAATTTTTAGATTAGAATTGATTGATTTTTCAAAAATAACTTATAATTTTTGTATATACATACTATAGAATTTGTATATACATACATACATATATATTATTCATAACTTTAGAAGTTGACAATATTATGTAATAAAAAGATATTCATTTGGTTTCTCGGTTAGAGATGAAATTTTTATATTAGAATTGATTGATTTTTCAAAAACTAGTTATAATTTTTATTAACTTTTCAGAAAAAGAAAAAAACTGATATGAAAATTTTAAGTTAGAAACTAAATATCAAACAAAACCTAATTGATCCCTAACATAAAGTTTCAATTCAATTGATCAAAAACTCAAAATGAAGTCAGTAGATCATAGATGGTCGACTTGTAACTCGAGTGATGACTTACAATCACATGTTAGACTTCCAAAACTGAAACTAGTAACACAATACCTGTGATAACCGAGAAATCTACGTTCTCGGAAATATTTTGTACAAAATATGTAAATAAATGTACATTTACAGTGATACAGATTACAGAATACAGAGTAGAGGAAAATTTTGATTAATTGAGTTTTAATCAAAATTTGACAATGAATTAATGAATATAGTTAAAAGCTAAGCATTAATTCAAATTCATGATGTTTTAAAATTCAATAGAAAAGTATGTGGAAAATACATACTAAGAGATCAATGGCACACAAGTGAGCCACATTGATCAATGGACAAAAGACTAGCCAAACAAGGCCTAACCTTTAAAAAAAAAAAAAAAAAGCAAGTGAGAGAGGGTGAGGCACGTGAGGAAGAGCACAGCCACCCCCCCCCCCCCCACCCCCCCAAGTGAATTAATTCACTTGGTGAATTCTGCAAAGAAGCAGCGGAAAGAGAAAGAAAGAAAGAGAAAGAAAGAGAAAGGGAAAGAGAGAAAGTGGTCGAGAAAGAGAGAGAAAAGAAAGAGAAATCCATTCAAGTTTGGATTTCTAGTTCAAGCAGCAGATCAATCGAGATTCGGTCACAAATCAGCAGCAAGAAAAGCTCAAGATCAAAGCAAGGTAAACCCTAGTTTCTTACGTTTTCTTTGGAGGAAAAATCTGGGGTTTTGAGAGGAAAAAGGGAATGTAAGTGAATCACGTTTAGGTTTTCGGTTAAAATCGAAACGTGGTTCGAGTCTAGATGTTTTCAAACACGAATCCATGAACAGATGGTTTAGAAAACCGAGTTTAGTGAATATTCTTCACAAAAATGCAGATTTTTCAAAAGTTGAGTCAAGAGTTGTAAATGAGCAAAATGTGGGATTTTTGCTTATGAAATCATAGATTTGTGATAGTAGGAATGCAGTAGATACCTTGAAACGATCTTATGAAGATCGATTTCAAGTGTAAGAAGTAGAACAAAGGCCATAAAAGCCTTAGAAAATCAGAACAGAGCAGTTCGGACCCAGAATCTTGATTCTGGTATGAACACGGGCGTGTACAAGGGCGTGTTCAGTACACGGCCCCGAACATACCCATACGCACGACCGTGTTGCAAGAAAAAAATCAGACCCGAGAGGTACACGCCCGTGTATCGGGCCGTGTCAAGGCGCACACGGTCAAAGGGAGGCGTGTAAGTAACCGTGTAAGAGTACAGAGGAGTACACAGCCAGTAACACGGCCGTGTATCCACCCGTGTAAGCATACATAGCCATGTTCCACGAATTACACGGCCAGACTTAAAAGTCCAGAGGGGTACACGGGCAGAGACACGCCCGTGTAGGAGGGCGTGTTCGAAGCCAGAGAGTAAAAAAAAAAAAGTCTGGAAATAGAAAATTTCATGTTTTGCCATATTTCCAGTATAAGATAAATATGGTAAATAATCAGTGATTGTTCCTTTTATAGGAGTTCAAGCCAGAGACCCCAAATCAGCAGTCCCAGAGCAACAGAGGCTCACGCTAGAGGATTATCTGTAAGTTCAAGCATTGTCCTGACTGCAACGTGGACAAGCTTGTTAGTTATGATGTTATGTATGTTGTATGACGTGTATGTCAAACATTGATTGTCTGCATCACGATGTTTATGTCAGTGCATGTCAGTCTCATGTCAGCACAGGTCAGTTCATGTCATGCATATAGAGTTGCATGTTTCAGTACACATACCAGACAGTATCAGAACAAGAAAACAGTTACGTGCACAAGGCACCCTAGTGTGTTAATTAATTCACACCCAAGTAATTTGATTAACAAGTTCTGACTGTGGGGGCAAGCAGTATGCTACCCAGTTGGAACACCAGCAAGATGGTAAATAAACCAGATATTGGCGTATCGGCCTCTCGACCCACGGGGAGGTTTGCATGTTTAGCATCAGTTAAGACTGAGGAAGTCAGCACTAAAGTACCGCTCCCGGTTACGCTAACATGTCGGTACGACCAATCAGGAGCCCAAAACCAGAACTAAAATATCAGATAATGTCCTAAGACTAAACCTCTCAGCCAGAAGCATGTTCACAGAGTCCAGTTTCATGTATGAGCACAGCAGTATAGCATGTCAGTTTCATGTTTTTATGTTTGAACTTACTGAGCTCATAGCTCATCAGTTTGTTCACATGTTGCAGGTAAGAGACCTGTTCACCAGTAGTATATGGTGGACGACGAACAGGGAAGTTACATGCCGGGCAGGATTGGGCGAGGGATTTGGTCACCGATAGTCTTCCGCTGTATAGATTTTGAATGTAATTTCAAAGAGACAAGTTTTCAAGTCAAGAGTATATGATAGGGGAATCATGATCAGGTGCATGTTATTTTGTTAACATGATTTCCTTATCACATTCTCAAACAGTTTATGAATTTAAAGAAAAAAAATTTGTTCTGCAAAATTAGCAAGTAGTTTACAGTTCAGCATGATTGCCGGCGACCCTAGAAGCCTGCAGACTATTGCAGTTAACTATAGAGTTGACTGTAATAGCACTGTAGAGCCTCTACAGTAGGGCGGGCCGCCACAATACCAGTGATCACATGCTAGACTACAGGATTGACGTCTTTAGATAATTTTAAATATAATACGATCATCGATTACATATAATACGATAATTTTAACTCTAAGTATTAGTATTGATAGCATAACAACTTATACATTTAAGGATAGAGCCAATTAAGTTCAGGACTAACCTTTTATATGTATATAAATATATGTACACACACAAATATATGTCTAAAACCTATAACTTTGTTCCTTTTTTTTTTCCCCATTTTTACCCTACTCAAAATTTTTATTTCGTATTTTATCATAATATTTTATAATTTTTTTATTTACGTTCTTAAGTTTGATCTAAAATTTATTACTTTACCCACTATTTTATCCTAATTTTAATGCAAAACGTTTTTTTTTTAATAAAAATACCATTTACACTCATAATTTTACTTCTAATTTATAGCCCATTATCTAATATTTTGCTTACATTTATCAATTATTTTAAATTTAAGAACTCAAATGAACAAAAATTAGAAGGCAAGGCTGCCTAAAAATTAATATAATAGGAGGAAACAAAAGATATATATATACCCATACATATATATATATATGTATAGCTGAATATAAAAACAAAATAAAGAGACAAATAATAAAATGAAAAGGATCATGAGATTTTTAGTATTTATTACACTCAATTTAATTCAAAATTTTACTTTAATAAAGTTCTCCTAAACAAATTTTCCGCCTCTAACCTCCCTGCAAATTAAAGATATTACTGTCACTGTAAAATATACGAGGAAAAGAAAGTCTAATAGTTTTTGAAAAATCTTTATAGATGTTACAAAAGCCCAGTTCTTTATATAACCTTTTTATCTTTTGGGATTAATCTCACATATACCTGAATTTTAGTCTAATTTGATTTTTTTATTAAAATTTATATTAAAAACCGACGAAAATATATCACAAGAACACATTTACTTTATTTTTTCATTTTTTTTTGGATAGAGATTTTAACACAATAAATTAAGTGAGACCAATTCAAGATTAAAAGTGTAAAGTCTTAATTTTTATACTCCAAGTTAAAAAAAAAAAAACAAGTAGGAGTTTTCAAATTTCATAATATAAAAAAGAATGATTCTTTTTTTTTTTTGTTTCCTTTTTCTTCTTGAAAGGAGAATGATCTTAATTAGGGAATATATGTGGGGAATAGCGCCCATGTTTAGGAATTTTATCTCATGATTTAAATTTTTACCCTAAAATTACTTTTTATTTAACATTATAAGAGAAAAAAAATCTGAAAATTATTATAAATGGAGTCATATTCCATATATATATATATAAATATATTTTAGGGAGATTCCTTTTTTGAGAGAAAAAAAGTAAAAAGCAATTCCCAAAAATAATTGTTATCAGGTTTTAAAAATATTTACAATAAATAATTTATTTAATTCTAATTTATCAGATAAATAATGTATTTATGTATCAAGTAAATAATTTAATTATGTATTTGCTAAATGAAAGATTTATTTACATATTATAAATATATTATTTATCTAATAAATTTTTATTTATATAATAAATCTATTATTTATTAAAAATATTTTAAATACTTATTATTTATTTATTTTTTTTGAAAACTGCTATTTACTTTAATTTTTTGTTTTTGTTTTTGTTGTTTACTTTTTATTTTGGGCTCAGTTTACACATAATTTACAAGAAATTTTAGAGAAATGTCATAAAATCATATATTGGATCAATTTTTACCCAAAAAAAAACTCTTACAATAAATTTTACGACATGAAATCATAAATATATATTTATTTATTTATTTTAGGATTAGAATTTAAATCATAATATAATTAAAAAAACAATTGGACACCCGAGATCGATGGCCCTTTGAGAGGAGATTTGCTAGCAAGAAACTTCCAATAAGGCGAGGAGGTGTGCGTTGGTGATCAACCATAGGATATATGGGAGGAGATTAGCTGGCGGAGAAGCTTCAAGAGATCTGAGCTCGAGGAGGAACAAATCTCCTCTGAATCTTCCCAAATCGGATATTTGGTCGTCGTGGGAAGAGTTCTTGACGGATCTGGCTCGACAACAGTGATGGTAGATCAGTAGTGGCGTGCTCGGAGCTAGATTGACAGCGTTTTCAAAGATGAGGAGGGCATCAATGGTACTGACTCCGATCTCGTTGATTTGAGGCTTACCTCATGCATCACGATGATGAAGGCTTGTGTGGAAATCTGCCATGGAAGCAGCTACAATCAAAGTTGTGAGAGCGATCAGAGCGTTGCTTGGCAAGTGCTGTGCCGTGAGGATGGAACGAGCACCGGAGGAGTGTTAAGAGAGAGAAGGAGAAGATTGAGAAAGTGGGGGTGGGGTGTGTTGAGAGAGAGGAAAAAATAAAAAGATAAATTTTTTTTAAAATTTAATTAATGATAATACCTTTGTAGCATTTTTTTTAAATAGTTTTTAAATTTTGATAAAAATCAATTCACACCTAAAATATATGGGAACTGTTTTCTTTTTGGTTGGTACTTTTGTTTTATTGTTGAATTAATGTTTTAAAAGATACAATATGTGAGTATTCATGTTACAATAAAAAGAATGTATAATTACTTTCAATAAGAGATCATCAGGCAGTTAAAAATTAATAAATAACTAAAATAGTAGTATCTACAGAGTATAAAATAAAATTGTTATCATAAGGTTTTATTACAATGTAATACTATTTTAATAATTTGAATAATATTGTCATGTGTACATTTTTGGAGGATTGTCTTATATCTTCAAGGGTTTTTTTGATGTCCAATTTAAAAACATAAACAGGATAATGTTATTCTCAATACAAATGAAAATGATCATTTACAAAATTAATCCAAGCAAAAAATAAAATAGAATTAAAATATCACACACCATTATTCAAAAGAAGCTGTCCAAAAATCATGACTTGTGAATAAAGGAAGAAACCGGCGGATTAGAATTATGTATCCGCATGGTGATGATGGTATCGTTAGAACTCCAACCATAGTTTTTCCTCCTTTTTTTTTTTTGGTTTAAAAAGTTGTGTCATGGTAATTCTATAGTTATTTTAGCCACAATCTTTTTCTTTCATTTTTAAAGAAAATTTTCGTCCAATATTCAAGGTTTTTTTTTTTTTTTGGCTTGAATAACATAAAAACCGAGTGGTTTCCGCCGCAATGCAAAGCCTCCTAACAACGATCATTTATGTTGCATTTGGTAGAGTAGAAAAGGGAGAGGGAAGAAGTTGGAGGAGGGATTTTAGAGAGGAAAATAGAATTTTGATTGTTTGGTAGAGTGGAAAATACGAAGGAAAGGAAAATAAAAATCCATGAGACCCACACAAATTTGATCATTCTAACTTTGGAAAGAAAATATGAAGGAAAAGTTTTGACAAAAAAGACTGATATGAAATAACTATTTTGACCTTAATCCCTTATAATTTTTTATTTTATATGAGGGTATAATTGTAAGGTCTCAAGTGCATTAGATCTGACTTTTTTCCCACTATTTTTTCTCTTATACCAAATAACAAAAAGGAAAATTCCTCTCTTCATTTTTTTATTTCCCTTGTCTAGATATTTTACTCTTTTTTTCTTTCTATTTTCCATTCCTCCTACCAAACATAGCATTGAGTGAGAAATCTAAATTTTATATATTATAATGAAATTAGGTATGAGATTATCAATATGTATACCAACATCTGCTCTGAATCTTTATGTTCTCTGATCTTATCTTTCAATTCTAGGTTTATTAGCCATGGTGAGATTAGAATGTTCTGTGTTACTTAAAATTTTTATCACGTTTTTTTTTTAGCAAGTAAATTTTTTTTCGCATTTTACACTTTTGAAAATAAACTAACCAAAAAAAAAAAAAAGTGTCCATAGGTGGGTCTTCTTAAAAAGGTAATCATTTTTCCTTTTATTATTATCGTTATTATTATTAATATTTTTCAAATGTAATTAAGGAGATATTTGATGCAATTCATTTCACACAAAAGATAACGATATTGATGCTTTGCTCATCTAGAATCACAAATCACAAACACTTCATGAGGAGTGAAGAAAATATACAATTTAAGAGCGTTCAAACTTAGAACTCTAGTTGTAATCTAATTAGTTTCGTGTAGTTTTATCTCATTGTGGTCATGGTAAGCTTACCTTTTAGTCCAATATTCCACCTTAACAAAAGGAATTTGAACTTCTTGCTTAATTTGAAAAATTATGAACCTACCAAGACCTCCTACCCCACACCCACACCCACACCACCACCACCCCACCCCCACCCCCCCAAACAAAACAACAACCCCACAAAAAAAAAAAAAAAACCCCAACAATTGAATGAATAATATTTTTTAAAAAAGTACGGGTTTTGGTTAGTAGATAATGGTAATGGCACATGCAACGTGACTGAATATTAATGACCCAAGATAGATTCTTGAATATAATAAAATTGATTCCTCTGCACTTGGCAGAATCCTTACTCTTGAGACTAGTAGTTACACTTGACAAACTGCTAAACTAGTTAGGTTGGAATGGTACTGTCTTTCTTTCTTTCTTTTTTCTTTTTTCTTTTTTCTTTTTTTATTTTTTATTTTTTAGCTGATCTTAATATTTGAGGTACATAATCTAAGTTTACCACTAAATTATGCATACAATATTTACTTTTCAAAAACATGGTTTTGACGTTAGATCTAAATTCTTGATAGTTTTCCTTTAAGAGTTCAAAAATTTCGATAGGTCCAATGTCTATATTTATATATTTAGTAATATAATTATGATATATACAGAGAACAATGAAAGAAGTAAATAACATTTTTACATGAATAATTGAAATAAATATTGTTTTAAAAATAGTTGGAGTAAATAGTGATAATATCAAATTTATAAAGGAAATAATAAATGATTTATTATTTTTTGTAAATATATTATATACCTCATAATAAATTTACTATTTAATTTAAACATTTTGAAACCTATTTATTTCAATTATTTATGTAAAAATGTTATTTACTTTAATAATTTTAAAAATTAATTAGTACCAAATACCATCATATTCGTTAAAAAGTGATAAAGAAAAATATCAGCTTAATTTCACCAACATAACAACCTTTTTTTTCCCCTTTAATGCATAATAAACAACTTTACTCTTCCAAAGTTCAAAAAACAGACCATATTCAAAACGTGCATTCAATACTACAATTCCATAAATAAAGGAAAACAATAATTTCACAACATGTGAATGTGGCAAAGCATGGCACGCCAACAACCCAGCTAGCCAGTCCCACATCGTCCCCATCAACAACTCTACCTTATAATTAGGATTTTAATAAATTAGAACAGCTAGTCTTTTGTCATTAATCCATTCTTCTCCTAATCAATTAGATTCTATCTAAAATTTTGGTATTCCCATACATCTCCCCAATTAATATCAAAAACTCAAATAAACTCTACACTGTTTTTTTTCCTTTTTTCTTTTACTCGTTTAGCTCGCCATGGAGGAAAAAGACTCCTCTCACGATATAAGAACTCCTCTTAGTAATCGTCCTAAACCGTCTTATTTTTATTAGATTCTATATATTAGATGCGTTTGTATTGAATTTCATTACAATAAGTATTGATTCTGATATGATTTGATGCGTATGCAGTATCTAAAGATGATAAGAATGTCGTCAAAGATGTTGGAGACTTCTCGTCCGAGCCTTCATCGTCATCTCGACACTCGTCGGCATCAGCGGCAGAGGAAGAGAACTCGCCGGTGGAGCAGGTGGCGCTGACTGTGCCGACGACGGACGACCCTTCACTCCCGGTGCTCACCTTCCGAATGTGGTTCCTCGGAACCCTATCCTGTGCCCTCCTCTCATTTCTTAACCAGTTCTTCTGGTACCGAAAGGAGCCGCTGTCAATCACCGCCATATCGGCACAGATCGCCGTCGTCCCGCTAGGGCAGCTGATGGCGGCCAAGATCACCGACCGTGTATTCCTCCGTGGGACCCGCTGGGAGTTTACCCTCAACCCCGGGCCCTTCAACGTGAAAGAGCACGTGCTTATTACCATCTTCGCCAACTCCGGCGCCGGCACCGTCTACGCCATCCACGTGGTGACGGTGGTCAAGATCTTTTACCGGCAACACATGACGTTCTTTGTGTCGTTGATTGTTGTGTTAACAACTCAGGTATGTATGAATATTATCATTAATTAGTTTTTTTTTTTTTTTCCTTTGTTTTGAGGATGTTATTTTTGGAATTTTTTTTTTGTTTTCTTGGTTTTGGTTGTTTGGATTAATGTTGATTAGGTTTGAATGGTAGGTGTTGGGGTTCGGATGGGCTGGGATTTTCAGAAGGTATCTGGTTGAGCCGGCCGCCATGTGGTGGCCAGCCAATCTGGTTCAAGTTTCACTGTTCAGGTGATTTTTTTTAAATTTATTTTCTTTCAATGTTTAGGGGGCATTTGGATGAATATTTCATTTTAACTTCATTCAAATACAATACAATTTTACACCAAACACAAATTTTGCAACAGTGCTACGAAAACAATTACTATTTAAAACATTTTTAAAACAATCACATCAACTTTTCAATTCCACTATTTATCTCTATTTTTACCAATCACATCAACTTTTCAACTTTAAAATACTTTTCATCCAAACACACATTTCATTCAAATATAAAACAAATACTTTTCAACCAAATACAACATTCAAAAAATAAATTTCATTCAAATACAATCAAAATGCAATGCGTTTACCAAACATTATTTGTTTTTACCTTACATCAGCTTAAAAGTGGTTTTTTTTTTTTTTTGGGTGAAAAAGTTATAAGTGGTAAGTCATAAGCTTAGCTTCACCGTTTAACATTTTACCATTCCTGTTTCCTGATCTTTATAACATCCTACATAACATCTTGTCACAGTAACTAAAATATTATATATTATATAGATTAATAAAATCTAATCGTATTAAAAGACCTTAACGTGACATTATTAGAATGATAATAAAGAAAACGGAAAATTGAGACATGTGAATCAAACATTATTTGTTTAAAGAAAATTTGAAATCCGGCTGTGAGATAATAGGCACTCAACTGCTTCGGGTATAGGAATCATACAAAAAATTCTGCTCAGTATTTATTATTTTTAATATTATTTTTAATTTTTTGGTTGTCGTTTAATGGATGATTGATTTCTAATAAGTAGCGTGTCATGTTAATCGTACTCACGTTATGATGTGCGTAGTAAGTAGGTATGAAAGATGAAGGTCAAACCTGTTTTGCAAGCGTAAATAGACGTCCCACATGAAAATAGTAAGATATCTTTGCCCACGCTACAACTTGCAAGTATATATATATCTATATATATATATATAGTTGGAGATGAATTTTCATTTTGAAATAAGTGGACCCAAGTTTTCTCAACCCCTTTCTCAACTTTCTTTCTCTAGTCTCTTCTACGCTCTCTCTCTCTCCTCATTTGTTAACGAACTTTTTCCCTTTTTTTTTTTTAATAAATTTTAGGCACGACCTTTAGTGGGTGAGAGGAATAACATTTTTAATGGATAAACAAGAACGTGAATGGCATTCAACATCCTTAATATTGTTTTTTATTTTCATCCCCTACTCAATGAATGAATCAATGAGAGTTATAAATATTGTCTTTGAAAAATTTAACGTTAAGTAAATCGATCGGGTTATACTCACAAACATAGAAATCCACCTAGTAATCCATAAGGTGAGATTCATTGTTTGCAAAAAAGAATCTGTTTGATTCGTTGGGTTAAATAGGACCATCCTTTAATTTAGCATAAAAAAAAACTCATAATATTTCATCTTCAAAATAGTTAATCAATATTCTTGACTGATGGTTTTACAAAATAACTATGAAAATTTTAAAAGTAATTAGCATAATTAGTTTTGAATTTTAGTTCCCCTAATGCACCCCTAAAAGTTAACCTCTTTCTTTCTTTCTTTTTTGTCTCTTTTTCTTCTTCCTCTCTTCTTCTTCTTCTTCTTCTTCTTCTTCTTTTTTTCCGAGAAAACCTACAATCATAGTACTTTTTTTGCTTGAAATCTAGAATTATAGATAGCGTTTAATATTATTTTTGAAATGTTTTCTATTTTCAAAAAAACTAAAAATAAGAATGTTTTAAAAATTTGTGTTGAGATTGTTTCTAAAACTGTGTTTGATTATGTTTTCTAAGTGTATATTTTGAGAAACATAAAAATGAAACTTTGTTTAATTATAGTTTTTGAAAACCTATTTTATAAGTGAGTATTTTATGAGAATATATTTATGTCTAATTTTTAAAAAAATAATAAAAAATAATTCATTAGTCATAATTTAAAAAAAAAAAAATCCTTTGATGGTGGGTTTTGTAATGAGAGGCAGTAATGGAAGGTATTAGTGGTCTAAGTCCTAGGTGATGGCGACGGCGAAATTTGGGTTGCCAGTCAACAGTCATCGCTGCAAATCGGTATTTATCTTCCCGAAAGGGTCGTCACTGTTGTTGCCAGTTCATGGTTGTTGCCCTTTGTCAGATATAGAAGCCATTGTCACACATGGTCGTCATCACTAAGGGCAGAGAGAAAGAGAGGAAAAAGAAGGAGAAAATGAAAACAAAAGAGTGAAAACAACTTATTTTCATTTTTAGAAAACATAAAAAACAACATCATTGAAAACAATGTTTTTGAAATGGTTTTGAAAACAATGAATAAACAAATGCTATTTTAAGATCGCTTTCATTTTCTGTGTTTTTGAAAATAGAAAATCATTCTTAAAAACAAAACCAATAAAATTATTTTTCTTGTGATCCTAAAGAAAAGGATCCTTTTTCATCTTCCTCCAAATTATAAATGTACAATAATGACACAATATATCATCTAATTGTGGGGACATATTGTTAACCTGTATACTATTTAGTGAAACAATGTAGCTTTATTTTAGATTAAATCCTAAGTTAAAAAGGTAAGTTGGGCATTTAGTGAATTAGTTAGCTTAAAAGTTTAGCTTGATTTTAGTTTAAATTTGTATTGGAAATTGTGTTAAAATAATAAAAAAAATTTTAATTTATGTCTATTTGGACGGTTCATTTTTAGAAACTTTCCACTTTTCGATTAATATGTTTATTTTTAAAAAAAGAAGCCATCTAAATTTCTATATACTAGCATAAAAAAATTTTCACTTCTAGACATAAAAAAGACTTTTTTTTTCTAGAAATGAAAATTTTTTATTCATCTAAATAACTTTTCACTTTTATACATAAATGTTTCCATTTTAAAAGTGAAAAATTTTTCATTTCAAAAATGGACATCCTATTCAAATAAAAGGTTTAAACTAATATTGAAAATTATATTAAAATAGTGAAAAAATTTAAAAAATAACTTGATTTAAACTAAATAAAATCAAGTTAAAATAAAACCAAATGCATAAATTAGTTTGATTCAAGCTAAAACAAAGCTAAATTAGAGCACGGAAACTTTGTATTAATTTGGGAGAATTTTGAAAGAAGTAAATAGTGGTTTTTAGTAAATAATTGAAATAAATAGTGAGTTTTTAAAATTTTTAGAATTACTAGAAGTAAATTATTATTTTCTCTGTAATTGTTTATCGACTACGATTTCCATATAAATTTCTCAGTTGGGGCTAAAAGCTGATCCAACAGTTCTTTTCAATGGCAGGGCCCTACATGAGAAAGAAAAACGGCCCAGGGGCGGCATAACACGGACTCGGTTCTTTGTGATTGCCTTCCTCTGCAGCTTTGCCTACTATGTTTTCCCTGGCTACCTCTTTGAAATGCTTACTTCCCTCTCTTGGATATGCTGGCTGTTCCCAAACTCAGTCCTGGCCCAACAGCTCGGTTCCGGCCTCGACGGGCTCGGTATCGGAGCTTTCGGGCTCGACTGGTCCACCATCTCATCCTACCTCGGAAGCCCACTTGCAAGCCCATGGTTTGCCACTGCCAATGTAGCCGCAGGGTATTTCTTTGTCATGTATGTTTTGACTCCCATTTGTTATTGGTTCAATGTCTACAAGGCCAAAACCTTCCCAATATTTTCGGACACATTATTCACATCAACTGGCCAAGTGTACAATATCACATCTATTGTGGATTCCAATTTCCATCTAGACACTGCTGCCTTTGAACGAGAAGGGCCACTTTACCTTAGCACATTCTTTGCAATGACTTATGGAGTTGGTTTTGCAGCACTTACTGCAACAATTGTACATGTTGCTTTGTTTCATGGAAGGTAACTTCTATTTCCTAAGCATATCATACTTACAAGTTTTCTTTCGCTAGCTTGGTCAATGTGTTGTGCGGCGTTGGATGCATGATGGTTTGTGTGAAATTGGATCCATCTTTTGAGTAGAATTGGATTAGGTCATTTTTGTTTTATTGGTGAACTCCGAGATTTTTGTTATAGACAATGGGATACGAGGCAAGATGATACCAATAGTTACCTTTTTTTTTATTATTCAAAAGCAAAAAGGAAACTAAAAATACTTTCTCTTGCTATGTTAGTGGCAAAGATTGAAAATTTGTGATGATCATACTTGTTTTTCAATTAGTGAAAAATTATCACGTGAAGTTGTGTGTGTTCAAGAATCAATATGCATATGTATAATTAGTTAAGCTCTATGTCTCACAAGTCGTTTTTTAACTAATCAAACATTCACATGCCATATCCATTTAGTATTATGATGAGATTAACACTTTTCTTATGTTAATAAAGTGAAGAGTTTTGGAGGGAAAATAAGAGCATTATTTTGTCTCACCTCAAGTAGCTTGTTTGGACATGGATTAGGCAGCACATTGAAGATCATCTTTGCATCTAAAATTTCAGGGAAATATGGGAACAAAGCAAATCAAGTTTTAACGAGAAAACGATGGATATACACACAAAACTCATGAAGAAGTACAAACAAGTGCCGGAGTGGTGGTTTGTTATCATCCTTGTGGCAAACGTCGCAGCCACTTTGTTTGCTTGCCAGTACTACAACGACCAGCTTCAGTTACCCTGGTGGGGTGTCTTGTTGGCTTGTGCCCTTGCCTTTATCTTCACCCTTCCCATTGGCATCATCACAGCCATTACAAATCAAGTAAATTTTTTTACTAACAAATTTAACGATCTTCCAACGCGTGTCCATGCATAAGCATTTGGAAGTTTTCATTTTTTTTGCAAAAGAGCATTGATGCACATCATGAACAATGAATACTTTGTGTATAAGTTTTCTTCATAAAATGCAGAACATTTAACCAGATCTATCATTCTTTTTTCCCTCATCAATAGACTCCGGGGTTAAACATCATCACAGAGTACATTATTGGGTATATATACCCCGGATACCCTGTGGCTAACATGTGCTTCAAAGTATATGGCTACATAAGCATGACACAAGCTATCACTTTTCTTCAAGATTTCAAGCTTGGTCACTACATGAAGATCCCTCCAAGAACAATGTTCATGGCACAGGTTTGTTTCCTTGCTTTCTTCTCAATCTCGTCCCACACAAGATCACTAGAGGTCATGAAAAAACAGTTTCATAACACGAGATGAAACTGAAACATAACCTAAGGTGCATTTGACAATGCTTTTCCAAAAGCCCAAAACACTTATCCATTATTTTAGCCCTAAATTGTGTTTTGTAAAACACCCAAAAAGTAGTTATAGAAAAAGTTTTACTACTCCCACAGGCTGTATCAGTAGTCAAAAGTTGGTTTTCACCTATTTTTTCATTTAATTTATGCGATTAATTGATCGCTCTTTTTAATGAATTTTTCATAAATACACATAGTAGTTCAACTTATTAGTTTATCAAATGCTATGGTATATCTTTTGAAATTAAAAGCACTTTTATAAATACAGTTTACCAAATACTCAGTTTACCAAATAGTCAAAAGTAACTTTTCTTTCAGCACAATTAACAATAACTTTTTCAAAAGTTACAGCATTACCAAACTGGCCTTTATTAGGGGATACAAGCTGGGACAGAACATTAGTTTCAGTTTCATACATTTCACAAAAGTTTAAAACGTATATTTACAATATTTGTAACAAAATTTTTCATCTGAATTTCTTTGTTCTACAGGTAGTTGGGACTCTTATAGCTGCCTTTGTCTACTTGGGCACTGCATGGTGGCTAATGGAAACCATTCCAAACATATGTGAGGACACATCATCCCTTTGGACTTGTCCAAGTGACACTGTGTTCTATGATGCATCTGTCATTTGGGGCTTGATTGGTCCGCGCAGAATCTTCGGCGACTTGGGGACTTACTCCGCTATCAATTGGTTCTTCCTCGGCGGGGCTATTGCCCCTGTGCTTGTGTGGTTAGCAGCCAGGGCATTCCCAAGTCAAGAGTGGATTAGGCTCATCAACATGCCTGTGTTGATAGGTGCCACGGGAATGATGCCACCCGCCACCGCTGTTAACTACACCACTTGGGTTCTTGCGGGGTTCCTCTCGGGCTTCGTGGTGTACCGTTACAAACCAGACTGGTGGCGCCGCCACAACTATGTTCTCTCCGGTGCGCTTGACGCTGGCCTTGCCTTCATGGGGGTGCTATTGTATTTTAGCTTGGGAATTGAAGAGACTAGCCTCAACTGGTGGGGAAACGACCTTGATGGTTGTCCCTTGGCGACTTGCCCAACAGCCAAGGGAGTTCTTGTTGAAGGTTGCCCGCTTTACACCTCATCTTAACAAAAGAACTTTGTTGTTTGTGTTGGGGATTCTGTCATAACCACAATGTACATAACAAAAAAAAAAAAAATGTTGAGAACAGTCAAAGAAAATGTATCACTTGCACGGGCAAAAACCTTAAATTTGAATTCTTTCTCAATTCGAGACATCCAATGAAATATAGTGTAGCAATGTCCTGTTTATTTACTTTGCTAAAAATTTCATGTAATGAATGGGCCTAAGATGAAGAGATGTGATGACTGATTAGTGAAGGGTACCTTTACTTTTTTTTTTTAACGATTTTGATAATACACATGGTTATTTGTGGTTAAAATTGTTTGGCGACACATATGAAATTAAATCCTTAAAAAAATTGATGTTTCAATGGTAGCGTAAGCGTTAATTAGAATATATATCACTTATTAGTTATTCACTATGACGTGAAAATTAGACAAATTTTTAACAAAAATTATCTGAATTATAAATCTCTAAAAGTAGTTTTCCTCTGATTTCTTAGGACTACCAAAATTGCAATATGTGATAAGTTTGAAGATTATTATTATTATTTTTTGTTTATTTAAAGGTCATCAATTCGAACATACTTGTAACTACGAAGGTTATTCTATTTCAAGTTGTTTTGTTTTGTCTTTTTTTTTTTTTTAATGTAAATGATAGGTGCATGACATATGTAGACAGTGGAATAGTGAAAGAGGGGTAAAAATCTTGTGAATTGTGAATTACTAATGTTTATTAATAATAGATATGATCAAACGAACCATTAGAAGTTGATTGACAAAATTTTTAGTTTAGGAAACACAAAAAATAGGGAGATTTTGCAATGGGAACATCAAAATAATATTTATTGAAGCTATTTTATTTTAAACTATTTAAATGAAATTTAAAGATTGAAATTTACTTGTTATGATATATCTTATCTCATAGATTCATAACCTAATAAATAAAAAAAATATAAGAAACAAAAATAAAAAAACCAAGACTTCTCTATCCACCATCACCTTAACTTCCAAATCTACTCCTACCACCAAAAATACCTAAGTTTTTGCTTCCATCGGTGTTGGGCAGCTCTTTTTTCCAATCGACCTTTGTGATCTCCAACGACTTGAAAGTTGCAACTTTCGAGCTTGATGAGTTATCTTCTCTGATGATGAGGATTGCTCCTCAATGACTGACAATTCGAGATCTTCACGGCGACTAAAGGTCTATTTACTTGATGATTGGAGAGTTGCGATCTCCTTAACAATAGAGGTGAATCCAAACTAGATGGCATGAGGCCTCTCTGTTTAGATCTCTAGGATCTTTGTGTGATTCTTTGAGATCATTACGCCGAACTTCAATGGTGGCAAGGTTGGTCAGCAAAAGGTGCCTCGTTGGCGTTACTCCAATGGCGATGAGGTTGGGCTTGGGTATAAGGTATTGGGCATTGTCAAGTCTGTCGGATCTTCAGGACGGTGAATAGTTGGTTTTGACTTCACAAGGCGGGGCATTTGCAGATATTTTGATCAAAAGGGGGGCTTTGCGAGTCATCAAACTGGTTGAACCTGGGGGTGGGGGTTAGGATCTTGTAGGCGTTTAAGTGGGGGGCTTTGTCGGTTCTATAAAATTTTCAGATATTTTTAATCTTATAATATTATGTAATAGAATGCATCCTAATTATTATAAATAAATAATATCTTATCCGTTAAATTACGTGCGAATGGTTAAAATTGAGCACTTAACGTTAAAATAGTTGGCCCCCTTCTCTTCGAGTTCAGCATTAAACTCCCGTTTGAGTTCCAATTGTTAAAAAAAGATTTGGTACTACTTTCACAGCGTGGGAAAGCTGATCATAGAGCCAAAGATCGGGAAGAGAAAAATACACGATGGAAACTCAATCGGATGCCAACGAAGAAACCTCGATGGCCGCCATTAAAGAGAAGCGTCAGCGTCTCGAAGCTCGAATCCACTCCCAACACACCGCCAACCTCGAACTTCTCTCTTCTCTGCAAGCCCGAATCGACCCCACCATTGTCTCCTCCATCGATCTCTCTCTTAGAATCGTCTCTTCCTTCGAAAATCGCACCTTCGCCCCCACTCCTCCTCTTCCCGACCCCAAACTCCGCCCCAAAAAGCCCCTCCTTCCGCCGCCCGCCGCCGGGCCTTCGTCGCCGGAACCTCGCTCCCAAAATCCCAAGCCCTCTCCGAGCAATTCGAACACTAACCCTAACCCTAGTAAATTCAGCCCCATTGACGAGAGTGGGAGTCCGCTTTCGGTGGTTCGCTCCATGGTCGCGGTTTGTCTGCTCGAAAGAGTTCCTTTTTCTCCGATTGATTCGTCGACGGTGCTGAGGAAGCTTGAGAATGACCAGAATGCGACGGCGGCGGAGAAAGCGGCGCTGCGGGAGGTTGGTGGCGAGTCTGGGGCGATATTGGCGGTGGAGATGGCGCTTAGGTCGATGGCGGAGGAGAATGGAGGGGTTGAGTTGGAGGAGTTTGTGGTGAGTGGGAAGTCTAGGGTTATGGTCTTGGGGATTGACCGGACTCGGCTCGTGAGGGAGTTGCCGGAGAGCGCGGGCCAACCGGAGTCGAATTCGGGGGACGGGAATGGGAATGTGAGTGGGAATCAGAGTCAAATGGGCGGGAGTGATGTTAATGGCGGAGTGTTTGGTATGGGGGGGCCAATTAGGCCAATGCCTGATATGTGGATGGGACCAATGATTCCCAGGGGCGGTCCGAGAGGAATGGGGTTGATGGGGATCCCCAGAGGGCTTGCCGCGCCTCCGTTTCACCGGCCTCCGTTGGGGCCGAATGCTGCAGCTGTTGGAGGAGGTTCTAATGCAATAATTGCTCAGAAGCCTAGAAACGAGGATGATGATATGAAGGACCTTGAGGCAATGTTGAATAAGAAGTCTTATCGGGAAATGCAGAAGTCGAAGACTGGAGAGGAGCTTTTGGACCTCATTCACCGGCCGACTGCGAGGGAAACTGCAGTGGCTGCAAAGGTATGTAGTTTGTCTGACAATTTTTATGCAATTGTTATTTATAGGTATGAAATGCTAATGACGATTAGTTTCGGTGATACTGGTTGGAAAAGAAACTCCAAATTTAATTGGGAAGCATTTTTATTCCGTTATATAAGCTGAATGATTTTATTGTCTCCTCAATGGTCAAGATTACCTAATAAATTATTAGGGGGCGTTTGCATAAGCCACTGGGTTCGTATTATATTTGAATATAATACATTGAATAGAATACACATTTGGATAAAAAGTATTTGTATTACATTTAAATGCAATGTTTTTTAGGATGAAAAGGATTTGAATTGTATTTAAATATTGAGTATGTGATGTAATTGGTAAAAGTAGAGAGAAAAAGGGAGAGAGAAAGGGAGTATGTGATGTGATTAATAAAAGCGGTGAAAAAAGTGAAATGATGAATAATGATTGTATTAGATTTAAAATGTGATGTGATTGATATTTAAATGTAATATTTCGCGTTTAGATGAAAATTGCATTGCATTTGAATGCAATGCAAATGCAATATAATGTTTACTAGACAATGTGATGGCATGTGGGATGAGATATCAGAATTTATCTAGTTTTGCTTAGAGCTCTTTAACTTTCCATTGATATTTTCACATAGGAATTTTTTTTCATGTCACCGTATTACATATTTCGGGCATAATAAGCGAGTAAGCTTTCAGAATTTTTCTATAATGAAGTTGTTGAGTTTTTTCCATTTGCTGCGTTCGCTGGAATGATTTGCCTCTCCTAAAAAGTCATGCTTATTCTCTTGCAATGTTTTTATGTAGTTTCTCGTTTTTTTTTTTTTATAATTTCTTTTTCCTGTTGGTTTCACCCATTATATGTCGGCAACCAATTTTAATATATATATATATTTTTTTTTGTCTCCAGTTTAAAACCAAAGGTGGTTCTCAATTAAAAGAGTACTGCTCATCCCTAACAAAAGAAGACTGTCGACGTCAATCAGGTTCTTTTATGGCATGTGAAAAGGTTAGTAGGTACTGGGTAGTATAGTTGGCTGGGGTTTTCGATATGATTCTGATTCCCGCCCTCCTAATATGATTGTTTCTATGATCATGGTGCTTGCTTTGTCTAATTCCCCACCCCCCCAAATTTTCTTTTAGGTTCATTTTAGGAGAATAATTGCTCCACATACTGACATCAACTTAGGGGATTGTTCTTTCCTTGATACTTGCCGGCACATGAAGGTATATCTTTTTCACGCTTTTTGTGATCAAAATATTCCAGTATATCAAATACAAGTACATTAAAGTGCAACTTATATATAAGAGTAATAAGCTTCTTCTTTTGATAGACTTGCAAGTATGTGCATTATGAGCTCGATCCAACACCAGATGTGTCACCCATGATAATGGGTTCTTCCACTCTTTCTCCTTCCAAACTGCTAAAGCCTCAACGTGCAGAATATTGTTCAGAAGTGGAACTTGGTGAACCACAATGGATCAATTGCGATATCCGTAACTTTAGAATGGATATTTTAGGGCAATTTGGAGTTATAATGGCTGATCCACCATGGGATATTCATATGGAATTGCCTTATGGGACAATGGCTGACGATGAAATGCGCAATCTTAATGTTCCTGCATTGCAGACTGATGGTCTGATTTTTCTCTGGGTCACTGGACGTGCAATGGAGCTAGGTCGTGAATGGTATGAGTTACTTCTGGCCATCTGCTGAGCATAAATGCTGCATAGCGTTATTTCTCACAATTATACATACATGCTTCTTGCAGCTTAGACCTCTGGGGATACAAGCGCGTTGAGGAGATCATTTGGGTGAAGACTAATCAGCTTCAGCGAATAATTAGAACAGGGAGGACTGGCCATTGGCTAAATCATAGCAAAGAGCATTGCCTTGTGGGAATAAAGGGGAATCCGGAGGTAAACAGGAATATTGATACTGATGTAATTGTTGCTGAGGTTAGAGAGACCAGCCGTAAGCCAGATGAGGTTAGTAGGGTATACACGTTATATATTAAACAAGTTTCTTTGTTAGTGTTTATAAAACAAAACTAAGAGTTAGAATTCAGGTATACCAAATGTTTATGTAAATTGGATTAATGTATTCATATAGATGTACCCAATGCTGGAGAGAATAAGTCCAAGGACAAGAAAGCTGGAATTATTTGCCCGAATGCACAACACTCATGCAGGGTATCTTTCTTATCTCTTAGTCACGTCTCTTAAATGATATTTTTACTTTTTTTTTTTTCATTTTCCCTTGAAAGTTTTTACGATTTTCTTTTTCCTTCATAACAATTAAATCGTGTAACTTTGGGAGAACAAATATTTGTCAACTTGTGAGGCCAGTATGAATCCCATATACCCTTGTGTTTTCATTAATTGTAATAATTTAATGGGGCTGGGAATTGGCACTTGAAAGTTAGTAGTCATAATAACTAGAGCTGCTTGATTTTCTATTCTTCCCTCTTTGAAACTCATTGGCGATAAGCATAATTGCTTGTCCTCTGAAAGGCAGCCATTTATTCTTTATGTTTCCTGTGGAATTCTTTTTTTCATAAATTTGTAACATGTGATATTTGAGCATTTCTTTTGCTTCTATTGGCCATAGCTTCATGATTTTCTGTCATCAGATGGATGTCATTGGGAAATCAATTGAACGGAGTTCGACTAGTTGATGAAGGCCTGAGGGCACGGTTTAAGGCTGCTTACCCTGAGGTGGAAGTGCAGCCCACTTCCCCTCCCAGGGCTTCTGCCATGGAAATGGACTCTGGTGCTGCTCAAATGAGGAATCCATTTTCCACAACAGAACCAAAGTCCACAGCTGCACAATTCACAGAGCCTGCAGCTCCGGTGGCACCGCCTTACACTGCTTCAGAAGAGAAGCCAATGGGCGTCGACGTAGACATTGTGAGCTAAATAAACCACCAGATGCCATGAGCTATATAATCCATGGTAATTGCACGCAATCATAGGCCGGCAGTCTCGGTGCCTTTTCCAGATGGGGAAAGTCCATCAGTCCCCCTTTATGATTGTCAATACTAGAGCTTAAAAGGGGGCTCTCGATCATCAGCAATTTTGTTGGTAGTTCGTACCTGTAATTATTCTTAGTGGAAAATGACCAGAAAAAAAAAATGCATATTAGTTGTCAATGTTAGCTGCCGTCTGGTTGAGGCAATATGTACCATGTTATGGTATAAGCATGCGAGAGGATTTTTTTTTTTTTTTTGGCAGCTGTGGATCTGTTGTTCCACTTCTCTCTCTCTCTCTCTCTCTCTCTCTCTCACACACGCACACACACGCAATATGTATCATTTTTAAGCTCTTAATACTAAAGATGTTGATTTTCTCAGCTGTTTATCTCTATGTCCCACTGGTGTCCCTGTCATATCCGTAAAAAAAAAAATATAAACTTTTCCTCCTTTTGATGTAAACCTTTTACCAAAGTTGTATATCTCTCTTCTTTTAAAGAGAAAGAAAATGGCCTTCTTTACCTTTCCCTTTTTTTTTTTTTTTTTTTTTAAGGTACAATCGAACATGGCTTCTCTGACCATTCCCTCTTTATCCTGGTTATCCTTTTCATCTCATAGCTGGCTCCTGCAGATCCAATGGGACATTTCTTGTTTAATCTGTGATCACCAGTTCACCACATTGTCTGACCCACTAAGATGAGCAACTGTCGGGTGCAACATGCAAAACCCAGCTGGCTATCAATAATTTATTTGAATGCTTGTTTTCACCTTAGTCATCGGGCTGTGTTTTTTGATTCTCATGCGCTTTCCACCTCTTTGACATGGAAATTCGAGTCATCTTTTTAGAAAAGTGAAAAAGGTAAATTATAAACTCTGCAACTTTGTATTAACAAAAAAATTCAGATCGGACATGAAACATATCGTTCCATTAATATACTTGTGTAAAAAGAAATAAAAAAACCAATACTCTGATATAAACCAATCAAAAATTTCAGAACCAATATCAAAATGGTGTACAAAAAATTATTCTGCTTATGTTCTTCACATGGTTCCTCCTAGTAGTGCGCATACCACAAATCCAATGGCAGCCACCATGGACGCCGAAAACCTCAACGACGGCGAAGAAGCAGGCGGTGCAGGGATCGTGCCGAAAACTGTCGGATAAGACGGTGCGGTGCTGTCCGACAATGCACTAGGACCATCAGAGGGAGCAAAGGCTGTGGCGGTGACGTTTCCTACAAGAATGCGGAGCTTCTGCCTCTTCTCACAGTGACCTGGTTTTCCGCTTGTGAAGAAGTATTCACCCTCGGCAGTAATGTTGAAGAGAGAGTTTCCATTGTTCATGAACAAGATTGGATCTTTGAGGTTGCAGCTGTTGTAAGACTCTGCCGTGACTTGTATCACTGAATCTTGACTTGGTGGATACAAAAACACTGAAAATTAAAAAAAAAAAAAAAAGCATAAAATTTGAAGTCAATATAATAGTGAAGAAACCCCGAGAGAAGAGAGAAGAGAAATGGGAAAGAGAAAAACTTACAGAGAGAATCTCCAATCCTGAAAGTGTGGTATTTAGACCATTTGGCATAGATTTGTGCGTTTGCTGAAGAGGGTATTCCCCAAGCATTTAAATCTCCAACTTGGTACTGGTAAGAGAGTACTTTGGTTCGCACTAATGAGAGTAACAAAACAGCCAACAAGAAGCAATGTTGTCTAGGACCAAGAGTTCCAAGATTGGCCATCTCTTGCTTTTGTCACTCCCTAGAGTTTTGCTTCTGTTTTTCCTCAAACCTGGAGGTGATTTTAGAAGCCAATGGGCAGCGGAGGGGGACAAATCTTGTTGGCTTGAGTTTCTCAAGACAAATGGGTGGAATAAAAGTACACGACAAGGGCTAATTTACCTTAATGCCCTTCTTTCTATGGCAATTTATTGTCGGTTTACCTATTCAAAGTCGAACCATATTGGAAAAGAGACTAAGAGAATTAGAAAAATGCCTAGGACATTTGCCAATATTATTAACTTTTGAAGGTGAGTCTCATAAGTTTACTCATTCTTGGATTATTTTTTTATTAGTAGGTGGTGTTCAATTACCGGTATCCCTTGTCACCGTTTAAAGAATTAAACAACATGACAAGCACGTGAATTTACCTCAATGCCCTTCTTTATGTGGCAACTTATTGTAGGTTTACCTTGTCAAAGGCAAACTAAATTAGAAAAGAGTCGAAAAGAACTAAAAAAAAAATGCTTGGGATATTATCAGTGTTAAACATAAATACTAATTAAAAGCAGGTCTTATTTAAGACTATTCACAAATTCATTTTTTAATTAGTAAATGGCGTTCAATAATAGGTGTTCATCATTGTTTAAACTAAACAAAATGGCTTGTAATTATATAGATCTGTGTGGGGGAGGCTTAGCATGGCTATAGCATATTCCCAAATTCTTCTGCTATATTGGGAGATATTGAGTGGCTTTAGAGGGTTAGAATTGGGAAATGAGTCGATCATATGACTAATAATGGCACATGGACCAGTGCCACTGTAGATGGACATGTAAGGTTGGAATAGGGGTGGAAAGAGAAGAGTGTGGATCTTCTAAATCAATATAATTTGAGAAAATGGATTCAAATTTAATCAAACATCTCATGTGGAGAATACAAGAAGGAACAAAACATTGGCTATCCCCTCACATGGGTAGTCTTCTCGTATTCAATCATCTGCAATATATTTCGAGAAGTGGCATTCATCTATAAAATTGACGATTTTTTTTTATTATATATGTGGCATTAAATAAGTCTGTCACATGGTAATTAAATGTAAAATAATCAATCGCACACTATTATAGGGGCATTTTAATGTTCCCTTGCAGAACTAGTTCCATGCATTTTGGTATTATTTCCATGCTGAATTTGAGATTAAAATACCATAAGTAAATTGGAATAACAAGCAACTAGTTACAGATATTTTTGAACTTGACAAAAGCATCCAAGGACCTGTTTGCGGCAATGACTCCAAACTGAGTTTTTCCAAAATTTTTTTTTGTTTTTTTTTTCTCTCTCACAGTAAATCAGTTGTCTTATTCACATTTTTAAATCTTTCTCTTTCATCTTTAAAAAATTCAAATTTTAAAAATTTATAACTTTCTTATTTTAAATTAAAATATGATAATTTTTTAATTATATACAATGACGAGAGAAACAAAATAAAATTCATATTATTATTATATTTTTTAATTCTAAATAGTTTATTTTTAACCAAACACATATATATGTTTTTCTCGTAAGTACATATTTTAAAAACCGATCAGAATATTTCTAAAATTCCAACTCTAATAATCACCGCGAATGACCCCCCAAGTTTTTCAGTTTTCTTTCCATTTCTTAGTCTGGACACATCGTTGTTGTTATTCATGGTTGTCCTTCTGTCCATTGCCTCTTTGGTAGTCGCTTCCTGGTCGCTTGGCTCTTTTGTTGTCGTTTTTTATTTTATTGTCTTTTTCCCTGTTTTGTTACGGCGTTCTGGACGTTGATTCTTTTGTCATCGTTTTCCTTATTTTCAGTCGTTTTAATGTTCTACCATCTCTTGCGAAGTTCACGTTTTCCTGTTTTACGCCGTTTTGATATTTTTGTTACTATTTCCTCCTTTTTTTGGTTATTATCCCGCAGGCGCGACGCCCCCGTGGCCACCACCCAGCCCTAACCGGCCCCCCACCCCTCCCCCACACCGCCCGCGTCCACTTCTGCATTTCTACTGTCGTATTCATTTTATAGATATCGTTTCTAATTCTGTTTTCCGTTGTGATTTAATAGTCGTTTTTAGACCTGTTGTTGATCTTTATTAAAAAAAATAACTGTTGTTGATTTCGTATAGTGTCTTGTCGTTTTCAAGTTTGTTGTCGTTTTCTTATACTTTTGTTTTCTGCCGCCACAGGTATGGCTCTCCGTTGTCCGTTCTCATGTTCTGGCCAGCAGCCTCCAATTTAATGTCTTTTTGAGAGAAAAGGAGAGAGAGAGAGAGAGAGAGTAAAACTTGGATAAAACTTATTTTTCACGTACAACTATGATTTGGTCCCTTAGCTAACATGAACGTAACTCACCAAATGAGACTATCTATTAAGGAAGATTAAAAAAAAAAAAAATCTCTCTAAAAATGGAAAACGCTCGAGTAGGGCTGGCAATTCGTGTTATCGTGTCGTGTTCGTGTCGTGTTTATTAAATATTCGTGTCAAAATCTCAAACCCAAACCCAACCCATTTAATATTCGTGTCAAAATCTCAAACCCAAACCCAACCCATTTATTAATCGTGTTAATCGTGTTGATCCAAATTAACCCGTTTAAATTAAATATAAATAAAATAATGATGACAAGGTTAGAGACGACTGGTCGTGTTATCGCGAGGGAAGGGGAGGGCGATTGGGTGAGGTGAGCAAAGTTACAAAAGCAATTAAAGACTAAAAAAAAATAAAGTAAAATCTAGATTTTCATCTAGATTTTCTTTTTTATGTTAAAATTTTTTAAAAATATATATATAAAATAAAAGATATATATTATATCTGAATTTTGAATTTTGAAAACTCAAAATTAAAAATAGTAAAATATTATAATATATATAATAATATAAATATATTAAAGATTATAAATAGGTAATTTATGAGTTATATTTATGTCAATCCATATATAATTAATTTGTTAAATGGGTTATTTCGTGTCAATTGTGGGTTGGCGGGTTTGTGCGGGTTTGACCCTTTATTTAATCGTGTTTGACGGATTCGACCCTTTTTGACCCAAACCCATTTAAGGAAAACTCAAACCCTCTAACTTCGTGCGGGTTTCGTGTCATGTTATCGTGTCGTGACCTAAATTGCCAGCCCTACGCTCGAGTATGATAATGAGACCAGCCAAAACTGCAAGTTGAAGATGTTAATTTTGTTGACTTCTTAAGTGAAGTTGTTCAAATGGCCTCTAGCAATCAAGTTTGTACCACGTCCAACTGCAACCCAAGATTGTGCATTGCCATTTGCAACGAGAACATCACGCCAATCAACGGCAAAAAGCCCGAGAGTCGACGGAGAGTGGCCGAGAGAATGATCAAGGCAGCCGCCATAAGCAACATTACCGCGGCAAGTCATTGCTTGAGCTTCGGCTGATAATGAATCTCCAAATCGGTAACACTTACTCCAGCACTTGCACTATTAGAACTACCAAAATCTAGTCTATCTACGTCTAGTACAAGACAAGTCCTTCCCAACTGTCTTTACACCAAAATCTAGGGAAAGTCTGGTAGAGATACTTGGAGATGTTATTTTTGGATTGAAAAAAAATTGTTTTGGAAAACATGTTTGGGGGAAAAAATAAAAAATTTTAAAAATTTGTTTAGAAAAAAAATATCAATATAGATTTTATTTCCTTACTCTCGAAATTCTATGTGATTTAAAAAAAAATTCTCTCATTTGGACTTGTATATACAAAGTTATGAACTTTTAAAATTCGGAGTTTACTGTAGTGTTTTGGAGATATAAATAATAAAAAGTGATGAAGTTTTGGAAAAAAATAGTTTTGGATATCTCCAAAACTAAATTCCAAATGGGATTCTAATTTTGTCTTGTCTTTGCCGGCTATGATATTAAACTATTACAGATACATCTCCTAACAATTTAAGGGAGCGTTTGGTAAACGCATTGCATTTTGATTGTATTTGAATGAAATTTATTTTTTAAATGTTGTATTTGGTTGAAAAGTATTTGTTTTGTATTTGAATGAAATATGTGTTTGGATGAAAAATATTTTAGAGTTGAAAAGTTAATGTGATTGGTAAAAGTATCGATAAATAGTAGAATTGAAAAGTTGATGTGATTGTTTTAAAAATGTTTTGAATAATAATTGTTTTCGTAGCACTGTTATAAAATTTGTATTTGATGTAAAATTGTATTGTATTTAAGTAAAATTAAAATAAAATTTTATTACCAAATGCCCCCTAAGTCTGTAATACAGATTGATAAACTAATATCACCATGCTGAATATGCGCTCACCATGTATATTTGAACTAGTTTTACTTTTTTTTTTTTTTTTTAAGCTTGATTTACTCTTTCTGATATCACTTCATACAAGATTTCTTTTCTTTGTTATATTTTTTAGATTTTATCCTCATTGAATCACACACTAATTTTACATTTTCAATCAATGGATGTTTTGTAATTTTGAAAACAGATGAATGGCTATTACTCACGCTTGTTTTCAGCCTTTTTTTTTTTTTTTTTTTCAATTGTTCACCTTCACATTCACATTGATCTTTCCTTACTATCATTCTTATCATTATCGTTCAAGGTGAATGATAGTGATAGAACATTGAAATAATAAGAGTAGAAAATTAATTTAATCATGCGTTTATTTATAAAATCCATAATGAAAATCTAATGAACCACACACAATATAAATCGAAATGAGAAAAAATGAAAATTATATTTATTTATATATTCATAATAAATTCACATGATATAAGTAAATGATTATTATTATACAAAGACATTTTGATAACATTTTAGCAAATACATTGAAGTAATTTTTATAAAAATATAAATGTATTATACGATACAATCAATGGTGAAATACAATGATTCCAACCACAATATGTTTATTCTCTCTAAAGAAAAGTTAAGTTAAATTATTGGCTGGTAACAAAACAAGAACATGGCTGACCAATAGCTTGAGGAACTAATACAAATCAACCCATGATAATCATGGAGATGAGTCAACCGTCATGATTCATGATACCTAAATTGTGAAAACTAGTTAGTACAAGTGTATATATACATAAAAAAAAAATTGAGTTATTTAATTTTTATTTTTCAAATAGATAATTAAACACAAGAAAAAGAATCAATCATCCACATTTTTATTCATTTGTTTTCGTTTCCAATTTCATTATCTTTCTCATTGTATTGCTTTATAATTTGGTAAACATGCCCTAAATTTGTTGTTTTGATTCCATTTACTCGGTAGTGAAGTGTTTTTTTATTTCGTGATTAACATTTTACGGTTTTGAGAATGTCTTTTTTCAAAAAAAAAAAAAACGTTTTTATTTTTTTAAGGAGACAAATGTTTGTCATTATTTTTTATTTTCCGGTTAACTTTATATCTACTTAGTTATTAACTTATAAAAGCATGATCATGGGGATTTTTGTAAGGTCTCAATATAAATAACTTAAAAAAAAAAAAAGAAAAGCAATTTCTCAATATGATTGCTGGAGATGGAAAGGCCTGCAGACCGCAATAGGGGAGAGATATTCCTATGTCATGACAACTGCCAGACCAGGATCATAAGTCCTGAATTTGGTTTCCTAGTGCAGATCAATATTATTTCATATGTTGCACCTCTAATAAACAAATATTGACAGTGTCCTCGTTGCTCATTTACCACTCATTTATGAATTTAATAAAATCATACGTAAAAAAATAATAAGATCATCTAACTAATTCTCTTATCAAACTCTTCGATCTAAAAAATGTAACTTTTAATGTTGGATACTAAAATAAAGACGTGCAGATTTGAACTCTGATATTGAGATTAGAGGATATCTTGAAAAAACATCCATCACCCCTGTACTAAATATTGTACTTGTTCATCAAATATTTAGCTACGTGCGTACACAGTAACATAGATGCAATTTGATAGCCTCATATATTCTTATTAAAAGAACAACAAGTCATTTTTTATTAGTTGCAGTTAAAATAACTTTTACCCTTTGTTATTAAAAGATACACCAATAAATACAAGTCATTTTCTATCATTTAAGAATCTACAAAGAGGAAACAAAAGAAAATAAAACACAGATTTTATGCTAAATCTTTGTAAAAGACTGAATATCACTAGAATAATAATTGTTTTGAGATGAATCTAAGCATTATGACAACCCATTATTTAAAAACAATGTTAATTGTCTTAGCGAAATAGTTTACTCTGACTTATATTTACACACAACAACTGTATCAACCAACTAGTTTAAAAATAAATCATCATCATCATCATTATATTGTGGTAGCAAAATTTTTGCTACATAAAACTTGTGGGGCGATTATATTAAACAATACCTCCTCCACCTTGGCTCGGGTCTGAGCCTGAATTGGCTTGCTTGCAATAGTCCTCACAGGCAGTCTCGCACGTTGGAATGGTTGAGCCCTTCTCTTTCAAGCACACAGGCATGCACTGCTTGGCGCATTCCGAGAGCGCCTCGCCTGTTTGAACGAGCGCCGCAGCGACAACCAACGTCGCAATGAGAAGCACCGAGATGGTGTTTTTGTTGGACATTTTTGCTATTGTGATTGTGAATATTTTGTTTTTGTTAGGGTTATGAGAGACACATATTACTTTGGTTTTTTATACTCCCAGCTCAACGTAAATGTTATTATGACAAGTGCCTACGGTACACCTTAAGTTAAGGCCCCTTATTTTTAGGATAACCTATAACTAATTATCTGAAAATAGCTAAAAATATTCCAATGATTTTGGTCTTTATTTGGATCCACAATAATTAAAATGAGAATTGGTATTAAAAGATGTTTGTTTCTGAATATTAATTTTTAACGTACCAGATTCGGAATTTGCAAAAATCTAAGAATAGAAGTAGAAGCATGCTCTGCATGCATAGAATAGAATAGTAAGTCCCTTTTTTTTTTTTTTTTTCCTTCTTACAAATGAATACTTATCCTGTCAAACGTTTCTTGTTAAGTATTTGATATTTCCTTCCACACATGGTGTAATCCTTTTTCCGATTATTGTTCAGGAAAACAAGAAAAAAATTTCACTTAATTTACCCTTAAAAAAGCACCCAAAAAAAAATGCATGTGTCATTAATACAAGCATTCCTATAAATAATAAATAAAAATTACAATTATGTGTAATCGACTTCTCAACTTTATCCAAAAATCCCCAGCCACTCTTCCTTTACTGTTAGAACTTTTAGGAAAAATTTATGGTTGGAACTGTTTGTTTTGCTTTTTTTTTTTTTTTTTCCTAAACTATATATTTGCTATTTTAGTCATTAAATCAATTTTTCAATAATTAATTTATGACTAAAAGCAACTCTATGTATCGTAGATTAAATTTTTAATGTGGACATTTACAAATTAGTATGTAAAAAAATTGATTAAATAGTTTAATAACAACATCTGCTATTAATGTAAAAGATATAGTTCTTACCATACGTTTTATCCATTTTGTATTATTACAGCTGAATAGTTTAAATTAATTTTCCCCTTATTCATGCTTTTAGCAAAAAAAAAAAAAATCTATTTAAGAATTCGAAAATAGAAACAAAAGAACATCGATCTTTCATTATTTGTTGTTTATTTCTTTCTATCATGTTTTATCCCTTACATATGGTTGTCTTTATTATAAGAATTTTTTTTGTGTTAGGGTTTTTATTTCAGTAATAAAATGTGTCACAAGTTATAAATATCGTATGAGAAACTAAAAAAAATTTCTTTTTCTGGTTTGAAGAAATTCAAATTAAAGAGAGAGAGAGAGTGATGTCTGAATTTGTATTGCTAAAGATGGAAAGAACAACAAAAGGGCAGAGATTCCTGTATTATGGGGGGGGTAAAAAATTCTGCAGAAGGGAGCCCATTAAACTTAAGAAAACCTACAAAAATGCTTTAGAGATCCTTTATTAGTCAGTGATATTCAACATCCCTAATACATCTATACATCCTACTTTTATTCATCAGGATCCTAAATTCAGGTCTTTTTGATGTATTTAGCTCTAAGAATAAAATTAAAGAGTGTCCGCGATGTTAGCTAATAATAAATTATAAATTATAAATAAAAACGGCAACTAATAACATCCAACCAGAATACTTCTCAAAAGCTGCATTACAAATGCTTCCCGGAATCAGCAGCATTTAATTTTGCTCTAATTTAAACAAAGAAATAAAATGAAGTCAAGGCTTCAGGAGATAGGTTATTAATCAAATTCTAAAAACAACAACTTATCTCACATTCCCATACACATTGCCATGACAATTTACTTGAGCTACAGTATCAATTGCTCGGTTTTTTCAAATGAATGAGGACAATTATAGAATCTGTGTATTCCAAGGGTAACAAATATGTGAACAGCGGAATCAAATTGAAAAAGAGAGAGAGAGAGAGAGAGAGAGAAGAACGTGATAAAGAATGACAGAGACCAAAGACCACTGTCTGTATAATGGCTTGTACAAATTTGCCAATGTCTTTATCAAAAAAGTGAAAAACAAAAAATAAAAAAATAAAAATAAAAGGCCAATGTCAAGAATATGAGAGAATTTACCCTACACCAGTTTGTAGTCTATAATGGTTGCAGCGGACACCAGCTAATTACAGTAACTGTTGCTATAGTTTGTTAATGTTATGGCCACCGACTGATTGCCCCGAAAAGTCCTTTTGTGCTCCTATGAAGTTTCCACCAACCCAAATAACCAAACTACCCAAAAATGCAGTTCGAGCAATCCGTATTGAGGACGGAGTAGCCAAGCCTATATTTCAAAAAAATTCCAACTCCAAAGATCCTTCTTGCATCAATTAGGGATTTAATGGCTCTTCTTCTTTGTATTTGTCCAGTGGAGTCCAGTCTTCAGTTTCTGTTATGCAACATTTGCACCCAAAATCAATGATCACAAGAGGGGGAAAAAAAAAACAATCATTTATGTATGTGAGAATGTGTTTGTGTAGGTAAATACACTACCAAAATAAAGTTCGTGCAGAAAAATATTGTTTAGAAGGTTATTTATGAACTTACTTAATCTGTGACTCTCTCCAATTGTCATGAGCCGCCTTTGCAACACAGCAGCTATAGAGAGGAAAATCGAGCACATGCCAAGCATTATGGTGATGGGCACAGCATCAACCTTCAAAGAAAACCAATTTTCTTTTAAGGATGTATATCAAATATAGAAATCAGTTAGTCAAATTTACAAAAGAAGTCGAGAGATACTAAGAAAGAAACTAAAGCACTCACATTGTACAACACAATGCACACAAAGATGTTGAGAGGGATGCGAAAGAAGTTCATTATGGTGCTTCTTGCTTCCTCAGGAATGTATTGGGACCTCATTTTCATGATAGAAGGCCAGAAAACTCCCACACAGGCCTCAAACGTGCAGAAACCAACAAGTTGAATCCACCCTGAAAGGGAGAGGCTTCCACCCCTCACTTTGGAAGGTACTACTGAGAACTGAAATATATGTAGACGCATTCACAAAACTTAACACTATTATCATGGTAATCATAATAAACTGAGAGAATGCAAATTTAGGTAAGCGATGGAGATTGATGAACGATATGCCATCACATACGTTTATTGCAATAGGAAGCAGGAGGGATGCTGCAGACATTACAAATACGATCTCCATGTAGCTTTCAACTTTGAGGGATGAGCGAGCCATCAATCGAGATGCAATAGAGGTTCCAAGCATCGAGGCCAACATGAATGTTGCAAAAATGAAACCATGCGGAATTTCCTCTTCGTTTGGGCTCAAGGCAGGAGTCCAGAGGAAAACGACAATATACATTGAACCTTCAAATAGGGATTGTATGGCACCGAGCAATGCAATTTTTTCATCTGCTCCCACATGAAAGGACAATATTTAAGAAATTGTTTTAATATCAAGATTAAAAGACAGAGACCCACCCACACATTATCCCAAGAGTTTTATGCATTGTATGAAGCAAACTCCACAATGAACAAGAAGAATAAAGCTAGTGAAGTACCAGAAGCAATAGCCACGGTGGCACCTTTGAACTGGGCAAACAAGCTCTTGTTTTCTGATGGGTCTCCATAATTTTCGCTCCAGGATGCCAATATTATGGCCATTCCAATTGCTAGAAAGCACCCAGCAGCGTCAAATGGAGAAACAGGGCCAAATCCCAGAGTATGTACCAGAAGATTCCCAACCAACCCAGAAACAATGGCAATTAGACCATTGCCAACAAATATTGCCTTAGAGAATATTATGGAAAGCCATTTCTGGTCGAATCCCCTCTGCAACAAGCAGGGTGAACAACAGATTATAAAAACCACAAAATTCAAGAGAAACTTAAACCAAAAGATCATTTGTTAAGAGCACATGGAAAATCTAACAAAACCCTTTCCTTGAACACTGAAAAAATAAATCGAACTTGATGACATTACTTTTTGACAAAATGCTTAGAAAGTAATGATAGATAGGGCTCTGCAAAATATACTCTACAATTCGAAACTGAAATAGATCATGATCTGAGACCATGTATCATTACTCACTCTGTTTTTTTATATATACGATTCCCACAGTGGAGACAAATCAAACGACTGCTTATATGAATACCTTATTGTGTTCTGCAACAAGCCAAGACTCAAATGCTGAGCAGACTAAAGAAGTGGCAATGCCTCCCAAAACACGTCCCAGCATCAACACTTTGTAATCCGAAGAATGCTTGGTGATGCAGCTTAAAATGTAAGCAATGCAGTAAGTAACGCATGCCCTCTTCCGACCCCTGAACATTGGCACATCATTTATCAAAACATCAGCAATTTGGTACGCGAAATGACTCGCAACAAACACAGGAGAAGACCTTACTGTTTGTCAGCTAGAGACCCAACAATCGTCCCAAAAACCATAGATGATCCAAACCCAGCAATAAAGAGCTGTCCAATTTCCCCCTTCCCAAAGCCGTACTGACTGTAGAGATAGTAAACATATGGACCCTGCAACCAGTCCCCGGCTATAGCCGCAACAAACTTAATCACATTCGGAAGAGGCGAAATACAAATTACATAATTCACAATTTTACATTCTTTGACTATAAAATAAATGTAAATTTAAGCCCATTTCAATCAAAAATGCCAAAATCACAGTACAGGCCTAAACAATTAAGATGCATTAATTACACAAATCGGTACAAAAGGAAAGACATCTGAAAAGAACGACACTTTCCAAAACCACCTCAATCCGAGCCAAGAAACAAACTTCCAGGCGAAATAACGAATCTTTGATATTCTTTTCTTGCGCTATTTCGATCCTTTAATTTTCTCGGCATCCAAACGCCGGCAGAGGAAACGAAAAAAAAAAAAGGAAGTAAAACCGCGATAAATTCGAAGCTAGAGTAGATCCAAACATACAAAACAAGAAAAACTCGTCTGCCATTGCAATACGGAATCAAAAATCGACAAATATTCCAAAACGAAAAAAAAAAAAACGACTGTGGATTGCGGAAAATCGAGAACCATGATTGCGAATGGAAATCCTAGGATTGAGCGAGATCAAAGAAGAAGAAGAAGAGAGCTTTTGGGTGTACCCATCATGATGGAGTAAACGACGAGGTAATTGTTCTTGAAGGCACTGAAGGCAGGAGACGTGCTGACTCGATCCTTGCCGCTTTTGCTCAGCTCCAAGGCTGCCACCACCGCTGCCAAGGCTCCGAACAGGACGAAGTACAAAACCTCCATTTTTTGTTCTCCTTCCTTTTTCTCTCTCGATCTGCTCGAGCAAGAGAGAGAAAGAGGGGGGGAGAGAGAGAGGACGGAGAAAGAAGGGGGCCTTCCGGCTTAAGAAGCTTATGTGGGCAATGGCGAAACGACGGCGTTTTTGGGGGAAAACGCGTCGTCCTTTGGAATTTCCAGAAAAACCCACCGAAATTCGAAAAGCCGGAGAATGATAAAACGACCCCTAGTGTTTTTTGTGCTTTGGGTTTTTTCTTTTTTATTTTAAATAAGTTATGTGAGTTTACCATTTTCACGGGGATTCCAAATTCCGTGTTCTTGACAGTACACCATTTTGGTGGGTGGGCCTGCTTGGCATTCTCTTTTTCGTCCCCTTCAATGAATTTTCCATTTTCAATTTTCGGGTAAATAATCCCAAAACTAATCTCTTTCCTTTTTAATGGTTTCGCGTTTATTAATCGATACTCTTTTATCTGTTTTGGCTTTGTGTCTTTTCTAGAAAACAAAATTATATTTCCGAGCCTCTTGGTTTGTTTTCAGTATTTTCAGGTGAAAAAGATTGGTTTGTAAGTCGAGCCTGATTTTCTTACACATGTGGATTGAATTCTACAAATATTGAACAACTTCGTCGTCTTTCTACTTTCATTCACGAGAACAGCACCTCTTAAGATGATGTTTGTTACAGTTGCTTTTTTCCTTGCATTGCTTTTCTTTTTTTTTTTTTGGTTTTCTTTTTTTGCCTTAAAAATCGAACTTTCACCTAAAAATTCCTCCTGCAATGATTAGAACATTAACTTCAATCTTAATTTAAAATGATAACATACACATAGCAAGTTGATACTTGAACCTAAAATTAATTTTATTATTTCTTTACTATGAAGAAAATATATTGCTACTCAATAGGCGAGTCAAATATTAAACGAACGCCGACGGCACACGTTCTGCATTAATTCGACAACGAAGAACAATTTTTTTATATTGCCGACTTGCCATCGACTCGTCAAGTCCTTTTTTTTTTTTTTGGTACTCCTCAAGTCCACTTCAATACAATTATTATACCAAGTAATTGACTAAAATTTGGACACTCATGACTATTGGTTTGGTTTGCTAAAATAAAAGTTAGTTTGAAGGAGGTTTTGGAGATTTTTTATTTTTTTTATGAAAAAAAAAGTTATTTTGAAAAATATGTTTAAGAGAAAAAATTGTTTAGACAGAAAAAATTTGAAAAATTAAAAAAAATTTTAGAAAAGTATATAATATGGATGTTATTTTTTTTTTAATTTTATATAATTTAAAAAAAAATCTTATTTGGACTTGTATATACAAAATTATATACTTTTAAAATTTAAAATTTACTCTGATGATTTGAAAATATAAATAGTAAAAAATGAGAAAATGTTAGAAAAAAAAGTGTTTTAAAGATTTTTTTTTTATACCCAAACGCACCATAAGATTGACAACTCTTTATCCATGGTTTTTTACCGAGTAATGGTATTGCCTGTTCTTCCTTTGTAGAACTGTACTCTACCTTTTTTATTCTAAATAAACCATAACTAGCTACAAAAGTACTTATGATGTGTTTAATAAATACATTATATTTTAATTATGTTTGAATGTAATACGTTTTTTGAGTGTTGTATTTGATTAAAAAATATTTATTTTATATTTGAATGAAATGTGTATTTAGATAAAAAAATATTTTAGAATTAAAAATTTGATATAATTGATAAAAATAAAAATAAAATCTTAGAATTAAAAAATTAATATGATTGTTTTAAAAAACTTTTGAATAATAATTATTTTTATAACATTATTAAAAAAGATTATATTTAAATATAAAATTTTACATTTGATGTAAAATTATATTATTTTTAAATATAATTAAAATATAAAACTTTTATCAAATTCCTCTTAAAAAAAGGTTTGTACTTGGTTAGGCAAATGTTTTTTTTTTTTTTAAACTTGAGAATGAAGATTCGACTTTAACTTTTTTTTTTTCCTCTGTTTTTTATTTCTTTGCCCCCCTTATTCATCAACTTCTCACCACCCAAGCAGAAAACCCATCAAAAATTTACTCAGCCATTACGGGTCCATTTTAATGAGGTGTTTATTTTTGAAAAATAAAAAATTTTTAGATATAAAAAATAAAAAATTGTTTGAAATTTTTTTTAAAAGTGAAAAGTTGTTTGGGTGGATGAAAACTTTTTGTTTCTAGAAAACTCTTTTTTCATTTTTCAAAAATAAAAAATGTTAGATGTTCAAATACGAAAATTTAGGAAGGTTCATTTTTTTTGAAATGAAAAATTTTTCATTTTCAAAATTTGAACATGTCAAACAGACGTAGACTACATTTTACACCAAAAAAAAAAAAGGCACAAAAATATAAAAAATAAAAAAAAATTTGTCATCTCATTCGCTCCAATACTTCTCATCAGCATCCTTATCATGCTCCTCCTCCTCATCATCGTCGTCCATCTGCCTCATCTTGAACCTCCTCACGTCCTCCACTGCGGCGCTCCTAAACAGCCCGACGTCGACGGCGCCGGCCACCATGCGGTACCCACGCGCCTTCATGACCTCCGGCGGGTCGTGCGGCATCGCGAAACCTGACAAGAACGCCCTGCCGTCAGCGGCGGCGGTCGCCAGGACCCTTCTCTCAACCGTCCGCACCATCTCCCTCACCTTCTTGTGGCCCGGGTCCCACAGGTACCCCATGCAGGCGCTCAGATCCAACGGTCCCAGTTGAATGCAATCAACGCCGTCAACGGCGGCAATCTCCTCCGTTCTCTTCGCTCCCTCGACCGTCTCAACCTGACATATTATCAGCAAATCCTCCTCGTAGTTGCTCAGATATCCTTCGTCGATGCCGTAATCAGAGGCTCTGACGACGGTGTGTGCCGAACCTCGGATTCCGGCCGGCGGGAATCGGCAATACGAGACCGCTTTCTCGGCGTCCTTGGGGGAATCGATCATCGGGAACATGATTCCCTGTGGGCCGAGATCTAGGGCCTTTTTGGCCCAGGCGGCGGACAATTCCGGCAATCGGAGAATCGCCGGAGTTCTGGTGGCGGCGAGGGCGCGGAGGCAGTCCAGCGCGTTGGAGATCCCGCCGGGGCCGTGCTCCATGTCGACGACGGCGAAGTCGTACCCGGCGAGACCGGCGATCTCGGCGAGGGTTGGGGAGAAGCTGAGGAGGAAGATGCCGTAGAGGGTTTCGCCGCTGCGGAGGCGGGATTTCAGGGTTTGAGGAGACGAGGCGGACGAGAGAGATCCGGAGGGGGTGACGTCGCCGGTGTGGGAGAGATCGGAGGCGGTGGCTGAGGATTTGGAGAAGAATCTGGGTTTAGGGTTTATGCTTTTGAGTGAAAATGGCTTGGGGATTCGGCCGGGAAGACGAAGAGAGTTGGGGTGAGTGAGACAGACGGCGGATTTCGAGCGACTTGAGACGCCGACGGCGGTGGGGCAGGTGAACGTGGCGGCGGCCATGGCTGTGTTAAGCAAGGGTATTGGGAGTAAGTAAAGAAATGGTAAAATCTAGAGAGAGAGAGAGGAGAGAGAATGGAGATGGTAAAAAGGACGAGTGACTTTAAGCACCATCCATGAACAATCACACTCGCCATTGCCTATCAGCCGAAAAAAAAAGGCACGCCATTGTCACGTGGAACTTTGCTCTGCATCTCAGAGGATTCGACGAAGCAATCCAAATATTACTCGTAACTATCCACTTAAAAACGTAATTATCTCATAATTTGACTAAGTTTAGTAAAGAGTTTTTCGATTTGTATTAGCATTAATCCCAATTAAGTATTAAATTATAATCCTAATTAATTATTTAACTAATCTCTGTAAAAGACTGCACAAAACAATCCACAATTCACAAATTACTTTCTTTCGTTTCTTTTTTTTTTTTTTTTTTTTTCCTAATCATCAAATATATGGAAGAATTTCAATTTTCAATACCAGCAAGGGAAATTTTTAATATTCCAAACATGCGAGTAAAATGGGACTACAGAATTTCTAATAAAAGCAGTTAAAATCTGAGGGGTAATACGGTAAACTCCATAATTGGGGTTTAAAATGTGACTGATTGAACGATTCAAGTCAATGGCGTTGTCAAAGCTTCAAACTACCCCTCGCCATGGCCAGAGCACCCTCGTAGGTCTGATTTCCGCCAATAAAGCCGCTCATGTGGACGAAAATACAGCCAGGGATTCCTGATTCCTTTGAGAGTTCTTCGTCTCTAAGACCTCGCCACTGCGCAGCAAGAGCTTTCCGGCTCTCGAATCTATCAGGAGAAACCGCCACTGCTTGCACTCGCCAGGATTTGCTCCTCTCGTCCTGCGAGTATTGTTTAATAAGTTAGTTTATGGAGGGAGTTTTAACACAGAAGAAACATGGGACTTGGGAGAGGAAAGCTCCAAAATGTGAGGAGCGTTCGCCCTTTAAAAGGCCAATTGACACCATGACATCTTCAATGCAAATGTTCACGGGAACAAAAAGATTGAAACTAGCATAGCCGATATGTTCTATTTGGTGCTCCAGCAAGTCGAATGCTATTTTTTGTTTTTCTCATATTTATAAATCTTGAAAACTAGTAAAAGTAATGAGGTTGTTTTTCAAATGTGAAAATTTGACGTCATACATTAATGTGACACTACATTAGATGCTCTAAACATAACATGTTTCCTCGTGTACTAGAAACCAGGGGTATTTATCAAATCCGTCAATCCTATTCCAATCTGCTAAATTGGATTGGATTAAAAGATTAACGAATTGGTTACGGATTGAGATTTCTCAATCTCAAATTTATGGATTGAGTTACAAATTGCGTATTTTTAAATCCTTGTAATCCGTGAGTCCAAATCCTATATGTTTATATATATATGTGTGTGTGTATAAATATGTATTTATTTTTTCTCTAAATATATTATGTATTTATATGTTGAAAGTGTGATTTTGCTTACTTAAATATGTGGACATTTCACTACTTTAAAATAATATTGATTAAGTTGATTGGTATGAACATATTGTTTTGAGTTTAGTTATTGTAATGTATTATCATGTTAAAATTTGTATTATTATGCTATAATTTAGTTTATAATCGAAGTCTTGAAATTAATTATGTTACAATTTTATTGAACTATTTTGTATTTAAATATTTTATTTTAGTTCTTAAAGTAAACAGATTGAATCCGTCAATCTAATCCATGTTGCACGATGTTTATGGATTGATTTGGATTGGGATTGGAAGTCTTATGAATTGATTATGGATTAGATTTTCCCAATCCGAACGTCACGGATTGGTCTATGGATTGAGGTCTAATTCATATAATCTGATCCGTGAACACCTCAACTAGAAACAAAACATAACATGTTTCCTAATGCCAAAAGTCTCCTAAAACACATTCTTCATATGCTTAGTTTACAACTCTCATGGATGGCATTCATTGCAAATGTAAGTTTTTGTTCACAGAATCAAAAGGTTTTGGGAAAATCATTTACATATGCAAACATTTAAATTCTAAAAAGGTCGTCTCAAATACCTGATAAAGGACATATTTGATTGGAGGTTCAATCTTCAATTCCTCCTCCAGCTCAAATAAGTGAAGCTTCCACTGTAGGATATTATAAAAGGAGTTAAACAAGGTAAAATACCAGTACAGATAAGCTTCAAGTACATGATGTATACGGTTTCGTTGATACTATTTGTATTTCAGTTTGGCAAAGTTTAGAGGGACTAATAGGCTAATTCCTAGTCGGTATCCTTCAACACCAAAAGGAAAATTATATTGCTAAGACTTGTTTGATAAGACGAGATACTGACTACAAGGACAGGCATTCACAAATTCACCAATCTACTGAGGGAACTAAATCTATGAAACATATAATTATCTATTAGCTAAATGGAATGAAGGATTCTGTTGTAAACCAAGGCAGTAACTGGTATAAGTGCAGAATAGAAGGTAAATCTATTTGCAAATATATAAATAACCTTCACATACACAGTACTTACAGGGCAAAATGTAGTCAAAACCAAAATTTCTCCACTAGGATCAATATCCCATCTTGCTGAAAGGCATTCCAATACAATAGATCTAGCTGGCAACCACGATTTCGCATGAAATCGAACACTCTGCATTATTATGAAGTTCATTACGAAGTTGTGTCAAAACTGAGAAGCACAAAAAGAAAAAACGAAGGAAAAAAAGGTTAAATTGCAGCTAATATTTTGCAATCAACCACAATAATTTAACCTTAGCCTGCCTGAATTTAATCATGCGCCAAAAATTAGAAGAAAAGTCCATTGGTTGCTAACATGTCATTTGACATCACTTCACAAAATTAAAAAAATGAAAATAACAGAAAAGGATGGGGGGGCAGCAGCGTTTACGGTTGGGGAAGAAAAGCATATCTCCTAATCAATTTAGAGACTCACATCTAAAAACTCAGTACCAGCCAGAGCCATTGCTCGTTGAAAGGCCTCATTCTCCTTCTCAGATGATTGATCGGGATCAGTCCAGTCCAAATTAAATCTCCCCACTCTTGAGGACAAATGTGTATTATTGACGTACCGGGGAGGCTGATCTGTATCGTACTGGTTTATGCCATTATCAACAGCATCGATTGCCTGATACAAAGAATCAACCGTGTTAAGCTACAAGGGCAAGGGCAACCTGTTCAAAACACATAAAATCGAAAATGTTTATCTACAAGGGCAAGGCAAATTATTCAATATACACAAACAAGCTTCCTCTTCTTCCATTACACACAAAATTGAAAGTGCTAATCTACACATTAAACATAAGCTTCTTCTTCTTCTTCTTCTTTTTTATGAACTTCTGATACAACAACAGACCGTACGAGAAGGAGAATCCTCCCATCAAACTAATTGGCTTAGTCTATGCGCTCTTTTAATAGCATCTCCATAAATATGATCAAATTTTACTCAATGATTGATAATACGCTAACAGACTAAGTACAGCCAACAATACAGTGCCAAATTCATTACAGAACGTAAACAAGCTTCTTTAGTGACAGTAAAAAGGCGAAACGAGGAATCTAGTAGTACCTCCATAAAGCTTCTGTAAATAGCTAAAAATAGCCTATGTACATCCGGGTGCCCTTCATCAAGTTGAAGCTCCTTAGCTATTATCTCCTTTCCAAAATGCTACAAACAAAAAGTAAACAACAAGGAAATTCACAAACTAAACACCAAAATTCGGCCATTTTTCAAGCAGAGGAATTAGTAATTACAAATTACCTTGTAAACAAGGCCTGCACTACTAAGCTTAGTAGTGAAACCGTGACCGAAAACCTCTTGAAAGCCCTTCTGGTGATGATCATACCGATCCTGACTCGGATCATACACACCTCCAACATCAAGAACCGCGTCCAGACCCTCCAAAACCTGCAATTCCTCAAACAAAGAAACAAAAATGAGAATCTTGTTCCAAAATTAGGGCGCTTTTAGTTTATGATACAAAATTGCGCATTTGAATACTAGAATGGAAAGGTTTTGATTCAAAAACGAAACTTCGACTTAGAATTTGAAACTACTCGAGCAAATATGAATTCTTCAAGAGTTCAAAACCAAAGAAACTGAATCCAAAGTCCATCAATTTCCTATCGCCGCCGTTTTATCGGAAACCAAACGGAAAACGAAAAAAAAAAAAATGAAATGAGAAAGGGCGCGAACCTGGGGGTCGCGAGTCCGGACGATTTCGGCGTTGGAGAACTTGTCGGTGAGGCGGATCATGAAGCAACCAAGGGCTTCGTCGCAGTGGAAGCTGCCGTTGTGAGTGCCGACGCGCTTCGTCGGCGGCGCGGGAGAGGGAGAGGCGGTGGAGAAAGAAGGACTGTGAGGAGTGGGAGAAGGAGATGCAGCCATGGGAGAGAGACGGAAGGAAGCGAGGTTGGAGCGGAGGTGGCTATGAAGGGTGAATGGGAGTAGACTCTGGTTAAACCCTCTGCTGCTAAGTCGTGCCAGCATTCCTTTGCTGTGGTGTTGTCTTGTTGGTCTGGACTTCCAACACTCTTAAACCCTTTACCCTAACCTCCAACGACCCCACATCAGAAAGCGTTTGTTTTTTGTTTTTGTTTTTGTTTTTTTTTTGTTTTTTTTAAGTGTAATCAACATGTATATTTATACGAGTTTGGTGTAACAGTTAGAAACAGAGTTTTTAAATTAAAATTGATTTATTTTAAATAAAAAATAAAAATAAAATTAATGTTATGTTTATTTGACTATTTTAAATTTGAAAAATGAAAAATTTTTTATTCTAAGAAAATAAACCTTCTTATATTTTTGTATTTGAATATTCAAAATTTTTCATTTTTAGAAAATAGAAAAAGAACTCTCTAGAAAAAAAAAATTTTTCACACTCTCAAACAACTTTTCACTTAAAAAAAATTTCAAATAACTTTTTATTTTTTATATCTAAAAATTTTTCATTTTCAAAAAAAAAAAAATCCTCTCATGAAAAAATGGAGCATAAAATCTTTAGCTCCAAACCATAAAGTCACATGCATGTATAGAAAGGAGAGTTTGAACTTTATATTTTATTAGATAAACGCATATAAAATAGACAAAAAGAAACCACATAAAAGTGATTACGCTATCAAGTGATTAATGATGAAGTTGATATATAGCAACCATGAAAGTAAAAACTAAAAAAATCATTATTCATAACTCATTATCCCTTTCAAATAACTATTTATTTTTCATATCTAAAAATTTTTTATTTTTCAACAAAAAAACCTCTCATAAAAAAAATGGAACATAAAATCTTTAGTTCCAAACCAGAAAGTCACATGCATGTATAAAAAGGAGAGTTTGAACTTTACATTTTATTAGATAAGCGCATATAAAATAGACAAAAAGAAGTCATATAAAAGTGATTACGCTATCAAGTGATTAATGATGAAGTTGATATATAGCAACCATGAAAGTGAAAACTAAAAAACCATTATTCATAACTTATTATTCCTTTCAAATAACTATTTATTTTTCATATCTAAAAATTTTTTATTTTTCAACAAAAAAAATCTCTCATAAAAAAATGGAGCATAAAATCTTTAGTTCCAAACCAGAAAGTCACATGCATGTATAGAAAGGAGAGTTTGAACTTTACATTTTATTAGATAAGCGCATATAAAATAAACAAAAAGAAGTCATATAAAAGTGATTACGCTATCAAATGATTAATGACGAAGTTGATATATAGCAACCATGAACGTGAAAACTAAAAAACCATTATTCATAACTTATTATCCCTTTCAAATAACTATTTATTTTTCATATTTAAAACTTTTTTATTTTTCAACAAAAAAAATCTCTCATAAAAAAATAGAGCATAAAATCTTTAGCTTCAAACCAGAAAGTCACATGCATGTATAGAAAGGAGAGTTTGAACTTTATATTTTATTAGATAAGCGCATATGAAATTGACAAAAAAAAGTCATATAAAAGTGATTACGCTATCAAATGATTAATGACGAAGTTGATATATAGCAACCATGAAAGTGAAAACTAAAAAACCATTATTTACAACTCATTAAGGGTTCGTTTGGTGAACGCATTGTATTTGCATTACATTTAAATGCAATGCATTGAATGCAATTTATATTTGGAGGAAAAGCATTAGCATTGCATTTGAATGCAATGTGTGTTTGGGGAAAAAATATTTGAATTGTATTTTTATAATAAATATGTGATGTGATGGATAAAAGTAGAAAGAAAAAAAGGAGGGAGAGGGAATATATGATGTAATTAATAAAAATAATAGAAAAAGTGAAATAATAAATAGTGATTGTGTTGGATTTAAAATGTGATGTGATTGGTATTTGAATGAAATGTTTTTGTATTTGGGGGAAAATTACATTGCATTTAAATGCAATGCTAAAAAAAAGCTTGTCCCAAACGTGGGCTAACTCTTTTAATGTGTAATAATAATAATAGATAGTAATGGATAATAAAGTTACATATGAAATTATAATTAAATTATATAATATTTTTTCTAAATTATATTTTAATCACTTGATTAGTTTTTAAATAGTCTATTTATAAATATTATGCTAAAAATTTGATGCAGTTTGACGTTTCAAAAGGTAAAATTCTTCTTACTAATATCACATTATTAACAATTAAAATTATAATATTAACCAAAGATATTTAAAATTGTTGTTTTTAAATTTCATACTATTTTTTTTATAACTTAAATGTCATACTTTTATACTATCTGATTCTAATGTCTCTCACAAAATTCTTAAGAATTCAATTCTAGTTAGGAATTGTTGAAAGCTATACATATATATATAATCCCTTGATCTTTGCAAATTAAAAAAAAAAAAAAAAAAACTCTATGCCTATGATTTTTTGTTTTTAAGGAATAATCCGAATTATTTCTTTTTTGAAAAGGAAAATTCATTCACACTAATAACAAAAAATAAGGAGAAATACATAATACAATGACCTTGTAATCTTTAGAAATGACCTTCAACTCCGACTAATTCTATTAGTGAAATCGACTGACATATAATAGATGAGGCATATGCCTAAAATCTGAAAAAAGAACAATTTCTTAACACACTAATATCGATTATGCATAAGGCTCTTTTTAATAAAATATCTACAATTTATGGAAGCTTCCCATCGATTGAGGATCAAGACTACGTGGTCCAAAGGCCACCACGCATACTATATAGCCATAAGTCTAACGAAATATACAACTCACTAAGATCCGACTCTGACGGACAAATTAAAAACTCGAAAAGTAATGAGACCACTTCCGTTATTACAAACCAGAAAAACCAAAACAAGCAAAAATTAAAAAAAAATGTATTAGGTGAAAAAAAAAACGTAGTTATTTTACATAAATAACTAGCACACAAAAATGAAAATCTAATCTTTTAGAGATAATCACCGTTGTTGTAAAAGTCACCATAGTCGAAGTACAGAAAGTGAAACAACCGACTAGAAAAAAAAAAAAAAAATCTCCCAGCAGACCCTAAACCACCCATATAAATCAATTGAGGGAATAAAAACTCCAGAATAGCAGATCTACTAAACCCATCAAGTCTGGTTCCTCTGCTCCTCTATCTCATCGAGCCGCCACGCCTCCAACCACGCACCCCCACGTCTCTGACGATCTTATCAAGAAAACCAGATTTTCATGTCTAAGGCCAGAAGTGCAAAGGCCAGCAAGACCCTGACATCGAACTTCGGCCCTCCATGAGAGAAAACCAGTTCAACCCAAGAGAAAAAAAGAGCGTAAAAACACCTAACCAAGGTGGCTAAAGAAAAAATTTTAATTGATCTTTTTATAACCCGAATGATTTCAATTGTCTAAACTTAAAGTTTTGTAACTTATTAGATTTTATTTTCCACATTCACCACACATTTTCAATTAACTATAGGCCTTAAAGAACATATATAATCCAAGTAAAAATAAAAATCATTCTAAAGGACATTTGGATATCAAATGGTACTTGTATTATATTTGAATACAATACATTAAATATAATATATATTTGAATGAAACATATTTAAATTATATTATATGTAATGTAATTGATAAAAATAAAGAAAAAAATGTGATGTGATTAATTAAAATAATAAAATAATAAATAATAATTATATTAAGTTTAAAATATAACAATATTTAAATATAATATTTTTATATTTATATAAAAATTATATTACATAAAATGCAATCGCCCTCAAATTTTCTTTTATATCTTTCTTTACCTTCCTTGGCAAATCTACGTTGTCCTTAAATTATCTCGGTAGAAATAATAGAAAGAAGAGGATAAGAAGAAGAAAACCATTTAAAAGCTCCATTGGAATTTGAGATTAACAACCGCCATGCCCACAAGCTCCACAATCAGACTCAGACCCACTTTCCTTCCATTTCCAAAACCCAACCCCACTTTCTCCCCCAACGACCTCTTCAGCAACATCCTCGTACCGAAATGCAAACCCAAAATCTCCCGCAGAGCTTCTTCCTTCGCAGTGAAGAGTAGTAACAACAGCAGCAACACTGGCGGCCCACCAGAGCCGAGCTTCAACCTCAAGGACGCGCTAAACGACGTCGTGGGGGAGCAAGTACAGGAGCTGCTGAACAGAGAAGAGAACAGTGTTTTGCTTGATGGGTTGGAGAAGGCGTCGCTGAGAGTTGAGAAAGCCAAGAGAGAGCTCGCCGAGATTGAAAGACAGGAAATTGAAGCAAGGCAAATGAGGGACTACGTCAACGAGCTTGAGAAAAGAGCTTCCGAGGCATTAAATTTAGTTTCTGTTTTTTGTTTGGTTTCTGGGTTTTGTTAATTGAGTACTTAGAATGATATTTTGACTGAATCTACGAAGTTGAGATGATGGTATACGTTTTTCATACATGTTTTTGGTTTTTATGGGATTCGAAAGCTTGTCTTTTTAGTCCTCAAGAGATTGCTTCGCTAGTCCCTTATATATGTGTATTTATATATTGGTGCCAAACCTAACTAATCTCAGGGAGAAAGTGCATCTCTGTATAGTATATAGATCTCTCACAATGTGGATGGTTCGTATATATCCCGTCCATCACGGTTGGACCAATTCGAATCCAATACGTTATCGAGGAGAAGGAGCAGTCTTACCACCAACCGAATAGATGTTCAGTGGTCTTACCTAGTCTGGTTAATAAATAAATGGTTGCTCCAAAGTCGTTAGATTGTGAACGGTTTCATTTTGTCTATGTAACTGTTGAATTGGATTGATAACCGCACATTGGTTTGATTCTTTGTTGTGTTGTTGGGGCAATTAAAATCAGATTTTGCGATCAATGATTTTGGTCGTTCACTCTCGATATTGCTTCCATTTACATGTATGATCAATGTATGGTTTTCTTTAGAAATATTTCAAGGAACGATTGGGAAGCTCGAATTTTAGTTTTTCGGAAATTGCATCTCTTGTCTGGTTGATATCAAACAGGCTACTTTGAAAGTTACAATGACATTGACATGTTCGTGTTCTTTTGTTTCTTTGTTGTGTTATTGGGTCGGTTTTATATTTGCTTCTGCTAAGAATAACTTGTGGTGCTTACACTTAGATTGAAGAATGTCAGAAGGAGATATCAGAGGCAAGAGCAATGGTTGAAGAAGCTGAACGCTCGCTCTCTCAAAGTGAGGAAGGGTTTTATGCAGAAAAAGGAAATGAAGAAATTGTCAAGGACAAAGAGAGATTGGAGTCTATTAAAGCAGCTTCTATCTCTGCTCTTGTTGGCACTATTGCCGGATTGCCAATCTCCTTCACTCAGGTGTCCACCGCTTCACAGCTGATACTCCCTTTTGCAATCACCTTTGCGAGCTGTGCATTATTCGGGGTCACATTTAGGTACACAATAAGAAGAGACTTGGACGATGTTAATCTTAAAACAGGGGCTTGTGCAGCTTTTGGCGTTGTCAAAGGTATTAACCAAGTCCCTTTTCATAAAAGGAGGAGCTTACTCTACTGGCATCGTTTGTTTTTGAACGTTAAATCTTAAACAAAATCACGATAAGATATACAAATATGCCAAACAAACAAAACCCAACTAAAATTTGACGGTATTTTAGGATTGCCAAAAGTTATTGACTATATCTAACGGTATTTTAAACGGGAATTGCAGGTCTTGCTACGCTGAGTGGTGGACAACCTTTGGAACTAAATACAGAGAGCATCTTGTCCCATGCTTTTAATGGTGCAATTCACGTTTCTCAGGATCTTTTTATTTTTGTTTCTGCTGCTGTTGGCCTGGACTATTGTTTTAAGATGGGGCTTTTGAGTCCTTTCCCTATCAAAAGATCAATTGCGAGAACCAAAGATAGGTGATGTGCTAATGTTGAAAAGATCATACAACTATTCTTCCTAATTGCAGCTTGTTTTCTGACCATTTTGGAGGGACACATGTATATTTGGTTATTTAAAATTTGGTGGTACGCATTGACGGTGTGTAGCAACTTTTATTCACTTTTTCTTTGGTTAAGGGTTAATGCTGCCTCCCTGAAAGACCCCAAAAAAAAAAAAAAAGTGGAAAATTCTCTAAGAGGATAAGGGGGGAAAAAAAATCCTACTAATAAATGTATTATTCACCCAGTTACATTTTTCTTTATTTGATATGCTTATGATTTAATCTGACAATTCAAAAATTTGGAAAAAATAAGTATACGGGAATCATAGGCTGGTTTATCAACAGGTACATGTACTTAATCCTAAAATTACGAGTAAAGAGACTGATGCCAATTGAAACTAGTTCAATTAGTGTTTAATGTATGCATGAGTAGTTTTCTATGTATTGAGTCCTGGTTCAAGTCCCACAAAACGGCAAAAAATTGTGTAGAGAGACAGGTGTAATTTCGGAATGCAAGGTCCGGGCCTCTAGGGTTGACAATAAACCCTGCCATCGAAGTGTAAACCATGCAGAACAAGAGATACGCTGCCATGAAAAATCCAAAGCAAATTTATTCCACTAACATGCATGTCAATACATCTGTTGTACGGAAACTGTAATTCTAAGTCTGGTGGAGTATGCTACAGCTTGCAATCACGCTCTTGTTGATTAAGGGGACTAATAGAAGCGGTAAGCGACATACTTCATTGAAATAACAGTGTCCCATGTTTAGAGTTCATTTTTTTGGTTTTTCCTGCTACGCTGGGAGACTTTCTAGTGTTTTCTTCTCTTGTCTTCATTCCGATCATCATTCAAGCGTTCATCGTCATGTAAGGGCTCTCTGGGAACTCCCCGTCCTCGAATCTTGTTCTGCGATTGCTCATCAGCAGATGGAAGATTCATTTTCTCGTTTTTCTTTGGTGAATCCTTCCTTCTAGACGATGAAGAAATACGCTTTGAAGCCTCACTAAACAACTGAAAGGTCTGAATGTCTCCGTTTTTAATACTTGTTTCCAGCTGTAGATAATAAAGAGTTGGGTCGCAAAGATAAGACTGCGTGACTACACAAACTAGCTTCAAATATGACCAAAAGTTATAATATAAACTGAAGCCAACCTATATGACAAACCAAATGTCAAAATGACAAATTTTTTTAATAGCTCTGAGTAAGGACAATCTTTTACATATGACGAGTAAGCTGCAACTGCCTAGTACCAAAAACCGCACATGAAATTTACAAAGAAGTTATCAAGAGAAATCTAAGGCGCAAATTAATATATATTATGGTAAACTCCAAATGCCGAACTGGGTAGACAGAAAAGTTGTAAAAACTTGTACCTGAACGTGAATAATACACAAAACAATGCTAGCAATAGGCAGCCAGCTTTCCTCTGGGGACAATGACAGATTTGACCTAATTCATCAATGGAAAATCATTTATCTAGTTACACTCCACTTTAGTACAAAATTCAAAACGATGAACCATATAGACAAATGTAAACCATTTTAAATCGTGAGCAGGGGCAGAGCCACCATGGCCAAATGGAGGGTGAACTTTTTCCTTTTTTCTTTTTTCTTTTTCAATTTTATCTCAAAAAACTTTACATTTTTCTTATTTTGCCGCATATATAAGTCCATTAAAAACTTCATACTTTGAACAATAGGCTGGCTTTTGCCTCAAACTTTTTTTTGTTTTTCAATTTTATCTTAAAAGCTTTACATTTTTTTTATTTTTCCCCTTATGAAATTGACTATCCTCATATAAATCCATTAAAAACTTTATCTTTTAATACACATCCATACTAGAAAACAATAGAAGGATTATTTTCATAAATAACCCCTGAACTATAAACTTTTATTCAAGTCAACCCCTATTTATTTGAAACTAGTCATTGTGTGCCTTGACATATAGAAAATTGTTCAAAATATTTTTCTGTTTATATTTGTTTATGATTTTAACGGAAGTTGCTAATATGGCATAGTTGACGAGCCCAATTACTCTCCTACTCTCAAAGATATTTTCATAAAAATACTCCTGAACTATAGAGCACCTATTTGTTTGAAACCGGTCATTACGTCCTTTGATATATAGAAAATCGTTTAAAAAAACCCCTTCATCGATTGAACTTCCCATAGCTACCACACTCAAAAGAGCTTCCCATAACAGCATCTCAAACTGAAATAGCACTTTGAATGATTTCTTAATATGTTAAGGGACACAATGACCGGTTTCAAATAAATAGAGGATTACTTGCATGGAATTCTATAATCCAAGGGCAATTTATGAAAATAATCTACAATAGGCTGATAGTTAGCAAAACATAGCAAAGATTAACGAGAATGTTGTTTGTATTAGGCAGAATTACGAATATCATTTACAACTATAAAGATAACTAAAAACTAGATCCTTTAGATTCAAAAATGGATCTTAATTAAAGGAAATAGCTTTGATACCTGATGTAAGGAACCAAGTAAACCAGCGAATACACAACATAGCGCCTCTTTCCAGTATCAAGCCATGCAAAAACCCAGCTCTAATCCAATCGTTGACCAACAAGATCCCAAAAAAGCGAATGAATAAAAAATAATTGCAGCAAAAGAAAAGGGAAAATTAAAAATAAAATAAAATAAGGACTGGATTTATAATTGTAGACATACCAGCCAATTGAAGTAAGGAATGAAGCTGATGATTCCCATGATCCCAAACCTAGCGTCGGTGGAATCAATCGCCGAATCCCCACCATCCTCCTCCTCGTCGCGAGCTCCTGCCACGGGCAGAACCAGCGACGACAGCATACAAGCGCCGATTGCGGCGGCGAACGGCGCGTCATGGGAGAGGTCCGCTCGGCAAACGCCACCGCCGCGGTTGATTTTCCTCCGTCCGCCGAGTCCGAGGTCCCGAATCGGCGGGGACTTGAAGGTGGCGAGATTTGGCCTGAAGAAGATGGGAGGTTTGAGAGAGGAAGAGAAATGGATTGGAAGATTGAGAGATAAGGGAATCATTGGTGTGTTAGGTCTGAAACCCTAAAGAGTCCGACATTCGAAGTGGGGCAAAGTGAAGGTGACTGGTGAGCCAAGGATGGAGGACGCTGACAGAATCCGTATCTGTTACTGTCATCGTCGCAGTCTTCCTCGGGTTTCGTGCATTTGGGGAACAGCACTCGCCATTGTCGTACACGGAATGGCCGACAATCTTCACACTTACCACGGATTTTTTTTTTTTTTTTTTGGTTGAGAATACACTTACCACGTTTTTCTTTTGCTCTACTTACAACCAGCTACTAGACATTAGTTGAGTTTGATTTGCGGGCCATGGCATTTTTGCCTCGTGATAGTCATCTTTTCCGTTGTTAAAATTTTAAATTGGAGTCAATAAAACAAAATGAACCTAATTTTATTCTCTCAAGGTTATTGTATTTTTTCATGTTCCCTTTGGTTTGGCTAAACTTTTTTTTTTTTTAAATTGAGTAAATTTAAATAAATATAACTTATATCATCTATTTTGGAGTTTGGACCTTATTAAATATATATACACATCAGGATATTTTTAAGTATGTTCAAATTCACATAATGTTATGATCAACATTTAATTTTGACTAATATATAATTGTAAAAATGCTATCCAAAACAAAAAGGGATTTAAAAAAAGGCAAAAACAAATACGCATTATTTTTTAAAAGAAATATGCATATTTTTCCTTTCATTTTGAGGGCATTTTTGTCATTTTCCTTATCGAAATTTAATGACTTTTTACGGTATGAATTTGATACACTTAAAATGTCTTAATGCATATTTTATAAGCCCACGTTTGGACAACGCATTTTTTTAGCATTGTATTTAAATGCAATGCAATTTTCCCCCAAATATAAAAACATTTCATTCAAATACCAATCACATCACATTTTAAATCCAACACAATCACTATTTATTATTTCAATTTTTTTATTACTTTTCTTAATTACATCATATATTCTCTCTCTCCTTTTTTTTCTCTCTATTTTTACCCATCACATCACATATTCATTATTAAAATACAATTCAAATATTTTTCATCTAAACACACATTGCATTCAAATACAATACTAATGCTTTTTCTACAAATTCATATTACATTCAATGCATTACATTAAAATACAATGCAAATATAATGCGCTCACCAAACGAGACCTAAGATTCAAAACAAATAGACGGTATACTTTCTCAATAAACTTGAAATAGAAATTATAGTTGTATAAATTTCCTTTTAAATTATTGTAGTTACAAAATCTGACGTCGTCATGTAGGACTCCTCTCTGGCATTTGTGCTCCTGAAAAATAAAAATTTACCAGTAATGAAGCTACCATATTTTTTAGCAAAATTTAAGAGACTACTTTTTTTTTTTTAAGGGGACAAACTAATTCTTTCACACTTCTTAGAAACAACAAAGCAATATTTCGAGGTTTATTTGAGTTCAAGAAATAATCTACTAAGCACCATTTGAATTTTTGAATGTCTGGTAACTTAAAAATAAAAATGCCTAATCATTTCTGCATAAAATAGATGATTGAGGGAAAATACAGAATCCAGAAGTTGTTCAGAATTAACAGAATTTACAGAGTTTTGGAAATGAATCAAGTATCATTACGTTCTACCGCCAACATATACAAACTCATGAAATCCCATTTGCCAAAAATAATAGACCGATACTATGCTTGGACATCGATAAACATGTAGAATATATAAACCAATATAATGGCTTCGTTTTTCCACTTCTTATGGCTAATACTACACACTGCAAACTGCTGCTGCTTTTTTTTTTTTTTTTTTTTAACCTTCAGCCTGGGAGTTACGACGGCACAGCAAGGGGACGACGGCCTGTGATTTTTTTTTTTTGTTGGCCTATATTCCACCTGATGTAGCTGCAATCTTCTCGCCAATTTACAAAGACAATGTAGCAGAAGAGACCGAAAAATATAGTGGCCGTCCTTTTTCACGCTATGTCTACTTGTATAAACAGCCGGAGACAGCCGCCACAGAGCATAGACAATGAATGGATAAATAATTTCTGCCTGATTTACAGATCTTGCCCGGATGTACATGCTTGATTTTACTTTACACCAGCACAATTTTCAGCTTTTGGACACCCCTTCTCCTCTGTCCCCGTTTTCGTCCTGGCTTGAAACGGCAGTTAGCTGCTGTTTCAACTGTTTGGAAATGACCAATTTATTAATAAAAACTTCATGCAATCATGATGCGTGTAGAAAACCAGGCTCAAGTATGATATTATTGTATGGTCAGTCTTAAAGAACTTGGTAATGAGAATTCTTTTGAGCAAACTCACTTGTATGTATTTTAACTTTTCAGCAGTCAGTTCGTCAGTCAAACAATTCATCCTGCATCATTGGAGACGAGAAAAATATTTGATTTTCATACGTACAAGGTAGTTTCGCAAAACATTAAAAAAATAGGTTATCACGAACCTAGCTTGAAGCTCTGAGATCCTCATGAGCAGTAAACGTTCCCTTTCAGAAGCTGCTGTTTCAACCTGTTGAATAAAATACACAATAGGGGAAAGTATATAAATCTAAACTTTCCATGCATCAATCCAACCGAATGCACAGCACAGAAATGAGTATTTCTGCAAGGATGAGTTCCCACATTAGGTTATATCATGAATTAAGGGTGTGACTAGTCAAAGCTGAGAATATTACGTGTGCCATAACGGAATACAGCAAGAATTATACCAGAATATCACCTGTGTCAACATTCCGAAACCAACAGGCAATAAAACAAGGTAAAGCTTGAACCAATTTATGAACCATACATTCCATGGAAATTAGATTGAGATTTGGACAATTCAAAATAGTCTATGGACGTAAAGAAATTGTCAACCGAAAGACACAATATAAATATATTTCTCTGTGTAAATGCTTTAAATTTGTGCATAGTAAACCTAGAAAATTTTGGTGAGGAAATTTATCCGTGCATTATGCATTGAATGAAAATAGTTAACTATTCCAATTAAAACGATTAATCTCTTATGAAATACGAATCTGAGAACCTCTTTGCGGAAGATGATTCTGTTTATCACAAGGTATAAATAAAAACAAACTTACACTTCCATTGTTTTCTGGACTGCGAGGCAGTGGAGGCAACTTCCCATTTTGAGCAGCTGCTGTTACAAAAATTGAAAAGCCTTACTTGTTAAATACACTTTACTAATACAAACACATCAATCATAATTTAATGAGAGATCTTCCACTCACCATCTCCCACCTCAGTTGATTGCAAGCTACTTAACAAATTCATAATAAGATCCTGGAATCAATGAAATCAAGAATAAGTGCAATCCCCAGTTTTTAAAGTTTGTCTTTTGACTGACTAACTCGATCATCATATCAATGTACTTAAAGTCTACTCCATTACCTGTTGAATTGACGTCTGCTGGAAAAGATTCTGAAGATGAGGCATGAGAAGTGAAGCAGGTATTATGCTGTTATTGAGCTCTTTGGGAGACTGACAGACAGGCTGAAAACATAGAAAGTAAATACATATTAGGCGATTACTTAAAATGCAATAAAAATTGAATCGGTGGTGGTTCATCCAACATTTAGTCTTCATGCAAGTGCACCCATCTAAATGCTAAGGGATTATGCAAGGTAGCAGTTTAATCGTAAATATTTATGCCAACATCTAAACTCAGCATTTCATTATGTACAGCTAGAATATGTTATACCATCTTTTGCTTTCAAGAAACAAAACCCATACATGACTTCCAAATTCTAGCATCTTATTCAAGTATTGTGAGCAAGAAGTAAGCATACAAACCAGTTGCTTGGAATCAAATATCCAATCACCAACACTGGCAGACTTTCTCAGCGGTGAACCCTAATAAATAGACCGAACAAAAAGTCAGGATCAGTTATCAAAACATAATTGTGCACAAAAGATTTAAAACCATCGAGCCACCTACCTGTGAAGAACGACGTTGAACTGTACTCAATGGAATATCCTAGGGGCAAAATTTTAAGTTAGTGAAACTGAACCAATAAAGAAAATACACCATAAGAAGTCAAGACTAACCTTTACAAGATCTAAATTTTCTGATGTGACTGAGAATCGCCCTTTAATCTGCACGAGGTTGGCTTTTGATTTATCGTCCAAAGAATCCCTAAATCCTATAAGAGGAGAAGATCCAAAGCTTCCTAAGCCAGTAAATAATTGCAGGAGCCAGAGTAGCAGTGAAAAAATGAACTTCAAAGGATATTGAACAAGTTGCTCACCTCCAGAAGACTTTATTGGAGCCGACAAACTGTTAGCCGAAGCTCGATTGGGGAGCATCAATGGGCCACTAAAGCTTGGTGTTCTTCGTACTTCACAAACAACTTTCTCAGCTGAAGGTTTATCATTCTCACTCCTAGAAATTAACAAAATAACAGCTTTTAATCTAATGATACATATGAGGGCAAAAACAATAGAAGGAAGAAGAGGCATCTGACTTCATGTAAATAATACTATAACGTCGTAAACATACAGGCAAGAAGGAATAAGATGTACCCTCTGCAGATACTTAGATTCATATTAGGAACACAAAATCAAAATCTGAAATTAAGAAGAAAAGCAACTTAGGATGAAACTAGGCCAAACATATTCTCCAGGACACGATGGGAGTAATAGTTTAGATACTAGTCCGTTTCAGCCCACATCAACATCTGGCAGCTATGTTAAAATTAGCCACTAGGTCTAGATATAAATCCAGTCTCATGATAAAACCTAGCTGGAACTATCAACCATGTTTGCCTTGCTTACTAACATATTTGTTGTTCTACTTAGGTTCTGTATCTACACAATGGACCAACACAAGTTTATGCAATTTGATTATGGAGGAACAAGCATTTTTGACCAATAAAACACTAGACTTGCACAACCTACTTAACATGATTACAACAAGATCTAATGTAAGAAAAATAGGTAATGAACCATAATAAACCTTTCAGACAGGCGTCCCCTCTCTGATGCAGAATGAGTAAGTACAGCACCGGGCATGAGCGGACCACTACAAGTTTGGCGAACTTTCACAGGTGTTCTAGTCCTTGACATAACCATCTCTTTTTCTATTGTTGATGTTTTTGCCTCAGTAATTGATCCGTTTTTCTTCAATCCCGATTTCTCTTGGAAACCAGATTCCTGTACATCACATTCCAGAATTTTGCCTTTGTTGTTCAAATATTCACTCTTCAGTAGTTTATCACCGCTTGATTGCCCCTCACAAGGTATTTTGCTGTTTGAATTCAATTTCCCCTGTATGGATTGGGAATGAGGTGCATCCTGACCGAAGAAACTATTAGTTGGAAGTTCAAGAATTGCCAAACAGAAGAAAATTACTTTATTTGTGCTGGATTTGAAAATTTGCTATAATATCATGAGCCCAAAAAAAAAAAATCAATAAATAACAACACACACACACACACACACAATGACAACCTTTTCAAGAAATATTGATTTCAATTTTTCATCTTCTTCGTGCATCTCTTGCAAATCATCATCATCATCGCGTACCTAGCATAAAGATTAGGATATTCTTGATGCTAACCACTTGAAATACTACAGATTTGTTGATAACTCACAAAATAAAAAGCAGCCATACCAAGGATGCCTGAGCTTTTAGATCTTCTAAATCAAAGTTCCAGGCACTGACTCCTCGCTGATATTCACTCTGACAAGGGATATAATGACACTAATATAAGAAAATAAATTTCCCACCACCGAATGTAACATGCTCCCAAGTTCTTTATCATTGCATTTCAATTTCGAGTCAACAATTATAACCAATAAAATTGACGTGAATGTCAACCTTAGCAAGGAATAGTCATTCTTGGAACTTAATTAAATAAAAGAGAACTAGGTGCAGTTTCTTAAATAGAAGGCTGAATCACTGATAGCAACTTCATCATGCCACTGTTATGATTGAGGCTATTTACAAATGATGAACAAGTACTTATTAAAAACAAGATCTTATGCAGTGCCTTCCTACGGTTCATTTAGGACCTTAGAACACCTTAGAAGCATTTATAAGGACAATGAATAAGCAAAAAAGAATTCTCAATAAATAAAATCTAGCGCAATTATTATTAAAAAAAAAAAAAGGACTCGTGATAACTCTAGTTTTAGCCACCTATTATGGCATTAAAGGAAAATAAAGAACCTGCGATAATGCTTCTTGTTCTGCTGAAGGCATCTTCTTAAGTGCTAGTTGTGCCGCATCTTTAAGCTGCAAGGTTTTCACAAAACCATAAATAAAAACAAAATCACAAGTTAAATTAGAAATCTTATTTCAAAGTATGATGGCCACCTGAAGGGCTTTCACACGATTCCAAAGCGGTGGCAACTCAGCAAACAACTTCTTCACAGAAAGCTCAGGAGGCTTTGCATTTTTGAAAAAGGAATGCTTTAACAATTTCTCTGCCGTTGGCCTCTTTGTTTGATCTTTCACCAGGCACATAGCCACCATTTCTTTAAAAGACTGGTCACAACTGGAAATTCTCTAATTAGAGTACATTCTACAAGAGAGTTTATAAAAAGTTTAAAAAAAAAAAAAAAGGTACTTTGGGCCTTTGACCACAGTATATAAGACTGATTAAAGGTACATGCTTAGTTCACCAGTTTGGCAATAGATGCAAAATTAGGAAGCATATCAGTTTACACTCTTTCCAGAAAGATTTATCATACCTTGGAGAACCTCTTATCACGATCGTAATCAAGTCCAGGAGGAGCATTCTGAATTGTCATCAGGAGAACCTACGAGGCATGAAACTAGCTGTGTTACAGGTTTCAATGAAGTGCAAAGCCTCATTTTAACCGCATTAAAGATCCACCTTTGTTAAAACCCAAGTAATAAAGTAAATAAATACCTTCATAGGAGGATATTTTGAAAAAGGTGCATGACCATGAGCCAACTCTAGTGCCGTTATACCAAATGACCAAATATCAGCCCTGTACAAGGATAATGCATCACAAGTCATCAAATAGTTACTGTGATTTTCTTCAATTTAATCATCAAAAACCACTTTCAAGACAAATAAGGGCCCAAAGTTGGGTGCTTAAGCAAAAAGACATTCAACAATTATCATGAACATAAATTTCATTGCCATCAGTAGTTAAGCAAAAACCAAATCAATTTTGTCAACCTATAAATGAGGACAACACAGGAAAGAGTGTTTTTGCGACCATAAGATGTGTTGTCAACATGGCTCCAACAATTCAATTCTGATTTCAAGCCACCAGATGAACTTACTTGGAATTGTATCCACTTCCTGGTTGCAATACCTCTGGTGCCATCCTGGACCACAAAGACAAGTTCAAATGTTAAACAAATGGATCAGGAAAAGAGAAATAGTACCACAGGTCCAATGACACAAACCATACCAGCATGGAGTTCCTACAAATGTATTTCTTGAACGCTGTCTTTCACCCGTATCAAACATGCAAGCTGAAACGCCAAAGTCAGCAAGCTTTATGATTCCATTGGTATCTAGTAGTATGTTTCCAGCCTGCACCCAAAATATATAAACAAAAAAAAAAAAAATGAATGCCATCTGGTATATGTTTTAAAAGGTTACAACAAGAAAATTTCACTCTCAGACCTTTACATCCCGATGAATGTGTCCTTGCCGATGAAGGTAATCCAAAGCCTTAAGGGTTTCTTTAAGAATAGAACCAATAGCTGCCTCCTCAAATCCATCTGGATATGCAATCTTCATAAGATGCAAACAAGAACCCTCTGCCATGAATGGCATAACCACCCAAAGATTCCGCTCGACAACAAAAGAACAGTATGCCCTCACAACATTTGGATGATCTATCAAGCTCATTGTTTGAGCCTCCCTCCTTACGTCGTCCTGCAAAAAATAAATAAATAAGTAAATTTACATATAAATCAATTAAAGAACCAAAAAAAAAATGATCCACATAAAATCACTCGAAAGTTGCTGCAGACTGGAATTCACATTCTTTATCATGTCTCTTAAATTATGAAAACTCTAAAAGTCATCAATGCAAAGAATAGAATGAAGTTCCAATGGCTATAATTAGCATTCAGTTTTTCTTTTTTTTTTTAATCATAAAAAAGAAGAAAGAAATAGTTCCAAAAGTCACTTCAGTGAGTCAGGGATCTTATATGATGGTAAAATTACAACTTCTAAAGCATCGAAGCTATCCTATCTAGCTCTCTACCCACACCTCCTTGAAACCTGGATATGGCACCTGTAAAAATATGCTAAAACGTAATAAATTTGCACACTAAAAACCATCGAGTAAACGGTTTATCAACAATATCAACGGAGATCTCGAAATTCAATTTTCTGGTGGCATTTTCACCATCCACAAAACCTCCCATATTCAACAGTATCGCTTCACCACAACAGACTCTCTCAGCCACCAAGAATTAAAATTTGGATGAATCTCAACCAATCAAAAACTCTATCACTTGAAAAAACTTTGACTGTATTCAAAATTGCTCTATACTTTTAAAGGATTGCTCAAACCATGCAACTTAGTAACTAAAGGAAAATGTAAAACTTGATTGAGACAGAAACTAATCTTTAGTATCCAGCATTAATTTCAATCATACGACTCATTTAAGATTAGTCACTTCCAAATATATATAAATATATACATAAAACAAAAAATAAAAATAAAAACTATCCGATAAAGTGATTATAATGCAACTTTTAACAGTCTAGAGAGTAACAGATCCTAAGCATGTGGTCCATACTAAACCCCTTCCCCTCCTAAAGCATAATCATCCCAGTATTCTCCCAAGTACCCAGAGAAAGAAACTCACTAAAAGCGAAAAATATATATCTATGTGTATATATACTGAATAATTAGTAGTTTTCGCCCGCTACACTGAACTGTTTCTTCATGGTTCTTCAACAAAAAAACTGAGGATCTGAGTTTTCTGAAACACAAAGAACTCAGCTAATTGAAAATAGAAACAAAAACCATCTCCAGCTTCATGATCTCCACCAATTACACACTAATTTCACTTCACAAATCAAACACTAAATCAGCAACAAAATTGCAGAAACCACAGATCGGATCGAAATCAAACGAGTCAATCCCAAGCCAGAAACACAATCCATTTCTACTGAAACCTAACCAAGTCAAGCAAATCTCAAATTCCCAAAAAAAAAAAAAAGAAAAAGAAAAATTAGGCAAAAACCAGATTGCTATTGCAGCGATCGAGATCCAAGCACTTGACGGCGACAACTTCATTGAAAGGAAGATAGATCGCCCGGTAAACGGTGGCGCTGGCCCCATATCCGACCTCTTCGAGAAGCTTGTAGTCGCTGGGTTTCGCCGAGTAAGTCCTCGGATTACCTCCTTCGGTTCTCCCCATGATATTTCTATCGCCGCCTCCGAAAACCAGACGACGCCACAACTAAGAAACTCTCTTCTTGCTCTGCTCTGCTCTGCCCTGCTCTGCTCTGTGCTGTCCGTACAGGTACAGGGTGCTTCGGATTGGCGTTTTGGGCTTGTTTTGGCGCAGAGAGAGCAATTTTCAGTTGAGATTAATATATCGGCTCGTTGACCGCCATGAGAGGAAAGAAGTAGAGCTCTGGGGATGAGAGAGAAAGAGAGAAGAAGAAAGGACAGAGACGGAGTGAGAAAGGCCGGCTGACGTGTTCAAGTGGTGCTTGGGCATCGGGATTCTGACACGTGGACGGGCATCACAAGGGTAAAGGTCTGGGACCCACCCGTACGTCCTCCTTACATTTCAGTTAAAAAAAAAAGGGATTCGGTAAATCTTAAGGGGGGAGTTCGGGAAGGTGTTGGATATGTTATTTTTGGGTTGGAAAAAAGTTATTTTGGAAAATGTGTTTGGGAGAAAAAATTGTTTGAAGTGAAAAAATAAAAAATTTTAAAAATTTTTTTAGAAAAAAATATCAATATGGATATTGTTTCGTTTCTCTCGAAATTCTATGCAATTTAAAAAAAAATTATCTCATTTGGACTTATATACAAAAAGTTATGAATTTTTAAAATTTGGTGTTTATTGTAACGTTTTGAAGATGTAAATAGTGAAAAGTAAGAAAATTTTGGAAAAAAGTTAAAATTTGGGACTGGAGACAGCCCCCTAAACGGGCGCTTTGAACCTTGCGTGGTTTTTTTTTTTTTTGTTGGAAAAAAACTTGGGTTATACTTTGTGGTCTTTTTGAGCTGTCTTCAAAATGAGCGCAACGAGGTCGTCGGGCGTTTGGTAACCTCATTATATTTTGATTATATTTGAATAAAATTTATTTTTTAAATGTTATATTTAATTAAAAAAATATTTATTTTATATTTGAATGAAATATGTGTTTAGATAAAAAGTATTTTAGAGTCAAAATTTGATGTGATTAGTAAAAATAGAGATAAATAATGAAATTGAAAAGTTGATGTGATTGTTTAAAAAAATTTTAAATAGTAATTGTTTTCGTAACACTGTTACAAAATTTGTATTTAGTGTAAAATTATATTGTATTTGAGTAAAATTAAAATGTAATTTTTTTGCCAAAAGACACCTTAGTTTTAAGCCATTTAAAATTATTTTTTAAATTTTATTATTTTTTATTATTTATATCTTTAAAATATTATAATAAATTTTGAATTTTAAAAATTTATAATTTTGTATATGCAAATTCAAATGAGATAATTTTTTTAAATTACATAGAATTTCGAGAGAAACAAAACAATATTTATATTGATTTTTTTTAATTTTTTATTTTTTCACCTTAAACAATTTTTTTTTCTAAACACATTTTTCAAAACAACTTTTTTCCAATCCAAAAATAATGTCTCTAAACATCTCTCTCAAACTCCCCCGAGAGTTCATACAATGAGATTAATGCATTGTTTAATAAATATGTTATGTTTATATAACATTTGAAAATAATATATTAAATATAGTTTATATTTAAATGTGATACATATTTTAGATGAAAATTTTTTAAGTTGTATTTTAAAATTAAAAAGTTAATGTGATTAGTAAAAATAGATAATAAAAGTAAGATAAAAAAATATGATCTGAATAAATAAATTATTTTTAAAATATTCTGAAATAAAATGTTACGTTTGATAAACATATTGCGTTCGTATTGCATTTAAATGAAATGCATTGAATACATTTTGTATTTGGATGAAAAATATTTGCTTTGCATTTGAATGCAATGTGTGTTTGGATAAAAAAATATTTAAATTGTATTTTAGAGTTAAAAAGTTGATGTGATTGGTAAAAGTAAATAGAAAAATTGAGATAGAGAGAGAATATGATGTGAATGGATTTTAAAAAATTTATTTTTAAAATATTTTAGGGGGCGTTTGGTAAACGCATTGCATTTTGATTGTATTTGAATGAAATTTGTTTTTTGAATATTGTATTTGGTTGAAAAGTATTTGTTTTGTATTTGAATGAAATGTGTGTTTGGATGAAAAGTATTTTAGAGTTGAAAAGTTGATGTGATTGGTAAAAGTAGAGATAAATAGTGAAGTTGAAAAGTTGATGTGATTGTTTTAAAAATGTTTTAAATAGTAATTGTTTTCGTAGTACTGTTGCAAAATTTGTGTTTGGTGTAAAATTGTATTGTATTTGAATGAAGTTAAAATGAAATATTTTGCCAAATATACCATTAGAATAGTAAATGTATTTAAGGCACTTAAAAAAACATTGTATTTGAATATAAAACTTTTACGTTTGGATGAAAATTACATTGCATTTAAATGTAATGTGAACGTAATATAGAAAATAAATGCCCCATAAATGTATTTAAAGTACTGTTAAAAAACATTATATTTGAATACAAAACTTTTGATTGTAAATGGTTCAAGGTCTCAGATCTAAGGGGGTGTTTGGTAAACGCATTGCATTTTGATTGTATTTGAATGAAATTTGTGTTTTAAATGTTATATTTGGTTGAAAAGTATTTGTTTTGTATTTGAATGAAATGTGTGTTTGGATGAAAAGTATTTTAGAGTTGAAAAGTTGATGTGATTGGTAAAAGTAGAGATAAATAGTAAAGTTAAAAAGTTGATGTGATTGTTTTAAAAATATTTTGAATAGTAATTGTTTTCGTAGCACTGTTGTAAAATTTGTGTTTGGTGTAAAATTGTATTGTATTTGAGTGAAGTTAAAATGAAATTTTTTGCCAAATGTCCCCTAAATTTTTTGTTCTAATTTTATCTTTTTCTAAAAAGTCAATAAAAATTATAACTAAATCAATCAGTTTGAATTCAAAATTTCATTTCATTCCAATTTAACTCATACACCATTTTAGGTCTTTTGTGTTTGAATAAAAATTGTATTACGTTTAAACATAATACGAACATAATAATGTAAATAAACTAGCCAAAAAATATTAAAATAATAAAAATTTATTAAAAAAAATATTTAAAATACTGTAATAATTTAATTTATTTTATATAAATTTTAAAATATTATTTTATTTATAATAATTTTAAAATTTTTATTTTTTATGATATCAAAGAAAAAATAATTTTAAAATAAAATTTTGAACATGATATAAAATTTCCGAAATATATGTACTAAGAAGACTATTTGTATAATTTCCTTTTGAATTTACGGATTTTACTATTTTTAGGAGCTTGTGCATTCGGCTTTTCTCATACTGCATTTAGGATACACATTTATTTTATATTATTTTAATATGATATTATGTGTATTTAAATATTTTATATCTTTTGCTTTAATATAAATATATACAATTAATAGGCTTATTAAAAATACCATTTATTCGTCATCTCCTTTATCTATTATTATAAATCTATTATTATAAATCATATTATATATTTTCTTTCTTATTAATAATATTAAAATGATTATTTAAATATAAATAACTTAAATATATATTATATTTAAATATAATATATATATAAATAAGACACTCACATGCATATTACATTCTATATATTGTATTTGAATACAATAAAAATAAATATGTGATACAAACAAACTATTATTCCATTCATTTCCATAATATTATAAAAAATTAATAGATTGAGAAGCTTTAAATTTATATGACTTAATATTTTAATTAATGTAGTATTTTCTTTGAAACAAAGAAACATGAAATGAATACAATAGTTAAATATAGACCTTATAATGCACGTTATCAATCATTATATCTCATTACAATCTCTTAAAAATAAAAAGATATGCAGACAGTGACGATTCAAAATCAAAACCAGTCAATAATGCATTTTTTCACCAATATAATTTCTTAATTTCCTTCTCTCTTTTTTTTTTTGGCCATGGTATTACTCTCTCCTTTTGTTTCTCTGTGATCGGAGACATGAAAGAAGTTGGAACTTTCTCAAATTTTTTAGTTGCTAGCTTTAACTAGCCAATTTTTTTGTTTGTTTGACAAAACCTTTTTGAAAATATTTTTTTTAATTTGGAAGATGAGAAAATGTTACAATATCTTGTTATTGTTGATTATTCTTCTACCCGCTTAAGCTTTTGTCTATATTAATAAACAAACGTAAAAATAATATTCTACATGTAGGTCCTATTTTAAATAGAAAAAAAAAAAGGTTCTTACAAATCGAATAAGTTAATAGAAGAAACCGACCAAACACATACGGCTCATTGTTCTTAAACCTTTCATTTGCAACTCTGGTTTTATGACCCTCACCCTCATTAATTTTATGTCTAGCTGCTTGATGAAAGTTATCTTAAGTACTTAATCAAATAAATTAGGTAAAATTTCCCTTTATTAAAATCAAAATAATAATATTCCAATAAAAAAAACCCAATTTATAATTTAATATTCCACCAATTTTATATTACTCTAACCATTTCATATATATCATTTAGTGTTATGTTTTTTTTGTAATTTAATATTGATTATCCATTTAATTTTATAAAAATATCATTCGTACTCACATGTGAAATTACATTTATAATAGTTATTAAAAAAAAAAAAAAAAGGCCTTGCATTGCTTATGGCTTAGGCTTCTACATTTTCCTCATAGAGATTTTTTTGCGGAACAAACTTTCCACAAGGAGATTTGATTGAATATGTTCGCCGACCACCTCCAAAGCCTTGCGAAGCTTATGGCTTAGGCTTCTGCATTTTCCTCATGGAGATTTTCTTGCTGAAAAAATTTTCCATAAGGAGATTTGATTGGCTATGTTCACCGACCACATCCAAAAATTATCACTCGTTTTCTTCATCAACATTCTGGAATCTAGCCGTACCCGGCATTTACTTTAATAAGACACAATCTCAGCTTTTAAAGTGCAATTAATCAAAATTTATTTTTTCGTGCAAAGATAAGCAATTTTATTGGCCCATATTGAATCATATAAAATTGATAAATCACATTAATTTCAGCCTCCCTAAATGTATTTATACATCAAAATTATAGGTCAATAAGTCAATTCTTAACTCATCAAAAAAATGTCAATTTTTAATACTACACTTTTACACAAATTGAAAAGGTTTTACCTACATATTTTTTTTTGGGAATGCACCTAAGGTTTTTTTTTTTTTTTTTTACTTATGAATACTATTTTATCTTAAGATAAAGTCATGTATATAATTATTATTAAATTATTATTTTAATCATGTATTTACATATTGACTAAGTGTCTGTTTGGGAAACATATTTTAAACATATTCAAATATGTTTTACCACCAAACACGTATTTTGAGTTTGAAAAACTACTGCCTCAACAGTAGTTTAAAATGCACTCACTGTATATTTGCATTTTAAACGTCTTCGGTCGAATATATTCTCTGCTTACTGTCAGAGAACGCACATGGCCGTTTGTGCTCCACCCTCTCTATAGTTTTCTGCCATAGCGCAATGAATGGCAGATTGCCCTCTCCCCCGATTTTCTACCTACCACAATCTCCAGTCTCCGAAATTAAACACTCCTCCGAAGACGCGTCTTCCTCTGCATCGGCTGGCACAGGCCACTGCGCGGTCACCTTGTACCGATCGTCGACAGCGTTCTCCGTCTCCGTCAACGACCGAGGTTGCGAAACGTTCGGCCGACCATTTTCGGCCGTTTGGTGCACAGATCTGGTCTTCGGGTCACTGCCGCCGGCCGACTTAGGTATGTATTGATTACGCTATTTTGTTATTTCGCACGGCGACTACTCTGTTGGCCGTACTGTAATAGTGTATTTGGATGATAATTTGCATTTTTGGTGGGCAAACTGAGATGATTCCGTCGCTATTTACATTTGATGTCACCGCTCGGTTTCCCCCTTCGTTCCCAATTTCTGTGTACGTGTCGCCATCCGAATGGAAGCTTGTTTCCGATCGTAGGCTTCAACGAAATAGCGATTGTGGTTCCATATTTTGCAGCTAAGTTCAGTTGCTAGGTCGAAACTTTTTGGAGTAAGAAGAAACCAAAACAGGGTTCAGTGTTCTGTTCAGAGTGGCCGTGATCTGAGACGACACCACGGTGAGTTGTCGTTTCCCTGTTGAAATGTGTCTGTCAATGTAAACGTTTTTTGGGCTGAGCTGTGAAATTTTTTTTCCCAAATCTGACATGAATTTTTAGCATATTTACATGTTATTTGTCGCTGTGTTTCTATCAAAGTTCACTCCGTGCAGTCCTTAACTTTTCCCCAATCATGCAAACCAGTTTATGTGTGTGTGTCCCTATCCGAATGGAATGTTGTTTCCGATTGTAGGGTTCACCAATTAGCGCATTGTTCTTCTACATTTTGTAGATAAGGTCAATTGCTGCCCCGCAAATGTTTTTGAGCAAGCACAAACAGGACAAACTATGCCCCTGTTTTCTCTTCCGACTGCCTGTGATCTGAGAAACGACCACAGTGAGTTGTCGTAAAATTTGTTCAACAGTATACAAATTTCAATTCGATTATCATTTGTCCTCCTTTCTTTAGTTGTCGTTTTCTTTTTACAATCCCGTTTTTGAAATTGTTGTCTTTTCTCAATAGCAAGCGTTTCCTTTTCCTGCCTCAATCATATTTTTAATTTGATTGAGGGTGTCACTCTTTTTTTGCGCCTTTTCTATTCTACTTGTTGGCTTCTGCTTGTCTCTTGTTTTGAGCTTCGGTACCATTAACTGTTTATGAAATTGGATTGTTGGAAAAAGTTAATACAATAACTGTTTTTTGAATTCTATGTTGAGCATAGTATCGTTTATTTGATTTAGAAAGGGGAGTTTATCCTATTGGCACTTGCTTGGTGCAATTTAAATTTTTTAGTAGTCTACTTCATTGGTTGGATGTTTTGTTGTCTTTGTGGGTGTGGTAAAACTGTTGATAATTGTTGTGTAATTTGTTCCTACATTTTGTTCTTCTCGTTTAACCTAGACGACAACTGACGAGATATACCTGTCTATTTAACCGATGCTGCCAGTTTGTTCTTCCCCATTCGGCATCTCTTAGGTTTGGCTTAACGAAGCACGTCGTAAAGTAATTGTCTGGAGACAGGTTGTCGCTTGTCATAGTAACAAACAGCCTCTCAATCTCTCACCAAATTATTGGTAAGTTTTGCAATCATGTTTAAATATTGTGTTGCATATAGTTTAATTGTCTAATTATGAATACATGACATCGCATTGTTGATGGACCAAACGTGTATGTAGCGAAATAGTGTGTGCACCCTAGTTCTGACCTATACCGTCCCAAGGGTGACAGATAAAGTCATGCCTTGGTAAATACATGTTTTATTGCCTCAGTTGGCTTTAATCACAACTTGTCGTATACTAGTTCATTGTCAATCCCAACCTCAATACGCCTCCGTGCCCCTACATCGAAACCACAGGAACACAATCAGATGCCCTTTCACATATTGGCAAACCATGTAGAATACGGCCGTGTCCACGTTCTAGTCGAATTTTGAAACGACAAAAATCCGGCCGCATTCACTGTTTCCATCGTCCACGGAATCCGCTAGTGTCTGAATCATGTTATTCCCCTTCAGTTGATCAGATCGAAGCCGAGTCTTCAACCGGTTCAAACACGGTACTAATTTTCTGCTTCCATCTTTGTCTTTTTTTAATCTATTGATCAAAATTAACAATTTGAGATCGAGTACGCATGTAATATAAATTCTTTTGAATTGTATAGCATCATTTTGACTAAATTTTGTTATCAGCATAAGTAGATGTGAAATTCATAGGAAACAAATATATAGTTCAACACAAGTACCATAATTTATGTACATGTTGATGCTTTTTCTTTTACGTACTATTTAACTGAATTGACCAACTCAACAAAAATTTCTCTACATTATTTATGTAGATGCCACGTAGAAGAGATGGATATAAGTGGACTGAGGAGAAAGAATTTGAACTACTTTCCCGTCTTCAAACATACAAGAATATGCATGGTGGCAGGTTTCCCACATCATCAGTTCTAACTGAATGGGGCACCGAATTCAATCCCCCATGCACGGCTGTGCAACTGAAGAGTAAAAAAGACCGTATGGCTAAAACATACAAATGTTGGAAGGCACTGAAGACGCATACTGGGCTTGGCTACAACCCAGAGACAAAGAGTATCAGTTGCAGTAATGAAGTGTGGCAGAGCTTCGTCGAGGTAAGGACGTTTTATATATATCGATCATATGCTCGCGGTTGCATGTTTGTTTTGCATTTAAATATTACTTTTATAAGTGAAGTAATATTGTCAAATAACTTATTGGTTGAAATTATTTGTAAGACATTACATTTATGGTAATGATGTACACTTTCATGCAGAAATATGGATCTGAGGCACGTAAGCTTCGGTATGACGGTCTTAAGTTCGAAGATTTATACTTTAGTATATTCGATAAGCACGTCGCATCAACCGAATACATGACAGGGAGTGGAACAACATTTCACCTTGATGGCGACATATCACAGGACACTCGATTTGGTTATGATGAAGAGTCAGGGTTTGATACGGATGCACATCAACCAAGTAGTTTGAGAAATCAAGAACGGTATTCAATTCGCAAGCAAAAATTGCACAACGAGACTGTCATGGCACAGGCAATACAGGAGATATCGAACCATTTAAGTAAGCGTGCATCAAAGCGTTCAAGAACGGATTCTTGCGATGATGTAGGTTCGTGGGATGCAATTGTCGACTGTGAAAAGGCTATGTTGGCTCTCGGAGTTGGATTTGAGGATGTAGTGACAATGATGCATTTCTTCTATGATAATCGTGGTTGGATACCGACCTTCCTCGGATGTGCAGATGGTACGAAACTGGCGTTTGTTAACGATATTTTGCGTCGGCAAGCTCAATCAAAACCACCCAGTGACCCTCCCATCCCACCGCATTAGCCCGATGAGTAGATTGTTTACAGGACGGTATCCATGTTCAATATCTACTTGTAATTGCATTTGCATCATTAATAGGTCAAACATTTGAAATATGTTTGAGGTTCGCAAAACTAAAGAACTGTTTCTGGTTTAATTGAGTGATTCGAACTGTTTTTCATGATGCGTTTTCTACTATTATTGTTGATTATATTACATTTATGGTAATATAGGTTGAAGACATGTCTCATCCACGTGATTCCGTATCCATAAACGCATGTGCTGATAGTGGTAGTGAAACTGATACTGATGAGGAGGAGACTTTGGCTATTACAGCATGCCTACTTATTGCAAGTTATAAGATGAATACGAAGTATAAACAACTTTTACATGATTCGATGTTATCTGGATTGATGCGCGTTACTGAAATTTTGAATGGAAATCCAAACAAAATAAAGCAAAAGATTAGGATGGACAAGAGGACATTTAAGGCTTTATCTACGTTGTTGGAAAATCGCGGACTGTTGCAACAAACATCCCATTTAAATGTGGATGAACAATTGTTTATATTTCTGTATATCATATGTCAAGGGACAACAAATGCTGAAGCTGCAGATCAGTGGAACCACTCGGGTGAGACAATATCTCGATGGTTTTTTGCTGTACTCATAGCTATATACAATCTAAAGGACAAGGTAATAACTCCTCCAGATTATGAACGCGTGCAACCATTCATTAATCAAAACCAATACAAATATAGGCCATGGTTCGACGTAAGTAACACATACTTTTATTGTTGAAATTTGTTTATTATTTGGATTTTAATAAAATCATGATTAGTGAGTTTGTTGTTTCCAATGATACAGAATTGTGTAGGGGCTATTGATGGAACTCATGTGTCATGCGTTCCACCAGCTCGTAACGCGGAAGCCTGGCGAAACAGGAAAGGAACATTCTCACAAAATATCCTAGCAGCTTGTTCATTGACATGAAGTTCACATATATATTGCAGGATGTGAGGGGTCGGTACATGACGCTCGTGTACTTGATCTGGCAATTGACCGTTATGGTTTTCCCATACCACCAGCAGGTTAGACATATTATATATGGCCAACAATATTTGTAAAAGAGAATATACATGTTTTCATATAATGAATAATAGTTTTTTGTATGATATGTAGGAAAATTTTACTTAGGTGATACTGGGTTCGCTAATAAGACAGGGTTTTTAACTCCTTATCGGGGTGACATGTATCATTTGCCTGAGTATAGGCGTCGTCTTCAAGGCTTGAGTTCACCGCGAGAAGTTTTCAACTATACGCATAGCTCGTTACGCACTTGCATCGAGAGGACATTTGGTGTATGGAAGGCAAGGTTTAAAATTTTAAAGAACATGACAAACTATCCAATTTGGAAGCAAGTTTTAATACCTGTCGCATACGCAGTCATGCATAACTTCATCATCATGATTCGGGAGAGGGATAGACTTCTGCGACGATACGATGTTGATGGTGTACCAGTCAATGAAATTCATCAAACGACGTCGGACATGCAACATGAAGTTGAAGACGCCTTACTAGAGGGGCATGAAGTTCCAGACGACAACAATGATCAAAATCAAATGAATCATTTTAGACATTACTTGACAATGCAAATGTGGGACAAGTACCAGCAAAATCCATGGTATAGATAGTCGTGGTCCATGTATGGCAAACGGTAGTGAATAATACACAAATTTTTACACCCGCAAGTGCACGTATCGCATAAGTAATGTTGTTGTGAGTAAGTATCGTTCTCACGGAGACTAAATTACCCTCAATTGTTAATTACCAATCTAATTTATCCTAATTCTATCAAAACAAGCAAAAGATGATTTTTCAACACTTGAATAAAAATACGAATAAAAATAAAAATAAACACAAATAACTCTGTCGATATTATAAGCATTCCCATATCACTCTGAAAGGTGGACAATCTAAGAACAAGCAGTAAACACAAGATAGCATGAATAATCATGAGTAGGCATTACTAAGCAATAAAGAATTTTAACATCTAAAATTGATGTTAAGGTTCCATCCCAAACCTACGAAAATAAAATTTTGTTCATCCTAAACAAACTAAAAATAATCATGGTTGATGTAAACATAATCAAAGAAGAAGAAAGCAGAAAACTAGAGTTTAGAATCCGAATTCCATTGCCAGTAGCCGTCTTATTCTTCACACATTGTTCTCTCTCCCTCTAGGTTTAGAGCCGTCAAAAGAATGAATAAATTTGCTTTATAATCTCCTATTTATTGGCGTGAGTGATTTGAAGTCGAATGAACCGATTTTTTCCTGTGTTGGGCTTAAGAATTTGATTTCATCGATTCCCAGTGCCAGGCGCTGTCTTAAGAGCGCCAAGCGCTCCACGCTATTTTAACGACGCGCCTGGCTCTTCCTGATGAGCGCCGAGGCACTGCAATCTCGGCCATTCTCCGTATTTTGTGATTTGTATGAGCGCCAGGCGCTTGTGCTCCTCCATGTTAGATTTGAGTTTTTTTGCATCGATTTTCATTTCCGACCTCGTCCGATTACTAATTTTCTTCTTTTTCACCATTTAGTAGCCATTTTAGTATCAGGAGTCACCATTACCTTTATTGTAACACAAGCTTTAAGCATGCAAAACAGTACAATGCTACTGAATATAATTACAATGATTAAAAATTGGTGACTGAACATAATAATGTAGATAAAAGAGTACCCACATGTATGAATGTTTCTTTTAAACAAATTAATCTATTTATTTTACATAAATAAATTAATTTAGATTTTTTTTCAATATTTTCACCAACAAATTTCACTATTCACGTTTTACTTTTTTATCAACTTTTATCAATCATATCAACAAACCTTTTTCAAAATACAATTAAAATATTTTTTCATCCAAACACACATTTCATTCAAATACAAAACAAATACTTTTCAATCAAATACAACATTTAAAAAATAAATTTCATTCAAATACAATCAAAATGCAATGCGTTTACCAAACGCCCCCTAAAGCCAAGTAAAAATTATAATGTTTTGAACTCAACACGCTCCCACCTCTATTAAACTTGTGTATATACTATTTGTACGGTAAATACACGACATTTGTTTTCCCCCAAATCTTTTCATTGTTTTTGGTACACTACCAACAAGGCAAAACATTCATAATCAATGATACGGGTTGGCAGCCATGGTCCCTAGCTCTTTATTTTATTTTATTTTTTAAATTTTAGCTTCTATTTACATCGGATGGGGTGTTTATTTAAAAAAATAAATAAATAATTTTCACTCTTAAAATTTAAAATATTATTTAATTTTTTTAAAAAATGAAAAGTTATTTAGATGGATTAAAAAAATTTTATTTTTTAAATTGAAACTCTTTTTTTATTTTTTAAAAGTGAATAAATTTTTATGTTCAGATACCAAATTTTAGGACAATCTATTTTTCAAAAATGAATTTTTTTTATTTTCTAAAAATGAATATGGTAAACGAATAAAACATTAATGTAGTGGTTTTTTTTTTAATTTTAATGTTCATTTGGTTTACTATTTTAACTTGATTTAATTTAAAAATTAAGTTAATTGTTTTATTTCTACTTAATTTAACTTGATAGAACCTACTTTAATAATTTTTTTATCTTTACTTTTATTATTTCTCGTCAATTCATCTTGTGAGAAAAAATACTCTATAAGCATTTAAATTAATAGTAAATCCAAACAAGACTAATACTTTTCTTGACTTTCTTAAATTAATAATTTTCTGTATTTTATTAGACAAATAATGTTGGTTTAAAAAGATAAAACAATTTTATTAACTTTATAAATATTTTAAAAATGTATATTAAATAATTTGGATTTTAAAAAATTTTTTGTCTCCTACTTGTCTTCGTTATTGATCATAATAATCGAGGGACTTAGTTGAAAAATGTTTGATATGGTTATGGGATAGTCATGCTCCCCAGCTGTTAAAGCAACTAGCCAGTTAGCCTTGAGGTTTCTTCTGGCCCTTTTGTCCACCAAGTGCCCTCTACATTGTGTCTTATCGTTATTAGTGCTTGTGACTTGGGGGGTAACAATGTATAGGGACGCCGTCCAGGTTGCCATAATTTGGATAAGATTAAATGCATGTTTGAGAAAGATTTAGATATGTGTTTTGGATATTTTAAAAAATGAATTTTAGAAAATTTAATTAGGAGAACAAATTATTTAGAGTGAAAAAATATAAAATTTTAAAAATTTATTTAAAAAAATATCAAATAGATCTTATTTTGTATTTTTTAAAATTTTATATAATTAAAAAAAATAAATTCATTAGGATTTTAATATACAAAATTATGGTATTTTAAAGTTTGAGCTTGGTGTAAAGTTTTGATATGTAAATAATAAAAAGTAACTATGAGATATAAAAAAAATCCAAAAAATGTCCAAAATGCCCAACAAACACCCCTTATATTTTGATATCTTGTGATATTGATTTTATAGCTTATTTGGTTATAACATTTTATTTGCATATAGTACATTTGGTTGTAGAATTACTTTTTTCATTTGTAATGTAATTTTTATCTAAACGTAAAAGTATTGCATTCAAATACTAATCATATTATAATTTAAATTCAATATAATCACTATTTTTTCATTTTATTTTTCTACTATCTTTACCTATTACATCATACTCTTTTCTTCTCTCTATTTATTTTATTTTATTTATCAATCATATTACATATTCAATTACAAAATATAATTTGAATACTTTTCATTCAAATACATATTATATTTTAATATAATACAAATACTTTTTATTTAAACGCATATTGCATTCAATGTAATACTTTATCTAAACCATTAAGGATTATAGTGCACAATAGACTTATTACTAAGGCCCTGTTTGGTGAACGCATTGCATTTGCATTGTATTTGAGTACAATACATTAAATGCAATTTGTGTTTGGAGGAAAAGTATTAGCATTGTATTTGAATGTAATGTGTATTTGGGTAAAAAGTATTTGAATTGTATTTTAATAATAAATATGTAATGTGATGGGTAAAAATAAAGAGGAAAAAAAGAGAGAGACAGAGAATATATGATGTAATTAATAAAAGTAATAGAAAAAGTAAAATAATAAATAGTGATTGTATTGGATTTAAAATGTGATGTGATTGGTATTTGAATGAAATATTTTTATATTTTGAAGAAAATTGCATTACATTTAAATGTAATGTAGAAAAAAAGTGTACCAAACGTGGGCTAATTGTGCAAAAACGTAAATATAAAGAATAGGGCAACTTTTTTTTTAATAAGGTCATTAAAAAATAAATATAGATAATATTTTATCAAATAGGGACAAATATATATTTTAATAATTGAATGGAAGTACAATTATAAATTATCTTATAAAACAGGGACACAACTGATTATAAAAAGAAATATATTACAAGTAAATTCTAGATTTTTAAAGTGTGAGAAGGATATACACTGAGTGATTTTGAAACTCATTATGTTAAATAAAGAAGTATATAAAACTGACAACTTTTAATGTAAATCTAATTAATCAAAACATGACAATATTAGAAATTTTTTTTTTTATGTCCTTCCGTAAAATTCTAACATAATAAATAATATGTAATTATAAAAATGAAATGAATGGCATGTAAAATGACAAAATAATGGATAAACTCTCACTAACTTAAAACTTTACGTTCATTTTTTCTACTATAGAAACGAGTTATCTTAGCATTAGAAATAGGAAAAAATCAAAAACCACTCACGTGTTCAATTAAGATAATATCAATGATTCAATATGTATTTCTATAAAAGAAAACGTCTATCTATATACATATATATATTTAGAGAGAGAAAGAAAATCACATTAGCTTTTGTTTTCCAATTTAACCATTTGGAGTGATGGATTTGAAATAGATCTGAAATATTAGATAACTTTTCATAATATCTAAATATTCAAACATACGTGTTTAAAAAAAAAAAAAAAAACTACAAAACGGGTTTTTGATAATTTTCCTTAGTAATACAAGTGCTTATTATTTTTCTTCCATTTTCATTGAAAAGAATACAAAAACAGTTATAATTTAGGAAACTTCTCCGGCATACGAAGATAAGATTACAATTTGGATAAGACTGTTAGTAAAACCAATATAATATCCCATCAACAAGCACAACATGTGCACCATGGTTGCACTTAAAGAAGCCATGCAATTAAGCAAGAAGACAGAAAGCAATCTTCTAGGGTGGCAAAAAAAAAAAAAAAAAACAAAAACAAAAACAAAGAAAAAGGAAATGCAAGTTAGGGTTTGTTGGTGAACGCATTGCATTTGCATTGCGTTTTAATGCAATGCATTGAATGTAATTTGTATTTGGAGGAAAAACATTAGCATTGCATTTGAATGCAATGTGTGTTTGGGGGAAAAGTATTTGAATTGTATTTTAATAATAAATATATGATGTGATGGGTAAAAGTAGAGAGAAAAAAAGGAGAGAGAGGGAATATATGATGTAATTAATAAAAGTAATAGAAAAAGTGAAATAATAAATAGTGGTTGTGTTAGATTTAAAATGTGATGTGATTGGTATTTGAATAAAATACTTTTGCATTTAGGAAAAAATTACATTACATTTAAATACAATACCAAAAAAAAGCTTTCACCAAACATTCACCTAGTGTAAGAGCAAAGGAAGAAGATTTTGAAAAGTTAGCTACATCCAAAAGGGGAGAGTTTTCAAGGAAAAGCTCTGATTAAGAGGAAGCAAAAAGTTGGATCTAAAAACTACTTTTTAAGTTTTATCAAATTTGATTTTTTGCACAAAGTGTCCTAAAAGTGGCCATGAACGTGAATTAGCGTTCTTGTAGCTATCTTCAACACAAGAAATTGATAAAAAGCTTTGATTAGGTCATTATTGCTCATCGGTTCTCCAACTTTCAATAAGGTCCTTTTCTTTTCTTTTCTTTTCTTTGATTGTGATCTACACGTCCCAATTCAACGCGAGTGATCAGAAATTTTTCTCACCCACAAAGTTGATGGGTTGCCAGTTGCCACGTAAAATTTTCAAGATTGGGCTTTTGACCTGTTTCACGAAATGAGATGACAAACAATTGTTGTAGAATGTTCTTTTTAGACCGACAAAGACTTAACTAATATTTATTTCTCGTATCCGTTTGCATTGAAGGGGCGTTTTGATGCAGTTTCCATGTATTTAAATTTTTTTTTAAATTTCACTATTTTTCATTATTTATATCTTCACAATACTACATTAAACTTCAAATTTTAAAAATTCATAACTTTATATATACAAATCTAAATGAGATAATTTTTTTAAAAAATTATATAGAATTTCGAAAGAAACGAAATAATATTTATATTGATTTTTTTCTAGAAAAATTTTTAAATTTTTTATTTTATCACTCCAAACAGTTTTTTCTTCCAAACACATTTTTTAAAACAATTTTTTTTCAATCCAAAAATAATATCTCCAAACATAACTTCCAAACACCCCTTAACTTATAATTTTTATTTAAATATAAAAATATTTTATTCAAATAATAATTACATTATAATTTACATATAATATAATTATTATTTATTATTTTATTTTTTAACTACTTTTATAAATTATATCAAATATTATTCATCTAAACATTCATTTGAATATATTATAAATACCTTTTATCCAAATATAAATTATATTAAATACATTATATTTAAACATAATATAAACCAAATACACGTACCAAACATCCCTTCCCGCTCTTTCTTGGAGACTATTAACTTCTATCTTCATTTCTCCAAGTGCATATCAACTTAATAGGGTATAATCTTTTTTTTTTTTTTTATTCTTCTTAAAAAAATGATATTCTCACATCTCTATTCACTGTTTAAGTATATAATAAAATCATGATGCATATTTAAAAATATAGAAGAACCACAAGTGTATCATTATTAAGACCTAATCTATTATCCTATTATCACATAGGGAGGAATTCTAGGAATGGTATAAAAATAAAAAAATATATTTATAATACCACGTCCTACAAAATTCAAAAAAGAAAAAGGGCCCATTTGAAGATTATTTTCTAGCCCTCAAAAATTAATTTTTTTTTAAAACTTTACTACTTTTTACTATTTACATTTTCAAAACGCTACAGAAAATTTCAAATTTTAAAAATTCATAACTTTATGTATACAAATTCAAATGAGATAATTTTTTTAAATTACATAGAATTTTAAAAAGAACGAAATAATATTCATATTGATATTTTTAAAAAAAAATTTTTTTTATTTTTTTCACCTTAAACAGTTTTTTCTCCCAAACACATTTTTTAAAACAACTTTTTTTCAACCTAAAAATAATGTCTCCAGTCTCCTCACCCTGATATTGCATTTGATTCTCAAATTTGTTTTTAAGACCCACCTATCAAAAATAAAATATAAAAAAGCAAGAAATTTAAGGACAAAAAGAAAACGACCGACAAAATTTCATGGTCATGGTATTTCTCTCTACACTTTACAAGGAAGAATCGGAACTAAGAAATGAATTATTTAAAAAAAAAAAAAAAAAAACTCAATCACAATATTCTTTTGCGTCTCAAGGACTTGGAGGAGGCTTTGGAAACCAAAAAGCCCACACCCAAACACACGACCCAAATCCCCACATCCACCGCCCACCCAACTCCTTCCTCATCCAACTCAATCCCCTCCTCATCTCCGCCGTCCATTCCATCATCGCACAAATCCCCACCGTCCCATCTCCTCCCCTCACAATCACAATCACAATCGCCTACCACCGTCCGATCATCCCGATCATCACGATCATCACTCTCCAGCTCCCTCTCCTCCGGAATCTCCTCCAATCCCCGTCTTCCTCCCCACCGCCGCCTCCTCCTTCTCGTCATCGCCACCCTCTCCCTCATCGCCGCCACTCCGCCCTCCGCCGCAACGCTAACCTCCGCCACCGTCTCCGCCGCCACGCCGTCGATCTCCGACTCCATCACGCAACCGCAGTCCAACCTCCATTCGTCGCCGTCGTCCCTCCAGAAATTCCCCTTCAGCACCTTCTCCTCCCTCAGATACAACTCAAACCTCACGCCCTCGCTCACCACCACCCGCTCCCTGCTCCCGAACCAAACCTCTCCGCCGCCGACGCCGCGGTGGAGCGAAACGAAGGCCGGGCAGTCGGGTCGGACCTTCGACCCGGATACCTCGAGCGCGTTGTCGTTGATCCGCGGGAGGTAGACGAGGGTCAGCGTGTGAGGTAAAGGTTTTCCGGCGTCGAGACTTGAGAACCCGACGACGAAGGAGCGAATCTTCAGCCGCTCCCGGCTCCGGTTGCTTGGGAGGCCGTGGAACTCTGCTGACCTGCACATTTTTTTTGCGTTTGTGTTTGTGTTTGGATCGGAATTGGAGGTTTTGGTGTAATGGAGATTTGAGAAAGAGTCGGCGAGTGTGAGCGCGGGGTTTTGTAGTGGGTTTGAGGCTGAATTTCAGCGGCTGGCGAGCACACGGTTTGGAGGAAAACGACAAAGAGGCGCCAACAATATTTTAAAAAAAATTTTTGGTTTTTTTTTTAACAGATAATATTTTAAATTTGATAATTTAATCATAAATTTTTTTTCTTAATACTCAAATTATAATTTTTAATTATGCAGTTATTTTTGTTTAAATTCTTTAAAACTGGAACAATTCTTTATATGTAATTTGAATATTATAACTTAAAAAAATATTGTTAGTCATTTTTATTTAGTTTTCATATAATTTATTTTAAAAGCTTTAAAGGAATTTTGAATTAAAATTAAGTAAAAATGATTAATAATTTTTTTATTGTAATGTATAAGTTTTGTTAAAAAAAATAGAAAACTATTTAAGCTGTCACAAATAATGAGTCTATTGACAGAAAAATGATTAATTTGTTAAGTGTCTTTTTGAATGTTATTTTAAAATCTTTCTTTTTAAAGTTATTTTGAAAAATATATTTAAAAAAATTATTTAAAATAAAAAAATATAAAATTTTAAAATTTTTTTAAAAAAATATTAATATAAATATTATTTAATTTTTTTTAAAATTCTATATAATTAAAAAAATTATCTTATTTGAATTTATATATTAAAAATTATAATTTTTAAAATTTAGAATTTATCATAACGTTTTAAAAAATAAATAATAAAAACTAATAATAAAATAAACAAAAACTATTTTAGAGATTTTTTTTCTCCCCTAAATTCCTCCTAAATTTAAAATGTTTAGGGATAATCGTATAAATAAGGTTTTTATTTTTATTTTAATTTTATTTATTGTCTGAGTCAATATTTGCCGCGTGGAAGGAGGCTGCTTTTGCATGAGCCTGCTGTTTTTGGCTTAAACCGAGGATGTTTCGTGGAACTTGTAAGGGGGGTTTGCTGCATTCGGCAAGCAAAGAAATATACACGACACTGCTTCTATATATTTTTTAAAATCAATTTTATTACCATTTTTTAATTTTAAATAAATTTAAACTATATAAGGTATAGAGTCAAACATAAATTTGAAAAACAAAAAATTTGTTATGTTCTTTTTTTTTTAAGATCATATCAGAGTGAAATATAAATTTATCATTATGTTTCTTAAACGATGCTATTCTTACATGATAGAAATAATTTTTTTTTTCAAAAAAATTTAAAGATATTTTTGTTTAAAAAATTTATTTTAGTTTCACTTACGTAATATGTGAATAAAAATATTAACTGAAACAACATAAATGCCTCTGATTAGTTTATAAGAAGTATGTATTGTATGCATTAAAAAAAATAATTGTTAACTTCAATAAAAATTAAAAATTTCCAAAAGAAACCATCAAATTCGAAAATATTTGTGAATTTTGTGCTTTTAAATATTAAAAATATTTTACAAAAAGTTTTCACAAGGAAACAATATTTTTCAAAAATGGATATAGTTTAGTTAAAGTATCTTTATCTTTTTTCGTTCACAAAATATACGAGAGATCAAATTAAAATTAAGTCTTCAAATTTAAAAGAAATATTTATAGTGTTTTTTAATACAATTGAGAAATAATTAAAATGTGATTATAAGTATAATCTAGCGATAATACCATACTTGACTCTACTTAAAAATATGAAGTTTGAATTCACTCATTCTCAGTTAAAAATAAATAAAGGAATAATTAAAATAACAAATATAATCATGTAATAACCATATTTTTAACCATTAAATATTAAGATGTAAGGTACGATGGAAATAAATATCATTTTATGAGAAAAAAAAAAAAAGAAAATTAAGAAATGTAACTGGTTAGTCATTCTCACTCTCTCTTTCTGTTAATTTCAATTTTTAAGGTTGCCACCTCGATGAATTCTTGTCTCTTTATTTTTGCAGAGTTCAACTCTTGATTCCATATAGGCCTAGTTTATATATTATCTGGTAATTTTTAATGTCAAATGCCCCTATCTTTATTTTTTATTATAAAAAAAATCACTCTCTTTTAAGTTTGAGTAATTCCAGAGGTCATGCTCTTTCAATTATGATTTAGATGGTGTAATAAAAATCCTAAAATTTCAAATTTCAAATTATTTTGGAGCCTTATGAAACTACCTTATCTTTTTTTTTTTTTTTTTTCATTTTTAGGGCTCATGTAGTAGCATAAATGTGTTTACATATTTTTCAATGTCAAAATATATCATGAAACTACCTTATCTTTTTTTTTTTTTTTTAATTTTACTGTTAGGGCTCATGAAGTAGTATAAATCTGTTTATATATTTTTCTCAATATCAAAATCTATTAAAACTAAATAAGTTTGTAATATTTGATAGTAAAATTCTCTAAGAAAAAGAATTGCGTCATGAGGGGAATGAAAAGGATGAAGATGAGGATTAGCCACTCTGCATTACTGTTGGGGAAGGCCACAACATGTCCAGTGGTCCAACATTTTATGGGCCAAAGATGTCTTCTCTTTAATTTTTTTCGCACATCATTGTTTTCCTTTCAAGATGAAAACTCTTATTAATTAAAAAAAAATTATACGCATTAATATTATGGATATTGATAACTATAAAGTTAATATATATTTTTTAAAATATGAAGTTAATATATTTAAAAACAAAGAAAATTACAAAAAAAAAAAGAAGCAAAAATGTAGATAAAGAAATAAGGAGAAAAAATAATTAAATGATGGATGTGGTCCTAAAACATAAAAGATGATGTATATTTAGTTGTGGTATTAACACTTAAAAAAATAAATATTAAGTTTGGGTATATTTAAAAAAAAAAAAATCTGAGTGGTGGCATAATAAAATTATTAAAAACTGTTGGGAAACATTTTCAAATTCAAAATCAATGCCCCTGTCATTGTGCATGTGCACATATACATAAAATGAATTTTTCATCTAACTAGTTGTGTAGTGTATTTTGTGTGTACAGAATGGACTAGACAAATAAAGAATAAAAAAATCATATGACATTGATTGAATCATCATGTGATTGATAATTGGACTGTCTTGTATGTCATAAAAAAAAATGAAAAGAGTTATTGACTGTTTTAAATATAGTTAAAATTTGTAGCAATAATGAGTTTTATTTTAGAAATTTGGATTTTAGTAGAGTGGGAAGCACGAAGAAATGGATTTTTGGTAGCAATAAAGAATGCATTTTTGACTCAAAAGAGAAGTTGACACCCCAAGCCTAGAGGTGTTAAATACTTGGGCCAGGCATTCTGTTTCACAGCCCAATTCTTCTTCTCTTTATGGACCTGGCAGACTGAGCCCAGCCCTTAAGAAGCGTCGCGAGAAGAACTAGAACTAGTACTAGAAGAGATGTTAGAAGACACAATGCGTAATTTTCGTAGTTTGTTAAGTACTAAACGAGACTTGTTAATTTTTTTAATCACTACTAATGTGATAGAAACGTAGATGATAATTATATAGTTGTGAAGCTCGTGTTTATTAGTCACTGACTTTATAATAAATAGCTTCTTTGTTTCATTAGATTTGCGCGTTATTTGATTTGTTGTAATTATTGTTTAGATAATATGCTGCATAATTTTAGACAAGTCGTATTTTTTTGTTTTTTGTTTTTTTGTTTTTCTTTCTTGTCCCAATGTTGTGGAGGAGGTGTGGAAGGAAATTTGTGGCACGTTGGGTTTATTGGATGGTAGTCTTGTTCAAGACAAACATTCTCATTAAGGCAGTTGCTTAAGTTATGGCTACATACACTATGAGTGTGTTTCGTATTCCGACCTTGCTTTGTGTCAAGAGATTCAATCGTTGGTTGGGAGATTTTGGTGGGGTGGCTTTAATGAGGAGAGGAAGATACATTGGCTCGGTTGGGACAAGCTTTGTCGTCCTAAAGGAGATATAGATATAGGTTTCAGAGATGTTGGCATTTTTAATAAAGCCCTTTTCGCTAAGCAGGGATGGTGGCTTCTTCAAACTCCATATTATTTGATGGGTAGAGCGTTGAAAGCAAAGTATTTCCCAAACTGTTCTTTTTCTCGGAGCTGGATTAGAATCAAAATGGCTCCTATACTTGGCGTTCGATCTTGTGGGGATGAGAGTTACTGCAATTGGGTGTTAGATGGAAAATTGGTAACGGTAAAAATGTGGCCCATTTTGTGGATATGTGATGTAATACCCAGTATTTCATAACACTTTAATATAGGTAAGATAGTTAATTGTTTACAAAGTATAGACTAGAATTATAGTATAAACGTTATATTAAATATTTTGTAGATGCGACCTCGAGGATTTTGATATATTTAAAAATTCATGTTTTATATGAAAGACGGGTAAATTAAGAATTTTAGACTGTTATATTAATTTTTCATGAAAGGTTTAGCATGCTAGATTGCCTAAGAATGTTTGATTTTGTGTAAAATAGGTTAAGGTACGATTAGAAGAGATTACGAATTAAATATTTTGTAAGAAATAGTATGAATTTCCATTCACACAAAATTTTGACTAGGATAACATTTGAAATTTTGATTAGGAAAATATTCGAATTAGATAAAAAGTAATTCATCAACAAAATCTCTTGAATCATCAAATTCTGATATCGAAGTAAAAAGTTATGGTCAAAATACTACGAGACATCGAGCAATAAAAAAAAAAAAAAGGTTAGGGCAAGTGCCCTGCGTGAGTGCCCAGTGACCAGCATGAGGGCGCATCATAGCACCCCAAGTAGCCAAAAAAAAAAAAAAAGAATTTTGAAAGTGGGCCAACCTAATGAGTTTTTTACACTTATTTTAATTCTTAGATCACCATCTAACTTTTAATCCTAACTCTTGGATTATTGGGGATTAGTTATTTAAGTTTAAATTTATCAGTCGAATCTTATTAAACATAGAATCTCAGAAATCTCTCTCTCTTTCTCTCTCTCTTTCTCAAACCTTCTTTTTCTTCTTCTTCTTCCCTTAAAGCATTGATTTAGTAGGAATTCCACCACTCAAATCTCGAGGATTAGCTCCACTCAAGAGCTTCTAGACTTGATTTCGTTGGGAGTTTGAGGTAATTTTTTATTTGATCTCTTGATTTTGGGAATTTTGAATATCAGGATTTGGTGAACATTAAGAATTTGGGAGAAATTCTTGTATTATGTGATAAAATTGATATTCTAGAATGAAGAATTAAAGGATTTAATGATGAGATTTCTAAATTGAGATTTTGTTAGATTTATATTGGTTTTCTTTAATTGCTTGAAAACTGAAATTCGGGTTTGATGGATTTAGATGAATTGAACAAATTATATTGTTTGATGATAAAGTTGATGATATAGAATGATGATTTGAGAATTAATTATGAACTCGTGAATTAGGAATTCATAGTTATGGATTAGATTTGTAAATTTTGAATTTTAGTATATATGGAAAATTGAAAAATTAAGGCTTCTATGATTTTTGGGATGTTTAAGATTTATCTAATTATATAATGTTGGTGTAATTGTTTTGTAATATGGATTTATTAAGAGTGAGTGTATTAAGATTCCAAAGCGTTGAGTCACCAAAATAACAATAATCCTAAATTCTTGCAAGATAAGTGCATGTCTTACGTATAATATGTAAGTTTAAAATTAATAAAGTTTATAATTGGTGTATAATATGGATAAATTATGTGATTTTATCATTGTTTTACAAGGGGTTTTCAATGAGTTTTTATATCAAAAGGTTACCGCCGTTATGTAGTATAAGATACATCATATTGGAACAGTATAAGTATTTTCTTTATAAATTTCTATATAAATACTTTATATAGTCATGTTATTTAATAGAGAATTATGTTTTTACAAAGTTATATCTTTCTATAAAGATTTGTTGCTTATGTTTACAAAAGATCATGTAAAGAACAGTATAAATGGATAGAAAAGTTAAATAAAAGGCATGTATTTGGCACTTGTTCCTTCTTGTGGTAACAGTTTTACCTCAGTGGGTTTGGAACTTGTAATCTCACTTTTACTATGTTAGCATGCATTGGTGCATCGCCTAGAGCCTAATATTGTAGACAAGATTAATTAACATGGATATATTTAATGTTTAAGTATTTATGATATGTATGATATATATTTGTTTTACGTTTGTGATACGAATGATGAGTTATATAAATACTTATTGTATGATGTTTTGCATCAAGTTTATATATTAAATATTTTGTGAGATAATAGATGTACTTACTAGGTATTCTTCTAATTTAGTTCCTTGCATGTTGCAAATAAAGACTAAAACTAAGAATAAAGTCGGATGAAGCTTAGAGTATAGGCGTTCGTGGCGGTAAAGTAGGTTATCAGAACTTTCTTTTTTAAAAGGATTCGTATGTGAGGAATCCCTAAAAGGGAAATAAATTTTAAGGTATTTCATTTATTTTTTGATTGATTAATAATATATTAGAGGTTATTTATTACATCATTACTATATGTCTTCGTCTTATTTATAAGTTAAAATAAACGTAAACAAATATGATTCATTGACTACTTGATGTTAAACTGTTAGAATGTTACATGTAATGGTTTTTTGTATTCGAGTAGATAACGTTCTAAAGTAATTAATTTAAATTTATAATTCATAGTTTATAGGGTTAGAGTGAGTATCTAACTCATGTTAAGATTATCATATTATCTAAAGCAAATTAGAGAGATAGTTTGTCTTAACCGTTTAGAGCGAGCTGACTTTTGAGTAGAGACATAAAGATGTTATTTGGTGGTGACATATTAGACTTTGACTAAAGTATAATTAATCTTGTAGTCACTTGAGTAGATTACTTCACTTTTAATATTTATTATGTAATAACTTTAATTTTGAATAAATAAATGGCTTCATGTGTATAATTTATATACTCTAATGTTCCAAAGGCCAAGGCTTCTAGAAGTGGAATGGAATGTTCGGACATGGAACCCTTAAAGGTCTCAGGAATGGCATATTTCATGATCATAAGACCCATATGATTAGTACAGTCCCATTTTTCCATGTTCACTTTATCATTAACGGAACTTTTCTCATTGAAAGGCACAAGTCGTTTTTCCTAAGCATAAGGTCAAGATTCATGCAATTGAAAACAATCAAGATGTTCTCTTTCCAATTCTTGAAGTTTGTGCCATTAAGTACTGAAATGGAATTGACATTGGCTAATATTGTTGACGTAGAAGTAGTAACTGAATCGAAAACAAAACAAAATAACATGTTCACAATCAATGATTATGTCACAGCACTAGAATACTAAATTAATAAATTCATACATAACATGATTAAACAATTCACATAATCGTGGATCCTAATGTCAGATACCTAGCACAACATTTATGCTATGTTTATTTGGGAGTTTCATTTTTGAAAAATGGAAAATTTTTCATTTTAAGAAAATGGATCTTCCTAAATTTTCGTACCTAAACATCCAAAATTTTTCATTTTTTGGAAATGGAAAAAGAGTTATCTCTAAAAAAGAAAATTTTTTACCCATCCAAACAACTTTTTACTTTTACAAAAAAATCCAAACAACTTTTTATTTTTCATATCTAAAAATTTTTCATTTTTCAAATATAAACCTCTCATCCAAATATACCATTGAATAGAAATATCAACTGAAAGTGGAACTCTTCGTGCGATTATCAAATATTGATAATAAACCCTGTCAAATAATAAGCTTTTTTTTTTTTTTTACCAACTCATTGCTTACGTGATAAATCTAACAATCATTATATATCTATTACTACATGTATACCAAACAACAATATTCTTTTAAACCAATTATTATTTACTTAAACAACAAACATGCATATTTTAGTATTCTAAAATAAATAAATTTACAATAATGAGATTTAACAATATATAATTTTAATAAATTTATTTTTAAATATCAGATATTAATTCCAGAAAGAAGAAAAAAATGGGAACATTTTTTTTGAAGTGAAAGCAAAACGGTCAAAGTCAAAGTTAATAACTAATCAACGATCAAAGTCAAACTATACTACATCAGGTCAACTGGATCGGACTGGACCGGATCAGATTGACCCGAACCGAATCCTTAACCTTTTAGGCCTGCTGTTTCTAGGCCCGGTGGAAGGCATGTCCTCTTTGACCTGCTGGCATTCCTTAATTGCGGGCGTCATGGCCATAACCTTCGGCCACGATCACGCATGCAATTCAACCTTTTATTTTTTTAATCCAATTTGGCAAAAAAATTACATTTTAATTACATTTAAATATAATACAATTTTATACCAAATATAAATTTTACAACAGTGTTACAAAAATAAATACTATTATAAAGTTTTTTAAAACAATCACGTCAACTTTTCATCTTCACTATTTATCTTTATTTTTATCAATCACATCAACTTTTTAATTCTAAAATACTTTTCATCTAAACACGCATTTCATTCAAATATAAAACAAATACTTTTCAACCAAATACAACATTCAAATACAATCAAAATACAATGTATTTACCAAACGCCCGACTAGAGAACAAAATGAAATACCTTAAAATAAATTATTTTTTCACCTTTTTTTTTTCTTTCTTTTCCAAAATTGAAACAGATTCAAAAAAAAAAAACCAAAATGAAAATAAAAATTTTCTTTTCCAAAAATTGAATCCGTTTCAATAGCTAAAATTGAATTCAATTAAAATTGTATAAAAATACATTCATTGAATCCAAAACTCAAGCAACATTCAACCAATATATATATATATATAAATATACCAGAAATTCCCAAAATCCAATTACATATATATATTAGATGATAAATATATCAACGGAAGGGAAAACAAAAACTTTATGGTTGAATAACATATGATGAAATATATCAACAAAAAGGTGACAAAAATTCTCAATAATTCAACATAATAATCACCTTGATATCACTTGTTGGTTTTACTGTTGAAAACCACATATCCTAACATCATCGTGTTAAATTATCAAGAATAATTATATAAAAGACGTATATGAATCCATATTGATGAATTGAAGTGAGAAAAATTCTTCCCCAATCAAATTTCCGTAGATTTTTAAGATGTTTTATGAATTTTCTCTTTTGAATAGAAAATGAAGAGAATAACAAATATTATATATGATTTGATTTTGGAGACCACAACCCTTAAAATATCCCTTATATACTAATTTAAATTAGAGTTCAATTAACCCTTATTCAATTAGTATTGGATTTATATATATATTAAAACTCATACTCAATAGATATCTTTAAAACTCAATTGATAGATTACTTGTTTGGCGCTGTTAAATTAGATAACTTGTAATAAGAAATTAAGTAAAATCCCAACATCTTTTGCTAGCTAAGTCCAACTTTGCTATATATAATCATGACTAAATCTAGTCCTTATCATTTTTATTCACTTGTCCAAATTGCTTTTGTACAATAAATTTATTTAGCACGATTTTTTAAGATAAGATATGAAACAAATGTAATCGATAAGGCTTTGTCTCCAATCAGATTTATATCAGACTTTTCTCTTCTATACTTATATGAACAGTATTTTTTCCACAAAAGACCTTACTAGAGCTCGGGAAAAAAGAAAAAAAGAATTTTATTCTTTTGTTTTTTTCATGCCACTTGTTCTGATAAGAACATACTCAGTCTGAACGTAAAACGAAACACCTTGGAAAATTGGTGCCGATCAACTACTGGGATGTCTTTTCAGTCACAATATTTCAACTGAGAAACAAAATTAAATTATTAGAGGGAATTATTATTTCATCTACTACATATAAATACAAAAGATGCTTATATTTCCTGATTGCATTTCTGAAAATGATGTATCTTCACCATGCCTTCTTTTTTTTCTTTTTCTTCCCTTCTTTTGTTGGATAGTGGAGGGCAAGAAAGTAATAAACTATATAGCCTTTCAATCGCAATAGCCTTAAGAGATGGAGTGGGAGGGACCACTGTATACATATACACTTACACACAAACACACACACACACATACATATGCAAATTGTTATTACATTATACACATGATTATATGTACATTACATTGCCCATATGAAAGTAGCGTTTGGAAGGAGAGAAAAAGCTCCCGTTGACTTTTTTCAATCCCGAAATCTATCCGTAGGAGCCCAATATACACCACATGTGTATGATAGGCATGGCGAAGGAAAAAAGAAGCTGAAGAGGACAAGTCTGGTTCAGTGACAATACAGTAAAAACCATTTGACAAGAAGTGATATTGAGTTTAATATAAGAGAGAGTAGCTGCCCATCTTATGAAAACTATTAATCTAGTTAGCAAGGTTTAAGCCAGACCGTCATAAAATTATCATAAGACAATTATTGTACTTCATTAATACCACTCAATTTAAAAAATAATGTTGAGGTAACAAACTTCTTTTAATTGAACTCCATGACTATCGTAAGGGTCATTACTTTCAACCACAAATTAAGTTACACAACATCTATGAAGTGTATAGTGTTATTGCCGTTTTTCTCTCTCTTTTTTTTTAATAAACTATCTAACTTCATATGATATACATTATCCAATTTAAATCATATGATTATGATTAATAAACCTACTTAATCTCCCCCACAAGACATAGAAATCTACAAAAGTCGAAGTTTGATAGGTGACTATGGTTGCGTAACTTCGATCCTTAATCATTGACAACGGGGTTAGTTTCTAATACAGGACAAACCGCAAACTAAAAAAAAAAAAAAAATCAATTCGCCCAGTCAATGAACCTTGAGTAAAATAGTAAAAGGATTTGTGTATATATGTTGGACCCCACAGGCTAGAAAAAAGTTGCTCAATATCTATGGTAGCCTCTAATTTTGCATCTTCCTTTTCAAAACAGTTTACATCACCTAGTCAAGTGGTAGTGGAGTGCGTTCCGTACACAATATTTGCCTTCAGCATTTTATTCCGTGTATTACCTTCTCAACGATAAATTATTTAAAAAATCAAAGCGCCGTAATCATTATAAATAATTAATATTTAAATAATTTATTAATATTAATTATATTTTAAATTTTTCATCTATTATTTTTTAATAAATTTCAACTTATTTAAATAATTAAAATATTATTAAAATAATTAATATTGATAATTCAAATAAATATTAATTTTTTATTAAACAAGTATATCACATAAATATAATGACGTGATACATTTAACCTATTGGATAATTTCTCCTGTTCAACTGGCCATATCTACATGAGAGCATAAAAAGAGCAAATTTGAGACTTCTTGTGGGTCCTTCACCTCCCAACTAGTCCCCAATATTTGATTAATGTATGGCCCTTCTGCAGTTTTTTTTTTTTTGGAGACTAGTCCCCAGTATATTTTTAGCCAAAAAAAAAAAAGGGAGATAATCTTGTGGAGCATTACATTTTGGTATTGTTCTAGCACGGCAAGTAATCATATCAAGTTCACAATCAACCAATTCAAATTTTGTATGTAGGTGTATGTCGTTTAAGGTTTGCAAGCTTGATGTTCTAGTTTACAATTCCAACATTTATAGTTCACAAATAATCATATCAATTTCTTAATCGCATGCCAATATCCCTTCTTAAAAGTTGCTAATTTAATTATTCTGATTTCTTGGGATCTAGCTGTCAATACTTGCTTAGAATATAGTTAAGACTTGTGAGAATGGAACAAAAATAAATAAATTAATAAATTGGAGCATAAAGCAGGATGAACTATAGATAATTTATTCCAAAGCTAAAATTTAAAAGGATATAAAGCACAAACAGCTATATATAAGTGGGAGACTTCACAAGTAGCTTCTTTCTTTTCTTATTGTTGTTGTTATCATTATTACTATAGCTTTTTTTTTTTTTTAAATGCGGGGAGTTTTAAATTTTTATATCTTGCGGTAAATTTTATTTTGTGTTAAAAGAGTTAATTGTGAATTTTATTGTAAAACTACGTATTATTTTCATTACTATCATTTTTTTGGGTCGAAGAATTCTTAAATACCTATCTTACAATTATAAAAGAAAGTGATAAGTGCATATTTTCTTGTTATTTAGTTTCAATTCTCTTATGATTTACTATTAGTTTCTTAAGATTCTTAAAGTAATTTTGTTTGTTTTGCAATTGTTAGGTGTTTTGAAATCTAGTGGATGATTTGGCGGTAAAATGGATAAATTTAGAGAAGTTTTGGACAACTTAAAGTAGAACAACATGTAAAAAGATGAAAAAACAGAGTTTTTAGACCAAACACCCGAGAATGGGTGCCACAATGCTAATATGTGGGCACCGCGGTGCCCATTGCTGTATTTTGGCCATACTTGGACCCATGGGTGGGTGCCTCTAGGGCCTGTGGTACCAAGTTAGTGCCCCAGCCCTCACCCATGGTCGCCCTAGCACCCACGACACAAAAATTGAAAAAAAATCTCGTCCAATTCTGCGGTGCTAGGAGCTGAGTGTTGCGGCGCCTACACTCGATTTTGGTTTAAAATTTGAAATTAAGATTTGAATTTTACTCTTTTGATCCCATCATTTGGAGGTTATAAATAAATCATTCAAGGGAAACTTTATGGTGTTTTTATTAGTTTTAGGAGACGAGAGAGGGAAAAATTATGGCTTGGAGAGGATCGTCTGCATAAATATCTTTGAAAATCACCATTACACTTCTTCTTTTTCTTCTTTATCTTGGATTCATTATGTTTATAATTAGTGTTTATGTGTTTTTTTCTATTATGTTAGGCTAGAATTTCTTTTTGATTGAAAGAGATTTTAAAACCTTACACATTGCAACATGATTAATTTTGAGATATTATTTTTCAATTTTTTAATTAAGATTGTATTTGTTTTTTTTCATAATTCTTGTTCGTGATTATTTTCTTGTTTTATTTAGGCGAGCATATAAAATATGATTTCATTATTTTCTACTGCTAGATTAAGAGTCTTAATTCATAATTATTTTGATTTTCTTTTCATTAGTAGCAGTTATGGTTATTGATTATGAGATATTTTTATATGATTACATGTAAAACATAACCTAAATTAAATAGATCAAGCTTCTATGTTTGTTGCTTAGATTATCCTATTTTTCTCATCTTAATGCTTTAGTTGAATTAAATTTAGAGAGCTTGTTCTAAGTTGTTTGATGGGAAGGGATTTAGATAAAAAACTTTTTTGGTCTAATAACGCAGTAAAGAAAGATTGTGATAACAGAGCTTGTTGTTATCTACAGTTACTGGTTTCAATAGAAAATTGAGAATAATATCTTAATTAATTATGTGTCATTGTCTAGTGGTAGAGATTGATTTTTTGAACAAGCTTTCTTGTTAATAGTTTTGTCTTATTTACGTTTTGTTATTTAATTTACTAGCATAATTTGTTAAAAGCACTCCTTTTATATTATTGTTTGAGCTTTGTTTAGAGTTATTTAGTTAGCATCAGTAATAAATTAATTAGATTTAATCATTGTGAGATCGAACACCACTCACACTATATTCATTCTAAATATCAGTAAGGTTTAAATTTGATATGGTAACGAAAAAAAGCATGCATACATGGGGAAATCTGAGACAAATTTTGATCAAGAGATTTTTCCTCTAAATCAATAAAATTTTATGGCAGTAAACTTTAGGCTCGTTTGGTGCAATTTTTAAGCCAAAAAATTTGAATTAAGTTTGAAATGAGCTATGAAATAAACCTTGTATTTGGTATTTAAGTTTGAGTTAGAGAATTTCATTTTGAGTTAAAAGAGTTTGGATGATAAAAGTTAGGTTTAAACTTGTATTGGAAATTATATTTTCCTTTACTTTTTTTTTTTGTAGAGGTTGATGTTTTTTTTTTTTTTTTTTGTATAAGAAAAAATTCATGAATAATATTTTTAGTCTAAAATACTATGTAAATCATAAACTAAAAAACTTGAAATGGAATTATGAACCAAGTGATAGGTTGAGTTTAAACTCAATTTTTTGAACTTTAAATCCAAACGAGGACTTTAGCTTTTGGCCAGATTCCAAGTTTCAATAAGTCACCATCTTTCAGTGTCAAATATCTTTGTTTCAGCCAAGTGGGCCCCCACAAGAATAGGGCCATTTATAAGCAGTGGTCAAGATCACATGCTTTCTCGCAATGCATGTTCTTTATATACTAATAACAATATTATTAAACACCAGTATTGTGTGATAAGATTGAGGTTTTGAACCATTAGTTACATAAGAATCTTAATTATTAACAAAGAGTATAAAAAAATTACACTTCTTCTAATATCTGGCAGTGCACGTTTCTTTCTCTCCCTCTCTCCCTTATATGGGTTATATCGAGCTCTCTTGTGGACTGTGTCAATCCGTTTTATAGATTGTTCAGCTAGATTAAAAGACTGTCAAACAACTTAGTACTCCTAAAAAATTAATGAAACTTGATGAATATTTGATGATTTAAAATTATTTCTTATCGTTAAGGTATTTTATGAATAAACACGGAAGGTGACAATTTAGGTTTGCGTGTGCCTACCTCACGACCATTGCTTTTAATGAGAGGTCCTTCTTGCCTAGACTGACTAGTGGCTAGCAATGGATTGAATATCATATCGCATAACTCCTAAGTTCTGTTTGCTTCCTTTTGGTTCGGCGTCTCATTCTCTGCCTATTTGAGTAATAACCATGGCTTTAATTATTTCTTTGGCTATAATCATATAAGAAGTCTTTTTTACTCATTTTATAGACTGGTCATTACATCACATATGTCCATACAGTCAACATCTGAGGATTATAATTTATAATTTATAGATTACACATAGCATAATTACATATGATGACATAAAATGGTTCACATGTATGCTTAACATGTTGGACTATCACAATTTTGGATTAACAATAAGAGACCATTTGGCCGTTTTATGATTTATAATAGTTAAATCTGCTTAATGTTACGTTAAAATAATAATATAAAAAGGCATGAAGATCAGATAGCTTCTAACATAAATTTGATTACTGAAATAATGAGTCTATTGGTAACCATTTTTATGATCCCTACGTTAGAAATCTCCAATTTCTTTTTTAGGAAAGAAGATGTATTCAGATCTTTTTGTTTGATAAATCCAACAGTATCAACTGCATGCTTTTTGTTCTGTTTAGACCTCGTTTGGTGAACATATTGTATTTGTATTACGTTTGAATGTAATGCATTGAATGTAATTTGTATTTGAAAGAAAAGTATTAGCATTATATTTGAATGCAACGTGTATTTGGATAAAAAGTATTTGAATTATATTTTAATAATAAATATGTGATGTGATGGGTAAAAGTAGAGAGAGAGAATATATGATATAATTAATAAAAGTAATAAAAAAATAAAATAATAAATAATGATTGTGTTGAATTTAAAATATGATATAATTGATATTTGAATGAAATATTTTTATATTTTAAAAAAAATATATATTATATTTAAATATAATAATAAAAAAAAGCTTGTACTTATATAATGAAAAAAAAAAAAAATCTTGTACTTCTGTTTTAATGTAATGCTCTTAGAATAAGAATAAAATGGTGTTTCTTTTTCTTTTTCTTTTTTTTTTGACTTTTTTTTTTCTTGGAAAGGGGTTTTAGATAGTGGATGGCACAAGCCTGCCGAGCTGTTGTTTGAGGCACTATAAATAAGGGTTGGAATCTATTTGACTTTTAAGGTGACACATCGACTTTTTCCAGTGTTTTTATGTGAACATATCATTTTCTTCTCAGTGTGGCTGGTACACTGTAGGACCCCACACATCTGTTACAACCTGCAAATTTCCAATGGCTGAATTTAAAGCACTTTTCACAAGAGAATACCAATCCCACTAAAATATTATCATAACCACCTCATGCCAACCAACCCAAAAAAAAAAAAAAAGAAGTGAAATTAAGGTCAATGATATGGGCTCGGACAAGTCATGCCAGTGCCTCGTAAGCTTCAGTTGCCAAAACAATTGCCACGTTGTAACACTGCCAACCCCAAGTAAGGGCTCGTTTGGATCTTATTTTAAAGACATTTTTCTTAGAAAAAAGTTATTTTAAAAAATATGTTAAAAAAACTTATTTAGAGCGAAAAAATATAAAATTATAAAAATTTATTTAAAAAAAAATCAATATAGATATTGTTTCGTTTTTCTTGAAATTTTATGTAATTTAAAAAAAAATCATCTTATTTAGATTTATATACGCAAAGTTATAAATTTTTAAAATTTGAAGTTTACTGTAGCGTTTTGAAAATATAAATAATCAAAAGTGATAGTGTGGTGACGATATAAATTATAAAAAAAAAATCTTATTTGAATTTATATGCGTAAAGTTATGGATTTTTAAAATTTAAAATTTATTGTAGCGTTTTGAAGATATAAATAGTGAAAAGTGATAGTGTAGTAAAAAAAAGTTGTTTTGAAGTTTTTTTTTAGCCCTTCAAACACCCCTAAATCTAGGACAATTTTAAAATAAGGCTTTAAAAAATTAATAAGTAAATATCTGAATTTTATACAAAAATCAATTGTCTATTTAAAAATTTTATTTATGGTATATTGAGATGCAAATTATTAATTACACATTTCTATTCAAGCTTGTAATTTTTATTTTCCAATACCGTATTCATTTTATTTTTCTTTATAAGAAAATTTTGATATCACTATATTAGACATATTTGTTTCTGACTACGATTTAAAAGCCAAACAATTAATCAGCACAACACAACAATAAGAAGAAATGAAATATATATTGTCAAATAAAAATAATAATAATCAATATATTGACCAAAAAAAGAAGGAAAAAAAGGATAGAACCTGGGGAGGAAAAAAAAAAAAAACTCACGGTTAAAATTTAAAAAAGTAATATAATTGCTTGAAAACTTGGTGTTACGGACGCTACAAAAGCCTCACTTCCCACTTGTTAAAGTTATTTTTTTTTAATTAGGAGGGAAAAAGATTTTTGGTATTAATAATTCTTATTTTGGTATCATATTTAAGAAAAAGAAAAAGGAACTAAAAAAATTTTCGTCAATTTATTTCAAATTCTTGGCTTCAATCCTTATTATTGTTTGTTGTTTACCGTCTATTGGATTTATTGCTTAAGTTAATGCCTATCTATTCTAATCAATGATGAAAACATATTGAATACTTAAACGCATTGACAAGGGGCTTCAGTCAATTTTTTCATTAATTGGGGTTCTGGGCAGATGCCCAAGTTACCTTGTGGTTGGACTGGCCCTGCATTAAAAAGGCATTATCAATGGGTGGATCCCATTATTTATAAAGGAAACTTATCTTTAAACAGCTCGAATAATTTATAAATTTAATCCAGAATAGAATGAAATTTTGAGTCAAAATTGATTAATTTAATTATAATTTTTATTGATTTAAAAAAAAAAAACTGAAACTAAAAGTTTGGGTTCGAGACTGCAAACCATGCAAACCAAACGGACGTTAGTGTTTATTTTTGGAAGCGTACCTCCAGTGTTTGTCTATATATTGGTGTTCCATTGTCATATTTATACATTGATCAAGCACTTTCTGCCACGTTTCATTCCACCACCGCATTTTCTATTTAGTCATTTTTTGCCATTTCTTAAAACAAAATAGAAACTTTTTAGATACTTCCCAAGTTTTGCTAGGTGGGGCTTGATTTGCAGTGATATTGTGTCAGTTGGGCAAACTTTGCAGCCTAGTAAGTTCATTTTGCAGATCAGAAAGATCCATCTTCTGCTAAAAGAGTATTTCTTATGAATAAAACAGAAGAGTAATCATCTTATCAGGAAAATCCACTATTACAACCAAGAAAAAAAGAACTCCAAGGTAAGTTTTTCATTTGAATGAACTTCTTATACATCTTTCGTACTTGTCAACTATAACAACTGTCTTTTTTCTTTTTTAGTGCAGTGAAATGAACATGGGAGATCATGGTCACGAAGCAAGTTTGGAAAAGAAAGAGATCGACGCGAGGAGAGACGACGACGACGTGGAAGAAAACAAAAACGACTACCTAGTGACCGATGCGAATCAGCCATGGATAAAGACGTTGACAGTGAGAGGAGTCATCGCAAGCATTGTGATTGGAAGTATCTACAGCATCATAGCCATGAAGCTGAACCTCACAACGGGGATGGTTCCTCAGTTGAACGTCTCCGCCGCTCTCCTCGCCTTTGTGTTCATCAGGACATGGAACAAAGTAGTTCAAAAGTTCGGTTACATATCGAAGCCCTTCACTCGACAAGAGAACACCATGATACAAACTTGTGCTGTGGCCTGCTATAGCATAGCAGTTGGAGGTTATTTTCAGCCAAAAAAGAAAAATTCTAATCCAATTTTTTTCTTTTTTTTCTCTCTTGTTATTAAAATCCAGTTTATGTTATATGAACTGCAGGGGGTTTTGCATCATATCTATTGGGACTAAACAAGAAGACATATGAGTTGTCAGGAGAGCACACAGTGGGAAACACTTTGAGTAGTACCAAGGAACCTGGTTTTGGTTGGATGACTGCTTTCCTTTTCTTGGTTTGCTTTGTTGGCCTTTTCGTCTTAATTCCACTCAGAAAGGTGGTTCAACTCTTAATTAATCTCCCTTTTTCTTATTATTATTATTATTCTTTTTCCCAAAGAAAGGAAAAAAAAAAAAAAAAGACATCTACAATTGCTTGCTGTCCCAAGAGGTTCAAGATGTGACATCAGCCTTTTGGGTTATCTAAATCTTGTTGCTCTTATTGAAGATTAGGGTAATGTTTGGTTAATAGGTTTGAGACTCAATTTTACATTTAGTTTGTTAGTTTATTTTAAGCTTTTTAATTCATGATTTACACAATATTTTATATTTAAAAATACTATTTACAATTTGTTTCTTATACAAAACAATTATGCTAACTACATGAAAAATTATAAGAAAGGACAATTTCTAATATAAGTTCAAATTTAATTTTTATTATTTAAATATTTTTAACTCAAAATAAAATTTTTTAAATCAAACTTGAACACCAAACACAAAGTTTATTTTATAATTTAATTCATTTTAAATATAACTTAAATTTTCTAGTTGGAACTTATAATTTAAACGAATCTAAAAGTTAAAATTAGTATAAAAAGCAGTCTTACGTTATTAAATTCTACAATTTAAGATAGGAGCACTAAATATCACAGTCGATTTTGTATTTTAACACGAACTTTATTTCCAATAATAACATGGGTGCATCCTATTTTATTAAATTTGATAGTACAGCAGGTAGTTTTAAATACAATGGTTAATAAAGAAAATCCTGACAAAAAGGATGAGGAAAAAGCCATCTTTTTTGTTCAGTGCTTATTCAAAGTCAAATAGGAACAACTTCAGTTACCTTCAAAATTGAAGCACATAATAATTGTGGTCTTATGGACATTCTCAATTATTGCTGGACAGATCATGATACTTGACATGAAGTTGCCTTACCCGAGTGGCTTGGCAACTGCAGTACTCATCAACGGTTTCCATAGTCGTGGGGATAAAATGGCCAAGTAAATATTTCACTTCAATGCTCTTTATATATAAATATAAATATATATATATATTTTGAAAGATCATACTAGAATCAAACTAAATTAAACTTATGATCATCAAACGGTAATATTCTTTAGGAAGCAAGTACGAGGTTTCTTGAAGTACTTCTCCTTCAGTTTCTTGTGGGGATTTTTCCAGTGGTTTTACAGTGCAAAAGCAGAAGAATGCGGGTTCTCGCAGTTCCCGACATTCGGATTGCAGGCTTGGAAGAACACGTAGGTTTTACATTATGCAAAATTTTCACAAACCACCCTATGAACTAATTCCTTTCAAAAATTTTTAGTCGTAACATTTTTGTAATGGAGAATTTCGCATCATTGCTTTCGCAGTTTCTACTTCGATTTCAGCACAACTTATGTGGGAGCGGGCATGATTTGTTCCCACCAAGTGAACTTGTCCTTGCTTCTTGGAGGTGTGCTCTCTTACGGAATAATGTGGCCTCTTATTTCTCAACTAAAAGGGCAATGGTTCCCTGAAAGTCTAGAGGAAAGTGACATGAAGAGTCTCTACGGTTACAAGGTCTCTCTTTAATTGCTTCCAATTTCAAGTCTTCTTTTTAATTTTCTTTCGCTGGAAACTCTCTGCTGCTAACTTTATGATTTTACTTTCTTGGCAGGCTTTTCTATCTGTAGCTCTAATTCTTGGTGATGGCCTTTACAATTTCGTCAAGATTTTAGCTGCCACGATCATCAACATCCTCGAAAGAATGAAGAACAATAACATGGGTAATATGAGCAAGCTTATAATTCCACATAAATAAAGGAAGAAGCTATGGAATATCCTTTTTTTTTTTTTGGTTGGAATGTTTTACGGTTCAATTTCAACCATTGGAAGATGAAAAGAAATGATCTAAGTCGTTGAATTTTTATTCAACTACAAGCTGAAAACCTTTTTCTCAACAATTGATATCATTTCGTTCTGTCATCCAGTAGTTGAATCATAAGCTTTGATTGCATGCTACATTTCAAAAAATTTTTTTTTCAGATGTACACGATAACTCAAAAATGATTTCATTGGTCATCACTATTAATTTTTAACCAATTACATATTTTACATATTAGGGTTTTTTTTTTAAGGAATAACTTTTATTATAATCTCTAAACTATAAACTCATTTTCACTTTATTCTCCAGAATTGCAAAACCGTTCGTTGTGTCCCTCGTCTACATAAAACCACTTCCTTTACTCTTTCTATATATTGATTTATCCATATATTGATTTAATAAAAATACTGACGTGACATTCTATTAAAATTAAATAAATATTTTAAAATATTAATCTTAATTTTAAAAAAGCAAATATTAATTTTTAATTAAAATTTTATTCTTAAAAACGATTGTTTTTCTCTTCTCTCTCCCTCCATTTTCTCCTGCCAGAAATCCGACAACCTCTCACCTTCTTCCTTTTCCTCTCTTCTCTCTTTTCTCTTCTTTCTTGGAGAGAAAGAAGATGGGAGATCACCTGATTTTTGGCTAGAGAAAATGAAGGAAGACAGAGGAGGTGAGAGAGAGAGAGAGGGAAACACAAACAATTTTTTAATAAAAAATTAATATTTTTTTTTAAACTAAAATTAATATTTTAAAATATTTATTTAATCTTTAATAGAATATCACGTCAACATTACCGTTATATCAATAAACAAAAGTGGTTGAAAGGGATAAAATGAGTGGTTTTATATAAATGAGGAAGCACAATAAATGATTCTGTAAATTCGCGAATAAAATAAAAATGAATCTATAGTCTAAAGGTAAAAATGAAATTAATCCTTTAGAACCATTTTTTACTCGTGAAGTTTTCTTCCCAGAGACACTACTAACTAAAGATTATTTTTTTCAAACCCACAGCCATAGAAAACAAGGAGAAACAAATCGATGAAAAGCAAAACGAGACCTTCCTCAGAGAAACCATCCCCATGTGGCTTGGAGTCGTAGGATACCTAATCCTATCTATCATCTCCATCATTGTGATCCCCATCATGTTCCCACAACTCAAATGGTACTACGTAGTTGTGGCCTACATGCTAGCGCCATCTCTTGCCTTCTGCAACGCCTATGGAGCTGGCCTTACCGACATAAACATGGCCTATAACTATGGCAAAGTGGCCCTCTTCATCCTAGCGGCACTCAGTGGGAAACAAAATGGAGTTGTGGCAGGGCTTGCTGGTTGTGGTGTCATCAAGTCTGTTGTCTCCGTGGCGTGCATTCTCATGCAGGACTTTAAAACTGCCCATCTCACTTTCACGTCACCAAGAGCAATGTTTGTAAGCCAAGTCATTGGCACAGCTTTAGGCTGCATGATAGCTCCACTCAGCTTTTTCTTGTTCTACAAGGCATTTGACGTGGGAAATCCATACGGGGAATTCAAAGCCCCTTACGCCTTGATCTACAGAAACATGGCTATTCTTGGAGTTCAGGGCTTTTCAGCTCTGCCACGCCATTGTCTTCAGCTCTTTTGGGGGTTCTTTGCCTTTGCTGCTGTGGTCAACATAGTGAAGGACTTTTCGCCCAAAAAGATCGGGAAATGGATGCCGCTCCCTATGGTTATGGGTGTGCCTTTCTTGGTCGGTGCTTACTTTACCATTGATATGTGTGTGGGGACCTTGGTTGTGTTTCTATGGCACAAGCTTAACACCAAGAAGGCTGACCTGATGGTTCCAGCTGTGGCATCTGGGCTGATTTGCGGAGAAGGGATGTGGATTCTTCCCTCTTCAGTTCTTGCCTTGGCCAAAGTAAAACCCCCCATCTGCATGAAATTCTTAGGGTCTTAAGAAAAGAAAAGAGGTATTTAACCTACCAAAAACAAGTTTCAGTAGTCACAAATCAGCCTTGCCAGGTTGACTAGGGATGACGTCTTAGAGATGTGCAAATGTTTTTGTGAACGAGATAAGACCAGACCGATAAAGTAAACAGAAGGGAAAAAAAAAAAAAAAAAAGATCGATACAAGTTGTTTTACCTTCTTTAACTCAATGATAATAAGGTTCTCTTTTGTCACTCTCCACAACTATGGCTGGCTAATTGCCAGCTCTCTTCTTCATGATTTCCCTTTCTCTTTTGGCATCTTTTTGGTCTTTGGTTGGTGGGGTTGATGGCGCTTTATTGAATTGAAGCAAAGGAAGCGCCACAATGTAGAAAGCTAAGGAAGAAGGATGGGATTGATCTCGAATATTCATCACCGACTTTTCCTTTCCTAAATCAAATTTTCCAATCTTATAGGCTACAATTCTACCTGGACCAACATGTCTCCTTCCCACTGACAACCAGCCCAAACCAGTGAGCAATTTAAGCCCACAAAATGGAATTGGAATATGAGATTCCCACGCCTATAGATCTCGAGAAAATGCCATTTGCTCGTCTAGACATCCATGTCGTTTACACTAACTGTCAACTAGTGAAAACGCAGTAAAAGGTGACTGGGAAATCCATAGGTCAGATCGGCCTATGCACCTCACAGATTGGAAGATTGAATTCAATTGATTCCAAAACTAAACAGAAATATAAGGAAGTGTAGAAAAAAAAAAAAATCATCTAAATAATTGAGGTGATAAAACAGCTGATACATAATGGAGAAGTACGGTCTCAAAATTGTAGAATATACAAAAATTTTATTTGAGCCAGAAAGCTCTATATATATTGTACATCAACTCAACAATGTCATGCCATTTGGTTAAATATTCAATTAGAGGGTGCGTGGGGAATCACCCTGTTATAATACCTGCAAGAACATCACTCTTGTTTCGAGCATAGATTTTATAGACCATGCGGATAGCGTCCAACCATCCATTAAGAGATTCCCATGAGTCGAAGACCTGAAGGATTAGATAGCAAATGCTTTAATTAAAAGAAAGTTACATATCGGCAAAAACAGACTGCAAACTGTTTGCGCATTTAAAAAATATGATATTTATAATGATTTGCTGAATAGTAAATGAGAAATTAAGAACAATTCTCTCCAATCATCTTGGAAGCCTGGGGAAAAAGAACGTCAATAGAAACATTACGAAGATTCAAATGACAAACGAAAACTCCTTGGAGAGAGAAATGGCAAAGGAAAATATAGAGAACTTGTAATTTTTCAAAAAAGATACAGGATTCGTGTATTTGTGCATGTGTGTGGGAAATTTTTTTATTTTTAATAGATGAGCAAAATTAATCAGCACTGATTGTCAACCTGATTAATATACATCGAAAAATTTTTTTTTTTCTTTTTTCTTCTTTTTTCCTTATGAAATTTGCACGATAACCAAAAAAAAAGAAGGTAAAATTAGATTTCCCAATATTACTTTGGAAGAGGATAAGAAATACAATCTCCATGCAGTAACTCTAGCGCTCATAACCGAGCACCTTAAGGAAACTAAATATAATATACCAAAGCAAGAGGTCTCTAGAGACACACCTCCAGATATAAGCACAATGAAGTCCAAACTTGGAACTCTAAATGCTATATCCTTAGAACTTTTAGAGCAGTGATTGATTCTTACCAAAAAGACAGTTCCATTAATTGTATCAATGCAGAGGCCTGCACCAGGTGGCAAGGTCAGATCAGCACATGGTTATACAAAAACTATATCTGGAACATCAACTTTTATAGCCCTTTTGTCAATCTTCATTATATCTGATCTACCAGAGAGGGTTGGGGATATTTGTCTCTGTTCACCTTTACTTATCTGGGGAGGTGGAAAAAGTGGAAGAATGAAGAGAAACCAGAAAAGGAACAAAGATTAAGCCAAAGAAGTAAAATGTGTGTTTGTGTGGTAAGATAAAGATGAGTCTGCACTAAAGCAGGTGGCGTATTGCAAATAATTTCTTCGCTTCAATTGGAAAGACTGCTCTGCTTTACCTGTTGGAGGCCTTCATGATTCGAAACAAATTGTGAACGTTTCCACTCATTATGTGGTGCAACTTGTTTACCCGCAGGTGGCGCAGTTAAATACCCAACTTTAAGATGCGGTGAGGGAAGCTGTAAAATATTTAGTTTTGTCAGTTACATCATGTTGGAATCCTCCACATATAGAAAAGGAATGAAGTAAAACACACACGACAACTGACATTTTTTATTGAGTTATTTAACTCAGTATTAATCATACCCATTAAAAAAAAAAGGTTGACTTAAAAAAGCAGTAGAGAATGCATGTATTTTAGAGCTACTGTAGCTAAAATAGAGCTACAAGCATCAAATTTTTTAACAAATGATTTGTAAATACACTTGGTCAATATTTGCTTGGTTAAACAAGATGTGCGTAGATTTGCTCGCATATCATTTACCAACTATATTTTAACAAGTAAATAATGACATCATTTGTATCTAAATTTGGTAAACAAGTTGGTGCTAGTAGCATTATACTACGCAGAAATTTATCGCTTAATCTCATTAGTGATCACGAAAGATTCTGATTCACCTAATTCTAGGGAAGCGATTTAAAGATTTCTAGGTTTCTCCTCTCCACCTTAAGCTGTTGCTTATTTTCCAGATTATTGAAAATTATCGCAACTTCACTGGCCTCAGAAGATAGATTTTCTATTCGTTAATCTGATTTTCTTTCCATCCATGCATCTCCTGTTTCTATTATATCTTGGATTCTTGCTGTTCTTGGTCACTAGTTACCGTTTCATTTAATCTCCATGTATAGATCACCAAATCCGCTTCTAGTAATATGGGAGTAAAACTTGACAGAACAAACTTGACACTTTAGGTGTATAATTTTTCGGTGCCTTCCCGTGAAACTCAAAATATTAGGAATGCATCACATGTGCACACTATCAGGTATATTATCAGAATACTATATAGATACATACATAAATAAATATATATATATATATGGGTTTTAAGATGACATTCCAGAAACAGTTCGGACAGAATAATTACCATGGAACGCACCAGCCCCAAGGCATTAGTGTAAACCTGCACATACACAAGAGGATGAACATTTAGAAAATAATAAAATCAAAGTATAACACTTTAAAGTGAAAATTAAGGAGACACAGTAAGAAAAATGAGAAACTAAAGTCAAAGTAATCGCTGTCCATTTAGGATTTTCAGAGTGAGTTTTAACTGGTGACGTCCAAATTGTTCCAATACTTAGTTGCAAAATGATTTCATTTCTTCTGCATTTAATGCAAAACGGGCACCTGCAATCGAGGTCAATAAAACCTATTTGGTTGGGAAAATAATAAAGGAAATTGAAGGAAAAGGAAACCAAATGTATTTACACTATAATTTGGTTTCAATGCATGAGCAGCTGCAATGTAGATAGCAGATTGGCTGTACAACTCATTAGGGGAAACATCCTTGGGACTGCCAGATCCCCCTGTTCGTAGAGTGTCTTCTGCTAATCCATACTGAAATTAAGACCAACATGTGTGAATAAGCTATGACAATTTAGAGTTTCTACTGCAAAAGAACAGTGCAAATGACATAAGAACAATGATCACGCTATCCTAGACTTTTAAGTAACAAACTAACCAGAACAGTTCCCAGGTTGTAAATTGCACGATGAAAATCAAACTGCAATTGAATAGCCGCACGGAACTGCAAAAATGTGCCCACAAGCCTAACTTAACTACCTCTTCAGACATACCTGGGGACTGTTTCAGTTCAATTGGACAGCTTTCTCATAGTTCTTTGTAGCCTGCAAAAACAATTAAGTGATCTCTGAGTTACATTCCCCTCAAGGACTCTTTGAAACATGAAAGACCAGATGTGAAAGTTTTGCAAAAAACTAAGGTGGTGTTTAGTATTGGTTTTGAAATGTTTTCTGTTTTCAAAAACATTGAAAATGAGAATGTTTTGAAAACTATGTTGAGATCATTTATGAAATTGTGTTTGGTTATGTTTTCTGAGTGTATATTCTGAAAAACATAAAAATAAAATTTTGTTTGGTTATATGTTTTGAATCTGTGTTGAGGTCATTACTGAAATTGTGTTTGGTTATATTTTCTGAGTGTATATTTTGAAAAACATAAAAATGAAATTTTGTTTGGTTATATATTTTGAAAACTCATTTTATAAGTGAGTATCTTATAAAAATATATTCATTTTTAATTTTAAAAAAATAATAAAAAATAAATTATTAGTCATAATTAAAAAATAAAAAACTTTGATGGTAGGTTTTGCAATAAGCGATAGGGGTGGAAGATATTGGTGGTCTGAGCTCTAAGTGGCAGTGATGGCTAGATTTAAGTCATAAGTCGATAGTCATCGTCGCGAGGGGACTGTTGGCATCGTCACTAACCCATGGTCATCAGCTTTCGTCAGAGATGGATGCCATTATTAGACATGATCACTGACGTTGTACAGACAGAAAGAGAAAGAGAAAGAGAGGAGATGGAGGGAGAAAACGAAAACAAAAAGTAAAAACAACTTTTTTTCGTTTTCAAAAAACAAAAAAAAAACAACATAGTTGAAAACAATAGTGGCGTTTGTTTTTGTTCTCGAGAATGATTTTCCATTTTCAAAAACACAGAAAATGAAAACGGTTTCAAAATAGCGTTTGTTTATTCAACGTTTTCAAAACCGTCACCAAGGTTATATATTCTGACCTGCTTCCACAAATCTTCTGCTTCCTTTGTACGGCCATGCATTTTTGCTCGATCGAGATTGCTATAGCCCAATTATAGAAAGCCTGGTCAGCAACACAACACATACAGTTAATTTTAGTTTGATCTTTATCAACGGATTATACTAATCTAAATTATGCATGCACATGCATTAATTTCATGATTCATTGCTGTCAGATTTTAAAGGTGTTCCATATTCAAAAATTATTACTCTTTGATCCATGATCCACCAGTTGTTTAATTCTTTGAGTACAGATTATAGCAAGCATAATGCTTCGAGCCTTATAGTAACTAACCAGATGAGATGATAAGTACACCAAGCGGAACAAGATAATGGTAACTCTTGGCAGCAAATTTAAGAACTCTTCGGCAAGAACGACCGTCCTCATCGACACCAGTTACGCTATTAATCAATTCCATTGCAGCATTGTTCTGCTCTGTGTGTTGTTGCTGAGGGCTTTCTTGACTGAATTGCAAGGAGGGGGAAATGAAGGATTTTTTTTTTCTCATTAATGAGCTAATTATTCTAAATTCTTGTCAGTTCCCAATTTTAATAGCAATTCACTTTGCTTAGAGTTATAGTAATGCTTTACTGCTCCCAAAATCACCAAAGCCTGGCACTAATTCATCAAACTACAAGCTATTTTTCCTGGTCTGCAACTAGCTCAAACTGAATGAGCCAGAATCGGCATTTTGACAAACGAGACTCCACGAATAACAAGAATACTCGATCAGCATCATAAACTCACTAGTAGGAAATTAGAGAAAAATTATGAAGGCAAAGCGTTAAAGATTCCAACCTCGAAACTCCTTACATTTCTCCAAGATAATAAATTTATACACCGAAAAGAAAACAATTATAAACCTTATCTTCGAAAATTTAGAATCTTGAACGTAACACCACCAACTAGTCCTACTAAATTTGTCTATCTGACATCCGACACCTATGATTCACTAAAAAAAAAATCGAAGCTTTAAGATCAAGATCATATAAAAAAAAAAAAATAGAAGAAGAAGAAGAACAAAAACAGGCAAAAGAAAAGGAAGTCATCAGAATTCGAGTGGAAACCGAAAAGGCGAACCTGTAAGGAGACGGCGTGTCATAAGCGCCGCTTCTTCCTTGGTCAGTTTTCAGTCTGTTGAGCAACTCTCTAATGGTGAACGTCCGATTCCCTTGGTCTTTCCTCAGCTCGGGATACACTACCTCAGAGCTCCGGCCGTCGTCATTGTATCGGATCGCGGCTTCTTTCGGACCGTCCGGATCGCGATCTGCGACGCCCGCCGTTCCGGTACTGCTTCGGCCAGCGGCTCTGAATTCGGGTTCGGGATCCGACTCCGGAACAGATTCTTCGATTTGCTCTTGCTTCTGCTCGTCGACGCCGTTTGGCAGCACTCGTTCGTCGGAGTTTCCGGACATTGTCGGAGAGAGAGCTCGGAAATGCATAAGAAAAGCAAAAAGGGCGAAGGAAAAGGGCAAATTTTCGTTTTAGTCCTTAAATTTTAAGGATTCTTTCACTTTGATCTCTAAATATTTAATTCTGATAATTTACTCCTTAAATGTTTAAAATTTTTAACAATTTTAGTCCCTAATACTGAAATTAATGTAAATAATTTGATATTTAATAAAGACAATCACAATATTAAACATAATAACAATATATTTAATAATTACTAACATATAATCAAAATATTTAATAAAGATAATCACATCCTTAAACATAATAACAATATATTTAAGAATTATCAACACATAATTAGTTTTGTAGAGCTTTAAAAACTCTTCATTAACTTTAGCTTCATGGAGGTTGCGTTAATTACAAAAAAAAAAAAAAGGACATTGATTTTTTGGAATTAGATATTAATTATTTTATACTTTTATTTTTTGAAAACTTAGAGGATAATTTAGGGATGGTCTAAAATCTGATGGATACTTTTTTGGGTCATCAAAAACACAAGAGCAAGCATTGAATTTAGCAAAAATAAAGGGTTACCTTTTATATTTTCCCTTTTTTTTATTGCAGGTTCATTACCAGATACAGTTAAAATTTGTAAATATTAAGAATGTAAAAAAAAAAAACGCATTTTTAAAATATTGACATATAAATATTAATTTTCAAAATTTTTTCCTTTAGAATATGATATTAAAATTAAAGTAATTTTAAAATAAAAATCTAAAGCATATATAGTAATGAACTATTTTTATAATTTTCACATGTAATTCTACCAAAATCAATTGTCCTAGCCTGAAATCACTTAATTAGTAATTAATAATAAATTTATTAAGTAAATAAATTATTTATTTCTTGTAAAAATATTACTTAGTAAACTTACTAGCAATTTTTTGTTTACCTAGTAATTTTTTTTCTTCAATATATTACTATTTATTTCATTTTATTTATTTACTATAAGAATTGTTCTCTTCCCCCTTCATTTACTTGAATAGGCTCTAGCCCTACTTGTCTCCTTATGGAGCTGGGCTGGCCCATATTTTCCTTTTTATCCTTGATCCTTTTTATAGATCCACTACCATGAAGACAGAATTGAAATATTTTGTCTAATTTTAATGTCCTAAATTATGTTAACTAATAATATTATTATATATCATTAAAAGAAATTAAATGTTGAGATATAAAAAATCATTTATAAAGCATTTCAAACTTTTTAAAATGATGTAACATAATATTATTAATTAGATATTATCTGAGAAACCAATTTTTGAATAGAAGATTTGAATCCAAGAAAACTACCCATCAACAATGAAATACTATTATAAAGTGTAGGAATCAAACAGTATAGTAATGAAAAATCTAAAAATTAATGTTAGTGGCAAATCAAAACTATCGTCACTCAATCCCTCTTTTTGAAAGTCACTTAGCAAACGCAAGATAAGGAGACTATGTTTTTTCAAGTCATATATTACTTAAAGATTCTTATTAAGCATTAAGCATTTCATATTAGTATTGAAATTGAATATCAAAATGGATCAGGATTATCCGAAAAAAAGGGAAATCCGAATTAAAAAAAAAAGAAAAAGGAAAAGATTAGATTTAAGAAACGTGAGTTATTCTTTAAAGAAAATCAAGATTCTACGAAATTATGAGTGCGAGTGTTTTTTTTTTTTTTTTAAATTTCGTGTCTCTAAAACCTAAAGCAGCGAGCCATTATTTTAGTCTTTTTTTGGTCTTTGAAAGCCTTTGATAAATTCTTTTGAGAATTGTTGTGGGAATTTTAATTTATTTGATTAATTTGATAAGAACCAAAAAAGAACTACTACGAGTGAAAAAAAAGGCAAGAGTAATGAGACTAATAAAGAGAAAAAAGCCAAATTATTTTGTGTGAAACACGAGTGTTGATTGAGCCATAATTCCAAGCGAAACACGTGAGGTTGTATTGTGAGGCCTCTTTTTTTTTTTTCTCTTCTTTTTTGACCTTATTTTGCAAAAATCATGTCAAACAGTATTCTAGAAATGGCTGATAAGAAGTTGTATATGTAGGCTTTGGTAGGAGAACTTAGGCAAATGATGAGAGTGGAATCGAAATAAGTTCTTGAACAATTAGTTAGGGTAGAGAACACACGGCAAGGGTAACAACAAATGGCTCCTAACATGCGTCGGAGGGAAAGAGCCCAACCGAGTAACAATGTGGAGGGGTACTACAGGGACAAGTTAGAGAAGGACGATGACCAAGCATCGGATGTCAACCATAGAAGACATGGAAGACCTAGAGAAGATATGAATTGGGAGCACAATGATATGGACGAAATTAAGTTGGAAATCCTGTTATTCCAAGGTAAAAACAATCTGGAAACCTACCTTGAATAGGAAAATAGGATGGAGTTGGTGTTTGATTGTCATAACTATTCCAAGGTGAAGAAGGCAAAATTAGTTGCTGTTGAATTCACTAACTATGCAATTCTTTGGTTGAATCAGTTAGTTTTGAACATAAGATAGAATAGAGAACATCCAATGGAAACATGGGAAGAGATGAAGATAGTGATGAGGAAGTGATTTGTGCTGAGCTCTTACTTTCAATGCTTGAACCAAAAGCTACGAAGTCTCACTCAAGGCAACTGTAGTGTGGAGGAATAATATAAGGAGATCGAGATTGCGATGATCCAAGCAAATGTAGAAAAGGATCGAGAAGCTACCATGACTAGGTTTTTAGTAGGGCTGAACCGAGAGATTTCCAACTTGGTGGAATTTCACCATAATGTGGAATCAGAGGATATGGTACACATGGCAATCAAGATTAAGCAATAGCTCAAAAGGAGGGGCAACACACACGTGAGCCAAAACTTGGGTACACCTCCTTGGGAACCAACTTTTGTGAAGAAAGATGAAAAGCCAGTCAAGATGTTTAAAACCGAGCCAAAACCAGAGTCATTGGGTAACTGTTCTCAAGGTAAATCTGATACCACCACTACTCAGAATCGTGACATTAAGTGTTTTAAATATCAATGCAGGAGTCACATAGCTAGCCAATGTCTGAATAAGAAAGTCATCGTGATGAAGTGCTATTGTCTTTTCGAATTGGCCATACACGGATGAGGTGTTGTGTGATGTAATACTGATATAGGCAAGACATTTACTGCTAGGCTAACCATGGCAGTTTGATAAGCGTGTCAAAGATTATAGTTACACAAACAAGTACTCATTCATGCTTGATAAATGACTAATCACTCTTGTATTGTTAGCTCTGAATCAAGTTTATGAAGATCAAGTAAGGTTACAAAAAGAGAGTGAACAAAAGAAAATGAGTGAAAAAGAGAGCGAACAAAAAAAAAAAGTGAAACAAACTGTGAAAAAGAGAGAGGCCAAGAAAAGTGAGCATAAAAAAAAAAAAGAGAAGAGTGTTACGACCATTAAGAAAAAATCAGAGAGAAAATAAAAGAATTTCTATGTAAAAGCTACTGAAATTAAAATAGCATTGTTTCAAACTAGATAATGATTGTACTTTTATATAAAGAGGCGTTTTTTAACACTAACCAACTTAAATTTTAAATGATCTTTTTCTTAGGGGCTAATAAACGTGAATAGTAGGAGAGGATTTCTAAAGTTTAAATTTTAAAGATTAGATTTAGGTTTTTCAAATTTTAAAATTTCAGGAAGATTTAATAACTTTAAATTTTAAATTTTCAAAATTTTTTTGTTCTTTGAATTTTGGATTGTAATTTTCAGCCTATTTATAGGCGTTTTTTATATGAATAAAAGATATAGAAGTTTGTTCAGAATAGTGAGAGTGATTCATTTTAACTCTTCGAGAACTTTTCGAACTTATTAAAATTTTTTTATGTAACATTTATCCTTGACTTATCAATTAGTTTTTCTATTACTGATTGTGATGTCTTCATTATACCAAGAGTCTTACCTCTTTATAGGTAACGGGTTGTGATCATTCTATTCGAACCTCATTGTGGAACGAGGAATGAGGTTGATTGCTAAGAAAAAAAGTTTAAGGACTAAATTGTCAAATTTAAAAGTTAAGAGGCATTCATATAAATAAATATAAATTTTTGTGACTAACTACTTAATTTATTTTAATTTATTATAATCGTTTGATTTATATCACATATATAAAATAACGACAACCTCCCGGTAAATATTTGAGTAATCATTCAAAATACATTGACACGCGTGTGTTTTTTTTTTTTTTAATTTTCCTTTGCTATTATTTATATCAATTGCCACAATGCCTTCCGGTTGAAAGTACTAATATTGCTGAGTTTTGCTTAAGAGAAAGTTGAAGTGACGTGGTGAGATAGAAAGAAAACTTATTAAAAAGCACACACTTGTTATTAAGTAAGCCCTATCTTTTCTTCTTGTCCTGCATTTAGTGCAAAGAGTATTATTAACAACACATCAAATCCATTAGGGGAAAACATCAAATCCATAAGAAAAATCAAAATCAAAATCAAAATCAAATCCACAAGAAAAATAAAACAAAAAACATCAAATCCATAAGTACGTGGAGGATATTAGTTAAAAAAATAACAAAAAAATCAAATCCATATTGTGTAAATAATTAATACGTACAGTTTAGCACATATACAATATATAGAAGAACAAAGTCAAAAGTGCAATATACCATGATATCATGCACTAGATTTGTCATAAAGTCATTTTAGTAATTTTCTTAGGGTAAGAGGATCATGCAATGTTTTGTACTGGTGCGTAGTGACGTTTTATGTACACGTTTAATTTGTAATAGCTTCCGTTGAAGAGAATATACTTTGACTGGCATTTATCAAATACATGCATATAAATAATATATAATTATATATTTTTACTGCAATATGCCCCCACCACTACTGTAAAAGCAGTTTGGTTCATCGTTCATGCAATCATGTTATGTTTCTTACTTATTGTCTTTATAATTATATATAAATGGTGATTTGTCTTTAGAATAAGCGTCTATATGCATTATTCTGATCATCACCGTAATTTTGCATTTACCATGAAAGCTGTCATACATAAACCAATAGCATGGATATTATCTTTTATGGCCATATATAAATTAAACATATATAGTTTATAAAAATTAATATTTAAATTGACTTTGTTTAAAATATATCTGACACACTTGATTTTTGATGATTTTGGTGATCCAAATGCATTTGACATATACATATATATATTTTCCCCAGATATATAAATATATTTGCAGGTTGCATGATTAGTAATGGAGTACAAAGAATGTCGGTAAATTACGCAACCTAGCAAAAACCTTCATAACTCTTTCCATATAAAACAAAACGTCAAAAAAATAATGATATATCTTTTTATTTTTATTTTGGAAAACAGCAACGAACAACAAAAACAATAGGGAGTCATTCATATGTGGCTTAATGGGCGTGGCGTTTAATCTGCGATGAGAGCATTACTCAACTCCTGGATTTTCTCGTCAAGTCTAGACGTACTATCATGATCTGAGACGTGGTGCTCCTCATTCATCCGATGATGAATCTCATTAAGCTGGCGAATCTCAGGAAGCGTGAATTTCTTTGTCTTATTCTTGACTCGACAAAGAACCCAATCCTGAAAATCCAAAACCAAAATCTGAACAAGAGAATGTTAACTATCTAGCACGTGTTTAGTGTTACCCATCCATTTTCCAAAAGTTATTGTTTAGTTTGGATTGGTCTTTCGTAAAAGCGGAATATTTTTGGAATCTTGTGTGGAATGGAACATTAGTTTTTATTTTATAGCGTGTTTAGTACATGTATTTATTTTACATTACATTTAAATATAAAAATATTTTATTTAAATATCAATCATATTACATTTTAAATCCAATACAATCACTATTTATTCTTTTACTTTTTCTATTACTTTCATTAATCACATCATATATTCTCTTTTTCACTCTTTTTTTATCTCTATTTTTACCCATCACATCACATATTTATTATTAAAATATAATTCAAATACTTTTCACCCAAACACACATTGTATTCAAATACAATGTTAATACTTTTCCTTCAAATACAAATTGTATTCAATGCATTGCATTTACAATGCAATGTAAATACAATGCATTCACCAAACGGAGTATTATTTTATTTTTGGGACAATTCGGACAAACCCCTAACTAGTGTAGAATAATTCTAATGCTGACTGTGCTCGATAGAGACGGGGGGTTAAAATAAGAGCCAACTGAAGGCAAAATTCAATAATGAAACTTAATTAAGCACTTACATTTTCAAAAATAAAAAATAAAAAAGTAATAAAAAAAACAACTTACCTTTTCAACAGTCCCCTGCAGCCTATACTCATGCATAATCCACCCCTTCTGGAAATCTTCTAGAGATCCCTCCGCCTCAAATCTTAGAGTCGTCTTTGAAGCTTTTCCGTTGCAAATAGTCTTGTCACAATTTTTGTTCTTCCAACAGTATCCCCTCACTGATTTCCTACTAATTCCTTTCCCAGAAGACGATTTTTTTGTCTGGACAAAGTAGTATCTCACCTTATCTTCCGTGTATGTTTTGTGATCCCCTAGGAGACAAGCACAATTTCGAAGCAAACAAAAAAAAAAAAAAAGGTTTTGTTCATGAGATAAATACAAACCCATGCACGTATACGAAGAAATAACATCATACAAATATGAATCATAAAGTACGTAAAAGAAATGTGCAAAACTTATGCATACTTACAATGTAGATTCCATGGTTCGATTCCGTAGATGTCGACTTCGTCTTCAATAATGAACCTTGTACTAGGACTCTTTTTTTTATTTTTATTTTTTGAAGGAGGACTCTCATTTTTTGGGATCAGATAATACTTTACCAGCTCGTCATCACTAGGCTGAAACCTAAATCCAGGGGAAACGTTGATACATTGAGAACCATCAAGCGAAAAGGAGCTGGGTGATATGTCGGACATTATTTTTTCTTTCCAGACAAAACTCCACAGAAAGAAATTGAAAGAAAAGAAAGAAGATGAGATAGTAATTGAATCAAGTAAAGACGGCTTTTAAACACAGAGCAACACATTGACAAGTTAGTGACCAAACCCAAACCTCTTTGATTTGGGTTTAGTAAAAGAACTAATAACAAGATTTTGTTTGATTATCTTCGCCGTTCATAGTCCAATTGAAAAGTTTCTTTTTAATTCTTCGATTAAAATAATCCAGTTGTGACCAGCTATAGGCAAAACTGGTGAAGTCATGAATTTAAAATATATATATATATATATATCCGTCTTTTATTCCTCCTCTTTCTTATGCCAATTAAAGAGAATCAAATTCACACAAGGATTCTCCTCTCACTTGATAATAAGCCAGCTACAGAGGATTAAAAAACTGCGCGTCTATATTTTGAAAGACACTACAGTTTTTTGTTTAACAAAGAGACCATTAATATTGTGTTACCCTAGGCTTTTAATTTCTTATTTTACGCTTATGATAAATTGGAATCACTGTATAATGTGCATGTATAACCCAATTGTAGTGATCCTGATTCATAAGTTACATCGGTCTCGTCTCACCAGAACAAACAAACAGGGGGTTTTGTGACAACGAAGAGTCATCGCAAAAAACAGAAATCACAAATGATAACAACATACATTCTTGAGTCTCTCTCTTGTATTGGGGTCTACATCTTTCCAAGCATCATAAAATGGCTCATATATATTCTTGGTGTGAATGCCGACTGCATTATCAAACCAAGGATTGTAGTCGCCAAGTGCCTTCAAAGTACCTTCGTCCTCATTAAATTTGAGGCTGATCTTTGCGTCCCTTGCCATCTTTATTGCGATTTCATAACCATTCGCCTTCCCTCGACCTCCACATCATTGAGGTGCGGCATCCGATGCTGTAAACACAAATTAAATAGAATTTTTTATCATGTTTACTGATTATACAATACTAATTTAATAAATTTAACAAATTTTTAATTAGGTTGTTGTAGCATACCAAACTCAGAGTGTGAGGTAGAGGCTGCATTGCCCCTGAAGAATCAACTCAAGTAACGACTAGATTAGACATAATTGCTTATTAACAAATTAAAATTAGTTTAATATCATATTTACGTCTATAAATACTATACATAAATGTTTTTTTATGATATTAAATTACACGTAGCATAATTACATATGATGACATAAAATGGTTCACATGTATGCTTAACATGTTGGACTATCACAATTTTGGATTGATAATTAGAGACCATTTGGTCTTCACTCCAATTAAAATCACAACAAAATAATAATATAAAAAAGGTATGAAGACAATTTCTAATATAAATTTGATTGCTGAATAAAAGAGTCTATTTGTAACTATTTCTATAATCCTTACCGTAAAAATCTCTTTTTTTTTTTTTTTAAGAAAGAAGATGTATTCAGATCTTTTTGTTTGTGTATATTATATTTATCTGTGTATATAATAAATCGAACAGTATCAACTGCATGCTTTTTGTTCTGTTTAGTTCTGTTATAATGTAATGCTCTTAGAGTAAGAATAAAATGATGTTTCTTTTTTTTTTTTTTTTGTCTTTGTCTTTGTTTTTATTTATTATTATTATTATTTTTTTTTTTTGGAAAAGTGGTTTTAGACAATGGATGAAACTAGGCTGCCTGGATTTATGTTTGAGGCACTACACCTTACATGCCTTATTACAACCTGCAAATTTCCAATGGTTGAATTTAAAGCACTTTTCACGAGAGAATATCAATCCCACTAAAATATTATCATAACCACCTCATGCAAAGGGGCAAAAAAAAAAAAACAAAAACAAAAACAAAAATAAAAAGAAGTGAAATTAAGGTCAATGATATGGGGTGAAACAAGTCATGCCAATACCCTAGTAAGCTTCAATTGCCACGACAATTGCTACGTTAAAACAGTGCCAATCCAAGTAAATCTGGGACAATTTTAAAATGAGGCTTTAAAAAAAATTATTAAATATCTGAATTTTATTAAAAAAATAATTGTCTATTTAAAAATTTTATTTATCGTATATTGAGATGCAAATTATTAATTAAACATTTATGTTCAAGCTTATAATTTTTTTTCCAATACAGTATTCATTTTATTTTTCTTTATATCCCTTACATTAGTTGTAAGAAAATTTTTAGGAGATCTTTTTTTGAGATTGAATCAAATAATCAATTCTTTTTTTTTTTTCAAATTTTGATATCACTATATTAGACATATTTGTTTGTGACTACGATTTAAAAGCCAAACAATTATTCAGCACAACACAACAATAAGAAGAAATGAAATAGATATTGTCAAATAAAAATAATAATAATCAGTATATTGACCAAAAAAAAAGAAGAAGAAAAAAAGGACATAACCTGGGGAAAAAAAAAACCTCACGGTTTAACTTTAAAAAGTAATATAATTGCTTGAAAACTTGGCGGCACGGACACTACAAAAGCCTCGCAACCCACTTGTTAAAGTTTTTTTTTTTTATTAAGAGGGAAAAAGATTTTTGGTATTAATAATTCTTTTTTTGGTATCATTTTTTTATTGAAAGAAAAAGAACTAAAAAATTTTGCAATCGATTTATTTTAAATTCTCGGCGTCAATGCTAATTAATTATTGTTTTGTTGTTTACTGTATATTGAATTTATTGCTTAAGTTAATATCTATCTATTCTAATCAATGATGAAAACATATTGAATACTTAAACGCAGGGGCTTCAATTAATTTTTGCATTAATTGGGAGTCTTTGGCGGTTGTCGAAGTTGCATTGTGGTTGGGCTGCCTCTACATTAAAAAGGCGTCTTCAGTTGGATGGGTCCCATAACTTATAGATAAAGTCATCTTCTATTAATATTGTCGGTGTTTTTTTATACATTGCTGTTCCCTTGTCATATCTAAACATTGATCAACCACTTTCTGCCACGTTTGCCTTCCACCACGCCATTTTCTATGGAGTCACTTTTTGCCATTTATTAAAACAAAATGGAAACTTTTAAGAAACTTCTCAATTTTTGTTACGTGGGGTTTAATTTGCAGTGATTTTATGTCTGTTGGGTAAACTTTGCAGCCTAATAAGTTAACTTTGCAGATCAGGAAGATCCAGCTTCTGCTAAAAAAGCATTTCTTATCATTCATCAAAAGAAGACAGATAAAGCAAAAGAGTAATCAGCTTAACGGGAAAATCCACTATTACAATCAAGAAAAAAGGAAAGAAAAAAGAACTCCAAGGTGAGTTTTTCATATGAATGAACTTCTTATACATCTTTCGTACTTATCAAGTATAACAACTGTCTTTTTTCATTTTTTGTGCAATGAAATGAACATGGGAGATCATGGTCACGAAGCAAGTTTGGAAAAGAAAGAGATCGACGAGAGGAGAGACGACGACGATGACTTGGAAGAAAACATTAACGATTGCCAAGTGACCGATGCGAGTCAGCCATGGATAAAGCCGTTGACAGTGAGCGGAGTCACGGCAAGCATTGTGATTGGCAGTATCCACAGCATCACAGCCATGAAGCTGAACCTCACAACGGGGATGGTTCCTCATTTGAACGTCTCCGCCGCTCTCCTCGCCTTTGTGTTCATCAGGACATGGAACAAAGTGACTCAAAAGCTCGGTTACATATCGAAGCCCTTCACTCGAGAAGAAAACACCATGATACAAACTCGTGCTGTGGCCTGCTATAGCATAGCAGTTGGAGGTTATTTTCAGCCAAAAAATAAAAATAAAAAACAACTTCCTCTAATCCAATTTTTTTCATTTTTTCTTTCTTGTTATTAAAATCCAGTTTATGTTATATGAACTGCAGGGGGTTTTGCATCATATCTATTGGGACTAACAAGAAGACATATGAGTTGTCAGGACAGCACACAGTGGGAAACACTTTGAGTAGTACCAAGGAACCTGGTTTTGGTTGGATGACTGCTGTCCTTTTCTTGGTTTGCTTTGTTGGCCTTTTCATCTTAATCCCACTCAGAAAGGTAGTTCAACTCTTCATTAGTCTCATTTTTTTTCTTATTATTAATATTCTTTCTCCCAAAAAAAAAAACGATATCTACAATTATTGTCCCAAGAGGTTCAAGATGTGACATCAGCCTATTGGATTATTTAAATCTTGTTGCTATGTTATTGAAGTTTAGGGCTATGTTTCCATTATTTAAGTCTTTAACATTTTAATCATTGTTTGCATAGTATTTTAAATTCAAAAATACTGTTTATAAATTTTCTTATATAAAAAAAATGTATTAATTATATGAAAAAAATATAAGAAAGCACAATTTTTAATATAAGTTCAAATTTAATTTTTATCATCCAAATATTTCGAACTCAAAATGAAATTGTCTAACTCAATTTTGAACACCAAACACCATATTCATTTCATGATTCAACTCATTCCAAATGTAAATCAAATTTTTTAGTTCGAACTTATAATCGAAATAAACTCAAAAGCCAAAATCAGTATAAAATGCAGTCCTATCTTATTGAATTCTACAGTTTAAGGCAGGAGCACTAAATGTGGCAGTTGATATTGTATTTAAACACGAACTTTATTTCCGATAATAGCATGGGTACACCCTATTTTATTAAATTTGATAGTCCAGCGGGTAGTTTTAATTATAAATGTTAACAAAGAAGATCTTGACAAAAATGATGAGGAAAAAGTCATGCTTTTTGTTTAATACTTATTCATAGTCAAATAGGAACAACTTCAGTTACCTTGAAAATTGAAGCACATAACAAGTGTGGTCTTGTGGACATTCTCAATTATTGCTGGACAGATGATGATAGTTGACATGAAGTTGACTTACCCGAGTGGCTTGGCGACTGCATTACTCATCAACGGTTTCCATAGTCGTGGAGACAAAGTAGCTAAGTAAATATTTCACTTCAATGCTCTTTATAAATATATATATATATTTTGAAAGATCATATTAAAATCAAATTAATTTAAACTTATGATCATCAAACGTTAATATTCTTAGGAAGCAAGTACGAGGTTTCTTGAAGTACTTCTCCTTCAGTTTCTTGTGGGGATTTTTCAAGTGGTTTTACAGTGCAAAAGCAGAAGAATGCGGGTTCTCGCAGTTCCCGACATTCGGATTGCAGGCTTGGAAGAACACGTATGCAAAATTCTCACAAACCACCCTACGAACTAATTCCTTTAAAAAATTTTTAGTCGTAACATTTTTGTAATGGAGAATTTCGCATCATTACTTTCGCAGTTTCTACTTCGATTTCAGCGCGCACAACTTATGTGGGAGCAGGCGTGATTTGTTCCCACCAAGTGAACTTGTCCTTGCTTCTTGGAGCTGTGCTCTCATACGGAGTAATGTGGCCTCTTATTTCTCAACTAAAAGGGCAATGGTTCCCTGAAAGTCTAGAGGAAAGTGACATGAAGAGTCTCTACGGTTACAAGGTCTCTCTTTAATTGCTTCCAATTTTAAGTCTTCTTTTTAATTTCTCCTTTCCCTGGAAACTCACTGCTGCTAACTTTATAATTTTACCTTCTTGGCAGGCTTTCCTATCTGTAGCTCTAATTCTTGGTGATGGCCTTTACAATATCATCAAGATTTCAGCTGCCACGATCTTCAACATCCTCGAAAGAATGAAGAACAGTAACATGAATAATATGAGCAGCCGTATAATTCCCTATAATTATTGGAAGAAGCTATGGAACATCTTTTCTTTTTTTTTTTTTTGGTTGGAATGTTTTACAGCTCAATTTCAACCATTGGAAGATGAAAGGAAATGATCTAAGCTGTTGAATTTTTTTTCAACTAAAAGCTGAAAACTTTTTCTCAACAACTGAGATCATTTCGTTCTATCATCTAGTAGTTGAGCTCTGGGCTTTGATTGCATAGTACGATTCAAAAAAATTTTTTTTTTTTCAAATGTACATCGATAACTCTAAAATGGTTTCATTGGTCATTAATATTAATATTTAACCAATTACATATTTTTTATATTCAAGTATTTTTTAAGAGGATTAATTTTTATTTTCACTTTCAAACTATAAATTCATTTTTACTTTATCCTTTAAAATTGTAAAACCGTTTGTTGTGTCTCTCATTTCTATAAAATCATTTCTATAAAACCACTTATTTTTTTCTTTTCGTCCACTTTTGTCTATTGATTAAATAAAAATGCTGACATGACACTCCATTAAAAATTAAATAAATATTTTAAAATATTAATCTTAATTTAAAAAAAACAAATATTAATTTTTAATTTAAAATTTGTTTTAAAATGTTTGTTTTTCTCTCTCTCTCTCTTCCCCATGTTGTCTGGCCAAAAATCTGACAAGCTCTCACCTTCTTCTTTTCCATCTCTTCTCTTTTCCCAGAGAGGAAAAAGGTGGGAGGTCACCAGATTTTTGGCCGGAGAAAATGGAGCAAGTAAGAGAGAGAAAGAAAGAAACAAACATTTTTAAATACATTTTTTAATTAAAAATTAATATTTGTTTTTTTAACTAAGGTTAATATTTTAAAACATTTATTTAATCTTTAATAAAGTATCAAATTAGTATTTTCGTTAAATCAATAGACAGAAGTGGACATAAAGAGCAAAGTAAGTGATTTTATATACATAGAGATAAACATACAGTTTTGTAATTTCGAAAGTAAAGTGAAAATAGACCTATAGTTTAAAAGTAAAAATAAAATTAATACTTTTATAAATAGAATGTTCAGAACCATTTTTCACTTGTGACGTACTGGACTTTTTGGCATTTTTTCCTCCTAGAGACACTACTAACTTAAGATTTTTTTTTTTTTTCAAACCCACAACCATAGAAAGCAAGGAGAAACAAATCGAAGAAAAGCAAAACGAGATATTCCTCACAGAAACCATCCCCAAGTGGCTTGGAGTCGTAGGATACCTAATCCTATCTATCATCTCCATTATTGTGATCCCCATCATGTTCACACAACTCCAATGGTATTATGTAGTTGTGGCCTACATACTAGCGCCATCTCTTGCCTTCTGCAACGCCTATGGAGCTGGCCTTACCGACATAAACATGGCCTACAACTATGGCAAAGTGGCCCTCGTCATCCTAGCAGCACTCAGCGGGAAACAAAACGGAGTTGTGGCAGGGCTTGCTGGTTGTGGTGTCATCAAGTCTGTTGTCTCCGTGGCGTGCATTCTCATGCAAGACTTTAAAACTGCCCATCTCACTTTCACGTCACCAAGAGCAATGTTTGTGAGCCAAGTCATTGGCACAGCTTTGGGCTGCATGATAACTCCACCGCTTTTTCCTGTTCTACAAGGCATTTGACGTGGGAAATCCATACGGGGAATTCAAAGCCCCTTACGCATTGATCTACAGAAACATGGCTATTCTTGGAGTTCAGGGCTTCTCAGCTCTGCCACGCCATCGTCTTCAGCTCTGTTGGGATTTCTTTGCCTTTGCTGCTGTGGTCAACATAGTGAAGGACTTTTCACCCAAAAAGATCGGGAAATGGATGCCACTCCCTATGGTTATGGGTGTGCCTTTCTTGGTCGGTGCTTACTTTACCATTGATATGTGTGTGAGGACCTTGGTTGTGTTTCTATGGCACAAACTAAACACCAAGAAGGCTGACCCGATGGTTCCAGCTGTGGCATCTGGGCTGATTTGCGGAGAAGGGATGTGGATTCTTCCCTCTTCAGTTCTTGCCTTGGCCAAAGTAAAACCCCCCATCTGCATGAAACTCTTAGGGTCCTAAGAAAAGAAAAGAGGCATTTAACGTACCAAAAACAAGTCTCAGTAGTCACAAATCAGCCTTGCCAGGTTGAATAGGGATGACATCTTAGAGATGTGCAAATGTTTTTGTGAATGAGATAAGACCAGACCGATAAAGTAAACAGAAGGGAAAAAAAAAAAAAGAACGATGCAAGTTGTTATACCTTTTTTAACTCAATGATAATAAGGTTCTGTTTTGTCACTCTCCACAACTATGGCTGGCTAACTGCCGGCTCTCTTCTTCATGATTTCCCTTTCTCTTTTGGCATCTTTTTTGTCTTTGGTTGGTGGAGTTGTGGCGCTTTCTTGAATTGAAGCAAGGGAAGCGCCACAAAGTAGAAAGCTAAGGAAGAAGGATGGGATTGATCTCGAATATTCATCACCTACTTTTCCTTTATTACATCAAACTTTCCAATCTTATAGGCTATAATTCTACCTGGACCCACATGTCTCCTTCCTACTGACATCTAGCGCAAACCAGTGGGCAATTTAAGCCCACAAAATGGAATTGGAATATGAGATTCCCACGCCGATAGATCTCGAGAAAATGCCATTTGCACGTCTGGACATCCATGTCGTTTACACTAACTGTTAACTAGTGAAAACGCAGTAGAAGGTGACTGGGAAATCTATAGATCAGATCGGCCTATACACCTCACAGATTGGAAGATTGAATTCGTTTGATTCCAAAACTAAACGGAAATATAAGGAAATGTAAAGAAAAAAAATCATCTGAATAATTGAGGTGATAAAACAACTGATACATAATGGAGAAATACGGTCTCAAAATTGTGGAATATACAAAAATTTTATTTGAACAAGAAATCTCTATATATATTGTACACCAACTCAACAATGTTATGCCATTTGGTTAAATATTCAATTAGAGGGTGCGTGGGGAATCACCCTGTTATAATACCTGCAAGAACATCACTCTTGTTTCGAGCATAGATTGTATAGACTATGCGGATAGCATCCAACCATCCATCAAGAGATTCCCATGAGTCGGCGACCTGAAGGATTAGATAGCAAATGCTTTAATTAAAAGAAAATTACATATCAGAAAATACAGACTGCAAACTGTTTTCGCATTTAAAAAAATATGATATTTATAATGATTTGCTGAATAGTAAATGAGAAATTAAGTACAATTCTCTCTAATCATCTTTGAAGCTTGGGGAAAAAGAATGTCAATAGGAACATTAAGATTCAAACGACAAAGGAGAACTCCTTGGAGAGAGAAATGGCAAAGGAAAATATAGAGAACCTGTAATTTTTCAAAGAAGATACAGGATTTATGTATTTGTGCATGCGTGTGGTTTTTTATTTTTTATTTTTTTAAGAGCAAAATTACGGTCAACGCTGAAAAGGAGCATAGGCTAAATCAAATATGAGCAAAAGTAATCAGCACTGATTGTCAACTCGATTAATATACATCTAAACAGATTTTTTTTTCTTTTTTTTTTCTTTTTTCCTCATGTAATTTGCACGATAACCAAAAAAAAAAAAAAGGTAAAATTGGATTTCCTGATATTACTTTGGAAGAGAATAAGAAATATAATCTCCATGCAGCAACTCTAACGCTCATAATGCAGCACCTTAAGGAAACTAAATATACTACACCAAAGCAACAGAAGGTCTCTAAAGACACACCTCCAGATATAAGAACAATGAAGTCCAAACTTGGAAAGCTAAATGCCATATCCTTAAAACTTTTAGAGCAGTGATTTATTCTTACCAAAAAGACAGTTCCATGAATTGTGTCAATGCAGAGGCCTGCACCAGGTGGCAAGGTCAGATCAGCACATGCTGATACAGAAACTATATCTGGAACATCAACTTTTATAGCCCTTTTGTCAATCTTCATTGTATCTGATCTACCAGAGAGGGTTGAGGATATTTGTCTCTGTTCACCTTTACTTATCTGGGGAGGTGGAAAAAGTCGAATAATGTAGAGAAACCAGAAAAGGAACAAAGATTAAGCCAAAGAAGTAAAATGTGTGTTCGTGTAATAAGATAAAGATGAGTCTGCACTAAAGCAGGTGGTGTATTGCAAATAATTTCTTCGCTACAATTGGAAATACTGCTCTGCTTTACCTGTTGGAGGCCTTCATGGTTCAAAACAAATTGTGAACGTTTCCACTCATTATGTGGCGCTACTGGTTCATCCGCAGGTGGTGCAGTTAAATACCCAACTTTAAGATACGGTAAGGGAAGCTGTGAAAAATTTAGTTTTGTCAATTACATCATGTTGGAATCCTTTACACACAGAAAAGGAACGAAGCAAAATACACATGACAACTGATGTTTTTTATTGAGTTATTTAACTCAGTATTAATCATACCCATTAAAAACGGAAAAAAAAAAAAGTTGACTTCAAAAAACAGTAGAGAATGCATGTATTTTAGAGCTACTGCACCTAAAATAGAGCTACAAGCATCAAATTTTTTAACAAACAATTTGTAAATGCACTTGGTCAATATTTGCTTGGTTAAACAAGATGTGCATAAATAACTCGCATATCATTTACCAACTCCATTTTAACAAGTAAATAATGACATCATTGGTATCTAAATTTGGTAAACAATTTGGTGCTAGTAGCATTATTCTAAGGAGAAATTTATCGCTTAATCTAATTAGTGATCATGAAAGATCCTGATTCACCTAATTCTAGGGAAGCGATCTAAAGATTTCTAGGTTTTTCCTCTCCACATTAAGCTGTTGCTTATTTTCTAGATTATTGAGAATTATCGCAACTTCAATGGCCTCAGAAGATAGATTTTTCTATTCGTTAATTTGATTTTCTTTCCATCCATGCATCCCCTGTTCCTATTATTTCTTGGATTAACTGCTGTTCTTGGTCACTAGTTACCGTTCCATTTAATCTCAATGTGTAGATCACCAAATCCGCTTCTAGTAATATGGGGGTAAAACTTGATGGAACAAACTTGCGGTGTATAATTTTTGGGTGCCTTCCCGTGAAACTCAAAATATTAGTAATGCATCACATGTGCACACTATCAGGTATATTATAAAAATACTATATAAATACATACACACACACACACACATATATATATATATATGGGTTTTAAGATGAGATTCCAGAAACAGTTCTGACAGAATAATTACCATGGAACGCACCAGCCGCAAGGCACTAGTGTAAACCTGCACATACACAAGAGGATGAACACTTAGAAAATAATGAAATCAAAGTATAACACTTTAAAGTGAAAATTAAGGAGACACAGTAAGAAAAATGAGAAACTAAAGTCAAAGTAATTGCTGTCCATTTAGGATTTTCAGAGTGAGTTTTAACTGGTGACGTCCAAATTGTTCCAATACTTAGTTGGAAAATTATTTCATTTCTTCTGCATTTAATGCAAAACGGGCACCTGTAATCTAGGGCAATAAAACCTATTTGGTTGGGAAAATAATAAAGGAAATTGAAGGAAAAGGAAACCAAATGTATTTACACTATAATTTGGTTTCAATGCATGAGCAGCTGCAATGTAGATAGCAGATTGGCTGTACAACTCATTAGGCGAAACATCCTTGGGACTGCCAGATCCCCCTGTTCGTAGAGTGTCTTCTGCTAATCCATACTGAAATTAAGACCAACATGTGTGAATAAGCTATGATAATTTAGAGTTTCTACTGCAAAAGGACAGTGCAAATGACATAAGAACAATGATCATGCTATCCTAGACTTTTAAGTACAAACTAACCAGAACAGTTCCCAGGTTGTAAATTGCACGATGAAAATCAAACTGCAATTGAATAGCCGCACGAAACTGCAAAAAGAGAACCAAAAAGTGTGATGGTGAAAATTACATGACACATTTATTCTCGGGACAGACAATAAATACTGTTGGTGGTTTTCCTATGCATTCATCCTCATTTTACCCCGATGTTTCAAGAGAGTCGTACCTTGCTGATTGCAGTTCTTACAATTGTTTGCTTTTCCCGAGCAGGCACAATTGCGCTGAGTTCCTAAATTTTATAATTAAAATGAGATATAAAATCATACTTCCCAACACCAATAACAATACATTTAACAAAGAATAAAGCCATAGAGAGTTATATCCTTGATAAAAGGAATTTTTAATAACATTTTTGCTAAACAAGAAAAGGAAAAGAAAATCCCGGTTGATTCAAATTCTTTGCAGTATTTAAATTAAAATTACCTGCAGAGCAAGTCCCCAGTTGTTAAGTGCCTGCAATGTTTATCATATGGAGATAAGAGTTAATGCTTGGTATGCAACAAGAAAAAACGCAAATATTTTCCCTAGCCTTTCTCAAAAGATTAATTCATTGTCAATAGCATAAAAAGCAGGGAATTTTATAACAAAATCACAAAAGTTAAGGAAACAAGATAACTGTTTATAAAAAAATTAAATATTCTATGATAAGTCAGTACTCATACAATATGCGCCCACAAGCCTAACTTAACTATTTCTTCAGACATACCTGGGGACTGTTCCAGTTCAGTTGGACAGCTTTTTCATAGTTCTTTGTAGCCTGCAAAAACAATTAAATGATCTCTGAGTCACATTCCCCTCAAGGACTCTCCAAAACAAAAAAACCAAATGTGAAAGTTTAGCAAAAAATTAAAGTACCAAGGTTATATATTCTGACCTGCTTCCACAATTCTTCCGCCTCCTTTGTACGGCCACGCATTTTTGCTCGATCAGAGATTGCTATAGCCCAATTATAGAAAGCCTGGTCAGCAGCACAACACATACAGTTAATTTAAGTTTGACCTTTATCAACGCATTATAATAATCTAAGTTATGCATGCTCATACATTAATTTCTTGATTCATTGATGTCAGATTTTAAAGGTGTCCCATATTCAAAAATTATTACTCTTTGATCCAGGATCCACCAGTTGTTTAAGGTGTCAGATTAAAGTGAAGGGCATTTGCACGTACATCATGAAGTGTAGGACAAAGGTGGGTAGCTTCATCATATTTTTTGCAAGCCTCCTCGAGCAAAGCATCTTTTGAAGGTGACGTAGAATCTGGACTGACATTATCTGCACTTTCCTGCATAACATTTGAGGATTGTGTAAACACAGAATTAATTCGCTTTAGTTATAAGTACAATTATGCAATGTTATCAAAGTAACTCACGAACAGAAATCATAAAATATTATCCGCACAAACTGAGACATTCAAAATGTGCATTCTTGAAGGAAGATGTTAACATATTGGATTACTGTTATCCATTTAATGTCAAGAGATACTCAGCATACAGTTCTGTCTGATATCAAGCAACAATATTTCATCCTTCAAAATCAATATAGAGGAGGATGGAAATATCTCAACCAGTACATACAACAAAAATGCCTCGTCTAGCTATCATGCAATAATGTTATCCCATTTAATGTCAAGATATGCTCAGCATACAGTTCTGTCTGATATCGAGCATCAATATTTCATCCTTTGAGCTCAATATAGAGGAGGATGGAAATTTCTCAACTAGCAGACAAAGAAAATACCTCGTCTAGCTATCATGCAACTTCATAAATTTTGAGAAACATCATGGCCATCCATAAACCAGAGGATACCACAAATCTATCTCATATCATTTAGCAAAGTAAAACGATAAGTAAATTAAACTGATATTCATACTTTGATTCACTGAATGAAACAAAGAAAGATGCAGACCTGAAGAACCAACGCCCAATTGTAAAGTGCATCATAATCGTCTGGGTTTCTCTCTATCGCACTAGCATACCTACGAATTTGAGTACAGATTATAGCAATCATTATACTTTGAGCCTTATAGTAACTAACCAGATAAGATGATAAGTACACCAAGTGGAACAAGATAATGGTACCTCTTGGCAGCAAATGTGAGAACTCGTTGGCGAGAACGACCGTCCTCATCAACACCAGTTACGCTATTAATCAATTCCATTGCAGAATTGTTCTGCTCTGTGTGTTGTTGCTGAGGGCTTTCTTGACTAATACAATTCAGAGGAACAAGCAAATAAACAGATCTTCAGCAAGGAGGGGGAAATAAAGGTGGTTTTTTTTTTCCCCCATTAATAAGCTAATTATTCTAAATTCTTGTCAGTCCCTAATTTTAATAGCAATTCACTTTGCTTAGAATTATAGTAAAGCTTTACTGCTCCCAAAATCACCGAAGCCAGACACTAATTCATTCAACTACAAACTATTTTTCCTGGTCTGCAACTAGCTCAAACTGAATGAACCAGAATCGGCATTTTGACAAACGAGACTCCACGAATAACAAGAATACTCGATCAGCATCATAAACTCACTAGTAGGAAATTAGAGAAAAATTATGGAGGCTAAGCGTTAAAGATTCGAACCTCGAAAACTCCTTACATTTTTCCAAGATCATAAATTTATATACCGAAAAGAATACAGTTATAAACCTTATCTTCGAAAATTTAGAATCTTGAACGTAATACCACCAACCAGTCCTACTAAATTTGTCTATCTGATATCCTACACCTATAATTCACTCAAAAAAATCGAAACTTCAAGATCAAGATCGTAAAAGAAGAAGAAGAACAACAACAACAACAAAAAAGGCAAAAGAAAAGGAAATCATCAGAATTCGAGTGGAAACAGAAAAGGCGAACCTGTAAGGAGACGGCGTGTCATAAGCGCCGCTGCTTCCTTGGTCAGTTTTAAGTCCGTTGAGCAACTCTCTCATGGTGAACGTCCGATTCCCTTGATCTTTCCTCAGCTCGGGATACGCGACCTCAGAGCTCCGGCCGTCGTCATTGGATCGGATCGCGGCTTCTTTCGGACCGTCCTGCTCGCGATCTGGGACGCTTGCCGGTTCCCGTACTGCTTCGGCGAGCGGCTCCGAATTCGGCTCAGATTGTGGCTCTGGTTTCGGTTCGGGTTCGGGATCCGATTCCGCAACAGATTCTTCGATTGGCTTGTGCTCCTGCTCGTCGACCCCGTTTGGCGGCACCTGTTCGTCGGAGTTTCCGGACATTGTCGGAGAGAGAGCTCGGGTTTGCGGAGAAGCTAAGATTCTGAGGAGTGATGTCAATTGTGGAAGGAAGCCCGGTCTCAGAGATCCACCTCTTCCACAGGAAATGTATAAGAAAAGCAAAATAGGGAAAAAGAAAAGAAACAATTTGCGATTTAGTCCTTAAATTATAAAAATTCTTTCACTTTGACATCTCAATATTTAATTCTGATAATTTACTCTTTAAATATTTCAATTTTTTAACAATTTTAATCCCTAATACTGAAATTAATGAAAATATTTTGATATTTAGTAAATAGAATCACAATCTTAATCATAATAACAATATATTTAATAATTATTAACACATAATCAAAATATTTAATAAAGATAATCACAATTTTAAACATGATAACAACATATTTAAGAATTATTGAGACACAATATTTTTGTAGAGTTTTAGAAACACTGCATTAACTTTAGCATCATGGAGGCTGCGTTAATAACAAAAAAAAAAAGATTTTTTGGATTATTTTATACTTTAAACTTTTTTTTTTTTTTTTTGAGAACTTAGAGGATAATTTTGGGTTAGTTTAAAGACTGATGGATACCTTTTTGGTTTATTAAAAACACAAGAGCAAACATTGAATTTAGCAAACCTCAAGGGCTACCTTTTTTAATTTTCTCTTATTCTTTGTTTGTCTTTTTAAGTGGCTGCAGGTTTATTGCAAGATACAATTATAATTTATAATTAGGGTTTTGTTACTAGGGATGTTTAGAAAAAATTATATATTTAAAATATTGATATATAATTAATAATTTTAAGTATTTTATCTTTTTATAATGTGAAATAAAAAGTAATTTTAAGAAAAAGATCCAAAACATATATAGTAAACGAACTATTCCAACAATTTTTGCTTGTAGTTCTAACAAAATCAACTATCCCTTGCTTAAGAAAGAAAACACTTACTGATATTTAAATAAATAACAGTTAATAATAAATTTATTAAGTAAGTAAATTATTTATTTCTTGTAAAAATACTACCTAGTTAGTAAACTTACTAGCAAATTTTTTATTTACTTCGTAATTTTATTATTTACTCCAAATATTATTATTATTTATTTCAATTTATTTATATATTATGGGAATTGTCCTCTTTCTCCTTGATTTACCCAAATAGGCTCGGGTCCTACCGGTTCTATCCTTATTTATAGGTCCACTACCATTAACACAGAATTGAAATCCTCTGTTCAGTATTTCAATTTTGTATCTAACTAATTATATTATGATATATTATTAAAAATATTAAATATTGAGGTATAAAAAATCATTTACAAACTATTTTAAACTTTTAAAAAATACAATACTATTGATTATATAGCATTTGAGAAACCAACTTTTAGCAAGAAGACTTGAATCCAAGAAAACTACCCATCAACAATCAATATACTATTACAATCAATATACTATTACAAGTGTAAGAATAAAACTTATTAGTGGCAAATCAAAACTATCGTCTCCTGATCCCTCCCTTTGAAGTCACTTAACAAATGCAAGATAAGGAGACTATGCCTTTTTAGGTCATATATTACTTGAAGATTCTTATTAAGCATTAAGCATTACATACTAGTATTAAAATTAAATATCAAAATGGCTCAAACCTATGTAAGTAGAATAAATGTTGTTTTGTTTTGTTTCTTGTCGTTAGGGCAGAACATCGAACGGTCATTAACCAAATTTCTCGGTTTGGTGACCAACCACAGTAAAAAAAATTGAGAAGAATTGAAACCGATATCGCCTAATAGGAATGGACAAACCAACTGATCATTGATCGAAAATGCTCAACTTTTGAGGTCGATATGTTATGGTTCTAGAGTCAGAGAAGGCTGGCGGTGGTACAGAAGAAAAAAGAGCTTCATAGTCGTCTTGTAGTTTATCATTGGTGACGGCAACTAAAAGAAGAGAGATGAACAATCAAAGAAGTGTAGGGAAAAAAAAAAAGCATAAGTGGAACGATGTCATTCCACTTAAGTCATTTGAAAGAAAGAAAACAGCTTGGGCCTTAGTGTGCTGGTGATGGGCTCACAGTTGAGTGGGCTTAATGGCCTATTGTTAGGGTTTCATGATGAAACTTCATCTCTTTTAACAAAGAGAAAGAGGTTTTCACTTGGCGGCCATAGTAGAGAATACCTGAGATGGCGAAAGCAAGAGAAAGCAAAAACGGCTAGAGATAAATAGAGAGAAATGAGAATGAGAGGCCTAGGTGGACCGAGCACTACTCGAAAGGCTGTCTACGATTCGGTTGAAACCATCCAACAGATTCGGTTTTAACATGACACTGCCAATTCAGGCAATGGCTTTTGGTCCCATTCGGTTTGTGGTTTATGTGTTCAGCCCCTACTTATCATGTTTAAGTAGCACATCTTAATATCATGTGAAAATTATCTAAAAATTTTAGAACATACGCAGAGAAGATAACTACAAGATTGTTGTCATGGTAATTTTATGTTTCAACTTGTCATAAGTTTCCTAGACAAGGAAATAAATTGCAATCATGCTTGCTAACCGTATGATATTTTTTTTCTGTAATAGATGTTGAAGTGAAAAGACCTCAGTTTCTAATCCATTTTGTTATATATTATACATTATTTCACTATCATACCAAAAGCCAATGATTCTAAATCGATTCTCATGTACAACCACAACACCTTTTGCAAAAAATTTTAGAGGTATTTGGATAAGTCTTTGTACTCGAATCTTATACCATTGATTTAATCACAATATTTTTTTATCATTAGGTCACTACATTCACGATTGATTTTGGAAGCTCATGAATCTTTTGATTACTTAACTATATTCACACGGTATTTCAATTTCCTTACTAAAGAAAATGAAGCCTTTGGAAATTAACGTAAGAAAGAACAAGAGTCTTATACACAATTAGTCACTAAAAGGGAATAAAAACAGAACAACAAGAATAGAACAAAACTGAAAATTGTTATAGTTTCCCTTTTTGTTAGTCAACTAGAGTAAAGGAGTTCTAGTGGCCATCTAGGAGAAGTTTTATTCTTATTCTTATTTCTATTTTTTATTTTATATTTTATATTTTATATTTTTTTAGGGAAAGAAGAAGATTTGATGATGACCATTTTTTTTAAGTGAAACAAGAAGATTAATTGATGTTCACTAATGCCAAATAATAGAAACATTAACTCAAATAAGCATATAGTGTTTTTTTGTTATGTTTTTCATTGGTTGTGTATGTCATCACTGGAACACAAATTGACACTCTTGTTACCAAATTTTGCTAGCAATTGAAAAATATTAAAAATACTTAAGTAAATACCAATTTCATATAAAAGTTAACCATTTTTTTTAAAGGAGTTATCACACCATTTTTCTTTTTTGAAATTGAGGATAAGTGATGAGAATTCTTCATTTTTTGGTGAAATCAAATACATAATTATCACTAATTTATATCCGCGATAACGTTATCACACTAATTAATTATATTTATTAATAAAAAATACAACTCATTAAGTTTGTTATTGAAATCAGTGTGGTGTCTTATCACTACTTAAAACAAAGATTCTTAATTTACCAAAAAATACACAAATTCTTAGCTTAAAAAACACAATTTGTTATCGTGCATGTCGAATACTCTTTCATCCCACTCCCTCAGCAAAATTTTCCTACTAACCAAACAAAAATAGATGATAGAAAATTTCTCTCTATCCCATGGCAAAACCAGCACAAATCGAGTGAAAACCAAACCCAAAAACCCAAAATCATGCACTGTTGTGGATTTTCATTAGTACATGAATCGAATAAGTAAAAAAGTGATAAATAAAGTATCGTTTTAACGAGAATGATATTATTAAGTACCGAAATTAGTTAATTTTATTTTTATTTGAACGACCGAAAAATAATATTACAAGTAAAAAATTTAATAAACAAAATAAAATTACAAAAAAAATGAACATAAAACAATCAAGTACACAGATATTAGTGATTATGATTTCACTGTAATTAATCAGATTTAATTTTATTTAAGTATATTATTATAATCTTGTATTTATATTTATTAATAGTCAACTTTTTTTTTTTTTACTTTGTATACTTTTTTTCAAGTTATACATAAATTTTATATTTTTATAATTAAATTTACGTACAAGATTAGTAAATTAAAATTTATGATAAACAGTACCATTTATATGAATAATGTCATATTTGTGAATAGTATAATATATATGAACAGTACATATATGTGAACTATAATTGAATTCAATTATCAAAATTATTCGTTAAGAAATCTGTGATAGTTAATTATAAACCACATAAAAATAAATAGATATATCTATATTCTACCTGAGATTTTATAGTATTTATTTTAGAGTTATATCACAAAAAACTCCTCTCCGTTTCATTTTGTTCCTTGAATCATTTAAAAGTTGGTCAGAAATTTGAAAACATTAAGCGTGAGAATAAAACAAATATGACAATCATAACAATATGCTTAATTTAATTAATTCATCATAATCAGACTTCATTATAGTTTCCAATAAAAATTTATTTAATTCATAATGAAATATAAAATAAATTAAGCATAATAATAAAATAAAAATAAAATAAATGAGTTTAGAATGGATATTTGATATTTGCATTGGCAGAGCCTCTGGAAACCCCTTCTTTTAAAATAAAACAAAACAAAACAAAAGAAATTATTATTTCTACTCTAACTCTCACTTTATCTCTATTTCTTCTCCATCTTAGTTGTCGTTTCTCAAACCTCCTACAAAATGCCTATTTATAAGCATACTTTTTTACTATTCCACCTAACTTTAATCCAGAATTTTCAAACTTACTACAATAGTCGATACATAATTTTCAAACAATGCACAGTAGTCAGTGTACAGTTTCAAATTTTGCTATAGTAGCTATAGTAGTTATAATGCCAGTGTATGTGATTAGAAAGGATCCAATGTGGTAAGGTGTATGATAAACTTGATTTTAATTTGTGGAAACTAAAAGAATGCCATGTGTCACATTTTTATTGTTTTTTTTTTTAAGTCTCCGCCACATGTCGAGTTAGTATTTAATCGAAAAAAATAAGCTTATATGGTTTTCTTTGGTGCACTATCTCCTTATTAATTTAATATTAAAAATTATCATAATTTTTTTAAACGAGTTCTGATTAGAGTGATTTTTTTTAATGCTTGTATCGATAAGATGATCAAATAAGATTAGTTAAACTCATAGTTTCCTGACATAAATAATGACGTTCAGTTGAACTCACTCCCAATATAAGAAATTTTCACATCAATTTGACACTGTAACAAAATGAAATGCTAAAATTAGATATTTTTAAAATTAAATACTATAGGTAAACTTATTAAAAATATTTAATTTTAGTTTATTTAATCCACTATTATTAAAAGAAACAAATAAAATAAAATAAAATAAAGCAAAATTTAAAAATTTCACAAAATTTAGAAAAAGTTTAAATTAAAATAAACAAAACAAAACAAGTCAAAACAAATCAAAAAAAAAATTTAAAGATAAGCTAACTTTTATATATAAAAAAGTGATAAAATTACTCTATTTTATAGAGTTATCACACCCCCAAATTTAAGATTTTACTTGTTCTCAAGCAAAATATAAGAAAAGAAAAAATATTTATTAGCAATATTGATTCTCTAAAATTTCCTCATAACTTGCTATAAAAGATGTCCCTTATAGAAAAGCACAAATTTTGACAAAAAAATTTGAAATTAATTTAAATGTATGTCTACTTACAATTAGATATTCTGTTACTATATGTCTGTGTGTGCAGAATTTCTTTTTCATTTAATTGTGTACAATGTAAATGAGTTTATGAGAACATGAAACAATCAATCTCGATGATTATCAAATCGCATAAGTTTATTTTTTATTTCTCCCTCCATTAATATTAACAAACACAAAATCAAAGATTATTAGGGCTTTATTTGGCTTGTAATGTATGATTAAGATGAATATAAGATATTGGATAATAATATGGCTTATATCATCTTTCAATATATTAATCATTTTAGCGTCTATTGTAGAGTTTTTATTTACACTCAAGTGATACCCTCAAATTTATTTATAAGTTTCCTTTGTCAAAAATATTTTTTTTTGTTTTTTTTTTTTTAAGAATTACATCCCTAAACTTTTTAATATAAACAAATGGTATAGCACTCTTTTTTATTTTTATTTTTTGTATTTCGTAATTCCAACCATCTTTCTAGATTTTAGCATAATTCAAAATAATTTCTAAAATAATTAATATGTTTAAGGGTTAAAGATTAGATATTTTATTTAAAAGGCTAGGCTATAAATATAAGTAACAAAGAAAAAATAATATAAAACGGTATAAAAGAGGTAAACTAAGATAAAGATATTTCACAATTGGCTTTAAAAGCTCAAACATTTCAAATATTGCTTAAATCATTTCCTAAGTATTTGTATTGTCTGGGCTTTTGCCTCGAGAGAAGATTAAATTAATTCCAAGACTTGTGAGATCAAAAAAATATCATATTCACAAAAATTTTATCTAAACAAACACATAACTCATAGATTAAGAACTAGTACTCAAATATTAAATATCACAACTAAATTAGATTAAGTCAAAAATTTAAATTCAAATTTATCAAAAATTCATATTTTTCTTAAAGATTATATAAAATAAAGTAACCAAAATTTTTATTATTGAATTTGTGAGAAATCACTTTTTTAAAACCACTTTTTTACTTTTTTGTTATATATTTTAAAATAAAGACAAAACAATGAAAACAATCGTTACTATAATATGCATATCAGGAGTACTAAAAGTAACTTTTTACTTAACTATCTTATAAATAATGAATCTAGTAGTTTTACAATTTTTTTTAATATAAACATAGGAAACTGAATAAAAATTCAATAAATTAAAAAAAAAATCAAACTACTCCTTCCCCACAAATTATTTAAGACATTGTCCCTAATGTCTAATATAGATAAGTAGAGAATGAATAATTTTACTTAATTTGGTAATATTGAAAACAAAAACTCACAAACTAAAACTAAGAAAAAAAAATTAAATATTATGAGTAAAATCAAAGAGTTAAGGAATGTTATAATTGGAGCGTCGGATTCAATTTACACTTCTTGCTGCTTTTGCTCTCCATAGTTAATCATAATACCTGTGATATTAATGGGTCAAGTTCAAGTATAAAGATCTATAGTAAATTAATCAGTTGATAAGTAGTCGGAACTGAGATTAGGATTTTCCAAGTCGATAGTATAATGAATTTTTTGTTCTAAAGCGTAATCTAGAAATGATAACAAACCGTCATGGAAAACTATTAACATTTAATAATCTTAATGGCTTTTGATGAAGATTGAGTTGGGCCCAAAAGGTAGTATTGAAAATTTCTTCTAAGGTTCCTAAATCACCAAATATAGCGATAAAGGCATCTATATTATACATCATGTTAACCATTATGTAACCAGTGATATTTTTGTTACCTAAAACACTAGGAATGATACCTAAAACTTTGTTACGATCCATGTATAATGACACAAAACCCATTAACTCAAGACTTTCTCCTCTATACATTAGATTAATGTATCTGATAACTAACATCCTGCTACAATTGTTTGTTGTTTTCAAAAATTCTTTATCTTTTTTAAGATTAGACTCACAGAAACATAAATAGTTTTAAACTTGTGAATTGAAAGACCTTTCTTTTCAACTTACTCCTGCCTAAACTTATAAATAAAGATGTATGTGATAACAATGTTGAAAATGTATGTGTATTTATAATGTGAGAAAGGAGGATGCTAAGTTAAGTCTATCAGAGAGTAGATCGGTTGTTGTCAGAAAAATTTTAAAAATAAAAAAAATAAAAAATACACACTTGATACAAAAAAAAAAAGTCAAAATGCATGTAAAAAGAGAAATTCAAAAATGCACACTTGACGCCAAAAAAAAAATGATGATAATAATAACAGTGAAACATGAGAAAAATAAAAAAGAGATATGCAAAAAAAAGAAAGTAAGATTTTATAAAAAAATTGTGATTGTGACTCATATCTTCTTTTGATTTTACATTTAATAACAATTTAAACGACTCCTTATTTTCTTTTTCTTGGTAATGAATTCTTTGAATTTAAGATTCTTGACATTATCGGATTTTTTTCTCATACCTATTTAATTTTCAACAATACTTTATATGTGACTTGTACATGATAGTTAAAAAAAAAAAAAAAAACCATTATTGGTCATTTCTACTTTATAGTGTGAAATTATTGAATGTTAGTCTATCTGCAATTATATTATAAAATTTAGATTTGAGTTTATTTAAATAAGTTTCAAGTTTTAAAATGAATTTATATTTAAATTAAATTAAAATAACTAGCAAGTTATGCAGAGAAAAACCATTTTAAATGTAACGTAATTGAAAAAAAGCACCAACAATGTAAAAACTTAGGAGGTTGATTGTAAAGAAAAAAAAAGTTTAAAAGACTAATTGTTTGGTTTTTACATTGAATATGGAATAAAATAGAATTTGTAGATTGAAATTTGTTAACCTAGTTATAATTTTTATTGATTTTTTTAGATAAAGATGAAAATGAGATAAAAAAATTTAAATTTGGAATTAACTTCCAAACCCAAATTAGAGAAGTTTTAAAATTTTAGGGATCGTCTTAAAAAAGAAACCAAAAAAAAAAAAAAAACAAAGAACAAAAAACAAAAAAACAACTAGCAAGTTGTTTTCAATTAAGTACACGCCATGTTTATGTCGATGGCGAGGGATATTGTCGTTTGTAAAAGGAAGCGTCACATTATTGGATATTTCGTCGTTTTAAGGGGATTTTTTTTTTCTTTTTGGCTGCTCACCTACGCTTTTCAATGACGTCGTTCGACAATGTTGTTTTGAAGTAGTTATCGTTTTGTCGTTTGTGAAATTAATATTTCTAAACATTGTCTGTAGGCTGTTGTCTCTTTTGAAAGCATTGTCGTTTCTTGAAAGTATAGTAAATTTTGTTAGCATTACTTGGATTAGTTGTCGTTGATTGCGTAATATTCGTGATTTCAATTAGATCCAGTCGTTTCGATTGTGGCCTCATGAAGTCAAAATCATGTCGTTTTGTTGTTCATGTAGACCATGTATCATTTTAGACGCACCATTGTTTGGATACCGGCCACGTCCCAACGAAAACTGTTGGAGAGATCATCGTCAACAATCGGATACTCGTAACAAAAAACGACAAGATACAAATTAATGGCCAAACTTTTCCCAAATTTGACTTGTTATTGAACATGTAGTCCATCAAAGTCGGATGACAGGGTAGGCCAAGAAGCCTAGAATTTGAGAAGAAAGATCCATGGCCTCCATGTTTAAAGTCACTACGAATAACATGACAACCACAAAAGGAGACCCTGCGATCCCTAAAACGACCACTATATAGTTCCGAACACTTACTAAAAAAGTCACAACTTGCACCTTTTTTTTTCCAAAAGTAAAAGCAAAACTATTAAACAGACTCATAAATCATTTGTTGTTTACTGGATAAATGACTATAGGCGGTTAAGTTGTATAACAAATGATAGTTTGTCGATTGATTAGAATTTTAGTGCGTAAACAATTTAAAGAAAGAAAATAAAAATTCCAAAACAAGGATATTTGCACGATTGGATCTCGTATGAATCGAACAAGTTTTTTGTTATTACTTTGATCAAAATCACATCAACGTAAAGAAGTTTGCAAAATGTATAATTGTTTTATGAAGACTTCTACAATGAGATCCCACACTTTATCTTATTTATAGAGAAAAAAATTTTGACTGTTAGATTAGTTTTTAATAGTTCAGTTTAAAAGAATACACAAAATTTAATTTAATCTATTTACACCAAATTACATCTAAAAAACTAGAAAAAAAAAAAACAAGAAAATTTTTTCGTCTATGTTCAAAACTCTGACCTCCCCCACCGATAACCCCCTCCACCGACCACCCCACCACCCCTACCTTCCCACTTTAACAATGATCCGACATTTGGAGAATCATCGGTGGGATAACGATGAATGCTCGGTTAGGAGGTCAAGGCACAGGCGATGACATGGAATGGCAGCAAAGGTGTGAGATTTGGTGTGGGGAGGAGCTTGTTGGTGAGGAGAGCAGCGAGGTCTCTGAGTCAAATCAAGGGTCTTTGTCATATCTAGAAAAATTGCAACCACCAACACTTCTTACAACCACCAATGTTGCTTGTAACCATCCGCAACCTTTGCCACCTCCATGATTTGGGCAATGGTAAGAGCTCGTGACATTGGCACAGGTCATGGCTTAGGCAGTGGGGGTTCAGTGACATGGCCAAAGACAATGTGGGAGGGTGGATGGTGTAGGTTGGGTGGCCGATGACTGGATCCATGATCAGTGGTGGGGTTGCCGGAAAATATTTATTTTATGTTTCTTCGAAAAAAAAATTATCGATGGAGGGGTGGTTAGTGGAGGAAGGGTTGCCGATGGGGTGAGGGGCTTTTAGTGAGTAGAGGGATTGACGGTGATCAAGACTCAAGGTTTTGTTTTTATTTATATTTACATTTATTTTTGAAATGTTTTGTAAAATAATAATAAGGTGTGATAAATTTTATAATTTTTTGATATATATTTTTAATATAGACCATTAAAAGTTATTATAATGGTTAAAAATTTTACACCATTAATGGACAAATGTAGAAGGATTCATCATAGAATTAGCCTTTTTTAGATATATATTAATATGCACACGGGCGCGCGTGCGATAGTTAAAAATTATGTTACGTTGGTAGTGGTTTTTTACTGCTCATCCCATAAATCTATATATAAAAAATTAAAGAGAAAAAGAGCCAAATAACAATTTTTTAAAAAATAATAATAATAAATTATAGCATAGTATTTTAAACATAATATTAAATGACATAATCAGATTTGTGGTCACATATGATATAAAAAATATCCCTTCCCCTCATTCCTCCATTCTCTCTCTCCTCTTCCTCCTCTCTCTCTCTCTCTCTCTCTCTCTCTTTCTCTAACATGAAACTGTGCACATAGCACAATCGTCTCGTCACTGGACCTCGCACTTGGGTTTTATTCGCATTTGCGAGACTTGTCATGGTGGCCTCTTGAACTTGTCAGTAAAAGCTGCCATCTTTAAAGAAATCATCGACTAGTAGGCGTATTTTTATTTATTTATAAATCTTTTTTTTAAAACTAGAAAATCCAATAATCTATTATGTTATAAATTTTAAAAGTGTCTATAAAATATATCATTTCTCCGAAGGTGAAATAAAATAAAATAAAATAAAATAAACAGTTACTTTGGCGCCAAGCAGACAGCTCACAGCGTAGGGGGAGAATATACTCAACTTGGCCTAAGCAGCCACTCAACTTACAATATCCAGCCCCCACCACCACAAAACCAATCAAAATGGCGAGAGCCTCCTTTGGCTACGCGCCACTCTTCAAACTCAACCTTTTCCCCCACCAAAACCAATCCTCTGCTCTCTCCTTCTCCCTCTCCTCCGCCGTCCACGCCGCCACCGCCACCACCGCGATGCCGGACGACCAGCCTCCGCCCCACTCCTCGCTCGAAATCATCGGCGCTGGCGGAGCTCGAGGCTCGTTCCTGCCCGCTTTCAAGACCCTCACCCGGCCGTACAACCCGTTTCCGATCGTCGGATGGAACCGCCACGTCGAGACCATCTTCGCCGCCTTCTTCCGGTCCGTCCCCGACGTTAGGCTACGCCGCGAGTGCCTCCGCACGACGGACGACGGCTCCGTCGCGCTCGACTGGGTTTCTGGTGACGACCTCTCCTTGCCGGCTGACTCTCCGCTTCTTATCCTTCTGGTTTGTCGATTTTTGTGTATTCCTTGATGCTTTGTATGGTTGCCGAGAAAATAATCTTAGCTTCGATTATAAATCCACCAGTTCGAGCATATTTCTTCGATTCATGTTTAGAAAGCTGAAATGGCTTAAAGCATGTTAGAATGTGATTTGTGTTATATTTACGACCTAATTCTTTTCTTATTTCTGATTTTGTGTTCCCTTGTGTTGTGTTCTGTTTGGTTGTCATGAAAATAGCAAGAAAAATAGGAAACATAATAAATATATATATATATATATGAGAAAACCTTGTATTTAACGGTTGTTACTCCATCAATTCAAGCACTTTTCCTAAGTTAATGTTGCTTGAGCACCTGCAGTAATGTGATTCATATAGGAAATCAGGATCAATTCTTTCTCCATTGTGACTGTGTTTTCTCTTATTATATGTTTGTTTTCCAAGAAAATAATGAGAAATAGAGGAAAAACAAAAGAAAAATCCTTGAATCAACTGCCTCTGTTCATTGTTTATCAACATAAAGTAACTATGAGCACTTGTCGTAATGTTATGTGCATTGGAAAAATTTGTTGTCTTGTCTCAATTCTTCTCTATTTAAAAATCGTGCTTGACTACTTGCAATGAATGATTGCAGCCTGGCTTGACTGGAGGCAGTGATGATTCATATGTGAGGCATATGTTGATTAGAGCCAGAAGTAAAGCATGGCGTGTGGTTGTCTTCAATAGCCGGGGTTGTGCGGAGAGCCCTGTTACCACTCCTCAGGTATTGACATCAGTGCATGAAAGTAATGCATTTCTGTAGTACTCTGAGCTCGAATTACATTTGTCTGCATTTCATTTTCAGGCTAGCTTTCATGTATCCTATAAGAATTGACTAGCTCAATACCATCTGTGTCATGGTTGGTATCTCCTGCGCCTGTCCCAGGAAGGTTTTATAATGGTCAAATTGATAGTTTTTACGGGGTTTAATCAACATTCTCTTTACATCTTTTATATTGATTTTCATGTTGTGATTTGAACTTTGATATGCTTATGAGGTAACTGAGTTTGTGATTATTTCGTAACACTGATATGCAGTTCTATTCGGCTTCATTTTTAGGAGATATGCGTGAAGTAGTTGCACATGTTGGTTCTCGATATCCAAAAGCTAATTTATATGCTGTTGGTTGGTCTCTTGGTGCAAACATTCTTGTACGATATTTGGGGCAGGTAAGATAATAATTCGGCTACCATCCATTTCCGTTATTATAGTCCATACGGTGCTGATGATTTCATTAGGAGTTTGTTGCATAAATACAGTTTGAGTCTGCTGTAGTAAAATTCTGTTTTTCTTTTCTTTTTTTTTTTTTTTTTTTTCTATATTTACCCTGCTTGACCAAACTCATCAATGAGTTTAGGCTTAATGATCTTGCATACCTAACATTCTAGTTTGTGTTTAAACTACATAGAGGAGTTTAATTCATTTTGATTATTTGGGGGCAATTGCCAAATGTTTGAGCTGTGGTGACTTTGTTTCTGTTTTTAATTTTACTCTTTCATCTATTATGTTTCAGCCTCCTTTCATCAATAATCCTTATTATGTCCTTGCAGGAATCCCATGCTTGCCCTCTTTCTGGTGCCGTGTCATTGTGCAATCCTTTCAATTTGGTCATTGCAGATGAGGACTTCCACAAGGGCTTCAACAATGTCTATGACAAAGCTCTTGCAAGAGCTCTCTGCAAAATTTTTAAGAAGTAATTCCATAATAGATTGATTTTCTTTTCCTGCAGTTTAGCTCAAATTTAACAGTTTTATTTTTCGATGCTACGTTGCAGGCATGCTCTACTCTTTGAGGACATTGGCGGTGATTATAATATTCCAATGGCTGCCAATGCCAAGACCGTCAGAGATTTTGATGAAGGACTGACTCGTGGTAAATATTGTGTACATGAAATCTGCTCTTTTTTTTTTTTCCTCCCTTTTTTCTTTTTGTGCATGATAGTGGTATATCATCTGCACAGCCCATGACTTGTTAATATACCTTGCAGTTTCATTTGGTTTCAAGTCAGTTGATGACTACTACTCTAATTCCAGTAGTTCAGATTCCATTAAAGATGTTTGCAGACCTTTGCTTTGCATCCAGGTAAATAACAGAGAGAGTATGTTGCATAAAGAACCATTATTGCCAATCTACAATTCTCTCCATCAGTATGATCTTCTGGCTTAAGTTGTGAGCTTGATTTCTCGTTATGGATAATTGGGTACTTGGCAATTGAACGTACATAAGTTGTGAGCTTGATTCTGCATGTTTTATTGAACGTACATAAGGAGACATAACCCATAAGATGACTTTAGATCTAAATTTACAGCTTGCATGCACTGGCTTTAGATCACCAAAACAATAAGGCAAAGAAACCTGAATTTATTCCTCCGTTTCATTACCTGAATGTTAGCTTCAATATAAAGAAAGAGACTTTAATAATGGTCTCTAGTGAGTTCTTATCCTTATCTGCTTTTCTGTTGGACTTGCTGAGTCTTGTTAATTTCAGTACTAAGTAGAGAACATAAGAAATGAAAGATACTGTCCATAAAATCCCGACTGGACCTACAAATTTCCATGAGATGTCTATATTCCCCTAATTGTACAAAATTTTATGATGCGCCAAGATTTTAAAGTAGAGATTTCATAGTTGGTGGAGCACGGATGAAATAATTGAAATTTTGTTATAATGAATATCAGCTACAAGTTTAATTTTCTAAATGGTCTGCAGGCGGCAAATGATCCTATTGCTCCATATAGGGGAATTCCCCGTGAAGATATCAAGGTCTGTGGAGTTTGTTGAGCTTTTTACTACCTCCTCTAGCTATAATCATCTTTCAACTTTAGTGATCATTGCCTTTTCTCTTGTTTCTTGAAGTGTGGACATCTACTTTTTCCACTGTGATTTTAGCTCAATTCATCAAAATTACTTCCAAAGCTACCTGGGACCGCTGCACGATCCTCATCTCTCTGTAATATGATAAGGATTTGGTGTAGTAAGAGAAGATATGTTAAGATGTATTGTTGCTATTGCTGTTAAGTGCCTGTTAATAATGGTTGTCATTTCAGTAAATAGACCAGGGTGCCCTTTTTCTCTTCCTCCTCCACTTTTTTTTTTTTTTTTTTTTTCCTTTTTTATTTTTTATTTCTTTTTCTTTGATCAATGGCATTATTCGGGGCTCCTGGACCACCAAATTACTGATATTTTATGGCTTCATTTTCACTTCTCCTAAGCAATTATTATAATTATCTTTTGTGTTCAGTGTATTTTATCTATTTATCATCGCTCATCGGTACACAAGATTTGAAAATGTTGTATTCTATTATTTTCCAGGAAAATTCAAACTGTTTGTTGATTGTGACCCCCAAAGGTGGTCATCTAGGTTGGGTCGCAGGCGATCAAGCTCCAATTGGAGCACCTTGGACCGATCCAGTGGTCATGGATTTCCTAGAGCATCTGGAAAGAGGAGAATCCAAACCCGTTTCATCTTCCAGTAACATACAAGGTTCAGAACAATGCGCTGAGGTTGTACAGCACTTGGAAGTGTAGGTAGAGACAAGTGCTTCATTCTTCATAGTTTACACATAATTGAATGATTCTTTGTATTTTGCTGCTGCTGCTATTGCAGCCTAGCAAGCAATTACTCATTCGATCCTGTGTCCACAATTTGGATAAACCAACGTAAATGTAACGTATGAAGACCAATAAATTTAATATTTTGGTGATGAAAAATGGTTTCACTGTGCTTGGGACGTGTTTTCAGATGCATCGATTCGCCCTTGTGTTTGGATCCACAATTCAAACTCAAAAATCAAAATTTAGTTTTGGCTTTCTTTGAAAATTTAATTTAAATTAGTCAGTAATTACTAATTTAATTTAAATTAGTAAGTGTTACTAGTCAGTAATTTAGATTATAATTTAAAAATTCAAACTTTAAAAGTTTATAATTTTACACATATAATTTGAAATAAGATTTTTTTTTAAATTATATAGAATTTTGAAACAAATTTATATATATATTTTTTTACGAACACAATAATTTTACGTCTTTTTAACTCCGGTGATTCAAATGCAGGTTAAATGCACTATTCAACTTAAATCACAATTCATATTCAAAATTTTCAATCAGGATTCTTGCACCAAACAAGAGTATTTTCTTGCAATACTAAAATTTCTTGGCAGTATAATATGGTTAAGAAATGCGTGCAAATTTGATCCTCCTTGTGTTCGATAACGAAATCGCTTGTTTCGTTGCCTTTGTTCCTTGGCAGGTTGTGGTATATTCCTTATTTCTTACATTTTTTTAACGGAGGGTTTTATTTCTCTGATACATGCATAAAAACGATGGTTCTAAGAATTTGTACTTTCTTCTTACCTAATTTTGTCCTCCGTGTTACAATTCAAATGCTATTTTGCTTCTAATCTTATCCAAAACTTGCCTTTCCTGTTCAAGGTCTTTAACAATTTTTCATCTAAAGAAGACTTTCTTATTAAAAGAAGACTTGCTTTTAAAAAGACTTCCTATGTTCTTTAACAAATTTTCATCTAAAGAAGACTTTCTTATTAAAAGACTTGCTTTTGTTTAACAACACCAAATAGACTTCTGTTATAGAACTTGCTTTTGTTCATCTTCTGTAACAATTTTTCATCTACAGAAGACTTTCTTATTAAAAAACTTGCTTTGGTCAAAACATGACTTCTGTTTCAAGTAAGATGTGAACAAGCTCTAAGAAGCAAGAGGCAATATAGAAAGGAACATTGACCATGCAAGTTGTCTTTTTTTTTTTTTTTTTCCTTGCTGTATAAGAGTTTATTATTATTATTATTTGCTTTATGCGGCCATGACCACCATTTATTAAAAAAAAAAAAAAAAAACTGCAGTCTCCTAACCCCTATCCTCTCAACCCTTAAGGGTATTGGGGGTTTAATAAAATGTTATCACTTAGTTAACAAGTAACAACTATCCTTCTTATCCAAAAAATAAAAAATAAAAAAGTAACAATTGTCCTAAAGGTTTAAGCCTTCGTTTGTTTATAACATTATATTCATATTGTATTTAAATTCAAATTATAATATAATTTTCGTTTAAATACAAAATTATTATATTTAAATATCAATTATATCATATTTTAAATTCAATATAAATACTATTTATTATTTTATTTTATTTTATTATTTTTATTGATCACATCACATACTCTCTTTTTCTCTCTTATTTTTTTCTCTATTTTTATCCACTACATCACCAATTTATTATTTAAATACAATTCAAATATTTTTTTTAAATATATATTATATTTAAATATAATATAAATATTTTTTATAAATATAAATTATATTTAAATATAATAAAAACATAATACCTCTACCAAATCAAACACACCAAATCAAATGCAATCTCTCTAGGAAAGAAAAATAAAAATAACCAAATGTAAAAAGTTCTTGAGAATAAAATATTAAACAAATATCAGTTATGTCACTCGACGTGGCAAAAGGACTCGTCATCTTTTAACCTTAACGAAGATTTTATTGCTTTAGGATGGACAAAATCCTTGGACTATTTGGCCAAGGAGTAAAGCAGACAAGTGGGAGTACACATGTTTTGTTGATAAGGCTATTCTGATCAGAAGCAGGCGACTTATTCTACTAAGTTTGTCCTTTTTCTTTCCTTATTGTTTTTCTCTTTTTTTTTTTTTTTTTTTTTGTATGCATTATTGGGGTTGTCGTTTTTACAAAACGTAGATGTAGGACAACCCGTGTGAGCCAATCACGTCGGGTATTGGTAGAATAGCAGCCAAGATGGATTAAATCATAATTTCACAGGTCACTACCTTGTCTTTTCTTTTTAAGCTTTTTAGTATGACTTATATACTGTTTTAATCTTAAAAATATTATTTATAAATTTTTCCTTATACTAAAAAAATTATTCCAATTACATTAAAAAATAAGAAAAAAACATAATTTTTTTATATAAATTCAAATACAATTTTTATTATCTAAACATTTTTAATTCAAGATGAAATTTTCTAACTCTTGAACATCAAACATAAAATCATTATATATAATTAAATTTATTTTAAACTTAATCTAAATTTTTAACTTGATCTCTTAATTTAAACGAATTCTTAATGTTCATGAGAATGCTCTTGTTTTATTGATTATTCCTCCTATTAAATTCTTTTTCCATTAAATTTTAACACCACAAGTAAGAGAAATTACACTAAATAAGTCATTTTCTAAAATTTTTTTTAATTATTTGTATATTTTAAAAATATTTAAATAAATAACACGTTTGTTATGAAACATTTATTTACAACAGTTTTTTAAGGTAATTTTATTGTAAATATGTTTTGTATTTAAATTATTCATCATAAATATAATACTTTCCACAAAAATTTGATTTACCATAATATTTTTAAGATAATCTTATAGTAAATAATACTTCATAAAATTTTTTTTATCATAAATATGATACTTATCATCATCTAAAAAGTTTTTTTATTATTTATTTATTTATTTTTATTACTAGAAAATTCTTTTATCTATCTCCATTCTTCTTCTCTCAATTAATTACTTCGAAATTTTGAATGCTCAGTATCCATGGTCAAGTTGTTAGACAAGATAAAAATATAACTGATTTCCTGCTTCTAAGGGCAGCGGGTCCCATATTTTCAAAGCTTTGTTTGCTTTCCGGTATGGTCGGTTTTATGATTTTTTAAAGTAGATGCAAATTAACGCGTGGTGTTTTGATGATACTTTATAAATTTTCCTCAACAATTTGCAAATTTAGTATTATTTGCCTGGATAGATAATAGAACCAATTGAATATAACCCATATTATTTTGTGTGAGAGTATAAAAAACGAATATGCAAAATACTCTCGAATCCTTGCACATTTGAAGTTCCTCTTCTCTCTTCTTCTCTTTTTATAACGACACCAACAAACACGTTTTTTGGCAGTTCTAAAACTTGAAAACTATATTCAAACACTATGAACACATACCCAAATTTTAAATCATAACGATTAAAAAATCTATTAGCTATTTTAGTGTTGGCATCCTATGGAAATATTCAAGTTTGATTCCATAATATAATTTGAGTTTGGGTAGAATTAGGAAAATTATGGAGATAAATTTTAGATAAGTTTCAAAAGCTAAAAAAGATTCCAACGGAAGAAATTTAAAAATCAATTAAAATTCTAATCATTGAAATAAAAACAAAATTTTAATTGAATTATGATTGAAAAAGGTGCAATATGGTTTTGGGATAAACATGTAATTAATTTCTTTATTGAATTATGTTTCCTATAGAGATTAGTATTGCAAACACTGCATATAGGAGGTAGGGGCTGAATATCTAAAGTAGGCATTTACAGTTCTTTGGGAGAAGAATTTGGAGTCTTTAAGAGAAGACATTTATAGTTGAATGGATTTCAACGTTGAAAATGAATAGTACTCGTTGAACAGATTCATTAACTGGATGTAAGGTGACCATCAACAACAAGAAGAGGGAATCTTCAAATTGTATAAGATCTAGTTGTGCTAACAACTAAGAGGGAAACTTTAGATTATATAAGACCTAGTAGTGTTAATAATTAAGAGGGAATCTTTAGATTATATAAGACCTAGTAGTGTTTATAACTATTTAAAATTAGTATAGTATTTAATATTTGGACATGACCCTAAAAGGTAGATGGATCCGAACCTCGTAAAAATTGTTCGTGTCTTTTCTTTATTTACGCTTTTGATAATTTGGTTAAATTACCAATTTAATTAAATCTGATAAATAGTCAAAAACAGATTTAACATAATCCTATTTGTAAAATAGTCATTTTTTTTTTCTCTTTTGAATAGAAAAAAAATACTAAAATTGAGACTTATAATATTAAACATCATGTATTAATAATAGATGAGTCTTATGATATGAAACATATATACGAGATCCATATTTTAGATTGTGCTTAGTGCATCTGTTTGTAATAAAGTTTTTAAATTAAAATTGATTAACTTTTCAAAAACTAATTAATATTTTTGTTAGTTTTTCAGGATAAAACAAAATAGAACGGAATTAAATTGATGTGTCATTATAAATTTATTTATAATAGTTTTTATCATCAATATTACTCATAATTATTTTCTTGGAATAATATTTAGTTTTAGTTGACAGACACGCTTTTAGTTGGCATATACCATTTGGGGACACTGAAGGTGCCACTACTCCATTGTCATCCATACCGACGAGAGTAGAAAATATAATAAAAGTTGGTGTCTAGAAAGAAATGACAAGACAAATAACCAAACCATAAAGGTTAGTCAAATTAAAACAACTAAAATGAATAGATTAATGGGGAAAAAAGATTAAGAAAACATGGCATAGTGAAATTTATGTACATATTTAAATGTATATAAAAATTTACAAAAATATATGAAGCATGCCAATTTCTGCTGATCTTATCTGTAATGGTTGATACTCATTCAAAGGAACTATTAGGTTTGTAATGTTGTTTCTAGAGTCATGGTTGTCGCTTGCCACGTGCTTCTATAGTTTTGGAATGTTGTTACATTAAATATAAATATATATATATCAAGTCTTAAATTTGATATTAAATAATATTCAATAATATGAAACTTTAATAGATATGAATATGAACTTTAGTTACTAATAATATAAATTAATGTAAAACAAAATGTAGTTATAGTGAATGTGAATCCCTCTGTTTTTTACATTTTCTTTTGTGTAAATTTTTAATAATTGAAGTTCACATTATTGAATACTATTAGATATTGGATTTAAAACTTATTCTATAAAGTCGTCCCGAAGTATGTAAATGTAAGCTTCATGCATGTATCGCGTGAAGAAGCAATGTTAGCTATGGTGAGCTTTAAAAGGATTTTGCCATATAGGTTGGATTTTTTTTTTCTCTCTCTCTCTTTTGATCCAGGCAAAAACTGGATATGGTGGATTTCGAATACTGTACATGAATGTAACCTTTGAAATATAATGGTTTATTCAGTGCTTCAATGTAATTGACTAATTGTAAGGTATTTATAGTTTATTTTTTATCTGTTATCAGTTTAATATTGTGGATTGGCAACAACATCGTACCAAGATGAAAATAGTGGAGTAAAATGCTACTGTGATTTCATTATGACCATGTGTTTCTCTGCTTGAGTAGAAGGTGCTAAAGAGATAGAACACATTTAGAATCGTAACCGTAAAATATTACATAATAATATTATATACATAATAATATTATATGGATTTAAAAGTCTCTTAAGACAATTATATAAAACCAAAAAACCTAATGAGTAATATAGTATTGTTGCAATGGATCATTTTGCTTCTCTTTCGCCGACGGCAAAAGACTTTTCACAAATGCATGCAATGAATAATACATTTTAGAGTCATGATTATGATTATGAATTGTTATGTAATAACATTATATGAATACAAAATGTCTCTCAATATAAATATCTTCCACATAAGTAAAATAATATTTCTCCAATGTTTCATTGACACAAAGCACTATTTGAGCAAATTGTTGCAATGAACTTCGTGACTTTGAAGTGTTATATAAAAACATTACATGGAAAAAATTTCTATCAACGCAAATATTTAAATGCTAAAAACCCACGTAAGTAAAATACAATTGCTCTAACAAATCATTTTCTTCTTTTTCGATGATGGCAAAAGACTATTTGAGCAAATTCTAGTAATGAGCGAGACATTTGGTATTGTGACTTTAAAATGTTATATAACAACATTATATAAACACAAAATTTCTATCAACACAAATGTATAAATATTAAAATACAATTGCTCCAATGGATCATTTTCACCTTTTTCAATGACGTCAAAAGACTATTTTAACAAATATGTAGAATGAATGAGATGTTTAGAATCGTGACTGTGAAGTGCTATATTACAACAATATATGGATACAAATATCTAAAGTCTAAAAAACCACATAAGTAAAATACTATTGCTCCACTAGATCGTTTTAGCCTTTTTCACTCACGGCAAAATATTGTTTGAGCAAAATTACATGCAATGAATGTGACATTTAAGAGTTTTGATTGTAAAGTGTTATACTACAACATTATATGGATACAAAATTTCTCTTAAGACAATTATCTAAAGTTAATAACCAAAATAAATAAAATAATATTGTTCCAATTGATCATTTTTCTCCTTTTCAGTAAGGAAAAAGACTATTTTTTAAAATACGTGTAATAAAAGATACATTTAAAGTGTGACTGTGAATTGCTATGTAACAACATTATATGAATACAAAATGTTTCTGAACACAAATATCTTTTGCATAGATTAAGCACTATTGCTCCAACAGATTGTTTTTCGCCTTTTTCACAGATGGTAAAAGACTATTTGAGCGAACTCCTGCAATGAATGATATATTTAGTGTCGTGACTTTGAAGTGTTATATAACAACATTATGTAGACAAAAGACCATTTGAGCAGAAATATGGAATGACTGAGATGATTAGAATCGTGAATATAAATTGTTGTATAATTACATTATATGGATACAAAGGGGATGTTTGATTTTATTTTAAAAAATGATTTTTCATTTTTAAAAATATAGAAAATGAAAACGGTCCAAAAATAATTTTTATTTATTCAATGTTTTCAAAATCATCTTGAAAACAATATTTTCAATTATATATTTTTTTAGTTTTTTGAAAATAAAAATAATTATTTTCACTTTTTTGTTTTCATTTTCTCCTTCCCTCCCTTCTCTCTCTCTCTTTCTCTCTGCTTGTGCAGTGTCGGTAATGACAATCGTGTTTGACGATGGCCTCTATCTCCAGTAAAGGGCGATAACCATAGACTGACGACGACAGTAGAGGCTCCCTCACGATGACGAACACTGACTCACGACGTAAATCTCACCATCGTCGTCATTTAAAATTCAAACCACCAATATCCTCCACCCTTGTCCCTTGTTGCAGGACCCACCACAAAATGGTTTTTTTTTTAAATTATAACTAATAATTAATTTTTTTTAAATAAACATAAATATATTTCATAAAATACTTATTTATAAAATGGGTTTTCAAAAATATAACCAAATAAAGTTTTATTTTTATGTTTTTCAGAATACACTCTCGAAAAATGTAACTAAACACAATTTTCAAAACATTCTTATTTTCAATTTTATTTGAATGCTTCCAAAATGTCTCTTAATATAAATATTTAATGTTCCCATATAAGTAAAATATTAATGCCCAAACAGATTATTTTAGCTTTTTTCATTGACAATAAAAGACTATTTTAGCTAATATGTGTAATGAACGGGACATTTAGAGTTGTAACCGTAAAATGTTATATAATAAAAATATATGGATAGAAAATATCTTTAAATAAAAATGTTTAAAGTCTAAAAACTCATATAAGTAAAATATTGCCGCGTCATGGATCATTTTGGCCTTTTTGCTCACTGCAAAAGATTATTTGAGCAAATACGTGCAATAAATGGGACATTTAGAGTCGCAATTGTAAAGTGTTATATAACAATATTATATGAATATCATTTTCTCTTAGTTCAATTATCTAAAGTTTAAAATCCCAAATATGTAAAACAATATTTTTCTAATGGGTCATTTTTCTTCTCTTTTACTGATGGAAAAAGTCTATTTTTGTAAATACGTGTAATGAATGAGACATTAGAATTGTGACTGTGAAATTATTATATAATATCATTTGGATGCAAAATATCTCTCAATGCAAATATCTAATATCTAAAAACTCACTTAAGTAAATTGACAGCGCGAGACAAACATTTTAGCAAATATATAGAATGAATGAGACCTTTACAGTCGTAACTATGAAATGTTATTATGTGATTACATTATATGGATACCAAATGTTTTATAAAACAAATATCTAAATTCTAAAAACCCATACAAGTAATTTATTGTTGCTCCATATGATCATTTTAGCCTTTTTCACTCAAGGCAAAAGACTTTTTAATGAATATATGCATTGAATGGGACATTTGGAGCCGTACCTGTAAAGTGTTATACTACAACATTATATGAATACAAAATGTCTTTTAAGACAATTATCTCTAAAAACCAAAATAAGTAAAATAATATTGTTTCAATGGATCTTTTTTTTTTTTTTCCCTCCTTCACAAAAGACTATTTTTGCAAATATGTGTAATGAATGAAAAATTTAGAATCGTGGTTGTGAATAGTTGCATAACAACATTATATGGATACAAAATGTCTTTCAACACAAATATCTTTCACATAAGCAAAATACTATTGCTCCAACATGTTTTTGCCCTTTTCACTGACGGCAAAACACTATTTATGCAAATTCCTGTAATGAATGAGACATTTAGTATTGTGATTTTAAAATGCTTTTTAACAAATTAACACAAAATTTCTCTCAACCAAATATCTAAATACTAAAAACCCACATGAGTAAAGTTCAATTGTTCTAATGGATCATTTTCTCCTTTTTTTAACAATAGCAAAAGACTACTTGAGTAAAAATAAGAAATGACTGAAACATTTAGAGTCGTGACTGTTAATTGTTATATAATAAAATTATATAGATAAAAAATGTTTTTAAACACAAAAATCTAAAATGATTGACATAAAAGGTTTTTAATATTAGCGCATAATTAATTAATGAATTGTACTAGTAATGCCAACTATAATCCTAATTTTTTTAATATTAACTCATATATTTTCATTAGAAGGTATAATCGTATGATATGATAATATTTTAAATACTTATAAATAAAAAAATAATAACACGTTTATTACATAGAAAATTAAGAATAAAGTTGGAGTTTTTAGTATTGTACTTAATTAATCGGTGAATAAATATCATCATTCTTCTTTTATTATTTAAGTATTAATTTGATTCATGATTAGTAGCTTTGTGTCACCATTCACAAGTAAATACCGTAAGAGAGGGGGATAAGCATTCCAACTAGACAGGAAGGATAGCATAGATATAATCATAAAACATGTTGACTAGGAAAATCAGTGGATTTTCTGTGGTGGGTTCTGCCTCATCCTTTTGTTGACAAAGGTCATGTGATATGAACTGTACCGTTGATAACGTTGATTGTATATAATTAGGACCCAGCCAAACACATTTGAACTACTTTTATTTCACGCTTGCTAGTGAATTGGATCCGTCGTATCCAAGACTAGTAGGTCCCACTACTAATATTATATATATATATATTTTGTTTTTCTAAAATCGACCTTTTTTTTTTTGCTTTGAATATTCATTTTTCCCTCATAGTGAAGAAATACAGAACAGTGTATGTATATATCCAAATTCTGAGGTAAGTTCATACGGTGAATTGTTACTTTGGTGCCCACATGAAATCAAGTTCCAGTGAATTTGGATATGTCATGCTATACAAGTTGGAAAACTCCAAAAATCGCCAGGCAAATTAGAATTTGGTTATCTTTTTTTGCTTTGTTTTGAAAATATGAAATGAAAGAAGAATATTCCTCTTTTTTTTTTTTTTTTTTTGCTGAAATTGTGTGGATATTCTTCTTGATGTGTGGATCATGTGGCTTGGTCGAAAAAGGATTACGATCGAAACTGTGTTGGCAAGAAGCCAAGAAAGCTATCATGATGATCATGTAGCCAGGAAGAAAAATCAATGCACGTTATTAGTCATGGACTAGTTTTCTTTCAATGTCTGTTTCACACAGAACTTCACTTGCGTAAACACGCAAGTCTACAAAATTTATATTTTTTCTACCACCTAGGAATTACGAGTATATATTATATTATATTATTAGAAAAATTATTATTATTATTATTATTGTCATTAGTATTAATTTGGGGTTGGAAACGATGCTTCAAATATTAAACTAAGCAGAATCCGAACAAAAGGAATAGTTAGACATGAACGAGAATCTAGGTATTTAAACAGAACATTCACATCAGAATTCGTTATATGAAAAATAAACAGAATTTGTTGAATAAGTATATTAAGTTCGGTTTAGTTGATCAATTATGCAAAATTCTGACCAAACTATATTGGATTTTTAGGTTTTTTTTAACTGAAATTGACTAAGACTGATTTTCTTTAAGGAGAATGAGTGATATAATATATTTGGTTATAAGATTTTAAAATAATAATAAGATTGTAACAAAACGGTATAATTAAATTAAAACAGCAATAAAAAAAACCAAAAAAGTCCTCGACTGAAAAAAAAAAAATTTCGTGCAACCAACCCATCACCAATCGAAGCTCAACTGCCATCACCATTGGCGATCCAGTGGAGCTCCAGCAGATTGGACAATTGGAACCTAGGGCTTGCACAACATTTACAATGTTGCGATTATCACCGTTATGGAATCTCTGTTCTCACCATTGCGAAGTCTTGCCAGACCTCGAACGACCCCCTGGATGGAGGCTCGCAATGGTGGAATCAAGTCTAAATCATGATTACAATTCGGTCTCACAGGCTCTCTATGTGTAATCATAACCTATGTTTTCCTAGACGGAGCTCCATGACGGCGGGAATCATGGCTCTCGTTTGCCTTGCACGATGGCAAGGATCACGTCATAATCGCAATTAAAAGGCCTACTTTTCTCTATAGAAAAAAGGTCGATGGGATTTCCAGGCTAAGGAGATTGTTGACAGTGGTAAGGATTGTGGTGAAATCGCTATTCATTGACTGTTGGTGTCCAAGCTCATTGTCTTCTCCGCAACAGGCTCCTTTGCGGTAGTGGTAGGTTTGGTTTAGGGATTGGGGGTAGATTTAGGATTTTCCAAAACTTTGGATTGGATTTAAATTATGATGAAAATAATTCTCAAATAAAAAAAAGAATAAATGGTTTATAAAGGGGAATAAGAAAATCTAACAAATTGGTATTTTACTATTGGATTTACTATTTTCAAGTAAATAAAGGTAGCGTTTGGTATTGTTTTTGAAATGTTTTCTGTTTTCAAAAAAATTGAAAATGAGAATGTTTTGAAAACTGTATTAAGATCATTTCTGAAACTGTGTTTGGTTATGTTTTCTGAGTGTATATTTTGAAAAACATAAAAATGAAACTTTATTTGGTTATATATTTTCAAAACTCATTTTATTTTCAAAAAACCCAAAAAAACACAACATTTTTTGGAAATGAAAACAAAAAGTGAAAACAACTCTTTTTCGTTTTCAAAAAACCAAAAAAAACAACATAGTTGAAAACGGTGTTTTCGAAACGATTTTGAAAACGTTAAATAAACAAACGTTATTTTGAAACCGTTTTCATTTTCTGTGTTTTTGAAAATGGAAAATCATTCTCAAGAACAAAAACAAACACCCCAAAAGTAATCTAAAAATTTATTTGTAAATCCTAATATATACTGATAAATAGTGATATTTACCTAATTTGAAAATAATAAATTTAATATTTAATTAGATAAATCTATTTTATTTAAATCAGTAAATCAATATTTACGAGTAATATGTGTATTTGTTCGGTAAATTAAAATAGATTTACCAACTGAAATAGATAGAAATCTATAAATCCAATTATTTACTAGTTAATATTGATATTTACTAGTAAATCTGATATTTGAGAGAGAGAGAGAGAGAGTAAATCCAGTATTTACTAACTGTATTATTTTCCATAAATTATTCAACAAATTTGTCGGTGTTGCTCCGATGACGACAATCTCATCAACCCCGTCGATGTCACAATCTTGTTGCGACGACAAGGTCTTCCCCGTCATGAGCATTGTACCTTACTGGTTAGTATACACAAAAAAAAAAAAAAAATTTGAGAGAGAGAGAGAGAGAGAGTGAGAAAAGAGAGGAGAGAAATGAGTAAGGGCTCGTTTGGAACGCGTTCTCCAGATATTCAAAACCAATTTTTTTCTAAAATTTCACTACTTTTCAGTATTTATATATTCAAAACGCTACAGTAAACTCCAAATTTTAAAAGTTCATAACTTTGTGTATACAAGTCTAAATGGGATAATTTTTTTTTTAAATTACATAAAATTTCGAGAGAAATGAAACAACATCCATATTGATATTTTTTATGTAAAAAAATTTTTAAAATTTTTCATTTTTTCACCCCAAACATTTTTTTCTCCCAAACACATTTTCCAAAACAACTTTTTTCCAACCCAAAAATAATGTCTCCAGCCTCCTCCCCAAAACTCCCCTAAAAGTAAAAATAGTTTAGGGTAAAAATGGAAATTTACTTCCAAAAATTAGTTAATATGCTATTTTTTTTAAAAGTCAAACGTACTATATATTAATAATAGACATGAAAAATATGCTGTATATTGTACGCTATTTTTTTTTTCACGCCTTCCCTAGATATTGTTAGTATCAAACCATGTTCTAATTAAATAGAATATAGCCCATTTATTATATATTGATAAATTGAAAACAATAAGAAAAAACTGTATAATTGTTACACCCTATATAGACCACACGATCTATCGCTGTGTCTAATACTACTATTCTTAAATTTGTTAGTTTTATTTACCAAAATACTATTGCTTACAACAATAATAGCAGAAATAATGCAAAAATAAAAAATTGTAACAATCTGTCAGTGTCAGTAGGTCCATTATATTTATACCCACGAACAAATGGAAATTCTTGTTTGGCTTTCAGGAAAAGATGAAAACGAACCTTCTAGACGAGGCATTGCTTGTTCTAATCAATCACAATCAGATTTTTATTTAGCAAATCAAAACTAAATACAGTTAGAATTTAAAAGGAAATCAAACTCGTAATTAAATTTTCGAAGGAAAATTATGTTTAAGAAATCAAATTCGCAATTATATTTCTGCGTCGTCTCGTGCCTAGATCACATTTTTTTTTTTTTAACAAATATCAAGCGTATGCACCTTAATATCTCTACGATACACACTAACACATAAATACTTTTTTTTTTTTTTTTTCTGAAAATCGACATACGCTATTTGTGAAAAATTGTCAGCAAATATATATATATATTTAGCAGTATCCTAAATTAAAGAGTTAGTCCTGAAATTTGAAGGCAAACGCAATTCAGATTTACCTATATGACATGAATTGAAATACTGCAGTTGTATGTCTGTAATTTTGTTTACCAAAATGGAAAAATCAACGTATTTGTACGAAAAACATGATACGAAGTTATCAAATTAAGGATATATATGTGTGTGTGAAACGGTTTCATAGTAGTGTCCAAAAAGTAACTCAAAATTCTGTCACACAATCTTTTTTGTTTTTGATCGCGATAAGAAACGACTATTTCTTTAGAGACTGAGAATGATATTATGTCTACAAAAATTTTCTTTATTTTTTTTCACTTTTTTTTTAATTTTTAAAAATTACAAATTTATTAATTTAATTTTCTTTGCAAATCCAACTCCTATACCAACAGTGTTTTTTTTTTTTTTAAGGGAATGATCATTCAAAGAAAATAAGGATTTTTTTTTTTGAATACCAACAGTTATTGGTCATGAGTAAATACTGAAAACATATTTTGTTTCCAAAAATAAAGATTTTAGCGAGGATAAAGTTTTTGGTACAAATAGCCAAACAAGCATGAAACTCCGCTCAACATACATGGATAATTTGATTCAATCCTTCGTCCCTTCTTTAGCCATGCTAATGAGATGGGCTGAGGTGGATGTGCTTTTCCACTCCTATTATCTGTCCTCTCTTTTTATCAACTTATTAAAGATGCGGGAGAAATAATCCACTTAGTGCTATGATCATTTATTGTGTATCATTTATTATGTATCTAGTAGTTTTTTTTTTTTCTCCTTCCGAGTCTATTTATTTTTTAATGGAATCCTTGATTCTTTTTAGAAAATTAGAGCGAAGATAAGGGAAGCTTGTGCTCCATTCTTAAATCGAATAATAGATCACGACCACATTCACTCTATATGCTTTTTTTTTTGAATCGTAAATACTGAATTATTTTTTAAAAACGAAACTAATGATATATCGAACAAACATAGAATTTCAAAACTAATTAAATTTACAAATATATATATGAGCCTTAAAAATCATAGTTTTCCTTAAAAAAAAAAAAACTCATTGTTTTATATCAGATAAATGAGTTTATAATATGTCAATTTCCAATTGAAATTTTTTTTTAATTTCCAATTGATTAATGCTCAAAAAAGACTTTGCAAAGTCTTTTTAAAGTTCCTTAATACAAGTCCTTTTAAGAATCGGATTCCGAGAGGCGATCAAATATGTTCACACGTATATGTATATATAAGTTGTGCGCATGCCCAACGCTTTCTATAAATACCCATCGCCAATCCCTCTGCATACCACAACTCTCCTCTCTCTTCTCTCTCTTGCCAACTTTTGATAAACCAAAACAAATCTCTCTCTCCCTGCTCCTCTAAGAACCAATTAACCTGCCATGGCCGAAGCCAAAACCCCCACTGACTACCCGTTCTCCAAAAGCAAGAAGCGTTCCTCCTCCGCCGCCGCCACACTCGACGGCGACACCGCCCCCGCGGCAAAGAAGTCGTCAATGCTGTTCTCGGTGGCCGATGTGGACCCGGCGGCGGCGCTGGCCTGTGCCCGGCACGAGTTCGGCGAGCACGGCGGCGTGAACATGTCGATCGAGGCCTCGGCGACGTTCACGGTGATGGAGCCGGAGACTATGCGGCGCATGTTCTCCGGCGAGCTCGGCCCCGACCGCGACTTCTTCATCTACAGTCGCCACTTCAACCCGACGGTCCTCTCCCTCGGCCGCCAGATGGCCGCCCTCGAGGGCACCGAGGCCGCCTACTGCACCGCCAGCGGCATGTCCGCCATCTCTACCGTCCTCATGCAGCTCCTCTGCTCCGGCGAAAACGTCGTCGCTTCTAGAACCCTCTACGGCGGGACCCACGCCCTCCTCACCCACTTCCTCCCCCGCGTCTCCAACATCACCACCACCTTCGTCGACGTCAATGACCTCGGCATGGTCGACCGCGCCATCGTCAAGGGCAAGACCAAGGTCCTCTACTTCGAGAGCGTCTCCAATCCCACCTTGAACGTCGCCGACATCCCCGAGCTGTCGCGTGTCGCCCACGCCAAGGGCGTGACGGTCGTCGTCGACAACACTTTCTCGCCGATGATCCTCTCCCCGGCACGCCTCGGCGCCGACGTCGTCGTTCATAGTATCTCCAAGTTCATCAGCGGTGGGGCCGACATTATTGCAGGTAGAATACTATTTATAATTTCAGGTGGACCCAAAATCAATCTCCTTTTTTTTTTTGCCTTAAGAAAAATAGAAGATATCAAATTTATCAAATTTAAAAAGTTATTATTTTCTATTGATAAATTTTTAAAACGTTAGCACATATTAGTTTTTAAAAATATAATATATAAATTAACATTTAAAAAAATTTAAATTATTTTTAGAGTTGTGTCTTCGTATCGTGATTTTTGTTAATGAATAAGTGCGTGTATACGCTCGTGAATTTGTGTAATTATCGGTAGTAGAAGCGTACGGTTTTGTTGCGTTTTGTTTTTTGTGTGGCCGAACACGTGTTAGCTCCTCAACAGTGGGAGATTTTAACCTGATCAAAGGGAAGGTAACACGTGTAGACAATTATTGTATGTGATGGAATCTGGTGCGTCATTTTTGCATATTCTTGTGGTGAAACTTATCCCTGTTGATCATAGTGTTGACACATGTTTTTCCTTTTCTTTTTCTTTTTTTTTCTTCTTTTTCTGTTATTGGTGTGGTTTTTTTTTTTTTTTTCGATTTTGGTATCTCGTGAATGGCCCTGTCTTGATCCCCACTTGGATTACAAGCAGGGTGTCCAAAGAGCTGTGCCTTTTCTTATCTCCTTTCTTTTCTGTCTCGTGTTTCTAAAATCTTAGATCTCTCTCTTATCTTTTGATTACACCATATAAGTGTAAGCAAAAGATTTAGGTACCATTATTGATGTCTTTATCATGTACGATGAAGTTAATATGGTGTTGAAATAGACACAGTTATTTATCTTGCCCAATAAGCACCAAACCTTTTTCACCGATGTTATTGACAAATATATTTGAATAATGAGAAAGCTTTAATGTCTATTTTTATATATCCATTGGATTTGCATATAAATGATCACTTTGGAGTGATCATTATCTATTTGGTCATGTTTTGCCGCCGGGGATGGAGCCCACACACCACCAATTTTCTATGTTGTTATTATTTTATACTTTCCTGATAATTTTTCTCCCTTGAAATTCAGGTGCAAGCCAACAAGTATCGTTACCTCATAATTAGAGGAACCAAAATTATTAATATTTCCAATATTTAGGCACGTTTTCTTCACTCTATGATTTTGTTATTTTAATCTATTACCAATACTTTATGCGTAGAGATTTTTAGTCCTCATTTTCACAATTATCATGTCATAATCTTGTCATATCCAATCATTGTTAAGTGTTTGTTTAATCACCGTCATGTGGTGTCTTTTTCTTTTTTTTTTTTTTTGGCAGTGCTCGGCTTAGATTGTTTCTTACGTTGTTATACAACTTGTATTTGATTGAAATACCTAACTTTTTTTTTTTTTTTTCCTGACATGTGAAATAGGAGCCGTGTGTGGACCCGCAAGCTTGGTCAACTCCATGATGGACCTCCACCAAGGAGCCCTAATGCTACTAGGCCCAACAATGAATGCCAAAGTAGCCTTTGAACTCTCCGAGAGAATTCCCCACCTGGGCTTGAGAATGAAAGAGCACAGCAACAGAGCCTTGGTCTTCGCGCAAAGGATGCGGAAAATGGGCCTAAAAGTAATATACCCGGGCTTGGAAGACCACCCGCAGCACAAACTCATCAAGTCCATGGCCAACAACGGCTACGGCTACGGAGGACTCCTCTGCCTGGACATGGAAACAGAGGAGAGGGCAAACCGGCTGATGAACCTGTTGCAGAACTACTCTCAGTTTGGTTTCATGGCTGTAAGTCTAGGATACTACGAAACCTTAATGTCGTGCTCCGGAAGCAGTACCAGCAGTGAGCTGAACAACGAGGAGAAGGAGCTCGCCGGGATCTCCCCGGGATTGGTGAGGATGTCGGTCGGTTATGTCGGGACGTTGGAGCAGAAGTGGGGTCAGTTCGAGAAGGCAGTTTCTAGATTGCAGGACTCTGGTCTCTTCAACAAGAACTAAGAATATACGATGAAATTACCATGCGATAGTGTTGTTGTTAAGTGCGTGTTAACATAATGGATATGTTGGGAACTTATAAATTATTACATCTTTTAAACTCAAAGTTCTAGTTTTGATAAATAACATATACATACTCCATCTTCTTTATTTAATTTAGCCCTATTTTAAGCCAAAAGAAGAAAAGAACAGGAAAGAAAAGACAAAAAAGTTAAGGCACGTAATTACAATCAGCTTAACTTAAATGTTCGCTATGAATACTTTGTTAGATGATTTTTTAGACGTTGGAGATAAATTGAGTTTTGAAACGTGTGTTTAGTTAAAATAAAATATTTCCAGTGAAAAAATATAAAAGTTAAAATGTATTTAGAAAAAATTGTAATATAAATTGTTTTGTTTCTTTAAAAATTTTAAGTATTGAAAAAAATCATCTTACCTCTCGATTTAAAACACAAAGTTAATTTTAAAGTTTTTTGAAGATGATTTAAAAAATGAATACTAAGATGTCGTTTGACAAAAAAATTATATTTTAATTTTACTCAAATGCAATACAATTTTACATCAAATACAAATTTTACAACAGTGTTATAAAAATAATTACTATTTAAAAGTTTTTTAAAATAATTACCTCAACTTTTCAACTCCACTATTTATTTCTACTTTTACTAATCACATCAATTTTTTAATTCTAAAATACTTTTCATCCAAACACACATTTCATTCAAATACAAAACAAATACTTTTTAATCAGATATAATATTCAAAAAATAAATTTCATTCAAATACAATCAAAATACAATGCGTTTACCAAACGTACCCTAAAATTCAAGGAAAAACACAAGAAAATTTTTAAAAATGAGTTTTGAAAAGCACCCCTAAACTAGGCATGCACATTGGTCGGTCATTGACAAAAATAGTCGGTTCGATGATTGACCGGCATTTTCGGTTCATCAAATACAAGAAACTGTCACCAATCGAAGACGGCATGGAGGCCGACCTAAAACTGCCTAAAAATGATCGGTTTTCGTTGACTGGTGCTTCCAGATTCACGATAAATGGCAAACAAAGACGACCTAAAATTGCTTAAAAATAATCGGTTTTCATTGATTGATGCTTCTCAGTTCATGACAAATGGCAAACAAAGACAACGAATGGCGACGACGATGGCTATTTGAAAGAGCGCTACAAAAACCAAAGAAGAAAGATGAAGACGAAGAAGAACGATGGAGGAGGGTGGGCTGTAGGATTTTTTTTTTAAATTGTAATATTGGGTTGGGGTTTGGGATTTGTAGTTATAATTTTTAGTTGGGCTGTGGGCTTGTAAACTCTTGAATTTAAAATTGGGGAATTCGGAGGAATGTCTAAAAAGTGTCTTTTTAGATTTTTATCATCTTTTAATAAAAGCTAAACTAATGTGTCTTTTTTAAAATATCTTTAACCTACCAAAAAGATATTATTGGAATACCTTTTGGTAATTCATTGAAATTAATTCACCGGATCACTGTTTGGTAATATATCGGAATATCGTTTAAGAATACATCAAATTATTACTTTGTAATCTGCCAGGTTACCAAAAGGTAATACACTAAAATATCATTTAGTAATCTTTCAGAATACCTTTGGTAATTCACTAGATTACTTTTTGGTGTAATCCTTTTGGTAATCTGTCAGAGTAATATATCTTAATACTATTTAGTAATCTGTTAGAATACTATTTGATAATATGTCTGAATACCAAATTTGGTAATCCACACAAATATTATTTTGGTAATCCATTGGAATACCATTTAGTATTCTACTCGATTTTTTAATTTTTTTACATTAGAATATTTTAAAAATATATTTTAAATTTATTATTTCAAATATTATTTTCTTATCCAATAATTAAAAAATTATTTCAAAAAAATTAACACATTAATTTAAATAATTAAATTACTAAAAAATTTACATTGCAAGAACTAAAAAAAATACAAAAAAGAAAACACGTAAAACTACACACACAAAAAAAGAAAAGAAAAACAAATAAACAAATCTAAAAAAAAAAAAAAAAAAAAAGGAGCAACCACACAGTCGGGGTTGGAAGTGTTGCACAAAAACAAGCCAAATCATGAAAATCCTCGTGTAGTTGTGTTGCCCATAGGCGTCTTTCCCAGGCGTGTTGCCGGGGCTCATGACCTTTGAAAGGGCTTTAATTCTTTGAACCTTTTGAGGCCGCTGTGTGGGAACCCAAATTTTGATTGGTCCAGCAACAAGTCATGACACATCAATGTTTCACAACTTGTTAAGGCTTCTGAAAATTTGTGGGGTCAAGAATACATGTTGGAAACTCTAGAGGACATATATTCGACGTACGGATTTGCAGATGTCATTTACTCCAATAATTTTGTAATCGTGCTACTTACCTCTTTCTTCCTTCTATTGATTTAAAAAAGGAGTGAATTACAAGAGAAGGATGCATTTTTTTTTTTTTGAAGAATAAAGTAGGACGGAATCCATAGTTTGCTCGGATAATATGTTTCCTGTGGTTTAAAATGTTTAGCTGGATTTAATAGCAGATTACCTTATATTTACCCCTCTTGGAGGCTTGGACAATAAATTTCTACTTTATCACCTCTGATGTAGTCTACTTGATTTTTTTTTTTTTGTACTAAAGATACTCTACTTGATTTTGATGCTGCAATGTTTTCCCAAAATTCTAATCTTGAAGCTCTACTTTAATTCAGAAAAATTTTGTTTGCTCCTGGTTATATATTAGATTGCCTAGAAAAGTCAAATACCTGGTTGAGCGAAATGAAAAAGAAGGAGAGAGGTTGTTTGGTGGAAAATAAAGAAAAGAAGAAAAAAAAAAAATTCAAATCTAATGCATTTTACAATTATATCTTTATGTAAAGTTGAAGATTATAAGGAATTAAGGTCAAAACAATTATTTTACAGTATATTTTGTCAAACTTTTTCCTTCTTCTTTTCTTTTCAAGGTTGGAAGGAGCAAATTTTTGTGGGTCCTATAAATTTTTAATTTCCTTTCCTTCCTATTTTCCACTTTATCAAACAACTAAAATTTCATTTTTCACCGTAAAATCCCTCTTCCAACTTCCTTCCTCTCCCTTTTCCACTCTAACAAACACAACAAAGTTTCAATTACGTCCTTATTAGTTGGTATAGTAAAAACTTTATTCATACTCCATTGGTTCGAATTTTAAATCCAAATACACCAAAACCAACTAGACTACCCACTTAATCGCAAATCCAAATTTTTTTTTAATTTCAGCTTTAAAATTGAATTAATTGTTTTTTTTTTTTGTTTAAAGAGACAAAGAGGTCATAGTTATGTAAATATGTGTGTGTGTTTGGTTAGTTGAAATATAAGTATGTGTATTTCTTAGAATTCTTTGGTTTTCTTCAGGAGCGAGTAGGGCTATTTTGACAATGTCCATGTTAATACACCATCTCTTTCATGTTTTATTGTCACACACGCACGCATAAAAGGAGAGAATTATGATCAAATTAAGTCATTAATCACTAAACAAAGAATATGCCATGAGATCATCAATTACGCACGGATGAAAAGCATCAATACACTTAATAACCTTTCCAATTTTTTTGTGGCAAACTTAAATCTTGACCATATAATTAAAGCCATCTCAAGCAATTTACAAATAAATTAAGAGTACGCATATTTAGTCCAATGAATTACACATATCCAACAGACGAAGTTTCCTTTCACTAATATTCCCACAATTTGATCATCATTATTTATAAATGTAAGTGGGCATATTATTGGTCACCCACAAGTGAGACAAATATTCTCCTCTTCACGAACTAATCAATTTTATGCCCCAAATCTATTCAACATGATCGTCATCTTTGAACAAGGAAATTATTAGTTTGAATTGCAAGTACCTTTGAGCTTTCAAAGAAGCTTCAGATATAAATCGCCTTTCATTATTAATAACTTTCGAAATCATGTCCCAAGTTGCAACACTCTTATTGGCGTTTATATATATATATATATTATATAATCTTTGCATAATGTAATATGTTGAACACCTTGTGAAAGTAAAAAAATAATTAAATAAATATTAGATCAAATTAATTACAATAATTTGACTAGATCATCTTCTCATTGATGGAGCTCCTATTGGTTATAATGGTATCATCACCAAACTAGATATTTTGATCCGTGGCATCTTTTGGGAAATTATTATAGAATTGATATAGTACTAGCAATATCTCTCAGTTTAAATACTATATGTTTTAAAATGTGCGGCCCTGCCTAAACTAGCTAGTTGGCGTGCGTAGTTTCTTCTCATTTTACCCGCATTTATCACCCCATAAATAAAACAGCACTTTGGTGTTTTTTTTTTCCCCCTCTTTTCAAAAAGAAAATCATTAAGAAAAGAACCTCAGAGTTATTCTGAGTGAAAGACTTCTGAAAACGAAAAGATTGAATCTGAAGCTAACACACACATACACACATTTAATATGGACCAAGTTATTTTCAAAAAAAAAAAAAAAGGACTACGTTAAATATTAACCTTAACGTACGTATATACATGGTAATTTACATGTACGAACGTTGTTCTTGCTAATTTGAAGAGTGATTCTTACGCTCGAATTCCAAGTCTCTCCTGCATGGCATGGATTTATCTGCACTTAGTTTGAAGACAATTTTATGTGTCGTAGGGTATGAGAAGAGTATTCTAATCAATCCTACTTTAAATATTGGACTTTTTAGAAACAAATTTTGTATATTTTATATTTTAAATGTGAGGTTTTTATTAGATGTATTGTTCAGAAACATGCACCTTTAATGAAAATACTCTATCATAAAAAACCTACCTAATTTGATTTCTCGCAACTGTACGTAACAAATATGTTCATACTACTGCAATTCCAGGGGCTGTGTTAGAAGCACCGCAAATCGTTGAAGGTTGAGCAGGAGTATGTGTCTCAGATTAACTTTTGGAATTTTATATACTATACTTAATTTTCTTTAATACAATTAATTTCAATTTTTCCCCTCTGCTTTGAGAAAATTCTACTCAGGTCCCTTTTTATACCTATTTTTTTTAAAAAGAATTTAAATTGTGTTCTTACGCTGAAAGAAAATTTCACTCATGTCTGCATTTAAAGATTGAAATTTATAAATATTTCTTGTCAACTCTCTGGTATTGAAAAATTTAAAAAAATTTCTGATTTCATGTTACGAGTCAACGTATGTCGGCAAGGTGTTGAGCCTTTGCATTTGCATATGGATTGAAGAGAGACATTCTAGCCTTAAAATCTAACTGAATATTATATCGTACGTACCAAACAATAAACACCTTACCTTGGCTTGTTCTACCACGACAAGACACAGTACTAAAGTCTAGTTAAAGCCTTGAGAGAAACGACAAAAATCAAATTGTATTACACTAATAAAGACAACTGAACATACGCAGTTTAGTACTACAACTAATTTAATTAGCTCTCCGGTTAACCAGTTCCACGGCCTTCACAGAGTAGTACTTTTCCTTTCGATACTAGATCACTTTAATTAAATCATTATCTGGACAGCACAAAGCTTGGATATACCCACTTGCTATAAACAGACAACAAGATAATGATTCGTAAGTGTTGATTTTTGGTTTTATATATTTGTATATAGTCATAACCATACACACACAATAAGTTTATGGTGTGGTGTGTTTTCATCATCATGCATATGATCAGTATTGGACAGCTGTATATAGTTACAAGAGCGATTAAATCGTAATATATGTAAGAATTTAGTCTTTGTTAAAAAAAATCATATATTATCTATTTTTAAAATATAGAGTTTGCTAACTATAAAGATCTGAAATCAGATTTCATGTTATTGCACTGGTGAAGTTTATTAATTATGAATACTTAAAATCAGAATACTATCACTACAACTCACCCAACTACCACTAGGATAAAAGTGTGAGAATACTACCAATTATTTTATTAAAAAATATGTGTATATAAATATTATATATATATCCCAATTGTGTCTTTCAGTCCATGTGTATTTCACGTGCCTTCGAACTTATTGCTTCTGTTAAGTGATTATCGTATTTAAGGTGGGAATTGAAATGACTCAGAACATGATAGACACGATCAGAAAAGGCTCTTGATCATCAGTCATCACCATCACGAACAGGTGGGCACAAACAGTCAGTGCATGTAATTGTCCTCAAGATAGCAAAAAATATTCTTCTTCCAAGAACCACCAAAACTTCGTCTTTGTCGAATCTCCCTCTAAACTAATCACTTGCTCTTACGATATGTATATATGTATATTTAAATATATATACTATTGCACAAGCGACATGAGCTATCTCTCAACAACATTATAATTTATATATAAAATACAAGATGACAAATATATTCGATATGCATTTATTATTATCGTTGTTTTTATTATTTATAAGTTTTGATCAATTCCGAACGTGGCTTTTCATTTAACATTTTTCGTACTGGGTAATTGCGAGAAAGCATTGAAAAATACAGACACGACAATCCGTCAATTCACTGAATACTTGTCAACAGAATGGTTTGGCTACAAACCATGAACAAAAAACATCTTGTCTGGCCGCATCTGTTGCTAATGCTAAGGCTAGGTAGTATGCATGCGCTTATTACAAAAAAAAAAAAAAAAAGGAAAAAAAGAAAAAGTAAAAAAGAAAAGAAATTTATAGTGGCTTTTTAATTGTGTATACGTGTGTGTGTATGTATATATCGTTGAGAAAGATTTTGGCAGTTTCTGCGTAGACCCTTCTCCCATTAAAATTCTTCATCAAATCTTAAATGCTAGCCATGAATATAGAAAATCTAATCTTTTTTTCGGTGACAATTATAATTTTGATTGAGTTGGACCTCTTTGGTAATTTTAATTTGTCTTTTCTAAAACAAATATATATTTTTTAATTTTAGAAATGATCAATTTGTTGAACTTATCCACTTTCAATATTAATCTAAACAATATTTGCGAAAGTGGTCCATTTAGTTTCATGCATCTTCCAAAAGTTGCACAAGAAGTTTTATTGTGCGAAGTTCATTATTGTACATAGATAAAGCTAATAACTTGGCTATATCTAGTGCGAGCATCTTTAAAGGTTCCACAGTAAGTGTAGAACAAGAGTAGTTCTGTGAACGAAATAGCCATATGCATCAATATTGTTGTCTGCATTCTAGGTGTAATTTTCGAATCCAATAACAAACAAACAAACAAACAAATAAAAACAATAACAATAACAATAGTAATTGTTAAAAAAAAAGGGGAAAAAAAAAAAAGAAAAGATCAAAAGCTTTTGGTGAGCGATTCACCTAATTTACTAATTTTAGCTCTAACAATATAAATCTTTGCCCTTCTAACGATTGTTTTGGGCAATACGACAACATCCAATTTGCTCGATCGATAACCATTGTCTTCATAATGAACTTCAAATATATATATACTTTATATATATATAATTTCGATTTTAAATCTGTTATCTTATTATTATTATTATTATTTTGTTGATGGATGAAAAGGGCACGTCTGAGCTCGTTTCTATCTGATCACACAAATCTATGTATTAGGCTGCTATTAGCCACGGACAACTTAGTGCATGCGTTGGATGCCTACTGAGTGCATGACTGTCACATCTATACCAACGGACAGACACAATCACAATGCACCGAGAAAATGAAAATTTTAACCTAAAACATATATAGAAGAAAGCACACATTTCTTTATTTATAAACAAAATTTATTTAAAAAATACATAAAAAGATCTTACAAGTACCAAAACTAAAAGAAGAAAAACACACGTACGTTAATATTTATGATCATCATGATGAAGAAACATGCAAACGTTACACTCTAGCTCACAGAAAAAGAAAAAAAAACCCTGCACATAATTGCAATTATATTCTTTTAGGTTTGTTATCATCTTTTGTTTTTGTGCTTTATTTTTTCATTTTTCTGATCATATTATTGTAGTAGTACTTCTTCTCCTTGGACGCACTTTCACAGCTAGAGGATTAGCCATTTCACAAGAAAGCCTCAGCACCTCGGATAGATCCACCGGGTCGTGGTCAGACCCGACCCACTCGAACTCGTGGAGCAAAGTTCCCACCCAGAAGTTGACAGTGGCCAACCCCAATGCCTTCCCGGGGCAAACCCTCCGACCCGACCCAAAAGGCGCGAGCCTCAGGTCTGACCCCATGACCGAAAACTCCACGTCAGCTCCCTGGCCTGACACGAATCTCTCCGGCTTGAACTCATTTGGGTCCGGCCACACGTGCGGGTCTCGCGTGATGGCCCACATGTTGACCATGGCCGTGGTCCCTGCTGGCACGTGGTAACCGTCAACGACAGTGTCTATGATTGCCAAGCGGGCCCACGAGAGGAGTGGGCCCGGTGGGTGTAGCCTCAAGACTTCCTTCACCACCGCCGGTAGGTAGACCGTTGACGCGATGTCTGACTCGGTCAACGGCCGTGATCTTCCTACAAGTCGGTCAAGCTCGTCGTGGACCTTTGACTGGACGTCAGGATGGAGTACCATCCTCGCCAGTATCCACTCGATCAAAACCGCCACCGTATCAGTTCCTCTGAATATCATCTCCTATACATACAATCATTAATACAAAAAAATAACGTCAAAAATAATTTTGTTATTTCATTTTTTTTATGAACTTAAAAAAATGAAGAAATTTACGTGGTATTGGAGCAATTAAGCAATATCATATTCAACTTAATTATAATAATGTACAGTAGATTTTTCCGACTTTTGATGTTAGCTGGTGCTTTACTTTTAATAATCTGTCGATTTCTCGTAAACCAAACACACTTGTTCAACATGCATAAATAGAAAATGTTTTGGAACTTACCCAGAGAATTGCGATCATGTCGGTATCAGATAACTTATCAGGTCCAGTAAGAGAGAGAAGAACATCAACAAAATCATGGTTATCTCCTGACTTAGGATAATTGGCTCTATGTTCTTGAATAATCCGGCTCACGAACCGGCTCACTTTGGGAACAAGTTGAGAGCATCTGAACCGGATTCTCTGAAGATCAAAAGAACCAATCCAAGGGAGATGATCGGACCAATTAAGCTTCCCCAACAGGTCGTAACCTTCTTCCACGAGTCGACTCAGCTCTTCACTCTCCGCATTAGACGAGCTGAGCAACTCGTACTGACGTCCGAACACCGACGCCATCATGTTATGAAGTGAGGCTTTCTTTAGTACGTCTCTCACAAAGAACCGGTTTCGATTATATTGCTGGTCATGGCCATAATGATAAAAGCATGCAATCATAGTTACCAATTGGTCTGCGATGCGCAGCCTCTGGTCCTCCGAGGCGGAGATTTGCCTCGGAGAGAACAGATGCGTCGCGGCGATTCGGCGGAGAGTTCGCCAGTAAACGCCGTAGGGAGCGAACCCGATCGCTCGATTGAACATCAAGCTATAGGCTGACTCCTTGATCGGACGGTCGGCGAAGGCCGAGCTGTTAAGGATCTCCCTCGCTACGTCGGGGTCACATGTGATCACAACCCGGGTCTCGCCGAGGCTGAAGGCCATGAGCCGCTTGGCGCCGAACAGAGCCGCCGCCGAGGCGAGCCGGCGGTGAGCCAGATTAGCCATGAGGTGGAGGCTTCCGAGGATTGGAAATCCCGTGGGCCCCGGGATACTATGGTTGGTGACGACGGTGGGGGTGGCGACAGCGGCGGCTGTTTGAGTGGTTTTACCTTTATGCCGTCGGTTGCTCCACCGGTATCTTCCCCACGCCGGGCCGCCGGGGTGTCTCCAGTAGAGGAAGGAGATGGCAAGCCAAGCCGTGCACAAGAGGAGGATTAGGATGAGGGTGTTTAGGGAAGAGAGGGCTTGGCATTTGGAGGCCAGAGCTAAAACCCAGAAGCTGTCTATGTTGTGTGTTTCCATGACGGATCAAAAGGGAAATTATATGATACTCACAGTGTGTTTCTTTTTTTTTTTTTTGTTGTGTTATCTAGAGAGAGAGAGAGAGAGAGAAAGGGGTGTGATTTCCTTTTTTGGGTTGAACTATGAAATGGAGGAAGTTGGTTTATATAGGGAGAGATTGGGGGGCATGTGGTGGAAGGATATCATAAACTATATAACCGTTAAGTAAACTGGCAAACTGCTGAGCTCTGTAACGAAAATATCAGTGAGCGCCGCCATAGTAACAATAACATATAACGGCGTTGACTATAGCTGTCTATATTCGTTTTCGCAATGATAAGTATAAGCTTGCGTTTGGTAATTGCTTAATTTACCTCTGATTTAGTTTAACCAAACTAAATTGTACATTTCACAAAAGTTTAAATTTAGTTTAATAGGCTTCACTTTAATCAACAACTTTTTATCTGTAAGTTTCCAGAAGAAAAATGTTGGTTTCAAGTTTTAATATCTTCTATTTCTTAATGATATTTAATTAATATAGCATGTTTGAGTACCTATTTCTTAAGCTCTTTTGTCCAATTTGTTCAACACTATGGTGATCTAGAGGAATAACATTTTTAAATTAATACGTAGAATTTAATATCAATTTAATAGAAAGTTTAAGCCTAATTTTGTATTAAAGTGCTATGAATGATTTACTTGACATAAGGTGTAATTTACAAGACCTCATTAATTACACTCAACGCTAGGAAATAAATTAAAGTAAGAATAACAAGACCTATAGTTGATATTGTTGATGGATAAAATTTGCCTAACAAATCCCATAATGATGGAGACTCTCCATAATTATCACAGATGCAATACAATACAAAACACAGCAAAAGTAAAATACAAAAAATAGATAACATAGAAATTCATAGAGTTTCACTGTAAATGAGAAAGCTAAATCTTCTCTTCAATAATTAAGGGTTTCACTATATTCTTAAAATTCCAAGTGGTGTAATATGTTAAATTATATGATAGGTTTTCGAAGGTTTATTCTTATGTATTTATAAGATTCTAAGAGATAACTCTTATTTAATATTTAAATATAAATATTTCATATTTGAATTTGAATATATAGAAAATCTTTAATATTATAGATTTTGTTTTATATATTGGATAATGTTGACTGGTTATTTGAAATTTAAATATCTAAAAACTCTGCTCTTAGATTCTCGAGCGTTGATATCCAAACTGAAAAATACATCCATGTCATGATGGCTGAGATCTATGGGATGTTAGCTACCTATCAACAATTGTCCCCCGGCTCAAAGTGCTTCAAGTGTTGCACCTTGAAGTGCTTCGAGCTTCCGACTGCTTGCTACCTAGGCTAGTGGCTATTTCATTATTTGGGTTTGATGGTAATGCCACAATTGCCTTGCAACTAACACATGCCTTGAATTTTGGAATAGTTATGTTGTTTTTAAACGTTACCATGTCATTTTGTACTTTTTAAATCTCAACTCTTGATCGATTTTTCTAATCTTTCATCCTTTTATCATGGTTGTTGATTTACTACCTAACTTTGGGTAGCTGGATGTGTATTTCGGCCGTCGTTTTCTCGTTCTTCCCCTAAAGAGGGAATTATTTGAAGATATAATCTTACTTGTGTTGGATGGCTCTTTGACATCCATCTTTTTGTTTTCCCTGAAAAGGGAATTGTTTAAAGACGAGAATTTTTAGGGTAACTTCTCAATACTTATCCTTTTGTTCTATCAAGAAATTGTTTGTTGAACTTTTATAGAACTTCTTCAATGTTGGGGTACTTCTTCGTGTCTGTCCTCTAATTCTTCCTTTAGGAATTATTTGATGAACTTTGGTAGAGTTTATTCAATTTTAGGATACTACTCGGCACCTATCCTCTCATTCTTCCCTTAAGAATTGTTTGAGGATTTCTAATAGCTAGTAATGCCTCTCTGTCCTTACTGAGCCTTAGCTCTGGCTTTGGATAATCTCATTGTCAATAGTGGTAATCATGATTGCATGGTATATGGCTGGCTTTTCTGCATCCACCTTCTTGTTCTACCCTTAAGAGAGAATGGTTTGAAGGCTTAGTAGTTATTGTAGCTTTACTATAGTTTTTTTCGTGCTTAGTAAGTTTGTAGGTTATCACAATGTTCAAAATGTAGTCGTCATAAAAAAGACATGAAACAAAACAATAAATAAATTAAATGAATTTATAAGTTGAACTTTTATTAATGCTAACAACATACTGAACACAAAATAAAAGAAATATCCTAACAAAATATCATAATGATATAAAAAAATCCTAATAGCAAATGCTACTGATATTAGAACTTGAATTGTTCAATATTCCTCTTTATTGCAGCCACCATGTTGATCACCCTTTCTTGAATCCACTTTAAATTCTTTGAAATAACCATCTCTAATTAGGTCCTCGATTTCATTTTTCAAGCCATAGCATTCCAAGGTAAGGTGGCCAACTTCTTTATGGAAGTTGTGGTATTTTGACTGATTTCTTTTGATAGGATCCTTTTGCATTGGATGTAGGCATCACAGGAGATCTTTTCCCTTATATTGTAGTAAATATTCTCGATATTACAATTCAGTTTTGTATAGTTTTCAAACTTGTTAAAGGGCTTTGAGTGGCGGTTATCGATCTTGTGATTTCTTTTATTATAAGATGAATTACGGCTATCGTTGACTTGCTACTTTTTTTCAAATGATCCATTACTACTACTACCATACTGACAATGAATGAGTATGGCATTTGGCTTTGCAGAATCAAAGCTTCTTCTATATTAATGAATTTTTTTGCCTAACGAAGGAATTCCTTTTAAGTCTTTACCGGCTTTACATCCAAGTCACCTCTTAAGGGGATGCCAGTACTTATGTTGGTAATTGCCCCTAGAAGGCAAGCATCTTTCAAGCAATTTCTGATACAAGCTATCTCCTTATTATATCTAGCCAAATAATCCTTTAGTGTCTTTTTCGGTCCTTAATACAAGGACAAAAGCCACTCCTTTGGGGTTGAAAGCTTCTTCACCCCAATACATTGTGCCCAAAATCCTTTCTTTAATTCCAATCAACTTGAGCTTGAGTTTGGTTTTAACTTACCAAACCACTCTATGGCAGAGTCAGTTGAGGTTGAATCAAATGCCTTGCATGCTTTTTCACTAATAATACCATGAAGGTTGATATATGAATCATACCTCATTAAATGATCACTAGGATCTATGGTGCCGTCATATGTGGGGATTTTCAACATTTTAAACTTTTCATATAGGGGTATCGCTACCACCTTAAGAGTGAATGGATGGGTGATTTCTTCCTCTTCTTCAGATTCCTTGTTTATTTGAGTTTTTAGCTACTTCAAACGCTCCAAGATGTTTTTGTTACCTTCGATCTGGGGACCAGCGTAAAGGCGACAACGAGAGTTTCCTACATTTGAGCTTGCCTAGACCTAATATAATCCCAAAGGTCACCGCTTTGGGTAGTGGAATGGCCCAAATTTTGGGCTATCCCCGAGTCAATAATTAGATTCATTATTGGTGGCCTTGAAGGTAGGTTAGCTCTTGTCTCTCACTATTATGTAGTATGACTCCTTTTCTGTTAAGGGTTCTTTCTATGATTCCTCCTATGTTGGCTACCGACAAACTACTTACTGGTCTTCGCTCGCAGGTCAGTGACATCTCTATCTTTTCTATTACAGGTCTTTTCTGTTACTTCAGTCTGAGCATCATTCTGCACTGTTAGTTGTTAAGCATTTTTGGCTGCCACAAGGGTTGGTCGGAACTATTCGCACTGGAGTAGTTTTGACGAACAACAGTTCCTATCACAGCATTATTGTTCTACTATTACAAGCCTTAAAGTAATGGTCTAACTTATTCTAGTAATTCATTAACCATTGTAATCAATTCTCCTAGATGGTCTTCAAGCATTGTCGTCCTAGTTGTTCACCTTCTTAGCACACGACCTATAGGTGTGTGGGAACCTCCATATTCTCAGTAGCAATGTTTCTGTGTTTCACCATCAGACCATTCCCAAGGGGGTTTTTCCATTAGTTAATTAGGGTTTGAGTTTTAGGCTCTCCTTCTAAAGCTAATTATTGACTGGTAAAACTTGTCTAACAAATCCTACGATGACAAGGATTCCCGAGAACTATCATGGACATAAAACAGCACAAATCACAGTAAAAAGTGTAAATAATAGAGAACACAAAGAGTTATAGAGGTTTATCTTGAATAAGAAGGCTACATATTCTCTTTAGTGCTTAGGAATTTCATTGTATTCTCAGAATGACAATTGGTATAATTTGTTAAATTGTGAATTGGGTTTTCGGAAGCCTATTTTTATGTATTTATAGACTTCTAAGAAATAACCCTTATTTAATATTTAAATACAAATATTTCATATTTGAATTTGAATGTATAGATAATATTCAATATTATAGATTCTGTTATAAATATTAGATAATCTTGACTGATTATTTAAAATTTAAATATTTGAAAACCTTGTTTCTAAATTCTCAGACAACGATATTTTAGCTAGCAAATATGACCATCTCATAATGGTCGACATCTATGGAATCTCAACTACTCATCAATAGATATATTTAGGAACACATTTTTTGCAAGATACTTATAGTTGCAACAAATATACACCTACATATAACAAAAATTTTATTTCTTCAAAATTTTGAGTTTGGGAACTATTCTGAAGTTAATTGGATGCAACTTACTATTCACTTAAGTTGAGAATATATTATCTTCTTCCTTTTGTTTTTCTAGCAAAATATGTAGAGTAATTAGATTTTGTTTTTCTTTTGATGGAAAAGATTAATTTACTTCATCTAAATTGTTATTTGGCAATGTCCAATCAGCATCCAAGTGATATGAGCTTACCATTCTTCTGCGATCTATATATATTCGCATTCATGCGGTCCAACTTTCCATTAGTCCAAGAAAAAGAAAATCTTCTTATCAAAAAAAAAGAAAAAAAAAGAAAATCTTTTAGATTTTATTCAATATGATTTAAAAAATAAAAAATAAAAAAATAATTTTTAATTTTTAACCTTTATGTGTTTCAGATCCAGCTATTTCATTAAATAAAATAAATAAATAAACAAACCCAATCATAAACAAACGAAGTTGATATGTAATTTCGCTTGGACAGTATCACACATTGCTTTCTAATATCTATACATGTGATGACGAGACCATCGTGGCAACTAATAGCCGTCGATGAGTGGCCTTTGTTTTTGCCGGCCTCGCTAGCTAGCTTTTATATGTAGGTGGTCGCCACATCTCATCACACATACACCGTAGAAGAGGTTATATATAGGAAAAATACATAAAATAACATATTTTTTTTATGTCTATAGCATATTTACTATTTTTTAGGGATAACATTCCTTTTTTTCCATAAGAAAATACTCCATTTCTATCATTTTCTCTCTTTATCTATGCAGTCTGACAGGCGAGGTATGAACCTGGCGATGGGGAGGATGCCACCATCATAACGAGATCGCGATGTTGATGAAAACCTCCTGTGATCATCACAAAACCTCCACGAATGAATCGTCGTCCTCTGTCACCTAACAATTGTAACTCTCCAACTCCTGCCACGAGACAACAACATCAAGATCTTGTTAGATTTCATCACGATTCCTATCTCTCGCTCGCAATTCCTTTTATCATGAGGATCTATTTTTCACGATTGTGTTGTAAATTTTCACAAGTATATAAATTGAATAAGTATTAAACTAATGAGTAAAGTATCATTCCTACGATGATAATATTATTAATTACTGAAATTAGTTAATTTTAATTTTATTTCAACTATTACAAGTGAAAAATTAAATAAATAAAATTACAAAAATAAACAAACATAAATTGATAAAACACAATCAAGTAAATAGTCGTTAAAAATTATGACTTCATTGTAATTAATCAGATTTAGTTTTTTTAAGTATATTATTATGATTTTGTATTTATATTTATTGATGGTCAATTATCTTTTTTATTTTATGTATTTTTTCTTAAGTTATACATAAATTCTATATTTTTATAATTAAATTAACATAAAATATTAATAAATTAAAATTCATCATGAATAGTACTATATAGATAAATAGTATTGTATTTGTGAACAGTAAAAATAAAAATCAACTTCAATCATAAAAAGTGTTCGTTGAGAAATCTATGATAATTAATAATATAACCATATAAAAATAGATAAATATATCTCTATTTTATCCTAGATTTTATAATATTTATTTTACAGTCATGTCACAAAAATATTTTATCAATTTCATTTTGTTCCTCAAATTGTTTCAAGGTTGGCCAAAAGTTTGAAAGCATTGAGTTTGACAATAAATACACCAACAAATATGATAATGATAATGACATACTTAATTTAATCAAATCATCATAAGTGGGTTACATTATAGTTCTTACAAAAATTTATTTAATTCATAATGAAAAAATAAATAACACAACAAAACAAATTAAACATAAAATAAAAGAAAGGATTTTAGAATGAATATTTGATATTTGCGCTGGCAGAACTTTTAGAAACTCCTCTTTTTAAAGTAAAATTAAAGAAAAGAAAAGACCTTTTTTTAGCTTCGTTAGAAACTTTATTATTTCTGTACTCCAACTCTTATCTTTATCTCTATTTCTTCTCCTTTTTTTTTTTTGTGTCCTTCAAGCCTTTCCCAAAATACTTTTTTACAAGTATAATTTTGTATTATTTCACCTAACTTCAACACAAAATTTTCAAACTTTGCTATAGTAGTTAGTGTAAAATTTTCAAACTTTGCTACAATAGTTAGTGTACAGTGCACATGCACGTGGTTAAGAGTATTTTAGTATGGTAAGGTGCATGATAAGTTTGATTCTAATTTGTTAAAACAAAGAGGATGCCCTATTTGACATTTTCATTGGTTTCTTTTTAACCTCTATCACGTTTCACATTATTATAGGATCGAAAAATGAGTTCATATGGTTTTAAGTACACTAGATTCATATCTTTAAAACATAATAATACGTGTAGGTCTAAGATGTTTTCTTATTAATCTGATTTTAGAAATTATCATAACTTCTTTATATAAGTTTTGATTAAAATAATTTTTTTCAAAGTATTCGTATTGATGAGAGGATCAAAATAAGATCATCAAGAATGTAGACTCCTTATATGAATAATGATATTTGATGAGACTTACATGAGTTTTTTTTCCCCCAAAATTTATCATTGTAGAAAAACAAAGGGCTAAAATTAGATATTCTAAAATAAAATGCTACAAGTAATTTTCATTGGAAATATTAAATTTTAAGCTTATTTAATATATTATTATTAAACAAAAAGGAAACGATAAAATAAAATAAAATTAAATAAAATCTCATGAAATTTATAAAAAATCTAAATTAAATTAAATAAGAAAAAATAAATCAAAAAAATTAATAACAAATGAAACTCTTAAGGATAAGTCAATTTATATGCATAAAAAAATGGTAAAATAACTCTATTTTATAGAGTTATCATTGGCAATTACATACGGGAAGGAGAGGATATTACTATGAGCTCGATAATTATTCTGAGATAGGAGAGGTGCTACTCAGAGCTCTCTGGTGATCTCAATGATGTTGAGTGACAATGCAGTTGCGACTCATTGGAGAAGGTTGATGGCGATGGACAATGATAGTGGCAATTGAAGGAGCTGCTAGATAGAGAGATTTAGGGAAGAGATAAAATCATACATTGTATTATGTTATTTGTCCTTTCTCCCCTATATATATACACACAACATACAAACTAATACTTTGCACATAGATAATGATTTTTTTTGGTTAAATTATATCACTCTTTCAAATAATTTGTCGATAATCATGTTGTGGTTAATATATTGATATCATATAATTTTAAACATCAAGTCGCATCACTATTTAAAAGTTATTATTTAAATGAAATGTAGCTTGAAAAAAATTTTCTATATCCAAAATTATGCAATAGTAATAGAAATATTTACATTTCTTGTTAATTATTTAAGAAATTTCCACTTCATTTTAGACACCGAGAAGGACTTAGATCGAGAAACTTTCTTGTAAAACAAATCCCCTCGGTTCCCTTGTTGAGAGGTCCGGTTTATTAATTCCCACCAAAATATACTAATTGTTGATGAAAAATTAAATAAGTTAAATAAAGAGTTATGGAGTTCATTTTAAATTGATCCAAATTTAATGTCCTCAATCCTCGTTAAACAAACCAAATATGTATGAATAACAATTTTAGAATTATGGTTAGTACTAAATGCATGTTAGAAATAAGACGTATAGTTTTTTTTTTTCTTAAACGTGTATTCAAGACGCGGAATACTCCTCCACCCCCACCCTTATTCGGGAACAAAAATGTTGTTTCTTATCTCCATACCAAATCTCGTTAACAATCATGTATTCCTTTTTCCTGTCCTCGTAGAGCCTACTAATTCATGATAGTAATACTAACCCTGAAATGCAAATATTCAAATTTGGATAACTCTAACGCCAAAAATATATATTAGTACTTTACAAAGCAGTTGGAGGTATAAAATCAAGCTTATAAAGGTATACTATTACGAGTATATGCTACTTAAGATTGATAACAACACGAGATGTAAATAAAATGTAACACTTTAGTAAGATGCCATAATTTACTATCATTATCATAATATATGAAATAATACGATGAAAAAAGATAATTGTTTATGTCAAAATAATGCAAAAGACAGAGATATTTTTTTTTTCAAAAATAATGCAAAAGGCTGTAATGAATTGTTTTCTTAAAATATAGAACTTAATTCATTATATAAAATTATAGAAAACACTAAGCTTTCTAAATATTGTGATGGAAGAAAACATGTCTTGAAAACAATTTTAAATCATATTGAAAACAACCTAAGAAATTATCAAAAATACATAAATGAACTATTCAATTTAAAATAAATTTGCAAACGCTTAAGAAAATAGTCATAGGTGTCGTTTGGCAAAAAAATTACATTTTAATTTTATTTAAATGTAATATAATTTTACATCAAATACAAATTTTTTAACAGTGCTACGAAAACAATTACTATTCAAAAGTTTTTTAAAATAATCACATCAATTTTTCATCTCCACTATTTATCTCTACTTTTACCAATCACATTAACTTTTTAACTCTAAATACTTTTCATCTAAACACAAATTTCATTCAAATACAAAACAAATACTTTTCAGCCAAATATAACATTTAAAAAACAAATTTCATTCAAATACAATCAAAATGCAATGTGTTTACCAAACGCCCCCGTAAACTCTTTCAAAACAAAAAAAGTTCTGATAACCCATTCTGCTATATACATGCTTCTACATCAAGCCTCCTCTGCTCTTAAGGCTTAGCTTTGTATTTATCTACAATATGTGAAGAAACTATAATAAGCGAATGTTTAATAAATACATCTATATTCTAACAAAACGATTTGTTTGTAAAGTTGATGCAAAACATCTTTTTGCATATAACATAACATACAATATAATATAAAGGTAAAAGAGATGGGTATAAATATATTAAAATGCATACAAAGTTTAAATTATCTTTTATTAATCTTTTCTACAATCTTTGGGCCCTATGTCAATGCGTGCAATCACATTGAAAGTGAGCTAGCTAGATTTAACATTTATCGAGCCAACTCTGAAATTCTTAGTTTGACTCTAACGTGGGTCAACCTAACACCTTTTGTAAATGTATGCGGTTAAACTCTGAATCTGATTGTAGATGAATCCAACTACACATCTTCTAATTATTACCTTTTTATCTTTGATAGAACTCATGGCTCAGCAATATAATTAAAATTATAACTTTTATTAAAACTAACTTTAAAAAAAAACATAACTCTTCATAAATAAAAAAGTAAGTTTTTATAAAAATATTCTTATCAGAAAAATCATATATGCTAAAGTATAAAAGAACATCACCAATAACATATATATACTATAGTACAAACAATAACTTTTCAACCAACAAAAAACATATAAAAGCTTTGATAAACAAAAATAACATATGCTATCAAAATATTACACTACTTATATATCATTTTAATTTTAAATAAACATATTGTAGGTGAGAGATGTACTTATCTTAATACAAAAATGTACTATAATTGCTAAGTAGGTGAGTAGTGCCCTCGAACTTTAATATGCTCACTCTTTAATCTCCGATAAAATTAAAGCGAGAGTCTCTTAACAAAATTGAATCATGAGATTTTGGTGGTGAGAAATCACAAAATCTCTACTTGTTGAAGGAATGGAGAAAGAATAAGATTTGAGAGAAAGAAACTATTGTTTTATTAAAAAAAATGTATAATGAAGTTTGACTGAGCATTTGTTTAGATGGGGTGTCCATTTCCAAAAATGAAAAGAAGTCTTATTTGAGACTCGAAATTTTTTTTTTATCCAAAAATAAAAAGGCGTTTGAATGGGTAAAAAAATTTCCATTTTTTTGATATCCAAAAATTAAAAATTTTTTATGCCCAGGCACAGAAATTTAGAATGCTTATTTTTTTTTCAAAAATAAACTTTTTGGCCCAAAAGTAGAAAATTTCCATGTTCAAACATGTAAAACAGACAAAGTACGTGAGATTTACGTTTTTAATAACTAATTTCAAACATTTAAGGGCTAGGATTAAAAGTTGGATAGTAATCAAAAGATTAAAAATAGGTTTAGGAAATCCACTAAGTAGACCACTTAAAATCCTTTTCTTTTCTCTTTTTTTTTTTTTTTTTTTGCAAAAGGTTGTAGCACCCAAAATCTACCTTTGCCTTTTTTTTTCCCACTCAGTAAAAGAAATCAAAGGCTGCCTTTCCACACTCTTTCAATTTTATACCTATTTTATACCAAATCAAACATTATTGGGCACTTTAACATGCTAAAACCCTCATGTAAAGTTAACATAAAACTCTAAAATTCTTACTTAAAAACTCTAAAATTCTTACTTTACTTGTCCTTCATATAAGGCATGAATTTTGAGTGTACCACAACCCTTATAACATCGTCATTGTAAAATAATTTAAGAAAATATTAAAAATGTCACTTCATATTATATTCTAAGATCACCTAGACATCTAAATACTAAAGTGTTATATATAACATAAGAAGGAAAATAATAATATAATTATTGTGAGCTTTTTTTTTTTACTCAACTTAATTTGATGAAAATAAAGAGAAAAAATTATATCATGAGAGCCGTTAATAAAGACATGATGAAGGCTTTTATTTTATTATTACTTTTTTGGTAACATTAATAACAAGAACAATACAAAATTATGATAATATCTTATTAGCTAACAGCCTTTCACATGATCGAACAATTTAAATTGTTAACTATGACAGTAAGAGAGCATACTCTCATATTAAAAGATGCTAAGGATATCCTTATAACAAAATATGATCCATGCAGATTTCTTTTTCTCTTGTTTCAGTGCTGCCGTTGAACAGTCATAATCAAAATCAAATACCCTTGGGGGAATTATGACATAATGCTCATATAATTTCTTATAAATTATTGCAGAAAAAAATAATAATGGGGCCACAAGAGTACAATACATAAAATTATGGACACAGTAGTTGCAATTCAGAGTGAGACCCACTTGAAAGGGCACTCCGACCGTTGGTCCCTGGTGGTCAAAATCTCGGATGATTATTGGAATCTGAGGACATGGTAAAAACTTCATGGTGTATTGAATCAATATTGTTGTAGACAAAGAGGGACATGCATAATTTAGTACAGGATAGCCCATTATATGTTCCCAAGTATTTTAACTTTTTAACACAAAAAAAAAAAAGGAAAGAAATATAAGGAATATTTCTTAAATGGGTTTGTCATTATTGATTTGTTTCTTTCTTTGTTGAAGTACAACTTTAAATATTTTCTTTTGCTTTATTTTTTTATTTTTCTCTACCGATTTTTCCTCCTTAATTTATGAGCAACTTTGGCTTTGGATTCCTTGGAAATAGACGTTGCTAAGGGAGATTAATCAAGAGTGGGGTTAGTGGATTCTTTTGTTGCAGCTACTAGGGTATAATAATTGGTTATAATGACTCTAATCCAATTTTTTTATCTTAAGCTTAGTTATTGGACGTATTAATTTGGATCTATAGCTTTTCCTAGATATTTGACCAAACAAAACGTACTAGATCATGAAGTTGCACGCAATAGATATTCGAATGCCCATCTCATTTGATTCGGCAATGGAAAAATATGGAATATGAGAATATATATATTTTTGAATAACTAAAAATTTTAAAAACGAAAAAGAAAGAATGGTTGTAAAAAAACAAAGTCGTCCCCAAAAATAAAAAAGAAACAATCACACTAAACAGAATCAAATAGCAAAGAAGCAATCCAGAAGTAAAGTAATAAGATTTTCTAATTATTTCAAAATCAATAAAAGCTTAAGTTTGTAAGACGTTCTTTTCTTTTAAATTTGGACTTGGCCAAATAAATATTACTTCAAAGATAATGAATTTAGATTTTAGCATAATTTTACGCTGTAATTTTTTATTTAATTAATTTCATAATAAAAATCAAATCTTCTAAATTAAAATAAATAAATTTTTAAGGTCTCGTTTGTTTAATCCATTTTGTTAAGTAGTAACTATTCTATTTACATGATTTGATCTCAAATACTATATTTAAATGATCCAATTTGAAATTTTTTGTCTTTTTTTTAAGTCAACCTCAGTTTTATTATTAACAATTACTATTATAGCTTTGTAATTCAAATTTTAAAAGTCCATAATTTTACATATACAAGTCCAAATAAGATATATTTTTTAAATTATGTAGCATTTTGAGATAAACGAAATAAGTTTTATATTGATATTTTTTCTAAATTTATTCAAATTTTTACATTTTTTAACTCTAATAATTTACCAACTATCTAAATATTCAAATATTCTATTAAATATTAATATTTAAACATCTATTCCAATGACAATTTAAATATTTTCATCTAAATGTTTCTATTTAGATGTCCTTATCTAAATGGCTCCCCAATTGGGGCCTAAGCATTCGACTAAAATTTTCAGAATTTTGGAATGCGGATAAATTAGCTCTAACTCCATAAAAAAACTTGTCTGGACACATAAGCAATAATTAATAGGCTTGTGATTACAGTAGAAACCACTAACAAGATGTTTTATCAAATCGAATGTTGTCGACTAATCTTATCGGATCAAATCTAAATGAACGTTTAATCATCCACAACGAAAAAGTGAGAAATGACATAGAATTGACCATATATATGTCGTCTATTCATCTTGTTCCAAGAAAGATATATATATATATATATAAAAGGCCATAGATATATGTATTGAGAGACATAGAATCCTGATTTGTGGCTTCGTGGTTGATATATATGCCAAAGGTGCAAATATGACATATTCATGGACGCATATATAATGTGACATTTGGTTATTTTCATCTGGCTACATATACAGCTATATTAATCCCATCCCTACTTAGATGTTTTGAAAAGTAGCCGTTCTGACATGTCTTTTCTCTTTGAAATATGTTTCGATTTGATTTAGACAAAAGATTGGGTGGGCGATATTTTATATATGTACTCAACGACATGCATACACACAAAACACTACTGATATAGGATCAAAGTAGAAGAGGTAAAATCTAGATTAAAAAAAAAAGGACAGATTCAAGAAATGAATACAAAGACAGACATAGAACCAAAGGACAGAAACATAAATAATAGAAGAGAAATAAGAAGACTCAAGAAAGAAGGGAAGAAAATCAGAAATCTGGAATAAAAAGTACTATTAGTAATGTATGTATAAAGATCTAAATTAATAAAAAGATAAAGTTAATCTACTTATAAATAATCTCAAGAGATAAAACATAAATGTAAATTCAAAATTAAGTACTAAAAATAAAACATATCCTAATAAAATTTTAATTCAAAATTCTAATCTTGTTCTCCGGTTTGAATTTTCTTTCCCTAAATTTGAATTCAGAAATTATAAAGACGGTTTTTTAATCAAAAAATGTGGCGCGGCAGTGGCGCTAGTCCTTTTAATGCAATCACCTTCATCAGCTAGCATATGTAAACGAATTACAACTTTGACCACAAGCATGCCTGCAGTCATCCATTTATACACGCACACACGATCGCGCATGCCTGAATAAATATAAAATATAATAATGCATCGCGGTATGTACATATATACATTTGTACTAACATTAAATCCTACTAAAAATATTTGCATAAATGAATATTATTATAATTATACATGTACATTCTCACACAGATATATGTGCATATTTATATCTATGTGTGTGTACGCTGTACACACATATCAATGGATAATAGTTAACAAGTATCTGGAATTTGTATTACATCATTAGGGAAGTCACAATCCCTGTTTATGTATTCTTCGGGACATGTTTATTTGGTGGTTGACCCTTAATACATACTTAGTCTACCTCAATACCAATGCTATTGTTAGTTTACTAATTCCTCTCAAAAACTTAAGTAGTTAGGAGGTGAACTAATAATAGTATTCTATTTTAACATTCCACTCACCTGCAAGAGGATAATGGGCCAATGTGCAGACAATTATTTATTTTTAAAAATCTAATACAAATATTTAAGACGAAATCCAAAATATATTAAAAGTCCAATACACAATGATAATAAATGGGTTAAAAAGTGTAATTACATGGGTTTGAACAAATCGGGACCTCCTAGTTTAATATTATGTTAGTTATCAATCTATTCCAAAAGTTTAAACTATTAGGAGATGAACCAATAATAGTTTTTTATTTTAACAATTACTAAAGTCTCTTGATAAAATCATCGGAACATAACTTAGGAAAACAAAAGAAAATGAGAGATTTTTTATTAAAGAATGTCTAGGAAGAAACCCTAGATGATGAATATTATCAACCTAGTGGTAATTCAAGAAACTGCTATGCCTCATCAAGTAGCAGTTCAATATGGTGATATAGTTTTTTTGAAAATATCAAACGTCTAATTTAAAGTAAATAGTATGTGGAGAAGTGTAAAACAAGGTTATACTACTGATTCTACGATGGAAGCTGATTATGTGACTACAATCAAGGCTTCTAAGGTAGGAGAGCTTACTATTATTCTCTTATTAATACTGATAATAAGTTCTAAGAACTTTGGGTGGTTGGAGGAGAAAGTCGCGCATAGAATATGATTGAGAGACCAAGTGCCCATAAACTTCACCGTTCGAGAATTGGAGAATAGTAAAGAAATATACTACTGACTCTACAATAGAAGCTGAATATGTGGCTACAATTAAAACTTCTAATGTAGGAGAGCTTACTATTATTCTTCCATTAATACTGATAATAAGTTCTAAGAACTTTGGGTGATTAGAAGGAGAAAGTAGCATATCGAATATGATTGAGAGACCGAGTGCCCATAAATTTCACCATTCGGGAATCGGAGAATAATAAAGAAATATAATTAGTTGAAGCTCTTTTAGTCACCTTTTTTTGGTGTTCCCATTATTTTCTCTTTAAAATATGTAGATTATAGAATAATTTATTATACATAATGATTTGACTTAGTACAATCCAAGTAAAAAATTTTAAAATTCCACTTCGTAAATTACCCGATTTTCCTACACATAGTTAAGATATTAATCATAAAATAGATATGAATAATGCATATTCTCTAAATGAGAAATACTAAAGTTACTCTTTCTATCATTCTTTTTGTCACTTTCTAAATTCTATTTTTGCCATTTGTCACGTCATTTTCAAAGAATTAATACTAAAAAAAACTATCCTTTCTTTTGTTATTTGTTACAAACCATGCATTCTTTCAAATCTTTTTTTAATTCCTATTTTTCCTTCTTAAATTTCCTCCATTTCCTTTCCTTTATCATTATCATAAATAGCCATGCCATCAAGCTATTCCTTACATTCTTTATGTTATTTGAAAATACATTGCTACTTCTCCTTTTCAAAATTTTTCTCTTTTCACCTCCTTTATTTGTTTCGAACAAGAAAATACCGTTCTTCAAATTTTTTTTTTTAAGACATGTGTACGTATCTAGCTAATACATATGTATATAACCTGCGTATGTTTTTATTTTGTTATTTTATAATTATGATTTCTGCTCTTTAGCATGTTCTTATCACAATAAAGAATATTTTTTACATTTTTTTAATAAAAGCATATTTTGAACGTGTTATTTATATGTATATATTATTTAATACATATATATATCTTTTAACCTAAAAATAACGTAACTAAATTTTAGAGATAAATTAACAACCAAAAACCAAAACCCTTTTTTTTTAAGTAGAAAACAAAATCCTTCTAATTCTTACTTCATTAATAAATGGGTAAAATGGCAGAGTTGTAAACAAAGAGAAAAAAAAAAAACAATGCTCTATTGCTATGTTTTTTTTTTTTTGGTTGAAATATATAATGACATGTAATAAAAAGAGAACATAGAAAATAACAGAGTGATAAAAAAACAAACCTAGTATTTCCCTTCTCCAAATATTCTCTGCAATTTCCCGTGTCCGGATGCTAAATGGGAGACACCGTGCGTTCTCTTAGGGACTTGTTCTTTTTAATAAATTATGATGCGTTTGGGCAACACTTTTTTTTTTACATTGCATTTGAATGCAATACAATTTTCCCCCAAATACAAAAACATTTCATTCAAATATCAATCACATCACATTTTAAATCCAACACAATCACTATTTATTATTTCATTTTTTTATTACATTTTTTTAATTACATCATATATTCTCTCTCTTCCCTTTTTTTTCTCTCTACTTTTACCCATCACATCACATATTCATTATTAAAATACAATTTAAATACTTTTCATCCAAACACACATTGCATTCAAATGCAATGCTAATGCTTTTCCTCCAAATACAAATTGTATTCAATGCATTGCATTTAAATACAATACAAATACAATGCGTTCACCAAACAAACGCTTAGTCTCGTTATTCTTTGGCTGTACTTTTCGGTTTTCTTACTTGTAATAAGTTAGTCATTGATGAGCACATTAATTTAGTGGACAAGTCTTTCCCACTCGTGTAAGAAATCTGGGGGCTAATTAGTGGCCAAAGATCTCACTCTTTGTTTGTAAATCGAAATATTCAAATCTGTATCTTTTTATTTTTGTTTTATTAGTATTTTATTCGCTGTCCTCTGAGTAACTTTTAGAGTCCTTCCAATTCAAATTGCGCAAGTTGCCATGATGCAATCTGTTGCATGGCTACTTGTTTGTATTATTTTGACCAACATATAAGACAAAAAAGTTTATTCAAAGATTTTGCATGCGTATCTACACATTAGTCTAATACTTTATATATTACATACATTTATGTAGACATATATTAGTGTAACTATACAATATAAAAGTTTCTATTTTTGGCTTCTACTGAATAAGATTAGAGGTATTTTATCTCAATATGTTACATCGGAACCTGTCAAATAAAGACTGCGACCAAACTTTCTCGCATGGCCTGTCATGATGAAAGAAATATTTGTTCATTTCGATTGATAGCTCTGGGTCACAATTTTCGGGACAAACATATACAAGGAGGGAATCTATGCTTTATAGAGTGGCAATAAATTCTCTAATTTTAGTATCTTACATGATATCTAAATAATCATATTTATTCCACGTAATTAAGAAAGTTAAAATACTTTTAATTAGGCTATTGTTTGGAACACCACACAAACTAAATTTTTCTAATTCATTTTTTTTTTTTGTCTTTTTCTGAAAAATTAATAAAAATTTGAATTAACTTTTGAAAAATCAAGCAACTTCATTTTAAAAAATTTATAGTTTCAATCGATGAATCAAATATAGGCTAACTATATAATATTCTAATGTTAGAATTCATTAAATAATGTGGTATAATATGATTGGTTCAATATTATTTTAAACATAAAAAATTGATTAAGTTATTTGATGCTAATTAGGATTGAATATGACACATCTTCCATTTGATCTATTTAAAATTCCTTATAATTTGATTTTTCCTTTATTCAGTTGATTGTGCCTAATTAAGAGTCTAGTGGTGAAGCATCTCTTTAATAAATTACCCTCCAAATTATATAATGAGGAAATAGGTTAATAGCAATGGAATTTAAGTAATAAAATAATAAATTTATTTTTATCCTGAATTATAAGTCCAATCTTATTTCAATGCCTAAATTTTAAAACATTCAAAAACCATTTTCCAAATTACTAATTTATCTTGTTATAATCATTCCCTTCAGAAACCACCATACATATAGATTTAGATGAATTATTTTCAAGCAAACAGCCACTGTATTACTCTATAAATGTGATAGACACAATAAGTCATTAGCAAGCTTCGATAAGTATTCTTCCATTTAGCACATCGTTTGAAGAAACCGAATAAAGCACTTATTCTAAAAGGTGAAAAAATAAAACCTTTTAATTAAGTAATTAGACACTTATTCTAAAAACAAAAAGGGGGGAAAAAGAGTGAAGAACATTGCACTTGATAACTGATCTGTAAACTACAATTTAGTAATGAGTTAACCACAAAATCATTAATTCTATGCGCATTATGAAGTGTTTCCATTATTCTAAAAATATAGCGTTTTCTTTTAACCATTGTACTATTTTGTTCTATAGCTAGAAGATGTTTTTTGAGACTATTTTTTTTAAGAAGTCTAGAGCGTGTTTGTTTTTGGTTTTGAATCGGATTTCACGATTCCCTAGAAAATCGATTTCAAAATCGATGTGAAATTGTGTTTGGTTTGTATTGTTTTTGAAAACAGATTTCAAAACGAATCCAAAATCGCTTTTGTTCTCAATGTAAAATTGAAAACGACTAAAAGTCGTTTTCTCTGATTTCATTTTTCCCATTTCTCCCATTTCTTTGATTTAATTATTATGATTAATTAAGATTTAATTGATATAGTAATTACTTAAATATTATAGTTATTAATTTTTAATTCATTTTTCAATTAAAAATTTTATTAATTTTTAATTTTTGGTATTCATAATAAATTTTTTTTAAATCAAACATAAATATGTTTTTATAGAATACTTATAAAATGACTGGTTTTTAAAAATATAACCAAACACAGTTTCACTTTTTTGTTTCTCAAAACATACACTCAGAAAATAAAACCAAACACAATTTCAGAAACGTTCTCAGAATTGTTTTCAAAACGATCTCAAATTCAGAGAATTTGAAAACATAACAGATTTCAAAAACAATACCAAACGCTACCCTAAAGTTATAGAAAAATAAATATAAAAAATTGATCTGTTTCCTAAATTTAAAAAACGCAAAACTATTTTTCTTTGTAACTATTTATCAAAAATTCGTTTTGGTTACCATACATCCATAGTATTTTTCCATCTCAATTATTTAATTAGTGATCAGTTTGATCTTTTTGATTTGTAAATACTAAGCATGTATTCTAGTTTAATTTAACTTAAGAGTTAAATTAAATCGAATATTATATTCTAATTTAATTTAACTTGATTTGTATTAAAAATTATAAAAATAAAGATAACTTATATTAAAAAATATACTAAAATAATAAAAATAAAAAATAGTAAAAACATATTATATCAAATTAAACTAAATTACAATAAATTAATTTAAATAATTCAACTTAATTTATATATAAATTAAAATAGACGAGTGGATTAAACAAATGTTTAAATAATTGGTAATTATATTGAAGTAGACAACTTCTGATGTGTCACTCATTAATTAAGGGGGAAAATAATTAGATTCTAGATGAGTTGGAAGACAGCTAAAGATTCCGAAGATTAAAATTTAAAAAGTTAATTAATATATTATTGCTGATAAGTAAGCTAGCCGAGGGCCATATTTTTCATATTTCGCTGTGTAATAAGACATTTTTTTCTTTTATTTATTTATTTATTTTTTTTGTTTGCGTGTGTAGGGAAATTGCATTGGTAGATTGTTGCTTTCGTATGTGATAAAGAGAATAGACAGTCGCATCGATATTACATCTCAAATTAATATCGATGTTGTACCTTAGAGGATATATATATACATATATATATATTTAATGTCTTAAATCTACATATTTCATTTAAAATCTTACAATCAGTAAATGATTTAATAATTTGTATGTAATTTTTTATTTAAATTATATTTAAAATTATTAATATAAATAATAAATATAATTAAAAAGTATTATAGTAGAATAAACTAAATATTATTATAATATAATAAATTAAACATATAGTTTTATTAAAATATTGGATATTAGATAATCTATAATGTACTAAATTAAAGGGATGTTTGTATTATATTCAAACATAATATAATTTTAATTAAAATATAAGGATTAGTTTGGGAAAGGTTTTGGAGATATTTTTTTTTAAATTGGAAAAAAGTTTTTTTGAAAAATATGTTCAGGGGAAAAAAGTGTTTGGAGTGAAAAAATAAAAAAAATTAAATTTAAAAAAAAATCAATATGAATATTATTTTATTCCTATCGGAATTCTATGCAATTAAAAAAAAATCATTTCATTTGGACTTGTATACACAAAATTATGGACTTTTAAAGTTTGAAATTTACTGTAGTATTTTAGAGATATAAATAGTAAACAGTGATGAAGTATTGGAAAAAATGTGTTTTTGAGATTTTTTTTGGTACCCCAAACGCATCCTAAAAGTATTGCATTCAAATATCAATCACATTATAATTCTAATATAATACAATCATTATTTATTATTCTAATTTTCTACTACTTTTACTAATCACATCACATATTTTCTTTCTTTATCCTTTTTTAGTCTCTATTTTATCAATTATATTACATATAATATAATTCAAATATTTTTCATCTAAATAAATATTATATTTAAATATAATATAAATATTTTTTATTTAAATACATATTAATTTAAATATATATAATATAAATATAATATGTTATCTAAAAGTCCTAATATTAGACAACACATGAGCAAAAGACAACATTAATAATAGTCGGTGGAAAATGATTCGCCCACTATACTTTTTCAAATGAGTTCGACTGTGAGGAACCCTTATCTCTTTTTTCACATGTTTCAAGGCTGAGACAAGATTCTGAAGGCAAATGATAAGCAAATTAAAAATAAGAATTTAATTAGCGATATCTTCCTTTATACTTAATTAGTATTTCATGATCACTTCTAAATAAAATCTTAATTTGTCTGATAATTTGATGTTTAGAATAAAACCTTGTAGTTTTTTATTAGCTAGTTTATAATGATATCGCTAGACCAATAACTACTTTGCATGATAATTAATGTCCTTGTTCCGGAAGTTTTGTTAAATGTGGATTTGTGCGTTTAATAAGAATTATAAATCTTTTAAGAATTATGCTCAAAATATATCATTATATCTATGAAAAACAATGAGCCATGAGGATATGCATAATTCGATGACCAAAATCCTTGTCAATCCAGGTTTAGATGCTTCTCCCCCTCTCCCCATCTACATGCCGATTGCCGAGTTCAAAGCTCAAAATGTGCCATTTAGTTGTTTTTTCTTAATGGAGTGCTCCATTCTAAATGGTAGTTTCTCTCTCTCGTCTATCTCTATGTTTTAGGCCATAATTTATTTGTTTCAAATCCGATAAAGACAAAACTGTCTCTATACGTTTAGAGAAGAAAACAAAAAAAACCAAAATCTCATTCATATAACCTAGACAAAATCTGATATGTACATCAAGGTTTTATAAAATTAAAGATTTGTTTGGTAATTTTTATAATCTATCCTAATATATATTCAAACGTTTTATTTTATATGATTTTATTCACATGTTCCTATTTAAATAACGGTTTGGATGACCATCTAAATATTATTATTTGAATGTTTGTATGTGAAATGCTACTATTTGAATATTTTTCTGGGTCCGTTGTCTATGGTTGTTGAACTGCCTCCAGGCCATCTTTCTATTAACCTAATTAAGAAGAAATTTTAACTTTTCAACACAACGATTCTTTTTTTTATTATTATTATTTATTTTAAGTTTAGCGGACTTGACTAATATAAAAAATCATGAAAAATTGTGCAAAAAGCAAGTATCTAATACCAAAAAAAAAAAAAAAAGTTGTAACCAGTCATGAGAACCAGCTGGCCTAAAGACAATGGTGCGGCACACCAAGTACTAGAAAAGATATTTAACCAGCTTGAATGAAATTTTAATGCATTTGATATCAGTACTATATTTATATTTATTTAAATATAATATAATTTGTATTAATATTAATTATATTATAATTTAAATTTAATATAATAATTATTTATTATTTTACTATTTTTATTAATTATATCATATTTTTTTAATCTCTTTGTATTAATCATATTACATGTTTAATATTTAAAAATAATTTAAATACTTTTCATCTAAATAAACATTGTATTTAAATGCAATATAAATATTTTTCATTCAAACTTATATTGTATTTAATGTATTGCGCTTAAATACAATATGTTATCTAAAAACCTCCTAACTTTTGAGTGATAAAAATTCTAATGTTTTTTAAAAATAACAGAGATATCCCATTAATCAAAATTAATAATGTCAATCCCTTTTGAGTTCTTAATAAAAATTAATAGGACACACTTTTTATTAGTTTGATTGTTAATTTGATCATTAATTTTGTTTAAAATACCATAGATATCCCTCTTTATATTAAAAAATGTCTTCACTTATATATTAAAATATAAGATGACATTGTTACACTTATTTGACACCAAAAATTATTTTTACACATTTCTAATAATAGTTTGCACTCTAATAAAAAGATTTTTTTTATAACAATTTATACTTATTAGAAATTTATTAAAAATTTCGTATTGTGTACAGTTGTAAAGTACACATAATCATAATAAGAATATACAAAATAAAAACTGCTACAAAAACAAAATACTAACATAAGAAATAACAATTATTTTACCTTTTAATAATAATGTATTTCAAAATAATGTCATTTTTTAATGTTAATAATATTAATTTGGATATCATACAATTTTAGTTTTTTCTTTAGAACACTTTTATTATTTAACAACGATATATAGATTTTTCTCTTTTTCTTTTTAAAATGAAGGATCTTATAATATTATTAAAATTACATTGGCATCTTATACTAAAATAGAGTGATTATTTTGTTTTTTATTTTTTCCCCCTCAAATCATCACCCGACCTTTTATGTTCACACGTCTGCTAAATTAAACTCAATAAAACAGAAAAATGGTGGTTTTTCTTTTCAGAAACCTGCGAACAAAGCACAAAACAAACAAAAAATAAAAACCAAGCATTTACAGCCTCGTAAAGAAGATTAGGTTTGTCAACACATGATTTCAGACATATGCTTGTCAAAATAAATAATTTAATCAGCGGCCGCATTGAATCAAACAAAAAATAAAATCTTTTAATTTTCAGAAATTAAAACAAGAATGCAGAGAGAAAAAGACAATATCTTTAAAATGAAAGGGGACTCGGAATATGGGTGGTGATATATACCAGGATGGTCGGCATGGGCTGTAGAGCCCATCATGACGAACGCAATGATATAGTTTTGGCCATAGGAGTGTCTATGTAATTTTAAGAATACGCAAGGAGTTTTAATATAGTTTGTTAATAGCTAAAACTCGTTTAATAAATCTCACGGTGATGGGGATTCTCGAAAACTATCACGGTCTCAAGACAATATAAAACGCTACAAAAATAAAGTGTAAAAAATAGAAAGTACAGAGATTTATAGAAATTCGCTGTTACTGGAAAGGCTATGTTCTATCTTCAGTGTTTGGGGGTTTTACTATAATTTCATAATTACAAGTGGTGTAATCTACCAAAATTAGGATTTGAGTTTCTGAAGGCCTATTCTCATATAACTACTAAGAGATGACCCTTATTTAATATTTAAATGCAAATATTTGAAATCTAAAAAAGAATGTAAAGATAATCTTTAATATTGTATATTCTATTGTAGTTATTGGATAATCTTGATTGGTTAATTATTTGAAATTTAAACATCTAAAAATCCTGCTCCTATATTCTTGGGTGCCAGTATCCTAACTGGTAAATATTGCTATGTTATGATGGCCGAGGTTTATGACAATTGCTACCCTCACCCCGTTCAAAGTACTTCAAGTGCGATATCCTGAAGTGCTTCAGGCTTCAGGCTACTAGCTACCTAGACTAGTAGTCTATTTTGTTGTTTTGGTTTGATGGTAATGCCATAATTGCCTTAAAATTGACATGTGCCTCGGGTTCTAAAACAGTCACGTCATTTCTGAAAGTTACTATGTTGTTTTAAACTTCTCAAATTTCAACCACCGATTGATTTTTCCATACTATTGTCTTTTTTTCTTGGTTGTTGATTTATTGCATAGCTCTAAGTCACTGGATGTGTATCTCGCATTGTCTTCTCGTTTTTCCCCTAAATAGTGAATTGTTCGAAGACTAGAATCTTACTTGTGTTAGATGGTCTTCGTCACCTATCTTCTTGTTTTTTCTTCGAGAAGGAATTGTTTGAAGACTGGAATTTTTTGGAGTAATTCTTGATGTTCTTCCTCACGTTCTTTCGTTAGGAATTATTTGAGGAATTTTTATTGTTCTTCAATGTTGTAGTGCTTCTCGACACCTTTCTCTCATTCTTCTTTTAGGAATTGTTTGAAGAACTTTGGTAGAGCTTATTCAATTTTGGGGTACTTCTTAACACCTGTCCTCTCATTCTTCCCCTAGGAATTGTTTGAGGAACTTTGATAGTCGATAGTACACCTCTGTCTTTGGCTGAGCCTTGACCTCGGTTTTAGACAATCTCATTGGCAGTAGTCATAATCATAATTGCATGGTGCATGGGTGGTCTTTTGGCACTTGTCTTCTTGCTTTCCCTTTAAGAGGGAATTGCTCGAAGGCTTAATCATTGTTATAGCTTGTTTGGAAACTTAGTTGATCTTGTAGGGTATCGATATATTGCCCCTATCTAAGACATCTAAGACTTTGGCTGTGGATACGTTCATTTTGTCGATAGTTGAAAACATAGCAATTGCCCTTCTTTTAGCACCAATTGTTAATGGGTAAAACTTGCCTAACAAATCCCATGGTGATGGGGATCCCTGAGAACTATCACTGTTGTAAGGATATACAAAATGTAATAAAAATAAAGTATAGATAACATAGAGATTTATGGAGGTTCATCTTAAATGGAAAGGCTAAGTCCTCTCTTTAATGCTTAGGGGTTTCATTATATTTTTAGAATTACAAGTAGTGTAATTTATCAAAATTGTGATTTAGTTTTCGGAAGCCTATTTTCATGTATTAATAAGCTTTTAAGAGATAACGCTTATTTAATATTTAAATAAAAATATTTGATATTTGAACTTGAATGTAAAGATAATAATTAATATTATAGATTTTGTTGTAGATATTGAATAATCTTAACTGGTTATTTAAAATTCAAATATTTAAAAATCTTGCTTTTAGGTTCTCAGGTGTCGGTATCCTAGCTGGCAAATATGACCACGCTATAATAGCTGAGATCTATGTAATGTAAAGATAATCTTTAATATCTTAGATTTTATTATAGATATTTGATAATCTTGACTGTTATTTGAAATTCAAATATCTAAAAATCTTGCTTTTAAGTTTCTTGGGTGTCGGTATCCTAGCTGACAAATATGACCACGCCATAATGACCGAGATCTATGCGATATAAAGATAATCTTTAATATCATAGATTTTATTATAGATATTGGATAATCTTGACTGTTATTTAAAATTTAAATATCTGAAAATCCTACTCTTAGATTCTCAAGCGCTGGTATCATAATGGGCAAATATGACCACGTGCTACGCATCAATATAGTTCACTCTAGGAAGAAAGGTATATAATGTATATATGAATATTCAAAGATATAGAGAAGTCAATTAAGATTTCACCTTTTAATCCATATTATTATTATTTTTCGTTTGATAAGGGGATATAGGGACAAGGCATTTAAACTAGTTTAGAGGTTATTATCAGTATCACCATTTATAAAGTCATTAAAAATAATAATAAGTAGCCATATGCGACTATATTAATTTCTCAATTAAGGTAGCGTTTATAAGTTAAAACAAAAGGTTTATACATAAAGTTCAAATTTTTATGAGAGAGAGAGTAATCCATAGTTTTAATCTAGTTAACAAAGTCAATATTGAAAGGGTTGACCAATCAATTAGGAACCGGTAAGATTACCCCTTTCTGGTCGTGATTTGAATGTCATCGATAAAGAAAGCAAATTTACTATATTGGAATACGATAAATTACGTAGATGTTGCTTTCTCCTATTTTGAGTCTATACACGCAAATATATATACATTATATGTTGTATTAAATAATAAGCCAGCCTCCATTCTCACCAAATCAAATTTGTCACCCTAATTTGATCATAGAAAGAGAGATCATTTGGTTGCTTAAGCAAAACATTGAACTAATTATAAATACTTAATATGGAAAATGTCTAATTATTACGCATTCTGAATTAACGTGCAACTAACTGACTTAATCTAAATGTATTAATTATTTCGATTATCTACTTACGGGGAACCTTAATAATGTAATTAATCAAAATTGCTTACTTTTACTTGCTAGTTGTAAGATGAGGTCGTTGTCATGATAGTGATTAATGTGGTTACGAGGTAGGTGCTTTGCTATTGTATGAGTAGTACGCTTTGACAATAATTCCTTCTCATTAATTTTTTTATCCTACATAACATAATACTGCCAATAATTGATATTTCAATTTCTAGTTAGTTTAATAAATAAAGTATAGGTGATTATAGACTTAATTTAACAGTAATTTCATATTCGACTTTATCACGTTGAGTTTGAATTCTCCAGTTCGATTTAGAAAATATATATATGGATTAATAACTTTATTCTTCACAATGCAATGCATATTGTCCAATAATTTGATCTGTAATATTTGATAGCTAAACAATATCGTATCTAAAGTATTAATTTTTTACGTGCAGAATATGATATATAGAAATGGTGCAACAATATTACTAACAAGTTATGATATTACGTTGATTAGTACGATGTACTAAATCTTATATATTATTTAATTTTGTACATTCATTTATTAAATGAACATATACATTCGAGACAGTCTAAGTGTTATTATGTCGATATTAACAAAAAAAAAAAAAAGGTTATACATTAATTAATACTATGTACTAAAGAAGTCTCTTTAATTATATAATATATACTGATACCTAATAAATCCATGTTTAAATGTGGAAAAGTATAACACATTTGTTAATTAGCAGTACGTATGATCTAGCTGCCTCCCATTTTCTAAAATGGTTGGTAGATTGACAAGAAGCTTTGGAGACAGTCTACGTGTTCGTTTTTCATTTTTTTATTTACAACCCATTCTTTCTCTCTCTCTCTCTCTCTCTATATATATATATATATGTATGTGGCAAAGGTAATATTTTTGTATTTATATATTTCTATATGGAAATGGACAGCTAACACTGAAAGGCTTCTTATGACTAATTAATTACTGTCTTTGTGAATGAAAAAGACTGAAATTGCTTGAGACAGAGATGGTCGTTTGGACAAGTCTTTTTTTCTCTTTTCAAATTGTCTATTGGACAAGTCTTTTTTCTCTTTTCAAATTGTCTTACTTTCAGGCAGGCAACCATTGCAAAATTGACTGTGGACTTAATAATTGATTTAATTGCCTAGGTTAGTTAAAGTGTCAGATATAGCTAAGCCATCTAAAGAAATGCATTTTTAATATAGCACATTATTATACAACACTAAAGAAGAGTGAGATCTTACTGTACATAGTATAGTGTTTTTCCCGGCTGCTCCTTGGGGTACTTTTACGAAATTACCCTTGGATATTGTGTTTAGGTTTGGCTATTATCGAGGGCTTTTTGGTGTTTCTACTGATCAAAGGAGTTGTTTTTACATATCTGTCCTTATGGTTGTGCCTAGACCTGATTTGTGATACCGGTATTCTGGTCTTTTCATAGCCCTCGTGTAGTTTTACTTGCATGCCATTTTGCCTTTTGCTTTTAAGCCCTCTTGTTCTTAGGTTTTTGGTCATTTTACCTAGCAAAACCCTATATGGCTGCCTTGTGTCTTCTTTGACCCCACTCCCAGATCTCTCTGTCGGCCGCTTCTTTGTGGTTTTTTTTTTTTTTTTTGGTCAGTTTTTGATTTCCTCTATTCTTTTTCTTTCTCTTCCTCTATTCATAAATTGTATAAATGTTAACATAGACTACAATGATAATATATTTTGTTGTACAGTGCCAAGGTTGAAACAATAAATTATCAACAAAACAAAAACTGATTATATAATTAACTAACTTATAATCAATATGTTATTCATATAACTAAGTTGAAACTTAGATTTCCTTGAATTTTTTTAACTTTCTAATTTAAACGTCGCTTATATTGCAATGGAGACGAGCGGCAAAAAAGGGATAAACAAAAGCTATAATACAAAAATTTAATTTTTGTTATTATATAAATATTCTATAAAAAACATATATAAGAAATATCATGCTATAATAAATTGTAATATAATATAATATGCATCTAATATTTTATATATTATCTATTATACATTAAAATAATTTATTATATATCGCAGTAATAGCAGACATCTTTTACTCTCATACGTGGATATATATATATATATATGCATATACGAGTTGATTAATTATTAGTTTTTTCTGAGTCTGCAAAATTATTTTGGTTGGCTAATACTAGAATATCTTTCATAGTCTTAATTAATTAGTAGCTGGACAGTTGAGTTACTAATAAAATCACGTTTTGGTCATGAGAACAAAGATAATGAACTAATGATTCAGCTAAGTTTCTCTACAAATACAGCAAAAAACTAATATGACCCATTCGAGTTAACAATTTGATACTCATAATATGAACATAATCATTCAACAAAAATATTTAAATTTGTGTTTGAATGAAATTTTAAAAACGGTCATTTATATTGAAAATTTGAATGGTCCCTAAATAATATGGTAAGAACTGTATCCAGATGACTAAAACTTTGGGGATGTCAATTCTAAATTTAGTCTAAAATGGCCATTTCTACTATCCAAATTCCGAGTCTCCTTCTAGATTGTCAAATAGTAATTTGAATGGCCAATTTGGATGGTGTCGTCCAAATGTTTCAAAGGATAAAACAAATGCCCTTTAAAGTTCTCTATCTTTTCACGTTTTTATATAAGACCAAGTTTAGTTTGCAGGTTGGAATTCAAACAAATTGATCTTATTTGTTTAAACTATGTCCCTGTTTGGAGGGAGCCATTTAATATCATTTGGGTTTTTTCACTTGATTGGCCTATTTATATGTGCATTTGATAATTTAATTGAGAACGGAGAATTCAAATGCCATTTGCATTTTTGTTCTTAAATGACAAAAAGTCCATCGTCTCAAAATTTTCTTATATTCTGATATATATTCTACAGTGATTTAAAAAAAACTGAAAATCATTTTAGATTTATTTTCTCATCTCTTTCTATCTAAGTAGAGATATTGAAATTACAATCCGAATTGATATTTGGATGTGATATCCGAGAAATCTACGTTCTCGGAAATATCTGTACAATTATGTAAATAAATGTACATAAAAGTGATACAGTTCACAGAATAAAGAGTAGAGGAAAATTTTGATTAATCAAGTTTTAATCAAAATTTTATGATGAATTAATGAATATAGTTTAAAAGCTAAGCATTAATTCAATTATGATGTTTTAAAAATTTGATAGAAAAGTATGTGAAAAATACATACTAAGAGATCAATGGCACACAAGTGAGCCACATTGATCAAGGGCTAAGAGGATAGCCAAACAAGCCCTTACAACTTTAAAAAAAAAAAATTAAAAGAAAGTAAGGGAGAGGGTGAGTGGCACGTGAGCATGAAAGAGAGAAGGGAATTAATTCCCTTAGCTGCTGATGCAGCCGGCAGAAAGAGGAAAGAAAGAAAGAAGAAAAGAAAGAAAGGGAAAGAGAGAAAGAGGGAGCCGAGAAAGAGAGAGAGAAAAGCAAAGGAAATCCAAAAAGTTCGGATTTTCTAGTTCAAGCAGCAGGTTGATCGAGATTCGGTCACAACTCAGTAGCAAGAAAAGCTCACGATTTAAAGTAAGGTAAACCCTAGTTTTCACGTTTTCGTTTGGGGAAAATCTGGGGTTTGAGTGAGAAAAAGAGAATGTGAGTGAATCACATTTAGGTTTTCGGTTAAAAATCGAAATGTGATTCGAGTCTAGAAGTTTTCATATACGAATCCATGAACAGATGGTTTTAAAAACCGAGTTTAGTGAGATTTCTTCACTAAAACGCAGATTTTTTCAAAAATAGAGTCAAGAGAAGTTCATGAGCAAAATGTGGGATTTTTGCTTGTGAAATCATGGATTTGTGATAGTAGAAGTGTAGTAGATACCTTGAAACGATCTTATGCCTTGAAACGATCTTATGAAGATCGATTTCAAGTGTAAGAAGCAAAACAAAGGCCATAAAAGCCTTAGAAAAGCAGAGCAGAGCAGTTCGGACCCAGAATCTTGATTCTGGTATGAACACGGGCGTGTACACGGGCGTGTACAAGGGCGTGTACAGAACACGGCCTCAAACATGCCCATACGCACGACCGTGTTGCAAGAAAAATCAGACCCGAGAGGTACACGGTCAAGAACACGGCCATGTATCAGACCGTGTCAAGAGGCACACGGTCAAAGAGAGGCGTGTAAGAGACCGTGTAAGAAGACAGAGAAGTACACGACCAGTAACACGGCCATGTACCAACCCGTGTAAGCATATACGGCCATGTTCCAAGAATTGCATGGGCAGGCTTAAAAGTCCAGAGAAGTACACGGGCACGAACACGGCCGTGTAGGAGGACGTGTTCGAGTCCAGAGAGTAAAAAAAAAAAAAAAAAGAGTCTGGAAAGGAAAAATTTCATGTTTTGTCATATTTCCAATATAAGCTAAATATGGTAAATAATCAGTGATTTTTCCTTTTATAAGAGTCCAAGCCAGAGACCCCAAATCAGCAGTCCCAGAGCAGCAGCAGCTTACGCTAGAGGACTTTCTGTAAGTTCAAGCATTGTCCTGACTGCAACGTGGACAAGCTTGCTTTATTACAATGTTATGTATGTTGTATGACGTGTTGTTAGACGTTGATTGTCTGCATCACGATGTTATGTCAGTTTATGCCAGTCACAGTACAGGTCAGTTCATGTCGGTGCATGTCATGCATATAGAGTTGCATGTCCCAGTACGCAGACCAGACAGTACCAGAGCAAGAAAACAGTTAGGTGCACAAGGCACCCTAGTGTGTTGATTAATTCACACCCCAGTAAATAGATTAACAGGTTCTGACTGTGGGGGCAAGCAGTATGCTACCCAGTTGGAACACCAGCAAGATGGTAATTAACCAGTTATTGGCGTATCGGCCTCTCGAACCACGGGGAGGTTATCATGTTTAGCATCAGTTAAGACTGAGGAGGTCAGCACTAAAGTACCGCTCCCGGTTGCGCTAACATGTCGGTACGTCCAATCAGGGGCCCAAAACCAGAACTAAAATAACAGATTAATGTTCTAAGACTGAACCTTTAGTCAGTACAGCATGAGTATAGCAGTCAGCATGAGTACAGCAGTTAGCATGAGTACAGCAGTTAGCATGAGTACAGCAGTATAGTATGAGTACAGCAGTACAGCATGAGCACAGTAGTACAGCATGAGCACAGCAGTATAGCATGTTAGTTACATGTTTTTATGTTTGAACTTACTGAGCCCATAGCTCATTAGTTTGTTCACATGTTGCAGGTAAGAGACCTGTTCACTAGTAGTTTATGGTGGACGACGAACAGGGTAGACGCATGCCGGAGAGGATCGGGCGAGGGATATGGGTCACCAGTTAAATCTTCCGCTGTACAGTTTTGAATGTAATTTTCAAAGAGACAGTTTTCAAGACAGGAGTATGTGATAGAGGAATCATGATCAGTTGTTAACATGATTTCTTTATCACATTCTCATTCTCAAACAGTTTATGTATTTAAAGAAAAAAAAAATTTTATTCCGCAAAATTAGCAGTCAGTTTACAGTCCAGCATGATTGCCGGCGACCCTAGAGGCCTGCAGACTATTGCGGTTGACTACAGAGTTGACCGTAGTAGCACTGTAGAGCCCCTACAGCAGGGCGGGGCGCCACATTGGATATGCTAATAAATTTTAAATTTGAAGACTGAACTGTGAGAAAAATAATTTTACCTTTGATGCAGTATTTTTGGCTTTGAATATTTTTACTTTGCCATTATGCGAATTTTCTATTTTACCGCGTGAATTGTTGTACTTAATTGGGATTTACAATATCGAATGGAAGTTTCATTTATACAGCAAGTATAATGCGTACACTTGGTAACCTGTAGCAAATATTTTAGGATGTGCCTTAAGTAGCAAAACAAATTTAAACAGTATTATGATATACATAAATATAATTTTAAATTCTACATTTTCAAAGATGGATTCATTTCCGTTAAATTATGAGGAAGTGATGATTATATTTTTGTAGGAAAATTTATTATTTCGAATATAATTATTTTTTGTTAGGAATTTAATTTTAATTTACTTTAATAGATGTTATATTTTACTTTTGGAGATTTGTTAGTTTTTATAATTTATCACATTCTTTTAATTGTAACTTATATTTATATAGTACCGTGTTTTAAACTGATTAATGTTCTCCCTTTTTTCTAGTTATTTCTAATGTTAAAAAACAATAACAACGTGAGATATGAAACTTTAATCATTAATTGTGTCGTTTACATATTGATGAAAATCAAACGCAATATGTAGCAGACCAAACCTAATCAGATTGAACCTTTCTGGTTAGATGCAAGCACTATTTATATCAAAGTCAAACTCTAGGGTTGTTCGTTTTATAATCCAAACTTATTTGAACCGTTCTATATATTGTTGTATATTTAATTAATATTTCTGTATAGCCTTCTCAATTCGATGTTTGCTTACTCTCCGGTCTTCTATTTCGTCATCCTCGACCTTCTAAATTAATCGTGAAGAAGATCTTAAGATACCATTTTTTTAATACAATACGGAACCGAACCTTCAATAATCTTTCCCTAAATCCCACCCCATTCAAACCCTTCGGTACCACTAGTGCAAATAGGATAAGATAGTAAATTTCTAATGCTAATGAGAGAACAAGTCACGAGAGATACCTAAATCCAACAACAGTTACGTTCCAATATTTTGCTCGGTATAATGACAAGAAGATATTATTTAACTATATGAAAATTAAGCCGTGGAGATCATTGCCGTCAGGCTATAGTATTGCTTTCACTGACTTCAACAAAAAGCTTAAACTTTTGTTTTTTGTTTTTATTAGTCTTCAGAACCACATTTCAAAGTATGTAATAGGAGAAAAGTATTAGAGTAATGACATTTATAAAATCTTATTAAAGTTCCAATACAAGTTTCAATATATCTTTCTAAAATAAGTTTTTTTTTTTTTTTAGAAGTCTAATTTATAATTTTTTTTATTCATCGTAATTTGTGATTTTGATTTGAAATTGTTTTAAAAGGCTTAAGCTCTTCTGAAAAATTATACATAAACTTTTAGTATTAGAAGCAATTTTGAACTTCAGAAGGAGAAAATAACTCTCAGAAAATGGAGCCAAACAAACTTAAGGTAATTAACTAGATTTCATGCACAATTGATTGAATTAGTAGTGAATAAAAACTACCCCCATAATTAGTAGATCCAAAATGTAAATTTCGATCACAAACTAGAATCGATCGACAATGCATCTTAATATATGATATTTACAATATGAATCGCCACAATCACTTTTGATCAAATTATGAATAAAGCATTTCTGAGTTGGCATGATTTGTCAACTGCAGATAAGGTCATGTAAAATATATCACTAATATCAAAATCTTTTTTTTTTTGTTAAAATAATTGTCAATTTAATAGATTAATCAATTCATCCAAAAAGAAAATTCCAAGGGATAAAGTAAAAGAAAAGATCAAAAAGGAGAAGGGCATGCACAAGCACATTATGAAACGAAAAAATCCATGACTTTATAGTTGCGGTTACATCTTATTTGAAACATTTTCTTAACTCCTCCTTATATTGAGTAGTGTTAGGGACATCAATTCTAATCCTCATTTTTTAGTATCAACACGTATGATAGAGAGTTGTGTTGGATTGCACTGGGCATTTCTAAACTCCGAGGTAATGCACTCCCTCGCACTATAAGCATGCTACTAGCTCCTTACACAATTGATATGAGACTACCTCAACATTTTTCTCATCATGCATTAGGCCTTGAATCAGATGATCATTAACTCGTTTCTCCTAGATTGGGCGAAGACTTGTTGACTGACTTATCTTTGATACTAGTATCAGGTGGTATTGTGCATTCTCAACACTTTTCATAACCGATGCAAGATTAACTCAACATATGTCATATATAATATTTAAAAATTGAACAAGACCAAATACTTTTGAATTGCATTTAGTAGCTACTTGAAAGTTGCTTCCCTTAATCAACATATAATATTTATTAAACTAATTAGTGATCGAAAGGAAATATCGACTAGTATCCCTCAGATATGCATGCAGGACCATCCATGATCATAATGATACATGCTGTTTTAATGGGAATTTGTATTTTTATATGTGTGTATGATGGGAAGATTTATACAGGTTAAAAACCATTTATAATAAGTAGAAATTTAATTAAGAATAAAAGAAACAGATCTTTCAAACCTGAAGCATAGAAGGCCTGAAAAAAAGAAAAAGAAAAAAAAAGAATAAAAGAAGCAAATCAAGAGAAAACCTTCAGAATTTGTGTCCATAATTATATTCAATGTCAACTTATTAATTAATTTCCTTCGTTAGTAGAAAATCATGATTTCACGACCATATTTAATAGTCGTAAAAATCTTTCCATGATCTTTTTTAAACAGTTGTGGAATCCTTAGTTGTGGAAGCTGAAAAGATTCCTCGATCGTTTATTAACAGTTATGGAATCGAAGACTTTCCACAACCGTTTTCTTAGAAAATGATCATGAAAGCTTTTTTTTTTTTTTTTTCTACAGCTCTCTCTCCTCCCTCGATCTCTCTCTATCTCTTCCTCACTCCCTTTTTATCTCAGCTTTCCCAGTTTAACTCTTCCCTCTTTCTCTTCCTTCGCCCCCAAGCTCATCAAGCTCAGCCCTTACTGCATCACTTTCCTGAGCTCACCCAGCCATCGGTTTCGAAGCCCTGCTAGTGTTAAGCCTCCTCAAAACCTCCTCTATCACCAAGTTCACCCAACAGTCAATCTCAAAGCCTTGCCAGTGCCTGGCCTCCGCAAAGCCTCATCTATCACTGAGCTCAGTCCAGTCGCATCATGTCCCAACAGCCCACTAGAGTCATTGTCAGCCCTAGCTAGAGCTCGCTAACTTCGCCAACCACTGTTCACCCATAACATCACCAAACGTGCATCACCACCTATAAATCTATTTGCTGTCATCCTCTCCTCTAGCGTTGGAAGCTTTCATCTCCAAAGTGGTGAGAAGAGATGGAAGAGAGAGAGAGAGAGAACAAAAAATAAAGTCTTGAAAGTTGAAAACCGTAAAAGGAAGTAGTAGAGGGAAAAAGTGGCGACACTGAGCAATAAGAAAAAAGTGGGAATGGAAAATTTTGGTAGCGTTTGGTATTATTTTTGAAATCTGTTATGTTTTCAAATTCTCTGAATTTGAGATCGTTTTGAAAACAATTCTGAGAACGTTTGAAATTGTGTTTGGTTTTATTTTCTGAGTGTATATTTTGAGAAATAAAAAAGTGAAACTGTATTTGGTTATATTTTTGAAAACCAGTCATTTTATAAGTATTTTATAAAAACATATTTATGTTTGATTTAAAAAAAATTATTATGAATACCAAAAATTAAAAATTAATAAAATTTTTTAATTGAAAAATGAATTAAAAATTAATAACCATAATATTTAAGTAATTACTATATCAATTAAATCTTAATTAACCATAATAATTAAATCAGAAAAATAGGAGAAATGGGAAAAATGAAATCAAAGAAAACGATTTTTAGTCGTTTTCAATTTTACGTTGGGAGTAAAGGAGATTTTGGATTCGTTTTGAAATCTGTTTTCAAAAACAATACAAACCAAACACAATTTCACACCGATTTTGAAATCGATTTCCTAGAAAATCGTGAAATCTGTTTTGGAAACAAAACCAAACACGCACTTTGAACTTTTAAATTTCAAATGTTTTGTATGTTTGAAAACAATAGAGAGATGAAAAAAGTGAGAATTTTAAGTGGGAATGGCCACTTTCCTTGTTTTTTGATTAGCAAAGGATGAAAGAAGTATGAGATAGGTTTTTTTTTTAATTATTTTTTTAATAGACCAACGGAGCTTTCACGATCGTTTTTGAAAGAAATGTTTCGAGTCGCATTTTTATCATAGTTTTCATGGTTGTTTTTTAAAATCAATCATGAAATTTCTATCGTGTAATCTAGTGCTTGTACATATTTTGTGTTCTTTAGATGATCATCTGCAATGCAATAGCCATATACAAAATCATTCCCACAGTGAAACTTTAACAGTAATGCTCTATGTCTATTTTTGAAGGAATATATAGCATTTTGACGGTTCAAACAAAGTAATTGCAACTAAAGTTTAAGAGGATAATATAGAGAGACATGCATACATCTACCTATACATATATATATATATATCCACTTCTGTGGTTGCTATTCCAGCCACCTTCCATATCATAAAGAAATCAATGTATACATATAGGTTGTCATTTTTAACAGACAGGATGAAGCCATAATTTACGATTCTGCTATTTTTCGAAGTTATATGTATCTAGATGATATAGATTATCATTGTGCATATATAGGTTATCATTTTTTGGGCACGTGATGAAGCCACAATTTATGATTTTGCTATTTTTCGAAGTTATATGTATCTAGAGGATATGGATTTCATTGTGTATATATAGGTTGTCATTTCTAAGACACGCGATGAAGCCATATTTATGGTTTTGCTAATTTTTTGTAGTTATATGTATTTAGAGGATATGGATTATCATTGTGTATATATAGATTGTCATTTTTAGACACGTGATGAAGCCATAATTTGTGGTTATGCTATTTTTCAAAGTTACATATGTATAGAGTACATAGATTATATGAAGATATTTCTGGACGATCTGTATCTAAAATCATTCCCTATGTAAATATAGTTTTTCAAAAAGGTTAGGCTAATCCATGAAAACCATGATCACATCCTATTTTCTGATATATATGGCTGTGCATTATGATGTTGAAATCAAAGAAAGAAGGCTGCTCCAAATATTTATTTGGATATATGCAATATATGATTTTGGTTCATGCCATTTCCTTTTCATAAGATCTTTTCAAATTATATTTTGCGCTGGTAATAATCTGAACTTGCGTAGTTCTTTAACAAAGGATGTCATTCTCATGAAAAGAAAGAGTAATATAAGAGCACTTAAAAATGAGGCCAAGAAAAGAGCCGTCAATTTACTGGAAGCCGTCTTAAGATTTAGATTCGATTTATTTTGTCATGACTTATGGTACAAATTATTCCATTTGTCCAGTGAAATTGGCTGGAATAGAATCAGAAACAACTTTAAGATTTCGTTCATATTGGTTAATTTCTATATATCAGTGTCCATTCTACTTTAATTATGAGCAAGATCGAGCTACACAGACCAACAAGAATAGGTGTGTACTCTACTGATTTATCACAAAAACTAGCACTAGTGTCATCGAATTTTTGTTGATCGTCATTAATTAGCTGCTGGTTGTGACAATATTGCATGCCCAATTATATGTGTACAAAATTTTGAGATTCATAGTTGATTCATAGCTTCCGTATAAGGCACTTTTTTAGTTCTAAAAGTCAAATCAAAACTATATCCTAGCAAACGCTTTATTCTTACAAATTTTTGAATCAAAATGCTGGTTTTTATCAAAATTTAATTTTTAATCAAATTTTGAATGAAAAAACCCAAGAATATTTTCCAAATAGCAAAAATTCACATCATTCTAATAGTTATTATTATTATTATTATTATTTGAGTTTGGGGTGAGAGATTTAAACCCTTCACTTTACGATGAGGTAAAGTATAAAATTATCATTAGTTTATGTCTATAACCACCGTTCTAATAGTTATTATGCAATTTTGTAATATAAAATATAAAAGTTATTAACATAATTACTGTATAATTTTGTCATATTAAAATATTTAAAAAATTTTTTTGTATTTCAATTTACAAATATGCCATGTAATATAACTTTTTTCAAATAAACAAAAAGAGAAATAATCCCGTATGATTTTGTAGGATTGCTAATTTAAAAATGACATCTTTAAATTAATACCTTAATTATAATGGTTGTAATTTTTTTAACCTCTAATGAAATAAATAAATAGGGTAAAAAATCTAAATAAAAAGGTAAAAAAAACTATAAACATGTCTAGTCCATTTGACAGGCGGTTTTGGAGGAAAAAATAAATAAATAAATAAATAGAAGAAGAGAACAAGGATGTCCAATAGGCCAGTAGGCCTTTGATCACTATTTGTCTAAAAAAGCCCAGTTGGCCCAATGGATACAGATGAAAACGAAGAGGAGCAAAAAACGACAACAAAAGAACAAGAGAGAGAATTTTCGCGAGGTCGAGGAGGTTCAGAAATTCAAGATTTGCCTGGGAATATGAAAATCCTCAAAGATTAGAGATTGGCGGTTTCTTTTCATTTGGGTTTTCTGGGATTATCTCGTTAGACAAAGATTTCAATCAAGTACCCCGATTACCAGTAAGATTTCTTGATTTTCTTAATCACCATGTTCTTCCTCAAACACACGTATTTCATTTTTACGCTTGATTATACTGTTTGAATTATTTTGACCGTTAATTGAAACAGTTTTCGAGTTTTCTATGCATAAAATTGGCTCCTTTACAGTTCAATTTTCGAAAGTTACAAAATTGCTTCTTAATAATTATTTTCCTTAACTACTAGTGTTTACCAAGTTTGTTGGAATTGAAACGGAGGGTTAGACATGAAAAACCCCATTTAAGTTTTGTTACGGATCGAAGTTTTTATTTTCAGTAAAATTATGCATTTATAGTTTTTAGATTTTATTTATTTGGCATTGTCAACGGTTAGTTGTAGGAGTTATGAAATTATGTCGAGAATTTAGGCATTGTTTGTAATGTTTGAACTGGGTTTTATTAGTAGGTCAATATTAATATCTTCTCATCTTCTGTAATCTTTGAAAAAAAAAATGCATTAAAGGTGAGAGAATTTAGTTCTTAAATTTGTGTGTGCCCTAATCCCCGAGTTTTGCTCAAGTTTTTAATCGTTTGACGGATTTTTCTTTTAGTCATTGAAGCTTTGGTCATGAATTTTGACAGGGAATGGAGATATGGAATAATTTTTACTCACTGATTCCAAATTTTCAATTCCAGATTTCATAGTTCCAAAACACATAAACCAAATTGTGAACCAAATGAGTCCTAAGGTTCCTCGAATGAGCCTACAATTCATCATTTATTTTTTAGTATTTACGGGTGGGTGACAGATTTATACTTATATAGTCAAGTTATGTTGATGGCGTTGGTTTTTATGGGACATGCAGATACGTATTTTTGTTGGAGGTGTGATATCGGGTTTTTAGATGGATTCATCCCAGAATTCAGCAATGGGAACTGGTGGGAGTAGTGGAAATGGAATGATGGCTCCTCAGGCTAACGACAATGCAACTACAGCTGCGGGCATGGATGATCCAAAGCAGAACCTAAACCAAGTCATCAACTCTATACAGAAAAATTTAGGCCTTCTTCACCAACTCTACCTCACCGTCTCTTCCTTCAATGCTGCCTCTCAGCTGCCCCTTCTGCAACACCTGTATTTCCAAAGCCCTCTTTAGCTCTAGTTTTACTTTTCTTGGTTTGAAAATCTGGCATTTGTTTAGTTTTCTTATGTCACGATGGTATTTTGGGTGTGAATAAAATTGCAGCAATTCTCTTGTCTTGGAGCTCGATCACATGGTTAAATTGTCGGAGAAATGCAATATTCAAGTTCCTATGGAGGTTCTCAAGTAAGCTCATTGGGGTAGTTTTTGTGCGTTTTATTAGCCTTTTCTTAGGGCCTGTTTGGAACAATGGTTGGAGTTGGAGTTTTGTAGGTTGGAATTGAAATGTGTGTTTGGTTGAAGTGTGAATTGGAAATGAATTGTGATATGGAAAATAGTGGAGAATTTTGAAATTTGTTCGAAGAAAACAAAATGCAATAAAGATTTTGTTTTGTTCCTCCCTTCCTTCTATGCGATTTAAAAAAAAAAATCATCTTATTTTGATTTGAAATAAGAAAGTTATGGAGTTTTAAAGTTTGAGTTTTTTGAAAATGAAAGAGAGAGAGTAAGATGTTGATTTGGGAGCATTGGAGTTGAGTTGCAAAATTCAGTCTGGAAACGTTGTTTTAAATGGCCCCTTACTGATATTTGATTTGTTTTCTTTTTATTTTTAGCCTCATTGATGATGGGAAGAATCCTGATGAGTTTACAAGGGATGTGATAAACGGCTGCATTGCCAAAAACCAGATCACCAAAGGCAAAACTGATGCCTTTAAGGTGACCTTTTTTCAACTGATTTTACGTATATAGGTGTTTGTTTGGTTTCTAAAATTTGTTCTCGTTTGTCCAGGGTCTACGGAAGCATCTTCTAGAGGAACTTGAGCAAACATTTCCTGATGAAGTTGAATCTTATAGGGAGATACGAGCTGCTTCTGCTGCTGTAAGTTATATTATCCGGACTCCTATAATATCTTTTTGAAAGAGAAGATTGATTTCATACACGTATTTCAATTTAAAGTTTCGTCGTTTTGTCAAAGTTACTCTCATCCTTAACATTGCAATTGTAGATCGAGTCACCATCTGTCTTTTTACGTGTTCTGTTTTTTGCTTATTGATTAAGATCTCTACATCCAATGCAGGAATTGAAACGGCAGGCACAAGCGCAAAGCATGATGCCAAATGGAGATATGAAGGTTAAACCAGAGCTCTAATTATATGTTCTATAAATGTATCAGGCCTCGACACCCCGCTTTCCATGTACCTAATCCTAGAGGTTGTTTAAATAAGTCCAGATGGATAAATTCATGTATCATAGCATTTTCTGTTGCTTAACTCAGTACATGGTGAGAAAACATATGAGAATGCGATGACTTTGTTTATCTTCTTTTGATACAAAAAATGGCAGATGCTCATTGGAATCCATCACAGAATTGTGTAAATGCTTTCAAGCTTTACTTGCACACTTTTCATTTGGTAAATTTTTGTGTTGTTGGGCATTTTCCTCTGACATGGGCTCCCATAATGGCTGAATCAAGCAGAAAGGAAAGTGAGTATGTATGGATAGTTTTCAGGTGTCCACACTTGGGTATTGCTCAGGTTGTTGAAAGATGTGTATATTTTTTAATTTTCAGAAGGTTGGTTTTGTTTTGAGGGTAAAAAGTTCTGCACCCTCCTGATCATTGAAAGCAAATTGGAATCCTTAATTTGGTATGTTAATACAATGCTGAATTTGCATGCCGAAGTTTTATCATGTTGTTGCGAAAAAAGTAGGCGCCAACGTCGAGTTGACTTGAAGTTGTGAGTGTGTTTTGGTTTTGGAGGGTCTTGATGCTCATTCAAGGCTTTAGCAGCAGTCAAACTCAAAACCCAGAAGGAAACCTGGTCAAGGGTAACTTTTAAAATTCTTTGAGGATTTTCAGTAAGTTATATAATAGTAATAATGTAGTTACCACATACCAGGTTTTTTTTTTTTTCTTTTTTCCTTTGGAATTCAATTCATCATAAACTCGAGGGATCATATTTGATCCTTCTAATTTTCCTAAAAATCCAGTATTAATTTGATACCCTGTGTAGTGCCTAGTGTGGTTATACTAACTTAAGCATAAGATAAGAAGTCGTATGTAGGACTGATTATTTCATCCTTACAGCACTCTCTCAGGCCTCATGGGAGCTTGAAAATTATTCAACTAGCTATGTGTTCTGAAGAGACGGAGGTTGTAAATTCTCACACAGAAGTGGTATTCCGACTGGTCCTTCGTTTGCAATCTTCGCTCTAGAGACAGTAGTGAACATGGTTCTCCACTACGGGAGAAAACTGTGTCATAGCTCTTTTTCTTGTTGGTCATTTGGCTCGGTTGAGTCGATCAAAAGTCAAGGCAAGAATTCCCACCACTGTGAACAACTTGTGTCGTCGGCATAACAACTCGAATTAAAACTGCACCAGTCCACCGATGATGACAAAGAACCATCTCTACTTTGTGCCAAGTCCAAAACTTCTGCTTCTTTTGATACTTCGTTTTTGCAGCCTTCTAATGGATGGCTCGTCACAACCTTTGATTTAAACGCCTCGTCTACACCTTCAGCTATGGCAGTTTTTTCCGAACCAGATTTGTCGCTTTCATTTATTCCCAGCAGAGTCTTCACTTCCTGCAACTGATAAAGAAAAATTTGACAGAAAGTAGTTTTTCTTTTCTTGTTAGAACTGCTTTTGAAATTTGCCAATATCTGGGATACTCTGAGGAACAAAAGGGAGAATGTTTACCTGGATGTTTAGTTGTTGATTCTCATTTTTAAGAGACTCAACTTTAGAGACTAAGGTGTTGTAACTAGTCTTCAGCATGCCGTATTCTCTCTCAATATATTTGGTCCTGGACCGAGCCCTTCTGTTCTGGAACCATATGGCGACTTGGCGAGGCTGCAGCCCGAGTTCCCCGGCAAGCTCCTGCTTAGTCTTCGACTCCGGTCTTGAATCTGTTTGGAACATGATCTCAAGCGACTTGACTTGTTCGTTGCTGAATCGTTTTTTGTTCTTCCGAGCACAAGCCATCGAGTTCATGGCTGAGACCGTCTGCTGATGATGCGGATGCTGGCGTGAACTGATCTTTTCTGTGTTTGTGTTTTTTTTTAGATTCCCTTTGTATGCCACTGAAGTGGGATTTTATTTGCAAGGTAAAGAGTGTGAACCAGATGATGAATTGCTAGACTTTTGGGATTTGTAAAACATATATAATTGAAGTAGTCGTAGCATCTATGTATGTGTGGGCCTTTTTGTTGGTTTTAAGATGTCAGATTTGTAGTTTTGTACACATACTGTTTGATGCTCTCTCGTGGAACCTACCCTTGGATCTCCATTTTAGACTCACTGTTTAACATTTTTTCTTTTTTTTTTTTTTCCATAAAAATTTGAATTTTTAATTTAATGCATGAATTTATATCGAACATCCAAACGGAAACAGTATTAATGACATGCTTTCTTTGATATGAAATTCATTTTCACCAAATGACTAATTTTCATATATATATATATATTAGTTGTAGGTTGAACATACAAATAAAATAGTAAAGCGAGATAAAAATAAACACACATGTGACGATTTATAACTTGTTATATGTCAGATAATATAATTGTTATTTATAATGATAGAATTGTTATATAATAATAATATGAGAATAATGATAAAAAAAATTATTTATAGCCTATTAGTTATTTTAAGATGTAATATGGATATGGATTAGATCTTTTAATATATATATAGTGTATATATATACATATATATATATTATGCATTTGCCGTGGTAATTGGAGTTGTGGGCCTGTTTCTTTCAAGTCTTTAAGTCAATTCCCTAATAATTAAACTAATTTGCATCCTTTTAATCTTTATTACTCTTCTTAATGGCTGCTGGGGTCCTTGTCCTCAGCTATTCTCAGATTCATTATGGTGCTTTTATATGTGATGATTATCTCAGTTTTATCACCAAATTATGTTGCATTTTCACGCAAGAACATCAAAATGGTGATGTTTTAAATTGAAGTAATAGGTTTAACACCAACCAAAGTCCAAGCTAAAATCCAAAGCTGTAAAGATAGGGAATCTTTACTGTTTTTGAAAATGATTGTTCTTGACTTGGCCCGACGTGGGCGAAATCTTAAACACTTGCCTTAAAGCTGTTTTTTTCTCTTTTGACATTATTACTAAAGCCGCTTTTATTTTTATTAATATTTTATGTTGATCCTTGATACTATTGCAGAACGCGCAAAACTATGGGCTTATTCAGCATAGCTTAATGAATTCAAAAGCCATTTCTAATTTCAAGTGATAATATATAGCTTTTTAAAAAAGCTTTTTTTTTTTTTTGGTATTCATTTTGAAACTGATACAAAAGGTTTTCTTTTTGGTAAAAGATGCAAGAATTTTATTGTTTGTTTAAAAATATAACAATCATACCGAATATATTGATCTATAAGCCAAACATTTATTTAAAAGACATAATTTTCAGTTTTCTTTTTCTACTTATTATAAACAAAAAAAAAACTGCATCGAACGATTCCTATATATCACTCAAGGTAACTGCTGTATTACTTTTCAACTAGTTACAGTCGATCACCTGCCAATTACGAGACTTATTAATTATGCTACAAGATTGTGTACAGTAAAACTACCGACAGTAAGGACAAGATAACAAGAAAAACTTATTTAAAGTATCCATTTCTATCAAGTCTCATTCTTACGTGTATAAGAGTTTAGTTTTTAATAAAAAAGATTATATATTACTTACTTTTAATACTTGAGATCTATTAACTGTTAGGACCTAAGATTATGTTTTTTTGTCATCCTACTAATACGACCAATTGGTTCATTTAATGACCATTGAATAGGAGTGTAAAGACACTACTGATCTTTTATTTTTCTTTAAAAAAAATTATGTACAGTCATATATTAATCTTAACTGATTCAAAAACTAAAACTGATGACAATATTCATCCCTGTGATAAGTTTATGACTAACATTTTTCTTGGGAAGAAAGAAGAGACACCATGCTGCAAAATTTTCCATGCTCTGTGAAATGCACATGAAAACATAGCAGCAAGGGATTATTTCTCAAGTATTAAGGTGATCATAGGGGACCAATAAACACGTCCCACTAGTGTTTATAGTCAACATTACTTGGTCCACTTGCCTGTCCTTTTTGTTCGAAATGTTATAATTCATTTATGTTCCACGTCTATCATAACGTGGCAACAAAGTCCTGGTTTATATTCTAAGGTGCTCGTTAATTCCACACGTGAAACCATAACTTAAAATTAATGGTTACAATAGGTTGTGTAGGCTTTTTCTCTAGGCTCTTGAAAAAATTGGAAATAAAAGGGGAATTATTTGCTAAGGTATAAGTATCTTCTGTTCATATTATGTAATTTAAAATTATAGATTGTTAGGATTAATAGTATTGTCCTTCACTTGCATTTTGATGGATTGGTCCTACATAATAATTCGAATCGTTTCTTCTCCAATCCATGGTTAAAACGTGTTCAAGGATAGTTGACACCTGCCATACGTGTAGATAAAATGGGCCACTAATGATTTTTTAAAAACGCATTGATCATATGTTGGCTTCGTCCTGAGGCTTGTGTTGTCAGATCTCTGGGATCACATTTTATCTTAGGATTTGAATTAATGACTCTCACTAATTCGACTGTTTTTGTTATGTCATTTTGGCTATGGATGAAAAAATGAAAAAAAAAAATCTAGACATTACAACTCGCATGAGTCAGGCGTTGGGAAGTGAGATAGGAATGGGAACTCATATTCTGAATTACCTAATCTTATATATTGATATCACTTATGACACTCGTTATTATTATTAAATATAAAATTATGAAATTACATATGAGAGAGGAAGAGAGATATGGAAAAAAATGATAATCAATACTAAATATTTACTCTTTTAACCTAATTATAAGGATGACACTACAAAAAAATAAATTTTTAATTACAACATTTTTATGATATTTTTAATCACAAAGTTGTGACTAATATGCATTAAGTCACAAATTTTTGTTTGTTATCAAGCTTTTAGCTAAATGTTTTAAGTAATCGCATGACTAAATCTTTTTCTGTGACTAAAAGTCCAATCACTACAACAAACCGGGTTTTTTGCAACAACAAAAAGTTGTCGCAAAAAATAAAGAGCCATCGCAAATATATTTTTTACAACGACATGCCATCGCATATATATCAACATTACTAACCAATTGCAAATATGTTTTTTGTGACGACAATACGCTGTTGCAATTACAATAGCGATAACTGTCGTCGCTTGAAAGTCAATACAACTGCATTATTGAGAGTTCAGTCAAGTTGACATAACATTCATATTTTGTGACAATAAATTCAAAAAATATCATCGCAAATATTTGCCATGTTGCAATGTTGATGATATAGCATCAAATACTTGCGACAATAGTTTTGAAAAGTCATCATTAATATACATGATTTATTATTATTATTTACGATGACAAAAGATTTTTTTTATTTTTTTAATAATTTATTATTATTTAATAATTTTTTATTTTTATTAATAGATTTTATTTTCAGAATTAAATATAAATATGCAAATTATAGTAACGAAAATAAATTATAAAATTAAAAAAGATAAATGAAAATAAAATATTTATTTAATAAAAAAATGAACACTATAAATTAAGTATAATGTATAAAAGTATAAAAAAATCTAGATAAATAACAACAATTAGCGGTTTAATTCTTCAAATTGGTAGCATCACTGGCATTATAATCGTCAGCAACATTTGGAAAAGATAGAGGACTTGGAGAGACATATAGCTTAAGGCAAGTAGATGGGAACTAAATATTTAGATGCATCTAGACCATCAACTCCTACATCATCTTCTAGCTCTCGTACAATTGTAGGTTTCACTCGTATTGTCTTCGCAACTATTGTTCCACATGTGGGTTAACATGAGCCGAAGATCTTCCGTTTAACTATGAATCAGAGGATGAAGAAGAGTCAGAATGAATCTTACGGAGGAGTGTAGGGCATACTCCAATCTTATGTCCTTTACATGTATCCAACACATGCTCTATAATTCTCTCCGCGTTTATGGATGGTGGCGCAGATGAACTAGAAGTAGACTGTATCTTCTGAGTTTCTCTCTCCCCCTCTATCGTATGCTACACATTTAAAAAGTAAGCATATGTTATAACTACTAAAACTAATTTGAATAAGAAAAGATAATAAGAAAAGATAATATTAAAAAAAAATACCTACAAAAGTCTACTCGGTTTGGGGGTTAACCTAAGTATTCTGATAATGATGCATGTCACTCCAGTTGTCTATGGCAAACATTAACTCTTGGGTCCTCGTGTTGGCTTGTCCAACAATTTAAATGTGTTAGTATAGTATATTCGATTATCAAAGAAAATTTTTACATTGAACAGAAATTTAAAAAATCTTATTAACTTTCTTTTGACAATGTTGCACAATATACATCCAACCATGTATGTTTTACCACTTCTGGTTACTATGATTATTTCTGTCTAACTTTTTCTGTTTATAATTATATTCAACGTTAGTAAAATTGAAATAATTGTATATATAATCAATCACTAACTTAGTAGATATACAATTACTTGAAACTTATCAAACATGAACTTATCACTGCGAGGAGCCCAGTGATTATGATTCCTAAGGTTAGCGGGAGGGTTGGCTCTAATCATCTTTTCATTTGCAGTCCTATTAAGTTCTTTTAAGTGGTTGTGGAGATCATTCTTCTAATCCCTGTAGCATTTGAAATCATCCCTATCAACTATAGAACCAAGGATTCTATCCTTATAGTTATAATCAATATTAAACTAATCCTGTAATACAGTTAACATGTTAAGTGGTTTTATTATGCATAACTTTAGAAAAAAATTGAATAATAATAAATTTGAATAATATCAATATGTGCTCCTGAATTTCTTTCTTGTGATGGGAGGTCTACATCTTTACAAGTATTATGATACGGCTCACATATATCCCTGGTGTAAATGCCAACTGCACTATCAAAGCACGGATCGTACTTATCAAATGCCTTCTAGGTACCTCTATCCTTGTCAAATTTAAGGGTGATTTTTTCATCTCTCGCCACCTTTGTTGCGATTTCATGACCCTTTACCTTCCCTCAATCTCCACATCGTCGAGGTGCTGCATCTTCTATTGTAAGCACAAATTAAATATAATTTACTTTCATATTTACCAATTATACAATAATGAATAAATTAACAAATTTGTAATTATGTAATTGCAGCATACCTGACTCATAGTGTGATGACAATCTAAATAGATCAGTTGAAGGCTACGTTCCCCCTGAAAAGCAAGTAGAAGTAGTGAGTGGAGTAAACATATTAACCTATTAATAAATTAAAATTAGTTAAATATCATATTTACGTCTGTACATACTATACATTAATGTTTGTTTGTGATATTAAAAAGAATAATAAGAAAAGCAATAATCACAACACATATTTTCTATTTATCATCACTGTTTATTTTGAATGTAATCACCCTTATTTACGTCATTATTGTCTCGAAAATCGATGAATTCCTTTTCACACATAAATCATTCTTTTTTAAGCTAATTATTATACTTTCCACATAAATATCAATTTATTTACAATTTCAATATTTTTTATAATTATTAATTATTTTCATATTATTATTATTTTCAATTTATTATCAATTATTAAACTTTTCATATAAACATAAGTTTATTTTTTAATTTTACTACTAAATTTTTTTAAAGAAAAAATTTAGTAATTAATAAACCTTCCATCTAACTAAATTTGATAATTAATTTCCATACACAAATATTTCAATAATAAATTTCCAAAAAAAAAAATTTATCCAATCAATTTCCATGAATTTAATAATAAAAAAACAAGCTAAAAAATAATTTTTTAACCAAACACTACAACAACATCACCATTGCAAACTTATTTATCACTACCAACATAGTCAAACACCATATACAAAAATACACAATTACATTAACCAATAAAAAAAATATTTACAAAAAACCAAACCCACAAATAATGGGGGTTGGAAATCGGTGACAAAGGGAGAGAGCGGTGAACGCCAATGATCAGCGGTAGAGGACGAGTGGCGGTGGCATAGGAAGGAAATTTAGCAAAATGGCCTATTTAGGGATGGATTTTTTTAGGGGATCACAAATATAGGTTGATGATGGCATTGTCATCATAAATAACTCAAAATAATCCATCATTTTTTTGTCAAAATTTAAATTATAAATTTATTTACGACGATATGTCATCATAATTAATATCATAATAAATGATATTGAATAGTCAATGTCAACTATAATCAACCTATATTTATAATAACATTATCATCGCAAATAACTTTAAATAATCTGTCTTTTTTTTAATTTAAATTTTAAATTTATTTACAAGGATATGTCATCGTAAGTAATACCATAACAAATGGTATTGAATATTCGATATCAGCTGTAATTAACCCATATTTACGATGACATTATCATTGCAAATAACGACAAATTGGGGCAAATTAACTTCAAGCCGTGTTCTTTTTAGCGGTAAAACAATAATTGCGATGACATGTCCTTGCAAATATGTACAAACAGATTAGTATGCAATTGCAACGACATACCGTCTCAAATAATTAACCTCATATGACGGCATGTCGTTACAATTACTTACTGTAATAGCATATCTAAATTTAAAAAACAACTATTATTTGCGACGATATGTCGGTGTAACTAATCATTTATTAGCTAAAAACCTCTTTTGTAGTAGTGTGTAGCTAAAAGTTTTAATCACAACAAAAATTTGTGATTAATTAAATATTAGTCATAAGGTACTAATTGCATATTAGTCAAAAGGTGACTAAAAGTGACATTTACTCACACAAAAATATTGTGATGACTAAAAATTTTATAAAAAATTGTTATGACTAAAAGTTTTTTAATTTTTATTTTTTGTATTGTAACTTCATAATTTCATGTTTAATATCCACAATTTATGCTTTTAACGAGTGTTATGTATATTTTTGTTTATCAAAATTTTAATATAGGGTGGAAATTCACATACTTTTTAAAATTCAACAAGAAAGAATGTTAAAAATTCAAGGTCGAGGACATTTTACAATAAAACCTAATATTTAGAGGAAAAAGCATAATTTATCATATAATTAACTTTATAAGTTGAAGTTCATAATTTTTTAATTCTTTTTTTAAATTGAATTTAAGGATATAAACTCTAAATATTATTATAAAATTAGATATGAAATTATTATTATTCTGTTATTTCGTTGGCTTTGAAATTCATAAACGTCAATTACCTATTAAAGATGTCCTATTATAAATATGCACGCACAACGAAAATAAATCCATATACTAAACTACAAGTACACTCAAACAAGCAAACACGAAAAAATTGATTGCTTAGAAATTATTAGTGGTTTGGAGTCATTTGTCATACGTATTTGAAATTCGTTTTTTTTTTTTCTTTAATCCGAATTCGCTTTCATTATTTTGCACGAGTATTAACTCTCCATAGAATTCTTTCTAGAAGAACCTTGGTTCAAAAATTCGGTAGTTAAAAGGACTTTCCTCAAAAAAAAAAAAAAAAAAAAAGTGGTCGACTTTGTGTTTTTCTTTTTCCGTGTGCGTGTGTGCCTATATATATATATATATGTATGTACACTATAATCTGGAATATGGTATGCGTGATAGATGCTAATATTAGCTGTATCCTTAAATTTTATTTGTTATCCTTTTTTTTATTGTTCTCATTTCTATTCCTAGGAATATTATTAACATGCAAATCAAATATTACTGGACAATGCCCTTGAAATTCCGTTCTCCAAGTCAGTAGTTTCTTAAATATTTACATAGAGACTAGGGAGCATATGAACAAGAATCCTTCTTGCACATTTAGAAACTTTGCATATTAGTTTGTTTAATTACTTATTCATTTTGCTAAACTAATTGTGCTTTATGCAATTAGTGAATTCAACTGAAACATGAACTGAGAAGTCGATAATAAGATATGAAAAAAAAAAAAACCATCAGGTAAGATATTATTTTAAACTGTTGGATATTTGTAATATGGTAATCTGTTAGTAACGCTCTTGTCGAGTGCTAATATGGTAGGGACAAGAATAAATTGTTTCTAGGGTCAGAATTTGCTGCGTTTTCTCTCTCATGTATAACGTGGTATTGAGTTTCAGAGTGTAAGCATTCACACTGTTTTCTTGTAGAATTCTACAATTCAAAAACAAAACAAAACAAAACAAACAATAAAAAGGATGGGAAAAAAAAAAAAAAAAAAGAGGAGCCATTTATATCTCTATGCTTTAAGTGGAATCTATAGATTTTCCTCCAAAGTACTTCGAAATCATTGTTCCTGAAAATAGTTCCCAAGGATTATGTCACATAATATGTATTTTGCTAATTAAAAAAATTATTTAAAATGAAAATTGTACCATATATCATAATTCAAATATACTAATGAAAACTATAACATGTTTTTGAAATAATGATAAATTATAGCATATTTTAGTTTTATTTGTATTTTATTCCAGTTTTGCCCTTTCTTTCACTCCACAGACTCCCTTGGCCTCTCTCTCTAATTCCCATTCTCACCATATCACAGCTCCTCTTCGTTGTCAGGTCTTCTCCATCTTTGGTGAGAGAATGTCGTCGCTGACCATCCGATCTCGCGCGCATTGTAGCTCTTCTCTCTCCAATCCCACTCTCACCTAGTGAAAGCTCCTCTTCCTCGCGTTAGGTCTTCTTCCTCTTCGACGAGAGAACGTCGTCATCGTCCTTTGATCTCGCCCAATTTGATCTTCGTTTCTGTCTCGAGCCACGGAATCTAGGCCACACTGTCCTAACCGAAGAAGCACATACCGCATAGCTTTCCCCCTAGATCCTGGTTGGATGTCGCCATGATTGTCGTTCGTTGCTGCAATTTTTCCGATTGCAATCTGTTCGAGTTCGTGAGATCCGTCAACCATGGTTTCGGGCTGCTGACAACGAGGGAACCTCCGTCAATTGCACACAGTGCCAACGATGACGATGACGATGACGCTTTCCAGTGCCTGCAATGACATAATAGATCGGAGCAGTTGGAGAAGGTAGAGGTATAACTGAAAATTTAAAAATAAATATGTCATAATTTTCTATTTTTAAAACTTACTATTTTGTTAAATCCTAATATCAGATTATGATATTTGGTTAACTTTCCGAAAAAGATTAAAAATTTGTTCATTTTACAAAATAGAAAATTTTTATCTTTAAAAAATTAATCTTTTTAAATTTTCATATTTAAATATAAAAAAATTTTTACTTTTAAAAAATAAAAAAAAATTATCTGTAAATGATAAAGATATTTTATCTATCTAAATAATTTTTTATTTTTAAAATTGAAAATTTTTTATTTTTCAAACATGGACACCCATCATCCACAGAGACCCTAACAAAAGAAAACAAGGACCACCACGGTTTTTTTTTTTTTTTTTTTTGGCAATAACCATCAAGTTTTTTAAAACACGAAAAATTATTTAATAATCTACATTTAATATAATCTTAAGTATTTTTTTAATGGAATCTTAAGTATTATTTTTGATAGCACTAAAAAGGTTTATCATGGTTAATTTTTTTAACTAATATTTTCTGAGTAACGGAAAAATTTGTTCTACATTCTCGTTTGCCTATTAATTTACTTAATTAGAAAGCAGTGTAGCTTCGATGTTTTTTGTACAAAAATAAAAGGTCCAGTAAAGATCGCACAAGACATTTACCGGCCCCTCAACTATGTTTATACAATAATTTAGTGGGGATATAATATTTTTTTTAAATATACAATAAATATGTGTAAAGATTTGTAAAGACATACAAATAAAAACCATATCTCAATGAAAGTAAAATCAGTAAAATTATAAATTTACATTAAAACTTATTTTAAAAAAACAATAAAGTGAGCGAGGGGTGTCCCCAAGTGGCTCCACCACTTGCTACGGTGCTTTTAGCACTTTTACCTTTGTTTAATTGTACATTGCCCCCCATAGTTTCCAATCTTTTGCCATATATCAACAATTTGCTAACTCTTTTGAGGGTCTGTTAAGAAAAATTTTTGAAAATAGAGTTTTGAATGTAAAAAAAAAAAGAGAACGTAAGCCGTAAATTTAAGAGTTTTAAAATTAAGATGATAAAACACTGTCTTCTTCGGAACTTCCAAACAGCTAGTGAAATTTACTATGTGAGCAATTTAAGATGATAAAACACCGTCTTCTTCGGAACTCCCAAACAGCTAGTGAAATTTACTATGTGAGCAACTTAGGATCTTTTAAAACATACAAGGTACACATGACTCCAATTTACCGAGTATATTACGCTGTAAAATGGGACATAAATTTATATAGTTCGGCAAAACTCCAATACTTCCTCTTAAAAGTCCACGTTCTGCTTGTGTGATAAATTTTATTAAAAAAACTTAAAAAATGCTAACTAATGGTTGATATTACAAAACAATAGAAAGTGTAGGATAAAGTGCAATTAAGCAAAGCGAAATTGTGCATTTTTAGGCAAAAATACAAATAGAAATTAGCAAGATCTAGATTCTTTTTTCTTTTTTCTTTTTATTTTTCATTTCTGGTGGGAGGAACGTAAAAGAAAAAGAATTCCACCCAAAAGGTGAAAAAGGAAGGGGGGAAAAAAAAAGATGACAAAGTTTGATTTGAAGTTATTTATAAATTAAAAAAAAAGGGTTAAGTTCGATCTGAAGTTACCATATAGGGGTTCTACCAACGAATTGAAGAATGAAATATGTCGATATTACATATATGTATAACCTTTTTTAACATATTATTCACACTGAAATCATGTCAATATATCTTTGCTTTTTGAAATAGTTTTTGAAGATGTTTTACTAATATATATATATAAATATATATTGAATTTAAGAGCATTTAAACTTCATACCTTATATAATTATACAATTATATAGTGTATATTACATATTATAATATAATATATAATATAATATTATCGTCAGACTAAAATAATAATTAATACCATAATAATATTGCTTCAACAATAGAAGTTAATTGATGTGATTATCATTAAGCAGAGTTCTGTGGCAGCACATTTTGGAAAAAGTTGAGCCTTGTCATTGTAGTATAAATACTGAATTATCCTAGATTCTTCAGTAAAAGTGACATTAATCTTAAGGACAATAATAATATGGTACCAATAATAATAACCAAATAAGAGGCCTCAGTAAGAATGTTATTGCAGCATTCTTGTTTGAGAAATTATATTATACATATCATATTTTTATGGGTGAAATAAAGATATAGGAATTTTTTTAGAATATTTTAAAAATATAAAAATTACATTGTCATTTTGATAATGATTTTTACATTTTATAAAGAAAGAAGTACGTAGTCATTACGTTGTTTTATGTAGTACTATAAAGAATTTGTTATATCTCAACTTGACAAGGAAGAATATGCTATATGTCTGAGTCCAACTCGCCCTTGTTGTTTGGAAAACTTTAATGGACTTGGGCTCAACCTCAAAATTTTTGCCTTGAAAAAGACACGCCTCTCATCAGTTCTATACACTAGTTTTCTCTTTCGGAAGCCCAAAATTAGTAAAGCATCTGGGCTTTAAATCCTTTTGACAAGGTGATGGTCCTCAAGTCCTAGCCCAATCTTTGCCACTGTCAGCTCTTCAAAGTTGAACACATGGTTTGTGTTTGTCATTTTCACTTTTTTTGTTTTTGCTAGTTTGTTTGTCATTTTCACTTACATGTGAGTATATACATATATAATTTTACCAAAAAAAAAAAAAAGAGTATATAAATAAAAACTAGTGCGTTAAACTCTTTCAAACCAGTGTCATAATTAGTAGTGTTGAGCACTATAAAAACACGTGACTTTTTGTGCCACATTATACCTAACATTAATATTAAACTAAAAGCTAGTAGGTCTCCACATTATTATTTATGAGGAATAGAGTTGGTCTTCCTAATCATTTTGCAAGAGCGAAGTTTTGAAAACTAGAAAGTAATTAGCAGTAGATCTCGTTGGATTGGATTTTACTATTTTGTCCTTAAACTACAGGGTTTGTAAGGTGAGTTTTCTTTACGTAAGAGGGCATGAGAGACAAAAAAAAAAAAAAAAAAAGAAGTGTTTTCCTTTCAAAATTTATCATAATTTTCTTACAGAATCAAAGAAGTTGTTTAGCGGATCACATACAAAATAAGGAATGAGAGAAGGGAATGTCAATACTCGTATTCTCTTAGTGTTGAATATTTATCCTGATTAAAGAGAATTATATACCTCAATGAGTCCACAAGTCAATTATACGTGAGGACCACTCCGCAAGAACAATCATTCTTATGGATCTTTATACTAAGCCAAACATAAGAAATTGTTACTCTATCCAACACATCCTATAAAATTGAAATAAAATTGTTTCCAAAGAAGTTAAATATTAAAAAGAGAATCAATAATTTTTATTTTATTACTTTATTTTTCTTTCTAAACTCATTACTTTATTCCTTTACGTTTTATTACGATTTAATATACGTGCCCTTAGTAATCAACATACCACGAATTAATTTAAAATATGCTAATTTTTCAACAAGGAAAAAAAAAAAAAAACGCATTGCAGTTTTTGACATTGCCAACATATGTGTATAGGGTTTTAAGTTCGAAAGGTAATATCTGACTTGGATCGACTAGTGCTCTCATACGAGGTGTGATTATAGATTCAAGAATCTTTGTGGCTAAAGAAGACCAAAAAATTACCAAACAAAGTAAATCAGAGGAACATATAGCAACAAACCAATACATTGATAATCGACCAAAAAATAATTAAAAAAGAAAAGATTTGCCTCAAATTTATGAATAAACTATATATCCCCAACACAACACCTGCTCACATATGTACTTAAATACTACATAAACCGAAAAAAGCTAAAAACAAGGTGCCGTGGGATGTTTGTTCAACTTTGAATTTTTAAGCATTCAAACGTGAGTAAAAAGAAAACGTATAACTTGCATTACATAGGATATAGGAGTACACCCACCAAAGCTTTTGTTTTTGGTTCTGTTTTCTACGTTGCCTAGTTTGCAAGGAATCTTCTTTGCTCAATCAACGCCTAGTCGGGTTTGGGAGCTACAACCAAAAGTGCTCTTATCTTTTCCCACTTTTCAACTACTCTCCCACATTCATAATTTTCTGACTTTAACATATTTTTGCAGAAAGAGGGCAAGAGAGATTTTGATTTGACGATTTGAAAAAAAAAAAAATTTCCCTTTTGAGGACAAAAGATAAAGGGAAAAATAACGCTAGCCTTTTTTTTTTTTTTAATCTAAAGAGTGCTTGATAAATTGCCATATAGAGATTATGGTTAGATTTGAAAAGGATACAATTGATGTATGTGGGGTCATGACATGTGGGATTTGTAGCTGTACATTAATTTCTTTAAATGCATGGGAGGAGATGAACATGGTCTGTGTGACAGCCAAAACGGTCACAGTATATGTTGGAAGCTGTGGTCGACTATATTACAATTTAGAACAATAATATAATATACATATAATTGTATGTATTTGTTTTTATATATTTGCATGTCTGTATAGGTGTATTAGTTTAATGGGGAAGGAGGAGACAATGCCGTTAATACTTTTGTGGTGGGAATTGAGAAAAAGAACTAAAATCTAGGCAAAGGGTTTGGTGTCCCTCTCCAAAGATGCTTTTAGGTCAATCAGCATGAAATTAGGGCGCTTGGGAACAGAGAAAATGCCAATAATTTCATGTTCTTTTCAAGAGCTTGGGGTCAAAGAGGTGACTTTAGGTCAATGGAGGCATAAATGTGGATCCGAATCCAATGAAATGTTTGCCTAGTACCCTCTTTTTTTTTTTTAACTTCTTTTTTTCTTTTTTGAATAAAAACTATCTAATATCTATCCCAGGCTTGATCAATGATATTTCCAAGTTGTAATGGAAAACCTTACACATTTTATTCCACTAGGTTAATCAAGAACGCAGATACACGAGATACATGCTATTATTAAGATTATTCTCATTTACACATTTAAATTTCAGGATTGTTTCCAATTTGTTTTTAAAATTTAAAAACTCTTATTTTGACTCATAAATTTTGAATTAGTATCACTTAACTCATTTTAATAGAACTTTAGTTAAAAACAGACAGAAAAGGGGGGAATAAGTCTTATTAAATCCTTTAAATTAGGATTTCTGTTAAAAACAAACGAAAAAAACTACATGACTGTACTTAACTCCCTTTCTCTATTTTTTTTCATAGAAATTCTAATAAAAAGGTTATATAGGACTAATTCAAAGTTCAGAAAGACAATGGTTTTTAAAACTCAAAGAGCAAAGTAGGAGTGACACTAAAGTCCAAGGGCATAGATGAGAATTATTATTATAATTATTTTTATTATTATTAGCAGTAGTAGTAGTTAAGACGCTTGATTATCACAATTTACAACCTATCGACGATTTATATGTGTGTGAGTGTTGTTGGGACACCTTTCTAGAGCCGGTGAGTGGTGACCACTATATACAGCTTCATTCGTGAAATCAGTGGTCCTGGATTCAAATTAAGCAGAAACTTAATGAAAACGAAGGGGAGAAACAAACCAACAATTAGATGCTTATTTATGTATTTTGATTATATTCAAATTTTCTAGTATGAGATAGCTCTTTCTTTTCTAGAGAGAGAATACTACCATATGGTGAAAAAGAAACCTAGCAAGAAAATACTGTAGAATGTATAGAATTCTTAATATATATATATATATATGGATTATCGTGTCATCAATAACTCAAACATAACCTCTATAGATCTAACATTGAATCCTTTTGGATGCATTCACTCAAAATTCGAAATCAATCAAACAACCAATTTCAGTTTCATGTTGTACCACTGTGGTGGTGTTTGGGAAGGCTTCTCTATAAAAGTTATCAGCTACTGACATTCATATTAATTATAGGGGCTATTAATATACATACATGTCTAATTTCAAACAATTATATGAAAGGTCAATTTGTAGTTGGCTGGCCAAGATTTGACCATTTGCATCTTTTCTTTTCTTTTTTTTTCCCCAAACCTTTTCTCTACTAATAATTTTACTTGTAATCTGTATAATATGACTTTTTTAATGACGTGGGGTCTATAACTATTTAAAATATGTATATAAGACTTATTGGGTATTTGAGTAATACAATGTATTAAATGAATTTGTATTTGGATGAAAAGTATTTATATTACATTTGAATAAAATGTGTGTTTAGATAAAAATTATTTGAATTGTATTATATGTGATGTGATTGATAAAAATATAAAGAAAAAAAGAGAGAGAAAGAGAGTGTGTAATGTGATTAGTAAAAATAATAAAAAAAAAGTAGAATGATAAATATTGATTATATTAAATTTAAAATATAATGTAATTGGTATTTGAATGTAATACTTTTACGTTTGTATAAAAATTATATTATATTCAAACACAATATAAGAACAATATGATAATCAAATGGGACATTACATTTTAAGTCTGAGAATTACTGCACAAACTAACGGAGCGATTTGTATAATGTGGATTAATTGGCTTATATATATATATATATATATGGCTGTGAGATTGATCTAATCTAAATAGGTCATGTGTGAATCAATCGTGAGAGAGGACCAATATAACAAGAGTGGACCTTAGCCCACCTGAGTAAAAAGCCAAACGCTGACTCCTCACACAACTTTTCATTTGTCTGACTCGCCTGTCGTCATCTTGAATCCCCCGCGACCGTAGAAAAAGAAGTGAAGACGCACTGAACGAGGGAAAAGGATTCCCTTTTCCATGAAAATTATTAAACTGAATTTTTTTTTTCCCTTAACCAAGTGTTTTTTTTTTACAGCACCAAAATAGTGTAAAATAGCCTGTGCTAACTGATAACATATGCATATATCTATAATACGTATAAAGTGTATACAAATATATATGTTTACATGTGTGTGTCTGTGTTAAGAGGACCCCAAAAGTTTTTGCCCTTATTATGGGGTCGGTGAATTAGCTCAACTAAACCACTGGAACCACTCTGACTCTTCAATTGGTTTCTTGTTTATTGTCTCGTCATGGGTCATCATCACCATCACCGTCCAAAATCGCACGGCTCAAAATGTTCCCCTTTTCTTCGTCTATAGGTTTATTCATCCTCTAGTGGTACATATATATATATTATGTAATACATATATACAATACAAACAAACAAAACCCTAACTGTGTGATGGCCTAGCTTTTGTAGAGATTTTGATATTTTCCAATAATTATGCAAGTGATGGTTTGATTAGGTCATAATGATCTCCATTCTTCCGGTAGATAAGGGATTTTTGAGATTATAGCATGTAAAGTGAGAGAGAGAAAAAGATGGGAAAAGGTTGAAGGGGTTTGAGTATTTAAACTGTATATGTTTAATTTTAAACTCGAAATAAAAAACTGTACATTTTTTAAAACATTCTAGACTAATTAATAAGTAAATCACGTCATACCATAACTTAATAAAGATCTTATAATTAAAAGATATGTGTATAATCTTGGAATGATAATACTCCATTTTTAATAGTTTAATTATTTTTAATTGTTACAATTAAAAAAACCAACACAGATATTGATATATATATACATGTATTTATGTACATATCAATGTCTGTGATTATATATAATCACACAGAAGCCCACATAATTTTATGTGTAAAATATTCATGTGTACAAAACTTTCTGTCTATTTTTCCTTGAAAAACAAAGAACTTACTTGCTTTTAACGTTACATATTCACATATGATCACCACATCTGTATGTCATTAGTGGTTAAAAAAAAAAAAAAAAAAAAAAAAACCACAAATGTGATACAACCATATTTTTTGACTATAAATATTGCATGGCAGAGACAAAGTCGATGAGATAGAACATAGAGGAAGAGATAGAGAGAGAAAGAGAGGAAGAGAGAGAGAGAGAGAGGGAGAGAAGAGAAGAGGTGGGGTGGGGGTCGTGGTCATTTCTTGAACCCAAGACGCAGTTGGTAGGTCCAGGGGTTCTGCAACTTTTATTACTTTGTCCTTTTCACCCTGCCCATTCTCTCCCTTCCTCGCCCCTTTTTATCTCTCTATCCTCTCTTCTCATTTTCGCACACTCATTTCATTTTTCACTCTCTCTCTCTCTCTCTCTCCAATTCTCTCTCTCTCTCTCTATCTCAATTAGGTCAGATGAAGAGAAGGAAAAAGCGAGAGAAGAAGCTGAAGAAGAAGAAGAAGAAGATAATGATGATGAGGAAGATTGATTTCTTTTGAGGGGAATGTTGTCTGGCTCGAGGCCACTATATATAACTAGATCTAATGATTTTTCATCTCAATTTTTTTTCCCTCACGGATCTTTGTTTATAAGAACCCATTTTTTTGAGATTAATCGTCATTGATTTATAGATTTAGCGACGTCGGACCAGGCTTCATTCCCCCCAATTGTTGCTTCCTATCTCACGGATCTTCATCATCACCCACATGTACCTCTCCAAGGGTAAGATCCACTCTCTCTCTCTCTCTCTATTAGTGTATCTATATATAAAATTAAATATGCATGCACTGTTTATAGTATTGTACTGATGATTTTTTGATTGGTTTTTATATTTAAGTCGTGAGAGAGCAAAATAATAATAATAATAATACTAAAAACAAATATGTGAGTTGTTGGACAAGAGCAGATTGGTGTAATGATGGTGGTTTTTGACTGTATTGAACTTTTTGTGCTTCTGACTCAAGTTGGGGAAAGACCATCATCATTACTCTCTTATTTTTAACCCTAAATTTCATGGATGTTGATCAGTTTGGGCAGTTTTTTATTTTTTAATTTATTTTTCTTTGCGTTTCTCTTGTCAGTCCTTTTAACTCTTCTAGAGTTCATCATTGGGCTGATTTTTCTTGCATTCTGCCTTCAAGAATCTTGTCTGTCCGTTTCTGATCTATATATCTACCTCCCTAATCTACAACCCTTAATTGGTTTCTTTTCTCTTTCATTTTCAACACACCCTGTTTCTTTCGTTTTCCTTAGGGTTTCATCTTTCAAAAAGATCTCTTTTTTTTACTTTTGTCTCTATGATTTACTTCATCATCTATATTTGTTTATATATTTATATATATTTATAATCTATAGGACTGTATATTCTTGCATTGGACTAAAACACATAAAAATGTATGGCTAGGTCTTATATATATATATATAAGTATTTATCTTTGCCTTTTTAATTTTTGGGTTTTTGTTCTTTTGTGGCTATGTGTGTAGTGATATGTAGTGAGTTACTTAAAGGAATTGTGTTATCTCCGCCTTATCATTTTTTCTCTAACTTTATGTTACGTATGTGTGTAGATCTGATCGAGTTCTATTCTTCTTTTGCTTGGCTTATCATGAGTTGGGCTATCAGATTTCAGTCTGTATATATATATATAGGATATAAATTTTTGGGTTCGTTCTCAAATATTGGTTGGCGTTTTCTTTCTGAATTTGGCCTTTTCTTTTTTACCAAATAAGTCTACAACATGAAAGTAGAAAACCATGTTTGCCAAGATTTTCTCCAATTATGTTTGTTGCATTTTAGAATTGCGCAAGTTTCAATAATATTTGTGTAAAAGCTAGCACTTGGATGACAGATGATTACGGAAGGTGAAAAGAACAATGGACTTAGAGATTTGATGATATATTTGACGGTGTTGAATTTGAGGAATATTCAGCCCCTTTATATGAGGAATATCTCATTTCTAAGTTTTCCCTACTCCCACCCCAAAACCAACCCCCCCTTCTTCGTTGACATTTTTCGATAATTGAAGTATCTGATTTTTGGCTTCTGAACCTAAATCCTTTGCATTGTGCACAAACAATAACTTGAAGTTTTGAGCTCAAATATCATCTGTCTGATCCCTATTTAAGCTTTAGAAACTCAGTACTAAACAATGTGGCCAAGAAAAAAGATTTAAAACCATAAAATTTTGTTGAGATGTCCTGTCTTCTGGCCAACCGAATTCTATCAAAGTTTTCTCGCACAAAAATTACACACCAAAACTATTTTCTTATACATGTTAGATGTTTATACTAGAATCTGATAGAGATAACATATATATATATAAACACACATTCATGGAATATAAATATATCTTGAAGTTTATGTTCCCTCACTGCATGGCATCAAATATTTGTATACTTACCTTTGTCCGTTCCAAAAGTGAGAAAACATTTTTTGTATATGGTATATGGTGTTCACTTAGTAAATATATAAAGCAGTTTTGAACATGAACATGAGAGCTCCTACCCAAATCCATTTCTTTCTATTCTGCTGAGCTAGCCCCAAAAATAAGAAACATAAAAGCTTTTATCCAAACCACTCACGCTACCCGTTCTACCCGCTGAACTAGCCCCAGCAGGTTGCAAAAGTGAGAAACCAAATACAACATAGAAAGCAACAGAAAAGAGTGACGTTTGAAAATACGTGCGGATGTGGAAGAGCTAGATAGATAGATTAGATTCATAGAGAGAAAAAGGGGTTTCGTGTATTTGCATATGGAAGTCATGAGGTGAAGTTGAGAGGTGAAAGGAACAGAAGATGGTTTTTAGAAAGAAATAAGATTTTGAGGGAAAAGCAGCAAATTAAAGCTGATTGTAAAAGTGAAAACTGATGATGATGGTCATGATGATGATGATGATGATGATGATGATCAAGTGATCAGTGAGCAGTACAGTAGCCGTGATGGGTGTCACATTCTTGTCATTAATTTATGAAGCTGTTGCGGTGGTGGTGGTGCATATGCAACCACTGAATGCCAATTAAATGTGTTTTTTTTTTTTTTTTTTCGCTGCTGCTGTTCTGTTGTTGCTGTTGTTACTGCTGGCGCTCTCTCCTCTCTTCTCTCTTCTCTTTCTGATATCTGAATCATTTACCATAACACGGTTGGGTCAACATCAGCAGTTACGCCATGGATTCCTCTTTTCCTGACTCTCATATTTATTACGGAATGTGATGTATCTATTTTCCCTCTAGCTACTAACTCTTTTTTTTTTTTTTAATTTTTGTATACGTACACGTATGTATATTAACAAAGAATAAGAAAGTAATTTGTATGAGAATTCTATATGCCTGTACTTAAAATATCCGACTTGTAGGATTCTATTTCAAACCGTATCTGTATTGGAAGTCCGTTTGAATCATGGTTCAAGCAATATATTTAAATTTTTTTACAGGAGAAAACACGAGAAAAAAAAATTTAGAAATTGGTTTAAAATAGTGTCAAACCTAAACATTAAGGTATTTTAATGGTTCCTATAATAAAAAAGATGAATAGGGCGGGTATTTCAAAATCTTATTAAGAATTCAGTACAAAAGGACTGTCAACATATTATAAAAGTCATCCTTTCTTTCTTTTCCTGCTTTGTTATCTGTTGTATTGTATGGTGCAAAACCCAAGTCCAAAATGATCCTGATCTATATTATTACTCAACGTAAATGCAAGCCTCTTGGAGTTGGTCAGTTCGTGTTGCCCACATTGTGTTATAGGTCCATAAATATCAATTTAATTAAATGATGCATCTTACCGAATCGTTGGTACTTGTGCCAACATGCATGCTCTCTCTCATCCATATATATAAATTATATATATTTTTGCTGACCTCTTTGGTTTTTCAGGATTAATCTGTAATATTTGTTGACTCTTTTGGTAAATAAAATGTACAAGTATTCATCAGAGGCCGTGAACTTTTTGTTTGATTTCTCTCAGTCCTTGGTGTGTGCGCAGAGATCAGAGAGAAAGAAGAGAGAGAGAGAGAGAGAGATTTGAAATGTCGATGTGATCATCACAAGATTGAGAGTAGTCATTATCGACATAGCTTTTCAAATTGATATAATTTGTCTCAAAACCTCATGCATATAATAATAATAAAAATTTATAGCAAGTTTGAGTCTATCTTGATGTTTCAGAATGCATGCAAGAAGAAAATTTTGCCTTGTTAGTGGTTGTGCATTCCTTTTCATTTATTTTTTTTTTAATTCTTGATACTCTATATTTTGAGGTTATTAAAAAAAAAACCGTTCCTTGAGTTTTTGAACAATTATTCCTTCGCATTTTAAATAAATGTTTAATCCTTATATATATTTTTAAAATGTTGATTTTGAATTAAAAAAAATCCTTCAAAGTTTGAAATTTTTTTTGAAATTTTTAATTATTTTTCTTATTTTCCTTAAGGGCATTCAGTTTTTTTTTTTAATTTTAAAATTGATCCTTCACCGAAAAAAAAGATAGTAGTTGAGCATAAGTTTAAAATCTAAAGGTGTGATAGAATCCAACATTTAATGTATATATTTCAATGGAGAAATTAAGCCCTTTTTATATGCAAAATAAAGGCTTATATATATAAGATTTGTAGGTTATATATAGAATAGTCTCGTATCTGACATTCAAGGGTATTTAGGGTCGTAAATATAAATTAGTTACCAGAAATATAAACTTATGAAAAAAGAAATATAAATAATGAGATGTTAAAAAACATCATGTGAATTTCTTATATTTACATTTTTTTATATAAATTTATATTTTTAATAATTAAAATTCATATTTACGTTAATGTATCATGCATCATATGGTATTGGATTTGAGATTTTTTTTTGCGTGTATATATATATATATGTATGTATCTAGCCAGGTTAATCCCACTACCATGACTTTTGATTTTAATAAGTTTGAGTGGGTACATTGTGTTACACATCTTTGTTGGACGCTTGACATGTACGGGGCACGCGTGGGAGGACTTTTGATTTGTTCTTTTCCTCCGGTTGTGGCATATTGTATTAATTTATTTGCTTTTAGGTCTCTTTTAGTTTTTGTCCTAATTCACACAAGGTGAAGAGAGTTAACAATGGATTCCCATCGTGTTATAGCTTGAAATCTCCACACAGGACAGACCACAAAAGTCCTTATTTCTCAATATTATATTTCTGACGTACCGGCTTTATAACCGGTGCCTTGATAAATTTATCTGATTGAAACTGCTGTGAGACATTTGGGGAATATTCCACGTTATTTTTTTTTTAAATTTTCTTGAGGATCAGGTACTGAATGAAAAAAAATAATTAAAAAAATCCTTCTGGGTAGGTACTGTATAATGTACTTTTTTAAAAAATAATTAAATGTCTATGAATTCTCTCCTAACTCGAACCGAAGATCTCCTACCAAACCTATTAAACCCAAAGTACCACATGCCATTAGACCGACCGGTCATGGGCACACTGTATAATGTACTTGCACGTGAAAACTTGGTACCATAGTTAGCATTATTGATACGGATTTCTTGGTTTTTCTCCCCTTTGCTACATGGACTTGTCACTATTTAAATAAAATCGGCGATGTGAGATAGACAAAACTTACTAGGTGCAGGAGTTTTTAGTTTTGGCCTTCTCCAAATCGAAGTGCTGATATATATGTGTAATATACTCAAGTATACACAGACATATATATGGATAAAGTTACAAACATTATGGCTCAAAGGCACTGTCACCCAAGTAGCTGGGATCAAATGGTCAATCATGTTAATCACGATTAGGGATGATCACAGGACAAATTTGGGGCGGGATGATCTTCTGGCGAACCAACCTCATGAGAGAAAATACTTACCGTCTCCGTCCCATTTACCTGTTTATGTTGGTAGAGTGAGATGGGTTTTCCTTGTAATGGGTTTGGGGTATTTACCAATTACTTGTTAACCAGATTAGAAATACACAGTCATGTTTGGTTTGGACCTTTTCTAATATGTAAAGAGATTCAACTTTTTAATGGATCATCATGTAGATGCTTGAAACCTTGCTTCTGGTGTGTTTTTCTTAGACGAAAATCAATCTCAAATTATTCAAAGTTTTGATCTCTCTCATAAACTCATAAATCATACCCTCTGTTTTCAGCCTTTTGATATTCATTTCCTCTGCATGGAGCACAATAAAAAATAAAAAAGATAAAAATAAAAAGGCTACTACATATAGGAGAGATAAGAGAGAGAGAGAGGGAGTCCGACAATCAGACTCACCAACACTTGGGTTTCCCTTTTTTTTTTTTGTGTTTTTCTTTCAAACTAACGATTCAAATTTTAAATGACTCGTTAACTTCTTTCAAATATTTAATTGATTTTCTCTTTTTATTAAGTAAGCTCTAAATAAGATGTTTAGCAGGTTAGTAGAAAAATTTTTCCTGTTCAAATTTCAAAGCCACAAAACTCTCATTTAATTCAATTAGGAAAAAAGTTTAAAGAGGTATATAAAAGGTAACATATATATATGTATAAGGTAATATATACATACTTATTAAGAATATGAAGTAAAACAAATATATTTTTTACAGATTTAAAAATTTATTTATGTATATAATATAGTATAATATGTATATAAATAAAAAAAACATTATATCTTAATTGGGTATGTATTCGGGTCACAGGGACGGGGACTGCTCTATCCATCCCTGTTTGAACTAGGTTTTACCTCGCCCTATTTAGGTCAACTCATTGCAGATAAATAAATTAGCAGATAAAATTGCCATCCGTAATAATGATTAATGCATTTTATAGACGATGCTCTTGAGATGAGAGATTAGGATCTAAACTTTGTGTTAAAGTTGAGGGTGAAACTATTATTCAATTATGCATGCAACTACAAAGATGTGCATGTTATGAAATTTGAATATGAGATTTTCTCTTGTAACTAATTCATCCTTACCAATGGGGCTATTTCTATGGAAATTTAGACCAGGTTCATCATGCTCTGAAGCTTATGTGGTATTCCCAATTAATAAAAAAATTAAGATGCAATTAGTTTGTCCATGTCACCGTTATGTAAATTTATTCACTTTCCTAGTATGTTTTACATTATTCTTATTATTGTTATTGTTGTTGTTATTAGTTTATGATATGTGGGCTAAAATTTTTTTTGACTTGACTATTTCATTGTTATAAATTTCATGTATATTTGTAAGAGCTTATATTATATCGTTTTCACTGCATCTTTCCTAAAACTAAAGCAAAAACGAAGGAATTAAAATACATAAATTAAGTAATAAAATTAAATTTCCTAGGCCCAACGTGAAAATAAAGGAACTAGAATACATAAATAAGATGTTGAAATAGAAGGGAAAAAAATATCATAAAGGGAAGAAAGAAAAAGGAGAAGAAAAATAAAATAAAATCTCACCTTGAATAATAGAGCATATTTTCAAACTTCTTTGAACCTTGAAAAAACAAAAATTAAGATTCATTATGTCTCTAGAAATTTGTTTAGTAATAGTGGAATGAGAAAGTAAAGAGTTAGCTTCTTTTAGAAGCTTTTTAGTTTATGTAGAAATAAAATATTAATTAGTATAATAGAGTAGTCTTTTAAAATATATGGATTATTCAAATTATAGTTTATAATTTAGATTTTTTGTCAAGTCACTAGGCCAACTAATATTTAGATATTTAATAAAACTATTTTATTTTTTAAAATCTAAATTGTTTGTCTAATAAAATATAAAGAACTATTAATTTAATGGGGATCAAAACTAATTTACACATATATAGAACTTTATGGATATTTATTTTGCCCTTATAAGGATTCGAACTTGTCATCAGTAACTTTACAGATATTCACTTTATTAATTTGAAAAAAAAAAATTTCGAATGTTCAAACTTATGACCTAAAACCCTAAACCCCGTCAGTTCCCACCCGTTGTAGTATCTATATTAATTATTTAGTCAAATCCTCATAAATACTCAACCTAATTTTCTAAATTTCTTATATAAAACTAACTTCAAAATATTTTTTTTTAATTTATTTTTAAGCTTTATATTAACTAAGGAAACTTAAAAGGATGCCATGCCTTTCAGATTCTGAAGACTATAGTGGACAGACGGGCTTTAACCACATGAGGGAATGATTGACGGTATGCATTTTACCACCGAAACGTTGAAATGAAGAGCAACAAGGGATTTTTTTTAAACACAAGTTTTATATCTATCATCATGAAATTGAAGAAGGTATTTTATGCTTATAATATCTATTGAAGATTTTACAAACCAACCATACATAATCTCTTTTGTCGGTATCCCGTAACAGTGACACAAAAGTAGTGTAACAAAATAATAATCTTATAAGGAAAACAAGTTCTTATTGAACAGGGAAGAGAATCATCTTTTTAATTTGTTTATCTTGCTCTTGGTATCCACTCAATTAATTTGCCACCTTGGATAGTTTGATATCTTGCGAAAACCATGAAGTACTTCCATGTAGTTGCTATTCGTTTTTCAGAGGATGCACCAATAACTTAAAGACAAACACGTTGTGGAGGATATACTTCCACAAAAAGATCTTATATATATATATATATGAGATGGGGATCAAATTGAGATTGCTTTATGGCCATAAAAAGAACAAGCAATTATAAAATTGATGAAGCTGAGTGACTAGGTTGAGTATTCAAGAACCATAAAAGACTATATATATATATATGTATATATCTCTTGTGTTTGAAATAAACTTGATCACCAACAGTTTCTTAAAATTGTAAAAAACTAGTGTCAGGGCCACAAAAATTTGGGTCGTTCAAAAGTGCCTTCGACGGACAAACTACTTCTGAGCCCTAGATTTTTCTTTGTACGGACCTCACTTGTCTCATGCATTCATATAACTCCTAACAAAGTAGCTCATGTCTGAGAAAACTATGGCTTTATAGAATAGATGAAGATACTGTATTAGTTGGAGGAAATCCCTCTGCCAAAAGTAATTTCTGCATCATTTGATTCTTTTTATGCCTAGTGACGGACGGAGCTTCTTATGCCCAAGGTGGCATATGGCCTTGGACCTTTCTTTTTTAAATTTAGTGTATTTAAATTTTTTTTAAAAGTAAATATTATTTGTACCCCTGTTTTGAAAAAAAAAAAAAAAGAGTGAATTATACTTTACACCTATTGTGTTTTTTTTTTTAAATTAGAGATACTTCTTTAACAAAAACTTATAACACCAACACTTCTTCTTTATAATTCTATTAAATTTATATTTATAATGACTAAAATACCCAAATGAATTCTATCCATTGATCTAATTAGAGTAAGTCATAACCCATAGGAAGAGGAGAATAGCCACAGAAGCTTCCCTCCACCCAGTGGACTCTCCTCGACAAATTTGGCACTATTGTTGCACCACCGTCTGTTCTAAGCCAGAGTTCCCTTCCCTCATCGCCAAATTTCCCTATGCCATACATGCAACCATTTTATCCCACCACATCACTCACTGTGGTTCTATAGCTGTGTCGGTAAGTTCATGATAGTAAGTTCGATTGTGGTTTGCAAGGGGCAGCTGAACTCATGACGATGAGTTCGCCTGCGATTCAAGAAGGCCGAGTGAGCTCGTGAATGTGGTGGGCGTGCTACGATAGGCGGAGAAAGTTGGGTCCTTTTTTTTTTATAATTGAGAAATTGTTTTTGGATAGAGAGAAGGTGGGAAGCTAGTGATATATATCAGTCGTGTTTGAAATCATATTTGAGATGGGTTTCACAATTTCCTAGGTGAATATTTTTCAAATGGTTTTGAAACCTTGTTTGGTTAGAATCATTTATGAAAATAAAACTTAAAAATGCAAAAAACATTTCCACATTTTTACATGTACCAGTGAAAACACAGAAAATTCATTTTCTCTTTTCATTTCCACTCAAAACATACAGACACTTCTTTTTCTCTCATCAATATCTCTTCCATTGCCTTTAAACTGTCTCTCTCTTTCTCTCTCTCTCTCTCTTCCCCTGTGCTTGACTCCGCCAATCTCTCTCTTTTTCTCCTTCATTGCCATCGGCCCGAGCTCTCCCCCCTCTCATTCACTAGTCTTCATGGTGCTGTCTTTCTCCTCCACCACCATCGACGCTTTCTCTCTTTTCTCTCTCGCTCGTCTTTGTCGTAAGGTAGCTTCTTATCTCACTCAATTTTCTACTATGATATTTTTTTGGACTATTGATTTAGGTATTTAGATCTGAGAATAAATTTGGGTATGATGTTTTTATTCCTTCCGCTGATGATCTGGGTCTAAGATTTTGAAGTTTATTACATCTTGTTCATCTCCCTTTTTTATTTTTATTTTTACCTCTCTCTACTATTTGGATCGGATATATGAATTTGGTCTGATGTCAAATTTTGTTGTAAATGACTAAAAAATATTTTTAGGTTTCAAATATAGGGGGAATTGGAACTTGATTTGCAATGAACTTAGTTTGTAGTTTTTTTATTTTATTTTTTATCCTCTCTGATATTTGGATATGATGTATGAATTTGGTTTGATTCAAATTTTGTTATAAATGGCTAAAAAATGTTTTTAGGTTTCAAGTACTGAGAGGTGGTGGGATTTGGAACTTAATTTGCAGTGAACTTGGTTTGTAGTTTTTTTTTTTTTTAATTTCCTCTTTGATAATTGGATCTGATGTATGAATTTGGTTTGATGTTAAATTTTGTTATAAATGATTAAAAAATGTTTTTAGGTTTCAAGTAAGGGGGAGTTGGAACTTGATTTACAGTGAAAAATAAATTAAAATTATGAATAAAATTGTTGTTTATGATTGCCTAACTTTAATTTACGGCATTGTTTAATAGGGTAAAAGTGTGGATGGAGAGATAGACATGAAAGAATTTGGAATCTTTTAGTTATTTGATAAAAACTCATGAATTATGCTAATTATTCCTCTAAAAATGATATGAAGCTACTAAAATGAACACAAAACCACAACTTTCAAATATAACACTAGTTATAAGTGATATATTTGTTTGATGATATATAATGGTGCTCATTATTAGGAAAACATTTGATTAAGTTCTTTTTGTTTTTAAGCCTTGCTATTTTATTGATATGTAATATAAGGAAAGTAAAATTAAAGATGACAATAAGGATAATACCAATGAGGATCATGTCACATGGGGAGTAAATCTAGAATTCTTTTTTGTTGAGTTGCTATATAAGGAGGCACAAAAAGAAATTCAAACATCTATTTTATACCAAAAAAAAAAAAACTTGGATAAAATTTTAAGTGAAATACATAGTAAGTACAATAAACAATTTATAATGATAGAACTTAAGACTAAGTGGAATAGACTTAGACATAACACTAGAGAGTTTGAAAGCTCGATTAAAACTACTAGATTTGGATGAGATTCTGAAGTAAACACAGTCACAACCTCATAAGAAGTTTGATATTCCTATATACAGGTAATGTTTATTTAATGACATTCATATTTATCTACATAAGTTACTAATAATTTGCTTAACTAAATTTTTTTTTTCATTGTGTAGCAAAATCCAAAAGCTAAAAAGTACAAGAACAAAGGTATAGCAAACTTTTCTCTCCTAAAGGAAATCTTTGGTGGGACTATTGCAATAGGATGAAATGGCACGAATTCGCAAATGGCTGCCTTGGCTTCTGTAAATCTTGAAACTATAGAAGAAGGCACAGGGAACTCGTATAAAGTCCAGAAAGATAGCAACTGTTCTTGAAATGCTGAGGCCAACAATAGTCATTCCAAGAAGAATAGCAAAACCGCAATGGATTTAACATGGAGCTGTTGGCAAAGTTTATGAGTTTACAAAGTAAGGTATCAATTTAATGCATTAATGACTTGCAGCAATATCTAGCGGCTAAGCTAGCACATATTGGGGATAAAAGTGAGGCCAAGACCTTGGCTAAAGATCCCAATAGGATTGAAATTTGTATTGAGTTGTTGGATGAAGTGAGATACGTAGATGACAAGACATATAACATGGCAAATAAGAAGTTGTCTAAGGACAAGAAATTCAGGAGGTTATTTGTGAAGAGCGTCGTCATGGTTTAATCCTCAACTTAATGGAGTAGCCATTGGTTAATTTTATTGGCTTTTATGATTTTAGTTTGTTAAACTCTTATCTGATGATTAGTTTGTTGAGTTAAATTGCTTTATGTTATTTGCTTTTATGATTTTAGTTTTTTGAACTCTTATGGAATGACTAGTTTATTGAGTTAGATTGCTTTATGTTATTTGCTTTTATGATTTTAGTTTTTTGAATTCTTATGTAATAATTGGTTTGTTGAATTAGATTGCTTTATGTTATTTGCTTTCATGATTTTAGTTTGTTTAACTCTTATGTAATTACTAGTTTGTTGAGTTGATTAAAAGATATTTGTTTCATTAATCCATTATTATTGATAGCAAATAGGTATGAATTGCTTGATTATCTTATGTAGGCTATTATGAAATTAGATGGTTCAAATACTGATGAGGAGTTGGCTTTTTTGAATTACTTAAGTTATTTGATAATGAGGAAAAGATCTTACAGTTATTACTAAATCTTGCACCAGCTATTACTAGGTAATCTGGCCATAATGATGAATTAACAGGATGGCAATATGTGTTAAATATGCTTGCAAGGCATGCTGAAGTATTCTATAAAATGTATCGTATGTATTGGAAACTATTTTTGGCATTAGCTCGTCTACTTGAACAACGTCAATTATTATTAGAAGTAGACTATCATTGAAAGAGCGGTTAATGATATTCTTGAAGATCATTGGTCATTCCGATAGCAATAGAGTCATACAAGATTAATTTTGTCAGTCTGGAGAATTAATGAGTCGACATTTTGATAGTATTTTTAATGCTATTTGTGCATTGAGCCAGATTTTATCTACCAACTAGACCCCAACATCATACGGAGATTCAAAATAACAAGAAGTATTGGTCATAGTTTAAGGTAAAATTGATAATATTTTTAAAGTTAAGCCAAATTGTTTTTACTTTTGCAATATTGTTGAACAAAGTTTTGGTTCTTTACTTGTGTAAGGACTACATCAGAGCTATTAATGGCATACGTGTGATGGCTATTGTCCCTGTAGCAGAGCAGAGAGTTTATAATGACAGCATGTAAACATACTTGTATGCAGAATATAATGGCAGCATGCAATTTTGATATGGGATTCACCTATATTTATAGTGGATATGAAGGCATAGTTACTGACTCTAAAGTATTAGTGCATACATTACAAGATCAAAATAATCAATTTTTTAGGCCACCATGGCCTGAATATTATGTTGTTGATTTTGGATATAACAACACGTCGAGATTCCTTACACTATACCGGGGTCAAAGGTACCATCTACTGGAATTCAGAAATAATAGACAATTAACAAGACCTATCAAATTATTCAATTATAGGCATTCATCATTGTGCAATTGGATAGAGAGGTGTTTTGGTGTTCTTAAAGCACGGCTTGATATTTTGAAGAACATGTCCAATTTTCCTTTGTAGAAACAAGCTCAAATACTAATTGCATGTTGTGTTATTCATAATTGTATTAAGATATATGATGCAAATGATGATTTGTTTAGAGATTATGACATTAACGAGCTTGTAAAAGACATTAAGAGGTGAAGAGGAAATCGACAATGTAGGAATTACCATAAGTCTGAATCACCTTCTGATGTTAGTTTCAATGGTAGAGACTAACAATGTATGAGTCAATTCATGGATCAAATAGTCTAAGTAATATAGGAACAATATATATAAGATAATGATGGATAGATATGGTAATTTTTAGTTAATTGTTACTACTAGTATTAAGAACTACTTTGTGATGTACTTTTTACTAATTATTATGGTTAATTGGAGCTCAATTGATATAAATTTGATTAAAATATTTTGTTGTATTAGTTATTAATTTTTAATTTTAATTTTTAAAATTTCATTATTTTTAAATGACTGAAGTTCATAAAATTCAATTAAATAATTTTAATTTATTTAATATTTGATATTCATAAGAATTTTTTTAAAGATTAAACATAAATATATTTTCATAAAATACTTATTTATAAAATGGGTTTTAAAAAATATAATCAAATATAATTTCATTTTTATATTTTTCAAAATATACACTCAGAATATATAACAAAATACCGTTTCAGAAATAGTCTCAGCATAGTTTTTAAAACATTCTCATTTTCAATTTTTTTTTAAAACAGAAAAATAATACCAAACGCCGCATTCGTTTTCTTTTTTTTTTTTGGTTAATGTTTTAAGTTTTAAATTTTTTATTTTAATCTTAATTTAATCAGTTTTCATCGAAATAAAAATCCTAATTTTATCCCTAAATCCATATAATTCCTTCTAAACTTCAATAGTTATTTATCCAAAAATTTTTACATATTTGTAATATGTGTAAATTGTCCAACAAACTTAAAAAAAAAAAAAAACAAAAAACCTTTTTTTTAGTATAGTGCAAATTATGATTAACAAAATTCAAAAATCAAATCCAAATCATTTTTGGTTTTTAATAAGTTTAAAAAGGTCATTTTCAGCTTTATATATAGCTATAGACATTTTTTATGTAAGGACGGACATATTTGGCATTTAGACTCAAACTAAGAGTCAAATTCATAGTCAATAAATAGAGATGTTGTCTCCATAACTTATTTAAGAAGTTAAAGGTATTGACATTATTAGTTTTAATCAAATAAATGTCTCGTACTTTTAAAAAACATATGGGGTTAGTATAGTTTACTCTTAAAAAAATTACACATTAAAATTAACTAAAAATTTGGAGCCTGTTTATTTGTAGAAATTAAAAAAATAATAATATTTTACCAATAAGTTTAAAGAAAAGTAGTTACACGTATAATTTAATTGTAATTTTATATTTGAATTCATAATAACAAGATTCCATAAGAAGATGAAGAATTCAAATCCTTTTACTTCTAATTAAAAAAAAAAAAAGAGTGAAGTGGAAAAAAAAGGCTTTTTCTGAATATTATGTAAATAGCCTCATGTCAGGAAACAATATTAGCCGTAAGCACAGCCTTTTTAAGGTTATCTCACGGCCATCAAGCATCCAGTATTCATGCCATCTTCATCAACAGTGTTACCCTAAACACTAACATAAACTCTGATATTTTCAGAAAATTGATTGTCGTAAAATTCATGATATCGGAATATTAACATTATTATTAATTAATATCTCCAAAATAACTTTACCATGTTATGCCAGCCAAAGTTCAGGTGCATTTAATAATATGGAAAGTGGTCACTTATCAAAGTAAATTCGAAGTGTAAATTAAATGTTCCGACCTAAAATTTGACGTAGTAGGAAAATAGGAAAACTCCTTAGCGTGTTATTTGGTCAAGTTTTAGGTGTCGTTTGACAAAAAAATTATATTTTAATTTTACTCAAATGCAATATAATTTTATAATAAACACAAATTTTACAACAGTGTTACGAAAATAATTACTATTTAAAATATTTTTAAAACAATCACATCAACTTTTCAACTCCACTATTTATCTCTATTTTTACCAATCACATCAATTTTTAAACTCTAAAATACTTTTCATCAAAACACATATTTCATTCAAATACAAAACAAATACTTTTCAACCAAATACAACATTCAAAAAACAAATTTCATTTAAAAACAATCAAAATACAATGCGTTTACCAAACGTCCCCTTAGAGTTTTTAAACCTTAGATTTTGTCCCCTTTTTTTTTATGCTTAGTTATTTGGGGTTGTCGGTTTTTTTTTTCTTTTTTATGCTTTGTTTGGTGACGCATTGCATTTTTGTATTTAGAGAAAAAGTATTAGTATTGTATTTGAATGCAATGTGTGTTTAGGTGAAAAGTATTTGAATTATATATTAATAATAAATATATGATGTGAGGGGTAAAAGTAAAGAAAAAAAAGGGGAGAGAATATATAATGTAATTAATAAAAATAATAAAAAAATGTAATAATAAATAGTAATTATATTGAATTTAAAATATGATATGATTGATATTTGAATAAAATATTTTTGTATTTGAAGAAAAATTATATTGTATTTAAATTAATAGTGTGTTTGGTAAAAAAAAGCCAAACTAATCACATGTTTGGTACACGGTTTTTTTTTAGTACACGTGTATTTCAGCGCTAATGAAAAACAGCTTTTTAAGTGCTAGCTAGGTCAGTATATGTTGTTTTCGTGCAAAAGAGGAAGAGCCTTTGACATAGAATTTCAGATAATTGTACTGAATAGTTTAGAGGTGCGCCTCTTTGGAGCTTTAATCTCATCTGCGTCATTTGGAAGCAGAGCCCTCAGTTGTTGCCAGGGAGGATGGTAGCCATGGTCGGGGATTGGAGCCACTTAAGGTCTAAGAACACGAAGTGAAGGCCTCATTGATGGATCTAGAGCTTCGATGGAATGGAGCTGGAGATTCAAGCAATTGGAGATGCGGGTCTTGTCGGTAGAGTGCCCACCAACAGCCGTGTTCTCCACCATCTTTTCACAAGTATCCCCGTAAACCCGCTCTATTTCTATCTCCACAATCTTCTCCATCATACCACGCCCACTATCAACAATACCACCAGCACGAATAAAACCAATACCTTCAACATAATCAGCCTAAAACCACTTCGAAGACCATCTATCCGAACCAAAATACAACCACCCATCCACTCACCTTACCCCATACCCACAATAACCACGACCACCATCACTCTCACTGTGGCCAATCCATTATCTCAACGCCACAAATCACCATCACCACCAACAATTCTCGCTCGATGACCCATATGACCATATTTAATAAACCCATCGTCACAAGATATTGCCTGCGCATAATCTGTTCGATGAAATGCGTATGAGACAATTAGCTCCTAACAATGTTGAAGGTATTTATGAGTTTGAAAAGAATGATAGCAGTATAAAGTTCACCACAGCTTGTAATAAAGCTAATCAATTAATCAAGGAAAATTTATCAAATGGGATGATACATCACTACTACCAATATAAGATTGCACTACAAAGATTTCACTACTGTTTTTCAAAAACAAATATAAAAAGTGTGTCAAAAACGCGATACTGAACATAAAATCCGAAAACGATTTACCTTTTTTCAAAAACGGTAGTGGAAATTTGAGATTCTGCAATCATTTTTTAAAAATTGTCATGGAAAAAAAAAAGCTAAAATTTTTAAATTCAAAAAAAATTTATGTGAAAAAATTTCGAAGGTATTCAAAATTTCAAATTCCAACCCCTCCTTTTAGAGGTGAGATTTTTACCATTTTCATTCACTCACAGGAGAAGAACAACAACAAGAAAATGATTCTGCAGACTCTGCCGTCACCAAAGCGACCTAGCTGCGTTGCCATAGGAACAGAGCTTCCAACAGCCCTCCGCCAGTGATTGCCGTCAACCGACCTCTCGTCACCTACAAGGACCCGCCCTCTCTCCTCTGCCGCCGCCGCCGCATCATCATGCCTCACCCCTGGGAACTTGCAAGGCTGTGAGTTTTGTGCCCTTAGATAAAAGTGATATCAAGGCACTGAATTTTTGTTTTTACATTGTTTCATGTTTTTTTTATCTCTTTTAAAATCCCAAGAAAAACTCTTGGCAGATGTTCAAGTATGGAGTTGTTCGCCCGCACTACTTAAGTAATGACAGACTCAATTGGGAAAAATTTTACTTGAGTGGTCGATTACAGAAGCCGGTGAGTCTTTATTAGCTTTGTCTTCCCTACTTTCCCGCCTTTGTTTTAATATAATTGGTTATTTCTTGGTGAAAAACTTTGTCATAATTCCAAGTAGCTGCTAAATAATGCGCACATTGGAGTATAGAAGGAAGAAAAGACAAATATAACAAATGAATAAACCAAATGGACATTTATTTATTTATTTTTATTTTTAGTTCCATTCATGCCTATCTAATTTGTTTCAGCATTTGCTTGAAGCACATTTGGAAAAAAAAAAAAAAAAGGGTTTGCTAATCATACTGAACGATATGTTCTATAATACATGTAAGTAAAAGATTTGTGTATAATCCTTGCGTCGTAGATCCCTTTGATTTGGTGTCGAACAATCTTCTCTTCACAAAGAAAATTTATTTATTTATTTTTTACCAATACATTCCACGTTATTAAAAAACGATCGTGAAAGACAGGATACCACGACCGTTTTAATAACAGTCGTGGAATCTTCTAACTTCTGCTACTGTAGATTTCACGATTGTTTTTAACAGTTGTAGAGTTTTTAAATGATCATGGTATCTTTTTACAATTGTTAAAAATAGTCACAAAATCCTCTTTTTCTACTGGTGCATTTAACTCAACGTCATGCTATTCCTGGATACATGTAAATGGTTGACATACACTTGCAACAAATAGAACATGGAAAGCTGTAGCGCCTCAAATCTTAGTTAACAATAATGTTAAAATTGGACGATAGAAAATAATATGAATAACGTAATGATGTTATATTTAGTTCATTACAATCCCATGTTGAGTTATCTGTTTTAGGTAATACAACGAGAACTCAGAGTGCTAGAACAAGTTCATATCAAATTGATTTTTTTTAATATTTATTCTATAAGATGATTTGATAAAATTGTATGATTATCCAATAATATTTTTTTATAATTACTAACAAATAATTATAGATTCTATTATTAAAATCTTAATAATAAGTAAATACTTATTTTTCATCCTTTTCTATCCTTAAATTAAGGAATTTATGAATTTATTGGTGATGGTCAACTTTCATATTAGTTGTATTTTCTTTTTTCTTTTTTCTTTTATTTTATTTTATTTTCTTTACGTTGTCAACTAAGTGATTTAGGGAGGTATGTTATTCTACCTTTCTTCCATAATTTATATATGTTATACACACACACACACACATAAGTTATATAGACACAAATGAACTTTCTTCCCTGTAAATTTCTCTTCAAGCGTGAGTTATATATATATATAAGTATTAGTTTAAACAAAAAAAAAAAAGAAAAGAGAGTAGAACGCAAGCCAAAAATTAAGGGCCTGTTTGGGGAGGATGCTTGGAGATATTTTTTTTTTGTTTAAAAAAAAGTTATATTGAAAAATATGTTTGGAAGAAAAAACTGTTTGGAATGAAAAAATAAAAAAATTTAATTTTTTTTAAAATATTAATATGAATATTGTTTTGTTCATCTCAAAATTCTATGTAATTTTTAAAAAATCTCATTTGGATTTGTATACGTAACGTTATGGATTTTTAAAATTTAGAGTTTACTGTAACGTTTTGAAGATATAAATAGTAAAAAATGATGATACGTTAAAAAAAAAGATATTTTAGAAACACCCAAAACAAGCTCCCAAAGGACCCTAAAAAAATTCCTTTTAATTTCTCTCTCTCATCACTCTACCTCTCTCACCTAGCCACCATTATCATCTTTTCTCTAATCTCTTTTAGCATTTTCTTTTCAAGATCGAAAAAGACAATTTATTGAGAAAGATATGTTTCACAATTGGTTTATGATACTGATTTTTTTGGTTTATTATTTCTGATAATTTTGAGATCTTTAATGAAAGTTATTTATAATATTATAAAGGGTTACAAGGAATATTATAAGATGATTAACTTTGGTTGAAGAATGATAAGTGTTGAGTGACGTCCCTTCTCACGTGGAGGTGGTGGGATCCACTTCTTTTGTAAATATTAAAAAAAATGGAGAAAGAAAAAGATTTAGTGTGCACGTGTGTACTAGTGAGTTTTGGTGTGGATGTGAGTGTTTGGAGTGTAATTGCATGAAAACTAAGATGGAAAAAAAAGGGTGTGCAGCCGTGAAATAGCAGTGAGTAGAAGACAGAGAAAAAGAAAGAGAGAGGGGAAAATTAGGGTTTTGTGTACAAAATCCAATGGTGAATTTTCTTCCAATCATCTCCAAATTTTAAAGTGTTGTCGGTGGCAGTCTAGACTACATCCTTATCGGTTTGGATAGTCAATTCGTCTCTTTGATTACTAGTATATTGGTGAGACCTAAACTTTGAGTTTGATGATTATATGTTGAAATCCACCTTTAGGATAGAGCTGTTGCTAGAGAAAAACTTGGTGTACCCATTAATTTTATTAGTGGCAGTTTTTGTGTGGCGCATCGCTCGTGGTTTTTCCCTTCACATTGGAGGGTTTTTTACGTAAAAATTTAGTGTGTTGGTTTTTGTTGATAGCATTGATTTATTTTGTTTCTTTATTTGATTGATTGGTTTGCATGCTTATTTGATTACACAAAGGGGAAAAAAGGATTTTATTAGTTATATATTATTGTTTTTGAGCCAGAATTATTTATGCCGTTATTGGCTTTTTCCCATTAGTTGTTTGGGGATTTTTCTTATGTGAATTAAATGGAGGAATCAAAGAAAAACAATGGCACTATGATTAAACTCACGGCTACAAATTATTCAATTTGGAAGTCGCAAATGGAGGATTTGCTTTGTTGTTTTGATTATGAAGAAATTATTTTGGGTGACAAAGGCTGTCCAAATGATATGTTTGATCCAGATTGGACTAAGCTAAACAAAAAGGTAGTTGGAAAACTTAAGCAATGGGTGGACAACAGTGTGTATCAACATGTTGCTAATGAAACTAATGCTCATAAGGTGTTGACTATTCTGCAGGAGATGTATGAAAACAAAAATTCTCATAATAAAGTTTTCATTTTAGGAAGCTTATGTATTTGAGATAGCAGGATGGAACCTCTATTTCTGAGTACTTAAATGTTTTTCAAAGCATACAAAACCAGTTGGTCGCAATGAAAATGAAACTAGATGATGAGATCCATGCTTTATGTCGGATTGGTTCTTTGCATGATAGTTAGGAGACTCTTGTTTTTTCTCTTGTCAACCATGCTCCAGATGGTATTCTCCAGATGCTTTATGAAAATGTTTTTGAGTGACACGATGTTATTGATCGATGTTTATTTACATTTGGAATTGGAATAAAGTTGTTTTTGTATATTAGTTGACTCCGGGTGTATGGTTTCACCTTTTGTGCATAACATATATTTTGATAGGAATAGTGATGTCATGATTTAACGTTTCAGAGTCATGTTTTTTTGGTTGATTATTATGTGTATGTGTTTTATGCATAGGTTCGGTATTGACTTTACTTACTAATGAATTTTTAATGTGTATTTTTGGATTTATATATTGCTAAAACTTTCAATATTTTAATTCGAAGCTTTCACACTCTATTTAATGGTCTAAACAAATTCTGATTTTGACAAATTTGATGTCATTAGAAAGTCTTAAATGTCTATTTTCTTTCCGTAATTAGCGTGCTATAATAATATAACCCCGGGTCAATATATGATGGTATTTTTAAAGTTAAAAAGTTTTCTAAAATATTTATGTTTATAATCATGATGATGATGATGATGATGATGATAATGAAGATAAAATAATATGTTTTTATTTAAATTTATAAGATATAAGTGTTCTATTAAGCTCTTGCTTATATAATTTAATTCATGTTACAGATAAAGGAAAAGGTAAGATGTAATAATGGATAAGTTTGGAGTGAAAGCGAAATCATGCGAGATGGGAAAAAGGAGGAACGATCTTAGATTGATTATATTTATGTTTTTAATACGTTTTCAGACTTTAATTATGGTTATTTTTTTATTTATGAAAGATTATATTTGAATTTTTCTTAATTTTATTTTACTATATGGATTTTATTATTTATAATGAACATGAAGGCTATTTTTGATAAAATAAAAACTATTTAAAAAAATTATTTTTTTTAATAAGTCAAAAATATTACTTAAATTTTATTATTTTCTATAAATTTTATAAGAAATGAATATCAAAAGTTAAGTCAACTATAACGGTCTGTAAGGAGTCATTACAAATTCTATCATTGCAAACAACTCAAGATGGAAATCATGCTGATGTTAGTTATAAACATGGCAAATCAATTCTCAAGAGGCCTTCTTTGCCTAAAGATCGACTTGCAACTCTTGCCGACAAGATGCAATTTGTAGCCGAGTGGTTTGAATTTGAGGAAAATGAAAATGCTTCTAGTGGTACATTGGGAGACAGAGTTATTGATTGTGGGGGGGACAATGTCCAGAAGGAGCTTGTGGATCATCTTGAGATCGTTAAAATTGAAGAGTTAGATGACCAAATTGATCTTGGAGCAGCCGTTGAAGCTCGTAGTGTACCAACAAATAAAGTTGTTGAAGAAGTCCTAACAATCGAAGCACGACTTGAAAAGCCGACGATTAAGAGCATTATTTTTGTAAATTTGGCAGTGAAACCATCTGGTCTTGTTGGTCAACTTGTTGGTACACTTGACATTGGAATTGAGAATTTCAAGACAAAAGGGGTGAGGCGGCGCCAATGGCGAATAGCTTGGGGATTTTTGGCATTTTGTTGGAAGACTGTTCTAGTGCCACTGTGGATTTGGATGAACTGCGCAGAGACTTCTCAGTTGGGGTCTACCACTAACAAGATGAACATGGGTCTTCTCCTTGTTGACTTTTCAGAGCTTTTTTCACTCCACATTTCCACCATGAAGGAAGAAGTTGAAAGGTCTACAGACACTGATAAGTTTCAATTATGTTCTCAGCTATTTTATGCTTTAGTTGGTTGCCATTCATTGTCATGAATGCCAAAATCTGAGCAAGAATGGAAGCAATGTGGGATTTCTTGTCTGGAGAATTCTAGTACTCTTGTTTCCAAGTTAATATGATAGCAACAATGTCCATTAGTATGCTAAAGAAAACCGAAGTCTAGGTGCAACATTTAGAGACGTTGATGAGATTACTCAAATAGGCTCAGACCAGTAGGAGAGATGTCTAGCTGTTTAAAGTGCAAAGTTCCCAAAGCGAAGCTTGGAAATTTGTCGGTGTTCGTCCTTTTGTAGCAACTTTGCTACTGACTTTTTCTTGAAGAGGAACAAACAACAAATAAGTTTGATTTTGCAACAATGAGTTCTTCAAATTTATCAGCAGCTCCTTGTTTGGATGATTCAACAACCATTTGCTCAAATGTTCAGCTTGTTCAGATGTTGTATTCTTAAGTTTGTGCTGATGTTGTCAAAGCCATGGGAGGAGGATGCAACCAAAGTTCCGCACTAGCTGTGTCGTTTGCTACAAGATTTTTCCTTTTCTTGTGCTTCTGCAGAATTCGAGGCAATGAAAATAGGAAAACTTATTAGCGTGTCGTCTGGGTAAGTTTTAAGTTACTAAACCTTAGATTTTGTCCTTTTTTTATGTTTAGCTATTTGGGGTTGTCGTTTTTTATGCTTGGCCTTTTGTATTTTAGCTGCTCCTGAAACGCAGCGTTTAAGTGCTAGTTAGGGTGGTACACGTTGCTTTCATGCAACGGAGAATTAGCTTTTGACATAGAATTTCAAAAAATTGTGTTGAATCGTTTTAGAGGCTTCTTTGGAGCTTTAAGCTCGTTCAGCCATGGATTTGGCTTAGCTTTTCTTTCCGCTGCATCAAAATTACACCCACCCCTACAAAATGAAATAATAAATATTGGATGATATTTTTGTCACAATATAAAGTTATTAATAATTGGTTAAATCTACACCCAAGCCCATGTAGAAGTCTGGTTAAACAAGAGCATAAATAGAAGTCTACCTAAATGCATGCTTAGGTAAAAATCTACCTAGTTATAAAGTAGAAGCCTACCTTGATAGGAGTCTACCAAACAAATAATGTAGGAGTCTAATTTTTATAAAATGAAATTATATCTAATAAAAAGGTAAGAGTCTATTTATTATACCTTTAAAGTCTATTTAGTTACGAGATAGAAGTCTACCTAAACAGGTCTTGGGTAGACTTCTTCTTAAGTAAGGGCTTAAGTAGATTTCGATCTAGACTTGGGCTTAATGTGACAAAAATATCACCCAACAATAAACAATGACCAAAGAAAATGTGGATCTATATATGTACATCTACTTCATACATTTATTGATCGGGGCCTTTCTATGCATACATATATGCAATCACCACAAATTGATTACTATAGTTCGAGTTGTGTGTTTGATCAATGCTATCTTCTTTTACTCCTTGCTACATGAGATAGTTTCTAATAATAACATGAGATCAAAATATGAAATATTGGGATTGTTCATATTACCGCACTACTGATGTTGTTGACATCTCTACTCCATCGTGCCGACATTTCCATACTGCCCACCTTCAGCTACTATACTTGAACCATGAACTCAATTTGCTAGCTCGGTAGCTGCATACCCACACACATGTACACATATAGATATAACCTTGACAGGGCCCCAGCCAACACATATAGTTGACCTACAAGAAAAAACATTAATTACAATGCCATGTGCCACAAAAATTTCTAAGAAGGACTATATATGACCCACTCGCTGCAATGGACCGTCCCATTTAGTGACACTGAAGATTTAGAAAAAGTTACAGGTTCGATCTCGTCTTTTATATCAAATAAAATTTGCGCCCGCATTACACCATAGTCACAAAGTTAAGTACTAATGGTGCTTTTATGACCATATATATGCATGCGCAATCCTTAAATCTTAACTAGCCATGTGCCTCTCTCACGACCAACATGTTTTTTTCTCTATAATGTTTCACGGGACAATGCACTGTTCATAGAGGCTGTCCGTGCCAGTGGCCACCACCTTCACCGACACTTTTTGCTGTAATTGCAAGCGCTTGGCACGCTGAATATTTTCTGTCCGTATCACAAATCTTTCAACCATGAAGACCATAAATGCTATGGCCGAAAAGGCAGATAATTGGGCTCTCAAGCATTTACGCTAAATTCAATTACTGTATCTATAGCTCTATTGATCATCAGTGATCATTGGCCACACAATCACAGCTAATGGTAAAATAACTATCTTGTTTGTGGAAAATCATAGTCTAATAATCAACAGCTCATAAGAAGTTGGATTTAATAATGGACGGCAAAATTGTCTACTCTCTAATTTTCTATTAGTGTTCAGCATCTTCTTAATAGCAACAAAAATACGTTTAAGACTTTTCATTAACACTTACCAGCCTTTTTGTTTCAAGGGTACAATGTTTTTCGTTTACAAAAATTTTGTTAAAAAAAAATTTTAGAAGGCTTGTTAAATCAAAAGCCGGTTCAAACCCTTTCAAACAAAGCAAGCACTACAACGAAAGGAGAGGAGTGGGTCATAGAAGAGTACTTTTGTTTATCCATTAGGATTTTAACTCCGCTATGATGTGTCAAGCTTTGATAATTGAAAGATTTATGACGCCTGTTGACTTTAGAAAAATAGGTTTTCAGTACTGCCAGCATTTTCCAAGTAGTAATTCAGTTCAATCAGGCTAACAACTATTAAAGAAAAAAAAAAACGCTAAAGCCACCATCCCTATACATATATATATCATCAGTCTATTTTTTTTTAACATTTATCTAGTTGCAATCACCAAATAATTACTCTGGTCGAACCTACCACTGTACGGTTTTAATGCAATACTAAAAGCTTACGATAATGCAGATCCATACAAAGTAGACCAATATATGTATATATATGTATGTATATTTACATATAATTTCCTTCATCACAAACATGTGTATTCTATGGTTTACAAATATGGCTGTCAAAACCTGTGTCTTTCTACTACTGGCAATTATAACTTGTCTGATCACCATGTCACAAGCCCATAGTACAAGTACTAACATTACTACTACTCAAACGTCGACGTATCAAGGCAAATGGCGGTTGCTGAAAAGAAGCATCGGAGTCTCGGCGATGCACATGGCATTGTTGCCGAACGACAAGATCATCGTATTTGACAGGACAAGTTTCGGTCCTTCCAACATAACTCTGCCGCAATCCAAGTGCCGAATCGACTCCGGAACCCACGCTACTTCCGGCGGTTCCTGCTTCGCTCACTCCGTCGAGTTCGATCCCTCGAATCGCGCCTTCCGGCCCCTCACTATCCGCACGGACACCTGGTGCTCCTCCGGTGCGCTGTCATCCGACGGCGTATTGGTCCAGACAGGCGGCTTCGAGGCAGGCGAGCGAGTCGTTCGCTCTTTCAAGCCGTGCTCAGACTGTGACTGGGTGGAGAATCCCGACGGGCTCATCGCCTCCCGTTGGTACGCTTCTAACCAGGTTTTGCCCGATGGGAGGATCATTGTCGTCGGCGGGAGATTGGAGTTTTCTTACGAGTTCATTCCCAAAACAAAATCGGAGAAACTTCACCAATTACCGTTTCTTGAAGAAACCAGATATTCGGCAAAAGTCCCCAACAATTTGTACCCTTTTCTCCACCTTTCTCCAGATGGAAATCTTTTTGTATTTGCCAACGACCGGGCGATTCTTCTCGACTACGTGAACAACAGAGTAATCCGCCGGTTTCCGACAATGCCGAACGGAAACGGCGTCGTGTCGAGGAACTATCCGAGCACAGGCTCGTCGGCTGTGCTTCCGATCATTCTCTCACAAAACGACAGCACTGTTCTTCCGAACGCTGTCGTTTTGGTCTGCGGCGGGACGGCTTCTGACTCGAACTTGAAGGCTTCAGCCGGAGAGTACATTCCAGCGACGAAGTCTTGCGGTCGGATATCGATCACCGACGAGAAGCCGAAATGGGAAATGGAGGAAATGCCGATCGAGAGAGTCATGGGGGACATGATTCTGCTCCCCACCGGCGACGTTCTGATCATAAACGGCGCGAGAAGAGGAACCGCCGGTTGGGATGTCGCGAGAGAACCGGCTTTAAACCCGGTTCTGTACCGAACCGCCAGAGACGCGAAAACCCGGTTCGAGACACTAAGCCCGAGCAACATTCCTCGTCTGTATCATTCGACGGCTCATTTGCTCTCCGACGGCCGGGTTTTGGTCGGAGGAAGTAATCCGAACAGGAATTACAACTTCTCTACGGTTTTCCCCACAGAGCTGAGTCTCGAAGCCTTTTATCCTCCGTACTTTGATGTCGAATCTCGGCCGTTGATCACGAAGGTGAAGCCAGAGATGGAGATGAGCTACAAGCAAAGAGTTTCCGTGCGGTTCCGGTCGAAGGGTAATGAGAGCGTTAATGGCGACCGGGTATACGTGACGATGGTGGCTCCGTCGTTTACTACGCATTCGTTGGCGATGAACCAGAGGCTGTTAGTTTTGGACGTCGGGAAAGTGGTCAGTAGAGAGGAGGGTGATGAGTACGTGTTTGAAGGTTACGCGCCGCCGACGCAGGCGGTGGCGCCGCCGGGGTATTACTTGATTTTTGTGGTGGTTGATGGTGTGCCGAGCAGGGGAACGTGGGTCCGGATCAAGTAGAAAATGTTCATGTTGTAATTGAATTCATGGTAAATTATTGGGGTTTTTTTTTTTTTTTTTCGATTTTCCTGTTTTAGCGCGCGTTTGGATAATAGTTGTATTTGGATCTTTGAAAATGTTACATCATAGTAAATGAATGAATTAAATGTAGTATTTTAACCGTATATTCAAATTAAATATGTGTTTACATACGTTTAATAAATGTAATATTTTGTTAAAAAAATAATTACGGATTTAAAGAGTAAAAAATTTGTATTTATATTTGAGTTCATTTGTTGTTAAAAATAAAATCATTTATGTAATTGTAAATATAGTTTAGTAATAATTTTACACTTAAAATGAAAAATTAAACGGTTCCTTAAAAAAACTCCGCAACAAAAATAAGAATAAAACTTATGATAACTAAAATAATAAGAAGCAATAATAACACATTAATTATGTTGCAATTTTTTTTAACTAGGAGAAGAACTTTAATGAAGCAAATGAAAGAATTAGAGAGATAAAAAAGAGATAAAATGTGTGTTTGTAAAAATTTGAGGATGAATGAATTTATATGGCAAAAACTAGCAATTTATACCCATTAGAAGTGGGGAAAAATTTTTAAATTTTATATAATTGTATTCTTGAATGATACAAATAAAACAAATAAAAATAGTAGATGTACCCACTAAGTACAATATGTTTGTAATAACTTGAGGATGAATGAATTTATAAAGTAAAAATTAGCTGTTTATAGTTGTTAGAAGTGAGGGAATTTTTGGAATTTTGTATAATTATATTCTTGAATTATACAAATAAAATAAATAAAATAGTAAATGTACTCACTAAATAAAAAAAATTAACAAGTTGATATTGAAAATCACTTTAAATTGTTATTAATAAAAAAAATTTTATAAATATTTATATAAATTAAAAATAATTAGTACTATTATATTTAAATGATATTTCTTAAATTAGATTTTTCAAAAAAAATTTAAAAAAATTAATATTTTTATTTGTAAATTCTAAATCATTTTTTTAGTTTTAATAATAGATAACAAAAGAATAAGAAAATATCCTCTAATATCAAAACTTCAACATAAGTGGTGCAATTTTCTTTATTTGGATCAAGATTTTATGTTTGGAAACAATGAATGCCTAAGTGAAAGATATCGAAATTTTAAAATTATTTTAGCAAACATTTTTTGATCTAAAATTAATACGATATTAGCCTTTTACGAATCTTCTAAAAGGCAAACAACTTATTCAACTTAAGTATTAATATCTAAAAATCACAATGAAAAATCAAATTAATTTAAGTGTTGTAGAAACATAGGAATAATTTTTGTATAAAACAATAATATCTCCCATTGTAATGCGCTGGTTTTTAGCTAGTATCAAAACTATAAGTTAAAAAAAAAAAAAAAAAAGAGGGGGCACTATGACATTATTGGTCTTGAACATTTTTACGAAGGGACAACTTATCCGAAAACCATTTTTTAATGAATTGATTACTTTGTCTCTAGCATTGAAAAATTGATAATGGTTTCTTAAATTTAAAGGAGATGATCATGTATCCAATGTGGAAATAAATTGAAATTTTAGAATAACTTTCATAAAATATTGTTCAAAATCTTTTCATAGGGTTTTAGGGTCATCGAAGATAGCAGTTTTGAAACTTATGCAATCCAAGAATTAGATTGGAAGTATCATGTTGAAATTTATTGGTATTGGATTAGAGTCGACATAATAGAAATTAGGACCGTTTGGAAGAGGTATAGGAAATGGATTTTGGAGACATTTTATATTGGAGATGAGTTGAGTTTTTAAAATATGTGTTTGGTTAAAAAAAAAACTATTTAAAGTAATAAAGTGTAAAATCTTAAAATATGTTAAAAAGAAATATTAATATGGATCTTTTTTTTTTTTTTGAAATTTTATGTAATTAAAAAAAATTATCAATTTTAAAGTTTAAGTTTATTATAAACATTTAAAAATATAAATAGTAAAAGTAGTTTTGAGTAAAATAAAAAAATGTCTTAATAATGAGATTTGAAAAATCTCTGTCAAAACCAACCCTTGTTAGATTAATAGATTGTATTGGACGCTCACACCTACTCCCAAGTTTTCAAAGCTTTATAAGCTTGTAAATACACCACAGGCCCTGGTGCAGGCTAGTTGGGCCTTGGTCCCTCTAATGACGGCCCAAAATAGCCCATTTGAAATTAAAAGTTGTTCCATGTGCACGCAACTCTGTCAGTCATTTAGCAGCATTTGTTGAGCTTATTCATCTGGCAACGCCAACTCCAACCAAAAAAACAGAATACACTTTCTTTCAACACAATGACAAAATATGACAAAATATGACAAAAAGGCAGAAGAAAAGAAAAACGAGGAAATGTGTATGGTCTTATACTGTAAACAGCAAACGCGACAATGACAAAATATGCCTGTTCGATTGGGACCGGCAGCCGAATTTGTAGAATTCCTTGGGCGACCTTTGACTCATTTAAAAAAAGAAAAAAATAAAAAGAACGAACGAAAGAAAAAAAAAAATTCAAGCCCAGTTCCACCCTGCATTATAATTCATATCAAGACTAAACTTGATCCGGCCCACTGTATCGTCATGGGAGTACAAATACAACATAAGTTTTCCCTCTTAATATGTCAATTTCTGTCATATTTTAGCGTTTAATTGTTGAAGAGACTTTTCTCTCGCTTTCACACGCATCACACGACCATGAAGCACCTCCAAAATCTCACAAAAGAATTAAAAGGGCATAAAAAAATCAATAGCAGTTACCGTATTTGGTTTTATATTTGATTATATCACCGAATATCAATAATGACGTACAGTCACATTTGTAAAACTATTGAAAAATTCCTTTTATGGAGAATGAATCTGCGTCAAGCTTATGTCAACAACAACAATCGATTACAACTGAGCACCTAACCAAGAACTCTCAACCCCCGAATTCGATCAATCTTACTCTCCAATGGCGTGATTTGGAAATTAAAGAATTTTTTAGGAGAGAAAAGGAATAAGAGGGAGTGGCAACAATTGACACTTGATGTGTGCGGCTGATTCGTGACTTGGGTTGTGGGCATTACTCGTTAGGGCATCGAAAGCCGCCCATAAGAATCACGTGTGTCTCGTTTTAATTGTTTTCAAACGAGTTGTGAGGGACATAAAAATAGATACATGAAGGGACTTACACGTATTATTGCTGGATTCATCTCCTTTTTCCCATTTCAAAATCTCCTGGCATTATGTAGCACGATAATACAGTAAAAGCCAGTTACTATCTTTAGCTTTTAGTCTTTAGGGGATGTTTTTTGCCAATGCTATGTTAACATTAACATAAAGTAGAGTGTCTCCCTATTCTGGTTTTTTTTTTTTTTTAAATCTGGCTTAGCTTGAAAAATATTTGACATAGAGAAAGAAAAATGTTTTTCAGGTGGGAATACTTTGAAAGTCCTTCTGAATTTCTTTTCTAGGTGGAGAATTAATACTTTTCTGAAGCCGATACTCCCATAGCATTGTATTGTCCGCGTAAAATTCATACTAATTAGTTTCTTTTTTTTTTTTTTTTTGGTTCTTTTTCCACCCCTCCTTTTTGACGGAAAATTTGTACTTCATTTCTAGGGGTTGACATTTTTCACGTACCATTGTCCTGATATTGGGGTTTGGTCACTGTTTCTAAATTGTGTGATGGAATTTGATTTAATCCTCAAAATCTTGGGATGGTTGACTCGCTATTGCCCTCAAAACTTTTTTATTCCATAACGTTTACACAGTCTCAAATTTTGTTTACAGAAATGATCTCTTCATGCATGTTTCACGTATATGACTTTAAGAGAGAATAATTGTCACTACAACCATTGGTACTTTTACACACCTATAAAATTGAGAAAAGTAGGTACATTAACTTAGATATCCAAGAGGAAGACAAGAGCGGCCGAAAAACTTTTTCTTATGATTTGCCCCCCTAAGAAATTTAATCTAGTATTAGTTTTTTACGTAGATTAAAAAAAACATTTCATTAATTGTCAAATGTTAACTTGAAATATAATCTAATGAAAGACATAGAAAAGTATATCATATGTTTTAGCTTTTTTTTTTATATCAGATTTGTATTGGCTTTTAAGTATGGTAACTAGCTATTCTTAAAAGTAAGTATTCTAGTAGTTGAAATTTAAAATCTTAAATTAAAATAAAATCAACTACACTATTAAAGAAGTTCATAGTTTTGTTTGTAGACTTCACATTTTAAAAAGTTAATTAAGGGGCCATTTGGTAAACGCATTGCGTTTTGATTGCGTTTGAATACAATTCTTTTTTGAATGTTGTATTTGATTGAAAAGTATTTGTTTTGTATTTGAATAAAATATGTGTTTGGATGAAAAATATTTTAGAGTTGAAAAGTTAATGTGATTGGTAAAAGTAGAGATAAATAGTTAGGGTTAAAAAGTTGATGTGATTGTTTTAAAAACTTTTGAATAATAATTGTTTTCGTAGCACTGTTGAAAATGATTGTATTTAAATGTAAAACTTTACGTTTAGTGTAAAATTGGTTTTCGTAACGCTAAAATTTGTTTACCAAACATAACATAGAATTGTCCGAAAGCTTGGCTCATTCAGAAGTAAAAAATGAAAGATAAAAATTGACAAAAATTAAAGGGTATAAAAAAGAAAGATGAAGAGATATTAAAAAATAATTAAAAAAAAGATATGACCCTACTTATGTTATTTAACTTTAAAATTTTACTTGTATAATGTCCTTTAAAAATTTTCTAACTCCGTCATTGTTGACAAAATATAAAGTCCTAATAACTTTTTTAGCGCATCTTGCTAAAACGGCTTTTATTTTTTTCCATATACAATTAATTTCAAAATATACAGCAAACAACGTGTAACTTATTGGGAAATAAGATCCTTGAAGCGGATGCGAGACAATTTATCGATTTGAAATTCTCCAAAAGAAAAAAATCAATTCCAAAGTCAAGGAGGCCATTCCATTACATGCTTACCCATACTATATGTACTCTCCGAAGAAATAATTATAGAGTTGTTCATCCCATCTTTGAATGCTAGCTAGCTTCGATCCATTGACTTTGGACATATAAAAAAGTACAAAAATAAAAATCTTTCTTCACATAGATGAATTGGGGTGTAACTCAACAAAAAAACAAAAAAAGGGGGAAAAAAATAAAGATAATGGGATGGGTTTACAAATTTTCACTTCCATCTCCTATAAAAATTAAGTCACATGTTGTTCATGTCTTGAGGTATGATGCAATTTATGTTGGCACTTCGAATTGACCTGCATCTTATTTCAGCAAGTGTACTTAGATCTTTTTTATCCACTCCTAAATTCATTAGAGAACACTGCTTGATCGTGCCATACGTGATAATGATATGTGCACAATATCTTAGATACATGCATGGGAAAATTTGTTGAAGTTCATAGTCTTGAGTAAAGTTAAAATGTTGAACTAAATTTGGAAGTGCAGTAAATATTTTAAAATCTTATAGTTCTTCGTTTTCTCTTTTAATCTGTCTACTCATTTCTTTTTTCTATTAAAATATATGTACACACACATATATATATATACGTAATATATTTTTTCTTCCTTTAGATACATAAACTCAGGTAGTTTTTATCCTAATTTTGCTTATTTGAGTTCTTAAATTTGAAACAATGGATGCATACGTAAAAATATATATACATAGAGATGAGATAACGGGTAGTATAACTAGGACTAAAAATTAGGAGTGTTAATTTTAATCTTTAAAATAAAATTTAGAAATATAATATTTTAAGGATTAAAAAATAAATTTTAGATCAAAATTAAAGTTGTAAATGAAATGTTTAAAACATTCTGTATAAACTCTGGAATAATGAACTTTAAAGAGATTAAAAATACAAGAAAAAAAAAAGAATTTGGACAAAGTCATAATTCAAAAAATATATATATGTATATATATATATTACAAGTTAAAGTACATGCGTTATATGTATTAAATCATAGTTGATATTTTATGATATAAAACATGAAAAAATGTTTAGAAATATAAATAATGGAAGAACATAATTCTTAAAAATAGTAATTAAAATTGAAGATTTACATTTTATCGCACAATTATATTGATTTTTTATTTACCATATAAAATGTTCTAAACAAAATATAATTCATTTTATCTTTTGTAAAATTGTCACTTTCATTTGTTACGTAAAATTAAAGTTTTAATACAACTGTGTTAAAAATAATTAATAAAATAATAGCAATGGCCATATTATTTGGTAATTAGATTATTTAAATAGAACATTTTGAAATGAAATCGGCGTTGAATACAAAAGGAGAAAAGGTATTATAAAAACAATCTAACGACCCTTCATAGCAAAAGAAATGAAATAATGGCACTAAAATAATTTAAAGTAACAATAGTAAACATAATAAGCTTCCTTTTAGAAACAACAAAAAAAAAACCCAATAAAGAGAATAAAAAAAAGATATCTCCTTTTATTTAGGGGTGGCAAATCGTGTCAGCGGGTCGTGTTCGTGTCGTGTCTGACACGTTTGTTGACACGAATACACTCGACACGAACACGACACGTTTAATAATCGTGTCAAAAATCACAACCCGAACATGACCCGTTAATAAATGGGTTGACATGACACGACACGTTTATGACCCGTTTATTAAATGGGTCATAAACGTGTCGTGTCGTGTCGTAAACGGGTCATAAACGTGTCGTGTCTACTAAACCCTTAACGGGTCATAAACGTGTCGTGTCGTGTCGTGTCGTGTATGCTAAACCCACTTACTAAAAGGATCATAAACAGGTCATTCAATCTGTTATTGACCCACTTAACTAACTTGTTATTGATCTATTTAATTAACCTATTTAACTAACCTATCATCAATTTTAACATTAAAAAAACTTATTAAACATCTAAATAACAATCAAATTAAGTTCACAATCAAGCCGCACTTAAATTTAGATTACAAAAGATAAATACAAAACTAAAAATATACATATAAAAACTAAAATACATATTTTATATTTAAATTTTGAATTTTAAATTTTTAAACTTTAAAAATGTATATAATATATATTAAAAATTATAAATGGGTAATTCATGGGTCGTGTTCGTGTTAACCCATATATAACCCATTTATTAAACGGGTTATTTCGTGTCAATTGCGGGTTGGTGGGTTCGTGCGGGTTCAACCCTTTATTTAATTGTGTTTGACGGGTTCGACCCGTTTTGACCCAAACCCATTTAAAGAAAACCTAAACCCTCTAATTTCGTGCGGGTTTTGTGTCGTGATCCAAATTGCCAGCCCTACTTTTATTGATTATGGAACACAAAATTTTAATCATGAAAATAATGAGAAAAAACCATCAGCACAATTAGAAATGATCATAATTAAGGAGATTATAGCTTTTTTTTTTGTGAGAAAGGTAAGATTAGAAGTTTTAAAATGTTAAATATTAATGAAGAGAGAGCAAAAAAAAAAAAAAAAAAGGTTAGACAAGCAAATAAAATAAAAATAAAATAAAATAAAATATAAATACCAAAGAAGTTTTCTTTTAATAAAACACTGTTTTTAGAAAAAATAAAAAGCATATAAATAAAGCGTAAAGGACGATAATGAGATAAAATTAATAAAATTTATCTTCTTCCTCTTTCATAAAGGGAAAAAAATGAGCTTTTTCTTCACTATAATTTTTTTTTACCTTTTACTTTCATTTGTATGCCATTTTGAAATTAGAAAAATTTACTTTGAATTGATAAATCAAAATAAATTAGTGTTTATAATAAAATAAAAGGTAATATTATAGATATAATTTAATAATAATTTTATATTTAACTTTATTATAACATATAGACTTCCACTCTTAAATTAACAAAAATGAAAAATAAAAAAATGAATTTGATTTCGTCTTAAAATAATATACTCAAATGCTAAAGACCTTATTAATTGAATTAAAAATAAAGAACGTTTAACCAAAAAAAAAGTTAAAGATGGCACTTTTGTAATATGTGTTAAACTTGTGGTCTTCTTTTATGTTCAAATCCCAAAATACTTTCAGCAATTCACGTGGGGGAGGCCAAGCATAAAGCAACAACATAGGAAAATAAAAATAAAAAGAAAAAAAAAAGGATGAAGAAGAAGAAGAAGAGGGAAGAAGTATCAAAATGTGCGTTTTGGACCACCAAAAGTGAACAGTGACACCCTCATCTACTATTTTATATATAGAAGGAAAAAAAGAAGAAGAAGACGACGAAGAAGAAGAAGAAAGACAATTTACGATAAAAGAGCCAGCAGCTTGGCTCTATATCCCTCTATACATACATCATGTGCGTATAAAAAAGAGTTACATATAGATAAGGAGAAAGGGAAGTGTTAACTACTTGAGTTAGTAAAGCCTTCCAATATATATGTTTAGTGATGATAGGAATCAGTTGGTATATCAAGATATTCTAATATTTTCTAGACTAGATTAGCATTCTTTTAACATTTTTTGTCATTTATCCATCCTATTCTCACGTGATATTAATAATTGAAAAAAAAAAAAAACAATGGTGATATCAAGAAAATACCAAACCACTCTAAAAGAGAAAAAAAAAGGTACAAAAACTTCCACAAAACTATCCCATAGGATCTGTGAAACATGTCTAGCTAGTGTCTCATTAAAACCCTTTTTAAAAAAAATCTCAAAAGAAAAAGCCCAATAGAGGGAAAGAGTGTATGATCTAGAACAAACCAATTCCTTTAAAAATGTGAAGGAAATCATAAGATGGAAAACCAATTATATATCTTTATAAAACAAAAGGAGAATAAATTATGAAGTATTAAGAACCACTATTAAAAACTGATTATGCTAAAATAATTTATCAATTCATCTACGTAGCTTTACGAAATTATAAGAGACCCTGACTCCCAAATCCTCTATTAGTATAAAGAATCAAGTTATTTATTAGGGGTGGCAAATCGTGTCAGCGGATTGTGTTTGTGTCGTGTCTGACCCATTTGTTAACACGAATACACTCGACACGAATACGACCCATTTAATAATCGTGTCAAAAATCACAACCCGAACATGACCCGTTAATAAACTGGTTGACACGACACAACACGTTTATGACCTGTTTATTAAATGGGTCATAAACGTGTCGTGTCGTGTCGTGTCTGCTAAACTGACTTACTAAAAGGGTTATAAACGGATCATTCAATATGTTATTGACCCATTTAACTAACTTGTTATTGACCTATTTAATTAACATATCATCAATGTTAATATTAAAAAAACTTATTAAACACCTAAATATTAATCAAGTTATAACAATCAAATTAAGTTCACAATCAAGTTACACCTAAATTTAGATCACAAAAGATAAAATAAAAAACTAAAAATATACATATAAAAACTAAAGTATATATTTTATATTTAAATTATGAATTTTAAAATTTTAAACTTTAAAAATTTATGTAATATATATTAAAAATTATAAATGGATAATTCATGGATCGTGTTCGTATTAACCCATATATGACCCATTTATTAAAAGAGTTATTTCGTGTCAATTACGGGTTGATGGGTTCGTGCGGGTTCAACCATTTATTTAATCGTGTTTGACGGGTTTGATCCGTTTTGACTTAAACCCATTTAAAGAAAACTCAAACCCTCTAATTTCGTGTGGATTTCGTGTCGTGTTGTCGTGTTATGACTCAAATTGTTAGTCCTATTATTTATTATGAGATTTTCAATTAACTTTATCTAGTTGAGAATAAAAAAAGATTGACCATATAGCTCTTAAGATACAGAATATATCATTGAACTCTTAAGCTTTTTCATTGTATATAAATATATATATATTACCTTGAATTATTTTAAGTTTGAAGAACTTTGGAAGGTTGAGGAAGGTTTAATTTCTTTTGTTGAAATTCGAACAAAGAGAAATAATGGAATGCTGGGAAAAAAAAAATTCAATGGGATGAAATAGTTGAAATGATGATGCATTGCTGAATTCCAAAATTGTAGTAGTTGTGCCATTTCCATGTATTTGAAAAAGTGATCAATTAAGCATCTGAATTTCGTGGTAGTTCACGATACAAAACGGCAAAATTAGGATCTAACAAAAAGGGTCAACTCAACATGCACGTACGATCATTAATATTAAGCCATGTTTTTGCCCAATTTTCCAAGTGAAGATGTGGTTCTCCTATTATGATTGCACGAGAATCACATTGGGCTTTAATCTGCCGTGATTCTCTTGGCCTCTGATTTCTACAATGCCTCGGCTGGCGTGTAGTGTTGACTGACCTACATATGTCTTAGAGGACGTTTGGAGCATACACTCCAAATTGGAGTTTTGAAAATGGGTGAACGTTTAAAGTTGTATGCTTGTTTAAAAATAAATTATAATAATTAAAAAATATAAGGCTTGTTTGATAAATGTATTGTATTTGAATGTAATATATTTAATATAATTTATATTTGGAGAAAAGTATTGGTATTGTATTTGAATGTAATATATATTTAGATGAAAAGTATTTTAATTATATTTTAATAATAAATATGTGATGTGATTGGTAAAAGTAGAGAGAAAGAAGAAGAGAAAAAGAGAATATGTAATATGATTAGTAAAAATAATAAAAAAAATGAATAATAAATAGTAATTATATTAAATTTATGATATGATATGATTAATATTTGAATATAATGCTTTTGTATTTGAACAAAAATTATGTTATATTTAAATATAATAATAATATAATATTTTTAATAAACGGGACTAAAATATTTATAATATGTTAAAATATATATATTTTGTGTTTTATTACTTTTATCATTTGATATAATTTTTTTAAAAAATTATTTTTTTATTTGAAATAAAAATATTATAAATTTTAAAATTTCGAATTTTCAAAAAATATTTGAAAATATATATAATGAAATTGGATTTTTTTTTTAAGGATAAAGACATAAAAAAACTTCTGAAATATTTTAATCGTGGCGGTCACTTTCAAACGTCCCTTCACTTCTTGTCATGGAAAATTAATGCGAATATAAGTCTCAGTATTCATTGGGCCATTAAGTAAACGGATAATTTACATACTTGAACAAGCATTATAAAGTGGAACTGCTCTATTTAAATAAAAAAAATTATCGAGTTCGGAAAAACGCATTGGCGATAATGATACTGACCCCTTAACATGTATGATGTATCTACACGTATATATATTTATATTTATATATGCATTGATTAGGCTACGCATGCATTTTCAGCATGCAATTGGATAAATTATGTTCATTCCCCCGCGTGCTATAGACAGGTGGAAGAAAAGAAAGCTATTGACCATAATTAATGAACTAGATGCCTAGAGCAGTACCGTCTACAAGCCTAAAATTTTGAAGAATTTTGAATTATGGTATGAAGTAAGATACTCTACTACAGGATATAGTTTGAACTGTTACATCATTGCTAAAATTATATTAGGTTAAAAAATTACAGTTTAACCGTGCTTTGACGAACATTTAAAAATTTAAAACTACTATTTACTGGTTAGTTTTTTTTTTCCGTACTTTACTATGAAGCTCCCCCGAGAATAAACAAATTATATATATATTTTATTAAGATTTGAAATGGTAACTAATTTTTTTTTTAAGTGTTGAATGCTAATATGATCGGTATTCTTAAGTGAGAGAAATTATATCTAGTGGAAGCAAAAAAAATGAAATGAAGGTGCTTTCTAACAAAGAGTACCTAGGGGTTTTTGGTTAATGTTTTGGAGACATTTAAAACTATTTTTTTTAATTTTATCACTTTTCATTATTTATATCTTCAAAATGCTATAGTAAACTTCAAAACTTTAAAAGTTCATAACTTTGTGTATACAAGCCCAAATGAGATTTTTTTTTAAATTACATAGAATTTCGAGAGGAATGAAACAATGTCTATATTGATATATTTTTTCTAAATTTTTTTTTTATTTTTCACCTTAAACAGTTTTTTATCCCAATCACATTTTCCAAGACAACTTTTTTCTAACCCAAAAATAATATCTCCAAACACCTCCTCCAAACACCCCTTTATTTTTGATAATGTATGTTTTTAAATATTAATTATGATCAAAATCAAATAAAAATAACATGTGCAAAATAAACCGAAACTAATATAAATTAATGATGAGTTAAACTTTCAAATAGAGTCCACTCTACTGTAGAGTTTTAAGGAGGAAAAAAAAAAACCATAATTATAAAATTGTATTTTGTAAAATGCGTGATCATCACCGGTGTAAATATCAATATACTGTATATGCGAGGCTACAAAATCCCAAAGCATAATGTATGATTATCACGTGCAGTAAAATTTTAGATATCAGCAGGAGCGAAGCATCAAATATAAGTCATAAGATGGTTCGTTGCCAATTACTCGAAATTGTAGAGGCTCAAATCTATAAATAAAGGAGAGAGAAAGAGAACTTAAAAAAATAAAGAATAATCAATAATAACGAGTATAAGAGAGATAAATCAATAGTGATTAAAGATTTGATCAAATTGAGAAACAAAGCAGTCAGAATTCAAGGAAATTTCTACAATGGGGGTAAGACTACTATTGTGTCTAATTATATTTTGAGATAGTTCTATGTTGTATATTATAATATGTACACTGATAAATAAGACTATTAATAATTAATCTAATGATAAGAAACTATTTTTTGATTAGCATATCAAATAAGAAGTCCTACAAGCTTTTTACTTACAATAGAGATCAATTGATTTTTTTTTTAATTTTGTGTTTGGAACAAAATATCCAAATCTTATTTTTTTCATTTAAGTTTTTATTTTTTATAAAAAATAATAAATAAATTAGTTGTTAAAACGTTAATCAATTATAACCTAAAAAAAATTTTTTTTTGTTAAAATAAATGTAAATTTACTCCGTTTGTTTGGCATGTCCAAAGTTAAAAAATGAAATTTATTCTAAAAAAATAGATTTTTTTAAATTTTCATATCTGATTATACAAAATTTTTTATTTTTAGAAAATAAAAAAAAACTCTCTAGAAAACAAAAAAATTTTTACTTACCTAAACAATTTTTTACTTTAAAAAAAAATTTCAAACAATTTTTTACTTTTTATCTCTAAAAATTTTTTATTTTTCAAAAATAATCCTCTGTATATATATGCTATGACGTAGCACCTTATCTGGTGGAGATGTTATCCAAGTGGGCCCATCTTAACTAAGTGCTGTTGTTGGGCTTCCTAAAGGCCGGGGGCTCGTATCTCTCAGAGGTGGTCCCCACAAATGAAGATGGGGTTGTCCATGTGAGATGCGGAGCTAGTTTCCGGTGACCACAAAATTCATTTTTTTTTAAAATTTAATTATTAGATCATAATGCATTGTATAAAAATGATTAGTGCATGCGATTGTGAACTTTGTTTAAAGTTAAAAACACAGAATTACAGCAAAACTGTATATTTATTATTAAACCTCCAGTTGCCCTATACATTTTGGGGAGTGTTTGGCAAAAATTTTATATTTTAATCATATTTAAATATAATATAATTTTATATCAAATTTAAAGTTTGCATCTAAATATAATATTTTTCAACAGTATTACGAAAATAATTATTTTTTAAATTTTTTTTAAAATAATCACATTAATTTTTCAACTCCACTATTTATCTTTACTTTTATCAAGTATAACAACTTTTCAACTCTAAAATACTTTCATCCAAACACGCATTTCATTCAAATACAAAATAAATACTTTTCAATCAAATACAACACTCAAAAAATAAATTACATTTAAATACAATTAAAACGTAATGCATTTACCAAATACTTCATTATAATTATAAAGTAAATGCGTGGATGTTGATAAATAAATTTAAAAAAAAAACTTAATACAAAAGTAAGTTCATCAACGTTATTGGACTCATGTACATAATCCAAAACTTAATTTAGCATAGAATCTTGATTAATATTTTAATTGCAGCTTTTCACCTTCATGGAAAAAGATTCATTACCAAAAAAAAAAAATCCTCCATGGCAAAAGACTGTACTCTCCCGTCTCCTTTCTCTATTCTTTATTATTTATTTATTTATTTTGCTCAGGAGCTTTTTCTATTCTTTCTTCCTCTTCTTCACAGGATATTTAAGATATAGCTCCATTGCTTTTTGAAGGCTTAGATTATTAAAAAATTTATAATAAGTTATGGCTGTTTGGTAAATCTTGTTTTTATCTAATAGATTATAAAAACTGTTGTAGTATAGTAGAATTTAGAAAATATGTTTGAGGTTGTTTTTATACAATAACTTTTACTGTTGTTACACAGATTTATTAAAAACCCACCCTTAATAATAAATAATCTACTATTGTATAAAAATTTATAAATTCTTTCCCTTTTAAAAATAATTTTAAATTGGAAATAATTTTTTATTTTATTTTATTTTATTTAGTGAAAATTTTATTATTGTAATTTTATGTGTGCTTAAAAAAAGATAATAGTATATAATTTTTATAAAATATTATTATTGTAGTAATTATTCCTATTTTATATGATAAAATATTATCACTGGAATACATCATTAACATGTTCCTTTTGATCATTATATATCTATACAATAATTTTATTCATAGTTTACCAAATACTTAAATTTTGTTTCTGGTGTTCACGGTAACTTTGAAAAAAAATTACCAAATGCCTACTTAGTTTTAGGCACAATAAATTTAGACTCATAGAACAATCATAATAAAAATTTTTTTACAGCACAATAATAGCAAACTAACCCATGAATTAATCAAAAGGGAAGGTATAAATAGAGAACAAGGACGTATTTATATCTTTTTTATAAATTATTACAGGCTCCTTGAGCTGGATGCCCAAAACGAGGGGAATAAAAATTAAAAAAAATATTTCTTTCAACATATTTGTTATCACATTATATTTGCATTGCATTTAAGCACAATACAATTTTTATTCAAACATAAAAATATAATATTCAAATACTAATCATATCACAATTTAAATCTAATATAATTACTATTTATCATTATATTTTATTCTACTATTTTTACTAATTATATCACATATTTTTTTTTTCTCTTTTTTTATTAATAATATCACATACAAAATATTTAAACAAATATTATATTTAAATATAATTTAAATATTTTTTATTTAAATATATATTATATTTAATATATTATATTTAAATATAATATAAATACAATGTTTTATTATGCAAATGCCTGTCCTTTGTTTTCTAGGTCCCAATTAATTCAATGCCGTTTCTTTAAATTGAGGTCCCACTTTTTTAAGTCTTGGGGATTGCAAAAGTTCCCTTTCACATTTCATATTTCAAATTCTGATGCAATTTTTGTTTGGCTTGAATTATACAGGAATATTGCTTTTATATAAGGTTCAGGATAAATGTAATGCTAAATAATAATAATAATAAGAAAATACATCATTTTTAAACACTTATATTTAAAAAATTATTAATCTTTTTTTATTTTAAAAACTGATTGTTGGTCATTGATTGACTATAGATGAAAATATATATCCATATTGATTAATCACTAATTAATCATATTTAAAAAATCCATTTTTTTAATTTTACAAAATTTGTGATATTTATTAAAAAATTCTTAAAATAAAATCATACACCTACATATCCCTAATAAAAATGATTAAGAACCTAACGTTAGTATCTAATCTAACATCAAGTCCGTAAAATTTGAAGTACCGGAGGGTGAGAGATTTTGAAGAATTGGCTTGATAATTTAAAAGAATTTCTTTGTAATTCTTAAAATTAGTTTTTAAACTGGAGAAATATGTTAGACATTAACCTTTAACATAAACCTAAAGTAGGATTTCCAGCAAAAACTAATTAGCTTGGGTCACAGATGATAAGTTAAAAATAAAAAATTTATGGCTAGGGATGTGATAAGGAATAAAAAAAATATTGTCAGGATTTTTCTGCTTTGCTGAAAACAACTTACAAGGAGTTGAGCACGAGTTACAGGATAACAATAATTATCTCAATTTTTGTTGCATTAAGCATTAAGTTGTGAAACCTAAATAAAACCTGTATAGAATTACTTTATGTAGAGATGTTTATAGCATTTGAGAGTTGTTTCGTTAAGGATATTTGGATAATTTTGCTTGTAATTTTGGTTGTCCTAACTTTTCTTTATAAATACGGAGTGTCATTATTAAGAATTATTATAAGAGAGGTTAGTTTTGAGGATGTGCAATTTATCTTGTAAATAATTGATCATATTGTATTGCTGTAATAGTTGACACATGATGTAACCTCATATTCAAGTGGAACTTGTTAAAACATGTACGTATGTGATTGTTTTTTTTTTTTTTCTGCATTTTTATTGTTCTCAATAATGTTGCTAATTCTTAACATCAAATTCCAATATTGTAGCAATAAGCCTATTATGTATAATTTTTATTAGTCATGAATACCAAGATACTATAGCAATATATCCTATAATTAGCTCGTTATCACCTACTTAGCTAACCATCATCTCACACTAATAACGCTATCTCTGCTTGAATTTATTAAAAATATAAATAAATATATAACATAAGGTTAATGTTATATGAAATTGGATAGAAATCTTCTTCAAAAATTAGCTCAAATGAGAGGGTGTTAACTTTACATATAGACATCACAGTCACAACTAAATAACTTAGTGATATATAACAAATTCACAATCTAACATCCTCTTTCATATTTTTTATGTCATGCAAATATATCAGGGCCAAACCCATCATTGTGTGCAAAAATTTAGCTCAAATATCATATAAAATGGATTTGAGTAGAACTCATCCCCAATAACTAACTCAAGAAGTGCCCAACCTATGTGTAAGTACTATAATAGCTTCACAATCTAACAATTAGCATCCATGGAGCATGCAAAAAGGAAATAAAACTACCTAAAAGAGAAGAAAATAAACTATAAACCCATATGATTTAATAATCAAGTCAAAACTCTAGGTCACTTTAATGTACTTGAATATATAGATAAACTCAATGTCTTGTCACTTATGTATAATAAAAAAGTTAAAAATTATTTTATTATATTACATAAATTTAATAACAATTAGTAGTGGAATTAGCCTTTTACTTTAATTAAAGACTAACAAGATATTAGCTGTACAAAACAGATACGACCAGGAATGGGATATTGAATGAAAGAAAGAAAGCGAGCTATGTACGTAATGAATTGACCACCGTGTGCCAACTTCTTTACTTCCATATTTCTCATGCTCTCATCGGCCTCCCCTAATTGGTGCCATCCAACTAATTATATATGCACATTTATGAATACATATTAATTATTCCTATTATAAAAGTACATTTTTTTTTACTTATAAATATAACATTACTATTATATTATATATAATTATAAATAAATAAAACACAATATGTTTCATTATAAATTGTTCAGTATCTAAGTACAATAAATAATTATAACAGTAAATTGTTCAGTAATCTAGCTATAATCGTAATTTGCTGTCAGAATTTGGACAATTATGATAGATCCACTAATCATTTATAAATTCTCACTATTGTAGACACTATTGACTGAATTATTTAAGATTAGCCTACTCAATCATATTAGTCAAATTGAAAAGCCAGCAGTCACGTGACATCTGATTTGATTCGCCGTTATTACTTTTAGATCCCAACAGAACTATAAGCCACCTTTAAAATGTGATCAAAAGTTCCAAAAAGAAAAAAAGATCAGTTAGCGAGTTACGGATTTGTGCCACCAATTATTGAGACGTGCAACATAACTATACATGGATCATTTAGCAATTATAACCACCAAAATTTGGTAAACAAATTTTTATATTTTAAAAGGAAGGGTTTTATCACATCCTGAGAAATATTAGGAAGTATTTTGGAGGTCGAAATCTCACATTATCATCTAACTAGATTAATGCGTGGACAAAACAATAAATCGGAAGAAAATGGCGTCTCGTATGTATCGTGAGTTGTCTCTTTCAATATAAAGAAACAAATAATTATGAAGGACGTGTTATAATGTATTACCCCGCATTTTTCATGTGCAAACACAAGAATGCTATGGCTATATTACGGGAAGGTGACTTGAACCAAAATTGTCATTATTATCCAGCGTACGAGTGCCAAAAAGACATTTGTAATATGTATGCGTGTGGGGAAATCCACTGAGGGCGGGGCTCTACGTATGGTTTTGAAAGCCTCCTGTAACTTAACAATAATCCAAAAAAAATAAGGACATTTTTTTTTTAACCGTATTTACATGTACAAAGTTTTAGTTATCAGGACACTTGCCCCACATGAACTGCATATGACAACTATCCTAAAGCTATTAATCAATAAAAGCCTCGTGCACATCTTAATCACCAATAAAATAAAATAAAATAAAAACAAGTCTCTCTAAATTGATAACCAAGTTAATTAAGTGACAATACCAAGTAAGCGTTTGGTTCACCAACTTAAATTTAAAAAATTCAACTCAATTTTTGTCTACTTTTGAAAAATAATAGTTTCACTGTTTACTAGTTTTAGAGCACGTTTGAAACCAATTTTATATCAAACGCAAAGTTTTATATTTAAATATAATCATTTTTAACAGTGTTACGAAAACAATTACTATTCAAAAGTTTTTTAAAACATTCACATCAACTTTTTAACCCTAACTATTTATCTCTACTTTTACGAATCACATCAATTTTTCAACTCTAAAATATTTTTCATCCAAACACACATTTTATTCAAATATAAAACAAATACTTTTCAACCAAATACACCACTCAAAAAAGAATTGTATTCAAATGCAATTAAAATATAATGCGTTTACCAAACACCACCTTAATTATAGCTTAAAAGCTTAAATTTTAAATGTCCATATCTTTGTACATATAAGTCCAAAAAGGATATTTTTTCCTTAAAAAAATTACATCGAATTTTGAGACAAATGAATAAGATCTATATTGATACTTTTTCTAAATATTTTTTAAATTTTTACATTTTTTAACTCTAATCAGTAAAATTAAGCATCATCTGTTTACTCGCAGTGACCTGACATAAATGGGGAGGGAAAACCCGTTTTAAAAGATGCGGATTTTCAATGTTCATGACGGGTTTAGGGTAGGTTTAGGTTTTTGACCATATTACCCGCTCCATTTAGGTATAATACTTTTTAAAAATATATTTATATAGACATTGTAATAAATGACATATATATATTTAAATCTATGAAAAAATTTTGTCTATCTTCGTATGAAAAACATACCCGTACATATATATTACCTTTCATATAGTTTTTTAATTTTTTCTGTTTTTTTTAGATTATATATGTGCCATGTATTTTTAAGTGGGTAAATGAGGAAATACCCGAACCTATCCCACAAAAACCCATCCCAAACCTACCTTAAACCTGCTAACATAAAACCCACCCCACCCTGAATCCACCTTGTTACTACCTTTAAGTGAAACACACTGAATACATAACTCAACTCTAACTTAACTGAAATTATATTTTTTCAACTTTATAATATGATATTGTTTTCGTGGTTCTCTCTTTACCTAAGGTAGTATTCTAGAGGCTTGGCCATTAGGGGTATTGAAATGCTAGGCTAGTCCTATAAAAATCCAAAGACAGTTGTTGTTTTAGAGTGATAAAGTGATTACTAATCAAGATTTTTTCTTTTTCATTTTTTTTATAAAAGGTCTAGAGAAGGCTCCAATCAATATATAAGAGGGGAAAAAAACCTCCCTTTCAAAAAAAAAAAAAAGAATGTGAAATTTTTTTTTTCCTTTTTCATAGAGATCAAGAGATTAGACATATCCACTTTTTGGAGGATGTATATAATTGTAATGTTGTATTTTTTTGTATTTAATTATATAGTTTCTTAGTTTAAAATTTTTTCCAGATTCTTTGATTTGTAAAATCCTTGATTTGAGGAAATCCTTTATTTAGGAAATTATTTAGATTAGGAAACTTTGAATTTTGAATTTTGTAAATCGTGTATATATACACAATCACATTAATGGAAAAGGCGATGTCATAATTTTCTCAAATCTTCTAAATCCTTTTATGGTATCAGAACATTAAACTCCAAGGTCCTCCTTCTCCTATTTCTCTCTTTGTTTCTCTTCCTCTCTCTACAACCCTATGCATCCCCTCTTAATTGATCAACTAGGCATACATAATAGGTCAATCAGATCATTTGCAGCAGTTCTTAATGGTCATACATCTAACCACAGAAATCACCATTCAAAACCCTCATGAACTTAATAAACCTTTCACAGCCATCAACTTCTTCACCAACAATGCTATTAAACTCACCATTACTAATTATTTCTCTTAGAAACCTTAATTTCATGCAAACTTCATCAATTACAATCTTGAAGGATTTATTGATGGATTGTTTCCCCATCCACTGGCCACCATTACAAATGACGACATCAATACTCTTAATCCTACATAGCAAACATGGGTTCAATAAGACAAACTCATCTTCAACACTCTTTCCAGATCACTTATTGCATCGATCATTTTACTCATCACTAAAGCTAGCACATGTCAATAGGCATGGACAACTCTTTCCAACACATTTGCAAAACCTTCTAAAGGACAATCAAATAGCAAAGGAACACGAAGTATCTCTAATTACATGCATTTTATTAAATGTCATACTGATGAACTTGCAATTTTGGGCAAACTGCTTGATCAATAGGATATTATCGAGACAGTCCTTGATGGTCTTGATGGCAGCTACAAATCCATTGTTAATGCCATTAACAATTAAGAAACTCTCATCTTCTTTGATGAGCTTTACGAGAAACTCATCAATAACAAGTTGTTATTCTAAGCATTTCAATCTTCCCCTTCTTCTCTTCTAGTAATTGCCAATCCTTTGACCTCTTGACCCAATCAGGTCGCAACCAAACATGGCATCCTATTCAATCTTTGGGCTGTCCCGTGTATTGCAACATCAGGTCACCATCCTCTGTTCCACTTGGTGATCACCCCTTCCAAGACCATACACTGGTTATTGTTAAACATAAAATACTTAAGGACATGCTACTAAATGGTGCTTGAACTTTCACCTAATAGCCACCGCGCCATCCATTCTAAACCAATATCCATCGAATCTTGGACACTACTACCACCGGTACCCTAGCAACCTCTACAGACTCTCCTGCTTGGCTCCTGGATAGTGGAGGATCACACCATGTCAGTACTAATCTGATTAATATCTAGTTTTTCACACTATATGAAGATTTGACAATGTTATGATCGATAATGGTGCGAGTCTCCCAATTCCACACATTGATTCCATCCCTATTTCTACACCTATTCGTTTCATTTCATTAAATAATGTTCTTTATGTGCCTGCAATGTAGAAAAACTTGATTTCTATATTTCAATTTTGCTTATCTAACCATCTCTTTGTTAAATTCTTTTTATCTTGTTTTCATGTAAAGGATCTTCGCGTGGGGGAAATCCTTTTGCAAGGGTAGATTAAGGATGGTGTGTATGAGTGGCCATCATCTTTATTTTCCAAGTCACTACCTTGCTTTTTCTTATGTGATGACCACTTTGTTTGAGTGGCATAATAGATTAAATCATTCATCCTTTCAAATTTTTAAACATATAATTTCTTGTTTTAATTTAAGTTTTTTGAGCCCTTCGTCAATGACTTTAAATTGTAATGCTTGCCCATACAATAAAAGTCACAAGTTACCATTTTTGATTTCATCTATTGAAATTCTTATCCACTTGAAGTTATGTTTTTTGACATGAAGACATCTTTGATTACCTCAGTTGATAGATTTAAATATTATGTAATTTTTGTTGATCATCACATCAAATATATATGGCTCTATCCCAAAAAAATCACATATAGTTGATGTTTTGGTTCGATTCAAAGCTCTTATAGAAAAATTATTTAACTGAAAAATCATCATCTTATACTCAGACAATGAAGGGATATCAAGCATTTGAAACATATTTGGCCACCAACGGGATCTCTCACCTTACCACTCTACCACATACAGATAAATACAATGGATACTTTGAAAGGCACCATTATCACATAGTCAAATTGGACTGTCCCTGCTCTCTCATGCCTCTCTACCACCGTTTATCTCAAAAAATGGCATGCCCATTCTCATACTCTAACGTTTATCTCTATATGAATGTATTTTTAGGTCTTCCCTAAACTACTCCGAACTTCGTGTCTGTAAATTGTTTATGCTACACTTGGCTAAATCTTTACTCCAAACACAAATAAACTCCATGTTTAGTCCCATGTGTATTTCTTGGTTACTCTCTCACTTAATGTGCTTATCTCTGTCTTGGTCCATCATCAAACAAAATTTATGTCTTGCATCTCGTCAAATTTGTAAAATTTATATTTCTAACTCCATATTTTCCTAGTTAAGTTCCTTGTTCTAAGTCTATCACCATCTATGACTGGCTTCCTCTAGTCATTTAACTTCCCTCCATGTCCTCATCTCTAGTGCCACCAGGTTCATCTTCCGCGCCAGCCACTACACTACTGCCTTCGAACTAGGATTTTCTATAACTAGTTAATAAGACAAACCTAACCGATAGATTGTACCCTTCTCTAGAAACCTCATTTGATACACTTCAATCTTCGATTGACCAAACTCCCCACCCGATTGGTCAAAAAATCCACCGAGCCAATATTTGAAACTCTTCACCTTCTTGTTGACCAGACAACCCAGAACCTCAAGAAATCATTACCTGTTCAAAACACAACATTGTCAAACCCATTTAGAAACTTAATCTCAATGTCTAGCTTCAACCTTTTGAATCCCCAGAACCTACAACTGTGACCCAAGCTCTTAAGGGTCACAAATGGCGTCAAGCTCTGCCAGCAGAGTATAATGCTCTTTGTTCAAAATGGTATATGGGAACTTGTTCCTGAGGAGCCAATGAAAAACATAGTCAAGTATAAGTGGATTTTTCATATTAGATGTTGGGATATATCAATGAGTTAATATATCAATGAGTTTTTGTTTTTTTTTCTAATTATAGAAGAAAAAATAACTTCTATTTTGTTAAATTTGCATTGCTTAAGTTATTGATTTTGATATAATTCCAATCTTGATTAATTTAGATTGCTTGCTTGTTTGTCTGTCTGTATTCTTTTCTTTTACTTTTATTTTTTAATAACATGGGACCTTATTCTACCCGTATTATTTAATCTGTTGACAATTGGCATTAATCTAGATTTTGTTATTATAATCGTCTAATTAAGTGGAAATAATTAGACTAAAAAAACATGGAAATGTAATCAGAATTAGAATAAGAAATTCCTAAGTTAACTTATTACAAAAATGGAAATTATTAAAAAAAAGGAAACAAAAAGCTATTTTATAAGCCTAAATAATGAAATTTGGTTAAAAAGTGACGTGTTTTGTTCATTTGTCCATTTCCACCTAAAAAACACTACTTTTTCACCCAAATTTAACATCACCAGTAGATCCTATGAAAACTATAAAATTACTTTATTTAATTTCAGAATTATCTCAATCCGTTAAAAAGGCCAACTTCTGTTGTACTACATTAATTTGTCATGATTTCAATAGTTTTTAGAAGGACTATATTAAGACAAACTAATAATTTGAGACTTACTTGAGTGTTTTAAAGTTTAGAGCTCAAAATGAAATTTGATCTATAACATATAAGAACTAAAAATGAAAATATCCATTTTTTCAAAATTTTTTTTTGTTTTTCAAAAAAAAAAAAAAAAAAAGAGGTACCTCGTATATTCTGACTATAAGTTGAAAGTCTAATTCACGATAACTTATGGGGTCCGGTCCTTAATTAAAACTTTTCAAACTATTTGTCCATGTCCGGTAAAGATACAATAAAATCGATTTGTATGACGTCATCAAAACGTGGTCGGAACCCCTTTTTTGTTTTTTTTTTAATATTTTTTTCTTTTTCCTTCTAGAATCCTAGGCGTTACGAGGTCCCGATTCAACCTCCAACAAGCTCACATAAAAATATTAATAGTAAAAAGAGTAACGATGACGATGATGGTACGATGATGTTAATATTAATATTGATACTATGAGCCTGTTTAGATATTCTTTGGAGGTTTTTTTTTTTACAAAATAAGTTGTTTTGAAAAATGTAATTGGGAAAAGAAAATTGTTTAATATGAAAAAATATAAAATTTTAAATTTTTTTTATAAAAATATCTATAATAATATCGTTTTATTCATTTTAAAATTTTATGTAATTTAAAAAAAATTTCATTTGAATTTATATATATAAAATTATAAATTTTTAAAATTTAAAATTTATTATAACGTTTTAAAGATCGAAAATATAAATATTGAAAAATGATAGAAAGCTGGAAAAAAATTGTTTTAAAGATTATTTTTTTTATTCCCAAACGCCTCCTATTGCTAATAATGTTATTTTATTACTAATAGTATAGACAAGTGTATACACACCCCTCAATCGGTCAAGATGTAATGTGTTTATCACGTGTACGAAGAAAACGATGCCCAATTGAAAACAGTTTCTTTTAAACAGCTCAAAATTAAACAGTCAAGACACCAATGATAAAGTCTCTCTCTTTATAAACCATTCTTACAAATTTTCTTCTCCTCTCGCTCGCTAACTAGGAACACATCTTATCATACAACATCTTCTCTCTATACATACAAATATAAATTCCACTTTTAGTCTTTTTTTGATCTACAAATATTCTGTTTTATTTTCCTTCAAACAAGAAAAAAACAGAGGCTTCTCTTTGTTTTCTCTTATATTTTCTTATCCTGTTTGGAAAATGAAAGAGCTTATGTCTTCTTGTTCTTCTTCATCACTGGTGACAATAAACCAACCAGACCACCAAACGACACCAACGATTCAACAACGACTCCAGTTCATACTCGAAACCCGACCCGAATGGTGGACCTACTCCATCTTCTGGCACGCTTTCAAAGACGACACCACCGCCTTCGGCGGCAGCGGCAGAGGCGATGGCACAGTTTTACTATCCTGGCGTGGCGGCCACTTCCGTGGCACCAAAAACGACATCGGTTGCAAAGGAAACGACCAGGCTTTCTTCGGGTTCGATTTGGACAAGAAGAATAAGGCCAGCTTCCAAGCCCTATTCGCCAGTAGTCCGCAGGAGATGGACGTGGACAGGTTGGTCGTGGACGCCGATATTCTCACCGATATCGATTGGTTCTACACGGTGTCGGTGACTCGGACATTCTCGGCGGAGAGCGGGGCCATCGGGCGGTCGTATAGCACTGGCTCGTGCATTTGGCTGACGGGGGCCCAGGAGCTTCAGTTTCAGGAGTGCGAGAGAGTGAAGGAGGCTCGCATGCATGGGATTCAGACCTTGGTGTGCATTCCGATGCCGAATGGTGTTCTTGAATTGGGATCTTCTGATTTGATCAAAGAGGATTGGAGCCTTGTACAGTTCGCCAGATCGATTCTGGGTAATTCAGCTGAGAATAATCTTAATCCAACCAATAATAATAATAATAATAATAATCCGAATGTCCAAAGGCAGAATATTACTAATGGTCAAGAGAATCAACAGCTTCAGATCTCAATGAGAGACAGTTTTGGTTTCCTTGACATTGGAATCATGCCTTCTGGATCAGCTCGAAACGACTCCAGTACTCTAGAACTTGATCATAATAAGCGACCAGAAATCAGTGCCAAGAAAGAAGCCGTGACCGGTATGTTTCCTTATCTCTACACACACACACACACACAAATATGCACTTTATGTTCACAATTCTTTTATCAAAAGCCAACGAGACGACGTGCTTATTATTAACTTTTTTGTGATATTGAAGTATATAGTTAATTTGGATGGTTTTCCTAAGGTTTTAACTTTTAAATTACCACTTATGTGCTAAAGTTTTTTGATATCAGTTCTTCCTTCTATTTCTTTTGCTCGTAAGCAAAAATAAATATAAAAATACTAATGAAAAGAACCTATGGATTTATTTTATATTCTTGTTCGGATAATTTCTATCTATTATCAGGTAATGTAGGTGGATCATCATCGGACTCGGGGCGTTCAGACTCCGACGGACACTTTGCGTCCACCATAACTGGAAGCAGCCGGTTCAAGAAGAGAGGGCGAAAGCCGGTGATCAGCAATACTTTGCCGGTAAACCATGTCGAAGCAGAGAGACAACGAAGGGAAAAGCTCAACCACCGCTTCTATGCTCTCCGTTCGGTTGTCCCCAACGTGTCGAAGATGGACAAAGCCTCTCTACTCGCCGACGCCGTTGTGTACATAAATGAACTCAAGGGAAAGGTGGACGAATTGGAGACCAAACTCCGTCTATCACAATCGAATAGACCGCTCAAAACTGGGCTCACCATGAGCGCTAGTTCCAACCGTGCAACAATTAAGGATCCGACGAGGCAGTTCTCGAGTTATGGAGCGGTTGGTGCGATGGAAGTGGATGTGAAGATTGTGGGAACGGAGGCCATGATTAGAGTTCAGTGCCCGGATGTGAACTACCCATCTGCAAGGTTGATGAACGCTTTGAGAGATCTTGAGTTTCAGATTCTTCATGTCAGTGTTTCCAACGTTAAGGAATTGGTGCTTCAAGATGTCGTGGTGAGAGTTCCTGATAAATTTTCAAATGAGGAGGCCATGAGAATGGCTGTTGTGCGACTAATGCAAAGCTGAACTCCATATATATATATATATATAGAGTAATATTCAGGTATGAGTTATTCCTGCTCTAGTTTAAGGAGATTGTACTTATGCAGATCTTGTTTCTAGTGTAATGTTTATAGTAGTAGCCAAGCCAACTTTCCATTTTGATAGGGTTCCTAAGAATAGGCATTATGATCACTTGTAATATCCGACGACCACTCTTCCCTTTCTATCTTGTTAAATTTACAAGCTAGAAAAAAATATTTGTGTTACGTGGAGAAGATGATCATAATGTGAGTATTAGTTTATGTTCATTGATTCTTGTTTAACGTTGTGTTTAATCGTGCGCTTGACTAATTTCTCTCTCTTGTCTCTCTCTCATCGATAATGAGAAAGTATATCTGATTAGGAATCACTGCTAATTAAAATTAATGAACTTTAGGAAGCAAATAGATTTTTTTTTTTTTTTCACTATTAGGTACATAAACGCTACAAAGAGATTGAAAGATCTCCTTCTCTCATTTCCTGTCATTTTTCTAATACATCATGAATGCAAGCTTTATAAGTTAAGAACTATCATACAAACGAATTACTGGTCCAGCCCCTTATCACTGGGGTCAAGTAGCACTGGGAATTAAAATGAAAGTAAGCCTTCTCCTTGTGCTTTCTCTTAGTAATTAGGAGTTCTATAGAAGCCATCTTTTATATCCTTGTTTCAACATACTCCTACACAAAATACCAAGTTTTCCTATATGTGTGTTAACTTTTAGTAACTTATCACGCTGTAATTACGGAAAGTGATAGGCACCAATAGAAAATAGTGATTCTAAAAACGATTAGATGATGGTTTAAAAGCCGTCTAATCTGGGTTGTGCTACATCAAATGAGAAATTATTCAATAAACTAGATATATCACGTTATTATGTTTATATAATACATATATCCAATAAATATTTAACATTTGGATTTTTTTTCCATGTCTTATTTTTGCTTTATGTTTCCCTTTTCTTGTGTATATTAATTAATTATAACATCAAAATTATAATATATATATCATCTAAATCTCTTATCTCAATCAATTATATTTAAACAAATATTATTTTTTATTTTTAAAATCATTTTATGCAGTCAATTTTTTTTTTTAACTTTCATTCCCTTAAATTTTTTACTTTCAATAAAAAAAAAAAAAAAGGGGAAACCACCATTACTATGATATATTGAGGAAAACAATCATTTTTGTTGGAAAAATCAACCTAACGAACCCAGAAGCATAGAATGGTTGTGTCCCATAATTGAGCCCTTATCCTCGTTGTAGCGTGTCTGTTTGGGAATCAGAAAGCCAAACGAAGGGTATAAAACACTGGGAACAGAAAAATATATTCGTCTACCTTTTTTCTGCTCACCATTTATGGACAGTAGAAATTTAAATATATGAAATGATTTCAAAAAAAAAAATAAAAGAGAATATTTGTTTAAATTTTATTGATTAAGATATATAGGAGATTTTGATGAGATATTTTTGATGATTTTGATTTAATAATTAATATAATACACATTATAAAAGAGAAATATAAAATAAAAATATAATATAGATAAAAAAAATCCAAATATTAAACTTTTATTGAACGAATGTATCTCGTAAATATGATAATGGAATGTGCATAGTCTATCAAATAATTTTTTTGTAAGGAATTATACACCGGTAATTTTTAACTGTCATCTATTCTGCTTATTTCCGCTCTTCATTTCTGGAGAATATTAATTAGGTGATAGTTTCCTACACGTTAAATGTCAGGTATTTGATGACGTTTTTCAAAAATTTTGATTGCACCCCACCTTAATACAAGAAAAAGGACTACACTCTACCCCCACTCATATGCCATTGTGCTCTTTTTTTTTATAAGAAAATTACATTTGTGCACTGACTCTATAATTAAAATACAGAGTGACCCCACTTAAACAAATAGATATATATTGTCTCCACTATTGGGGATATCCCTGCTTTTTGAACAAATTATAGTCCTCCCTGTAATTATTGGTTACATTTTAGGATGTTTACAGAAGTAAGATCAAAATATAAACCTTATTTCAGACTCCTATTCAGATTTTCCTTCTTTTCTTTTTTTGATTTTTGCGACTTCAATTTACTCCAAACTCTGTTGAATCTCATGACAAAGAAACTTTTGAAGCAATGGGAGACCGCGCTGGCTCATCAAATGTTGGCTCCTGAAGACTTTTTGCACCTATATATGTTAGCCCATCAGCGATGATGCTACGTGCCAGGCCTTGTACAACATATAAGGCCTAGGCCCTTTTTTTTGTTTTTAAACGACGGTGCACAAATATTTATGGATAAGACCTTATTAAGATGCACCTCACATTTATATTATATTTAAATTCAATATAATTTTTATCTAAATATAAAAATATTATATTAAAATATCTATCATATAATAATTTAAATATAAAATTTATTTCATCACAGCAATATATTTATATTAAATTTCAATATAATATAATTTTCATCAAATATAAAAATATTCCATTCAAATATCAATCACATCATATTTTAAATTTAATATAATTATTATTTATTTTTTTATTATTTTTATTAACCACATCACATATTCTGTTTTTCCCTTTTTTTTCCTCTTTACTTTTACCCATCACATCACATATTCATTATTAAAATACAATTCAAATACTTTTTACCTAAATACGCATTACATTCAAATGCAATACAAATATTTTTCCTCCAAATATAAATTGCATTCAATATATTGTATTCAAACGCAATGTGTTTACTAAACGAAACCATAATACAATTATTATTTTTTATTTTATTTTTTATACTATTTTTACTAATCATAATACATATTCAATCTTTCTGTTTTTTATCTTTATTTTTATCAGTCACATCATATACTTAATATCTAAATATGATTCAAATACTTTTTATTCAAAAAAATATTTCTTTTAAATACAATATAAATACTTTTCATCTAAATATTAATCATTTCATTTTTTCTACTATTTTTATCAATCACATTACATACTCTTTCTCTCCCTTTTTTTCTCTCTACTTTTACTAATCACATTACATACTCAATATTTAAATATGATTTAAATACTTTTTATTAGAAAAAATATTGCATTTGAATAAAATACAAATACTTTTCATTTAAATACATATTACATTCAATATATTATATTCAAATATAATATGAATATAATGTATTATTCAAACGACCCCTCCTTTATAGACGATCGAATAGGTGTAATTCTAACTTTTTATTTTAACCTATATAATTATTAATTGATTTATATATAATTTAATATAAATTTATATTTTGACGTGGTACTAAACATAAATATATATGTATAAAAGAATCAACTGATAACAAATTAGCTCACATAAAAATTATAAAATAACAAAAGATATTGGATATAAGATAACTAACTTTATATTATATAATATTTATGTATATACCTACCATTTTCCGTTTATTTGTGACGTTGCTTTGAAATCGATTTTCAAGTTAGGAGGTTGGTAAATTAGTGCTACTTGATTCTTTTTTTTTCATATAGAAAAAAATTCGTTTACAAACCCAAACCGTAAAAACACGTAAAAACAATAGAAACCAACGACCTATCAAAACCATAAACAAATAATAATAATATAACATGTTTCCGTACAAGCAAACTTTAAAAATGGTATGTTTAATCTTTTTAGTCCCCAAGATATGTTTAAACAAAAAAAAAAAAAAATCTAGAAGGAGGCTAATATCTAAGGAAATATCTCTCATTATTATTATTATCAACAGAGTCCATTCCATTAAAGATTAATTTGGTCACACAACTCAAATTGATTTGCTTATATAAAATAATTTACAGAATGATATATATAATTAGTTGCATTAATTATTAGCTTTATATTTAATCAAATCTAAGCCCCATTCACAAGTAACTGGCCATCCAGACTTGATGCGCATACTCAACATATAAAGTCATTTAACGAATATCGGCCAGCAACAAAAATAAAAATATAAAGAAGGGTGATAAGTAGCCGACAAACAAAAACGACAGGCTAATATATAACAACATTTTTTTGTCCTCTCACAATTTGTCTCGTCCCATATGTCATTGAACAAAATATATAGATTTTTTTTGTTAAAAAATAAATAAGTATACATTTGTATCTTATATTTGTCTTCTTTTATGTTGTCAAGAGAATTACAGATTAAAAACTAGTTCCAGAAGGCTACAGTAATGCGTGTTTTGAGTGAAAGCTCTAGTTTCCCTCTAGTGAAATATGCAAGGCTTTCTCTATTTTTTTCTTCCAATATATAAAGATGAAGTTATAACAAATATATATCAAAATATTAGGGCCAAGACAAGGTTGCAATCTTGTAAGTAATAAGTACGAAAAGTGAGGCCTCATTTGTGTAACTAGTGGAGTCAGAAAAATTGTAAAGAATAACTATACTTCGTAAAAATATTATGACCTTTTTTTTTTTTTTTGGTTGAGAATATATGAATTATGACTTGCTATATAGCGTGTTTGTTACAAAAAAATTGAGCTAATACATGTCTAGAACGTCTAATTCTTAAAAGAATACATGTATTTTAAGGAATTTTGCAATTTATTCCGTTAATTTAAAGCAAGCAAAATATAAAATAAAAAAAAACCCCACGCTCTACGGTCCTATAATCATAAAAATTGACTTTTCCTTGTTCCAAGCGATATCATGTAAGCCTTTACTAATTAATACCATCTCCAATGCAAATGCTAATGACAAATTTGTTTAGCACAAAAAGGTTAAAATGGTGCATATTCAATTTGTTGTTCTATTCTTTACTCTAACACACACACACACATATTATTAGACGAATAAAAAAGAAAAATGTGATAACTATTAAGTGAAAATATTAACGCAACAACTAAATGTCAGACCTTGCCATATGCTTTACTTACTGTTAACTTTAATACTATGTATATCGAGCAATGTGTTTGGGAATAACTTTTTTCTTTTTTTTTTTTTTTTTGTGAATGGGGAATAATTTTCTTAACCAAATACTAAATATTCTTTTTGGTATGGAGATGAGACATTGCATTTGGTGTGTTTTAAATGTGTCGGAGAATCCCTTACATTACATGAATAAGTACGACATCACTCGTTAATTGTAATTTTTTTCTTCTTTTCCATTCATGTTAAAAGCAAACATTATAACAGTAAACTGTAATCGTTTTTTTTAATACCTATAAACTATAAATAAAGCGTATTAATCTATGAACAATTAAAATAGACTCGTTTGGGAGTGAGTTTCAATTTTCCCTCTAGATTATTATAGTATTTTATATATTTTTTCTCAACTTTTATTATTAATTTTTATTATTTTAAATGGGTTTCAACCCACCAAACAAAGATTCTAATCATTTTCTATATGAGCCTTTATATGTATGCATAAATAGTTGGAGAAAATTAAAGTTTATCTCATCCTTGACCTAACATAAAGTGTTGTAAAACTACCAATGGAGTAGAAAGGGCTTGATTTTTTTTTTATTTAGAAAAAAATCTAGAAGGACCAGTATCTTTAACAAGTTTAATGTAACACTGCCACAAATAACGTCCTCTTTGTTCCATGATGTTTGGCCATGAGAATCTGAAGCCTGACATCTAGGTTTTATGGCTGATGCGTCATGTTATATGATCTCATCAGTATGAGAAGTCATGTCAAAAGAAAACAATCAACATCAAGTCTTGAAAGAATTTGACATTTAAAATTAACTAATTACCAAATATGGTGATGTTATTTGATCACAATTGAAAGCCTAATGTAATTCCTAGTAACCCAGATTCAAGCCGTATAGCTGGATGAATAATTATTCTTTGAATTGATGTGAATTAATGGGTTGCCATGGAATATCATACAACGTAGGAATAGGAAGCAACTAATAGTACCGATTAAGAATGATGTGCGACCTTCAAATCTTTGACATCTAATATATATACATATATATATATATTAATATATACATATGATATGACCTTCTTCATGGTGCTTGTACAGGTGAAAATAGTAAAGTTTAAGCACTAAACAGTTAGTTAGGTGTTAAAAAAAAGATTCAGAGGGCAAGCCGAAAAGAATTTTGGTTGGAAAGAAAAGTTGTACTTGGTAGAATTGGAACCTTTTAAGTTTTTTTTTTTTGGAACTTTTTTTCTTTTTTTTTAAATTAGAACCATAAGGGGGTGTTTGGGATTGACGTCTGGAGATGGATTTTTGGGGTTTATAGGCCAAATTTTATTTGGCTCCCTAATATCTGAAGGTCTCAAACAGTAAATTTACATGTGTATTGTCAGTGGTCATGTGATTTCTTTTCTGCAATATTGTTGTATGTCTCCATTTAACCTGTCCCTTTTTTGAAACCCAAACCAGGTATCACAACTTTTTTTTCTCCCCTACACACACGCTTGCTCAATTTTCTTTTTTCACCAATAATGCACGAATTCGTATAAAGCTTCTTTATTATCAATATTTTTAATATTTATACACTAATTTTCATAACAACTTTTTTCTAATAAATTTTATCCTAAACACAATCTCCAAAACTATATTTGATTTCTAAAACTAATATCTTAAAAAATACATTTTCAAAACTCCCCCCAAACTCCTCCTAAGCTTAAAAAAAAAAAAGCATTAAAAATCATATGTGATTTCTTCACAAATAATGCACGAATTCCTAAAAAGCTTTTTTGTTATCAATATTTTTAATATTTATAAATTAATTTTCATAACAATTTTTTTCTAATAACTTTTATTCCAAACATAATTTTTAAAACTATTTCTAATTTTTAAAATCAATATCTCGAAAGATATATCTCCAAAACTCCTTCCAAACTCCCTCAAAACTTTAAAAAAAGCACTAAAATTGAAAATTTAAGGTAGCGTTTGGTATTGTTTTTGAAATCTATTATATTTTCAAATTCTCTGAATTTGAGATCGTTTTGAAAACAATTCTGAGAACGTTTCTGAAATTGTATTTGGTTTTATTTTCTGAGTGTATGTTTTGAGAAACAAAAAAGTGAAACTGTGTTTGGTTATATTTTTGAAAACCAGTCATTTTATAAATATTTTATAAAAACATATTTATGTTTGATTTAAAAAAATTTATTATGAATACCAAAAATTAAAAATTAATAAAAATTTTTAATTGAAAAATGAATTAAAAATTAATAACCATAATATTTAAGTAATTACTATATCAATTAAATCTTAATTAACCATAATAATTAAATCAGAGAAATGGGAGAAATAGGAAAAATGAAATCAGAGAAAACGACTTTTAGTCGTTTTCAATTTTACGTTGGGAGCAAAGGAGATTTTGGATTCGTTTTGAAATCTGTTTTCAAAAACAATCCAAATCAAACACAATTTCACACCGATTTTAAAATCGATTTCATAAGAAATCGTGAAATCTGTTTTGGAAATAAAACCAAACACGCATTAACTTTTCCTTAATCTGTTCTCCTTCTATTTATTAGGCTGTGGTCCGGAAATCGTCTGTTGTTATGAGAGAAATCGTACTACAGCTCTTTATGACGTGATAGTTCGCTAGCTAGGTTTGTGTCGTTTCAACGTCCATTCCAAACGTCTATATCCTATCCATGACAAAGTACGACAATGATTTCTCCCAAAATATTGGCCATAAGACAAAGCTGTGAGAGAAATGGTACTACAGCTTTTGTTAAGCGATAGTTCGCTAGCTAGGTTTGTGTCGTTTCAACGTCCATCCAAAACGACTATATCCCATCCATGACAAAGTACGACAACGATTTCTCCCCCAGTATTGGCCATAAGACAAAGCCGTAAGCTAGCGATTATTATCCGGTAAAGTAGTAAACCTTTTCCGACCACACACACACACACACACTCACTCACACGACACCCAGGGGGTAATGCAAATTATAACGTTAGGATTAAAGTCGAGACTTGTGAAGGGGAAAGACCTCAATAATTTTCGAAAAGGAAACCTTGATTTCATGATCTACTGAACTTGGGGATTATAGATAGAATGGGATTTTCTGTGTATTTGACTGCTATGGTGGGAAATTTCTAGGAGAACAAAGACAATATTGCAATATAAATGGGATATCTTGATCTGCTGTTTGTATTTTGGATAGACTTAAAAAGTTAGCGTCTGTAAATTTTTAACTTTTGTTGGACCGAAACCACGTATTGATTAATTAGGGTTGGACAAATCATGTGAAATATATTTTAGTTTTTCGAAATGGAAAGAGGAATGATAAGCATATAAGAGAAACTTAGCACATTTTGAATGTATATAAGCAATTTGTTTTATATCACAACTTTTTTTTTCTTTTATATATTTATAGTAAATGTTATTCTCACATGTACCTTTTTAATTTTTATATCATTCTCGCTTTATCCTCTTAAATTTAAAAACTCACATTTTATGTCATGAATTTTGAATTAGTCCCACTTAATTCGATCTCTTACAAATTTTATTAAAAAAAAAAAACAGAGAAAGAGAGAATCAAATGTGGTAATGTGATTTTTTTTGTTTACTTTTAAGAGAAATCTCAACAAATAAGTTAGGCTAATAATTTTATTTATTTTTAATATGCTTATAATTAAACTCTATTAGAAGTGATTAAGTACGATTAATGCAAAATTTAAATGGTAAAGTGTGGTTTTTAAAGTTTATATCACATTTTGAATGTATATAAGCAATTTGTTTTATATCACAACTTTTTTTTTTCTTTTCTATATTCAGAGTAAGGTTTATTCTCACTTATACTCTTTCAATTTTTCATTCTTGCTTTGTCCTCTTAAATTTAAAAACTCACATTTTATGCCATGAATTTTGAATTAGTCTCACTTAATTCGATCTCTTACAAATTTTATTTAAAAAAAAGACAGAGAAAGAGAAAATTAAATGTGGTAATGTGATCTTTTTTTGTTTATTTTTAAGAGAAATCTCAACAAATAATTTAGGCTAATAATTTTATTTTTTTAATATGCTTATAATTAAATTCTATTAGAAGTGATTAACTAGGAATAATGCAAAATCTAAATCGTAATGTATGAGTTTTTAAAGTTTAAAAAAAATAAAAATGAGAATAATCTTAGAATTCAAGGGACAAAAATGAGATCGATTCTTCCAGCAGCATTTTGATCATTTTTGTAACTACATATATTATGCCTATTTGCACAAATACTATGGTGTTCCCACTCATCAATACAAGCATATCTTTAATTGGTGCCGAAATGATCAGACACACCACTCTACTTTTTACTAAAATGAAAAAAGAAATTACCAAATAAAGAAACTTAGATTTCGAATTACAATACTAACAAAACAAGAAATAAGAAACAACCGTACAAAAAAAAAGTATATAAAAACAACCATATACGAAATGATCTGCTTTCATAAAAAAGAAATAATAGATGCCTCAAAAAAACCCTCTACTAAAAAATCCATAAGGAAATTCTAATAGGAAAAAAAAAAGTGCATAATCCTTATATGGTTTTATATATATGAAATTTGACACCATTTACGTTTCGTACGTGAAGAATATTAGATATTTACTTGTCGGGCGTCGCAACTTTCCAATTTTTTTTCAACTTTGTCATTTCTTCTTAAGCAAATGCATGATTATTGAGTACACAATAATATATATATTTATATATATTCGTCAAACTAATCTCTCTATAATCACTATCAAACATGATTAAAAAAAAATCACTTTCAAAACACTCCTCGAACTGGCCTGTTGTGTTTCAATAAAATATTTTCATTTTTTGTCTTAAGAGGCTGGGGGAAGGAAGTAAATAACATCTTATAATAAATAATTGAAATAAAAAAGATGTTTTAAAAATAAGTGGAATAAATAGTAAATTAATAAGATAAGCGATTTATTTATTTGTGGTGAGCAAATATATTATTTAAACTTTCTATTTATTGTTATTTAATTTCTCTTGTTTGGTGTAAGGTCTTGACTGAAAATTTTGATTTTGGATTTTGGTTTAAGTTGAGTTGTGCGTTTAGCATACGTTTAAATTATTGGAGCTAAAAAGTGTAAAATTTTGTAATGTGTTCGGAAAAAAAATCAATATGGATCTTATTTTATTCGTCTTAAAATTCTATGTAATGAAAATAAATTATCTCATTTCGACTTCTATATTCAAAGTTATGGGCTTTTAAAATTTGAGTTTTTAAATTGTAATATAAATTGTTAAATAATGAAACTTATTGACTTTTTAAAGAAAATATAAAAAAACAAAAACTAAGTTGTGAGTTTTAGGTTTGGATTGCAGATCCAAACACAAGCTTAAAAATATTTTAAAATCATGATATTTGTAATTTTATGTACTATAATTTCTGCTAAAAGATTACTAGAGACATCAATTTTAATCCTAAGTTTTGAGTACAAACTTATATGACATATGTTTTGTCATTCATTTATTGATAAATGTGTAAAATAGTAACATATCAATTGATTATATGTATCACAAATATGATACATAACCTAATACTTAAAAATATTGATATTAGAGTTGATATCTTTAACACTACTGCTTTTGCTGAATCGTATTCCTTTATTGGTGATGTAAAGGAGAAAATTTCTACGACTTAGCCCATTTAACAAGAACACAAGATGAGATATTAGACTATATGTCACAAAAATGAGGTATGGAATGATTTTTACCACAACTTAAAAAACTTTTGCAACAAATACCATAAATTTGATTTAATGTTGTAAATGAAAAATTTTTTTTATTGTTTTCTCTCTTTCCTCTCCCTTTCTTCTCTATCTTTCCCTTCTATCTTTCTCTCCTCTCCTTCTTTTTCTGTCTTTATCCTTTCTCTCTTTCCTCCCTTATCCACATCCATTGCCTAGGAGCTACCGCCATGCCTATCAAAGCCATTGCCACTGAGACGATTAAAGCTTCCATCAAGCCTTACTATCAAAACTGCCTTTATCAATCTCTTCCCTTACTTCGGTGAGGCCAAATATGGCAAATCTCACTGTCATAGCAATAGAGCTTAAATTGTGGCTTCAGGAGATCTGAACAGTGGAGGCTAGCACTAAAACTTCGATAGCAACACGATCTGAATGATGATAACATGATTTGAACGGGGGATTTGGTTGTTTATTGCATTTTGGTGGATATTGAACTTTGAGTTTTATTGTGGTTTATTATTTTTGGGGAATTTTAAATTTTATTTATTGTTTGTTTAAATATTCCAGTTATAGAATCTAAAAAATCTAGCAAATCGGAAGTTTTCAATGATCAGCTTCAGCGGACTGAAATCAAAGGAGATCGACTCTTTCTTACATGCTAACTGCCTGCCTCACCTCGCCTAGCTAGACGCTTGCAACATTATTGAAGTTGAAGTTGTAGAGGGAGAGGAAGAGAGAAGGGGTGCTAGTGGTGGGCTTGCTTAAGGAAAAAGAAGGAGTGGAGATTAGTAACGAGGCTTAGGCTTCCTTTGCGACGGTTAGAATCACCGTTCTACAACTTAGGATAGGAGAGAGAGAGAGAGAAGAGAGAAAAAAAATGCTAAACTCAATAATGGTAAATGAAGAAAATGAATGGTAAATAAAACACTTAGGCCTCGTTTGGTGAACGTATTGTAGGAAAATAAATCGGTAAAAACGTATCAGAGTGACGCAGCGGAACAATAAAAATTTTTAGATCGTTAAATATCTCATGATGCCATATATAATAAATCAACAACAATTAAAAACTCATACCTCAAGGACGCCAATCTTGCAGAAGGAGAATGACCGGAGGCTTGAACTAACTAGTCTTTTCTACTATTCTCCAATTCCTGAATGACTGAGTGTGTGGGCACTCTGAACCTCGATCGGTATGCTAGCACTGCTAGTCTTCTTCCGACCACTCAGATCTCTAAAGAACTTATTGTCACGATAAGCTATGCAACAATAAACATGCTCACCTGAGAGTCTGTGGTCTAAGAGAACTAGAGTGGCAGGACCTCTATTTATAGACCTGCATGAGGTGATTCTCTGAATTCGAATTGGATTAGGAGAAGATATTCTCCCTTATTCACAACCATAAAATCCGAATTTTTCCATGGGAAAATCCCAACAATAAAATTCGGCCATTTAGGATAAATCCAATCCAAATCTAAATAAGATTTCAACCAAAAAATCTGAAAAATCTAAGGAGAAAATCTCCTAAAAATTTCGGTCACTTTTAGGATAAGGGAGAATCAAAATTCCACTAGTATTTTCAAGCTTGAATCTTATCTCATCCTTATCCAAAATAACCGAATTTTCCTAGGAGACATGCTCCAAAATTTCGGCCACTTTCTGGGGAGGAGAGAATCCAAATTCAACTGGGATTGAAACCTGAATTTTTCTTTTGAACCTTATCCATAAAAATCGAAAATCCAATGAGGATAATCCTCAAAATTTCGTCCATAATTGTTAGGATTTGGATTCAAAATTCAAGTAAGATTCTAACAAGATTATCCTCTCCATATCCAACTCAAATTCGAATTTCAAACCTTGTGAATTTTCCATAACAAATTCGAATTCCACTTGGACTGTGATTCAAAATTTGAATTTCAAATTTCAAATTCGAATTTCAAATTTTAAATTTCAAATTTCAAAATTCAAATTTCAAAATCCACAAAACAGTTGTGTTTCAAATTCTTGTTCTCATGGATAATTTTCTACAACTCCAATCTAATCTCAAATAAAATCATGGCAACTTTATTTGAAGTTCGAATAATTGTGTACTCTATTATCCAAAACAAAATCTGAATCCAACCGGAGAGAATCTTGTCTACCATCCTAATCCTATGTCATCACCATCCATGCATAATAAACCAGCCAATAGTATACACAAATCAATTTGTCAAACGTTAAGGAATTATGTGGAGCTAGTGGAGGGACTGATTGGACATATATAATCGGGCTCCCGCAAATCCATATGATCATCATTCTTTTACCGAACAACTCAATCATATGATCACTAATTTCAGAGTCACACCACTACAAACCTGAAACTGAACTCCCAATTATATACCGTATTACGTAAGCCTGTGACAAGCTATCGTCCAATGACCTTGTCATATATGCAAAACCCTCATATGATATCCATGATCAGCCTTAGGCCAAAGTCCGTTTAATCCTACTGATCAGACTATCTTAAAGTTCCATTATACTACCGAATTAAGAAAATGATTATTCACCATATGTGAATAAGAAGTCATCCGTCTAGCAGACGACCCAAGGCCTTGTCCATTTTCACATTCAGTATAATGCCTTTAAGAGGATACCTTTAACTCCTTAGAGCTATGATTCTGATATCTGTGAACGAACCCTTCATCGTATACAAGTCATGCACCAAACGAACCGGTCTATAAACTTACTACCTCTGAGACGCTTTAGCCATTGGAACATCAAAGTACACAAGTCATATACATGAAGCTGTCCTTTTACTCAGGATTAAGGTTATTGCATAATGAACGTCAAAAGCAGATCGATCCACTCAAAGCGGACTTCGTAGATCAATCACGCTTTAGTCCCGGTCTAATATGTCACCACCAAGCAACATATCTATGTCTCTACTTGAGAGTCTATGCTCCAGACAGTCAAGACAAACTGTCCCCTCCAAGGCTTTAGACAACATAATAGTCTTAACATGAATTAGATGCTCAGTCTAACCCCATAGACTACAGACCTTAGTTTAGACCGCTTACTTTAAAATATTATCTTCTCGCATACAAAAGTCCATTGCATGCAACGTTGTAACAGTTTTAACACAAGCAGTCAGTGAGCCATATTTGCTTACATTTACTTTAACATGTAAATAAAACGAGGACAGATAGCAATGTAATGAATAACCTCTATATATAATTTTATTATCCAGTTCAAAATAAATATATCAAAATGTCTCTAATGCTTAGGGCATTTCCTAACAATCTCCCACTTGCCCTAAGCTAGTAGATGTGTCATGTTACGCATCTCCATCGCCTCTACATGCCTGTCAAAGTTTCTAGCTACCAAAGTCTTAGTAAAGGGATCGACAATATTGTCCTCGGACGTGATCTTACATATATCTACTTGTCCTGTCTCCACGTGCCCTCTAATAATGTGATACCTCCGATTTATGTGTTTGGTCCTTTTGTGGTGCCTAGATTCCCTTGTGTTGGCAATAGTCCCAGTGTTATCACAGTAAAGTATGATAGGCTTGTCAACACCCGGAATGACCTCAAGGTCTTTAAAGAACTTGCGGAACCAAACCGATTCTTTAGATACCTCAGCCGCAGCCACATATTCAGCCTCCATAGTAGAGTCAGCTGTGCAGCCCTGCTTCACGCTCCTCCACACAATGGCGCCTCCTCCGAGCAAGAACACTAATCCAGATGTCGATTTTCTTGAATTCTTGCAAGTCTGGAAGTCTGAGTTCGTGTATCCTACGGGTGTTAGGTCCCCTCCAGAATACACTAGCATATAATCCCTCATTCTCTTAAGATACTTGAGTATATGCTTTACTGCTTGCCAGTGCTTGGTTCCAGGATTCGCTTGATATCGACTCACCATACCTACTGCAAAACATATGTCTGGGCGAGTGCAAAGCATAGCATACATAAGACTTCCTACAGCGGATGCATAAGGGACCTTACTTATATGCTCTCTTTCTTCCAATGTCTTGGGACAGTCATCCAATGAAAGAGTTAGACCGGTAATGGAAGGTTGTGAGCCTTTCTTTGCCTCTTGCATTGCATATTTGTCAATTATTTTATCTATGTATGAAGCTTGGGATAACGCTATAATTTTGTTCTTTTGATCTTTGAAGAGACGAATGCCTAGAACATAATTAGCTTCTCCCAAGTTCTTCATGTCAAACTGTTGGTGTAACCAAAGTTTGACCGATGATAAGTTCCCTACATCATTCCCAATGAGTAGTATATCATCGACATAGAGTATCAGAAAGACCACTTTTCCATCCTTAATACGTTTATAAACACAGGGTTTATCAACGTTCTGCTCAAAACCAAATGTCTTAATCGCTTGATCAAACCTCTGGTTCTATGAGCGGGATGCTTGATTTAATCCATAAATGGATCTAAGCAACTTGCAGACTTTTTGATGTCGATGATATACTATTAAATATGTGATGTAATTAATAAAAGTAATAGAAAAAGTAAAATAATAAATAGTGATTGTATTTGATTTAAAATGTGATGTGATTGGTATTTGAATGAAATGCTTTTGTATTTAGAAGAAAATTGTATTGCATTTAAATGCAATGTCAAAAAAATGTGTTAACCAACGCATGCTTACTCTAGTAAATGAATCATTTACTATTGATAAATAAATCATTTACCATAAGAATGGTAAATAAGCATTTTTTTATTAGTAAATGATAAATGAACTTTTTGTTTGTGATAAATAATTCATTTATCAATTGTATTTTTTACAAGAGTTTTTTTTTAATGATAAAAATCAATTGAAAACATGATTTTATAACACTTTTCCAAAGTTTTCACACAAGATGAACCCAACAATGATCAGTACCACGATGAACTCTGGGCCTGGCCATTTTCCGAAGATATTGAAAACATCTTATCAAAAATGCATCCTTGCTAGACAATTGCGCATGTAGTTATATATTAATATGTATAAAAGTATTTTCACTTATTATTATATTTTAATAACAGTCCTTGAGGTTCCAAGATAAAATTTTGAAAATTAGTGTATACTTTAATTATATTTTATGATACAATATTTTTTCTGACTTGTTATAACTAATTAAACAATTAATTTAAATAATCAATTTAATAATGAATAAATACATAAACAACCAATTTACCCTAAATACTGATTAAAGAATTTTTGTTGGAAGTGCATAAATTGAATATTTGTGATCAAAATCCAATATTAGAATAGAACACCTTTCCTTTTTTTCATTTCAATATCTTTATAAGTTATGTTACAGTTTTTTTCAAATTTCTTTCAAAAAAATTTCATTAACGGTTAATACATTCATGCATGGAGCTATATATATACTAGGGTGGGTACACATTGAACAATTTTTGTTTTAAATTATAGTCATACAAGATTTATATTGCTCAAAAAATTTATAACAGTTTACTAGAGGTGCCCTTATTAACTATCTCAAAATGCAAAACCCTTCTTTTTCTTTTTCTTTTTCTTTTTTATAATTCGTTTCCTATATATATATTTTTTCATAATTCGTTTCTCTATTACTCTCTATGTTTGTCCACAATCACATAGTTCATTTTTTTGATTTTGGAGGAGTGCTAAATACACTTGTTTATATAAATTTTATTTTACATTCTCTGATTTTAAGTGTGACCGTGTCCTACTTTTTCTCTTGAAAATCGTATGTTGGATAGGTATAACAAAATATCATTCTTTTTCACACTTGTTACAAACTTACCACTTTGTTTACAATCGCAAAGCTCTACTGGATTCTCTCTTCCGACCAAAAAAATAAAAAGGTTTTATCCTCCTAACCAAAAAAAAAAAAAAAAAACTTAAAAGAAAACATCATAAAAATTTACAAAGCTCCCCAATCAATTTTTAATACTCCATAAAAAAGTTCCTTTATACTAGACCACCATTTTTCCCATTTCGGTAATTAATGAAGCATACAGTTAAAGATTATCTTTTCTTAAGGAAAAATAATGTTAAAGACCTAGTACATTTAAAAAAAAAAAACTCATAATCCTCGCTCAAATGAATAAATAAATAAACAAAACACTAATAAACTATCCAGTTCTTCAAAGTTAAATAATGCCAATTTTGATGCAAGAGTAAGCGTAAAATCAAACTCCCCAAACATATTAACATATTTTGAGTAAACGAACCAAAAAAAAAAAAGTTAGTGAAGTGGAGCAAAAATAATTTTAAGAAACGGGAAAAAAAAAAAAAAAAGGAAGAAGAAGATCTGGATCCGTACTCAGAAGTCTTACTGAGGCAAAAGTCTGAAAAAACTGTGGTTTTTGTTTTAGATGGCACTACTGTCAATAAATCAAACAATGGCCTTTCAGTTTGACTGACACAATGACTTTTTCCAAGAAACAGAAAATTGGACATGTGTCACTACTTTAAGTAAGAATTAAAAAAAAATTTGCCTAAGCAATTACAGCTGGCATTTCTCTTTGATTTTTTTGGCTTTCCTTCCTTATTTTTTTTTTATAACATAAATGGATTTCTCCAAGTTTTTTTTTACGTTTTTCTCCCAATAGTGTTTATCATTTTTGTCTTTCTTTTCTTTTTGCCAAATCTTTTTTTTTTTGTTTTACTTGCTCTGCTCTTTTTTTTTTTTTGGGTCTTTTTTAGCTGAATACTTTTTTTTTTGTATATATTCTTGCACATTTTTCTCCCTGTTTGATTTCATTGGTTTTAGTTACTTTCTCTCTCCTTTTTTTCACATTGATATTTTAAAATTAGCTCTAATTTTTAGTCCTCTTTTAATATTATGTACATTAAAAAATAAATTTTTAATAATATAGATAATGAGATTATCATGCAATAGTTTTTAAATGTAAAAACTCGTAGTGAATAATCACAATATGTTAGAGGATAAATGAATAAGATTCAAAAATTAAAGAATAAATATTTAACTTTAATTCCATTTAAAACAATCAATTAAAAATGTTACCAATAAGTTAATAATGAACTGTCTATTCAAAATTATATTTAATAAGTTGTATAAGTTTAAAGTTCATTAATTATCTTAATTTATTTTGACCAACTATTAATGGGTAAATATTGGAGTTATCATTGAAATCACACCCTAATACGTGTGTGTGTATATATATATATATGTGGCCTGTTTGGTACAATTTTATGCTCCTGCTTTCAGAGCAGAAACATCAATTATGGTTTTTAATAGGTGTTTGCAACCATAATTTAAGAATTTAACTAAGGAGTCAAAATGAGAATTAATAAACTGTTGTAATAAAATTTATAATATCGTAACTTTTGTTAAGTTTCAAAGTCTATTTAAAGTAGATTTTTTTTTTTGGGAATTAGATTTTGTGATTTTGCTTTAACTATAATCACTTCTGATACTTCTGATACGTTTGGACTTGGGATACCAAAAGCATGTTCCAAATAAGTCTTGCCAAACTTGTACGTTGTGTGTTTATTTTTGTTTTCCGCCCTTCCAGATAACTCTAATTTGGAAGATTTTGTTTGAAGAAAAATTTATTGATAAAGTTAAAATTTAAGTGAATGATGTGGTTATCAATGTTAGAGCTAGCATGAGGTGAATTTAGATTGTATTTTTTGTCTTTTTTATTAACTTTTATTATTAATTTTTTTAAATTTTATTATTTTAATCCTTTTCAACCTCTCAAATAAAAATTTTAGTCTCCCTTCCTTATATAGGCCCTTAAGAGATTAATGACCATCAAATTATTAGCATCAATTAAGTTTCATAAAATTCTTGATCATCATATTAGCTTCTTGATTTGATATGAGCCCTTAAGAAATTCAAGACCGTCAGATTATTAGCATCAATTAAGTTTCATAAAATTATTGATCATCATATTAGCTTCTTGATTTGATATGATTCCAATGTTACCGTGCTTACATTAATGCCAATTATCTTATCATGGAAAATTGCCATCATTTTAAGCCTTAAAAAAAAAAAAGAGCTGTCAAAAGTTGATTTCGTATATCCCACCTGAGCAACCACTAGAGTTAGTATAATACCATAAAACTTGAGATTATGGCACAATATTAGCAAATTAATAAAGTACTTTGTGTGTGTGTGTGTCTGTGTGTGTAATATATATATATATATATATGACAGATTAACATACAGCTAGGAATTACAATAATTAGGTGATTTCTTCTACCAACTTGCATGAACACCAGCCGTGTGGACAAAAACCATTTAAGTCTTTATAGATTTCTTAGGTCAGCCAACAGCCAAACCTTTGAGTGATATTGAAGTTCTTTTTTAGCTATACGAACATTAAAATAAATTTATGTTAGGAATTTTTTTTTTCTTTTCAGTATGTAGGTATTGTTGTTTATTCTTATACTTGGATTTGTTTTTTAAAGGTTTAATTTATCATTGTAAGAATTTTTTACTAAATTTTTTGTTAGAAAGTTCTTTAAAAATAAAATCCTTCATCTACTAGCTAAGATCGTTCATGTCAAATCATTGAAAAAAAAAAAAAAACTAAAAGCGGAACATACCTTGATTCATTAGAATGGAGATGATTGTGGATTAATTGATCTTTCAAGTTTATACAATTTTCTTTAGAGATTGAGAATCTCAGTATTCCTTCTGATAATAGGATGTTAGTGAGGAATATAAATGTTTATTATATGATTTAACGACCACAACTCTAATTATATATTTGTCTATTTTTAATTTTGTCCATCATAAAACCAGATGTTAGACTTTGAGTTTGTATATAAAATAAATCTCATACCTTAATTAGATACATGAAAGCCCAATAACTTCAAATCTTAGTTAGATCACTTAATTTGGATTGAATTTGAAAATAGGCTATAATACACATTTAATTACATATGTAAGCTCACATAATTAATTATTATCCAACAATCCCCCCACTTAGGCCACGTATGTTACCTGATAAATGTGTATTAAAAATAACTTTATGTGCACTCAAACTTTTGTTGTCTATACTGAAAGCATTTCAAAATAACCTTGTCCATCAATTGTATCAAAATAGGATCAAAGCAACCTTCGTTGTATTTATCGTAATTAGACCCACCAATGATCACGTATATCTATATAACCAAAAATGACATAAATCACCTATGGATGTGTAGCATGTAAATTACATATAATGTGATCCAAACATGCCTATTTTCAACTGATCCAACATTATTCCTCAGTGAGATCAAATTAACAAATCAAACTGAAAATAAAATGAATACTTTATTCTTGTAAAAAAATATCCATAATCATAGAAAATGTTTAAAACTAAAAAGCATTTATACAATACCCATATACTCATGAAAGGCCTTGGGTGATAAGCCTTTAGTAAGTGAATCCATAACTATGGAGTTTGGGCCAATATGCTCTATAGACAATAAACCACTCTGAACTCTTTCTTTAAAAATAAGGAACTTAATTTCTACATACTTTAGCTTTGTCGAGCTCCTGTTGTTATTAGAATATAGCATTGTTGACTTATTGTCATAATATAACTTATGGTCTTTCAATGCCATCCAAAATACGCAGTCCTGTGACAAAATTCCATAGTCATATCCCCTGATTAGATGCCTCATAATAAGTTATAAATTCTACTGCCATAGTGAAAGAAGCTATGAGTGTCTGCTTTGCACTATTCTAAGAAGTAGCTCTTCCAATTAGCAAATAAATATAGCTTGATGTGGATCTCCAACTATCTTGACATCCAACAAATCTGAATCAGAATATCTAATGATCTCCAACTGATCCGATCTCCTGTATGTGAGCATGTAATATTTTGTTCTCAGTAGGTACTGCATAACCCATTTGGCTGCTTTCTAATGATCCCTCCTAGGGTTGCTCAAATATCTACCTAGCATCCCAATAATGTACTCTATGTCTGGATGCGTACAAACTTGAGCATACATTAAACTCCCAACTGCTAATGCATAGGGAATTTTCTGTATTTCCTTAACTTCAAGCTCATTTTTAGGGCATTGACTGAGACTAAACTTGTCTCTTTTAGTAACAAGGGTGTCACTTAGTTTGCAATCCTGCATGCCAAATCTCTTAAGAACCTTTTCGATATAGTTCTTTTGTGATAATACAAGGATACCTCGAGAGTGATCTTGATGTATTTGTATACCTAATACAAAAAAGACGTCCTTAAGATCTTTTATCTCATATTTCTTTGATAGAAATCTATTGGTTTAGGGCAATAAGCCTATATCATTACTAACAAGCAATATGTCATCGACATATAAAACCAGAAAAATATACTTACTCCCATTGAATTTGTGGTATATACAATTATTAACCACATTTATCTCAAAATCAAATGAGATAACAATTTGATGAAACTTGTAATATCATTGACGGAAAGCTTGTTTAAGCTAATAGATGAAATTTTTTTTTTTTAATTTGCAAACCATCTTCTTTGGGTCTACTAGAACAAAGTTTTCTAGCTAAACCATATAAATTGTCTCATCAATATCCCCATTGAAAAATGTTGTCTTTATGTCCATCTAATTAACTCAAGGTCAAAATGTGCCATAAGTGCCATTATAATTTTAAAAGAATCTTTCAAAGAAACCAGAGAGAAAGTCTCTTTATAATCAAGGTTTTCCTTTTGAGTAAAGCCCTTTACAACAAAATGAGCCTTATATCTCTCCACATCATCCTTTAAATCCCTCTTGATTTTAAATATCTATTTTCAACCAATGAGCTTTGCTCCTTCAGGTAATGAGACAAAATCCCAAACATCATTGTTTTTCATGGACTTTATTTCATCATTCATGGCATCAATATACTTTTGAGAGTTAGAACTTTATATGGCCTGGTGAAAGTTAATTAGATCATCTTCCACCATTCCAATGTCAACATCATGTTCTTAGAGAAATATGATATAATTATCCAGAATCGCATTTCTCCTTTCTCTAATGGATCTCCTTAATGGCATTTGTACTTGAGGTTAGTGAGTTTGCTCTTCAGGAACAATCTCTTTATTTTGAATAGGGAGATTTTCAATAATGTCTTGTAATTCTGAATTTGCTACTTGATCAACTTTAGGAATAGGTGTCTGATCTTCCTCAAAAAGTAACTGTAGGAAGTGAAGCAGATTCTTCTTCAAAGAAAAAGTCTCCAATCTTATATCTCCCCCCAAAGTCAATATCCTCAAAGAACTAGGTATTCCCCATCTCAAAAAATGACCAAGTCGTTGGCATAAAATTTGTTCCTCCTTGACCTTTTATCATATCCAACAAAATAGCAGTTAATAGTTTTTGAATCTAATTTCTTTTCAATTGACCTATAAGGTCTTACTTCAGCTAGACAAACCTAGATGTGTAAGTGTTTAATATTGGGTTTCTTGCCCATCCATTGTTTTTTTTTTTTTCGACATAGAAAACCCCAAAAAAAAAATTTACATTCTTTTTAATAAATTTGTATAATTGTTTTGTTTTTCATATAATTTATTGATCCATGGAGTCTGTAAGGTCAAATCAAATTGCCAGGACAGCAAGTCTGGTGTTCATACAACGGGCAATGAATTCGTGGTAAGTTTATATGTGATCTTGATATGCCAGATCATTAATTTGCACCATTAATTTGTTTCAACAATAATGTCAGATTTCTAAAGTATCAAAAAAAATATTTAGAGAAAAAAATTTAGACTATGCCAAGTATCTATCGCCAGCCGATCACACATTGACTCGTTAGAGGTTGTACAATTATCAACATATACCATCCATGTGAAAGTTGAAAATTAATTAAACTTCTGTTTAGATGGAGTATTCATTTTTTTAAAGTAAAAAAATTTTTATTTTTTAAATATAAAAAGTTATTTGGATTTTTTTTAAATAATAAATTGTTTTGATGGGTAAAAATTTTTTATTTTTTAGAAAGAATTCTTCTTTTATTTTTTAAAAATGAAATTTTTTTGATATTTTGGCACTAAAATTTAAAAGGGCTTGTTTTTCAAAAATGAAATTTTTTTTTATTTTCTAAGGATGCACAGGTACTTGGAATAAAAAAAATCTACTCATCATATATGATTTGTTCTTTTCTTTTCTTTTTTTCCTTTTCGTTTTGGGGGAAATAACTTAATAAAGTCTAGTACTAGTGACATATCATCTTGTGTGGCATGTACATCATACCAATTCAAGTTCCATTTTAGTGCGAATGTATGATATTTTTTCAAGCACTAATAGTAATAATAATATGTTAAACAAACTAAAATAAACAATTAACTAGCTCTTTTTATTGGTTACTTAATGAATGTCAATCCAATTGAAATGCACTAAATTCTTTGGATATCAGTCACCCTCCATTTATATCAACAGAAAGTAAAAATTATAGTGTGCTCGATAAGGTCTTTTTTTTCTTTTTTCTTTTTTTAAGAAAATATTGATGGTTAGTAATAAGCTTTTAATTTCCTTAGAAAATGTTTTTGACTTTTATGTCGCATTCACATTAAGTGTATAGTTTTTTACAGTACTTATGTCTCTTGAATAATTTATGGTGGTTTTCCATTTTCGTCTCTACTTTTTTTTCTTTGATAATAACACTAAGTTTGGATTGTATATTTTTAAAATGGTAGCAAAAAACTCCATGTAAACTTAATTTTGAACAGAATTACAATAATTTTTACCACCTTAACTTCTTGTAACTTTTTGTTCTTGAAAATTTATTCTATTGATGATAAATTTGTACCCAAAATAATAGTAAAATTCCCTAAAATTTGATTCTATATAACTATGTAACTTAATTGCTATTCTTTTAAAAATTCGGATCACCAACCACAAAAAAAATTTAGAGATGAAAAAGCCAAGCCACAAAAAATTAGGGATGCAAATACTAAAAATATATTTCATTTATTTATTTATTTACTAAAAAGTGCATACAGTCATCCAATACATATTAAGGAGAATTTCATGGCAAGGGCATCCCATTCGTAGGAGTTAGGACCACTCATTACAACCATATAATTTAAATCGACGATGTTTATAAAACAAATGTAACAGTACTGTTGTTATAAAGATCTTCTCAAAGAGAAGTCAAGCTGGAATGGACAAAATGTCCTCAGCTGCTATCTTATTTGGATAAAAATCTTTTTTTCTTCTCTATGTCACTAATGGCAGAGTGTGAAAGACCCGTGAGCCTTTCTTTTCTTCTTCTCTCGGCAGGAAACCACATCTTCTGTTCAAAATTTCTCATTTAAATCATGTCTAATTACTTAAATCATGTCATCTCATAAATAAAGTACATTTATTTTTTTTATTTAGTTTCTATCTTATGAGGTGACATGATGTAAGTGGTTGAATATAGTTTAAAATGAAAAATTTTGGACAAAATATGTGGTTTCTGCGCCAGCGGAGAAGAAATGTGAACAGCTGATTCTTGGGATTCATCAAAAACAACCTATTTGTGCCGTTAGTACAACATTTCTCTCTCATGAATATAACTTCATATTAATACACTCCGTTTGATATAAATCATATGATCACTGAAGAGAAAATATGAGGAGGTCCCATAAAATAAATTTCCATGTATTAATGTCAATTTTTTATGAATACAAATTTATTTAGGCCCCCATTGGAGGCCCTTTGTGGTTTTCTTTCCTTTTTTTTTTTTTAATGAATGAAGATGACATAACTGATCTCAAAAGAAATTAGTATATTTCAATTAGATTGGCATTCATTAACTCTATAATCGTCTGTCAGATCATCAACTCAAATATTATTAAATTAAATGAAATAAGATTATAAAAAGTCTGTGAAACAACTCGAAAGGAGCTGAATCAAAAAAGGCGGAAAAAACTTACAATCATCCCAAAACAAAAACAGAGAAAACAAAAAACGCTAATGTAAACAGTCAAAAATATGACAGTATGATCGTAAAAAAACGATGTACTCTTAAAAAAAAGGAAACTAGGAACCTTTTATGGTCCTATCAATGAGTTACTTGATTGATTTTAAATGAAATTAAAAAAAATGGGGGAGATTAGTTACATTATAATTTATTCATAAGGTATTAAAGAGACATTTGGTAAAAATTTTGTATTTTAATCATATTCAAATGTAATATAATTTTATACTAAATATAAAATTTTACATTTAAATACAATCCTTTTTAATAGTATTACAAAAATAATTACTATTTTAAAATTTTTAAAATAATCACATTAACTTTTTAACTCTATTATTTATCTCTACTTTTACTAATCACATCAATTTTTCAATTCTAAAATATTTTTCATTCAAATATATATATTATTCAAAATACAAAATAAATATTTTTTAATCAAATATAATATTTTAAAATTAAATTACATTTAAATACGATACTTCTATCAAAATCCCATAACGCTTCATAAATGCAGGAGTTGGAAAATAAATGGCTCTTGTTGACGGGCGTAGGGCCCTGTAAGAAACAAAAAAATGACTTCAATTTCCTTTATTTGTGTACAGAAGGCTGCAGTCTGAGGATGGGAACGTACAACTATAGAGTCAATTAAAATGTCCTTTTCCAGATTGAGCAGTCGAATTTATCAGAGTGAAAGAATCTCAACTAAATTGCTTATTAATTCATGGAATAATGTTAGTAGATTGGCCGATTTACAAGTTAATTTATTAATCAAGAACATGTTTGGTAGGAGGGACAAGGTGGTTAACGGAGGTAGCTAGAGAAATTGGGGATTTTGAGACTCATAATTGTTTGATAGAAGAAAAAAATGAGAGGAAATATATTTGGTGAGAAATTTCAAATTCTTCAAATTAATAACTCAAAATTTCAATCTCTCCTAATATGAAGATATTAGAGTGGGTAATCCATACCAAAACAAGAAGAGAAAATATTCCCCTTACTTGTCATTATCCTCATTTTATGCTTTTTTTTCCCTTTTTTATTTTTATTTTCCCCCTTTTATCAAACAAAAGGTTTTCCTTTTTTTTTCCCCCAATGTTTTGGTATGAAAAAATTCAATATAGGAAAAAATCTTTTGTTTCTTCACAAATGTGATATGTGCCGGGTACATAATAATTAGGAAGAAGCGATAACGAAGACGAAGGAATTTTTGACTTCATAAAATTCACTTTTATCCATTTTTTTTTTCTTTTTCCAAGTTTGCATTACAATGGAGGTAAAGCACGCATCTTGTGAGAGTACAACCCCGGGGGCAACAATATATTATATGTTTATCTTAATTAACAATTGCCAATCTCATGGCTTGTGATTTTGTAGAAAAGATGATTATAAAAATATCTGACTCTGCATATATATATATATATTTATATATGTGATATGCTTGGTTTGATCACAACATTGGATGATGATCTTATGCTCATTGGATAAATTAGGGTTTTGTTAATATCAACTTGAATTTTTCCATATCTCCTCAAGCTCTCTAGCAAAGGCTTTCTGCCTACCAACAACAATTGTGATATGATCTTTTTTCTCGATCACTTTAACACGAGCACGGGGAATTTTCGCTTGGACATTGTAGCTACACTCGACGGGGATGAGCTCGTCGTCTTTGCCATGAAAGATGTGCACATCGCAGCTCAGGCGGTCGCGGACGGCAGTCAAGTATGCGTCAAGTTTGGCAGCGGTTCCACATATGATATTATGGAGAGTATGCCATGCAGCATTGTGAGTGTGACAAAAAAACCCTTCGAGCAAGAATGTTCTCAACCTGTGATTTGAAATAAAGAAGTAACGTTCTTATAAATTATGTTATAGAATATGGCTGGAAGTTAATAAAGATTGCAATAATATCGGGCGAATTGAAATTGATGGACAGCTGAGAAGCTAAAAGGAAGAAAAAAAAAAGGGAAAAAAAAAGGAAAAGAAATGCATTTAATGATGTGTCATTGGTGTCTATTTTAGTCAGTATTTAGTTTGAACAAACATATTTGACCCGTGCAGCCCAACACAAGAAAAATATATATATATAGATAATTATTAAAAGAAGTGTACCTTAATTTTTTTTTAATTTATCTTATATATCTTAATTTTAAATATCAATTTAATAAATTATTATTTTTATTAATAAATATAATTTTTAAATATTAATTAATATAATAATTTTTTAAATACTTATTAATAAAAAAATATCAAAATGAGGTTAGAATTATGTTCCCTAACATTATTTTATTTACTAATTGGTAGAATATTCATTGTTATTTATTTCTTTCTCTCTCTCCCTCTTCCTGTTATCATAAAAAAAAAGTTAATTAAGAATATAACCAAAAGAATATGCAGTTACTATTTACTTGCTAGGCAAACCACAAAACAATATGTAGAAAGTTTTTCCTACTGTTTCTATCTCAACTAATTGCAATTAATACCACCATGCATGCAACTAATAATAGTATAAAAAAAAAAACTAATGTAATTAACACCGCCATGCAACTAATGGCATTTTCTGTGTCGACATTTCATTTCTTTTTCTCATTAATTTGTGAAACCAAACTGCTAATGTACAAGTTTAAAACATCTAGACCATAAAAAATGAACATAATTTATAAAAAAAATGGTAAAAGTTTGTTATTGATAGCTTCTAAACTATATTACTTGTTTTTATCAGCCTAAATAGTGGCTTGGCTAATTGAAGAAGTGAAATTGAATATAACAAAGAAAAAAGAGCATCTAATCCAACTAGCCCGTCTCTGTATCTTCTTATTTATTATTTGTGCCATTGTGCTGTGAATCAGATGAAATAAATTATCATCTGCGGTCACCCATCTATTGGTCCACGTATAAAGTATTTTTATTCTTAATTTTATTATTATTATTATTATTATTTTTTATTTTTTATTTTTTATTTTTTGACATTTTGATGATTGAAATGAATCCATTGACGAGATGGCTAGATCAAGCAATAGATATTAATGTAAGAGGGCCCACAGCCAACAGATAAACCAAAATAGCACTGTAAGTGCGTGTAATAATAAAGTATCTTTTGAGCACTACTATTTATTTCGGAACATTTTAATCTCATCCACGCCACCATTTAGACCAAAAACACTTCTTCTCTTGTTATGTTCTTCAATTTTGTTCAAGAAAAACTTTAATGCAGTGTCAATTTAAAATGAGTAAACCTCGAATAGAAACAGAGTTATATAGCAATTTTTTTATGTAATTTTACCCTTTTATCCAAAGTACCGAATTTCCCAACTCGTGGCACAGAAAATATGGCAAGCTTAAGACGCAACACAACATGGTGTTTGCCATAAAGGCAAGACATGATCATCAATAATCAAAAAATCAATACCAATAACAGTTGTTGTTGGTGCACGTACTGATGTCGAAAAGAGCGTGCGTGTGGACATGATTTTTAATGGAAAAGCAAAATGGGTCGTTGAGCGAGCCATGGAAAGTTATGGAAGTGGTGATTTTTGGGAGGTGAGAGAGTTGATCCATAAAAGAAAAAAAAAAAAAAAAATTTTTTTCCCTTCTCTTTTACCTGTTTCTAGTGACGATCTTTATGACGTACTCCACCAACCGATGGTTCTTGCATATCACAAGGCAAATGGTGCGGCTGATGTGCTCGTACCAACACGCGAGCGATGCGCCGAAGGCAATGAGCGGCCACACCCGCCTAGGAGCCACCCTCCTCATCACATATTGTGTGGCTTGTTCACCTTTAGGTACAGGGAAATATGGCTGCCCATTCAAAAATAAATAAAAGAAACTAGAAAAATGTGATATACCATCGTTTATCTCAATGATTAAGTAATTCGAACTCTAGACCATAAAAATCATATTAATATGATAAGAAAAAATAACTGTATCAAATTTTAAAATTAAAAATTACGAGGCTATATTTGTTTTATCAATGCAACAGATTTTTGAGAAATATCTAACGGTTTATGTCTGGACACTTTACTTTTAGATGTGATTGTGATTATCATGAGGCTAAATTAGGGAACGACATAGCCCGTTTTTTAGAGATCCCGAAAGGAAATGGAACTTACTGGTGCAAGTAACGTAAGGGACTTGACCGAGCCAGGATGTTTAACGGCGAGGGCCAAGGCCAATATGCAGCCTAAAGAATGGGCCACAATGTGGAAGGACTTGACCTTGTGCGGCTCTAGCACGGAGCGCTCTATCATGTCCAAATGCTCTCTGAGTGTGTACATTGAGTCTGTTGGCTTAGGACTCCTCCCGAACCCGAGCAGATCGATGGCGAACAACCGATACGTTGATCTGGAGGCGCTTGACAAGTTTGGAAACACGGTCTCGGTCCAAAATGCCGAGGAGGATATGAATCCATGAATGAATAGCACATCTTCTCTAGCCGAACCTGACAAAATAACCAAAAAAAAAAAAAAAACCATGTGTCAAAATAACAAGAGAATGTAGTTCGTTTACAAAAAATGTTGTGACTTGAGATCTTTTTTTTTTTTTTTTTTTGGTTACCTCTAGGCACTTTAGCTTTAACAAAGAGAGTTTCCTTGCTAGAAGACGTCCAACAAGTGCAAAACTTGCAATCACAATCCGACCACCTCGGAGTCGGAATGTGAGATTGTTGTCCACCACCAACCTTTCCTTGAAGCATCTCAACAATGGTGGAGTTAACCGTGAATGTGTTAGACCGAACAGTTCCTTTCATAGTGACCTTCTCCGAAGACAGAACAACCCCATTAGCCCCATCCGTCTTGAGCTTCTTAAGCTCGTTAACCGTCGACTTCGAGACCTCGGATAGAAGAGAAGGACGTGTATAAAGAGTGTCTGAAATCTCCTCTAACTGAAGCTTGCTTGAGCTTAAACACACAATCTTCGACTCGCCTTTTTCCGAGACCAAGATTTTGCCACTACTAGTTATGGCCTCCTTTGAGGAAGAGCAATAACAAGCTCTCCATTCAGCTTCGATGAAGAAATCGGCGACTCTATAAACAAGGCAAAGAAGAAGATCGAAAACGTCGAGAAAAGAGAAGACAATGAAGCTCACAGAATCGTTAATGACTCTTCCTGTTAGCATCAAAACCGATCTAAAAGTACCTCCCATTGCGGAGAATAAAAAGAAGAAGAAAGAAAAAAACAGAGGAAAACAGAGGAAAAACAGAGACAAACAGAGAGATTTTGTCATAATGGGAATGTGAAGAAATTCATTTGGGCTTAATGGAGATTATTATGCTAGCTTTTCCTTTTCCCTTTGATTATATGGCCCAAAAAAAAAAAACGATACTAATGAGACAAACATGAACATGGGAGTACAGTGATGGTTATTATTATTATTATTATTATTTCTTTTTGGGGGTGAAAATGGGTGGTGGAATTAAGCGTCCCACAATGCCCAAACTTCTTGACCATCCCAAAAAGATTAATACCAGTTCATTTGATGAAAGCGTGTGGGAGTAGCAGAGCTCCCTTAAAACTCAATAGGGGTGAGAGAGAGAGAGAGGGCTTGTTGACATAGATAGACCAAAATGAGTCGCAGACAGCAGGTTTAAGAATTCATTGTTTCATTTAACACCGTTTGTTGGCCAAGGAGAAAAAGGTAGGTGGTGGTTGAACCCCCCAGGAATGAAGCAAATTCTCCTCTACGAAAATATGTAGTCCACATGTAAGCATTCAGTATTACACCTCTCTACTCTCTAATGATATGCATTTCATTAAAAAAAACTTCTAAAAAATATTTCTTATCACATAATTGCCGCCTAACTAAAGTTCAATTTCTTTCAACTTTTAACTTTCGTTTTCAGATTACTAACACAGAGAAAACAGCAACACTTTTCTTGTCATGTTGAAATGCCCCCTACTAGGTCCATTACGATTTCTTTCCCATCCACTTTGTTATCAAATCATTCTTTGGCAATTTAAAAGGCTGCCTAACACGTTTTCTGCAAGATGATTTGGTGCTTTGGTTTGGTCTCAAATTGAATGAAGTACCTCAAAAACCTCTCCCTAATAAAGTATTTATTGTAGCTCGTTTTAACAAGGCCAGCCACATGATTTTGATCTTATTGAGTACCACCACCATCTAAGACCAATAACCCATTAATGCACCCCCATGTCTCTATTTGTTTATTACGTCCTGTTTAGTGAATATATTGTATTTGTATTACGTTTAAAAGCAATTCATTGAATACAATTTGTGTTTGGAGGAAAAGTATTAGCATTGCATTTGAATGCAATGTATGTTTATGTGAAAAGTATTTAAATTGTATTTTAATAATAACTATGTAATGTGATAAGTAAAAGTGGAGAGGAAAAAAAGTGTGAGAAAGAAAATATATGATGTAATTAATAAAAGTAATATAAAAAGTAAAATAATGAATAATGATTATATTGGATTTAAAATTTGTTGTGATTGATATTTGAATAAAATATTTTTGTATTTGCGAGAAAATTACATTGCATTTAAATTCAATACAGAAAAGAAGTGTGTACCAAATGTAGAATTAATTTATTTTATTATATAGCTCTATTTATTTTGTCCTAAAAATATTTATTTATTTTTTTCACGATGTAGGAATACTTTGTTGACGTCAGTGAGGGATGGCAAATTGTGTGTTACAGAGGTTGAAAACAAAAATTCAAAAACAGCTTATTTCTTAAATCGTGTGTGGAAATGTCAATCCACGTTTATTATGGGTGTTGATCTGATTAACTCGTGTAGTCTGCCTAAGTTAGTGTGTAAAATATTTTATAGAAAAATTATGCAAATTGCGTATATTTGAGTTTAATATTAATAAAGTACAATATTCATTTTAAAACTTTATCAAACGTTTTACAGAATATTTTAAGTGTGTGTCAAGTTCGTATCTTAGATCTGTCAATCCTTAATTTTTATTAGTGATAATAGTAATATATTCTTAAAGGAAAATAAGAAATGTTATATTTCAAAAAATCAACAAGATAATGAGGAAAAAGAAATATCTAGACATACTCAAGCCCCTCCAAAGATCCAGTACCCAAAAAAAAAAAATCTATAAAAAGGCTTTTTTTGGGGGCGTTTGTTTTTGTTCTTGAAAATGATTTTTCATTTTCAAAAACGCAGAAAATGAAAACGGTTTCAAAATAGCGTTTGTTTATTTAACGTTTTCAAAATCGTTTTGAAAACACCGTTTTCAACTATGTTGTTTTTTTGAGTTTTTTGAAAACGAAAAAAAGTTGTTTTCACTTTTTGTTTTCACTTCCAAAAAATATTGTGTTTTTTTGGGTTTTTTAAAAATGAAATGGGTTTTGAAAAAATATAATCAAACAAAGTTTTATTTTTATATTTTTCAAAATGTACACTCAGAAAACATAACCAAACACAGTTCAGAAATGATCTTAACACAGTTTTCAAAACATTCTCAGTTTCAATTTTTTTGAAAACAGAAAACATTTCAAAAACAATACCAAACGCCACTTGTGTTTTGTTTTTGTTTTTTGATTTATTTTTTTTGGGTATTTTTGTCATTGCGTTGGTCAAATCGAATATTGACTAGTGTTGTATAAATTTGATATATAATTAAAATGTATTGGTGTATCTTCAATAAGATACAAAATGAGAGGTTCTGAAAAAACCCAAAAAAAAATGAAAAAAAAAAACATTTGTATACATTTAATGCACTTATAAACCATTTGACACGAAACAATGTAATTAACATGTTTCATGTTTCTTTTTATTTTTTGGCTAAAGAGCTTCATATTTATTTAAATCACGGTTCCTATTGGATGGACATGTTTCATACGTTAATAAGAATCCCAAAACCTTAGAGCTAGTTCAGTGGATATAAATGGAGTGATTTAGATAAGAGCTTTTAGGTTTAAAATTAGAAGTGTTTCAAGTTCTTTTTAACAAGGGAAAACCAGAAATCCTATACCATAAATAAAAATATGATTGAAGTGATTTATTCAAAAAATCATCGAAGCTTTTATTGATTAAAAAAGTTTATTTAAAAGGAATCTTATACATGTTTGATATTAGTATATTGAGGTACTTTTCTATTTCTAATCTTCAAGTATGTATGCTCTTCCCTTTGAGTGTCATTAGATTTTGATGTTGAAATCGATTTTAATTAAAGATTATATCTGTTTTATCATAGAATCATTATATTATCTAGTTTAATTTATTCTATTTTCTTGATGTGAATGATATTTCCCTTTTCCAAAAAAAAAAAAAAAAACCAAAACAAAAACAAAAACAAAAAAAATTCCAAAAATTTTCGGTTTCCCCCTCCAAATTAAGTAGAGACAAGCAAAAAAAATCCTTTATTATATACATATATATATATTATTGCATAAAGATATATGCATCGTACAACAGTTTTTTGTTCTATTTTTTCTATTGTTTCTTGAAAGAACGAAGTTCATAGTGGTAAAAATGCGTTTTGCAATCATACACAAAATAAACTTGAAATGCCCTTCATCTCATACAACTCTTTTTAACAAAGAAAAGATTATAAAAGTTTGTCTGATTGAAGTTCATAGGCAATTTATACATATGTACACACGCTATAATGTCAGCGAGATTTATAAAGAGAAATTTAAGCAGCAGCATTTTTAACTGAATATAATTAGACACTGCTGTGCGTCATTCTTACTTATTATTATTACTACTTATATCTACTTACAATCAATGTTTGGACTTTAACTGTAAGTATGTATGTCGTGTGTTTCCGTAATTTTGTGGCCGAAAGGTTGCTAGAGACACACGAATATGTGATTGAGGCTCATGTACGTATTTTGTTTTTGAAAGTTAAAAAAAAAAGAGAGAGAGAGAGAGAGATATTTATAGATCTTGTCAAAACAGTAAGATCAATAGGACATAAAATTCATAAAACAATATAATAAATAAATTTACTGTGAGATCTTTTATTTTGTATTACTGGTTGGATTTTTTTTTTTTGAAAAAAGAAAAATTCATTCAAAAAAAAAAGCAATGAACATTACAAAAACAATGAATGATCTCATAAAACAAAAGACCAAACCCTCAAATGAAGACCAAATCCATCGAGGAAAGATGAACATTACAAAAACAAGCGAATGATCCTGTAATACAAAAAACCAAATCCTAAAATAGGACCAAATCCACTAGAAAAATTTGATGACAGACAAAGAGAGGACAATTACCATCTTAGCATATCCATATTGAGCACTCATAAGACTCGTTTTAAAATCCTTTCCAATCAATAAAAGCTAATCAATTGAGAATAAGAATTTCATAACACAAAGGCTATCATAACACTCCGTATTGAGACAACTCAAGCGGAGCTATCTACACGTACTATCAAACACACAAAGGAGGGTAGTAGGAATGATTGTTTTAGTTGTTAAATTAAATTTTTTAATGGTTTAATTTGTGACTGTATCAAGTGATAATTTTTAAGGTGAGCATGCATAAATTAAAATGTTAAAATATTAATCCAACTGTTAAAAAGAAGTTCTAATTGACAGGGTATTATAAGAGGTCTTCGTAGAATAACTTTATAATAAATGATTTTTAGTTATTTTTTTTTAAATGTCCTCTATTTTAAATATATAGTAAAAGTATAATAACACTGAACTTGTATGTCAATTTTTGTTCAAATCTAACAAAAAGTCACACAAAAACACGTAAAAATGATTATCTTAAATAGGTAATCACAGTCAATTTAAGATATGTATAGACCAAACTCATAAACCATTGTAGAAGAACAGTTGTAAAAGGCATGGTATTCAACAGGTGAGATTCACTTGAATCTCACCTTCGTTCTGATGTTTAAAATCACATATGCCCTCAAAGTATTTTTCATTATAAATTGAAATCTAATTGAACAAATATCTTTATTTGATATTAAAAAGTACTAATATTTCAAACTCCAAAAAAAAAAAAGGGAATAAATCCTGTCTTAGAAAGAAATACTTAAGGATCTCTTTTTTCGGTGGGAAAAAATTGCAATATTTAACATAACGATTAGAGAAGAATAAGCAGAGCGGGTGAGGCTCTATGCCTTAAGGGTATTTATTTGTAATTTTTCTTAATTTTAAAGAAAATATTTGTTTGCATTTTTTTGTTTTTGAATAAGGATGATGGATTTGTAATTAGAAAATGTTGAACACTATAATTAATAAAAATGATGGGTCTCATAGCACCTCATGCACTGTGATACACGTATATGTTAGTGTGTGATAATAAACATTATTAATATCATTTAGCATTGTTTGATAATTGATATCTTGGATCATCTCATATTTATCCGAAGTCGCTAGCCATTTTTTAAGGAATAGAAAAGGCTAAATTTTACTTATTTTTTGTTCATTTATTTAATTTGTCTAACTAAAACTACTATATAGGTTTATTGCTATCAATAAGATAAGTTAAAATCTTAGCCAAAGCAGCCAAAAATATCTCGATCAATTAGCGCGCAATCTTGATTACGTACGTAACGTGAAATAGTTTTAATTTCATGTCACCATAGGTACGGAAGCATGTATGATGCAGATTTTTGTGTAGAAATGGTGGATAAAATGATTAAGACAATGTGCAACCTTTAATGGCAACGTGCAATTGTTCTTTTATTAAATTTTGCGTAATGTCACTGTAGATGCAATTAGCTGCCATAAAATAGTTCAAATGCAATTTTTTTAATTTTAAGGTGCCTTTTTTCTTTCTTTCTTTCTTTCTTTTCTTTTTTTCCCCCCTAAAATGATGTTCATGACTTTTCTTTTATGCTAAAAAGAGTAATAATTGAATGCAATCAATCAAAATCGAAAAATATCATTGTCATTATAAAAAGTATATTAATTTGCAGCATGTTACATATCTTATTACGAAGGGAACCATATTTATGTATCGACATAGGCACAAGCTTGGAAATGGAGTTGGACATATTCACTAACTTTTAATTTGAGATTAGGTTCTTTTTTTTTTTTTTTTTTTTTGTTTCTTCGTTTTATTAATACTATTTTTAATTAGAATACAATCTTAATTTACCTAATCTCACCTCTTTAAATTTAAAAAAAGAAAAATGCTGTAGATTTACTTATGAGCTGTAATTGGTACTTTTTGTTCAGAAAAAAGTACCTTACTACAAGTTAAAAAAAATTATATTATATAAGGTGATGGCATAATTATAAAAAAGTCTAATTTAAAATTTTTTCATTAATTAAATTTTATAATTAAGTTAGGATATATGTATCATTCTAATTTTTGACAAAAAAAAAAAAAAAAACCTATGTTACTTACTTTTAGTAGGTGTTTGGGACACAAATTTTTTTGGCATTGCATTTAAATGCAATGTAATGTTTTCCCAAATACAAAAACATTTCATTCAAATATCAATCACATCACATTTTAAATCTAACACAATCACTATTTATTATTTCACTTTTTCTATTACTTTTATTAATTATATCATATATTCTCTCTCCCTCTTTTTTTTCTCTACTTTTACCCATCATATCACATATTTATTATTAAAATATAATTCAAATACTTTTTTCCCAAACACATTGCATTCAAATGTAATACTAATGCTTTTTCTCTAAATACAAATTGCATTCAATATATTATATTCAAAAGCAATACAAATACAATACGTTCACCAAACAAACCTTTAGAGTCTAAAATTTATTAACTATAAATATCTAATATCATATTTTTTGTTCTCTCATCAATATAATTAGTGAGTTTACTAAATAATAATTAAGACAGAAGAGTAATGGTACATATCCTCTCATCTTCTTTTGTTTCTTATGAAAAAAGTAAAACCAAATCCGGTAAAAAAGGGTGGATCGGCAATAAATTCGCTTCAGATCGAGGGGTACCGTACCATTTCTCTCGAGCTTTCTGGAAAATTATATATATAGTTCTTTCATAATATTTTTTCTTTGTTGTTTTACGGCTAGCCTAGCTAGGCTCTTATATAGTAAATTTTACAATTTAAAAAATAATGATTCAATAAATTTAGCCCAAAGGATGATCATCCCCGTGCTAACTGACCTTTTTACACCCTTTTTTTTTTTTTTTTCTGATCCTATTTCATATCGTGATTTAGCTGACTAGAGTTTGTTTCTTTATATATCCGATAGTGTTTGCTCAAGTAAATGCCATTTGACGAAACGGAATAGAAAGTATTCCTAAATAAAACTGAAATTTGAAAATTATATTGAAAATTTAAATGAATTAATAATAGTCTTATTGGTACGCTAATAAATCGTAACCTAATTACGAATCCTACTTCAAATAAAACACTAAATGTTAAACCCTAATTCTAACAATAAATGATAATATTAATCAACTCAAACTAATTTAAGATGGTAATCAAACAGACAGGAATAAAAAAAAAATCAAATTTCTTGGTATTTTTTTTTTTGGACATTGGCATGCAAAAATACAAATACAACTCATAAAACAATAATATATAATGTCTTAATGGGGTCTCAATGTTACTCGGTACCACATTAATCTAAAATAAAGGACCCACAATAAACTGCTTTATGTTGTCATATATCCTTCTACATTAAAATCGTAATAATTATGTGCTTCTGCTTTTTTTATGTACCAGTGAAGTATGGACCAGCAAAGAGAAAAATGAAAATAAAATACACTAGTATATAAATATGGAGAATTCTTAGCAATTTGCTAGGATGCTTAAAGCTCTTATCCATCTCCTTGTTATATGTTTCATGATGTGTCTTCCAAGTCTTCGTGTCTTTGTCACATAACACCATAAATAATTATGAGTCGAAGAAGTTGTTGTGAGGAATTTGCATGGATACAATCGGTCCAAGTGTATGATTATTATTAGCATGCTTGTTGAACTTGCTATATAGTTAGGACAATTCAAGTAATTTATATAATGATTTTGATATTTTTCTTTTTCCTTTTCTTTTAAAATAAAGCGGTAGCTTAGGTTATTATTATTATTATTATTATTATTATTATTATGAGGTAGTTTAGGTTATCCTTTAGATTCCTCTTGCACCATACCTCTCCTTCTCTTATATTTATATTCACAAATAATAATAATAATAATGATGATGATGATGATGATGATAATGATGATGAATTACAAATAAAAAAGTGATTGCAGGTATAACGTAATAATAATTTCATGTTTAATTCCATCTAAAAGTGTTGAGTTCAAATCATCTTATTCTAAATTCAAAAAAAATTACAAAAAAGGAAAAGATATTTGAACATGAATTTAATATGCAAAAGGAGGAAATAATACATGATATATTATACTATAATTACAACATATGATAGGAGGCGTTTGGTAAACGTATTGCATTTTGATTGTATTTGAATGAAATTTATTTTTTGAATATTGTATTTGGTTTAAAAGTATTTGTTTTGTATTTGAATGAAATATGTGTTTGGATGAAAAGTATTTTAGAGTTGAAAAGTTGATGTGTTTGGTAAAAGTAGAGACAAATAATGGAGTTGAAAAGTTGATGTGATTGTTTTAAAAATATTTTGAATAGTAATTGTTTTCGTAACACTGTTGTAAAATTTGTATTTGGTATAAAATTGTATTGCATTTGAATAAAATTAAAATATAATTTTTTTGTCAAACAACACCTAAAAACTGTGTCAATGTTAGGTATGACATAACACCACGTTAAAACCGCAATACAATATTAAGAATGAGAGTCCATAATTCTTTATCATTGAAAGTGGTAAAATCATAAAAGTAAATAAGCAAATAAAATCACATGTAATAACATTTATAATAGTTCATCCTATTTTAAAAACTACGTCCACTATTGCCACAGTATTAAAATCCATATAATAATTAAGCTACATTAGCTAACACACAATACATTTGACAATTACTCTGCTTACCGCACAATTACTAGAGAAAAAGGGAATAGGAATATCTAGTACACCATTAACAATTTTTATTATTATAAATATCTTAATTATCTTATTTTTTTATATAGAGTTGAGCTGGGCACTAATAATATTAACAAAAACATATATATAAATGACAACATTATGCTTGCCATGCAAGTAATAGAATCAAAACAATGTCGCTGCAGCAAACAAAGCAAAGAAGTTATATATTCGTACACTACAGGACGGCAGCCCATGCTAAGAGCCTAAAATTTGGAACTAATTTTTAATTCGTACTAATATCACTCTACTATATTAGGTGCGACTTCTAGTTTTTCACGTTTTTATCCTTTGTCCTCAATTTAGGAACTGCAGGAATTTCTCTGCGAGGTGGTGTTATTCCTTTTCTAGCTATTTGTATATAAGCGCCCTGTTGAGGATCATATAAATATATATATATATATAATAAACTGTATGGGAGAACAACTGATTAGATAGAAGGTAACCGTCGGAGGGGAGAGACTTTAGGTAAAAGGTCATCGCAGATGATCGAAATTTGAAATATTCTTCTCTTTAATAAATATTAGTCATAGGCCTCATATCATAAAATATAAAAATAAAAATAAAAAAAAAAAGAAAATTTGAGGACAACATATACTTTAGTTAACAATATTACAACTGTAGCTAGCCTCCTTAAAAATTAGGATAATTATACTAATTGTCTTAATATATATTTGCCTCACTGCAAATTATTTTTCCCTTCAAACATTTTGCTTATCTTATTAATTAATTTCTTATTTTCTCTCGATCATAATTGTGTGCAAGGCTTCAGTGATTTTTATTAACCACTTTCTTTCATGATGCCTGCGTTTTGAAGTTGTTTCTTTACTTTTTATTACACTATAAAACCTAATAGAATTCCAAAAAAAAAAAAAATGACAATCCGGTTCCCACAATTAACTCTGTTACATATTCTAAATCGTCTTTTATCCAATATTATGGTTATATATAAACATACACACTCATTATGAAACATATGTTTTGTTCATCTTTGTTTAAAGTGTTGTAAGATCTTTTTCTTTCATTTTTCAGTAAAATTTTGCTTATTTAATGCACACACACACATGTATATATATATATATAAAGTTATGCACATATATGCATTTTATATATACATATGTGTGTAAATCAGTTTAAAAGCCAGCTAAAGATTGACGGTTCTTTTTTCCCATTTACATGCACGCGCGCGCGCATATATATATATAATTCCCCACTAATTGAAGTACCAACTCATGTTTCTCGACGAAATATTATTAATTCCCAAGGTTATAATTGGGAATTTGATTCAAATGCTATACAAATCGGTGACAATGACAAGATAAACAAAATATCTAGCTACCATATGAGGCTTCTTTTTTCTAGAACTGTTGCGAAAATGATAATTGTTTGGAAATTGATAAATGAATCGATAGAATCTCATCAATAGCATAATAATCATGTGAGGAGTTAATGTAGATTGTTTTGTTAAGAAGGTGTCAGTCTGTGGTTCTAGACATATAGTTTTGATGGTTACATCACATGGGGTTTTATTTAGGGTCTGTTTGGGGGGATATTTGGAGTTTTTTTTTTTGAAAAAAATAAGTTTTAGAAAATGTGTTTAAGGGACAAAAAATTTTTCGGAGTGAAAAAAATATAAACTCTTAAAAATTTATTCAAAAAATTATCAATATAGATCTTATATTATTTCTCTTGAAATTTTATATAATTAAAAAAAACTCATTTTATTTAGATTTGTAAATACAAAATTATAAACTTTTAAAATTTAGAGTTTACTATAAATTATATACTATAAATTTTATTTACTATAAATTTGTAAATACAAAAAATTATCAATATAGATCTTATATTATTTCTCTTGAAATTTTATACAATTAAAAAAAACTCATTTTATTTAGATTTCTATATACAAAATTATAAACTTTTAAAATTTAGAGTTTACTATAGAGTTTTAGAGATATAAATAGCAAAAAGTGATTGTGAGATGGAAAAAAATATTAAAAAAATTTGATTTTGATCTCGAAAATCACCCTGCAATTAACCCATTAAATATGTAGTGTTCAAATATCCCACCTTCTTGTTAAAAAAAAAAAGTAGTAACATATATATATAAATATATATATCATGAGTGGGGAAAAAGCCCCTTGTTTACTCACTTTGTTTTTCCTCAACGTGAGTGGGATTTATTAGAGTAAAATAATAGATATCTATTTTTGACACTTTTTTATTTTTACTTATTTATTTATTTAGTTATATCATTTTGAAGTTAAAACAAAAATTATTACACACTTTATATTTGTTAATTTATTGTCCCAATATCATTCTGGCTAGTTTAATTAGTTATGCTCAACAACATTATAAATGTAAAAAAAAAAAATCATTTTCTAAATTTGAAAACATAATTGTGTAAACAAATTTACAACAATTTATTACGATTCTAGGTTTAAGTAAATGTATTATTGAGATTCGCAATTATTTTAGCCCCGAATCCTATAACCCAAGTAAGCAATTTATTCAAATTTCTTGTTCACTCCGATATTCACATCCCCTGTGATTACATGCAAGTAAACACGCCATTAACTGACTTATATTTGCATATGTAACTTTTTAATTGACAATTAGATAACGTGTGAATATTATGATATATCTAACTTTTTAAGAAGTATTATATGCACATCAAATTTCAATCGTTAAAATGAAGAAAAAAGAAATACCAATTGTTATACATCCAAAAGAAATTCAACGACTTTAATTGTTTAGTTTCGTCATCCAACGATAAAGATGAAACGCGGTACATTTCGAAAGAAGAAAAAAAGATATATGGTAGGCTCTTCCTTCATAATGAGTGGCTAAATTGACTAGGAAAAACCTTTTAATCATATCCCAATTAAAGTGAAAGTTTTATAGGGGGGAAAAAAAACAAAGGAAAAAACTGCTTACCTAATCAAAGAAGTTACCGAAAACAATACAATCCTCAAAATATTATTGACCTATCGCCAAATCGATAAGCGAATTTCCCTTTTCAAAACTCTATGAGGTAGAATAGGATATTTTGAGTCATTTTACAGTTACACTTACCACTGGAATAATTCCACATTACGTATGTTGGAGAGACCTAGTCCTTTGAGCTAAGACCTGTTCAAAGAGTTTCTCAACTGCTACAGCAGGCCATGGAATTATTATGTGCTTCCATAATTTTTATCTTATTTTTAATCCTAGATATAATATTATATATGTGTGTGTGTGTGTGTATAACCAAGTTATGAATTTTACAACAGGAGATTGAGTGCAGAAAATGGAGACCTTATTAAAGATTTCTCGGTATTTCCTTTTTATGGTTTTTTCCATGAACAACATTTCTAGGCCATGTCTCTCTTTCACTTCCTTTGTGTTTGGGGACTCCCTTGTGGATGCAGGGAACAATGATTATATCTTCTCCCTTTCGAAGGCCGATATGCCGCCGTATGGCATAGACTTCCGGCCGTCGGGGGGACGACCCACTGGAAGGTTCACCAATGGTCGAACCATATCGGACATTGTAGGTAATATGCTCACTAACTATGATTGAGTCTCAATCGACATCCTCTGCAAGGTCCACAGCATAATATTTAGGCATTTAATGAACCCTGATCAGTTTTGGACCCATGTAGTAGTTGAATTTTCTTTTTTTTTTTTTTCGTGTAAGTATTAATGCCAGACTTTTGGTTGGTAGAGCTAGCTGGATAGGGTACTGTCCGTTGGTTGATATATATATATATTATTTTAGGCTATGTATAGGCTAATATTTCTGTATAGCTAAGTTAGTACTACAGCATAAATTTTTAGTTTCAAGTTAATATGAATTTTAGAATTGAAGACTTTTGCAACCATAGAGCTTGGTAGTAGGGACCAAAAGTTTACTTGGATGTAACATCTTTACAAACCGACACCACCTAGGTGGTAGCCTATTGATAGTAGGCTTATTGTCAAGTGATTTGATTAGTGAGAGGTCTTAAATTCGAGTTTTATAGGATCGACTTAATGTTCAATAGTTATTGTTACGATTAATTAAGATAACATGATTTGTTTGCTTTATTGTCCCAAAGTAGTTATGACTCATATTATTTAAGTGACTTAAGGACGCCTATGGTCACACTTAGTTATAGAAGGATGGGACACAAATATTACTTGTAAATTATTTATGATTATTCACACCAAACATCAAAATGCAGTTTTTTGTGTTAAAATTACATAATGTATCTTATTTCTCAATTTATTCCTCTATATATATTTTTTTGAATTTGAAACACTTGTTTTAATTTCATCTCTTACACGTTCTGTGGGCAAAAAAAAAGATTACTTAATTAAACCGAATTTATCTCTGAAAAAAATTCTTGAAAGAATACTTCTAAGAGTTAAAAAAATATATAATCAAGACCTATTTTTGAAATTTAATGTTTGTTCTAGGATTTTTCTTTAAATGTTAAATAATTTTTATTAATTGTTTAAGGGTAGTTAGGTAATTTCTCCTAATTTTTTTCCCTTCATGTAATGAAGAAATAGAAATTTTTTTTTTTTTGTTAATACAAATGATATGTAGTTGCTAAAAAAGAGATAAGTTGAGAAATAATTGAAAAGATGAAGTATAATTAATCTCTTTTTTTAGATCATATACACTAACAATCAACAAGAACATATCATTTTCTTCATCAATTCCGTAAAAAGTGAAATTATCCTAGAAGTTGGATTTAATGCTGTTATATTGGATGGCCTTGTTGGTTTAATAGACATCTTTATAGTGTATTTTGGGTTGTTCCTTTAATAACGTGTAAATATGGGCACTGTACACAACATCATGATCATGATGATTAATTAATGAGCCACAATTCTGTTAAACATGATTGTAACCAGGTCAAACTCTTGGAGCCAAGTCCTTTCCTCCACCATTTCTTGCCCCAAATACTCAAGATGAAGCAATTCACAGAGGAATAAATTATGCATCTGGTGCTTCAGGAATACTGGATGAGACTGGAATTTTGTTTGTAAGTACTTTGATAATATCGTAATGAAACTGCTCTACCTGGCTCCAAATTTTGCTTAAAATTATAATTAGTTTTGTACAATTTTTCAAAAGTTGGACACACAAATACATACAGTAACGCAACTATCTTATCATAAAGTGAATAGGGCACTTGAGTCCTATATTAATTAAAAATTATCAGAAATCTGTTCATGAGAAAATTTTCTGACTGTGTGCATATGTGAATGTCACAGATTGGAAGAGTCCCACTTAGCGAACAAGTGAAGTATTTTGAGGAAACTAGAAGTTACATGGTGAAAGTAATGGGGGAGAATCGTACAAAAGATTTATTAAAGAAGGCAATCTTTTCACTTACAATTGGGTCCAACGACATCCTCAACTATGTTCAACCATCAATACCATTTTTTGGTCACGACAAGGTCCCTCCTAGCGTGTTCCAAGATTTCATGGTATTCAACTTCACTACACACCTCAAGGTACAATACAATCTCTCTATTTATTAAGCAACAACCACCATCCCCCCATTTACCAACATTTTTTCTACTCCTTTTCCTGACAATCTAGCTTGGCTATGCTGGCCATTTCTGATTTGGCCAGTTTCTCTCCAATTTAACATTCATATATACATATACATGTATAGAGGTTGTCTTATATATAATACTTTTATTAAACGACATGACATTTATAATTTTCTTTGTATGTTATTATAACAAGCAATTAATTCTAGTTTATTATTTTTCAACGTTACTTGTCATTTACACTATTAGATCTAAATAATATTATTATAATATTATAAATAAAAAGTTATATACAAATCAATTAGTAGTTGTAAGATTTTAAATAGAATATTACAATTGTTCAATAATTCTAATTGTCAGAGTTGAAACATTTTTTATGTTTTATACATATATATTTGTATTTTTCACTTTGCTTTCTCTCTCTATATCTTTTTTTTTTTTTTTGGGTAAAGCGACTTTACGAGATGGGAGCAAGGAAATTTATAGTGGTTGGGGTTGGACCACTAGGATGCATACCCTATATTCGAGCGCTCAATTTATTACCAAGTGGAAGATGCTCAGTGAAGGTGAATGAATTGATCCAAGGTTACAACAAGAAACTGAATCTAGTGCTTGACCAATTCAACAAGGACTTGGGTCCCGATGCTATGTTTGTGTACGCAAATTCCTACGATATCTTCATCAAGATCATTGAGAATTACCCACTCTACGGTTAGATATATTTAAAAAAACTTTTAACTGTCTAGCTAGTACTTAATCATATTTATAGCTCATAGTACGATATTAACCAAGTTATTTTTGAGATGGGGTTTTCATGAAATTAAGCATAATCCACTGTCATCTATTTTCATGAGTTTTTTTTTTTTTTTTAAGGTATTAGTTCCCATCTATCTTTACCAGACACATTATTTTACTTATTTTTGTTTTAGAAAAGCATATATTGTCTAATTAACTAATTTACAATAGTTCAAATTGACTATAACAATCTTTTTTTTTTTTAGACGGCTGTACATGAATCATATTAATTTGAAAAAATATAATAAGTAATATTAAATGTTTTCACTCTTTGCCATCTATCTTAGAGATTTTTTTATTACTTAAAGAGAGAGAGAGAGAGAGAGAGAGAGACTTGGTTTCAATCAATCTTTGCTGGAAGCACGCATTAATATCAATATAACTATATTTATACATATTAATTTAAAGAACCAAAGCTCTTCCTTTCGTACTTTCCTCCATTTTTTATAATGCAGTTTTTTTCATCTTTTATTTTCCCATATTGAAATAATTTAATAACATTTCTGTTTCCATAACCTTCTCAACTACTATGTTCTTACGGTACCTCAAAGCTAATTAATTAATTTTCTATTTGTTTTACTAATGTTTTTTTTTAGGGCGTGCTCCTAGTATCTAGCAAAATTCAAAACTAATTACCATAATTAATGGCATCTCCATGTTTGCTATTGATGCACTTTTTTTAGGATTTGAGAATGGTAATGAACCATGTTGTGGGGGGTACTTTCCACCATTCATATGCTACAAGGGCAAAGGCAGTGGAGACGAAGCCTCTGCATTGTGCAATGACCGATCCAAATATGTGTTTTGGGATGCATATCATCCCACAGAGGCAGCGAATATTATCATTGCAAACGAATTGGTTGATGGAGATCAGACATTTGCGTTTCCAATCAATATTCGTCAGCTTTACAATTATAACGTCCCCAACTGACCCCCTACTCATTATTGTTGGTCGTTTTTATGAACTTATTATATTTTGAGATTAAGGCAGTAATTGTGTTTAGGATAAGTAGCTAGCTATTAAAATCAAAACAGATCGAAGAAGTGAATTATGTATTGATTCAAGCTAATAAGAGGGAAAATCAACAGTCTTTTCGTTCTTAGAGTTTTATGTCGTGGGACAAAGAGAGGGAATGCCGACTAAGTGACCCGTTATCATCATAGAGTAATGAATTTCGTTAAAAAAGAAAATGTTGTTGTAAGTTACGGCCAAAATATAAAATGGATAATGCAAGGTTTTTCTTTTCAGAAAAATAGGGAATATATATATATATATGTTAAGATAAACATTAATAGAAACATAAGGATTCTGCCAAGGCCATGCCTTTTCTTTTACGTGAGAATTAACTTAACACTATCAAATATGATGCTTATTAATATGCACACGAGAAATTAAGATTTGACTCTAGTGTCTTATTATTATCGTCCTTTTTCATGTTATATCACTAATATCATTACACACCAATTAAAATTTCATAACTATTAAAAAAAATTTTGTGATATCATTAAAAGATTATATTAATTTATTAATGTATAATGATATTATTAAAAGGCATAAAGGATGCAGAAGGGGAAAAAAAAAGATATTTGTGCCAAATCTGAGAAGTTAAGCTTATCAATATATAGCAAAAAAAATTGTGAGTTTATGATTAGCTTGACAAAACACGTAATATTCTCTTGAAGATATAACATCATTAATAAACAGGCTCAAACACAAAAAAACAATAGCTAGCTAGGTCATTAATCTATTCCACAATATGAGCTCAAATGTCAACTCTAGAGGCACAACGGTTTCTGACGCAGATATTATTATTACTCCAAACATATCAAAAAGTCAGCCCTCTCCCACCTCAAATTTCCCTTCTCATTTCAGTTAGTGGTTTGCTTTAATCAATGAATCCAATATTCAAAGAAGCTAATTCCCTATATGAATTATGCTTTTGACAATCCTCACTACTAGTATTTTCTGCACCGACGCGGCAGTTTTATCCATATATATTCTGTTCAACTGCCACCAAACTTATATACATATATATACATATACATATGAAATAAGGAGAGCCTTTTGAGAGATGTTTTCACCAAGTCTCCAATTGCAGTTAAACTTGTGGCAGATCTGAATATGGGATTACAAAAACCATAACATGCATGTATAATTTATTTGGCAATAATTATTGCAAATTTTTGGCTTCCCAATGCTTTTTGCAGTGGCACAAACAATTTGATACGCAGCAATAAGACCACGCAATGTGTATGTGTATGTGCAATTAACACATTATTTATCATGTAACGCGTTGACTTTTCTCATAGAATTTGCTATGGGCAGCACATAAGGATAGCATAATTGTCAACCAACTATGTATATATGAATTTATGAGAATGGAATCATATCCAATATCAAATAATGTTTAGTATTATTGTAAATGTGAACTTAAGTTATTAAAAATGTGAAGAAAATATAAATATAAAGATATTAAAAAACATTTTGTAAATGAGAATTCTTCATATTTATATTTACTCACAAATAAATTCACGACTTTAATAACTAAAATTTATATTCCCATGAAAGTGTTGGATACCAAACAGTTCAAATTTGATACTTTGTTTAAATTTATGTATATATATATATTTTTTTTCGTATAGTTCATGAGTCTGGTCACTGCCGAAAGGAATGGATATGGCCTCGATGACAGCGCACAGGTTATGGTCCCTGTTACTTTTAGGCTTGCAAACCAGAAACATGGGAGTTAGATGAGCTACGGATATAGCTCTAGCTGGAAACAGAGGTTTTGCACACATGCATATATAATTATACCTATATGTATATATAAATCTATATATATATATGTGCCACTGGGGCATATTGACGAGTGAATGAAGCTGAATTTTTAGAGATGTGGAAATAAAGATGGACCAGTTTTCAAAGGGGTCCATCCTCTAGTGCTAGTCCCCATCACGTGAATACTAGTTTCAAAGCAGTAGTAAATACTGGTAACTGAACTCTTTTTCAATAATAGACGCAGACATTTAAATTGCAGCTATGGGAATGGTGGAGAGAGGGATAACAATAATAATACATTAAAAAACAAAAATGATAAAAAAATAATAATAAAGAGGAGGCGCTAAAATTTAACAAGAAAAAAAATACTACTACTACAGTTTGTCAATTATTGACTAGAGTTAATTATGTCATAATATTAGACAAAATGTCAAGTTTACTTGATAATATATGTATATATGTATATACACTCATATCAAATTCTCATCAAATGTCTGTAGCAGCAAATTCTCATCAAGTAAGGCATCAATGGTGTTATTTTTAAGTGACAAATATTATATTTGTTATTAAAAAAAAAGGTGAAAAATAACATTATTCTATTTTGTGCATTACATCAATTGTTTATCATCATTATTACGTTTTGAAACTTATAAAAAAGAACTTTTAGTACTTAAATAAATTTAAAATGAAAATATTACAATGTTTACGTGAAAAAGTTAAGGCACCAATCAAGAAGAACCAAATATTAAATTTTGTGTTGATTATACATTATGGTAATTTATGATAAATTTAGCACATGGTAAATTTTACATTTAAAATAGCACTCCACTAGAGGATATTCCAAATTTAGCGGTGACACATCAATTTAACATTATATTGAAGATGATATAAGAATTTGGAGTTTAAGTGTTATACTTCATGACTTGAACTTTGGAGAGAATTCGCAACTTTTGCTTTTTAAAAATCCCTAGTTTTCATAATGCAGGTAAAGAGACAGAAAATGTTAAATAAAAAATTTACGCAACTTTGCTATGGTAATCCTACTGACCATTTGAAGCGTATGTTGCATTTAAATATTCATTCAAAAATATTTGCATTTAATGGTGTAATTTGAGCTATGTATTCAAATTAAATTTATGTCTGGATAGTTTTTCTAAAAAGAGGTTTAAAAAAAATATGAATGTGAGAAGAATTTTTAAAAGTGAAATTTAGATTTGAATTTAAGTTAAATTGTTGTGAAATAACGAAAGAATTTTGAATACACTTAACTATTTCACCACTAAACCAAGGACACATTGTATTGTATTGGAGTTAAATAATAATCATTTGGAGATTTTAAACAATGATAAAAACCATTAGAGATGTTAAAACAAGTGGACAATGCGAAATTACCAATTTTTTTTTAATTTCTTTTTTGCTGGAATTAAATGTTGTTGGATGAAGTGGCTACAAGGAACCTTCTCCTGCACAACCATAGTCCTAATGAAAGAACCGCAAGATGGGCCCTCTGAGCAGCTCAGTTATTGGTCCCCCCTGACCCTTCAGTGTAGCAAAGAATATGTAGGCAAGGCTCGCGCGAAATTGTCAATTCTTTTAATAAATAATATATTTTTTTAATTTAAAAAATAAATAGTAATTTTGATTTAAGAGTTATGTAATTTTATAATTATATCTATATTTTTTTTTAAATTTTATTTCTCTCTCTATGTCATCGTTCATAATCAAAGATCTAAATACAAATAGATCTCTTATAATATCTCCTAGAGCACAATAAGATTAAAGAAGTCTTGGAAATCTACTATATAAAAAGAGAAATCAGAGATCTGTTTTTACTTTTATGCTGCTAATTTTTCTTTTTCTTCTACGAACTTTTGTTGGGAGTTAGACTTCTCGTTTTTGTTTTTCTGAGAAATTATCTGCTTGTTTCTTGAGAAAATTTTAGGTAAAAAATTGGTAAATCAATGATTCACACACGTAAATAAATGATTTACCAATAAAATTTTAAACCTATCTACTTGTTTCCTGAGAAAATTCTGGGTGGATAATTGGTAAATCAATGATTTACACACGTTAATAAATGATTTATCAAATAAAAAATGATTTCTAAATAAATTCAACAAGATTTACACATAAGAGGTATTTTTGAAATTTTAATCATAATAAATCATTATTTACCAAAAATATACTATTTATTAAAGGTATAAAATTTTTTTATTATTTATTTTTATTTAATTTTAATTTTAACCTATTTCCTTCGTGTTCCCAAGCAGAAGGAGACAACCAAAACGCAGCCCATCAAGATCAAGCCCTTTAGATGCTGGCCCATAAATCTCTCGAGCTTTCCTTAGACAGCCCAAATATAGCTTTGCAAGTTGAAAAATGACGTTTGATCGAGGGGGATAACAGATTTGGGAAAATTATCAAGGAAAATAGGAAGTAGTTTAAAAAATAATGTTAATAAATCCTATTAAATCTACTTATTTTATACCCACGTCTACTCCCTTCCTCTCCCCTTGTAAACAGAACGTTTGCTGGTGACATGGAGATTGCTGACTGATGGGATCCTGATAGCAGCGAAATCGCGATCGTGAACCGCGATCGACCTTTCTCTCCTCCGTGGTCTATCGCTCTCTCTCTCTCTCTCTCTCTCTCTCTCTCCACAATTTCTCTTTCGGCCGTCGCGCACACTCCGCCGTTGCTGCCTCTCTCCGAATCAGTGAAATAACAATTTGGTCCGTGGTGTGTGCACCTCCAAATGGAGATTCGTCAATGGTGCTCACCACTGCTATCGGTGACCACAGCAATGGCGGCTGTGACGAAGGTGAGCTCATGCTCATCGCCCATGGTGTTGGTGGTGCTTTGGGGAAGCAAAGCTTGCCGAAGGATGAAAGTAGAGAGGGAGAAAGTAGAGAAAGAAAGATACAAGAGAGAATAGTGGAAAGGGAGTCTTGGGGAAAAATCAAGAAGGGGTAAAATTGGAAAACAATATAATAAATTTTATAATTTGATATTTGTTAATAATAGAATGAAAATATGATATTTACTAAAATTACTTTGTGAAAGTTGACATTTACTTCAATTTCCCCTTTTTACTTTACCCTTTTTTTATACTCATTTTTATCATTCATCAAATGTCACCTAACCAAACATCCTTTTCACATGTACTTGATCAACTTTAAGTCATTTTCATTCCTTGATCAACCTTAATCATTAAACACATATTAAGAAAGCAGGGGTTCAATGCAATTATGTGGTTTTTTTTTTTTTGTATGTTTTTAAATAAAAATTCTAAAGAGGTTAAGTGAGGATGATTTAACAATTTTTTCCCATATATTTTTAGTATAAATTTTAATACAAAGGATTTAGGGTGACTAATAAAAAAATGTAAAAGTCAAATATGAATTTTTTAAGGTTTAGAAAGCAAAATAAAAATGACATAAAATTTTGAAGTAGTATAGGTTAAATTAATCCTTGTAAATATTAAAAACTTTGCTTAATTTATATTTTAGCTCTCACTTTGCAAAATGTCAGATTCATGGCATATGAGTTTAATAAATGATTCACTTTTGGTCCCTTGTGATAGAAAACATTTAAAAAGGGGAGAGAGAGAGAGAGAGAGAGAGAGATAAAAAGAAACACGAATGGAGGCTAACTTGATAAATTGAATTATGGATGGTTAATCTATACCACAACTTTGGATCAATTGCGTCAAAATTCTTTTTTTTAGTTCAATTTGCTTAATTAATCCGCTACGCAACATCCATCTTATAAAAAAGAATTTTGTTAATACTGTGATATTTTAAGTTTTATAGGTAAAATAAGGTAAAAAAAAAAATATTTTTCCAGGGTTAAAATTTAAATCAACCGTAGAAGATTTGTGAAGAGTGGATCGAAGAAAAGAAAAGAAAAGAAAAGAAAAGAAAAGAAAAGAAAAGGGGGCTCCATGTGAGTGGTTAAATCCACGTAATACAAATCCTCTATAAAGCCTGTTGATTCCCGCTTTGCATTTGTTTGGAGGGAAAATAAACACATCAATCTTCACGTTCTTGGTCTCAGAGATAAGCAGAACTAGTTGGCTCCACATTTGTGGTTCATATTTTAGGACAAGTAAATCCAATTTAAAACGTGCCGCACAGACACACACATATATATATATATATATTGCTGATTAAATTTGGATATTTTTTTGACTGCTAAACGTGGCATATAGTTGGCCCCAAACCACTCTGGTTGGCTGCTTACCATACAATTACAAACACACTGCATTCCCCCAGATTACATTTAACTTTACCATCATAGTTGCAAACATGATTTAACAATAATTTTACATCTGATTATATTAAATGATATAAGATTTGAATATTCATCTCAAAAAACAAAAAAGAAAAAGAAAAAAACCTCTAAAACTAATTTACCATATTTCCAAAACTGACTTCCACTTTTCTCTGCTGCATAAATTAGAATAATGAGTGCTGATTTGAAAATGTTTCGATCAAGTAGATATTTCTATCCTTAAAGTTTTAGTACTAAAATAGTGAAGGCACCATTTTTGCCAAGAGACCACGTACATAGATATAATTTTGAAACTATCTAGATTCCGAGGTACATATGTAATTCCACCAACTCAAAGCAACCGCCAAAAGCGACAAAGAAACAGAAATATAATATAATACAATATAATATAATTGAGGTCCAAAATAATCCTTTCCTAGAATTGTCATGTATGGCTATAATTTTTGCACTTGGGAGCCAAACTAAACTCTCTACCAAGTTCTAACCATACGCCAGTTCTAAACCACACCAGATTGATCAGACACATTTCACCATTCCCATTTGTTCTCGTGAACCATAGAAACGACAGTGAATTTAACTCATTCATGGCGGTTCTAAGCCTCCAAACCGTCAGGTTCACCCCACAACACCTCGCATTACGTTACAGACCGAACAGACCAAGTTACAACATTCGATGTAGGATTGCCGAGCCATCGGGAGAGCCGGCGCCGTTCGGGGAGAAGACCAAGTACAACGATGGATTCTTCGAGAAGGCGTTCATGACGCTCTTCGCCCGCAAGATGGAGAAGTTCGCAGCCCCGGCGAACGCGAAAAAAGGATTGTGGGAGTATGACTACGAGAGCTTTGTGGATGTGTCAAAAAGAGTGATGCAAGGAAGGTCTCGCATGAAACAACAAGAAGTGGTTAGAGAAGTGCTCTTGTCAATGCTGCCTCCAGGTGCGCCTGCTCAGGTGGCTATTAGTTTTTAAATTTTTTCAATCTTGATTTTCATTTTTTTCCCTTAGTACGAATGAAATTAAATGTTATTATTAGCAACATTATTTGAGCTATAGTTACTTAAAATTGGAACTAAATATTTGCTATCTTGCATTGTGTGTGTCTCGAGTTAGTTATTGAAGTCTTGGATTAGGTTACTCGATTTGTTTGTCCCACGTAATTAGTAGGTTTGTTGTGTTTTCTTTTATCTACATGCCAGTCATAACCATTTATTTTATTCATGTTCTGTTTAGAGGAGTTGCTTATAATTGCTTATAAATGGTAGGTCCAGGGAGATTAATTATCTCCTTGAAAGAATTGAGTGTGCGGAAGCGTTTGCAAATAAGGGGTTGTTCTGGGAATTTTCTTTACATTCTGTTTGGCAAGTGAGAAAGTGAGAGAAAAAACAGTCTGTACTTTATCTTTCATTGATTTAATGGAGTTATCTCAAGGAAGACCTAAAGTAGACATGGGACATGTTTTCAGAACTACTATAAATCTCTTGTGTTGATACTTGATTCATTTTTCATGATTATGTAATTCGTTCTTGATCTAATTGAATAGTTCTGTATTCAATTAGTTTAACAAGGAATCATTCTTGATCAAAACATAGACAATATGTTTAGGGTGGGTTAAATGGTGACTAACTTAGAGCCTTTGCAGTTCAGAAAACTATTTCCACCAACAAAGTGGGCTGCAGAGTTCAATGCTGCTTTGACAGTCCCCTTCTTCCACTGGCTAGTTGGACCTTCAGAGGTGATCAATACTTTCTCAATTTCTCTTAATCTTTCTCATCTAGTTATACATTTATATATATATATGTCTTCTATCCAACAGTCATATAATTCGGTAAATGTAACTTTATATTTAGATACATAGAATTATTAGTTCAATTATACGTAATTTTCTATAAATTCTATGTAACATGATATTACTTGAAGCTACTAATGCAAGTGTCATATAACATAGAAAAATATTATTTTAAAATCAACACATAGTTATATTAACATATATGTATATACAAGTCACAAGTACTATTCTATAGGGGTGCCGAATATGATACTAGTCATGTGTGTATATATATATACACGTGTGTGTGAATGCTCTCAAATCTAGTACTATGTGTAATCTAATAATATCATGAATGTAAATTTCAATTACTAGAAATATGAATTTAATAACATAAATTGTAAATATGGAAATGTTGAAAAACATCTTGTAAATGTGAAATCTATATGTTTGTATTTCTTTGTACATAAGTTCACGTTTTTGTAAACTAAAGTTCATATTTACGTTAGTGTATTAAATTAAATTTGATATCAAATTTGAGACTTTGTGTATATATCTACATATGTACGTACGTATTTCCTTTAGTTACACTTTATCATAAAAATAAAGGATTGCATACTTTTGCACCTTAATTCAGGTTATAGAAGTTGAGGTGAATGGAGAGAAGCAAAGAAGTGGAGTCCATATAAAGAAGTGCAGGTAAACTAATATTTCACATTAAAATCGAAACAGAGTAACAAGATTAGAAGAAAGTTTTAACATGTGTTCTAAAATTCTAAAACTTGTGATTCTTCTTCACTAAGGTACCTGGAGAACAGCGGCTGTGTTGGAATGTGCGTGAACATGTGCAAGATTCCAACCCAAGATTTCTTCACTAACGAGTTTGGACTCCCATTAACCATGATACCAAGTATGTTTGTAGCTCTCTTGGTGAATTTCTGAGCTTGTTTATCGTTTAAATGACTAAATCACTGTTAAAACGTCAAAATAGACGTCACTTAGTAGTTATTCTAGTTAACTTTGCTTCATTTAACGTTGTATGTCCAATCTTTCTATTTAGTCATGTGCAGCGTAGCCGCCTTAATTCTCGTGGTATATCGGGAACTTTTAGGATAACCGTTTTGTGTAGAGAAAAACAGAGACACTAAGAGAAGAATTTTGAGTGAAACTACTCAGCTAACATACAGATATAATTTTCACGTTGAGATTGAAACCACTATAAAGACTTTGCGCTCGCTTTGTTTAGTTTTGTTCTTCTTCTCGTTTTCTTGTTGCTGTCGAATAATGAGGACTAGGGCTTTTAACTCCAAACGCTCATCCACAGATTTTGAAGACATGAGTTGTGAGATGGTGTACGGCCAAGTTCCGCCGCCGTTTGAAGAGGATGAAGTGTCTAAACAGCCATGTTTTTCTGAAATATGTAAGTTTGTACAATTAATTATCTCTCATATGAGAAAATAATGTCCATATTCTCATTACTAAACCGAACCGTTATCATCTGCAGGCTCTATGGCGGATCGTAGCTCCAGTGTGTGTCATAAATTACAAGCTTGAGACGTTACTCTTTTTTCGGCTCAACCATTGTAATTCCACCTTGTACATCTCAACCATGGTACAGGCATTGCTCTTTATTCACTTGCTTTGTATATACGGTCAGATTAATAAAATGGCGCGGTATGTCACCCCTCTACAAAGGCAGGATCTCAAATTCTTGGATATTCAAACAGCAGCAGTGTACAATGTTTGTGAATTGTGATGGCCTTAGCCAATGCCTTATTTTCGAAGGCTTGAATTGCTACTTTGAAAAACTAGTTATACACCCGCGAATTTGATTCGGATATTATACATTTGATACTTTACCATATGATATATCCCAGGAAAATTGGTTGATCTTGCAGAGCTGCAACCAAGTAATTTGATTCTGATTTAGCTATGCAGACATGGCTGCTCTTAGTTTTTTGCCCATTGTCGACTGATGTCACTGTTATTATAGGAAATATGTCGAGTGTACAATTGAGTATGAATTGGTGTGTAATTGTTCATAGTTTAGGTTCTAGTGGGGGCTTTTTTATTTTTTTTTATTTTTTTGGGTGCTTGATTTATGGGTCATGTGAAAGACCGTGAACTCTTCTCCATAGATTTTAAATCCTCACTAACACACCAAAAGACTTTTCTATGAAAATCAAGTAACTAACTAAGGACATTCATTTGATTCAATCAATGATAAAACCAATCAATTTAATCCAATTCAATTTATTTTTTATAAATAATCGACCTTTGGATTAAGTATCAATTCTTAAAAAACCAATTTAAGTTGGATTAGATGTATTTTTTACCTTCAAAATATCCAATCTAATCTAACTTATATATATATTAACTGTGAAAAATATATAAACAATAGTTATACTTTGTAAAATTAGTCTAAAAATTAGTGTCGATTTTTTAATATACCTTCACATATCAAATAAGATTTCAAAACTGACATGTTATGATAATAATTTAAACAAAATTATTTTATCTTATTTTCTAATTCCCTAATGTATTATGATACATTTTCACATGTTTTGTAATTCTTACATGTTTGTTTTAAAGTTAAGTATTTTAATGATATTCTTACATGTTTGTTTTAAAGTTAAGTATTTTAATGATATATGATAAATTTCAAACCAATCAATTCAATCCAATCCAAACTGACCTTAAATGGATTGGATTGAATGTTATATTTTTCAATGGATTTAATTGAATGAGTTTTTCAAAACCGATATTCAATTGGATCAGATATTGTATATCTAAAATAGGATGGGTTCTATTCAATGAACACCCTTATAATCAATTGATACTTTTGTATTAAATCAATAACTATTTTTAACCTTATTTGAAAGAATTAAAAAGGAAAATCTATTGCTAGCAATATTATATATACTAGAGTTATGTATAAAATATGTTAGATTATTCATCTAATAAAAGACAGGTAGTGTCATACTGACTTTTTTGGATGGGGCCCATCCATAAAAGATAGGAATTACATGGGCCCATCTTCTACTAGGTAGAGTAGGGTGCGATTTGAGTAGGGTTGTTTTTTTTTTTTTTTTAAATACACAAGCCTAGAATAATGAAGGCTTGGTCCAAATCTTTCGTGCGTTTGAAATTGCAAAACAGGGAAAATAGCTTAACTCCACTCTACTTCCTTGTCCAAAGAAAACTCTCCATTAAATACTGAAATTTCAGGTTTCTAACCTATATAACATGATTTGAACAGGGTGTTATAGTGTTGCAAAGGGCTGCCGCTAACTACGGTTTCCTTAAACTTTTGTTGACAAATAAAAAAGAGGATCAGCGGACTAGCACAACTGAGACAAAGTCCATCAACAAATAGTCACCAAACCGGCGCGCCTAATGACGCATGACTTCAATTATTGATTTATTAAAAGTAAAGACTCTAAGTAAAACTTCTTTTTTTATTATATCACTACTATCGATAGTGGTTTTTCTAAACTTATTATGTGTTTGGTACGTACATAGATTAACATTGAGTTTTTTAAAGTTAAATTTGTTAGATTTTTAGAAAATTAACTAAAATTTTTATTTATTTTTTAGAAAAAAAACAAATAAATTGAGTTTTTCAGGTTGAAATTTTTGTTTCAAACATCTTATTAGACTCGTATAGGTTCCTTGAAATTGTCTTATATATATGTAAAAAGTCATATAATTTTCAATGGTCGGGCCAGAGTATATAGACTTGACCATATTGAGTCTCCTGAGAACCAAAGAACCAATTTCAAATTCTTTGTCAAAAGATTTCCAACACGAAGGTTAAGTCAAACTAGATTGAACTAACAACAAGACCTGCATTGCATAAGTCAGTCCTCTGTGGTGGAGTCACGTGAGAGGAAACCGACTGCTTGCAACTCTTAGCCTGCCTTTGGACTGTTTGAGAAATCAAAAGTCAGTAAGAAAAATCAAAAAGCGAGTAACTTTAAACTATTTCAGTAAGAAAATTCTGCCATTCAGTCAACAATTCTGGCGAAAATCTGTAGTTTTATAGGAAGCTGTGTATGACATCTGAGAGCAGAAGTATATATTCTTGGTGGTTGTATTTTCTACCAAATTAAAACATCTGAACTACAAGACGTCTCCATATTTTGAGATGTATGGACATCTTATTTTTAAGTTAATTAAAGATTTATGCCATGCGATAAAACATAACAAAAAAAAATTAACGAATAAGATCGTTTTTAAGGCTCGTTTAATGACTGAGATTTGACTACACATACATTCTAAAAAATAGGATGTACACTAAATGTTTGACTTTTGATGGTGGCATATTCTTATTTAAATTTAATTTAACCCAAATTAAATTATTTATATAAATCAAGCTTGAATTTTACTTAATAGGTCTCATTTTAATAATTTTAATATTTATTTTCATTATTTCAATATAATTTTTAATACAAATTTGAATTAAACTTTTATATACCAAATGTTTAACTTTAGTTTTAACTTAGTCTATTTTAAACAAAACTCAAACTAAATTGATCATTTAAACAATTGCTAGCTTGATTTAGTTTGTACTTTTTTTTTTTCTAAAAAGTTAACAAAAATTATTACTACTTTTTGAAAAGTTATTTAACTTTTTTAAACTAAACAAAACTAAACCATTGTTCTAAATAATCCCTAAATTGTGAAGCCTAATTACCAACTAATACAACGTGTGTATCAAACTTTATATATGAGTAGTGTTGTTTTTGAGGTTAATTAGAGATGTAGATGTGCAATTTTTTTTTCCCTCCCATCATGTATCATCCGTTTGTTTGACACATTCAATTTTAAAAAATAAAAAATTTTTCATTTCAAAAAAAAAAATGAACATTCTTAAATTTCAGTATCAAAACATCTAAAATTTTTCATTTTCAAAAAATGGAAAAAGAGCTCTCTAAACATAAAAAGTTTTTACTTACCCAAACAATTTTTCACTTTTAAAAAAAATTCCAAACAACTTTTTATTTTTCATATCTAAAAATTTTTCATTTTTCAAAAAAAAAACTCTCTCATTCAAACGAAGACTTGTTGATCATCGTCATAAATTATAATAACAGTTGAAATAGACATAATTTTCATATTTATGGGTGAACTATTTTAAATTTTATATATATTTTTCCTTTTTATTATTTTATTATTCTCCTTAATATAATACAATATAATATAATATGAAGACGTCTAATTTTCAGCAATCTAGTCATTTAATGTAAATCAAGAATTTACGGACAATCAACCGTGACCGAGTGTTTGGGGGTGGCTGACTCTGTTTTTCACGTGATCATGGAATTAGTCCTGTTTCTTACCATGCATTGGCTAGTCCTCCCACAATAATCATAGCCTGTGCCATAGGAATTCCAGGTGTCCACATCACTGGCCTGCAAAATTCTTCCTACTTTCGAAAGTGTCCCAAGAAAGAAAGAAAGAAAGAAAGAAAGAAAAGAAAGATCCGAGGCTTGTTTTTTTCTTTAAGGTCCACTTTCAATAATAAAACGCACCTCTATTTCTTCGCAAAGGACGTCCCACCAAAAATATTGTGAAATCCTTGACCAACCATGTGAGACTGTTATAAGTTGTTGCCATAACCCAATCACGTGAAACTATGGTATTATAGTTGAAGTTTTTAGGCTTTTTAACTAATAATAGCTCATACCATTCATGCAAAGTTATTATTGACAAACACCCCCCACCTCTTCTTTTTCTTCTTCTTTTCCCCCACTATAAGCTTCAAAGTCCTTCTTTTATACTTTTTATTCTATTTTTCTATTCTTAGTTTTTCTCCTTTACGGCCCATGTGATTCCTTTACCCAAGTATCCGTGACTTTGCAAGGATACACAAGACAAAATACACTACTACGCCTTAAATTGTGGTATCCAATGTTTCTAAAGTCTAAAAACCATGCCTAACACCAAATTTCTCTCACGTAGATTACGCATATTAAGATGTAATGACTTTTTAGGATGATTTAACAGTGAAAATACTCTTCCCCCAAAAACTGCCAAAAATCCCGAAAAAAAAATTGCTACAATCTTAAAAATATAATATATGTATTACTATTTCTTTAATAATTTTAATTTCTTGTGTCCTTCTGTTTGTTTGTCACGACTTTTCCCCATATCAAAAGAAATGGATAAAGTCGCAAAATCTTTGCTTGTTGTCCCCACAACTTACTCGTCTGATTTGCCGCAGTTGATCCCGTGACTTGTATGACTCTCTCTCTCTTTCTCTCTCTCTCTCTCTCCTCTATTTTTTGGCCCACTTCTTAACGACCAACGAACCGATCTCAACTTCTTGTCCTATAAATAGAGGCGACACAAATCATTCTAAATACTAAAAAGCATCATAAGCTTTGTAGTTTGTAGTGTGTCAAGCTAGCCTAAAAAACAAAAAAAAACAAAAGAAATGTATCTCCCGCTTAAATTCTCCTTAATGATTCAAACTCTATTTTTAGTTCTTTGCTCTTTCTCTTTATGTTGTCGTGCTTTCACTTCTAAGGATTACTCCACCGCCCTTGAGAAATCCATCCTTTTCTTTGAAGGGCAGCGGTCGGGGAAGTTGCCGTCGGATCAGAGGCTAACATGGAGGGGTGACTCTGGCTTGTCTGATGGCTCATCTGATCATGTATAATTATGTCCTTGAATGCATGTTTTATGGTCATTTTTGTACTTGAGAAAAATGATGCTAATTGAACCGGTTTCGTGTTACTTGTTTTGTGTGAATTTTAGGTGGACTTGACTGGTGGCTACTATGATGCTGGAGATAATGTCAAGTTTGGATTGCCAATGGCCTTCACCACTACGTTATTGTCATGGAGTGTTATCGAATTCGGCGAGGAAATGGGCAACCAGATTGAGCACGCCAGAGCCGCAGTTCGCTGGGGGGCGGATTATCTTCTAAAAGCATCCACCGCCACCCCAGGAACCTTATACGTCCAAGTAAGCTAAAACAATGCTAAATAAATTAATAAGTTGCAGCCTATGAAAATAGGAAGGAAAAGGCTAAAATCTTATTAAAACTCAGTTTCAAACCACGTGAAAGACGTTAAGGTTTGCTGCTTTTATCATGTTGGTGCAGGTGGGAGATCCAAATATGGATCACAAGTGCTGGGAGAGGCCTGAAGATATGGACACGCCACGGAATGTTTATAAGGTCTCGACGCAGAGTCCGGGATCCGACGTGGCTGCAGAGACTGCTGCTGCATTGGCTGCAGCTTCAATAGTGTTCAAGAACTCTGACCCTTCCTACTCCAGAAAATTGCTTCAAACAGCCATGAAAGTGAGACATGACCCTCACAAAAAGTTCATTGTTTTAGAAATTTTGCAATTTATATCGTTGACTTCATTGACAAGAAAGCTTCAATGTGACTTCACAGGTCTTTGATTTCGCGGATAGGTATAGAGGTTCTTATAGTGATTCTCTCAAATCAGTGGTCTGCCCATTTTACTGTTCCTACTCTGGATATCAGGTAAGCTAATTATACAGGTAGTTATTCCTTTATTAGCAGATACACACAAAATTTATAGTAGCTTATTCTCAACGTGCGAGTTATTTCACTTTCAGTCACTATAAATTTTCACTATTATCACTTTATAACATTTTTTATCTTCGTAACCATCCTAATCATTTTGTTACTTTTCTTATTTTCTTTTACTATCTTATCATTTTCTGTCTCTCACTTACTCTTATATTTTTCCTTATTTTTGACTTTATCTTCCTTTACTATCTTATCATTTCCTGTCTCCTATTTACTCTTATCTTTTTCCTCGTTTTTTTGACCATTTCCTACTTTCTTATCCACCAAAATATTCTCCACCCACTTCCCCTTTCTTTCTCGTAAAGTATAGAGGTTCTTTTAGTGATTCTCTCAATTCAGTAGTCTGCCCATTTTACTGCCCCTACCCCGGATATCAGGTAAGCTAATTATACAGGTAGTTATTTCTTTATTAGCAGATACACACAAAATTTATAGTGGCTTCTTCTCAATGTGGGTATTACGCCGCTTTCAGCCACCGCAGATTTTCACTATTATGAAAAAGAAGTGTGCTCACTCTGCATCAGGCCATAATTACGCTCAACACAATACGCTCACATCATCGGCTTCTTGCTTTGTTGTTCATTTCATCAAGGTTACTGATAAATTCCGCTTCTTCTATTAGGATGAGCTTCTCTGGGGCGCATCGTGGATTCATCGAGCCTCACAGGATGCTTCATACATGGATTATATCAAGTCCAATGGCCATGTAATGGGCGCTTATGATGACAACTACTCGTTCAGCTGGGACGACAAGCGACCCGGAACCAAAGTTCTCCTTTCCAAGGTTTCCTTCTCAAACTTTTCCTCGTCTCCTGCAAAATCTTAGAGATCACTAAAACAAACATTTGACAACTTTTTTTTATTTGGATTCCCCAGGACTTCTTTGAGAAAAAGACTCAGGAATTCCAGCCATACAAATCTCACTCAGATAACTACATATGCTCCCTAATTCCCGGAACATCCAATTTCCAAGCCCAATATACCCCAGGTATGCAATATTATACTTGTTTTGACTCGGCTTCCAAACTTTAAAATGAAAAATATGCAGCCATACTGGTTTAGCTGCTTCACTAAATGATTGTGACAATATATTATGCTATGATTAAGCGCCCTAATACGTTTTAACGAGAACAATAAAATAAAACAAAAATAAGAAAGTACGCACTAGGTTAATAATAGTTCAACATTGGCATAGGAGTTTTGTTTACTTTACCATTATTAAAAAAAAAAAAAAAGATTACAAGATAATCACACGTCGCACATCTTGCTTGATTTTCATATTTGGTGTCCTGTGTCCAACCAATATAAGTTAAATTACGAATACCTAATATAATTATTTTACAGGAGGACTTCTCTACAAGGCAAGTGAGAGCAATCTTCAATACGTCACTTCTTCAGCTCTCCTCCTCCTCACATATGCCAAGTACCTCAAACAGAACGGAGGAATCGCAACTTGCGGAGGCTCGACCCTCACAGCGGAAAAACTAATCTCACAGGCAAAGAGACAGGTTGACTACATTCTAGGCGACAATCCAGCAAAGATGTCTTACATGGTGGGGTTTGGGGGGAGATTTCCGCAGCATGTGCACCATCGGGGCTCCTCTGTGCCGTCAATTCATGCACACCCCGACCGCATTCCTTGCAACGATGGGTTCCGTTACCTCTATTCTAGCTCTCCGAATCCGAATGTCCTTGTTGGGGCTATAGTTGGTGGCCCTGATAGCCGTGATAATTTTGCCGATGATCGGAACAACTACCAGCAATCTGAGCCTGCTACTTACATCAACGCGCCCTTTGTCGGTGCCTTGGCTTACTTCTCAGCCCAAACTTAGCAATATTGGCGCCAAGCATGAGGATCAGTAACAATATTACGTAGAATTTGGTATAAGATGTAGTGGGTTTGAAGTGAAATATGTATCCTCTTTCCCATAAAAGCTGCATCTAAGTTAAGAGTGAATGAAAAGCTTTTAGTATCTTTTGGCCTTCAACATGCAAATTCATTCTAGTTTTTTTCCTTCTTATACATAATCCATTAATAGATAATTGAGCCTACGTAGAGAGGCTAACCAAATTAAAGAAATCTTAACATGAGTTGGGCTCCACGACCTTCCATAGGGCGGGTCCACCCTAATCTCATTTGGTAGGTGGGACCCATCTATGTGTGTGCGCCAAGCGAGCTCTCTGATGCCATGATGAAAATGCCATGTAGAATTTTTCATTACATGCAGAGTATCATAAAGACAAATGCTGCAAATTCACAAATGGCCAAGTTTTTGTCTAAACACAGAATCAGTCAATCAGTTTCACATGTCCATGAGATAGTTGCACATGAATGAGAGGGCAGCGAAGCCAGAGGAAGTTATGATAAATAGTTCAAACTGCTGTACTACTGATGTTGTGGTGTCCAAATGATGAACAAGAAAAGATACATCCGAACCATATGTTTGGCCACGAAGAAATCCCAATTCTCTTCGAAGTTACGTAGACTTAGCACCACTAGTTCATATGAATGTTGTTTCTGAACAGCATTGGATTCAATTTTGTAAAAAAAACAACAAATCGTACCCATGCCTAACTAGCTTATGAAGCCGTGGACCATTTTCAGTTGATTTTAACATAAAATATGAAGCATAGTAACCGTAAATTCAAGTTAAAATGAGCTTTTAGCAATCAAACTGTAAAACAGCTAATCAAGATCTCTAATTTGCATAATTAGAGCATAACTAACCAGCAAGGCAAGATTTTTCAAGGGAAAGTCATTGGGGTAGGTATTTGCTTTTGTTTTTTATTTAGCCTGTTGGGTACCTCCTTTGAATTCACTTTTGATTTTTCTATTAAATTTTTTTTATATTGTTTCTTGTCATAAAAATTTAAATTTACTATTTAAATTATACATTTGAACTTACAATTCAAATGGAGACTGTATCTTTTTATACATTTCTAGATCCAGACTAAATGCAATTTCGGTTTTTAATTTTGGAAAAGTGAAGAAATTATTTGAAAGAAAATCTTGCAACTAAAGCTTTTCTAAAATGAGCAATTTCTTGTATGTTATTACTGTTGATGGTAGGAATATTTCATCAGCCAATCACAAATTCTCATTTGAATTCTGAAACTCAATAATCATAACATTATGTTTTATTCAGTCTTATATATCAATCTCTTATCAATTTTAAAATTAAGGATTTTGGGGGTTTTTTCCAAACAAATTTTCTAAATTTTTTTTTGTCTTCTTTCTCTAATTTCACTGTTTACTTTTTCAAATCTTTCTTTTCTATTTTGAAAAAACTGAAGCATTAAACATTTTTAATTTTATTAATAAAATTTTGCATAAAATATCAAAAAAAAAAGATTTATATTGTTATTTTTTTTAAATAAATTACAAAATTTTATACTTTTTTACTCCATCCACTTCATTTTCATCGGTTGCACATTTCGAAAAGCCATTTTAACTACAATTACTAAAACACTGTCTACAATTATCTCTCAAACAGCTCTATTTATATTATCAATACACCACCAACGATGGTATTTTGCCCTTCTAAGGCTCCGAGTTGCTAGTTTAACTCTTCATTCAATCAAAAAAGTAAATAAAATTAAAATTAAAATAAAGGGGAGGGAAAGGCTCGAGTTTCAACTCCCTTGAATTCTTCCAATCAACAATACCACCTAAAATAGACTTATTTGCATGGGTTGTTCTTGAATTTTTCAAAATTTGATAATTTAGTCTTTAATTTTCTTTTCTTGACAATCAATTCTCTGAGTTTATAATTTCTAATAATTCAATTTTTTTATTTAAATCAATTAAAATTAAGACAATTTTTGACACAATATATATTATAGTCTAAGAAGGATATTATTAATCATTTTTCCTTAATTTGAATACAAATTTTTTTAAAAAATTTATGTTTAAATTTGAGTATAATTTAATTAAGTTAAAGATTTCAAATGAAATGTATTGAAAATAAATAAAAATGATCAACAATACTTCTTTTAGACTATAATATACAAGTTATTGAACAAAAAAGGCAAAATTATCAAAAATTATAAATTTAGAGAGTTCAAAAAAAAAAGTTTTGAGACTAAATTATCAAATTTAAAAAGTTTAAAGGGCATTTGTACAAATAAGTTCCTGAAAATATTCTAACAATATGACATATTATTTTACACCATCAGCTAATTATATTTTAACTATTAAATTATTTTTTTAACGATTAACTATATGAATGTTATTATTTAAAAATTAATCTACCAACTAAAATAATTGTTTTATTTCTAAATGAAACCCGTGTAGAACAACAGTTCAAATCTAAAAAATTCAAAATCTATTTTTATATATTTTTTATCATTATTAGTTTTACTATATATAATTATTATTATTATTATTTTATAATTTAAATTTTAAAAATCCATAATCTTATATATATAAATTCAAATAAATATATATTTTTTTAAATTAAATAAAACATCAAAATAAGTGAAATAAATTTCATAGATATTATTTTCAAACAGATTTCAACCTTTTTAAATATTTTTAATTTTAATAATTCAAACATTTCCCTAAACATACATTTTAATTTAATTCATCACAAACTCAAATTTTACCATACAATACTCCAAGCGAGTGCGTAGTTTAAAAAAAAAAAAAATTTGTCAATCACTTCCCTTTCACAAGTCCGGTTCATTTGCAGGCATTTTCCTAAAATTTTAATAAAATTACAATTCCACCCACAACAACAGGTAAAACAGGTAATTAAATAAAAACCATAACCCTGTTTCCGTAAATTCACCAAGATTACAACATTCCAAAGTCGCGTCGGTCGATTACGTTTTGGAGTTTCATCTGGACCCGGTCCCCAACCCAAAACACGAAACACAAAAGCCTCTTATCCCCCGTCTCCAACAAACGAGAATCGAAGTCCTCAATAAACCCATTTTTCTTCTTCGAAGAATCGCAATTTAGGATTGCAGATCTGAGATTGGCCTGATCTTCAGATCTGAATCGAAGCTTCAACCATGGCGATCGCCGCTCGATCTCTCCTCGTCTTCGTCTCCATTTCCATGGCGTTTTTCTCCCTCTGTTTTGCGGAAATCCGATTCAGCGAGATCAGAAACGACGACCGGCCGATCATCCCCTTGGACGAGTTCGGATTCACTCCCAAAGGTCGCCTCGAGCTCAAAGTCTCCGCGATCTCTCTCTCGCCGGAGAAGTCCGGCTCCGACCTCTCCAATGTTGGCTTCTTCCTCTGCACCAGGGAGTCGTGGATCCACGTCTATCAGCAGCTCGAGGATCGGGAGATCGAGTGCGCGCTCAGATCGCAGTTGGTGAAGAGAGTCGTCACCTTCAGCTCGCTTGACAAAGCCTTAGGCCAGAAGATGATCGACACGGTGTTTAACGAGACCGACGCCGATCAATTCACGCTCCTCTTCGCGAATTGCCTCCAGGGAGTGAAGGTCTCCATGGATGTTCGGTCGGCTATGTACAATCTCGACGGGAAGAACAACGTCCTTGATTACCTCTCCGCCGGCAAAGCCGTCCTGCCTAGGGTTTACTTCTTCTTCTCCTTGATATACTTCGCTCTCGCCGGAATCTGGATTTATGTGCTCTACAAGAAACGCCTTACTGTTTTCCGAATCCATTTCTTCATGCTCGGCGTCGTGATCCTCAAGGCGCTGAACCTCCTCTGCGAGGCCGAGGACAAGTCGTACATCAAGCGCACCGGGAGCGCCCACGGCTGGGACGTCCTGTTCTACATATTCAGCTTCCTGAAAGGAATTACGCTCTTCACTTTGATCGTCTTAATCGGCACCGGCTGGTCCTTCCTGAAGCCGTACTTACAGGATAAGGAAAAGAAGGTCTTGATGATCGTAATTCCTCTTCAGGTCGTCGCCAACATCGCTCAGATTGTGATTGACGAGAACGGCCCCTATGGACACGACTGGTTCACGTGGAAGCAGGTCTTCTTGCTTGTCGACGTCATCTGCTGCTGCGCCGTTCTGTTCCCGATCGTCTGGTCGATCAAGAACCTACGCGAGGCGGCCAAAACCGATGGCAAGGCTGCCGTCAATCTGATGAAGCTGACGCTGTTCAGGCAGTACTACATTGTGGTCATCTGTTACATTTACTTCACCCGTGTTGTGTTCTTCGCGCTCGAGACCATCACCTCGTACCGTTATCTCTGGACAAGCGTGGTGGCATCGGAGCTGGCCACGCTCGCTTTCTACGTGTTTACTGGTTACAAGTTCAAGCCCGAGGCGCACAACCCTTACTTTGTGATCGATGACGAGGAAGAAGAGGCTGCCGCTGAAGCGTTGAAGCTTGAGGACGAGTTCGAATTGTAATTTGCCTCAGACATGGCGGTGCAGCCCCTGAAATCGGGGCTGTTGAGGTAGAATTTTCAACAATCATAAATGAATCGATTTCGATCCGACTGTTATAGGCAAAATTGAGTTAGAATTTGTGCTATGGTTTCTTTATTATTGTGCCGACTTTACCTTGCTTGTTAGTTTTTGAATTAGTAGGACAGTCTCATACACATATTGCATTTCTGCGAATTAGATACCCTTTGTTGATGTCTGTGAATTGGATAGTATGTGTAAGTACTGATACTTAATAATTCGCATTCATCTTTGGCATAAAGCTGTGCTTTTTTATATGTTTTTTAACTCGGAATTCAGATGCTTACTAATAAAGCATCTATTAGTAATTCATTGCCAGTTCTATTAGCTTTCATTTGAGGCATTGATAGTAATTGTTCTTGTTAGAACCTAAAGACTTAATGCATATTAATTATAGTAGATTTGCATATCCATTCTGATTAAGTAAAACTAATCTCTCTGGTCATTGGAAAATCATAGGAGTGATTAGTTATGATCATAGAAATCATGGAAACAGGATAAAAATTTAGTTCCTTTGCTAGAAATGTGATCTTTATTTAGTGAAAAGAAGATTTATCAGTCGTTCAAATGTTGTCTTAGAAATATTTCCTTAACTGGTTAGAGCATGTTTTTGGCAGCTCTTGATTCTATGCGTCCCTTGAGAATTCTTTACTCTTTTCAGTTCTTCTAAACGATTGGTAAGTTTTGCAGAAACTGTAAAATACACAGAGTAGCCAGCAAATTTAACCAAGATAAGAATAAAAAATAAAAGCTAAAAAAAAAAAATCCTAAAACAGAAATCGTCTATTCTAATATTCAGTTTTGGGATTATTGGGAAAAGAATCATCGGCGTACTCTGACCTTCTTTTAGTCATATTAGGTTTGGGTTGCATTTATTTTGCATCTTCTTACACTATTCACAAGTTAGTCCGATCCTAGTCTCATTGCCCCGGGTACTGCCTTACCTAGTATCTAGTATTATTCTTTTATTTTGTCCACTTTCTTTACCTATCATCTTGTGCCAATTAGGTGGTACATACGTTACCGAGTATTTTAATAAAGAAGGCTGAAAGCAAAAATTTGCTTGTTATTGCCTTACCTAGTATCTCGTATTATTCTTTAATTTTGTCCACTTTCTTTACCTATCATCTTGTGCCAGTTATGTGGCACATAGGTTACTGAGTCTGTTAATGACGAAGGCTGAAAGCAAACAATTACCTGCTCCGTTTACTTGGTTATCGTAGAACAAGAATTGCACTTGACTTTTATTATTATTATTACAATTATTGTTATTTTATACATCTGATTCGAAGCAAAAGCTTGTTGGTTAATGGTTGCCGAGGTCTTGGTGTGTGAAAATAGTTTAGACTGATTTTCTTCTGAACAGATTATCCTATGTTTCTTTCTATAGCTTAAAATCTTCAGATAGTCTGCCCCTGTTGCTGGATTGAGAGGTTGATGCAACAATGAATTGGATTTGAGTACTCTGATATAAATATAGATTGGACACTGGTGTTCTTAAATTAGTTAATAGATGGGTATGAAAAATATATACTAGTATTATCAATATTTTCTTAATTCTTTGATTTCAAGCGAAGTGCATCATGCTCATTTTAATGTAATTTATTTAAATACCGTTGCATCACGTCTGTTATCATTACTATTCCACCACTCGCATTCTAAACTATTCTTATCCAAGCTTGTTTATCGCCGAGTCCATCCGTCCAGCAAACAGGGTTAAAATCATTGGAGGAAAAAAAAAAAAAAAGTGGGGTGAGATTTTGGGAGAGATTGCGAGTTTGATCCGTTTAATCAAAAAAAAGAAAAAGAAAAAGAAAACAAGAAAACAACACTAAAGAATAACACAAGAGTGAAAAATGGGATTCAGGGTGATTGCAGGTGTTATTTTGTGATAATCCACACTTAACTTCATTATAAGGTCAAGATTTAAAAAAAAAAAAAAAAGTCAGGAAGATAATCAATCAAAGCATCTTCATGCTTTTGTAAAGTCGTCTTGTGACCAAGTTTGTTCTGGTTTACCACCAAGTGTGGTCGTTTTTTTTTTTTTTATTTTTTATTTTTTTATTTATTTGCTCTGGTCGAGAGTGGTAGTTTAACTATAAAAGATTGTCTTTGGTCAGTAGCCAAAAGTTGAAGTGTTAGGCGCGGTACACTTAGGAGTCTTAAATATGAGTTAAAAAAAAAGAGGCCTTAAATGTAAATATTTATTTCCAACTAGTAAAATACTTGATTTATAATGTGTGGGATCCGTCCTCATGTATCTTTATTATTAACATATTTAATACGATTGAGTGATACACTTCTCATTGGGGAATTGGATCTAGTGCAGAATTTTTAACAAACATTCTTGTTAGCTTCACCTCTTTGGTAACATCTAAGAAATGTATGTTAATGTTGATAGTCTCTTTAAATAATAATAATAATAATAATAATAATAATAAAGTATGTTGTGGGTGACCAGTGACACCATGATACGCTAGTTCTAGGTATTCTCAAACAATGAAGCTGTTGAATTTTCAAGGCGATGAAATCTATCAAAAAATAAAAAAGGGCTTTTCATTAGCGTTTTTCGTTCACGCCGGCCTATGGATTCATGTGCTCTGTAAAATACGACTCGCCGTTTTTTATTTTCAATAGTAGACAGATGGCTCACTGCTTTTAGCATTCATTTCTTGGTACTCTGTTGGGGGTGGGGGGGTGGTGGGGTGTGGTTAGGCGGCATGGGGAACAAAATATCGAGTAAAGAATCTAGGTGAGAACAACATAGAGGATACAAAGGATCTTTCTTCTTTTGTTTGGTATGGATTTTCATCCCTCATTCAATCTATTTTCTCTATTTTCTCTTTTCTTTTTTTTTTTTTCCCCTCCTACCAAGCAATCGCAAGTATCAAATTCGTTACACTAATTCTGTCACCTTTATCCCTCCTTTCACTTTCCTCTTATCAACAAGCTCTAAACTTGATGATACTTTAATCAATGTTTTAGAAGCCATGTAGACAAGTTAAATTTTGTGGACAATTTTAGGGCATAGAATATTCAAATTGAGCTATATAGCTTTTAATTTTAATCCAAAGCGTTCTCAATTAGAACCGATCAAATATATTCAATTTTAGATTGTAGGCTAATTTATAATAGACTTGGAAAATATATAAAGTAGTGAGGTAATCAACATACTTGAAAGTGATCAAAACTATTTTAGAATGATCTGAAAAATTCAATTGATATAATTAAAGGTGTACAAAAAGTTTGATGACCTGACCAATTCATCCAATCTGATCTTAATTGCGTAGGTTGATTTCTAATTGAGTTGACCAACCAGGTAAAAAAAAAAATTTTGCAATTCATCTAATGAAGGGGTCGAAAAAATCCCAAAAACTCGCTAAACCCATCCAATGTACAACCCACTTTTTTTTTTAATGAAATGATGTTCACTCTTAAGTGTAATTCAGACTATTTGAATATATAGGTGCATTACTTAGATGTATAATGTAAATATAACTCTTAGTGATTTTGTGAAACATACCAGTACTTACTTCAGTATTCTTACACATCTTAGTAATGCTCATAACTTATATTTATTTTATATTGTATTATTAATGATATTATGTTAGAACTTTTTCTTTGTGTAAATTCTATGATAGAATTTATTTTAGAGAATATGTCATGAGTTTATTTTATTTTTCCTCTTTAATTTTTTCATTTGTAGTTGAATTTTTAAAGTCATTTATTATTATTATTATTGCTTTTAATAAAATGCACAACTTATCGAGCCTATTCAATCCAACTTGTTTTTAAATTTTCTATATTGGATTGATTGGATGGGTAAAAAAATTTTTGAAAAATCTCAAAAATTGACTAAATTCGGCCGATGTTAACCTCTAGATATACTTCCTTTAAAAATCTTTTAGTTAAACTATTCTCAGGTCAAAGTACTCGAATCAAGAACAAGATCATGTATTCTTTTTTTTTTTTATTATTCTTCAACTTCTAAGCTTTTTAAATCTTAAAACTTCAAGCTTTTAGTCCAACAGTTCCGCATCATTTTTTTAATGTCCTTCATTTCTTTACTTCTCTTGAGAATACCATGAGACTATTTGAATCAGAGATTCAAAACACATAATTAAATAATAAATTCAAATTCTTGTTAAAAAAAGTTCAAAAGATTAATTAAAGCAAAATGTTAAATGAAGCTCAAATACGAATATCACAACTGTTTTTTAACAAAGAAAAAAATAAAAAACAAATATATTATACCACTCTTTTCTATCCTAGTTATAAAGAGTCTTGACGAAGTGAAGTAAAAAACAAACCCCTAATGCCCTCCGTCAACACCAAGGTAAGTAACCATGGCCTCCTTCACACACTTTGCCATCCTCCTCCTCATCTGGTTACTCCTGGCTTTGCCTCTCTGCTTCTCCGAATCCCGCCTTTTCCACTTTCAAGACGACATCCGGCAGCTAATCCCCTTAGACGAGTTCGGCTTCACTATCCCGGGCGGCCTTGAGCTCGTCTTCTCTCACTTCTCCCACTCATCTCCTCATCACCCCCACTCGGACCTCTCCCAAGTCGGCTTCTTCCTATGGCCCCGGCAGTCCCTGACACGCCTAATCCGGCAGTTCAACAACCGCCAGATCGAGTGCCCCCTCCGTACCAACATAGGTAAAAAGTCAGCACTCACCTTCCAAGACCTTGCAGGCGGAAGTACTGCCTTCACCATGTTTAGGTCGATCGATGTGGATGAGCAATACACTCTTGTCTTCGCCAATTGCGTCGAATGGTCCAAAGTCTCGATGGAATTTGAATCGTCGATGTTCGATCTCATCGGTCCCGGAGTTTTCAGCCAGGAAACTAGCTCTCCGACGGCAAAAAACCTCTCCCTACCATTTACCTCCTCTTCTGCTCGGCCTATTTCGCTCTAACCTTGCTCTGGACTCACCGATTGCTTGTCAATTGCATGAAACGACACGTCGTTTCCCGCGTCCATTTGTTGATCCTCTCAGTACTAATCCTCAAGGCGATAAACCTATACTACAACTACGAGAAATTTTCACACATAAAACGCCATGGTTTCCTAGTACACGACTCTTAAGTTTGGTTTCTATGTTCTTAGGTCCTTAACGGAAACCGCTATCTTCACCTTGATTGTGTTACTTAGCACCAGTAAAGGAATACTGTCGTTATCGAGACCTTTTCCCTCGCCGGATAAGGGAAAGAAGGTGGTGTTTTACGTCATTATGTCGCTTCAAATCATCGGAAACATCGCGAAAGTCGTAGTTGACGAGAGGGGCCCTTTCGGCGACGACAGGTTTACTTGGAAGGTGATGTTCTTGGCCAGCGACTTGGTTTGCTGCTTCGCGTGGCTCGTCGTAAACGACTTGTCGCTCAAGGACTTGCAACAATCACATGAAGTGAAATTATTGGAAAGGTTGAAGGAGTACTTCGTTGGGGTTAAGGTTTACGTTTTCTTTACTCGTGTTGTGTTGTTTGCATGGAATGGTACGATGATCAACGTGATCTCGTACAGGTATCTTTGGACCAATGTTGTGGCTTTGGAGTTGACCACGCTTGGATTCTATGTCTTTATGTGCTTCATTTTCCGGCTTGATCAGGTTAACAAATATGATCAATATTCTTTGCAAATTGATGGGAAAATGGAAGGGGGTGTAGCTCAACCAGTGAAAAAAAAGACGGTGAAGTGATAAGAAACCATGGCAGGTTATGATAAGTACAAGAAAAATACTTAGGGGGTTATGATCAGGTTAGCAAATATGATCAATATTCTTTGCAAATTGATGGGAAAATGGAAGGGGGTGTAGCTCAACCAATGAAAAAAAAGACGGTGAAGTGATAAGAAACCATGGCAGGTTATGATAAGTACAAGTAAAATACTCTGAGATAACACTGACATTAAACAACATCACTAATAATAAAAGATAGGTCCTATTTATGAATCTCATACCCACCTTCTATTAATAAATGTGTTTAACATTTTCAGTATCTTATAATAATACTCTAAATATAAAGAAATTTTTTTTTTAATGAAAAGTTTAAGAAAAAGGTGACCAGCATTAACATATCCTTTAAATATGATATAAAATTCACTCAAGGCCCTATAGACAGGCTATAGCACTCAATAAAAAACATGTCATACATAGGGTTTTGTATTACATTCCGAACGTTGTAACTAACAATATATCTATTAGATAATTTTCGTGCTATATATATTTGAGTTAATTTTAGTATATAAATTAGTCTAATTCAAAGGCGTGTACTCTTTCATATATTTGGGATTTCTAGTTTTTTCCGTTTGGGAAAACAGTGAAAATTAGTTTCTCTTGGAACTAGTACATGCTTTAAGCAGTACAGTTATGTTGTAATTAAATTCTAAAAATACTTTAGGAACCAATTTAAAATTACCAATAAAAATAGGTATAGAAACTAATTATTAATCTAAAGAAAACTTCGGAAACAGCTTGTAACCCAAATGAATTTTATTCATTATTTAAATCTATCGTAGATTGAACTCGTTCTAAACCTTCCATCACCAAATTCATCTTAAAAGCAGCTTCATCTCGAACTTGAAAATATTTCTTTTATTTTTTTTTTTAATTTAAAAGTGAAGAGATTCTAACTCTATACCTTATTCTAACCTTATAACAGAATAAGATATGAATTACCTGTACACTAGCCTACAATTATATATTATAATAATTTTGGTGCACAAGGTCCGGACTTGCAACTTTTTCCTCGTTTTTTTTTTTCTTTTTGCAATTTAAATTTCTAGTACACCTGTAAACACTTTTTCTCATCAGAAAAAAAAAAATTTTTTCTCCCCAGTACAATTATTCCAGAAACCAATTGATCTCAACAACTATGGAAACGACAGCAGCCACAGAACGACATCAAATAGAAAACATCACCATAGAGTTAAAAAAAAAAAAAAGGGAAATGACAACATATCTCGAAAATGACGTATTAATTCATAAGACGACAAAAGAAGTGCCACAAACGACAATTTCTCCTACAGAGGATACCTTAACACTATAGCAAACGACAAAAACTTACAGACGACCTTATTTTTCCAAAACGACAATATGTACGACCAACTGTGGAAAACGACGACATAAAAAAACAAACAAAAAAACGATTAAATTGGCATGCAACCAACAAGTTAAGACGACAAATAAAGGAGCTCGTGGAAACGACACGTCTATCACCATCTAACAAGAAAACGGCAAGGTCTGATGAACGACGATACTTACATAGAGGACAACCATAAGGATTATCGATATCCAATAAATGACGACAAGATCTGATGAACGACAATAGTTACGTAAGGGACAACCATAAGGAATATCGATATCCAATAAATGGCAACAAATTTTAACAGTAAATTTCAGATTATCGAAATATGGGCAATTCCAAGGCAAGTTAAGAACGTGTATGGTTCAATTTTCAGTTTCTCACTCAACAAAAATCAAAAATAGTTTATCAAACAAATTAAAGAAATATGTGATCTTTCGTTTATGAAATTAAAAAAAAAATTAACTCTTTTTGCTGGAAGTTATAATTTCTTTCCTTTTAATTTCTAAAATAAACAAAAGGAATTCTAATTTTGTTACAATGATAATGCGGTTTGTATTAGCAAATTATAAGAGATTACCATAGAAATTATCAAAACAAGCACATTTCACTAGGATCTAGAAATTTATTTTAGTGAAGCATATACAAAAATAAAATTTTAAAGCATATACGAAAATAAAATTATAAAAATGTAAACGATAACTTTTTATGGATAAAAAGTCTAATATTTATTTTTTTAAATTATTCTTTCTCATGTTTGTTAACATAAAATCGTTGTTACATGATATTGAATATGTTGTAAATTTTGTTCTTGAATCTTATCTTATTATCAAATGTCAAGTCTTACTATTTAAAATAAAAGTTTTTAGTCAATGATTTGTTATAAGTTGTTATAATATTTTTTACTTATTTAGTTTACGATCAGTCACAATCTTGCTATAAAAAAAAAAAAAATTTTAGGCTAAAGACTTTTTAGCCACAAATTTTATACTTTTAGCTACACTTTTTTTTAAAATTAAATCTTATTTTTGTGTAGTAATACTTTATAACACTAAAGATGTATGGTAAAAGTTTTATATTTTAATTATATTCAAACGTAATATAAGTTTATACCAAACGAAAAGTTTTGTATTCAAGTATAATCTTTTTCAACAGTACTACAAAAATAATTACTATTTAAAAGTTTTTTAAAACAATCATATCAACTTTTCAACTTCGCTATTTTTCTTTATTTTTATCAATCACATCAATTTTTTAATTTTAAAATACTTTTCATCTAAACACACATTTCATTCAAATATAAAATAAATATTTTTTAATTAAATATAATACTAAAAATAAATTATATTCAAATACAATTAAAACGTAATGCATTTATTTATCTTCCTATCATGTATTTTACTTGATAAGGGTACATTATAAGTGGATATGACACCATCTTGTTTTACTTTTTCAAAGAAGGGTTTCGTTGTCCAGTTCACTTTATAAGAATTTAATCACGTGCTACTGAAAGAATAAAAAAAAAAAAATTAGAATAGTGGTTCCCCACCTTTTATCTTTGGATACATCTTCGGCAGTCCTTTCACCCATTATCCCATCTCACCTCTTAATTGGTTGCCGACTTGGTTTGCTCGTATTAAAAAGGCGGTTGATGGCAAAAAGTTCTTGTTATTTTTGTGTTTTCTTTTAGAATAATATATTCATATCATTTCAAGAAAATTCATACAAAACTAGAGGAAACAATGCAAGTTCATGTTTGTCCATAAAAATTGAAAAATCCAAGTGTTCCTAATATTAGGTCCGGTAAGTTTTGAAGACATCAAAAAAATATCTTTTTTTCTAAAATTTTACCACTTTTAACTATTTACATCTCTAAAAAGTTACAATAAACTCCAACTTTAAAAGTCCATAACTTTATATATATAAGTCCAAATGAGATAATTTTTTTTTAAATTACATAGAATTTCGAGAGGAACAAAACAATATTTATATTAATATTTAAAAAAAATTAAATTTTTTTATTTTTTCACTACAAACAATTTTTTCTCTCAAACACATTTTCTAAATCAACTTTTTTCAAATCTAAAAATAATATCTCCAAGCATCTCCCCAAACTCCCCCTTAAATAAACCATCTTGAATTAATATCTTCAAACAATATTTATGTAAATTGATGGCTTTCCACATTTACAATCTTCTAATGCAAATCAAAACAAATTTAAGGGGTCTTGTCTATTAATCACGGATCCTTTGTTTGTTTGTTTTTTTTTTTTAATGGTATAAAATATATAACTCTCACTTATTAAATAGAAAAAATTCTTAAATGTCAAATACTCTTTCCCTCTTTTGCTGAGTTAGTTCAAAAATGATTGAGTCGTTTGTTCATAATAGTAGCACAATTAAGATACATACATTATATGGAGTTGGCAAATAATTGGCTGCTATGTGGAATTTGAGAAAGAGCTCACTTTCAGCTCTTAATTCATGGATGAATCACATTTGTTGGGTCTTCGAATGGTATTTCTTGCTAGCTGGCAATAACCTATGTTTTTGTCATTTTTTGACCACCATCAATTCTGTTAGATTTTTTTTTATCCGAGGCGTGCAGGTGTAATGACCGCCGAAGTTCTCTTCAATCAATCTTAGAGAGATTACATTTCTTATCCATGTTTTTCTTTCTCCCAAAAGTTTCTTGACTCATTAGTCGTATGAATCAATTTAGTATTGATGTGTTTTCTAGGACCAAGGGGAACATGTAAATAATTGAACAGGAATCCTAACATTCCATTGCCATACAATTGCACAAAACAAAGCCAACAATCATAAATAGAACATGGGTTTGTTTTCTGAATAGAGAGAAGCATTTATCTCTACAATACTCTTGTCTAGGTTTTTCTACATATGCATGTGTAAGCACATGTCTCTTTTGAATAAAGCCTAAAACCTGAATTGACACTTGAGCAGCCACTTTTTGGGTTTAAACTCATTGATTTTGATTGGACACTTTATTAGTTTTAATGTGATTGGCATGCTCTAACTCTTCATCAATTAAGATAGTTTTGAATACAAAGGTACCAAAATAATTTCGTTAATAAAGTTTCTTGGTGTTGTATATAAATGAAAGGTTGCTTAGGAATCAAGTTACATCTCTATCAAGATTAAGAAAGGTATATAACAAGATAATATTCTGTGGCCACGAATCAACAAGGAAAAAGTTGTGCTTTAGATAAAATGTAAATGTGCCCAATATTAGTCAAGTGAAATTTGGTTGAAGAGAAAGACCAAGGACATGCCAGGAAAAAAAAAAAAAGTTAGCAATTACAAAAAATGGTCTTTAACTCAATAAAGTCTTATCCAACTGATAACTACAGGTCCAGAAACATTTTTTCAGTCTCTTCCCATCATATTCCTTCAAGCCAAAACATAAAAAATTCCCCATTTCAGATTTAAGAAGATTGAATTCTTGGCTTGAATGAACATTTTGTTTTGATTAGTCTTTTGTAGTTCCACATTTTGGTGTGTTGTATCAATTAAATAGCTGTGTTTGGAAGCCAAAGTTGGGGGACCAAGTAGAGGGGAAAGATAAAGGCACACCATTGGAGACATCCATGTATTTGGGGCCTGTAGAGCAAACAGATTAGCTGAAAAGTAACCCACTTTTGGCCTTTTGGGGTCCTTCCCTCCTTTGTCTATTAACTTTTTTAAAGAAACGACATGCTGATTATAGTAATAGAGTTAATTAAGAATGAGGTTTATTTGATGCATTTTTGACTTGTAAACCCCATAAAAGGACAACTAAGGAAGAAATTATAAGATTTATTCAAAATGCCCATAATTTGAGGAGAGAATTTTGCTAAAACTTGGCCTTTTTGGCACCGAAACCACATTATTTGAAGGAACATTTTTAAAATCTAGGGTACTGAATTAGGATGTCCCAATTTATAATGTGTATTTCTAGAGTTGGATCTCATTTATATCACATTAAAGATGAAATAGTTTGTAAAATGATAAAATCTTTAACAGCAAAAACTTTAGTTTGAGAGCACTTTCAACAATAATGTACGTTTATGAACGTTGTATCTCTTTATTATCACATTAAAAAGGAAATAAAATGCAAAACGACAAAACCTAGAAAATTAAAAAAATATATTGTTTGAGAGCATTTCCAACACTGTGAGTATGTTTTTAGTTTTGTTACGTAAAGTCGAGATAAAATTGGGATTCTTATATGCTGTCCCTGGTTAAAAATAAAATATGCTTTCTTTGCACAGATTAAGGAAGCATGTAGAATGGTGTTCTGATTTCTAACTGCCACCTCTAGTTACTCAAAGTCCCACACTATGTGTTGGTGTTTTAAATTCAAAAGCTGAATTTGTTTTTATTAAAACCAGATATCATATTTTTGCAAGTTTTCCAACATTTCAGGCTTGGGATTTCTTAGATTAAAAGAAAAAAGAAAAAAAAAAACTCATCTTAATGGAACTTTCAATCAAGGCAACTTTTCATCAAGAGGTATTTTTGCAGTGGAAGATATGACATGTTTGCGGGGTCAAATACAGATATGAAAATTATTTTTGTTGACAGAGAGGTCCCTTAGTCTAGATAAGAAAATGGGAGTTTGGGTAGGTGGTTAAATTTTTGTGGGCCAAACCTATTTATTGGACTAGACTGTTAGTTCGGTTGTGAAAACGTAAAGAATTTATTGTCACCGTTTTCTTAATGACCTATGAGCTATTTAAGCTCATTATGCAAAAAGTTTTTAAAGTAAGAAAGTAAAGATCTTTTTTTTTCCTCCTATAAAGTAGCATTTGAGAGACTTCTGATAGGTAGTTTTTATTTTTGACAGCAATAGAGTTCAAGGGTTCATCATATAGTGCAGTAAAAAAAAAAAATGAATGCGTTTTGTCTTTTTGACCCAAAAAGAGTAGAGTGCATGTCTAAGTTTTAATTTTAAGAAAAAATTACCAAACACTGATCGGTTAATAAACTTATCTTTTTAACTTATGTCTCTCATTTATTAAAACAAAATGAAAACACTTATGGGATTCGAAATTTCCTCTTTCCCATTTATTGAACTAGTGTTAATAGAAAGTTTCTAAACATTGAATTTTATCAAATCATGTAAGAATTAAGCAGTATGTATATTTAATGAAACCTAATAAAACTTTGACCATTACGAAATATTCTTTTTTTTTTTTTTTCTATATTCGCGATAAATTTCTCAATCTAAGATTTCGTAAACCAAAAAGGAGAGAAAATTTGAGAATCTTCAAGTACTTGATCATACATAGCTTTCTTGTTGAGATGGAATGTGATGGAAGAAGAAGCAAACACATTTTTGTCAATTACGAAGTGACTTTGAGTTGTGTTGAGCAAGGACACACTAAAATTGGCTGGCATTCCTTCCCTACTACTACACATATAGAGTTGGCCGGTTAGTAGAGATATAAATAAATACAACACCATTCATATTCATAATCAAGCATAGAAAGGGGAAAAAATTACCCAATATGGTAGCCTAGCTGTAAAGATTATATTTTATTTAGATGAAAGGCTCACTTCTAAAATAAGAAAAGATTTTATAAAAAAGTATTTGTTTCAAGTACACTTTCAGAAAAAGAAAAGGAAATTTTTTCAATTTTCTCACAATATATATTTCTTAACATTATTTTTCTCATTCTAAACAACTTTTTATTTAAAAAATAATAATTTTACACATCTAAATACTATCTCATTTCTAAAATTTACAAAAAAATTCATCTGAAATTGAAAAAAAATTTTCCTAAAAATGAATCTCGCGTCAAAAGGGGTTAATGAAATTGGGAGGATGCATTGCTCGTCATGCGATAGGGTCTGCTTTTGATTAAAAACAGAAAACAAAAAACAAAATGAAAAATGAAAAACAAGGCCCACCTCACGCCTCCACAGTGGTATTAATAACGCTGAGGTGCATGTGAATTTTATCTTCCCTTTTATTCCTCCACTTTTTGCACTCCAGACACACCTTCAAAGTTTCCATAGGTCAAATAAAAGGGCCTACATGAAAAAAGAAAAGAAAAATGGGTTAAGCAAAAAAAAAAAAAAATGTTTACACAACAAAGCAAAAGAAAAGCCCACATCATATAGAAAGCAAGAAAGAAAGAAAGATAATGGAAGAGAAGAAGAAGAGTATGATGATGATGGCTCTCAGTAGCCCAGAGAACCCCAGAAATGAGCCCATCACCACCTCAACTTGCCCAACCTGGAAGCTTTACGAAAACCCTTTTTATAATTCTCACCATCAACAACCTCCTCATCAGAACCAGAACCATCGCCATCAGAGCGATAATCAGAATCAGACGGTTGAGAGCTGTGTCCACCAGAAGAACAACCTCCAGTGCCTTCACCTCCCTCTCTCCGCTCGCAAGCTCGCTGCTTCCTTCTGGGACCTGACCTTCTTCAGGCCCGTGATGGAATCCGAGCTCGACATGGCTCGAGCCCAGATCATCGAGCTCAAGACCGAGCTCGAGTTCGAGCGCAAGGCACGTAAGAAGCTGGAGTCCATGAACAAGAGGCTGGCCAAGGAGCTCGCCGAGGAGAGACGAGGAAGAGAAGCCGTGGAGAAGATGTGTGGAGAGTTAGCCAAGGAGATTTCATTCGACAAAGCCGAGATCAGTACGATGAAGCGAGAGATCGAGGAGGAGAGGAAGATGATGAGAATGTCCGAGGTTTTGAGGGAAGAGAGGGTTCAGATGAAGCTCGCCGAGGCGAAGATTGTTCTAGAAGAAAAGCTCCAAGAATTGGAATGTTCTAGGAGGATCATTGCTGAAAGTAGTACTACTACTTCACTGATCACATCAAAAGGCAAGGAAAATGAGGTGGTTTCAGGAGGTGGGATTTCTGGTACTGCTTCTAGAGCTGTTGCTAGTTTCTCGGGAAAATTCAGACAGTTTGTGATGGGAGAGAAATCGGTTAACTCCTATGATGATCATAATTACAACCGGTCATCTTCATCAGCTTGTACTACTACTGAAGACAGTGAGTCAGTTTTGAGTGAAAATCATTGTAACAATATTGTTAATGCCAATCTTGGTGCTAATTCGGTTTCATCATCTGTGCCGATTTTCCCGAGAAAATTAGTATCAACAGAAACTGAGAATCCTCACATAAGGAGGGGGATCAAAGGGTTTGTGGAATTCCCAAGAGTGGTGAAAGCCATTGGGTCCAAAAACAGGCAATGGGGTACAAAATTGGAGTGTCAAAAGGCTCAACTAAGAGTTTTTCTCAAACAGAAGAGTCCAGTCAGATCCAATACTCTCATCACCAGTTAGAATCTGTTGATCATGTATCATCTGTATAAGGGCTTTGATTAAATTTTTGTTCTTTCTCTGTTTGTAATCTCTCTTTTTTTTTTTAACTTTTTTTGGCCTAATAAAAATTTTTGGGTTTTTATTTTCATTATTATTATTATTATTATTATTTTGGATTGTTATGATGTATACAGGTTTTGATGTTTTTGAGTAGTACATTATTATTGATTTCTGGTTTCAGGAAGTGGTGTGTTGCTGGGGATCCGGGCAAGAGTTTACCTGAATAGTATATTGAAAGCTCTAGTTTTGTATTCTACGCCACTTGCACATGAATGTGAGTGTGAATTATTGCTTCTAAACAAATCTTCGGAAACTAGAGATCCACGGCATGAAAAATCTATATATATATATTAAAACTTCCAAAAATTTTTGGATTTTATTAGTTACAATTATAATTTAACGATAACTCTTCAACTAAATACATTAAATACATTGCAAGATATAACTCAACTAAATTCTCTAGCCACCAAGTTCAATTAAAAAAAAAAAATCAAATCCATTGTAAGAAAGACAAAAAGTTAATTAACACATCAAATCTCAACAATAAATGAGACTTAAATTTGTTCTCATCCATCATAAATTTTTCAGCTCTTTTCAAGTTACAGTTTACAGTTCATAATGGCTCAAACTTTTTTTTTTTTTTCAATTATTCAATAGCCATAAACATTTTTGTTTTTACGTCCGAAAGTTGGTGAACTTTGTTACATGCATGAAAAAAGAGAAGGCCTGGACCTTACTTTTCTCGACTGGTGGGGAACTATTCTCTGCCGTTCGATTAGATTTTTGTGGGCATAGATGTAACGATGCATCAAAACGTTGTAAAATTATCTACAAGTGATTACTTTAACAATAAATGAATAAATAAAGTACGTTTTCAAGCAGCGTTGGGAAGGGGGCGCGGCGCACAGAGGGGTTTGAGCCGTTGCAGGAAAGGGGGTGGGTTTGCATAAGCATTAGGGGCACAAGATGGACTTATTGATATATAAGAGGAAATAGTGTAACAGTCATTTTAGTGTACATGTTTATGAATTTTATCTTTGGATTTTTGTTCTTTATATTATTTTTTAATTGACATTATGAGAGGAATAAAATCATGAAGTTATTATTTTACAAGGTTGAACAAACGGGTGGGTTGATTGTTTTGGGTCAGGTCAAGTTTTTCAAATGTCAAGTTTAAAGAAATAGAAACTGCAAACTGCCCAGTGAAGGGCGGGCGGGTGCAAGGCGGTGCGGACGACCAGACATGTTGGTCTTCCCCTTACTTTGCTTGTTTTCTTTTCATTTTTCTCACGTATCTAGCTTAATTTAAAAAAAAAAAATTGTTGTCCATTTGTGAAAAATATTTTTTCAAATATACATAATAATTAGGAGATATTTAGTAAGCGTATTGTGTTTAAATATAATGTTTAAATACAATTTATTGAATGTAATTTATATTTGAATGAAAAGTACTTGTATTACATTTGAATGCAACGTATATTTGGATGAAAAATATTTGAATTATATTTAAATAATAAATATACGATATGATAGATACAAGTAAAGAGAAAAAAGGGAAAGAAAAATAGAGTATGTGATGTGATTAGTAAAAATAATAGAAAAAGTGAAATAATGAATAGTGATGATTGTATTGGAATTAAAATGTAATGTGATTGGTATTTAGATGTAATACTTTTACATTTTATATTTGAATGTAACGTGAATAAAATACAGTAAACAAACAAGGTATCAAGCTTTCTTTTCAAAAAAAATGCAAAATAACATTTACTAATTTTAAAATCATTTATCGTTTTCTTTGCCTGGAAAATAAAAAAAAAAAATTTGGGAGGGGTGTGGTGTTTAACACGCCACAAAATTCCTTAATCTAGCACCCAACCATTACAACATGTTGGTGGGTTGCTTACGTCGACCCGCCAGAGGCAATCGAAACGTTACAGGTGCGGTGCAGGCTTTGTGCAACCTTATTTATATTTAAGTAATATTTTAAAGATGTGACATTTTAGGAGATTACCCCTTATATTAATGATTTAATCTCTTCCATCTTTCTTAAAAATAATATCATTCTCTCTTTGTCACTTAAATTTTTAAAACTTCAACTTCTACTCTTGAATTTTGAATTAATCACTTCTTTAAGTAGAATTTTAGTTTAAAAAAATACATGGAAAAAGAAGGGGATTAGTCTCTCTAGACCTCTTATGTTAGGATTTCTATTGAAAACAAACAAAAAAATATCACACAACCGCACTTGACTCTAATTTTTTTTATCTGTTTTACACAAAATTTCTAACAACTCAATTTAAATGAGATTAATTCAAAATTGATGGAGTAAAATGAGAGATTTTAAAGTTCAAAAAACAAAATGGGAAAGAATCTAAATTTTAAGTGTAACGAGAACAATAATCCACTTTAATTTTAAGCATATTAAATGGGAGATTTGAATTTGAAATATTAACGTCAGGGTATATATTAAACTTGAAAATTTTTGAATGAAAATATGATTTTTCATCTTCACATAATATATATATATGGGTTTTTATCACTTTTTAAATAGAGTTAAATTAAATGGGACATATTATGATAATTTAAAAAGTTTATAAAATAAATTATCAAAATTAAAAAATTTATGTGATAAGTTGATGATAAAATAGAAAGAAACTATGGTAAATACCTCACAATCATGTCAAAAAAAGTGATAGTTTAACGATATCGTTTTTCATAAACTACCAAAAAAATCTAACTCAAATTTGAAGATTTATTATAGTTCTACCAAAATATTAACGAGAATTTTTTAATAGGCTATAAAAAAAATTTTCTAATAATAGTGTTTAGAATTTTTGATAATCAATTCACTAGTATCATAATTTTTTATATTTTAATATAACTTTAGTCAAATTAAAGTATGAAAAATTCCTAAGCACCAAATATTAATTACACTACACAAATATCAAGTAGAAGAACAAAAATTACTTGAGAAAGGGTGAACAGTTAATAGTTGGCTCTTTCTCCCAAAAGTCATGACTCATGACCATGCTGTCATAACATAAAATAAGGCTGGTCTCAACCGTTAGCGTGTTGTTTTCTATTGAATGGACCACAGAGCGGTCCAAATTCTACCCAAATTTACTTATGCCTACGTATGGTCTATAAGGCATTTAGATACCTAAAAGAAGGTGTCTGGGGAACAATTTTATTTTATTTTTAATATTTTTTTAAATATAAACTTATTTTTTATTATTTTTATTTTTAAAATTATACAGTAAATTTTAAATTTTAAAAGTTCATAATTTTATATATACAAATCTAAATTATATGATTTTTTTTAAATTACACAGAATTTCAAAGAGGAATAATACAATATTTATATTGATTTTTTTTCTAAAAAATTTTTAAAATTTTTATTTTTTCATCCTAAATAATTTTTTACTCTAAATATATTTTTCAAAATAACTTTTTTTCAACTCAAAAAAAATCTCCAAACATCTCCTTGAAACAGTCTCATATAATATACTTATTAAAAATTCTCTTTTTTTTTTCTTACTTAAAATAGAATTATTAGATTTCACTCGTATCTTTCTAAATCTCAAATTTAAGCTAGTGTTTGGGACACAAATTTTTTTAGTATTGCATTTAAATGCAATGCAATTTTCTCCCAAATACAAAAACATTTCATTCAAATACCAATCACATCACATTTTAAATCAAACACAATCATTATTTATTATTTCACTTTTTCTATTACTTTTATTAATTATATCATATATTCTCTCTCCCTCTTTTTTTTCTCTCTACTTTTACCCATCACATCACATATTTATTATTAAAATACAATTCAAATACTTTTCCCCCAAACACACATTGCATTCAAATGCAATGCTAATGCTTTTCCTCCAAATACAAATTACATTCAATACATTACATTCAAACGCAATGCAAATGCAATGCGTTCACCAAACGAACCCTAAGATTTTTAACTCTAAACAGACTGTTCTTTTTATCTGAGTTAGGCTTTCGTCTTTCTCTGTTTGTATTTTATTAGTCGTCTTAAGAATCACAAATGATTTCTAAGACGGTTCGTTAAACACGAGACATATAAAATTATGTTAAAAAAACAAAATCTTTGAGGAATATACTAACATGGATTTGATTTAAAAATAAAAAGGTCTTCTCAATCTGTTTGATAATCTGAGAAAACATCCCAAGAACTGTCCATTTTAGTGGTGACGTTTTACAGAAAGTATTAGCCAGCCATGTTTTTTTAATCATGTAAATACTCAATACTCACTTTCCGTTACTGAGGGAAAGATTACATCTAATTGACTTGGATATATGATTGGGTTAGCACTTTTATTTATCAGAGTATTAATATATCTAATACACATGTATAAAAAGAGATGGTTCTTATATTTTCTGTCATCATTATTATAAGAGTCTATTAAAACTATAAATGAAATGAAAAGAATTCTAATTTTAGGTTTTTAATAATTATCGACCAAGAATCAATGAGTCCATTAGTACGTACATTATAACATATTTCGCGTAAGAAATTGTATATCATTTTTCTAGTCCATTAACTGTAATATTCTCTTAGTAATTATGAACTACATATATAGTAGTCTCTTGATCTCATGATTATTAGACTTTGTAAATAAGGATCAATACAATATTGGTGGAAAAGTTGAAAAGCAGTAGCTAGCACATTGATCAAATGCCATGAACTTATGCCCATTAACAAAAGATGCAATCATTCCTTGAGAGGGTTTTGGGGCCATGACACCCTGGCATCTATATATGCACTAATTTCTTGTTCAAAATGTCATTTAGTTAGGGCCCATGAGAATTCCAGTCAAGTCTATAGTTTTCCCTTAGTAGAGGGTATATCCAATGCAATTTTCTTGGTTTTTTTCTCTTTTCTTTTCTTTTTTAATAAGAATGTGTTTAGTAAAAGTTTTTTGATGCCACAAAAACTAATTTTATACGAAATAAAAAGTTTTACTTTCAAATACAATTATTTTCAATAGTACTATGAAAATAATTACTATTCACAAATTTTTTAAAACAATCATATCAACTTTTCAACATTAACTATTGATCTCTACTTGTACCAATCACATCAACTTTTTAACTCTAAAATACTTTCCATCCAAACACACATTTTATTCAAATACAAAATATATACTTTTCAACCAAATACAACACTAAAAAAAATTACATTCAAATACAATTAAAACGCAATGTATTTACCAAATACCTCCTAAAAATAATAATAACAATTTTACATTAAGGTGACACGATTCAAGCTCAAAACAAGACGCATTAACTAGATTGTGCTACACTTCGTCTCACCTCCTCAAGTATATTGATCCCCTAAATCGATGAAAACCATGCTAGGCCGTCCTTTTTGGCACGGGGATGCGAGAACTAATCGGAGGATTTGAACAAGAAAATGTAAACTTAAGACCTTAGTATTAAAATTGAAAGTGGAATTAATGCTTACAAAATCTACAAACACAACTCTTCTAATTGGTTGGTTCGATAGCATTTATTTACATTCCACTTCCTAAATCAAGGATAAATTTTTTCAGATTCTGGCTTTCTAAGAATAAAGTGCCCCCAAAATAATAGTATTTAATCTCATATTCCTTTTTGACTTGATGATTTCTGAACATCGTAACACGTATACAAATTTGACGTCAGAGTTCAAAGTACTACTCTAGTGATAACAGTAGCCAAAGACCTCTTTATTTCAATAGAAACTCTTTTTTTTTTTTTTTTCAATTAGAAAAAAAGGAGTTCGTTATTCAGTCACAATATGAACTGAGAAGAAATTAAAACGAGAGCTAAGAAAAAAAAATTTTGTGAAAGAAGATACATGACAGAAAGCATAGCTGTAAAGGGGGCACTAGTAGATTCATCTCCTTCTACCAGCTCTCTTTGCCCATTTTTTGTTATACTTGTCCACATCTGTACCTAAAATCAATGGCACTTTTAGTCTTTTTTAGATATATGTATATGTGTGTGTGTATATATATATATGAGAAGTGTGTATATATATATATAAATATACACATAAATGAGACATGGAGTGCAAGTAAAACTAAAGTGATTTATGGTACCACTACTACTTGAGGTTGAGGGTTCATCCACTAGTTTAGTCTCATTCTACACACTATCAAAAGTATCTCTCTCTCTCTCGCTCTCTCTCTTGTTTTTCCCTTTCGTGAGAACCCACATCAAAGTAAAGAAATTATTCTCTTGTATTTTTTGTTGCAATCTTAATAATAATGAGATATGACTAGATTTTTAATTTGAATTTAGATTCAAAATATTTTTTTTGGCTCAATTTTCTTTGCATTTTGGGTTTGGACTTGGGATGACCTACTTTGACATGTTAAATTATCAATGCTCCCAAAACAAGTGAAGTGATAAGAAGGTAAAAAATGCCTTATTGATGATTAGTGCATTGGAATGTTACTTTGATGTCATTTAAGACTTGAATTATTAGAAACTATATAAGCAAACTTTGGATTTTGTATTTAATTTTCTAACAAATTCCAAAACACTTGATAAATGGGTGATGAAATTCTCAATCATATTCTATTCCTGTGAAATATTGTGTGTCATCACACTAAAATTGGTGTTTGGACAAAATCTATTGTACACAACCATTTCCATAATACATGACATACTAAATGTGACTATATCTATAAATATATACACACACACATATAGATATAGATATATATTCAGCTGGTAACCACTTAGTAATGTAGTGTAGGAAATATGGGTTTGCCTAAGTTTACTCCAATACATTTCCACTAGTCAACATCACTCTCTCACACACACACACAGACAGTATATTTATACTAGTGATCCACCTAGATTACAGATCACCGTAATCCAATTATTAGCATCATATCATTAGTATTAAACTCACACAGCATTCTTGGTAAAGAGGGAAAAAAAAAGAAGTTTTTTTTTTTTGAAACCCCAATGTCTAAACATTCTCCAAATCAAGCTAAATCCACCAAATCATGTGGGTTGGGGTGGGGGGTCCAAATCTCATGTAATTCATTTCTAGTGGCCTGAAAGAGAAGGGAAATTGGTTACTGCCTTGGGCCTGGTCCCCCCTCATCCTCAGACGATACCAAAAAGTGGGCCCGGATCACGCTTCCCCATGCTTGACATTGTTTTTTTGCCCTTTTGTCTTGCTGGAAAATGCTAGGCAATTGTGGCTCTAACGGAAAAATGAAATAAAAGGGTGTCCTTGACGGAGACTGTCAGTCAACTTTGTCATAAAAAAAAAGGCCAAAAAAAAAAAAAAAAAAAGTCCCAGCCGGTGGTGGTTTCTCTTTGTGTTGAAGAAAAAATAATAAAAATAAACTAGATAGAGTTTTCAGTTATATTTTGTATTTTTCTTCAAAAGTAAATCAATTTTACTCTTTACACCTTCAATTCTCTATTTCTCATTAAAAAAATATTTTTTAAAATTTTTCACTATTTAACTATAACAGCATTTTTTAATCAAATGTTCATTTCTAATAAAAATATTTACAAAACTCCAGTTTCAATTAGCGTATCAAACAAACCTTAAAATTTCCACCCCAACCTCTTATTATGACTCACTTTTCCATGAGATTTTCTTTACTTTTATTGTTGCTGAACGATCCCAAAATTAAACAAAAAGTCATATTACACATATAAATATGAATACGTTTTATTTTTTACACTATCTAAATATCATAATTTATTTTTAATTCACATTTTAATTAAATATACATGTTGATATTTTATCTAAAGAGGTGTTTGAATAATGTATTGTATTTACGTTATATTTAAATATAATGTATTGAATACAATATGTGTTTGAATTAAAGTATTTATATTGAATTCAATGTAATATTTATTTGAAAAAAAAATATTTAAATTATATTATATGTGATGTAGTTGATAAGAAAAAAAAAATAAATGATAAATAATAATTAATTAAATTTAAATTGTAATATATTAGTATTTTAATAAAATATTTTTATATTTAAATAAAAATTATATTATGTTTAAAAACAATATAAAAATTCCCGTCCCTAAAGCGCTACTCCAACCTAAAGTCGAAACAAACCTAAACGAAGTTTTCGAAAAGTCAAAACTGGGACGTAACGTTTTAACACTGTTAAGATTCTTGACGTGAAGAAAACGTCAAAAAAAAAAAGGGCAGAGAAGGGTGGACCCCATGGCCTTTGGGTAGTGTGGTAAAACTTTATGCTTTTTTTTTTTTAATTCTTAAAATTTTGTCTGTATTCCTCAAGAAGAACGAATGTTGGAAGCTAAGGAAGCAAGAGCAAAAACGCATGGCTAAAAACGGCGGCACCGCCTCACTGTAACAAAAAAAAACCCAGTAACTTCAGAGGACAACTTAAACTCTAACATATGGAGAGAGAAAGGTGGAGAGAGAAAAGCGGAGAGAGAGAGAGAGAGGGGATTCTTGGTGGTGATTTTGGAGTGACAAAGAAGCCAAACTTGTTCAGGACTAAGGAGTGTTGAATAGCTAGCGTGGGCTGTAGTTAAGGTTGTGTTTTTATATTTTGTTTTTGTTTCTTTTTTGCCCTTTTTGAAGTTTATTTTTGTTTTGGGGTTGGATTGGGTAGTGGGAAAGGTTGCTTTTTTTTTTTCCTAATTTTTTAAAAACTTTGTGGTGCTGTTTTCTTTTTTTTTTTTTTTTTTTTTTTAAATTGTTGCTATTGTTATTATTTCTTTTTTGGGTTGATTTTCATGGGGACAAGAATTGGGTTTGTGGCTTCAGAGAAGGGAGCAGCAGAAAAGGAGTGCTGCGATGTTGGTGGTGGGTTGGGTTTGAGGATGCAAACGACAACCAACAAATCATTATTCACTCGTAAGAAGATGGTGATGTACACCCCCCATGATCATCACCACTATGATGACGATGATGATGATGAAAATCGTGATGATGATGATGATGAGCCTCCCACTCTCCTCACCACCACTGGTGGGGGTTTCGGTGAACAACATGGTTGCGAAGGTGGTCATTCCCGTAGTGGACCCTTGCTTTGCAACAACAGAAGCAACACCAACCACAACCACAACCAACTTGTTGTAACTTCCATGAGCGATATATACGATGTTGTCGGTGCTGATGCTGATTCCGGCTCATTTGTCATGCCATTGCCTCCAAAGTCCCTGCGCTTCCCCAGCTCTGAATCCTTAGTGTCCCACAATTCCTCTGGTAACAAAAATATATATATAAATATTTGTCTTTTTTTTTTTTTTGTTGGGTTATAATGATTTCTGAGTTTGGAATGTGATTTTGTTGTTTTGGTGCAGGAGTTATGGTGAATGCAGCAAATGTGAGAGGAGTTGTGGTTCCATTCACAGCAGCTCAAAGGCAAGAGCTTGAGAGACAGACCTGGATTTACAAGTACATGATGGCCTCTGTCCCTGTACCTCCTCAATTACTCACACCCATTTCCAAGACCACTTCTAATTTCCCTCACTTGCACTCTAATCGTAAAGACTCTTTCTTTAATTTTTCTCTTTTTTGCTTTTTAAAAAATATATATTTCTTTTGAGTGTAAAATACAAAAAATAATATAATGGGTTTGTTTTGTTTTGATTTGTGTTAAAAAAGGGTCCAAGGCGGGGCCTGTGGAGTTGGGGGCGGTCTCAAACAACTCGGACTTAGAGCCATGGAGGTGCAGAAGAACAGATGGTAAGAAATGGAGATGCTCAAGAAACGTTGTCCCTGACCAAAAGTACTGCGAACGACACTCTCACAAGAGTCGTCCCCGTTCAAGAAAGCATGTGGAACAACAACGGCAATTACATTCACATTCCCACTTCTTCAACAACATCAACACAAACACCAACAACACTAACACTAGCTTATTGCCATATCCAAAACGCCAATCTTCATATTCCTCCTCCACCACCACAACAACATCACATGACCAAACCAGGTACCACATTAATTCCCGTTTCTTGTTCTATTTATTGTCTTTGAATGCTCATGTGGGTCTTATCTAGTCCTTGTCTTTGTTTTTGTCTCCTATTGTCCTGTCTCTCTCTCCATTTTCTTTTTTTCTTCTTCCACCTTATTGTGTGAATTAATGTGCTTTTTTTTTTTTTTTAAATGTGTGTGCTTTGTCGTTGAAAATGTGAAAGGGGGTTGGAGTGGTTCATGATGAACGGAGAAGCCAATTCAAACCAAGAGTGGCACCAAGTTGTGCACGTCAAACCACCCCAACAAGGGCAAGAGAGGGCCTTAGGTTTTTATGGTCAGTACCAAGAGTTGCAATCTCAGGGGCTAAATGACCAGTTTAGCTCATTGATTGACCCCAAATTGGTCCCTAACCAGACAAGGCATTTCATAGACGCATGGTCCATGGCTGAGACTGAGAGACACCACAACACTGTCTTTTCTTCAAACGACAAGGTTCCATATTCATCTCTTACTTTGTCAATGCAAGGTGGGAATGGGAATGGGAATGTTAGTGAAGACAGTGAGAATTCCCGGATGGGTTTTGGGATTGAGGGAGATTTGAAGTGTCAATGGATGAACAACAACAACATAGTTTCATGGAATATTGGCTCAAGTAGTTCAACTTCACCACCACCTGGTGGGCCATTGGCCGAAGCCTTGTGCCTTGGGATGGCTGGTTCGACAAGACCAACAACATCCTCTAGAAGCTCGTCTTGAGAATTGCGGGGGATGATTATCAAAAAGGTGTTTTCTTTTTGGTCAATCAAGGAAAGAAGTGAGCTAGTAGTGATTTGAGGGTTCTTTTGCAAAATTATTTGTTGAGCTTTTTACTTTTTTTTTTTTTTTTTTTTTAAGGAGGCAAAGGAAACAAAATTCTAATGCTCTCTCTCTCTCTCTCTCTCTCTCAATTCCTTTTGTTGCTTTTTATATATTTTGTTGTCTGCATATAACCGGATTTTGCAGTCGGTTGCTCTTATCTTTCATATTCATTTTGTTTCACTTTTCATAGCCGATTTTATCTATGGTCTCGAAGAACGTTTATCACAAATGAACTACATTTTTGAAGGGGTAGTACCGATCTTGCAGTCGGTTGCTCTTATCTTTCATATTCATTTTGTTTCACTTCATAACCGATTTTATCTATGGTCTCGAAGAACGTTTGTCACAAATGAACTACATTTTTGAAGGGGTAGTACTACGTCTTAGTACTACTCAATACTGATTTAGCGCCAACCTTCATTTAAGTATAGAACTTTATACCATGGCGATCGTTTTACGGCTCTCTATGACATTTGTCAGAGGTTCAATTTTTGTCACTGAATGTGGATGTGAAGGCATTGCCAATTCTTTTCTAACTCTTTTGAACAAAGCTTTACTTTTATCTCCTTTTATTACTATTTTGAACAAAACTTTTGGTTCCAAGAGTTGAATGCTGGCTAAACAAAACTTTGTAACAAGAGTACTACTATATATCACGACACAAACCTACTACTAGGTTGTTATCATCCGTGTATTAGTATTTCATGACATGTGAATGCAAGCATGTGGACCATGTAATTTAATTACAAGCATTCAAATCCGACGAATCATGACAAAAATTTGACAAACACTCACTAGTCATGTCATCAAACAAAACAGCCTCCCAAGAAACCAAAAAAAATTTCTTTATCTCTTCTCATTTTATTCCACCACATGACGGTAAAACATAACCATTTCACGACAAAAAATAAATAAAAACGTAACATCTCCGATGGATTGTCACATTTGGAGCTCTTTTTTGTCACTTAAACCATCTTAGATCCGTGGTCGAACAAGGGGAGACATCTCGTCCGACAATGCTATCAGCATAAGTAGAAGGAGACAAATTCTCCACCCCATAATAATTATGACACCACCGATTTTGCAAGCTCTTCAAGCTAGGGCTCCTCAAGTGCTGCCCAAGACTGCCACCCCACCCAATTCCAACACCACTGATATTTTGTGGCTCGATAACTACTTGGTGGTAAGAAAGCCGTTTCCTAGCACCACCTCGTGAGTGGTAGTACTGCTCTCTCTCGGGCGTGGTGGGCCTGTGTCTAGGCGAGCTATTGGGCCGGGCCCGAGCCTTGGCAGACTCGGTGGCCGCCATGTAGTTGGGCACTACCGGGCCACTTGGGCCCTTCCCATGACGACACATACTGCCACCACCGTCGCCACCGCCGCCGCTACTACTCCCAAAGCTCGGACTGTGCGACACAGAGTAGCATCTCTCCTCTTTGGGGCACCTTGGGCTGGCTGGGCCCACCTTCAAAGGCCTTGGTTTTGAAAGTGGGGGCGTCACGGGTGAGTAAATGTTGTATCGGTCCTTGTGGGTTGGAGAGGAAGATATATTTGGGCCTGTTGTGTGGCCCTTTTGGTATTGATATGATCTTCTGGCGTTTGGTGTTGAGTATGAGGAGTGAGGCGTTGATGTGTCCGTTTCAACGGTTCTGATGTTGGAGTCCCTTCTCTGGTGATCAGAACTTGTGCTGTTCTCCATTTCCCATTGTTTCACGGCCATCCATCGGTCAAGCCATTTGGTTCTCTCTTCTAGCTCTTCTTCATTTCCGGCTGACAGGTTTCTACAGGCTCTCCATATCTACAAATTGAGAGAAGATATTTTGTAACCAACACTGAATACTAAATGACGGACTGAAATCCTTCACGAAAGATCGGCCCTACATATAACATAATGAAATAGAACACACAACATAACATTTATTATGTGTACGAAGGAAAACACTTCGATCAGTCTTGTAATCCTTCACGAAAGATCGGTCCAACGTATAACATATTGAAATAGAACACACAATATAACATTTATTATGTGTACGAAGAAAAACACTTCCGAGGTTCCGTACCCCAAAGTCCTGAGGTTGTGTCTCTAACAATGGGGACCACCTCTATGTTTACCCGAAGCCTAGCGTAGCTCCATAATGCGGAGCCCCTTAGCGGTAGAAATGACTTGGTAAAGGTATTTTAATCAGGGATTTATGTATTACACAGGATTAATGCAAGTCACACAAAATCTATGCATATGTATCTTCTGCTTGTTCATGTTGCAGTGAAGAATGATTCATCCGAAGTTAAACAATTTCTTTTCTTCTTTCGAGGAAAAAAAGACCCTTCTAATAATTTGAATAGCAAAATACCTGTATTGTAAACTACATGATATTTGTCATGTTCAAACAGTAATTCTGTACTTTCAGCATTTCATCATGTAAGTTTCATGCATCATGTAGTTACAACAACACGATTAAAAAAAAAAAAATTGGAACACGTCTGCTTATCAAGAGAAACCACTTTTCATTCGTAGATAGGGAAAAAAAATTACATTAAAAAGAGAAAAGCAAAAGAAAAAGAAAAAGAGAAAGGGATTGTGTGAGACAAGAAAACCTGATTAGAGAAAGCATAAGCGAGAGCCTTTTCACGCTTCAAAGCAGCTTCCTTTTTACTCTGCAGCTTTGCTTCAATCTCCTCGTTTGTTTGTGGGCAATCATCCCAATCATCCACGGCTCGACTTGTCTCTCTTGACTGCATATCAAAACATGTTAATAAAACCGATTACGCACTACTATTGTTAACTAGAAAGAAGATTGCAAGCTTACGAGTATAATCTAACGATAATTTCACTACTGAGTGTATCATGAGTTATAGATGTGTAGTGAAAGATGATCGCTTACTAGTGATACTCTGTTGCGTATATCCTTAAGATATGCAGAATCCCAAAGGCTAGCGATTTCGGCAAGCTCAGACTTCCTTCTGCCTTCAAGTGAAAGCCTCGCTCGTTGATGGCTTACCCTATCTTGGACTCGAACCAATGCTTGCATGCATTTCAGGGTTAACTTCGCTTGCTTTCTCACGTTCTGTCCTCTCACTAATGCTTGGAGTCTCACTATCCCTTTTAGTGCACTTAGAGCTCTCCTTGCCTTAATTTAAAAAACTAGAATCACATCAAAAGAGAAGAAAAAATAGCAACAATAATATGGCTTCTTGGCTTATTAAAAAGATCATCACATGCTTATGTGGTATGTTCAAGTAACGATAAATTATTATATCATATTAGAATCAGATAATAAAAATTCACAATAAAAATAATTGATCAGAGACTTCAATAATAAGTGTAGTCACATCAAAATCATATCAAATCGACAAATAAAATTAGACAGTTCATAAATTTTTGTAATTCACCACTGGTAGGGCTTCGTTTTACCTTTACAACAGAATTTCTCTGAAAATAACACAGAATTGGCATTACCCTTTTTGACCCTTTTTATTTACTTTTTTCAGAGAACTCACCAAGTATCCTCTAAAGGCGGTTTGAATGACTATAGCCGCATACTGCTCTCTAACAAAGCTGGAAGGTCTAGTGAGCCTAACAATCTCCGCTGCCGCTTGGGCCGTAACCACCGCAGCTTCCGCAGCGGCCGCTGTGGCTGCCGCCACGGCAATTGCATGCCTTTGCTCTGTAGCCACCAAAACATGATCATCATGTTCATTTGTGCTTATCTTAGGTTCACATTGCTGAACATGAACAGCGGGCTTCCGGAAAATCCATCTTCTCTTTTCCCTCTTCTGCAGCACAAATCCAAAAAACAAAATAGAAGAACGCTGAATATATTCATTAACTGGTTATATGTATGTATATATTGCTATATATGTTTTATTATATATGTGTTACTACCATTACCTTATCTTCATCTTCTTGTTCATGAGTCTCGTCGCTTCTTCTGTAACTCTTTTTCCCAGTACTTTCCTTAGTCGGAGACCTAAAGGCCCTTTTCACCACAGTCAACCAAGAAGTAGTGCCACTTTTCTTCGCCATGGAAGTTGGTGATCTCTCTCTCTCTCTCTCACTCACTCTCATCAAACTTCACTTAAATGGAAAAAAAGGGAGAAACATGAGAAGACATTAATCCCTCTGTATTGCCTCACGATTTCATAACTGTAACTGATGGAAATACATGAGAGAGAGTTAGCGAGAGAGAGAGAGAGAAAAAGGAGTGTTGTTTTGTTGCGAGAGGGAGAAAATGAGAAGATCAGCTCTCGAGTTGCTCCAATATAACTGCGAAAGCAAAGCATGCGAAGTAACTAATGGGGTGGTGTCAGGGCATTGAGAAAAACTATGCAAATAATGTTGCAATAATGGACACGACAAATACAGAGAGAGAGAGAGAGAGACAGAAAAGAAGAGAGAGAGTGAGAGAAGGGAAAATTTTAATGTGTCACAAGAATCCAAAGAAACAGTGAAATGTTGTAAAGCTTTTTTCATTAATCTGGGATTCATTTTTTCTTTTATATGACACTGACGAATTCTTATGGTTTCACGTGTTATGAACAGCTAAAGGACAAGAGAGAGGAGAGAGGAGAGTGTCTTTGCCTTTGTACTTGACGAAGATGGCCATAGAAGATATGAGGAGTGACACTATGCTTCTATATATATATATTTTGTCAATTATATATAAAAATAGATATATGCGCACACGCATACATTTTAAATATTACATATAAAAAACCATTTGCAAATGTACTTGTATTTACAGTTTTACCGAGTCCTCGAAGACCACAAAACAAACTGATCTAGCTAGTTGGATGTGGAATCCCACTTTTGGGTAAAAGAAACCTTACAGAGTTTGGCTTCATTTTCCCAGTACGCTGGTCAAACCAATTTGATTTCTCTCCGTTTCACTTTTCGATTTTGCCCCTCACATACAAGGAAAATTAATGCAAATATATATAGTTTTCAAGGGGATCTAAGTACATTCTATGTTGTGGGCTTGTAGCTATCTCGTTTCGATGGTTTTTTTATTTTTTATTTTTAATTTTAGATATACAACCTTAAAAGTTATAGACTTTACTTCATAACTTTAAAAGTTAAAATCTTTGTCACATAAGTATAGTTTTAATGAAATTTGTTGTATGTTCAAAAATATCATTTTTCTTAATGAAAGAAACATTCTATCCTTTGGTAGATTTTGTGATTGTATAATTCTACCTTCAGTTGAATATTTCGACCGAACAACAAAGGTTGTAAAAAATTTTAATAAAATATAATAAAAAATTTCAATTGTAATATATTTAATTTTTTATAGTATTGTTAACTAATTTAACTGTTTAAAATAAAAAAATATTAAATCATAATTAATTTGATATATTCTTATGATAGTTGACGCATTTTACCTTTCATTCGACTCAATAATTATATTATTTTACTTGCAGTCGAATGTTTCAACAAAACAACAGAGGTCTTTCAAATTTTAAATTAATCTAAGAGAAAAAAACCATTTATGTTAAATAGCTATGCAAAATAAAATGTTAAGTCAACATAGTTTATATAAATAAAGTTTAGGAAATCGAATAAAAAAAATTCATAACACATTAAGTGCTATTATATTAATGATAAACTTTACACTATCGATTTAATTAGTTTTTGTAAATCAAGAGAATACTTTTATTACAAGTGTTTTCATGATATTTGAAACTAATTTAGCTTGTTTAGAATAAAAAGAATTAAATCCTAAAGATTTTTATTTATTCTATTGACGGTAGAAACTTTCTACCTATCTGTAGACTCAGTTTTTGCATGATTCTACCTCCAATCAAATGTCTTGACCGAACAGTAAAGACTGTAAAAAAATTTTAACAAAATCTAATAAAAAATTTCAATTGCAATATATTTAATTTTTTATGGTATTTTAAACTATTTTAATTGTTTGAAATTTTAAAAAATAAAATAATAACTAATTGATACATTCTTCTGATGTTAGATACGTTTACCCCTTGGTAGACCCAAATTGTATTATTCTACAACAGTCGAATGTCTTGACTGAACAATAAAGGTTTTTCAAATTTTAAATCAATCTAAGAAAAAATCCATTAAAGTTAAATAGCTATGCAAAACAAAATATTAAATCAACGTACTTTGTATAAATAAAATTTAGGAAATCGAATAAAAAAAATCCATAACACCTTAAGTGGTGCTATTATATTAATGATAAACTTTATACTATTGATTTAACTGGTTTTTGTAAATCAAGAAAATACTTTTATTACAGGTGCTTTCATAATCTTTGAAATTAATTTAGCATGTTTAGAATAAAAAGAATTAAATCATAATGAGTTTTATTCATTCTATTAACAGTAGAAACTTTTTACCTAGCAGGAGACCCAATAATTATATGATTCTATCCCCAGTCGAATGTCTCGACTAAATAGTATAAGTCATAAAATATTTTAACTAAATATAATAAAATTTTCAATTGTAATTTATTTAATTTTTTTGGTTTTTAAATCTAATATAGCAGTTTAAAATTTAAAAAAAAATCCAATCATAACTAGTTTTATTCATTCTACTAATGGTAGAAACTTTTTATCACTCAACAAACTTAGTAATTGTATGATTTTACCTCCAGTCAAGTGTCTCATTCAAATAGTAGAGGTCGTAAAAAATTTTAACTAAATCTAATAAAAGAATTCAATTACAATATATTTAATTTTTATGGTTTTTTAAACTAATTTAACCGTTTAAGATAAAAAAAAAATCCAATCATAACTAATTTAATTCATTCTACTGATAGTAGACATTTTTTATATCTCGATAGACCCAATAATTATATGACTCTACCCTAGTCGAAAGTCTCTACTGAATAGTAGAGGTCATAAAAAATTTTAATAAAAAATTCAACTGTAATATATTTAATTTTTTATTTTTTTAAATTAATTTACCAGTTTAAAATTTTAAAAAAATTTATTAATAACTAGTTTTATTCATTCTACTGACGATATAAACTTTCAACCTTTAGTTAGATCCAGAAATTGTATGATTTTACCTCCAGTCGAATGTCTCGATTAAATAGTAGAGATAGTATAAAATTTTTAACTAAATCTAATAAAAAAAATTCAATTACAATATATTTAATTTTTTATTATTTTTTAAATTAATTTAGCATCCAAATTTTAAAAAAAAATCCAATCATAACGGGTTGTATTCATTCTATTAACAGTAGACTCAGTAATTGTATGATTTTACCCTAGTCGAATATCTCAACCAAACGGTAGAGGTCGTAAAAAATTTTAACTAACTATAATAAAAATTTCAATTGCGATACATTTAATTTTTTACGGTTTTTTTAAATTAATTTAGCCATTTAAAATAAAAAAAATCCAATCATAATTAGTTTTATTCATTCTATTAATGGTAGAAACTTTCTACCCATAGGAAGACCCAATAATTGTAGGATTCTATCCTAGTCAAATGTCTTGACTGAACATTAGAGGTTGTAAAAAATTTTAAGTAAATATAATAAAAAAATTCAATTGCTGTATATAATTTTTTATGGTTTTATAAATTAAGTTAGCCGCTTAAAATTAAAAAATCAACCATAACTAGTTTTATTCATTCTACTAATAGTAGAAATTTTCTACCTCTCAGTAAACCCATTAGAGACAAAGAGGAGAGGTAAAAAAATAAGAGAAATGTTAGGGAGGGTTTTTACAATTTATAATTTTTTTTAGTGAAAAATATGGGCTAGCCTCGGGGGTAAAGAAGGGAAGAGAATTTCAATAAAAATAAATATTTAATTTTATTTATTATATCATCATTTAAAAAAAGGAAAAAAAAAATTACAATAAGGTTAGTTGGCTAAAAACAACACTTTTGAGGGTTATTAAGCTAAATATCTCTTTTTTTTTTTTTAAGAAACTTGAGTGAGATTTTTAATTTTATATATTATAATAAAATTAGATATGATATAATAATTAAATTATGTGCATAATATATTTATTGATTACATATTATTATATTTTAAGTTTATGTCAAATATATATGACTCAAAAAATGGTCGATTTTGACCATAATAATTAACAATTTGTCATTGAAGGTAAAAATAACAATAATAATAAGACAAAAACTAAAAAGGAAATATTGTTTTTTCTTGTTCTGGTATTATATATATACTGTGTATATTTTTGAAATTAAGAAATTTAAACTCTACGTACTTTTAGATAGAGTTAGGTGTAATATTATCACTAATATATATTTACAATCATTGATATCATGCATTTTGATGTTATTCAAACATAATATTGTATACTTAATATTACTCCTAAATTATAAATAGGAGACAGAAGTAAATAATCATTTAAAAAAAATTTAAAGTAAATAATAGGTTTTTAAAATATTTATAGTAAACAAAATATTAACCTAGTCTATATATTTAATACAAATCTAAAATATCTAGGTACACAAATGAACTCAAAGTAAACAATGCATATATATTTTTTAATTTTAAGGTGTATGTAATAGAAGAGAAAAGTTGAAGTAATAAGAGAGGAGGTAGGATTAATGAAATGATTTTAATACTTATGGTTGTTTAGTAAGAAAGAAAGGAGGAAGTAAGGAATTGTAGGAATGACTCTAAATTCTTTGATCTCCTTTAAATTAGAATAATTATTGAAAGGATTTCATATCAAACAACATAAGAGAAAGAATTTCTTATTCCTTTCATGTTTCTCTTATATGTGTGATCTATCATTCTCTCTTTATTTTCTCTCCTTCCAACGAATCATATCTTTAAATTGAGGATTCGAATTCTTTATTTTATGATAGAGCTAATTGTAGAATTATCATTAGATTATACTTAAAAATAATATTCTTTGAGAATAAAGCTAAGTGCACTTATACAAATTTCTTTACATGCATTCAGACTACATGTGGATTTTTTTTTTTTTTTGGACAGCGTACGTGTATGTGCAATGTGCATGTGCATGTAAGAAAAATGAAACAAATAGTTTTAGGGTTATTTATATAAATGTTTAAATTGGAGATATTGAATTAAAATATATCTATTTTTTTATTTACAATAATGTTTAAAATAATACTGATAATGACAACATTACCTTTTATAAAGAATTGAGAATTAATATGTAAAAAATTATTAAAAAGAAAACTCAAAAATTAATAAAAAAAATTATACTAAATATTGTAAAATTAATTTGATTGTATTGATATTTTATTTTTGCATAAAAGCAAATTTTTAATTTTTTGAATAAATAATGTATAATAAAAAGGTATAATATTTTATATAAAAGGTAAATTTGATTTTATTTATTTGGTTAATTATAAAGATATTATCAATTTCATTTATAATAATTTATATAAATAATATTTTTTTTGTAAAGAATTTAAAAGGCTTTGTTATGATAATTTTTATTTCTTTTTCTTTGAGGCATATAAATCCAATATATTTTTTAGATTTTTAAGTGGTCAACATAAATATTAAGATTTTTAATAAAGAATTCATTGGTTTTTAACAAAAAAATATGAGTCAATATTAATAGTAACTAAATTTTATTAATATGTAATTTTCAGTAGTCAGCATAAATAATAAGTTCTTTTTATAAAGAATTCATATTTTTCTATCAAAAATACTTAAATACTTTGCGTTAGTGTAATTTTTTCCTATTTTCTTTTTTTATTTATCTTTATCATAATTAATTGTTATGATGTGTTTATCTTTTGGTTTAAGGTGTCATCTTTATAGTAAGATTCAAATAAATAAAACTTTTGAGTTCATGCTTATGTTTATAATTAAAATCAAAACGTGATTTGATTTTATTAAAAATAATGATGAGTTATCAAAAAAATAATTAGAGTTAAAAAAGAAAGAAACAAAAATAAAAGAGGAATAATGTCAATTATGGTAAAAGGATAAAATAAATACTACAAATATTTATTTCTTTAAAAATATACATTTACATAATAATATTAAAAAACGAACATTAAGCAAAATTGCATTATATAGGCCAAACATTTATTGATTAAGAAGTAAATAGTATAATTTCAAACTTTTAAAAATATACAATATAATCACATTTATTGATACATGATTTTCTATTTTTACCCTTAATTATTTTTTCTTTCCTCTTTCTTCCCAAACACACTTTCTCTTTCCACGGTCTCTTTCTCTTCTCACTTTCTCTCTTCCTCTAACTCTCTTCCTCTTTCTCTCTTTGAACGTATTCCAGTGAATGGAAGGAGGAGATTGCGATTGGAGACTCACAATTTCAGCAACAATGTTGTACTTAGATGGTCCCTCACAATTCCAGCGAGCGTGAGCTTCAGATCCACAGTGAGATCCTCCTTCGAGATCACGAGGCTACTGTCATCATCGCCAGCCAATCAAGCAAAGCTCCTCGGAGATTGTCAAATGCTAATTTTCACCTTCCCTTCTCTTTAACGATGGTGACGTGAACTTTAGGTGCAATGGTGATGAGAATGAATCATGGAGGAGTCACGTGATGGTTGGAGTTGGAGTCACACCACTGTCCCTTTTTTTTTTTTTTTTTAATGATCTAGGATTCTTTTTTTTTTTTTCTGCAATCTGAGATTGTTATTTTCTCTAACAGTGCTTCGAAAACTAGATCTGAAGGTGGATGAAGTTGTTGGTGGCACATCTCTTTCTCTAGCATCAAAAAGCTACTATGATGGCTCCGACTCGCGATGACAAACAAAGACAGCGACAGGTTCCTACAGTGGTGATAGTGAGGTGGTGGCGACTGATTTTTGTTGGATTTAGGTGGTTGGGTCAACTTAGGGGCAAAGGTTTATTCAATTTGATAAATAATTTAAATTAAGTATAAATTGAATGTAATTATTGTATTTACAGTATAAATCGAGTGTAAATATTATATTTACAATATAAATTTTGTATAAATTAAATGTAAATATTTTATTTATAATTTAAATTATTGAACGGTAATTTTGAGATTTTAAATGAGTTTAAATTCAAATTTACACTTAAGTTTTTTATTTACTACCAAATCAAAATTTTTAGCCTCTTTATTTTTAATTTCTCTTATTTTTGGTACATTTTCCTCTCTTTCCTGTTTTAAAATGAGATTTCGAATGTGGACTTTTTATATAATTGTTTCCGATTGTTAATGTAGAGTAGGACCACTGATCGCTTGGGCTTATGCAGCCTTAGGGTTCATTTGGTGAACGAATTGCATTTGCATTGCGTTTGAATGCAATGTATTGAATGCAATTTGTATTCGGAGGAAAAGCATTAGCATTGTATTTGAATGCAATGTGTGTTTGGGGGAAAAGTATTTGAATTGTATTTTAATAATAAATATGTGATGTGATGGGTAAAAGTAGAGAGAAAAAAAAGAGGGAGAGAGAATATATGATGTAATTAATAAAAGTAATAGAAAAAATGAAATAATAAATAGTGATTGTGTTAGATTTAAAATGTGATGTGATTGGTATTTTAATGAAATATTTTTGTATTTGGAGAAAAATTACATTGCATTTAAATGCAATGCCAAAAAAATTTGTGTCCCAAACGCCTACTTAGACTTGAAAGGAAAGAGCAAAGTCAAATACTTGTTGGACCTCCTGAACCTTGCTGTTGGACTGATCTTAATCTCAGGGTAACATCTAAATCCATTAGCGTCCAGTTGCGTCTCTTATCATCTAGCACCAAATTTTTTAATTTTGATAAACAAAGGTTTGGGACTTTGGGTGGTGGACCTTTCGTTTCCCTATCAACTCCTTATAGATTGGAATCAACTTTCCCTGGGCATTAGAAGGAGATGGGTTCCCTTAACATCGGTTTACCACCACAAACAACCCTACCAGTACTTCGTCAGATTAAATCTGGAGCTAGCATGGCGTTGCAGGGTTTGAACCTAGGAGGATGAGGAGGGATGCTGCTCCTTAGCCATCCAAGCCACCCCTATGGGTACTCTTATCATCTAGCACTTATGTTCAAGGCCTGAGTTCTCAAATAGTTCCAGCAACATGTTCCATTTCATAGCGCAAATAGTGCAGGTGCGCATATGTATATATAATATATATAAATATATACACACACATGCATACTAGTTGAGGAGCATGTGAGAAATTAAAAAAATGTCAGCACGTGGCTGATTGGGCCAATATGTAGGCTTTTATGAAGTGATTTTTATGTAATGATAATGTAACTGATATGTGATAGTTAAGGACCTATCGATGAAATGGAGGATTCATGCCTTTATATATAGCTATAAATATAAATATAGAAATTCCTAAAGAAAAAATAGATATATATATATATAATGTTTTGCATATTTAGAGTTTTGGTGATAACTATCCTAAAATAAATTTATAATGACAAATGCCATGGAAAATCATGGAAACGGCAAGATAACAAAAACATTCAACACGCATGGAAATCACTAATGAGTCTCACCATATTACTCTTCACAAACGTAATTAATAAATTGAAGTCTTTAAGACCATCCCCAGTGGTAAATGTCATCATTTTTAACAAAATATTAAACTTACCACACCAATTTTTTGTTATGTTCCGATAGTATACATGGTACAAAACAAAGTTTGTGACGTGAAACATTAGTATACATGCCAAACAAAATGCTATCTCTAGTTTTCTTCCAATTTATATATCAAAATATCAAAATTCTCCCAACTATCACTTCAGTTGTTGGATAATGTTAGAAAATTCACCCAAAAGCTATTAGAAGTTTGTGAATTGTTGATTACCGGATCTTGAGAGATAGTCACCAAGTTTTGGATGTACCTTGTTTGGATGTTAGTGTTTTCCCACACTTTTTCATCCATGTGTTTAGTCCCTTTTTTTTTTTATTTTTTTATAGGGTATATGTCTCGTATAAAGAAACTCTCTTTTACTTTTGACGAGGAGAAACAATTGTGTTCGCAAGAACATGGAAATGGAGATCTTAATTTATAAGAACTTAGTGAGAGGAATATTATGAATAAAAACAAGATTATTGTGGAAAAAGCTGAAAAAAAACTTGATCCTAAATATAACTTATCATGTGTTATTTTTAGCGATAAATTTAGCACCAAAACCGATAACATACTAAAAATTTATGCTCAACTTAAGATACCATTAGAGTAAAATTCTAGCACTAGCATTATATATATATATGTCACCTCCATTGAAGATAGTATAAATGTTTATTGAGACTTTTTTCATTTAGGGGTGTTGAGGGTGACACCAACTTATTATTGCATATTCCGGACAATTAACAAGAGTAGAGCCCAATTATCCAAACGACATATTAGTATTCAATAAATTTGTACCATAGTTTAGTGATAATTTCATTATAAGGGGACGTTTGGTAAATGCATTGCATTTTAATTGTATTTGAATGAAATTTATTTTTTGAATGTTGTATTTGATTGAAAAGTATTTATTTTGTATTTGAATGAAATATATGTTTAGATAAAAAGTATTTTAGAGTTGAAAAATTGATGTGATTGATAAAAATATAGATAAATAATAAAGTTAAATAGTTGATGTGATTGTTTTAAAAAACTTTTAAATAGTAATTGTTTTCATAGCATTATTGAAAAAAATTGTATTTGAATGTAAAATTTGCGTTTGATATAAAATTACATTGTGTTTGAATATAATTAAAATGTAATTTTTTTACCAAACGGCCTCTTAAGTCTACAATTCTGATAATTATCCAGCCTAGTGTAGTTCACACAAAACCTGTTGGCCTCCTGTATGTTGGCAACCATCACCATCCCTCAGAGAAGTTTACAGCCTCTGGTCAAAAATGAAATGGACATCCCCTTTGTTAAGTAGAGATCAGGTGATGCTACAAGAACGAGACCTAAATAGCACGAGATAACGATATCTTATGTTGTACAAACCCACTGATCAGAGAGAATCTTCAAAACAACATAATGTTTCTTGAAACTCGATTCCAACTCTTACAACAATGGATGCCCAAAATCTCCATTGATTCAATGCAAGGCCATTTTAATTAGTGTCTTAAAGAAACTAAAGATTCATGCTTTAACTTTTTCTTCATTAATTTGCTCAAATTCAATAAGCCAAGGGATGAGACCAAAATCATGCATTTTAAGTCCTAACCATTTGCATATATTGACCATGTAGTTCTTACACAAAAGTTTCCTCATTCATCAACCAAACAGCTTCAAAGAAGAAACTAGTGCTCTTTCCTTTTGAACCCTCCAAATTATTGAACCAACTACAACATTCTTCTTATAATACAACTACCAAAAAAAAGGGGAAAAAAAAAAGAAGAAAAAGATCAGGCACAAACCAAATATCATGAAAACAGAGCTCAGTGATCAACTACAAATGGGGCAAAGCACCAAGCCATTCTCATTACAATCGGGGCATTTCACAACCAAAGTTCTTCCCATTTCCTCAATCTCCACCGCCATCTTGCAACTCCCATTGCACCGAAAACACGGCAAGAATCTAACATCCCCACAACCTTCACAGACAGATCCAGATTTCCGCTTCGGCAGACCTTCCAAAATCTCCCCCAAACCGCCGTCCTCCGCCAGTCTCAGAACCTCCTCGGCCCCACCGACATACCTCCCCTTCACGAAAACCTGCGGCGGAACAACAACGTTGTCAATAATGTCGAAATCTCTCATCAGCTCCCTCAGCTCTTCCCGGAAACCCCGGTCCATTGAAACATCGCGCTCGCAGATCGCCACCCCGAACGACTCGATCGCCGCCCTCACGGCATTGCAGGCCTCGAACGTCCTCCGCACTCCGCGCAGCGTGGTCGTGTAGACCACCACCCGGTGATCACCTCCCGGCGGGCAGATCCTCGCGAACCGGTCCAGAGGGGCGGGGTGGTTTGGGTTCGAGTTCTCCTTGTCGGAGGACAAGACGGGTCTGGGCGGTTTCGGGACTGGGACTGGGACTGGGATTGGGGAGAAGCGGAAGCTGTCGGCGTCGAGGCCGGCCATGAGCTCCCACGAGTTGATGACCTCCGGTGCGGAGCGGGCGGGCTTCGGCTCAGGCGGCGCGGTGGGGCCGATGGTGAAGCGGATCGGCGGGGTGGTCGGAGAAGGGCGGTTTGACGACGACGACGACGACGACGGAGGCTGCGGGGATGGTGGTGGGTCGAGAGTGAGGAGGCCATAGGTGGAGGAGGTGAGCGAGACGATGTGGTGACCCAGTGCTGTGCTTCCGAGTTGAGTGAACTCGTCCTCGTGACTCAGTAGATTTGAAGAGACACAACCCATTTTTCTGTTTTTGGTTTGAAAGAGAGAAGAGAACTGAACTGAAGTGAAGGGAGTGGAAGTGAGGACAAAAGGTCGGTTACTTGCAAGAGGACTTCTTTAGCTTAAAATATTTTTTTTAAGATTTCAAATGAATATTTGTGAAATCGATGAAAATTCTTTGAATAATTTATTTATAATTAATTTGGAGGCATCTTCCAAGTTCGTAGATTGAGAGAGAAAATATGAGAAGAAATTTTTTTTATTTTTTAAGTTTATTTAAGGGTGGTGTTGATGTTTAGGTCAATAATTTTTGAAATGTTGGGTGGCGGGGTCACTTGGACCAAAAGAATGACAACAAGGCTTTGAGCGCTAAAATTTGATTCAAATGTATGTGATGATGATGGTACACGTGACTGATGAGATGTGCATTTGCTTTTGTGTCGATTATACCAATTTTGGGCCTTTGTAAGGGACCAAATCCAAGCCCAATTTAGCTGGTGAGAAATCGATAATATCTATGATTAGATGCTAGCTTCGCTTATAAAACGGAAAATTTTCTTATTTTAAATTTAAAAAAAAATCTTTTCATTGCTTAAAATGAAATGATTTTTGAATATGTAAAATTTTTTTTTTGAAACAATAGATTATTTGAAATAAAAGGAAGTAGTGTTGAAAAATATGTATTATGAGAGAATTAAAAAAAAATTCTTTTCTATTTTCTAAAAGCGTATTATATTAATGGATATATTTTAAAAAGAAATTCTTGTTCATTTTTTAATATGAGAAAAATGATGAAAAACCTTAAAATAAACAATTTTTTTTTATAAAATTTTTCTCTTTTTAGAAATGTACATGCTAAACAAACAAGGGGAAGAGTTTTTTGTTTTGGAATCCCACTTAAAAAAGGTAGACTTGGGTGCTCTCAAATAATAGTTATGAGAGCGTAGCATTATAAGGTACGTATAGCAGCAATATTACAACCTTACTAAAGATAAAAAGTGTGTTATTCATAATGCACACATGGTTGAAAAAAAGTGAGCATTATTGTTGGGCTAACAATGATATCCAATACAGCAAGAAATAAACATGGACCTAATTAAAGTGGGGCTTGAAACGTGCCTGTCGACAACAATTCTTTTCAATTTATCATTCTTCTAAATTATCTTCTTTTTCTAGAACGAGACTTTTCTAAAATATCGTCTCAGTTGAAAAATAAACAATCATGTAATGTTTTGTCAAAAAAAAAAAAAAAAAGATTAGTTTTCTTGTATGCATCTTAGGTTTTCTTACTATCTGTAATATATATGTATATATATATATATATCTCCAATGCTATTCCCACAAAAGAACATGAAATTTGTTGCATTTCCAACTTAAGATATGTATTCCTTTTTGTGGTTGTGAAAAGCCACTTACAATAAACTAGATTGCACAAATCTTAGCTATATACAAGAACAAGAGCATGAGATCTGTTGTCCAAACTGACAAAACTTGTTTTTTACTTTCTATTTTACCAGAAAACCAACAAATTTTTGTTTGCAGATTGATCAGTGAATAACATTGAGTAGTGAAATCCAGCTTCTGAATAGGAGTGGGCACACTTCTGGGTCATTTGGGCACAGCTTCTGAATAACATTGAGTATATGATGATGATTCCCTCCTCTGCGGGCCCTTTTAGGGAAACCCATATTTTGTGGTATGGTTGGAAATTGGCTTTCGTTTTCATTGGTCAATTATAATGTTCAACGACAGAATTATGCCTCACAACTCATGTATTGAAGCAATAATCTTGGGATAGAACTTTTAAAGATACCAATAATAGACTAGTGTTTTGGACATTTATATATTCTCAAAAAGTATGACTTCATTTTTTTTTTCTTTTAAAGATATATTAATAGACTAGTATTTATTACGAATGCATATATATATATATTGGTATCGACTTCAGTCATATCGAGGGACGAAGCTAGGCAAGGACTAGGGGAGCTTAAGCCCCCTCAACATATTCTTTTTTTTTTTTTTTTTCAAATTAGCCTATAATTTTAACTAAATTTCAAAATAACCTCACTTAAAAATAAAAACTTGCTCATAGTATCCTTTAATTATCCATTAGATGATTACCTGCTCTCTGACAAAAAAATTCCGGCTTCATCCCAGGTCATATCCGTTGAATCAATATATTCTTCTATTTCAATGATTCGTCATAGTCACGTTACTTATCAAATATAATTTCAAGTATGCCATCATTTTGCTAAAGCAGAATGTTGGTCATCATTTACTTGTGTTTTTAATATACGTCTTTGTGCAAGTGTTTAGCTAGTTAAAATTGTGGAGTTTTTTTCGTATGCTTTTTATATTAAATTATTTAGGAATATGGTTATGGATATATAATACTTTTTTGGTCTAGTTTATTTCCAATATTCTGTATATTTCTTCATTGAGAAAATTGTGAGATTCTATTGAGTATTATGGTGATTAGCTGTGGTGGAAGTACGAAATGCATATGCGTGTGTGGATATATATGTGTATATATATATATCTGTTTTTTTTTTTTAATTTTACATTAGATTTAAACTTTACACTTTGAAATTGCTTCAAATATAAAATTATTACTAAGCAATGCTTACAACTATAATTATTTATTTTTAATATGAGAGCTGTGTTTACTTGTAAAATTTTTCTATAATTAAAAAAATTATAAATTAAGTACAATCTACTCAGAATTTCTCTAATAGTTTCTCTATTTTTCTACTTAGTAAACAACTGCTTACATATCGCCTCGGGAGCGGTGACTGGTTACAATTAAATAATAACGATAATAATATAAAAGAAAATGTTAATATTACTCAGTTAAAAAATAAGAGAAAAAGAAATATTTTTCAAAAAAATTAAGGATCTAAGGAAGAAAAATACAAAAATTCGTAAAAGTAAACATGACAATTAGAAATCCTATAAAATTTGAAAGGAACAATTATGGTGTATTATAAGAAGATTCTAAAAATATGAGGCCTGCACTTAAATTTTTAGAACAAATGAGTGGAGGCACTTAGGACTTAGAAGGTTAATATATAAAAATCTTAAAATATGTAGGTTATATTATTATTTTTAAAAGTGTGAGTGCGCACTTGAACCTCATCTTAGGTCCGACACTATTGGGGAAGCCCCCGATCTTCTTTACTAGAGAGACTATCGTCCCCTAATCCCCTGTTGACCTTATCGTAGAAGTCAAATTGCCGTCGGCAAAATATATATATATTTATAATAATGCTCAACGTATAAGCTAACAAATTTTTTTTTTTTTTGGAATTTGTGGGGTGGGAATTACATAACCTAACAACTGAACGAGGACAAGGGTAGAAATCTCAACGTAAGAAGAACAATAATGGAAAGTATTTCATTAGATGAATGCGTTTTTTGATAGTTTAGACGTGATATTTCCCAAACGTATGCGTGATCGTCTATAGAACAAAAGAGCTTTTCATTGGGTCAACGTCTCACCTAGAAAGAAAATTGGTGTTTGGGTCCCTCCACAATGTCCAATTATTATCACGGCTTAAAATTCCATGATAGGTTTCCTTTTCTTTGGATAATACTTAGAACAAAAATCCGAATATCCTATATATATATATATAAACATATATTCACATTGTTCGACATAGAGAGTTTATATTATGGATTTTCGATTGCATGAATGAATATGATAATATTTATCTCTTCAATCGTTTATTTTTGTATTTCCAAGTTCGGTGCAGACATCACTCATTATTTCGCATATGACTTGTGTTTCCTTGAGAGACTATATTCGGGGAAATAAATGATTAATATTGGGATAACTACTTCCACGTACCACCTTCCCTGTCAGCCAGCTGCCGCCTTAACACAAAGTAACTAAAGGAAGAAAATACAAATTTTACGTGTGTGTGTGTGTAAAGTAACTCCGCGTTGTTAGAATAATGCCAAAGTTACACACACACATGTGGTGCCTATATGTGTGTGTGTATGTACATATTTGCTAAAGAATGCCATAAGTTATAAGAAAGCTATAAAAAGAACTAAATTAAAAAAATCAGTGTGAAACTCCTTACATCTTAAGAATTATTATGTCAATTAGAGATTTTACGTCCTTGATCATGCAGTTTGTTTATGCACTACCTCCTTCAGTAGTAAGCCTAAATAATCTCATGTTTTATCCTTTGAAACCCTAAAATTAACCATGCTTAAACACATTAATATCAAATATATAAATATATATTTATATACACTCTCGTATTAGTTACAGCTAATGATTGCAGTAAATCAAGTAATGTCTCCGACAAATTTGACCAAGTTCCCATCCTATGATCGGAAACCTCCTTTTCTAAGGCTTTTTCCCCTGGCAAGACACCTGGTCGTTCATTTAGGTGGTCAATCTTGTACAATAATGAGAGACAGCAACACTTGATTTCGTCCTTTATTTTTAAAAGATATTTCGTCGATGTTGCACGAGAACTGGTGATCAGAAACGGTTTTTCATCCTAGATTTATGCAATTTAAATACTAATATTTCCCCACTAATATCAAATATCAGCCATACTCAATGATTTTGGTCTAATTGGTTTATTATATTATGCAAAAATTATACATGGAAACAAAACAAGAGATAATATGACACTTAATATATCATTTTAATATGATTACCAATAAAAAAAAAAAAGAGGGAGAAAGAGAATAAAGGGTCGCTACAGTGTTTTTTTTCCCTTTCAAATGGCAAAAAAGCAGGTAGTAGTTCAAATGCTCGATGATATTTACTCTCACTAATTAATTATAATTATCCACTTGAAATTAAAGAAAACCTTAAAAAAAGCAAAAAAGATACTTTTCCCCCATAATTAGCGCGTTAACTAGGGCCCATTTACCCAGTAATTGATTATACTTTGGAAATGGGCTCGAAGGATCCGATTGCATGCAATTTAATTGATTCCAGCTGCGGCACTGAAAAATATTGGAGCTAGGGTTTCATGATCAGTTGGTTAAAAGAAATAAAAATAAAATAAAAAAACTTGCAGTCGACAAATGAAAACGAGACACCATTTCTTACGTTGTAGTAATGTTCTGATCTATTTTTTTTCCATATGTCTCGAAATCATTCAAGAACATTCGCATGCTAATACTTTGACATTGTTAAGGATTTTCCTTTTTCTAGTTTGTCTTCAAATTTGACGGAACACTCATTATCATACTCGTACTACAGTTATTTCAAACAGTCTAACGCAAAAAATAAATCTCCAATATTATTGAACATGGAAATATCTTGAATAACGTTTCTATTATAAAAATGTGCATGACGATCATATATTATATACAGCATTACCATATGCACACATACAAATATATATATTTATGCATAATTAATATCCTAGTCAACTTTTTAACGAGTTTGCATTTTAATTAGTTGATGTATCCCTTAATGCAAAACAAGTATATATATATATATAGTTTCAGGGACTTTGCTTTCTTTCTTCTTCTTTGCTTACTTACGTACTCTTATTGTTCATAAACTTATAACATCATTAGATGCTTATATGGTAACTTTATCATTTCGATCTAGTGTCAAAAGAAGAAACGACTTGGAATGAAATAAATATATAAGAACGAAAAACTTTAGTTATGAGATCTTTGATCCAGCAAAAAGTATGGAAAAAAAAAAATCGTTAGTCACAAGCACAAATCAAGATTGATCGTACAAAAGATCTCTCTCTTATTATTATCTTATAGAAAAGGAAAAAGCAATTGCACCCCAGACAAGACCAATAGGGAGAGAGAAATGAGAGAGAGACAGAGAGTCGTAGTAAATAACACAGAATCATATTATATATATATTTATTGTGGTTCACTGTGATTCTCGTGCTATATATATGTGTCTATCTTATCTCTATTTTCCTTTTTACAAAAGGTGATCGCCTTTCTTAACTCTTTTTATATGTATAATGGTATGTAAGTTAGGTGAGAAATTGAGCTAGACCCCAGTATCTCATTTTTTGTCGACACCACCAAAAAAAAAAAAAAAAAAGGAGGAAAGACTTCTCGCCAATGTGACCACGGCAAGTGGGTCTAATGTGTAAAAACCACTTTTTGCAAAATTTTTTTTTTGGGGTTGTGGGGGGTGGGGTGAGGTATCATTTAATTGCGTGTGGTATCAAATCCGATCAAGAAGTCAGCGTCCTGCTATAATTAACTTTGTCAGGCTTTTCAATATAGTTAACGAAAAAGGGCAAGACCATAACCCAAAGGACATAATTGCAGACGGAAAGGGCACATCACAGCACCCAGAATAAGCTAGCAAGTTCAATGCAAGAAACATATATTTATAAATATATGTATATTTATAGTTATTAACGAAAAAAAATTGTAAAAATTGACAAATTGAAAAGATAATGTTTTTGACAGTACCACACTAACCAGCCCAATAGTACTGGCCAATAACATGATCTATCCATCTAAACGATGTCCACTATTCCCTGATTTATTTATGTAACACAAACGTACGTGCGTACATAATATGAATGTAACTTGTATATACCTATATATTATATATATTTATATACTCGTCAAATATATTCTATAGTGTGTATATATGTGTGTGTTTTCATAGTGCTTCCCTTAAACCGACAAGTGGCATAACGGGTCTGACGATGACGGCGACGACGATGATCTGGTGAAGCTCCATAGGTCGTTCCCGTTGTAGACTTGAGCAGCCTGATCGTGTGATCCTCTACTAGTACCGGTACGCAGGCCGTACGGGTACGACAACTGTACAACGACGTCGTCCTCTTCCTCCGCTTGATCAGGACTGCAAAAAGACGCCGTCGTTATGTTGGGCTCGCCGAAGCAGGAGAGCTGCTTCGACGTCTCCGCTTCCTGGCCGTTGAGCTGCGACGCCACCAGCCGGTCGAGCGCCACCCAGTTTGTGGGCTTGGGCTCGTGAACATCGCTTTGGTGGTCGGACGTCGTCGTCGCCTCTAAGAGCAACTCGTCCATTGATTGGTACGCTTTGATCAAACCACGATCATGATGATGTTGTTGATGATTATGATGATGGTCGAAATTGTTGATGGGAAGTGAGTTATTGGGGAGAGTACTTGGGCTCTCGAGCCTAGGGAGATGCATGAATCTTTCGTGAAGAACCGTGTGCTGATCGTGATGATCATGATGATGAACATGACCAACCATGGTGGTTGGTGACTCGTTTTCAAGCTTGCAAGTTCTTCCCATGTAGAGGAGTATCTGATCCAAAACGCCGTCGTTTCTTGAGCATTGCATCTGGTGGTGGTGGTGGTGGTGGTGGTGATGAGGATTGTTTGAGTCCACTGAGATGGACGAGGCCTTGGGACTGTCCAGTGCTTTCTGGTAATTCTTCTTCTTGAATACCCGGCATACAACCCACCCATCCTCCGGTACCGAATCGACCGATATCGGATTGGAAACCTGGTTAATAAGCAAGATATTCATTAACAATGAAACAACTAATTAGTTCTTCTTTCTCATTATTCCCCTCAAGAATTAGTAAATTAAATTCTACTTTTCGAAGTGAAAAGGAGAGACAGCCGATAGTAAATAAATGCTAATCTATTCGTGTAATTCCTTTCTTAAGCTCATTTTGGATTAGAATTCATATATAGAAGTGAATAAAACAGTGTGATAAGGTTAAAACCATAGTAAATGTAACTCCTACAGAAGGCAAGTCCATCTTCTAATTAATGCTACATATTATCACTCACCATCATAACTACAGAATATGTTTAATCATGTTTAATTTCGGAACCAGAGTTATAAAAAACAACTGTTGTAATGAAAGACAAGAGTGATTAAGAGTGTTTGGTGGCAATTAGCTGAGACAAATTAATTACGTAATCAATGGAGAGAGAATTAATTTAATTAAGTGAAAGATAAAATAAATAAATAAATAAAGGGGGGCTTACGGTAGATTCATGGCCGGTGCTCTCATCTAGCCTATACTCATGCATGATCCAGTCGGACTTCTGGCCATGTGGAGCTCGTCCTTTGTAAAACACAAGCGTCTTTCTCAGACCAATCCTTTTAAACCCGCTATAGATGATCTTATCCCTTCCGGTGGCCTTCCAGAACCCGGCGGCGGTGGCGCGGTTCGTTCGAGTCCCGGTCGGGTATTTCTTGTCCTTGTGACTGAAGAAGTACCAGTCATTCTGTGGAGTGGATCCTATCTTGCACTTCTCTGCACATCCCCAGTTTTGAAAACACATATTTGTATAAGGACATTACATGTAAGTGTATAGTTAAGTGAATTGATCAAACAAAAAAGTAGTAGTTAGTCCTACCTTGGATATCCCAGGGTTCAAGCTTGTTAAGATCAACTTCACGAATCACATCGAGATCGATCTTCTCGAAAGCCACTTTCTTCCTTAAATAGTAGTGAAGAAGCTCCTCTTCGGTGGGATGAAACCGGAATCCCGGAGGAACCTGAGACTGGCCGTTTATGGATAAATTCATACCCTCAGACATTAAACTCGCTAGCTACTGTAGCTTGAGTACTTTACAAATATATATATTTTAATTTCTTTATGGTAATAATATTGTTATGAAATTGAGTAGAAGAAGAAGAAGAAGAAAAGCAAATTAGGCGGTGAAAGAGAGTAAATAAAAGGAAAGAGAAGAGAGGAAGGGGAAGGACGATTAAAACAAAGAGGTGCGTAAAGGGTAACGCAGTCATGATAATTTATAATGGGGTGGTGGGGGGGGGGGGGGGGGCAGTGTAGGGGAAATGAGGAAGGGTCCAAAATTGCATGAAAAGCTTAGGGTATCATGGCCATTAGTGTACTTGTCGTGGGGTCCATGCCCTTTGGAGAAGAGCAACCACCTAAAACTATAGGGCTGTAGAGAGAGAGAGAGAGAATGGTAAGAATGTAGGCCCCACATAATAGGTAGTAGGGAAAAAAAAGTGGGGTCAGCTCAAAGGCCCCAAAATTAAAAAGTAAAAAAAAAAAAAAAAAAAGCGTTAGAGAGGCAACAATATAAAGTGTGTGCGGAGGGCACGCCCACATCTCAACTATGACCTTCGACCTTAATATCTATTTGAAAAGCACCTCTAAAACCACCACTATACCCCAAAAGAACTCTCTCTCTCTCTCTCTCGAACGTCACTCGTTTTACTTGTGCAACCACCTCAACGACAAGAAGGCCAGAGAGAGAGAGAGAGAGAGAGAGAGAGAGAGAGAGAGGGGGGTGGAGATGATGGGGTCGGAGGCACTGAGCTTTCATTCATGGTCCCGGAGGAGAAGAAAGATATGATGGGTTTTTTATTTTTATTTTTCTTTTTTATTTTCTCTTTACGTGCGGAGGCTCTCTCATCAGAAATTGGGTTTTCCTAAATCTCGTCGCTTTTTTTTTTTTTTTTTAATTTTCTTACACTATAGCTACTATATATTGCTGTCGCCAACTCCTATAAGACGCCCACATGCTTTGACACATAGTACTACATAGGAAAATGAAAAAAAAAAAGGGGAAAAAATATGAGAGATCTTGTAAAATCACCTCTCTTTAACTAATAGAGGTTCGTTCAGTTCTAGGCCTCAACAGAATTGTACAAAAATGTTAATGACCTTGTAGCAATATTGGTGGGAATAATAGAATGAGCTCGAAATAAAAATATATATGAGTAGGGCACGTTTTCTTTCATATATCCTAAAGGGATGTTAAATTGGAGTGTGCACAACCCCTTTCAATGGTAAGGGTAGAACAATATTTCCTTATTATTTCTTGCTTTTTTTTTTTTTTTTTTTTTTGCTTTTGCTTTTCAAACTTTTGTTTCTCTTTATGACATCCAAAGTTTATATACATAATTGCTTTCCCTCATTTCTTTCACTTGAAATGAGAGAATAGACAGAGCCTTTGGAATGGAAATTGCGAGTTCAAGTACCCATCAGTCTTTTCCACTGCGTATGCCGTTTTTCTCCCTTCCAAAGTATATCAGTGAAAAGTATATTTTACCATCTAGTTTTCATTTTCTTGCATGAAAGTTCATTTAGCTAAACTCAAAGGTGAGGCCCAAATAGCATCATATTCGTAAAGTATGATGGCCTAAAGGGGAACAGATTAAAAGATCAATATATCGAGTCGTGGTAGATGACATCAAGAGTTCAAGATTGCGTAAAGGAAATAAACTGTTTGGAACTTTACAACTTGCTAAACATAAACTCAAGTCCAATTTTCTTATGAGTCCTTGGAAATCATAATAATTAAGAAAAGAAAAAATTTATATGGTAGGAATTTTTTTTTTAATCCTGTCAGTATAGTAAGTTTTTGCACCGTCGGATTAAGTTTCAAATGGTCAAATTTATCCACATCAAAATAATGCATGATACAGAAGAACACTTATAGTATTCAATCGGATATGTCGACATTAAAATAATTTATCAAATGACACAAAATTGCTCACAACTATGTGGATCTTACAATTTAAATTTGATCCGGTGATAAATATCGGAAACTTACTCTGCTGGTACGTAAGATATAAATTCAATAACTTTGATAGCAAGTAGCCAATTACTTGTTTGTTTAGATCAGGAGAGGAGTTGAAATTTTCCAAAAAGTCATGCCAAGCATTAATTAATTTATGAAGGCTGTATTGGGCAGTCACAAGACTTACCCATCATTCCATAAAGAGATTAGCACAAAAAGACAAGCATTTTATTACGTATATCTATACTTCCTTTGCATTGTATCGGAGAAACAAGGTCTCTGGTTTTGCCGAATTTAAAATATTGTGCCAATATCTTCTTCGGATAAAAATATTGATGTATTTTATACATATACATATACATATATAGATATATATATTTATATGTACAGTGAAATGGTTTTCTTATAACAACCTGACTCTGTGTGGCCCCTTACGGAGCTTATATAAATACACACGTAAAACTCGCACATTCTGGCAAAACGACAACGTTTTTAGTTGAATAAATGGCCTTTGAATTAATGTTGTATTCTATTGTAGGTAACTTGCGTTAATAAATATTCATTACAAAGTACTTAAACCCTAAGCCAATAGATTAGTGACGTCATAGTGGCTAAATGTTGCGTAATAAGAGAAATTTTCAGATGAATGAATTTTTTTTTAAACCTTTTACTAACGGAAAGTTAAGTGTGATTGGTCTAATTAATGACATACACATGGCGGAAGGGGAGTTGATGACTCTCATGTCAATATAGGGGGCATATATATATATCATGTATATATAAGGCTTATTTATATATATCATGTATACTATATACACAATACTAATAATTATTAGTTCATTTAATGAATATTCCTTAATGAACATGTAGTGTACCAAGTTTAGTCCATGAGAGATATAATGTTGGCATAATGTAAAGTCAATTTAAATATTAACAGCCTCAGTCACTACAACTCGCATGGATCCATGTGGCCAACACTACTTCTCATGTTAGCTTGATGATTGTGTTTGAGTATATTTACCGACATACTTTGTCCACTTGACATCGGTTTAAGTGCCCATCTCTCTCCTAAGATATATATAACGGTAGCACTAACAATGTTATATGGATATGATATATATAATTTATATATATATGTGTGCGCGTGTGTGTGTGTGTGTGTGTGCGTTCTGTTATGAGGTCTCCATGTCTTGGCTTTAATCATGATCGTTATTCCTCCAAAATTCTATGCCTAATCATGATTTCTGGGAGACAAATTGACGGAGCAACCACTTCTACTAACCTGCACTGGACATCTCATCTCCCTCATCACCTTATTACTTTCATATATATATATATATTTGTTGTTGGGTTGTAGTTGCATTCAACAAAATATATATTAATTTATTTTCAAACATTCTTTGTATCCAATGATATTGAATACCTTCCCAAAAGCTTTTTTTTTCTTTTTTTTTTTAGCATTCTTATAAATATTTTAAATTTTATCAAATTAAAAAGTAATCATTTTTTTTAAAAATAATTGATCATTTGACGTTCAGTTAGCGATTGATCATCAATATTTATTTAGTCAATATCAATTAATAATTTATCAATCAATACTCATTTATAAAGAGTATTTGATTATTAATTAACTAGAACTAATTGACCAACTCATATATGACTATTGGTAATTTTCTATATAAAATTTTCTAAATTAGTGTCTAAAATTAAATTACTTTTATCTAACCTAATTTCTTTTATGCGGATATTATGTAAGTCCAAAACTTTTCGCACTTTCTCATTAGCTAATGTTATGCGGTATTGTTAAAATAATGACGTGATTTATTACAACACAACTTACATAGGATTTCTGGAGAGGGGTTGGACTGATCAGATATGACTGGATTAGTAAAATGTGATATGTATGATTAATTTTCGGAAAATTAATATAAATAATAATAATAATAGTAAGGTGGGTCCATGATGTTGATCAAACCGTGGAAAGTTTGCATGAGAAGCCATTTAAGTATGCCAATGATGTTGTTGGAACGCATCTTCTTAACATGACGCAATTTCTGGACGTGCCCAATATATACCTGCGTATAAGTCATATATACACTTAAAAACAAAAAATTCAGATATACACTCAACGTTTCAAGAGAAATTTATAGTACTAGTAAGGAAAAAAAAAACGAACAACCAATCAAAAAAGAAAAGCATCCTCGTTTTTTCTTACGTTTGCAGATTTTTCTTTGGTGGAAAAATGAAAAGATAGTCGTTGATTTTATGCTATTTTGTACTCATGATATTAAATATTTGACTTAATATTATTATATCAAGACTCTGTTAATTGGTATTTTGAAAATAAACGTTGCAAATACAAAAAAGTTCAGCAGACAAATATTAGGAAACAACATAAACATACTTAAGCCAACAACCTTACATATTATTTTTGGTGTATGAAACAAAACAAATATGTACTTTAGTGAACAGTAATGTATGAGCTATTTAAGATATTCAACCACGACATAACTTCTTTTCATTATTTAAATGCTGGCCCAGTACTGCTTGTACGTTCTATGTAGGGGTATCTGACATAGTCTACTGTCCCCCTTTTTTTATTTATATTATTAGTTATCTCTATAATTAAATTTTAATACTAATTAAGTGAAATTCTGTATAAATATTATTAGTATTTAGCTCCTATATGTAATCAGATTATTAAATTTAAATAACATGACAAATTAAAAAAATAAATGGATAATTAAAAAGACAAAGAAAATGGAAAACAAATTTTTGGGCACATCCAATGATATGTAGTATATTCTTTAGATTGACGGCTACGTCCATATGGCAATACTTGCTAATGCTTATATATATATATATAATGAATAATGCGGATCTAGTATATATATGTGTGTGTCCATATGCGTGATAAAGTATTAGCATTTTCCCTTATGCAGAATAGTGAAAGTCTGGCTTTTCTCTTTTCTTCAATGCTTGTTAGAGTCATCGTGACGACAGTTATATATATATGTGTATGTGATTTATTAAGATCTTGATTGGCAAGTTTATGCGTTACATCATATTCGTAGATTGTTGGACTAGTAATAAAATATTATACCTTTTCTTTTCGATAAAAATAAATTCTATTAGCCTTTTGAGGGAGACAGAAATAACATATATATATATATATACACTTTCCCGGACTAAGATTATTATGAGTTTATTTTTGCAATTGATTATTTTTAGTGGGGCGCCTAGGGGATTATGACCTAAAATATACATATGCACCAAAATGTTTTCTTTGTCGAATTGCGTGTGTGTGTACTTAACTCATTAATATTGGTCATTTGTTCATTTGAATGGTAAAGTAATACAAGTTTTTTTAAAAAATATATATCTTTTGTCTATTGATTTCCTTAAATGTTAAAACTGAGACGCAGAGAGTACTCCAAAGGGCAGATTAATGATTAAGGTCTCCTATAGTAGACCTTTCTACAAGATAAAATCCAACGAATGCAAAATATTTAAATAATTCTAGTTGATAACTATATACAAGCCCTCAAATCTCAGAGATAATCCTTATTTTTGTTTTGGATCGCTTGAAAAAAATCATCGGAATTCTATTATTCCCGGGATTTGAATGGCCATGAAATACTAATTATTTTTCGTGGAACTTGGTCTGGTGTCTTCCTGTCATTGTCCGGATTTACCAACATGTTGAATTCAATAGAGCCAAGCAAAATTTGCATTACGAGAAGAATTGCGTAGAGAAATTCAGGTTGGCACGCTAGCAACAACGTGATTATACACGAATCTAAGTATATGTAGTTGAAGTTTTCTTGATTTCGTTTTTGTTCTAGAAACAGTTGGGGCTGGCATCGTAACAATGACCTCATGTGGGGGCAACCTATCAACAATCTATCAATCTTAACTGAAGAGGCCTAATTGGGACGATATAACGATGAAAACGATGATACCACACGAGGGTTGTATCGCGATCTTAGCTGAAGCAAAGATGGGTCCGCCTACGACGATGGGTCTTTGTGCGACGTATTTCCTTCGCGAAGAGGGACTTGAGTTCTCATTTTTAATTTTTTTTCCCTAAAACTTGAATAATCTTGTGAGAATTTTTCATGTTTCAAGAATTATTTTATTGAATATGTTAATTATTTAATATTGTAAATAGTATATATATAATATAAATTTGATAAGGGTAGTATTCATCTTTTAAAAGATATAATTGGTTTAGAAGATACTTATTGACTGATATTACAAATAGAAGGGATACTTTAGACATTTGCATAATATGGCAAGTAAAAGTAGTTTTTTTTTTTAATAGTAAAAGTAGTATTTTCGACTAACACGGGCAATATTGCAGATATTTTTCCTTAAAATTGATTAAGGGCTTATATGAGTGGGTTTTGTGAATTATTACAGTTTTTTTTTTTTTTGTTTTCTTAATTTTTACTTTTAGTTTCTATTATTCTAATTCTCTTTAATATTCAAATAAAGATTTCAATCTCGCATACCAGCCTGAAATTTAGCAAAATTGTAGTGTGACTAGAGGAGACAATATTTACCGGTCGTTGTGCACTTTCTCTCATATTTTTACAGAAAACATTTACCTGCATAAATTAAAGAGCCCAAATACCTATTCCTTAATTTCAAACAAAAACAAAACTTATCAATTGTTAAATCATTCATTTTCTATCCTACTTATCAAACCAAATACAATGAAAGAAAAACAACATCCTTTCTCTTATTCTTTTTCATTTACTTCTTACATGTTTAATATCTATCTCTCATTTATTTCCTTCCTAATTCGTACCAAACACTTATCTCTCTCTCTCTTTTTAAGTCTAGCTATATCATCAGCATCCCCTTAGAATATACGAAACTTTTATCAATCTATTATTTGACAAAAATTTGATCAAAAGTTGTACTTGTAACTAGATCAGGAGCCAATATATATTACTGATCACAATGTACTCTCTATGTCTCATATTTTCGCAGAAAAAAGTTTATTGTATACTTACAAAAGAATCGAATTACCATGTTTGTCCTCATTTTCAAACCATATTAATCAAATGGTAAAATAGTCATTAACTAAATTATTCATTTTCTTTCTTCTTATCATACCAAATACAATATAATGGGGGAGAAAAAAATGAGAGACAACTTTCTCTCTCTCAATTATATATTTATCCCTTACGTGTTTTGATCTTTTGGTCTAATTTCTCTCTTTTTAAAGTCTAGCTTGAGCGCCAACACTATCAACCTCAAGGGTTCCCACTTGGTGTAACTTTGTCTATGACCGACACACCTTCACCATAGTCCTCCAAGTGATCACCACCACTTACTAAGTCTATGTTGCTACGTACGCCCCAAGGCATTGGCAAAAGGGTTAACAAGACCCGCCACTGGATTGTCTCCCTAATGATCAACTCCCTTATGCTTTCGTTCTTTGAATCCATCTTTAGCGAGCGAAAGTACGTCTTTTCTTTTTCGGAAGGAGAGAAAGAAAGAAATAAATGATATATAATATCCAGAGTTTTGTCTATTAACCGTTTTAGAAACTTTGTAAAAATAATAATTAAATTGTTAAATGATATTTTGTTTTTGGGAGTAAAACAAAATATTGTCGTCCCAAAACAAAATATTGAGTTCTTATAATATTTATATATAAATTAAGTGTCCACTTTACTTGAATTAAGTTTTAGAGATGGTTCTAAATGAAAGCTCATTTATTATATTGTGAGAGTCATAAACTCTATTTGCATGACTTCTATGGAAGATCATAAGTAAAATCAATATGATTTACAATATTTAGTGCTATTAATCAACAGTTTACTCAATGGTCTGAATTTCACCTTTCTGGCTTTTTTGACATTAATCGAAAAAGTAGGCATCTCTTTCCAGTTTCTTTTCTGCCCTTTCTGCACAGAAAGAAATGTAATTGAACATCAAATTAATCAACAAATCAGTATTTTTTTTCTTTTAATTTTTAATGATTTGTTATTAACTTATGCTGTCAAGTCCTAATTTTGTCGACCCTCCCTATGTGATGCTTTTGACATCATAGGTGAAGTCATGATGCCCCATTTTACCAACTATAATAGTGATTAACTTAAATGATTAATATGAGCAAAACACTAAAACCACATGCATTATGTGGATGTGCTCCTCAGTTTGGGATAAAACAGTTGTCCCGAGTTTATCGAAGCAGAATCTTGGGAAACATAAAGCAGCTTTATACAAAAGTAGAACTGTTGGTCACGCTATGATAGGGCAATTATTGCTGTATGATTAATTTGTTTACAGATCATAGTAAAAAAAAAAGGAAAATCATAATATTTATAACATCAGATGTCTCAACAGATCCTTCTCAAAGAAATTTTCAAAAAAATAAAAAATAAAAAAGATAAAGAAAAAAAAAGAAAAAATAAAAAAGAACAAGGTGTCCTTAAAGTAGGGTACCGTCTGGAATTGTGAACATTCTGAAAAGCAAAGCTGGGTCTTTTCTTCGAGTTCTTGTTCGAGGTTTTGTGGTATTTATTCACATGGTTGGGGTTTTCTTCAAGTCTGATGTCTCACCACAACCTGAAATTTCTTCAATTATGCAAACCCCCCTCTCTCTCTCTCTCTTATATTAACGCCTTTCTTTGTATTTGCTTTCTTTATTACTTCCTTTCTGATCTCTTCTTCTTCCTTATAGCTAGCTGTTGGCTAAAGAGAAAATGTTACTTTATAATATTTAAAGTAGCTCACGTACATTTGCATCACGTCAATCTAGATCAAACATCTAGGTCAGATGAATATAAAATAGACCTATCTATTATTAAAATAAAAAAAAAGAAAGAAAGACCTAAAACAAGGTATAAAAAAATGTTCTTACTGAGATAGATTTTTAATTATCAACCTAAATCATAATCATATACATATATGATTTGATTATAATAAGTGTGATCATGAAAAATTGAAAGTTAAAAACTGTGTGTGTTTTTAAAGCATACAAAGAGAGAAGGGAACTAATTTAGAATCCAACCACATGGACATACCAAACAAAAAGGTAATACAGTAAAAAAATAACCCTACAAAGAAGAGAAGACAAATGAAAACAATCCAAAGTAAACACGTGAGTTTCATTTGCATACTCTGAAACCATTTTCCCTTTCAAACACGAAAAGTATAAGCATTTTCATTTCAGAATCATTCATCACATCTTTTTACAAATTATTGAGTTTCACCAATCTGTGCATCGAACCGATTAACCGAATCAAACCAAAACAAATCTATTTGGCTTGGTTTGTATTAAAAAATAAAAAACTAAATTGTTTTGGTGCGTGAAAAAACCTAACGAATCAATTTCTATTTATATATACTTTAAAAATTATATATATTTGTAAAAAAAAAATAGTTAATTAGTTTACTATATGTTATCAAAATTTATTAATATATATTTTAAATGATCCAATTTATATATTTTTAGTTTCATTGAGGATATTTAACTTTTAATTATTGATGTTTTGTTTTTATTTTAATTTAGATATTTGATTCTTGAGTAATTGATGTTTATGATTTAGAAATACATAAATACTTATCATATTAAAATGTTGATTTTGTTTTATTTATGACTAGATGACGTTGATAGTCCTTCAAACCAATTTAAAAAATCGACCCAAATCAATTGCAATAGATTTGATTTGAGTTCATTAAAAAAAAAAAAAAAAGCAGTTTGGTTTGATTGCACATCCCTAAATTTATGTCATGATCCCTAAAACAGCTATCTTCATTTTCATATCCTTTAAAAGAATTCTCCTATATCATAAATAACAATAAACGGCTTTTTACTATGGAGAAAGGTATATTCGATTCAATATATTTCTTTTTCTTTTGGACTCATTGTACACCTAAATGAGTCGGGATAGAATATAGGGTACTGTTGTCAGTATTTATAACGTGCCAAATAATATCAAATGCAAAGAATTTGAAGAAATATTTTTGATAGGAATGCGATACCCTCCATGGTCCGTTTTTCAAAGATTACGTTCATAAAGTGTTTGTTAATTTTTTGTGTCAATTACTTGAATGGAAATCTCTTTACTCATATGATGTTAACCACAAGGGTTTTTATAATAGTTATATTCCTTTCATTTTACAGTTGAATATTATTCACTATATTCCTTCTAATTTGTTCATATGCAATGAATTTAATAATCAATTTATTGATGACCTCGGTACTACTCACCTCTTATCACGTGATACACGATTCATAACCACATGTTGGGGGAAGACAAAGATATGTAACACACACATCTTTGTATCATCAGTATTATTCACGACAACTTTTGTCCGGATTTTAGCATCCAAGTGTGAAGAATACATCAATATTGAATCCCAAAACAATAATATTTATTTCTTTTCTTTTCTGAAATATATATATATATAAATAAAAGTGACGTGAGCATTTGTTTGGGCTTCCATGTTTAATAGGAAGCCATAAAGACAGAAACCACCAGAATCTGACCCATCAATTGCTAGCTAGTAGGTTACTATAGGTTATCATCACGTTCCATGACACTATTGCGTTTTGGCTTCTTGGGACAAACATTACAATTAGAGGAACACAAAGATCCTCTTATTTTAAAGAGTTATTAATTATTCTTAATTATGCTCCACAGTGAGAGAGAACTCTCCTTTTTTTTTCAATTATTTCTCCACTAATTATACAATTATGACCCACTAATATTAACCACATGCAATATTCTGCTCTTGTCTGCTATCTTTCTATTGGTCAATTTTTCCAAAATTAACACGTTTGTTATGATTTTAAAGTTATATTTCATTTTGCAGCATGTCAGGGTAGCTTGGCTAGCCAGCAGCAAGAAGCCAGAAATATTTGGCCAACCCCTTTAATTTGCTTTTTTCGCCCGTCCGGAGATCAGAATGTCAACCATACACGTATTCGGCTGTTAAAAGTAGAAAAGAAATTCTTGTATAATAAAAATATAATAATAAATATACAAAAGTATTGAGTTTTTTTTTTTTAATCAGGTTGACAGCTTAGAATAAAAGTCTAATATTATATGAATTTAAAAATGAACAGTCTGATCTATACAATGTTATTTTGAAGACTTAAAAAAAACACCATTTTTAAAGATTTATTAAGAATAAAAAGAATTTTAAGTCTCATATTATAAGAAATATAAAACATAATCAACATATACAGTATTGGGTTAGTACTTAATATGCTAACTTATTATGATGGAAGTTTAATCACATAGTAGTCTCAAGTTTAACATCATTCCGAACTACTAGAAAAAATAAAATAAAATAAAATCAAAGTTAGCTAGGTAGCTTTCTCAAATAGTCAACGAATAGTGTGGCATTGAAGATGGGTGGGTACACGTTATAGTTGGCAAAGTAACTTTATTTAAACACATCAGAAAGAAAAGCAAATTAAAAAGCATATTTAAAACAAGATTCAACCATTAGGGAGCAAAAGAAGATACATGATCCTCTGCATCTTATGTAGTTCGGGACGCAAGAACCCAAAAGCTCATTCGTTCCCATTTCATTTTCATGCTTTTTCTTTCCTAACTTTTTTCTTTTGATTTGGCATGTTCGTGCAATTATAACAACCTTGTTGTTAAATGAATATCGTATGTAAGCCATTAGTTTGCTCTTAAACTTCTAAATTTAGTACGATATCTTCTAGTTGTAATCCTGTGTATGCATCTACGACCATAGGGTCTAGTCGCACTGAGGTGAGGTTACGGTTCTATCCTGCCTATATATATACACTAGTTGAAGCACACATTCTATCTGCACATGTGAAATAATATATTGTCTAGATTGTAGTTGAGAGAGTTGCAAGAAAAAAAAAAAGGTTTATATGTGCATATATTCGAAAAGAATAGTTTGTTTGTTTGTTTGGTTTTTTTTTTTTTTTTTGAAGAAATGAATTATTTTAACAAAGGCAAAGAAAAAAAAGGGTACAAAGAAAGAAAAATGAAAAACGTAAAGTGACACGTGGCGACTCGATAGGGGTGGACCAAAACATTGTAGAACAGGCGTTGGCACTTTTAATAATGTATATAAAAGATTAAAGACTTTACGAGGGGACAAATTGAAAAGAAGGAAAAAAAAATGCAAACGAAGTATTTAAATAGTGAGCAAACGAAACTATTATATGGAATATAAATTAATGTATAAATGAAAATCAAATTAAGGATGTTTAAATAGGACCATATTTGTTAAGGAATAAATTTTTAAGACGATTTGGAAAAAAAAAAAAAAACTTACAAAAGTCACATCCGATGAAATATTATTTCAAAAGATGTAAGACATATATTCAAGTGCCTATTTAAAAAAAAAAAAAAAACTATTACACGAAGAAGAATAATAGATGGGAAAATATGACTTGTATTTTTCATTGATCAAATTTAAATATAAACAGAATTTACAAGAGCAATCCTAATTGAATTACAATTCAAATCTTAAAAGAAAACTAGATAACTTATAAGAAACTAATAGATAATTAATAGAGAATCTAATGTAAATCCTAATATTTATAAAATTCAAAAATAATTTAAATATTATTTCTTTTATGTACTCACAAAATGGAGTTCTAGGAAGAGAATCCAATCTTGACCTTCAACATAAGATGTGGTGCATGCGATAGAGGTTTTGTGAAAGCATCTACAAGTTGGTCCTCTGAGGAAACATGTGTAACATAAAGAACAACACTTTGAACTTATACACAAATGAAATGATAGCCCAACGCAATATACTTCATGCAGGAGTGAAAATTAGGATTCAAGCACAAATTAGTTGTACCAACGTTATCACAGTAGATAACTAGAGGTTGAGACATGGTGACATCAAGTTTGTCAAGAAGCGAGCAAATCCAATGCATTTCTATAGTAGTAGTAGTAACGGAACAATACTTGGCCTTAGTTGATGATCAGGCAACCATTCATTGTTTCTTAGAACTCTATAAGATAAGATTACGACCAACATAAACAAAATAAGCATTGGTGGAAGTATAATCATTTTTATTACTGGACTAATCAACATCAGAAATGCATGAAAAGTCAAAGGAAAATGCTTGTAAAGAACAATGCCAAGACCTAGAATGCCATATAAATAACGCAAAAGTCGCTTAACAACATTCCAGGAATCAGTAGTAGGACGATGCATGAATTGAGAATATTTATTCAACGAATTAGCTATATCTAGTCGTGTAAGCAAAACATACTACAAGCTACCAGCAATAGTACGATACTTAAAGGAGTTTAAAAGTGTCGTACCCCAAAAAGGGTCAACAGTTAGAGCAATCGCTAGTGGCGTAGTCATAGACTTAGCATTTCTCATGCGAGTGCGAGAGAGAACATCTATAATATATTGATATTGTGAGAAAAATAGGCCCTGAGGATGAGAAAGAATTTCAACACCTAGAAAATATATGAAGGACTCAAGAACTTTGATTAAGAATCGTTATACAAGTAGAGTAATAAACAATTATTCCAATACAGCATCCTCACTTTTAATAATAAAGTCATCAATAGAGATAAGAAGATACATCAGGAGTCCAACTTTGTTGAAGATGAAAAGAAAAGTGTCTGCATGTGAGTTGACAAAGCCAAAGGTGACAACGAACTAGCACAACTCATGATGCTAAGCTCGAAGTGCCTGTTTAAGGCCATCAATCGCTTTATGAAATTTATAGACATGGTTAGGATGATCACGATCAATAAACCCATGTGGCTGAGCCATAAAAACATGTTAAAAAAGATGACCTTAAAAAAGGCATTATCTAGGTTACATTAGCTAGGTATGAAATTTAGTTGGGATTGCATTTGGAGTAAATGGAGTAGAGTTGAGCTAGGTTACACTTGTGGGAACAAAAGCGTGGGTTAGGGCAGGTGAAGTGTGGATTGGCAGTTGATTTAGCAATGCCAAAGTAGTAGGGAATAGTAGAAGTGATAGGCCATTCAAAAAATCAACGTTAGGGGAATCTTGTAATGATATTTAAGAGGTTAAACTAGCAAATGAGGTGTGAGATGGCAAGAACTATGGCATATATGAGAACTAAGAGGAGAATGTTGGAAAAATCGATAAAATTTATACAGTAGAATTATAAAAAATTTTTAAGATTGTTAAAAAACTTGTGATATTATATACAATAAATCAATAGTAACCAATTATATTTTTAGAAGAAACATCAAGAATGCAGGAGGAAGTGACCGGAGGATTTCAACCTACTAGCCTTATCTACTATTATCTAATTTTTGTATGGCAAATTATGTAGACACCTGGATCCTCAATCAGTATACTAGCGCGACTTATCTCTATTCGACCACCTAGATCTTTTAAGAACTTATTGCGAAGGTGATTTGTGTAACAATAAACCTGCTCACTTGAAAGTTTATGGTCTGAAGAGAACTAGAGTGAATGACCTCTATTTTTAATCTTACATGAGGTAATCCCTTGAATTTTGCATTGGACCAAGAGAAGATTTTCTCTCCTAATTCCTTCACAAAATCCGAATTCCACCAAAGGAATATCTTCCTAAAGAATTCGACCTCTCTTTGGGAATTTCGATTCAAAATTCAAACATGACTTTTAACTTAAATTCTGTCTCCTCCTTTGGCCACAAAAATGACTCCCTTTTAGGCCAATTCTAAGGGTAGATTCGGTCACACCAAGGGGAAGGAGGATTCAAAATTCAAATAAAATTTTAACTTAAATTTCCTTCCTTCCTTGCTTATCCATAAAAACTGATTCTCACTTAGGGAGAATCCCTAGAAGAAAATTTGGTTAAACATGTGAGGGAAGGATTCAAAATTCAAATGGGATTGAACTTAAATTTTTTCTCTTCCCTATCCACACAAAAACCGATTCTCTCCTAAGGGATAAGTCTCAAAGAATTCGACCACTTTATGTAAAGAAAGATTTAAAATTCAAGTAGAATTCAAATAAGATTTCTTCTTCCTTATCCACTAGAAAAACCGATTCACTCTTGGAATTCAAATCCTTATAGAATTCGGTTTTACTTAGGTTTGTGATTCAAAATTTAAATTCAAATTTTAAACCTCATAAATATTTAAATTTTGAATTTTTATCCTCATAAATAATTTTCTACAATTTCAATTCAAATTCAAATAAAATCATGACAACTTTATTTGAAATTCGAATAATTGTTTAAATTCTTATTCAAAACAAAATTCAAATTTAAGTAAGAGAGAATCTTGTCATCTACCCTTATTTTATTGTGGACGCCACCTTGTTTTGTGCGAGGATAAGATTTTGTTCAATTCAAATTCAAATAGGATTCAAATTTCAAATATTTTTGTTAAGACAAGATTTTCAAAATTCAAATCAATCACATATTTGAATTTCAAATTTAAAGTTTAAATACAATTAATTTAAATTTCAAATTTTATCATCTAAAATAAATATTACTGAATATTTATCCCATTTATTGAATAATACAAAATTATTATTTTGCCCCTCTAACACACTGAGAAAAATGCCCACACCCTGTGGGAAAGTTATCTAGATTTTTCTCTTCACTAAATGCAAGATAACAAGCTAATAAATATACCTGATTAATTGCTATCTGTTAAGAAATTATGTAGAGCTAGTAGAGAGACCAATTGGATATGTATAATCGAGCTCCCACAAATCTATGTGATCATTGTTCTAAATCAAACAACTCAATCATATGATCACTAATTTCAGAGTCACATCACTATAAACTTGAAACTGAATTCCTAATTATATACCATATTACGAAAGCCAGTGATAAGCTATTGTTCAATGACCTTGTCATGTATGCAAAACCCTTATATGATATCCATGATTAGCCTTAGGTCAAAGTCCATTCAACCTACTGATCAAGCTATTTTAAAGTTCCATTATGTTATCGAATAAGAAAATGATTATTTACCATATATGAAAAAAAAGTCATCTACCCTGTAAACGACCCAAGCCTTGTCTATTTTCACATTTAATATAATGCCTTTAAGATAATACCCTTAATTCTTTATTAGAGCTATGATTCCAATATCTATAAACAAACCCTTCATCGTATACAAGCCATGTACCTAATGAACCGGTCTATAAGCTTACTACATATGAAACGCTTCAGCCATTGGAACATCAAAGTACACAAATCATATTAGTGAAGTGATTCATCTACTTAAGATTAAGATCTTTGCAAATAAACGTCAAAAGTGACGTAATCCACTTAAGCGGACTACGCAGATCAATTATACTTTAGTCTCGGTCCAATATGTCACCACCAAATAATATATTTGTGTCTCTACTCGGGAGTTAAAACTATGGATAGTCAAGACAAACTATCTTATAATGGCTTTAGATAAAATAATAGTCTTAACATGAGCTAGATGCTTGATCTAACCTTATAGACTACAGACTATAGTTTAGACTGTTTACTTTAGAACGTTGTCTTCTTGCATACAAAACTCCATTATATGTAACATTCTAATAGTTTAATACAAGCAGTCAGTAAGCTATATTTACTTACATTTACTTTAACATGTAAATAAAATAATGACATATAGTAATATAATGAATAGCCTCTAAATATAATTTTATTATCCAGTTCAAAAATAAATGAAATATATTAAAATATCTTTCCCACTTAGGGCATGGCTAACAGAGAAAGTGTCAAAGGTTGGACAAGGAAGAGTAAACAAAAGAGAGGAAAAAAGAAAATATAATTTACTTTAACATGTAAATAAAATAAGGACATGTAAATAAAATAATTTAGTTTAACATGTAAATAAAATATAATTTACTTTAACATGAAAATATAATTTACTTACATTTACTTTAACATGTAAATAAAATAAGAATATACAGTAATGTAATGAATAATCTCTAAATATAATTTTATTATCCAGTTCAAAAATAAATGAAATATATTAAAATATCTTTCCTGCTTAGGGCACGCCTAACAGAAAAAGTGTTAAAGGTTGGACGAGGAAGAGTAAACAAAAGAGAGGAAAAAAGAAAGATTGTTTCAACAAACTTAACATAACAAGATGTATAGACATGAGAGGATGACGAATCAAGACACAAATACACATTCTGATTTAAAAAATAACCAATAAAAACACAAGGAATAGAATGAGAAGCAATATTGTAAGGAGAATATGGCTAAAGCCATGGATAACATAGACAACTGAAGACATGCAATTTAGAGTAATTAGGAGAAGATTGAAAAAGAGTTACATAGCAAAAGGACAAACGAAGGATAGGGGTGGGTAAATGATTAATGAGATAAATGGCAATTGAAAAGCATAAGACCAGTAGGAAAGAGGCTTAGAAGCATGAGAAAGTACTAAAAGACCTGTTTCAATGATATGATTGTGATGACATTCAAAATACCCATTATGTTCTAGTGTGTAAGGAGGAGAAATTAGATATGATATCCTATGAGATGAAAGAAAAATTTTGAGTCTGAGATACTCCTCTCATTATCAAAGTAAAGAGTGACAATGTTTCTATTGAAATATTTTTCAACAATAGCTTTAAAGCTAGGAAAAACAATGGAAACATGGGATTTTTCCTTGAGAGGATAAAACCATATATATTTTGCATAATGGTCTACAAAGATAACATAATACTTAAAGCTGTCAATTGAGTGAATAAACTAGGTCCACAGCTTAGAGAAAATAATTTGAAGAGGAAAAAAAGATTCAAGGGCAAAAATAGAAAATGGTAATTTGTGACTCTTATTGCATTGATAAGCATTACAATTAAAAGATAAGGATAGTGACTAGACAATTGTAAACATAAATTGGAAATAATGTGCCTAAGAATTGTAAAAGACAGATGCCCTAATCTATGATGCCACTTGGAGGAAGTGGTTTTGACACTAGAAAATGCAACTAAAGGAGATAACTTGGAAGAGACTGGCTATTTATACATACCATCTTTAGTTTGACCTTGCAAAAGGATTGCCTCCATGGGAAGATCCTTCACAAAAACAAAGAAGGTAGGAATTCAACAGAGGTATTATTTGATTTACAAATTGAGAGATAGAGATAAGATTCTTGTGCATGTTAAGGACACAAAGCACTTTTAAAAAAAAAAAAAGTTATCACAGGAAGTAAAGACAGAAGTAGAACCGGTGTGGGTGAGAAGAAGACCTAAGCCATCGCTAATCCTATTATTATCAGAACCGTCATATGGAGTATGGATAAATAAATTGCTCAAGTTAGTGGTGACATGGTACAATGATCTACTATAAAGAAGCTAACTGGAGTTTTCAGAAGTAATGGTAGTGGCAAAATTTGCCCATGGTTACCATTATTGTGGGAGTCGGGGTTGCCATTGTTGTTAAGGATGAGATTGCCAATGTTGTTGTGGTCGAGATGCCAGAGTAGAATTTAGAGTCACTGGCAATAACCTATTAAAAAAAAACATTGTTGAGCTATATGTCCTTGTGCTTTACATCCTTGACATTTACCCATAAAAGGACGAGGAGGAGGACGATCATCTTGAAAATTGGCAGACGGGTTGGGAGCCACGGAAGTGGATGATGGAGTGTATGACGCTTATGTTTCTGATTGTTTCTGAAATTAGGTCAGATTTTTATTGGGTTTGCAAAAACAGGAAATAGGGAAGAGATGAATTGGTTGGCGTGTAACGAAAGTTCTTTTTTAATCAAATTTTCATGAAATTCATCAAACGATATTAGAGTCTCATGTCCTTCAATAGCATGAACAATGGATTTATATTCATCATCAAGTCCATCAAGAACCTTTTCAATAACGTCTTTGTCATCCATGGTTTTTCTTAGAAGAGTAAGTTCGTCAACACATGTTTTTATAAATTGCATATATTCAGTGATCGTTTGAAAACCTTTGGTAGCATTCTTGAGTTGTTCCTTAATTTGTTTAATGTGACCTCGAAAAGGACATGAATTACCTTATTTTTGATTGGCAAATATGTGAACAAAGGACAGTACCTCTACCAGAACGCCATCACAACCCTCGATCTTTGATTAGCATTACCAATGCCCTTGTTGTAGCCACACTTTACCGGATCTTAGTCTCCATCGTGCCTCACACCTCACCTGTGGTTTTGGCATCCCCTTATATATAAGATCCATCCCTACTACCTTTAGATCCTCATCGCACATCCCTCAGTGAGATTATTGTTTTTGCATAACAAATATGGTGTAGTTTTTAAATTAATCTTTAGTTTTCTAATAAAATTATTTCTTTAATTGAACTAAAGCTCAAGAAGTTAAAATCATAAAAGCAATTTGGCAACTAGAAAAGAAGAGATGGAGAAAAATCAAAGGAAAGAGAAGAATGATAGTGAAGAAAAGTCACAGAAGATAATAGAGAATAAGACTTATAAAGGGGTATAGATGGTTAAATTGGAAGAAAGAAAAACAAATAAAATGATAAAATAAGCTTGGTGTTGTGGAGTATTAATCTGTTCTAAGAGTTTTGTAGCGTGTGCCACAAAATGGCATTTGGACTCCTTTCCTTTTTCTGCTTTGTTATTTGTTCCCTACGTTGGGTTATATTTTGTTTTTTCTCTAGTAGTCGGTTTGGCTTTCTGTCGAGGCGTTCTCTTTTACAATAACCATCTCACACCTCAGTTATAGGCTAACATTTAGACATGTCAGACATTTCAACTTTACAAGTTTGACTAATGCCCTTCATTCTTCGCCATTCAGTTCTAATCGTACAGCTAAAATACTTTACTGATCGCGCGTGCATTGAATATGTGTGGGTGTGTATATATATATATATGTATGTGTATGTGTATATATATATGTATGTATGTATGTGTGTATATATGTATAAATTTATAAAGTAGTACACTAATGCTTCTTTGTGTTCATATACTATTACATCAAACATATTTATATAATCACATGTGATATATAAATATATATTTATATTATTGCATCATTAAATAGTGATCAATCATTAATATATGTTCTGTGCAAAACTTATAACCATATGCATCTATTTTCCAAAACAATACGATCAGTCAATCACAAGAGCACAGCTTACATATATAAATAATGTTAATACGGAATCTTGTTGTGGAAAATTAAGGCGCAGATATGACATAGAAACTAATTTACAATATACTTAGATTAAAGAACAAGTTTAATTTGCTTATTCAAAATGAAATTGATACAGCTGGATATAATATTTTTCCGGGCTAACTCGTTATCAATCATGGACTCAGAATGCGACATTTTCGTGTCTTTTCTTTTTTCATTAAAAACGTGATCACAAACGACAGAAATATTCTAGATGCCAATTATTAATTTTGCATATAGTACTCAGCATTTGAAATTCTTGACATTTTGAAGCTACCGATGGTTTAGTAATCATTTCAGAGGATTCGCTGCAGTTGTTGAAATATTGAGCTCCTGTGAATACGATACGTTTATTCTACCAACCAACACATCGATATTAAATATGCATGTAAAAAAAAATTAGTTTAGTAGTTACACAAATTATCATGGAAGGTTTTTTCCTCATAGAGAGTTAACATTTAGGTCGATTATTATACTAACATTCATTAATCGAAATTCAGATACTGAATTTTGGAATTTAATCTCCTAGCCTTGTTGGATTTTTTTGGTTCAATAGTAAGTGGATATCTTATGATGTGTTTCAAGTTGAGTTCGTGGGATTGATTACTGCTATTGAGTTTTCAAAGAAATTCGATTGGAGCAATTTATTGTTGGAACTAGTATCGGCTCTAGCTTAAGGAACTTAAGCATTTGCTTTAGGCCCCTATTAATAGAAATGTCCAAAATTCTCCTTTTAAAAAAAATTAAATATATTTCCCAAAATTTTGCTAGTATCATATTTTCAAAATTAAGTGATATATTATATTTTTAAATCATTTATTACCTTTATCCCTATAACTTTGTGTCGCAGGTTAAAAAAAAAAAAGCTTTGTATTGCTGTTGAGTCCACTTTAAAGGAACAAAAAATCAATAATAGTTGAGATTTTTTTTTTTTTTTTGGGAGATGAGAATGTTGCGCATTTTTATAAGAAAACGTAATTGATTGCTATTGAGAATAGGAGAAGGGAACTACAAATTTTGGGACCAACATATCCTAAAATAAATAAAACATCAAGTTTAAAAAGTAAATAAAAAACAATTTTTATTCCTCTTCTTTATCTTGTATTTAATTTCACATAATATCTTTCCTTTTCTTTATTTTCTCAAAACAAAGTCGATTCTCCGTAAGAACTTATCAATATTGCACAACGATACTTGCTTCTTCTTTTTTTTTTTTCTGCAGATTTACAACAAAGGAAAATGCATGTACGAAAGAAAAGTGAAAAAAAAAACCCTCAAAAAGGAAAAAAAAATCATTAAATAATAAAGCTAAAATCAAGCCATTAAAGGCTTCAATTTAAAGAAACATTATATTCCTTGACCATAAAATCTCTAGGTTTATTATTCCTACTCTTTTTTAATTATTACTTCTAAATTTTATATCAGCTATTTTGTTTTGTTTTTTTTTTTTATTGTGTTTGTGTCAATTTGTTCCGTAAGAAAAGTTAAAGAATAAATGTGCCTTGTAGCAATATGCATCAAGGCATGACAAACTCAAGAAAAAGAGGAGAAAAGAAAGTTTTATTTAATCCTAAAAAGAGCTCTGAAAAATTTTTTCACGGATGATAGGAGAGATATAATGAATTTTAATATTATATTATAGTAATATCATTACTTTGCTTTTGTCGTGACTTTATTTTGGCTTTTTTTAACCATATTTAATAAATTGTTTTCTTATTTTTGAATGAAACATTGTTATTTTTATCTGTTCTAATGCAAAGTATTTTATTTTAAAATTTTTATTTGATAGGCACCAATTAAAAGGTTTTGTTTAAGCCCACGTTTGAGTAACATATTTTTTTGATATTGTATTTAAATTTAATATAATTTTCTTCCAAATATAAAAATATTTCATTCAAATACCAATCACATCACATTTTAAATCCAATACAATCACTATTTATTATTTTATTTTTTTATTATTTTTCTTAATTACATCATATATTCTCTCTCTCATTTGTTTCTCTCTACTTTTACCCATCACATCACATATTCATTATTAAAATACAATTCAAATACTTTGCACCCAAACACACATTGCATTCAAATGCAATGCTAATGTTTTTCCTCCAAATACAAATTACATTCAATGCATTGCATTCAAATGCAATACAAATGCAATGCGTTCACCAAACGAGGCCTAAGACCTAAGTCCGGCTCTGATGGGAAGGTGATTCTATTGAGAATTTTAGAAAAATGTCCCAAAATTATACCTAGATTGATTTTTATCATATAAAAAGAAAAAACTCTTGCAAAAATATCATAGGTAAATGATTTACCAACAAAAAATGTTCATATATCTTTTTTTTTTTTTATAAACGATTCATTTACTTAGTGATAAACGGTTTATTTACTATTATTAATTTTAACATATTTTCTCTCTCCCTCTCCTTTCTCTCTCTCCCCTCCTTATCTTCTCTATCTTTTGTTTCTCTTGCCTCTCTCTCTCTCCTCCCCATCGCGATTTCTTCAGATAATCTTTGTGAGCTGGCATTGGCTGCAAACACTAGAAGATTGAACTCGTGACAAATAGACAACGTCTGCGTCTTTTATTTCTATTTCCACCCTCCCTCATTCTCATCCTAATTTCTTCTAGGGAACTCCGTGGGTTGGCATCAACGACGGACGTTGGGAGATCGAACTCGTGATAGACGGACGGCGTCTCCGTCGAATCGAAGGAGATCGAATTGTAGTCAGAGCTCTCAATTGGCCAGTGATAATCGCAGTAGTTCTGATGAAGAGAGAGAGAACTTGGCGTTGAAGATTGCAGCTTGATGGTATCAACCAATAGCGAGTCGAGGATGGTCCCGGTGTCACATTTTTGTGGCTAGATCTGAATCACTAGAAAACTATCTAGTAATGGCGAGAGCGTGAAGACGGATCAACCACAATATAAGCTCAGCAAAAGCCGCGATTCGGGCCTCGCAAAGGTGAGCTAGTCGGCGTTCCGGTGACTACAGCGGTGGGCAGAACAAGCACGATCCTGTGTAAAGGAGGTCCTATGACTACAGCGGCGATGGACAGAACAATGTCGGACTGTGAGGACAGAGAGAAAAGGAGGGTAGGGTGTTGAGCAAGAGGAGGGAGAGTGATAAGGAGTGTGGTTCTACCAGAGTGTGAGGAGAGAAAGAGAGTGAGAAATAAGGGTGTCGAGAAAGAGGATACAGAGAAGGGAAGAAAGAGAAAATAATAAAAAAATTTTGATTTACTAAATGTAATCAAATTTATAACATTTTATACAAAACTTTTTTAATTTATGACAAAAAAAAAAAATCTAACCCTTATTTCTAAAGTTAATACTCTAATTATCCCTTCTTTATTCGAAGACGTAAGCACTAAGGCCCAAGGGAATTTAAGCCCATTTTATTCGCAATTTGATAAACGTATTATATTTTGATTATATTTAAATGAAATTTGTTTTTTAAATATTGTATTTGGTTGAAAAGTATTTGTTTTGTATTTAAATGAAATATGTATTTGGATGAAAAGTATTTTAGAGTTGAAATGTTGATGTGATTGGTAAAAATAAAGATAAATAGTGGAGTTAAAAAGTTGATGTAATTGTTTTAAAAATATTTTAAATAGTAATTGTTTTCGTAGTACTGTTACAAAATTTGTGTTTGGTGTAAAATTATACTGTATTTGAGTAAAATTAAAATGTAATTTTTTTGCTAAACGACACCTTAAATAAGCTTTGTCTTCCCCCTATTTTTAAGTAAGCTTAACTTTTTTTTTCTTTTTGTTTTTCTATATATTGATTTGATCCAATCACAAATGGTCCCTTCTAGAAAACTAAGGCTGTATTTGTTTTTGTTTTAGAGATTGATTTCACAGTTTCCTAGATAAACATTTTTGAAAAAGTTTTGAACTTTTGTTTGTTTAGCTGAAATTTTGATAATTTAACTTGAAAATACTGAGACCATTTTTTTGTTTTTTGGCTTAACTTTGAAAACAGCTGAAAGATAATTTCAGTTTTTGTTTTCCTTAGCAGGTGCATACGAATCATTTCTCTATCTACCAAGCCACACACAAACCCTTCCCTCATCACTTACTCTCTGCTACCTCTTTCTCTATCTCTACTTCCCAGCGATCAACTCCACCACCTCTCACTTTCTCCTTCATCACCATCAGCCCGAGCACTCTCTTGTTCGTGGGCTCGACTCTATTGTTTCTTTCTCCTTTATCACCGTGGCCCCGAACTCTGTCTCTTCTCGATCGGTGGTCTTCGCGGCGTTGTCATTCTCGTCTATCATCGTCGCCATCAATGGTCTGTCTATCTTCTCTTTTTGGTTGTCTTCCTCACAAGGTAAGCTTCTCATCTCACTCGATTTCTATTTTTTTGTTTTTGAATTGTTGATTTAGTAGATCTGACCTAATAATTGGGTGTTAGATTAAAATGTATTGGAACACAAGCTGCAATGTAATTGCGTGTTTACTTATACGTACTTGGTGTAAATAATGTGTAAAATTCCGTAGATTTTAGTGGCATGTTTACTTACGTAATTGAAGTGGATTATATGTAAAATTCAATAGATTTTACTGATATGTTTACTTACGTAATTGAAGTGGATTATATGCAAAAAACAGAAAGATTTTACTGGCATGTTTACTTACATAAACACAAAAGTGAAATCTCTAATGGGACTACTAATTAGAGAAAGAAAACAAATGTCAACACAAAAGCCAACCTTGTAAAAATACTTTTTCTGAAGCTTGATTGGAGTGTGCATGCATCTTTTTACTTTGATCTTCAAAATCTTATTTTTGAAAATCTGAAAATGATAAATATTGTCAAATTGTTATGGACTACCGATATATCAAAACACAAAAAAATAAAAATAACTTGAACTGCAGTGTTGAATAGCAGATAAGGATGTTCTTGGAGAAGTTAAGTGGTTTTTAGCTTTCATATCTATGAAATATCTACCACAGTAATAAACATTTGTTACATGGTCAAACACATTCATGGAGTAGAAATAAGGAATTATGCAAGACGTTTTATTAAATGTAGATTCATCAATCTTTTGGCAATAAATACCTTGCATCATTGAAGCATGAACTATTTTCATTTTTTTTTAAAATCAAATTTGGGTTCATAGTTTGCTTACTTGGTACTCAGATACTACCGTTACTGTAAAAGCATGGTCAGTAGAACTTATAGTTTAACCAGCAATGTTGTTTTCTTGGACATTGGAATTTGCCTCCTTATTTTACTAAATGAGACGAAAAATCACTGGTATTTGAGTGGAAATGTTAAGAGGAAAATCTGAATTTGAAAATATGCAAATAAGTTTATGCATGTTTGGTGGTAATGAAAGAAACTGTCATGTTAAAACCAAGCATTGGAAATGATTCATTTATTATGGTAGATAAAATTGGTAATTTTTTAGTTAAATGTTACTTCTGTTATTAAGAACTATTTGGTGATGTACTTGTAATTAATTATAATAGTTAATTAGGATTTAATTGATATAATAAGTATTAAAATATTATGGTTATTAATTTTTAATTAATTTTTCAATTAAAAAATTTTATTAATTTTTAATTTTTGGTATTCATGATAATTTTTTAAAAATTAAACATAAATATGTTTTCATAAAGTGCTTATAAAATTACTGGTTTTCAAAAATATAACCAAACACAGTTTTATTTTTTTTTGTTTTTTAAAATATACACTTAAAAAATATAATCAAACATAGTTTTAGAAACGATCTTAAAACAGTTTTCAAAACGATCACATTTTCAATTTTTTTTAAATCATAACAGATTTTAAAAATAATACCAAACGCTACTTAAAAACTTTATTTTTATTATTTTAAAATCAAAAAGTTGTAATTATTAGCCTCACTCACTAAATTTTCTGGTTTTGTCACCCTATATTGATGGCCATGGAAAATCGATCCACGGTGTTTCAACTCTGGCTCTTTAGTTGAAGACTCTTTTGCGTCCAGATGTTTTGACTTTTGTGTTTCTCATACAAATATGTTTCTCATATAAATTTAAATATAAATATTTTTAAATTTTAAATCTAATATAATTATTATCTTTTTTTTATTTATTTATATTAATTAAATTATATATTTAATTTTTATTAATAATCTAAATATATATTACATTTAAATGTGATATAAAAATAATATTATATTTAAATTAGGGTTGTGCTCAATTGATTTTGATTGGTTATCGTATAGATACATTGTCCGAATCGAGTACTCAATTTCTGGGGTAATTGAAATCGAGACTGATCGAATTGTGTCGGTTTCACTACAAAAACCGCCAATCAGGAATTTAATTGGACCCGGTTTTCCATTGGTTTCGTCGAGAGGCAAGAAGGCTTATCCACCCTCACCTCCACCCATTGCACATCAGATTGAGACAGTGAGAGAGAGGCAATAGTCGAGACTTGAGAGGTGGGTCGGGCCGTCGGGGTGGGCTGGCTCTGCCAATAAGAGAGAGTCTGTGAGAGTGAAAGAGAGGCGAGGTCGGGGGTCAAGTGGCAAGGAGGTAAGAGGATCAGAGGTTGACTTGGAGGTTATGTTTTCACGGGGTGAGGAGGGGCATTGGGTAAAACGACGTAGTATGGTAGGGGGTTAAGAAATGGACTTGGGATTTCTTTAAAAAAAAAAAAAAAAGAAGAGAGAGAGAGTGAGAGAGAATGAGCTTGGGTTAGTTGGGCTTGGCTTACTAGGGTTATAACTTATCACAAGTAAAGAATAGCAGCGCTGCAACAGGAGGAAGGGGTGCCTGAGAAGAAGAAGAATAAAAAGGGGAGAAGAAAAATTGCAGTCCAGTTCGGTCGGTTTCGGTTAATCAATGGGTTCAAGCAATAAAGTTTTCCATTGACTGCTAAGTGAGTTGGCAGTTCGGTTTCAAAAGCCGATGGCACCAAAGCCGCTGGCTTTGGTTTTCTAGAGCAGTTTCGGTTGACGCGCTGTTAATCTCATTTATTTTATACAACCCTATTTTAAATGCAATATGTAATGAATTTAGTTTCCAAGATGGACCATAAAACTAAAACTTCAAAAATTAAACTAAACTTCAAAATTTCAATATCTTTATTTGTATAAAAAAAAAAAAAAAGGTTGAGGACACATGTTGGTCCTCAGCAAGCGTGTTGTAATCTACTTAAATGAAGTCAGTTTTAATTAAGATGTCCCTTTTGTAAGGTACAAGTCAAACTAGATTGAACAAACATGCAACATGACCTGCAATGTTATAAGGATCATGATATCTCTTCAAAGTTTGAGATATTTCTTTTTCATTAATCATACAAACACAACTTGTTTTTCTTGTTAAAAAAAATTTTTTTGACATGTGATTTGTAAAATCGCCATATAAAATGGTGAAAACTACTACGTTTCATTCTATGTTGAACAAAAGAACAATAAATCAATGGCCGCCAAAGTAATGTACATTCACATCTTTCCAATTAAAAAAAAAAAAAAGGGACTTTGTGTTTGACATTTTTTGAAAAGTCATCGTTGACAAGGTTTTAGTGACAAAAAAATTGTTGCTAGAAAGCATTGCCTAAAGATATTTGGCAACGACGTACAAGCTTAAACTCAAGGTGATAATAATATAACAAACAGAGGAATTAATCGTTGATAGTCACAATTCCTTCAGCCAAAATGCCTAAAGGGCCAAGAATGACCACATTACATATAAAATGTAGTAAGCGAGGTTCATAGATAAATGTGAGACCTCTTGATGTAAAATCCCAGAGAAACGTTGTAAGCTTAGGCCGAAAACAAAAGGTAATGGCCAGACTATGTCCAATCAGCATGTTGTACCCCAAAGGGAGACAATCACAATTTTTTGAGCTGGAAAAGGACCAAGAAACTGTAACTTGTGCAATCGCACGTTGTCTATATTAGATTCTAAGTGATGGTTTTTAATTAAGAACACTATGTTCCAATAATATGAGGTCTTTTAAGGTAAAGCCTAAGAGCAAACCTATGTAAGCTTAAGCGGTGTTTAGATAACGCATTGTATTTGCATATACATTTGGATAAAAAGTATTTGTATTACATTTAAATGCAATATTTATTTATATGAAAAATATTTAAATTGTATTTAAATATTGAATACGTGACGTGGTTGATAATTAGAGAGAAAAAAGAGAGAGAGAAAAATAGTGTATGATATAATTGATAAAAGTTATAGAAAATATAAAATAATAAATAATGATTATATTTGATTTAAATTATAATATGATTAATATTTAAATTTAATACTTCTATGTTTGAATGATAATTGTGTTACATATAAATTACATTACGTTTTAAAATGCAACTTCAAAACACCCCTTACACTCATAACAGATTATATAATTCAAAGAGAAGTTGTGGTCATTACTAATTAGAGGAAAAAATGCTCATAATGGTATCATACCATGGTACCAGTGGTAGCCTGCCACCAACAATTGTCTACCAAACCAACAATTGTATTCTTAAATGACAGCAAAATATAGTCCGTAGTGATACTAAAAGCATCCTAAAATATTTGGCATCCATTTGGTTTGTCAGTTTGAGTTGATATTTTTTAGTTTATTTTAAAATGAGTTGAGTTGATGATTTAAGTTGAGCATTTGGTGTTCAAGTTAGAATTTCGAAATTTTATCTTGAGTTGAGTGTGGGAACACTATTTAATGTTTGAACTAAAAGTTGGAAGTGAGTGGTTCAACTAAATGCATGGTTAACAATTGAGAATGAATTTTTTAGATTGAAACCAGTCATTCAAACAAACATTATAAATTCTGACAGCTACCATATCGATAGTAGTTTGTTGTACCATAAGAAAACTGAATTCGTCGAAATAAAACCTTAGGATAAATACGTTTCTATGGTCATTAAGTTCTGAATAAAGTGTCATTGAGAGAACTTTGAAGTGCTGGTAAAAATCAATCCCGGAGATATTTGTTAAGTTATTTATGTGGTTGTTATTCTTGGAACCATTTCAATTTTTAAAAAAATTGAAAACATGAAGAAGTTTAAGCTCCACATTTTTGAATAAGGTTAGATGTGTAACTATTATTATGCTATATGTCCAACCGCATTTGTCATTGGAATTTCATCAAATCTAGCAACCACAAAGATTTTTGGGTGATTTGTTGGATGCCTGTTAAAATAAAAATAAAAAAAATAAAAATAAAAATAAAACCTTATCTAGAATATTGTCTTAGTTCTAATAGCCTTAATTTTTTTGACCTCTAACTAAATAAGTATAGAGAGTCAAAAATCTAAAAAAAATATTAATAAAGTGATTTAAAAAAATGATTTGAGAAATTGTTTTCACAATTTTGTGAACCTTTATTATTATTTTTTTTGGACCTTAAACACATGGGCCAGTTAGTGGAATGCTCACACTTGTTTGCATATTATCGGGATGGCAAGCTGTCATTCATCAGCAAAACGAAAACAACTCATGGAGTTTTTTTTTTTTTTTTTTTTGGTTCATTCAAAACTCTCCATTGCCTTTTTTTTTCATTTTTGATTGCTAATTTGGAAGAAATTATACTGTTCTTGGTAAAATTGGATAGTAATTTTGACTTTAGAGCTGCTCTGAAAAATTTTTTATTTTTTGGTTTAAGTGAAACAAAATTTTTTATTTTTTGGTTTAAGTGAAACTCTTTCTTAAAAAATGCAATTCCTATGCTATAAAATTAGACTTTAAAAGATCAAGCCAAAGGAGATTATGCATCTAACCACTATTTTCACGTCTCTTGTAGCAGGCTGTCACAAAAATGAAACTAATGCCTAAAATATTCGACTGTATTTCCAAATTTAGCCTCCAGTAATCTTCTTAAAAATTGAGTGGACGTTCAGTTAAATCTAATAATTAAAGTGTATCAGTGAGGTTATACTAGTCTTTTCTACATCATGGTATAAACTCTACTCCCAATTTTTTATGCCAATTTAAAATTTTTCATATTATTAATTAATAACAAGAGATTATTTTGTTAATAAAAAAGTAAGTATTCAAAATTTATACAAAGTCAGCCCACCTCCTGACTCCGACCACAATGAGAGAAAGAAAAGTAAAAGATCGCCTCCTCATGAGTATTAAACTTGAGAAAAGAGTAGCGCTATAGATATGGAATAATACGATAATATTTTAATACATATCAATAAAAAAAATATATCATATAGATTAATATTTAAAATTTTATATTAAAGTTAGTTTTCTTAACTTTTTTTCTTGAGAAAAATGTTGTTTAGCTCGAACTGATAATAATAATAATAATAATAGAACTACTACTACATAAAACTTACTTTAAAACTAATAGCATATAATTTGACAATTTGCTATGTCAGGAGTCTCAGGACACACTGTGGCATCTGTGTGACTGTTTTCTCACAAGTTTCTTTATATAAATTAGCAAATATCATACATTATTTATTTATTTATTTGGCTTATCATACCCTTCATTACTTGCTAGGCAACTTATTAACATCAAAATACTAAATTATTAGCCGAAAAGAGTTATATGTAGTATTGTAGAGAGAGAATGACCGAGAGAGATCACTTTTGCTAATCAGATTTTCTGTTAAATTTTTACGCGTAATAAGTCCCAAGTCTAACTTTTAACCAAAAAGAAAATTCTCAATTATAAAATCCGACACTATATATTAATTAACTAGACTAATCAGTATCATGTATATTTACTCATAATGAAACTAATTAACACCCAGCAATATCATATATAATTGCACTTGATAAAACTGATTTACACCATAGTTATAAGCATAATTTCTAATAATTTCATACATGACTCCATCTTAGGGTTCAAATCTCCTGTTTCAAATAAAAAAATTAAAACTAATAATTAGCACCATATGTAACAAGTACTATCTTCTTACATTAACATACAAACAAAACTTAATTAAAAAAACAAAACTCAATCAACTAGTAATATCCACTAACCCATCTACCTTAGACGAAGCATTCCTACTACTACTCGAGAGGCTCCACTGATACTCCGAAAACCCTAACGCCGCCGAAACGGCGCCGTTGCCGCACTTGGCGACGGTCCGAACGCTCTCGATGAGCTCCTGAGTGGGGCCTTCTTCGGACAAAATCTCCAACAGCTGCTCAGGGCTAATCACAAGCTTCACTTTCCAAAACCCTACCCCAGTGGGGCTGTACCTCGAGAAGACGTCGGTGTAAGACCTCTTGAGCACATTACCTTGGTAGTCCAACGACATCCGGTAAGGGGCCACCAGGGTGTTCGCCGGAATGCTGCTCGATCTGACGTGGCCTTCCCGGCGGCCGATATCGGCGCCTGTTCCGGCGGGGGCGTTGAGAGGGAGGAGGTAGTAGGATTGGCCGGCGACGAGGTCTTCGTGGAGGGACAGAGGCTTCCAGAAGAGATCGCGGCTTCGGAAGATGCCGTGGCCCGGGAACTCTCGGGCGATGCTTCCGGCGGTGATCGGGGAGAGGAACTCCATAACGCCGCCGTTTGATGTTATCACTTTGATCACTCCGTCAGGGCCGTCTCCCATGCCTCCGAACAAGCAGTTGCCCATATTCTATATAGTTATGTAAGCATAAATAGTATTCACTACTCGTACTTATATGTGTGTGTGTGTGTGTGTGTGTGTGTGTGTGTAAAATATATGTGGAAGTTTGGTGAGTTTTGGAGAATATTAAAGAGATAGTGGAGAAAGATGGTGACACAGCGTCGGTGGGATTCTTCTAGGGAGCTTTCATAAGCCAACAAACGCTGTTTTCTGTTTTCTATTTTTTATTATTTATCTTTTGTTTTTGTTTTTTTTTTATTACCCCTTTTTGATTTTATATGCTAACCAAAAAAAATTAAAATTCTCCTTCCTTTTTTGCTTTTTATACAAAAAAAAAAAAAAAACATTATCACTTTTCTAATTTTGTTGAAGATGTTAGTGTACAATTATATTATATTATATCCTTAGGCCAGTAGTTTTTTTTTTTTTTTTGACGTCTAGTTTTGGTATTGAAGTTTCTTTATTTATTTTTGAAAAGGGGTCTATATTGAGTTTAGATTTTAAGCTTTTTACTTTTTTTTTAAGGCATAAAATGTAGCTTAAAGTACAATGTGATTGCAAATATTGTTTAAGATTAGAAGGATCTAGTAACACACACAAAAAAAAAAAAAAAAAAGAAAACCCAACAGACAACAAGATATCATAAAGAAATGTTATTATTTCTAAAGTAAGAATTGAAAGGAATGTGACCAAGAAGGTCATTAGCGGTGGATTTTTTGGCCAAATTATATACATACATACATACATATATATATTTGTACATAGATTTGTACATAAATGATCAAGTGGTCCAAGGTGTCCAACTATGCATAACGCGGAAAGAGATGTATTCATACATTGTGAGAAGGTGGAAGATAGTGGCATATTATTGTGGTACTTTTGGGGACCATATTGCCCGCGAATCATAGACACTAATTTTAGGATTTTTCTGCTCGGTCAAGATCTCACTCAGTATCAAATTGGTCAATGAATTCGGTCCCCCTGGTCCCATTAACCATACTTTTCACTTTCTCTTTAACATAATCTTGTGTTTTATGGTCCCACGTTTTGAGAGTTAATTTTGGCACAGAAACACAAGAGGTAGGGATACACATAATTACTAACTTACTTCCACCTTACAAAATTGTTAAATTCAGTCATTCATCCTTCACGCACATATATATAAATATATATATATTACTAAAATGTGGATAGAACACGATCAATTGTAGTTAATCTAATCCTCACTTTTTAAAAAATATGCACAATAAACTATACTACTACATACTTATTTTTTTCGGAAGACAAACGCGTGCGTCACCTTTTCTTCTTAATAAACAATGAGTAGGTATTATGAAAATAGTCTCAAATACATTTATTTTTAACTCAAGTTTAATATCACTTATCTATCAAATTACTTAAGTAAAAAAGTTATGTGCTGCTGCCTTATGCATCAAGTCATATTTACATCGATTATCGAAGGAGCAACAAAAGGACCCACAACATTTTTGAGGGGGGTGTCTATGATTTAATAAAGAAACACGGTATTGGTAGCTGCTACAAATTGTTAAGAGAGACAATATTCTAATTATTACCTAATAATTAAAAAGAGAAAGTGAAACCTTTTGACCAGTTTTTATGCCATTTATTGGCAAGTTCTAATAAAAGTTAGCCATAGGGTTCTCTTTTATATATAAACATATACACTTCTCCTTATCCGATGCAATATATATCATTGCATTCTCCATAAAGTGGCAGCCTCAGAAAAACAAAGCAGCAAAAAAGAACAAAAGAAGTTGAGTGCAAAAACCGCGAGAATTCAGGGAAGAGAGGCTGGGTATAGCTTTTGTCTTGGCTGTTTTTGCACTTTCATTAATACTTTCTTTATCCCAGTGCGCCACATTCTTTGATTATTTTCCCCCTTTCTATAGCTGGCAATTTTTAAAGAATACGATTACAACAGTATAATCCTGCTTAGAGGTGAAATTAAATAATAAGTCTGAACAGAAAAAAAGACCCTCAACACGAGGTGAAAATTTTAGACGGTGCAATTAGCCAATTACAGAAGGTTTGAACTTAATTAAAATTTTGTGTTAATTTATTATTTGTCCTGGTTTACTACATTTTAGGATAAATGATATATTAAAAGCACGTTTACCAAACCATAAAAGTAACAAATTTCTAGTGGGTTGTACCTAGTTATCCTCACTACAAGTCCTCCACGAAGATGATATTTTGCATTTCCCTATTCCATATTGGCCTGTATTTGCATGAAATAATACAAAAGCAGATTGTTGAGTTATCTTTAAAGAATGTCTCAAAACGAGCACATCTTCTGTTATTGTCTCACCCGTTATAATTTTTAGAGCGCCAAAAAGTAAACAGGTAATAAAATATTCAGACCACACTTCACAGTTCACACGAACTAACTAAATGTTTCCCAAGAGCTTTGATATCACAAAAGAGTTGAAAATACTTTGAGCAAATTGGGACTCCCCTTTCTTTATTATTTCAAGCTTGACTTTCATTAAAAAAGTGATGTCCATGATGTCCAATCAATTCATACTGGAACTTCAAAACCTCTACCATTGTAGAGAAAGTGAACGAGTAGTCCCATCCAAAATGAGAGACTTTGGGCTCAACCAGGATATGTAGTATGCTCGGGGTTCCAAACTCAACAGTGGCAACTAAACACGAGAGTTGCACTCATTGTGGGACTTAACCGTACACGTTATAGCATGAGCTGATGACAGCCATGCACCACCTGTGGTCGCGTTCCCAAAGGCACCCCTTTCTTTCAAAACAATTTGCTGCATGTCAAGCCCTTATAAGGTTATTCACTTTGCATCTAATTAAACCACAATATGCTCCATCGCTTGTGCAAGCCCCAGTGTAAATGTAAAAAAGCCATTGAGAATCTAACTTGGAAGATGAATGCAAAACACCCACGTGATGGTTCAAGTTCTTCAATTGTTGTTGATTTCAGGAGATGAAATCACAAAGGTTAAAGAGCCTTCCATCTTGGATGAGGCAATTAAACCTGAGGTTGAGTTAGAGATTAACGACCATAATATATTAAAACAAGGCCGAGGTTGGCGGGCTCTTTATTCCGCCTTCTTTATTTCCCATCACCACACCAATTCAAGCAAGTTTCAAATTCAAAAATAAATTTTTTTTAAAATTGATAAAATCCTTTTTTGTATCTTACAACGTTAAATAAAAAAAGTGATTTCAAGACAAAAATCCTTAATATGTACATTAAATGATTAATTTTCATCGTTTCCTTAACAAATTAAGCACAAGCCAAAGTAATCTTATCAAACTTTAACTCTAGAAATAATTATACAAAAAGTCTATATTTAGGGTCTTGCCTTAAAATGCCTATTTTTTTTTAATATTATTGTACAAATGTCTGTTTTTAAAACAAATAAGTGTCTATAATACCAATTTTGCCCTTTTACCATAATTGACGTTATTCATCTTTTATTCAAAAATTTTTCCTTTTTTGTTTTTTTGACTATAATGATAAAACTTTTTAATTTTTTTTTGGTTGACAACTCATCATTACTTTTTATCAAATTAAACAAGTTTTGGTTTTAATCTTAAACATAAAACATAAACTTAAAAGCTTTTTGCTTTTAATCTTAACAACATCAAAAGAGTTATGACAAATATAAAATAGTTATTACAAAAATAATGCCTTAGATCAAAAAATAAACACATCACAAAAATTATTTATGATAAAGATTAGTAAAAAAATAAAATGAAAAAATTTATACTAAGGCAAAGTATTCAAGTTTTTTTGATAATGGATTCTTTTTGAAAAAAAAATTATTTATGACGATTCACACCTCAACAAAATTCAATTAATAATAATAATGACTCACACTTTTTATAGAAAATCACCAAATTCTTTAGAAAAAAACCTTATCATTTATTCCGATCACTAAAAAAAATCTAAAAAAAATATTGGATCTATATGCCTCAAAAAAAAAATTAAGATTAAGACAACAAAGCGTATGGAATTCTTTTAAAAGATACTATATTATTTATATGAATTATTATAAATAAAACTGATGACATCTTTTTGAGAAAGACTAATTTTTTGTGAAACCATGTCATTTTTTTTTATAATAAATCAAATAAACAAAGTCAAAATTATCTTTTATATTATATTTGATAACCAAAAACAACATAATAATATAATTTCTTTTATTTGTCAATTATGAAGTCTTTATGAAAGAAAAAGTTGTCATTTTAAATACTATTTTAGATATTAATATAAATGAAAGAAAAACTAGATATATTTCAACTCAACATCTGTAATTTGGAAACTTGTATAGATAACGTTAACTCTCCCTTTGATCTTGATCTTACAATTATGATTGCAGGCACATTGGCAACCCTTTGGGCCAACCCAACTACACGAAAAAATTTAGCAAAGCGTCAGACATGCCCACAGATGTGTGGGCCTACACGTCCATCAACCATGTACATTGTTTGTTTGTTTGGTATATATGCTTTACATGAATTAATATTCAAACTAACATTAATTTCAAGCATTCAGGGAAAAGAGGAAGATTTTCCAGCCAACAAAAAAAGAAATGAAATGAAATGAAGAGAGGAAGACACAAAAATAGTAAGAAAAAAATTAGACAGCATTTATGGGACAAGATGCAGCTCCTTGGTCCACAAAATAAATAAAAACTAATATGAGAGGGCAGAGCAGTGACACCATATCCGTCGTGTTGGTGCCATAGGCCCATGCCCTGGTTGTACGCAGAGTGTATGGGCAATTCGGTCTAATCATTATTCAAGTTCAAAGAACGTTTCAAGCTAAAAATTGAAAAATTATTTATGAATAAAGTCCAAAGGAAAGACCAGTTTGCAGTTGATATTGGAAATGGGCAAAAAGATAAACTTGCAACTGGACGTGCGGTGGGGGCTAAAAATTAATAAAATAAGAATTACAAACGTAAACTCTCATCAGTCGTCGGATTTATTACTTTTTTTATTTTTTATATTATTGTAAAAATTAGTTGATTTCATTTTTTTTATAATACTTATTTTTTATATCAATAATTATTAAATAGTAGCATATAAAGTTACAAATAAGTTAACTTAATTATTATAAAAAGTTTATTAGAAAGTCATAAACTACTGGATTTGTCTGGAGTCAAACATTAGACAATTCGTTTAAACATAATAAAATGACAGGTTTACCTTTATAAAATGTAGGATGGTGGGGAATTAGGGTTAATCATGAAATTTTTATCTATTAAAAGGAGTAGTACAAATTCTTTTAAACACAATTCTAAGTCTATATCTAGTTAATTTAAAATTTTTGTTCGCATGCACCTAACATGAGATAATGCCTAAATACCTCGTTGAGAGTAGCTTGACATAGATAGTAAAGAAAGGGCTTGAAAAGGCACTAAATTAAAAACTTGATAGTGTTTTAAATATTTAAATCGATATTCATGTACATTTTATCGATGCAGTACATATGTAAAGCACAATTGTGATTTAATTATCAGATAAAAGAAAGAAATAAAAGGAATAAAAGCTCCTAATGTGTTCTAAGGACGTTGAGGGTTGTTTCATGCTTTTTTTAGTTACTGAAGTATATTAAAAATCTTATCATAATTAAAACACGTTAGTTGTTTTATTTCACGATAAATTGTCATGTCTTAAGTTTGACTAGGACTCTTGACAAGGAGGGATTTCTAAATATATATATATATATGTATCAAATTGTAAATTTTTTCTTCAAAATAATTAATTGTTTATGAAAAAGGTTAACAATATAAGGGAGTTTTTTGCAATTAATTAACGTAGATAACCTCAGTTGGCAGATAATAATTGGAAAAAAAAATGATAATGTCAAAGCTCTAGTTAACATACTAATCTAATTTTTCATGCCATCACTTAGGGTGAGGTGAGAGAAATAAAAACAATAATGTGGACCTTTCAATATGATGTCAAATTGATCCCCAATTTATTATTTTAAAAATATTATTTAACATATAATTTTCTCATTTTATAAACAAACAATCACAAATATTTTTTTTTTAAATTAACAGCAAAATGAAATTAATCAAAATACAAAATATATTATATCACAAAAATTTATTAAAAAAATAACAAAAATAACAAAATAAAAAGAATAGATTTGCATCATCCTTATATGGCAATCAAATAGAGGATTCGCTGGCAGATATCGCAACGATTGTAGACGCAGTGAAAAGAAAAATAGGGAGTAGAGAGAAATAATAAAGGGGAGGGAGAGGGAGAGAAAGGAGTAAGACTGCATGATGAGGTGGCGTGTGCAAGAGATCATGATGACAGGTAGCATTTGTGAATTACAACATGGTGACATTGATGGTGTGCAAAAATATTAGTATAATCTTAATGAAAAATGTTTTTTGCTCTCGTATCGATAAATCTTGACTCCATCATTGTCTCCATTAGGCCTTATTTCTTATCCAACAAACAATTTATCTTCCATTTTTAGCCCAAAAAAAAAATTGTCTTCCATAAAAGTTAGATTCGGCTATGAAAAATGATTTATCAATATATAATTAAAATATCTTTGCCCGCACGAGGTCATTTTAGTGGAGTTTATGTATATGAATCATAGTATTATCTTTTCTTGAAGAATTATCTGGTTTATCTATTAATAACTTATGTATATTCTTTGCTTTTATATGTTCGTTAAAAAAGGGAAAAATCTTTAGTATAGTTATGTTTGTACAACCGTAGCATGTTTGCCAACGCAATGAAATTAGAAAGAGATATATTAGGTATGACTATTGCTCTGGGAACCATCAAGGATATAGAAATATAAGATGACAAGTGCTAAAAACTAGTCAAAAATCTCGCCCTAATGCTATCTCTATATATATTGACTCTAAATTTTTTTTTTATTTCTCACTCTTTAATTTCTCTCCATTTTATCTTTCATTTATTTGCTTTAATTTACTGTGCATAATAGTTTAGTCTCATTTGATTAATGATATTGGAATATTATTGGATTTAATATGGCCCCGATTACTATGTATACTGTCGCTAGCTGCCTACGTTGATGTTCTATCACCACGCTTCTTTATTGGTTGCAAAATTATTAACCAAATAATGGAATAGAATAATTTTTAAAATAAAAAAGGAAAAGAAATGCTGGAAGTTTTCTTTTTTAAAATTCAAAAGTCAATATCGCCTTAACATAGTATAATAGAAAGGAAAGAAAATCAGCTGCTGCATGGCGTTTTGTCAAATTAACCTCAAATAAAATAACAATAATTATCATCTAGATTATTTTGCTAAAAGCTATTGCAACAAATTATTTATTCATAATAGCACATGCCTCAACGTGAAAGGTCTTGTAAAGTACCAAGAGAAAATTGTTTGTACTTGATCAAATTGATACTAATTTTATTATTCTTGTTTTGTTTGTACGTTCTTTTTAGTAAGCACTACACACCCAACTCCAATACCCCTACATTTACCAAGGCTTAGATTATTGAATTTTCAAAACCTTAAAACCTTAACCCTATCCCTCGCCATCTAAGCTTTGCTTTAATGACTTTGTTTTGTTTGTACGTTATGCAAAGGATAATATATCCAATTATGGATGGCGGTCTAATTGATATATCCATATCATTAAAATATTGGTTCTTCCAAATTCAATTTTGTTGGTTTTTGGATCGTGTTAGTCTTTGACTAAGATTGAATTGAAGTGTGAAGGTTTTAAAAATAATTTTAAAAATTACGTGAATAACATGCAATGGTTAACTAAAGCAGCCATTTTGTGATATTCAATTAATATACGTATACATATATATATTTATTTAAAATAACTGAAAACTTGTTTTAGCTGAATTTTAAAAAATGTTAAAGTGGGTATCTTTGTTCAGATTCTGCTCTAGACTCTTGTATCATATTTAACAATAACATACCGGTTTTATTGCGTTTTATATCTTGGTATCAATACCCTTTTTTTTTCTTTTATCTTTTAAACGTGGACAAGGAATTCAAATTTTGTGTCTTTGATGAAGTCAACTGTGATATTATTATTAATTAAGTTATATCTGTAATTGCATTTTAATTTTAAAAAGTATACATTTTGTTTTTTTGTTTTTTTAAGAGAAACATTTTAACAATTTTTTTAAGGGTTTCATGCAAAAATTCATTTTTACAATTGTAAACATGATTTAATAGTAATTTCATACTTAATTTTACTAAAAAATAAAGAATTTGAATCCTCTCACTCTCAACTTCAAAAAATATCATTTTTTAATTTTTTTTTTCAATTAAATATCCTAAATTTTAATAAATTTGAAAAATTATTGTTTTTTAAAAAATGGTCATTAATCATATTTCAATGAATTACCGATTGACCAGATGAACCAATCATATCCTGTTGATTGATTGATGTAAATATGTATTTTTACCAATGAAGCCAATCAATATCTCGAGGGAAAGAAGTAAATAATATATTTATATAAATAATTAAAGTATATAGTATATTTTAAAAATATTTAAAATATATAACAGTAATAAACAAAACTAAATTTATTTATTTACTTATTATAAATAATTAATATATTTTCTCATTGGAAATAACTAACTAAAATTGATTTCTTTACTTATTTTAAATATGCTATTTAGTTAGGTAAATTTATTGTCTACCTAATAAAATTTTTTATATGTACTTCAACTACTTTAAAATCTTACTATTTATCCATTTATCTATTTTTTACAACAAAAAAACGTTTGACGTAGTAACTTTTGAACTTGTAAAAACGATATCCAATACTTTCCTATTAGCCTGGTCTTCACATAACAAGAATTCAACAAAGATAATTACAAGATAATACGTATCTCATTGATATTCCGTTATGTAAAGAACCAGTAGTCTAGAATAGATTTAACATGATCATTTAAAAACAAAAACAAAAAAAAAACAAAAACTTAGTAGAATAATGGTAAGAATAAGGATTTATAATTAAATAGCTTTTTAAGCATTTTTTTAACAAGTGATCTAAGTTTTTAAAAATTAATTAAATAGTCTTTTTTTAAATGATTAATCAATTTTCTCAAATAGTTAATCAATAATTGATCAAATTACGATTAATCACTAATTGACTATAATATAAAGTACTGATTTTTTTAATTAATCACCAATTAATTAAACTTGAAAAATGATAAACGATCATTTTATTAACTAAATAAAAAAATTAACTATTTATTAAATTTAGTGATAAAAAAATAAACCCCCCAACTAAAGGGGTGTTTGGAGGAGGAAAGGTAAGTTTAAAAAAATTCATTTAAAAAAAATTATTTAGAAAAAAAATATTATTTTTAAAATTTATTTAAAAATAAATTATCAATATAAATTTTATTTTATTCACCTTAAAATTTAATATAAATTAAAAAATATATAATTTTATTTAAATTTATATATATAATTATATATGTAAAATTATGAATTTTTAAAATTTAAATTTAATATAAAATTTTAAAAATATAAATCATAAAAATTAATTATAAGATGAAAAAATATTAAAAATTTTCTAAAACATATATCCGAAACACCCTCCACGAACACCCCCTAAATTTTCCATAAGAATATCAACTATAATAACTCAGAAATATTAATAAAAAAAATCTTCTCTTTGAATTCAAAGTCAAAGTCAGCTGATTCAAAGTCATGTATTGATTTCTCATGAACCAGGGCACTATAAAAACGACTTTCAACTATGTGCGTTTCTGCTTGGACCATACATATTAATAGAGAACCCAACTTGATCCACGTGCCCGTTAGTCAACCTGCAGCGTACATCCTACACCAGACTTTCGGAGTTTGTATTAAATCAAATCAAAGCACAAAAAATCTTTTCAGACATTTTTTTTTTTTTCAATTCCGACGTCGTCGGAGGCTAGAATTATGTATTTAATAAAATTATCACTATACTATCTTTTTAAAATATACTCATCTTATTTTTACATTGATTTATTATTATCCGAAGAGGAATACATCAGATTAGACGAGATTTACTTTTGATAAGGCCTTTGTAAAAATGTAATTAGAGTTTGATATTACTAATTTTTTAATGATACCTTTAAAATGAGAAATATTATTTCAAACAATTGTTATATTACATATATATATATATCATTATATATATAATACATAAAAATAGCGTTTACTTTACATTTCTCATTTTATATATTACATGAAAATAACGTTTTCTGTTTTTTTTTTTAGGGCAGTCGACAAGCTACGTATGTGGGTACATGCGTGATTGAAGGTAAGAGCATGCGTAATTCAAGGTAAGAAGCAAATAAAATATGACAACGAATTAGAAGACAAACAATCACCCTTTCCGACTTTAATATATTATCTCTTTTTTAATTATTATTTTTTTGGAAGGGGTTACTAATATCTTCATTTTCTTTTAATTAATACAACAAGATAAAAGTGGACTGACTGTAGTGACCACCCTCCATCGAGGGGTGATATAATGGCCCTAGATCATCTTCAATTGGTGATCGACCTGAGATCTTAAGGTAATATATAATTTTTCTTGTCAAAATTAAATATAAACTAAACATTACACGTCTCAAGATTCAAATATGAGATATAATAAAAGTTAAGATGATAAAATATTTTTGTCAGTATGTATTAATAATAATCTCTATGCTATAGGCTGCGCGTATATTCCAATGTTAAAGATAGATAAAAAACAATAATTTTTGTCTTATATGTTATAATATGGGGTGATAGGACCATTGAACGAGTAGTTTTTTTTAACCCACACAAAGAAGGGGGGAATATGGTCCCCTAAGAAAAAAAATCACGGGGTACTTCTTTCAAACTGTTTTTAGCTTACAATGGTTGGACAGATGAAAAAGTCTTAATAAATAAAAGTCTCAATTCAGTAATGTCTTACGAATCAATACGTATATTTCTTACAAATTAAAGCTTTTTAACCACAATTAAAGGGGTAGCTACAACTAGGTCGTCATTTCTTTCATATATATATATATATATATATTATTCATTAAATAAAGGGAAATTCCTTGTCTTTGCGTGACGACAAGTGTGATGTCTAGCATAGAAAATCGTCGAACCAAACCTATCCAGCCAACCAACACCTCGTGGAATGAATTTATTGCTTTTTGTTTCTACTTTCCACTTGTACTCGTGTCTCACAACTCCAAAAAAGTCAATAATGCAAGTCGTGTTGCGCGTTTGCCCTTTCGTTTTTTTCTTTTTTCTTTTTTAAGATACAATAATGTCTGCAGAACGTTATATCCTAATTAAGTCATTATTAATTTCTAGACAGATAAAAAGAGCTCATGTTATTTCTACCTCAGGGCTCCAATTTGATATAATTTCAAAGGAGTCATTTTCGCTTAACAAAATTAACTATATTATGTCAAAAAACAGTTTTTATTTTTTTAAGATAGCAAATAACGTCCTAAAAATACATATAAGAAATAAAGGCTATAATAAGATATAACTTCCTATATAAAATTCACCCATAAAAAGGAGGTCGCTCCTTCCATTCTATACAAAGAAAATCCAAAGGAAAAAAAAAAAGAATAAATTATACTTTTTTTTTCCCATTTAAATTTAGGTTTTCTCACATAATGTCTCTAAACTTTAATTTGTGATATTTCTTCCTTAAACTTTGAGTCGTTTACAAATTTTCTCATTGACTTAAATTTTCAACAAAAAATACACATGAGAGGCGCATGATGAGAATTTTAAGCACATTTTAGTAAATTAACATCTCAAATTAACTCAAACCTTGACTTTAATCCCAAAATCCCAAAAATCATTCAAACCGTAGTCCAAAATCACAGCACCTTCAAAAAAAAAAATCCCAAATCACGGCAAGTAGCCAATGGTGAATTGTCTGGAGATTGCGACAATGGGCAGTAGGGGAGCTGTCATCGTTGTAGAGCTGTCGCTGAAATCTTGTGGAGGTCGAAGATCGATGAAGAGAGAGAGAGAGAGAGAGAGACGGGGGAGAGGGCGAGGACAGAAAAAGAAGAAAAGGGGGCATCTGGGAAGAGAGAGAGTGAGTGGGGGGTGCTGGGAGGTCGTCGGCGGTGGAGGGGGGTCATCGTCGACGTTGTGGGAAAGGGGCTAGGGGTCGCCATCAGGGATAGGGCTGGGCACTCTAGCTTTCACTTTTAATATTTTGGTTTCCATATTTTCTGGTTTCCAAATTTTTTGTTTGCAGTTTTGTTAATATACTTTTAATAATATTTACGATTAATAATAAAATATTACTCATTATTTTACACTTTATTAATGAAGAGAAAGTGTTATTGTTTTTTTTTTTTTATAAATTCCTTTTCCTTTTTAGTTAAATTAAAATAAATAAATGGTTAAATTAAAAAATAAAAAAACAAATAAATAGTTATGATTTTAGTTTAGTAAGATTAATGATTGAGATTTGTTAAGAATATTTTGATTATTTTAAACTTAAATTTAACGAAGTTAAGGAAAGATAGTCTTATGGTCTATTTAGTGAACGTATTGTATTTGTATTACATTTGAATGCGATATATTGAATATAATTTGTATTTAGAGGAAAAGTATTAGCATTGCATTCGAATGTAATGTGTGTTTAGATGAAAAGTATTTGAATTGTATTTTAATAATAAATATGTGATGTGATGAGTAAAAGTAAAGAGGAAAAAAAGAGAGAGAAAGAGAATATATAATGTAATTAATAAAAATAATAGAAAAAATGAAATAATAAATAGTGATTGTATTAAATTTAAAATGTGATGTGATTGGTATTTGAACGAAATACTTTTGTATTTAAAAAAAAATTACATTCTCTTTAAACATAATATAATTTAAATATGTATATCAAATATACTATTAGTATTATGAATTTTGGTTGAGCTAATGTCTCTTGTAATGAAAAAAATACAAGAGACATCAATATAATTTACTCATAATTTCTAATTATGAGTTTCTTTTTTTGGACAAAAAGTTATTATTCGACCCCACGTCCTGCACATATTAAAAAAAAAAGACATCTCAAAGTGTGAACATACCAAAAGTTCCTAACTTCCAACTTTGCCATCTGAGAGGCAATAAAATCCAACATGATAATTACTGGCATATATAAATGGGACAAACGCCTTACGGCACGCCATATTAGACAAGCAATTTGCTGGCATTACCAGCTTGAGAAAATCAAACATCACACATATTTTAGAGAAAAGCTCTAGATTAGAAAGATGGAGAACGGGAAGCATCATTCCATCAATGGCGTGCACAATCCAAGCAACACGAAAGGAAAGGTCATCACTTGCAGAGGTAAGATAAAAAAACTCATGTTCCTTAATTTCTATCACATATATAAATATATATATATGTATGTATGTATATACTTACACAAATATATACACCTTTATATATACACAGTATTCCACTTTGGCGACACTAAACTGATCATGTTAATTAATTTGAAATATGGTATGATTATGAAGCTGCTGTTGTATATGGGCCTAAAGAGCCCTTTGTCTTGGAAGAAGTTCAAGTTCAACCTCCTCAGAAAATGGAGGTCCGCATCAAGATCCTTTTCACCTCTATCTGTCATAGTGATCTCGGCGCGTGGCTAGGAGAGGTATATACATATATACATAATTATATAACTAAAAGGAGATTTTTTCAGCCAATTATTAAACTTGATCTCCGACTTATTAACTTAATTTTGTCTCCTAATTGTTATTGAAGAACGAGGCTCAGAGAGCATATCCACGAATTCTGGGCCATGAAGCGTCCGGGTAAGTCATATATGCACTAGTTATCGAATTATGTGTCAGTCACTTTCCGAAAAACCACGGCATCCTGGTTTTGATACATATATATATATCGTGGCAGGATCGTCGAGAGCGTCGGAGAGGGCGTGACGGATGTGTCGGAAGGAGACTGCGTGGTGCCGATTTTCAACGGCGAGTGCGGTGAGTGCGAATGCTGCAAGTCCCCGAAGACCAACATTTGCAGCAAGCATGGGGTAAACCCTATGAAAAAGGTGATGGAGGGTGATGGAACCAGCAGGTTCACGAACAAGGAAGGCAAGCCAATATATCACTTTCTCAACACCTCCACTTTCAGCGAGTACACCGTTGTTGAGTCGGCTTGCGTCGTCAAGATTGACTCGGACCTTTCTCATAATCTGAAGAAGATGACTTTGCTCAGCTGCGGAGTTTCCACAGGTAAGTTGAATTAATTAGACCCCACCCAAAATAAAGAAAGAAAGAAAGAAAGATAAAGAAAAAAGCTTTCTTTATCGACAAATTTTTTTTAACTTTATAAAATAATTTTTATATGTCATTTTAGGAGGAGAGATGATTTACAGAAACAAAAATACTCAATATAATTGTTTGCATCAAGGATTTAAGGCAACTTGAGAAAAGAATATACACGTGAGAAGAGTAGACTTTTTAGCTCTGTTTGTTTTATAGGCTGTGTTTTCTCTTATAATATTTAAGTTTTTATTCCAACTCTTTTTAAACTGATGAAATAAACAGATATTTGTCTTAAAAAAAATCAACTAGATGGCTGAAATTGGTTAGTTAACCAATTCAGGTTTAAGAAAACAATTCAAATTTTATTTAAAAAATGCTTGAGACATTATTAATGTTGTTGTTAATAATAATAGTTTTATTTATAAATTTTATATTGTGAGATATTTTTTATATATTGATTGATGATATTTTTGATTTTCGTTTAGTTTTTAGAACAGTAAGATTTTTTTGGATGTGATTTGAAGTACAGCCACGTACTCCAAGACTTTTTTTATTTTTCTAATTTTTGATTGTCTCGAATTCCACAACTTAGGCAACTTTACCTTTAAAAAAAAAAACCTAAAAAACACTTAAGCAACTGTTTTTAGAGCGTTCTTGTTACGCTGGACTAGGACTAGGACATCCTAGACTTGTGTTTCGTGTTGATTTGAGACTTGATAAGTTTTCCAATGCCCCAAAATACTCCCCATTTATGGAATAAGTTATCCTTAAAAAATTAAAAAATAAAGAAAAAAAAGACATGGGATTTATAATCCATGGGCCGGATAACAAAATACAATTAACCACCCGCCAATTTCCAACACCGCTGCCGACTAGAGCTAACCGGAGCATCGACCCACCAAATCTACACCACCGCCATTATTGCTGGAACTCGCCGAAGCAACCACCAACCGGCCCCTGTCGGAGCTCGCTGGACCCTTGCCTCCACCATCACCCCCTCCTCCCCGCCAGAGCAACCCTTCACGGTACCCAGACGCCGGCATCACCCCCCTCACAAGGCTGTTCTGTCCGCAACAACATGGAACCCGGGCGTCGTCAAACCCACCACCAGCCATCACGACACCCAGGCGCCGCTGAAACCCAAGCGCCAACGAACCCACCACCAGCTCCGCCCATCGACAAACCCAAGCCATCCCGTGAGTCGTCCCTGCCTAGACTACCGCTGTGCCTTGCCAAATCTCGCGAGCTAGCAACCATCGGAAAAACGCCACAACTCTGTCCACGACGCCGATTAGCCTCGCGTGCATCTCGTCAAATCTCGCCAACATCATCTATCTGACGGCGGTTTCAACGTTTGGGAAATGCGGCGGTCTGGTGGTCGGCGCAACGGGTGGGTGAAAATATTTCCGTTGTTTGGCAATTTAGAAAGAATTTTCTTAGATTTGAGAAATAGAAAAATTTTCCAATCCTTCCAATTTTCTCAGTTGTTTTTTTTTTTTCAAAAATCTAATCTAATCCAATCATATCTCGTTTCCCGTGTCCGAAACGGAGCGTTGGTGTTGCTGGTTTGAAGAGATCAGATCTCAAGACCCTACTTGACCTTCAAATTATTGAGATAAATTCAACACAAATATCAAAAACTTGACCAGGGCTATTGTTGAAACAAAGAACTTTTCTTTGTTTGACAGCGGGAAAATGACAGGGGTATGAATCTATGAAAATGCATATCGTTTATGACAAGTTATCCTATAAAAAAAATTTATATCATTTTGAACTGTTAAATTTATATTAACCCTACTAATTTTATTTATTTTTACATTTTAATATGATTTTGCTTATATCTCAATCCATATTAATTAGGCACTTTCTTATTAAAAGCTCTGGTAAAGGCCGAGGACAATTCAAAAAGCAAAATTTTAAAAAATTATGAAATGTTTGAGAAAAAAAATAATAATCTCTAATTCACAACTGTCAATTTCTAAAATAACGGTACCAGGTTATCATTAAAGGTGCATTTGATGTATGGATTTAAAATAAAATTTTTAAATTAGAAATGATTAAATTTTTATTGTTTTAAAAAAAAATCAGCTAAAAAAGTTTGATTTGAATGGGAGAGTCAAATGCACCAGTGATTTAATGGATTGGAACCTGCATTTTGACTTTTGAATCTCATAAAAAGTAATTAAACTACTTCTAAGCTCCCAGCTGTTTAATATTTATTTCACCGGTGTCTGGGCATTGAAGCGAAACGCTGCATCACCTGACACAATGCAAATATTTTCAGAAGATGGGGCTATTTTGATCGGGAAATTTCATGACAGGATATATATATATTTATAACATGTTTATTTGGTATATTTATTTTCAAAAAATAAAAATAAATTTATTTTAAAAAATAAATTTTTTAAAATTTTTTATTTAAATATTTAAAAAAAATTTTAAATAAAAAAAAGTTTTTTCATATAAAAGAACTTTTTTTATTTATCTAAGCAGCTTTTTATTTTTTAAAAAAAATTTAAACAATTCTTTATTTTCTAAATTTAACAATTTTTTATTTTTTAAAAATAAGCTTGCTATCTAAACTTATTATTATTATATATATATATATATAAAATAGTCTGATCGAGGAATAGTTTTGAAAAGTAAAAATTTTTTTATTTTTAAAAAAATAATTCCTTTTAAATTTTTATGTTTAAATATTAGAAAATTTTTACTTTTAAAAAATAAAAAAGATGTTTCATTTTATAAAAAAAATATAATTTTTTATATATTTAAATAATTTTTTATTTTTAGATAAAAATTTGAATAATTTTTTATTTTTAAAAAATAAAAAATTTCTATTTTTAAAAAATAAACATTATTTTTAATTGTGATTTGATCATATTGTTATATCTATTTGAAAAATGAAGATGTGATTTGCTTGATCGTGTATAATTACTGACACGGATAACGTTGTGGGACCCCTTTAATTGTGTAACAATGAAACTCAGTATATCTTAGGTCCTGCTCGGATTGCAAATTTAAGTTTATAAAATTGAATTTAAATTTAATCTTTTATATTTGATTTACTAATCTATTTTTAATTTTTTAATTTATGACTTACACAATATTTTAGATTCAAAAATAATATTCACAAATATTATCTTATACCAAAATATATATACTAACCACATGAAAAAATAAAACGAATGATAATTTTCAACATAAGTTTAAACCTAACTTTTATTATCTAAATACTTTTAATTTAAGATAAAATTCTTTAATTTAGACTTGAGTACTAAACATAAAATTCATTTCATAATCCAACTCATTTCAAACTTAATTTAAATTTTTTAACTAGAAATTATGATCCAAATAACCCCTTATTTCCTAATCATGTTTGATTGCTTTATCACAAGAATAATATTAAATGATCGTATTGGTAGTGTTCAGTATCACGCACTTATAGAAAACATGTCTTATAATATAAAACATATATACAAAATTAACTCTTTATTAATTATGATATTTAACATGGATAATGATTTAAAACATTTTTTTAGAGCTTAATGCGTAATTTAGTTTAATTTTGAAAGGATTTAAGACGTACACACGTTGTCACGTTCATTAATATCTAGATCACCTTTGCCCTTACACAAACCATATGTAACCTTGGAAAGTGACATGACTTTTTTTTTTTTTTTTTGGTTTCATTTTTCCCTGCATCTTTTATATCTTATCATTGATTAATATCTCAAATTTTGCAATGTGTTTGGACATGCTAAATTTTTGTTCAGGAGTGGGAGCTGCATGGAACACTGCCAATGTCCAACCAGGATCCAAAGTGGCAGTTTTTGGTCTAGGCGCCGTGGGGCTTGCTGTAAGCGATTATTTTCATTAATCTAATCACTTCATGAAACAAAACAGATAATTCCTTCATAATGTGTGTGTGTGTATATATATATATATAACATGTATTTTCAACAAATAAATTTAATTATCTTATGCTCAATGTGGTAAAAGAGAGAATTTTATAGAATGTTTTTGAACATTAAGTCATAGTCGTCACATTAAAACAAAAAAAAAATTCGAAATGAATATAATTTGATATAGATCTGTCGATTCAAAGCAGAATCGTATAGGCGTGTTTTTCAATGCATTTAAATAGAAAATTTTTCCATGTGCAGGTTGCTGAAGGTGCAAGGGCTAGAGGAGCCTCCAAAATAATAGGCATTGACATCAACCCTAGTAAATTTAGCAAAGGTGTGTGTGTGTGTGTGTGTCTCTCTCTCTCTCTCTCTATGTATGTATATATATAAAAGCTGACAAGCACCATTTTTACTAAAATTATTAGTCTATTTGTAAATGAGATTGTTACAAAAACAAAGTTCATATATTAAATAAACAAGGAAAAGTGAACCTCGTAATCGGAGTTAAAAAGTAGTATTTAGTAGTACTATATAAGATAGATCACATGGTTTGAACTATATATTAATCACCTTTATATTGACATTTGTTAGGTCGAGCAATGGGGGTCACGGACTTTATAAACCCTACCGAGCTTGATAAGCCACTGCATGAGGTCTGTAACTTCATATTTTACAAAGTTTAAGGGGCTTTCTTCCTTATGGATTCTAATTTTATTTGTTAGATACAATTTCGCTAGTTAACATGACTATTAATGATCTCATGTCGTGCTGAATCAAGAAAATCCTTCAAGAAATTCATTTATCGAACATCTGCGGAATTAATCATAATTAATTATAGATTATATATAATTGCAGAAAATTAGAGAGATGTCTGAAGGAGGTGTGGACTATAGCTTTGAATGTGTTGGGAATGTGGATGTCCTCCGGGAGGCCTTCTTATCTACACATGAGGTACATAATATAATGTGTAGAACTCATAACCCTAAATTAGTCTATAATATTATCTATCAAGAGCAATATCAATTAATTTAGACTCTGTGAAAGAAATATTTTGAGAGAAATTATATGTGATGTCGGTTTATTTTTTAAAAATGACTACATTTTTGTTGTTGTTGAGTTTTACCATGGTCTATCACTAATCATTGATCGGTAACAGTCTATCAGTGATTATTTATAAAGTCTATTATTCATACATCATTTAAAAAAAAAAAAAAAAGCCAAAACTTGGATTAAGAAATGACTTTAAAAAAGGTCATTTTCTTAAGGATCTCTATTTTTAATTGATTGCAGGGCTGGGGATTCACTGTCGTATTAGGAATTCATCCATCCCCAAAAATGCTCCCAATCCATCCAATGGAGCTCTTTGATGGTCGAGGAATAACCGGTTCTGTCTTTGGAGGCTTCAAAGGGAAGACCCAACTTCCCCATCTTGCCCGAGAATGCATGCGTGGGGTAAGTTACCCAGTGCTATTCATGTAATTCTTTAAAAATAAAAAAAAATCCCTATTGTCAATGCAATCACCACATATTTTAAACGATAAATTTATCAGAGTTGTCACATCTCCGTCGTGCTAGATCCATTTATCATATTCTTTATAGAAATTTCTTGCTTAGAAGTCCACTTTCCGATGTTAAAAGTCTCAATTTGTGCTGTGTGTGTAAATCTTTCAGGTGGTGGAACTGGATAAGTTTATAACGCACGAGCTTCCTTTCGACAAGATTAATGAAGCATTTCAGCTGCTAATAGCTGGCGAGTCTTTGAGATGCGTTTTGCATGTATGAGCTTATCAGTCATGTCACCACCTGTGTTTTTCTTATATGGTTGAGGGTTTGTCGGCGTGGGAAAATTATTTGGATTCCTGTGAGGTTATATATATATGCGCGAGTGTGTGTGTGTGTGTTGTCGGTTTAGTTTGTTTTATCGTGGAGGCATTAGTTGTATTCGCTGTAGCCATCTTAGAGAGTGTGAAGCCAAAATCCCACGAACAAGAACAAATTTGGTTAAGGTAAACCATAAACCAAAAGTTGCTAGCACTAGCATCACCAGAAACCACCTTCTGTTGTGGCCGCTTCATGACTCTCCCTATATATCAGAAGTTAGATTTTTTGCGTCCGCATTTATTCTTTAAAATGATAACATTGCGTGTTTGATATACTTAGATCTCTTAAGAGTAGTTGACGAAAAGCGTGGAATTTGTGATCCTAATAATTTCCTAAATTAACACTAGATGAATATGTCTCGGCTATCAAAAACCCTATCCTCTACACAAGGACCATGTTTGAAAGGAAAAACTCAATGTGCATTCTATTTTACCTGTGATCCGAATACTTTCCTAAATTAACGTTGGATGAAGACACCATAAATCTTGTCTATCAAAAACTCTACCCCCTTTTATAAAGGTCATGTTTGAAAGGAAAAACTCTGTTCACTTTTCCTTTCACCAGTGACCCCAATAGTTTTCAACATATACGCCAGATGAAGTCGCCATGGATCTTGTCTCTATCAAACAAAAACTCCACATTCACAAGGGCCATGTTTGAAAGGAAAAGCTATAGGTAATGACCATTTTGTGTTAGACGCAAAGCCAAATAACCATATTATATATGTTTAAGAATTAAGTTTGTAGCCTTATTGCTAAATTTTTAACAATGCAACAAAAGAAGCCGGGGGAAAAACCCACTTAAATTTAAGTAACAAGATACCATTTTTAGGCATAATAAACTGCTGAGAAGTGTTATCTTGGGAAAATCCCAATTCAAGTATACGTAATCTTCCAAAGCCTCGATGTTCCGTCCAACTCTATAATTCTAGAATAAACATAAACCCCTATTACATAAGATAAAGATCCCAAAAAGGGAAGCAGAGGACAGGTTTATATATATATATATATATATATCTCAAAACAGACTGACCAGAGACATCAAAAACATCTTTACATCGGTGTGTTCTACTATTACTTGATCTGGGTGAAAAAAATCAGTCTGTAGAGTTTGGAGCTCATGAAAACTCAATGCATGGGAAGACGAGGTGCGCGAGGCCGAACGGGTGTCTTTGATGGGCTTACCCTGATTATCCACATCACAGGAGGTAAATCAGAACTTAATTGGAATGGTGGAAAAATATAACCAATCTGTTCCAGAAGATGCATTTATGCTTGACCAAAACTTGAAACAGTTAAAAAGGCTAAAGCAACATGCAATCTGACCTTATCGGCAACGACCCCAATACCACACCACTGCAATTGAGAGCAGCAATTGCACTTTCAGCCTGCAAAACGGATTATATCTTCATAAAATTTCCGAAAGCAGTTTGGCAGTGCTAGCGAAGCTAGATGTTCAATACTAAGGTAAGTAAGTTCCGATAACAGAGAGCCGAATACGTTACAGCTACTATGCTACCAAAACAAAGCAAAGTCCTTGCCTCTTTTGGTACACTGTAAAATCTATACCCATATAGATTCACTAGTACTCTTGGTACCAACTCTCTTACACATTTGAAAATCATCACCAAAAGCGGTATGATGTCACCTGCATGCTATTCCATTACATATAGAATTCATTCAAAATGTTGAGACATAGAATTAATACTTATCCATGCTTTCCCGATCATTATACAAACTTCTAATGCTGTTTATATGATGCATCCAATAATTCTAAATGTCCACCTTTTCTCCTCAAATTCAGTGTTAGTTGGACAGTAGTCTTCAACGTTGAAAGTAGTGCAAGACTTTAACACACAACCTTTTGCTTTCCTATTCAAAGAGTATATCCCCCACACGTTTTAAAATGAGTTAAACTAAAACAAACTTCTCCGAAGTGCAAAACACCCTTCCTTTATACCCACTCTTCCAAGAAGCAGATGAACCACCAATCCTCGTACACCCAACTAACGCCAAGCCTGCTGTTCTTTTGCTAACGACCGGTGTTGTGAGTTAAGAGGTAACTGACAATCAATTTAATGCTCCTATCCTTTTTTTTTTATTTTTTTGATGGCCTAGAAATTATTAAACCCAGTTAGTAAGTTAGATTTTCAAAGTGGATACTTGTCGAACCATATACAATCTTTGGGAAGCATGAACTTCACAGCAATGCATCAGGCACGTGGCCCTGAAGTATTGAACCGCATACTATGTAATTGTAAAAGCAGACAATAAAACCTAACCACTCAAGTGTACCATATTACTTGCTCCTATCGCTAAAGTATCGAGTCCTAATTGGCAAAATGACAGTTGTAAAGTATCCCCTCTGAGAGTTCAGAGTTGGCTCCGCTTTTCCAATGTAGTTTCTTAAGATTTTTTTTATTTTAACAGATCAAATCTAATATAACTTGCTCAAAATAAAGATAGGCCAAATAAGCAAAAAAATCTGAAAGACGAACTTCATGAAGACTATCCATTCAAAGAACTATTCCAAAGACATGCTACTAAAAAAAAATACAACGGATACATCAGAGTTCGCACAACCACAAAAGTCTAGACGGAAATCCCCCAACACATTAAGGCTTTGCAGATGGAGAATACGTCACAAAAGAAAATCAAATACCAAAAGTATCATTCACCAATACATCACATTATGAGGAAATGCCAGGTAAAGAGTCATGTTCCCCACCACATGATTATTCATTATTCTTTGGATTAAATTATCTGTAAGCTAAACAGACTTTCTTGACGACTATTGTTTAATCTTAAATAATTTGGGGAAACCAACGAGAAAAATGCTCCAAAAGAAAGCTGGATTTTTATCAGACCTAAGGGTGGAACCAAGTAGAACTAACCAACAATAGTCCGTCCAAGACCTAGCAATCAAGTTGCCTAATACTCCTGTGGCCTCTATTGATTGCATTTTGTGTAGAACTAATCCCCTTAAATTGCTGCACTTGGAAACCAACTAATAAACACATGTCGATCTACAAGTTGTATTGCAATGCCGCTAAATATGCCCCAACAACCACGACGTGGGCACACACTCAGTACATGATAACCCAAACATATATAGATTTCGAGTCTTCCTAACTGGCTGAAAACTCAAGTCTACTGAAATGGGATTAAGGTTCAATACAGTCAAATTCTACAATCTCTATTCAACTTCAGACATGTAAAAGAGTCATTATCAGTGGATGGACCTGAAATATGTAATAGCTTTAGTATTTTAATAAGAACCGGAAAACTTCACTTCCCCTTTACCATGATTTGCATGACAACCATCAATAACAACAACACCTCGACCTGAAACCCACCCTCCCCCACACACCCCCCAACCCCCCCACCCCCCCCCCCCCCCCCCCCCCGGCACACAAGGGCAACTACCAAAAACAAAAAAAAAAACAAAAAACAAAACCAAACAAAGCACTGAAAATAAGTATAAAAGGAAAATAAAATAATCACAAATACATAGATAAACAAAAGACGAGCAGAGGACATTTATCCTTCTTGAGTAGAACGCACTTCATTGAAAGACAGGCAATGCTTGCTAAGTAGATATAAATGATAATTCAAAAGGAGATCTATAGTTTGGCCTACACCATAAGCATGTGCAACGTGGCTACCCAATTAATTAAGAAGAATGTCGCATGTAGGATCATAAGAGCATGTATACAGTAAAGATAATAAGCTTATGACTTCATGTGGTTCAGTTAAGGCTGGTATTTCCAATTGAATATACAAAATGATTGTTTCTGCAAGAAATGACAAAACGATCCTAAATTTAAAATGATTGTTTCCCTAAGAAATAACAAAATGATCCTCAATTCAAAATGATTGCTTCCCTAAATACAAAATTATTCTATTAAGGGTAAGTATTTTGTGTATGGCAATATGATCCTAGGAAACGACAGAAGCCTTAGAAATTTGCTTGGATATTACACGAGAGGTGATGCCCTCAACACTAGAAGCTAATTTTTCTTGTAATATCTTATATAGATCCAAGAAGCAACTTTGTTTCTTTATCATAAAGGACAGAACTTCAACCCGGGCAATAATAACTTCAAACAGTTTCCAAATACTACTAATTATCTGAATTTGTACTTGCAAAAATATCCAAGCAAATACGTAAGAACAGCATCCTATTTGTCAATCTTCCAGTTCTCAAAAATCAAAAATATCATCCATACAAACAAAACTATCCCAAGGATCCAAAATACACCCATCATCCATACAACCAAAACTATCCCAAGGATCCAAAATACACCCTTCCCTAGTTGTACCAGTTGTGATAACTTTAAAGCCATAAGATAGAGCATATCATAAAATAAAGACAAAAAGAATGGCATACAAGTATAGAGACAAGGAAATTACCATTACAAACTCAACAAAAGCAATGCGAGTAGAATGGTGATAGTCCCCCAGCAGCCTCAGGCGATAAACCTGCAATAACATAAGTTCTCATAAATTCAGTTCTTAAAAATGTTAGTCAGGAAGGATTTTAAATGTTTGAAGAACGAGATTCAAAGCTTTGAAAAAAGCACAAACCTCTCCACAGACCGATTCAAAAAAGAGTTTAACATCAGCTTGAGTAACCTACAGAATATGAACAAAATAAAACATATAAAAAGTTTCACATAAAAGAGTCCAAGCCATGTTCAATCATAGATTATTCAAGAAAATCACCTTTTTGTCAATGTTTGTACAATAAATAGTTCTTGCACACATCTCACGCTCATCATCATTCTGCAAATCAGAATAGGAATCAATGTAATAAAGGTAACTGAAACCTATTAATCACCAACGGATTACAACAATCCAGAGTTCTCAAAAGTGCAACAATCATGACAAAAAGAATCTATACTCTTGGCAAGAACGTCGGGTTAACTGGTGCAATAGCTGTCTTAGACGGCAGCACCCTAACAGGGTAAAATCCAAGCATTGTCCCTGCCAGACTCAAAGCAGCCCTTGCACCTTCTGCATAACCAGGCACCAACAACGCAATCAGTCAAAAGGTCCTACGTTCCTAACATTCACAATCAACACAAAGACCCCCTTTCAGAACCTGGAACAATAACAAGGTTAGTCAAAGATTACCTTCGTCAGTAAACTCAATAAATGCAAAACGAAGTACCGAGTTAGGATCGCCACAAATTCGACAGTCAACAACCTTCACCATAGAAATTAAAAAACAATTAAGGGAAACAACTCCAAACCAGACACAAAACATTTAAAGGGCAGTCCAAACTCCACATTTTCCGATAAATGCCATTACCTGTCCGCAAGTAATAAAAAGAGCTGCAAGCTGTTCTTCAGTGACCTGTGTCTCAATAACCCACTTCGTCAGTCCTAACCATACACAACACGCAATGTAGAAACAATGGAAACCCGGAAAGAAGTTGTGAGTGAGTGGCATACGTACCTGTTGATCAATGTCAGAAACATACACGGTCTTTCGAATTCTATCTTCTCGCTGCGCCATGCTTGTCCTGCTATTCATTCGGCGTTTCCCTTGGTTGTTCCTCTGAGAAAACACCCATCAACAAAAGTGTTCAACCTTGAAAAAAAACCGAGCAAGCCTAAGACAACTATAACAAAACCTCTAGTCAACACAGCCCTCACACAACAACATTTTGGTCCCCCTAACTGCACACTAAAAAAACCCAAACAAACAACATCAAAAATCAAGTTCTTAATTTTGGAATTAACTCGGAGAAGACGAGGAATCAGTACCCGCCGAGCAGCGAAGCCGTTAATGCTTCCATTTCTGCCCCCGTTGTAGTTGTTGTTGTTGTTGTTATGCAGAAGCATGAGGTTGTTGCCAAACGCAGTGTTTAACCCGTGGCCATTGTTGTTAGCAAGCGAAGGAGGCACGAACTCCTCGGCCATGGGATTGAGCTTCGAGAAGAGCTCCCTCAGCTCCCTCATGTCCCGGCTGAAGCTCTCGTGGTCGTGGTGATGCTGATGGTGATGGTGATTATGATGATCATCATGATGATGGTGGTGGTGGTGGTGGTGGTGATCACCGTTCATCTGCAAATCCCCGCCTTTGGATCGCTGCACCCCTGGCCCCAACGGCATATTCTGGGCCCCGATCTTTGCCGCCTGATCGAACCCCCGCTGGGCCGCCACCGCCGCCGCCGCGTAGAGGCTCTGATCGTGTGGTCTTAGAATAGGAGCATTGTTGTTGTTGTTCAAGGACGGAGGATCAATACAGTGTCGTACTTGCTTGGGCTGATCCTGATCATCGGTCGGACTCGGACTCGGACCCCCACCGTTGGATGGCTCCTGAGACGGCGGAGCCGCCTCCAGGCTCCGATTCGCTGCCGCCGAGCCCACCGTGTTCCTCCCCAATTCCACCCCAGCATTCTCAACCACAGCCATTAATTCCCAAGATGAATTCCTTTCTCTTTTTTTTTTGAATTATTATTATTATTCCCTTCTCCCTCTGATGATCAAACGCAAGTTAGAGACCCTAAAGAATCAAATAAACAAATTTAATAAAAAAATTCTACGGAGAAAACGAAAAACTAAAAACAAACACAAACAAAGGGAAAAATTGTAAAGAAATGACGATCAATGAAACAACCAAAGCTGTGAATTTATATTAATTTATTCCAAAAACAAAAGGGGCTCTTTTTGCTGTTTCGTGGAATTCTTACGTTATTATATATATATATAAAAGTAAAATTGTTGGTTTGTGCAGTGACTTTTGAAGGAGACCGAAGAGAGAATTTTTTTTTTTTTCTTTCTCCGGATCCAGAGGCGTGGATCAGTGCTCTCTAGCTTCACATCGTCTCTGAAAATGGCGAAGAGAGAAAGAGAGTCGACACTATTTGTTGCTCCTTCCCACTCAGATTCTGCTACTACTGCTCTCTCTCTCTCTCTCTACTCTCTCTCTCTAGTTTCTCTCTCTACTCGTTCAGAGTCTCTCTCTCCCTCTCTCTCTCTCTCCCTCTCTCTCTCTCTCGCTCTCTCTAACGCAGACCGTCCTTTTTACACCATATGTATGATACGATGATACATACACACATACACGTTGCTATAAGGCATACATGATGTTGATTTTTACATAACATGCATAGATTCATTTCCCCTTTTTTTTTTTGCGGATACGTGGCGGATGGTGAGTGGTGGAGGGGTTTCGCTGATCCCGCTATTGCACCGCACGTCTTTCTGAAATTGTTTCTACTTTTTTTTTTTTTTGAATTTTATTTTGTTTTTGTTTACATATATATAGTCCGTACATTTTGGATTTTGGCCAGGGGTGTTTCGGTCATTTTGGTATGCTCCACGCGCGGTAAACGACAAGAATGTGGTACTGCTAGTACTACACTAGTGTTGAAGAATCGCAGCAGCAGCAGCGGCAGCGGGAGACCTGTTTCTTCCGGGTATGTTGTAGCGGGAAAGTTCCTTTGGCTTGTCGTTTGAGAAAAATAGAATTATAAAAACTAATTATAAATTATAAAAACTAATTATAATAATGATAATGAAGTGAACCTTTTTGATTTTTTTTTTTTTTTGTCTCTGAGTTAGCGTCCTAATGATGATTAAGCAAAGAGTTTAATAGCTTTTCTAGATTAATTGGATTGCTTTTTTTTTAAATATAAAATTTTTTATTTAAATTAAGAAAATTATTTCATTTTAATAATAAAATTATATTTAGACATGTAAAAAAAAATTTAAAAATAAAATAAGCTTTTATTTGAATGAAGTATTTATTTTTTAAAAATAAAAAGTTTTTTCATTTTTTTAAATAGATAATTATTTTGATGGATAAAAAAATTTTATTTTCTAAAGAAAACTCTTTTTTATTTTCTAAAAATGAAAAGTTTTGAATGTTTAGATAAAGAAATTTAGAATAATCTATTCTTTAAAAGTGAAAATTTTTCTATTTTTCAAAAATAAATATGCTAAATATACAAAGCATTATTTGAAATTTGTTTGGATAGTTATAAAATAAGAAGAAATTATATTAGAAATAATGTATTAGGAGAAGAATCTATAAAAATTTCAAAATGATATTATGCAAATGATGCTTGAGAATGAGACGTTCACCCTTTTCAAAATTACAAAAGTAATGCAAAGGTTGAGAAAAACACTATTTTGATATTTTCCCATCTATTTTGAAAAGTAACATGCAAAAAAAAAATAGTGAATTGGGGTGTGTTTGGAGAACTTTTTTTTTAAGTTTTTTTTTTTAGCATTTTTTCGTATAAAATTTTGAATTTACTCTTTTTAAAGTGCATAATCCATGCAAATCTCGCATACTTTTACTTTTGTGTTGATATGTGTGTAAATAATATAATTTTCAGTTTTATAAACAAATTAGAAATACGTAGTTTTGGCTCAAATTGGAATTTCCTTCGTAACTTTTACACAAAAACTAGGACAACTGTTAGAATTTGCTTTTACTTTTAATGCAATACTGGCCATCGTGTGTCGCTAAATCCTTTTGAACAAGAGCACGACGATTTTGTTTTGAAGTATACTACAGTGATACTCAAGTTCAACCTTTTTTTTTTTTTTTTTTTTTGCATTGCTAATCTATTTTACTACCAATCAAGCTAGCATATTTGTTAGCATTTTTTTCTTTTCAAAATATTTGTCAAGTATACATTGATATAACTGAATTTATGTTTTTGTATATGCTCATTTCTTTTTAGTTAGGTTTTGGTATCCCCATCATACATTCAATATACAGAAAATTGCAAAATAATCCAAAAAAAAAAAGTAAATAAAAGGTGAATGTCATAAACTGCTGGCAATACAATGAAAGGTTCTTACTAAACGTAGAAGGAGAGCGGGACAAATTAAAATTGTTTTTTTTTTTTCCTTTTTTTTTTGTTTAAAACAAAATAAAATTGTTAGTTACCGAGGATGAGCTATTAATCATTGTTTTAACCAAAAAAGCAGGGATTGGTTTTGAAGGAAAGCTTCCGGTTATAATAGTGATGAAGTAATGATGGTTTTAAGGACGTTTGACAATTTATAAATCGCCATGAAATAATTCTCACTGGACTTTATTCATGCCACCTGAGATTTCTTTAATTACACTAATTTTATCAACACGTTTTAACAAATTAATGATGCCCTATGTATGTTATCATGAGGCCGTTTAATTTTATTTTTTAAAATGATTTTTTATTATGAAAAATATAGAAAATACAAACCGTTTCAAGATAATATTTTGAGAATATTTGGTAAATATTTTTTAGTATTACGAAAACCAATTTTACACTAAATATAAAATTTTACATTCAAATACAATCATTTTCAATAGTATTACGAAAACAATTACTATTCAAAAGTTTTTAAAAACAATCACATCAACTTTTCAACTCTAATTATTTATCTCTACTTTTACCAATCACATCAACTTTTCAACTCTAAAATACTTTTAATTCAAACACACATTTTATTCAAATACAAAACAAATACTTTTCAACCAAATATAACACTCAAAAAAGAATTGTACCCCAACTATTTATCTCTACTTTTAACAATCACATCAACTTTTTAACTCTAAAATACTTTAAATCCAAACCCAAATTTTATTCAAATACAAAACATATATTTTTCAATCAAAAATACAACACTCAAAAAAGAATTTATTCAAACGCAATTAAAATACAATGCATTTACCAAACGCCCCCTTATATATTTAATGTTTTCAAAATCATTTCAAAAATATCATTTTCATTTTTTTTTGTTTTTTGAAAACGAAAAAAAATTGTTTTCACTTTTTTTTTTTCATTTTCTCCCTCCCACTCCACTCTCTTTTTGCCTGTGCAGCATCGATGACAATGACTATGTCCAATAATGGCTTCCATCTCTGGGAAAAGGCGATAACCACGGATTGACGACAGCCCATTCATGACGATGACCACTTATTTGTGGCGACGACCGCTAACTTCTGACCAAAATCTCATTGTCACCACTACATAGAGTTCAAACCATTAATGTTTTTATCCTTACCCCTTATTGCAAAACCCCCTACCCTTTTTTTTTTTATTATGGGTAACAATTTATTTTTTGTTATTTTTTTAAATTAAATATAAATATATTTTCATAAAATATTCACTTATAAAATAAGTTTTCAAAATATAACCAAATAGCGTTTTATTTATATATTTCTCAAAATATGTATTTAGAAAATATAACCAAATACAATTTTAAAAATAATCTCAAAACAGCTTTTAAAACATTCTCATTTTTAATTTTTTTTTAAAAATAAAAAATATTTTAAAAATAATACCAAAAACCAACTATATTTCTTATATGTTGGTGTTATTAAAATGACATCCCTCTATCATTAGAACACAAACCATATTCATTTGCTTTTGGATCTTTGGTGTCAAGTCTCCCTCATCCGCATGAAAATATATATAGAAGCTTCTTTTTTTTTTTTTTTTTTGAATGGATGTAGAAGCTTTTCTGATTCTCACATTTTATAATTCGCCTAATTTGAAGTTAGAAAAAAAAAAAAAGTAACTTATATTTGCATGAATTGCAGCTACTTTATGTTAATAATAAGCGCACAATTATTATTTTTCATGGAATTGGTTAGTTGGTTTGACATCATCTAATTGTCATGAACTCGTGTGTGACGGAAGATTGGATGTGAAATATACTACATTGTCCATCTTTATTTCTTCTTATTATATAAGTATATCTCAAGTATTGCATTATAATTAATAGCTTGTCTTTTTTTTGTTTTTCTTTGGCCCTTGTAAAGGCATAAAGTTGTATTTACTCAATCACAACTGGTCCGTTCATGGGTCATTAGACAGACATACATATTATTTATGTGGGTGCACATGTATATTGTATATAACTTACACATTCAATCAAAAGTGGTTATTTTTTAAGGGTAGTATTGTGAGATTTAAATAAAAATCAAAATCGTCGTAATAATATTGTGATTCCTTATTTTAAAAAATAACTTTTGTGCTTAGCGAAGCAAAAAATAATGATTTCTGTGGTTTTTCATTCTCCCCATTTTCCCTTAGTTTAATCTAAGTAACAAAGTAAATATGATAATTTGATTTTTGGAAATTGTTTTCTTCATTTATTTTTATTGAAAGTTTTTATTCATCTATTATTTCCGTTGCAACGCGATTTATTCATTTCAAAAAATAAATATAAAAATACCTTTTTTGTTGTTCCTAGTTAATGCTCCCCTCAAAAGTTGTTTAAGATTGCATTTCATTTCATTATATTGTGGTATTTTAAGGCAAACATTAACTTGTGGCAGATTTCAAGAGGAAAGAAAGAAAATAAAAAACAATTGGATGATTCCATTCGCGAAAAATTGTTTCAAAATTTGATCATAATTTACTATGACCTCTTAATACATACTTTTTCTATGCTGAAGCTTAATAATTTAAGCAAAGCTTTTCAACAATATTAAATTTTAATTTTATTTTGTGTCTTTACTTCGTCATTATTGTTGTCAACAGTCTAAAGTTTATTTTATTTATTTTTTTTGCTCAACCACTCTAAAGTTTAATAAGCTAGGGAATCTCATTTGCAGTCACCGACTTAATTTATTTATTTAGTTATTTGTTAAGATTATTATACTGAAAAGCCATTACATACTGCGAGTAAAAAGAATATCAATTTCTTTGACAGAGTCGGTATCCTTTACCATTGCAAAAAGGTACTTTATTTTTTTTGTCTTTCTCAAATTTGCACATGACATTATAATGCAAAATTTTATTTTAGCTATCTAAGGGAGCGTTTGGTAAACGCATTACATTTTGATTGTATTTGAATGAAATTTGTTTTTTGAATGTTGTATTTGGTTGAAAAGTATTTGTTTTGTATTTGAATAAAATGTGTGTTTGGATGAAAAGTATTTTAGAATTGAAAAGTTGATGTGATTGGTAAAAGTAGAGATAAATAGTGGAATTGAAAAGTTGATGTGATTGTTTTAAAAATGTTTTGAATAGTAATTTTTTTCGTAGCATTGTTGTAAAATTTGTGTTTGGTGTAAAATTATATTGTATTTGAGTAAAATTAAAATTGAATATTTTCTCCAAATGTCCCCTAAAAACGTTTAAACGAACAATGTATATTATGTCGTTATTGTTTAATATTGTCAATTATGTTTTAACAAATACTTTAAAGGGAAAGTATATCATATGACATATTTAATAGTTACTCGTAAAATATATCTCATATTTTGAAAAATCAGTAAAATTATAACATATTTTAATTATTCTTTTAATATAAATTTATTTATTTTCATATTTATCCTTACTTCTTTTACATCACACACACACTCTCTCTTCTTCTGTGCGGTGTTTGAATCTTATCGAGCGAGAGCTCCAACAATTGTGACTCTCTAACTCTAACCGCACGATAAGGCATGATCGTAACTACGATTGCGATAACAAGGAGAAGACAACCACGATGGCGAGGAAAAGGTAATCTCACTGGTGCTTCTGTTTCTTTATGTCCAATCATCAGCAAGGTTCAAGATCTAGCGTAAGTTGCAAGAAATGGTGGCTTCCCTTCGGGCGTTACTTCTGTGTATAGCAATTGCGGCGGTCGGGTGAGTTTTTGGATTATGGTTTTGGATAGGTTTGATTTTGGGCTGTAGCTTATTTACAATAATTAAGTTTTTGTGTGAACGTTTGTAGATATAATTATTTTCAAAAGAAATTAAAAAATAATTGGATTTACGAGTAAATATATTTATTTTCATTATGTAAATCAAAAAATTGAAAATAATTTCATTAAAAAAACTGAAAATAATGTAATTTTTTGATTCATTAGTAAATATTAGATTTATTAGTATTGGTTTTACTAGTATATCCAGTTATTACCTTAAAAATCTCCAATTAAAACATTGTAAATACAAAGATTTACAAGTTAATAGAAATATTTACTTAACAAATTTAGCATTTATAAAAAAAATCAAGTAATTATTTCTTTTTATATCTTTGTATTTACATATTAAACCCGAAAGTTGTCATCATTGGATTTCCACATTAATAATTGGATTTATTGATTTTTATCTATGTTATGTAGTAGATCTATTTTATCTTACTTAGTAAATCCATCTAATTACCCATGAAAATATGTATTTACTAAGCTTCTGTTTGTATGATGTATCCACTATTGAAAAATGGAAAATTTTTACTTTTAAAATAGAAAATTTTCTACAAAAAAAATGAAAAGTTATTTGGATGGATAAAAAAATTTCCTTTTCTTAAAATAAAAGTCTTTTTTTATGGCCAAAAGTAAAAAATTTTTTACGGTTGTAGCATGAAAATTTAAAAGATTCACCTTTCAAAAAAAATATTTTTTTTCTATTTTTCAAAAATGGAATATCTAAACAGACGAAAGCTAATATTTTAATTTTTGTGGTTGAAATGTAATATGGATTATATGTAATAAATCCAAATAATGCTTAGCAAAATACATGTATTTACTAGTAAATATCAATATTTTCTAGTATATATATTTTTTATTTACTTGACAAGTTAATACATTTTAAAACAGCATAAATACTTAGATATACTAGTAAATACCTAAATTTACTGTATTTACACTATATATTGTAAATTTTTTATTGAAAGAAATTAAAAAGGTGAACATCAAACTTACTAGTAAATACTTGGATTTACTACATTAAAGCATACCCCTTTTTTATTTAATGTAATGTATATAATATGTGATAAATACATGTATTTACCAATAAAAATCAATATTTTACAAGTGAATACTAGATTTATTAATAAATTTATGAATTTACTTGATAAATTGATAAATTTTAAAATAATATATATTAGTAAATATCAAGATTTATTGATAAATATTTTTTAATTACTTGATAAGTTAATAACTCTAAAAACAATGTAAATACTAAGATTTACTAAATAAATACTAAGATTTACTAGTAAAATTCCCAAACAAAATTATTAATAAATTTGTTGATTTACTTATACATTGATAATTTTTTGAAACTAGTAAAAAACTAAGATTTACAAGTAATTTTTTTGATTTACTTGATGGATTGAGAATTTTAGAAACACCATAACTACTATATTATTGTCTGGAAATAAATTTTTTGTTTGTAAATAAATATATTTCCTTTTTTTTCCTAGCATAACTAGTAGATTATTATTTATAAATAATTTTATTGTTTACAAATAAATATATTTTCTTTTTTTCCCTAGCATATTTACTAGAAATAAATTTATTATTTAAAAATAAATATATTTCATTTTTTGTAATTATATATTATTTATTATTAACAGACCCAAATTTTATTAAAAATTAGAAATCTACCCTAAGCCACAAGCAACTAGAATGATCAAAGAAGAGAAAAACTCATGGTAGTTATTAGTAAAACCACTGCAAGGATGCCAGATAATAGGTGCTGACAAAATCAAGGATGAGTAGTTTTGTTTTCTAGTGTGATTTATGCCATTTCCTTTACAATTCCGGTGATTTCCTGTGCATTCCCTCTAACAATGTCGACGGTAATGGCATCGGGATCATGAGCTTCAGATCCACGGTGAGATCTTCCTCAAGATCATGACTTCATAACGAGTTCCTCTTTCAAATCATGACCCTTCTTCTCCGAATTAAAGCCATTGAAGTTGATCACGATCTCAACACAAGAGAATTTGATAATGGTTGGTTAATCTTTATGATTTGCACTTTATACAGGGGTCTCGACGGCCGTCGATGACAATGACAGTGATGGCATTGAAATAACTAGCAACAATGACTGGGGAGGGAAGGAGATTCAATGGTAGTTTTAGAATTTTATCTTACTATTTACCTTAATTATGTTATCTGATAATAATAGTTTTAATATGATACTATTTTAAAATTATATACTAAATTATGTAATTTTGCCTTTTCTCCCTACTTTAAAACATGATAACATTTAATAAGCCATCATACATTTATTAAATTTTATTTATCATATCTTTTGTTAACAAACATGATCAGATTCGATAGTTTAAAGTTATGCTATACCATTGAGGCTACATCTTTATCATTATTATTTTTATCATAAATATCTCTTTAACTAAAATGATAAATTACCCTCCCCCCTCCCCTTTAAATTTTATATTTTATCACAAAATGTTTTCCCAAACTTTAATTTGTAACACCTTTTCCTCCTGAACTTTAAACTGTTTGCAAATTTTCTCCTTCAAATAAATTCTTAATGGAAAATGACACAGGATGCCTATTTACAATAAGAGTTAGGAGTGTTTGATTGTGAAATTGCTATATTACTCCTAAAATTAAAATGATCACTAATTAGAATTAAATTAAAAGAGTAAATATCCTTAAACCTCATTTTATTTTGATTAAAAAAATCAAATTAAAACAATAATAATTGAATTATTTGTAAAAAAAATTAATAAAAAATTTATCTATAAAAAAATTTTTGATAAACCCCAATACCCCTCTTACGATCCTGACGATGCCCCCGACCTTTACCCTTCACTGACCTCTCATCCCCTCCTCTCTCTTCCTAATCACACCAACCCCTGATCATCTTCCTAGTTGGCCCCCTCCTACAACCCCATAACTATCAACAAACCCCTTGCCCCCTCATTCTTTCTCCCTCTCTCTTTCTCTCTTTTTCTTCCTAGATGCTCCCTTCCTCCTTTTCTCTTTTTTTTCCCAGTCGACCCCTCCCCATGGTGGCCATCCAGCCCCCCTTCCCTCCCTCTCTTGTAACTTGAACTCTGAACTTTGAGCTTTTCATGATGATGGCGACAAACGAAGATGGCGGGGAGGCGGCGGCCATGGATAAATTTTGGGGTTTATTTATTTAGTTTTTTTTTTTCAAAAATCCTTAAAAAAAAAAAACTAAAACCAGCCTAAATAACTACTTTTATTAAAATGCCATCAAAATTTAAATCATGTGCATCTCATGTGTCATTTTTCGTTAAACATTCAACTTGGAAAGGGGTTGATTTGCATAAGGTTCAAAGTTAAGGGGGAATAAATGTTACAAATTGAAGTTCTTGGTGTATTTTGTGATAAGGTCTAAAGTTTAGAAGGGAAAAATGTAATTTGTCATAATTAAAATGAAGATTTAAATTCATGGATTTATACAAAATCCACTTCTTTAGAGTCGTAGATAGAGTGGTAAATATATTATCTAGCACAGCCCACATAAGAAAGCTTGTTTAGCTCAATTGACATTGACTCAACTGATAGAAAGAGAGGTCCAATTCGGTCATGCAGCCTAATGAGCCATTGGCTGAGGCCCCTTGTATTTTTGCAAAGAAAATTTGATAATTTTATATTGGAACAAATTGTGGAAACAACCCATTGTACACATGTTAAGGATTTTTGACATATGATTCGAATTCTTGTCTTAAATTTACTTTTTATTTGATATTATAAAGAGATAAAAATCTTAAAATAATTGTAGATTAGATAATATTTTAAAATTTATGCATTCCTCGAACTATGTAATGCATTTTAAAATTTTAAATAAAAAGACTATGCATTTTGATTCATGCTAAGACTTTAAAGTGGAAATGAAACCTTGTATATGTATTATTTATTTTTTATCAGCAATTATTTACCTTAATTTATTTCTTTTCTTTTTTCTAAATTTTTTTTATTATGGGGTTAAAGCATTAATACGTTCACTTTCCCTTATATCTCGAAATTATCAAATTGAGCTTAGTGATTGTTTGCAAATTTTATTGAAATTTATGGAAAATTTAAAGAAAAATAATAGAAATATTAATTATAATTTCAATTTTTGAGTATTAATTTATGTGATATATAATTTTTTTATTTAATTTCTAAATATTTAAATTATTATTATATTAATGAATTACATTTATTTATAAAAAAAATGACACATAAGTTGTGTTTAAAAAATCGTAATTAAAGTTGGTGTCTTGAAAATTACTCAAATTTAAATAACGTGAAAATTGAAGTGTTAGCTCATGAGCTAATTCTAGAGATTCTTTGGCTCCCCTATTTTGGACTTCAAGAGTTCAATAACATAATCAATTTGGTTAATTCAACCTTCAACACAACAAATATAAACCGCAAAATCCACCAAAAATGGGGCAACATGTAGGTTCAGTGTTTGATGGTGGAATCCCAAATTGGATTTGAGCTTTTGTTGCCTTGCGTTCCTTTGCAATAGTGGTGGTGACAATTTCTTGCGACAGCTCTAGGCAAGGTAGAGGGATATCTATCATCGTAGCGGATATTAAAAATTGAATGAAGGCTTTCCACTCCTTGGCACTTCCTAAATTGATAAGAGGAGTGGTCTCTTTGCCACCACTGGGAAAGGTGGATTTTTGATATGGGTTGGTGGCACTATGATAGGGTCTTAGGAAAAACTACACAATTTATTTTCAATGATAAAACTATAAGATTCTATTGCTCTTGTTGTTATGATTATTGAAAACTATAAGCATCGGCAAATGACACAAGCTATATTGATTATAGCGATATCTAATCAATTATTGATGGTAATATATTTAATAATCTTTTTAATCTATGAGATAATTTTGACAAAATATATTATGTTGTCCTTTACGTATCTAGTTAAGGGTAAAAAATAAAATAAAAAAATAAAGTTATTATAGTAAGAAATATAACAAAGGTTTGACTTTTTGGGCAATGTTGCAATTTGCAAAATCTCTCAAAAGGCTTTAAGAATTTTCTTTCAGTTTTTTAGTATGAAAGAAAGGAAAGATAACGATTGTCCGTTCTTTTATTTGGTATTGGAATGAAATGAGGAGAGAATGATTTAGTTTTTTTTTTTTTTTAAATCACAAAATTATCCTCAAATAAGAAACAATTAGATTTATGAGTATTTTGTAAAATTTTGTCTTGAAAATGGTCAAGATTGATGATAACAATTTTTTTCCTTCCATTTCATCCCAATCTGTCCACTTATGGAAGGATTTTTTTATGGACCCTATGGGATTTACAATCCCTAGTTTATTTCCCTCCTCCGAAGTTACTTTGCACTTTTCATATATTCGGCTCTTGAGTAATAACAATATTTTGATTTATACAGCATGAACTTATAATTAAAATGAAATTTTTATTTAATTTTTAGTAATATTATTAGAATAATATAAATACGACATGAATTAAAAAAGAAATTACACAAGTCAAATCCACTTTTCATACTCAATTCCTTCGCCCTTTCATCCCTTTCCCCAACCAAACACACCCTAGAGGCTCTTTCGGAAAAGGTGGGCTTGCCTGGTGGCCCATAAACTGGTGGGTCACGGCATTTTGGAGCCGAGTAAAAGAAGACGGACGCCAAACCAAAATCCACAACCAGAAAAGAAAAGCCTCTATCTATCTCTTTCAGTTCCGCCAGTTCGTGCGTGAAGAGGCCATTTTCGTCCGTGCGGATATACACGCGCACATATATACAGAGAGAGAGACGGAGATCCCAGTAACGCCGACGGCGAAGAAGCTCGGCAAATCCATGCGGGGCGGCCATAGCCGGAGCTCTAATTACCAGGTACCGATCTTAGACTTGAATCTCCACTCTACCGATGTTCGGAACCTCTTTCTGTGCGAAGAACTGAGGCATTCGCGAACTTTTATTCGTGAGAACAGAAGTTTGATTCCATTTTAGATGTCCGACCTTAGGGTTAAGGATTGAATTGAGGTTTTTTTATTATTGGAGACGAGAGTTAGGGGATAGTAAAGGTCGGTCGCATCAGAATTAAGGCAAATTCCTAGGGTTGTTTGAATTTGAGAATTTTTTTTGTCAATTTAGTTATACAAGGTTAGGGTTAGGGATTTGAATCAGAGGTTTAGGTAGGGAAGACATGAAAGGCCGGTCGCACCACCGCCTTCAGAGTTCGGACCCTCCGGACGATTGGGTCAATGGTTCATGGACTGTGGATTGCGTTTGCGGTGTGAATTTCGACGATGGAGAAGAGATGGTTAATTGTGACGAGTGCGGCGTTTGGGTTCACACCAGGTGTTCGCGGTATGTGAAGGGAGATGATATATTTGTTTGTGATAAGTGTAAGATGAAGAACAGTAGGAATGATAGCGAGGAGACCGAGGTTGCTCAATTGCTGGTCGAGCTTCCCACTAAAACCGTGAGGATAGAGAGTTCTTACACGCCGAATGGGCCTCCTTGTCGCCCATTTAGGCTTTGGACTGATATACCGATCGAGGAGAGGGTACATGTTCAGGGGATACCAGGCGGTGACCCTTCGTTATTTGGTGGGTTGTCGTCGGTTTTTACACCGGAGCTGTGGAAGTGCACCGGCTATGTGCCCAAGAAGTTTAATTTTCGGTACAGAGAGTTCCCTTGTTGGGATGAGAAGGAAGGTGGTGGTAATTTGGATGAGGAGAATGAGAATCCTGTAGACAAAGGCGCTGGTGTTCTGTTCTCCTTGTCAAAGGAGAGCGTGTTTGCTACTCCTGTGGCTGCTTTGGTTGGTTTGAGTGGTAGAGATGAGGAAGACGTGCGTAATCGGAAGGCTTGTTTGAAAGAGACATGGGAGGGTAAGGGTATAGATGTTAGGCGTTCAGAGAATGGTGGGAAGAAGGAGAGTAGCTTACTGCATCCTGTCGTGTTACATTCTGGTAACCAGAAGAAAGAAGACTCAGAAATGTCAAAAGATCGGAGCAGGAAGAAGAAAGCCAGAACTGCTGAAAAAGAGTTTGATGCTAAGAAGAGAGGCACATATTCTTCTAAAACAGGTAATTTGGTCTTGATGTGCTTTTCGCTGCTACATTTAACTTTCACAATAGGATTAAAAAAAAAAAAAAAGGATGCAAGTTTAAATTCTACTATCTATCTAGTATCTACACGTCAATGATGATAATGTTGACAGTGGGTCACATCTTGTTCTAGCTAACATAAGTATGTTGATTTCAATTTTTTTTCCATTTTTGTTACTAGTGTTTACACCCACGAGTGATGCAAAACAATTGGAATTTTATGAAGACAGAGCTTCGAAGCTTCCTAAAGGTGAAATTCAGAGCACGAAGAATAAGAATTTGAACGAGACAACCATTAAAGAACCTACACCTGATCCTCACCTTGCAGCTCATGGTAACATTGAAAGGCATTCTACGAAGGCCTCATCTTCTCCTGTGTGTAGACAAGAGTTTTCAATTGGTACTGAACTGAAGGAAGAGAAGATTGACCATCTCAATTGCACGGTGCTAGAAACTTCTCCTAAAGTGGATGATGTTATGGGGTCATCAGTTCAACAGGGTAGTGTAAAAGAAGAGGGTAGTGTAAAAGAAGAGGTACTTTTCGCTGCCATATAAATTCACAAGTTTGTTCTTGTTCTTGTTCTTCTTTCATTGTTTCTTGTTCTTAATTCTAATTCCTTTTTCTTTGTGGGGCTCTTTCAAGCACATTCAACAAGTTGTTAAATGGTTATATTTCTAGGATTACCTTAGTTGCTCTTAACTTACACTGCCAGACAACACAAATTTTGCACTCTCTGGTCACCTCTTTTTTATTTTTATTTTTATTTTTTTTATGTAACATTATGTGAATCAAGTTTGATATTGTGCTTGTTAAAGTGTAGAGAAAGTTTCCTAGTTTCTTGATGTTGAATGTCAATGGACTTAGTAGATGATTTTGTGTGTAGTAAATCAATTAATTAACGTTCAATAGAGGTCCAAAAGTTGAGTTGTTGACTAACTTTCTGATGCAAGTGCGACAATGAAAATGGTTGTTTGACAACTAGAAAGTTCATAGATCCTTTCTGAAACAACTGAAGATGAAGTTAGATATTATGAGATTTCATGAGTTGCTGACCAAATTTGTAGTTATGAATATGCTTCTAGGAGTTAGGACATGCTTCATGGCTGCTTACTGTGTGCAACTTTATGGCTGTCCCAAATGCAAATTTTGCTACTAAAGTTTTCGCTTAAGGATTTCAAAGCTCTGTGCTCAAAGAATGAGCAATTTCTCCAACCTGTGCAAGTTATATAGGTTTTGCCTTACAGCTTGTGAACTTGTGTATTATGGCTGGCTCTGAGTCTAAGGCCAATCAATATCCATGTCAGTAGAACGAAGCTCTATAACAGTGTTTGTGTCTTTTGTGGTTTAAATGTCTTACCATGGAGGCTTGGATTTGGAGCATATTTTCTAGTTCCACTTGATCGTTTGTTGTGCATGCCATTAAGCAATAGGGATAATACCCCCAAAAAAAAAAAAAAATCCTGTTTGAGTGCTGAAGTTTTGGTTTCAAATTTATCTCTCTAGCACGTTTTGTGGTAAAGGAGATGACGGAAAGACCATAATGAATACCGTTAATCTCGATATATTAAAAAAGACCTTGCTTGCAGTATAGGAATTTAGAACAGAATATCAAAACTAAAATTAGATTGAAGTAAAATGTTAGGAGACACATCTTATAGGGTAGTTAGGAGAATTAAAAGTCCCCCCCTTGTGGGCCATGGTCAACAGGTCAAAGATTAACATTGGTATTTGGAATGGAAGCAAAGTGTTACAATTGGAAGAATGGAGAAGTAGTTTTCAAAAATATATAAAAAATATACGATATACTTTTTGAAAATACCAAACTACAATCTATATTTTAGTGTGAATAGTGGTTATTGTTTGTGTTCTATGATCTTCTATTCTTTTAGAGTTACCAATTCAGCTTGTTAAAATTATACTATTTCACAATGACAGGTAGATAGCACTGCAGTTGGTAAGTTGGATGATAGTTTTGAAAGCTCTGATAAAAATGCTGACAACTATATCATCAAAGATGTTACTGGTATTGCACCAGAAGTCGAAGACAATCAAGTTCAAGATTCTGATGTTGACACGTCACAGAGGTCTGAACGACCTAGTATTGAAGTGAAAAAAGAAGATCTCGATGACAACTCTGGGTCTCTGCCAAATATTCAGTCTTCTCCTCGTGTTGATGCAACAGATCCTAGCATAACTTCAGATAAAATGTTTGAAGCTTCTAAACTCAACGATGAAACAGTAAGTATTTCTCAGTCCAGTGACCGTAAGGCAGACCATCTTGACCGAACTTCGGATCCAGTCGGTAATTCTCATATGGACAAGACTGATAAATTACCTGGCGATCCTTGTGAGTTTAACTCTGAACTGGAGGGCACAGATGGTTCGATGGCTTTGCAGAAAAGTCCTTCAGTACAAAAACATGGTTCTGGGCTTCCTGAAGAGCATTTCAAGCCAGGAGGAACTATATTAGACTCTCAGGTATTGCCTAGTCAGCAAAACATGGTGGCAAGTTCGGGAAGATCTTCTTCCATGCCAGCCACTATATTGATTGCCAAATCATCTAGTGCTGATAATGTCAAAGCTACTGATGCTTTAAATCCTAATCCTGTTGCTAAACCACAAATCACGTCCGAAAGTAATGTCAACGTGAGGAAAGATCGTTCTTCACTTGATGTTAGGGATGAGGATAGGGATGGCATGCTGCGGAAAACTGTGAAAGAACGCCCAAAATCAATTTCACATTCTGCTTCAAAACCCTCCCACTCAAGCAGGATATCACAGGATTCTCTTTCCAAGAAGACGACAGCAGAATCAAAAGACAATGTGCCTTGCACGTCTTCCAAGACATCTTCAGCTGCAAATACTACTGCCGTTACTTCAGGCTCTGGTGAGCCTACTGGATTACTGCAGCATCAGAAGTCTACACATACGCATAATAGAACTTCATCTTCAGGGGTGCCCCAAAGAGGTGAAAAATTTAACCAGCCAAATATCCAGTCTTCCTCTAAGATTAATCAGAGTCACACGCCTTCTGTGTGTCCACCTGCTCCTTCAAGTACTCCTACAACACTTAGCGACGAGGAGGTGAGAGCAAAATTTAATGCTTGGAATATGATTTTCCTGATAATTTTCCTTCTACTTTTTCCCTGGAAAAGTAATTTGGCTAGCAGGATCTCTATATATGTACTTTTGTGTATTTTTGCAGCTTGCCCTACTACTGCATCAAGAGCTGAACAGCTCTCCTAGAGTACCTCGTGTACCACGTGTGCGCCAGGCTGGTAGCTTGCCTCAGCTGACTTCTCCAAGTGCAACGAGCATGCTAATAAAGCGTACATCGAGTTCTGGAGGAAAAGATCAAAGTTTGGTGAGTTCTTTCTTGATTACCTGGTCTGTTCATGATTGGTTATTATTTGACTGAAGCCATTGCTCCCTTTAAGTTTACCCAGACATCCTTTTGAGTGTATCCAGCTTTGGGCAGACACGTTTACAAGACTCTTAGTTTTCTGACTAGACAATTTTCATGTCTCGTGATTTAATAACAAATCCTAATTTCATAGGTACCTAGAAGGAAGTACAGGGATGCACCCAGAGATGGGTTCCGTGGTTCTCGCGAGGTTGGCGATGAAGCTAAAAGGAAGGATAGAGTTCCATCTTCTCACGATCTGAAAAGACAGGATACAGATTATACAGCAGAAGCTTCTACCAAGAGGGAGGACAATGGATCTTTGGCAATGGAGTCTGTCAAGAAGAATATGCCTTCAATCTCTGTTGCCACGAGTAGTGGTCCATCTTCATCCACTGAGGCAAATGAGCGTAATATGTCCTCTATACGAAGTTCGCCTAGGAATACCTCTGACGAAGAAACTGGAACAGTTGGTGGTCCAGTTCATCGTACTTTACCAGGTATTTATTGTACTTTACCAGGTAGCTGTAATACACTGTGAATGATTGCTTAATTCCTTTTGTTTCCTTCTCTGGTTTCTCACATACAGGCTTGATTAATGAGATTATGAGCAAAGGGAGGCGCATGACATACGAGCAGCTCTGTAATGCTGTGCTGCCGGTATGGCTGCTTGTATTGATAGAATGCGCTGTTTTCCTCTTCTTGATAGTTTTCTTTAAATAGAAAGATTTTCTTCCACGACTCTCATTATTGCCTCTTTTGGTCTCTATTTGTAGCATTGGCATAACTTAAGAAAGCATAACGGAGAGCGCTATGCATACACAAGTCATTCACAGGCTGTTCTTGATTGCTTGAGGAACCGACATGAATGGGCTAGGTTGGTTGATCGTGGTCCCAAGGTATGAGCAAAAGACTATCTCCCAAACTTTTTTTTCTTTTGGGTGCAATGAAGTTTCGTTGGAGTAAATGGGTAGTGGGTCGGGGTGATAGAATTCTTCTTTGGAAACATGTTTGGTGTGGTAATCAATCCTTTAAACACTCTTTTCCTTGATGATTTAGGGTGTCTGATAAGAAATCAGCTAGTATCAATTAAATTGTCTTCTCTTTTGAAGCTGCAGCATATAATTGGGACCTTGGGTTTAGAAGAAATCTTAAGGATAGGGAGTTTTAAGAACTGAATTCATTAATTAATTCTCTACAATCTGTTTCGATAAGACATTCAAAGATTCTAGAGTATGGGTTTGTGATTCTTTGGGTTTTTCATGTAAATCTTTTTTTTTTAAAACTTCACAATGTTGGTGTTCCCTCTTCTTTTGAACCTTTTAATTTCATTTGGAAATCTTTGTGCTCCACAAAGAACTAGAGTATTTGCTTGGCTTGTTTTCATGTAAAACTTAACACTTGAGACAGTATTTAAAAGAAAAATCCTAGCATTTCTATTTCTTGAAACTGGTGTGTAACGTGTACGAGGGATGGGGAGTCTATTGATCACTTTTTTTTACACTGCCAAACAGCTAGAGATCTTTGGGTGAGGGCGTTTGGGGAAGCTAATCTCTCTTGGGTTTTTCCAGCCCATTGTAGGAATTTGATGATTGAAAAAACAGTTGGATTTGGCACTAGTAAAATGGCAAAAGTTTTATGGAATTCTCTGATTATGGCCATCTTTTGGGTAATATGGATGGAAAGAAATTTGAGAATTTTTTAGGACAAAGACTCAGAGTAGTTAGATATGTTTGAAGGCAAATTTCTCAGCATCCTTGTGGGCTTCAACAAGTAAATCTTTTAGGGGTTTTCCTTTCTCCTTAATTGTTCAAAATTGGATAGATGTAATGGGTCCAATGCTAGTAGTGGATGGTATTAGTTTGTGATCATACTAAATCTATTGCTGGTTGTACGCTTATTAATGTTTTGAGAACACCTTGTCTCTTATTGTTGTACTGTTATTTCATTTAATAAAGGTTCTTTTCCCATCCAAAAAAAAAGAAAAGTTTCGTTGGAGGACACTTAAGTATGCTTTTCACTTCCATCAGTGATGAAAAATTTTCTGGATAAGCAAAATATTACGGATCTTCCGACATAGTTGCATCTCTTTAATATGTACAGCTGGAAGCTCTCTGCTCTTTAATTTCAGCAATTAAACTAATGAATAAAACTTTACTGTGAATTTCTGTTATTGCATATCACTATTCTTGGGAAGGTGGAAATTTTGTTTCCTGGCTGATGGAAAGCAGGAAATTAATTGTCTGAAGTTTGGAGTACAAGTATGATCTTTTGATGGTGAGAAGGCAAAACATGGGGCGATCAAGCCTTAGTGCTTAGATTAGAGAATAAAACAGTGTAATTGAACAAATTATGAGATATGAGTTACTGTGAGATTTTGTTATTTAGAAGTTTTATGGTCTCATCTTTATTTTCTTTGGGTTTTGATAGTGATTTATGCGCATTGGTGCTGTGACTATGTCCTACTCATGTTTTTTGACTTATTTTTTGCCAGACGAATTCAAGTAGGAAAAGGCGCAAGCTTGACACTGATGACTCGGAGGATAATGAGTATGGCAAAGGAAAAGGTGCAAATCAGATCGAAAGCAAAAGCCTTGAATCACAGAAAGAAGATTTTCCCAAGGGCAAGCGAAAAGCACGGAAACGGAGGAGACTCTCTCTTCAAGGCAGAGGAGTGAAGGATATCAGGAAAAGACGGAAACAAGAAGTGCTCTCCGATGAAGATTTTGGGACATCATCCAGTTCCAGCGAAGAGAGTATGTCCAGTGAGGATGAGATTCAGGGAGGTGAAGCACATCCAGAAGGAAGTGAGGCCTCTGCTAGTTCAGATGAGGCCGGATGCATGTGATTTGACTAAAACCTTTTGAGCTCCACACCAACGTGAATGAAGACGTAAAGAAATCGACTTCCTTTTAGCAGCCTCCCAAGATTCTTCCATGGCTGTGGCAATAGTCGCCTTCGTATTGCTCCCACTGGCGTTTCCCTGGGGTTTTCTCAATTGATGAACGGTCTTCAGCGAAATGAACTTGGCCAGCCATATTCCGATTGGGCCGGATAGCTGGTGTCGAGTTGAATCTGAGAACTGTAACAGTAGTGTACATGTGAATTCCATTTGTTTAGTGAGCATGTATTAAGTAGGAGCCTTGAGGAGTGTCGAGGGTTATAGGATACTAAAGTTAGATGTAAATTTTGACAGGAAGCAAATTCAATTTAGCCTACCGATCTACATTTAGCATATTGTTTGCTTGTTGGTCCAACATGGATCAAAAAGAAAAGAAGAAATGCACCAGCCGGGAATCGAACCCGGGTCTGTACCGTGGCAGGGTACTATTCTACCACTAGACCACTGGTGCTTGTGTTCATAAGGTGAAGCACAAGTCTTTTTTAACATGCGATCGATAGGGAGTGACGACTCACAAAACTTGCGTGAGTGATAATCACCCAAAAAAATAAAAAATAAAAAATAAAAACTTGGTGCATGCGAGGTGTGGAATATGGTGCACGGGTCATGTGCGCCGTTCCACCTTTCCTTTTCTCTCTCTCTCTCTCTCTAAGCCGAGCCGATACGCCGCTTCTCTCTCATCTCTCTCCTAAATTCAAGCTTTGGAGCTCTCCTCACGCTTAGTGGAGTCATTATTATTATTTTTTTTTTTTGAAGTCAAATATTTTTGATAATTTTTCATTAGAGTACTACTTTGATGACCTATGGCTAGTGATCCAAGAGGTTTTTTTGTGACCCTCTTGAATCTTATACGTGAAGGTTTGCTTCATATATCATCTCCATCGTTAGCCTATTTGATAGAATTGAAATAATGCGTTATTTGTTAAAAAAAAAAAAAGAACTTGTTAATATAATTTTTAAACCTACAGTCTTTACAATAAGGTTTCAACAAAAAAAAAAAAAAAAAAACCCGATTCTATAATTCATCCATTAAGTTGACATGTAACATGAGATCATTTCCCAAAAAAAAAAAGTGACATAAAGATTTGAGCAAATGTTACCTCAAAATAGAAGACATTGCAATACAATACTTCTAGAAAAAGTTTTGAAACTGTAATACAAGAATCAAAGTTTACGTGTGTATAAAACATTCAAAAAGCGCAAGATAAGTATGACATCAATACCTTTAGAAGCCATTCGGGGGAAAGACTCGCTCAAGTGATCTTGAGGTTTTAGGCAAAAATTTTGCATCATTTTTAAGGTGGCGTTTGATAAACACATTATATTTTGATTGTATTTGAATGAAATTTATTTTTTGAATGTTGTATTTAGTTGAAAAGTATTTGTTTTGTATTTGAATGAAATGTATGTTTAGATGAAAAGTATTTTAGAGTTGAAAAGTTGATGTGATTGGTAAAAATAAAGATAAATAGTGGATATAAAAAGTTAATGTGATTATTTTAAAAAACTTTTGAATAGTAATTGTTTTCGTAGCACTGTTGAAAAATTTGTGTTTGGTGTAAAATTATATTGCATTTGAATAAAATTAAAATGTAATTTTTTTGTCAAACGACACCTAAATTGATTTTGAAAATTATAGCAGCTAAAATATTTTACAAATAATGTCAAAAAGTAGTAGTTTATAATGATTTGCTATCTACAGTTCAAATGGAGTTTAAGCATGAAAAGTATATTAAAAAAAAATATTATAGGATTGATCTTTTATCAATTTTAGGAGACATTTAGCAAACGTTTTTTAGTACCGTTGTATTTAAACGCAATACAATTTTATTCTAAACACAAAGTTTTGCATTCAAATACAATCTTTTTCAACAGTGCTACAAAAACAATTACTATTCAAAAATTTTTTAAAACAATCACATCAACTTTTCAACTTTAACTTTTTATCTCTACTTTTACCAATCACATCAGTCTTTCAACTCTTAAATATTTTTTATCCAAACACACATTTCATTAAAATACAAAACAAATACTTTTCAACCAAATACAACACTTAAAAAATGAATTGTATTCAAACGTAATTAAAACAAAATGCGTTTGCCAAACGACCTATTAGAAGCAATAATATATTTTAATACAGAACATAGTATGCCAATTACTAGAATTTTTTTTATTTTTTAATTAGATTACTATATTTCAACTTAAAAATATTCATTCTAATTTTTAATTCTCCAAAATCTTTATTTATTTAGTTTTTATATTTAATTTACATATGAAATTAATATGATACATATAAAGATAAGATTAATTTGGTATCTTTATTTAGTTGGGGTCTTAAGCAATTACTTAAGTACCCGGGGGGGGTTGAGACAGTTGTAGGGATAATTAGAGCAGAATTTTGAAGATATTTTGATTGGAGATAGGTTAAATGATAGACCTTTTCATTTAGTTAAAAAAGAAACTGTTTAAATTGAAAAAGTGTAAAATATTAAAAATATGTTTAAAAAAAATGTCAACATAAATTTTGTTTTATTCTTTTTAAAATTTTATGCAATTTGAAAAAAAAAATCATCTGATTTCTACTTGAATAACAATATTATAGACTTTTGAAGTTTGAGTTTTTAATAGAGATTTGAAAATGTAATACTTCATTTGGATACAACATTGCAAAAAAAAAAAAAAAATCTTGTTTGAATATTATTTCTTTCCTCTTAAAATTTTATGTAATTTGAAAAAAAAATCTCATTTCGACTTAATAAAAAAGTTATAAATTTTTAAAATTTGAGTTTTTAATAGGGATTTAAAGATATAATGCCTCATTTAAATACAATATTGCATTTGCATTGTATTGAAATGCAATATGATAAATGCATATGCGTTTAGATACTTTGCATTTACATTGTACTCAAATATAATATGTGTTTGGGTTGTTAGTGAGAGAGAGTGTATATAATGTGATGTGATGTAATTTGTAAAAATAAATAGAAAAAAAAAGAATGATCTGAGAATGCATATGTGTTTGGATGCTTTGTCTTTACATTGCACTCAGATGCAATTTGTATTTGGGTTATTAGTGAAAGAAGGTGTATGTGATGTGATATATAAAAATAAATAGAAAAAAGAGAATGATAAATAATGATTATATTTGATTTAAAATTTAAAAGTATTTATATCTGTATGCAGTGCTACTAAACAAGTATTCTATTGCATTGTAATGCATTGTAAATGCAATGATATTTCTAAACGCCTCCAAATAGTGAAAGTTGAAAACTAATTGTAAGTTAAAGAAAAAGGCCAAAAAAGAAAAAGAAAAAGAAAAAGAAATGCATGGTTTGTTTGAATGATATGTCTATTTTTAGAAAGTTATTATTATTTTATTTTTGGCAAAAAAGCGTTTTCTCAACCTTTTCTATTATTATTTTCATTTTGAAAAAAAAAAGAAAAATATTTTATTTTCTAATATGTTATGTAAGTACTATTTTAGAAAAAGAAAAAGAATATTTTTCTAATCATTTTACAATGCACTATTCTCTCAACATTTTTTCTTATTTCAAACAATCTTTTGTTTTTAATATGAAAATTTTTTTATACATTCAAACACCACCTAATTCTTAAAATAAAAAGACTTTCGTATTTTAAACAAAAAATTTTTCATTTCTAAAAATAGACACCCTATCTAAATTGAAATATTCTCCCAAATGTAATAATTTCCATTTTTTTTAAAAACACAAAATTTGCATTTTTTAAAAGTTTTTTTTACACATATATTAGTAAAAGGATATAAAAAAGAGAGGAATTGTATAATGAGACCATTTTTTTTACCCTATTAATGAGTTAAAATTTTTTTGACCATCCAATCATGTATGATTGATTAAGATTAAAAAGTAACACCCAATTAATGATGGAATTGTTACACGGAATCACATGAAAAATAACCCAAAAAATTAAAATTAAAATAAAATAAAAGAAGAACAATGGTGGGGTAAGTCATTGGGAACTTCACCTATGCCATTGCGTTGGTGAGTGAAGCACACGAGCTTGCTCATCTTTACACTCGGGTCTCGGTTGCCTCTATTCATGATGGTGCTAAGCTTTTTCTCTGATGCCAAGGATGAAGTCAACTAGCACAAGCACGTCCCTAAGATGACAGCATCAACCATCAACATGAGGTTGCGATTCAAGCAATGGGCAGCTCACCGATGATAGGAATCTTTCATGTTCATGCTACCATGAGATCCAAAGGCTAAAGAGCTTGAGAGGGAGATTCCTTAACCCATATCACCTCGATTGCCTAGATCACGATTCATATTTGCTCACGACTTTCCCCTGGTGACAACCTAGCCCCCTTTCCACCACCTCTACCACCTGCCATTGATGACCTACCCCCTCCCCCACGCCAACCTTCCATCGGTGCCCACCCCACTTTGTGACTCCCCGACGACTCTGCAAATCTAGAAACCAGCAACAACCTTTTACAAGTTTTGGTTTTTAGTTTTTTTTTTTTTTAGTTTTTTGTTTTAGGTTTTAATCTAGTATGGTTGAGTGTGTGTATACTTTTATTGAGATTAAATTCTAATTTTTTGATCTTACTCTATCAATGGAGTAAAAAACTTTATCATATTATTGAAACTCCCTAAAAAAGGACATTAAAAGTTTTTTTTTTTTGGATTTTTTTTCCTGGGTAATTTTACTATGAAGGCAACATACTTTTCCCGATCAATGGGGAAATAATTTCTAACCATCTAATTGGATATCAATAGTTGAAATGCTGCATAAGCGTGAAATTTGTTGTGTACCCAACTAAATCTGAATATATATGAACAATTATTATAAAAAAAAAAAAAGCAAAAATGTGGACTTTTCCAAATCCATTGGTTGGAAATATCAGCGAAGGAAAACCCATTCATCGGGTAGGTCACCGTCATTGGTGGCTCCAAGTAGCGCTCATTATCGGGGATTGCGATTGTAATATCCATTATAATTATGGACATAATTATTTAGTGATAAGTAATTAAGTCTATGAGTACTGTTTAATTACCAATTTGAATAGATTTAACGAAATAAAAAAAACATTTAATTTTCTATTCATACAATGAAAGAGACAACCGAAAATAAATCGGTTCACCTTATTTAATCTTGAGCAATATACATATATGCCTACATATATTGAGTAATATGTTATTAAATGTGTGTGCATGTGTAACACACGATATCAAGAAATTAGTCAAGATGGCTTTTCTTAACATGAAACTAATATATTTATAATCAGTATGCTCAAATTAGTCAATTGAGTACAAAAAATGAATTATGAACAGAAAATACGTAGTTTCAGGAAATTAGTCGAGATGACCTTTACTTGACATAAAACTGATATATTTATAATCAATATACTCAAATTAGTCAATTGAGCACAAAAAGTGAATTATGAACAGAAAATATGCAGTGTCAGGATATTAGTCGAGATGACCTTTACTTGACATAAAACTGATATATTTAGAATCAGTATGCTTAAATTAGTTAATTGAGTACAAAAAATAAATTATGAACGAAAAATATGCAGTATCGAGAAAATGAATAAGATAACATTTTCTTAATACAAAACTAACATATTTATAATCAGTATACTCGAATTAGTCAATTGAGTACAAAAAATGAATTATGAACAAAAAATACGCAGTGTCAGGAAATTGGTTGGGATGATCTTTGCTTGACATAAAACTGATATATTTACAATCAGTATACTCAAATTAGTCATTTGAGCACAAAAAGTGACTTCTGAGCAGGAAATACGCAATATCTAAAAACTAGTCAAGATAACGTCATATGAACGTAAAACTGATATATTCATGATCAGCATGTCCAAATTAGCCAATATAGTATAAGTCAAAAATTCCATACAAAATAAGTATATTACGCCTGTGCGGTGATAATATAGTATAAGACACAACTACAGAACCAAAAAGGTTAGTAGACAGATACAAAATACAATGAGTGACACCTACAACTATTTTAGATACAATTAGAATAATAATTGGATCAAGAAATATCTGTTCGATAAGTGTTGAGGCATAACTCAGATATTTACCAGACCATATTATGAGAAACTAGACTGTTAAAGAAACTTTTACAAATAAAATTTACACTGCAAAAGCTTGCTTAGATAGCAAAGCGACATGAAGTGATGGCAATCCCTTGATTTAAGGGGGGTAAATTAGCTTTTGGTTAAAAAATTGGGATTTTGAGGACAAAGAGTACTATGCATTAAAGTGTGTATTTATTGCTAAATTTTTTGCCACTCCTTGCAGCTACCGAGCGGATTTCTTCATGGGGAGAGTAGTTAGGATTGTGTCCCATTAAACTTGACTAATTAGGCTTATAAACTCATTTAATGTTAACCTATATATAGGCCACCAAGCCTTTAGGGGTCATTTTTCTTTCCTTGCATTCTTATTGCCATCAAAAGGAACATAAGTCCTTCTTTTTCTCTAACTGCTGGCCGAACCCCTCTTACCCAAGAATACACAAAGTTTAGCAACAACCTTGCTTGGTTTGAAGCCCATTTCTCAAGCCACACTAAGGTAATGTACCAAACCCTTCCTTAGTAATACTTCCTTTAATTAAGTTTTGATTTCAAGAGATTTATAGTTTTTTTATGTTCATGGGTTGTAATAAGTTTTATTTTGAAATTTAGATGTCTTATTATGTTGATCATATAGTTGTGAGGTTGTGTTTATGATTGTATGGTTTATGATGTGTACGGATCATTAGAGTTTATAATAAAAACCAAATCTACCATTTTTTTAGCCACAGTTTTCACTATTTTCGAGTATGATAATGGTAAAATATAAAAAAGTGAAAAACATAAAAGTTTTAGAAAATTTTGTTTTGGACATTTTTATGTCTAATGAGCCTTGGCTAAAAACAACGTTAAAATAAGCAAATGGGCCATTTTCTGGCTAGAGGTCAAAACTAGAACGGTCAACTTGGAAACAAAAGCAGTTTTGGGTTTTTACTATTTTCGAGTATGATAATGGTAAAATCTAGAAGAGTACAAAACATAAAAATTTTAGTAAATTTTGTTTTGGATATTTTTTTATCAAATGAGCTCGGCTAAAAATGATGTTAATATTGGCTAATGGGTCATTTTCTGGTCGGAGGTTAAAACTGAAATGGTAAACCTGGAAACAAGGGCAGTTTCGGGTTTTTACAAAAACGAGCAAGTTCAGGTCCGAATCTGTTTTTAGGCTCAACAGGAAAAATGTAAACCACGCCAAAAACTTAGAAATGGGCTATGTGGACATCAAGGATTCTGCCATTTTGGAACTAAAACAGAACATTTTTAATTGGCCTTAAAAACTGAAAAATTTTCTAATGAGGTACAAAGATAGCCACAAGTTTTAGATGTTTAGGGCTAGTTAGAGTCTCAACCGAGCTCCGAGCTAAACACGAAAGTTGTCCGTCTTATCGAGATCTTAAAGTCTTATGTTTGCCAATTTTTCAATTTATGTTTCTACGAATAAGTAGTAAATAGATTTTCAAAAAAGGTTTAAAAATCACGTTTTTGACTTAACACCAACAATTTTCTTTTAAAATAGTATAAAAAGTTTAAATGAATACTCCATCTTCTAATGAGGTGTTAAGAGGTTTATTTTTAAATCATGAGAAAACATATTTCTCACAAATGAAGAAATTTCTTTTGAACCACTTTTAAAATCGACAAGATTTTTAAAAAGATACATCGGTTAGCTAATTAGCTAATTAGCCAAGGTTCAGAGAAAGAGACATTAATTAATTTATTAAAAAAATAAATTAATTAACTATGATTAGAAGGCAATTAATCAAACTTTCAAAATGAGAGTTATCTAATACCGAAAAGAATCTATAATAAATGTCAACCATTGCTTTAGTCACTAACGATGTCAATGACTTAAAAACAAGTATTAATGAGATGCGTGATGATTACAAGTAGACATCTGTATCACAACAAGGGCGCAATATAAATCTGTGTGCAAGACAGGTAAGTATAATTTCGCCTGCAAGATGGACGAAAATGTTTTCATACAATTACTTTTATAATAAGAATGTTACTATTCCTTAATCGTGTATGATTAACGAATAACATGATAAAGACCATGACATGATGAAATTAATTTATAAGCTTCATAATTGGTTAATTATGAACAAGTTAAGGCATATTAGGTGTGTCATACCAGTCTCTCAACCTAAGGGGAGGATTCATATACAAGCTCCAAGTCAAAAAAAAATTTGATCTTGGTAAAGTTGGGCCTTGCAAACCTTAACATTCTGATGATCCCGCGCTTTTAGTATAGACACATGGGCTCTTAGATAAGTTATGATCGACAATTATGATCAAGAATAATAAGATAAAATCATAATATAACATAATCGGTTGATGCGTGACTCATGATATATTTTTAAGCTTATGGTTTTGCGAAATAGTATTGTATTTGCTGAGCATAAAGCTCATTATATGTGTTCATGTTATAGGTAAGAAACCTATAGGTTAATCTTTGATGGACGATAAAGGTGGCAGGCGACTGTGGAGGTTGGGTCATGGACACTATCACAATATTTGCTTCCGCAATATTTTGAGTAATCCTTATGAAAACTAGAATAATATTTTGATTAAGTAGTTTATATGAAAAAAAAAAATGGTTTAGTACTCTCTGTTACATATATGTTTATGTATGGTATTAAGGTATAATAACTATTTATGTATTTTAAAAAAGTATGATAAAGCATATAAGGTAGTTACAAAAAAAAAATCTCAAGAAATTACGATATTATGTTTAAGTATGATTAAGTGACAGTTACGTTATGGCAGGTTGTCACAACGATTTTTAAAATCTGGCATGAGCAAGCCTCCTACACGGCCAACCCCACCATAGTCGCCCACATCACGAGCTCAGAGAGGGGGAGAACTCTGACGAGTAGGGGATTAGGGGCTTGTCGGCTTACATGGTCCGACCCATTGTGAGTTTACAATGACTCTCACAACCTACAACAAATTTCCCCCTCCACCGACACTTGAGTTTCTGGCCAATGACCTATACATAAATTGGTTGCAAATTTGCTCTGTGCTTTGTGAGCTAATCACAACCTCCATTGCGTCTCCATTCGCGAGTTCGGAAGGGTAGGGTGGTGGTGTGGTGTCAGTTTCGACATTTTGGACAAAGGAAGAGGAAAGTTTTATTTTTTTCAAATGTAATATTGTGTTAATATCTTTCATTAATTTTTGTGCATCCTTTTCATCTTGGCTATCCAAAATCAATTAAAAACTTAAAACTTTTTTCCCTATTGATAGAAAAAAGTAATGTGCTCTCATATTACCATTACTTTTTTTTCTTTTATCTTGTAAACAAACTCTCTATCAGTTTGGGTACCCATTTTTTGAAAGTAGAAAAAATTTCAATTTTTAAAAAGGAGACCTTTTAAATTTTTTTTATATAAACATATAATTTTTTTTTTACTTTTAAACATAAAAAGCTTTCTTTTTTTAAAGAGAGAATTTTTTTACCCATCAACTAGACTTTCTTTTACTAATCCAGAATCTGTTTTTATTTTTTAAGTAATTTTTTAACAATTATTTATACAAAATATTTGCGCGGAAAAAAGTTGTCTGGGGTTGAAAATATAATAATTTGTTTTTAAAAATTAGTAAAACAAATAAAACAAATTTAAAAAGAGAAAAAGGAAAAAAAAAAAAAAAAAAAAGAACCTGTGTTTTGGTTGGAGAAGCTTTAACGGGTTTTGCCGTCCATGGAGAGACTTATATAAATTTTTGGGTGCGTGACTGACTCATCAGATTTTGGAGGAGAGAGAGAGAGAGAGAGAGAGAGAGAGAGAGATACAGAGAAAAGCCAACATTGTCGATAACGACTGTTTCAGATTTCTCCAGACGCAATCCCAGGTCATCTCCCCTTCTGCTCAATCTAGGGTTCTTCCGAGATCTTTCCCCGATCCTTCCAGATAATCTCATTGATCTCTCTCGCCATTTTCACTAATTTCAAGGTCAGTCCAATTACTCTCCCTCTCTCGCCGCCATTGAAATCGCTCCAATCTTTGTAATCTCTGTTCTTCGCGTTTCATTTCGACGCGGATTCGAGTCGTTTGACTGTTTCTTCCGGTGAATTGTCCGCAGCTTGTTGAATTTTTTGCAATCTTTCGTCGACGGTTGATTGATTGGTCGATTTGGTTGCGTAGATTTAGTTAATCGATCATGACGATTCCTGATTCGGGATTCATGATCGATAACGGCGCAAGTTGCTTGCCTCTACCGTCGGAGGAGGAGAAGCGGATCGTTAAGGAGCTCACCGATCAATCGGAGGCTAATTTGAAGGAGGGAAACTTGTATTACGTAGTCTCAAATAGGTAAATTCTCGATTTTCTTCCCCAAAATCTCTAGTTTGCACTTCCGACAAATGTTCTATTTAGTATGCTTCGACATCGGCATCTGCGTTTTTGTCATTATTCACCAATGAAAATACATCGAACAGCGGAATTCAAGAGTTTGCAGTATTGGATGCTTATTATAATTCTAGGATATTTGAGGTTTTTAGTTTCAATGTCGTTCAGCGTATTGGTTTAGTTACATAGTGCCCTAAGCTTTACAAAGTGACAACCTTAAACATGTGTTTAGTGTATGGCTTTGAATTGAGTTTTTTGGGTTGGATTTGAATTGAATTATTAAACATATGATGCATGGGTTTGAATGGCTAGAGTTCATAAGTGAAAACTTGAAATTTATTTGGAAAAAAATGTTGATGTGGAGTTTGTTTTGTTCATCTCGAAATTCTATACAATTAAAAAAAAAAATTTATTTTGACTTCTACATGCAAAGTTATGGATTTTTAAAAATTGAGTTGCAAAGTTGTAATAGCAAAAGGTGAATAGTTGAAAGTAAAAAAAAAAAAAGCATTTGAATGCAACTAGTGCGGCAAATGCTAGCTAAGAATTTAAATTAGTAAAATAACCTTCTTTCGTTTAAGTACTGTAACGACTGACTAAAAACCAATTGTTCTTGGTCATTCCGAAGTCATTTTGCTAATATAAAATTATGGAAGGTTATATAACAAATAAAAGAGAGTGATTGAGTAATTTTACTAATTGAATCGTTTAGAGCTCGCCCCTTGAACTGTGAAGCTAAATTTTTTTATGTTTTTTTTTTTTCCTAGGCTACTATTTGAGAGTTGAAGATATTAGTCTATTTTGGGAGGCTATTGGATTGGATATTGGCTAGATTTATCATTTTTAATATTTAGTTCCTTGGGTTTGCCTCCCCCTAGTTCATCTGAAACTTGTAGTATCTCTCTTTATTTGATACAAGTAAAGAATTTAGTAAAGTTTTGCTTTATCGGGAGGCAATTTATTTTCCTATTATGAATCGTTAGGCTATCCTTGTCGTTTTCATGTGGGGCTTCAACTGGAATGATTCTATTAAAGTTGGTTTATTGAAGGTATTCAATCTTGCATAATTGCTTATAAGCAAGGAATATTCATTTCAATAAATTTCTATTGATTTTTTTGCTTCTAGACTTGGTAAATCATATGCATTCTTTGGATTTTTAGCTAGCATGAACTAGTGGGACAGTTATGATTAGGAAAATCAAAATTAACCAATGCATATATGACTGCCTTGATAGTGGTGGCTCATTGATTGCCTTATGGTATTAGTCTCTTTTGTTTCATCTATGAATGGGATGGTTGAAAGTAGGTTTATTCTTCTATTTTGCACAGATGGCATTCAAGTTGGCAGAGGTATACCGGTCAAGGCATTGGTGAATCTTCAGTTGATGGGTGGGCTTCTGAATCTCAAAATATGGATGTGCTTTCCTTAAAGAATGCAGAAAGACCTGGACCGATTGATAATGCTGATTTACTTCTGAAAGAAGATGGTTCTGAGGCTGATGAACCAGAGCTTCGTAGAATGTTGGAGGAAGGACAGGACTATGTTCTAGTTGCCCAACAAGTTTGGGAAAAACTATTGTATTGGTATTTTTCTTTTTTTTTTTATCTTTTTTAGAAATATTTTCCAATTCCTCATTTCTATCTAGCATGCTTTTTCTCTTAGGGTGTTTCCACATACATACACGCACACGCATATATATATACATATATATATTTATGAAAGTATTTTAAGGGAGGAATAAATTCTTGTTATCAACAACCAAAACAGTATATCACACATAAATAGGTAGAAATAAAAATAATCTTCCCTGAAAAATAGGAATAGTAACAACGTACCTAATAAGAAAAAATAAAAACTAATATTTGAAATTTAAAATTTGAATTTACTTTAGATTTCCTAAAACTTGAAAAATCTCCTAACTTCTGGACACTCCCCCTCAAGTTGGAGCATAAATATCAATGATGTCCAACTTCTCATTTAGATGTTTGAAGTTAGATCATAGAAGATCCTTGGTTAGAATATCTACACTTTGCTGGTTTGTTGGAACAAATGGTAGACAGATTATCCTAGCCTTAAGCTTCTCCTTTATGAAATGCCGATCAATCTCAACATGTTAAGTCCTGTCATGCTGTACTGGATTATGAGCAATACTTATAGCTGCCTTATTATCACAATACAATCTCATAGGATAGTTAATAGGCTTCTTTAGTTCATCAAGTAATTGCCTTAACCACAGACCTTCACATGTTCCATGTGACATTGCCCTAAACTCTGCCTTTGCACTAGTTTGAGCAATTATGCTTTGTTTTTTGCTTCTCCATGTGACTAAGCTACCCCAAACAAATGTGCAATATCCCGAAATTGACCTCCTGTCAGTAATAGAGCTAGCCTAGTCCACATTTGTATACACTATAATACTCTGTTGGATGCTCTTTTTGAATATGAGACCTTTCCTAGGTGTTGCCTTTAGATATTTCAATATTCTATAACTGCCTCCAAATGTTCCTCGAACAGAGAGTGCATAAATTGACTCACCACTTTCATGGCTAAGGCAATGTCTGGTTGAGTGTGTGACAAATAAATTAGCTTGCCTACCAACCTCTAGTATTGAGTTGTATCAACTAGAACTCCATTGATCTTCTCTCCAAGCTTCTGGTTCGAATCCATTGGTGTGTTCGTAGGTTTGCAACCATTCATTGTTGTCTCATTAAAGAGATCAAGAATGTATTTCTTTTGTGACACGACAATTGCTTTCTTGGATCGAGTAGCTTCTTTATCAAGAAAGTACCTCATTGGACCCAAATCTTTAATCTCAAATTCTGAACCTAGACATTGCTTTAACCTATTCATTTCCAAAGGATTGTCACCTGTTAAAATTATATCATCCACGTACGCTATTAAAATCACTACCTTCCCATCACTAGGAAACCTGAAGAACATGGTGTGAACTGTATGAATTTGAGTGTAGCCTTGTTTCTTCACTAATCATGTGAACTTGTCAAACTAAGCTCTTAATGATTGTTTCAGCCGGTAGAGTGCCTTTTTTAGCCTGCAGACCTTTGAGCCAATTTTATCACTAAAGCAAGGAGGTAAATCCATGTAAACTTCTTCTTCTAGATCACCATTTAGAAAAGCATTCTTCACATCTAGTTGCTGAAGAGACCAGTCTAGGTTGGCAACAATAGATAATAGAACCCTGACTATATTGAGTTTCGCAATTGGGCAAACGTTTCCGAATAATCAATGCCATAAGTCTAGGTAAAGCCTTTTGCGACCGGCTGTGCTTTGTACCTTTCTATTGAACCGTCTATATGTATATAATCGTGAAGACCCATTTGCTGCCAATTGTTGTTTTTCCTTTTGGTGGATTTATGATTTCCCAAGTCTTATTCTTTTCAAGGGCCCTTATCTCTTCAAGTATAGCTTTCTTCCACTTAGGATCATTTAAAGCGTCCTGCACCTTTTTTGGAACGTCGACACTAGAAAGTTGGGAAAGAAATGTAAGGTATGAAGATGATAGATTTTCATATTACATAAAGTTTGACAAAGGATGCCTAGTACATGATCAAACTCGTTTTCGACAAGCAATTGGAAGATCATTAGACTTAGAATTAGGAGGGTTCAATTCAGAAGGAATTTTACCTGACGTACTCATTGAGTTTGGATTTGATCTCAAGTTAGAGCCTTGGCCTTGCTGACAGTGTTGCCTATTTTCCCCTTGACTTTGGTTCTTCTTTGAGTAAACATTCTCAAACATTTTGTTTGACTCTCTTTACTGCCTTCTGTTCCCAGGACATGGATAGGATCTAGTTCTATGGTTGACTTAGGTTTTGCTATGCCTGAAGTAGACACGGGTTCACTTGCACTAGTCTCGGGTTCACCTGCACTAGTCTCGAGTTCAATGCCTAACTCTTCATTGATCCTAGTTTCGAGAATTTGGGATTTTTCCTGGCTTGGAGTTATCACAATAAAAATCATGTTTCCTTTATCAAGGTCAAGAATGTTGATAAATCCTAAATCTTGCTTTCCATTTTCCCTGTGAAGATGAGCATTTTTTAAATATGATTTTGACTCGAAAAAGGTTACATCCATGGTTATGGACTTTTTTTTTTGGGTACCGGATCAAAGTTCTTATACCCTTTTTGTGTTGGAGAGTAACCTACAAAAACACATTTTCGTGCCTTCGGATCAAGTTTTCCCTGATTGTGATTATGGATATGAAAAAATGCAATGCACCCGAAAATTTTCAAAGGGATATTTGATGTAAGTCGTGATGCAGGGTAACAAGTTTTGAAAAATTTTAATGGTGTTTGAAATTTCAAGACTCTTGTTGGCATCCTATTAATTAGATATGTGATTGTTAGAATGGCTTTACCCCATAAATATTTTGGAATTTTTGTTGAGAACATTAGGGATCGAGCCACTTCTAATAAATGTTTCCTTTTTTATTTTCAGCCGCTCCATTTATTTATGGAGTGTCATTACAAGAGCTTTGGTGAACAATACCATTTTTCAAAAAATATTTTCCCAAAATTTTATTAAAGTATTCTTTTTTATTATCACTTTGGAAAACTTGAACCTGGGTTTGAAATTGTGTTTAGACCATGTTATGGAAATTATTAAACATTTGTTCTGCCTTAGATTTCTCTTCTAGCAAATATACCCAACAAATCTGTGTATGATCATCTATAAATATGATAAACCAGTCATTTCCAAAAAGAGTTTCCATCCTAGAGGGACACAAAACATCACTGTGTATAACTGGAAAAGGCTTGTATGCTTTGTTAGATTGTAAAGAAAAAGAAGTACGCTGATGTTTTGCTAACTCACAAATTTCACATTGAAATGAAGATGGATTTTTATTCCTAAACAACATCGGAAACAAATGCCTAAGATGATGGAAATTGGAATGTCCTAACCTAAAATGCCATAACATAACTTCATTGTCATCTGAAACAGAAACAGATTCAAGACAAGTTCTTTGAGCTTGTTTACTCAAGTTTGATCCATCTTCAAAGTAATAAAGACTGCCGCTTTGCCTGACATTGACAATCATCCTCCCCAAACTCATTTCCGGAAACTCACATCAATCATTGAAAAAATTAGCTTGACATCTTTGATCTTGAGTTAATTTGTCTGTAGAAAAACGTTTACATGACAATTTCGGTAAATTAAGGACATCGTAAAGAGTTAGGGATGAAGAAATAACAATAGATCGCTTTACAGCGGAAGCTGAAAGAGAACCATCAGCTATTTTAATTTTGTGATTTCTTGCATAAGGAGTGTAAGTTGAGAAAAGTGTCGAATAAAAAGTCATATGATCTATTGCTCCTGAATCTATGATCCAGGGGCAATCTGACGTAGTGCTAAGTAAGGTTATGGTGAGGCAATTACCTTTCTGGGCTAATGAGCAAGAAGAGGAAGGATTTACAGAGAAAGAAAAGGATCTGTGTTGGAGGAGTTTGCATAAATGGTTTATGTGATCCTTTGTGAAAGGCAGTGTCTCTGAAAAGACTTGGTTCCCTTGTGAATCCTCATTCTCTACTTGGAAAGCTTTGCCATCATTGCCAAACTTCTTCCCATTTTGCGGCTTCCCATGCAATTTCCAGCAAGTCTCTAGAGTGTGCCATGATTTTTTGCAGTGATTGCACTAGGGCCTTTCTCCTTTCTTTCCACCTCTTTTTTCTCTTCCACTGTCAAAACTTTTAGAGGCAAGCATTGAATTTTTTGTAGTTGGGATCTTGTTGTTTAACATAACATTCCAGCATGTTTCTTCTTGTTGAACTTCTACAAAAGCAGCTCATGTGTTTGGCAGTGGCTCTCTTCCCAATATCAATCCTCTCACGTCATTAGGATCCTTGTTTTGACCTGCCAGGAAATCAACAACTCGATCCTGTTCAACCATTTGTTAGTACCTCATGTTATTGGTAGCATAACTCCACTCTATGTCAATAACCAAATCCATTTCCTGCCAAAGAGTTCTTAAATTGTCATGGTATTAAGTAACAATTTTTTCTCCTTGTTTCAAGTCTCGGAGTTTAGTTGTGATTTCATACACCTGAGAGGAGTTGCACAGGTCTGAATAGGCTTTTTTTACAACCTCTTAGAGTTCCTTTGCAGTCGCGTAGTACATAAAGGGTTTCAAAATTTCAGGTTCCATTGAAATGAGGATCCATGCCATGACCAAAGAACTATCAGCATCCCAGTTTTCAAAGGAAGCATCAGTCTCCTTTGGTTGAGAGATTGATCCTGTCAAGTAGCCCATTTTTTTCTTCCCACGGAGATAAAATTTTAGAGCTTGTGGCCACTCTGAAAAATTTGACCCATTTAGCCTGTGATTTGTAATCTGCTGATTAATGTTGAGGACGAAATTATCAGGCCTTGATTGTGTTCTTTCAGACCTTGATACATCCCTTTTGGTTTTCGCCAACATGGCTGTTTTTGCCATGAATTCAGGTTACGATACCTGGGGCTTTGATTCCATGAAAGTTTTTTAAGGGATGAATAAATTCTTGCTATCAACAACTAAAACGGTAAATTACACATAAATGGGCAGAGATAAAAATAATCTCCTTTAAAAAATTGGAACAAAAACAACGTATCTAATTAGAAAAAATAAAAACTAATATTCAAAATTTAAAATTTGAATTTATTTTTGATTTCCTAAAATCAAAAAAATCTCCTAACTTCTCTACCATATATATTATACATGTTTTTATAATGGTGGAGTGTGTTTGTCTTCTAGAGTTACATGGTAATATGTATATTCACTGGTGCACCACATATGGTGATGTTTTGTTTTTTCAGGTACAAAGGAGGACCGGCATTACCAAGAAAGTTGATTTCCCAGGGTGATTTTCACAAGACTTTTATTGTAGAGGTTTACCCGCTTCGTCTTAAGTTGATTGATGCTGGGGACAATAGCCAGTCAATTATAAGGTTAAGCAAAAAGGTAATGCTTATTGTAAATCTCTCTGATGTATTAGTGAGTAAATATTTTATAGTAGCCTCGTTAAGCCATACGTCTCTCTTGGGATATCCAAATAATAGGTAGGAGCATAAACTAAAACATTCTAGAGCTTCAAGGATAGTTATTAAATCTTTAGTACCGCATAAAAACATTCCTCCTAGAGTAGCTATTAAATTGAATAACAAAAACTCCATTATAGCCTTTTGTGTATAGTTAATGTACTCTACGGATAGAGGAATACAAAAAAATTGAACATAGTAAAATAAGAAGTTGAAAGCTTTTGTTGAAATTGTTTGTATGGAAATTTCTTGAAAAGTTTATTGTAGGTTCTTCTCTCCATCAGAACTAGAGGGCAGTTATGCTTATCACTATGGGCGTCTTTACTAATCAATAATCCCATTTGAGAAAAAGGGATTATATTCCCAATTTTAAATTCTAGTGTTTACTTTTGTATTTGGGAATTAAATAAGGTGGGTTCAATTTAAAAATAGCGAATTAAGTTCGTTGACAAGGAGGAACTTGTCTCCCATCTATTACTTGCAGAAGAGAAATTATTTAATAGACTGGGTGTACCATGTCAACATGCTTATGTGGTATGCCCATTTAATAGAAATTTTACACACATTAGGAAATTTTAAATTGAATATTCGTGAATATTCAACTTAAAAATTTCCTAGTGTGTAAAATTTCTATTAAATGGGCATACCACATAAGCATGATGATATGATACACCCAGTCTATTGAATAATTTTTTAGAATGTAATTCCTTCTCCTAAAATGTAGGAACCAATGAACCTCTATACCAAATATGCCCTTATTAATATATAATTATTTTTTATTTAAGGATAGTTTTGTAACTATGATAACTCTATTTCCATTCTATTTAAGTTAATTCCTCAAGTAACTCAATTCCTCAATAGAATAGTAAACACTTTAATGGAATTCTGGTATTTAGTTCTCGGTAATTAGTTACTTTATATTTATGGAAATAATTTCCTATTTCTAGAATTTGTGGTACATAAATGTGCCCTCAACAAGACAGTACGGGAAAAATTAAAACTTCTATAGAAGAGAAGAAAATGTAAGGCTTTTAAAATAATTATCGTAGAGTCGAGAACAAAGTTTTCATTTTGTACATGCTAGATCATGAATTAGTAATTGCATCCAATCTCCAAAAAACCTTCAATTGTTTTGAACTCACTCTTTGGAAATGTTTAGTTAATTTTTCATAGACATGAGAGTTCTTCCAAAGGGCTGGTTTGGTGGTAATAGTTTAAGCTAGATTTTCTTCATTTAGTTTTTGTAGAATATTATGACTCAAAAGTATTTTTACTGGCAATTGTGGTTAATTGATGCCTCTATAGCGACAACAATTTTCAACGAGAAAATACTTACATGGTTTACTTCCTTCAGGCTTCTATAAGTGAGCTCTATGAAAAGGTGTGTAGGCTTAAGGGAGTGAAGCAAGAAAAGGTATTTTTTTCTTCATACTGTAATTGGTGTGTGTGTGTGCATGTGTGTGTGTGTGTGTGTTTTTTTTTTTTCTTTTTTCTTTTTTTCCCCTCCAAACCACACACCCCCTACAACCTTTCCCCCCTTCCCCCCCTTCAGGTAGTTTGAAGTGTTTTATTATTATTTTTAATTTTTTAAATAAAAATTTGTTCGTTCCATAAATTAGCAGGCCAGTATTTGGGACTACTTCAATAAGCGAAAGCATGCAATGCTGAATGTTTTACACCGAACTTTAGAGGAGTCAAATTTGCAGATGGATCAAGAAGTGAGTATGGTGTATAAATTTTTTGATAGTTGATTTTCGAAGATATATTCTCCAATTTTTTAGAACATTTCTCAAGTGATATTCTAGTTGAACATTAAGGCTCTTGATTTCTGTGATAACGAACTCCCTACTTTGCTTTGGAAGGAGACTGTTTCCTATGATATATTACTTTAGTATCCTCTTCCTTAGGTAGTTTTGTATTCTTCATCAAGATAATTTGCCTGAAGATAAAGTTGTTTTTTAGGTGGTTTTATATTCTTCATCCAGATAATTTGCCTAAAGATAAGTTGTTTTTTAAATGTGTTTGGAAATAACAATGTCTGGATGTTGCCTGTTGGCAAGATTTAATTCTTCATGATGGTGGAAACAGGCCTTGAGTTTAAGTCCAAAAAATGAATCCTAAGTACTCAAGGAACCGTAAAAATTAGTAGTTGGCATTTTGAAAAATATTACTGCAATTATTTATTTATTTATTTATTTTTTTTATGAAAATTATTATTTGTTGAATTGTACATACAAGATAACTTTAATATCACGCGAACTTCACGTATTCACAAAGTTATGAAGTGTTTGGTCAAAATTAAATAAGATTTCGTAACAAAATGTTACCTTAAACCACAACTAGTCATATATTCACCATTATATTTAATTAATAAAATAAGTGCTGTTAAGATCTGATTGATTTTGCATGTATTATTGGATTGTCATGGACAGCAAGGATCCTAGAGTGTGATGATTTTCACTAGTTTTGTTCAGCAAAAGAAAATTTTGTCCGACTGTATGTACCATGGAAATTGGGCTATGTGGCTCTACGTATCTATATTTGCATTCAGCTGGCGTTTCTTCCATTAGCATATCAGGATAAACACTAAAGAGCTGCCCTTCCCTGAAGTCATTTTTGGTGGATTTTTTTTAACTGCAGATTCTTTTTGAGGTTCAAGATGGAAACTATATTTCTCGTTTAGGCAAGGATTCAACAGGAAATGAGTTGGCTTTGGTGTCTCTAGAACCATCAAGGTCTTCAGTTACAATTGCTGGAGGTCCTACAATGTCAAATGGTCATTCACCGGGATATAATTTTAATTTATATCAAGGAAGTGCTGTAAGTTCATCATTCTCAGATATGGACGATGGATACGATGCTTATAAATCGAGAAAAGCAGAAAGGGGAGGTTTGGCAGGATTGCAGAATCTGGGGAACACTTGTTTTATGAATAGTGCCCTCCAGTGTCTTGTTCATACACCGCCTCTTGTTGAGTACTTCTTGCAAGATTACAGTGATGAGATCAATACAGAAAATCCTTTGGGAATGCATGTAGGTTTCTGTTCTTATTTTATGATCCACTTTCTTGATGTGGATGACATGAACTCTGAAATGGCTTTCCTGCTTTAGAAGTGTCTAATGTTTATTGTAGCTGTGCAGGGTGAGCTTGCACTTGCCTTTGGTGAGTTGTTGAGGAAACTGTGGTCCTCAGGGCGAACTACGATTGCACCACGTGCTTTCAAGGGCAAACTAGCTCGATTTGCTCCCCAGTTCAGTGGCTATAATCAGCACGATTCTCAAGTTAGTTCTGTACATTGCTTAAAAACTTGTCTTTCCTTACTCTTTATTGATCTATTCATTTAATATTTCGTCACACACGTTTTAAGTCCCCTGAACTATGTGGGTAGGAAGTGGTTTTATTTAATTATTTAGCCCATTAACATATAAAATGGCCAAACAGCTATCTAGTTAGTGTTTCAATCTATGAATTATTCTGGTTAGGAGTTTGTGTTTGCTGATGATATCATGACTGTTGAGCTTTAGTTGCGTTCTTATTTTTTGTTGGCTCTTAAATTCTGTAAGTAAGGTTTCTGACTTATTTATAAGCACCTTATTAGGTCCTTTGTAGGATTTTACTGTGCTGTTCCTAAAACCAGCATGGTAGTACCTCTCTACACCAGTTTAAACATGCGAGCTAAATAGTGCATTTACGCATCTGCACATTTTTGTTTTAGAGCATTTTAGATACTTATATTTGTTAACCTTGCATCAAAAGGGTATTCATTTTTATCATCCCGTATGATTCATATAATCACTACTGATTTTAAGTTGTCAGCTATACAGATATAGGGTACTTAATTTAAGTTCTCGGTTAAAACAGATTAAAACTATATTGCATTCAAATGTATGCTGTGTGTGATAGAAGTCTTCTTTGTAGGAACTTCTTGCATTCTTATTGGATGGGCTGCATGAAGATTTAAATCGCGTCAAACGAAAACCTTACATTGAAACAAAGGATTCGGATGGCCGTCCAGATGAGGAAGTTGCTGATGAGTGTTGGAAAAATCACAAGGCCCGGAATGATTCACTGATCGTTGATGTTTGCCAAGTAAGTGGAAGTTACAGGATATTGCTTATTGTTTCATTTGATTTTTTATTTTAGGCTATGTTTGGTAGGAGAGAAAAGTGGAAGAAAGGAAAGGGTTGGAGGGATTTGTGAATGGATTATAACAATCATGGTTGTTTGGTGGGAGGGAAGGGAAGGGAAAATGGAGGGGATTAGAGGGACTCCTAATCCTTCAAAAAAACTACGATTTTAATCTCTCTAAATTGGAGAGATTTTTGAAGGGAATCAATTTGTCTTAGTAATTAAATTACAATAATGCCCTCACTAATGACAAAGGAATAATAAGGAATAATTCTCTTCTTGATTGAATGAATAATAAGAAGATAATAAGTAAATTAATAAAGGGTAAATTTGTTATTTAACAAATAAAATTTATTTTTTCCTTTCCCTTGCATCTTTATACCAAACAAGAGAGATGATTTTGTTTTTTTTCCCTCTTGCCATATCAAACATCATGAAGGAGAGGACCTCTCCCTTCTTCCTCATCTCCCTTGTCTAGGTGATGTACCACTCCTTCCTTTCACTTTTTTCTCCTTCCTACCAAACATAGCCTTACAGTTGCTACAAGGGTGGCCTTGGAATATTTAAACTAATTGAGAATTGAATGTCATGGTCTTCTTTTAAGTTTGATTACTCAAGACAATCCGATGAATGCTGTGATCCCTCTCCTTTTTCCTTTGTTCTTATATGGCATGAAAGTTTATATTTGCTGCTTACAATCTAATCTTAATGCTCAGGGCCAATATAAGTCAACACTGGTTTGCCCTGCCTGTGAAAAGATTTCTATCACTTTTGACCCCTTCATGTATTTGTCACTGCCACTTCCTTCAACTGTAACTCGGCCAATGACAGTAACTGTGTTTTATGGTGATGGAAGTGGCCTTCCAATGCCGTACACTGTAAACGTGCTAAAGCAAGGTTGCTGTAAGGATCTTAGTGAGGCATTAAGTACTGCTTGCTGCCTGAAGAGTGACGAGATTCTTCTGCTTGCAGAGGTAACCTTGGTCTCAATGTTCATTTGTGATTTTTAGATTTTCTGTGTTTTTGTGTGGGTGGCTGAGAAACTAAAGTATAAATTGCCAGGTGTATGAAAATCGGATCTTTCGATATTTAGAGAACCCATCAGAATCATTGGTTTCTATAAAGGAGGAGGACCATATTGTGGCTTACCGGCTTTCTAAAAATTTGTTGGGAAGAACCAGAATTGAAATAATTCATCGACCACATGAAAAGTAAGCTTGCTTCCCTCACAAGAAGCTTTGTAATCAGCCACTGAACCAAAAATATGTTTTGTAAAATTTTGAAGGAAACTTGAAAAAGACTTGCTCATTACAAAGTTAGTAGTTGTGGAATACGAGCTTCCATTTTCTGGTTGTCAGAAGGGGAATATTTTTGAAATAATCATCTCAGCACACATGACTTGTCCATAAAAAGGCGGAGGAAAATCCATACAAAAGTCGAGTGTCTGAATGGATGATGCATGGCCATTTGAAAACTTCTTGAACTTTTCTTTTTCATTTTCTTTCTCTGTATTTTCATCTGAATCGTGTGGATTTTGCAGATGTGCATCTGATAGTATGAAGGGTTATCAGGGGAAGTTAATTGGTGCTCCTCTTGTTATTTATTTGGAACACCCAGTTAGTGGAGCTGACATTGATGCAGCTGTTTCTAGATTGCTATCACCTCTGAAAATAACATGTTCTTCAGGTAAGCTCCATGATGGAAAGGAAAATGGCTTTGTTAAAGAAGCTATTGAGGAACCATCAAACAGCTATAATACAAGGAGCCTGTCCATGGACAACACGGAACCGGAGGAAACATCAAGCAGAGAATTGTCCTTCCAGCTTTTTGTTGCCGATGGAAACAGTTCGAACTGCAAGCCAATTGAGAAGGACTCTGTGGTAAATTCAGGACGGATTGTAAAGGTATTTTTGGACTGGACTGACAGAGAACATGAGCTATATGACATAAGCTACCTCAAGGATCTCCCCGAGGTTCAGAAGGCTGGGTTTACTGTAAAGAAAACTCGTCAAGAAGCTATTTCTTTGTTTACGTGCTTGGAGGCGTTTTTGAAGGAAGAACCTTTGGGGCCTGATGACATGTGGTGGGTGCTTTGAACTCATTTAAATAGCATTTTTATGGCACTATTTTCACATATATTGCCCTTGACCGTACCGTGATCTTAATTGACGTTTTATTTGTTTGTTTTCGATTAGGTACTGCCCAAAGTGCAAGGAACATAGACAAGCTACCAAGAAGCTAGACCTGTGGATGCTGCCTGAGATTCTTGTTTTCCACTTGAAACGATTCTCATATAGCCGATATTCAAAGAACAAGTTAGACACTTTTGTGAATTTTCCCATTCATGATCTTGATTTGAGCAAATACACGATAAGTAAGGAAGGAAAGCCCCATGTGTACGAACTTTATGCCATTAGCAACCATTATGGTGGTCTAGGCGGTGGTCACTACACTGCATATGCCAAGGTAATCACTCAAGTTCAACTTTTTTTTAGTATTTAATAATTAAAAAGGATAAATAGCCAGTTGATGGTGTCTTGGCATGATGATCAGTCTTTGCTATTGTGTTTGGCTAATATTCTGCAATCCAAGTTTGAAGCGACAGGTCATTTTAGGATTTTTTGCCCCCTCCTCTCGCCTATGCTTTTTCATACTCTGTTTGATCACTTGCTTGATATATAATTGGTTTCACAAATTTATATATACGGGACTTAAGGTTTTAACTTCTTTTAATCATGTAGTTGATCGATGAGAACAAGTGGTACCATTTTGACGATAGTCATGTTTCTCCCGTCAATGAAACTGATATCAAGACTTCAGCTGCCTACGTGTTATTCTATAAAAGGGTTAAAACTGAAGCAAATGCTGGAGTGGGTGAGACTTCACAGGGTCCCATAGGTTCTTGAAGAAGTAATTCAACTAGTATGATGTCCTTTTATGGCTTCAAAGCTTTCTCCATAACTAACTTGGTGTCGGCGTTGTGAGCCCGTCTTGTTCTACACTCTGCTTGGCGGATTGGACATGACAATTAGCAATTCAGAAGTTGCAGATCCGTTAAATCAGCACGGTGGAGCGATATACCCAATTTTTGAAGGGTTGCATATGATTGATGCAGCTTGGAATCCCTTCTTTAGATATTCCATTAGTATATTCTTTTTTCTCATATTTTTGAAAGAAAAATTTTGGAAGGCTGTAGGTTACTCAAAAAATATTATGCTCAGAGAAGTGAAATGTTGGTGAATAGGGAGGTTTTTGGTCATTTACTTGTCTCTATGAGAGCCTTCCCATCCTGTTGACTTGCATTTTTACATTTTACACATTATATATGTCGATGACTTATATACATTGGCCATGATTCGAAATTGTTTAACCAACTCTTAAGGTATTTCTACAGTTTAGCCGTAGTACATGATTTAGCCGCAGGAAGGTTTTGACATGAATTTGCCAGCTCCAGACTCGGCCGTACACGTACACACACACACACACACGTGTGTGTATTCAAACTTGAGTATGTTGATGCAAAATCATGTTATAGAGATTTTCATTAGGCACATAGGGTTAATGGTCCTAACCAATACGAAATGTCAGTGGGGCTGTTTAGCAACATTACTGCATTAGGTAGCCGCTTGAAGTCAATACAAACGAAGGACAAATAAGGAGGGCAACCTGCTTGCACCAATCCTCGTCTTTACTCTTGTTGACTAAAAGAAGAGGAGATTTTTCTCTTTTTTTTTTTTCCTTTTTTTTTTTTAAGGTTATTATTTCAACTATTCAGCTCTATGTCTTCTTAACCAGCATAAGATAACGAGAATTTTGAAGAATTTTAGTCAAGAAAATTATGGTAAACAAAAAAAATTATGGCATTAACCAAATGGTACTCTCCAACCCACTTGGAACAACTAAATGGTGGGTCTTATGAACCATTGTCGAGACTAAATACTTGATTCTTGTTGAGGCTCCTAAGTTCGGGGGCTTAAGTCCTCAATAGGTCCCGAGTGTAATACGCAGTAATTTTACCGTCTTGGGCACAGTAGTCAACTTCAACCCAAGCTCTAGAGCCGAGTCAGGGGCTTTGTGTTAAATGCAAATGTTTTAAATTTGTGCTCCTGTCAAGCTTTCTCAGTGTCCGCCGTGTGACTTTCACTATACCGGATAATGACATAACAAGCTTTGATTGTATTTGAATAAAATTTATTTTTTAAATATTATATTTGATTGAAAAATATTTATTTCATATTTAAATTATATATGTATTTAAATAAAAAGTATTTTAAAAATTAAAAAATTGATGTGATTGATTAAAATAAAAATAAATAATAAAATTAAAAAATTGATGTGATTGTTTTAAAAATATTTTAAATAGTAATTATTTTCGTAACACTGTTGTAAAATTTATATTTAACGTAAAATTATATTATATTTAAATAAAATTAAAATTGAGCACTTTATCCAAACATGCACTTAATTTTGACCTCAAAATATGACACTCACTTTCCACTTTTCACTTATGGTGCTTCACCTTTTCCAAGTGTATTTGCTACACGTCTCTGTCTTTCCGCGGTGCGTTAGACGTTGAGATGGGTTTTCATGCCAAAGTCTTAAAACTAAGCTAAAATATACTTTGACATACGACAACAGTGTCCAGTATTTAAATGAAGACTAATGATACAAATACAATAAACAAAAGCAATCAGTAAACTACAATAAATTATGAATTTGGATCCTCTCCCTCTCTTTCTTTCTCCCCCTAGCAAAAGCTGCGCAACTAGCACCTTAGTAAAATTATTAAGATTATTAATACATTGAAATCTCTACCCTGCAAAAGTGACAAAAAAGAGAGAAAGAGGTTAGAGAGGCTTATAGTTAGATGCCAACTCGGAGAAAAAGAAGAAAAGCGAATCCACCAAATATCTTTCACTTAAGCTTCCTATGAAAGCCCTACACACCACCATTACAGTTTTAACTGATCAAGTGAGTATTGCCAGTTGTGACCCACCTTGATGAGCCTGAACCTTTTTCAATCACTTTTAATAACTATATATAAAAGGGGACTCTTTGGGAATTTTGTGCAGAATATATACACTTTGTCGGAATTAAGCATTTATGCATAAAAAAACAGATGACGATAATGATTCTCACACCACAATGGCGTACAAGCAAAGAAAAAAGAATTTTCACCTTCTCCTATTTCCAAGCTGCCTCTGTTAATCTTCTCCTTTACACCGCTCCATTTTTTTTTTTTTTCTCTTTGCCTTTTTTTCACCCTCTGAAACTGCTGCTGGCTCACAATTTAGGCCTTATGCACTGTCTTCAAATTCACAGAAATAATCGGATCAAAAGCAGGAACATCATAGCCAACAGCTTTGGCAGCAAAATCAAATTGTCCTTTCCCTGAAATAACGAAAATTACAGCAATAGAATTATGGTGTCATTTCAGTTGGTTTAAAAAAAAAACCATAGGGAATGGGACAATAGAAGCACATGCTTGACAACGGTGCAATTTTGAATTTCATGGCGAGTCACCATCAAACCAAACCCATACCAACCAAAATCAAATTGGGACCAATTTGGCCCCATCTTCTTCAAAGGAAAAACCAACACTTGGTACTTAACAGCAAGCAAGCAAGCAAAATATATGTCTTTGTGATTTAAAAATAAAATCTCGTTAAGAATCTTATCATTGACACAGACAAAAACAATGATGCCATCCTCAATTTCCATCAATTCAAAACCCATTATTAAAGAAAAAAATACCAAAAAAAAAAATAAAAACATTATACGGTTGATGCAGAGTTTTAACTTAATCTAACTTCTTATAAATTAAAATAAATTGATCATTTTATTTTAATTTAATTTAACTTGAATTATATTAAAAATTAAAAAAATAAAATAAAGATAATTGATATAAAAAATTATTCTAAAATAATAAAAAATAAATTTAAAAAACTAATGAAATTAATCCTTATTAAATTAAAATTAGATTGAAAACTTATCATACAAACTAAATGTAAAACTAAATATTAAAACCAATCATACCCTTAAACTTAATACTTATAAAATCAAACTTACAATTATCACTATTATATTTATAATCACTAAGTACATGTTTGGGACAAGTTTTTTTTTAGCATTACATTTAAATGTAATGCAATTTTCTTCCAAATACAAAAACATTTCATTCAAATACCAATCACATCACATTTTAAATCTAATACAATCACTATTTATTATTTCATTTTTTCTATTATTTTTATTAATTACATCGTATATTTCCTCTTTTTTTTTTCCTTTTTTTTTTATCCATCACATCACATATTTATTATTAAAATACAATTCAAATACTTTTTCTCCAAACACAATTCAAATGCAATGTTAATGCTTTTCCTCCAAATACAAATTACATTCAATACATTGCATTTAAACGCTTTTCCTCCAAATACAAATTACATTCAATACATTGCATTTAAACGTAATTATACAGATGCAATGCATTCACTGTACGAACCATAAATTTATAAACTAACTACATGTTCTAATAATAATTTCTCGAATCACCTGACTTCAATTGAAAAAAAAAAAAATGAGTATAATCCAAAAAGAAGACAGACAAAAACACAATACAAACTTACAGTGGTGGCCGCAGAGGAAATGGACAAGTAGCCAGAACTGGAGGAATTCGTCGTCGGCGGCAGCGAAGAATAGCCGGAGCTCGCCGGAGGAGTAATACCACTGGAACCGGAACTAGTCGTCGTGTTCCCGGCGGAGACGCCGGAGCTCGTGGAGATACCAAGAGAGTAGACCGGCGACCTGTCGGGCTTGAACAGGCCGTAGTTCCTCTCCGACGTCGGACCTGGCTTCATATTCTCGTTGAACAGAGCGAACACGTAGATGTTGAGATCGCAGTTCGGCCTCATCGGCGTCCCCTTCCTCTGGCAGATCGTCTTGATTAGGTTTCCATTGTACTTCCTCGCGTTCTCCGGCGTGGCTCCGACCTCGTCCTCGTCGCCCTTCGACGGCCATCCGGTCTCGGAGATGTGCACCGGCAGCTTCTTGAACCCGGCGGCGTCCAGCGCGGAGTGAACCGCGTCGATCTGCGCGAACAGCATGTTGTCGTAGTGGAGATTCGTCACCGGATCTAGAACCCCCTGGTTCGGCTGAAAGAGGACGAAATCGAGCGAGACCTGCTTCGGATTCCCCTTGTAGGCGAAGTAAGGGTAGGCATTGATGAGAAACGGAGATCCGGTTTTGGCATGGAAGTTCAATATCGGAGTGATGCAGTTGACGAGATCGCGGCGGAACTTTCCAGAAGAAGGAGGATAGGAGGATTCTAGAATCGCGAGGGAGTGGGTGGTGGTGACGGCGATCTGCTTGTCGAGGTTGAGGTCGACGAGGGTGGCGTGGACGCTCTGCATCGCCGGGAGGAGGTCGTCGGAGAGGGAGGTGTCGTTGAACGTGAGGACCTCGTTGCCGACGAAGATGGCGGTGATTTTCGTCGCCGGGAGATGGGCCTGGACGTTGGACTTGATCCAGGACTGGGCCTGGGCCGGGTCCTGGATCTTGGAGAGATACTCGTTGCCAAGGCCAACCATGAGTTCCACTCCGGTGTTGGCGAACGCACCGAGAACCTTCGGATCGGCATCGTAGAGCTTGATCTTGGTCGCGCCGAGGGATTTGACCAGCGGAACGGCGTCGTCTGGTGCCGGTAAGTTGTTCGCTATTTGCCCGTAGTTAATTCCCAGGGGGCTTACCCGCACCGGAAACCAAAACACTGCAAAAAAAACAAAAAACGAAAATTTTAAATCCTTTTTAAGATTCAAATGAATTAAAAAAAAAAACACACAGAGAGAGAGAGAGAGAGAGAGAGTGGTAAGAAAGTAGAGAATAATAAACCTGAAAGGAAGGAGAAGAAGAAGAGAAGTGGGTAGTGGTGGAGTCTGGTGGTGGACTCCATTGGAGGAAGAAAATGAAGCTCTTCTTCAGTTCAGTGTCAGAAATGCCCAGGATAAAACAGACTAAAGGTTGAAGCTTTTTTGGGGCCTAAAATGGTGTTCCCAGAGCGTTACACTGCGTAAAGACGATAATGCGTTTAGAGAGAGAGAGAGAGAATTCAGTAAGCTCACAGTCTCCCAGCTGAGGTAATGAGGACAGAAATAGCTGTCCACTAGCTAAAACAGTGAAAACTACACCACAGATTCTTTTTTAAGAGAGTGAGGTATTAGGGTTTGGAGAAAGGGCACTTCTTGATAGTTCGAAGGTGTGTTTTTTTTTTGTTTTTTTGATAATTTAAACGGGTGTTTCCAATGGTATAATAGGAGATTTTTGCAATAAGATCCCAAAAAAAAAAAAAACATATGTACGGTAAAAAATATATTATATATTTTTATTTTAATGTGATTTTAATAAAATTTAAGAATTAAAACTATACGATACTGATACGTTACATAAATCCTATCAACTTCAAGAATGTGTTTGAGAGACTTGGAGGAGTTTTGAAAATTGAAGGGGAGAAAATAAGATATAGATTTGAAGTTTATGGTTAAAACTCCGTCAGGAGACGATGTCTTTAAACGGGCCAATTTGTGCTATTTTCGTTGAAATGTATGGCCACATTGACGGTGATACTCTATAAAAAGGTCATAAAGGAGATAGAGTAAAGCCCAATAATGTGTGCTACTACTTAAAAAGGGCAGTGCTTTAATTAAATATGCGTATGGTACGGTCTTGTTTAAAATTTTAGGTGTGGTTGTGATTGATCTTTTGTGATCATTTGTGAAAGTGAGTTCAGTGGTGGTGATGGGGTTTCCGTGGAGGTGGGGACCACCGGGCCACAGGAGAGTATTTGTCCGACAATGTTCACATGATCACCATCCTCTTCTCGGATGCTTTATTGTTGTTATTATTATTATTTATTTATTTATTCTTTTTGGTGGAGGGAGAGAGAGGGGATGAAGGTGTCAAAACTTTACCTGACTTTTGTTGTAGTACGTCTGCCTTTCCTTCCAAGCTCTTCTCTTCTTTCTTTAATCATTCATTTCGTTTTCTTTTTGTTTTTTATTTTTTATTTTTTTGCTTTTTTCAGTTTTAGAGCCACAGGCCAAAAAAAAAAAAAAAAAAAGATATTAGAAACGGAGAAGCATGAAAGATGCATGGCATAAGTAAGAAGCAAAGCAGTTTTGTCATTTGTGCGCCTTTCGGCGACTCTGTCTGATCACGTTGTTTATTAATTACTTAGCTGTTAGATGCTGTTGCAGTTACATGATAATTTTCTCTCTTGTTTATTTTATTATTATTATTTTTTTAACGAAAACAAAAAGATAAAAGAGAATTCTATACTAAGAAATGTATGTGTGTATATGTGTATATATATATGTGACAGATATTTATCCAATCACATCATAAAATTGTGACTAAAGGTTCAAAATTATGCAGCATTGTTGAGTTCTTCATTCACGTTGTACCATTAAAGTCTTCCAAAAAGAAGTGTCCTCTGCGTGTTTTTGTTCGAGGACCTTTTTCCGTTTTTCGTTTTTCCTTTGTGAACATGATGGCGGTGACGCAGGACCAGAGTGCTTCTTACATTCATATATGTATGCTTATATTTATGTGTTTAAGCACGCCTTATCCTTTGATTTGCATAATTTGGTTGACTAATTAACCCTTACTATTCTGTCATCATCAACTTTTAATACATATTTCTTTTCCGGGTTATTTTGAGCTGCAACACAACATAACATTAACAAGAGGAGGGAAAAAAAAAAAAAGTCTCCTCTAGCCATCACACCTGATTAGTATTGCGCGTAATCATATATTTCTTGGCATTATTCTTATTTGAGTTCTGTAATCGATAATCTTGATTAGTAGTAGTTCGACCGTCCACCCTGATAACCCTTTCTTACTTTCACTTTTTACTGTCTTTTTAATCACCTTTTTTATTTTCATCTGCTTGGAAATTGCATAAGCTAGCTACTTTTTTAAGAAATACCGTCTTTTGCTTGATCAATTTTACCTCTAGATTTTACTGGTATGAGTCACAAGAAAGATTCTCCACTGTAACCGGTATTTACCAATCATGGTCAACACGTTCTCCTTATAATTAAATGATACACATCTCGTTTTATAATACACTATTTCAATGTTTGGAATGTTAGAATAAACAATTAGTATAAAGACAAAAGAAAACCACCTCAGAAATGTCTCATCCATTCAAATTTGCTTTCCACGGTGTAATGATATTGATGCTATACAAACACCCAAATAATGTTGTATTTCAAAACAATCCCTGCTCAAAAAAAGAAACAAAGTGGCAAAATAATGTGACAAAACAGTATATAAGTTTCTTATCTGTAGAGCCAGAAATTTAAATAAGTAAAACTCTCTATTCATCCACACTGGGCTGTAAGGAATGTCAACATTCTAGGACTTCCTATTTGCATCAAGCTCCCATACTGGTAACGTATGCATTTCCGATCATTAAATTGGATTAAAACGATAATAAAATAATAAAATATTTATAAAATGTACAATTTCTAATACAAGACATACAATTTCTAATACAAATGGAATGGTTTCATGTTATGTAGAAATCTCCCACCTTCTAAGTTGACTATATTGATTCTATATCTTCAGTTTTTCAGAAACTGCCAACGTTAAGAACACTATCTGGGATTCCTTTCTTAAGAATCGGCTGTTTCTCCGTGTCGGTTGATTTTCCTTTTCAGCTTCCATCAGGCATGAAATTCTGATTTTACCCGTTTGTGACCATATACACTTCATTCCAGAACATAAAGTTCATCGGATCTTAGAAAGTATTATTCTTTCCGTATGTGATTGTGCTCAAAACACTTTTCTGACTTTTTATTTTCTTTTTTTAAATTAGATAGTTACATAAACATACGCAAGGGGAAAACAATTAAAAAAAAAGTAATATGCCCGTTGGTCCACTCGTGTATAATTTGAATAAAAATATTATTAAAACATCATATGCGGATTTGCTTTTGGATAAATTCTTGATACATCAAACACGAAGCATTAAAACGGAGATGGCTTTACTCTTTAGAAGGTCTTAAACTTCAGGAACTTGAAAAGAGTGGAAGAACTGCAAAAAAATATTGCACATCTTATTTACTTACACCATACATAAAAAAGGGCAGCGAAAAAGAAAATTAAAAAAAAAAACCCGATTCCTCGGGTCTTCACAACCGTGTTACAGGTTCACCAAAGTAGGCTTTTTTTTTTTTTACACTTTTTTTTAATTATACCATATAACGCAGCGAATGTCAGTGTGCATCAAATTTATATCATTATTTACTAAAACAGTGTTCGTTTATCCACAAAACCATCATGCTCACATGAAACTAGATCCAAGTGAGCAAGGATTTGTTATTACCCACATAAAGATTAGCTTAGTTTAACTCGGTAGACCAGAAAACGGCAACACATATACGAAGCTTAGGGAGTAGGAACGTTTTCCTTGGCAAGAGGGGCAATCTCTTCCCCTTCAATGCCTGGTTGACTTCCAGCAACTTCAAGGTCCAACAGCAGCTTTTCCCATAGTTTAGCAGGCCCCTGCATTAATCCGACCACATTTCGTAAACAAAGGAAACGTACATGCGCTTCAAATTACTTTGTAACTCAAACAATGCTGTGAACATGGTCTGCAAGTAATAAGCGACTAATCGTTTTTCAATCTAACCTTCCATGAGAGATCCTGTGCCATGCAGTTTTTCATCATCTCTTTCTGAACAGGAGTACCATATGTTGCAAGAGCTCCCTTGACGGTAGTTGCCACAGCAGTCACATCAACTGGATCAATTATCTCACACTGGAAAGCATTACAAGGTCATGGCTCGTTACTTCAAGATAAATAGTAACAACGCATCTATTCTCTCTCTCTCTCTCTCTCTCTCTCTCTGTGGTGCTAATTAGCAGAGTCATCAACTTACTTTGACGTTAAAGCGTCCCATATGGAATCCTGTAAAACCTTCCTTGACAGTGTCGACAAGTCCTCCAGTTGAGGCTGTGCAAGATATCTGTGTCGAAAAGGCATTCAATTGTTCCATCATACATCCAAGACCAACGGAGTAAGTGGTAGTTAACCTTGTGGGTGTAAAAAGAAAGTCTAGAGCCAGTCTAGAACCTTACCGTCGCATATCTCATAGCCTGCAGCTGAATGAGACCACATGGTTCGAATCTACTAGGGATCACGATATAATCAGACCCTGCCAGCATCACGTGAGCTAAGGGGGTGTTGAACTTTACTATGGCTCTAACCTTTTCAGAATATTTTTTCTCAAGGTCTTCGATCATCGTTTCAAGGTACTTCTTGCCAGTTCCCTAGTAAAAATATCCAAACAAGAAAATCAACCTATATTTAACCACGGTAAACATGATATATATATATATATAGATGTGTGTGTGTGTGTGTGTGTGTGTGTGTGTGTGTGCGCGCGCGCGTGCGTGTGAGAAAAGAAACCATTTGTGAGATTCATACAAGGATTATTATTTGAACGTTCTCATCAATGATCTGTGGAATAGCAGCTGCCAAAATGTCTGGACCTTTCTGTTCCTCCAGTCTACCAAGGAAACAGATCACAGGGATGGTCCTATCAACGGGCAGACCAACTTCGGCTTGAAGGGCTTCCTTCAACACAGGTTTTGCATCCATAACCTGAAATTCAATTATAGTAAGTAAATCCCACTCCTCGTACTTGTTGACAGCGATAAAACTCAAATAGAAGTAACTTACAGTTGTGCTATCATATTTGACGCTGAGGTATTTGTCGGTGGCCGGATCCCAATCAAGCACGTCCATGCCATTTACAATACCAGTGATGCCAGTCTTACGAATGAAGTTGTCCAACTCACAACCTCTGTCCTCTCCTGAAACAAGTTCTTGGGCATAGTATGGGCTCACGGTTACAACCCTGTGCGATTCCAAAATTCCAGCCTTCATCCAATTGATCTTCCTTCCCTTCACAGGTTTGTCATACCTGCAAAATAAACGTGATCAGATGCTCGGATATGGAAATAATTTGTAAATTGCAGAAGACCATAGCAGGCCCTCATTTTAGCTTGAAATAATTCTAATATAGTATTCATACCCATCAATAAAGTCGAAAGAACTCTTGAATCGATCAGGCAAATTGAGAAGTTTAAAGTCGCCGAATGCAAATCTTCCTTGGTAGGATATGTTGTGGATACAAAATGCAACCTGCCACCATATATACCAGCACAAATTCGGTTTCATGCAATAATCTTCCCGATTAGCGCGAACTTCTAGTGATTAATCTTCATATCAAGTTAATTACCTTAGCAGCTATGTAAATCCCCAAAGGTTGGTATATGGATTTCAAGTAGCACGGTAGAAGAGCAGTGTGCCAGTCGTTGGCTACGAATACGATATTCTCCCCTGTATAGAGGAAGGAAAGCATTCACCCTTAGTAATTATTTTTTCTCTCTAAAAATTTTGTGCTTGAGAAAGAGAGAGAGATCCATACCATAAGTTCCGGAGTAATACTTATTGCTGTTCAAGTTTAGAACCCTTGGCGCCTCTAAAGCCGCCTGAAAATTTGCAAAAATCGAAATAAAATTGACATCAGAATCAACCAGAACACTTGTTTTTATGTTTATTAGCCATGTGATAATTCCTTTCCAAAAAATTCTAGGTAATAAATTTTACTATCCAGTATCACAACACGGTAGCTTACCAGGCAGAACAAGCTGAAGCGCAACTGGTTGTCTTTGTAATCCACTCCTGTCTTTGGACCATAGACTTTAGAACCAGTTTTGCCCCAAACCTGTGTTAACTCGAAACTTTTAGAACATAACCATAATTAGCCTCAACGCCAAAAATAAACGTTGACAAAGAAAGACAAATCTCAAACCTTCTCGAGGAACCACGGGTGATCCACAAACACACGGTCAACTCCTCGCTTGTAGCAGTGGAAGAAGCGAACGGTTTCAACTACACCACCAACTTTAATCTGCGTTTCGAAAGCCATTTCATTAAAGTCACATTCCCACATCACACTTCACACAAAACAGAGATTTTAGTTACTGCAAAAAATAAGAACATACATCAACTAGAACGGAAGTGTCCCACGCATCCTTGTACTGATCATACCGCGGCGAAATGGTCATAACCCGGTGTCCATTAGCCTAAACATGTAAAAAAAAAGGCAAATTAGACCAATCCAATATGGCAAATGACAAGAGTTTGCTCAACAAAAGAGTCCAACTCACAGCCAGTGCCGGGGGCAATCCTCCAAGGACATCACCAAGTCCACCGGTTTTGCTCCACGGACCGCACTCGGCCGAAACGAAGACAATCGACATCCCATGTCCGCAGATAATCTGGCCGGGATTCCTGTCGGCTTGCGGTTCGTTAACCTTCCGGACGGCTTGCCTGGCAACGGCTTTGGGAGACTTGATCCTCAGCTTGTCCAAGTTGTTGAGAGATCTCAAGCCATTGTGAGTCATGGCTTGGTTCTTGTGGGTGATTTGGGCCAAACTGGATTTAGTCTCAGACCCAGAAGCTCCATGGCTGGAACTCACTGACACAAAGTGTGAGGCGGTGACGGTGGCCATCTATTCAACCCCAAATTCTGCAGCAACAACAACAACAACAACAAGATCAAAACATTAATTTACCCAAAAACAAAAACAGAAACCAAAACAAAACCAACACAACAAAAAAAGAAACAAACAAACAAAACTCCAGAGTCCGATGATTGATGACAAATTAAACAAACTAAAATCTGCACTGAAAGTGTGAGACTTTAGTCAAGGAAAGAGAGACAATCTTGAGTTAAGCGGAGAATTTAATCTAATCAAGATTTCAAGAGAAAAACAGAAATCCGAAAACTCAAAATTTTCCGAGAAAGAAAAATCATTCAAACACAAAATACGAACTTTTTATCATCCCCATCATAAACACAATTGCAACAAAACAAAGTTTATCTCTCAGTAAATCAAACAACAAAAAAACTCAAAAAATAAAAACAAAAAAAATAAAAAATAAAAACAAAAGAAAGAAAGAAAATGAGAGAAGTTAAACTTTACGAAGAACGAGAAACTCTCTCGAGTCTTGAAGTTGGAGAGTGAGCGAGGGGAAGTTTGTTGGCTCTGCTGACAGTGTTTATAACAAAGAATGATCCCAGGTGGGGAGTGTCACCTTGCATTTGCATGCTCGCCTAGATCTGCGCGCTCGACACGTGTCGACTCGTTAGTGGCTTTGCTCCAGGAGCCTAGTGCTCTTGCGGTGGAAAAATCACGTGCGTGGACCCCGCATGTCCCACGTGGCATCCGGATCGGCCGGATCTGGGAATATGCGTGGCAACCTACGGTCACAGATCGTTTCAGTTTTTACTTTTTTCTTTCTTTTTTTTTTTGGTCACGTGTGCCTTGTGAGAAGAAAAAGGTGGACTGTTTTTATTGCCTCTTTCCCAGTTTGAAAGCTTCTGCTTCGATCTTTTGTTTTTCTCTCTTTCTTTGCCTTGTTTTTCTCTTTCCGTTTAAGAGTCAAGTGGCGGAAACGACGTCGGTTCAGGTTCGTGGCTGGGGGGAGAGACGACAAGGGTCCCACCGGAGGAAGCAGACAAACGACAATAAACCTTGAAAACTTGGGTTGGTGAAGAGAAGACAGCTTTCATTTGAGATTATCATATATATATATATGTATTTTTATTTTCTAAATAAATAATTATTAAAATGAGTGCATGTGGAGAGGAAATTGACGGTGGAGAAGAGAGAGCCGTCGCTGTCTTGGAGTGGGCAAAATTGGGAAGGGGAAATTTTCGAAAGGACATGTGGGTGCAAGTGAGGAAGATATTTTTGCAGAGTGAATTCCGACCGTAGACTCGTTGAACGATGCGTGATCGTCAAATGATTCAAATCACGAAGCTTTGGTTTGCTTACAGTACGCCAGCTACAATTTGATCGAACACCTTCTGTGGTGTTCTAAAATTCACAACTTTTCTTCATTTTCTTTTTGATTAATAAACTGTAGATTTAAAAATTTATGTGTATAAACAGTCTCTTATAATTTATGTGTAACATCATTTAAAATAATTAGTTCAAGTAATGTACAGCAACAAATATATTAAACATCAATTCATTTGATTTTATGTTTTAATATGATGTAATTTACGAATTAAGCTAAATTAATCAAATTAGTTATAATTTAGTTTAGTTTAATATGATTTATTTTTATTAATTTTTATCTTAATTTTCACTATTTTAGTATAATTTTTAATTAAAATTAACTCAACTTTCATCATTTTTAATACAAGTCAAACTAAACTAAGTTAAAATGAAATAGCCAACTTACCTTAACTTGTAAGTTAAATCAAACTAAAACATTAAACTGAATGCACGTTAACAATCTTAGCGTTTCACACTATTATAACTGCCAAACTTTAATATATACATATATAATAAAGGACATTTAGATAATATATCATATTTTCATTGCATGTTAATGAAATACATTGAATACAATATATGTTTAGATGAAAAGTATTTGCATTGCATTCAAAATGTTTATTTGAATGAAAAGTATTTGAATTGTATTACATGTAATGTGATTAATAAAAATGAATAGAAAAAGAAAGAGAAAAAAAGAGTATATAATGTGATTAATAAAAATAATAAAAAAAGAATTATAAATAATAATTGTATTAAATTTAAATTATGATGTGATTGATGTATAAATATAATAATTTTACATCTTAATAAAAATTATATTGTGTTTAAAAATAATACAAACGTAATATAAATGTCAACCCTTCTCATAATATTTAAGTGTCGTTTGGTAAAAAAATTATATTTTAATTTTATTCAAATGTAATATAATTTTATATCAAACACAAATTTTCAACAGTGCTACAAAAAAATTACTATTTAAAAGTTTTTTAAAACAATCACATCAATTTTTTAATTCTACTATTTATCTCTACTTTTACCAATTACATCAACTTTTCAACTCTAAAATACTTTTCATCCAAACACATGTTTCATTCAAATACAAAACAAATACTTTTCACTAAATACAATATTTAAAAAATAAATTTCATTCAAATACAATCAAAATACAATACGTTTACCAAACCTACCTTTAAATTCTAAATGCATACTAGCTATCCATATACATGTATTTATTGCAGAATGTACTATTATATTCAAGGCTGCATTGCAGAATGTACTATTATATTCAAGGCTGCTAGGTTTGCGATTTTTATGGCCACACGAGAGCCAGGAGATACGTGTGTACTCGGTCATTATTTTTCTCAATAAGCTACAAATAATTCGTTTTTTCCATGACCAAAAGTAAGCCGATCCAAATGTTATTGACCTAATACAGCCCAAAAACAAAAAAAAAAAAAAAAAAAATAGCGTTTGTTTTTATTCTTGAAAATGATTTTTCATTTTCAAAAATACAGAAAATGAAAACGATTTCAAAATAGCGTTTGTTTATTTAACGTTTTCAAAACCGTTTCGAAAACACCGTTTTCAATTATGTTGTGCGTGTTTGGTTTTGTTTCCAAAACAGATTTCACGATTCCCTAGAAAATCGATTTCAAAATCGATGTGAAATTGTGTTTGATTTGGATTGTTTTTGAAAACAAATTTCAAAACGAATCCAAAATCTCCTTTGCTCTCAACGTAAAATTGAAAACGACTAAAAGTCGTTTTCTCTGATTTCATTTTTCCCATTTCTCCCATTTCTCTGATTTAATTATTATGGTTAATTAAGATTTAATTGATATAGTAATTACTTAAATATTATGGTTATTAATTTTTAATTCATTTTTCAATTAAAAATTTTTATTAATTTTTAATTTTTTGTATTCATAATAAATTTTTTTTAAATTAAACATAAATATGTTTTTATAAAATACTTATAAAATGATTGGTTTTCAAAAATATAACCAAACACAGTTTCACTTTTTTGTTTCTCAAAACATACACTCAGAAAATAAAACCAAACACAATTTCAAAAACGTTCTCAGAATTGTTTTCAAAACGATCTCAAATTCAGAAAATTTGAAAACATAACAGATTTCAAAAACAATACCAAACGCTACAAAAAACAAAAAATGCTATTTTTCCATATCTATTTGTCTGGAAGGAAAAAAGAATATCACGATTCACGGTAATAAACTTGGAGGGACTATAATTTTCCTTATCGGGTTTCATTTTCGTCTGCCTATCTGTGACACAGCCAATTCAGCAGCAAAGCCTGGTAGGGGCCTCATCCACTTTATATCCTTTCCTCTATTTGTGTGTGTGTGTGTATAAAATAGACGCACGTTATAATTAGTGGCCAATCTAATATAAAAAAAATAAATAAGTAAACTATACTTGACTTTAAAGTCTGTGAGACTGTGCAAATCAATTTTGCATGTTATTATATGTGGCAAGCTCTTATCATAATCATGTCATAGTTGCGTATAAAGTCATTTGAATGAACATGATGATAATACTTTAATCTTAGTATCACTAGCACAAGTAAGATCTTTAGCAATGACAAATTAGCCACAACAAACGATTTTTATCATAGTTAAAATCTATTTTTTTACGATAAGAAGTCATTACAAAAAACTTAAAACTTATTTACTTTAAATCTATCGTTGCAATTATTATTAACGATCACATGACGTCGCATTTGCTAGATTTTTTTGCGATGACATTATGTAAGAATTTGACCGTGCATATTTACGGGAGTATGTCGCTGTAAATATGGTGTTGTCATCAAAACTAATTTGGTTCAAGCAAGTTTGGCACCAATGACAAGTAATTGCGACGACAAAGTCATTGCAAATGATATTAGATTATAGTTGACATTGATGAGTAAAATTTATTTAATTTGGGGTTTTTTTTTTGACGAGAAATTTTAATTTTTCACAAAACTTATTGCAAAAAGACTGTTCCAAAAATTTCTCAAAATGGTTTTTTTTTTTTCTAGTTTCCAATTAATTTTTGGTAAAGGTTATTTGCGGCGACATCTAAAAATGTCATTGCTAATGATATTTCTAGATCATTTGAATAATTTTTTTTTTGGAACAATCTTACCTTCCGTCTGTTTGACACGTTCAAATTTAAAAAATGAAAAATTTTTCATTTCAAAAAAAATGAACATTCCTAAATTTCCGTATCTGAACATACAACATTTTTCATTTTTGAAAAATGAAAAAAGAGATCTCTAGAAACAAAAAGTTTTCATCCACCCAAACAACTTTTCATTTTTTAAAAAAATTCCAAACAACTTTTTATTTTTCATATCTAAAAATTTTTCATTTTCCAAAAACAAACACTCCATCCAAACGGACCCTTAATAAATTGGAATAAGACAACATCCTTTTGAACAACGTTTACAATGATTGTTGAGCATTTACGATGATAAAATGTCGTTACAAAAGGTCAGGGTATAAACCCAAAAATGGACCCTCTTTCTTCATTTTCTGGTTTTTCCTCCGCTTCTCTCCATCTTTTATCTCTTGGCCTTTCACCGTCTATTCGCCCTAATCATTCCAAAAGTCTCTCAAATTTTAATAAACCCTTCCCAAATTCTTTCCCTCTCTTCAATCACAGTTTCTACAACCAAAAGTCCCCAAAATTTTTACCCCTAATAATTTTTCACAAAAACTCTGTTTTGCCGCTGCTGTCGTCCCCTTCCTCTGCCATCACAAACCTGCCAAACTCCCCCTAAAGTTTCCAACCCCGGATTTTTGTGTGTTTTGGAGTTATAAATATTTGTTATTTAAATTTTTTTTATTTATTTAGATGATGTTGATTAAATGGAATTTATAATGGAATGGGTGGTATGAGATTGAAAGTTGTGATTTTATGAGTGTTTGTGGTTAGTAATTGATAATTGTTGAAATGGGATTGATAATTGTTGGTATGGCATTGATAATTGTTAGTAATTGTGGTTAAAATTTAAAATTAAATTGTTATATTGTTTTGTTTGGTAATTGTTTGATTGACAATATTTAAGTGTTAATTGTTTAGTGATTTTTTTGATGGTTAGTTGTTGATAGTTATGGATTTTTTAACTTGGTAACATAATTAGAATATGTGAGAGTTATGTTAAAAGTTTTAATGTACGAGTTAGATAATCAAAGTAATATAATGCACTGTTGGAAATAAAAAATATTTATAATGAAGAATATTAATTAAAATATTTAATAAAAACAATTAATGAGTAAAAAAATATAACAGATTCATAAAGCTTAAAATATTTCTATAATCAAAATATAATTTAGTACTTTAGATAAAAACGAATTTAATTAAAAACAAAAAAGAAATGATTATGATTAATATTTATTTAATAAAAATACTAATAAAAATTAACAATTATAAATCATTATATTCTTTATTTATATTAAAAATTAATATTAATTAATAAATATGAATTAATAAATAATATACTTATATTCTTTATTGAAATTAAAAATTATTATTAATTAAAAACATATGAATTAATAATTACATTTCTTTATATTGTTTATTGAAATTAAAAATTAATATTAATTAAAAAATATGGATTAATAAACAATATACTTATATTCTTTATTGAAATTAAAAATATATTTGAATTATAAATTCATTATATTCTTTATTAAAATTAAAAAATTAATATTTTTTAAAAAAATAAAAAAAAGTGTTAAAATTAGCATAAAATTTGATAAGTTTGCATAAAAATTGAAAAAATCTACTTTTTTTCTCATAGACTATGATATGTGACTGGATAGTCACAAAAACAATATATGTGGTGATGACTTTATGTTTTGCATTTAGCACATAAATGCATGAATTGACCTTAGACCCATTCGAGGATTGGTACATAGTAACTGATGCTTTAATTGTCTCGTTTGGACAGGTTGATATTGTAATTCACGTGTTAGTAGAGGTTTCGGTACATTTTCCTTTGTTCTTTGGGCGTGTCTCTAATAGCACACTTAGGAAATTGAAGGGAAATGTTGCCGAAACTAATTTTAATTTGTTAACAGGCATTTATGTTTAGTCTAGTCATTATTTATGTTGGCTTTTCAAAAGGAACGTAACTTTGACTCCATCCTTCTAGATTTCCATTACTCTGTGAGTCAGATATGCTACAACCTAATTACAAATTTGTTAAATTTATTAAGTTAGTATATTATAATCAGTAAATATGATAGTAAATTAATTTTAATCTGTGTTTACAGCACCAGATGTCGTACCTCGTGGACGTAGAGGTCAAAGAAAAGCAAAGGGTCATGAGATCGTCGTAAAGGTGTTGAGGGATGAAAAGATTGCCCTCATATTTGACAAGACCGGAGGTACTTATAAGGCACTTGGTCAGTACGAACCCTTGTTTAATAGTGCGATCGGCATTCAACTAGGGATAAATGTAAGTCGTCTCACGATACTTGGACAGATGTAGACCCCCAGTATAAGAAAGACATCTAGGAGCGCATATTGGTATCATTCAACTTTATTGGTATTCAATATTTTTTTTCTAAATTTAAGCATAATAAAACCAGTTAACATATTGACTGTATTGTAGGATTGATTTATCCTTAAAAACGACTGGAGGACGGTATCTTCCATTCTGTAGTTGATATGGAGGTTGCTAAATGCTACAGTGACTAGAAGAATGACCTCCACAACGTAGTTGATATGAAGGTTGCTAAATGCTACAGCGACTAGAAGAATGACCTCCACAACCACTTCAAAGCTTTTAATGGGGCAGTAAATAAGAAAACATTTAGAGTCAACCCTTCGAAGAACCTCAAGAATCAATATCACTTGAGTCCTTGCTGCGATAGATTTATGTCTGACAAGTTTCATGTAATTATAAATCTGCTATGTTGGTGATTTATTATATATAAAAATTTCAATTTTACTAATGTTAAATATAATCATAAATAGAAAAAGTCAAACATAAAGAAAAAAATCATAGCAACTAGAAGTGGTCGAGTTTACATGATCTGGTGTCGTACTTCTAGCTTTACAACAAGAAGGTTAGTGTTTTTTTTTTTTTTTAGTGGCTTATTAGATACAAAAGTTAACTTAGATAATTGATTAGGCTATTTAAACACATTCAAATTGTTGGACAGACTAACATAGGGCCTTCACAACCAATGTCCGCCATAGACAACTAGGACGACATGCATCATCACAGGGATACTTGGTTTAACCCTCAAGTTAAGCATACTTTTGTAAGTAATTTTATCATTTTAATTATATATCTTTCTTTATTCAAATTATATTGTGTATTTATAATATGCGTTTAATTTTATTTGTATAGCATCTAATGGAGGGGGAAAGAGAAATTTAAAAGATATAGTCTACTTTCAGTTCATCTACACCTGCGGTGAATGAGGGAATTATAGAGTAGGTTATCGGTACACATAGAGGAGACAAGATTGGAGTAAACCTCATACTTCTACAAAGGATTCACCATGACGCTGCTATGTCCTCTAGCTCCCAATCAGAAGGACCATCTTTGGCTCATGTTGACTTACACGTGGAAGAATATTTGTGAAGATCATACAAGAGCCATAAGATAAAAAATGAGTTAATGGCTTAGTTGCACTAGAACATCCAGTTCCCACCAATTACTCGTCTTGAGCCTGATATCCTTCTAAGTCCTCCGCCTCCTCCAAATACTATCGATAACGATGATGACGACTCTAGTGATACTGTCAATTTAAGAGATTAGACTGTAGTTTGTTTTTTTATGTAGATTGTTTTATATTTTTACACTATATCTACATTATAATATTTGGTTTTTTATTTTAATATTAATTTATTTTTATTATTATAATTCAATTATTTCTATTTAATTTTTAATTTAAATATACATTTAAAAAATCTATTATTAAAAATAACAAAATAAAAATCATTACAAATAAATTTGTTTTAATATTATTAATATTATAAACAATTTTTTTGTGGTGACACTAATAATAACATAAACTAAATATATTTGTGATAGCAGTTTTAAAAATGTCATTACAAAAATTATTACCATGTTAACATTATTTGTGATGACATTTTTTAAATAATGTCATTGCTAAAAATTGATATCGTGTCATCCTAAAGAAACTTTAAACGAAATAATTATAGCGACTCTTTAACAATGACAATTTATTATAATTGTAACAACAGATAGTTGCGACAACATGTAATTACAAAAAAAATTTGCGAGAACTTTTTATCAATGTAAAAAACCCTCTTTGTAATAGTGTGTTTTATAAAAAATTAAACATCAACGTGTCTTTATAAACATGTTGTGTATTATATTTTTTTTTTCAATTTATTTTCATCAAATTATGTTAAACCCAAACAATTCTTTATAGTGATCAAATCACTCTTTTCATTCTTACTTTGCAAGTACCACAATCTCATGTTATCATAATCAATAATACATAACAAATCGTCTATTTTACCTAATAAATTAAACGTTAGTTGTTATTATAACTACAATAACGTTATCATAAATGACACTGAGTAAAGTAATATAGACTTTCAATAATAACCTGACGGATCGTCATATACCAGAGAGAAAAAGAGGGGACAGATTACAAGGCCTGGTTACGAGGCCTGGTTACTGTCACAAACAAATTTGTTGCGTACGCTTTATCATTGTTACAGGGCCCAAGTAGGTGAAAGACTACGTAGGCGACGACCAAGTATTGCCTCTAGTCAACGTCAATACTTTTATAAATATAGGATATAATTGATTGCTTTTTGATGAAGGAGTATAATTTAGAACTGCAATAGGTGTTTATTGAAGCTTCTCTTTGATCATCCAATCCAGCTCTCATTGATCCTCACTCTTCATGGCTTTTGCAGCAGCTCTTCTACGAGCAGTAGTGTTGTGTGTTTTTGTATTCTCGTCCATCATCAATGCAGAAACTCTAACAAACCAGTCCAATGCCAAAATCATTTCACTGGGTTCCTCATTGTCCCCCAGTAATACTAACACAACCTCTCCTCAACATTGGCTCTCGCCTTCCGGCATCTTTGCCTTCGGTTTCTACCCGCTGCAGCGCAACAACAATGGCTTTGCTATCGGGATTCGGATGCTCACTCTTCCCGATGAAGTAATTGTTTGGACTGCAAATAGAGATGGCCCGCCTTTCTCTTCAAATTCTACGCTAGAGTTAACAAGACAAGGTTTGCTTCTTCGAACTCAGGATGAGCAGTGGAAATTCAAAGAGGAAAGTTTGATTGATTTTGATTATCCGGCTAAAATAACTTCAGCTGCTCTGTATGATTCTGGGAATTTTGTGCTCTTGGGTAACAACTCTAAAGTTATCTGGGACAGCTTTAGTTTTCCGACAGACACAATTTTAGGAGGTCAATGTTTTACTTATGGAAATGAGTTGGTGTCTGTCGGTAGAGGATATCGCCTCAGTTGGCGAAGGGATGGCACCGTCGTGTCGTATGCTCCACACAGCTCCAGTAGACCGGAAAATGCTTATTGGAATTCAGGATTTCATTACACTGAAGATCTATGTCTTAGCAACACAGGGATTCTCTATTTCCCTGATAGACAAAGGACTCGGATTTCCAAGTTAAAAATTTTGGCAAATGGTACGATTGAATATAATCCAAGCAAACGTCGTGATGCCACAATTGTCTATCGCGCAAAACTTGATGCTGATGGAATTTTCAGACTGTATTCACACCACATCTTGAGCAATAAAACTTCAAGTGTATCCACAAGGTGGTCGAATTTGCCGAACCAATGTGATGTCAAAGGTTTTTGCGGCCGTAACAGTTATTGCTTCGGAGAGGGTGGAGAAGCAGGGTGTTTTTGTTACCCTGGATTTGTGTTCATCGACGCCAGTACTAAAAGTCAAGGTTGCTATCAGAATTTCAGTGAAGATAGCTGCAGATCATCAGTCAAGGAAGAGCACCTTGGATTAAGGTACAATATCTCAACTGTAGAAAACATGTGGTGGGAAGATCATCCTTATTCAGTTACGTCGATGCAGAAGAAGGAATTATGTAGCAAGTCTTGCCTAGAAGATTGCAACTGTTGGGCTACGCTGTATTTTAGTCCTAATTGCAGTAAGTATAGGCTCCCACTTAGATATGGTAAAAGATATCGTAACATATCAGCTACAGCTTTCTTCAAGGTGGTTTCAGGAGAGATCGAAGTTCAAAAACATGATGTCGCCTCACGTCCCAAAAATCAGCCAGACAATAATGAAGGCAAGAGCAATCTAGTATTTGTTCTTGCGTTCTGTTTGGGCTCGGTTGCTTGCATTTGTTTTGTCTTTGCAGCTTCTAGTTTTGCCATTTACAGGCATAAAGTTTTTAGGTACAAGAGGCTATTTGAAAATGCAAATGTTAGTTTTGCTCAAGATTATAGTTTGCAACCCTTTTCTTACGACGAGCTTGAGAGAGCTACAGATGGCTTCAGGGAAGTACTAGGGAGGGGTTCTTTTGGAGCAGTCTACAAAGGAACTTTTTCGGGGGGCAAAAAATTTATCGCCGTGAAGAGACTAGAGAAAGTTGTCGAAGAAGGGATTAGAGAATTTCGAGCTGAAATGATAACGATTGGACGGACTCACCACAGAAACTTGGTTCAGTTGCTTGGCTATTGTATGGAGGGATCTAAAAAGCTTCTTGTTTATGAATTCATGAGCAATGGCTCACTTGCCGATCTTCTTTTTAAGGCCAGCAAGCGCGCTGCTTGGAAAGAGAGGGTACGATTTGCGTTAGATGTGGCAAGAGGTCTCTTTTATCTTCATGAAGAGTGCGGAGTTCATATCATCCACTGCAATTTAAAGCCCCAAAACATACTGCTAGATGATACTTTGACTGCTAAGATCTCTGATTTTGGTTTTGCAAGGCTATTGATGCCGACGAAAACAAAGGCGCCTATGGGGGTTGAAGAGAGCACAAGATCGTACTTTGCTCCCGAGTGGCAGAAGAATGCTTTGATATCTGTTAAGTCCGACGTCTATAGCTTTGGAATTGTGCTTCTTGAAATTATCTGTTGTAGAAGAAGCATAGATGTTAAAGTTTCATCACCAGATGAGATTGCTCTCTCTAATTGGGTATGTGATTGCTTTATGGCTGGAGATTTGAATAAGCTTGTGGAACTAGATGAAGATGTAAGCATGAGGACACTAGAAAGAATGGTGAAAGTGAGCATGTGGTGCACTCAAGATGATCCAGATTTACGTCCCTCGATGAAGAACGTAATCTTGATGTTGGAAGGCACAATGGACGTTCCTCTTCCTCCAGCTCCAAAGTTTCCCTCTGATCGTTAGTGATAATTTCTTAGCTATTTTCAGTTTTCACAGAAATGTGTGTATGCATAAGTAATGTTTATGTATGACTTCGTGCAAGCTTTATTTCAGTTTTTATCTACATGTCTGTGTGTTACAAGTAGTTGCGTTTGACAAGCATGTTTAGAGCTTTGTAAGTTCTTATATGTCTGCATGTCCAAGTATGTAATAAATGGTATGCCAACGACTACATGTAACCTCCGCTTTATGTATGCCTGATTTTGCACCAAAATCTCACAGTAAATTGCAGTGAACTGCTCTAATTCATATACAAGTCAAAAATACCAAACTCTCCGATTACTAAACCGAGAACGAAATAAAATACACGTATTGAATACAATAGCAAAATCGAATTGTCAGTGAGGAACTACTTCCTCAAACCCAAGTCACTTCATCTCACTAAGACTTGATTTGTTATAAACTCTATTAAAGTATATCAAAATTTTTGTAATTAACATCAGCCAAAATTAATTTCCAAATTATTCATAAACACTGACAACAATTAAACATAAAGAACTTCATAATAAAATTTCCAACTAACCATAACTGCGTTAGTTGCTCACCAGAAAAAGTAAAAGGACGTACAACCACGACGGTAATAACCCTTTTTTTTTTCCTTGTCATTAGATAAAACCCCTATTCCTTTCTCATACACTTGCATGCCCTTCACGGCAAAGACTTTATGGAGTTGTCCCTGCGTCTGCGTTGGGGTACGACTTCGTCTCTTTGTAAAAGCGTCCACACGTCGACTTGATTTGGCAGATGTCAAAAAAAGTGATGACTAGCTAATGGTGAAGAGGACCGGCCTGTCGTCGTATGAATACTTTTTTTTTTAAATTATTTTTATTAAGACGTTTATTTCGTTTATATTATAATTAAATGTAATGTATTAAATATAATATATTTTTATATAAAAAAATTATTTATATGATATTTAAATATATTATTTATTTGAATGAAAAGTATTTGAATTGTATTATATGTAATGTGATTGATAAAAATAGAGAAAAAAAAGAAGAGAGAAAGAGAGTATATGATATGATTGGTAAAAGTAGTAGATAAATAAAATAGTAAATAGTATTTATATTAGATTTAAAATGTAATATGATTTGATTTTGAACGTAATACTTTTGTATTTAAATAAAAATTATATTGTGTTTAAAAATAATGTAAATAAAATATCTTAAACAAACAAGGCATAAGTAGTAATCACTGAGGAGACTAACCCCACCCGCCATATTAATGATGAGGGCCCAAAACGCATTATATCTCTCGAGTGCATACGATAGTCGTGAGAAATTGTGAGGAAGGCATTCCAATTGTCTACAAAGATATTTTCTAGCAGAAAATCCGGCAAATTCAACTACCATCGGGAAGCAACAACAAATTTTATGACGACTAGCAAGTTGGTGGGTTTTGTGACAATTACTCCAAATATCTGTCAAGTGAGCTTAAAAGATTCAAATTACCTAACTATCTTAGAGAATCTTGTTTACACTCATTTGATCCTTGTAAAAAAGATACAAATTCAAGATTTAAAAAACATCTTTAAAATTCAAATAATATAATCTCTTTATAATCAATCGATCCAAATTAGGAGAACCTAACCTCTAAACAAGGTCAGACATTATTCACTAAGCATATGTTGTTCTTGCTACTATTTATATCATCAAGCATTATATGTAATATTCTTCTTGAATAGTGAAAAATCCTGAATACCATGTAGGACGTAATTTTCACATTGAAGACAAACTTGTATAAGTATTGTAACTTTTGTTTACCTTTTAAACTTTATTTTATCGCTCATTCATAATTTATATAGGAACGATGTCAGATAGGCCATTGATCTTATATAAGAATTGAGCCTAGATTTCCCCATCTACACTCTGCATGCATCATGAAAATACTTACTTTTAGTATGAATGCCACTTAATCCTTTTGCTTTGGTAAACCAGTTCCTAAATAAAAAAATTTTGGCAATCAATACTTCAAACTTCAAAATCCATTGCATAAATTATTATCTATTATACATATACCATGAACATGTCAATTTCCATTTAAAAAGTTGACAGAAATATCAAAAAGAAAACTAATGTAATAGATTTTGAAGTTCGTATTATTAATTGTCAAAATTTTTAGTTTAGAAACTAAACTAACAATCAAAAAAAGTTAGGAGTATTCATCATATAGGATCTGTCATATTTTAGATATATAATATCTGATTTAATTACAGGTTGGTTTTTGAAACTCTTATCCAATCTAATCCGTTAGAAATGTATCATTTAATTCAATCAAATCTATTTAAGATTGGTTTGACTTAGATTAGATTAATCAGATTGACATTTATTACATATCATTAAAATACTTAATTTTAAAATGAAACAAACAAAAATTATAGAGTATGTTAAGGTGTAACTTAGAAAAAGGATTAGAAAATTATGTTATAATATGTCAATTTTGAAAATTTTATTTTATATTTAAAAGTATAAAAAAAAATATAGACACTAATCTTTGGATTAATTTTATATATAAATATTATATATATTTTTTTCATATATAATATATATAAAAGATAGATTAAATTAAATTGAGTGTTTTTGAAAATCAAAAATACATCCAATCTAATTCAAGTCGGTTCTTTAGAATTGTCGTCAAAAATAAATAAAGATCATCTATCCATTAAAAATATATTGAATCGGTCGGTATAATAACCTCAAGGAAAACTCACAAGTTATTTAGGCAAAAAAGCCTAAAGAAAAGTGGTCAGGGAAGGCCATTGCTTTCTATAAAGCGAAACCTTTCACAACACGTAAGATGGGATCGCTTGCTTATCATCTCCATTCCCTTACCCTTTCCTTTTCCTTTTGGATGCAAATCCAAAATTGCAGTCACCTATTTCTTTGTACTAGCTACTTTGAAGACTTCTATGCATTGTACCCTAATTATTACAACTACTCTGAGAAGACATCACACTCGGTCAGTCAATGACTGGATTATAATATTAAAAAGTAAATTTATCTATAATGGAGAAAATGTTAAGAAAAATTTTTTAAAAAGTGTCTGAAAATAATCTTTAGTGGTGATCCAAACTGTCATTAGAGACTACATGCATTGCATTTTAAGACTTTTTTTTTTTTTTTAATGGAAGGAAGATGTAAATAACATTTGTCTAAAAAAAAATTATGACAAATAGTATATTTTAAAAATATGCTATTTATCCTAAATAATTTTAAGAAATGATTTATTTATTGTAATTTCTGTTTTTTATTAACAAAATTTATTATTCTATTTCATATATATATAAATATAATTTTTTTTTAAATTTATGATAGGAATTTGAACTCTACACGTTATGGTAGAATTCAGCATAAAATTATCACTATACCATATCTATAATTACATTCTATTTCATATATGTGTCCTATTTACTTTAAGAATGATGGTAATATAATCAAGTAAACAAAAGCACCAAGGCTAATGACACCTAAACCTTAAATTATACATGTGAGGGTTCATATGTGATATAAACTTATAAGGTAATAGTTTAATTAATACTCCATAATTTGTGAAATAAAGATGGACGTTTTGTTCTTATAAGATTGGAATGGATGTACCATTGTAATGGATAAACTTCCATTTGGGATCTAGTTATTTTCTTGGCTATCATAGTGGTTTTCCATGTGAAAATATTGAGGTATACCATATCTGGACATATCAAAAAGTGTAATTCTAAAACGCGTGATTGGAGGCATGATTTATAAATGATAATAACATTATTTTAAGATCGAAAATTGTAGTGAATAGTAATTTTACGAAACTAGAGGAAGTAAATAATAAGATTTCAAAAAATATAAAAAAAAATCAATATATAATAAATTTATTAAGTAAATAACTAATTTTCTAAAAATAATATTTTGTCCCCTATTTACTGCCCTTTTGGTAATCATTTTAATGTTATAGAAAAATTTAACAAAAGATGCACCTTAATATAGTTCGAGGGACAGCTAAAAGAGGACAAGAAATTTGCATTTGCTAGTTATTGATGCTAGCATCCACTTTTAAGACTTCTTTTTATTTATTTATTTATATATTTGTTGATAGATTGAAGACTTCTTTTTATCGAATCTTCAAAATTCTCCAAAAGACTTCACACTTGGTTAGTCAACGAATTTATCGTATCCTACCACATCTGGTCTAGAAAAGAAAATTCTCGTTTTATTTTCATGGACATTCTGCTAAATATTATTTTATTTTAAAAAAAAAAAAGTTCTAACTATTTTGTAGCCTAGGCTTAACTTGCAGCATTTTGATATTTTGCCCTTAGTTTGATAAGGTTTTTGTTTTTGTTCATGGCTTCACTACCCAATGTTTTCCTGGTGATAATACTTTCTTCCATCGTATGGACATTTCACATTGGTGAAGCAGCCAAGACTATTTCTAGCAACGCTAATATAAGGCCTGGTTCGTGGCTTTCCCCGACCGGTGACTCCTCTTGGTCTTCTCCTTCAGGAAACTTCGAATTTGGGTTTTATCGGCAAGGAAACGGCTTTTCCATTGGAATATGGCTCGTTGGTGGTGCTGAATCTGATGATGGTGAGAACACAGTGGTGTGGACAGCAAATAGAGATGACACTCCAGTCACTTCCAATGCAAACCTGATCTTCACTAGTTCCGGTAAGCTTCTCCTGAGAATTGAGCAAGGATACGAGAAGTTGATTGCTAATGTTACAGAATCAGCTTCCTCTGCTTGTATGCTCGATTCCGGCAACTTTGTTCTCTACAAAAATGATTCCGACATCATATGGCAGAGCTTCAATTATCCCATGGACACCATCTTGCAAGGTCAAGTACTGGCTACCGGAGGTCAATTGTTTTCGAGTGTATCTAAAACTAACCATTCAACAGGAAGGTTTCATCTCAAGATGCAGGAAGATGGTAGCCTTGTCTTGTACCCAGCAAACACTGAGGATTGGAGTCTAGATTCTTACTGGGCCACTGGTACCTGGAACCCTGTTGCCAATATGTTCCACCTTTACTTAAATTCCACGGGTCTTCTATCCATTGTTGATTCGGCTAGTAACGAGTCTGTTTATTTTGTGAATAATGCGTCGTCTTTGGCAAGCACCAGCCAAAGCAGGACCATTATATATCGTGCGACTGTTGATGTTAACGGAAATTTCCAGTTGTATTCTCATGTGATTCCTGATAATGCTAACAATGGGAGTGTTTCCGTTGTGTGGAAAGCGTTCGAAAGTCCTTGTGTCGTCAAAGGCGTTTGTGGCTTAAATAGCTACTGCACGTTCAACAGCTTACAACCAAATTGTGTTTGTCTTCCAGGAACGGAGTTTGCTGACCCAAATAGAAGGTATCTCGGCTGCGTAAGAAGCTACTCAAAGATGGAATGTGAATCGAATGGAAAAGAAAATGTGACAAACTACGCTGTTACTGAAATGAAGAACGTTACCTGGGCAGATGTTGCTTATGAAGAAATCCGAATGTCCACAAGAGAAAATTGTAGTCAGTCTTGCTTGGAAGATTGCAATTGCGAGGCAGCATTATTTGAGCCCAATGATATTCCCCCTCGGAACAATATAAACGATGGGTATGATACTTACTATGGGCATGTTTGTAAGAAGCAAAGGCTTCCCTTGAGATACGTCAAGATCATAGATCCTGAGAAACTCAAGACAGCCTTCTTAAAAGTGAGCAACAAGAAACACACCCGCTCAGTTCGGAACAAATCTGCTGATCATCGGCCAAAAGACTTGGCCGAGAACAAAAAGGTTTTGACACATATCCTTGTCTTAGCTTTCGGCTTCATCATTCTCACTTGTGCTGCCCTTGCGATCTCTGGTTTCTACATTGTCAAAATTCGAGTCCTGCAGTACATGAAGTTGAGAGATGATGGAACTCTGGGAAATAAGAATTATCATGGGGAAGTTGCATTGAGAGTGTTTTCGTACGATGAACTCAAACGAGCAACAAATGGTTTCAAAGAAGAGCTGGGGAAGGGATCATTTGGAGCAGTTTACAAAGGGAGTTTAAGCAAAGGCAAAAAGCTTGTTGCGGTGAAAAGGCTCGAAAAGTTGGTGGAAGAAGGTGAAAGGGAGTTCCAGGCTGAGATGCGAGCAATTGGAAGAACAAACCATGAGAACTTAGTTCGATTGTTTGGCTATTGTGCTGAGGGCAAAAAAAGGCTTTTGGTCTACGAATATATGAGCAATGGCTCCCTGGCAGACATTCTTTTTAAGGATGCAATGCGTATGGGCTGGGAAGAACGGGTCAGAATTGCCATAGATGTTGCAAAAGGCATCTTGTATCTACATGAAGAGTGTCCGATCCCCACCATTCATTGTGATATAAAACCTCAAAATATTTTGATGGATGATTTCTGGACCGCCAAAATATCTGATTTCGGGCTAGCAAAGTTCTTGATGCCAGATCAAACGAGGACATTCACAGCAATCAGAGGGACAAGAGGATACTTGGCGCCGGAATGGCACAAGAACACTCCAATATCAGTGAAGGCAGATGTCTACAGCTATGGAATAGTGCTTCTTGAAATTATGTGTTGCAGAAGGAACTTGGATGCTAATGTATCAAATGAGGATGAGATTGTTCTTTCAGATTGGGTCTATAAGTGTTTTACCGCTAGAGAGCTGAACAAGCTTGTGATTGGTGAAGAAGTAGACAAGAAGACTTTGGAGGACATGGTTAAGGTGGGGTTATGGTGCATTCAAGATGAACCCGCCCTTCGTCCTTCGATGAAAAGTGTTGTGTTGATGTTAGAAGGGATTACTGATGTCGTTATCCCTCCATGCCCAACTTCTGCTTAGATATAAATTAGGAACAAGTCTTTACTACTTAGTTGTAAGTTTATAACTAGCTAGCTAGTTCTGGTTTCAGTGATGTTTCTGGTCCATAGTTTGTTACTAGATCCAAGGAATAAGTCTTTACTATTTGCTTCCATGCCCATGTTTGCCATGTGAGTTTGTTCTTTTGTATCATGAGTAGTGTACTTTTACGCTAATTAAGTTAGAGCCTGGAGTGATAAGTTATGGAATGATGATCACTATTATTGTAATATGCTGAGCTTGGCTTTCTTCTTTTTTATTTTGTGTGTGTGTGTGTGTGTTTATTTATAATCATGCCTAACTTTACTGTGTGAGTTTCTTCTCTTGTCAGGCTGAGCGTTTTTACTTTTCTCAAACTCGAACCACTTGGTTACAAATTACATCATCTGAATGAGCTGTAGGTCCATTTTTAGGTAAAGCGGCCATCTTGAGAATTGATCCGCTATTTGCATCACCGCCACCGTCAACGATAGTTGCACCTTATCCTTTCACATGCATTTTGTCTGTTAGCATGTATTGGCGATGGATTTTGTGAATGTGGTAGTTGTGTGGTGTTGGGGTAATGGGATGGTCACAGGTGAGTTCTGCGAAGAAAATGTTGAAGATGGAGGACGAAGGCGGCGATACTTGTAAGGAGATGGCAGAGAACGAGGCCGTTGGTGGGAACTCCACCTTCAAGTTTTCCATCCCCCATCACTTGCGGTGGCCGAGTTGGGTTGTGACTAAGAACTATCGTCTCATTCAAATTTTTTATTTTTCTATTTTTATTCTAAATATTTTATAATTATTATATTTTACTCTTATTAAAAATTAAAAAATTCTTATATAATCTCTGCTACTATTTATTTTATAAAAACAAAAATTTAGAATTTTTATTTTGTACCCTATTAAAATAAAACATTATCTTTTCCTAGTTTTATATGTTTTTAAATATGACTCATTAAAATATTTTTCTTTTCACCATTTTGGTTGAAAGTACTTATTTTATTCACCTTCCCCTTTTTTTTTAATTTGTGTTCATTTCTGTAAAATTATACTTTTTTTTTAACCTCTTTTTTCCTTTTTGCTTTTGGTCCATAAAGTTTTTTTTTTATTTTTTATTTATTTTCTCTGCTTTTTAGCAAATAGAAGGTGCTCTTTTTTTTTTTTTTTTGGGCTTTCCTCTCCATATTTTTTTCCCATTTTTTTCTCTTTTTAATATTTACCTTAAAGTTTTGTATTTTTTTAAATATGTCTAATTGATTTTTTTTTTCTCATTTGTCTTATTAAAATAGATTTTCTCAAATAACTCCCACCTTAAATTTTACACGTGTTTAAGAATGCAATAAATTAGCTACACAAAACTAGTGCAAGAATAAGAACAAAATTAAACAACTAAGCTTGCAACACAAGCGACATGGCGCGCGGGAAAAAAACGACAACTAAAAAAAGGGAAACACAACGAAACGACCACAACCTTGCAATGGACGATCATTTGATAAAAACAGAGAGCACATCCTGCTCTTACTCCAGGTGGAAAGTATATTCTAGATGACGCCTTCTCTGCAAGCCGGCTTATTGACCTTTTTGGTAATGAATTTTAAACATATAATTTCTGAATTATGAAAATAATTTGCTATAGATTTCTTTTAGGATTGTTAGTCTTGTTACTTAGATTCATATTCATTTTGGTTGTCTCAAGCCGAAATTTTGAGTTCTTAAATTTTACTCCTATTTTTCCTCTTTCTTTTCTCTTAGAGGATATAAAAAATAATTAAAATTTCTTATAAAAATGGTCTAACCTTATGGATACTAACAAAGATGATACAGTATTTTTCCATAAAATTTAATATGTAAACATATAATGGAAATTATGATTGGCAGGCCAAGAGGCAAAACACTGATTTGAACCACTTGGTTATCATTTGTTCTTGCCATTACTTTACAATCTTTCAAGCTGTTATGATTTTGGTGAAATTGAATTTAAGTGTGTTCGTATTTACGATTTTTGAATTCTAAAATTTATGTTTAATTGATATAATTTTTGACATGATTTAAGAGTTGGGCTTGCATTTTGGCAGAACTTGGTGTAGAATTTAGAATTTTAGAAGTAATTTCTGTTATGTTTGAATATGTCTGAGTTCTAATATATCCTTATATAGGATTTCTGAATTCTAAAATTTATGTTTAAGTGGTATAATTATTAACTTCATGTAGGAGCTAGGTTTGTGTTTGGGTAAAATTTGGTGTCTAAAGCTAATTTGCAATCATGGCACCCATCATCATCGTGAGCCCTAATAATATTATAATGGTGATGAATACAAATTTTATGTGCATACTACTGAATACAATTAATTAGTGGATGTAGGTAAGATGTGACGTTTGACATGGAATAGATATAAGGCAACGTATGATGCATAGTTATGGTGTGGTTGAAAAGGGGAAAAAAAACAATGCATTACTATTTATAGTGGCCAGCTGAAGGACATTTCATTTCATTGAAAGCTGTTGTTACTCCTTTCATATGTTTGATCTTCATGAGTACGCCAAGACTATGCCATGGCATCCTTGTAAAGTTTTTGTGCTATTTCTTTGTTGATCTTCCTAATTTTTGTGCTATTGTTTTTTTATTATGTTTATTCTTTTTTTTTTTTTCTAATTATGTATTATTTAATTTGTTTTTCTATAAGTGGATATACTTCTTAACATTGGTATCTAAGATTATATCTAAGATTATAGTGACAGACAGTTAAATCATTAAAAGATAAAAATAATTAAGAGTAGTTGAATATTTGTTGTAATGATATTATTTTGAAGAGAAATGTGTAGACTTTATCTTTAATGTATAAAGAAAGGCAGATAATTTTTAAAAAATCAAATCTCATTTTCTTGTGTTTTCCTATCAAATTTGATTCTTCCCACCTATCTTCCCTCTATGACACATTAAATTCACGACCTCTAAAGTTCAAACTAATATCTTCTAAGTTTTTTTATCATTTATTCCATTAATACATATATAAGGATTATGTCTAGTTATTTATAAAAAATGTTTTTCATCTTGTCATCTAAAAATAAAAAGTAAAGTAAATTGTAATCAAATAAAAAAATGTTAATACGATACTTTATCACAAAGAAACATAAATAAAATCATACAGAGAAAATATAAACAATACTTAAAATTGACTTAAAATTATCTTATATAACCAAATATCAACTCTACAAACTTCAACAAAAAAAATTGTAAAAAACAATGTTGAGAGGCATGAGAATAAATAAACTAAAAAGAAATGGACAAAAAGAGGTAATAAAGTGGTTGGAATGATTAGGATTATTTTTGTTTTTTATACAAAATTTTTCTAATCGTGTTCAATTTTTTCAAGAAAATTAAAGGATATACTTCTTAACATTAGTATCCAAGGCCTTAATGGTAAACAAAGTTAAATCATTGAGAGATAAAAATGATTAGGAGTAATTGAATACTTTTTGTAATGATATCATAATATAATATAATATAATTATGTGTAAGAAATAAAGAATCGGAGGAAGATAAGGAAAGTAATAAAGTGGTTGGTGTGGTTAAGATTGTTTTTGTTTTTTATACAAAGTTTTTCTAATCATGTTCAACTTTTTCAAGAAAATTGAAGGATATACTTATTAGAATTAGTATCCAAAACTTTAGTGATTGACAAAGTTAAATCATTGAGAGACAAAAATAATAAGAGTTCTTGAATACTTTTTTTAATGTTAATATAATATAATATAATATAATAATAAATATATATATGTGCATGTGTAAAAAACAAAGAATTGGAGGAAGATAAGGAAAGTAATGAAACAGTTAAGGTGATTAGGATTGTTTTTGTTTTTTATGCAAAGTTTTTGCAATCTTGTTCAATTTTTTAGGAAAGTAAAGGATATATTTCTTAGTATTGGTATCCAAAACTTTAATAATAGACAAAGTTAAATCATTGAGAGATAAAAATAATTAAGAGTTGTCTGAATACTTTTTGTACTGATAATATAATATAATATAATAATAAATATATATACATATATATGTGTGTGCATTTGTAAGAAACAAAGAATTAAAGGTAGATAATAAAAGTAATAAAGTGGTTGGAGTAGGTAGGATTGTTTTTGTTTTTTTATAAAGTTTTTCAATTGTATTCAATTTTTTTAGGAAAATTGAAGGATATACTTCTTGGCATTGGTATCCAAGGCTTAAGTGGTAGATAAAATTAAATCATTAAGAGACGAAAATGATTAAAAATAGATGAATTTGTTTTAATGATATAATAATATAACAATATAATATAATATAATAAGAAGTATATATGTCCGTGCATGTATAAGAAACAATCAAAAAAGGTAAAAGAAAACAATTGAGGAAAAAACACCAAGGCTTTCAAATAGAGATAAAACGAAAAGGTCAAAAAACTATAATAAAAAAAATCTAATCGACCATAACATAACATGCAATAAAAAGCACAAAACTACGTATGAACGAATGAGGGGAAAATCAAAACCTAAAACTAACAGTATGAGAAAGGTGACCAAAAAAAAAAAAAACCGAGGATAAAAAAAAAGTTAATAACAACCTAGGGTCCTAGAATAGAATGAGGGGAACGGAGAAGAACGAAAATAAAAAAGTCCAAGAGTTTTTAAGTCAAGAGAATACAAAAAGACGAAAATGCACAAAAAAAAATATAATCATTTACAAAAGGCAGCCAAGCAACAGACAGAAGAGAGAGAAAGGAAAATAATAAACCCAAAACAAATCAAATGTGAAAGAGGTAATCAAAACAAAATAAAAAAAATAAGCTAAAATTTCTTAGATAGAATGACTAAAAGACAACGATCAAAACGAGTTAAAACAATTAAAATAAAGGAAAAAAAAAAAGGAATTCATATGAGAAAATATAAAAAATTAAAAATCTATGATCAATCAAAACAATATTAATATATTACTATCCAAATAATAGTAAATAAATAATAACTTTTATCCTCATTTTAATATATATAATAATATGATGAAAATACTAAAAGAGAAAAGGTCAGGCTAGAGAAATGCTATATTGAAGCAAAGGTCTGGATGGCATTTTCGCAAGTAACAAAAAATACATGTGGACAACTTTTTGAAGTTTGAGCACCAGTTGTTCCTAAGTTTTAACTAGGAAGTGTCAAAGGTATTGAGGTATAAAGTAAATTTCAAGCAGAGACTTGCATCATACAAAACACTGACAGTTGGAGCTGATGAAGTTTAATCCCCATTGCATCCTTATGAAAACCCGCCAGCAAACTTCTAGTCTCTGCATGTCTTCCACGCGTAAAACTTCCTCTCCATGAAGAATTTCTTTTTCCTCTTAGGATTCTGCTGCTTTAAAAAAATAGTTAATGTAAATGAGATGTTCTTTTTTTTAAATAAAAAAATTTTAATTTTAAAAAATAAAAAATTATTTAAAATTTTTTTTAAATAAAAAATTTTATTTTTTATAAATAATTTTTTTATTTTTTAAAAATAAAATATTTTTGATGTTCAACTATAAAAATTTAACAAGATTAATTTTTTAAAGTGAAAATTTTTTATTTTTAGATATCACAAATGAATAAAACGGATCCTATCTTTTCAAACTCTTCTTCTTCATCCAATGTGATAACCCTAGTGTCTTCACCCCCGCCATACCCATCCTCCTTCAATCTCTCTCTCTTTCTCGAGAGTCTCAAGAATCGAGATGTAATATTCTCCTTTTACGTTTTGATATTCTATTTTTTTTACATTAAAAAAATTAAAAGAAAAAAAATGGTCTTTATCAGTTTTGGTCATGCCGCTTGTTGAAACAGCAACAGAAGCAAGTCATTGGATTTGAACGGAAGCGTTGCAGAATCGACGAACAAAGGGAAGAATGGTAAGAAGGAGCTACGAACGATGATAATAACGGTGGATATGAAATAGAGGAAAGAATTCATGGTTAGAGAGAGAGAGAGAGAGTCAGAGTAGTTTGGTTCTTTCTCTGTAAAATAATTTAAAAAAAAAAAAAAAACAAAGTTGACATTAAATATAGGTTGTTTATTAAATGTATTGTGTTTTAATTGTATTTGAATGTAATTTATTTTTTGAATATTATATTTGATTGAAAAATATTTATTTTATATTTGAATTATATTTTAAAATTGAAAATTAATATAATTATTTTAAAAAACAAATAAATAATAATTATTTTTATAATGTTTTTGAAAAAAATTATATTTAAATATAAAATTTTACGTATAAATATAATTAAAATATAAAACTTTTCTCAAACGACTCGTAAATCGGTTTCGTCCAAGTCTTTGTTTCTTATTTCTTCCCTTTGGGCATTTTTAATATTTAATTTTCTGCAACCCACCGCAACGAGATTTCTTTAGCATGCCCTTGTATTTCATTCTGAAATCCAACCTTTACTTTCCGATCCAACGGCCAGCAAGGATTTGTAGGACCTATCCGCCAGACGGATAACCGACCTTTCTTATATATAATATATATATATTTACTATATTATAAAAGTGTTAAACACGGACAGTGCAGACGCACGTTTTGGCGCTTTGGTTGGCTCTTTTGTTTTGTTTTTGTCCTTGTTTTTGTTTTTCAGCTTTTTTTTTTTCTTTTTGCCTAAATTTTTTAGGTTTGGGTTATATTCTTTCTTTCTTTTTTTGTTTCCCCTAAATTTTATACCTTTCATTTTGATCTTTTTTTTTTCTTCTTCTTCCTCGATATTTTGTATTTATCTTATTTGAAATGTTTTTTTTTCCTCTTTATTTGTCACCGTTAAAATAATTATTTCTTTTAAAGATGTTCTCACTTAAATATTTTTCTTGTAAGTTTGTAAAATATTATTTTATTGAATGTGAACTTTATAAATACTTTTTTCTTCTAATTTTTAAATAAAATTATTTTTTCTTCTAATCTTTTAATTAAATATTTTTTAAAAGTGTTTCTTTGTAAAGTTCTTTTTCTTTTTTAAATATGACGCGTAAGAATAAGAAGAATATAAGATAAGATTAGATTTCAATCTTCATTTGATAAGAAATTTTAAAAGATTAGACAGGATAAGCTCATAACTTAATCTTCTAAGATGGTTATCGTATCTAATGTAATCTTATCCTATGAATCCTTAAAGATTTACTACTAAAATAAAATACAGAAGAAGTTTCATGGTTAAATAAACACATGTATGCATGAGTTTTTTAATTAGTATATAAAATAACGTACATCATTACATATATAATTTAACAGTAAATCCATATTTTTTTAAGGACAAAATTTATTAAAGACCACTAAAGGACTAGAAGAATCAACAAATGAAATCACCACTAGAAAAAACCATTAAACGACTGGAAAATCACTAGGTGGAATTAGAGTCCTCAAAGAATTGACAGGACATGATACAGGTAATTAGTCGACTTCAAAAATGCTAGACCAACCACCAATCCTAACAATGAAGTAAAACTCCTACAAAGGATAGAGTAGAAGCAAGATCCACTTACCAACCAACACCTAGCCAAACAATGACCATATACTAATTACTAGATTCTAATACAAACTAAGAACTTAATGAGAGTCCAACGGGGAAATCACCATCCTTATTGGACACAAGAAATTTAAAACACAAAAGTTAGGAGATTCCACACAGATCAAACCAAATAGATCGAACCCCTTAATGCCAAAAAATTGAGAAGAATGGTAGGAGCAGTGGAAAAAATTTGTTGAAAAAGTGAAGAAAATGATGGCGTTTCAGCAGCACGTGTGACACATTCGCCACCGTCGAAAAGCGGTAATAGCCACACGCGTTGGACCGTCACTTTCACCTCCCTCCCATGACCTGGTTCCAGGAGTTTCAATGGGAAGCTGCAACGAACGCGATCTAGATCAGTAGAGGAAGTGCAGTGACCTTATCCCCTCAAGTGGCTTCAAATCGATGGCTTCCCACACCTCTAATGGCACTACTTGAATCCGGAGACCCTTTTGAGCTCCCTTGCAGGCTTTGGAGGCTGCTAGCTTGGCGAAACGCCCGACTCAAACCTCATGCATGTAGTTATCTTCAGAGCTTCCTTCTCTAACTTTCTTTCTCTGCTTTTTAACGATTGGTTATGACCTAATATACACATTCTCACTTTAATATTAAGATTAAGAGTTCTAGTCTCCCTCCTAACCATTACGCAAAACTCTATAGATTCAGCGTTTAATTCTACATCTTTTTTTTTCCTATACTTTTGTAGAGTATAATTCTCTGAAACGTATCATTTTCATACATTTAAACCTTTTATTATCTCATTTCCAATTTTTAATACCTAATCTCTCTTTCTTCATTCTCTTACATCTTCTCTCTCTTCTCCCCAAACTCCTAATAACCAACCACCGAAGCTTCGGTAACCTGACAACAGACTTCCTATAAAAAGATGTCAAAGCTTTCGATGACTTGCCAATGCTTACAGGTTACCGACAATCACGTTCCAATAGACTTTGCATCCACTGCTAGCAATAGCGGGTGACCGGGGTTCACTTATTGGACATTGGTGGGTGACTTCAGCTAAAGATAATAATTTGTTGAAAATTCAGGAAACTTTGATTATCACATAAAAATAAAAAGAAAAAAAAATAGTTTAACAACATAAGCAAAGCAAATTTTATATATAATTCTTGAGGTGATCAAAGATGGGATATTGACATTAAAAATTCCCCGCTTGTTTATTTTTTGTTGCTTAAACGAAGGTAAATCTATAGATAGAGATTCATATAGCCATAAAATCTAAAATTAAAAATTCTATCCACCTAAATTATCCAGTGGCAAAACTGATTTGTTTGGTAATTGGCGTTCAACCCAGCTCTCCAGGCAAAAAATGATGTTTTGGCTGCAATAATTTTCTCATGCATTAACGTGCTCTTTTAAACTCATGGACCCATGTGATAATTTTAACTGAAATCACAGACGACACAGTCAATAATCCTATTTCTAATCTTCAATGGCTATCAAACTCAGATTCATATAAACTACCAATAGAAAGTCAATGCCTAAAGTATACTTTTTAGGCGTGATATTCCTCAACATGTGATTGGATGGAAATAAAACTCTAAATAAAATCTCCTTAACCATGACACCACCATTGGTATGGTATGTGGCTGCATGCTGTTGTACGTCATCCCAAATGACAATTTGAGGCCAAGAATTTGTTTGAACATTGTTTAATCTTTTTTAAAGGAAATTCAACTCATTATATTTATAATATATTTGGGCAAAGCGATCTTATGATATGATCATAAGAACGGATGAAAGATTTATTCTTAAAAAATAGAAAATTTTTAAATTTAAAAAATAAAAAGTTATTTGAATTTTTTTTAAAAGTAAAATGTTATTTGAATGAGTAAAAAAAAAAAATTTTTTCTAGAAAACTCTTTTTTTATTTTCTAAAAATAAAAAATTTCAAATATTCAGATACAAAAATTTAAGAAAATATATTTTTTTAAAATAAAAATTTTTTATTTTTTAAAAATGAAACTCCCAATCAAACATAACACTAATATCACTTTTTTTTTTCTCCCTTTGTTACATCTACCCAAAATAAAAAATTGTTTTCATTCACCGAAAGAAGTTGGTCCTAACCCTTCAATAAAACGTGCCAAAGGAGAGAAGTCTTCGTTACCTCTTAATACAAGCGCCCAACCCACACTAAATGTGCACTAATTTCTCTCACTTCTCCAACCAAAAGATTTGACAAGCTAGGATAAGACGGCAAACAAGCTTATGGCTTGGAGTAATGAACAAGACTTGTGAACGAGATACTTAAAAGAGGAAACAAAAAAGTAATTTTAAAATTTGTTTCTTAAAATAATAAAATTCCTGAATATGATTAATATTTTAATACCGCGCCATTCAACAATTTATCAAAATTAAAGCAGCTTTGGGGCAGAATCTTTCTATTGTTATTTGTTAATCAAATTCAAATATAAACGCCACTAAACAGAAATCTCTCATCTTTCTTTCCTTTTCATTGCCTGTTTATAATTGTGCAATAAGAGAATCAATCAACGTAATCCTTTGGTCCCTCATGTTTATTTTTTTGAAAAGTCTTCACTAATTAGGACCCCCCAGTCCCATTTTCAGTAATTTACATCAGCAATAATTAAAGAAATTCTTAAGTTATTCAGATAAATCATTTATTGAGAAAATCATCCAAATATAATACAACAACTATAATATATACCAAATATTTTGTTTTTATATTATATTTAAAAACAATATATATTTGAATTATATTATATTTTGTTTTTATATTATATTTAAAGACAATATATATTTGAATTATTAACTTGAGAGAAAACGCGCTATGACAAGAAAAAGGAGATAAAATTAAAAAATAATAACTGATAATTATATAGAATTTAAAATTTAAAATAATTGGATTCATTGCAATTTCTCATATATCATAAAAATATTTCAACGCATTTTAATATATTACAAACGTAATAAAATGCAAACATAAATATGTATCATCAAGTACGAGAATTTGACAGTGTTTTGTACTTATTAGCGATGTGATTAAGAGATTAAACATTCGACCGACAGCTAATTCTTATCACCAGTTGGCATAACAAAAAGTTACTTACAATTGCATATTCCACGAAATTTCATGATTCATACAGCCAATCAATTCAAAAAACACAATTTGGTGACCAAATCACACAGAAAACTGGCAGAAACTGTGCCGGAGACACCAACCAAATCATTGCACCGAATTTTGTTTACAGAGCAAATGAAACACAGTTCCACAAAATCTTTTTTTAAAATTAGAACAAAATTGGCAGAACGAACAGGAGGAACGAAAGTTGACCAGGGCAAAACTCGGCTGTGATTTGTGGAACACAAAGGACACAACCTATATATCAAAGAAATGAAAAGGAGGAGGAAAAAAAAAAAAGAAAAGAAAAGACCTCTTCGATTCGAAAAGAGTCCACTTTCTCATTACAAGCTCGAAATCAGTTAAATCTGTTCTTTGTTGAAAATAAAAATAACACGAATAATAATAGTAGTTATCTGTGAGCTGTGACCAGAGTTTCGATGAACCTCAATCCGTCGAACCTCGGCGCGAATTTCTCCTTATCCGACGACGTTTTCGGCTGACCTTTTCTCGCCGAGGACGAACCACAGCCCTGCGATGTAAAGCCAAAGACTAAATTTTACGAACATATTTGATTGGCAGAAAAAACCGAAATCTATGTTGAAAGTATTCGATTACAGTCCAAAAATGAGTCGAATCATGCCTTCCTCAAGGTAAAACCTAAAATCGCATCCTTAAACCACCAAATCTTGAAAGTTCCTCGTGATTACAAAAGATAAACATTTAAAAATTCTTTCGCTTGAAGATAGTCGGAAATTGATGACGTAGAAAGAGGGGAAAAAGACGTGAGAAAAAAATACCTCATTGGAGTGAGGACAAACAGTGACGTCACGGTCTCCGGCGGCGGAGGAGGAGCTCAAAGCGACGGTAGAAGCGGCGAGCACAGACGCCACCAGAGTTCCCGACCCCTTCATCTCTCTCTCTCTCTCTCTTTCTCTCTCTCACTAGAGCTCTGAGTACAGAGATTCGACGGCCGAACGACGTCGGATCTCGACTTTCTCTCTCCCTCTCTTCTCTTGGAGGAAATTTCGACGTTGGCTCCTCTGGGACCGTTTATTTCCCGTATTTATACGAAGCAGGATGCTACCACGCTACTTCATTTAACCGTATTTAATCGCGATTTTGGGTCCGGCCAAGTTGGGATTCAGAGCCACGTGGCGGGTTGGGTCGAGTGATGGTTTTGATGGACGGCTGCAGCGGGAGAGTGAGTGGGGGGAGCAGGGGGGATTTAGTAGACGCGAGAGTAGGTTAGCAATTCTTAAGTGGGAAAACTGGAAATAATGTGGGGGGAATGTGAAGGTGCTTTCATTGGAGCGCAAGGCAGAGGTGGGAGTGGGGCCCGGTTGGGGCTTGGAAATAAGAAAGTCGGTATGTGATAGAGAGAGAGAGAGAGAGAGAGAGAGAGTTTTTTTGATTTGCTGAGGCTCGATGCCGTCCCAGTCAGTCAATCTGGCTCGCGCATGTCCACACAGATAAAGAGCTTTGGACTGTTCTTTTATTGTTATTATTATTTTTAATATGTTCGATTTTCCCACTTTCTGCGCCGGGATTTTGCTTATTTTATATGTGGTAGACTCGTCCGCAGCTGCAAGATTTTTATTTTTTATTTTTTATTTTTAAAGAAAGATTTTTTTTTTTGACTGAACTTAAGAAGCAAGAAATTAGGACTCTTCCTCTTGTATGATATACCAAATTTATTGTTAAACTACTCCTATAATTATAATTAAACCCTTTATTCATGAATTGTGTCATTAGATTAATATCTATAATTACAATAAGACTTCTTATTCATAAATTAGCAAAAGATTATTTTTTAATCATTATATTTAAATTTTAACAATATAATATGTATACGTTAAAAATTACACATTTGTAGGAAAGCATGTGTTGTGAATTGTAAATAGAAATAAAAGCATTGCTACCAGATAGAGGATTTTCCCCCCAGTTGCATCCTATTTTAGTAAAATTAGCGTAGAAGAAAAATGAATTAGAACCTCATATCAAATTTAGGGGTACATATAATTAAGTGCTATAATAATCAACGAAGGCAAATTGATTTTATGACTTTTCAAGCTGATTGTCCACCAGTAGTCAGCTCGTGATGTGAAATAATACCAGTCCACTATCATAATGTTAGAAATTTTTAATATATTTATATATATATCAATATTATATTTATTATAAAATAATATAAATAATAATATTACCTTATTTTATATTTTAATATTCTATATTACTTTTAATATGATTTTTATATTTTTTTATTATTATTATTGGATTTTATAAATTAAAAAAGGTAATTTTTAATATTTAAATAAATAAAAAATAAAGTTATTATAATAATTATATAAGATAATAATTAATAAAAATTAAAAGTGAAATTTGATATTATATATATCTTATAATAAATTATTATAAAGTTTAATATATTATAAATTTAACATAAAAAATGATATTATTTTTAAAAATATTTTTTTATTTAAATATCAAAATTTATTTTTGATATTTTAATTTGGAGAAGCTCTTATTATATACAGAAACAATTTATGTAAGTGTGTGATTATCAAATCAACCCCCCTTCGATGTTGCTGACATTACCGTCTTAGTGACGTGGATTCAAGCACTCTTTGCACCCTTTTGCTGCAAATTAAAAATCTTGTCAGGTTGGCATGTAACATGGGTTGAAAGTCATATTTCATATAGTTTTAGCCATGATCAGACATCTTATTTTATATTATTAATAGAAACTATTATTTTATTTATCTTTGTTGATAATATAATCTACTACTTGAAGCGGTTCTGTGTTATATTCTTGCAATAAAAACTCATAAATTATATCTTTAAAATATTAGTTTAATAATTAACAACCAATTCTTACTAGTAGTATAAAAATTAGACATTATAATATATAAATTTTCAAGTTATTATATCAAAAATACTTTTGCTCTCGATTAAAAAATACATGTATAACATTTATACTTATTTATATATATGACCATAAAAAATCAATTAAATGATTAAAATTGTAGTTTATTTTAATAATAAAAAGAAACAGTTAATTAGTTCCTTCCATCAACTAATTTCATTTTTCTTATTTGAGTCATTTACTAATTAAAAATGGATCTAATAATATGACACTATAATATATAAATATTGGAAAAAATTGAGGAGTCATTTTGAAATCTAAATTTGAATAGGACTCACTTTATAAAATTAACAAGTCTTGATGAATTTGTTTTCTTCGTCATGAGAAGATCGAAAGTATATATTTATATGCTCAAAATGGTATTGTTAATGAGAAATTGATGCTCAATGTTTGTTCATTGAAAATTGGATTTTGTTAGAAAAATTATTAAAATGTCAAGTCTCACATTTGTTAGGTATGTTGACAATATGAAGTTCGTAACTGATTGCACTTTTGGACTTAGGTAAGATAGTATAACCAAGAGGCTTTCTCATATGTAGGGGAGTGTAAATCATGGACTTCGTAGGTTAATTGCTCAATGTGTGCACCCACGTGACGTAGGCACCACAAATTTCAGTCCATTGGGCTTGTCATTACGCGTGCTACGTAAAAATTTGAATTTACAACATAAAATCTGAATTAATTTTTTGTATTATGTTTAAAATATCTATTGATTATTCTATTGATATTGTTGGGAATTAGTGGACAATAAATAATGAAGATGAATGGCTTTGGTTCATCTTTAATACACACATTTGGACAACATATTGGGTATGTTCAACCTGATTATGAATAATTATAACACTAAGGAAATAATTCTCATTAAACCTAGGTTTAAGTCTCATTATTTCAAACTTGTAACATCCCTCATTAGCAATCTATATAAAGAGGCATTCACTTCATTTTTACACACGTCAATTTAGAATTTCGTTCTTCTTGTTTTCATTGTGTTCTAGGTGTTTTTTAGAATGATTTTCTTAGATTTTTTGGTGATGGAGAAAAGGGTCAATTTTAAGTTTACTAGAAGTTGTATATAAGTAACTCTACAGCATATGAGATCAAGAGTCAAGAGATAATATTCCTGAAGATGACATCAGGCAAGGAAGTAAAGCTACACAACATGCTGTATGTGCTTGATATTTTAAAGAATCTTATCTCTAGAATGATAATGAGCATACATAGCTTCAAGATAGTTTTTGAGGCCTAAAAAATTGTTTTGTCCAAATATAGAATGTATGTGGGAAAGGGTTTTGTAAAAAATGGGATGTGAAAAATGAATATAATTGTTGTTAAGCCCAATTCTATTAATAAAAATAATAAACCTTCCACTTATATACTTGAATCTTCTAACTTATAGTATAGTAGACTAGGACATGTTAATTATGATACGTTACGTAGATTAATTAACTTGGATCACATACCTGTATTTAATATTGATTCTAAATATAAGTGTAAAATTTATGTAGAAGCAAAACTAACAAGATCACCATTCCAACTGATTGAAATAAACACTGAACTACTTGATTTAATTCATAATGATATTTGTGACTTAAAATTTGTTCAAACTAAAGGTAGTAACAAGTATTTTGTTACTTTTATTGATGATAGCATAAAATATTACTATGTGTTTTTGCTTAAATAAAGATAAAGTTATTGAAAAATTTGGTCTTTATAAGCAAAAAAAAAAAAAACCGACTTAATAAAAAGATTAAGATGATAAAAAATGAACGTAGTGGTGAATATATAGAACCATTTAGTAAATTTTGTACACAATATTGCATTATTCATGAGGTCAAATGGTGTAACTGAACACAAAAATCGTACCTTACTATTGTGCCACCTTCTTCGCCTTAGTTAAATAGCATGGTTGAATGTAAAAAACGTACCTTAAAGAATATGATGAGTATGATGTTGATTAGTTTTGTGTTGCCACATAACATGTGGAGGAAAGTCATTTTGTCGGCTAATTATCTTTTGAATAAGCTTTCCTAAAAGAAATAAGACAAAACCCTTATGAATTGTGGAAAGGAATAAGGTTTCATATATTTGGACAACATATTGGGCATGTTCAAGCTAAATATGAATGGTTGTAACAGTAAGGAAATAATTTTCATTAAACTTAAGTTTAAGCCTCATTATTTTAAACTTGTAACACCCATCATTAGCAGCTTATATAAGGAGACGTTCACCACATGTTTACACACACTAATTCAGAATTTCTTTCTTTTTGTTTTCATTGTGTTCTAAGCATTTTCTATAGTGGTTTTTTTATGTGTTTTGGTGATAGAGAAAAGGCTCAATTTAAGGTTCATCGGAAATGGTATTCAATCGTGTTTAGAGTACTGTTGTTGTTATTATATCATGAGAAATAGATATTCGTTGAATTTTTGAGCACTTACTAGAGGGAGAAGATCTGTTTTAAGGAAAACGTGAGCTTCACGTGTCTTGACATCTATCAAGTTTATTAATTTCGGGTTAAGGTTAAATTCCGGTTGCTGTTTTTATTTTCATCTCTTTGTAATACTTCATTTGATTATGTTGGATTTATTTGTTTTCTATACTCCATATTTTTTAACAATAAATTCTCAAGTTATTTTATAAAAAAATGATCTTGCTCTATACTAAAAAAAAAAAACAGTTTTAGGGTGATTGTAGGCATAATTTAACGGTAATTTCATACCTGACTCTATCAAAATATGAAAAGTTCAAATTCTCTAATCTTTAAATTCAAAAAATATATAGATTTGTTTAGTTCATAAATTGAGTTTGGAATGAAATAAAATTTTTATGTTAAAGTTGATAAACCTATTTATAATTTTTATTGATTTTTTAAAAAAGACAAAAATTAAATAAAATTTTTGAATTTAGACTCAAGTTTTAATTTAAAGACAGTCTAAACTTAAAGATTAAACTTTTGCTTTTATTTTTGTTTCATTTTATTTTTTTTTAATTTAAAGACTAGAAATTCAACCATTATTCTTTAACTTTTGAAAATACTAACTCTACAAGCGCCTCCGGGCATCTGCACCTTAAGCTTGGGCGGGGTAAGCAAATTCTCAAGTGCACTTACTGACATTGTTAACAGTCCCAAAAATCTTCATTAGTCCTTGGTGAATAAATAAAATTTGTCGTCGTGAGAATATTCTAAAGGTCAAGGTTCTTGTAATCATTTTGATCCTTTCTTTTTCACGTAATGCAGCGGTCAAATTAAATAAAAAATAATAGGAAACTTCACGATCATCGAAAGTTGGAATGACCGAATCAAATGGATGTTTGGACAGATTATGAAAATGTATTTTAAAGATTAGGGAGAAATGAGTATTAAAAAATGGGTTTTAAACAAAATTTATTTAGAATAAAAATGTATAAAATTTGAAAAATTTATTCAGAAAAAAATTATTAATATAGATTTTATTTTTCTCTTCTTAAAATTTTATATAATTTAAAAAAAATTATCTCATTTAAATTTGTACACGTAAAGTTATGAATTATTAAAATTTAAGTTTAGCGTAAAGTTTTGAAAATATAAATAATAAAAATGGTTGTGAGATAAGAAAAAGTATTAAAAAAAAATCCAAAGTGTGTCTTTAAAACAGCATTCCATACACCTTCTAAAGATTGAGAAGCTATGGTAATGAATTTTTTTCCGCTTAATTAGCAAATTCTTCATTTGTTTTGCCTCCTCTTTCTTTAGTAAAATAAACTAATGAAACAAGCTAGCCTTAACTCTGTCTCTCAAGAAATTTACTCCACTATATTCATGTAGATGAAAATATCAATATTTATAAAAATAACAGTGCTATGGAAATATTGATATCAGTAGAAATTAATGAAAAATATAAAAATTCATTTAAAAATACTAAATTTTAAAATAAAACATTAACAAACTCTAAAATAATATCTGATTAGTTTATAATATTAAAAAATATATGCAATATCTGATTAGTTTGTAATATTCAAACCAAGACATGGCATTTGAATATTTTCTAAATAATTTTGGATAGGTCATGTAAATTATACGAACTATCTCTTTATATATACAAAGAAATTGAGAGTAAGTTTAAAAAAAAAAAAAAGAATATTACTACAATAAAAAATATAAAAGCCAATATTTTAAAGATAATTTATTGATATTTTTGCCAAAAAAAATTTAGAAATTTCCATAAAATTTTGTCATTCAATGTTACATTTTTCATAAAAATAAGATATTTTCGTAAAAAAATCAATATTTTTAGTAGAAATTTCATGACTATTCTGCAAAAAAGATACCTATATTTTCGTATCATTATTTTCAAAATACAAAAATTTTTATAAAAATATCAATATAAAATGTGGATTCTTCAATCCCTCATCTACAATGAAAAACGAAATTTGTGATCGTGGGAATATTCTAAAGGTCAAGGTTCTTGAAATCATTTTGATCCTTCCCTTTTTAACGTAATGCGGCGGTCAAATTAAATAAAAAATAATGAGAATCTTTAGGACCATCAAAAGTTGGAGTGACTGAATTAAAGATTAAGCAACTATGGTAACGGATTTGTTTTCTTAATTAGCAAATTCTTCATTTGTTTTGCCGCCTCTTTCTTTAGTAAAATAAACTAATGAAACAAGCTAGCTTTAACTCTCTATATCTCTCAAGAAATTTACTCCACTATATCCATGTAGTACGTAAGTTTAACAAAATAAAATACCGGAGGATAGTCCAATGGATTTTGCAGCAGACATAAAAGCTCAAGAATAATTACAGGAACTAGAACATAGAATAGCAAATTAAAAAAAAAATAGAGCAGATTTATATACAATAATAATACTCGCCAAGAAAAAAAAATTTATAACACTTATATATATAATATCATTATTATCCAGAATAACCGTAATTTTCATTTATATTTCCACATGTTACATTTATAGCCCTCCATAAATAAAAACAGTTCATATCCCTATATGTTTCATTGACCTAAAAGTATGTACGATCACAAAGAATTTATCTATTTTACTTAAGGAAAAACAAGTAATCTATTTGATATTACACATTTTGAAGACCATTATTACGTATAAAAATGTCATGATACAACTTCTATAGATAATAAGTTTTAGCAAAGGATAAAAAAAAAAATTCTTATCTATAATTATATTAAAAGAGTATTCCTAATAACGCCATTTAAAAATAATTTGATTTTTTTTTTGTGATGATGTCTTTTTTTTTTTTTTACTTTTTCTTGATTTGCTATTTTCTTCTATTTCATTTCTTGTTATTCTCTCTCTCTCTTTTTTTCTTTAACTTTTTTTAAGTTTGTCTTTTTATTTTAATACTTTTTTATTCCCGTAAAAATCTTTTTTTTTTTAATTATGGATTTACTTTCTTAATCAAATTTGTCCTTATAAAATGATATTTTTAATTATTTATTTACTTTTAATTTTTTTGTCGCCTAATGTATATGTCAAAAAATATTATATCATTAAAAACTTTAACATTCATGTTTATAAAATAAATATCCAACAATTTAGTACATATGCCTTAATGCGTGCTTTGTCGTCTTTTAAAGGGAAAAGAAGTATCAAACGACAATGCTTCACTACCATTTATTCCTTCTGGCAAGTCCCAATCATCTAAGTGGGCGTTAAGCACAACACTTACATTTCAATTATATTTAAACATAATGTAATTTTACATCAAAAATAATTTTTTTTAACAGTGCTTTAAAAACAATTATTATTTACAATTATTATTTAAAAGTTTTTTAAAATAATTACATCAACGTTTCAACTCTACTGTTTATCTCTATCTTTACCAATCACATCAATTTTTCTACTCTAAAATACTTTTTATCCAAACATATATTTCATTCAAATACAAAACAATACCTTTCAATCAAATACAACATTTAAAATATAAATTTTATTCAAATACAATCAAAATCCCCAAAGTCTCCAAAGTTTTATACCTTGCCTTATTTTGGGATGGGACATTTGCAAAGAAGCTTTATGAACTTTAATGTTGTTGGGCTTAATTACAAGCCTTCTTCCAAGGGCTTGTTGGGCCTGTCTTCTTTGGGCTTCCTGATCCAAATCATTCTTTCTCAAAAGGGTTTATCGTCTTCAAAAAATAAAACATGACTTTCAGGGGGAAAAAAAATAAAAAAAAAACCTATTTCGAATAGATTTGGATGCTTAGACCATACATTAAAACTTAGACCATAAATTAAGGTAGACAATATAAAACTTTAAAATCATTTTAATTACAAAAGTTCTCTCAAAAATATGATTCTGAAACATTTACTGAAAACTATAATTTTTACTTCTCTTATTCTACTAACTAAAAGTAAAAGTAAAAACTCAGTTAAACTAATTCATAATATAAGTGAAAATTGTGAAAATATCTTGAATAGATATGTTTTTTTTTAATTCTCATATTTGTATTTTTAACCCATCATATTTATCTAATTAGAGGTTAAAAAAGAAAAAAATATAGAAGTATTATGACTGGGGCAATATAGAATTCATGGATGTGCCTTATGAACGGTAATCCTACAAATCATCCAGTTTATCACTACATTCATTATCTTAGGGGTACCCAAAGCATATTGGTCCCTCTGGAATAAACGTTAAAAAAGTGACGGAAGAAGTGGGGCAAAGGTAGATTTTGGTGCAGCCAAGTGAGGGCGATTGCCCACACTATATATATATATATATTTTTCACTTAATTTTACCTCTCAAAGTTTTATGATTTTTCTATTTTACACCTTAAAAATTAAAAATTCCTTTTTGTTTTTTATTTATTGATGCTGTTTGTTTAAAAATAATAATAATTTGTGTACATTATACTGAAATTTATGTATGCCTTCGCCACTAAGCATAGATGGAAGTTAACTTGATAAAATAAATATTAGGTATTTGATTATACAGATAAATTGAATCGGATTCATATTATCCAACTAATCTAAATATATGAAAACTACAATTTTGAATTAGGTGAATAATATAGATATGGTTTAGTTTGCATATCCAATCAACCACTTAACATTCATTTTATCGTGCAACCCTCCACTCACTAGTTACCTAAACTTAATGTGCATTATTCAGTCATTTTTTAAATGTTTATACACAGACGGACTAACAATAAAATGTTTAACAAGTTAAGATATTGCTAATACGGCGTTTTAAGTTTTATGAGGTAAATTAATACAATTTATACTTTTTAGGTACTAAAACTGGAATTAACCATTATTTTAACTAGTACACCATGGTAATTTTCATGAATAGTGTACATTGTTATTATTATAATTATTTTTACAATTTATATAGTAAAATTATCATTATAATCGTATGAAGTTTTGTTATATAAAATATTTATATATATATTTTTGTTAAATTTCAATGTTACTAATAAGATTGTATTAATAATTGTAGATATAATTTAACGATAATTCATATTTAACTTTATTATAAGATATAAAATCTGAATTCTTCTGCTCAATTTCGAAAGAAAAAAAAAAGGTCGTGTGTCTAACAATGGGTCATGTACTCTCCACCATAGTAACGCTAATCAATCTCATTTTAACTTTGATCAAATTTGTAAAATTAAGGCTGATTATAAAATGTTGAGTTAAAATTCTCGTCTAATAATATTTAAATGTTCTCTAAAACAAGTTGTAAATATTTTTTTTTAACGTACCTAAATTGCTAAACTAGGAAACCTAATTCCACCAAAATAAACTTTCCCAAACGCGAACAATTAAAACGAAAAAGGAAGAGGAATTAACTAAGTAAATAGCCATTTTCCCAATCCTAAATTGACGACTGACAGTAGGAGTGATTTCCTCATACGAAACAACTCCTATTTCACCAATGTGTCAAGTCCACATGGTCTTTCACTTCTTCCCATCAACATAGACGTACATTATTTTACCTAAGCATTGCTTTTGTGGCATTAGCTCTCTTTGCAATTTTTCCTAATTCTCTGTTCCTTGCCAAACAATCTTGAAGTTTTTTACCCGAGAATGTTATCGGTTTTCAAAGTGTTTGGCGGAGCAATCTGCGCTGACTTCTTTGGTGATGAATTTGGCATACCATTGCCTCCCGCCGTCAAAAGCAGCGGATAATGCCGGGAAAAGTTCAAGTGATCCGCCTAAGCCATTGGTTAAGGAACCAAAATTTGTTTGGAAAACCTTGTCGTTTTCGCCAGCTTTGGATGGGGTTGCACTGCTTTGAAACGCTAGGTTATCATGAGCACTTGTAACTTGGTAAAACTTTAGTACCTTTTCCATTTTTAATATATATATATATATATACACAGTTTCAAACGCCTTTGTAAAATTGTTCATTGTAATTTCTTAATTTACTTTTTGATGGGAAAGTCATAATTTATAGTTACTTCTAAATATCTTTTCCATGTTTAAATACAAAAATCACCTCACACACATGGTATACATCTCTTCCCTGGACATCGTATCAAGTGGAAAAAGTCAAGGTTCCAATCGTGTTGGATGGAATGGAAAATTTAACAATATATTCCTAAATGTCGTTTTTTTAAAATATTATTATTCCTAACAGTCTTTTTAGCTATGTATCAAACAAAGCAGAGGAACATAAACAATTGACGATGTCCACTTGCCGTGAAACTCATCCCACTCTTCTCCCAACAACATATTAAATGAATCTCAGCCGTCAAAATTGGTTTTGTAACAAACAAACAAAATTTTTCAGATATCATCTCTACGTCATTCACTCATCCAAATATTCAAAGGAGGGCATTCCATCTTTATCCGCCAGCCTGTCATTCAGTGTTAGCAAACGTTTAGTGCACCTGTCATATTTAAATATAATTAATTTTTTTATTATTTTATTTTATTTTAATTATTCAATGTTTATTATTATAATTTTATAACCTAAAATTTTAAAAATTTATAATTATATATACAAATCTAAATAAAATAATTTTTTAAAAATGACATAAAATTTTAAGATGAATAGAATAAAATAAAGTCCATGTTGATTTTTTTTTAAACGCATTTTAAGTTTTTAAACTTTTTAACTCATGGGACGTTTGGTAAACGCATTATATTTTGATTGTATTTGAATGAAATTTGTTTTTTAAATGTTATATTTGGTTGAAAAGTATTTGTTTTGTATTTGAATGAAATGTGTGTTTGGATGAAAAGTATTTTAGAGTTGAAAAGTTGATATGATTTGTAAAAGTAAAGATAAATAATGAAGTTGAAAAATTGATGTGATTGTTTTAAAAATGTTTTGAATAGTAATTGTTTTCGTAGTACTGTTATAAAATTTGTGTTTAGTGTAAAATTATATTGTATTTGAGTAAAATTAAAATGATAATTCTATTTAAATCTATTAAAAAAACTTAATCCAAAACTATATATCAAACACACGTTTTTGTAAAAATTTTAAATACAAGTAAATAGTTTATCTACTTGTCATGAAGTCTTATATATGAGTTTTTTTTTAATTTATTTTGATATTTATAATTATTCTTATAATAACTGTAATTATAAGTGTAACATTATAATAATTTTATATCTTATTTTATTATAAATTATAAAGTCTCCCTTCAAATTAAAATAAAAAGCCGTAGCAAGACATACATCGTATGTTATAAACAAGATAAACGCTGCCAAAAAGAATAATATCATAATAAAGAGGAGAAATGAGAGAAGAAAAGGTTAAGGGGGCGTTTGGTAAATGTATTGCATTTTGATTGTATTTGAATGAAATTTGTTTTTTGAATGTTGTATTTGGTTGAAAAGTATTTGTTTTGTATTTAAATAAAATGTGTGTTTGGATGAAAAGTATTTTAAAATTGAAAAGTTGATGTGATTGGTAAAAGTAGAGATAAATAGTAGAATTAAAAAATTGATGTGATTGTTTTAAAAATGTTTTAAATAGTAATTATTTTCGTAACACTGTTGTAAAATTTATGTTTGGTGTAAAATTATATTATATTTGAGTAAAATTAAAATTGAATACTTATCCAAATACCCTCTAAAAAACAAGTTGGCAAAAACGCTTTCAAAGTTGCAGAGATTTTTTGCTTGAAGAGATAAAGCTCGTCTGAGTATATTTGCTTTTAGAAGGTTCTTATCTTTGATTGCTTTTCTGCCATGATGATTGGAAAAGAAACGTGATAATTACGTTGGACAAAGTCCTACAACAAGTTCATTTAATCCTTTCACGAATTTTTCAAGAAACGTTTTTTCTTTTTCTTTTTCCCTTTTTTGTCAGAATCAGATTATTGAGGTTGTGGCTCGCCCACGACCACAACAAGCTAGCCCAGTTCCGGCCGTTTCAATTTAAAAAAAAAATAATTAAAAAAAAAAAGAAATTCAATTAACTTTCGCGATTTTCCGAGGAGGCAAACATAAGACTAACTTGGTCATTCATGTCGCCATCTTTGTCTCCCGGTGTTTCCCTCACTCGGACTGCCATGGGACCTCCAGCTCTACCGCAACCTTTTTTTGTTGATAGATATATGATGGTTTTAGACATGTATTTTGAAAGTAAAAAAAAAAAAAAAAAAAAGTTTTAAAAAATATATTTCAAAAAAAATTTATTTAAAGTAAAAAATATAAAATTTTAAAAATTTATTTAGAAAAAATTATTAATATAGATTTTATTTGATATTTTTAAAAATTTTATGTAATTTAAAAAAATATATTTTTATTTAAGTTTATATATGTAAAATTATGAATTTTTAAAATTTGAATTTAGTGTAAAACTTTGAAAATATAAATAATAACAAATGATTGTGAGACAGATAAAAATATTAAGGGCCTGTTTGGATCCTATTTTGAAGATTTTTTTTTTATTGAAAAAAAGTTGTTTTGGAAAATATGTTTAGGAAAAAAACTGTTTGGAGTGAAAAGATATAATATTTAAAATTTTTTTTAAAAAAATTCAATATAGATATTATTTTATTCATCTCGAAATTTTATATATTTAAAAAAAATCATTTCATTTAGACTTATATACGTAAAATTATGAAATTTTAAAATTTAAAATTTATTGTAATATTTTAGAGGTATAAATAGTAAAAAAATAATGTTGTAGTGAAAAAAATTGTTTTGGAGGTTTTTTTTTATTCCCCAAACAACCCCTAAAAATTATCCAAAATTTGTGGTCAAAACATCCCCATAGACTATGGAGTACTCACACAATTATTATCAATTTTCCTTACTAAAAATATTTAAAATTTAAAATTGATGGTTTTATTTTAATAATTTTTTTACTTTAGATAATAATTAATATAGTTCTGCGAGATTTTGTATAAAAAAACTTTTTACTCTGATAAATTAATTAGAATTCTATAACAGTATACCAATAAAATTTCTTTTAAGTACTATATTAATTTAAGCTTATAAAAAAAAACTATATAAATTTGAACAACCGTATCTAAATATAAAATTTTTCGTCAATATTTTAAAATGAACATGCATACATCCATTTATTAAAAAACTTAATCTGACGCCTTAAAAAAGTTATTAAAATATCATTCTTACCACAAACATTTTTATTAAATAATGAGTTATTTTCATGAATTACCTTGAATTATACTTTTAATCTAAAATTAGTCCCTAATTTTTAGTTTTATAATTCACATTATCTCGAACTTTTGTATTACTAAGAAAGCGACCCTTTATCAGTATTTTGTCAAAACACTGAGCGGAAATTAAACAATTCTAAGGTTAAAGTCATAACTAAATATTTTTTTTAGGTTATAGAGCAAATATTTATAACTTTTTTCACATATTCATTTTTATTTATTTTTCAAACATTTTTTTGCAATAAACTTTTTTTTTCGAATTCTTTAATTTTTTTTCTCTCTTTTTTTAATAAAGTTTTTTTTTCCTTAATTTAGAAGTGAAGGGGTTTGAACTTTTAAATAGAGTTAGATATAATAATATGTTTAGCTTGGTATAAAAAAGTTGATTGACTTTTTAAAAATTAATTATAACTTTTAATGATTTTTTAATAAAAGATAAAAAAAATACAATTTGGGGCTGATTGGGCAAAATTTTGGAAATTTTTTTTGTTTAAAAGGAAACTAAGTTTTGGAAACATGTTTGAAAAAAAAAAAAAAAACTGTTTAAAGTGAAAAAAATGAAAAATTCTAAAAATCTATTTAGAAAAAAATTATTAATATAGATTTTATATCATTCCTCTCAAATGTAATTTTAAAAAAATCATTTTATTTGAATTTATATACATAATATTATAGATTTTTAAAATTTAAAATTTAATCTACAAATTTAAATATATAAATATTAAAAAATAATAATAAAGTAAAAAATAATATAAAAAAATTAGTTTTATTCTTCAAAACTACTCCCAAATAATCCCTTCGTTCAAACTAAACTTAGCTAACGTTTGGTATAAGCTTTTTTTTAGTATTGTATTTAAATGTAATGTAATTTTCTCCCAAATACAAAAACATTTTATTCAAATACCAATCACATCATATTTTAAATCTAACACAATCACTATTTATTATTTCACTTTTTCTATTATTTTTATTAATTACATCATATATTTCCTCCCTTTTTTTTTCTTTCAACTTTTATCCATCACATCACATATTTATTATTAAAATAAAATTCAAATACTTTTTTCCCAAACACACATTACATTCAAATGCAATGCTAATATTTTTCCTTCAAATACAAATTATATTCAATGCATTATATTCAAATACAATACAAATATAATACGTTTAGCAAATGAAACCTTAATTTTCAAACAAACCATTATGGTCAAGCTATTATTTTTATTTTTGTTGTCAGTATGCAAATGGTTTCAAGTCAAAATAAGGGGGAAAAAAAAAGAGTCAAACTTCAAAGTCATTGCAGAGTGGGTCTAAGTGGATCGGTCCTAGTTAATCATTTCCTCTTTCCTTCTTCCACAAGGAAAGAGCCGCCTTTTCCTTTTCACCGTTTCCTATTCCTATTCCTCTCCCTCCCGCTATATAAACCAAATCAATACAAACCTTCTTCCCCAATCTCCCCCACAAATCAATCTTCCCAAACTCCACCAGTGTATATCTCTCTCTCTCTCTCTCTCTCTAGAATTCTGATTCAAGAAAGAAGCTCAAAGATGAATTCGATGTTCAGCTGCTTCGACGCCTTCTACGCCGAAGTGCTCTTCAGGAAGACTTCGACCACGACTCCGACGGTCTCCGTCGCTTTCTCCGGCGATCAGAAGGCTTCGCAGAGAAACGACAGAGCGACTCCGGAGAAGACAATCGGAAAAGGAGAATTTGCCGGGAAGGAGAAGACGAAGAAGGTGCAGAAGATCAGATCGGCGCCGGAATTTGACGGACTCAACTGCTTCGAGACGCTCATCTCGTATTGATCTGATTTCATCTTTCTTTGGCAACTCCAAGATCTTTTACGGAAAGCGATTTTTGATTTTCTTGATCGGATCAGGATTAGCTAGAGTAGGATGTAAAGATTCTGTTATTTGATTTTCTTTTTGTTTTCCCTTCTTTTTTTTTTCTGAGAAATTTGTCTTGATTGTAAAGTAGGATCTGGGATTTATACAATTATTTCGTTCTTTTTTAAATTTTCTTCTTGTTTCGTGTAATTTTTTGCAATCCTCTCTTACTGGCAATTGGCAGTGAGGTTTTATTTATTTGTTTATTTTTATTAATGTATTATAATTAGCAGAGCTCTGTTTTTTTTTTTTTTTTGGGATATGTACGTAGGAGTTAAATCTTGGCGAATAAATGATTTCATATTGGCCTTAAACAAAAATAATAATAATCTTTGATATAAAGAACTGGTGAAGTTGGTTTAGTTGTACTCTTTAGTACACTCTCATCATCAGTTGATGAAGATTAACTACATTTTTAACTCCTAAAAGAAAGAGAGGAAAAAAAAAAAAGGAATTACCTGATCGGGAACCAGTCATATGCATGAACAAGACTTGGGTGAAATGATTAAAAATACCACTGTATTTCCTATAACCATAACGAAGTTGCATAAATTAATTTTAGGTCGTCTATCTATTTCCTTACGCACTAATTTGTGGAAAGGAAATAAGTTAATTTATGTTTTTTTTTTTCCCTCCAATGCCTTGTACACTTTTTTTTTTAACACAAACAAAAATACACACAATCTCACATTTTAATTGACTTTTAAATAACCTCATTAAATTATAATTTTCAGATAATTGCTGATTAGTAGAAAATTTATGAGCACTTATAAGCTTTTTAAAATCTTCACTCCCTATCGGGCTGGACTCACCCCTTACACTTCTTGCTTGTTGGTAAATATCTTCTTGGAAAAATTGCTTTGCAATAAGCCCCTTAAGTTTGAAAATATGTTGCAATTGGGGACTTAAATTAACAACGGGTGTCAAATAGATCACAGTTTGAAGCACGTGAGCAACTTTTTTTTTTTTTTTTTGCTAGAAAAGCACGTGAGCAACTTGAAAGCGCAAAGGGTGTGCTCATCACATTCTATTCAAGATGAAAATTTCCAAAAAAAAAATAAATAAATAAATAAAATAATCAACAGGAAAGTTACTGGAGGATGATAAGGGCAACACTATATTAAAAAAAAAAAAAAACCCTTAATAGGAAAGTTACTGTAGGATGATAAGTGCAACACTGTAAATAAATAAATAAAAAAACCTTAATCTGTTTCATGGTTTGGGTTTGAATTCCAATCCGCTAAAATAACCAAGCCTAACTACTAATTAATCCGATTATATGTATTAGATTTTTAGACATTGGCAAAGAGTTTAAAACTTGGGAAGGCATAAGATGACGGGTCGAAAGGGGGCAGTGGAGACATTAACCCCACAATTTAAAAAAAAAAAAAAAACTGATACTTAATATTTAGATTATTTTATTATATTTTAATATCATAACTAAATTTAGATTATTTTTTATGTTTTAATACACAACTACATTTGATTTTTTTTTTAACCAATTTTTTTATCTACATAATTTTTTTTTTCATTTTTTTTAATGTTCTTTATTTTTAAAGTCAACAAACTTTATAATTATCAACACCGGAGTATTGATGCCCATAAGTATTTATTAAGTGATAAAAGTATTCATCTTTTGGGAAAAAAATGATTGTGTGAAAAAAAAAAAGTGAAACTTATTTTTTAGTTAAAAAAAATAAAGTGAAACCTAATTTTAAGTTAAAAAAATTTGCAAAGTATTTATAACATATCTTGATTAAAAATTCCCATTGTTTATCATAATTGACATTTGAGGTAAAGTTCAAGAATAAATTTTATAACGTATTCAAAATATAAAAGCTACATCTAGTAACTTTAATATGTTGATCAAAATTAAATCAAAATATATTAAACCTTTACCATATCAGGTTGTTGTCGTTTTTTTAATTTAAAAATTGTATTCAAAAATCAAACTTAAATTAAAAAACACTTTTAATAATTGAAAGATTCAATAAAAGTTGGCTTTCCAAAATTTAAAAAAAAAAAAAGAAAGAAAGAAAAAACAAAAATAGCAGGTTAACCAGCATTACTTGACTCCCAAGTAACGGAAGTCTTTGGGTACGTTGTGTTCTGTTGTAATTTCCATGCAAAACAAAAGCAAGAAATTCTAATCCTCTCTTGACAAGAATTCCTCCAAACCTCTCTATATAAATATCACCAAGCAAACAACCATTCTCTCTCACCCCTCTCTCTCTCTCTCTTCTCTAGAATTTCTGCTTCAATAAAGAAACGCAAAGATGAATTCGATGTTCAGTTGCTTCGACGCCTTGGGCATTGAAGTGCTCTTCGGGAAGACTCCGACTGCAGCTCCGAGCATCTCCGTCGCTTTCTCCAGCGAGAAAAACGACACATCGGCGGAGAAGACGACCATCGGAAAGAAATTGGATGGAAACGGAGAATTTTCCGGGAATGCAAAGACGAAGAATCCGCGGAAGATCAGATTGGCGCCGGAGTTTGATGGACTCAACTGCTTCGAGACGCTCATCTCGTATTGATCGAGTGATTTTAGGTTTTCTTAATCTGATCGGCAATAGCTAGAATAGGATGTAACGATTCTTTGATTTGATTTTCCTTTTTTCTTTTTCTTTCTTTTTGAGAGATTGGTGTTGGTTGTAAGTAATATCAGGATTAATTCAATTTTTTTTGTTCCTTTTGGAATTGTCCCCTTGTTTTAATTCATGCAATTCTATAATATTGGCATTAATGAGTTTTTTTTTAATTTATTATTATTACCAGAGCTGTGTCTTTTAACTTTTGATATGCACTTGAAGAGTCAAATTCTTGGAAATTGAGAATTCTTTCATGTTGGTCCTAAAAGCAAAAATCTTTCATATTAAAAACTGGTGAAGTTTGTTTTGTTGTACTCTGTAGGATGTCATGAATTATCTTTTAGGAACCATTCATGCATCACAGGGGGAGTTTAGAATTGAATGGAATTTTTAGGTTAAAATTGGTTGATTTAGGGGTAGTTTAGAGGTAAGTTTTGTCTTTTTCAAAACCTTTTTTTTTTTTTCAACAATTCATTATTTTTCACTATTTACATCTCTAAAATACTATAATAAACTCCAAATTTTAAAAATCCATAACTCTATGTATACAAATTCAAATAAGATGATTTTTTTTTTCAAATTGCATAGAATTTTGAGAGAAATAAAATAATATATATATTGATATTTTTTTAAAATTTTTTTTTTAAATTTTATATTTTTTCACTCCAAACAATTTTTTCCCCCCAACATATTTTCCAAAATAACTTTTTTCTAATAAAAAAAAATCTCCAAGCATCTCCCCGAAACTCCCCCTTAGTTATAATTTTTATTAATTTTTCATAAAAAGATAGAAAATGAGATAAAAATTTTAAGTTCAAACCCACGAATCAAATGAACCCTGATCTTGGGGTGAGTTAAGTATCATTATAAATAGAAATGGGTCTTCTAGTTTAAGGTGTAAATTGTTAAAAAGAAAAAAAAAAGAAAAAAAGGAATGAAGGCCAAATTATCGAATAATAAGTTTTATGGGAAAAACTGCTAAAAAATAATAATTATCGCTAATTTGCTTCATGCAAGTTTGGATTTAATTTGCCGACAAATCCACTAAAATAATCGAACCAAATTACAAACTAATCCAATCATAAATTAACTGATATATAAATAGGGACAAAAAAACTCGGAATTGCATAATTCCTATCCCAACATAATCAAACTCTAATTGAAAACTTGAAAAAAAAAACGTATTTGATAATTAAGAGAATTCAAAATCTGGCCTTTTAAAATGCAAAAAAATAAAGAAGTCAAAAAAAAAAAAAAAAAAAAGCAAAGGTCAACCAGCAGTAACTTGATTTCCAATTAACCTTAGTATAAAAACAGAAGTCTTGGGTACGTTCTGTTCTGTTATGGTTTACATGCACCAGAGCAACACGAATTCCTAATCCTCTCATGACAAGAATTCCTCCGAACCCCTCTATATAAATATCACAAAGCAAAAAGCCATTCCTCACTCACTCTCTCTCTCTCTCTCTAAATTTTAATTCTAAGAAACAAACACGCAAAACTTTCAACCATGAATGCGAATTCAGGAGTCGACGACAAGTTCTGCGGAGAATTGCTGGTGGGGAAGACAACCAAGGGCTCCTCATTTGCGCGCAACATGATGCAGGTGTTCTCGATGCAGAACATGTTTCCGAGGAAAAACGACGAGCCGAAGAAAAACAAGAACGAAAAGAAAGACGATGAGGATCAAGAACAGGACGAGGACAAGATTGACGGACTTAAAATCTTCGAGACCTTTGATTTTTATTAGTTCACTAGTGAACATGCGTTTGTTTGAGGCAAAGAAACTTCTTTTCACGTACGTACAAATCATGTGACAATTAAAACCTTTTTTCTTTTTTTCTCTCTCTATTTTTTCTATTCTTTTTTTTTTTTTTTTTTTCAATCAGAGGAATGCCTTAGAGAATGTTGCTATATGCAAGTCTCTTGATTGTTCTCGGTCCTTATCTTTTTAATTAATTTGTTATTTTTGGTAAAGGAGTCTTGAACATCTGAAATAATAATTCAATATATATATATATATATTCGTGTTTCTTTTTGTTTTTACATCATTCCTTTTTTCGTTTTACAAATTTTGGTTACTCTGTTACGTATCGGGGATATGCTTTTTATGTCTTCTCTTGGAATTTGATTTTTATAATGTTTGCTCTGTCATTTCTTTTTGAAACTTTTGGTATCGTCTGATATGTTTCATATATCAATAGAGAAGCAATTCACAATTTTCTTAGCAAAAGAGAGGACAATATGTTATTTAGAGAGTGGGAATAGGGTTGGTAGTGGTGAAAATGTTAATAGTAGCTTTAAAACTCCTTTAAAAAAAAGATAATAATTTTCTCTTGTTAAAGAGTTTAAATCCAAAAACTTTCGAATGTAAGGCCTTAGAACCAATGAGGGCTAAGTACCTTCGTGCTTTTGAAAAATGCTTTGATCTTTGGAGTATTAATTATATTAACTGATGAGTCTCATTCATAGGTCTCATCTTTTATTTAATGATATTACCTAATATCATTAATATATTTTAACATTATTCTTATATAATAAATTTGGCGTATAAATTATCAAAAAAAAAAAAAGAGTAAGTTATCAAGAGACAATAAGTTAAGGGAAAACCAATCCAAAAATACTAAAATCTTTTCAACACTTTTTAGCATATCATATATTCGACTTATTTGATAGAATTTTTGCTTTGATTTTTTATTTGTAAAAAAAACAAAAAAAAAATAAAGAACTTGATTTTTTAGTAATTATATAAAAATTATGATTTTAAAGAATTTTAGAAGTCAAAATAAATTTAAGTTTTTTTAATAAGTAAAATAAATATTAAAATAAAATATATAAAGTTTATTTACATGAGAGATTTATTTTTGAAAAATAAAAAAAATTTTGTTTTGAAAAATAAAAATTTATTTAGATTCTTTTTAAAAGTGAAAATTTATTTAGATAGGTAAAAAAACTTTTTACAGAATTTTTATTCTATTTTTTAAAAATTAAAATCTTTTAATATTCAAGTACATAAATTTAAGATGATCTATTTTTTTAAAATAAATTTTTTTTATTTTTTAAAAATAAATATGCCATATAAATAATGCAATAATTCTAACTTAAATTTTTATACAAATTTTAAAATTTATTTGAAATAACTTTTTTTTAAAAGCAATATTTTCTAGTTTAGATAGTAAACTCTTCTAGAGGTTTCTGGAAGCTAAAGACTCTTCATGTATGTCAAGCAAACACTTAAGAGGTGTTTGGTAAAAGTATTGTATTTTAATTATATTCAAAAATAATGTAATTTTACACCAAACATAAAGTTTTGTATTCAAATACAATTCTTTTCAATAGTGTTACGAAAACAATTACTATTCAAATTTTTTTTAAAATAATCACATCAACTTTTCAACTCTACTATTTATCTCTAGTTTTACCAATCACATCAACTTTTTAACTTCAAAATATTTTTCATCCAAACAGACATTTCATTTAAATACAAAACAAATATTTTTTAACCAAATACAACATTCAAAAACGAATTGCATTCAAACGCAATTAAAACGTAATGCGTTTTCCAAATGCTCCATTACAAAAGCAGATTTTAGTAGCGGTGAACATTATAACCTCGAACCGAGATGTGCCATCGATGACGATTCGAAACCGATCAAATGCTCGGTGACCTTTTAGCCCCGGAAGTGTACGATTGACTGAAATAGATGAGTAAATGGCGGGTGATTTGCGGGTTTGAGATTTCGGGTTTGGTCGGTAACCAAAACTGACTAAGATTCTTCTCCCCGACTACTTTCTTCTTTCTCCCCGCGTCTTTGTCTTGTTCTCCAATCGGCGTGAGTTCCTCTTTGCCTTTTCTTCTCTGTTCTGCACTTCAAGGTTTAGCACTCATGTTTCAACCCTAAGTCCAAGCCCATTAAAAAACCCAAATCCACAGACTTTGGACCAAAGCCCAGCCCCATCATACAAGTACAGAAACAAGTGGAACGACGTCGTTCATGTTTTATTAATTTTATTAATTTTTTATTTTTATAAAATAAATATCATAATCTATTTAACCACCTTCTTCCTTTTTATGTGTTCTTCTCAGTCTTTTCATTCTTTTTCTCGTTCTTCTTGCCATCGACAACGTTCTCAAAAGTTGGAAAATCACACAGTCGCCAGACTCATCATTGGTTTCCACCTTTTGGCCATGAAACCAAGGCGCACCAACCGATGTAAGTCGAGTATTTTCGGCCGTGTGAAAGGGCGGTGCATCCATTTCCATCAGGCAGCGACGGTTTTAATTTCTCAAAAAAAAATTTTATGCGGTCAATCACCGAACCAAGAATTTGATCCGGGACCTGCCGATTTACACTATCAGCTTTTAGACCCAAAAGACCAAAGACGGTTAACTAAACATGCCCATTTTATAATTTAGCAAACAATAAAGGAACGTGATATTTTATACTATCATCCTTATCTCATGACAATTCAATCTTGAGGAACATGGGTCCCACCTCAACAAAAAGTTTAATCAGAAATTGAACTTAATTAACATGCTCTTGAAAATATCTCTTTCTAAAATATACTATCGTACACGGAAATGAAGAGGAAATAAATTATCAAGTCAAAATTGGCGAAAGGTCAAAGTTACTTGACGGAGTCTCTCTAGCAACTAGCTAGGTTCCTTCCCTAGTGTTGTAAGACTCGAAGTTGCCCCCTCTCGCATTTACGTCAACGATGTTACCAAGCAACGTCCGTGTTTTCTCTATTGATTCTTCGCTTCGTTTCCTACGCGTCCTTGAATTCCTCCCTTTATATACCAAACCCCTTCTTCTCCAATTTCCCTCACTCTTCAAAAATCCATTCCCAAATAGTTCTCTCTCTGTCTCTCTAGAATCTTGCTCGAGACCAATCCAGAAAAGTCAGTCAAGGATGAATTCGATGTTCAGCTGCTTCGACGCGTTCTGCGCTGAGCTACTCTTCGCCAAGACTAGTCTGAAGAACTCCTTCTCCTCCTCCTCCTCTTCTTCTTCTTCTTCTTCGCAGCCAAACAGGGCCTTCGTCGCCGGCGACAAATCCACGGAGAACGTCACCGGAAACGGAGAACTTGCGCCGGAGAAGAAGATCAAGAAACCCCAGATCAGATCGGCGCCGGAGTTCGACGGCCTCCACTGCTTCGAGACGCTCGTCCGTTATTGAGCCTCTGCCTACAGATCCGAATTCTGAAAGCTTCTTATTTTTTAGAAAAGAAAAATATACGATTATTTGATTGTTCTGGATGGCCGCAATATTCTTTATCTCTTTTATAATGATAGCTTGTAATTGTAAAGGACTTAGAAAGAATCTCGATTAATTCAAGGATACTATATTTCATTATTTGTTCTCAACGTTTTGGCTCTGTTTTTTGATTAGAAAAATTTTGTTTTTTGGCGTGGAAGTTCTCAAGTTTTTATTACGCACATATTCGCTGTTATAACAATATGCTATATGAATTAGTATTAAAAAAATTAAGATTAGATGATATTTTTAACACTGTTCCTATTTTTTTAAGTTGATGTACACTCGTGTTTCAATTTTGTGGACCAAAAGCATGGAAACAATTAGCGACACAATTCGGAGTCAGAAATTGCTGAAGAGGAAGAGATGCTTTAGCACTCTTCTTAGCTAGGAAGTTCTTTGTTTTTAGAAGAGAAGGGTCATAGCATTTGACAACGCAGTAAAAACTTGCCCTTCTATGAATTTTCCTGGCGGGCCCAAAAAAAAAAAAAAAAAAAAGGTGCTCCCGTGATTTTCTGAGAAGTACAATCAAAAGACAACGAAGACCTTGCAAAGTGCCAATTAGTTATTTACTACTAATTCTACCACTAATTCTACCAGACAAATTCGTCGCAGTCTCTAAAAAGAAATTTAAGATATCTTTTTGACGCCACTAAAAAGCTAACACCACCGAGGGAGTACTCTAGTGATGAAAATAGGATCAAACTTGAGATTTTTATTTTTTAAGTTGGCCTTTAAATTTTATGTATAAAAAAGGTACTTGAAAAAAGATTAGAGTGCCTTTTTCACACTTGAAACGCCCTCAATACAAATTACACCAAAACGTCTCTTCCAATTTAACTCTCTTTTTACACTAATCTCTATAGTCAATATCAAGTCTTGAACTCTGAATTCTGATCTCAAACATGAACTCGCTGTTTATTTTATTTGACGGGTTTTGTGCTGGAGTAATGATGGGTAAGACTGTGAGCATCTTTTCTCCTGCAACTGGCACGCAGTCTCGGCAGAGAAGCGGAAGCGGAAGCGGGACGGAAAACACCAACGACAAGCAAGTGATGGATGGAATTAAGGGAACTGCCGGGAAGCCGAAGAAGATCAAATTGGCGCCGGAGTTTGACGGATTGAACGTTTTCGACAAACTAGTCTCGATCTCGTTTTAGCTGAATCAAGCCATTGCCATCACCAATTATTGATAATTATTGTTGATCATATAGAAGCAGGCAAACAATTTTTATTTTCATATGTTTTTTAAAAGTAAAATTTCATTCCGTCTTTCAAACACCAAAATAATTCAAATAAATTTATAGTACATAATATAAAACAGTTGGTTTCATCAATAAATTCTAAGGGGACGTTTGGTAAACACATTGCATTTTGATTGTATTTGAATGAAATTTGTTTTTTGAATGTTGTATTTGGTTGAAAAGTATTTGTTTTGTATTTGAATGAAATGTGTGTTTGGATGAAAAGTATTTTAGAGTTGAAAAGTTGATGTGATCGGTAAAAGTAGAGATAAATAGTGAAATTGAAAAGTTGATGTGATTGTTTTAAAAATGTTTTAAATAGTAATTGTTTTCGTAGCACTGTTGCAAAATTTGTGTTTGGTGTAAAATTGTATTGTATTTGAATGAAGTTAAAATGAAATACTTATCCAAATGCCCCCTAATAAAATATATATAAGAAAAAATAATATAAGACGAGATTTAGTAATAGGAAAATTTCTTAACAAATCAATTTGAACATATATAAAACTCTTTTTGAAACCATTACAATTAATATAAGTATTTGATCCATTGAGAGTATGTAACATGTATCTCTAAAGCCAACAACATCTCCGCATAAACTCATAACTAACGGAATTTCTAACTAACCTAAACTTAGATCTAATAGACTAAAAACAAACTCAAACAATGAAAGAACAATCTCAGTTATTACAAATAAAATACTAAAACTACATGATGGAAATATCGACATCTTTTTATATTAAAACATAAACAATTAAAACCAAAAACACGACTACTGCAGACCTTTAATTAAAGTATAGCTGATAACAGGACAATCAGAGAAAGAAGAATGTATTGGAATTGTTTAACTATAAGTGCAAAGGGGACAACCAAAGTCCCACATAGAAAAAAAAAAAGAGTCACAATTCTTTATAAAAGAATGCCTTTCTAGTAAGCTAATGATATGATAAGTGAAACGACATATCTATACAACTTGAGTACACATATGTGTGCATGGTGTAGGCAATGAGACTGTAGAGGCACTTTTGATACTTATTAAGCACACTTGGCACTTTGTAAAATAAAAAATCTTGGTTTACAATATTCTAAATTCCCTGCTATTTTAGGAGGATATATAAATGCAAATTGGATATCAAGTAAAGGAGATGATAAGTCTACCATAGGATGGGTGTTTACTCTTGAAGGGACTTGATTACCATACAATGTGATAGTCAAGCTACTTTAGTCCATATGTTTAGTGAAGTGTGTTAGAGATTTCTTAAGGAAAAATAATATTTGAGGTTAGTAATATATGTTAATAATATATTTGATATTTTTCATTATATTTTTGTTACATTATCTCACCCTTGAGAGATGAATGATTAAAAGCCTGGTGATGATCTGTGACCGAAGGAGTGAAGTGGTATGTGCCTTGTGAGATCTAGCGGGATGTGCTTAACAGGGTGTTCGTGGTCGATTTGTTCAGTATGAAATTTTAAGAGATATCAAATCCTATATAAACAGTTTGTGCATTTGTTTTAGGCAGTTTAGACTTGTAATTAATTAAAAAAATCTTGACGTATGAAAAATTTTTCAGCTCGTAACAATTAACAGATAATTTTTTTTTAAACATTTCACTGATGATCATATTTACGTAATCAAAACATAAATTACATTATCCAATAACACATGTGAAAAAAAAAAGGAGAGAAATATAAGAAGCACGAGATTTTTTTAAAATGTATATATAGGAAAAAAAAAAATTGGCTGAATATTTAAAGTAATGAACCAAAAAAATTAAAAAATAAAATTTTAAATCAATAAGTCAATCAATTAAAATAAGAAACAAGTTGACTTGGTTTGGTTCAATTTGATTTCATCGATTTTCATGATTGATCATTCTTTTAAACATTCCTAATGCATAAAAATAAATAAATAAATAGTTAATGTGGTTTCCAAACTTTTAATTAAGTGATCAATTGATCTTTATTTATTTATTTTTAGTGAAATAAGTCCTCAAACTCTTAAAAAGGATATAAGTCAATCCTTTTTGCCAAGAGTCGTTAAAAATTTGATGGAAACATATTATAGATCTTAAATTTTAGTTGAATATACTAAATTAACCTTAACAAAATTACTTAAAAAAAATCAAATAGATCTAACGAACCAATGCCCTTCAAAACCTAGATCCAAGCGAACCCATGCCCCTTCTACCACCCTCCTCCATCACGAAACCACACCCCCACCACCCTTTTCCTCTATCGGGAACCCCTCTCCTATGTTGTGAACCCACGTTAATGCTTCGACGTTCTCGTAAATTAAACGTAACTAATTTTGGTATTCTTGGTGTCGAATCATATACCGACAATTTGGAGAGGATTTTACAAACTTGTATATGTCTAATTAAGCAAAAACAATAATGCTCCAAGTAATTTCCTAAGCATCATTTTAAGTTGTTAACATTAGAATCTTCATTATTTCTACATCAATATTAAAATTGAAGAACGTGATTACAAAAAAGTTTAATGATAATTTAATACTTACATTTCATTATAATGTATAAAATTTCATTTAATATGTTGCACCTCTCTCTCTCTCTCCTTTTTTTTTTTTTTAAATAGATGTGCCTTTGATTTTAGCGTGATGGCATTTTCCAATATATCTTCCAAATAAGTGCAAATAAGTTTTTTGAATGTTAAAAGCTAATGCTTATCTTTCTAAAATCCAAACACGTCATTGAACACGAGGAACTATTCAACTTCAAGGAACATGACCCGTCCCTAACCTAAACATGACCAAACTTGAGCAAAAAATAAATTAATCAATTATAGTTTTTTCCTTTTTTATTTTATTTTTTGTAATTGGCCTTTAAATTTTATATAATATAAAGATTTTAAATTTCCAAAAAAAAAATTTGAATAAAGGCTTTTAAAAAAATCAAGTTAAGATAGCGAATTCCAATACATTTTGAAAAACGGTTATCAAGGTAGAATCCTACTGACTTCCCGCTTCCAAATCCAACTAGGAAATGAACTCCCATAAAGCTTTTTCTTCCCCTCCTTCTCTCTCAATAAATTAAACTAAAACCATTTATCTTCCAATTTAACTAATCTCTTTTTCTCTCAAGTACTCTTGAACTCAAAATTCTGATTTCAAACATGAATTCTCTGTTTATTTTATTGGACGGGTTTTGTGCTGGAATAATGGCGGGGAAGACTGTGAGCATCTCCTCTTCTGCTGCCGGCACGCAATCTTCGCAGGGAAGCGGAAGCGGGACGGGAAACTCCAACGGAAAGCAGGTGATGGATGGAACAAAGGAATCTGCCGAGAAGTCGAAGAAGATCAGATTGGCGCCGAAGAATGATCATATAGACTTGGCTTAAATAGCATTTATGCAATGTTTTTTTTTTTTTTTTGGCTTTTCTTTTAAATTTAATTTTAGATTTTAGTAAGAGTCTTTAATAATTTTTAAAGAAATCTCATATTTTGAATTAATTACATATGTTCATATTTTTTTAGTTATTCTTTTGTTTCAGAGTTCTAAGCTGTTTATTATTATAGCCTTAACCAAAAAAAAAAAAAAAAAACCACCAAACAACGCCCCCTCAAAACCCAGATCCAGGCGAAACCATGCCTCTACTGCCCCCTTCCTCCGTCGCGAACCCACGCCCCCACCACACCCCTCCTCTATCGGGAACCCCTCCCCCCACAAACCAAACCCAAATTTGGGTGAAACCACGGCCCCCACCAACCCCCACCCCCCTCCTCCCCTGTCCTCTCCCCCGACTTAGCCCTCGAAGCCGTGCAGGCCATCGGCCGCTGTGAACCCAATGGCAACTCCGTCGACGCCATCACCCTCTTCGAGCGCTACGGCTTCTCCTCTCTCCAGATCGCCGCTGTCTTCATTAAAATCCCCCGCCTCCTCTAGTCCAACCCCGAAAAGACCTCAACCCGATTTCGGGCAAAACTCGAATGACCTGTCCAAACTCCGCGAAGTTCTCCGAAGTTGCTTCGAGCGGCTTCAGCATTGCCGGCGCCAGAGCGGAGTTCGGGTTCAGCTTCACACAGAGGAGTACAGGCGGCGGCTAGGTTCGCGACACAGACAAAGAGGAGGGAGAATATCGACCCTTTTTGTTTTCCGTTTTAAATTTTTTTTTTTTTACTTTAATTTTAATTTTAGTTATTGTTTTATCAAAAACAAATATTCTTTTATTAAAATGCTCTTGTTAAAATGCTCCTTGACCAAAGGCATGTGCAACTCACATAAATCAATTCCATTCTTTGTTAACTACTGTTGAGATTTTACCTTTTTTTACGTTCATTTCAGAAGTTTGGGGAATATTTTTCAAAAAAAAAAAAAAGAAAGAAAGAAAGGGAACCAATCAGTTCATTTATTTAAAAGTTTAAGAATCACACTCAATCCGAGTCATAATGAACAAAAAGAACGACTAAAATAAGGGAATTTTTATAGCAATATCTCCTATATTACATTATTTGTAAAAACAATTATTTTTACTATCGGATTAATTTCTTGTAGTTTGATTTATGACAAAAGTATTTTTATATCATGAGCTACAAATTTTTAGCATCAACATTTGTACGTCAAATAACAAAAAAAAAATTAATTCAATTGTTTAAACCCTATTTCTATGGATAATACAAATCAAAACCAGAGATGTTGTTGTAAAATTTCCCTTCAAAGAAATCAAGGTTTTCTTGATCTTGTGGACCCTAGAAAAGATACCACGAGAAGACCCTATAGATCGTTATATATAATCGTCAACATGTGAGGAAAGCTATGCATGCATCGTGTGACATGAGATACTCATTGACCACGAGTAATAGGGTGTTTATTAGTGATTGTGCAATGTTCATATACTTGTCTACACGTGTGAAAATCACGACCTACTTTCCTAAACTTCTTATTAATATCATCAATCAAATGTCACGTAACACAATTTCCGTATGTCCAACTCCAACGACCAAAGAATTTCCATTCTTTTCCTCGTGTTCCAAGTGTATTTAATTTGGTTCCCCTATCAATAATCTATTCAGCGTTCCCTCGTCTATGATGACTACTGCACCAGCTGCCGGTTTGCTAAGCCACTAAAATGGAATCAAAAAGATAAGTCTAGCGACTATTAATGTGAACCTCTAGTTTTGTGTTTAGACCTCGTCTATTTCAATCTATTTGATTTATAGGCGTCAAAACAAAAAAGCCTGTGTTTTATAGAGAGGCTTTCCTTGTCATTTCTCCAAGGAAAAAAACAAAAATAAAAGCAAAACAAATAAACAAATCCAGAGTTCAAAGTCAAAGACGAGGATTGTGGTTCTTAACAGTACACAAATACGTACGGCTAATACCATATTCGACGTCAGTAAAAAATCACAGTTGTTTTTTGGTAGATTAATATAATTACCCTTCGATTCTAATATGATATATTTTATATTATTTTACCATTTGTATCAATAATTTCGAATGATCTTTAGAATTATATAGATATGTATCCATCAAAGAGTTAAATTTACGAGACCTTTAAAACAAAAAGACATGAAACTCGTCCTTTTATGTATAAAAATAAATATGCAACGCAAATTGCCGCTCCAGATGAATCTGACAATGGTGAATGCTGTCGATAGAAGCGGTTGATAACTATTAGAATATAAACTATGTTTTTTTTTTTTTTTTTCATTGAAATACAATATATACAAGTTTACTAGTTGGAACAATTAACAATGACGCTAAAAAATACATTCTGCCCTTCTATGTAATACAATAATTTTAAAACTTTGACCTAATATGAACTTTGGAAAACAAAGTTATATGAAAAAGAAAACCCATAACTAATTGAATGGTATTGTAGGGGGAAAAAAGAGGACATGAACTGTTCTAGCCAAAAAAGAAAAAAAAAATACAAAAGAAAGAGAATATTACTGTTATTTTCCTGCCGCAGAAGATCTTTAAAGACTTTTTTTTTTTTTTTAATACAAACTCTTCTCTCTTTCTTCTGTTCCTTTAAAGCCAGGATTCTCCTTTCTATAAGCTGTTTCCTAGCGCTCAAAGAAAAGGGAATAAGAATAATCTTCGAATATTTGTGACGGCAGATGAGAGGGGAGATCCACCATTCAGCAATTTCTTCTCACTTTACAACGAAGAGACTTTGATGGCCTCTGTAAGAAAACGTCCAAAAATTAGTCTGGATCACAACCTTCTTCCTCCGATATTTGCAAATCTTCGCCCGATACCGAAGATAACTGCTTTAGTCAATAGTCCCCGGTCTAGACTGCAGGCAAGGAGAACAGCCCCGCCAACAACAAGTAGTTTAGGTATGTTCTTTCCTCCTTGTTTCTCGGACGAGATTGGTCTTTCAATCTGTGTCAAATCGTTAGATGTGTCTTCCACAGACCTCAGGGAGTCTGCGCTGACTTTTGTGTTGATCTGAGCCATGAAAGCACAACGCGAGAGCGGAGCTCCTGAGGCTCGCTCCTTTTGATACTTGCGTACGCCAGGGTCAATCTTCTTCACAGCTCCCCACATTCCCTGCTTAACTCCAAGTTTTGCAATTTCCCAAGGAATTCCCATATCCTCATGGTGAAACAGTAAAACCTCGCAGGCAGTCAGCTCACCATCCCCTCTCCTTGATTCAACTGGTTCACATAAAAGTACAGCATATCGTTATCATTTTGTTATCCCGAAACCTCGAATTACTAACCTATTACCAAAATGAAATAAAAATTTTGAAGCTGACAACCAGAGCAAGTAAAAGAGCTCCTTAATGGAAAAGAATATTCACATTTCACCTTTGGAACTATACATTACCATAACTTTCTACTTTCAAAAATATAAATAAGAGAGCAAGTGGGCTAAATTTCACTAATAGAATATAACTCGATATAAGATACGATTGTTACCTGCACGAATGCACCAACTAGAATAGTATAAATCAACACGCCTAGGTTTGTTGCGTCTCGGAACAGAAGAATAGGGTACTCCCTGCAACAGTTAAAAATATGTAAACCAGTTATTTCAAAACATATTAAGACACTAGATGCAAATGTTTTCCTAACCCTACTAATGCGTGACTAGTAAGTTATTTCTATTTCCCAATTAGATTTTTTTTTTAATCAAAACACCAGAATCAGTTCAAAAGGTTTCACTACCTTATCGGCTTATCCTACAAGAAGCAACGAAGAACTCCAAAAAGCAAGAAAGGTAGAAAGATAGCATAAATTATCTGTTTCATTCTCATACCTTAGTCACACAGTAGTATGAACGTCCCGATTCCCAAATGCGGCGACCTATCAAGTATTCTCTGTCGCTACAAAAGAAGGGGAACTGTTCCAGAAAAAAAGAAAAGAACCACAGAAAGATATTAGCCGAATTCGAACAGTGCAGTGCACACATTACTCCAACAACAACAAGAACAAAAAGCGCTCCTCACCTTGCGAACCCATTGCACTACCATGGTTCCTGTGGTCGGGCACTCCTCCAAAGTAGAAGCATATACAAGCATGTCGTCCCACTTCATTCGAAATTCATCGTCCCAAAAGAAATCTCTCACCAACTCGGGTGTAGCATCCTCAAACACCGTCCTGCTTCGGTATTGCGGTGGTCCAGTCTACAAAGGCATCATAACACAATCCAATCACTCATACAATTAAAAGCAGAATCACTCTCTCTTCCACATTCCCATATTTTTCTCCTAGAACTTAAAATTGCCAAAGCATATACTTCAACGATAAACAAGACGGAGGCTCTAAAGCTACCTCGAGATCTCGACGCCAAGCTTGATAGGCCATAGTTGGGGTAGAACGATCCATCATCTTAATCCAAGAGGGACCTCCATCTTTCTCCTCAACAAGCCGACAAAGGTGCCTCAAATCTCCACCCGTAACAAGTGAGGAACTTCCTCTTTCAAGCTGTGACGAACTGCCAAAAAGCAAACAGAAAAGAAAAAACAAAACAAGAACCCTCTTAGAACTCAAGCCAAATCGCAAAGTGGGCTTTCAAATTACCTTCACTACCTTAGATGCTCGGCTAAATTGCAGAATGGAATAGCCAGAAAGTTAGAACTTTTCGACGAACCTGCAATCGGAAGAATTGGCTGGAGCCGGCAAGGAAAGATCTCTCTCTTGAACTCCGTCATCGGAAATCCAGGGAATGCAGCTCGGCAACTGGAATCTTAAAGAATTCAAGCTCGGCATGGAACCGAAACACATGGACGACATCGGCGAAAACGAAAACGAAAACGAAAACGAAGACGAAGAAGAAGAAGAAGAAGTTTCTTGTTTGGAGACAGAACAATCCCCCGCCATGTCTCTACCAACCGAATTGGCCCATTTAGGTTTCCAAGCCCAGCCGACAAGAACACCGACAAAAACCGCAATCCACAGAGGCGCTATGAAGAAGACGAGCTCGCCCAAAACCTCAACTATCGTTGGCCTCTGAAAAATCTCCAACAACACCGAAACCACAGCCATCTATTCGAAAAATTCCCCAAAATTAGCCAAAAGAAAATGGAAAAAATAAAATACAAAATATAAAAAAAAACCCCTAGATTGAATCGGAAACTGGTGTGTTCGTTTAAGCACGGCGATTATTCGAGGATTTCCAAGAGAGAAAAGACAAGAAAAAGGAAACCCTAGCGGCCCAACCAAAAAAGTGATAAGCTCATCCTCAACAGATAAAATTCCCCCCAAATATAAAACCAAAGATATATGTATTTAATAATAATTATAAATTAGGTGAAGAAGAAGAAAAAAAGGGAATAATGAACGATGAGATTTAGATATGGGGGTTGTGCAGAGAATAACAGAGATAGAAAGAGAAAGGGAAACGGACAAAAGTATGGATAAGATTTCTGCAATAAGCGGTAGAGAAACGTATAGGGAAGATTACCGTAGGCCCAACGATTTTGTGGTTTCTTTGTACTTTTCCTTCGAACCAAACAGGCCTCCACAGACGGCGATTTTACCCGATATCTTCCTTTTTCTCGAGAGAAAAAGAGACCGAAAATTAACGGAGCAGAGAGAAAAGCGTGTCTTTTTAGAGAGAGAAAGTGAGTTTTCCACTTGAGCTATCGACGGGACTTTTATATACGTACATGCCGTTGGTCGCCGCGTTCTCGTTTTCCACATTGCATCATTTGGAATTCGGATTATCTTTTTATTTTTCCTTTTTCTTTTTTCAATTTCTTAATTAATTAAATTTTTACAATATGACTTATACTTGTGTTGAATATTAAAATTCAAATGCTAATACAACAATATTTATAAATAAATTAAAAGTATAGTTTTTATGATGAATTTTACCTTTAGTTAATTAAATGATGAGGATTTTGTTTTTCTAATTAGGAAACTCGTGAGTTAATCCAACAAACTAATCTTATCCTTAACTAATTTAGTGGTAAATTTGTGTTTAGTGACAAGTGTTTTTGTAACTAATCTTCGAAATTTTCTCAAAGCGTTTTTCTTTTTAAGGAAAGGAAAGAAAAATGGGGCAAAGAAAAAAGAAAGGAAAAAGTAAGCTTAGATTTTTATCAAATTTTACTTTTTTTCTTAATGATTTTAATCATTTAAAATTATATATTGTTTACAAGGTATTTTCATATGAAATTTCTTTATTTAGTTTAAAAAACAACAATTACTACATCTTGTGTTATAATTGTGGGTTTTTTTTTAATAGAAAAAAGTCAACTCTGGTTAAAATGTCTATAATAATGAATTCGGACCTTCATATTAAATAAACATATACATAAGAATGTTTGGGTTCTCCTCAAGATAAAAAAAATGTTTGGGTTGTTCATTAATTTTTTATACCATAATGATTTATATTCTAAAAAAAATATTTTGCGGAATTATTTCAGTCAAGAGTATGAAAAAAACAAAGAAAAAAAAAGCGCCTTTTTAACCGAAATAATTATAGAAAAAGTCTTACTTAAACAGCGAGGTGATAACTTCATGATCTTACTATATTAATTAAAATTGTTTACTTTCAAAACTAGATCTTAGCATTTACACCACAAAAGAAAAAATTGTTTAAGGGAATGTGAATCTTTTAATAGAAAAAGAAGAAGAAGAATTCTTCGTAAGGAATTTTTTCCTATTTTCTAGTAAAATTTGGTGGGGGAAAAAAATAATGAGTTTGAATAGAAAGTGGTGATTGGAAATTGAAATATGACACCGACCACTTCATATTGAAAGCTTTGCTAAACAAAAAGGAACAGTGTCGGAAATTTGACTGACCCCAATGTACTTCATTGAATTTCTCCAACCGGACGCGGATTAACTGTGCCCAGATTTCTGACTTACAATTTTCCTGTTGACCCTTGTTAAACATCTTAATTAATCACCATTTGTTATTGCTTGGCCAGCATACTTTATTTATAATTTTTGGTCGGTAGCACAATGATAAAAATATCTTATTAGTATTTTTACTTTTAAGGTATGTTTGCTGTGTATTAAAAAAATGAAAATGAGTAGTATTTTTTATTTAATTATATATTTGTTTATAAAATAAAAAATGAGGATATGGTAGATTCCATTCAATATAAAAATTGAAAAGGGGATGGTAATTATTGCAACCCTTTCTTATAAAAAATAAATAAATATTAAATTTATTTATATATTCTTAAAAAAATTTATATGCTAATTGTTTTTAAATTGTATAATAGAATATTTTAACAATTATATTAATAAAATTAACATTATTAAAGTTAATAAAAATAAGAAAGGAAATGAGATTATTTTCCTTTACGCCATCTAATAAGCAAGTAAATATTAGGAAGGAAATCAATAGATATCCTTCCAATTCCTTTATTTTACTTTTCAATTTCATTATTTTTTTCATTACATTCTTGATATGGTACATTCACCCTTGGCATGTTTTATGTTCAAGTCATGGCCTACATAATGTTTAACCATAGGTATAAAAAAGAATCATTTTCATCCAATCATTGCAACAATGGGTTCACTTAATAACCATTAGAAAACGTTGTGAGTACACCATCTTTTTTTTTTAACCTTTGCTATAACAAAAAGGTTCAAATTATTTAAAAAAAAAAAAAGTATTGTTGATAGATAGTCGAGATTTATGAGATCATGGCCCTTGTGATGTAGCCTTATTTGCCAGCTAGGATACCAATATCCAAGAATCTAAGAGTAAGATTTTCAAATATTTAAATTTTAAATAACCAGTTAAGATTATCTAATATCTACAAAAAAAATCCATAATATTGAAGATTATCTTTACATTCAAATTCAAATATGAAATATTTATATTTAAATATCAAATGAGGACTATCTCTTAAAAGCCTATAAATATATAAGATTAGGCCTCCAAAAACCAAACTCATAATTTAACATATTACACCACTTGTAATTCTGAAAATATAGTGAAATCCTAAACACTGAAAAGAAGACATAACCTTTTCATTCACGGTAAACTTCTACAAATCTTTGTGTTTACTATTTTCTACACTTTATATTTATTGCGTTTTGTTAGGTGAGTTTTACTTGTCAGTAATTAGTGCTAAAAGGAAGGCCTAAACCTCCAAACCCTAATTAACCAGCTTTAAGAACGGTTTGATGGCGAAATGTCGAAACCTTTCTATTGAGAATGTGGAGGTTCTCGTAAAGAACCCACCACTTGTAGGCTGTGTTCCTGGAAGGCCGATAGCTAGGACGGTAGTGCTTGAAGGCCTTCTAGGAGAATCAATTACGACAGTCAATGAATTGTGAAAACAAGTTATGCTATTACTTCAAAACTTGCAATAACAAAACAACAATGCCACAATGGGAATCGACGTTTGTTAAAATATCCCCATTGCAAACGGTTCTGGCCAACTCCCGTATAGTTGCATAAAATGTTCAATAACTAGAAGCACAGAATGATGCTTAAACTGAAGCAACAGTAGAAACCCATTATAAAAGAGGTAGAGATATCACTGACTTGGGAGTAGAGACTAGTAAGCGATCCATCGATAGCCAATATAGGAGGAATCATAGAACAAACACTCAACAGGAAAGGAGTCAGACCACGCAACAGTAAGAAACAAGACTGACCTACCTTCGAGGCCACTAATAATGAACCCAGATGTTGACTTAGGGATAGCCCAAAATTTGAACCAGTCTACCCCCCAAAACAGTGACCTCTAGGATCATATTGGGTTTAGGTAGGCTCGGATGCACCCCTTATTTTCACCTCTACCCTAGTCCTTAGATCAAAGATAACTAAAAATATCTTGGAACATTTGAAACAATAAAAACTCAAATGAATGGAAAGCCTGAAAAAGATAAGGAAATCATTCATATGTTCACTCCTAAGATGGTAACGGTACCCCTACATAAAAAGCTTAAAATGCCTAAGATCCCTATATATAACGACACCATGGATTCTAATGATCACTTGATGAGGTATGATTCATATATTAACCTTTATGATAGTCCTGGCGAAATAACATACAGGGCATTTGATTTAACCTTAATAGACTTTGCCAGAAAGTGGTTCGAGAAGCTGAAATCAAACTCAATCTCAATATGGTCAAATTTAAAGAAAGCATTTTGGGTATAATATATTAGGACGATGAAGCTTTTGACCCCAAAGGAATGGCTTATGACCTTGTATCAAGGCCTAAACGAGACATTAAAAGATTGGTTAGCTAGATACAACAAGGAGATAGCTCATGGCAGAAATTGCTTAGAAGAGGTATGTTTACTAGGGACAATTAGCAGCATGAAGAAGTTGGACAAAAAAAATCAATTAAAGTACTACAACTTTTATCAAGAACTTGGCCACGGCACCTCAGAATGCAATGACTTAGAGAGCCAACTTAAGGACTTAATCAGGCTTGGGTACCTCAAAAATTCAAGAAGGATTTAAGAAAGGGTGATCATCACAATAGTCATAATAGAGAGGAATGTTTAACATCTCAAATTCTATTATCAATAGCCTTTGCTATTAAGATGTCATTGTTCTTCATTGTGATATTCTATTAGGACGTTTCTTTTATTTTGTGTTTGATATATTGTTATTATTAATAAAAGTTTAACTTATTAATTCATTCAATTTCTTTGTTTTTGTTTCTTTTTTTTTTTTTTTTGGCCAGTGACTACATTTTTAACGTATTGGTAACCTACAAACTCTACTAAGCATGAACAAAACTACAATCAAGTTATAATAACTACTAAGCTTTTGAAAAATTTCCTCTTAAGGGGAGAACAAAAAGGCATGTCGAAAGGCCACCCATATACCATACAATCATTATTACAACTACCGCTAATGAGACTGTCCAAAGTCAGAGCCAAGGACAGAGGGACTCTACCAGCTATCAGAATTCCTTAAACAATTCCTAAGGGAAGAACGAGAAGACAGGTACTGCAAAGTACCCCAATATTAAGGAAATTCTACTAAAGGTTCCTCATATAATTCTTAAGGGAAAAATAAGAGGACAAGTGCCAAGAGGCACCCCAAAATTAAATAAGTTCTACCAAAGTTCCTCAAACAATTTTTAAGGGAAGAACAAGAAGACGGGTGCCGAAGACCATCCAACATAAGTAAGATTATTGTCTTTAAACAATTTCCTTTCTAGGGGAAGAATGAGAAGACGATGGTCTAAATGTACATCTAACGACTTAAAACTATGCAATGAATCAACGATCAGGACGAAAAGATGAGAGTTTGAAAAAATTAATTGACAGTTGACATTTAAAAGTTTGAGATGACTATGTAACTATTCTGATTCTTGAGGCACGTGTTTATTATGAGGCAATCATAGCATAACCGTTGAATCTAAACCACAAAATAGGCCACTAGTCCTAGTAACCGGCAGTTGGATGCCCAAAACACTTCAGGGTATTAAAATCAAAGCAGTCTGGGTTGAGGGGTAATTGTTGATAGGTAGTCGAGATCTATAAGATCTTGGTCCTCGTGACATGACCATATTTGTCAGTTAGGATACCGGTGCCCAAGAATCTAGAAACATGGTTTTTAAATATTTAAATTTTAAATAACCAATTAAGATTATCCAATAACAGAATCTATAAGTAGATGTTTGGTGAAAGCTTTTTTTTGGCATTGCATTTAAATGCAATGCAATTTTCCCCCAAATACAAAAGCATTTCATTTAAATATCAATCACATCACATTTTAAAGATAACACAATCACTATTTATTATTTCACTTTTTCTATTACTTTTATTTATTACATCATATATTCCCTTTCCCTCCTTTTTTTCTCTCTACTTTTACCCATCACATCACATATTTATTATTAAAATACAATTCAAATACTTTTCCCCCAAACACACATTGCATTCAAATGCAATGCTAATGCTTTTCCTCCAAATACAAATTGCATTCAATGCATTATATTAAAACGCAATGCAAATGTAATGCGTTCACCAAACGAACCTTAATATTGAAAATTATATTTACATTCAAATTCAAATATAAAATATTTGTATTTAAATATTAATTAAAGATTATCTTTTAGGAGCTTATAAATACATAAGAATAGGTCTTTAGACACCCAACTTACAATTTGATAGATTACACAACTTGTAATTCTAAAAATATAGTAAAACCCCAAGTATCGAAGAGAGGACATAGAATTTCCATTCACATAGAACCTCTATAAATCTTTGTGTTATCTATTTTCTATATTTTATTTTTATTACGTTTTAAGTTGTTTTGTATCATGATAGTTCTCAAGAATCCTCATAATCGTAGGATTATTTAGGCAAATTTTACCCGTCATCAAGTAGGGAGAGAAGAGAGAGAGAGAAGGGTTTAGTCATTGGATTAGATTGATTAAAAAAGAAGAAAACAATAATCTCTATAGTAAGGAATTGTGAAGATGGTCATTTTCTATTTGGTCAAGTTTTCAACTATTGGACTTGCATGTTTTCAGACAAATTCTGCTTGCGACTGATTTTATGCAAAAGAATGGGTAAAAGGGGATGTAAACAATTTAACAAATCTCATGTCAGGCCAATGAGTTTTGAAAGATTAAACACTCCAAAACAATCAGACTTGGGTGAATTAAAGTGTAACATTTAGGTCTTATATGAGAGATAAATTAAAATTCATATTTGATTAATTAAAATAGTAAAATCTAATGATTCGTTTGGTGAATGTATTACATTTGTATTGAGTTTGAATGTAATATATTGAATGCAATTTATGTTTGAAGGAAAAATATTAATATTGCATTTGAATGCAATATGTGTTTAGGTGAAAAGTTTTTGAATTGTATTTTATTAATAAATATGTGATGTGGTGAATAAAAGTAGAGAGGAAAAAAAGAATATATGATATAATTAATAAAAATAATAAAAAAAGTAAAATAATGAATAGTGATTGTATTGGATTTAAAATGTGATGTGATTAGTATTTGAATTAAATGCTTTTGTATTTGAGAAAAAATTACATTATATTTAAATATAATACTACTTAAAAATATGTACTAAACATACCATAAGAATAAAAGTTGAGAAAAACGATTAAAAAAAAACATTATAACAATCTTTATTTGATAGATTGTAGTCAACCATCGAACCAACCCTTATTTTATGCTAAATGGCGTGACAAATGATTTTTTAAAACAAAACATTACTTATTACAATTGACTATAAAAATTATGACATACCATTCACTTACCTTGAAACTTGATAAGAAAATAATATATAACTTAAAGTGTTTGACAATTAAAAACCGGACCTAATTTCCGTAGACCATAATAGTGTATTGTTTCCATGGTCAAAGAGATTGTTTTATGACTTTGTTTGGCTCTTCAAATCAAATTTATTAAAGAAGACTGATTATTTAAGTCACTGATGGCTCCTGACGACAAAATTGTTTGCGTAAAGCCCAACAAAGTTTAGTTTTCTACATTGCCTCTTTAATTTTCGTTCCCTAATAATTATAAATCATATTCGTTTGTGAAATCAATATTTAATTCATTCTTATCTGGAGCAGGATCACATGGGACGCCTCTATTAATGTAATCATGAATATTTTATTATTTTAATTAATTTAAATTTTGCGATAAACTTTCTTTGGAATCACCCTTCTGGAAAGTTAACGTAAGATGAATCTCTAAATTCTATCAGTAAAAAAAATTGTTTTGTTGCTTTGGTGATATTTTCATATTTGTCTTTAGGCGGCGTTTGGTAAACGCATTATATTTTAATTGTATTTGAATGAAATTTGTTTTTTGAATGTTATATTTGGTTGAAAAGTATTTGTTTTGTATTTGAATGAAATGTGTGTTTGGATTAAAAGTATTTTAGAGTTAAAAAGTTGATGTGATTGATAAAAGTAGAGATAAATAGTGGAGTTAAAAAGTTGATGTGATTATTTTTAAAATGTTTTAAATAGTAATTGTTTTCGTAACACTGTTGTAAAATTAGTATTTAGTGTAAAATTATATTGTATTTGAGTAAAATTAAAATGGAATTTGTTCTCCAAACACCCCCTTAATTTTTAGAAAAAAGGGCGATACTAGTTGAGTATTTATAGCTTTTTATGTTTATTATAAATTTTTATTGACCTTTTTGTTTTGAAAAATCTGATGACACAGTTAAATATTTTCCATTTTACTTTTTAATTTGGATTAAAAAAATTATTGATAATCATCAACAAATTTGATCAGCTTACTTTATTGAGGGGCATTTGGAGAAATATTTAATTTTAATTTTACTCAAATACAATATAATTTTACACCAAACATAAATTTTGTAACAATGCTACGAAAATAATTACTATTCAAAATATTTTTAAAACAATCACATCAATTTTTTAATTCTACTATTTATCTCTATTTTTATCAATCACATCAACTTTCTAATTCTAAAATACTTTTCATCCAAACATACATTTCATTTAAATATAAAACAAATACTTTTCAATCAAATACAAAATTTAAAAAATAAATTTCATTCAAATATAATCAAAATACAATGCTATTACCGAACACCGCTGAATCATTATATGAAAAAACACTCTCATAATTATTTTGATGTGTATACACAAACATGAGCTGGAAAATAATGATAAGTTGTCCTTTTATTCAGTCAAGTTATTAACAATCCAAAGCATTGAAAATTGACCCTACAGAGCAATTTCAAATACTGCCAAATTTGAATGTGAAAGAAGTTTAAAGTCATCGATTCATGTGTGTTATTGACGCATATAAAGCCAACTTAAGTTTTCTTAAGTTCCAATAATGCAATAGCAGTCCATCTACACAGATGGTAGTGATATATCAACAAAGACAAGCATTCAGTAACTCTCATATTTATTTGTTAGAACACTTTATATGTGTGTGTGTATATATATATATTTTTTAATAAGTGAGATGTATTGAGTTGATATATCAAATATGAATCCTTGAAAATTATTGGAAAAAAATGAAAAAAATAGAGACTAGATTTCTTTTTGTTTCACCTATACATGATTCTGTAGATTTTAAAAATGATGATTAATGTGTTAAGTTGTAGAGTTTAATTATTATTTTTTTAAAAAAATATGTTAATCTAATCTTTACAATAACGTCGTCATGGGATTGGAAAGAGAACAAGAAGCCCCCTTTTTTGAGGGATGGGGGCTCTATAAATTTATTAAGATGGTGTTTCATTACGAGGAGTTTTGAGATTTCACATTTGTAATTTTAATCGTCTTAGTTTTGTTTATAAACAATGAGATTAGAGAGAGGTTAAAAAAAAAAAAAAACCTGTAGAATTTGAGAGTGTTGAGTTTTTCTCTTGTAAATCTATTCTTTATTACACTCCTTCTCTCACATAAAAGCATAATATGAAATTACACCTCTAATTTTCAATATAATAGTCTTGAAGATGTCATTTTCCTTTTTCGAAAAAAGAAGTTCATCTAATAAATTGATATCATGAACTAAAAAAAGGAAAAAAGGAAAAAAAAAGAAAAAAAAAACACTAAGAAGTAGATACAGGACGGTGAATTAAATTTAAAAAAACAAAAACAAAAACAAAAACAAAAACGAAAAACCGTCAAGTGTTCCAACACTCTTGTGCGACCTACATGCTACATTATTGAATGATTAAGACTGGACACTCGCGTAATTCAACTTTTGAGTGATTAACTTCCCTTTATATATATATATATATATAAGACAGAAATAAATGTACCCATAAAAATCGAAAACACAGTCTGATATGATTGTTATTGTCCATGAATAGAACGTGCTAAAAATATCGAAGATATAATATTAGTGTGAAAAGTTTTATTGGTCCACAAGGCCAAACACCGCGTGTTCTAAGTAGCCCCCAAAAGGATCTCCCTCTAAAAACAACGTACGTGAACCGACCATTGCCAATTCACTTTTCCATTTATTTTTTTTAAGCACACACTTCATGATTTCATCTTGTAACCTCTTTCAAAAATTCGTCACTTATTTTGGCTCTTATACAATTAATCTAATCTGTAGATTGAGTCACGTTTCTTTTTTGGTCATATTTAAAAACTCATAATGCTTGTATATGTATGGATATTGAGTTTTGCATGGTTTTTTCAAGTGGTTTTGTTTCATTATCGGTAGTGGTAGCATAGTAATAAAGACATCTTATTTGAAATCTTTGCTTAATTAATTTGCCACAAAGCTTGAGTTATAATGCACATAAAAGTTTGCCGCTTGACACGATAAACTCTTCTAATCAGACTAAATGGAAGATATAAAAATGCCACTAATCCTTATTTTTTAGAGAGAGAGAGAGAGAAAAAAATGACAGTTCTGTACCATGTGAAAAAGAGAATAAAGGATAATGCTTTACATACTTTTGCACTTTTTTCCTTAGCAAAACAAAGAGAAACTAGTGCTCATGCATGCATGAGGGTTTCAGCTTAGCTTCAAATTCATAATCAGTTCATTATCAGAGGCTGGTAAACTCATTGTATGTGACTTTTGCCCCAACAAGCAACACATAAAATTTTTAAAAGAGCTTATATAGAAATAATCATTTTTTAATGAGAATTAAAAAAATAAAAAAATTTTAAAGGTAAAATTAGGAGGGAAAAAAAAAAAAAAGGAGAATTGAAAAGTTTACCAAAAGAAAAAACCTTCCGACCTACCAGATCATAGGTGGCTCCTTCGCAGCCGTCCAACCTCTGGTGGTCCAACGTAGCCCCTTTATTGGAATCTAAAATATGGAATCCTTTGGGGGAGAAGAAGAGGCTTGGAGAGGGCAAAATATTGTCTTAGATCGATGATTGCCTAACTTATGATGGTAATTAGTGGCCATGGTTGATAACTTCAACGGATTTTTTTTTTTCTTTTCCTTTTTTCTTTTTCTTGCTCATGTAAAAATGACTGCCCAACTTTATATTCTTGGGACCTTTGTTCCACTGTAAAGGTACCTTGGCCCACTCGTGATTTGTCATCTACCTACACTTGTTCCGTGAAAAAAACAATAATTATTTTATTACTCAAGATTTTGGAAGATCTCCTAAGATGATATGTATACGCATCAATTTCTTGATCCAGAATCTCTAGATGGAAAATTTTTTGCGGCGTATGGTTCTTCACTGACCCAAAAGATCTTCACAATCTCTATGCAACGTTCAACACGAGAAATCAATTTAAGGAATTGAAAGTGATCAGTTTTTAAAAATTGCACCGGCATCTATCTACCTAGGAGTCAATATCACGTACATGGGCAAAACTATTGGACATGAAAAAATTTCCTAGTCAAACAACACAGTTTTGAGCTATCATATTTATTGATGCCAAAAATTAACCTTAACATCACGTGTAGCAGCACACAGTGGTCGGACTTGTCCTCTGCTAGGTAAGACTACAAGGAAGAAGAAAAGAGTTACAGAATAAGCAGACACCAGTGGGATGTTTGCCAAAGGTACTCCAACACTCAAGTCAGCGTAGTAAGTTAAGAGATTTGGAGTGAGGCAGAATATTTGATAGGTTAAAGTTTGTACCTAGCAAGCTTTACAAGCTTGGTATTTATAAAATAGTTGTTGGGGCAAATCATGATCGAATCCTACCCAATAAAGTTAGACTAATCCAAAGAGATAGTTAACCCGATAAATAGTAAATTGTTGGTGGATTTATTAAGTGTCCCAGATATGAACAGTGGCTCAAATCTTTGCAATGAATATGAGATTCTGTTGCAAGGAAACCAGGCTAGGCACCACGTGTCCCAAGTCTAGATTCTTCGTGTCGAGCCATTAGCCCGCAAACCAAGGTGGTCCCCCGTTTGTTGTAACAGATTGTTTGTGCTCTTCACATGTGTTACAGAAGAGAGAAATTGGGGGATCAACATTGGTGGTATGTGGCGGGAAGCCTTGTTCTGAACTATAACAAGATTTGTTGGGCAAACCTGCCTAACTAGTAAAGGGATGTGCCAGGCAACCTTGCTCCTACTCATAACAAGATGTGTCAAGCAACCTTGTTATGACCTATCAGGATAATGTTGAACAGACCTATCTAAACTAGTATAGGGATGTGGCGAGTAGCCTAAGGTATGCTAGGTAGACCCACCCTAACTGGTAAAGGGATGTATCAAGCATCCTTGCTTCAATTAATAATGGGTGAGCTAGACTAACCTGCTTCGATCGATAATGGGGTGTGTCGGGTAGACCTACCTCGACTGATAAAGGAATGTGCTAGACAACCTAGATTTAACAGGTAACGAGTATGCCAGACTTACCTACTCTAACAGGTAATGAGTTGTGCTAGGTAGCCTTGCTTTGACAGGTAATGGGGTGTGCCAAACAGACCTACTCTGATCGATAACGGAGTCTACTAAGCAAACCTGCCTCGACCTATAAAGGGACATGCTAGGCAGTTTGCTCCTATTAGAAACAAGGTATATAGGGTCGTACACTAATTGGCAACAGGGCTTATTAGGAAGCCATGCATCAACGTGGAGCAGGGCATGCCAAGTAGTTATGCACTGACAAGCGATATAGTGTCTCCGATCGACGAGGCATGCCAATCACTTTTTCAAAACATGTTGATAACTTTCAAAGAGTGCAACAACCATTCTGAATAGGTGTGCTAAACATACCATCAACAATATTTTTAATAAAATCTTTTAAAATGTCATGTTTTTTTTAGTGTAATATGATTATAATGTAATCTGATAGTATAAACCTTACTAGTAATTTTTTAAAATGCTCTAGGTTGGTGATTGCAAGTATTATGTGATAATGACTTGTGATCTTTTTTATTAATAAACACAGTCTTTTATCATTAATTGACATGATAAATTTTTAATTATTTTGTCAATAAAAAAATAAATTAAAAAAATAAAAAAATTGCACCAAAATTCCAACTAAATTTAAAAAAAAAACTAATTACAAGAAAAAAACTAAAATAAATAATTAGGTATGTTTTTTTTTTATTTACATTCTAATAACATTCAGTTGCCATCGTTGTACTATTTTCTAATGATACTTATTTTTTGCATGAATAATTGTTAAATAATATCATGTTTTATGTAGCTTTACATAAAATTATAAGTTAATTAGTTATTATAAATATAAATATATATATATATATTGAAAATTTACAACTATTAAATCTGTTTGAATATGTGTGTTCTGCCGGACGAGACTGTATCTCTAAATAATCAACAGACTTCTTGTTTGGAACAAGTGTAACACGTGACAACTTAATCAGGTTAATTAAAAAGGAGGCAGCCCCACGTAGACCTGGCCTTGGTTACAATTCCATGTTGATCAGTATATGTGGTTCTTCCTCCGACACAAGCGCCAATTGTACAGCCCTCCCACGACTAGAAAATTTCAAACCATCGTATTACGCCTATGTTCATTGGCCATAATTTTCTTACTAATATCATGTAAATTATTTATCATGATTGGTAAACCAATATGCGCTAATAAATTTTAGCAGTTTTGACGAATGAGATCCAATAACCAAAAAATAAATAAATCAACGAACATGTTTGGACCCGAGTTGATTACTCATACCGTAATTTGACTCATATTTATGTCTATAAGATCAATAGCAATTTCACCATCATGTAACATTGAAAATTAAATATTTGATTGGATGGCACAATAGAAATACTAGATACATGGGATGTTTAGAATAACTTGTCATGGTTGAAAAACAAATTAAAAAATTTTAACTTCGAGGTACTTGTATCATATATATATTAATCAATTTCAATGGAAGTTAAAAAAAAAAAATTCAAGCAATAGTGAAGAAGATCCTTGAATAGTCATATTCTCACATTATTTTCTAGTGTTTTTATGTTGTTTTATTTTAATAAAATTTTATGTATTTACAGATATAATCTAATGATAATTTTAATTTCTGATGCAAATTATGAATTTAAATATCCAGACTCCAAATTCAAATAAAGAAACTTACTAACATAGAAACTTTAAAAACAAAAATAATGGTTACAAGTTTATAAGTACAATAATTACATATTTGATTTTACCACATCATATAGATTTCAATCCCTACATATCCATGTCCGTGTCCAAGAAAATCCTTTATGGTCCTTGTCGTTTTGCGTTTTTTTTTTTTTTTTTTTTGCATCATATTGAATTACTGATGTTTCTTTGCCTAAATATGTGACGAGTGCTATTTTCCACTTTCTTATATGAATTCTGATTTTAATTGTTAAGTGCCTAGACAAGTAACATAGAAGTACGTAAACACCTTTTAATTTAAAAAAATAATAATAAAGAATCAAAAGAGAGAGTTCCAAATGAATTTAGACCATCATCTTGTCTACTCATCTTAGTCTAGAAAACGTGACAGAATTCATTTTCAATTACAATAACAAGGTTTGTTTTATTAAAAAATATATATATTTTTTTCCCATCTGGTAATATTTAAAACACCAATTGGCAAGTTGTCTGCTATCTGCAAAATCATATGGGGCTGCATAGATTTGAACTACAAATCTATGAATCTTCTCCTTTTTCTGAGTTGAATGTCGACGATCCACATATGTGCATCAATTAAATTAATCAAATACCAACTGTCCCGACACATATCCATTAAAAACAAAAATGGGGCAGGAGGTGTTTGTCTCAACTCCCTTTTTTTTTTTTTTTTGCCTTTTTTTCCCCCCTTTTCTCTCCCTCGTTACAAGAAGATACACATTTTATATATCACAACCAACAAAAAAGGGTTGAGCAAGTTTCAGAAGCTGGTGTGCCAGATAGCTCCATCGCCCTCCCCGCAGCGCTGGTGCACTTCTTCCATTCTCTCCACAGATTTGCAAATGCCGCTGCAGCTCCAATCAAACGAGGCCGCGCACGCATTCCCCGCTTGGGCTTTCCATTCGCAATCTATTGGCAAAGACTTAAATAAGCATCAGAAAATTTGAACTTTTTCTTTTCAAGGAAAAATATAGATTCATCTCAATATGGTAAGATTGGCAAGAAAAGTCGTTGAGTTTCAAATGGATTACAGCTCTTTTTGTAGTATGACAATCCCTACAATTTTCCCTTTGCAAGAAAGGCTACTTTGTTAAGAACAAAACATATCTCAAGGTTGCATATTCAGAATATATGTCGATTGAAATGGATAATTAGCATCTATGAACTTACTAGAGACTTTTTTTTTTTCATACTAACTAGAGAAGTTTCAATGAATAAGGAAGTAGTACATAGTTCCAAGTCTATGCAGTATTTGATTAAGTCTATTCAGAATATATGTCGATTGAAATGGATAATTAGCATCTATGAACTTACTAGAGACTTTTTTTTTTTCATACTAACTAGAGAAGTTTCAATGAATAAGGAAGTAGTACATAGTTCCAAGTCTATGCAGTATTTGATTAATGCCTCATTTGTTTACCGTATTGCATTCAAATACAATGCAATTTTCCAAATGCAAAAGTATTGCATTCAAATACCAATCACATTACATTTTAAATTCAATACAATCACCATTCATTATTTCATTTTTACTATTACTTTTACTAATCACAACACATATTCTCTTTCTCTCTCCTTTTTTTCTCTCTACTTTTATTCATTACATCACATATTTATTATTTAAATGCAATTCAAATACTTTTCATCCAATCACACATTACATTCAAATGCAATGTAAATACTTTTCATCTTAATGTAAATTGCATTCAATGCATTATATTTGAATGCAATGTGAACGTAACGCACTTACCAAACATCCCAGAAACACAAGTATTGAAAAATCAAGTTTGAAGACGAAACGAGACATTATGGTTCATAGTAGAAAAACTGAAAGAATATATTGCCAAGTGCTTACCTGGAGGAGACCCACAGCAAAGGCTTCTGTCATCGATGTGCTCAACATCAAGACCAATAAACCAAGAACCCAAAGAAACATCTTCATTTGCATATCTATGAAGTATGTGCCTACGGCGAAAAAATTATCAATTATCGGCAGCAGTTTCGTTAATATTGAGATTCTTAATTCGTATAAAAGAATTAAAGAGAATGACACTCCAAAAAAAAGGCTTACCGGTTTACCGATATGTACGTGGCCAAATCTTTGGAGATTGCATAAATCTGCCCTGTTGCATGCCTAAAATACTTGTTTCCCTCCTCACCAAATTTCCAATATTCTGGCTCATGGTACTTGGCACCCCTAACAAAGAGAGATGAAAAGATAAGACTTAGGTGACGAACAATGTGATGACAAGGAACAGAATTCAAATCATGTCACAGCTCACTTCTGTGCCAGGACGGGACCGGACTTCATGCAACCAATATAAACACGAGGTTTTGATCTATGGCGGCTCAAAGTAGAACCAACCATACCTGTCAAACATTAAAAACAATTCAGTAACGCCGAAACTGCATCACTATTTATATTTCTGTAAAGAGAGACAAGTAGAATGCATAAACTAACCAAGATTTATGTGAACATCATCATCAACTTTGATAAAGAAGTCAGCATCCCATTTAGCAACAGCGGTTGCGAAGTATATTTGGGTTTTGGAGGACAATTCGTGATAGCCTTCTACATGGTTCTGCAGACAAACAGAGATTGTGTATAAGTTTCATCAACTTGCTCAGATAAATGGCAATGGCAGCCTTGGAAAAATTTTAGAATCGGTTTATGTGAACTGCACTATCATATAGTGTCCTGCTCTAATCTTGGAGAAAAAGAAACTCTTGGTAAGAGTAAAAACTTTGTATTTAATTAGACACATAACCAGCTCCAAATTGTCAATGTAGGAGAAAGCAAAAAAATAAATAAATAAATACATAATAAAGAAATCTCGAACCTGTTAATAACAAGAACATACCAGTCGCAAAAAATCCTTATGCTGAGCTTCTTCTGCATCAACGGCACGGTCTAAGACACCACCTGGAGTTGCGCTGTACACAAAAAATTGAAGGCATAAAATGTTTCTGTTCACTCTTAAGTTGCAAAAATCAATTAGCCGGTGAAGTTACGTCTACGAGTAAACCTACCTATGTCCAATAACGAACCGTATTATGATTCCCTTCTCTGTCTCCAACCTTTTTAACTCATCTCCTAAAAAAAGGTTAAGGAACATGCTTATTTGGGCAGCTACACTAATTATTTAGCTGAAATTTTGAGTGTCAAATTTGGCACTAAACCTTGAGGCATCCATGTGTCTCTGATCGAGTCCCTTCGCTTTCTACTGCTAAATGCAGTAATGATTCCCATAACAAAGAAAACCTTAGGGCGCTCCTTGAATTGCTCCGCTCCTGGTTTTGTAACCACTGGAGATCCTTCATTACTGTTATCAGCTTTTGCAGCTCTGGCTGCGGCAAGCTGCACCTCCAATGAGGATATTGTTTTATCTAATGTCCTGAAAATATTTGTGACATGAATGTTTCGCACTAATATTTTAATAGATAAACAGAAACAAAACAAATCGTCAAGAATGTAAATGCATGAAAGTTCCACCACAGATCCTAAAAATCATTAACAAGACGGAGATATATAATTACATGATCACATCGTGTGTTTGTGAGACTTGATAAAGGATGTCCCCCACCTGATCAGAAGCCTCCTGTAAAACTCACAACATTTATCAGCAACTCTTACAATAAGAACGGAGCTGAAGATAACATTATTACCGTTTTTTACCTTCTTATCGCAATTAACTATGGGATGAATAGCTCCTGATTGATGTTTCTTGAAAGAGGAAACCTCCTCCCCATCCATTTTGACCGTATCAGGGATGTCCCAAAACCTACAAATAGATTAAATTCAAAACTAATTTAACGATAACATTAAATGCAGTGCATGTCTGTCAACTAATAGACGTATGTAGTTAGATGACAATTGACATCCAGTCCCACATCAATATTTGGCTTGAAGCATATGGCACAATGCTTCGTGAGAAAGATAGGAACTTCACCACTATGAGTTCACAACTACACTACTTTCCATATTATGGATACCTTTAAATAATCATTGGGTTTTGCACATATGTGACCTGTAATTTTCGACCACAATAATGCAGATTTTGACGCACTAACTTTTACAATGAAGACGATACAGGAGAGAATCTTTCGCCGTTGCAGATGAGAAAGAAGCCATGCCAGCTTTCGCACATATTGGCTGCTGTTATCAAAAATGAACTGGGCCTTCATGCCATCAAGCAGAAGGTTTCATGTCAGCAACCAAGACCTTGGAAAGAACCCTTTCACGCATGAATTAATTCGGAAAAGAAAATCGGAGCATTGTTGGGGAACGACCATATGTAATCCCCTTGTATTTACCCTTTTAACATGTTCAAAGTTCAAACAAACTCCAATAGACCAACCCACTAAATAATAAACTCTTTGGTTTAGACCAAATTATAACTCCCAAATCCAAAAATTGCAGAATGCTATGAACTATCTGGACTCGCCACTCAAAACCCATCTCAGCATCTTCTTTCCCAGACAAACTCAGAAAAGAAAATTAATTCTCTCCTATAAGAGCTATCGCAACCCTTTTAAAGTAATTCCAAATTGTGGGACACACACACACATATTTCACTTCAAAAGGGTTTGTTCAGCCAGTGCCATTGAACTCAAATCCTGGTATTTGAAATTGAACTAATCAGAAAAGCCAAGAGAGCAACAAATGCCTCATATCACATAATATTTTCACTCCATGCTTCTCCATGAACCCAACAGATCATACGACATAGTCAGGTCCTTCCCAAGAATAAAGTTCTTAATCCAACAAATCAAATTACACATCTAGCCATTATGACCAGAGTGTAAAGTGCTTATAAATCCAAATACTTAAAAAAAAAAAAAGAAGAAGAAACTCCCAATCTAAAACTCAAGCTCCAATGGTAGATACCTTGACCCTTGAATCTAGAAACAAAAAGACGAAAACTTTACACAGGGATTGAGATAATGGCAAAAAAAGAAGACTTAAAGAAAGCTCATTTGCAATAAAAAACACAATGGATACAAGATTTTAAGACCCATTTGAAAAAAAAAATAAAATAAAAATAAAAAGCAACAAATCTAAGAGCTGATTCAGTAAAACATAAGATCCCACCTAGAGAGAGAGAGAGAGAGAGATGAACCTGTTAACGACAAGAACACCCAAGAAGAAGCTAAGAATGCAAAAGAAAGATACCCATCTGGTGGAAACTCCATTGCCAACCTTGTGAGGTCTGCTCAGACCCATTTGAGTTCAGAACCAAAAAAAAGCCTTCAGTTTTAAGAAAGCTTCCCTCTTTGAAACCTCAGGTAAAGAGCTGGTTAATGTTGTTACAAAGAGGAGAGAGAAAGATAGAGAGAGAAAGAGGAGGACCCCATCAGAGAAAAAGCAACAACAACATCCAAAATCATGTCAAAAAAGAAATAGGGAAATGTATATAATAGAGAAGAGAATAAAAAAGGACGAAAGCAATGGCTTTTTGATCTTCCTCAGCTTTCACAACTCAAAACACACCAGTGGCTACGGGGAAATGGGCTGTGTTTTGCTTTGTTTGTAATTATATTCCCACTTAAATGTTAGTTTTAAATGTCACGAGAAATACAAAGAAAAATAAATGGGGAATAATAATGGGAAATGACAAACGTCACGACAACCTTGTAGCTGCCAATAATGCCCTTTTATTCTCAAGCAATGGGCTGGTTTCTTGTGTTTTTTTTTTTTTTTTTTAACTATGGTTATTTTTGGTGGTATTTAGTATTAGTTTTGAAATATTTTTTATTTTTAAAAAAATTAAAAATGAGAATGTTTTGAAAACTGTATTAAGATCATTTCTAAAATTGTATTTGGTTATGTTTTTTGAATATATATTTTGAAAAACATGAAAATAAAATTTTGTTTAGTTATATATTTTGAAAAATCATTTTATAAGTGAATATCTTATAAAAAAAACATATTCATTTTTAACTTTAAAAAAATAATAAAAAATAAATTATTAGTCGTAATTAAAAAAAAACTTTGGTGATAGGTTTTGCAATGAGTAATAGGGGTGGAAGAGATTGGTGGTCTGAGTTCTAAGTGGCGGTGATTGCTAGATTTAGGTCATACATCGATAGTCATCGTCGCGAGGGGGTCGTCGTCATCGTCACTAACCCATGGTCATCAGCCTTCATCGGAGATAGATGGCATCGTTGAACATGATCATCACTAACACTGTACAGACAGAAAGAGAGAGAGAGAGAGAGGAGACGAAGGGAAAAAACGAAAACAAAAAGTGAAAACAATTTTTTTTCATTTTCAAAAAACCCAAAAAAACAACATAGTTGAAAACGATGTTTTCGAAATGGTTTTGAAAACAAACGCTATTTTGAAACCGTTTTCATTTTCTGTATTTTTGAAAATAGAAAATCATTCTCGAGAAGAAAAACAAACGTTACCTTTGTTTTCCCCTTCATAATTTCGTACACGACCCCGAAAGACTAAAGATTATAATTTAAAGACTTTTTATATTGGCCCACCTTGAATTGTTTAAATTGAACAATTTTGTTTATATATATTTCTTTATATGTAATTTGTATATAATAATCCAGGAAAAGTATTGCTGATGTTTTTGCTTAATTTTTTAAGGGATTTTTGCTTATTTTAGTATAATTTTCTTTGAAAACTTTAGGAGTTATTTGGATGGGGAATTCATTTTCAAAAAAGAGAAAAAATTATGCAAAAAGTGTATATTTCAAGTTTTTAGATTATTCTATAGTACACTTTTAGAAAATTAAAATGAATATTTTTTTTAATTATCTCACAATACATATTTTTCAATATTGTTTCTTCTAATTTTAAATAGTTTTTTGGTTTTAAAAAAGAAAATTTTTTTGTATATCTAAACTTCGTGTCATTTTCAAAAAAAAAAAACTTTTTCATCTAAAATATATATTTTTTCTGAATATGGACCTTCCATCTAAAGAGGGGGTTGGTCTAATTCAATCGTACTCAAACTAAGTAGGCGTTTGGGACACAAATTTTTTTGGCATTGCATTTAAATGCAATGCAATTTTCCTCCAAATACAAAAACATTTCATTCAAATACCAATCACATCACATTTTAAATCTAACACAATCACTATTTATTATTTTACTTTTTCTATTACTTTTATTAATTACATCATATATTCTCTCTCCCTCTTTTTTTTCTCTCTACTTTTACCCATCACATCACATATTTATTATTAAAATACAATTTAAATACTTTTCCCCCAAACACACATTGCATTCAAATGCAATGCTAATGCTTTTCCTCGAAATACAAATTGTATTTAATACATTGCATTCAAACGCAATGCAAATGCAATGCGTTCACCAAACAAACCCTAAAACTGTAACTTTAAAAGAAATTTATATTGAAATTAAACAAAAATATCAATAACATTCCTCTTGAATTGTAAGGTGTTAGTTTCATGTAAAAAACTGGCCTAATTATAATTGATTTAAGCAAAAAAATCTTAATTATCAAAAATTATAAGTTCAATGATAGATTATCAGAAAAAAAATATAGAGACTAAGTTATCAAATTCTAAAAATACAGGGACCTTTATATAAATAAACTAATTTAAATTAACACAAAATTTCTCTTCAGATTTATCATAAGTTACAACTTTAATAATTTTTCATTAGAACAATAATCTTTTTTGAATAATTTTAATCACATAGGGATCATGCGATTGATTAAAAGATGATATAGTAATTTAAACAAAATATACAATATTTTAATAAAATTGCAAGTTCTTCCTAAGGTGTTATCTTTTTTTTTTTTCTTTTTTCCTCGCAATCCTTGAGTCATTGTCACGCCCCCTATCCCCCCATCATGTGAGTCATGCATGATTAAAATCATTGAAAAATTGACATCTTAATGGGAAAAGCTGTAGTAGAGCCCTCTTAAAAAGCTCTATTATAAATTGTAATAGAGTTTATTATTTAACCGTCTAAAATTAATCCAATGATTAAGATTTTTTTTATGTATAATAATTATGATGAACCTTAATTTATAATATACACTAAAAAATTAATTAAAAAAATCAAACAAAAAAAAAGGAAATTGAAAAAAAAAATAAAACCAATCTTCCATGGTTACCATCCCATCACTATAGTCATGCGTCTCCTCCGTAAGCTCATCCTCTCTTTGGACCCTCTCCCCCCTCCCCCCTCCTCTGGGCAACCTTCAAACTCCTCATCGGCAATTGCAACGACCGAAACCACAAGGGCGAGAATCATGGGCAGTTGTGATTATATAATCTTCTGCTTGACAATGACCCCTAGCCCCTCAAAATCAACGTCCAGCCCTACCCCCCACGACCTCGATTGTTGACAACCCCTAACCTCCTACCCTCCCAACGAACCACCTACTATGCCTCTTTCCACAAGGGAAGTTGAGTTTTTTAAAAATTTCTTGGTTAATAATTATACGATCTAATGTTTATTATAATTATCATAGACAAACAATATCTTAACTGTTCAATTAGATCTGAATGGTTTAGAAAAAATGACCTACTTATAAAACCTCTCAAGAGGGCTCTCCTATGGCCTTTCTCCATCTTAATAATAGAAAAATCAAAATTATAATTGAAACATCATTTTGAATTGTAGAAGACAAAGTACGAAAATACCTATTTTTATGGGTCAAATTTACAATTATTGTAAATGTAAGACTTTACCCATTAGACCGTCGCCTTTTCCTTATTTTCTTTTCTTTTCTTTTTTTTTTTCCCTTCTTCCTGTTAAAAGTTGAGTAATCCGAAAGCTACACCCAACCCATGACAGCTTCAGATCAAACATAAAAAATTTACTCTTTAAGGGGAAATTGTATCTAATAGTGGGATTGAGGCAATTATCCATTTTTGCTTCTATAATTTGTAGTTTCTTCAATAAGGTATCACTTTTGTCAGCACAACCTGTCAACCTCCCTCGCTTAATCTTTTAGGGGCCAAACCAAAAGCTTATGTTTCACTACACGATGTTGCTCTCTATTTCCATTATGATTTTGACAATCTCAAACAAATATGTTTAGGTGGTGGGTGTAATTTACTTGAGGCATCTGCTTATTCTTTTCATTTTTCTTTTCTTGTCAGTTGCAAATTCTTTTTTTCCTTTTGCTTAATCTTAGGAATTTTGTGAAATGGGTGTATCTCACTAATAGAATTTTTGATCATATCCTTAATTTAAATCGTACATATACAATTAATAGTCCCATGGCAATAGGTACAATAGAGCTCTTTTTAAAAAGATTCCATTTAATTTTGTTTAGGTAATGTTTTTATTTTTATGAGGAATTTCTACGATAAGGACACTCCATCAAATTCACTTTGTGTTTATTTGCAGTCATACATTGGTTATAATATGAGGGATATGGTGAGATGATTCATTAAATAGTATCATTACAATTTTAGTTAATACTCATATGAGTGAGGTGCTATCACCATTAAAACCCTCATTTTTTATAAATGAAACTTGTATAATATTGATACATATTCTAAGACAAGAGAGTTCGAAATTAATATCATGATACTAAAAGTTAAGCATAATTATCCTTGGACTAAATTTGCTTCCACTTCTTCTTTTTTTTTTTAAACAATTTTCAGAGTTGATTTCTCTTACTTGCGCCAAGATCAAAAATTTGTATTAATCAATGTGTAATTTATATTGTAATTGATAACATTAATTGTAATCAATGTTTTATAATTGGGATAAACATGTCAAGAGAGAGATGGATAACAGTGCGTTAAAGTTGAGGGGCTCAATGTGCATGAAACACAACGCATATTGTAACCCAAGTTGTTTTTGTATGTTCTCACCAATTGATTTTTTTTTTTTTAATCCCTAAGTTGGTATTAAATCAATCTAGATCACAGTAGACTTGGAAAGAGAAGTTAAATAAAATTTATAAGGCTTGTGGCAAACGTAAACTAAAGAAGATAATATAAATTTTTCAAGGAGGGTTTGAAAAATTCAGACTTAACTAATAAATGCCTACCCTAGAAACAAATAATGCATACATTGAACTTGAGTGATAGATGAATTTCCCTCCTATATTTTTATAAAGAATGAACCATGCTATTAAAGGTTTTTTGTTTTATTAAATATGAAATCGAATTTGCGTTCTCTTGAACTTAAATATCATTTCATCCAATCTCATCTCGAATGTCCTAATGATCATTGGCTATTAAAGAATATTTTCAATTTTTTTTATACAATAATTTTGAATTACTTGAAGCTAGATAGGGTTGACAAGTGCGTTACATTTGTGTCCATTATCTTCACTACACATAAAGGGGATATTTGCCCGTTACAGAGACAGAAGTAACGTTGCAACCAACTCTAGAGAGAAAATGAAAGTTGAAAGGCCAAATACATGATATTAAGAAAAAGGCAAAATACATACTAGTTGTCAGTTGTCCCTCTTTTGCCGAATTATCTTGGCAACTTCCCAATCCAATTCAAATTAAAACAGCTCCTAATCTTAAGGATCTTTTTGAAAAAAAAGAAAAAGTTTCAAGCCAAAAAATATATATATTAGATGATAGGCACGAAAAATATATAAACAAAATAAATAAAAGAAATCATATAAGAGTATTGGATCCGTCACGTGAGTAGGAAATAAAATGTATACTGTGCTTTATAATGTGCTAGACAGATGAAAAGATGAATATATTGGGAGAGGGTAGTTTGGTTAATAAGGGGGCATTTGGAGAAAAAATTTCTTTTTAATTTTACTCAAATACAATACAATTTTACACCAAATACAAATTTTGTAATAGTACTACGAAAACAATTACTATTCAAAATATTTTTAAAACAATCACATCAACTTTTCAATTCTACTATTTATCTCTATTTTTACCAATCACATCAACTTTTCAACCAAATATAATATTTAAAAAATAAATTTTATTTAAATATAATCAAAATGTAATACGTTTACGGAAGGTCACTAAATAAAAGTTAAGTGAGAGAGTGGCAACAGCGGCAAGTGTGCCTTTTTTTTTTTTCTTTGGCTTTTACTCTGAGGAATTCAAATTTTAAAAAAGCGGAAAAAAAAAAAAAAAAAAAAGGCAGCGCAGCCTCAGCTAGCCAGCTGCCAGGCCTGGGTAGGCAAATGTAAAAACAAAACAAAGTTGAGGGCAAAATCGTCAGGCTATGACGGTGGGGATCTCCGTGCGAAGATATTGGGTCGTGTCCAGACATGAGACAAAACTACGTGGTAATAATCGAGAACTCCACCGTCCAGGCCACCACTTTCCCTGCACTTCCTATTTTTCCACCAAAACCCCCCTACTTTTCTGTAATTTCTTTCGCATACCTCAACTTTTTCACAATTGCACTGAAGAGTCTTTTTGATCGCCAACAGAGTTTTAACGACACTGTCGTTTTATGAAATCTTTTATTTTTATTTTTTGTTTTATGTCGTTTATCTACAGTTGTCGTTTTGTGAGGATGATTTCGACAACTCGTGTCATGAATTGTTGTCGTTGTCAATCTTCCTCCCTTTTTTTTTTGGTTGGCCGTTTTACTGTGTTCTTGTCGTTTGACTGCGACATATATATAATTTTTAATAAAAAAGGATTCGTTAAACGACAAAAAGCTACCAGCTCACCGGGGGCCAAAAAGAAATATTGGGACGACATTGTTCGTAAAGTAATGGTTTCGTGTTCTAAAGAGTTGTTGTTTTTCAATAACTGCAATTTCCATTCCATTGTCGTCTTTCCAGCGACACTGTCGTTTTAGAAAATGTCAGTTATTTGTCGTCTCCATGAAATTTTGTCGTTTAAAAAATGATTGTCGTTTTTTGGTCTTTTTCTTCGTTTCTTAATTCATTGTAGTTTCTACGTAATATTGTCATAATCACTATAAAGACTTTTTTTTTTTTGAAAATTTATCTTTGGTAGGATATATTAATATTGGTGCTTTTTTTTTTTCATTTGAGGAAATAATAATGGTGCTTTCCTATAACATTGTTTTGTTAGCGAGATATAATTATTTATCAGGATAATGTCTATTTAATTTTAGCTTGCAATTTGATGCACCAGTTGGAACTAAACCTCTTGGATTGGAATTACTTGACTTTTCAAACTAATTAAAATTTTTGTTAGCTCATCAGAAAAAAAGACAAAAATAAATTGTAAATGTTTAGTTTGAATAGATTATTCAAACGAAGCATAATTAGTCTTTGTTTTTCCAATTCACCGTCCTTTCCAAGTAATGTGGTCGTTTTATTAACTTTGTTATTTTCATGCATTTGTTTTTTGTTCTCCTGAAAATTTGCCAGGTTATCTTCTCCTCCTTCCTAAAATATGTTGCTTGTGACAAATGTTGTCGTTTGTAAACATGATGTCGTTTTTCTCATATTGTCTTTGAATTTAAATGAATTGTCGCTTTTAGGTGATGCAATTCTTTTAAAAATGTTGTCTTTTCCATACCACTCCCGTTTACAAAAATAAATTGCCCTTTTGTAAAGATGATGACTTTAGAGTAGGGCTGTACATCGGTCAATCACCGACAACAATGCCCAAATATGATATTTGGTTATTAGCTCAAGAAATTACTTGATAATGGATCTACCTTGTTTTAGTATGAATTATAAGGACCATTGACATTGATTGATGGAATTACGGAAACACGTCCTTTGTCCTCCTAATCCGTCTTTATCAATTCTAACATCCTTGCTCCATTCAACAAGCAACTACTTTTCATACAATTTTTTATGGTCCCAAACATAAGCCAATAAATGTATGATGGCCATAATTCATTATCCCACTAAAAGGAGAAAGAGGAATAATATAGCTAATTCAAGCCTATAAATTTGTAGAAATGAATGATGAGCATCTTAATTAACTAGAAGATGTTTAAAAATGATAAATACTACAACTTATTAAATCGTGGTATTTAGCATTTTTACACGAACAATACATTAGAGCTGCCACGATGTCGTTCTCTTCTTCTTTCTCTACCTTTTCCTCTTCACAAGCATTTCTACTGATTCTACGTTATTATAAATATGGTAGAGTAGAAAGTAGGTTGGTTTTTGTGCTAAGAGTTAGTAAAGTTATAGGTAAAATAGTGGTACTAAAGATACGGACAATAATAATAACCTTTTGATATCAATTTGTTTGAAGTTAAATTTTTCTCACATGTACTATTAAAAAATATTGAGTTCAAATTCTCATAATTAATTTACTGAATTATTATAATATTTAAATAAGGATTGGGATTAGTTTTAAATAAGTTCATTTAACATAGTATTAGAATTAAACTAAATTATTACCTAGTCACGAAGGTATTTGAGGACGAGTTCTAAAGAGGCGTTTGGTAAACGTATTGTATTTTGATTGTAATTGAATGAAATTTATTTTTTGAATGTTATATTTGGTTGAAAAGTATTTATTTTGTATTTTAATGAAATGTGTATTTGGATGAAAAGTATTTTAGAGTTGAAAAGTTGATGTGATTAGTAAAAGTAGAAATAAACAGTGGAATTAAAAAATTAATGTGATTATTTTAAAAATGTTTTGAATTATAATTGTTTTTGTAATAATGTTGTAAATTTTGAATAAAATTAAAATATAATTTTTTGGCCAAACGACACCTAAGTTTATTTGTCAAAATTCGCGTATGATATTGATATTTAAAAATTGAAATCTAGTTGAATGATATCAAAGAGTTGAGGGATTTATGGACCAATAATGAGGCACTTAATCCAAACATCCGGTGCTCCTTTTTGAAGTCGTGGAATTGATTAATGAACGCGGTTGGCTTGTCACGTCTTCACGGAAATTGTGAGGTATTAGGGGCCGTATTAGATGGAAAATTGTTTAAAAGTAGTTGACCATTCCATCCTCATGTGGGAACACAAACACAGATTCTAGTTTGCCACTCATTATTTGTGGATACTTTTAAATTGGATATTAGTTATTCTTCAACTCCTTCAAAAAAAAAAAAAAAAAAGGCATTATATATCAGGGAAAATGCTCTTCTTCTTCTTGTATTATTTTTATTATTATTTTGGAGAAAGGAATTTCCAACACTTGGTTTAGTGCTAGTAACTGAGACAATCAAACGACAAATAAAAAAGGGCACAATTCTGTGAGAATTAGAAATCCCAATGGTTAATTTTGAGGAATTACATAATAAACTGAAAGTATCGAAGAGGTTAATGTGTGTTTTTTTGTGTGCGTGTGTGTGTGTGTGTGTGTTTTTTTTTTAATTTTGTTTTATATTTTCTTCTTTAATATCAATAATTAACGATTTTAAAAAAGTGAAAAGCATAATTCAATATCATGGTTCTCCTTTTCACACACGTAACGGAGCCTTTTATTCTCAACTAATTCAATGTGCGGCCCCCATTATTATTGGGGAAACGATGTAGCGGTCAACTATTGCCCAAAAATGGGGGGGTGGGGTGGGTGTGGGGAGGAGGGAGGGATAAAAGGAAGGAAAATTTAAAATCAGTTTTAACCTGTACATTTGTCCTGTAATTAAATATAATATATTAAATATAATTTATATTTAAAAAAATATTTATATTACATTTAAATTTAAATGTTATTTGTGTTTGGATAAAAAAAAATATTTTGATTGTACTTAAATAATAAATATATAATGTAATGGATAAAAATAATAAAATAAATAAAATAAAAAATAATTATTATATTAAATTTAAAATATGATATAATTGATATTTAAATGTAATATTTTTATATTTGAACGAAAATATCATTACATTAACATGAATGTAATGATTGAAAAGGTGAGTTCTAAGCAAAGGCAAAATTTTGTGTATACCACTTTTGAGTTGACGTTGAACTAAACAAATCATGCTTTTCGGTGTTTAACCAGATAGATTTCCTTTTAGCTCGCCCACAACTTTTACTAGTAATTATCCTTCCTTAAAAAAAAAAATTTTCTAAAAGAAGCCTATCGAATTAATATGATCATTATCATGCAATGTTTTTTCAAAATAAAAGAAATTTAAATTTTAACGGTCTAGATTAATTTTTTCTGTTATCCAACGTCCAAAGCTCGAAAGTTGTACTTGTTTTTTACGTGGTACGGAGATCTTTGGCCGTGGATTGCACTCTCGAATCATTATCAATGGTGTTTACATCCCTAAGGTTTTAAATGCTTGACTTTGTTGGTCCATTGTTTCCCAAGACTTTTCTGAAGATGACTTATTTCCTAAGCATAGCCCACCAAAGACCAGTTTATAACAAAACAGTGCCTCATAAAAACCACATCTGCAGGTAGTCAATTCTGCATTTTTTTCCGGAAAACTTTACCAAGATTTTTTCCATATATGTACTGAGATATCTCTACCAAGATTTATTCATACCTCTCATCTTTGTGTTTTTGTGAACACACAAGACAACATGGACATCCCAAGTCCATTACTAGTTCTAGTGAGTCTTGTTCTTGTTCTCTATGGCCAGGGAATTACAAGAATGGTGGAGGGAAAATCCAGTGTTAGTTATATCTATTTTTTTTCATCCTCTTAAACCCGTATTTTCATTTCGAACAAAATATGGTTGTGAAACTCTTTGATCTTCAATACCCAAGGCAAAAGTTTATCTGGGTTGTGATTAAAATTCTGTTTTTTTTTAGCAGGTTCATATTGTTTACATGGGAGACAAGCAGCACGGCAATCCCGAGCTGATCACGGATTCACATCATTCCTTGCTTGCCAAGGCAGTGGGAAGGTAAGTATATAGACAAGACACAGAGAACAGGCAATTAAAAAAACTATGGTGTCATGTCCAATATTTTTTAGTAAAATTAATGGTTTTGTTGAGTTTAGTTCTTGTGTTGCAGTAAACAAAAGGCCTCAGAATTGATGGTGTACAGTTACAAACATGGTTTTTCTGGCTTTGCAGCCAAGCTTACAGAATCTCAGGCAGAAAAAATTGCTGGTAATTCTAACTTGTAAAATAATTTCCAATCAATATACTCTCAAGGTATAATATATGTATATAAATATACGCATGTTTATGTGTTCTATACCATCGGTGAATTTCAGAGTTGCCTGGTGTTGTTCGAGTCATACCAAATACCCTCCACAGGCTACAAACGACTAGGAGTTGGAATTCCCTTGGCCTCTCTTTTGAATCTTCTTCCAATCTTCTTTACAATAGCGACAATGGTGATGACGTCATTGTAGGAATCTTGGACACAGGTTTGTGTCGAGTGTGTCGAGCCTAATTATTGTCGTGATGCAGAGTTAGCACGCTGATTGACCTCGTGCATTCTTGTTTGACTTATTTGTTTGGTTATGTGTGTGCATTTATATCTTGCTTTTGGCCTTGTGTCATCCAAGCTTATTCAATCCAAAGAATGAAACAGGAATATGGCCAGAGTCGAAATCATTCGACGAAAGAGGACTTGGACCAGTGCCATCTCGCTGGAGAGGCATCTGTGAATCGGGAGAAAAGTTCAATGCCAAGCGGCACTGCAACAGAAAGATCATCGGAGCTCGTTGGTTCATCGATGCATTTCTGGCAGATTACGGTTTGCCACTGAACGCAACAGGAGAGACGGAGTTCTTGTCCCCGAGAGATGCAAACGGGCATGGCACTCACACAGCCAGCACGGCTGCAGGCTCTTTTGTGGCCAATGTCAGCTACAAGGGCCTTGCAGGGGGCATTGCACGAGGGGGCGTGCCGAATGCTCGTGTGGCAGTGTACAAGGTCTGCTGGAATGTGCTCGGCGGGCAGTGTGCATCGGCAGATATACTTAAGGCCTTCGATGAGGCCATAAATGATGGTGTTGATGTTTTGTCACTGTCAATTGGGTTTTGGATTCCTTTGTATTCTGATGTTGATGAGAGAGATGGCATTGCTACCGGCTCCTTTCATGCCGTGACAAAGGGAATTAGTGTCGTCTGCGGAGCTGGGAATGATGGGCCTTCGGCTCAGACTGTGCAGAACACAGCTCCGTGGATATTGACCGTTGCAGCAAGCAGCATTGATCGGGCATTTCTTGCTTCCATCACTCTAGGAAACAACCAGACTTTGATGGTATTTTTTTTTTAAACTTCTTGGCTAATGGCTAGAGCCTTTTTTGGTAACATAATTATTTTATATTTTTTTATAAGAATTGGGAATCAACATTTTCATTAAAAAAAATAATAATAAGGCCGTGTCTGGAATTTCGCAATAAGGTACAAAACATTAATCCTACTTTTGACCATCACACTTGCATATTGTGTGTTTTGATATAGTCTGACATTTAGAAATGTGCATTACCGCGCTTGATAATATTTTTCTTAGTAATGCTTGTAAAAGTGGTGATTTTTAGTAAACAAAAAAACAAAGAAATTCTAGGCATTTCCAAGTACAGATAAATCATTAAAATATAGAAAAGGAATCAAGGCGATTGCTCCAGAGAGAAGGATCATGGCGCCCCAGAACCGTGATGTGTAGCCAACTGACTAATCCATCTGGTTATTGTTGCAGGGTCAAGCTTTATTTGCGGGAATGGAGATTGCTTTAACAGGCTTGTTATATCCAGAGTCAAATGGGCTTGACCCTACTGCATCAGGGTAGGTAAATCTAATATTTACATGAGTTTTCACACATAGGATATAAGTTATATTGTAGAGAAATTAGACTTGATCTGAGTTAAACTGCTTACAGAGTTTGTCAAGCTCTGACACTTAATTTGACTGAGGCTGCTGGGAAGGTAGTGCTCTGCTTCACCTCAATGACTCGGCGAGCCGCTGTGACAAGTGCAGCATCCGCTGTTAGAGAAGCAGGTGGTATTGGCCTAATTGTGGCGAAGCATCCAAGTGGTTCCTCATATCCATGCCCTGGTGACTTCCCATGTGTTGAAGTTGATTATGAGGTTGGCACTAGAATTCTCTTCTACATCAGGTCCACTAGGTAAGATGAACAATTACACCTTTGTTTTCTTTATGACTTGTTATTTAGAATACTTAAAATGATACATATATATATATATTTTTACAGATTTCCTCTTGTCAAATTGAGCCCTTCAAAGACAGTTGTGGGAAAACCTGTATCAGCCAAAGTAGCCCATTTTTCATCTAGAGGTCCCAACTCGGTGGCACCTGTGAGCCTCAAGGTATATTTTTTGATTTATCTCGAGATTTAATCCAAATGTTTGGTATGTGAAACAGGAAAAAAGTTCTTCACAGACAAATATAAAATGAAGTTTACCACAAAACGTTTGCTCTTTTCTTCTTGCTTTATTATGTAACAGCCCGACGTAGCAGCACCGGGTGTGAACATATTAGCTGCAACTTCGCCACTGGATGCATTGGCAGATAATGGATATGTAATGCACTCAGGAACTTCAATGGCAACTCCCCATGTCTCGGGCATTGTAGCACTTCTGAAAGCTCTCCATCCCACATGGTCTCCTGCCGCCATTAAGTCCGCAATCATCACCACTGGTATCGCTTCTCATTCTATCATCATTCTTGAAAAAACATCAAACTATCATATAACAGCATGTGATTCAACCAAAATAAATAAAAAATAACATATTAATAATGAATATATTTGCTTAATAACTTCGTTGCAGCATGGAGGGCTGGTCCATCTGGTTTGCCAATATTTGCGGAAGGGTCTCCTCCAAAGCTGGCCGATCCATTTGACTTTGGAGGCGGCATCGTGAATCCAAACGCAGCAGCAGACCCCGGTCTAGTTTACGACATGGGAACCGCTGATTACTTACACTACCTTTGTGCAATGCACTACAACAATTCTGCAATATCTCACCTCGTAGGAAATCTCACAAACTGCCCGGTTCACAATCCTTCTGTTCTAGATGTCAACCTGCCTTCCATCACCATACCAAACATTCGGAACACTCCCATCACAGTAACGAGAACCGTCACCAATGTCGGAGCTCCAAACTCCACTTATAGAGCAATAATAGAACCCCCAACCGGAGTTTCGGTGTCGGTAAAACCTGAGGTGTTGATCTTCACCTCTACCGGCACCAAGATTTTATTTCAAGTTACATTTTCCACAAAACATCAGATGAACACTGATTACTTCTTTGGGAGCTTAACATGGACAGATAAAGTGCATTTTGTGAGGATTCCTTTGTCTGTGAGGAGTGAGATGTTTCAACCATATGGTGATGACTATTAAAAGCTCCTAGTTCAAGACATTTCATTGGACCTTTTTCTTGGTCTCTTCATGTTATTTTCTGAAAACAGATTGCCAAAAATTTTTCATTATATAGATGTTTTTGTGAATAAATTCATTAACTGGACTTGAAAACAAAATGGTGTGATTCGTGCCATTGCTATGTCAGGTCAGAACTGATCTAGCATGGGATACAATATTTATTTGTTAATAAATTTTATGATTTTGTCATTATTCTTTGAAAGTACAAGTTTTTGTGGAGATTTTTTATTTTAATTTCTTCTATATTGGTTTCTTAGTAGCTTATTTTTGCCATTTAGATGTGATTTGATAATTTAAAGTTGTATTTTATCAGTAGGATATTTTAAACATCCTTAAATTTGATTAAACTATTATATTATATTTTATTTTATTTTATGTCATTTAAATGTAATCTAATAATTTAAAGTTGTATATTATTAGTAGGGTATTTTTCTTTTTTTTATATTCTACAACAAAATTCTTTAATAAATGTTCCAAAGCGATCAACAATGAGCAGGGCAACGAGGGGGGAAAAAAAAAACACAACAACAACAACTAGTGCAAGAATGTATACGAGGGCATTAGAAAGTAAAAATATATGCCAGGTAGGCTTGTCAACGTATAAAAAGAAAGTGTATGGTTTTAAGGGCCATGTTAGATGTTTGCCACGTGTAACTTATGGATATATTCAAAGTATTTATCAGTCCCTATTCTCTTGTCAATCAAAAGTTGGTCTTACAATTACTATATCTAGAAAATATCAAATCATATATTTTTAGCTCAGAAGAAAATTCTACCTTGGTTTTTATCCACAGAATTTGATCTACTTATCTCTCGCTAGCTCAAGAACTTAAAATTAAAATGACCTTTTATTCATACCCCTCATCTATGCGGTTTCGGGAAACCTCGGACAAAATGAACATCCCAAGTTCATTACCTGTTTTAGTTTGTCTCATCTTTGTTCTAAATGGTCATGGAGCGACAAGACTTGTGGAGGGAAAGACCAATGTTGGTGATATCTATTTCTTTATACAACAAAATATGGTGGTGAAAAGTTTTTGATATTCAAATCCAAGAAAAAAGTATAACTGGATTGTGTTTAAATTCTGTTTTCCAATGGCAGGTTCATATTGTTTACATGGGAGAAAAGCGGCACGACGATCCCGAGGTGATCACGGATTCACACCATGACTTGCTTGCCAAAATAGTGGGAAGGTAAGTGTATAGACACACAAAGAAAATAGTTACAAGAGCGTGGAATTATCCTATATTTTGAATAGAGTTGGTGGCTTTGCTGCAGCAAACAAAAGGCCTCAGAACTGATGGTGTACAGTTACAAATATGGGTTCTCTGGCTTTGCTGCCAAGCTTACAGAATCCGAGGCCGGAAAGATTGCTGGTAATGCTAAAAAGTCCAATTCCAATCAATATAAGTACAACTTGGAGTGTATGTGTACGTGTTTATAAAAATTGGTGAATTTCAGAGTTGCCTGGTGTTGTTCAAGTTATACCAAACAGCCTCCTTAGGCAGCAAACAACTAGGAGTTGGGATTTCCTTGGCCTCTCTTTTGAATCTCATTCCAATCTTCTTCACAACAGCAACAAAGGTGATGGAGTTATCATAGGCGTCTTTGACTCGGGTTTGTTTACATCCTCCCCTTGCGCTTTCGGCCTTGTTTTAATAACAAAACTTCATCTTAGTCGAATCATAACTTTTAGGTCCTGATGAACGGATTATCGAAGCCTGTTAACACAGATACGTAACTGACGTTAAAAATATCAGGAAAAATATTCCTAAGAATAACAATAATCCTTTGTAATGTCATTCAAGCTTATTGAATTCAAAGAAAGAAACAGGAATATGGCCAGAGTCGAAATCCTTCGACGATGAAGGCCTTGGACCGGTTCCATCTCGCTGGAAAGGAGTCTGCGAGTCAGGTGAAAAGTTCAACGCCAAGCAGCACTGCAACAGAAAGATCATTGGAGCTCGTTTGTTGGTCGATGGACTTGTGGCAGAATATGGTTTGCTACTGAACTCAAGTGGAGTGATAGATTTCTTGTCCCCAAGAGATGCAACAGGGCACGGCACGCAGACAGCCAGCACAGCTGCGGGCTCTTTCGTTGGCAATGTCAGCTACAAAGGCCTTGCTCGTGGTACAGCACGAGGTGGCGCGCCTAATGCTCATCTCGCGGTGTACAAGGTCTGTTTGAATGTGCTGGGCTGCTCGCCTGCGGATATACTTAAGGCCTTTGATTTGGCCATACATGATGGTGTTGATGTTTTGTCACTATCAATTGGGTCTTATATTCCTCGGTATTCTGATGTCGATGAGAGAGACGTCATTGCTACTGGTTCCTTTCATGCCGTGGCAAACGGGATTAGTGTCGTTTGTTCAGCCGGGAATGACGGGCCTTTTGCTCAGACTCTGCATAACACAGCTCCTTGGATATTAAGTGTTGCTGCAAACAGCATAGATCGGACATTCTTAGCTTCCATCACTCTAGGAAACAACCAGACTTTGAAGGTAAATTTTTATTGAAAAGATCAATGTTCTCTTAGAAAACATGGTAAAATTGGAGAATTCTGCACTAGGTTACAGAATGTATCCTTTTAGTGGTTTTTGCTTCTAAACTTGCATGATATTTTTGCAGGGTCAAGCTTTGTATACAAGGAAGGAGATTGATTTCACAGGCTTGGTATATCCCGAGTACAAAGGGCGTGACACTACGATATTTGGGTAGGTAAAATCTGTTACGTACTTGAGTTTTCATAGCTAGAATGGTGTGTGAGTATAAGTTAATGCGAGTTAAACCACTTACAGAAAATGTGAAGCTCTCACGCTTAATGAGACCGAGGCTTCTGGAAAGGTAGTGCTCTGCTTCACCACAGAGGCTTTAGGAGCCGTTGTAACGACAAGTGGGGTATCTGCTGTAAGGGAAGCTGGTGGTATTGGCCTAATTGTGGCCAAGCAATCTAGTGGTCTCTTATTTCCGTGCCCTGGTGATTTCCCTTGTGTTGAAGTTGATTATGAGGTTGGCACCCGAATCCTCTTTTACATCAGGTCTACCAGGTAAGATGAGTATTTTCATCCATATTCTAACTTGTTTTCTCCGAATCCTTTAAGTGGAATTTTTTTTGTCATTTTGCACAGATTTCCTCTTGTGAAGTTGAGCCCTTCCCACATAGTAGTGGGAAAAGCTGTATCGCCCAGAGTGGCCTTCTTTTCATCTAGAGGACCCAACTCCGTTGCGCCTGCAATCCTTAAGGTACATGGCACTTTTTCTATCACGGTTTGTAATATATTTTTAATGCAGATACTAATCTTTTGCATCTCTTGACATTATTATACATTCCTTCGACAAATAGATAAGATTTTCCTAGTGAAAAAACCTGCGAATTAGGACTTGTTCAGTTAAAGAATTTCCCTTTTTTGAATTATTTCTTATGATTTAATCTATCTATAGTTTTTCGTCAATCCTACATAATACTCAAAACTCCCCACCCGTACATGTAAGTACATGTAGTATAGAGTTAACTAGTTGGGGTGGCTCACCGCGAAGGTTTTGGTCTTCTTGTTCTTTGCCTTGTGCAACAGCCAGATATAACCGCACCGGGTGTGAACATATTAGTAGCAACTTCTCCTTTGGACGCATCCGGAGAAAATGGATATCTAATGCAGTCAGGAACTTCGATTTCAACTCCTCATGTGGCAGGCATTGTAGCACTTCTGAAAGCACTCCATCCGTCTTGGTCCCCTGCCGCCATTAAGTCAGCACTCATCACCACAGGTAGGACCTCCAATATGTCATCATTTCCAAAAAATATCTAATATCATTTGACCGTATGTGGTTCAAGTAAAAAACTCATCAGTGATACTAAACACTGTTGAGGATGAATAGCACTTCTTGAAAATAGAACTTAACCGAAAATTTATCCATGTTGTTAACAATTACAATGCAGCATGGAGAACTAGTCCATCTGGTTTACCAATATTTGCAGAAGGGTCTCCTCAAAAACTGGCTGATCCATTTGACTTTGGAGGCGGCATGGTAAACCCGAATGCAGCATCAGACCCCGGACTAGTTTACGATATGGGAACAGCTGATTACGTACACTACCTCTGTGCAATGTACTATAACAACTCTGCTATATCTCACCTTGCAAGACATCCCACGAAGTGTCCAGTTCAAAAACCATCCGTTCTAGACGTTAACGTGCCTTCTATTACCATACCAAGCATTAGGGGTTCCTCCGTTGTGGTAACCAGAACCGTCACCAATGTTGGAAATCCAAATTCCATTTATAGAGCAGTAATCGAACCACCATCTGGCACAAGGGTTTTAGTAAAACCAAAGGTCTTGGTCTTCAACTCTACTGTTATGAAGATTTCATTTCAAGTTACTATCTCCACAACACATCAGATGAACACCGATTACTTCTTCGGGAGCTTAACTTGGACAGATAAAGTGCATTTTGTGAGAATTCCGTTGGCTGTGAGGACTCAGATGTTTCAAACTTATGGTGATTACTATTGAAAGCTGCTAGTTCATTACATTCATTATCGCTTTTCCTGGTTTTCGTGTTATATACTTGTAAGTGGTTGTCAAAGATATATCTTAAACAAATGTTGCTGTAATGTGTTCACTAAAATTGCAAAGAACATGTTATACGTGAATACTTAACAATGATAGCCTCTCTATCTATGGCATGCTCCTTCCAAGGCGCGGCTCATATATAGAACCATGTGTCAAAAACTTGGGAAAAAAAAATGTAGATGGCCTTTTTTTGGCTTAAGAACAAGGGTTACAAGGATAGAGGGTGGCATGTGTACCTAGATAATGCTGTGGAGGCAAAGCATCACTGCCTGACATATGGATGTCGTCACGAAGTTTGTAGGATTGTTTTTTAAAGGAAAAATAAAAATATTTGTGGTGACGGTTTTCTAACCAATTAAAATCACCAAACTTTTTGTGATTTCTAATTTAATAAGCTCTTACTACAAGCAATAGCATGCTATTTGGCATTTCCAAAATGTTTAATAGGTTAGTGATTGCAGAATTCTTGGCTTGGTGAAGTTCCTAGAGTCAGGCCTCGCTTATTGGAAAAGAAGCTGGTTTTACCCCAGCATATCAGGGTAAAATTTTATGCCGTTGTTCCGGCATTCTTGAGGGTAAAGAACTCCTTGAAAAGTATGTAATGAAAATTGGCATCTTCTGTAGGCACCAACAGATTGTTTTTGTTGACAAAACCAGATATAGGTGCACCAGGAGTTCACATATAAGCTGCAAGTTCTACCATCGATCCCTTTATGGATCGAAGAGATTTGCCTTAATGTCGGGAAGATCAATGGCAACTCCCCATGTCACGAGCATTGTGGCACTTCTAAAAGCATCCCTGCTGCAATAAAATCAGCTCTGGTAAGTAACAAGAAGTTAGTCTAGACAAGTTATCTAGACTTCTAAAACATTCGATTTTTTATTCTTGTAACTGGTTTGGAATGTTACTGTTAATGATACAATTTTTCAACTATTTATGCAGCATGGAAAACCCATCCATTGGAGAGCCTATGTTCGGAAACGGATTGCAACAGAAGGTAGCCAATCAGTTGGATCGCAGAGGAGGCATTGTGGACCCCCGATCAAGGCAGTGAAATCCGACCTTGTATGCGACATGGGAATGAGTGACTACACAAAATACCTATGTGGTATTGGCTATAACAATTCCTCAATCTAAGAAAACTAGAACTGTCACAAATGTTGGCCCTGCTAACCCAATTAACAATGAAGTTTGGAGTAAAACAAAAAATTATACAAATAGAGTAGCCCACCAGGAAAAAAAAAAAAAAAAAAAAAAATCTCTGGGAACTTTGGTCAAATTTAACCAACCTATCAGCAGTCCAACTGTGTCCTACATAAGAGCCATGAAATAGACCCTCCATTCAAAAAGAACCTGAAGAAAGACCTGAAAAGTTGGCATTCAACTCCTTAGGTAAGACTATATGTTTCAAGCTTTGCAGTCTCTACCAACCACAATGTGAGAGTACTGGAACCATTTTGGAATTTGGCTTTTTTTTTTTGGTGCTAGTAAAAAATGCAGATGGTGAAGTTGGTTTAATTATTTGTACAAATTACAATGTATCTTAAAGTTATGGGATTATGAACCCAAAAAAACACTATTTTTAGTCCCTAAACTATAGGTCCATTTCTATTTCAATCACTAAAGTACAAAATGTTTAAAAAAATTAGTACTTGAATCATCAATTTGTTCTATAATAGTTATTCAATCCAAAACACCATTCAAAATTGGACAATAATTATTTATTACCTTAGTCAGGATTGATGTTATCATTTCCACTCTCTGCATTTTTATATATGAATGAAAAACTATTATGAGACAAATTAGTAATTCGATGACTAGTTCTTATGCGTGTTAAAGTTTAGAGACTGCAATGGAATTGAAATAAAAATTCAGGGATCAAAATGAATTTAATCCAAGATATACCTGGTAAAAGTGAAAAATCTTTGAAGGTTGAGATTGTTTTTAAACCTCATTCTATAACTGAGATTTGCGTTGCATAAAAATTGGGATGTATTGTGGCCTTATACTCTATCAGTTACTACCTTATGGGTTATAACATAGTTTATAGAATTTTACATGATGAAAAATAATTTAATAACGTACTCAAAAATATATAAATCAATATTAAATAGTAGTCATAGGGATTGAGTAGCAAGGTATATCATAGGCAAGACAGGGAACATATTCCTTTTATCTTCTTGATGGCTGTTTATTCTTTCTTTCTTCCTTTATTTCTTTCTTTCTTTTTTTTTTTCTTTATTATTCTTTCATGCAATGCGCGGCTAAAATTATAAATATATATATATATCATATTTTTACAATATAATATATTAATGAAATTTGAATGCTTCAGTGGTCAATCCAAATGTGTTTTAATATTGTACGGAAGCCGAAAATCCAACATTGTAACTTTTAAGGAAATAAATATAGGAATCCTCATGTGCATCATATAAACACCCTCGTTTTTGGGTACATATTATAATTCAAGACACCAACTACACGACATAAATCATAGGGTAACTTTTACTAGACAATTTAGGGTTCGTTTGGTGAACGCATTGTATTTGTATTGCGTTTGAATGCAATGCATTGAATGCAATTTGTATTTGGAAGAAAAGCATTAGCATTGCATTTGAATGCAATGTGTGTTTGGGGGAAAAGTATTTGAATTGTATTTTAATAATAAATATATGATGTGATGGATAAAAGTAGAAAGAAAAAAAGGAGAGAGAGGGAATATATGATGTAATTAATAAAAATAATAGAAAAAGTGAAATAATAAATAGTGATTGTGTTAGATTTAAAATGTGATGTGATTGGTATTTGAATGAAATGTTTTTGTATTTGGGGGAAAATTGCATTGCATTTAAATGCAATGCTAAAAAAATGCTAGTACCAAACGTGTACTTAGTTCCTTGTAGCGGATGAAGGCCTATATCTGGAAGGATTTAGTAGGGATTACCATTTATATTTTTAAAAAATGGTTTTAACTACTTTCATGTGTAGTTTTTTTGTTTTTCTTAACATTTTTAAGTTCCTGCCTTCATGCCAAATAAAAACTAGAACATGACTGAAATGTGGATTGGAGAAAAACTCCCATTGGCCTCATGCATGTGAGCATCTTTCGATTGTGAATTGTGAATTCGTGGAGACAATCTTCATTAGATATAAAAACACCAACTTAGAGATAAGTTTTCATTTAAACCATTATATCTTTATTAAAAATTATTTATTTTGTAAAGTCCTTTATTCATATTAATCGGATTTAAGGATTAAAAATATGCATTATGAATAGAGAACTACCACCGTAAAAAAACCTGCAAACTATCACTTTCAACTCTAACTTTCCCACTCACTTTGAATCATCACCATTCCTATCTGACTTTTTAAGCATTATGGTGTCCATTTAAAGGAACAGTTGCCCTCTTCTTTCACTCCCAAACAAGTTCCTTTATCTTGAAAAAAGAACTGTGGTACTAATGACAATGAAGAAACAAAAGAAAAGGTACCACTACTAGAACTTGTGGGATGGGACTCTAGGGGCTGGCCGTTTGGAAAAAGGGCATATAACAAACGTGATTTATGGACCTACTTACAGAATAGAGCACCACCGGTAGAGACCAAGTCAAGTGTGTCAGCTGATCTTTTGTCATGACACATTATCTATATATACATATACATATATATATATGTCTATATATAGTTATATGTAACTAACTTATGCATATAAATTGTGTTAACACTAATTAAAAAAAAAAATCATACCAAAATCAGCTGCCATGTCCTTCGGTGACAAAAAGGTTTTGTGAACAAGTTTGCATGTCGTCCCAAATCATCAACTTCTATGCACGCATTTAACGATGTAAAAAAACCATTGGGACAAGTGAAAATCATTCATAAATCTCGATTTTAGGACAATTTGAACACTGTTTTTGCAATGATCTTAAATGGTCTTAATATAATATTGTGGTTTCGATATCATGATCATGAATAATGATTTTAGCATATGCGTAACATAATTGCAATGAGAGTGCACATACATCAGGAAGCACTAATTATCATTACAAACATTTCTGGTCTCCTTTTCAAGTTGACAAGAAATTTAATGGGATAAAAAAGGTTAGAAAAGTGGATAAAAGCAATCAATCCAATGTTTCAAAAGAAAAGGAAAAATTTTCTGAAAAATAAATCTCAACAGGAAAATTATATATTCCTCACGTGGATTGAATGATTTCTACTGCGTAAAGGTTTAAGAATCCAAAATCTTGTCCGAGCATCTTTGCATTCCAGAACCACTCAACACCAAATATATTCTTTCTTTTTCCTTACAGATTGAGCAATAAAGAGAAAAAAATTATGACAACGAAAAAAAAAAAAAAAAGCAAAGATTTCTCATTTTACTCAATTACTTTCTAATGTAAATTACTGGTGCAGCAGGTGTGTGATTGGGTTATAAAACTGCAGAAGAAACTGCACTTCTTTGTGTTTTTGGGTTTAATTTGGTGAAAATGAGCCCTACAAACTGCAAATGTGCAAGAAATTATAACTCCTTACTTTTGGTTCTTTCTCTAATTTTGTATCAACACCACTTCAATATATCACATGTTGAGGCCAAACGTAGTGTGAGTGTATATAACCTCGAAAATATATATATATATGTACAAGTTTCTGTCTCTTTCTTTCAATATAGATATTAAGAAAGAAGTTTATATTGTAGGTGCACATTGTGTACTTGGGAGGGAAGAAGTATGAAGATCCAGAAACCAACAAAAATTCCCACCACAAATTGCTATCAGATTTTTTTGGCAGGTTTAAGAAGTTTACTTGTATTTTATACCCTTCTTTTTAATGTGATTTGCATGCAGATATGATATAAACTAATCCATGTTCTTCTTATTTGTTTTTGTTGTGTGTGATTGAAGCAAGGAAGTTGCAAAGAGGTCTATCGTCTACAGCTACAGACATGGTTTTTCTGGTTTTGCAGCAAGATTAACTGAAGCTGAGGCGGATTCTATCGCGGGTATTATAATTCGAATAGTAGTAAATATAGAACTTGAACTACTCATTTTTTGGCACTATTAATGGACGTCATTCGCAAAATGCAGAGTATCCTGAAGTTGTTCAAGTAATTCCGAACCGCATTTACGAGCTCCATACAACGAGAAGCTGGGACTTCATTGGAATCCATCATCAGTCTCCGAAAAACGCCATGACAAAGAATATGGGGAAAGGAACTATAATTGGTGTAATAGACTCGGGTAATAAGCGAACCAATGAATCGAAAATGTGTGTTCTGTAAATCATGCTAATTGAAGCCTCTGCAGGTGTTTGGCCAGAGTCTGAAAGCTTCAACGACGAGGACATGCCTCCAATCCCGTCGCGGTGGAGGGGAGTCTGCCAACAGGGGGAGCAGTTCAACTCCACGAGCTGCAACAGGAAAATCATCGGTGCTCGTTGGTTCGTAAAAGGATTGTTGGAAGAGAGCAAAAGGCCTATAAACATAACAGACTTCGGGGAGTTTCTATCGCCAAGAGATGGAAATGGCCACGGCACTCACACGGCTTCAACTGCAGGCGGCTATTTTGTGAAGCAGGCTAGCTATAGAGGCCTGGCTGCAGGCCTGGCCAGAGGAGGAGCGCCGCTCGCTCACTTGGCAATCTACAAGGCTTGCTGGGGAATTGGAGGCTGCACAAACGCCGACCTCCTGAAAGCATTTGACAAAGCCATACACGATGGAGTCGACGTCCTATCTGTCTCCGTTGGCAACGCGGTTCCTTTGTACTCCTACGTTGATCACCGGGACGCCATCGCAATTGGGTCCTTCCACGCCACCGCAAAAGGGATCACAGTTGTTTCTTCGGCGGGAAACGATGGCCCCACCTCTCAAACCGTTTCCAACACCGCACCATGGCTCATCACCGTTGCAGCCACCACAATAGACAGGGCTTTTCCAACAGCCATTACACTTGGAAACAACAACACTCTCTGGGTAAATTCATCATCCATTTCGAGCATTTCCCGTCTAAATTTATTCCAATAATTTTGTACAATTTTTTGGCTTTGATTCAGGGCCAATCCCTTGACACTGGGAGACACAACCATGTCTTTGCCGGCATCACATACTCCGAGCGCATAGCCGCAGACTCCGTCGATGCTTCCTCGTAAAACATCTCTTCTTTTTCAAGGCTTAAATACTTAAAAATCCTTCTTTTCTCTGTTCTCTCTAACTAATTTTTTTTTTTTATCAAAATAATGTGCATGGTTTTCAAGCAAGGATTGTGAGTTTGGATCACTTAATGAGACGTTAGCAGCAGGGAAAATAGTGGTGTGTTTCTCAAGCATAGATGATCAGCAGGACATAGCTTCTGCATCAAATGCTGTGAAGGAAGCTGGAGGAGTTGGGGTCATTTTTGCACAGTTTCATAATGATGGCCTTCAATCTTGTGATATTCCATGTGTTAAAGTGGATTATGAAGTGGGAACACAAATCCTTTCCTACATAAGAAGAGCTAGGTGATTTCGTAGTTTCTAGAATAGGAACTATCTTTTTTATTAACAATGGGAATTAGAGTTTTAGCCATTAACTCAAACCATTCAAAATTATTATATTACAATTTATAGTGCATTTAGATCACCATTTTAAGAGTTGTTTTGGACACTATTCAAAAAAAATTTAGTTATTTTACTTAACATAATTTGAATTTACTGTTAAAATTCATTTTTCAAACTTATAATTCAAATAGAGGCTTAAGCTTACATACAATAAAAAATGATAGTTACTGTAAGAATCTCGTAAATTATATGACAGAAAATATGATTTTACACATTTTTTTTTCTTTCTATGTGGGGTTACGAAGGTCTCCAATTGCAAAGCTGAGCCCTCCAACAACTGTTATAGGCAAGTGGATGTCCCCACGAGTAGCAACTTTCTCATCCAGAGGACCTAGTTCCCTGACCCCAGCAGTACTAAAGGTAAAAGCCAAGAAAGAGCAAAAAATCCGAATCTGTAAGCAGTGATTTATTATTTGTAAAATTCCCTTGATATCGATAAGACTCCGTTTTAAACTATTAAATCTTTATAAAACCATTCAATGTAATTTTCTTAATTTGATAAGATTGTGATGTAGTATAAAAATCCATATATCCTACTCATAACATGATTTTTATACTTTGCCATAGAATTCTTCTTAATAGTGTCGTAAATAACAACGGAGTTATTTTCGGTGAAGCCTGACGTGGCAGCTCCAGGAGTGGACATATTAGCGGCGTTTCCACCATCAGAAACAAAACGAAGAAAGGGTGATTACACACTGCTATCAGGAACTTCAATGGCGTGTCCCCATGTAGCGGGAATAACAGCTCTCATCAAGTCTGTTCATCCGGATTGGTCTTCTGCAGCCATTAGATCAGCTCTTGTCACCACCGGTCAGTCAATTAATCACAAAGAGTCTCTCTCTGTATTTCACCTAAATTAATGTAATGTAATTCCAACAAAACAAACAGACAAACAAACAAAAAAATGTCTCTATCTTATGCATAGCAAATGTAGTACTTTTATTAATTGTAACATTAGAAGCATACATTTTAGTAATTTACAAACAAACAAAAAAAGAACAGAAAATTTTAAAACTAACCAATGTTGTAGTCTTTGAATTCTACCAAATAAGTGGTCAATATTTCAATTGAAATTGAATGGTTCTCCTTTCTAGATGAAAATACTTAGGGTCATCATTGATATTAAACACCATAATTAGTAGAGATTCGTTTTCTATTTGTATGTGTTGTTGTCATGTCAAAACTATCTCGTTTGTAGTTTTTGTTTTGAATGGTTAGATTTTCATAACGATGTGTAAGTTTTACATTTTTTTTTAATTTATTATGATTTTGATTAAATTTAAGGGTTCGTTTGGTGAACGCATTGCATTTGCATTGCGTTTGAATGCAATGCATTGAATGTAATTTGTATTTGGAAGAAAAGCATTAGCATTGCATTTGAATGCAATGTGTATTTGAGGGAAAAGTATTTGAATTGTATTTTAATAATAAATATGTGATGTGATGGATAAAAGTAGAAAGAAAAAAATGAGAGAGAAGGAATATATGATGTAATTAATAAAAATAATAGAAAAATTGAAATAATAAATAGTGATTGTGTTAGATTTAAAATGTGATGTGATTGGTATTTGAATGAAATATTTTTGTATTTAGAAAAAAATTACATTGCATTTAAATACAATGTTAAAAAAAAATACTAGTACCAAACGTGTACTAACATTTTCAAACACGTAAAATCACAGCCATGCAAACTGGAACGGATGGAGCATACATTTTAGCAGGAGGCCCAAACCGCAAAACGGCGGACCCATTCGACATGGGAGGGGGGCATGTGAAGCCCAACAGAGCAGTGGATCCAGGCCTCATCTACAACATCACTTCAGACGACTACGTTCAGTACCTTTGCTCCTTGGGTTACCGAATCTCCTCCATTGCTCGCTTAACCGACACCCGGATCACCTGCTCACCCCAAAAACGACCTGTCGTACTGAACCTCAACCTCCCTTCTATCACCATCCCAAACCTCAAAACGACGACGTCGGTGACCGTGACGAGAACGGTGACCAACGTGGGAGACTCTGCTTCGGTGTACAGTGCCATTGTGCGAGCTCCTCCTGGGGTGGAAATGCGAGTCGAGCCACGAGTCTTGAGTTTCGGAAATACGACAACACGAGTTCTGTCGTTTAGGGTTACGTTCTCCTCGGGTCAAAGAGTGCATGGGGATTACAAGTTTGGGAGTCTGACGTGGACAGATGGCAAGCATCGCGTGAGAAGTCCTGTGGCCGTGCGTGTGATTAGATTTGAGTCGTATGCAGACATATGACGTGGCTCCTCTAGATTTTTCTTTTTTTGTTAATAAAGTTTTGTGTATTAATCTATTATCATTACTCTGTATTAAAAGACAGCCAATACTTCATAAGTAATATTTTGTGATTCTCATGTCTATTACTCTGTTCCACTCGTTTTCATGTGGCGTCCTTTTTTTTTTTTTGTTTTACTTATTCTATATGTATAAAATAATGCATGTTACATAATTAGTTATTAAAAAGAAGAAGCTTTGTATATTAATCCTGTTGAACCCAAAAAAAAAAAAAAAAGGGAAAAAAGATTACAACGTGATTTGTTATTTTGAGATATAAGTAAATAAGGAGGCGTTTGATAAACATATTACGTTTTAATTACGTTTGAATACAATTTTTTTTTTAGTGTTATATTTGATTGAAAAGTATTTGTTTTATATTTGAATAAAATGTGCGGTTGGATGAAAAATATTTTAGAGTTGAAAAGTTGATATGATTGGTAAAAGTAAAGATAAATAGTTAAGGTTGAAAAGTTGACGTGATTGTTTTAAAAAACTTTTAACTAGTAATTTTTTCGTACCACTGTTGAAAATGATTGTATTTGAATGTAAAACTTTACGTTTGGTATAAAATTGATTTTTGTAATACCAAAAAATATTTACCAAACATTCTTTAAGGGATACACGGGAAAATTATATCTTTTAAGTATTTTTTTAAAATAAATGTCCTAATAAATTTTTATTAAATTAGAAAAACAATCCTCGTCTTATTAATAGTTAATATAACCGATCTAACAAATTAGTACAGCAATCATTTCGATTCCCATCTGTTATTTTCAAAAAAGGTTTGGTCCCTTCCTAAAACAAAAAAATTCGGTCATTTTTTTAATAAATGTTGACCTTATCGTTTTAAACAACTAAAATGAATACTTTTGTTTAAAAGGAAAGAAGATAAAGTTGGGGCAATTTGAGGGAACGTGGATAAATTTTGTTTTTACTTGATAAATTTTAGCCTTTTTTTAATTTTATCTTATCAACTGTGAAAATTAATAAAAATGTTTCTTGAATTATGAAATATTCTAATATTTACTTTTTCAGTTATTTAAATAGATGAAATGTTTTATTTTTGTCCTATGAACTTTATTTCCTTTGTAACTTGATCCCCCAACTGAATTTTGAAAATTGACTTTTACACCAATCAAATTTTAAACTGATAGTAAAAATATTATTTAAACTTTAAACTATTAATAAAAACATACATTCTTTAATAATTTACCCATATAAGACTTGAAAAAACTTTAATTTTGTTTACTAAACTTTAATATATATTTAAAAATTAGCTCTGAAAGCCTAAGAATGATTAATGTGCTTGTAAGATTTGCTTTTAAAATTGAAGTCACTATAAGGGGAAAAAAATGGAACTTGAATATTTAAATCTCTCAAACTTCAAACTGTTAGCAAAAAATATACATTATTTTATATTTTGACCATACAAGACTTGAAAAAATTTTATTTTTATCCCCTAAATTTTTATATATTTTCGAAACATTGAAAAAGTAATGTGTATTTCTTAACCTTTAAACTATTAATAAAACACTTATATTTTATAAACTTAAAACTAATGTGAAGTTGATATAACAAAATGTTAATTTAAAATAAAATATTTATAATTACAAAAAATAACCTTAAAAATTTATCAAAGAATCTAAATATACAAGTTCTTTTTTTTTTTCTTGTAATGATTTTAATTTTAAAAACAAATCTTATAAATGTTTTAATCATTTTTACGCTTCAAAAGTTAAGTTTTAAATGTACTAACGTTTAGGTGGCAAAATAAAGTTTTTTTTTTTTCAAGTTTTATATAATAAAAAATGAAAAAATATGTGTTTTAACTAATGATTTAAAGTTTAAAGGGTATTCTTACTATCGGTTTAAAATTTAAGGAATATAAATATCAATTTTCAAAGTTCAGGGGGTAAAATTATAATAATAGTAAAGTTTAGGAAAATATTTCATTTATTTAACTAATAGAAGGAGCAAAAATGATAATATTTTATAGTCCAATAAGCATTTCTACCATTTTTCAAAGTTTAGTGAGCAAAATTATAAGAGCATAAAAATTTAAGGAGCAAAAATGAAATTTGTTCTAGAAAATAATAGGAAAAAAGATTTTAATATTCTTTTAGGGTTTGTTTGAATCATAAGTTTGAACTATAAAATTTGAAGTAATTTGAAATGAATTAAATTATAAAATGAATCTTGTATTTGGTGTTTAAATTTAAATCGAAGAGTTTTATCTTGAGCTAAAAGTGTATAATTGATACAAATTTATGAGACGTTTGATAAACGTATTACGTTTGAACGCAATGCATTGAATACATTTTGTATTTAAATGAAAAGTATTTGCTTTGCATTTAAATGCAATGCATATTTAGATAAAAAGTATTTGAGTTATATTTTAGAGTTGAAAAATTGATGTGATTGGTAAAAATAGATATAAAAGTAAGATAAAGAGAGAATATGATTTGAATGGAAAAAATTTATTTTTAAAATATTTTGAAATAATAAATGTATTTAAGGCACTGTAAAAATATATTATATTTGAATGTAAAGTTTTTGCATTTAGATGAAAATTGTATTGCGTTTAAACATCATGCGAATATAATACAGAAAACAAATGCTATATTAGTTTAAACTTACATTAAAAACTGTGCTTCTTTCTACTTTTTCATATAATTAGTACAATTTTTTTTAATACATGAGAAAATTTATAAACAGTATTTTTATAATCTAAAATATTATACAAATTAAAGACTAAAAAACCTAAAACAAGTTAATACATTGAATTAAATATAGGATAGAGTTCAAGTATTTTTTGGATTTTGAATTCATTAACTAAACATTATTATATACTAAAAGAAAGTTAAGTGGTACTATTTCACCTAATAGTGCACTTTATATTTTGCGCTTGGTAATATGTTTATATTTCATGAATTTAGGATTTATTTTTTTCAAGCCTCTCTGTATGAGTTCCGTTCTCTAACCGACTTACATTACCAAAACATATTCTATTTAATAAAATATATAAAATACTGAGGTTAATTTAAATAATAATATATTTTTTGATCTCAACTTTTAAATAAAACCATTCAAATCACCAAGGAAACAAAAGCTAATATGCTAAATTACTTACTTATAATTAAAAATAAATATTTCTGCATTTTCAACAAAAAAATATATTTTTTCCAATTTAACAAAAAAAATCCCTTTTCGTTTTTTTTGAAATTAACTATAATTTTTTATTTCAGTGGCGAAGAACATCAATAAAATGCAAAACAAAAATTATGATACCAGATTTAAATCTCAATTATTATGTAAATATTTTATGATGACATCTTATTATAAAAAATTATAATGAATATATATAATATAGTTAATATTTAACACTATATTTTTTTACCAATAAAAAGGGAGACAAAATGCGTATAAAAAAAAAGTGACACAGAAAAAAAATAACTTTTTTATTTATTTTGATTTTATTACTTAAAAAAAACATAATTATTAATACGAAAAGACATAAAAAAATCAAATCAAATATTTTTTTCTCTTAATATATTATATCTTATATAATAAATTACCATATTAAGGTGATTTTTGGTATTACGTTTGTATTATATTTAAATGTAATATATTGATTGAAATTTATATTTACATAAAAAGTATTTGTATTACATTTGAATACAATGTGTTTAGGTGAAAAGTATTTGAATTGTATTTAAATAATAAATATGTGATGTGATGGATAAAAGTAGAGAGAAAAAAAAAAGTAAAAAAGAGTATCTGATGTGATTAGTAAAAATAATAAAAAAAGTAAAATAATAAATAATGATTATATTGGATTTAAAATGTAATATAATTAGGGGGCGTTTGGTAAACGTATTGCGTTTTGATTGTATTTGAATGAAATTTGTTTTTTGAATGTTTTATTTGGTTGAAAAGTATTTGTTTTGTATTTGAATGAAATGTGTGTTTGGATGAAAAGTATTTTAAAGTTAAAAAGTTGATGTGATTGGTAAAAGTAGAGATAAATAGTAGAGTTGAAAAGTTGATGTGATTGTTTTAAAAATGTTTTGAATAGTAATTGTTTTCGTAGTACTGTTGCAAAATTTGTGTTTGGTGTAAAATTGTATTGTATTTGAGTAAAATTAAAATTGAAGTTGTTCTCCAAATGCCCCCTTAGTATTTGAATGTAATACTTTTACATTTGGATGAAAATTATATTATATTCAAATGTAATGTGAATACAATACAATAAACAAGCAAGATATAAGTTTTAATATTAATTCAAAATATTGTTACTTAAAAACATAAAAAAAATTAAATATCTATCCAAATGCTTTATTCAATTATTTAATCTATACATTAAACATTTTTATTTATATATTTCTGTTTAAATTTCTCTAATAACTACTTTTTTTTCTTTATACATCATAAATAATAATCTTTTTCACTAATTTTATGTTTGTTTGACCACTTTAAATTTGAAAAATGAAAAATTATTCATTTTAAGAAATGGATCTTCCTAAATTTTCGTATCTGAACATCCAAAATTTTTCATTTTTAGAAAATAGAAAAAGAGTTTTTAAAAAAAAAAATTTTCACCAATTCAAACAACTTTTCGCTTTTAAAAAAATTCCAAACAACTTTTTATTTTTCATATCTAAAAATTTTCTATTTCTTGAAAAAAAAAAAAAAAAAAAAACCCTCTCACCGAGCATAAATAACTATGCATTTTTTACTAGAAAAAAATAAAAAAGAAAACATAGGAATAAAACGAAACTCTAATACAATTTAGTGCATTCGGTAGCTAAGCTGTGGGTATCGTTAGTGTTTAATGAACACTTTTGGTAAGATAGGAAGGAAAATAAAGGACGGTGAAAATATGAGAGAATACAATGGGAAAAAGGATTTTGATATTCCCTTATGTTGATTGGTATTTACAAGTAAATGTGGTAGGAAAAACCAAGAAGAAGGCGAGTCTGCAACCTTGTTTGAGGTCATTAAAACCATATCCAAATTCTCAATCTTTACAGGGGTTTCTCTGTTTTCATGACGCTAATTTTCAGTATAATTTGCTAGCGAATCAAGATTGCTGAAACTAAGATCAGCTCGAAATGTCAAAGGCTTCGTCTTCGCCGTCGCAATCTGAGCCTACCAGTCTTTCTCACACTTTTAAGTATTTATTGGGTTAGTTTCTCTCTCTTTCCCTCTCCGCTGTTTCATCCTGTTTGGTTTCCGAGAAAACGCAAGAGAGAAAGACAAAATCACGTAATACGATTATGAAAGTTAAAATGACAGTTTAGCATCCTTAATTTTATTCGAATTCCCTCTTTTGTCATCGGGTTGATGAATTTTGGGCTCAAGGTCGTAACTTTTTGGTTTGAAACGAAAATCGAACAAAAATGTGGAAAAATGATGAAATCGGCAATATTAGAGAACAAGTGAATAGGTTTGAGATTAAATTGTACATTGGAAATCAACGGAGAGAGCAGAATAATTGAAAAGTTTTCAGGTTGAATTAAATTTCCAACTCTCTGGGATTGAAACGAAAAGTAAGTTAAAAAGAAAATGAAATTAACCAAATCAACCAAAAGGTTGAACTAGAGTAAGCTGAATGGAATAATTTGGGTAATTTTGTGTCCTCATATGAATTTGATCTGTATCAGCAACGCAGGTTTTGTCAAGGGGAATTCCATTTGTGTTCAACTCATGGATCGTGAGGCGCCTTACTCAGGAGGACTATGCGGTAAATATGTCTAATACATTTATCATCTCTTGGTTTTTATATCTCAAATGAGATGATCTTAAGTGTTTCCTTTCTTTTGTGCAGGTTTATGCAGTGCAGTTTCATCTTTTTGTCACCTGTGTCTTGTTTCTCAGTCGGGAAGGATTCCGGCGAGCGTGTATGCGTGCGGATATAAAATGGTGATTTTTACATGTTACTTTCCCTACATTTGAGCTGTTTATTTTGCTTTATTGCATGGACTTGCGTCAAATAAGTCTATTTTGTGTTATGCGTGAGATTTTATGGGGAAGTAGTTTCTAGTGTTTTAGTTCTCTGATATGTCTCATATGTCGGAATTTCCACTAGCAGCTTTAGGTTTCAAACTACTGCATTTGGATTGCTATTGTATCACTTAATACATTCAAATTTTTACAAGTTGAGGGAAAATCTGGTTAAGCTTGGTTGCATAATGTGCGCTTGGTCAAAATTTCAATTTCCAAAACTTTGTGAGATTATAGTCCATCAACTAGTCAGAATCAAATTAGAATATTTCCATTTTATTTGCACTGAGGAATGTTGGTTTTTTTGTGCCTGAATATGACTCTTGGATTCTTACATATCATGCTGCAGTGATGGTACTTCAATGGAAGAAAATGTAGCAAAGCTAATGAAAGTAGCATGGTTGACGTTGCCATTAGGAGTTCTAATTACTGTTGCAGCATGCTTTTTTGTCTTTTGGTGGCAAGAATTATGTTATTCTAATCCATATGGGCAAGCGATCTTGATCAATGGTAATATGCTATGTCACATTTTTGTTCTTTCATGATAACATATTGTTGCTGTTAGTTTCTGTGCTTTCTGACTATCTCGCTTAAGACTTTTCAGTTTAAATGTTTAATTTGTATTATTGTAGTGATAACCTATGTGGTTCGTGTGGCAGGATTTGCATGCATTTTGGAGCTATTGGCGGAACCTTTATATATTCTTTCTCAGAACTTGCTTCTCCTTAAACTGCGGCTAGTGGTTGAAACAATAGCTACTCTATTGCGTTGTGTAACTTTGTGTGTTTTCATCATCAGTAATATGAATATGGTAAGGATTTGTGTTGGATTAAGCTGTTAATCTCAATGATAACCTGTTTGATGTACTCTCAACTGATGTCAACAGTTTCTTTTTGATTGTTTCCCTCCTGTTGATATGGTTGGATTCTTTGTTCTGTTAATTTGTTTTGGTGCTATACTTCACAATTTGTAATAATCAAATATTTGTTAACTAGTTTTGATAAGCTGGATGTGTTAGATGCGACTGCTATTCTCAATATCAATGAAATGGCTGCAGGACAAAGGGATTATATTTGCATTGTCACAAACCACTTACGGAGTGTGTTTGTTCCTAGGCTATTGGGGCTACTTTCTTTGTTTACGTCCATTCAGAAGTTCTGCCCTTTTCCCTTTCAGGTAACACTTAGCCGCACAGAGGTCCCTGTAGACCAATGTTTCTTCTAGATGAAAGTTCATCATCCTAACATATTGCTTATATTAAGCAATTCTGCTAGAGTGCGATAGCCTGATTCATGTACCTTTCTTGTTTTGCCATAAACAATTTTAATCTTTTTCCTGGACTTAAGAGAGTATATTGAGTATGTGGTTAACATTTTTTATAATAAAATTTAACGGCGATGTTGTTAGTAATGAGTTTCTCCACAATTAGCCCATCATTGGCATATGATGAGTAGTTTTCTTTGTTTACTTCCATTTTTTTTTTTTTTTGGTTTGGAAGTATTCTTTTTTACTCGGTTTATCAAAGTTCAGCAGTAATTGACACAGTTCTCTTGTAGACTGGGAAGTATTAAGGATTTTGACGGGCAGCTGTCAAATATGTGTGTGTTATTTACATTCCAATCATTTCGAAAATTGATCCTTCAAGAAGGAGAGAAGATGGTTCTAGTATGGCTGGATACACCTTACAACCAAGCTGTATATGGACTGGTGGACAAATTAGGTTATTCTGTCCACTCATCATTTTATAGTACATGTGGTTGATGCTTTTGTATCATTATTGGAATTTCATGAAGTAGATATGGTTCATTTTGATTTGCTGTCATTTTATCAGGGAGTTTGAAATAAGGATTCTTGTGTTTCACAAATTTCAGGGAGCTTAGTGGTAAGGATGGTGTTTCTTCCTTTCGAAGAAAGTTCCTTTGCTACATTTGCGAGGTCTGCTTCAGGTTTATTCCTCTGCTCTGTTAAAATGCTTTCAACTTGGTCTTTGTTGTCTTGCTCTTCATTACATTGATGTTGTTCGGACAAAATCCTGTAGCAACAAAAGTCTCGTTCTCTTAAACCTTAACCTTTTATTTATTTTTTTAATTACAGAAAGCCACCCAGATAAGAAGAGGAAGTTAGGAACTTGCCTTGCAGAGGCCCTGAAGTTGGTTTTGTTAATAGGTCTGAAATGTTTTACATTTTTTTTTTTTTCACTTCATTTAGTACTTGCTGCATTTTTTTCCCCAGCTCTCCAACTGTTTAGTCATGCATTGCTAGGGACCTCTAGTTGGGAGCATACAGGTTCTGAATTTGAATTAGAAAGTGGCAATTATTCTTTCCAGGATCATTCATATTGTAGTTCTAATTTTTAGGTGTTTCTCTTGCAGGTCTTGTATTTATGGCATTTGGCCCCAGTTATTCTTATTCTCTCATCAGATTGTTGTACGGTCAGAAATGGAGTGATGGGGAGGCAGTTAAGGCCCTTCAGTATTATTGCCTTTATATCGTTGTTTTGGCTATGAATGGTTCGTATGTACTTATGATATTATATGTTCACAATCAACGGACCATTGGGGTGTCTCAACACTATTGTTCCAGGACTAATATGTATAGTTGTCACTTTGCATCAGGGACTTCTGAAGCATTTCTTCATGCAGTTGCAAATGAGAACCAAATCAAGCGCTCAAACGATTCATTACTTGTGTTCTCTCTTGTTTATGTAGTAATGAATGTCCTGCTGATACGGTCTGCTGGTGCAGTTGGCTTAATTCTGGCCAATTCATTAAGTATCCTTGGAGTCTATTTCCTTCTTCCATTTTATTAAATCAATTAATCATTAAAATACATCGGGTGCTTGTCTCATCTGAACTGTGTACTTTCCCCAACATTTTTGTAGGTGACTGGATTTTTTATTTTTTCCTGGCTTTCCTCCATTATTCAGTTTCGTGGTTTCTTGACTCTCTAAAGATATGATTCTCAGGATTTTGTACTCCGGATCATTCATCAGGGGATTTTTCAAGGTTTGCCATTGATCAATTGAATCTTGCATTTTTTTTTTCTTTTTCTTTTAATTGATATGTACTGATGCTTCGTTTACACTATGGACAGGATTCTCGCTCATTTTCTTTCTACAAATGCTTGCCTTCCGGATCGACTGTTCTTTTGTTTTCTGGCATAATTACTCTCATTTCTGAGAGGCTATTTCTGGACAGAGAAAACTTCTGGCAAACTTTTGCTATCCACTTTTTGGTTGGGTTTGCTTGCTTCTGCACGTCAGCATTTGTCATGTATGTTTCCACACCCCTTCATATTAAACTTGTCAGTACACATTCTGGTTATGCCAGTTTAGGATTGGGAATGCATATTAAATACTTCTATTTCATCTAACAGATATCGCCGTGAGAGACCCTTCATCGACAAAATTATCCGCTTCCGTGACCACTCTGACTAAAAACTATACTTTGCCACCTTGAGGGGACAATGCAGGTATGATCAGAACTTTTGTATTCTAATGAATTTCTCATTTGTCTGGATGCATTTTTTTGCAGTTAAACAAGACTGAGGCATTCGCAACTCATGCAGATTAATATTTGAATATTTGTAATATTAAAGTTTTAAAATATGAGGGACAAGACAATGATTGCATTATTCATTTTTGCAGAAGGTGGCAAGTTAAAGAAAAACGATACCTGATAAATACTACGTTCAAAATCGTCTAGTGCATTTTCTAGTTGTTACTCTTAAGAGACATACAAATTCCTCGCTCATGTTTGATCCAACTTGAATTACTCCTTTAAGATAAACACTAGAGAAGATGATTCTTTAATTTAACTTTATCGATTAATGAAAGTTCTTCCTGCTTTCTTTTTAATTTTTTATAACACAAAAATTTGGGAAATTAAAGGCTGGTGTGACCAAAGAGGGTCTTTAAAAGCTGACAAGAATATTCGTTGAAGGACTTATTATCGGGTCAAATCTTTGACGAGAAATGTGTCAGCCATCCCCTACCAAATTTATTAGGATGAGGATATGTGGGGAATGATCCATGATTGGTGTGAAAACCTACTTATCATAAAATATAATAAATCATAACCATTAAGCCACCACACTCGATGATCAATGGAAGTCTTCAAATAGGTCACCTAAAACACTTTTAATTTGGGCAATATCCCAAAGCCCTGCCCAACATTTCTATCTTTTCTTAACCCCATGCTTTGGAAGGTCTAAATCATTTGCTGTCAATTCCCTCTCTATCACATACTCCCACAATAAGCGGCGGTGCTAGCTCTGGATCTATCATAAGCTTAAAGCATCACTTTCTCAACAAACACCAAATGATAGAACATGGCATGCAATGATATCTATGGGTACCTTTTCTGTAGTAATGCGCTGAGTTATCTTTTGCTTATGCCATTTCACTAAAAGCTTATTTCATTTTTGTGTTTATATATTTTATCTCTCACTTTTGTTATATAAAGACAGAACTTTACTCCATCTTGTAGTTAATCACTTAGGGTTCGTTTGGTGAACGCATTGCATTTGCATTGCGTTTGAATGTAATGTATTGAATGTAATTTGTATTTGGAGGAAAAACATTAGCATTGCATTTGAATGCAATGTGTGTTTGGGGGAAAAGTATTTGAATTGTATTTTAATAATAAATATGTGATGTGATGGGTAAAAGTAGAGAGAAAAAAAAGAGGGAGAGAGAATATATGATGTAATTAATAAAAGTAATAGAAAAAGTGAAATAATAAATAGTGATTGTGTTTGATTTAAAATGTGATGTGATTGATATTTGAATGAAATGTTTTTGTATTTGGGAGAAAATTGCATTGCATTTAAATGCAATGCTAAAAAAATTTGTGTCCCAAACATAAGCTTAATTGAAAACTATTATTGCTACATTGGTTCTTTTGGTTTTTCATATTAAGCCAATAAATCTCTTTTATGTTTTTTTTTTTTTTTAATGTTAAGCCAATAATCTCTCTCTCTCTCTCTCATAAGTTCAGTTTTTTCTTCTTTCTAATTTTTAGCTTTTTCGAAGCCATCTTAACATCCTAGCCTCGTTTAATATATATATATATTTATATCTTACACATATTTACCAGGGAAAGGCAAAAGGAGGGGTTTGTTTCCCTTCTTTTCCCTCTCAATGGAAGACCGCACCAAATGGTATAATGATCCATGACAACGCTTTTTTGTTATTGTGCCGAAACCATTACGCGTTTAGAATCCATAAAATGGTTCTATAGATATTCATATACATATATATGGGACGTACCATTTAAGAATTGCATGTGAAATGTATAATTATATATATAATTTAACAATAATGTTGTACTTGACTTTATTTAAAAATGAAGAGTTTGAATTCTAACCTCAAATTAAAAAAAAAAAAATCATTCACATATATAGCCAAATTGGAACTATAAGTTAAAAAATGTCCAATAAAAAACTTGTTTATAAAATTAAATAAAATAGGAAACTAATTTTTTTGTATTGATTAAAATACCCTTACATCTAATTTTAGAAATTTAAAAAGAGATTCCTCCTATAAAATAGGGTTATTATTCTCTGAAATTAAAAAAACAAAAAAACAAAAACAAAAACACCCCTCCCTTACTATCACGTTTTTTAAATTAGATATTGAAAATTCCAAAAAAAAAAAAAAGAAAAATATGAATCCACCAACAATAATGAAAAAGTAAATAATGAAAAAAAAAAAAAACGACTGCAATCACCGAACAAATAAGTAAATTTTTGGAAATTTTGACTTATATTTCGTATTTATTCATTATATTTTGGCAATAACTTTATCTTTACGAAAACTTTTTGGACTCCCAAACGAGTTTAGTAGGTTAATGACTTGGTCAATATACTCAATATATTCATTGTGAACTAATGACTTCATTGTTATCTAATAATTTATAACAACATGCTTTGTTATGTTGATTGTTTTGACGAAATGAATTCAGCCAATATACATTTTTCTTGATTAATGACTCAGTCAATTTGTTGTTGATACAAAATATGCGAATCCATATTTATATAGGAAACCTTGAGATATCTTAGAAAGTAGAAACTAAATAATTAACGTATGCATCGTTTGACAAAAGATTTATATTTTAATCATATTCAAACATAATATAATATTATATTAAACGTAAAATTTTATATTTAAATATAATTCTTTTCAACAGTATTATAAAAATAATTATTATTTATTTGATTTTTAAAAAAATCATGTTAACTTTTTAATTATAACTTTTTATCTTTACTTTTATTAATCACGTCAATTCTGTAATTATAAAATATAATTTAAATACTTTTTATTCAAATACAAAATAAATATTTTTTAACCAAATATAACACTCAAAAAATGAATTACATTTAAACGTAATTAAAATGTAATACGTTTATCAAACGAACCAGTAAAGAAAAAGGATAATCAAAATTGTATTCTTACACGTGTTATCAAATAATTAAATGAAAAAATTACTCCATTAAAATAGGGAAAAAAATGCCTAAAACAACTGGCCAATTTTGTTACCAAAAATATGATTCCTTAATATAAGAAGATAAATTCGAATGTAAAAAAAAATTCAGAAAAGAATCTTTTTCTATGAAAAGAAAAATAAGTAAGGGTAAATATAAAATAAAAAAGAGTGGAATTTAAAATTTGCCTAAATTTACAAATAAAACTAAAAGTGTTTTTTTTTTTTTAAGGGAGGTTTGTGGCCATTTTATGTAAATACAAACAAAAGAGAGAGAGAAAAATGAGAGTTTACCGAGAATATACACCTCATTATCCAAAAGAGAAAAAAAAAATATATATATATATATAAGTTCAAGTGAAATGCCACCGACGATCTTGTAACTTTTTCTAGATTAATTTTATCCGTCCGATGAACCACTATCAACGGTGTATGTGCAATATCACAGTTCACGCGGATCGACTTTCTCAGCCGTAGATAATGTCTCATCCAACGGCCGATACAACAATCCGAAAAGCTGGCTCCAATTCCAACGCCGCGCTTTTGTCAAAACGACAAACCCCTCAAAAAAAAAAAAAAGAAAAAAGAAAAAAAAGAAAAGTCGCATATAAACCCCCGATTCCCGTCTCTTCTGTTCAAAGAAGAACTGAGACATTTGTTTGGTAGCCGAGAAACTCTCCAAGAAAAAGAAAGGAAAAAAATGTCAGGAAGAGGAAAGGGAGGGAAAGGGCTGGGAAAGGGCGGAGCCAAGAGGCACAGGAAGGTCCTGAGAGACAACATCCAGGGCGTCACCAAGCCCGCTATTCGCAGACTTGCTCGCAGAGGAGGCGTGAAGCGAATCAGCGGTCTGATCTACGAGGAGACCAGAGGAGTTCTGAAGATTTTCCTGGAAAATGTCATACGCGACGCCGTCACCTACACCGAGCATGCCCGGAGGAAGACCGTCACCGCCATGGACGTCGTCTACGCTCTCAAGAGGCAGGGCCGTACTCTCTATGGCTTTGGTGGCTAGGTTTAGCCCCCTCCCACAAATCTGTACAAGTTAGGGTTTGTAGTTTTTTTCAAAAAGCTTGTTTCTTTCTCTTTGGAACTCTGTGGTTTGTGGAAATCTTGTGTTCTGTTGGAAATTGTCAGATCGAATTTTGCTGTTTCTCAAGAAAATGGAAATGATATTCGGATATTAAGCAATGTTGTTTTTGGCTTTACTTCTCGTTGGTGTTCTGTTTCGTTTGATTCTTGTTTGGTTAAGTTTTCTTGAACACGATATATATATATGCATATATATATATATGTATGTACGTGTCTATATATTTTCCGTTCTGAAGGATTGAACCACCTAAGTTTCTAGTTATGGAATTGAAGTTGTGGAAAGCTATGAGGAAGGAGAATTTAATTCTCATGGGAAGGTGCTTTAAGGCAAATTTTTGAACAGTTTATGTGTAAACAGATTATTCAAGGCTAAAGTGATTGAACGTAGAATTTTGAATATATTTTATATTTGTATTTGAATACAGTAATTGCTTGAATAAAATGTATTTAAATTGTATTTTAAAATTAAAAGTTTGATTTAATTAATGTGAAAGGATTTTAAAAAATTTATTTTTGAAATATTTTAGGATAAAATATATATTTAAAGGATTATAGAAAAGTATTGAATTTAAATATAAATTTTTATATTTGAATAAAATTTATATTATATTTAAATATAATATAAATATAATATTAAAAATAAATATTTTGTAAAATTAAAGTTAGTTATTTTTTTAATCAAATGAAAGGATTATTTAAATCATGAATTTTAAATAGAAAATTTAATTTAAATTTGAAATAAGTTAAATTATAAAATAGATTTTATAATTAATACTTGTAGTATTATAAAATGAATTTTGAGTTATTTTTTTATCTCATTAATGAGTTTGAAAATTTTAGTTAAATTGAAAATAAGTTGAATTATAAAATAAATTTTGTATTTAATATTTATGATAAAGAATTTTATTTTAAATTTAAAATATTTGAATAATAAAAATTGGATTTAAATTTATATTAAAATTTATGTTTTAATTTATTTTTTTATGTAGTTAGTTTAAATATTTATAATTTATAATTTTTATAATTTAAAATATTATTTATATTATAAATTAAAGAATTTAAAATAAATTAATAAATTAAATAAAAAATTGAGCTTAAATTTATAATTCCAATGAAGAACTTGAAATGATTAGATCTTAAAAGCATAAGATAAGGATATAAACAGAGTTTTAAAGATTAAAGGGGTGTTTATTTATGGTATGTTTTAATAGTATTTAAATATATTTATTATTTTAAAATATTTTAAAAATAGTTTTTTTATTTTTATCATATTTTATTTTATTATTTATTTTTATTAATTATATTAATTTTTTAATTTTAAAATATATTTTAAATATATAATGTATTTTAGTGTAAAATAAATATTTTTTATTTAAATATAAAAAATATTTAATATATTATGTTTAAATGTGAAGTAAATGTAATATATTTAATAACTTGTCTACGAGACAATGATTGGAGATCTTTTTTCGCTAAATTAACAACCTAAAAAGATAGAAGCAAAAAATTAAAGCATGACAAATAGATAATGTAGTTTGACTTTGTGTGCGTACACCCATGGATTAAATTAACAAAGAACCTTCATTCACTTAAGCAAAATATTCATTCAAGCTCCTTTGAGTTAAGAACTGTTTAAAAACCAAGAAAGTTTGAAGAACCAGAAATTTTATGAGAGAGCACTAGGAAAAAAATTAGCTAGTGGAATTCAATATGTAATTTATTGGTTACTGCAATTTATTTGTTTGACTGAATAAATTACACTTCTCATTTATTACTTGTCTATTTAGACATTCAAAAGTTTGTCTTTCATTAAAAAGGGGGTAAAAAAAACCACCAATGGCTTTTTTTTCTTTTTTTTTGGGTTCAAGTGTGAAGGAATCCATTTTCAATGATTGGCCTTAACAAAGCGATCAACTGACAAGTTGGCTGGTTACACTTGACAATCTATTTTTGGATCAATATTAGTATGGACATTTACTAGCATCATGTGTGAAACGGAATAAGGATTCGACTCATGTTTTTAGTATAATAGTTAAGGAATTTAAGATCACTGTGGCCAATTTAGTTCTTATTTGTTTATAGTATTGCATTCACATTGTATTCAAATATAATACAATTTTTATTTAAATATAAAAATATTACATTTAAATACTAATCGCTTCTTATTTTAAATTTAATATAATCTATTTATAATTTCACTTTTGCTATTATTTTTACTAGTCACATTATATATTCTCTCTCTCTTCCCTCTTTTTTCTTTTTACTTTTATCCATCATATCTCATATTTATTATTAAAATATAATTTAAATATTTTTTATTCAAACACACATCGACTATTCTTCTAAATGTAAATTGCATTTAAAGGTATTATAAACGCACAAAGTCTTAATTTAGCATGCTATTAAAGACACATAATCATAGCTTCACAATAGATATGGATATTCAATTCTAAGATGATAGGTAAAATAGTTTTTATAGATTATCCTTTATTGTTAGGCTATCCTGTGCCACTATCACTGGTGACAAAGTAGCTCTCCTTTGACATAGAAGTTCAATATATTATAATGCTTTGTGCGTCATCTTAAATGAATAATTCAATTGACACATTTTCCTTGTGTTGCTAATAAATTTTTTTCTTAAATTTAACGCCCCATATAAACATTTTAACCTCACCATAATGAACATTGGTAGCAGTAGTGATTATGCAAAGTACATTTAACCTCCTATTTGGATAGGAGTTTATTTTAAAAAAAGAAAATATCTGTAGATGTTGTTTATTTTCAGCATTACATTCGCATTACATTTAAATACAATGTAATTTTTATTCAAATACGAAAATATTATATTCAAATATCAATCATATTACATTTTAAATCTAATATAATCATTATTTATTATTTTACTTTTTTTATTATTTTATTAATTATATCACCTACTTTCTTTCTCTCCCCCAGTTTTCTTTCTACTTTTAACCAACACATCACATATTTATTATTTAAATACAATTTAAATACTTTTTTATCTAAATACGTATTGCGTTCAAATATAATACAAATACTTTTCTTCTAAATGCAAATCACATTCAGACACAATGCCAATGCAAACGTTTACCAAATAGAGTCTTATTCTAGATGAGAAAATCTTTTTGTATTGGAAATGAGATGGTGTTTAAATACTTTTCATCCAAATACAAATTGCATCCAAGTATAATGTAAATACTTTTTCTCCAAATGCAAATTGTATTCAAACGCGATGCAAATCCAATGCGTTTACCAAACGGAGCCTTATTTCAGATGAGAAAATCTTTTTGTTATTGGAAATAAAATGGTATTTGAATGTGTAAATTTTTTTTAAAACAAAAAGTTGTTTGAAATGAAAAAAAATAGTATTAAGAAATATGTACTGTGAGAGGATTGTAAAAGATTCATTTTTATTTTAAAAGTTTATAGTAAAAGACATATTTGGGAAAAAGAAGATTCCATTTCCTTTTTTAGAATAAGAAAAATGATAAAAAGACTTAAAACAAACATTTATTTCTTGAACTTTTTTTTTTAATTCCGAAAGTAAACCTCCTATCCAAACACAATCTAAAGCTCCCAATCCTAATGCTTTCAACCCAAGTTTAAGCACTCATTTGGGGGGTTGGTTTGAATTGTAAAATTTAGGTTTAAATGGAATTAAAATGCACATTTGGTGAGGTGTTTGAATTATTAAAGCTAAAAAATATAAAAAATTGAAATATATTAAAAAAAAAAAGAATCAATACAAAGTTTGTTTTGTTTATCTTGAAATTCTATACATTTAAAAAAAAATCTAATTTGAAATTATATACGAAAAGTTATAGACTTTTGAAGTTCGAATTACAAATTGTAATAATAAGGTTGACTTTTTAGAAAAATATAAAAATGATTGTGTTGGATTTGTTTTGACTATTTGCTAGATCTAATTAAATTATCAACTTAATCAAATTATCAAAAGCATAAATAAATGCGTGCATTTAGTGCTCTAATTTTAGCTATTTTTTAGCTTGAATCAAGCTAAGTTAGGCATTTGGCTTTATTTTTACTTGATTTTAGTTTAGCTTAGACCAAGCTATTTTCAAACTTCTTTTACTGTGTCAACATAATTTTCAATATAAATTTAAATAAAATTAAGCTAAATTAAATCATCAAATGCCTAACTTTGCTTGATTTGAGTTAAAATAAAGCTACATTGGTTCACTAAACAAGCTCTAAATAAAAAGACATAGGTAATTTTTACGAGATTTGATTCCACCTATTCCTTAAGGCCACGCCCAAATAATAAATAGTCTACTAACTCTCAAACAATTACAAGCACTACAAGGTTTTATATAATCTAAAGACTTCTTCTTCTTATTGTCGCCAGTTGTCTTGTACTTAGGTAATAAATCTATTTAGCAAGCACCATTTGTCTTAAAGGTTGAAATCCCTTCAATTGCAATGCTTTTTCCCAAAGACTTCAAATCATTTTCCCAAAAAAAGATAGATTATTGAACTCCCTTTAATTATAGAATGCCTTCTTTTGAAGACTCCAAATCTTTCTCCCGAAAAATGTAAAAACACAATAGCTTCAAAAGGTCTCAAAATAATCTTATGTAAATCTGTGCTCATACTCCACATTTTGTTTTTGAGACTTGTATAAGCAGCAGTAGCCAAACTCCAAGTAGATCTCAAATTGAATTTGATTCAAATTTCAAACTGTCTTGTGATTTATTGTAATATTTCATAAAACAATTTAAAATTCGAATATTTTAAATTTTTATTTTGCAATCTAAATTAGTTATAACTTGTCTATAATTAACACTATTAATTAACTATGTATTTCCGTAATAAAACCGCTAACAATAAATTCTTTGACTTTTAAAAACAAGATTTTTTATAGAATATTTATTTAAAATTCTAATTTAAATATAATTAGAAATCCTACAATTAGAATTTCATTTTTAAATTAAATCCTAAAGTTATCTTCAAATAAATTTACCTCAGCATCCCTGATTTACACCAAATCCAAATCTTCCAAGGATTTTCCACATCATCTTCCACACAGGCTAATCTTTCCAAATAGGGTAACTAGCCAAAGTCTTCGCACAAATTGCATAACCTGCCTAACGTTGCAACACAAATTTAAAACACCTAAAGCAATAATAGTATATATATATATTTTAAAAAGCAATAATATCAAACATATAAAGCAATTTACAAAGAAAACCAATTAATAATAGTATCAAACTGTAATTTTTAAAAACAATATATATATATTTGCTGCTATTTGAATGTGGTGTTTATTATCAGAATGAAAAAATATCTTGATTGAGATTAGAAATTTTTTTCTATCCAAAAACGAAAGGGTGGTTGGTTAGGTAAAAATATTTTCGTTTCTAAAAGGAAAAATCCTTTTTGATGTTTAAAAAAGAAAAATTTTGTTATGCTCGTACATGAAAATTTAGAAAGCTCTCTTTTTAAAAAATGAACGTTCTAATCCAAAAGTGAAAAATTTCCACATCCAAACTTGTGAAACAAACAAATTCAAAGTGAAACATGTTGAAATTAGAGGAAATATTTTTGTAACTATCGGCTTTTCAAGTGCTAGAGAATCTTTCAAAGCCAAAAACAAAAGACAACCAAAAACAAAAACAAAAACAAGAATAACAGTTCTCAATAAAATGAACAAGATGCAAGCAATATTTGCATTCAAGGTCACCTCTATAAAAGATTTCACATACGTATTTTCCTTTTGTTTTCTTGCCTCAAGAATTAGAGGCCAAATTTTCTGGTACATATATCTAATTTCTTCCATAGATTTCCTTCAAGATTTCCCTTCCTCCTCTAGCTGGAAACAACAGTGATCTACATAAAGGACAAGTGACTTGGCCTTGATCAACCCAACTATCAAGACATTCTCTATGAAAAACATGGTCACAGTTGAACAGCTCTCTGACCTCATGGCTTTTTTCAAAGCATTCCAAGCAAATGGAACAAAAACACTCCTTATGAATCTCACCTTTTCGAAGTTGGCCAACTTCCACAATCGGAAGCTTTCTCTTGATGTGTGCCGTCAAAACATGGAGAGGAACCGGGACCACAAAAGGAGACCCGCCTTCTATGTCGAGAAGATAATTGGGATGACTTTCTTCTTCTTCTTCTTCCTCCGCCGAAAGAAATGTTCGTTGAGAGAGATATAGGAGACCTAGATGAGCTAGTATCGCTATGGTTATGGACTTGAAGTGGCACAAAAGGTTTGTCAAAATATTAAGGCTCTTCATTTTGGTGTATTGAGAGTGTCAAGGCAACACAAGAGTATAATATCCCATGAAAAGAACGAGAGAGAAGCCAAGGTGCATATGATTTGCTTTTATGGGCACCAAAAAAAAAAAAAGGAAAAAGAAAAAGAACAAGAAAAAGAACTTTTTGTGGCTATGGTTTTTAAAATTTAAAGTTCAATCTTTGCTTTTTGTTTATTTGTTATTTAGTCGCCAAACGGAAAAGAAAACATATCATACTAGTTACCTCAGCCGGCCACCCCAAAGGGCGCGACATGACACCAAATAAGACCAAGTCATAATATCCTTCATCAATTATTTCCTTAAAAAATTATTAAAAAAATCTTAATCAACTCCGATATTGATTGACATGTGATAAATTTTTTGGCTAGAATTTCAATAATATGTCTTGTCTTTGAAATTTTATTTCTTTTACTAATTTAGTCTTTGAATTACTCACACAATTGAAGTTGATTTCTATCAACATTCAAAGATTAGCTTTACCAAACGAATAAGTTTACGTTTAAAACTATCAAATCACGAAAACTTGCAGAAGTGCAAATGGTTAAAACATATCAAAAATAAGGCGTCATGATTTTGTTAAATTGACGACACCTATATTTCAAAAAAAAATAAAATAAAATAAATGTTTGCCACCTATATTTCAATTATTGTTGTTATGCTTATGACTTGTTGTCGTTTTTGCTAGATTGTGCTATTTCAGACGATGTCGTTTTCTTGAATCATTGTCAGACGGCTTACTTGCCTTGAGAATGCGCTTGCGACGTTAAGCGTCGAGGAGGAGTGAGAGCGGCAGCGCTGGGGACGTCGCGGGCGGATAGCAGGCCTGGGTCCATGGGCCTAGTTGAACAATGACGAATGCAATGTTTAGGGATTTCAGAACTGGGGATAGGAGGGGAGGAATGAATTTGGGGATTTTGATTTCCGGAACATGTACACTAATCCTTCGATTGTTTACGATTATATTTATATTATATTTAAATATAATATAATTTTTATTTAAATATAAAAATATTATATTTAAATGTCAATTATATTAAATTTTAAATTAAATACAATCATGATTCATTATTTTTTTTTCTTATTTTTATTAATCATATTATATATTATCTTTTTTTCTTTTTACTTTTACTCATCGCATCGTTTATTCATTATTTAAATATAATTCAAATACTTTTTATCTAAATATACATTACATTTAAATACAATGTAAATACTTTACATCCAAATATAAATTACATTCATTCAAATATAATACAAATACTTTTAATCCAAATATAAATTACATTTAAATATAATACATTTATTAAACATTCTCCAACTCGTTTATTAATTCCACAATAAAAAAACCTCGTTTATTTATTTTATTCTTTTTAAAGGTAATCGGAGTAGGTATGGGCAACCCGTCCTACCCCACAACTGAACTGCAACCAAAACAGGTCAACATGCTCCTTTTTTTTTAATCATTTATTATGGGTCAAACTTGCCCTATTAAGGGCAAGGTGTCTATTTGACCTGTCCTAGTATTTTCTGCATTTGGTTCGTTTTCTCCATCATAGCAGTTTTTATTTTTATTTTTACTTTTTTGTTAAGTAGTTGCCTATTTCAGATGAGTTGATTTTAGAACTCTAGGTGACATTTGAAACACCAATTTGAGTTGAAATTTTAGAAATATTTTGATTGAAAAAGAATGAATATTTGAAAATGTGCATCTGCTTAGAATTAACTGTTTTAATTTTAAAATTATAAAAACTTAATATGTATTTGAAAAAATAATAATATTGATCTTATTTCATTTCTCTGATTATTATATACAATTTAAAAAACAAATTGTCTTATTTCAATTTGAAATAAGAAAATTATAAATTTTTAAATATTGAGATTCAATAGAAATTAAGGGGGCGTTTGGTAAACGTATTGCATTTTGATTGTATTTGAATGAAATTTATTTTTTGAATGTTGTATTTGGTTGAAAAGTATTTGTTTTGTATTTGAATGAAAGGTGTGTTTGGATGAAAAATATTTTAGAATTAAAAAGTTGATGTGATTGGTAAAAGTAGAGATAAATAATAGAATTGAAAAGTTGATGTGATTGTTTTAAAAATGTTTTGAATAGTAATTGTTTTCGTAGCACTGTTGTAAAATTTGTGTTTGGTGTAAAATTAAAATTGAATATTTTCTCCAAATGCCCCCTAAGATATATAGATAGAAAAAAAAATTTGGTTTTTCTTTTTAGAGAAAAAAACAAAAACAAAAATAGAAATTACAATAAAAAATAGTTTTCAAAAAATAATTAAAGTAAATAGCATGTTTTAAATATTTATAGTAAATATATAAATTTTACTAAATAAATAATGTATTTATAAGAGGTAAATAAAATATTTTCTTGATAAAAGCGTAGTTATAAAAATAACCCTAGTATTATTTATGTGGAATTGTATTTAGCAAAAATGTGTACAATTATAAGTTTTGTCATTATATAAATATTTTATCGTTAATAATACTAACGAATTGTGGTGGAGATCTAGTGTGTTTAGGTGTAGTGTAAACATTAGTGATCTTGGATTGGGTAGAGATTAGGTGGGGCATTTACTTGATACGTAAATGTATTATTTTCTTAAAATTAGTATTTGCTTCATTTTTTAGAAAAGAACACATTTGGAAAACTCTAATTAGAAAGTGAACTAATTTTCCAATATATATATATATATATAGAGTGAAGGGTCCAAACAGGGCTTCAATTAGATTTTTATCCTCTTGATTTGGGAACTTTAGAAAAATGCCATAAAATCAGGCTTTGGATTGATTTTTGTCAAAAAAAAAACAAAAAACAAAAAACAAAAAACTTTTGCAAAAAAATACAATTGGTAAATGAATCATTACCAATAAAAAATGTTCATTTGCTATTTTTTGGGTAAATGCTTCATTTACTAGTTGCAAATGATTCATTTACCATTCATTTATAATTTATTTACCATTATTAATTTTAACATTGTTCTCTTTCTCTCTCTCTCAGCCATTTGAAGTTGCCAAATGGTAGAGATTGGCCATAGGTGAAGCTGTGGGGCTAGGATCGCGCTGTTGGAGAAGATTGCAACTTATGACCATTAGATGCTGGATTTGCCATCTTGCCACCAAGATAGCAAGCTCAGGTTTCGTTTTCTTTTGCCATTGGCCTCTTCGACCATGTCCTCCCGAGATCGATACCACCAATCTCACCATTGAGATCACAAGTTTCGGCTTCGTTTTCCTTTACCACCAGCTTCCTCGGCCACATTCACACTAAATCGACATCGATGAGCTCTAGATCTGCCATCCCACTACTGTATCTCCTCCACATGGGTGCTATCAGAGCTTTGAGGTCGCAATCGAAGGCTGGACAAAAATGGAGGCGGAATGGCAGCAGCATGGATGTGAACCTTCAGCGATTGCAGTAGTTTTGTTAGAGTGTGAGGAAAGAGAAAGAGAGATTTATATAAGGGTGGGAAGAGAGAGAAAAATAAATAAAATTTTTTGATTTAACGAATATAATCTAATTTATGATATTTTCAGCAAATTTTTTTATCTTGTGACAAAAATCAATCCATCCCTCGTTTCTATAGCATATACTCTAATTATCTCTCTTGATTTCGGCTCTTGGGCAAGAGAAGAAAGGAATTCATACTAGGCCATTGAGGTGAACAAAAAACCCGATAACTTAACAAACCTAATGAACCCATCCAATTTAACCTATTATAACTTGAATCTGACCAATCGATCAAGAGATTAACTAAATCCATCTAACCAAACTATTAATTTGGTGGGTTTAGGTTGAGTTTTTCTAAACTCAATTTAATCCAAACCCATTAAATCTTTATATATATAAATAAATATTTTCATAAATCATAATATATAGTACTTGTCTTATATTTTATATTAATTACTTAACAGTTTGTTATATTTTATATTATATAAGTTTTTATTATTATTTATTTGTTGGTTTACAACTTTATATTTAAATCTGTTTGGCATTTATTTTATTTTTATATTAATTTATAACTTATGAGATAATTTTAAAATTTTATAATACTAATATTATGATAAAAATTATCTTTCTTTTCATATATTTTGTATTTTGAATAGAATGATTAATCATATTTTATTTATTTTTATTAATTCAATCTAATCAACCTATCTAACCCCTTTAAATGTTAATTAGATTAGTTGATTTTAAATATTAAATTAATTAAGAATCCCCTTAAAATTAATTGGGGAGATTAAAATTTTTTTAAACCCCGTCCATTTCACCTGCTATTCACACTTACTGGACCGATTAAACACCCTGCCTAATCTTCAAAACGCACCGTATCAAAGTGAGTAGAGAAGAAACAAACCAATCATTTGAAATGGAGGACCTCACAGTAACACCATCATTGTGGAGTTGTGGGGGGCTTATCCATTTCCCAAATCTCCTTTCGCTCTCTCTCTCTCTCTCTCTTCCCCCTCCCTCCCCCGTCTCTCCCAAGCTAAAAGCTTCAACCTTCGAAAACAATGGCGTCTTCTCTCTGCACCTATCACAACAACATGATTCCTTCTCACACTTCCTTGAAGAACAAGCCCACTTCACTCCACACCAATGCCAAGCAGCTCTCATCTTCTCTCCTTGGTTCGCGTTCCTCCCTCGACAGTTTCTCTTCCTTCCCCGAAAACTCCCTCAGATTCCTCCATTCTAAACACCCTCCTTTTCTCTCTCCCCCGCGGCGTCTCTCCGTTGTCGCCATGGCTCCGCCTAAGGCCAAGCCCGGTGGCAAAGCCAAGAAAGGTATTCACTTTTACATACATACATATATATGTAGGTCATTTTTCTTTCTGACATTTTGTCGAACAATTGGTGTGCGTAAATTGTCTGAATTTTCTGTTTGGGTTTGCAGTGGTGGGGATGATAAAGCTCGCGCTCGAGGCCGGAAAGGCTACTCCGGCGCCGCCGGTTGGGCCGGCGTTGGGTTCTAAGGGAGTGAATATCATGGCTTTTTGTAAGGACTACAATGCCAGAACCGCCGATAAGGCCGGTTATGTTATTCCCGTGGAAATCACCGTCTACGATGTGAGTTTCTCTTGTTCGCTTTCGGAATTTCTTCTAATTCTGTATATGGTTTTGTTTCTCTGACTGTTTTGAATTCTCTCTCTCTCTTTCAGGATAAAAGCTTTACTTTCATTCTAAAGACTCCGCCGGCTTCCGTTCTGCTTCTTAAAGCCGCAGGTGAGCTGCTTTAACAAATTGTTGCTTTAGTTGAAGGAAAAGGGAAATTTCTGTGGCACGGTTAGATCATATTAAATTCATATCAAATTAAGAAAATGTATTACAGATTTTCGAAACTCGATAAAAATCAAAGAGTTTAAAACAATTTGATATTCGATTAAGAAAAGTATACAAGATGAGCAAAACTTGATGAAGATCTAATAATTTAAAACGATGTCTAACGATAGTGTACTACCAGAGAATCTCCTTACTTAAAGCTAAAGGTGAAAATATAGAGGATAGTATCAACCTGATAGTTTGTGATGTAGGTGTTTGGATATTTCAATTGTGGACTTTGGATAAAGTGATCTACCAAGTTTTGCGTAATTTGGAGTTTAATGTATTTGATAGGGTGTGGATCTTTAATGTATAAAGACTTAAAAGGGTAATTTTTATTTTTATGATGAGCTAAAATATAAATACCAAAAGATTACAAAGAATTTATCTATATATAGTGGTTATGGTCTCTAGAACACATGTATTATCTTCATTGTTCTTTTTTTGACATCCCATCATTAGAGAGAGAGTGAGAATATAGAGAATATATAAGGGTTTTCTAAGAAAACGTGGTGATTTGGAAGGCAAACCGCACGGCTCTAAAAAGTGATTAATTGATATGAATTCAAGTACACTTTCGTTTATTCGTTAATTGATTCTTCGTTATCCAATATAAATGTTCTTGGGTTTTCAGGTGATGGTTTTATTATAAGAATTTTTTTTGTGCTAGATTAAGGTTTGTTAATGCATGTTTAAGGATCAAGAACATTAAGGAATAATTTTAGGGTTAAAATTTGCATAATAAGTTTTGGAATGTGAATTTTTTATCTCAAATTTTGAAATTCAGAATACTGTACGAACTCGTATAGAACAATGTAGCACCCGAAACCGTACAGTAATGTACGGACTGTGCAGCGTATGTACGAACCATATGAAAAAAAACTATTAGGAATGGCGGTCGTACGGCCACCTATATCAAGCTTATGTTTTTGGTACATAGGCCTAATTGGGTCTGTGACAAAATTTAGGTTGTGAACGCAATAATTAAAAAAAAAAATTTTTTTTGGGACATGCGGCTGGTGTAGGATTCGGGTTGGGCTGACCCGACCCAGTCAACGGTTAGCTGTTAATTTTGATCATTGACGTAAAAAATAATAATTTATTTAAGGATAAACTTTGGTTTAATTTTAAATTTGAATATTGGTATGTTTATATATATATTTTGAGATGAATTAATTGAAACAACATGTCGTCAAAGTAACCTCTGTTATGAAAATTAATTTTTTTTTGAAATATAAATGGTCATGTGCATTTAATTTATGTGAGTATTTATCAACCCCAATGAAGGTTAATATTTAATGGAATTGCATGTGCACCTATGGTAATAAATGCGTGATGATTATTCGGATTTACATGTGAACAACAAATCGGCCCAAAGGAAGATTTATTATTTGATATGTTTTTATTATCAGGGTTTGATTATTACGTAAAGATTTCATTTACAAGTTAATGTTTTGTTCAAAAAAAAAATATTAATGGAGTGTACGGTATTTGAAGATGGGATTTACCTTTATTTGAATTTTTTTTTTTTTGAGGCTTACATAAGCTTGTTTTATTTGTTTGTTGTCCTCTATTCAACTATGACTCGTGTTAATATTACTGCTATCATCAATTCCATTCCTATGCTAAATGACTCTAACTTCAAGACATGGCAAGAGAACTTCTTGATGGTTCTTGGAGTCATGGATCTCGACCTTTGTGATTATGGTTGATTCTCCTACATCTCTTACAGATGATAATACCTCTGATCAAAAGAGGGATATGGAAAAGTGGGAGAACACACAACTGTTTATATTTCAAAACAAAATTAATTTCTATAAGAGAAGTCACTTTAGCGACATGTTGTTTCAATTATTTTATCTCAAAAAATATATATAAATATATCAATATTCAAATTTAAATTTACACCAAAGTTGATACTTAAAAAAATATATTATTATTTTTTAAAGTCAACGATCAAAGTCAACAGTTGATTGTTGACTGGACTGACTGTTGATTGGGTTGAGGTTGGATCATGTCAGATTAGCCTAACCTGGATCATACACCAGACTAACTTGGATCATACACATCAATTTAATATGAAAACAACCAAATTTTTGGAAAATTATGCAATTTCATGACTTTTTATAAATGAACCCTAATATTCATACTAAAACCTTAATTCACGCGTCAATAAAATTAATATGTGAATTTAAAATCATGTAATCGAATGAAATTCCGATACCCAATGATTCAACGTGAATTCACTCTGATACCACTTGTTAGAAAAATTCTTATGGCAAAACCATCACCTGAAATCCCAAGAATATTCATGTTGGATCACTAAGAATCAATTAACGAATAAGTAGAAGCGTACCTGAATCTATATCAATTAATCACTTTCTAGAGCTGCATAGTTTACCTTCCAGATCAACACGTTTTTTTAGAGTATTCTCCGTGTTCTTTCTCTTTTTGATATTGGGACGTCAGAGGGAGAAAAAAAAAAAAAGATCTTGATTTCTCTGTGTTCACATAATTATTCATATATAAGCTCAACGTTGGATTAAGAATTCACTAGTAGATTGTTCAGATCTTGATTTCTCACACAATCTGGCTATTGGAAGGGATGTTTTCATCAATCAATTTTGCTTCAAAAATTATTGCCGATCCTTTTCAGTCCATTTTGAGGTTAACAGTCTTCTGCCCATGTGATCGAGATATTTGTTTTGACTATAGATAATGCATACTGACTCATAAAAATTGAAGCGTGAGTAGACGTATTGATGGTTGTGGCAATGATACAAAATTTGAGATTAGACTTGGAATTGTTAGCTTACCATCATGAACTTTGCAGGACTTTTTTTCTTTTATTTTCTTAGAGAAAAATAACCGAGTATATATGCCTTACTTATCTTTATGCAGAATAATTTGCTTTTGTTTATTTCAGCATTCATGGTTCACAGATAATGCGTCTCCATTTCTATTGAAGTTTGGAAATTGTTAGTCCTGAACTAGTCCTTATTTGGGATCCTTATTGATAGCGGTTGATGGAATGGCCAAAGTTTCTTTAATCATGTTCTGATAGATTGTTATTCTATATCTATAGTACGCATCAGTAACAATTACATAACGTAATTGGTTTTTGTTCTGCCAATTAAGACTACGACTACCTGTTATTTTCTTCCTTGAATTTAGTTTGAATTCTATAATATTCATCGTTCAATTATACTCTATTCTATACAGGAGTGGAGAAAGGCTCCAAGGATCCGAAGATGGAGAAAGTTGGGAAGGTCACCATTGAGCAATTGAAAGCAATCGCCACCGAAAAGCTGCCTGACTTGAACTGCACAACCATTGAATCTGCAATGAGAATTATAGCGGGCACTGCAGCTAATATGGGAATTGATGTTGATCCTCCAGTTCTCGAACCCAAACAAAAGCAAGTTCTCTAGTTACCCAGTAAATCTTTTATTTTTTTTTTGTTTTAACTTGTATTTTTACCATTTTACTAGAACCACCACAGTGAGTGCAAAGAAGGCTAATAAAACTCAATCCTCCCATATGTGGTGCCTACATTTCTTTCCCTCTTGGGTGTAAATCTTTCTTCATAATTGCCGGGTAGAACTTCTTTTAGAAGCATTCAACCCTTGTCTTGACGTTCTCTTTTGTGAGCTGCCCTCTCAATCCAAGAAAATAGATAAAAGAAGCAAAAGAAAAAAAAAAAAAAAAAAGCTTATAGATGAGGTCATGGACTATGAGAGCTTGTTTAAGCCTTAGGTTGTGTTTGGTTAGAGGAAAAGAAAATAAGAAGAAAAGAAACATATATAACCTAGGTGGGAAAATTGGGAGGAAGAGGGGGATCTTTCTCTTACTATGTTGGTATTAATTCACTCCAGCAGTCTATTTCCTTGAAGGATTTAAAATTTCTCATCTAATTCATTCTTTCCTCTTTTCTCTCCTTTCAAACAGCCAATAGTCTTGAATCCTCCTATTAACCCTCTCATATCTCTCTCTTTTTCCGCTTTTCTCTCCAACCAAACAAGCTCAACCTCCATAATTAAGTTAAAAGAAAAATCAGTACCCATGTCTAGAAACTTTTGACATGAGGAATGGATGGAACACCTGTCCCTTAGATTTGGATTTTTCTTTCAGGGTCGGGACACCTTATGATAATTTTTTATGGAAGTATATGATTTTGAGAACAAGGCGTTAAAAATAGAAAGGAAAACAGTGCTACAGCTTTTACTTGTCACACTTTTGAAAGAGACACTGTGTCAAATCAGAGTTTGGAAATGGGCTTACATACTAGACAACTAAGGGACGCGGGCACCATCTTTCTATTTGTGGGTCCCATGATATAAGATTTTTTTTAAATGAGTTCGTCTTTTATATGGTGACAATGTTCAATACTCTCAAGTATTTTTACTGGGTATGAGTTACCTTCAATTCACCACTATGTCCAATTCAAAATCCTCCTCCGCCAAATGGGAAACTAGAATATGCCGTCTGGACGTCTACGCACGGTCTGATATCTTTTTAGTCCTCTACTATGAATTGTCGAACAAAAACTCGTGGTTATTAGCAACAACAAAAAGGTGGACCTAGAGCCATCATCATTTTGTAGCTTTGTGAACTTAGTCTAATGTTTATTTAGTCATGATGGGACTGCTCGTTTGCTGATGAATGGTTGCAGATGTAACATGCATTTTATATTAGGATATTTGTACTATAATAATATTATTTATTGTTTATAGAAGCTCACCAGCCTCCACAACCTTGTATTACCCTTTATTTGATACATTTAAATTTAAAAAATAAAAAATTTTTTATTCTAAAAAAATAGATCCTCTTAAATTTTTTATTTTTAAAAAATAAAAAAAACCTTTCTAGATAAAAAAAAATTTCACTTTTAAAAAAAATTCAAATAACCTTTTATTTTTCATATCTAAAAATTTTTTATTTAAAAAAAAAAAAACCTCTCCTCCAAACATATATTACGTATCTTTGGCCATCTTTGGCCAGCTTGCACAATCTATTCTCTTCCCTGTCAAATACAGTTCAAGTCTGAAGCATTGCAGTCTTCAGAATACATGCTATATATATATATATATATGGATAAATATATATAAATTCTCATCTTATGAGCCTAAATTGAGGGTTTATCATCATGTACGTGTTATCTTGGCATCAGTACTGATCAATAAGGGTCAATTGTTGATGGTCTAATTGGTAAGTTGGTAAGGAGAAGATGAGTACAGGGAGAGAGGTTTTGGCACTTTTCCAACTTAAAATTTTTGCTTTCAAATTTTAATTCTCGAAAAGTACTCTCTGAATTTAGTGAAATGGAATAGACGGTCTCAAAATAAATGAAAAATGTTAATATTTGGACGAAAATGCTTGTGGATATTTCATATGAGTTTATTTAAGACTGATGTTGAAGTTTCTAATGATCATGCGACACAGAATATCACATGTGTAATAAATAGGTATTGAAATTCTTAAAAATTACATGAGTAAGAGGCGAGATACCATTAAAGAAAATGAAAATGAAAAAGAAAAAGAAATTTTAAGTTCAATATTGCAGCTGACGTTCGGTGTTGACGGCCGCGGAATGATTGTTTTTTGGAATTAAAATGTTCAGCGGTAAATGATATATTATCCATTGATTGTGGACGGTACTGGCTTGAGTTCATTTAATGACGCTATTGACTTTATGGGTGTGCGTTTGTATCTATACATATAAATACAACAGTCAGTCGGCACTACCTTAAATGTAATTATAAATGTGATCTTATATAACAAAAAAAATATAATAATAAAGATATAAAAAATATTTATGTTTATATTTATTTATATATAAATTTATATTTTTATTAATTATAATTTGCATTTATATTAATGTATAGATCATGTTCAATATCAAATTTAAAATTCTGTATATAAATTTATACATATAATATCTCGTATGTAATATCATACAATATCTGTATAAAAAGACTAATATCAATAAAAAAAATATTATATTTGAAAGTAAAATATATAATAGAAATTACGTTATAATGTATAAAGGAGGGTTACTTTATAAAAGCCCCTCCTTGTATTTTATATATAATATATATTAATATATATATATATATATCAATACAACTACCAAAATCAAACATTTCGTTTTTCCCATCTCATTAAAAATGTGAATAAAAGGAGGATCTCCTTTGGATGAGGCATTATCTAGATGGAAATCTTAGGTGTCCTCCACCCTGCAAATTTAATTATGCTTATAAATTGAAGCTCTCTGTAGTAGTAGGATATACTTCTCAGTTGTATCTAACTAAAATTATATCAAAATAATTAACAGTAAAATGGCCAGAATCTCATAAAAATATAATAATTTAAATTTCTATTGACAAATTATTATTTTTTCATATATTCCATGAAATTCTAATTATAAAATGACACATTCATGCTGAAAAGGAATTTGATAAGTTCGCATTTGTTGAAAAGTCCCAGTCGTGCCGAACAAACCATAATGCAGGGGTGACCCGTGAGCTTTGAATAGTCCTCTATGAATATAATATGCTCTATTTTGTTCTAAAAAGTTGGATTCCCTCCAAAAGTGACAAAGAAAACTTCACATCATTTAATCTTTTCAGTGGTACCAGCAAAATCCTGCACCACTGCAACTTTTGAACATTGTGTCCCCATCATGCTAGAGCGTTTCCTTTTGATAAATAAAGTTGTGGGAATTTTTTCTTGTCGAGATTCTAGTGAATGGTTGAAATGTTTCCTACAAATTATAGATAAATTTCTTGCTATAGCATAATTTAAAATACCATAGGACTTCTAAAAGTATTATTTATCCCTACTTGAATATTATGTATGAGTGTCCTCATTTGGGAGTCTAGATTAAGGTTAGAATGCTCGTGATTCTTCATTTATTTATAAGCATAAAATTAGCACCATGTTAAGACCATTCCTAATTGGATAAAACTTAATTTCCCTTTTTTGCATTTTCACTCTATAGATAAAAACATATGATGATCATCTAGATTTAGCTTATTGCACACAAAGGTATGCAGCATTTTTTGTTTCTTAAACTTTTTACAGACAGGTAAGTTATCTCTAAATTTTAAAATTTAAATAATTATCTCTTAATGAACTGTTGTATAATATTTTCTAAATGGTGACGATAGTTAAAATTTGGACAGAAAGTTGAAGTTAGAGGCTAAAATTTCGATGATGGAGAAAGACATCATATCACATATGAGAGTGTTTTCTTCTAAATTTTAGTACTCTTTTGTCAATTTGTGAGCACTGTGTAAATTTTTTTTATTTAAAGGATAATTGACTAAAATTAAAAATTCAAAAACAACTACTTAATTTATTAAAGAGGTTAATAGGATCTCTTATTTCACACTACTGATAAGAATTAATTTTTTAATTATTGGATTAAATTTTTAATGATATGATTTATGTGTGTATATATTAAAAATGTGCAGCGTGTAACATAAAATCACTTTCTGGTCATTAATCAGATCGTTAAAAAAGTTAATTTAATAGTTAAAACGGTAGTTCATCTCCAAGATGCAAAGTAAAAGGTCCTGTCCATCTGTAATGGTTTCAACTCTGCGTAGCTCTATGTTTCCTAACCTCTTTGGTTTTGCGGATCTGACTTGTCACAATGGTTCTTTTGTGTTGTTGGTTCATTTTCGTTTTGTTGTAGATGGTTATGTACAGCAATGGCGATGCTATTTCTGCCTTGTAGGGTCTGTGTTTGTTTTGATTTTGTTTTGACTATATAATAACATATGTGGCCTCCCAACTTTCCAGTTTTATTTGTGTTTAATTTGCGGATATGTTTTTTTTTTTTTTATGATATTATATCTTTTGGTCTCGATCTATTAGGAGTGCGTTTGGAGGGCACTTTTTGGTATCTTTAAAACACTTTATTTTTCCAACACATCATCACTTTTTACTATTTATATCTCTAAAATGCTACAATAAATTCTAAATTTTAAAAGTCCATAACTTTGTGTATATAAGTCCAAATGAGATGATTTTTTTTGAATTGCATAGAATTTCGAGATAAACAAAACAATATCTATATTATTTTTTTTCTAAAAAATTTTTTAAATTTTTTTTATTTTTTCACTCTAAATAGTTTTTTCCTCTAAATTATATTTTTAAAAACAACTTTTTTCCAATTTAAAAAAAATATCTCTAAGCATCTCTCTTAAACTACCCTAGAGTTTTCCATCAATTATTTAAGTATTGTTAAAAAATACCGTATATATATTTAACTATTGATTTTTTTGTCGTTGAAATTTTGGTGCACATTTATCCTTTTGTATGTTTTATTAAAATTTAATGATGAAATCAATCAATGAATAATATTAAGGCCTGTTTGGGACAAATTTTAAAGACATCTAAAACTATTTTTTTTTTCAAAACTTCACCACTTTTTACTATTTATATTTCTAAAACGCTATAATAAATTCTAAACTTTAAAAATCTATAATTTTGTGTATACAAGTTCAAATAAGATAATTTTTTTCAAATTACATAGAATTTTGAGAGGAACGAAACAATATTCATATTGATTTTTTTTTCAAAAAAAATTTTTAAAATTTTTTATTTTTTCACCCTAAACAGTTTTTTCTTCTAATTACGGTGGCGTTTGGTATTGTTTTTGAAATGTTTTCTGTTTTCAAAAAAATTGAAAATGAGAATGTTTTGAAAACTGTGTTAAGATTATTTCTGAAACTGTGTTTGATTATGTTTTCTGAGTGTATATTTTGAAAAACATAAAAATGAAACTTTGTTTGGTTATATTTTTTCAAAACCCATTTCATTTTCAAAAAACCTAAAAAACACAATATTTTTTGAAAATGAAAACAAAAAGTGAAAACAACTTTTTTTCGTTTTCAAAAAATCCAAAAAAACAACATAGTTGAAAACGGTGTTTTCGAAACGGTTTTGAAAACGTTAAATAAACAAACGCTATTTTGAAACCGTTTTCATTTTCTGTGTTTTTAAAAATGAAAAATTATTTTCAAGACCAAAAACAAACGCCCCCGTACATTTTCTAAAACAATTTTTTTCCAATCTAAAAATAATATATCTAAATATCTCTCCCAAACTCTCTTTAAATTTCTCTGTATTCTGACATCATTTGCTTTAATGTTATGTGTACTTACAATTACCTTTGATGAAAAAAAGAAAAAAATCCCTTTGAACAAGTAAATGCAATGGAAAATCTGTTGCCCACCACATTGCCCTTTGAAGGTTGACCTCACATTTTAAAAAATTCTACTAAAAAAACAAAACCTTAATGATATCAAAAAATTTTTTTTTTCAATATTCCACTTTAAAGTTCTCTTGATATTTATTTGTTTTTCTTTAAAAGATAATATATTCTACGGATAATACATTCGTATTAAGAGGACGTTTGGTAAACGCATTACATTTGAATGAAATTTGTTTTTTGAATGTTGTATTTGGTTGAAAAGTATTTGTTTTGTATTTGAATGAAATGTGTGTTTGGATAAAAAGTATTTTAGAATTGAAAAGTTGATGTGATTGGTAAAAATAAAAATAAATAGTGGAATTGAAACGTTGATGTGATTATTTTAAAAATACTTTAAATAGTAATTGTTATCGTAGTACTGTTGTAAAATTTATGTTTGGTGTAAAATTATATTATATTTGAGTAAAATTAAAATTCAATACTTTATCCAAATGCATCCTAAGTAATTGCTTTTCAGGGAAAATGATAAGCTATATCCTGGCTTATCCTATATTCTCCGAGAAATTAAAAAGAAAAAATCATAAATGACCCTAAAAAGGATAAAAAGGTAAAAACAGCAAAAATTCTTAATCACCATTAAATTGCTACCAAACAAATTACAAATCCCATGGAAAACACTCAAAGCGCGGTTTTTTAAAATTTTTTCATTGAAGTTTACGTGGATTGAAATATTTTTTTATATAACTAATTAATTTAATAACGAAAAACAATCATTCTAATTAAGATTATATTAGATGGGTTAATCAGATTATTAAGATTTTTGTTCTTTCTATTTAAAACAAAGATTCTCCTCAAAATCCAAAAAAATAAAAATAAAAATAAACTTTTACAATAGGATAAAGTATTTTCTTATTGACAGGATAAAATAATATTAATCATTGATCAAAATTTAAGACCTGTGATGAGAAGGCTCCTAGTTTTGGTAGGTAAGCCCGATGTATTGGATATTATTCTATATATGAGGTAAAAAAACTTTAACTTAAAAGAGTCAAATAGTGTGTTTTTTATAATTTTACATTCCTATTATATTTAAATATAATATAATTTTTATTCAAATATAAAAATTTTATAATTAAATATTAAATATATTTATTATTTTAAATTATTTTGAAAATAAATTTTTTTATTCACATCATATTCTCTTTATTTTATTTTTTTATTTATTTTATCAATTATATTAATTTTTTAATTTTAAAATATAATTCAAATACTTTTATTTAAATATAAGATATATTTAACTTATTATTATGTTTAAATATGATACAGGTATAATGCATTTGTTACACGTGCAATAACTCTATTCAATTTGAACCGTTGGATGTTGCATTCTGAAGGAGGTGAAAATCCTTATCTCAGTGTAGGACATCCACTTACAAGACTGACGGCCGAAGGTAAATAAAACCAAAAAACCCTTTCGACTACCGTAACAGATTTTCATTTTTCCATTTGAGCAAAAAAAAAAAAAAAAGTTAATAATAAAATAAAATAAAAAATTCTATTTTCCTATTGTACATATTTGTTTTAACCGTTTAATGTCTTTTATATTTGCCCGTATATATAAGGAATATATATATATATATGGGTACATGGATGTATAAATGCATAATATTGTAGCCTGTGTCTCAGCACCGCGTTTTGCTTCCATATTTATGCCCAACATTCCTTCTCTTCTCCGCCTCAATCTCTCCCCTTTCAGAGCCATTTACCTTCTGCGTTCAGTTTCAAGGTCTCTCTCTCTCTCTCTCTCTCTCTCTCTAGGATTTTTTTTTGGTATAAAAATGGGTTTATTCTTCTTTTTCGAATTTGCAGATCCTCTTTTTCCAAGTGATTTATATTTTATTCAAATAATTTCCTTTTTTCCCCTCCTCGTGGGTGTTATTGTGGATTAGTTTTTGTCATTTGCTTTCTGTATATACTTATTTATGTATATATATGCATGTGTATGTATATATATTTTAATGCGCTTTGTGAGTTAATATAGCTGGGCTTATCTTGTGAAATTTTTATTTTATTTTTTCAATATATGGATGTGGTTCAAAATACGAACTTTTTAGTCTTTTGAGTGTTTCCAGAATTTTCACTCCTTTTTTAATCAATAAATAAAATAAAAAAAAAACTTCATCATCTTATTTTCTGATTGAGGTATTGTTTTTTGGTTTGTTTTCGTTGCTGGGAAATTGGATTCGTCGTTAATTTTGTACTCTCAAATGCGTATTCGAAGAATACTATCTCCTTTTTTTTCCCCCTGAAAAAAGTCATTCAAATTTAAGATCCTTTCTTCGTGTATGTGCTTTATGGTTGAAGCTTTTTTGTGATTGCTTGGTGTTCATGATTATCTTGGCAGTTTCTATTGAGAAAAGTACATCATTTCTTTTTTACGTAGAGATTTTAATTTTAATTTTCTTGCAGTTTCTTTTGTGAAATAGACTTTTGATGAAGAACCACCATTGGCTTTTTCTCTTTTTCGAGAAAATGGGGTTTTTTTTTGTGTGGATATTATTGGTCGAGGTTCTTTGTAGTGTTTTTTTTTTTCCCTGTTGTTTTCCACACTATTTATGGTTTTGCTTCTTGTTTTGATTCTTGTGCTAGCCAAGACATTTTTAAGTGTATAAGCTTCAGCAAATGATGTGCATTATTTATATAGGTATATGTATATGTATATGTATATTTAGGTATACGTATATATATAATTTTTTAAAAGGACACACACCCCACCACAACCCCATCCCCACCCCCCCACCCCACCCCCCGGAAGATATATGAAACAGGAGGACAATTGATGCAGGAAGAGTTTGTGTCTTGTTGTGATTTTACTTAACCGGCGTTCTACATCATATTTGATTCCTTTTTTGGTGTCAAATTGTCAATATTTTGTCTTATGAAGTTTTATTAGGATTATGATTTTTGTTTAATTTTGCCTACTTGGATTAGGATTCATTGTCCCATTTCGATTAGGCTGATTATACTATGGACTTGTACTTTCAGTTCAGTTTTTTTCCTTGTAAACAATACGCAACATTTAGTTTCAAGTATCTTGTACTATCCATTTATGCGCCATAGTTAGAAGTGAAGGTTGAAATATAGATTCTTTCTGTCAAGGGAAATTGTAAGCATCCAGTATTCTTGTTGCTATGACTCTCAAATGTTTGAAATTTTTGGACACCAGATTAGTTAGATATATGGTTTCTATTCATTTTGTCGTGTAAATTTCGTTGCCTTTAGGAATTTGTGGATGTTCCTGAGTTTATATGGTAATAAGTGGTTTATTTTTTTATTCTGTTTTATTATCATGATCTTTTAGATTGTTAGTTTGCTGGTCATTCCCCAGATGTGGGAAGCAGCTTGTTAATATGTCTATTATCTTTCTGTCGTAGTTGGCGAGCTTGTTTACATGGATTTGAAAGTTTTCTGTACGTTTATCATTGGAATCTTTATAATTGCAATGAATGGTAAACTTCTTGTCATGCAAATGTGCTACATAGTTTATCTGTTCATTATCTATGATGAATTTTGAATTAAAAACATACTTTGGTGCTTGTGTTGTATCCAGATGGAAGTGAAAAATTCCGAGCATGGGCATATAATTGAAGTGTGTGGAGAGGTTCCAGCTGAAGACAAAAGCTTGCGTGGGATTAAGATTTGTGGTGAAGCACCTTGTGGATTTTCAGATGCTAAAACAAGTTCTAAAGATGCGCAGGAGCGATCAGCATCCATGCGGAAACTTTTGATTGCAGTTGTAATGTGTGTTGTTTTCATGACTGTGGAAGTTGTCGGAGGTATTAAAGCTAATAGTCTTGCGATTTTGACAGATGCAGCGCATTTATTGTCGGATGTTGCAGCATTTGCAATTTCTTTGTTCTCAATCTGGGCGTCAGGTTGGGAGGCAACTCCTCGCCAATCTTATGGTTTCTTCAGGATTGAAATATTGGGCGCTCTTGTTTCTATTCAAATGATATGGCTTCTTGCTGGAATCCTTGTATATGAAGCCATTGAAAGACTCATCAACGGTACTGGTGAAGTTAAGGGCTTTCTCATGTTTGTTGTCTCTGCATTTGGTTTAGTGGTTAATGTTGCCATGGCTATCTTGTTGGGTCATGATCACAGCCATGGGCATTTTCATGGCCATGGTGATGATCACGGACATGGGGGCCAGAGTCATGGTCACGAGGATCATGATGGTAGACATCACCATGGGATTAGTGTTACCAGACATCACCATCACCGCCCCGATCATCCTCATGATCATGATCATGATTGCGATCATGATCATCAAGAGGGGCCTTCTCAACATGATAACGAGCAGTATAATGCTAATGAAGCGGGTGTCACTGAGCCTCTTCTGCAGAAATGCTGTGAAGGTGAAAGCAAAGCAAAAGGTGGAGCTAAACTGAAACGGCAATGGAATATCAACATACAGGGGGCTTATCTCCACGTCCTTGGGGACTCTATTCAGAGTGTTGGAGTGATGATTGGTGGAGCAATTATATGGTATAAACCCCAGTGGAAGTCCGTCGATCTCATATGCACACTCATTTTTTCAGCAGTTGTGCTGGGGACAACGATCAGGATGCTGCGCAACATTCTGGAGGTTCTGATGGAGAGTACTCCTAGAGAGATTGACGCCACAAAGCTTGAGAAGGGTCTCTGTGAGATGGACGAAGTCATTGCCATCCACGAGCTGCACATTTGGGCCATTACCGTTGGCAAGGTCTTGTTGGCCTGCCATGTTATAATCAAACCGGATGCCGATGCCGACATGGTGCTAGAGAATGTCATAGACTATATAAGGAGAGAGTACAACATTAGTCATGTGACTATTCAAATAGAGCGTCAGTAGATCCACGGGGAGGTGGTTGGCTTAGGTAGAGAGTGTCGTATTTAACGAGCCAATTGCTCTAACTTGATATTTTTCTCATTTAGTTCGAAATATTATATTTAAGCAGGCTCTTTGCCTTTATTCCTCTCTTTTTTTCATAAGCATGGTAGAATTTTTTTTTTTTTACTCGGTGCCCGTTTGTCTCAAATAATTTTGGTTCAAACCTTTTGTTACCTTGCTAGCCTTTTCTCTCACAAAAATTTAAGAACATCTGAATTTGAGCCGAACTTTTGGTTGAAACTTACCAGACAGATGGGCACATGGGCTTTGCGTCTCATGAAACATTAGGTAAGATTTGATTTTCATTCGGTGCCCAATTCTTTAGGGCCACGCTTGTGGGGCAAAGGCCTGAGATTTTATATTCATGCATCTCGGTATCTGATAGGAGCATGTTTAAAGGAGGGGAAAGGAAATGTCCGTGAAAGGATTTGAGGGAAAAATTTTTATCGAGTGTAATGCGTGATAATGCAACAAACATTTACACAGAAAACAAGGCCAAACTGAATTTCATGCTCATTTAAAGAGCTCAACGACTGAAAAATTGAAAGCAGAACATGCCACACGAATGGTAGAAAACCCTGCTTCTGTTGCTAGACTTTGAAATTCCGTTTCTGTTCTCTCCTTTCCTGTGATGTTGGTATTCATCATGAACATGTCCAACTGAAATAAACTTCTATAAGCAAGGCTGGTTTCCGGGGTTTCTGATATCACCATATTCACCACTATCACTTCTTCAGTATCACCAAGCACTTCCCATCATCCCAAGCATGTACAATCCACGGTTCCATTCGAAACATTGCATCGGTTTAAGTGCTCTCAAAATGTGTTAAATTTATGTTTTTTGAAAAAATAACATTAATTTACTGCTTAGACATGGAATAAAGCATGTGACATGACCATTTGAATAAGAATCAGCTCATTCTTTGAAGGGGGAAAAAAAAATACCTTCATGAAAATGGCGTCTCCTTTGGGAATGGCCATAGCGAATATATTTCTATGGAAAAATAAACCATCCCGTAGAAGAAGTCTTTGCTAATGATTTTCCAACTAACTTCTGGTTCTTCGAGGATTTCTTCATGCATTATGTTAGATATCAAGGAAAATCAATTCTGACTTCAAAAGATACGCCTCTTTTCATGAAGAAATGAAAATATTACCTTGTTCTTTTATGACAATGTCATTTTTCTGTGTGGTCTCAACCAGAAAGGATGTATATAAACCAATTATGTAAACATTCCCTAAGCTTTTTGGGTTATCTTTCAAATATGCAAATAAATCTTTCAGTGGTACGGAGTCAAATGCTAGAAAATTCATTTCTAATGGATAATGCTATGAAGAAAAAAACATATATCCTGCACAGTGCTCAATACCTAAAGCAAAATCATCCAAGAGATTAATAAAGAATGGAAAAGTAACTAAACTAACTATTTGGTCACCAGTTGTTCAAAATTCTATTGTTAAACTTGACCTCCAATTAGTCGATTATGAACGAGTTATACTATTAACATAACTAATTGGTAGGAGAATTCTACTAATATGATATGAAAAAAAAATACCTTATATTAACAAGACATGTTTATGAACCATCAGTATATTTCACTTCTATGATAGAATTCTCCTTATGTTGATCAAATAAACGAGGTTTGTAAGCAGAACGATAGCATCTGATGTGATCTCATTTTTTGCCTATGTATGAAATATTATCTCATTGCATTATTTGAACTCACAATATCTTCTCATTAACTGAAATAAGGCAGGGTAAAAAGAACATAGAACTTTATAAGGTTAGTAACCATTTGTTACTACCAACATTACTCTTATCCAATCCGATTATAATTGATTTCTAAATTCAATCCAGTGTCAATCCAATTAGTGGAACTTTAGAGTGATCTTACTTAAATTTTGGATTAGACATGTGATCCCATGATAAATATACCCAAAAATTAAATGTTACACATACAAATTGTACATAACAGGAAGATTAGATTTGTAGCGGCCCGCCCTGTTATTGAGGCCCTGCAGTGCTATTACAGTCAACTCTATAGTTAACCGCAATAATATGCAGGCCTCTAGGGTCACCGGCAATCATGCTGAACTTGAAAACTGCTTGTTAATTTTGCGAAATAAATTTTTTTTTTTAAATCATAATAAACTGTTCGAGAATGTGATAAGGAAATCATGTTAACAAAATAACATGCACATGAATCATGATTCCCCTATCACACAATCTTAACTTGAAATCTTGTTCTTAAAACTACATGTTTAAAGTTTTCAAAACTATATAGCGGAAGACTAATAGTGACCAAATCTCTCGCCCAATCTCCCTGATATGCACTTATCATGTCCGTCGTCCACCGTAAACTACTAATGAACAGGTCTCTTACCTGCAACATGTGAATAAACTGGTGAGCTATGAGCTCAGTAAGTTCAAACATAAAGACATAGATCATGACATACTGTACTACTGTACTCATGCATGAAACTGGACTTTGTAAAACATGCTCGTGACTAAAGGATTAGTCTTAGGACATTATCTATTATTAAGTTTTTGTTTTGGACTCCTGATTAGTCGTACCGACATGTTAGCATAACTGAAAGTGGTACTTTAGTGCTGACCTCCTCAGTCTTAACTAAAGCTAAACATGAAAACCTCCCTGTGGGTCGAGAGGCCGGTACGTCAATAACTGGTTTAATTACCATCTTACTGGAGTTCCAACTGGGTAGCATATTGATTGCCCCCATAGTAGGAACCTGTTACATGGGGTGTGAGTAGTATTAAACATACTAAGGTGCCTTGTGCACCTACGTGTTTTCATGTACCTGTTACCTGTCTGACATGTGTACTTGAAACATGAAATTCTACATGCATGACATGAAACTGACATAAGTATCATGATGTAGATAATCAATGTCTATCATACACGTCAAACAATATACATAACATCATAAACATAACAAGATTGTCCACGTTGCAATCAGGACAATACTTGAACTTACAGAAAATCTGCGAGCGTAAGCCTCTACTGTTCTGGAACTGCTGTATCGGGGTCTCTGACTTGAACTCCTATAAAAGAAATAATCACTGATTATTTCCAATATTCATCTTATACTGAAAACATGACAAAACATGAAATTTCTATTTCCAGACTTTTTTTTTTTTTTTACTCTTTGGCTTCGAACACGCCCTCTTACACAGGTATGTCTCGGCCGTGTACTCCTCTGGACTTACGTGCCTGGCCGTGTACTTCGTGGAACATGGCCGTGTAAGCTTACACGGTCACCTACACGGCCGTGTTTCTGACCGTGTTTTCCTGCTATCTAACATGGTCTGCTACACGCCATTTCCTTGACCATATGCCCCTTGACACGGCCTGATACACTGCCGTGTTCTTGGCCGTGTACCTCTCTGGTCTGAATTTTCTTGGAACACGGTTGTGCATGTGGGCATGTTCGGGGCCGTGTACTGAACACGCCCTTATACACGCCCGTGTTCTTACCAGAATCAAGATTCTGGATCCAAACTGCTCTGTTCTGTTTTTCTAAGGCTTTTATGCCTTTGTTCTACTTCTTACACTCAAAATTGATCTCAATAAGATCGTTTTGAGCTATAGACTACATTTCTACTATTACAAATCCATGGTTACATAAGCAAAATTTCACATTTTGCTTATGAACATCTCTTGACTCAACTTTTTGAAAAATCTGTACTTTCTTGAAGAAAACTCATTAAACTTGGTTTTCTAAACCATCAACTCATGGATTCGTGTTTAAAAACAACTAGACTCGAATCATGTTCGATTTTAACCAAAAATCTCAACACGATTTGCTCACATTCTCTTTTTCCTCTCAAAACCCCAGATTTTCACCCCACGAAAAAATGTGAGAAAACGAGGGCTTACCTTGCTTTGAAGCTTGTGAGCTTCTTGCTGCTGATTCTTAGCTGAATCTTGAACGATCTGCTGCTGAAACAAGAGAAAAATCCGAACTTGTTGGATTTCCCTTTCTTTTCTCTTTCTCTTTCTCTTTCTCTTTCTCTTTCTGCCGTTTCTTTCTTTCTCTCTCTTTCGGTTGCTTATTTTTGCAACTTAAACCAAGTGAATTTCACTTGGTTTACTTGGGTTTGAGGTCCCTCTCCCTCACGTGCCTCACAACCTCTCTCATTTTCTTTTAAATTTTCTTTAAAGAAAATAGGCTTTGTTTGGCTAATCTTGACCATTGATCAATGTGGCTCACTTGTGTGTCATTGATCTCTTAATATGTATTTTTCACATACTTTTCTATTAATTTTAAAACATCATAATTTGAATTAATGCTTAACTTTTAAACTATATTCATTAATTCATTGTCAAATTTTGATTAAAACTCAGTTAATCAAAATTTTCATCTGCTCTGTATTCTGTAATATGTCTCATCATGAATGTACATTTATTTACATATCTTGTACAAATTTTTCCGAGACTATAGATTTCTCGGTTATCACAAGATTGGTTCAGTTTGATATTGAGGTTTTACACTTGAAAAAACAAAAAACAAAACCATTTGAATCTAACTGGATCCCACAATTTTAAGTTCAATCCAATCTGGATTGGATCAGTTTAGAGTGGTCATATCATCCAACTAAATTCCATAATTCTCATCCAGTATTAAAAAAACGCAGAAAAGCCATACTATGACAAATATGAAGATATGAATTTACCACATATCCATGTAGACCTTGTCCTGCATCAAAAATAGTGGAGGTGCCAATGAAGCTCCCTCATGGTTTTGAACAAAGTACTTGGAAACCGGCACCAACCAGTATAGCCAGAGCGCCTTCCCATTGGGCTGGTTTTGGGGAAAAACGACAATTGAGAACTGAGTAAGCAGAGAGAAGCCGAAGCAGGCGATCGAGAACGAAAGAGGCGGCCTCTGGGTTATATGTCTTGAGTTCTAATGCAATTTGGGAGGGTGATAGAAGAGCACCAGGACCAGGTCTTTGGATGATCTCAAGCACACCAACCTCCAAAGCTGCTTTCAGTTTCATGGGAATTACGGAAGCGCTTGCAAGGTGCATGGCATATTGGGAGGAGTTGTCCTCTTCATCTCTGGATTTTCTCTTCTGGTTTTCCATTGTGTTCATGTTTTTCCTCCAAAGAGTGAACTATTCACATTTTAAAAATTTTTCTAATGTTACTGAAACACTTTTTGATCAAAATTAATAACATTAATTTCAATTATTAAAAAAAATTACAGAAACATATTTTCTATTAATTTGACTATGACAGTGGATTTGACCAAAACTAGGCTTGACATCTCTCTCCCTCTCTCGTTCTTGAGTCATGTTTTGTCTCGTCTTGTTTCTTGTGTCGGAGCATAGCAGTATTATTGATGGAGGAAAGTCTATGTTAACTGTTCAAGGCTTTGTATTACAATCCATAAGAACATACTTCACAATTTTCCAGCTATCTTTTCACAACTAATTTCACTTTAGAGCATTTTATACTGATAAGATAAAACTATAAATTATAAAGTCATGGCTGGTGGATAGTTGCATGATGGTAAAAAAAAGTTTATTTAGAGCCTTATTTTTATTAGGTTATAGATTCAAGTGAGTGATAAATGTAAAAGTTTAGTTTTTGATAAGAAAAATAACGTGTTGTCTATTTTTAAATCTTAAAGTCAATTAATTATGGAGATCTTAAATTAAATTTTTTTATTATTTTATAAATCTGATAAATATGCTTACTTAATAACTATTAAGACGGAAGTGTAAAGATATTATTAATATTTTTTTATAAAAAACTGTAAATTATAAAGTCACGTCATAATAATATTAGATTTTTTAGAATTTCATAATGTATCAGAATTGGATTGTACTCCAGTGAAAAGCGGGAACAAAAAATGCGACCGTTGAGAATGGTATACCATCAAGAGAAAATTTTTTCAAACTCAAAAGTAGAATTTCCTCTTCACATCCATTAACATTGCTTGACAATTCAAAGATGGAAAAGAGGTGAAATTAAAGATCTGTACGGCTTTGGAAGCTCAGTCATTTTCCTACTGGCCACGTAATTGTGTGTACACAATGGTTGGCTTTTTTTTTTTTTTAATTTTTTTAACCGAAGTACAAAACAAGGTTGTACCAGTTTATCAGAGTGAAAATTCCATTTGGAAATTTACAATATATACGTTTTCAAGCTCAAAATTGAAATAGGTTTAGTAACTAAACCTAAGACCGTTTAGCCTAGTGACCCCGGTGATTTCGGTGCTTAAGGCTTTGGAAGGAGGTTGCAGCTGGCGTTGTATTAAAAAAAATGAAATAGCTAAAGATACCCACAATGGTTATAAATCAATAGTTATAGTCTATTATTTGAGTGACGGCTTAAATAAGAACAAAATTTTTAGGGAGTTTATAAAGAGATAATCAATTTTTAGTAGAAGTAAATTAAGAAAAATATAAAATTTTTAAAGGTAAAATTGAAAAAAAATAAAAGTTCACTGTGAATGGAAGTTCTCACTCTATCTAAGTGACTTTATCCTGAATACTTAGATGTTAAATTAATTAAACCATTATATAGATAAAAATAGGACGTACCTTTTGAAATATTACAATAACTTATATCTATTTCATCTTTTTAAATATCAGAATACTCTATCCACTTCAAGCTTTTTTTCTTTTTTCTTTTCTTTTTCTAAATTAGAGTAGGAGATTTAAATTCTACAATTTATAATAGAATTAGGTATGAATTTTACTACTAAATTATGCTTGTAACTACTACAAGCTCTTGATAAAAGCTAGAATCTAATTTTTTTCATGAAAACTAAGTCTTTTTAAACATGTCTAAGCAGCACTCGGTTGCAAGTCCTCTATCCCAAAATTTCTGGTAGAAGTCAGCATATGTGAAGCTCCCGTAGACCGCCGGTTCGTCGTCGGTAATCAAGTCCTTGGCAGGCTCTACAACTGCATCCGGTGATGGACAGTAGAAAGTTGGGACAGAAATACGCTCCTTGTTGCAGTTAACCACAGCACGGTGTAGCACGCTCTTGTACCGGTCATTGCTAATAACCTAAACCATGACACAGAGAAACAAAAAAATTAGTAGACAACCCTCTTGGTTTGGCACACAATCAATTAACTTCTAATTCGGCTGTGTCGTCATAATAATAATAGCATTATTTTTTTTGTTGTTATTATTATTTCTGTCGACTGTCGACATAAGAACAACAGTTCTTTTTTTATTTTAATCGAAACATGTGTACCAATTCAACTAAGGTACGTGCCATAGCTAGTCACACTGATTGATTCCATTTCTTCAATTATCTATGGCCCAATTGCAACACAGGGCAGGCATATTTTCTAATACCCCACCAAACTTTGCCTCCCACTTCTCTCTTGTCCCATGAAACTGACCCACTATACCCAAAAACAAGAAAGGGGTGAGAAAGGAAAAGAAGAATAAGAAAACGAAAAAGGCAACAAAAGGAACCAAATTAAAGTTAGGATCAAATGATTTAAAGAGAAAAGCAAAGAAACAAGTATTGTGAACAAATAAATACCAGTTTATTTTCTAATATATATATATATATACCTGCATCTGGTCCCCTATGTTCACAATGAAAGTGTTGGGAATAGGATTGACCGCCACCCACTTCCCATTCCTGAGCACTTGAAGTCCAGGAACATCATCTTGGAGCAGAACTGTGATCAGATTTGGATCGGTGTGGCCGGGCAATCCGTAAGTGAGATCTGGCTGTGGACATGGCGGGTAGTAATTCAATGCCATGTGTTGGCCATGTTTGCCCAAAGCGCTCCCAATGTAGTCGGCTTTCAGGCCTAAGCTCTCCGATATCGCCTCTAATAGTCTCAGAACTAGTCCTCGCACGCTTGTGCAGTAATTCGCTACGTCTTCTCTGCAGAGCAGAAAAGTCGGGTTCTGTTAGTTTTGCATGTAGTTTGATTTATACATATATATATATATGATATGATGTTCAGAAACACGCATATGACATGCGTATTTTTGTGTTGTGACCTAAACGATGGCGGGTTTGTAGGCCACTCGTTGACGTAGTCCTCCAGAGGGTAGCAATGGAGCCTCAAGAAGTCCCTCCAGTTGGCAACTTTCTCAGTCTTGACGTTAAAGCTAGTGGAAAGCCTAGTGGTTTTCGAAGGGTCGTTGGAGTAGCTCTTCAACCTCTCGGACTCCGGCAATTTGAAAAACTCCCTTGCTAATCTCAGCATGTTGTTCACAGTTTCCTCTGGTATCCCATGGTTTTTAACCTATAAAGAGAAATTAATAGAACAAAAAAAAAAATGATTAGTTAAAATAATGTAAAAGCAAAATCATATCAGAATCAAATAGTACATAAATTTGACAGTATTTATAACTTCATTGTGGAACTCTCTAGAACATAAGAAATATGAACACACCTGAAAGAAGCCGTCATGTTGGCAAGCTTGGCCAATCTGTTTGATGATATCGGAGTGGTTCGGGCCATGGAGGCCTTGAAGATCAATGAGAGGAATGGAAGTGCCTGACGTGTGGACCTCGGAGAGTTTCGGACGGTCGGAGACAGGACGGATGTAATTCGACGGCACACATTTCACTTCGGACGCTAAGTCGGTAAGCAGTAGCTTTGTAGGTGCAGCCATTGTTATTGATGGGAAAGACAGTAGAAAATGAAGAGCACTAGTTTAGATTTGGCTTAATGAATGTCAAATGGCGTGACACCAATTTATAGAAGATTTTCAGGGAAGAGACGTACCGGTCCGTTTCGATAGGAGGTTTATTTTTAAAAAATAGAAAATCTTTATATATAAAAAATAAAAAGTTGTTTGAAATTTTTTTTAAAAATGAAAAGTTGTATAAATGAGTGAAAATTTTTTGTCTAAAAAGTTCTTTTTCTATTTTCTAAAAATAAAAAATTTTAGATGTTCTAATATAAAAATTTAAAAATATTGTTTTTTCTTAAAATAAAAAATTTTTTATTTTTTAATTTTGCACATGTCAAACAAACGGAGACGTTATATTTATTACGGAAAACAGCACGATATTGCGGACTTTGGTGGTGGAGACCAATAATCAAACAAGTGGCGCCCATGAAAAAGAAAAAAAAAAGTCACTTTATTTTAGTTTTGCCCTCCTGTTTCGGAAAACTTAAAATATGATTTGCTAAACCTGTTGCGTCTTTTTAAATTCAACACGAAAATCTTCCCTCCAATCTGGTAGGAAAATTAAATAATGGTAATTTATAAAAGCATATGAAATATACTGTTGTTCTTTAGTACTTGTGGTATTCCTTTTTAAAAAAAAAAAAAGAAAACGTGTTCACGTCTGAGTGAACAATTGATGAAGATTAATTTATAACTCTATTTTTTTTCGGTGTTTTTTTAATAGATTTAACATTCAGAAACATATATATATATTTTTTTTTTTGAGTCCGACAGCAGCAAGAAGGATTCAGCATTGTGTCTTGCGGAGTCGCCTAAAACCAAAGCCAAGTAGCATCATTGTGGATGAAATGGAATGCCCATGTCTATAAAAAAAAAAAAAAAACGAGTAAATTTTGGTGCCAATACAAAAACGTGACGGGATTGTAGGCTAGTTAGGCTAAGATACGTATCTAAGCGTGTAATTCTGTCTTTCTTTTCTTCTTTTAGGTAAAAGCGTGTTAAATTTGGACCCTAAACCGAGTCTAAACAGTGTAAAAACAGAGTTTCTATAGGAGAGCAAATAATATAATTACGTAAGGTAACATTGGTGTGATACAGGTTGTTTTCTCTTTATAGGGCTCTGACGTCTATACCAAAAATTGGTGACTGATAATAAATAATGATCTTTGGCAGAGTTGGGTTGCAGGACGAACGATGAAGTAATACTATGATGTCAGCACAGCAACGTCAGCATCTTTAACGCCACTGGCTGCAGATCCAATCATGCCACCTTTTTTATTTTTATTTTTAAAAAATCATACCATCCTTTTCAATGAAGGACTTAATTATAATTTTACCATTAATTTTTTGTAAAATACAATTTCACAAAAGATATTCTTATAAAGTTAAATAAATAATTAATATTAAATTAAAAGATAGATAATAATATTAATTAAAATAAACATAATAATTAAATTGTAAATCGTTATGTGAAATTATAGGTTTTTGCCTTTGATAAAAAGAAAAATAGACAATAACTTGTTAATATTTTTAATATTTTTATTTTTATTTTCTCATCCTTGGATACCAAAGCTTATTTAGGCAGAAATAAGAAGCAATTCAAGAAACATATGGAACCTTATGATATTGATTTTGATCCATCAAATGGGGTCTTGTACCTGTACACATAGCCTTCATAAAAAGAATTATAGTTCATCTGGAAACTACATTCATTTTGTATTATATTTGAATATAATATATAAACTAGATATGTGTGTAGATTATTAGGAAAGTTAGTATTAGTATCAGGGAAAGTTGTAATTTTGTATTTAATTATCTTTATATGAACTTTTGATTTATTTGTATTTATTGTAATTTAAAATATATCTTGATTTTAGTAGATGTGTTTGTGTCACGTAATTTATCTTATTTTATTCTTGTAAACTTGTATTTATATAAAAACCTGTTTATAGTACTTCTTACTAGTAACTTTTTCTCTTATTCCTAATCTATAGACATAAACACATCTATGTTAAAATCTTTATGCTTTCTTCTTTTCTTTACTCTCTTCAATTTAAATATTTTCTTATTTAATTTATTTATGGTATCAGAGCCCAACGATTTCTACTCGATCCATCCAATATAAGATTTGTGACTCTAAAGATAACAATATCTTGCATGGACGTGTTAAGGGCAAAAAGAATCATAAGTCCCCTATTATAAAAACACAATTGGGTTACTTCACTTAACAGGTTGACTTTTTAAGTTAAAAACTTAATCTTTTAACAATCTTAGATTATTTTTCCTTTTTTAAATTTTCACATGGATATCCTCTTTATATACTATATTTAAATTGTAATGTGCATTTGGGTTGTTTATATTTAAATAGTCATTTTAATGTGTATTGGTTATTTCACAATTGGGTTACTTCACTTAACATGTTGATCTTTTAAGTTAAAAGCTTAATCTTTTAACAATCTCATATTCTTTTTCCTTTTTTAATTTTCACATGGATATCCTATTTATATGCTATATTTAAATGTAATGTGTATTTTGGTTGTCTATATTTAAATAGTCATTTTAATGTGCATTGGTGATAGAGAGATTGTGAATTTGTGATGTGATTGGTAAAAATAGATTAAAAAAAATGTGAATGGTTAAATAATCTTTTGAATTAATTTATCATTTAAATATATTTATAGTGGAACATAATATACAAGGTATCAGAATATACACCTTATCGTATTGAGATATAACTTGAGGAACAACTTATAATAAATGTTTTTTAAATGCTCTATTAATTATAAAGGTTAATTCGGACGCAAGCTGTAATATTATTATTCTAGATTTTATATCAAATTAAGTTTGTAGTTATTTTTAGATTTTCTTATTTGACATAGTCGATAGGTAATTATAGGAATCATGAGATCTTTGTAGGCAATTTTTAGGCAGGCTTTACTTCTAATGGGATAATGTGAATTGTAAGCTATAAGCTCTCTATTTTAAGTCAATAAATAAAATTAAAAAAGGGTGTGTGGATGAATTATTTTGGTCTATTTATGCTATTGGGTAGTTTAGATTTCCTTAAACAAACCTAACAAGGAAGATCATGATTTACTCGAATAAATTTACATCTATCCTTTATTTTTATTAGTCACATGTTCGTAATATTCAACAAATATTTATTATATATATATTTTTTCCACATGCGGCATGTTTTTGTTAACTTTTATTTTTCAATGAAAATCACAATAAAATATATTACATAGACCTGCCGACTTTTGGGTACTAATTTTTCAAATTATTTTAGAAGTTGGTTTCTATCGGACATCAAAATTCATATAAAATGGCAGAATCAGTGAGTTTAAAAAACTGTTGGACTATATTGTGAATGGTCCTATGAAGTATAAAATTTTAGTACTATCAATAAGGCACTATTGATATTAAACATCGTCTATCAATAAAAAATAGGTTTTATATAAAAAGAACTCACCTTTTACTAATAAATGATGTGTTTAATACCGATAATATTTCTAAACATTTTTTCGATTCCAAATTCTAATACATTTAATATTCGAAGAAAACAGACAATGTGAAAATAGGTGTTTCCTTGTCACCTAACAGTAGAAATCAAACCATTACCAGTATCTCCCCACCACATGAATTCCTGACAAATGTAAAGATTTTTTTTTTTTTGAAGGATTAAATCTTCAAAAGAGATGAAATTATATCAAAACATGTTTCACAAACAAAAGAGAAAAAAATTTAAATACTTAGTTCCTACTTAAGTCATAAGCTAAAATTTATAATTTAAACTTTTTTTACAGTATTTTCTTGTCACAAATATTTAAATTTTTTTTTTCAAATTTACTATTCAAATTTATTAACGTATTTCTACTAGTAAAAGTGTCTTTTTTTATACATATATTTGTATAAAACGTAATTAACAACTGTGAGCCTGCAAGACTTGGAAGTTCGAGAAGCATACTTGTGATCTACCAACACTACACATGTATCGCACTCAATTATAGTGATAAATCCTCATCAAATACTTGGCCTTTAATGGAAGCGTTGCAAATCATTTTGAGTCCCGTCTATCAATTAAAAATGTCTTAGTTGGCCTCACAAATATCCAATAATTGTTCGTTAGGATAATGAAACCATCCTTGCATTATAATCCACAATATCGACAAATCAAAGCAACGTATACCAAGCCAAAGGGGCGATTTTCCATATCCTTTTATATCGTATTGTGTGCAAAGGATTTTAAATTGATCTTTAAATACTATGAGCGTGGGTCCTGCATTACTTTCTATCATCTATCTTCTTCGTCCTCTTCATCTTCAAGTTTTTATCCTTCCAAGAGATGAAGATAAAGAGGGACGAAGAATTAAAGACAAAACCACGAGAGGTTTTTGTTATTATATGTATTTTGGTGAGTGTTTTTTTTTTTTTTTAATAAATCGTAGATTTCTAAAGCAATAATTTCAAATATTTTATGATGTGGAATGTTATTAGTTAATATCTGTGAAAGATTTATTATCACGTCAATTAGAAGAGTCAAAATTATGTATTTGTAATAATTTTCCCTTAATCAAATCCATTTTCCCTTAAAGCTAAACAAATGGATTAGTCTTATTATCGACTCATCATGACACTGCATTTTATTTAAGAGAACTTAGCTTGAAGATCACGACCATTTAGAAGGTTGTTATAACATACTTGGATTGAAACCATTAATTTAATTTTGATATCTCATTTGGTGTATAGCTAATCATATTATGACATGTCATTATGCTAAAATATAAAAAAATTAGTTACAAAGTATTTAGAATATTTTAAAATAATGTATCATAATATTATTTATTAAATACTAATTTGGAATATAAAAAATTAAAGAGAATACATACTATTATTATTATATTAAGATCACATGTACATAATTTGGTGTAAAAGCAACTACTATTTCCCCGTCATTGGTTGGTTTTCATTGGGTTGACTAGGTTTTGATTATAATTTATAGTTGACATTGGGTAACCAACTTTATATGAAACCTTCTTTCAAGAAAAGAGGGGATGTAGCCGCAAAAAAATAATATAAAATAAATGGTTGGCCTACAGGGTCACAACTTGGCTTTATCTTTTTGTCTTTAGTCTCCTATATATCTTTAATCTCCTGAATATAATTTTAATAGAGAATAACGATTTCCTAATTTTAATATTTCCTTTTACAGGAATTCTTACAATAAGACAAAAAATAAGAAAAAAACGTATAAAAAGAATTCTATTTTTATTCAGTCTTAGGCACTATATTTTTGACTGTATGATCCATAACAAAGAATAATTTTACATTGCATATTGTAAATCTTATCATGGACAAACATAGTTTAAATTATTAAAATTTTAATTTAATAATTAAAACAACAATATCAATAAAGTAAAAGTATTCTTTTGAACTTCATGTGAACAGATTTGAATTCAACATCTTACAATAGAGTTAGATATAGTATCATTATTAAATTATACTTACAAATATATAAAAAACAATTTCGATAGTAAATTTTTTAATAAAATATTAAAATTTTATTGGGATAGTTTTGTTTTAAGTTGTTAAATTTTAATCTATAACTATAACTACGTAAATATATGGTTTCTATAGTAAATTTTTTCAAATTTTTTAATAAAATTTAAAGAATTAAGTTAGCGTTTGGTATTATTTTTGAAATCTGTTATGTTTTCAAATTCTCTGAATTTGAGATCGTTTTGAAAACAATTCTGAGAACGTTTCTGAAATTGTGTTTGGTTTTATTTTCTGAATGTACATTTTGAGAAACAAAAAAGTGAAATTATGTTTGGTTATATTTTTGAAAACCAGTCATTTTATAAGTATTCTATAAAAACATATTTATGTTTGATTTTAAAAAAATTATTATGAATACCAAAAATTAAAAATTAATAAAATTTTTTAATTGAAAAATGAATTAAAAATTAATAACCATAATATTTAAGTAATTATTATATCAATTAAATTTTAATTAACCATAATAATTAAATCAGATAAGTAGGAGAAATGGGAAAAATGAAATCAGAGAAAACGACTTTTAGTCTTTTTCAATTTTACGTTGGGAGCAAAAGAGATTTTGGATTCGTTTTGAAATCTGTTTTCAAAAACAATACAAACCAAACACAATTTCATACCGATTTTGAAATCAATTTTCTAGAAAATCATAAAATCTTTTTTAGAAACGAAACCAAACACAAACTAAAATTCTTTTAGGACAATTCTGATTTGAGTTGTTAAATTTATATTTATATTGAGGATCATTTTGATGTGATTCTGTTCCAAGTGTAAAAGTACTAATTGTACAAAATTTTTAATTGAATTCCTCGACTGATGTTAAGCTCATACGTCACTTTAGCAACGTCATGATCACTTACGTAATCAAAGCACTCGCTTTCAAATATCGCTGGTCAAATCCTTAAGCGTCGGTACTTTGAATTTAAGGTTTTATTTTTTGATACCAATAATTTCTTTGCGCGTGATTATCAATTATCAAGATAAGGTAATCTGTTATTTTTAGTTGTTTGTTAACCCCACCAAGCAAAAGAATAGTAGGCCTTTTTTTTTTTTTTTCTCCTGAAGAGAATAGTATGTAATTTAATTGTGGATGTTAGGTTTTATTTATTGTTAGATGATCCTTGAAAACTTAATATATACATGATTATATTTATAATTTAATAATAATATTATATCTGACTTTATTTAAAAAAATAAAATTTAAAACCTCCTTTTTAAAATTCAAAAGAAAAATGATATATATTATAAAATAAAAATCTATAAACTTGGTATTTGTTTTACACCTTTTGAATCTAATTTTTTGAAAAAGAGTTTAAAAAAATTAATTCAACTTAAATTTTTTGGGCTATTTCACAAATACCTATAATTAGTTTCAAATTAGTCCTAGAATTTTAATTTTACACACTATACTACCTTGAATTTTTTCTACTATTACGAAAGTGGCCATTATATTGGCATTCTATATTTTAAAAAAAAAAAACCTTAATAGAAATTTGACATGTTTAGATCATATGAGTTTTAATTAAGATAAAAATTGTAATTATAAAAATATACCTCCACGATAACTCAATAATGTTACATATCTTTAATTAAAGTGCATTTTGCATTATAAATATTTTATTAAAGTATAGTTTGCTTCTAAAATACCTCTAATTGAGGTATAGTTTCCCTCTAAAATATATTTATTTATTACTTTACCAATAAATAAAGCTCATTTTGCCATAACGTGTTTAATTTTTGTCTAATTTTTATACAATATTGACATATGGATCATTAATGTACTAGTGGAAAAGTTCGGAGAAATGATTTGTAAATCAAAAGTTAGAGTGCCAAAATATATGTTTCTGGAGACATTTATAAAATTAATCCTAAAACTTTTTATGTTTCAAAATCCATACCGCATTTATTTATTTTTTTCCCTTTTAAACGCCAATTTAAATAGACTCACGTTTCCAAATGAAATCTTTTTAAAATGATTATTTTAGAGCTATATACTTCAGCGACGTAGCCACAAAAACCCAATCTTTTTATATTTTTATATATGTATTTGGCTGAAATTTATTAATAACCCTTCTTAGGGGACGTTTGGTAAACGCATTGTATTTTAATTATATTTGAATGAAATTTATTTTTTTTATGTTGTATTTGGTTAAAAAATATTTGTTTTGTATTTGAATGAAATGTGTATTTGGATGAAAAGTATTTTAGAATTGAAAAGTTGATATGATTGGTAAAAGTAGAGATAAATAGTAGAATTGAAAAGTTGATGTGATTGTTTTAAAAATGTTTTGAATAATAATTATTTTCATAACACTGTTGTAAAATTTGTATTTGATATAAAATTATATTGTATTTGAGTAAAATTAAAATTGAATATTTTCTCCAAATACCCCTTAAAATCAAAAAACTTCATTTCATTCTTTTGAAAAAAAAAAAAAAACTCGTAGCCATTAGTCTCTCTTGACAAAATTTATAATTTCATCGTTGATATACTTGATAAATACATAAAAATTCACGATTACACAGTATTAAAGTGGGTTTTTTTTTTCTTTTTCATAATTAATCATAAAATTTTCCAACAAATTATAATTATCCAGGATAAATGAAGAATTAGACGAGTGGATAATGCTGCAAATCAGACATGATGAGATACTGAAAGCCAATTTTATTTGATATTGATGACATCATCGTTGACGAAAGCGCAGTACTTCCTCATCCTCACTGTTCCTATCACTGCAACAAAACAAATTTGCAAGCATTTGACAGAAATGTGTATTTATATATATATATATTTATGTGCATATCTATATTTTTTCTTCATATGCATGGTACTTGTGCTTGTGTTGATAACAAAACATAGAGTAGCATTTGGTGAAATATTTACATTTTAATTATATTTAAATACAACATAATTTTACATCAAATATAAAATTTTATATTCAAATACAATTTTTTTCAACAGTTTTACGAAAATAATTACTATTTAAAAGTTTTTTAAAACAATCACATCAACTTTTCAACTCTAAAATACTTTTCATCCAAACATACATTTCATTTAAATATAAAACAAATATTTTTCAACCAAATATAATACGTAAAAAATAAGTTACATTCAAATATAATCAAAATGTAATGCGTTTATAAAATATCTCTAATATTTACGTACTTATATATGCACATTTCCTTTAAACTTTAAAATCTATTGCAATTAACCCTTTATTGAAAACGAGATTAAATTTTTTATGCTTTTCTTGCATGTGATTCGTACGTTATATGTGATGAATTTGTCACATAAATAATTATTATACTATTATCTTGTGCACCATTTTTAATTGCTTTATCGAGTTGGATCGACGTGTGACAAGACAACAAAGGCATAACCTCCATTTGTGTACTTATTTCTTTTTATAAGTTGTTTAAACATATTAGTCTAATATTTAAAAAAATAATAATGATCGGCCTTTGTTATTATGTATGGAAAAATGTATATAACTTTTTTTTTTTTTAATAAAAAGGTGTATAAGTAGATGTATTTAGTTCTTGATATAGTTGACGCGTTTTTCACGCTATCATGATTGCTTTGGCAAAAAAAAAAAAAAAAAAAAAAATCAAATTGCGTGTAAGGCACATGGTTCCCATTTTAAATGCCTGAAAACAGGTTGGCCGTTCGGAAAAGTCTAGAAAAAGATAAAGGTAGCTCCGTATTTGCCAACGTTTTTCTTCAGATTGCATTTTAGTTCGTGACATAGAGATCTTATTGCCGACATACATGTACAATAATAATTAAGAAGATAAAAATAAATATTTATTTACTAGGTAATTACATCAACTGATTTAAAACTATATTACAATCAATGTTAATTTCTATTCATGTTTTTTTTAATAGTTTTGTTTTAGTTTTGTAATAAAAGAGGTAGTTTTTCTATGTCTAATTTGTATTTATCTTCTACTTGTGTTGTTTTTAGACGGTATTTATCTGTTAGTCCTATTAGTATTCTAGTTATACGGAGTTTGGTGCAGCTTATGTACTGCGAGTGACTGTCTTTTGATCAATCGGAATATATTATCGATTGTAGATATGTTTTTGAAAAAGCTTTGTTTATGCTCAATTATAGGATTGTTAAGGAATTCGAAGAATTTTTTTATTATTGGATTTCGGCTTATATCCTCATCACTACGCTTCATCTGATTTTACTGATAATTTTACTCGAAGGTTATGTTTCTTGTGTCGTAAAATTGTTTTGCTTTTGATATTAATGTTTGTATTCATTTTTAATTTAAATGAATATATGACCTTTACTAAAAAGAAAAAAAAGAAGAAGAAGAAGAATAACGAGCTATTGGATTTTGAATGTTTATGCTGTTGGATAGAATACTTATTAGTGATAATTGAGTTAAGTAGAAAAGTTCAGAAATTCCATATATAATTCAAGAAAAATCCTTTTTTTTTTTTTTTGTGCAAATTCAAGAGAAAACCTCAGTTTCAAAGAAATCAAGTACAGGAATGAACATTTTCAAATAGCCCTCTAAAACGGTAAATGCATATATTGATGAGGGGACATAAATCTTTATAGTCGTCCATGGAATGGTTTGACCTTTACCAGACCGATTTGTTTCACGAACGGGTCAACAAGTTACCTTAAAGCAGCCCAACATGTTGTACCCTGCTAGCGTACACGTTGTTAAAGTATCAAATCATCACTTCTTAACCGTTACCTCTGTATAATCCATCACTTCGATTCCGTCCGTCCACAGTTATATGATGCATTTAATTATAATGATATATTTAAATATAATATAATTTTTATTTAGATAAAAAATATTATAATTTAAATATAATATTATCATTATTTATCATTTTATCTTTTTTATCATTTTTATTAATCACATCATATATTCTCTCCTTCCTTTTTTCTATATGCCTTCATCAATCACGTTACATACTCAATTACAAAATACAATTCAAATACTTTTCATTTAAACACACATTATATTTGAATATAATACAAATATTTTTCATCTTTAATGTATTACATTTAACTACAATATTAACACAATACTTTATCCAAACCCACCGTTAGTTGATGAAATAATGAGACTTTTTGATTGATGTACTTTGAACCTTTGGAATAGTTGACTAAAGCATATATACTGATTCTCTTCACCCTTCCATCTGTGATCCAGTAAATTCTCAAAATGAGACTAGGTAAGGTATGAAGATATCGCCAATTCTCTTTTGTATTTGGTTACGTGTGTGCGTATCAACCCTGGTGATTGTTCGCACATCTGTAGTGGGCGTTATCCTCCACTAAGAAAGGCCCAACACTTTTGACACTAAGCAAGCTGCAAACATCACCTATCTCTTTTTCATTGGTTACACATTTATTTGTTATACGATTGTGTACTCTATATATATATATATTTATATCAACTCCACGCAAACTACAAGTTTGATCGCACATCTGTAATGGGCCTTTTCCTTCACTGATAAAGGCCAACACTTTTAACATTAGGTAAAACGTGAAGACATCACCCATCTCTTTTTCACGTAACCTCCTTTTTATTGGTTACATGAGTGTGCTTTATATATTTATGTATATATATACACACACACATATGTCAACTCCATGCAAATTACAAGTTTGGATCACAACAATGGCTAGCTCGCCAATAAAAGCCCTTCAAATGTGCAGGAGGAAAAGAGGCGACATAAAATCGCCTATCCTCAGTTAATACTTTATATTATTACCAGACAAACAGCAGATTCTCTAAATATACTACTCTGTATCTGAGAAGTTTGTAAAACCATCAAATCGAACATGTCATTCAAGCAGGAACTTTTGAGCCTAAGCTATAAATTATCATCAAAAAGAAGATCAAAAAACCACTCTAGCAGCCAAGTCAACATTGGTCAAACAATAGCACAAGTAGAAGAGTTTTTTCCCCACAAGGTAGACTAGAAAAGACTATATTCATGATCATTTGGATCGGTGAAGTGAAAAATCTAAAAATTGGTTTAGCTGTAGACTGAGAAAACAAAAGAAGGCTATGAGAGAAGGGAGAAGAAAAGAGTATTAGCATGGGTTTGATGACCCAGAATCAATTCCTACACCACTGGAGGAAGAAGATATTCTCAACATAGAATATCATTTCGCAGCAAAACAAAGATTATCTAGATGATTATCAGATGGAACATTGCACTAGTTTCATCATGCACGAAAGCATCCATGAAAATAATTCAAGCGTTTAACAAATCAAAAATTGACAAGTCAGGCAAGGTTTGCACAGCTAAAATACGAAAATCAGCATAATGTGCAAACATATACCCCTATGATAAATTAAAATTGCGGGACCCTGATATGAAGCACATAAAATCTCAAATTTCATGTGTATCTAGCTTCTTTTATAATAATTTGAGGCTCTGTTTCTTCAAGAAAAAAGTTGAACAAAAAATTTTCAATGTGGCGGCCCACTAAATAGGGCTCTACTAATGATACCAGTGGCCTCAACATAGCGATCCATACATCTGGAGACGCAACTGCTCTCGCTCCCGCTCAGGCTTGATCCTGGTTTTGTGATACACTTGTCAAAGCACTTTGACCTCAATGTCTGTAAAACAAATAACATAGAAAACCAAAAAAAGAACATAATTCAATAAACAGAAACACAAAGAATAAACCTTGAAAGATTTCAACAAGCTCTCCATTTTCAATTCCCAGAACTTCTACCGTAAAAGCAAAGCCTAATTCGAAGGGAAATTACCCAAGAACGGTCATAAAAACCTTTCAAGTTCTAATCAGATTGCTACAAATTAAGATCTATAAATTATGAAATACATTTCATTTCTCTCAATATTCATTGAAATTCCAAAATCGTATATTATGGGGCGTTCGGATCACTCACCCATTCAATTGGAATACTTTTCCAATACAATACGATATTCGTTTTGTTGTTAGTGTTTCGTAGAACACCCAACTTTTTGATATACCTCCAATACAAAGACTATTCATTATTTGAATACACACGTTCCAATATACACATATTTCAAATATACCTTTATTTTTACATGCATTCAAAATGTTGAGATCGAAAGGTACATTCCATCCGAATAAATGCACTCACATATAAAAATGTGACTTCCAATCGCATATTGAAATATATGTGTGTATATATATATGTATATTCCATTTGAACACAATAGTATATGCTATAGGACATCTAAAACGCCCACCAATTTTACTGCAACTTCACAACATATAGATCGGTACCAAAAAGCAGAACTACACAACAAAAACAAAAACAAAAAAAAAAAAAAAACTGAAATAAAAGAGAAATTAGCAGTGGGAAGGAAAAAAGAAAGGAAATTTAAGTTTAATTCGGTAGAGAATTGAAAAGAAAGCGGAGCAATTTGAAGGTTTTTTTTTTTGACTTGTACCTCAAGAAACTCCTCGGCGTAAGCCTGGGCGAGCTGGTTCTTGAGCTGGTCCTTGAAAGCGTCGGAATTGAATTGGCTCGAAGATCCACTTGACGGAGACGAAAACGAATCCATTTCTCTCTCTTCTCTTCTCTTCTTCTCCTTCTCCTTCTCGAGAGCTTCGACCCAAAAAACACTAGAACCAGATTGTGTCTGCGCGAACCTAAAACCCTAGTGAATTTTACGAACCGGAAATCTCAAACCGGTTCTCTACCGCACCAAAAAGTAACTGGGCTCAGGCCCATCTCGTTGTTTTTTGACAATCAGAGTGGGAAACTTATTGATTTTTATCCAAAAAAAAAAAATCTCTTAAAAAAAATATTAGTAAATGAATAATTTCTCAATAAAAAATATTAATTTATTATTTTTTTAATAAATGCTTTATTTACCCGTTGTAAATAATTCTTGACGCTTTATTCATTATTATTAATTTTAACATTATTTTCTCTCTCTCTCCTCTCTCTCCATTTGAAGTCACTAAACAGTGGAGATCAGCCGTGAGCAAAGCCACAGGCAAAGCTGTGGGACTAAGATTGTGCTACTAGAGGAGATTGTTATCGATGACCATCCTACGCTGGATCTTTCATCCTGTTGCTAAGATTGTGAGCTCCGATTTCATTCTCCTTTGCCACCAGCCTCCTTGGTCATGTCTGTGTTAGAACAACACCGTTGATCTTGCAGTCAAGATCACCAGCTTCGGCTCTGTTCTCCTTTGTCGCTGGCAGCCTCGACTACATCCATGCTAGATCGACACCGACAAGCTCTGAATCAACCATCCCACCACCGGATCTCCTTCGCGCAGGTGCGATTAGAGCTTTGAGGTCGTGATCAGAGGGTAAGCAAAAGTAGAGATGCAGTGGCAGTGGCAGTGGCGGATGTGAAACTTCGATGATTGTAGTAGTTCTGCCAGAGTGTGAGAAGAAAGAGAGGGGGGAAGAGAGAAAGAGAATGGGGGTAAGGGTGTCCAGAAAAAGGAGGAGAGAGAGAGAGAGATAGAGATAAAGAGAAAATAATAAAAAAAATTTAATTTATTAATTATAATTAAATTTATGATATTTTCTGAAAATTTTTATCTTGTCGTGAAAATGAATCCACCCCTTATTTTGTGGCATTTACTTTAATTATTCCTTGGGGTTGGAGTGGCCCAATTCTCTGTATTGGGAATAGGCCCATTTTCATTCAAGGGCTTTTCCATTGGTTTTGGGAGCCCACTTTAATTTAATGCTTGCCAGGCCCACGTAGTCATAGACATGTTTATCTCGAGAGAAACAGTCTAGGGCCAGGCAAAAATGGATTTCGTTAGTCTGTCTGTTCTCGGCCGACAATTTTGTTAATTTTCCAATAATTTTAATTTAATTTTTTTGTTATTAGGTCCTCCTACAGATGCCCTATGATACTTTGTTAGTACACTGAAATAAAAATAAAAAATAAAAAAGAATGTCAACATATAAAAGATACAGTTATGTATCTTCCATATAAATTATAACATAATTATTATGTCGCAAAATATTTCCAAGAGAAATTAATAATTGGGTAGAACTTGGCTTGACGAATTTGTTATTGTTTAATTGATTGTTAATGAGATTTTTTTTTTTTAACCAAACTGATATATCATTGGTAATAGTGACATAGAAGTACACTTAAAACTTTTCATGGTCTCAACTCAGATTTGATTCTTGTCTGTTTTATCTATAGTTAAATGTGTAAACATGAGTTGTTCAATCTGGCCTACACAGGCCCATAGGAAAAACAGGATGGAACAGGCTTGTCTGGTATAAACAATACCCTAAAAAATACATTTCAAGAATTTTGCTTACCTATTATGACTTTAGGATTTTTGTTCTTTCACAGTGTCAAATAAAAAGTGAACAACATGAAAAAATTCGAACAAGTAATTAAGTGTGGCAAAAATTATAATCATATAGACTAAAAGGTCCCATAATTTCCCCCCAAAAACAAAGATCGATCGAGCCTGGTCATATAGTTCACGAGTTATATGTAAAATAACCAAATATAATAATGAAAAACACACTATAGGCTCATATAGGGATGGAGTGGAATCCATCCCCTATAGGTTGCCACAATGTTTTTCTTACTTATTTTCCTTAGTTTTTATTATTTTAATTAGGAACGAATAAAAAACCCAATCATTCAACAAACCTACCCAATTTACTCAACACAACCCTAATTGGATGGATTGATTTACTATATTTAGTTAATTAAGTGAGTAAAAAAAATTTTCAACCCTCCTAATCTTTAAAAAATTTTCAAAAACCCACCCAATATACACCTACATATATATTTTTTTTGTTAAATGATATTCACCTCTAAGTGTTATTTAGATTATTTGAATATATAAAATGCATTATTTGATATTTAATATGGAAGTAATTTTTAATAATTTTGTGAAAAATACTATTAATTACTTTAGCATCTTTATATTTTTTAATGATTCTTATAATTTATATTTATTTTATATTCGATTATTAATGAGATTATATTAGATTTGCAGAGTCTGTGATAGAATTTATTTGAAAATTATCATGAGTTTAATTTCTTTTTTTCCCCTTAAATTTCATTTGTTGTTGAATTTTTAGTATCATTTATTATTATTTTTAATAAAATATATAATCTACCGAATCTATTCAATCCAACTTGATCTTAATTGGGAGAGTTGATTTTTTACATTTAATTGATCGGGTGGGTAAAAAAATATTTTCAACTCATCTACTAAATATTAAGTGGGTTAAAAAAATCATAAAAATCTACCTAATCCACCTGATGGTCACTGCTAATTTCAATGTTTTCTAACTTTTAATTAAAAATTTCAATCCTCCCTTCACAGGAGTTCTATTGCTTGGTTAGGCTCACGAGCCATAGTCCTACGTCCAGCTTGCCAATCATGTAGGGCCAAGCCGGGCCGAGCAAGACCGGTACGGATTGCAGGCCAACGGGGCCATGTTTATAGTTCATGTAGCGATGGCGAGTGTACCTTCGGTGTCTAGTCTAGCCACTGAGATTTGACTCTCCACCCATTTTTTTACCATTTTACATCCGATACAAGTATATTCACTGTAACACTGATCAAAAGATTAAAAAAAAAAAAAAAAAGAAAAGGCTGAACTGTGTTGAAGATTATATGATACTTATTATGCAATGTAAAGTTACGAAATAAAATCTACGAAAATAAGAGGAACATTATAAAAGTAAGACAAATAAAACAAATGGTACTTAGTTGACATTTTGAAAATTACTCCAAGTGCCCTCTGTTGGGTCGACCCAATAAATGGCCTGCTACGTAATAAAATCTGTAAGCTTGCATGCAGCACCCTGGGAATCAAATGGTTGCCAGTCACTTTCTTTCCCATTTAATTTGAACATTAATGTATTTATGTGGTGTTGAAAATGAAAGCGACTTGCAGGTTGTTAACAACTGTGTGAATTTGCTGGTTTTGCATATAAAAAAAAAAATGCTACATAACCCTATTGATACTTCAACCTTACTCATTTTAATTTGACAATCGTCTATGATTCTTACTTTTCATCTGTTTGGACACTCTATTTTTGAAAAATTAAAAAAAAAAGATCTATTTTTGAAAAGTAGACTTTTTAAGTTTTTGTATACGAAAATAAAAACTTTTTTTTTTTTTTTTTACTTTTGGGCATTAAAAAAGAATTTTCTCTCTAGAAAAGAAATTTTTTTTACCCATCCAACTAACTTTTCAACTTTAGACGAAAAGTTTTTCTATTACAAAAGTGAAAATTTTCCATTTTTTAAAAGTAAATACTTTATTCAAAAGAAAGCTTAGTTTTTTTTTATTCATTAAGAAAATGTGTTTGTCTACAAAATATTATATGGCATTGAAACTCCTCGGGACAAATAGAAATACTACATAATAATGACCAGCTGATTGCATATTTGCAGATTAAATTTTTCGAAAGGTAAAGAATCTATCTAGGGCATGTATTCCATGAGGGGTGCATTCCAATGGTTCTCAAATTTTTAATTGACAAAATGGTATTTAGTTGTTGGGTGTTAAGTGAATTTTTTAAATATTTTGTCCTACTACTAGGTGGTAGTCTAATGACATTTACTCTCAAATAATCTAATATTTATATATATAAAGCCTCGAGTAAATTAAAGTGTTATAAGAAGCACTTAAAACTATTTTCAAATTGACAACTTCATAATTATCAGCTTAATGCATACATAAGTAGTTATGATTGAATACATATATTCTTCAACGTGCACTTTTAAACAACAATAATAATAAAATCCTTTTCTAATGGCTTTTGAAGGCCACAAGTGCACAAGGCAACTGATATGCAAACACTTTTAGATGATGATATCCAAACCTAGAAAATTCATGGGGCGTTTGGTAAACGTATTATATTTATATTACGTTTGAATATAATGCATTGACTATATTTTATATTTAGATAAAAAGTATTTATTTTGCATTTAAATACAATGTGTATTTGGATAAGCAGTATTTGAATTGTATTTTAGAGTAAAAAAGTTGATGTGATTAGTAAAAATAAATGAAAAAAGTGAAATAGAGAACATACGATGTGAATAAATTTTAAAAAATTTATTTTTTAAACATTATAAAATAATAAATATATTTGAGATACTAGACAACCATCACGGCATATTTTATGTCATAATGACATAAATAGTTCTCAAGGTGTTGGGCCTTCACCCGGGCCCAATAAAGTCTTCCTAGTGTGCTAGCTAGAGCCATCTGACCCTTGCAGCTACTAAATATTCCAACTTTATTCAAAACTGGGAGATTTAGAGGGTAAAACTACATTAGACCAGGATGTAATAAATCATCTGATATTATCATCATTTATTATGGTTGGAGTGGGGCTTCGTATATACTTACAGATGGAATAATGAACATTACGTTTATATATTTATATAACTGTATGAGAAGACTTTGGCACAAAGCAGGTTCTGATATATATCTTTTAGGGTATGGGGAGATTACAAAAGCTATAAAAATTCATAGTGATAGAGTTCAAGATTTGGATCTGAGCATATATGCCACTTTATGGTACTTTGCTAATCCATAATAAATATGGTCCATGGAGGCTAAGCGACTTATATATACACATTATATATACGTCTCAATCGCCTTAAATAATTAAATGTGTGCACTTCGTCTAGGCCAAACATCATAAGTAGAAATGTGGAGACCATCTAGCCAATGATCAAGGCTTGTTTTACTTGTGGCCAACTATATATATGTATATAAATATATCAATCAGTGGTTACATGATATTTCGAAAGCTAACGAAAAAGTAAAAACTTAAAATGAGTGAATATACATAATAGTACAAAACCGCTATAAGCCAGATTAGCGGATGGGAGATGAGAGATGCAAATAAAATTTCTCCGATTCAAAAATTAAGAGTACTGTTTTTATTTTCTTTTTAATAAGTGGAAGTTATAAACCCTTTATATATTTATATGTATACAATAATATGTACAAACACTACGGACTTGTGTAGAAAAAGCTCTGTGTATGCTACTTTCCTTTCTTTCTCTCTACAGAGATCCAAGCCCATTTATTTACTTCCCTTGATACACGAAGGGTCAAACACACACACACACACACACACACACACACACTGAGATAGATATAGATAAATGAATACATAGATACAGAGAAGGCTACATATATCTACATATATATATATATGTATATATGAGAAATAAGACATGATAGCCGCCAACTGGATCAAGGGTAGTAGAGCACAGTAGTAGTAGTAGTAGTAAAACGAGTGATACTGTGGATGGTGGTCCATTGGAAGCATTGGTGGGTTGTGGTCCTAAAGCTAGCTACCTCTCTACGACATGTACATGACTATACTTATCGTCCACCCCCTATAGCTCAATCCTTTTGCACCAATTTGTTGCCTGATACACTTCCTTGCTTTTCTACTCCTCTTTTCATTTTACTGCAATTGATTTTGAGAATTTAAACTACTACGTCCTCTCCACACTGAAAAGTTTTGCTTCATTGAACTTGGAGTACGATCACCTAGTTAATTTATTTATATATATATTTATATACATATATGTATATGTATATCCCATTGGGGCTAGTTTATTGGATAAGAGGAGTTCTCAAATTTGAAATTCAAGAGTGTTTCCGTTTTGATCTTTTACAAGTGGGAGCAATAGTCTTTATACCGCGTGTGTATATGTGTGTGTAGACAAATATTTTCTTTCTCACCTGTTTGAATTTGTGCTTGTGTTTATGTGTTTGCCTTCTTTGTAGTACCCCAAACAGTACATACTCAGAAAGGGTGCAAATTGAATTGCAGAACAAAGTAGACAATGACAAAACATGATTTCTATATTTTTACCCTACATTATTAATTACATTGGTGTATCTATAAATTTATTGAAATGGAATGTTAAGTGATAATTAATCACAAAACTTATGCTAATTAAGACATGATAAACAAAAAAATATATACGTATACGTAAATATATAATATTATAATGCACTGTCATTTTTTTTAAGCCTTAATTTTACGACCACATGAAAATGTACACAATTTACATTTTTTCCTACATAAACCGACGCCTCCATCCCGTTAGTGCTATATGTACTTTGCACGCCTCACAGTGGAAAAGAAGGGAGAAGGACAGGGAATGGGAATGGGTTTCTTATTGTTTATATTGCATAATGATCCAGAACTAGCTATAACTAGAGCCTCATCTTCGAAATTAAAAAAAAAAAAAATCAAATACAGCGGATACTTCCGTAACTAACTAGTACCGTTGGATTTGGAAAGAATTCCATGCATAGTCATCGGTAGTATATTTATGTTTTAACATCACTTTTTCCTAGCAAATGCACTGTATACTAAATATAATATATATCATATATAATTATAGAGTTGTATATGTGTATATTTATATATCTGCATATATAAGTGATGCGTGACCCTAAGATATAACCTCGGCCCCAACCTAAAATGACCCTATTCATGTATAAGCTGAAACCCTAAACCTAAACTCCAAAGATAGAGTTGGGGAAAGAAGATAAAGAAAAACCATGACTAAGTACCAATAAACTTAAAGAGGTATGGAAATACATTTAAAGCTATACAATGTATATTTTCAACGCACTTAGGCAGTGGTCCATTATAAATAACTCTAACAGGTGAGACATCATAGTCCACTCTCCCATCTCCTATTCTCATTTTCAGTTCATTTGCCATGCTAGCTGGGTGTAACTACAGCCAAAAGATCTTTTTCAAATAATAATAATAATAATACTAACAATAAATAAGGAAGTTAAATAGTACCCTAAGAGAGACTATAAATCCTTTTTTTATTTTTTTTGATAATATAGGGATAAAAGGATTTAAACTATCTTCCGAAGTTAAATGTGAAATTACTTCTACGTTATACTTACAAGTATATTAGATAAAATAAACTTTTTATCATTCCTTCTTGTTAGTTTCAAACAAGTTTTTGATGGCATGTATATATAAATGTATACGTATGTATATATTTTTTTTGAAAAAAAAAGTAAAGAAAAGAGAAAGATTATAATAATGAGTTAACTTTAACGGGCCATAAATATAAACCTTAGATTCAAATCTAAAAATTAAATTTTTTATGATTAGAGAAATTAACAAGATAGAATACAATTTGAAAAGTGAATCTAAAATGCAGGATACAAACTAGGGTTTATAAGTTTAAAGATATTGTTAATGTTCAAACCTACAATCAAAGAATAAATTTAATTTTTGTAAGAGAAAATAAATTAAAAAGTAAGTTTAAAATTGGGTGCCAAACAAGGCATAAACATATAAGTTGGAAGATATCGTTAGCCTATCAAGGAGCTATAACGTGTTGAATGGTGCAAAGCATCAATCGACAGCATTTCCCATTAAATAAAATTTATCATGAAATTGAAAGTTGCTATTATATAATGTATAGTATGATCTTAAGAACTAAGGTAGAGGAGTAAAATCGTAGCCTTTCCTGAAAATAATAAAAACCCTAGAAACGTGCAGGGTAAACAACAAGTAAAAGCAAGTTCATTGACTTTACAAAACAATTAAGGGCAACTTAATTAGTCGTTCCATCTCTTGTGTCTAATTAATTAAATAACTCCTTAAACCTTATTAGATAGATTTGGACAATAAATGTGTGCTACAGCAAGGTTATCATCTACTCCTGCCATTTGTTCTTTGAAAATGCAAAATCAACCTCAATCCAGCTAAAAACCAGGGTTATGACTACCAAATAAGTAAACAACATTAGTTTTTTGAAATGGTCTTTATCAAATACTATTTAAGTGTTAATAATTAGATAATTCTGGAATTTTTTTACAAATAATATATATTAACGTCTTGAACCAACTGCGTAATCAAGATGCATGAAACCCAACTGCTATTGGATTCTTCTAATTAATTTATTTCCAACTTATAAAAGCATATAATATTGGTTCGTAATGTGTGATACAAGTGAGATATGCATGAGTTTTGTTTCCTTGGCAGTTCAAAATATTTCCCGAACAACCACGCACACACATAAAGAACAAAATTACGAAATAATAAAATATTGTTTTTTTTCTTTCTTTTGAGATTTGCGCAAAAATGACCATTTTTAAAGTTTGCTTTAAGTAAGTGTCTCTAATTTTGTTAATTTAAAAGAAGACATTTTCTTTTTCCAATTGTCCAAAAGTAAGTAAATTCCCAATAACTTTCAACATAAGTACTCCCAAAAAATAAGATTTGTGTAAGAATATAAGGAGCTTTAACATTTAGTTCAATAAATGTCTCAAGTTTTTTTTTTTTTTAACGAGTGGCTCTTTTAATTTTTACTAATTGATTAATTTTCACCAATCATTGATTAATTTTGAAAAATTATTGACATATTCATCAATCATTACTTTTGCAAATCATTGATAGAAAACGACATATTAATCCAAAAATCAACCCTAAAATTAATCAAATCTACTTTGATGAGAAATTGAAGTACAATGCAAAATTACTAATTGAGAGACCTACTTTAAGGAATAAACAAAAAAAAAAAAAAACTAAGCTCAAGAAAAATTTGAGACGAAGAAATAGTTATCAAGGATTTTACAAATTTAAGATTAAAAAGAAAATTGTCAAATCTCTGCAAAAACAAGAAAAATTACATTAAATTAAAATTGTAAAAGGCCAAAAAGGCTTCCAAATTTGGACGTTGCTGAGAACAAGAAGATTATTCCATTTTTTTTTTAAAGCGCATGCCAACTATTGTGCTTAGCTAAGTAAGAAAAAATGACAACAAAAATGAAGAAATTAAACATCAAAATTAAAAAAAAAATAAATACAATGCACAAATTCTAGCCAATTCCTTGCAATGGACACCAAAATCGAAATTATATAGAGTGGAAAACTAAAAAAAAAAAATTTGTTCTTTCCCTAATTTTCAAAATATTGGTCATTGGTTAAAATAAGTGGCTCAAAAGGACTAACACACTAATTTTTCGTTTTCTTCTTCCTTCCTTGCTTATTAAGAGCTAAATAGCAACATTAAATTTGACATGCGATCTTTTTTAGGATTCGTATGAGTGGAGGACTGGAACTTTTATTCCAAAAATTGAAGAGAATTGAAACAGTAAAAGTTATCAATAAAAATTAAGAAAAAAGACAAAAACAAAAAACATTATTATAACCTATTGAGGTGGATTAAAATCCACCCCAGACGAGCTCTTATTCAAGTTTCAACTATATGTAGTGAAGCTAAGAGATATGGATAAATAATTATAATTTGAAAGTTCTCAACTTCTCATCAAATAAAATCTTTTCAAAGAAACTTAAATCAACTGTGTATATGTACTTTCTTGGTCAAAAGATTGATCTTTTATCATGATTTGAGGGGAAAAAAAAAAAAAAACTTGTTCATTGGCGACTACATAGAATTCAAAATGCAAACCTAATTTTGCAAATTTCAAAAGGGGAGCACAAATTAGCAAAACGAGGTTTCTTTTTTCCTTATTTTTTCTCTTGTAATTAATGGTAAGAATAAATTTTTTTTTTAACTAGTTGTTTGAATATAACTTTTCCCCTCTTGAGGGTTAGAATGATTTAGGTTCAAGTGAATAACAAATTATACTTAGTAAACCATCATTATTCAAAAAATGTGTAAATCTGTAACATGCATATTAATTTTTTTAGTTTAATCAAGTAGAAAGATTTAAACCTTACTCCTTATAACAAATTTAGATGTAAAATTAACGTTTAATTATGTCATCAACCATACACATTCTACCTAATTATATTTGTAAACATACTTATAAATGAGGGAAAGAGAAATTCAAAAATTTTTATGAGATCCCTCACTCTAGTTTATATCAATTAACAGTTAATATGAAAGTTTAAGTTGTTTTATCTTTCTTTCTTTCTTTTGTGCCAAAAGTTTAAGCTAGATTTATTCCAATAGAAATAACATTAAAGAGGGGGGTGGTGGGGGGAAGGGAAATTTAGGCATATGCCACAAAAAAAACTAGATGTGGATTAATATTTGCCACATCTTAAAAACTTTACTAAAAAAATGTTATAATGATGACATCATCTAATCTAATTTAAAATAAAAATATCAAAATTTCTCTCTTTTTTTTTTTTCTCGCACTTTCTCTTAACTTTTTCTCTCTCTTTACCCTATCTTAGCTTCTCTTTCTTCTCCGAGCACTCTGTCAAGTAGCCATTGCCTTTCGTCATTCCGATGCTGGCCAATCTCCGAATGGCAGATCTCACACCACCTAGTTATCAAACATTGCTTTCACCAGCCTTGACCCTCCGATTGCTATCTTGCAGCTCCAAGCATGGTTGCTTCCATGGTAGATTTCTACATAAGTTGCCGTGATGAAAAGGCTTATGCAAAGGAGGTCGCAGAGTGCGTGACGGTGAACCTCATATCAACGAGCTCATCAGCAGCCTTTGACAGTGACAGAGATCGTCATGATTTAGATGGTGCTAGTGGCAGTAAGAATGCACTGGAAATTAGAGATCGCGGTGTGATGTTGGTCACCAATCTCCTCTACGCAGGCGAGGTGGCGATTGTGGCTGAGTGAAAGCAGAGGTGCGATCCTTAGATCAATGTTGCTTCCGGCAGAGAGAAGGAGAGAAAAGAGAGAAAGGAGGGAGAAATTAAAAAAAAAAAAGTAAATATAATTAATATATTAAACTAAATAAATATTAAATATTTATGATATCACATTATAATATTTTTTAAGAAATTTTTTTATATGGCAAAAATCAATCTAATATATAATTTTGTGGTATTTTCTAAAGTTCAAAAAAAAAAAAAGAAAAAGAATAAGTGGATATTATATATATCTTGATCATTAAAGGTGCCAAAATAAAATAAAATAAAATTGTTACATAAAGACAATTACGTTTTCTTCTATTTTTTTAATCAAAATTTGAGATGAAAGGATTTAATCTCTATAGCTATGAGGGAATCATATATAAAACTAATTGATAAATTACAGCTGCAACAAACATTACATATTGTCATCTAGAGTTATTTTATTTTTTAAATTATATATTTTCTGGTTTCTATTTTTGAATTGAGAGATTCAGGTAGGTATGTGTGTGTATATATATATATATATGCCAAAGGATATTTTATGGTCAATATATCCTCTACAAATACTATATATGTAAATATATGTAAATGCTTGCAAGCTAATGTCATATTGTATATTAGGGTTATTTCCCTAATAATCTTCCTTTCTTTGGAGCCATCTAATGACACTTCCTCTTTCCTCCCTAAAGACGGTTACATATCCAAATTCGATGATAAAAAATAAAGAAGGCATCGCATGGAGTTTTTTTTTTTTTTTTTGGGTTGAAGTATCACATGGAGATTTGATGAATACTAAAGATTAGATACTACTGCTATTCCCTATTTTATGTGTCACACCAATTTTTTAATGACACAATAGCTGTAATATTAAATTTGAACCTACTCTACCATATGGGCAAACAGTCATATTCCTGTTCTTAACGTGTTAATTACAAGATATCTAAACCTTTCATGTTGTTGTACAGGAACAATAACATATTTATTAAGTAATTAAAGTTGGGAATTCCAATGAGATTACTTTGAGACGCATTCGACAGCACTCTTTAACTTTGATTTATTAATAAAAACTACAATCCAAATATGCATTACAAGAAGTTGTTTGAATCAATTAACATATAAATTATTTATATATATGTATATATTCTTTCGAGTATGGCTAGATCGACGCAGAGAAAGAGACATTTATTAATATTATATATATATTTTTGGTATAGTAGGAAGTTAGATGAAGAGGATTTTCAAATTGCTAATCCTAACACTTGAATTAGATCTATACTATAAATCAAGTAGAGTTCACAAATACAACTTAATTATTATCATATTTTGTATTTACCAGAATTAGCTATGGTTAGTTAATAAGAAAATACTAATAACATCTCGCAAACGAGACGTATTCTTCGCGGAAGTTGCTTCAATTGGAAAGAAATTAAATATCCTCCGTATTGCTTATGTCGTAATCATAGTAATAACAGTACTAAGAAAAGCTTAATTCAAGGAAGAAACAAGACAATTAAGCTCAGTGATCAAAGTCAATCCGACGGTTCATCAGCACTTAAGTTGAGTCTTTGCACTTTGGGATGCGAAATTGGCAAGTTGGTTAGAGGTTGGCAATTAATTAAGAAGCAAGAGAGAGACTTATGGGCCACATTTTTTTTCCCCTTAATTCAAAGTCAAAATAATCATACACTAATACTAATTAATTTGCAATTAATCTTCTTATGACAAAATGATTCCTTTGTTGATTAGTTCAATAAGCACAAACGTCACTGTAATCAGGGGGTGATGACGAAATACGCGCATCCACGCTGTGGCTTCGTTTAGAGGCGTCTTACTCATAGAAACTAATGATGAATTAGTAACTTTATCTATTCATTAAAGGATTAATTAATAATTATAATCTCTAGATTAAAGTGTGTCACGTACACTAAAGATATAACATAAATTTTGTGAGTTTCTCTCCCATGTTTGGTTGTCCCATTTGTCTCATAGTGTGGTCCAACATTGCATTAACTCCAAGCTGTCAGGAGATAAACCCAACCACAAGACAGACATGTTATCAAATAGTAAGACTATATTTGATTTGCGTAATCTCGCTTACTTTATTTCAATTTTCTATGTGTTATATATAAATATACATATTTATATATATAAATATATAAAGATCGAAAAAGGAAAAATTAAAACCAAAGAAACCCCACTTTTCTTATTTCTCAAATTTGTCGAAAAGGACACTGGCGGGGGAGAAGAAAATGGAAAAAAAAAAAAAAAAATTAAACTTTGAGAAGGAAAGGTATCATATCTCAACCTAGCTTGATAAGTAATGTAAAATATATTATATGAGGATTTTTCAAAACCATTGGCTCTTATGATCACAAACGAACAAATGCATGTATGTAATTATCTACACAAGACGTGTTGTTTTTTGGGGTATTTCCCCCACACACCCCCCTACCCCCAAATATCTTTTTAATACCTCTCTAGTACAGTATTAAAAACCAAAGGATATGTGTGTCTGTGTATTTTCACTACAAAAATTTATACATAATTGATTTTTATACTCATATATATGCATAATATATGCGCGCGCGCGCGCACACACACACACACACACACACATATATATATATAGAGACAGCTAGAAATATAAATACGTCTAGTGGACATGTTCATTTATATCAGAAAACAGCATCTATCAGCTAATATTTCTTTTGTTTTTTGTAATAACAAAAGAAATTTATTAAATTTGAAGCAGAGCATTTTCTCCCATTTTCACCTAACTAGCCTTACGTTTGTACTACAATTTTTGACAAGTTAGGAGAAATTCACTGGCTATAATGTATATACGAACAATACAATCAATTTTTGGTTCAAAATCAGTGGGATATTGGCATATTGATTATTCTTGCGTATTATATTCTTTGATATATTCTATTGACAAGTAAATTAAGAAATATTATTATTTTACAGGCAACTATATTTATTATAAATTTTAAATTTATTTGTATTTATTTTAATTTATATATCTCTTGATTTTAGGAGATTAGTAAACTTACTTAGCTTTTAGTTATTGTATTGTGCAAATATATACTTTTCATATTTAATGGAAAGTTTTTTATTTAATAGGAGTAGGAGAATTCGAATTATGTAATTTTTAATATAATCAAGTATGATATTACGATTAAATTATATATACAATCACATATTTAATAAAAAGGTTTATGTTATAATATTTCAATCATTTTCTAAATTATATTATGGTAACATATACCGATTATACTTAATTGAGTCAATAATATTAACGTAACTAATATTGATTATACTCAAATGAGTCTCCAGACGTCCCAGTACCTTTACGCCCACTTTTGACGATCGCCATCCTTACACACTTGTGCCCTCCCTCGATAATTGTCGTTCCTTCTCCGCACCCCGCTCTCTTAACTTTCTCTAACAATGCATGCCTATATACAGGTTGTTATTACTTATGACTGAGACTAGTAATTATTGATTTCCCTAACTACTTTACAATATATGTATATATAATAAATTTATAGATATGTTTACTGCCACAGAGAGTCAAAATAAAAGACTGGCAGGAGATATTGAGAATATTTTTGGGGCCCTGAGAATTGATTAAGGAAATAGCTGGGGGATAGAGACTTTTTGAAAAGAAAATTCTTAAAACCTCAAAACCACCACCCCACCGCCACCCACCCCCCCCCCCCCCCCCCCCCCCCCCCCCCCCCCCCCCAACCCCAACACACACACACACACACATGTTAATCGTGTATTAAGGCATCTCCATATCCACTGAACTCGAGTAGGTGATCTCCATCAATCTATTCCACTTCGACTCTGCAATTTTGCTCATTCAATAACCAGTCTGTCTGTGTTGGGAAGAGACAAATATTTGTTTGTGCGATATGTATACATATATATGTACACTACTGCAGATATATATAATAGTCAATTCTATGTGCACAATCATTGGTAATATATGCGGTAGGGATAATCAATTAATAAACTTTTATATCCGAACCTAATTGGAAGCCATTGCAATGTTATATCGTACTTTGCCCATTGGTTAATAGCTAGCTAATATGTCCAGGTGTCTGTACGTTTCTATGTATATAGATGTTATATATATACATAATTGTTCTGAGATATATAGATGAAACCATCCCCGTTAAATTGATCCATTATATTACATTGATTAGGGTTGATTCTGAGTAATTGCTCTTCACATAAGATTCATGAAGTAGTGTTTGATTAAATTTATAATAATCTTTGCTACGATCTCATGACTTAAATGATATTATATATACTGCTCAGCTGAGTTTATTAATATCAGCTAGGCCAAGACCTGGCAGAAGTATTAGGATGGAAATGAATTCCATTAGAGATCCGATCATTTTTTGGTTCACTTTTAATAGTTCCCTATAAAAGCTATGAAAAGTACAATTGTTCAAATTTTTTAAATAGTAAAGAAAAGAAAGCTAACCTAGTGATATCAATGGTTCTATTAGCTAATATATAATTGTTTGATAAGTTTGTTAAGTTATTAAAATCATAGTATATATTAATAAAGATTAATGTTCGAAATATTCAGTACCTTTTGTTTTTGAAATGAATAGTAAGTACACTTTTAGGAGGGAATTTATATGGAAAAAATTGGAAGTTAAGACCACAAAAATTTAGCTCATATATCCCTTTTTCATGTCTCATTAATGTCTCTCTAATATTGTCATTACATGTCAATAAAATATAATATGATATTTTAATTTACATGATATAAATTTTAAAATTGTTATGACATTTTAATTGACATATCATGATATTAAAGAGATATGAAAAGAAAAAAAAGAAAAATACAGGTACACATAAGTCTAATCTTAACTACTACAGATTGTGTCCTTTATTTATGTTTTAGGTTAAATTGTGGGGATTTGAGAGAGGAGATAGCTTCACCAAATTATTTTATTTTTTCAAAATAAAAAACTATATAAGTATATATTTATTTAAAAAAAAAAAAGAAAACCTAATTAAACTACACAATAACGGTTCTTAAATGTAGAAAGTGGTGAAAGAGGAGGAATCTTATAGTAGAATACACTTATCATTTCATATGTTTGGTTAGTTGATTTTGGATGGAAAGAATAATGGCAGTAAGCATTCTCTAGAAAAAATGCTTAAGACACCAAATTTTAATCCTAATTTTAGAGGATCAATTTATATGACACGTGAATTATCATTCTTTTATTAATGAGATATTAAAAGATTATCATATAAAATAATTTTATTTATTAATTAAAAAATGATAACTCGTAATTACGTGAATTAATACTAAAAATTAAAATGAGAGTTGGTATTCCAGACTATTCAAATCTTTAGTCCTCTACAAGAATGGCATGCATATACTACAAGAATGGCATGCATATACTACCACAAACACACAAACAATGACAGAGGGACGAGGGAGGCATATACTTTTGAGAATTTCTATTTTAGCCATAAATTTTTTTATAATTTTTCTCCTATAATAAAATGTTTTACAATTTTATCCATTATTTACCACCCCCCTTTTAAATTTTTTAATTACTATTTATATGAATTTTTAAGAAAACTTTAAATTTCACCCAATTGTTTTAATTTTTAAATATTCACATTTAAAATTTAGTATCTCAAATGAATCAAAATTAATTATATTTCTATGTAAAATTTACAAATTTTACTTTAAGAAAATCACAATTTTTCGATTTTTTAACTTTAAAATGAAGTTAAATTCTACCATAAACTTAGTTCATTTAGGGGGAAAAAAAACGAAATATAGAAATAAATAAAAAAAATAACAAAAGATTTTAATATTGTAATTTTAATTTAAAATTTTTGTTAAAATCATGTCTCTTTAAAAAAAAAAAATTATGTTTTCGCACTAACCCCAATTAAGGGGGTCTTAACTGACTAAATGCTCATATATAGTGGTAGTTAGACTTTGCTATGTACACATAATGGCTCCCTATATTCTGAGTTTGTGTGCACCAAAAATTGGTCCATCCCTTATAAATGAAAGCAAAGTTCGTTTAAACCTACTTCCAGTACCACATATATATACATATCATATCCTAATATAATAACTAAAACTCGCAATTTTTACCTTCAATTTTGTCTGGTGCAAGCTATACATATATATGTGTGTGTGTATATATATTTATATATATGTAAATATGTATTCTAAACTGAAAGTAATATCCGAAACGGTATTAATCTTCTGATAAATATCCTAGCCAGATGTGCAATATTTATCCCACAATATAGTCAAAGTGGAGAGAAAAAGATACTGACTATTGGTTAACATCATGTTCTAACCATACAAAGCCAGATTACATGCATATTAATTATCAAGTTTCTATTTATGTTGTAATCTTGAAGTTATTATTAAAAAAAAGCCTCTTTAAGGGCATGCATGTTTGTAATATAATATATTTGAGTAGTACATATTGATTTTAGCCCTTCAATATCTCTAAGCAATGTTCTAATAGGGACAGAAATTTAGATAATAGGCCTATTTAGTGTTACAAAAACCCAATATACAGCTAATTAGGAAAAAAAATAATCTTATAATGTCAGGCGATGGAGTAATTAATTGATATTTTAATATGTTTTCTTTTCATAATTCCTTCATTAAAAATATGTTATTCATCCATCATTTGTACCTAAAGAATAACTGTTTATTTCTAGTATATTAAAAAAAACCATGTTTTTTTGTTTTTTTTGTTTTTTGGTGGATCGTTCGAGGATGGAATAAAACAAAAGGAAAATTGTCCATGTGGAAGATTGGCACCGACTGCTGAAATATAAATGACCGAATGTGGAAGCAAAGGAACAGTAAAATTATAGTTATTACTCGTCACCCGTCTCAGAAAGAGATATAAATATATATACAGACTAACACACGTATATATACACCTATATTTCTTATGTAACTTCTTTTATATGTTTATTGTACCCATCAGTACTTAATTTTATTATAATATTTTTTTAGTAATATGTGTTTTTAACATATGTTATACATAATTTTATATAAATTACAATCGACTAATTTTTTTTACTAGTCAATTTCATTTAACTAATTATTACAGCTTATTTTTTATTTCAAAGAAAGTTCTAACTGGCAAACACTGTCGAATAGGAATTTTTATATATGTATATATTTCAGTAAAGAGAGAGAGAGAGAGAGAGAGAGAGAGAGAGAGAGAGAAGGCTAAGTCAAAAAGCCTGAAAAAAGAAAAGACCATCTCACTGGATACTCACAGCCATAGATTATAATTCGTCATGTAAAAATACAACTCTTGTGTTGCATTAAAGAAATGCAATAAAATATCAGAAAACGAAATTCCAAAGGAGAATTGCAAGGCCAGGGAAAGCGTGTATATATGCATAAATATATATACACACACATACATACATATATATATATAAATGGTCCACCAATCCTAGTTGCATAATTCAATTCCATAATATAGCTCGTGCCCTCCAAAACAGCTGGCTTTTTGGGCCTTATCGCGAAACCCATATTAAAAGACAAAGATAACCAAAAAAAAAAAATTTAAAAGAAAATAAATTTCAAACAAATTAGAAATAAGAACAAAATAAAATTAAAACAAAAAAACCCAGGATGATGATAGGGACAAGCTCACATGAGCCCAACCAAATAAAACATGGGTCCCTACGTATAATATCTCTCATCCTTTCTCTCGGATGACAGAGAGAATTCATCCATGATGAAAGAAAATAAAAGAAAATCAGAAAAGAAACGAAAAGAAAAGAAAAGAAAATCGCCTAACTAGAGAAGCTTCCAGTGAGGCAGTACCAACCAGCTGGTGTATTAATTTTGCAAACTAAACATGTATATTACACACATATATACATGTATGAGCATTTCGTAAATCCCCATCTCTCTCCGTCCTCCCTTTCTCTCTCTAAAGTCATAAAAACCGACGCAAGGTCAACAACAAGGGGATTAACGACTGTGGGAGGAAAAAGACAAAAAACCAAAGGCGCAGTGTGTTGAAACGTCCATGGGTTATTGCGAAATGGTGTTTTCGCTTCTCATGTCCATTACTACAACTACTACTCACTACTACTTCTGCTCTTCTGGGTCAAACAAAATTGCACCGTCCTAATTCATTCTCTTGAGACTAACCTTCTTCTTCTTCTTCTTCTTCTTCTTCTTTTCTGGGTCAAAGAATTCTCACTCAAAAAAAAAAATCTCTAACCCTAGAAAGAAAAAAAGAAAAAAAAATCCACCCAAGAGAGAGAAAGAGAATGGCTATAGAAGAAAAAACCGTGTTCAATTCCGTGTAGTTTTGCTTTTGGACCTCAGAAAAAGGAAGCAAAGACAGAAAAAAGAAAAAAGAAAAAAAAATCCAAAACCCCACTTGAAATTTTTTTGGTGTGGAAAAGATCTCCAAATTAACTAGATCTGACTACTTAGATCATGGATTTTGGGTCTCCAAGAGATGGGGTTTTCTCCGAAGAAAATAACACCACCAGAATAACCATTCCTAATTTCCCCTACTCTTCGTCTCCGTCCTCGTCTGCTTCACTGATCGCTCTGAGCAGTAGTAGTACCGGTCTGGACACGAAGCTGGAGCTCATGAACTCGTCTCCTCAAAACGAAGACGCAGCGGCTGCTGCTTCGGCTGCGGAGAGTTCTCAGAAAATAGAGAGGGAGCACATGTTCGACAAGGTCGTGACGCCGAGCGATGTTGGGAAGCTGAACCGGCTTGTGATTCCGAAGCAGCATGCCGAGAAGTACTTCCCGCTCGATTCGTCGACGAACGAGAAGGGACTTCTCCTGAATTTCGAGGACCGGAATGGGAAGCCGTGGCGGTTCCGGTATTCCTATTGGAACAGTAGCCAGAGCTATGTGATGACCAAGGGCTGGAGCCGGTTCGTGAAGGAGAAGAAGCTGGACGCCGGCGATGTTGTGTCGTTTCAGCGTGGCGTCGGGGAGCTCGGCAAGGACCGCCTTTTCATCGACTGGCGGCGCCGCCCCGACGGGCCAGAGAACCACCACCATCACCACCTCCACCACGGCAGCAGCGTGGCGGCGCTCCACCACCACTACCCTGGGGCGGCGGCTTTCTCGTTACGGTCCGTGCCGTGGAGCCCCTCACTGATGCGGCCGCCGCACCCGCCGCAGTACTTGACTGCGCCACAGCAGCCGGGGGCGGTGAATTATGGTGCGGTTAGTCTTCACAACCACCATCACCATCCTTATCGGAATAGCTTCGTTGGCGGTGGCGGTGGGGGCGGTGGTAATTCATACGCTTTCGGAGGGCACATTCCCTCGGTGTGCTCTGCGGGGCCGGTTTTTTACCTTAGGTCATCTGCCCCGGCTGCTGCACCGCAAGAGGAGCAGCCTGGCGGGATTGTGGTGCAACGAGGCGGGTTCGGGGCCGGAGGGATGGAGCAGAGGGTGTTCGAGTCGGTGCCCGTGGTGCACGGAAAGGCAGCCGCGGCGGGGAAGAGGCTGCGGCTATTCGGCGTGAACATGGAGTGTCAGGCGGAGGAATCGGAATCCGAAGAATCGTCATTTGATCATCATCCTGAGATGTTGTCTTCAAATGCGACAATGGCCGCGGTGTCGTCTCTTCATCACCATATTCAGCAGCCTCTTCAGCTATCTTCTTCTTCTCCTAATTCACAAGCTCCTCTAGGCCAGTTGAGGCTCTACAATGGCACGCCGATCCCTGGGATTTCGACCGTCGATTATCTCAACAAAGGGAAAGCTTCCATGACCTTCAATTTTGACATCTGACGCACAACATCTACCAGAAGAAGAAGAAGAAGAAGAAGATCAACTACTGGTACACATCATTACGCTAAATCATGAAAATGACCGAGCTTCAAAAAAATGAGGAGAAGGCAGAAGAGGAGATCTTACTTAAATAGTTCACAGAAGAGCAAAGTTTAGCATGACACAGCTTCAGGAAAAAAAAAAAAAATGACACCGAACTTGGCTGCATTTTGGTACTACTTTTCTTGATGCTACTGCATAGCTTTTTTTTTTTTTTTTACCAAACATGCAGTGTGGGAAATGGCTCCTAATAACGGAATTGGGAAGTGGGATTTACTTTCGGACTTTCAGTTATGGGTACAGAAAGAATTGTGGTACTACAACGATTGGAGAATTTTTTTTTTCTTCTTTTTTTGGGGGAAAGAATTAGCCAAAGAGAAACTCGTGTCTTCTTTTTTATTAGTTTAATTTTAACTCGTGTACAAATAATTTTATAATACAAATTTGATGATATATAGAGATCATAGCAGATCATAGAGGAATTAAGTACATTCCGTCGATGAGGGCATATATATATATATATTTAAATTCGTCATTACCCCCAAGATCATTTCTTCTTCTCTCTTTTGTAAGTTAACTTTTTTTTTTTGGGTTAGATTTTTTTTTTTAACCTTTGGCTTTCCAATGATTTATAATCCGTCCAAAATCTTCTTTCACCTATATACATTCTCTTTGGCTAACGATATTCGACTGACTTTTGTATAATCTCTCTCTCTCTCTCTCTCTCTCTCTCTCTCTCTTCCAATGTTGTTTAGAGTAAATGGGAACAAGCTTTTATACATCCGTTCCTGACTGGTCTCAGCAGCGACTGAGTACAGTAGTGGGAGTAGTAGCTACCTGAGAAATTGTTTTATTGCAGTTTTGTATTTTACCTTTGTTAGGTTGTTGTTCTTGTCGCTGCTTAGTTCGGCACACCCCCGCAGGTTTTGCAGACTAAAGTTGCAGGCCGTAAAAAGGTATGTTACATTATCATTATTACCATTATTTATCTTCAATATCATCCCTATTTTCATATATATATATATATATATTTTCACGTTGTGTATTAATAATCTTGGGCCTCAAGTAATTAAACTCTCACCAGCTTATATATAAAAATATGTATTTGTATGTATATGTCTATGTGTATGCATGTTCTTTTGCTAGCTATATATATAGCTACTTTCCTTCCTTCTTTCTTTGTTATTAACGTGAATAATTACAGTGCTCAGGTAAGAGATTAAACTTTCTTGTAACTCAAATACGAACAATGTCTTATAATCTTCACGCAGTTTCCTAATTTGTACCAATGTTTAATTATAGGGTGACATGAATAAGTCCAGGAATAAGATTAAATGTGGATTATATAACTAGGCAACTAATGCCAGAATATAAAATTAGGAATAATTTTATACAAAAGGATTAGCAATTGCGATCATATATCCTTTCTACTTGCCATTAATTATATATGACATGCTTCGGGTTTTACATAATTTTAAGCAATCTAATATCAATATACAGGTTTTCTTAATTTTATAAAACAATTATTGAGAAGAAGTAGATATATGACTACATACATACAAATTATGTTACTATTTATGTCCTTTAAATTTATTAATCCAGCTGGTTGAAGTGGTACTAAAATATCACATCCTAAAATCCAAAATGCCAGTAAAAAAAAAAAAATCCACCAATTTTGACGAATTCCACCTTTATGTATAGCTTGACATCTTAAGTATTAATCTTCCTGGCACACGAAAACTTAAGAAACTAAAAAGAAAGTTAGAACTAATTAACCTTCTTTTCTTTGGCGGGTATGAGTTTTTTTGGTGCTCCCTTCTTGATTATACTTCATATGTAGGGTTTGGCTAAGCTTTACATATATAACCTTATTCTAAAAGTCCTTAGTCTTGCAGATTTAATGAGGAAGAGCAAGCACTTGTACTGTGTGTTTTGTATAATATAAATTATAGGGATGATTTTAAAATGAGTTCGTTTCTAAAATTTCATCTTTCAGACAAAGTTTTAGATCAATTTAAGGACCTATAGGGTATGCCTTAATTGTCTATCTTTCAATTTGTTTTTCATCTATATATATAGGTGTATAGGTGTGTGTACATATACGCGCTCTTATTTTATCAATTGTCTTCTAACAAGTTGCTCTAATTCCTATAGTTAGTTAATAGTACCTACAAGCTGTTAAGATAGAAAGATAATTGAAATAGCAAAATTAAAATAGCTCGCTTAACAGAATTTATGCTTTTATGTTTACTTGATAGAAAGAGAGAAGGACTTAGTAATAATGTTAGAATGAAACTTATTACATGTTACTGAAAGTTTGATACAATTTTAAAGTCTAGCTATGATAGCTTTTTTTAAGAATGCTACAAAATATCTTTGGTTAAAAATTCTCATATAACGTTAAGCTTCTTTTAATTAACTAACAGAGATTTCTCAAATACTTTTAAAAACAGCATTTAGAATAAAAAAGGTAAAGCAACTTTTGGAAAGCTGGTTTCAAGCTTTAGCTCATCTTATTCATCTTTTTTCATACGTTTCTTATACGCTTCCATATAGGCTGACTATTATACATAATTAATCTTCATCATATTATGTCACTCTTTCAATAATGCATGCACGCACAAGTAGACATATCTTATTATGTTGCATGATGATTACATGATATACATAGATATGTATATGTATATCCATTTAAAACATGAGATAATACATGATCTTATACATAATAACAAATAGTAGTTTAACTGGTGGGATATTTTTCTTTTCCTTTTTTCTTTTTAATGTGTTAGATATATTTACAGCGTTGCTGTTTGTTGAGGTTGAGTAATGTTACAACGCCTACAGGCTGTATAGTATAAAAATGAACCAGATTTTTGATGAGAATATTATTCTCATAGATCTAATTCTTTACCTACTTAGCAATGTAGATTGTTTTCAAATTGGCATATTAATTGAGCATGCATAAACTTTAACTGTACATGCTTTATATCTAAATTCATTAAAGTCTCTGGATTTTTTATGTCTACACATATACAGTTACAAATAGATTAAAGTCTTTAATTAGAAAAATCCAGTATTTATTACAGTTGGCCTGAAACTGCCTATTCAAGAGAAGAAAAGCAGCTTTGGCTATACCGTTTTAGTGAAACACTACTCTTTATTGTGATGACGTTACTCATATTACTAATTGTTGATTTAAATAAGCAATTTTCGGTATATGATCTATTTTAAACTTCCTCTAATGGTATATTATCTTCTGCCCAACCTAATCCAGTTTCTATCTATATATATAATTGTATTCGCATATTTATTACTAGCTTTAATTCCGATTAGGTGCATCAACTTTATACGAGTCTAAAAACTTAAGTACTTGCAATTTATATGTTATGTGAAAGCTAGTATATTAATGTCGCTATATTATATTTTATTATTGCCTTTCTGCGGTAAGCCATTGATTTACTTTAAAGGACTCCTCCACAGCAATGTTCTCAAGATGCTAATATATAAAAATACACACACACACACACACACAGAGATAGAGATTCTAGCTGTTAAATTAGAATGAATTCTATATATTTATGTAGTAGTGTATATATTTTTGTTGGGAGTTCAAACTTCGAGAGGCACTTCTCTTAGGTATTTATTTGAGTTCAAATTGTTTAAATTCACTTTCTTTTCCTCGTTTCTAGTTCAAGAAGGACTCCTGAAGTTTTCTATAATTGGAAAAACAAAAATTCACCTCAGATTAAGCTAGCTAGCTAGTAAATGCATGTTTTTATGGTATATATAGTCACGTCTAGATATGCGGTAGTGCATATAATCCAAGCAAAAACGAAGGTATACACACACAACCCCTACATATACAGTGCTTTTTCTGTATTAACAAGTTTATTGGAAAAAAAAAAATCCAACTACTTGTGTTATATATATATAAAAATTAATTTGCCGATATAAATAGTACCTCTACAGTTAAATGAATTCTTTCTAATTTTTTTCCCCTTAAGCAGAGTACAGTAGGTGGATCACTAGCTAGGTCGCCTTTATTCCTAAATTATTGAGTTTATAAATATCTTCAATCTTTCGTAAAGCATGATTTAGTATTTAAAAGAATAGTAGTTGAGATCTCCACAAAAATTCAAGCACCCCCTCAACTCTAAAAGAAAAAATAAATAGCAATTTATTGGGATATAATTAGTGTAAAATCATAATCGTAAAAGCATGGAAAGAAGGCTTTTAAATCAATGGAAAAAGTATCCAAAAAAAATAATGGAAATATGTGCAATCCATTGAGAAACCGAAACTCTTGCACCATGTAATACAGGCAAACAATCCAAACTTGTACTTTTAGTTATGGGTCTTCAATAATTAGGCAAAGTGTACTGGTTGTAACTAGCTGGTTGGCCGACAATTTTTTTCCCTCATTTTTTTTTTTTTGTGAACAATTAGTCGACATGGTACGCATTAGATTCTATGAACTAATAATTAAATTATATAGAAGTCTGTTGTCAGGTTAATGCTTAAATGACAAAAAAACAAACATATAGATTTATTATGTACTGCGCTCTAGCAAGCTAGCGTGTAGCACTTCTTCTTTAGCCACAAATTTAAATTTATCTACACTTTACATTAATTACCTTTTCTTTTTCTTAATCGTGACAAAATTATAAGATATGGTATGGTATATACGTGGTACATGTATACATATACCAAGATTGGTCGAATGAAATTAAAAAAAAAAAAAGAAGAGAGAGAGAGAGACTCTCCTGTTTCACTTGAATTGTTGCATAAGTTGATAATTATGTCACTGTTAGGTATATAATCACCTTGTACACGGCAAGGCCGTACTACACCAACTGTAGTCTCGGTTTATTTCACATGTGGAATTCTTTTTCACATTTAATTCTTATCTGCTGCGCAAGCAGAACCATACACATATTAGAAAAATTCCACAGGCAAGATAAAGAATAAAAAATAAAAATAAAACACAGAAAATCAGATCCAACTACATTGGCAATTCAAAAATTTGCCTACTAGAAAATTAGAATCCAGTCTCAAAATAAGTTAACAAAATATCTTAGTGCCTAGCTCTATTTGCTGCACTAGCAAAACCATGCATATTAAAAATTAGGACCAAGTTTCACTAGATCAAGTTTTGAAAATTAGTAAACGTAGATAATTTATTCCCTTGAGTACTTCTCAATGTTGTTAATTTTGGCAAAGCCAGGTCATATTTTACACAAGATATAGGATGAGTAAAATATATCTCTACTTACAATACTGCTTTAAACGTATATGTATAAAATTTCTATTAAATATCAGTTTAATTAGAAAAATAATAATAACAAAATAGTAATATTAATTAGATAATAATAATAATAATTATTATTATTCAAATTTAGGTGAGAGAATTTGAACCCTTCACTTTATAATGAGTTTAAATATAAAATTATTGCAGACCATAATAATTAAATTATTATTATTATTATTATTTATATTATGATTATAGATATAGGCTACCGATACTTCTACAAGTGATGAGCTCACATTCTCCATCTCGTAGGTTTATGTACATTAAAAAATAATAATAATGGGTACATATATACATATGTATATGGCTTTTACAAATATATATATTTTTGTTTCCGGCATAATTGGTAATTACTCATGTGACTCTACTACAAGATTCGTGTTTGAATTCTCTATATCTCCTTGTTATCATAATGGACAAATCGAACCTACAATGCGACCTAGGTTTTTAACGGTGTATGTGTGTATATATACATGCATCATACATCCATATATGTTTATATAAAAATTTGTACATAAAAATTCATGTATGTATTATAATGGAGTGATGGCGGTTTTAGGAATGCCATAAATTGGGCCCCTACGGGGGGCTTTGCGTTTGGCATCTAGATGATCTAGACGTAGCAAGGCTGGCAGCATTTGTGTACAGCCCCGTCAGTAATTGATGATCAGCAACAGCAGCAGCATTGTGGTGCTACTGCTCTCAGTATATAGGGCTGCTTATATAGCACTCTACTGAAGCAGGTATAGCAGACAAGACAACCGTAACTAGATTTAACGTTGGCCAAGTCACACACAACAATTATATTTATGTATATTCACAATACATATTTATATACAAACAGTTATATATCAGATCACTTGCAACAAAAAACTGCGCTCATCTCTGACGACTTTTTCTTAATTTCACTCCTTTGTTTCTCAGGCCTTTATTTCCCTTTGATGTATATGTTTCTGAGACAACGTAGACTTTACTTCTATGTTGCTGTGCAAATGGTGTTGTCTAGCTAATTGCACGGTTAATAATTTATTTTGAATCCAGATTCGAGTACTGAAATTTATTTTTAATAGAAGTACCCTTAATATTTAATTAACTTTCTAGGTCAGAAAGAAGATTATTAATGGAAAAAGTACGGTTTAAAACTGATCAGGGCCTCGTGTATTTTAAATATTGTCCAGCACGTATCTATATTTATATATATGTACACATATATTCAAGATTTGGTAAATAACCGATACAAAGTTGTAACACAAATTAAAAAAGAGCAAACGAAAACAATCGGCTATTTAGTTAGAAAACGTACTATACATATGCAAAATCGTATTTATATACAAATATATCTATATATATTTATATTAGATCGACGTTAATTTATATTAATTATTGATTTGCTTTTACCCATTTTTCAGACGTGTACTCTTTAGTATATGTACAAAAACTTGGGTGGGTATATTGCAAAAGAAGAGGTCAAACATCAGAAGAGAATAAAGAAAATATCATCTGGGAATAGACGACCAAGTACTGTACAGTCGTTTTGGAGCAAAGGATTCATAAATGTGTATATATATATATTTATACGTGTGTGTGTGTGTGTGGGTAAAAAATAAAAAGAAAAATGAAAAAAAGAGAGAATCTTTTACATATATAGCCTTTTTTCTGCTTGTGCTAAGCAGCCAATCTAACTTTATGTGGTGTATATTTGTACGGTTGAAAGTCGTTAGTAGAATTTTATAAGGAAGGGAAACAGTTTTACCAGAGAAAAAAATTATCAAAATCTGTTCCCATGCAAGTACAGTGCAGTGCTTATAACAACTGGTAACCGAGCTAGTTAACGAAGGATGAATGATCTGACGGAAATACAAGTGAGAGACCCAAACAAGATTCCTTCACAACGACACGACTTATGTCTATAATTTATGTGACATGGATATATATATATATGTGTATAAATATAGAGAGAGAGAGAGAGAGAGAGAGAGAAGAAAAGTCCCCACTCTAAAATGAGAGTTCTGAAGCAGTAGGTTTTAGGGGCTACCAGGGGTAATGACTGTCGATAATTAAAGAAGCAAATAAAACAGAGAAGTAGTTTTCGTCGTGTTAAACTCTCTCTCTCTCTAAAAGACAACATTTGCCAAACTCTCAAGACGCGTGCAGTCTACTCCCACTCCTCAAGAAATGCATGGACCACGTTTGATATTTCTTTCTTTCTCTTTAGTCTTAATGCCACCGCATCCCCGTGATACCTTCTCTTCTTTCTCTCTCTCTCTCATCTCTCTTTTCTCTGTTCACACATAGAGAGAGAAAAAGACATTATCCATCTTAGACTTTTGGCTCTACTCTGAAAAACTTTTTCTCATGGTGAAAACTATTGAATATCAGAGAAGAATTTTAAAGTTCAAACTGTGTGAGAGAGAGAAAGAGAATATCAATTATCATGGCATGCATGCTTTTTCAATCTTTTCCAGTTACTCTCCGTTATCCCAACTAAACATTCCCACGTTCCAAAAGTTCCAAACCAAAAAAGAAGAAGAAGAAGTTTTTAAGTTGTGATCATGATCAGTCAGAAAAAATAAAAATGAAAATAAAGAGAATGAACGTCTGTGATGAACTGGGTTTTCCTTTTCATTTTGGCTTGAGTAATACTCCTAACACTCATGCAGAAAGCCAGAAGAAGAAGAAGAGAAAAAAAAAATGGTGTGGGGTCCAGTAATATATAAGCTATAAATATATAGAGAGATCTGTTACGCATATATATATATATATGAATGCGTATAAAGCTAGTTTGTGACAGAGCATTTAACAACGACAGTGCAAAAGGGGCAGCGGATCCCATAAAACAACCGCAATAATAGTGTAAAAATTTTGGAATTGGGGGTGGGGGGTCCCGGGGGGATATGACAGTTACAACTCATGGAGCTGCAGCATATACCCCTTTAGCAGTTTATCTCCACAACCAGCCGTAAAGTTCGTGTTTGTAAAAATATATTGCCTAAATGAAATATATACATATACATATATATATATTTAATGCTTATGGTATGTATGTGGCCTAACAAGACAGACCGGCCTACAATTTACTACAAAACAAAGGATATGATGAGAGACAAATAAGAGAGAGAGAGAGAGAGAGAGAGAGAGAGAGAGAGAGAGAGAGAGTGAGTGAGGCGTTAAGGCAGCGGTGGGGGGCTGACTGCAGAAATTTCTTCTGACCCACCTGGATGAGATTGTATAGGATGGGATGGGACGAGTTTTGGGATTTGGGAATGGAGAACCAAGAATCGAGACGAGAAGGGATATTTTATATTTGGAAAACTCTTTATACCTGAAAAAATGCTATATCTCCCTGGTGTGACTTTCAACTAGTTGAACATTTATTGAGTGTGTGTGTAAAAATAATCATAAAATGAATTTGTAATAACATTAATCATTTATTCAATTGAAGGTCATATTATCATAGAAAGTTATAATTATTTGAAACTGAATTTGTATTAGATTATAATAGTATTTATATGTTATATTAAAAACTTTTTCTTGAGTTAGTTTTTAAAAGTGAGTTGTTTTAAAGTCAAAACTTTTACACTGGATTTGAATTCCAACCTATTTACATGACACACCGTATATAAAAGAGAATGATAGTATTTATTTGTTGATTGGATACCAGCTTCTCTTTAACTAGTTTTTGATAATAAATTTTATCCAAGCCTATATATTAATCAATAATTAGTAGTGTCATCAAACATAAAAATTACTATTGTAGAGGTCAATTCTTTTTTCCAATTTTTATATCTTGTTCCGATCTTGTTCAGTCAGTGTGCTCATTAATTTCACATCATCATAACTAGTTCTATGAACTTTTTTTATACCTTTCATTTTTCAGACGATACATTTAGCAGGAAAACAACGGCTAGACAGAGCTGAATGACACACCAAAATTTGATAGAATATCTGGATTGGATTCACATGGTGGATTATTAATAGTCATACAAGTGATGATGTATGATCCTATATATATAGGGATATGCCTACATGTGTTGCGTACATATATATGTATATGTAAATGCGTATATATACTGACTGTTGCTCTCCCGTATTCAATGCCGATCGTATGCCCAGCACAGAAGACTAATCACACAATGAGCTAGCCTCTACCTCCCCATTCCCTTGGCTATACATATATATATATATGCACTCTTTTACGCATTTCCCTTTTGGTCTCTTCTTTATATCCCCCCACATATTTTGTTTGCACTCTAGATAGATACCTAGCTATTATATATATGTATATAGCTCCTCTATACCTATCTAGTCCACCTTTTTTTTTTTTAATGAATCCAATTGTCAATTTTCTTTTTCATCGTTTAGCTTACCTGCATTTGCATGCCTTGCCGTCTTCTTTTTTAGATTTGCTTTCTTTCGTATTAATTATTTGTATGTGACATATCATCTGTCATGTACAAGTATGGTTTTATGAGACGGTGGGGATATATACATACATACAAATATATATGTGGGACTGTGGACCATATGGACCATGTGAATCATATGGCAGAGACCGTTCAGAGAGAATGTGGAGCCAATATCGGGTCTTGATTATTAATGCGTTAGGTATCAAAATATGGTTGAAATTTCAGTTTTTGACCAAAGGTTTAAAAAAAGATTGATTTGCAAGGAACTTAAAAGAGTAAAATTTCATTTTTAGGACCCTGAAACAATATGTCGAATTTAATTTTAGTCCTTAATTTTCAAATTTTTTTTAAAAAATAATCTTTTTATCCAATCGACTTTTGAAATATCAATAGAAAGAGAGAGAGAGAGAGAGAGAGAGAGAGAGATTTTACTTTGTAGGTAATAAAGAGAATATGCTTAGAGGTTACCATAGATGAAAGGCAAATGCATATATATATATATGTACATATATGTATGTATGTGTGGGTGTATACATATACAGCAAAGTGAAAGGTCCCCCACTGTGTCCTGACTTGTAACTTTAGTCCTGGTGGCTACATGGGTTGTCCATGTACATCCAATTGGGCACGCACCTAAGCCTTTATTGTAATGTAATGCCACCTTTCATGTGGTACCACACCGACAAATAGTAAATATGGGACAATACCCTTGTATTTACCGTTTGAATCTGTTATAATTCTCACCTTTACATTTATATGAATATATATATATATGTACAGTGTTTTCTATTAACTCTTTATCTGGCCGTATAATCATTTATTATCATCATTCAATACACAACTTCGAACAAAAGTGACGCAATAATACACTTGAATTTGAGGAAGATAGTTTATGTGGCTTGGGCCTGATCAAAGAAATGCTTGAGCCCGTCAATTGGATGAGTCACATTCGTTAGGGACTCTAGTGCTTGACGTGAATTCTCAAATCTGATAATGCAGGAGCATATATGAACATGAGAGGCATTCATGTGGCTTGGCCTTAGAGAAGTGCCTAAGCGCATTCCTAGGTACCCTTACAGGTTCTTCAGCGACTATTTGAAGTAAGGATTCCTAAATCAGATTGCATTTTTCTCCTGAATTGTCACTATTGAGAGGAATAATAATTGTGCCATCATTACATCAAATAGTGAACGTGTGATACGTTGATAATCTATGCATGGATTGTAGACTATAGTTTGAAGGTAGAGAAATTTGGATTGTATTTGCATCTAATCAATACGCTAGTCAAGGAATATTGTATACAACTAACGTAGTAGTTGGGGTTTGTACCTAGGAATAAAGTTGAAGTTGACGACATTTGCAGTTTGCTAACCTAGGTTTAACTGTTCTACTGTAGATTTTGCCGACAAGAAAACAATAGGAGAACGAGAAACACTCGTAGGAAGTGATAACTTCAATGATGAGTTTGCTAATACGTTATTGGAGAGGACAAGATTCAAAGTGAGGATTCTATATCCAAATAGATTGTTACTTGATTTTAGGATTCGGAATTTCGAATTACTTTGAATTCGGTTCATGCATTAACTAAAATCCAGAATCAGAATAAATTGATAAATTTGCCTATATACCCCTTCATAATTGTGCTTTCAAAATTAATAAAAGAAAGGATTAATTAATTAATTAATTAATTATCATATTACTAATCAAAATTAAACTAATCACTATATTATTAGTAAAATTAAATAATATATATAAGTTGCGTGACTTTATTTTTTTTGTTTTTAAAAAAGTAAAAATAGTGTAAAAACTTGAGTAAAAAAAGTACAATAAAAATAAAGTGTCAAAAATGAATACATTTATTATATTCTTACAAAAAAATATTTTTTCATTTATTCTAATGAAATAAATAATAATAAGGATAAAAAAATATTAAGTAAATAAAATAATTAATTTAGATTGTAATTATATATGTTTTTGGTATTTTTAATATAACATTTTGCAAAGAAAACAAAGGGTAAGATACTAATTTAATGTTAATATTTCGATTGGGAACCATCCAAATGGGGGTATGGGATTGCCAAACCTTATTCTTCGATCCTAAATTGCTATGAGACCCCTATTCTTCCTACTCTCATTTTAGGGGTGGAAAAATAGAAGTTAACAAATGATTGACTCTCATTTTCACTTATAGTAAGTAAAACATGTCACAAATATATTTTTGAAGTAGGGAGTAAGAGGATTCAGCTCTAATGTAAATTTACTGCTAAATGGCAAAAACTGGAAAGAATTAAACTGTGAACTTCACTTTAATTGGGTTTTTTTTTTTTTTGGTAAAGACTTTAATGCGGCTTTTAAAAGCTTGATGATTATGATGATTTGAACATTATGAAGCAACAGCAACAAGGCCTAAAATTTTCGTTCTGGCCATAAAGTATCATAAATTCATCATCTTCACATTTTCTGTTTCATTTTTTTTTTTTTTTTGTCCCTTTCACCTGTTGTCCATTTACAAACCTACTCTTCAGCACAAGCATAAAAGAGAAAAAGATGAGAAAATTCAAATCCACAAGAAATTAGATGAAACTAAAAGTAAGTTAAAGCTGAGAGCAAAAACGGTTGTAATCTGACAGTCTAATGCATTAGTCTTGTGCATCGGGTGCGTCGTATGGCAGAATTTCGCGGCCGACATTAGGAGTGAGCAGCAGGCCTTACAAAGCGCCCTTCAGGGTCGCCTCCAGCAGCCGTGTAAACCTCTGCCTCGTAGAAGTTGGAGTCTGTGGCGTTGGGTGTCAAGTAGTACACTCTGCCTGTGCATGGAAGGTAATTCACCCTCACAAGTTCCTCAAGCTGCAGATTCTTTCCCTGCAAAAACTATTTGTCACGTCCTTTGAATATATATGTATATATATGTGTGTGTGTGTGTGTGTGTGTGTGTGTGTGTCTAAATACACAAAACCATGTGGCTTTGGATCGGATATTGCGACTCCAGCGAAATTAGGGATAATTTTGATGCAATTGAGATTGTGTTAGTTTTCAAAAATTGAGGTTTTTCTTTTCCTTTTTTTTATTTTTACTTTTTTTGTTTGTTAAGTTCTACATTTTTAATCTTTCATCTTCTGACTGATTCTAGGCCAAACACAACCAAAACAGAGACAGTGGTCCAAAAACATGGAGAGAGCAACTTAGATTGAGGCATGGTGAAGGAGAATGATTGCAAGATGATTTGAAGCACCAAAGAAGACTATCACTGGAGGAGGATAGCCTTTAAAAAAGTTTTCCTTTTTTCTTTTTTTAGGCCCTGATTTTAATCTTTCATCTTTTGTTTGTTTCTTTACCAATATGGGGTTGTTGGAAGAAAGAGCTTTACAACAAATTTTGTTCTTCCCACTAGCTGAGGTTGCCTCTTGATAGCTATTCTATAAGCAAATTTGGTTAATTCTATTGTCTTACGTTACCATTGTTAGGTTTTCTTGCCTTTTCTTTTTTTTTTTTTTTTATGCTGAAATTTCCATAAACCAAAATCAAATCAACAAAAATCAACCTTTTAAATCAAATATATTTTACCATGGATTTCTTCTTTTGCTGTTTTACTCCCCTTTTTGCCTTACATCATAGGCCTCTTTTGTTGGAAAATTCATGATTTAGAGAGTGTTAGATAACGCATTGTATTTACATTATATTTGAATAAAATGTATTTGTATTGCATTATGCAATGTTTGTTTGAATAAAAAAATATTTGAATTGTATTATATATAATATAATTGATAAAAATAGAAAGAAAAAAGGGAGAGAGAAGAGTATATTATGTGATTAATAAAAGTAGTAAAAAAGGTGAAATAATAAATAGTGATTATGTTGGATTTAAATTGTGATGTGATTAATATTTAAATGTAATTTTTTTGTTTAAATAAAAATTATATTGCGTTTAAATGCAATCCAAACATAATACTCTTATCAAACATCCTTTAATTTAAGTCAATACCATAATTTGAAAAAAAAGGAAATTTTCATTAATTGATTTCATCTTTTACTGTTTTACTCTCCCTTTAGCCTAACATCAATGGCCTCCTTTTCTTGGAAAACTAATAAATTAGTTTCAGTAAATACAATGATAGAAAAAAAAAAAAGAAGCAAAATTTCATTAATGGATTTAAAGTTTGTAGCAAAAATGGATGAACAAGTCCTTAGAATTTCAACCAACTTATATTCTTTGTTTTTCTGTCCTCTTTGCAATTGCTTTGTGCATGTACTTGTAAATGAACTTATAATTAGTATGTGTCTGTAAAACAAAAGCATAAGAATATTTTTGCGTTTTTTTTTATCTACCCCTCTTTGCAATTGTTATGTGCAAAGTCTTATAAATGAACTCATAATTTTTATGTGCCGTTATTTTATTCTTTTTACAGAACCATTCAAATAGATATCGTACTAAGATCAATAGAAAGAGAGAAAAAACGATGATAATTGTGATAATTTGTTTTGTTTACAGAACTATTCAAATAGATTTCCTAATCGCCTTTTTTTTGGTTGTATTATCTATTTGTCGAGGATATCTCGTCCTTTCTCTCTGTACCGCTATTTCCCTTTAATGAAATTTCTTTTCTTATGAAAAAATTGTTGAAGTAGAAACTTATTTGGTATTCAACATTTGATAGGGGTTTTTGATCTACTTAAATGATTTGAAAAAATTAAAAAAATAACGTTCAATTATATCACTGCTAGCTTGTTGATAACTGCTGTTATCATTGAAGTTCATTAACAAAAAGGAAAATCTAATAATTTATATATATATATATTATACATTTTCTCATCTCGGGAGTATTTTTTTTTTTTTTCAAAAATATATCAAATGATCAATCACAACTTTCTTAATTTACTTTTTCTTTGAAATCTTATTCAATTTTTTTTAAATACATATAACCAAATACCTTTTTTGTTCGTCAAGTTATATTTATATATATATTTATAGTAAGATGCAAAAAAAAATTTTTGCTTACTTTCCAGTGTATATCTTAATTTTTCTTTTGTAATTTACATAATAAACATATTGTTATGGGATTTTACACGTGCAGAGCGCATCGTCAAATTAGTGTGTGTGTGTGTATTAAACTGCAATCCTATTTTTAGGATATCTACAATTTCTCGTTTCTACTTATTGCATGTAAAATTTTAAAAAATCCTGAGCATATATGCCGTACGACGCCCCTCCCCACCACCCCAATAGATGTCGTATGCCCTCGTCAAATTTTGACGATTTCGAAAGCCCAATTGAAAATCTAAGGCAAACAGGCCAACTATAAATTTGGGCTGAACGGATCCCTTCAGAGCCTCCTGTTATCTTTCACCCTAACCTAAGTAGCATTCAAGTGTTTTCTATAGAAAATGACAATATTCAAACACCCCCTTAAGATATAAATACTTTTCAATTTATTTGTAAAATTGAACAAAATTTGAATTTCCTTAATTACTAGTGTTCTGAATTTTTGTAAGTGTATAAATCGAACAAGTAATTAAAATAATGAGAAAAGTATTGTTCCTATGAGAATAATATTATTAAATATCAAAATTAATTAATTTTATTTTATTTAAGTGATTAAAAAAATACTACAAGTAAAAAATTAAATAAATAAAATAAAATTATAAAAATAAATAAATATCAGTTAATAACATAAAAACAAACACACAAATACTAGAAATTATGATTTCACTATTACTATTTAGATTTAATTTTATTTAACTATATCATTATGACTTTGTGTTTATATTCAATAAATTAAAATTCACAATGAACAATAATGTATATGTAAATAGTAACTTATATATAAATAGTGTCACATATATAATAGTATCGTATATGTGAATAGCTTGTATATATGAATAGTTATACATATAAACAGTACTTTATATGTAAACAATAAAAATGCGAATATGAATTTAATTATAAAAAATGTTCTTTGAGAAATTTATGATATTTAATAATATGACCACATAAAACTATATAGATATATCTCTATTCTATCTTAAGTTTTATGGTATTTATTTTAGAGTCATATCATAAAAATCTCATCTCCGTCTTATTTTGTTCCTCAAATCATTCAAAAATTGGCTAGAAATTTGAAAATATTAAGTTTAAGAATAAAAATATTAACAAATATGATAATCATAACAAAATCCTTAATTTAATTAAATCTCATAATTAGGCTACGTCATAATTTCTAGAGTCATATCACAAAAATCTCCTCTCAGTCTTATTTTGTTCCTCAAATCATTTAAAAGTTGGCTAGAAATTTGAAAATATTAAGTTTAAGAATAAATAAGCTAACAATATGATAATTATAACAATATATTTAATTTAATTAAATCTCATAATCAAGCTACATCATAATTTCTAATAAAAAATTATTTATTTTATAACGAAAAATAAAACAACATAATATAACAAATTAAACATAACGAAAAAAATAAAAAAGTCTAGAATAGTTATTGATATTTATGTTGACAGAACCTTTAAAAACTCTTCTTTTTATTAATACTAGAATGAAACTAAACAAAAGAAAAGAAATATTTTTTTTTAGCTTCATCAAAAGCTTTATTTTTTTTACTATATTTCACTCTTTTACATATTTGTTCCTGCAGATTTCTCTACTTAACATATCTGCTTCTCTATTTTTCTTCCTGTCTCCACTCTTACTCTCCTTGCCCCTGCTCTGCTCCTCTTCTTGCTCTCTTTTATAGGCTAAAAAATTTTCCTCTTCACTCATACTATGCATAGGATCGATCACAGATGTTTGGCTTAAAGAAGAAAGCTCGAAAAAAAGAAAAAGATAAAGACAAAGAAAAAAGAAAAGGAAAAAAATAAAAAGTAACTGTGCCAGGTCATAGTAATCTTCTTATTAATCCGAAATTAGAATTTGCCATAAATTCTTTATATGAGCTCCGATTTAAATAATTCTTTTTTTAAAATAATCGTATTGATGAAAGGATCGAAATAAGACCATTCAACTTACAATTTTCTTGTCATAAAAAGTGACTCTTGATGAGACCTGCTTCTAACACATGAATTTTTTATCACACTTTGACACTGCAGACAAACAAAGTGTTAAAATTAGACATTTTAAAAATAAAATGCTATAAGTAAACTCATAGAAAATATTTAATTTTAAACTTATTTAACATAGTATGACTAAAATAAAAAGATAAAATTAAATAAAGTAAAATTAAATAAAAAATTCACAAAATTTATAAAAAGTTTAAATTAAAATAAACAAAACCAATAAAAAACAAATAAAATTGTTAAGGATAAGTCAATTTTTATATATGAAAAAGTGATAAAATAACTCTATTTTGTAAAGTTATTAACTTGATTCAAGTTTGTCCTTATTTCATTTTTATGATGAAATTCTCCTTAAATTGAGGAATAACAAATTAGAAGTTTGATTAATTCTCCATTTAGTTTAAATATCAATTTCAAATTGATTAGTTTCTTGGGCTATTTTTATGGCGGGGAAGCTTTTTTTTCCCCCCTCAAATTATGTGATCTCACACATTAGTTTTTTTAAAAAATATTTAGTTTTTCTTTAGGATATTGAGATTTTTTATTTTATATTTAAAAAAAGTAACTATTTTTTTCGTTTACCTAAATAGTTTTGATCCTCATTCATTTTGTTTTGGGTTTGTTTTTTATGTTTATTATGTTTGACATTGTAGAAATTAAAATAATAACTCTATCACTTAAGCAATTATGTTTCTTTGTATGATGCTTATTCTATAACGACCTTGTCATTATAACACTTTTTGGATCATTTTCTTATTGACTATCTCATTGAGCAAAATATATATTTATAACATATTGACCTTATCAATATGATGTTTGACTGCAAATATAAAAATCAACAACAAATAATAGAACTTATTTATAAAAAATAAAAATAATAATAATAAATTGTAATCTATAAAATAATTTAGGTTCAAATATGCGAATAAGAAAGGAATGCTTTTAGGGGTTTTTAAATTTCTATGTTGGCTTTTTCTTAAAAAACAAAATCTACCATTTTTTTTTCTTAAGTTAGATTTAAGGTTTTTTTTTTTTTTCATACAACATTGTCATTTTTTTTTTGTTCAATTTTATCAATAAGTTTGTTTCTAAATATATTTTTTTTAAAGCATGGCACTGATAATGTGGCTATAATGTAAATAGTCCTTTATGTTCTTGGTTTTTTTTTTTTTTAGTAATAACCAAGTAAAGCACATATCTCAAATAGTGCCCATCGGTAGTGAATTTAGAGTTTTTTTCCCTCTGACAAAGTCAAATAAAAAAGTGATTTCGGCCTTTCAAGACAAAAATCTGAATTAAGAGGCACATATTCTAATCATGTGCAATAAAAGGGTAATTCCAACAATTCTCTCTCTCTTTCTCTCTCTCTGTATATATATATATATATATTTGTCTATCAACCTGAATTTTTAACCCCATTTATACTTTTTCCACTTGAAGTAAAAACCTGAAGCTGTTATAACTGTCGTAAAAACGTCTTTTTTGATGGATAATCTTACATCCTAATTTAAACATAACAATTAAAAAAAATTGAGGCATTATTTTATCTGGAGTGAAGCGAAAGGCAAGCAAAGAAAACCTAACCCAGATCAAATTAAGAAGCAAAACCAAAAAAGGAAAGAGTCACCGAACTTTCTAAATTCTCAAAGTAGGTAACTTCAAGAATATTTTCTCTAATTTTCCCACGTACGTACATGGTAGTCCTTTTTTTTTTTTTTTTTGGGGTTCAATCATAGAACTTGAAAACCCAACCCAGATCAAATTAAGAAGCAAAAACGAAAAAGGGAAAGTGTTACTGAACTTTTTAAATTCTCAAAGTAAGTAACTTCAAGAACATTTTCTCTAATTCTCCTACGTACGTACATGGTAGGTTTTTTTTTTTTTTTTTTGTTTCAATCATAGAACTAGAAATTTTGGACTAACTTATAAACTATTCATATTTCTTATGTTGGGACCTTGGAGTTTCATTCCAAAATGTTAACATGTCAAGAGAAGTAGCTCAAATCCTTTTTAAACCCTTTTTCAATTTAATGTTTAGTCAATGTGGGGCTTTTTGTTGGCACATACTCAACAATCCCTTTATTGAATGAAAACCCATTATCACTGTAGCCCTCTCTCAAATGATGATATCTTCATCGTGTCAGATCTCGAGATACCACGAATTTTCTGACTATCACACTCTGTAAAAGCTTTTGACCTTTATCCAATTTTTTCTTTGGAGTTTATCTCAAGATAAACATGGCAACATTTGGAAATCTGTCTCGAATACTATTATTGGGGCCTTAGAGTTTCATCCTAAAAGATTAAACTATTAAGAGAAGTAACACAAATCTTTTTAAACTCCTTTCCAATTCCATATCTAGCCAATGTGGGACTTTTTGTTTGTACATAATCAACGTCTTCTTGAATCTTACATTCTTTTTTTTTTTTAAAGTGAAAAATCATTAATTGAATATTACATTATCTTTTATTCTATTTGGTCTTTTTCAATAACATTTATACCATTATTTAATTTCTTTAATTCTTTTTTTTTAATATTTGTTCAATTTTTATTTCTAGTTTTTTTTTCCTCTTGGTAACCAGAAGATAGATGGTTGTATTGAAATTTGGATAGTTGTTTCCTTTAAAAAAGTATAATGAGGAAATGAATTGAGCAAAACAAATATGTGATGTTAGCTTGGTTTGGTACGTAAGTACTCTTAGGATCAACTTCAGAAAAATTATAAGAGAATGAGAAAATTAAGTGACAAAGAAAGCACTGTCAAAGTCAATATTTTCGTAATATATAAAGTCTACAATTAATTGATTTTAACTTTTCTTCTTTGGAACTTGGAATAGAGGAATTGCTAGAATATGCCTTCATCCATTAGTCTTTGCTATTTCTTATTCTATGAATTTGTAATTCTTTCCAATTTTATAAAGCTTGTGTGAATAATATGTAAATTTTTAATAAATAATGTGAAATCCCATCAAAAAAAAAAAAAACCTCACTCTCAAATCCTTATATCAAATTCGTTCTTGACACTCACCCAAATCAAAATGAAGCCAGCAAATATCTGCAATGGTATAAGAATATCTTTCTTTTTTCTCCTTTTAGAAATAATGCACTTAGGGTTTAAAATATAACTAAAATCCTTGTTATAAAGTCATTAGATCATATAACATTAGGTGTGTGATGGCAGAAAGTAAAAACTGGTAACTTTTAAAGTCATTAGATCATATAACATTAAATGTGTGATGGTAGAATGTAAAAGCTAGTGAACTTTTTAAGTGGAAATGAATCAGTTTATTTCTTTTCATTGATAAGACCTGAGATTTCGAAAACAACTGAGCAAAGAATGTGGGACGACACCAATAATTGCCTTTCAGAGAGAAGACCAAAATAGGGCAATCTCCAGGTGACCACAAATAACTCCATATCACATACTTAGCAAAGAAGAAAGGGATAAAAATATCCAATGACAATATTATTGGGGGCCAGAAATCAGATACTTTAAAGCGAAAATATCCAAATCAATTACTAAGAATATATGACCATCACTGTATATGTGCTGTCAGATAACATCAACACAGACCGCACAAAGAGATAGTCGATTGTTCGGATCACGAATTAGTTTATCATATACACGTCACACACATACATACATATATACGCACACATGTATACTCGATACTTCTGAAAACAACATGGCTTGCATTGAATGCAAAAAGCACTGTTCCATTCGAATATATTCCCTGATTGCGTACGATCATATATACATTATCACATGATCCCAACCATACATGCATCAATTATAGAATTATTTAACGTTAATTAAAACCAAATTAGTACGCATAGAAATTATGAGAAACACACATACATAATATATTTGGTGATATGATTCGTACACACCATTTAATTACATGTACAACAATTTTACAGTTATAATTAATTTACATGAGACAACAGGCGTTGACGTTGTCATCGTTGAACATGTTGCTGACCTTGTCGTCTCCTCTATGAGTGACTGGGATGGTCCCATGCTTCTCCCCAATATTGTAGCCATGCCTGTAGTAGTTGTAGCTTTCCTTGAACTCATGTGTTGTGTCTTTGAAATAGTCACTCGACGACGTGAAGTACAGCGGCCGGTCAGGGTACGGCCAGAACTCCGCCCGTTTCCCCGCCCTCCTCACCGCCTTTAGCACCTTGTTCTGGTCGACGTAACCGACGACTGTGACCCTCTCCATTTCTAGGTCTACCTCTACTGAATCAATCCCTTGCAAGTTCACACATATCATGAAATATATCTTTAGTAAAAAGAAAAAGAAAAAGAAAAGGTATTTATTATTAAAGAGCATAAATATTGATTACTTTCTGATAAAATAAATAAAAATAAAAATAATAGATAGTGCTAGGTACTCATAGCACCATTGCATTAAAATATAAGTATTTTTTGGCTAAATGTGAGTGGCTAAATTCGATGTGAATCAGTGATTATTCGAAAATTAATTAATAAGCCATGGTGTATAACTTCACTTGTAATCAAATTGATACATATATGTTTTTTTCTCTCTCGAAATTTTACTTTTTTATATAGTGATAGTGACAAGAGTATATTAGTGTACCAAGGCACTCTAGATCAACGCTTTTATCACCCTGATTATATGTATTGTCACATATATTAATAATAGAAAAAAAAAATGCCGCCAGGATTTATACACACTCATTAAATATTGTCGAGTTTTTATGTACTTATGTTGTGATAAGAAGTTAACCAGGACTTATGTATAAAATGATAGAAAATCATAAAAAAAATATTTAGAGAAATAATTTATGTAATATATTCTTGAAAAATGCTTGGGACAACACTAAGGTTAAATACGATGATAAATAAAACTTGGATCATCATCAAAAAAATTCATATAACCCATCTTTTATTAGTAACTAATGATATTTAATACTATGGATGTTTAATACCATCGATAACACATGGCGATGTTATATATATTTACCTTTAAGCTTATGAATGGCGCTTTTGACAACTCGCTCACAGCCAGTGCAGCACATCCTGACTTTGAGATCCACAGTCTGCAAAATTATACACAGAAGAAAACACGGAATTTACACGGCTGATTTGCTTTTGCAACATTAATTAAATTATATCTCTATATTATGATTCTATATATATCTTTTATTGCATTATCTTTTTTTTTTCTTATTCCTTTTTTCCCTTTGGTTCTTTTGAAGAAACCTTTATGCTTTCTGCATGTGTGGGAAACTTATAAAGGGGATTAACAAAAGGCATATGCTGGATCAACAAACAAATATAAGCTTAAAAATATATTATCAATCGTATTATAAATGCAGATTCTTAATTATATTCTCCCATGAGGATAAGGGTTTCTACTTCGAATGTCGATTACTATTAGAGCAGTACTATTGTGTTCTAGAAACCATAATTGATTCAATATTAGGAAAGAATAATAAAATATCTTGCACGCCAAAATGAAGATTCTCAGCCACTATCGTATTTATCTAGGTTAATCTACAAAATAGTTGCCTTCCAATTAGTAGCTAGCTTTTTCAAATTAATAGGGGCCCTCCATTAGTGGACAAGCTCTTATCCAAAGGACAACTTTATTTTTATATGTTTAGCTAAAAACATAACTAGCTATGGTAAAAAAATTTTATGTATATATATAGAAATTTAATTTCATTTAAGAATTTTTTGGATATGTGACTCGCTTGACAAACGAGAGATGAGGGGGGTTTAGAGGTAGAAGCTTCCATATGCAAAATTTAAAAATGTTTTCATTTCTCTTTAATAAATAATGAAAATCATGGATTTTATACCATAAAAAAATAAATAGTTGCTTATGATGAAGTATTGAATAGGTTTTCTGGTCATGGTATCTTGAATAGGCTTTACTTCAAGGATAAAACAAAAAGAAGCTTTTTTCTCCTTGTTTTTATTGTCTTCAAGATCTTTTGTCTTTGGACCACAGACATTAATTCCTATTTAGGTTCTCCCACAATCTGAGTAAAACATAATTATTATATCCAAATTGAAACTTAAATAAAAGCACATGTATAAAAGGCCAGGAAAATAAAAGTCATCATGGCATATATATTTATCGATGTTTTTATATATAGTACAATTTCTATTATAAGTTTTTCTACTATGCATAAATTTAGTCAAATTTATGAGTGGAAATATTTTACGTGGTCATAAATTCGAATGTTAAAATTTTAATTGGACAATTAAAAAAAATTAAGCTACCGGAGGAATAACTTCAACTTTTACCATTAATTCTTCCTCTTCATGTATTTATGTGTGTATATGATATAAGGTGTGCCTCAAAACAAGTGAGTAAGAGAAGAGAAGAGGAGAAGAAAAGAAAAGATAGACTCCATGCAAGCAAGTTGCAACGGAGAAAAACTTGATCAATAACTGATACCTTTTCTGTCCCAAAAGAGATACCTAGGACTAATCAAAAATTCACAAAAAAAAAAAAAAAAGATGAAGAAAACGAACCTGCAAAGAAAGAGGACGACCCTTCTTGGGCATTTTGTGTTTGATGTTGTGGTACTGGTGGAGGTAGTGGTGGTGGTGGTGGTGGTGGTGGTTGTAGACGCTTTTCGGATGCGAATCTCGATAGCGAAAGTAACAGTAATAAGCAATGCAACCAAAAACTCTCTCAATCACCGAGGCCATGACCATAAACTTGTATCAATATTTATAATAGCAAAATAAGCAAAGGAAAAATCAAAAGAAAGGAAAACTCAAAGACAAAGCTATCTTAGCCAGGCACGCCTCTTATCAGAAGAAATTCCACTGTGGCATAACAAAGCATCTCTCTAGCTAGCTTCCTCGAGGTTTATCTCTTTGGTAATATATTCCAAAAGTTTGCCTTTAATTAAACACAAACCCCAGGAAAACAGTTTTCCTATAACGAGAGGTTTCAGTTCAGTGTTCTTTGCCAGAATTATTAGGGAATGGAATCAAAACGTATTCACATATTTCTATATATAAATATGTAAATATGATTTAATATAATATGCTTGGAAACGTGGGTCAAGCTAAATGGCTGCTGACAATCTGAAGGGAATATCAGCTTCAAGAAGGGATTTGGGTTTTGGATGGGCTTAAGGAAGGAAAATCAAAATTTAGAACAAAAAATTTTGAAAAATGAAATATGAAAAGATGGATTTTGAATTTGATGCAAAGGGGGAACATATGCTCTGAACAATATTCCTTTTCCCTTAACTACCGTCTTTGAAAATGACTATATACACAATAGGTACTTATAGACCTACATGTATAGCTAGAGCATATATATATATATATACACACACATATAGATATATATATTAAAAGTTATATACTCTAATGTTGCTATTAATTAGGCTTATGTTGATTTGATCATTTTTTTTAATTCCAAGCATTAAAACAAAGGGAATAATTGGTTCCATATATTTAATAAAAAGAATATCAACAGGAGGCTTGTGAAGAAATAAACTATATACTATAATGTGCCGATGTGCGCCATCATTTCGAGCCACTAAAGTGCTAACCAATGGGTTTTTATACGTTCCAACAGTCGAAGAATTTTGCAGAAAATCTTAGTTAAATATACACATTTGTATTTATATATATGTTTGTATATATCTCATTCAAAATACATAAGGAATGAATTCGGCGCATCTTTTGTCTTTTTTTTTTTCCCTGTCTTATTCTTTAACTCACTAAAAAATCAAACCAACGTACTAGTTTAAGATATACCTAACCTGATTAGATGTGGAGGTCCCTTATTATATTTTTGAACATTGTGGCTTTGAGTCTATTGACTCTCTTTGAATCAAATCAATTCCAGTTTTTAAATATATATTTATATTATTTAAAATAAGATGCATTAATAATATCATTATATCTTTTAATCAAACCTTTTAATTTTAAAATTTATTGAAACTAAGAAGATGTTTGATGAGAGTATTATATTTACATTACGTTTAAATACAATTTACATTTTAATGAAAAATATTTATATTATATTTAAATGTGATATGTGTTTAAATAAAAAGTATTTAAATTATATTTAAATAATTAATATATGATATGATAAATAAAAATAAAAAAAATTAAAAAATATATAATATAATTAATATTTTAATATAAATTAAATGTAATATATATTAGATGAAACAAAAGTACCCGACTCAAGTTTTTACTGCCGGAGTTCAAAGTCACATCAATCCGGCCCGGTTTTAATTTATTTAAAGCAACATATATTGTTTCAAAAAAAGAAGCAGCATGTATGGATTTTGTACGTACTTGTAATTTTTTTTTTTTTTGCTCTTAAGAGCGTACTTGTAATGATTTGAAAGTAAAGACATGCAGAAATTACTGCCCAAAAATTGGGGTTTAGAAAAGTAAAAAACAAAAACCAATATTGCTAACAACACACAAAAATGGGAGTTTCTACTTTCTAGATATCAAAGGAAAAGGTGGGCTAGAGGGGGAGCCTCTAGGAGAGTAATTGTTCGAGTTTCCATGTTAAATTTAATTAAACGTATAAAATCAATTGGACTTTAGTATGTCCATTTTATAGAGTATGATACATATATATATTTATTTATTTATAGGCTATCTTTAATATCACATCATTAACATTTCCATGAAAGATAAAATAGGGACTTTCAAAATGTTTACCAATATTAATCTTCATTGTTTCTTACAAGTTCAAATCATATAGGAATTATATACTACTTAAGGTACTTTTTGAAAAAATATAAAGTAGTTTTTTTGTGCCTCAGGGAAATTTTCATTTGTTATGGAAATCACTAGAAAGCAAATATTTTATTTTCGTTTATCGTCAACACCGGTCACCACTAAGTCACTAACGTCACTTGACCCCCTAATTAGAGGAAGTGATAACTTTTTATAATTAGAACCTTCAGGTACCATCATTCCGTCGTTACTTTTTAGGATAATGGAACAAAATAAGAAAAAAGAAACAAATATAATAAATTTTTAAGTTAATTTTACTATTTATACTAAAGTCATTTCGATGTTATTCACAAAATTGGTGGCTTCTAAAGAATGCCTTCTCCTCATAGAATTATTCTCTTTTGATGGAGATCATCACATACATACATATACATGTATATATACATATAAACATATGATTCGTTTAGTCGTGTGTTCTATCTTTTTCTAAATTACAATTAATCGGAATATTTTTTTTCTCTCATAATAGTGCTGTTTTTACATTATAAAAATATTTGTGTGTCTATGTATGATATCACGTGGAATATTGCGGATTAATTAGTATCTATTTACTTTCAAAAGAAAAATTAGTCTCTATTTTGTTTTGCTTTAGTTTAGGAGAAAACTAAATATTTGTCCTCTTCTTTGCCATAAAATAACAACTTTCTGAGACAAACAGCGTCAAAACAAGGAATGAACAAACCATCTCTTTGAATAAATGAACCTGCGATACCTTGCTCTTCAAAGTTAAATATTTACCTCAATTTAAACTTTTTGTCCAAACTTTCTATTTTCCTTTTTCCTGCCCGTTTGTTTTATAAATTCCTTAAAAATTAAAGGATAGCCATATCTAAAATATTTCTTTTTAAGAGCATAAAAATCACTCACCAAACACTCATACGCTTTTGCCCGCCATCATGGGCCATCTCGGCTTGGAATAGCCTTGGGATTCACAAAAAAATACATTTCAATTTATATCCCCTTTCTCTTTTTCACGTCATCTAAGGGATTGTTTGAGTAAGAGGTTCACTGTTATAAAGAAAAAAAAAAGTTTTACAAAATAGTTTTTTTTCAAGTTTTTTTATTATTTTTTTCATTTTAGAAAAGAAAAAAGATTTTTTTTTTCTAATCATGTCTTCTACAATACACTTTTAGAAAAAAGAAAATGAATTTTTTTAATCCTCTTACAATACATATTTCTCAATGTCATTTCTTCTTATTCCAAATAACTTTTTGTTTTCAAAAAGAAAAATTTTTTACACATCTAAACATTATCTTATTCTCAAGAACGAAAAGACTTTCTCATCCGAAACAAGAAAATTTTCCTCTTCAAAAATAGATCTCCCATCCAAACAAAGGATAATTGATTAACTAACAAATTAGGTGAATAATGGGATATTTGGTAAACATATTGCATTCGTATTAAGTTTAAATGCAATGCATTAGATGCATTTTATATTTGGATGAAAAGTATTTACTTTGCATTTAAATGCAATATGTGTTTGGATGAAATGTATTTGAATCGTATTTTAGAGTTGAAAAATTGATGTGATTAATAAAAGTAGATAAGAAAAGTGAGTAGTGAGAATATATGATTTGACTGAAAAAAAATATTTTTAATAAGATACTGTTAAAAAGTATTATATTTGAACGTAAAACTTTTGCATTTGAATAAAAATTGCATTGTGTTTAAATGCAATATGAATATAAAACTGTAAACAAATGCCCCATGAGTTTACATATCCTAAACTTAGGGTAATCTAGGGACTCAAAGGTTATATCTATGAAGCATTATTTTTTATTTTTATTATATTTGATTTTAATTTGTTAGGTTGTATTTTTTTTCCCGTTTGAAATCTTTTATGATTTATATTTGTAAGAACTTTCTTTGCTTTCTTTCTCTCCTTTATTTTTAATAATTTCTTTTTTCCTTAGTAAAAAAGTTAACTATACATATTACATGGTTCTGAAACATATAAACTACTTCAAAACCTTAATGGATATTTATAAAATACAAACGTGACATAATTCTTCTTTAACAAATAGATATTTGAGACGAGAGCTCAACTAATCTTATGTGATCACCTGTGCATCATGCCCTTAAAAGTTTCCCTCCACAAATGCAATTTAAACTGCCCTTAAAAAGTGTATATGCAAAGAAATCAAATAGAGTAGTTATAGGGTTATAGAGAAAAAATGAATAAAACCAAATAGAAATTGTCACCATGACGTCCATACACTGACTTAATTATTCTTCAAACAATTGCAATTAGTTCTGCACTAATTAACTCCCATTGGAGAATTTGAAAATATTTCTCGGACATTATTCTCATCCTATAGCCACTTTTTAGTCACTTCAAATTGCTCCTTCACACACTTGAAAGGTCTCCACCGAATATTTTTCTACTTCAGCGTTTAAAATCCGTCAGTTCAGTTAAGTATATATTTCAACTATAAGTTCTGAAAAATATATATATACATATATGTATATGAATACCATTGGGGTTCAACTTTTCAACCTATAGATTTGTATAAAACCTGTTTATTCTGTATTATATATATTATTTTAATATGATTTTAATAAGGTTCAAAAGTTAGAAACGTATAATACCAAGCTCATATCGTAAAAAGAAAACCAACTTCTGTGTCCTCTCATTCTTATTTTCTTTTATGTCTCTCGATAATATAATGACATATCAAATATATAATTAATTATAATTTCATATCATATCAATTAAAAAATTAAATTAACTACACATGTATCATAATATTATTAAGGAGATATGAATGGAGACATATTAACTAAATCTCATAAAAGACCTTTACATTATTATCCACTCAAGAAATTGAAAGATTTATATATACATATATAAATTAAATGGGATGATTTTCCACGTGGGTTTTTAACCAACAAATACAAAGCTTAAATCTTGATTTATGATTAGATCACTCAGTATCCATTGGTAAATTCTGCCCTCTCACTTTTGGATAAGTCGGTGGTGCTTGCAGAAAACACTCTGATATTCAAATCAGAAATAATTCTAGAAATGAAAATATGAAATAGACATAGTAGTTATGAGAATTAAGAGTAGCTTATCTTTTTCCCACCCATTTACCTTGTATTTATAGGCGGATAAATGGGCGAGAGATTAGTTCCAACTCTAATCTTTATCGTTAGCTTTCATAGGCCAATGCTGACCCTTTCATTTTATTGTGACATCACCTTTGCTTTTAAGTCACCCCAAAGGACTTCATTCTTTCGGTTTGGAATAGCTACGCACCAACTCAGATCAACTTCGGTCTGATCTCTTGATTTAAAATTATATTTGACGTTTCATCTTTGCAGATCGAGTTTATAACTTAAATGTACCATCTCAGTTATACAAAAATCGTCATCATTTCGTACTCAAAATATTTCACTCCCACAAGTACCATAAAAATGGGTTAATAAGCTTTTCACCATCGTAACTAAAACTTCTCCAAATAACCAGAAACCCCATCAAAGCAAATATCAGTTTAAAAGTAAATAAATGAATTGAAAAAATGTTTCCTTTTATTAGAAGGATGGGACTGAAAAGTTCAGTGAGGCCTCCTCAAACGAACATTCCTTGTGCCCGTGAATATGAGAGGACCCCACTGATTGGCAATTCCATAGTGGACAATGACTCGGAAAGTATCAGAAATGTGTTGTACTTTGAAAACCAGAGATTCTTCGCCGATCACTTGAGTGGCTTGTGGGCCTGGCATAGGCGCGTCATGAAAGAAACTTTGTTTTTTTTTTTTTTTTTTTATAATAATTTTTTTAACTATTTTTTTCCTAAACAAGGAAGAATCAATTTTGAAAGGGAAAATTTTGGAAGCGGGGAGAATTTTCTACAACAAAGTACGACAAAATATCTTAATTATACGATGTAGTTTTAGAACACTATTAATAATGTTATTGATGTTTGTGTAATGTAGTAGAAAGTAACGAATTTACATCACATTTTATTTTGTTAGTAGTTTTTATAATTGATAGTGCTTCGAATCATTTTCCATAATGGAAATTGTTGAAAATGAATTTTAATATAATAATAATAGTAAAGAATTAATAGAATTTGATGACAAAAGTGATCTGATCGCAAAAATTAAGACAATATAATAATACATGTTAGTGACATATATTAATAGGAAGACACAAGTTTTATATCTCATTTTATCTTATTAGTAGTGTTTAATATGGATAGTGGTTCACCTCATTTTCCACAATGTAAATTGTTGAAAATAAATTTTAATATAATAATATTAATAATAAATAATTGATAGAATTTGATGACAAAAGTGATCACACCACAAAAATTAAGACGATGTAAGAAAAGATGTTTTTCATGCCTCATTAAAAAATCTCTGTTATTAGTAATTATGAAATTCTTAATAGCAAAAAGCAGTCATAGACGATATGTTTTAGATTACAGGTATAAAAGATATCTTTCATCATTTTGGGGTTAATAGGGGTGTATTCTTCATGACCCAACAGACAAACAAGCAGAGCCAATAAAAAATAAAAATAAAAATAAAAACAACAAACAAACAAACAAGCGGTACATATTTACCACAAATATATATATATATATTATAAGAGTGCATTCTTATAATTCATACTTTTTCTCGCTAACTTTTCTTATAATTTATAGATTATGTACACACACATTGTAAGAATGCATGTAACATATACATATATATATATATTCACACACAGTAGCGAGGAATGTTATTTATAAAGGATATTGCTGATGAGGATATGGAATGGGGAACCCATGAGACTATGACCCATACCTGCCTTGTCCTTATTTCCATAAGACATAGATATAAATAAATAAATAACGTAGAGGATTATATAATAATGCATTTCTACAACATGACACAATCAAATTCTAACAACTCCATACAATAACACTTACAAGCGTTAAACATACGGCATGTTATAGGCGTAGTCTATATTAGATTTTATTTTAAGGTAAAGAGCTCATATCCTCTTATATATAAGTTTAAAAAAAGTAATATATATATATATGACCAAAAAAAGCGTTTTATTGTCTAGAAAGAAGAAGAAGAAGAAGAAATTACATTAACGTTCTCGGATTTTGAAGTACCTCCTCGATTGTTAAGAGCTTTCGGAAATTATTAAAATTGCCACAAAACGCATAAACACCAATTTTGTCCTGTGTACCACGGGATCTTTTGCATTGTTGTTTGTGTGTTTTATTTAGATGAACATGATTTCTCTTTTAAAAAAAAATTCCATCATTGCCATACAGTAAAAAAGAAAAAAGAAAAATAATAAACGTTTTTTTTTTTATTAATTTGATATTAAGTTGTTTTTAGAACAAATTCCTATCTAAATCGAACAAGAAACTCAATAGATGCTATCAAAATTAGAAACGTTTATCATAGCGAGTGGTAGTAATAATGATGATAATTATTTGGATACTAAATAGTTATAAAATAGTTTTCGAGAGTAGAAAAATGATATAACACAAAGAAATTTGAAGGAGGAATAATCGCACTTCAAAAGCATTTTAATTTATATAAATTGTTATAGAACAACACAAATTTAGTGTATTATATCTAGAAAAATTAGGCTGGATGGGCGGATTTGCCATCTAGTCAAAATATATGACCCAACATTTTTTTTATTAGGGAAATGATTGGATTTCTCAAAACTAGTCAATCAATTTCATGTGGTGAAAATCCAGCAGAGAAGGGTGACACAAATCCGGTGTCAAGCGACGGATCTAGTTAGATTTAAGTGAGGGGAGAAAGTCATTTCACCGCACCATCGTCTACTATGATATGCTTCTGGAGTAGTCCTCGCTGGTAACTTTAATGGAGTATATCACAAATGACACTTTAGAGACACGCCACCCTACTGTCGATTCTCCCTTCAACCACGAAACTGAGTCGTGATTTGCAACCGAATTCAATCTTACCGGCATCGAATTTAAGAGGGGGAGAGAGAGAGAGAGAGAGAGAGAGAGAGAATCAAGTAGGTGGGTGTCGCGGGTGGAGGGGGGAAGAGAGAGAATGTACATATATATTTTTTAATTTTTTTATAGTAAATCAGTAATTTATAATAATTAATTATTGATCAACTAAAAAATTAATGATTTTGTGCCAATTGACTAAAAGTCAATCATCAATCGTAATCAATCACTGATTGATCAAATATGGTCAATTGATTGACAATTTTAAGGGGAAAAAGAGCTTTTTAACTAATTTTTAAAAACTTTAGCTATTTGTTAAAAAACATCTTAAAAAACATATGTATTATTTGGACACTATAATTGGATGAGCATAATACTAACAATACTTTGTGCCTTAAAAATTTCTAATAATATAATGTTTTACATTCTACTTTTGTGCATTCTTTTAAATTCTGGACCTTGCATTAGTTATACCGAGACAAAGTAGCAAATAATTGAAGTAGTGGTGGTAGGCATAGTCAAATGATAAATATAGAGTTCGTATTCTACCTAATTTTAATTAAAAAAATAAGTTAATAACCGATTTTAAAAATATTTAAAATAAATAATTTTAAATTAAAAATTTATTATATAAATTATCTATTTCTTGTTACTTCTACTGCATTTATCATTCACTATTATTTATTTTAAATATTTTAAATCATGCTCTTTATTTGTTTTAGTTTCATAAAATAGTATTCACTACAATTTCAATTTTTTCCCTGTATTCTACAGTTTTTGAAAAGGATTTCAAAAATATCTTGAAAAGAGCATATACATGAAATATCACCTCATGATTCGAATTTTGTCATCTTATGATGTTAAATAAAAAGGCGTTCAAGTCAAAAATCCTAAATATGTGCACTAAAATTACCATTCCCATAAGGAAAATTATATTATATAGTAATTCTCAAAAAATAATTAAAATAAATAGTAAAATTTTAAAATATTTATAGTAAATAACAAATTTATTAGGTGAATAGAAAAATTTATTAGATAAATGATATATTTAGAAAATGTAAATAAATCATTTACCTGTTACATAAATGAGTTACTTATCTATAAATTTAACATAAATAAATTATTTATCTAATAAATTAATTATTTATTATAAATATTTTTAAAACATATTATTTACTTCAATTATTTTATAAAAACTGTTATTTACCTTTTTCTCCCTTCCCACAATTTCTTTTAGGAATGATTAGGCTACATGCCATATTTTTTAGAATTTATACAATATAGCATTTTTGATAAATTCTATTTAAATAAATGGTATATTTTATAAAACATAATAAATTATAGCATATTATTGCTATTCAATTAAAAAAATTTATTTAGTTTCAATTTTACCCTTTTTCTCTATCTTTACTCTCTCTCTTTCCTGTTGTCTTTCTCTCTCTGCTCTTTCTGTCTTGCACTAAATAGAAGCCTACTGGTGAACGAGGACGGCGATAAAGGAGCCGACGAGGTAGTGATTATCACTGCCATGAGGTCTCAATTCTCACTGTTACAAGATCGCAATTCTCTTTATCGCATTTCTTAACTATCATGAGACGATTTTATAGATTGTCAAGAGACGAAGGTAACTAGATCCGCGATGATCATTGTCTTCGCCAACAACATAGTGTGCGATCTTCTTCAGTCACACTTGCAACCATCACTAGTCGACAAGGAAAGAGAGAGATAGACTGACAAAAGAAAGATAGAAAAAGAAGAAAGGGGGAGAGAAAGGGTCAAGGGTATATTGGGGGTTTTATCTTATTGTTTCCCCTAACTAATCTATGGAGGAACAATATTTTAAATTATGCTATAATTTTAAAACTATGAATCATATTATGCTATCTTGTCCTTTGTCCCCATATCTTATTATTTTCCCTAATTTAAAATTTTTTTAATCTCTTTTTCTCTTTTCTCCAATCATTCCCTCTGTCTTTCTTTTACCCCTCTCCCTACCTAAGGAGATCGGCATAGGGAGGACTATGGGGAAGATGCCATAATAGCCTTAGATTGCAATACTCCAATCAAGTACTTGTCGCAAGGTTGCAATCTTTGCCAGAACAAAGCTATTGTGATCGGCGATCTAGCTTTAAGGTCACGATTGGCGACAAATGGAGCTCACATCAAAGGATCCAACATCGAAACCCAAACTCTTCAGCCATCAAATTCCTTTCCGAGCTCTAAAGACATTGTTGTCACATCCTCAGCTAGTTGCGATCTAACTGGCATAGAGGAGATACACAGTGATCTCCAGATGTTTTCTATGGTGCTCATAGTGCGATGTTGGCTAACATCGGGGTATAGGGAAAAAGAAAGAAAAAGTAGACAAAGACAGGAGAGGGGCGAAGCATGAGGAGAGAAACAAAAAGGAAAGAAAGAGGAAAGAGAGAGATAATGGAGAAGAAAGAGATATTAAAAAAATCACATTTAAATTAATTTATTGTAAAATTATAATTGATATTTTATGATGTCATCTATGGTATTTTTTTATAAGAGTTTTTTTTTTTTGACAAAAATTAATTTAAAGTATGATTTTGTGGCATTTATCTAAAGTTCCCATTTCTTTTGTGAGAAATTATATTAAATAGACTATTTTTTTTGTGGTTTAGATATAAATAGTATAATTTTGAACCTTTGAAAATTTATAAAATAATCTAATTTTAGTATAGATAATATTTCTATTTTACTTATGAACTAGGTTTTTTACTTTTTTTCCTTAGATTCCTTCAAACTCACTTATTTCTCTCCTGTCCTTTTCTCTCGCTTGTCTTTCTCACTGGAGCATTTCTCTCTTGTCTTCTCCGTTTGTCACAAGTCTCTGACCATAACCCGATCTCGACGTTAAAAGGCAATCAATCCAAATCGGAGTGCCGACTACCGAGATCGAGATCTGTGATCACCGACCGAGATCGTGATCGTGAGGTTGCAAGATCCCATTCGCTAAATCCTACATCTATGGTTACTACCACTACCAATAATAAGGTCGCTAGCGTTAGAAAAGATAACGTGGCTAGAGGTCAACGACGATGATCTACTTCTTGTAGTGGCGTCCTTCAAGCTCACTCTAGGTAGGTCAAGATCGTGAATTGCAATCTCTTTCTCTCTCTCTCTTCTCTTCTCTTCACTATCATTCCCCAACCACCAAAGCTCGCAGTGAGTTCATGATAGTGGTGACGAGTTTGCGACATATTTGATGAGTTTGCTGACATCTTTGATGGCATCTTTTTTACGAGCTCGTGATGGTCGACATTTGTCATCATTGCTGATGTTCTTGACGGAACCGATGTTGTTGCTATCACTAGCCATGAATTGAGTTGCATAATGGTGGGATTAGATTAGAATTTGGAGTGAAGTGCTAGGGTTTGGATTAGTTTGAGATATACGGTTAGGGATTTTTCAATTTGAGTTTTTTTTTTTTTACAAATTAATAAATTAAGATTTACATTGTAAATCAATGATTTACATAGTAAACCAAGTAAACTCTAATTTACAAAATCAATAATTTATACTTGTAAATCAAGAATTTATAGTTAATTACATCGATAAATTGTTGATATACAAAATCAATAGTTATTTGTTTTTGTAGTAAAAAATTATTTATCAAGTAATAAATAATTTACCAAAATCAATTAATAAACAGTCTATTAAGTAAATAAATAATTTATTAGATAAATTTATTAAAATCTATCAAAATCAATAAATAAATGATTTATCAAATAAATTTATCAAAATTTATATATTTTTTTAAATTTTAAATTATAATAAATCATGATTTATAAAAAAAACATGTCACTTGCTAACTATCCAAATCCTTTTTTAGTAAGAGTATTTATTTTTATTGAGGCTGACCCCGGCCTATTTGCCTCCATCTCCTTTCTTTTGTTTGAAAACGTGTACGGCTAGCCCAAGCCAAGCCCAATTTTTTCCAAGTCGATCTATTTCATGGAGACCACTTGCCGCCATTATGATTTAATGCCTTTGATGGCTTGCCATATGCCTCATTTTCTGCGAGTTCCATTGTTGGAGACTTTTAACCGTGTCGGTGTCGCCAACTGCTTTTGTGCCCGCAGTGTCTATTAGACCCGACGAGAGATAAACGTTTTGGCCCATAAAATTGCGAAATGAGCTTCGTCTATTGCCTATTGAAAATTATGCTGAATAATAAAAATAAAAATAAAAAATAATAAAAATAGATTCTTTTATATTAAAATTAATTTAATTAATTTAACTTAATTTATAACTTAGATTTTAAAATTAAACCAATCCTGAGTGAACAAGTTATCAACAGGCGTGGGATTTTCAAAAATAGTATTTGGCACTTTTACTTTATGAATTTCTGTTGCAAATTGAAAAGTTACCCTTGAAATTTTGGTAAATTTTGTCTGCCATTATCACTAATGAATGCATCCAAAATACTTTATTGAATACATAAATTATTTGTTGAAAATAAAAAGTTGAAGTGATAACTTAAATTAATTTGGTTTTTCCCAGCTTCAAAGCAGCGTTCATCCAGCCGCCACAATTTACATATAATTATAGGCTCTTTAAGATATCATTATTTCCAGCATCATTAAATGACAAAACATCACAACATGACATCGCTTTCAAACCTAAAATCACCGGTTAAAAATTTTGGACTAATGCCTAACAAAAATAAAAAATAAAATTAAATAAGTGAAGAACAAACGAGATAATGCTCGCTTTTTATCTTTTCAAAAAATAAAAATAAAAGTAATAAAAGGATAAATACTCCTCCAGTTCCATCGTTTGGGTCAAACTAACGTTGACCTCTACTATTGCTTGTCAAAGGTTCCCAAATGTCGCCGTTCCATAACCACTAACCCACAAATATCATAAATAAACTCACAGAAAATAACAAAAAAAATTGCGAAAGAAAAGGAAATCTACGAGAAATTTAAAAGTTAGCTTGTATCCATATCATATTCAAAAATATTATAATTTTTGTTTAAATATAAAAATATTATATTTAAATATTAATTATATTATAATTTAAATATAATATAAATAAATTTTTATTATTTTATTATTTATTTTTTATTTCTTTTACCAACCATACCTTTTTTTTTCTTTTTTTCTCTTTTTTACTTTTTTTCCAATCACATTTAATATTTAATATTTAAATACAATTCAAATATATTTTTATCTAAATATTATATTTAATTATAATATATATTTTTTAAATAAATATATATTACATTTAATTCATTATATAACCAAATCTAATATAAACACAAGTGGTTACCCAAACCACTTAAAAAAAATTATACAAGCGAGTAATGGAGCTAATACAGTTGAGGTTTCCACGCTCTTCTATACAGATTCTAGAAGGTCCTCCAATGAAGTACATTGTATTTGTCTCTTTCTTCTTCTTTTTTTTTTTCTCCTAAATTACTAATTTTCCATACTGGAAATGAGTTGATTTAGTGCTGAAACCTTAAAACAAGAAATCTTAAACCAAAAAAATTTGGAATGTTCAATTATTTTTCAAATTAAAATAATAGAATTAGATATAAAATTATTATTAAATTATTATATCACTAATATTTATAACTCGCGATCTCAAATAATATGGTTCGAAATTATGTTTGCTCCTCTAGTACCGTATTACAAAATTTCCCAATTCTCAAATTCATCGTTGTAGACAACAGAAGTAATAGTACATCTACAAATGGTTCATTTTACAAGGGCTATTTCACTTAATACACACCTCCAGCCCAATCTAAAATATAAAAAATAAAATGAAAACTCTAACAAAAAATTACAGAGCAAAATAGAACAGGAAAAAAAAAAAAAAGAACCCCACCCACAAGAAAAAAGTCTCCATTTTTATTAGATATGTTACAGCAAAAGATAAATCCCGCAGTAGATTAACCAAGAAAAAAAAAATCTAAAACTACAACGACATTCCCAAAACCTCACTAAAAAGAAAAAGAGAAAAATAAAAAGATTTTTTTTTTTCTCGGGTTGGTTTCAAGCAGGGGCTGGATTTCGAATCAAAGGAGGACGAGGAGTGTAAGAAACGAAGGGAAGGTTTCGGAGGATGAGAAAACGAACCCGGCTAGGAAACGGCGCCGTATTGAACAAATGCTCCAAAACCCTAGCCAGCAACGCCGTGTACTCCTCCATCAGCTCCGCGACACTCGCTACCAGTATCATTCTCTCTCTCTCTCTCTCTAAAAATTGATCACAAACGGAATTTGGAGATACAGCTGCAGATTAGCGTGTATATATATATATAGAGAGAGAGAGAGAGATATGTATATATAGATAAGTATTGAGAAATGTTTGAATCGCGAAAGCTGGTGGAAACGGGAAAGAAAAGCTGTGGGCTTTTTTTTTTTTTTTGGTTTCTGGTTTGTTCTTTAATGGATGATAATGATGACGATATAATATGGTTTCAGAACAGCAGAATTATTATTATTATTATTATTATTATTATTATTATAAGGTCTGGATTTGAGTTTCATGACCTGAGGTTGGATGATCGACTTCCACGTGGACATATCCTCAAGTGACTCGTTTAGGATTTAGATTTATCCCCATTCTGTCACGTCATGTTTTGGTATAATTTTTTAACTTTTAAAGCAAGGAAAAATTTTAAGATAATAATTATATTTTTATTTATTAATATTTTTTATTTTTTATTTTTTATTTTGTTATTTTGTTATTTTGTTATTTTTAATTATTTTTTAAATAAAGTTATCCGGCATAAAAATCAGTAAATACATTAGAAGATTATAATTTGATTAACATCTTCTTAATATCTTCATTATTTATCTATTTTCAGTTTTTATATTTTTAATTGTTAATTTTATGCAAGATAGTTAGATATTAAATAAGTATCGACTTAATTCATATGTTAATTAACATGTAAGATTGATAGATACTAAGGTGTATCGATTTAATTCAGATTCTTATATATCTATTAATTTCTATTATTAGCTTTTATTTAATTAAAAAATATTTTTCATTCTTGTTGTTTAATTAAATTTTCGACAATCAAAGAATTGTAAAACTAATTTAAGTAGGATAATTTCAGTTTTTATCTAAATTTTTTCCAAAATAAATTAGAATTATAACTTGAGTAAAATATTTATAAAAAATTAATAAATATATTAGATTTAAAAATTATATCGTATAGATAAATTTTTCTTTGCATATATTATTAAAAGAATCTCATTTTTTCTTATTCGAAAATGAAAGGAAGAGAAAAGGAGCGGAAAGTAGAAAGATTTCAATCACTTTCTTGGCTGCTCTCCATCCTTATCTTCTACCCTGGCCCCCGTCTATGTCTTCCATCCTTTATTTTTTTTTTTCATTTTGGTTTTAACTAAATTATTTATGTGAGAATTAATGCAAGTGAAGGACTCAAAGTTTTGTCCGAATCAAAATAAATGAAGAACTGAATTGTTTTGGAAATTGGCATAAGGACGAAAATATTCTTCTTTGTTAATATCTCCATTTTTTAAAAAGGGACCTTTTTTTTTAGGGTGAATTAGTCAAATATTATATTTAATTATGATATTTTAAAATAATAATAAGATTAAAATTAATATAATTAAATAATATAATTTAAATTAATTACAGATTAAAATATTAAATTGTCTCTTTCTCTCTCTACCTCCCTCCCTCCTGTTCTCAGTGGTACTGCACCGAAGGACATCACGATGGTGGTGGCAAGACCAAATCGTGTCAACGACGACAACGGTGATGGTGGCAAGCAGCAAAGAGATCAAATCGTGATGTTAATATTAGATTTTGATGAAAATATGAGAAAATATGTATATTTCTTATATTTTCAGTATATTTATTCACAGTATTTTTAACATTTTTTATATTTTCATTCATAGTCAAAAAAAAAAAAACTAAAATGAACAATAAAAAACACTAATAAATACCAATAAATACCAATAAACAACTACAAATACTAACAAATACTCTGGATCCCATCGGAATCTGCCTTGATCCATCCAAATCCTCCACCTCGTCAGATTTAAAAATACCTTACTCTTTTTCCAGCATCTCTTCAATCTCCTCTCTCTTCTCCCTCCCCAACTGTTTGTGTCTCTTTCCCGTCTGCCAGATATCACAGCACCAACAGCGATCGCCCTTCCATCATGAACTCGTTAAATCCCTCATCAACAAGATTATGAAACTTAGTCGGTTGTCATTGTCATCTTCATTGATGGCTGAGATTCTGTATTTCGAGGCGATGGCTTCATCTCCAATGATGATGATGGACCTTATGATGGCGAGATCCTGGCAACCTCATCGCCATCAACATAGATCTCGACCCATCATGTGAAGGCTTTCTCTGGCCGTGAATCCACTAAAGCTTAGTGGCTAAAGCTCGGTTGTGACCATGGATCCCATCTGTTGACGTTGCCAAAGATTCTTTGCCATCATTGCGAAATTCACCAACACAGCTACTGTCATCGTTGTCGTTGGGTCTGGGTAGAGAGAGAGAGAGAGAGTGATTATGTGTAGAGAGGGAGAAAGAGACAGGGAGAGAGATAATAAGAATAAGGAGGGATAAAATTATAAACAAATAATTTTTATTTTTCAAAATATGTTATAATTTATTATATTTTAAGAAATATATTATAATTTTTAACAATACTTATAAAATATGTTGTATAGTATGATTATCCTTTTTTTTCACTGGAAAAGGGGCCATAATAAAAACGAAAAATAATTATAAGTTAAAGATTTTCATATTCCTTTTCAAAAAAAGATTTTTATATTAAAAAAGGACGACTTTTCTTTTCTTAAAAATTTCTGTATTTTGGATCCATATTTTATAAACTGTCCTTATTTGGCATAAATCTTAGGAGGATAAAGTATTAAATCTCGTTTTCTTTATGGGTCGAGGCTAACGGAAATGAGGTTGTTTTTGCCCACCAATCACAACATTAAGATAAAATTCCACAAAAACATAATAAAACTTTAATGATAATTAGTTGGTATTAGACCAACTAATTCTTTTTTTTTTCAAGAATAATATTTTTTGTTTTTAAATGTACGTTTTCACTTGGTTAATCGTTTGTTTTTCTTTTATGGAAACTTTGAAGTTGTTTATTTTTTGAATAATTTATTTTGATACCTACTGAACTTTTGATTTGACTTTCTTTATCTAAAAATAGAACGCTTGAAGTCAATCCGTTCAAATTTAGCAGGACCATTTTTCTTTCGTTAACAAATCGTTGAAAGAGTTAATCAAATTAGTAGAAAAATATCAGTCATCTATCCTCTCAAATTTTTCTCTCTTTTGTCAAATAACAAAACAAAAAAAAGTTATTGTTATTCTTTTTGTTCTTCGTATTTTCTATCTTTTCAATTTCTTTTCATCTATCATATTCTTCATCATTCTACTCAAATAGACTCCAATTTATATTAAAAAAAATATTTTTGTTATATAAAAATTAGGAGAGTCTACGGTAAGAATTTCAAAATAATACCTATCATATATATTCTTTTTTAAACCGTTTTGATGTAATTTGAAGGCTTAAATTCATTTGTTATAATGCAAGCTATCTCATAGACTTATAGACTAATAAATTAAAAAAATTCAAGAATCAAAATACAAAAAAAAAAAAAAACCCCTAAACTTACCCAAACTTCTCCATCTACCATCGACCCACCTTACCGACGCCACCTTGTAGATGATCTCCCACTTCCCCCTCTTCTTCAACTACTAATGAGAACCCCTACCATTGTGACTCTCACATTGCGAATTTTGAATTTTAAAATTCGCACGTGAGTGTAAAAAATTTAGTTATTAGTATGTCAATAAATTTTCATTTTGAGAGTTCAATTTTAAATTTTTGATATATTAAATATTAATTTGAGGATAGTTTAAATATTTTGATAAATTTTGAAAATTTTTCAATTTTACCCTTGACTTTTTACAAAATAAATTTTTTACCAAAAAATAAATAATAAAACATCACACTACCGTTTGGATGGGGTGTTTGTTTTTGGAAAATGAAAAATTTTTAGATATAAAAAATAAAAAGTTGTTTGGAATTTTTTTTAAAAGTGAAAAGTTGTTTGGATGGATGAAAAATTTTTGTTTTTAGAGAGTTCTTTTTTCATTTTTCAAAAATGAAAAATGTTGGATGTTCAGATACGGAAATTTAGGAATGTTCATTTTTCTTGAAATGAAAAATTTTTCATATTTCAAATTTAAACGTGTCAAACAGACGGAGGGTAAAACTTTCTCTCACGCTCATCCTCACCATCTTTCCTTACACCTGTTTCCATCCACTCTCCGACACTCACTCACTCACTCACTCACTCACTCAGTACTTGTTCTCTCACTTCCATCACCACCGGCCCACCTTCTTTTTTATTTTGTTTCCCACTCAATTATTTTCCATCCACTCACACTCTCTAATTAAACAACTCTCATCTTATCTCTCTCTAACTCTCACTTTCTCATTCTCTTTCTTTCCCACGTCTCTCTTACTCTCTCCCTCACAAATTTTCTCAAAATTTCACTCACCCTCTCTTGCTCTCTCTCTCTGCTTTCTATCTCTTCCTCTATCTCCAAGTTTTCAAACTCCCACTCTCATCTCTCTCTAACTCTCAACCTCACTATCTCTCTCTTTCAAACTCCACTCTTTTTAAAAAATCTCTTTTCCTCTCCCTTTGGGCCGCCACCCGAACCAGCCTCCTCCCCGTCCTTACCATCCAAGCAGCCGTCAGAATCGAGAGCCACCGAAAGCCCACGCCAACCACCCACCACTGAAGGCCAGAGCCGCAACCCTGCCCAGCCCACGTCGCCACCTCGCGAGCCCATGCTCCTCGCTGCCAGTCACCAACCCAAGCCACGCTTGGACCAAGCCTCGGCATCCTCCTTACGACACCGTGACCCAGCCGTGCCGCCTCGTGCTCGCCTCACCCAACAACGCCACTGCCTCACCAAACGACCCAAGCGGCCGAGCCACCTCCAAGCTGTGCCCAGCCAAACCTGTGCCTCATTGTTTCGTGCCAGCCGTGCCGCCTCGTCACTGCCTCACCCGAGTCGTTCTTCGCTGCCTAGCCACCATGCTAAGCCACCGACGCCGCCAGTTGTGGACCACTGGCCGAAACAGTCGTAAACATATATATATGCCTGTGTATGTATATGTATATATATGTATGTATAAAAATAATAAAAATAAATAAAATAACAACAATAATAATAATTTTTAGATGAAAATTTTACATAGATTGGGATTTGAAATTGAATTGTCTTGGGATTTGAAATTTGATTTATTCGGCTGCTAATCATTTTGGAGTTTTTGGATGATTAATATCTTAAGGCAACTAATACTGAAATTAAAAAATATATATACTATTATTAAAAATAAAACATCATTTTAAAATTTATGAGTATTAAAATAAAATGTCGTTTTAAAATTTAAAGTTGATATACACTAATTAATTGAATTCATCGCAATTATGATTACGGGATTTTTAGACAAATAATTAAATTATATATGATTTTGTTTTAGGTACCAGAATATGAAGAAATGGACTATTTCAAAATACATACTAGAAGTTATCGATAAATATGTTGTCAAAAGGTAGGATATCTTATCATTTTCTTGTAGTTTGTTTTATTTTTTTGTGGTTTGACCAAAAATGTATATTTAAAGAAAATAAATTTATAAAGTTTTTTTTTTTAATAAATTCTGTGATTTTGAAAAATGACATGATCTCAGAAATTAGAGGAAAAATAATCCGATTACGGATATTTGATAAAATAACATAATATATTTTATTATTTGATTCGTAGTTTCAAAGGGAATTTGAAAAATGGAATTTTGGTTGTTAAAATATAAAATTGAAGCCAATACACACGTGTGCGAAGAGTGTACATCTCAATCGAAAATAACTCATTATGGATTTTGTAGTGAGGAGGCCTATGCAGAACTTGGATATACTTGTGGACATAATTTGTGAAAATAAACAAAAAAATATGAGATGAAAAGAGAATATAATGTGAATAGAGAAAAAAATATTTTTAAAATATTTTAAAATAATAAATATATTTTAGATATTGTTAAAAAATATTATATTTAAACATAAAATTTGTATATTTAAATAAAAATTAAATTATATTAAAATATAATACAAACATAAAATTATAAATAAACATCTTATAAATGATTTAAAAAAAGAATATATATAATAAATAATAAATATTGTTTAGAGATTTTTATTTGAAGGCTTCGCCGTAATAATGATTTCATTTAAAGGGAATCATGTCCAAAATAAATTGAGTGGATTGAAGGCAATAAGGACAAACTGGGTAGAGAATTTGAAATTAATTAAAGGGAAATTATTTTAATACAGTACTTTTAGCTTTATGGATATCATTATTATATAATTTGGATAAGAAACGTGTCAGGTGCTGGCAAAACGTTACTGGCATTTGCAACCTCTGGGGCCCTAAAGCAGGACTTTCTATTGGGTGGGGAAGCTGTTAAATATCAAAATTAAATACAAAAAATACAAAATTGATGGACGGTTAAAAGAAGAGTCTTTTTAGATAGATATAGGCATACACACACACACTGTACAGTAGAATTCTCATTATTACCTACGTGAAAAAGGCCCCCAAAAAAAAAAGTCAAAATTCACAAAAAAATAAAGGTCGAAACATAACATTTTGAATAGATTCCCGTTAATTTCTTGACTTAAAAAAATAAAATAAAATCCCAAGTTCAACCAAAAAAATAAATAAATAAATAAATAAATAAAGGCGCATATCATTTATAAGCTTGAAGCCGTTAGCAGGAATTTGTTAGCTCGCTTATATCTTTTTTCATTTGCCAAGTTTCTGTGTTGCATGGTTCTCATAGGTTTAGTACGGTAATTTCCCTTCCACTTATAATATTGAGGTTTCACATAACTTTTTTTTTTTTTTCCTTTTTTGCTTAAAAGGTTTCGCATACCTTGAGTTTACTAATTTATTATTACTATTGAAGATGACATTTTATACATAAATGCAAATACCTACTCATAATAGGATGGGTACCAGAATATACAAATATAGGGTGCGTATAGGGGTTAAGAGTAATCCTCTCACATAGGTGCGCTTCTCTCATCATTGACTATGTATCTACTCCATTTATACTCAACCTTATGTAATAGGGAAAGGCTATGATAGGGTCTCATTTAACAACCCTATTAGCAGGGTTTATTTTTAAACCGTTTGATAAGTTTTAAACGATTAAGATATTATCTATGTATGATAATTATAATGCACTTTATCTCATGTAATAATAGACTAACAAACTTAAAAATAAATAAATAAATAAAAACCAATCTTGAAAAAAATTAAAAAATAAAAAACAAATCCCTCTTCTTCTTCATCAATAGGTGGATTTCGCTGGGTCGCTATAGAGGGGGGAACCCAACAATGGCCACCTTAAGCTCATCGTCTTCTTCGACAATGGCTCCTCTACAACGTGTTTGGCTAGGTCCTCTTGCCATCGAATCTCACACATAGCTCGGATTAGGACTGGTCTTGGAAGGCTACGAGTGATTTGTGATCACACTCATGAGTAGATTGCGATGATCGTAATCAGTTCTAACCAAGTTCACCATTAATCTCGACCATGGCTTTGCCTTCGCCACTTTCTTTGAATCCCCTTCCTAGGTATTCCTTTTTTTTTCTTTTCTTTCCTTTCCTTTCCCATTTGCTTTCTCCTTTTACATTTCCGATCCTTACTAAGATAATCGAGTAAACTGAGAATTTCGTTATCTCTTTCGTTTAGGTGATTGAATGATCCTCATTTTCCATTTTGTAATTGTTGTTGATTTTGTTGCCTTTAGATTAACTCTTAAATGAAAAAAATATATATTATTATTATTATTATTATTATTATTTCTTTTGATAAATGAAATGAAAGAAAGGATCTCTGATAAATAAGCTTAAGAATATATATATTTTTTGATGTTTTACATTATTGAAAAGATAAGAAACTTCTATGTTTGTTTTTCTTAAAAGATTAATCCAATCATGTTTGTGATAGAACTAAAATTGCTACTTCATTTGATTTGGAATCTGGGAATGAGGACTCATCATTTATTATTTGCCAAAAAAAAAAAATGTTTATGATAGTAATAATTAGTTTGTAAATGGAGTTCCTTAATTTCTTTTTTTTTTTTTTTCAATTTCTTAGTATATATATAAGTTAAGGTCTATCATAAAAATTATAGACAAGTAAATCTTAATTGTCAAATTATATTTGAATCGTTAAAAATATCAAGCCTTACTATAGATTATGATATGGCCTCTCAAAAGGCTCTATCACAACTGTTCTCTATATTATATATATTTTTTTAAAATTTAAAATTTTTTATTGGATTAAAAAAGAGAAACACCTTAATAAAGAAAAAAAAAAAGAAAAAAGAAAACTATCCCTAACTTTAATTTTTTTAAATTTATATAGGTCTACATTTGTCAATTCCTGAAGTTTGGGTTAATTTATAAGGTTTTAATTTCACTTTCAACTACATTTGTAATTATGTTACTAATTTAATGAAAACTTTAATGATATTTGTTTTAATTTATTTTCTTAATTTAGTAGACAAATGAGTAGAATATGAGAATAGTACCTTCAGTGAGTGTGTCCTTGTCCCTATCCCTACAATCACATAAAATTTGACAAGTATAGTGGGATAGAGAGAGCATATCCACCCCGTCCTATCCTATTATCATCCTTAATTATTATCATAATCAGTGGATTTTTTATACAATAATAGAAGTACCTTTCACTCTTCTCTTTTTTTAAGTGTCCCTAAATTTGAAATTCAACAACCTTTTTATTAAAAGATCTTGTTCGATCATTGTTTTATAGGGTATTGGACCCATGGTAGTTTGCGTGAAATTAAGTACATCTTTCAAGTAAAATTAGTTTGTGTAAAATTAGGCACATCTTTCAAGTAGAATTGGATCAAACCTCTTTCGTTCTATTAATGGATAGCGGAATTTCTAATTTAGACAATAAGTTGAAAAGAGGATGATACCAATAATTCTTTTTTTTTTATTTTATAAGTAGAAAAACAAAACTAGTAATCTTTTTTTTTTTTTTTTTTTGAGTTGCAGGTAAATAACTTTTTTTAAGAATTTTTTTACTAAATGAAAGAGATTTTTTAAAATTGAGAAAATTAATGTTTTTGAAAAACAGTTAATTAATAATTGATCATAATTAATCAATAATTGATTTCTAATACTAATATGTATCTTTAACTGATTTACAGTGATCTATCATTAATTAACGGTCATTTTGTTAATTCAAAAAATTCAACTATGTAAATGAGTGTTTAAAAACTGCCAGTAATGTAAAAATCTTATATCTGCCAATTTCAAGACTTTGAGGTCTAAATAATTTATGAGAATTAAATAAATATTTATCAAGCATGTATATTTGAATGTATAAGTTCGAAAAAAAGAATAATAAACAAAATAAAAGAAAACACAAACACAAACAAACAGGAGTCAACGGCAACTGCTTGTCTAGCTTGAAGAAACGGCTTCCTGTCCTCTTTCTATGACTAGCCCACCGTTTTGAGATGATAAAGCCTTACAAGTTTTTCCCCCGCTCTTTATTGCACCATGTGTTTTAAAAAGGGAAAAGGCTATGACATGTATCCTTCTGTAACTGTGATGGAAGTCAATTTTAGAACATTTAAATTTAATCAAATAATCAAAATTTGGTTTTTTATGGTAGCTACAATGCACCTTAACATATAATATTAAGAAATTTGAAAAAAATTCAAGCAAAAAAAAAAAAAAAAACCAAACCTTTCACAACATCATCCCCATCTCCCCCTCCCGGCACAACACACCTTCCTCTACTGACCTTCCACAAGCGCCCCGTCCCTACCCCCCCGACCTTCTATGGCCTACCTCACTCCGTGTCAACCTTCCCACCTATAGACACTCTTAAGACCTACGAAATGCCCTTCTTGGCTAACGAATCCTATGGATCAATCCTTATTATAATTATTATACACCCTCAATATCTTATCCATTCAATTAATTTGAATGGCCTTATATGGAACCCTGTCTATAGGACTTGCCAAATACTCCATTTAAAAAATGGATTATTTTCATAAAATGACCCATGAATTATCTTTGTAATCTTAAGTTGATCCATGACTTTTAATTATACATGTTACACAATTTTAAACTTTTCTACTACACGAAAATCGGTGTTATATCAATAGTATGAAAAAAAATAAATTGAAATTAAATATATTCACATTACGTGAACTTTAATTAAGATTAAAATTGTACTTAAATAATTTTGATGGGAAAGTTATAATTAAATCATACTTTGTATATAAGATTATTCAGTTTTGTGTTTTTCCTGTCACCTACAATGATAGTGAAATTGCACTTTTGATATCTAGCCTATTCATTTAAATTAGATTCTGGAACTGACTTCTAGCAATGTAGATCATTATGTTGGATCTTTTACCATTTCCTCTATGATATCAATAAGTTTTCATTACGACACCAGGTCAGAAGGCACAAAGAAAGTACTAATCTTTTTTTTTTTTCCTGATCAAAATAATTCTAACCTTTTATCACCATCTAAAAATTTTAGTGAAGTAATAAATGTTAGCATTAGATGGATAGTGACGCTGCGGTGGAGACGTTAGAAGTAAATCTTTTACAATATGGAGAACCATGTAAACAGGAACAGCCACGTCATATTCAAAAATTCAAAATAACATAAAATTGCCAAAAAAAAAAATAAAGTAGAAACTATTAGCTCCAGTTTGGGGAGTTTTAGAGATTTTAAAAAATAATAATAAGTTTTGAAAAATGTGTTTTGGAAAAAAAAAAAAACCTATTTGGGATGAAAAATTGTAAAATTTTAAAAATTTATTCAGAAAAAAATTATTAATATGAATTTTATTTTGTTTCCTTTAAAATTCTATATAATTTTTTTAAAAAAATCATTACATTTGAATTGTATATATAAAGTTATTGACTTTTAAAATTTAAAATTTACTATAGACTTTAAAAATATAAATAATAAAAAATGATAGTAAGGTAAAAAAAAAAAACCAAAAAAGATTAGTTTTGATCTTTAAAATCAACCCCAAACGGCCCCTTAAGGTTAGTTTTGACATATTATTATTAATACATACTCCAACTGTGTAATTAATGCGAGACAATTTTTTGACCAATTGATGTACCGACATCAGAGAGCAATTCAAACGGCAAGAATTGACCAAACCATGGGCTGATGGGTACACGCTACGCTTAGAATGCACTTCTTCTTCTTTTTTTTTTTTTTTTCCTAAATGGATTCTAAGTGCGATACTTTAAGACAATATGATCAATCATCGGAACGTTCAATGGTATAATTGAAACTGAATTTATCATTCAAGTAAAATTAAGGATGACCTTTTTATTTTATTGATGGGTCTTTAAATGATTAAATCTCTACTACAAATGAAAATGATGGGAGACGGGATTTTTAAAGGGCAAAGTAATGCTACGTTGGAATAAGACCTTTTCTTTTAGAGTGAGAGAGGTGAGGAAATACTTTAATACATACGCAGTAATGCAATTTACAAGCTCTTCAACCTGTCCTAGAGAAAAAGATAAACATACGCTACAACAAACTTCCTGTACTTGCTCATACAACACCAAGATCTAGAGCTCTTAATAAGCCAATGGAAACCAAGAACAGAATTACAACCGCAGAAACCCCGAAAGAGATAAATAATGTAGTAGGGCCACGATGTGGAGCCAGTGTCTCCGACGACTCCGATGGGCATAACAGATTGTGCAAGGAGTCTTTATTTTTTACTCTAAACCTTAGCTTCGTAGTAGTTTCATCACGAACTTCCTGTGTTGGTTCGATCAGTTCTGTAGAGGATTCTTCAGAGAAGTCCCTGTTCTCATCTGTCAGTTCTATGGCCTTGATTGCATCAGACTTCAAAAGACGGCTCTCCTTATCCAGTTCATCAACGAAAGGACTCCGCTTTGTACCTCCTGGGGTCTGCGTAGAACATCACAGACTGTTTGATAAGCATAATGATGTAATATCCAAATTAGAACTGGCGTTAACTGATGATTATTACCTCACTAGAAGACGATTGCGCTTCATCTTCTGCTTCACTGTTGTCTTGATCTTCCAGAGAGTCCTGATGATCAAAATCATGTGAATAAATCAGAGTGAGTATTTGAAGATTGATTTCCCTAGAGATTCTAGTTTTGCAAAACCTAGTAATCCTTACCTCTGTTTCAGTAGATCGCAGTTCATCTTCATCTTCATTTTCCTCGTTCTTTTGGTTCGCATCTTTGTCATTGTCATTGTCAAATGATCGAGGTGCAGTCTCCATCTGAAGGCGGATTCTTCTTGGAGCACTGCCTTGTGGTGGGAGACTGTTGGAACTTGATTGTGGACGAGGTTGACGGGGTCTAATCTGGATTCCAGTCCCAGCTGCAAGATGGCCGCTAGAATACTCTTCCTCCTGTCCATCAACAGTGGGACTTTGCTTTGTAACTTCGCTGACCTGCAGGGGACATTTGAAGAGTCAAACATCGCTAAAACCAAATCATCACAATCCCAAAGAATAGCTTCACCTAATGAACCTACCCCAGTAGTAGATGACTGTACTTCTTCTTCTTCATAGCTTTGGTTTGAATCTCTCACACTGCCATTTGCAGTTGACCCAGGCGATATATCCATCTGTAAACGAAGTCTTCTTGGAGCATTGCCTTGACTTATAAAATTATCAGGAATCGGCCGTTGATGCTGACGAGACCTAATCTTAATTCCAGTTCCACCGTCTTGACCATGGTAGTCAAGTGGAAAGTTCATACTCGTGGAATCTTCCAAATTATTCGACACGGCATGATTTGATGCCGCAGCATACTGACCACCAGCAGAAACTTGTCCAACCATATTATACCCAGGTTGACCCATATTTCCCATGCTAAATTCTTGATTTGCGTATGGGGCTTCAACTTGAGAAGGTCCAGATAAAGCTTGAGTCTGCAACACTTCTTTGGCATCCATTTGCTCAGTATACCATGCAGAAGCTACAGTTTCCATGCCATGCTACCATAGAACGAAAAGAAAAGATTATCATGCAGTACTTGAAGCGAACAAACTATTAGTCAACCTTGTGAAATAAAGTTGCAATATTTGTAAAATTGTGAAATCTTTTTGCAAACCACAAGTGACAAATTCTTTATGACAAGTACTACTCATGTTGGCTTACTAGTAACTAGGGAATATATTTTTACACCTACCTCGACCGTTTGAGGCACCATGTAGCTGCATGGAACATTGAATAAGCTTCGTGGTGGTATATTCTGCGATGATTGCATCAAATTAGACAAATGGCTATCCTTCTCCATGACTAATTTCTTCTGATAGATTGACTCTCCGCATGAACTCTCATCTGGGTTCTGGAGGACATCATCCAACAAGTCTGAGATAGATATATCTTGTTCACCAGTGCCATCCATAAAATGAAATCCGTTGATATCATTGCCAAAATCAGAAGGTGAACCAACGTAAAGCAATGGTGGTCCTGAGTCAATCAGCGGCTGCAACTGGGAGAAAGGTGTATAATCAATTTGATCATAGGCAGGGTCATACAGTTTTGAATTCTCTTCCATCTGCATGGGCACCTATCAAGAAGACAAACATTGGTGGTTGAGGTTTTCATAATTATAGCGTAAAGACTGATGGCATGAGAAGCAAATAATCTCACCCCTTGAGGAATTTCCAGATCTGTTGCACGATCTTCCACGTCAGAGGCCACATTACTATTGGAGCCACTTTCAACGGGTCCCGGAGCACTAAGGGTCATGGTGTCCAACTTGTCAGTTGACCACCTGTTTGCAACTTCTGGCTCCTCTCCAACCGGCATATCTGATGTTGCAGTTTCTTGAAGCAGATCCGACGAGGTGTCATCAGGAGAATACTTAATTACTGTGGGAGATGATCCAGTTTGGTTTGGAGCATCAGATTTCTCCTCTGGTTTCCGGAATAAGCGACAAAGAACAAATGGCTCCTGCACCATGTTGAAACTGAAGCCATTAAATTGGATAAAAATTCACATAATGATACAACAACCCTAGCTGTGAACATACAGCAATTATAAAGCAAATAATCAAATAACAGCTATAAAATCTAGCCATGGCCAAAACTAAATATACCCTCCTCCAAAATCTATTAGCAAAGGACAAAGTGAAGCTTGAACCCATAATTATACAAACTTTATGGAAATACCATCCACGTTAACTATGAACCTATATAAATTATACAACCAATCACCAATGATCAGATTCAAAAGTTTCGTCATAACGCAGAACTGAAAAACCAGACGAGAGTTCTTATGGTTTGGACTTTCTTGGCATGGCACAATAGTCCTCTTCTCCTCTTTAATGAGACAAGTTTGGATGTCAAATCCACTAGAAAACAACAAGTGGTGCTTTTTGCCACACTCACAAATATCTATAATAATTAGGGTCTTGAAGCTCTACAAAAAAATGAATGAACTTGAACAACACTGAATTACTGCAAATAAAGCATGAAAAAGGGAAGCTCCTATCAAGCATTCAAACAAGAAAATATCAATGGAAACAAAGAAAGGAAAAAGCTTAGAACTGTGATTACCTGGCCAGGGCCAGTTCCATCAAGGTCCTTCAGCGTGGGGCGATACTCGTGCATGATCCAGTAGGTGCGCTCACCCTTGGGAGCACGCCCTCTGTAGAAGACAAGGGTTTTCTTCATACCAATCAGGCCATTGGGATTGGTATCTGACCTGTAGCTGCGAGACTTGATCGTCCGATCCTTGCCCGTGGCCTTCCAGTAGCCGGAATCCGTGGCCCGATTTGACCGCTGACCATTTGGGTACTTCCGGTCCCGTGGACAGAAGAAGAACCACTCCGGATCATCCGTCTTTATCACCGATAACCCTGCAAGTCAACCGATCCCCAAAATTATCATCTTCCTCCAAAGACTATATTGTCACCGTCGTTTTTCTTTCTCTCTTCTAGTTAACAAAACCTCATAAACCTCAAACAAACTTCATCATACATATAAAAATTAGTTTTTCTCCTGAAAAACCTATATTCTCCTAATTTTCCTAAAAAAACAGGAAGAAGAAATTTAATTAACCAAGAGCTAAAACCTTACAGGGCACGATACTCACACTCAGTTACTGATAAAGAGAGAGGAGAAGGAAAATAAAAATAAAAAAACTAAGCCGCTCCAAATTTTTTAAGATAAGATACGAAAATAACCCAGATTATGGCGAATCTCGTGAGTGATGTGAGCAGAAGAATAATTCGCAAATCATTTCAGCTAAGGAATAAAGGAAGAAGAAAAAAAAAAAAAGAAAACCAAAACTACCCAATCAAAAGAATCACATACCTTCAATTCGCCATTTTTAGAATACTACTAACCAAATCAAGCAAATCCACACACACACACACACACATATATATAGTATGTACATATACATAAGCTATTAAGAAGAGAGAAGAGAAGAGAGAGCATACGAGGCAAATCCCAGGGCTCCCATTTGCAGACGTCGATCTCCGGGATGACGCGGACATCGGCGTTACGGCCGTTGATCTTGAGCCTGAGATAGTGGTCTATCAGCTCCTCGTCCGTTGGCCGGAACCGGAACCCTAACGGCAGTGACTCCAACGACACCGTTCCCATCTCCTCCGATCACCACCAAAACTTCTTTTTCCTTCTCTCTCTCTCTCTCTCTCTCTCTACTTTTCTTTCGAAGCTTTTTTCTTTCTTTCTTTCCTTTTTTTTTTTTTTGGGCACTTTCAGACTCTTTAAATCCTTTCACTCGGTTGATCGATCGTTCGTCGTTGTGAGTGTCTCAGATCATGTTGTGTTGTGTCGTGTGCGTGCGTGTGTTTGCATTTTTTTTTTTTTTTTTTTTTTTGCTCAGTTTAGAAAGCGTGTCTGGAACGTGGACTTTTTTTTAGTTTTTAGTATTGTTGTCGGACGATGGTTGGTTGGCTTGCTGTTACTATATGCTCGTACGTACTGTATAATTACCCGGTTCCTTTTCCTGTAAGTTTTCTCCTGCATTTCGCGTTGCTTTTGAGCCTCCCTACTTCCCACCATTGGCTAGTCTTTCTTTTTTTTTTTTTTCTTTCCTTGTTTATTTTTATTTTCGGCCATTGTTGGGCGCACTAAGCTTTGTCGGCTGTTTTCAGCGCTTCGCTTCCTTTCCTCACGAACCAAATCATATGAGTGATACCATTAACACATTAACGAGAGGACTGAAAATTTTTTTTGAAGGATTGAAAAAGAAAAGAAATCTCATTTTTAAAATGAGAAAATGGCGAAAAAAATTAGAAACAAACATTTTCTTTTATAAAAATTTTTCTTTCTGAAATCGAACGTGTCATCTAAATAAAATTTAAGAATGATTAAGATGTTACATTACTTGTTTGAAAATAGTAGCTGTTTATAAGATTTTCAATAAATATTTTTATCACCATTATTTTTTTTAATAATATGTAAAAAGATATATTATGGCTGGTCATTATATTTCTTAACTTATCCTCTTTTTTTTTGTTATAATTTCACATCAATTTTTGTGAAATGCAATTTCATGTGTGAAAATGAGAGGTATTTTTAAAAAAATATATAAATAATTAATATTAAATTAGAAAAAAGATTATAATATCAAATAAAATATATATAATAATTAAACTGTAAAATATAACGTGTAATTGACAAAATATGTAATTGTAGATTTGTTCTTCTAAAAAACCACACACACACACACACAAAACAAAACGCATTTTTTCGTGTTTGTTTGACAATAAAAAACAACGAAACCATTCTGGGGGTGGCATTTTTAAACGTTTTTCCATAATTTTTGTTTTAGGAAAGTAATGTAATGATAAGAAAGAGAACTTTTTTAGAGAACAAATATCCTAAGATGTGTTTTTATAAATCGTTAAAATTTTGAGTGTGATAATAAAATTTTCAAATAAGAGGTTATTTGGCTCCAAAAAGGCTAATTCGATAACAATAATATTTGTTTTCCTTTTTACTTTTTCTTTGTTTTTCCCGGAGAAATGATAAATTAAGGGCAATCCGTTAAAACAACATTAATAACATATGGGAGTGATTTATTTTAGGAAAAAGAGGTCTCTAAACAGAAAAATACAAATTTCGAAAGTGAGTAGATTTGTTATATCATTGACATGTATTGTTTAAAAAATTATTACGTCAATTAAAATTAGAAAATTGTATTAAACCATAAATAAATGATAATTTATCGTTATATAAATTGATATAAGGTAAAATATAATCCGAGTTGATGTGTTTATCACTAATATTTTTGGAAATATAAGAGCATTTGCCACCATCTATGACCTAACTTTAACGATGTGTGGAATTGCACGTTATAGAATCAAAACATTATGTAAGAGTAAAAAGTAACATAATTAATTAAAATTTGATAGTTCAATCCAGCAGAAAAAGGAAAAAAGTTAACAAGAGAAGTACGCTAAGCCCCTAATCTTAATGTTCTTTTTTTCATTCCCCTAATTTATAAACCATGGCTTGCTAATGAATCACTTTCTTTTTTGTAATTTCATTTGGCTCGAGGACAAAGCTCCATAAAATATTATGCGTCTTAAAGCATTAACTCTCGTGCTACTGCAATGCCAACAAGTCCTTTCTTTATATTAATATAATAATAATAATAATAATAATAATAATAATTAGTTATAATAATATCAGAAAGCATGCAAAGGCACAATTATAATGATTTATTTTTAAAAAAGAAAATACTATATAATTTTACTTTTAATCAAAACTTAGGGTTCGTTTAGGGTGTTAATTAGAGACAGAATTTTAAAGATTGATTTAAAAACATGTGTTTGGGGATGTGTGAATTGAAAAAGAATTGTAAGGTAGAAAATTGTGTAAAAATTTAAATTTTTCTAAAAAAATATAAAATATGAATCTTATTTCATACATCTTTTTTTTTTTTTGGTATGATTTAAAAATAAAAACATTTCTTTTCAACTTAAAATAAGAAAATTATGAATTTTTGAAATTTGAGTTTTTTTGTTTTAAAATAATAAAGAGAAAAAAATAAGATCATCGAGGCTTGCTCTTTTTTTTTTTTTTTAAGTTTATATGTATAAACCTTATTCATCGAGGCAAATAGAAGCAAATAGAAGTACTCCGTTCTGTTTAGGAAATAAAAAAAAGGTACAACATACAAATATTGTTTTAGGTGGTTGTGGTTTTACATCCAAAAAGGTCCCGAGTGCTTTTTTAAAAATAACCTAATGTAAAAGTCCTTTTAGATTTTTATTTAGATAATAATATTTCTATTTTACAAATTTTGTCTAACAAAATAACTTCAACGTAGCATGATTTTTCTAGTCTATCTTGCTTGGCACTTGATGTAAAAGTCATTCCGCTAATTTCACTTCTCAAAATTGTCAATTAACATATTCCTACTGAAAGGATATCATATACCATGTATTTATATATACAATATAGTTTAAATCTATAATTCCACACTCTATCAATTCTATATTATTTTTCATAATTTAATTATTATGTTTATTTTATTTACTATTATCATATTTCTTCTAATTTAATATTAATTATTTATTTAATTTATAAAAAAGCTTTTTATATTCACATATAAAATGTAATTTTATAAAAATTATAAAGAAATAGGTAGTGTAATCTTGAAAGAGAGCATAGGAGTATTGGTGAAGTGTGCAAAAAGCGAAGTAAAGTTAGGTCACAAATATTATAATACGCGACCGACTGAAGCACTTTTGTGAAAAAGAAAAGGCTATAGCTATACTCCTATAGTAGTAGTATACAAATATATATTCTCCAACCACGTGATTCAATCGCCACCACACAGAAAGCAAAAGCCGTGGTTTCCACTTTCTACTTTCCAAACCCTTTAAACGACTCCATTCCAGTTCAATTTTCACCAAAACACTAAATACTTGCTCCAAACCCTACCTTTCCTGCTTGCCAAACACAAATTTATCAATCCATCAATACCAGCCACATCATCAAACCATCAATTATTGATCCACAATCATATCGATTCAAAAGAAGATGTCATATCTAGACAACTTTATTACGAAATCGTATACATCTTAAAGTAAAACACTAATAATAAATCGTTTGTCGAGACTGATTTGAATCCAAAATTTTTAACTGACTGACCGATAACATTTAAAAAAAAAAAATCATGGCTTATTTTTTAGGAAGAATGAGCTGCACGTTTACGAACTTATTCTTCACAGTGCCACTAGGTCCACCCCAACAACGCAAAGATGAGGCTTTTGAAGTTTAGTTGAGGACAACTTATATCAGTCTAAATTGATATTCTACGACTCAACTCTAATATCAATCATTTTTTGAATGATGTAGTTTGAAAACAACTATCATTTTTCATTTTATAAAAAATAAAAAGGAAGAAGAACAAAAGAAAGAAAAATTTTACTATCCTTTGAATCTGGAGTTCTTGATTGAATACATTAAAAACATCTCGCACCCGCTATGCACCAATCGAGAAGAAAGAAAGAAATTAAACAATTTTACGATCCTTTGAAACTGAAGTTCATGACTCAATACAATAAAAACATCTCACACCCGCTAAACACTGATTGAGAAGAAAGAAAGAAAGAGGGAAATCTCACACATTATGCATAACAAGCTAAATCCTATCCATATCCCAACGACCTACTCCGTCTCCTCCTTCCTCTTAAAAATAAATGAATAAATAAATAATCAACCTACTCCTTTTAAATAAATAAATAAAAATGAATAAAAAAGGCTATTTATTTATAAAATCCTTTTTTTTTCCTCATTTTATTTTTCTACATCCTGCGTGTGGAATAAAGAAAAAGCAAAAAAGCTTGACACTCTTGTTTCTCTCGTCAGATTTTGATTGGGATTGCTTTTTTCCTTTGTGTGCCACACCATTTTGTCTCAGCATAAGTATCAAAAAAGCCCACCATAATATCGAGTTCCTTCAATCCTTGTTACATGCATTTAGTCATCCTCATCAAAACAACACCCACATAATAATATTTGAATACCACACGCAGAAAATACTATTATGTGAGCAGGGTCAGGATCCTATCCTCAAATAGTGCTGAACGGGAGCGTGAAGACAAACATCCCCACCAATCACCACCTTTTTTCAGAGGAAAAATTTTGCTTTTATGTGAGCTTATGGTGCAAAATATGACCACAGAGCTATCACTAATTAAACAAATAATAATATGCAAAATTACATCCGTTCTGAGAAATTCCGAGTGATGATGGTTCTCCAAGACAAAGCACAACATGTTTATGTACAATCAAATAACAACCAAAGACAGAGGATGTAGAGAGCTAATCTTAAATAAACTCCAAATGCATTGATCAAATTAGTTGTTTTTAGTTTATCGAAATGTGGTCATTGGGAAACTATGAATTGTGCCGTATACATATAAGTAAAGAAACGCTTTACACACTTTCAAAACAAATTACAATAAAAAAGTGTTTTTTTAAGTTTAACATCTAATTATGTGCAGGTTTACCTATAGAGCAGGTTGGTAACCGAGATTGACATTTGTTTCTACCCTTTGCACCACTCTCCTCATGCTCCACTCGTGACAGAACTCCAAGGCAAGTCGTAGGGCGGTTCCAAGACCAAGCACCACAATAACACCTGCACAATGTTTCCCACACATTGTACCATTTAACATCATCGAGCATGTTGGTCATTTGGCAAAACTCCAACTGGATTAAAACAAACATACCGATGATAATGTTAACCGGTAGGGCAGAGACACCAAGAGTGATTGATACAAGGATGTCCAATAACAAGCCACCAAGAAGGATAGAAAATGCCACCCAAAGTGGGCTAATACAACCCTGTTTCATAGATCATTGCAGGAAAAATCAGAGAGTTAAATACCATTCTCATGAATATGAGATGATCCCAGCAGATCAATGAGCAAACTTCCTTACCCTTTCATGATTCTGTGACTGAGCGGTTGGGTCAATCCTCCAAACCCAATAATTTGTCTGCTCCAATGAACATATTACAGAATCAAAACTACACGTGCAAATGAGATATTCAAATATTCTTTTAAAATAAAACAACATAAAATTTAGGAATGCATTTCCCAAGTTTCCTTAATAATGCTCGACTCCTTGTAAGTGTTTAATTTAGCCATCTCTCTCTCCCCCTCTCTTTTTCCCTTCTAAGAATTTGTCTTTAAATGGTTAATTTTTCCACTTCAGAAAACTGCTACATGATCAAACATGATTTTTTAGCCGACTTTTTGCAGATATCAAAATATGAATTTCAGAACCTTAGAAGTCTTTGCACCAAAAGTTATGAAGGACATACAGTTGGTTGCGACTCTGGCGGTGAAACATTCGTCGCTACCTCTCTGCATAGCATGTTTAATTAGCATTACAGTATGTAGCTTCACAACTGAAATAACTTGGAAGATAACAGATTTGGGTGAACGAATTACTGGCATATCTCGCATTTGTTTGATCCTCTTGTACGAAACCAAGTGTCTATGCATGATCGGTGAGCCCTCGCAAGGGCACCTCGACAGTGACATCCAAGATCGATGAGTATTTCTTCTTTTTCCTGCTGACAAACTCTGAGGAACCATATATCTCATGTAAAGATTCTAGCTCCATTTAAACTTTAAAGAATCAACTAAACATACCAAGTTCATGGCAAACATAAGGGAAAGAAGGAAACAAAATGAAATGTACATATGTTGGGGGTTTTTACTTTTTAATATGCGGACAAAACCAATAAAGTACAAAGTGAAGATGTGACTAATATCTCAAAAGAAAACAAATGCATAGTTCATATATTCTCATTCTAGGACTATAGTTTTGAGGATCAGCCACTTTATCAAATTCCCTTCTAGCTTTAGTCTTGGTGCGAACATACGAGTCCGCCTACGGTACGACAAGTCAAATCCGGTTGTACAGTGCAATGGTTTTTTTTAAGCGTTGGATGATGATGGTTCATACTGATTCGGACAATTAAATCTTTTTCATTGTTGGACCTCACATTATAAAAATAACTCAAATTTCAACTGCACATACTATTTTTTTCCATCATCGCATAACAAATTATCTACACAGCATGACCAGAAAAAGGCCGGTCATACCGTAGTTCTGGCCAGTCAAATAAGTTAGAAAGACTTTCATATATGCTTTTCTGACCATCTTGTCAGAATTTTTCTACCCAAGGTAAAAATCTATGTTCACTTTTATCATTTCAGTCATATAGCACACTTTACAAATTGGTTGAACTCCAAATGGGTTGCTCTTAATTTAATCGCTGCATATAACTCTCCCTTCCAAACCAAATCAGAAGCACATAAAAACCAAAACCCATTTGGATCCTAAGCTCATAAGTGCAAAATAATCCTTAAAATTTCTGTCCAAAGCTTAACATCATACAGAAGCTAAAGTTAGCAAAAAGGGAAAAAAAATTTTGAAAATATAATTGTTTTTATGCATAAAATCTGTACAAAGCTAGAATCGGGTTTTACCTGCATTCTTCATCAAAACTGTTGGTTCTTGACAAGAAGGTCTTTTTAGGTGAAGACAAGTTGGCAATGGAATCTGCTATCTCGGAAACAACAATGGTCACTTGGCCCTGATGATTAACGTCACTCAATTCACTCACACTCAAATTTCTTTGCCTCTCCAAATCATCACCGCCATTCGGCATCTCAATTCTGTCTATTAATCTGTACACAAAATTACACACACACACATATATATATTGCGCTTTGAATTCTCAGACCCTCAAATTCAAGGGGTTGAGGGGGGGGGGGGGGGGGGGGGGGGGGGGGGGTGAAGAAAAAAAAAATCCAAAAAATGAATAAGGGGGAGAAGACTTGGGAGTACAGAAAAGAGTTACTTGTTTTCCCAAAATCCAATTATTCTAAAAATGGAAAAAAAATTAAAAGTAAAGAAAAGTAAAGAAAATAAAAGAAAATCCCGTGAATTTGGGGAGTTTACAAATACCCAAATAAAGCAAGAAGGAAAAAATAATAATTAAATAAATAAAAATAAAAGTGTTTTTTATTTTTTTTTTTTTGGGTTCAAAGTAAAGTACCTGAACAAGGGAAAGAAAGCTGTTCTACAGAAATGTAGCCTAATAATTTGGTGTTTTGGTTATTAACCCATAAGAAGAAGAAAAAAAAAAGGGGGGGGGGGGGGGGGGGGGGGGAGGGATAGGAAAGAAGAAGAAAATGAAGAAAATGGGATTTGGGTTTTTTTATTTCTTTTTTATTTTTCTTTGCTTTTTGTGAGTTTATTTTGTAACCTGTGGTTGCATTTGGTAAGAATTTCTTTGAAAATGAGAAAAAGAAAATATCTCTCAACCATATTTGTGTGTGTGTGTGTGTGTGTAGAATTCATATTCTATATCTAAACCTTTTCATCTCAAATGATGTTTAATCTCATCGGATAAAAAATAAATAAAATAATAAATATAATTTTTTTTATGTGATAACATGATTTAAATATTTAGATATGATTTAAATGAAAAATTTTTGACAGAAAATATAAGTGTGTGTTTTCTTTTTTGGGGTATCATATTACCAGGCAATGAGGCAAAGGCAAATAATGATTTTGTGTTATCTCTAAGTGGGTTTGGTTAGTTAATTGTTTGCTGAACAATTGTTAATTAATTTGTAATTTGTAATTAGTGTTTGCTTTTATTTTGCGATGGATTGAAGCAACAGGCTAAAAAATTTTCAGTTATAAACACCCGTCACCACAGGACTGCCCGACCAACTACGGATTTCCATTAAGTCCACACAATTTTAGACACCTTTACACTTGCCTGGTATTTTGTGAGGTCCTAACTCTACGCCGGCAGGTGAGAATTGTTTTTTTAATCCTTATATTTTTTAAAGATAGGATTTATGATTACATATTAAAATTTTTCAAATATAAAATTATTCATTATTAATGATCAGACTATTAAAAATAATTAATCAAACTATTAATCAAGTATAAAATTATTTTATTAATAGCTTTGTAAGTTATCTTATCAATAGTACAATTGTGTAAGTTTTTTGAACGTTATATCTTGCTAATTACATAAAATGAAATACAATATAAAATTGATAGTAAATCTAATAATTAAAAAGCAGATTCCTTTTTATAACTTACTTTAAAATTCTTCTTTCTTATAAACTTTGCTATGGAGTATGAATACATATCAGTTTTTGTTTTGAATCACTGTCTTTGTAAAAAAAAAAAAAAATTTTATTTTACTTAACTGTTTTTGTTGAATTTATTATGATTTCAATTAAGCCAATATTCATTTAAAAAAAATGAAGTCAATATTCAGAAATGTAGGCTATCATTAAAATACCTTGCAATAAAGAAATGGAAATGCTTAATAGTTAAAATTTTTGAGTGCTTCTAGTTCTGTAAGAATGTTGTTGTTGTTGATTTTTTTTTTCTTTTTTTTTTTTTTTTTACAATTATTAGTTGGTGAACATGCATAAAATAGACAAACAAAACAAAGGAAAAAGAAAAAAATGTTTGTCACATAATAAATGTTGGGTGCTTTTTACGATTTTAAATATAAAGCATAGATTATTTTATTATTTAAAAAAAAATTTCACCTATTTGTTGACTTTTTAAGCCATTAAAAGAAATGTAATTATAAATATACTTTAACAAGAACTTCACAACTCATTTAACTTTAAACAGGAGTTTATCCCTCCTTCAAATTCGAAAATAAGTAAATAAATAAATAAAGAGTTTGTTGTTATCAGAGGGGCTAATCAATGTGTTTCACTAAGAAGTTGAATAATGTTGAAGGTAAGTGCGCTTTCAGAACGGACGCACCTACTGCTTTTACGAGAGGCTGATTTTTAACCAAATTGTTTCTCTTTTCTCTACTTTTAAATAGAATTTAGACCAGGAAAACAAAGGGTCCGTTTGGGGGTCAAAACCCATGTATCAAAAACTTTTTTTTTCATTATTTTTTACTATTTATATTTTTAAAATATTACGTAATAAATTTTAAATTTTAAAAATTCATAATTATACAAATCTAAATGAGATTTTTTTATAAATTGTATAAAATTGAAAAAAAAAACAAAATAATATTCATATTGATATATATTTTTTATATTTTATATTTTTTTATTTTAAACAGTTTTTTTTCTAAATATTTTTGAAAATAATATTTTTTTAATAAAAAACAATCTTTAAACATTAATTGGGCGTTTGGGACACAAATTTTTTTAACATTATATTTAAATGCAATGTAATTTTCTTCCAAATACAAAAACATTTCATTCAAATACCAATCACATCACATTTTAAATCCAACACAATCACTATTTATTATTTTATTTTTTTATTACTTTTATTAATTATATCACATATTCTCTCTCCTTCTTTTTTTTTCTCTCTACTTTTACCCATCACATCACATATTTATTATTAAAATACAATTCAAATATTTTTCCTCCAAATACACATTGCATTCAAATGCAATGCTAATGCTTTTCTTCCAAATACAAATTACATTCAATACATTACATTCAAACGTAATGTAAATGCAATGCGTATCCCAAAATCTAAACAAACCTTAAAGACCGACAGTAATGTAATAATATGTTTTTGACAAAGGATAACGTCCTTCATGAGCTAAAAAATATATAAATAAATAAGAAAAGGAAACGTCACTTCTTTGGTCCCTCCTCTATCAAATCGTGATAGCCACGACTATAAACAGAAAAATGTGTTTCCAATTTCCACTGACAAATGTGTCCTTCTCAATCAAGATTCGAGAATAAACGACCACATAAATCCTCTAGAAGGTATTTCAGAGGGGAAAAAAAAAAAAAGTGCTAGAAACATCCTACAACCTCAATTTTCTATACCGATGGACGTGATAAACAATTGTTGTGTTTTTATTAATAGGTGTTATTAAAAGGATATTACATCAATAATAATAATAATAATAATAATAATAATAATAAATGCTTCTATTCATAAAACAATAACAATTTATTTTTGCATAAGTTAGTATAACAAATTTAATATTCACATTAATGTTCCTAACACAATTTTTAAAAAAAATTATTTCAAGTAAGGGATGTGGACAAGAAAGTTCGAAAATTTTAAAATAAAGAGAGTGAGAAAAGCCGAAAATGCACATAAATGTGTAGAACACAACTAACAGGCCATTTGATAAACACATTGCGTTTAAATAATATTATTTTTTGAGTGTTGTATTTAGTTGAAAAGTATTTGTTTTGTATTTGAATAAAAATTTGTATTTGGATGAAAAGTATTTTAGAATTGAAAAGCTGATATGATTGGTAAAAATAGAGATAAATAGTTATAGTTAAAAAGTTGATGTGATTGTTTTAAAAAACTTTTGAATAGTAATAGTTTTCGTAGCACTATTAAAAATGGTTGTATTTAAATGTAAAACTTTACGTTTGGTGTAAAATTAGTTTTCGTAACACCAAAAAAATTTTACCAAACGTGCTCTAAAACTATTTCATTAAAAAAAAAAAGAGTATTGAAATAATGCGGAAAATCATTTTGGTACTCTAAACCTCAAACTTTCAATTTTTACAAACCATAAATTATATAAACAAGTAGCAATTGAGATCCAATAGTTAATATATGCTATTAAAATTGATAGATTGAAACACGAGATTTTAACTAAAGGAACAAAGCTCATCACTTTTCAAATCAAATAATGTTTAAATCTCGTGTCAAAAACCGTCAATTTGATAACAGTAGTTAGATATTTGATCACAACTACTATTGATTTTAAAATTTAAGGTGCAATTTATTTAAATTAAAAATTTAGGGTGTGTTATGCAAAAAACTAAAAGAAAGGGGTACAACAATGCAATTTACTATATAAAAAAAAAGACTATATTTAGTAGGAACGACAGAAAAATGAAAGGAATAAGTGATATATTACTAGGGTGAGGAAGATAAGGAAGGAAGGAGAGATCATATCCTTCGTGATATTTGTTATGGCAACAGAAAAAGAAAGCAAAAATCATATCTCTTATTTGATATAAAGATGCAAGGGACAGGAAAAAATAATTTTTATTTGTAAATTAACAATTTTACCTTTTATTAATGTACTTATTATCTTTTTATTATTTTTTCAACCAAGAAAAAAAATTATCATTAATGAGGGTACTATTATAATTTTAATCTATAATTAATAAATCAAATTAATTCTCTCTAAAAATCTCTCCAATTTAAAAAGATTAAAATTATGATCTTAACTCCCTCCTCTAATTAATTCCTTCCTTCCTTCCTTCCTTCCCTCTTACAAAACAATCATAATTATCATAATTTTTTCACAAATCCCCCTATCAGTTTCTTTCATTCCACTTTTCTCTCATATCAAACATAACCTAAAAATTACTAAAATTTAACATATAATACATCCATTTAACGCTGCATTAAAGATACTCTAATTGACCTATTAAGATTTAACACTAAAACATCTATTTAGCACTCCATTAAAAAAATGTTCAAAGTAACAAATTAGCATTGTGACACCCAACTCTTTTAATGGTACATGACTAGGAATAAAGTTACATAAAACTATTAATGCTCCATTAAATTTTTCCAAATAAACAATTAAAAATATAACACCCTACTCTTTCTATGGTGCATGACTAGGACAAAAGTTACATAAAACTATTATTAATTTGGATAATTTAGCCTCTGTTTGATTTATCGGTTATATATGAAAATTTTATATTGGAATTGGTTGATTTTTTAAAAATTAGTTATAATTTTTATCGACTTTTTAAAATTAGACAAAAACTGATAATGAAATTTTGAGTTAAAAATAGTACACCAAACAAAACCTTAATCCTATATCATATCCAATACTGAATGGTATCGACACTGTCTTGAATGTGAATTTCAATTATTATGAATATAAACTCGTACAAAAAGAAATATAAATATGAAAATGTTAAAAAAAAAAACCTACAAATACGAATTCTTTATATTTACATTTTTTTAATGCATAAATTCATATTTTCTTTAATATACCGGATATAATTTGATATCAGATATGAGACTTTGTGTGTGTGTATATATATATATATATATTTTTTTTTTTTTTTGTGTCACAGAAGATCCACAGCAGAATCAAGAAAAACAGCGTACCAAGCACAAGAAGCATCAAATCCGGTATGGACCAAGTTGAACACATCGTCAAGCAATCCCTCACACTTTTCCTCTTTTTGTCTATTTGCTCAGAATCCCTTGTGTCTTTTCTAAGTACTTTTTTTATTTAAATCTTTAGCTCCAAACATACTTATTGTATCCTTGGATTGTCGAATAAGGCATCACTTTATTCCCTCCAAAATAGAATGCCCGTTTTTGCCCTGGCCAACTCCTTATATTATTATCTCTTATCATTCATCCATTCCATAGCAAACACAAAAACAAAGACAAACTTCTCAATTGTTCATTTTTCTTCTCTGGATTTTTTCACTCAAAAACATGCCGGTCGCCGAGTCAGTTAAGCCGAGCGAATCATCCTCCGACGGAGAGAGGCGTAAACACGTCAACCGCGAAGTCAGAGACATGGTCTCGGCCATAACTCATCGCCTGACCAACATTCACAAGTCAGGCTCTCTCCAAGCTGGCCAAGAGGATTTTGACGAGGATGACGATGGCACGAGGATCATAACCCTCGCCGGTACAAACACGGGGGCCACACTCCGAGGTGAGGTGGACGACAAGTGCTCGGAGCTCAATGGGGACGAAGAGGTGCTTGGAAAATCCGACTCCTTGAGGACCTACGTCAACAGCAACTTCCAAGCAGTCAACAACTCCATCATGATGGGAGGGAGCTACAACACCAACGATCCTGGCGTCCATGTTGAGATCTCCGACTTTGTTGACCCTGTTAAGGAGTCCAAGGCTGAGAAAAAGAAGGGAAAGAAGGGAAAGAAGATCAAGGAATCCCACGGAAGTGACAAAACATCTGAATCGGAGAGCTCCGATTAAGAAGGGAGTGCATGGAGGGTGAGTTCCAAGTTATCTATAAATATAGTTACATGTGGTACTTAGCCACAATGAGAATGATCAATAATAAAATCTTATTATGGCTAGAATATATATGTGCGGCTTGAGTTTGAGGCTTGAGATGTGAACTAGATGAGGGTAAATGCTTCTACCCCAGAATAAATTGCCTGTGTTTGAGTTGTGATATAGATACTTAAAAATATAAAGCAAGAAAAAGAGTTGTGTTACTGTACTGCTTGTGAGTCGAGCAATAAATTTGCTAAAAGCTCTTGTACCCTTTTTGTTTGAGAGAATAAATATTCTTCTTAATTCTTGTCTTAGATCATTGGAGTTAAATGGGTTGTAACTTATAAGAAAACCAGCAGGGCAAAAATGCAAAGAATCTTAGGCTATGTTTGGTAGGAAGGAGTGGTACATCACTTAGGTAAGGGAGATGAAGAAGGAGAGAGATTTTTTCCTTCATGATATTTAGTATGAAAAGAGAGAAAAAAAACAAAAATCATCTCTCTTGTTAGGGAAAAGAAAAAATAGATTTTATTTATAAAAAAAAAACAACTTTATCTTTATTAATTTACTTGTTAGTTTCTCATAATTCCTTCAACCAATCAAAGAATCTTAGCCTTTAATGAAGATACTATTATAATTGTAATTCATAATAATAAGGTAAATTAATTCACTTCAAAAATCTTTCCAATTTATCTTTTAAAAAATTGAGAATCCCTTTGGTAATCCCTCCCTTCCTCCGTTCCGTCCTACTAAATAACCATAATTGTAATAATTTTTTCACAAATCCCTCCACCCCTTTCTTTCCTTTTCACTTTTCTCTCCCACCAAATATATAGCCTTAGTTCCATGCTCATGGGAAGAAAAAACAAGCAGAAATGTTCTCTTCTTGAGCTGCACGTTCACATTCTCTTTCAAAGTGAAGTTGGCGAGGCGTAAATAAGTTTGACAACCTGGTACATTCAAATGGGACAAACTTGTAGCAATAATCTTCTTTAGTTTGGTGCTGCATAATTTGTCGACCTAAGACCCAGATTAGAAATTGCGACTACCATAATAAATAACATTTGTACACTATTAAATCATGCAAATATCAAGATTTTGAAACATTTGAGTATATATAATTTTAATATATAAACTAGTTACTTCTAGTTGATAAAAAATTATTTACATAATAAATATACTATTTACCTTAAATGTTTCAAAAAACCTACAATTTACTTCAATTATTCACAATAAAAATGTTATTTACTTATTTCACCCTTCATTACTCTGCCCAGTGTGTGGTGCATATAAACACATTAATGTATAAACTAGTTGACAAATCGTTTGGAAAGTGATAAACTATCATCAATCATGGAATTCTCTACATCGCAAGATCTTAGATTACCACACAAATATGACAAATTTATCAATGCGGTGCATTTAGTCTTAACATGTAGGAAAATTGTTCTAAGATTTTACTATTTACAAAGGAGCACTAAATCGCAGAAAATAAGCCAAGGCATCAAAGTCTCTGAATTCATACAAAAAAAAAAAAGCCGCTCAAAAGGGATGGAGAATCTACAGCATTTGCATTATGGCATTAGAAATCAATTTAATAAACAGAGGTCACCTATAGCCCCCTCTGGATCTGTTGTCGGTGTTTTGGGTATATATAATTTTGTATACCTTGCAAAACAGCTGAGAAATCTGTTTGTCCACATTGGCTGAAAATATCAAGAGAGAAACTTGAATAGAATCCCATATCAATTATTTGACTTTTAAATTATTTTGTGAGTGCACGTGCTTGCGGGAGATAGGTGGATAGAGATTAACAACGCGAGAAACGATTTCTCAGAAGGGATTAAGCAGCAACAGTTTGTGAATCATCTGAAAACCACCTCTGCAATCACAAGCCAACTACATGGAGGGATTTCCACATACAAGCTAGTAGGGTAAGGCCTAAGAAAATTGTATTTTTAGAACTAAAATCAATATAAACATCTACCGACTACATTGTTATGAGTGGCTAAAACCAAGGAAAGAGGAAATTCTTTTCCTGGTTTCATCCCCTACCATAAATATACACATAAACTACACTAAGTTCTTTGGTCATCCACTAACCGACGTTCCTCGGACTCGGAACTCATCGGTGCAAGAGTTCTCAACCATAGGTGTTCCCTGTCACAACCAAGCAGTCAGTTTAAGAGCGCCCAGAGGCATTCACAAGAACCAGAAAGATCAATGTGCGAAAAATTCATTCGTTATTCACGTAACAACTAAAAAAAATTTTAAATTAAATTAAGTTAACAAAAAAAAAGGGCAAAATATCTACAGATAAAAGATCTACCTTTAGGAGTATTTTTGTTTTGACTTCTGTGACCTTTGTCATGTGAAACGGAAGGAAACTTTGGTATGATCAATGAGCTTTGTAATCCTTCTAATAACTGCGTCAGAAAAGACAAAATGAATCAGTCTCAAAATACCGTGGCAGCATAGAACATCAATACCAAAAAGAGCAGAAAGGTGGGAAAAGAACAGCTAGAAACAAGAATGGAAATATCAAGAAATCCAAGGTCACACAATTGAAAGATCATGATACGAATAGCATCAAATGCAGTAGAGAGATAGATATCCAAACGCTTACTCTAGAAGTTGGCTGAATTCTGCGATTAGATCTTCGGGGCTCAACAACATCAGATGTTTTGGCAGTATTACCATTAAAAACTTTGTTCTCCTCAATTTTACCTAATTTTCCACCAGCGGGTGCAAGTTTTCCTTTATTTGCCCTCTCAGATTTAGTAGTTGACGAAGAAATTTTCTTTGATGTACCATCTAATGCTGGATCCAATGAAGAAAAGACAAAAGGGGTTTCTGTTACTCCCATAGAGCCAGAAAAGGACACAGTTTCCATCACGTTTTGCTTTCCAGACGTATCAACATGGCCTAAAGAATCCGTTGCCTTTCCTGCATGGTCTCCGATGGTGCTATCTCCAGAAGTGGAAATTGCATTCGTCAAAAAGTTATCCCTCTGTGGGACAGTTCTACCTGAAACACTTGGCTGCTTCCCAGACTTAAGACCTTTAAGCTTTGATTCAGCCACCCGTTTTTCCTTGGGTTCATTTTTCACTCCACGGGATCCTGGTCCTTGCGGCGTCATGTACTTCAAATATTTAAGGGAATCATTAGCCTCATTATTCTTATTGCTCTGATCTGCCACATTATATTTGCTAACTTCCACAAATTTTCTCTTCTTTCCTGGTTTAGGAACACCAAAAATCACCCCTGACCCCTGCTTCTGCAAACCTGTTCGAACCATTCTGGTTGCATCAGGCTTGTTAACGTTTCTAGTGCTCTTACCAATATTAAACGCCTTTTCATTTGCAGCCAAATCCATTAAACTTGATTGTCCAAGTTTCCCTGCATCCAAGTTCTCAGTGCTTTTTCCTGTTTCATCCTTCCCTTTGGCTTCGATAGCTGGACTGCCTAACCTTAGACGCTTTTCCTGGCGAATATCACCCTGAAGAAGAACGATAAGTTTAGTGCAAAAAGAAAAAGGTTCAAATCAAAATAAAAACAAGCATAACCACATGCAAGAGTGATACTTCATGTGAAGAGGAATCATTCCGCAAGTTTGACCATTCAATCCATTCTCCATCCTTCCAAATGAGAGAAGGCCGAAGGTCCCAGGCTTTGACAAGCAATGTTTCACCTTGAGCTGCAAGTTTGATAAGCAATGTCTCATGAGGAAACAAAAAAAAAATTGACATTATACTTTAGAAAGCACTTTTATCTCCAAAAGCAAAAAAGAGAAAATCATTAGACAAAAGAAAAGAAAAAACATACCAGGAAAATGGACTGTTACCGATGTTTCATCCTTCTTGTTCTTTTCGGTGACAACTCCTTCCCACCAGCTAAAATATCGAAAACATCAACCATAAGAGCAAGTAAGGTAGAGAGAGCAGAGAAACTGAATCCAAACAGTTGATATTGGTCTAAAAAAAAGGAACATGAAATTGAAGGTTTGGCAGGGAAAATAAAAAAGTCGTGATCGATGTATGCTGGTATTCAACTGCATAACCATATGAAACTAAGGTTTCAACTCCAGACCTACAATAAAAAGTTCAACATGGTATATGACTAACCCTGACGTAAGAAAGCAGGAATTTTTTTTATTTTCTGGGGCTCCTACAGGTGTTTATTTTAAGGCTGGAAAAGTTGTAGGAATTGGGATCTTCAAGATTTCATAGGAAAATGAAAATGAAAACGAAAATATTGAATTCTAACTCTCCCTCAGGGTTGCTCTTCCATGCCTCGAGACATTGTACAGAACATTTATACTCATACCTATTCGTTATCCATGCATCAACTTTATCTCCAACAGACCAATTATAGTCCCCCATAGCAGCTCTACGCCTTTTTCTCGTGCCTTCGTATCGCATCGCAGTAACAGGGCGAGTAATACGAATTTTGGCTCGGTCACCACCTTCACCCTCAAGTGCTACCCATTCTTTTAACTGTGCTAAGCCTACATAAACGAAGGCATCTAAAAGTTACCATAAGCAGGCTTTGCATGCAATTACAATGACAACAGAACTACATTGCAACCTATTTATAAAAAATCAACAGGAAATTTGTCACTTCAGAGGACAAAAAAAACACTAATGGCGCATTTGAATAAAGCATTGCATTAGAATGCAATATATATTTAGATCAAAAGTATTTGCATTATATTCAAATGCAATGTGTGTTTGAATGAAAAATATTTGAATTGCATTTTGTGGTCGAGTACGTGATGTGGTAAAAATAGATTAAAAAATGAGGGAGGGGGGGGGGGGGGGGGGGGAGAGATGTGATTGGTAAAAGTAGTAGAAAAAACGGAATGGTGAATAGTAATTATATTGGATTTAAATTGTAATGTGATTAGCATTTGAATGCAATGCAATGCAACAGCCTAACGCACCATAAAACTGCATGAGATATAGTTAATTGAATTATTTTCACCTTCATCCTGTTCGATCTCTGTGTAAGATACACAAGCTCTCCCATCATCCACAGTCAGAACATTTGCTGGGTACCAGGCTGCTTTAAATCCATCACCATCTTTAAAAACCTGAGTTAAATAGTTACATTAAAACTAACCTTTCAAATCTATCAAATCATATTAAATGGAAACACCACACTTAAAAAATAAATAAAATAAAATAAAAAATACACAAGTTCAATCAAAAGTAGAAAGCACCATGTAAACAGCAGACTTATGTGAAAAAAAGGGGGAAAAAAACAAAAACTAAAACAAAAATCAAAACCAAAAGCCAAATCCAATACCTTGAACGAATACTATTTATTCCTATTAAGTAGATTAACCTGGTTAAAACTAATCAATATTTTTCCCAAGAACAAAAAGCTCACATACCTCAACTTTGGAACCTTCCTTGATGCTATTTTCTTTGGGGGCCTTTCCTGTCTTTTCAACTTCATTTTCAACATTAATGGAAGATGGTTTTGGTATAGTCCCAGGTTCAAGAACAACAACAATGTTTTTAGTCAAATCAGAAACTTTGCGACCTTTCTGTCCTCTAAGTTCCTGCTCACTGGTTACAACAGAACCTGGGATTCCATCGACCCTCAAATGCTCCACTATTGATTCCTTGGTCACCTCTCTTGAATTAGATGATTTCTCATGGACAGTCGTTTGTGTATCCTTCTTACCCAATCTTCCATCTTTTGAATTATCAGCAGAAGAATTTGCACCTTCTCCAACACCCACCACTTTGGATTTATCTCTAACAATTTCAGTTGATTTTGCAACCTGCTCATAAGCCAATTGAGGTGCTCTCCAATAACCCTGAGGACCAGCTTCTATTAGCTCAGTCAAAGGCAAAGCATCACCCATTGCAACAATTTTCCCAGCTTGTGATACAGCTTCTGCTGCCAACTCGGCAGCTTTTACAATAGCATCCATATTTTCAGCTCGCTTTGAAGCAGCAGACGCAGCTTCCACATTTCTCCTAGCGGCCTCCCTTGCAGCAGTTAATATTGTACTCGTACTGTTAGCCCTATCTTCCCCCCTCAAAATAGATGCAGGCGTAGCCTTTCCCAATACATTCACCCTTTCAGAGAATGAAATTCTGTTCCTTTGACTGGTGTTTTCAAAGCTATTTGAAATAAATGCTTCATCAGCCATCATTTTTGCTTGCAACGCAGCATTTGCTGCAACATTAGCAGCTGCAGCAGCAGCCTTTGCAACAGTAGCAGCTGCTGCTACTGCTGCAGCAGCAGAAGCTAATTTAGCTTCAACATCAGGTACAAATCCAGAATTTTTCTGCTGCTCCAACTGATTCCATAATTCTTGGTGGTGACCAACAGCTGCAGCAGCAAGAGTAGCTGCATCCTCCGCCTGTTTACTAGCCTCCTTAATTTTACCAAGAGTCTCCTCTGACAAGGTAGCCTTCTGCATTACATCATGGTCTGGTTTTCTAAAAGATTCAGAAGAAGGTGCAGGTATTACAGACATAAGCAGTTTCTCCGATATACCTTGAGACACAAAAGGAGCAGGGTTTGTTATGGCAACAGACGGAGGCAGACCACTAGATATTGCTGGTGGTAAACCTGCTTCTGGTTTGGATTGAGATTGCAAAATAACAGGGCCAATTTCCTCAGAAACTTGGTTCTTTTTTCTCTTTCTAGACTTAGTATCAGCAGATTGCTGCCCAGGTGATGACATCACCTTTTTCAAGTCAAGCACGGGAGCAGCAGCTGTGAAAACACTAGCTGGAGCGCCAGTTTGAACCATAGGGCTGGATGAGACATGCTTTGTTCCAGAGGAATGTGGCACAGTTGTTTCCTTTACAGGAATCAATTGAACAGGTTCCGTATTAGGAAATGCTGTAAAACGAGTACTGGCCTCTGGTACAGAAGGTTGTGGAGATGCAACCCAAGGACCACGAAATGAGGCCTGAGACATCCATGAAGTGTTATGTCCATGTCCTAGAAGGTTCCTTATAGGTGGTGTTTGAAAAGGATGCACCGGCGTAAGTGCCTGCTGATAGTCCATAACCGAACTTCTTGGCACGACAGCAGACTGCATACCATCACCGACTGGTGTAGGGATACTCCAAAGCGGAGATGATAGGGGTATCATGGGGCTTACAATGGTCTGAGAACCTTTGGTGCTTGATCGACCAACTGGTGTGGATAAACCTTTACTCTGAGTTTGAGGAGCACTCTGTTTGCTAACTTGATCTAAATTTCTAGCACCAGCAGAGGTATGGCGTGGATGCAAAGGAGTTTCTGGATTAATAGGATTAGACTTTTGACTTTGTAGCCTCTCAACACATGCTTGCCAGGCGTTCCCCCACATGCTCCTTCCACCATCTATGGGCACACAACGGGAGAAGATCACTATTTTTGTGCAACAACAATAAACAGGAATAAAGTAAGTTTACATATTTTAAAACAGAAAAGAGAAGACAAACCAGATCCCCCAAATGCTGACAGCATATATGCTTCTTCAGGTGCGGTCCCTTGACTGCAGGAGAGATAATTTAATTGACACAAAACCCAAAAAAAAAAAAAAAAAGGAAAACGAAAATAGTTTGATGTGTTATATCACCAATTCATCAAATATCTACTAATATGTGAACGGGCAAGAGAAAGGACTCACATCAAAGCTCCATATACAAAGATCTGGGCACGCAATTGCACTTGTTGAAAGTCTGTAAATGGCTGTTGAAAAATAGTAGAAGGTGAAGCCGAAGTATTTAAATCCGGTAGACTGGACGTTGATGCAGCAAGGAGAAAGATCGGTTTATTATTGGTGTTGCCTTCAACATTTCCATAATGCTGCGTCTCATTTGGTTGCATAACATGGAAAATCCCAGATGGAGCTGGGGAGACATTGTTTGATTTTTCCCCTCTTTCTACTTGTTTTGCAGGAGTTACTTCTTTCAAATTGCTTCCTTTCTTTGCATTATCTTTTCCTGTTGCCTTGACAGATGATCGCCTGGGTTTACGCTCGGGAGTCACTTTAGGGCGACCACGTGGAATTTCCACATCAGAGACTTGTGGAGTTGCCTGAGAAGTATCTTGAGCATTCTTAGGATCCCTCAGGCCAACGAGAGAATTTGAAGGAGATCCCTCTGCAATCTTCATTGAAATAATATCTTGTAAGAATTTGCAGACGCTTCATTAAAATCCTCTAAAATTTCCTAAAATGTACAGGAACAACTATTGCCTTAGTCTTCAAGGAAAGGGAAAAAGGGGGCAAAGAAATGCAAGTGGTAAAAAGCATAAGAGAGTTAACATTAGCAATCTAGTAAAAAATAATAGCAACAAAAAGAAAAGGTTTGGTGGTTACTATGACAGCTGGGCTAGCAGGGAACGACTGCAAGTTCTTTCCCACATCTCTTTTCAGCAATTCTGCTGGTGAGCTGACATTAAAACTCCCAATTTTTCCCTCCTTGGAGGCATCAGTTCTTTTTTTTGGACCCCGAGTACTGGATGCAACCTTTCCAGAATCACCATCAATGACCTTAGAAACTGAGGACTTCTGATTTGTGGAGCCCTTCACACCCTCTTCCAACCCATGTACACCCTGAGAAACTTTAGGGGAACTGGGAGTAGGTATGCTATGAAAAGCAGAACTGCTCCCATTATCTAGCCAAACAAACCAAGTATTAGATATAGTAAATGTTTAGGGTTTAGATAAGTAAAACTTGAAACAAAAAGGTATACAGCGAATGCATAATTTATTTCCTTTTTTTTTTTGGCCGAAGTACTTAAATTTTAACCTTCAAACCTTTGGGAATCATCCTCACAACCCAATTTCATCAGTTCTATTCATTTAGTTACGAACCAACTCTACAACAGATCAGCTATTCACTTTAATTTATAAATGGTGAACATACAAGGTGGAATTTTTTAAACACAGGAACTGCCTCATGGTACCTCCTTTATTTCTTCATCACAAACCTTTCCTTTAAAAAAATTTGATCCAAATCTTATCTTTACTATGGCCTTGCGACAGAAAAATTAATCAAATATCCCCCCATCCCCATTTTTACCCAATCTTGTGTCCAAACACTACTTTTGGACTACAGGCTGCTTTCTTTTCACCATTTTCCAAGACTACAGATCCATGCTGGCTCTATAGATAAGCAACTGAAGGCCAGCGTAAGAGACATTCAAAATTTCATCAAAATTTTGTTAACTGAAAAGGAAGAGATCGGACACCTCTTGACCAAGTATCATCCGTCCCAATATAACATGGGTATGGACCCGTTAATAAATACAAGTAGATGCTACAAACCAAATATGACTCAAGGTAACCCTGTCCCTCATACCACAATCGCCAATAGATAAAAGACGCAAGAAAGAACAGTAAATAAAAGAATGAAGAAAGTTCATTCTCATCTCCAAGAATAACTATACCAAATGACTCACTTTTGGCATCTGGCTCACTAGTCTTCCTAGAACTCTTATTCTCAGATACGACAGTAGCTTTATCGCCTTCCTCAACTTTCTGACAAGCTCTATCTAGTGATTCAACCAATGGTACAGGCTCGATCCGTGTAGGAATCCCATCTTTAATTGAAGTAGGTTCTGTATCACATAATACGTAAGATACAAGAAATTACAAAAATGTAAAAACCATATGGCAACTAATCACAAATCCACAGAACATGTACTTTCAGATACAAAAAAATCATCTGATGAAGAGAGACCAAGTATAGAATCATAAGAACGACAAGCAAACCTCTCAAAAGACCAACTCGGCAAAAAAAAAAAAAATAACTAAAATAAAAATAAAATAAAATAAAAAGGCATTAACTATAATTCACCTGAAGTATCTGTGACGTTGTTAAGAGCTTGTCCCACGGTGGCTTTCTTTTGACTTTCAGGAAAAGCTACTGCTTCAGTGGCATCAACATTTTTTACTACACATTCACGGAGAACAGGGGATGTATTCACCTCCTTTGTACGTTCCTCACTAACTTCATTAGCTGTTTGTACAGATTGATCAACAGTCTTGCCCAAGAGCTCTACAGTAGTATCACAAGGAGCACATTCTTCAGCTTTAGAAGCAGCTTGGCTTTGAGAAGTTTCAATAGAAGATGCTACAATTGAATCTGCCAAGATTTTTGTTGTTGCGTCTTCCTTTTCTTCCAAGGGAGTTAACCCCACAACAGGAACAGTTGATATTTGACTGTCCCTGTGATTAACTCCTATCTTCGCACCATTTTCAGAAGGCAAGGTAACGTCATTACTCTCATGGGAAGCCAAGTTGGAACTCGGCAAGGCAACATCTGACACTACAAAAAGTGAGGAAGACGTTAGAACATTACTACATAGTGCTATACTTTCCACCTAAATTTGATGTGTTCAAAAGTATACTGTATACCTGATACATTTCCAGCTGAAATAACCCCTAATGATGAGCCAACACCCTTGCCTAGAGAGTGAACATCCATAATACCAGACAACTTAGTGTTTTCCTTTTCACTGACAGAAACATCATCTTGCTTACATGTGGAAACACCACCCTCACCATAGGTTTTGTCTCCCTCGCATATTTGTGTAGAATCAGTTAAAATGGAAGTTGGAACATGTCTCTCAACACTCAAATTCTCTCCGGAAGATCCAAGGGCATCATTAACACCCTTTAAAGCTCCAGCAACATTTGCTTCACGACTTAATTCAGCTGAAGAACATGTAACATTAGGTTTAGAAATACCTCCGATTTGACTCTTGCGGCTTTCAGAACCTTCACCATCAGAAATCTTAGTGACCTCAATGGATGACAAAGATGTCTCAGAATTTTGGACTAATAGCTCACTATCTAACCGCTGCCCACTTTCTACCACATCCTCTTTGCCACTGATCTTCACAAATTCCATCTTTGCTTCCAAACTAGAAGGAATTTCAGAACTTATGTTGCTAGCCTCAACTGCGGGCCTCTCAGATTGAGCTTCACTTTTTGGGGCCTCTGGTGGTACATCAAGCATATTAACTTCAGAACGATCACCACCAACATCTGTGCTTTTACAAAGAACCATATCTTCACATTTACTGGCCTCAACAGAAACTCCAGAAAATTCATCTTTACTGAGTCCAGCAACTGTAGACAGTTCAGAATGCCCTTTTTGTATCTCACTAGGAGGTTCCCCAACATTACTTTTGTCCGCCTCAATAACAATGACCTCTTCAACAGTTTCCACCTGACGGGCTGAATGGAGAGGGTTTTCATGATGATGAGTACCATCATTTCCATCTGCATTCGGACTGCCCATTTTGGCTTCCTTGCTTAACACATAACCTTCTGGATTTTTCTCTTTGACAACATTAATTTGAGGCTGGTCATCAATATTAAGTTCAGTACTGCTTGTTACAGTGTTTTGCACAGAAGTCACTAAATTATCAGCTTGCAATCTAGAAGCAAAAGAATCTTCCTGTATTTGGACATTCAGATGTTCATCAACATCCATTTTGTTCGCATCATCGCATTTTATATTCACAAAGATATCCCCCTCACTTACATGTAAGTCAACTTTTTCACGATCAACATTTGGATCTTGGTCCTGCGAGCTGCCATAAACAAAACTTTCACCTCCTTGTTTTTGTGAAGCATCCTCAACATGAGGCTGGTCCACTCTAACATCCCCCTTTAAGCCAGAGGAGTCTCCAACAATCTCATCTGGTGGTAATGCAGGCTCTAAATTCGTAACATCCTGTGTCTTAGAAATAACACTAGCATCATGTTTCAAACTATGCTCCATTTGCTTCGTTAAGCAACCCAGTTCATCACAGGCATCTGATTCCTCAATGATGGTTGGTGCAGCGATAATTTCTTCCTGCCCAACAGACTTTAATAACATTTCAACGGATTCAGAGGAAGTGGCCTCAGACCAAACATTGTTACGCCTAGAAATAGAACAAGTTTCTGCCGCACTTGAATTGAATTCTATCCCACTGCTTCCACGAGAAAAATCCTCAATCCAGGGGTTATCTTGATTACTCTCTATGCCAAGGAAAACCTCAGTTTCAACTAAACTATCAAATCTCAAATGGCTGTCATCAAAATCAAACTTGGGAATAGCATAAGGTCGCAAAACAGGTGGAAATTTAGCGCTCCCTTCTCCAGCTAGATGAAAATTTTGGCTGTGAAAATCATTGTCATCATAATCCATGGGTAAATTCCTACAACAAAGAAACAATCAGAGAAATTCTAGAACAATTAGAGATATTCTAGTTAAATCATTATGAGATGATTTCAAAACTTAAGAAACCTCACAAAATAGATACAACAATTAAGCAACTAAACAAGTACTCAATTGACAATAAAAATACAATAAAACCTTTTTTAACCCTTTGACTGCTTTAATTACAGTATTCTATAATCCGGTAACTAAAAAACTTTACACGTATTTCACATAAACCAAAACGTATAGACACATTCATGGTATTTGCCAATATTCTCTCATGCAAATTGCATTTTGAACGAACTGGCCAACATCTTTTTTTTGTAAGCACATAAAAATAAGGATTTTCAAGCATTCAATATTATGTACATTCATTTTATTAAGATCAGCACACAAATCTTAACCTGCCAAAAGTTATTTCAGTAAGCTACTTGAAATAAATGCGAATACACTGTTCTTCACTCATAGTCATTGGTAATGAGCCTTGGTGGAGGCCATAAAGGGATCTTGCATGCTATTTATACCATTTTTTGATTGCTCATTTTCTTCTATCTAAATTTACCCTCAATTTTTTTTTTTAAAAGAAAAGTCCATTCTGGAGACATGAAGTACACATCACTTATCTTTTACTAACTCGATGGCATGATTTACTGTTGACCGTCAATTTAAAAATAATTATACTGGTATACAGAATCAACATGGTACATCTTTGAAATGATAAACTGAGCCCTGGAGTTAATTCTAAGCTGAAGGGTGAGAAAATTTAAGCATCCGCAGGCTTTATGTAAATGGCCAATGTGAAAAAAGAAAGGAATCTCAACATAAATAAGAATACATTACATAACGATTACCAAATTGCCACTTTAATATCTGAAATAAAAACTTTTTGTACACCTTGTTCTTGTTTTTTACTAAAATATGGTCTATCAATAGAATCAAGCTATCCTTTTTGCGACTATTTTACATTGAAAAGCTTTATTTAAGAAATAAAACAAGCAAGACCAGTTATGCTTGATGGCATAAAGTAAAGTCGAATATCAAACATGCTCAAAAGTCAAAGCGTTTTACGAATGAAAATGACAATGTAAAAAAGAAAACAACAGAAATGACGATGCTAGTAAAGAAATAAGGCGGCAGAACCTAGGGATGGGATGAGGAAAGTTCATACAGATCAATTGAGCATAAAACTTACAACTCCGCAATCGAGTAAAGTGATTTGAATTAACTTGGTTATTTCTGTCTCGGGAATAAATATACATCTTACAGCTCAGGAAATGTAACAAAGCTTACAAGTTAGCACTTATTTATAAGCCACTAACTACTAGGAAAATGCACCCATTCGAGTACACACTATTTCCCAATGAAACCATGAATCCAGGCCTAAAGTTTCAGACTTTAGTTCAAAAACTTTTTCTCTCTTTCTATCTCTTTTTTTTTTTTTAGAACATTTAGTAACCTAGATAAAGAAAATCACCATGATTAATACAGTAGCAAATGGGATAGTAATGAACATAGGAGAGATTACCCAAATAACAACATGAACAAACAAAAAAGAAGGGGAACTTATTTCATATAACCTTTTTACAATCAATTTACATAAATCTCTAACAGGAAAAACATACACAAATTACACAAGTAAAACCAACATTTCTTCTCCAGCAATAGGAAAAACCACCCAAAGAAAAAAAAAAAAAAAAAAAGAAGCAAGCTTTATGAGGTAAAACTCACCATTTTCAAACTTCAAAGCAAAGGAAGGAAATCTTTGGACAAATTTACACAGAATAAGCCCTAAAAATCAAAAAAATTAAAAAAAAAAAAAGAGGAAATGAACAGTTACCAGAAGAAGAAAGTCTAGAGACGCTACCTCCCTCCATCCGGTGACGAAATCCAGCCCGTTAGGTCTCTCAACTGCTCCTCAATCGTACAATCATCTACTGCTCCAACCCAAACCCTAGCCCGTTAGTCCCCTCCTCCACAACTTTCAACCAACGAAATATAGAACAAGAAGTAGAGAGAGAGAGAGAGAGAGAGAGAGAGAGAGAGAGGTAGAGAGAGAAAGTAACCGAGCAAAATCGGAAAATACACCGGAGAGCACTTACCGAAGCCTTCGAGTTTCTATCGGATCGAATTAGGGTTCCGGCGAAAGGTGAACAGAGCAGAAAACGACGACGACGAAGAGAGAGAAAGAGAGAGAGAGAGAGCGAGGAGAGAGAAAGTAGAGACAAGAGAGAGAAAGAGTACGAGCGCGTGTGTGGGATACTTTCTCAGTGGCTTTTTCGGGTTTTTCCCTTTTCTTTATTTCTTTTTTTTCTTTTTCGTTTTTTTTTTTTTTCTCCCTCTTTTCGTATTTCGCTTGCTTGTTTTTCAAGGAGGGGAGATTATTAAAATATTGAAAAATAATGATAATTTGGGATATTTGTACTTTTTCCCGAGAAGGCCAGGAAATAAAACTTGGCACGTGGCAGTTTATGAATGGTTGGCGGAAAGTTCTTCGTTGAAGTGACGGTGACGCTCGTCGTGAATGCGCCAAGAACGGACGTCGGATCGTGGGACTGCGTTCAACGAAGTGCTGCCATCGGGCGATAAGGATGGGGCTGTGATGGAAGGTCGGTGAAGAGTGCTGTGAGGATAGAGTAGAAGGTCCTTATCAAAATAGTGACATTTTTAATGCAAAGGATATACACGTGGCGTGAGGAAGATGTTCGGTCGGAAGAAGATACCTCGACTATGGGACGAAAGAGCCTTTTTTTTTTTTTTTTTTTCCTCCTTTCTTTCCCGCTAAAGACAAGAGAGATTTTTTTTCCTCCGAAAACAAATTGACAATGGAGACTTATAAAAAAAAAGGTGAGGGGGAGGGAATATGTTAACATAATTTTATGGATTATTTAATAATTGTATTACATTTTAATTATGTTTAAATATAATTTATATTTTGAGTGTTGTATTTAGTTAAAAAGTATTTATTTTGTATTTAAATGAAATATGTGTTTAGATAAAAAGTATTTAAATTATATTTTAAAATTGAAAAGTTGATGTGATTGATAGAAATAGAGATAAAAAGTTAGAGTTGAATAGTTAATATGATTATTTTAAAAAATAATTAAATAGTAATTGTTTTTATAATACTGTTAAAAAGAATTGTATTTGAATGTAAAACTTTATGTTTAGTGTTAAATTACATTCCGTTTGAATATGATTTAAATACAAAACTTTAGTTTAAACAAAGAAAAATGGTAGTTAGAGGCAATACCTGGCGTTAATTCAACATTTATTACCCACTTTTTATTTCCCATGTCCATTTTTATAAAGAGAGAAACACTTTTTATTTCACATGTTCATTTAGAGAGAGAGAGAGAGAGAGAAAAATAAATCATAAAACAATGTTTATCTTAATTTTTGCATTATTATTTTTGTTTTATAAGATGTTTGGTAAATATATTATGCATTACATTTGTCGTTTGCATTTGAATATATTTTGTATTCAAACACATTTGAATGCATTGAATACATTTTGTTCAAATGTAATGATGAATTGAATAAAGCAATGTTCAAACATAATGTATTAAATATATTTTGTATTTTGATGAAAAGTATTTACTTTATATTTGAATGCAATGTGTGTTTAGATGAAAAATATTTAAATTATATTCTAGAGTTAAAAAGCTGATGTGATTGATAAAAGTAGATAAAAATATTTGAAATATATTTGAATGCAATGTTTGTTTAGATAAAAAATATTTGAATTATATTCTAGAGTTAAAAAGTTGATGTGATTGATAAAAATAGATACAAAAGTTGATGTTTAAACACAATGCATTAAATACATTTTGTATTTTGATGAAAAGTATTTACTTTGTACTTGAATACAATGTGTGTTTAGATAAAAAATATTTGAATTGTATTCTAGAGTTAAAAAAATTGATATGATTGATAAAAGTAGATAAAAAAGGTGAAACAGAGAAAAAATATAATATGAATGGAAAAAAAATTTTATTTTTAAAATATCTTGTAATAATAAATATATTTGAGACACTGTAAAAAAATATTATATTTGAAAGTAAAACTTTCGCGTTTGGATAAAAATTACATTACGTTCAATACAGAAAACAAATACCCCATTAAAAAAAAAGAAAACTATTTTATTTTCAAATTTACTTAATACTTTATTTGTTTGAGATCAATTTGGAATTTTTTGAAATATTCTCCTAATACATTTCCTATATCATTTATTTTCATTTCAAACAACTTCTTATTTTTAAGAAAGAAAATCTTTTATACATACAAACGCCATCATATTCTCAAAGTAAAATGACTTTCTTGTTTTAAACAACAAAACTTTGGCCACATTTGGTATTGTCTACGAATTTTTTTAATTGAAAATAAGAATGTTTTAAAAATAGTTTTTTGGATTTTTTTAAATTGTTTTTATGAAAAAAAAAAAAAAAACCTAATAAGCATCTGTGTACAGCATCTCTTTTCTCTATGTTATGCCACTGCAAGATTGTCGTCAGAAGAGAATACAATCACAGAGTAAATGAGGAGGAGGAAAAGGAGCGCTGCTTTGCCATCTTCTAGCAAGGATTCTTGTTAGGATGAGCTTTGTTAACACCCTAGGGTTTCATTATGCGACTGAGAAGAACGTCCCTGTTGTAGATCTATTGGGCCGAAGTCAAAGGCCTAGTAATTCAAGGGGACGTTGTCACCATGGTTGGAGGACTTGCAAATCAAGGGTGATGTCATTGCCAAAGATGAAGTCATTGAGAGTAGGAGCTCTATCATAGGATATGGAAGCCGTGCGATTTTGCTTAGTGGCAATCATCGATATCGAAGCTGCAAAGGTAGAAAAAGAAGAGAGAGATGGAGAAAATGGAAATGGAAATGGAAAACATCATTTTTTATTTTCAAAAACCGAAAAAAAAAAATCAAAAGAGTTGAAAATGGTGTTTTGGAAAGGTTTTGAAATTTTTGAATAAATAAACACTATTTTAAAACTGTTTTTGTTTTTCATGATTTTGAAAATGTAAAAACATTTTCAAAAATTTTACCAAATGCCATTGTTCTTTCTTGACAACGAACATGCAATCCAAATAGACAACTATACTAGAAAATGTAGAGTTCAAATTATTCGTCTTTAATTTAAGAAAAGGAGTTATACAAAATATTTTAATTCAATGTTTAATGTAATTGTAGCATAGTATGAAAAAAATAGTTTTCTTTTTTTGCTGGAATTCTTTAAAAGAAATTTATCTTGTTTGTTTGTACTCTAATTACTTGTGTAATTCAAATTTTCTTGGTAAATTAAAAAAATAAGTCATAGCATAAATTTTTTTTTCCAAAAAAAAAATCAGTATGATTGGTATAATCTCGTATTTATCTTTACTGTCATAGAAGAAATTTGAGAATGAATCAATGGTATGAAAAAGTCACGGTCTATTATGTATATAAGACGTGTCTAATTCTATTATTATTGTTACGAGTTTGATATAGCATAGTCTGTTTACTATAGAAGGTACAAGCAAAAGATACGCGCGTTGATATTGTCGAATTTTATAATTTGTTATATTATGTAAAGTGTTTTATATATTGTATTAGAGTATATTATAATATGATTATATAATTATAAAATATTATATAGTTATAAATATTATAAAAATTTATAATTATAAATGCTGATATTTTAAAATATTCATATTTACAACGGTGTTGTCGTGTGTCGTAATTTGTTATATTATTTGGTTGAAGATATATAAAATTTAAGTTATAAAATATGTGTTATATTAGATTATATTATAATACGATTATATAATTATAAAATATTATATAATTGAGATATTAAAAACTATTTATAATTATAAATATTGGTATTACAAAATATTTACATAATTACAGATGTTAAGTTTCTGCATCACAGGTTTTATTTGTCTTTCTTTTGCTGCTTCTCTTCATTGTGATGGAAATCATAATTATTTTAAAAAATAGTATAAGTATAGCGTAAAAATATTTCTATTGATTGTAAATAAATTAATTACCTAATTAGCTTATATTTTATCAAGGATTCTATTATTCTTATTTCAATATAAAATATATTATTATTTATGTTAGTACTTTTTAAAAATATATTTTAAAAACCTAATATGTAAAAAAATAAATAAATAAAACCCAAGTGAAGCACGAGGACAAAAGCGATAAAATACCAAATTAGGGTGAAAATGGAAATTCACTGTATAAATAATAATAAAAAATACTTTCTCAAAAACCTAATATGTCCTAAAAAAAGAACCTAAATAAAATAAAAGAGTGAAAATGACAAAACACTCCATAGTAAAAACGAAATTTATTGTGTAAAAAATAGTAAAAATTGAATTCTTTTTAGTTATATATAATAAGTTGATTGCTGTGCATAAATGGCACATCTTAAAAATAAAAATAAAAATAAAAAAGGAGCCGGCGCATGTTAATAAATGAACAAGGAGCAACATTTTTATAATTTCATCATTTCATTAATTGTAAAAACAAAATATATTGTCAAACCAATTTTGGCCCACCTTTCAAGTTTTCATCCTTTTTTTTATTATTATTATGAATTTTAGTCACGTGGCTTATGTATAAAATTGCATCCAAATATCTACCACTGCCTTTTATGATATACTTTTTGCATTATCAATCAGTTCAAAAAATTTCAAAATTTTTCTCATTTGTTTTACAGTACCTGCTTCAGTAATTTGAAAATGTAGATGAATAAGTAGGTGTTTGGGAAGGAAGCCGTAGGCATTATTTTTTAGTTGAAAAAAAATTGTTTTAGAAAATGTGTTTAGGAGAAAAAACTGTTTAAGTGAAAAAAAAATTTTAAAATTTTTTTTTAAAAATTATCAATATGGGTATCGTTTCGTTCCTCTCGAAATTCTATGCAATTTAAAAAAAATTATCTCATTTGGACTTGTATATATAAAATTATAAACTTTTAAAATTTAGAGTTTATTATAGTGTTTTAAAAATATAAATAGTAAAAAGTGGTGAAACTTAAAAAAAAAAGTTGATTTTCGGGAGAACACCCCAAACACCCCTTAAATAATATTAAAGGGGCCAAAGATTAAAAAAAAAAAAGGGCCGCAATTATACGTTTAGCAAGAAAGAAAAGGCACCTTCTACCAAAAATAAAATAAAATAAAAAGTAACACAATTATGATCTGGAGTACTCCAATTCAACAGATTGCTTGTGTTGTCAAAGTAAAGCCATTTATAGATTTTAGAGCATTCATAAACTAAAAGTCTTCCATATATCTGATGTGTTATATTTACACGATGTAATTGTCTAACGAGTAATTAATATTTACAAATTATATAAATATCAATTGTTTATTTAACATATATATCATTGATACAATAATATAACTAATCACATATATGAAATAGATTATTTTATTAAACAACTATTTAAATTTATGACATGTATGGAAAACGTTTTTTAGTATTACGAAAATCAATTTTACATTAAATGTAAAGTTTCATATTTAAATATAATACTTTTTAACAGTATTATAAAAATAATTTTTATTTAAAAATTTTTTAAAACAATCATATCAAATTTTTAATTCTAACTTTTTATCTCTGCTTTTATCAATAAAATCAACTTTTCAACTCTAAAATACTTTTCATCTAAACACATATTTCATTTAAATATAAAATAAATATTTTTCAATCAAATATAACATTCAAAAATTAAATTATATTCAAATATAATTAAAACATAATTTTATCAAATGTCTCGTTAATAGTGTTTTTTCTTTCTTCTCTTTGAAAAGTTAGGCCAATCATCCAGTCAATGTTTTGTACTCAGGAGTTAGAGCTTTAGAACAGGTCAAAAAAAAAAAAAAAAAGGAAAAGATTCATACATTTTAGCATCAAATTTGACATAAAGTGAGGGAATAATAAACTGTCAAGAATCCGTTAAAAAATGTTTTGGAGATATGTTTTGAAATTTAAAGAAAAATAAGTTTTAAAAAATATATTTAAAAAAATTATTCAAAATAAAAAAATGTAAAATTTTAAAAAAATTATTTAAAATATATTTTATTTCATTATTATTGAAATCATATATAATTTAAAAAAATTCATCTTATTTAAATTTTTATATATAAAATTATAAATTTTTAAAATTTAAATTTAATATAAAATTTTTAATATATACATAATAAAAAATATTATAATATAAAAAACAAAAAAAAAAGGCCTTCAAACACCTCTTAAGACTGATCCAACTACACATGTGTGATGAAACAAATATTATTAAAATAATCAAGCGTACCCAATTACTCAATTCCTTATAAAGAAGAGAGAGAGAGAATCTAAAAAATAAAATAAAATAAAGAAAGAAAGAGAAAATGAAATGAATAACAAAAAAACTTGCCTAAAGTCCTGACTACCTCAGGTAATTGGATAAGATATCCTCTCTTATTTTAAAAAATAATCTGAATGGTTAATTTAATTTTTTTCTTCTCAGAATTATGCATTAGATTTTCATTTTTGTCAGTCATGACCTTTTAAAATATCTCATAACAATTCTTTAATTTATATAATTAATCTGTTCATTCACAATTCTTCAATTTATATAATTTAACTCCGTCCATTCAAGGATAAAATCTCAATAAAAATGAACTAATGATTTGTTTGATTGGATCATTATTAAGGATACTATTTTACTATTTCACACCAATTCAATTTAAATCAAAATACCACTTTTTATATATCCAAATTATTTTTTTTTTCTATTTTTACCCTGTTTAAATTTAGCTTTAACATAAGATATACAAACATACATTTCATTTAAATTGAAATACACAATTCAAATTATATATTTAAATGTAAATATTCAGTTTGAATAGACATATAAATACAATCTGTGATCCAATCATGATTTTCTTCTTAAAAATCATACCCAATATGTAAAACTATAAAATCATCTACCTCTTTCCGTTTAGATTTGGGTCAACCTCCATAGTGCAAGAACTTGTTGTGAGACGTTTATAAAGTTCGAAATCGAAATATGATTTGACCTTGTATAGTTCAGGAATTAAGGATCAATTTGATATTGCTATGTTGTGAAAAACGTCTGATATTAGTTACGTTATAATTTTAAAGTTATTGCGTTTAAAATAAGTAGTCATTTATAAATTTATTCTAAAGATTGCTACAAACACCACAAGCAGGATTTAGAATAAAATTTATCTGAAAAGCGTGTAATTACAATAATGGACATAAATCATATATTTTTGTACACAAATTTTTTATATTTATAAAATATTTTAATACACGTGTTTCTTTAGAAAATAGAAAGAATTCAACGACAATAATATTTACAAATCATCTATAAATATATCCTAATCGAAATTACAATAATTGAATTCTCCAAAAACGGTACAGTAGTAAAATATATATAAAATTTTGTTTATTGCGTTTTATTAAAAAATTAGTGGTTATGGATTTTTGTCGTTATTATTATTATTATTTTTTTGCTAAAGAAAAACAAAAGAAAACATTAGTTGTTAAATTTTGAAATTAAAGAATGTGTAATTTTTAAATAAACATAAAGGTGTTTGTTTATTTTTTTTATAAAGATCAATAAAAAAGGATGGATTAAAATTATGTTTATTATCAAAGATATTTTAATAATTTACACAATAACAATAGAATTAGGCCATTAGCAGTGTAAAACAATTCTGTTGAGATTTTTAGAATCTGTTGAGAAAAGTCAAGATTTATTAAATACCTATTATATGTTATAGATTCTTTAAGAATCTAAAAACAGCTTTCAAACAAATTCTGAAAATGATAATCACCTAATTCAAAAATATTTAAAAAATGTGAAATCAATGTTGCATATACCATTTATAGTAATTCCCCACTACTAAACTACAAGAAAACGATTCCGAGCAAAAAAAAAAAAAAACCGCAAGAAAAAGAAAATTGATGTACAAAAAAAAAAGAATTAAATTTGCCAAAAAAAAGTAACAAGAAATTAGAAGTGTTTTGCTTTTTTTTTTTTTTTCTTTTTGATAAATCAATGTTTGTTGCCTTGTTCATGGAGAGAAAAGAGAATGACCACTTTTTTGTTAAAGGTTTTTCTCCTTTTTGGGTAAATAATTAGATAGCATGCATAAATAAACAAGCAAAATAAAAACAAAAAAAACAAAATTTGAAAAATAAAAAGAATAGAAAAGAAACCGTGTGGTGGGTGAAGAAGAGAGACAAAATGATCTTGTAAAAATGTTATTCACTCTTTTAAGAGTAAAATAAATAGAGAAGCGTAGACATAGATGTTAGTTCATTCATTTCACCAAAAATGCCTTTTTTTTTTTTTCTTGGCTAGAAATTCACCAAAAAGGTTTTGCATATTCATTATTGATGATGATAAGACGATGTCAGTATTGCCAAAGAAACCGGCCCCAACGTCCAACAGAACTTTTTTTTTTCTTTATATATATATATTTTACATATTTTATTTCTTTAAACTTTGACACTCGTAAGGACATGATCAGATGCGGATATATTTTTTTACTGAAAATAAGTTATTTTAAAAAATATATTTGAAGAAAAAAATTATATAGAGTGAAGATATATAAAATTTTATTTTTTTAAATTAATATAGATATTATTTTATTCATCCCAAAATTTTACGTAATTTAAAAAAATTATCTTATTTAAATTTATATACACAAAATTATGAACTTTTAAAATTTGGAGTTTACTGTAACATTTTGAAAATATAAACAGTAAAAAGTAATAATAAAGTGGAAAAAATTTGTTTGGGATACATTTTTTTTATTGGTTCCAAACGCCCTCTAATATTTCTCTTTGAATTTTAAAAACTGATAAAAATACTCTTTAAATTATAAATGCTATCATCTCTACTCTTTGATAAGTGAAATGGATAAAATATTTCTCAAAACTTTAATATTCTTATAACTTTTCTTCTTGAACTTTAAAATTTGGTATTTAAACCTCCTCAAACTTTAAACTCGTAGCAAAAATACATTTTAAACTTTAAACCATTAATAACAATACACATTCTTTCATTTTCTTGGTCATATAAAACTTTAAAAAAACTTTATTTTTGCACCTTAAAATTTAGTACATTTGAAACTTTATTTTTGAAGCCTAAAATAATTAATACATTCATAAGATTTATTTTTAAAATTGAAGTTATTATTAAAAAAAGAAAAAAGAAAAAAGAAAACAAAAAACCTTAAAAAAAAAAAAGGAACATGCATATTTAGATTATTTGATAGATTTTTAAGGTTATTTTAAATTAACTTTTATCTCCAAACATTTGAACTTTTTGAAAAGTTTTAGGAAAGTAAATGGTAAAATTTGAGACAAAAATATTTAAAAAAATTGAAATGGGGTTGAAATATCCCCAAACAAGCCCTTATAATCCAAACGAACAATTAGATTCATTTTTTCCAAAAAATTTTGTATTTTCTTTATTACACTTTTAAAGGATATTGTTTGTATTTTTATGTCCATGATCCATAATATATTACAGAAGCACGCCCAAACTAAATTAGGTTCTTTTGCGGGGGACAAACAAAAACAAAAACAAAATTAAGGTCACGTTTACTTGACATAAAAATGTAAAGATAAAAGAGTGAAACGTAATTCACTTTCTTGTTTAATAATGTTTTTAGTTTCAATATCTCTATTGGGAGTTTACGGCCACTACATGAGATAATGAACAAAAAAAAGGGAAGGAAAAAAAAAAAAAGAAGGGCAATCTACACACTATTTTGATAAATTAAAAAAAAAAAGTGTTTTTCCAGTGTAAAAATTAGAAGAGTGTAAAGTAAGCATATTTTATCCCATTGAATAAAAATTATTCACCTTTAGATTGAAATCTAAAGGCTAAAAACGATTAAAGACCACCTAACTAAAATATACTGTCCTACATAGAATAACAAATCCCACCAACCAAATTTAAATAATAATAATAATAATAATAATAATAATAATAACAATTGTCGACGTTCTATTAATAACCAACGAGAATATCGGTGAGACCCACAAACTAACAGCTGTCAGCACAATATGCTATAAGGCATAGAGGATGGCAAGCTTCGAACAGTGTCGACAACGTGGGGAGGCCAAAGATAGACAGTTTGGCTCGATGTCCAAAGACCTAGGATTGTGAGCTCAGATCTCTATTGTCACCCATCCCTCCCACAGCCTTGTGAGAGCTATCCGATTCAGCGAACCAGTCCCTCCCATCCCAACAACAACATCAACATAGTCAGACAGTTTGGCTTGACATCTAGAGACTTGAGATCATGAGCTCGGATCTCTATTGTAGCACGTCCCTCCCATAGCCTTGCGAGAGCTTTCCGGTTAAGTGAACTAGCCGCTCCCACATCCTTGCAACTTTTGCCGGTCCAATGAACCACCATGATTACTAGTTTATTGGATGAAGGGGAAGAAGAATTATTCTTTTTTTTTTTTTTCCTTTAGCTATAATCACATGTAAAAGAAACATTATAATTCAAGTGTATCTTTTCTATCTACATTGTTAAAAACTGATATAATAGTCAGGAATTTTTAACCCATCAACGAGGTAAAGTAGGTTTACCTAATATAGAATTACCCTTATTATTAATAAGTTTACATTTAGTCAATGATTATTCAATTAGATAAAATGATATCTTAGTAATTATATTGATAAGATTTCTATTAAGAAATTTAGAAAACACTAAAAAATAAAACCAGATTCTTTCACCTTTCACATTCCAAAAGATAAATTAAAAACTAAAAAAAAGCAATTTCAATTCCATTTTCCTTTCCAATTCTGCTTTATTCCTCTATGATTTGGTAAATGCAATTTAAGAATAATTGATTTTAAACCAGTACCCTAACATCTGTCTTTTTTGATCTTGGGAAGAAAAAATGTTAGAGGCATGTAGATGGAATCAAAACTTATTGCAGTTTGATTTGAGAGATTAGAGGAGAAATAATTATAGGAGGTTTCTTTTTAAGCATAGTAAACTTCAAAATATGTAACACATGATACATAAAATAATAAGCCAGTCCAATATTTGAAGCATGGCAGACATAAAAATATGAACTACATTCAAAAACAAGAACATGCTTGCTTACTTGATCTACAGGAATAAAAAATAGACATATACTCTGTCATAAATAAACACATAACAGAACATAAACAAACGGCGGCGTCATATGAACTGAAAGTGAATGATCGGTTTCTACTCTGCTTGACCCTAAGGTCGTAAGCTCTTTGGGCGAAAGTTTCTTGCCACTAACTATTGTGTGAAAAGAAAAATCCTTTTCTCCAGCTGTTCCATGGTAAACGTGGGCTTCATTCCAGCGTCCCCTACTTTGGGCGTTACTCGTCTTTACGACACCTATCAACTCAAGGCAGCTTTCCTAAGCAATGTTGTACTTGTCCAGCGCATTACTTCGCTAACATAATCAGAGTCTTATCACGTCTGTCAGCTTCACGTTTTTGTTTTTTCTGTGGACGTGATTAAAAAGATAACGTTGTCTCTCGAATTCCGAGGAAAAATCATCCGAAGACATTTCTCTGGTCTTTGTTCTTTTCTTAGCTTGCTCTGGTCTAGGGGGCACAGCCGAACCTCAGTCAATCCAAAAGCCAGCAGAAAACCAGCCTTTCATTAGTTTGGATAACGGATTTGAATATAAAAAGATTGAGCTAGTGTATGGGAAACAAATTTTTTTAGTATTGCATTTAAATGCAATGTCATTTTCTCCCAAATATAAAAACATTTCATTCAAATACCAATCACATCACATTTTAAATCAAACACAATCACTATTTATTATTTCACTTTTTCTATTACTTTTATTAATTACATCATATATTCTCTCTTACTCTTTTTTTTTCTCTCTACTTTTACCCATCACATCACATATTTATTATTAAAATATAATTCAAATACTTTTCCCCCAAACACACATTGCATTCAAATGCAATGCTAATGCTTTTCTCCCAAATACAAATTGCATTCAATACATTGCATTCAAACGCAATGCAAATATAATGCGTTCACCAAACGAACCCTGAGTTTAAACCAATTTTATATTTAATTTATTAGTTTTGTTTAAATTTTTTAATTTATAATTTATATATTATTTTAGGATTAAATATTCTATTTATAAATCTTTTTATATATAAAAAAATTTGTATTAATTATATGAAAAAATAAAGGAAAATATAATTTTTAATACAAGTTTAAATTTAACTTTTATCATTTAAATATTTTTAATTTAAGATGAAATTTTATAATTAAACTATAGCATTAAACACAAAGTACATTTTACAGTTTAACTCATTTTAAATTCAACTCAAAATTTTTAATTTGGACTTATAATCTAAACTGTCTCTAAGTCCAAATTAGCATAACAGAGTATTAATCAAATACAAACGCTGAGGTTTGAGTAAATTAACATTGTGGGTGTCAGTAGGACCTGGAGCTAAAGCTCGTGGAACTGTTGGAAGTAGCTGGTAAATTAGTTAGCCCTCTGATACGACATTCATGATTCAGTTTTCAAGGCGGGGAAGATTAGTTTCCCAAGGGGTCCCTGAAATTTTCTTTTAAAGTATAGAGAACACTAATGTGAAACTAATCGAATAATAAAAAGAACTGAGAAAAAGAGGTAAATAGCGTTTTTTTTTTCCCCCTTTGAAGCGGAATAAAATAAATGACTGAAATTTTAGATAAGAAAAAAGAGGTAAATAGCACTTTTTTTTTTCCCTTTGAAGCCGAATAAAATAAATGACTGAAATTTTAGATAAGTTAGTAATTAATTGTCAATTTGGGTTTATCGAGTTATAAATCATGGATTTACCCTATGATCAATTTAAATAAATCAGCAATTTATGGGATAAACTCTATTTGTCCCGTGATTAAATTTAGTAAGTAATTCCCAAGTTCGTCCCATGAAACCGAAAATTATAAATTTTTTTAGTCAATATTTTCTAATTTTTTATTTACATAATATTTATATATTTTTTTTATTAAAAATACTCTGTTAATATCAAGATTCAAAACTTGGCTATTAACAACAATTTCCACACCACAAAAAATAAAATAAAATAAAAAAGAGTTTGTTATGCAATGGAAATGCCAAAATCACTAAGCTAAACTCTTGAGTTAATTACAATGAATGGAGTACAAAAGGCTGGCCTCTCTGAAATGTAGGCTAAAAATGTGGTAGATGGATCAAAGAAGCATGAGGTGAAGCCAAATGAAAGGTAACACTAAAGGTGACAAAGTGTGACACTAAATATATTGTTCCTTCTTGCTAAGCAATTACAAATGGCTCAAAATGAGAATGTGTGAAAAGCACATCGAGGAGGGAAAAAAAGAAATGTCACACCCACCATGGCTTTCCGGTTAAGTCATTCGAGAGCACATACCGGAACCTTGAACTGTACGGCAACCACTCCATGATCTGAGACGCCTTCTTGCCTGACTTACACTCGAGACATTTCTGTATCGAGTCGTGGAGCTTCTTGTCTACGTTACCGGCAACCCATTTCAGGAGATCTTCCGAGCATAAAGATGCTTCCCTTGCATATCTATCGAGCATCTTCGGTAGAAACACTTTCCTTGACTTCTTTACTACTACATGGGATTGGAGAAACTCTTTTTTTGCCACATCCAGCTCCTCTCTAAGATTTGAGGCTGTGTAGACTCTCAACTAGAAAATAGTTACGAAAAACAAGTTCATAATCAGATGAGAAATCAGTCACCATCTGGTTCTAAAAGAACGAGTTACAATAAAGCAAATAGAAGCTGATACAACATAAAAAGAGTAAACTAGTTACATGACTGGGTGAAAGTAGAACTTTTATAGGAACTTGCCCATATTATTTTATTTTTTGGTATATGATCAATGGTCTCACTTTATTGATTTTGAAAGAAAAACTCCTAGAACTCGATACTTAAGACTCTAAACCTCTTCTCACCTACTGAGCTCGTCCCAGTTGGAGTAAAAGGGTAAAAGAACATTTGTATTACATATATTCGTCTTTCTTTTAAGTTGCATGAAAAACAATATAAAGTTTCCATTCCGATTTGGAAGCTCAAAATAGTTCAAAGGGATTTAGCTTTCCAGAAGACTTCAAAATAGTGGAAAAATGAAGAGTGAAGTATATCACATAAATAAGAGTAAGATCAAATAAGAAGTAATAGTTTACCGCGGGATCAGAAAAGGCTCCGGTACAAAGGCCAAAGCAGACAAGTGTTTGGGAATTCGGAACACCGAACTTAGAACTGAGCCGTCTGTCTTCACCGGATTTTTTTCTTAAGGCAGCTGAAAGGATGGTTTCAAGCCACTGTAAGTTAAAAGTAGATGAAAAAAAAAACATGAGTGAGAATGAGAAACATGGTGCTTCATTTTTATCCAAAGACGCGAATTATGACTTTTATGTTAAACAAGACGAGTGGCAAAGACAGTGAGAGAGAGAGAGAGAGATCCAGAAAAGAAAAGGGAGAAACAAAAGAGCCTCATTTTGTAGAATGAAGTTATGACACATTCAAGTAAACTTGCATATGCAGATCGAAATGAGATTAAATTTCCATTATTAAAAAACAGCAAACAAGATAAGTGAGCAGTTTAGCTTGAAAAGCTTGAATTTCAATTCTTAAACAAAATTAAAAGTAAAGTACCCATCCGATTCGTGGTGTTCGGAAGCAGAATATCGATTGCTCTATGGCGTTTGCGCTGATGACACGACCACCAATGTTGTAAGCAGCCTGCACTACACCAAGAAGCTCATAACTAATTTTGTCTATCTAGAGGCTAGAAATATAGAAAACATATAAAAGAACATGGAAAGGTTTGTAAAGAAACTTGTGAATGTTGGTATCAGATGCAGCAACTAGAGATAGCAAAGTGAAAATGAAAATAAAATAAATACTACAATTTTTTGTGAAAAACCCCTAAACAAATCAAGGAAAAAACCATAACTAATAATAGAAAAATCTTAATATGAAATTTTATGGGTTACAATCTCTTTCTATTTTACAAAGTGAAAACAACTCTATATGTCTTTTAAGCATGCGAGAAAACTATCCTACAAAATCTCTCTTCAAAATTAACTTTCTAACTCTCAAAAGGTAATTCACTTCTTTATTTAAACAATTCAATATTTCTCTTGAAAAGCTTGTTTTCTTCTTGTTTTCTACAAGGAGAAAACAACTCAATATCTCTCTTGAGTCTAAAAGCTCATACTAATATAGGCAAGCTCCCAAGTTTGGTAGCCATCAAGTTTAGTCTTTTAACATTTTTCCCACTTGAAGATTTAATTGAGAATTAATCATATCTTCACGTATCCTTTCTATCTTGCCATTTCATACTGCTTATGTTTTTGGTAAAACGCTCTAAAACCACTTGTAAGGAATAAGGAATACATATATCTCTATATTAATATTGTTCACTTTGGGTCTAAGTCCTTATGAATTTGCTTTTGGACTCTACCCAAAAGGCCGTATACCAATAGAGATTTCTTTAATCCTTATAATCCTCCCTACGTGTAGCTAATATAGGACTTTGATTGCATTCCTAACAGTCAAACTACTAAAAATCCTGATTTTTGGATACTTCTATGTCAACATCTGGCCCTATAGTTCTTTTCTAACTTCAAATGTTCTACCGAAATCACTAAGTGAGGCACAATTATATTTTTTCTTCTTATAAAGAGGGTGCACAACTGAAACATTTCAAAAATTTAGGAATAAAAACAAAATATCTAAAATGTGAGGACGGAGTACGTGCCCTACTCACATTAAGGTGGCTCTGCCACTGCCAACAAGTTCATTGCATTTCAACAAACAGTCCGCCTTGGGAATTAAGTTTAAATAAAGAAGTGAACTACCTTGTGAAACAAAGCCAATCTTCTCAAAGAGCTGTTGGGAATGCCATATGCTAAATACGCCTGCACATTGTAAAGCATTGGGTTAATTAGAAAGAGTTCGATTTTGGAAATATAAAACCAACTATGAGTTAATGCCAAATATATATATATATATATATTTTTACATGCATAACAAGAGCATTGTACACATTGATCCAAAATGCTGTCTGAGCATTGGTTTCCATCTGGCTGACATTTATTCTCTCCAGCTGTTCAACTAAAACTCTGAAAAAAAAAAAAAAAAAAACATGAAACATATGCCATGTCAATATGAGGTAAAACATTAGAAGAGATAAATACAAGTAAATCTCACACAACTACAAGTGAACATATGATAAAAAGACAAAAAATGATCAGTATGCCTTTTTTGGTCTATCATTTGCAAAAACAGCTAAAAATTTAACGGACATGACTGAAAGGATTGACGGTGCCAAAAATTGTATGCTCATTGAGTTGATAGTCAAGAAAAAAAGTTTAGGGGCCAAAATCAAATTTAAAATGTTCAAGAGGTGGCCATACAAAAAAGCCTTTCTTAAGTAATCTAGTAATTTTTCTTGAATCACATTTGGACTATGCTTCTCCTTCTAAATCAACAAGTCCAGTACATTTTCAAGCCAATAATGGAACATTCTTAATTTTTTTGGGATTAAATACATTAAAACCAACCTGTAGTTGCTAATGGCACAGGAGGCATGAGAAAGCTGGCTCTTATCTGTTGAAATCCACAATATTTCTACTGTGGATTTTCCAGACCAATCTTGGTCCTCCCCAGCACCGCGTCGAGGCTGCACGACATTAGTGGATGACCTCGACAAGAAAGGTGACCGGTGTTTTTCGGTATTTACGGACGCAGTACTGCGAAGCCAACAGTAAACAACAGCCATACACCTGACCATTTCCTCGGACAGCTTGCTCGGGCATTGGTGGAGGTGATCTCTCAGCGTTCTAAGTATAGAAGCTTTCTCCTTAGCTTGAACCTGTTGAAGATCATAACAAAAGATTCAAATCTAAGTTAAAAAAAAAAAAGGCCTAAAATAGAATATATACATTATCTTACCTTGTTTGAGCCTGAAAAACTCTTTGCAGAATCAGTGTCAGTTCTACCGTTGGACAAATGAGCATGATCGGTTTTAGTGGATCGTTTCCCCGAGTCGTCCATGGAAACTAGAGCGTGCAATGGCCGGAAAGGGAAATTCTTAGAGGAACAAAATGCACTCGATATGATACTAGGATGTTTCCTGGATTCATGCTTTGGATGTGCAGGAGAATTCATGCTCGAGTTATGCTGGGACGGCGGTCTGCTAACACAATTTTCAAAAATACTTCTGTACAGAGACAGAACGTGTTGCTCGCGGTTCGCGACTTCTTCCTCAAGCAACTCGATTTCGGCTATCAATTCCTTTGTCTGTTTTATTTTTTTTTGCAGGAAAAAAAAAATCTGTTTATACACTAAACTCCCAATTTAAGCTCATAAAGGCAAAACAGTTGGAAAATTCAACAGCTCTTCGGTTATTTTAAAGCCATCATTGTTATGTTACCTGAGCAGCAAAATGCCTATGCCCGGGAGATAAAGTACTCGAAGCTCGGCCCATGGCCCTCTCGAGGACAATGCGCATCGATTTCTCTTGCTGCAAACGCAACTGCAACTGCTCAACCTGAAAACATAAAGACTACTTAATAGATATTCGTAGTTTTGACCATTCCTCGTAAAAAAAAAAGGACTTCTATAGAATTACCACAGACTATAACCGTTACATTGATATTCAATGTTAACCAAAAACTATACCGGATAATAAATTGAAAGAATGTCCATATGCATACCCCTCCCATGATCTCTTATTAGAGGGCACAACTTGACTCTCATTTTGCGGTCCATTTTAAATCTACTTCTTAAGGAGGCGTTTTGTAAATGCATTGCGTTTGAATATTAATTTTTTTTTAGTGTTGTATTTGGTTGAAAAGTATTTATTTTGTATTTGAATAAAATGTGTATTTGAATGAAAAATATTTTAGAGTTGAAAAGTTGATGTGATTGGTAGAAGTAGAGATAAATAGTTAGGATTGAAAAGTTGATGTGATTGGTAAAAGTAGAGATAAATAGTTAGAGTTGAAAAGTTGATGTGATTAGTAAAAGTAGAGATAAATAGTTAGGGTTGAAAAGTTGATGTAATTGTTTTAAAATACTTTTAAATAGTAATTGTTTTCGTAGCACTGTTGAAAATGATTATATTTAAATATAAAACTTTACATTAGATGTAAAATTGATTTTCGTAATACTAAAAAACGTTCTCTAAACGCACCCAAAACTTTCGATTATAAGTGTTTTCACTCGAAAAAAAATTGAATTTACTGTTTGAATTTTGGATTTGATCTTATGATTAAAAAAGAAAAAAAAGTTTCTTGCTTACATCTTTTTCCAAGGAGGCTCGGTGCTTCGTCGATTGATTCTTGGTAATGCAGGCAGAATTGCCACGCGGAGAACATTGTCCCCTGGGTGCACTTGTTGAAGGTAATGATGCCTGTTAAAATTAACCCAAAAGTACCACACTACTGGTCTTAGGAAATGTTATGCCTTTTCTATTCACAAGATCAAGCATTTTCCAAATCTTTCGGACAAAAACTAGAGGATAGAAGTCTCACATCTGTTGCATTCTGGTCTTTTGCGGAACTTAAAAATTCAGGACCTCTCGGGGCATTGGAGTTCCTATCTGAAGCACTGGAAATGGAAGGCAAACAAAAACAAAAAAAAAAAGGAACCAAAAGTCGTGAAAGTTTTGTAAAGATGGAGAGAAAAAAAAAAAAAAAGGGTAGAAAATCATGTAATGTCAAGAAGCTTAAGCAGTCTACAAGTCACCTATATAACTAATAACTAATCAAACCAAAAACAGTACTTGATTCACTTAAAATCTAAAAATCGGCCAAAAATATAAACCTTCATCCAATTTTGGATCGGGAAAAAAAAAAGCCTCCATAAATTAAAAGAAAACAAAAAACTTGAGGCAACTTAAAAAAAAAAAAAAAGAGTCCTACAAAAGAGATAAGTACATGATTATCAGTTAAAAATAGAAATGAAAAAGTAAACTCCCCAAACGTAAAAAAAAATTATGGAAAAAAAAATATGAAACAACTTTATTAATGCAGGAGTACTCGTAATAACAACAACAACAGAATAATAAAAACAGTAAAATAAGTTTTGGAAATTGCACCTCTTAGAACGCCTGTGCTGAGCATGAACAAGCAAGCCAGCCCAAGAATCCTCTCCATTTTTCTCTCTCTTCCCACTTCCTTCTCCATCTTCTTCCCCAACTCCACCTGCACCGCTACTAAAACCACGCATTATAATAATCTCCCTATTTTTCACTTATTTTCTCTCTTTTTTTTTTCCTATCACCCAAACACTCCCTTCTTTTTTTCAGTCTTATTTTCCCTCCATAAGCACCACTTACAGCACTACAATTTCACACGAAACATCAAACAAGGATCCAAAACTCGGGTAGTACTATGAAAACTGAGAAACAGACAACTGTAATTATTTACATGACAACGTTGTGGGAAAATGGCCAAGAAAGGTTGAGAAAGTGAAAAATGGGAGAGTTTCTTCAAATGGATAAGTTTGAATTTTGTTGAGTGTTTTCTGTGTGGTGGGATGTGTAATGATATGATTATTTTTTTCCCCTTTTTTTGTGTTTTTTTTTTATTAGGAGAAATAGTAGTAGAGAAATATTGAGGAAGGAAAAAAAAAATACATAAAAAGGAAAGAAAGTTACTAGTGAAAAGTCTGATCCTCTGCCACTGAATGAGGGAATTGAATAGGATGACTTTTGGGCTGGTGGAGAATTGAATGCGAGGATTAATGAGGGGCTCAACAATCCTCTCATCTCGTTTTTGAAATGAAAAAGGAAAAATGTTTTTTTGGGGTGAAGTGCCTGCCTGGGGTGCCCAACATGCAGTTGGAGTCTGCATGGGACGACAGTGATCACTTACCCACCAGTCACCTCACTGTGTTTTTGTTGTAGTTGTTGTTGTTGTTTTTTATTTTTTATTTTCCTTCTTCTTCGTAGTATTGTGGCCAGTCATGTGTGAAAATTATTGGTGGACTGCTACATTTATAATCAATGGTACCTTTTGTTTTTATTTATAATATTATTGTTTAGAATTTTTGTGTAGAGACATTCAGTTTTATTTGGAAAAAGTGTCCAAATTTAGAAATTTTTTAAATTTAGATCAAAATTTTTTCAGATTAAAACTAGATACTTTTATAAGTCTGAGGATTAAAAAAATTTTCTTGGAAAAGAATTTTTCTTTTATAAATGAAAATTTTTTATCCATTTAAATATATTTTTACTTTTAAACCAAAAAATTTTCTTGCTCAAACAAGACTTTTTCCTTTTTAATATTGGACATTGTCTTATATATTATTTATACTCTTTCCTGTGCCTTTCTAATATTGTAAATTAGTGTGATAGGATATTCTAATTAAGGTAGTATTTTTAATTGAGTTGTACTCATAATATTTTATCGATGAAATAAATGAATATAAGGCTCCATCGATAAGGTTTTATTTTATACCCAAAGAATATAAAATTATCTGTTTTGTAATATCTTTTATCATCCATATCAAATATAAAAAAATGTATATTATCGAAAAGATATCTCTGCTTCCTTTTTTATTTTTTGGGGCATTGAGCTTAGGTCTTTTTTTTTTTTTTAATAATTAGGGTTTGTGAGCAATTGATTCCTAAAATATAAATATTGTAATTGACCGTTTTTTAATTTCTTTTACCGATTGATTAGTGTCTGAACATCATATTCATTATAATTTTGATCTCTTGTCATGCAATTGATAACGAGGGGGCGTTTGGTAAACGCATTGTATTTTGATTGTATTTGAATGAAATTTATTTTTTGAATGTTATATTTGGTTGAAAAGTATTTGTTTTGTATTTGAATGAAATGTGTGTTTAGATAAAAAGTATTTTAGAGTTGAAAAGTTGATGTGATTGTTTTAAAAATATTTTGAATAATAATTATTTTCGTAGTACTGTTGTAAAACTTGTGTTTAGTATAAAACTATATTGCATTTGAATAAAATTAAAATTCAATTTTTTTGCCAAACGATATCTGAGTTTCCAAAATTTGATCCAAGTAATCTCGTGTTGCTTTATTTTTACAGCAACATAAAAATCACGGTGTAAAATGTTACCTTAAATATTGCTGAAGATTCTTTAAAATTAGAATTTCATTATACACGAGTTGCATGCATAATCTTATGTAATTTTACACCTAATTTCACCTGAAGAATTTGAATACTTTCGTCCTTATGTTCAGAAAGGAAAAAAAAATCAATTCACACTGATTTCAAGCATTTACGCATTGCTTACAATAAATTTCAAAATTAATTCTGTAATTTCAAGACCAAATCTATTAAAGTGAAGATCTAATCAACTGCATGTACTTTCTATTATCCAATTAAAAAAAATTCATAGCAAAAGGAAAATTAAAATATGGACATTATAGAAAAAGAACATTTTGTATCTAGTTACCTTTACTAGGAGTTTTGTATCTATTTTAATATTAGAAAATCTCTTAATTTAAGGAAATTTGCTATTATTTGAAATATAATATTTTTATGGAATCATATTAACAGTGCTCTTTTACTGGTTAATTATAATCTTCTCTGTTTTCCTCATACATTGATTTAGGCACATTGTCGGTTGTTGAACCACAATAAACTTTTTCATTTTTTATTAAAATCATTCAAATTCTACATCGGTTTTGTAATGGATTCAATAGTATAAAATTACTATTAAACTATATATATGTAATTACTCACATTGAATCTTTGTATTCCCTCATTCCTTTTATTTTTCTTATTTAAGTTTTATTTTAACCACTTTCATTCCAAAATAAAAATTAATTAGGAAAATAAAATTAAAAATTTAACACAAAATGATTTAGTAATTACAAGTTTAAGTATTGATAATTTAACATCTGACTCCACTATAAGTTATAAAGTTTAAATCTCTTCATTCCACACTTTTTTTTTTTGTTTTTAATACCAAAGGGTTTAACATGGTTCACCCATACCCATGAACTAGGAGAAAAGAGAAAATTTACAATCATTAAGTATCATATTAAATGTATCTTTAAAAAAAATTATCATATTAAATGCAAATTACAATTATAAAATCGGCTAAGTTATCCAACATCCTTAAATTAGGAGATTTTCTAAAATGTCAATAAATACAAAAAAAAAATCCTAATAAAAGAAATGTTAGTTTCTTTAGAAAATAACAAAGGAAAAGTTTTTCTTTTTTTTTTCTTCATTTTTCTTTTTAAGCAAAAAGAACTAGAGGGATGACCAAAACAAGAACAGTCTTCAACATTCCACGTTTTCATCATGCATTACATTTTTTGAATCTTGTAAGGTGATAGGCTGCTAGGGAACCCAAATCAAAGTGCCTAGTCGACCCTATCAGCATTTCTCCTTAAAATTACCCCATGGCCAAACTTATAAATAACCAAAAGTGCTAGACAAAGAACAAGTTATAAAGATATACTAGGAATTCCGACATAATTATTATTTCTCAATAAATGAAGGCCAGTTTCTATTTTTATTTTTATTTTTATTTTTTTACGATTACATACAGTGAGGACATATGCATTTTTGCCTCAGTATGCAGCAGCGCAACAGATTTCACTTTTCCCATGTTAAAACGATAAGAATTGATGTGATCTTTATTCCTAAATTTTAATATCATTATTATTATGTATTTGAACCTTAAATGTGAGTTTACATAGTAAGGTTAATCCATTTTATTTTTATTTTAAAGTGAAAATGGCTTTTGATTATCATATTTCAAGCTAAAATTTCCATTTCATTGTAGAATAAAACAATAAAATAGTGCTCATTTTTAAAATTATCTTCCCCACATTTTACATTTTGATTTTTGAATTAATCATGTTAAATTCCTTCTGCTATCACTTTAGTTAAAAACATGCAGATACAGAAGGAATATGTGTATTCATATGGTCTTTTTCAATTTATTTTTAATGAAAATTCTAATATAATGATTAAGATGGATTAATTTCCTTTTTTTCACATGTTTATAATGAAAATTCTAATAAAAAAGGATTGAGTTAGACCAATTTAAAGTTTTAAAAACAAAGTGAAATGTTCATAAAATTTACAAAGTATGCATGAGATTGATCCAAATTGAAATAAGTTATTAAAAAATAAATAAATAAAGCAAGTTTATATGGGTGGGCACTAGGCAGAACGTGAGCTACACCCCAGTACAACTACAGAAGAGGGACATATTACAATCAATAACATGTTAGATCTTCTGAGAATTGGGACATCACCGAACATATAAGCGAGAATTAAGAAGGCCCAACTTTAGACCAAACAAAAAAATATCTTCAAATTCAACGAACTTCCAAGGAAAAGATCTATGGTCATTGTCATGAACTATAACTGATATTCACTGATGATCAGAAAAGAAGTTGCACTTATGAAAAGTTCTAATTCTTTGGCTAAAATGTTTTTATCCATAGTCAATTTGTTGAAGGGTATGACCAATTTGAACCTTATTTGATGCATATAAGAAAATGTAAATACATAGAGATGAATAATGACGCGAGATTTTGTTTATATTTGCTCGACATCTCTAGAGTAAGAGTTTTTCAAGATGGTGAGAGAATATACGAAAGAGTTTTGGAGAGCTTAATATATACGACAATAGAGATAATATAGTTCTAGAGAATTTTCGCTCTTATACAGAGAATTTGGCAGAGCTTGGGTGTAGAGAGAAAATCCCTTCAGCTAGCGGAGCTCTTTATAGCCATAACTCTTGAATGTACTTAGCATCCATTTGATTCACCGTTTTAACTTGAAAGTTAAGTTAGTGATCATTTGGTTTCAATTTTGTTTGGTTTAATAGGGTCTACTTTAATAATTTTTTATCTCTATTTTTACTATTTTAATATAATTTTTAATACAAGTTTAATCTAAACTAAGCTATAATAAAATAACTCACTTAGCTTAATTTCTAAGCTAAATTAAGCTAAAATAGTCAATCAAACAGCCACAATTGTTCAACTCCTTAAATTCAGCAGATTACCTTTTTTTTTAATTGAAGGTCAACTTCTGGATGATAATCATGTCCCACTCATGAAGGAGGATCATAACTCAACCTAAATCTTTATAATTTTTGGGAATAGAGACTTTTTCGGATTACTTCTCAAATGTTCTAATAGATCGCGATCAACTCGTCGCCTCCTGCTGAATAGTTATATATCTTTGAGAGGTTGCAGTCATTTATGGCCATAATCTTCCTCTAACTTGGCTAACTATTGTAAATATGAAATGACACGTGGATGGTGAAGATTGAGGTACGAAATCTACCTTTTAACAATTTCAATAATGTTGATCATGGTTATACTTATGGTTTAAAAAATATTGACGTAAAAAGATTAAAAGAGTATTTTTGTACTTGAAGAATATACGAGGAGTGCAAATGTAGATAGAATGAAGAATTTTTTACCAAGAGTCTAAACAAGCCTTATATAACCATTGACGGCAAATGTATTAGAATTGAGGTTCACACACACTAATATAAGCAACTCTAACATAATTTTAGCCCCAAAAAAAACGAGAGAGTTGATCAACAAGAGTCTTATTACATCACTTTTTTTTTTGTTGCTTTTTGCTTTAATTAGCCAATTAAGCTTCTAGTTGGGCAAGTATGACCATCCAGCGTATGCAACGCCAGGAGATATAGGGGGCTCCATCAAAAGTTACTGTGTATGCTGGTTATCGAGTATCACCAATGAAAAGATATACGTAAAGAGGAGCCTAAACACATACCCTTGTAAAATATCACTGAACTAGCAACCATTTTTTTTTTTATCTGAAAAAAAAAGTGACATGTTATTAAGTGTGTTAATTTGAGAAATTGGAATGACACGTGTCAAAAGAATAAAGTGGCATCTTTATACACAAAAATCATTGTATTTATTAATAAAAAGATAAAAAAATTATCATAAAAAATAAAATATTAGGATTTTACTATTCATAAAACATTATGTACTTAAGAGTTTTTTTCCCCCCTTTTTTGAACTTTGTACGTACGTAAGAGTATTTGCGAAATATTATATGAATTCATGATGATTTATTATGCGGAAGATTCTCTTCTCATGTCACCATGGTTAATCTTATTAAAGTGTCGAATTTCTAATATGCCATGCCTAATTATGTAAAAAGCATCCCTAGACTTAACTATTAATTTGTCCTAGGAATATAGGATTACTCTTTTGTCTAGCTTCTGGATAAATTGGATAGTTGTAGCTTTCTAATAAATAACTTGTAACAATCAACTAATTTATTTATAACTTTATATAAAAATTATATATGTATCATGATATAATTTAATATCCTGTTGATTAATTAATGTGTTCTTAAAAAAACTAAAAAAAGAAAAAAGAAGTTATAAATCCCGCTTTTGAACAAGAGTATACATACAAAATATAAATGTATATATTTTGTGGTAATTTTTTGGCTGAACTATATTATATGGTAGTTATATGAGACAATTACTATACAATAAAAGAACTAAATTAATGGAGTCCAATTATAATTTCACTATGATTCTCTTCGCAAAGGTCATTTATAGTTGATTTGTCATGTAAAAAAACTATGTGTTGCTCTACTTCTATGTTCACCAAAAAAAAAAAAAAAGGAACTAATTAAGCCTCTGTTTGTTTCCAGTATTGTATTTAAATGCAATATAATTTTTATTCAAATACAAAAGTATTACATTCAAATGTTAATCATATCATACTTTAAATCTAATACAATCGTTATTTATTATTTTATTTTTCTATTATTTTTATTAATCACATCCCATATTCCCTATCTCTCTCCTTTTTTTCTCTTTCTACTTTCACCTACTACATCACATATTCATTATTTAAATACAATTTAAATACTTTTCATCCAAACACATATTACATTCAAATACAATACAAATATTTTTCCTCCAAATACAAATTACATTCAATATATTATATTCAAATACAATACAAACGTACTGCATTTACCAAACAGAACCTAAGGGGACATTTGGTGCAATAATTCATTTCAAATGCAATTGCTTTTATTTTGTTTATTCACTATTTATAACTCAAATTTTAAAAATCTATAACTTTATATATACAAATATAAATGAGATGATTTTTCTAAATTGCACAGAAATTTGAAAAAAAAAACGAAATAAACCTTATAATAACATTATTTTTTCCAAGCATATTTTTAAGTTTTTATATTTTTTAAATTCAACTATTCAAGCTCATACATGAAATATAAACGGTTCAATTCATGAGTTAATGCCAGGTGAACACTGAACATGTACACTAAACATGAGTTAATGCCAGTTGGACATGTGTGCAAGGACAATAATACTACTAGGCAGTTAATGAATTAAACACGAACTCCTTGTCTTTTTCTGAGTTGGTACTTCCCATTCCTTTATTAGTTTTGTCATCCGTCCCTTGGACTTGTTCTTCGCCCTTCAGTGTCAAGCAAGATCCTTACATCCACCACATTTATTTGCTCCTCTGACTTACTTCATCCTTATCTACCCATGATCTAGAAAGTACTAATCTTCTAATTTATTAATTAATTTTTCATTTCTTTGGGTTGTGATTGTTTTTGCTAATACTAATCTGTTTGGCTGATCTAGCTTTGAGTCATTTTGATTAGGTTACCTAGCTGATTTGATGTCACGATATGATTGTTTCAAAGTCTTTAAGCTAATAATGCGTATCATAATATCCTTTTTATAAAAGAGACTCTTAGGCCGAAGTAGCCTTACATATTTAACAAAAATAAAGACAGATTCCAAAATATATATATATATATATCAAACATCACTGTACGTATTTAAATATTAGATACGATTAAAGTCACAGTATTTTTTACATGATATCGTAATTTACAACTAAGAGATAAATGCCAGTAAATTCGATAATGGTTTGGCGGTATATGGATTAAAATATGTTCTAAATTCAAAATCTCACAAAACCCCATCAACAAGGTTTCTTTAAAAAAAAAAAAAAAAGAAAATAACATCATCAAGAGACCACAAGAGGGTTTATAGTAATATTTTATAACACGTTTATCAAAAGTCAAAGTGGAAAAAGAAATTTAAGTTGTTTAAACCGAAAAACCTCCTCTTGCCCTAATAGAGAGATTTGCAAACCTCAGAAATATAATATGACTTTTGAAAAAAGATATTATGAACGTATTTTAGTGCAAACCATATGGTTAACTCTGGTAGAATTGAGTAAAAGCCATTTTGGATAGTATTTGGGAATAATTTATATAAGAAAAACAGCTTGATATATATATATATTATATTTTGGCTGCGGTTTCTCTTATCACTTATCATTATGTTTCTTATTTCTTAAATGGAATACATTTTTTTTTTCTTTTTGATGATGTCAAACTATCCCTCTCTCTAAAAAAGATTAGATGAAAGCAAAGTTGGTTCGGTATCGTGTGCCATCACTCTTTATTTTACGTGTACAAGCGCATTTGGACATTAATTAGCATTTTATTAAACAATATAAGCTTGCTCCACAAGATGCTCTAATTTTAACAAATCAACTCAAACCATTATAAAAAAATAAGAAACAATTAAAGAATACCATTGCAAAGGTTTTCCATTGCACGACCTAACCACTACTTTTGCCAACTCAAATGATTAATTACCAACTCTAAGCAATTTTGCGTAAGCAATACTTTTTATTTTTAATTAGCACATACGGCCCCAAATGGAATCCTAATATTATCTTAAAACAGTGGATTAATAAACTAATCACGACCAGCAACTTTATTGTTCATTAACTAATCACACGTTGCTTTCATCTTCGGAGAAAAATAGACAGCTTCTTTGATTTATCAAGGGGAAGTCGTGCATGTGGCGTTGGCGTATTAAATCTTACTTTGTGCTAGTTGGTAAAAATGAATAAATAAATTAAGGGCATGTTTTTAGAGTCATGGAGATGTGTTTTGAAAATTAGAGAAAAGTAAGTTTTAAAAAATGTGTTTGGGAAAAAACTATTTAGAGTGAAAAAAATTAGAATATTAAAAATTTATTTAAAAAAATTATAAATATAAATCTTATTTTGTTCATTTCAAAATTCTATGTAATTAAAAAAAATCCTAAATTAACTTATATATAAAGTTATAAATTTTTAAAATTTGAGTTTAACATAAAATTTTAAAAATATAAATAATAAAAAGTATTTGTGAGGTAAAAAAAAAAGTATCTAAAATTTGTTTCTAAAATGCCCAAAACATCCCCTGAGAATTCATGTTAGAGATGGTAATAAAGAGGAGGGAGAAATGATACTTGAAAGGGAGGTGGACATGTGGTTTTGAATTCAATCTTACTAAATAATATTAATAAGTCAAGTATGGCGTTAGTCTTGTTTGGGTTTTCGTATTAAATTATAATTCAAATATTTTTCTATGGTATTTTCTTTTATAAAAATTTAAATATTTTGTTTTAAAAAATGAGATTCAAATGAAACATCAATTTCTCATGATCTTATGATCCATTTTGATGAACTAATTAGATAGTTATTATTGAAACTAAATTGAATTAGAAATTATGACACAAATGTTTATAAAGAAGAGGTGGAAATAAAACTTGAAGTGGTGGGGTTTTGAATTCGACCTTCCAAAGTAATATTAGTCAATTCTTGTTTAAATCTTCATTTTAAGTCAACTGTTCAAACGTTTTAAAAACTTTTTTCTTACGAAAATTTTATTTTTCAGTCTTTTATGATCTTAAATAACTAGCAAGAAATCCACAATTTTTTTTTTATCTACTTGAATCTCCTTTTGTACCATACAATACACCTAAGGATATCCAATTAAGGAACAATAATATATAAATCTAACTTTTAACATCTGAAATGTTGTCACCCTCATCAATGCAATTTCAACCACACATTTAAATATAACCATTTCAGCTAACGAGGAAGATGACTCTCATAACTCAATTTCAATCACAATGACTAATCCAAGATGGGTAGAGCTCTACTTTCGAAAATATTCTAAGGGAACATTCTTATCTCCTTTATGGTATTTATATTCATGGTCCGTCAGCCCTATAATTAATAACTAGTAAATTTTTGTTGTCTTATCTTCATGATGCTTATAATTTGGTCTAAAATAAATAAACAAACAAATCATAAATTAAAAAAAAATAAAATAAAATAAAATAGTCGGCATCCCAATTATGTCTAGCAAAAGTTGCCATGTGGGGTCCGTGGCCGGTGCCGGCGACTTGGCCAATATCGTTGCGCAAGCGATCTACTATATGGCTTAAGCACTACTATTTAAGCATGTCTGAAAGAAAATAATACGCACTAATCCACCGAGTTCAAACATACCGAGCCAACTCAGTCTTTGATCTCTCTCTCTCTCTCTATCGTTATAGTTCTTTTGCTTTTGCAGTGACCAAAAATGGTGAAGTTGGCTCTTGGTAGTGTTGGTGACTCTTTCAGTGTTGCGTCTCTCAAGGCCTATCTATCTGAATTCATCGCCACCCTTCTCTTTGTTTTTGCCGGCGTTGGATCCGCCGTTGCTTTCAGTAAGTTCTAAATCTTATTTCCAGTAGGAGCAATTAGACAACAAAATTTAGTCCGTCGACTTTAATATTCGTAGATATACAAATTAACAATATGTCTATTTTCTTTAAACTCTAAAATTACCCATTTATGATGAAATCGTTATTCGATATATGTTGACTCTTGTAATTCATTGTATCACATGATACGTATTTTATTTTTACGATCTCTAAAATAATTATCTAAGTCGTTGACCTAATTATTTCAAATTAACTTGTAAGCTCATGATATGTCTTAGTAAATTATTGCATGAAACGAGATTATCTTATTATGAATCAAAATTAACTGTAGCCTAATCTCAATTTGGTTTGCTTTTTGATGGGCGTGTAGACAAGCTCACTTCCGATGGGGCGTTGGACCCACCGGGTCTAGTGGCAGTGGCAGTGGCACATGCGTTTGCACTATTTGTTGGAGTCTCCATTGCGGCCAACATCTCAGGTGGCCACTTGAATCCAGCTGTCACCTTCGGATTGGCTGTTGGTGGCAACATCACCCTCCTCACTGGCCTTTTCTACTGGATTGCTCAGTTGCTTGGTTCCATTGTTGCCTCCTTGCTCCTTTCCTTCGTCACCAATGGAGAGGTAATTTTCTTAACAAAATATGAAACGAATTTTGATCTATTAGAATTTATATATTTATATATTGAATATAGGACGAGAAATTTAAACTTTACATTTTATATAATGAAATCATGTTTGTCATCTAGTAGAGAAAAAAAATTTTCACTCTCGATAAATCTAAACATTTTTAAGGGAAAATTGAAATACAATCAATATTTTTTGGACTAAATAAATGAATTTTTTTAATGATATTAGAGGAATCAAATCTATTCTATTTTTATTTTATTATTAATTTGTGTGATGATGAGCTGTTAATCTCTTTATTGATAAACAGCGGTGAAGCTAGATATAAACCAGATATAAATTTAAGTGGGAGTGTATAATTTAAAAAAAATAAAATCTAAAGGGTAAAGTTTCAATGGGGTTATATGGATATTTTTAATTTTTAGTAAGACAAAATTAAAAAAAAAACTTTCTAATTATTAAGATAAATTTAAAAGAAAAAAAAATTCAGTGTAGCCACACTTGATTACTCCTTGTTGGTAAATACAATAAAATTAATTAATTTAACAATCTTTTAAATACCTATTAATAAAATAATAATAACTTAAATACAATTGATTATAAAAAAACTAGAAATAAAAATTGGTGTCTTTTATTATTATTATTATTATTAGTTTATTAGACTAAAATTAAATAAAATTTCTTTCAAATGCAAACCCACGGTTTCAATATTTTCAAAATTCATAGCCTACTCATTTTCATTCATCCATACACTAATTCATTTTATATTCTCGATTCGAGTTCAAAATTTTCAATTCAAAACAGTGTGCCAAAAAAAAATTTTATCCATTTGAATACAATCAGATCATTTACATTTTTTAAAAAAATTATATTAAATGATAATTTTTAGAAAATAATTAAAACAATAGTAGATTTTAAAATATTTATAATAAATAATAAATTTATTATCCAAATAGAATTTTATTACCTAAATAAGACATAAATAAATTTATTTACTTGATAAAAATATAAATAAATTATTTATTTGGTAAATTCAACATAAATAAATATTTACATATTAAATTTATTATTTATTACATATATTTTAAAAATCTATCATTTATTTCAATTATTTTTTAAAAATTAATTTACTTCTTTTTTTCATTTTATATTATTAACAAATCCAAACATTTATTAAAATTAAGATGTAATTTTGTTTTGGCAGAGCATTCCAACCCATGGGCTAGCAGCTGGGGTGGGCGCCATAGAAGGGCTGGTGTTCGAGATCATTGCCACCTTCGGACTGGTGTACACCGTCTACGCCACAGCCGCCGACCCCAAGAAGGGCAACATCGGAATCATCGCACCCATCGCCATCGGCTTCATTGTCGGCGCAAACATCCTCGCCGCCGGCCCATTCAGCGGTGGCTCCATGAACCCGGCCCGCTCTTTCGGCCCAGCTGTCGTCAGCGGAGACCTTTCCCAGATCTGGATCTACTGGGTCGGCCCACTCATCGGTGGAGGCCTTGCTGGGCTCATTTACGGGGACATCTTCATTGGGTCCTCTTACTCCTCAGTTCCATCTGCTGAAGAGTACCCCTAAGGAGGGGATTTCAGGCCCATTGAGGCTTATGTTGTTTGTCACCTTGCTGTCGAGTAGTTTGCTGGTTGGTTGGTTGATTTCTTGGTTTTGGGCTTTTTTCGCTTTGTGGGTTGTGACTGTGAACTCTTGGTTGTAATCTACTTCTACTAAAAAGAAAAGTAAAAAAAAAAAAAAAAAAAAAAGGCGACTTGTTAATAAGAAATTTGTAGATAATTAATGAATTTGGCATTTCAATTATGATTTCTTTTGAGGTACGAGGGAAAATGGTCCTTTTTTTTACTACATTATTTACATAAACATTTTTAGTTTTGTTAAGTTATGTTTAGCTTGACGGGTAAAAAAAGAATTTGAGTATGAGGTTACGTGTTCGATATAAAGAAAACACTCCTGACTCAGGAGTTTAACCCAAACGCTATCCACTTAGAACTTTACTTTGAGGAGTTCCTCACAAGTATGTAGCATACATAACAGACAGGTCCATGCACTTTTTCAAGACCCAAACCACATAAGTCACTTATCAACTTCAACTAAGCTCTTGCATTAACATGACAAACAAAATTGTTTCACATTGTTTAGAGGCTAACTACTTATAATTTTGTAATGAAGCTACTTGGTCGTTAGATGGGAAATCCTAGAGGAACTAAGTGAGGTTTATAATTTAATATCAGTTAGTAGAGAATAGTGTAGAAAAAAGTTTGAAATGTGATTAGAATACACGAAACAAACGGCTCCTTAGCATTATCCTCGGAGCTTTTAGTAAAAAGGTTATTAGCACTGGCAGCTCCGGAGCATTTGCCATTGTGTAATCAAATGTACTCATTAACTTTCTTCAACCTTGCATGTGGTGTCCTTAAATACCTTTTATGCCAGTAGGCATTTAAATTTAAATGGAATTGTAAGTGGGTTGCCTGCCCAGACAAAAATTTTAATAGGGGATATAAAATAAATAATATCAATATATAAAAACAAAAAGATAAAGTTTTAATGGAGTGATATGAAAAATTTTAATTTTCAATGGGGGTTTTATGGAGATTTTTAATTTGTAATAGAAATAAAGTTGAAAAATTTTAAAATTTTTTTGATAAAATTAGAAGGAAAAAAATTTCAATGGGGGGCTACAGTCCCAATTTGCATCCCCAAAATCTGCCTCTGGTTGGAAATGAAAAAGAAAAAGTATTGAAAATAAGTTGCCCTTTCAAAGGGCTAATTCCTTGGCTGTGTAATTTTCTCCGAACTTCATTTGAATTACTCAATGTCCTTTAAAATCACATTTGTACTTAAAACCTTCGGTATCACTAGACTAAACGACCTTAAACTATGGAATTTATATATTTGTGAAATGCATGATGATCAATTGTGGATAGGAGTCACAGAACACTAGTTTTAAATATATACAAAGGCATGTATTAGTTGGTAGTGCCAATACCGAATAATAGACTGCTGATGGACTTGTCTATTCTTTATAATAAACTGTTTTTCATGTCTTTGTCATAAGGTTTGGACCGTAATCGTTACGGAGAATTACCGGACATATTACCAATGCTGCCCTTGATGGGAGTTTTGGAGGAAAGTTTATTTTAGCCTTTCTATTCTTTTTAACGTCACAATATTCGATTAGGTTTATATTCCTCATCCTCTACCAGGTTTCTATCCGTATGGGAACCTGGGGCAAAATTCACTATTCCAAAAACCTATGATCACAGACTCACACTTTAAGGAGGTTTTTTTTCCCCCCTTTTAAATTATATTATTAGGAAGATTTCTACAGTAGGATCTTAAAAAAAATAAAACACTGATAGGGTTGTGTTTTTTTAGTTGTCATATTTGTATCAAAAACTATATGTTTTACATATTCTTTTAATTTGATGTGACTTAGGTCACATCTAATTAAAAATATATGATATTAGCATGACGCACTATGATAAAATTGCACGGCGGATGAATTGGACGGTTTAGACAGTTTTGTTTTGTTGAAAGTTGTGAATATTTCAAATCATAATAGTCCAAATTTTATGTTGTTTGGATAGATTTTTTAGAGGGTGGAATGAGCAATATATTGAGTAATTTGCTTTTTATAACTTTTTTCTTGAAAATTTTAATAAGTTTGAAAGTAATTAATATAAATAATAAAAACTAAATATGATTATTGATGAAAAATCTTTCATAAAACAATATGAACTAATCATATTAATGTAAAATTTAAGTTTATAATAAAAAATTAGGAAACATAACTTTATATAAAGTTCACCAAATACGAACAAAAGAAGAAACCTTAAGAATATGAATCTGTTCATAACAGACTGAGTGAGACGAGGCGACTAATTAGAAAGGCGTTGGATACTTTTGTACAACCCTGTGCATTGTAAAAAGTCTCAAATTATTAATGCCTAAGTGGTGATTTTTTAGGTAGGCTACGTGCATTGATATGGTTTTTTAGGTATGACTCGTTATCATCATTGATTTTATTAAGATTCGAAAAAGTGGTGTTAAATAAAATTGAAGAGTACAATAAAACACATTACTTCCCAAACAAACTTTTTCCCACTTCGAAATAGACATATAAAAGGAAAGGTCATACAGGACAAACTTGAATGACTTTAACATAAATTCCACATGTACTGGCAGCTCAGCCAAGTTGCCCAATCCACTTAGTACGTAGACAAACTTGGGCCAAACCAGACTGTTCTTTGATGTGCTTATTACGGGTATGTTTCGCACTTGTGAAAAAGTTGTTTTTCATTTTTTAAGTTTAAAATCTGTATCTGAAATGACCTGATAGAAAGATCCTTAATTTTAAATAAGAGTTTTCAATCATAATAAAAAATTATGACTTCTGACCCTCGGTTTATTTGATACATCCAAAGTTTAAAAATAAAAAATTTTCATTTTAAGAAAAAGTAATTTTCCTAAATTTCTATACCAGAATATCTAAAATTTTTCATTTTTAGAAAATAAAAAAAAAACTCTCTAGACAAAAAAAGTTTTCACCCACCCGAACAACTTTTTACCTTTAAAAATTTCAAACAACTTTTTATTTTTTATGTTTAAAAATTTTTCATTTTTTAAAAAAGAATCTCCCATCTAAACGGAGCCTAAAAACAACTTTCTCAATAAAATTTGAAACTTGTACGAGAACTTTAATTATACACGTTATAAAAATTTCATTCTAGTATGAAATCTTAAAATTATTTTGATGTATTAAGCTATTTAGAAAAGTATTGCTAAACACTTATTACGAAATCTTAAAATCATTTTAACTCCTATTTTTTCCTTAAAAAAATTCTACTTTCTGTTGATTAAAAATAAAATTGTGGTGCTAATTGCACAAAAATGTGGTGCAAAATGTTCACTTCACTATTCTTAGAAACCCTTTAAAACAAAAATTTTCACTTAATGTAACTTTTTCTTCAAAATTTTGTCTATTAAATTATAAAATCCTTCATCCATTAAAAATAGGGGTGAACAAATTATCCAAAACCCAAATAACCCACCCAATCCACCCAAAAAAAACCCGACGGGTCGGGTTTATAGCAGACCCGAAAAAAATTTCGGGTTGACCCACCCAACCCGAATTAAAATTGGGTGGGTTCGGGTTAGGGTTTTAAAACCCGAATAAAACCCGACCCACCCAATTAAAAAATTTTATTTTTTAATTTTTTTATATTTAGAAAAATATAAAAATTTTTTAACCGGTTAGGGGTTAGGTTATATGCTTCCTTCCGAAATTCGGAATCCAAATACTTCCCCCAATCCCCCCGATTTCTTCTGCCCCTGCCCGAGTGCTCCCCTCGTCCTCGTCGGCCCTGATTTCGGCCTCCCCCCCCCCCCTCTCCACGCGATTTCTTCCCCCCTCGATTTCTGCCTCCTCGCCCCCGATTTCTGCCTCCCCCCCCGATTTCTACCTTCCCCCCGGAGACCGGAAAGCCTTCCCCCCGATTTCTGTCGCTACCAGCAGAGCGCAGCATACTCCCGTTCCTCGGCTATCTATCGCCCCTCGAGAGTCGACCGGTCCCTCTTTTTCTCTCCCCAAGCCGACAAGCCTGAGTTCATCTCCGTCTCGGGCCTGCCTTGCCCAGTTGCCCTTGCCGAAGACGCCAGAGCCTCCGCCGAGCTACCCCTATCGACTGATCCTCCAATCCGTTCCATCGACCGTCCGTCGCCCCTCGACCGGCCCTTTTTTTTTCTCCTCAAGCCGGGAAGTCGAAGTTCGTCTCTGTCTCGTGCCTTGTCCAGCCCGAGTTCGTCCCCCCTATCCTCCCTTTCGCAGATTGCCGGCCGTCGCCCTTACCAACTGGTAAGTCAAGTAAGAGCTCTATCCATATCTCTCTCTCTTCCTTGAGGTGGTAAAAAATGTAAAGGGGCTATCAAATGAAAATTCCGTGGTTTTACTGCTAGTGACCAGATTAAAGCTATGAGATCTGAGGGCTTTCTATACTACATTTGGTCTGAAAAATGTCTTGTTTTAAGTCTGTAATTTCTTCATTTAGTAGCAAATTTTATCATCAAATTTATCCAATTGTTATGCGATATGATTTTGTTCTTAGTTTTCTAAAAACTTAGTTAATCACGTTGTCTAATTGACCATTTGAAGACTTCTTGAATGATTAATTAAGGCATTTAGGTATTTTGAAAATAGTATTAGATTAGCAATTTATGCACTTTTAATGCATTTCAAGAAACCACAATATTGCAATTTTAGTCACATTTTTTATTAGGTTTACCTGATGCAAAACAATTGAATGGTTTTATACGATTTGGCTGTCTGTTAACAGTAATGACTAATAAAAAATGCAAAGAAGAGTGATGGTTTAGTATTCCATGATGTTACGGTGTTTTTGTAATCAAGACAAGATGGTAAGAAAATCCTTTTAGTAAGCCAAAAACAAAACAAACTAGACAGACAAATACAAAAATGTTGGGACTGTCCTGCATTTTTGTAAAAATACTTTGTATACTAACAAGTAATCCTTTTCTTGTAATTTAGCTCTAAAATTAATTTTTGTCTCACTGAGGCTAGAATAGATTAGAGCAAGGTCCTCAACACGCATCTAAGGCCATGCTCTAAGCCCATTTTCCCGCTTCCAACTATTTCACAACATGCATCCAACCCGTATAGTGGACTCCTACTGGTGCTTTTCTAAGCTGAAGTAAAGAAAAAAAATGAAAAAGAAAAGAGAAAAAGAAGGAAAAAAGGGTAATCTAGAGTTCGGCTTTTGTGGGAGCAAGGGCCCAAGAACAGGGGAGAGGATAGAAAAAAATGAGGAAGAAAAAGAGATAAAAATAGCAAAAATAGTAGTGTAGGTTTTTAGCTTTAGGATTTTTATTTTTATTTTTAGTTTTAGGTTTTTATTTCAATAAATTTCAAGGAAGATACATTGTTGAAGAGATTGAAAAGGAGAAGAGATTTAGAGAAAATTTTGAAGATTTGTAACAACTTTTTATTTGATTTCCTTCTTATATTTCCTTTTAAGTTTTGTAATGTGATGATGTTTGAATTCTTGATTTGTTCAATTTTGTTTTTATTTTAATTTATGTAGTAATTTGAACCTCTAGGGTTTTTCATTTTACTTAATTGTCAATATGTGATTTAATTTATTATTTTCAATTGAGTTGTAAATTATTTTCATATGGTTGAATGTTTTACATCAAGAGTAATGCTTGTGAGTGCTTGATCACCATTTACATGATTTAGGGTTCAATTTGAAATTGAAAAGTGATAATTGAATTGGTTTATCTATGACAGTAAAACTAAAGAATGGAGGAAGAACAAATGGAGTGGATTGCTCAAATTCAAGATATAGAGGAGGAGGAGGAGAAAGGATTACAAAAAGATACCAATGCCTCTAAGGGTGACGAAGGTAGTCAAAAACCTCAACCTTCAGGTCCACCAGAGAAGAGAAAGAGATTAGGTAAAAAAACTTCAACTATATGGGATCACTTTACAGTAGTTTTAAATAGTAATCCAGAAAGGGCTGCATGTAATTATTGTGGACATGATTATGCTTCAAGCACAAAAACATGTGGGACAAAATCATTGTGGAACCATTTGGATAGATGTAAAAAGTATCCATATAACGACGACAAGCAAAAAAGCATATACGCTTTTACTAAGAAGAGTGTAACTGGTGATTCTGAGGATGTTGCTTCTACTACTCAACCGAAACTTAATCAGAAGGAGATTAGACATGAAATAGCTTCATACTTCATTCTAGATGAGCTGCCGTTTAAGCATGTGAATGGTAGGGGATTTCGACGGCTAATGAAGAAAGCTTTTCCCTATGTTGAGTTGCATTCAAGAATAACTGTCCAAAGAGACATTTATCAGTTATACTTGGATAATAAGAAGAAGCTGAAGAATGAACTAAAGATGTTTAGAGTGTCTCTAACAACTGATTGTTGGACATCTATTCAAAACATTGGCTACATGTGTCTGACTGCACATTGGATTGACAATAATTGGAAATTGCAGAAGAGGATCATAAGTTTTGTTCAAGTCCCTAGCCATAAGGGTGAGATGATAGGCAAGGAGTTAATTGCTTGCTTGAATGAATGGGGTATTACTAAAGTATTTTCGATCACTGTTGATAATGCTGCTTCCAATTCTATTACACTGACGAAAGTCAAGGAGCATCTTCAAGAGATGAGACATGGTATTGTGTTGAATGGGGAGATGTTTCACATGAGATGTTGTGCTCACATCATCAATTTGATTGTTTGCAACGGTTTGAAAGAATTGAGTGGCTCTATTGCAAGTGTTCGTAATGCAGTTAGGTATGTAAGATCCTCCTCAGAGCGACTTAAACGTTTTAAGGAAGCTTGCAAAGAAGCTAACATAGAGTCAAAGGCGTTGCTTTGTTTGGATGTCGTGACTAGATGGAACTCTACCTATATGATGCTAGCTGCTGCTTTGAAGTTCAAGAAAGTATTTAAGAATTTAGAAGCTGATGCAAATTACACTAGGTACTTTGAGGAAGAACGAGTTGGTAGCATAGTAATGGAAAGCCCTCCACAAAGCTCGGATTGGGATCAAGTTGAAGTTTTTGTTACATTTCTCAAGAAGTTTTATGATCTCACCATGAAGTTCAGTGGATCTTTGTATGTGACTGCAAATTTATTTTTTCAAGATATTCTTGATGTGCATAGTTTGTTGCAAGAATTAGCTCAAGAGTCACATACTTTGTTGGGGAAAATGGCAGCAAATATGCAATTAAAGTATGACAAGTATTGGGGAAAGATTGAAAAGATGAACTTGTTAATGTTTGTGGCAATTGTTCTGGATCCAAGGTTCAAGATGGAGGTTTTAAAAACTGGATTTGCCTTCATCTATGATGCTCCTCTTGCGGATAAAATGATAAAAGCAGTTGAGACTATATTGCGTCATTTGTATGATTTTTACAAAGAGATGATGAGTCCTCCTCCTCCCCAAAGACAGCTTCCAAGTCAAGAATCAAATGCAGCTACAAGCTCTTCAACTGTTGCATCTTTGACATCTTCTACCATCCCAGCAATGAGATCCTCATCATGGGCTAAACTAAGATCTCAATTGGATGAAAAAGTTGAAACCAATGATTTGGATTATTATTTGAATGATAGGCGTGAAAGATTGTCTGATGATTACTTTGACATATTGGGATGGTGGAAAAATAATGGAAGCAAATATAAAGTTGTTTCTCAAATTGCAAAAGATGTGTTGACAGTACAAGTCTCCACAGTTGCATCTGAGTCTGCATTTTCTACCGGGGGTCGGATACTTGATCCATTTAGGAGTTCTTTGTCACCAAAAATGGTTGAGGCTTTGATTTGTTCAAAGAATTGGCTGATTTCTAAGGAGGAAGAGAGAGAGCCTATAGCACTTACAGAATACATGGATGAAGTGCAAGGTTGGGAGGAATCTCTTGAAGTTGCACCAGGTATATACATATTTTTTCAAACCGTGTAAACTATCGTTTTATGTTATAATTGTGTTGCATTCTACATTTATTGACTGAAAACCTGTTCTATTTTATCTTAGGCGATGGATCTTACATTACAGGTGCACAGGATGATTGAGTTAAGATGGTTGGAGTTGGATATTGTTTTTGCGAAACAGGTTTAATTATTTATTGTTGATATTTCTTAAAATCCATTAAATCCATGTTATAATTAGTTCTTATTGTCTTTATATGACTTCTTTATTTGAATATTTGAGTGTATATGTTGATTTGTGATTTAATTTTTAAGTTACGTTTTATTACGTGTTTTAATAAATTGTCCAACCCAAAAAATCCGATCAACCCGACGAACCCACCCAAATTTTGATTGGGTGGGTTGATTTTGTATATTGGGTTAATTGGGTGGGTAAAAAAATTTTGCAACCCACCCAATCTTCATTGGGTGGGTTGAAAAATGTGAAAAATCCACCCAACCCACCCAACGAACACCCCTAATTAAAAATGTAATACTAGACGGGTCAAGAAAACAACACTGATCTCTTTCGTTCATACAGAAAAAAAGGAACTTGACAAGGACATAATGCTGTGTCCAAACATAAAAACAAATGTAAAGGAGTCTTACTGAATCTTCACTCAATTTAAATGCTAATTAAACTAATACGTTATTTTTTTTAGGTATGAAGTTTGCTGGAGTTGAGATTCTTTCAACAATTACTTTGCCCCAGGGCCATCTGGTGATCATCAACTTGAGTTAGAAAATTTTGATTTAAGTTAAGTTGGATTTAAATTGTGTGTTTGGATAAAAAAAACTATTTGTAATGAAAAAAAATGTAAAAGCTTAAAATGTATTTGAAAAAAATATTAAAATAAATCATGTTTTATTTATTTCAAAATTCTATGTAATTTAAAAAAAAATCATTTCATTTGTGCTTATATATGTAAAGTTATAAACTTTAAAATTTTAGTTTTTAAGTTATAATTGAAACTAGTAAAGAGTGAAATTTATTGACTTAAAAAAAAGATAAAATTAAGTTGAGTTTTTTTAGTTTAGAACGATGAACCAAATGCAAGCTTTGTCTATCATTATTTAAAATCTAATCAAGATTCCAAATGACAACTAGTTGAATAAACAAAACTAAACAAAATGTTTCTTATATTGAATTCATAAACTTCAAATCAAAATTAAGTGACAACAATATAAAATCCAAAACTTCAGGATTTTATGTTAGAAAATTCATCACCAACTCTTGATCTAGAAATTTCTAGAAACCACTGCCCAAGCCTATTTTCAATCTCTGTTGCTATAATTGTTAGAAGCTTCAAGAAAGCTTGATATATGGCTATATGCTAGAATGTTCCAGTTGACATGTTTAACGGACATACTAGATTATTCTAGTGTTTAATAGCAACCACCTTTGGTTGCTTATATATAGAGACCCCATGGTCTTGATAGAAGTATGCCAATTGAGTCCAAAAAAAAGTTTGCTCAAGTGTGACCAAAAGAGAAGTGTTCTAGTGTATTTAAGTGTCAAAGTGTTCAAGGGTGTCCAAGTATTTGTGTGAATGGAGGGATTATAAGCAATTAATTTGTGAAGTGAGTATTAGTGTCATTTATAAGTGCTAGAGATAATTTTTTTGATCTTGTGTTCTAATGATGTTAGTGTCTCGCTATTATAATTAGTTTTAGTAATAATAAAAGTAATTACTACTCGTGGCTTTTTTTTTTTCCCTAACATTTTATTCTTATATGGATGGAAAACAAATGAATGCACATAATAATGGCAGTAAAGAGGGGAAAACGACATGCAACACCCAACGAACAGAGCTTAAAATGTAGGAAAATATAGAAGAAGCCAAATGCAGCAGCAAAAGGGTTTACTAACCTTTTCTCAGATGGAAATAGACATACCAGGGAAAAAAAAAAAAAGTCGATATCTATAGCTATACAAAAAGAAACTTGGATGGTTTATAATCATGTTTTAGTAGCTCTTCCGACCTAATTGCCAATCAACCAAGTGGAGATGCATCATTGATCAGTGATGGGATGAGAACACCATACGAAAAGTATAAGATTATTAAATCTCTATTTATTACATAGTTATAAATTCTATTATTTAATGGGGAAACAATTAGAATTTTTCATACTAAAAATAAAAGCAAAACTTAAATTAAGAGAAATTTTATGTACATGTGGCTCTGTCATTGTATGAGGACCAAACTGTAATGTTAATTAGATGTGTCATGTTATCATGTTTACGTGATACATTCGTTCAATGAATAATTGACATTATTTGAATTGTGAATATCAGTTATCCTAATCACCTTAATCATCTAAATAAGTTGAGATTTATTAAGAAAGAAAATAATGATAAAGAATTTAAAACATAATTGATATAGATAAATCATTTAAATATTAATTATTTATTAAATAGGTGTATCATGTAAAATAATAATGCAATATCCCAATCTATTCAACAATTTCTTTTAGATTCCACATGCAAATAAAGTCCTCTTCCAAACTTCTATGTCATAATAATGTCAATTAACACCGTAATTATTGAATTTCCCTTTCAACGTTTCATTTGAATTTGAAGGTCTCATGCCATGTTTTTTATTTTTTTAATAAGAAGCTACAACTTGCGTACTTGCGTCTGTGTGGATTCGTTTTTGTATTGTCTTTTCATGTTATGAAGTATGTTTTCTTTATTTTAAAAAAAAAAAAAAAAACCTCCACATGTGTTCGGACATTTTATGTGCCATTGTATGTTTTTCTCTCTGACTTCATATTTCAAACCTGACATTTGCAAATGTGTGTGTTTATTTACACATATTAAGGAACTTTCCTTCTTCAAAATATAAATTAGAGGCAAGCAATTCGTTTACTGATTATTATTATTATGCATGAGAATGAAAACATAAAGCCATGTAGAACACCATATCAGAGTCGGTGAGTATCAGAGACAGGTAGGAAAATCTCATGGAGTTTGTCTCACTAGACCATATTTTTGCTGACAGACTCCCGACCCTGATATATATTTATATATATATATGTAACAAAATATATTTTATTTATGTATATATGATGTGTACATAACTACACTGTTGAAGGTTCATGATTGATTAGCCTCCAGACATAATTTTGGTATCCTTGACCTACATCCATTAATGGTCTTTGACCGCTGGCTTTAAAAATACAAATAATAATAATAATAATAAAAGATGCATTTTAATCAGCTTTATAAAAGAACAAGTAAAAAAAAAAAAAATAAGAATTAGAAAAATAAATTAATCTTTTATGCCGAAATTCTTCACTAGCCTAGCTGCTTCCCAGGTGGTTTTTTTTTTTTTTTTTTAAATCAGAGTAACAGATCTTTGTTATTTGTTATTTTGTTTAATATATTCTGGGAGGAATACTCTGGAGGGAACAGGATGGAAGCAACAGCAAAAACGATGATGATGTGTTTCCCATTTTCTGTTTTAGAAATCACATGTAGTAAAACTTTGTGGGTTGTTAAGAGTTCATTTCCAAATGTCAGACTTCTATAGAGATAATGTCTTATAAAATATTTGTTATTTAATACATTTTCATCAAACGGATATACAGTGAATCGAAATCACAATTGAATAATATGTAGACTAATGAAATATATGTTGTATACAGTGTTTACACCATGATCTCCATTTTAGATTAATAGTGGAAACTATGACTGATTACTTGAGTAATTATGCATCATATTATACTGTAAATTTTTAATATATATATATATCATATCATTAAAAAATTAATCTAATAGTTAATAAATTATTCCTATAAACGCATACCTTTTTTTATTTTTTATTTTTCTTTTTCATATCCTGCCATGCAACCCACTTGTTTTACATCCACATAATTTGTTTATAATAAGGTGTATAACGTAGAAAGTAATGCTACTGCATATTGTACAAAATCTGCAAATGAAAGAAGTTCTTAGGTGGTGTACTAACATTTCATGATCCTTATAATCTGTCTGTCTGATGAGATTATGTGTGTTCTTAATTATATAAACATCAAATAAAAAAAATACACAAATACTTAATATGATGGTAGCCCACACCAACCATTTTATCACAACGTGATAATTTAATGGGGTTTTTCGTTTTTGTAACGGGAAATGTCTAGCCTATTTAAACGCTAGATGGCAACATGTGTGTGTATATATTGCACATTTTTGTGCCTTAGCTCACATGAAAATCAAGCAATATACAAAACAAGTCATTAAAACATATCTTCTATTGTTTTTGGTGAATTAAACCATATCTTCTTTATACCATAAAAAATATATATCTGCTATACATATACAACGGTATGACAGAACAATTAATGCCAACATGTGCATTATAAAAATTCCGAGAAATTTAATACCAAGTTCCATAGATATTCCTTTTATGTTAGAACCTTTTAGATCATTAGTATTTTTTTTGTTTTAATAATGAGGTGGAGGATTGGATCCCATTACTAATCTAATGTAAATTAAAATTAACCAACAAAACACTTCCCCATAAAAGAAAAACAAAAAACTAACAAAAAAAAAAGTTTGAGTAATAATATTTATAGTCTGATGGTATTAACAACATAAAAATAAACATCTAAATATAAAGTTCAAATCATTTTATTTCTAAATTAAGGGGTCGTTTGGGGGGTGTTCTCCAGATTTCAAAAATCAACTTTTTTCCAAATTTTATCATTTTTCACTATTTACATCTCCAAAACATTATAGTAAACTCCAAATTTTAAAAGTTCATAACTTTATGTATACAAGTCTAAATAAGATAATTTTTTTAAATTGCATAGAATTTCGAGAGAAACAAAACAATATCCATATTGATATTTTTTTTCTAAAAAAATTTTTAAAATTTTTTAACATTTTTTTTCTCCTAAACACATTTTTCAAAATAACTTTTTTTCAACCTAAAAATAATGTTTCCAGCCTCATCTCCCAAACACACCCTAAGAATGGGAAAAGGAAGAATCACATGTGCATTAGTATGCACCATAATGTTGTTTCTCATTTTTAGGTTCCGCGTGGATCTACACTTTTTGTGAAAATTTTTAGGGAGAAATATAATATTACATACCATAACTAATAAAAATTGAAGAATGAACATTATATATAAATCCCACTAGTTGAACCTATTATCTATCAATTTTAAATCTATTGTTTTTTTTTATTGTCCCTCGGTATTATTGTTTAAGAATTATTTGTGTTGCTAAATTTTAAAGTTAAAGTTTAGATAATATAATAAACCACTGTAAATGAGACAATTAATGCGATAAAAAATTCAAAAATGAAAAAAAAAAATACAGACTCTTGTGTATTATTAGGGAATGTTAGACACCCGCCCATAACCTATATATAATAATAAAAGAGTTAATATTCTATAAACAGTATATTTGTTTCTCTCTTTCAGTCACTCTCACGTGATGTTTTTATTCATTTTTTGAATGGTGAGCATTTTTATTTTTAATTTATTTATCTATTCTATATGAGCATGTTATATAACAAATATATCTTGAGAATTATTTGGGTGAAAGTACTACAAATAAATGTCCAGATTAAATCTATTCTACAAATAAATGTTTATTTCAAATTTTTATATCATTTTTCTTACTCTAAAAACAAAAAAAGAACCCTTTGAGTTTGGATTGTCGTCTATAATAAATTAAAAAAAAAAAGAAAAAAATATTTTTTATTTCTCTTATAACACATATTTTTTTAATATTATTATTTTTATTTTAAACAAATTAAATTTTTTTTTTACATATCTAAATATTATTTAACTTTTAAAAAAGACTTTATCATTTGGTATAATTATTATTTTCATGCCTCCCGTGTTAGCGGGGGACAAATATCCATTAGCTTGGTCAGCTTTGCATTCGAATTCCTCCTAACAAAGAAAAAGTAAGGTTTACCACGTGTGGGACAACTTTTGTATAAGAAAAGAATCTGCAGAGTCCAAAAAAAAAAAAAAAGAAAGGAAAACCGGTCCCACCGTCCAGTCAAGTACTGAGCCATTCATAGGCTGGTCTTTTGCTATTGCACGTCACTTTTTTAATTCCAGGCTGCCCAGCTACCGAAGGTCCTTATCCTTCCCTCTTCGTAGCCAAACCAAACAAAACTTTCATTTACTCACACGCTTTTCTTTCTTCTTCTTATAATTTTATTTTTTTTATTTTCGATTTTTGTCCCTCCTCGTAGAAACTAGCGCTCTCGTCTCTCTCTTTGCATGGCTGCCAAGAAACCCATTCCCTTTTATCCGGGCGTGTGGTTTCTCGTTGCCACTCCTTTCCTTTTTTTAGCCTCGTACTAGGTTTCTCGTGACAAACTTCTGTTTTTTGTTTTTCCCCCTCCTTTTTTTTTTAATTTTTATTGCTTTTTGATGAACAGAACATAACAGAACCGACACGAATTCGTGCGAGTTATCTCCCAAAGCACAAGGTTTCGTTTTGCGTCTCTCCGATTCTTTCATGTCTCCTTGTTTCTCTGTCTGTCTCTGTATATAACCAGCCTGTTTGGAGGGAGAGAAAGTTGCCCAAGAAAATCTTAGTTATATTTGATAACTCTTCTTTTCTGTTGGGTTAGTCGGCGTTTTCAATTATGAGTACTGGGTAGGTCTTCCTTTTGCAGTTTGAAAGTACTTTGAGGCCATAATTTAAAGCAACTTTTGCTTCAAGAAGCGATAAAATTTAAACCCATATTTCCTGTCTAGCTTTTGGGGTCTCCGAACAATATTTTAGAGGTGCTTTTTATCTAATCTAGTCAGTTTATTATTCTTGTTTAAAGTATTTTCCAACTCTCTTTTTTTTTTTTTTTTGCCGTCAATTGATTTGACAGGAAAAGTCAAAGCTTCCAAGTACTTTAGAATTTTCTGATTTGCATATTAAAAAAGTTTACTTTACAAGAGCATTGTTGATAAGAATAGCAAAATTTTGGTTAAAGAGAAGAAAAAGAAGAAGAAGAATTGGCATAAGTTTGTTTGTGTGAAGAAGAGACACAAATTAGCAATAAAAATAAAAATGAAAACTGGGTATTTCTCAGCCTGGAGGACTAGTTCATTGCAGAGCCTAATGGATGATGTGGAAGATGAGGAGCTGCGGAAAGTTTCATCCTTGCCTGCTATTCCTCAACCAAGGACGCCACATGAGCCTATGGAGTTCTTGTCAAGGTCTTGTAGTCTTTCGGCCTTGGAGATTTCGAAAGCTCTGGCTCAAAAACAGAAGCAATTTTCACTTGATAAGAATCCTGAGATGATAGTCCCAGAAGCAGTTGCTTTGCCACCATTAGTATGATTTCTTTCATTTCTTCTATTAGGGTTGTTATTGTCAATCTTTGTCTTTTGTTGTCTTCTGTTTTAGTTTTGTGTTAAAAAAATTTATCGACTTCAGTCTTATATAGATTGTTCTGCTTCAAACTTTATATCTGGTTTGCGAACAAAGATTTTGGATCATTTCAGTTGTTCATTTGTTGTGTTCTTTTTTGACAGCCACCGAAGAGCACAAAATCTTCGAACATTAGGAGGACGGTGTCAATCGGAAAGTGGTTCCAACAAAAGGAGTCTAGTAGCAGCACATTGAATAAGAAAGACAAAGCAAGGTTGGAGAATGCGAGGTTGCATTCTGCTCTCTCCATCGCTGGCCTTGCCACTGCCTTGGCTGCCGTAGTTGCAGAAGAAAACTCCGGTAGATCGCGCTCCAAGATGAGCATGGCCTTGGCGTCAGCCACCGAACTTTTGGCATCACACTGCATTGAAATGGCTGAGGCTGCCGGCGCTGAGCATGACCGTGTCGCTGCCATTGTTAGATCGGCGGTGGACATCCGGACTCCAGGAGATCTCATGACTTTTACTGCTGCAGCTGCAACTGGTATGTTCCCGTTTTGCTTAACTTCCTATAGCGAAATAGAATTTCCCATGTAACTAGTACGGTAGCTCATCTCCTGTCGGCGTAAGCTTTTAGATGAATTCATAATCTAACATGGTATTGGAGCAATAGAATCCGAGATTCAAGCCCTGCAATTATAAAGTGTAATTTTTTACGCTTTGAAAATGAAAACCAATATTAACCCACCTCTTGTTAATAGTTTTAGGATATTTGCAAATAGCAATCTAATAATAACATCTGATCTCTTGAGTTTCTGAAGTTCCTTTTACATCAGAATTTTTGTGCTCTTTGTTCTTTTCCCATTGATCATTAGAATCTTTCCAGCTTTGCGAGGAGAAGGCGCTTTGAAAGCAAGGCTACCAAAGGAAACTAAAAAGAATGCTTCTATTAGTCCTTTTGAAAAGGGAATGGCTGAAACTAAATCTGCAGTTTCATATAGTGATCAAATGGAGGATCCGGGTTCTCCGTTGGCGGGCGATTTACTGCAACTTACACGTAAAGGTAATTCACTACATGAAATTCAGTATCATATTCATGTGTCTAACTCAACAGTATACACCCATACCACAATGGATTACACATCCTTGATTTTCATTTTTTTTCGTTTTTCTTGTTCTAGAAAACACCATGATTACTTGTCAATTGGACATACAGAAAATTACCCCTTTTGGTGAAGTTTAACTAGCTAAACAAAAGTTACCAATTTCTTATTTGCAGGAGTTTTGCAATGGAAGAGCGTCTCGGTTTACATCAACAAGGATTCAGAGGTTATAATAAAACTCAAGAATAAACATGTTGCTGGAGCATTCACAAAGAATAACAAATGTGAGCATTTTTATAATCAACCAAGCTGCTGAGCTTGTAACCAAAAAACAAAATGGCATTCTCTTTTAACTTCTGAATTACCATGGAATCAGGCGTCATTTATGGAGTCTGCGATGACATTGCTGCGTGGCCCTACAAAAGAGAATGGGAGATTTCAGAAGAACTCATCTTCGGTCTCAAAACTGCACAGGGTCTTCTCGAGTTCAAATGCAAAAGCAGGATCCATAAGCAGAGATGGGTTGAAGGGATACAAAGTCTCCTTCGGCGAGTGAGCAACATTGAAGAGACTGACGGCTCTCTGGGATTTTTATCCATCAGTTCCAGTATATGATTCACTTCTGTATATGTGTAGCACAAAAGAGTAGGATAGAAAATAAGCCTCCATGAATGCCATGCTTCTGTTACAAGAGAAGAGAAGAAGATTTGCACCAAGGGGTAACGTTAGGAACCACACATTTTTTTCTTGCTTCTTATGTTTAGTAAAAGGCTATGATCATTCTTTTTCCGGCTTGAGAATAACGCTTTCTCGAAGATTCGACCCTTGATAATGAGCTTGTGGGAATTGAACCAAGGCCAACATCAGAAGGAGAAGAAAATGGTGAATGAGTTTATGTATACTTTATTGAAGTTTGCAGTGTGAATAATTTGACAAGAATATTTTGAATGTATGAATACATTTCTTGAGTAAGTTAAGACCTGTTTTTGAATATATTGTATACTTTATCTCGCTTTTCTTTCTCCGTAGTTTGTGTTGTTATCATGAGGATGTTGTCCCTAGCATCATCTATCTCCCTGCTGATTTAAATAGTGAAAAAGCATAAAAATAAAAAATACTTCTCGCATTTACTAACATAATTTATGCAGGAGAGAGAGAGAGAGAGAGAGAGATTGAAAATTCGTAAGCTCGAGCATATAATAAAAGGTTGATGATTTGCAAAGAGCACAAGGACAAGGACGAATAATGGTGGCGGTTGTTGCCTGTCCCCTCTATGGAAGGGGAAAAAATGGTTGGTGGAAAAAATTCTTAAAAAGAAGTCCAAAATAGAAGCAAATAAACACAATAACAAAGGAAAAATTAGGTATATAAACAATATTCAAGTACTTATTTTTTAAAAAATAGCAATTTTCTTTCCATTTAGGAAAATAGCCGACACCATTAGAATGTTAATTGACGCATCTGCCACTCACTTAAAAACACATTCTAACATTTATAAAAAATGCTTAAGAAACGGCTATTTACCCACATATCCCAATAATATATCTTTCTTCAAAAAAATAAAAATGTAATATGTCCATCAGTTTACAATACTCTGGATCCACAATGGTTAATAACCAGTCTTTTCTTTGAATGCAGGTATACAAATTCGAATTCCATCACAAAGTTATTTTATAAAAATGAATAAAAAATAAACAAATCATTAACTGAGCATTGGAAATGGAAATGAAAGTTAAGACTTATCAGTAAGAATAAGAGAAGAGAGAGAGTCTTGGAAATGGAAAGTGACTTATTAGCAAGAATAAGAGAAGAGAAAGACACTATTTTTTGTAATGGAAATTATTCCACCTATCGACTGGTTTATGCTCTGTCAACTCAAAATACAACAGTCTTGTTTTCCTGGTACGGTAACACCCGCAACTCGCAGTATGATTTTATAGCCTTTGAAAGGCATTGTTTCTCAAGGTTCTCCGATTTCTGCACAAAGCTCTGCAAGTTATCTCTGTGTGACACTCTCTCAACCTGCATAAATTCAATAGGATAAGCTTCCAATGAGAATAACCTTCGATAATTACTAGCCAAGAATTATTATCTGCCACTGCTACTTTTCGTGTTAACCAAACAAAATGACCTTCTAAAAGATTTTGTGTATGAGGCAAACCAAGGTTAAGTTAACATTAAACAGAATTTACTGATCAGCAGTCTCATATAACCTGCTCAAACGTAGGATCTTTTCCAACTTTTATTTGTCTAAAATAATGCACATATCGAAATACTTTGAGATAAAAAATAAAAAGAGACAAAGAGCCAGGTATTGCTAGAAGTATTTGCAACATCAGTAGCGGTTTAGCAAAATCTTAAACTAAGATCTACAAGTTTACAACAAGTAATCTAGGATTGCTAATCCAAAATGTGCTTTGCCCTTTTCAGGACACAATACATTTGACTATTTCGGCATAAAAAAATCAATGCTGCCTAGCATGCAGTTTTACTATATAAACATAATATAGCAGTTAACATCAAATCGAAGTTAGTTTTGTTCCCGTTATTTGTCAAAATGAGTGAGCCGTGTTCTAGAAGACATGATACTAAAAATAAAACATGGACTTGGCAGAAATAAAACTAACCACCCTGTATTTTGTCAGAGTTCGTGAAAAATGAGCATTCCAAAACAACCCAATTCAGGTGAGTCGGGTTGTTTAGCATTTTTTTTTTTTTTTTGTGTAAAAAGCATCAGATGAGCACAGAATAAAAAGCAGAAGTAATCGATTACATACTCACCATCTGTTCTATTATAGGCCCACAGTCAAGTTCTTCAGTCACAAAGTGACATGTTGCGCCAATTAGTTTCACACCCGCGTCAAAAGCCTGCCAACATAATCTAGCAAATTATGCATGCATTGACAGTTAGGATGGAAGTATTCAACAAGTGAGGATGTATTTGTAACTCATAAGTTGGCAAAAAGACCGAACCTGTCTTGATGGACTGCCGCCCTTGAATGATGGCAAAAGGCCATGATGTATGTTGATTATATCCTTTCCATAGTTCTCCAAGAAAATACCAGATAATACCTGCAGAAGTAAACAGACAATATTGTTATCAAACACATTGTAGTAAAATTTAATTACATCAAAGAATCTGCATAAATTAACATCTTTTCATATTTCGAAATCTAAAACAAAAAAATAACAACTGAACAAGAAGATGCTTGTTCTCTCTACTCAGCACACTGAACTTCACCGGTAAAACTCAAGAGATAATTAAATATTACAAGAGGGTATAATGTATAACCCAAATACCTGCATGTACCTAGCAAGTACTAAGAAATCAGTATTCTGAACCAACTCCAAGATCTCTCTTTCTCTTTTATCACCGTTGGTTGTAGATAGATGATGATAAGGAATGCCATGCCTTTCAAGAAAGTGAAAAACATGGGTGTTTGGACCTCTATCATGGTTACTGAATGAAAAGAAAAGGAAACAGAAAATACATTAATGGCGATGGTTGGTCAACATTCTCAAGAAAAGGAAAAACTAAGGCAGAAGTTTCCAGAATTCGACCTTATTACGCAAGTTATATCTACTGGAAGTCTTCCATCCTGCCACTGATATAACAAATCGACCAGGCAATGTTCCTGTATGAATTGTCAATAACAATTCAGCATGGTGCATAAACAAAAATGATCGCATGCAGGGGTTTGTGCCTGTGTCCAATAGAGACTACATTTCATACCTGCTTTGAAACAAGAATGGCAATCTTATATTTAGGGTCATGATCTGGCACACGAACAACAGATTTCATCGCATTGAATGTTTTGGAAAGCCTAAGAAAGTCTTCATCCATTTTCGGTCTTGGCCATTTAACAGGGTCAAAAATGAATTCACTGCCAGGTTAGACACAATCTGATTAGCTTGTCCATAACTATAAGAGCTCTCCAAACATTTTTCTCTCAGATAAGTGATGGCTTTCAATGGTCTTGTTGTCATGTTAAAATAGACGAAAGAACAAAGGGTCCGTCCTTTTTTTTCCTTGAACTATAACATGGTTTCACAAAATCAAGAATCAATTATATTCAAGTACATAGCAATATCAAACTAAGCCCTGTTTTTATCATAGGTTCAAGCCCACAATTTAAACTAAAAATTTAAATTTTTGCAAGAGCAAACACTAGAAAAAAAGTTTGAAAAGTGTTTGAAAAACGGGATGCCAAACGGACCATAAGTAGCTCATATTTTGGTTTTTGAATTTTGCTACAAGGGAAAAGATCTCCAAAATCCAACACCAAACACATTTTCGACAAGTAGGGCTAGGAATTAAACCATTTTTTCTGGCTTTTCCACAGCAAACACGGCAATGAGTTGCCATGTAGAAGTAATCTTTTAGGGCCCATTCGGAACAATGGTTGGAGTTAAGTTTTATTAGTTGGAATTGAAGTGTGTTTGGTTGGAATGTGAATTGGAAATGAACTGTGATATAGGTAAAAGTGTAAAAATTTGAAATATGTCCGGAAAAAAAAAAAAAAAAACATAATATGAATCTTGTTTCACTCCTCTTGTAATTGTGATCATTTAGACATAAGAATCATCTCATTACAAATTGAAATAAGAAAGTTATGAACTTTTGAAATTTGAATTTCATAAAAATTTAATAGACTGAAAGTGATATGCAAATTTGAGAGTTTTAGAGTTAAATAGACAAAAATCTGGTTGGAATTGTTCCAAAAGGGTCCTTAATATTGATATGACATTTTTCAAACATTTGCCAATAAAAAATGACAATTCACATATTGCATCCGTTACAATTGAAAGTTTAGTTGAAATTTGGATCCCTGGATCATTCATTTATAGCATATTACAAAGCACCATTTATTTGCTCCAAACCAAAATCACAACCAAACAAGCAAATTTTATTTTGTTTATTTACCTTCAAAAATCAAAACAAATAAAGAAAGAACCATCAAAGAAAATCTGAACCAAGAATTAGAAGTTTAGAAGATTGCAAGAGCGTACAATTTAGGAAAGGGAAGAGAGAAATGTACCTTCTAGAATAAAAGACATGCTTTTTCTCGGGGACGAATACATCGGCGCCGAGGATGTTTCCTCCTCTAGAGGATATGCAATCCGAGAGCTTCGCCACAATCCCGACCGCATCCTATTACGAAACAAAAAGGAAAAAATAAAAGAAAAAAAATATCAATGTCCTGTTTGGTTGCAGAGAAAATGACGGAAACGAAGAGAGAAAGAGAGAGAGAGAGGAAGTTTTACGGGGCAATGGAAGACGTGGATTCCATGGGAGAGAGAGGAAGGTGGAGCTGTGGAAGAATCGAGCAGGGACTTGCCTGGGAATCTCAAGGATTTGAAGGACCTGTTTGCAAGTCCAAAAAGTTCAGGCAGCTCCGGGGATGCTCTTCGGACAAGAGTCATCTTCTCTTCCTCGCTCTCTGTTTGTCTCCACCACCCAAACTCGGCGGCTTTGCTTCCGGTTGTTTTCCTTGGCAGAGTCTCCGGATGTTCAAGCCGACGTAGCATCCACACAATTTTTTTTTTATTATTATTCAGCAAAAATCCGCACAATATTTTTTCTTTTTCTTTTTTGAAGTTTTTAACTTTTTAAAATTTTTTTTCCTTTTCTTTTGTTATTAAAATGGAGAAATGATATGGTACAGCCCTCTTTAAGAGATTACGGGGTGTTTGATTAATGTTTTGGAGATAAAATATCCAAAATTAATTTTTTTCTAAAATTTTATTATTTTTTATTATTTATATCTTCAAAACGTTATAGTAAATTTCAAATTTTAAAAATTTATAATTTTGTGTATACAAGTCTAAATGAGATAATTTTTTTTAAATTGCATAGAATTTTGAGAGGAATGAAACAATATATATATTGATATATTTTTTCTAAAAAAATTTTTAAAATTTTTTATTTTTTCACCTCAAACATTTTTTTTCTCAAATACATTTTCCAAAACAACTTTTTTCTAACCCAAAAATCATGTCTTCAAACATCTCCCCCAAACACCCCGTATATTACAATTTGTGTAAAGCTCAATTTTAACCGTATAAATATAATGGTTGAGATTATACCTTAATTCATAATATAGAATAAGAAATTTAAAAAATAAAAAAGCCTAATATTAACTCTAGTGACTCACCTCTCCCCACTCGTCAACAGTGAGCCCCCACCCTCAACGACCTTCCCCAGTCGCCTCCTGCCAATAGTCCCTCCACGACCCACCCTTACCACCTGCCATAGCCCTAGCCCCCCTACGTCAAGATCAGCCGATGACAACCTCCATCGCAGACAATCATCAAGATCCACAAAACAATGATATCTTGAGGAGTAGATCTCGCGAATCCATCTTTCAGTTGAGCTACCGTCATGGTTTGGTTTAGAATGCCGTTGTGAACAGATTTAGATCATCATCAAGATAAGATGATCGTGCATGTCAGACCTTAAGCTACCGTTGAAATCTAGTCATGTGCCCATTAGTGAATTCGTTGCCAGCCTCCCAAGACCAATCCTAGTTTAAGCTCTACACGTGATTTGGTGGTTGGAAGACACTGTCAAACCCACTGCAAAGGAGGTTGTCATTAGAGAAGATGACGAGCTTGGGGTGGCGACCAATGGATTATTGGGTTTTTTTTTTTAATTTTTTAATCTATAATACTATGAGGTAGTGTATTAAATTTACAATACAAATATAACATCTAAGCCAATATATTACATTTAAACGGTCTAAAAACAAGCTCTATCGATAAAGTCTCTCAATTAAGTTCTAGTGCAGCCTCTCCTATTAAAATTAACCATTTTTAATTTTATTAAAAATTCACTTTTTTTAATAGTTGAAATACAAAAAAAAATTTTTTTAATTTTTCCTTGATGGGAAAATGAATTTTAGTAGTTTGTGGAAAAGTCTAACAATAATTTTACTTCTAACTCTATAAAAAAAGATACAGTTCAAATCTCTCACTCTTAATTTAAAAAAAAAAAAAAGAAAATGAATTACGTCCATAAAAAAAAAAAGAAAATGAATTTCATGGGAAAAATATCTTTATAATTAAGGGTTAATAAAAAAACTCGTAACTCGATTAACCTATTCAAATCTACTCTTGTTTAACTTGATTAACCTAACTTGATGTAATCTGATCATAAGCTTAACCTAACCTAAGTTTTCATTGGGTGTGTTTGAGTTCAAATTCAGTAACTCGACATAAACTCAGCTCACCCAATTAAGTTTATTTATATTATTAAAATATTTTTTTAACTATGTATCAAATGATTTTTATTATAACTTATAATATATGTTTTTAAACTTATATTGTTGATATTTTATTTTTGTAATTTCTTTGTTATAATTTTTTAGAAATTAAAATGGATTTGATCTTCTTAACTTTATATAAAAATTGTGTTATAAATTTGTTATTTTTTATTTAAAATTACATTATTAGTTTTGTTTAATTGTATATTCAATCTTATTAACTAATCTAATCCAACTTAACTTTAATTAGATTGATTAAATTTAAATTTTAGATTGATTAAGTGGATTAAAACTTTTTTCTAACCCACTAAATAGTTTGAATGAGTTGTGTAAGATCCGTTTTTATATTATTTATCATATTTAATTAATTAATCCAATTAATTAATTATCAAAAGCAAGTAAATGAATAACACAAGTAATTTTAATGAGATTTGGTTTTCTTATTCCTCGAGATCATGTTCAGACGTTGAACACTTCACTAACTATCAAAAGATTACAAGTACCTATAAACTTATGCAATCTAAAAACTTCCTCTTTATTATTGTCGCCGACCATCTTGAATACAGTTAATGAACTCGTTCAGCAAGATTCCCTTATAAACATACGTTAAAATCCCTTCAACAAAGATTTCACGTTTTTGGAAGGAGACAATAACAGTTGAAAAGATTTTAACATATGTTTGTAAGAGAATTTTATTAAACGAGTTTATTAACTGTATTTCAAAACAATCTCAAAACAAAAATCTAAATAAAAAAACTACTATTACAATTTTTTCAAAATTTTATATATTTTTTAATTCCAACGATTCTTCTAAACATCCTTTATATAAACCCACAAAAAAGTTGGAACTACCCGATTTGCCACGTGTACGATGATCAGCCAAATTTCTGTGTCGATCAGGCAGTAACCAAAAAGAAAAAAGGGCAAAAAAAAAAAAAAAAAGTAGAGGGAGATCCTCTACTTCTCAACATTAGCCCCGTCTGGTCGCAACAAACTATCCCAAAGGCTCGCCATCTCAGTTCTCAACTCCGAAGCCGCTCAGATTTTCCTTCTACCGCCGTACTCTATCTCTCTCTTTCTCTTTTTTTTTTCAACTGATTTAAATGGGATATTATTGACTTAATCGATTCAGATCTAACATCAGAATGTGCTATGATCCTGTGTGGTTGCAGATCATGGGGTTGACAGAGGTGGAGCCGCCGAGCCCAATCAGGTACATCATCGGAGCGGCGATCATGATGATCGGAGTCGTCTTACCCGTCGGTTACATGATGCTCCGCAACAAGCGCGTCCCTTCTTCTTCCTCTTACTCCAAACAGACGTAGGTGTGCTTTTCTCTAATTTTTTTTTTCCAGTTAAAATGTCCTTTATTTTTTTCATTATACATGCTAAATTCATATAATTCGTGGTTATGGAGGGTTGATTTGAGGATTTTTTTTTTGAATATTTAGAAATTGGGGTGAAACTGAAAATGAGGGATTCCTTTTTTTTTTTTAATTTTTTTTTGTTTAATTCTCAGTTTAACATTTAAAATATGTTATTTTAGTGAGGCATTGATTTTATTAATTTTGAAGATTTAAAAACTGGGATGAAATTAATTCTGGGCTTTTTACCCCTTTGTCGACCAGTTTAGAGTTCATAAATGTGGTCAGTTTTCCAGAATTGTGTGTAATTGATTTGAGGATTTTGTTTTGTTTTGTTTTTTTTTTTTTTTTTTAAGATTTGAAAACACCGGGGGAAAACAAACTAATTTTGGATTTATTTATTTTTCTTTGTGGGTATTTCAGGAACAAAGTTTTGATATAGAGGTATAGGAAACTGGGAGCTTGGGATTCGATTCCTGGGTTGTTAGGCATTTGAGAAGATGGAAGCCACAAACAAAGGCGTTGAGGGATCAATAGAAGTAACAAAATGTAAATTGCAATTTGAACTCTGATTTGTGTTGTATGTTTTGTTCAGGAATTCAATATAATTTTACATATGATATGCTCGTGCTTAGGATCGTCCGTCTGGATTCAATTTTGTCAATATTTCCATTTGATTTTTCTTTCTTTGGATGAATTGGTTTGTGTTGTTCGCGCTTATGGTTAACGAAAATGTTAAACATCATATAATATTTTTGTTATGAGCTAACTTTTAGTTTCATAACAAGTGTGCTTATGATATGAACATCTATTAGAAGATTGCCTTTTAACACAATTTAGATTTGGGGGAACTTTACGGTAGGACCTTCCATTTCACACTACCAATGGTTTGATCTATGACTAGAATAGTTCTGTATTACGTGTTGACTGTATTATGTGTTGACTGTTGAAAAGTTAATTTGACAGTTAAAAAACAGTTCTTATCAATAATGCAAATAGATCTTATTGTAGGACCCTAGATTTGGTAGGTAACTTGGGTAAATTTTTTAATTTGTATAGAACTATGTGTTGAATAAGCGTAAGCTAGTTTCTGGGATAAGCTAATCCTTGCTGAAGCAATTTGTCAGACAATCTTGGTTGGCCTTTGGCTTTGTTCATTGGAAGACGAGAAGTGAGAGAAGGAAAAGAGCAAAGAAAATGAAGAGCTTTGTGGTTCTTGTAGAAGAATATAATTTTTTTTCCTCTCCTAATGCACCCTAGGTCGTGTGCCTATGACCGTTTAGTCTAGTGGCATTGTGGGTTTTGGGTGGGTTCAGTAACGCCAAAAAAAAAAAAAAAAAAAAAGGGGATGTGCTAGTCACAACTCCTGGAATATTCAAATAGATCAAATTTAAGTTGAAGCAGACTCCAAAGGTTTTGTGAAGATGGGATGCGATAAATGGTTAAAAATGTGGTTTTATGGTTCGCATTCGGACTCCTCGTAATTTCACTGAATAGAAACAGAGACTAGTAACTTACTTGAATCCTCATGGACAGTTGGACCATTTCATTTCTCTTTAAGATGCAAGCTACCACTGTGCGAGTTGTGCTGTCTTGGGGTTGCAACCAAGCATGATTCTTCTCCATTGGCACGGTTCTTATCGACATGCTGAAAAGCACATTGACGACAATTCATGCATTGGCAATCTCTAACGTTTTCATTCATTGATATTAATACGACAGCCTAAACATCATATCGGGGGAAAAGTTTCTAAATTTGGAAAACGATCACTTCTTTGAGTAAATGTTGTGGTACACCATAAATGAATCTTAGCAATTTACTAGAATAATTTACATGGCTTACTGAATCCCATTTTTTCTTTTACAAAAGAGACTGAAACAAAAGCAATGCACATGCCCGTGGCTACTGTTCTCGCCATCTGCCCAAGGCTTCACCAACGCGAATTTTATCTCCGCACTTGATGGAGAACTTGAACTCTGATGAAGAGTCCCCAGTCTTCACAGGAGCCTGGAATACTATCACCACTGTTGATCCCATGTTGAATGCGGCTATCTGAACATACAGTAGCACAAGAATAACAGTTAACTTTTAGAACGCCAGAGGAGATTTGTACCAGAAAAAAGGAATAATTTGGCTGAGAAACAAGGTCCTAGTGCTTGAAAATTTACATAGCCCGAGCTGTGGTTGCTCAGAATAAATTCCACCTTAACTACAGCTAAAAATAGTCCCAATGGCATTGTAATTCATTAAAAAAGGAAGTAAAAGCAGTTGGGACAATGCTCTGGAAAGACTTGTACCGAAAGAGTAAAAAGAAGTGAAAGATAGACATGAGCACGAATTTTACTGGAAGAGAAATGAAAGAGCATTTCAACCTCATCTCCTTTTCTCAGCGTCATACCAACTCCTTGAGGTTCATACAGCCGTTCTTCAGGGGTCTGTGGGTGTAATAACTTTTTTCTTGGCAAGTTTGTCCGGAATTCTGGCTCCATTGGAAGCTGCCATGTGCAAATTTCAGACAGAATTCTATAATGGAAGCTAATAAAGCTTGAGAAACCTCCAAGAAAAGCAGAGGCAAAAAGGGAGAACGCTTCTTGTAAGATAAAACCCCAGCTAGTGATATTTAAACCCTGTCTCTCACTCCTTTTTTCATCTCTCTTTTTCGTTTTCTTCACGTACGTGTTAACATGCTTGATGGGATGTGTGGATTTGGAGCCACATTACCTCAATGGATCCAATGTTTGTTGCACCAATTGCAGCTATTGCCATAAACCCTTCTTGCCAAAGACCTTCAAGCACAACCTGACGAAGCAAGAATTTCGAAGCTAAGGATCAAACGGTTATCTGAAAGCAAAAGATTAAAAAGGAAGGCAAAGTACAGCCAGAAAACTTTCAGCATATTAAATAAGTGAAGGAATGAAACAAAAATGACATGGTGAAGCATGGATATAAATTATTATTATCGAGCAGTTTCTTTAAAATTTCCCACTACTTTGTCTCTTGTCATTAGAATGGTTGTTTTCATTCCTTCAATTTAATCAAATTTTAACGTTGCCACATCTCCAATTAGATTAGCATATAGCATATCAACCAAACCACCAACAGATAAAATACCGACTGCGAGCCTATTCCTCATTTACAAGAATGTAAATAGCTATTTGAGAAAACAGGGGAAAACGAAAATTAGCATTGAATCTCGCTATGACCATTGCAAGTTTTCAAAAATTCAAGAACTGTGAGGTTACCCTTTCATTCTCAACATAAAGGTTTCTGATGGTTCTAGCAGCACGTTCATTCACAGGAAATAAGTTACCTGCAAAGGAAAACAACACATCACAGTCCACATAAATAACTACCAAATAGAGAATTAATGAACGTTCCAAAAAAAAAAACAAAAAACGCCATATATTAATAACAATATCAGATTGAATAAACAACAGAGTTGGATTTCTCCTGTCCTTATCTAGTCCTAGCATTTCCACTGTTTAAAGTTCACGAATCAGGAATTTGGCCGGAGAGGGGCATGGGGAATTCACACCAATTCAAACACAACCATCCAACTTGCCGGAGTGTATGCATATAGAATTGCCAATACTATAATTTTTACCAAGACTAATTGAAATATTTGCAAAAAGTCTGGTGTTGAGGTTGACTTTCATGATGTGCTCCCTGAGTCTGTACTGAATCTTGATAGCTTTATGGTCGAATAATTTAAACAAAATACATAAAACATAACATAAAGTAAAAACTATTCTTATGATCTTTTCAAAGGATTATACGTGAACTCGTGTGTGTGGGTCAGGTCTTCAGAATTCTGTAAAACCCAATTTTGATTATGGCAACTCAAAGTAGAGAACTTCTTGGAATCTATGAAATTCCCGTCTCCCGTTTGATTTAATTGTGCAACAAAAATTTTATAAGGATTACGCATTTTGGACTTGAAAAAGCTTAAAAAGCTGCAACTTGTTATTGTCACAATTGTCCTCGGGATTACAAGCAACCTAGAAAATTCGGTGCATTCATCTGAATAAGTTCCATGGGTTTTCAAGGTACAAGGTCCTCGGCAATAGCCTTACCTGAAAAATGCCGGCGAATGAAAATATTCCAATCAACTGGAGAGTGTATACGATGATAATCTCCAGGCCTTAAATAAATTACACAGTAAAAAAGACCTTTCACGGGACTGCAATGAATAGAAGAAATGTTGATCATAAATCGCATTGACCTTAATTGCATTTGAACAAAAATCCACAATGATTAAAGACTTGAGCGTGAACCACATGTGAGTGTCTTATTACCGTGCTGACACAGGGTCCCAGACCTTGGGAGAAGACAATGAAACCCTCCACCATGACTTCTTATAGTTATCCACAGATGTATTTTCTGGTTTGTCATCATCCTCATCCATATCACCTTCAGCTACCATAGGAATGAATGAGCTCGCACCGAGAAGAGAAGAAATGGAATAAGAAAACCCTTTGACTTGATCAATCATTGCCCCAGGTCTTCTTATCTCTCCAAATCTTAAGATAGTACCGTCAACAGGACTAACCTAAACTACCATAAAAAGAGTCATATAGGAACAGTAGCTAGTAAATTCAGATTGAAATTTTGGAAAACTAATATTTCTTAATCGCTGAATACCAGTTACCAGACAATGTGGATCGGGGTCAATAGGCCTGCAACCTTCTTTCAAGGCACGAACAAAGAATTCTCGTAAAGTAGCATATTCGCTCAGAGACAAAGCTGCTTCTTCTAAGTCTGAAATGCCAAGCAAACTCTGTTTCTAAGATGTTCTTTAGACTTGATCCAGTGAGCATAAATTTTTGCTTTGTATTAATGCATGCATAACAGCTTAAGAAAAACATAACATCCATACTTGAGTGGAATGCCCGTGCCCAAGCTTTATAAATGTATGGACGCAGCCAGACAGGTATTTCCTAAAATCATTTGAAAGAAATGGAGGTGTATGCACTAATTACAAGAGTAGAAAGTAAAGAAAAGAAAAAAACAGAGAAATAAAAAGATAGGTGATAGACGTGTCATACAAACAGAAAGTACTACTTGTGATTAAAATTATCCATGTAATGACATGAGCTGAATTATGACCTTAAATAAATTCACAACTTTCTATTTATAGTATATAATCTGAAGCTAGGTAAATTTATTCAAAATGCTTAATGAGACAAATTGATTTGTTTTCTCATCTAACTTTTTAAACCAGATAGTAGAAAGACTAGTGTGGATGTTTATTATCAGGTACAACGTAAATTGACTTAAATCTGGTTAAAATTGGTTTGTTTTTCCCATCTAACATTTCTAAACAAATAGTAGGAAGACTAGGGAGAATGTGCTACAACTATCAGGGGACAGTCGTTGAGAACGTTAAAATTCAACCATGTTGTGAAATGAGAAGACAACTCACCACATTAGTCAAGTAACCCCAACATCTTGATATGGAGCGCAAAGGTAGCAATCTTAGAAAAGAAGCCTAGGATTGGGAAATTAAGAATTTTTGTTGAAGTTAGACACAAGAAATATCTCCGCAACTGAAGAAACCGTCTTCAAAAAGTAGCAAAAGCACAAAAGCTATTAAAGATATACATCATATGACACCAGTAACTACCTTGAAATCAGGTTGGAACTCAAATTCAATCCCTCTCTCTCGTGCCTCCTCAACCTATTGCCAGGGGAACAAAAAAGTTAATCATAAAAACAGCCCACGAAAACCAAAAAAAAAAAAAGAAGTCCTAGTAAAAATGGTTCCAATTCATCCAACTGATTCAGATATGGTCCATCTAAATAAAATCAAAAGATCCTTTCAATTGAAAAAATGTTTTCACGCAGATTATACTATCTTAGTTACAGATCACAAAGTCATGATCTCTTCTATGAAGACCTCAGGAATGATGCTTTCCGTTATTAGTTAAGAAGGATTCTAAATTGATCCCAGTGTTGTTTATAACCTTCTTGTCATCATACATTCGCCGAGCATGAAGAACGCCGAGCATAAGCAAGGTAGCCACTGTTGCACCAGGCACCAGAAATGAATCACCTGTACAAACACTATGAAACCTTTAATTCCCGCAAAATTTCAATTGCATGATAACTCGCTTAAGGAAGACACAACTCTGTCTATAATGAGTTTTAATTTCAAATTCAAATTAGATACACATAATAAATAAATTTATCGTGAATATCATGAATGCATACGTATCGAAGTTCGGTAGATTCTACAAAACTGAAATTACTATTTTGTTCCAGCTCTTTTTTCAATTTTCTTTTTTTAGATTTCCCAATTATTAAAATCATGTTGTTTGATCAATTAGGAATATTTTTCTCTCAATTTCACAGAGAAATCTTAAGTTGTCACATAGAAAAAACAATTAAGGCCGTAAAGAAAAGCAGAAGAAACCCATTAAAAAATCATAAAACATGTATACTAAAAAAAAGTTCATGTTATAGAAATACTTCGTTTTTTTTTTTTTGGGCGAATTCTTCAGCATTTGAAAAAACTCCAATAGCGAAAAATCGCCATGCCATTCGTTTTCTCCTTAATAGTGAGCCCGAAACTTTAAACTCTGGTGAATTACAGAAGAGAAAGACTGACCTTGAGAACTGCCACTTCCGCCATTAAAGGAAGCTCGAGCTTGAGTGGCTGTGCGGAGATTTTTTATGAAGGAAGAGAAGGAGCGACGCTGGTTATGGAGGTAATTGGCGTGCGCAGAAGGAGGAAACACAGGAACTCTGTGCGAAACCCTAAATTTCATTGTAGAGCCTGAGCCTGGTCGAGTTCCAAGTGTAGAAGGCTCTGTAGCTAACTGGCTATGCCTTTCTACTCTGCAACAAGGAAATCGTCCCTTTTGCTCCCCTTAATCATTTTTTTTTTTAGTAAAATTAAAAAAAAAACGACAGGTAGTTTACACCAACTAATAGCAATAGTGTATATATATATATTTTTTAAGTAACCAACTTTATGTATGCCACTGCACTTTTTAAATTTAACAATTTAATTTTTATTTTTTTCATAATTAACTCTCTAAATTTATAATTTTTAATAATTTAATCCTTAAATCAATTAAAATTAGAATATTTTTTTTTTCATAAAACTTATTTATTATTATTTAAGAGGGACGTTGTTGATCATTGTTATTTATTTTAAATGCAAATTTTTTTTTAAGTTTAGATTTAAATTTGAATATAATTTAATTAAGTTAAATGTTTTAAAGAAAATAGTATTTAAAATAGGGAAAAATGATCAATAACACTTCTTCTTGGATATATTGTGTAAGTTACGTGTAAAGAATCATCGAAATTTAAAAGATTTGAACAAAAATGACTAAATTGTCAAAAAAGTCAGGGGGTTGATTGTCAAGAAAAAAATTTAGAAATTAAGTTACTAAATTTAAAATATTCAGGGACATCCGTATAAATAAATTATAAAATGACAAATTTTATTTTTACTTTTGAACTTTTGTATTGTTATAATTTTTGCCCCCTTAGTTTTAAAAATTAATGCTTAGAATACCTCAAGATCTCAAACTTTAAACTATTAACAAAAATGTCCATAGAGCTTTAAGATTATTTTTGTAATACTAAAAATTTCAAATCAAATTATTTTTTAGTTATTTAAATTATAATGTAATAAATTGAATACAATATTCGTTTGAACATTTTGTATTTATATTATATTCAAATATAATATATGTTTAGGTTATTGGTGAGAGAGACAAAGCATGTCATGTGATTTATAAAAGTATATAAAAAAAATAAAGAGAGAAAAAATATGATGTGATTGATAAAATTAGATAGAAAAAATAAAAAATAAATAATGATTATATTAAATTTTAAATAAAAATTATTTGATATTTGAATGCAAAATTATATAAAACAAACAAAAATAATATTATATTGAAATATAATATATATGCAATAACTCTTTCAAACATCCCTTTAATGTCAAATTAATCTTAAGTAGACAAAATATGGTAGTACCAGTGTATATATTTTTAATCCCTTTAGTATTTTTTTTAATATGATAGCACAAGTATTAATCTCTAGTATTTTTTAATATGATAACTCGAGTATTAATATCTCTATAATTTTTTTTTACTCACAATATAAAATTCAAAAGGTACCAATACCATTTTTTAATATTTAGGAGGTAAAGTTACAAATGTATCAAATTTTGAGAAAAAATAAATTTTTTGCACGTCTTGCATGACTAAAATATAACAAAAAGAGTGTTTTTACTAAGAGTAGTATTAGAAATATTAATTCTAATTCTAACTTTTAAATGTCAATTCATTTTTCACATTTATATTAATAGATATAATCAATAATGTGATAATACTTTAAATATTTATAAATAAAATAATAAAAATACGCTTACTAAATAGGTTAATATGTAAAAATTAATGTTAAAATTAGTATTTATAGTAATTTTTATTTTTTATTGCTAATGGTTTAAAGTTCGAGGTTATTCTTGCTGGTAGTTCAGTTTAGGAAATGTAAATAATTGATGTTGAGGATTAAAGTTATCATATTATTAAAGTTGAAAGTGCAAAAATAAAATTTATTTGTCTTTAAAGAAAGGAAATATAACAAACGACAGGAAGTTTACCTTACATTCTCTTGTCGTTTACTTCTAAACAGTGCTCTCTGTCGTCTATAACTTTCAGCCGTTTAAGTGCAGCACGACATACTGTACGTCACCTAAAGTCTACTAATCCGTCCAGGAATGTCGTGTAGTCATCCCAAGAAAAAGGAAGAAGAAGAAGAAGAAGAAGAAGAAAGAACAGCAAAAGAGCCTTATCGGAAACAGAAGAAAAATAAAACGAGAACAAATTGAATGGATGCGTTCGATGTAGTAAAGTACGGAATAATAGGGGTGGGGATGATGGGTCGTGAGCATCTCATAAATTTGTACCATCTTCGATCCCAAGGCGTCTCCGTTGTCGCCATTGCTGACCCCCATCTTCCTTCCCAACACCTTGCTCTTGATTTAGCTCACTCTTACAATTGGCCTGTCAAGGTACTTTCCATAACTCATATTAAAAAAGTGTGATGTTCAGATTTCCAAATAGGAAAAAAAAAAATTCCAGTTTGAATTGGAGTACATGGATTTGAAACCGTGTGTTTTGGAACAGTTGAAAAGGAAAAAAAAAAGTTTGAAGTCTGTTTAATCTAGATTGTTTGGAGTTTGACCCAATTTCTAATGACCCGTTTGGCTTATAAGTTTGAACAATAAGTTTGTATGGTAAATTATTATTTTTTGTTTAGTAAAAACACTATAAACAAAGTTTGAGTTGAAACTAAGACAATTATTATTATGATTATTTAATTTTTTGGGTTGCTTTGGCAGTATCTGCCATAAGAATTGTCAGGAATTGCACTTTTAACGGTTTGATTTATGAGTGCCTATTCAAAAATTGCATTACACGGTATAAAACTACTCTCAATAATAGATTAGAACGTTAAAATTAATTCAAAGGCTAAATCTTTTGTTCTTTTTGGTAGTGGAAAGGTATAGTTAGTGGTGCAAGAATCTCCTTATTACTTTTGATGAGGTTTTGAGAAAGTTGCTATTTGTGACAAGGTTTTCACAGGGCACAAGGAGCTATTGGAAAGTGGGATGTGTGATGTGGTGGTTGTGTCGAGTCCAAACATGACCCATTACGAAATTTTAATGGATGTCATCGACCATCCCAAACCACACCATGTGCTGGTGGAGAAGCCTCTTTGCACCACCGTCGCTCATTGCAAAGAGGTAAGTTAAATTTGCAGTGTATGACTTGGTACTAGGCTTCCTGCGGTTACTTTGTAATTGGTCACATCTAACCTTAATGCACTATGTAGGAAATGAACTAATTTCAACTAGAAGTTCTTGGCATTGTCTTGTACATTTGTTTCCCAATGAGTGAAAAAAGTTGGAAAAAGAAGTCCAGAGGTGACCTTATTCGGAATTGTCGATTGAAATTTGCTATAAACTGTGGTTGAATCAATGTACATTTTAACCCAAAAAAGCTAACTTGATAAATATAGTGTGGAATGCATGCCCGCTTTGTTAATATTGCAAAACGGGACTAGTTTTTTGGTTGTAGGTTGGCATGCAAAACTAAAATCAAGCAAGCATTTCCTAAAGTAGTTTTCGTCTTCTTTTTCATTGTAACTAGATGTGGTGGGTTGTACTCTAATGTTTCGCATTGTCCTTATCTTAATTTTGTTAATCAAATATCGGTGTCAAATAGTATGTCTGGAACTAGGTTGTAGATGCTGCTAGAAAGAGGAAGGACATGCTGGTGCAAGTTGGTTTAGAGTACCGGTACATGCCACCTGTTGCAAAGCTGATAGAAATAGTCAAGGGAAAAACTCTTGGAAAGGTTAAGATGGTGGCTATCCGCGAGCATCGGTTCCCTTTCTTGGTTAAGGTAGATTACATAAGGCTGTGTTTTATTTTACTCAATAATTTGGTCTTGTCAATAAAACCGTGCTTGCAATGCAGGTCAACGATTGGAACCGGTTCAACATAAATACAGGGGGGACTCTGGTGGAGAAGTGCTGTCACTTCTTCGATCTGATGAGGCTCTTTGCAGGTGCAAATCCTGTTCACGTGATGGCCTCGGGTGCAATTGACGTTAATCACAAGGATGAAATATACGAGGGCAAGGTAACCTATATTGCACGAACTTGATGTAAATAAAGGAGGTCATATGGTACTACCTCAGCCTTTTTGTTTGTGTTCCTGAGAGTACAGTGACTTCAACTCTGCATGCTTTTGATTACATATCCAAAACTCTCCTTTTCAGTTATCATTATGATTTTCCTGTTGTTTAAATTGTTTGCTCATGCAAGCTTTGGGTTCAGGTACCAGACATAATCGACAATGCGTATGTAATCGTTCAATTTGACAATGGCTCTCGAGGGATGCTCGATCTTTGCATGTTTGCTGAAGGGAGTAAAAATGAGCAAGAAATATCTGTTGTTGGTGACATTGGGAAGGTAATAATCTCTCTAGGCCTAATTGGTATTGTTGTGCTTCTTCCAAAATTCATTATTATGTTGCCAGCAGAAGCTAAAAGTTAGAATTTTTACCTTTTCAAAACTGCCATTAAATGTGGTGGGTTTTGTAGCAATCACTTTAAGAATGATTTATAAAAAAGATACAACAAATTATGAAATAATCTAACCGAAAACAAGTTTAACAAATGACGACTGTTGCTTAAGTTCTCTGAAAATCACTTTTCGGAGCTGCAGAATTATTTCTAAACTGGCTTCACCATGGTTGATAATTATTAATTCCATAATCTTTTGATATGTTTAAATCCCCATCACTTTAATATAAGTGGTGGACTTAAATAGCAATTACTAAGGATGCATAACTGCAACATATGCTAATATAGGCGGATTCTAGAGCATTACTCTGCTTGTCCTTTTTTTTTTATTCTTCTTTTTCTTTTATTTGGCAATCTGACGCTTTCGTATGAAACACCGTGATTTGTTTTGTTGGATCCATGTTGGAATTTTCTACATGATACTTCATATAATACCACATAATATAGTTCATCATGACGTATGAAACAATACCTTAAGCAACAAGTTACTACAGGGGGAGGCCTTTGTTCCAGAGAGCATTGTGCGTTTTGGTACTAGAGTGGGAGGAAGAGATAATGTCCAGACCTTAAAAACCGAGGATGATCGAATAAAGTGAGCTTTTTCTAGTTTCCAAGAATTTCATTAACATGCTCAGCACACAGTTTCTTCGTACATTCACCTTTCATGAGATGTTAAAGGGTTTTCTGTTTTTCAGATATGAAGGGCTGCACCATGGATCTAGCTATTTGGAACACCTGAATTTCTTGTCCGCAATCCGAGCAAAAGGTGAGCGAGCTCCTGCAGTGGATTTGCAGGATGGACTGATATCGGTTGCCATGGGCGTCGCTGCACAAATCTCGATAGAGGAAGGTCGATTTGTGACTATTGAGGAAGTAATGGATGGGCACAAGTGCAAAGATGCTGTATAGTGTATCAAGCTTTTCTTTGCCATAGAAGAAAATACTTGCCAATTTTAGCTTTCCAAAGCTGAATTTATCCAAGTATATATGCACAACCAGTATCTGAGCAGTCAATAATGAGCTGATTGAAGTTGTTACGCTCGGAAATTCTTAAAATCATTGATAGTTACTTACATATTGACCGAAAAAATGATAATATATATTGTAATTAATCATTAGTTAATTATAAAAATTAGTGATTTATATTATGGATTGACTGGTTACAGTCAATCACTGATTGACCAAGTTAATTTATCATATAATAAATTATTAATTAATCATTTTACAAAAATCAATTGACATTTTAGATATAAAAAAAAAGGGGTCATTTAGCTAAATTTTAGAACTCCGGCCATTTGTTTAAAAGCTAGGCTATTTACCTCCAATCCTTATGTAAAATACAATTTTGTTATGACAATAATTTGAATTTTTACATGATTTTCTTATTTTAGGAAATTGTTTTTAATCATTTAATTAATCTTCTAATGGTTTAATATATAAGCGTTCACGTTATAATTTTAAAGGGCGCAACAAAAAGTGCTCTTGGATATACATTACATCATTGAAACATATTCGACGGTTAAAACACTAGTTGTCATCCACAGAGAAATATGTGAGGTTCCATGGTAGACAGTTTACTAATATGATTTGAAATTAGGAAATTTATACACTAGGAACCCCTATTTTTCACTATGAAATTCTGTTAGACTAATTTACTTAAAAACTTTGTGTTGTGTGTTGCAAACCCGGGGGCTAAAACTTCTAATTTTTTATTTTTTTTCACCTTATATGTATAAATATATGTACAAAAATGTATATCTCTGGAAGAGCATTGCAAGCTCCCAAATTACGTTGTAAAGCTCCTTAAATATGAAATTTAGTTTATAATAATACCATAATTATTATTGAATTTAATTAAACTTTTATTGAAGTTATTAGTCAATCTTTGAAAAAAAATTTCAAACTTAAACTCAGACCATAGATACTTATAAATCGGACCAACCGATAAAACACAATTCACGAGTTCATTTAAAAATAATAATAATAATAATAAATATAAGAACAGTTAGTTCTTAAAATAATAATTAGATACTTTCTTAAAATAATTCAAATTAGCAGCAAGTACGCGAAATTGTGTAAAATACCACTATTTTTTTGGTTTTCCTTTAAAAAAGGTGCGCGAAAATGTACATTGTAAAACTGTAAACGAAAAAAAGCTCCGAAATCTCTCGACAATGGCTGCCCCGTATTTCTTGACGCATGAAATCATGGGGATGAGCGTGATGGGGCGTGAGCACCTCTCCAATTTATATCATCTTTGCGGCTGCGAGGTTGCAGTCATAGCTATTGTCGACCTCATACTTACGAGGGAACGCATTGCATTTGCATTGCGTTTGAATGCAATATATTGAATGTAATTTGTATTTGGAGGAAAAGCATTAGCATTGCATTTGAATGCAATATGTGTTTGGGGGAAAAGTATTTGAATTGTATTTTAATAATAAATATGTGATGTGATGGGTAAAAGTAGAGAGAAAAAAAAGAGAGAGAGAGAATATATGATGTAATTAATAAAAGTAATAGAAAAAGTGAAATAATAAATAGTGATTGTGTTAGATTTAAAATGTGATGTGATTGGTATTTGAATGAAATGTTTTTGTATTTGGGGGAAAATTGCATTGCATTTAAATGCAATGCCAAAAAAATTTGTGTCCCAAACGCCTACTTAGTTTTAGGGCCAGTTCGATGGTGGATTCAAATTTTTCAAATATGGATCTCTATAATCTTTTTTTTTTTTTTTCCTTTTTGCTCACCTTTTATTATTTAAATCTTTTTCAATCCATCAAACATGAATTACAATTGGTACTCCAAACGAGGCCTTAGTCATGTGTTTCTTGGTGTTATCTGTTACATTTTTGTATTAGTTTTCTAAAGAAAGCTTTCTCCGTCAAGGCTCACAACGAAGCAGAAAATTTGCCCTTCTCAAATAAATCCATTTCTTCCATTTTTTCCTCTTCAATGATCCGTGCATTTTGTTCCGTCCAAATTGTCCAAAGTAGAGCCATTACCATACTAATTCGTAAGAATTGGGCGATCTTTTTAGCCTTGCAATGAGAAAACTAGCTTCATTAAGCGATGAGCTAATAGCTGATTAATCAGATCATGCTAGGAATATGACCTGATGTTGTTATCTTTTTATCTATCTATGCTTAGTATTTTACTCTAATGAGCATTGCTAGTTGAGGTAAAGCTGGAAGATCCTCAACTTGATACTTGAATTTTAAAGAAAGTGCATTGCATACACAGATATCTTTTAGTCGAAGCATACCGGTTTTTCTACATAGACGCATTTTGAATATGCTTATATTGCTGCCTTAATCTGTAAATCATGGCTTATACCACTTTGATTAGTGTAACTCTGCTACTTCTATTGTAATCTTGTAACTAGGTTGTGGAAGCTTCTAGAAAGAAGCAGGTTATGCCGGTGCAAGTCGGATTGGAATGCCGATGCACGCCTTCCATTGCTAGGCTGATGCAGATATTCAAGGAAGACGATCTTGGACCTGTTAAAATGGTGCCTATACGAGAACATCGTGTAGCTATATATGTTGAAGTATACTACATGTAACTGCCTTATTTCGTGTTTTCAAGTATCGGTTTCATTAAATTGCGTTTGTAACAAGAAAACTGTTGGAGCGGGCTCAAATTCATAAAGGGGACTCTGGTGGATAAGTGCCGTCACTTCTTTGGTCTGATAAGGCTCTTCGCAGGTGCGAATCCTGTTCGTGTAATGGCTTTGGAAGACCAACCGCAAAACTTAGATTTGCTTCCATCATGGGTGATTTAGGTATGTTTTTGTATCTAGTATTAGATTCTTGGTGATACATGATTCTAGAAATTTAGTGACGGTTTTTACCATTGAAGGCAATTGCTCGACATCTGCATGTTTGCTGACGGGAGTAAAAATGAGCAAGAAATTTTCTGTTGTTGGTGACAGATCAAAGGTAACATACTGTGTGCTCAAAATCAGGGTCTTCGTATAAGTTTAAATTCTCATGACTTTGTTATTAATGATTGAATTTAGCGGAAATGTTCACAGCTGTTTCGTGCACTTTTCCTTCCGATTTCAACTCGAGCAACAACTCTACAGGCGGAGGTGTTTTTTCCCAAGAACATTTTGCATTTCAGTAGTTGAGTAGAAGGACAGATTGGTATCCAGACTTTTAAATCCAAGAAAGGCAAAATAAAGGGGGCGTTTGTTTTTGTTCTTGAAAATGATTTTTCATTTTCAAAAACGCAGAAAATGAAAACGGTTTCAAAATAGCGTTTGTTTATTTAACGTTTTTAAAATCGTTTTGAAAACACCATTTTCAACTATGTTGTTTTTTTGAGTTTTTTGAAAACGAAAAAAAGTTGTTTTCACTTTTTGTTTTCATTTCCAAAAAATATTGTGTTTTTTGGGTTTTTTAAAAATGAAATGGGTTTTGAAAAAATATAATCAAACAAAGTTTTATTTTTATGTTTTTCAAAATATACACTCAGAAAACATAACCAAACACAGTTTCAGAAATGATCTTAACACAGTTTTCAAAACATTTTCATTTTCAATTTTTTTGAAAACAGAAAACATTTCAAAAACAATATCAAACGCTACCAAAGTCTCTCTGGTATCAAAAGTGCAATGTTCTTCATTCGCGAGATGCTAAAATGACTAATTTCCTTCTTTTTAGATACGATGGGCTAAACCATGGATCTTGCTATTTGAAACATCTAAATTTCTTGTATGAACTTAGAGCAAAAGGTGGGCCAGCTCCTGCAGGATTCGCGCGATCGACTGATGTCGGTTGCCATGGGAACCGCGGCAAAGCTTTCCTTAGAGCAACGCCGATTTGATACCATATGTTCTTGGTTTTGAGATGTCTCCCTTGAGCTTATTCTATTGTGAATTGTGTGCCTACGAACCATGAAGTATTGAACTTTGTCATATCTGCATTCCAAACTTTGAACTTTATTGTCTCTTCTGGTTCGCCAATCATGCAATTAGCTAATAGACTTGCTTAAGCAGTTATGCTAACAAAAAGGATTTTTTATGCTCTGTGTTGTATATATGCAAATAGCCTCACTCATTCAGACGTAGCCATATTTGCAAGTTGGTGCTCATCCAAGGAACTTACTGACTGCCATGGGATAGAATACTAGGAGGGGGGGGGGGGGGGGGGGAGAGGGGGAATAACAAATTTTTTTTTTTTTTTTTACCGTAAATAATTGTAGTAATTATTATTAAAAACATATGTATTTGGAGTAAATAGGTTTTTCACGAGGTGTGTTTAGGAGCTATGTTGCGATATAATTTAATTAATAAGAACATATTTGATAAACAAATTTTAGCATTATGAAAACCAATTTTACATTAAACATAAAGTTTTACATTTAAATATAATCATTTTCAACAGTTATGAAAACAATTACTATTCAAAAGTTTTTTAAAACAATCACATCAACTTTTTAATCATAATTATTTACCTCTACTTTTATCAATCACATCAACTTTTCAACTCTAAAATATTTTTCATCCAAATACACATTTTATTCAAATACAAAACAAATACTTTTCAATCAAATACAACACTCAAAAAAGAATTATATTCAAACGTAATTAAAATACAATGCGTTTACCAAACACCCTTAGTAGTTAAAAAAAAAAAAACTCCCATAACTTTTTTTTTCTTTCATTTTCGGGACCCATTCTTCTGCACATTTTTTGTCTAACTTTTTTTTTAATTGAAAAAGAGAATTTTTGTAATTATTTGATAAAATTTCTCACAATAACTTCAGCCTTAAGTGATAATTGGGCAAGAAATACCACATATATACAAACTTATAATATTAATGTTATGGACTCTTAAGAATTTTCAATTTTTTGATAAATTAACAAGAAAAAAAAATTTTAATCAGCACAAAAAAAATGAGGGAAAAAAAATGCCTGATATATTGTGCGTGCGTCCAGTTTAGATGCGCATGTTGGGTAGCCTACGCATCCCGCCCAACCTAGCACATGCAAGGACAAGTTTGTATATAAAATATTCGCGTCCGAAAACGCGCGAAAATGCAGAAGTTGTTGAAGTTGGAGCGCGGAAGCCATGGAAGACGACGGAGGAGAGAAATCGAGCTTCGTGATCGGTCTCATCGAGAACAGAGCCAAGGAGGTCCGACTTTTCTCCTACGCGCATTTCTTTTACCTGTTCGCTTGAATCACTGTTTTTCCGATTTTCATTTTCGGTGAATTTCAGTCGAGAAATTCTCTGGTGAAAATTAGTTCATCTTTCGATATTTTGCAAAAGTGACGACCGACGATCGGATTTTGATTTCTAATCTTAGCCGGAAAGTTTGAAATTAATGCTTTCTAGATTATGATGATGATGATGAAGTGAAAGTGAAAGTGAAAGTGAAGTAAGATCGGATTTTGTTTTCTCGATTCCTGAAGTTCCGGTTGGTGATTTGGAAATTGCGTTGAAAGTTGCTACGATCGGAAGAACCTTGGATTTCTTGCGAATGTTAATCTGACATTACACTAAGAGATTTAAATTTCTTGCGCTTAAACAATTTTTCTGTTGGATTCTCTTCTGTCGTTATAGATCTGTTACAATTAGGATTAAAGAGTTTTTATAAGGTAAGAAAACTGATTCAAATGTGGTTTAAGAGAATAAGCAAATTTTAAGATTAATTTGATGTGAATTTGAAGAAAATTAAACTATTGGCGGCGTGCTCCAGTGCTGAAATTAGGATGTTCCGCTCATGTTATCGATCCTCAGGTTGGAGTGGCTGCCTTTGACTTAAGGTCAGCTTCATTGCATCTTTCGCAATATATTGAAACGAGCAGCTCGTATCAGAATACGAAGACTTTGATTCATTTCTACGAGCCTATGGTGATCATTGTTGCTCCAAACAAGTTGGCACCTGAAGGCATGGTTGGAGTTTCTGAATTGGTCGATAGATTTTACTCTTCAGTCAATAAGGTGATGTTCCTTGATAAGGCATGATCTGGCGTTCTCCGATTCTCTCCCTTTCCTATTACAAAACTTAATGGCTGATTTTGGCAGGTTGTTATGTCCCGCAGTTGCTTTGATGACACTAAGGTAATGCTAGATACTTCTTAATCTTAGCGGCTATAAACTCTTTTGGATGCTGACTATTGTATCTAATTTCTGTGAACTCGATTATATACATTCCAGGGCGCTGTGCTGATTAAAAGTCTATCAGCTAAGGAGCCTTCAGCGCTTGGTTTGGATACTTACTACAAGCAGTATTATCTGTGCTTGGCAGCTGCTGCGGCCATTATCAAGTGGTAATTTCAGGAAATTTTGAAGGTTTTTTTAGTTATTTTATTTTTAAGATACTTTCATACTTCTTTTTCCTTTATTGGTAATTAATCCACTGCATGATTCACAGGATTGAAGCAGAGAAAGGGCTTATTGTTACATATCACTCGTTATTGGTATGTTTTGATAATGTACTTTCCTTCCAAATATTAGTATCATAATAACTATAGTGTGACCATTTCTTTTCCTTTTATAAAGTGGTTTGGGATATTTAGTAAGATGAGTAGTAAGAGCTGTTTAGGTTTTAGATAATTTGGATTGAAATTGGCAGTGTTGACCAGGACAAAACAAAATGATGTTTAGTTGGAGATTTTGTACGTTACTTAAGGTAAAGTAAGTCGTGTGGATGGATATGATTATGGGAATTGTTGTTCCTAAAAGATCCTCAAGAAAATTTCCGAACAGATCTGTAAAAGATAGTCTGGGGAGGAATTTGCTGATTGGGAAGTCTTTCTTGTCCTCTACGTTGGGAAGGGTACATCTTACTGTTGTCAGATTCGTACATGAGAAGTTGAACGATTCTAAAGGTGCTAGAAGTATGAGGGATTTTGAAGATTTCATTAGAGTCATACCTGATCATTGTCAATTGAAGCTGAACTTAAGATATTGGTAGCTAAATGATGTCTTTCATGTATGTCTCGAAATTGTAAAATTGTTTCTGCTAATAGATTCTTTGACTTTAACTATCTTTCAGTTTAGTTGGAGTAAAGTGAATGATAGAAAAAGACAATTAGCAAGATGAGACTTTACTTGGGAGTTGGGATAAAGTTTAGAACTCTCGTGCTGGTTATAGGTTTCTTCTTCTTAAGGATTTAAAGAGTAACCCAATTTTTTTCCCTTCATTTCTCTAGGGATCTTCTGTAAATTATCTAGATTTGTTATCTTGTGGTAAACTTTATTGTTTTTTAAGAAAAAAAAATTAGTTGGTACCACTCTTGGAGACTTTGGTATCAATGCAATATGTAAGAGTGGTCTTCTTGAATTTTATGCATCAAAAGCTACTGTCTTTAATGTGTCTCTGTTGGAAGATGTTCAGCAATTAAATCGAATATTTTGTGTGTAAATAGAGAAGATTTTGTCAAAACTAGAATTAAGGAAATTAGGATGATTGATTTAGTTTCCTAGAGTAGCTCCATGTACAGTTGTTAGTTTCCTAGAATAGGCCGCTTGTATGACTATTTATTTGTACATTGTATTCTTTCCAATACATGGCAATACAATAAACTTTATCTCCATATTTGCTTGTAGTATCTCACGAAGATCTTCCATCTAATTGCACCACGACTAAATCCTGCTTCATTTTTTTTTTTAAAGATTCTAACATTTACTTTTAATGTGCAACTGGCTTTCACAGGTCACTTTTAACGGATCATTTGATCACATGAATATTGATGCTACTAGGTGCACTTCTTTTTGCCTTATAAAATTATATAATCATTGATGTAATAGTTTGAACGCATTTGATTGAGCTTGATTTTGTTTGGGATATGAAGAAAAAATTGAGATTCATTCCTGATGTACTTGATTAAATTTTAACTTGTAAAATCTTTAATAATTGGATTAATTTGAATTTGATTGCAGTGTCCAAAATTTGGAGATTATTGAGCCACTACATTCAACATTGTGGGGCACAAGCGACAAGAAAAGAAGTTTGTTCGACATGCTCAAGACAACAAAAACAATTGGAGGGTATTTATATCGCTGGTCAATGCATATAATTATGTCACTTTTTACCAACTTATTTTTTCTTAGTTTTAATTATTTCACTGGACTACTGGGAAGGGGCATATATGATCAAATTAAGCCCTGTGCTTGTTGAGCAGCAAGCATTTGGTGCTTATGTAACAGGAATGTATTTGATTTCCCATTCAGGACTAGACTGCTTCGTGCCAACCTTTTGCAGCCATTGAAAGATACTGAAACTATCAATGCACGTCTAGATTGCCTGGTCAGTCTTGAATATGGCATTTAAAGTTCTCTTTAATTTTTGAGCTACAGAAGGTTGGAGTTGAACTATGTATTGGAATATAACAACTTATGTTGGTCAATCTCCTTCTAGCTTAAAAGTTTGAGAAAAAGTAGTGGTTTAAGATGACATAAGAGCAGATTGTCGTAAATCCAATCTATGTACGGAAAAAATCCTATGATAAGTCCACATAATAGGCTCCAGATAAGGTTTCGACGGCCTATTAACTATGTAAGCTTAAATTTAGCACTTCAAAGTTTGTGCGGAACAGACCCTTGTGATTTTGGTCTTTATTGTAGTGTGTAAATGCACACTGGTGAGCACTACTTTTACTTTTACTCTGCACAAAATTTACTGTGCATGATATGTATTGTTTCAGATCCATGATGTCTCTTCTATAATTGATTTTAGGATGAACTGATGAGCAACGAAGAGCTATTCTTTGGACTCTCCCAGGTTCTGCGAAAATTTCCAAAAGAAACTGGTAAGGCACGGAAACAGGAAAAATGGGAAAAGATTCAATCTGCTTGAAAGTTCACTCATTTGTTTCATCCTATCTGCTAGTAAAACTTATATGTTCATCCTTCAGATAGGGTACTTTGTCACTTCTGCTTCAAGCCAAAGAAAGTTACTAATGAAGTCTCAGGTGTCAGTTCTTCAAGAAAGAGTCAGATGTTAGTATCAAGTGTCATTCTTCTTAAAACTGCTTTGGATGCCTTGCCTTTGCTCTCAAAGGTAAATACATAAAATTCCCTTTGAACATACAAAAAGGGGTTTAAAGCTTGTGCTAAAGCATCAATACGTTCTGAAATATTTAGGTGCTAAAAGATGCTAAGAGTTTTCTTCTTGCAAATATATACAAGTCTGTGTGCGAAAATGAGAAATATGCTCTCATTAGAAAGAGGTAAACTGCACGCTGAGCTGCTATGTTGAATTTTTTTTTTTCTCCTCCAAAACATACAATAGAAGCATCTCTTTTGGTACTATTTTATTTTACAATTTCACCTATTGAGGAAAGATATAGCCCAGAATATCTGAGTGTAGTGATAGGACAATGAGCAGGAGCAGGCTTTTTATTCTTAGAAAGCCGTTTCATTTCAGGATTGGCGAGATGATAGATGAAGATGTGCTACATGCACGGGTTCCTTTTGTAGCTCGAACACAGCAGTGTTTTGCTGTCAAGGCTGGAATTGATGGACTTCTGGATAATGCCCGAAGATCATTTTGTGACACTAGTGAAGGTTCTTCCATTGCATGTTTAAATAAAAATCTTATCATATACTTTAGCCAATAAATTATTTTAAAAAATTGGTTATCTGCTTTCTGTTTTCTTTCACCTGGGACGAAGTGTTAGCACAAGCTCAAACTAGTTTATAATATATTGACAGCTATCCATAACCTTGCAAACAAGTACCGTCAAGATTTCAATATGCCCAATTTGAAAATCCCGTTTAACAGTAGACATGGGTTCTACTTTAGCATTCCACAGAAAGATATCCAAGGAAAGCTTCCTAGTCAATTCATTCAGGTTAGAAAGCATTTTCTCATGTGTTAAATTATATTCATTAGCATCTCATGAGTAATTATTCCTAATTTAATCTGGTTGGGAGAAACAATATTAATGCAGGTCTTGAGACATGGGAACAATATACGTTGCTCAACTTTAGAACTTGCATCTGTGAGTACCGTTATTTTATTTTATGTCTTTTAGGTCTTCTGCAACCCATTTTTGATCTATTATGTCTTGTATATCAATTTAATCCAACCGTAGACTTGAAAAATATCAAATTAAATGAAAATCTTCAACAGAACTCGGGTAGATTACCTTCACTGAGTGATGCCATATGATTTGAAAAGATTTCAATCATTATAAAAAGAATGAGTTCATTGATATCATTTATTATGTTGCAACGGAAATATCTATGAATTTTGTGAAGTAGGCTCACTTTTGTCTTTAATCTTCACCTACCTCGTCGAGCTGCCTCCACTGTTTGAAGAATCAATCGTATGATTTAATACAAATTTGGTCAAATATGTCAAAGATGCCTTCCTATAAGCCTTGTTTGATTCTCTGATGCCTTTTATATCACTAGAGCCTGGGTAAAGGCTATCATAACCCCGTGTTCTCCGATGAGCTGGATTTAACTGTAGCCATTCCCCACCCCGCAACCCACAAAAAATAAAAAATAAAAAAAATAAAAGTCCTGGGCTTAATGGATAAGAGACACAACCACTCTTTCGGTGTTTAGTTATCATCGTAGTGAAATATGATATTGTTGAAAATGCTACAAGGCATTGCTTTTATTATGTTTGCTTAGTTTCTTGTATGTCAGTATGTCAATGGAGTACTGATTTCTACATGTTGATGATTCAATTATCTATCTTTCTTGAAACTTACAGTTGAATGTTAGAAACAAGTCTGCATCTGCGGAGTGCTATAGACGAACAGAACTTTGCCTTGAAGGTTTCGTTTTAATGCTTTTTGAGTAGGAATTTTAGCAAACGACATGTTTGTATGCCAGTCTAGGTTATTATGGGCAAGGAATCTGATTCTTTTATGTTTAAATTGCTCCAAAGTCTCTTTGAATTTGTTAATTTTATCCTAACATATTATGTGCAGCACTAGTAGATGCCATTCGAGAAGATGTTTCTGTGCTCACACTGCTTGCAGAGGTCCTATGCCTATTAGATATGCTTGTCAATTCATTTGCGCATGCAGTTTCCACGAAGCCTGTGGATCGTTATACTAGACCACAATTTACAGGCAAGCTTTTTTATCTATTTTAAAACAGTCTTTGTCTTTAATTTTCGGACTAAAATTGGAATAATGATTGACTCGGCCTTCTTTACTCGTAGATGATGGCCCAATGGCTATTGATGCTGGAAGACACCCCATACTGGATAGTATACACAATGACTATGTTGTATGTGATGTTTAACCCTTTTTTCCTTAAAAACAAAAAGATTAAATTATAATCAAAATTTTGAAGTACCAATAGAAGCCGATTTATTTCATCTGTTGCAGCCCAATAACATCTTCTTATCCGAGGCATCCAACATGATGATTGTCATGGGGCCAAACATGTGAGATATGCTCCTATTAAAGTTTCTGTTGACTCGTGGTTGAGCAATATATTTTGATAGAAAACAATCGCCGACGGCTATTTTGTGTACTCAATTTAACATTGTAATGCAAAAAATTTTCCTTTCTTTGGCTACAGGTGATAATATTTTACGATTAGTTGGTCTCGTGGGTTGGACATAGGATCAATTCATACTCACATCTACGCACCAACTAGTGGTTTAGAGTATTTTAGATGCATTCTCTTTTGTACCACTAAAAAAAGGAACTTTGTTGCCTAAATATACAGTAACTTTATTTATTTTTTTTAAAATGACATGTATATTGAGGTTTTTTTTTTTTTTGGCTAAAAAGATGTATATTGAGGTAAGTTAATTATTGTCTCTTTCAGGAGTGGAAAGAGCACCTATCTTCAGCAAGTCTGTCTTATAGTCATTCTTGCTCAGATTGGTTGTTATGTTCCATCCCGCTTCTCAACCCTCAGAGTTGTACATCGTATATTTACTAGGATGGGTACAGTAGATAATCTGGAATCAAACTCTAGCACGGTAAAATCTCCTCGCGTCCATTTTTGGGAATAATCATCCCTCCGATTGCTAATTTTTGTCTAATTAGTACAGACGCTAGGTTTTTCATCAAGCTTCGTTGGTTTTGCAGTTCATGACAGAGATGAGAGAAACAGCTTTCATCATGCAAAATGTCTCCCAAAGGTATTGCATCACAGCATATTCAATGAACCAAATGCGATAAAATTAGTACTTATGTTTCGTTCTTCTAGGATACAGAAGTCTAATTGTTATGGATGAGCTTGGGAGGGCTACGTCCTCGTCTGATGGGTTTGCAATTGCATGGAGCTGCTGCGAGTATCTCTTATCACTGAAAGCGTAATCCCTTTGTCGATATTCTTATTTCTATCTATCATTGCTCCTATAGGGTCACTAAAACTTGTGCACTTTGTATACCGAAAAATTTTAGGCTGTTCAACATATATTCCTATGGTGGTTACTTCAAAAGCATGTGAGTTTAATTCTTGGAATTTCAATTTCCTTGCACATTAATGTATCACAGTCTTATTTGATCTTCCTCAGGTATACCATATTTGCTACCCATATGGAGAATCTAACAGAACTAGCAACCATGTACCCAAATGTGAAGATTCTTCACTTTGACGTTGATACAAGGAATAATCGTCTAGATTTCAAGGTACCATATCTAGCTTTCTTTTAATACTGATTACTGGCCACCTTTCAATAACTCAAAGCCTTTTCATTTACTAGTTTCAACTCAAGGAGGGACCAAGACACATACCACACTATGGCCTTCAATTAGCGGAAGTGGCAGGCTTACCAAGCTCCGTGGTTGAAACAGCCAGAAAAATCACATCGAGGATAACAGAAAAGGTGAACAATTTTAGTTTAAAAATATAATCCAAACTCTTAAGTTTGATGCTGCTAGCAAATCCTCTGCAAGATTTTTACTTTTTTTTTTTTTTTTTCAGCTTATAGACAGATTTGGTAAAAACAAAAAAAAAAAAAGAAAAAAGCCTTTGGGTCCACAGAGCAGTGAAGTCAACAAAGTTAAATAGAAAACAAAGTTTATTAACAAATTGCGTTGTTGAATCTATACAAATAATGATCTTACTTCCAAATTCTAAAAGACAGGTTGTTTCCTTCCTTTTTGATTCATTTTCTTAATTCTTGTTGTTATTATTGAACTGAGGTAAAAAGTCTCTTTCACGGAGAGTATTTTTTGTTTGTTTGTTTGTTTGTTTGTTTTTAATGAAATTTATTAATCACCAAATGGCCTTCCCAGTGTACTCTTGTGAGCCCGTTTAATTTTCAATGTCCAGGAAAGGGAGCGGATGGAAGTAAATTCCCAACAATACCAACAACTGCAAAAGGCTTACCGTGTGGCTCAGCGGCTAATATGTCTGAAATACTCTAGCCAAGATGAGGATTCCATCAGACAAGCTTTGCATTTTCTTAAAGAAAGCTACATTAATGGACAGCGTTAAATGTCTGTAACACGCAACACAAGAGACCCGAGGAATTAGCTGAAAATTGGTAGTTTCATTGTGATGAAAATGCCATGATTTATAATTTGATCCGTTAGACTCAAGAATAGAATTTGAGATCGAAATTGGTTGAGAAATAAAATGCACTAAAAAACATTCGTGGGTGCACGAGCGATTACCAAGCAACTTTCATCAAGTCACAGCATAAGACTGGAAAAACTCTGATATATCAAATTTGATACTAAATCATTCAAATTAAACATGATCTCAGTATATCAATCTCCAAAATTGCAACGGCGAAATAACAACTGAAATGTTCTCGAGATAATATCCAGAAACGACCAAAAAAGATAGCAAGGCAGAATCAGCAAGATCAACGGTAGCGGCGAAGGGAGAGGGTGTTGTTTCTCTTCCAGGTAGCCCTGCGGGAAGGCCTTGCTTTGTGGTGATTGTGTCCCTTTCCACGCAGACCCCTGTACTTCTTGCCGGCGGAAGTGAGTCCACGAAGCTCCCTGTGCTTGTGAACAGGTTTGCAGAGCCAATTGATTCTAGGGTCATTACGAATAGCATTGTGGGCAACATCGACGAGAATCACCTCAAAGTACTTGTAAGTTGAATCCTGTATCAAAAAAATAGGAAATGTGAGAATTGTACAGGAAAACAATTTATAAACACAAGTGAAAGTAGAAAGGCACGCAATCAAGTGAGTCAACCTCATTCAGCCAGTATGAATTGAGAACCCTAAGACCTCCCAACTTACGACCAGCACGCTCCTCTGCGACAGACCTCTTGCTGCGCTGGAATTTCAATTGGGTAACACCCTGGTTTGTGGGCTTCCCATACACAATACCCTTGGGAACTGGCCTCTTCCTACCACCACGCCTCACACGTACACGGTAAATCACATAACCCTGGCAATAGAAAGATTGATTAAGTACGTGCACTCAAACAATAGTGACATCACAAGGCCACAACTAAATCAGCCCAAGGGAACATAAAATGAATCCATAAAGAAATAAAGTTCCTGTATCATATCGAGACAAAAGCGAGAATCTGAAACGTAAAACTCTCGCTCGGTCAGTGATTGACTGTTAGTTACTGTAGCTGGTCTCGAAAAGCATCCAATCATTGTACCTAGCCAACCTCTTTAGGAGAAAAGGCATAAGTATCGAGGAGCTGCTTAACCAGCTATGACACTTACATGCTAACTAGATCATAATCTTTTCTATATCCACAACAGCACTACATGTTAGACTACGAGCTTCCATGAACAATGACTGCCCTAAAACAATCTAACAAGCAACAGTTTATCAACAATAACATGAATTGTGGCACAACAAATAAATAACAGAGCTTAATCGTGTCGGTCATGCTAGAAGGATGCTTGGACAGTGGTGCAAATGCACTCAGAGTAGATGCATAAACATACTCGGATAGTGGCAAAATGGAAGTCACATATTAAAATACTAAAATAGTTCCTAATACCTGCTTGGCCTTGTAACCCAAACGGCGAGCCTTGTCAGGGCGAGTTGGCCTGGTGACTCGGACGATGGAAGGATGCTGGCGGTATTCCCAGCACCTTACCCTCTGCAGGAACCTCATCACATCAGATTGCTTCTTCCTCCATAACTCCGAAACGTACTTGTAAGCACCTAAACTCACCAAAGCCCAATAGTAAATAGGGGGAAAACCAAAACTTACACATGATTTTCACTTTGCAAATGTACTAAACAGCCTTTTTTTTTTTTTTTTACCACGATCAGTATTTTGCAAATACATATTCTACAGAAAACAAAACCAACCCAACAGAGGAAAAAAAACGTAACTTTTAGCATATATATATAAATTTTAGAAAAATGAAAATAATAGAAATAATAATAACAGATCCAGAAAATTTCTTTGCTTTTTCTCATATAATTAATTGTGGGGCAAAACAATATAAAATCACTATAAATGGGTTATAAACATCTACAAAGACCAATCTAAAACTGCAAATATATATGTGATAAATACCCAGAACCTAATTTCATGCAATTTAATATTAACTCAGCAATCAAAAACCTGTTACCTAGATTACATTTCCAGTAGAACTAGTTCTTTAGCTATAACATATATGTATAACAAAATAAAATTAGATATCAAGAAACCCTTTACACAGAGCTCTAAAATATAAAAGTATAATTTCAGGAACAGTCAAATATCAAACTCCATTAATATCAATTTCGTACGAGAAGCACATATGGCTACGAACTGGTTAAGGTTTTAGAGAGAGAGAGAGAGAGAGACAGAGAGACAGAGAGTACCCATTGCTGAAGCGGAAATGAGCCGCGCAGGCAGTCGTCCGGGGCAGAGGCTTTTGGCTTTGCTGAGAACAGCTAGGGTTTTTGTAAAGAAACCTAATCCTTTATACAGGTGGAATGAGGCCAATGGACTTTGAAAAACCTAGTCCAGTTGTGATGCCAAGCCCAATTTCTTAATTGGGCTTATTAATGACCCAAATAGGTAATTTTCAGAATATTTAAAAAAATTAAAATTAAAGAATTAAATTATGAAAAAAACAAGAAAAAGAAAAAAGATTCAGATTAAAAAGCATGAAAGGCTTAAAGTTTACACATTTTAGAAAAAAATAGTCTCAAATTTTAAAAAAGTGACGGGATAATTTTTGAATTTCATGTCAGTGTAATATAGTCCACTGACGAAACCGGAAATTTTGTTGGGGAGTTAATAATTACATGACAAAATTTGGGGGATATGATTTAGATTATTTATTCTCTAGGGGGTGTTTATGCAATTTTTTTATAACTGAACTTATATATATACATAACCAATATGAGGGAAAACTGCCTTTGAAAATTCCTTTTATAAAGATTGGCTATGAATTTTCTTATGGAGATTAAAATTTGTTACATTAATCCCACACTATCCCTTCATATTTTAAGTATGTTTGCGGTGTAGTATGAAGTTTTTTTTTTTTGGCTAAAGTTAGTATGAGGCCCATTATTACATCATATGTTAATTCACGCATAAAGCTACAACTTAAACTGTGCCAAACCAAGATCTAGCTTCCATTGTTATTTCCGATTGCAACAAAAAAAAAATTCTTAAAACAATAATTTTGCTTGAGAAGTCACAGGATATTTAGATATTTATTTATATATCTATCTTTTGTGTCTCTTATGAAACTAGTTGCAAATGACGATCCACGAAGCAATGAAAAAATTTGAAGGAGACAATTCATAATTATGCCCATTCCAGTCGGCAATATAATAAAATAAAGTAATACTAAAAAAAAAAAAGGAAAAAATGCAAACTAATGGATTGGTGCACTTTAGGGGTGGTCTTGTCAAAAGTTACTAGTCTGATTAGTTACGATATTACGACAACATTTTTTCTAGAGTCACGAAAATTAATTTTATACCAAATATAAAATTTTATATTTAAATATAATTTTTTTCAACAATATTACGTAAATAATTACTATTTAAAATTTTTTTAAAATAATCACATTAATTTTTTATCTTTATTTTTATTAATTACATCAACTATTCATCTCTAAATATTTTTCATCTAAACACACATTTTATTCAAATATAAAACAAATAATTTCAACCAAATACAATACTCAAAAAAATAAATTGTAAACACAATTCATTTACCAAACGTCCCATTAATTTACATTTCTTTTTCCCTTTCTTCCGTTTTTATAAAATTTAAATTTTAAATTTTAAATATTTTTTTTTCAAGTTAAAATAAGATTTTGTTTTAATACCCACTGCTGTAAAGAGAACGAAATAATGTTAATATTGCACATCAAAACTCAATTGCGTTTTAAGTTTTTATATATTTTACATTTTATTATTTTGATCTTATTACAATCCCATAATTTATTTTTACAAGATAGGTTCTATAATAAATCTACACAATAAAAAATGTGGAGTTAGAATATTTTATTGTTTTAAATAGAATCTAACATTTATACCACGTTTGGGACAAGCTTTTTTTTAGCATTGCATTTAAATGCAATGCTATTTTCCCCCAAATATAAAAACATTTCATTCAAATACCAATCACATCACATTTTAAATCCAACACAATCACTATTTATTATTTCACTTTTTCTATTATTTTTATTAATTACATCATATATTCCCTCTCCCTCCTTTTTTTCTTTCTACTTTTATCCATCACATCACATATTTATTATTAAAATACAATTCAAATACTTTTCTCCCAAACACACATTGCATTCAATGCATTGCATTCAAACGCAATGCAAATGTAATGCGTTCACCAAACAAACCCTTAGTATTAATTAAGGGCAATGAAGGGTATCCGAGGATAATTTAATAATTTGCTCATCGAAGACTGGTTGAAAACAATTTAATTAACAAATAAAAACAAAAAAAAAAGCTGAAAAGCATATTTCAAAAGCATATGTCTCTCTCTCTCCCCCTCCTCTGTCACCCTATCTTTCTCTCTCTCTATCTCATTAATCTTCGATCGGGGACATACTACGCCAATGTCAGTGACGAGACCACAATGGTCGCAAGTTCATGACCGTAATTACGATGTAATTGCGATGGTTATAGGTTCACAGCAAGATTTCTCTGTCGCTCTTCTCTCTCTAGCGAAATCTCTCTTTAATTGCTGGCTAGAGCCTGAGATCCAATATGATGAATAGAGGTGTTGCCATAACTAACTTATTAGACTTGTCATATTACATAAGACATCTTTCACAATTTGATGGTTGTAACTCAACGATTCAAGTAATTGGATCGAATTAAAAAGTTATCTTTGTGAGCTTTGAATCTAGTCGGAGGAATTCAAATTCGATAACAATGTTAGATTTGCATAGCTTGAGGCTAGTGACTCAGATCGGTCATGATGAGATTTACAGTGTTGAGGTCAACCTTGCAATCCCACCAACAAAATTGAATTAGGTTTTCAAGACAACCTTTTAATGGTATCTAGTTCCCACAGTGGTCCTTCAGGAGTGTTGGTGAACATAAGGTTTTGGGATTTTAGGTTAGGGAAATGTGGTTTGGGAGCTAAAGGAGAATGTTGATTGCTTCTCTGATGTGATGTTTCAAATAATTTATTGTGGATGTTCAAGGTTGGTGTGAATTTGGGAGAAGTTTTTCTCACGGATTTGGGGAATTTAGATGCTAAGAATCTATGTGTTTCTCAAAAGAGTGCTTAATCGGAAGAAATAGGGTGTTGGGAGCAAGATTGAGAGCCATGGAAGCTAAGTGTTTTGTAGCAAAGGAAGGAATATTGAGCTCTAGTTGGAGGTGGCAATGGACTCTGTGAAAAACAGTGAAGACGGGTTGGAGGATAGAGTGTTTAGGAAGAACTTGATGAGAAAAGTGAAGGACATGGGTGGGGCTTTGCTTGGATGAAGCATTGCATTTTAATGCAATACAATTTTTATCCAAATGCAAAAATATTGTATTTAAATGTTAATCACATCATATTTTAAATCTAATATAATAACTATTTATCATTCCACTTTTTTATATACTTTTATTAATCATATTACATACTCAATATTTAAATGCAAAATATCTAAGCACATATTGTCTTTAAAATGCAATATAAATACAAAATATCTAAACACATATTACATTTAGTGTATTATATTTAAATGCAATGCTTTATTCAAACGAATCATAAGAAAAGTTCAAAATGGCTCACCGTTACGTTTTATTACTTATATTCAATTTAACTTTAAGTTTGCACACTTTCTCATTATGTTCACTGTAAGCTTGAAAATATTTTTTTCTATTGCAAATATACATTTGTTCCTATTAAATTTACTATTTTAACCTTATATATTAGCTTTCCTACTAAAAATGAATATTTAATTAAAGAGAACTTCTACAATAAGATAAGCATTTTTACCCTATTGAATGGGTAAAATATAACAGTCACCATTCAATCTTAATAAGGATGTATGTATTTTCTACCACACTAAATTAAAATCTAATTATTTCAAAAAAAAAAACTTATAAAAATCCTCCACACACCCCTACTGGCAACCACCGACCACCCCTAATTGGCAGCTGCCCCCCTTCTCTCAGAGTCGCCCGCCTGCCTATGCCTTTGACACCCGCCCACTGACCACTGTTAGCAAACCCTAGACTTTGACCTTGACATGGCCTTCTAAATCCAAATGCAAGAAGCCATTGTTGCCTTGCTTACCCTTCGCCCCTTAACTGAGGATTGCAATGGCTTTGGCCCATCCACGCGCTATAAAATGACGATTCGAACCTTGCTTAGATACTGTTGCCATGAGACAAGAATTCGCGACTAGGAATGATGTTAGCAACCTTGCCCAGATCACTGCAACTAGTCTAACATTACCATTGTGGAAAGCGGTGTAATGATGTGGGTTGGGTGGTTGGAAATCCAAGCACCAACTCGACAACATAGAAGAGCTTATCATTCGTGGACAACTTGCTTTGCCTTCTTCGTCGGTTGGTTAATTGGAAGGTGACTAGAAAGCTCACATTAGTTTTTTTTTTTTTTTCCCCTCAAATATTTTACAATAATTTTATGTCGTTAGATGCACAATAAGTTTAGTGTGTACAAAATATCTAAGCCATTTAAATTAAATCTAAAGATTAAAAAAAATTTTACTAAAAAAATAATTTCATTGTAGAATTATCCTCAATTGAATTAAAGAGACATTATTATCTTTACTTTTCATTCTAAATTTGTGTACAAGTCAAAAAGTTAACAACTTTACTTGTTACAGCTAATCGAAATTTTTAAGAAAAAAAAAAGAAAAAAGGAAACACTCTTTAATTGATACTTATAAAGTTTACTTAAGGACTTGTCACATGAATTAAGCATATAGAGATCATAGAAAAACCTTTATTGTAAATCACATTTCATTGATACACACATTTCTCAATTACATAAACACGTCCTTGGCTTTATCAAAAATAAAATTAAAAATCATGCGCTTCATTTCAAACATATGCTCTATTTTACTCTACATCATTTATTGTTAAATCTTAGGTTTTGTTTGATAAATACATTACGTTTGAATGTAATGTATTGAATACAATTTACATCTGAAAGATAAGTATTTGCATTACATTTAAATATAATTTGTGTTTAGGTCAAAAGTATTTAAATTATATTTTAATAATAAATATGTGATGTGATGGATAAAAATAAAGAGAAAAAAGGAAGACAGAAATAGAATATGTGGTGTAATTAGTAAAAATAACAGAAAAAATGAAATAATGAATAATGATTATATTAAATTTAAAATGTGATATGATTGATATTAGAATGAAATGTTTTTATATTTGGTTGAAAATACATTTGAATACAATATCCAGGGTTTAATCTAACGGCTCATATTAGTCAAGATTCCACACATTTTGGTTAACACCCTCTCCTACACCAGCTTCCCTGCATAAATTGTAATCCCAAATCTTCGCTTAAAATAGCTTAGAAAAAAGTGAAAACATTATCAATCCTAATCTCTGTGTGCTCCGATGGCGGCTTCACTGTCAATCTCTCCAAACCCTAGCTTCACCTCCTCCCCCAAAATCTCCCACCCTCTATCTCCTCTCTTTCACTCTATCAAATTCCCGGCCTCCACTCCCCAAACTCCCCTCAAATCATTTTCCCTCAGGTCCCCACGCGCCTCCTCGGCCTTCCCACTCGCCGCCGCCTCACAATCGTCGTCCCCGTCCTCCTCGGACGCCTCCACGACGTTTCACGGCGTCTGCTACGTCGTCGGCGACAACATCGACACCGATCAGATCATACCCGCCGAGTACCTGACCCTGGTCCCCTCTAACCCCGCCGAGTACGAGAAGCTCGGCTCTTACGCGCTCTGCGGCCTCCCGTCGTCCTACGCCACGCGCTTCGTCGAGCCCGGGGAGACCAAGTCCAAATACTCCATCGTCATTGGCGGCACCAACTTCGGCTGCGGCTCGTCGCGCGAGCACGCGCCGGTGGCGCTTGGCGCGGCGGGGACGGCGGCGGTCGTGGCCGAGTCGTACGCCAGGATCTTCTTCAGGAACTCGGTAGCGACCGGCGAGGTGTACCCGCTCGAGTCGGGGGCGAGGATCTGCGAGGAGTGCCGGACTGGCGACGTGATCACGATCGAGCTCGGAGAGGGCCGGCTGATCAATCACACGACCGGGAAAGAGTACAAGCTGAAGCCGATCGGCGACGCTGGACCGGTGATAGAGGCCGGAGGGATCTTCGCGTACGCCAGAAAGACCGGCATGATTTCTTCGCCGGGTGCTTAATTTTGTTCCTTTTGCAGGTATTGATTGATTCGCTTTGTTGATTTTGACATAGTTTAGGATAAAAAATTCGAGCACCTAATGGCTTAATCTATTGAAATTGATTATCTTTTTGACATCAAAATGCAAAATTTGTTACTTTTGTTTTTGTGTTCTGTTTTGTGCAATTGGTTTGGGATTGTAGTTTGGTTCATATCTGTGCTTTAGTAGTTGGTTTTTCTGCGGTTTGGAATGCAATGGGCGCAGTGTAAAATTATGGCGCGCCGCCGGTGTCATTTTGTAAATAAAATGTTCTGAGAAGTCATTGTGTCAATGGAGTATGGATTAATATTTGTTGGAATATTAAAAATGTAGCCGTGCTCGGTGTCAATGCAAATGCTTGAAACGGCATTTGATTGCATTACAATGCTGAATTTTGTATCAATAATTTTTTATAGGATGAAATAATAGCAATGTTCACTTTATAAACAATCTATATCTGCAGAGTACTTTTGTATGCCGAACTTTGGTCGACAGGCAGTTTAAGCTGATCATGCTCGTTAGTGTATAATTTGACCTGCAGTAGTCATTTTTGTTCTTCAAATGTTGAGTTAACTATGTTTTTAAATGATCTTGTTGCGCGATCTCATTTATTTTATTTTATTTTATTTTATTTTTTAGGTTGGTCAATTTTTATGATGTTGATCAAATGAAAATTCTCTTGAAGCGTATTGAGTGAGAATTATATGTTATTTTCTTAATCTGCACGTCGAGTTGTGTTGGGTTTGACCGGTTGAGATTAGAATTTTTGTTTTTTTGACATTGCTTGGACATTTAATCTATTTATTTATCTGTAACTTAAAAAATAAATCGTTTGCAGGGTTCTCATCGCCGTGCAGGAGTTGCAAGAAGCTATGAATAGTACAAAAATTCCTGAGTCTTTCTTTTTATTCCAGACCGAAAAGTTGATCTTCTCGTTCTTTCAGTGTTAGAGTAAACGATTATCTCGACATGGTTTATTACCCGAACGTCATCTCAGTTGTATCTCATGTTGTTATGTTTGCCTTATCAAAACTTTCAGTTACTTTTGTTGTAGCTTTTTTATGGCTTTGATTGAAATGAGAAGGGGAAAAAATGGAGTTTGATATGTAGATGATTTGTGCTTCCTGAAGTTGATGGTAGTTTGCAAGTTAGAATTGGCAATCTTTACTTGAAATGTTTAGGAGTGAGAATGCATTACTAATTTAGTAAATGAACACGAAAATGGATGGAAAATCTAAAAAAGTACTCAAAATAATATACTTGAGAAACATGGAATCCAACAGCAATGTTCAACCCTTAAACATGCGAGTGCCATGCCCAATAACTAGATACGATTAAACAGACTCAAGTTTTTTCTTTAAAAGCAAATTTAATAATTCATGGGACGTTTGATAAATATATTGTGTTTTAATTACGTTTGAATGCAATTCATTTTTTGAGTGTTGTATTTGGTTGAAAAGTATTTGTTTTGTATTTGAATAAAATGTGTATTTGGATAAAAAATATTTTAAAGTTGAAAAGTTGATGTGATTGGTAAAGATAAAGATAAATAATGGAGTTAAAAAGTTGATATGATTGTTTTAAAAAAATTTTAAATAGTAATTGTTTTTATAGCACTATTGAAAAGAATTGTATTTAAATGTAAAATTTTATGTTTGATATAAAATTAAATTATATTTAAATATAAATAAAATGTAAAACTTTTGTCAAATACTCCCTTATTTCATTTTATTTTTTAGAGACTTCTACAGTGGAGTACACCTGCTTGACTTCACCTATGAGGTGAAAAAATATAGATCTTTAGATGTTAATAGTTTAAAATGGTAGTGTTTGTAGAACTTAAGAAGAGTACTATTACATTTGATCATACACTTTTCTGTAAAATTTAATATTATAAAATATCAATGTATTATATGAAATATGAATTTCTGCCCTATTTTTAATAATCACAGAATCACACTCAGACAAGCCAACGCCTCCCAAAAACCCCCTTTCCTAGTCCCCCATCCTCCAATGATAGCAACCCGTCCGTCATCCTCCCACTCCTTGATGATACCCGGCTTACCCACCACCATGCGATGCTAAGAAGAAGAAGAAGGGAAGGAAGATGGACGACATCTCTGCCCCACCCCTTAAGAAGTCGCTATAGTTGGACCTCGCTAGTACCCCTTTCTCATCATCAGATTCGCTGGAAACACAACATAACTTTTTTTAAAAGGAAAAACAAATGGCAGAGAAAGAAGGGTTTCCCTTTGCTTAATAGTTCTACATTGTTGCATTTTTAAAATTTGTTTCATTTTTTGTTAATGATTTGAAAATTTTTTTTAATGATTTGGGTTTATTCGAACTGTGAAGCCTCGTTCCTCAAGCTTTTCAGCTTTTTTTTTTCTTTTTTTAAATTTTTGTGAAACCTCAAGTTTTACAGCTTTATTTTTATTTTTATTTTTATGGAACCTGAAGTTTTTTAATTGTTATCAGTTTAATTTCATCTCGTCTTTGTGCCTGAGCTTTTTCAAGAGAAGCTCTGGTTTTGGTTCCCATGGGATTTGTGCCCTCTATGAACTAGATATGTTACTCACTGGGAACATTTAAACAACACACTCGAATTTGAGCAAAAAAGACTTACAATTTGCATGCAAAAGAGCAATTAATGTGGTCGAGACCTATATGCAATGTCAAATTTACACAAAATTATTTGGAGGCATAAAAAAATTCAGAATTGTGATTACAGATACTAATCACGCCTGAAAAAAAATCAAAGACCAAAAAAAATCCAAAAAAATAGAAAGGGTAAATTAATAAGAGAAGTAAAGTCTACAAGTTGCAATGATGAAACAAACATTCATACCTGAGTCGTGAAATTAAAAAAAACAAAATCAGAAGACCAACTAATTTATTAAAAAAAAACGTAAAGCCAAAATCAAATTACCATAATGCAGATAAGAATTTTAAAAGAAATTATATTTTTATAAAGGGTAATTCTATGATGGGGATGTATTTTTATCCTATCTATAAGGTAAAAATTTTGTACCATTAAATCAAAATCTGATGGCAAAAAAATAATAAAGGACTACTACAATAAAATAGAACTTCACACATATAATTATGTCTACAAAAAAAAAAAGAAAAAAATTGGAAAAAAAAAAAGATTAAGAGCTCTCTGAAGCTGAAAATGGTACTAATTAGCCTAATCGCTATCAAATATTGCAGTGGCTGTTGTCGGATAAAGTGGGAGATGCCGAAGTTGAGATAGTAGTGGTTGTTGTCTGGCAAAGTGGGAGATGCCAAAGTTGCAATGATGAAAAAGAGGGGAAAAAAAAAACCCAAAATGGGTCCCCCAGCCTCAGTCTTTGGGACCCAACGCCCACCTCGTTGATAGTGACCAGCTCGCCCATGTCACGAGCTTGGAGGGAGGCAAACTCTAGCTAGCAAGGGAGTGGGGAGATGGGGAGCCCCCTGCCCAAATCGAGCCACGTACTACCCCGAGACAACGGAGGAAGGCTATCGAATGTCACTAAGTACTCAGAGGTTTGCCGGACAGGATTGTGGGGAAAGATCAGTACTCATAGGTTCGGGGTGGGGTTGCCTACAGGGGGGAGGGTTTGCTGACATAGGAAAGGCTGCCGGTGGGGGGTAGGGCTATCGTCAACGTTGATGAAGGAGGGTGAGGGATGGTTGATTTTTTTTTTTTTTTTGAAATTGTTTTGAAATGTTTTGTAAATAATCAATATGTTATGATAGGTTTTATGAAATTTTTTTGGGTCTATTTGAAAAAGTTTTGAAGATTTTTTTTAGATTTGAAAAAAAAGTAATTTTGAAAAATATGTTTGAGGAAAAATATTGTTTAAAATAAAAAAAATTTTTAAAAATTTATTCACAAAAAATTGTCAATATGAATCTTATTTCATTTCTTTCGAAATTCTATAAATTAAAAAAAATTTATCTTATTTGGACTTGTATATGTAAAGTTATAGATTTCTAAAATTTGGAGTTTACTCTAACATTTTGGAGATATAAATAGTAAAAGGTAATAATAAGATAAAAAAATACCAAAAAAGTTTTTTTGGAGACTAAAATTTTGGCCCCTAAACAGACTTTTAGTGTATCCTTTTAATCTCAATCTTCAAAATGAAATTAAGGTAAAAAAATTTTTCACTATTAATAAAAAAAAAAGTAGCATATTATGTGATAGAACCACCAATTTATAAATATCAAGAACATGTAATAAAAAGTTAGAGTAAAAAAAAGTCAAATTTATAATTTATAATTTTATTAATTTTATATTATGTTTTATAATTTAACTATTATATTTATTTTATTTATTATTATGTTTTTTAATTTAATATTAATTATCTATTTAATTTTACAAAAATATCTCTCATTTTACATATAAAATTGCATTTTATAAAAATAATTATGAAATTATAATAAAATTCTTTAAAAAAACACACACACAGGGTAGATTTGTATTAATATTGATGTCTTATTTGTTTATTATATTGTGTTTAAATATAATATAATTTTTATTTAAATATAAAAATATTATATTCAAATACCAATCACATTATATTTTAAATTTAATACAATCACTATTCAATATTTTATTTTTTCTATTACTTTTATTAATCACATCGTATACTCTCTTTCTTTCCTTATTTTTTCTCTCTTCATTTACACACCACATCTTATATTTATTATTTAAATACAATTCAAATATTTTTCATTCAAATACATTATATTCAAATGTAATACAACTACTTTTCATCTAAATACAAATTGCATCTAATACGCTCATCAAAAACATGACTTTTCTACTTTCAACAATCTTTCACAACAAATGACATGTCTTTTGAGCATGAGATGGAAACATATGATATCTGATTCTTATAAAAGGTCTTCATTCACATCAACCTTGTATTCTTCCACGGTTTAGCAATTGAACAAATTTTTATTGTTATCAGCAAAATAAGATTATAAGTCAATAATAAAACTCTTTAGGGTATCTGCCTCGACCCAATAAAACTAGTCAGACAAGCCGAAGCAGTTTCATCATGGTGACAAAGTTTCCACCCTTATATTTATTTGAATAGCTTTTCATGAATCTTTTCCATTTTTTATAATGCAAAATACTCTTCAACACCTTTAAGTTGTCATCACAAGAACGTATAAAAGACATGATCCTTTTATGGTAATACAACAAAATTCTCAAGTCTAAGTTGAAAAATTCAAACATCAATATATGAACGCCTATATAACATTCATTCTACTACAATTCCATGTTATGAATGCAAAAAGTTTTTTAAATAAAATAAAATTAAAAAACAGAAAATGTAAAGAAGCATTTGATTATTATGTTTGAACCAGCTGAAGACTCGGCTTCGGTACAATCAACTTGGGGCAAGTGGACAATGCCGTTTGAAGTATTTATCGTTGACGAAATTCGTTAATAAGATGGGAATGTCTTCTTTTAAAAATTTAATTAGAACGCCCACTCGGTCGAATACTACATAGTTCAGAGACTGTTTTCCCATGATAATGGTTTTGTTTTACTAGTTGGAGAATTTGGAATCGAATATAGGATATAGATCGACAAAATTTGTGCAAGAAAAAGTGAGAGAGACAAAGAGAGGGATTGAAAGAGAGATTTGTTCTAAATTTTGCTGAATGGAACTTCCCACAAAGTGTTTGAGCAATCCGTGGGTTAGGGTCTCAAGCACAAACTGAGGGTACAAAAAATGAACCTAACATGCACTTGCTCTCAAAAAATTGGGAGTGATACAGAGGGTGAGATAGTTAGAATCAACTGGTTGAGACGGAGAAAATGAGAATAATAATAAAAAGGTACTAGAGAGAGACAAAGACGGAGCACGATTTAGAACATACTTCTTCAAAGATGCAATTTGTAAGCCGGGGCTTTGAAAACAAAAGGAAAATAGTTAGCAAGTGCGAAAAGTGAACGACAAAAAGAGAAAAAGACGACTAAATGCACAACTTGGGGGCGGCCAAAACGATCGAAGGCTGTTGGGATGCTATAAATGAAGTTGGGGAAGCAGGTTTTAGCCATGGTGTTGGTTTTGGGAAGGGAGTTAAGTCGACGATAAAGGAAGATAACTGATGGGTGTCAAAAGAAAATATATTCATTGATATATAAAGGATAATTTAAAAAATTGTTTAAAAAATCAAAAATAAATGAAGAATGATAATAATTTGATATATAATTGAAAAATATTATATTTGAATGCAATTATTTTACGTTTAAATAAAAATTATATTGTGTTCAAACATAATATGAACATAATATGTTTATCCAATAAGAGCTGAGTTGATTTATACTAAGGGTTCTTTTAGTGAACGTATTACATTTACATTACGTTTGAATATAATGTATTAAATGCAATTTATGTTTGAAAGAAAAGTATTACCATTGCATTTGAATGCAATGTGTGTTTAGGTGAAAAGTATTTGAATTGTATTTGAATAATAAATATGTGATGTGATAGGTAAAAGTGAAAGAAAAAAAAAGAGAAATAAAGAAAATATATGATGTAATTAATAAAAATAATAAAATAATAAAATAATAAATAATGATTATATTAGATTTAAAATGTGATACGATTAATATTTCAATAAAATATTTTTATATTTAAATAAAAATTATATTATATTTAAATATAATACAAATTAAAACCGAATGAATTTGCACTAATATTTAGCATCTCGAGGTTGTGTTTTGCTGTGGTAAGGAGCACGTGTACCTCCTTTAAGATTGAATAATAACATTTAAATCTTACCCTGCAAGTAGAGAAAAGTAACTCAAAGAATCCCCCTTATTTTTTGGTTGAAGGATTGTTTACGTAAATCTTCAATTCTCAATTCATAAAAAAATAAAAAATAAAAAATAAATAATTAATTCTTAATTAAAGCACTGCACGTGGCATTGATTAGTGAATTCGGATAGAGTAAAGTAAAGCCTTAAAACATCCAGCAAACCAACGACTATCAAAGAAACCAGCTTTATGTAAAAGAAGTAATAGCTGGAACAAAATCAAATAAAAAAAAACTAAACGAATTAAAGGAAATTATTAAGATGCAAAGCGACCAAACCATTGAGGGTAGGGGAAACAAAAGTGAAATATTAAGCTAATAATTCTCATTATAAAATTTGTAGGACAAGAAATACAATAAAGAAAAGAAAGCTTCAGCCTTCCACAAAATGTCTATAAAACGGAGAGAGTTTCAGTGAATTAGACTCCCTCAGAAAATAAAAAGAAATATTAAAAAAAAAAAACATTTTAATAATTTCACCCTCCCAATTCCCCGGATACCTCCCTGCCTCTCTCTCTCTCTCTCTCTCTCTCTCTCTTCAGAAGAGAGAGAAAATCACAGTCGCTCGGTTACTCTCCAGACTCGACTCCAAATGATCTTTGTGCTCTATCTGTGCTTGCTCCGATCCCGGTCCCGGGAACCTCTCGAGTGCTTGGAGGGCTCTTCCAGGTCAACCGGCGGAGGAGGCAGCGACGGTTCGTACCTCGACGGCTTCCTCTTGAAGTGCCGATCGTCGTCGCTCGACTCGTACTCCACCGAACGCGACTTCCTCCCTCCGCCGGTTGCCACCGCCACTGCGGCTTTCATCGACGACGACGACGTCGTCTTGTGATCGTCGTAGTATCCGTTCGCCTTGTGGTGATGATGATGAGCCACTGAGGACGCGGAGGCACCGCCCCCGGCTGCCGCCACCGCTGCGGAGGAAGGAGCGGAAGAGGAGGCAACCTTGCGCTTCTTGCTGGCCGCCTCGCCCTCCGGGAAGCTTATGCGCGAGAAGACACTCGCCTTGTTCTTGCGATCTGCCGCCGCAGCCGCTGATTCCGAAGCGGGAGCGGCGGAGGGTTTGCCGGACGTTTCGGAGGAAGGTCGGCCGGAGGATTCAGCACGGCGGCGGTGATGCTGGTTGTGGTGGTGGTGGTCGGTGTCGTCGCGGTCGTGGCGGCGGTCGTAGTCGTGGTCGTGGTCGTAGTCGTAGTCGCGGTCGCGGTCGCGGTCGAGATCCTGATGGTGGTCGGACTTTCTCTTGGAAGGTCGAGGAGGTTCAGGATCTCGCGAAGGTCTTTCAATGGAGGATCTCTCTGATCGGTTGCGCCGATGGTAGTCGGGGCTCACAGATCGGTCTATTGGTTTCTGCACAATATAATTATGATAATAATATATAATTGGATACGTCATAAATAAGAGGATTTTTTTTTCTTTTTTTCTTTCTAATAAAGGGTATGAAATGAAATTAAGGATATATCAAATAAAAAACATTCTAGTTGACCGAAGAGGGAAAAAAAAAACGCCATTAAGTGTCATTTTTGTTTTATAATTTTTTCAACACCTTATTGAAAAAATTATTTATTTAAAAAAAAAAACAAAGTGTTTTTTTGCTGAACCAAAAAAAAAAAAAAAAAAAAAAACCAAAGTGCATTATATTGTAAAATCTAGCCCAAACAAAAAAAAAAGATAATAATAAATAAATAAATAAATAGATAAAATCCGCCCCTTTTAGCTTTTTTTTTTTTTTTTTTCGAGGGCACACCACCAAACGTATCTCCAATTATAACTTTATAATCCTTTATTATTATTATTTTTTAACGTAAGTTCCCAATTGGATTGAAAAATATTCGATAAAATATCAGGGAACTAAGTTAATATACTAGACATAAAATTACAGATTTTTCTTTAGGTAAAATTTTAGCATTTTTAAAAATGACGTGATGGATAAGAAGCATAGCAATTGTAGAGCTATCGTTCCATTATCACGCCTATTTTTTGACATAAAAAAAAAAAATTACTAAATTTTTTTTAATTAACAAAAAAACTTTCATTTGTAGCTGAAAAACGGTAAATGCAGCAGTGCTGGCACTAACGCCCAATGTTCAACTTAGCCAACTTCTGCCAAAACCAATGAAGAGAATTGATCCTAAAAAACAATGGTATTTTCACCCCTATCCATTAAAAAGGGGGAAATCCCATTCCTCCATTAGAAGCTACCAGAACGATAAATATAACAACAAAGCCAAGGTGAGGAAAGAAAAGCAAAGAAGAGTCTAAAATGCAGGTTTTGGCAGGTAAGATGGAAAGAATTGGAACAAGGCGTCAAGTCACCCCGCACTCCGTAAACCAGTTTTTTTTTTTTTTTTTTTATCAGATTTGTCGAATTTTGCCTCGCGTCATACGGTACCCCGAGAGTGAAATAGCATTGACTGACTTAAAGAATGTAAATGAAAGAGAGCTAAATTGTTAGATTTAAGAAAAGAAGCATAACGTAAGTTCCTACTATCTGTCGATTCTAACTGCAGCAAAATAATTTCTCTTCCTTGTATCGGGAGAAAAGCAAACCGCAGTTCTGGCCAAATTGGAGTTTCTTTAGCCAAATTGGTGTCTTGCAAAAATCGTGTGCTAAAAACCAGAAAGAAATCTGCTGCTGCAGTGAGGGGAGAAAAATTAGGACAATAAAAGGGACATACGGATTTTGGTCTCATTGAAGGGCCATCGCCGCCGCTGCTCACTTCTCTGCCAAAATCCCGCTCTTTTGCAAACTCCCTACTGCAAAACGAGATAGTAACTTGGTTGAGCATATGGCAATCGAAACAGTTATGCAGCAATAAACCACCAGATGTCATCAACAAGAAGCCGATGCAATCACTGTAAGTGGTTGTCAAACTAATGAACCAGGATTGAAGTGAAAACCAATTCAAACGGCAAACTAACGAAATGCAGTACAAGATGTCATGAGAAAATTCCAAACCTTCCAAAACTTAAAGTCTTTCCAATGCCTTATAATATGAGGTATTCTATTCAAATATCACAAAGCCAAACGCTATGATACAGCCACAAACATATACAGATGACTACATGACACCATTTCCCAAACTGATGCAAATGCATGACAAATTAAAAGTTGAAACAAAATTTAGGTTCTACCTTTCACCCCGTCTCTCCATCTCACGCTTTCTTCTCAAGTCAGCTTTCCGAGCTTCAAATTCCTCTCTACTCATGACAGAGGGTGGTAGATTCATGCCCATGCCAAAATCCGCAAGACCCCTGTGCATATTCAAGATTGTTATAGGTTCACATAACACAGCATTGATTTGCATTTGTGGAGAAGACAGTAGCAAACAAGCCAACAATCCTGCCCTAAACAGATAAAAGAGAAAGGAAAACTACCAGTGCGCACACACTTACCTCTGAGGTGGAACAGCAGGGAACATAACACCTTGTGCACCATATGGATCCTGTGGGAATCCAAATGGCATGTCTAGAGGTCCTAGACCAAAACCCATATAGGGCATGGGTCCAGGAAATGGCGCCATATATCCATCCATAGCAGGTTGCATTCCTGGCCAGTATGGATTATACGTTGAAGGCCCCATAGGCATCATATAATTATCAACCGGAAGTTCTTGAGGGATCTTCCACTGCAAATCTGCAAAGAATTTAATATGAGATAAATAGAAGTCCGTGGAATGGAAATACCTATCTCAACAAGTAAACACAAACCATAGGAACCAACACATTTATTAGAACGAGAATATAGATTAGAATTCTTCAATATATATATATATATATAGATAGATAGATAGATTAGAACCAAGTATGAAAGACATACCATTAGCAGCAGGCATGCGGACTTTCTTCTTTTTCTTTTTCTTTGCTGAAAAAAAAGAAAAAGAAAAAAAGATTTAATTAAAGAGTTTTGATGATCCTCCAAACAAGGAATATTCAGAAAAGTTTGCATTGCTTATTTCACAAAGTTATTCTGCGCGGGCCGCGCCCCGCACGGCCCCCCCCCCTCTTTTCTTTTTTCCTTTCTCTTAGTCCCAAATGTTATTCAATGAATCCGATTCACAACAAAATATCAGTTGCAACCTGATCTTCAACAGTCAACACACAGTAATCATGGTTAAGGAAATACAACCAGGAAAATAAGAGCAGCGGTCAAAAAATGCATTACCTGCCTCTCCAGAAGCCAGCTTCTGCTGTACTTCTTCCTCAACTAGTGGAGCACTGCCTTGTGATGCTGGTTCCTTGACACTGATCGAATCATGGGTGGCTTCAGATACATCAGCTACTTTGGCAGTCCTTAGCTTATCTACTGGCTGTTGTGTGGCAATTACAGGCTTTGTCACAACAGCATTTTCCTCTACTTTTGTAGATTCCGCAACAACAGGACCAGGTGATGGATTTTGTTCTCCCTTAGATGCAGCAGACATAGTTGGGGACGGAATCTTGGGCTGTGGGCAGCGTGCAGACTCCATATCTAAATCATTACAGATGAAATTAATATTTGTTGTAAAAGTTACATCGTGGCAAAACAGTTACCAGATCACTGAAATGCATACCTTGGACTTGGAGCGTACTCCCTGCATTTTCAGCACTACTATTACCAGATTCCAAAATTCGATTGATTGTATCCCTAAGTGTCTTATTAGGCAAAAGATCATCCGCTAGTATATTTGTAGCCCCACACACGCACATTGACTTTGAGATAATATAGTCCCTGATACCTGAGGTAAAATTATTTATGTGAGCTTACACTTACATTTTGGGGACTGATACTTTATTGTTAAAGTATCACCAGATAGGAAGTAGTAGCAAGTTCTGAGTATGCATTATAAATAACAACTCCACACAGAAAGACAAACTGAATTGCAAAGAGAAAAACGGGATTAGAAAAGCATGAATTTAGAGCACCGTCTGTTACATTTATCACAGAAGCTCTTAAAGCAGCACTTGCTCGTCAAGACTGCATCTTTCATTACTTCCTTGCACAGTGGACAGTGTAGCTCAGGAGGTAGATCACCAACAGACCGCGTAGTAGATGGCAACCCTTCAATTTCCTTCTCAAAAGCAGCTCTGTTTCACAGAAAAAGTACTCATTACCATTTTTTATCCCACGGATTAAAGATAAAAATTCTTATAAAAAAAGGAATTAAAGATAAAAATAAACAGGTACTGCAAGATCTTATTCATCAAGTATCAACTTACTCATTTGGTTTCAAGACAGCCACCGCACCACTTGGCAATGCATACGAGCCATCTGGGGTTGCCATCAACATGGACTTTGGAATGCCAGTGGGTGGCTTCACTCTTTTGATGTCAAAATTTGGATCCCCATTTGTAGGGCAGTGCTGAATAAAATGTCCTGGAACAAAGTTTTAAAACACTAAGCACATTTCTGACTCAACCATAAACTCAAAACAAACAATAATTATTGATGCCCAATAGAACATGGACATACCAGGCACCTTGCACCTGTGACACACGTAGCCCTGTGGAGGTGTTTTCCTCTCCAACCCTGCTCGACCTCAAGTCCATGAAAAATTTGTTCAGTCTCACCATATATAGAAAGGCTTATTAACCACTAGATTGTTAGGTGAAAATAAGATACGACAAGAATAAGAAAATCACCAAAACCGCGCCCACCCATCATTCTTCCACCCATACCCCGGCCAAAACCTCTACCAGGACCAAACGCCTCAGAACCTTGACTGCATTACAAATACAGAGATGTAATCACACTACTCAGTCTACGAAATGATTTCAGAGTAAGCAGATGTACAAAATTACATTGAAAATTACAATATTAATTACTCAATCAGAAAAGACAGAAAAAAGAGGCTCACCGTTGCCAATCCAAGGCTGGGGTTTCAATTAGTGCCTTAATCTTGCTATCCTCATCAGCTTTATTTGTAGGGGGAGCTTCTGCAATCACATTACTTGACTGAACCGGGACAACTTCAGGAATTTCATACAAATCACCCCCAAGATCATCCCATTCAGAGTCATCAGGCTATGAAGTTCAGATAAAGCACGTCAGAATTCAAAAGAATCAATAGTAATGATGACCATAATGTAAGAATCTCATGTTATTAACAAATTTAATAAGAGGGACACAATAGCTTACATATTTCGTGATGGATGTATCAGCCACTGGGAAGTTAGTTCTTTCTGGTTCAATAATATCCACCTTTTCTTCCACCTTTGGACTGCAAATAAAACATAGGTCAAACCACAAGGATTATATTTGTTATTGCAACTAAAAGCCAGTATGCCACATCAGCAATGCCACTACATTAATCCACTCTACACAAGAAACAACATCACAACCAAAATGGACATAAAATCAACACTGCTAAGCATTCATTTACACAATGACAACTAACTCTTAAGAAATTCAACCAAGAAAATAACAGCTCAAGGTTTTGAGATAGTACTTTGGATCAGTAACAATAGGCATACGAGGCCGTCCTGGAACGCGACGAATTAAAACGGAAGTATTTTTTGGTATCAACATTGCTTCATCAAGATATTCTGAAATTCGAAACAGAGAACACAAGTCGATAAACACTGCAAAAACATCAATTCAAAGAACAAAATTTACCAGAATACGAAACCCCCATCCCAAAACGACACCATCGTTCCTTGGAAATAAACCTAAAATTAACCATCCCTACGGAACCCCAATATCGTCCTCACGACGTATTTCCACTCAAATTGCGGTAATTCACCCCACGAGTTTCCTGGAGCAAGATTTTGTTTCACAGAGATAGTTTTAGCACACCCAGTTACAGCCACTGATATATATTTGTGTGTGTGTGTGTGTGTATATATACATATATGTGATTAAAAAGCACATGATGACAATAGTGACCCCAAATGTCAACTGAAAATAACCATGCAACCACCCTTACCCTCTTCCAATAACATCATAAAACTAATCATTATGATCAATGAAAACCTAGAAGCCCTATTTTGGATTAAATTAACACTACTTTAATAGAGAATAAACTATATATCTAAATCAGAACCAACCTTCATTGGTCTGGGCGTTGGTGACCACAAGGTCGAAATCAGTACCCCTTCCCAAATGCTTGGATTCAAAAATTTTTTCTTTCAAAGTACCAACTGAGATGAAAGGACCGTCCATAGGAATTGAATCATAATCTCTTGCACTCTTAAATTTATAATACACCGCCATGGTAAATTATTTTCTTTAATGTCTTCTAAAATTTATAATTTTATAATCAAAATGGGAACAAACAAAAGCCCTGAAGCGAAAAAAGATAAATCAAAAATCCAAAGGCCTCCCCCAAAAATATCTAAGGGCCTTGTATTGAAAGAAACAAAAATCGAACGGTACAAAAATTCAAGCTCCTTTTTTTTTTCTTTTTCTTCAAGTAATCAATAAGGAATTATCGAACCGCCACGACGGAGCGCGCTCCAAAAAATTCTTCAACGACGACGAACCCGACAAAGATCTTCCTCCAATGAAAATTATTCCCGAATCTGGAATACGAAAACTCCGAGCGTAAATTGTCCAGAAGTTGGCCAAGATATGATTTTGGAAAAATCAGTGCGTCGAGGGCTTCATCCACTGCCGATCATCGCCGATGCAAACCAAACTTCGCCAATCCCAGAGGAAGACAAACCCAGTTCTTACAGTCAAATCGGGGCGAAGCAAGAACCGATCTCTTTCCCCAAAAAATTCCAGAATCAGAAAACCCTAGATTCAGGAATTGATCCGATGAGCGAAAAACAAATCAATCCGGAACCAGATCTTCACGCCGAAATCCTCTATGGCCAACGATATTCAGCTTCAAAGAAGAATCGCGAACTTGAAACGCCTCTGATGCAACCGAAAACAGAGAGAAACCGAAAGCTTCCAGCGAAATCCTGGGAAATTGACGGAGCGATCGAAATTCCTCGGCCAAAATTCAAGCCCGATGATAATTACACAGGTCGAAGAGCATGGTGAAGAACTAGGGTTAGGGTTTGGGAAATTTTTCTCGCACAGAGAGAGAGAGAGAGAGAGACAGTGCGTTTGGAGGATTGGATTTTCGAAAGATTAGCGATCGAGCGTCCCTGGGAATATGTATTTATATGTGGTCGGAAGGAACCGGCTCTTGTGTCCACTTCCTGCTTTCTTGTGCATCTCTAATAATATAATATTATAATATTACGATACATTAATAAAAAAAATATAATTAATTATAATTTTATATCAAGTTAATTATATATACGTTATAATATTACGACTTGAATAATGTATAAATTAAATTTGAAATAAAATAAAATTTTAAATTTGAATTAATTAATTTAATTATATTTTTTTATTAATTTTTTAAAAAAATTTAAATTAAAAATTTAAATTTAAACCAATAAACCATTCACCTCTTATTAAATAAATATGAATAAAAAAATAAATAATTTAAAGGGTATATTAATTAAATCTGGATGTAATAAATTCCTTTAGTGACACGAACGAGAAAAATGTGCACGGGTGCACACGCATTCCTTTTTAAGCTAAATGGTTTTTCTTTTTTTTGTTTTTTTTAACAAGATCCTTTCTTTCCTTGTCGTTTTCTTGTTCTTTTCTGTTGAAATATGTGGTTCATATAATTGCCATCATTTTTCATTAAAAAATTAACCTCTCTTTTTAATTAGAATAGAAAAGTTCGAAATCTTCACGTTATGTTTAATGATGGGATACAAAATTACTATTAAATTACGTATATATAAACAAAACAAAAAAAAAACCTCTTTAAAAGCTTGTTCTCTCCCTGAAAAAAGACATTAAAAACTAATAATTATATAAGTTAAAAACTAATATTAAAAACGTTTATTTTAACATTGATTCTTATTTTAAAAAGACTTTTTTTTTTTAAGTTATTTTCACTTTTACGAAAGGCGATGGTTGGGTTGGCTTTTCCAAATGCCATTTCTAAAAGTTATATTATCTTCTTCTTTTTTTCTAAATTTGATTAATTATTTTGAAAAAAAAAATTTTTTTAAATTCAAATTTAATTTTAATATTTTATATTAAAATGAGATAATTTTTTAAAATTACATAGATTTTTTAAAAAAAAAAACACAAATCTATATCATTACTTTTTTGAACATATATTAAATTATTATACATTTTCACATCAAACAATTCCTTTTTATTAAACATATACTTTTAAATCTCAATCCATATTTAATGTCCAAAATACTGTCTTTAAATGTCCTTAGAATGGACCTAAAATTTACCTTTGTCCTTATTGGACAGACTTTGGACGATTTATTAGGATGTCTAAATCCATTGTGGACACATTTTGCAACACATTTTAGCTTGAATTTAATTTAAACTAAGTTAAATTATTTATTTAGATCAAGTTTGAATTTAATTTGAAAGATCCTACTTTAATAATTATTTATTTTTACTTTTACTATTGCAATGTAATTTTCAATATAAGTTTAAATTAAATTTTTCATACTAATCTCAACTTTAACTCTAACTTAACTTATGCCTCATTTGATAAAAGTTTTACATTTTGATCATATTTAAACGCAAAGTTTTACATTCAAATACAATCATTTTCAATAGTACTACAGTAACAATTACTATTCATTTGTTTTTTAAAACAATTACATCAACTTTTTAACTCTAACTTTTTATCTTACTTTTATCAATCACATCAACTTTTCAACTCTAAAATACAATTTAAATACTTTTCATCCAAACACATATTTCATTCAAATACAAAATAAATACTTTTTAATCAAATATAACACTTAAAAAATAAATTACATTCAAACATAAACATAATTAAAATATAATGCGTTTACTAAACAATCTATTATTTTAAACTAAATTCAAATTAAACCAGCGGACCAAATGGATGCATAATACACTTCAATCTTCATTTAAAATTTCAATCGGGTGTTGTTGACTTGTTTATGTATGTTCTCCCTTTTTTTTTTTTTTTTTTTTTTGGGCTAATTGGCTTCTTTCTTCTTTTTAGAACCTGGGGAATGTCTCTTTTGAAATTGTGGATAAATTAATTCAGTCAAACAAGAATGTTATTTAGCAGAAAAAAAAAAAAAGAATGTTAAAGCTTTTGCACTTTGATTTTCCCCCCTTTCTGCGACAATTATACTAAAGAATAGAGAATCAATCACAGCAATTTGGAGAATGCTTAGGGTTTAATTAGAGAACTTTTAGAGATATAATTTTTAACGTTAGATTATAAATGTGTGTTTAGGAATAGGAGTTTTAGAAAAATTTTGTGCTATGAAAAACTAATGCAAAAACTTAAAATTTATTCAAAAAAATATAAAATGAATATTATTTTATTCATCTTATTTTTATATAAATTTTAATATAAAAATTATCTTATTTTGATTTAAAATAAAAAAATTATAAACTTTTAAAATTTAAGTTTTTTTTTTTAAATAAAAAAGGAAAAACATGAGATGTAAAATTAAAAATTTTGGATTAAACAACAAATTACCTCCTAAAAAAATTAGACCAAACAAGGCTTTAGTAAAGTGAATCGAATCCTCCAATTTTTTAGGGAGAGGTTGAGGATTTAATCATGTAATCTTCTTTTGTTATTTATAGAGTTGCATTTGATATAGCACATGTAAATTAAAATAATAATAATAATAAAAAGTTTCGTATGGTTTAAGAAGGTTTTGAAGACTTGACTTTTTCTTTCTTTGTAGCAAAAAGGGGGAAAAAGCTACTTTTTTTTTTTTTTCCCATTTTGAAAAGCCTTTTGAAATAATTACAGAGGCGTCACATACCAGCATGTCTGAAAACGTTTTATCAAACTGGAAAAATAGCACAACAGACAAGAAATAAAGCACCTTTTTGTAGATGGGTTTGAACTAGAAAAATCCAATTAGAGTTAAAGAATCTAAACTGAACTGGTATTTGACATAGAGAAAAAAGAGTTTGATACAGATTTTTTAATTTTTTTGGATACAGATTTCCAAAAAAGCAAAAAATACATTTTGAACTTGATTTGATTTGTATCCAATCCCAAACAAGAGCAAAGTGAAACTAACTCGAAACCTTTCTTGTTTCTGTTATAACTACATTAAAATTGAATCAAGCTACAGTTGAACCAACAGTCAGGAAAAAAGGATATGATGCCAGTTATATATAGGAGAAAGAAAAATAAAGGAAAAAATAAAAACCGAAAAAAAGATTTGGATTTATGCATCGGTTAAGATCAGAGAAGATACAATCACGACATATGCCAAAAAAAAGAAAATGGCCACTTGAAGGAAAAACTTCGGATTTTCCCTCATGTTTGGGGAGGTGACTGCCCTGCAAACCAGACAACCATTCACTTGCTTGTTAGAAGCTACAAATAAACCAAATGCACAAAAGATTCTTCATCTAAAAGGGTAACATTACCTCGCAATGCGCTGGGAGAGTCGGTGAAATGGTAAGCTCTGGATGAAGACAATCCCTGGTCCCGTTAGAACGGCCGTTACTAGATTTTCACCCTGCATTTCAAGGAGAGTCAGGAAAAAACATAATTCTTGGAATCACTTGAGCAAGGCTGGAAAATCAAAATGTCACTATGGTATCCAAGAATCCCAAAAATCATGTGAACAATGAGGGGACAGTCCATTAGGATCACTTGCCATGGGCAGAGATGATGAGCCTAGGGCTTTTGGGCACGAGTTGAAAGACCGAAAAGGTCATTTTCCATGGACAGAGGAGATGTTAGAAAAGGGAGGGGGAACTTTAGTGTAGAGGACTTGGATTTTTTTTTCTTTTGGCTAAAAGGAATCTTGTTTAGTTAAGATCTTATGTTCTTCCCCTTTGCAAATATCAGATTGGTAACGGTAAAGGCACCTCTTAAAGGTTTATCAGTAAAACTTGCTAACCAGAAAGCAATCAAATTACTTTAGATTCAAACCTGTGCTACAGTATAACAGTTAAAAGGGTGTAGCTCAGACTTCTACAAATCCTGCGAAGTTCCCCTATAGCTGTAGAATTTTTACATTGTAATTTCTACAGCATATTGTGGAATATTATGTGGCGTTTGGGACACAAATTTTTTTGGCATTGCATTTAATGCAATGCAATTTTCCCTCAAATACAAAAACATTTCATTCAAATACCAATCACATCACATTTTAAATCTAACACAATCACTATTTATTATTTTACTTTTTCTATTACTTTTATTAATTACATCACATATTCTCTCTCCCTCTTTTTTTTCTCTCTACTTTTACCCATCACATCACATATTTATTATTAAAATACAATTCAAATACTTTTCCTCCAAATACACATTGCATTCAAATGCAATGCTAATACTTTTCCCCCAAATACAAATTGCATTCAATACATTGCATTCAAACGCAATGCAAATATAATGCGTTTACCAAACGAACCCTTAGACAAACCTCAAGAACACTCCAGTTGACTTGAAGCCTCAACATCGTAAAGCTGACAGGTTGGTTTTCTTACCTGACTATAACGGGTTTACAATTACAGCAAACCCTACCTAAGATCTAAGAAGAAAATTGTAACCAGCGTGGAACTTGATTTATTTGGTTCATAGGTCGTGCTACAAGTAATGAACAAAACTGCAGTAGTTCACGAATGCTACAACCATAGAAAAGAGCCTGTTGCCTTGGCCAATCTATGCTCTATCAAAGCCTACCATAACTACAGTTGCAAAAACGCATTGAACCGAACATAATTCTATCAGCCAAATTACAAATGCTGTATCTTTTATATACATACATACATATATATATATATGAGACAAAGGAGAATCACAACAGATGTATATGTGAGAAAGCAAAAAGAAAATAAATAAATACATTTAAACACCGACCACTTAGTTTAAGAAGTTATAATAAAACTTGTTACATAACTCGCACAAAAACCAAATGGAAATGCAAACTGTTAGAATTTTGAAGATCTTACCCCGAACATTGCTTTTCTCATGGGACCATTGTATTTGATTTGGACATTGACTGTGGCAGTCAAGGCAACAATGCAAGACACATCAACAGCTAGTACCTCACCAACCTCAAGATTTTTCTGTAAAACTAGCAGAAAGACAACCACGTTCCCTAAGTATCAATAAAAATTACTTTCCGCGATTCACCAAGTATTCCTATGTCAGGCAAAGAATAGCATACCAGATCCACCAGCAAGAATGAACGCAAGCCCTTGGCCAGATAGTTTCTGTCTTAGAAATCCCTGGATAATATCAACAAGCATGTGAGACAGATAAAATGAAAACTCGGCAACTTAGGGAACAAAATAAAGACAGTATTAAAATATCAAAACAAATCAATCAAATAATTGTGTATAGCAAAACAAACAAAGAAGCTACGTTTCCACTGACTCCTTAAGATCTCACCTCAGCACCAGCAACAACATTTCGTGCCCTATGATCAACTGCATTACTGACTTTGACATCATTGACGGAGCAAAGAAATGCATCTGGCTACAAAATTTAAAAAATAATAAAAAAATAAAATGAAAGTCTCTTAAAATTTTAGCTAAAGAAAATAAAGATATTGAAAGAAAAGAGAGAGAGAGAGAGAGAGAGTAATTAACTGCATGATAACTAAAAATGTGGGAATAATCGAATTGCAAAATTGTATTGATCGTATATTTTTCACAAGCCTCTAACGGGTTAAATATATAAGAGAGATCTTTCAAGAAGAGGAATCCAACCTAGTTAAATTAGGAAACCCTAAAAAACATATCCCAAGCCTTTAGGACACAGTTATTTACAAATCCACACGATTATTTGCAGATCCCTAGCACTAATTAGTCCACAAAATGAGGAATGTATTTTTCCACACTCCCCCTCAAGCTAGTGAATATATATCTTCCATTCCCAGCTTGCCAACAATCTCCTGAAAATTAGTGCTATTGAGCCCCTTCGTGAGAACATCTGCTAACTGGCCTCCTGTGGGAACATATAGAGTGCAATTCAATCCACTCTCCATCTTCTCCTTGATAAAATACCTATCTGTCTCCATGTGTTTAGTTCGATCATGTTGGATTGGGTTATGTGCAATGCTGATGGCTAATTTGTTATCACTGTAAAGTCTGATTGGCCCACTTCATTTAATCTTTAGATCTTCCAGTATGATTTTCAACCATAACAAATCACATACTCCTTGCGCCATTGCTTTAAACTCTGCTTTTGCGCTTGATCGAGCTACAACATTTTGTTTCTTGCTTCACCATCTTATTAAATTTCCTTTGAGGAAGATACAATAGCCTGAAGTCGACCTCCTATCCACCGGAGACCTTGCATAATCCGCATCAGTGTAGGCTTCAAGAATGAGCTTTGAATTTCCCTTGAACATTATTCCTTTTCCAGGATGAGTTTTCAAGTAACGAAGCACTTTGTACACAGCCTGTAGATTAATCTCCTTAGGGCCATGCATAAATTGACTAATGACACTAACGAAGTATGCTATGTTTGGCCATGTGTGAGCTAAGTAGATGAGCTTTCCAACCAATATTTGGTACATTTCCTTGTTTACTGCTTGGTCTCCAATAGCCTCCCCTAGTATGTGATTCTGCTCAATAGGCATTGCAATTGGCTTGCTTGCTAACATACCATTCTCCTTAAGAAGATCAGTTATGTACCTCTACTAAGAAATGAACATTCCTTGTCGAGAGTGAGCTACTTCAATCTTCCTAATCTTTTATCTCGAACTCCTTGAGAAGGCACTGTTTTAAAGCTTGTTTTTCTTTTTAATCATTTCCAGTCACAATCATATCATATACATAGACTATCAAAACGGTTTCTTTCCCAGAGGTAGAGTGCTTGATTAAAAAAGTATCCTGGCTTTGCTTGTATCCTATAGCCACCATCACCTTAGTAAATCTTCCAAACCAGGCACGTGGAGATTGTTTCAAGCCGTACAAAGCTTTTCTTAACTGGCACACCTTGTTCTTCTCAACTCCGCCAAATCCTAGCAAGGTATTTATATAGATTTCTTCCTCCACTTTCCCATGAAGAAACACATTCTTCACATCATACTGCTGTAATTCCCAGTCAAAGGTGGCAGTTAGTGACAAAAGTATCCTCAAAATGTTCATTTTTGCTACTGGAGCAAAAGTTTCTTGATAATCCACTGCATACATCTAGGTGTATTCCTAAGTAACAAGTCTTGCTTTATAGCGCTCAAATGATCCATCTGCCTTAAAATTCAAAGAAAACACCCACTTACACCCCATTACTTTCTTTCTTTTCGATAGATCAACCAATTCCCAAGTTTCATTTTTCACTAACGCATCCATCTCAACCCTCATGGCTTTCCTCCATTCCTCTTTAGATAATGTCTCAGATAAAGTGTTTGGAATAAGAATTTCATTCAGACTTGTGAGAAAACTCTAATGGGCTGGTGAGAACCTTTTATAGGATACAAAATGGGATAAAGGGTATATTGGTCGTTTGGTACACTCTCCGGTTCCTTTTTTCCCAGTTATGGGCAAATTCTAGTCTGTTATCTTGGTTACGAGAGATTGTGATAAATAAGTTGAATTAGGTTCAGATACTGTTACCTCATTTCCATGAGTTAAATTGGAGGCCTAAACTTGCCTCGAATCTGGAGTTAGACCTTACTTTCTTGCATACACCTACTCATACTAAACATGATCAAAAAGTCTATTATCCCTTTCTGTTGACTTGGTTGAAGCATGAGACTGAGGAATATGAGGCTCAGGTAAAGCAGACTCAGGTGACTCATATGGAACAGAGTCAGGTGACAAGACAAGTGTAGGCAAAGAATAAGATATTGTGTCAAGTGATGTAACTAAGTAGAAAAGAGTCCTTATTTTCGATGGTAGAAATCTCCCCATGAAGGTAAGGTTTGGTAAAAGTATGGTTTCCCTTCTATGAATGTGACATCAGCTGAGACATATAGTTTTTTGGAAGGTAGATGGAAACATTTGTAGTCTTTTTGAGTAGAGAAGTATCCTACAAATACACACTTGACGGCTCTAGGATCCAATTTACCCTGATTGTTGCTATGGACATGGACAAACGAAGTACACCCAAATACCTGAGGAGTAAGATTGCTTATGACACTAGGGTCGGGATGGAAATTAGATAGGACCTCCATTGGACTATTTAAACCTAAGACCTAAAAAGGAATTCTGTTTATAATATAAGCAGATGTAAGCACTACTTTTCCCCAATAGTGTTGTGGTACATTATGGTGAAATAAGAGAGCTCATGTAGTGTCTAGAAGATTGCGATTTTCCTCTCTACTACTCAATTTTGTTGTGGAGTATTAATGCAGGATGACTCATGAATGATTCCCTCTTTTTGAAACTAGGGAGACAAGACTTGATTAAAATAGTCTCGAGCATTATTAGAGCTAAATTTCTTTATTTTTATACCAAACTGATTTTGAATCATGGTATGAAAATTAGAAAAAACATAACTCACATCAAACTTGTTTAGTAAGAAAATCCAAGAGACCCTAGTGCAATTATCTCTAAAAGACACAAACCACCGTGAACCAGAAATATTTTGGACTACTGATGGCCCCTATATATCACTATAAATTAAATAGAGAGGAGAAGAACTTCTTTTATTGTTGATAGGCAAAGATACACGAGTATGTTTCGCATACTCACAAATATCACAATGAAAAGTTCTAATATCTAAACCCTTAAACAAAAAAGGAAACATGAATTGTAAAGCTGCAAAAGATGGATGACCGAGACAAAAATGATATAACCAAATGACATCTGTATTGGAGGAAGAAAGAAATGAAGTGCATAAACTTGGCTTGATCATATTCGGATGGTTGGATGTCTCAAGGTAGTAAAGTCCATCCTTCTCCTTAGCAAGTCCAATCTTTCTTCTCGAGCCCTAGTGTAGAAATTCACAGTAAGATGGATAAAACGTAATATGACAATGTAAGTCTCCTATAAGTTTTTGTATGGACACAAGGTTAGTGGATAGTTTTAAAACATGGAGAACATTTTTAAAGACAAGACTAGGGGTAATGTGAACATCTCCTATACTCGCTACCGTAGTTGTAGTTCCATCAGCAACAATGATTTCCTATTGCTCGGACACAAGGTATTAGTTTTGAACTGGTAGGAAGCATGTGTCATATGGACTATGGCTCTTGAGTCCAAAATCCATGAATCCACAAACACTTTATCAGAAACATGTAATCCAAGAGAAGATACAAAATCACCTAAGAGGGCTAAGGAACCAGCACCATTGGACAAAGGCTTCTCAAGTGATCCCAATAGACTCCTTAACCTCTCAATTTCTTCACTGTTGAATCTTCCATGTCCTTGTTTTTTATCATGACTTGCTTGTAAAGTCATATGAGCCTGTCCTTGTTATCGTTGCTGTTGTCCTCCTTCATTTCCCCACTCACAACTGGTTGTTGAAGGCTTCTCGAGCAATTTCCAGCAATGGTCTCTTGTGTGTCTCGGTTTTTTACAATAAGTCTACCAAAGATCATCTCGGTTTGTCCCATTTGACAATGCCTTTCCATTCTCAGTGTTTTTTGGTTGCTCCAAACTATGACCTTGTTGTTTATTATCGGTAGCTACAAGCGCAGAGCCATCAATTGGTTGAGGGTCAAGCATAACCCCCCTCCGACTTTCTTCAATTCGTATCAATGAAACTGTCTCATTGAGGGAAGGTATTTCGGCCTTGCCCAAAATCTGAATTCTTACTTGATCAAACTCAGGGTTTAAACCCGCAAGAAAGTCATAAACTCGATCCCTTTCAATACAATTTTTAATTGCACTTGCACACTCACTGCATCTCAAATTGATCACCCGGTAGTAATCCAATTCTTGCCACTGGTTTTGCAAGAAATTAGCATATTGCATCATGGTTTTAGTCCCTGTTTTGCTGTTGCCGTCTTGGTCTTGATCTCACAAATCAGCGCTGCATCATGGACCTTAGTATGGGTCTGATTCAAGGCATCCTAGACTGCCCTTGCAATCGATAAATACATGTACATATCACTAATTTAGGTGTCACAGAATTCCACAACCAGGACATAATCATTGAATCCTCCTCATCCCATGCTTCAAAACCTGCCTCTTCCTTTTTCGGTCCAATCCCCAACAGACGGCTCAATTTTCCTATTCCCTTCCAAAAAGTCCGAACCAATTGAGATCACTTCAAGTAGTTTCTCCTATTAAGCTGATACGCTAGTTGGATGGTTTGTAACTCGCCTGTGATACGTGGTGCTTGTTCTTTCTCCACTGATTGGGATATTGGAACCGCAGGGATAGACAATACAGTCTCTAACATGGTCTCTAACGCAGATTGAAGAAAGCAGCGATGCAACAAAGAAAGGGGCAAACACAGACGATGAGACAAAAAGATAGCAAAGGAACCACCAGCAATGAACCACTGAGGAAAAAACCAAGAAACAGCGATGAGTAGAAAGGAAAAACGAGGAACCACTAGCAATGAAGGTTGGTGAAAGTGGAGAAAAAAAACAGCGATGAAGTCTTGTAAAAACAGGGAAGAAATCATTGGCAATGAAGGCTGGTGAGATTCAAAGAAAAACGGTAATAAAGGCCAGGCAACAGGGCAGAAAAACAAGGAAGAAATCACCGACGATGAAGGCTGGTGAGCATTAGAGAAAAACAGCAATAAAGGCTAGGCAGCAGGGAAAAATAACAAGGAAGAAATCACCAGTGACGAAGGCTAGTGAGAATCAGAGAAAAAACGACAATAAAGGCCAGGTAGCAGAGTAGAAAATTTTTCCCAAAGAAATCTAAGCCTTACAGTTCTAATGTCATGTGGGAACAATAGAATTGAGAAATTGTATTGATTGTATATTTTTCACAAGCCTCTAATAGGCTAAATATACAAGATAGATCTTTCAAAAAAAGGAAACTAACCTAGTTAATTAGGAAACCCTAAAAAACATATCCCTAGAATTTAGTACACGGTTATTTACAAATCCACACGATTATTTACAGATCCCTAGCACTAATCAGTTCACAAAAAAAAAATGATCTTATTTTTCCACAAAGAAATCTAACATAGTGACTCAGCAAAACAGAAAGGAAAAAAAAAAAGATAGAATTACCTGGCATAGAATTTCTCCACCAAACATTGCCAAATCAATCTGAAAAGTAACATAAATATTTAAAAGAATAAGACAGGCCATATTCAACCACAATTTGAAAACCACATAACTAGTCCAACTAGGCCTAGAAATAATAAAAAATAACTTGTTTACAATAATCTGAACAATTTAAAAGTACAAACCGGGAGAATTCTGGCAAGAGACGGAGCAGCAATGCCAACAAATCCATCGCTTGGACCAGGATTACGAAAAATTATGCTAATGATGCTCTTTCCAAAAAGCCAATGCCACATGCCCACTTCATTTTCAGGAACAAAAACGTTTTCCATTTCAATTGACCCAGACATGAAGCACATTGAACCTGCAAATTGATTCATCAATCATTTTTGCATGATAACAAAATTATGCGCTATCTAATATATCAAAACAAAATCAGAAGGTGCATTAGTCAGCTGCCATAACAACCAGAAACTGAAGTAAGGAACAAGGGAAAAAAAAAATCCATTAGAGTTGGCAAATACACAAGAAGAGACTTGCAGTAATTTCCAAGCCCCTACTCCAATTCACAAGCAGTACGACCGTCCAGTACAAAGAAGCTAATCAACCTAACTTAGCACTAAAAATACAGTTGTGGGCCAAAAGCAAAAACAAACACATCACATATCCCATTCGGCAACCAATTTTAAACCCACCATTCAAACATTTTTCTACAGCGTTTTCTCTCACAAAAATTTAAATTTACTTGTTTAAATTGTGGGTTTTAACCTATAATCCAAACAGGATACCGAATTACAAATAAATTTCTTCATACAATCAACCATTTGATATTCGCAGCTAATGTTTTCGTTACATCTTCTTGGGCCAGGGATCTTGTCTATGGAAAATAAACATTCGTGTAATCATCTAAAGACATCCAAACATATGTACATATACATATATATCTATATATATACGTTATGGAAAGTTGCGTAAGGACGCGTTCTAAAGGAAACTTACCAGGCCTTGCAACAACCTTTTCTTCAGGCTTCAACATTATCTGAAATATTGCAAGAAAAAGAAGAACAAACTGATAAAAAAAAAAAAAGAGAAAAAAAATTTGCACAAGAGAAAATAAAGATCATGCAACAGACCTGAACCACCTGAGCTTCACCACCCAATATTTGAAAAGGAATCATGGCATCTTGTGGACTCTACAAGACAAAGCTAAAGTTTAATAAAGAGCTAGAAACCTAAATTCAGCGCGCCCCCCCAAAAAAAAAAAAACGAACAAAGAAAATCAAATTGTCCATTTTGAGGAAATTAGACGCGAATAACTGGAGTATAAATCAAATTCCATCAAGAAACAGAACTAATAGCAAAACTAAAATTAAAAAAAGAAATTAAAATAAAAAAAAAGGAAGAAGAAACCGTAGAGAGAGAAAAAGAGTACCTGATAAACATAGGGCTGAAAAGGAGTGGAGAAGAAAGGAGCAGCCATGGCGGAAACGCAGAGATGAAGCTTCCAGAATCAACGGAAGAGATTAAAAAAAAAAACACAAAGAGAAAATTCGTCTTTAAATTTCGTAGATTAAACATCACTCCATTTTTTAATCACTCGATCGATCAGATCAACGAACTCGGCAGAAAAAGGCAGTGGCGGCAGACGGAGAGAAGATTGTTGAATTACGGAAATAGCCTTGTCGGGAGTGCGCTCGCTTGCCTTGGACGTGGACTCGGCAGCGGCATTTCGGTCAAACAAATGTGACTGTCCACACTGTCCTCTTTGTGGGCCAGATTAATACGTGGAGGGTTTTCATTGGCCGGAGTTTAAAATCTCGACGTGTCAGCAGCGCCGTTATCCGTAATTTTTATGTACTTGTATAGCGTTTAGGTCCCTTCCATACTTTCTACCACATTTAGAACTTTCCGGATGAGTTTAATTTTAGAGTTTATTTGATTTATAAGTTTAAATTTAAATTTGTAAATTAATAGAGTTTAGAAAATATATTGGTTTGTATTAAATTTAAATATAATATATTAAGTATATTTTATATTTAGATGAAAAATATTTATTTTATATTTGAATATAATATGTGTTTGGAAGAAAAGTATTTAAATTTTATTTTAAAGTTAAAAAGTTGATGTGATAAATAGAAGTAGATAAAAAAGTGAGATAGAGAGAATATGATGTGAATGGAATAAGAAAATGATTTTCAAAATATTCTGGAATTGTAAATGTATTTGAAGTACTATTGAAAAGCATTGCATTTAAACGTGAAACTCTTGCGTTTAAACGTAAAGCGAATACAAAACTGTAAACAAACGACCCATTAATTTTTTTTGAAAAATAAATATAAATTATAATTAAGTTAACTAATTTGAATTTAAAAATTATATTATATTTCAGATTTATCCATGAACCAAACGAATCTTTATAAATATGTATTGATGAAAATGAATTGTTTGAATGAAAAGTATAATAATTTGAAATATGTTTGAAAAACAATTAACAATATATATCTTATTTTATTTCTCTGAAAATTATCTAATTTTAACTTAAAATTATACAGTTATAGACTTTTAAAATTTAAATTTTTTGAAAAAAAAATAAATAGTAAATTTTTGGAAAAAAGACAAAAAAAAAAAAGAAAGGGAAATGGCTTTTGGAAAAGCTAAACTATGCAAGCCTTTGAGTTTGGTCTTTAAAGTGAAAACATGAATAGTGATGAAATCAGAGATTTTTCATTTGTTATTTTAATTGATACAAGAAAAATAAAATTTTTTAAGAGTATGATTAAATTTTTAATTTTTTGAATAGTACATAAGAAATGCTCAAGTGATAAAGGAAATTTGAACTTAGTCAAAACATAGGAATACATGTGAGAGGAACTCTCATTGATTCATGTTACTAGAGTTAAAATATCTCATGAACTTCAAAATGTATCTTTTATATTGTTTGATCTATAACATTTGAGTTAATATGCTAGCTTCATTTGTTTTTATCAAAATTTTTAGTGGAATTTCTAAACTATGTCATTAATATCAATTTATCCCCTAAATTTTAAAATATGCTCATTTTTTAACTTAACCAATTAAAAATATAAAATTACAAAATGAAGTATATATTTTTAAACTTTGATGATCCTATTAATTTTTAACTTCCCTTAATTCGTAACACTTATAAACCATTACATTTCTCGTTCTTTATCAATGTGAGACTTGTATCAATGATTATTGTTTTTTTTATTCTTTTTATAATCACACAAATGGTACATAAATGAAAATCCCACGTGACAAATCAATCAAGGCCTTCAAGAAAAGGAAACATAATGATTAATAAAGCTAGTGGCTGTAAAAAAAAAAAAAAAAGTAAAGAAAATTATTCATATAATCAATTTTTCCATTTATTATGAAACAAATCCCTTTTTCTTGACTAATACATTAAACCTTAATTTTATTTGTGTTTGATTTTTATCATACTGGTTCAATATCAAAATTTTATATCATATTAGTGTAATGATCTTTAAATTTAGAGAACTTCCAAAAATACAAATATAATTTCAACTTTTAAATATCAACTTATATAATAAAATATGTTAATTTTCTTTTATTGATAAGTATTTAAACTATTATTATATCATTTAATTACATATATTAATAAAAATATAATAAATAAAATGATATTAAAAAATTAAGATTTATGGAGCGTTTATTTTCTGTATTACATTTATATTGTGTTAAAATGCAATGTAATTTTCATCCAAATGTAAAAGTTTTACATTCAAATACAATATTTTTCTACAGTGTCTCAAATATATTTATTATTCCAGAATATTTTAAAAATAAATTTTAAAAAAACCATTTATATTATATTTTCTCTCTATCTCACTTTTTCTATTTATTTTTACTAATCACATTAATTTTTCAACTTTAAAATACAATTTAAATACTTTTTATTCAAATACACATTACATTCAAATACAAAACAAATATTTTTCATCTAAATAAAAAATATATTTAATATATTACATTTAAATATAATACAAATATAATATATTTGTCAAATATTTTATTAAATTAATATTCCTAATATTACTTTTAAATCTATATCCTTCAAATACTTTTCATTTATAAATATCAAAAATTCTTTAAAGATAAATAATTATATCTATCACAGTCAATCAACCAATAATAATATTTCCATCCAGAAAAAAAAAAAAAAGAATAAGGGAACATTTAGAAAAAATATTCAATTTTAATTTTACTCAAATACAATATAATTTTACATCAAATACAAATTTTACAACAGTGTTATGAAAATAATTACTATTTAAAATATTTTTAAAATAATCACATCAACTTTTCAATTTTACTATTTATCTTTATTTTTACCAATCACATTAACTTTTTAATTCTAAAATACTGTTCATCCAAACACACATTTCATTCAAATACAAAACAAATACTTTTTAACTAAATACAACATTCAAAAAACAAATTTCATTCAAATACAATTAAAATACCAACACTCCCTGAGTTTTCACGTGATCGTATCACCCATCGATAATAATCTTTCCTTTTTATAAAATTAGATTAGAAACAGTTGATGCCCGAAAAGTCGCCACAAAAAAAAAAAAGGTCAAAAAATGCCTGTGTACACTGTATACAAGCGCACATGCATACCAGAACAGTTACCGTCCGCTTCGCTAGTCCTCTGTTTCCCTCCATCCAAACACCTCTCTGTCTTTCTCTCAGTACTTTTTTCTTCCCCGCTTCCTAAGTTTATTCGTTTTCACTTTACTTTTTCTCCTTTTCCATTCCATTATTTAGTTTCCAGATTCATCGCCTTATTCTTCATCAGCTCGTTTCTGCTCTTTTCCTATCATTTTCCTCGATCAAGGTACGGCGATTTCGTATTCAATTTCGCTTTTTTTGTTTTTTATTCAACTATGTTCTTATTTTTTTAATTGTTTTGATTTTTTTTTTCTATTTGCATTTCTTTCACAATCTGTGGTTCTCAAATCCGAATGTAAAACTTCAAAAAAAAATTTAAAATTGTGTTTGCGGTATTGAAAATTTGAACGAGGTTTTCAAGTAGTTTGAGAATTTGGAGTCCAGGTTTTGCTTGGATCCATTTAATTAAAAAAAAAAAAAAAACCCCAGATCAATTCAAGTAGATATCGCTACTAGAAATGGTACTGAATCCATTTACTTTCAATAATTGGCACAAAAGCTACTGTTGGACCACTTAACTAATGGCATTAATTTTAGTTTGAGATCTATTTCATATCTGGTTAGACTGCAGAAATAGCACTTCGTATCAAGTATTCTACGATGATTTCAGACTAGCTGACTTGATTTTAATTTTTAGCAGTTGAGTATCTGATTATAGGAAAAGAGTATATGTTTCAGATTGCCGGATCAAAATCATTTCAAAATAAAAAAGTTTGCAAGACCAATAGAAGCTAATACAGATAATTAAAAAAAAAAAAAAAGGAAAGAAAAAGCCTTGGTTTCTCTCATTAAGAAGAAATAACAGATAAGGAAGGATAAAAAAATGAACATAGTTGCATGCTAGAATGTTTCTGGAGGAAAAATATGTAGAATGATTTGCATTTAAGAGTACATTGGCTGTTTATATGTCATCATTTGAATTTGTTATTTCAGTACGGATGGTGGTTGAAGGGCAATCTTAAATTAATGCCATGTTGTAGTTGCATATAGAAAAGCTTATGAATTGGTATTCAGGCCTCCTTAATGGATCTAATAATAACTGAGAATAAATACATAGTTGACAATTAAATTAGCTTGACCTAATTTTCATTTTACCAACTGGAAGTATCGTGTCTCATTATTTTTGATCCATCACTCAAGCCGGTGTTCATTTTTCATTTGTTAATTTTTCTGTATATGAATTCCTGTGGACCCTTTTTTTTTTTTTTTTGGCTAAAACAAATTCCTGTGGACTTGTTCTGCAACCAAATTGGTTTTAAATTAGGGACCTTAGAGTAGAAGTCCAAATCAAAATATGGTTGTGATGAAATGGTCTTTTAAACACTTTTTTTTTTTTCAGTATTCAGCTTCAGAGTCTTCTACCATAATGACATGAAAAATGGTATTGCGACGGCGCCTTCCTACCATAATGATGAAACAACTCTTCCGGCATTGTGCTGGATACAGAATAGATTGGGGAAAACTTTTCTTTGCCGGGGCCATAATGACTGTAGCCGGTGTCATGCTGCAAATGTTCACACTGCCTTATCCACTGAGCATGTGGTTCGTCTATCAGCCGGTAACTTCATGGGTTGATTCTTTGAATGGTGAAATGGTGTTGAGTGAGAGAGTCACTGACTCAATGATCACCAATGTTTTTACAAGTTCTCCTGATGAGTTAAGCCTGTCAGTGCCAGCTGAGGAACTAATAGTTACCGAGAGGAAAAAATCTGTATCTAGAAGGAGAAGTAAAGATATTAAAGTAGATACCATGCCTATCGTAACTCCTCCTCCTCCTCCTAGAAGAAGTGTATCTTATCGCTTGCAGGTGCAAATTAAGAACTTTAACTCTTTTTTTGGTTTCATAATGTAGATTTTTTTGTTTTCCCTTGGAAGGATATGTTAATGGAATCTATTTCAATAGTGTGAATTGTTTTTATTGTATATCTCAGAAATTCGTTTTGTCCTTGAAGCCTAATGAGGCACTTGAGTACGCGAAGAAAGAAATCAAGCATGCCCCATTGGCTGCTGATGATCCAGAATTATATGCCCCCTTGTTTCATAATGTTTCCATTTTCAAAAGGTGAATTACTTAACCAATTTTATATACTTACATACCTGTCTAAATTCCATGAACCATTTGTGCCTTATTCTAGAAGTTAAAACAAATATCCTTTCAGGTAAAAATAGGATGTTAGGATGTGTTATGTATAAAAAAGAGTTCAATGTGAGTTTACGAGCCAAGGGAGTTTTCCTTGGTTGTCTAACTTGCATGTATATATATCAGAAACATGACATGATGTCAACAGCTTTAAAGATAACATTAAAAAAATCCTCATGTTCCACAGTTTCTTGTTATTTAATTTCCTCCCATTTAGGATATATATGAAAATTAAGATGGGATTCTTTTAGATACATCTTTATTCTTGTGTTCTTATGGCTCTGAGCCTGCCTATGCATCAAATATTTCTAAAACTATATAGATAGATCTGAGAAACTGTAGTTCAGCGGCCCATAATGAAATTTATTGGTGTGAAATAAACCTTGTGCAATAGGAAAGATAGTTGTGGAATAATTGCTTGTAATACACGGATTTGTATTTATCATAAATGCTGCGTGCATTATTACCATTAATGGAATTGTTTTTATAACATATTGCTTTGCTTGAGAAAGAGATTATGCCCTTGGTAGGATGCCAGGTGAGGGAGAATTTGGACCTACCATCCATGGCGGAATTGTTTGAGGAACTGCCATGTGGTAGAGAATTTTTAAATTCACATTTCAGATGTTACAGGGAGCGGTTTTCTATGTAGTTAATTTCTTTTGGTTGATCCATGAGCGGGTGGTGATAGAAAAAGACTATAGAACACCCAATTTATATATGTTGCATTAAAATTACAAACACATAAAACTCGCATATGATATAAAATGATAGTTACAACAAAGACACACCTGATATGCATACATGATGTTTTTGCCATTTTCCAACGGAAATATTATCTGCAACTGAAAGCCATACCTTTCCTAAATTTAGGAGCTATGAATTGATGGAGATGATACTTAAAGTTTATATTTATCCTGATGGAGCAAGGCCCATTTTTCACCAACCACATCTCCGCGGAATCTATGCTTCTGAAGGGTGGTTTATGAGGCTAATGGAGGGAAACAGGCAGTTTGTCACAAGGGACCCTGAAAACGCTCACTTATTTTATCTGCCATACAGTGCACGCCAACTGGAACTGGCTCTTTATAAACCTGGATCACACAATTTGAAACCGCTATCAATATTCTTAAGGAACTATGTGAATATGATTGCTGCCAAATATCCTTTCTGGAATCGCACACATGGGTCAGATCACTTCCTTGTTGCTTGCCATGACTGGGTACGTTTGATTTTTCTAGTATCAGTTGCTGTCTGTTGTGCTGGTTAATTCCTTTGTTAAATACTTTAATGTACTTGGAATACAGCTGCATGTCAGAGTTTTTCTTTGAAATATTGCTTTATTGTTTAGTCCTTATATAGATATGCAACCAAGGAATGCACCAAAATGTTTCTAGTTTTGATTTATTAGGATTCTGTTAAGTTTTTTGTCCTCCACTTTACAAAGGAATTTCAGTTACACGGTGTAACTGCTTAACAATTCAGATCAAGTATAATGTGTTTACTTTTTTAAACATGTAATATTGCATAGATCAGTGATTCAGTGATGTTGGAGGGTGCTGGCAAAATGATCGAAACGTTTATCAGATCTCCTTTTTTCTGCTGCTTCTTCCAGGTACAGGGAAAACACCACAGGCAGGCTTTTTTCCTACCAATTGGGATTCTCCCTGCACCATCCCCATGGGGATAGTCACTAGGATCTATAACCGCTACTCTACGACAATTTATGTTACCATCTAGTTACTTTAATACTATAGATTGCACTGATAAATAAATTTGATTTGTCAGTAAGTATTTGTATGCGGGGGGCAAGGGGGACGGAGAAAAGAATTTAATTGTAAAAGTCATAAATATCTTTCATTGATTGAAAATATCTGCTTTTGGAGACACCCAGGTCCAAAATATTTTAGGGTACTGGAGTTTGTGTTCCTTAAATACCATGAGCATTTGGCTTAAACAAGACAGTAGTAAACTTCATCTTGGAAGAGCCCTTGCTGAATATTTGTTGTCAATTTCATGTTCTAGTTGCATGTGTGATGCCTTAGACCTTGTTCCTATGACATTTGAACCTGTAGTTGCTTCATGGATCGGGGTTCAGGTGTCATCTCATCCCGTGAATGTGAATGATTCTGATAAACCATTAATGCATAAAAGCATTTGTTAACTACGAAGTTGAGAATAAAACGAATCCTTTACATATAGTTGGTAGATCTTTTTCATATATATATATATATATATTAATTAAATGTTTTGCAGGGCCCTTACACGGTAAATGAGCACAAGGAACTAAGTAAAAACACCATAAAAGCTCTATGCAATGCTGATCTTTCAGAAGGAATATTTGTTCTTGGAAAGGATGTTTCCCTGCCAGAAACTACTATAAGGACTCCCAGGAGGCCTCTTAGAAATGTTGGTGGGAAGAGAGTGTCACAGCGCCCTATCCTCGCTTTTTTTGCTGGTAACATGCATGGCAGAGTACGTCCAACACTACTCAGGCATTGGCGTGACAAAGATGAAGACATGAAAATTTATGGTCCTTTACCTGGTCGAATTGCCCGAAAGAAGTCTTACATTCAACACATGAAATCTAGTAAATATTGTATATGCCCAATGGGATACGAAGTCAACAGCCCCAGGATCATCGAGGCCATATATTACGAGTGCGTCCCAGTGATTATTGCAGACAACTTTGTCCTTCCTCTTAGCGAGGTACTAGATTGGAGTGTGTTTTCGGTGGTTGTGGCTGAGAAAGACATTCCCAACTTGAAGGACATCTTATTAGCCATTCCGTTGAGAAGATATCTTACTATGCAAATCAATGTGAGGATGGTGCAGAAGCATTTTCTTTGGAACCCTAGAACGGTAAGATACGATTTGTTCCACATGATTCTACATTCCATCTGGTCTAACAGGTTAAACCAGATTCAAATCACACAGTCGTAGTAGATAGTCAAGATTAATACATGGTCGAGACCCCAACCATCTGGTTTTGCGCTTACCGACCCGGGTACTCTAACTCGATATATGGATAAATATTTGATGGGACTAACATCGGTGGCTTGAGCTTGAGGAGCCATATTTCAGGTATAACAGCCAGTAGCTCACTTCACTGATTATGCAAATTTGGAAAATATTTCCTATTTCTGTTGTGATCTATTTATTTAAATAAGCTTTTGTATCTAAATTAAAAATAGCTAATCTCTCTCTCATTCCATGCATATTCTTCAGGAGTTTGAAATTGATCAAGTTTTTGGAGTTGTATAGGAAATACGACAGAGGATAATGTGAAGCACGATACTTTTTTTTGTTTTTTTTTTTTGTTTTTATAAAGAACTTGTGTCCTTGTCTACTTCTGTAACTAATCTATTCGTTTCAACGTGTATGATCAATAATTATACGTGCATAAAATTAAACAGCCATCAAGTTGAAAACAATGATTTACAAATTTTTTTTTATGAAAAGAAAATTTTCATCGTCCATGTTGTCGGAGCCACTTCTAAGGTAATTCGAAAGTGCTAACTAAATTGAGTTGCAACAGTGTTTAGACCAAATATGATATTTAAACCAAACCTAAACTGTAGTGCAACCGTTTAAAAATATGATATTTGGCTTGGACCTTAGAAAGTGGTTAGATGCAGTCATAGTCTAATTATAATTTCACCCTTGATAGATGTAAATCTTCTCAGCTCCAAATTCAAAAAAGAAAGTTTGTTCAACATGAGGACAAATAGAATAGTAGTAAGCTTTATTAAAAAGAATTCTGAACAAAAAAACAAAAAAAAAAAAAAAGCTTTATTAAAGAGGGGAAAAAATGATGATGACAAGGTGAAGCATGCCTGCCTGAGCCATCGTTGGCACAATCTTGCTTGGACCACTGTAAAACATTTTCAGTCCTGTCATCCAAAAGCTATTTTATAAGAAAATGCCACTAAGTACACGTTCAGTACTAGCATTTTTTTAGCATTGCATTTAAATGTAATGTAATTTTCCCCCAAATACAAAAACATTTCATTCAAATACCAATCACATCACATTTTAAATCGAACACAATCACTATTTATTATTTCACTTTTTCTATTACTTTTATTAATTACATCATATATTCCCTCTCTCTCATTTTTTTCTTTCTACTTTTATCCATCACATCACATATTTATTATTAAAATACAATTCAAATACTTTTCCTCCAAACACACATTGCATTCAAATGCAATGCTAATACTTTTTCTTCAAATACAAATTGCATTCAATACATTGCATTCAAACGCAATGCAAATGCAATGCGTTCACCAAACGAACCCTAAGTTTATCCAACTGATAATTTTTTTCCCATGCCTGACGATTCAAGCTATATAATTTTTTGAAATTCAAACTCAGGTAAGCCTTTTTTTTCTTTTTTTTTAACCGAAACACCCTCACTTTGTTATCATTAACTTTTCTCTTCATTTTAAGATAGAAACAGGCATACATGGATAAATGCCAACGCTGGGATGGAAAATCAGGAAAACAAAATATGGTATTAAGAAACAAAAAACTCGTACATCTTTCATGCTGCACATATCACGGTTACTTACAAGTTGGCAAAACCAAAACTCCGTCAAAGTTTCTGGATGTGAGAGAGAGAGAGAGTATTCCCTATAAACCTTTCCTTTCCACCCCATTTTTTTGTTTTTCGTTTTCCACTCTATTTACACCCTGCGAAAATGTCCAAAAGCTTTCCTCAACAAACTAAAGACGGCACACAAAAGCAAAACCATAACGATCTTCTTTGATGCTAGGATCCTAAGGTTCACCCTTAGACCATATTTTCTCATTAGCCTCACAACTGCCATACCCAGCATAAGAATCCAAGAACCGAGAGCGCACAAAACTGCTTTCAACGTCTCTGCGGATCCACAAACACTGTCCACATCATCCCTTGAAACCTCTACATAAGACCATGTAGGGCATGCCTGGCCATTCTCTGGCTGAATGATTCCGAGATTCTCATTCAGCCAATCCGACAACCAGACAAAGAGCTTTGCAAGCCATGCAACCTCATCATCGGAGATGGGGCGCTTCATCCAGTCACCCTTGTATTTGACATTCGCCAACACATGACTGCCAACCCTCCTGGGCTTGAATATGTCATCACGGGCCTGCTGATGCTGTTTTGGTTCCAGAGAAAATGAAACCGGCTTCACCATGTGGCCACCAAATAAGCAGCCCACTTGCGCTTTCAATGAATCTATGCACTGAAGATTCTGAACAAGATTGTCACCAGAAATGGCTTGAAACTCAGCTTCTGCTCGCAGTATGAACAACTGTAACAACAAAATCATGAACATCGATCAAGGTCATTGCATGTGTATGATACTGCTATTAGCTCAAATTTACGTATGATTTTAATAAACGGAAGATGGAAGAATAGTCAACTTCAAAACCTGAAGAAGCTGCTGGCCACCATCTTCTCCATCACTAAAGAGACGCAAGTCTTTGTTCCAATTCTCATGCAAGAAAGATCCATCAGCGTCTGTCTCAGACAATCCATCCTCCCAGTCCTAACATATCAATCAATAGATATCTTTAAATTCGTTGGTGATACCTTACGGCAAAATCAAGTGTGCCCTTGTATATCATGAAATACAAGGCGGTATGGGGGACAATGACACCATCGTAAAACAGCTTTAACGATAATCATCATGGAAGGCATTTGACACCAAACTAACCAATATGCCAGAGGTGCAGATTTATTATGCTTCAAGTGACTACCAAATCACATTTTCCAGGGAAAAAACCATGTGAAAAGCTTAAAGAAAGTGGCCATAGGGAGATATTTCAAATACTACATCGCTTCACTAAAAATAGAGAGAAAGTTAAGCATACCTTCAACTGCTCACGGATTGAAGGTACATATCTATACAAGCTATTAAGCATCGGCTTTCCTGTACCAGCTTGTTTTGAATGGAAAACAGAGTCCACCATCTTTATAAGGTCAATTAACTCTTTGGATTGTGTCAATATACTTATAACCTGTAAAGACAATAGACAACTAAAAGATTAGAAGAAACAGATGTTCAAGGTGCTTCAGCCAATGCAGTCAAGTCATAAATCTTGATCCCTTATTATCATAATAATTAGCATAAGAACTTTGTCATGGCTCACTAGTGAAAGCATCAAAATAACAAAATTGCTATTTTAATTACCTAATAAAGTATTTATAACTATATGGAGAACTTAGTAATTTGCTCTCAGGGATCTAAAGAAGATTGTTTTGGCATGAAACCGACAATACGCCACAACTCTTGCTAAACATTCACCATCTCCAAACCATGTGGAATTACAATCATGTTTTTCACAAATTGAGTACGTCTATTCCAAGAACTAGATTCTGTAGGCTGACATGTGACAAGCTGAGATGCAGAAACCACAAGCCCAAAGTCAAACTAAAGATTTAATTCCAAACATTAAATTTCACGCACAGCAACACAAGAAAAGGAGCCAAGTTTAAAACAAGCTGATACCAAATTGCTCCACCCATGGATATCTGCTTAAAGTTTCCATTACCACCAATTTCGTTAATATAAGCGCTTGAATCCAAATCAATGTTATGTGATATAACAATTAGCTAAATGCAATCCTACTCAAGGGGATACATGTTACTAGTTTATAGCATGAAAATATTTTTTATCATCTAAAGCTCTTTAAGAAAACAACACAGAAGACCTAGCGATCGAATTTTTAATGGATGTGTGAATTATTATTTTATGGCACATATATGGCTTCCGAAGGAAAAACTATAGTTCAGAAGCAGACCTTCAGGACCATCTGGACTATAATTTCCACATCAGCATGAAGAAACCTGTGTGCGAACCCAATGAAATGCATAACCAAGGAACTATAGTATAAGTAGTTGGACAACACATAACCCTGCCAAGAAGGTGAATACCCACGATCTTGGGAAGACGAGCCCTCCTTCCTTGCGGCCTTAGTTGACCCATCAATGGTGGCATCAAGATCTAAAAAGTCATCCAAGCTGATCCGCCAAGGCTCAATATAAGAAATCCAAACAGAAAACACATCGGATGCGTTTTTAATGGAAGTGCCCAAGGGGCAAAACAAGAATGTTCTCAATATGAACCTATACAGCGGCCTCTGTATTGTCAAGTTCCAAGACCCAACAGAACGCAAAAATGGTGATGGCACTGTCACATTCCTTGACTTTGAAGCATCAAACGAGCCCGGTGTCCTCCACCTCGGACTCCCATTGCCATATTCAACATTCTCATTTCCATCTGCCTGCATTACAGAACTCAAATTCAAATACTTCACAAACAGCTTCACCACCTCCCCCAGCCCAGCAGTCGGCGGTGGGGTCTCACCCAAAACCGACCTGGATGGAAACGTCACGCCAAAGGACTTGCACAAATCAACCGGCAAGGGCGAAAAGTCATTGTCCACCAACCAAAAATGAATAAACGCATAGACAAGAAACTCAGCCTGCATCATAACCGACGCGTCGTGGCTCGTTGAGTAATGAAGAAGCGAACTCCGATATGGTTGGTGCGAACTCAAATCGCTCACGGGCACAAATGCGCGAAGATACGCATACAGAAGCCTAACATACAGATTACACTCGCTCTTATGCTCCGAATTCCGCCTACTACTACTAGTCGAAAAGGTGGAAATGGAAGTGACCCAATTCTCCAAATTGAACCTCCTATTCCTCTTAACTACCGAATTATTATCGGAATTCTCGTTGTTTCCTTTGCAAACAGGGTAATAAGCGAACCAGAACATGTAATACTCAAACACATTAAGCTGAACTAAATTAACAGAGCCCTTAATCGAATCTTCCTTAACTCTAGCTTTGAAAATAGGGCAAAGATCAGATAGTACCCGAGAATCTTTCCCCGAGGACAGGACGAACCGGGCCCACTCCGGCAACCGCTCGTTCGGAAAGACGTACTTGACAAGGGAGAGGCGATCGACGGCGGAGATTGAGCTCAAGAGGACGCCATCGGGAGCGGGCGAGAGCAAAGCAAAGACCTTGTTGGCCAAATCTGGGTCGTTGGATGCGAGTACGGTGTCGATCCAGCCGTTGGATGACGACGGCGAAGGCGACGGCGATGGAGATGGTGCTGCCGGTGGTGGTGGTGGCGGCGGAGGGGGAGAGGGCGAAACGGCGTCGTCGAAGCCGAAGAGCTTGCAGATGAGGGTTGGGAAGGTGAGCGAGAAGAAGTGGCGGGACTGGTCGGGTGAGTGGGCGTGCAGGAAGGAGTCGATGGAGGCGCAGGCGGAGGAGATCTGGGCGGGGGCGGAGGAGGCGAGGATGACCGCGGCGAGGTCTTGGGATTTGGAGAGGGAATCGACGGCGTAGGCGTGAGGATGCATGGTACGCAAAGGTGGGAGTTACCGCATGGGATCACCGGTTGCAACTTACAAAAGAAGAAGAAAAATGCTAGGTAGGGTTTTGGCCCCTCGTGGTTTTGTACAGAGAGAGAGAGAGAGAGAGAGAGGGAAGAGAGAGAGTTTTAAATGAGAGGAGAGGGCAAATGGCGCTCTTTTAAGTGGGGGAGGAAAAAGCGAGAAGAACGGTGTCATGACACGTGGCGACATCTCGGGAAGTTTCGTGGGGTCCACGTAAGGTGATCCAGTTTTACTGTCGTTTGGTTCATACGGCGGGAAAAAGAAGCCCCTGGACATTTCTAATACGTGGACGTTACAGCCATGTTTGGAACGCTGGTTTTATGTGCAAGTTAGGGGGCGCTTGGGACATTTCATATCAGTTTTTTTCCCCCCTTTTTTTACACTTGAAAATAGGGTTTCAAACTATACGGGCACTTTTTTCCTAAACAAAAAAAAAAAAAAAAAAAAAAACCCTACAGGAACTTTATGACCGTTGTTATGTTATATTCATAACTTCATGGCTGATAAAAATGAGTCTTGCTGATAAATTGTAGATAAGAAGATTTGAAATATGATACGGCAATGTGTTTAAATACGGATATACCTTACGTGGTATTTTAATATTATACTCTATAGACAATAACTAGTAGTTAAATTGTATTGGTATCCCATCATTTTGCACCTTCCTTAGCGTAAAAAGAGCAGCCTGGCCATTGATTATGTTGATGGGGTCACAAAACCTCTTGATAAGGGTGTTAAGGACTTTATAATTAAGTAATAGAGCGTTTGTTTCCAGTATTGCGTTCATATTACGTTTAAACGCAATGTAATTTTTATTCAAACAAAAAAGTTTTACGTTTAATTACAATACTTTTCTATAATACCTTAAATACATTTATTATTTTAGAATATTTTTAAAATAAATTTTTTAAAATCCATTCACATTATATTCTCTCTTTATCTCACTTTTTCATCTATTTTTATCAATCACATCAACCTTTCAATTTTAAAATACAATTCAAATATTTTTTATTTAAACATACATTACAAATGCAAATTATCTTTCATCTAAATATAAAATATATTTAATATATTATATTTAAATATAATTAAAATATAATACGTTTACTTAACTCCCCATTTTTAATAACAACAGGAATAATTGAGTAAACGTAACTTATGATCTTGTCTGACAGTCCAAGTTACAATTTCACTAATTGAAATGAAGGCCCCCAAAACTGGGTGGGTCTGGCCTTGAATTCATCTGTTCTTACAAGTAAAATGAAGGCCCAAAAACACCAGTTGGGCATGGTCCAGACTTCACCACGTCTTTGCAAAAACAAAAAGAGAAAGTTGTGAAATAGCCCTTTAGTGCATAGGTATAAACTTTTTATCTCATATTTCAAATTTTTTATTCAAAAATCACTTTTTATTTGATATTATAAGAGGATATAAATTTGAACATGAGAATATATTCTAGAAATATGCTTTTTTGGAGAATTCCTCAAAAAATCCTAAACAAATATTATAGTAGATAACAAGAGGAAATTATGGAAATACCCATATATTTGACATATTTAAAATTTTTACCCCACTTAATTATTAATTTCAATTTTATTTCCCATTGATCACTTTTTATTTAATATTGTAAGAGGGAAAAAAAATCCTAAAGCTATTACAGACAGAACAATATTTCAGATATGTGTTCTTTTTCAAGCATTCTTAAAAAAAATAAATAAATAAGAACAAATTAAAAGGAAGTAAATAACCAGGTTTTAAAATATTAAAAATAAATAAAATATTTATCAGATAAATATTTATTTATCTAGTACATTCATTTCATATTTTTCTTAAAGAAGACGAATTATATTCATATTAAACAGAAATATTTTTAAAATATACTATTTGCTTCAATTATTTATTGTAAAAATAATATTTAATTCTCCTGCCCAAATAAAAATGCCGACGAGACTATGTAAACTAATAATTTTATTATTAATATTATTAGTTCAATATCTCAATTTTGAGGTAGGTGCGAAATTTCAACTATATTTACAATCACAATATTTTACAGATATAAGTTATTTTAAAACGATTTATGTCACTCGTAGAGGTGGGTTTACCATCTTTCATTGTATATACATATAGGAATGGATGAGCGGTAAGCAAAAAATTTTGCTGAATTCAACTTGGTAAATATCAAAACAAAATTAGTACAAACTTATATGCAAACATGAATCTGGTTTCTAACATATATTAGCAATGCTCATATGCAAATGTGAAACGTTTAATGTGTTTGTCCATGCGTTTTCTAGAGGAGATCTAAGGGCTTGTATAGAGAGTGAATTCCAATTCATCTCTTATAAATTGTAACAATATATTTTTTTTGTTTTATTTTCTAACTTTTACTACTAATTTTTATTATTTTAATTCTTTCTAATCTCTCAAATAAAGATTCTAATTCTCCTCTTATACAAGTCCAAATAAGATATTTGGGGTGGTAATTGATAGAACTCTATTGGAACCATCAACGGGATGGAAACAAAAGATTCATGATCTTAGGTTCTAGATTCAAAACTTGAGAATTTTTTTTTTTCACAAAATAATAATAACAAAATGAAAACGAAGGGTGATTGGGATGGGCATGTTTGATGGGTTGAAGATAAATGTGAGTCACGCTAGAAGAGTAGTAAGCGGTGCTATCACCTTTTGGCATGCCAAATGAAAATTCCTTGTTTGCACATGTAAGATGGTCCAAACTTTGATCCTAAAGGGGTAGGGGTATGGTCCATACTTCCACCAAAATGAAATGAATTTACTCGTATTGATTGTCAAGTTTCGTATGTTTTCAAAATCCTTATGTTTCAACTATATGCACTCTTTTGGGATAAATAAAAATGATGATGAAATGGCTCTTTTTGCTCATATCATAAAAAAAGTTTACGCGTGTTAAGTCATTTACTGTTGAAAGTGATAACCTTAAGAAACCCCACAGTAAAACGTTTACTATACTCCATTAAACATGTGCTCGTCTCTAGAAAAAAATTGTGAACTTGTGAGATCATAAGGTCATGTTTGTTGCCTAGGATAGGAATTGTGATTGGAACGTAAAATCTCAATCTCATGTTTGGTGCTTTTAATACACCGATCACATGTAACTTATAATCGCTTGAGGAAAATAATTGCTAGTAGTTTTGCAAATTTACAATTTCTTATGTTTTTTTTTTTTGTGAGCTTTTTACAAAACTCGATATTTTATTTGTAATTCGAGTGTTTCTGATTATTTGATAATATAATCAAAATCATATTAAAATTTACAAAATATATTTTAAATTGACAAAAATCCAATAAAAGATATGGCTTTTAAAAAATTTTATATAGTATAGGAGGTTTTTTTTTTATTATTATTTTCTATGAAGAACTATTTTTCAGTGACGAAGTGTGAAACGTCGGACCTAGTTAGCTAACTTGTCTTCCAAGTTTTGTCTCCTTGGCGGTCCTTAATTTCTCTTCCTTATTAATCCCTTTTCCAGTTTGGTTGTGTGTGTGTGTGTCTATAATATATGTATATTTATATTTATATTTATATATTCGCAAGTTTTCCCCACCAAGTAATCATATTTCCATTCCTTTTGTCTTTTCTTTGGAGACAACCAATTAGTCATATTTCCATCCTTTCGTCTTTTCTTTGGAGACAAATATGTTGAATAAACTAGTTATACCCCTAACCGTTGTGATAAGTATCAAAACATAGTTAAATACGATATCCACCTCAAACAGCAAAAGCTAATAACCCTGCTAATCTAACGTTTCTTGTGTCACTGTTAATGCATCACTAGATTTGGAATGTTTGGGACATTTCCTAACTTGGCTGCTATTGTAAATCTATTCTTCGTTGTATATATCTAGCAACCATTATTAAATATACAATATTATCTTTGCTTCAACTTTTTCTTTGATATTATATTAAATATATATAAGATTATATTTACTTCAACTTGTTCTTTCTTTAATTGTATCCTCTAACCTTTTCTTCTCAAATATGTCACATAATTCTAGAAGATAGGAGTCTTTTAGAGTGGCTATAGCTAGTAGCTACCTTCATGGAATATTGTTTCTTTTTCCTTCAAATCACTAACAACTCTTGTTCATCAATTGTGGCCAACAAGACAATTTATTATTAATTATCAATTAATGCCGAATTAGATTAATTCAAGATTATTATATTTTTTGTGCTCAAATTCAAGATTATTATATTGTGTACATGCTGTTCTTCACATTGTGTAAGCAACATGAACACTACTTAATTACTATTTAATTAAGTTCTAACATGCAGTACTAGAGACTCATTAAAAAGAACACGTAATAGATCTAAATATGGGTATTTACAAGGTATACTTCTAGGTCGGTTTGAATTTTAGATAATAAAATGATAGATATTCATTTTCTTGCATAGGGCATAGCAGGATAAAAAAAGTCAAAAATGTATTTGTACCAAGTTTTGACTTTCATAAATTAGTGAAGCTAGTACCTACTCTCTGAGGTTAGCTCGGAAAATAGGAGGGAAGAGGCATAGATGGAAGTTTTGAGGTTCAAATTATTTAAGAATGTTTTCATTTAAAAAAAAAAAAGTGAATATCATATGTTTCATATGTTAACAAAAAACTGAATGAAGTTAGTACCTAAACACATAATAAACCTTTGTTTCGTTAGTAAAAATTATATTTCATATAGATTCACATGCAAAACATATTTTTCAAATTAATCATGTGCATATTATGTTTTTTGGAATATTGCATATTACGTTGAAAAAGCCTCCTACCGGTTGAATTGTAGAAAAGCCATGTGCATTGCTGACAGCCATTTCAATGATTTTTGGTATAGTCTTGACTTTTGAGGTGGGTTTACCATATTGAATATACATATATGCCTCTTATACTGGCGCAAAATTGTTCATAAATTGTCCTTTTGTTAAATTTAATTGTGCTTATTCAAATGAAGTTGAAAAACGTTTTTTTTTTCTTTTTCATTTTACGAGAAAGCTGATGAAGCGTAAAACTATAATCAAACCTTTTCTTTTGGTACGTTAAAAAACGGAATCTTTATTCCCATACAAATACTACATGTTAGCGATAACTTTCTATAATAAAAAATCTGCCCAACTAGACGGGATTGATCCCGTCATGTTTATACATAGGACAACTCTATTTAATCCGAGAATAAATAAACATACTCCTAATATATATATCTATGTAAGTATTTGCGTGTTGGGTGTGAAGATATGACGTGTTTATTATGTGTTCTATCTTCTTTGAATGGGAAGGGGGGGGGGGGGGAAGAGAGAGGAGAAATGTGGGGGGTGGCTAGGGAAAAAGAAAAACTAATGTTAATCATGCTATAATAATAATATTAAATGACTTTTCCGCATGCCAAATGAAATTTTCTCTTTTTTGATGGACCAAAATTTAGATCCCACTACTAGTGGTGATGATGGTATGATGACAAAAAAAGCTTATTTAAAAGATTATATGTTGCATGTTAGTTCTTGAAATCTGAGATTTATTAACTGTAAATACCTAAAATTAAGTTTCTTATCAGCCCACTAGTGTGATCAGTGGGCTCATCTAATGACCACTGTGATAGAAACGTGAGAACACCACTAATTCTCAATTTTATTCACCAAAAAAAAAAAGTCCCATAAGTTAGTGGCCGTGGACCAATTCCTTTGTACCAAAATGAAATAAATTGCTATCATGTGGGCTTTGTGAATTATCAAAGTTCATTTCTTTAACTCCTTTAGCATGGAAAGATACTACAATTACAAATTCTACTCTAATTGTGTGTATGAATAATAATATTGTTTTTTATACTAAATTTTGGTTATTAATTAAAGTCATAATTAAGAATATTTTTTGGTTAATAATTAAAGTTAAAAGTAATTAACTTGTTCAAAAAATACGTAGTTAATAATATGTTCGTTTTTTTTTCTTTTTCTGGATAAATCTTAAGAGTCCTCCATTAGGAACATTAAGAAGCTACAAGGGAGAAACGAAAGGCCGTTGATAGAATGAAGCAAAAAAAAAAACAAACAAATTATGGAAATCATTGAGTGTGATGGCCTAGCTTTAATGGATTGCCGTGATTGTAGTCAAAAGTTTAACTGATAAGTAGCTCTCCTAGTAGTTTTCAATGTAAAACGTTGTTTTTTTTTACCAATCTAATACTTGATGGAAAGTGCCCGAGATCACTCTCCCATATATCATTACTATCAACATATTCAATAGAATTCGGATGACGTACTCTTTATTAAGTTATTAAGGAGTATGACCTACTATAGAAACCTTTTAATGAATATTTTTATCGACATCTAAGAGACTGTATTGATAATGTCCAAGAAGATACATTAATGCTAATTTCTCCCGTTCCAAACTAAAAAAAAAAAAAAAACTATGGAAAAGAACTAAAGTCCGGTACCAAATGTCAAAATGAAAAAAATTTAAGCTAGCACTTATACTTATGCATATCTTGTATTTAACTAATTAAAAATTGACATTTTCTTTTAACAAAGAAGTTAATTGCACCCTTTAAATTTTATAAATGGTTTATGTTGAGATTGTCAATAGATGTCAACTTTTGAAGTAAACAAGTTATGATATTTATTATCTTTTTTTACAGTAATCTTTTAAAGAAAATAAAAAAGTTAAATTACGTACCGTTCGTAACAAACGTATTGGTGAAAAAGCACTAGCATGCTTTTTTATTTTCCATTTTTTTCTTTTAGCTCAGAAGACTGAAATACAGCTAGTCCACTTGTATATGGTCCAAAAGAGAAGAGAAAAAAAAGGGGGGGGGACAAATTACCCTCTCTCCAACAAAAGAAAAGAAGAAGAGAAAATTAACCAAAATAGTTAAGCTTACAAAATCGTGCCTATATAAAATAGAAATATGCATTTCTGATGGCATCTAGAGGCTCGATGGAGTTAATTATGTTTGGATAACTCTCTCTTTGTATCATACAAATATACAATTATTCAGCCTAAAAAAAAAAGAAAATTACAAATATACCACTATTTAGCAAGTTACAATTAATGTACAAGTACTTTTTCACACACCAGTGAACAAGGAATAATACCACGTTTGGGACAAGCTTTTTTTTAGCATTATATTTAAATGCAATGTAATTTTCCCCTAAATACAAAAACATTTCATTCAAATACCAATTACATCACATTTTAAATCCAATACAATTACTATTTATTATTTCACTTTTTCTATTATTTTTATTAATTACATCATATATTCCCTTTCCCTCCTTTTTTTCTTTCTACTTTTATCCATCATATCACATATTTATTATTAAAATACAATTCAAATATTTTTTCCCCAAACACATATTGCATTCAAATGCAATACTAATGCTTTTCCTCTAAATACAAATTACATTTAATGCATTGCATTCAAACGCAATGCAAATACAATACGTTCACCAAACGAACCCTAAGTTTTTATTAGACTTCTCTTTTCATTCTCATAGGTTTGAATTTCATAATCCCATGTCTACTCCAATTTACTATTGAAGTATGGAAAAACTATAAGAGTGTTTAGGAATATGTTTGGAGACATTATTTTTGAATTGAAAAAAAATTATTTTGAAAAATGTGTTTAAGAGAAAAAATTATTTGGGATGAAAAAATAAAAAAAATATTAATATGAATATTGTTCCGTTTCTCTCGAAATTCTATGTAATTTAAAAAAATTATCTTATTTGAACTTATATACACGAAGTTATAAACTTTTAAAATTTGGAGTTTACTATAGCGTTTTGGAGATATAAATAGTAAAAATGATGAAATTTTGAAAAAAAAAAATTTAGTTTTGAATGTCTTCAAAATATGCTTTAAATATGTCCTATATAAATAATAATAGATTTAGTTGGGTATTAAGAGAAATAAATTAAAAATTTACCGATCTTTATTATGCCTGCAAAAAAAAAATGTTTTCTACTTGAGAAACTAGTTTAAAATTCGTCGTTCTCTACTGTACTTCGGAAAAAAAAATTTTACCCATTAAGACGGACCTATTAAAATAATAAAAAGGTCACCACATGAGTTTTTTTTTAAGAAAAAATTTCACTTTCAAGACTTGCATAGTTGCTCGGAGTCATGAAGATGACGGCTTTGAATTTGACATCCTCCGTTTCTTTGTTTGTTTGTGTGTTTTTATTTTATTTTTAATAAAGTATAAGGTTAAGATTCTTATCTATTAAAAAAATAATAAAAATATCCTCAAATTATAAATATAGTTTTTATCAAATTCTTCACTTCTCACTTGTTGAGTTACTATTAGAGAAAAATAATTCAAAAAATTACCAATATGTAACTTTTTTCTGTTTTTCTGCCTCGTAAGATGTATTGGACCACTTACTTTCATAGACGATTGAACTTGGACTCTTCTTATGCTATTGTAGTAAGGCAAAACCATTTGAATAGACAGAGAAACATGATCAATCTTTCCTATAGCATAAAAGGGAAATCTAGTTCTTGCTGTAAAAGAGGGAAACTCGTATACGGCATTAATGTGTACTTGCCGTACTAGGGTTTCGGATGTAGCCTAAGCTAGACTTCTCTTTGTAATAGACACGATGAAAAGAGGATTGTTTTGGACTCTCCTTGGAGAAGAACTATAGTTATGATGGCATTACAATAAGGGATAATCGTTTAATAAGGCCTTTTTTTTTTTCTATATGTCAAAAGTTAGATTGCTTGTGTTTATATTTAATAATTTGAAATAGTGAAATTATATGATTGACTTACATAGATGTTTAAGGATAATTTATAAGAGTGTGAACTAATAATAATAATCCTCTTTTTGTTCTATGTATAATCTTAATATTAATTTCTCAAATTAAGTGATGTTAGATAATAATAGATAATAACATGAGGACATTGACAATCATCTCCATCTCTTTAGCTCTCTAGATAAGAACACTTGTCATAATTAGTGTACTTTTTTTTTTTTGGTTATAGCAAAAGAAAAATAGTTTTTTTTTTCTTTTTTACTAAAAGGTGGTTGGGGTATAATTTAATAATAATATTAAATTTAACTTTATCAAAAAGTGTAGAGAATTTCCATAAGGTAAACGTTGGTTTTTTTGAGATAAATTTGACATATAAATCACCCTTAACATCACTCTATATAGCCATATATGAGATTTTTATATCATACTTCTCGTTCAATTTTTTTGAAGACATCTAGTTAGAGGTGCGAGACAACTCTCTTTAAGGAACTCAATAAATTGGCCTCGTAACTTTAAGAGAAGGGTGCCTCCTCACAATGATTAGGTCAAGGCGACGTTTTACTGAAAATACAGGTTTCTGCGAATATAAAAAAACCGTATTTATTATGCAGACCACTATCTAATGAATTTTATAGTTCTATCATTTCGTAATATAAATAAAATAAAAAAGAAAAAGGTATTATAATGAAATTTTAAACACAACATAAAAGAGGGAATATGGTCAATCATATCCCCACTCTAAAGTTCAAAAAAAAAAAAAAAAGGAAGCTGGTTGGAAATTTTTTGTTCTTTACTTGGCTGAGAAAATTTATTTTTCTTTTATTTTTTCCTGTAGAGGTTGGGAGAATTTCCTTGTACTTTGTATGCAATTATTTCATGCTTGCCCTTCAAGGTTTAGCATTTTTTTCTCTTTTTTCTTTGTCCTTCACGGTCCTTCCCTTCTTCTCTTTTATCACTCCTTTCCCTGCACTTCTAATCATCTTGGACAAGTACTTTTGTTTTCTTCCCTTTGTTTTCTTCTTTAGAAACAAGAAATTAAGAATCAAATTATTATCTTCTCACAGGTCATGAACATAATTAAATATAAAATCTATCTCAAATAAACAAGAAAGAAATCTTGATAAATAGCTTTTGTATCAGTGTCTGTAAAAATTAGTACAGTTAATGCGTCAGCGATTTTTGGAATGTTCGAACATGAATTTGAGCTAAGAAGCTAGCTATATATGAAATTTCCCATTTTTTAAATGGTATATTTAATTTCATAATTATCATAACATAAAATATATCATAAATATAGGTATATGATAATTTCAAAATTCATCTGATCTTTCTTTGATGATGAGTTTTATTTATTTATTTATTTATTTTTGTATATATTATTCGTACTCATGTAGAATATATTTTTTTTATGGACTAACGTGGAATAACAATAGTTTGAAAGACGTCTAGACTCTAGTGTGGAACAATTAGTCCGCGCATATAGTCAATTTTTAATTGGTAAAATAGGCTACATTAATATATTTTTTTCCTCCTCTTTTTGAAGTATATTCTGAATATCTTATTTACAAGAGGAAACAAGAAAATGCCTAATTAAAAATGTCATTTTTTGATGTGGGTCTTTCTAGTGGCCCTACTGGAGCTCCTATACAATGTCCAGCTATTTATTCTGGCTGCATCGATTTCTCCTGGAGACTAGAAATGTCTCTCAAACTTTTACTTTATTACTCTCAAGGAAGTCAAAAAAGTTAAATGAATGTATTGCACTCGCAATTAAGAGTCATGCTCATCAATAAACGATGAAAATGAAATCTGGCCGTGAAGAGATGGAAGTAGAAACTTGTCAATTCAATATATTCCTTCAACAAAACAAAGGGGAGAAAACCACTAAATTGCTTCACCCAAAAGGATAAAGAAAAATGTTGGCTATATGCCCTTTTTTTATAAGGAAAAAAAACGTGATAACGTTTCGTTTACTTAATAAGTAAATCCACTAGTTATATTAACACAAAAAATCTAATCTTATATGTTTATAACCAACAGATCTCAAACTTTAAAATAAAAATCACATGATTTTTGTTATTAAAAGTTAAACTCATACATGTACAATAGTTTGAATTTGAATATTAATAAAAGTTAAGGTTTTAAATAAACTTTGTTTATTATCTTCCCACCATCACTGCGGTATGGTATGTTGGCTGTATGGCTTACACTATACAAAGTAAGTCTCTTTTTATCAATTTTTATCAAAAGAAAAAATATACAAAAAAAAAAAGGAAGATTAAAGAATATAGTACGGTTTTTTTTTTAATGAAGAAAATGTTCAAGAGAAGGATGCAAAAAAAAAAAAGAATTATTTTAACATTACCATTTTTTTTAAGACCGCGTTTGCGGTTATTGCTTTTAATATTAATTAAATCGGTTTATTCTTTGTGAAATATAATATTGCAATAGGCCGTAATATAGGCTTGTTATTGTGTGATTTTGAACGAGCCCGTGGTAATTCAACTACTACTTTTTTCTCGAGAAAATTATAAGGCCATTTTCATGTTCGTGAAAAGCTAAATAGAATAAGTTAGAAATATAATCTAGTGATAATTAGATATTTGATTTTATCTATATTTTAAAATTTGAATTCTCCACTTTTAATTAAAAAAAAAGGTAATATAGAAACCGGGTTATTTCAAAGAAGAGGTTGTTAAATGTCACAACCTAATTATGAGTATGATACGCTGATTTTACTTGAGAAGAAGAGAAGATCATCATAACTTAATTTTCTTTTGTTTGATCTTTTGTCTTTTGTGGGAACGAAAAGCACAAAAGGTAAAATATATATAATCAATACTATATGTGAATAATCATCTAGAGAATCGACCTCTCATAAGGCATATTCACTATATAGAAATTTTTTTTTAACTCAAAAATATATAGATTCAAATTTTGTATTTTGTAATAAAGTTATATATAAAATCAGTATTAGATTATATATGTAATCATCATTATGCGGTTTCACTTTTGCTTGAATCTTTTTTTATCAAGGGAATCGTTCTCTAACCTTCCTCTTGGAAAAAACATGATGGAACGTGTGTGCGTATATATTAGAATATTTGCATAAAAAGAATGTAATGGTCTAAATCATTAGCGACAAAGCATTACACCTTGTTTCCAACTCATAAAAGAAGAGCTTAATTCACTTAATTATTATATATCTTCTGTTCACTTCTCTTTTTTAACTATATGCTGACCATTATTTTTTTTTTTTTGGTGGGGGGGTGGGTTTTTTTAATATAATAATTAGGTCTCTCTCTCTCCATATTACATATTTGATCAAAACAAACAATATTGGAAAAATAAATATCAATATCATATCATAATTTCCATCTTTTATACTGTTCACCAATAATAGTTGTCAATAAGGACAAATAAACAATAATTCCTTCCCTTAAAGATAATTATATACATGATGATCATCACCAAGAAAATGTTTATGAAAAATACCAAATCTATATAATTCATTGCACAATAGGAAAATGACGTTGATATTATGTGCACGTACTATACCCGCGTTTCCATTTGTTGTTGCTATCAAACCTAGTTATCCATATATTGCTAATTAGGTATTCTTTCAATTCACATTTCACTAATTTTTTTTCCCCACCTAATTTTGAAAAGGTCCAAATTCTTATCCATGCAAAACAAAAAATAATCGGCTCGATTCATTCTCCCAATAGCATTGTCTCCACATAGGATTCTCCTCTATGATCAATCAATATTCTACACTAGCAGTCAGTTTATATATTTAAATAATTGTTAATCTTTAATTTATTAATTAGTCTACAAATACATACATATATATGTGTGTGTATTGGACTTATCTTGTTTTGATGATCTACAGTTCATTCTGTACTTAGCACACAAAATGTTGTGTATCAACAAACAATTGGCTGTAATATCAATATCCCAAGAAAAAATTACTAAGAAGAGTCTTTTTTTCCCTGAAAATAATATAATTAATGGAGACTTCTTTCTACATTTTTAATGTGCATATATGTAATTGTTTTACTTTGTTTTTTTCTTCAGATCACCATCAATATTGTTGAAACTTGAAAGCAACACCATCAATGTTGCACTGTTTCAACATTCAACAACATATATGGGTACTCCTTGAATTTTCATGCATATCCCAACATTCAATTACACAAAATTAATCTTATCTCAACAAAAGTGAAATGTTAAAATATAAAGGAGTTACTTCAATCGACTTAATACAGATAATTCCGACTTATGATGCCAATATATTGCAATCATAAAAGCTTTCAACATTTTTAGTTAATATTCTTTCTTTTCGTGGAACATTTTTGCATTAATTTAGCTCCACTAGGAAAAAAAAAAAAAGATATTAACAAACTTACATGTTTCTCGTTGCATCGTAAATCTGAAATGGGTGTTTATATTACACAAGTATTAATGATATATTTAGGCTAGGGCTCCTTTGGAGAGGCATTGAAGATAGAGTTTTAAAAATATTTTGGATTGGAGATGAGTCGAGCTTTAAAAATATGAGTTTGGTTAAAAAAATAAACTGTTTAAAGTTAAAAATATAAAAATCTTATTTTTTTTAATTTTATATAATTAAAAAAACAGCTCATTTAGATTTGAAATAATAAAATTACATAATTTTAAAATTTGAGTTTATTATAGATATTTAGATATGTAAACAGTAAAAAAATAATTTTGAATTAAAAAAAAGATAAAAAAAATAATTTTGAAAATGTGTTTGGAGAACCTTGCACAAACATCCCTTAATAAAAGAGAGAGTAATAGTTCTCTTCATTTTTCTATTATTAATTTACTTATCTTTTTCTTGTATTTTTCAACCATTATTACTATATCTGTCTCTCAAATAATTATTTATATATAGATGTCGATATAAAGTCAGTTAATTGTACTACTTTTTCTTATCTATTAAGAGGGCTCTATTAATCCAATTATAATTGATCAAGTACTCCTCCGCATAGGGTGTGAAACCGAAGAGGAGATGTCGACTTGGTGGCCAGACGTCATTTGGCTCCACCGCATCAAATACTCAGTGGAAAAAAAGTTCCATGGTACGACATCAATAATGTCGTAGATGTATATATGTAAAATATACATGTTCTTACGTAATAAATCGTCATATAAGTCCCACATTGTCATAAGATTACAGTTCTGCCACATAAATACATTTTCACCTAATTTTTTTTATCAATCATAAACCATCGGTTGTGATTACACAACGGTGAGGGTGTTTTATTTTAAAATTTTTACTTTGTCAAAGGTTCGAGTCATGTTAAATGTAAATATGAGACTTTGGAATTCATAATTGTGTTATATGATTCTAATCTTTAAATAGACAAAACATCCTGATCACTATGCCACCACTACCGGTAGTTAATATTAATTTTTTTTCCTATGAACTATACATGTATATTTAAAAGAAAAAAAGAAAAAGAAAAAAGACAGTAGCTTTATTCTCTTGGCAAAGAAAAAAAATTACAAAAGAAAAATGTTCGTCAGATCTGGTTACCTTTAGTTAATTAGTCAAGAAGCTAAAGATATTTCCATATACATCACCACATTGACTCGAAAAGAGGAGTGAGATTAAAAAAAAAACAAGGAAAAAGAAAATAAAGCTACTAAAATTGTGAATTCTTTTTCATATTGGGCATCAGATTTGATGATATAGAGTACCTTTCAAACATTTAAACTAATAATAACTTGAAATATACAACAACAACAATAAAAATAACAAATAAACAAATAAAAACAACAACAATAATAATAAGTTGGTAGGAATGAGGAGGACCGTCATGCAATTGCTGCTATATGTCATTACATGCGCCTATTTGCTGAATTTGGGTAGTTCCACTTTTGCTCTCACATGGGTTGAAGTAATCCATCTGATTATCTAATTTAAATAGATTTTCTGCTTTCGAAACTCGAATCAAACATTATATATTTTCTCCCTCAAATATTAATTCTTTTCAAACTCTCAGTTCCAATTAAATTTAAAGTCGTGTGCCAAATAAAACTTAATGTTCAATTGATGACATGAAAAAAAAAAAAAAGAAAAGAAAAGGAAAAAAAAAGGAAGAGAAAGGGATTTTTTTAATTCAATATCTACACACAAATTCTGAACTTCATCAATTACAATACTTAAACAAAAACAAAAAACATTGACTCGTTACGCCTCAAGTCTTTTATGTTTTTATTTTTCTCCTGAGAAGGAAAAAAAAAGTAACAAATAAATAAAACAACAAAAACAAAATTTTGACCTTAATTTGCATCGCCATAATTAGTCTTAAAAAAAACACTAGTTATAATAAAGAGAGTAACAATTGTATTCAGGCAAACAATAATATCCCAGATCAATTAGCCTGAGATCAGCATAATTAGTACCATCTTCAATCTGATAATCATCTTCATTAGTACTACTAATTACCGGCCAACTATAAGGCGGCGACTTCGTCGTATAAGCACTAAAATCATCCATGATTTGACGCTTACAAACGTCCATTAGCATAAGATCAGGCAGGTCGAAAAACGTGTCGTCGTTTTCCTCCGGCACGACGTCGATTTCTTGCGCAAATTGGCGAGGATGACGGCAATCGTCGGCGTTATTCGTCTCAGAAGACGACGAGAACGAGGAGGAAGAGGACGAGGACGAGAAGGACGTTGTACTGGTACGGGTAGTACCCGTACTAGTGCTAGTAGAAATTGTAATACAGGCATGAGCAGCTTTGGCGGCGGCGATTTGGATGTCTTTAGGGGAGGAGCTGGCGGGGCGGGGAAGCTCCGGGGCGAGTTCGGGGAAATTGAGGATGGCGGAGCGGCCCTTAATGGTGAGCGCCGCCACGTCGTGGGCCCGGGCAGCCATTTCCGGGGTGGGGAAGGTTCCAAGCCAGATTCTGGACTTCTTCCTCGGCTCTCTGATCTCCGACACCCACTTTCCCCATTGTCTCATTCTCACTCCACGAAACGTCGTCGGGTGTTTCCCATCGGTATTATTCAATCCACTCGTCGGCGGCGTCCCGATGATCATACTAGTATCTGACTCGGAGCCGCCGAGAAGACTAGTACCGTCATTCTTTGCGTTGTGGTGATTGTTATTGTCCGGCTCAGTTCGTCTTTTCTTGGAGGTGTTTTTTGGAGGAGATGAGGAAGAACTGGAAGAGGAAGAGCTTGTGTCCCAATCTGTATTGGGAAGTAGTGTTGGGTCTTTCATGGCGGAAGGTAGAGAGAAGAGGGTGGTTTTTTTTTTAATTTAATTTTTTTTAAATTTTTGGTAGTAGTAGAAGAAGTGTGGTAGCTGGACAGAAGCTTGAAATTAGGGGTAGTAATGCTTCTTATATATACTTCTTTTCGTGTGCGAGAATATATGTCATTGCTAGGTTTTATACTATATTATTTTATATTATATATATTTATAATATACAAACATACAAATTAGTTTGATAGAAGTGTTCAAAGTAACCCATAAAAAATATGTAATAATTAATAATTTAGGACAATTAAATTTCTTTTTTTTATATCAATTAAATTATTCCTGGTGGAATATATTATATGAAATAAATATCATGTTATTTTATATCACTGGGGAAGAATGGTCCTTTCTTAGGGTGAATAAAAAATCCGATCATCCAATAAATTTATTTAATCTACCCAATCTAATTTCAATTAGGTAGGTTAATTTGTTATATTTAGTTAATTGGGTGAGTAAAAAAAATTTTCAACCCACCCAATAAAGATTGAATGGGTTGAAAAATTTTCAAAAACTCACCTAACTCATCCAATATTCACTCACTTACTATTTTTTTCTTTTTTACTAAATAATATTCACCCTTAAGTGTTGTTTAGATTATTTGAATATATAAAATACATTACTTGATGTTAAATATGGATGCAATTTTTAGTAATTTTGTAAAAAATACTACTAATTACTTTAGTATCCTTATACTTTTTGATAATTCTTATAACTTATATTTATTTTATATTTGACCATTAATGAGATTATATTAGAAATTTTTTTCTTTGTACAAAGTCTATGATAGAATTTATTTTAAAAACTATATCATGAGTTTAATTTCTTTTTTTTCCCCTTAAATTTTTCATTTGTTATTGGATTTTTAGTATCATTTATTATTTTTTTAATAAAATACACAACTTACCCAACCTAACCTAACCTTAATTGGATAGGTTGGTTTTTTATATTAAGTTGATTGGGTGTGTAAAAAAAATTGTTAACTCATCCAATATTTATTGGGTGGATTGAAAATTTACAAAAACCCATCCAATCCACCCGATATTTACCTTTAATCCTTCTTTACCTTTAATCCTTCCTAAAGACGGACGGTTGTCAAAGCCTATATGTTTATGGGGGTTCAACTATAATGTGCATTTAAACATCTGATCTTATTTTGTGGTTTGCTAAAGAAATACGTATATTATTAGTGCGCTTTAATCAAGTCGTTGAATTGTAATGTAAAATAATTTCACCATATAAGTTTTATTGATTGTTTGTTTTGGCAGATTTTAAAATTTTATTTCATATAAAACAGTATGTGAATCTACCAAAACCTAACGAGAACTAGTAAAAAAATTTGTATTTTTTTTTTTTAAAGTATGGTGGCGGCATTGTCTTTTTCAGGATTTTCTTTGGGGAGGGTGGGTGAGTGGAAGCATCTAATATCTATAAATACATATATATATATATACACATATATAGATTGGCTATTCTTTTAACACTTATGAGTTATTCTTTTAACTCTAAATGCCCCATTTGAGTTGTTTTATTGGCAATTCCACAACCAAACGTACCGATATATTTTTTATAAGTTGTCTGGGCCATCAATTTCATACTTCATTGCTAAAACAAAAAATTATGACATAATTTTTTTTTTTGGTAAAAAATATTTATGTTATATTTTTTATGTCATGAGTTTCACGTGGAATAAAGCAGGTTTGGGGTGCTTTGTGAAGCTTTTGCCATCGTGATCTGGCATTAAAACATTTAAGGGTACGTGGCGACATTGCTTGCTACTCATTATTACCATTATTGAAATTAATCATCTCGAATTGGGTATGTTTAATATCAAATATATATTACAAAAATTATGATAAGAATTGTAATTTTTTTACATGTTGATTCTATTATTTTGGTAGTTAAATCAATATTTCTATGTTTTGATTTATGATTATAAGTAATTCCACATGTTGCACTATAAATTTTTATCGTGAATACTTATATATTAAATTATAAAAAAATTAATCTAATAATTAAAATAAAAATATTTACTAATAAGATAAAAATATAGTTTATATTATAAATTATTTATATATAAAAGTATATATTATCAAAAACATTACGTAATTTTAGTGTATGAATGGTGGTTGAGTTAAGTAGGGTGACATGCTCGTACTCATATAACTAATTATCAACCCATCATTCCAATTAAATTATAAAATATATACCAAGAAAAAAAGCTTAATGTTATGCTAATAGTTAGTTAATTAAAAAAAAAAAAAAGGAAAGAGGGCAAAATGACCAAATGATGAAATATTACGCCGTATCAAAACATGAGGTACAAAGACTTTGTCATGTGGGGCTGGTGCCCTAGGCGTCAATGTAATGTCATGTGGTCGAAATTAATTTAGTACCGTAGCATCTAATAAATGACTAATAAACATCTACTTTTGTTGGGGCAAATGACAAAAATACATGTGAAAAAAAATAAACAAACAAAACTTATGGCAATATATGGACAAACTAGTTCTAACTTCTGTCCCCGAATTCAAACGAGACTACTGACAAATTCATCAGTTTCAACAACTCATCCTAGTTAAAATTTGAATTAGGACATGTGAAATATGCTTAACTGCTTATATATATCATTTGTGTAATAATTGCTAAAATAATCATTGCACCAATAACAAAAAATATGAAATATTCTATTACGGGGTGTTCTCATTGTAAGAACTGATGGATTTAAGAGTTATATAATCATTAATTATTTGATTATATCAGTATGATTTAAGTCAAATGGTTTTCATATTAACATGAATCTCGTATGTGAGAAATTTCCTCGGACTACATTTTTACACCCATTTCATAAATATTGTTCGATTTAAATTGGAAAATATAGGGTTAATGGTCCACAAATAATAAATGCATAGAAGTTCTCAAAAAAATTAATAACAAAGCAACTATATATATATATATATCCGTCATAAGAGAAATGCCAGCAGTAAACTTGCTATTGTTCCATGTGCACTTTGTTTTAGGGATCGAGTTAGGAAAGCTTTACATTAAGCACAAATATAAAATAAAAACGAAAAAAATTTAATAAAGTACAGCTGGTCCTAAATATCACCAGCGGTCCAGAGCCAAACATACTATGCTAAAAATGAGTATGGTTTCCAACATTCCTTACAAGTAAAGCTGTAGAAAAGATGATATATATATATATTTATATAAGAAAGCTTAGTTGTGTGGCTGCTATTTTGTCTAGTAATATAATGTGCGAAAGAGATTGTGACAACTTGAAAGAAAGCAAGATACCACCCGTGCGAGGGGAGGGGAGAGAGAGAAAGAGTAGATATCCAACAGTATTGTATATCTGATATCTCGTATATGTATTTACGATTTATCACTGAAAACAGGTTTTAAGATTTAAGGAAATTGTTAAAGCCTTGATGTTCCGTTCTAAAAGGTTAATCTAGTAGAAGGAATAGATCAAGTCCTTTTTTAATCATATTCCAATTTCATATATAGTCAATATGAGATTTTTTATTCACACATACTTATCAATCCCTTCCTTGAGTGAAAACCCGCTATCAACATAGCCCTCTCTTAAATAATAATCTTTTATTCATCTTCTTCAAATAGAGAAATTAGAAAGATCACACTTTATCGAGATCTTCACAATGTCTGGGCTTAAGTTACTGTAGAGTTTTCATCTCAAGACACCATTGCACTCTTCGAGGGCTATCAACTTTTGTCCAATTTTTCTATAAAGTTCATTTCACGCATACACATGACTGCATCTAGAATATGGTTCTAATGCTACTTGTTGAGATCTTAAGATTTCATTCTAAAAGCATGCACATCCAAGCCATATTTACAGAGAGAATGATGTCTTGTCTTGTTAATGAAAAATGTGACAGTGAATTATTCTTTCAAACAAGGTTAATAAGAAGACTTTTGTATTTATTTATTTTGTATTATATTTTTTTAACACATACAATTTTGTCACAATTTGGATTGCAATTTTAATTAAAAATTTATATATAAATTCTCAAAAACCCTTATACCCTAATGTTAAATGACAAAATGAACCTTGATTAGAATGCTCGTGATCTTCACATATTAATTATTATCCAAGGATCATTATGACAAATTATAATTTGAAGACTGATTTTGTGACGTTTAAAGCTCGAAGACTAGATAAAATTGGATCTATAATTAAGAGACAAAAAATATAACTAACCAAGTAAAAAATAAGTCTCTAATACTTCCCAAAAGTTTTCTTTTCCTGGGTGCTATGCCCATGATGATTGAAACTAATTAAGCGTGTGTTTGACGTATAGGTTTGAAATGTTTGCATTTGGTATTGTTTTCAAATTGATTTGTGTTTTTGAGAATTTTAAAAATAAGATTATTTTAAAAATTATATTGAGATTATTTCTGAAATTTTGTTTAATTTTTTTTTTTCAGTGAATTTTGAAAATATCAAAAGGGGAGAAAGAGAGAGAGGAAGAAAATGAAAAGTGAAAACATTTTTTATATTTTAGAAAACCCATAAAGTAATAGAGTTTGTGATGATGTTAATTTTGAATAAACGAACGCAGTTTTAGAATTATTTTTATTTTTGATGATTCTAGAAATAGAAAACCTTTTCGGAAACATTATCAAACACCACTGTATAATATTTAAAAAGATTCTAATTCAACTTAAAATTTTATTGTTTTAAAATTAGAATCACTCAATTTTTTCCGTCCAAAAATTAATCCAAAATGTTTCTCAATTTAAATTAAAATCTTTTTAAAAAATTATTTTTAAACTTATATGTCAAACATACACTTAGAATGCCTATTTAGTTTTATTAGTCAAAAGGAGACAATTAATGGGAGTCTTTTCTCTTCCTACTCCAATCAAATTATCTCAGGTTAATAATTGCCCCTTGGGAATCTTCAAGAAAAAGAGTTTTCTTCCACTCATTACCAATCCACGGGACCAATTCTTGCCCCTCTTTTTTCTCAGGATATGGGTCCAAGATTATACATTATCTTCTATTCGTTTAGTCCCATAGCCACAAGATAATTTGCTCAAATTAATGCAAATGCACTGGCATTCTTATCCAACAAGCTTTTATTCAATGCCCTATCTTAATTGGCCCTTTTTGCTTGGTTGATTAGGAAAAAAGAGAAAAGAAAAAAGGACAATTGGCTTTTTTTTAGCTTAGGATTCATTTGGATAAAAATATTATATTGGTATTGTATTTAATGCAATACATTGAGTACAATACGCATTTGAATGAAAAGTATTTGTATTACATTTAAATACAATGTATGTTTAAATAAAAAATATATAAATTGTATTTAAATATTAAATTTATGATGTAATTGGCAAAAATAGATAAAAAAGAAAGAGAGTACATAATATGATTAATAAAAATAGTAGAAAAAGTAAAATAATAAATAATAATTATATTATATTTAAAATATGATATAATTAAAATATGAATATAATATTTTATATTTAACTAAAAATTACATTGTATTTAAATGTTATACAAACACAATATCACAATCAAACACTCCATTAGTGTTTATAAATCACTCTATGCTTTAAGGTTGTGGAGCCGGCTCTAGAGGTATATTCTAAACGCACATCAACTATCCATGATTGTTTTCTGTTCCTTAACTAATTTTTGAACAACATTTTATATATATTCTACCCAAAAAATACACATTATATATATATATTAATATAGACCAAATATTATTTTTTTCAAGCTAATTATAAGTATAATGGAACATCATTGACAGGATCTGGTCGGAGGGTCCCTTTTTTCAGAATTTAAATGTTAGCATATGAAATACTAGCTCAATTTGCATTCTTTGGAAAAGATCTTTAAAAACAAAATGGAATATATGTTGTGTTTAGTTTTGAATACATTATATATGCATTCCTTTTATATTATTTTAGCCAATCATTTCAACTAACCCAAATTTGGTCAGAGCCGCCCACATTTTTTAAGATTTATCAAAGGAAATAGATGTGTATGAGGGAGACCTAAACTCCTCATTAGGGAACAAATAATAAACAATAATAATACGCACACATGTGTAAAGGGTATATATGAAGAAGACCAACCATTACGTAATTATAAATAAACAAGATAATATTCCAATAATACATATAATACGCACGTTGGTAGAATAGCAACTTGAGTAGTGCTTGATAATGTATACTCCTTGGTCAGAAACAATATTGTCCATTTTATTTTTCTTTTTCAATTTTATATATGTTTTCATGGTGCTGGTCTTCCTTTTTTCTTTTTTGAGTGAGCTCGTGACGTATGATTCTGTCATAAACAAGAGTGAAACTGAATAATAAAAAAATAAGAAAGTCCTAAAAAAAAGGCCCACACACACACACACACATACTTAATCCAATGCCAAATCCTCTTTATAAATGGGTGCTTATGTAAAGTAACGTTTTAGACTTTGAGGGGCTAATAATTTTCAACGTTGATTTTGCAGTAAAAAGTATTATCTATTTAAGCTGCTTCAATATCAATATCAAAATAAGAGCTTTCTACAATAGGATCCTTGTTAAATGGATACAAGATTTTATTTCAGTAAAGGCTACAATAAGAAATTAAATAAAATTCAAAACAAAAAAATACCAATCCAAAAAAAAAAATGTAAATTAGTTCACATATAAGTAATCATCACAACTGTGGTCTATTAAAATTGTATTAGTAATTAAAGCTAATAAATCTCTAAAAGCAATTGAGCCTTCTACAGAAGTCAAAAGAAAGAAAGGGGTAGTGAAAAAGAAACCAAAATATTCATCTGAAAAAATAGTGGCTAGGAGATTATGTAAGAAAAACTGCTAATTAAGTATTTTGAGGGAAAAAAAATTTTTAAAGCAGGCCACATTTGAGAAAGAGATATTTCGATGGGGACACGTTTGAAAAGAAAAGTATATTTCTTGGTAATATTAAAATATTTATTTATTAAAAAAAAAAAAAAAACTTAGTTGTATCCCAACTCGCCGTCATTTTTCCCTACCCATGCTGCCAATAATTTATATCATGTCATATCTGATTAAAATTAAAAGTTACATCAAAATGAAAAAAAAAAAAAAAAAGTGTGCAAAATTTATAAAGCCAGATACAAATATAGTAGTTAAAAACAAAATATTGCTGATAGGATATGTTTTTCATTCTTTGCTACTAGAGAATTCTCCATGAAAATAACATAATACCTAATCAAATGTTTTATGAAGCCTTTCTTGTCCTCGCTAGAAGAGGCCTCTTTATCAGAGCAAACTGCAAAGCAGAAAGCAGAAACAGATATCCAAGATTAGATCGATAATGCCCTTGTCAATCTACAGGCAATGCCATGTGGTTTTCTATAAATACCACATTAAAAATAAAATAATAATAATTATAATTAAAAAAAAAAGGCACACGAAGCTGATGGCTTTTCAGAGTTTCTGACTTCCCCTCACATCACATGGTACATGTACTTATGATCAATGCTCAATAATTTTTGCCAGACTAAAAAAAAAAAAAATTAGTCAAATCCAATGAATAGAGGCTAACGCACTCAATTATACAGCTTGTGAAGCTAAGCCGTACCCTATAACAAACACACACGCACACATACACACACACATATATATATAATTTGTTGCAAAAATTATAGTTCATTTATGAAACTAAACAAAGCAAAGAGCATGATTTTAAGATATTTGAAATAAATAATAATAAATAGTAAATTTATTAGTTAAATAATTTATTTACACAATAAATTTATTATTTATTATAAAAATACTATATGTTTCTTTCTCTCTTATTTTTTAATTTTATATCATAACACAAAATTAAAAAGAAAAACATATTTCACGAGTAAATACTTTATTAGTAGACAGAATTCTAAATCATAATTATATATATATTCATGTTCTTAAGGTGATATTTGATTCTAGTATAATCGTCTCTCAAGTGATATTTTTTTCATGCTCTAACATAGAATTTTCGTAAACTATACGTGCATACAAGACACATATATATTGTTGTGACCCTTCTTAACTTTATAGTTATACGTGTATGTTGTGACCCGTTGGGGTCTAAATAAGAGATCCCATTACGATAATAATTTTCCATGAACTATATATGCTCTAAATTGATCTCCCTCTTCAGAATTTCGAACTTATAAGGAGTATTTATCGGTTTCTTTCTTTTTCCATTTTTCCCCCCACCCTCCCGTAAAGCATTGTCTGTACGTAATAACTCAAATAATTGGTCCCATAGTTTCATTGTTGGTACTTAAAAATAAAAAAATAAAAAAAAAGAAAGAAAAAGATAAAGAAAAAACCACGTGTCCCAGCAAAAAAAGCCAAACATCTTGGAATTCTGTTGGCAATGTGGGGTATGAAACTGAGCGCCTTTAATTGAAAGATAGTTTAGCCCTTGTGTTCAAATTCAGCTATTGGACGTCAAATAATTGTTTTATTCTCTTGTTTTTGTCTAGTTTAGATGTTTAACACCACAGATGTAATAGAAAAGAATGCAATTTTTTTACGATGCGAAAAATCAATAGTAATTATTTTTGAACAAATCAATGAACATGTAGAAGGAGGAATCCATTTGGTCGCAAAGTTATACTTTTGTTTGCATTAGAAAAAATCTTCATCGTGGATGCATAATTCCAATTTGAAAAGGCAAATCCAAAAGACTTATTAAAAGCATCTCTATTACAATGTTTAATAAATATGTAATTGTTAAAATTTGATATTTGATTTTTTTTTAAAAATTGCTTTTCAATGCAACTATGTAATTGACATCAAGAATATCACATATTCAATTTTATCAGTTGATTGTTGTCATTTTAAAATTATTTACATACAAGTTTCAAAACTTATGTCTCGTTTGTTTACCGCATCATGTTTATATTGCATTTAAACACAATGTAATTTTTATCTAAACGTAAAAATATTACATTCAAATACTAATCAAATTATATTTTAAATCCAATACAATCACTATTCACCATTATATTTTTTTTATTATTTTTTCCAATCACATCACATACTCTCTTTCTTTTTTCCTTTCTTTCATTTTACTTTTATCAATCACATCACATACAATACAAATCAAATATTTTCATCCAAATAAACATTATATTTGAACGTAATGTAAATACTTTTCATCCAAACGCATATTAATGTATTATATTAAAATGAAATACTAACGCAATGTGTTTAAATCCAATTATAATATATTTGATTAGTATTACATTCAAATACTAATCAAATTATATTTTAAATCCAATACAATCACTATTCACCATTATATTTTTTTTATTATTTTTTCCAATCACATCACATACTCTCTTTCTTTTTTCCTTTCTTTCATTTTACTTTTATCAATCACATCACATACAATATAAATCAAATATTTTCATCCAAATAAACATTATATTTGAACGTAATGTAAATACTTTTCATCCAAATGCATATTAATGTATTATATTAAAATGAAATACTAACGCAATGTGTTACCTAAACACCCCATTAATATTTATTATGGAAATTAAATTGAATTATATATTAGAACACAAAAATATGTATCAGATATCATTTTCACACTTTTTAACACTAAATATAGTTTTGAAATTAATATTGAAGATATAAGCCCGTTTAGATGCTGTTCTAGAGTTTTTTTTTAATTGAAAAAAAAATTATTTTGAAAAATATATTTTTATAAAAAAACTATTTAGAGGGAAAAAATATAAAATTTTAAAAAAATTTCTTAAAAAATTATCAATATGAATATTATTTCATTCCACTTAAAATTTTATGCAATTTATAAAAACAATCATCTCATTTGAACTTATATATGCAAAATTATGTACTTTTAAAATTTAAAATTTGCTATAATATTTTAAAGATACGAGAGTTTTTGGTTGCCCTTTTAAAGGCTTTTTTTTTTATTAGAAAAAAATTGTTTTAAAAAATAAATTTGAATAAAAAACTATTTGAAGAGAAAAAAAAAAGTAAAATTTTAAAAACTTAAAATACTATTTTGTTTTTTTATTTTTAATTCTATACAATTTTTAAAAAAATTATTTTATTTAAATTTGTATATACAAAATTATAGGCTTTTAAAATTTAAAATTTAATCAAATATTTTAAAAATATAAATAATAAAAAATAATGATAAATTGAAAAAAAATTATTTTAAAAACATTTTTTAACCTCTGAACACCCATGGGTAGTGAAAGATAATGATAAGATAAAAAAAAAAATTCAAAACAGTAGTTTTAGAGACTTCTTTTTTTTTTTTTTTTAGTTCCAAACACCCCTTTAATTTTACCAGCAAGATAAAGGTCACTAGTATCCATCCAATTATGTTGAAAATCTTTTATTCCAACAGCCAGCCATCATCGTGTATCCAAATTGGCTACCTGTAAAATGTAAAGTAATTATTCTGTTACATGAATAGCTACTGAAACTACCAGTAGCTTTATTACAGCACCTAAGAGCATATAACCTGTCACACTCGCATGCTTACTAATGCTCTTTCAGAGTCTTGCATTGCGAAGCTGTTGCTTCAGCATAGGCCTTATGTACTCATGATAGCCATCGGGCACAACCAAGTCGTTTAGAGGATCTTTCCAGGCCTCCTCGTAGAGATTTGGGTACACATTACCATCGTAGCGACCAAGAATCGAGCCGAGATAGTGGTCGGTGTAGTTAAACGCATCGACAAGAGCGATAGCATTAGGACGGACCTAGTGAAAAACCCATAAATTCATTATAGGTAGAATGATAAACAAGTGAGAAAGTACATTCTAAAGGCTTTTGAGAAGAGAGGATTTAGACGGAATAATTCAGCGCAAACCTGGGAATATAGAGATCGGAGTTGATCATTTGCGAGAGAAGCTTGCTTGGGGGTGATGCAGCCAGTCGATGTGAAATCACCCAGATGCTTGCGGAGGAGATATAAAGCATATACGTAGCAGAGGGTCCGCAACTGTTCCTTCACTCCCTTCCCAGGAATGTCTTCTTGTAATTTCTCGATGAATCTAATCCACAAAGAAACCTCTTAGGTGAGAGAGAGAAAATTTTATAATTAAAAAAAAAAAAAAAAGGGAACATAGACTTGTAAAATAAACAACTTTCTTCGTAATTGATTCTATTTAGGTAATGCAAGTTAGTAAATTCCAAAAATTAACTCTATATCCAGGCTAACTTATGGAGAGCAAAAACCTCCTGATAACCGCTCACTTCATGTTTAGATCATAAGGCAAAGCTTCCGCTTCTCTTAAGCAGAGACGCAGAGAATGAACATTCTATATATATATATATATTTTGGCAAAGTGACATTCACCAACGCTATAATTTCCCCTCAATAAGAAGAGCTGGCAAATAATCAACCTAGTGCAAAATGGACCAGTTTTGCAATTGGAGCAGACGTCATAAGAGATGGAGAAATCATATTAGGGAAGAAGCTTACTTGGAAACGACAATTAACTGACAATGAGCAACTGCTGCCTCAACTAAATCAGCTGAGAGTTCCAAAAAGCCTGGTGCACGAGACAACAGAGCCAGTAGAGTAATCAACAAAAGCAGAAAAAGGTTGAGCTTATTTGGTCTGGGGAAAGACAGTTCCCCCAACTTTTCGTATGGCATTGCGTCCATGCAAGAGACATGATCTACCAACAACGGTTTTTTTTATTTTATTTTAACTTAGTGGAGTGCTTTCAAACAAATATTGAAAGCTATGAAACTATTGGTGCCGTAAAATAAAGGAGAGAAAATATAAAGATGAAAGATGAAAGAATAATTGTGGCCCCAGAGTGATTTATAGGCGCACGTGCCAATTCTGAAGTTCCCATGCACATAATCTCATGACAAGGGAAATGAGAAAACGGAAAATTGCACAAAATTTCAAACTCAAACAAGGGAAAGATAGGATTTACCCTCTTCCTGATTTGAGAACTTGCTAAGGTTTTCAGCACAGGCAACAGACAACCTGGTGGCCCTTGCTTCAAAAGCCTCCAATACCACACTAGGATTTAACCAATCCTCAGCTGCAGAAAGAACGGTAAAATTCATAAATTTATGTTAAAACAGAAAGCCATCAATATATGCATGTATTGGTGAATCAAATATGTCTTATTGGGATGATCTTTTATGAGTCATCAATCGTACAGCATGGTTTTCACCCAATTATAACTCTCAAGACACTAAAAACTGCACCCAGCAAATTTCATTCTATATAGATGTTATCAACACCATTTAATAACTGTAGAGCTAGTCAACTATCCACGAAACCTTTAGAAAAAGGTGAAAAGCTCAGAATAGTTATTTGAGAAAGACTAACCTTTTTGCACTTTTGAACGACATTGCATTAGATGTTCAACTCGCCCCAAATAAGCCGTGGTTCCAAATGGCTTTTTCCCAGACACCAGCTGAGAAACAGTCTTCATAAGGAACCTTGCAACCTAAGTTATTTTTCACATCAGTGCAATGTAAAGAGTACAGAGCTGGAACTAGTGAGCCAGCCTAGAAACAAAGCTCCATCTTAGTTACCACCATAAATACACTCTGCACATTAACCGAGGATATCGAATTCAAAGCCAACGAGACAATAAATTAAACAAACTATCTTCCAAAACTGTAGCATGGTGGACATGCTTGGCATATGACGAACACAGTTTGGGTTTTCCATTGAATTGAACCAAAAAAAACAAAAGATTATGAAATGCGTAATGAAAGCTGAGTGTCACAGTTTTGAAAGCCCATACCAGTGAATGAGGCCAATAATGAAAGATGAACTTCATAAAATTTGCATAGGAAATTGATGATCGATCATGAAACTAACACCATAACACTTTAGAGCCCATTACAAAAAAAATGGTTTCCTGGTTCTAAAGAACAGATAAGAGGAAGTGAATGGCATGCATAGAATCATCCACTTTACATGAAATTTCCTGAATATTGCTACCATGTCTTCTGTAGGCTAAAGCATTAACACTAGTAATGGAATTGAAAACAACAATCAGAAACATACTAGTGCCTCTATCCACAGACAAGTGATCACTAATTTACCGCACACACATGAAAGAGCCATCAATTGAGCTGGATGGATCAAGATTTCCAAAAAACAAAAGGTTTCCTAGAGAGCCAACCAACAACCACCAGTCAAACAACGTTATCATTCCAGAAATCTATGGATAATTTAAGCGACCTGTAGAAGTAGCACAACATTGTCTCCTTCATATGTACAGGCAGGAATGTAAACTGCAAACAATTCAGGAAGCCCACAGCAAGACAGATATCCATGGCCACCACATAACTTCCTGCACTCTTCAATCCCATCCTGTAATCCAAGTAAATAAATCAACAAAATAATAAGAGCCAAAAAGACAGAGTTATGCATATCCAATTGCGACATAGTAACAGAGACTAAAACGGCACATCGTAATTGTTTTATAATATCAAGAACCTAAATACTAGTGAAAGAGATTAGCAGAGTTAAATAAATAAATAAAAGGCAAGCTGGACAGATTACTGGGCTAAATCAAACAAGTAAAAGAGAATAACAGAGATTTATGTTTATTTTTTTAAGGCAAGTCGGACAGAATAACGGCTAAAACAAACAAGCGAAAGCTTAAGCTCAGCAGAAGTTTACTTCAGATAATACAACAGGTCTAAAAAACATCCAAGTGAAAACTATCTAGTACACATAAAGAATTATGAAGCTCAGCAAAAATAACTTACAGCAGTCGCAGTAGTAGTCAAAGACTTCAACCCCGCAGTGCAGGCATGAGCCTCGGGCAATGTTGAGAAATCTTTGGCTTGCAACCTTTGGGTCACATCCGTGTATAGCCATTTTAACCATTCACCAACAAATCTAAAAGCATAGGCAGAGGCTAGCAAAGGGAAGAGCCTATTTTGCTGAGTTTTGTAATCAATCACCTGCAGCAAAAGAGAGCCAAAATGTGATAATAAGTACTCATCTTTTGAATATCAAGAAGAAATCATGTTTATGATGTCTACAAATGCCATGAGAAAGATAAAAGCTTCAGAATTCTTGGAATGCAGGAATCAACAAAAAGTTCCTAATTTGCTTCTGTGTTATCATTATTAATGGTCCAAATTTAAAAGTATGCCATCAGCCTACTTGCAATGGTCATGGAAATTACATCTACATAAAATCAATCCGTTATGAGCAACTTTTGCCAAGAGAATACTAACTTAATATAATACAACTATCATTTTCCATTATGTCCTCTACAGTAGTCATTATATGTCAAACAGCTTCAACAAAATATGTAAAAAGACTACCTGGGTCTCAACACCACCATTCTGCGAGCCAAACTGTCTACGAACAGCACTATACCTCGTAGCTATACAAACTGCCCGTGACAAAGCAGATGAAGCATCAGATACAATAGTTTGACGAACATATACCATAGTACCGTAAACTAGCTGCCGTGGCACATTGGATTGCACATATTTCCCTTCTCTTGTAACCTGTGAAATCCTGATGGATTTTGAAAAGAAATTAGGAAGGGGATCCCGGGTAAGTACTTGTGACAACTTGAAATAGTTTACGTCTTCTGATCCAAGTTTGAAAACCAAAATCTAGGATCAACAATTTCTATAAATATTTTTAGAAAGAATTAAGTTAATACTTTATCCTGAAGTAAAAGTTGTCTAATATGAGCAACTTCAAGGCTCACAAGCTCATTAGCGCTCGCATTTGGAAAAACCAAAAGCAATTTCACAATGTTGGACTTGGAATATCTGAAACTAAGAGCATGTTTGGTAAACGAATTTTGGTACTACGAATACCAATTTTACACCAAACGCAAAGTTTTATATTCAAATACAATCAATTTCAACAGTGCTATGAAAACAATTACTATTCAAAAGTTTTTTAAAACAATCACATCAACTTTTCAACCCTAACTATTTATCTCTACTTTTATCAATCACATCAACTTTTCAACTCTAAAATGCTTTTCATCCAAACACACATTTTATTCAAATACAAAACAAATATTTTTCAACCAAACACAACACTCAAAAAAGAATTGTATTCAAATACAATTAAAACGCAATGTGTTTACCAAACACAATTAAGCATGTGTAGACAATTACCCTCAACAGAAAGGATGAAGAAAAGATGACGGAAAAAAAAACGAAAAAAAGAAAGTCGACCTAATTAGGTAATGGCCCATACGGGAATATATATCTATATATAAAACTACATATTATGATAAAGAAAGATTATGGTATACTCGATTTATAAAGACATAGAGACGGAGGATATATATGCCAGGAGTATGAACCTCATCAACATTTGATCCCTTGGAATGCGCACATTGTCAAATCTCAATACGCCGTTGTCCATGGTGTTGTAGGCTCCACTACCAAATTTATTTCCAATATCACCAACAGTTATGCCTGGAAGAGGTAAGTGATCATCCAAGCTCCGTAGTTGAACAATGAAACCTGAAAGCGAGATTTGTACAAAATCAATCTCAAATAAAGCTTCCACAAAACAAGAATTTAAACAACCAACTAGGTAATTACCATGTATTCCATAGTCCTGACCATCAGTGATGAGACGTGCATAGACAACAGCGTGTGTGGAAACTTTACCCAGTCCTCCCGGCCACCACTACTCATAACAGTTGAGGAATAACATTAATAATCTAATCTAGAATATTCATTCATGGAGGCACGAGATCGTGGTGACCCCTCAACAGAATGAGAATGACAACATTTTTTTTTTTATCAAGTTCCCATGTAAGGATAAAAAACTTGTTCGTAAAGAAAATAATAATTGAAGAAATGAAGAATGAAAGAGGCAAAGATGATAATTGCTCATTTACTCACTTTGCTTGAAGTCAATGTAGGACTATTGATAATGAATTCGTCCGTCTTGGGATCAAATGTCGCCGTGGTTTCAAGCCCTTGAACATTAGAGCCATGACCGAGTTCAGTCTGTGCATAACAACCAATAATTTGCATCTTATATGCAAGGGGCAACCATTTCCGTTGCTGCTCGTCAGTGCCTTGTCCTTTAATAGCCGGCACAAACATTCCCTGAACCCACACGTCAATTCATGTTAAGGCCTGGAAATATTACTTTCCATATAAAATTCTTGGGAACCAAAAGAAGCAACTTGAAAATTTAACCAGTTACCTAGAAAGTAGTGGAACCTACCCAGTGAAGATCTGTAAAAGCGGGCTCGTCCACAAAAAACCTTAACCTTGATGCCTCTTCTTCTGTAACATCAGAAAATTTCAGTTGAATTACATGATTAAGGAATAAAATTTATTTAAAAAAAAAAAAAAACCCATAAGCATACCAGTTAGTCGAAGCTCAATGATTCGTTTCCAGGCATGAGCAGCTTTTCTCAGTGTGTTTTTGAACAATTCTTTCCTAGGTAGAATAGTTCTATTATCCTTTCGAAAGGCCTACCAACACAACAATTCATCATTACACACACATATATATATATATACACACACATATGCATGTGTCTGTGTCTGTGTGTATCAATCATCAGAACACAAGAAAATCTCAAAAAGTTTTCTGATTTCCAAGCTCCGAAGAAGCCAAAAGTGGGATAAAGTCCCTCATTTATTCTCCTTCTACTCGGAAGCGAAAAATCCCCAAAATTCAACGTTTTCCAGCGAACCAAACAGAAACTAAACAAGAAAATTCACCAAAACAAAAAAAAAAAGGAAAATTTTGAAAAATCAAGACTTGTTACCGGATCGGAGGCGACGAGGCGAGCAATCCGATCGGAGACCTCGAAGGCGTGGCGAGAGCCCGCCCACACAATCTTCATCTCGTCGACATCGAACTGTGCCTTGCTCCTCTCCTGCGACAGGTGATCTACGCCCTCCATTACCAGCGATCGGACGGTCAAAAACGCCCTACCGATTCCAAAAGGAAGAGGATTTTTATTTTTTCCCCCCGGATTCTGATCAAGAAAGGCGAATGAAGGATATTTGGTTGAACTATAGAAGAAAGTAAAAGAAACGTGCGTGGCCCCTTTATATAATGCCGAACCTACTGCTCATTTTGTCAAATTTTGATAAGAGTTTGCCATTCCCGATGTTTTTGATAGCGACACCACCTATTTTCCTTTTTCTTTTTTTTTCTTTTACAATTTTATCCTTTTTAAATACACTTTTTTTTTTTGTTTTGTTTTGTGCTTTCTTTATTTTGTTTTATAGCTGAGATAATGGGAATTAGGTTAGTTTGGTATATGAATCAAAATTATAATGAAGTAAAATCTTAGGTGTCGTAAAAAATTTATATTTTAATTTTATTTAAATATAATATAATTTTATATTAAATATAAATTTTTTAAAAATGTTACGAAAATAATTATTATTTAAAAGTTTTTTAAAACAATCACATCAACTTTTCAATTCTAAAATATTTTTCATCCAAACACACATTTCATTCAAATACAAAACAAATACTTTTCAACCAAACACAATATTCAAAAAACAAATTTCATTTAAATACAATCAAAATGCAATACGTTTATCAAACGCCCCCATAGGGGTGTTTGGGAGGTTTGTTTAAGAGTTTTTAAAACATTTTTTTTTATAACATATCGTCACTTTTTATGATTTATATTTTTAAAATATTATAGTAAATTTCAAATTTTAAAAGTCTATAATTTTACGTAAGGAGAAAGTTTTTTTTTTTAATTGTATAGAATATCAAGATGAATAAAATAATATTTATATTGATTTTTTTCAAAAAAAAATTAAAGATTTTTACTTTTTTTTCCCTAAACATATTTTTCAAAACAACTTTTTTCCAACTCAAAAACAATGTCTTTAAACATCGCAAACACCCCCTTAAGATCAAATTAATTATTTTAGTTATAATTTTTATTTATTTATTTTTAAATTAAAATCAAAAATTTAAGTATGAAACTAGAAAGTAAATGTGATATCAAAATTTTCAACCGATAGTAACTTTATGTCTATAATCACACCTTTTTTTTGACCTTTTTAAGATAGACTTCGTCCGTGTTGAAACTTGGTTGAGTTTTATTTTTTTCTTTCTTTGTTTTTTAATTTTTGGGCTTAATTTATATGAGATTAACTATTATTTACAAATAATCATATATTAGTTGGATTCTTCTTTTTTTTTTCTTTCTTAATTTTAGTCAAAAATAGGACAATTGGTGTCGTCCTATTCCTATCTTAATATTTATTGAAAAAAATTTTCAGCTTGAATGGTGTGTGCCAGTTCTATTTGGAAAAATAACTATATTTCATATAAAGCATTATAAGTCAAACGTTACATAATATATTTACTGAAAAAGATTTTCTATATTGAGGTTTCAGAATATGAAACAAGGGGATATCTTAAAAGGGTAAAAATGAAATGCATCATTGTCACTTCACCATATCTATATCTTACAGATGGTACTGGGATTCTTCTTTTTAGTTAGGCTTTTTTCCACCTTTCAAAAATACTATTATCGCATAAATACAGAATTTTATAATAGGGGATAAAAGAAATACTTTATCAGCTATATTTTCTCTTCCTCTGATTATATTACACATTATATTATGTTAGTTTTGAATATTTTTATTTTATTATGAATATTTTTTATTTTTAATATGATTTTAATCAAATTTAATCATTACAAATATCTAGAGTAGAAAATTCTACTCCTATATATTTTAATTATTTAAGCAATAATAGTTAAAAATATATAAGATTGCGTGTTGTAATTCTGTAGATTTTTTTTAAGATTAAAATTAGTAGTTCCTTAAGTAGCATATTCAAAATAACAAAGTTTCTAAAATTAATTTGTGAAATTATAAATTGTTAAAAACAAAAGGTTTAAAACTCTAAAGTCGGCTAAAGTTAGTCAACAATCAACAACCATCTTTTATGACTATTTATTAACGACAGTTGTTACCATCTTGTCCAGTTAAAAAGGAGATAAATAAAGGGTTTTTGGTCGAAAAAAAAAATGAAACAAAACACAAAAAGAATCACGTGGAATAAGAAACACATAAAGACCTGTCCGGCCATGACCAGCTCGAGGTCTGCTCCAGCAAAGGAGACAGGTCAATGGGTAACGTATTCTTTAAATTGTGGTTTGCCGAATGGTTTTTTATTTTTTATTTTTTATTTTTATGACTAATAATTGATCAATTATAGTAATTGATCATAAATAAAATATTAACTTTTATAATGAATCAGTAATTTATCATTTATCATTAAAATAAAATAAAATAAAATAAAAAAGACAATTCCTTTAATATTATCTTGTTCTTGTATAACCGTATAATTCTCTCTCTTTCTCTCATGTCTTAGTAGGGACATGATTGCGATCGTCGCTGGAGTAGGAGACCGTTATCTGAAATTGTGATCAGAGCAACACTAGAATTGAATCGTAGCAAAGTTTAATCATATTATTATTAGAGTTACTCGCGATCTTCTTTTTTTTGTCAATCACAAATCTATTATAGATCTCCCACCCAAACTTGATAACTGAGGTCCCAGCCCCAACCCAATGTTGTCCTTGCCCAACAATGGCCTTTACCAGAGCTGTGATGACGATAGTGTTAGAGATCTATCGAAGATGACAACAGCAACAAAATTTCAGAGAGAAAGCCATCATCTTCCTTCTCCAGTGCTTGAGCAATTTGCAAATCTGGATGCCAAAAACAAAGAGAGAGAGTGAGTGAGTGAAGATGAGAAAAAGAGAGTGTGGAGTCTATAGGGATATAAATTGATTGACCAAAATTGATGGTCATTTAACAAAATAATAATTATTAGGCTATTTTGTTAAATAAAAAAAAAGTCAGACTATCTTTTAAGTTAGATAATCAAAATGGGCTGCCCATCTTAATTATCCAAATAAAAATACTTGAGTCCATGTTTTATAAAGCATTTATTGATTACTAGGAGATTTTAAAAATTTTTAAATATGATAATGCCTATAAATTAAGCTTAGGTGATTATTCTCATTCTAATTTTCAAAAATCCACTGTGCTCTCCTTTCACTAAAATTTTTTAACGGTTTAATAATATAAAACATTAAATATGATAATGCCTAAGGGAAATTTGAATTATAATTTTTTAAATAGAATTAGATATAATGTTTGCAATCATTATTATAGATACACATTTTTTAAGTTGTAGCGTAAAACTTTACTACAGATTAATATTTTTTAAATTGAGTTGAACAATAATGACCAAACAAATGTTGATAGCAAAATTGAGGTATCCTAATAAATAAGGCTATATATTATCTTTTCCAAGTAGTTCATGTGTTCTAGAGTCATCAAACGAGTCAGTTCAACCAGATCTAATCCAATCCATTTATTTTGAGCACATAAATATTTCGTTTCATATTCATATCGACTTATTTAATAAATATGTCATATTACACCATTTTTTTTAACAACATCAAACATGTCATGACCCATTTATAAATGTGCAATGCTCTTATTGTGTTTTTGTCTTGATTGTGGCCAACAACAAAAATTTCAAATAAACAAAAAAAAATGAAGATTGTGGTAAGAATATCAAAATAGTACTTACGACAGGTATTCTTTTTTAAACCATTCAAATATAATTAAATAATTGATATTTGCTTATTTATAATAGTTATAATACACCTTAATATATAGTATTATAGAATAAGAAATTAAAAGAATCAAAAAAATTGATTAAAAAACTCAAAAATTCCTCCCACAACTATCACTGGTCAATCAGCCCCCGGCTAATGAACACCCCCCCCCCGAATTGATTCAACCATTTTTATTAATTTTAATTTTCTAAATTTTTTTAATTTATTAGTCTATAATTCTATGAGGTATGGTCCATTATAATAAGTAAATATCAACTGTTTAATTATATTTAAACAGTTTTTTAAAAAAATATCTACCGTATATATTATTTTGAGATTCTTACCATAACCTTCTCTATAAAAAAAAATAGTTTTGAACATAATAGAAGACCTTTTTTTTTTTTAACAAAAACAAAGCATCTTATATAAAAAAAACTATAACATTGAAAATCTTATTAAGTAATGAAATCGTTATTAAAAAATAAAAAACCACAATTCTTTTATAATAATTATTAAAAATATTATAATAAAGAGTAATATTATCATGTTATTTTTATGTTTTTTATTTTGTCTGTGTTTGTGTTAGTGTTATGTCCTTAACATGTTTCATATTAAAAAAAAAAAAGCATTAAATATGGCCTACTTAATTAGGAGCCCATTTAGTAATATATTCTAGCTTAATTTAGCTTTTAAGCTGTATAATATTGTTCAATTTAAGCTAATCTAATATAATTTAGAGGCTGTTTGGTAAACGTTTTTTTGGTGTTATAAAAACCAATTTCATATTAAACGTAAAATTTTATATTCAAATACAATCATTTTTAACAGCACTACGAAAACAATTATTATTCAAATTTTTTTTTAAAATAATCATATCAACTTTCCAACCCTAACTACTTATTTTTCCTTTTATAAATCACATCAACTTTTCAAGTCTAAAATACTTTTCATCCAAACATACATTTTATTCAAATACAAAACAAATACTTTTCAACCAAATATAACACTCAAAAAAGAATTGAATTCAAAAGCAATTAAAATGTAATGCAATGCGTTTTCAACCCTAACTATTTATTTTTATTTTTATCAATTACATCAACTTTTCAACTCTAAAATACTTTTCATCTAAACATATGTTTTATTCAAATACAAAACAAATACTTTTCAATTAAATATAATACTCAAAAAAGAATTGTATTCAAAAGCAATTAAAATACAATGCGTTTACCAAACGCCCATTTAGTTTAACTTAAAATAAATATTTTTTTAAAGTTAAACAGTACTAAGTTATCTTAAAACAAACCTTTTTTTAAAGCTACACATTATCTTATAGCTTAAAATAAACTTTTTTTTTGCCTTTTTTTTTATTAATACATATTTAGATTCATGAAATAAGGGTAAGATAAATAGGGGTGAAATATTTTTTATTTGATGTATATAAAAAAAATCTCGAGATAAACTATATACAAAATGGATAATCTAACTTAACTTTTATATTTAGTTAAATTATAAAACATCTGATCTAACTTTTAAATTAAATTACAAAATATTCGATCTAATTTAATTTTTAAATTAAATTAAATTACAAAATATATAATATAATTTAATTTTTAAATTATATTAGACTATATCATGCGTTAAGGTTAAAAAAATAATGATATATTGTGTCGTGTTAAAAAATGCATATCTGCTTGATCCTGCTGATTTTGACATCCCTACGGTGGAGAAATCAAAACAATAACTGTCACCCAACAAGAAATTTATTGTAATTTATTACTCCAATTTCAAAGAAGTTGGGTGAAGATATAAATTATTGAGTTGTCATGTTCACATCATTTACCCAAAAAAAAACAAGGTTCACAACTAGCGTTATTAATGACATTCTAGCTACAACAAGCAATATAAAACGACATTAAAGGACAGTGGCAATCTATCACAAACTTTATTATTGAATAGTGCTGTTTAAAGGATAAAATAAAAGTTTTTTTTTTTTAGAAGTTTAAAACCACATTTTTAAAGTAGTGCAATAGGTTAAAATGATTTTTAATTTTTCAAATAGACAAAAAAATATTAAAAAGAAGTTTCTAATCTCTTATTGAAAGTTTAGGGAGGTTCTAAATATGTGTTTTAAAGATCAAAGAAAAGTGAGTTTTAAAAAATATATTTGGGATAAAAAAAATTGTTTAGAGTGAAAAAATATAAAATCTTAAAAATTTATTTGAAAAAAATTATCAATATGAATCTTATTTCTTTTTTTTTAATTTTATATAATTTATTAAAAAAATTATTTCATTTAAATTTATATATGTAAAATTATAGACTTTAAAATTTTAAATTTAGAATAAAAATTTGAAAATATAAACAATACAAAATACTTGTGAAGTAAAAAATAAAAATAAAAAATTATCTAAAATATGTTTTCAAAACACTCCCAAAGTCAAGATTTTATGATTTTAACTATAAATTGATATAAAGAGTCAAAAAAATTTTTTTAACAAATTATCTAAACATCTTAACAAAAAAACTAACTATTTAAACTCAAAAGGCCAAAAAAACTTGAAAAATCATGTCAATAAAACTCAATATATGATATGAAATTTATAGTAACACTTATGGGGCGTTTGGTAAACGTATTACGTTTACATTGTGTTTGAATACAATGTAGGAATACATTTTGTATTTAGTTGTAAAATATTTGATTTATATTTGAATGACATGTGTCTTTGGATGAAAAATATTTAAATTATATTTTAAAGTTGAAAAATTGATATGATGGGTAAAAGTACATAAAAAAAAGTTAAAGAGAGAAAAAATAAGATGTAAATAAAAAAATTGAAAACCTAATAAATAATTGTTTTCAAAAAATAAAGGAATAGTAATTGTTTTCGTGTTATTGTTAAAAAGTATTATATTTAAAACACAAATTTTCACATTTAGGTGAAAATTGTATTGTATTTAAACGCAATACGAATACAATTGTCATACCAAACACAATACGAATACAACTGTTGAAAAATATTATATTTAAAATATAAATTTTTACATTTAGATAAAAATTACATCATATTTAAACGTAATAGAATACAATCGTGGTGCCAAACGCCCGTTAGAATTTCTCAATATAAAATCAAAAAACTTTTTTTTGGTGAATTCAATATAAGATTAATTAATCACGTGACAATTGAAAAAATTATTAAATTTGACCGAAGGGTAAATTTTCGTGTGGTAAATTTTCCGTTTGTCTCGGGGGGGCCGGCGCATATGAGGGGAAGATTAGTTTTTTTTTTTTTTTAATTTCTATTTTTTGCTTTATTTTTTGTTAATGTTTTATTATATATTATGAATGAAACTACAGCATAGTTAGCATATAGTAATGAATCTCAACAGTTAGTTTAATCGACAATTAATAAATGAATCCTATTACAATTTGTAAAAAAAACCTCTTAAGAGGGCCCTATTACAGTCTTGTGCATTCTTTACGTGCTAAAACATTTTTATTTTTTTTTTGATCAAAAAGTTTTGCCACGTAAAGAATGATATATGGACCATATTCTTGAGAAACTGATTTTTGTATCTTGATCCAAACTATGTTAGAAAAATAGAAGATTCCTCTCGTAGACCATATATGGATGCATAGGTTAAAGTTCGAATTTGGGATAATGAAAAGCTAGATTTGAATGAATTTTATGTTGAGCCTAAGTTGGTCATAAACCAGGTCTCTCTAAGAAAGTCCAACAAATGAGGAAGAACGTGCTTGATTAAGTGTATTTTTCATGCCTCCCATACTGTGTGCATAGACCAAAGTTCGAATTTGGGATAATGAAAAATTAAATTTAAGTTACTTTTTATGTAAAGCCTAAATACGTCATGAATTGGGTCTCTTTAAGGTGGTCTAGTGCAGGAGGGAGAACGCGCCAGATTAAGTCAGCTTTTCCACCCTCTCAGACCATGTATGTGTGCATAGGCCAAAGTTCGAATTTGCAGTAAGGAAACATTAAGGGTCTGTTTGATTGATTAGAACTAAACTTTTCTAATTCATTTTTATCTTTTTAAGAAGTAAACAAAAATTTTTATTAAGTTTTAAAAAAATCAAACAACTTCATTCTAAAAATTTAATTTCAACCAATGAACTGAATGCAAACCTTAGTAAGTCTTATGTCGAGTCTAAAAGATTTATAAAAAATCGGGTCTTTCTAAGAAGATCCACCACAGGATTAAGTCAAGTTTTCAAGCCTCTAGGAACTAAGTTGAAGCTAAACCCAAATCACCGTGCGTAAGGGAACACCGTCCTTTCTTCTTTAGAAAATGCAAAATATACACTTTTTTTTTTCAGTTTTATTTATCAGAGAATATAGATACCATTTCCTTTTCATCTCGTTTCCACACGTGACAAAGCCACGTTGAAAATGCACACAAAACCACAATACAATGCTCATTCACATTTTGAAATTACACCAAAGTATACAATAAAACCAAACTGGCCCCGGGCATTTTCAGCCAACAAAAAGAAGAAAGTTCATACCAAAATGCCTTGCAGCCTTTAGCTCCGAATTTTCTAACGTTTAGAAGGTGTATTTGATCATATTTTTGGTATACCATAAGTGATAAAGAGAAACCACTTAATATATATACATACATATACATATATATATATATGGACGTAGTTTTAATAGTTACTCTAATATTTATCTATCAATGGTTATCATTGTTTTGATCACATGATTTTAACTAGATGGTTATAATAAATTGAGTAGTTGACCTAATAATTCAATAGTATTTAATGAATATGAAATTTAGAGAACTCATTAAATACGATTTTATATTGACAACTTATTGTTAGTTTGTTGACGTGACTTTTTAAGTATTTTTTAAAATAAATTATAAATAAAAAACTTATATCTAGTTTTGAAATTTTATTTTTGATTTTATTTGAACTCCTGATTTTATTTATTTCCAACTCTTTAGTAATCGTTATTCTATTCTATTTTTTTTTCAATTATTTTATTTCAAAAATGTCTTATGTCCAATAATTTTATATCCATCTCATATATAGATTTTTTTTATTTTTTTGAATCCACTCTTTATAAAATTGCCAAAGTGAGCTTACTTCCTTCTTAATTTTGTCAAGCTCCCGTTCCATATGCATCCTCCAGTCCATTTCAGATTTTTCCTTAAACTTTCTATTCAAAACAAAAGAACAAAATTAATAGTAACAAAAAATTTTATAGAAAATTGAAACCAAAAGTTTTAAAATGCTAACTTGCGAAGAAGCCATCATCTTCCTCCCATATGGAATGAAGGATATATATAGATAAAGAGATTGTGAACGTAATAAAATTAACATTTTTGTTAGAATAAATTTGTGAAATTTTCAATAATGAATTCATTTTCAAGGCTTGGATTTCCAAAATGAATTGTTCGTTTATGAAATTTGTGAACTACCATATGCTATACGGTTCACATTCCTATACAAATTTGCCTTGGTCAAACCATATATTGATTTTTTTTTTTTGTTTTATAGAAACCCTATATTGATTTAATAGGCATTTCTATAGAAACCTAATATTGTGTGGGAATGTCTAAAGTAACCATATTAAATGCTTTATATATTCATTTTTCTTTTTATGTACGTCGATTTTTTTTTTTTTCACATATTCTTTGAATCCCATAGTAATAAACGTTTTAATATGAAGAATTTAGATATTTTCATCTCATTTTTTTAACCTCATGCTCATAAATGAATTTATTAAGAAGAATTTCAATAGCCCGAACGAACTACTATTTAAGTTTGAGAGTGAAAATAAATTTTCATCACTATTCAACTTTGCATAGTACTAAAACAAAAGAACATTATAGTTTTTTTTTAACATGTCTTTCCGACTTTGAAGACAAGACTCATCAGTCTTTTGCGCCCATCAACAAGAGATTCAAGGAAGATCATGAAGTTAATTCACCCGCAAAATGTGCGAAACCTGATATAGTGATCAATGTTGATGCTAAGCAACCTGCTATCCGTATTGAAATGGACCAACACCAGCATAAGGTAGTCGACTGACCCTTGTCAATAGAAGGTTCACCGTACGTCAATAAATATGTGAAACTGAGGCGACATTTAAGAAACAAATCTCATTTTAATTTTATTTAAATATAATATAATTTTACATCAAACATAAATTTTATAATAGTGTTACGAAAATAATTACTATTCAAAATATTTTTTAAAATAATTACATCAACTTTTCAACTTTACTATTTATCTCTACTTTTATCAATCACATCAACTTTTCAATTCTAAAATACTTTTAATCCAAACACACATTTCATTCAAATACAAAATAAATACTTTTCAACCAAATATAACATTCAAAAAACAAATTTCATTCAAATACAATCAAAATACAATGCGTTTACCAAACACCAAGATCCTTTTTGTTACTTGCATCAACTATATTTTCAAGTTGCAAATTAAAATGGAGACGTTGGAAAACCAGATCAATGAGATGCACAAGGGTAGGAGAAAAAAACTAAAATTAGAGAAGTTCATCATGTTTTGTTCTACCTTTGGTGATGTTTTTCTTTTTTATTTTTTTCAAGCATTTTCTTATGAAAAAAATCATCCTGATTTGTGCATATATTTGCATATATATATATATTTGCCATCCATTGTGTCTATTTTATGATTATATAACAGATTATAGTATTAGTGTGAGAAATTTTTTTTGTTATTTTACATCAATATATTTGAAAAAATTGACTAATTCTTTTTTATTCCTTAAAAAATGATTAATTACGATTTCAATGTTTAGCAAATATATTATACTATAATATAAAGATCTACTAATTATGATTCTAATAATCATTATAAACTGTTACATTGAATTTTTTTCTATTTTAAATGAGGTTTCTTCTCTTCTGATGCCTTTTATTTTGTTGAATATGTCTTAATTTGGATGGATTTTTTAATGAAAGTTTTCTTTATAAAATAAAAGATAAAGGAAGAAGAATCACTAAATAAAATCAATAAAGAGAAAAAAAGAAAAGGAAGACAAAATTGATACCCAAATTGAAAGAGGAAAAGGAAAAAAAAAAAAAAAAGTGACAAACAACTATTGAAAAGAAAAAAGAAAAAAAAATCCCCAACACTTTTTTTTTGGCTAAAAGATCTTCAACACTTATATAACAGTAAGCCCACGTTTGGTATATGCTTTTTTTCTGTATTGTATTTAAATACAATATAATTTTTTTTAAATACAAAAACATTTCATTCAAATACCAATCACATCACATTTTAAATCTAATACAATCACTATTCATTATTTCACTTTTTCTATTACTTTTATTAATTATATCATATATTCTCTTTCTTTTTTTTTTTTCTCTCTACTTTTCACCCAAACACACATTGTATTCAAATGCAATGCTAATACTTTTCTACAAAACGCAAATTGCATTCAATATATTGCATTCATAAACAATGTAAATGCAATGCGTTCACCAAACGAAACATAAGTGTTAGATGCAATACTATATATAGAGACACACGGATAGATTTTGACAATAAACAAATGGATTTTGACAAATTTTTAAAGAAGAGAAGATTCTATTCTATTCTATTCTATTCTTTTGTATTCATTACATATATTAATATCTCATATTTAAAATATATAAATAAATTATCTAGTTTTAAAAAATTATTTAGGTTACATAATATGCAATAACATAATATGTAATAACTAGTTATAAAATATCACACCATCAAATTTAATTAAGAAATACATAAACTTTTATAATTTATTTGTAACCATCCATGATTAAAAAAAAAAAAAAGAAACCATTGAAAATTTTTCTATATGTGTGTGTGTATATATATAAATATATGTATGCATGTATTGTGCCTAAGCTGCCGCTTTCCAATCTGATTCACCAAAATCAGCCAGCTATGGAGCAGACGTTCAAGGATCGGTTAGACCAGGAGTACTACATCCCAAAAAAAGTGAGATGTACCATAGCTTCATGCATCGATTTTCAATGGCCATATTTGATAGCAAATGCAATTTGACAATCGGGTAAAGGAATGAACAAATTAGTATACGTTTACTAATAAAATGTTTAATAAACGTATTATGTTGTATCATATTTGAACGTAATGTATTAAATATATTTTGTATTTAGATGAAAAATATTTGCTTTGTATTTAAAAGTAATGTGTGCTTGGATGAAAAATATTTGAATTGTATTTTAGAATTAAAAAATTGATGTGATTGTTAAAAATAGATTAAAAAAAGTGAGATATAAAACGAATACGATGTGAATAGATTTTAAAAATTTATTTTTAAAATATTCTGAGATAGTAAGTGTATTTAAGGTATTATAGAAAAATATTATATTTGAAAACTTTTACATTTGGATAAAGATTATATTGCGTTTAAACGTAATACGAACGTAATACAGAAAACAAACGTTCCATGAGGCTTCGAGTTGCTTTTTTCTAATGACTTTTATGAGAGTATAAGAAATGCAGCCATAACAATTAATACAAATATTCACTTGATATGTGAAAAGAATCAAGTCGGTCCAAACTCACCAAAAGAGAAAGATGATGTATGCAGATTTTTCTTCTCAGATTCCTTCTCAGAAGAAACCTTTGTGGTTTAATGCGAGCGTAAGAGACAGTTAATCAGTGAAGTCAGAGATCGGGACATATATGGAAGTACTTATGCATTGTTTTGTTGTCAACACAAATGAATATACACCATACTCTGGCAGGAGCATCGACAGAACTAGTCTCGTGAGATGTTAAACATCAAGTGGGAGAAGAAGATTAAGAATGTTGAAGATCACACAATGAGAAGCTCGGAGTCTGTCCAAGTGTATACAAACCATTATGCAAGACTGAACTGCGTGACAGTTTTACTCTATTCATCATGTCAAAGGAGTGGCATATCTCATAATGTAGTCTGAGTTGAACTTGAACACATGCCAAATTTTCTCATCAACTCTACGCTCTCTGCAATAGTTGAACCTGAAGTTCCAACAAATCCTAAGGAGGCACAGCTGCAAACAGCTTCTTCTATGTATAGAAGTACATCCGGTAACATTGACGGATGGCAATGCTTCTTATGGGTACCATCTCCGTCACTATTTTTTGAAAGAGACCCGATATTTAAGCCACGATTAGCATCCACGAGTTCACTCGCCGTTTGTATAACCAACTCATCTCTGTCTTTCAGAAAATGCAGTTTAAATTGATGAGAATCTCTGGCCAAATCTCCCAAGTAACTTCCAGTCCAATTAGCCTCAGGGAGATCAGTCATTACAAAAACATGAATAGGGCGAGGACGCCGTCCCAAAGATTCTATTTTCTGCTTTAACCCCAGAAAAGTAGTCTTCCAATGGTTTTTAAATTGCCCATCTAATAATCTAAGCTGAGCACAAAGAAAGGGAGCACGTATGGTCTCATGTGCAAACCTTTTGCCCGCGCTAATAATTTCAGGGACAAATGGAAGAAACTCAATCTTGTCAATCAATTTCTGTATCCTTCGATCTCTAGGAGATTCATGGATATCAATGTATAGCTCCGACCCTTTGTAAGGACTAGTGAAAAGGCTCCCAAATGCCAGCAATGTAGCCGAGTCAGCTTCGGAGCCAGGTCCAAGATTCCTATACACATCTCGTCTTCTCCTAACGTACGAAATTTTCTTCTTCTTTTTGAGCAGTTCATCAGGTTGGAAAGAATCCAATGTGCCATCTTCATTACCATTTTTGTACGTCCAAACTGTAGTTCTGCAGTCCTCATCCACAGCGTATAAACACTTACTTACGCTACCATCAAGCCCAGATGGTAGAGATCCACATTGTTTTAGGCTACCAAGAAAAGACAATTGCTTATCCAAATCATTGACACAAATGCTGTCTAAGTTAAAATTGCACCAGTGGGAAGCAAACACCCTAAAATCTATGGCTCGGATAAAGGACGAAGAAAATAATGATGAAATATCAATGATATCAGCCATGGAGACATACCTGCAACAAAAAAAGAAAGATATTGGCAAAATAAAGTAAAATCATTAATTTTATAAACCTGAAATTGCCCAGAAGTCTAGCAAACACGGAATCCAAAGGCTTAGCTGAAAATCATGTGAGAATACATAAGGAAAAGGAATAACTTATCAACTTAAGGCCTAATTTTGTAATAATTCTATTTTTCGCATACTTTTTTTGGACTTAGGAGTGCAAAAAATAAAAATGGTTGAGATTCTCTTAACTTATCTTTGAGAAGATCTCCTCCCAACATTTCACTTTAAACAAAACAGAAAAAAAACCAATTCTATAGCTCTAAGTAGAATAAAATTATCTTACAGCATTTTCAAGAAAGAAAAAAAAAACAATTAAAATCGCATTTCAATCACAACAAATGCTGGATTAATTGAAAACTGAACATTGACGCCATTTGCACAAAAACTAAAAGAAACCAAGTAAAACTCACATTCCAAAATCAACAAAAACACATTTCCAAATCCCTAAAAACAAGTATAAAAACACATAAACAATAATAAGAACCATGAAACCGACATACCTCCCACCGCGACTGAGCTCAACGGCGTGATCCCAAACCGAAAGCCGAATCTCGGCCGGACTGGAAACCCTGAACTTGGGGCAGCTTCCGAGCGCGACGGCGTGGTGGTCCAAGATCGGAGGAACGACCAGAGTCCGGTTCAGAATGACGGCCATTAAAAGGGCGTTCTTGAACTCGGAGAGCTGGTTGCTGAAGCCGCTGTGGGGGGCGTACCAGAGGAACTTTTCTCCTGGGGGGAAGATTGGGCATGGTGGGAGGGAATAGGATTGGGGAGAAGCGAGGGAGGAGGAGAGGGAGAGGGTAGTGGGAGGGAGAGATTGGGAGTAGAGGAAGAAGATGAGGACGCAGCAGAGGACGGTGAGGATGAGGAGTGGAGATCTCTGTGACCACGGCGACGATGATGATCGTTTGATGGGCCAGGCTCTGGCTGTCGTTGATCTGTTTGGGTTGAGGAGATTCATGGCTCTGGGATGGAAATCTCTGGTTTTGGCGTTTGATGTTGGCGTCAAGGAAGTTGGGAAGAGAGAGAGAGCGAGGGAGAGAGAGAGAGAGAGAGAGAGAGAGGAGAATAAGCATGAACAAGATTTTCTTTCTATCGAAAATGTTCAAACATTTTTGGAAAAAAAAGCACGTAGCAATTGTATTTTCTCATAAATTTTTTTTTTGTTTATATAATTTTTATTTACTTTTTTATATTAATTTTGTAAAGCTTTTTATGATAGAATATATCTACCATAGCATACATTTTTAAGTATTACATGGGATCAAAAGTATATTAAAAAAAATACAAAACTAATTATACATGATATAGATCTCATTTGACGTTGTTTTTAGAGATTACTTTTAAATTGTTGAAAAATCTACAACAGGTTAAGGATGTTTGATAAATCTTACTTTTGTGTAATAGATTCTAAAAATTATTGTAATATAGCAGAATTTGAGAATCAATTCAGGATTTGCAATACAATAGAATTTGAGAATCAATTCAAGATTTGCTTTCACACAATAGCTTATACTGTTATTATACAAATTTACTAAAATATTATTTGATAATAAATAATAATTCCTATCTATGTATTTTATTTATCTTCATAACAAATAATAAAATTAATTCATATTATTATATAAATTTCATAAATTTTATTCCTGTTTAAAATAATTTCAAATTATAAATTATAATTTTATGTGTAGAAAACTTTTATTATTGTAATTTTATGTGTTCTTAAAGATGATGATAGTAAATTATTTTTAGAAAATATTATTGTTGTAGTAATTCTTATTATTTTGTATGAGAAAATATTATTATTAGATGTGGGGATGAATATTCTCCATAAATTAAACAACAATGTCCATAAAAGAATGAAACAACGTATCTTTAAAAGAAAAAGAGTAAAACGACATCGTTTAATCAATATAAAGATCAATCGAGAATATGTAAGGAAAGAGTCAGATTGAAGAAGAGTTGAAAATTTACTCTGAAGATGATGTGGTAGAATAAAAATGATGATTAGTTGGAAGCATCAAGGTGATCAAAAAACCTATAAATAGAGGTGAAACCTTAGAATTTGAACATCTAAAATTCATTATAAAAATTATGTTCTAGATTCTAGAAAGAGAAACTTTTAGAGAGAGAAACTCTAAATTAATTCTTAGGATTTAGAGTGAGAAAAAAATCTATATAAGGAATTGTGAGGATATTTTTATACTTTGTTGTTGGGAAATTTTTAAGTAAGAAAATCATCTTAAAATTAGAATACGTTATTCACGTATTTAGTTATTATATAAAAATATAAGATGTCATTTTTGGTCATTATACATATGTACAATAATTTCATTCATAGTTTATCAAACATCTAAATTCTATTTCTAATATTCACAATAACTTAAAAAAAAAAAAATACAAATGCCTACCTAGTTTTAGACATAATAACTTTGGACTCAAAACACAACTAAAGCAAAAATTTTCCAAAACACAACAAGCCAAATTAACCCATAGAATCAAAGTGATTTTTTCATACTCGATGAAAAAACATACAAAACATGCAAATAAAAAACAAAGCTATATCAATAAAGCAACTTTTTTTCGTACCTCACCTACCTTAACTTTCTTCTCTTAACAGTATCCTTAGCATTAAATTTTACCAATTTTCATAATGTTGTAAACACTGATCTGTTTGACAATGATTTGAAATTGTTTTTTTTTTTTTTTTTGATATGAAAATAGAAATGTTCAAAACCGGGCATAGCATATCAACGTAGGCCTATGACGACCTGATCAACTGGTGAACTAGGCGGCTTGACGGCGTTGGACTCTGTTTGGAACCAAAATCAACTGTTTTGTGCCCGCATAGATCTTGATCGCCTCCCTAGGCACTTTCGCGGCCACCCACCCCCTCAGATTTAGCTTTAGGCTATTTTTGTTAGTTGTTTATAGGTAAAGAGTTGCCAAAGGCCCCTGTTAAACTAGATGATGATTATAGGCTGGATATTTACTTGTCAAATATATGCAAAGTTGGTTCATCTTTGTGATGATTTGGGTATTCAATTTGCTCGCTACTAAAGTAATACAGTGCCCCTTTGCAAATGCTGTTTTTTAAAAAAAAAAAACAAAAACAAAAAATAAAATAGTGACGCAACTCATAAACAAAAGTTTCATTGTGACTCTGTATGATTGGATAGATTGATAATGAGAATTCAAACCAGCGTGATTGTAGTTGCCAAATCTTTTTGCTATGTAGTTGTCACATTCTTCATGCCAATATCACTTTTCTTTTCAAAAATTAATATCCTAAATAATATTTAATCAATAATATCACACCACATCATTTTAAAATTTAAAATGCTTTGTAACTAATTTTTTATATTTATTATATTTAAGATCTAAATTTTTTTCTTAATAGATATGTGTCATGATTTAATTGATTAAACAAAATACTAATGAAACACTTAGTAAATGTATTATTTTCATATTGCGTTTAAATACAATGCATTGAATTCATTTTATATTTGAATGAAAAATATTTACTTTACATTTGAATATAATGTATGTTTGAATGAAAAGAATTTAAATTATATTTTAGAGTTTAAAAGTTGATATGATTGATATAAATAGATAGAAAAAGTGAGCTAATAAAGAGAAATACAATGTGAATGGAAAAAAAAAATTTATTTTCAAAATTTTTTTAAATAGTAAATATTTTTAAGATACTGTTAAAAAACATTGTATTTGAATGTAAAACTTTTACGTTTGGATAAAAATTAAATTACGTTTAAACGCAACCCAAACATAAAACTGTAAACAAATACCCAACAAAATTGAACGAATTTCAGTTCCATGCCTTCATGGTAGCCACATACCTCCACATTAGGTGCTCTCAAGAAACTTCCAAGACCTTCATGACATTTCCCTGATAGTGTGCAACAAGATTGGATAAAAAAATAATAATAATAGACACTCCGGAAATGAGCATCACAATCAGTAGAAAGCCAGCTTTATATGCAGATCTAGTATAACCTAACCTACTTTCCATTAGTGTATAATGGTTGATTCCGTCAAAGTCTAGCATTCTTCGGAGAAATATACACCTCGAATGTCTGAGAAGAAAACCACCAGTGGCAGTTTTCTCGTATGGTATGTAAGGTCCATTTAGGATGTGAAATAAGGAAATTAATGCTACATTGCTAAATGAAAATGAATGGTTTCTGGAATTTAAAGTAGCATTTATTTCTGCTTAATCAACACAAGAGAACTGAGAACAGAGAGAACCGAGGAGTTAACAAATAATTCAAGAAGCACAAGCAAATAACAGATTAAAAACTAATAATAAAAAGATACTATAGCCTAAAGCCAAAGACCTAAATAAAGTTAAGATAAAAAGAAAAAAAACCTAACTTACTAATAATTTGATCCCACAAGAGAAATATAACTGAAACCCAAACCAGACTGCACATATTTATTAGTCTCGTATTAACAATAACCTGTAGTGCTCATCCACACGACTTGGTTAATCTAAAATCCTAGTTCTGGAATCACCACCAGTTAAACAGCATGGATCGGGCTCCCACTAGAATTCATGTTTGAGCTGCTAGAGCCTGGATTTGCATGGAAGGCTGACTGCCTAGATGAGCCTTCAAGAAGCTTCAGCGAAAGCGGGGAAGGACCGGCATTGCCAATAGAGTCTCCTAAACTCAGTTTTGACATGCCCACAAGCTCATTAACATTGATCGGGCTCTTTGAATGAACTGCCGTTGGCTTGACCACCTCGTGAGTCTCCTTCTTGTTTTCTTTTGTGCCATTGTCATATCCAGACCAATATGGAACTGAAAATGGGAAAAATGGTGAGATATACGCAGGATATATTATAGGGTAGCAGGTCTGTGAGCTATCAGGCTTTGAAGGGGCAGGTTCTCCATCATTTGAGTTAGTAGAATCCATCGATTCACATTCCTCATCAATAGCAGGTGGATCAAGCAATGTGTTCTCGTTTTGCATTTCCGTTTCCGGTTGGCTGACTGACAAGAAGTCTCGAGGCACCATTGGGGTATCAGCTGACTGTAGAAAAGGGTAATGCATTACACATAAATATATCAAATTTAAAGAAAACTTGAAGGGGGCGTGTGGAATGCAGTGGGGTGGGGGGATGTGGTGTTAGGGAGGACACACTATAATGATTGCCTATGAGATCTCAACAAAGTTTCATGAGGGAAAAGACTGTGAATTGATGTCTCACAAAATTAATATAAATGTTGCCCTCAAGAGCCAGAGCAGAGTGCAAAAGCAGTTTTCTGCTTAACCAACTGATGCAAATAGAAAATGGATTTTACCTTAACCAATCACCACATTTAGCCATTAGTAAACAAACATATCCGGATAACAAACCTGTTATGAGAACATTAGGGATCCGCCTGTGTAACTAGGCGTGCTATGCTTAGTAGCTAATATATCTAAGCTGTAATAAATAAAATTTCATGAAATATTTCTTCATTTTGTGCGTGGGTCAGGGTGTCAACCTACATGCGTTTATTTATAGGTTCATTCATAAGACATACAAGGAAGGTACTTACTTCATCTGCAACAATATCAAACAAGCTGGATCGTCTTTTTCTCCTCGATACATTCGTTTGCCTAATGAAATATTTCTGAGCATGGCTGGCCACTTGAGTGGGTGTCCTTGATATAACATAATTGCGTGCAATTCCCCGCCAATCTCCTTTTCCAAGCTTCTGCAATCCAAGTAGAAACATCCTATGTTCCTCCTCAGTCCAAGGAACACCTGTAAGTAGAGAAACTATTAGCTCTTCTAAAAACAAATAGACATGCATATTACGATTTAGGACCAACAAAAGTACAAATTAATAAACGATTCCAGACTTTTGCTCCTTCCTTTTAAGCACAAATCCCTGGTATGCATCTGTGTGGAATTGATTTAGACTCACATGTGGCCCCTCTTTCACAACGAAGGTGTAATATCAATGAGCTTAACTAAGCTGGTGAAGCAGAATAGAAAAATATGAAATGTATACTCTTTCAAGGAGTTAGGATGGGAAATACTTAAAAATAAGTCTGAAATTTATTGATAATAATAAGGAAAAACAGAAGTGGAAAAACAACAATAAGCCCTATTCATAGGCTAATAAATCTTAACCTATTTAGGAAACCTAATGCCTAAACAGAATACTTAATCCAAATCCTAATAATAATAATAAGAATCCTATATCAAACTCAAACTGAGATGCCGCTTGTTTCCAGCATTGCATTCGCATTGCATTCAAATGTCATACAATTTACATCCAAACGCAAAAGTATTACATTCAAATGCCAATCACATTACATTTTAAATCCAATACAATCACTATTCATTATTTTACTTTTTCTATTATTTTTATAAATCACATCACATACTCTCTTTTCCTCTCACTTTTTTCTCTCTACTTTTGCCCATCACATCACATATTCATTATTTAAATGCAATTTAAATACTTTTCATCCAAACATACGTTGCATTCAAATGCAATGCATATATTTTTCTTCCAGATGCAAATTGCATTCAATGCATTACATTTAAACGCAATGTAAACGCAATATGTTTACTAAACAGAGCCTGAGTATATAGAATAATTATAATTATAAAAAAATAGAAATCCTAATATGACTTGGACTTGTACTACATACACATTTTATGTGATGTCAATTTCATTAAAAGCCTAAGCATCAATAGCCCTCCCTCTCCCGATGCGCCCTACCTCAAATTTCTTAACACTGAGGCCACATGATTCTACCAAGTTTAACTGTTTTATTATTATTATTATTTTTTAAATATTATACCAAGCTTAATTGCATATGTCAAGCGTGATTCTACAAGCAAAAAACACAAAATCAAATCGTTCCCAACTTTCCTCATTTTCCAAGCCTGCTTCACCAGCTAATCTTATGGGCCACGGCCCGAGAATATATTCTGCTTAGAAAAATAGAAATCCCATAACTCAACTGATTTTTTATCCTCTCACAAATTAACTATAACTTGAATAACGTGATTAATAAATTTTCTTATAACTGAACCCAATTCTGTTCATGATAAAAATCCAGTCCATAACTAGTTCTTTTCTATCACGAAAATGATCTTAAACGACCTTAATTGTCCAAATAAAATACTAATAAACAAAAGTACAAAATCCCATAAATCTTATTTCAGGTTTCACATAAATATATACAGTTCCTATAGCACCTATCACTGAAATACCCCTAGAGAGGGAAAGTGCTAAACGGAGCAAAAGAGGTTTTCTATGAGATGGAAAATGAAAACTATCAACCCCACAGGAGGTTTGTGGATAAATGATTATCTGATAAGGAGCAAAGAATATCCGCCTTTCCGTTAATCAGGATATACTGAACTCATAATTCATTAGATATTTTTGATGAATGTCAACTAAGTATCGTAAGTAAATTGCTCCCATTATTCAATCATTTGATAACCATTCTTTGATAAATGATTACTCTGCGTCAGACTCAATTTTGATTGATCCTTTTGTCCGTCGTTAAGGTGGATAAATATACAAGTATAAGAGCTAAGAAAAAACCTATCAACTTCAGAAATACCAGAAACAGTCAAACAAACAAGTAAGACAAACAAACATAAAACATTGATTTTACCCATCCCCAAAATAACAAAACTACAAAATTCCTTCTCTAATTCCTAAAGATATCACCAAACTCCATAGTACATAAAAAATTAGAAACATACAAATCAAATTAACCAAAAACAACTTAAAAAAATAAAACTAAGAAAACTAACTAATAAAAAAAAAAAAAAACCTTTCTTCCGTTCGCGACTACTGGACGAAGAGCCAGGCACGAAATCCTCTGAGGCGTAGCCGTCGGCTGCTCCGCCGTGATCCGGAGTCTCGCCGGGAGATCCAGGGACGTTGGGTCCACCGGGATTCGAACCCGACCCGGAGTAGTGGCTGAGGTTCCCCATACTGGCACTCTTCCGGATCGACCCGTCCGTCAATCGGACCCCGAAGAGCTTCACTCCGCGGTTGGGGCACGTCCTCGAGTTGTGCCCATTGTGGCTGCAATGGGAGCACCGCCGAGTCATCGCCGCGCCGACTCAGCGAATAGGATAGGAATCGGATCGGAAAAATTTTCGGGGAAACTAGGGAAGCGACGATTCGGATCGGATCCGAATATCCGAATTATATGATGCGGTGAGAAGAATAGTTGGGTAATTTTGGTTAGGGTTTTTTTTTTTTTTTTTGGGTTTATGTATCTGCTTGTGCTTTGATCGATCTCTCTCTTCCTCAGCGAAAGTTCTCGCTGATGATGAGAGAGAAAGAGGAGAGAGAGAGGGGAAACAATCGGACGCTATTTATCCATATAATCTTCTCGTGGATAAAGCGAAAATTATTTGGTGCGTCGCGTCTAGGGTTTCACATTGTGGTCTTCTTCTGTGTTGACGGTGGATTAGTCAAACACGTTGGTGGTGTTGTGGATGACATTTTTTTCTTTCCTATCTTTGATCTTTGTCCGGTCAACCGTGGAAATTTCTAAGTTGACCAACAGCCAACCATTGTCCTCTCCTCGCGTGGGTTTTTTTTTTTTTTTTTACCGAAACCTTTTCTGTAGATGTGTTTTTGAAAGATAAAATATCTTTCAATTCGGAATGGAAATTATAGACATATAATATTGACTTGCGTTACAGAGACAACATATTTAATGAAAACTGATTCTATTCTGATATCGCACAATGAAAAACAGATGTTTAAGACTTGAAAACAGGATAATACTTCAACGTATTATCATTGAATATGTGTAAAATTCTTTTTAATAATTCGTCTATAATAAAAGAAAACTTGAAATCGATTGAAATGCTATCAATTGTATTATTGAGACTATCATTAAATACATCTAGATTCATATCTAATAATAGTAGGAAAATCTCTATCATAACATAAACCAAACATCAAAGCATTAAACCTAAAATACAAAAATAAATATATCATTATTAAAATTAAAATCATATGATAAACTAAGAAAATCTCATCATCCTAAATACAGTCATCGACATCAATTCGACTATTGTACCCGCCAAGACCAAACCAAATAAAGTCATTAAGAAGATATTTGTCATCAAAAGGCCAAGTCTCTAACAAATCCTTATTTTCTACACGTCATATCTAGTACAAAATGACTTTGAATAGTTACTCAATAACCTAGATCTTTCCTACGGTGATAAGATCACTTTCACACAAGTTGGGAATTGGAGGCTAGCTTGAAAACACAACCGAACTTTGTCCTTAAAAAAAGAGCGGCGAGATTGCAATCTTAGGACAGAAATAAAAGTTTAGAGTGAGAAAGAGAGAGAGAGAGAGTTCTAAAATTATATAATATTTTTTGTGAAAAGTTTAAAGTGAGAAAGAGAGAGAGAGAGAGTTCTAAAATTATATAATATTTTTTGTGTTGAGTTGACGTGATAGAGTTTTTTCTTTTTTCTTTTTTTATTTGGAGAAATTAATATAAACTTGTTATTTGTATAAAATTAATTCATAAAGTAAATAATTTATTTTGAATCTTATTAATCGTATATCATGATGTTTTAAGTGCATTGCTCCCATATTATTTAAAATATTATAATAAATAGTAATTTTCATGAAATAATTTAAAGTATATTATAGGTTTTTAAAAGTATTTATAGTAAATAGTATATTTATCAAATAAATAGAAATTTTATTACATAAATGATGTATTTAAATGACATAAATAAATCTTTTACTTGATAAATCTAATATAAATAAATTATTTATCTAGTAAATCTATTATTTAAAATAAATACTTTAAAAACTTATTATTTACTTCAATTATTTCCTAAAATTTCTATTGACTTCTTTCTCCCTTAAATTTATATTTAAAGATGATTAAAAATATAACTTAACATAATTTTACAACTAATTTTACCAAAATGCATTAAGTTTCAACCTCTTATCCTAATTTTTTTTTAATTTTGGGCCTAAATAGTGTATGAGTCGAGTCCGGAATGAAATAAAATTTTAAATCTAAATTGGTTAACTTAATTATAATTTTTTTTGCCTTTTCAAAAAAAGACAAAACTAGAACCAAAATTTGGGTTTGAGCCAATAAAGTAAACAAGCCTTTTAAATACATACATATAAAGATTAGCAAAAAAGAAAGTTATACATTGATAAATCAACGTCCTATTCTGGTTAAGACAATAACAAAAATTCCCTTAAAACAAAATGAAAAATAAATTTATAAAAAAAAAAACATAATTTTTTTTAACCCAAAACAAATGAAAAGGCTTTCATTTTTATAGAAAGAAATTTTGTTTTTATATTGTTTTATAAAATTTTTAAAAAATTATTTTTTTCTTTGAGGATATTTTTAGCATTATTTTGCAAAAATACATATCAAAAGGAAGAAGAATTATTTATAGAAAATCTTCAAATTATACATACATACATTAGACTATTAAAGGAATAACAATATGTTTTTTCTCCCTCAAGGTACCAATTGGGACAATTACTAGGGATAATAGGACGATAGTGCTCATTGATAAACATATGTTGTTAAGGGGTAATCCTTAGTTACTTAAATTGCCTATCAGCATGAAATTACATGTTGTGGTATGTTACCCCGCAAAGCTGATTCGCTCATGTTATCCGATGGGGCTGCCCAATAAGAGATGTGGACTTATGCAGGATATGATGCTACCTGATAGTTGAGCAAAAAGATGATTTTGACTCTTTCGCATATAACTGTGACTAACAGGTGAGAAGCATTCATTGCTCTTCAGGTCTCTTGCTCTTCTTAGACACATGCCGGGAACCCGATAGATTTGTTACAACAAGACTAGGGACCACAGTTGTTGTTCCCCAATTACCAACACAAGTAATCCTTAGTGCAGGACACATGACACCCAATCTGCTTCCTTCGTAATGGTATCCTGAATTTCCTGCATCGACCCAAAATACTATTCATCTTTGGGATGCATTGTGAAACCACAACCAATCACCAAATTTCCGGGTTAACAACCCTAGCGGGGCAACCCTACCTTGCCAAGCAAGGTCCGACTAGGACCCGTTCTAACTAATGCTCTATAAATACCAAGCTTACTGTAGCTCATAGGTATGTACATTCTTACTTAATTAACACGTTGTCTCACTTCAAATCTCTTAACTCTTTGTTGACTTGAGTGTCAAAGTGCCTTTGGCTAACACCCCGTTGGTGTCCCCTTACTCCTTAGCTATTCTCTTCATCTTTGCAGACTTGCTAGGCAAAAGACCACAATGTGCCATCACACATGGTGTTAAGGTCAAATTTTCGACATCAACATATGTATTACAGGTTTGTTTGGTTCACTCATTAAGTTTGGAATGAAACGATTTTTAAATTTAAATTGATTGACTTAATTATAATTTTTGTTGACTTAAAAAAAAAACTAAATTTAAAAATTTAGATTTAAACTGATTATCTAAAGTAAGCCGTATATTGTTTCTTGATAACTGGTGGTTTTGGACACCAAACCCTTCATTTATTATCTCATATATAATAAAGAGAGAAAAACAAAAAGAAATTTGTCTCATTTATAAAGCAAAAAAAGATTTAAAAAAAAAAACAAAAATGAAGCATAATAAAGAAAAAGAAAAATTGGAAAAAAGCACCTCCCTTCCCCGTAAGTTTGTTTGAAAAAACAAATGGTAACTCCCCCATGAGTTGGTGACAATAAACAAACAAATAAAAAGACAACAAAAAAAACAACCTTCTCTTTTGGGTCCCACTGCGTCCCATAATCTATAATGGGGAAGGAAGAGGAAAAAATGAATGTTTATCCAACAAAACATAAACGAAAGAGAGAAAAAAATCAGAAAAAAAAAAAAAAGAATGAAAGTGAGATAATAACGGCGGTTCTTTTGTGGCCAAAAAATAATCTTATCTTATCGAAACAAAAAGGCAGGGCTTCTTTTACTACTTACTCTGTTGCATTATCCATTCTTAAAAAAATGTAAAAAAATAAAAAAAATCGAATGTCCACATGATCCTCATCCAAGTTTGACATACAACGAATTATCCATTTTTTATTTTTCTTTGTCAACTTCTTTCGCTAATCTTTTCCTTGTCAACTTGGTCTCTAGGGTCTGGACTCTATTAAAAAAAAAAGTTAATAAAATATCCAATGGCCAAGTTTTTGGATTAAAAATTGGTAATAAGAGAATAAGAGATAAGATGAATTGTAGCTTGTTAGAGGCCAAGTTGTAGCTTGAGATAACGAGTCAATAAATATTAAAAAGTAGATAGATAAGTTCTTTAAGGTAGTTGAGAGCCGAATCACAGAATTGGTACTTGCTAAAGTAGGATTTTGAATTGGAATGTTGAATACTGTTGTAGAATGCATTTTGATGAAAGTTTAAATGAATTTGATATACATTTTGAATGACTAGTTTGATAATTTTGATTGGAAAAATCTGTTGTAGGAATTCAAAAATAATACCTATTATAGGTATTTCTTTTTAAATTGTCAGGCGTGATTCAACGGTTGATATTTATTTGTTAAGATTCATCGTAGCACATAGTATCATAGATTAAGGGGGCGTTTGGTAAACGCATTGCATTTTGATTGTATTTGAATGAAATTTGTTTTTTGAATGTTGTATTTGGTTGAAAAGTATTTGTTTTGTATTTGAATGAAATGTGTGTTTGGATGAAAAGTATTTTAGAGTTGAAAAGTTGATGTGATTGGTAAAAGTAGAGATAAATAGTGGAATTGAAAAGTTGATGTGATTGTTTTAAAAATGTTTTAAATAGTAATTATTTTCGTAGCACTGTTGCAAAATTTGTGTTTGGTGTAAAATTGTATTGTATTTGAATGAAGTTAAAATGAAATACTTATCCAAATGCCCCCTAAGAGATGAAAAAAAAAATCAAGAGAAAAGAAAGAAAATAAAAAAAAAACCCAACATTCCAATCCTAATGCCTCGTTTGACAAAAAAATTACATTTTAATTTTACTCAAATGCAATATAATTTTACACCAAACATAAATTTTACAACAGTGTTACAAAAAAATACTATTCAAAACATTTTTAAAACAATCACATTAACTTTTCAACTCTACTATTTATCTCTACTTTTACCAATTACATCAACTTTTCAACTCTAAAATATTTTTTATCTAAACACACATTTCATTCAAATACAAAACAAATACTTTTCAACTAAATACAACATTTAAAAATTAAATTTTATTCAAATACAATCAAAATACAATGCGTTTACCAAACGCCCAACAAGTTTGTTATCCCATTTCCCCCCAGCGGACAACGAGCACACTCTCCCGACGACCTTCCGATGTTGTTATAAAACCCATTGGAAACCTTGCAATGTTGTTTGCAGCTAGGTTTTGTTGGAGCTTTAGCATGTGTTTGGTTAAAACATTTTTTTGGCATTGCATTTAAATACAATGCAATTTTCCCCCAAATACAAAAACATTTCATTCAAACACCAATCACATCACATTTTAAATCAAACACAATCACTATTTATTATTTCACTTTTTCTATTACTTTTATTAATTACATCATATATTCTCTCTTTCTTTTTTTTTCTCTCTACTTTTACCCATCACATCACATATTCATTATTAAAATACAATTCAAATACTTTTCACACAAACACACATTGCATTTAAATGCAATGCTAATGTTTTTCCTCCAAATACAAATTGCATTCAATGTATTACATTCAGATATAATGCAAATGCAATACGTTCACGAAACGATACCTTAGATTTGTTAGATTAATGGGTGGGCTTTGTTTTGGTGGGTTCAATCACCATTTGGGGAAAAAAATAGCAGGTCTAGAAAATAATTCATTATGCACTTTGCTAGTTTGAATGATTGCTACTAAGCGAATTTAACAACGCTGTTTCTAAACAAATTTTTGAAAGCCTCAAAACTTTTTCGATGCAAATTTCTGCACTTTTTTTTCTTTCTCTATAGCCAATCATCAGCCTCTCTTTCCTCTGAATGCACCACAAGGTGACAAAAATCTTTTGTTTGCCAACATTTGGGGAAAAAATAATTTTCTTCTTAAATCTCCACTCACTAGATTAAAAAAGAAAGTTAGTAATTTTTAGATCTAAACAAATGATAACATAAGGAGTAAGCTCTCCAACATTGAAGAATGTGGTGGAGGTGGCTGGGCCATGAAGTCTGAAAAGATCTTCAAATCCAAAAAACCAGAGAGAGAGAGAGATCAATAAACTATACTCATGTTAGTCATCCAAGTTTGCCGAACGAAGATCGAACGGAGGAGACGAAGAGGATGAGAGATCGAACGAAGATTGCCATGGCAAAGGGTAGATGGGGTGCTCGACGTGGAATCCAGTGGAAGATTGGGGATTTCCGCCGACAAGGGAGAGAGAGGGAAGGGAGATTTAATTTTTTGGTTTTTTTTAATTTATTTAATTTCTTAGTTATTACGTAATGAACTAAGGGGGCATTTGGAGAAAATATTCAATTTTAATTTTACTCAAATACAATACAGTTTTACACCAAACACAAATTTTGTAACAGTGTTACAAAATCAATTACTATTCAAAACATTTTTAAAACAATCACATCAATTTTTCAATTCCACTATTTATCTCTACTTTTATCAATCACATCAACTTTTCAATTTTAAAATACTTTTCATCCAAACACACATTTCATTCAAATACAAAATAAATATTTTTCAACCAAATACAACATTCAAAAAACAAATTTCATTTAAATACAATCAAAATGCAATGCGTTTACCAAATGCCCCCTAAAGTGCATATTGTAATAATCATATATAACGATACATCTTCACCGTTGAAAATTTATATAATAGTTTATAAATGATATTTATGGTAGGTATTATTTTTTAATACCTACCACATCCTTTCCCTTTAACTTGTTAGAATATTATAGCTACATAATCTGTTTCTAACAAGTTTTTTAATAAATGATCTGAGTTTTTAAAAATTAGTTTAAAAGCCGTTTTTCTTAAAATAATTAATCAAATTTTTAAATGGTGAATCAGTGATTGATCAAATTACGCTCAATCAATGATTAATCATGATGTAAATTATTAATTTTCTTAACAATTACTATCAATTATTGATCAAATCTTAAAAAATGACCAATGATAATTTGTTAAATAAAACAAAATTTAATTATTTATTAGATTGGGTGATCAAAATGGACCACTCAACCTAATTTCCCCTGTAAATATATTGATCCTATATGAAATTTAAAGAAAAAAGGATTTCTTTTTGTATTTTTTGAACGGCTTTCCTAATTTAAGATTGATGTAATATCGTATAAACTATCCTATTATACAAAAGATTAGTAACAAATCCCTTAAAATTAAGAAAATATATAAATGAAACAGAATATTTATTTGAATTGATTAATCCTTATCAATTTTTGAGTTTAGTTTAGACAATCTAATGAAGATTTCTAAAATTTATGAGTCAATGAGAAACTCAATGGGACCATATTAATGATAGAAAATTATTCAACTTATTTGGTTGTTATCACTATCTTTACACTATTTATGACAATATCTTTACACTATTCTGAGTCCAAAATGATACACACTGCTTCTTTCAAAAAATAAAAATAAAAATAAAAATAAAAATAAAAATAAAAATGCGGAAAAGTAAAATGGCCATAGATATTAGGAACAAAAACGTCGTATTCACCAAAAAAGAACAAAAACGTCGTGTCTTTTTTTTTTTAATAAAAATATCCAAAAACATAAATCTTATTTATCGTGCGCATTATATATCTTATTTATGATACCAATGCAAATATTATTAATCTCACATGTGTTACTTTAGCAAAGCAAAAAAAAAAAAAAAATCTCACATGTGTTAGTTCAATTCTTATAGAAACAAATATATATATATATGTAAAGTCTCTGCAAAATTTTGTTTAGTCTCCCACCTCTAAATGATGGTACTGTGGGGATCAAATCTCATTTCTCAATTTTATCGTATAAGTGTTGAATGAGTTGATACAAAACAATGAAGAAAATTCAGAGTTGACGAAGAATAAGATAATAAAAGAGTAAAATGACCTAATTTATAGGAGTTAAGTAGTCTATAATAAATTCTTCGCTTTCCAAGGAAAAGACATGGTAAGTTCTAACTTTCTAAACTGACAATGACGCTTCCAGAATCTGGAGTTGGTGATATTGTCTCTAACTATTAGAGAAGACGAGAATACAAGTTCATGAATGCCTTTATATCTTAGAGCCATTCATGCCTTGTGAAGTCGTCTCTACCTCGTTCAATTGGATCCACCTCATCAAATTGTATCCGCTTCGCCCTTGTCAAGCCATATCTGCTTTGCCTTCATTGAGCCATGTCTGCTACAAAGAACTCATCTAGCCATATTGACCTCTTCAAGCAACATCCACCTCGACCTCATCACGTCATCTCCACCTCCGCTTATATTGATGGGTAACTGAGATCCCATAGATCTCGACCATTGTGACATGGCCATATTTGCTAGCTATTATACCGATGTTTGAGAATTTAAGAGTAAGGTTTTCAAATATTTGAATTTCAAACAATTAGTCAAGATTATCTGATATCTACTATGGAATCTAACACTAAAGATTGTCTTTACATTCAAATTTAAAAATCAAATATTTGTATTTAAATATTAAATGAGGATCATCTCTTAATAGCTTATAAATACATGATAATAGGGCTCTGGAAACCTAATCCATTAGTTGACATATTACATTACTTGTAATTCTAAAAATATAGTGAAACCTAAAACATCGAAGATAGGATATGGCCTTTCCATCCATAGCAAATCTGTATAAATTTTTGTATTTACTATTTTTTGCATTTTACTTTTATTATGTTTTGTGTTGTCTTGCGTCCGTAACAATTGTCAAAGATCCCCATCACTGTAAGATTTATTATGCAAGTTTTACTCTGTCAACAATTGGCGCTAGAAGGAGGGTGTAGCAAGTTTGAAAAGTTTGTATGGAGATTAGGTGGAATAATACAAAATTATGCCTATAAAGCATTTTGGGGGAGGCTTGAGTAGAAAATAGAGATACACTTTTTCTTTCTCATTTTTGTCTTACTTTCATTCTCATATTTTTTCTTTAGAATTTTGTGAAAATGCTTTACAAGTTAGGTTAGATTTCTTGAGTGAGGTTAGAGATGATCCTATATGTGTAGTAAGCTTGTTTGGATTTTGATTATCTAATGATTTGTAAGTTTTATATATTTGAATAAATAATTTTCTTTTATTTTGTTTATTTCTCATATCAATATATTTTATTATCAACTTTTATATAAATTTTGTCAAGCTCTTTTTACGTGATTGTTGCATGATACAATATATTGATGGATATTGTTTTGTGATTAGTCTTTTACTACAATATCGTTGGTGGCATATTGTCGTTTTTAGATTTCTTATAAGATAATTTTTTCCAGTTTTTAACGTAAGAATTTTATTTATTCGAATATATTTTAATTTATAAGTTCTTCAAATCTTATCTTCCGATTAATTGTTTAAGATGTGAAACTTTTAATTGAGCTAATTTATAAATCAAAATCCTAATAAGTAAACGAAACATATAAAAGATCTTCGATATTTTACCACTTTTAATTAATGAATTTTCTTCATTTTAAATTACATTTTCTTTTAATTAAACTGTTCTAAAATCATAAATACATTTCTTTCTTTTCTTTATTTGATTACATATTTCTTTAATGCTTTTGTTCTACTAATATCTTTTGTTTTTTTTTAGTACCTCCTCATAGGATTAATCATCATAATTGTACTGTAATTGACTACTTTGTTTGTCACAATTTGGGTTTAATCAATACACACATAACATAAACTTTTCAAAATTGTTACAATAGTTACAGTAGTCACGTACACTTGCTGCAGTACTACAATAATCGATGCATACTTGTTACAGTGATACAGTACTACATTAGCTATAATCTGATATATATAACTAAGAAGGATCCAGTACGGTATGATACATAATAAGCTTGGTTTTCATAATTTTCTGGCATAAATAGTTATGCGTACTTCTTTAATTTGACACTGTAGTTAGATATTTTTAAAATAAAATACTATAAGTAAACTTATTGAAAATATTCAATTTTAAGCTTATTTAATATACTATTAGAAAAAGATAAGATTGAATAAAACAAAATTAAATAAAAATTTCATGAAATTTATAAAAAAAATCTAAATTAAAATATACAAAATCAAAAAAATCAAAACAAATATAAAACAACTAAAATTCTCAAGCCAATTTTTATGCATGAAAAATTGATAAAATAACTCTATTTTATAGAGTTATCAGAGGGCCTGAAGATAAATACAATCAATTTAATTTTCAAATCATGTCTTCCAAATAAATATTTATACAAATTAAATATTTATCCAATTAATTATATTAAACAAAATTCTTATTCTCCCTTCAATGGAAAAATGCCTAGCCTATCGAAAGGTGATCCAGACTTTTTTTTTTTTCACTAAGTTCAAAAATTAAAGTCACAAAGAATATCTTGATTAATTGCATCCATTAAGGAGTTATGTGGACCTAGTAAAAAGACTGATTGGACATATATAATATAGGCTCCAATAATCTATGTAATCAATTATTCTATATTAAATAAATCAATTGCACGATTATTAATTTTAGAGTCACATCATTATAAACCTGAAATTGTATTCCCAATTGCATACCGTATTACATAAGTTAGTGAATAGCTGTAGTCCAGTGACATAGTTATATATGCAACACTCTCATATGATATTTATGATAAACTTAAGGTCAAAATTAAACCTTTTGATCATGTTATCTTAAATATTTATTATACATTCAAAGGAAAATAATATTCACCGCACGTGAATAATAAATTATTTACCAATCAAACAACTTAAGACCTTATTCATTTTCACATCCGATATAATGCTATTAACAGGATAACATTTACTCCTTATTAAAGTTATGATTTCATATTTATAAGCAAACTTTTCATCAAATATAAGTCATACACCAAACGAACTGATTTAATAGCTTATTACTTGGAGATGCCTTAGCTTTTGGAATATCAAAGCACATAAGTTATATACATGAAGCCATTTACTTACTTAGAATTAATATTATTACATAATAAACGATAAAAGTGAATTAATCTATTCAAGTGGACTACACAGAATAATTACACTTTAACTCAAATCTAATATATCACCACCACTAGGCAACATATCTATGTCTTTACTTGGAAGTCGGCTCGCTCTAGATAGTCAAGACAAGCATCTCCCTAATTGGCTTTAGACAACATAATAGTATTAATATAAATTAGATATTCACTCTAACCACATAAATTATGGACTATAGATTTAAACTACTTACTTTAAAATGTTATCTTCCCATATACAAAACACTATTACATGTAACATTCTAACAACTTAACATCAATTAGTCAATAAGTCATATTTACTTACATTTACTTTAATATGCAAAAAAGACGAGGACATATAATAATAATGTAACGAATAACTTCTAATATATTATTAATCAATTTAAAAATAAATAAAATATATTAAAATATCTTTTCCTCTTATGTCGTTCCTAACAACTGTAGATGGACTCAACAGCTCCAATATAAGGAGGTGGCGATTTTCTTAGAGGCTCCAAATAGGCAAGACGGTGATTTTATAATATTATCTCAAAGAAATTCAAATTATTTTGAACGATTCATATTATTATGATTACACCGAAGATCACATTCAGATTCACTTCGTCCTTATAAAAAAGGATCAAATAAATACAATAAGCCAGAACACATTCATAAAATAGAAGCATATTCAGATTTCAAATAAATAAGCCACATTTAAACAATTCGATTCATCAAAAGTGAGGCATATCCTGTAAATAGACGGTGAATTATTCATGTAGCATCATAGAGTGCCCTTGTACTAGTTTACTTTCCGTTCTTGGCATTTTATATACTTTTCTCTCTAAATAGTGAAACTCTAACACCATAGAGGACATAGCCCTTTGACGAGGATGAACCCCTAAGAGTTTTGCATCTCTTTATCTACGTTTTTCATTTTATTTTGTTGCTTATTCACAATCTCTATTAGAATGATATCATATCGATAGCTGGTCTTAAATATAAATTAACCGTAGTCCTTTATCAAACCAAAAAAAAAAAAAGGAAAGATGTACAATAAAATTTCTTGAATCCAAATTTTTTATGCTCTTTACTTCAAAAAATATTTTTTTTATGCTTTAAGATTAATAAATTAATAATAAAAAATTTCTTCTATGATGCAAAAATTTTGGAGCCCGTAACATTCAAAATAAGAGTTAATTTTCAAAGACTTTTAGGTCTAGATACGAAATACTTTATTAATTGAATATATTTTTAAATAATTAAATCTATATAAATTCCTTTAATTTTCATATTTTTTTAATTATTTATTACTAAAATATAATTTAACAATTCAAAATAATTTTTTTAAAACTATATCTTAAAAGTTTTTTTTTTTGTTTTCCCACATGTATGAATTGAATTTTTTAAGTTGAATTTGAGTTGAATTGTTCGCGTTTAATACACCAGTTTGAATTGTTAGAGCTAAAAAATATAAACACTTAAAATGTTATGTAACTAAAAAAATATCTCATTTAAACTTATATATACAAAATTATAACTTTAAAAATTTAAGTTGTAAAATTATAATTAAAATTATGAAGTATAAATAATTAAAAAAAACAATTCATATTGAAGTATTTATTCAAATAAGTGCAACATGCTAATGACTTGTATGAGATAAATTGAATTATTATAGTATTTTTTTAACTTTTTCTCTAAGATTTATTATCAATTTTTATGTTTTTAATCTTCTTTTACTTTTAAATAAAGTTTAATGCTCGTTTGTTTACAATATTATATAATGTAATTTTTATTCAAACTTAAAAGTATTACATTTAGATACCAATCACATCACATTTTAAATTTAATATAATCATTATTTATTATTTTATTATTATTATTTTTACTAATTACATCACATACTCTTTTTCTCTTTATTTTTACCCATTACATATTCATTATTTAAATATAATTTAAATACTTTTCATCTAAATACACATTATATTTAAATATAATGTAAATATTTTTTATTTAAATATAAATTATATTTAATTTATTATATTTAAACTTAATATAAACAGAATGTGTTTATTAAACGTTCCTTGTACTACTCATTCTAATGGGATGTTTGATAAACGCATTACGTTTTAATTACGTTTGAATTCAATTTATTTTTTGAGTGTTGTATTTAGTTAAAAAGTATTTGTTTTGTATTTGAATGAAATATGTGTTTAGCTGAAAAATATTTTAGAGTTGAAAAGTTGATGTGATTGGTAAAAGTATAGATACAAAGTTAGTATTAAAAAGTTAATGTGATTATTTTAAAAAACTTTCAAATAATAATTATTTTCACAATGCTGTTGAAAAAAATTGTATTTGAATTAAAATTTTATATTTAATGTAAAATTAATCTTCATGATACTAAAAAAAAAATGTTTTCCATACATATCTTAAGGGGGCGTTTGGAGAAAAAATTACATTTTAATTTTACTAAATATAATACAATTTTACATCAAATACAAATTTTATAATAGTACTATGAAAACAATTACTATTCAAAATATTTTTAAAACAATCACATCAACTTTTCAACTCCACCATTTATCTCTACTTTTACCAATCACATCAACTTTTCAACTCTAAAATACTTTTCATCCAAACACATATTTCATTCAAATACAAAACAAATACTTTTCAACCAAATACAACATTCAAAAAATAAATTTCATTCAAATATAATTAAAATATAATACGTTTACCAAACACCCCTATAAATCCTAAGTGTTTGTCTTTCATTTATTATTTTTTTATGTCAGAAAATTCATATGATAAAACAATAATTTTATCAGATATTTGGACGGTCTTGGTCCTCAGAGTTCTAGAATGGGTCCTACTAACAATGATTGTCTTTCATGTGACAATTATTTCTTAAAAACAAGGAGGGGGAAGGATTTTGATGGGAGACGTGGGATGCGAACGTTAATCTCTGAGAGCACAGAATATCGGTCTGCGCCCAACATCTTCTGTCCGTCCAAAACCAATAGTCCGTAAAGGGATTTGCATCCAACGGCCACGTGGGATTTGTTTTTCTTTTTTCTTTCTTTCTTTCTTTCTTTTTTTTTTTAAATTTAAGAATCATCAGAGTGTACGGCAAATTCTATCGTCTAAGCGAACATAAGATATCTTAATCCAAAACAATGGAAAATTCATTTAAAAAAAAACAAACAAACAAAAACAAATTTCATTAGTCTCTAACTTTGAACTTTATCACAAAATGTCTCAAACTTTAATTGACAATATTTTTTTCCTTTTGAGTTATGAAAATTTACAAATTATCCACTTTTAGTTAAATTTTTTAATAGAAAAATATATTTGAAAACAATATTAAATATGAAAATATAAAGTGACACCCCCTAACAATATAGTTGTTATGTGTTATTTTTATTAAATATGAATTTACGAAATTAAACATAAGAGGACAGCGTAAGAAAAACTGCAAAAATGATAATTAGTCATAAACTCTTATTCTTTTGACCTAATTATAAAATTAATTTTATAATCTCATACTTAATATAATTTCATACTCAAAACCATCGAACTCATGATGTTAAAAAGTGTTATGCTCATTTTTCTATCAAAAATTCAATTAATAGAGGAAATTTGTAAATGTTACAAATTAACCCGATATTTGACATCATTAGCTTTAACTTGGTTTAGTTTATACTTTTTTTTCTTTTTTAAAGAACCAACAAAAATTACAATAATTTTTAAAAAGTTAGTTAACTTTTTCAAATTAAACTAAACTAAATTGTTATTACAAATAATATATAAAATTCAAGGATATTTTTGTGATAAAGTTTAAAATTTAAAGGGAAAAGTAAATTCTGTCAAAGAAAAAAAAAAGTGGTGTTAGATGAGCCAATTTTTTTGTTTTTTTGTTTTTAAAGAGCGTGAATTAAAACAAATTTTGAACTAAAACAACTATTTTTATCTTGTTTATTATTTATAATTTTATATTCTATGTTTTTGAAGTGAAACGAACAACCTATACATGCACATTGTAGGACCTTTTTTGTTTCAGGCTATCATTATCCCAAGCTCCAACATATGCATCTTGTACGACTGTTTTAGTTTCAGGCTATCATCGTCGCCGTTAATCTTAATCTAAACATATATAAAGGACTCAAAAAGTTTTTTTTTTTTTTTTTCCAAATTTCAACATATATCCCCCCCTTTTTGGCTTTTATATTATTTGTTTTCTTTTTCCTTTTTTTTTTTACTATAACTATTTTCTTTTTCTTTACTTTATTTAAAAAAATTATCCTTAAGCATATCCATACTTAATTTATTTCCATGCCCACCTCAACTCTGTTTTTTAATATTATTTTACAATTTTTTCTTTTTACTCTTCAAAATAGCATAATTATTCTTTGCTTTTGTCAATACATCAAACTTTTTTTATTTGCTTTCTTTCATCGTTTTTTAACTTTGCATTTTTTTTTACCCCTATTGCAATAAATTTTTTCAAACATATCCTTACTAAAACATTTCTTGTGACTTTCTCAATCTTTATTTTTTCATAGTAATGCTTAATTAATTTTCTATCTGATTTGCTAACTTCTCTCCAATTTTTTATTACTATTTTTTTTATCCTTTTTTAACTTTGCATTTTATCTTTTACCCCTACTAAAATAATTTTTTCAAGCATATCCTTACTAAAACATTTTTTGTCTCTCTCAATTTTTACTTTTTCAGAGTAATGCATAAATAATTTTCTATCTGATTGGATAACTTCTCTCTAATTTTTTATTACTATTCTTTTTCTTTTATCCTCTAACATAAAATTGACTTTCAAATATAGCCTTATATTTCTTTTTTCCTTGATGCTTTTTTAACTGTTTCTTTTTTTCTCATAATACTTCCTAATCATTTTTCTACTTAACAAATTGATTAGACACGTGCATGGCATGTGTTTACAACTGGTAGTTATAAAAAAATTTGCTTCCGTTCACTTCAAGCTTCTATTATCAATCTTAAGTCTAGGAGCTAAATTACAAATTTTGGGACTAATTTTATTTTACAAATTGAGAAAGTAATAAATTGTCACAATGCTAAAAATCATAACTATCAATGCCAAAATCCAAAAAATAAATTAAAATAAAATTTTTTTTACGTGCAGCTTCTCATTCTTTTCTTGGTCCGCCGTTCTTGATTGATGATTCCTTTGTTCATACCTCATATAAAGGCAAGAAAAAAAAATAAAAAACAAAACAAAACACTTTTTTGCTTCATAAACTTAAATAAAGAAAAAAAAAATCTCCGTTAATAGTTAAAAAATATATATATACTTTCCGTTAATTTCAAACTTCTATTATCAATTTCTAGGATAAATATTAGGACTAATCTCTTATTTTAAAAATTGAGAAAAACTGTCACAATGCTAATTATCATAATTAGCAATGACAAAAACCCAACAAAAAGATTTTTCAAAAAAAAAAAAAAAAAAAACGTGCTATTAAAAGTTTCCATTCCTGACCCTCCATTCTTGATTGATGATTTCATTGTTCATACCTTATATAAAGGCAAAGAGATGAAGCCAAAAATAAATAAATGAATTTTTTTTTCTTTTTTCTTTTTGCTTTATAAACTTTTTTTTTTTAATAATAAGAATAAAATAACCAATATACGATTTTCAAATAAGAATAAGAATTATCAACATTCAATTTTCACCAAAACGAGAAATGTTTTATTAAAGTAAAATAAATATCCAAAGATCTACTTAGCTAAACTGCTAGTAAAATGCACATTACATACAAATTATAAATTTTATTAGCTACTAAATAAAAAACAAGGAACTTAAGGTGGAGATAAAGGAAATTCTCACCATGAGCAAAGAAAAATCTCTCCCAAGCAATTAAGTTTTCAACCTTTCAACATACCACCAAATGCAGCCTCATACAGTTTTCATAAATGCATTTAAAGTCCAGCATCCGACCCATATGTAAGCTTGAGACGCTCCTTGAGGTAGTCCCCGCTTCGGATTGGAGGGAATCTGCAAACACGTTCACCTTTAAATACCATCCCACGAAGGAAAATGCCATATATCATGGATTAGAAACCACCAACATACGTTACATAGCAATGCTCTAGAGAAAAATAACAAAGCAGAGAATTATGAGCTTCGAGTTAGATGTGTTGTGAGCTGAGAAAAAAACCATGGAAAGGTAAATATAGCATGCATTGGCTCGGCTTCATTTATGAGGAAAGAACGATGGAAAAGTAAATAAAAACATTAGCGACAAAAGGTTCTATACATTTATATACCTCGGAGGAGAGGACTCGCTACAGCAACTCTGTATGCATTCCACAACACAATCTGCCTGGGGGTCCAAGAAGAAAGCTGCCTGCAGTACTAAGATTGGTTCAATTTGATACATTGTCAAGCTATAATTTCTGCATAAAGAGATTATGATTTAACTTGATGAAAGCAACAGTTAAGGAGATGAAATAATTACAGAGTAACGGTCTTGTCCTGTTGGCATTACTCTGTGCAGCGTCGACCTATGAACGAATGACAAAGTGTTTAGTCGAAAAACAGGTGGAAAAGGGCACAAAATGAGTGTTTTTAGTGTCAGTGTGAACTCAAGGAGTCATCAACGGTTCATCTTGTAATCAAACATGAATATCCCGTCCCTCCAATGAGATGAAAAATTACCGGAACAAACAATTAGTCCACCTCTCCATCATGTCTCCAATATTAACAACAAATGCCCTGTCAATTTAAGTTCAAACTCTTTGAGACAAAGTCTCCGTTAATTATTAATACAGAAAGTATAATCTAAAAGCAACAAAACTAGTTTCCAAATAAACACTTCATACATAACGAGCCACAATTACAAACATGCAAACCGTTGAATCGTAGTCATACTGTCATTAAGGTGAAAATTGAATCATCGACTTACCCATGTAGATGAGGAACATCTTCCCAGACCTGAGGTTGCTTAAATTTTTCCCTGCAGATCTGTCAATTAAACAAGAGATCCTAGCTAAGATTGTTACGATCATGAGCTCAAAAAGTAGAGACTTCCTAAGTTGATCTCAAGAAGCATGCCTGAAGTCCCGGAACACCATCTGTTGCAAGAAGTGTGAGCATTCCATAATCCGAATGAGCTGAAGCACTGCAGATTTCTTCATCCGATGATTCTACCTCACCTGAAATCAAAATCAATGATCCCAACATTTCCATCACCAGTTTGAAGCCTTTTTCATGAAGTGCTACAGCAAATATAGACTTGAATATATTGTAAGCTTTTATTGCAAATACCAAACAGATGGAACTGGGCAACTAGCTCAGAGTAGTAGCTAGACTCTGTTTGGATACATACGGAAGGCAAAAATCCAATTTTGATAGATTCAGAGATAAACCTGTCCAGTCCTATCAATATCGGTGTCTATAGATACTTGAACTTGAATCTAGTAAAAAGATTATTTTGATTCCAGAACTTCTTTCTAGTAGTCAAACCAATTCAAGTCCATACATTCGCCACCAACACCACCCCCCCTCTTTGTAACAGTGCTTTACAAAGAGATATACTGATTACAAGCATTAGTATAATCAAGATGATAAAAAAACATAGGATCCATTAACGAAATCTGGTTAAACATTTGCTTTAGAATTTTCATTAGAGATCAAACAAAACTCAAGGTTATTCAGAAAACAGTGAATCTAATGCTGCTACCGAATTTAAAAGGTCTAATAGTTGGACCAATTGTTTTTTCAGTCAACTCTACAACTGGATTGTAGGAAAATCAGTTGCATCTAATACAGGGGGTAAGATTAAGTTATGGTTGTTTTAGGCCCAAAAACACAGATATCGTATTAAAGATAGAGAAAGTTATGAAACATCAAATCTACTTTCCATCAGAACACTCTAAAATTTCGCAGACTTCGTAAACCTTAGGACTGAATTTTGCATGGAACTAAATAAACTCACATATGCAGAAATAAACATTTAAGCCAAATTTATGATGCTAAACCTGGATAGTACAAAAGCCGAAGAAACGCTGCCGGTTTATCCAAGCCCCCGACTTTTTCAAAGAAGTTCTCTTCCAGGTTCAGTGCTAATGCAATCAAACAGAGCAACTTTTTCCCAGCGCACCTGTTACAGTTATACCAACTTTCTATTTATGGTGAAACTGGCACAAAAAGCAAAAGCACACTGTAAAATCACTCAATATAATAATAATTTATTTTCATATATCCAATTGCCAAAATATATGTCCAACCATCATGAAAAAACTTACAGGACTTTTCTGTAGTAAGTCTCCATTGTGGGTCTCCATGATGGTAAAATTTCTGAATTTTTATCACAAGAAGTATGCATAAGATTTCCAACCGACTACGATCTTGATGAACTTATATCACATGCATGCCCACGCGCATTGAAAAAATGCTAAATTTAATCAGCAATGAATTCCTCACAACAAATATTGAATAGGCTTTTTTCCTTCCACAGCAACAAAAACACGTAGTTTCACATACTTGAACACACGGTATGTATTCAGAAAACTCAAAGTATAATTAGTAGTTATAATCCTGGCTTTTCGTAGCAAGCCAAAATTACCAAGGTGAACTATGCAATTCATATGCGCTGAAAATCTGCTATTCTATGAAGTGTAAAGTTGATACATAACATTGAGCATAAGTCTACACATTCACGTTCACAAACACATATAGAAGCATATACATTAGACATAACATGCCCCTACACATTCAAAAAGAATGCTAGATATCAATTCTTAATGGTTAGAAATTGTCATGTAAAATTGTGTGGTCCATGTGTATATGAAAGTCTACAACAATGGTGAGAAAAACGTCGCATACATCAACCATTGGTCATTTAGTGGGATGGTAACTACTAATTAAGAAGACAACTCAATTTCCTTGACAAGGTCTTGGTTTGAGTCAGTCCCACAGTGGTGGGCGTGGTACGTGGGCCCAAATATATATATATATGTATAAATATCCACACATCGACATTCTTAAGGTTAAGGGGCTTGGGTTGAACTCATCCCCGAAAGCGAGCTCAAGGAGAGAGGGTGTCAAATCCATGTATAAGCACCATAACAACCCAGTAACTTGGACAATTTCACAGTCTAACATTAGAAGCAAATAGACATGAGATATTACTATGCTTGGTACCTTGGAGAGGCCATTGATTCAACACAACAGAGGCTGAATCATCTTCTAAAGGACCAATGTAAAAACTCTCTTTTGGGTCACCTGATTTCAACATTTCGCCTGAAGAAATTAATTCACAAATACAGTACCAAAACATTATTTTCCACGTAAAAAAAAGGCAAAACCTTTGGTAGAAGAGAGAGGATCTAGAGATTCGGCCAAAAGGGGCGTATATCCTCTGTGCTGCTTGCGAGCCAACTTCATCTTATCCCCCAATGGAAGCGAAAACAGCTTCTTGCTCTCCAAGAAAGCTCTCTCCAGAATCTCCTCTTCCACGCCATGATTCACCAGATAAAAGAAACCATGTTCTATACACGCCTGTTACATATGTATGTGTGTGTCTGTGTGTGTATTTTCTCACAATCCACCATATTTTTTTCTTAAAAAAAAAAAAATCAAGAGAGAGAGAGAGAGAGCGGACCTGTCGGATTGAAGTGGCGGCGGAAGAAGGGTCCGGCGAGGACAAGTCGATGATGGGCAGTGTCAGAGGAAGCTTCGGCGTCTCGGTTCTCATAATACAATGGAAAACGGACAACTCTTTTTTTTTTTTTTTTTCCCCTTTTCTGTTTTTGTGGGACTTTGGATGAACTCAAGAAGAGAGGGAATTTTGTGTCGATGAGAGTGTTGTACCTTGAAAATTGCAGTAGTGCTAGATTGTTTGTTTTGTTTTGTTTTGTTTTTTTTAATTGCTAAATGCAGTAGGCTTTATTAGATTATGATTAACAAAACAACATATTTTTTTTCAAAACTATTTCAGAAACAATTTCTTTTTTTTAAAAAATAGCTTAATTGAACCTTTTGGAATCAAACAAAAATAATTTCTCAACTCATAGACTAATTTTCAAAATTACAATAAAATAAAACCTAAAGAAACAAAATAATGTCTTATCACAAGTGGTGATAGCATAATGACAAGAAAGACCTACTCGATTTACTGGCTGTTAAGATCTAAAGTAAGATATGTTAACTATTAAAATTTAAAATTAAGGTTCTTGTATTTCTATCAATACGACTAGTATACTCGCTCGATAATCCCTAAAAAGAGTTATGAAGACACTACAGTTTTTTTTATTTAAAAAAATAAATGTCTTATCAACATTGCGTTTGGTTATAAAGTTTCATCTAAAATTTTAATTCAAATTTATTGTCTTTTTATGAAAAATCACCAAAGTTTTAGACTATTTTTAAAAAATTAATCAATTCCTATTTAAAAAATTACATTTGAATGCACCAAAATCATCTTAAGTGTCAATCTTCATAGTCTTCAGCCAAAAAATAAAAGTGTCGGTCTTCATAGTACTCGTGCATGATTCGCTTGTCTGGTCACATTTGTTGGTTCTATAACTCTATTGACCTTTCTGTTTTTCCATTTTCAAGAAAGGAAACGGAGGGAGAAAACAATTTATTATTTAAAAAAAAAAAAAAAGAACTCATTATGTTGAACTCATAGATTCATATTGGTATTTGTATGATATATATATTTTTTAGGGGGTTTGGGATAGTTTTGATATCTGGTTTAGAAAACTTATTTTGTATTTTTTAATTTAAAACTGCTTTTCATTTTAAAAGTATGTAATTTTATTATTTTAAGTTAAGATGAGATAAATTTTTCATTGTTTAAAATTTTGAGGAAAAAAAAATCTATATTGATTTTTTAATCATATTTTAAGATTTTATATTTTTTTTACTCTAAATAATTTTTTTTCTCAAACATATTTTTTTAAAACTACATCTAATTTGTAAACCAAAACACAATTTCAAAATTTTATCCAAACACACCCTTATTCGATGTGATTTCCATAGTCATTTAAAGTGTTTTTTTTTTTCTTTTTTAAGAAAGAAGTAAATAACAATTTTTAAAAAATAATTAAAGTAAATAATAGGTTTTTAAAATATTTATAATAAATAATAGATTTATTTGATAAATAACTTATTTATATCATATTTAATAGATAAATAATACATTTACATAATAAATAAATGATTTATTTACATATTTATCAAGCAAGCAATTTATTTATGTATTATAAATATATAATTTATCTTGTAAACTTTTCATTTATTTAATAAATCTGTTATTTATTAAAATTTTTTTAAAAATCTATTATTTTCTTCAATTATTATTTGAAAACTGTTATTTATCATAATTTATGTAATAAGTAAATGATTTACTTATATCTTTTTTAAGCAAGCAATTTATTTAGGAATTATAAATATATCATTTATCTTATAAATTTTTTATTTATCTAATAAATCTGTTATTTATTATAAATTTTTTAAAAATATTTTATTTATTTCAATTATTATTTGAAAATTATTATTTACTATAATTTATATAATAAGTAATTTACGTCTTTATTAAACAAACAATTTATTTACATATTATAAATATATTATTTACCTTATAAATTTTATTATTTATTTAATAAATCTATTATTTAATAATAAAATTTTATTATTTTATTATTTATTTGAATTATGTTTTAAAAATTATTATTTATTATAATTTCACACCCCTCTCTTTTTTGAAAAGATGATTATTCAAACTGTTGAGCATTCTACTTCTGAAAATTTGCATTGCCAACCATTTTCAACATTTTTATCTGCAGCACAGCTGTGTCAGAATTTTAAGATCCCATACGTTAGCCAATGTACCCTCAACATAAACCGTACAACAATGGTAATGATGACTCATGTAGTCATTCGGCTATTAATTTAATAATTAACAAAATAGTTGCTTTTTTTTTTTTTAATCCCTTGTTATTTATTCCACCCTTTCTAAAAATCGCGAAAACAAAGGGAGATATAAAATAATAACAATAATAATTTTTCTCACTCAGCCATACAAATCTTGAATGACAATTATCAATAAATTTACAACACTCTCATGAGATGCTTAATAAACAGTTTGTGTTTAATATATTAAATATATTTTATATTTAAATAAAAAATAATTACTTTATATTTATATTTAAATAAATCGTATGATTGGATAAAATATATTTAAATTATATTTTAAAATTAAAAAATTAATATAATTGAAAAAATAAATAAAAAAAGTAAAATAAAAAAATGATGTGAATAAAAAAACTTATTTTTAAAATATTTTAAAATTATAAATGTATTTAAAATGTTGTTAAAAAACATTATATTTAATCACATAATTTTTAAATTTGAATAAAAATTATATCACGTTTAAACAAAATATGAATTCAAAATTATAATCAAACATCCCATTAGTTGGTAATTAAGAGAAATGATAACATTTAAATGGTGATAAATTTTTTACACGACATTGCCTGAGACGTTCTTGTGACTTTACCCCACAAGAGTTAAAAGAAAAACAAAATGCGAGGCTAAGAAAATGGCGCCAGAATCTCATTACTCGAAGCTCGGAAACTTTTTCACGTCAAGTATTAACATCAATCTTATGGAAAATATCTGAATGCGTATACCAAAATTATGTGCGCATTCGTTTGTTCAATGGAGCACCTAGTTTTTGTTCCTGTTATCATCAGAACTGTGTTGAACTTACAACTGGCAAAAGATTAAAACCACCAAAGCCTGCCTCAACAATGCTATAACATAACGGGGGATATTAAAGATTCCGCCAATCCAACACGATTTTTCGCCAGTAAACTCGATGTCAATCTCAACACCCGATCACCTGACCAAAGCAAAGCAGATTGCCATCGAATATGCCATCTCCCTTGCAGAATTTGCGATGTACAGCTACAGGGTGGCAGGATAAGTACTGGAACTTTAGTGCCCTCCAGAGGAAACCGCAAACTCAGTAGCACAATTTTCATGTCCAAAATTTACTCTTGCCTTGCTTTGTTTCAACAGTGGCCCTTGTAGGTTAGTTTTCCCAGCAACCCAAGGAGAGATCAGAGCCAGAACAAGGATGTCTCTGTGAACTAGACAAAGGCAGTGTGAAACATTCATCTCTTGGCAAACCTGCTTCTTCTCGCATCCCTCGTGCGAGTGGTACGATGATTGACTCCCAATGTTCTCTCCAGACTTTTTTCATCCTCACCATCACTGGTTTCGTCAGACCTCCATCTTGGTCCACCACTACCTTTTATGTCCTTGACACCCTTATGCCAGCCGCTGAAATATAGAAAAACACGCACAAGAAGCAATGGAGATTAAAAGATGAGGTCGCTAGAATCCTCTTCATCTTTTTCCAAAACACAAGAAACAAAGCACGGATCAAAAGATGCAAGGGATGTGAAAAGTAAATGAAGTTTTACCTCCAAGAGTCGTCAATCAAATCATCTGAGGAAGCCGTTTTCCATGGTGTATCATCTCTTTCTGGATGAACCCTTTTACCATTCACACCTGGCTGAAGGTCCTGTGAAGAATATCTAAATAGGCCATGGTTACTGCTGGGTGTGGTCATCGGATTGGCTGTAAAACTGCTAAAATATGGACTGCCATTTTGGAGTTGGTCAATAAGCATGCTTTTATCCGTCTCTGGTGATAGTTTATCTGAATCATTCTCCTGGAGATTGCTACTTAGAAGTCCTCTTGAGTGAGTTCTGTTCATGTCCTTTAACGGTGTCAGATTTGGAGGACTACCTTGACGAATGGACTTGTTCACAAATGTAAAATTTTTACTTTTGCTAACTTGAGGTGTTATTCCTGTTTCACCATTGTTAAATAAACCCCCACGAAGACTTGAACCATCAATACAAAGTTCCGAGTGATGATTGTCAAAAGATCCACCTTTTCTTAGAGGAGTTTCCATAGACGATGGCTTCCAGGTAGTTGTATGATCAGTCCATGGTGCAACAGAGGAAGCATTTGACGAAGGTATTAACAAACTAATTGGTTTTGAATTGGGCACTTCAGGAAAATCAGATTTTTCAGGCATTTCAACTTCATTGCCAGCAGTACCATTGAGCTCATTCCATTTTCCAGCTATTACTTCTTGTCGTTGGACTTCCGATAGCAATGACATGCATTTTTCCTGTTTGTTAAAAGCATCGAGTCAAATGCAAGAAAGTACAGAAAGTCAACATCTGATAGCACAGGAGTGCAGGTAATGCACTATATACTATAGATAAACTTGAATAGAAAACAAAAATTGGACCAGATTCAGCAATTAATCCCTTCCAATATGCCACTTCTCTCCCGGCTTAAACTACTTGGGCACTAAGAAGAGTCCACCTAATCTTATGTGGTGTGAGCCAGAACAATATGTTTAAACCAACATCAACGCAACTCTGGCCCGTTAATTAACTTAAGTAGTGCAACACAGTATCATAGAAATAAAATGTAATATTTTTGAAGAAAACCGTACTAAAAAACTCCAAGACAGTAACCACTTACTACTAATCCTGCTCTCCAACCATTGGTTGATCTCATTCTAGATAAAACTTCCTCACAGACAGAATTCTTTGTAATGAACTCCTCCTCCACACTCTTAAGTATTAAATCAACTTGGTAGGCTTGAGAGTACCGGTACCGCTGAATTTGCATTAAAAAATAAATTATGTCAAGATAACCTTCTATAAACATATCTTTCAGGAACACAAATTACTGAATCCATGCACTAAATAATGATCAAGACGCCATAACTGGAATTGTATATGCAAAGGTGCTTAAATTGTTTTCTGTTTTCTTAAAACGGTCCAATCCAAAAGACCAATGCAAAAATAAAAAAATAAAAGGATCGGGATTGGGATTTATTTGTCGACTCAATTCTACAGTACTGAAAAAATTATGCAGGGTAATTCTCCTGTGCATTGGAAATAATATATGTGTGTGTGTGTAATAATTATATACATGTGTAAAACCAATAACCATAAGGGAAATACTACACGCTTGAATCCTTGATGAACGAATGTAATAAATATACTAATTTCAAATGCCAATTAGCTGCAATTACTCACTAAAGGAAAATACAACAGGGGCTAACAATTACCTGAATATAAAATACAACAAGAAGACTTCCAACAGTTGAAGAAGGATCGCCAATAGCATAATCTAAGAGGCACTTATGAAGATGTTTCTCTTCATCAGAATTCCAAGGCAGCTCTATCATTCGATCTACCATGTTCCTTCGTATACAAAGGTAACAAATTTCAGTCACCAGGACCTCCACCCAATCCTTCCAACTCCTATGTTCACCATCGGGTGCTTCTGCAGACACCCCATATTTCTTTTCCCTAACTTTGGTGCATAACATTCTTTGATGTAGAAATGCCTCAGTGAAAAGCCCACACTCTACCCTCACACGAACTGCAGTGACCGCCTCACCAAGTGAAACAAGCTGCAAAGTGCCATCATGCCCAGACCACCTTAAAACCAAAAGAGCTGCATCAGCATTTCCCCTTTCCAAAAGAACTTGAGCAATCTTAGGATGAGTTGATGGACCCGATATCTCTGGAAGCAGGTGGCACGCTTCCTAAAATATTTAAAAAATGATTTACAATTAAAAAAAGAAAAAGAAAAAGAAAAAAGTTAGCATGTAAATGATATTTGGAGCATCAACCATGCAAAAACAATTGGAAAGGAAAGTAGAAACATTTGAACTCCAGCATGTTTTAGTCTCTTTTGTTTTTCTTCTTAGAGATTTTTTTTTTTTTTTTTTTTTTTTTGGGTTACCTCTTATAGGGTGTGTTACTAATCAGCGATTCAAATTTAAGAGGGAATAACACCAGATTTCCAATTCCAATGTCTACTTTTGTTTTGGGGAATTAAATGAAGTGAACCCCACAATGTTAGGGAGATACTCACTAATATAGATCACACTTGGCAGCTTAACTACAAGCATATTGTGGACCACATTTCTTGTAAGTTCCAGAGTTACAATGGAACAATAACAAGCTTGAACTATCTCTCTTTGTAAGAAACAACAATTTCGTTTCAAGAAAAGTAAGGAGATCAATTTAGTCATCTTCTCTAGAATGCCATTACCTGTGGTCACCTTATATCCTAGTAAAGTCACTCCAAAAATTTCTTGTTGAAAACATCAGTATTCTCCATAAAGATGGTTAGTCACCGAGTTTAGTTCTTGAAATGAAGCAAAATTAGCACTCAAACAAGAACATGGAAAAGTCATAACTTACCTGCATAGCCTCATCTGTAACGTCATCCAGAAGATAGAATATTAAGGATTCCAACAGTAAATGCCTGGTGATACCAAAGGAAGCAGCAAAGTCCTCTAACAAGTGTCTCCATTCTTCATCATCAGGCATTGACCAATGCCGATCAGATAGGTAGTAGAGAAACTATCATAAGTTAAGGAGAAGACCTCATTGAGATCCTGCTGTAATTGAGATTTCATAACGTTAAGAAAAACATCCAAAAAGAAAAGTAAAATTGAAAAAGGATACAATTGCTTGCTTTGCCAACACCATATCAGAACTTCCACGTAGGAATAGTATATCAATGGCAGCTCGAAGACTTTCAAATGGATAGCATCCCACAACTCCCTCTATCTTAGACCTGAAAACTGATGAAATTCCATCCTTCTGCAAATATGCAACTTTTAATTCCTCTCCCATTTCCTGCGTGTAACCATGCTCTATCTCGAGATTAGTCAGTGCATCTTCAATGAACAAGGAACCTTCCTGTCTAACAGACTCTTCAGAGTTACTTGTTGCATCAGGCCACGCACGCCTAATTGCAGCTGATTTCCTTTCACGAACATGAGAACGCCATGATGTAAGATTACTATAACGAGATGGCAAATTCTCAAGGAATTGATGTCTTGTACACCAAATCATAATCTCCATATGCTGAAAATTAAAAAAACCAATATTGAGCAAAGACTAAGTGCAGATATAGAAGAAACAATAACTTTATCTAAGGGAAAAAAATGAAGGTAAAAACGTAGCACAAAATGGCCACACATCATAGGAAACAAGTCTTTATAAACTACAATTGTTGATATTTAAACCTGCTTAGTCTTTAATATGCTTTCTTGAAGAAAGTGCAAATCATGAAGTCGAGCCGATAAAGAACCCTTGAAAGATGACTCTAACACTTCAAGCACATTGGATATGCCAGCCAGCTGGAAAGAATACTTGAGAAGCGTACTTAACCTACTTTTCATTTCTGCTATGTCAAGATTATCTAATTATAAACGTTAAGATATATTCAAACACCATTCAAACAGGAAATATAGAGGCATATGACAACAATAGGCTTCAGTTGCAAAAATATCTCAAAAGTTTGAAGGATACAAATCCCTTGGAGTTCTGTTATGATATTCCCAAATGTCCGCTTACACCAGTCCTTGACGACAACTTCATCCAACAAGAAAGCAATGACAGGGTCGCTAGACACAGCACTTTCGTCCATACAAATATCTGTAACATCTGTTGAATTTCTGTCAAAGAAAACATTAATCTTAAACAGCTTTATGAAGATATAATATCTACAACACAGTGATAATATCCTAGGCATACATACTTCAAGCTTTCAGTTTAGCTGTCCAGTTTTATCTTTGCTTATTGTCCAGATAAGAATAACAGGAGGGAAATAAGAAACTAAACTATTGTTTGGAAATAATTTCTCTCTTTCTCCCTTATTCTCCAGAAGAGAGAATCCTCAATCGTTGACAATTCAAATTGTCAACGACCATGAGGTTTTCTTGAAATTGAAAACTAATTATATGCATCAAATTTGTGATCAAAAAACTATATAATTCAAACTTTGGATGAACAAAGCAGGGGAAAAAACACCATAAAAGGATACAATGGCATATCAGAGAAACCAAATTATTCTCCAGGGCAACATCAAACAAACAATAAAGGTGTTTAACATCAGCAGCTATTTGCTCTTCCCCCTCTTCTTTTTCTTGAAATCTGTCGTCATGTTTTTTTGATATAAGGCCAGCATCAATGCACTCGTAAAAAAGGCGTGGACGGAGACTAACACCATTCTTTTCCTTTGATATTGGGATTCTACAAATGGGGCAAAGATCACATCGTTTACAACATTCTCCACATAATGAAGCATGTCCACAGGAGTTCAATGCACATTCTACAGGGCGGCCACAGCTTCTTAAGTCTCTTGTTGCTCGACATCGCTCAACTTTTGCTTCATTGCATAACTCAATAAGATCAATGGATGCTAAGTGCTCCAATGCTTCCTGAAATTGAAGTCATAGGTAAAGATATAACTCCTTGAGAGAAAAGAAACGAAACCGGTTTACATTAAGTTCCGATAACTACAACCCGTTATGTAAACATAGTAAAATGCAGCGTCCTCAGCCTTAGCCTGATGGCAGTCACATTAACCTCAGAGGTAGCGGACCTAGCGAGACGTACTTCGAATCCCTCATTAAGACATTACAAGTGTAAGATGCCAAAAACCAGCTACACCAGAATATGCTTTTTTTAAAATTTCATGCATCACAAAACAAATATATAAAAATTACCGGTCACCATTAGGAAGGAAAAAAAAAAAAAAGGATTTTAGTAACTAATATTCTAATACGATATTCAACAAATCAATCAGCCATTACAGTAAATAGGATTGTCAGTTGACGCTTCAAAGTTTTAACTTCCAAAAATTCTAACACGATTATATGGATTCAAAAACTGATAATAAGAATTCAAAATTACTCAACCACACACAAAGAACGAAAACCAACTGTTACATAAGCAACCTCGGTATTCACAACAGAACTTCTGCTAAAGCCCCAAGATTCATTTCGGAAAACACTTCCATTTCCATTGGAAGCACCAATTTAATATCATTTACACCCCCCAAAGAAGCACGAAAAATCACCTCAAAAAAGGGGGAAAGCAAGATTACGAGAAAGTATGTCTAGAAACAGCTAGGGTTTTGCCGAAGCAGCTCTGCAAGTGAAATTCAAAATGCGAACCTGAACAGCTCGGCGACTGTAATTGGGAAACCGGAAATGAGAACCGGAGGCGGTCGCGGTTCCACCATCGACGGAGCTCGAAGAAGCTCCGCCGGTAGGACCATTGAATTTCCGGTCCATTTTTTTTTTTCACTGAAATCGGCGCCTAAAGCTTCTCGGATTGTGAAAGTTGGTTTACAAACGTGAGTGGTAAGAAATGGCGAGGCGAGAGTGAGGAGGAGAGAGGGAGAGTTAGGGCTCGGCGAAGGACGCCATTGGAGGTCACAGAAGCTTGAGAGAGAGGTGAGAGGTGGGAGAAAGGGGTTTTGAAAAAATTGACGGTCCGGACATATGGGGTTCTGGACACCAAAATTGCTACGAAGCCGCGACCGGCAATCAGTTGGGCTCTCGTTGCCATTTAGCCCAAAACCACATTCAGCCTAGCCCAGTCCATTCCGAAAAATATTTTAAAGTTTGGACTTGTCTACAACTATTTCTTCGGGAAAGAAGGGTAGAATGAAGTAAATGGACAACTAGCTTTAGGGCTGAACAAAACCAATCCGACCTGGCAACCGCCCTGCCCATCTTCAATAGGTCCACGTCATCAACCCACCTAATGATAGCTTCGACCCGCCCGTTAATATGCTTTGGCTGGCGGTGGGCGATTTATGTATTTTCTCGGCAAGTTGAACTTAGACTCACCCGTCATTATCTTTTTCTCTTTTATTTGTTTCTTTGTTTGTCTTTTTTTTGGTGCAGACTTACACTTGATTGATCATTTATGTGCTATGTTTTTTGATAGAGGGATGTTTTCTTATGTTTTATTTGAAAATTAATCTCAAAAATTTATTTAGTTCTATTGTTTTGCATATTTGTTATAAATTTTTTTTTTTTTGAAACAAACCAATGGGCTAGAATAGGCCAACCGGCCCAACCCACGAGCAAACTACCTACCAATCCTTAGGCAGACAGCAGTTTCATATTTCCCCAACCAGCCCTTGAAAAAACCTGACCCGTCCTCGCCCTTATGCACATTTCTAACTAGTTGGATACCACGTGCGAAATAGATAAATAATATCAAATAAAGTATAAAAACAAAAAAAACAAACAAACAATGCCATGTGACAGTAATTGGATCATTACATGCTTACTTATAAGATTGTTACATGATAATCACATGTGACCAAAAACCACTATTTGTAGGGCATTAGCTCTTCTAGATGCAGGTAATAAATGTTTAAGATTGAATATGATAATTAATGATTCACAAAAAAAAAATTCAATTATTTTTCAGTGAAAACATGTAAATAAATATGTTCTTATTAATTTATAATTTCAGTGAAATCATAAATCTCTCTATAAAGAATTATTATGATAATGTAATGTTAAAAAAAAAAAAACCTAATGCAAAGAAGTGGACTTTTCATTATTTATTAAAAGAGAAGTGGAAGTGTAAAGAATGTGTCCTTTTGTGGTTAGTTAAAGAAATGGCTTATCGAGGATTTTTAATAAAGCTATCCAGTGAGGGGGTGTTTGGAAAGGTTCTGCGCATGCGTTCTAGAAATCAGAGAAAAATAAATTTTAAAAAGTATGTTTGGGGAAAAAGTATTTATAAGGTGAGAAAGTGTAAAATTATAAAAATTTATTTGGAAGAAAATTAATAATATATATCTTATTTTGTTTTTTTTATTTTATATAATTTAAAAAAAGCATCTTATTTGGATATATATACATAAAACTATGAACTTTTAAAATTTGAGTTATGTGTGAGATTTTGAAGATATAAATAGTTAAAAGTAGTTGTAAAGTATAAAACATACAAAAAAAAAAATTTAAAATATGTCTTTAAAATGTCCAACTCTTTAAAAAAAAAAAAAAAAGAGTAGGTCATATGGATTATATAAGCTATCGGATTTCAAATCCAAATTTTCACCATGTAAAATTCCGTATAAGATTATTTTTTATATCTCATAGAAATGAATTTTTTTAAGTATCTTGTGGGAAAAATTTGTGGAAATGTCTGAAGGATAAATTTAAAAATATAATATTTTAACAAAAAAATGCAATATCTAAGAAAAAAAATATAAAAGAGCAAGTACTGTTGATTTATAAGCATCTGGCAAAGAAAAGTAGAAGAGTAAAAAATTTATGTCATCAAGTGGTTGAAGTACAAAAATCATTAACAATTCTATAATAGACTAGTCTTTGGGACGTTTGGTAAACGCATTGTATTTTAATTATATTTAAGTGAAATTTATTTTTTAAATATTGTATTTGATTGAAAAATATTTGTTTTGTATTTGAATGAAATGTGTGTTTGGATGAAAAGTATTTTAAAGTTGAAAAGTTAATGTAATTATTTTAAAAATGTTTTGAATAGTAATTGTTTTCGTAATACTGTTGAAAAATTTATATTTGGTATAAAATTATATTACATTTGAGTAAAATTAAAATGTAATTTTTTTACCAAACGACACCTTAGGGAATGTCTCCGGTAATTACAAAAATTTAACACTTTTTTTTAATTTAAAAAATTTGTCAATACAGAGATTAATTTTTCTATTATTTCTTATTTATAAAGATTTTTGGTGAATATTTATTATAAAGATACATGAATAAGTATATATGCTGATACAATCTATAAGTTAAAATTTTAATGTAAAATGTTCAAAAATCTCATAAGTCTCTATTATATATTGTTAATAAATTAATTTTTTCTATTATTTCTTATTTATAAAGATTTTTGGTGAATATTTCTTATTGTAAAGATAAATAAATAAGTATACATGCTAATATAATCTATAAGTTAAAATTTTTAGATAAAATGTTCAAAAATATCATAAGTCTCTATTATATACTGTTGATAAAGCTGGGTTGACTTAATTAATACACATGCTAATTCTCATTATGAAAGCTAATTAATTTTGGTGAAATGGAAATAGAGATGGGGAGAGAATGCACCGATTAGTAAATGTCATCTGCAAATATAGGATTCCACTTGGTAATAATTAATAAAAAGTTAAGAAATAATGCATAAAAGTGATCATAGATGATGTGTCAAAATACAAATAAGCCATATGGATCAATACTATATGATTAGATTTAAAATATGATAAAATAAAGTAAGTATGAGCCATTGGATTGGTTCAAGGGATGGTTGAAGTACCTTATCTTCCTTTCTATAATATAGTATATAAATACTAGAAAAGAATAATTTAATAGATAAACTGAAATTTTATTAACTAAACAACAAATTTTCTAAATAAATAATACATTTATAATAAGTAATTATCTATATGATAAGTTTTTCATTTACTATTATTTATTGTAAATATTTTTTAAATATATTATTTACTTCAATTATTCATGTAAAATTGTTGTTTATTGACTTCTCCCCTTAAAAAAAAGAAATAAATTTTGTTACATCTGTTTTGAAACTTAATTTTTTACTATATACTTGATGACATGAATCTAATGACATATAAAAGTTTTCACATATAACCTCTCTCTCTCTATATATATATATATACTTTGGTTAAAAATCTACTAGTATAGTTTTAAGGTCAACATAGCAAAGCTTATTAAAAGATATTTTTGGGCCTATTTAAAATATCTTTCTAGAGGCATATTTTTGGCTACAAGAGTTTGTTTTTGAATGTGTTTGAATGAATTATTAGAATAATTTTCTTATCAAAATCCTAATATATAGCTACAGGGAAAACCTATTTTGAATAAAATTTAAAACCTATGTTAAAGTGTAAGTTAGACATAAAATTTTATTTAATCATTTTTGTTATTTATTATAGAACTTTAGAATTATTTTGATTTTAAAATTGCTTTTAAAAATGTTTTCCCAAACACTTATTTAAAAAAGTAAAAAAGTCATGGCTTTTGCTTTTATTTATTTATTTACTAACTAAAGGCGAAAGTAAAAATAATGCTAAATGAGCCTAATTGGCTTCTTAGCTCAAAAAAATGCTTAGTTTCTTATCAAAGTCAGAATATATATGACTATAGAAAAAATAAATCTTCTAAATAAACTTCAAAATTAGTTTAGACATTATAATTTTTATTTAATCTTTATTTTTACTTATTATGAAACTTTAAATTATTTTGACTTCAAATAAAATATTTTTCATAAATGCTTACCGAAAAGCTATAATTTTAATTTATTTTCCTTTATTGGCTAAAAGCAAAAATAAAAATTTTAATAAACAAGCCCAATCCCTAGCTAAAAAATATTGCTTCTAGAATTGTTTTAACTATTTGTTAAATGTGCTTCCTATCTCTAGAAAAACTTTCATCAAACCTACAAAAATGTAACTTCTAAAAAAATATTCTAACTTTAAAACTCATATTAGAATAGGTAAATAATATAATTCAGTGCCAAGAGTATCCCCAGTGCAAATGCTAAAATAATGTGTTAATAATAAATTTTGGCATTTAAATTTTAAAAAAAGTTTTTTTTAATAAAATGCTATATTTCATGCAAAGTTTGTCATATGTTTAATTTTATGGTAAATTTGTCACAAAATATACATGGGATTCTTATTGGTTCTTGTCTTGTTTAATTATCATGATATTATGTTTTTCATTTATAATTTTTAAAGTATAATAATGATAACAAAACTTAAAAATAACATTAGAAATGATAATATACATTAGAATATAATAAAGATAATTCAATTTTTTATATTATTTAATAATAAATACAGCGTACACAAATGCATAGGAGATCATCTAATGGATGGAAGCTTTGGAAGTAGTTTCTTTCTGAAAAAGTTTTGGATATAGTTGGTGCCAAATCTAGTTTTTTAATAGGAAGAGCAACATTATTATTATATATTTTTTTCCTCAATTAGTCATCTCACGTTATCATTTAAAGGTCTTTTTAATCTATTTAAGAACAAAAGGGTTGTACCAAGAAGCGGAGCAACGCCATAGATTACTTTAGCCCTTCCCCTTGTTGATAGCTACTCTGATACGAGGTATATATTTTTGGATCTAACGCTTATTCCACTTAATGAGCATTGTCGGAATTCAATATTAAACTTTTTCTTTGTTTGTTTGTTTTTTTTTTTTTTTCATGGAGTGAAAATTAGAAAATTGGAAGATCAAAATAAGTATAAGAGTAAAATTAGATATATTTTTTGCTCGATGTAGTTCTTTTACACTTTGTTGGCAGGTCTCGAAATTTTTTTTTGTAAAACATAGATTATGATAGGCGAAAATGAAATGACACCAATAATTTTTTTCCCTCGTGAGTCAAAAAATAATGCAAAAAAGCTTAAGAAATGGTGCAAAATTAGGACCATTGAACAGGCAAGGTATAAGAGTTGACCATTGCTAGGTCATACCGCGTTTGGCTGGAAAATAAATTTGAGTTGGTCAAATACTGGTTTCAAAATCACATTAAATAAACTAGTAACAAACAATATAAAGCTTTGTACTTGTAAAAAAACAAACAAAAGAAAGCTGCACGTTGACGGCTTGATAAATAGCATAAAAATTATACTTTGTATTTGTACTTGTAAAAAATACAATTCAATTCTACTTTGTGAAACCAATTATAATATATATATTTTTTTTTTTTCAGATAAACCAATTCAATATAGTTGAATACATTAAAAACTGCTAAAATGCTCCTAGTCCAAGTATTGCCAAACATTTGGAAATATTATTTGTTTCATGGGGATCCGTCGCCCAAGTGATTTTTTTGAGAACTAAATATTTTGGATTTAATTCAATTTGACATGGGCAGCATTTACCAACTTGTTTTGTTTTGTTTTGTTTTTTTTAATATGAATCATTAAAGAGTAATGGTTTTATGTATTATTTAACGATAATTTCGCATGACATGTGTGCAGTTTGAATTTATTTATCTTTAATTTAAAATTTACATAAATGTATAAAGGGTGTGATACTCGTTTATTTTTCGCTATATCCCTACATTACAAAGGTCTATTTAAGCCATCTAATATATATGCAAGTGTATACAAAATTTCCAATGTGTTTCAAGTCATATATATGCAAGTGTATACAAATTTTCCAAGCTGTTTTTCAAATTATTCAACATAGCAAGAATTGACGGCCAATCAATAGAGCGTAGAATCTTTACTTCTATTTTGAAATGAAGTTTGGAATCAATCCCATTAACTATACCAAAATATTACCTAAAAACTTGGGCTTTGGATATCCTATTTATATATAACATTGAATTCTAATGGAATAAATATACTTCAATATGCGCTTATTTGTTCTTTTTAACTATTATATTCAAACGTGACCTATGTTTGCATTGTTTACATTCAAATAGTTATTTTGATATAAATTGTGTATAAAAGAAAATATCTAATGCGATTGTTAAAAATAGGTAAAAAAATTTTAAATAAAAAAATGAATGAATAATAAAATGAGTGGATTACAATTCAAATGAAATTATATTCAAATGTAATATTTTGAGTAACTAAATGAACATTACATTGGATAAAACTTTCATTCTAAAACGTTTTTTTACTTATTAGAAAATTTTTTGCTTCATTTAAAAGCAAGAGTGATGTACAATTTTTTGTTTCTTTACAATAGAAAGCAAAACTACAATGGGGGCATACTATTTTTCCCTTAGGAGAAACATTTTTAGTCCTTAGATTATTTTTTAATAGCTCGGATTAAAAGGATGCAAGAAAATTAATATGGTATTTTAACACGAATTACATGGGAAAAAGAAAAAAAAAAACTCAAAAAATTTATCCCAGACCACACAGCAAAGATGGGTCACGGAGAAGGGGGCTTGGCATCTAGCGGCTGACGGGGCTGCTCGACAAAGGCGGCTCGACAGCCACACCGGATCTTTGCGATCCAAGGTGGGCGACGCTCGCAACGTTCGGAAATCCGTCAATAGACATCTCAGGTCGTTGCTCCGAGCACCGGCAACCCAAGGATCCACGACGGAGCAGTCGGCGACGATGGCAGCAATCCATCGTTCTTGTCGTTGATGAGCTGCCCATTACCATAATCATCCTGACCCATTCGTCGTTCGCCACCTAGTCCGCGTGAACCATCAAGGCCCCTCCACCGCACCACACCGCTACCCCCACCGCCATAACCCACATCGCAAGCTGGGTCCAACTGTCACTAAATTGGCCAATTCTCGAGTCCAATCGCGGTGACTTCTTGGGGTGGGTGCTGACGAATGGCGTGGGAGACTCTAGAGCTTTAGGGCGACTGCCATGGAGATGGATCTCACTTCGGTGAAGAGGGCTATCAAAATTTTTTTACTGTTTTTGAAATGTATTGTAAAATAATAATCATGTATGATGTTTTTGGAATTGTTTAATACATCTTTTTAACCTCTGTCATCAAAAAGTACTCCGATGGTTAAAAATTTTTATCTCGTTAATAAAAATAACTTGCTCTTATAATTTAACTTGCCTCTAATAGAAATTCAAGAATCTATTAATAAAGTGAAAGGGATCTGAATCATTATTTTTTAAAAAATAATTCAGTTTTCACTTTTCATCAATATGGACTTACATGTTTCATTAACAGGACAAGAATTAGAATTTTAATATCATATACCGATCTAATTTTATTATGTAGGGAAAAAAAAACATTATAAATGTTGTACTAATTTTTTAGCGGTTGATAAGATAGTTGTAATTACAACGCGGGAACGTGTTTTAGGTATCGTTTGGTATTGTTTTTGAAATCTGTTATGTTTTCAAATTCTCTGAATTTGAGATCGTTTTGAAAACAATTCTGAGAACGTTTCTGAAATTGTGTTTGGTTATATTTTTGAAAACCAGTCATTTTATAAGTATTATATAAAAACATATTTATGTTTGATTTTAAAAAAATTTATTATCAATACCAAAAATTAAAAATTAATAAAATTTTTTAATTGAAAAATGAATTAAAAATTAATAACCATAATATTTAAGTAATTACTATATCAATTAAATCTTAATTAACCATAATAATTAAATCAGAGAAATGGGAGAAATGGGAAAAATAAAATCAGAGAAAACGATTTTTAATCGTTTTCAATTTTACATTGGGAGTAAAGGCGATTTTGGATTCGTTTTGAAATCTGTTTTCAAAAACAATACAAACCAAACACAATTTCACACCGATTTTGAAATCGATTTCCTAGGGAATCGTGAAATCAGTTTTGGAAACAAAACCAAACACCCTCTTAATTTTCCATTTTCCATTTTGCGTGTCACTTGTGAATAAAAACACTTGACACTTGCAAAGAAAAGTAATTAGGCCACGTTTGATGAACGTATTGCATTTATATTGTGTTTGAATGTAATGTATTTAATGTAATTTATATTTAAAGGAAAAATATTAGTATTGCATTTATATGTAATGTGTGTTTGGGTGAAAAGTATTTGAATTATATTTTAATAATAAATATGTGATATGATGGGTAAAAATAAAGAAAAAAAAGGGGGAGAGAGAGAATATATGATGTAATTAATAAAAGTAATAGAAAAAGTAAAATAAAAAATAGTGATTGTGTTAGATTTAAAATGTGATGTGATTGGTATTTGAATAAAATATTTTTACATTTAAAAAAAATATATTATATTTAAATATAATAAAAAAAAAGCTTGTACTAAATGCATGCTTATTACCTATAAATAAACGTTTTTTAGACGATACAAGGATAATGCCCACAGATTTTGACGATATTACAGTCAATTGGAAATATGATCCGGGCATGGGCAATATGACTAATAAAAAGCAGACCTTTCGAGGCAAATGACGTTCAACAAACAATCATTTACACAATAAATCTTGACATGTGGAGCAATTATAACTCATCTTGAGTTACCCAAGAGAGTCTTGATACATAAACACACTGGGAAGGTAAGCATGTTGAAAAAAGTATATATAAATCATGAGACTTCTACTATAAAGACGACTATGTTTTAAAAAAATAATAAAAAAATTTTTACATTTAACCACGTCTGATGATATGAAAACTTCCAGCCAATCGGATTTGATAATTTATACAGGAAATCGGATTTTAAGTTTTCAAAACCATCAAATTAAGCAGTTTGTAGTTCTTTTTTCTCATGGGGGATAAAAGTCCTACGGTATCCTATTTTATCCTAAATGGTGTAGACATATTTATTATTGATAAGATATGTTATTATTTATATCTTGTGAATATTATAGTTATTTTAGATTTTCTTTCCTAATTAAACCATACCACATATAATATTTCAGTAGTTTTAATGTTAATAGTAGATTTTCTCACTAATGAAAATTTATGCACCATTTTTTTTGTTTTTTTTAAACCAAAGCCAAGACGTGACATTAACATCACTGCTAATTTTTCTTTTCATTGGATCGTCACAGAAAAAAATTAAAAAAAAAATTATTAGATGATTTACGCGGATGGAATTATATTACCCGATTGCCACGCACACGCCACGTTCTCTGCCTTATTCGGGCCCCCCTTCCAAATCCTTAACACGTACACAATAACAAATAAAAAAAAAAAAAAAAAGGACTTTAGTTTCCAACAAAATAGAATCTATCCATATACTCTATACACCACCGTTGGATTTCAGCACTTGGAAGGGACCCACGTGAGATCGCACGGCCGTCACCTTATTTAAGGTTAATACTTATGATGGCAAAAATACACACGCACGCACCTGAAAATCACAAGCGTATACGAGAAAGAGGAAAATCATCCGCTACAGTAACATTCCAGTGTTCCCCTGCAACACTGCATTGAAAAGTTGTACATTTAGGACGGGAAAAAAAAATGAGAGAGAGTACAAGTTGGAGATGCACGTATTTGTATGAAAGGGCGTATATGTATTTTCAGAGTTCAATATAGATACGTACACGTGGAAGAAAAGTAGAGGAAAAATTAAAAGTGGTCCCCACAAAGATCCCCCCCAAAGGACCAAACAAATCAAATTCCAAACCCTTATTAGGATAAAGAAGGGAAATAAGTGGAAGAGTGGAGGGCAATTTGGGGATAATAAGTTGTAACGGCGTAGACGTAGAGGGGGAACTCCCTGCTCTTTTGCATATTAGCGCAAGGCAAAAGCTCAAAGAGAAGAGCTACGCCTATTCTCTCTCTCTCTCTCTCACTCTTCACTTTCTCTCTCTAAAAAACACAGAAAACCGCTTCTCCGACGGGACCAAGAGCCGATTTTTCTGATCGTTTGCTAGGGTTTCTCTATCTCTCTCTCTCTCTCTCTGTGTCTATACGAAGAAGCGACGAGGAGGAGAATCTGGAGAGAGAAAGCTTTTGTGGCGATACGACGTTGTATGTTTGAGAGAAGCTTGGTTCATCGGCAATAATGGCGACGGCACCGGTCAAGTCTCCGCTCCACAACTTCCCTCTGCCGTTCTTGAAGTGGGGAGGGGGGAAGAACCACGCGAGCGGGAGCCACCGCTGCCGCAGGACAATCTCTGCCGACAGCTCGCCAGTGACCGACCACTGCGAGGCGGAGGCGGAGCGGAACGAGTCGTCGGAGGCAGAGCCGAGCCGCGCTCACCGAGTCGGATCCCGGACGGTCCGCAACCGATTCGCGGCGCCGTTCGCGTCGTGCTCCGTGGCGGCCGCGGAGAAGAAGGAGAGCGATGAGGTCGCTGGCGTAGAGGGGAAGGAAGGCTACGATCGAGAGGCGGAGGCGGCGGCGGCGATGATGGTGCAGAAGCCGTGGAATTTGAGGCCGAGGAAGGCGCTGTTCTCAAAGGCGGCTCCTAATGGCTCGAAGAGCGGGGAATTGCAGGAACCGGAGGCGGCGGGTGCCGGCGGCGGCCATCAGAGTGAAAATCAGAACCAGCAGCCGCCGAAATCGATGAGACTGCGAGGCTTGTCGGAGACGCACCAGAGCTCGGAGAGGAAGGAGAAGAGGAAGTTCTGGATCGCTCTGTCCAGGGAGGAGATTGAGGAGGACATCTTCGTCATGACTGGGTCCAGACCGGCTCGGAGGCCCCGGAAGCGGCCAAAGAACGTTCAGAAACAGCTTGACGTAAGCAAACTCCTCCTCTTTCTCATCTTTAAGTGCTTCAAAGAACGAACGATTTTTTTTCTTCCTTTTACGTTCTTGATATAAAATGAATATATATTTTCTGGTGTGTTTAAATTACAGGCTTGTTTTCCTGGATTTTGGTTGGTGGGGATTACGGCGGACGCTTACCCGGAACGCCGATGCTCCGGCTAAGGTTTGTATTGCTTGTGTTTGTGTTCTTGTTTGTCAGAAATAATAGTTACCCTTATCAATTATAGAAGATTCCTTGCTAATAATAAATCCTTTTTTTTTTTTTTTGGGCAGAGGTAGATATGTTTTTAGTCGATTGTGACTCTTGAAGCTTTGCAAAGGGTGAATGGCAATGTGTTGCACCTGTGACATTGAGACCTCAATTGAGGTATAATGCGCTGAATTTTTGTAAAAAGAGGATATGATGTTTGCTTATAGAAGGGAGAAAAGATTACGATGTTTGAAGGAAACAAAATGTGAATTTCCTCCTTATTTTCTGTTGTCTCTTCTTTTTACAAATTTTTGTATTGCATTTCCGCATATGGGGTATTATGTTCAGGGGCAGAAGAGCTCTTTAGTCCTTGTTTCTTATTAAGCAGTTTTTAAGATGTAAACAGGAACGAATATAGATGAATGGTATAGCGTGAAGTTTTTAAAGCCTTTTATTATCATATTAGTCTTATTCTTATTGTTATTTGTTTCTATCAGTGTTAATGGTGTTGTGATTATGGGAGTTTCTATCTTGTTTTCTTGAAGTAATCCTGATTGTTTGATTAATTTCACCATGTTTGACAGGCTTCCCTACATCGTTGGGGGGCAGAGTAGCATAATTTGCAAATCCTTATTCGATACTACACGTTTAGTACACTGCTTGCTTCCTTGTTCTGGAAGAGCTGTCTTCTTCATTCGGTTGTGCTTCACTCAAGAAGAGCCCATGAAGAGGTTGAAAGAGGATATATTGCATGAATGTTTTCTTGTATAGATTTCTTTACATATATCATATTTTGCTTTTGAACATTGTTAATTGTGTATACTACTGGAGTCAACTGTGCTAGTGTTTGACTTGAGCAATTTTGTTAGTTTAACAATTGGTAAATCAGTAAATGGGTAAATTTTTTTCTTTGTTTAGGCAAGAGAAACTTAGACAATCGGTCCTTTGGTAATGGCTTTTATATATGTTTATTCTCCACGCGGTGTCAGCACCTAGTACCGGTAGTTATATAAGCTTTCGATTCCTTTTTCCTTTGGGCAAATGATTTTGAAAAATCTTTTTAAGTTTTGCACAGTGCTAAGGATCGTTTTGGTTATCTCTATTTCTGAGGCAGTTACTTGGAAGATTACATATCTGGATGTCTGCTAATCTGATATGCGGTCTGGTAGTTTTGGCAACATAAGGTTTAGTTCAGATATTATCGTCAACTAGGTACTATCCTTGAGAAGAATAAACTGGTTTTACATGGAAAAATACGTATACTGATGACATTTTAACGTGGATGGGTAAAACGGAGTTTAATCTACTGAAAAGGTTAGAATGAGAAGAATTCTTGTGATGCTGTTACCTTATGTTGAATTTTATGATGTTAAAGTTAATGAAGGGCATCATTCGACAATAAATGAGGACTTCAAGAGACAAGTGTGTGTGTGTGCGCGTTTTTTTTTTTTTTTTTTGGTTTTTTTTGTATTTTTTTTTCTATCATGATTATTAACATTTTAAGTGGTCTTTCTTCCGACCCGGTTGGAACGTTACCTTCAATGTATCAGTGCTCATGCACTTATTACGTACTTTGTCTTTATTAACTTCAGAAGTTCGGCCGGTGGCTGATGTCAATTCACCTTTGCTCTATTCAAAGTTCCTTTATTTTGTTACCAAGAAAAGAGAAGCAGATTCTGGATTCGGTCTCTGCCACATGGTAAGCTTGTTCAGTGTCTATTTATAACTGTATATTGCATGGGTTTGCTGAAATTTCCTATTATTTTTAGGGCTTGGTCGTAATTTTTCTTCTCTCAATAAATCAATTTGTAAATATTTCCCTTCTCCGTTGTGACCTGGACGGAAGTCAGCCTTAGCTGTTCCTAATGTGTCATTAAGGTAGTGCCAAAAGTTGCTGACAAGTATAGGTTCCACATCAAAGCAATCTGATTGATAGTTTAATGAGATTTATTGTTTTGATCATATTTTTCTTGATTCATTTCTCAGCAGTCAGGTTTTGTGGATATATAGTTAAGTGATAATAGCTCTGAAATATTCCGAGTTCATGGCAACTTTTCTAATTGTGCATCTTCTTTTCTGGAGGTGAACAGAAAACGTGAAGGGGAAGCGGAAGGGTGAGAATATGCATCGATATTGCAGGTGGCGGATCGGGAAGATATATTTTAATACAGAATGGAGAAAATAGCAAAGAACAGTAGCGTCCTACCTCATATATGGGGTAAAATTTGTATTCCTTTCCTTTTTGGTTCTGTCGCTTTTCTTCTTTCCTTTTTAAAATATTCCATGCATGTTCATGACTTTTTTTTAGCTCTTTAGTGGGAGGGGAATAGATGCAATCCTACAGAAGGCACACACATGTACTTACGAACACATAATTTAACGGTGAATCCACGCCTACTGCTCTCAATGCACACCTTCACTTCCAACGTTGAGGTCGTCTAGAGTTCGAACATTTCTTCCCCATGTTTTTCTTTAGTCCAACGAGTTAATAGATAAGTAGAGGGGAATAGATGACTGAAACATAACACGGTGAAAGCTAGACAAGAGCACCGGAAATATGAGGCTTCGATTTAGAACTTGTTGGGTCAGAAAAATGCTTAAATATTTCCTTAAATGCTTGTTATGCCTGGGGTCGATTGGTCCCCTCGTGTTTATTGGTCGTTTGGAAAAACAACCAAGTAGCAAAGTCACACATCAAAAGGGGGCAGGGGAGTTGACAAATTACTAGTGCAAATTGTGACATGATTTTAGTTGTTTATTTATATTTTATTCTGTAGCTAAGTTTTAGCCTATGCGATTGGCATATTGCATTATTTTACTCGCATCCATTGTTGGGCTTAATTTGCAAATAATAAAAAAATAGAAGTGCCTAATTGGGAAGTTGGTTACTTACAGAGCATTATATGTCGCTTTATGCTTATGCTTTCATGATAGTATTTTATTAAAGATTTTCTTTCATCCAAATGAGACGGGGAAAAAAAATATATGTATACATATACTTATTATTTCATTAGCTATCCAATGGGAAAAAAGTTATATTTACCTGAATTTTGTTAATTAATTATTTATTTATTTATTTTTTTCCCTAAATGGGGTGCCCATGTTAGAAAAAGAATCAGTCCTGTTTGGCTGTGGCAATAATTAATTCTTTTTAATTTTATTGGAAGACTGAAATCACTGCTTAGTGTAATTGTCAATTTTTGACGCGTAAACCATGTTAGAAAATGACAAACTTTTTGACGCACGCGTAATGTCATCAAACTCACAGAAATGTGTTTCAGCACTAAATTTAATTTATATATATATATATATATGAGATAAACACACACACACACACACGCGCGTGCGCGAGGAAACTATCTGGTGGAATTGTCGTCTATCTGGTGGCTTGAAGAATGTTAATTCGTTGAAGAAGGTCAAGAAGCACCAAGTCCAGAGACAATAATGACGGGAAGTCAGAGATAAAAATGACGAGACGTTTATTTTTGAAAAAGAATTTTTTTTTGGTTTATATGACAGTCTTTTGGTTAGGGGAACGTCGGGTTTTTAAGAGGGTGTTTGGTTTTGTTTCTAAAACTGATTTCACGATTCCCTAGGAAATCGATTTCAAAATCGGTGTGAAATTGTGTTTGGTTTGTATTGTTTTTGAAAACAGATTTCAAAACGAATCCAAAATCGCCTTTGCTCCCAATGTAAAATTGAAAACGATTAAGTGCATGTTTGGTTTTGTTTCCAAAACAGATTTCACGATTCCTTAGGAAATCGATTTCAAAATCGGTGTGAAATTGTATTTGGTTTGTATTGTTTTTGAAAACAGATTTCAAAACGAATCTAAAATTTCCTTTGTTTTCAACGTAAAATTGAAAACGACTCTTAGTCGTTTTCTCTGATTTCATTTTTCTCATTTCTCCAATTTCTCTGATTTAATTATTATGGTTAATTAAGATTTAATTGATATAATAATTATTTAAATATTATGGTTATTAATTTTTAATTCATTTTTCAATTAAAAAATTTTATTAATTTTTAATTTTTGGTATTCATAATATTTTTTTTTTAAATCAAAACATAAATATGTTTTTATAGAATACTTATAAAATGACTGGTTTTCAAAAATATAACCAAACACTTTCACTTTTTTGTTTTTCAAAACATACACTCAGAAAATAAAACCAAACATAATTTCAGAAACGTTCTCAGAATTGTTTTTAAAACGATTTCAAATTCAGAGAATTTGAAAACGTAACAGATTTCAAAAACAATACCAAACGCTACTTAAAAGTCGTTTTCACTGGTTTCATTTCTCCCATTTCTTTGATTTAATTATTATGGTTAATTAAGATTTAATTGATATGGTAATTACTTAAATATTATGGTTATTAATTTTTAATTCATTTTTCAATTAAAAAATTTTATTAATTTTTAATTTTTGGTATTCATAATAAATTTTTTTTAAATCAAACATAAATATGTTTTTATATAATACTTATAAAATGACTGGTTTTCAAAAATATAACCAAATACTTTCACTTTTTTGTTTTTCAAAACATACACTTAGAAAATAAAACCAAACATAATTTCAGAAACGTTCTCAGAATTGTTTTTAAAATGATTTCAAATTCAGAGAATTTGAAAACGTAACAGATTTCAAAAACAATACCAAACGCTACCTAAAAGTCGTTTTTTCTGGTTTCATTTCTCCCATTTCTTTGATTTAATTATTATGGTTAATTAAGATTTAATTGATATGGTAATTACTTAAATATTATGGTTATTAATTTTTAATTCATTTTTCAATTAAAAAATTTTATTAATTTTTAATTTTTGGTATTCATAATAAATTTTTTTTAAATCAAACATAAATATGTTTTTATATAATACTTATAAAATGACTGGTTTTCAAAAATATAACCAAACACAGTTTCATTTTTTTGTTTCTCAAAACATACACTCAGAAAATAAAACCAAACACAATTTCAGAAACGTTCTCAGAATTGTTTTCAAAACGATCTCAAATTCAGAGAATTTGAAAACATAACAGATTTCAAAAATAATACCAAATGCTACCTAAGAATTTTTAACCCATCCAATTTCAAATTTAACTTACCTAATTAATCCAAAATTTAAAATCAACCAACCCAATTAAATTTTGGGTGAGTTAATCGAGTTGAACATAATTAAAAAATAAAAAAATAAATATGACTAATCATTTAACTTAAAATAAGAAATATATATAAAAAAAGATAACTTTTAGTATAATATTAATGTTATAAAACTTTAAAATTATCTCATAAGTTATAAACTGATATAAAAATAAAATATATGAAAAACAAGTTTAAATATAAAAGTTGTAAACTAACAAACAAATAATAATAAAATTTCATGTAATATAAAATATAACTAGTTATCAAGCAATTAATGTAAAATATAAGACAAATACTATATATTATGAGGTATGAAATATATTTATTTTTACATATTAATAGATTGGGTGAGTTCGGGTTAAGTTGGGTTTAAAAAAACTCAACCCAAACCCATCCAAGTAATAATCGGATTGGGTGGGTTGGGTTGATTTCGTGATCGGGTTATAATGATTTGGATTAGATAGGTTTGTCGGATTTTTTGGGTTGTTGGGTTTTTTGTTCACCCCTACTTTTGGTTTTTGAGGATTTTGAGGATGAGGTTATATATAGATGTTTAAAAAATTATTTTTTAAAAAACAAAAAGTTGGATGGAATGAAAATAAATAATGTTGAAAAAATGTATTTTAAGAAGATTGGACAAAAAAAAATTTTTTTTTAAGAGTGAGTATTATATAAGATATATTTAAAATAATATTCTTTTAAATGAAAAAATAATAAAAAATCTTAAATAAATATTTTTTTGTAAAAATTTTTCTACCGGACATGTCTTCCAAGGGTAATCTTCAAGAAAAAAATAATCAGTTTAAAAAAAAAAAAAGTCTTAAGTGGAAGTCGAACTTGCTTATAGCCCAATACTTGTTCACAAATTTTTTTTTTTTGGTTTTTATTTTTGCCTTGAATAAAAGATATTGTTATAAGAAAATTGTGAAACCAATCACTTAAATAGTCATGTTTATGTTTTGATTCTATTCACACATTTTATTTCACTTTTGATACATCTATTTAAGTTAAAATCTATTATTAAAAAAAAAACCCTTACATAAAAAGATAAAAAAAAAAAAAAAAAAGCGTTCCCTAATTGGCTTAAATTATATAGTTATACTTGGGGAAAAAAAAAATCTTTCTATTTTGAAATCTAAAATTCTTTCTTTTTAAAAGGTGTTTAATAAACGTATTGCGTTCACATTATGTTTAAATATAATTTTAATGTGTTTTCCAATTTAACAATGCTTAAATATCTTTCTTTTAAAACCGTTTTCATTGTTAAGTATTCACCATTAATTTAAAAACTATAATTTATTTATATCATTACATTGTAATATAAAAAAACTCATTGATACTTTTTTTTTTTGGTACACACGTATATATGTTATATACCTAAATAAAACATTATATAAACTTTTTTCTTTTCTCGCTAGGAACAGTTATAATCCTTTATAGTAAGGGAATACTATTCAAAATCTCTAACCAGATTCTTTTTCATTTTTCAATTATTATTTTTTTTTTGCAAACTTCTTTTTTCTTGAAAATTTTTAAGCTAATAAATATAATAAAAATATACTCATTTAAAAAGATAATTAGTAAATATATTTTTTGTTTAAAATTTTCAATTTGTTTTGCGTATGAACAAGAAAAAAGACTTTATAACTAAAGCTTCAAAAAAAAAAATTGAAATACAATTAAAAACAACAAATTGAGAAAAAAAAAGAACGAAGGGAGAAATGAGAATAATAAAGTAGAATAAAATAAAATCATGGATGTGGAAAAATATAAAATAATAGAATAATATTTATTTTATGGAAGTAGTTATGGGCAATTTTATAACATATAGGGATGTGTATTAAATGAACTTAATTATTTTACATTTAAGATGGATTTGTGTTTAGAAGAAGATGTGAAAAATTATAAGGGTTATGTCAATAGAATAACCACTATATTTATATATCTGTTTTTAATGTTTGTTTGGATTTGAACCCTCTGTACGTAATTAATTGTAGGTTAAAAAACTAATTGGGGAAATAATCCAAAGAAATATTTTTTAAGGATCAATCCTACAAATCATCTTGAGATTACCACATATGGTTAAAAGTCAGTGGTACTACAACAGGGGTAACCTAGTACCGTAGTGGAGCACAACATGGCCTATTATTAACTTTCGGAGAGGCTCAATGACAACAAGCATCAGCTACTTGATTACAAGAACAAGAAATAGAAAACTATAGACCAATTAATGCTTCGTTTAGTACCACAATGAATTCGTATTATATTAAAACATAACGTAATTTTAACTCAAATACAAAAATTTTGTGTTCAAATACAATATTTTTTAACAGTACTTCAAAAATAATTACTATTTCTTTCTTTTATAAAAATAATTATTTAGGGGGTTTTTAATTTTTTTTTATTTACATTATACTCTTTCTCTTTCTAACTTTTTTTATCTATTTTTACCAATCATATCAACTTTTCAACTTTAAAATATAATTCAAATACTTTTTATCAAAATATACATTTCATTCAAATATAAAACAAATATTTTTTAGCTAAATACAACACTCAAAAAATGAATTGTATTCAAACACAATTAAAATACAATGCGTTTACCAAACGACCCATTAGAAAATATTTAAAACATCCTCAAACTCAGCTAAGCAATTCCAGTTAGGGCAGCTCTTGTCGGACCTATCCTTAGTAGGAGGTGGATGAATTACAATCTTAGAATCAGTTTCCCCTACTCTCAACTCCTGCCAATTCCTCTACTTTGCCATGATGGAGGCAAACCGGATTGTATGAAACGTAGCCTATAGAACAGTGTTAGCATCTAAAGCAGTGTCTACTCCATCGTCGTCTCTCAAAATTGTTGTAGCCGTCGACCGGCCACCTTTAAATGTTGCATTTGCATCTTGCCCCTTTTAGCCTTAGTCTTTGGAGATTCTGTCGAGGAGGAGATTGATTGGGAAGCTACTATGAAACCATATGTTCCACCACTTGCCAAATTGTTGTTTTAATTGGTCACTGTTGGAAAATATGAGCATAGAAAATAAACAAATTCAATATAATCAATTGAAATATTACAAAAAAATGAAAATAAAAACAATAATCGGAATTCATCTTTAATCCAAAATTAAAAGTCTAATGAATGTCAAGATATGTGAAACTCACGTTTTCTTTAAAACAAGTTTATCTCCTCCGGTAAGTGCTTGAGAATTGAATGGACGTTTGTCTTCTAAGATACAACGACAATAGCAGTACTCTGAGCACGATTAAACACTGTTTTCAACAAACTTGAAACTGAATCTATTCTCTATCATCAAAACACTTAAGAAAATACCACTTTAAAAAATGCTTAGAACGCAATGGAAAACAAGAAAAAAAATTTTCTGAATTGATATATCTAAGCATGCTAGGGAGGCTTTCTTATATAAGTTGTTAACAGGGAATGTTATAAAGCAAAAATAATAAGGATTAAAACACATGCAACAAGAATGAAAAACTGGTCCCTAGCTCCATCGAGATACCTACCGTTTGATAAGCAGTTGAATCAAGTCAGGAAGGATCTTATCCAACGTATCCTTTGTTAGAAGAGCATTCATGGCCATCCTTCACATTGAAATGCTTCAATCTTTGGTCCAATGTATCCTTTGTTAGAAGAGCATTCATGGCTATCCTTCACGTTGAAAAGCTTCAATCTTTGATGCACTTGGGCTTTCAAAGACACTTGCATAGAATCCCTTGCATCGTGCCACCTCTTTCGATCCAACCAATTAGAACCGCAAAACTTACCTGATTTGGTAACTTTCCAAATGAGCCTACCATGCAAACATGATTGGGAAAGGGTTTGATACTCTGAATCTAGCTCTCTGGTGGTAAAATAAAAGGTCCACCATCACTTGCATTTAGCTCACCCTTGGCAATAGTAATTGGATAGAAACTTTAGGGAATGGCTCGGCTATTCCACTTACCCGAGCCAGTAAAAAAGAATATATATATATATATATTAGATAAAAATGATTTGAAAAGACAGGAAAAATTAATACCTTTTAAATATGACCTGGACTCTACCCGATTCGCCTTTCTTCAACAGGATCAGTGGTAACCGACAAGCGAGAGACATCCTTCCCAGTTAGATTGACCAAATACTTCTCAATACCACCGAAGCTAGTTATGCTTATTTAGCAACTTAAAGAACTTCGAAGCTAAAAAATAAGCCACTTGTGCCGACAATGTAAACCACTCGCCTAACAACTCAATTAGCGACATTACAAAAATTTTGTTGAAGTCGTCAGCTAAAGAGTAAGCCACTTACGCCAACGATGTCACAATTATTGAGACGTTTCTAAAAAGTGGAAATAAATTACCCTTGCAAGTTGGAAAAGATTTCCTATTTTTGTTAGTTTAAGTCCAAAGCGTTAGGAGCTTAAGGATAACATAGTAAAGAGTCTGTACTCTGTTGAACAATGACCTGAAAATGCTATAGAAAATGTTAAATTTGTCTAACAAAAGTTAACAGCGATAGTAATTTTGAAGAGGTCTATTGTTATACGTATATATAAATATATATATATATAGATGTAAATATAAACCGCACGCGCATGGTTTAAAATTTCAAGGTACTCAAAAGAATGTAGTATCAAATCTCAAAGTAGAGGCACCTAAAAAAAGAGAGAGGAGACAATGAGATAACAAAATATAAAAAAATAAAATAAAATAATAATAATAATTTTAACCTATTCGTTCATTTGAGTTTTGCTATGACATTTATGCGTCTAGTAAATACATTTAATTTGTATTGTATTTAAATACAATGTAATTTTTATCTAAATATAAAAGTATTTCATTCAAATACTAATCATATCACATTTTAAATCTAATATAATTATTATTCATTATTTCACTTTTTCTATTACTTTTATTAATTATATCATATATTCTCTTTCTCTCTCATTTTTTCTCTCTACTTTTACCTATCACAACACATATTTCTTATTAAAATACAATTTAAATACTTTTTATCCAAATACACATTGCATTCAAATGTAACGCTAATATTTTTCTTCTAAACATAAATTGCATTTAATACATTGTATTTAAATACAATACAAATGCAATACGTTCACCAAACAAACCCTTAGTTTAGACTCATATACTTGGGTCCCGTTTGGGGCTTGGTTTTGGCATCTCCAAAACTAATTTTTTTCAAACACTTTATCACTTTTTATTATTTACATCTTCAAAATGTTACAGTATACTCAAAATTTTAAAAGTTCATAACTTTGTATATATAAGTCCAAATGAGATGATTTTTTTGTCAAATTGCATAGAATTTCAAGAGGAACAAAACAATATCTATATTGATATTTTTTTTCTAAAAAAATTTTGAAAATTTCATATTTTTTCACTCCAAATAATTTTTTCTCCCAAACACATTTTCCAAAACAACTTTTTTCTAATCCAAAAATTTTGTTTCTAGGCATCCCCAAACACCCCCTTAATTTGGATAATTACCATATCAAATTTTAATGTTAAAGTTCAAATCTTTGAGGACAAAAAAAGGGTGGAAAAAAAAAGGCACTGATTTCTTCCTCGCACCTTCTCTAGGGACGCCTTAGCTGACAAATTCCCTCATGCCATTTACTTTTTTACATTTTCAAGAATGTTCTTTTCTTAGGTTAAAGTGGTTATTACAAAAGAACTATTAACATAAACATAAACTTCGTTTAAAAAAATAAAAAAAAAAAAGGTGTGGGTGGGGGTGCGCTTTGGGAGGGGGAAGGGCGGGAAGACAAGGAAAGAAAAAGATGTTTAATCTTTTCAATTGAACCCCAAGAGAACTTCTGTAATCGGCCAGATTGTCAAAAGCAGTGCTGCTTCTCTCACTCAACTGAACCACTCTACGCTTTCATTTGGGCCTGATCAAATATCAGGCCTGGATTGAATACTAGAGTTTTGGGGGAAGTTTTAAGTCTGCCCCTTAACTTAAGTTTTAATACTAGAGTTTGACAAAAACCTCAAAATAAAATATAAGTTCAAGGAGTAATATGCCAATACCAAAGTTCAAGATAAAATGGGAGGAGGGAAATAGGAAAAAACCTCTAGCAATAAAAATTAACTAGCAAAAAAACTTTTTAGGTGGTGTTAACTAACAAATTCACGGTAAGGAAACAAAAAAAATTACCAAGCATTATTTGTGACAAAAATATCCTAAAAATATTCTTCTAAATAAAATATTTGTGTTAAATATCATATTTACGTTAAATAATTTTTTTTCAAGAATTATGATATATAATTATTTACAAAGTATATTTAAAATAAAACTACCTTAAAATATTTTTGTCAACAAACAATTTACCATAATTATGTTATTTATCTCAAACATTTTTAAAATATACTATTCACTTTAATTTTTTTTTAAATAGCCTAATTACTGTAATTTCTCAGATAAAATTCACTCTGTTCCTTTGTTTATAATTTTATGGTTTATTTTGGTGATGTGTGATTTTTTATTTGTTATTTCTGTTGATTCGAAAGTTTAATCTAGAATCTAGTGGATTACCAGTAATAATCTTTTAATAATCCGAAAGATTACTCTGGCAATCAGTACTTAGAGACAACCGATGATCAGTGTTGAAAAACGCAACATCATCTGGTAGATTACATGTTGTAATCTAGTAAATTACTTCGGCCACCAGTTTTGAACGGTAGCAAGTGGCCGCAGTTGTTTCCGGTGACATAATCTGCTGGTAATCTTGTAGGTTAATTTGACTCTTGCCTATATTCCAAAAAAAAAGGTAATTAAATTAAAATATATATATAATCCTTTGAACCCCAATATATATTTGTATATTAATTTGAATCTGACAGTCCAGGAAACTCATGTCGATATTTCATTAAAGTGCTTAGTGTTGAATTTGGGAAACTCATGATATTAGAACAAAAAAAAAAAAAGAAATTTCTATTTTTTTTAGTATTATTAACAAAAAATATATTTTTTTTTGAAATTGGGGTAAGGTATTATAATAAAATTAGTTGTGAAATTATGATTAAATTATATATGTTATTGTATATAATTGGCTTTTTGACATGTAAAAAATTGAGAATGTGAGAGCCTTAACTTATATGATACAGAACAATAATGGCACTTGGCCTGATTTACAAAAATACACAGGCACTAGACGTGGCTGCAGTAGCAGAGGAAAACAATATGGTCTGAAAATTACCATACGGTTTCTTTTGGGCCTGGATAATCGGGCTTCTGTAAATGAAATGAGCTGGGCCAGAACAGAGCTTGTCTAATAATTCTTTTCTTCTAGTTCTTCTAAACAGAAAGGGGGGGAAAAAAAGAGATAGAGAAAGAAAGAAATAAATAACAATTTTCAGAAAATAATTAAAATAAATAATACATTTTTAAAATATTTATAATAAATAATATATATCAGATAAATAATTTATTTATATAAGATTCATCAAGTAAATAATGCATTTTATAAAATATAAGTGATTTATCTATATCTTAAAGTATACCATTTACTTTAATAAATTTTTATTTATTGATAAATCTACTATTTATTATAAATATTTTGAAAACATATTATTTACTTCAATTATTTTTTAAAAAACTATTATCTACTATAATTTTCCAAGAATAACGCAAACAAACAAACCACACAATAGAAATTGACAGTTTTTTTTTTTTTTTTTGTAAAATTAAAATCGACTAAACAACCAATTTATGCATTATATTTTGGGAAAAAGAAGAACGTATACCCTTTTCTAATCCAAAATATTTGAAGTTTTATTGCTATTTTTTTTTCCCTATACAAGGATACATGAGTATTATAACAACTGCACAATTATAGAGCTATTTGAATTCAAGATTTACTCTTTTTTTTTAGCTATTTTTCTTGATTGTAATTTTAGCTTTTTGATTTTGAGTTTTGTAAAAAAAAAAAAAAATCTCTACTATATATATTTTTTATTTTGATAAAAAAAGCCTGATCTTCAGTAGATTGACTAACAATTAACAAATGTCTTTTTATTTGTATTAAATAAATCAGTTTAATCGAGCACTTTAACGAAGCTAAACAATCCACACAAGATCAAGCACCTCATTTGAACAAACTCCAATAATATAGGTTATTTCACATATTAAAGAAATGCTTTATACTAATATAATTTGTGCATTAGTGCTAACATATTTTATTAGCATAATTAGAAAGTAACCACTAGGAGTCTTCCTACCAGTGGTCATATCACGGTATTAACAAAATGAAGGTTATGCCAGCTTATGATTGTCTCTCAATTTATTTAACAATGCCTTCTCTCTCTCTCTCTCTCAATTTATTTAATAGAATAGTGCAAGTAGACCACGTTTATGCCTTAAATAAAGTTAATTTTTTAAGGCCATGGGAAACATACTTCCGAGGAATCTAGCCAAAGATATCATTTGGTTCTGCACATGTGTACTCCCAACAAATAACATGGGTCTTGTTTGGTTCGGCTGGAGGAGTATGGAATGGAATGAAAAGGAATTAAATTTTGCTGTTTAATTGATTTAACATAAAGAATAGTCATTCTAAAAGGATGGTTAATTGTCATTCCATAGACAAATGGGAGAAAAAGCAATTCTAAGCTATTTTTTTTCCATGTTTACCCTTTGTCTGCATCTTCATCTTCCTTTTTCTTTCTTTCTTTTTCGCAACATTATCTCCACCACACCCTCCCCACCCCCGCAAAATAGCTACACCTCCAATGACCCACTCCAACGATAGCTAGAAAAACATCTTCATCATCCGTCTAATTGTCATCGTCGATCACCCCAGTCCAACGCTCTCCTAGCTATCGCTACCCATCCATCGAAGTTCTGGTAGATTCGTCGTTTCTCCCAAGATCCGACACACTCATCATATTCAATGTTTAACCCAAATCTCACCCTCTTTTGTTTGGTACCCTTCAATCTTCTTTTATTTATTTTTTCTCATTTTCAACTCCAGCACCGCCTCTACTCTCCTTCGTCCTACCAACATCCTCTTCTCGTGAGACCCACCATTGTCCTTCTCTTCTGTCGTTCCCATTCACTCTTATCTCTCTCCTCGAACATCACTCAAAGAGCTATCCCCTGGCTGTGCAAATCACACTCGAAGCACCACCACCCTCATTGTCTATATCCAGTCTCCTGACTCCCTTGTCATCTTTTGTGGCTTCGTCACCCTTTATCGCCCCCCCACCGTCCTCTTCAATTGGCCCGACCTCAATGGCACCAATGCCAATAGCTAATAACTCTAAATAACCACTACAAATTTGATTTATTGAAAGTTTTGCTTTGTAATTTTGGTTTTTTTTTTTTAAGTAAGGGTAATTTTATCCAACTAAAAGTTAATATAATATATTCCATTGTATTTATAAAATCAAAACCAAACAATTGCACCATCATTTCTTTCCATTTTTTTCCCTTACTATTACTATTACATTTCTTTATTCCCAACCAAACATGACCTTAATGATTTAGTATTTTAAAGCTTATTTAATATGGAAATTTTTTTCGAAGTAGCAAATTAAATTGCCTTGTATAGAGATTAATATTAAAAGCTTAATGCGGGTTTTAATGCAAAAAATATATATAGAAATCAAAGTTTGGAAAAAAATAAAAATAAGGTTGCAAGCTCGTTGAATGATTTTTTTTGTAATTATACATTATTTTTATACTTGACTGTCACAATATATCTTCAAATCCTTTCATTTCAATTTTTTTAAGATACATTTTGTTTTTGTGGGCCTTTCATAACTTCAGTTCTCAAATTATAGTCTAATCATTTGAAGTAATGACATGATTGGAAGCTTTTATTTGTTTGTTAACCATGATTGATTCAAGCTAATCTTTAAACTATTTAAAATCATGCTAATCTTCGTACCTAGAAAGAAAAGTGGGGCAAAAAAGAAAAAGAAAAAAGGATGTTTAAATGATTAAATTATGATATACACATACCTTCTTTTCCCATTCCCAAAATATTATACATCATGCTCCACCAACAAAACATACTTTCCAAACATAAAAAAACCCTCAAAATCATTAACAAACTTTTAATTTCCAAAAGTACCCTTGCTTTCCCCCCACGTGACCCCAAATCTAGCGTGGGTATATATGTCAAACCGAATCATACCGCACGTTCCAAGCCCAACCCAAAATACTTCGATTAACTAAAAAATAATGCCGAATAAAAAGCAAACCAACGATTCGCCTAACCGGTTAATCACATGGTTACCAGCTCACCGGGTCACGTGCAAGGATGCGGTGGGACCCACCAAGGTGCTCGACAAACAAGAGCTGGCTCCCATGTGCACGTGCGGGGGATTCCCCCCATGATCAAAACGGTTGGGATCTGGCTTACGAGTCATCCGACGGCTGAGATTTCGTCCGTACTATGCTCTGGTGACCGACCGTTCCGTTTAACGGGGAGGTGTGGGAGGGTTCAAGGTTTGTGTTTGGAGGGCAGAATTGGAACTTTGCAAAAGTAATGAGACGATTTAGAGGTTTGACCGTTGACCGAGGATCCAGCAAAGACAAGGTAACTTTGACCGAAGTGCACGTGCGGATAGTCTAGCTACACGTGTGGTTTGCTGTCCGTCGGCTCCATAGAAAATTGTGCACCACGTCGGATCCACATGAGTGGTAATAATAATTGGGAAGCAAGTTGATCGAAAGTACCCAAAGCTACACTGCTCAATTACTTAATTGCCCTATTCTAGTTTCTAGATTTACATATATAGTACATTTTTCCCAAAAAAAAAAAAAAAAAGGAAAGGAAATTGACAACTAGTTGTGTGATTGAGCAGATAAATATGTAGAATATGGATATAAATTTATTTCTTTAATCGACACTAGAATTAATTTTTCTCCTTACAAACCTATTTAAAAGAGTCGGTTTCAAAGGAAAAAAACGAAACAATATATATTTTGGTATATGTGTATATATTTTGGTTTTTTTTGGTGGAAGGATTCATGTCTACTATGTTTGTTTGGCAGTTTCTTTTTTTAAAAATAAAAAATTTTTCATTTTAAGAAAATAGATTTTTTTAAATTTTTATATTTGAACATTCAAAATTTATTATTTTTGAAAAATAGAAAAAAAGCTTTCTAAAGAAAGAAAAAATTTTTACCTATCAAAATAACTTTTCACTTTTAAAAAAAATTCAAACAACTTTTTATTTTCCAAATCTAAATATTTTCTATTTTTAAAAAATAAACCTTCTATCTAAAAATACCAGCCATTAATAATCAAAACTTCATGCTGTTCATACAAAACTTCATAGATACATATTATTTTGGTGAAGATAGTTATTTTCATTAATTAAAGGTTGACATGCCCTCAAACTTATAATTACATATAACAGCAAAAATCTTTCTTTGTATTGGAGTTTAATATTTAACATAATGGATTCAATACATCAATTTTGGGATTCTCCAGTCAACTCAAATTAGTTGTTCAATGTTTTTTATCTTTTTTTTTTTTATAATTTAGTTGTTTAAGATTGACACTCATGCAATATCGCTTGAAGTACAATAATAGGTATATTTAAGGGTATACAATAACTTTGGTTAGTAATCAAAATCACGTAAATATTATAGAAGAGGCAAAGTGTACTACAATTTGGAGATCGTGCCGCTGAATGATATATGCTGGTGGTTTGATATTAAAAATACTGCAATCATTCTGAAAGAGAAAGAAACCTTGAACTTTCAATCCAGATAGCGAGAGAGAGATTTATAGATTTGTGTTGAATTTTAATGGGTTATTTTAATGACTCCTTTTAACTCATTAAGGTAAAAAAAAAAAAAAAAGAAAAAAGAGATAATTATTAAAAAAGTCACCCTTTTTTTTTCATATTAACAGATATCAAATAAAATTCTCTTTCTTTATAAATATGACACAATTTTTTTTTGTTTTGTATTATTCTTTATTCATTTTCTAACTTTATAATTTCTTTTTTACTGCTAATTCTATATATGTTTATTTTTTTAGTTGATTTTGTTTTGACATAAGTTCCTCTCTCCTCATATTTTTTTAATTTTTATTTTCCTCTCTCTGTCCCCTTCTCGCTCCAAAGCTTGTCACAAATCTGGCCAGATTCGTGAGCAACGTTGGCAGAGGGACTCTGTAGCATTCGGCGACGGATCTAGTCATGTAGGGCGGCAAGCGGCGTCATTTGAGTTTTTACTCTTTTCTTGCTCCCTCTTTCTCTCATTTTTCTCTCTTTTCCTAAAATAGCTTTAATTTAATATTTTTATTATGCTCTTTATATTAGGATAGTGGGAAGGGTGGTCTAATGTAATATTAGGACGTTGAGGGCGATAACCAAGGGCGAACAATTTTCAGTTTATGTCATTTTAGGAATTTAATGATAGCTTCCTCCCCAAAAAAAAAATAAGAGTCAGTGATAATTAAATCCGTCTCGATATGTTGGGAAATGGTTATTTTTAAGTATTTTTGTCCAACTAAACATTAGAGCAGTTATTCTTTAATTAGAAAATGTCAGTATTCGGTTCCAATCATTATTCCATGAAGCCAAGCGTGCTCTTAAGTTGTAAGAATGACTCAGCCAAAATATATATAAATATATAATTATAATAATACTCTCGTATCTTTTATATATTTTTTTTAAATCACAAAGAAATTCTCCATCTTTCTGTTAGTTAATCTTGACTTTAACTTTAAATTATATGAAAATATCAGAAATGTCATCCTCTCATTAAAAAAAATGTCTTTAGCCATATACCAAGTTATAAAATGATAATTTTATTCTTCTTTGAACATAAAAACTGATTTCTACTTGATTTTTAAACATCTACAATTATAATATATGCTTTTTTTCTGAATTTTTTTTAAAATTTTGATGGATAATTTACACATGTTATAGATATATAAAAAAATTAAATTAGTATTTAATTTTTTTGTAGAAAATAGTATATAATTGCAAAGCATACATAATTATGATAAGAATATCCAAAGTTTGTTTTAATAAAGAAAAAAAAAGTTGTTATTAATAGTAAAATATCAATATAATAAAAGTTAAGAAAAGAGCATCTTAATGCTATTAATTTTGATAAACAAGATATTTTTGTAATTTAAAAAAAAAATATTGAATGTGTTCCTATAGTTAACTCTAAGTTTACTTTGCAGATTATTTTCTAGGCATTTATCAACGTGAGGTATAAGCCCTATTATTGTTTGTGCCTTCCAGCCATGTTGGTCTTATATGAATTGGTAGTCGGAATTTGGAAATTAAATACTAATTTTATAAAGAAAGATCGAGAATTGTTACTTCTCTTTTTTCTCCCCACATATCCATAGATTAAGGTTTATAGTATAATCTCATTATTACTAACTTTATACAAATTCATCCATCTAATTATTCAAGCAAAAAGCAATGTCCCACTAAATGGACCGACAGAAGATACTAGACAGTGTCCTTATCATTTTATGTGCTTGTCCAATTTAATTTTTGTTTGAAACTTTGCACATTTTATGTGAAAAAGAAAAAAAAAAAGAAAAAAGAAAAAATGGCTATGAGGAGAAAATCCCTTGTGAAAAAAGGAAACACCAAAAATAAAATAAAAAATAAAAAACCAAAAACCAAAAACCAAAAAAAATTGGACCAAGTATGGCTGGGGTGGATGATGAGACTGTAGGTGGGGTTTCAAAATCCATCTTCTGAAGATCATGATTTGACTAAGCTGAATCGAGAAGTCTAATCAGTGGAGCTGTGGAAACAGTATGGGACCCACTAATAATAATACCAAAAATAAAATTATGCTTATATTTGAAAACTGAAATTTTTAATTTTAAAATAAAAAAAATTTCAGTAAAAAGTAAAAAATTATTTAAATAAATACATTATTTTTTAATATCTAAAATGAAAATTTTTTAACACTCATGTATATAAATTTAGGTTTATCTTTTAAAAATGGGTTTTTTTCATTTTCTAAAAATAATATATCCAAACAAACGAAGGTTATATATATATTTGATCAAATTTATAATTCTAAAAAAATTTTGTAAAATTGCTTCCACATGAGAAATATGATTATACTTTTATAAAATTAAATGAATAATTAAAAATTTATAATATTAAATTAAATAGATATAATAATTAAATTATAAAACATTATATAAACAATATAAAAGGAAGAATTGCATCCTTGTCCTTTTATATTTTTAACAATGGAGACCCTGAAAAAAAATCATTGCAAGTGCAAACACATTCCCGTTTTGCGTTCCTGTGGCCAGAGGCAGGCAGAGGAGTGAGTACAAAACAAGTAGATGAGTGGCAACATGGTCATTTCAAGTACGCGAAGGAGTGGGGGTTCTGGCTTCACGTGCCGTTCACATGGTTTTTGAAACCTTGTACGTGCAGGTGGGTTGAAATGTGGGGCCCATGATGGGATTGTCGGCTAATAACCCCTAATTATTGTGCCCATGATTTCTTCGACTCCATTCGTTTACTTGGAAGCTACCCATTTTACATTATGTGCATTTTCCACACTCCCTTCTCAAATTGTACTTCTGCCGTGCAACTCACGCGCTCCAAATATCCTTTTTTTTTTTTTATAATTTAAATTTAATTTTGCTTGCAAACACCAAGACATCGATTATCAAGCTTTTGTTTTGTTTTGTTTTTTTCCTAATAATTTATAGAATTATTTTCACAAAATAAAAATATGTGCAAGGTTTCGAAAGAGTATATTTAGCATTTAGTTTTTTTTTTTAAAAAAAACTTAAAAGATTGGGATTAGGAGGAAGGTTGAGATTCATAATGAATTCTGGAATTGGTAAGTTGTGATTGGATCTTATGGAGTTTGGGGAGTCGACAAAGGGCTATTGCATTGATTTTTTTTTTTTTAAAGAGAATGTGTTGATTTTGTTTGTTTATTTTTTCATACTAGTTTTAATTTTATGGTTATTTTTGTAATTGTAATTTAAATTTATAATGTATATGTTACAACTATGTGTGGATTTTAATAAAAGTTGATGATTTAGGTGATTATTGCTACTAAAATTCAATTAATAATTAAAGGATAAAGTTTATATCGAAGCTTAGGGACTTCTAATGGTATTAATCCTTCAAATATGTCAAGTACATATTCACGAATTTGATATATAACGAAATGGGAAAATGTGTTGAATTTTCTTTGTTAGTGTTTGCTAACTTTTAGAATAGGAATCCTATAGAATGAATACTAAAATATTTTTGCACATGTAAGTATTAGGTTTTTTTTTTTTTTTTTGGGAACTTAGTATTAGTTAAATTTTAGTATGCCACAAAAGTTATTTTGTAAGTAACTTAAAATTCACCTTACTTTTCTTTTCCTTTAAATTTCTCCTTTATTATTATATGAGTCTTACTAAATTAATATTTTTTACTGTATATGAAGCAAGTTATTTTCTTGAGGCAATTAGATTGAAAAAGCAAAAGGAACCTTCACTATCGTAAAATCCAAAAAAGAATGAACCAACAAGCACTAGTGTAATCCAATGCATTCATCAAAAAGTGATTATAATCATGGGATAATTTGACATAACTTAATAATTATGAAGGGACGTGATTGTTGATTTTCAACAGTAGAGTGCTTATAAACTTCATATTTGAAAATGAAAGAGTTTCGAGATATATAAATGAAATAACAAATTGTTTTTAAAAGCAAAAAAATAGTAAAAACACCAAATGATTTCATGATATAGGAGACTAAACTCATTACTTAAACTAGTTTTATCGATAAAATTTGATGAAGTTTAAGGAGAAAGATATACACTAAGACCCAATTTTGGGAAAATTTCTCTACAAACCAATTATCAAGCATACAAAAACTCTTTTAAATAATGTCTCTACAATTGATGTAATTTGATCGATTGGGAGACATAAACATGCAGCATTGAGGCTACCAAAGCTTTTGCATAAATAATAAACTAGTGAAACCTAAAAATTCATCAAGATAAAAATATAACGGGAGAAAAATAACCTCAAAAAATGCAAAAAACCACTTCCGTTAATTGAAACTACAACCGTTAACAAACAAATCTGATAACGGTAAATACATAAAACACACCAACATAGAGTTGAGTAAGGAAATCACCGACCTTATTACTAATATAAAAACAATAAAACAAATAAACAAATGACGGTAAACAAATCTGATAACGGTAAATACATAAAACACACCAACATAGAGTTGAGTAAGGAAATCACCGACCTTATTACTAATATAAAAACAATAAAACAAATAAACAAATGACATCTAGAATAGTCACCAACCCACAGCCCATCAAGACAAGGCCTATCAATGCCGGATATGCGAGACTCAGACGGCAAGTCATGGGCAACCTAACGATGCCCCAAGATCCTTATTGGCACCCTGGACCTGTGGGAAGACCGCTCGAAGAACCTCAGCCTTTAGCTAACCTCCTGCCTATAAAGTTCCCCTGCGCCATGCCATAAAATTATAGAGGATTTTGCCATCAAAATCCTCACCTTTGACCGAGAAGCAAACACCTCTAGTTGGAAAGCTCTTCCCATCGTGCGACCTTGCTCCAGTAGCCCACCTCTAATGGCACGAACCCCCTTCAGACATAGATCAAAAAAAGGCTACTCACTAGGTAGATTTTTTAGGCCAGATAGCTGGCAATGCACCAACCACTAACCCTTAGACATCATGCGACCTTTCTCTCACCCTTGAAAAGTAAAAAACGCTTTATTTGTCTAATATTAACTTTGGTTTATGCATCTTTTTAGTGAGGTGGTTTCATTTGTTTTTATTTCATTTGCCGTTGATGTAGGATTCTAGATTAATTTACTTGTGTTTTTTAGTTTCTTTTCATCCTGATAAATTTGTGTGAGAAATTATTTTCTACCCTTCACTTATTAAAAAAGAAGATTTTTTTGAAATTGGCAATGAAGAGAGTTTCTTAGATGTTATTGTTGAAGGATATAGAAATCACATTTTTCTATACTAAGGATTCATTTGGATTACGAGTTTAAGCTAGAAAATCTAAGTTACGTTGAAAATAAGTTGAACCACAAAATGAATCTTGTGTTTGATGTTTCAATTTGAGTTAAAAAATTTTATCTTGAACTAAAAGTGTTTGAATGATAAAAATTAAATTTGAACTTATATTAAAAATTGTAATTTGTTTACTTTTTCTTTATTTTTTTTATGTAGTTAGTATAATTTTTTTTTTGTATGAGATAAAATTTATAAATAGTATTTTTAAATCTAAAAAATTATAAAAACTATAGATTAAAAAATTTAAAAGGGGCTAATAAAGCAATTACAGCTATATCGGCGCCTTGAGTTTATTCAGTCACTCGTTTAAACAAATTATTCAAAAAAAAAAAAAAGTGAGCAAAATGGTAATTGAAATGGAAATGAAAAATATTGACACGAAGAAAATCGTTTAAAAAAAAAAAAGAAAGAAAGGGGAAAGGGGCCAGTTCACGTGCAAATCACATGGGAATAGGGTGAAGGTGGGGTTGGGGAGTTGAGGAAGTAATTGATTGAAAAGGAAAGAGCCTCGTACGGCCAAAGAAGGAGAAGGAGAAGGAAAAAGAAAGAAGAAGAGGACCGTGAATGATGATGATGATGATGATGATGATGATGAGGGGTTGTCGGGTAGTGTCAACAGTGGGCCCGCAATTTGACTACAATAGGAGGACCGCAAAGCAGGGATGTATTATGGGGAGTCGTGTCATGCTTGGGGAACACGTGGGACAGCTAGCACGCACCCGTGGGGACACCCTATATCATCATCCGACATCTTGTCGCCTCCCCCCTCCTCCCAATTATTATATCCCCATTGTTTAATCACAACCCCACGATCATCATCATCATCATCGTCGTCGTCGTCCTTTCATGATCATCATTTTACATGTTTTCCTCGCCGACAAGGTTCACGATCACGAGGCACCACTCCTTCAAAAGAAAAATGCTTAAAACTATTCTTATAAAACTTTCGAATCTTTTATTATAAAATTTATCTTTTATTAATAAATAATATTTAATATTGTTGATATTTTATAATAATGTTTTGTTACAAATGATAAGTTGTATTCGTGGTGTGTGGCTGGAATTGTTTCTTTTTTATTACCCTTTTTCCCCCTCTGATTCGTTGCTGATTTATTTTTTTTTATTTTCCTTATTTGGTAAGACATTGGGTCAAATTGACTACTGGTTGGGTCAATGAATTAGGCTTCACTCAAGGGAATTGGCAAGGATCTTTTTTCTTATTAATTATTGTTTTCTTAGAACACATATGGGGAGGATCTTGATCACATTATTTAAAGGAAAACATTCATTCAGATAAGATAACTGAGTAAGTTTGCTTGATTTTACAGTTTTACGGTCATTTAGCTTTTGTTAGTTTTATAAAATATATATATATATGTTCAATTGGACTTGAGGTTTCAAATGGTTTATTTTGACAGTTTTGCTCCGTTTAGTAAACGTATTACATTTACATTATATTTAAATGTAATGTATTGATTGTAATTGGTATTTAGAGGAAAAGTATTAGCATACAATGTGTGTTTAGGTGAAAAGTATTTAAATTATATTTTAATAATAAATATATGATGTGATGGGTAAAAGTAGAGAAAAAAAATAAGAGAGAGAATATATGATGTAATTAATACAAATAATAGAAAAAATGAAATAATAAATAGTGATTGTATTGAATTTAAAATATGATGTGATTGGTATTTGAATGAAATACTTTTATATTTGAGAAAAAATTACATTGCATTTAAATACAATATAAAAAATAAGTGTGTACCAAACACACTATTAATTCTTTTCTCACCAAATACTCATACAATAATATAATCTTTTCTACTACATATATATTTATATATTTTGTATCAAAAACTAACAGGGGTAATATAATTTGAGAGTGATTGCAGTTTTAATTTAGTAGTAATTAAATCTAAAAAGTAAAATCTCATCATTAAATATATTTTAAAGGATTTTTTTTTCTACGTCTTTAACCATCTTTTTTGGATACCATTTGAAAAAGATTTATTTTATTTATTTGTTCAAATATCATACATCTTTGTGAAATCTATATGTGAAGTATTCAGATGTCTCAATCTAACTGGGACAAGGTTCGGTGGGAAGGTGCTTTGGAGTTGGGCACTAATTATTGCAATGTCTGCCAACAATATTTTTCGAGGATAGAAAGTATCTTTGCCCTCACTGGGGCCTTGGCCAAGATATTATTATTATTATTATTATTATTAGTATTAGTTGTAGCACTAGTATAGATGAAGAGGGTTATGCCCAGAGTGTAAAAGTACATTTATTAGTTGCACTTAGCACATTAAATGATTGATATTAACTTCTTTCTTAGAAAGTGCAAAGCTAACTGGTCTCTGCATCAAAAGAAGGAAAAGAAAAATAAAGAATAAGGTTGCATGAACTAATTTAATATTAATTTTTAAATATTAATTTATAAGATTGTGAGTTATTATATTTTCGTTAATACATACAATTATTTTACATAAAAATCGTTTAAACACTTATACATATAAAATTAAATATGTATATATGAATTAGTGATCAAAAGTTGAAACTAAATTCTATGTTCTTAGCACTTTTTTAAAATCAAAGAAGGAAAGAAGGAAGTTGTCCAAGCTATCTCCTATTTCTTTATTCACCAGTGCTAAGTAATTTCTGGGCCATTCATTTTATCTTATTCATTTTTTTTTGACGTTGTTTTGTTTAGCATTTATGCGTTACTTAGATTGAATTTTCAGGAACGTTTTTTTTTTTTTTAATAAATATGCTGAATAAAGTGATGAATTAAAGAAAATTAAAATAAAAATGAAAAGCAAAAATGAAATTTAAATATCAACTAACATGCGGGCATGTCACACTTGTGATTATATACATATATTAGTTAGTAAAGTCTAGATTTTATAAATTTCATCCCACCTTTGCATGGTCCTTTTCAGTAGGTAATATCATAAATATTGCAATTTATAGCTCTCCGATATTGTACAATAATCCTGTATGGATGAAATTTATGTAGCTTACTAAAAGCACAGTCTCGAGTAGGCCATCATCATCATCATTATCATCATGTCTTGCCCAATTGAATTGATACTGTAAATCATATTAATTACAGCTCAAATCTTGAAGTGGTGTAAAAATTTTAAGATTTACCATGCAACCTTCATTTAAATCATTACAAAATTGAAAGAAATCAAAGGACTAGAACTATTAAAAAAATATAAATCAATTATAACTTGATTTGTTTCTTTTAAATTATATGACGACTGAGATTGGATTGCATGATTTTTATTTAAAACAGAATTTCTTCCAAAACTTGGGAATGAACCTAAGAATCATTTTTATTAGGTGTCGTTTGGTAAAAAAATTACATTTTAATTTTATTCAAATACAATATAATTTTACACCAAACACAAATTTTTCAACAGTGCTACGAAAATAATTACTATTCAAAAGTTTTTTAAAACAATCACATCAACTTTTTATCTCCACTATTTATCTCTATTTTTACCAATCACATCAACTTTTCAACTCTAAAATACTTTTCATCCAAACATACATTTCATTCAAATATAAAATAAATACTTTTCAATCAAATATAATATTTAAAAAATAAATTTCATTTAAATATAATCAAAATACAATATATTTACCAAACATGCCTTCAGTTTTCTTTCTATATAACACCTACTCAATGATATTGGTGGCCCTTGTATTGGTTGGGAAAAAATGATTAGTTCACTATCAACAATAAATAGATAATGATTTATTTTATACTAATCAATATATTGGACATTCCGGTAATTTCGAAAGGAAGGTTCCAACAGTGGAACTGGGAAAACAATATTTGGATGGGACAGAGACGCATCGAAACTTGGCGATGGAGATACGCACCGAAACCTGGCGATGGAGATACGCACCAAAAGCATACATACTTACAGATAGACACGGACAGTTAACAAAGCAAGAAAAGACCCACGCTCTATTGACCCCACGTAAAACGTAAGCTCCATATATTCGTCTTTTTTTTCTTTCTTTCCTTTTTTATTAAAAGACCCTATGGAGCCATTTTTATTTAAACTCATAATTTAAAAAATTAATTAATTAATTATAGATATAATTTAATAATAATTTTATATTTAATTTTATCAAAAATATAGAGTTTGAATTCACATTTCTAATTTAAAAAAATAAATTTAAATTGTTATAAAAATAATTCAAAACATAAAAAAAATGTCAAATGAAAGTTATTTGTACCTTAAAAAATCTCATTAATTAGTGATTTGTATTCTCATTTAGCATATCTATAAAATATATATATATTTAACACTATTATAAGGAGTTTAAATTTAATTTTTAAGAGTTTTATTTTAAAGATTTTATTCGATGTTTGGTTGATAGATTATACAGTATTAGATTTGTAATGATAAGAGTAAAACTAAACACAATTTTTCAATAGAATTTAATTAGACCATTATTATTTTCTTGGTGAGTCTTTAGGTCTATTTAGTTCATTTACTCATTTTCAAAATGGGTGAAAAAACGATATAATTATGCAGCCAAAATTTTTTTCTATTATTTTTCTCATTTTGAAAAAGGATGATCACTTCATTCTCAAATTTGTTTTGTACAAACTTTTGGAAATTTTGTTAAAATATTTTCATAATGGACCATTCCAAACACTATCTTTCTTTTTATCTTGAAAATGAGATGACTTTCTAAGTTGATAAACAAACAAATTTTATACTCTTTTTTTTTCAAGAGGATTTTTTTTAACACCAAATGCCATTTCAAGAGACAGAGACAAAATGACTTAAATAATTTCCTAAAATTTCCTGACTTAGCCACCATTTGAATTTCTATAATAATTGAAAGAAACAAGAGACGAAGATAAAACGACTTAAATAATTACATACTAAGTTTATTTATAATAATATAACACTTGTTTTTACTTCATCAAGTAGTATAATGAAAAACATTGATTTTAATTTATTACACTGATTTTAATTTATTAAGCAACGTAGTGAAAATGATTGTGAAATATTCATATAATTTTGAGATGTGTTTTAATATGCTTATTGTCATGTTTGTATCTAACTTTATATTAGTGGTAATCACATGTTTCTTGTCATACATATAAGAGTACTTAAATCTTTTTTTTTTCCCCTCAAATATTATAAAACATTTCTTTCTTTTTCTCTTTCTCTCTCTTTGACTATGAAAAAAAGTTGTTGTGTTTGGCTGGAGCTTCGACATTGTCTCTGGGCGTGTTGCTGGGATTCAAACCCTAAAGTTCAATCTCCAGACTCCTCTCGACGTTAGCTTTCTCGTGATGGGGGTTGTGTGTAGAGTGGTGCATTCGTTAGGATGGATTTAATCTGTCTTGGAGGTAAGTTGTCCTTTTTGGATGACTCTGTTAAAATCTAGCTTCCATTTGATTGTCGATGGCTTACTACTGGTGGGACTTTCTTTTATTTTGTTGTAATAAGAGCATTGATGTTCCTGCCTCTTTGATGTTTATATTGCTTTTCTTTAGTGTTTTGCTTTGGTTGTAATAGAAGTGATGTCCTCTACTTGTGTCGCCCACTCGTTTGTAATTGGTATAGTGTATGATTTTCAGTTAGAGTTCTTTCTATGTTATGGTGTAAGTACCCCTATTACATAGGAATTGATTTTGATTGATTAGGCTAGTCTATCAATTGTTTTGGTATTGTTTAACGAGCAATAGTCAAACTCAAGAATTATGTGTCAAGTGGGTCTTTCATCGTTTAAGTCTCATTATTTATATTTACCCCCGTGTTATCTTGGTCCTTATTATGAATCCAGGTTATTTGGGATCGAATTTCTTTGTATTTAAGATCATTTATGGTATATATATTTTGTTTCATATTAAATGAAATTTCTCATTTCAAAATTTTTTTTTTCATTTTTCAGACAAAAAATAATTGACACAACTGAGGGATTTAGATTTGTTAAAAATATAATGTATAATAATTTTATACATGACTCTATTAAAATATTAAAATATAAAAAGTTCAAATTCACCTTCGCTAGATTTTAAGGATGAGAAACGGGGCGTCGGGTGGGGTTTAGATTGCACGCGCAGGGGGGAAGCGTGGGGGCGGGGGCAGTTGGGAGTTCTAATGATTGTGGGGAGAGAGGGTGTCGGGGGAGGAGGGACAAGAGAGCGCACACGATCGTGTGCGCCAACAGTTGCGGTGGAGGCCCACATGTAACGGAGGGAGGGTGTGCTGGCCGTGTGATAGCACGTGTTCCCAGGCACCCACATGCTCCTCCACGTGACTTCATCCCCAATCCGTCTTTCTTTTTTTTGCCCTTTTTTCTCTTCTTCCCACGCTTCTTCCCTTTGTTTTTTTTATTCTTTTATTTTATTTTGAATTTTATTAGAGGGCCCAAAAAGAATCCCACTCCCTCTCCCTCCACGTGAACTCAACTCTCCCTTGCCTCCTCTCCTCTGTTTGGCTCGGCTGCCAAGGTAGATTCCGGCTCCATGTGTTCGTGTTTTAAAATGAAAAGCTCTTAGCTTTGTTTTTAAAAATAGACAAAAAGTTGTTTAATTAAAATCCCTTTTCCTGTGTTGAAAAAAATTTTCAAACAAGGTTTACATGACGTTTGGGACACAAATTTTTTTGACATTGCATTTAAATACAATATAATTTTTCCTTAAATACAAAAACATTTTATTTAAATACCAATCACATCATATTTTAAATCTAACACAATCATTATTTATTATTTCACTTTTTCTATTTCTTTTATTAATTACATCACATATTCTCTTTCCCTCCTTTTTTTCTCTCTACTTTTACCCATCACATCACATATTTATTATTAAAATACAATTCAAATACTTTTTTTCCAAATACACATTGCATTCAAATGCAATGCTAATGCTTTTCCTCCAAATACAAATTGTATTCAATACATTGTATTCAAACGCAATGCAAATACAATGCGTTCACCAAACGAACCCTTAATTTAAATTCGAAACAATTTTCCTTTTTTTTTATTAATATTTTATCTTATTAATATTTTATCTTATTTTTAGAATAAGTCTAATTTTATCAAATAACTTTTTCATTTTAGAAATAATTTTTTTATCAATTTAAATATCATTTTATTTTAGATTAAAAAGACTTTATAATCTCAAATATAATTTTTTTTTCTTTTCAAAAATAGACATCTTATCCATATAGAGGGTCTATTACTTGTTATCAATGACTTGTTTAGATTATATTCTATTCAAATATTCACTTAACATTTAAATTGTAAAATTTGTTTGTGTTTTTTTTTTTTTAATTAGGATTGTGGAGATTCAAACTCTTCATCTTATGACAGAGTCAGATGTGGAATTACCATTAGATTATAAATATAAAATTTGTTTGTATTTGGATAATTTTTGTTGAAATTAACATTTTTAAATAGTATAAACTATAAATATAGAAAAATGAGTGTAATATAAATTCTTAAAAAGTGAAAATTTAGATTTAATTTGAGTTGAATTAAATTGTTGTGAAATTGTGAAACATTCATAAGAATTCACTCAAATAGTTGGCCAACCAAATACCTATTGCATTTGAATAGAATAATAGTTGATATAGTAGTTCATCTAAATAGGACAAATTAGTATAAATTCCTAAAAAGTGAAAATTTAGATTTAATTTGAGTTGAATTAAATTGTTGTGAAATTGTGAAGCATTCATATGAATTCACTCTAATAGTTGGCCAACCAAATACCCTATTGCATTTGAATAAAATAATAGTTGATATAAAAGTTCAACTAAATAGGACAAATTTATAAAAAAAAATTTTGAATTTGGAGTGAAAGAATTCAAACTCTATACTTTTATATGGAGTTAAGTGTAATATTATCATTAGATTATGTCTGTAATTACTATTAAGCTATTAATTTCGTTTATATGAATCATATTATATGGTAAAAATTGTTTGAGGCTTAATATTATAAGCATTTTTTTATAATAAACTTGTTTGATTTAGATTGTAAATTAGTATCAATAGTTTACTATAAGGGCATTGTCATGTAAAAATCATCCTTCCTAAAAAATTAAACTTTGCTCTTTTTATTTTATTTATTTTCTATTCACCCAAAATAAAACATAACAGCGGCAGCAAATTGATGCTAAACGCTAATGAAAAGTATGTAACTCAATAGGTCTTTTAGCCCAAATTGTTTGGTGGAAAGGAAAAGTTGGAGCAAAATTTTGACGAATAGCATTGAAAGCATTGTTGACTAAGGAATGTTCGTCATTGGCCAAATATTGATCCACAGTGTTAAAAGTTATTTCCAAAAGTCGACACTGCGTAGCTCACAAGTGTAACGCATTTTACCCTGCTACTTTGACTGAAAGGACTCAACTGTTTGGTCTCATTTATTGCAGCGTTTATGGCCCTGCAAAGACTTTCAGAGCAAAGTTCTTTCCTATTTTAATTTAAAAAAAAAAAAGAGTAGTCCTATGAATATTAAACATAATTTTAAATTTTTTAATATCAATTTTGGTTTTATATTTTTATTTTTAGTTTCATATTTTTATTGATAAAAATAATATATTGATATAATAAATTTTTAAATATTAATCATTAAAAAAAATAATTTTTATATTATATAGATTGATATTTTAAAATTGAGATTAAAATTATCATTTTTAATATTTTTCTATAAAAAATAATAAAAGAAAAATAACTTTGGTGGGAAACCCATATAATTAAAGAAAAATATATGATTAGAATTAATTATATTCATCTCTATTATCTACCAAAAGAAATCATATACTTATCCATCAATATTATTACTGTTGTGGTTATTAAATTCATTTTTCAACATCAATATTATTACTGTTGTGGTTATTAAATTCATTTTTCAATGATTTAATATATGATTTTTAAAGTTCATTTAGGGGATGAGTTTTAATTCATCATTCATAAGTTATTATAGTATTTTTTATATTTTTTCTTAACTTTTATTGTGCCAATCCATTTCAACCTGGACTAAATGGATTCTAATCTATCCTCCTATATGAGTCCTTAACATCGACACTCACATATCAAAATAATAAAAATACAATCCACTGGTACTTATAGATTGGAGTCTATTTGCTTTACCGTTTTATCTTTATTTAAATTAAAATTTAAGCAAAGTTGATCATTTGGTTTTAATTTAATTTAGCTTGATAAAGTCCACTTTAATAACTTTTTTTATCTTTACTCTTATTATTTTAGTATAATTTTCAATGTAAATTTAAGCTAAACTAAAATAAAATAAAATGATCAACTTAACTTTCAAATTATATTAAATTAAATTAAAATTATAAACAAAACGAATGTTAAATAAAAAATATAATTCTTTTTTTTTATAAATAGAATAAAAATACGTAAATTCCTATCATTTATGATTTATTAATTTTCAAGTAAACTCTTATCAATCCGCCTAATGTTTCGTTTTTTTACGTATTGTATTTACATTACATTTTAATACAACTTAATTTTCATATAAATACAAAAATATTATATTCAAATACCAATCATATTATATTTTAAATTTATAAAATCATTATTTATTATTCTTTTTTTATTACTTTTATCAATCATATTATATACGTCTTTTTTCTTTTTATTTTTTTAATTTTTATTAATTATATTATATATAATATAATTTAAATATTTTTTATTTAAATAAATATTATATTTAAATACAATATAAATAAACTCTGTTACGCAAACGCTCCTAAGACTTTCGGCTAAATTTTGGCTCAGCCATGACACCCTAGTCACGAATTTAGGCACAGACGGCTTTTACGAGAAGTAAGCAAACACAGCTCTCGTGCCTCAAGAGCAATAATGAAATACTGAAATCCAGTAGTTTCAGGCGCGTGCCGGCACCCGCAAGAGCCGCGCCTGAGACTTGCGCCAATTTCTTCAGGGGAATAGAAAGCCACTCGTTTTAACGGAAGAAAAGTTAAGAAAGCGACCCTTTTTTTATTTTGGGTCCAAATACCACCATCTTTCGTGGTTCTCGCTTGTAAGGATTTTTCACAAAATTAAATAAATAAAATAAAGTTTTGGAAAATGAAAAATAGAAAAATTCTATTAAGGCGACAGTGGGACCCACTTCGTGACGAGAGAGAGGACGGGAAGTTCATCTGTCCGATTCCAATCATAGCCATCCAGTCTTTGATTTGATGTCAGTCCAGCTTCTCCACTGGGCTTTCATTCCAATTATGAAACAACTTCCCCACAGTTCTCCCTAATGGGGCCCCACATGTTGAATCCATTTTCGGCCGTTGGATCTTTTGTAGATCCTCATCGGTGGAGATGAGCGCCTTGAGCGTGGGACCCAGAACATGAATGCTCGAGATTCTGTGAGATTTGGTAGACTTGATGACATTCTGATCTCTGAGTTTCAGAGTGTGAGGGAGTGGCATTGATTAATGATATTTTTGCGTGGATATAATAATAATAATGATATCATAATTATTGATGTCCAAAAAATATCATTGCTTGGTTACTCGGTACTTTTCTCTTGTTAAGCATGAGTTAATTAGTTGCTTCTTTGTAGGTTTTGCTCGTTATTAATGATATTTATTCCTTGATAAGATATTAATTGATATTTATTCCTTGATAAGATATTAATGATATTAATTACTCTAAACACTATTTGACTCTTTCGTGGAAGAATTGAATAATGCCCTTTTCATTTGATTTATGATAATTTTAGTTGAAAAATCTAACGTCTTATTTGATAGATCAAATTTAAATTTTTAAACTTAAATTTATCTTTTTTTTAAAATCAATAAAAATTATAATTATATCAACTAATTTGAATATAAAAATTTTGTTTAATTTCAGATTTAATTCATGAATCAAACGAACATTAAAAATCTCCCCATCTTTTAGAAGAAACAAGTTTTAGAGCATATATGTATCTAGAATAGACCAAAAAAAAAAAGTACAAAAAATTAGGTTACATTGATTGGATAGTCATATGGGTTGTCATGTGATAGCCATAGAGATGATCAAAATGCTCTTTTCATATGCATAGCTTATAGATTAAGGTTGATAAAGAAAATGAAAAAGTGCCTTTTAATTCTTTTCCCTCCTTCCACTACAATATGAGCTTTATACCTTTTTTTGTATGTTAAATTAAACCAATCTGTTTTCTATAATTAAAGTAGCCGCTTTGTTAGGAAAATAATATCAAACCAAAAATGTATTTTTTCCTCCTTTAAGAAAACCGAAAGAAAATGATTTAGAATAATTTTATTAACACATCCTTTTTTATTCTTCCCGTCCTCTTTTTAAATACACCACCTCTTAAATTTAAAATTATTAAATTTAATTAATATACATCCATTTCATTCTCGAACTTACCTCTAATTACTATAAAATAAAAAGTACTCTACCATTTCAAATTTCTTTTCACACTCACTTTTTTTTGTTTTGATATTCTATTGTAGGTTAAATTAAAAATATTAAAAGAAAAAAATTAAAAAAAAGAGATAAACAACGTAATATTGTCATATATATATAATAGATGAAAGATTTTGAAAGAAAAAGTAAAAAAAAAAAAACATCTTTATATATTCCTAATAACATATATAATATTTAAAATATATAAGGTTTTAGAAGTTTTTAAAAATAACATGTATGCTACAAATAGAAAGGCACGAAGATAACTAAACAAAAATGAAATTTATTAAAAAAAAAAAATCAAATAAAAGTCATTGAAATGGATGGGAAATAAAATTTAAAAAATAAGAAAAAATCCAAAAAATATCCTCAAAGTTTGTTTAAGAAACAAAAAAAAAAAAAATTTATAGACTTGCCTTAAATTTATAAAAACTAAAATTGTAGCATATATATATTACTTTTAAAAACTTTTGAAAATAAATAACATATTAGTTTACTTGAATGAAAATTTTGTGAAAATTAGGGTTATTGTTATAGATTTCAAACTAGAAACATTTATAAATTATTTTTTTAAAAATATTTGATACAAAGGTGTGTGTAAAAAGAAAAAAAAAAGCATGTAATTCAATTTCTTTTTTTTTTATGACAGAATTTTATTATGTAATAAAGTATATTATTATTATCTTTTTATATTATTTTGTTTAAAGGTTTTATTTATAATTAAAAAATTTAATTAATAAGGGAATGTGAAGAGTGCGTCGATAAAATTAACTAATGATTTATTATCTTAAGGTGTTCTAAGAATTCCTCCCCCTGCCCCCAATTAATCTTAAGCATTTACTAATGTCCATATTTCAACGAGAAATATTCAGTACAAAGTATATTAGACAGAGTAAAAGATGCATGTCCCACGGACAATAAAACTTTCCCCATCAACAATGCTTAAATTCATGGTAATTAGACTTTCACAATTAACAATTATTAGATATTTTTAAGGAAAAAAAAGAAGAAGAAGAAGGAAATTAAAAGAGGGCCCTTGTTGGTTGAGACTTTAACAGCAACAATTTGGAGACAGGAATGCTAATTATAAACTAATAATTAGGGACTGAATTGCTACTCATTTGTTTATGGTACAGTCAAAAGACAAGACGGTCGTGAGGTGACCACGCCCATGTTACCAGACCTGTCAAACAAAAGCTTAGGAAAGTTATACAAAATAGCTAAAAGCAAAGTCCTGCTACTTGGCATAATTGGAACTTTTTTTTGTTCATTTACATTTTGTTCATATGAGAACTTTTTACCATTGGCTATGAGATGAAGTACTCGTTAGTATGTTTTTAACCGTTGACAGTTTTATATTTCATTAGAATTGAAGAGGTGAATGGTTTAAAATCTCAAATTTAAAATTTTATTTAAAATTTTGTTTTATTTTGAAAAATTAATAAAAATTATAATTAAATTAATCAGTTTAAATTTAAAATTTTAATTTTATTTTGGATCTGACTCATCACCATTCTGACTTTTATTTTTATGTAACGATCTAAAATAGACATCCTATGAGTGCAAGTGATAACGCACTGCAAAATTTTTCATTAAAATATTTAAATAAATAAATTATAAAAAGGAATAGTGCAAGTCAATATAAAAAAAAGTAATGTAACAAAAAAGAATTAAGTAAAAGAGATTCTCCTTTTCTGGTTAACAATTTATCAAGCCCTTTAAGAACACTGTTAAATTGAATTTTATTACTTGTTATTTAAAGAACAGTAAACACTAAATATTTATAAATTGATAAATTTGTTTATCAATGTTATCAATTAACATGTATATTATGATTAAAAAAAGTTCAACAACAGGATCTTCAATTTGCCTTACTAATAAGATTTAAATTAATAATAAATAATTATTGTTTTAATTGTTAAATTAAATTTTTAACAATTTAATTATTATTAGAATTAATGTGATTCGTGCTTACAAAATTTTTTTGACATATACATTCACAAAATTATACGTTATAATTTTTAATATAATAATCAAAAAATAATTTTTATTAGTTACACAAAATATTCTAGACACTACACTATTAGGTTGTGTTTTTCACCGTGGTAAAAAAGAATAAAAAAAGGGAGAGAAGAGAGAGAAAAGGCTAGAAGTGGAAGTAGAGGACAAGAGGAGCAGAGTAGGGGAGGGAAAATATATTTTGAAGGGGGCAAGGGCCATGATTGAGATAATTGGGTTTCCTGACACCTTGTCATCATTGAACTTCCCCACACCCACCCCCCTATTTCCTTATCACTTTCTATAAAACCCCCTCTCCTTTTAGTTCCCCACCATTCCCCTCTCCACATACCCTTCTCTCTCTCTCTCTCTCTCTCTCTAGAGAAAAAAAAAAATAGAGCAACTTTCCCAGTATCCAAACGCAGGCTCAGAGCAGCAAAAGCGCAGGAAGCCCAGTGTTTTTTCTTAATCATTTTCTTTTGTTGTTTCTCTCATAAGCGAGAATGATGGTTGAGAAGGAAGATCTTGGTTTGAGCCTGAGCTTGAGTTTTCCTCAGAATCATCAACAACAACAACATCAGAAGCTGAATCTATTGTCCACTTCGTTTGTTCCTTCTCCAACTTCTTCTTCTTCGCCTTCTTCCGGATTCAATAATATTATTCTCCAGAAACCCTCGTGGACCGAGGCTTTCCCTTCTACAGGTGTGTGGATTTCGCTAGCGATATCTGTGTAGATCTGCATGGGTTTGTTCTAGTATAGATCTGTTTTTTCTTCGATCGAAACTTTCCCGAGAAACAAACACGCTAAAAGCATGAAGTCTTTCTCTCTCTCTTCCTTTTTTCTTTATTGCATGTTTTTCTTCACTTTTCAGATCTAAAGCATTTTAAAGCGATTTGAGCTTTTGAAGTCCAAATCGAACGAATATCGCTTACGATTTTTTTGCCCTAATTCGTTGATCTGAAACGTGCAGATCGGAGCTCCGACATGTGTAGGGTCGAGACTCGAACGTTCCTCCGGGGAATCGACGTCAACCGGCCGCCGTCGTCGGCGGCGGACTGCGAGGACGAGGCCGGCGTGTCGTCGCCGAACAGCACGGTCTCGAGCGTGAGCGGGAAGAGGAGCGAAAGAGAAGCCATTAATGGCGACGAGAACGAGAACGAGATCGAGAGAGCTTGCTCGCGAGGAATCAGCGATGAAGAAGACGGCGAGACTTCGAGAAAGAAGCTCAGGCTCTCCAAGGACCAGTCGGCCATTCTCGAAGAGAGCTTCAAGGAGCACAACACTCTCAATCCTGTGAGTATTTCCTTTTTATTTTTTGCTTCGGAAAATATTTTCTCCGAACTAAACAGATTATTTGACGGAAAATGTAAGGTTCTGTTTTCACAGAAGCAAAAGCTTGCGTTGGCGAAGCAGCTTGGCCTGAGGCCTCGACAAGTGGAAGTTTGGTTTCAGAATAGAAGGGCAAGGTGGGTATATTTGTAATTTTCATTTTTTGTTAGCTGATTTATTGGATATTTTGGGTATTTAGTTGAAAGTACGGTTATGCCCTTCAGGAACATGGTTATTTACGGGGGTGTTTTTACAGGACCAAGCTGAAGCAAACCGAGGTAGATTGCGAGTTCTTGAAGAGGTGCTGCGAGAATCTGACAGACGAGAATAGGCGGCTGCAGAAGGAAGTTCAGGAGCTGAGAGCACTGAAACTCTCTCCGCAGTTTTACATGCAGATGACCCCACCAACCACCCTTACCATGTGCCCCTCATGTGAGCGTGTCGCGGTCCCACCCTCGTCGTCGGCTTCCCTCGTCGAGGGCCGGGCTCAGGCCAATCACATCCCGATGGGACCCGCCCTCCCTCGGCCGATACCCGTCGGACCATGGGCCGCGGCCACCGGTGCACCGATCTCGCGCCACCGCCCGTTCGATGCCCTCCACCCTCGGTCTTGAAAATACTCGGGTGAATGAGGGGCACTTTTGTCATTTTGCCCGTATCTAAGCTCCTTGTATTAGGAATTATATGAGAAGAAAATGAAAAGTTTGTGTGTAATTAGAGCACCAATCCCATGTGTTAAAAATTTTAGTGGTCTAAGATATGGTGGTTGGAATATGATTTGGTGGGTCTCTTGAGTTTTGTATTATTTGACCCATTATCCTCTTTTGTTGGGGGTTTGTCTCCTATTTTTAGATTAGCATTATTATTATTATTATTATTATTATTATTATTATTTTTAATTACTAATACTAGTGCTAATATAATACTTTCTTCCTACCTTGCAACCGAAAAAAAAAAAAAAAAGCACCTTTTGGATGGTTTTGGAAGAGGTACTTTGAATGTAAATTAGTAAAATATTAATGTTCTAATCAATCTCTATCTTTGACATTTACTACTAAACTCTCTTTCTAAATTCACTTCATGTTGGTTTGACATACAATGCCTTCAATTATGTTATAAATATCGATAATAATATTATATGCTATAATCCATCTTATGATTACTTAAGCAATGGAATCTCACTTTTTGACTCTTTAATTTGATATCAAAGAAATCCAAAGTAGCGTGTCTGGTGAAAATTTTTGGGTTCGTGTCTCGTGCGGTTTTTGTGGTAGGTTCAGATTTTGACAATGTGATTGTGAAATTAGCAATTGTTAATTGAAAAAATTAGCAAAAGCATGGACCCAAACCTACGATTTTAATTAATTGCAGACAGGTTCCTAGTTCCAGGGGATTATTTAGTCTGTCGAAAAAAAAAAATTTATTTCCCACTTATTCGTTTAATTTTTTCTTCTAATCATGGGTTTTTCCAAACGGTGGGTCAAAGTTTACAATCTTACATTTGAATTAACAATTAGATTCATTCATTTAAAAAAAAAAATTCTTTTCCCCTTAGTTATTGGAGAAAATTGGGTGAATTTGTGTCATGTGGTTAAAGCATAAAGATAGATAATGATGAGTAGAGATTGTGTTGCTATAGTCACAATGCAACTTTTGGAGTAGTTCATGTTGTGTGGTGGGATGTGAACAAAGATTGTTGTTTGTCCCAAAAAGAAAGGCGTGCTCATCAAGTAGGAAAGTAGCCAATAAATTGTATTGCTTAGAGCATGCCGTGCTTAGCCATTTCTGAAAAGCAAGGACTTGGCATGGTTTTCTTAAAATCATGTGATAATTCAAAGACTAATTGCTTAAGTTTTCATACTGGAATTTTAGATTAATATAAATCTCTTGATTTATGATCACCGCGAAGGTTTTAATTCGTAATATTTCTTGTAATGTAGAATTGGGTTAGATATTCTTATTCTTAGCTGCCTTTTTTTAAGTCCAGCAAGCCTGAAAAAATAGAGAAGGTCAAGCATGGCTTTCACAATTTCCTCCCCCCTCTTCCTTGTCAAGATAGAGGGGAATGAGCCAATTCAAGTAAAGATAATAACCAAACTACTTATTTATGTATGTAAACTTTTGCTTTAAGATAAGGCGCAACCTTTTTTCATGTTAATCTAACTATTACTAAGATTAAAAATTATCAATGCATATCGTGTTATTCTTCTTATTAAATATCAGGGAGGTCAATAATGATAATCACATTTGTGTTAGGTCACTTGTGATGGCTAATATTTCTCTATTCCTCAAACTTACACTTGTGAAGTTGTGATGTTTTTGTCTTCTATTCTTTTGACGGAGAAAGTTCTGGATGATCATTGCAAGATGCTTGTAACAGGTTTATAAAATAGATATAGAGAGAAGAGAGTCTTTTACACCGTTTTGAGACCTCCACTTGTTGTATTTCCCATTGAATAGGAACATTCTATCAGATTGGGTTCTCGATTCTGATCTTTGCCCGCACACATGGTCTACTAGGCCCCAGCCATCAAGAAGTGGGTCCTTATTCTTTTCATGAGTTAATGTTTTTGCATTGAGACAATAATGTTTCGAAAGGTCTCTCCTGCATTAATTTTTCTCTTTCTAAAGTATGTTCATAAGGTACCTTTTCCAATTCTGATTGAAAATTTATTATTTAGATTCTGCTTCTCATCCTAGACGTCCATTGTTGACAAGAAATATTATATTTGTTGAAATTCGTAGATGATCACTTTTCAAATAGGGTCTTCAGTATATGTGTGTGTGTGTATATATATATATATATAGTCCATTCGCACAACAGGAGAAAGTAAAGTCTCTTGTTTGTTCGTTCATTTTCCTCCAAAATAATAATAATGATTGTCATCATTTTCACCAAGTTGTCGAAGCATCAGCACAAACATAAAGGAAAGTTTAGGATCCTGTCAAATTAGAAGCTGTTTGTGCTAACGCAATTTTCTTAAAAAGTAGGGTTCTGTCCCAGCCTTACCTTGCATGCCAATGCAAATCTAAAGTGGGATTTTAGCCATGGGAGATCATGTTCCAACGTGATCACCTAGCCCGAGATTAATTTTGGTGGTTCTGATTTATTCAGAAGAACAGAGAAACTGAAGGATTCCGCGAGCTCCAATTTCCGCAAGGACAGAAAATGTGGGTCCCATTGGTAAGAGAAACGTACACACAACCCTGTTTTGCATGTCATGACCATCCAATCTCGTTCACGCAATTATTGTAAATGTCACGACCACATGATCTTAGTTATCTACAAGCTACGATCGTGGGTGTCACGAGTCCTTGCAAAAGCCTACATCAATATGTATGGATGTGACTCGCACCAAAAAAATAGAACATGCGAGTAATGATTTGCTTCCTCAATAGCCAATCAAAGATCCTCACCTACCATCGATTTTTCTTCTCTATCTTCTTTGGTCAATGTTTTTTTAACGTCTCTTTGGTAGCTTATCAATGTTGTAGACCTTTTCTTGCTTAAACAAGTATAATTTCTGTTAGTTCGGCAACAAAGTCCTAATTTCTGTGAAAAAGAACATTTCTAGTATAGTTTTTATGACCTCACGGTCAGTTCTTTTGCGCTTTTGCGAGCTGCCGAAGCCTTTTGGGCTTGTAGGGAACTGATGTTTTTGAATCAAGGCCCAAGAACGAGAACCGAACTGTAGAATGGGAAATGGAGAACTGAACATTCATGGCTGTTGATGTTTATACGGGGCTTGCCGTACATCTAGGGTTTTTATGTCAAATTTTATCGAACTTGTATTAAATTATCAAATTTATTTTGGTATACAATAAATTTGACGAAATCTGATGGTTAATAACCATGTTATTTATCGGGAATTTTGGTCTTAAACCATATTACAAAATTCTCATTTATCTTCTTAACACAATTCCAATCCTAGTTGAGAACAACACCAAGAGCACCAAAGTAATCCAAGAACAATGATACAAAAAAAAAAAAAAAAAAAAAACAAGCAAAAAGAACAAATCTAAGTAAACTTGTTGAGTATCTTGAATTATTTATTGGCCCAATCCGGATTGTGATCAGACCCGATATATTTTGGGAGCATGAATCAAAAGGAAATTTTTTATGAGGTCCGTGGTGGAAGTAGAGGCCCAAGTCCAGACCGGTTTGGGTTTATAAATATGTAATTTAGGGTTTAATATCGCAGTTTTTTATACCAGTTTTTCTCAGATAATAAAATTCTCTCCCTACCCGTGGGCGTAGGTTGTTTTCTTTGACCGAAGCACGTAAATTCTCTAATGTTTGATTTTTTTCTTGCTTTTGTCTCTTATTTAATTTTGGTTTTTCCGCAACAAAACTTCTGAGACTTTTATTCATCATCGGAATCAAGAAAACAATTTCTGTCTACACAACACACTCAAACCCTCTGTCTACACGACACATGTTTACCCACTGTCTACATCTTCTTGTTAAAATCAATTGCTTTTCTCTCTCTCTCTCTCGGCTTTCTCTCACTATCTCTCAATACTCTAAATTGAACTACTAAACTAACAAAATAATAAAGCCTATTTATATGTTTCAACAATTGGTTGAAGCCTCTCCACTAAAAAGACTTAACGACTTTCTAAAGTCCCAAGTAACAAGTTTGGTTTCCAGTTCTTGACAGCCAATAATTGTGTGCCACGTCAGCTAACATATCTCTCTCTTTTTTTTTTTTGGCTTGAAAAATTCTCATGTGTCCATGTTTATGTATGTATACTTATAGCTGAAGCTATGGATCGCAAAGTCATATTTGTTTGTGTAAATTGATCGTACAAAGAAAAGCTTATTTTGTATTAAGCATACATGTTTCTATATGCCAAAAAAAAAAAAAAGGAATACTTGTTTCTAAAGAATTGGAACGAGGAACTGGAGGAAAGTGTTATATGATAGCAACATCTCTAGAATAAAAAGCTCTCAAACTGCTCACATATGTTTTACACATTCTGCATTAAACTACTTGAAAACTTGAACCTGATTCTGAGAGAACAACACTACCAACTTGTGGCTGAATACCACTTGACAACTTTTATGAAAAATCCTATTCATCTCGCCAATGCCTTAAACAGTGTGGTTCATTGAACATCTAATCTTGACTTCCAACTCGATGACCCTGGTCGGGATGATTAGGACGGCTATAAACACACACAAAAACAAAAGATATGATTTTTGCAGTTAAATTTTCGTCAGAAGTTACTTCTATTGGTTTTACAATTTTTCCAAGACTTTTTTTAATTGTCAGGTTGTTTTAAGGCATCCTATTGGCATGTACAGTACACAACAATTGCATCAAACACATAGGCTAAGACAATCTTTTGTTTTTGTTCCCACCAAATATTTGTATCAGTGGAAATGAAAATATTCATAGCCCAACTATCTGCTATCGTGGTTGTAGTTGGTTAGAAAGATTAGTCACATCAGTTACAAGGCAATTTCTATAATAGGAAATGAAAAAAAGTCTTATCAACAGAGCTTCTTTTTTTTTTTTTTTTAACATCGTCTGGTATCATAAACTGTTACTTTTGAGTACTTTTTTTTTAATCTTATTTTGAATTTAACCAGGTCTGATGTTAAAACGTACACTACTGATAAAATACTTCCAGTAGAAGGACCCTAGTTATAAATCCAAAGGGCATATCAATCACAGCTGATCACAAGGTGAAAAAAGTACTAAGAAGAGTATCACTTTGCAATTTGTGGTAGCTAAACAATACAAGAAAATCTTATATATGCCATAATTATTTAAAGCAAAAGCTACTATAATTCCAAAGTCAATTAAAACATAAACACCAGAAGGAAAAAAACAAGAGCCTAAAAACCAAGAGTTCTTTCTATCTCCAACTTTTGTTTGTAAGTGTGAGACTCTGAAATGAACTTCGAACAAATCTTTCAGCTTTTTTGTTTTTTTACCGTTCCAACTTTCTACTCATCTGAGCACTAGATCTCTTGATGGACTCAATCCTCTGAAGCCTGATTTGCTCTCTGAATTTGGCTATGAACTCATCAGCCTTCTTGTCCACATCTGGCCCTCCATCTCCACCACTACTAGAACCACTTTCCTCATTTCTCTGCACAATTTCTCCATTTAAATTTGGAGAGAAATTTTGTCCAATCTCATCATCATCTTCACTTTCCGTCTCTTCCTGATCCGATTCCGCAAACATCTTCTCCACCGAATCTTCTTCCTCTTCTTCTTTCACCGACGAAACCGATTCGAATCCATTAGTCCCAGCAGATTTCCCCATTGACAAGCCATCAAAATGGCTTCTTTTCGAGTACTCGTTCGACTCAGAACTTGGTTTCATCGATGATGAGGATCGGTAGAACGATGGCGGAGGTGGAGGCGGCGGTGGAGGTGCAGGTGGTGGATTGGCCTTGTTGTAAAAGCTCTTCTTCTTCACTACATCCTCTGCAATTTTAGCTTGAGATTCTAGAGACAAAGAAGAAGGCGAAGAAGAAGGCGAAGAAGAAGATTTCTTAGCCGATAGCTTAGGCGAAGAATTCGCCGAATTGGGACGAGAAGAACGTGATGATTCAAGCCCGGAGACCCGAAATTCTACCGGGCTGAATTCGGTTTCCTCCATTGAAGGAAGCGGAGCGAGACCTTCCGAGTTATCTTGTTTCAGTTCCAATCTTCCCGATCTCGATCGCCACGGAATCGGCGAAGGAAGCACAAAGCTTTCCTTCACCTTCGCCCCCATCAATTCTTCACGATCCAAAACTCCAAAATCTCCATTCCCACTCTTGTTAGAATTGCTTGATAATCTTCTAGAACCAGACCGAGAAACAGAGTTGGAAACAGAGCTCGTCTCTTTCAAACTTCTAACAGGCAAATGCAATGGCTTTTCGACACTTCTTTTCAATATCTTATTTTGACTACTAATTCTCTCTTCTTCAAGAACGGAATTCTCCTGAGCCATAACAACAACAGGCTCTTTTCGTAAGTACTGGCTACTCCATATTTGGACTTTGTTCTCATCGGCCCCTGAAGCGCTTTCGGAGTCCTCGTCGAAGACCGAAGAGACCTGCAGAAACCGAGAGACGTACGTTTGTGCATTGTCGAACTTTGAGGCATTGTAGTTGTTGTTGTCTTCCTTTTCGGTGTCGTCGTTTTTGCGGCTGAAGAGGCCATAGGAGATCGCTATGCCGACAAATAGGAGGTGGAGAAGCTCCCAGCTTCTGGTGAGCAGAGTCTGGTTGATGAACTCTGGGGCTTGTGATGGGAAAAGTGGGAGAATTATAAAAAAAAGAAAGACTACAAGGGCTTTGTAAAGGAAGTTGTAGTGGAATTTAGTTGGGTTGTCTTGGTTTTTTTGGTCTGAAAAATCTTGCTTTTGTTGGGGTTTGGTGTAGGAGTCTGTGGCTGCCATTGAAGAAGATGAAGAGAAGTTTGTGAAGAAGAAGAAGATGGATAAATAGAAGAAGGAAAGAAGACTTGGGAGTTAAGGAAAATTTGAGGCGAGAAGAGGGAGTGGAAAGGTAAGTTTTGGGGAGGTGTGAGAGCAAATTTTCGTGCTTTTTCTTTGCTTTGTTCTGCTTTTTTGAAGGTTCTGTTCTTCTAACCTCCTTTGACATTTATAGCCTCTTCCTTTTCTGATTCTCAATTTGGCTGAAGTGCTGGTGTTGTTATCTAATAGGGATTAAACATCTATTTCGTTCTTGTATTATCCTTAAACTTGAGAGGAGGTTTTTGTACACTGTTATGTATACTAGTACATGTGTTTGAATGCTAAATCCAATAGAATCAAGTTTTGTTTTGTTTTGTGTTTTTGTTTTTAAGAAAAGAAAGTTCTTTTGACATGATGTAACATTTTGAAAAAGAGCTGTACTGGTTAGGAATTTTTTCATATCCAACAGATAAATATATCATTTCAAATAACAATTTAGTTAATAATTGATTGATTTTATAAAAATTAATTATAATTTTTGTTAATTTTTTAAAAAAGGATAAAAAAAATACAATTTAGTTTAAACTAAACAAGTTTTAGATTGTAATCTTTAAGAACTGTCAACCAATGAATAAATTCGAAATTTTTAGTATTTTAGGATTAAAACAGCGGGGGGGGGGGGGGGGGGGGGGGGGGGGGGGGGCGCGGCGCGGCGCGGCGCGGTGGGGGTGCGGGGAGGAAAGAATCTTTCTTTAAGGGTGGAGTAACCAAAGACGAAATTATCAATATTTATTTATGAAGACATCAATACTTAAATTTTATGAAAATAGTGCCGAAAATATTGATCAATGAAAAAAAAAAAGGCAAAATATGAAAATTCATTATAATACACTAAATTTTTTAAATAAAACTTGAAGAAACTCTAAAAATAATTGATAAGACATAAATTAAATGAAATATTTAATTAAAATACTAAGTATATGATAAATTTGTACGGTAAAAAGTAATCATATTACTATGAATGATAACCATATGTTCACCATTTAGTTAAATAAATTATAATTAATCTAATAATATAGGTACATTACTTTCACTGTTGCATATATGATAAGAAAACATTAATATCAAAAGGAGTTATAAAATGTTTACAGATATCTGGAATATCTAATTAGTTTAAACAATATTAATATCAAGACATTGCATTAGAGTATTTTTCTGATTAATTCGAATAGGCCATGTAAATATTTAACCAATTATCTCTTTATAAACAAGAAAATATAAATGAATTAAAATTTTTTTTACAACACTAAAAAATAAATTAAAAAATACCAAAATTGATATTTTACAAAATTTTTGTTAATATTTCGGTGGAAATTTATACAATATTTTGTTGTTTAATATATATATATATTTTTACAGAAATCATATATTTATATAAAAAAAAGGATATTTATGGAAATTTTGATAGAAATTTTGAGGATGTTTTGCAGAAAAGATGTTGCACCCCTATTTCTATACTGGTACTTCTAAAATACAAAAATTTTCACGAAAATATCAATAGAAATGTCGATTTTTCAATCTTTGGGAATAACCAATCAAAATTTTCATATGGAATATGAATGCTGAAATGGTTACCATTTGACAAATTGAAACTTTCACATGCAATCGCTACACAAAAATGGTTCTTTTTCCATTTGTCTAGTCAAAAGATAAACAAATGAAGTGGAAAGTAGAAAAGTGGGAAGAAGTTTGTAAAAAATTTTGCCACTAACCAATTCCAGTGGTCCTGTAAGATTTAGTGCACCTTAGATTAGAAATGCCATTTGTTGTATACGTCAAAAGAAGAAAAAGAAATTTATCAAAAAAAAAAAAAGAAAAGCAAGGCAATACACCATTTTTTTTTTTTGGCTATTACAATTCCTTACTACTTGAAAATGAAAAAAAAAAAAAGTAGGATCTGAATGGTTTACAAGTCGAATTCAAAATGAAATAAAATTTTGAGTCAAAACTGGTTGATTTTATTATAATTTTTGTTAAATTTTAAAAAAATAAAAATAAAAATAAAATTTTAGATATAAGTCAGTTAAATAAACGAGGCATAAACATGTTTAAATTGGATAGAAGTTTGGTGGGGAAAAGATCATAGTTGTAAAGCAAAGAATTTTCTTCTGGACCGTACCAAAAAAATGGTAAAAAACGGACTAACTGTGAAGAATCTTCTACAAGGACATTTTGGGAAAAGGGTAATTGAGAGGAGCAAATGGGTTGCGTGGAGGTGGTAGGATTCTCCTTTTGGACCGCCTACGCTAGCTTTTTTGTGGGTTTTATATCAAGCGAATTTTTTTAAAAGAATTATAAAATCAATTTATATATTCGGGCATCTTGTTTCATATTATCGATAAGAATTATTATTTTAATTATTATATTAAATTTTCTGCGGTTTAGTATGTGATTGAAATATTTCATGTTATGCATTATATATTTTTAAAATGCACGTTTCTATAATAAATCATTAAGATTAATCCAATAATTAAAAAAATAAGTTTTACAAATAATACAAATTGTTATTTATTATAAATATTTTAAAAATCTATTATTTAATCTAATTATTTTCTGAAAATTGCTATTTATTTTATTCTTTTTAAATTATAATAAATAACAGTTATAGAAAATAATTAAAGTGAATAGTATTTATAAAAATATTTATAATAAATAGTGGATTTACTAGATAAATATTAATTTTATTAATAGTGTGTTTGGTACACGCTTTTTTTTTTACATTACATTTAAATGTAATGTAATTTTTTCCTAAATATAAAAGTATTTTATTCAAATACCAATTACATCATATTTTAAATCCAATATAATAACTATTCATTATTTTACTTTTTTTATTACTTTTATTAATTCATCATATATTCTCTCTCTCCTTTTTTTCTCTCTACTCTTACCCATCACATCACATATTTATTATTAAAATATAATTCAAATACTTTTCACCCAAACACACATTGCATTCAAATGCAATGCTAATACTTTTCCTCCAAATACAAACTACATTCAATGCATTGCATTCAAATGTAATACAAATAGATTGCATTCACCAAACGGAGCATAAGTCAATTATGTATTTACAATATATAAATAAGTCATTTTCTTGATGAAGATGTAAATATATCATTTATTTGGTATATAAATATATTATTTATCTGATAATTTTAACATAGTTAAATTATTTGCGTGATTAATCTATTATTTACTACAAATATTTTAAAAACATGTTATTTATTTTAGTTATTTTTAAAAAAAAATGTTATTTGCTTCATTCTTCCTAGAGATAAAAAATTTAAATTTCAGAGAATTCTATAATTTTCTATAAGATTTTATTTTTAATTATCACGTCTCTATTTTTGTTTTCTTTGTATCCACGATTCTCTAGTTGATTGACATACTTGAGATGCTTTTAGATGCTCTTAAGGGCCACGCAGTCAATTGGTTGCACCAGCAACTAATTATTATAAGTATTAACAACTTTTCATTTTCTTGGCAGAAACAAAATAAATATGAACTTAAAGAGGAAGAAAATCTGGTCTATCCTAGTGACATCTCCATCATGAATGGTTGAAACGTTTGCATCATTCTGATTCAAAAATTGTTGAACAATGAAGTTCTGGATTTTGATATAAGTTGTGTCTAATCCAATCTTTTAACCAAAAAAAAAATAAAATATTATGTTGTGTTTTGCTTCTACTTTTTATTTAATCTTCTCCCATTTTAATATCTTCCATCTCACTCTATCTTCTAAAATTAAAACGCATATAACTCCGCCTATTCTTTTATTTAGTATTTTCTGTTTAAAATTACATGAAGGGAAGCGAAATAGAATTATAAGTTTCAGGTAAACAAAAATAATTCTATTAATATTGTATACTGTGTAGTTTGTGCCCTCTCAAAAATTTTAGATTAATACAATAGTAAAAGAAAATACAAATTGATTTGACACTAAATTAAAAATGTAGCACCAATAATAAAGTAATTTTTTTACCATAGAAAAAAAAAAAAACCCAAAAGGGGCAGGTACAATGAGAGCAAGAAGTTTATTCAGGGATTTGTAGTACACTAGTACTTCTATTCCTTGGCACTTTGAGCAGCATTTTTTTTTTATAATTATTCCATCTTTTTTTATGCAAGAGGAGCAGGCTGAAACTAATTATATATATATATATTAAAAAATAGTAAACTGAGTTGTTGGTGGTGAAGAATGAAGATGCTGAGCACATATTTATATATAGTATTATTTACTATAATTATTACATAATTTACAGAGTAGTGGTGGGAACACAGACAGGTGTTGGCATAAACTACAATTACAATGCAAATATACTTTTTGATTCTCACGTTACGAATGTATACACCAATATATATACATATATATATGTGTGTGTGTGTGTGTGTATGTATAGGTGTAGAAGTATATATATATGTGCGTCATGTGGACGTGACTCAGCTTGGAGAAGAGACCAGAATTCATGCATGCCTACTTATAAACCACTAAATCCTCGTCAAACTCTGACGAGTGTATGTAATTCTTTTTAGGACTTTATTACCAGCTGGTGGCTGATTCACATGGTTTATCAATCAAATATAAATACGGAAAATAAAAAAATCGTAGAAACAATCTAAAGGTAATCTGAAAGAAATGTTAGTATCAAAGCATCATCGTCGCCCAAGTGATAAATAAAGAACCTTTTCCCTCTCTCTCTCTCTCTCTCTCTCTCTCTCTCCCCTAAGATACTTGTAATTTTCTCTTTAGCACTAAGCTTTTGTAGTATTTGACCATGCGGTTTGGAGGGTTCTTGCATAGAATATGTTCTAATGATCTGTCCGATTTCAAAATATTCCGGTAAATAATGATATTATATTTAATTTAATATGATTTTCATTTTATCTAACAGTTAAAAGTTTTGATTTAATCCAACTATCATAAACTTTGTCCATACTTTCGCATAATTCTCTCTTTTATTTTCTTCAGGGAGCAATGAAAGAAAAGTTAAAAACAAAATAACTACATTTGGGGTTAGGAAATTTAAAAACAAAATAACTATATATTTGGGGTATGTTGCCATCTTTATAGGTACTGTTTTTCTTAACATCTTATGTTAATGACGACTGACCTTGTATAAGAGGTAAATTTATTCTTTTCTTTCTTTTTGCATGAAGAATAGTCCCTAGCTCCCAACCAGGGCTAAGTCGAGGTTTTGGCTAGGGTTGAACAAAACCACCAAGCACCCACCAACCGCCCTGCACTCAAATTGACCCACCTATCATTTGGCGGGTCCACTTCATCAGTCCATCCGCTAATATGCTTTGGTGGGCGGTGGGTGATTTAAACTTTTTCTAGACAGGTTGAACCTGACCCACTCGTCATGAATTTATTTTTTTAAATTTTAATTATATACATTGTTTTATTTGTCTTTTTTAGTAGACTTGTACTTGATTAATCATTGATGTGCTATTAATTTAAGTAGATGAATGTTTTCTTATGTTTTATTTTAAAATTAATCTCAAAAATCTATTTAGTTTTCTTATTTTGCATAATCATTACAAAATTTTTTTGGAAATAACCCAATTGGCCAACATAGGCCAACGTATACGCAAGCCACTCACACACTGCCTGTCAATCTTTGGGCGGTTAGCGGTTTCATACTTTCCCAACTCGCCCTTGAAAAAACCAACACGCCCCCGGCCGTAACTGACAACCCATCGTGTATTCACCTAGGCTCATTGACTAGTAATTTTCCCTATAAATATATGTGCACGCCAAGGACCCCCTAGGCAATAAGACTGGGATGCGCCTCCCTTTTCTTCATAGGTTCACCCGACCTGCTTTCTTATTTGGACAGGAGCGATCATACTTAAAACTCAATGTGTAATCAGGATTCTGAAAACCTAATTGTCCTTACATTATTTGCTTATTTTAATATGAGTTTTAGAGACATGCTTTACTTTAACATAAGAAATAGAATTTGATGAAAGCCAAGTTCTAGGTGTGTTTATAGTTCAATCATGTTGATTGGAGGATGTCTTATATAAAAGATGGCTAAACACTCCTTTTCGTTTGGGAATAATATTTTAGTTTATTGTTTCATTCTTACGGAGAGTCTTGCAGATAATCTTTGAACAAATTTAATTAATTAAGATGAAGGTGGGTGATAAGGTATCCTCTACCTTTCCCTTTTCTTTTTCCTTTTCTTTTCTTTTCTTCACATTTTGTGGCCGAAAGTACATTGGAAAGGTTCGTAAACAATGGATCTAATTCCCACTATTTTTAATGTCCAAAATTAACAAATTAGGATGTGTTGGAATTATACCATTTTTCTACTGAGAATTAAAGATAATCTACATGCAATTTTTAAGAACATGTACAAATCTGTGATGACTTTCTTTTCTTTTCTTTTCTTTTTTTTTTTTTTGCTGGTTAAATTTGCATTCATTGATTCATACCAGTAAGAAAACATGTTACCACAAGTGATGACTTTCTTTTATTTTGCTTAGTACTTTATAATCTAGGTCTACCAAATTCTTACCCTCTAAAGACTCTCATCCCATGAGTCACAATATATTTGACCATTCCAATATACAATTAAAAATATGCTTTATTTGGATGTCTCTAGACTCTAGGGATTTAGGTTATATGCTTACACTGAAGGAATTTTTTCTCTCATTGTTTGACATAATCAGCTTTTGATTTTATTTTTTTATTCTCATTTTATAGTAGAGCTTCAGCTAATAGTAAAAATCAGAATTTGTACCTCATTTTGCTTAAAAAATGTAAAGCAAAAGATGCTCTTGAATTCTTTTACCGTGTTGAATGTACGTCATTTGGCTGAAAACCATACGCTTGGCCTTGCCAACATTGGAAGCCATCTAGTACCTGTTGTGTGTTTTTGTTGTTATTTATGTCCAAGGCTACCAAATATATTCAACAGTGAACTAAGAAACTTGCACCAGATTTTGATTATTCTAAAATAGTTAAAAAAAAAAAACTCACTCACTAACTACACGCATGTGCTAACCAGCTAAAAGATAATATAAACACGGCTAACATTCTCATAACAACATTGAGACAAGTTCAAAGTTAAAAATAATAATAACAAAGTAAATCTTGCAATAATGGAAAAAAGAAACTAATAAACATAAAACCCAAAATTATAATTCAAAACTATAAGATTTCACCAGCTTCTAAAATTGACATACATAGATATATATGTTTGTGTAAAGTGACCCACATTTTTGTGGAGACACGTGAACTCATTCGCATTTTAAAAATTTTAATTTCACTTTTAACTTTTTTTTTTTATATAAAATTTCAATTGTGCCTCTTGTAATCTTAGTTGAGGCTCTATTTTACACAGGAAAATTACAACAGTACCCCATTCCATATTTGAAATGTATACTATGTTCCCATTCAATTTTCTATATTATGCTTACGCTGAAAAATTTTATAGGCTTCGCCATTGTCAACATTCATTTTGATCAACAATATTGACACTAACCTGGCAGAAACTCTTTCTTTGAGCTTATCAATGATGAGTATTAGTTCAATGATATTACTTACACATGTTAATCCAACCTTTAGAAAGTTGTTTCAACGACAGGAATTTGATAGGTAGTGAGTAATTGCCTAACTGGTAAACCGAGTACTCTAATACCTTATGTTATAAACATTTAACCAATAATAAAAAAAAGATAAATGTAATATGGTTTTTGAAGAATCCAGAACTCCAAATACACCAAAATGTCATAACAATTTACCCACACTTCAATTCTATAATGCTTTCTTAAATATCAAAATGGAATTACACAGTTATCCTTGAGAACAAGAGACGTGCTCACCCACACACGTGCTCACTAACTAAAAAGATAAGATTAAAAATATACACATTCCCCTAACAACCGAAAGACTAATTAAAAAAAATAAAAATATATTAACAATAAAATAAAATATTTTACTGGACATAACCATATTTAGAACCTTAACATTTCACTATGCTTTCAATTCAAGATTTTACGACGATCAACGTTATCGATATAGACTTGACAATAATTCTTTCCTCCTTAATAGCTTTTCGTTTATCAATATTCGATGCAAGAGTATAATCTATGGATCCTAATCCAATATATAAAAATTGCTTTCATGATATGAATTTGAGAGGCGGCGAGTATTTGGAAAATCTTATGAAATTATAACTAATAGATATTAAAGATAGATGTAGACTTATTTTAGAGAGGTCGTGATAATTCAAGACACCAAAAATATCATAATATTCACCAACTCTTCAAAATTTCACTGTACTTTCTTAATTAAGAAAAGAATTAAAAGCTAATACCTCAAAATTAGGGACCTAATCATTAACTAACTAGACATATACTGGTTAAAAGATTTAGATAAAGAGTATCCACATTGCCATATCAACCCAAAATCCAATTCAAAATAAAGTTAATAACACTTCACAAAAATTATTGACTGTGAAATAAAATATGAAGGGATGGCCCTAAAATTATAAATTTATTTGTTTTTTTAAAGGTAAATTTATTAATTTAGAACCTAACATGAACCTAATTAACTTGTTTCTTTCAAAATAATAATAAATAAAGCATGTTGTTCACTTTTCTCCCTAGAAAATCCCTCTTGTACACTTGTTCTTAAAAGTGAAATAAAATCCCTTTTAATCTTGGAAAAAAAGGAAGAAAAAAATATCAACACATAACTAAAAGTAAATAATATGTTTTTAAAATATTTGATGTAAATAACATCAACTAATAAATTTATAACTATCTAAATAATATATTTATCATAAGTAAAATTGTTATTTACTTTGTAAATTAAGTAATTACCTAATGAATTTTTTATTTATCTATTAAATTTTTTATTTATTTAGTAAATTTTCTATTTACTTTAATTATTTATTAAATATTGTTATTTGCTGTGATTGCAGGCATAAACTAAAAATAATTTCATACTTGACTTATCTAAAAGCTAAAAAATTTGAATTCCACCAACTCCAAGTTCAATTATACATATATATATATGAGTGTGTGAGGTGTCTTGTGGGATATCTCAAAAATAATACAACTCAAAAATATTACTTCATCTATAATAACTTCAGAATTTTGCCTTTTTATGATGTCAAATTAAACATGATATTAGGGTAAAAATTCATATAATGTGGTAAAAATTGTAAACATGTGCATAAAAAACCTATTTCCACAATCCAATATATATATATATATTATAATAGGAAATTGCATTATATAGACAACATTTTTACTAGTTTGAAAGTAAATAACATTATTTTAAATAGATAAAAATTAATAACAAAATCTATTTTATGCATATATGTAATATTTTATTTTTGTATAAATGAAAATTAAATATTTATAATGTCATAATATGGCATTTTTCGTAAAAATGTGATTCATTTTTTTTAAAACAAAAATCAATTCAGTAAAAGTTCCTTTCGCTTTCCATTTCTTCTTTTTCTGCTGACAAGATTGTAGCTCGTCTTCACACCCGCTTTTCTCTCTTAGGGTTTTAGCAATTCTTTCCTCTCAAAATCTTTGTTTTTCCCTCAAATCATGCGTCTCCGTTCAATCTCTGGGATCCTCTCTTGCCCAATTCGCTTCCCAGACCCAAATATTCCGTCCGCGCGATTCTCCACCGCTTTTTCCGCGGTCAAAATCTACGATCTCCTGAAGAAAAATGGCGGCAATGTGGAGAAAACCCTAACATCAGTCAAGCCCAAATTGAACCCCAAATTCGTGATTAACTTCTTGCACAAATTCCATCCGAGCCAATCTCAATTGGGTCTCAGGGTTTTCGTATGGGCTGGTCTCCAATCAGATTACAGACACACACCGTTCATGTATGGAAAAGCTTGTAAATTGTTTCAGGTTCGTCAAAATCCCAAACTAATTTATGATCTTATTGAGGATTATAGGACTCAGAGGTGGTTTGTTAGTGTTAAAACGTTTAAGGTTGTTTTGAATTTATGTAAAGAAGCTAAATTAGCTGATGAGGCCCTGTGGGTGTTGAGGAAAATGCCTGAATTCGAGTTATGTGCTGATACAATAATGTATAATTCCGTTATAGGGTTGTTTTGTTCGAAGGGTGATATGGGTACTGCTGAGAGTTTGATGAAAGAGATGGGCTTGGTTGGGCTTTATCCGGATATGATCACTTGTGTAGAAATGGTTAAAGGGTTTTGCAATGCTGGTCGGTTGGATGATGCTTTTGCGTTGTACAAGGTTGTGAGAGAACAGGGTTGTGAGCCGAATACGGTTTTGTGCTCAGTTCTTCTTGATGGGTACTGTAAAAATGGGGACACGGACAGAGCTTTGGAGTTTTTAGGGGAGATGGAGAAAGGAGGTAGGGGAAGTAGTCCTAATGTGGTGACGTACACGTCGGTTATTCAGAGGTTTTGTGAGAAAGGTCAGACCTTGGATGCGTTGGAGGTTCTAGATCGAATGGAAGCTCGTGGTTGCTTTGCGAATCGCGTCACGGTTAGTTGCTTGATTGAGCAGTTTTGTGCAGAGGGTCGAGTTGAGGAGGTTTCTAAGTTGATTGACAGGGTTGTTGTAGGGGGTGTATCTTATGGAGAATGTTACAGTTCTTTTGTGGTGTCTCTGAAAAGAAATGGGCGATTTGAGGAGGCTGAGAAGGTCTTTAAGACGATGATAAATAAGGGGCTGAGACCAGATGGTTTGGCGTGTAGCATTGTTTTAAAGGAGCTTTGTTTGATTGGGAGAGTCTTGGATGGATATCAATTGTGTGATCAGATTGAGAAGATCGGATTCTTGTCTTCGATCGATAATGAAGTTTATTCACTTCTTTTAGTGGGGCTTTGCCAACAGGGACATTCGGTTGAGGCTGCAGCGCTCGTGAGGTTTATGCTCAATAAAGGAATTCAACTGAGAGCTCCTTATGTTGACAATATAGTTGAAATCCTAAAGAAAAATGGAGATGAGGAGCTTATTCACCATTTAACAGGGATTTGAAGGTGAGCCTTAAAATTCTATTTTCTTCCCTTTTTAGGGCTCTTATCGGATGATTCAGAAATGGTAACAATACATATTACTAAGCTTGAATCTCCACTCAAGAAGAGATAAGTATTTAGTTGAGTTTCTAGAATCCATTCCATTCATGCACGCATAAAGGACAAGCTATTGTTTCAAACTGGTAAAAAAAAAAAAAAAGCATGAATCTTTAAAGTTGAAGTGATCAGTCATGTTTACTTGTTTAATGAACGATGAAGCTGAACCAACAGTGATCCAGGTTCATCTCGAAAAATGCTTGAAGCATGCCATTTTCCCTTTTTTTTTTTACTAATTGTCATACAATGCCTTGTGAGAATGCAGTGGATTCAGGACTTCTGGATTCTTGAGGGTAAGCCCTTGTCCTATGCTTCCATCCTTTTTCTTTTCTTTTTCCTTCCTTTCTATAATTCATGGTTTCAGTCCTCAAATTTTGTTGCAGAGCAAAATAATGGAAACAGTTTGTAAAATCCAATATATAAGTATCTTGCTAGAGAAAAAACTTGTTACCACTCTGCACTTGTATGGAAGCCTAATTATTTAATCAGTGATGGAGATTATTAGAAGGCTTCCTCCATGTTCAAAACTTCAAGTCAGTTATTTTTGGTGAAAAACTGCTGAGGTGGAGATTGATGACTGAATCTGAAAGAATTCATGATATTAGGCATTGGGCAAAACAGCTTTCAGGATCATGTTTTCGCAAGCTATAGAAGATGACCTCATCCTGAAGATATTTCGTTGGCTCGTTTGGTGTAGACATTTATTGAATTTGAAACAGAAGACGTCAGTGATGTCCGAGTTCTGGTGAAAACTGAAATTCTGCCAAGAGAGGGTCCTCATTTGGTGTCTTGGTTGAACAACTTAAAAGAGGAAACGTATTAGAAGTTTCAGACAAACGGACAAAACCCAAGTTCAAACGTATCCAAAGGTAACTTGCGTGCAAGTTTTTCTATTTATTCTAATAACATCTGTTAGTTTTTCACGTCAGTTTAGTTACCCATTGACTTTTTTTGTGCAGCTCATCTCTTTGTTTGTGTGTGCTTAAGTCCTTCATTTGACTGTATTTCAGGAGATTAAAGCATCTCATGATCAAATAATGAGGAAAGACACTACGCTGATTTCCATTACAGCAATTGATGAGAGAGACAATTCGAGCTGAATCACTGGCATTGACCATGCGGGACTGATTAATATTTTTTTGGGCACTTGGGAGTGGGAGATTTCAAATTCTATACCGTACGATGAAGTCAAGGGAGAAATTACCATTACACTGTATTTGCAATCACTTGGTGTTGCTTTTATTGATAAAACATTTTTTAGTGTTTCTTTGCAATTCTTCTTTGTGCAGTTTCCAATACCGTAAAAATCAGTAGTTCAAATATGCTGTCTTATTTTCTTTTGTTACATATGTAGTTCTGACATTAATTTGTCATTTTTTCTAGATTTGTGAACCTGATTACGTAACAAAATTTATATGAAGAGACGGTCAAAGAGGACAGGGAAAAACATATCTCAATACTATTTATAAGGTTAAAAGTTTTTCAGTTGCCAGTTTTCTTTGGTGGTTGAAAATTCTTCTTCAGTAGTAAAAAGAAATACCATTCTTCATATTTGCAAAAGAGCCTTTTTGCATATGCTATAAAAAAAATTGGGAAGTAAATAAAAAGAAGGTATTTTTTACCTTTTTTTGAAATCCTTAAAACTAGTATTTTCGAAAATCTTCTCATAAAAGCTGTAAATTTAGATACCAAGTATATCTCTAGATTTACCCTGATCCCATGAAAATGTATAAATTAAGTGCATTATCAACGAGCCCCCAAGGAAAAAGCACACGACCAAAAAGGAGAATCAACCAGGGAGCAAAGAATATTACTACGAATAAACTGCGTTCATGAAGGAAAGCGCATTCAATTAGGGGTGATTGTTGGTCGAAAACCGAGCTTCAGTTTTGATCTAAAACCAAAGTCGTCGGTTTTTGGGAAGTGAGACTGAGGGCCAATCAACGTGAAGGAGATTCAATTTGGTTATCAAGTTGAAATGTTCGATGCAGCATCAGTCGACAAAATCGGTGTGGGTCTTGGCTTCAGGGACGGCCTAAGGCAGGCGACAGTCTCCAGCAAGCATAGGAGATAAAGAGACTGAGGGCGGAGGGAGGAGGAGTTTTCAACGGCGGGTTCATGAGCATTGTTGGATTGGAGGCATGTGAAGAAGTGGGTGAAAAAGGAGAAGAAGATGAAGAAATTTGGTACGTTGGGGCTTGGCTTGTGTCAAGAAGAAGAAGATTAAGGAGGAAGAGGAAGGACAAGTTGCAGGCATGTGTCGAAGTCGGAGAAGCAGAGGAAGCAAGCGTTGGCTTGCTTTGGTTTGGTTTCAAACTAAAACCGAGAGCCTGACACTGAAAACCGAACTGAGAAACTCGGTTTTTTGACCAAAATGTTCAATTTCTGGTGTCGGTTTTGTGATTTTAGTTCCGGCAGTTGGTGGTTGGTCGGCGCATCGATCGGCTTTGGTTGGTCAGCGCTCCTGGACAGCCCTTCTTTCAATGCCTTGTTGTCCTAGTGTGCTTCTTGAAGCCCAATGCGCACTGTAGAGCTCGCTGAGTGGCCTTTCTCCGCTTTCCATGGAGTTAAGCACCAAGCCCACACTTATTAGGAATGCACCTTTTAAGCTGATTCCTTATTCAGTCAATTCAAAAAAGCTAAGAACAGAAGTACATATATATATTTTTTTGGTGGGGAGGGGTGGGGGAACATCCCTTACCACTGGAATTATTGGCTGAAATGGATAGGTGGTTGAAATTGACTAAAACAATTATCCTTGTAAAACAATAATAAACAATTATCGTTTCGAACTTGCGATGCTTGTTGAGACAAGGGCGTCGTGAGGGGAGGAGGTGCAGAGCTTGTTAGTCCGGTTGAGGGAGAGGCCGCAGAGAGAGGAAAGGGACGATCATGAGATTGCATGGCCAATTGCCTAATATTATTGTTATTATTATTTTTGAAATCTATTACTTATTGTAGAATACCTAAATTCAAAATAAAAAAGATGTATCTATTCTTTATACATATATCTTTTCTATATAATATATCAATTCTATTCTATAATAAAAACTAATTCAACATATATTAGATTAATAATTTCATATATATATATATATAGTTTGAATCCTTACACCACAACTAAAAAAAAGAAAGAAAGTAATCATGCATCTATAATATTGAGGTGTTATATTAGGTAAAGTTAACATATTATTACATATAGACATCTTTATAATTAATTTTGAATTAATTTGTATTTTATTTTTAAATTAGAAGTATTCTCAATTTTAATAGATTTGAAAGTCTGGAATAACCTATCATTCTTTATTTAATTACAATTTGTGTTTATATTTAATTCGTTCATATTGATATTTATTAGTGAGGTTTTTATTTTTTATTTTTTTTCCCTCTTCCTAATCTATAGATGGAGGCAAGTTGTTGAACCATGCTAACTTTATCCACTTATCTTCATCCATTTTTTTTAGTTTCTTCCTTAATTAATTTTATTATTTCACACTTATCCTCACCTAATGTATTTTGTCCAAAAAATTTTCCATTCTTCTGTAATCTCTTAACTTGATCACTAATTCACTTAAATAATAAAATTGCCTTTTAGAACGTTGGATATCACAATTATTTATTTTGTGTCACCATGTTGTGTACATCATATTGAACTAAAGACAATTTGATCTCGAAGACCTTCTACTTTGACTTGATTTTTGAGTCGTTAAATGCTATTTTAATAGTTTGACATGACACGACCTATATAACTTGTTGTAGATGGGAAAAACCATATTTTGAATGTTTTAGAAATAATTTTGAAAATAAACCTGACGATCTTTCTCTATATCCCATAAAAATTTCATAATTTTTTAAAAATATCATACTACAAATTTTTTCATGTTATTTATTTATTTATTTTTAAATAGTACATATCCTCATTAAAGGAAAAGATTGACTCCACTATCCTAGTGCTAAACATTAATGAAACTCACTCAAACCAGAATCGTTGTCTTTGAGCGGTTTGCAAGCCATATATCTATGGAATTATCAAGGTCACATACGGTTAAAGATGCTCATAGAATCTAAAAAATCTCATATAATCTAAAAAATCTATCTCATTAAAATATTTCTCTCTTTTTGGCAAAAGTTTAGTTAGATCTCTATTCTTGAATACAGATTAAAAAAACATATAGAAATCTATCTTCTTGGAATTATTAAATGGAATGTAGTATAAGTAAAAACATATAGAAATCTGTCTTTCTGAAATTATTAAATGGAATGTATAGAAACCACCTTGAATGGTGAGAATTATCACCAAATCCCTAGGATCATTTATGTTGCATCATTAAGAATCATATACTAAATGCAGAAGTGTACTTGAATCATTCATGATGCAAACAAATCAAGATCCTGTGGTTAGTCTTACAAATCTTTATGTTGTCTCTTGAGTTTCTCTTTGAGAGTCTCTTAATTCTCTCTGATAATGGGATGTCAGAGTGAATGAAAACATATACGTATGATTTGGAGACCATAACCGTATTTATAAGTTAACTGTTTGTTAACTTCCATTATTTTTATTTTGGTCTATTATAAAATTAGAAATAACGGATTGGTCTTTACACATAAAACCCCATACTTTAATTAAATGTATTAAAGGTTCAAATTACTTAAATCTTATTTAATCATTTAAATTGGCCTCAATCTTAATATGATAGTATTTAATATATGATTATGTATATATTGCCCATACGTTGGATTAAAATCCAACAATCTCCCACTTGGATTATATGTGTCACCTTATAATTGTATATTAAATAACCTTATAAGTACTCAGAATTTTGCTATCATTACTGAATGCATTCTTAAACAATCCGGTCCATCAATCATACCAAAATAAGATCAAAGTAGCCTTTGTTACATTCAATCGTACCTAAACTCATCAATGATCATTTATATTGATATAACTGAACGACATGGATCAAACATAGGTGTGTAGCATGGAAATTACATACAATGTGATCTCAGCATGCCTATTTCTAATTGGTCCAACCTTAAATCTTAATGAGATCATTTCAAGCGAGTTTAGATGTGAATATAAACCGAATGAAATGAAACCACATCTGGTAATTTAGGGTTGAATGCACATTTATGGTTAAAGATGTTTACATAATCTGGAAAATCTATTTCAAAATTTTGATTTCCATATTTGGCAAAAACCTTGGATTCTCATATTGCATAATACAGATTATTACTTGCCAAAACAGTAAGAAATCTGTATATATTTGAAATCAAAATGGAATAGAGTAAATGAAATACCCAAATGGAATCCAAGCTCATTTGGTATAGGATTGAACGCATGCCTCACATCTTCTGCTATAAATTTGCATGCATATGCCCTAAAACTTCATCATATCCACAGAGAGCCATTTGAAAAACCCAGAAAAAAAAAATATATATATATATAAATGGCCCAAACCAGAGTTTTTTCGCTTTTTCTCGTTGCCTTCCTCATATTATGCATAGGTTTGCCTCAACAATTTCTTGCTCGGTTTTTCTTTTTTATTCCATCTTATCAAATTATAATTATAGCAATAGGATTTTTATTTTGTAAATTTTAAGGTCATATGCCACTTTTCATGCCATAAAAATCACTTGATATTAAAAGCTAAAACTACATTTACTATACAATATTTTAATTTTGATTTCTTTTTATTTCTTTTTTACTTTTTTGTGACTCAGGTTGCAAAGAGGCGGCTACGAAATGTTGTCACACTGCTATGACTCGGCCTGATTTATGTCATAAGTCAGATGATCCAAAATGCCATAAACACTGCTCGCAGTGCCCTAGAGGAGGCCATTGCAAGTTTATTCGAGAAAAACATCGTTATTTTTGCCATTGTCAATGTTGATAGATTTTGAGTTGATGATGGAATTGACGATTATGCATAAATAATGATTCCTTTGTTCCGAAATAGAAATTTCTTTCTAGGTATATGCATATATATATATATATATATATGAGTAAAGATGAAAATGGATATATATGACTTAAGGAGAATACTTTATTTTCATTTAATGTTTATTTTTATTAAAAAAATTGTAGTTTTAGTTTTTATTTCTAATATGAAGTCAACCTTCATAAATGCTTTACCAAATTATGAATATATATATATATATAATGGTTTACTTTATCATGTCAAAAATGGTTAAATATAAAATTTAAGATTTGAACTTGTTTTTTCACATATTGAATGAAAATTACAACTTTTATTTAAAATTTAAAATAGTGCATCTTTAAAGAATTTTTCAATTTTGGAAAATGGATAGAAGAATTATTTTTTTTTAAATTAAGGATACTTCTGTAATATAAAAATTATAGTAAAAGCCGTTTTGTGAAGGGAACATCACTAAACATTCTAACATCTTGTAGCTTCTTTTAAGAATGTATATATTATCTCCAAAACCAATACCAAATAGGTCCTAATTTGTAGTTTTAGATGGAGTTGTAAATTAAAACATTCTAAGTTTGAGTTGCATATAAAGATTGTATATATATATATATATTTTCAATATTAAGGTTACGAACTGCCTCGTTGGTTTTGACAAAAAGAAATTAAAATAATGAAAAAGATATCGATGTTTGGTTCCTAATGACATGTTTTTGATGATTGGTGATAAGAAAATGTGATTCCTGCTAGATACATGATACATGATGCAAGCTTTTTTTTTTTTAAAAGAAAAATGGAGAATGATTCATTCGTATACAATTAAATTTCATATATATATATATATCACTTACACATATTTTTTTTAGATTAAAAATAGAAGCACTATTACAAAATTTAAATTACACGATTTTTTTAAAGAATGATCATGAAAAATATAACAAAAATACGATGCAGATCTACTTTTTTGAAAATAGTTGTGAAAATTCAAAATTTTAAGGGTTTTTTTTTATTACGATCATGGAATCTTGAAATTTCATGATCACTTTAAAAATGATAGTGGAATATTAAGGTGACATTTCGTATTATTTTTAAAATGTTTTCTAATTTTCAAAAAAACTGAAAATGAAAATGTTTAAAAATTAGTACTGAGATTATTTTTGAAACTATATTTAGTTATGTTTTCTGTGTATATATTCCGATAAACAAAAAAATAAAAATCTGTTTGGTTATATTTTTAAAAATCACTCATTTTATAAGTATTTTATAAAAACATATTTATGTTTAATTTTAAAAAAATTATTATAAAAAACAAATATTAAAAAATAATAAAATTATTTAATTGAAAAATAAATTAAAATTTAATAATCATAATATTTAAATAATTATTGTATTAATTAAACTCTAATTAATCATAATTAGTATTGGATTAAAAGAGTAGTCAAGAACACGAGAAATTATCCACAAGATTGACCTGACTTTGTTTTCTTGAGGACTCCAAAAACTATTTTCATACTGGATGAAAAACTTTCGTCTTACTATTTCCTTTCCACTAACATGTTTGTCAAACAATTGTTCAAACCTCAGCGAAGGAACTTCTATTAATCCACCAAAACAACCCATGGAACTAATTGTCGACAAGCCATTAACAACAATGACGGAGCAATGTGGATCACAGCACACATATTCACCCAAAGATCCGAGAATTCCCAACGAAAACCTAAATCGAATAAAGAAAAATGCATACAAATTCCAAAATCACCCAATTCTCTCAACACATTTCTAAACCAGGTAATCGGTAGAGGCAGTTCGTAGCCCCAATTAACCGAAAAGCAAACAAAGGAGACGATTTCACTGCAACAAAACCATATCGAAAATGCTACATATATATACATATAAATACATTTATTCATATATGCATAGGAAATGAATCAAACACAAAGAAGATTTCTGATCAGAGAGAAATATAGAGAAAGGGGAAGAGAGAGAAACCAACCTGTAAATGCAGAGAGAGAGAGAGAGAGAATTGAAAGAGACAACACTGTGAAAACCACTGAATAAGAGGAGAGAAACCTTGGCCGATGGCGATGAAGGAGAAAGGGACAAAATGGAGTCAAGTCTAGGGGAGGGGAGAGTGCTTGGGTCGATGGTGATGAAGGAGAACGAGAAAGAGAGTGGTAGAGTCAAGCGTAGGGGAAGAGAGGCAGGGAGAGAGGTAGCAAAAAGGGATTATGATGAAAAGGGACTGATTTCGGTGCTGAGGGAAAACAAAAATGAAAACAAATTTTGACTATTTTCAAAGTTTAAGTAAAAAAAGGTGGAAATGATTTATTTATTTTCAAGTTTTATTTTCAAAGCTATTGCTAACCAAACAAGATTTCAAAACTATTTGAAAATCATTTACTTAGGAAATTGTGAATACTATCTTAAGTTTAAAAACAAACACAACCTAAAATTTGCACAATCGGTTTTTTTATTTATTTTGGAATCTATCCAAATTAAAAAATTAAAATAGAACTTTGAGATCTGCACGTTTCTCATTCTAACTCATACAAACACTTTTCTATGGGTGCACATTGGGTAGGTTGGGGAAAATTTTTTCACTGATCCAACCTATTCAACGTACAAAATCAACCCACCCAATTAAAGTTTGGATGAATTCGGCAGGTTCGGCAAATTATTAAAAAAAGTAATAAAACATGACTTAAAAATTCAACCATAAATAAAAAATTCAACAAAAAAAAAGAAGTACTAATTAAAACATGAATTCTCTTAGTAATAGTCCAACATAAAATTAAAAAAAAAAAAACCAATAGAAACAATAAAGTACAATAACAAACTCAAAAATTCAAATAAAGAAGTTATAAAAAGATAACAAGAACTAATTAAAACATCATTTTATTCAATACTAAGAAACATCAATCCCAAATATGTTGTACAAGAACAATCTCTAACAATAAATATCTCAAATTAATCGTCTCTTATGCCTGTAATGCAAGATCAATAACCTAAAAATAAAATTGAACAAGTTTTCAATTAATAAATGAAGAATGTAACACAAGTATAACACAACACAATAGTTTATAAAGTTTAAAAAGATATATATATTATACCTAGTGTAACTTTGTGAGATACCTGGTCTAATTTATTTTTCTATTCTGGTGGACTGGAAGGTTGAGGTTTTCTTACTACCTTCATCACCTTTAGAGGCATTGGTATCTTTTTGTAATCATTCATCTTCATCCATTTCTTAAATGTAAGTAATTCACTCCATTTATTCTTTCTCCATTCTTTATTTTACTATCATATAATATATATAAATAATATTAGTAATTCATTTCTGATATATATACCAAATTCTATAAATAAAAAAAACCTCAAAAATACAATAAATATTAAGTACATGATTTTTATCAATTTTTATTATGAAATCGGATAACTGCAATTTCAAAAAGATGAAAAGAAAAGGAAAAATCAACTTAAAAAATACTAAACTAAAAAAGAGAGAACTACAAAATACTCACATAAGTTTAAGGGCCAGTTTTTGGAATATAAGTTCCAAGCCAATTTATGTTTTCTATGTTAGTTTTCAAAAATCCAACTCTAATTAGCTATAGAACAATTCATTCTAATTCATATTCCAACTAAACACATATCTTCAAAACTCAAACTCCAAGTTCCAAACTGAACCCAAGTAAAATTCAATGTTCAACCTTGTATCATATTTTCATATGCTAAAACAAATTGGAAAAATATAAACTAGTACTAGCTTCGAACACAGAATCAGAGCGAAGAAATGCCTGATTAAATGAAAAAAAACGGAACAAGAAGTCTCTAAAAAGTTGATATTATAAAAATATTGAGTATAGAAGAAACTGAAACGATTTTTTAAATTGTAGATGTCCTATTCCAATCCTCCTTTGTCATTCATCACCCCCTCTTTTCTTTGGCATCTCCCAATCAAATCTCTCTCTCTCTCTAACTCAATTAGATAATTTATAAAATTCACTCCTAGTTCTAGATATGATCAAAACTAACAGCAATCTCCAATCCACTCCAACACAAGAAAGTAGGGAAAAAAGAGGAAAAAAAAAACAACAACAACAGCAACAATCTCCAAAATGACAAAATTAGTAAAATTAAAAAATGTAGAAGAAGAATGCAATCAAAGACAAACGACAAAATAATAGGAAATCAACATATCGATCTCTGAAACAAAGAAAAAAAAATATCAGTGTAGAAAAGAACAAACTGGTGAGAATTGGGCGGACGGTAGAGGAAGCCAATTGAGAGTGAAAGTGAGACAAATTTTTCCTTATCTTCCTCAACTCCGGGCAAAGGAAAGGAAGTGCTAAATAACGGCTGTGGAAGAAAATGACGACGGTGAAGGTTACAGGATAGGAAGGAAAAAGCAAGACAGAGAAGACATTTACAGAAAATGAACAGTGGATGAAACAAAAAGTCACCAAAGCTAATGCACTTATCAGACAGAGCTAGACATAAGTTGGTGTAAGCTTTTGCAAAATGTAGCTTCTAATAAACTGATGAAATTCTTGAGAATCTATTGTAATATTTGAATCAGTTTCAGTATATCGTTCCAACGTAGCGTTTAATTTTTGTAGGTAGAATTTAATTGCTGCCCAAGGTAGATAATAAAAAAGTGTTCATTTTCTAGCTTTTCTTTCTGCATTCTATGTTTTATCTATTAAAGTTAGTTCAAGTCAAGATAAACTTAAAGCTTAATAAATTTGTTGTTTGTTGATGTCCTTAATACATCTCTTTAGGTTTGAGCAGTTAAATAGTTTGTGCAATATTTTATAATCCTATTTAATATCAATTTAGATATAAGTTAAATTTTTGTGTGACCAACGACATTGATTGTTTCTTAACAAAATATACTAACAATAAAGACCACTATGTAATTTTCTCTTTCATTTTTGTTTTATGCATAGCCGGAATTGTTATTTACGGCTTTGTCATTTCATACACAAAGTTCCTTTTATTAAACTTATAGAGGGGATATTTTCTTGTTAGTGAAGTGAATAACCCTTTTTCTTGCTCAAGTTAAAGTGTCAGGTGTGTGTGTGTGTTTAACAGTGTTTGCAAATTGGAAAACAAAGGGTCCGTTTGGATGGGAGGTCCGTTTTTGAAAAGTGAAAAAAGTAAAATGAAAAGTTGTTTGGAATTTTTTTTTAAAGTGAAAAGTTGTTTGGATGGGTAAAAACTTTTTTGTTTCAAGAAAGTACTTTTTTCATTTTCGAAAATGAAAATTTTTGGATGTTCAGATACGAAAATTTAGGAAGGTCTAGAATGAAAAATTTTTCATTTTCTAATTTTGGAGGTGCCAAACAAACGGAGCAAAAATGTTAAATATTCGGCATGTTCATGAATACAACTCACCAAATATAACACTGTTTGGTGACTTTGCAGCAGCTGTTGTAGTAATCTTGAGAGTGAGAGTGTTGAACATTCACTTTCCATTTTTTTGGTGGTCGGCCTTGCTCACTCAAATAACATAGCTGAGGAAGTGGAGCTTTTGGCGAACGATAATAATCCACATAGTTTTTTTAATGTGTATATGCTTATTTCTTCAGGGGTAAAATGGGGACCTTTTAGTAGTATATTGTAGACATCAAAATCAGAAAATCAGAAACAGCCAAGTTATTTGACCCAACTGACTGGATGTTTAGCACATGGTATTGTCCTTTTCATAGCACATCCAGTCCTACCAAAATCAAGTCTGTTTTAATTTGACAAACAACTTTTCTATGTTTTTAAATTAAATTTATCAAAATTATCTTGCAATGCTTTTTCCATATAACACGACAATGAAATTGGAAGAGCATGTGTCCTTAACTAGTATGTGTGTAAAAGTTAGTTTGTGGCTTAGTCTTTGATTTTGTATTTGTAGGTTGATGCTGTTGTCCTGGCTAACCATCTTAGAAAAAAATTTGTCAACTGTGTAAAGTTTCTTTTGTTAACATAATGCATTGTATATTTTTTGTCGTACAGTGTGTCTATACAGGCATACAGTGTATTCGTACAGTTGTATATTGTATCTGTACAGTCGGTATGACCGTGCAATCCATACTGCAGACACCCTTTGTTTTCAGACAATTCGTACATCGTGACTGTACAGTTCGTATGATGAGCGAAATGATGACCGTACAATGCATACAATCACACTGCGAATGTAAAGTCCGTACAATAGACACCATCAATCGTACAGGTCTTAAGACTGTGTGCCAACCGTACATTCTGTACGATCGGATAATCCCGATCGTACAGTCTGTACGGCCGTACCATCAAACATACAGTCTGTAAGATCTATACCACGACCGTACTGTTCCGTACAATCTGTACAAAATTTTGGATTTGAATTTTAGGATTGAAAATCTGCATTTCAAAACTTAATTTTTGAATTTTAACCATAAAATTCTTCTTAAATATGTTCCAACAACCCTAATCTGAATAAATTTCTAATTCCTAATGATTCAACATGAATCGCTCTGATACCAATTGTAAAAACCGCCTTGAATGGTGAGAACCATCACAAATCCCTAGGATCATTCATGTTGCATCATTAAGAATCAAATACTAAATGCAGAAGCGTATCTGAATCACCCATGATGGAAACAAATCTAGATCCTGCGGTTAGTCTTCCAAATCGTTATGTTATCTCTTGAGTTTCTCTTTGAGAGTCTCTTAATTCTCTATGATGATGGGATGTTAGAGTGAATGAAAATATATACGTATGATTTGGGGACTATAACCATATTTATAAGCTAATTGTTTGTTAACTTTCATTATTTCTATTTTGGCCATCATAAAATTAGAAATAACAGATTGGTCTCTACACATAAAACCACATACTTTAATTAAATATATTAAAGGCCCAAATTACTTAAATTTTATTCGATCACTTTAATTGGTTTCAACTTTAATATGATAGCATTTAATATACAATTATATACATATTGCTTATATATTGGATTAAAACTCAACAATATATGCTAAATTAAAATCTAACAGAATGTAGTATAACTAGTAATAATGGAAGGAAATATCCGAATGAAATGATACCGAATCTGGTAATTTAGGGTTGAATGCACATTTATGGTTAAAGATGTTCACATAATCTGGAAAATCTATTTCAAAATTTTGATTTCCATATTTGGCAAAAAACTTGGATTCTCATATTGCATAACACAGATTATTACTAGCCAAAACAGTAAGAAATCTGTATATATTTGAAATCAAAATGGAATGGAGTAAATGAAATACCCAAATGGAATCGAAGCTCATTTGGTATAGGATTGAATGCATGCCTCACATCTTCTGCTATAAATTTGCATGCCATATGCCCTAAAACTTCATCATATCCACAGAGAGCCATTTGAAAATCCCAGAAAAAAAAAAAATATATATATATATATATATAAAGATGGCCCAAACCAGAGTTTTTTCGCTCTTTCTCGTTGCCTTCCTCATATTATGCATAGGTTTGCCTCAACAATTTCTTGTTCATTTTTTCTTTTTTATTCCATCTTATCAAATTATAATTATAGCAGTAGGATTTTTATTGTGTAAATTTTAAGGTCATATGCCACCTCTCATGTCATAAAAATCATTTGATATTAAAAGCTAAAACTACATTTACTATACAATATTTTAATTTTGATTTCTTTTTATATATTTTTTACTTTTTTGTGACTCAGGTTGCAAAGAGGCGGCTACGACATGCTGTCAGACTGCTATGACTCGGCCTGATTTATGTCAAACGTCAGATGATCCTGAATGCCCTAAATACTGCTCGGAGTGCCCTAAAGGAGGCCATTGCAAGTTTATTGGAGAAAAACATCGTTATTTTTGCCATTGTCAATGTTGATAGATTTTGAGTTGATGATGGAATTGATGATTATGCATAAATAATGATTCCTTCGTTCCGAAATAGAAATTTCTTTCTAGATATATATATATATATATATGACTAAAGATGAAAATGGATATATATGACTCAAGGAGAATACTTTATTTTCATTTAATGTTTATTTTTATTAAAAAAATTATAGTTTTAGTTTTTATTTCTAATATGAAGTCAACCTTCATAAATGCTTTACCAAATTATAAAAAAAATATATATAATGGTTTACTTTATCATGCAAAACTGAGTAAATATAAAATTTAAGATTTGAACTTTTTTTTTCACATATTTAATGAAAATTACAATTTTTATGTAAAATTTAAAATAGTGCATCTTAAAGAATTTTTCAATTTTGGAAAATGGATAGAAGAAATTTTTTTTTTTAAATTAAGGATACTTCTGTAATATAAAAATTATAGTAAAAGCCGTTTTGTGAAGGGAACTTCACTAAACATTCTAACATCTTGTAGATTCTTTTAAGAACGTATATATTATCTCCAAAACCAATACCAAATAGGTCCTAATTAGTAGTTTTAGATGGAGTTGTAAATTAAAATATGCTACGTTCGAGTTGCATAAAAAAGATTTTCATATATATATATATATATTTTTTAATATTGAGGTTACGAACTGCCTCGTTGGTTTTGACAAAAAGAATTAAAATAATGAAAAAGATATCGATGTTTGGTTCCTAATGACATGGTTTTGATGATTGGTGATAAGAAAATGTGATTCATGCTAGACACATGATGCATGATGCAAGCTTTTTTTTTTTTTTTTTTTAAAGATGGAGAATGATTCATACGTATACAATTAAATTTCATATATATATATATATCACTTACACATTTTTTTTTAGATTAAAAATAGAAGCACTATTGCAAAATTTAAATTACACGATTTTTTTTAAAGAATGATCATGAAAAATATAACAAAAATACGACTCAAATCTACTTTTTAAAAAATAATTGTGAAAACTCAAATTTTTACGGGTTTTTTTTTATTACGATTGTGGAATCTTAAAATTTTATGATCATTTCAAAAATGATAGTGGAATATTAAGCTGGCGTTTCGTGTTGTTTTTAAAATGTTTTCTAATTTAAAAAAATGAAAATGAAAATGTTTAAAAAACTGTGCTGAGATTATTTATGAAACTATATTTAGTTATATTTTCTGAGTATATATTCCGATAAACAAAAAAATAAAATTCTGTTTGGTTATATTTTTGAAAATCAATCATTTCATAAGTATTTTATAAAAGAATATTTATGTTTAATTTTAAAAAATTATTATAAATAACAAATATTAAAAATTAATAAAATTATTTAATTGAAAAATAAATTAAAATTTAATAATCATAATATTTAAATAATTATTATATTAATTAAACTCTAATTAATCATAATAATTAGCACTAGATCAAAAGAGTAGCCAAGAGCACAAGAAATCACCCACAAGATTGACCTGACTTTGTTTTCTTAAGGTCTCCAGAAGCTATTTTCGGACTGGATGAAAAACTTTCGTCTTGCTATTTCCTTTCTATTAACATGTTTGTCAAACAATTGTTCAAACCTCAGTGAAGGAACTTCTATTAATCCACCAAAACAACCCATGGAACTGACCGTCGACAAGCCATTAACAACAACGACGGAGTAATGTGGATCACGGCACCCATATTCGCCCAAAGATCCGAGAATTCCCAACGAAAACCCAAATCGAATAAAAAAAATGCATACAAATTCCAGAATCACCCAATTCCTTCAACATATTTCGAAATCAGGCAATTGGTAGAGGCAATTCGTAGCCCTAATTAACCAAAAAACGAACAAAGGGGACGATTTCACTGCAACATAACCATATCGAAAATGCTACATATATATACATATAAATACATTTATTCATATATTCATAGGAAATGAATCAAACATAGAGAAGATTTCCAATCAGAGAGAAATATAGAGAGAGGGGAAGAGAGAGAAACCAACCTGTAAATGCAAAGAGAGAGAGAGAGAGAGAGAATTGAAAGAGACAACGCTATGAAGACCACCGAACAAGAGAAGAAAAAGCTCAGCCAATGGCGATGAAGGAGAAAGGGACAGAATGGAGTCAAGCCAAGGAGAGGAGAGAGTGCTCGGGTCGATAGCGATAAAGGAGAAAGAGAAAGAGAGTGGTAAGGTCGAGCATAGGGGAGGAAAGACAGGGAGAGAGGTAGCAAAGAGGGATTGTGATGAAAGGGGACTGATTCGGGTGCTGAGGGAAAACAAAAATGAAAATAAGTTTTGACTATTTTCAAAGTTTAAGTCAAAAAAGGTGTAAATAATTTATTTTAAGTTTACTTTTCAAAACTATTACTTATCAAACAAGATTTCAAAATTATTTGAAAATCATTTACTTAGGAAATTGTGAATACCATCTCAAGTTTAAAAACAAACACAACTTGAAATTTGCACGATCATTTTTTTAGTTTGGAATCTATCCAAATTAAAAAATTAAAATGGAACTTTGAGATCTGCACATCTCTCATTCTAACTCATACAAACACTCCTCTACGAGTGCACATTGGGTGGGTTAGGGAAAATTTTTTTACCGATCCAACCAACCCAACGTACAAAATCAACCGATCAAATTAAATTTTAGATGAATTTGGCAGGTTCAACAAATTATTAGAAAAAGTAATAAAACATGACTTAAAAATTCAACCACAAATGAAAAATTAGATAAAAAAAAAGAAGTCCTAATTAAAACATGAATTCTCTTAGTAATAGTTCAACACAAAATTAAAAAAACATCACCAATAGAAACAACAAAGTACTATAACAAGCTCAAAAATTCAAATAAAGAAGTTATAAAAAGACAATAAGAACGAATTAAAACATCCTTTTATTCAATACTAAGAAACATCAACCACAAATATGTTGCACAAGAACAATCTCTAATTACAAATATCTCAAATTAATCGTCTTCTATGTCTGTAATGCAAGATCCATCATCTAAAAATAAAATAAAACAAGTTTTCAATTAATAAATAGAGAATGTAACACAAGTATAATACAACATAATAGTTTATAAAGTCTGAAAAGATATATATATATTATACCTTGTGTAACTTTGTGAGATACCTGGTTTAATCTCTTTTTCTTCTTTGGTGGACTTGAAGGTTGAGGTTTCTTACTACCTTTGTCACTCTTAGAGGCATTGATATCTTTTGTAATCCTTCATCTTTGTCCATTTCTTAAATGTAAGTAATCCACTCCATTTATTCTTTCTCCATTCTTTATGTTTACTACCATATAATATATATAAATAATATTAATAATTCATTTCCAATGTGTACTAAATTCTATAAATAAATAAAAAACCTCAAAAATACACTAGACATTAAGCACATGATTCATTACCAATTTTTATTATGAAATTAGATAACTGCAATTTCAAAAAGATGAAAAGAAAAGGAAAAATCAACTTAAAAAATACTAAACTAAAAAGGAGAGAACTACAAAATACTCACATAAGTTTAAAGGCCAGTTTTTGGAACATAAGTTCCAAGCCAGCTTATGTTTTCTATGTTAGTTTCCAAAAATCCAACTCCATTTAGCTGCAGAACAATTCATTTTAATTTATATTCCAACCAAACATACATTTTTAAAACTTAAACTCCAAGTTCCAAACTGAACCCAAGTAAAATTCAATGTTTAACCTTGTATCACATTTCGATATGCTAAAACAAATTGGAAAAACATAAACTAGTACTAGCTTTGAATGCAGAATCAGAGAGAAGAGATACTTGATTAAATGAAAAAAACAAAACGAGAAATCTCTAAAAAGTTGGTATGATAAAAATATTGAGTACAGAAGAAACTGAAACGATTTTTTAAATTGTAGATGTCCTATTCCAATCCTCCTTTATCATTCATCACCCCCTCTTTTCTTTGGCATCTCCCAATCAAATCTCTCTCTCTCTCTCTAACTCAATTAGATAATTTATAAAATTCACTCCTAATTCTAGATATGATCAAAACAAACAGCAATCTCCAATCCACTCCAACACAAGAAAGTAGGGGGAAAAAAAAAAACAACAACAACAGCAACAATCTCCGAAATGACAAACTTAGTAAAATTAAAAAAAGTAGAAGAAGAATGCAATCAAAGACAAACGACAAAATAATAGGAAATCAACATATCGATCTCTAAAACAAAGAAAAAAAATATCAGTGTAGAAAAGAACAAACTGGTGAGAATTGGGCGGACGGTAGAGGAAGCCAATTGAGAGTGAAAGTGAGACAAATTTTTCCTTAGCTTCCTCAACTCTGGGCAAAGGAAAGGAAGTGCTAAAGAACGGATGTGGAAGAAAATGACGACGGTGAAGGTTACAGGATAGGAAGGAAAAAGCAAGACAGAGAAGGCATTTACAGAGCATGAACAGTAGATGAAACAAAAGGTCACCAAAGCTATTGCACTTATCAGACAGAGCTAGACATAAGTTGGTGTAAGCTTTTGCAAAATGTAGCTTCTAATAAACTGATGAAATTCTTTAGAATCTATTGTAATATTTGAATCAGTTTCAGTATATCGTTCCAACGTAGCGTTTAATTTTTATAGGTAGAATTTTATTGCTGCCCAAGGTAGATAATAAAAAAGTGTTCATTTTCTAGCTTTTCTTTCTGCATTCTGTGTTTTATCTATTCAAGTCAGTTCAAGTCAAGACAAATTTAAAGCTTAATAAATTTGTTGTTTGTTGATGTCCTTAATACATCTCTTTAGGTTTGAGCAGTTAAATAGTTTGTGCAATATTTTATAATCCTATTTAATATCAATTTAGATATAAGTTAAATTTTTGTGTGACCAATGAAATTGATTGTTTCTTAACAAAATATACTAACAATAAAGACCACTATGTAATTTTCTCTTTCATTTTTGTTTTATGCATAGCCGGAATTGTTATTTACGGCTTTGTCATTTCATACACAAAGTTCCTTTTATTAAACTTATAGAGGGGTTATTTTCTTATTAGTGAAGTGAATACCCTTTTTCTTGCTCAAGTTAGAGTGTCACGTGTGTGTGTGTGTGTGTGTGTGTGTGTGTGTTTAACTGTGTTTGCAAATTGGAAAACAAAATGTTAAATATTCAGCATGTTCATGAATATAACTCACGAAACATAACACTGTTTGGTGACTTTGCAGCGGCTGGTGTAGTAATCTTGAGAGTGAGAGTGTTGAACATTCACTTTCCATTTTTTTAGTGGTCGGCCTTGCTCACTCAAATAACATAGCTGAGGAAGTGGAGCTTTTGGTGAACGATAATTATCCACGTAGTTTTTTTAATGTATATATGCTTATTTCTTCAAGGGTAAAATAGAGACCTTTTAGTGGTATATTGTAGACATCAAAATCAGAAAATCAGAAACAGCAAAGTTATTTGACCCAACTCACTGGATGTTTAGCACATGGTATTGTCCTTTTCATAGCACATCCAGTCCCACCAAAATCAAGTCTGTTTTAATTTGACAAACAACTTTCCTATGTTTTTAAATTAAATTTATCAAAATTATCTTGCAATGCTTTTTCCGTGTAGAACGACAATGAAATTGGAAGAGCATGTGTTCCTAACTAGTGTGTGTGTAAAAGTTAGTTTGTGGCTTAGTCTTTGATTTTGTATTTGTAGGTTGATGCTGTTGTCCTGGCTAACCAGCTTAGACAAAATTTTGTCAACCAGGTAAAGCTTCTTTTGTTAACATAATGCATTGTATATTTTTTGTTTAGAAAGATTGAATGGCCAAACCATTTACTTCTATTAAAATAGGCATCAGTTCCTTTATTTTCGTGGATTTATGCGCTAGATTCTTCGACTGCATCTTATGCTTGCTTGAAGTTTGCCGAATTTTTGGATTTTCTGTCCTTATTGTATTAGTATGTATTTTGTTGTTTCTCTTTTATAATTGCAATGGAAGATGCTTTTTTGGTAACTTATTTGTGCATATAATACTCTATTTGTGGCTTCAGGACTTTTTAGCAGTTTAGTCCTTGTTGAAGCACTTGGACAATAACAGATTCCTTCCCCACAACGGTCCTCTAACCATAGTGTATTTTCTCCATAGGGATTTATTTTTCCCCTTGAAATTGCTTATTGTTATAATAATAATTTTTACTAGAAATGATTATCATTTTGTCGAAGGTTTATTTATGTTGTCAAATACCTGTAGTCTTTTATTTTTCTAGGCTATTTATACCCCAATTCTTATTTGCTTTTACTTTCTTGTAGCATGTATAAAAAACAGAATTCAATTCTACAATTAAAAAAAAAAAACATTCCACAATCATTTTTATGAAAACAGTCATGAAAAGTTAATCTACCATGATTGTTTTTTAAAAAATGATCATGGTATCCTGAGATACCGTTTGTGAAAAATACGGTCATGGTATCCTTTGATTCCACGATCATCTTCAAAAAATGATTGTGAAATACTTGACGTTATTAATATACAATAGTGTCACGCGGGAATATCTCACGATCGTTTTTATCAGTCATAGAAAATGGTTATAAAATCTTTTTAGTTTTCATGATCAAGGATTACGCGATTATTTGAAAACGGTTGGGTAGCTTTTTATAAGTGTTAAAAATGGTTGTGAAATCTTCTTTTTCTACTAGCTAAGCAACAACATCTATTTCAACTACCATGATATAGTCACCCGCTTGATCAAGTTTATTTATTTATTTTGATAATTGAGCCACTTGGTCATGTTGGTACGTGGCTTAAAAGTGGATTAATGGATGCTCCTTTCTCTTGACTCTACCACAATCTCTCCTTAAGATATGTGATCTTTTAATACAAATTACTTCCATTTACAAAAACAACATCTATACCTTTTCCTTTTTCTTAACAAATGCACTTGTTGCCCAAAGATTTACCTTGAACCCTAAAAAATGTACGGAATAAGTGAATCCTCGTTATGCCCACAAGGAAAAAGGACATGTACAACAAGAAAAATCAACTAAGAAGCAAAGGATATGTGAACTTTTAACTATGAATCCCTGGCCTATTGGACGCTGATGAATGCCTTGAATCAGAATCCTTTGCCATTTTTTAGATGGTACTGAATGATTATATATCATTTTATGTATTGGTTATAGGATGTGAAAAGACAAGTACTGATCCCTTTTGTATCCATTAAAAATAAAAAGAATCTGTGACTTTTTTACTTTATCCTTTCTTTGCAACAACTCTTTCCACCAGAATTCCTGGCTGTGGCGAAATGGACGGTGGTTGTAATTGACTAGAATGAATATCATTGTAAATTTGGTAGTTGGCTTTTTAAAAATGTGCACCAATAATGTCACCCTTGACCTTAGGTGGTTGGACATTTCTTGCATATATTTCTTAGACTGTCGATTAGGTATTTGTAAAGTTTGACTTCTTGCGAGAGTGGACATGAGTGTCTGCTTGGACTTTAGCAGTAATTGGCTTAAGATTAGCCGGATGATGTTTTTCAAGCCTACGGGAAAATGGACCCTTGTATTATTAAAGTTGGCTAAGCTACTTCTACAATTCCTACATAAGAATGAACTTTTTCTGAAGGGTTTGTTTGGCGGACAACTGGACCTCTATGTTGAACGTTAGAGATAGGTTGAGTTTTAAAAATGTATTTTTAGTGAAAATAACTGTTCGATGCAAAAAAGTATAATAATTTAAAATGTGTTTGAAAAAAATATGGATTTTATTTTGTTTCTCTCAAAATTCTATGTAATTAAAAAAATATATATCATTTCATTTTAAAATGAAAAAGTCATAGATTTCTAAGGTTTGATTTTTTTTAAATACTTTTAAAAAAGTAAATAATAAAATTTGGAGAAAAAAAAAAGACAAAAAAAAAAAAAACATATTGGAACCTAAGTTTACGACATACTTTTTACTTGTAACTTTTTTTTTTTTTTTTGAGTTGGGGTGAGAATTCAAAATCCCCATTTTTAAATTGATTCAGGTATAAATTTATTCCTGTATGTAATCACTTTATTTGTCAATTTTATGTTTTTTTATTTTATGAAGAAAAAGGACTTGTGAATGATTCCCGCTTTCAACATCTGGACAACCAATTTCTCAATCTCTCCTTTTTGGAAATGAGGGTAATTTTAAGGCTAAACATTGACTGGTTTTGCATTCGGCTCTAAGTGAAATCGGTGATTGAGAGGATGAGCCGATGGCAAAATGGTTGGCTCTGCAAATACATCCTGGAATTTGTCTAACAAAGCTGAAATTCCCCGAGTCCAAAGGAGCGTCCATTCTGGTAGAGTCACGGCTTGTAGTTGTAGGCAGAAAATGAAGCTATGGAATCCTTATCCTGAAGCTTCCATAATTGGTGTAATGAAACTGGGTTAGAATCCTATCTTTTTACACCTTGCAACCGAACTTGTTAGCCATTCCACTAAAAGGACATCGCTAATTATTGATAATCGAACATAATTGGACGCAAAATTTGCGCCCATTGAACCCCCAAGACCAGTTCTGCCCCTTGTAGTGGTAAAATAAAGTAATCTACTAAGAACACGTGCTGTTGAATCTTAACTGGAATTGCTGCACGCATGCCTTTGCAGACCAGCACCTTTCCTTTACCCACCATTACTTCAAATCTCTTGTTGTTTGAAACCGGCAAGTTGAGTTTTTACACCACCCTAAATTAGATGAAGTTATGCGTACTTCCTCCATTTACTAGGACATGCACTGAGTGATTCCTAATTGACCCTGTGAATCTCAAAGTCTGCGGATTCATGATTCCGGACATAGCATGCAGACTAATTTGAGGTGTGTCTCCTAAATCGGTTTCATTAGCCACAGTTTCAACCGCCCTTTTTCAGATTCATCACAGTCCAATTCCACCTCTTCCAATTCATCAGGAGTAAGTAAAATATGGACAGACCTGCGACAATTGTGGCCATGGACATATGGCTCGTCACAATTATAGCATTAGCCTTTCTCCCTTTGTTCTTGCATTTGGTTATGGATTAATCTTTGTATGGTCTTTCTGGGTGGGTTCAAATTGTGGGTATTTATAGTTAGACTAAATATGGAAAATACAAATAAGAATAATATAATATTTCAATTTATTACAATAATATGTTATAACACGAATTTAACCTTCAACCGAACTAGGAAAATGAATTGATAAGAATGATATCGAGGCACATGAAGCTTGTTTCGCTTAAAAATAAATTTGTCCCCTCCAATGAGTGCTTGAGGATATATAGAACGTCTATTTCCTAAGATACAATGACAACAATAGTAATATGAAGCACTATTGGAACCATCATAGCAAACTCGAACCAGTACTTTTCTTCTATCACCAAAACTGATTTCAATCGCTGTAAAGAAATTCAAGAAAAGAAAAGAAAGATAGTGTTTTGTATATTGTGTTGTGTGTATGTTCATGTGAAGAAGGACCCTTTACATTGATTATCAAATGGGATGTTACAAGTTAGGATTAATGGGATTAATCATCCATTAAATTAAAATATTAATCCCAAGAATTTTGAGTTTCATTCTTTGAGTTATATTTGGCTATTTCTAAGACTAAATTTGGATTTTCCAAGTGAAAAATCAAACGCCTTTTGGTTTCTGAAGATAGGAAACTCTCATATTAATGCATATTCATAGTGATCATTATTAAATTCCATTATTTCTCCCATTAAGCTCCTTAACTAAGCCAAATTTGGTTTTTGAGAATAATATGAATGGTCTTTAGCTTTTCTTGGCCAAAAAAAAAAAAATTGTAAAACAAAGCTCGCACATAGTGAGCTCTCCATTCTAGCATTCATGTCTGTAGATTGCGAGTGCACACATTAAGTCTTAACACACCAAGTCCATGATTTGTACTCTTTTATGCATGAGAGAATCTCTTAAGTATACATGCTTACCTAGGCCTTAAAAGACAATCATTTCTATACATCATCATGACTTCATTCCTAGCCAATGTGAGATTTTTGCAATTTTCCTTCCAAACTACATTTTCAAATAGCACATTTGGAGTATCAATTTCTCATTCACTCAATTATCATTTTAAGTGTGTGAATATCTGATTTTGATCTCCCTACAACAAAAAACATAAATCTATCAAAACCCATCCCAAACTCTAATTGGGATCATTCCAAAACGAGCCTCAAAGTAGACCTTTAACATAGTTTAATTAAGCCATTTTCCAACATTTTCTTAGGTGGTCTTCTTCAGGTTGGGTGGAAGTGAATTAGTAGGCAGATTTATTGTTAGCATTGGTAGCAAGTGTGGATACAGTGAATATAGTTTCATTGGTTTTTTTAGGGCATTGAGTTTGGTTTCTTGAATTTTGGCTAATGCATAGGATTTGGACAAGGTTTGTAGTTGGAAAAAGGCTACTTCATGCCTGATTTTAGGTTTTAATCCAAAGATGAAGCAACTAAGCAAGAAATAATCTGATAACTCGTGAACTTTGTTTGACAAGTTCTCAAAGGCTTCTTGATACTCCAATATAGAACCTATTTGACAAAGTTTGGACAACTGACCTTAGAAATCTTCCAGCTCCGAAGGCCCGAATCTAGATTTTGGTGCTTAGAGAAACCCTTTCCAAGTAACAATCTACTTGTTTTTGAACATCTATTGGTACCAAGAAAGGGCTTTGCCAGCAAAGTAAACGTGGGTAATCTTAAGTCGTTGCTCTTTTTATGCCTTATGATAGTCAAAGTACTATTGAATCTTGAATGACCATCCCAACAAGTAACTGCCATCTTACCTCGGCACATCAATTCTCATACTCTTCAGGTTCCATGGGTGAACATCGGCTGAATTCATAGTCTTTGTTAGTGAATTCAGAACTGGAGAGGACAATGATGGTTGATTGGACTAACTCTACATTTGTGCGCTTCGCAGCCGCCATTAATGACAATAAAACCACCAATTGATGTGCTCTTGCAAGAAGAACACAACAAGCCATAAAATTTGTAGAAAAAAAGAATGAGGATGAGAAGAAAGATGAAAAATTTTAGAGAGACAGAGAGAGAAATGAAAAGGGAAAAGAAGAGCAAAATAGGGAAAATTGAACAAAAGTTGTTAGGTTTTTCATTGTTGGCATTTATGGCAATTATATTTAGGAAAAACCAAAAAAAAAAATCTATTAGTCAAAAATATTTTTAGACAGTTTTTTAGTTCTATACTATACAGTATGTTATACAATATGTTACAACATGAGACTATTTAGACAGATTGCATTTTGAATCAAGTGACGGCTAGTGTGGCAAGTTATGACAAGGATTATTGATGTGGATAAGCACAAGAAAGAACATTTTGAAGTTTAAATCAATTTTGGAGATAATCTTGAAAGATTTGGTGTAAATATTGAAGAATCAATTTTGGAGATTTGAAAAATGAATTTGGTGAAGTTAGTTGAGTGATTTGTGGCTGGATAAGTTAAGATAATTTTAGGATTTGAATTTAAAATGAAATCATAGCTTGAGTAGGATTTTAAGTCATATTTGAATTAGGATTTCTTCCCCAAATCAAAAGCAATGAATTTCTGAGTATTTAGGCATATCTATTGAAGATTTGATGAAGATATATGCATGGATTTGCAGCAACACGATTTTAGCTGAAATCTGAAAGATTTGGAATTCGGATGTTTCATGATATGTCGCAATAGGTCGAGAAACAAGTTGAAATTTGAATATACTACAAGTCTGGGATTGACTTAGATTTTTGAGGGTTGCCTATTTAAGTCTCAATACAATGAATGGTGGGGATATAGAGCATAAATTCATTAAAGCTTATTTTGAGACTGTTGAAGCTATTGCATGTTCGTCTTTTGGGAGAGAGATTTGACGTCTTCAGGGAAAGGTAAAAGCAGTTGAAGGGATTTCAACACATGTTGTAAGAGAATCTTGCTGAATAAATTCATTGACTGGATTTCAAGACGACCAACGTCAACAACAAAAAGGGAGTTTTTAAATTGCATAAGACCGTTAAAGCTTGTAATCTTTTATGGTTAGTGAATTGTTTAACGTTTGGACGTGATTTCGAGGAGTATAGAAACCAAACCATGTTAAAATTGTCTGTTTCCATTATTTACTTGTTTTTGGTAATTACTTAATTGGATTAATTGATTAAATTTGATAAATAAATTAAAAACAGATCTTTCAAAAGTATTCTCTGATATTTCCCTAACTTCCATTTCCTTTTATTGGCTAACATTTAGTTACAACAGATTAGCAAATAGATTGCTAATAACAGATTCAGTTACAATCAACATGCATATGCAATCCTTGCAATATCAGATTTCTAATACTAACAGACTCTCGTTGTTTCTAATCCAAATACTTGAGTAGCTTTCTAATTACACGATTTGGCCTTTCACCCCTCAAAACGACTTCTTTGTCTTCTAAGTTGGTATTTCCCAAAACGACAACTTCACCCCTTGAAACGGCATCCTCTTCAACAACTGCTAACTCATCGTAATTCTACAGCTTATGTTGTCGTTGTTATTAACTTGATGAAATTAACTTACGTTTAACAGTTAATGGAATCAGTTAGGTTGATTTAAATTATTTAAAAAAAGAAAAAAGAATGAGTAGGTTGTATAAGATCAAACGCCTTTTTTTTTTTTGGAGATTAATGAGTCTTTTATTACATATCATTATTGTATTGATTATAATATATATCATTGCGTATTAAGTTTTCTTTTTTTTTTTTTTTATGTTATTTCATTGTCACGATTATTATTACTTCATATTGTCTAAGCTGGTTTGATAGTTTCACTGTCATTAAAATAATAAGTTTTATAAGACTACACGTTTCACTATCTTTATTAATTTTTGGATATTGTTACAAGTTTATTGATTTAGTTAGTTAATTACATTAATATGTTATTTAATTAATATATTGCAGGTTAGCAAACTTATACCGCCTAGGCTCCATGGAAACCATAGATGGTTTAGTGTGACAAAAATTCTATCATTAACAAGGGATAATACCCAGCATTTTTTTCCAAGAGAACGAAGCCTCAATAGAGAGAAGAATAGAACCAAGACAGAGAAGAACCATTAGAGAGAGATAGAATCAAGGAGAGAATCATAGAACATTCAATAAAGAGAAGAGATAGAATCAAGGAGAGAATCATAGGAGATTCTATAAAGAGAAAAAGAACTCATAATTGTAATCGTAGTCTAGAGATTATTTAACACTTAATTCCACATAAAAGATCAAGAATTCAAATCTTCTACTTTTAATTAAAAAAAAGGATAAAAATGAAAAAGAATAGGAAGGAAAACTACTAATAGTAATATGAAAAAATTAGGAAAATTAATAGTCAGTTTTTGGACATTTATTCAAAAAATGATTGAATTTTTTTTTTAATAAGAGATTGATCGGTAGGTGATCATGAAAATGTTAATTCACTTATCGATATATTGGTGAATCACACGTTTGTAGAAACAGGCATCAATTTTTTCCAATTAAAAAAAAAACTTGACATACTTATTAAAAAAATGCCATTCTTCCATGTATCCCTATTAATATATATAGTCATGATTAATAAACCATTCTCTAAATAGAAATTACAAACTACTATAAATTAATAAATTTGAGAACTTGACCAAAGCGAAGTAAGATAATTAGGCCAAAATAAAAAAAAATGATAATGAGAGACTACACTAATAGCAAAAAAATTTTAACTAAGCAGAAACTAATTACTAAAGCTAAGTAATATATAATATATTAAACGTGATTGCAGGCAAAGGTAAGTACAGACTCTAAAAGTACAGATCTTAAATCTCCCTGCAAATAAGTTCAATATACATATATACATGTATATATGATCTCCATGTCACCACGGCAAAGGGCCATAATTTTCAAAATAACCACTGCATTGCCAGAGGATCAGAGTACCTTGCCATGCCATTGGCCCCGGGGATATCAACATGGGGGAACCATCTCCAATATCGCCACTTAGCAATGGCCTCCGCCTTCTCCGCCGCCTTCCTCTTAGCCCGCAGAGACGCGTGAGCCTTGAATTCGTCCTTCCAGCGGATCAGTACCGCTGCTGATCTCCGCCTCCTGTTCATCATTCCAAACTCCTCAGCAAATTTTTTCTTCCACAATTCATTATTGCATGACAAGTACTGCAGTTCCTTACAGACGCAACCGGCTTTCGCGATATCAGCACCCGGAAGGAAGGACAAGATCTTCATCTGAAGCTCCGACGGAAGCGCCATGAAGCACGGTGGAGAGGGCTTCGGGCTAGAATCACCTTCAATTTTCATTGAATCTACTAGGGTTTCGGGCTCTTGTGAAGCTACGCTAGCTAGGATTCCGAGAAGTTGGCGTCGCTGACAGCGAGAGCGATGGGAGTTGCGAGGGGTGGAGACGCGGAGCTCTTTGATCCGGCTCAGGGAGAGCCGAGGGAGGAAGGGATGATGATGGGATTGCATGGCCAATTTGGCTTTTTTTTTTTTTTTTTGGTGTGTGTGTGTGTGTGTGCGCGTGTGTATATATATATATATATTTTTTTTTGGAAACAAACCACTTAGATCGATATTAATGTGAACCGACTTTACACAAATTCAAACAAAAAAAAATCTTATTGTATATATCTATATATGACAAATTAATATTTAGATGGAATCGTTGGAAATCTAAAATAACCAATCAAGCATCTAATATTGACTTGTTAAATTAGGGAAAGCTAACGTTATCCTTATTATAATTATTAATTTTAAATTATTTTTATTTTTTAATTAGAAATTTCTTAATCTTAAAAGATTTGATTGTTTTTTTTTTTCTAAGAAAAGATTTGATGGTTTTTAGTAATCGACTAAGTTGTGTTTGTAATTTATATTTATATTAGCCATTGATATAATCCTACTAGCGAGTATTATTTTTCTCTTAATATGTGTATGGAGGCTGGTTAAGGTGTTGTTTGACGTATGGTCTTGACTGAAGAATTACAATTTCGATTATGGTTTAAGTTATGATATATAATTAGTATGTATTTAAATTGTTGGAGTAAAATGTGTAAAAACTTAAAATTTATTCGAAAAAAATCATTATAGATCTTGTTTTATTTGTCTCAAAATTCTATGTAACATATAAAAAAAATCATCTTCTTTTAATTAACATAGGTAAAGTTATAAACTTTTGAAATTTGAGTTTTTAAATTATAATCTTAATTGTTAAATAGTAAAACTTGTTTATTTAAAAAAAAAAGGACAAAAACTAAATTGTAATTTTTGAATCTTAAATATGATCCAAAAAAGGGCTAAATCTTTCTACTTCTCTATCTTCGTTTCCGTTTCTTTCTTTATTATTGTTTTTTAATATCTCAACTTATGCTCAACATTTGAACATAATTCCTAAAAACTTGATCACTAATTCATAGAAACTTACAGAATAAAATTTCCTTTTAGAACGTTTGGGTATGGCAATTCTTTATTTCTTATAGAAATTTCATCCTCAAAATTCACTTGGCAGTTCTAGTACCTTGTAGTTATCTCTTTTAACCATAACAAATAGTGAACCAAACGGAAATAAACAGGTTGATCGAGTTTTTGGTCCCATGACGTTTTAGAAATATCTAAAATGTGTTGCCCTGAAAATTTGAGCGGTTATAGTTTTACGTTAACAAGCTTACAAAGAGAAAATTCACACTGAACATTAAACAAGGCCATATATATATATATATAACAAATTAATAAATGCAGAATTTTAAGTATTTTACAAATTTTATAGTTAAAACTTCTGTGAAGATATATATATATTAACTAAATGAGAATACTTTATTTTCATTTAATAAAATAACATTATAATTTTAGTTTTCATTTAGAGTATAAAGGTTACATTCGTAAATGCTAACACCAAAATTATAGAAAAAATAAATAATTTTTTACTATATTATTTCAAATATGTCTCGGTAACAAATTTACGATTTACTGTTGTCAATAATCATTGAAATTTTTGAGTAAAAATTTATAGTATTGTAATTTGAGTGAAACTTATTGCATAGTGCATCTATTAAAGAATTTTTAATTTTAAGCACCACACAAAATTATTAGAAGAATTATATTTTGTTATTAACGATATTTTATTAAATCTGAATAAAACAACAATACTTGTTGCATGTAAAAGAGAGTTTACTAAACACCCTGATCTGTTGTCGATTATTTTAATTATAATCTGCTGTGGTAGAATTGTAAATTGAAACATACAATCTTTGAGTAATATTCGAAAGATCTTTGGGTTTTTGTTTCAAAGGAGGTAATGAATTTTCTAATTGATTCTTTAATAATAGAATAAAAGGGAAATGAAATAGTGATTCCCTTTTTTTTTTCTTTTTTTTTGCGCAGGTTCCTAATGACATGTTCTTGATGCCTGAGGTGAGAAAATGTGATTCATGCTCGCTTCTTATTGATTACGTTGTAAGTGACTATGTGTAGTTTTCAGGGATAAAGACCATAGACGCAGAGCTGGCCTCAATTTCAAACTGACATTCATTCAACAAAAGCATAGCTTGATATTGAAGATGATCGTGAGGATGCAATGTTATGTTTCATTTTCTCTTTCATTTGTTTCTTTAGTAGCACGCCATAGATCAGGCTTAACCATTTAATTACATTTTCAGTTCTTTGAACATTTAATTTTAATTAATTCTGGATCATTCAAAATAATTTTAAATAATATTCACATATTTTGTTTCTCACCTAATCCTAAGTTTCCTCTCTTTTATTTAATCTGATTAGTTAATCACGGACTCAACTTTTCAAGGAATCTTGTTACGAGATTTGACCTTGCTTCTACTTTTAAGTTTCATCTCTGAATAACTCAATCAACTTTAACGTCCTCTTCGCATTTTTTATTTTTTCATTTTTCCTTTTTTCTTTTTACATGGTCTCTTTGCTTATATATACATACACACGTATCTATATCTGAATTTATATAAATGTATATCATATCACAGAATATCTATTTGTGTGTTTGTGTAAGTATATATCCAATCATAGGATCTTGTGTCACGCCTATATATTTTTAAGACTCATATTATTCCTATACGTGCAAAATCAAATTAGATCACAAATGCTTTCCGACACCAAAAAAAATCAAAAAATCAAAAAATCTTAAAACCATGAAGTCCTTGTTTGGTTATAATGATAGATATAATATAACAGTAATATTATATATAACTTCATTTAAGTGTAGAATTGAAATCTGTCTATCCACAAATTCAAAATATATATATATATAAGACTATCTAGTCTTGCATTATTTTATATTTTTCCCTTTTGAGAGCATTTAGTTAGGAGTGATTTCCTCTTTTAGGAAATAAAAATAAAGAATTATAATAGTACTCCCACAAACAAATAAAAAAAATTAAGGGAAAAAGAGTATAATTGCATAATTGAAGTGGGTGTTTTAAAATAATAGCATAACTTTTTAGGAAGTGAAAAATGCAGTATATTTGTGATTCAATTTTGTAATATTCTTCAAATACCCTCATCTACGTAATAGTTGCAAAGACATGCTGCTGTCATCTTGCCATCGCCATTGTTGCCTCCATCGCTTTCATCATCAGCCTCTCGTATCAGAAACAATAGTCGCCACCATCCCAGGGAGTAGATTGCGAATCATGGCAAAATCGCCATTCCTCCATTTGATGGTGCTTTTATTAAGGTGAGACTCTGTTGGAAATCATGAGTTCAGTATTGTGATGCTGAAATCTATCCCTACAATCAATGACAACAATTGTGATGGCCTAACAATCTCAAATCTATTCATTCGATCTCAAAATCATGACTCAGATCCATCACCACAAGATCTTATTGGCGTCAACACGAGATACCAGCCATTGCCATTGTTGATATTTTCAACTCGTTAGAATTATCGTCTTCTTCGACAACGACCACCGTGTGGTGGCTTTGGGGTTAGGGATTTAGGGTAGTTTTAGAGAGAGATAGGGAGTAGAGAGAGAAACAGAAGGAAAGAGAGAGAGTGAGGGGAGAAACAAAGGGTAAAATTGAAAATAAATAAAATTAGGGTTAATTATTCATTTCCCCGTTCTTTTAATGAAGTTGCGATTTGATCCTCAATCCTTTTTTTCAGACTTAAAAGATCCTTAAACTCTTTAAAAATATGCTATTAGGTCATTTTTACTAAAAAGAGGTCAAATATTCGATGGAAAGAAAAAAAACATATAACACTTGTAAGTTGAATCTTGTAAATTTTTTCTTAATTACCATTTAATAGTGAATTATATGTGACTAAGACTGAAATTTTGTTGTTAAAGCTTTAACTTTTTTTTTTTTTTGATAAAAAAAGTTAAATTGCACCTTTTTTTTTAAGTTTGAAAATCTTTTAATCAACAAAAAAAAAAAAAAAGAGTAAAGACTAAATTGTAATTTCATAGAACGATTAAGAACTAAAAAAGTTAAGATATTATCCAATGTGACCGATATAACTTGTCCGCATAATTAATGACCATAAAAAATTGTGAAACCTTTGCCTTTATTCTTGGGGAAAAAAACATACTTGATTGTACAAATTATCCTCAAACTTTTGAATTGTGGTGAATTACCATTCCAATATATATGGTTGCATATACGTGACATGATATTCTTACCATTCAAAATTTTAATCCCTCTTAAAATGAGCTCGTATCACATATAAGGTTTCCTCTAAATTTTAACTGCCGTATAGACACTTTAGACAATATTATATTAAGTTTGGAAATAAATTTACCAAAATTAAAGTAGAAGGAGTTACCTGTCAATTGGAAAAAAATAAAAAAAATGATGGAAACCAAATGAACAATCACACCCCCTCAAAGACATAAAAAAAGAGAATGTTTACTGTATGATATTTTATCTTTACATGAGAGTATCTTTAATATAATATTAAATTAATATGTGAATGTCAAAATTTAATATTTAGATAAAAAATACTTTTTAATACAATCTATCTTTTATGTTAAATTTATTATATGTTAAATTTTATAATAAATTTGTCATAAGATAATTTTACTTTTGATTTTTATTGATTATTATATTATGTAATTATTACAATAATTTTATTTTTTATTTATTATTTATTTAAATACTAATAGTTCACTTTTTAACTTTTAAAACTCAATAATCATAACAAAAAATAAAAACAGCATTAGAAATAATATAATATATTTGAGTATAAAGTAAATACTATTTTTTATATCATTTTATAACAATTATAGTATTAATGTACACAAATACATTGAAGATGGTCTTATTAATTTAAATTACCTTTTAACTATTGTATTAATTTTTTAATGATTTAATTTATAAATATTCACATTAAAATTTATTGCATGCAATAGAAAGTTACTAAAGTTATATATTAGACCATTGAAAAATTAAGGGTTAATTTTATAAATAGCCTAAATCAATTGAACATTTGTCAATGGTCTAATATATAACCTTAGTAATTTTCTATTGCATGCAATAAATAGCCTTAATCAATTGTACATTTGTCTTATGTTAGCTTTTGAGTTTTGATTTTACACATCATATTTCCTAAATTTTTCTACTGTTATGACAGCGACCATTGTGTCAGTATTTTTATTAAAAATTGACAAAAATTGAACATGTTCTGATTATATACTAGTTAGAGGGAAATTATATTTCAATTAGAGATATTTTAGCAGAAAATTGTACTTAAATAAGGACATGTAGTGCAAATTATATGTTAATCTAAAATATAAAACATCATATAGCAATTTTGGATATACATTATCACTTTAAAAAATAATTATCACAAATTTAGCTTTAATTAAACCTCAAACGTATTCAATTTCTGTTCAATTTTTTACGAATATCAATATAGGTTGTTTGAATTAATATGATATGTAAAATTAAAATCACGAATGAATATGAGACTAGAAAATATAAAGAAGAGACCATTTGTGAAAACAACTCAATTAATCTAACAATTAAGGGGGTGATTAGAATAACTATTGAAAAATGTTTTGAAAATTGGAGAAAAGTTTGAAAATGTGTTTACAAAAAAAACTGTTTTGAGTAAAAAAATATAAAATCTTAAAAATTTATTTAGAATAAAATTATCAATATAAATCTTGTTTTGTTTCTCTCGAAATTCTATATAATTAAAAAGAAAAAATATCTTATTTAGACTTGTATACGTAAAATTATAAACTTTTAAAGTTTAAGTTTAATAAAAAATTTTAAAGACATAAATAATAAAAAATGATAATAAATCTAAAAAATACTAAAAAAAATTTTATCTAACTTCTCTCCAAAAAATAATTACAGAATTCAAAAAAAAAATTTACAAAAAGTACGGACTATAAAAGCTCCCAAAAAAAAAAAGACAAGAAGAAATCCCGATCACCATTTTACGTGTCACACATGGAGCGACTTTGACGCTCTTACCGAACGGTCAAGTGACTTTACCCCTCACCTATCCCATCCACCGAAAACTTCACGTCATCACACCATTTCCGTTTCATTTCATTTTCATTTTCTTTTTCCATTTTTTTTATTTAATCTAATTCAAAAATTATTATTATTATTATAATTTTTCCATTGTTTTCTGTCGAGCCAAAAACGTGAAACTAGAATCTCGACTCTTTTCCTCTCATCCCAAGCGATTCTTTTTGTTCAAGGGGTTTTCCCAAATTCCCAATCCACCCACCAGATATCCCCAAAATCCCGTCGATCTCTCCTCCACACTCGTCGGCCTCCGCCGATCGGCTAGAGATGCTGGCGATCGCTCCGAGAAATTTCAGTTTCTGTATTCTCTGGTCCAATCTGCTCCCGATCGTTTGTTGTTGTCGTCAAAATTCTAGGTTTTCTCTGTTAATTCTGTAGATTTTCCGTTGATAAAGCGGAAAAAATTAGGTTTGTTTTCGTTTTCTTGGCACTGAATTGTTCGGTTTGTATGTAAATATTGGGGGGATTAAAGTTTTGTATATTCTTTTATCGTTCGATTTTGGTTTGAATTGAGATGTATATTGAGGAATTGAAGGGCGGAGGAGAAGCGGAAGGTGGCGAGGAGGGTAATTCGTTGGGTGGTGGCGGTGGCGATTGCAGTAGCGGAAACGTTGTCGTTTCTGATGCCAAAAGGGTTTTGATTGGGGCAGGGGCAAGGGCGCTCTTTTACCCGACTCTGCTTTACAATGTCGTTCGGAATAAAGTTCAGGCTGATTTCCGCTGGTGGGACAAGATTGACGAGGTATATTCATATTTATATATATGTATATCTATATTTATATTTTCACTTTTACTTATATATGTTTTTAATAATTGTAAATATAGATCGGATTACTTGTGATTTTGTTATTTAATTTTTGTTTTACTTTATTTTTGTTGTTGTATCTGAAATGATAAGATTTGGGTTTTTTTTTTTTTTTTTCTTAACTGAAGATTTATAGTTTTTGATTTTTGAAAAAAAAATTTTCTTGATGTTTGTTCTTCAGTTTGTACTACTAGGTGCTGTTCCGTTCCCTGTTGATGTTCCATGTCTGAAGAAGCTTGGAGTTCATGGAGTTGTGACACTTAATGAACCATATGAGACCTTGGTCCCCACTTCTCTATATCATGTGAGCCTTTTCTCTTGGTTTATTTATATTATGCCTTTTGAGCTTCTTCATGTTGTTTTAATTGTTTTTTGGGTTTGGGTATTTTGTTCTAAATTTTTATTGTTGATTGCTTTGGCAGGCTCATGGCATTGATCATCTGGTGATTCCAACCAGAGATTACTACTTTGCACCATCGCTTAGTGATATATCCCATGCTGTTGAATTTATTCATGGTTAGCAAATGTTTAAATACATGCACACATGTATACTTCTCTCAACTCGCTCTTCCTAGTGTTTGCCATCCGTTCTACTGCTGCTAGTCAGTTTGAATTCTACAATTTTTAGTGCTTATTCCGTGTTTCAAAGATGAACATTGTTGGCATTCTGAAATGCGGTAGATTTTAAAAGAATGGGGATGGGCATTGGTGATTTGTTTTTATGTGAAATGCACAAGTTAATTGTGATCATAGCCTCTTAACCTGGCCCGAATGATTGATTTTGTGGCTGAAGCTCGTATTAATTACTTTTTATTGGATATCTATATTGTTTAATAAAGTTTATAAATTTATTTGTTTGTTCTTATTTTGACGCTTGTTCTGCAAAGTCAATAGGGTTATTTCATAATGTGTCCAGTTTTATGCGTTTGGTGCAAGCTTTTTCAAAGACAATGGAGGCGTTTGTTTTTGTTTTTGAGAACGATTTTTCATTTTCAAAAACACAGAAAATGAAAACGGTTTCAAAATAGCGTTTGTTCATTTAACGTTTTCAAAACCATTTCAAAAACACCGTTTTCAACTATGTTGTTTTTTTGGGTTTTTTGAAAACGAAAAAAAGTTGTTTTCACTTTTTGTTTTCATTTTCAAAAAATATTGTGTTTTTCGGATTTTTTGAAAATGAAATGGGTTTTGAAAAAATATAACCAAATAAAGTTTCATTTTTATGTTTTTCAAAATATACACTCAAAAAACATAACCAAACACAGTTTCAGAAACGATCTTAACACAGTTTTCAAAACATTCTCATTTTTAATTTTTTTGAAAACAGAAAGCATTTCAAAAACAATACCAAATGCCACCAATATGTTTGATCTAATTTCCTGTTTTTTATTTAGTCAATGAAAGGAAGATTTCTTATAAAAATATGTATATTTATATGTTTAAGTTAATCTCCTTTACCATCTCACAGAAAATGCATCACATGGACGCACTACTTATGTTCACTGTAAAGCTGGTCGTGGACGCAGCACTACTGTTGTTATTTGTTATCTGGTAAGCACCATACCACATTCGTATATCAAGGTAATTAGTTTGATATTATCTAGTTTTTCTGAGCTTGTTTTTTGTACAGATGCAATACAAGCAGATGACACCCGATTCTGCTTATGATTATGTGAAGTCGATTCGGCCAAGAGTGCTTTTAGCCTCTTTGCAGTGGCAGGTAAACCCAAAAAAAATATATATATATATATTCAAGCTGTGGTTGAATTCATTTGTTGGATCAGGATGTCTATTTTGAGGATCAGTTTTCCTAGAACTTTCGTCTTCTGTATCTATCTCCTTATTATTATTATTATTTTTAAGATGTGTTGCTTTGGCTTCTGTAGTTATTGTTTATGCGTTAAAAAAGTTTCCTTTCGGCTTAATACTCGTCTGTTATAACTCCCAGCTGTTCAGGAATACTATCATCTGTTAGAATATTAAATAAGTAAATTGTGTTGCTTTGGCTTCTGTAGTTGTTGTTTAAACGTTGAAGAAGTTATATTCCACTTTAACACTCTTCTCTGTTATAATTCCCAGGCTGTTCAGGAATACCATCATCTGAAGATGAAAAATGCTGTTATCTATCGGCCCATGGCCAATCTTATAATGAAAGCCCCAAGGTCAGCAGCTTCTCAGGATCTGATTGCATTTGATGATGGCTCTGTAGTTGTGATAACAAAGTCAGATCTGGACGGTTATGACTCAAGTCTTGAATCAAGTAATGTCGGAAGGGAGATATGGGCAGATCTAAACGTGGTCTATCGGGTTCGAGTTGCCGGTCAGGCAGCGTTGGCTAGAATCTCGTGCCTTTGGCTGCGCTGCCATGCCCGTCAGAACATTTCAAGTGAGAAGTTGCGCAGGGAGAGTGGTTGCTCGATAACAGCTGATCATCTGGGAGGCATCAGCGTTGACATCCATGTCTACTGAAAAGAGTCTCTGAATTTGGGAATATGTTGTTCCAAGTTACAATTTTTATATCATCCTTCCTCCCGTACATAAAAATGCATGTAATGGTGCTTGACATTAGCCCCATTTGGAAGCTGTTGTTTTTCCCCCTCTCAACCTTGTAAATAAGTAGTTACGTTGTGGAAATGGTAAAAATATGAGCTTTATGATCCAAATTAATCGGAAATATACATATCCATATAACAGGTTTTTTAATATTATTTGCTAAATATAATTTGGCAGTGATTTTACGTTGACTCTATATATAAAATATGGAGTTTAAATACTCACTAATCTAAGTATGAAGGTAAAAATAAAAAAAGGGCAAATAAAGTTGTACCCTTAGGAAGCAAAGTGAATTACAAATATATTTCTATGCCAAACTGGTTGCTCATGCTTTCAATCAAGCATGATAAATACGCATTTCCCTTTTCCCTGCTTTAATACCAATGTAGCAAATATAACTGTATATGTGTAAATATCTATGTATAGATTTCGTGGTATAGTTCAAAACATCGTCTCGAAGCAAATAAATGGTCATGACTTAATCTTCTGTGAGGCCAAGAAGTTCACTCAAGAACTCCCTGATTGAAGGGAGCCAATCATTAGATGATGATCCTTCTAATACCACACTCGATGACAGTTTCTCCTCAAGTTCTGGCACAACTGGCTTCCTCTTTTCATGTTCCAGATCTCTTTGATAAGCTCCATTCGCGCCAGTACCGATACCTTTCATCTCACCATCCTCTGTTGAATCAATCAGGTAAGGAACAACATATTTCTTCATGTCGCACTCAGAGATTCTGAGGTGAATCCCAGGAACTTCGATGTACTTGACCCTCCCAGCTTCATCCAAGGTTCTCAAGCCAATCCAGTCCTCTATATAAAGCTTTGTCTGTCACAGGGACAATTGAGAGAGAGGGGGAAAAAAAAAAAAACTGAGATGTTTCTTATGGTTTGATTTTGGGAATAGAGAGAAAAAAAAAAAAAAGATTGAAAACTATGTTGATGCGGAGGCGTTGGTTTTGGGGATTAGACATAGAGAAAAAACATGGACTCTGAGAGGCGTGGGCGCCATGTGATTTACGTACAATTTAATTCTTTATAGTAAAATTCTGTAATTGTTGAATGTGGATGTAGCTCTTACTGAGAAGAAATCATTAAAAATCATGGGTGTTCTTGTTTATTTATTTATTTTTTATTTTGCTCTTGGCATTAGTAGATTAGAGTGATTAGTCCGTAACAAACTAAACGCTTACGATGTCGGGTAGGGGAATCATGCTAATGTTAATTCGTTTCTACGATGAACATACAAATATTAATCGGTAAATTGTTTCTAAAGCTTTAGGTTTGCCGGAATCAGTTTTCCACCATTAGCACATTGTTGTTCCTAGCAGAAAAATCAAATGCCACATTTAAGTAGGATTTTTACCTCTTGTGGAGGTAAAACTGGTGTGAATGCTCCATCAGGGTAATAACCAAACCAGGAAGTCTCCTTTGGAATCAATACGACGTCATGCTCAAACTGTCGACGGTATGAAATTCAGGACAGAATCAGATTTGTTTTTAACTTCTTTGAAGAACAAAAAAGATAACTCCACGAGACTGAAGAATGAACATTCCAAGAGAAGCAAATATGCCTAACATACCATTATGAGGACCAAGTTCTGTAAGCTACTAAACCGTTCCTTGTACGTGGAGTTTCTTTTTCCAGGGATTTCATTGTTAAGCTTTGGAAGAAACTTGCAATGGTCTAAATAGTTATCAATAGCCTGCACGTTAAAATTTCACTTGGGTTGTGAATTTTCGGTACCTACAAACAGTTAGAGATGTGAATCTATGGAAAAAATTCAAGCAAGCATATTTATCCGATGTTCCAACAGGGAAAAACCACCCACATTCGGTAACTTAAGGTAGCCGCTGGGGGCCAAGTGATCCTGCATTTTCAATGAGCAAACTTTAGAACTGTTTGAAATGCATAATACAGTTAAACAAAGAGAAATCTGAAAGACATGTATGTTTACTTGAACCAAGTCGCAGTAGACCTCCGACTTGATTAGTGTGTCCGCAATTATGCACAAGGCACTAGACTGCGAAGGCAAAATAAACTGTTTCTGGGTTGTCAAGTGTCAATCAAAGATCAGAATAGGACAAAGAAAATCTTTGTACAAGTTCTATAAGCTTTTCTTGTTTATGGTATGAAAGGCAGATAAGACTTACGCTACAAAGAGGAACCGAGGCGGTACCAGCATGCGGCCCAGCCAAAGAGACAAAGTTCTTTACCTGTTTCAAGCAAAATTTTCATTGCAGAGCCTCAAACATTCCTTCTTAACAAAAGTATCACCCATAATGCACCCAGTTGAAACTGATATATAAAACCAAAAAAAAAAAAAAAATCAAAATAAAAAAGAGCAAGCACCGGATCTTACAGGCGGGCTACCATCACAGAACTCCAAAACACCTCGACCTATCAGATTACCCTATCAACCGAAGTGAATTAGAACGAGTCGTACACGACTAGTTTGCAAAAGCTATTTCAAGTATTGAAACTTGCAATGGTCATAACAAAATCAACAATTAGCATCAGGTATAATTAAAGGAGAATCTAACATGGTCAGTAGATTTTGACACAGGACAGATTTTTTCGCCCCCCCTTTTTGATTAGGACAATGTAGGAGAGAACTCAAGGACCTCTGTATGGGTCGAAAATGCAAATAAATAATATTGGAGGACATGACCAAGTGCTTGAAAAACTGTGAAACAGAAAGAATCCAAGCATAATTGCTCACCTGAGAGAGACCAACTATGTTATAGCCCTCGCTCAGTTCTTTCATTTCCTTAACCTGTACTTGGTGGTAGCCAACATGTTAACTATTAAGCGTAACAAAAAACTTGAAAAGCGAAGCCAGCAATCCAAGGAGCTTACTACCTTGTTGCAAACAATTTCGGTCTGCAAACATGGAGGGAAAAAAAAAAATCCAATTACAAGTGGACAAGATAATATTATAAGTTTTTTGAAGAGAATCTTAGGTTTTGCTCCAACCTGTTTATCAAGAGGCAGAAACCAAGAATCCCATGCTCCATCCCCAACTTCTCTGTGAGAATGAAGAAAACAAATCGATGTCATAATAGACGGAATACATACATGTCGGTATCGCAAAAGTGTACCCTTGACAGTGAATTGGAGAAAAAAAAATCGGAGGATTTCCTCACAAAGTTCATCACAGGTGACGTGTATATGATAACTCATATATCACGTCGTCAGTTGACATTAAAAAGTTTGGATTCTAGATATGAATTACCAAGTCGTTTAATCTATAAACAATTTATATTAGAATCGATATATTCCAAAGGAAAATATACTGTTCGAGACAAAGAGCAAAGGTACATGCAAAATCCTTCAACACCGGAAAATTGGGTAAGTTGCTCGGTGAATTGTTTGACTCCTTCACTGGAGCACTGATCACTAATGCCTGCCATGACAAAGCATTAGAAAAATCATACTAAATACACAATTATAAAACCATATTATAAATGTATTTTTTTGTGTGTAAATTATTGTAAATTTATTATAATCATATAAGATATGATCTCAGTCACAAAACAAGATAGACATTAGTTTAAAAAGATCACAAAGCATAAGTTTCAACAAACTTAGATACTCATTTTAAATGTTTCCCCAACTGTACCACAATTGTTTGAAAGGGTAAAAGACGGAAAAAAAAAAAAAGAAAGAAAGAAAGAAAGCATTCCCCCAACCCACCACACCCCACACCCCCACCACCCCCCCCCCCCCCCCTCTTTCTCTGTTTGAGTATATTCTGTAACTTTTTACATTTTGGCTGATGAATATTCTCTGTTTATCAGTTTATATATTAAATTCATAAACATAATTAAATTTATAGCCTTAATAAAGCTCTTAAAATGCTTTCTGAATCAATAACAAGCTCAAAAAATGAGCCAAAAATAAAAAAAAAACCCAACAATTATTCGACTAACAGTCAGATAACTAATCAGATTTAGCAAGAAAAATCTAAAACTCGAAAACCCAGATCAAGAAATCAATCCCTAAGCACAAAATCAGATTTATCGTGCCAAAAAAAAAAAAAAAAGAGGTATTATATTGGAAAGGGCAGATGAAAACAGAGCCGAAATGAAAAAGAGGCAAGAGCTCACCGTGGAGTACTATGAAGGGTACGGAATGTAATATTGGAAGAGATATCAAGGCCAAGATGAAGATTACCATACTGGATTGCCATAAAATTCCCATTATCGTTTTTTTCTAAATTTGGATTTTGGTAATAATAATTTTTGGAGGTTCCAAGAACTTGCGAAGGGAATATGCTAATGATGATTTTTATTTTCCTTAGTGGTTTTGATCGGTGAAGAAGGCGCCGAGAACACGGAAGTACACAAAGTGATAAAGATTGTACTTGTAGTAATACTCGTTAACAACTGTATTTATTGATTTATCTGTTTATTCATATTTATAATTTTTTATAAAACTCATGTGAAGTCACCAATCCTTGCTTTTGGATTGCACACTGTCAGAATTGTTGAAAACTTTCCTACGTGAATGATTTTTTTTTTTAAATAGATGTGAGAAATTTAAATTTTAAATTTTTATATATATTTTAATATAAAATTATTGTTAAATTATATTTATAATTATTATGATGCGGTTTTTGTCCTTGACTGGAGTTTCCTTTTCCTTTTCTCTTTTTCAAACCTTACTGCTTATGCATATGATATATGAAGGTATGTTCTATAAAATAAAAATATAATAAAGATAAAAAAAAAGGTAAATAACGTTTTTCACAAAATACTTGGTGCAAATAATAATTTTTTAAAATATCTAAAATAAATAACAGTAAAAAACAAATTTAATAGATAAATAATTTACTTATATAATGTAAAAATATTTTTTACATAATAATTTTGTTATTTTCTTAGATTTTTCATTCACATAATAAAATTTTTATTTATTTTAAATATTTAAAATACTACTATTTATTTTAATTATCTTTATAAAATTGCTATTTATTACAATTTTCCCTGGGTAACTCCACTGTAGTTATGTTTGTGGTGCACTCTAGATAGTGCAAAGTTGTATGTCACAAAGATAAAATCTATCGGTGGACGATTGCTATGGTGGAATAGGTCAACCAAAATAGTTTTCGTCTCAAAAAAACTACCATTTAAGAAAAAAAAAACCAATCAAGTTTGGCAATTGCTACATGATACATGAACATGTTATGAATACGTGACACTCATCCTATATGGTATGTAATTCACAATATCAGCAAGATTGGTCTGACTTATTTATTTTGAACTCATCGGTATTTTGTATTTTTTCTCATTTGATAATAGTATTGAATAAAGAATTATGTTCTGTTTTATTTTATGGATGAGGTTTGTTATTATATTTTTTTAACACATAACTATTTTAATTATAAAGTCTATTTTATCGCTTGATCATTGTATAATATGAGTTATCACTGATGGAATTATATCAGTGATTTCCAAGAACTTGTGAAGGGAATATGTTAATGATGATTTTTTTTTTTTTTTCTGTGGTTTGATTGGAGAAGAAGACGCTGAGAACAAGGAAACGCAGTAGGTGATTAAGCCAGCAGTAATTGTAGTATTTTTTGTCAACTACTACATTTGTCGATTTTGTTTATATTTTTTCAGAAACATCTGCTGGTAATTATCAACAACATCATGGATAGATTTTCTAATACTTGCTTTTGGATTGCACAGTATCAGAATTGCTGAACTTTCTCGGCGGGTGAGTTTTTTTTTTTTTTTTTTTTAACACTTCAAAATGAGGATTAAAATTTAAGATAGAATGTGACTCATAAAATATTTGTTTATAATTTTATATTTACATTATATTTAAATATAATATAATTTAGATATTCAAATATAAAAATTTTATGTTTAAATATAATATCTTATATTAATATTTTTAATATATTTACAATTTTATAATAATATATAATAAATAAGTGAAGAAAAAAGTATGGAATATAAGAAAAGAAAAAAAGTACATGTAGGTCAATAAAAAAAAGTACAATAAAGTGAAAAAAAAATTTCACAAGATAATAAGATTTTAAAATATCTAGAATAAACAACATTAATAATAAATTTATTGAATAAATTATTTCATTCAGGTTATGAAAATATATTTTTTTATTTAATAAATTTATTTGTTTTTATATTTAATTTTTATTTATCTAATAAATTTATTATCTATTTCAAATATTTTAAAATCTTGATATTTATTTTTATTATTTTTATAAAAATACTATTTACTATAGTTTTTGGGGTAAATCTACTGAAGTTACTATTTGTGGCGCAACTCTAGATAGGGGCACGGTTGTATGTCATACAGATAAAATCAAATGGTGGACGATCGTTACTGAAGGATAGGTCAACCAAAATAGTTTTGGTCTTAAAAGAAACCATCATTTTGGAAAAACCAATCAAATTAGGCAATTGCGACGTGATTCAAGAACAATAAGTGACACATCTTATATATATATATAGTATTTTATTTATATATCATTCAGACAGGACTGATTTATTTATTTTAAATTCATTAGTATTTCGTATTTTTTCAATCTCGGCCAACTTGGTAACAGTATTAAGTAAAGAATTATGTTGTGTTTCCCTTTATATAGGTACTTAGGGGGCGTTTGGTAAACGTATTGCGTTTTGATTGTATTTGAATGAAATTTGTTTTTTGAATATTGTATTTGGTTAAAAAGTATTTGTTTTGTATTTGAATGAAATGTGTGTTTGGATGAAAAGTATTTTAGAGTTAAAAAGTTGATGTGATTGGTAAAAGTAGAGATAAATAGTAGAGTTGAAAAGTTGATGTGATTGTTTTAAAAATATTTTGAATAGTAATTGTTTTCGTAGCACTGTTGCAAAATTTGTATTTGGTGTAAAATTGTATTGTATTTGAGTAAAATTAAAATTGAATTTGTTCTTCAAATGCCCCCTTAATATTTCTTGCTATTTTATTTATTTATTTATTTTAAATGCATAATTTTTTAGTTTATTACCCTTGGATCACTAGTATTGTGTAATAAACCATAAACCCTTCCTTGAATTATCAACAATGGGCTTCGCTATATTAGGAGGACTTTTATTCTATCATTGATTAATTATGATTCATCGCGATAAGATTTTTGATATATCAACTATTAGTCATGATTTATTGATGATGGATTTTTTTTTCTTTTTTAATTTAAGAGTAAAAAATTTTAACTCTACATCTTGTTTTATACTTAGGTATATAATTATCATTAAATTATATTTGTATCTATATGATAGACCTTAATATATCAATGAATAATTGCCAGATGCTTATCTAATAATTAGAAAGAATAGCACACACAAATTAGTGATTTTGTTCGATCAAATCAATAAATTTAAAATTCACATATCAACTACAATAAGCTAGTAGATTAAAAAAAAACATATATAAATAATATAATATTAATTATAATCTACAAATTTCAAATCACGACAACAAAATAATAACAAAATAGGAGGACAAAAATCTTGACGTACGTACTCCACGAAGGCACCAACTACTGCGGCACTTCACGCGGGGGAAGGAGGCAGCCTCACCGCTAAAAAGCGGCAAGATCCAATTTAGCCAATTTGACAGTTGAGAGATCCATATTTTCCTTAAATAAATCTATTTATATATTTTAACTTTCTTTTTTTCTTAAGATTTATTTTATTTTATTATTTTTATATTATTATTTTCTTTTTTAGTTGAGTCTCCAAAACTTTATAGATAGAGTGTTTTATCTCTTATATTTTTCATTCAAAAATTAATATGAAGATATTCAAAAATTCATGTAGTGTTCAATTTATAGCTTTTTTTTTTTTTAGAGGTGTGATAATAGTAACCAATCTTTTTGTAAATGAGACATCATCAATATAAGGTCAAGTTTTGAGTGAATTTTTATTTATTTGTGGTCTTCATTTTATTTAATTCATTAATTAGTCTTGAGTGAATTTTTTTTTTTTTTGCGTTCTTCATTTTATTTTATTCATTTTATTATTCAAAGTTTATTATTTGATTAATTTCATATTTTTTTTATTTATGCTATGTTTGTTTGGGAGTTCCAATTTTGGAAAATAAAAAATTTTTCTTTTCAAAAAACTAGATCTTTTTAAATTTTCGTATCTGAACATTCAAAATTTTTCATTTTTGAAAATGGAAAAAGAGTTATATCCAGAAAATGAAAATTTTTTATCTATTCAAACAACTTTTCACTTTTACAAAAAAATCCAAACAATTTTTTATTTTTCATATCTAAAAATTTTCCATTTTTTAAAAATAAATCTCCCATCCAAACATACAATTAGTGTTTATGATAATTATTTTCATAGTAATAGTGGTTTTAATTATCATATTTGGGGCACTAAATCTTTCATATTTTTATAAATTTTCTCTCTTGAAAGCATATTGTCTATTTACGATAACTTTTAAGAATAATTGTACTTGCATTAATGAGAACAGGTTACTTTGATCAAATTTGCATTATTCATGTTTTTGATTCTATATTTTCAATTGCATGTTTGAAAAGTAAAATTTGTAGTTGGGTTATAGAATTAGAATATTAAGTTTTGAACAAAAGCAATCAAGATTCCTCACCTATTTTCCTTTATTTTTCTTGAGTTTATTTCATTTATTTTATTATCACAAAAATTCCTATCCCTTTTATTTGCTTCATTCGCTTATTTCTTTAAGTTTTTTTATTTCACTATACAACATGAGAATTCCTTAGCAATTTAAAGAGAAAAAACTAATTTCACTTTTGTTATTGTCTCGACTTAATATACAATTTGAGTGGTCATCAATTTGAGATAAACAGCCAAATAATCCATAATTTTGCACGGTAGAACCAATATATACCTTAGTGTATTACAAACTCAAAGCAAATTCACAAATCGTGATTTAACCTGAACAGTTTTTTGCCCTCTCCTCGCGTGTGCATCTTCTTGTCCTTTATAATTCCTTGTGTCCCTCGCATTTCTTTTTCCTTTTCAACTATAGAATAACACTTTGCTTAATTTCCAGTTCTTACATTATTTTCCGGTTCATACATTATTCCCTGAGCTTTTCATGATTAGTAAATCCGTCCCTAAGTTAAAAATTTTAACAATTTATTTTTTGAACTTTAAAATCTGTTTATCACCTGTGGTGCTTTTGACAACTTTGTCATTCTTTTTTAATGTAGAAATTGACATGTACGCGGCACATGAACTGTGAATAAGGAGTAAAAGCCATAAAAACTGTACAAATCATGTACAAACTTACATGTTTAAACATATTTATAATTTAAATATAAAGATACATTGATGTAACAAATTTGAAGTTTAAAAGGTCAATTACTAAGGAGATGTTTGGGAAAAATATTTGGGAAAAATATTTCATTTTAATTTTACTCAAATACAATACAATTTTACACCAAATACAAATTTTACAACAGTGCTACGAAAACAATTACTATTCAAAACATTTTTAAAACAATCACATCAACTTTTCAACTTTACTATTTATCTCTACTTTTACCAATCACATCAACTTTTCAACTCTAAAATACTTTTCATCCAAACACACATTTCATTCAAATACAAAACAAATACTTTTCAATCAAATACAACATTCAAAAAATAAATTTCATTCAAATACAATCAAAATGTAATGTGTTTATCAAACGCCCCCTAAGATTTTTTAGTTTAAAACTTGATTTTAGAGGTAAACAAAAAACCCAATCACCTAACAAATCCATCCAATCTATCCAACTCGATCTTAATTAGATGGGTTGATTTACTACATTTGGTTGATTTTGGATGGATTAAAAAAATTTTAAAAGCCCACCCAACCTACCTAATATTCACCTATATATGTTTTTTTCTTTTTTGCTAAATAATATTTAGCCTAAGTGTTTTTTAAATTATTTAAATATATAGAATGCATTATTTGATATTCAATATAGATGTAATTTTTGATAATTTTGTGAAAAATATCGTTAATTACTTTAGTATTCTTATATTTTTTTGTGATTCTTATAACTTATATTTATTTTATATTCTACATATTTTTTTCTTTTTTGCTAAATAATATTTAGCTCTAAGTGTTTTTTAAATTATTTAAATATATAGAATGCATTACTTGATATTCAATATAGATGTAATTTTTGATGATTTTGTGAAAATACCGTTAATTACTTTAGTATCCTTATATTTTTTTTTTTGTGATTCTTATAACTTATATTTATTTTATATTTTACTATTAATGAGATTATATAATAAATTTTTTTGTGCAGAGTCTGTGATAGAATTTATTTAAAAATTACCATGAGTTTAATTATTTTTTTCCTCTTAAATTTCATTTATTATTAAATTTTAAATATTTATTTATTATTATTTTTTAATAAAATACACAATCTATTGAACTCATCTAATTCATTTGATCTTAATTAAGTGGGTTGATTTTTTATATTGAATTGACGGGAGTGGTTAAAAGATCAGCCGAACTTGAAGTCTTGATGAAAGAAATTGATGACTTTCTCGAAGAGCTGGCTGATGTCAACGAAGGGCCTCGCACTGAATCAGCCCCAGGAAATGTAGATGAGATGGAGGCTTTGGTGGGCTCCGAAGAAGAACGAGACGAAATACCATTTGACGATGGGGGCGAGTTCATTAGGGATATAGACTTTACGGCTAACAGAATCTAATACATCGCCCGGTATAGGGATAAAAAAATATTGTTTCAACATAGAGCCCGAATGCAGGATTCTAACCCCATATTATAGGTCAACAAATCCTCCTCCCTAGTACATCATTGTATATACGTCAACACTATCCAGTGGAATTTCATTCCATATCATCCCTTAGTTAAAGCTATTCAAAATACCCTCAGGATTTCACTCACCCAGCTTCAACCAAATGGATGGAGGGCACTTTCTGGGACTATGCTCCTTTAGAGAGTTCACCTAGGTGCCGACTTGACGAAGAGAGAGTTCTGATGGATCTACACTGTCAAAGCAGCAGCCTTATTTCACGGGATATTATCCTTTGGTTGTTTATCCCAGACTCAAAGGCAGTCTAATTTTAGGTAAGCCTTCTTCTGCCCATAAGCGGAAGAACTCATTCTTCTTTCTAGGGGGCCAATATTGAAAACATTTCTTGAGGGCGAGGCTCGCCCTTGTACGCAGACTTTTCCATGGGTGTGGTAAATGAAGATGCACTTATTAATTCTCCTTCTTTTTTCTATATGTCAACCTTTCATGTATCTTTTAACTCTGTCGTCTTTTAGTATTTTACTTATGCATTCCCGTCTTTGTGTGGTACTCTCAGCTCGGACCAAGGATTTGAACGTGACAGAAGAAGACCATATTCAGCAAGCGTTCGAGATTGACCCTAACGACCGACAATTCTCAACCATAAACACAATCACAATTCTCAGCCTTAAACACTAGACTTCCCGGCCTTCTTCTAATCCCAGCCCTCATAGAGAACCCAGAAGTAAAGCTCGAGGGTAATATTGATGAAAGCTAAGAAACAGTCATATCCGCTCCCCAGATTGTTCCATCCCTGCGGCTAACACTTGTTACTATAATAGAGAACAATGAAGAAGAAGAATCCGTCGAAAGTGAGTCTATCAGCTCCTCCTTCCTTGGTCATTTCTTCTTTACATCTGCTTTCTTTTGATTACATTACAGTCTTTGTTTTCATACGGTCGGGCCATGGCTTTGGGTTTGAACGCCCAAAAAGCATCGAACTGAAGCTGGACCCCAACTGTCAAAAGATTGGGGAAAGCGGTACTAAGTCAGCACTAGGCGTGGTCATTGTCGGGTTACAAAAATCTATTCCTCCAAAGCCGGCGCCTAGTAAAGGCGACAAGGTTAACGGAAAGGAGAAGGCTTCTGGCAAACTGGTGATCGTCCTGCACCAGTGGCTCCTTCTAATGAAGAACTTAGCCAAATTGCCACCGTTGCCGGTATGGACTTGGCTATAGCAAGCACTCTTTCTAATCTACCCCCGTGGTTTAGTGGGGTCTTTGAATCAATTGCCAGCAACTTCGGGAAGGATATTTAGGCTTCCCTGCGAGAGCTTTCCGCCTCTGATCAACTCAAATCGGCTATCGAGTTCTTTACTCTGGTGAGTGTGTTCCTGTGTCCCTTCCTTTTAAGTTTTTCGGCCCAGCTTTTATACTTACCTCTTTTCTATTTTCTTTTCTAGAGACTAATTTACAGCCAGGCTGCTTATAATGCCATGGCCCTAACTAGTGATAGATATGAACGAGCTGTTAAAAGATCCCACGAGTTGGAGGCCGAATTAAGCCGGGCAAAAGCGAATCTGAAGAGTGCCTAGGAAGAAGCCGAAAAGCTCAACATGGAGAAGAAGCTGGCTAGCACAATATCTTTAACGTAGTAGTGTATTACAAACTCAAAGTTATATCCTCAAATCGTGATTTAGGCAGAACAGTTTTTTGCCTTTTCCTGGCGGGTGTATCTTCTTGTCTTTTGTAAATTCCTTGCGTATCTTATATTTATTTTTCCTTTTCAACTTTAGGATAACACGTTGCTTAATTTCATTCTTCCACAAAAATGGAGACTTTATTTCTTATTTTATTTTGTAGTTCATACATTATTCTCCGAACTTCTTGTGATTAGTAAAGGCACCCCTAACTTAAAAATTTTAACAACAGATTTTATAAAGTTTGAAATCCGTTCATCAGCTGTGGTACATTGCTTTTGGAATGTGAATAAAGAGTAAAATCCAACACATCGTGTACTAACTTACGCGTTTAAAAATACCTATTATTTAATAAACATAATATAAAGAATTATTGCAATATTTACATGCATGCTATCATTAACGATTAATAAAATGATAAATAGAATATAGTTTTTACGAGAATTAATTATTTACTAACTATCAAAATTGGATTAATTCTAATTTTATTTGAATGAATCAAAAGAAAATGATGTTAGAAGAAAATAAATTAAACTAAAAATAAACAAAAGCAAACACAAAATGAAATTAACGTGAAATAAATAAATAAAAGCTCTAGGTTTTCAATTTCACCATAACTAAATCCACTTTGATTGTATAATATCAAAAACCTGATTTATTCTCCTAGTTGATGGTCGAAAATCCTTAACCTATTCACTCACCACTTCCAAGGTCTAACAAAAATATTTCTATAAGCTAACCCATTATTTTTATGTGAATTACAACTTATAAAAACTCATTAAGATATGTGGTTTTCATATAGCAACTATACAAGTTATAAAAATATATTTCTTATGACATTCAAATTAATAAACTAGACACATAAATTACCTACTGATCTTATTATGATTAACTCATCAACTAAATAGTGACCAATCATTTACAAGTACTAAAAAAGGAGAAGAATACTTAATCATGAAAAGAAATCAACAACTTAATCAAAAGAATAAATCAAAATATCTAGGCTACATAAGAAACCTAGAAAAAAAAGTCATAAATTGAAATAAAAATATACAAAACAAAAATTCAAACGTTTTCAAATTACATAAATAAACGATAAAAAAATGAAAAAAAAATTCTTTGTAAAGATATCACAAATCTCTTGGATTTGCCCTAATCTTCTTATCCTTCACCTCTTGATTCTATAAGATGCATGCAATCTCTTAAAATTTTATAGAAACTAAACCTAAAACAAAAATAAAAACAAATTCAAAATACCTAAATTCTAATACTTTTTTATCTTTTTTTTTTTCCTTTTCATCTCTTGGTTTCGGCTTCTCCAACCGCAGCCGAAGACCCGGGGCCCGGGATTTCTAGGAGTTCTATTTATATCCTCCACGCAAGCCATTAGCCGCCTCTGATTTTTTTATTTGACCTTTTTTTATTTTATTATTTGTTATCTTTTCTTTTGGCTTGTGACATCAGTAGCAAAAGCTGTCCTAGGGAACCGACAATGTTAACAGGTGGCGGCAAGCTGATGGACTTGTGGTGCAAGTGGGACTCATGGCTCAGGGAGACTAGCTGTTGAAGAGTGTTCACGGGAGGAACTATGGAGCGCAAAACACCTGATACACCACATGGGTGGACATTAAACCCACCTGTCTGGGCGCTCGACGCACGCTCGCTGAGTTGGGGCAAAATGGAGCTAAACGGCAGTGATGTACGCGTGAGGCGCGTTCTTATTAGATGCGCGTGGTGTAGAAAATCTTAGAATTTCCTTTTGCATTTTTATTTACATTTTTATCCCTTTTTAGCTCCTAATTTTTGCTTTTTTCACGTAACTAACCTGTACAATTGAGGAAATATAGTTATTTAAAAGAAAAAATATAAAAATTATACATTAAATTATAGCAAAAATAAAAGCTTAATGAAGCTAAAATAATTCTATAAAATAAAGTAATCAAATACTCTCAAACTTATGTCTTGTTTGGTAAAACTTTTACACATATTAAGCTCTCAAACTTATACTCTCAAATTTTTTTTCTTTCATATTAAGCTCTTGCCCTAAAACTTAAAATGCACATTGTTTTTAATGTGTAAGTAATCATGAAAATAAAGAAGTGATTTCATAAACTTTCCTTATCGGTGCTTGGGCTTGATGGCTTGAGATCCATGAATTGGCTCCATAACTATAAAGCTTGTACCTTGAGAAAAAAAAATCAAAAAAAAAAATGGCATAATCCTAAAACTTAAAATTGTATGAAATTCAAATAAAACATAGACAAAGGATATAGAAAAGATTGTGTTACCTCCCAAAAATTACTTGATTTAAAGTCATCGACTTGACTATGGAAAAACACTCATCAAAGAGAGGCTTTTGCCTATAATAAGTGTTATACAACATTACATATGGGTCTTCGTTGTTGATTCTCTCAAGCTTGGCAAGTTGTCGAATGAATACGCATGTGTGCATAACAAGATTCGGTTTTCGCGTATGTGTTTAATTGGCATGGAAGTATGATGCTAATGTAGGTGGATGAGGTGTTGTCCATATGGGATCATGATAGATAAGAGCTTTGATAATCAATGTTGACATGATAGGTTGGGCACTATAGACTTCTTCTTAAGATTCTTCTTTCATGGCTAAGTCTAGTATCCCTTCCTTATTTAAAGAGTCATCATCATAAAATAAATCCGAGTGCTCCTCCGTTTATGTTATTTCCTCAAAGTGACAATCTTCAATAGTTTCCATTAGTGCATTAATGGTAAGAGTGGATACTACTAAATCATTAAGATACTTCGCTATTGCTTCAATCTTTCTCACGATTATTGATATTTCCTTTAACCATGTGTCCCATCTCCAAGACATTGATCAACACATGGCTCCAAAATGTGTGAATTGTTCTTCCAACCTTGGTTGTTTATTAAATCATTCAAATACTAATTATAATTAGACTCAACTAGGTCTTTTATCATGTAATGAGCTTCATCAATAGATTGTTGGTAAAATGTGGTGGTACCATTTCCTCTTTCTACCCATTCCCTAGCAACGTAGCACAAGCCATTTAGGAATTTTTCAAGTTCATCCTTCTTCGACCAATGGAAACCTTATAAGCAAATCTTTATATCACCACCAAGCACTATACAACGGTTCCAAATCTTATTGAACAAAATTCATGAGGACCTATCGGTGAAACATTGTGAAGTACCTCAAATAAAATAAAACAAACAAAATTAAAACAAAGAAAAATAAATAAAAGAAAAGAAAAATATTTTAAATTAAAACTAGAGTTAATTGGTTTCGATATTAGTAAAACAAAATCAATCTTTAGCAACGGTGCTAAAAACTTGTTGCGAAATTTATAAATGCAAGTGCACGTTATTGTTAACAAGTATTCTTACAAGTTAATCAACTATATTTCTATATGAATTACAACTTATAAAAACTCATTAAGATCTGTAGTTCTTATGTAACGACTATGTATTCCTATCCCTTGTACAACTTATGGCATTCAAATCAATGACCTAGAGAAAAAAATCACCTCATGATCTCATCATGATTAAGTCATCAATTAAATAGCGATCAATTCTTTAAAAGTATTAAGAATAGAGATGAATACTCAACCATAAAAAACAAATCAACAACTTAATAGAAAGAATAAATCAATTATCAGAAGGCTACATCGGATATCTAAAAAAGAAAATTAATTCATAAATAAAAATAAAAATATACAAAATAAATGTTTAAGAATTCTTAAATTACAAAAATAAAAAAGATAAAAAAATATGAATAAAAGCCTTTTTATGAAAGTGTCACAAATCTCTAAAATTTTTCTCTAATTTAATCTCTTACTCCTTAATACTTTAAGATTCTGTTTGAATGAGAGGGTTTTTTTAGAAAATAAAAAATTTTTAGATATGAAAAATAAAAAGTTGTTTGGTGTGTAAAAACTTTTTTTTATCTAGAGAACTCTTTTTGCATTTTCTAAAAATGAAAAATTTTGGATGTTTTGATATGTAAATTTAAAAATGTCTATTTTTCTTAAAATAAAATTTTTTTTATTTTTTAAATTTGAATATGTCAAATAAACGGAGGATAAGATACAATCTCTTGAAACTTTGTAAAAACTACACCTAAAACAAAAATAAAAACAAATTCTAAAAACCTAAGGTGACGTTTGGTAAAAAAATTATATTTTAATTTTACTTAAATATAATATAATTTTACATCAAACATAAATTTTGTAACAGTACTACGAAAATAATTACTATTTAAAATATTTTTTAAACAATCACATTAATTTTTTAACTTCACTATTTATCTCTATTTTTATTAATCACATCAATTTTTTAACTTTAAAATACTTTTTATCTAAATACATATTTTATTTAAATATAAAATAAATATTTTTTAATTAAATATAATATATAAAAAATAAATTTTATTTAAATACAATTAAAATGGAATACCGTTATTCTCATTAAACTTTATTATCATTTTTACTTTTCTTTCGGCTTGCGACGTCAGCAGCTAAAGCTGCCCCAGGGAACTGACGCGCGCTGAACGTGGAACGCGTGGCTCTGCGAGAATCTCTGCTGAGTAGGGTTCACGGGAGCGCGCAACACCATTCTACCACCTGGTGTGGAGGCTAACCCCCTCCTGGCTGGGCGCTTGACGCACACTCGCTGATCTGGGGCAAATTATAGCTAATCAAACGGCCGTCATGCGCGCGTGAGGCGCGCTTCAATTAGCCGCACATGATGAAGAAAAACTCCGAATTTCCGTTTGCATTTTTTATTGACATTTTAATCCCATTTTAACTCCAACTTCATAATTTTTTTCCCCTTTTTACCCAAAAAAAAAAAAAAACCTACTGAACAAACATAATTATTTAAAGAGGAAAATTAAAATTAAAAATTAAATTATAATAAAAATACAAGCTTAACGATGTTAAAATAACTTAGCTTGTCAAACACGAAAAGCGGCCGTCCAATCAAAATAAAGTGTAATTATTGATTTTGCCTTTTGTAACTGTAACATCGAATTCAAGTACGAACGTGGCCACAAGGTAGCAGCTTTAGCTTTAGATAAAGCAAAAGCCGTCGATGCGCTTCCTTGCTTCACCTGGTGTGTCTCGGGGCAAAAAAAAAAAAGCGCCTTCGCAATCTATAAACATACACTTAGGGTACATACATTTGACAAAAAATTTCCTTTTAATTTCACTCAAATACAATATAATTTTATATCAAATATAAATTTTATAACAGTATTATAAAAATAATTACTATTTAAAATATTTTTAAAACAATCATATCAATTTTTTAACTTTATTATTTATCTCTACTTTTATCAATCGCATCAACTTTTCAACTCTAAAATACTTTTCATCCAAACACACATTTCATTCAAATACAAAATAAATACTTTTCAACCAAATACAACATTTAAAAAACAAATTTCATTCAAATACAATTAAAATATAATACGTTTACTAAACGCTCCTTTATATATAAACATACACGTACACATATTTATATATATATATATATATGTATTTAGGCCATTCCTATTGAAACAAAGAAATAGTACTCTTGGGGTTGAGAATTGTTCTACAATGAAGTAAAACCAGTTCTCTAATCCCAATAACGGTACAATTCTTTTCCATTCTTTGGAAAAAATTAATTAATGTCTCCATTCAATTTTGTTGCCTCTCGACAAAATAGTACTAGTTCGAACGATGACAACCTTATCAAACTCATTGAAGCATTGCAAGAGATCGTCTCTCAAGCCCAACAACAGTTGTATGGTGGCGACAAGGCAGGTACTGATCGTGATCAAGGCAGCCGCGACGGCGAAGGCGAGACAAAACAGGAAGGTGATGCCACCCTGCCCGCCGCCCCTGCCGCACCGGCTGCCGAGTCCAGAAGGACCTCCGACGTCGTTGCCAAATTGTCAAACATTTGTGGGAAGCTGCAGAGTCTCGTGGGAAAGAGTAGGAGCCACAAGGAGAAAGAAGGAGATCGAGGCGAGCACATCGTCGACTCTTTTTACGACAGCAGTACACGGATTTCTCAGATCGACAAGCTGAACAACAACCTCCACCAAATCAAAGCCCGACTCAACACCTTCGAGGAAGAGTTTCGCGACAAGGTTAAAGACCACACGAAATTCATCGAGCAAATTCTTCCAAATCTGAAATTTATAGTGTCATCAGATGGTCCTTCGTCGTTGTCGTCGGCGTCTGCGCCGAAAAAAAGTGTCGACGATCAACGAAAAACATTAGTCGACCAGAAGTTTCGCGAGATCAACGCAGAAATGACGAAGTTGATGTACCGGATTCCTTCGTCGTCGTCGTCGAAATTAGATTCCGGTGCCGCCGCGGCTCATCGCGACAAATCGCAGAAGAGAAGAGACGTCGGGACAAATACCAGCGTTGAACTGGACAAGCTGCTGAGCGCCTTACCTGAAACTGACTGCTTCTTGGACAGCTCTGTCTATAAAGAAGTCAGAGATTATTACGAGGAGCTTGGGGAAAAAAAGAAGAAGTGTTTGTTGAGCTTCGCTGTATTTTCGGAGAACGAGGAACTAAAGAAGATGATGCTGACGTACTGGTGGGAGGGAGAGGAGTTTCTGACGGCGGACAATGACAAGAATATCGAGGACGCCACCGGTGAAATACTTAAGAAGTTCGAGGACAAGCGCTTGATCAAACCGATCTACAAGAAGCGGCGGTCGACCGCCAGCGCTTATCGGATGGAGCCGGTCGTCCGGTCGGCTATCGTTAAGGTCGCTGACGAGGTCGGCGAGTTCAGTTACAATATCAACGGGAATCTGGCGGCGAAATTTAACGGCGGCAATATGGCAGCAGTTCCTGTTAAGAAAACGCCGTCAAGGAAGAAAAGTACCGATGATCAATCGAATCGGTCGTCTGTTGAGGCACGTAGAGAAAATGCGGTAACTCAGCCAACGGCAACCGCTGATCAGAAAGCTTCCGATCAATCGAAACAGCAGTCAAAGGAGAAACAATGGAATCAGGAAAAACTGGAGACGATATTCAACGTTAAGGAGGAATTTCCTGATCTGAGAATGAAGGCGTTGGCGATGGCCGGAGACGAAAGCCTTACCACTGAGGAGTGGTTGTTAAAGATAAAGGCTCTCAAAGTTCTCTATCTCGGCAATTGGCGGGTCTCAGGTACCAATAATTTATGCTGGCTGGGTCCGGTTTATTAGAATCAAAATTCTCTATTAAGTAAGAAATATATAGTTTTATACAAGTTCTCTTAATTTTATGAAAGCAATAATTATTTTAACCTCAATGATCTGATTTATAATTGAGCGAATTTTTAACGTGGATTCATGAATTATATTGTCTAATGGTTGCAAAGTTATTTTTTAATTTACCGACAATACTAAATAAGAGATTCTATCAATATATATACATTTGTGTTTATATATATATATAAATATGTATATAGTATTTTTCTGTGATTTTGACACGATCTCCTACAGTAGAAAGTTAATTATAATTGAAAAATGTAGACATATTTTTGCTTAATGTTAGAATAATTAAAACTAACGACAGTTCCATGGTAGGTACGTAAAGTATATATATATATATATAAAATTGATATTCATATTAATATATATTTTCATTGAGTTTTATTAAATTAACATAACTATCATTATTTTGCTGTAGCTCTTCTGTTTTCGACTTCTTTATTTAAACACACATCCTAAGTATCATCGAATACAACTAGAATTCTTTGTTACAATATTATCAGGGAAATTAATATATGCTTGATATTTGATAAAAGAGCATATAACAAATAATTACACATCATAAGAGTTTATAAGATTTTTTTAGATATATGTACTTTTGGACTATATATATCTGTTAGGACGAATTTCTTTGTTTAAAAATTCCCCAACAACAAAGTCTAGATATGATTCCTCAATTCCTTACAAAAATTCCTCCATCTTTATAAAATTTAAGTATAAATTTAGAACTTCTCTCACTAGAATCTACTTAGGAATTTATATAATGAATTTTGGATAACTAAATCATGAGACTTCATCTCTATTTATAGGCTTCTAAATCTCTTTAAAATTTCTTTCTGATCATTATTTCCAATTTTCCACGTCAGCTTCAAAGCAGACCTTTGATTCTTCTTCAGTTTAATTCTTTTTTTGAGTTTCTTCAGTCTAACCTAGACCTTCTGACAGTTCTCCATATCTGCTCAGCAGTGCTGTTTTACTCTTCCTCTTTAAAGATATGTTATTTTATCTCTGCTATGCAATGTAGTTTTATTCATGAAAATATTCATCCTCATATCAGCCTCCCTTTTTTCCCCTATAAATTTGAAGCATTATTTTTTGAATTTAAAAGAAAAAACATTTTCATTTGCATACTGTCAAATTCCTTCATATCTATGGACTTTCCCCTTTTTAAATTACTTCCTGGTCTTTCTATTTGCTAACGGGTTATGTCTCTTCTGAGCATTCACTCTGTTCAACTGTTGGGATGAGAAAGTTATGAGATTTTCTAAAGTCTCATTTGACTGTAGGAACATTCCGCATACTATCATTTTCTCTGGAGATCTTCTTTTTGAGAAATTGCTTAGTTAATCCACTTTTAACATCGTTACAAAGCCTAATATTGTCTAGTATTATCTCCAAGCTCTAAAGTTGTCTCTTAACGGGCTTTGCTTCGCTCGTTGCAAACTTGATGGCTATAAGCTCTTTGTATCCAAGGCCAAACTTGATGAAAAAGAAGACATGTGTCCAAACATAAAGTTTGATTGTTTTAACCCATTAAAACATAAACACCACTAAAAAGATTCTCCCAATCACGCATTTCCTAATGTATCTAATGAATTTGAACTGTATGATGGGTCTTCTTGCATGTCCTTTAGATAAATCCTTCTATATTTCAAGGTGACAATGGGTTCGAAATATGGTGTCTTCATTTTCTTCATCCTAAAGGAATTTCAGTTCGAAAATAAAGAATTTTCTTGAAATACTCCTATTGGCAAAGTTATCACACAAACACTTGATACCCTTATAGATGTTCAGCTTCAAAATCAATTCCCATTTGATAAGTTAGAATGGATAAGCAATGTTGCTTCTATTTTGTATAAAAAAGTTCATCGTGATTCGTTTTGCCAACTCCATCCTATTATTCAAGATTGTGACATATAGAATACACTTTATGATAAAGCATCTAAGGAAAATGATGAGAGAGCAAGTAAAAACAAAAGGATTTGTATAGATTTGAAACTCTGAAGTTTGATCTTCGTGTTATTCCTCAAGTTCAGTTTGAAATTGGCTAGCTTTTCTATCTTAGACACTTTGAATGTTGACTCAGTCCAAATTTATCTAATCTGTCAAAGCTTATTGGGCTTATTACGTTATCGTTTTGAACATTAGCTTAGTCTAAATGACGATCTGTGTTCCCAGCTTAGCCTGAATGACAATATATAACAAACATTTATGTTCTATCCAACTTTGATTTGAATATGTTTGTCATCAAATTTAAATAGTATTCCAAGTTATGGTCTTTTTCTCAATGTTAACCCCTAATCTAGATCTTGCATAATTATGATATAAACTTTGTTAGTTATTAGGTCTGATTTGCTTTATGTTGGATCTGCTCCCAAATTTAGATTTCATTCAATTGACCTGCTTGATGCATGATCTGCATCATCCTTTAACTTGTGGATTTTCCTCAGAACCATCCCTTGCTTAAATCTCTTCCAATTCTAATTTGATCTGGCTTGATATCAGATTTGTTTCTCACAAGATCTGTATCAGCCCTCAAACTTATAGATTTTTTTTAATATTAACATTTGTTCATATCTTACTCAGTTTTGATTTAATTTGGCTATTGGTTTTTCTAAATACTTACCCTTGTTCAAATTTTACTCAGTTTTAATATGATTTGTTTGCGAGTTTTTATCAGTACTAATCCTTATTTAAATCTATTTTAACTTGCAGGTTTTTCTTAGTACCACTCCTTTATATCTTATTCAATTCTGATCTGACCGTAAATTAATATCAGGCCTATCTATATAAGGTCTTTTTCAATTTTTTTAACTTTTGGGTTTGACCCAATTCTAACCGTTTACTCGGATCTTACTTAGATTTGATCTGATTTGAATATCATGAGTTTAAGTTTTATGCAATTTTAACCCTTTACTCAGATCTTACTTGGTTTTGATCTAATTTAAATATCATTAGTTTTACTCAATTCTAACTATTTACTCAGATCGTACTCAATTCTAATATGATTTTAATATCAAGGGTTTTATTCAATTCTAACTTTTTACTTAGACTTTACTTAATTCTGATTTGACTATAAATTGATATTAGACCTATGTATATGAGGTTTATATCAATTTTTAACTTTTGAGTTTTACCCAATTCTAACCCTTTGTTAGGTCTTACTTAATTATAACATGTTTTAACTTGATACAAACTGAATAAAATCATGGTAAGAGAAAGATACAGAATTTATAAAGGTTCGGACCAATAATGTCCCATGTCTTCTTTAGCCATTTTTTATTCACTATTCACCATGTCTTTGTTTACAATCTTCGGAACAATTCAATGTTTTCACAGTTTTTATTCTTCTATTCTTTTTCATCTTTTTCTTTATTCTACATATAGTATTTCCTCAAGTTCCTGGCATTCCATGAACTTGGGATTCTTTTATTTCGTTTTACCATAGGCTTTAACTTGTATGAACCTTTCCCACAAACCTTCTCTATGATGTAATAATCTTCCTATGTTGGCGCCAGTTTTCCCTGCCTAAGGTCTTTCTTTTTTTCAGTCACTTTTCTCAACACCTAATCTCTTTTTAAAATTTTCTTTTTCTGACTTTCTTATTATAGAACTTCGCTCTTTCCTATTAATAAGCCTGAAGTTTTATTGCTACTTCATCTCTCATTTCTTCTATTAGATCTAGGTTTCTGTCTAGTTATTTCTTATTTTGACCCTTCTCTATAATTTTGGTTCTGAGCATGGGAAAGCTCATCTCTATATACCAAAGTAAATGGTGACTCTCTAGTTGATATATATATATATTTTTTAGTTCTATAAGCCCAAAGTACATTTGGTAGTTCCTCCGCCCAAAAACCTTTTTTGTCTTCCAACTTTTTTATTCCCTCAAAAATCGTTTTATTATAAGAATCTGCATGACAATTTCCTTGGGGATAACTCCTTGACAAAAAGCTCAACTTTATTCCATGGTTTTGATAGAATTTCTTCATTTTCCCTCATGTGAATTGAGTGTTGTTGTTTGCCATGTTCTTATATGGCATTCAAAATCAACAAATTATACTCTTCCAGATGAACTTAATCATGTTAGTCTGAGTCATGGTTGCATATGCTTTTGCTTCCACCCATTTGGTGAAGCAATCTAGTGCTATTAGAGCAAATCTCTTCTTAGTAGGAGTATTCGATAACATCACCACAATTTCAATTCTCTAGTTGGAAAACGGCTAAGCATTCGCCACATAGTTTTGATCTCCAGGTAGGGCATGGGTCAGATGAGCAATCCTCTAGCATTTTTGTCAATTTCAAGCATATTCTCCAACATAAGTCATCATTTTAGGCTAGAAATAACTTTGAGAAATGACTTTATGCCCCTAGCTTTGTCCTCTAGAATGGTTTCCACACATACTTTCATGGATCTAAAACAGAACAGTTTGGCCCTGTTGAGATGTTGGGCATTTGAGCTATGATCCTTTGTAAGATCTCCTATATAACTCCCCATTGATCATTGTGAGTCCCATAGCCTTTATTCTGAGTTTCTTGGCTTAGCTTTTGTCTTTCGACAGTTCCCCTGTGATCAGATACTTAATTATTAACACCCTCTAACTTTTTTCCGAATCAATCTAACTCACGTTTAGGGATGTTTCTCCTCCTCCATTTTTCTAGCTATGTTCCTTTAATTCTAGAATTGGTACCACTCTAAATGGTTTCCCTTCATCTAACAAAGCAGCTATTTTGTCCAACTCATCTACTTTTGACATTTCTTCTCTAAGAACCTGAATCAACTGTTCAAATTTGACATCAGATCTGGAACTTCAGAGTAATACTTTTCCAGTTTTTCACCTTTCACCTTATAAGTCCCATAGATTTGATTCACCACTAGCTGAGAGTCGCTTTTTACTTTTAAGTGTTTTACCCCCAAAGCCTTAGCTAGTTTCATACCAAGCAGCAATGCTTCATACTCCGTCACGTTGTTTATAGCCTTAAAGTATAACTTCATCACGTTTTCTAACTTCATTAGACCTTTCTTCAAAATTACTCCTACTCCGAATCCACACTAATTTTTCACTTCATCTACTCGTATTTTCTATTCTTCCTTTGTCTGATCTTCTGCACCAGATTGTTCTTTAAATTCTTCTTTTATTAACTTTATGTATTTTGAAACGAAATCTGGTAGGAGTATCTTTTATTTGACACTCTGGGCTTGAACTGAATATCATATATTTCAAGTTCTATTGCCCACTTCATTAATTTTCCTGTCAAATCTAGCTTTGACAGTACTGTTATTGGGTGGCTTTCGAAGTAATGTCTGAGCTTTCTCTCTCTGTGGATTATATTTATCTATTGAGACGATATTCTTTACTTAGAAATTCCCCAACAATAAAGTCTAGAAATAATCCCTCAATTTGTTACAAAAATTCCTCGATCTCTATAGATTCTAAATATAAATTCAGATTTTTTTCTCTCTAGGAGTTTCATTTTAGGCTTTTAGGTCTTTTTAGAGTTTCATTCTGATCACCATTTCTAATTTGCCATATTAGCTTCAAAGACACATTCGATTTTTCTTCAGTCTGATTCTTTTTCTGAGTATCTTTAGTCTGACCCAGACCTTCCAGTGGTTTTCTAAATTTACGCAATAATACTGTTTTATTCTTTCTTTTTAAAGACATCTCATTTCATCTCTGTTACATAATGTTGCTTCATTCATGAAAATATTTATACCCACAATATCATATGATTTAAGGTTCAGAATTACATACCCTATTGCTGTGTATGGTCTAACGTTAAGAAAAATGCATATTTTATGTGTAAAACATGGATTTGTACCCTGCAGGTAAGCATCATATAGAAGTAGACAGCATGGAGTTCTTGAAAGGATTGAGAAATATGAAGTCTCTAAGGCTGTTAAGCCTTCGAGGAATCTCAAGGATCAACGAACTCACAAATTCCATAAAAGGGCTAAAAGATCTGAGGATCTTAGATCTCAAAGCTTGTCACAATCTTGAAGAACTTCCAAAGGAGATCTCATATCTGCAGAACCTCACGCACTTAAATGTTTCCGACTGTTACTTGATAGATCACATACCTAGGGGCCTATCTTTTCTCACCAATCTCCAAGTACTTAAGGGGTTCGTCCTTGGCAATTATCTGCACCAAACCGGACGGTTTTGCACGCTTGAGAATTTGGCGGGGATGAAGAAGCTAAGGAAATTGAGCATCATCACTAGCAAGAATACCTTCCCGACGGATAGCGAGTTGAAGGCGCTTCAAAATCTGCATGAGCTTCGGAAGCTAACATTGTTGTGGGGAGCGGGTTCGACCCAAAAGGAGATCAATGATAGGAATCAACCAAGTGATCATGAAGGAGAACTTAAGCAAAAAAACCCAAATATTAAAGAATCATCCTTGGAAACCCAGAAAACTTTGAAAAGGCGGGATTCCCTAGTAATTAAACCGCCACCTTGGAACCTTGAGAAACTTGATCTTCAATGTTACCCTAAAGCAACAACTCCCAGTTGGTTGAACCCCGACAAACTGCCCGAACTTAAAAACCTCTACATTAGAGGAGGAAGACTTGGAGATGATCTCGGGTTGTCCAAAGAATTCGAGTGGCGCAACATTGAGACTCTGCGCTTGAAGTTCTTGGCTGGATTAAAGATGAACTGGGAAGAGATGCGGAAGATGTTTCCAAACCTGATTTACTTAGAGAGAGTTGATTGCCCTTTGATCACTTTGTGCCCTTGTGACGAGGAAGGAGTGTGGGTAGAGAGAGAACCTGAAGAATCTCGTAAGGAAGCCTAATATAATCTGAACAAAGAAGTTGCCAGAATAACTAAAATAATATTGATTATTTTTTTGCTTTGTTGCCTTTCAATTTGGGCCATGTTGCTATATTGGGTACAATATTATTTATATTTATTCATGTTGTGTGATTCTTACTTATTCTTATTTTATTATAATATTTCAGCGCATTAAATAATAATTAGGATGTCCTTTTGTCATGTATCCAAGGATGTTTATACTTGATTAAATATTCCAATGCTGAAAATAATAATTAGGAGGTCTTTCTGTCATGTACTCAAGGATGTTTATATTTATTGAAATAACCAAATCTATGATTTCATATTTTATTAATTCTATATTTATAGTTTAACCGTTTCATCAATTTAATTTAGTATTATGATCTCTCTTCTGATTAATATTAATCTTCCATTTAATTTTACAAAAATATCTCTTATATTCACATGTGGAATTACATTTTACAAAAGTTAGTGTGGAATTGTAACAAAACCCTATTGATATATAATATTTTCTTAATCTAACGCAGTTCTCCTTCGCCCTTACCTTCCTCCCCCACCCCACGAAACCCGCCCCCCCCCCCCCCCCCCTCCCGATCCAAATATAGGCATATGCAATAACTGCATTCAAATATCTACGTTTTGTACCATCCTTGGATGGAAATCCACTGCCAAAAGTTTAATATGTCATATACTTCTTTCTCAGTTCTATTAGTTGTTCGTCAATCAAATTTTGACTCTTCATTCAATTACTTAAATATTTTTAATATTTAGTATAAGTTAAATAATATGATTCTTAATTTAACTTATATTAAATAAGATGAGACAACATAATTGAAGTCCAAAACCAGATTAGTAAAATCCCATTAAAGAGGAAAATGGGCTCCACCTGCTCGACAAAGCCTCTTTTAAAGTATAACCGCTAGATTATATTCATACTTACCCCACACGATGCGGCCCACAAGCCCCTTTTGTCATCCAATTCAAGATGAATAGAGTTGTCCTTTGGAGTATCACTAACAGAGGGTATTCATATATGGATACATCTTTTATTAAAGTGTGATCGTCCTAGTCTAGCCAGAATTCGCATTGACCCATAGGAAGTTAAAACAAGTTATTGACGTTGCATCATTTTATTTAACGCATAAATATACATATTGGACTAAAAATAAAATTGACGCATATATAATAAATTTTGCACATAAATATACAAACTACACTTGATAACACTAGTGTACACTAGCCGTTTTTTGAGCATAATTAGAAATAAAAATACAATTAATCAAGTTGTCAAAGAATCTTCTTTGACAAATATTACAAGCCATTGCTAATGCTTATGTAATAAATTTATGGTATGCATTTTACTCTTCTTGGTTGATTTCATTAGGTGTGGCTTCTTCTTGGTCAACTTCTGCAACTTCTTTCGAAAAATGTCGATTTTCTTGTTGTCGTTTCGGCTAATCAGGCACTTGCTCCTTCTTACCCGTAGCATCTTGTTCTTGATCAATTAGTTCCGTTTCTTTAGCCACTCCCTCTTTTGGAACTTCTGCGGGCTCCATCTCCTTTGCGGATACTTGTGATTCCTTCTCTTGTGATTCCTTGTTCTTTTGTTCAGCCTGTTGATTTTCCCATCGATCCAGCAGGTCCGGCATGGTTTCCGCCATTAATTTTGCCGTCAATGGAAGCCCGTTACACTTCATTATGACCTTCTCTTTTAGGTCGAGCAAAATATTAGTCTTTTTTCCACCCAACAAAAACTCTGCGCTGCACTTTTCTCTTATCTTCTCCAGTTTAACTTCTAATGCTTTTGTGTCGGTCAGCCTCTGATCTCCTCGCTTATTGATGGTGTCGTAAAATATCAACCATAAGGTCTCCGGATTCGGTAAGGGGAGAACTCGGTGCAAATTAGCCTCCCCAACCATCTTCTTGGCTATGTCTTCTTCTCTACTCGTCACGATAACCGTTCCTCCACACCCCTTTGGCAATGCACAAGCAAGATTAGTACTCTCACCGGAGGCGACACCAGTACTGATACTTACGAGGGGTACCGATGCGTGCAAATTTTCCAACCACCCATTCGATAGTAATTCACGTACATCATCAAGCACGATTAAGTACCTCTTTTGAATCAATTGAAGACGAAGCATGTAGAGCAAGGCTTTTATTAGTTTGTCAGCGTCATCATGGAATGAAACATCGATGATCTTCTCTTCTTCGACTCCAAGACTTGCCAACATTCTCTTCAGCATTGCGATCTCCCGTGGCTCGTTTTTATCGTGTATAATGGCCATGGACACCCAAACCCTAGGAAGGAAAAACCTGCTCCTGCCCTCCTCCTCATCAAAGTAGTACTCTTGGCAAAGAGTCGTCTTGCCGACACCACGTGTCCCAACGATCCCGACCGCCTTGAACTGATCGTCGTTTTCCTGAGCTCCGAGCCCAACCGCCTTGAACTGATCGTCGTTTTCCTGAGCTCCGAGCAGTTTTTTCAACGACAGCATTTCGTTCTCGAACCCTAGAACCGAATTACGCCGTCTAACATGATCATCTACCGGTGTGGAAGTCCAATAAATGCGAATTACGTCTTCGACGTCGTTCTTTGATGAGCTAATTGGGCTTGCAGCCACGGAAGTTCCCTTTCGATCAAGATCAAAGCCGCCATTCTTTTTGTTCTTGTTTGGATGGCTTTTATTTGCCTTGCTCTCAGAAATTTCGGCTGGAGTTGTAGTGGGACTTTTATTAGGTTGTTTTATTATCCCACAAAATGACATCATGTTGAAATAATTAAGTTGTTGGTATGAGGAAACTTTTTTTTTTTTAAATCTACCGGCGAAACGGAAGATATTTTACCAAATTTCTCTTCCCAAAATCTCGTTTTATATGGAAATCAGGCGAATATGGCATTCCTTCTTTAGGTCGTCAAAGCCATTGCATTGATTAGAACCGTCACCATTTTGATGCCTTGTCAAGAAATGTGTCAGAAGGAGAGTACTGATTATATAAAATATTCTTTCATGGATTTAGGACTGGAATGTCGTTCTTTTTCCTTTTTCTGAAGGATTGGGTAAGAAGTATTCAAGAATTTGCACATGTCTGGGTTTTCTTTGGTTTATTTTATGGATGTCAAGTTACTTTGTCCAAAATCCTAGCTTGAAGTTTATATTATGTAAGGAATGCTTTACTATCAAGTTGACTTTGGTTCTTGACGTGTCAATTTCCCATACACAAACAAGTTAACGTATCATACTTTGGGGTAACTCCAAAAGGAAAAATGAATGTGTTACACGTTCGTTAAAATGAAAAATAGAAAATAAAAAATAAGTTAGAGGTGTTACACGTTGTTATTGCAATGGTCACATTTTTTTTAAGGATAAATTTATGGGAAGTTTCTAATTTCTTTTCTTTTTTTAAAATTTGTTTTTGAATTAAGGAGGCGTTTGATAAGAGTATTGCATTTGTATTGTGTTTAAACAAAATGTAATTTTTAATCTAAATACAAAAGTATTACATTCAAATACCAATTACATTTTAATTTAAATCCAATATAATCACTATTTATTATTTTATTTTTTCTATTACTTTTACTAAGTACATCATATATTCTTTTTCTCTCTATTTTTTCTATCTATTTTTATTAATTATATCATATATGATACAATTCAAATACTTTTTATCCAAACACATATTATATTCAATATATTACATTTAAATGTAATGCGAATGTAATGGTTATCTACGGCCCATAAATGTCCTATAAATGGTCTTATTTGATCTCAAAAAGTGTTTCATATATAAATAGTATATCTATTAACCTTTTTTTTTTTGGGATAATAAGTGATATAGCATAATTAGATAAGTGACTTTAAAATAATAGTAAAAATTGGTGGTGATTCAAATTTATAACGTATTATAAATAAAATATTTGTAGAAACCCAAAAATACCCTTGACTCCTTCTTCCTAGACCCTTTAACCACTGGCCAGAGGTTCGTCAAGATCGCAACTAGATCCTTTGAGATCCATTGACGGTGTCATCCATCTTCATCAAAGTTCCTTCTTTGACCAATCGTCGAAGATCGTGACTGTTGCAAACTCATCGGCATTGTCCATTGTGATCTTTTCAATCCCTTTCTTTGATGACTCTCTCTCTCTCTAACAACTCCTCCGGAGAAATAGATTCGCACTCGTGGTGGTCGTCATCCTAGGGCCGAAGCTGGAGAGTCATGATCGTTGGATGACAAAGGACGACAGTTCGTTTGTGGAAATCTCATGACGATCGCAATCTTGTCGTGATGCTGATGTCTTCCTCATCTCTGGTGTCACACCTCGCCGGTCGAGTACACAGATAAAGAGAAAAAGACAGAGAGTGAAGAGAGAAAATAAGAGAAAGGAACGGGTATAAAGGGAGTATACTAATTTTCTCGGGGTAAATAAATTTTATCCCTAGAAAAATAGTCAATGTGCTATTTGTTTTTTTCTATAAAGGCCAAACTTGCTACATATTAACATAAAAATATATGTTATATTGTATATTTTTCCTTTTTCCTTTTTCCTTTTTTTTGGGACAGAAACCGTCAAATTCGATGACAGTTACGGTCGATTATTATGTTATGTTATAGATTAAAAAATATTCTTATACTCTCGGTTTATTGGATGCCGTTGATTTTTTTTTTTTAATCTTTAAATTGGTTCTTGAATTTTTTTTTTCTATAATCGATTATTATAATTAGTTTCTCCGGAATTAGTCTCTGATTTATTATTTTTCGGTTTGTCTAAATCATATAATTTTTGAGTCAGGAGTCACAGCTCTAAGTAAATCAAAAGGGGAGAAGCAGCCGATCCACTGATAACAGAACCAAAACAATGAAAAAAATAAAAATATGAACTATTGGATCGGATAAGTCTAAAATTATTTAGATCTTCTAAACAATCCAGATCTGTCGTCTGGGAAATAACGATGCATTACGAATTACTTCATTTTTCATAATTATTTGCAAAGAAATATGGAATTACTTTTTGACAAAATCTCGGACATCATGTCGCTTTCAAGTGTATATATATTCATATATTTATATGAATGTACCTACCATATTGTCGTGTATGAGTTGGAAGCCAAATTGTAATGAAGCTTTTGGAACAATTCATTTTTGCTTGATAACTTGGGGAGAATTTGCTGGTAATTGAACTAAATCGTACTTTTATAACACAGAAAATTCTACGTTCGGGTATAAAAATATAAACATATGAATATATATTTGCTTTTAACTGCTATATTTGCCTCAAGTTTTGTAAGTTTTACGTACTCTTTTAAAGAATTTATTCTGTAATGATTTTGATTAGATCCAAAGTTTAAAAATTCTGCACCAACAGATCTCCAAATGTAAAGCTCTCAAAAATAATTATACCAACTTGCATCTGCACATGGGGGGTTGATGAACGAGGTGAAAATATAAGAGCCTCTTATAATAAGGTATTCAATTAGGGCGAAGTTACATAAGACCATTTTTAATCTATTTATGTATATCAATACTATATTTATTACAAAAATTATATGAAAAATAACATTCCTACTTTATGCTCCAACATATTATACTATTTTTAATGTTATTTTTACTTTTTATTATTATTAATGTGATTTGAAAGTTATAAAAACAAACTTTAGTATTTAAATAAATGAAAATAAAAATATTATATTAGTTATATGAAGTAATAATTAATAAGAATTAAAAGTAAAATTTGATATTGATTATACCTTGTGGCAAATTTATCACAATGTTTAGCATAAGACAAACTTGACATGAAAGATAGTATAAAATTGAAGAACATTTTTTTCATTCAAATGTTAAAATCTACCATTAGCATATTAATTTACATTAGAGATGCCCTAGACCATGAGATAAACGCCAGTAGTACAAAAATTTTTACAAATTTTCATTCATTCTCCACTTTTCTTTTTTAATTACAACATTTAGGTAATTTTTTTTCAAAAAAATTTTAAATTGTACTTTAATTTGGTATTAAGTACTTAGATTTTTATTTTAAATTATCTCAAGACACTAAACTTTAAAAAATACTATTGGACTTTATCACAACTTTATTCTTTTTTTTTAGGGAATAAAAATAAATGATATAAATAAATATATGGCTGTCAAAGATTTGGATTGTTCAACTTATGGTTTAATTTATTATCCCTATTTTTTTTTTTTTTTACCTTTATCGTTTTATCCACGTTATTGGAATAATGGACGTTTTTTAAAGTTAGATTAAATCAAAATCACATCAAAATATATATACAAAAACTACACAAAACCGACAATTTCTCAACTTTATTCTTTATTACAACTTATCTGCAGAATATGCAAGAGAATTTTTAAATTTATGTAGCTGTACATTTTTATTTTTGATGAAATTATATAGCAATACATTCTTTCACGTGTTTAGAAGTCTAGTATGTGCGTGCATCGAATATTTATTCCCTCCTTTGTTATTTAGAAACTTATAAATATGCTTTTGCTTTCATCTCCAACAAGATAGGAATATCACCGACAAAGTTTCAGCGTAATAATTTACTTTTATATCTTTCTCTCCCTTTACTTTGTTATTTTGAGCTGTATACAATCAATTTGGTTTGCCTTGAACAGAAGTTAGGACAGAACAAGTTGCTTTTTCTTCATTCTCGTTTTTCTTTTTGAAAAGCGACAAACGAATGCTCATTAATTTTTAACCAATATATACTCTATCCACCGGAGTAGGTTCATTAAAATTTTAAAAAAGTGATTACGTGACAACTTTATGTAACAGTTTTTTTCGGGTAAAGACTAATTAGCACATAGTCATACGACGTACCATATAAGTTACAACATCCTCTATCTTTTATTGTAATCTTTTTTACTTCCCCCTCTTATCAGCTATTTAGTTCATTAATAATAATAAAATATATTTTTTAATGTTTGTTTTCCCTCCTAAATAAACTGTTTAAGTAACTATTTGATAATAATAATAACCTCTTTAAATATTAATTCGAATTGAATGTTCATAAAAATATAGAATTTAAATAGTGTATTCAAATTAAACGTATATTTGAATAGTTTATATTATAAGCAAACATTATGAAAAAAACAGGTGTAATACGGATTTTTAGTTTGTAGAAATTTAGATTTGGATTTGAGTTAGTTGATATAAAATAATGAAGTATTCAAATAATTCTACTTCAATAGGAATGATCAAATAGATATTTGAGTCACACAATAATTATATATTAGAATATTCATCTAATCGTACCATAATATATATATATGTGAATATAATCTCGGTTAAAAATCATGCATGCAAGTTACTTGTACATGACCACGTGTTAAGATTCTCCAAGTTGATTGGAATTATTATTTATAAAATCTGTAATATATATATATATAGTGTGTGAGTGTGTGTGTGTAGTGTATGTTTCGAAGCTGAGTGTAAGTGTACTAGACTAGCAACTCTAGTATTAATGTGTTGAGAGATTAAGATTACGTTACAATAAGAATAATAATTAATCAATATGGTTTCTCCAATCCCATACAGCGTCAGAAAGCTATGGAAAGAATGGAACATCCGAGGAGTAATTCTGTTCAGCCTGGGACTACAGACGTTCCTGATCCTGGCTGCTCCCACGAGAAAGCGCAACTCCAGAAAGTTACTCATCTTCTTGCTCTGGGCGGCCTACCTGCTGGCCGACTGGGCCGCCAACTTCGCGGTCGGCCACATCTCCAGTCGGCAGAACGACAACTCCGACGCCGGCTCCGACGAGTTTCAAAACGATATCCTCCAGGCCTTTTGGGCGCCGTTTCTTCTCCTCCACCTCGGCGGACCCGACACCATCACCGCCTTTGCTCTTGAGGACAACGAGCTTTGGCTCAGGCACTTGTTGGGGCTCGTAATTCAGGTTTTTTTTTTTTTTTTAATTCCTTTTATATGAACGTGATACATCGGAATTTAACATGGATGTTTAGTGTACTAGTTTGGAATTGAATTTTTATACGGAGTTGATTGATTTTTTATAAACTAATTATAATTTTTGTTTACTTTCAATGATAAAAACTGAAATAAAATTTTTAACTCTAAACATTTAAACTAAACGGGACTTAGTGTTACATTTTTATTCTTATTTTTTTGTTCTAAAAAATTAATGTCTTCATAGCAGATCAAGTTTAACTGGCCAGTCTCGGAAGTTTACATAATATTGGTAAAGACAAGAAATAAAATGCTAACATTATTCGAGAGAGGGACTAAGTTCACAATTATTTATTATTTGTTTTCGTAAGAGAGACTAATGCATGGTTTTACCGTTGAGTAATGCTAAGTATCGACATTGCCTCCAAAACATTTGCTATTAATATAGGATAATTATGGTGGATGCTATAAAGCTGATATTTGTCACAATTAAGAACTCTTGTAAAGTGTCACAATGATGATCACATTACTTATGTTATACTTTAAATTAGCTCTCTCCCCCTTTCTCTCTGTATCTCAGCAGACACCTCTATTTGTTGCTAATTGGTGATTTAAATATTATTGGTATTTTAAATTAAATTAAATAATTATTATCATATGATGTCATCTTATGATATTTTTTGCAAACTTATCCAAATTTTACATTTAAAACTTATATTTGTTACCAATACATAAAGTGGGAGACACGCGCCACCTTTTTTTATATAAAAAAATATAGATTTTTCTTTACAAAAAATTTCACTATTTCAGCTGTATCGATGCTCTTGTATTCTCACTTAACAATTGAAATATATTTTTAAAATTTAAATTATCTAGAAATTATCTAGTAGGAACATTATCACTTTTCTTCCTAAATTTTATAAACATCCGGTTTTAAAATTTAAATCAGTCTCACTTTATCGTTTTCTTATAAAAATTATGTGTTAGAAAACAAAAAAAAAAAGAAGGTATTGATCTTACTTAGTCCATTATGTTAGAATTCTATGAAAAACAAACGGAAAGAGACCATTTGTCCATAATACCCATTTTTTGATCTGTTTTTAACAAAACTTCTACTGAAGAGATTAAATGCTACTTTAAAATTTAGGGATTGATCATATGAGTGTTTTTAAACATTAGCATACAAAATGAGAATGACTTAAAGTTAAGGAGAATAATCATTAGTTTTCTAAATTTAAGACATGTTTACTACGCATTAAAGGAGAAGGTCTATTAATTATGTGTTTACTTACAAAATAGAGAATAAAAATTATGTGTTTACTTACAAAATAGAGAATAAAATTTAGCCGGGATTATACAATAAAGGGAATGAAGAAGAGGAATGCTAATCCTTGCATCCCTTTGGTATTGATTCCTTGTCAAAGGAAATAAATACCAAATTTATTTTTATATCCTTAATAATATTAAATATGCTAATAATTTTTAGATTATATAAATGATATTTTAATAATTATATTAATAAAATTAACTAACTAAACACAAAAAAAGGAATGAAATTGTTTTCCTTCACCCCATGCAATAGTCAAGTAAACATTAAAAATGGAATCAATGATTCTCTTTCTTATTTATTTGTTTTACTTTTCAATCCCTTTAACTTTCTCGTTACATTCCTTGATGGTTTAATGAACATGTCCTAGAGTTATAACTTAAACTTAGTATCTTTTGATCGAACTAGTAACGCAATTACTAGTCGATTATGTCTGGTAAGCTTTTAATTAGTCAAAAAACCAGTGACATTTAGCATATATAACTTTTTTTTTCTTTATCGTACTCGATATTACAGGTTATGGCTACTGTTTACGTCTTCATCCAAACTGTCCCGGGAAACCGGCTCTGGATCCCGACGGTGATGATGTTCCTCGCAGGAATCATCAAGTACAGCGAGCGAACTCGCTCACTGTACTTAGCGAGCCTGAACAGTTTCCGCGAGTCTTTGCTCCCGAAAGCCGACCCTGGCCCCAGCTACGCCAAGCTCATGGAAGAATACTCCTCAAAGTTAGAGGCAAGGCTTCCGACCAAGATTCACATGACTCCGGAACCCGACAAGGAGGCCAAAGCCTTGATCAGCGAAGAAATCTTTGAAGGCAAACTGGACGAGATCGACGTCATCGTCCATGCCTATCACTTCTTCAACATCTTCAAGGGGCTTATAGTCGACTCAATATTCAGCTTCCGAGAACGCAACGAGAGCAGAAAGTTCTTTGACGTCCGAAATGCCATGGAAGCCTTTCAAGTTCTAGAAGTTGAGCTCAACTTCATCTACGAGGCTTTGTTTACTAAGGTTGTTGTTGTCCACACGGTTGTTGGGTACGTGTTCCGTTTCGCAGCTTTCGCTTCAGTTGTCGTCACGCTCGGCCTGTTTTTAGTCGCCGACAAAGACGGTTTCGAGAAGTTCGATATCGGAGTTACCTACACTCTGCTGTTCGGTGCCATTGTTCTGGATTTCATAGCTCTGTTTATGATCATCGTCTCGGATTGGACAGTCATCGGATTGCAAAAATGTATAAAGGAACGCTGGTGTTTAAAGACTCTGTTCAAATTTTTTCTCCGTTTGCAGAAACCGAACTGGTCTGGAACGAATGGAGGATTCATATCTTGCTGTTTTGATTTAAGCAGAAGGGTGCTATTTCGCAGGTGAGTGTACATGATTGAAGATAATAATTAGTATCATGAAACGGAAAAAAATAAAAATAAAAACAGGAATATTGATGTGTGAAGGATTTTATTATAAACGAGCAATATTAATAAGTTGGAAACATTCCACGTAGGCTATGAAGAAAAGGAAAAGCAAAATAATCTAGTGATAAGACATCGTCTAAACTTGTCACATATTATATGAGATTCATGCTAGAGTTAATATATGAAAATTTGATGATATATTGACAGTTTCTTTATTATTGTCAGTTCATAATTACACCTTCACCACTTATGAGTTTGTTCGACAGAGGTTTCTAAAAATAATTTTTGGCCTCCTGGATTTAAAATCTGTGCCTAAAAATGTTTTGATAATAAAGACTATGAAAAAGACTTATGAAAAAGCTTCATATCCAGAAAATATGACTTGTAAAAAAAACTCTTTTGAATATAATTTATAATTAAAATTATTTTGATATCGTAAAAAAATAAAAGTAACAATCATACAATGGATTTTGAAGTTTGAGATATTAGGGTGTGTTTGGTTTAACGTTATAATTTAATATAACTTGTAAATTAAGTTAAGTTAAATTAGTTTTTTTATTCTAATTTAGTTTAATTTGACTTATATTAGATATTTTAAAAGTAGAGATAATTTATATTAGAAATTATACTAAAATAATAAAATCATATATAAGAAATAATAAAAGTAAAACTAAACTAAAATCAATTTAGTCAATTTAATTTAACTTACAAATTAGATTAAGCTAGATTTTTACAACAATTTTAACTGAGAGACTGATTTCCATGGCAGGTGGTCCGAGTCGATTACTGGATACAATTTCATAACGTATTGCCTCAAAGATCGTTCAGAAGAGATACTTAAATATCGTGAAGATGACTCCAGCCTTGGATCTAAACTCACGAACAGAATAATATTCGTCTATAACAAGATCGTCAAGTATTTGAAAGTCGGAGTCGACAAAGTCATTGACTATCTGGGTGCCAGGAGCTTTGTGGACGAGTGGAACTACGCCAGGAGAACCCCAATGACCGGCAATCTATGGGAGTTCATCTTCGAGGAGCTGAAAGCGAAAGCAGAGGAAGCAGAGGACGCCGAGACCGCGAAGCGGATCTGCGAAGCCAGAGGCCTATACGTCCTGCAGGACATTAAGTGCCAAAATGGCAATGTCAACGAACTAACTCGCTACATCGAAGACGTGGTCTACGACGAGAGCCTTCTCTTATGGCACATCGCCACCGAACTCTGCTATCAGAAAGAAAAGGAAACCGAAACCAAGAAAACCGATGAAACCAAGAAAACCGATGAAACTGTTACTAATAATTGCCGAGAATTCAGCAAGGTACTGTCGGATTACATGATGTACCTCCTGGTCTTGCAGCCTACAATGATGTCGGCGGTGGCGGGGATCGGGCAGATAAGGTTCCGGGACACGAGCGCTGAGGCCAAGAAGTTCTTCATCCGGAAAGGGCTCAAAGATCAAAAGATAGCGTGTCAGAGCATTCTTGAGGTGAACACAGACGTTAAGCCTGTGACAGTGAAGGGAGATAGGAGCAAATCTGTGTTGTTTGACGCTTGTATACTGGCCAAAGAGCTTCAGAATTTTAAGGAAGAGAAGTGGAGGATATTGATAAAAGTTTGGGTGGAGATGTTGTCGTATGCAGCGAGTCATTGCAGGCCAGAGACGCATGCTCAGCAAGTGAGCAAAGGTGGGGAGCTCATCACTTTTGTCTGGCTGCTGATGGCTCATTTTGGGTTGGGAGAACAGTTTCAGATCAAAGAAGGCCACGCCAGAGCAAAACTCACTGTTAAAAAGTAGCCTTGAAAGGAATACTACCATCAGCGTCATGCTATGTCGTATGATTTTATTTTTGAACAATGATAGAGATATCAATCCTACATATTATTTTTTCATATAAAGATAATTATTAGGTTTATTTACTTTATTTGCAAGGGTTAATCTGATATTGTGTTATTTGGCACTTCTGTCTTTGATTATTTGTTTGAAAATCTACATAAACCCCTTTTTTTAATGTGTTTTCGCTAATAAATTTTGTCTTTGATTATTTGTTTGAAAATCTACATAAACCCCTTTTTTTAATGTATTTTCGCTAATCAATCGCAATAATGTGAAACTCCCCTAGATCTAGGGTATGTTTGGTGGACTCAAAATTTTAGGTTTAATTTTATTTTATTTTGAAAATTCAATAAAAATTATAACTAAGTGAACTAATTCAATAATAAAATATTAATTTATTTCAAACTCATTCCATAAATCAAACATATCCTTATTTTCTTTCTTCTTCTCTCCTTGTTTTGTAGCGGGTGTTTCTCAACTATAATCCTAAATTTGAATACCAACTGATAACAAACTATTATATTTTTATTAGTAAATATGATCATTTAAATATCTATAAATAACATTGATAATTAACATGTCATATAAATCAATACTAAAAATTAGTATTAAAATTAGTGTTTTTAACATTTTTTTTCAATCTATTTGTCTTTTATTTTTTGGTTGGTTTAAAGAGAAAATCCTATATATGAAACTAAATGATTCATGAAATTCACCGTGATAGTTAGCTTGTGGGTTTTTTTTTTTTTTTTTTTCTCTGTCTTGGTTTTCAAAATCTTCGATGAGCCTGCAGCAATGTGATTCCCAAGTAAATTAAGCTGCAGCACTTCCTAATCTCTCTGGGCTAGCTCGAAGATGGAAGGGAAGAGATTTGGTTAGAGAGTCTCATGTTTAATACTTCGACGTATTTATATATATATTTTAATAAATGTGGGTTATAGATCTCGTATGATTAAAAAAAAAAGCTGCAAGCACTTCCCAAATTTGATCCCTTTATTTATTTATTTATTTTTTACAGTAGGACATCTTATTATACATTATTGATAGAAATTGCTTATTAATAGTGAATTAATTCTTAATAATATAATATACATATAAGTGTCCAACTTAAAATACATTCTCTTTTTACCCTCCTAAAACTTAAAATTGCCGCACTATTGATACCTGAACTTATCAAGCGTTTGACGGTTAGTCTTGTGACAAAAAATAAAAAATAAAAATAGTGACAAAATAAAGCACGGATGGGAGATAATTTGGTACAATTAATGTTAGGTCGTTGATTAGGTAAATGAATTGAACTATATTCATGCTACCCAATTAATTTGACATATGAAACATTTGATATCTTTTCTTGTCGTAAAGGACTAATAGTGAAACATTTGATAAGTTCAAATAGTGTGACATTTTAAGTTTTGTATAACAAAATGAGGATTTTTTTCTTCTTTTGGGCTAATGGGAAGGAAAGAAAAGAAAATAAAAAGAAGAAAAAAAGTTTATTTACATAGATATCCAAATTAGAGATGTTAAATTGAAATATGTCCATTTTTTCTTTTATTTATATTAATGTCTAAAATAGTACTTATAATAACAACATAAATCTTTATAAAGAATTGAGAATAATATATAAAGAAATTATAAAAAAGGACACTCAAAAAATAGAAATAAAAAGCATTATAAAAATATTTTAAAGTTGGTTTGATTGTATTGGTATTTTGGTTTTATATAAAAGAAAATTTTTTCTTTTTTGAATATATAATGATATAATAAATAGGTATCATATTTTATATAAAAGGTAATTTATTTTATTTATTTGGTTTATTATAAAGAATGTATGATATGATTTCATAAAGAATTAGTTTTTCTCTTAAAGGTGTCGTTGATTTCAAAAAATTACGAAATGAAGTTGATGATACCTTTAAAGTGTATAGATCCTTTTTTTTTTTTTTTGGATTTTTAGTGGTCAACATAAATATTAAAGTTTTTCATAAAGAATTAGTAGGTTTTCTATAAAAAGTGTGAGTCAATATTAATAGTAACTGAATTTTGTTGATGTGCGATTTTCGGTTGTCGGCATAAATAATAAGTTTTTTTATAAAAAAAATTCTAATTTTTTAATAAAAAACTTTAATACTTTATGTTCGTGTAATTTTTTTCTATTTTAATTTTTTTATTAATCTCTATTATAAATAATTATTATGATATGTTTATATTTTGATCTGAGGCATTATCTTTATAGTAATTATATTATATTTATCATAACTCTATTGATGTTATTAAGATTAATATCATAAAGCGTTTAAGTTTATGTTTATGTTTAAGATAAAAATTAAAATAGATTTGATTTTATTAAAAGTAATGATAAGTTGTTCCAAAAAAAATATTATAGTAAACAAAAGACAAAAAAAGGAAAAAAAATCTAAATAAAAGAGAAATAATAGCAATTATGATAATAGTAAAATAAGTACTATAGATATTTATCTTTTTAAAATAGACATTTGCGTAACAATATTTAAAAATAGACATATTTTAAACAAGATCTTAAAAATAGATTTTTTGTATAATTGTTTCAAAAGAAAGATGTAACGACCTATCTGCATAGGTCATTATTTAACTACTAATACTAAATCTTAATATATAATACCTTGTAAGTACTATACTTAGAATAATTTTTTTGATACTTATATCGATATTAGAAGACATATATATATATACATACATATATATATCTAGTTTTAAAATATGATAATTATACTTTGAAATAATTTTATGGAATAATTGCGTAGTAGTATCTCACACCACTATCACTTGCTCATATCTCCGTCTGAAATTGCCCTCTAAGCATTATGCTGTAGACTGCTTTCTTATAGTATAAATATAACCAATGTGCTTTCACTCAGTAACTACAAGCATATATCTCGTAGTGCACGTACAACATATATGGTTGCATGATCTAATTATATTCTCTTATGAAATTAAAAGATGATCTAATTATACTCAATTATATATGCCTTATTTTCCATTATGAACTTATTTCTTTATTTAACTTGCTTGTCTATGAGGCCCTTATGTGTACATACCGGGTACGTATAATCAATGGGAGATTAGGGTTTACAAGGTCCCTATCAACACCAAGATTATAAACTGAACTTATCCAGAATATAATATAACATAATCTTTTACTATCCAAAGAAAGGTTGGTACGACACTTTACTTGTCACAAAATTGCCTTAGCCTTTATTTAACTGAATATGAGTATGTTTAATACTTTAACATAAACATCTTATTTGAAGCGTTAGGCTAAGACTTGAGTTCTTTAATTATGTACATTTTAATCATGATATAATTAGTATGACATGAAATAACATAAATTATAAAACATAACAAATGTCATGCATGGCGTGCTATATGCATAACTATAGTATATATGTGATTATGGCATGACATGGTGTAGTAATCATATCATACATATATACAAAACATAATTAACATGACATATGCCTAATACTTGATTTGAAAATAATACTCTATGGATATAAACTTATCCAAATTCTTTTAATAAAAGGAAATTGGAACTTGATTTAAACTATTTTCTTAGTAAGTATGGTTTTGTGGTTATTGTATTTCTGAATCTTTAAATAATTTTTCTAATTATTTCAACAAAGATTGGATTAGAAAATCTAATTTCATTTTCTAAACTTTATATGAAAATTATAAATTTGATACTTTACTTTTAAAATTCTATATTTTCTAATTACATCAAACTTCACTTTAAAAATACATTTTAAATCCCCTTCTTCTTAAAAAAAAAAAAAAAAAACTTTTTTTTCCTAGACATGGGTGCTATAGTCCTAGCCATAAGAACTGTAACACCCATTCTTGGGTGCCTGGCCCCAAGACTGGGTCTGTTATGGCTCCAAAAATCTCTTGTTTTCGTTAAACTTTGAAAATTGTATCTTTAAAATTGTCGAGAATTTGATAAAAATTTATTTATAGAAAATGTTCATCTACATGTTATCTAAATTTTTCATATTTATAAAAAAATCTAATTTTTCATGTTATCTAAGATCTTCATTTTTTTTCATAATTCCAAAACTCGATAGTTTTAGTCAATTTTAACTAGTTCACCCATCTAATTTTATTATTTTCTTTCTAAAAATTTTGAAATACACTTTCTAATATTTACTACTCAATTCAAAAATTTTTCTATATATATGTTCATCAACATATTCATAACATGGATATAATTGTATGTGGAGAAGCATGAAACAGGGTTGCACTGCTAACTTGACGATGGAGGCTGAATATATAACTGCGACCAAGACATCTAAAGAATTAGTTTGACTCCACAAAAAGACCAAGCACATCGATCGGAAGTACTATATAATTAGAGAATACGTGGAGGATAGACTAGTAAATGTATGTAAAATCACATCCAAAGACAACATTACCAATCACTTTACTAAGACTTTGGTGACTAAGGGTTCGTTTGGTGAACGCATTGCATTTGCATTGCGTTTGAATGCAATGTATTGAATGCAATGTGTATTTGGAGGAAATGCATTAGTATTGCATTTGAATGCAATGTGTGTTTGGGGAAAAAGTATTTGAATTGTATTTTAATAATAAATATGTAATGTGATGGGTAAAAGTAGAGAGAAAAAAAAGAGGGAGAGAGAATATATGATGTAATTAATAAAAGTAATAGAAAAAGTGAAATAATAAATAGTGATTGTGTTTGATTTAAAATGTGATGTGATTGGTATTTGAATGAAATGTTTTTGTATTTGGGGGAAAATTGCATTGTATTTAAATGCAATGCTAAAAAAATTTGTGTCCCAAACACTAGCTAAATGCTTTGAAAGGCACGTAGAGGCGATAGGGATGTGTAACATGACAAATTACTAACTTAGGACAAATAGGAGATTGTTAAGAATACTCTAGGGAAAGACATTTTTAATTTATTTTATTTATTTTAAACTGATTAATAATATATTAGAAGTTATTTATTATATTGCTAATATCTTCATCCTATTTATATGTTAAAGTAATTGTAGATATATATGGCTCTTGACTACTTGATGTTAAACTGTTAAAATATTGTATACAATGACTTTTTTTATATATAAAGACAACATTTTAAAGTAAGTAATTTAAATCTATAGTCCGTAGTCTATGGGGTTAGAGTGAGCATTTAACTCATGTTAAGATTATTAGGTTTTCTAAAGCCAATCGGGGAGATGGTTTGTCTTGATTATTTAAAGTAAGTTTGACTCTCGAATAGAGACATAGATATATTACTTGGTGGTGACATATTAGATTGGGATCAAAGTGTAATTAACCTACATTGTCTACTTAAGTGAATTAATTCACTTTCAATATTCATTATGTAATAACTTTAATCATGAGTAAGTAAATGACTTTATGTGTATAACTTGTGTATTTTAATATACCAAAGGCTAAAGTGTTCTCAAAGTAGTAAGTTTATAAATCGGTTCATTAGGTACGTGATTTGTATATGATCGAGGGTTTGCTTATAAATATAAAATCATAACTCTAATAAAGAGTAAAGGTTTTCCTCTTAATAGCATTATATTAGATCTGAAAATGGACAACGTCTTAAGTCATTTACTTTACAAATGATTTCTTATTTACGTATGGTGAATAATTATTTTCTTAATCAGGTGTATAATGGATCTTTAAGATAGTGTGGTCAAAAGGTTGAACGGATTTTGACTTAAGATTGATCGTTGATATTACATGAGGGTGTTACATATATGATAAAGTCATTGAATGATAGCTATTCACTGGCTTACGAAATTTGATATAAAATTGTAAGTGCAGTTTCAGGTTTATTGTAATATGACTTTGAAATTAATAATTGTGTAATGAGTTTATTCAGTATAAAATAATGTTACATAGATTATTGAAACCTATATTATATATGTCCAATCGATCCCTTTACTAGTTTTGCATATTTCCTTAACAGAAGGTAATTGATTAGGGTAATCTTTGTAACTTATATTCTTGCACTTAGTAAAGAGAAAAAAATCTGAGTCACATTCCTTGGTGTAGGCATTTTTTTTCTAACAAGGGTAAAATGAGAATTTTGTTTTATTTAATTAATGCGATAAATGTTTAATTTGTATAAATATTTATTTACAAGATAAGATTTAAAATTTAAATTAATTGTATTTGTCTTTTGAAGAGAAATATGGATTGATTTAAATTTTGAATAGATATGGATAAATTGATTATTTGAATAATTAATTTAAATATCCAGAGAATATTATTTAAATATTTTAATTTAAAAAATTATTCTAATTGAATTTAAATTGAACAAAATCTCGTTCTTTTATGCATCAAAATTGGCGCCAATTGTAAGGATAAGTGAAGAAAAGATTTTCTCCTATTTTGATTTTATTTTGGATGATTATTACATAATTGTTTAATTCAAAAAAAGTTATCATGATTTTATTTTGATTTTAAACTGGAGCTGTGAAACATTATCCATGAAGATAAAATCATAAAATTTGTAGAGATTGAAATTTGAATCAAATTTTGAATCTCCCCAGCCTTGATAGACATTCTTTTAAGGGGCTTTTCCTTAAGGAAGAAATCACCAATTTACAAGGGAGGAGAGAGAAAAATCTTTTCTAGTTTTTTAGTTCAAATTTAAAAACCACCTAGTGCATTCACTATTAATAGAACCCTTGGGGCTCTTATTCTTCTAAAAACTCTTAAGTAAGTAAATTTATAATTATAACTCTCATTCATAATAAGAAATTCTCAGAAATCTAGATTGTTAGAAAAAGACAAACTGTGTGAATACCGATCGAGGAACCAAGTTCCTACACACTCCACCATCCAAGAATTAGAGAATAGTAAAAAAAGTTAGTTGGTTAAAGTTTTCTCAGTCATATCCCTCAATGTTCTTGGTGATTTTCTCTAAGGTATATAGATTGTTTGGTGATTTATTATCTATAACAACACAAGTTAGTACAATCTTCGAAAAATTTTTAAAATTTCACTGTACACATTTTTAGTTTTTCCTTTAAATAGAAGGTTTAACGGTGTAAATTTCTACTTGAATTAAAGACTTGGCCTCCAAGTATCTCTAGTGATAAAGTGTATCAGTAAAATTTTTATATGTTATTCAAGCTTATTCTCTAGATTCCCATACTACTAAAAAGTAGTCTTTTTAGATTTATTTGCTAATAAGTAGACACTATAAATCATATACTATATAGAGCCTTGATGTCTAAGTTTTAGTATTGCATTTGACGTGTAGTAAAAATCCTATCTGCTAATTCTCTTTTATCATACTACTTAGGTTGTTGGATCAGAGTATTGATGATTTGGCATCTTCTATAACTTTTTCAATTGGTCACAATTACTTATTATTTTTAAATAAAGTAACGTGGTTTTATACTAAGTGACAAACTATTATATTGTCACATCATACTTATATCATATAATATTTTCTACGGTAAAGTTATTTTATTTTTACAACTTTATTTCATGTAATATTAAATTGTCATATCATAAAATCATATTGCAATCGTATCATATTCTACTTTATTTAGTCACTTTATATAATAATTTTGTAACTATTTTTTGTGACATTTTTAATTTGTTTGTCGTATCATCAAAACATATTATTCATAACATTAGATTAAAACATAGCCTAAACTTGTACTTATAGAAGAAATTTTTTGTGAATTTGCACTATTAATTCACAAAATTCCTTAATTTTTGGTTATCACATAGCAAATAAAAGACGGTACCTAATTCAGTTTCTTTTTATCCTTTCTCCTTTTCTCTTCCTCCTCTTTTTTTCTTTTTCTTTTATTTTTTTAATGCATTCCTTTGCTTGAATGCCAATGCGAGCATACTTGCATTTGAATTTTCCACTTTTGTACTTAAATGCCAAAGCAAAAATAACTTAATAAGCATCTAGGTAATGCTTTCTCCTTCTGTTTTCCTTTTGGCTTTTTCTTTTTTTCTTTTTCTTTTTTCAGATTAAAGTAGATTAAATAAAAAGGTTTTTGAATAATAGAAATTCAAATATTTGATTACTATGTCAATGCTTCCGTACGTTCTTCTGCTACCAATAGAATCCATGGATTTCGGACTACTATTAAACTTTAGATCATAACCTAGGTAATTTCTTTTATTCTTTTAGTACCCGTCATGTTCATTCATAATAATAAATTGTAATTAATTAAACCAGAGGCTAATAATATTGTCTGAGTACCATAATAGCTAATAAAAAACTGGTCTGATAATATATAAAATACGTAAATTAGACACACTTTCTATTAATTAGAGTACTCCTTAATATTTTTTCTTATTTCACGCTTCGTGTTAAACATAAACAAAACGTATTATACTATTGGAGAGATTTGACAACTTGATAGTGTGATTTTTTTTTTAAACATGATGTATTATACGATTTAATTACTCGATAAATAAGTTTAATGCATGTGTAATATTAGCAGAGTAGCATGCATGAATCACATGGAATCTTAACAATGACGTTATTGTACTTTTCCTTGGAGTCTTCATGTTTATTGAATCTTTGAACAGTGAAAAATACTTTGCCTATACCTTCTATTTTTCCTTTTTGTGATACTCTGAAATTGTTTTTTAAGTTTGTCATGCAAAATTACAAAAGCATATAATAGTACGTGGGCGAGTAGTAAATGATTAAGGATGTTATATATAATGTTCCGAAAGGACGGGAAAAAGCAAAGGAAAGAAAAGAACAAGAAGTAAAAGCATAAGATATGTTCTTTCAGGACAGATTTTTCTTGAAAAATAAAGAATGATAAGATCAGTTATATTGAGGACAGGCTAGACTTTGAGAAGAAGAGTTGAATGGATATTTCTATATCACGTAGACTGAAAAAGTATTTTATCAATCGAGTCATTACTTGTAGCTTAGGTAAAGAATTTATCCAAATAATTATTTGTAGTTTAAGTACTATATTATGTTTGCAACTGGTGTAATCTAACAATTATATATAAGATTCTATCATAAACTGTAAAGTTCAAATATCATTCCTTTGTTTAAAAAAAAACTATATTGATATAGTTTGTTTATACAAAGAAAATATTGAAGTCCAATAATAAATTCTTAAATAAAAAAAGAAGAAGGAATTAGAAGTTGATTTGTGTAGTTCATTTATATTTCAAAATTTTGATGTGCGTATTGCAGTTCTAATTTAAAATTAAGAACTTTTTACGGATTTAAAAACTTAGAGGATTTAAAAATTTAGAGATAAGAGAATTTGAACTTAATATGTAAATAAGTTAAACTGAACTTGTAAACAAACAAGTAGAATTTTTATAGTAACCAATGCATAATCCCTTTTTCAGGGAAAAAAGAAAAGAAAAAAGTATTTTATTAACCCTACTAATGTTAGCAAACCATGAATAGTAATTAAGTTGTCTCTCAACTATGCACAAAGGGACAAAAGTCGTGCAACATGGAGAAGCGAAGAAAAAAAAAAAAAGTAGTTTTATCGCTGATGAAATTTATACATCAGCATAAATCATGATCAAATGGATAATTTATGCTAGACTAAATAATAAAGTAGTCCCAAACTTTACTTTTTTTTTTTTTTTGCAATCAAGATTCCCTGAATTTAGAATTGTTTACACGTTCAATATGTTTTGCCCGTGTCTATTAATATTTGTATGGTTTTTTTGCATGTCATTTGAATGTGATAGACCAATAAGGGCATTAATGATTATTTTTACTTAATTTCAATACAATCTCTTTTAAAATTTTGATTCAAGTTTTAGTTGTATTAAATTATGTTTTTTCCAAAAGAACTTGTATTGAAATAAGTAAAAATAACCAAAGACTGACCAGTAATGCCCTTCTTGGGAAGCTGTCACATGCAAGATATGTGCAAAAACATTATCCTAGTTTTAATGTATGTGAACAATAAAGATTGATTGTGCCAAACAAAACCATATGTTTAGGGGTTTAATCGTCAAAAGTTAATGGCCTAAATTACAAAATTCAGAAAATTAGGTGTAAATGTTAAGAAAAGTCATAAAAAACGCATGTTGCTTTAGTTTTTTTTTTTTATTCAAATCTTTTCTTTAGACTTCCACGCGGATAGTTTTGTGTACAAATATGAGAATAATAGGGTAGATGGAATAAATTTAGATCGACACAGCATATTGTTACCTTTTGGCTTTACTTCAATGCTAAATGCTAAGGAATGAAACTCGAACAGTGATTCGAAAAAGAGAAGATGCTTTGATCTCGTAATCACGTAATCAGGAGTACAGAGTACAAAAGAAATAATTTACCTTATATATTCTCCCAAAGTTATTAGAAAAATTAGGACCTTAATTTAGTGCTTTATATTAAATACCAATATTATTATCAAAGTAGTTGAAAACTTGTAGCTCACTCTGGGAAGGCTAAAGACTATATATATGTACGTGAGGAGACTGAAAGGAAGTGCATAACAATTAATAGACGACACTCAAATTGATATCTTCAGATAGTTTCCTTAATTAAGTCAGAAACGTTCAGAATGTCATCGTCCAATTCAACGCCGCCATCTGGGGCGCCTAATTCCGCTCCAACACCGCAGCCTAAGGTACCCAATACTACTCCAGCACCATCATATGGTGCATCCAGTGTTGATCCAGCACCATTGCCTGATGTACCCAATACTCCAACACCATCTTCCGGGATAGTGAGTGTTGATTCAGCACCGCTACCAGCGGTACTACAAACTACTCTAACTCCTACACCCGGCGCACTGAGTGTTGATCCAGCATCACTGCCTGATGTACCCAATATTACAACACCGACGTCTGAGGCAGTGAATGTTGATCCAGCAGCACCACTTGAGGTACCCAAAACTACTCCAACTCTATCACCTGACGCACTCAATGTTCATCCGGCATCACTTACTGGGGCACCCACTACCACAACACCACCGAGTGTTGATCCAGCAGCACCACTTGAGGCACCCAAAACTACTCCAACTCTAACATCCGGCGCACTCAGCGTTGATCCAGCATCACTGCCTGATGTACCCAATATTAAAGCACCACCGTCCGAGGCAACGAATGTTGATCAAGCAGCACCACCTGAGGGACCGAAAACTACTCCAACTCCACCATCTGGCGCACTCAATGATGATGCAGCATCACTTACTGAGGAACCCAATACCACAACACTACCGAGTGTTGATCCGGCAGCATCACTTGATGCACCCAAAACTACTCCAACTCCATCATCTGACGCACCCAGTGTCGATCCAGCACCACCTCCTAATGAGGTACCTAATACAACTCCAACACCACCATCAGCTCGGGCACCTAGTTCTAGTCCAACACCACCATCTGGGGCACTTAAGTCCACAACACAGCCGGCTGAGGCATCTAGCTCCGATCCAACACCATCACCTGTAGCAGCTGACACTACTCAAAAAGAACCACCACTACCACCCGAGGTACCTACCACTACTCCAACATCAACACCAGCTGGAGCTTCTCCAACACCATCAGCTGTGGCACCCAGTGGTCCAACACCACCGCCTGGCACAACTAAAATTACTCAAGAGCCACCAGCTGGAACCACTCCAACAACAGGTTTTAACACTACTAAGGATACACTTTTTTTTTTTTTCCTCTATATCTGTTCTTGTTCGTCAATAAAGAATTGTTTTCAAATATTTCTAGACTAGTAGTTTTGCATCATATGTTCTATAATTATATGGCATGCCTATTTTGAACTGGGTAGAATTAGAATTTTGTAAACCACATTTAGCAAATTTCTCAATCCTTTTCCAAAGAAGGAATTACTTTTGATTGCATCAAATATTTAAACCATGTGTATGATGTACAAAATTAAGGATATGTATTTTTTACTAATTGATAAATGTTAATATGTATTTTTTTACAGATTGATTATGGTTAATCACTAATTAATGATCATTTTTTTAAATAAAAAATTTTGGCCACTTATTTAAGTGTTTAAAAACTATCTATTTGTCTAATTTTTCCTCTCAATTTTCTTGTCTAACAAGCTAATCGAACCTGCTCATGTACACTCTTTAAATATTGATTTTGAAACCTAAACATTCTAATTTTGATTGTTAATTAGGATAGAAAATTCCTTTTCTATATAAATAAAAACAATATTGATCTATATATATATTTATATATATATATATATACATCCATGTATTCCAACATAAAAAACTTAAGTCATTCTGTTCTTTTCTAAAAAATCAATAAAAATATTAATTAATTTTTCAAAAGTAAAATAGCTTCAATCCAAAATTTTCAACTCTAACATATACATCAAACGTGTTGTTAGTCTGTAACATTGGTTTTTTTCTTTTTTTCACTTCACAATTTGTATACTTATCACTACAATTGATAGACTTTTTTTTTTACCATAAAAGGACAGATGTCCTGAAAGAGAATTTCACGGGGTGTCTATTAGTATATATGTACTAGAAGTACTTTAATTTTTCCTTTATATACGTAAAAAGTATTTTTTTGTCGGATGAAACGAAATATTTTTTTGACTGATTTAGTATTACTTGGTTCCATGTGTCCATGAATTTTAAGGTATTATAAGAATATTATATCTTGTATTTTAAATTGTCTAACATCAATTTATATCTTGAAACTTTTTAAAATTTAAATTCTTGCTAAATGCTTCCACTTCATTAAAGGTTTATTTGACTAGCAAAACCCCAAATTAAAAAAATATATATATTTGACTAACAAAAAGACTTGAATATCCTATACAATTTGCCGTGAACTAAATTTTTTTTTAAAATTAAAATTGACCCTTCACCAAGAAAAAGTATGAATTAAGGATAAATGTTTTACCGTCCAGAGACGGCCTTGCCGATTTGAGATTAAGACATATAATTTTTTTTTTATATTCATGAAATTATTAATTGATCAACTTGCTATTTTATGTAATTATATGGGTAATATATTATCGAAAATTTTATAATAAACAATAATTAAGAACCGGAAATTTTATGCATAATGTTCAAGGGATTTTTTTTTTTTTTTACACAATTATGTTGTTAGTGTACTTAAACGTTATAAGCCAAACATAGCACTACTACTCAACATATACGGCCCCCGTACTAGAAACTTTACCTATAATTCTGAGTATGACAAAAAAGAAAAAGAGAAAAACCTAAATAAAAACAAGACCACTCCAGAACTTTTATATTGTAATAGTTATTGACAAATATTATGTATATCTATATATATATATGTGTGTGTGTGTGTGTCAATGTGCATCATTACTATGCACTTAAAATTCTCGTCCAAAACCGTTTTGGACAAAAATGTTTTATATTTTCTTTTTGGTCTTCCCTTCTTTTTTTTTTTTGGGCTAATTTTTTATTTTTATTTTTCATTCTCGTCCTTTTTTTTATTTTTTGGTCCTTCAGTTTTCTTTTTTTTTTTTTTTTTCCTTTTAACCGTTCTTTTTTCATTTTTTCACTTTCTTTTATTTTTTTTCCTTCTCTTTTTTTATTTTTTTATTTTCAGGTCCGTTGTTGTTTTTTTTCCTTTTATGTATGTTTCTCTTAAATTTTGTCTTTATTTAGATAAATTTTTCAAATACGTCCTACGTGTACAATGCAATATATATATATATACATGTATGTATGTATCTTGATTCTAACATGAGTTTTTTTTTTTTTTTTTTCTAAGGGCAACGAGCTGAGTTCAAACTAAAAGAGCTGAAAAAAAAGGTGTTGGATGCTTTGAATAGTCGAGACCCAGAAACAGCAACAATTATTCTCCATGGTGAAACCGGAGTGGGGAAAACATGGTTGGCCAGAGAGATATTCAAGGAGATATCCAAACGCATACTTGAAGGTGGAAAAGAGAGCCCATTTGGTGCCACTCTTTGGCTCTCTCTCAACAAAAAATATCATCATCATCATCATCATGGCACTGAATCTGATCAAACTAGTACCACGACTAGTACCAGGTGGTCCGATCAGTTGATTGTTGAGGACATTGCACGTCAGTTACGTGTACTTCCCCGTACTGAAGGCGGTTTCGAAGATGATGATGATGATGATGATCAGGACACCCAGAACAATAGACCTGAAGATCAACAAAATCTTCAACAATATCAGAAGAAACAGGATCAGAAGGAACCTGCAAAGGTTGTTCGAAACATCGTCAACGAGAAGCTCCAATCGGTGATGGATTTAGAAATGCCAGTTCTTCTAGCTCTGGATGATGTTCCTGAGAATATAGACTTAAAAAAAGAAATCATCACCAAATTGGAATCGCTGACGACTCTGAGTAATAAGGACTTGTTGAAGGTTGTCATCACTACAAAAAGAAGTACTAATTCTGGTTTAGGGACGTTCGAGGTTGAGCCATTGAAACGAGAAGAGTTTACGACGCTGTTGAAGGTAAGTGCGGAGCCAGAAGATTCAAATCGGGCGGAGAAGTTTAATGACGTTATCCTCAGAAACTCCGGGGGAGTCGTGTCGGTGCCTGCCGCGGTGGCTGTTTTACTGGGAAAAGCCTTGAAGCACAATTTTGGAAGGGGTGGTGCTGATTATGATGATCAAGGTCGGTATTCTTGGCATGAGGAGAAATTTCTGAAAGAAGCAGAGAGAAACAAGGGGTTAGCGGACAAGTTGAGGTCGATGTTGATTCGATACGCGCTTGACACGCTGCCAAGTGACGACCCGGTCATGATCAAGTGTTGCTGGCACAGCAGGAAGTTTTTTGAGCTCATCGAGAATGCCAGCGTCCACTACAACGAGCTGATTTCTCACTGGATCATGGAGGGATACTTGGATGAGTTTAAGTACTCCGGCAGCATCGAGGAGGCTTACAAGAAGGGGTATCTCATTTTCGAGGAGCTTCGGAAGCGAGGCCTGCTTAAAGTAGACGACGAAGACTTCATTGCCATGGAAGGACTCACTCTGAAGGTTCTGGATCGCCGCCGCGAGGGGTTTGACGAGACGGCAATGCTGGGATTGCCCGATGTGTTCCAAGGAGATGAAGAGTGGCAGGGTCTTGGGAAAATCGCGGTGGCGGATGGTATGATAAAATCAGTTGGCGAGAACAAAAAGTGGAAGCTTGTCTCAACGCTGATGATGGATGGAAGTCGGCTCTGTAGGGAAGTCCCCAGCACCTTCTTCAAGCCTATGAAGGAACTCCGAGTCCTTGTTCTCTTAAATCCAACACTAAAATCTTTGGACTTCATTGGAGGAGGAGGAGAAGGAGATCAAGGAAAGGGAGCCTCTCAACTATCCAAGCTCGAGTTACTAGTGCTCCGAGGCTGCGACGTGTTGGAGAACGTTGATTCGATCAAAAATCTTGAATCATTGATCGTTCTAGAAATCTCTGGCGCCAAGTCATTGAAGACATTACCATACGATCTATTTGAGAAGATGGCTCAGCTTCGCAGCCTCAACCTCTCCGGAACACAGGTCAAGTCTCTTCCATCTTCCTTCAATAACTTGACTAAACTTCGTTGGCTTATCCTCAGAGGCTGCTCTAACTTGGAAGGAATGCCGAGTTTGAAAGCTTTCGAGGATCTTCGAGTACTTGACATGTATGGTGCTTGTTCTTTGACAAAGTTTAAAGACAAATTATTCGGAAAACTTGTTAAACTTAGAGCGCTAGACTTTTCCCAGGCCAAGATTGCACCTTTACCATTTGTGCGCACTTTAGATGGCCTTACTAGGCTCACACTAAAAGGTTGCACTGAAATAACTAGGCTTCCCCACTTGAACAAATTAACTGATCTCCAAATTCTTGAACTTCCTGGTGCTAAAAAGTTGAAGGAGTTTTATTCTCCATTCTTAGAAAACAAAGCCCTTCGAGTACTCGACCTGTCCGAAACCGGCCTCTGTCACTTACCTTCAACTATTAGCAACCTGACTAACCTTGAGGTGCTTAACCTTTCCCGTATGTCGTCTCTGGAAGATTTCGAGGGTGTTAGCTTTAGTGAATTGACATGCCTTGAGTGTCTCAACTTGTCAAACATCAATGTCAAGAGTCTTCCATCCCTTTCTGGTCTCAAAAGCCTTCGCCAGCTCTTTCTCAGTGATTGTCAGCACTTGGAGGCCCTCCCGGAAATTGAAGGACTAACAAGCGTTGAGATACTCAATCTCTCGCGAGCTGGTGAGTTGAAAAATGTATCAGATAAGGAGTGGAAGTTTCCGAAGCTTCGCCAACTTCTGTTACCAGATTGTAAGAAGCTCGAGAAGCTGCCAATCCTCAGTGATCTCCACAAGCTCGAAGAGCTAAACCTCTCCGGTTGTGAAGCTCTTAAAGAACTTGAAAAGAAAACTTTTGAAGGAATGAGTGCTCTTGAGGTACTTGATCTCTCTACAACTAAGGTTCAGAGCCTGCCATATCCCCTTCCTTCACCAAAACTCCGCCGACTTCTACTAGAAAACTGCACCGAGTTGGGAGGAATTCCACCTTTAGATTCACTGTCAAAACTTGAAGAGCTCAGCTTGTGTGGTGCAAAGTCCCTTGAAAATTCGAAATTTAAGATTGAAAATGTGTCACTTCAGTCACTCAATCTTTCTGGAACCTCAAGGACTTTGTCCTCAGACTTCACCAAATGTACCAACCTAAAGAAACTCTCATTAGGAGGATGTCTTTTCTTGAACCAAAGGCCACAATTGAAGAACCTCATTATGCTCGAGGCTTTGGATCTTTCATGTACTTCAATCAAGCAACAATCTTCCAAGAACCATAATTCGAAAAAAGTCTTGAGCCTGGAAGAACTGTCGGAAGATCTGAAAAGTCTTACGAAGTTAACCAGTCTTGATCTTCGGAAGCTTGAAGTCAAGGAATTCCCATATTGGATCTCAGGCCTCGTTCATTTGAAGAGCCTTTTTCTTCCTGATTTGGCGGGCATTCAACGAGTAGACTGGGGACAGATAAAGCGCTTACCAGAGGAGATAAATTGGGATAAATGTGGTATCTTCGAGAAAGCTTCAATTCACTTGGCCAGTACTAGGCCATCAATCTCAATCAAAACCACAAAGGTTCTCCAGTCACTGAAGAAACATTCCGAGATATGGGAAAAGTGCTTCAGAAATTTTCGCATTTATGTCTGCCCTTCTGCGGACGGTTCCAAAGACGAAGACATCTATCGTCTCAGAGACGAAAGCTTCTACGCAGAAATCTATTTCAAGACTATTTGTTGTCCTGAAAGCTGCAAGAGGTTTTTGGAGATCCGCGGATTTAAGAGTCGTCCAGAAGGCCTTGAGGACGCTCTCGATGGAGTCGACTGCATGTCTTTCATTGAAGATGAATTCATAACAAGTTTGTCAGATCTTGGATTTGCTAGCATGGAGGCCATGACAGGCTTGTGGCTGGAGAGATGTGCCAAGACAGAGTTCATATTTTCAGAAAAGCCGGTTCTGAAATTGGGTGAAAATTTCGGCATTTTGTGGGCTTCAAACCTTCCTCTTTTGGAGAGTTTGTACAAGGGGAATGTGCAAGAGCAGAGCTTCAAGAATCTTACAGAGATGTATCTTGACTGTTGCCCAAAGCTTGAGTATGTTTTCTCTCCATCCCATCTGCCGGAGAAGCTTGAGAAGCTCCAAGTCAAGTTCTGTGACAAGTTGGAGACTTTGCTCAAAAGCGAACCGTCACCGGATCAGCGAGTACTGCCGAACCTAAGGGAGCTTCATCTGCTGGAACTCCCCAAGCTGACCGCTGTGGGGATCAACTTAACATCTCTAAAATATGCTAAAGTCAAAGGTTGCCCCAGGCTGGAGCGGGAGAAGTTCATACATGGCCTTGGGCTGCAAAACAAAGAAGTCGAAGTTACGAATGTCGAAGAGAATTGGGAAAGAGGTACTACCAAGGAAACCAAGAAGAAGTTCAGGGCGTGAAGAAGGAGCAAGTGCTGAAGAGAAAGTGTGTGTGAACTGGTTCGATATAGAGTCTGTTGTGTTTAAACTAAGCCAAGTGATTTGTGTGTGAAAATAAACAGAGAAGACTACTGTCTCTGAGTGAGTGTTCGGTCAAGTGCTGTTGTGTGAGGATTTTAAGGTTTCTGGTTGTATTACTATGTCATGGAATTGTGTTTGTGGTTTACTCAGATAAATTTAATTGTGTGAGCTCTCTATATGTATAGTTTGAGTTTTTAATTTTTAATTTTTTTTTTTAAACAATGGATATATATGTCTCCTGCAATATACTTGGAATTTCTTTTTTTTTTTTTTTTTGCCTCACATTCTCGTAGATTTTATTCTTCAAATCAAAGGCACTACTACTACAACTCTACAACAACAACAGAAGAACACATAAACCAGTGACAGAGATATGGACCATTGATAATAGAATTTCTTTTCTTTTCTTTTCTTTTCTTTTTTTGTTTTGGAATACTGATTTCGGAATTTTAGGTAGCGTTTGGTATTGTTTTTAAAATCTGTTATGTTTTCAAATTCTCTGAATTTGAGATCGTTTTGAAAGCAATTCTGAGAACGTTTCTGAAATTGTATTTGGTTTTATTTTCTGAGTGTATGTTTTGAGAAACAAAAAAGTGAAACTGTATTTGGTTATATTTTTGAAAACCAGTCATTTTATAAGTATTCTATAAAAACATATTTATGTTTGATTTAAAAAAAATTATTATGAATATCAAAAATTAAAAATTAATAAAATTTTTTAATTAAAAAATGAATTAAAAATTAATAACCATAATATTTAAATAATTACTATATCAATTAAATCGTAATTAACCATAATAATTAAATCAGAAAAATAGGAGAAATGGGAAAAATGAAATCAGAGAAAATTTTATGTTGGGAACAAAGGAGATTTTGAATTCGTTTTAAAATCTGTTTTCAAAAATAATACAAACCAAACATAATTTCACACCAAACATAATTTCAAAAATGAAATCAGAGAAAATTTTATGTTGGGAACAAAGGAGATTTTGAATTCGTTTTGAAATCTGTTTTCAAAAATAATATAAACCAAACATAATTTCACACCGATTTTGAAATCGATTTTCTAGGGAATCGTGAAATTTGTTTTGGAAATAAAACCAAACATGCACTTAATTTCTAATATATTGTTTTTGAAAAATCACAGTAGTATATGTCTCCTTTCGATAAAATAACATTATAACAAAAGCCCACAACTCAAGTGCTGGCTTGAAAAGAGGTTGGACTAATCTGGGCTAAAGCAATTTTTCTTTTTTAAAAATGGATAGACCTTAGGGGTGCTTGGTAAACGCATTGCATTTTGATTGTATTTGAATGAAATTTGTTTTTTGAATGTTGTATTTGGTTGAAAAGTATTTGTTTTATATTTGAATGAAATGTATGTTTAGATAAAAAGTATTTTAGAGTTGAAAAATTGATGTGATTGGTAAAAATAAAAATAAATAGTGAAGTTGAAAAGTTGATGTGATTGTTTTAAAAATGTTTTGAATAGTAATTGTTTTCGTAACACTGTTGTAAAATTTGTGTTTGGTGTAAAATTATATTGTATTTAAGTGAAATTAAAATGAAATTTTTTCTCTAAATGCCCCCTTGGTAAGATGAGAGTTTGTTGCTTTAAATTTCAAGATGACCACAATTGAAGCCATTCCAACCCCACCAAAATTCATCTTAAATTTCTCATTTTATTCATTTTTTAGTTATAACTTGACGAGGCTTTGCATTTACATACCTGTTTTCATTTCTTTTATTGATCTTCATAAACTGAACATAAGAATCTTATGCAGCAAGAAAACACAAAGTCGTTCAATAAAAGCAAAATGGTTTTTTTAAAAGAGGAAAACAATAGACAAAAAAAAAATTTAAAACTTAAAAATTTATATGTATTACAAAGCCTTGATTTTCCTATCTTGAGATCCTAATATGTCACACTGCACTTGACTGTTATAACCTGATAAATAGTCCTACTCTTCTTAAGTCTCCTTAAAAATGTCTTGGGAGATATCATTGCAAAACGTAAATTTTATCCTCTTCAAATCCTCATAGCAGTCTATCCACAATCAGAACTAAGATGCTATCGTGAAGGCATTGATATGAAGCTGACTCCAATTTCTTACTTCGATTACTCAACAACGATCACCGATTTTCTCCGCATAAGCTTCTTCGGAAACGAAAGCTTCGTAGTCTCCCAGACATTTCTCAATATTCTCAATTTGATCATTCCCCGATTCCTTTGGATAAACTGGGTTGTTCGAGTAATAGATCATTTTCATTCCCAGATATGCAGATGCCACGGCTAGAGCGAAAATGCCAATACTGAGGGCTGCAAATATAAGAAAATTGATTTTTTTTATTTATTTTTGAACGGAAGAAAATTGAATTAAGATAGAAAATGATAGAAACAAAATGAAAATGCATAAATATGTCTTCATATTTTTGTAAAGTAAATATTTTCTTTTTCTTCTGTGCTCAGTGTATGACTGTATTCTTAGACGTGTTATATAGTGTATATACAGTGTTGTTGGCTTTGTTGTCGTTCATATGACTTAAATACCCAAAATTACAAATTTTTTGCTATATTATGTCCTTTGTTAGGCTTTACTTCAATTCACTTTAATTTAATTTTTTTGTGTTCGCTAAATTATAGGCTTAAATCCAACTACACTCCAAAATGAGTGTGAAGTTGGATTTCTTCTAAGCAACACAATCTTGGACAATGTGGATGTTCTTAGCTTCCGTTTCAAAGACTTTAAACCTACTTCGCGTGTTCAGAATACTTGTAAACTTGTTTCTTCTAATGGTGACTCTTTTTTTTTTTTTTTTTTTTGGTTTTTTCTTCTCTTTGTTGAGTTACCTCATTGATATCTTTCCACAATAACATTTCAGCTACAACACGTAAAGAATCTAGCCACCAAATGCTATAAATGACATAGCGTCTCTAAACTACTAACCACAACAATAAAGTACATCAAAAGTACCAGAGAAATAAAGCAGGAAGAAACAAAAAAGAGGGCTATGTTACTATTTAACATGATGCTTCTTAAGCTTATTAAAAAATGTATTCTACGATATAGTCTAATAATAATTATACATATGACTTCATCGTAAAATGAATAATTCAAGTTACAAAGGATATTCTAATTCGGGCCTCAATATTATATGCGAATACTAATTTCATATCAAAATTTCTTCATTTTCTTAATGAATTACTAGTTTTGACAACTTTGAACGATGACTTTACGCTTTAAATGATCATTAACATGTCCACTCTATATCTTACCCCTAAAGCCGCCATTCACTGATCAAAGTCAGCATTTAATGGGAAGAAAGTAAAACTTTGATATAAAATTAAAATCGAAGGATAATAAGTTAACGATGTTCAAAACATATATATATATATATATATATGATAATATTTTTAATATGCTTAAACTGCGTGTATAAATTAGCCAATAAAATAACCAAAAAATAAATGAATAAAAGAGCAACAAAAAGCATACCTTCAACAGGCCCCACTTCGAAGCCACCATTTTGGTTCTGTAAATCACAAGGGCCTTCTTTTCCATCACAATCTTGGTCTCCAAGGAAACGCCAAGTTAACCCCAAACCAAAGCTATTATCAGCCAAATAAGGACTGTACTTGAAAGGAATAGCAACCGTTTTGATCGGTTTGCAAGAAACAGGCACATCCATTGAAGTCTCCACAGTGTAAACATAATTCCAGAGACCACTCAAACAGGGTATCTCTGCAAAGCCAGGGGAGAGTTTTGCCGAACAATTGAGGTAAGTGTAGCTTTTGACATGGTAGCAATACCGGAACGGCGTGTTCGAGAGATCGAGGTTGAGAAACACTTCGTGAACGCAGCTTTTCGTGTCGGTGAGATCGAGCCTTTCGTTGTCGTATGAAATGGATTTCACCACCAAGTCACCATAGGATGGGAAGTGAATTGTGGTGGTGTTTTCTTTGCATAGAAGCTCGAAAGCGGAGTCGGTTTTGGGATGCGCCTGTCGTTCGCCTCTTGTGTAGAAAGGGAAGTGAATATCGGGACCGCCATTGGAGCACTTTGTGTAAGCTTTGGCGTGGAGAAAGATTGAAGTGAAGGAGAAGATGAAGATGATGGAGAAGAAGAAGAAGAAGGTGAAACTAGCCATTTTTTTTGAGTGACCACAAAAGTGTTCATCTATTGTATGTTATATAGAAGGTGAAGTGTAACAAAAGGTGATTAGATAAATTGTCATATTTTTTTAGTTCGTACTTTTGATAACAAACTCATACACAAAACTTAATATTATATGTGAATTATTATTTTTTAATTAATAAATATATTAAAATTTAATTAATTAATTATTATTAAGAAGTCTTATCTATCAATAAAATGAATAACTCACCGACATTAAAAAAATGAAGAAAAAATTGGGTTCCTTATTCTGTTTAATAAATAAATCAAGTCTTGGTCCAAGTCTCTGCACACCCACAAGGACCACTTACGTTAAGTTCCAAGTCAATAAATGTGATTGGATTCTTTTGCTTTTTAATTTCTTAAGTTGCAGAGACGATAAGAGATGGGAATTTTTTCCACTTGGCTTTAAAAATTGGTTTCTTGGAAGACTTCACTACAAGCCAAGAAAATAGAGTGTTTAATGGGATTGAATATTAGTTTGGAAAATAAGTGCTCGGAAATAATAGGACTTATCCAATTTGTTCGGCATAATTTCTGCTATGAACAGAGAAGACGACAAAATGACATTAATATTTCTTTTTTTTTTTTCGCTCAGAAAAAATAAATAAAGAAAAAAAAATCGATAACTTATTTTGGTATTGTTTCTGACTGTGACGAAGACAAAAAAAAATGAAACTGTTTTTTGGACTACACTTTAAATTTATGAATTAGGTTTTCTCCCTAACGTGTGTCTAGGGACTAGAAAGTCACCTTATTATTATTTTTTTAATAACTAAATATAAGTTTATAAAGTCAGTGTTTTTTTTTTTTTTTCTTCTTTCTTCGTTAGTCTATATATGTAATCATATTTTTTTTTTAATTTTTGTCTTTACAAATAAACAGAAAAAAATAACAATGTCCAGTTGTTGTGGACATTTTTTAGTTCATACTAAAGCAAAGTCAGATTATTATTTAAGATGGACTTCCCCATTGAGTATATTAAACTTTGAAATACGAATTATTATCAGGAAATTTAGGGAGGAAAAAAACTGAAAGAGGAATAATCGACAAAGAGTCTAATAAAACTGATATAAACAAAAATCCAATCAGATGAATGAAAGCCTACTGAAATTAGGTGTATATAAAATAATTAAGTGATAATAATTCGACAATAGAGATAATAACAATTTTCTACCAATTCGACAGTAGAGATGATAACAATATTTTCCCCCCATAGAAAACCCAATGACGACACTCATCATCACATAATAGTTTCTCTTCTTCTTCTTTTTTTTTTTTTTTTTTCCCTTGCGAAATCTTCACAAAATACTATCTCAACACTAAATATGGACAAAATAAATAGGAAAATTAGGTACATTGACAGTTTTTAAACAATTATTTAAATAAATAGTTGAAATTCTTTTATTTAGAAAAATTATAATTTATCAATGATTGATCATAATCAACTAATCAATCACTGAAAAATACATATAATATTGATTAATTACTTATTAATTATGATTAATCAATAATTAACCTAAAGTCTATTGTTTTTCTCCCTTCTTTATCGTTAATTTGAAAACGTATTATTCTTTCCTTCCAAACATTAAAAATTTGTAACAGCGTCTGTATTTCTTTAGTCCATGTATTGACCTCTTAACCAAAAACTGACATGGTACTGTTATCCACGAATATAGTTCCATGTATTTTAATGAACATTATTACATATATTTTTAAGCTAACTGTCCCGTAATTAGCCAAACTTTACCCCCAAAATTCTTTCATGAGCCACATTTATACTCTTTTAATGATAAAACCAAACGTAATGACTCTTCATTACACTGAAGCTAACCAAAAGCTAACAAGAAAAATATAAACAATTGAACTAACTAAATTTATCATATGCTCCAAGATGCCCTTACCTGTTCAAGTATAGTTTTTAGAATATCAAACGTATACAACTCTTGCATCATCAAGCTCTAATATACATATATATGTATATATGTACACATACACATTCATATATATATATATAATGGTGTGCAGGATATAGAACATATCTCTTTAAATAGAAACACCAAGGGTGTAGAGATATGGATGAAAATCATTTGAGAGGAAAAGTTATGGTGATGATCATGTAAAGTGTGTGTATTGTTATCATGCATGCCTACCAATCAACCGATCCTTCATCTGCACATGCAACAATTCCCCAATCGAGCATTGATGATAATTTATATCAACATACGGTTAGAAACAAATCATCATGGAACATCTTTTGCAGACGGAGGGCCCTTCGGGATTGCAGGAAGCACTTAGAAGAATAAAAAATTATATGAAGAGAAACCTTGGTTGTTTGAAATTTGTGTTACTATGCCGTTTGAATATCAAAATTTTGATCTTCAAAATAAATTTTTTAGTTTTTTTTTTTCTATCTTATCATTACTTTTAACTATTTATATATTTAAAATTTAACAATAAATTCCAAATTTTAAAAATCTATAACTTTATGAATATAAGTATAAATGAGATTATTTATTTTAAATTGCATAAAATTTCAAGAGTAATGAAATAAGATTTGACAATTTTTTTCTAAATAAATTTTTAAGATTTTTTTTTATTCCAAACAGTTTTTTTCTCCAAACACATTTTTTAAAACTACTTTTTTCTAATAATAAAAAAAAAAAAAAAACCTCCAAAACTCCCTCATACAGACCTAAGAATTCCATACGATGTATGGACAAAATCTTATACATATCACTACTGAAGCAAAAAGCAATTCTATTAGGCTCCGTACAGACTGGAATTGATTTTACGAAAACAAAAAAAAATGGGTAGTTTCTTAATGTGAGGGTTAATTAATTAATCCAGTGAACCTATTATATTTCTAGCAAAGCTGTCTATAAATAATTATTATCCGAGTTGGGGTGGGAGATATAATTGTAATTACTTATACAAATAATTACAAGTAATTGCTTTCTAAGTTGGGGTGGGAAATATAATTGTTCATGAATTACAAATAATTGTAATTGTTCTCAATAACATGTACTTTATTATTCTACATGCATAAGTGTTTTATATATAACATTAAATTGAAACGTAAAGTTAAAAAAACAAAAAAAAAGTGCGTAAATCTTTTGTTTTTATATACTACAATTCATAAATTATAATCCAACCATTAATTTAATTCAATTTATTTCTTTATTTTAATAATCTTACAAAAATCTTCATAAACTCTTACTTAGTAAATATATACATAATAAGTAGGGGTGTTCACTAAATTTGTCCATCCACTTAAACCAGTTTAATCTGCGATATTAGTTTAGGTTAAGAAACTAATTTGGGTTATGGATTAACTGATTAATTTATGAATCCGAATTTTATATATACGTATAATATATGTTTATATATATATGTATATATGTTTTTCTCTAAATGAATTATGAATGTATATATTAAAGTGTGATTTCATTTACTTGAATATGTGAACATTGAATTATTTTAAAGTAATGTTGACTAAGTTAATGAATATGAACATTTTATATTAAGTTTAGTAGATGTTTGTCTGTTGTAATGTATTATTATGCTACAATTCAATTTATGATTGAAGATTTAAAATTAATTGTGTTATAGTTTTATTGAATTATTTTGTGTTTTAGTATTTTATTTTAATTCATAGAATAAATGAATAGAATCCGTGAATCTAATATTTACAGATTGGATTGGATTAGGAGTCTCTTAAATTGGTGATGAATTGATATTTTCTCAATCCGAATGTCATGAATTGAGACTTAACTTGAATAATCTGATTCATGAACATCCATGTTATTAAGGATAGCTTCTTTAGTAGGGAACTTCACTTTAAGTCAGATGGATACGAGGGTAAAAGGGATATGATATGAAGGGGGAGGAGTATATCTATTTCATCTCTTTATCATTCCTAATTTTAACTTGTTAGTGCCTTAATAAGCCTAATATTGTTTGTGTTGATGAGTTGAAATTGGGAATTGGGTATTAGAGATTATTAAAATATCTATTGAAGTCATCTTTTATGACTTATTTTAGTTTTTAGATTGATTGATCGTAGTGTAAGAGATTTGAGTTTATATAAATCCGTTTTTCATATTAGGTGAAAAGAAATTTCATGATTTTAAGATATTTGACTTCTTTGGATAACTTATCCGTTTTTATACTTGTAAATTTATTTTTATATGAGAGCTCATTCATAGTACTCTTTACTAATGAATTTTCTCTCTGTTCTTAGTTTGTGGATGAAACTAAATTAAATCCTTTATCTTCTTCTTTTATCTTTTATATTATTTATTTATTTATTTATTTTTATTTTTCAAGTTGGTATCAAAGCCAACATAATCGAATAAGGCTCTTGTAAATTCATAATCACTATGTAGGAGGTGACACCATCATATCCATTGTTGAACCATCATTGACGTCATCATTGTCTAAAATGGATGGCCACCTTGAAGTCTTATACTTTTGAGAATGCATTTGGTTGAAACTATTAACCAAATAGGTTTTTTTTTTTTTTTTTTCACAATGCCCATGGTATTGCAAACACGTAAATAGGGGGAAAAAAGAAAGAAAGAAAAATGAAAAAATGAGGCAAAAAAATTTCATAGCATTGGTTTTGGGTGTCCATCGTGGAAAAAAAAAAAGATTGAATTTGAAAGAGAAAAGAGAGAAAATAGAAAAAAAAAAAGGAGTATATAAAAAAATGAATTTGAAAAAAAAAAAAGAATTAGTCTATATCCCTTAATCTCCCCTTGCTTCCTCGATTTTATTGATTCCATTGAATCCATGAAGTGCATCATTAAAGAACGCGTGTGAAACTAGTCTTTCTAAAATTGAAATCAGTGCTGTGAAGCTTATAAGGAATTGAGCCATGTATGTGAAGCTTCTAAAGCTTCTGAAAATTGATATGCTATGAAGCTTTTGTGAACTTGATCCAAACATTTGAAATCTCTAGAGTTGTTCTTGAAGAATGTATGACAAGTTGGTGAGAACCAACTTTTTGGGGAGTGTTAAGATTTGAGATTATCGTCAAATATTTATTTAAATAATCTTTTATGATTCATTCCAGTTTTTAAATTAATTGATTGCAATGTATGAATTTTGAATTTATGAAAATTATTTAAAAAAAATAAGAAATTTATTGATTTTAGGATATTTGATATCTTTAGATAATTTATTCGTTTTTGTACTTAAAAACTAATATTTATATGAGAGTCTATTCATAATATCTCTTACTAATAAATATTCTCTCTATTTTTATTCGGTGGATGAAATCATGTTAAATCATTTGTCTTCTTCTTCTATCTTTTATCTGTTATATTTATTTTTTATTATTTTTCAAGTTTGGGAAAATGATATTAGAAAATAAAATTCTTTTGGGAGGGGAAAATAAAAAAATAAAAATAAAAAGGAAAAGGAAGAAATCAGAAAGGAAGCAAAGCATCATTCTAACAATCAAGTTGGCTTAGGCGGGTTGGTCGTTTTTGCGGTTTTTGTGAACACCACGCTGACAGTGAAAAACAAGAGTGAAACGAAGGACAACGTTTGAAAGAAAAACGACATGCAAGTAAAACACTACAATTATTTCAAAAAAAGACAAAAAAGGATAAATAAAAACGACAATGAATGATAAAATGACGACCAGCAAGAAAAACGACGAACAAATGGAAACCACAATAAATTAAACGAAAACAAAGCTAATAAATCATAAAACGACATGTCGTTAACAAGAGCAGAAAGCAACACATGTTATTCGACTTCAGAGATAAAAAATAAGCACACACTTGCTACTAGAAAAACATCCAACACAGTGAACGGCATGTCTTTTTTTTTCCTTCGAAGATATGATGTAGTTTCAAGTCATTTAAAGTAAATGGTTATACAGGAGCGACATGTCATATAAACTTAAATCAAAGCAAATATTTCAAAAATTAGCATGTCATTATAGAAATGAAAAGACGATAGCACATGTTGATGAAAAAAAAAAAAAAAAAAAATTGGCTTGTTTTTTTTGCATTAAACAATAATATACTTTCGAACGATAAATTGCACATAGTTTAGCTAGCCATAACAACATTAACACAAACATTTTTCATTAAAATGACAAAAACAAAAAGAAAAAACGACATGTCATTGTACAGCACCCTCGCTACTCGAATAGTAAACGACATTTGGTTTGGTTTCTCTGAAATAAACGACAACAAACTATTTAACAAAAACGACATTAAACACGGGAATTTTCCTTCAAACGACATGTCGTTTTACTTGACTAAGCACACCCAGATTGCCCGGCGTTCAATATCTGCTTCTTCCTCTACTTCTTCTTCTTCTTCTCCTTCCACAATCTCCGTTTCGTTGGCTTCAAACAGCCCAACCCTCAGCCATGGAGGTAGCCACCACCGCCTCGAGGTTTCCGCTCCACACTCGAATGTTAGCACCGCCCACCGCCCCTCCTTCCCGAGGTCAGACGTGGTCTTCTTCTCCTTCTTCTCTCGCTCTCCGAGCTTCTCTCTCCTCCAACTTCCTCTCTCCCTTCTCCGCCTCCGGCAGCCTCTCCGCCGACTTCTCCGGCCACAAGCTCCGCCCCTCGTCCCTCAATCCGGCGTCGTTTCGCAACTCCAAGCCCAAACGAGGCGTCGTCACGATGGTACTTACCACTATTTTCTCCGACTAGTTTCTTGCTTTAATTTTCCCTAGTTTTCTGCCTTACTTGTTCGAAATTGATCTGATTTTTATTTTTGCGGATAATGCTTGTAAACCCTTTGGTTTAAGATGTACTGCATTTTTCATTGGCGTTTGGGGGCTAAGAAAGTCCAAATTTGAATTTGATGATTGTTGAAAAAGAAAAATGAGAAATGGGCTTGTTTATATTTGTAGTCACACTTGTCATTTTGAAGATTTAACTTTTACCAAATTACATTTCTGGAGACCTAAATTTCCATTGTTTAGTTAGAGCTTCAATTCACTGAGAAAACATTCCCATAATAAAATAAGGTTATGGCATTTTCAATTTTATCAGTAATGTTTAAAAATGGATTAGGGCTCGTTTGGGGGACGTCCGGAGTTAGTGTTTTACAGGTTGGGTTGGAAAATGTGTGTTTGGAGGAAGACTTTTGAAAATGAATAATGATATAGAAATTTGTGTAAAAATTTGAAATTTGTTCGGGAAAAACTATGCAAAATAAATCTGTTTTATTTTTCTTGTTTTGTTGTTGTGAGCATTTTTTATATAAAAATCATCTTATTTCGATTTGAAATGGGAAAATTTAAAGTTAGAGTTTTTTGAAAATGGAAGAGAGAGAATGAGATTAAAAAAAATGTGAGTATTGGAAATGAGATTGTGAGGTACCATCTAGAAATGTCCCCCAAACAAGAGTTTTGTAAAGTGAGGACTATTGTAAGGGTACCTAAAACTTCTTGCGTACTTGATTTCATTTGAGAAAGTTACATTCAATGGCCAGTAGTTCTTTTACTTTGAAAGAATACGAGTGGGGTTAAGGGCATTTTTTGAATGGAAAATCGTGGGCAGTGTCGACGTCAAATTTCAAACATTATAATTAAGTTTGGTGTGAAATATTCATTGAGTTGATGTTTTAGACTTGTAGTTTTGATCCAAGCCAGATTTAAGTTCTTTCATTGTGAGTCTTTAACAAATTCCTCTGCACTCAACATGTCAGTGGATGTTTTCTTTCGTTTTTCTGTGCGACATGGTAATTGACTTATTCCAAGCATGGTTTTGAAGACAAACTGTAAGTTTCATCATCCTTTATGCATTCTGCAGGTCATTCCGTTTTCCAGAGGAAGTGCATGGGAGCAACCTCCCCCAGACTTAGCATCTTACTTGTATAAAAATCGAATCGTTTATTTGGGCATGTCTCTTGTTCCTTCTGTTACAGAGCTGATATTAGCAGAATTTCTGTACCTTCAGTACGAAGATGCTGAGAAGCCTATTTATCTGTACGTAAATTCCACAGGAACAACCAAGGTCAGCAGTGTCCTTTATTCTCGTTTAATTGCTTTAAATACTTTGTACAAACCGTTTGTATATCTCATTGGTTTATGCATTTTATTTTCTGAAATTATTGGATCACTTAGATGATTCTTGTGCTTTATGGCGTTTTTTATAAATGCATTTTATTTTCTGTTCCCAACTATTCAGAAATAATCTGGTGGTTCCTGTCAGTTTAATAGAATTGTAAACTAGATAACTCTTACTTCCGAATTTTGAATAAGGAAAGAATTTGGCCATGCTTAATATAAAGTTATAAATATGATCTTGGGCGTGGTGAAAAACCTGCCTTCAGAGAGACAGTCTGGCCAGAGTATTACGAGCTTGTAGGCATGTCAGTGGGGTTTTAGATATGTGCTTGCTTCGTGATGCCAAGTTCTGTTTAAACTACAATTCTTTTGCTTCTTTCCTTTCGTTTAGCTTTTTAATTAACCAAACTTGTAATGTCTGTTTGGTTTGTCCACTGTAAATTCTTAAATTGTTGGATTTTTTTTGTCTTCCTTGCTTTTCAGGGTGGTGAGAAGTTGGGTTATGAGACTGAAGCTTTTGCTATCTACGATGTTATGGGGTGATTGATCATAATGCTATTGTTTACACATCTACATTTTGTCGTCTAATATATTAGCAGATATTATGTGCTTACAATGAAATTCTTTCTCCTCTGCTGCAGGTATGTGAAGCCCCCTATATTTACTCTATGTGTTGGTAACGCTTGGGGAGAAGCAGCCTTACTTCTGGCTGCTGGTGCAAAGGGAAACCGTTCTGCACTGCCCTCGTCTACAATTATGATGAAGCAGGTTTTCTGTTGATTCATGGCTTGTAGTTCTTCAACACTTGTGTCATCTTATTTCTTGCATCCCTTTAAGTGCAAGTCTTAAATTAGTGCTATGTATCCGATGAAAATTCAAGTCTAGAAATATTACAATCAAACCTCAAAAATTTTATCCTTCTTACAAATGCAGCCAATTGCAAGGTTTCAAGGTCAAGCAACAGATGTTGAACTTGCAAGAAAGGAGGTAAAGAACGTGAAGGCGGAATTGGTAAGATTAACACCTCTATGATAACACTTGCAGTTCTACATCTCATGCACAGTGAATACTTAGAAATTCCCCTAATTTCTATGAATCTTCTTTACTAATTCTAGGCAGGATTAGAAGTTAATTTGCAGCTAGGTGTTTCATGATCACAAAAATTTGCTTGGTTTTTTTCTTTTCTTTTCTTTTCTTCTGTTTGTCTTTTTTACTTCTAGAACCAAGCAAGTAGAACCACATACAGGAACTTTGTAATATAGTTAAGGATAAAGAAAAAAAATTCAATTATGCTATAGGATTGTGTATCGGCACATGCGTGACAATTATTTGGTTTCATCTAAGTTCATACATTGACTCTATGGAATTTAGTCATCATTTATATTATTAATTGTAGTGCGACCAATCAACCTTTGGCTTTTGTGAAGCAATGCCTGTTTCCAAAATTTCTCTAAATTGTGAAGCAAAAATAGCATCGTCATCTATTTTAAATCTTTCTCAAGGTTAAACTCCTGGCAAAGCATACTGGAAAATCTTCTGAGCAAATTGAAGCTGACATCCGGCGTCCAAAATATTTTAGTCCCAGCGAGGCAGTTGAATATGGCATAATAGACAAGGTATTCTTATCAAGATTGAAGAAGTCCACAAATTTTACTCCAATCTCATGCCATCCTAAATTACTATGTTGCTGACTCTCTTTAGGTATTGTACAACGAGAGAAGTACTGAAGATAAAGGAGTTGTTTCTGACCTGAAAAAAGCACAACTTATTTGATGTCGGCAGACTTGGAACATTATTTTGAGGAACATTCAGGTGAATAGCAACCACAACTAACTGTCTGATTATGACATGATTATTTGAACTTTCTTAATTATAACAACCACTGCTTGTGATCTCTGCTCCTTTGGATTTCAACAATGAAACCATCTTATTGGCATTGTGTCAACTGTTAACAGTGTAATTGGCAAGTGATTTAAAGGAAGAGGCTATTTTAACTCCTTATTTTTTTCCCCTCTTTTTTTCCTTTTTGGATGTCTAGCCTTTTGACAAGTGTTCAGTGTGGTTGCTCAGCTTATCTTTCTAGAATTAAAATACATACAATAACAACAGTTCCTTTTCATGACGACAAGTAGCGATGAATTGAGGTGGGGGTGGGGGTGGGGGTGGGGGTGTGTGGGGTGGGTGCGTGGGGTTGGGGGTTGGAGTGGAATTTTAGTTTATTTTCCCTTTGTGAGTAGAGTTCGTTTCCTATTATTGCTTTCTCCGTCTCCCTAGAAGATTCGCCAGGAAGACAGCTGGAAGAGGAACTAGCTAAAGATGTTGGTTCTATATATGGTTTATCTTGTGTTGCACCATATTTGCCTTTTTTATTGGTCTGTCATGACTTCTCGATTTGGAAGTGATGGTGATTGAAGAGGCATTGTTGGTTGGTGAGTCCTTGGCTGTTGGATAGTTATGGTTTCGTCCCCACGGCATGACCTTTCACCCTTCTCTATCTCATCCAATGTTACAAGTGTAGGAGATGGATGCAAGGAACTAAAAAGGAAAATTTAAAAGGGGACCATAGTACCTTACTTGTCTCATGAGTGTCTTCCATTATTTTGGCCGAGTGGTAACGACCCATTTTGGAGAGTGATGTCATTGTTTATATATCATTTTTAGTGAAAGTCACTTTCTCTTAGGACTCTCTACTGCAATTGTCACCTAATCAGAGTGAAGTGCTTAATTATGTCTTCAATGAGTTCAAATTGTTCATTACCCGATACAAGCTACAGCATAGCCTAAGCCCCGTATGATCTAGAAGCTTAGGTTATAAAACTAAAACTTCAATTTCAAATTGCGTGTTCTGCAAAGGGCAAGGAAATTTGAAGATCATATGTTCACAGATTTAACTTGGATTGTAGTATCCTATAGTATGGTTCAAAGTTTTCAATTCCATGTTCATTATTATACTATTATTAGTTGAAAATTACTAGGTGACACCAACTCTAATCCCAACTTTTAAGTACCAATTTAAACAAGATGTGAGTTGTTATTCTTTTATTTAAAAGTCTTTAAAATTATAAAATTGTATCTACTAGTGAAAAGATAACAACTTACTGCCATGAGAGGTGGTTTTCAAAACTTGGGATTGTAGTTAGTGTTCTTGGCACTACTCTTATTGGTGGTTCTTGGCACTATAAAATTATAAAATTGTATCTACTAGCGAAAAGATAACTTACTGTCCCAAGAGGTGGTTTTCAAAAGTTGGGATTGTAGTTAGTGTTCTTGGCATTACTCTTATTGGTTTCAGTTGTGTCCCAATACACTGACTATTATGATAAGTCATTCTTTATTCCCCTCTGGTGCTCACAATTTATTATATATTCCCGCCTTTGTCAGATTAAAAGTCTATGCAATGTCCAGCTTCTAGAGTAGAGGGAAAAAGTTGCACCAAGCAGGGAAAAATATCCGAGCATAGAGAACAAGTAGCAACAACGGAGAATACTCAATCGGTAACCATAAGCCACTGAGGACCTTAACCTGTGTCTCAGGAATTTAAGCATGGTATTGTATCCTTGTTGCTGTTGGCTTGAATTTTTCTTTCAATTGTGGTTCTGTGACAAACTTAAGGGAAAAGAATTAATAGTTGGATTAGTTGATAATGATTGTATAATTCCTTTTGACTTGGTTCTATATAAATGATTTGTTCAAGTTAGTAGCCAGATAATGGGCTAAACATAGCATGGATGATGGTTGGAACTAGGAAATTGCAAGGATTTTAGAAGGTGAGGAAGGGAAATAAGAAACCCAAAATCTTGAGTGTAAATGCGAATTTTCTATGATTATTGAACAAGAACATGTGGTTTTTATGGTTCTCAGAGTTAATCCTTTGAAACAATGTTGTGTGCTTGACGTTATGAATATCTGGGAGCTATTGACACGAGAGCACCTCCTTTCTGTTCCACCTATGGTTCTAGTACTCCGAAAGTAGTGAATAACAGTTGTTTATTAGACGAAGACCCTTGGAGGTAAGGAAACGACTTAAGGTTAGTGAAATGATATAATAATCAGTGAATAAGCTCACATTTTTTATTTCTACCAAAATAAAAAATAAAACTCGCATTTTTAGTTGCTCTCTCTCTCAAATAGCATCACTCAAAAAAGCACATAGTGCTTGGTACGCAACCAAATGTACGACAGGCATCCAGAGTCACCTACCCCAGTTTCCTTCCTTTTTAAGTTGGAATACAACTGAACATAGGTTTTTTTTATTTTATAAAATTAACCAAATAGTATATTTAATTATGATGTTTTAAAATAATGACAGGATTAAATTAGTGTTATGAAATAGTATAATTTAAATTAATTACATATTAAAATATTAAATTTATCTCTTTTTTTTTTTCTCTTCCCCCCTCTCTCCTCTACCTTCATTTTTCTCTCTCCTCTATCTCTTTCTCTCTCTCTCTCTACCTCCCCCCTCTTTTCCATTTCTAATGGTAATGTGCCAGAGGACATGATAATGATAAGATCAAATTGCGTCAGCAATAACGAGGACGGTAAGCGGTGAAGAGATCAGATCATCATGAAAATATTAGGTTTCCATAAAAATATAAGAAAATATCTATATTTCCTATATTTTAGTATATTTTCTATATTTGTAATTAATTCATTTATAGTATTTCTTATGTTTTCATTCATAGCAAAAAAAAAAAAAATAGAATTACAAGATAACAACAAAAAATACTAACAAATGCCAAACAAATATCAACAAATAATCACAAATACCAACAACCATGCTGGATTTTATTAAAATCTGCCTTGATCCATTCAAATCCACCTTAATCTCGTCAGAATCCTCACCAACCATAATGGAATCGCATGACTTACCCTTCTCTCTCCCTCGTTGAGGATCCCACCATGGAAAGAGATTGTGACAAATCTCGCTATCCACCGTGACATTATTGTGACCGGATCTAATCGTTGACACTATCACTCTTTCACTCCTTCCTCTCTTTCTCTCATTGTGTTAGGCAATGGAGGGAGGAACGTCGAAGCTTGATTCCCAGTGTGAGGCTTTGTCATCTCTAGTGGCGCTTTATGATCTCCATAGTTTGATCTCTAGGGGCAGAGACAAGATTCAATCTCATCAAAATCACGCTAGTACAGGTGGTGGACGACGATGTTGCGGTGAACAAGACATTGACGAGATCTCTATGGCAATGTCATGACGAGCCTGTGTTCTTCTCCGTGACCAGTAAGCGCGAGAGAGAGAGGGAGGAGAGAGAGAGAGAGGAGTTAGAGGGGGGAGAAAGGAGAGAAAGAGAGAAAGGAGTTAGAGGAGGGAGAAAGGAGAGAGAGAGAGAGACATGAAAAGGAAAGAGGAGAAAGAAAGGAGAGAGAAATTGTGGTAGATTGGGAAACAAAAAAATTCTTTTTAAAAAAATAAATAAAATATTTTATAATTTTACCAACTTTTAAAAATATAGATATATAATGAGTGTTTATGAAATATAACATATGGTATGATTTCCCTTTTTTAATATATAATTAAATAAACAATTTTTTTAGGGGAAATTGAATATTATCTTTTTTTATACCTCCTTCTGCACACATTTTTTACACATGTATCAATTGTCACTTTTGTCGTCATTAAATATACATGTCAAAAAGGAAATATCCTTTTACCTTTATTTTCTTTTGTGCCTTTTGGGATTGGTTGCAAGTTGATACCACACCGGTGAAGAAGTTCAATTTGAAGTGTTAAGAGAAAGAAGATAACTTAGTGCTTAAACCCCCAACCCCTAACCCTAATCCAAAAAATTGACACGAAAGATCTATGTACTTTTTCCTAGACTCCTTCAGTGCGGTACAACCAAACACAATAATGGCCTTGGTGGGTGTAATATTGATTCTATTGTTTATTTAAAAGGCCGTAGCTTTGACGTATTGACTCAATAAACCACTGAGATTTTTCCAATCTCATTGGTTTATAGCATATATGTCTATCATTTATTTAAAGAGAGAGAGAGAGAGAGAGAGTTGCTGAATTGCTAATATTGTTGGTTTTAGACGTTTAATTCAATTGTTAATGGCAGTTTCAAATTGACATAGACCACTTAAAAGGAGTAACGAGAACACGGTTTTGGATATTTATTTCATACGAGAGAGCCTTTTCTTTTATTTTTATTTTTTTCCTTGTTTTGTTTGAGAGAATGAACGCAAATGCAGTCAAATCCACACTATCAAGTTCAAAGAATGAAGAAAAGGTTTTGAGATTGGATTGTTTCCATTATGATCATATGTTTTAAAATGAGCAGTTTATGCTTTTGCTTATGCTGATTTAAAATAATAATAAAACTAAGAATTAGATGATCTTAATTTTTTTTTAATTATCGAAAGAAATGAAATCACATAAGAAAATAAACAATCAAGAGTACACAAATGCTTTAATAGTTCATTGAAAAGGACTACTTCCACTTTTAGCAACTACAATAATTCATTGTGATAAATAATAAGAAACTTACAAATAAAAATCTACATTTCTCATATTTATTGTCTTTTTCCATCCCCCTTCCCCTCCCCAAACTTTAAGAAAAATCAAGATAACTGAAATTATAAATGTATAATCCTGTAAATATCCTTAGTGAAATTTTAAATCTTCATGTTATTTCTGCATTAGGATAATAATTGGACTTCACAATTTAACAAAGAATTTTGTGACATGGTAAGAAAAAAAATTTTCTATCAATCATCATAAGTTTTGAACCACCATGCAGATTGATTGAGAATCATATTAAATTAATAAATAATGACAATTTGATAAAGTTTAATACATATCTAACTATTCTGAGCTCTACTTTCGGTAGATATATATTGATATATATATATATTTATTTATCTTACAATAAAATTCGCTTTAAAACAATGTCATGAAACTTAAAGAGGAGAACTAATATGATAGTTCCAAAGCTAATCGAAGCCAAAGGTGGCTAATAGTCACAATACTAGGGCAGCTGGTTAATGGCCTGGTTTTCATGATCAACTTCTATACATGATACTTATCTTCGTATAATTAGAATACAACTAGTTGGTGGATTAACAAAATGTCTACTTTTCTAGATTTAATAGTCCAAAACGGACAACAATGGAGGAAGCGAATGAGAAAGAGACGGCAGGTAAATAAATGGTAATGATTATCATCTTGAATTCTGTTATAATTAAAACTTGGCTGCAAGGTATATAGAAAGAGACGGCAAAAAGTGAAGAAAAATAGAGCAAAAATTAGGCGACACGTTTCAAATACTAGAAAATTAGGAAAATCTTTTTTTCCCTAACTATGAAACAGTCTCAAGGGAGTCAATGAGTAGGTCCACAAAGTGCACGTACACCTCATCTGATTATCTAATGGAATTTTATACCGTTTTGAAGTTCCCATTACTATGACCAAGTGGAGGAAAAAAAATATCAACAGATGGTTTATTAATTAAAAAAAAATTATTGTTTCTAGTATTAGTTCATCCTCTTTAAGGACATAAAAATATAAAGGATTGTCTATTGTCAATCTAATAATCGATATAAAATATTGGGATCATATTCTTACGTATCTTTGATCTTAATAAATTTTATAAGAATAAAATGACGTGCTTCTCATCGAGGAATGAAGTCTGTTTATAAAGAACTTCATTAAGCATTTTTGTCTTCTAAGGGACCATAGTACCCTTTTCGCATTTTTTCACAAAAAAAAGAAAGGTGGAGGAAAAAGGTGGCTGCTGGCAAGTTACCACTTCACACCTTCCCACTAAGCCACTCTAATACTATATAAATACATGATATATCTTGTTTTCTTTGCCATCACAACTAATATCTCAACATTTCATATTATCTTCTGGCTTAGCTTCCTTAGTTTCCTTTGCTCTTACTAGTTTCCCTTCATTTTGTGTTGAGAATTTTGTCATATAGAAAATGGGGTTTGAAATTGAAAAGAAAATATGTGTTTTGCTTGGTCTCATGGTGCTCTTCCCTGCAGTTTGTACCTCTCAATATACAACCTCTAGGGCAACCTATTATGGTAGCCCTGACTGTTACGGGACTTCACGTATGTCCAACTTTATATTCTCCCACATTACACACTTTTTTTTTAGCACATTTTCTCTTTATTGGTAGTCATTTTGCAAGGAAATATCATCAAACCAAAATAACTTCACAATTATTCTTGTAATAATGTTGGTTTAGGTGGCGCTTGTGGGTTTGGAGAATTCGGAAAGACTGTGAATGATGGCATCGTCTCAGGAGTCTCAGCCAGGCTCTATAAGGATGGATCTGGCTGCGGTGCTTGTTATCAGGTATATTATTTTTCATATATATTATTTAATACATTGTAATAAGCACAATAAGAATGCATGATATTAACAATAAACACAATACAATACAATATGGTGAAAGGGAAAAAAAAACCCTCGTAGAGGTGAAGTATCATACACCACCTATAAATAAATAAATATATATATATAGGGCAATAATAATCATGTTGAACTAACAACATAGAATATATAGTTATTTCACTAAAGTGCATAGCCAAAATTATGCTTAAAGTTTTTTTTTTCTTTCTTTCTTTCTTTCTTTGTTGATGATTCATCAGGTTAGGTGCAAAAACCCTCAACTATGCAACTATGATGGGGTGAACGTAGTGGTGACTGACTATGGTGAAGGAGACCACACAGACTTCATCCTCAGCCCACGCGCCTACTCAAAGTTGGCACGCCCCAATGTAGCCCCCGAGTTGTTTGCTTTTGGGGTGGTTGATGTCGAATACAAAAGGATCTCTTGTCGATACTCTGGTTACAATGTCATGTACAATGTCCATGAGCATAGCAAGTACCCCAACTACTTGGCTCTTGCTGTGACTTATGTGGCTGGCCAAAACGACATCACAAGCGTCGAGTTGTGGCAGGTACTATGCTGTACAATTATTATATCCAATACACTTTCGAAACAAAATTGTCATCGAAAGCATCACATATAACATAGTCAGTGTGATCCACTGTTTGTTTATGTTCATAGAGACTGCATGGCTAGTAATGAGAAAGGATACTGATAGTGGTAATAATCACTAACTAATAAAATGTGAGTCTGTAAGATCCACTTTTTATTAGTAATGATGTTTAATATCAGTGATATTTTTTAATATTTTTTCTCAATGATTTTGTTTTATGTGATGTTGTCTAGCGCGGAGCTAGATAGCTCTTCTCTATATAAAACTATCGATAGGGACCTTAAACTAATGTCTATACACCTATACTATATGATCCATTGGCGAAAATGCTAGTGCTGTTCATGTCCATCTACATGATCTATAAAAATGGCTTTCAATTCTAAAGAAATTAACCAATTGAAATGTGACATCTGCAATACAGCCTGCTATTATATATTGCCATAGTACAAGAAATGGAATAGTCCCCCATAATGCTTGTTACTATTAGGAACACTTATAATAATTATAATAACCTATATACTGACGAGCTTATTATCGGATCTCACGTAGTCTTGTACTATTGTTATGTGACAGTGCAAATCACACTAGAAATGTGAACCTAGCAAGACCGATTTGCGTTTTCTATTATAACGTTAATACACGAGTAATCACGTTATCGGAACGAATAGACAGATGGGTTAATCATGCATGTCTTTTGTGTAATGAACCAGGAGGATTGCAAAGAATGGGTTCCTATGCGCAGAGCCTTTGGAGCAGTTTGGGACACGACTAGCCCACCAAGAGGGTCAATCACCTTGAGGTTCCAAGCCACAAACAGTGCGGGCAACACTTTTTGGGTGCAGTCAACCAATGCCCTCCCTGAGAATTGGGAGGCCGGGGCTGCTTATGACTCCAAAATTCAGCTCACTGATTAATTTCTGCATTTTATGAGTCATATATATCTCATCTTTATTTATATACATATATATATAGATATATGACTTAGTTTTGATTTCAAATTATGTTCTTATATTTAGCTGGTTGGTGCTCTTAATTAGAAATTATAAGATATTTACTTGCCGAGTTGGCCTATTAGCGATTAGTGGGATTTTGTACTTTGGAATTTGGATTTGGTGAGATACTATTTGAATAATAAAGTTTGTACTCGTGTGTTTTGTCTTAATAAAGTAATTGTAGCGTGAGAAGCTCTAGAGTCATGCGACTTTTTCTACCTTTTCCGAGCCAGCAACCACTACGCGAAATAGGGAAAGAGCACTAAACGCATATTGTATTATTCGGTATCTTTTTTTTTTTTTTAGTTATTTGATCTTTACCCCATACTAACTCAATTATGTGTCATGCCTACATATATTTATATATAAATATATACTATATACAAGCACTGCCATGCACTATATTCCTACTATAGTTATTTAGCTGCCTTAGGTTGATGAAGTCCACTAATAAGCACATGTTTTGTCATTATGACTACGACGACTTAGTAGTGTTTTAACAACCTCAATAATGATTGGCTTTATTGTTGGATGCGAATTGTTTTTTTTTTTTTTTCCTTCACTAATATGAAACGAGCCCAGGCTTTGAGAAGTTGCAAAATAAAACGCTACTTTAATGATTCATGGACACCAAACACAAGACCACGGGATTATCAATTAAGGACATGTTTACTTTCTCTTTCTCTGTTAAAGAAAGTGAGCATTCACTCTCTGTTAAAGAGAAAGAAAAAGTGAACACTCGTTTCTCTTTTTCTATTAATCATGTGTTTATTTATAAAATAAGAAATGAAATTTAGTACAGATCACATAATATAAAGAATAAAAAAAGAGAATGTTAATCCTTACATCCCCTTAGTATTGATTCGTTAACCAAAGAAATAAATACTAAATTTATTTATATACCTTTTATAAGTTTCAGCGTATTTATAGTTATTATATTGTGTAAAATGATATTTTAGTGATTACATAAATAAAATTAATATTATTAAGGTTAATAAACATAAGAATAGGAATGAGATTATTTCTCTTTATAATATCTAATTGGCAAGTAAATATTAGAAAAGAAATCAATGATTCTCCTTCATACTCCTTTTCTTTACTTTCCAATTCCATAACCTTTTTTACGTTACATTCCTTTACAATTTAATAACGACCCCTAAACATCTAATAATTCTCAACATTATACATTCCCTTTGGTTCAATTAAAACCCTAAAACCTATATAAGGCGTTTATTTTTTTTTAAGTATTCATTTAAGTATATATATACAATTACAATCTTATATGATAGATCAAATACAAAGACCTTTAAGAAGAGGAAAATCTAGTGGACTCATAAGTAAACACTACTGAATTACAACTTTCAAACAATTACTGACTCAAAAAGAATTCATGACATTTATAAACTATTGAAGGTCCTAGTTCCGATATAAATGAATAAATAAATAAATAATACAAATTGATGAAGATATTAAAAACCCAACTTTTCTTTCTTCAATTGGGAGAGAAAATAAATAAAAAAGATTCCATAGTATGATAATATCGTTATAACTTTAATTCTAAACATCACGTTTTTATCAGATTTCGTCGGTTTTATACCTTTTTTTCCCGTTTTGACGTGTGCTACCGAAGAATCCTCAACATAGAAAGCTCATAACTCTAGTTATAAACATCACGTTATTATCAGATTTCGTCAGTTTCGTACCCTTTTATTTATTTATTTATTTATTTATTTTCCCGTTTTGAAGTGTGTTACCGAAGAATCCTTAACGTAGAAAGCTCAGGAAAATGAATAATATGGTGACATGTACAAAGAGACGTGGTTGTCAATGAAGTCAAAAGAACGAGTTGTCATTGGATCAACGTTGGGGACCAAAATGCAACACCACAAACCCCGCCAACACCTATTTACCACCAGTGTATAAATGAACTAAGCTAGAGACTACCAGAAAGAAAAATGACCACTACTGTTGCCTCCTTACAAGGGAATGTACAACTCTTCACCCTAAAAGCATACCATGGAATATACGACATAGACCTATGAGAACTTCTCTCTTTACAGGTCCGAATTAGTAATTTCACGTCAGAACTAGGCAACGGCTTGATAGAAAAACTCACATCTACAGATGAGATACATCATCTTTTCTTGCCCACAATCCGCCAGACTTCCAAGTGAGTTAGCTCAATACAATCTTCCAGTGCATTCATGAGAACCACAATAGCAACTCTTCTTCTTTATGTTTCCCTTAGAATCCCGAACTTGATCTATCACGTAATTGTAATGATACGTCAGCTCTTCCAAAGGTCGAATGTTCTCGGCAGCAAAAAGCATAATGTGAGGAATTCTCTTGTCCTCGTGATCATAGAGGAGGTTTTGCGCATAAAGATTTGGGGTGCAGCTATGGTTAATAAATCTCCCTATATTGCCATACTCTGCCGCGTCGATGGTGAAGCCTCCACCATCCTCCACAATGTCATCAGAAGTGGACACTGAAACAGGCATAAGAGCTGAAAGTCCATCCCAGAGAGTATTGTCATTGTAGTTGTTTCCAATATCAAAGAGATACTCGTCATTACCAGTTCTAGCTTCAGCTTCCTTCTCACTAAGAAACTCTCCTAGGTATTCGCATATAAAACTTCCCGAAGGAATGAAGTTTAGGGATCTCACACCCCATCCCCTTTCTTTCGTTTTGAAAATTTCGAGCTGATATTTGATGCCATGCTGACTTACTCTGTTATAGCAGGAAGGAGGGCACCTGCAAGATGGACCACACTCGTAAACAAGGGGCTTCACTTCAACAATCGCCCCGTTATGGTTGAATGGGATTTCACCTCCGTTCTTGACAGCACAAGAGCATTTTGCAGAATCCGAGCATCGACTAGTACAGCCACAACCCTTGGGAGGAGTAGGTTGGCACCAATCAGGATATATCAGGCTGGTTATGTACTTAAATGATGGAGGTTTCTCGTCGTCTATAGTATTCACCGCACATATTGGAATTACCTCCATCCCTTCAGAGATATCAGCTACACAGACGCCCTCTCTAACATTATGTTTCTTACTCTTCTTCACTTCTTTCCATGCAAGCTCTGGTTGACCAGGAATTCTCTCAAGCTGAAACTTGAATACCAGCTTACCATGAGGTCCAACATCCTGCCAAAACTTTACTACCAAATAAAGCCCATCATAGACGTATGTCCTAGATTTCCCCTCCAATGACTCACATCCACGGATCACCCTGACTGGATTCTTTTCCTGCATGCTAGTCTTCAAGGCTAGGTTTCCCCGTTCAAGCTTTTGATCTTCAGGTTCTTTATCTGAATTCATAACATTTCCTCCTTGGCCTGTATAAATCAAGATGTCCGAATAATCCATATCATCAGCATAGCCCCCTGATGCAACAATACTTGTTGCAAGGACCTTCCCACCTTCCCTCACATAATCTATTCCACCTTGCATTGGCCGATGGAGACCAATAATATGAAGCTCCACCCTGTACTGGAACTCGTCGCCGACTTCAACTCCAGGGACAGCTCCCACAATTTTTCCTGTGTTTATGTATTTGTTTTTTTCTTTGAGCATATTTGCGGCTTTACAATCAATCCTCTTGCAAGCCTGTCCTCCTTCCTTTGACTTAGCTTCTTCTTCCTGCAAGTACTTCCTATAAACAGCTTGGAACGTCCGCAATGTCTCCCTTACTTTAAGGCGGGCAACATTGGCTTCGCCAACCTGATCTTTACTGGTTGAATCAACAGGACAAAGAGGAAAAACAAGGACACTACCACCACCACTACCACGTGATAATGGAACAAGATCTTCACACTCATTATCCAAGAGAGAATCCTCTTTATCCCAATTAACTAGCTGACCCTCATCCTGAGAAGTGGTTTCCGGAGGAACCTTCTTTAGAGACTTTCCTTTTGCAATGTTCGCATCAACTTTCTTCCTGGCAGTAATCTTTGTCTTCTGCCCTTCTACTGGACTAATAACATTACGTTTCTTCTCTTTACTTCTGCTCGTACCAGCATCAACCTTTTTCCCGACAGTAATCTTAGTCTTCTGCTTTTCCACAGGACTAATGGCATCAACTTTCATCTCTTTACTCCGACCCATACCAGCAATTGGTTTAGACTTGAAAGCAAACTTTTCCTGCCACAAACGATTTGATGGAGCCATCAAACCATGCACAACCACTCTGTTTGGTGCAAGTTTTAAACTCCCTTCATCTGCCACTTGCAACTGGTTCTGATATCCGGACATATCTGAATGCTTTTCATCTGGACTTCTTTCCTCAGAGTAAACAACACTCTCCTTACCCATATGTTCTACTGAACCTTCAACATCATCATTGTCTTTTCCAATCACTGTCTCAAATTCATGGTCCCACCAGTATAGCTTGTCTTCAAATGGAAGTTCATTACAGTTTTCTTTTTCTTTCTCCATATTCAATTCAGACGATATTAAGTGTTCATCCTTTATAGCATTCTTCTCGCATTCTGGTTGAAACTGGTCCCTGACTACTTTAGCACCTTTGCCTCTCAATTCATCCTTGTAGGAATCTCCACCTAAATCGCCATCAACTGTTTGCTTTGGCTTAGCATTCCCCGTCTCAGTTGAGACTTTGTCATTCATTTCTGGACTGAACTTCTCTTGAGCACAAACTTCGTTCTTCGGTGAAGCAAGTGCTTCTGGAGACTCCTTTGGTGGAACATCCCCTAAAGTTTGCTTCACATCAACTTTGGATTTATTCCTTTCCAATTCACGTTTCAACAAATCTCCATCTTGAGCATCCTGTACTGCTTGCTTCACATCATCCTTCACCGCCTCCATTGAGGTTTCATCACTCACCCTAGACTCAGACTTTTCTTGACCAGAACTTATGTTTTTTAGAGAAGAAAGCACTCCCAAAGACTCCTCCGTAACTAGAGGAGGAGCGTTTCTTCCGCAGAATGGAGGGAACTCTCGGATGGCTGAAACTCTCCTCCGAGGAGGATACTTTCTGGGAACAGGCTTCTCCAAACCATTGCCATTAGCAATGGGCCTATTAGCTGGTAACAAAAATTTATGATCTAAGAGAGCAGGAATAACATCTTCCTCTAGAGTAGCAGCAACCACCTGCTGCAAATCGCTCAACATATCAGAAGTTCCATTCTCTGCGCCATCACTAGTCCCATCCTTAAAACTTGGATCCCCAAGTGTATTGGTTGAAGCTGTGCCTACATCTTCAGTTGGTCTCAAACCAACCTGTTGAGCAAACCGTCCACACCCCGCTGGAAAATCCCGAACAGCAGAAACTTTACGCCTCTTATACTTTGTCAAATTAACAACGAAAGAGCACTCGCCATTTTCCATAATCAACTTTCCCAATCTACCAGAATGGCTACCATTAACTAACGTAGTAGTCGCCAATGCTTCTGATTGCAGTATAACATACACAAACCCCGAAACAGAAAACCCGCAAGCCAAAAGAACCTATGCCCAAGAAACCCAAAAACAGGCATAGCCCTAAACATAATCAGCAGTAAAACAAAAAAAAACAATCCTTTTTACCTACAAGACTTGTAATTATACAAATATATATATATATGTAAAACATAAAGATAACAACAAATGCAATAATATATGAAGATAATTCAAGGAAATAGCAAAATCGTTCGGCAAAACAATAAAAAGAAAACGAAATTAACAAAAAACACGACAGAGAAACCCAGAAATCTCTCTCTTATTTTTTCCCCCCCACAAAACCGAGTTCAAATATCACACAACTCTGACCTAATTTCATCCAGGAACAATCCAATAGTCACTACTGCTCAAAATTCCCAAAAAAAAAAACAAAAAAAATTATTAAACCACGAACTGTTCCAAGACCAACAATCTTTCGATTACATAAACCGAATTTCAAGGTCAAAAAAAAAAGAAAGAAAGGAAGAATCAAAACAAAAAGAAAGGGAGAATAGAGTAGAGTAGAGAGGTTAACCTGGGGAGATTTGAGAAGAAAATCAATGGCGAAAGCGAGAGATGGAGGAGAGAAAGAGAGAGAGAGAGAGAGAGATTTGAGTGTGGAAGAACCGGCAAGTTAGGGTCACACGGACACGCACACTCACAATCAGAGTCACACCGGAGGCGTGAAGGAGGGAAGTGGGAAATGAGACGACCGTCGTTTGTTTTTTTTTTTTTTTTTTTAATTTATTTTTTCTCAGAATCCTTTTTTCTCTAACAGAAGAAGGAAATACCAGAAATGGCCGTTTTCTCAGGATTAGTTTTAAAGAAATTTAAAACTATTTTTTTTATATTTTATTTTTTTATTATTCATACCTTTAAAATGTTATATTAAATTTTAAATTTTAAAAATTTATAATTTTATATATACAAGTTCTAATAAGATAATTTTTTTTTAAATTACATAGAATTTCGAGGTGAATGAAACAATATCCATATTGATTTTTTTTTATTTTTAAATTTTTTTATTTTTTCACATTAAACAGTTTTTTCTCCCAAACACATTTTCTAAAACAACTTTTTTCCAGTCCAAAAATAATGTCTCCAAGCATCTCCTCCAAACTCCCCCTTAATGTGCATTTGATACACACATTCAAATTATATTACATTTAAATATAATATAATTTTTATTTAAATACAAAAGTATTTCATTCAAATACCAATCATATCACATTTTAAATCCAATACAATCACTATTCATTATTTAATTTTTTTATTATTTTTATTAATTACATCATATTTTTTCTTTCTCTCTCCTTTTTTTTCTTTACTTTTACCCATCACATCACATATTTATTATTAAAATACAATTCAAATGGTTTTCATTTAAACACATATTATATTTAAATACAATGCTAATACTTTTCCTCTAAATATAAATTACATTTAATGCATTACATTCAAACGCAATACAAATGTAGTGCGTTCACCAAATGGACTTTTAACAACAAAAAGTGTTCTTTCACTTAATCCGACGACACCGTTCATTTTCAGAATGTCTTTTTATTTCTTTTTATAAATATTTTAAAAATCCTTTCCCATTCTAAAAACAATAATGCGGTGTTTGGTTACTGTTTTGTATTCATATTGTATTTAAACATAATATAATTTTCATTTAAACATAAAATTTTACATTCAAATACAATACTTTTCAACAATATTTCAAATACATTTACTATTCTAAAATATTATAAAAATAATTTTTTTCCATTTACATCATATTTTCTCTTTATCTCACTTTTCCTATCTACTTTTATCAATCACATCAACTTTTTATTTCTAAAATACGATTCAAATACTCTTTCATTTAAATACAAAATATATTTAATATATTGCACTTAAACGTAATACAAACATATACCAAACACCCCATTATTTTAAAAACCATCTATTTATTTTAATTATTTTCTGAAAATTTTTATTTTCTTCAATCAAGCATTATGCTTATTTAATTAAGAATTATAATTATTTGGTATTATTGTTCTTTCAAAAAATTATTATTTAGTGTGTAGATTGAATTTTCACTCCGAAAATAAAATCTAATTTGTTAGATAAATGTGGAAATGATTTGATTTTTGCATTCTTTTTTCCTTGTTTATTTAGTCGAATACCTTTTATACGTTTAACATTTATATCTCAATACTAAACTACACCATAAAAATGAGTAATTCAAATTTATTATAAAAATGTTGTCATTCTTTCATAAAAAAATATATATCCACTCACCGTTGATTTTTCTTAAAAAAAAAATAAATAATTTGTATCTCCTTCTGTTAAGTTTTTTTGGTTACCAAACCTTCTACAAAATTGAGAGAAACTCAAACCATCCAATTAAATCAAACTATCTCTCGTGTGATTGTGGAAACAAACCTACTTTACTGATTTATTATCAAGAAGCCAAATGATAATAGGAAAACACAATAATTGAGTCAATTAAAAGTCCAAAAGAGTTTCATGACCACTGATACAATTATTTTGGAATGCACTAATTATATTTAAAATTAAGATTGACAATTCGTGTTATCGTGTTGTATTCATTTCGTGTTATTCTTTTTAGTTGAAACTATTATACTAAATCCAAACTCAATCCATTTAATATTCATTTCAAAATCTTAAACTCAAACCTAATCCATTTATTAATCGTGTTAATCGTCTCGACCCGAACTAACTTGTTTAAATTTAATATAAATTAAATAATGACTTAGTTAATATAAGTGCGATACTTTAATATGTTTATTAGATAATATATCTTTCTTTTTATGAAACACAAGTGAAATTTACTTATAAAGTTTTAAAATTCATATTATTTTACTTTATTAGCTATGAAATCTTTTGTTTTATATCATATACAATTACGTAAAAAAATAATATATAGTGTTATGGTGAGGGAAAGGAGAGAACGATGGGGTGAGGTGAGGGGGGTGAGGGGTGACTGGCCGTGTTGTCGTAAAGGTCAATAAGGTAAGGGGAAGGGAAGGTGATGGGTGAGATAAGTGGAGGGGAGGGGGAGGAGAAGGCGACAAGGTGAGAGGACAGGAGGGGGGGTTAGTGACGATAAAGATAAGGACAACTAGTCATATTGTCGCGAAAGTCGATTGAGTGAGAGAAGGGGAGGGCGATGGGGTGAGGTGAACAGAGCAGTAAAGGCAATGAAAGACTAAAAAAAAAGTAAAATCTACATTTTTTTTCTATATTAAAAAATTTTAAAATATATATATATAAATAAAAGATATTTTTATATTTTATATTTGAATTTTGAATTTCGAAAACTCAAAATTAAAAATAATAAAACATTATGATATATATAACAATATAAATATATTAAAGATTATAAATGAGTAATTTATGAATCATGTTTATGTCAACCTATATATGATCCATTTATTAAACGAGTTATTTTGTATTAATTACGGATTGGTGGGCTTAATCTTTTATTTGATCGTGTTTTATGGGTTCGACTCTTTTTTGACCTAAACCTATTTAAGGAAAACCTAAACATATTTAAGGAAAACCTAAACTTTCTAATTTTATGCTGATTTCATATCGTGTTATCATGTAGTGACCCAAATTACCAACCTTATTTAAAGTCGTTTGTTTTATCCAAAAATAGTGTTTTTTCTAATATTATTTTGGAAGACAAGAAAAGGTTTCTTGTGTTTTTCTCAATTTATTTTGCAACAAAAGAAAATGTATTTTTAATGTAGATGTGGCTATTATTGAAATTACCTGATATTGTGTTGTTGGATTACATTATGAGTTAAAATCTCTTTCATTCTAAAACCAATAATTAACAAGTTATTTTCCATAAGAAAATTTAGATCTTAAAAACCTATAAGGATTTTTCTATAATTCGAATGAAAAAGGGGGATATTTTAAGAGAAAATTAAGTTGGATGATTAATTTTAGTCATCCAATCTAATAGATGATCGAATTTTTTATATTTAAAATATGATTGTTTATCATTTTTTTTAGATTTAATTAATTAATAATTGACTGATCAATTAGTAATTAATTATAAAAATTGATCATTTTAACTAATTATATGGCCAAATTTTCTTTTAACTAATTTTAAAAACCATGAATTATTTATTAAAAAACTTATTAATAAAAAGAACGTTTAACTCTAAATCCTATTTTTTAAACCAAAAGGTAAATTAAAAACAAATGTAACGCCCACCGTGGGGCTCGAACCCACGACCACAAGGTTAAGAGCCTTGCGCTCTACCGACTGAGCTAGACGGGCAAACGAAACTCTTGGCGACTGTAATCTTACAAATTGTATCATCAAAATTGAAACACGCAACAAAATTATATTAAGCCCCAAAATATATATATATAAATCTGCTAATCCTAACCCTTCATTTTCTAATCATCGACCGCTGATAGAGAAAAAGGCGGGAACTTGACCCGCCACACCAATCAAATACTCGTATCTTGTAGAGAAAAAAAAAAAAAGCAAAAAAATTTTAAAAATTAAAAACAAAAACAAAAACCAAAAAAATCTCCAAAAACCTTCCAGAAGTTGAGGCACCATTCCGCCTGAGAGAGGGAGGAAATGGACGGCGGCGGCGTTACCGCCGGCGATGATCCCTTCGGCTTCCTTGTCCCTCTCTGCCACGTGTCCTCCTCTCAGGAGGACCTCCTCCGACGCTGTCCCTTCGCCCCCGTGCGTTACAACCCCGGCAACGACGAGTTGTCGTCGTCGTCGAAATCCACCGCCGAAATGCCGGTCGCTTCCACCGGGATCGTCATGGTGTCGCTGTCGGAGAGCGAGGAAGGCGAGGATAACAGCCACTCCCGCGACGTTTTCCACACCCCGCCGGAGGAGTCGGCGGCTCAGAGCTCCAACGAGCTGCGACAAACGGCGGACATCGTCGACGGCGGTGACGTTCGAGGGAGGGGTCCTGACGGCGATGGTGAGACGGTGGTCCTCGGAGTTGGGAGCTCGGAAGCTGATGGTGCTGGGACGGTGGATTTGAGCCGGGATTCGGACCAAGGGTTTCCGGAGGTTCAGCTGACGCACAGGGAAAACGTGAATTTGGAGTTGAATCGCTCGCCTATGAAGGTTTTGGTGACCAAATCGATGGAACCTAGGGTTTTGAGGAGGGAATTGTCTTTGGATGAGGGTTTGGGCGAGTCACCATTGAAGAAATTGAAGATTTCGGAGCAAAATTTGGGAGAATCTGATGAAGAATTGGATCCGAAGAGAGCTACTCCTCCAAATCACGGCTCTGATCCCAATGAAATTGACCGTGACGATGCAAAATCCCGTGAACAAAGCTCGGCAAAGAGGAAGTTGGAGTTCACCAAAAATGACGATTTCACTGAAGTCATCGAATTGGAAACTGATACAACCGACGGCGTTTTGGAGATGAGAAATGCTGGGAGCAATGGAATAAATGGAGGCAATGAACTACTGAGCAAAGATGACGGCAGTGCTTTGGAGGATACGGCAACTGTCGAGCAGGAACAATTGCCGCCGGCACGTCGCAGGCTTCCTAACTCGCTTCTCAGGAAGGCGGAGGATGCGGCGGATGGTGATAAGGCTAATAGGGGGGAGGAGGTCACAATGTTGGATGTGTTGAAACTCTCCAAAGACGATAGTGACGATGACATTTCAAGCTGTAGTCTTCTGGAAATCTGCCGGCGTCGTGGTATGACTTTTCCTCATCCGGAGTGGTGGCCAGAGGAGAGAACTGATTTCGGCAGCAGTGATGATCTGGGAACAGAAAACTATGGAAGAATTAGAAGGAGAAGACGTGGTGGATTGATGGTTTAGGGAATACTAGTTCACCAAGTATTAGGATTTGTCATTTTACAACTACGGGTGTTTCTCTTTTTCTGGTGCTATGAATTCGGCAATCAAGATTGGAAATTTTGGGCCTGTATTTTCCATCTTGGGAAAGAAGAAAAGAAAAGTTGCAACTGGGGTTTCATAATAGTTGTTGTAGGGTTAACTATTGGAAGTGTCATGTACAGGTGATTCACATTTCTGCTGCTGACAAATTTAGCAACCAAGATGGCAAATTTTGGGCTTGAATTTTGCCATTTTGGAGAAGTTGGAAATGGGGTTTCATAGTTGGGACTTCCAAGCCTATGATGTATAGAAAATCTTGTTTTTGACAATAGGTAATGCCACTCTCGTTAACATTTGTGATTTTGTTCCAAAATGAGTGGTGATTTTTCAATTTTAAGTGCAAGATTGCTCAATCAAAGAAGAAAACATGCATGATTTTCTAATGGAAGTTAGGGGAGGAAATGTGGGACTTTTGTGTGGAAGCATGTGTGGACTGAACAAGGATGTTTTTCCTTTTGCCAATGCTAAAAGCTAACGTTAACTTTAGGTGATTCCAAAGCGTGCTGCCTCGGCTTGCATTAACAAAATCATGGTCATTGGCCCACTCCAACTAAGGGAAGGACAATCTTTGCCTGTTGTTAGGTTACAATTTTTTACGCGAGGTGTTTGACTTTCCCTTTTTCTTAAGGTCAATTCAAGATGTTCAAGTCACGGAGTTGTCATTGTAATTTAGGTAAAATGTAGAGGTGTGAGTACAATTCTCTCCAGAAACAGAGACTTAAAAGACGTATGCATGTCGAGAGTCAATTTCAAGAGCGTATATATAAATATATATATAAATAAAATTTTAATGTTCGATATCAAATGGTATCCGACGTATTAAGATGATTATAAATTCCAATTACAGAACGTGAACTCATATATAAAGAAATGTAAATATAAGAAATTTACATTCACAAGATTTTTTTTTAACATTTTCATATTTTTAATAATTCATATTTATATTTTTATTCATATTTTTAAATTCATATTTATATAAATTCATATTTACGACAATGATTTATATTTCTTTTTATATAAATTCATATTTTTAATAATTAAAATTTACGATAATACTGGATATTATTCAGTATCGACTAAGAGGCCATTATATATATATAAATCAAAATACTCGCAGAAAAACTGAAAATGCAGCTTCGTTTTTCTGATTGGAAAACCGTTTAAATAGCAACAAAATAGCTTATATTTTTTCAGAAAAAGACTTTCAAAACTAAGAACCTATCTTTGTGGAATGTTGTTACAAGGTGATAAGCTGATGATAGGTATCTGCAGAAATGAGTATTCACTTTTCCATCATTGTCCATTAGGCACTTCCACTTAAATTTAAAAAAAAAAAAAAAAAAAAAGTGAACAATCACAACCAAAAATAATAACAATAAATCATAATGCATGAACCAACCGGGTCCAATTAAGCGTTGCTATTTAGGAAACAAAACTCTCAAAACCCCTTAATTGATTTGTTATCCAACTTATACTTGGAATACCAATGGCTTTGATGGTGTATTTTCTCAACTATGCCTTAGTCTTAATAAAAAGCTTGAACTTTCATTTTCTCTTATAACTTAAACTAAAATGTGAAATCTTATAGATTTGTAGTTGTTAAAGCGGGATATTACTAATGAGAATACACCCACTACTTTTCAAATCAAGATAGATACAACCATATCTTATTTTTCCAAACCAAGTTGTTATCTTTGGGTTAGTTCTATTAACATTTAAAGCAACATAAACTTTGATCAAGTCAATTCAAATTGAAGTACCCTCCAACAACTACTTCTAATTCACCTTTCAGAACCCAATACACTGGTGAACTGCTCAACCTAAAGTCTTAAGACACCACAAACATCCTCATATTTTGTTCGTTTTTCTACTTCCATGAAACGGTACCTTTTTCCTATTCAAAATGAGGATTTTTTTTTTTTTTTTTGGTTTTGGGTGCAATCCTCATTTTCCTGCTATGAGATGTTGAGGACTAACGCAATTAAGACAAAGCCACCTTTATCTCATGCTTACTATACCATGCAAAGACTAAAAAGCTGAAAGTTTCATACAAAAACCTAGAATTTCACTGCTTGTGCAATTTTGAGCTATATATTACAACCTATTGTCAACCTATACAACAAAAACCCACCCCAAATTCATCCCCTTGAATTCCAAGTTCAAAAAAAATCAAGGGAAAAGAACAAACAACCATACAAACCTCATTCACAGACTGACTTTCTTTCTCTTTTTGTGTCTACCAAGCAAAAATATTTGAACCGCAGTCATGGATTCTATAGCTCATGGCATGGTATTATCTATATAGTCCTACGGATCAATGCTGCATTCACTCGGCATTTTCAGGGATGGAGAAGATGTGGGTATATGGAGCTACTACTAGTGCTTGCTTGTTGGGAACCAAAACTTAATGCTGGATGAAGAAGCTCTGCTTGTACGAACGAGCCATGGGATGGCACATCTAGCAGCAGATCCTGATCGGAACTTTCTTCAATAAAATTGATGGAGTCCAGCAGGAAAGAGCTGCCATCGGGTGGCAAAGCAAACAGGCTTTTTGGGCTAAAGCAAGAACCATCATTGTCAATGGCTTCTTTCTTTTCATAGCTACTCTTCATTATCACCCTCTTGGGGCTCTTCATCACAATCTTTACTTCTGAAAATGAATAATATCTTCAGAAAATTGTAGCAGCTGTCTAAATCTATTTCAGTATATAGAAAAACTTTCTTTTTACTTTTTTCACACGTGAGAGCAATGACATGTACATATATATATAGAGAGAGAGAGAGAGAGAGGAAATATAATATGCCATTTGTTTGTCTTATGACTCAAAATCAGCTATCGCGGAATGGGTGCGAATGATATTAAATCCAACAAGATATCTTCCAGTTTTAAAGTATTAGAACCAAATTTTGCATATGAAGAGTGCAGTCCTTTAGGTCATACTTGATGTTGGGGAAATCTTTACTCTCGTTTAAATGTATTGATTTTATTTTGTTGGCTTCTTCTCTCTGGTTTTTCTTTTAACACATCAGAGGAGAGAATCAAAGTGGCTTCATCTTGTAATAAATTCACCAACACCCAGTAACTGCATATCATTCAACAATTTACAACAAGAAATTATTTTCGGCCAACCTGGAAACTTTTTATTTTGGTTGTCTTGCGGTCTTCTGGCATTTGTGAAATTACTTGATTCGGTGACATTAGGTCCAGAAATAACAGAAGCTTGAGAGCTACTTTTAGAGTTCTGCATCCAAAAACAAGATGCTAATAAGCGGCAATAAAATTCTAGGTTCACTTTCCATAGGACTTTGTATCTAACAAGAAACAAATATAGAATGCATCCAAACCTTAAGAAGATGATAGTGTTCAACCCATTTGGATTTTGACAAATTGGATAATGCAAGCCTTTTCAAAGTTTTACACTCTTCAGGTTTCACCCCCGAGAAGGAGATATCAAAGACACCTTCCTCAAGCAGTTGTTGATAGGAAGTTAAGTTCTCCCTGAATTGAGGGCTATCAAACAAGCTTTTGAGGCTGCAAATGCAAAACAAGCAAACCGCCATAAATGTCAGATCATTTATTTTCTTTGTAAGTTACTTGTACTTGCCAAAGTGACATCCAACCCCTCCCCAAAAATTACATTAATCAGTTGCACAAGCCGTTTGATGAACAATCTTCATTTATGCACTATCTACGATCATATAAACCATTATGGTTTATCTAACAACATGAATGATGAAAATTCTAACCTTTCGGGAAGTTTATCAACATCAACTGAAGGAAGATACTTCAGTAGTTGTTGCTGCTCTTCATTTGTCATATATCTCATAAACTCCTCAAAATTGGTAGTATCCTACAAAAAACAAGAATTTCAATCAAGATATTAGGTCCACACCTAACAAGAAAACCTTGCAAATCCCATCAATAATCAACGGAAAGAAATTGAACAGATTGCCTTCAAATCAGACCATAAAAAGCAGCTTACAATTAAATCTATATGACGCAATGGCGAATTATGGCTTCCCAATAGTTGGAAGATCTCATGCTGAGACTTCTCCCTGTCAAGCCAAATCATTTAGATATTACTTCTAGAGAGAGAGAGAGAGAGAATAAAAGCTTGGGCATTCAGAGGCCTTGTATAGAATATTAGACTTATAAGTATATGTTTTCGAGTTCAGGATGCAAAAAGGTTTTCATCATTGTTCTGCTACTATATCGATGTTTCTGAATTCTATACATACGTAATCAACATTAATGCAAACAAAACATTGATATACTATGGCAAAACAGTTACCGTTTAACTTGTTCTTGTTGCATCCCTTGTCCAGAAAAGTTGATCTTTTCACTTCCTGGACCATTAAAGTTTACACCCTTGCTATCATAAAGGTTCACAGACCGAGAATAAGTCTCATTGCTATGGGAATGTTTGTTATCAACTGAAAGCGAGCTAGCTTCCGATTCCTCTTCTCTAAGTAGGGCATTGGGGTGCCTAATAAGGACACTTCCATGTCCTATCTCAACGGAAACCATTGGTGTTTCACTCTCAAAAAGTAGATCTTCTTCAGAAGATCCAGAGAAGCATGAAGATTGTTGTTCTTGTAAAATGGTATAAAGATCCTTTGTCAGCTTCTCAACAGACGATTGTTTCGGACGGTTAACACAAGTCCTTTTCCTAGAAGGTACCATTGTGTCCCATACCACCGACTGCGCCGGACCTATAAAAAACCAGTTGAGGCGGGTATCAACAATAAGAAAACTTTGCACCTTTAGGAGTATTTATTTCAGACATGGGATAATAAGAAAAATAAACCACAATATTGATAGATTAAAGGCAATGGAAGCCTCCTATCTTCGTACAAGTCAACCGAAAATAACTTCACGGAGATGGAGGACTAGAAACAAGTGGATTAGGTCTCTAGAGTCATTGTTTTTATGTTACCATTTGTTTCATATACTATTAAAGCATGAAGTTACATGCTCTCTTTTCCGGAGAGCAATAGACTTGTAAGAAGTTTTGGCAGAAATATTGCAGCTCTTTCATAACATGGAAAGTATTACCAACACCGCCACTCCTACGTCTCGCTCTTGAACATAACAATGCAATGGAAAAGGAATAGTATATTTGTGTCTCAATTTAGTTTCAATCTTTGTGAATATCCAACCTGTCAAATCACTAGCATCTCCACTGCAAAATTGTGCACAGCTCTCGGAGTTAGAAATGGCCGAACCAGAACTCGATCGGTTACTTGCATCCTCATCGATAACCTTTCGAAAACCCTGGTTGTAATCAGTTGAAAGCCCTCCAACCATCACCATACTATCCTGATTCTGCTTTCTTTTAAGCAGCTTCACTTCTTTGTTCTTGTTTATAGATATGCTCTTCACCTTGGCAACTCTGTGATCTTCAAAATCATCAGGCTCTGCCCGAGCATGAAGAGGGGTATAATTTGCTAGTGTTCCCTTAGTCCTCCATCGAGATCCGCATGCATTGCATAGCACTGGCTTCTCGGGAGGCCCATTGCGCCAAAGGGGGGTGCCTGTTCAATCCTTAATTGTTAGCAGGCGATACATATCGAACAATTTCGCATACAACACTAAACTAAAAGTATAGATACATATAACCAAACGCAAATGTGTTTCAATCTCAATTGTTGCGACAATCCATTTCAAGTTGAGATGTTAAGATAACAAAAAACCAATCAGCTCCTATTCAAGAAACCAAGCTCCAAACTTATGATTATCCTAAAACGATGAATCTTCACTACAAAATTCAGTTTATCGGTTTGTTTCGTATGTCCAGAAGTGATGAGTTCTTGCTTCATTGCCAAAACTCTTAGGCTCACAACATTGAGCCTTGAGAAGTACCTACTCTAGTCACTGCAAAGGGAATTACTGCATTTCTTCTGGCACAAATAATGATTGTACTCCATTGTACTGACACAAGGTTTTGAGTTGCTTAAACTGAAGTGAACATAAACTCCACCTTGTGACACGCTTAAGTTCTTAAACTACAAACCCGACACTGAATAGTGTAGTGAAATATACATTCCGAATTCATTTAACAATTCGAACGACAGAACTAATCTTTTAAGAAACCGATTTCAACAATTTGAAGACGTGGGATATAGAACTCCCATTGCCAAATGAAAGAAAAAACTAAAGCTATAGAAACACATTTCATTTCATTAGAGAGGAAATGACAAACAACAGTCATTTAGTAAATGGGGAGTTTTCACTCAAGCAATTGGAGTTTGGACCATTGGCCATTTGAATTGCAAAGGAACTGAAATATGGGCACTTAAAAAAAGCACATTTCCTTGCAATTGAATTTGTTCCAACTCAAATTGCAAACAGGAATTCTGGGTTTGGCTCTGAGTTCATAAATAACAAAGTGGTAAACAAAATTATGTAGAAGCTCAAAATTTTGCATTGGTGAGACACATGTTGAGTCTTGAATGAGAGTCAAACGGACCCAAAAAGAAACACCAATCAATAGAAGAGGAAAAAAGGTCTAAAGAAATGATAAAAGGGAAGGAGAAAAAAAACAAAAAACAAAATTCACGAAACAGATTCAGAACTCTAAAGGAGCAAAAAAGGATATCCAAAAGAAACAAGGACACTTGTAGTTCAGAATTCATATACAAACAGGAATATTAAAAATAGCAGTTTCATGTATATGTAAGATTTTGTATTTAACTCCTCGCCCAGGTAATTAATTACGATAATATTTCTTCCAAAACAACACGAAAGATAGCCAAGAAAAAAAAAGGATAACCCAATTTTTTTATTTGAAAACAGAAAGGAAAAGAGAAAAAAAATGGAGAAACAAGAACTCACTTGTAACTCCACAGTGATAGCAAGGTCCTTGCTTGCCCATGCTTTCTCTCTCTTTTTTTTTTTTCTTCAAAGTGAAGAGAAGGAAAATTGATAAAAGAAGAAGAAGAAAAAAAGAGGAAAAAAATCTTAATTTATTCACAAAAAGAAAAAAAAATTAAAAGAAAAAAGAGGGAGAAAAATCAAAATTTATGTAAGAGAGAGAGAGAGAGAGAGAGATTATTCTCTTTGAACCCTGTTCATGGCATATTCAACAACTGGGTATTGAAGCTTTTTTTTTTTTTTTTTCCTTCTGCAGAAAAACCCAGAGAGAGAGTTTGCAGAACAAAGCAAAAGCCAAGAGACCCAGAAAAAGAAAAGAAGATTTTTTTTTTTTTTTTTGGGTATGTCTTTACAGTGTTAGAAAAAAAATAAGAGAAAGAGAGCCTAAAAATCAACAAGAAATGAAGGGGATTGAGATGGGTATTATTTTACAATCCAATGGAAGGGAAAAGACCATTGGAGGAATCTCTCATAAATGGATGTGGAAAGGAAGGTGAATTGGAAAAGAGAGAGAGATAGAGAGAGAGAAGGTCTTGTTGTATGTATATGTGTGTGTATGTGACTTCCTAGTTGTATTGTATAGGAAGTAAATGTTCAGCTTTCTTTTGCCTTTATTTTTTATGTTATTGAAAGATTTCAATTCATTTTCAAATTTTTATATTTATATATATTTTTAAGGTATTTATATATTTATATTGCTAACATGAATAATTAAAAGTTAAAAAAAAAAAGAAAGGAGAAAAGCAGGTAGTTTAATTTAGCCTGTAATGTGCGTGTAAGGAAGAGGAATATTATTGCCTATATCCTGTTGTTTGACTAAAGACTTTTCTGCCTTGTGCATGCAAATTTTTCAAAACCCCACAAAAAATAAATCTAAATTGAATTAAAATAAATAATAAATTATAACTATACAAACAGAAAAATCTGGTTTTGAGAAGCACTGAAATTTTGGGAAAAGATTTTGACCAATATCAGAAACTTGCGAGGGAGAAAAAAATAAAAAAGAAAAGAAAAGAGGGGGGAAAAAATATAAAGCTATATACTTGAGCCAATCAAAACATAAGAGGAGAAAAGGAGTACCTATTTGTCATCTTATCTCTAAAATTCAATTTTCCCATTTCTTTTTTATTTTTCTTATTTCACAGGAATATTTTTTATTTTAAATTCAAGAAATAAATATGACTTTTTTTTAACTCAATTATTTAATATTCTTAGGTTGTGTTTGGTGACATGATGTTGATAAAATTTTTAGTGGGCTTCCTTCCTAATACAAATAAAGTCTAATGTCACCGGCCAGGATACCACTCAATAGTCACAAACGCGTTCTCTGCCGTTGATCTAGTGGAAAAAAAAATAACAATAAAAATTTAATTAGGTTCAGAATTTAGCTGTGCTCTTTAATTGATTTCATGCTTTGATCAAAGTCTGTCAGCTGTGACCATTCGTCACAGACTGTAATTTAGGATTATGAAAATCTACAAATTTCCACTTTCAGAAAAAAAAAATCCACAAATTTTCAACAAAATTGTACAATTGTGAATTTTTCATTTATTTTCTGATTATATGTAATTTTCTCTTTTCTTTTTCTTTTCTTCGTTGCAAAATATTATGAAGAAGAAATGTCGAAATGAATTTTTGCAGAATTTGGTGAAAAATAAGAGAAGACAAATTAGTACATGTCCATGTTACATAGTGGGTATCCCATGAATTCGACTCTTTCCATGCCACGTGGCTTTGTTGTTTTATCTGTTTATTTATTTACTTATTTTTTGAGGGTTTTTTTTTTTTTTTTTTTTTCATTTTTTAAGCCAGCCGTGTCCTTGAGAAAGTAGTGAATTTTTGCACTTTGGATGGTCAGCTTAAAACGAATTGAGTTTTTTTTTTTTTTATAATTCTATTTCTAAAAAAAAATCTCTAGTATTTTTTTTTCTTCTTGCCAAATTAAAAAAAAAAAAAACTAATTTGCTTTTTCATGATATTTTGTGACCTGTGTCCCAACAGATCAACAATATCAACAGGTACCATAACCTTGAAATCACGTTCAAAATGAAGCTGCTGTAAAACGTCGGTCTTCTAGATTCTACCACACGGTCTGTCAATATTATCTTTGAGAATTTTGCATACTTTCTAAAAAAAAAAAAAATTTGGTATAAGAAAAATAGTCTACTAACATAGACAATTTTACAGCGTCATATTATGTAAAAATTTTAGTATAATAAAATTCACGATTCATAATTATATTCAACCAATAAAATATTTCTATAACTTACCTCAAAATTCTTCACTTTCTTTTCCCCCTCCACCCCCCCTTCTCTTAGCAAATATTTACAAATAGATCAATTAAATCAACGGTCCTAGGCGATATATAACATTTTTCCCCACTTAATTGAAAGGTTAACGTTATCAATTTTTTTAAAACTATAGCTTTTATATTTATATTGCACTTTAGTGTCTAAGCTCCCAAATGAGTTGGCTAATTCTTAGCCCTGCTTGGGACAAGGTTTTGACATCTTCAAAACTAATCTTTTTCCAATACTCTATCTCTTTTTACTACTCATATCTTTAAAGCGTTATAATAAACTCCAAATTTTAAAAGTCTACAACTTTATGTGTATAAGTTCAAATGAGATGATTTTTTTAAATTGTATAGAATTTTGAAACGAATAAAAGAATATCTATATTAATATTTTTTTTCTAAAAAAAATTTTAAAATTTTATATTTTTTCACTCCAAACATTTTTTTTCCTTCAAATACATTTTTCTAAAACAATTTTTTTCTAACAAAAAAAATATCTCCAAAACCTTCCCCAAACTCCTCCTTAAAAATTTGTTTGAAAATTTATCATAAGCCCCGTGACGAATAAAAAAATTGGAAAAGTAACATTATTGCTTTTAAATAATGTTTTCATGTAATTGACTCATTGTCTGTATTTTTGAAGGTTGTAAATTCATCTTGCAAGATGATTCTGCACTAGACATAACAAATTTGCTAATAAATTTTTTGAGAAATGTGCTCGTAATTTAATTAGACAAATTAGCATTTTTAATTTTTGTTATAAGTACACATAACACTTTTTTATTAGGCGTGACTTAACTTTAGAAATTGTATGATTACTATTTTATTATGTAAAATGACACCTTTTGATCCAAAAAAAAAATTAAAGAAACTAATTAAGGGACTAATTTGATGTAGCAGCATTAAGGGACGAAAATGAGATGTTTTTAATCGCTCAAGAAACACCGACGAAAGTTGAGCGAAATTCCAACAATGAAAAGAGAAAAAAGAAGGGGTGCAATTAATTATCACGACATCTTTGTTGACCCTTTTTCACTTGTTGGATCATGTAGACCTGAAAGAAGAAGGAAAAAAAAAAAAAGGAAAAAGGATTTTATAAGAATCTTGCTCGACCCAAACTTTTTTTTTTTTTTCCTTTTCTTTTTTTGTAAAAGAACACGAACTTCAACTTTTATGCCTACCAACTCACCAAAAAAGAAAAAAAAAAAAAAAAAAAGAAAACTTTTATGCCTACCAAGAAAATGTCAGTAATTTTAAGTTATGATTTTCTTTTTTCTTTTTTCTTTTAAATCTAGGGGTGATAAATAAGCGATTAGGTTTTAATTAGAGCAATATAGGAGAATGCTACACTGCAATTCACTTGTCAAAATCATTTGGTGTAAAATGTTTAATAAGAAAGATATTTTTGCAACAGAATTTAAAAATATATATATTAAAATAGAATTTTATTTTTCAATCGTTAAAATGACCTTATTATAAAAATACCTTGATAAATAATCTAGATTTTTTTAAGTAGAAACTTTTTATGGTATGATATATTTACTAGTACTAGCGAATTTTCATAAAATTATAGAATATGATTAAAATCATATAAAAAATCATAAATAAGATATCATAGCTATTTTAATTCAAATTGATGGTCCAAAGTGTTTGGGGGTGTTTGGAGGAGGAGGCTGGAGATATTATTTTTGGATTAGAAAAAAATTGTTTTGGAAAATGTATTTAGGAGAAAAAACTGTTTGAGATGAAAAAATAAAAAATTTTAAAAAATTTTTTAGAAAAAAAAAATCAATATGGATATTGTTTCGTTCATCTCGAAATTCTATGTAATTTAAAAAAAATTATCTCATTTGGACTTGTATATACAAAGTTATGAATTTTTAAAGTTTGGAGTTTATTATAGCATTTTAGAAATGTAAATAATAAAAAATTATGAAATTTTAGAAAAAAATTGAATTTTGAGGTCTGGAGAACGTCTCCCAGACGACCCCTTCATATCCGAATTTAATTCATATGTTCTTTTATTTGTGTCTCTATTCATGTTCTTCCAATATTATTATAACACGCATATAATTAATTTGATTTTTTAATTGATATGATATAAATTATAATTAAATAAATATTTTCTTTTACGTGCCATTATATTATTAAGGGATAGAAATAAAGAGACACAAGAATTAAATCATTTCACATCCTATTATTATAAAAAAAAAAATTACCTTTTATTATTTTTTTATAAAGAAAAAAACAATGATTTTTTTAAATTTAGGGTGGAGATTTTAAATATTAAATCTTATAAGTGTGAAATTATCATTTTTCTAATTTACAAGTGTGGAATTCAAATTTTATATTTTTAAATGAAATTAAGTGTGAAATTATTATTGAGTTTATGTCTGTAACCGTAGAATTATCCTTAGATTATTTCTGTAATTACATAATAATTTTTAACTAATTATATTTGAAAAAAAAAAAGAAGTAAAGTAAAGAAAAAGAAACACCAAAAATGAACGGTCTAGATAAGTTCAATCACGGATACCAACGGTCAGCATGTTCTGAAAAATAAAAATCATATTATGTTGTATGAGTACATATGTACAACATATATAGATATATAATTGTAGGGGGGTTGTTTGGAATCATTTTTGAAGACATCCAAAATTAAGTTTTTTCTAAAATTTCACTACTTTTCACTATTTATATCTCTAAAATATTATAATAAACTCCAAATTTTAAAAGTTTATAATTTTATGTATACAAATTCAAATGAAATAATTTTTTTTTAAATTGTATAGAATTTTAATATGAACGTAATAATATTTATATTGATATTTTTTTAAAAAAATTTTAAAATCTTTTCTTCATCTTAAATAATTTTTTCTCTTAAATAGATTTTTTAAAATATTTTTTTTCAACTCAAAAATAATGCCTCCAAACGCCTTTCCGAGCACCCTTAGTCAGTTTTAAGACTCTTGGTGGGTCCCAAAAGAAGTTGTAACTGCTGGCTCGTTTGTGACCGACTATAAATTCTTCAACTTCTGTAGGTTTCCCAAGAAGGGGGCAGTCTAGCGTGTACTTACTCACACAGCAAGGGACATAGTAAAATGACTAAAAAGGACCCGTGCATGTGGACAGGTGGGTCCCACACCAGTATCTATTGAAAGTGACGGCTTTGCGTTTGGACTTTCCGCAATACGACACGCCGTATGGGACACGCGTACAACGGAGAAGCCTGAGGTGCATGATTGGACCCATGTGCTGACACACAGGAAGCTTCCTGTCACACAAAGTTAATCAAAATATTTAAATCAGAATAAATCAAAACAGAGGGCCGTCGCTAATAATGGGGCCAGAACAATAGCCTGATCTACGGTCCAGCCAATGCCCAGTGGGTACTCTCCTTTTTTTTTTCAACCTTCATTTTTTCTTTAATTTTTTTTAAAGAAAATATATTAGACCATAAATAATTTGTGAAAAGTCGAAAATACCCTTTTGGAATTTTTACAAATAATAATGATCCCCTCAATTGTCACTACCAAAGTGCCAACCTCACGTGATGATTGATGGGGTGTTCTTTTCTTTATTGATGAATCAAAGAAATCAAATATCACAAAATTCCCTTCAAACAAACTTGCTCTGATTTTTATTTTATAAAGCAATAATAGACATTAAATAACCCAAAAACATGTTAACATTTTTTATTGTTTTTTTTTTCTTTTATAGAAAGCATTCCATTAAACAAAGAAAGAGAAAAAAAGCTAGGTCTACACAAACAGCAAAGCAACCCAAGCCAAAAGAAGAAGAAAAGCTGGTTAAATTGAGTCAACCAAGAAAAATCCTAGGGGCATATTAACAGCCTCACGAGACAAACAACAAGAAGCAGAAAGGGCAGAGGAACTCAAAGAATACGCGAACGACATTGTTAGTCCTTTTTAACTAACTAAACAAGAAAAGTGAATATCACTCAATTCCAAACTAATATCTCATTTATTTACCATATTACATTTATATTACGTTTTAACCAATATAATTTTCATTTAAACATAAAAATATTACACTTAAATATCAATTATATTACATTTTAAATCCAATATAATTACTATTTATTATTCTATTTTTTTCTACTACTTTTACTAATCATATCACATACTTTCTTTCTCTCTCTATCTTTTTTCTCTCTATTTTTATCAATCACGTCATATACAATATAATTCAAATACTTTTCATCCAAACAAATATTGCATTTGAATATAATATAAATATTTTTCATCTAAACATATATTATATTTAATGTATTGATTTAAATGTAATACGAATGTAATACGTTATTCAAACGCCGAACAAATCAACTTCTCAATTAAATCACATCTCAGGCAACGCCTCTATACATCACTTTAGCGTCACCCAAAAAAATGGAACCCGCCACAACATTCATCATCAACAAAATTGGAAAACCTCCCCCAACACCATCTCAACCCGGACAGATAGGCGTACACCTCATTAAACATAATTATCGTAAAATTCACATTGACATGTTTATGAGTATTATATGCAGCTGTCGCACTTTTTATGCGTCATAATTTATGGACTTTTTTATCTTATGCATAATGATAATGGTGAAAATTAGTATATTACAACAATTAAATGATTCATGTAAAATTCCAAAACAAATATCAAAATCTTCCCATTCATTTGAATAACCAAATTCTTTTAGTTTGTCTCATATCATGTCAGCCAGAGGGTTGGCTGCAATAAAATGTGTTGATTCTAAAGTTTGATGCTTCAAAGTTTATATAAAGTTGTCAAGCTTAAATGAAACAACCATTTTGATGCATAAATAACTAAATAATTAATTTCACTCGATTAAACGACAGAAGAAGGAAATAATTATAAAGTGGAAAATTTGGTTTCGCAAATAGTCTAAAATGCGTGTATATACACACCTAAATATATGGTTAGACATCAGTTGGTGGGATCATGTGTTGTCTAGAGCAAATAAATTATTATTTGATGTACCGATTGAAGGAATTCCGTATATTAGGTGAGTCATTGGAATAATCTTATAGCTTGTTTTGGCCGCATTATAGAATGTTATTTCTTTCTTGCTTTTTTTTTTTTAACATATATTATTTGTATATGTATATAGGGTTGCAATATTGTTAGAAAATCTTATTACTTCAAAGGAAAAAGTGGTGTCTATCTCGAGTAATTTGGATATTAATGGGCATAACGCCTGCCGTTTTTGTATTTTTCTTAACTATTTAAATGCTAGGTTTCTTCACATTTATTTTAATTACTTAAAAAAGAATATATATATATAAATAAAGGGAAAAAAGAAAACAAAATGAAGAGCGATTTTTAGTATGTTGTAACATGTTTGTCTGACACATAAGGGAGAATGAAATTAGGCTTCACATGGCTGCAAGTTTACAACACACTAATATTAGCTATATCTTGAATTCACTGGAAAATAAAAACGTATAGAAGATATATATATATATTTCTATATTATCACATTGAGATGAAGAACAGTTAGCTAGAAGAAACAAAATTGGTGAAGAATACTTGAAAGGGAGATGGAAGTATTCTAAGATCATAATAATTTTATAGATCTAAAGTTATTATCAAATTTGAAATGTGTTGAATCTTATCATTCACAAGTTAAATAGGTAAAAAAAAAAGTTATAAATTAGGGAAGTGAAAAATAATTAGGATTTTTTTTTTTTTGGGTTGATGGATCTCTGGTACTTTGCGCCTATTATTATAGTTATTTAAAGAAAAGAAACTATTTGATCAGAACTATTTAAAAAAAAAAAAAGCTATATCATCAAAATTATTAAGGATCTATTTGGATGCTCTTTTGGAGTTTTTTTTTTTGGAAAAAATTTGTTTTGAAAAATATATTTGAGAAAAAAAACTATTTAGAGCAAAAAAATGTAAAATTTAAAAAAAATTTAGAAAAAAAAATCTATATAGATATTATTTCTTTTCTCTCGAAATTATATGCAATTTAAAAAAAATCATTTCATTTAGATTTGTATGCGTAAAATTATGGACTTTTAAAGTTTGGAATTTATTGTAATATTATGGAGATGTAAATAGTAAAAAGTGATGTTGATATAGAAAAAAAGTTATTTTAAATATTTTTTTTTTGAAACCCAGCCCTTATAAAAATCATATATATATATATCTATATATATATGTTTGTTTGTTTTCTTTAAAGTTTTTTTGTTTTACAAAAAAGTGGCCGTTAGTGGAATTCTTGGAAGTAATAGGTATGTAGAATTATGATTGTGTGTGTATGTGTGTGTGTATACATATGGTGTTTTTGTTCCATTTTCTTTCTTCAACCCTAATGTTGCTGGGAATAGCCAATAGGAGATAACAATTATAAGCAATAAATTTACTATTTAAGGTTTGTATATATCTTATTAGGAGATAAACTTGTTGTTTTGTATCTTCTACTAAAGTTAGAATATTAAATAAACTAATCTCCCTACCAAATTTACGTACAAACTAATAGGTCTAAAATGCTAATTAACAAATTATCATATTCATTAGTGCAAATGATGTTTTCCACAAATGGAAAAAAAATCCTCAACACAAACACAAACAAGAGAATAGTTAATTAATGTATAACGTTCTTAGCGGGAAAAAATTGCAAAAAGTCGCCTTGATTAATTAATTTAGCTGTAATAGGTTCATTATAGTGGGGTGGGAGGTCGGCTTGGGGGGTGAGCTCTTGCTCATCAAAATATTTTTACTCCCAATTAGAGGGCATTTGGTAAACGCATTACGTTTTAATTGTGTTTGAATGCAATTCTTTTTTTAGTGTTGTATTTGATTGAAAAGTATTTGTTTTATATTTGAATAAAATATGTGTTTGGATGAAAAGTATTTTAGAGTTGAAAAGTTGATATGATTGATAAAAGTAGAGATAAATAATTAGGGTTGAAAAATTGATGTGAGTGTTTTAAAAATTTTTGAATAATAATTGTTTTCGTAACACTGTCGAAAATGATTGTATTTGAATATAAAACTTTACATTTGATGTAAAATTGGTATTCGTAGCACCAAAATTTATTTACCAAACATAGCATTAAACTATGAATATGAAAACAAAACTGCTAAAATAAGTTTTTACAAGGATCATAAAAACTACAGTGCTCACAATTCATTAACTTGTACCCACGTTAGATTTTCTTTCGGTACTCGTTTTTATATTTTGTAGGCATATTTATATATAATATGTTGGGCCATTGTGCAAGTATATGGCTTTATTTTTTTTTCTTCACTCTCATAAGTTGATTATTACCAATAAAGAAGCTTCAAATCTCATTATATTTCTTCGTAATTGGCTTAATTTGTAGCTCAAATAATATGTTACTACTCAATTACATCTCCTAGGCGTAGTACGAATATCTTAATTACTATTCTGCAATTTTCTCAACTATAATACAGTATATATAGACAAAGCAAAGTAACAAAAAACAAAAAATAAATAAAGTATTAACTAAGTAACAAAGTTCTATTAAGATTGGGGTTAATTTCAAATTTATCCCTCAAAATATTGTTCTCTTTTACTTTTAAATCACATGGCTGTATGTACGGTGATCAAAATTGTTAAAAGAATAATGTCTAAATAATAAAATATGAAAGTTGTAAATTATGATAAGTTTGAGAAGAAAAAGAAATTTTTATGTCATTTTTAAGTTATGAGGACCAAGAGACAACATTACCCATTTTTTGAGAACCAAATTTAAAATTTGACAGGCAGGCCACATTGCTTTTCCCCACCGGTACATCAAACTTTTTAAACTACGCAACTAAACTTTCAACAATTGAATCTACGAGTATCTATATTAAAAAGAATGTTTATGACACGAAATTATTTTCACTTATAGATCTTGTATTAACTTATAAATCTTGTCTTACCATTAAAAATTTAGGAAGCTTTTAATATGATAACTAAAAAACTTGTTTTATGGTAGGATGAAAAAAATAAAAATAAAACATACCTTAGGATGGAAGAATTAATTGAAATTAATGACCCAAAAAGAAAAAAACAATGATAGCAAAAGTACCATTCACGTTAATATTGAGTCCAATCTGCTATCCCCATTCAGCTATCTCTTAAGCTGTCCCTCATCGATGCACTTCGGTTTCTCTACAGCCCTAACATCAACTTTAGTGTTGATCACAATCTCGACCTCTTCGACTTCTTACAGACGGACAATCCCAATGCGTGGAACTGACACACGAGCTATGACCACTTTTGGTGATGGCACGCACTGCTTGGGACTTTCCCTAATCTTAGGGGGCCATCTATTGGTGTGGCGGATGTTGTTCTTTGGAGATCCCCAAGTTCTTCAACGTCATGGCCCTCACACTCGTGTCTCGCACACGGCCGTGGTAGGAGCAGGCTATTCCTTACCTGACGTTGTTTCACCCGATGCCTGGGTCAACTATGTCCACTGCACGCATCGCTCCATGCTCATGCACTTCGTTGATGGCAGCGAAACTGTCTCCGCCTCCTCTTCCACCGCGGCACAGTGAAGAGCTCTTTGAGGAGAGGAAATAGGAGACAAGAAATATTTTGTCAATATTAGTTAGTATGTTTTTCACTTTGTTTCTTCTTGTTGTTCTTCTTATTCTAAAAAAATATATACTTTGTTTTGTAAGCTTGTAGAGGTTTTCTTGGTTTCAAAGGAATTTTTCCTTTTTTCATTTAATTTCATTTCTTTTAAGTTTAGTTGAGTTTTTTTTTTTTTTTTTAAAGAATTGAATATTCTGAACCTTTAAAAATTTAGTAAATGGTAACTTTTTGCCAAAAAAAAAAATCCGGTAGTATTTGTTAAACAATGAATAAGTATGGTAGAAATAACCCACAACCCACCATTATTGTTTCTTTCTTGTATTGCTTGGGCATTCTCTTCATTTTTTTTTATTCATATTTCAGCATTACTCGGGAGGAGACTGTGAGAAAAAGAATATATTGACAACTTAAAAAAAAAAGAGCAAAATTAAGGTATCGGGTCAATACTCCCTTAAAGAAAAGGGTAAAAAGGAACCTATGTATACGTTAACATACTCTTTGTTAATAACTGATGTGGAAATCTTTAATGAGACGTTAAATTTTTATTAAGGAGACAGCAAATATAGACTATGTCAATATTACACACGCAAACAAATACAAAGACGCACTAGCTAACATCAAAGTAGGCCTACTCGTCGTCCCCTAAAAGTTTTTAACATACTATGTTGCCTTTTCTTCTTCAGCTTCAATTAAAGTGGGCTCCTGACTCACAATGTTGCTATACATATACATATACATATACATATACATACATACATATATATATATACATATATGCACATATAGCTTTTTGGGTTCAAAGTTGAAAACAGGTTCATGCATGATCGAGTGCCTTATAACCTTTACCCCAAAATCCCATCTTTAACCACAAAAAAGAAATTGAAAAAAAAAAAAAAGTATGGCAATGCCACGAGGAGGGCCCTGATTGGTAGCTGAGGAGCATGAGCAAGTGGATGTCGCCCACCTTTTGCTGACTAAAGGACCATTGATAGCGCCTTGGTTACATCATGGTTCATGCCAGTCCACGCCCACCCACGAAGCTTATGGGCACCACGGACACCCAATATTGCTTTCTATATATTGCCTTTTCCTCCGGTAAGAACCCCGTTCTCATTTAATAAGGGGACAAGACTGTTAATTTTTTTTTGATACAAATAAAAAAAATATGATTAATTAATTTCATAGAGGATTTATTGAGAATCCATATATATACTATATCATATAAAAATAATTTTAGTATGTTATTTTCTATCGGTGTAACTAATTTTATAATTAGTGAAAAAAAAGGGGGTAAGGGCACATTAAAAAATCAATGTTATACCTTATTGGTATTGTGGTATGATTTTCAAGCAATCACACACTTTACACTACTCTTACGTTAGATAGAGATTGACCCATATATACCACAATGCATAATATGATAGTCCATAATAGTTCAATAACAAATCATTATTATTGTCAAGGTTGACGCTCAAAAAATGAATTGCCAACCATTCTTAAAAGAAAATCATGGTCTTTCTTCGTTTAGCTATGTGCACTAGCAATAGAAAAGCTATCATTTTAGTTGCATAGGTTTGGCATGTCAGACGAGATTGCATTATAATGTGTAGAGTTGATGAAATATTTTTTCTTAAAATAGTGCTTAAAGAAAAAGGGTACCGTAATTAAAAAAAGGTAATTTGTTGTCTTAGTATTGTTATGAAGACTGCTAAATCAGGACATTTTTTAAGAGTTTTTTTTTTTTCTCCCCCTTATGATATAAATTACTAGGGATGGCCATGGAAAGGTGTATAGAAAACTCTTTACTCAGATTTTAAGAAAAACATAAATTAAATTATAGGATAAGGATATACATTATTCCTTTTTTTATTATTGTTGTTGAATTATTCCTCTTCGGCGAGTAGTTCAATGTGGGTCTTAAGAAATTATTATTGATTTTATTTTTAGAAGAAGCTATTCAGAGTATAAGATAGAGCGTCGAATTGTAGAGTATGCTACACCAATAAAATATATTAATTAAGGTTTGTACATCATGCAACTACCTATAGCATCATATTGGACTGTTTGTATGTATTTACAAAATTGAGTAAGCAATTTTTGTGGCATGTCATGTTATGCATATATGTCACGCCAATAAAACAACCCAATTAAGAAATTAGAAGTAAACCGATAAAACTTTCATAGAATTTCTTTTATTTAGGTAATCCTTGCTAAGAAATTTAGCATTTGTTGACAACTAATTATTAAATTGAAATGGCATTTTTTTTTTCATTTAACAAATGCTTGTTCGTAATATTTGAGAATTTTATTTCATCCAATAAGACTTTTTAAAGAGAGGTGCCTTCTTTTCGTTTCTTAATAACTAAGAATGCAAATAATGTTCAAAGTAATGAACCAGTGCATAAATAAGTCATTTTCCAATTAACAAATAGTCTTGGTAGGGAAGGTCAAACTTTGGTTGGGTTGTTAATTGTTTTCAGTCTAAAGTTTTTTTAAATACAAGATATGTGTTCCCCATTCTAACTAACCCTTTTTTAGGCGAAAAGGGAAGTGGGGAAATAACTCTGTTATAAAAAACTTAGGGTCCAATACAAGAAAATTACTATAGGACATGTCGTTTTTTCTCTTATAGAGATGGTAAGTTTTTCCAGTCATTTGATTGATTTTAAGAGTCTAATATACGAATGTCCATGGTAAAAATACGACATCATATTACAAAAATGTAATCTCACTATATTATACACCACACCATTAGAATTAACAAAAAGGGTTAAAAAAAACTTGTTCTACCAGTAAGGTAAAAGCTACCTTAAAATTTTACACATTTATGAACTCTTCAATTACAAATTTTTTTGAAATGATTTTATAATAAGGCATTGACATAATATATTCATAAACTATTAGATTACACTAAAACCATATCGTATTAATAAAAATAATTTAATAAAAATATGATGATTTATAATTTTATCCTACCAATAATACAACTTTTCATCCACTACTATAGATTCCCCCTCCATTATCCTCTTCCCTTTTTTGGACGTGTAAAGAACCGTTGATGCCATTTCTTATCTTATCGGCAAACCCACACTTAAATCCGTAATACTTGAAGTTGGAATGAAATACAAAGACCAAATGGTGTCACATGATTGAAACCCGGAAAGTGACACAGTTGAAACATTCAACCATATATGTAGTTGTCAATATTATTGATTTGGGCTCTCTTGGAGAGGACCCCTATATTAGAGCATTACACGATATTAAGTACTATCAGTGTTTCTTGACAAAATAATAGTTGCTGAGTAATTGGACAGCACACATAACTATTTATAAGCTGCTATTCATTTTCAACTCTATTTGATGTTCTATTGATTCGATGAATCAAAACCATTTTATAAACTTCTTTTACCCTTCAAAATTTTCAAAGTGAAAAATGATCAGAACATAGTTGGTGATCTTTATAGAAATAACATTTTTTTAGAATTAATTTCATTTTTCACATTAAACTATCGGTCTTATTTTCATTTTAATTTCTAAATCTAAAAATATCTGAGAATCAATCTCCAAACTATCAATCTATCTCACAATAGTTCTTCATTTTAAAACAATGTTAAAAAATGAACAGAAGTTACCATATCATCATCATATGCATTTTGAGAATTTAAAACTTTCAAAATTATAATCTATATTTAATAAAAGGTTATAGGACGTGAAAATGATAAAATTAACTTTGATAAAAATGCACTTTTAATCTACACATTGTAACTACAGTCCACTTTTTCAACAATGTTTTGGACCAAAAAACTAACATGGGACAAATTTATAATTCGAAAATTAATTATGGGATGTTTTAAAGTTCAAGAATTAAAAGGATATTGAACTTACAGTTTAGGGGACCAAAATGAAATTAATCCTTTTTTACATTGACTCAACAAAATGTATTAGCCTTTTAGAATTATAACAATTTTGCAGTTATATATGAAAAAAAAAATCCTATCAATAACATTTGGTTCTAAATCATCATATTTTGTAATAGTTATTAAACCCTAGAAGGAAAAGCGAAAGCTATACAGTCCCATTTCACTTGAGATTGGATATATGTGATGGTTCATAAATAAAGAGACCACTTTCTAATGATACGAGACTTTTTCGAGTTAAGTCTTTTTCGAGTTAAGTCCAAAAATAAATCCGTATGGACTGAGGCCTAAAACAGACAATATCTACTAAAGATATCTACTAAAAGTAGGTATGGATCTTACAAATGTATTCAACCTATACCCAACCAGAAGTGTGACCAAGAAATATATTGGGTCCAAAAGAAGGGTTGAGACTATCTCCTAATAATATGACACATTTTTGGGTATTAAAAGCAAAACAGTGCAAACCGAGACTAAAAATAGGCAATATCATACCAAAGAGAAGCGTGAATCTTACATATTTACATTAGTTTTTGTCAATTTTACACACACATATATATATTGATTTTGATCAAATTTTGACTAAATTTAATATTAATAATGATAAAAATAGATTTAAAAAAACATACATTAATAGTATAATACTTTATCGTAAAAGTTCCTTAAAATAACATTCCATAAATTCATTTTTTCTTTCAAACCGGTTGATATTAGAAGTTGAATATTAGAGTACTTGCAGTCTTTTACTATAATTTATCTTTTGGTTTTTAGCAATTTGGCAGAAGGCAAAAAGTCATTGTTCCCCTAATTTCTATACAGGAAAAAATAGTGCTAGGCTTGCGTTGGCAAACCAGTCCATATTTATAATCATTGTTTATGGATATCTCAATTCGTGGCCTTCCAACGCGCAAATCACGTTTCACCAGCACCAAAGCAAAGGTAAAAAAAAAAAAAGTGGTTCTAAGCTTGCAACAAATTTTGATTCTACTACGGTTGATAGTGACAGTGACGTGACGGCAAGAAAGGCCTATTTAAAACTTTCATTTTTATCAAGTCTCATATTCAAACTATGACGTACATAAGAGTCTAATCTTTGATAACAAATACTATGTATTGCCTATTTTTTAAACCTGGAGTCCATAATTACGAAGAACTAAAGTGAAGTTCTTTATCATTCCACCGATACAACTATTAGGCTCATTTAATGACTACTGGAACGGAGACATGAGAGCACCACTAATCCCTTTTTATCTATTAAAAAAAAATTTTTGATTCTATCTCAATAATTAAATCACTGACATAATTGTATGGTCATTTCGTATGAATTAATTTTTCAAATATTGGATGATAAGCAAACAAATACAAACACATAAAAATTTGAGAGTTTTATTTTTGAAATAGAATCCAATAATAACAAAATTTCAACGGTCCAAATTCATTTTGACCATTTGAAACATAAAAACATGTCGTTAAAAACAGACTCTTCATGTTATGATTTAATTCCTAAATCAAAATTTCCAAATAATTAAAATTATTCGATCATGCATTGACTTTTTTTTTTTTTAAGACCTCTTGGACAAAGGGAATATCATAGTCCAACCAAATACGGCCATTTTACTGCTGTTAATATTGATACAGAGAGTGAAATTTTATAATCAATTTATTTAAAAGGTCAATGATTAATATTGAGTGATTAACCAGTCGTATGGAGTTGATTTACAATTTAAGTTTAATATATATAAGGTTTTTTTTTTTTATGTGTAAAATTCTCATATCAAAATTTACTTTGTTCAAACTAATAAAAATGGTTTTTAAAAAGCTACTTTCTATTATCTCTTTATATAGTCCAATTATCCAGCCATCACTATTTTACATTGCAGTACAGCAAAACTAATTGGGTAAAGTCTTGACTTTAGTGTATAAAGTATAAACAGTTGCTAAGCTGTGAAGTAAGTTCAAAATGATAAAGACAGGATTAAGCTAACCACCCATTAAGCCTTAAATGCTTCGTGATTAAGTCATAGATTGATAAGGGACCCCCTTTTTCTTTTTCCTTTTCTTTTTTAATCTCTTCAATAAAACTATGAGCCAGTAAGATTTTTACAGTAAGATTTAAAAATAACGTAATATTAATATGATTATGTTTTTTAACTATCAAATCTATATTAAAAATTATTTGTTCGGTATTTTTTTTTATATAATTTTAATCAAATGAAATAATCAGAAATATAGCGACATGAAATCTGTTACAGAAAAAAAAAAAAAATGGTGGGCTCTAATCAGGATTTGCAACTGATAAGACATATGCATGTAGAATGGGGCCAAAGATGAATAAATGAAGCCACGTCCGTTTACCTTCATCAAAAGGAAAAATAATCCTTCTGACTTAAAAATCAAAAGCACTAAACTATAGTTAATCAGTTTCTCTTTGACGAACTTACTTGAAGACTTTTGGTGAAAAGAAAGTAAAAAAATAAAATAAAAAAAAGGGGGTGGGGAATTGCAAAGCAACCCATTTTGTAACGTTATTCACAGTTTTGATACAGGAGGCAAAAGCAAAAAAAAAAAAGAAAGTGTTTGTTTTGGGAGTACAAACATAGAAAGAAATTGGGTTTGTGAGGGAAATCTTCGGCTAGAGATATGAATGGAACTATTGATAGATTCCACTGCCGTTCGACTTTTTATTTAACTACTTGATCTTAGAGAGTTCTTGGTGTTTGTTTTTTTTTTTTTTTTTTTACGTTTATATTATATTTAAATGTAATATAATTTTTAAAAATAAATTTTTTAAAATCTATTCACATTATATTTTCTTATCTTATTTTTTTAATTTATTTTTATTAATCATATTAACTTTTAAATTTTAAAATATAATTCAAATATTTTTAATTTAAATACACATTACATTTAAATATAAAATAAATATTTTTTTTAAATATATAATTATATTTGATACATTACATTCAAACACAATATAAATATAATATATTTATGAAATGTTTTTTTTTTTTTTTTAAATGCAACTAAATAGTGATGATGGCGTTGACGGTGACTCTATGATCACGACATTTTAATTAATAGCAACATTGTTAGTTAAAGTTTAGCACTTTAGCTTGAACTTTCCTCGTCAAATAACAAGAAAGAAAAATGATTCCTTTTTTTTTTTATTATACTAAATGGGAGTTTTACTAACACGGTAAATATAAAATTTGTCAGTTTATTTTAGACGATAATTATGAACGTAATTTTATAAATAAATAAAAAAAATCATTTTCAGTCCAAAATATTTGACTATTTCTCGGAAAGAAATTAAAAAAAAAAAACCTAAATCAAAAAAGAAAAAAACAAAAAGGAGTTTAGCTGGAGCTGGATCTGATTGAGAGTAGTGAAGGTGCTAATTTAGGTGTACATAATTTTTTTTAAATCTGTTCATCTATATCACTATCAGTCATAAAAGTTTATTATTAGGGCTCATAATTAAATCAAAAGTTATATAAGATTATAAGATCAAAATTTTTATGCTTTGTAGGAGCTATACGTATATTTATGTAATTAAACACACATTTTTGTATATAATTTTTTTAAACAAACATTAGTTGAGTGATTAAAAGCCCCCGTTAGATTTTGTATGGCTTTGTTTCTGATTATCATGAGATAAAAGTTAGAATTATATTTCTTTTAAAAAAAATAATATGGATAAATTTTAAATCTCAAAAAGTGGGTGTTCCTCTAATTCAAATATAGAGAAGTCCATCCCCAAAATCAAGCTTGGGGTCCAGAGTAGACTGGGACCATTTTTTGGGTGTATACATTTGCACAAGAATTATGATGTAAAAATTGACTTCAAATTTTTATTAAAATCGTAATTTGAATTTCAAATTTTCAAATAATCACCCCAAAGTCAAACTTTATTCATCCGAAAAAGATAAGGGAAATCTAGTTTAACCCTTAAGATGTCATGTATGGTGCTATTGCAAACTAGGCATCACCGAAAGGTATCATCTAGGACAAGGACTCCTTAAAATTATTTAAATAGAAATAAGAAAAAGGAAATATGATGCACTATAAACAGAGTCAAAGTGTGATGCTATTGCAAATGTAAGTTCCAAGTTATTTTCAATTCATATGAATTTTTTTTTTAATGGCAAGCTTTCTTTGTTTAATTCTCATGATTTTTTTTTTTTTTTGGTTGCTTGAATCATGAATATTTATTTAATGACAAGTTCATATTTTTCAAAGACTAAAGCTACCCTCTTTGTTGTCTGGTAACTTCAGTACATGAACAAAAAATAATAATAATTAAACACAATGTTTGATATAGATTTTTTTTTTTGGCTTGAATGTTGTCTTTTTGGTACTAATTAATCATGAATCATTCGATTTAATTTAGATGTTTTAGAAGCGTGAGCATATAAATTTTAGGTATTATCTGTTGTTTTTACGAGATGATCATCGTCTTTTTAACCTCTAAATAAAAGTGATAACTTAATATAATATTTATTCAATATAACATTTAGCATAATATTATAGTTATTTTAGGATAAATAATGTTTTCATTGTTGCACCTTCTTGACTCAACACTGTTAAAATTATAAGACTACCATGGTTTGCTATGATACTCCTAAGAGAAATATAACAAAAGGCATACATTTTAGTCTGAGTTTGGTTTTGTTTCTAAAACTGATTTCACGATTTCCTAGGAAATCGATTTCAAAATCGGTGTGAAATTGTGTTTGGTTTATATTGTTTTTGAAAACAGATTTCAAAACGAATCCAAAATCTCCTTTACTCCCAACGTAAAATTGAAAACGACTAAAAGTTGTTTTCTCTGATTTCATTTTTCCTATTTCTCCCATTTAATTATTATGATTAATTAAGATTTAATTGATATAGTAATTACTTAAATATTATGATTATTAATTTTTAATTTATTTTTCAATTAAAAAATTTTATTAATTTTTAATTTTTGGTATTCATAATAAATTTTTTTTTAAATCAAACATAAATATGTTTTTATAAAATACTTATAAAATGACTGGTTTTAAAAAATATAACCAAATACAGTTTCACTTTTTTGTTTCTCAAAACATACACTCAGAAAATAAAACCAAACACAATTTCAGAAACGTTCTCAGAATTGTTTTCAAAATGATCTCAAATTCAGAGAATTTGAAAACATAACAGATTTCAAAAATAATACCAAACGCTACCTTAATGTGTCAAATCGGGTTTTGATTTGACTTAAACTGAAGCTACCATGTTTGCCTCTTAGCTTTAACAGTGGAAAACTTTCATTTTTTTTTCAAATGTATTTTTAATCTTCTTTCGTTTAACGACGCATTTTGAAGGAAATTTAACCCAAGAACGTTAGGTTTGATGCTTCATTTCGTATCCACTTAGGAATTAAGCATTTGAAAAAGCAGATAGTGCAGTATTTTTCTTTTTTCTTAAATGGGTTGCCAATTCTTCACGGGTATTTCTATTGTCAGTGGTGCGCACTTTATTAATTTAATCTATAATTAAAATCATATCAAAATGAAGTTTAGCTATTATCTAAGGATGAGGTTTTCTGACCTTGTTTTTGTTGTCATATTGACCAGGCCTTCTAAACTTGCACTTTTAATTTTATAAGTAAACAATTAAATCGGCGAAAATACGAAACGCTAATCCTTTTTCTCATTCATGACGAATTTCGAAATCCTAGAACTAGTAATACTAAGGAAAAATCATCTTTACACAAAACTGCATATCAGAGTTGCAGAGAGAATATTATTGATTTTCCTTATTATCTTGCCAAGTGTTAACTTGGTCACTAAGAGAACCACGTACATTCATCTCAAATCACAGAAAATGATACAACCAAAAAAGCCTGCTACGCGCTCATAACAAAAATTGATTGTAGTCCTATCAAATTAAGTATGGTAAAACTATCTCACGTTGGCTTGTTGGGCAGCAGAAGATTCTGAGTCCTCGTTGCTGACTTCTGCGTCCACGTTATGCACTTTCGCATTTTTTTCAGACTCAGCTTTCTCAATCAAAGCCTGTTGTTGCATGGTGGACATCATTTCCCTCATTCTCTTCTCCTCTCCTTCAAGTTGTACTTGCATTATTCTGTGGGCCTCTTTATCAAGCGGCTTAAAATACTCTTCAATAGCAGCTTCCTGCAATTAAATGTGATCAAAGATGATTGCCCAATATAGAGGTGAATGTCCAACTAGAATCAATCTTATTGGGGATTTCGGGCATCGACCGTTACAAGGTAGATTATTCGATCACCTTACTGTTGAGCTTCTATTGTCATATTTCATCATCTCTGGCAATCATAGGTAAACTACATGTAGGTTCAGCTCAGCAAGCATGGTTTTGGTTTTATATTTATTTTTATATATATTTTTTTTAACCAGTGAACTGGTATACCTCTGAATGAGGAAAATCTCATTATCTGGCTATTGTCTTTTTCTATTTTCAGTTGACAAATTGTCCTCTTACTATTGAGGTCACCATCACCAAAACCCAAGTCAAAATTATAATAAATAAAAAAATCAAAGAAAATTTATAGAGAATAGAATGAGACTAGCACGGGTTAGTATAGATCTGTTTGTAGTCGGGTTTGATCATGCATCTAATATTAGTGCCAAACATAAAAAAAAAAAGGGCTCATAATTTTCTTCACCAGAAATAGGTCTTAAAAAATAAGTCCCTATAGTATTTCAGTATAGATGTTGGTTCTGTTCTCAGTCCTCGCTCAATACTAGCAAACAAGATTTGATAAAATATAAGTTAATTAACCAGACAATGTACCTAACAACAGGTTTAATTTAAATTCCATATCAAAAACCAGTGCCACAGATTTTAGCAACTTACAGTTTCTTCTAGCTTCCTGTTTAAGCTTTGCATCTCTTCAACCATACGCCGAACCTCTCCTAAAATAACCTGCTCAGGAATCTTTCTTATAGCCGCTTTCCTTTCTTCTGCCTGGGGAGAGAGTAAGAGGGAAAGAGAAGATTTCAAGCGCATTTACAAACTGTCATCTTAATATGAAAATCAACACTAAAGAATAGCATAAGCTCAAACAGAATAAAGATTAAGCACATAGAACCGAAACATCATTCAATTTTCTCCTCCAACATAAGAAGCATCAAAATTTTACATTACGTTCTCTTCTTGGGCAAAGAAGTTTCTTGATCAAAAGTATGGAAGAAATATGTTGTTCATTTTTCTTATATAACAGAAAAATATCATCAGTCCAGCAAAGCAGCAAGTCATATACATCAAACGATCGACATCATCATTTTGCTTCATTGCTTTTCTCACAAGGATGATATAACTTTCCAAGAAATATATAAACACCCACAAACACGAATACCAACCAGTTAATTAACAGCAAATCTGCTTTTAAATATCAGGCATCGTCCAATGTACTGCTACTTACTTTTCGATGTTTTTATACAATCGAACAAAGACAATAGATTATGGCATTACGCTTAAACATTATTGAGCGAAAATTATCACCTATCTCGAACACACGAACGTCTTCGGACAGTTATTAACTTGCTTAAAACTGAGAAAGGTTATCTAATGAAGATTTACATAAAAAAAACCCAGATCATCTAATAATTTCTAAATATTACTTTAATTTTATCATTTCCAGCACATAAAATGGCAATCCAAATAACTACAAATATTAGCGTTTATAAAGCAAAATCAACATGAACATTTTACTTAACAATATAATAGACGGAAGCTGAACCTGTTTAATTTGCTTCTCCATATCCAATCTAAGCGATCGGATTCTCCGTTCTTCGTACCCAGAAAGAACCCTCACGTAAAACAGAGCTCTTCTTCCGAATTCCCGTAATTTATCCATATTAATACCTCTAATTTCCTGCAAAATCACACCGCACTTCGACTTATCAGCTCCACAAGATCCGCATTTCCACTCCCCAATTTCACGCGTTTGGTCAACGAAAAAGTGTCGAAAATGAAAATATATTCTCTTTTTCTGGGAACATAAAGTACATAAAACAGAAAAGTTCGAACCTTGAAAGCTTATTTTGCAGATTAATGGAAGAAGAAGAAGAAGAAGAGGAATTCGACAGGGCGTAAAAGACGGTCGTCTAGGGTTTCTCTGAGCTCGTGATGACACACCAGCAAACGAAGTCGTTTAATAGCTCTTCCGATCTCCCAAGAGTGACCGGAATTCCTTTTGGGTAAATTGCTTTCGATCAAAAGGTGTCCAAACCTTTGTAAAAAGAAACTTTTAACCTTTGTCCGTCAGATACTATATATTTAACTTGAAAAGACTAAACAACCCCTATATATCATTCAAAACAAAAACAAAAACAAAAATCCCCATCTCCTCCATCCTCTCTCTGCATATAGACAACCATCAAACAACAAACCCATCAAATCTCTTTCTCGATCTTCATCAAATATTTTTCTTTTTCAGAGCAAAATAAAAAGATGGAAACCAACCCAGCAATTGAGGACGGGCCAGATGCAGTCGTTGTAGGAGGAGACTATCGGCGTGGCCACGACGGCCAGGTGGTGATGATGTTGGGTCGAATACACTCACCACAACGAGTTCGATCTCACGTCGATCCAAGCTCCGGAGCTGGATGGGTTCGTGCCCGGCAAGGGTGGGCTTGAACCGGTGGACTCGCGTAAGAGGTTTCGCCAGACGGTGGATGGAGGGCAGAGGGCGGACTGAAGCTGGGAAGGTGGATGGAGAGAGAGAGAGAGATAGAGAGAGAGAGAAAGAGAGAGAGAGGGAGGGAGGGAGAGAGAGGGCGGCTGGGAGGGAGGAAGGGTTGAACGATAGGAAAGTCTGAGTTTTGAGTTTTTTTTTTTTCCTTTAATTTTAATCTTAATTATTATTTATTAAAATAAAAAAACCTTAATTTTAGCTCAAATCTATTTAATTCTTTTTAAATTTCAATCTATTATTTTTACCCTTTATTAAAGGTATGCGCAGCTCATATTAAGTAAATCCGTTTTTTTTTTTTTTAACAATTGTTAGGGTTAACTCTCTTTCTAATAGCATGTTTGGACAGGACGGTTATGTTTAAAAGATAGAAAATTTTTAAATATAAAATATAAAAAATTATTTAGATTTTTTTAAAGATAGAAAGTTATTTGAATGGATAAAAAAAATTTTTAAAAGATATTTTTTTTTATTTTTAAAAATAAAAAATTTTATATATTCAGATATTAAAATTTAAAAAAAATTTATTTTACTTTGAATAAAAAAAATTTTATTCTTTAAATATAGAACTTTTAAACAAATATGAAATAAAGATTTAAAAACCTTTTAATTAAAAATAAAAATTAAGGATCAATCCACATCCACGTATAAAGTTCAGGATCACGAGAACAATTTACTTTTTTTTTTTCTTCGAAAAAAGAGTGACCAGACTGAAGAATTGTATAATGTTCTCTCTTTAAATCTTTTCTTCTTTTGTTTTTTATTCTGTGGCTGTTGTTGATGTTAGATATAAAATTTTAATTTTCAAAAAAGTTATAAAAAAATTTAATTATTATTGCTATTATTTTGCATATAAACCACAGGCTAAAAACTACTAAAAAGAGAGAGATTCTTAATGCAAAATAAGATGTCTAAAATAAGTATTATTTATATTTTGTTTTTATTTAAAAACTATATCTACTTTTAAAGTTTTACATTTTCATATTGTTATATTATATTTAATACATAAATTTATATAATTTCTTAAAAACTCAAAATACATTTGAAATTAAAAATAAAAAATAATTGAAGAAATTTTAAATTAAATTAAAAGTTAAATAAAAAAGCTGAGATGGATTAAAATTTAAAAGTAAGATGATAAAAGACTAAATAATTATGAGAATGTACTTGAGAAGTTTTGAGATTTTTAGAAAGAAAATTAAAGATGATAGTGAGATAAAAAAGAATAACATGGTATATATTTACATTTTTATATTTGTATTATATTAAAATTTTATATTTAAATATAATATTTTTTATAATATCTCAAATATATTTTATTATTTTATAATATTTTAAAAATATATTTTATTTATTTATATTATATTCTTTATTTATTTCACTTTTTTAATTTATTTTTATCTATTACGTTAATTTTTTAATTTTAAAATATAATTTAAATAATTTTTATCTAAATATATATTATATATAAATATAAAATAAATACTACTTATTTAAATTCAAAATACATCCGATAAATTACATTTAAATACAATATTAACATAATATATCTACTAAATACCCTATAAATAATTATAAGTGTAGCTGAGAAGTTTTAAAATTTTTGTAAAGAAAATTAAAGGTTGAATCATTTTATAATAAAATGATGATGTAGAAAATATATTTATTTATACACAATATTAACCGGCTTTTATTTTCACATTATATATCAGATTATTTTCACATTTAAAAAACTTTTCCTCCTCTATTTAAAAACAAAAATTTTTTTCTCTATTTATATACCTTTATACTTTTGCACAGAAAAAACTTTTATCTCAAACAACGTTATCTCAAACAAAAATTTCCTTTCTCCTCCATGAAAAGAGACTCCCTATCCAAACAAAACAAGAAATCAATCGTCCAAATTCAAATTTTCATGAGAAACAACATGACAAAAAAGTCTTGAAGTTGAACCATGGCTCATAAGATATTACGGTTAACACCTCAAATCCTTTTTGAGTTTTCCAAAAATTATTGAACGTCCAAGTATTCAAGAAATGAAACAAAAGAGCCCCCCACAACCCGAGTTTTTAAGGAAAAATTGGTGACTAAACCTCCCCATCCACACCATGCAATCAACAAATAAACGAACACCAAAACTCCAGCTAAAAAATAAATATATAAACAAAGACCAGGCAAATCATTCAAGATTATCTTTTACTTACATCACGCAAAAGTGACATTAACCAAACACTAAAACCCTAAAAACAAGACAGCAGAGTTAACACCAAACAAACATATTATAGTTGACTTTCTTGCTGTGGCGTTTACTTTTCTTACAGTCTACAATAAAAGAGAAAATAAAAGGAAAAAAAAAAAAAAAGAATATACAAGAAAGCCAGTTATTTCATATCGTAAAGGACGACTCTCCTAAGCATGAAAAGTTCTCCACTTCAAATTCAGTCTCTTCTTTTCTTCTTCCTCTCGTTTTTCTCGGACGCATTCTTCAACTGCATATAGAACATCACACAGTTAGTCACCCGAAACGCCGTATGATAGACAAAATTAATATATGAAGGATACTTAGATGTGATGGCAAATAAGGATACCACTGAGATAGGATTTTGGACAGTTTACCATGATAATAAGGATCCGAACAAAGACAGCTACGAAGTCCGTGAAAAGGGTCAAGGCGTGCTTAATATAGTCCATGTCACCGTGGTGTGCCTTCTCGATGATGTCCTGAGTGTCCACAACCATGTAGCCCACAAATACTAAAAGCCCAAAATACAACTGCAGATAGGTGAAGGGAAAAAAAAGTATTAATAGAAGAATTGCGGGAGCAAATTATGAATGACTACCTAACAAACAGGATCAGAAAACTAACCTCGAACTTAAAAATAGCTGTGGAACCCCCGAAGAGAGAGGAAGCAAAGTGCAACCAGAGAAGAATGGACAAGCCGGAAGAAAGCAAGCCACCAAGGTAAAGGTACTCCCTGCGCCTTGCCAACATGGCTGCTGCGGAGAAACAAGCAAACGCCACTGCAGTTCCCACAAAGGCGCTAACAAGAATGCTGAAAAAGAGGAAATGATTTTGAAAGATCAGCATACCTTTCTAATGTTCAAGCTGAGACCATAAAATACACGGCATATAACATGTACTAAAAAAATACTAAGCAACAAACTAATAAGCATTTGAATCAACTAATTAAGTGTAGAAACACAATCTCAACCAGGTCCAAAACATAAAAAAACAAAAACAAAAAGACATTTGAAAAGTAAAACAAAGAGACAAAATTCAGTTACAGCACTATCACCTCAACTAAATCCAAGTTCCAATGTCCAAAAATTTTGCCACTAAAGTAAAGATGGGAATTGCACAATGTACAAAACAAAATCAACAAAACCGGACCTTAAACGAACTAATACGCCATAACTGGAGAAATATAAATTTCATATCAGCATCCAACTCAATTCATGCAACCAAAATCATAGTTAACCTTCAACCCAAACTAAAAAAGCGACTTTAAACTGACACGTATTTAATCAACAGATACCTTGGGTCGAACTCAACGGCGAGATCAATCAGAGGACCAACAGAAGCCCCTTCAAAAACAGCAGCCGCCATCAACGCCGTGAACCTTTTTTGCTGCTCCAAATAAACAAAAATATCAGCATAAGACACAACAAAACCAACCGGAATACCAAACAATCTAAAACAAGCTAAGACTTGAGAAACGAAAACCAAGAACCATACCTCATCATAAGGAGGAGTGGAGAGTACCCAGGCAATACATCCGACCGTGGCGAGCGTCGTAAGCAGGCCGCCAATGTTCCAGAGAATGTGGAGGTATGCCCCGCATGCAGACGCGACCAAAGCCAAACATAAAGTGAAATAAACCTACAAATTCACGGCGCAAAATCAGAGATCTACAACTTTGTACGCGTTTACAGAATCTTTCTAAACAATCTTCAAACAAGAAAATAAACAAAAGACGCAAGAAAAACGAAATCAAGATTATCACAATCAAACAAACTACTACACAAACCTGTCAAAATTTCGCATCAGCTACTAAAAAGATCAGATCAGATGAACCAAAAGAAAAATCAACCTGCTATCTTAAGCCCTAAAATTTATTAAATTTTAACTCTACTGCATTCTCCCCTCCCTTCACCATAACAGAATCAAGTTTTACTAAGAAAAACCAACCCGAATTTCACTAAGAAAAAAAAAATTATCCCTCAATACTCCTCCGTTTTTTAATTACCGATATTCCAAACAAGAATTGCCGGACAAGCAATCGATCAAAAGTCAACCGTAACCCTAGGCGTTCAGTCGGAGAATGAAACATTAGCCCGTCCGTCTTGCATCACAGATTTTACAGGAAAACAAACAGAAATCTAAAAGAAAGTGAGAGTTTGTTATTACCTGTTTGAGATGAGACTGGACGGCCGAAGAGATTTGATTAAGATTCCTAAGCGAATCGAAGCTCCATTGGGTTCTGGAACCAGATTTGGATTCGAAAAAAGATGAGAAGGCCTCCATTTCTTCTTCTTCTTCCTTCCCTGAAGAGATCACGAGGAGAATTTTGCAACAAAATGCTAAGAAAAGTTGATTATGAGAAGCAAAAACTTGAATCGTTCTATGTTTTGTTCAATCCAATTTTGATTACCAGAAAACGCCCTCTTTATATCTACGAAATTTGGGTGAGTTTCTGCGAAACTTCTAGGCTGATCCAGATTACCATACTACCCTTCACATTAGAGATATTGTTAGGTTTGGCCCAAACCCGAATTTCAAACCGAAGAACTAGTGATTTTTTTTTTAACTTGAAAAAATAAAATTTAAACCCTACACCTTCAAATAAAATCATTATCCTTAAATTATGTTTATAATCATAATTTATAATTTATTTTTCACAAGTTTTTTTATTTAGTATGTTTAATTTTTGAAGTTTTTAATATTTTTTAAAATGTTAAAATTTGTATTAAAAAAAACGAAGATAATTTTTGAAAGAAATCATTTTTTATTAATTTTTTTTTTTAAGAGTTTAATGGGATCATATAACCTATTTATAAAAATTGTATTAGAAAGAATAATACTCTCTTAAATTTTTTTTAAAAAATTTTAAATTAGAGAGACAATGACAGGAATTACATAAGAAAATAGAAACTTATAGGACTTAAAAAAATGTTTAAGTAAGATTATTATTTATAGGGGTTACATTTAAAAAATAATATTTTACAAGATTGCTTACAACAAATATTCAAGTAGGTGCACATTTCCAAAAATTTATTCCAACAAAACATATATAAGAGAAAACATTAGTTTTTAATGAAGTTATATGAGATGCCCTTAAAGATACAAGATTAAAAAAATAAATGTACTCAAAAGCACACTTTAGGTGAATTTTGTGTGGACCATAATTCATGGACTTTGAACCAACATCAAGAAAAAGCAAATTATAGATTATAGATTCAATGGAAAAAAAAACCGTAACGGTGCGTTTGACACCGCTACGAAAACGCATTGCATTTAAACGTAATGCAATTTTCATCCAACCGTAATTTTCACCCAATGCAATTTAATTTTCACCCAAACGTAAAAGTTTTACGTTCAAATATAATGTAATGCAATTTTCACACAAACATAAAAGTTTTACGTTCAAATACAATTATTTTCAACAGTGTTACAAAAACAATTACTATTCTTTTATTTTTTAAAACAATCACATTAACTTTTCAACTTTAATTTTTTACTTTTACTTTTATTAATCACATTTACTTCTCAACTCTAAAATATAATTCAAATACTTTTCATCCAAACACACATTTCATTCAAATATAAAACAAATATTTTTCAACCAAATACAACACTCAAAAAATGAATTGTATTAAAATACAATTAAAACGTAATACGTACACTAAACAACCCATAAAGTTTAAGAGTTTGTTTACAAAATTATTCCTCCAGAACCAAAAAAAAAAAAAAAAAGGGAATAGGCCTAGAACACATCCGGGTGTTAATTTTCTTTTCTTTCTCTTTCGTTTTTTTGTTTTAATAACTACATCGGGTTGTTAGAACTTACAAACGGGTCAAGAATGATGAAGGTTGAATTTGGGATTCAGGAAAGATCTAGGTCATTCAGGAAGGGTCAATTGGGGAAAACCATTAAAACAATTACGAAAATTGACTTGGCTGATGACGTCATCCCAAGAGACATTTACCATATTGGTGGCATCGCTTGGCCATTAAGCCAAAAATCTTTGATTCATCCAATCGGTACTCCAAAGAATACTCTAGCTAAAAAACAACACGTTTAGCAAAATAAGTTTAAAAAAAAAAAAAAACACACATTAATATGGGTTTAAGTTATATATCCTCTTAATTTATCATTATTTTTATCTTTTTAATAATATTATAATATATTTTAAATTTAATTTTTTAATTAATATAATATGATATTATAATTAAATATATATTTTTATTTATCGTAATATTATTAAAAGGCGGAAAAATCAAGAATAAAAAAGCCTCGAATAAAACAAGAAAAAAAAATGCATGAGTTATTTCTTAGATATGGCCCATGTTGAGGGGAACAAAAAGCGTTCACGTGGCATGTCCAATACCAAGCAAGCAATATGACACAATTAGCTCTTTATATTGGTCCAACAACTAGATTAGAGTAAAATATTTACTGCCCCCTTAAAGAAGTGGAAATTATGCTTTGGACTCTATCTCGCCTTGTTAAAAAAAATCTTCTAAAGAACAAAAAAAAAAAAAAAAAAAAAAAAAGGGGCACATCAACTTAAACTCCATTTATATTACTAGAGATGCAATGGGTTTACTATTTTTAGTACACTAAAAAAAGCCATATCACGACACAATTTAAGCCTAGTTTAGACAAACGATTTGAAATCAAATTTTTAGATTTAATTTTTTTTTTAAAATCAATAAAAATTATAATTAAATCAATAAATTTAAACTTAAAGATGTCATTCTATTCCAAACTCAATCTATAAACTAAACGAGCTCTTGAAATATATACTTAGAGAGCCAAAAAAAACCAGGAAAGTATTGAAGACAATAGAAGTTTCTACAGGGCATTTGGTTTTGTTTTAGGGAATATTTTTCCATTTCCAAAAGCATAAGCAATAAAAGCAGTCTCGAAATAATGTTTGTTTATTCAACATTTTTAAAACTGTTTTAAAAACATCATTTTCAACTATGTAGCTTTTTTATTTTTGAAAATGAAAAAAATTGTGTTTCGTTTTATGTTTTCATTTTCTTCCTCCCTCTCCTCTCTCTTTCTCTCTGCCTTAATGTTGGCGATGACAATCATCTCTAATGACGACCTCCATCTCTAGTAGCTTTTTTCAACTATGTAGCTTTTTTATTTTTGAAAACGAAAAAAATTGTTTTTCGTTTTGTGTTTTCATTTTCTCCCTCCCTCTCCTCTCTCTTTCGCTCTACCTTGATGTTGGCGATGACAACCATCTCTAATAACGACCTATATCTCTAATAAAAGACGATGACCACGAATTGGCAATGATGACAACATTCCCCTTGCAATGGCAATCATGAACTTGCGGTAATGACCATGAACTCACAACTCACAGATCACACTCTATCTCTGTTAGATCTCAACAGATCTCCATCGCGACAGCCTCCATGTTCACGAAACTTGTGACCTCAAACGACGACGATGCAAATCCCATGATAGCTCATTGAATTTGGTCTTCACCCTCCAACGAAGATTTTTCTCTCACAAGGACTAGTTGAGATAGAGAGAGAGAGAGAAAAAAAAAGGAGAAGGTGACAGTGATAATAACAGTGATGAATGTCCTAGAAAACACAATTTTAAAAATGATCCTAACACCATTTTTAAAACATTCTTACTTTTGACTTTTTAGAAAATTAAAAATATTTAAAAATAATACCAAATACCACATACATTTTTATTATTATTGACTTGAATGAAATCGAGTAAGCACTCCTACAAGTTAGGGTGAATGAAACATCTGAAGGGTCTTGAATTCTCAACATATCATTTGGTGAAATTTACAGTAATACTAATTCATTTTGGCGGATATCAATGACAATGGTAAGAAATTGTCCAAAATCAATGATTTTTTTTTTTCAATTATAGCACCAATAAAATAACACAGAAAACATAGTTCTAAGTATATTAATTTATAGTTTTTTTTTTTTAATGAATACTGTGCTATTATATTAGTATGAACTGATATAACAAGAATCGTAACTGCAAAATGGACGAATTACAAGAAATAGACTGACTATGAATCCCGAGGGTGATTGATTCACTCTTATTTTTCCAATCATATTAAAATCATCTAAAACAAAATGATGCATTTAGACACACATGCACATACGTACTTAGTACTCTTTGTTGAGGAATATACGTATTTGTGTTATTCTATGTAGAAAGTAAATAAAGATGTAAAATGATTTATATATATAAAAAGATTAGACTTAATAAGTTAATCTTTTAAATCAAATTAGATTCTTGAATTATGTTTAATCAATTTCACAAGTGATTTCTCCCCTATAAATAATATCACAGCTGATGGTTTGTATAGACCAAGTAATCACACTTTTTGGCTAGTTTCCATGTTGTCTCCCACAGAGAATTAGTGTTATCCACAATTGGTATTGTTACAGATGTAAATGGTAGAGCATTTAATGAACTTGTATAATTTTGATTCCTTTTCATGCTCGAATTAACTCCCATTTGGAGTGTGTCAATGTGATGCTTGGATGTGTCAACTTCTAAAAACTTTAGTTTAAAGAGGAGCTCGATAAACACACACATAAAAAGGAGATTATTAAGAAAAATGAATACGTGCATTGTCTTGTATAAAAAATAGATAACGATATAAAATGATTTATATATATGAAAACATCTGAAACTTAATAAGTTAATTTTTTGAATTAAATTAGATTCCTAAACTATATTTGATTAATTTCACATGTGATTTCTACGTTACACTCTTAAGCAAAATCCACAACAATATAAAGTTATTCAATTTCAATGAACTAACTAGATCGATCATAAAAATGTAAATAATAAATTTAACTATACATAATTAATATAAATTAATAATCATTTGTCTATAATATATTTAACTAATTTTACGTGTGATTTCTTCCTACACTTTCAAACAAAATCCACAACAATTTAAAATTGTTCAGTTTCAATGAATCTAGATCAACTATAAAAATGTAAATAACAAATTTAGCTGTGCATAACTAATATAATTTAATAATCATTTGTCTATTACGTGCTTTACAAAAAAAATCTTTCGACATTAATACTTGGACTTTGGTAATTATGGCAATAATATAGAATTATCTCAACATCTGACTCAACCAAAGAGTTTATGGTATATGTGCAGATGCATTCTTTAGTTGCTTCCAACTATTCTAGCTTTTACTATGATGATCATGGGAAACAATGTAAAAATAGCTCAACTCAAGAAAGGTTTGAGTTGGTTAAAAAAGGTTGCCGTCATAATTATGCAATTCTAATCACTAAATCAAGTTTCAATTATATTTCCCCTACTATTTAAAAAATAAAACATGTCTCTGCACACGATTTTTTCAAGGCTTGATTTAATATTTTTACACCAAGATAATGGGAGGACAATGCTAAAAACAGGTAAGAATCGGCGGGGTTAAGCAGCTTACAGTGTACTGTTAGATTCCAAATTCTAATGAAAGCTTCAAGGTTTTACTTGAAAAATCTTCGATGGTTTGTGGATGTGTTTACTGCGTGACGAATTATGTTGTGAGCCCTGACTAAGAACCTGCCTATGCTGTCTTTGCTTCTTCAGGACTTCATGGCATGGAGCAAAAAACTCGTGTTTAAGGGCGTGATCTGCGGTTATCCTCAGCCTAGGGTTCACCGTCAAGCATTTTTCCAAGAGATCAATAAATGATCTGGGTATTTCCTTTAAGAAATCTGGTCTCTTTGTGCTCATTTCACACCAATCCCACAGTTTCATGGATGACAATGATTCGGGTTTGTATAGATCCTGAGAAGAATGGATGGATATAACATCTATGGCTTGAGAAATCGCTAAATAGAGTTTAAAGTGTAGAGTGAATGGTGGATACCTCTGGAAATGAGGATTCGCGGTTGTGTAGCTTGGCGACTTCCCATAAATCCTCACTGCCTCTCAGCTTTGCTATATCTTTTATGTTCCTGATAATATGGTAGTAACACGGTAAGAGGAAACATGAGGATGGAAAAATACAAGTAAACATCAAGTTATTGGATCAAAAGCATGGATCCTTACTGTTCCGGATCCCCAAAAAATGGTGTTCTCCCAATCATAAGGTAAAGTAAGGTGACCCCAGCAGACCAGACGTCGACCTTGGGACCTTGATAGGGAGATCTGAATAGTACCTGTCAAAAGAACGAGAAAATGAGACAACCTCCCTTCATTATCAATGAAAGAGACGACAGCTCAAACTTGAAAAAAAATATATATATATATCAAGAAAAGGGTTGCGTTGAATAGATACAACAGTTCCTTAAAACTGTTGGCTCGTGATTTAACTAGATAGATGAAATCGTGTGGAAGAAAGTTCAAAGAGGCTGATTGTTCTTTTCCTGAATTGCTTTATCTTCACATTTTCTAGCAAATTTGTAGTTAAATTCTTACCTCTGGAGCCCGGAAGCCTTTGGTTCCAACACAAGCACCTTCTTTCTTGCATTTTCCATTCCCTAAAATCAAAACGTAATTCAGGTTAGCTTGCTCAATGCATCAAGATTGTCCAAATTGCTATACAAAACATACCTTTGTTCATCAAATGAGAACCACCAACACGGATGCCAGTTGAAACTAGTGGCATTGGAGTCAGAAAAGCAAGCATGCTATCGATGTTTTTAGGAGCAATGACCCTTTTTCTCATAGGAGATAGAACAGTTGTCGGTTCATGATTTTGACTTTTCCTTGCTTCCTGAACCAGGCTGATGAGCTCCTTCCTACCTTGGCATGGCAAAGGTTCCCTTAACCTTTCAGCTGAGGTAATGCCAGAGCCATCTGCACCTTGACTTTTGCTAATGTTCAAGCTACCCAAATCATGATTAAAAGTCTTTGTTTGCCCCAGAGCCTTTCTTCTCAAATTCTTCATATCTGTTGATTTGTTACATTTTGTTGTGTTGAGATTTGCTGGTTCTATGGATTTAGGATTTACTAATTTCCTGTCTTTGGTTTGAACAGATTTGGCACTGGGAAGCTTGACGGGATTGATGTTTGCATCGGAGCCTACCTTTGATTTGCCTATAAATACATAGGAATCACGTCATTTATTAATTTATTTTCGGTTCATTGCATAGCTAACAGGACCAAGAAACTTCAAAAAAGGCAATCAACAAATTATTGATTGAAACACTTTTACGCACAACCATTCCTTGAAGGCTGTGAGAAAGATGATGAAAGAATTTACAGTAAGGAACAAATTTCGGTAAACTCTAACTAGAGACTTTGAAACCCAACAGGGTACCAAGGCACATATTGTTCAGTGATAAACATACTGAAACAATAAACTTAACATATCTCACAGTGGGGATGAAGGCTCACCAGCATTTCCATATTTCTGATGTAAATCCTGCAAAAGACAGTAAAATTACTATAATGAACCAACAGGTTGCATAGTGTTTCATGTAGGTTGCAGGAGTTAGAAAGAATCGATAGGCCAAACTAGACAGACAAGAAACTTGCAGGGAAAATGTAACTAACCAACGCAAGGTTGAAATCAATCAGGTAACCTTTATTAGCCTTACGAGAGAAAAGGAAATTTCCAGGTTTGACATCCCGATGGATTATTCCCTGTCAATGCAGAAACGAGATTTTCCAGAACTTGAGTTTTTCATAAGAATTTAAATCTTCGTAACATACAATAATGACTGATACCTGCTTATGAAGACTTGCAAGTGCTTTAAACATGCAATAGCCATACCACTGGAGCTGAAGAACATCTATTTCTTTCTTTAGGACCTGAAAGCAAAATTGCACCAAAACACAATGCCAAAGGGAAAAATTTTAATCAAATAAAATATAGAATAATTACCTCAGGCCTGTCGTGCTCAACATGCTCTAAGACAAAACAATCAGAATCTCCATTCTTGAAAGAACCTTCATATTTGATGACAAAATTCTTACCCCTATATTGCACAAAATTAGCAACGTTAAAAATTCCAAAACTCAACTCAAAAGCACACTGCAAATTTTCATAAGATTACTACCCAAATCGCTCCAGCATTCTCTGTTCATTGTCAACATGATGCTTATGCGCATTAGCATGAGGACCTGCAAACATTAGAGATGCAGAAGGAGAGATCAAGAGGAGTTTCACGTTACTCCGACACAAGTATTGATTGCAGTCTAGGCCAAGAACAATAAATTATGTGGACTTGGTATATTTGTAAGACAAATCCAGTTCTTGTGTCAAATCATCTAGTCCCAAATTTTAGTTGAGAATGGAAGTTGGAACTCATGATTTAATATCTATCATGAGACAGTCTATGACCAATTAGTTCCAGACCTATTACTATTTTAGGTGTCAAAAAGAGAAGGGCAAACTTGGAAACTTTGATTACTTTGCAGGTAGTGGTATAAATTAATTCATAATCCTAAATCCTGATTCCTGAATACTCAGGACAGGAAATAACATCGCATGTAAAATTTTTCTACACATACACTTAATGGCAACGGTAGTTCCATCATTCTTCCTCCTTGCCCGGTAAACAGTCCCATAACCACCTACATGTTTTGGATGTTATCAATGGCTGAAAATAGATAAATTACATTAAACAGAACAGGTTAGTAAGATATGAAAAGTCCAATGCATAATCAGAACTTACCTGAACCCTCTTCCTCTTCTACAACATAGGATTCAAAGTTTGGTAATATTTTTTGTTCCATCTGGTCCTAAAAAGTAAACATCATCAAATACAAATAGCTTTGACTAATGTTGAAAATAAAGTAAATCAACATAGTAGGAATGACATACCAACAAACTCTGCATAAGATACTGATATTTGATTAAAAGCGTACCTTTTTAGAAATAGAGGTAGAACTTCTATTCCTTTGTTTGGTATGCATGTCACTATCAGTCTTCTTCTTTAATTTCTGCCTTGTGTCAACAACTTTGTGATCTCCTTTAAACCATTGTTTCTCTTTCAGAGTATCAGCAGCTGTGTCATGGCCTAAAGACTTGCAAAGCTGTTGTAATCTTGCCGATGCTGCATCCGCATGAAAAGTATTCATCTCTGCAGAGGGTTCTGATAACTTCTTATGAGCAAAAACGACATTAGAATCAGGTGGGAGAGCCAATGTCTCCACATGCCACTTTGTTTGATCTTCATCAGAGGATGGCATTGTATCACAACTGTTCACCTTTTCAATTCTACCACTTCCACGCAGCGTATCAGAAAGAATGGTGTTAAGTGGATGGAATGAATTTCCCATTTCAGCAATTTTTCTAGCAGAAGCCAGTTGAACTGCTTCTACTTGACCTCGTGTAGTTCTTTCACCTTTTTCCGATATTTTTCTTGCTATGGAGCTCCCATCAACATTTCCAGCCGCCATCATTGACGAATTGCACTCTTCAATATCCTGCAGCCAAAATGTGGCTATGTAATTTGTTCTAGTTCCAAAATTGGCCCCATCTTCTAAAGCTTCTTGGGGCACTGCTAGATTTTCTAACATGTTGGCTTTGAGAGCTGGCTCTGGGTTAGGCTCTGATGCCATTATTTCCTTGTTAACCTTCTTTTGCTCGGACGAAGTTATATCATTTCCACCTTCTACACGTTCAATTTCCTTCAGGTGACAACTCCGTTTTCCTGAATATCTAGCGCAGTATGAAGGGGCAGAAAATATTAAGTCGTTTACCATCTTTGACATGTCATGTGAATTTATTGTTGATCTCGAGGTAAAATAATCAGTCACTTTCAAAGGTACCTGCATGAGGCATATGATTCAGCAGCTACCACAAATAAAAATTTTCTACGCTGCACAACATTCATACAGGTTTAGCAAGGAAGAAAAAGAGAATTTATGCAGAATCAGAATGCGATCAAATGAAAGAGAAAATCTTTTGATATATTTTGTCTCCAAGGAAGGAGTAACAAACAATAAGCAAATAAACTATGTGATTAAAGAAGAGAAAGAGACCCCTAAATAAGTTTAAAAATATATATATCTAGAGAGCAAATAAATGTGCGCATTGATGGGCTTGCATCAAAGAAACAGGGTATTTATTCTCAGCCTATGCTGCAATTTGTGAATAAATTTTCATCTAGGACGTAGTTACATTAAAACGGAAAATACTTCTAAGTTAATAACAAGTTGACCAAAAACAATCTTTCTTTCGCAATAAAGGGAGAGAGAGAGAGAAGTAAGAAAAAGAAATGGCCTTCCAGTATTATCCCCCCGTCCCCACACTCCCAAGTTAGAAAAAAATAGTAATAATAATAACAAGTAGTACCTCCTCGTGCAAGACTGTGTGTGTGCATATATATATATATATATATGTCCTTGTTGTTGAACAGAAATGCAGACTAGAAAATATTACTTGTGCTGGTACTAATTACTAAAGAAAAACTAAATGATACACAATATCTACGAACTGAAACCACATAAAAAAGATTCAGATCTCCAGAAATTCAGCTAAAGTCAACGGAAAAAGGAATGAAAATTGCACAAGTGGTACCTTTGGAGAAGTATATTGGATTTCCATCGGCACTCGATTCTCTTTATTTTCTGGAATGCATCAATCACGACCCAATCAGTTAAATCCCAAAATAAATAAAGTACATAAAAAAATGATTCTCCTTAAATACCATCATCAGAAACCAAAGTCAATCTTCTTTTCCCCGGCGGCGCAAATTCGCGGTCCGAAACCGGCCGTTTCCGCTTCTCGAAGCACATCACAAGACGCTGCAACGACGACGTTGACGACGCTAACGCGGAGGACTTGGCAGTTACAAAATCCGAAGTCGCGGCTACGGAATCGGCGAAAGCAGTCGCGGCGGCAATCGGAGAGGGCGTAACCAGTAGATCGGTGGTCAAGGAGATCGGGGAGTTAGGGATCAAGCAGAGGTAGTGGACAAACTCCGGCGAGGCCGGGAACGACGTGCACAGGGAAGCGAGCTCCGGCGGCCGAGCGGGTCGGCCGAGCGACAGGAGTAGGGCGAGGAGGTGGCGCGCCCGGTCATGGTCGGAGCTCGCCGTGCAGATCAGGTCGGAGCTTCTCGAGTGAGTTTCCATGGTGGTCTAGAGAGAGAGAGAGAGTGATTGAAATGGACTGCTGAAGGGAGATGGCCCAAATGGGATTTGAGGTTACAAGCGGCGGGAAGAAGAGGCGCGAAAATGTTGAGTTTTCAATAATTGGCACGTGCGGACAAGCAATAGACCTGCAAACGATGTCGCTTCGTTTTTTAAAAGTTTTGCTGTCGTTTCGTCCTTTGTGATATAAAACGACACGCCGTTTGTTAATTAAAAAAGTGTGATATCGACATGTCGTTTTGGATGAAATAGCAAACGACGAAAATAAGATGTTTATGCTTGAGCATTTTGTTTGTCATTTGATTTTGCGGTCGTTTAAATGGAGAACGACATGTAGTTTAAGGATTAGAAGTTCCCCATAAAGAATGAGGTCGTTTATTTGACGCAGACAACATGTCCTAAATGTTTTTTTTTTTTTTTTCTGTCGTTTAACTAGAGAAATGTTTTCCTCTCGCTTGTACCTCTTAAACAACATAACATTAATCTTTGAAGATTTTTTTTTTTTTTATTTTATCTTTGAAGACTTTCTGTCTTTAATTGAGTGACTAGTAGTTTCTTATGAGACGTTAATAATACAGAATTTTTGTTGATTTCGTTAATAAACGTCATGATTCCATGTACAATTTGTCCACAAATTGCACGGTTCTAAGATAGGTTTTAAAAGTAAAAATAAAAAGATTCAAACTTTATATATTATAACAAAGTCATATTTTATATGAAATTATCACTAAAATTAAACCATACACACAATTACAAAGTTTGAAGTTTAGAAGCTAACCTATTTGGCTGTTCACAATTGTAAAAGACTACACTTCCGTTTTGGAAAATCATGTATATTGAGACATGTAAATGGAAACACTTAAATGGAAATATTTGAAATGATAATATTTAGATTATCATTTGAATTGACATTTGGATATTAATATTTAAAAAATAACATTTAAATATATGTTTAGATAATTGATGAGACATTTAAATTGTTTAAGTTAAAAAATGGAAGAACTTAAAATATATTCAAGAAAAAAATATACATATATATATTAATATGAAACTTGTTTTGTTCATCTCTAAATTTGATGTAATTAAAATATATATATCTCATTTAGACTTGTAAATATAAAGTTATGAAATTTTTAAGTTTGAGTTACAAAATTATAATAAAAACTATGAATAGTGAAATTGATATTGACAAAAATCAATCAAATACACTTCAAGTATTATATTTTGACTCTAGATAAATTCCTTTCTTATATCTCATTATTTTTTAATGTAGAAATGTGTGAGTTGGTGTATACTAGGGAATAGTGTGAGCGTATTGATTGGTGGACTAAAAGAAAAAGTCTGTGTGATTGTAAAAAATTTGTCACATAGTGGATTTTCTTCCTGAGTCCATGGTTTTTCTCATATTTTAGAGTTTTGCATGTAAATTATTATGCTATAGTGATAGTGTTTATTTTTTTTATTTATTTCTCTATTTGTATTTCTGTTTGTTGATTCCTATGGTTGATGAGATCTCTTAAAATTCTAAATATACTTTATAGATGTAGTTTTGACTGATTTTATACATCAACGTATATTTCTTGAGATTGTTTTGAAATTGAATTTTTTTCCCTGCATGTGGTAGCAGAACGGCAAATTCATGGTGAAGTTGTGTAGATACATATAGTTTTAAGGAAGTCCTATTTAAGGAGGTTGGGTCTAAGAAGGACCGTTGTGATCCTCCCAGTCATTCTTGAGAATTTTTTTACTAGTTAAATTCTATCTAAGGAGACTGGTTTTTAAATGGGACCGTAGTGACTTTTGTAGTCTTTTATATAAATTTTCTTAATGGGTGCTAATTCATAATTGCTACAAGATTGATGATCACCAAGCTAGGAGTGTGAAGTAGAAATGTAGAAGTTTTCAAGTGTGGTAAAGTTTGATGTGAAGAAATTTAATGGGAAAATTAATTTTGGCTTGTGGCAAGTGTAAGTCAAGGATGTGCTGACACAAGGCCTTGAAAGGGAAACAAAGCAAGGATTCTGATAAAATATTTGTTTCCAACAAAGAATCTAAAAAGTCTAGTATAAGTGATAAAGATTAGGAAAATCAGGATTTGAGAGCTATAAGTACGATACGTCTATACTTGGCTAAAAATGTCCTTATAAAAGTGCATGGAATGTTGACAAACAAGGAACTCTGGGAGACGTTTGAAGAGCTGTATCAGGCAAAAGGCATCTCAAATAAGCTATACTAAAAGGAGTAGTTTCATATGCTGCATATAGAAAAAGAGATGAAAATATCAAATCATATGAGTGTTCTTAATGATATTGTCTCTGAACTTGAGGCTGTTGGAGTTCAAATAGATGATGATGATAAGGCACTAAAATTCATCTATTCTCTTCCACCTTCCTATGAGCACACGAGCCTATTTTACTATATGAGAAGGAAACTATAGATTTTGTTGAAGTTACCAGAAAACTCCTTTCGGACGAGAGATGTCTAAAGAATGAAGGTCATCCTTTGTAAGACTTAGCTTTAGTAGCTAGCAATAAGAAGAAGCAGAACTCTAATAAGAAGAATGTTGTTTGCTAGAGGTGTGGACAATCTGGGCACCTGAAGAAAAATGGTCAATGCGGAGCAAATTTGGCCAGAAGCCCCAAGTCTAAAGCTAATAGTGTGTTTGGTGAGGACAACTTGGATGTCCTTTGAGAAGAATATGGACATCCTCATGGCATGTCGTTAGGTGCCATGAAAGATGATGTATTGCTATTGTGGATCCATAATTGCACACAGGAATTGGTTTGACAATTGATGCACGGCGTGTGGTGGAACATATTTTAATGGCTAATGATTTTTTAGGAAAGCTAAATGTGAAAGTTGCACCATAATTTTTCAGTAAGGTTTTCGACATGTGCTGAAGTAAAATTCTTGGAATTGGTTTAATTCCAAGTGGTTATACTCTTATGGTGGAGTATGATAGGTCTTTGTGTTGAGAACTATGATTGTTGGTGAAGACAATGGTTGTGGCAGGTGTTTCTTTTATTTAGCCAATGTGAAGATTGTTAGAGTTGGCTAAAGAAAAAGTCACACATTGTTAAGGGAGTGGTGAGGAGTGGGCTTTTTAAGGCTATATAAGAAGTCCAAGGTTTTGTTTTCTTAGCATCCCAACCAAATACACATATAGCGTTATATTTTGACTCTAGTTAGATTCTTTTGTTATATCTAATTATTTTTTAGTGTATAAAGGTGTGAGTCGATATATACTAGGGAATAGTACTGATGTATTAGGGTCGGTGGAGTGAGAGAAAAAAATTGTGTGATTGTAAAAATTTGCCATATAGTAGATTTTCTTTTTGAGTCTATGGTTTTTTTTTTCTTATTTTGAAGTTTTTTGTATAAATTATTATATTGTGGTGATTGTGTTTATTTTTCTCATTTATTTCTTTGTTTATTGATTCTTAAAAGTGATGATATCTCTTGAAATTCTAAAAATATGTCAAAAAAGATTTCTTGAGAATGTTTTGAAATCAAATTTTTTCCCAACAAAACAAACAGGACTACACCTCGTTCTTAGTACAGTCATGAAGTCATTTTTTTAAATAAATGAATCTCTTTTGATAAGCAAAACGACAGTCGTTCTGCTAACAAGATATCTTGTCGTTTAAGATTTGATCCTTTTGAAATCCTTGTGCACCCTCACTTTTTATTTTTCATTTTTCCCTTTTTTTTTAGCTCGTTAGCTTTCATATCGTTGATGTTACAGAATTTGTTGTCGTTTTGATGAAAAGACAAATATTTATAGAACTCTTTTTTGTGCTTATCGCATGGACTGACCGAGTGACCAATGCGAACGCCACATTTAGATATGATCTACAATATTGAGAGAGAGACGTAATTTAAAAAGCAGATCGATTATTAATATACAAAGAACTCAAGAAGGTAAGTAACCAGGCAACAAAAATGTAATTATATAAGTTTATACAACAATTCAACAATAAAATATGTGTTCTAAAGACATGAATATTATTTTATGTAGCTGGTGAAGACGATAAAAGGTTCACAAGGAAGCCAACCATGAGTCCGATTAGTCCCACAAATACTGCAAAGGCAAAGGAAAATCCTGGGTCGCCTTTACGATATCTTCTCCTCCTAAGCATATCCTGTTGAGAGACCAAAAATCATGAAGACAAATCTATTTAGCGAACAAACCAGAAACATTTTATATAATTATTGTACAAACCAGAATGCCCAACGAACTCATCAAACTCTCACTATACGCTAGAAAGATATTCTTGTCCTTGCAAAGGACTGCCACAAATTAGTTTTCAACATAAAGAAAATAAAGTGAATTTTTTGAGTCACATGATAGCTCAATCATCCAAATGCCTCCTTACCTGTCGTTTTCGTTTCTTTTCTTTTCATTTTGATGTCCTTTATTGGAATCTTCTTTTAAGTTGTCAAGTAAAAGCCCTAATCTCTTGATTTGAATTAATTTGAGAAAGTTATATCACATAGAAAGCCAGCACACATGATGTACTATCCTTCCATCCTTTTTGGTACTGTTATTAGTGTAATTTACCTTACTAATGCAGAATTAGGGAGTTAAAGTGAACATGGGAAGTCTCTTATAAACTGTTAGACCACGATAAGAAAATGAGAAGCAACAGCACTAACCAGTTCCTGCTGAAGTTGCTGTGTTTGTCTCACAGCTAAATCTCTTTCTTCCTTCAGCCGCTGTGCAGCTTGATTCTGCATAAGAAGTTAAGCTTTTAGCAATAGAAATCAACACAATTTCTGAAATAAGCTGTTAAGTTGTACTAATGCACTATTTTTTGCTTCTTATTCTTATCATATGATTTATTGATAAAAACGCTTTCAAGGGATTAAAAAATAAAAAAAATGAGTCTATTAACGAGAAAAATAAAATTCATGACGCATTATGAATCCAAAGCTTAACTAGTAAGTGGTAGATAAAACAGGATAAAACAATAATTTTACTTTATGAAAGTCACAAGAACTTGACACCTTTCATACATGATGCTATTGCTCAGAATAAGAAGATGTTTGTGCTCTAAGTTTCACATTCTTGTAATAAGTTTCTTAATTAGTGGAAGAGAATCCACCAAACTCAAATACTTTGTCAATCCAATAACTTACCGAACTGCCATCAGGACTACGAGTAGGACTATGGATAGAGCTCTTTAATTGTTCATCATCTAAGTTTCCTTGAGCCGTGGCGGGAGAGATATAAACAACTCGGAGTTTGCACTCCTCTAATGCCCTTCCACTCTCCTTATTAAACTAGGTCGAATGTCAACAACATTTTTTCCAAATTAGTGCCGTTTAAAACTGATGAAACTGAGTATCCGAATGCCACACTATATAATACCCATTAAAAAAAAAAAATCGTACAGTATCTTGTGGAAGATCATCAACATCAGTATTTGGAGCAACTATTGTACTTTGCAACAGAAATTTATCCTTGCACTGCATATCTGGAGGATATTCCCGTTGGGCTTGGAGGGTCACTACAAATCCAAAAGTTAGTTGAAAGTCGGTATTGCATTCTTCAAAGAGCAATGAGAGATATGTAAAAAGCATGTCTGATTATGCCTATTCCAAATCCTAACGGGGGAAATGTACGAGGTATTGGGGATCATAATATACTTTTGATAAGCTCCGTCAAATGGTTGATGAAAGTTAGAATGTGTCCTTTTATTAGATAGTGAAATTGTCCCATATTGTCAAATTACTAAGTTGTCATGGTTGTTATGGTGTTTATATGTGGATTAGACATCTTCCCCTACTGAGCTAGCTTTTTGGGATGAGTTTTACCCCAGCCCATTTAATATGGTTTCATAGTCAAATTTTACAAGCCACAGTGGGTTTGAATCTTAGCCCTTTTTACATGACACATTATGCACGAATTTCGCCAAGAAACTGAGTTGTTATGGTGTTTATAAATGGATTGGGCACATAAATTCTAAATGTGGCTATCCAAGTCAAATAATTGAAAGACCGTTTTGATCACTTTTCATTGTCTACTATTTGGTTCTTGTTTGAATTGAAAAAGTTTGAAAATAATCTAAGACTGTTTCAATGCAACGAGTAGTACCTCTGATAACACATGAGTCCCACGGCCGTATGACACCGGTATTTGGCCGTACGAAATACTTTTTAGGTGATGTAGTTTTGACCTAAAAAAAAAAAAAAAGATGTCAATGAAAAAAATACATATTTGAATAATCACACTGAAGTGCACAAGCACACAAATTAACAATCTTGTATCTCGAATCTTCGCATAATAAATGAAAAGATACCTTATAAGCGACATAGTTTTCTGTGTTGTTGACAACTTTAAGATCACAAAAGCTTTGCTTGTCCACCTCAACTGGTTAAATGAATCACAAGATCGTTAGTTCATAAGAACTTTCGAAAAGGCTTCCTCTGATATTCAATATGCTTGCAATCATCATTAACATTATACCTCAACTGAAATGTTTCACCTTAAAATCTGATCTTCTCTTTTCTTTAAAATTTTTTGCATATTCTCATGAATATTCAAATCAGAATTCTAAAAACAACTCTCGATTATCTAAAATAAAAAAAAAAAACTGGAAAACATTAAATCAAAAATCCATTTTGGAAGAAGAGAGAGATACTTACATTGGAACTTGAGTTCGTCAGGGTGAACGGAGATCAACTGATTGAAACCAGCAGAGGCAGTCATGGTAGAGCTCACCTGGATCAACGATCTCCCAAAAACCTCATCAATCAACCTAAAAGTTCCTGACTTTAGCTCCGTTCCCAAACCAGAGAAGCAAAATCCGCGGAATTTGCAGGTGAGAAAGAGAGAGAGAGAGAGAGAGAAAGAAGCAGAACTCGAGCTAATACGCGTGTCCAAGCGCGATTTAGAGAGAGAAAGAGAATGGTTTGAGCATTTAAAGTAATAAGAAGAAGAAGAAGAAGAGAGAGACAGAAGTTAATTTGGAGACAAACGTGAGGTGGGAGAGGAGAGAGACTCCTGATTGATCGGTCCAAACTGATCCCTCCTCCGCCTCTTCTCCGCCTAATAAGCTCTCTTAGAGAGAGAAAGTTTAGAGAGAGAGAGAGAGAGAGAGAGTTTTTGCATACGCTTTGAGCTCCGAGGGCCTTGCGATGGAAATGGTTATGTTAAATGGTTCGGCACAGAGAGAGAGAGAGAGAGAGAGAAGTACAGAGTGACACGTGGCTGACTGAGGCTGTTTTGACGCCCGCTTCTTCTAAAGTTCAGAGAGAGGGAGAGAGAGGGGATTTTGAGAACACTGTTGACTGTACCAGTCTGGAAGTGGGACTCAGGTTCGTGTCAACTGAATGGCTTGTCGACGTGTCTTTCTTTTTTTCCTTCTCTCATTTTTTTTTTCCTTTTTTTCTCTTCTTGATAGACGATTTTTTTTTTTATAAGAAAAATGATAGACGAATTTTTTGTTCTTCGATAAATTATCTTTTTTTTTCGGTGGTTTTTTTTTTTTTTTAGGAAGGTTGGGTTTTTTGGGGTAAGATTTTTGGCTTTGTTTCATCATAAATGATACTTTCGTCGATAGTCTGTTATCGATAGAATTTTTTATTTCTACATAAATTATACTGTTTTTTTTGGTTGGATTTCACGATTGCCTATTAATAAATATATCAATTTATCACTAATGAATCAAATGTTATGTCATTCATATGTCGATGGATTATCAATTCATATAATTAGTCATTAATAGCCCAACAAATTTATCGGTAATAAACGATTAAAACTATTAATGATGGACTATTATGATCTTTTAATTTTGTTAGTATGTCAGCATTGGATCTGAATTTTGACTATCATGATCTATAAAATTATGAAAACTTCACTCATTTATCAAAAAATTACTTTAAGGCCAAGACTATAATGAAATGTGGCCATTTTACCCTATCAATAGAATATGATCTAATAATGTATATTTAATCTAAATAGGTTTTATCATAAACTATATTATATTAAATCACGACTTAAAAAATTACAAAACTAAAAAAAAAAAACTCAAAATTCAAAGCTCATATTATAGACTTAATCACACTCAATTACAATTTAAAAAATTACAAAAAAAAAACCTCAAAATTTAGAGCCACTCTTCCATCGCAGCGCCGCCCCCCCCCCCCCCCCCCCCCCCCCCCCCCCCCCCTCCCAACCATACTGAGAGTCACCAATCACCTCCCTTATCGGCCCCTACCATCGTTGAGAGCCTCCTGCACACTCCCCCCCCGGTCTTTCTCTCTCTCACTCTCTCTCTGTTTTACTGCTTTGTTGTGGGTCTCGCCGCCTTGACCTATACAAGCCTCATCGCCAAGGGTAGTTGTGAGGAGGGGGCTAGGTCTTTGACAGGTTTGGAGGTATGGGGGGGGGGGGGTGGGGGGGGGGGTTGTGGTTTGCATCGTCACCTGGGATTTGCAAGGTGGGGGCGCCAGTGGCAGGTTACCGGGGGGAAAGGAGTAGGTTATCAATGGCGGTGGAAGGGAAGCTGCAAGAGGAGTGGGTGGTTTGGTCTTTGCTAGATCTGGAGTCACCAGGGAGCATACATCATCGTCGGGAGGGAGTCATGGGGTGGGGGGGCGCTAGTGGAAGGTTGTCGGGGGGGTTGGTTAACAGTGGCATAGGCTGAGTTTTTTTATTTTCTTTTTTCTCTCTCTCTTTTTGTTTGTAATTAGATGTAGTTAGATGCATTATAATTTCAGTATACACACATCATCTGTTTAAAATTGATCTAATGGTTAAAAAAATTTTATCCTATTAATGGGGTAAAAAATGTTACCCTATTGTACAAGTCCCCTTACTTTAAAAGGGTAGTGTTCATATATATATAAACTGTATTGTTTTAATTCTTTATTAACTTTTTGTGCCTTAAACTAATATTTAGTAAGTTGGTATTTTCACTTAAAAAATCGATGTTAATTATTGTATGAACTTACTCATACAAAATCCAAAACATATATACATATATTGAATCCGTCCCGTATTATACGAGATCCACTCCACTTGATTTATCCAAATTGGATTGTTTACTATGCTCATTATTGAAGGGTGGGTTGTCTTTAATTTTTAGGACCGTTCCAATTCCATCCCATGGCGTCTCATTGAAATATACCATAACTTGCATTATATAAAGGGTTAATTGTTCATCTGGTTCTCAAACATTTTAACAAAGTTACAATTTGATTCCCAATCTTTTTTTTTTGTGATTAAAAGATTCGTAAATTCTTTAAAAAGATACAATTTGATCATTTTTACTAAAAAAAGTCAAAAATTAAATGAAATAAATCACACATGATATTTGTAAATTGAAAAAGTAAATTATGTGTAATTAACATAACATTTTATAGTTGAAATTTTAACTTTTTGGTTAATGAGTTTGAAGATCTTTTAGTCATTAAAAAAAATGTGAGGACCAAGTCATAACTTTATAAAAATATTAGGGAATAAACAAGCAATTTACCCTCATGTAAATTCTTTTTTTAGGTCTTCAACCTTTTATAAGTGTTAGGTTTATGTGGCTTACGAGTCTTGCTTATACCACATCAATTTTCACATGCTTTTATTATTATTTTTTTATCTTGAAGGTAGGGATTCAAACTTTATACTTTTAGATAGAGTCAAATATAATATTACTATTGGGATATGCTTACGAGTACATAAGATTTTTTTTTTAACCTATGCAACATATGGTAATTTAAGTAAGAACTATTTGTGATTGTAATCTTAATTTATCCATAATTCTATTTTTATTCCATTATAAAATATAGTATTTAAATCCTCAACTTTCAAGTTTAAATAAAACAAATAAATAAGAAAACAAACAAATGAACCACGTTTATCTATAATACTTGTGTGTAAAAAATTTGAGGAGTGAGCTTCGAATTTGACATAACAATAATATTAACAATAAAAAGTTCAAGTGCTAAGTGATCATCTAGAAGATCTTAATATCTTCAGTGAACATTCTTATTAATGTCTAAAAAGCTCTTTTAATAACAATTAAAGGATATACGAATACTGTAAAAGAAAAAAAAAAGGCTTATTTTTTAGATGAAAAAATTGTTAATGTTTCTTTTTATTGTAGAACTTAATTAATTTTGACTATATTCTCTTAAAATGGATACTACACGATATAAATCTAATTCATTTCTCTACCTTTTTTTTTTTTTGGTCAGGCTCAAAAGTAACTTGTTTCCCCTTTTAAATGCAGGGCAAAAACTTTGATTCTCCCCCTTAAAAAAATAAACTTTGATTCTAGATTTTCACACTAAGAGTAGATTTAGATACAAAATTATTATAGTTGAGCATGCAACGACAATCAAACTTCAAACTACATGTCTTAAAAGCTTAAAAAAGGAAAAATGTGATCAACATACTATGTCCAAATGTGTTTATTGCTTTTCATTGGTGTCGTTGTTATTATTTAATCATCATCATGATGACGTTTTGGTTGGTGGGGTCGATGGTAACGTTAGGTCATGATCTTTGGGCACATGCCACTCGCTTAAGTTACGTGGGGGCCATCATTTTAGTCCACCCAATGCACGTTGTCGCAGCAAACAACCTTTTTTTTTTTAACTTAAAAAAAAAATATAGTCTTACTGGATTACCACTAATTATCACATTGATAAGGAGAATTCATTGATCTAACACGTTTGGTAAACGAATTTTAGTGTTACGAAAATCAATTTTACACTGAATATAAAGTTTTACATTCAAATACAATCATTTTCAATAGTACTACGAAAATAATTATTATTTAAAAGTTTTTTAAAACAATCACATCAATTTTTCAATATTAATTATTTATCTCTACTTTTACCAATCATATCAACTTTTCAATTCTAAAATACTTTTCATCCAAATACAAAACAAATATTTTTTAACCAAATACAACACTTAAAAAAGAATTGTATTCAAACGTAATTAAAACGCAATGTGTTTACCGAACGCCCCTTTAGATGACTCGACTTCCATGGTAAAAGAAATCTTAGGCTAACCTCTTAAGCTTTAGAATTGTTACATATCTTATTGCTAATTAGTATCAAGGTGAATTTCATCTTGAATTCATGAGAAAATCAGGTTAAGATCTGTAAAAATTGTCTTGTTAAAGCCCTTTCGTTACTAATCTATAAAAAAAAAAAAAAATGAAAAATGCGAGTGAAAATCATATGACACTACTTTAAATGTCTTTATTACATGAATTGCACATGTTATTTTCTATCAACTTTTCAATGCATTTTTGATCGAAAATTTGTAATATGACAATTTTACAGAGATAGTTGTTGACATTTTGAACGTCAGAGACTAAAATGAGATTCATTTCCAGATGCAAGGACAAAAAATGAGATAAAATTTTAGAATTCCTATATTTTTTAACTAATAAATCAAGTAAGATCTCGTCTGACACTCCGTTTTAAATCAACTTTTCAAACTATTTTCTATAGCTTTTAACTAATAAAATTTAAATTTGTTGTTTAAATTATTAGTTTAAACCTGTAATCAAGCCTCACATGAATCTATAAAGAGATCCATCTAATAGCTAAAGTCGTGATGCAATTTTTATATAGCCACTAAAGAAGCAAAAGTCGTTATTAGCTAGGACCCTTCACAATTCTTCAACATCATCATCTCAATAGGGTATTGACAAATAAAAATATGCATACAAGACATATGTACGACCAAGCAATTGCAAAATGATTCCACAAGCAAGCAAGAAACTAAGAGAGAATACAAATTCAATTTTCAGAAAAGTAAAGGAAAGGAATAGGACTTACTTCAAGGCAGTACTCATATCAACTGGTTCGAATTCGTGTTTAGTGCTGTTACATTTCATAGTGCTATTTAGCGTTAGGACTTGTTTCGTCTGAGAAAGAGCACATATAATCCTTTTTCAAGGCGTTTGGTGCTTCTCACTTGAATACGCCAATTTTCAAACTTACGAGTTAGCTTTATGATAAGGAGGAATTGACTACAAAAGTAGCATTCCTTTTTCTTCTATTAAAGTATCTTTGATACAATACTAAATAAATATATTATTAGTAAATTTAACGGTGAGATAAAAAATATACTTTTAAATATAATGTTATTTTTTATGTTAAATTTACTATATACTAAACTTTTGATAAATTTATAAAAAGATATAACCAATATCAAATTGAATATTTAATTTGTATTAGTTGTTGCCTTGATATTTTCATATAATAATCTCAATATTTTCATTTTTAATTTATTCAAATATTAAAAATTTACTTTTATAATTTTCAAACTATGATAATGATGACAAAAAATAGAAAAATAACATTGTGCTTGGAGATAGTATTTCTAATATAATACTAAATTAATATGCTAATGATAAATTTTAACTTTTAAATTAAAAAAGTACTCTCTAATATAATGTTATCTTTTATATCAAATTATCATATATTAAACTTTACAAAAAATTTATCACAAGATACAGACATTACTAAATTTCACTATTAATTACTACCTCACGTGATTATTATAATAATTTTATTTTTTATTTAAATATTAAAGATTCACTTTTACAACTTTTAAAACACAATAATAATAATAAAAAAATAGAAATAGCATTAATAATATAATACATTAGAGTATAAAGAAATATAATATTATTTTCATATTATTTTATAATAAATATAATATTGATATACATAAATGTATTAGAAATGGTTTACTAATATTATTTTTCACTCTTTTCTAATAAAAACATTAATATTGATAAATGTATCCATGATGGTGTTTATTTCAAGAGCAAAGGCATTTGACTCTCCTTACCCACAACAAGGACCTCGAAGTCTTCAGCCAAAGTAGACATTGAACTGAGACTATATTAGCTCGTACCCCCACCACTTAAAAAAAAAAAAGAGGTGCACATTTTTTCATCTTTTTTTTTTTCATTCTCTAATTAAAGTGGACCGCAAAAACATCAGTAAAGTGTGAAAATTATAACATGCATAATGCAATTTTTGATAAACAATTTAAAAATGACAATGTACTAAATATTAAATGAAATTGCTACCCCAATGCAAAACACTTGACATTGAAACCGCATTGGGGCTCAATTAAAACAATGCAATCCCAAACAGGAGTCCAATCCACTCTACATATCAAACGAGGCAAGACTCGTAAACAACAGTTGGTTGGTTAGATGGTCAAATCACCAAACATGTCAAAGCCATTAGCACCCAGCATGGTTCAAGCCAAAGCCAACCAATCCAATCCCAAACATGTCTTCCATACAAAATGAGACAAAACTCCTAGATGTCCAGTTGGTTTGTTAAACGAGACAGTTTTCCAATAGGAAGAATTCCGAAGATTTTCGAAAGGTCAGAAAGGATACATGAAAGACATTAGAGAGATGATAAGTTGATAACAAAGTCGTGCGCAGATTTGACAAATGCAGTTCTAGTCAAAACATCGATGCGTGCAATGCTTCTTCTGATTTTTAATTAAAAAATAAAAAGAATTCGATGAAAAGATGCAAAAGAATAGGACGATAATGAAGAAAACGGGTGAGAAATGATACATTTACCAAAAATTGGGCGAAAATTTGATAGGTTCTAAAAATATCCCAAGATCCAGGGAACAACTTTGAAAGTTAAAAAATACCAGAGAGCAGCTGCATCAGTCGTTTTTTTTTTTTTCACTTGAAAGTCGATAGCCTAGGAAGTTTGTCCCTCAGATAATACAATCTTGCCCTCCTGACCTTCCTGTGACTCACTACTCTTATCTCTTTAATGTTTGGCGAGTACCTGCAAAGACAACAGGAGAGAAACAAAATCAACTTTTGCTTATCCGGAATCATCATCTAATTTTGGGACTTGTTAGAAATCTTCAGGAGAAAATTAGGTAAAACTGGAAAAGTCATGTAGAGACTCCTTTTCCTGTCTTTTATGTTTTCTGATTTTAAGCTAATAGAAAGTTAGAAACAAGAAGACTCGACATTATATAGCAAATATAGTAATGTTTTTCCGTTTTTAATGTTTCTCCTCAAGGAATAATGTTTTTCCTTGTAATTTGATAAACATTGACCTTTTATTTTCCAAATATCCAAACACACACACACACATTACCAAGCAAGGCCTTATTCTAACCCTTGTGTAACTGAATGTAGGTCATTCATACTCAATGTTATTGCTGGTAATGTAAAATCCAACTAGTTATTTTTGCAGAACTGTGGACCAAACGTATACAATAAACATCAGTAAACTGAACAAATCAGAGAGCCACGCCATAACTTTAAGCTAATTCTTATGAGAAAACTTACAGAGGGAATACAATCTCGACTCCTATGCCAGCAATAATTCTCCTAATACGAATTGTTGTGTGAATTCCAGCATTTTGTCTTGATATGACGATACCTTTATAGACAGACAACCTACGCCTATTTTCAGGAACTTCCTGCAAGTCAGTAGCATGAACAAAATCACAAAAGCTTCCAGGTAAAATAGTACTTAAGTAAAATTAAGGAGAAAAAAGTGAGAGGAGAAAAACAAAAACGAAAATTACCAATTTGATTTCCACAATATCTCCGGTTCTAATATCTGGAATTGGCCTTTCTTTCTCGGATGCTTCAACTGCCCTCTTATTTAGAATCTAATCAGACAACAACGTCTTAAATCAAAATCGTTTACATCAGTATTGCATCAAAATAGAACAAAGGACCAAGTAAAGAACATGGCAATTGATATATTTTCCTTAATCCGAACATGGAATTAATATATTTTCCTTAATCTCCACTCCCAAGCACCCACTTTGGCCTAGATGACAATGAGAAATAATTCATGCTCCGAAACATAAGCTCCGTGACTCAAAACGACAGCAACTATGTTGAGCTTGGTTGAGAAGAAAGATTATATCATAATTGTAGTAAGACCACTCAACTATCACTCCTTTGATTGATGGCAAACACACCTTTTGTTTTTCCCTCAAGCAACATTTCTTTAACTAGGGCAAAAAAAGACTCCCTCTTGTTCCTAGAGACGTTTTTGGCTGCTGTGTTCAGATAACTGAACACGCTATATGCGTTTTCTCAATAAACACCTCGAAGAATGATTAATTGAAACACTAATTATTCACAATCAATAGGCTGAATTTTACTCTTATGTTAGGCCTGGATATAAGAAAAGGTAATATTATTGTTTTCCTATGGTCTTAGGACATCTTAGTGATAAAGTTTTCCCATAGTTGAGGCTCTTAGAGTTAATTTCCTAGGATTAAGCGACAAATCTAGGAGTGTCAAAACTATTCATATAATCTCTCTCTAGCTCTTTTCTCCCTCTCTATCTACTTTCTTTCTGTTTTAGCCCTGCATCGCTATTACTGCAATAATTTTCCGTTGCTTACATATTCTCAAAAGTACCGGACTTTGCTAATGAGATTTCAAATTTATTTATCTCTCCCACCCTCCCTCTATATCCATTATGCATATATAGATATACACACACACGTATTCATATATATATGTACATATAAAGTATAAACACATGCGCTGCATCACTGACAAGTCAATAAATTTCCGTTTCTTGCATGTACTCAGAAACCAACCAAAGAACCTACCAAACAATGATAGAAAATCAAAAGAAATAGCATAAGTAAAGTACCCCCATTATATCTCCAAGCTTAACCCTGGGCTTTCTCGACGGTTTCGCTTCCTCCGACTCCGAAACTCCTTCTCCTTCACGTTCACCTTCCGCCTCCGCAACCACTTCCGCAGCCTCTTCAGCACTCTCTTCGCCATTCTCCTCCACCGCTTCGCCTTCGGTGCTCGCCCCCGCTCTCACCACGAAATCCCGCCTCGCGAACAAGGGGCGGAAATTGAAGCCGACGGAGCTCATCGAGACCCGACCGGAGTCCGCCGGAGAAGAGCGGCGAGAAAGGGCCGTTGAAAACCCTAGCCTCTTGATTGGGCACTGGTGAGGGCTTCTCGGGATCGTTATCAGCGCCTGTTGAACCAAAAAAAATCCATTTCAGTCCAAATACAAAATCATCTCAGAAGGAGAGAGAGAGAGAGAGAGAGAGAGAGCACCTGAGGAAGAACTTTGGAGGCCATGATTTGGGGGTAAAATTAGAGTTTTTTTAGGGAAAATTATGAGGCAGAGAAGTGACTAGTTAGTTCACTGAGCAGAGGTCATGGCTGTTCTATGGAAATTCGCTAAGACGGAAGCAGAAGAAGAAGAAGAAGAAGAAGGAAAAAGCCTTATCTGTTGTTCTGTTCTGTTCAATCCCTTCACACGCGTCGTGCACGTGACGGGATCTTATTTTCTATTATTTTTTCTTCTTCTATTGTCCCCTTACTAATAATCTCCGAATTTGTCAAAAAAAAAAAAAAAAAAATCTCTGAATTATATATTATGATTCATATTAGTCTTACAAATTTATTTTGTATATCACCTTTTTTTCTTACTTTTTTTATTATTACATTAACGGTGACTTTGTCAATACCCTGTAAAATTATTTAACTTCAAAGTAGGAATTTTAATTCAAAGTTTTTAATTTAAATAAACTTAAATATTTTAATTTAACAGTAATTTCACACTTAATTTTACTATAAAATGACGAGACGGCGATGATAGCTGGTTGATCAACACTACTAGATATACGTCATTTTACCAAAGTCATGATTTATAGGAAAGGAAATGTGAAGAAATTCTCATTAGCCTCTAATCTTGCAATTGTCGACAGATTCGAAGGAGATTGATGATCTCTAAGCTGCCATCACCATCGCGATTTGGGCGAAGGAGTTCGTCATATCCATTAGAGCTTGTGCTGAATTTTGACCACGTGCCAACAGATTTCGTGGTTGGACTCTGGGTAGATTGCGACTCTCTCTCTCCGTCACCTATATTGACAGACCTCTATCCTTTCTCAGATCTGCTTCTCCTTCTTCTCTGCACTTTCAAGTACTCATTTCTTCCTTCCTTCCTTCCTTCTTCTCTAATGACGACGAACTTGCTTGCGACAACGAACGATGATGGTGGTGTGTTGCAACAACAACAACACAATGGTGATGGTGAGTGTAAATGTAGTATAAATTAAGTGTAAATTTAGCATTTACCTTACAAATTTTGATCTCTGATTTTGCATAGACTTTTGTCACAATGTAAATTGAGTATAAATTTTGTATTTACATTGTAAATTTTGATCTTTGATTCTGTATGGATTTTTGTCATAATATAAATTGAGTGCAAATTTTACATTTACACTATAAATGTTGATTAACTATAACAAAAGATAAAAAAGGAATTTTATGTATTCATAGTCTTAATTATACTATTAATTTTAAATAGTTTAAAATTAAGATATTTACTTCTAAATCATATATTAATTAGCTTATATAGTGTAATTTCCTCCTAAAGATATACTATAATTTAAGTGTACAGTAATTATATTTTAAAATTAGAATATATGTTGATATTAATGTCATAATTCAGGAAATATTTGTAAAATTTTATTAAATTTTAAGGTAAAGATTTTTTTTTGATAGATTGTGAAGATTTTTTTTTTTGGTAAAAGATAGTGAAAGATCATTTCAAATATAATTGTCTATATCAATACTTTATTGGTATAAAGTAGTATGAAAAATAATATTATTTTACTTGTATTATGCTATTTTTATTTTCTACCATCATTATATTTAATGTTTGCTATAATCTCAAATGTAATTATATATGGAACATATATAGTAAAAAAATTTAGTATATAACACATTTAACGAGAAAGATAACACTATAATAGAAAGAAATTATTTAATTAAAATATTAAAATTTATTATTAACATATTAATGGGATATTTGGTAAATATATTAAGTTCGTAATGTATTTAAATACAATACATTGAATATATTTTATATTTAAATGAAAAGTATTTATTTTTGCATTTGAATGTAACGTGTGTTTGAATGAAAAGTTTTTAAATTGTATTTTAAAATTAAAAAATTGATGTAATTAGTAAAAATAGATAGAAAAATGAGATAAATAAAAAATATAATGTGAATAAATTTTAAAAAATTTATTTTTAAAAAATTCTAAAATAATAAATATATTTAAAACATTATAAAAAAATATTATATTTGAATACAAAACTTTTATATTTAAATAAAAATTATATTATATTTAAATATAATATACACATAAAATAAAAAACAAACTTCCCATAATTTAATATTATATTAAAAATGTACTAAGCATCTCTATACTTCAAATGAAATTAAAGGTCAAAGTACAATTTTTGGTTGAGTTGAAAAGATATTAGGAGGCATTTGGTAAATGCATTACGTTTTAATTGTGTTTGAATACAATTTTTTTTTAGTGTTGTATTTGGTTGAAAAGTATTTATTTTGTATTTGAATAAAATGTGTGTTTGAATAAAAAGTATTTTAGAGTTGAAAAGTTGATGTGATTAATAAAAGTAGAGACAAATAGTTTAAGTTAAAAAATTGGTGTGATTGTTTTAAAAATCTTTTAAATAGTAATTGTTTTCGTAATACTCTTAAAAATGATTGTATTTAAATGTAAAACTTTACGTTTGGTGTAAAATGAGTTTTCATAACACCAAAAAATATTTACCAAACGTTATTTTAGTGGGCGTTTGGTAAACGCATTGCATTTGAATTGTATTTGAATGAAATTTGTTTTTTAAATGTTGTATTTGGTTGAAAAATATTTGTTTTGTATTTGAATGAAATGTGTGTTTGGATGAAAAGTATTTTAGAATTGAAAAATAGATGTGATTGGTAAAAGTAGAAATAAATAGTAAAGTTGATGTGATTGTTTTAAAAATATTTTAAATAGTAATTATTTTCGTAACACTGTTGTAAAATTTGTATTTGGTATAAAATTATATTGCGTTTGAGTAAAATTAAATTGTAATTTTTTTATCAAACGACATCTTAATCATTATAATAATCAATAATTCAATATTATTTGTTTTCTTTTGTTTTTCGTTTTTGTCTTGTTTAAGAATTTGTTTTCTTTTCTCAAAGAAAAAAAAAAAAAACAGTAAAATTTTATCGAGAGCTCTCCTCTCAGACCCTTGGGTGGTGAAATATTTTTATTATTATTATTTTTTTCCGGACGGAGGCTATTGACTGAAACGTGACGCATTATTTCGTGGACTGTTCTAAAGCCGGCCACGTGGCAATTGGCGCGTAACGAAACGCCATTCAAACTCTCTCAAATCTCCACGTTACCCTCCGTTTCTGTAACCCGCCTTCCTCCGTTCTTCCCTTCCCCGCCATCGTCGCTCTCCCTCCTCTTCCCTTCTCTCTCTCTCTCTCTCTCTCTCTAGGGCTCCCTCTCATCATCATCATCATCTCTCTCTCTCTCTCTCATCTGTAAATCCTCCAACCTTTCTGAACTCACATTGACTCCGGTGGTACAGAAGGTTCTGAAAAAAAAAAAGGAAACAATTAAGACAGAAATTCACCTCCGATCAAACTACGATTAGAATTTTTTTTTCTCCGATGCCGCAGAATTCCGACACGATGAGGGGGACGCCTCCGGGGATTCTGTTCCTCCGGCGAATTAGAGGCAGAGACTGGAGTTTCTCCACCTACCGGTACGTCATTCTGGTTGTCACCTTCATCGCCTACGCCTGCTACCACGCCTCCCGCAAACCCAGCAGCATCGTCAAGAGCGTTCTCGACCCCGAGCCCCAAAACGACAACTCTCAGCCGCTTCTCCCATGGCCGGTCGGAGACGTCTTCGTCAAGAAAGGGATCAAATCCCTCACCACCCACAACGGTTCTCGTGACTCCGGCTGGGCTCCGTTCAACGACAAGGACGGGACTTCCAAATTGGGCGAAATCGACGTCGCTTTCCTCGCCTGCTACTCTCTTGGAATGTACGTCGCCGGACATCTGGGCGACACGCTGGATCTCCGGTTGTTCCTGACGGCTGGGATGATCGGGAGCGGAATCTTTGTCGGCCTTTTCGGGATGGGGTATTTCTGGGAAATCCACTCCTTCTGGTTCTACCTCCTGATGCAGATGGCGGCGGGGCTGTTTCAGGCGACGGGCTGGCCGTCGGTGGTGGCGGTGATCGGGAACTGGTTCGGGAAGAGGAAGAGGGGCTTGATAATGGGGGTATGGAACGCCCATACCTCCGTGGGTAACATTAGTGGGTCGCTTCTTGCCGCGAGTGTTCTGGACTTTGGGTGGGGTTGGTCCTTCATAGCCCCCGGCGGGCTCATCGTGTTGGGAGGGATTCTGGTCTACTTGTTCTTGGCCGCTTACCCAGAAGATGTTGGGTTTTCGAGTCCCCATAATCGTGTTGAGTGCGTTGCAAGTAATGATAATGGCGATGAAGAAGCACTGACTTCGAAAGGGACTGAAGCATCGGATGGGGTCTCCTTAAGACACGGGTCGGTTAGTAGGAGAAGCGTTGGGCTTGTTCAGGCGTGTTTGATACCTGGGGTGATGCCTTTTGCGTTGTGTCTGTTCTTCTCCAAGCTTGTGGCCTACACGTTTCTGTACTGGTTGCCGTTTTATCTAAGCCAGACAGGTACTTGTTTCTGTACTGTTGGGTTGTTCTGTCCTGCTGTACACACACACGCACACACACATATATAAATATATACATCTGTTTGGGTTGTTGATGTTTTTTTGTTGAATTTTGGTAAACGTTTGATAGTTTTGCTTGTGGTGCTGAAAACGTGTTCTAAATCATATAAAAGGTACCATGTAGTATGTACTATTCATGTGTTTACTTATTTTTTTTAGTTGAACAATGCTAAGAAGTATAAGTGACGTTTAACATCACTAAACATCACTTACATCACTTACTTCACTTTTAAACTCAATTTATGAATCAAATAAACCCTTACCTCGTGCCCCATGGTATTGTGTTTTACTTTCCATTGAAATAAACTACAAAATTACTGTGTAGTTTTACTAGATTTTTAGCACACAAGTTATTAGTATTTCCGTTCCAAAAGTCAGTAAGTAAACACTAGAAAGTTTTCAATTACACATCCTAATGGGTAGGTAAACACTGTTTGAGAATCATTGGTTCACTTTATTGTTCCTTTTCTTTTCTTTGCAAACCCCCTCCTATCTCAGTATATTCCATAACAAGTGAATAAATTTGCCTAAAGTTTCTTATTAAAGACTATTATTTGATGGGAGCGATGGTGAAAAGGATGGGACTTTTCACCCTTGATCTCAACTAGGGAGAGAAATTGGTCCGGTCATTCTCATAATCATCATAAATTAAACCAAGATAGTTGATTTTATTTGGGTGTAACTGTTACTGTTCAACAGTAATTTATCAAGAAGACTTTCGTCCTAATTCTGTATTATTTATTTTTGCTTAACTATTTTTCTTAGACTTACAATCACTCTACCTGTGCTAGTAATGCATTTCAGTTTAAGAACAATATCCCAAGTAGGTCTTTTCGTAGGTCATGTGGCCTTATTGATTGGCATTCATATATCGTTACCATCAACACCTAAACCATTGCAACCAGTGATGAATTCATTGGAGAAATAAAAATAAAAATAAAAATAAAAATTTAGATGAATATCTTGCTCTTGGGCTTTCTATCGTTTTAAATTCTGTCTAACATAGTTTTACCCTCTTATTTTCTTTTACCATGTTGCAGAAATTGGTGGAGAGTATGTTTCTGTAAAAACTGCTGGAAATCTCTCTACTTTATTTGATGTTGGGGGCATTATTGGTGGAATCCTTGCTGGCTACATATCTGATAAGCTTCGTGCTCGGGCTACAACGGCAGCCAGCTTTATGTATGCTGCAATTCCTTCCATGCTCTTATATCGAACGTACGGGAATATTTCTCATACTGTGAACATTGTGCTCATGATGGTTGCTGGCTTGTTTGTGAATGGGCCATATGCACTCATCACCACAGCGGTTTCTGCAGATCTTGGCACACATAGATCTATTAGAGGGGATTCTCGAGCTCTTGCTACAGTTACTGCCATAATTGATGGCACTGGCTCTATTGGTGCCGCTCTTGGCCCTCTGCTTACTGGATTTCTTTCAACAAAGGGATGGGACGCAGTATTTTTGATGCTAATGCTTGGGGCTCTCATTGCCGGACTGTTATTATCACGTCTAGTCATGGCTGAAATTTCTGAAAAATCATGCAAACCGTTGCCTGTTTCCAATGGGCGGCAAAACTTTGGAGGTAATCAAGTTTTTACCTTTTGCTTATTAGACAATATCTAGAAACACCTATTTTTAACCTTTGATATGCAGAGGTTGAACTGGTCGTTTTTACTGTAAATCTGTCAATTGTTTTCATATTGTTTCTACTATTGCACCGATTTCTTACACAAGCCCGATCTCTTATATTGCAGCTCCCGCATCTCAACCGCTTCTGAGTGACCAAACATGAATATAAGGTCAAGAAGAATCATCATAGCTTAAGAAACTAAGAACTATGAATATGTTTCCAACATTCAGGTGATTTGTTTAAGTATCGAGAATCAAGCCGAGGGATGCGGTCTAAATCAGTACTGGTCGTTCATGTTATGCACAAAAAGATTGTTCATCTTCTTCCTGGGGCAGAACAGAATTGGAGCACTAGTATTTCTGAGAATTTTGATGGCTAGCTTATAATATATGATATGCATGTATACGTGTAATTTATATCAATATTTTTTTTTTTAAACTTTCTCTGCATTGGTGTTGGGCTCTCCAAGCTGCTGGATGCCCATTGTGGAACAAAGTGGAAGTGTATTTTTAGCTACCGAGTCTGAGTACGAGAGACGCTTCAGTTTTGGACTTTTAAATTTTGGGCCGGGTGTCACAGTTGTTGCCAATAGCCCTTAGGAAGCCCTTTCTCCCTGTTACAGTTTTTCTGAGCTTACGCTTTTTTCTTATGTTGAAGTTATTTTGTTTTATTTACTGAGGGCTGGTTTTATTGTTCGGGTCTCTATATTTTACCTCAGTTTTCAAGTTCTTGGTTCTTAATTAGGTAGACTTAGCTTGCGATTGGTGAAAGTTTTTTCTTGACATTGCATTTAAATATAATGCAATTTTCTCTTAAATACAAAAGTATTTCATTCAAATACCAATCACATCACATTTTAAATCTAACACAATCATTATTTATTATTTTATTTTTTCTATTATTTTTATTAATTACATCATATATTCTCTCTCTCTTTTTTTTTTCTCTCTACTTTTACCTATTATATCACATATTCATTATTAAAATACAATTCAAATATTTTTCACCCAAGTATACATTGTATTCAAATGCAATATTAATACTTTTTCTCTAAATACAAATTATATTCAATATATTACATTCAAATATAATATAAATGCAATACGTTCACCAAACGAGACTTTATTTCCACACAAAACATTCATCGAATAGGGTTCCACACAAAATATTCATCGAATAGGGTTCCACACAAAACATTCATCGAATAGGGCGACTTGTTTTGCTGCTCAGGTTAGAGTTAACCGCGGTAAGCGGGCTCTATGTGCAATTTACTTTGCGCACAAGGCCTGCCTTAGGTATCTGGGGGCCTTAAGCAAAATTCTTAAATGGGGCCTACTGAATAAGAAGGTTTATTATTATTATTTATTTAAAAGAACAAATACTATCCATTAAAATGGTAAAAAAAACAATAAAAAAAATCATTCAAAATAACAAAACATCAATTGCGCATATGAACAAAAAAAAAAAAAATACAATAATCACAACAAAAGCAAAGTAATGATATTAACTAAAAATATAATATTAAAACTCATTACATGTCTCTCATTACATGTCAACTTTTTAAGAGTTCTTTCTGAGAATGAATAAAACTCTCTCTCTCTCTTTTAGTTTTTCACTAGATGCATATTTTCCACTTGACGTATCTACTTTCCTTTTTTTTTTTTTTTTGGAACCAAACTAACACAACGCAATTATGATTAAAAAATAAATTAATTTGTATAAAATATCAATTTAAAAGTAATAATTAACAAGTAGATTAAAAATGAGTTAGAAAGATAAAACCTAGATATTTATGAGAAAACAATGTAATATTTCTTTGATGACAGTCTTTTAATGGCCTTTTTCCTCCTCCATTCTCCAATGTTTTTTGCTTCTTTTTTAAGGTGGTCTTGCTCCTTTTCTTTTATATGCAGCAGATTAAAACGGGTCCAAATATTTTGACGTTCCTTTTCTTATTATTATTTTTATTTATTTTAGTGAACGTTGACTGTCGTTCCCTTCTTTTATTCCCACCAATCTCTCAATAGCAATTTTTTTGAGGCTTTCAACGACAGTTAATTGATTTGTTAGGGATGCACAACATTCTTATATTTTGCAGTTATAGACATAATCTAGAAGTACTATAACATCTGAATATGCAAAAAGGTGTGGAATGAAAATCCTCCACCCATAAATTTAAAAAAAAAAATTCCCACGTTTCAAAAAATTTTAACCACCATAGTTTTGTTTTATCCACAATACTGTAAAAAATTTTAAAAAAATAGAAATAACATAATTAATTTTTATAATGCGATATCAGCAAGAATTTAGGTTATTTTAAGGAAAATTCGGAACCTTTTTAATCATGGGGCTAAAAGCACTTGCTTAAGTGGCCTTAAGCAAAGGCCGGTTCTATCTGCACGGTATTCATATATCGCATGGAGATGTCTGTCCTCGTATGGTTATTTAAGTACATTTTTCTAAGTCACTATAAACTTTTTCTTTTTAGATTAGAGAAACATTTTTTAAACAAATAATAGTTCTGCTACTTTTCCTCCAATTTTCCCAGTTATAGAGTAGTTCTCATTCTTGTTTAAGCTAAAAGCAGGTTTCTGCGTGCATTTATTCCTATATGTTTAAGGTCCATTTGTCAAAAAACCATATACCGAAATCACATAAATCAGGGATATATTCTGTAGTAATTTTGTTCCAAAAAACCTCAACAAGCGACTCAAAATGCCAGACACAGAATTTACTTTAGGCCAGATATTAGAAGCCACGTATGTGGCTCTTTTTAGCAGCCCAGATGCCTGTTGAATAAGAGAAATTATAAAAGTTTTCAGAACAAGATGCTATTTTTAGAAAAAGACTCAACAGCAAATTAGGGTACACGTTTGCATGTGGGGTTTTTTTTTTGATGTATTGATGTAGCGTGCTTGTCAGCATCCGGCTTCTACTTTCACTTTAAAGTGTTCTTACATTTTTTTTTTCTTTTCTTCAAATTGTTTGTGATTAGTTTTTGTGACTTTTGTCAATTCCGTTCTCTTCACCTTTACCTTTTCAAAAAGCTATTTTCCAATTACAGTCCATTTCTTTTTTAAAGACTTTGGCTAGGCTAGCAACTTTAACAAATGTACGTAAAAATACTTTTATCAATCTATAGATAATTCTGATCTCAATTATCAATTTAGGCTTATCAACTACAACAACTGTTATATTATCGGTTTTATGTACAACAGAAAGCATGAGAACATAACATATGATGTAGTAGTATTTTATCGCGTTAACTCGGGAAAAAAAAAAAAGGAATATACATGTGACAACTTCTGATTAAACTACTTTGAGTGTTTATCATTACAATATTAACGATGCATAGCTATTCACTGCCCAGTCTGCTTCTTTTTCCTTTTATTCGGTGTGTGTGCATATATATATATATTTTGTCGTTATCTTATACAAAATAATCCTTCTTCTTAGTCGTAGCAATTCCCAAATAATTACTTTTAAACAAAATTTAATGTATAGAGATTCGGTTGGTTGACACTAATTAGTACTTTCACTTTTCTTTTGTTTTTTTGTTTTTGGTTTTACGTACTTTTGGTTTATTTATTTATAGCTACATGGGAAAATGAGTATTTTTTTGAAATATATTTTTTTTTATAAAAAAGAGAGTATGATTGGAGTTATCCCACTTTCATCTTCATAAATTATTGAATAAATTTTAAGGTTTATTAATTAATAGCATATAAAGAATTATTCTATTCAAAAGATAAATTTAGTTTCACTCACATTGTCATGAGTCCCTTACTGTTAGTACATAAGCTATTAATCGAGCAAGGCCTTAGACTTTAGATTATTGATTGTGAAAACATTCTGAATGGGGAGAAATTATATAATAAATTAAGTATATCACGTCATCATGTTTTACGTAATTAACGTGCTGAACTAGAGATTGATATTTGAAAGATTTGTTTAGGTCAACTTTTTATAATTGAATTTCTCTTTTCTATTTTGTATCATATTAATTGTTAAATCAAAATCTCTATAAATATTGTACGAGAAATTATTCATTAAACTAGATGTACCACGTCATTATATTTATATGATACACCACGTCATCATGTTTATGTAGTACACTCATCCAACAAAAATTTTATTTATAAGGAAATTTAAAATAAAATATTTGTTAGGATTTTGAATTAATAATTAATGTAATACATATTAGGAAAAAGAAATAGAATTATAGAAAGCTGATATAAACAAAATTTTCAAATATCAGCTTTTAATTAAACAGGTGAACTACAGAAAAATGATATGGCATATCTGATTTATTAAATAATTTCTCATATTTTAGTGTATAAAGTTTTTATTAAGTAGATGTATCACATAAACATAAACACGATATATCTGTTCTATTGGGGAGAAAAAAGGACATGCTGGACCACTCCATTTTGGCAGTGGAGAACAGACTATGTTAATTCCTGAAGAGTCCCATATGCTTTGCTTCGCCAAACCTGATTTTTCTAGTGGCAATAATAAACAGTGAAAGCAACGCTACAAACTAAACTACGAAATTATTTGTGGTGCCACAAAACTCTTTTGGGAACTTTCTTGCAATGCACAACAAACAATATTAGGGGTTGTTTTCGACCAAGCTGTCACAAGCTATATGGCACTGTAGTACGTAAGAGAATATTAAAATTAATAAACCAAAAAAAAAAGGAGAATATGAAAGCAATAATTTGTATATTTTCAATGGAGAGACATGTGATCATGGTACGTTCCAACACTCTGTTTCCACGATTGCATTAGCAAAATAGCAATCAAAATCTCTCATGTCCTCATTGAAAGCTCCAAACTTAGACATGATACCAGACGTTCATTTCTATCACAAAATTGTTTGGGAACAAAGCATTTCATATGATTTGTCCCATTTTTATCCACTGATTATTTGCTTATTATCCACTTCATAAGTTGACCGGTTAAGAAAACTTAAATAAGTTTGTGTAAAGAATATAATATATATTTGTTTATTTACTACAATCCTTCCATGGTGCGGGCACAATACGTATAATGTCGTTTTCCATTGGTTGGCAAGGGCCCCATAGGCCATGTATATATGTCTGTCAACCTTCACATACTCATATGTTAGGATTTGTTTTGGGTCTTTTCTGACATTTCTTCTCAACTTCATTTGTGTGATATTTTTAGGAAGAAGCTTTTGGGATGTATCATGTAGTGAGTTCAAACATGTTGTCTTTTTTTTTTTTTAATCTTTTTTTTCTTTTCTTAGTTGTCCCTCTAGCTTAATTTAAATGAATTGCTTAAGTATTTTTAATATTTAACTTCTATTTATTTGATCAGATTATTGAATTTAGATAAAGGGTCAGTCAAGTATATAGGAAAATAGGGACCAGATTTGAAACTAACCCAAACAAATAATAAGTTTGGGGGATAATTATGTTTTAGTTTAAGTTATAAGGGGTAAAGTGATGCATACCCTATTTTTCAGGATCAAATTTAAAATTCATTTTCATATTATAATTAAGGAGTTTGCTATGTGAATTATCATTTAAAAGAAGCAACTATCGTTTTATTTATCTAAAAATTATGTAATATTTTGAATAATTCTCAAAATATAAACTCATAAACAATCGTCAACACGTCAAGGTAATGTAGCTTTGTACCCCCACTGAGGCTACCTCAACAGATGGTTAGAGAAAGAACTTTGGATGGAAACTCCCAGATTCAAAAACTAAAGTATTTTTATTTTTATTTAATGAAGGAAAGTTATAAAATTCATACTGTAAAAAATAATAATAAAAAAGAAGATCCATCTACTTGTTGAGATAAAATTAAACATCATTTTGTCTTAAAAAACAAAAAAACAAAAAAACAAAAACCAGTAGATCCCGTTATAGTTGTATTAATTAGAAATTTTAGCTAAGGACAACGTATTGAATTTCCTCATTAAACCTCAAGCTGATTTTTGTTGCGCATTAATGTAAGTGGCCACACCTGCATAGGTTAGTCTCTTTATCACAAGCATAAAATCATTTCTATTTTATCTCTAATTTCCAGAACAAGATAGATGGAGCATCCTAGCAAAATTTATTACTTTAAGACCTGCATGATTGTGATACGTCTATTTTGCAATCTTTTATTATATACTTTCGTTTTCATTTGTAATGCTATTCTGTTTGCTTTGCTGTTTTTAAATTTTTTTTTCCCTAATATTTAGGTGACAATTCATTGAATAAAGAAAAGTACAAAATAAATATGGGACAAAAGAAAAGTGCAAAACTTAATATACAACTTGATAATTAATTGCTTTTTCAGCGTACATACTCATTTTAGTAAATATGTTTTTTTTTATTAGATTAACAAATAATACGTTTTTTATTGTGTCGTGTTCTATAGTAAGTATAGTTATTTAGATTTCACAAAAGTGTAGCATATAAAATGGTTGAAAGAAGAAAAACTTATATCCATTAATTTTCTGCTTTTTATCTTGACATTATTTATACATGTAAATTTGGCAGAGTATTTTCTACTATGTAGAGAATCATAGATATTGCGAAGAATTAATTATAGAATTAAAAAGTTCTATGATTGAATAACAACTTATTATGTGTGTCGCGAAAAGATATCCACAATATCTTATTTTCATACTACGTTTCTAAGAAACAAAATTTATTGGATACAATTATAACAATATATAATTATTATTTCCAATAAAATCTTTATTATAAATATTAGCTCCCCTAATGAAAACTTCTGGTTTCATTGTTATTATCTCTGCAACTTTTATCAGTTTAAGATCGAAAGAGACGAGTCAATATATACATATATGTCTCTGTGTGTGTGTGTGTATATATATATATATGGGAAGTATGAGGATAAAAGACTTGTAATAATTGTTATTAAATATGATCAATTAATAAAAAATAAGATTTTATAAGAGCTATTTTAATAGAATTTATTTTATATTAGTAATAATATTAAATGTTCGTGATATCTTTTAATATTTTCCTTTAATATTTCAGTGCTTTCTCCTCTTCTTATCCTCGGCAGCCCGTCATATATGACTAGGCACTGGCACAGGTCACAGGTCACAATAAATGAAAATTTTGAAAAAGGAAAAAAAAAGTTATTATAAGGTAAAAATAAGTAAAGTTCAGAATGTGGTGCAAAATTGGTTTTCTTCTCGAACGAATTTGATGTGAATCATGCATATATATGGAGATCGCATTATAACCAATTTTTTTCTACGCCACTTTTTGGCCAAGTGGAATGAGAGGTGAGCATTATTTCCCTTTGTGGTGTGGCCTTATTCCATGTGACTAAGTGGAGGGAACACGACATCTCTCCAAAATAATAATAATAATAATTATAATTATTATAATAAGTTTTTTTTTCTTTTTTCCTTTAAAAAAAGGGAATTCATGTAGTACACTAATGCTCTATTTATTTACTATATTATATTCTTATTACATTTGAACACAATGTAATTTTTATCCAAATATAAAAGTATTACATTCATATATCAATCATATTATATTTTAAATATAATAAAATTACTATTCATCATTCTATTTTTTCTATTATTTTTACTAATCACATCACACGCTCTCTTTCTCTCTTTACTTTTATCAATCACATCATATACAATACAATTTAAATACTTTTCATCCAAATACACATTGTATTTAAATTTAATATAAATATTTTTCATTTAAATTTAAATTATATTTAATATATTGCATTTAAATGCAATGTATTACCCAAACACCCCATAAGTTTTCTGTAATTAACATATTTTAAGACAAAATAGAAGACTTGAACATTGTATTAATATAACATCCTTTTTATGTATTCTTACGTCGTTCAGTGTAGTTTTTTATTTTTTAATTTTTAACTTATGTCCCGTTTATTTATCACATTGTATTTGTATTGCATCAATATAATTTTTATCTAAATGTAAAAGTTTTATATTCAAATATCAACTGCATTATATTTTAAATCCAATACAATTACTATTTACTATTTACTATTTTACTTTTTCTATTATTTTTATTAATCACATCACACACTCCCTTTCTCTTTACTCTTATCAATCACATCATATACAATACAATTCAAATACTTTTATCCAAACACACATTGCATTTAAATGTAATGCAAATTCTTTTTATCTAAATACAAATTACATTCAATGTATTACATACAAACACAATGTAAACGCAATGTATTACTTAAACACCCCATTAGAAGTCTTCCTTAACATCCGTTTTGTAATTTTACCTTTAAGAAAATATCACTTTGAAAATTTTAGCCCCTTTTTATATTAAAGTATATTTGTTTATTAATTTATTTGTTTTGGACATGAGAGTGGAGAACTCTAATTCTAGAATTTTTTTTGGAATTAAGTATGTAATTATGAGAGTCTATGTCAACAACCATATCTTTAGAGAAATTTGTTTATATTTTGTTTTCATGCTTTTGAAGATTGCTAGTTTTTGACTATAAAGGTGATTTCCTAAAATTTTTTCAATCTTGATGAATATAGAATTGTTATCCTTAGAACAATAAACACTAAAAAGGTAATTAGTGTTTATTGCTAATACACTTCCTTTCTCATTACATTCCAATACAAATTCGGTGAACACCAAAATGCAATAAAAATCATGTTGACCACACACCACCATTCACATTTTTCCCCTAATTTCTAGAGCCTTCTAGCTAGTTCCTGTCACGCGGTTTCTCTAAAATGGGTTAGCGTAATAGCTTTCGTTAACGCTGACTTACCAATATTATTGCAAAGCTAATCAGAGCATATAAAAGGGAAAAGATATTGATCCATAACCCATAATCCCATATCATAATCAAAGGGAAGAACTACAAGGTACTTTTGCTATAACTAGCTGAAAAAAAAATATATGAAAAGAAATCTCTGGAAAAAAATAAAAGGAAAAATATATATGAAAAGGGGAAATATATTTAAAAAGGGGGAAAATATATATGAAAAGGGGAAAAAAATCTCTACGAAGAAAAAAGGAAAATTTATGCAAGGAAAAAAAAAAAAGATATAACTTAAAAAAAAAAGGTGTATCAAATATGCCCTATATTGTGTCAAATATGACATTGAAAATGATCTAATATTGTAACTTCCTTTTAATAAATTTGAAAATGATCTAATATTGTAACTTCCTCTTTAAGAAATATGGTGTAATATTGTAAGCTTTCGTATACTGCTTAAGTGGCACAACTGTCACACAAATAATAATATTTAGATGCTTTGTTAATGCCAAATCTACCTTAAATTTGTAATAACCATCTTCTTTCATAATTAATTTTATCTAATTAGGCAATTACGGCAGAGCTAACATTTAAAAGTCACTTAAATATTAGTAGTTTAAGGGACAGATGTACTAAATACGATTACATGATATAAATAGTTTCTCCTATGTATGATTTCTTGTGCACAGATTGACATCTATACTACAGTATTTAAATCAAATAATGTGTTTATAAAAACAATTTATGATTATAATCTTATTTATACAAGAATGGCGACGCTATTCAGTTTTACGTACAAATTGTCTGATTTGAATCCTAGTTATAGCTAATTGTCATATGATAAAGACAGATTTATTTGACCAGTAACATGAAATATAAGTTGCACCTACACGTCTGAGATGAAACTATAGTTTGTAGATTCTCATAAAAGTTTGGTGGAACAATGCCATGCCCTACCTTTCAAAGATTCAAAAGAAATTTTTTTTTTATTTTGTTTAATCCTGTGCGTCTTATTTAGGTGTGTGCACAAGGCAAGATGATTATGAGTTAATGGACAACACTGAAATCAATGATTAAATTATCTGTAACCCATCTATTTATTAAAAAAAAAAATCATTCAATTAGATTGTAAAGGGCTAAAAAAGAAGAACAAAAAACAACCAATTAAGGAGCTACATATCCCTTAGCAGCTTCCAACTATAAGTACTTGTTTTTGCTTCTTTATTCTTTATTCTTTTTTTAATCTTTATTCTTTTATTTAAGAGAATTTGCTTATGTGACATGTTGAGGCACATATACACTGTTTTTAACTTTTAAACTCCTTAACAGGGAGACCTTTTTCTTTTTTACGTGTTTTAGAGAGAATATTTTATCATCCTGACATTCTATATATACATATATATATATATAAGATAAATAAAACAATTTAATGATAAAATGGAATGTGGTGGAATTTTTTGTAATTATATACAGGATTTTGCAATTCACCGTTCCCAAATTCACTCGCGTTTAAGGCTGAATTAATGAGAATTATTGCCGCAATCGAACGTGCTAACTTTTATGGTTGAAATCTAGCTTTCGTTCGAATGTGATTCGATTTACGTGGTGTCTTCTTTCCTTAAGTATCACAGAGGTGCCTTGTAGGACTAAAATTAGATGGCTCCCGAAGCTTTCTTTCTTAGCCCAAAAGAGTGTTAATATCTCTCACATTTACAGAAAAGAAAACCATGTTGTAGATGAATTGATTGAAAAAACGATTCGTTTTCAAATAGCTGAATGGTGATTGACTAGACTGGATTCTTTCACTTATTTGGTGACGAGGGATATGATGAAGCTCCCCAGTTTCATATTTTGTTAAACTGAGAATGAGTGCATACTCCTTTTCCTTTTCTTGTTTTTCTTACTAGATTTTCTGGAAAGGTTTTAACGAGGCTTAGTATGCAGTCAAGGGTTCGTATGTATAAGAGAGGATTAAAACTTTTATTTGATTGATTGAAACCTATTTGAAATAGTAAAAGTTGAGAAAAGAATATTGCAACCCATTTGAGGTGGATTGGAATTCACTCTTTAAACGAGTCTTAAGACTTGATGTATGAACCTGAACTTTTGAATAATTCTTTTTTAGCCCCAAATTTTTTATAGTTTTCCTTTATGATTAAATATTTTACAATTTTATCCCTTACTTCCTTCTAAAATATTTAATTCAATACTATATTTATATAATTTTCTAAGAAAACTTTAAATTTCACCTTTTTTTTTAATTTTAAGTTCTCATATTTAAATTTTAATATATTAAATGAATCAAAATTAATTATGCTTTAAAATGAAGTTAAACTCTATTATAAGCTTAGTTCATTAAGAGAAAAAAATAAAAATAAAAATAAATAAATGATGACAAAATTTTTTAACGATATAATTTTGATTCAAATCTTTTGTTTAAATCACGCCCCCCCAAATTTTTTTTTTTGGCTCCGCCATTGTTACTAAACCTTGTTAGATTTATGTGATTTATAGTTTTTTTTTTCTCTTTAGAATTTTGTTTTGTTTTTTGTTTTTATTATTATTATTATTATTATTTTTTCTAGTTGTTGGATTGTTTAGCTTGCTTTTTTTTTTTTTGGCTTTTTACTTTGATTTATTTTATAGTTGTTTTTATTAATAAAATCAGAGTGGGAAGTTTAAAGATAATGAGTTAGGCCGAGGATATTAATCTAGTTAAGATGTTCTCTCAGAAATATGAGCCTTTTTTTTCCCTCTTCATCAAACAAAAAAATAAAATATAAAAACTAGTTCAATGTTGAGAAATATAATTTTTTTTAATGGGATGGGAAATTTAAATTCTATATATTTTTTATGGAGTCAAATATGATGATATTATTGTTAAAAGATACCTATAACTACACATGGAAATATGATATTTGATTGAACTAAATTTCAAAAAAGATTTTTTTGTGGATTATTAAAAAAAAAATTATTGTGTCATCCTGTCTCCTTTTTTTCATCTTCATAATTAAAATTTGTGCATGTGTTTAGCGTTGCATCGATGGTAAAAAGTGGATTAAAAATGTACTTTAGTGGGGTTGAATTAAGATTATTATTATTTTCCATGTGTCAAGTAACATGAAAAAGAAGCCTACCCAAAAAAAAAAAAACAAGCATCGTTATTAACCCAAAAAAATAAAAAAAATAAAAAAGAGGCACCATTATTCTGCCTTCTGCCACATTGTTACATGTTTGGAACTTTGTGATTATAACATGAAAGGTAAAATCATTATCGATTTAGCTCCTTAGGACAAACTAAAGTTATATTCTTTCTTACTTAAGTCAAATATAATTTTAAAGCTCTTTTATATGTTTTTTTTATATTAATTTAGATTGAAAAATTGAGCAGAAGTTGTTTTCTTCTTTGGCTTAACATAGTAGGAATTGTTTTTTTAAGTAACATTGTACTTTTAGAAAGATATATAGAATTAATAGAAATAGTGGCTATATAAATAGAATTTATAGTTCATTTGATCATAGATGTGTGTGATATGAATTTCTAAAAAGTAAAAATATAGATTTTAATTTAAGTTAAATTATTATGAAATAGTGAAACATTTAAATTAATGAATTTATTACAATAAATCAAGCACGTATTATATTTGAGTATAACTATAACTATTACAATAGTTTATCCTTACAAAACGTCAGATCAAACATTCTACATTGAATTCGATTGGATCCCACTAATTTTTTTTTTAAAATTACATTGTTTCCCTTATTCTGTAATCACTGTCGAATTCTAAATTAGAGATAAAAATAAAACTAATGGCCCCTAGCTAGGTGGTAACATTCCGGACAAAATTTTCCTATTATACATATATTGATATATCATATTTACTTCCGATAGAATTTTCCTTATATCACAATTGTTTATATTGATATAACATAATTTTGTGGAAAACAAAAAAATTCTGTGTACACGCGTCGAACCACCACAGCAATCGCACCAAAATCCCATGCATTCAAACCCCAACCACAATGAAAATATGGTTTTCTTTTTTTGAGAAAAAAATATGGCATTTATTTCCCTATTTATTTTTCCAAAATTTCCATTTTCCACCGACTCTTCATTTTTTGCCCTTCCTCTATATATCACTCTCACACCCTCACTCGTCCCCTATTCCTCGCCATCTTCAAAATACACACTCTTTCCATAACACCTCCTCCTCCTCCTCCACTCTCTCTCTCTCTCTCTCTCTCTCTCTCTCTGAGCCATGGTCGTCACGCGCGCCATGCTCTTCTTCACTCTCTCCCTTTCCCTGCCCCCCGCCCCCCTCTCCTCCCCCCAATCCCCTCCCCCCACCTCGGGCGGCGCTCCTTCCCCTTCGTCCTCCATTTCCAACCCTCCGTCCTCTTCTCCCCCAAAATCCTCCCCAACTCCGCCACGCACCCCCTCAACCCCACCACCAACCCCCTCAACCCCACCTCCCACCACCGCCACCCCACCTCCCACCACGGCCCCCCCACCCACCACGGCCACCCCACCCACCATGGCCACCCCACCGCCGACCACCGCCACCCCACCTCCGACCACCGCCACCCCACCCACCATGGCCACCCCACCGCCGACCACTGCCAACCCACCGACCACGGCGACCCCACCGACGACTGCCACGCCACCGACCACTGCAACCCCACCGACGACGGCCACTCCTCCGACGATGGCCACTCCGCCGACGACTCCCGAGCCAACTCCGTCGCCCGGAGAGTCGTCTCCGCCACCCACCCCCGAAGGCCCACTCCCGTCAGGAGCCTCATCGCCTCCGTCTACCCCCGCGCCGGCGGGGTCCACTCCGGACGGCGGCGCTTGCGTTAAGGGAAGTAGCGTGGTTTTGGCAGCTGTTTTGGGAGGCGTTGCACTCCTCTTCTGAGAGCGCGTGTTGCCAAGTAATGAATATTTTAGTGTTGCAAAAAAAAAAAAAATCAGCATTTTAGATTTTTGAGATATTTATTTGTGTATTATTCTTTGTTTTGTGGAGATATTTGTTTTTATTTTTTTTTTAATTTTTATTTTTGGTGGACATTTTATTTTATGGATTCTTGGGAGTCTCCGTATGTGATGTTTTTTGTAGCATTTTGACTTTTAGCCGAATAAGTGAGATCCTGTGATTATTGTTTTGTGTTTCAGTTTTTGATTCCACATGCATGTGTACGTACATTCATTTAAAAGACCAGAAACTGCATTTGACTGTCGTATTATTTATGAAGGAGATGCATGGTTTTCTATCGTCACTTTACAATGAAATAAAAAACAAAACTTTGCTTTTTTTTTTTTTGGAATTCCACCGTTGAGGGACTTGAATTCTATTGTAAAATTATGCTTGCAAAAATACCTTCAAAAATTGCTTTTGCTTTTGCTTTAAAGTACATAAAATAATAGGATTAGCTGGCTAAGTCCTTGTGTAGAACGGTAGAAGTGGATTTGTACAATGTGAAATTTATTTTTTGTAACAATGATTTCGTAAAAGTATAACAATAAATGATTTATCCATATTTTAAACTAATGATGCATATTTCTAAAATCATTATTTCTTTTTTTATTTTTTAAATAATATCATTATAAAGCAATATAATATCGTCAGAAATAAAAACAATTTCGTTTTATTTCAATATATGAATAAGCTGGAAAAACAAAAGGGAAGAGAGTAATTGTCATTCTCTGCGTAACCCACAATATCCAAAATTATTGTGCCCATCTTGCATACACACACCAGAAAATTATTGGGTCCAATCGTAAATAATTCAACAGAGCATTTTATTATTCACATTCTATCCCAAAGAATCTTTAGCACTAATCGGCAGGGGCTTGCTTTCTTTCTTGTGTTGATCCAAAATATTAGTCAAAAGCATATGTCGAAACATTCTTTAGCTATTATTTTTATATCTTTTCAAAAGCATTCTCTCAAAAATAATATACAAGATGGACACACAACCCTAGATTTAGAAAAGCAAAAGTCACGTATATGTATATAAATATATGTGTATAAATATATATATATATATATAAACTTTAATGGCCTTTAGAAAGTTTGTTGAGGGTGCTTGAGCAGGTAAAGAGATATAGGTGGAAATGGGTGACGTTGATGGGGAAGGGAATAAGAGAAGAGAAAAGGTTAGGTGCTTAGCTGTGTAGGGTAGAAATATGTGGTGGTGGTGAATATATACTGAAATTTTGATCTACGGAATATTGTGGAAGTGTCCCTTCCCTTAGCAATTGTTTGGACTTTTATTATTGTTGTGGGAGGAGAGATCAGAGGGAGCTACTATAGAGGAAAGAAACCATCAAAAGAAGAAGTTGGCCTTTTATGGTGGGGACTGGGGAGTGGGAAGCATATGAGGAAATCAATGGTTTGTGATGGTGGGACAAATATGTGACAAATACTACTTCGTCTCTAGGAAAGTGATGTGCACATGGTGTTTATGCCCCACCGACATTTATGACTTTGAGAGAGACTGTGAGATTTTTTATTTTGAAAGTGCCAAGATAAATAATATATTCTTATTCAAAAGATAATATATATGTATATATATATATATATTTTTAAGTTGATGAGTATTTATGAGTCTCAGTGTTTCTTTTTAGAAGTTTGGAAAACATGGGTGGTTTAAGGGGAATACATGGCGATTCTTGATTAATATTGTCCCAAGTCCCAACCTCATTTAATTAGTTATTAAACAATTTTGAAAGATTGTAGATAACGTTTTGTAAATTGCCAGGTACTAATCTAGAATAAGCTTCATCACTTAGAGTTTAATGGGATGGTATGCCCACTTGTCTTCTATGTAAGAAGTCACCGATCCAAGTCGGAACCATTATAATGGTCGAATTATGAACAATCAATTTGAGAGAGATTCAAATGTCACACAAAGAATTCTTCCCTTCTTATATTTCTTATATCTTGATATGTTATCATCTATTTCTATAATCCTTTAATTTTCATGCAAACTAGTTTTAGTTTTAGTTTTAATTTTTGGCTGAATAAAATATATAGATTCAGCTTATAATCGATCCTTGGATACATTTAATTGCCAAGTACTTCTTTGTCCTCATTTGATTAAGGGACACAAATTAATTTGTGGGATTCTTAACGTTTTATTGTAAAGTATTGGCCATTCAAGTGTCAAAATATATTAATGAACCAGTTCTCTTAATAAAGGCAAACATTTTCTACCTATCACAGAGACAAATTTCATTATGTTAGTGTTCATGCCTAAAATGATTAGAACCTATAGATACAACATAATTATCATTTGCCATAAAAAAATAAGAATTATCACGTATATATTTTTTGTAATAGACTTTCTTTTTTGCCAATTAAGTAGTGTTCTTCAGCGTTATTTACGAAATTTTATCACTCAGAAATTTTGTTTAATTCAAGCTATGCCCTTAATTGTATACAAACGAGTGTGTTAATTCTACGCACGAAAAAAAAAAGAAAGATTCTCAACCCAAACAAGAAGAATTTTTTTTTCATTGGGGAAGAAAAGGAGCATTGGATTCTCTCTAAGGGAACTCGTGGGTAAGAATCATCTTCCCCTTTTTATCTTTACGTTTTTTTTTTTTTAATTATTATTCTTTAAATCCTTTGTTTCTTCACCTTTGTCCACACTCCACGTTGTCATGATACAAAAGTAACCTTTCCACTGAAATGCTTAAAAATTAGATTTGTTGGAGAATTTTGGGGTGAAATATGAAAAATATCAGTCGTGTGTGGTTTTGTTTTTAATCATCAAAACCTGGTAGTTTTGCACGTTCTTTTTTAGTTTGATGTTATTTTGATATATTACACAGAAATGTGCACTATTAACGAAGGTGAAAAGCTCCATATTTTAGTTGGATAAATCTACCACAAAAACTTCCTATTTTCTTTTCGGGACATCAATTTCAGCATTATTACTCTAAACCTCATTTTTTTTTAAGGTGTAAAATTACCAAAGTTAAAAATACAACCATAAATTTTTGAATTAATATTAGAGAAATCTAAAGGAATGCTCGTCAGAGAGATTTTAATGTCTTGTTTATTTATCGCATTATATTCGTATTACGTTTAAATACAATACAGTTTTCATCTAAATACAAAAGTATAAAATTTAAATATCACTCACATCATATTTTAAATTTAATGCAATCACTATTTATTATTTCATTCTCTCTATTACTTTTACTAATTACATCACATATTCTTTTCCTCTCTCCCGTTTTTCGCTCTAGTTTTACTTATTACATTACATATTACTATTTAGGGGATGTTTGGTAAATGTATTACGTTTGAATGCAATGCATTAAATATAATTGTATTGAATGAAAAGTAATTACATTACATTTAGATAAGAAGTATTTGAATTATATTTAAAAAATAATACGTGATATGATGGGTAAAAGTAGAGATAAGAAAAAAAAAAGAAAAAGAGAATATGTGATGTGATTAATAAAAGTAATAGAAAAAATAAAATAATGAATAATAATTATATTAGATTAAAAATATAATGTGATTGATATTTGAATGCAATACTTTTGTATTTGGATGAAAATTACGTTATATTTGAATGTAATACAAATACAATGTAATAAACAAGCGAGACATTAAATATAATTCAAATATTTTTAATCTAAACACATATTGTATTCAAATACAATACAAATACTTTTCATCTAAATATAAATTATATATAATACATATTCAAATATAATGTCAACCTAATGTACTTAGCAAGCATTCCATGAGTTTTATACACTTTCTTAAACATTAAAGATTTCTACTCTCTACTTCTCCCATAACATAACAACTTAAGTTTCAGCAAAAAAACTAAAGAGATGAGTTAAAGAGGACATATTTTCTAACTTTCTCTTGATAATACAAGATTGACGGAAATTTGACACAAGCAATTTATACTAGGATCATTAAGCCAAAAAAAAAAAAAAAAAAAGACTTTTGGAATATACTTTGATGTCACATAATGCGAGTGAATAGAGAAATATCACTATAAGAGATTCGGTAGGAATTTTTTTTTAATTTTACACTATTAATATAAAAGTTATAATATATAATATAAAATTATAACAATCACAGTTAAAAATTTAATATATAAAATTATACCAATCACATATCATGAAAATTTAATCTAACAATTAAAGCAAAAATTCAAATAAAAAAAAATGTAAAAAGAAAGTCTTACCGTATAATAATTTTAAACATGACTTTCACCTTTTTAGCTAAAGTGCGCTCTCCTATACACCATATACTACATAAATAATAATGCGTTTATCAGAAATATAATATATAATAATAATGCAAGTGCACACAGCAGCATCAGATGCAATTAATACTGACTAGACATTGGTGGGCCTCGAGGGCTCAAGCCACCGATCATCATTTGACATGCCAAAGCTATGAGGGGCCCAGTTATTTACGGGCTTTAGCCCACGTGTTTCCACTATGAGAGATGGGATTAGAGGGACATTTTTTTTTTTTTTACTTTATAACTCCGCCTCTGCCCAGAAAAAGGTGAAAAATATTGACCTCTATTATAGCTGGCATCTTTATATTTTCAACATCCACTCAAAAAAATCAGACAAATGTCATGTTTTAGGGTATCTCAGCATTAATGCAGACATTATCATTATAAACTTACCAAAGGGAAATCAACCTCTTATTCACATTTTCCATCCCCCTTTTTTTTTTTTTTTTTTTTTTTTCTAAATTTCCTTTTTTTGTTACCAGAAGGCAGTGTTGGAGAACGTCTACTGGGATTCAATGGTCAAGAATAACAAGACAACAAAAAACACCATTTTCTTCTATTACAAACACAAGAAACACAGAACTCTAGTACTTTTGCTTCCCAACATGGCTGGAAAAAAGGGGTTTTCAATCACTCCCTACGTAGTACATCCACCAGTGCTCATTCTTGTGCTTTTGCCTTGTTGGACCATTTTATTTGGCATTTATCTCTTGCAGAGCCTTCTTAATCAAGAAACGGCCCACTTCCAAACATCTTTATGTGTGTGTGTGTGTATATATATATGTATGTATATGAAAGAGATATATATATATATATATGAAGGAGTTTTAAATTGTTACACACCCACAAGTGCTCATTCTTGTGCTTTGCCTTGTTGGACCATTTTATTTTGCATTGATCACTTGCACTTGCAGAGCCTTCCGAATCAAGAAATGGCCCACTTCCAAACATCTATATATATATATTGTTAATCACATTTTTTTTTTTTGGCTAATAAACAAGATCCAGGGTGTCATCCTTCATGATGCCGACTTTACTAATTTGAGGGAAAATTCTTGAGTTTTCAGTTTTCAAACTCGAAGCCTAAAATCCTAAAATCCCCTTCCCACCCGCTGTGCCAGCCATGGGTACAAAACCAGGTACACTGCAAACTCAAAACAACGTACGGACACATGATCATCTAACCCATGAACCAACAACAAAAATAATGATTGAGGAGCAGACTTGCAAATTGCAAATAGAGGATCTTCATTCTCATTCTGTTTTGCTTTGACCCCGTAGGAGCCTCACAAAGAAATAAAAACTTCGAGGACTAATGTAAAGCCAACAAGCACACATGACATTACATTTTTTCAACTTCTTTCATTTTCCTTGGAAGGTGTTAAAGTTGAATTTTCTGTATGGTAGCTAGGATTTATACCATGAACCTTTCTGTGACTGGTAAGCCAAAACATAATTCATGAGTATGAGACGGTGTTTTTAGATGCCGAGTTGTAGAATAAAACCGAAGTCCAAATCCAAGGTCAGAGAAGTATTTGTGCAAACCACAGTGGTTAGGGCACTTGAACGGTTGTCTATCATCAACTGCATCTATTTTTTCCTTCTTCTTCTTCTGCATTCGAAGCAATCAGAACATGGAGATTGGTTTTTACTTGAATAACTTGTTTGAATCTTGGCAGGCGGTATTTTCAGTTCTTCGACTAGTATTTGGCGAAGCTTTTCATTCTCCTCCTTGAGCTCCTCAATGACTTGCTGGTGTTTCAGTACCTGAGTGTTAATGCTAATTCAATGAATTGTGCAACACAGGTCAAACATAATCTAAAAATTTAGTACGCCTGTTAAAACATATATAAAAAAAAAAAACCCCTTAACAAGTTATAAATGGTGTAGATTCTATGTCTGAATCTTGTCAAAGAGAAAAAAATAGCTTAAAAAAAAAAAAAACAAAATACAATGTAAGTTGAAAACAAATTCATTTGATACAATTGTGAACATCGTCAAGTTGGGAAAAAATGATCAACTGAAAATAAGAAACCACTTTAGTTACCTGGGGTTGGCTGCAGATCTAATTCCTGTCAAATAATCTGGATATTTGCTACTTTTATAAAATTTGTTACATCCATGATTAATGGAATATGAAGTCTCTAAACAAAAATTAGCACAACGCTACGATGCCGATTAATTAGATCAATCGCTTAATTAAAGAAGGCAAAGTAATCAAGCACTAGAATGAAAGCAGCTAGTAGTCTATGCTGAAAATTACCATGCGAAGCATGTCATTTTCTGATCTCAAACGTCCATCCTGCAAGATTAAGACTCAAGTTTTGAGTAAGCAATTAACAACACTGACCATTATCCAATAAAGAAAATAAGAACCACAAAGTAGAAGGGAGAGAAATTTATTGTCTTTTACGGTTCTAAAATCCATGGAGATAGCACGCACACGCACACACATAATCTCAAAATGTGGTTGCTGCAATCCATTGTTGTTTTTCTTGGAAAACTTATCTTTCAGCCAAAAAAAGTAAGCTAAATCTAGACTCTAGAAGGCTCTGAAGTGACTGATTAAAATAAAATGGTATTCTAAAAGATAAAGAGAAAGGAAACCCTTTTAGAGCAACAAAAAATGTGAGAATATGTTAAGAAAAAAGGATGATAAATACCGTTTCATTTAGCTCCCTTCCCTCTCCTTTTAGAATTGGATTCTGCAGAAAACTGTCAAGAACTTTTTCTGTACGAGTAGCATACGGGGTGCCATCTGAAGTTGTTCTTGGCAAAATATTTCCATAATACGTACCAGCACCTTTATTTTCAAGTACATGCAGGCCTTGAGCTGATTGGTCTGGTAGTTTTGTGGCCAACTGCATCATACTTCCCATTGGATTTTGGCTTGAGAGACTATTGACTATCGTACCTCTTGAAGGGGAACCTTGATTGATAGGAAAATTCGGAGCCATCCCAAACTTCATCATCAGATTGGTCATCGCTTGCTAGCAAATTTCGGAATTTAAATTTCAGGTCGACCCTTGTGTAAAAAGGATTAGTAATATAAGACAACAGGAGAAGGCAATACGTACTGCAAGATACAATTGAATTTGATGCAACGCACCAGGCTTCAGGGCAAGGCCTGCCGTGGGAGGATGATAGTATGACACAATTTAAGTTGACAACGAAGGAAAGTTTTATTACTTCTTAGTTCCTAAAAATACATATCATGACATACCAACTCCAAAACCATGCCCAATGCCAACTCCACAGCCAATGCCAGCTTCAATGTTCTTAATCCCCAGCCTCTTAAACTGAAGAAGGGAGAAAAGAAATAAAACAGTCGAAGATGTTTGAGCTGATAAATATTGTTTTCATTTACTTCCCACTTTTGAGCTTCGGATACATGCAAACAAATAAACCTCTCCACAAAGAAAAACGTTAACAAGAAAAAGTTTGACTTACCGAGTCGTTTACGTGTCCAGTAACCCCAGAAAATGCATAAGTTGCACCTCTTGCAGCACTCATGACTTCATTCAATACGGGTATTGCGCCTGTACATGGTTAAATCAATACGTGCTAACTCACATCAGCTACACAAAATGGAAGAAGAAAAATTTAGGGGCCATTTTTCCAGACGGAATTTTGCAACTCACTTCAAAACTCAAATCTACACCTCACTTTCTCTCTCTTCCATTGTAAAAAAAACTCAACTTAAATAGTCTACAACTTTCTTATTTCAAGTATAAATGAGATGATTTTTTTTAAATGGTTAGAGGAACAAAATAAGATCCACACTGCTCTTTGTTTTGTTATTTTTTGAACACATTTGAAATTTTTACATTCTTTTTTATGGCAACATTCATTTCCAATTCACACTTCAGCCAAACACACGTTTCAATTCCAACCTGAAAAACTCCAATTCAATCATTGTTCCAAACCGGCCATCAGTACCATACTACAAATTCTATCACTTTAAAATTAAGCAAAGGTTTCTATCACAAAGTTTGAACAATTGCCTATAAAAGGGGAAAAAAAAAAAGGTTGAAAACTTTCAAACGAAATTGAAAAAAGAAATTAAAACAATGTCCAATAACAAAATGTAAATTGAAGGCTTTTGCATAAAAAAATGCCCATATACACAAAAAAAAAAAAAAGGCATTCAAAAGGGCAAATTCCCTCTTTCTCAAATATTTGCCAACAACTAAACATAGCTAAAAACGCAAAATACAGAAATAACAATGGAGAAAAGATTGAAGCATGGGGCTTCTCAGCCTCCGGGTTCCAAAGGGTTTCTCTCTTTTTGGATTGGAAGAGGTTCCCGAAGTACATATTTAACAATTACACTTAAACCAATATATAAATGCATATATATATATTCGCATATATATATATAGAGATAGAGAGAGAGAGGTGAATACCAAGGTTTAAGGGGCGACCAACGCCGATACCAATACCGCAGCCGATGCCAAAGCCAGTAAATACTTGACCTACTTTTAAAGCAAACGGATTCCCAAATCGTATTCCTTTGCTTTCCCTTTTCTGATTCGTAATCACCATTCCACTCTGACTACTACTACCACTGATATTATTATCCATTCCTTCTTACTCTTCCTTTCTCTTTCTAAAGCTCAAAAACTCTCTCTCTCTCTCTCTCTCTCTCTCTCATCCGTTTAAAAGCTTAAAGCTTCATTCTTTTGCTCTAACGATGAGATGACAAATCCTCTTTCGCGCTGGGGAAGAGGGGAGAAGTTTCTTGTTCGTCTGCTACGAAACGTTTCGAGGGCTAATCTTTAATTTAGATTTAATTAATAAGGGCACATTTGGCAAAATATTTCATTTTAACTTTACTCAAATACAATATAATTTTACACCAAACATAAATTTTACAACAATATTACAAAAATAATTACTATTCAAAACATTTTTAAAACAATCACATCAACTTTTCAACTTTACTATTTATCTCTACTTTTACCAATCACATCAACTTTTCATCCAAACACACATTTCATTCAAATACAAAACAAATACTTTTCAACCAAATACAACATTTAAAAAACAAATTTCATTCAAATACAATCAAAATGCAATGCGTTTACCAAACGCCCCCTAAGTATACTATCTATTTTAAACATCATCAATTATATGTCACTATATTTTTAATGTGTCTTATATTTATATCATGAAACAATCAATAATAAATTTTGACTATAAAATAACCAAAAAAAAAAAATCTTGAAACAGAAAAAATAAAATAAAATGTTTTCATGCATGTGACCTTTTTCTTTTCTTTTTTTTTCTTTTTTGTGCTTTTTAATTTGGATTCTCTTTAAAATTTTTTAGGGTATTTTCTTCATTATAAAGTCAAAATCAATTGGCGACCTTGTATGTTATGAATTTGACACACATTTTAAATTTCTTAATATATATTTTATAAAGTTTAAAATAGATAATATTTTCTGTATAAACTTGAAATACAACATATTTGTATAAATTTTCCTATTTAAAATTTAGAAGACAATTTAATGGACCATCGAAATTCAAGGGAATAAGGTGCCAACATCTAAAAAGAAAATACCGAAAGTGCCTGTCTAGAGATCAGACCATCTCTAATAAAAAGAGTAATTTAGCACGGTTTCATGTTTTGCTTTAATCCTTGACATGTTATATAAAGTAGCATTCTATTTTTTTTTTCAATTTGATTTTTAAAAAGAAAAACAGTAATTATTACGTGATGTGATTATTATATAAGTGATATTATATTTATAACCATAAGAAGATTCTATTTTTGTGATTATAGACAAAATATAATAGTATTTTCATATCTTATTTTAGCATGAGTTGCAGATTTCAATATGAGATACAATATTTTCATATTCGTCCAAAAGTCTTAAAAAAAAAAAAAGCTCAATTGTCTGTGACTCGTTTTTTGTCTTATGAAGTTTTTATTTGATGCCCATTAAGCACAAATTGTCCCTAAGCTGTTAATTAATTAACTACTTGATCCATATGAATTTTTAATTTTAACCCAAAAAAGAAAAAAAAAACATTGTCAAGCTCATAAAACATTGACAAAAGGGTAGTTGTAGACATAAATTAGTGGTAATATTACATTTTATTTTATTTAAAGATATATAATTTGAATCCTCAATCCCTAAATTAAAAAAAAAAAAACGATAATGAAAAGACCAAAATCATGGGAAAGCTAGTTTTTAGACAATTTTGCTTTCTTTTATCTCTATCATACCCAACACCAAAAATTAATAGCAATTTTTTTATATTTCTTATATTTATTTTTTAGATTTGGAAACTTTTTTGTGAAATTAAATATAATATTATTGATAGATAATGTCTGTATATACTTATATCTTATATTTTTTGTTTTCTTCTTGGTTTCTTTTCTTGTGTTTATCTAGTGCATCAAAGATGATCTTGAGTTGAATCAATAATTAAAAGAAAAAATTGAAGTAAATAGTAATTTTTAAAATAATTAAAATAAATTACAGATTTTCAAAATATGTAAAATAAATAATATATTTACTAGTAAATGATTAATTTACATTAAATTTATGTTATTGAAGTAATTGTACATTAAAGAAAAAAAAAACTATGGGTTACAAATTGATTAAATTCCTGAAAGAAAAAGCGACATAAAACATGTAGCAACTAGCAATGACATATATTGAGATGGTTTATATGTATACACACACACACACACTAAGGAGTGAAAATATAGTCTGTCTTAACCCTACACAATATACATATATAGAGTTGGTCTGGAATCAACCATCACCTTCGGTTACGTTGATCACATGTCTCATCTTCACCGTCCGTCCCTCATTAACGGCCATGCTTGACATACCACACATATCGGCTCAATCATTCGCCATACCACACCAACACACACACAAGTATTGAAGGTGGAATTGTTTATTCTTCTCCTCCTTCTTCCGTGTTTTTAAATGATAGAGGCAGGAGTTAGGTTGCAGATATAAAATGAATGGACAGTCTCTTACCAAAATTTGGTGCACCACATTAATGATCCGTGGAAGATAACTATGATCCGCTCCATTGGAGGTTTATGACCAAAACAAAAAAAAAAAAAAAAAAGCCATTTGTGTGGTTTACAGTTAGTCGTGTTCAGACACACGTTGTAAATTGTAATACAAACACTATTGCTATTTTATTTTTCCTGATTAGAGAGTGAGCTTTACATGTGCTAGACCGCTCTCAGAGAAATTATATTATGTTATTTTCTTTTTCTTTTTCTATTACTTTTAGGCCCTTTTAATTTATTGGTTTTCCTACTTTTTCAAATAGTTTTCTGTGTACAGGCGTTCTGCATCGACCTGAAATCTTACCCCTCATGAATGGTTAAGTATTTGATGTCATCAACTCAAAGAATTCAACGGACGGCAATATTTATAAATCTACCGATATGGAATGAGGGGTCCGGTATCTTTATTGCTAATTAAATATCCAGAATTTCCTAAATTACCGAGTTTTCTTTGAAAAATCGATTTTCATGAAAAACGTGATGTCAATTTTGCGGAAATTTATGTATTGTATTGGTGAAATATTTGATAAAACTTCAGTTTTCTACATTCAATCTTTTTTGAAAATTTATTTTTGAATGTTGTAATATTCATATTTATTTATTTTTATCAATTTTATATGTATCATTTGATATTAGAGGAAGACAAATTAAAGAGTCATTCTTGACTTTACATAGCTCGTTTTCATATATATATATATATAGATATATATTTTTATCATTTCACCCGAAACTATACATATAAGAAACCTGCTATAGGTTTACATTTTAAAACAATTATTGTTTTAAATATTTGACTTAAATTTTAAGTGTAAACTTATCATTTAGGGATAATTGGCAAAATAACGTAATATAATGTTTGGTTTTAAAATAATAGCATAATCTAAACTATTATTACTAAATAACATAATTAACATAAAAAACAATTACAAAAAATTAAAAAATACCCCTTATTTCTCCTCTGAATCCTAAACTACAGGTCCTTTTGGTTGCCGTCACAATCGAAATCATGAACAAGCTCGCTCTTTGCTGTTTCTGTCACTGTCGCGAGCCTCTCCTCTAGTATGACTTCTCTCTATGCCCAATGTTGACATCACCCAGAAATTGGCTTCACTTAGATCTTGTCACGACAAATTTTTTTTCTTCTTTGGTGATTGCATGACCTTCCTCCTGCTCAGATCTAGGCCTCGTTGTGGTTTCTCCAATGGGTTGCTATTGGGTATGCGTGTGGGTTGGTTTGAACCCGAAGAAAGCTGGTGGTCATGGTTTCTTCGATGAAAATCGTGAGAAAATTGTGAATAATATCGATGGAAATTGCTGGAAAATTGCCAAAAAATCGTTATTCGTTCTCGTCGCTATCGACACTAGATCTTTGACCTCCCTGCGATAGTTTCTTCGAGGTGATGATTGATAAGGAGGCTGTTTATTGATAAATTAAGTACTTTTAAGTTTAAATATTTGTAAGTTTTTAAGCTTTTTTATTAGTTTAATGTGTTTTTGTGTGATCTTGTAGGATTTATAAATACAGATAGGATTTAGATGAAAATGTGGCAAAATAGGAGTTTGTGAAAGTAATTTGAAAGAACCTTGAACAAAGGAAGCAACCAAAGCAAGCCAACATCAAGCCTGCCTGTGCACCTGCCTAGTTCTTGGTCTAATGGCTGAAAATCACCCATTTTTGAGCTATATGTATGTATATATGTGTTTTCTTAAGCTTTAAACCCTAGGTGTGGAGATTTATGGGAGGAAACACAAGTTGGAGGAACAAGAAATTCCTAGACAAAGTAGCTTAGAGTTAGAGATTCCTGAAGAATACTTGGGAGAGATTCTTAAAGATTTGAAGACTTGGAGTTCATCTTCATACAGAGTTTTCTTTTTATTTCTCTCTACCCTAATCTTTATTGAAATTTGCATTTGAGAATATTGTATTAACATATTTTCATTTATGGATTTCTTAGCAAGATTAGTTATGGATTCTTCTATATTAAGCTAGATTTTATATTTTAGGGCTTGATATAGTTTTATTTGAACTATGTTTTGAATATTTTATTAATTGTTAGTTTAATTCTTTTTTCTATTCATTTTTGTTGCTTGTGCTTAATAGTTTTAATTTAGTTGGCCAATGAATTTATTAATCTTTGATTTGTGGAATTTGTGTTTAAGAGAGTGAAATTTCATATATTAAATTGGATAATACAACCTAGGTAATATTGAATTCGGGAGGTCAATAGAGCTTAGGTAATTATCAATAAAATAATAAATATTTGAATATTTGAATTGAATATGGATATTAATTTGGGTATTTAAACATATTTTTTTGTGAGACACTCAAGAGAGCTTGCAAGATTAATTGAGAGTCTTGATTAATGAATTGAATGAAATTAGTTAGCAATTACTTAATAGGATGAACACGAGAAAGGTAAGGTGAAGTCAAATCCCTAGTACATTTGTGCATAGAAGTTTTCATATTTTATTTTCATATTTATATTAGTTTTTGTTTTATTTTATTTTGATTTCATTTAAGTTAGTTATTTAGATAAAGTTAAGTTATGATAATTGCGGTCTTTAGTGGCAATTTAAAAATCATTTCCCGTGGAATCAATGCTCTACTCACTCTTTGTTACATGTCTAGGACCCATGCACTTTCGGTTATCAAATCACACCTAATAAATAGGGGAGTGAACAGTGAGTCATCTGCTGGACTTTGTCTTCCCCGATGGCGATGAGTTTTTGGGTGGTTTTACAATGAAATATAAAATCAGTAAATAATTTATTTTCAAATAATAAATTTACAACATGAAATAGCATATTTATCAATTTACCAAGCAAATCAATGTATTTGCTAGCAAATCTTCTTATATACTAGTAAAATTATTATTTTCTAATAAATGTTAGTAGTTACCAATATATATGATGTTTTAGAAATTGTTTATTTTTCGAGTAAACCAAAATGTTTATTACTAGATCTTAGTATTTATTAAAAATTTACTTGTTCAAAAAATTATCAATTTATTAAGAATATCAAAATTTTTACTAGTAAATATTAAGTAAATCTAGCATTGACCAATATTTATGTTGTATTAAAATTATCAATTTATAAAGTATATAAAAAAATACCATGAAATCTTTGTATTTACCAATAGTTACATTGTTTTTAAAAATTGTCAATTATCAAGTAAATCAAATGTAAACTAGTAAATCTTATTTGTTTTTTAAAAATTTGTTTTTTATCTTATGAAGTTTTTATGTAATGCACATTTAGCACAAATTGTCCCCAAACTGTTAATTAATTAACTACTTGACCTATATGAATTAAAAATTTTAACCCAAAAAAAAAAAAACATTCTCGAGCTCATAAAACATTAACAAAAGAGTGGTTATAGATATAATTTAATGGTAATATTACATTTGATTTCACTTAAAGATATATAGTTCAAATTCTCAATCGCTAAATAAAAAAAAAAAAAAGAAGAAGAAAAAACGTTGATGAAAGGACCAAAATCGAGGGCAAGCTAATTTATAGACAATTTTACTTTCTTTTATCTCTATCATACCCAACAACAAAAATAAATAGCAATTTTTTTATATTTCTTTACTTTTTTATTTGTTATATTTATTTTTTAGATTTGGAAGTGGGTTCAAATACTATACTTTTTCATGAAATCAAATATAATATTACCGTTAGGTAATGTCTGTTTACGCTTATATCTTATATTTTTTGTTTTCTTCTTTGCTTCTTTTCTTCTTAATGAAGATGGTGTTTATCTAGTGCATCAAAGATGATCTTGAGTTAGATCAATAGTTAAAAAAAAAATGAAGTAAATGATAGTTTTCAAAAAATTATTAAAATAAATAATGGATTTTCAAAATATTTGGAGTAAATATTTACTAGCAAATGATTTATTTACGTTAAATTTATCAGGTAAAATAATTTATTTACGTCAGATTTATCAAATAAATAATTTATTTCTATTAAGTTCATCAGATAAGAGTCAGATTTACCTAGTAAAATTTTTTATTTATTTAATAGATTTGATATTTACTCCAATTATTTTAAAAATTTGTTATTTACTTTAATTGTTTTTAAAAATTTGCTGTTTGCTATAATTTCCCAAAACAAAAAAAAAAAAAAAAAAAACCCTACCTTGATCTAGAGTTGGACCAATGACGTGGACCAACATTAAGTCTTATTTATTTGAATTTTTCATATTATGTTATTGAATTAATTGTACGTTAAAAAAAACAATGGGTTACAAATTGATTAAACTCCTGAGAGAAAAAGGGACATAAAAAATGTAGCAACTAGCGATGACATATATTGAGATGGTTTATAAATACACACACACACTATGAGGAGTGAAGAAATGGTCTGTCTTAACATCAGACAGTATACATATAGACTTGGTCTGGGATCAACCATCGCCTTCGGTTGAGTTGATCACATGTCTCATCTTCACCGTCCGTCTCTCATTAACGGCCATGCTTAACATACCACACATACTCGCTCAATCATTCGCCATACCACGCCTATATATATACAAGTGTTTTAGGTGGAATTGCTTTTTCTTCTCCTTCTTCTTCCGTGTTTTTAAATGATAAGAGGTAGAAGTTAGGCTGCAGATATAAAATGAGTAGACAGTCTCTTACCAAAATTTGGTGCACCACATTAATTATCCATGGTAGATGACTATGATCGCCATTGATGGTTTAAAACCAAAAAAAAAAAAAAAAAACCAATTGTGTGGTTTATAGTTAGTCATGTTCAGACACAATATTGTATATTGTAATACAAACACCATTGCTATTTTATTTTATTTTATTTTTTTCTGATTTGATAGTGAGTTTTGCATGTGGTAGACCGCTCTCTCAGAAATTGATATGTTAGCCATAATATTCTTTTCTTTTCTTTTTCTTTTTCTAGTAGGCCCTTCTAATTTATTGGTTTTCTTACTTTTTCAAATAAGTTTTCTGTACACAGGCATTTAATGTTTCTGCAACGAGCAAAAATCTGCCGCTCATGAATGGTGAAATATTTGATGATATCAAGTCAAAGGAATTCAACGTACAGCCGGCAATATTTATAAATCTACCGGTCTCGGAGAAGGGTGCGGTATCTTTATTGCTGGTTAAATATCCAGAATTTCCCAAATTATCGAGTTTTCTTTGAAAAATCAATTTTCATGAAAAATATGATGTCAATTTTGTGGGCATTAATGTATTGTACTGTTGAAATATTTGATAAACTTCAGTATTCTATATTCATTCTTTTTTTGAATTTTATTTTTGATTGTTTTAATATTCATATTTATTTATTTTTATCAACTTTATATGTATCTTGTGATATCAGAAGAAGACAAATTAAAGAGTCATTCTTGACTTTACATAGCTCGTTTTCATATTGATATTTTTATCATATCATCCGAAACTATGCATATAAGAAACCTGTTATAGGTTTACATTTTAATACAATTATTTTTTTTAAATATTTGACTTAAATTTTAAGTGTAAAACTTATCATTTAGGGACAATAGGCAAAATAATATAATAAAATGTATGGTTTTAAAATAATAGCATAATCTAAATTATTATTACTAAATAGCATAATTAAGATAAAAAAAACAATTACAAAAAACCAAAAATACCTCTCTCTCTCCTCTGAGTCTCTTTCCTTTGAATTCGAAACTACATGCCCTTTCCGTGGTTGTCACAATTAACATCATGAGCATGCTCCTTCTTTAGCATCTCTGTCACCGTCGCGAGCCTCTCCTTTAGTCAGATTTCAATATTGCCCAAAAATTGACCTCACTCAGATTTAGTAGTGACAGATTCCTTTCTTCTCCAGTGATTCCGTGACCTTCCCCTTGCATAGATGCAGGCCCCGTAGTGGTTCTTCAATGAATGGGTTACTATTGGGTATGGGTGTGTGGGTTGGTTCGAACCTAAAGAACACTGATGGTCATGGTTTTTCCAGTGAAAATCGCTAAAAAATCATGACTAAAAATAGTGGAAATTGTGGGAAAATTGTTGGCAAATCGTTGTCTGTTCTCGTTGCTGTTGGCACCAGATCTTCGACCTCCCTACGATGGTTTCTCCAACGTCATGAATGATGAGGAGGCTGTTTACCGACAAATCAAGTACTTTTAAGTTCAAATATTTGTAAGTTCTTAAGCGTTTTTATTAGTTTAATATGTTTTTGTATGATCTTATAGGATTTATAAATAAAAAGAGGATTTAGATGAAAAGGTGGCAAAATAAGAGTTTGTGAAAGTAATTGAAAAGAGCCATGAACAAAGGAAGCAACGAAAGCAAGTCAGCATCAAGCCTGCCCACGCCCCTACCTAATTCTTAGGTGCACCCACATGCCCCCCTTTACTGGATGGTTGAGATTTGCCTCTCTTTCTTGATCTAATGGCCAAAAATCACCCATTTTGGAGCTTTATATATATATATATATCTTCTTAAATCTCAAACCCTAGGTGTGGAGATTTGGGGGAGGAAACATAAGTTGGTGGCACAAAAAATTCCTGGAGAGGAGAGTTTAGAGTTAGAGATTTTTAAAGAATGCTTGGGAGAGGTTTTTGAAGATTTGAAGAATTAAGATTTATTTTCACGAAGAGTTTTCTCTTCCTTTCTCTCTACCCTAATTTTTATTGAAATTTGCATTTGAGAATATTGTTGCATGGGAGATCATGACACTCGTGATTTTGGCCATTGCAGGATCTCATCCTCATGATTGTGGCCATCGCGAGTTGTACTATTACGGAATAAGCTACAGCCAGAGAAGACAACTGTGACAGTCATTTCACAACGAGGTGATGGCCATGTGACAACGACAGTGACAACTGTGCGTCTATCGTGATCCCGTTAGCATCATGATCTCATCACGACAATGACGTCTTCACCGTCACTGGCATCATACCTTGCCGATTAGAATACACAAGAAGAAAGAGACATAGAGGGGAGTGAGAAATGTATAAAAATAGAGAATACAAATTTTCTTGGGGTGATTTATTTTCCTACTAGAAAATAGTCAATAGTCTATTTTTTTAATAAAAAATCGAACCTGCGATATATATTAATAATAGATATTTAAAATATGTTATATTGTGTACTTTTCCTATCATTTATTGTATTACAAATACTTTTTATCATACATTTTTATCGTGGTATTTCGATTAATATTGTCACATAATTTATGTATAATTAACCTCTCATTTGACATTTCAGTTTGAACTCATTTTTCAATCTTTTTTCACCTATTTTTTCTTTCACAGAAGTTTGAACTTTGTTTCCAAAAGTTTAATTTAAAAATTGAATGTGTTTAGATGAATTTTCATAAAAGTTACGCATTGATATTTTCAACAAATTGATACCAATATTTTCATTATTGATCAATTCCATCTAAATAATTTAGGCTTGTACTTAGCGAAATTACCTACACCATTTGCTTGGTCACCCATCATATAGAAAACGTAGGTCAACGACCGAATTATCAACTTTTCTTGAGCTATAATATTTCATATATGGTTTCAAAGTAGAAAACAAATTTGATGTTTCTTCCCTTATTAAATTTTGCTCCTTTTTTTTTTTTTGCCTTTTCTTTTTCTCCCTGGTTATAAACCAATAAGGTTTCAAATTGGAAAACTAATTTGAAGTTTCTTCCTTTTACTCATGATTTGCAACTTACAAATAGCTTATAGCAAGTTGCATACATTGATCCAACATACAGTAAATGGTCAAATTCAGTTTTTTTTTTTTTTTGGGGTGGTCTGAAAATGGTCTAATTCAGTTAATATTTATTAATTCATGTACGTGTCGATGTTTATCTAACCAAATTACTTGGTAATGTTAGGCGGGATCATATATATATATATTAAAATTTGATAATATTAAGTTATTAATTATCTTAATGTTCATCGATAGATGTTTTTTTATAATAATAATTTACTTGGTAATTTTTTAACCTATCAATAAAAAGAGATGTCTATTCAAAATATCAATTGGCATTATAGTTGATATAAAGCATTATTTTAAAGACTTTTGATACTCAAACATCTAAGATATAATAAATTAAAGCACGAAATGTTTCCATTACTTGTGTTTTTACAAACATTTGTAAGTAAGAAATTTAGATCACATGTTACCTTTTTTTTTTAATTTTTTATAAGAACAAACTCACTTTATATTCTAGGATATAATTATACAAAACTTGAAATTCTAGCCAAAAAAAAAAAGAAAGAGGAATATCACTTGAAAATGATTTGTCCATTATACCCTTACAAAATATTTTAGGCATTAGGCACTGTCACAAGTATCTTCCCTCCATCCATACCCTTTTCAGAAGATGGAATTGCCATGACAATCTGATCAGTACCTGAAACAGATCCAATCCAAAAAGAGACATGAACTGGTCTATTCCCTTCGCGAAATTCCACCTCATTTGCTTCAATAACTTCATCCCAACTTGAGCTTGTAACTCCCATTTTGTCAAGGCCTAAATTGATCTTAACAATTCCAAGTTTTGAGCACTTCTCTACCTTAACATTGCTCGGTTCATTCACAAACAAAGAGAAGTACCCTGAAGCCATTTTGTGATGTTCATCACCAATTATCTTGCTTTCTACTTCCTCAACGCAAAGCAATGCGAGAGAACTTGTTATTACTTTGCTTTCCGAAGTCCGCACGTTGTAAATCGTGGTCTTGCCGGTTTTTTTGCTCGGACTAGAGGTGAAAACGTGGGCGGTTGAACTGCCGTCTCTTTTGAATTTTGGGAGGTAATATATGGGTGACTCGGTTTTGGGTGAGTTTAGCATAATGTTGTTGTGAATTTCTGCCCATCTCTTGAGAAAGTTTTCCTTCAACAAAAAGTCTGCTAGAAGAAGGCTACAGCTTATTCCAAACGAGTATCCACCACAGTCAAAGTTAGTCACCTAAAAAAATAATAATAATAAAAAATAAATTGCATCTTCAATATAGTAATAACAAGTATCTAAACATCTCATGTCTTTCACTAAAATGCCATGCTTTATTGTACGTTTTAAAAAACTTGCCATGTGTTTTATTAAGTGTTTTCAACAAACAGAATAAAATGCCATGTTTTGTTTTTGTGTTTTAAAAAATTCCCTGTTCTTTTAATTTCATGTTAAAAATATTTCTTTTGACAAAATTTACTTAAACTTTAAGGTGCGAAAAAGACCGTTTAATAATACGGAGTTGACCAAATAGATTAAACATAAAATGTAATGACATCTGCTAGAATAATCATTTCGCACCTTAAGTTTGACTAAGTTTGACCGGGAAAGATGTTTTTAATATGAAATTATATACACAGAACATGATTGTAACTTTACGAAAACACAGTAAAATATGATACTTAGATAAAACAGAAAGGATATATATGGATACTTACCCCTAATAATAACAACAATAATACTAATAATCCACAAACTTGGCTCTAAACTATATGAACGGACTGTGCTCAGGGTGAAAACAAAAATTTTATTAAGAGTGAATTAGAGATTCTTAATCCTCCATTTATATCCGGTTCGATGACATGATCTGAAGTTCACGATGCATAAAACAACATAAAATGCCTACAAAACCTGCAAATAAAATAGGGGAGAGAAGTTAGGAACTTCTCTATCAATATCTTTCCAAAAGACAAGCTCAGTTTCTGCTTCCTGCAGGCTCTTGGAGCCAAGAAACTCGGACAAAGTCATTGGCATTCGGGCCTCAACAAGCCTGATGCCACTGTCGTTCGACACAATCTCCAGTCGTTTATTGTGATCGCAGGCATTGGCTCCGATCTTCCGAAGCCGTCCGCAGAAAATAGGCTGCTCCAACAAAGCCTTTCCCAGCGACTCCTTGATCCAGCCAGCGTGAAGCCAGCCGGAGTCCTCTTGGCACGCCTGGTTGTAGTAAAGAAGCACGTTCAGGCAGCCTCCGAAGATGTCGGAACCGAAAGGGTCGGCCGATCCCTCCGCGGACACCTGGCGGACCTGCCGGGGGTCGGTGAACTTTGAAGGTGACACACTAAGGAGAGATTCAATCTGTAAGTTGGGTATGGCATTTGGGCAGTTTCCCATCTTTTGTCCAGGTTGTGGGAGGACTAGCTAGTTATTAGCTCCTCGTGTTGAAGGAAGAATTTATAGGCCACAAAGTTTTACAACGTATATTTGTAGGACCTCTTATCCGTAAGAGCCCTCTCATGTCGGTATGAAATGTTTTTTAATTTTGAAATTAATTTTTTATTTATAAATATTTACGTTAAAATATTTAGTACATGACATAGAATTGATTTAGTATAAAAAAATTAATTTAGTAACTAAAATTATAATTTTTATCAATAGTACAACAAAAGAAATCTCATAATAGAAATTCTCATGTTTAGAGTAGTTTTTTAATTTATGACTTAGTACTTACCATGTAAAAAGAAACGTAAAAAGTTACATTGGTGCATTCAAAGCAATGCTTTTGGAGGAAAAATTAAGGATATCAACAATATTTTTGTCTTACTTATTTTCATAATTTATTAACCTTTTAATTATTTAATTTGTGAGAGCTTATCTATCACATCATTGGAAAGTTAATTTAATGATCAGTAACATAAAGCAAAAGGAGCTCGAGTGCTTAGATTCAGGTTTCATTTGTTTTATCATTTCTTTAACAAATACGAAACTTTCTTTAGACCCACAAGGACCAAAACTGACCCAACTTTATAGCGATAGAGAGGTTCTTAAACTGTGTTTAGATTTTTTATGACAATATATTAGGATTATGCTTATATTGGGCGGTGCTGATAGACCTAACCGAGAGTTTTGAGAGGTGAGAAGATTAACTACTTTATGAAATTAGTTACGTGCAATAAATTTGGTAAACAGATCATTGTCATTTCTCTCTCGTAGTAACCTTATGTTGTAACCAGCAAGAAAAGAAAGGGCATTTAGATTAGATATTACAAACATGTTGTCGTCACCTGTCATATTCTACTATGATATTGTGAGGTGTTTGGAGGGTCAAAATCAATGCCTCCAAAACAACTTTTTTTTAACACATTATCACTTTTCACTATTTACATATTTAAAATGTTACAGTAAATTTTAAATCTTAAAAGTCTATAACTTTATTTATTTAAGACCAAATGAGATGATTTTTTTAAAATTACATAAAATTTTGAATGGAACGAAATAATATCCATATTGATATTTTGTTTTAAAAATTTTTTTAAATTTTTATATTTTTTCTCTCAAACATATTTTTTAAAACGACTTTTTTCCAACAAAAAAAGTCTCTAAGCATTGTTCCAAACACCCCTGAACATTAGGATACAAAACCGATACAATAAAATTGGTAGGTAATTTTATCTTATTAATAGATATAGATTATATTCTGATATATAAGTATTTATATTAAAAATTTATATTCTAATATATAAAATTACATTTAGATATAAACAAAATTGTTAAAATGTTAATATATAATAATTAAAATAATTATCCATGGAACAGTAGTACATTTGTTATGTAAGTTAAAAAAAAAAAAAGATTTTGTGATTATTAGGACCTCGAATTTTTTAATAAATAAATTGTGTCAGAACCCCTTATTCATGTTACTCAACCAACAAAGTCCCGCCAACTTTTCAATATGTATATTATATATATATATTTATTTATTCACCTGGTCTTCTATCCGCCAACGGACTAGTGCGGAGCTTACGTTGGAAATACGTTTGTCGGGAGGTGAGGAAATAAGTGAGGAAGCTGTTCAATGTAGAAGTAATAGTTTGTGATCATAACGCGTGATAATTGCCTTAATTGGAAGTCAAACTTGGTGTCAAATAAGGAGATAATCTATTTCAAAGAGGGGCATAGTTGTAAATGACCAATGCGAAAACGTACCATGTTCTTTTTTTTTTTTTTTTTCTCTCCTAGGGTTCATAGTATATTGTAACTTGGAATGTTTCCATTTGCGCTGTAGTTTCAATCGACTAAGTAGGAGGAGGATCCTCTATCTCCTTTTGTTCCCTTTTTTGTCCTCTGCGAGGTATAAAATGTCTCTAGCGAGTTATAAAATGACACGTTATTATTTAGGATTCATTTGATTTATGAATTGAGTTTAAAATAAAATGAAAATTTTAAATTTAAATTATTTGATTTAATTATAATTTTTATTGATTTTTTTTTTTATAAATTTGAATTAAAAAATTTAAATTTGAACTAACCTTTTAAATGAAACCTTAATAAAGACATTTATTAAACTTGTTAGATGTTTTAACGACTCACCTTTCGGTTAAATTATCTCCGTTTTTATTTTCTAACCAAAAAAAAAAAAAAAAGTCTATCGATTTCAATGAAATCTCCTCCTCCTCTCTTTCTCTCTCTGCCTTTTTACAGCTGTTTTGAGAAATGTTTAGGACTGAAAATTAATGGTAGTCTTGGGTTTATTGTTGTATTAAAGAAAAAACCTCAAATCATCTCCAATAAAATTAAACTCGGATACAACCTTATATGAAAAATAAATAAAACTCAGATTGTTTTATAGGAAAAAGTGTCCTGCTCGCGAAGGAGAATGGGTGGAAAAGCCTTTCTTTTTATTTTTTATTTTTTATTTTTAGGTAGAGTGTTCGTTTCCATGAGTTTCAACGGCGGCCAGGAGGAATTACGTTGCATTTGCATATTTTTTTGTTTTGTTTTGTTTTTTGTTCTTTTGTATTTCGTGTGCTGGGTATGGTGTTTGGGACCCTAGAATGTTAAATATTCTGGTTCAGGGGTGAAATTCTCCCACGAGATTTTGTTCATTTTGTTGGTTCCTCTTTTTCTACCATCCAGTTTCCCTGATTGGCTTACGTTGATTTCGCACTTTCTTCTTTTTTGGGCTTTGCAAATTGCTTGATTCCTCTCCATCTCCATTCAAGTATCAATTTTCTTCTTTTAATTTTTTTTAGAAAAAAAAGTTCTGACTGATCTCCCTTTTCATCTCTATTTTCCTAAAAATTTGGGGTTCTAAATTACTGATGATGGCTTGGATTTTTTTCCCCCCCTCCTTTACTGGGTACTGATAGGTAGTATTGCAAAAGAATTTGCATAAAACGGCGGAGGCATGGAGAAAGAGAGGAATTGGAGAGAGAACGACGAGAGAAAGAGAGAGTGTGTGATAAGTAAGGGAAATAAATAAATAAATAAATCCTAGTCACAGAAAAATTCTGGTTATCTTTGTTATTGGCTTTTTTTTTTTTTTGTAGCAATCTTAAAAATGCTTTTTGTCAACTTTGTTGATCTTCAATTGATCACATTATCCTCACTTCGCATTCTTGTTTAATCCAAGCATACTAACCTCAAATCTTTTTAGCATGAAAATTTATGAATGGAACAAACGTACATACATATAAGATCATGCGTGTACATAAATGTGTGTACATATATATATATATATATATGAGGAATTCTATTCTAGGGCCACACACCGATCCTATCGACCATTAACTACTTTTAAATGCTAAATCTTGCTGAGATTTTATGACTTGGGTTGCCCCATTGGTGTGGGAAAGCAAAGGTGCCCCATCATATAATGTCCTCTTTGTAGATTTATATCGCAAACAAGACAAGTTTTAAATGCCTATATTGTATGGAGCTTTATGCCTGGTGGTTAACCAGTACCGCCGTCACATAAATGGTAGGTTGATACACGTATACAAGATGGCCACGGCATGTACTATGCATTTTAGATACTTCCCTAATAAATGCCTCAAAAAAACTCATAATTTTAAGATTTTTTGAATAATTTGTCTGCATGCAGCCTCATATATAACTTTGGTTTCCCTCACCAAAGGGTGGGGGGGGGGGGGGGGGGGGGGGGGGGAGAAAAGCTCCAAACCTCTTAAGGTGTACTATATATATCATGAGATTCAAATCTATTATCTAATTTTGATGTATTAAATTATGTATAGCTAATTATGTTATGTCATATATATTATTTAATAGACTGGAATGTTAAAACCTGAAAAATCAATTAAAAAGTATTTAAAACATTTTAAATGATATAACATGTGTAATCGGGGTAGAGTCAAAATACTATTTTAATGAAAGTGTACACCAAAATTTATTGATTTTTTAGCGTGGTTATGTGAGAATTTTTAATTTTAATGGGTTTATATGAAAATTTTTAATTTTAATTGGGCAAAATTGAAAAATGATAAACTTTTTTTTATAGAATTAATTTTAGTGAGGATTATGTTAGAATTTTTAATTTTTGATGAGGGTAAAATATGAACTATATGAAAATTTTTTATTTTTAGTGAGATAAAATATAAAAATTATAAAATTTTTAAGATAAAAATAAAAAAAATTCAATGGGGGCAGCAGTCCCTACTCACTCCCACCTAGCTTTGCCATTGTGTGTAATTTAATTGGTTAGATATATGGTAGCTATTTAAAACACCAAAAATCATACAAAAGATCCTAAGTCCTTCTTGGATTTCCACACCATTTCCAATATTATTCCATGACTCTGAGATAGAGAATTTGAAAAAAACAAAAACAAAAACAAAAACAAAAACAAAACAAAAAAAAAACCCAACGAAATTGGTAGAAAGAAAGACGCTAGCTACAAATCATCACTTGATAATGACAGCTTTTTCTTCTTACCTTGTTAAAGCTATCGATACTATAAATTAGCCTTGGTATAGCAACAAACTGTAATTTCTTTTATCACGTACCATAATGCAATTTTCTTTAATAAAAGAACCCAAACACTAGTACTTATCTGCTGGTCCCAAAAGAAAAAAAAAAAAAAGGTTAAAACGTGTCAAGAAAATTATTCTATAATTGTGTGAATATACTTTAATTTTTAGGGGAAAATTTGACAAACAAACCTTTGAAATATGAATATCCATATTCCTAACTGGGGAAACTTTTGATACTTTTGCTCATATATATATATATATTTACATTTAAAGTTACAACTTTAATTTCTATCACTTATATATTAAAAAAAAAGACATCAAAATGATGATAGAGGTGCTCATCTTAAAAAAATGACGACCATATGTGCTAAACATCAGTGCTTACTATTATTATTAAGTTTTTTCAAGAAGATGGAATTTTCTCGTTTTGGGACAAAAAGAGATTCTATACCAAAGACGGTAATGTTAGGCAAAATATAGAAAATATAAAGAATAACAATACAATATATCAATTTAGTACAATAAAAAAAAATATTACAACACTAATTCGACCTTCAATCAAACCAAAATGGAATTGAAAAGATGATATAGAAGCACGTGAAACACGCTCTCCTTAAAACAGATTCGTTTTCTCTAATGAGTACTTAAAGATATGTAGGACGTCCGTTTCTCAAGATACAACAACAACGACGGTAGCACGCAACAATATCAAAACTGTCATACCAAATTCGGACTAACACCTTTCCTCTATCGCCGAAATCGACTTCAATGGATGCAAAGAAAAACTCAAGAACAAAAGCAAGAGAGCTAGTGCTTTGTGTATTTTGTTATATGCATGTTCATATGGAAAATGGCTTTTATATAGGATCACAAAAATGGATGTTACATGTATGAATTAATGGGATTAATCACCTATTAAATCAAAAATTAACCCTTAAGTTTATGAGTTTCATTCCTAGAGTTATACTTGGCCATTTCCAAGATTAAATTCGGATTTTCCAAGGTGAAAATCGAAGTCCTTTTGCTTTCTCAAAAGAAAAAACTCCCATATTCATGTATATTCATGATGCTTATCATTAAAACTCCATTATTTATCCGATTAAGCTCATTAACTAAGTCAAATTCAGTTTTGAGAAAAATATGGATGGTCTTGGGCTTTTCTTTAGGCCTAAAAAATAAAAATAAAAAAATCACAAAACAAAGGTATGTAGATCCTAAACCACCAAGTCCAAGATTTGCCCACCCCTCCTTGTGTGTGAAAGAGCTTCTTAAGTATACATATTTACTTAGGCCTTAAAGTGTAATTCTTTATATATACTACCGTAGCTTCATTTCTAGTTAATGTGGGATTTTTGCAATATTCTTTCAAACTACTATTTCAAATAGTACATTTATAGCATCAATTTTTCATTCATCAAATTACTATTTTGAGCGTGTAAATATCCGATTTTGATCTTCTTAAAATAGAGAATGCAAATCCATTAAAACCCGTCTTAAAACTCTAATTATGTCTCATTCAAAAACGGCCTCAAAATGAGCCTTTAATATGGCTCAAATAAGCCATTATGTCAACAGGTAATCATGAAAATGACAAGAGATGAGTGAAGATAGTAGCATTGCAAAAACGACATCAATAACATAAAACTAGAATACTATGTCAATACGAAAATTACAACAACAGATAAAAGCAATTATAAACTTGAAAAACAGATCCCGAATGATACCAAAAACGAAAAAAGAAAAAGAAATTGAAAGGAAAATTATATTTTAAGAAAAATAGGATAAAAAACTAAAAACGACAACAAAATATAAAACGAGACAATTAACAACCAAAAGACGACAATATTCTAAAGAGCAGCATCAAAAGAAAAGGCAAAAACATAAATATAAAACGTCATCAACCCAGAAAGACAATGAATAATTGAATTTGCATCCGTAACGTGCGTAACGCTGTTGACTGATAAAAGCACGAGTAAACAACAAAACGACATAAAAAATAAGAACGACATTAGCATGGAAAAAGGGTATGAATATAAAACCACAATGGAATACAACTTTGACAAAAAAAAAAAAAAAAACGACAGAATAGACAGTAGCATGGACAAAGGGCATAAATATAAAACCGAGAAAATGACAACAGGGGAATACAACTTTGACATAAAACGACAGAAATAGACAAAATCGACAACAACATTAAAACGATAATAACATATAAAAAGGACATGAACAGAAAAAGGAAAATGGACGTCAAAAGAATGGTGACACACGCAACTGAGTCCGCGACAACGAACTTCACGGGGAAAAAAAAACTAATAATAAATCCTTATGTAAAAACCGAAAATGGCATAAATTACAGCAATAGAATTCACAAACAGCATAATAGTCTAATAAAAAGAAAAACAAAAGATGAAACGAGAGAAGTATCATGAAAATCTTCAAACGACATGACCAACTTGAAGCGACATTAGTAATAGGACACCAAATTTTATAAAAGAACATCAAACGTATATAATTCTTGGTGGTTTTCTTCATTTAATTTCGGGGCCAGCGAATTAAGAAGCCCAGGGGAACAGTACTGTAATTGTCCTTCTACTCGGTATACTCCGTGACTGTACGGATACCAAACGGGCATAAAAGAAAAATAAACCTTAAAAGTCAGATATAATAATTTTTTTTCAATAAGAGAAAATTTTAAGCGGCTTCCGGTGTCTCTTTTCTTTCACTTATAACAGAAATTCAGAGATTTACTAACAAAATGAAAAGGATTTGACTCAGTTCTAATTAGAAAAATATATATTCGGTTTCACTCTTATTATCACAAGCTTTATATCTCCATATGACCGTTTAATTGTTTTCTAATAACAACTTATCAAGCTCATTTTAAGATAACCCTAGAAAAGGTTTATTAAGAAAGAAAATTACAAACATGGGTGGTGATACGATGATGGTAACCTATATATGTAAATATATATATGGATATAATAACGTATAATATAAAGTGAAAACATTGAAAACAAACGTTGACTTTCGAATTTTACGCTAACAAATTTGCGTTATCAGATATATAGCATTGGACATAAATATAGATGATTTTTATTTTTCAACAATAGCAAAGTTGCATCATTTATTGCTGAACCCCAAGAACTATTTTCATTCCGAAGACACCGTGGTTAGAAGAACAATATGGAATTGCCAGGACTAGTTCACCCGAAACCGATCCAATCCAATGGGAAAGACGAACTGCCCGATTCCCGTCCCAAAATTCTAGCTCGTTCGCTCCAAAATCGTCCCAACCTGAACTATCAATTTGATTCGGGACACTTAGCTTTGGCTTAATTTCACGTTTTGAGCACTTTTCTATCTTAACCATATCTCCAGGTTCGGTCGCAAACATCAAAGAGAAATCAGGACCCAAGTTGCTGCCTAGTTTGCTCTCTGCCTCCTCAACGGAAAGCATTGCTAGTGTATTGAAATCTTCCTCCGAGTAGTACACATATTTCTCATCAGAAACAACACTGAAGATCATAGTAATTTGGCATGAGTTTTTGTTAGGGCTAGAGCTAATAATGTCAGCACTACTTGAAGAAATGTCTTTTTTGAGATTTGGGAGGTAGAATAGGGGCATTTCAGGTATTCCATTTTTTGCCACCAAATTTCTGTGGATGTCAACCCATTTCTTGAGAAAGTTTTCCTTCAAGAAAATGTCTGCCAGCAGAAGGCTACAACTTATTCCAAAGGAGTATCCACCACATTTAAATTTGGTAACCTGTTTAAAATTTGTTAGTTGAGAAAATCAGCAGTCCAATGCATAAGGAGAAGTTAAAGGACTCTTGATAAAAATCCGACAATTGAAAATTATGTCATATGATTATAGATTTTTATTTTATGTCCAATAGCAGAATTCAATTCATGATCTTTTTCTTGTGATAAAGTGTTTAACACCATCAACAATAGATATACATATGTTTTCTCTTTTTTCCATTAGTATGAGATAAGATTTTAACTTATGGATATCTTAATAACTTGATGTCTATGTAGGTTGCAGTCATTGTCTAAGCTACTAGGTCTTTATGCACAGCATACATCTTTTGATTGCCATGAAATAACACTATTAAAACAAATTAATAATTATTAGAACAATAAAATTTAAAATAAATATGTAATAGCAAATATAGTCTAATGATAATTTTAATTTTATTATAAGGTATAGAGCTCAAATCCATACTCCTAAAGTTCAAAATAAAACTTAAAATCAAATATACTACATTCTCTTCCTACTCTTATCCCATACAAATATTAAAGAAAAAAAAACTTGGTGCTAAAAACTAATTATGCATACATATACATACATACATACATACATACATACATATATATATATATGTATATATACCTGAACATAAAAAAGAGGACAGAATTGAGGATACAGTTGGTCAATATCTTTCCAAAAGACAAGCTCAGCTTCAGCCTCTTTTCTATCCTCAAGAAGAAACTCAGCAATTGTCACACCAATTCTTGCCTCAACCAATCTAGCCCCAGCATCATTAGAAACAACATTAATATTCTTTGCCTCTTCATGATCGCCAACGCTCTCTCCTTTCTGAAGCCGCCCCGCGAGCAGCGGTTGCTCCGACAGAGCTCCGGCAAGCGACTCCTTAGTCCAGCCGGCATGTAGAGAACCCGAATCGCCTTGAGACGCCTTTTCGTAGTAGAGAACTACGTGGACGCACCCTCCGGCAACGCCCGAAACGTCCGACGACACTTGTCGGACCTTTCTCGGAACGGTTATCTTCGACGGTGGCACCGTCTGGACAGCTTCAATTTCTGCTCTGTGGACAATATCTGTGGTTGTAGCATGGCCATTGATGAAACTTGCCATTTTTGGTGTTACCTTGATTATGAATAGATATGGTAATCTCCAAGTATATATGAACATATTTATAGGGAAAACTTTTATCTAGCTGTCACTTTATTTATTTATTTTTTCATTTAAAGTATGACTTGTTGAGTTTGGATTATACCATGTCTCATGTACATTAATTGGCTTTTAAATTTTAAAACTTCTTGAAAGAAAAATTGATACTATTCTTGTCAATTTAAGAGAATCTTCAAAGCAGTGTAAAGTACTAAATCAATATTAAGCATGTATTTGGTGTATTGAGTTGAATTGAGGTTTTTGAATTAAATTTGAATTAAATTATTTATGTTTGATTTAAGAGTTTGAATAACTTAGTTAAAATATATAAAAACTTAAAATGTATTTGAAAAAAATTAATACAGAACTTATTTCGTTTATTTTAAAATCTTTTATATTTAAAAAAAAAACTCATCCTATTTGAATTTATATATATAAAATTATGAACTCTTAAAACTTGAATTGTAAAGTTATACTTCAAACTGTGAATGCTGAATAAATTAAAAAAAAAAAAGGATATAACTGCATTTAAATTGTGCTGTCCCATCAAACACCTACTAAATTTTATTATTTGAGTACGGTAATATTTTTTTATGTGAAGTTTTTATGCATGCTATATATATTAGGAGACATTTAGCAAACATTTTTTAGTGTCATTGTATTTAAATGCAATGCAATTTTACACTAAACGTAAAGTTTTATATTCAAATACAATCCTTTTCAACAGTGTTATGAAAACAATTACTATTCAAAAGTTTTTCAAAACAATCATATCAACTTCAACTCTAACTTTTTATCTCTATTTTTATCAATCATATTAACTTTTCAACTCTAAAATACTTTTTATCTAAACACACATTTTATTCAAATACAAAATAAATACTTTTCAACCAAATACAACACTCCAAAAACGAATTGTATTCAAACATAATTAAAAGGCAATGCGTTTACCAAACGACCCATTAGTGCCAGTTATTCTAAATTTTAGTATTTGATTGTGTTTGGTTAATATATTGATTTTGTCATTTAATCACAACAATATTTGTCATAATCAAATTATGATAAAATGAGCGTTTACTTTCACAAGTTCAAAAACTTAAGACTCGTTTAAATTGCATGCTTATTTTCAAAGTGGAAAATTTTTTTATTTAAAATGAAAAAATCATTACATTTTAAGCATGAGGTAGTGTTCAAATGTATAAAAAAAATTTTCTTTTTTGAAAACAAAAAGAGTCTAAAATTTGTTTGAAAAGTTATAAAATAAGAAGAAACAATGACAAGAATAGTGCATCGGGAGAGGAATATAAAAAAAATTCTAAAAGAATTGTAAAAGGGTGCCGTACAAAATATGTTTGAAAATAAGATGTTTAACCTTTTCAATATAAGAAGAATGATAAAAAATTTGAGAAAAACACTCTTTTGTTATTATTCTATCCATTTTGAAAATGGACATACAAAATAATAAGGGAATAATTACGGGTACAATTGAAAAACTTATTATAATTATGATAAAAAATAAGATATAACGTTGAAAATAAGGAATACAAAATAAAGTCATAAATCAAATAAGTCGTTTTCAAAAGTATCAAATATATGGTGTACTGACGTTCACATTGAATGTAATCTAACATTTAATCTTATATATAGCATTTCAACAATAACGCTTATGCCAAACTAGGATTAACATTCATGGTGAAAACATGCCAGTAGAGCACGAGGCATACGTTATTTCTTGTTTGGATGTAACACTGCACAACTCATCCAAGTGCAGGAATGAAATTGATCCTATTATATAATTCAGCAACCAAAGTGCCAAAATGGTAAAAGTTCAGGTATCAAATTTGCATATGCCAACTGCGTTAGTGGGATTTCAGCTAATAGACGTATTCTGATGAAAAATGTAACCGATTTTTTTCCCTCTTTTGAGGGTACAGGTAACCCATTTTTCATATTAGAATTAATGTTTCATTTGTTTATCACATTATATTTTATTTTATCCAAACATAAAAGTATTACATTCAACTATTAAGTACATTACATTTTAAATCTAATATAATCACTATTTACTATTTTATTTTTTCTATTATTTTTACTAATCATATTATACACTCTCTTTCTCTCTCTCTTTTTTTCCCTCTACGTTTATCAATCACATCACATATAATATAATTCAAATACTTTTCATCCAAACATAAATTACATTCAAATGCAATGTAAATATTTTTCATTTAAATACAAATTACATTTAATATATTACATTCAAATGTAATGATTACCCAAACGCCACATGAGTATTACTATCGTTTGGCTTTATTTGGGAAAAAAAAAAAAGTGGAAAAACCTTCTCAAAGAAATGTATTTATATTCATTGCCTTGTCTTAATAATTGTTTGGATTCTTAAACTTTCATATTTATTTAATTGAAATAAAATTTTTTTTGAATAATTAGGATAATAATTTTGACAGTCTTATAAGTCACCCGTGTAATTTGTCCCATAGTTACTGAAATTTTCACAAGCTTAATTTATTCAAAGATATCACTACTAGCATCATTAACTTAACATGGTGTTGTGTCCTAATTGTGCAGAGGAGATCTGTTGCGCCTCTTTAAGATGGTAGCGATCCGCGCCCTTCAAGATCATCTTCCATTGTGAACGCTAATTGAGACGTCTGCGCGTTTCGAGTCCAACCACAGACCGCGGGGTCAGTTTTCGCGAACCATCAACATCCTGAAGGCAATCATATCAACGTAGTGGGGATAACTCGACTTAAAAATTTCTTACGAGAACATCAAGCACCCAACCAAATGGACACTTAAGACATGTTGGCAAGTTGTTTTCACATTAAAACTCTAAAGACGAACTCAGTAATGTTGATAAGTAATGAATAGTAGTTTCACGTTTATTTGGCCAACTTCTACATCTTTAAAAATAGTGTCAATAACGCTATAGCATCACAGGTATATTTATTATTGTTGATTTGAACTTGAGGCAAGGATTCAGACATTAGATTTTTAAATATTAAAAACAAATGTGAAATTATTATTAAGTTAACATTATAAGTTTGTGAATACTAATATTAATGTAATATTAGTATGTATCTTAAATTGAAGGAAGTCGATTTTAGAGTTAAGAGATAAGTTATACGTAAGTTGATCTTAAAATTGGGGGAAGTCAATTTTAGAGTTAAGAGATAATTACATAAAGTGTAAGAGTTGTGTAAATATATATATTTTTTTCCTTGTAATCTTCTTTTTCATCAATGAGATGTTGTGATGCCCGAAAGTAGTAATATTGCCCAAGGGCTTCTGTACATGCACTTTAACTCCAAAACTTTAAATTTTTGGGAAAGTTTTAGTTTTACCTCAAATTTAACTTTTTGTATATTTATATATCAAATTTAAAATAATGAACTACACTATTACACAAGTTCATAAGATTGTGAAGGGTAAACTTTAAAAGAAATTTTTTTTTCTTTTTTTAGAAAAAGAATTTTAAAAGGTTAATTACACTCGATTATATGATATATATATATATATCCAATTAAAATAAGGAACGAATGATACAAGTAAAAAATTTAAAGAAAGACAAGTAGTTAGAAGAAAAAAATGTCGCAATATTATTTTAGTTTGCTTCATCCCCTGAATCAATAGTTCACAATAAATCTAATATATATTTGTTTAATTTTGTGTATTTACATGCATATGTGTTACTAACATTCACACACACATATACAGATATACCGTATATCGTGGTGTAAGGAATATTTTTAAGAATATTTTTCTGAAGAGTAGATAACTGAAACACGTTAACCAGAATGAGCATGCCAACCATAGAAGTGTCGTGCTACATGTTAAACAGCAAATAATTAGATACTTGTAAAAAGGTATATAGTAGCTATGTATGACAATATAGTAATTAAGCTTTTGTGCATCCAATTGTATAATAATATTGGTGGCGGTTGCTCTGTATTTGTCTAGTATTTTCTATAAGCTAAGATCATGAGGATGGCCTAGATTAAATTACAATTATGGCTTCCAACGTAAATATTTGAACCGGCATACATATTTTGTGCATTATAGAGTTTTCTTCTTTAATTTGCCTATCAACCATATCTCCCAAAGATCTAACCATAGATTACAACTAATGAACGGAAATCTCTTGCTTCTTTCTTTAAGTTATGTGATCGTGTAATGCTTACGTCTCGATTTCTATTAAAATTTTAACGTCTGTTATTGATTGTATAAAGATTGCAAAGAAATCAACAATTCAAAAAAAAAATTTTTTGAAGGCCTGTTGGAGCACATTCTCAAAACTTTTTTTTGTCATTTTTTTTTCAATTTAAAATTATTTTACACTATCCACATTTTCAAATGTTTACAGTGTGATTGTAGTCATAACATAACGCTATTTTCATACTTAATCTTACTATAAGGTGAAAGGTTCAGATTCTTCTCTTCCACCCCAAACTCCAAAAAAAAAAAAAAAAAGTCTACAGGCAAACTCAAATTTTAAATGTCTACAATTTTGTAATTTCAAGTTCAAATGAGATGTTTTTTTTAATGATAGAGAATTTCAAGAGGAATCGAAATAAAATTCGTATTAATATATATATATTTTCTGATCATATTTTAAGATTTTATATTTTTTTTCGTTCCAAACAATTTTTATAACCAAATGCATATTTCTAAAACTACATCTCATATTCAATCCAAAGCCATGTCACCAAAACCTCCCCGAAATGGTCCTGATTGTTGAAATTAAAAATCTAAATATTAAACAATTTAGAGACTAAGGGGCTGTTTGGTGTAAGTTCTCTAGACATCCAAAATCAATTTTTTTCTAAAATTTTAGTACTTTTCACTATTTACATCTCCAAAATGCTACAGTAAACTCCAAACTTTAAAAGTCCATAACTTTGTGTATACAAGTCCAAATGAGGATTTTTTTTTAAATTGCATAGAATTTCAAAAGAAACAAAATAATATCCATATTGATATTTTTTTTCTAAAAAAATTTTTAAAATTTTTTATTTTTTCACCCCAAATAGTTTTTTCTCCCAAACACATTTTCCAAAACAACTTTTTTCCAACCCAAAAATAATGTATCCAACCTCCTCCGCCAAACTCCCCCTAATATCCAAATTATCTTTTTCTTTTTCTTTTTTTTTTCTTTTTTGGTCTTTGGTTTAGGCATTGGAAGCCTTTTATTTTTAGTACTTAATTTGTTATGCTTAATAATATTTTATTAAGAAGCAACGTATTATCAATGCTTTGAATAATATTATTTTGTTGGTTTGAAAATCTTAAAAAAATGTTGTGCATTTATTCTAGAAACATTACATATAAATAAAAACATATTTATAAATATTATTTCAATGAAAAGTCTTATAAATAATTTGATTAATTGGTACGTAAGAATAACAATGTGACACTGGCATGTCACATGCTAGATCTCGAGCATGATTCAGTGAGTGTACCAAAGTTTGGCTAATTAATTTGTGATTGCATAAATCAGATTACTTGTCGTTATAGTTGGGAGAAAAACATAATAATCGCAAATAATTCTTCCATGCATGAAAACTAAAAGTCATGAGAATTAGTTGCCTAAAATAATTAGCAACCAATGAAATTTTTTTTTAATTAATAGCAACCAACGAATTGAAACTTCGTACCTAGGGAGATAAGATGTGAAACTTGCAGCCTTTAAATTAGACGTATAATTATATAGTACGTAAGAATAACAATGTGACACTGGCATATCACATGCTAGATCTCGAGCACGGTTGAGTGACTATACCAAAGTTTGGCTAATTAATTTGTGATAGCATAAATCAGACTACTTGTCATTTTAGTTGGGAGAAAAACATAATAATCGTAAATAATTCTTCCATGCATGAAAACTAAAAGTCATGAGAATTAGTTGCCTAAAATAATTAGCAACCAATGAAATTTTTTTTTAATTAATAGCAACCAACGAATTGAAACTTCGTACCTAGGGAGATAAGATGTGAAACTTGCAGCCTTTAAATTAGACGTATAATTATATAGTACGTAAGAATAACAATGTGACACTGGCATATCACATGCTAGATCTCGAGCACGGTTGAGTGACTATACCAAAGTTTGGCTAATTAATTTGTGATAGCATAAATCAGACTACTTGTCATTTTAGTTGGGAGAAAAACATAATAATCGTAAATAATTCTTCCATGCATGAAAACTAAAAGTCATGAGAATTAGTTGCCTAAAATAATTAGCAACCAATGAAATTTTTTTTTAATTAATAGCAACCAACGAATTGAAACTTCGTACCTAAGGAGATAAGATGTGAAACTTGCAGCCTTTAAATTAGACGTATAATTATATAGTACGTAAGAATAACAATGTGACACTGGCATATCACATGCTAGATCTCGAGCACGGTTGAGTGACTATACCAAAGTTTGGCTAATTAATTTGTGATAGCATAAATCAGACTACTTGTCATTTTAGTTGGGAGAAAAACATAATAATCGTAAATAATTCTTCCATGCATGAAAACTAAAAGTCATGAGAATTAGTTGCCTAAAATAATTAGCAACCAATGAAATTTTTTTTTAATTAATAGCAACCAACGAATTAAAACTTCGTACCTAGGGAGATAAGATGTGAAACTTGCAGCCTTTAAATTAGACGTATAATTATATAGTACGTAAGAATAACAATGTGACACTGGCATATCACATGCTAGATCTCGAGCACGGTTGAGTGACTATACCAAAGTTTGGCTAATTAATTTGTGATTGCATAAATCAGACTACTTGTCATTTTAGTTGGGAGAAAAACATAATAATCGTAAATAATTCTTCCATACATGAGAACTAATTACATTTTGATTAGTATTTTAGTAATCAAATAATTAGCAACCAATGAATTGAAATGTCTTATCTAGGGAGATAAGATGTGAAACTTGCATCCCTTAAATTAGACGTACAATTATATGATTTTTTTTTTTCCCATATAACTCCGTTGGTTCATTTATGTTATTTTATTTTTCAATTTTCCTGTTTTGTTGGTTGTTTTTTCAATATTATTTTATAAACTCATTTAATTGTGCAATCATCTTAGTATTTGGTATCTGTAATTAGATGGTCGAATTCTTAATTTAGATAATATATGATAAAATAATGCTTAAAAGATAATCAATCAAAGAAAGAAAATTCGGAATAATGAATCTGAAATATTTGACGATGACTTTATCTCTATTAAATGATTTTTCGGTGCCACCTTTTCGACTGGACGTTCAACAACCCATCCCCACCCGTAAAGACAGCTAATTAAAGGATTATCTCATGGAAAAATCTTTTGGTGGTGAAAGTATATAAAAATTATTTTTGTATTTGTCATGTCTAAGCAAACAACGACATTTGTATTTATATTGAAGATTGTCACATTTATAAAGTCAAATCGAATGCCGAACAAGTTTACAGCTAATAATTGGCAACTACATCTTGTCACGGCAAAAGTAAAATAATTATATAACAATAAAATAAGATATCCGTTGCTTAATAATTGGAGTACTCAACGGCTACATATTTTACAAGCAAATTACCAAGGATGTCTTGACTCAATAATAGAGAGGGCTGAGATGGGTCAGAATCCTTAAAAAAAAGAGAGATTTTTGGGACATTGGATACTTCTAGTAAATTATATATATATCACTGTTTAGACTGCGTTTAATGTTTTACGATCTTAAGGATGAGAATAGAATTTGCAAAGTTTTCATATATTTGGGACAAAATTTGTAGTGTGTGTGTGTGTAATAAATTTTCTGAGGGAAGTGTGCTTGTATATTAGCGAGACAAGATTTTTCATCATTAGATTGTATCATAATCAAAATTGTGCTTCAGGTTAGATATTTCTTTTTTCGTTACTTTTTACCAGATAATTCTCCTTACTAGTTAAAATTGGAGTTGTTTAATTGATTTATGCTAGAAAACATAAATCCATATCTTCTGTCAAAAATTTTCTGTTTCAAACTATATCAAACCACTTATATCATAACATCTTATAAAAAAATACATTTACTTTTTCATCTATTTTTCATCTTATGAAATGATATGATATAAGTGATTGGATATAGTTTGAGATAGGAAATTTTGGACAAAGAATGTGGATTCAGAAAAGAGTGAGAGAGCTCGGTGAAAGGAATAGTGCTAGAAGTCCTAATTTGTATCCCTTTTTTATTTTTTATTTTTTTATATATCTATTTATGTGGCCGGTAGATTGTCATTAATTAGTAAACTTAATATTTCAATACTTACTAACGTTGAAAATATTTTTAAATACCTATTAGTTAAAAAAACTCACGTACCATGTTATCTTGATTAATTTGCAAGACAGCAAATATCATAACAAAAAAAATTTTATTTTTCAATTAACCTTTCCTTTTAAACCCATAAAAAAAAAAAAAACCATAATCACCCGCTTGCTAAATTGTCCCATAAAGTATAAGATTTTAATTATTGAACTCTAGTCAAAGAGAATAAATATGAAATGTTCTTTCTGGATTAAAGAGAGAGAGAGAGAGAGAGAGAGCAAAGGCCTTCATTAATAGATGCCTACAATAAATCTCATGAATATATTGACGGAGACTAAATAAGTAAATAACATATTTCCAAAAAAATTAAAACAAATAACATATTTAATGGTAGATAAATTATTTACTTAATAATTAAGTAATAATTTATTTACTCCTAGTTAAAAGCATATCTATGCTATTTAATTGATCATTTTCCTAACTATGTTATTTTCTTCTTTTAACTTATATTATAAATATGCTATTTACCCTTTTTTCCCTCGTAATCTTATTGCTTTGAAGGAAGAATTTTCCTCCAACCAGATAAATTTGTGTTAAATCGACTAATATGTTGTACCCAACCTAAATAGGATACAAAACTAAAAAGTCCAGTGGAATTCACTTTTGAAACGACCACAAAAGTTGTAGGTCTCAAATGATGAGACTCTCTATGTAAGGCTTTGCTTCCTTAGAAGAAAGGTACTTAATATAATCACTTAAGCTACTTGCCCTATATTTCTTGGGATTATCTTTGTGAAGAAGCTCTAGAGCCTGCTCAGCCGTCTCTTCCATAGGCAAACTATGGAAGCTCCCAATAGAGACTCTACCACTTTGAAAGCTCCGAGCCACTTTGTGAACCACACTCTTGTAAAGGCCATTGCTGACCACCTCAAGATGGTTCCCAACAAGAACCATGAGGCCGTTTTCCATCGCCGATACGAGCTTCCATGAATCGCCGTCTCTCGGGTTGAGGATCTCGAGGCCCGGCGTGCTTTCGACGAGGATGGTTATGATGCTGTGATCAGTGTGGGATGAGACTCCTACTACATTAATGTTGGTTGATGAAGAGCATTGTGGATAGCCATTGATGGCCATGATCTGCATTCCTTGCTCAATGCTTTCCCTCAAGTAGTTTGGACTTAAGCCTAGGCTCTCCATTATAGCTCCCATTATAGTGATGCTTACCCGTCTCACTTCTGTCGCATACTTTCCCAGATTTTCCCTATAAAACACATCAAAGTTTTGTTCTTGATATAAATGGAACATAACTCTAATTGAAACTTATGATTTAATTAGCTGTTTGTATTTGGAGAAACAGACTAGAATAATATGTAAGTAATTATTACAGTCCTCTCTATACGCAATTATATGGCTTATTTTAAAACTAAACAACAATGAAATCTTCCACAATCTAATAATTCTCTCATTCTTATTGCGGAGGAGTATTACTCTTATGGTTAGGTCTTCTTAGAGGACGTTTGGTAAACGCATTGCATTTTGATTGTATTTGAATGAAATTTGTTTTTTGAATGTTGTATTTGGTTGAAAAGTATTTGTTTTGTATTTGAATGAAATATGTGTTTGGATGAAAAGTATTTTAGAGTTGAAAAGTTGATGTAATTGGTAAAAGTTGAGATAAATAATGGAGTTAAAAAATTGATGTGATTGTTTTAAAAATGTTTTAAATAGTAATTGTTTTCGTAGCATTGTTGTAAAATTTGTGTTTGATGTAAAATTGTATTGTATTTGAATGAAATTAAAATGAAATATTAGTGTCAAATGGCACAGTCATTAGAACACCATTTCAGAAATACTTAAACACACAACAGACCCCTAGGAATCAAGATGGTGTAATAGGTCTGGGCTCATAAGAACTATGCATAACGATGGTTGAACATCATTTATAATAAAAGGTTGGTCCCATGTTATAGGACTTATAAATATACACCTTCTTTTAGTTGTGATTTTTAGTATTTACGGGCCTCAAACATCTTCAGGACTCATACTTTATGCCAAACCTAGCAAAAACAGAGTCTAGCTTGGCTTAATCTGCAACATCGATGGGATGAGCTAGCCCTAATTTACTATGAACAAGCCCCAATTATATTTATCTCAAATATTTTAAACTCTACTATGGTATCATATTACAAAAATGAAAAATTTTTCATTTTTAGGGGGCATTTGGATAAGTATTTCATTTTAACTTCATTCAAATACAATACAATTTTACACCAAACACAAATTTTGCAACAGTGCTACGAAAACAATTACTATTTAAAACATTTTTAAAACAATCACATCAACTTTTCAATTCCACTATTTATCTCTACTTTTACCAATCACATCAACTTTTCAACTCTAAAATACTTTTCATCCAAACACACATTTCATTCAAATACAAAACAAATACTTTTCAACCAAATACAATATTCAAAAAACAAATTTCATTCAAATACAATCAAAATGCAATGCGTTTACCAAACGTCCCCTTAGAAAATGAGAAAAGAACTCTTTAGATAAAAAAAAAGTTTTTACTCATCCAAACAACATTTCACTTTTAAAAAAAATTCCAAACAATTTTTTATTTTTTATATCTAAAATTTTTTTAGTTTTCAAAAACAAATATGCAGTGACACGTAATTTAGCTCTTTTACTATAGCATTTTGAGGCCCGGGTCAACGCCACTGAACCAAAAAGCGTTATGGGCCAGCCCAAATGGTACAAGCCCGACCCAACTGTCAATGGAGTGAGACTAACGGAGAACATTCCAGAGCACATCTTAAACCGGCTGAATTTTTATTGTGTACCAACTTTTGAACACAAATAAGTGAAATTCTCTATTTTAATTGGCGAATAAAGGATGTGGATAAGAAGTAGTATCTCTATCAATTGAAATTGAAAAATGATAACCCAACTGTCATGGGCCTGTGGAAAGTTCATCGGTTTTTTATATATTTAAAAATGTTGAATTGCATTCTGTCAATTTTAATCATAGTGAGACTTAAATTGAAGAAACACACATATATATATGTATACCGTAGGGCACAGATACTTTAGAAAACTACTTTTAACCAAAAGTAAACCTATTAGATTTTAAAACATTTTATGAAAATAAACCATTTTACATGGACAATACATATACATGTGTACTTTTTTCAACGTATCTAAATTTAGTGTGTATATATATAAATGCATATATATGTATATATATACTTGAAGTCTGCTGGTTTGTGAGGCCAACTATTAACGTAATCTAGTAAAGGATACGCATAAAGCTTGATGAACTCCCTAGATAAAACACCTCCTTCACTGGCAACATTGCTCTGAATTGTGGAATATCTCACTGGCCTATACACGTCTCCAGATAAAAATACGTTTCTCTCCTCAATTGGGAGATCAAAGAACTTCACTGACAAGCCAAGAGCGTCTACAATGACCCTCTCGCTTATGCCATGATTGGTAATCTACAAGCAACACCAACAAGGTTAATTTACCAACACTACAATCACATATAATTATTCGGAGATTTCTATGTTAGAGCTTGAGAAAATATATTATTGATAAGATTTTGTTTTTTAATTGTCAGATCCGTATAAAATACTAGCTGTTTTACATTATTTTTATCATATCTAATAATCAGAAACATATATTAATAATATGAAACTCGAGTACAGAAATATACTCGAAAGAAGCCAGGTTCTTTGCAAGGAGAAGTTTATCAACAGTTATAAGCCTTGTGTGGGAGTTGTGGCTAACCAGATCATAGAGATTGATAGTGGGTAATTTTGAAGATTCTAGAGTTGAAATCACACTAAGGTAGCGTTTGGTATTATTTTTGAAATCTGTTATGTTTTCAAAAAAACTGAAAATGAGATTGTTTTGAAAACTGTGTTTGGTTATATTTTCTGAATGTATGATTTCAGAAAAAAAAAAAAAACTGTGTTTGGTTATATTTTTGAAAACCAATCATTTCATAAATACTTTATGAAAACATATTTATGTTTAATTTTAAAAAAATTATTATGAATACTAAAAATTAAAAATTAATAAAAATTTTAATTGAAAAATTATCAACCATAATAAGTATTTTAAGAAATCACCGTATCAAAAATCATCAAAATTTTTATATATAATAAGTTTTCTCAAGATGGAATTAATTAAGAGATATGATTAGAAATGTTTCTAAAACTAGTATCAAACTAATTTTCTTTTAGAATTAAGTACAGCCTAAAAAGCAACATAATGAATTATTATAACTGTTTTACAAAGATCTCTTTTTTAATTATTATTTATTTTTCGTTTCACGTTGTTTTATGAACAAATGTCGTTTGTCAATAAAAAATGACATGTAATAGCCAAGCCACATCTTTGAAAATGACACTTAGACATTTCATTGTAAAAGTCGTAGTTGTTTGTTTTAGAAACAAAAGACCTTGACTTGTCTCGCATGATTGCTTGTTTTTTTTTACAAGAAACGACGTTAGACTTGTAGTCGGTGACTCAACAAGTAAACGTGTCGCCTTACCTAAATTTCCTTGCTCAAGTACAGCAAATTGAGCAGAAAAAATGGACTATAAATAAATTTAAAGGGGGAATGGACACAGGCATAGAGTCGAAGTAACAAATGAATTAAATCGAGAGGAAAAAAGGGGAAAATAATTTGAGGAAACAAATTGGCGACACCGGTAGGTTCAGAGCATTAGGTGGTCGGAAGAGGAGTCGCACAGCGGTGGAAGGAGGGTCCTCGTAGATGACGAGAGGTCGATCAAAGGCAGTTGCCGGCGGAGGCTGTCGGAAGCTCCGGTCTCCATGGCGGCGACACCGCGAGGTCGCTTTGGTGGCAGTGGAGTCGCAGTATCATCTTCTTGTTGTTCTTCTTCTCTGGTGAGCGAATGGAATTGTAAAATCCATAAACAACATAATGCTTTAGAACTGACACAAATTTCCAGCAACAAAAAGAAAACACAGCAAAAAAAAAAAGGAAGGGATTAAATTTTTCATACTGCACCAAATTGAGACCAAAATCACAAACCCCTCAAATTCAATCCAAAACGAAAAGAAAACGGACGAGGAATCCGAAAAATTCGAGCGAAAGATCTAACTCAAGAGAGAAGGTAGAGAAAAAATCGACAAACCCGGAGAGTTCTACGAGCCTCGGAGAGGAGGACGGTCGAGGAGGAGGTGGCGGCAACGGCACCATGGTGAGAGTTGGCCGTAAGGACGAGAGGCAATCGGCACAGCGATTCGGGCGGATTCTTGTGGGAGGAAGATTTCAGGCGTGAGATGCCGCAGACTCTGCCAAGTTGGAACCTTGAGCTGGCGCCGGCATCGGGGCTCTAGGAGGGGCTGAAGCTCAAAGACACGGCGGTTTTGGTGGTTCGTGTGCACTTGGTATGGAAAACAAAAAGTGAGATCATCTTTTAACTGTCTTCGGATTTAAGCCAAAAAACGTGAAAATGATGAAATTATTTTCAAGTTTTATTTTCAAAATTTTAACTAACCAAACAGGATTTGAAAATCATTTTAAAAACATTTGTCTTGAGAACCGTAAAAACAATCCCCAGTTCAAAAACAAACGCAGCATAAGTTTTTCTCTCTCCCTCCATGACAGGTTCACAGATCTTTAGTGAAAGGGTGTGAACTACATTGACATGCACATGTGTACAATTTCAAAATGTACCAAGGACAAAGGAGTCAGGACATTCTCGTAGAAAATAGAAAAAGGAAATATTTTATTACATATAGCAAAGACAAAGGAGTAAGGACATCTTGGTATTAGAGGAATAAAAAAAAGGAAATATTTTATGGAAAGAAAGCAATAAAGAGACAACAGGACGAACACTGAGGTTCATTTGATAAATGTATTGTATTTTAATTATATTTAAATAAAATTTATTTTTTAAATGTTATATTTGGTTAAAAAGTATTTGTTTTGTATTTGAATGAAATGTGTGTTTGGATAAAAAGTATTTTAGAGTTGAAAAGTTGATGTAATTGATAAAAATAAAATTAAATAATAAAGTTAAAAAATTGATGTGATTGTTTTAAAAATATTTTAAATAATAATTATTTTTATAATATTATTATAAAATTTATATTTGATATAAAATTATATTATATTTGAGTAAAATTAAAACCAACAATGCATAACAAAAACAGCCACCCCAAATAAATTACTAGTAATAAGAAAAAAAAAAAAAGGTTGTGGACATTCCTTGTATACAATAAAGGAAGGTTTGGGAGAACTTATCCTAATCAGTGGCCTTCCGTAACTTATCCTAAACGTTTTTGTCTCTATCAGTTTTTGCTCATGTTTGAATGCTGTCTCTTTTTGGTTTTTTTCTTTTTTATTTTTTTTCCTTCTCTCTAATTTGCCCTCTACCCAGTTGATTCCTCCATATGCTTTTGTTTTTTGAATCTCTTTTTGGCTTTTCATTTGCTTTTCACTTTCATGTTTCTAGATCCTTCTAATTTGTCCATTTTATATTCTCACCTACCCATTGTCTCGTTGTTCTCCGATCCTCTCCTTTTTCCATCCTTAATTTTTTCTTTCATTGTTCTTGTTTTGGTACTTATGTTTGTGAGATTTTGAATGGTGTTTGGTTTTTTTTTTTTTTTCCCTCCCACCATTTTTCTCTCCTAGTGGTGGTTCTTCGTCTAGGTAAAATGGTTCTTATGTTTGTGGGATTTTGAATGGTGTTTGCCTTTTTTTTTTTCCTACCATTTTTCTCCCTATCATGGCGGTTCTTCGTCTGGGCAAAATTTTTTTTTGGACTACATTTTTTAGGGCTTATTTTTGTGTTGAATTAGTTTCTTTTTTACTTGCATTTGGTTGAGTGTATTTTTTGGTTTTGGATGGTTTTCCCTTTTTCTTTTTTTTTTTTTTTGGGCCCCTGTGGTCGTTATTCGTCTGAGTCAGTTTTTTTTTTTTGCTGCTCTGCTGCATTTTTTGGGGCTTATATTATCCTCTCTGCTATGTTTTTTTTTTTTTGAGCATTTTGCTTTCTTTGTTTTTCAGGTTTGGCTGATTATGTTTTAGTTTTATGGGTTTTTTTTTAATTAGATTTTTGCACCCGATTGTTTACATTTTTTTTCTTTAAAACTTTTAAAAGGGATTAGATTATACTGCCTGCATTAAATGATGTGGTGTGCAGATTTCTTCACCCTTGTCTCCTGTTTCCAAGTTTATTTCTTACCCTCCTTTGTTTGTGCTTTGATGAGGTATGTTTGTGGTTTTTTGTTTTGATCTGTTAGTTACATTAGAAATTGAATGTTTGGTTTAGTTGACTTTAGGTTGGTTTTCTGATTTATAGTGTTAGTTATACGTTAAGTTTTGTTATACAGATTTTTATGCTTTTATAGAATTTGTAATTATATTTAGTGTTTATTTGTGTGTTTAGAGGTGTGAAGAAAAAAAACTAGTGTTAATTTTTATCTATTGTGTCCTGCCATTACTGCATACATGTTATTTTTTACCATCTTTATTCTTCAAACTGGGATCATTTTGTACAGATTTTAATCCTGATTTTTATTTTCCCCATTGATTGTCTACTTGGATACGACGTGAGAGAGGGGGGAAAAGATAAAAAGGACTGTAAATCTATTAAATGCTTTCTCTAATATGCTTTGCTGTGTGTTTGCATTTGTTTCTTTTTTTTTTTCTTGGTGTTACTGCTTTGGTGAAACAGTAAAATCCGGATATTTAGTAGTTTTGTGATATTTGTAATTGATACATGCACATGTGTTTCATTGTCTATGAGTTTCTCTTTCAAATCCTATTGCATATATTACTACCGTTTTTATTGTTGTATTTATCTTGCCTCTCTATTTCTTTCACCACTACCATATTTGCTTCTAGATGTTTGCCTACCAATGACTCTTTTCACTTTGCCCTTTATTCTTTTGGTCCCGTAGCGTTTAACAGATTTATCCTGCTTTATTGTTCTATTGTTTTATAAGCCATGCTTTGACAAAGAATTATTGCTACTGAAGGTATGACTATTCCATTGTTTTGCTCTTATTATGTGTTGTTATATGCGTGTTGGTGATTACGTGTAGCTTTCATTGTTTTTTTGTTATTGAATGCTAAGTCAAAGTTTATATATTCCTTATTTGTCTAAATAATAGCTTTGTAGTATTGAAAAGTAATCGGCTTTATGAGTGTTTGTCTAATTATGAATAATCAAGATACTATATTAAAATAGGTTACCATTATTTCTTCTAATATTAATTTTCAGTGATTATAAATCCTTTGGGAATCTATTACTCTATTTAGAGACTTGCTTTTGAATTGTTTTTGTTTCTTTTTTGATTTATGTTTCTTTCCTATATTGGATCTTATTTAATTCTATTATGAAGTAGGCTTTATGTTTCATTATCCTTTTTAAAGCTCTATTTTTGGGTTTGTTTACTTTGTTTTTTTATTCACGTCATCTTTGTATATAAAGTTTTTCTTTTTCTATTCAATTTGATTATGAAGATGCTTTATTATGATTTTTAAAGCAAATTTTCCATTTATATTTTCTTTTATAAGCTGCTACGGATATTATCTTGAATTCGTTTTGTTTAGCCACTCTAGCCTTTTCCTTGATCTGGTATTGCCGATCCACTTTCAGGCAGTATTTTTTTTTTTTTTTTTAGCTTTAACACCGTCTATCTATGTCTCTTTCTCTCTTTTCTCTGGCTTTTGCTTTGTATGATAAACGGTTCATACCATTTTCTTACCTCGCTAGTTTTTGCTTTTTTTGAAAAGGAATTCAAAGCATTTTTTGTCTGATAGTTGAGAAAAGTATAAAATTTTGCTTAATGAAATCATTGAATGTTTGCTTTAGCTATATACTATGTATCAAATGCATACTTTGGCCATATTTCATTCAATGCCTTCCATTTATTTAGGGTATTTGACTCAAAATATTTGACTGAAAAATTTGATATATGATAATGAACAAATGATTAGGCTTTTTGTTTATGTGTTGAATTTGCTTACGATGATGCTTTGTTATAACTTTTAAAGGAAATTTTTTTCCTTTTGACTATTTTCTTTTATAAGTTGCTATAGATATTGTCTTAAATCTACATTTCCTCTATTTGTTTGTTTGTTTATTTCTATGGTAAGTGTTTTAGGGTTGCCTTTGTCCGGTCACTGTCTGACTGAGTATTACTTTTGGTTCTGCTTCTTGGATTTTTTTTTTTTTTTTCATTTCTTTTTCTCTCTTATTTGGCCCTTGCCTGGGTGACTGCTCCTCATGCTTCTACTTCTTGGATTCTCGCTTTTGACTACTCTATTTTTCCCTTTTCATGAAAAAAGGATTCAAGGCATTTTCTATTTGGTGGCTGAAGAAAATATATTTTTTACTTTAATAAAATCAGTGAATATTTACTTTACTTATGTGTCATATATCAAGTTCATTATTTGACCATTCTTGATTCAATATTTTTTTATTAATTTTTTCCCCTTTCTTCTTATTCTAAACATTTGACTTGAAGTATTTAGTTGAAGAATTTCATATATGATGATGAATAAGTGATACAAACACTGAGCCAAATTTTTTTCCAACTTTTGTTATTTCCCTTGGCAATGTTTTTTCACCTTCTTGCTCTAGATATTGGACCTATGATACTTGGGTGAAAAGCTTGATATAAGATAATGAACACATAACATGAGCACTGAGCTAAATTTTTTTGTCCATCTTTTTTTTTTTTATTCCCCCTAGTAATTTTTTTTAAAATTATAGATCACGATTGTGTTTTGTAAATTTGTTATTGTTATGAAAATGCTAGATTATATTTATAACTACGTAATTTTTTCCCTCTAACAATTTAAACTTATTTATTGTATATTTTGCTATTATTTTTAAAATAAAAATTATTGTTGTTATATTTGTTTTTGTTAATATCATTCATAGAATTAATTTATATTTATTGTGAAGGGAACAACTAATGACATGCGAAGATTCTCTCTCTTTTTTAATTTACTTTTGTTATATGTAAATTATTTATAATGTTTTATTATTAATCTGTTTGCAATATAACTGCTTTATTTATTTATTAATTTTCATTATAATAGAGTTGAATACACTAAAACTGTATTTGCTTAACCTATATGATACAATAATATATATTTTCATGACGGATTATAAAGTATCTTTAGGGTAATAAAAATATGATTGTGAAATGTATTTAATTATTAAAAAAATGCATAAAAAAGGGAAAGGAATAGTTAAGAAGGTAGTAAAAGAAACAAAAAAAAAAAAGAACGAGTTATACTAATAGTCAATTTTTTTGGACGGAATGCTGTGTAAATCAAGCAATTAATTTACAAAAATATATTAATAATTTAAAACTTTGCAATTAAATAAATGGTAAAATAATTGTGATTTATTAGCTTCAATTCTCGAAACAGATTTATCTTTCTTTCTATTTTGTTTTTAGATTTCTTGGTAAAAAAAAATAATAATGTAAATCTATAAAAATGCACAAGAACAAAGCCCAAAAAAAAAAGATAATGATAGAACATAAAGGACAAATATTAATGTCAACTAGTCAAAATAAATTCAACTCTTTAATTGGCAACATAGAGAGACAATTAAAAAAAAAAAAACTCAGCATACGTTATAACTCATTCTCAATACGATTATAATCAAACATTATGTTCATTAAATTTGTTACATAAAACAATAATACAGTCTTTAATAATGATTTTCAACCTTTTTTCTAAAATAATAAAAACTTCATCGTAAAATATACTTATTTATTGCATTAGATTAAACAATAATAATAATATTTTCAGATATAAAATTATTAAGTAAAAATAACGAATTAAATATCACGAAAAAAAAAACAAATAAACAAAAAAAAGTAAATATAGAGATAAACCAAGAAAAAAGAAGAATAAGGAAAAAATGCAGAAAGAAAGGAAAAAAAAAACACAATCAGGAACAAAAAATAGGAATCACAAAAATAATAATAATAATAAACAAAAAAAAAAACAAAAAAAGAGGGGTGAGAAGAGGGGGGAAAAAGACCAAAAAAAGGGAAAAAAAACCCCTTAATAAATTGAAAGTAAGATCAATTAACAAAAAAAGGGCGGCCAAAATAAAAAATAAGTTAATGCATAAAAACAACTAAATCGAATGTAAAAATAAATTATAGAAAAACAGAGAGAGAGAAAGAAAATAAAAGTAAAATAGTAATTTAATAATAATATGATTATATGTATATTTATGCTTAAAAATTAAATAAACATTTATTTATAAAATATATAAATAAATAAAGAAAGATATAAAAATTTAAAAAACATATATATAAATTATAACAATAAATAAATAACAAAACAATCAAAACCCAGCAACAAAAATAACAGTAATAAATATTATCTATTTGCTTTTATAAAGCAAATGATATTGCTAATATTTATTTTTTTAACATATATTTATAATTGGTAGATGAAGAGAAAAACAATGCAAGAAAATATGATTAATATAAACATTCATATATATTTAATGTTCATTTTTCTTCTGCACATAAATAAATAACTGTTTCAATTTTGTTTATCTCAGATGTCATAGAAATATTAATAAAAGTACAAGAAATTAAACAAATAAATATTAGAAGTAAAACAACATCAAGATGTAAATTAATAATACAAAATATCAAGTAACTAAATTAATATTCATTGTATTTTTATTGACACATATACTAACAATACAAAATATTAAGTAACTAAATTAATATTCATTGCAATCTATATTATTAATACCATTTCATTATTTGGTACAATTATACACTAATATTATTTTTTTCTCAATTACAGAAGTGAAAAGTTGTAGATGACCTTATGAGGAGAAACAGTAGAAAAATTCGATACAGATATTTTAAAAATAATGAATAATCTAGTTATAATAATTTTTACATCAATGACTATAAAATAATATTTAAGTAATTATTAACTATAATAATTGTATACATATAAATACAGTTCATTACATTAACTAAAATATGTCTAATATAAATTTTTTTATGAAATAAGAAACATAAACGTTGCAAGCACCAACGCAACAATGAATTACGTAAACTTGGAAATATCAGAAATAAATACATTAAAAACAAGGTAACAATTACTTATTATCTTTATTTCAAGCATGGAACTAAAATAATTGTATTATATTTTACTAATCTCTACTATATATATATATTTTTTTTACTCCATTTACTATATAGATTCCGATACATAATTCAATAAATCGATTTTATCCCTACTTCAATCAAAGAAATGCAACCATTGAAGAGTAAAACTTACAAAATAGAAAAACAATTAAGAAGTTAAATAAATTAGATCTAGAACAATAAGTAGCAAAAAATAAAACAATGTTTATAAAAACAAAATAATATACCATAATGTAAACTAATGTTTGGCTTTTTTCATATTTAGGGAACTAAATTTACAGTAAAAGCAATGATATATCGGTTTGAAACATAAGAAAGTTGGTTCTACAACTCCTACCATCAATGCTACAGACAATTTAGAGAAGGAGGAAATAGATGATGGTGTGACATTAATAGACGTTTAACCTCAGCTCCAATACCATGGTATCAAATATAATTAATTACTTTATAATAATATCTTTTTAATTAATTTATTGATAAAAAATAAAACAATAATACCTTAAACATTAATCAAACAAATTTTTTTGGCAATAACAATAAGTACAAACTAAATACTAAGATTCGAAATGAAACTGGCTACACAACAGTGATAATATTTAGAGAACAGCTCATGCACCGATAAAAAAATCATACTCGGCACTAAGAATAAAAAAAAGGTTACACAGATCCAATAATATTAACACTTATGATTGAACAACTGCAAGGGCAAACAAAAATATTCTAGGTTAACTTCAAAACTAAAAGAGCACTCATTGATATAATAATATCAAGAATATTTGATGACGATGAATCCACTCCTCTACTACTTCCACCACCAGCATAAACTCCTAAATCAAAAGCACTATCAATTGCATCTTTGGACCCAAAAACACTCTATCCAAAATTTAATTTAAGGTAACAAAACATTATCAAAACATATTTTATCTAATAAAAGATATAAAATACTAATACTAATTTAAATAGTAACACATTTTTTGACTAATTTAAATAATAATATGTTTTTCTTATCTAAGCTCAAAAACAAAACTAACAAAATCATCAAAGAAACAAAATCCAAAAGCTAACCAAGTAGAGTACTTACTTAGGATTAAAAATAAATATTTCTGCATTGTCAACCAAAAAAAAAAAAAAGATTTTTCCCCAACTTAACCACAAAAAAAAAAACCCCCCTTTTTCATCTTTTCGAAATTAATTATGAATTTTTGTTATAGTGGCAACGAACGTCAATAAAAGAGCAAATAGAAGCTGTGATGCAGAATTTAAACATTAGTTATTATGTAAATATTTTATAAAATTTCACACAAATGACACTTCTGTGTAAAAAACTATAACGAATACATACGTATAGTATAGCTAATATTTAATATTATGTTTTTTTTAATCAAGAAAAAAGACAAAAAAAAAAGGTTTGAAATAAATAATAATCAGCATGAAAATAAAAGGTTCAAAACAAAAAATAAAAATAAGCAAAAAAATAGAAAAAAAAAAAACAATTCAAATATTTTTAATCGGAGATACCATTCCTTAAAAAAATAAAACAAATATTTAATTTATATATTGAACATATAAAAATTGTTTAATTTTTGATATAAATATTTATATTCATATATTTTTTTAGACATTTTTATATCAAATATTAATTAAACATAATAAATATTTCCTAAATTTCTTTACTAACTATTCTTTTTTTTTTTTTTCTATGCGTCATAAATAACGCTCATTTTTTACTAAATAACTACAAAAAAAAAAAGAATAAAAAATATGTATAAAAAATGAAAAAATTTAGTGTATTCAGCAGTAACGTAGTAGGCTTATAAGTTTGTATATTATAAGATATAAAATTAAAATTCTTTTACCTCCGGAATTAAAAAAAAAAAAAAAGATTTTATACAGAGCAATTTTGGGAAATGAAACAAACTAAAACTCCACGCTCATCATCTTCCGCCTTGGCCCTTTTGGCTTTGTTTACTGCAAGTAATCACAAGATTAAACCAAGCAAAAAAAAGATATATTTTCAGTGTGCCGTTGAAGACGGTGTTTTGTCATCTATTTCTCACAGTGTTTTCAAAAATTTACCATTCCACATTTTTTTTTTTAATTATCAAATCAACAATGCAAACTTCCCAAAAATATTATTTTTGTTTTCATTTATTCTTCCATCAAACGCAGAAATCCAAAACAATATTTTCTCATAAGTTTTTATCCGAAATTCATATTCCAAAATCCATCTCAACTTTAAACAAAACATCTTCAAAATTCATCTTTAAAAGTCCTCCAAAATGGGCTCTAAAATAACTGTTTTGCAGTTCAAAAACAAACACATTTCTGATTTATTTGTGTTACTAATTTTTGGACCACCAACATGGCTTTAGATTTTTCTTTCTTTTTTTCTATCTTTTTTTTTTTTAAGTCGAAATAATACTTGTTAAGGAAAATGATCGCTAGTAGGTGGTAGTGAGGTAAAGGAGAGAGAGAATGTAAAGAAGAGTAGTGTAATATAATCAACCATAAGGTCGTCCATTCTTCTCCATGTGCACCACGTCCATCTTGCATAGACCCATGTGTAGAAAGTGTACTCTGGTAAACTTCATCTACTTACGAATCTATTAAGATTTCTCATTGTTAATACACTTACATCTTGAAATATATTCTTACTTGTGTGAAAAAAAACAAAAAAAAAAAAACAAAAAAATAGAAACAAGAACAAAAACAAGGCACTTTCAACGAGTAATGACTCAGGGGATGTTTAGTAAATGCATTGTATTTTGATTGTATTTGAATGTTGTATTTGGTTGAAAAGTATTTGTTTTGTATTTGAATGAAATATGTGTTTGGATGAAAAGTATTTTAGAATTGAAAAGTTAATATGATTGATAAAAATAAAAATAAATAATAAAATTAAAAAATTGATATAACTATTTTAAAAATATTTTAAATAATAATTATTTTAATAATATTATTACAAAATTTATATTTAATAAAAAATTATATTATATTTAAATAAAATTAAAATACAAAATAAGTACCAAACAACACGTTAGTTGCAATCTAATAAAGTCTTTAACCTTTAAGGTAAAAAAAAAAAAAACCCATTTATTACTTCCCCCAAGTAATCTTAAAATTGGACCAAAAAAGCAGCAATAATAAATATAAGAAGTCTTTACACACTCCAGGGGAAAAATCTAGTCCAAGATAGCCATTCCATTACAACCACATATATTTCTATGGCTGACGAGCCAACTTTAGCTCTCTTTCTCTCTCTTGTATCACCACAAAATTTGCTTGATTCTGCAGGTAACATCACCGAACAGCCATGGCAATAGCTTCTCTGTCCTCAGTCTTTGTGAGCTCACCTCTCTCGCTTTACCATTCGAGAGCTAGAGCACTTCCAAAGAACGAATGTGGTTCTCGGCGTCATGCCAAAACCACTTCTCTATCAACCATCAGAGCTCAATCCACTGATCAGAAAGAGGACATCGTTATCGTCGGAGCGGGAATTGCCGGCCTCGCCACTGCAGTGTCCCTCCACAGGTTGGATCAGCACACATTCTTTTTGGAATTGTAACACTTTTATGGATGAGATTTTCAATGTTTGAAATGATTTTAGGCTTGGCCTTCGGTCGTTAGTGCTTGAGCAAGCAGAGTCGCTTCGGACTGGTGGAACCTCACTCACCCTTTTCAAGAATGGCTGGCGGGTTTTGGATGCAATTGGAGTTGGGAATGAGCTCAGAAGCCAATTTCTTGAAATTCAAGGGTATATTAAACGTGTGCTTTTCCCTTTGTCTCCTAGTATATATTTTGGTTCCAATTCTTGTAATTTAAAACTCTGCGGAAATTTGATAAACGTTATGATCTCAGAGCACGACCCTGTGCCATCACTGTTTCGACTTTTTTTTTTCATGGAATTGGGGTATGTCAATGTGCAAACTATGTTATATTTTTATTGTTATTTTTAAATTTGAATTGGTGCATGGTATCAGCGGAGCAGGATGGTAGTAAATTCGGAAGATGGAAGGGAGCTGCGCTCCTTCAAGTTCAAAGATGAAGACGAAAGGTACTTTTCTAGTTGTCTGCCCCAAGCTTTAAGTAAATTACACTATTTTAGTTTCTACAGTGTTTTCTTTCGCAAAAATTTGAGGTTGCCGTTTAAACTGTGGATTTGAAACTATGATCCAAACGGGGACTCAATGTCGACAAAACTTGAACGGGACAGCCAAGAAGTGCGAGCTGTGGAGAGGAGAGTGTTATTAGAGACTCTTGCCAACCAGCTGCCACCGGATTCCGTTCACTTCAATTCAAAATTGACAAATATCAGTAAAAGTGGAAATGGAGAAACTCTGTTGGAACTGGTGGATGGAACTAAATTGTCTGCAAAGGTTACGCTTAATCCACTGTAATTTCTTGTCTAACTTTTTATATAAATGATGAAAGAAAGCAACTGACATCAAGAGAAACTAGAACATCCGGGCACCGTCTAGTAACTCTATCCCCCATATCAAGCTTCCAATCAATTTTTGAAGCTCAAAAATTGTTTTCACAAAAGTTGGGTAATTGCTGAGAACTTTCATTTTTTCAAAAAGGTAAAATCTATTTAGGGAAACAGGCGTTCTGGTCGTGAAACACGAACTGAAACCATAAAACTATTTGGTAAACTAAAAGGTGGTCAATCATTGAACCATATTTTACAGCTGTTGATAAACAATTTACCTTCTGTGGATTAAAACAGATTGTAATTGGCTGTGATGGGATCCGATCTCCAATAGCCAAATGGATGGGGTTCGCCGATCCCAAGTATGTCGGGCATTGCGCTTTCCGAGGCCTCGGATATTATCCAAATGGACAGCCATTTGAACTCAAAGTGAATTATACATATGGAAGAGGAATAAGAGCAGGGTGTGTTCCTGTTTCTCCTACAAAAGTCTACTGGTTTATCTGCTTCAACCGCCCGTCACCAGGTCCGATCTCAGACATCTTATGCACAAGCTTTTGGAAGTGTCCTTATTGTCCTAACTACGGGTCTTTCTATTGCAGGTCCCAAGATTAGTGACCCGTCTGAACTGAAGAAGCAAGCAAAAGAGCTAGTCAGAAATTGGCCTACCAATCTATTGAACGTCATAGATCAAACCCCCGATGACACAATCATCCGAACACCCCTCGTCGATCGGTGGCTGTGGCCTGCCATCAGCCCCCCAGCATCATCAGGAAGAATCGTGTTGGTTGGAGACGCGTGGCATCCAATGACACCAAATCTGGGACAAGGAGCTTGCTGTGCTCTAGAAGACGCGGTTGTTCTGGCTAGAAAACTTGCAAATGCAGTCAAATCCGGATCAGCATCAGTTGAAGATGCTCTGAGCTCATACGGGAGTGAAAGATGGCCCCGAATTTTTCCTCTCACCATACGTGCCAATCTTGTTGGATCGGTCCTGCAATGGGATAACCCGGCTGTGTGTTCTGTAAGGAACAACGTCGTTATCCCCAAGCTAGTTAGGCTTGGACCACTCTTGGAGCATACAAATTTTGACTGTCAGCCCCTCTAGAAAGCAAAGAGATTTAACTTCAAGACAAGTAAACATTGATACAAGTGAAGGAAAAAAAACAAAAAAAAAAAAAAAGAGGAACAAAGTTTATAGAATCTCATTTTCCGAGGGTAGTTATTTTAATCTGCTTTCAGAAGGCTATGCATCCGTGTTCTTGTTCTGTAAAGAAACAAGCAGTCTAAATGCACTCTGTTTTAGAAGCTCCAAAAGGCCAGGGTTTTGTTAGGATTTCAACGTAGAACATAGAGATGCAATGTAAATCAGAATTTGGATTTAACTGTATCCCAAATTAACACGAAATTTATGGATTTCTCTTATACTCTCGAGCATAAATATGTTGTCGCTGTGACACCAACGAAAAAATGGTTCCATACGAAGAGAAATATATACGTTAACTTCGCGTCTAAATGTGACAATAAATTTGTACATAATTTGAGAGAATATACTAATACAAACACAATCTCTCTTCAAAAAAATCAGTCTATCATCTTATTCACGTATACTGGTCTATGAAAGACCTCTCTAAATATAGTCCTTCTGCCACAATTTCGCCGTCACGGTCTGTCATGTCCTCTAACTCATCGTCTTCACGCAACGAGGGCGAGCTTCTAATCTAAGTACTGTACTCTCACGGCCAATGTTGATGGAGAATTCATCATGAATTCCTGAACTTCGATTCTGACAGAACACCGAACACCAAATGTTGACGAGAAAAAGAATAACACAAAGACTTAAAAGTTCTTGGAATGATTTTCATAGTTGCTTTCTAGTGCAGTAGACTATGAACAAAAAACTTAACGAAAAGCGGATTTTAGCAAACGTCAGTTATTACTGAAATTCTTGAATAATCACTTTTTAGAAGCAGTTAAGGGAAGAATTTCAGCAACAACTGACTACTTCCGATTCAGATCAGATTTTTTACATGATTTGTTGCCTAAAAGGAAAACTTTTACAAGCTTCTTTTCCGATTGTGCCATTTTCTTTGATTTCTAATCACAACTCCGGAATTGAAAAAGAAAAAAAAAAGAATTCAGAGATTTAAAATACCTGGATTGGAGAAGAACCAGAGGACGAGGGCGCAGAGGAGGAGGAGGAGAGGGATGAGGTGGACGGCGTTGTGGGCGGATCTGAGGCGAGATCGCTCTCGCTCGGCGGCGGCGGAGAGCGGATTGTATGTCGGAAGGTCAAGCTGCTGGTGGTGGTGATGTTGGTCAACGTCGTCGTCGACGAAGCTCCACGACTGCGTCGCCGCGGCCGCGGAGATTCTCGAAGATCTCTTCTGCATCTTTGGATTGAGAGAGAGAGAGAGAGAGAGAGTCTTAAAAGAGTTGAAATAGCTGGGATTCTTCGCTTTGCTTTCTTGCTTTATCGCGCGGTCTCAATCGCTTTCTTTTTGAAAATAACGTCTGGGGTTAATATGCTCCTCCTACTAGTCTAAAGAAGAATATTAACCAATCTATGAAAAATAAAACAATAAAAATAAACTACGAACTTATATATTAATACTCTTGAAAGAGTGAATGGACACTTTCTATCATACATAGAACTTTCAACTCTTTTCATGTGAAGTTTTTTCTTTATTTTTGTTTTATTCATCTATTTTACACGTAGAGATGTAAATGACCTGATTAAGTAGATTGGTTTCTCACCAATAATTTTAATTTTAAATCAGACAAGGTTTGGTCCATTAAAATTTTAGGTTTAGGCATAGCCTGATGCAATCATAAGGGTAGGTTGAGCTTTACTATTGAGCTTGACCCAAAGGGTAGGTTGAGCTTTACTATTGAGCTTGACCCAACTTATCACTTGAAACCCGACGCGCTAGCCCGTTTAAACATATAGTTTTTTTTTTAAATATATTTGTAATGTTAATTATTTTTTACATATATAATAATGGAAATATATATAAATAATACATCATCTTTTCTACTAAAAAATAATAGATAAAACTTTGAGCTGGCGTTTGTTTTTATTCTCGAGAATGATTTTACATTTTCAAAAACATAAAAAATAAAAATGGTTCTAAAATAGCATTTGTTTATTCAACGTTTTAAAATCGTTTCGAAAACATCGTTTTCAATTTTGTTGTTTTTTTAAGTTTTTTGAAAACGAAAAAAAGTTGTTTTCACTTTTTGTTTTCGTTTTCTCCCTCTATCTCCTTTCTTTCTCTTTCTCTTTCTGTTTGTATAGCATCAGTGTTGATCATGTCCCTCTATCTCCTTTCTTTCTCTTTCGTTTTCGTTTTTTCCCTCTATCTCCTTTCTTTCTCTTTCTCTTTCTCTTTCTGTCTGTATAACATCAGTGTTGATCATGTCCAACGATGACATCCATCTCCGATGAAGGCTGATGACTATAGGCTAGTAACGATGACGACGACCCCTCGCAACGATGACTATAGACTTATGACCTAAATCTAGTCATCACCGTGTCACGCTGCGAAATTTTTGAATTTTAAATTTTGCGCGTGAATGTATAAACTCAATGTGTTAGTGTGCCAATAAAATTTTTCTTATTTTCATGGGAATTCAATTTTAAATTTTTGGTGTATTAATTATTAATTTGAGAATATTTAAAATATTTTTTTTTCCAATTTTAAAGTTTTAACAATTTTTATCAAATTAAAAATTTGTTAAATATTTTTTTTTATTTATTTATTTTTCTTTATTTTTCTTTTTCTTCCTTCTTTCCGGAGTCTTCCGGAAATTTTTCCCTTCTTAATATCTTCTCTCTCTCTCTTTCTTTCCACCGCCTCTCACCGAACCTCTCCCTCTTTTTTTTTCTTTTCCTCTGCTCTTCGCCGATCATTTCTCTCTCTGCTCTCTTTTTTTTTCTTTTCTTCCTCCCTCGCCGATTCACTCTCCTCCACTCTCACTTTCTCTGCATTTTTTTTCTCTCTCTCCCTCCCTCCACCTTACTATTTCTCCTTCTCTCTCCCTTGTTATTTTTTTTTTCTTTTCTTCTTCTTTCTTTTTCTTCTTTTCTTCTCGCGCTCGTTTCCCTCTCACCCTCTTTATTTTTCTTTTCTTTTTCTTTTCTTCTTCCCCTCGTCGATACTCTCACTCCCTCCCCATCTCTATTTTTTCTTTCTTTCTTTTTCTCTTCTCTTTCGACCGAAAGCCACTCCCCCTCACCATCTCCCTTTTCTCTTCTTTTTCTTTTCTTTTCCGTTCGGCCGAGCTCCACCGGAAGTCGCCGTCGTCGCCGCCTCGCCGAACGCCGGCCAACCACGTCGAATCCGAGCACCGGCCGATCCACCGTCTCGCCTTCCTCGCGACGCCGGACCGCCCACGCCATCCGCCAAGCCACCGAAGCTCGTCCCGCCCGAACCGCCGCGCCGAACAGCCGCCGTTTCCTCGCGAGCCCGAGCCACCAACGCCTCGCCGCCGTTCACCAACCGGAGCCACGACCGTCGCCCGAGCTCGCCCTTTTCCGTCTCGCCGAACCAGCCGTCGCCAAGCCACCCGCTCGTCGCCGACTGCCGCGCCGCCGACCGCCGGGCCCGACGCCGTCGCCCCCTGCCGCCGTGAGTTTTCTTCCGGCCGGCCACTCTCTTCAGCAAAAGAGAAAAAAAATGATGTATATGTGTATATATATATATATGTGTATATCTGTGCGTGTGTGTGTTTCCATATATGTATATGTATAGTAATAGTTATAATAATAATAATAATAATAATGATAATAATAATAATAATAAATAAAATAATAATGATTTTAGATTTTAAATTTTAAATTGATTTGAAATTTGTATTTTTAAATTGTTCTGGGAATTGGAAAATTTTCTGCAGGTTAAGCATTTTGGAGCTTTTGGGGAAGCTTATTTTTAGGGCAGGTCATGCCGAAATTTTTAAAAATATATATCTATATTTTTTGATATTTGTGTTAAAATTGCTATTTTAAAATCTCGGTGTTAAAATAAAATATCATTTTAAATTCTAGAAAAATTCAATGACATACTAATTAGTTGAGTTTACCGTAATTCGATTACGGAATTCTTGGACAGATAATTAAATTATCTGTGTTTCTTATTTTAGGTACTCGTAGATCGAATTCGGAAAGAGAGACTATCTTAGAATTCGTGCGAGAAATTGATCGTAGGTCAAATTGCTGACGAGGTAGGATATCTTACCCTTTCTTGGCAGCCAATTTTGTTTTAATGATTTGGCCAAATATCATTTGAAGAAAATGTGTTTATAAAGCTTTGAAAATTTACGTGATTTAGAAAATATCACGATTTCAGAAATTAAAGGGAAAATATCCGGTTACGGATTTTTTGAAAAATAATGCGGTATATTTTTAGTATGTGAATCATATGTTCACGTGAAATGTTGAAAGTTGGATTTGGTGTTAAAGTATACCGGGAGCCAGCACACACGTGCGAAGAGTGCACATCTCGATCGAGGATCACTCATTATGCTTCGGCATGGTGAGGGAGGCTCATACGGACCGTACACGAACTAGATGTATATAGGGACACAATTTGCATAATCACGATTTCACGTTTATGATTCGGTATTGCATTGACATACTTAGTATGATGGTTAAATTCAAATATTGAAGTATTTTTTTTAAAGAATATCCTACTGAGCCTTTCGCTCACTGTTTTAAAACTGGTAAACTCCCAGGAGAGAAAGCTGATTAGAGAATACAGTTGACGTGGAACTGTTCGTGGACGACAAGATCTAGGACTTGAAGTAGTGACCTGTACATTAGGACAAAGTATGTATAAAGCATTCCGGGACTGTAAATTCTAAACTTTATTTTCTTGCAATTTCAGTTATTTTATTTTATCCAAGTATGCATCTGTGGGATATGGGTACCTCACCACCTGATGTTGCGATAAAAATGGAAATACAAATATTAATTATTTTAAATTATATAAGCATAATTTGTAAACACGTTTAAAGACTCGGAAAAAGGTAAGATATAAAAACTGACAGACTTAGGAATCTGAGTTTTCCTTTCCTTTATTCTTTTACAATTTAATATCCGTCACTATCCCGGCTTTTTGGAAAGTGACACCTGTCGCTGTCCCGGGTTTTGGGACGTGACACACCGTTACCTAAAGCTCAGACCACTAATCTCTTTCATCCCTATTACTCATTACAAAACCTACCACCAAAGTTTTTTTTAATTATGACTAATAATTTATTTTTTATTATTTTTTTAAATTAAAAATAAATATGCTTTTATAAAATACTCACTTATAAAATGAGTTTTCAAAATATATAACCAAACAAAAATTCATTTTTATGTTTTTCAAAATATACACTCAAGAAATATAACCAAACACAATTTCAGAAATGATCTCAACACAGTTTTCAAAACATTATCATTTTTAATTTTTTTGAAAACAGAAAACATTTTAAAACCAATACCAAATACCACCTGAAAGTTTGTATTTTAATTTTAAAGTTTTAATATCAATTTTGATTTTTTTTTCTTTAAAAGCCCTGTTTATTCAGTTCGGTTAGAATTAAGCCCAGCCCAAATTTAGGTTCTTTGGGTTTTAAACTTAAGTCAAGTTTAGATTTTCACACTTTAGACAAGCTCAGCTTGGCCTGTTAATTAATTGGGCAGGGCCTAGCCCCACCCAATTTTCCCCTTTGCCTGTTAGGGCCTAGCCGAGCTACCCAAATTTATAAGTTTGTGCATGTGCGTGCACTCTAACTAGTATAAAATTTATGATGCCCAAAAAAATAAAAAAAATGATTAGAATTTTATTTTTATTGTAAAAAGATTATAATTATAAGTTTAATCTAATTATAATTTCATACCTGATTATACCATGTTTTCTAAAGTTAGAATCTCCCTCCCATGTTTCAAAGAAAGGAAGAAAGTAAATGATAAAAGCGAGAGAATAGTTTATATATTCTCTTGTTTGTATTCTTATTCATTCTCCTTTAAAATATTATTATAACATGTATATAATTAACTTATTTTTTTTAATTGACGTGATATGAAAATATAATTAAATATATATTTTTTTACGTGCCATGATATTATGGAATACATAAAAAGGATAGGAATAAGAGAATAAAGAGAATAAAGGAGTTGAATTCTAAAGCGAAGACAAAAAGCCAAAGCTAGAATCACTTGTAAACGACAAGAAAATTAGAAACGACGATAAGTAGTAAACGACAACCAAAGCGGAAACAACGGTAAATGTTAAACGATGTGAGGGGGGAAGCGATGTAAAACTTCGTACACGACAAAGAAATGAAATGCAGTGGCGACGGTAAAAGGTGAAAGACCACAGTCACTTAGGAAACGACAATAAATGAGAAAATGACAACAAAAGTTAAACGACCTCAAAATGAATCAACAATGCCCTGAAAAGCAGATCCAAATGAAAAGCTGAGACGACAACAGCAATGGAAAACTATAAAACTAAGAAACGACAATCACTTCAATAAACTACAATCAATGCAGAAATGACAGCACGGTGGCAACATGAAAATGGTAAACGAAGACAACGATGAGGCAAACAGAACAACGGCGGAGTATAACTAAATGAAAAATGAAGAAATAAAAGTCGGCGAGGAGCTTCACTGCACGCGCTTGCAGATGAAGGTGGGAGAGCTTATCGTCAGTTTCTGGTTTGTAAAGCTTGCCGGTTCTCTGGTTCTGGTCCACAAACGTTTCCACGCGCTCTCTAGTCGATTGGGGCCTACGATTTTCTTTTCTTTTCCTCTTTTTTTTTTTTTTCCCGCCACGTGCACGGACACGTACACTGGAATGGTGAAGAGACTACGAAACAACTGGCTTTTCTACCACCTATTATATCAAACTGAAATAAACAAATTAATTCCTTTCAAAAAACAAATAAATAAACAAAATAATAAATAAACAAATTATTACTCTTCATTTGCAGAATGACTAAAATAACCTTTCAGTGTTTTTAAAATAGAGTGGCCTATTTTTTAAAGGATTTTTTTTTTGTTTTTTAGAAAATGACATATCGTGTCATTGTTATGTATCATTCTAATGTTTTTATCATATTTGTAAAATCTTTTCCAATTCGTTCCATTTATTTGCATTCCAATTTATTTTTTGAACATTACATAAAATTTAATTTATCTCCTTTTCGAATTAAAATAACATTTACAGAGTACTTTTCTATCATCAATCTCTCTAAAACTTTATTAATATATGCCTTTTGAGACAATTCTAATACTTCTTATGATCTATCATGAAAATTTCAATTCTTATCACTATTGGAAGCCTCACCCATATCTTTCATTTCAAAGTTTTCTGAGAAAAATTTATTAGTATCATATAATAAGCCAAGATCATTAACAGCAAATAAGATATCATCAACATACGAAATCAGGAATATAAACTTGCTCTCACTAACCTTCAAATAAATAAACCGTCAATGTTGTTTTTTTTAAATCCAAAGGAAGTGATTGTATCATTGAACTTAAAATACCATTATCAGGAAGCTTGTTTAAGTCTATATATTGACTTCTTAATAGGGGTGAACACAAAATCTGAAAATCCAGATAACCCACCCAAGAAAAACTCGACGAGTCGGGTCCACATCAGACTCGAAAAAAAAAAAAGTTGGGTTGATCCACCTAACCCAATGTCAAATTAGGTGGGTTCAGGTTGGAATTTTAAAACCCAACCCACCCAATGAATTTTTTTTTTATATTTAGAGAAACTGGCAAGTTTGAAAATTTTTTGCTGCCAAGTTGATTGGTGCTCTGCCTTTGTCAAATCAACAGTGTTCAAAACAGACATTGAATTATTGAATCAAAACTGTTGTGATGTAAAGTAAACTTTTAGTTAGTTTTTGTTTTAGTGAAGTAAAATTATATGTTGGCACTTATCAAGACAATACCTAATTTTTAACGTTGAATATAATTTCTAGTTACCATAATGTGATGGTATAATAAAACTTAATTAAGAACTGATCATTAAAGGCAATACCTAATTTTATTTTAGTAGAGTAGAATTGTTTCTAAAAAAAGAATTGGAAGTGCAAAAACTAAAGTATTTTTTTAGGTTTTACTTTATATAAGTTTCTTGTATTTAGTGCTTAAACGTGAAAGAACCATGGTTGGTGAGCACCCTGTTTTTGTTTTTTATTAAGTCGAATAACTGTGTTTGTTTTTTGATCTTTCAATCTTAAACATGAATTGGTGTTTTAAAAAATGAAAATGTGTAAAATATGAAAAAAAGAAGATAGTGACTCAGATATGGATGTCTTCTAAAGATTAGGATTTAGGAACAAGATTTCAAGTTTATTAAAATTTGCCTGGTTTTAGTTCTTGTTACTACACACATTGGAGTTAGAGATTATTCTTATGAAACAGGTTTGATTGTTTGTGATTGATATTTCTTAATATTAATTAAAAACATGTTTTAATTAGTTCTTATTGTCTTTACATGACTTTTTTATTTGAATATTTAAGTTTGTATTTTAATTTGTTGTTGAATTTTAAGTCATATTTTATTATTTTATTTTTATAAATTGCTGAATTCGACGAACCCGAAAAACTCACTAAACCCACTCAAACTTTAATTGAGTGGGCTAATTTTGTATATTGGGTTAATTGAGTGGGTGAAAAAAATTTTCAACTCACCCAATCTTTATTAGATGGGTTGAAAAATGTCAAAAATCCACCCAACCCACCCAACAAACGCCCCTACTTCTTAAGTTTATACAACATGTGTCCCTTTTCTTTAACTAAAAAGCCCTCAGGTTGAACCATATAAACTTCTTCTTCTAAATCCCCATTTAGAAAAGTGATTTTCACATCCATATGAACTTTTGACACTTCTACACGTAAATAAGTAGAATTACAACCACCTGCAAAAGTCTTTCCATAACTTAGTTGCATGAAGAACATCAAAGTTTCACGAAAATCTAATTCTTATTGGTTTCCACTGCCACCTAATTTATTCCACTTATTTATTATTCAACATTTTTTGTTTTCTCGTAGTAAGGATATTAAGCATATCCCTCAATAGGCAGTAATTTAGATAAATTATATCATAATGATGTGAAATAGCAATCGGTACAATAAAAGGTAAATAAATTATAGTATATATAATATTGAGCCCATTGATCATCATTATATTCTTTGATATCATATATTTGCTTAGTTCAAGGGTGAGTGAAAAAAAAAACTTTCAATGAGTTATATGGATTGGTTAAGCGAAGAAGTTTCATATTTTTTAATATGAGACTTTTGCAAGTTTACATTTTGAAACTTTTAACATGTGAAAAATTGAAACAAATATTTTCAAAACTCATAAATCACATAACATGTGTGGCTAAATGGTAAGTCAGTAAGGCACGCATGAATGTGGGTTGAGATTAAACTTTTAATCTTTTCTAAGATGAGGTTTAGTTCGATTCAGCTTTGATCATGAAGTGCCAGTTTTGATGTGGCAAACTAGTAGTTTAAAAACCAGCAGACTGGCATAGCATGACATTTACGAGCTAAATCGACATGGCCATAAACTCAAGTCACACATGCATCTAGTAAAGTCTTCTTTACTTTATAATAGAAATTGAGGTTTTAGTCAAGCTATTAGGTCATACATTAGTTGGCATGAAGCTAGGCACTCCAACAGAATTTTATAAGTCGGATATAGGTCATAGGCTATATGTACATGATATGTACTAGAGATTAAATGATGAAATGGGCAGTTTTATTTACAGTCAAATAGTAATTTCATATATAACATCAATATAAAATATAAAGTTTGAATCATTTAACCCTAAGATCAAAATGTATATAAATAAATAAATGGTCAAATGTTTAATTTAATAAAGAATATGTGGTTAAATCAGTAAGAAAAAATGATTGTTTAGTATTTTAAAAATATAATTATTATGTAAAAATCGGCAATCTCTTTCTATTTAAGCTTCATTTAGATACAAGGTCAGGATCAAAATTTTTTATTTCAGTTTTTTTTTTTGAAAAGTCAACAAAAATTATAATTAAATCAATTAACTTGAATCTAAAAATTTCATTTTTTTTCCGAAGTCGACTAATACACGAAATGAGCCTTACTTGTTTACCAATCAGTTCCATTTGACTAATTTTCATATTCTCTTACTATTTACACGGCTCTTGGTGCAACTCAAAGTCTTAGCATTACTCCACTAATAGTTTAGCCTCTTTCTCATTTTGGGGACGAAATGAAGTAAACTATTCCTCACACAAATACTGATGCGAACATTCAAAGAAATTGAAAAAGTAAAACATTATTGGATTGAAAAGCTACAATAATAAACTCTAGATGACAAGGATCATTTTGAAACCACTAAATGGCCTTTAAAAAGAAAGGAAAAAGAGATTAAAACATTTATAAGTGGACGAATTTTTTAGCTTTTGTAATTATAAATTCAATACTTTACATTCAGGGGAAAAAAAAAAAAAGTGGTTATTTTTGAACGGATCTTGATAATGGAATATGACGCAGTTGCCACTAGAACATTGGCTTAGCCCTTAAAGATTAGCATCGATTGGTCAAGTAGAGTAATGCTAGTAATTTTAGACAGCTAATTTGCTTGTTTTGCACATATACAAAAAAACGACAAAAGTTAAGGGGGCATTTGGATAAATATTCAATTTTAATTTTATTCAAATACAATACAATTTTACACCAAACACAAATTTTACAACAGTGCTACGAAAACAATTACTATTCAAAACATTTTTAAAACAATCACATCAACTTTTCAATTCCACTATTTATCTCTACTTTTATCAATCACATCAACTTTTCAATTTTAAAATACTTTTCATCCAAACACACATTTCATTCAAATACAAAACAAATACTTTTCAACCAAATACAACATTCAAAAAATAAATTTCATTCAAATACAATCAAAATGCAATGCGTTTACCAAACGCCCCCTAACTAGTACAAAGGCCATTCACGGTTTGTAAGGTTATTTTTAGAAAGCTAAAAAAATTTGGTTCTTCTAAGTCCACATAAATTTTTTTTTTTAAGAGAATTCTATTTTAAAAAAAGAAGTTATGGAGCCCCATTGTCATTTATATTTATATATCTATTTTTTGATTATACAAACTTTTTAAAAGTCTCAAATTTGCCTCTATTTATTATTAAAAAATATAATTTTGCTTGTATTCGAGAAGATAATTTAATAGTATCTTAAATTAATAATTTAATAATATTAAAGAAAAATTTTAATTATGTATTTCGTTAAGTTATTTCATGTTTCATATTATGCCCATTAAAAAAAGAACTTGTTAGCTCTGCCGAAGTTGATAAGACTTAGCTCAATTGCTTCCGGAACATCAATCAGGATATATCATTTTGGATTAAAAAACTGATTATTTAATAAATTTAATTTTTTTTAAATAAATTAGAACTGATGACTTACGACTATTTCTTATGGTGTTTAAAGAGCGTAATTCTATTGTGAAAGGGCCATTTAATTCAATTCATGAATTATACTGTATTTGCACTTATAAATAGATGATTTAAGAGGTGTTCGGAGAGACATTTGGAGATATTATTTTTGATTAAAAAAATATTATTTTGAAAAATGTGTTTAGGAGAAAAAATTGTTTGAGGTGAAAAAATAAAAAATTTTAAAATTTTATTTGAAAAAAAATCAATATGGATATTATTTCGTTCTTCTCAAAATTCTATGTAATTTAAAAAAAATTATCTCATTTAAAGTTATATAAACAAAGTTATGGATTTTTAAAATTTGAAGTTTACTATAACGTTTTGAAGATATAAATAATAAAAAATAATAAAGTTTTAGAAAAAAATAGTTTTGAATGTCTCCAAAATTAAAGTCCGCACGGTCTTAATTATAGAAATTCAATGAGAATAATATATATAACAATAAAGTATATCATTCATGCTTGTTGAAACACTGATAGACTAAACGGTTCGTACGAGATTCAATGATAATAAGAATTTTTAGGTGTTGTTTGACAAAAAAATTACATTTTAATTTTATTCAAATACAATATAATTTTACACCAAACACAAACTTTACAACAGTGTTACGAAAATAATTACTATTTAAAACATTTTAAAAACAATCATATCAACTTTTCAACTTCATTATTTATCTTTACTTTTATCAATCACATTAATTTTTCAACTCTAAAATACTTTTCATCCAAACACACATTTCATTCAAATACAAAACAAATACTTTTCAACCAAACACAACATTTAAAAAATAAATTTCATTCAAATACAATCAAAATATAATGCGTTTATCAAACGCCTCGTTACAATGTATATTCAAATGACCTCCAGTATCGTTTTGGGAATGAACCCGTAAGAAAGCTCTTTTTTTGTATCTGGTTTTTAAGGCTTTATCTTTAAAAAAAAAAATGTCGAGTTTCAGATTCAATTTACTCAAGCTCATATATACAAGCTCTCTCTCTCTCTCTCTCTCTCTCTCTCGTCGGTGCCCTCCATTTGACGGCTGGCTGTTCGTGTCCGACGAAAATGAGGTGCCGGACAACAGTACTTGCGTGTGTGTACTAAAAAAAAAAAAATCAAATTTAATTTGTTTAGAAGGGGATTACAGTGGTAAAAATTCGTTATTGTGTTGTGCTCGGTCGGATGTACAATTTCGTAAATTCAGTCGGCATAAGACACGTGGCGAACGACCGACTCCTATTGCGAGTCTGGTTTCAGAAGGAGAAAAAAAAAAAAAAAAAAAAGAATTTCCCGACTTCGGTGGAAAGTGCTTTTAATACACGCACCACCCCTTTTTTCCTTTTCTCTTCATTTCCTCGGTTTCTCCATTTTCTTCCCTCTTTCCCAAATTCTCTCTATCTCTCTCTCTCTCTCTATAACTTCTTACGAAGATCTCACCTCTCGCTCTCAATTCTCGCCGGAGAAGGGGCACTGTAGATTTGATTCTCTCGCGATTCATCCCGATCTCTTCCTCTCGCAGCCATGAATCCCGAATAGTAAGCTCAATTTTTCCTTTGATTTCATTCTTTTTTCCTTTTTTTTTTTAAGGGATGATCGGGATCTGAAGGTCGTGTTTGTTTGATTATTTGATCGGATTTAGTTGGATCTGGTGTAATTTATTCAAAAAATTCTACATGTTTTGCCCGGAAAAATCATTTCTTAGGGTTTTTTTTTTTTTTAAGACTTGGATTGTTTAATTTCTTGTTTTGTGATAATTGGATTGGAAATTTTTGGATTTGACTTGTGGATTGAGATCTAGGTGATTCCGAATTAGATCCGTTGACTGGCGTGGGTCAAAATTAGGGTACCGAATTTTTGTGTAAGAATCAGAAATTGGATCAATTGGGGATAACATCCGATGATATTTGCGGAATTAATTTTGAGCATCTGGGGTGCATATTTTTCGAAATTTATTAAATGAATTATTTCGCGGAATGGTTCTGGAAAGTATTTATTTATTTATTTTTTTAAATTTTAGAATATAGGCATTGATGAATTTTCAGTTTCTGTAGCTGCTTGATTACGATGCTCTTGTTGCGATGACGACGCGAATATTAATGATTATGTGATGTTTTGTTGGAAGTTTAGGCTATTACCGCTGTATCTTAATGTCACATTTGTTTTCTATTTTGGTGAAGAAATTTACGATCTTTACTGAAGCTTTTTTTTTTTCTTTCTTTTAATCCCATGTGATGCGAGGATTCTTTCAAATATTTATTCCCTTTCTGCGTTCTCTTGTCTGCAGTGACTATCTGTTTAAGCTTTTGCTCATTGGAGATTCTGGTGTCGGCAAATCGTGTTTACTTCTGAGGTTTGCTGTAAGTTACTTCGCTTTCTCTCCCTCGTGATACACAAATTAGGCTTCTTCCGTATCAACATTTAAGAGTTATTTTGCAACACCTGTGACCTTTATAAAAAAGAACTTGCATTAACTTTCACAAAAAATTATTCATATTTGACAATGTATGGCGTTTACTTAAGTATAAATAGGTTGCTCTTATTGAATTTCAGAATTTAAGTTATGAGTATGTTATTGCCTTATTGAACTGTTGATTTTGGTGAAATTATAACTAGTTACAAGGATTGCTTTATTTCCTTCCTGATTATATTCTATATTTTGTAATTCTAGGATGATTCGTACCTGGATAGCTACATAAGCACTATTGGAGTTGACTTTGTAAGCTTTTATTTCTCTGAACTCTTGGAGTAGATTACTGATTTCTCTAAGTAAGAGAGCACTAATCTCTGTATTTGTGTTTATTCAGAAAATCCGCACTGTGGAACAGGATGGGAAGACCATCAAACTTCAAATTGTGGGTATATGAATTCTTTTTTGTTTTATTGCTTTGCTGATAGTCACTTAATATTGCAGAACCGTATTATTTGCATTTATCCTAAAAGTCATCCTATAATTCGATTGACTAAATTATTTATTTACGTTTATTTTGATATTGATATTCACATTTCTTGCTGTCAGCACTCTTATGAAGTTGTTATGAACCTTGTATGTATTGGTTTCTGCCATTGCAATTGCTAATTGTCATTAATGTTGTTGTCTGGACATGCAGTGGGACACCGCTGGCCAAGAACGTTTTAGGACAATTACCAGCAGCTACTACCGTGGTGCACATGGTATCATTGTAAGTGCAGTCTTCCTTTTCCCTTGCCATGGTTGGCTTTTATATGTGATATTAGTTTAATGCAGTGGCTTTTTTTGTAGGTTGTGTATGATGTCACAGACCAAGAGAGCTTTAACAATGTTAAGCAATGGTTGAATGAAATTGACCGTTATGCAAGTGAAAATGTGAACAAGCTTCTAGTTGGAAACAAGTGTGATCTCACGGCTAACAAAGTAGTATCCTATGAGACAGCCAAGGTAATTCTATGCGAGCTTCCTCAGCTGGTTTAATTTTTTCTTGGTGCAAGTTGTTTAGTGTAGACTTCTTGCCACTCTCTTTTGCTTAGGCTTTTGCGGATGAAATTGGAATTCCCTTCATGGAAACAAGTGCCAAGGATGCCACTAACGTAGAGCAAGCTTTCATGGCCATGGCTGCTGAAATTAAAAATAGGTACAGTTTTTGATTGGTGTATTGATCCTTATTTGGCATGATTTGACAGTATTTGAGCAAGCTTTCAAAGCCTTGTTCCTTATAATTGATCTCTTGAGGCTTAACATGTTTCTTTTGCTCAAGTTTTATGGTGTTCTAGTATGTGACCGACCATCCTCATGTGTTTAACATTCGTATGTGCAGGATGGCAAGCCAACCAATGAACAATGCCAGGCCTCCAACAGTGCAGATCCGAGGACAGCCCGTCAACCAGAAGTCTGGTTGCTGCTCTTCTTAGAAGGGGAAAGAAAAGAGTACTGGCGGAGATGATATGTCAATCTTTGTTTTTCCATGGCATGTAAAACTAGTTCTTTATCTTTAATGCTTTGATATAAAAAGAGATAATTGTTCCTCATGATTTGTCCTTTTCTTGTCAGTTGTCAGCACTTTGTTAAAGCCCTTCCAATTCTTTTCAATGTATTTGATTCTGAAAAAAAAACATTTGTACAAATTAGGAATATTGGTGGATAGCAGTATTTGCCTTTGTTATGTTCCCCTGTTGCTTTGTTCCACGTTTATCTGACGGCATACACGCATTGACTTGCCTTTCATATTCTTTTGTTGAAGTTACCATCTTCACCATGGATGTTGTTGGAACCCTTTAACAAACTTCCTATCGGAAGCTGAGGCGGTGTTTGGAACGTGGGATTGAACCCAAAATTTTCATTTTAGTTGTCTTTTTTGAGAAATCAATAAAAGGTATAATAAGTTTCTCAAAATTTCATCAATTTCAACTTAAAATTTCTATTCTATTGTGATTCGAGTATTTAAAAAAAAAAATCTCTAGAATAAATTGTATGGTCAAAATTTGTTAAAAGGTTTCTTCTTGCTTATGCACTTAGAGGGTAGGTGTCATGGTATTTGGTGGAATGATACTTCATACTTGTAATATAAGATTAATGGCCTGTACAAGATTAATGGCGTGTAAATCTTGGATCATAAACAACAAATGAGAATTCACTATATGAACAACAGTAAAAAATGCTTATTTCAAAAATCTAATATGTCCACCCCCAAAAAAAAAAAAAAAAAAAGATAATCCAAATAAAATGGGAGGGTAAAAACAATAAAATATCACATCAATGATAAAGATGAGAATTCACAAGAAAAAGTAAAAAATATAAAACTTTTTAGTTGTATATAATAATAATTTTATATATACATGTCCGTTCCAATATATATATATATATGTATGTATGTATAGATATATGTTTGCTTACATAAACCAAAAAGAAGAAAAATTTGAGAAGCAAAAAGGAATCAGCCACTGTTTTGAAAGATGATGGGTTAGAAAATTTGACTGTCTGGGGCCACGGATTCCACATCCTACAATCATATGGCAGAGCGTAAAACGGCAGACTTTTATTTGCATTTCTTACCAATATTTTAGACTAATGTCGCCAACTGATGTAGACTCGTCAACGGCAACTTTATTTCCATTTATTTCGGACTTCTTTATGCGGTCAAACTTGGACAACAGAGTCTTATATTTTTCCGTTGAGTGAACGATAGGTAGGGAAAAGTATGAATAAGTTGCACTGCGATTTGAAAGTATAAGGAAACTCCCTGGCAGAAAAGGGTGCGAGGATATGCGAGGATTTTCTTCAATATTAAGCAAAAAAATTGGTCAAAACAGAAGACTTTTACCGGTCAATATAGTTTGAGTTGCAGTGAAAAAACTCACTTTGAGCAATAACTCGGGGTGAAACTCGAGTTTTGCCCCAAAAAAAAATTAAAAAAATTACCAGTAGCCATCACAGGAGCAAGTCCCATTCTTGAAATGGTGAAATCTGGTAGTATCTCTAACGATGATTTCTCGCTTCTCTATTGCTGAGATAAACATAGTGGCCCGATGGCAATCCCCACAAACTCTCAAGTTTTTGAAAACTCGGATTGGAATCCCCTCGGGAACTTTCAGGAGCCCGAAAGCAATTGCCAGCTTTTCACTGTGCCACAGCAGAAGCTGCTCCTTTTGCTCCTCTCGTACATCATGCAATGCAAATTCAAGATCTGGTGCATAGCCAGCCAACTTCATTTTCTTGTCCAACTCTTCTAGTTTTTCATGTATTGAGGCTAGTTCTGCGTGAACCCTGTCGCCTGATCTGAACTCATGTACTACATTCTTCACCTCAATCCAACTATACCCAGGTGTCTTAACTACCTTATTTTCTTTCATTGCCCGCCAAACTTTGGAGACACCATCCCATCTGCTTGCAGCAGCATATACATTAGCAAGCTGGACATAGCCAGCTGCGCTCGATGGATCCAGAAGAAGGAGATTCTTGGCAGCATACTCAGCTAGCTCTAAGTTCTTGTGAATCCTACAAGCACCCAAGAGGGTTCCGAAAATCGCAAGATGTGGCTTAAATGGCATTTTCTTTATCAAATCTACAGCTTCAACGAGCCTACCCGCACGGCCAAGGAGGTCAATCATACACGTATAGTGCTCGGGCTTAAGTTCAATCCCATAATCCCCTACCATCGAATCAAAATATTGAATACCAGTATCTACTAATCCTGCATGATTGCAAGCTGATAACACTGCCACAAAAGTAACCCGGTCGGGCTTAGTTCCCCGTTTTCTCATCTCAATAAACAAATCGAGAGCTTCTTGGCCTGCCCCATGCTGAGCATATCCAGTAATCATCGCATTCCAAGTAACAACATCTTTTCTAGGCATCTCAAGAAACAACTTCTTGGCATCCTCCAAATCCCCACATTTGCAGTACATGCTAATCAATGAAGTCCCGGCAGTTGTATTGTAATACAACGGAGATTTATAAATCAGCTGATGTACTTGCTTGCCCATTTGCAGCGCAGATAGGTTGCTACACCCGAGTAGAACACTGCTCAAACTTGATGGATTTGGCTTAACTCCGGATTCAATCATCGTCCGGAAAAGCTTTAAACCTTCCTCTGCACGACAATTTTCGACGTAACCCGCAATCATAGCATTCCACGTCACTATATTTTTGACATGCATACCATGAAACAATTTCTCCGCCGATTCAATCTTCTCAAACTTCATATAACCTGAGATCATTGCAGTCCATGCCACAACACTCTTAACAGGCGCTAAATCAAACATCTCCACAGCGGAGTCCAAATCACCACACTCCGCATATCCTGAAATCATGGCACTCCATGAGACACTGTTCTTCTCCGGCATTGCGAGAAACGATTCCCGCGCTTTGTCCATCTTCCCGCACCGTGCAAAACCCGAAATCATTGTATTCCAAGACGCCGTATCCTTGACGGGAATCTTGTCAAAGAATTCCATGGCAGAAGCAACACCACAATTGTGAATATGACAAACCAACATGGTGTTATAAGAAACAGTATCTGGTTCAGGAATTTTAACAAACATTTCCTGGGCTTCTTTCATTTTACCGGGCTTTTTTGCAAACCCGAATAAAATCGAATTCCAAGTAACCGTTGTCTTAACTACCATTCTGTCAAACACTCCAAGGGCAGAATCTAAATCCCCAGATCGAATAAATCTCGTGATCAGCTTATTTGACGATACGATGTTTCTGAATTCGTGTTGATCACGCGGTGGAGATTTTATCACGTCACTGGAGTGGACTAAGTTGGTTCTTTGAATGGATTCTTTGTTTGGATTGGCATGTCCATTTTGTACCGAGAAAGAGGAGAGGAAAGTCGCTTGGTGTTTGGTTCGCGGGAAAATTTTGAGCAAGGTCAAGGAGGTTTGAATCCTCGAAATCCTCCTAAGATGGTTCATTTAACATGGTTGGGTCAGAGGAGAGAAAAATCTCTCCTATCTAGGATAGAGAGTGTGTGCGCGTTTTGAGTGTGAAACTTATATTTGTCCTTTTTTTTTTTTTTTTTCGGAAATTAAAATGAATTTGTATATAATTCGTTAATTAATGATACTATATCAACCACACACGCACACACATACCACATGCCACTGCGGCTGTGTTTATCACCTGAACATCCCAAATCACTATATGTACACACACACACACACACACACATATAGTTGTATATTTATATCACCACCTTCTTCATTAGTTTTGCATGCAAGTTTCGTAACTCTCTGCTAGGGAGATTGGACTGACTAGTTGATAAACATTCACACGCGCTTGCAAAATAGACAACTAAAAAAAATCTAGGAGTTGGTGACATGGCAATCACATAATAATGATATGATAATTACATGGATTAAAACGATAAATAAAGAGATAAGAACAAAAACATGTATTCTCTCTTTTTAAAAGAGTTAAAGATTTAGTCTTTTTGTTAAATTTTATCATAATAGACAAAGAAGTGATAATGATAATGTGACAATTATGTAGTTTGTCTTATAATAAATAAGGAGATAGCGATGAAAACATGTTTTTTCTCTCTTAAAAGTCAATAGTAAAGTTAAAAAAAGTCAAATTGGGAGGCCAACGTTAGTATAAAGAAGTTAAAAAAGTTAAATTATGCTCAAAATGAAAAGAGTAAATAAAGAACAACAAAAGTATGACATTCAAATTTAGTTCAAATTAAAAAATAAGTTTAAAAGTGTTTACATTACAAAAGAGGTGTTCAAAAGTGGACAGTTTGTGCAAATGCTTTTATGAGTCAAATTAGTGAATTATGTGCAATCACGTGTTAACTTCTATAAAATAATAATAATAATAATGTTTTTATAATTTTGTATTGTTTTGTTATACATTTTTTGAGTGCATGAGCTAAATTGTCTCTTCAGTCCTCAATCCATCCACTTGATCCTGCGACGTGCGAAGTACCTCTTCCATGTGATAATGCGATTACATTCCCACCCACTAAAACTCGCATATTCGGATTTGGATACGACTCTGTCCACGATGACTACAATTTCTTGTTTGTTCTTCTCCCTTCTCATCCAAAACATCATTCATCGTTCTAAATTTGAATTCAAGGCTTATATAGCATTAAGGCCAAAACTTGTGCCACGCTTGACGGCTTCCGTTGCCACTCTGATTACTTTTGGCGCTGCGCCCTCGTTTCACAAAGAATGCCGTAAGTTTCCGATACCGATCATGCATGAAAACACTCTTTATGAGACGAGATTGAGAAGTCGAGACGTGCAATCATGGAGAACCCTTTCTGTGCATAATCATGGGATGTTGACGAGAAATCATTTGAAACGGTCTAATTTCAATCTCCGATCCTCGGATGCTTTTTGGAAGGTAAGTGATCGACTTCGCCTTGTTTTCCACAGGCCATAATATCTTTAGCTTCATTTCTGTACGACCGAAACCAGCCAACCAGCCTGAAAGACTGCGAAATCCACGTACTACATTTCGTTAATCATTCTGGAGAGATTATATGAGCCAAGCGGTGCATAACCACCGTGCTCTCTGTGTGAGGTTGTATCAGCTATCTTGCTTCCATTTTGAGCAAAGGCAAAGAATGCAAAAGGTAATTTTAATGCTGAAATAACTATTCCTGTTAAAGGGTTGCAGATTTTGCCGTGAAAACGGAAGCAAGCAAAACATCAAGACCTAACACAAGTATATACTGAACTTGAATTCGTAGCAAATTTATCCCTTCCAATCTGTGCGTTCTTGAAAGTGGTTTTTTTTTTTTTTTTGGAATGTTTTTATTATGCTTTGGTTGTGAACAAACAAAAAAACAAACAAACGGTAAACGCAAAACACAGCTTTGACGGATCCTCTAGCATTTTAGAGGTAGGCCTTCATGATGCTGCTGCTTCACCCACAACCCTGCTCTGCATGCTTGCTTGCATATTGCAAATTTCTGATTAATCTTAAAAATTCGGTTTTGTATTTTCCTATGTGTTTTCCACATGAGAATGCTTCCCGCATTTTGTATGCTTTCTGTTTAAAAACTTGAAATTAATTCAATTATAACCCCGCTAAAAATGAATTCTAAAATGAAGTTGTATTGTAATATACTAAAAATACCAGAAGTATCCTTGAGCTACTACGTAAAAAATCAAAGGCTAAATAAATAATCCAAAATTTAATGTAAGGACCAACGAGGCCAATATTCATAAGCTTGGAAGGTTGATTGCCATGAAAAAAATTTAAGGACTGACTTTCAAATTCAAGAAATTTAGGGGGTGTTTGTAAAAGAACCGTAGAACATACAAAACTATAAGGGAAAAATAAAAAAAGGGACCAATATGGAAAAAAAAAGGTTGGGGGGGGGGGGGGGGGGGGGGGGGGGTGTGGTTGGGAAAGCTAAAAGAAGAGGCAAAAGGAGAACCAAAAAATAAAAGAGATGGGATCTTGTTTTGGTTGAAACCCCTAACGTACTACGTACAATCAGGAGAAAAAAAATATATTAGAATGAGATATTTAAAACTATATTAAACTTAATGGAAAAGCCAAAATAATGGACCAAAATTTAAAATACAAGTAAATTATTGGAGAAAAGGCGAAAAGAAAAAAAAGGACAAAAAGGAGCGAGGACCGTAAAAGAAAGATACGGGGACAGGACAAGATAATGCCACTACTTATTTACAATTTAGAGGTTCATAAGAAAAATACATGGAGACATATTTTGGAACAATCATTCTAATAGAGGACAAATTAAAAGAAAAAATATGAAACTTCACGGGAAATTTTTTTTTTTCTGCTTGTTTTCTTTTAAAAAAAATGATGGTGGGTTGTTTTTTTTTTGGGGGGGGGGGGGGGGGGGGTGTGGGGTGGTGGGGGTGGTGGTGGTGGTGGTGGACAAAATGCAAAGGACAAAATTTAAAGGAGTGAGAGCAAAAGAAAGAAAAATGGAAAAAAAATATGCAAAGGGGGTTCAAAACGCACTGCTATTTAGATTTCTAAGATATAGAGATGATGGTAGATGTGTTCTTTTGAAGGAAAAATAATAAATAAAATAACTGACCAAAGCAAGCACTAAAATATTAAAAATAACTCAATGTATTCTCAACCTATTCAAATCAAAACTGATTCCATGACTTCTCGGTTCAAGACATAAGATCTAAAATTTACACTCAAAAAAGACAACATTAAAAATAAGTTTTTAACGTTCATAAGACTGGAGAGCCAGCCACACAAAATCATTTTTAAAGGATATCAGCCCCCCTTATGGATTGGAACGCAGTGATGGGAGAAAATGGTAGAAACTCATTTACCACCCAAAGTTGGGAACTGCCCAGGATCTTCAATGGATGGGGCTGCCACGTTGCTACCTGCATAACCTCCGCCATATCCGCCTCTTGAACCACGCCCACGACCTCGACCACGTCCACCAGGGCCATAGTACCTCTCACCATCAGCAGGCTTCAGAAACTCATTGATGCTAAGAGACTACAACCGAACATTGCATTCAATTGTTAGCATTGTGCTATAGATGATAAGACAACATAGAAAATGCTACGGTAAAATCTAATAAGATGAGTTCAACGACCCTGTTCTGAATCATACAAAACACGTGTTGGCTCAGCAACCACATGGACCACATTTACTTAAAAAGTTGAGGAAGGATTTAACAAGGACATTACCCAACCAAGAAAAATTCAGTTCAACTACAAAAGATCTGATACGCGCAACAGTGTGATTATGCAGAAATCAAAGCTCCGACAGTCCGAAAATTTGTCAAAATTATGCAGAAATCAGAACGACAGCAACGTGTTGTTCTTAATTTGTCTATAAAACAAAAAACAGCTGCAAAACAAATAAAACACAGAAGATTGAAGAAACCTTCTTAGCCTTCTCTTCCTTTTCAGCTGCCTCTTTTCGCTTATCCTTTTCAGAACCCTGCAAAGCGAAAGCCCAGTAAACAATAAATAAAACAGATTTGTTGTATGAAATACATTATCCTTCTTAGAGATGGTAAGGTCAGTCTAACCAGCTTGATGAAGATCTCATCATTTGCCTTTTTACTGGAGAGCTGCTGCATGGACTCGAACTCTTTGCAGTCGACCTTCCTTTCCTCAGTAGTTTTAAGGGCAAGCAGAGCCTTTCTCTTCTCTTCAAGAACCTTCTCATATTCTTCTAGAGTCATCTCCTATTAAAACATGCAACAAGGATATTAGCACACAATTAGATGATGATAACGTATAAAGAGACCGCTTATAACATCAGAGCATATACTCCTCAATACATCCAAAATCATCCCACATTCTTAAAATATAAACCTCATATATAATGAAAGGAATAGTGTATGACGGTTTTAAAACTCAATGTCCTAAATTAATAAAAACCTTGTCTTCAGGCTCCTTCTCTTCAGGCTCTTTCTCAGGAATTTCCTTGTTGGCATCCGCAGCTTCTTCCTCTCCAACCTTCTCAGCATCAACATTCTTCTCATTTTCCACAACAGGCTCTTCAACATCCCTAGTTTAGCAAAAATAATTAAATTACACATCAGCATCACATAAAACGAAAATAAGTACCATAATATTAAATTAGTCAAAAAGAGTAAACAAAAATGTGCTTACGGAGCAATCTCATCAGTGGGAGTTCCCCAGTTCCCACGACCAGATCCTTCCCGCTTAATCTCATTTCTGTTTAATATAAAAAAGAACAGTTATCAGAATTAATAAACAATTATCTATTACGATATATAGCCAAGAGTAAGGTTTAAATAGCAGAACAAAATAAGGAAATACTTACCCACGTCCAGTACCACTGCGGCGCTCGTATATCCTCCTAGGACGTTCACCTTCAACAGCCTCCCCATTGCTAAAACCACCACGGCGGCCACCACGGAATGAACCACGAGGACCACCATAGCCACGCCTCTCAGAGGGCTTCCCTGACTCCCCCTCTTCGGATGGCCTGTACCCTCCAGAAAACCCAATGTTGTTCCCAAAGGAATTCTCATGGTTGTTAGAATCCCTATTGAATCCACCTCCACCACGACCACGTCCACCATAGCCACCACGTCCACCACCACGACCTCCTCCACGGCTACCTTCGTTCCTGGCCTCCTTCACTACACAGATAGACACACCAAGATATAAAATCTGAAATGAAAGGTATCCATGCAAATAATATCTTAGAGACGACATCAGACGAGCGACACTTTGTCATCTACAGTTCTTAATTAACATAACTCAAACATTAAACATAAGTAGTACCAGAAAATCTTTCCAATATGAATAAACGAAGCACAATTTTAAACCATATTGAAGGTAATAATTCATCAATCACAATATCTAAAATCTGAATAATGCCTTTCATATTGGGGGCAAAAAAAAAAAACAAGCATACGATATAACAGCACAAACATATATACATTTCCAGAATATAATACTTAATATTCATAAATGAAGGCTTTCCATTCTTTAAGAAAGCAATATACAGGCTCAGATTCGAGGAAAAATCTTAATCCCCAATAAATCGGAACCAAACAACACAAGTCCAACTGATTATGAACATTTAAGAAAAGGTAAGTTCAGATTAAAAAACGAACAAAACTTTCCAAATGTTGCGATTCAAGGGTCAGTTCCAGAACTTACAATATAAACCTCAATGAAGGTATTAAAAAGCTATACGTAAACAAAAGCAAATCCGCAAATTCAATCTTTTCGTCCAATTTTTTCTCAGCAAATGAACAGAGTTCAATCCAATCACAATATGAAGCGAGTCTCACCGGCTTGGGCGGGAGGGAGGGGCTTGGAAGGCAGCTTGGCGGGCTTAGCTGGCTGAGCCACAGCAGCCGCAGCCGCAGCCGGAGCCTGAGGCTTCTTCGGCTGAGCCGGAGGGAGCTTCTGCTGAGCGGCGGCGATGAGGAGGCTGGGGTCCTCGTTGTCATCGTCGCCGAGGAGATCGAAAGGATTCGTGGTCGCCATTTCTCGAGCTCCGAAATGAAAAAAAGCCCCGATTCAGAAACCCTAGAACACCTTGCGTCAAATAGCAACCAGGCGAAAACTCAGTGCTGATTCGAATCCATTAATCGACGGTTCCGAATGGTTAAGGAGAGAGGTTGAAATGTTTGGGAGGGAGGAAAGTGAAGGAAATAGAGAGAGGAAGTGATAGTGAGAGTGAGTGAGAGGAGAGAGAGAGAGAGAACGGGGGTATTGGAAAACCCTAGCCAAAGCGGCAGAGAAATAAGATAGTGGTTAAACCTAATCAAACCCTACCTCGTCCGGGGGGCAGTTTTAAGTTGCGGTCGGGTTCACTTCAACTTTGGTTTATGTTTGTGTTTTTGTCGTGTGGGTAGGGGAGATTCCGCAATATGTACGGCCCATATTTGCTGGCTTTGGCTTCTAAACCCAAAAAATTAAAAAAACAAAAAATAAAAAAATTCAACATTAGTCATCAATATCCTTCAAAAAGACAATTATATACATTAATCAGTGTTTTTCTTGTTTTTTAGTTATAGGTTTTGTTTTCGTTTCACTAGTTTGTTTTTTTTAGTGGTGCTTTGTGTGACCGTAATGTACAGATCTCTCAAATTTGACGAATAGGATTTTTTTTTTTTTTTTTTTTTGTGATTGTTGATGCTGCTCGAAAAATAGTAAAGATCATTTTGAGGAGCTATTTTAAGATCCAAATTTGGATTGGATCCATTTTATAAAAATAAAAGTTCTTAGTGGATTTACGTTCTCTATTACAAGAAAATTGAAATCGTATATGTATACATATAAAATAGTAATTGGATGAATGAACAATTGATACTCGAACTATACCTGTTGAAAATTGGATTTTGTTAAAAAGTTGTTAGGAATGCGAGTCTCACATTGATCAGGCAACATGACATTATAGAGTTTAAAAGTGATTGTACTTTTGGGTTTAGATAAGATAATATTCTCTTAAGGTTCTCTTACTCACAAAGAGTGCAAATCACTAACCTAGTGAATTGGGAGCCCTATGTGTGCCCTCCTACAATGTAGGATGACGTGGATGATACACATCAATAGTTGTAACCTAAATATACATCTGCATTAGTACATGATTAATGGGCATATAAATGGTTATCAATTCTTTAATAGCCTATGTAAGGATGCATCCGTAGCAAGTTTAAAAACACCAATTCAGAATTTCCCTTTTGTTTTTTATTGTGTTCTTACTTATTATTTGTTTAAAGTTTTTAGTTGTTTTGATGATAAAAAGAAGATATAGGTTTAAGTTTGCCGAAAGTGGTATTCAATTGTGTTTAAATTATTGTTATCGTATTGTGTTCTTTGGCATTCCTATTTTAAAGTTTTTAGGTGTTATGGTGATAAAGGGAAGATATAGGTTCAAGTTTATCAGAAGCAGTATTCAATTATATTTAGATTGCCTTTGTCGCTATATCTTGAAACACAAACATCTATAAAATCCCCAAATACTTACCAAAAGAAAAGAATATGTTTTCAGAAAAACATGAGTTTCACGTGTCTTAACGTTCATATTCTTTGTACAAGTTTTTAATTTGAGTTAAAGTTGAATTTTAGTTGTAATAGTTTTAATTTTTATATCTTTATAATATTTTATTTATTTATATTGAACTTGTTCATTTCTTTTTGAGCTTTATATTTTTTAGCGATGTTTTATTGAAAAGTCACGTGCTTGCTCAAATATTGATAAATCTATTTAGATATATGTTTTTATAACTCAATAAGATGTATGTGTTATTCTCTTTAAGCGTGATTCGAGTTTACTGGTAGAACTGATTATATATCTTAATTGTAATTTCCTTAGTTTGAGATCATATAAGTCATTGATATTGTTTTTTTTTCTTTCTTGATTTAGATTGTATCTTCACTTTTTTTTTTCAAATTTTAAAAAAAGTTCAAATATCTTGAATTTGTTATTTTGACTAATTATGAGACTTACGAGTATTGTTACCTTAGAAAAAAAAATTATAGGTAATGATTTATTTTTCCTTTGAAATTTGTTGTATTGATGAAGTAAAAAAAAAAAAAGAAATACATATTTGTATAAGAAAATTTTGAAAGTACTATATATTATTTTCCGAAATTAAAAATGTTCACATTTAATATAGTTAGACTCTCCTATGTTTTAATTTCAAAATAAAAAACCTTACCATCACGAGAGAAAATATATATTTGAATTAATGAATTTTCTTATATATAATTTTGAATTTTTTACAGTGCTAAATTTTTAAGCTCATTTTGTTTTTCAACTTTTAAAATGAAGGAAAAAAAATAACTTGGTTTTATTTATATATTTAACTTCGGTGATAATTTAGTAAGACCCAAAACTTCATGATCCATTTGGGGGATTTTTGAAAATATGATTTTAGAAATTGGAGATGGAATTTTGAAATTAAAAAGGACGTAAATTTTAAAATTTTAAAAAAAATCGGTGTCTTCAGAAACCAAACACGCCCCCCCCCCCCCCCCCCCCCCCCCCCCCGGCGGTCATATTCGTACATTGGCTGAACCAGTCCAGCATGGCACTCATTTCATGGCTGCTGGGTTGTCAAGATTACTTAGCCCATTTTTTATCATAGATTGGGCCAAGAAATTTTCCATGGACTGGGCTAACCTCTGCCTCAGCATTTGTCCTCCGTTGACTAGTTTCTCCAAACAAATTAAGGAATTTGCTTCCATAAGTGACTTTGTTTGTATTTGTATTATATTTAAATATATTATAATTTTCATTCAAATATAAAAATATTTTATTTAAATATAAATTATATCATATTTTATAGGGGTGAACAAAAACCTTGATCATCCAATAAATCCATTCAATCTACCTAATCCGATTTTAATTAGGTGGGTTGATTTATTATATTTAATTGATTGTGTGGGTTAAAAATTTTTCAAAAACCTACTTAACCCACCCAATATTCACTCACTTACTATTTTTTCTTTTTTACTAAATGATGTTTACCTCTAAATGTTATTTAGATTATTTAAATATATAAAATGCATTATTTGATATTCAATACGGATGTAATTTTTGGTAATTTTGTAAAAAATACCACTAATTATTTTAGTATTCTTGTATCTTTTGATGATTTTTATAACTTATATTTATTTTACATTTGAATATTAATGAGATTATATTAGAAATTTTTTTATGTGTACAAAGTTTGTGATAGAATTTATTTTAAAAATTATGTCATGAGTTTAATTTCTTTTTTTCCCATTAAATTTTTTATTTATAATTGGATGTTTAGTATCATTTATTATTTTTTATTAATAAAATACATAACCCACCCAACCCACCTAACCCAACCCGATATTAATTGGGTGAGTTGATTTTTTACATCGGGTTGATTGGGTGGGTAAAAAAAATTCACAAATGAATATTGGGTGGGTTGAAAATTCACAAAAACCCACCCAACCTACCTGATGTTTACTTATTATTTTAAATTAAATATATTTATTATTTATTATTTTAATTTCTCTATTATTTTTATTAATCACATCACATATTTTCTTTTTCTATCTTTTTTTCTTTCTACGTTTACCTATCACATTTCATATTTATTATTAAAATACAATTCAAATATCTTTCACTTAAATACGCATAGCATTCAAATGTAAAGCAAATACTTTTTCTTCAAATGTAAATTACATTTAATGCATTGCATTCAAACGTAATATAAACGCAATACGTTTACCAAATAGAGCCTTACTTTCTCATTTTTAGAACTATTGACACCACACAATGGGAAATGGGAAACAATACTAAAAAAAACCAGTAATGTAGAACGCCACTTATTAGTAAAAGATATGCGTCATGTCACAAGAGTGAGAGACGAAAATCACTTTCTATTAATAATGATGTTTAATTGTAGTATCATTAATCATTTTTTCTTTAGGGATTGCTTTGTTGTTGTGATTTTTTAAAGATTTTTTTTATCTATAAAAAAAAAATTGATACAGTTTGACTCTTAAACTCAAGTATTAATACTTCTAGAATCAATTTACTTCTGCACTTAAAACCATAATTTTTTTAGCTTCTGATCACAGTTGTGAAAAGAAGTTGTATTATTGCCAATCACTTCTATAAATCTTTTTGGGACAAATGGTTAATAGTTGTATTATTCCTTTATCTTCACTTTAATTATGAACCTTCAGTTATTGGTCATTTTCACTTATTCCCATTCCATCAATAAGTCGAAAGCCAACCAATGCATAGAGGTTCCGATTCGAGCAAGAACCCGACAAGGGAGGCGAGAACATCTTGACTTCACTTTCTTAGTTCGATTGGAATACGGACAAGGTTGAGCAAATTTTGATCAGTTATTTTTTGAACTTCGTTGTTTTATCTACGTTTTAAACGTTATCATTTCAAGATGAACTATTTTACTCCCACTCACGTTCCCACTTTACAAAAAGTTGATGAGATGTGAATTCAGCGTCGCTTTGTTTGCTGATATTGCTGAGTTCAAAAGGCAACTTAACAAGTATATGCTGTCTTCCACTTAACATATTATTAAGTTGTACCAAAATAACAAAATGAATTATATGATCACTTATAATTTATTTGGATTACACGATTTATTGTATATTATATTTTAATATAAAGTAATATATACTTAGATATATTATATATTCCATTCCAATAATGCAACTTCATTTCAACAATATACTTGTTTATTTTATCATTTATCCATATATTTTTTTTCTGTATATTTTTATCCATCATATCATATATACTCCTCACAAATATACATTAAGAATGACTATATATTTAAAATGTACATAATTTAAACACATATTATATTTGAATATAATTTTAAAAAATATATATTTCGTATATTACATGTAAATAAGATACTAAATGCTTACGTGATCCAATCGAATCATTGGATTAATTTTCTCCATATTTGACATGCATGGAACGGCAAGGGGCACACAATTTAATTGGTCATGATGAGCTTTCGTATACTATAAAGGAATGTTTACCGACGCCAAAATTGGCAAAGGCGGCCGATAATCTATTACAAAAAAGGCAAGAGTTGACGAATAAATTATTTGCTTGACTGTCACCGACAATTAAAAATTAATGTGGATACTATCGTACCCGTGGCTGCTGATCATGGCCTTATGAACCGGAAATTCATGGCATAAGACGAAAGTCTAGTTAGAACATATTTATTTTAGTGGAATCAACCCAATACTTAGCATTTAATTGTACTTTCATATTTATAAGCAACTTGCAATTTCTATATGGTCTTTTTCAGTAACCCAAATGAACCATCTTACTTAAAGGACATAAAATACTACTTGCCCTAGCTTACCAAAAAATCAGACTCGTGGGTGAGATAAGATTAACTAATACTAGCCCCAAAATAATTAGATCCCCAATCAACAAGGTTACCGCTGCTTCTAGAAATATTAGTAGATTTTCCCCCTAGAAAAAGATGGACTCTATCATTACATTTTACATTGCATTTGCACAAATCTATATATCCCGACTATTATAATGAGGTTGATTCAAACTCAAAACTAACTTATAAAAAAAAAAAATCAATCTTACCATCTGTTATGACAATATGCGAGAATAGGCAACAAGAAATAAAAAATAAGAATACACAAATTTACTTGAAAAACGCTAGACAGGAAAAAATATGGACAGAGGAAAAAAAATTTATTAATTTAAAATTTTAAAAATTAGTACAAAAGGAGAGAATAATGTATGCGGCTCAAAAAACTAAAAAAAAAAAAAAAAGACTGACACCTTAAATTATATCAAATATATGTAGTGCAAAAATAAAGAAGGTCAATAGTGGACTCCAGGATCTGGCTTATTGACCCAATCCCTCCGCTACCACTACGGAGTCCTAAAAAATTTTCATATTAAGCTCCATTGCAGGCTCTTTGAACTAGGCCAAAATAGAATTCGGATTATATACTCTAACATCATCCTATTTTAATTCCCCAGTAATAGAAATAAGACATGATTAACATATAAAGCAATATTAGAAAACATCAATAATATTAAACACCATTCACTAATAAAGGGTGAGTCTCACAACATGAGATTTACTAGTGAGACCCATCTCTCTATTAGTGTGATGTTAAATATCGCTTTAATATATTTTTCCAATATATATAATCTAATAGAATAGAGAATATATTCAAATATATTTCTTTTTGTTATATTACAAATAATTATTTATTTTTAGTTATTGAAGAAAATTTTTTTAATTAGAAACTAAGTTTGGCATCACAATAATAGAGATGGTAAAACTCATCTTAAAAACTAACTCAAGAAGATAAGGTGTCTAATCCACATATAAATACGACAACAATTCTGTAAATTAACAATGTGGGATACAATCACAATCTTTGTAACTCCTATCACGTCATGCACAGATATATCAAGCATTGCTTACAAAGTTTGGCTTTATATCATGTTAAATAAATTCGGATAGAACTCATCTCAAAAACTAGTTCAAAGAGAAAATATGTCCTATCTACGTGAAAACACCGTTAATGATGATGTGAGACAAGTTTACTATCTATTACAATGACCAATAATGATATCTCTCATTGTCTGCATCCCTCCAATCCAGTGATATTATCATTATTTATTAGTTTTCATTGATAATATCTTTTTTTTTTTAATTTCTTGCTTGTGCAAGTGCAATCACTTGAAAGGTGATTACTGGAATTCTTCCAACAAATCACAAATAATAAAATCAAGAAAAGCCAGCTAGCTAGCTCGTTTGGAAGGTCAAATCTTTGTTACACAATAGAGAAAACATGTTCGGGTCAATTCAAAATATCAAATAGTGGCATAACAAAAGATTATTTTTTAATTACAATATGGACTTCGTCCAATATCATACAAGTAGGCAAGTGTGTGCCCATAAATTTTTACACCTTAATTTGTTCAGACTGCTCTGCGGCCACTGGATTGCCGCAGTTCATAATTGATGTAGAATTATAGATAACTAGCTTTCTTTCTTTGACAGCAATTCCAAGCTTTATTTGGAAACACTTCGCATTACATTAAAGTGCATATTAATTGGCAATAATTCAATTGGACCACAAAGAAAAATTATATCATTTGAATAAATATTTAAATGCTAATATTTAGCAATAAAAAATTGAACAAAAATATTTGAATTTTTGTTTGGATAGTTGTTGAAAATTGTCATTTGAACTGTAAGAAATTGATTTTAAGATGGAGTTTATTTTCCTTTGAGCCTAATTTTAAATTGAGCAATCTAAATGAAACATTTGAGTTGTCCAAGCCCCAAACACACATTTACATAGACCATTTAGATGGAATATGTCACATTTCACAAAATGATTCAAGCCCCAATTTTAAATTTAGCAATCTAAATGAAACATTTGAGTTGTCCAAGCCCCAAACACACATTTACATAGACCATTTAGATGGAATATGTCACATTTCACAAAATGATTCAATCAAACACTATTTAAGAGCTCTTGGCTCTTTTAAGATAATAATAATAATAATAATAATAAAGAATTAAGATAAAATTAAGGATAAATATAATAAAGATAAAGATAAAGATAAAGATAAAAATTTGTAAAATCCATATTGATATATTCAAATGAAATCTAAATACACCACAAAAAGTGAAATTTATACACCTTTTGGACGAATTATACTTCATCTCTATACAAATGTTGTGTAACTTATTGTGTCAAGATGGACTAGGCAAGCAACTATGAAAGGGCATGCCCTCTCGTTTAAGGTTCAGACTCAAGGACTTTGCCTTGCTTATATACAATTTCTTAACATTAGATCCCTGGTCTTGTAGCAATCTCACTAAGCTCCGCTTAGCGTTCGATCTAAACGGACAATTAGACGCCAAAAACCCATCCACTAAGTGCAAGTATGCCTCCAAATCATGGCAACACGCCATATCTGCGTTAGGCTTAAGATAGGGTGACATTTTTGTGTCGACCCTAAGTTCTGTCCCAACGTGTGAGTATGCCAAGGGCATGTTTTCTTCTAGCATTTCAAGCACTCCCCCAACTTTCGTGTTCCTTAGCTTCTCGTCCAATCCTTCACACAAAAATGTACCGGGTACCCTAGTGATCACATCTTGGGAGTTCACAATCCTTAGGACCTTAACATTTTTTGCATTGATCCTATCTGCGAAGCCTCGGTTTCCAACACGAGGCCCGCCGAAGGAGAAGACGGCCACCGGTGGCACATCTTTGGCACATGTGCTTAGGTCATCGCCTACTAGTAATGCCAAGGCCGCTCCTAAGCTGTGCCCTGTCACGGTAATGCTCAACGTCTCACCTTTGTATAATTCCATCAGTCTCTTGACCTCTTCCACCACTGACTCGGCAAGGCTCTGCACGTGAGCTCCACGTGTTTTGTAAAGACTCAAAAACCCGCACTCCACCTTGGGCTGTCCGTGGGTCGGGTAGTCCGGTTCTGTCGAGTCTTGATCTTGTTTATCCATTTCGATGAGCTGGGCCCGCACATTCTCGGCCCACTCAAGACACGTGGCGGTACCTCGCAGCGCGATGACGATGTCCCTCCTTCCCATCCGTTGGATCTCCCTCTTGTCGTCGCACACAGCGACGTACCCGATCCAGCTTGATCTCTGGGTCATCCACCCGAGATCCGGAGCGACGTCATCGACCCACTTTGGCAGGCCAACTGACGAAGTCGCGTAGAGACTCTTGGTCACCTTATACGACCGATCCGGCAACGCCACGTGGCCGGGCATAGGCGGCTCATCCGCCGGCGTGGCGGGGTTCGAGTGAAAGTACCGGTACGCCGCCTGGACGAACTCGCCGTAGCGGACCACCTCCCGCCGGAGATTCTCGTCGAGCGGGTCGAGCATCCCGAGCCAGTCGTTGAAGCCGTGATAGTCTCTCCATCGACGGCCCAGATTGTTCCTCGGCGAGTACTCGTCGGTCTTGCTCAGGAGCTGTTGGAGGCGGTTCAGGTGTCGCGGCGACATTTCCTCGTTGGCCCTCATCTCCGGCCATATCCGGGCCAAATTCAGCCCGTCGATCAAGCTCCTCCCCTTCTTCTCGACCGGTTTATTCTCAGAGGCGTTTTGTAGAACGATTGGTGGATCTAATGCTTTGTCCGGTAAAGGCGGCTTTTGCAGGAGCTTCTCGAGGTTTGCGAGATGTACCCGAGTCTGAGACTGCAAAGAAGAAGATGTTGATCTCTTCAGAGGGTTCAGCGGAGACATTTGGGACTTGAAGCTAGCACGTCTCGTGTGAAACTGGTTCAGGTTTAGCGCGGGAAGAGTAGAACCGATCTGCATCATGATGAAGAAGAAGAAGAAGAAGAAAGCTCTTTTCTTTGTATGTTAGAGAGAGAAAGAGCGGGGAGGGATAGAGAGAGAGAGAGAGGTGTGAATGTTTACAGAGAAGAGAGAATTAGATTAAGATTTGTTCGGTGAAGCCAAATAAGATTGGCCGGATCAAACCTGAGAATATATAGAGCATGGATTTCGTAAATACCCCTGGATTCTTTCATAATTACAAGGAGATATAAGTTATGCGGCTTTGAATGGAGGGTACTTTAGTCATTCTGTGATGATTGACCTTTTCTCTTTATTATTGTAAGAGTGTGTGTGTACGTGGAACGTGTAATCGCGTTTTTCATAACCAAAGACAAAGACCGTTCTTGTCGAGTCCGTCGTTCTTCCTTCTTACATGTCTGCGACGAGCATGAGCCTCTATTTTTAGATATTTTCACAGTGTCCTTGATTAACAAAATCAGTCGTTCTCTTTCTAAATTACCAATTGAATTGAACTGAAATATCCCTTTGACAATTTAAACCGTTTGACTACATTGACTATTATGCCCCTGACATTCCTCCACGGATTGGTTAATTTGGAATAGGGATAAACATCGGTAGATTGGATGGGTTTTTGTGAATTTTTAACCCACCCAATAAATATTGAGTGGGTTAAAAATTTTTTTTACCCACCCAATTAATATTAGATTGGGTTGGGTGGGTTGGATGGATTATATATTTTATTAATAAAAATAATAAATGATACTAAACATGTAACAACAAATGAAAAATTTAATGGGAAAAAAATTTAAACTTATGACATAGTTTTTAAAATAAATTTTATCATAGACTTTGCACAAATAAAAAAAATTTCTAATATAATCTCATTAATAATCAAATGTAAAATAAAAATAAGTTATAAGAATCACCAAAAAATACAAGAATACTAAAGTAATTAGTGGCATTTTTTACAAATTTACCAAAAATTATATCCATATTGAATATCAAGTAATGTATTTTATACATTTAAATAATCTAAACAACACTTAAGGGTAAACATCATTTAATAAAAAAGAAAAAATAGTAAGTGAGTGAATATTGGGTGGGTTTTTGAAATTTTTTTCAACCCACCCAATATTTATTGGGTGGGTTGAAAATTTTTTTTACCCATCCAATCAACTAAATATAACAAATCAACCCACCCAATTAAGATCGGGTTGGATATATTAGGTGGGTTCATTGGGTGACCGGGTTTTTTGTTCACCCCTAATTTGGAATTTGCTTAATTTGTTCTTATCAATTAAAAAAATAAATTATTATATGATTTCAGATATAATCTAATAATAATTTCACACGTAATTTTGACAAAAGACATAGAGTTTAAATCCTTCACCTCTTAAATTTAAAAATAATAATAATAGTTAATGGAATTTCATCCTCATTTCACTCGTATATAATAAAGACTCATTAGCTAATCAATAGTATGGAAAGAATCTTATTCAATCATACAGAGAGTTCCACCACCAGAAACTCAACACCGCTCAAATTTATTATCTGAAAAGGAATTTTGATAAGGGATTGTAGAGTATTGGACCTTGATCATATTTGATGAATAAAAGAATGAAAGACCGTATTATTGCAGTCCCAATCAATTAGCAGTAATTGGAAATGCGTGGTGATGATATGTTAGTTGCAAGAAGTTCATTTGACTCCCCATGCGTTCAACTTAGGTTTGCATGCCCGTCTCTTTTAAGGGGATAACAAGATTACAGTTTGATACTCGATCTATCTTGATAATGTTGTGGGCCCGTCAAATAAAAGGGCTTGTTGTTTGCCAGTTTGCTTGAAGTTGTGACACGTGAATTCTTAAATTTAATTACACTCTATTTCATTTGTTGCACTTGTTGATTGTCTCTGCAGAGGGCGTAGAGACACCACTAATACCGTTTTGTTTAGAAAGTAGAGCGTAGTAAAAAAAAAAAAAAAAACACAAAAAGAAACGCTTTATGTTTAGTCTAGTTCATTCATATGTTTGTTTTTTTTGACTAATTTTCCGTCGAATAAAACAGTACCATATACAGCTTTGTACGGATCAGCAAAAGCCTCCGTATTTATGGTTATGTTATATTATGTGTTTGAGGGTGGGTTATTTTTCCTCATACCGACGTCATTAGGAAGGGCTTTAACAGAAAAGGAAAATAAAGAAACGTATCATTTTAAGAAGGAAAAATTTCCAAATAAAAATGTCATTGGAAATGTATGAAATATGGGACGTAATTCTCAGTTTGGGTTAAACAATAACGATAAGTACCTGTCAATACCTTATTCATTGCTCAAAGTTAACATATTTATATTGGTTTACAATTGAGAAGGAGTCGGTAAATAATATTTAAACTCCATATTTTATAATAACACTAAATATAAATTTAAAATTACTAAGCTGCGTCTACAACCATAATAGTTTATATATTCGTTATTCATGAAGCTCCGATGATTTATGGAAAATGTTTTATGTGTTTTTATGTTTAATTATCTCCTGCAATTCCTTTTTTTTTTTTTTTAAGGGATAACAGTCCATTTTTGTTTTGACATCTTCTTGTCAATTGCGGTCATGGCAAATATACGTGCAAATGTGACCATTTTTTTTGTTGAAAATTCTATAACATATTTTCAGCTGATAAAAAGTATACGTATACCTTGAATTCCTTTTTTGTTTCTCGCTTCGTCATTTGTTGTCTGACGTGATAATGAAACGTTATTTTTTTTGAACGGGTTATAACATTATCAACATTTCTGCAAAATTTGATGGGGATTGGTTGTAGTAATCAGCTACGTATATATTATTTTTCTTTTGAGAATACATATATATAAACAAATATGCTTTGTGGATATATTACGAAACTAAAGCTTGAATTTTTGAATTGATAGTTTCAACAGCAAATTGGTTTAAAATATTCAAGTCAAGCGGTTATATATATGTATAAATAATCTGAGGTCAAGTCCTGTTTATTGAGGTCCAATTATACGACAATTCTAGACAGCTAGTTATGTATAAATTCAATCATGTAAAATGTCCATACTATAGCATTTTTCGTTGAAGAAAGATAGTCAACCATACGTAATAATTTAATTAATATTATATCCACTAATAAAGTCATGATTTAAGATTATTGTATAAAGATGGATTAGATCAACACTTTTTCGGAGTATAATATTTTGAGAAAAAAAAAAAAGGTTATAAGGATTTAATTGCATAATTTTTCCAGATAATTTTGCGGAGGAATGATATCCTGGGGCGGTATAGAGATCCTTCACAAAATGATTGTCTATGTAATCCTGTTTATTAAGGTGATTAGGCTGACACGAATCCACGACTTTGTCGAGAACTTAGTGAGAAATCTTACAACCCCATGGTGGCAATGTATTTGTTTGTATAAATTGTGTGTAACGAATCAAAATGATCTGCTCCTCTATGGGTTTGCTATTTATCCACTCTCACCCCACTATACATACCACTAGTTTCTATTGCCAAACTAATTAATCACTACCATAATTCACTTTTATGAAGTGGGAGAACAATTGAGGAGATATAGCACTAATGGCATTATAACAAGTTGGAAATTCTCTAATTATTATCTTATTTTAGAAAATATACAATAAAGTTACAATTAATTAATCTAATGTCAATTTATCTAAGCAGTTGTCAACAAGCTGATCATCTCGTTCACTTTCTTCTTTTCCCTTTTGTGTACCTCCAAGTATTAACTAACATTACTTTAGCATAATTTTTTAATATGAATAAACGGACTAATTAATTAATTAATCAAGAGATGGAAAATAGAGTTTGAAAGCTTAATTTAATATTAGGCACTAGTTTCGTACCGTGTCCAGTTACGAGTAGAGGATCTTTCATTAGCAGCTTTCAGCTGGTTTTGATCAGCAAAATTGATGGGGGTAACATTTCAAACATGAATCTCGTTTAATTTGTTGCCCATATAGTTGACTTTTTTATACAATAAAGGGCTCTTTTTTTTTCACCTTTTTTTTGTCCTGTTGGAAACCGATCCCTTTCCAACTTTTGATCATGACAAGAACAAAAATACATATGTATAACACATCTTATAAATAAATATATAAACACATGATTAATTGTCACTCCTTTTTTTTTCTACTGTATTTTATGGTAAATGATGGGGAAAGTAGGGCATAGCAATTGAGCAAAGGAGGCGAATAATCTCACAAGGAGATGTGATTAGCAAATTATTAAAAATAAAAACGCATAACAAGTTAATATGAATATTAAACTTGTTCCCTGGCTAATTATTAATAAAAAGAGAATAATGGGAAAGTGGGACATATTTTGCTAATGGCGTGTAATTATGTCCACAATTTTACCTCTGTCACTATCTTTCTTTTCTTCTTTTAAAAAGTTAGATGGAGCTTTAGTAAGGTCTAACTTTCTCTGTTATTCTCCACAGCACTGAAACCGTCACTTTTTATCACTATCAAAGTATATAACAATAAATAAACGTGGAAAAAATTAAAAAAAAATCCTGTAATTAGTTAATTTGATCACTAAGATAAGGAAAACAATTTCATCTCTATCAAACTATATACAACGAGATAAATAAACGTGGAGAAAATTAATGTATATGATGATCCTTTATAATTTTTACATAATGTTTTAAAAAAATTGATATATTTTAATGTCATCAACGTAATTAGTTGGGATAAAAACAAAATACGTTGGATGAACTCTCACTTTTTTGATGTCGAAATAATACCTACGACAAATCAACCACTAAAAAAGACAAATAAATAATGGGACCAAATTAGGAGACATACAATTGCATTATTTAACGCAAGATCATCACGCCCTAATTTCATTGTGCATTATATATTTCATCTCTTATACTTATCAGAAAACAATTTAAACCCACTTGATTAATATATATAATCCCTATTATATATATATGTATGTATGTATGTATGTATATCTGCTTTGCTCATGTGCGGTAGTTTAGCAGCGTGCCGTGTGACGCTAGTGGGGGTAGATTTAATTGCACATTAATCGTGCAGTAGTGCTAGTATAATTTGTTTCAAGAACCGTGCATATGTATGTGTGTGATTATTATGTAATATAATTATATACGACATAAGACATTTGTCTAACAACACGTTAATTTTCGTAGCTGGTAGTTAGAAAACTACAATACACACAATATAAATATATATATATATCCTTAAGTCGTGTTTATCCTGTGTTGAAAAATCAACAGGAATATTTCTCTCTCTTCTCCATTTTTTCCCCAACATATAGTAATGAATAAAATTTAAAAAGGCAAAGCTACACTGCAAAAATGTATGCATAAATATTTGTATGGACAACCGACTGACCGACAAGGCCCTACAAATTAATTTCAGGAAAAAAAAAAAAGTTAAAAAAAGAAAAAAAAAATCTGGTGGTTCTCCTTTCGGCTTCCCTTTATTTTGGAACTCGGAAAAAGAGACTTTCACGCGCAGCCGAAAGGGGGAGGAAAGTTTAGATAGTGCTTCTTCTAAAGCGACTAATCCTAAAGAAAATAAAACAAACAAACAAAAAAAAAAAAATATGGAGAAGAAGAAAAAAAGAGGGCATGCTCGTGCATGAAACGGATAACCGTGTAGAAGAAAATAATAAATTATGAAAAAGACAAAACATTTTCGTGATACAACAAGAATTGAAAGGTATGTGGAACTCCCAACCACCACCAGGGCCTTGAGAAATGGCATTCTACACCTGTCGGTCCATGTATAAATGCGAAACTACAGAGTAAGTGCCCCCTCCAATCACTCGTCAACGAAACTACTACTCGATCCAACCCCGTATAAAAGCAAATATAGGACTCGTACGGTTTAATGATTAAATTTGAAATAAAATAAAATATTTATATTTAAATTAGTTAATTTAATTATAATTTTTATTAATTTAAAAAAAATAAATTAAATTAAAAAATTTAAATTCGGACTAATCATCTAAATAAGACCATAATACCGATATCTTTATAAGTATTATATATATAAGTAGCGTTATCATTTTCTTTTTTAAGTTATCGATCACGGATATAACATGGTCAGATATTAAATACTAGGATATGACTCAGGAGTCGACCAATTGAAATACAATATGTTTAGACTTTTATTTTAAGGAGTTTCCAACATACGAGTTGGCGATCAATTTTTCAAAATCTAAGCTACAAAAACAGCCTCACAAGTTCAAGAATATTCCTATAAGTGAAATAGCTGTGCCTCCTTCGGAAAGAATATTAATTGCACTAATAAAAAAATTAATGACATGAACTGCACTTGTAGTCTTTTGATGAATATAATTAATTTAACTCGCAGATTAAATTTTCAACGGCGCAACTTGTTAATGTTCATGTTAAAGTAGTATATCATATAACAGCAAAATGGTCAAACTTAGCTCCCATATTTAAAACCTATCCAACGGTAAAAAATTACTTGCTCTATGATAAGTTAAAGGATAATTTTTACTAAGAATTTTATGTAATTATATTTTTTCTTTTTCACCCCATCCTTTTCTTTTACTAGTTTTTAATTTATAGCTTTATTTTTTTTTTCTCTTCTTGTACTAAATTTGTGCTAGAGTTAATTCGCTTTTAAAAAGTTAGAGTCCTAAAAATTAAAAGTTTATGCAGGAGTATAGTTGATATTTTTATTTATTTGAAGTTCTAAAGTGTAAAATATTCAAAACTTTTAGGATATATATATATTTTTTTTTCACAGGGGCCAGGGCATATGAGGAGCCCAATAAGGGAGTTTTCCCTCTGATTATCGCCCTTTTGTTTTATTTAATTTTTTATATTAATGACACTATTTTATTCACTAAATAATAATTTTTGTATGCATATAATTTCTTTTAACGTATGTTCTTTTATGTCCCAAAAGTGAAAAATAAATCATCTAGCTACTTAAAAAAAGAAATGCGATCTAGCGCTATCAAATCATGAGAACAAGTCCTAATCAATGAGTTTATGCTAAATTACTTTATATATAGTGGGAATCTTGTACTTTTTTTTTTGTAAATGGAATCTTGCACCTTTTACACTAAGTAGGTAAGTCATAACCCGAATATATCTATATCAATATCTATAAATTTATATGTAGGAGATAAATAATTTTAAAGTTCAATTAATAGAGTTGACGCGAGTTGTTAAAAGTCCTCGTACTATATGATACTTTTTTTTTTTTTAATTATTGTATTGATTGACGAATTATATTGACACCTTTTGAATGATCAGATTGATGACTTGATTTCAACTAATGTTGTTAAAATCGAATAGATGATCACCAAATACCATCCAACCATATATCCAACATAATTAAGGCATCCATTGTATGAGTTTCACGTGGATCCTATATACTGTAGTACGTAGTAGTAATATATATAAAAAAACACACATATATAGAAATGTGTCGTGGGTGATACCGCATATCATGTGATTCTTATAATTTTCTACTCAAAAACTTATAAAAACTAATTAATTTATATCTAATTTTTTGTTTAGAGTGTTGTCACATATACTATTTAAATATAGGTGTTAAAGAATAATTAATATCACTGAAAAATATAATATTTAAGTTACTTTATTAATATAATATAATATAAACTGCGTTATAAGTGACGTACGAGAGAGACGTCGATTGTCAAATAGTAGCCCGAACCAATGTTGGTGCATCTCGACCAAACTTATCTTGTTTTTGAATACACGGCTCAGGACAAGACGCTGGCTTTAATAGTATTTATATTTCGGGTCGCAACTATTTGCATGCAATCTGCATAGACTTTCAAAAGTTATATTTTTGATTTCAGGGTAATTTCTCTTTGGAGGCTATATACGACATATGCAATGACGTCTTTGCTGAGATCAGTCTATCGGTTGTTTCTTGCGTGAAGACTATTGTGTTTACGTACACATTGCATAGCTGACTCCTACTTTTTATTAAAAATTGACCTGGCCGGTGATGGTCTTTTGGATCTGGTCTATGCCCAAAAAGCAAAAAAAAAAGAGAGAATGAAAACGACCAAGGAAGTAAAAATGTTAAGAGACAGAGCAAGGATTTTATTTCAATAGATCAGACGAATAATTTTTATTTTTATTTTTCACCATTGTTATTATTTCTTAATATTTGTCATAATCATTACAATTAAATTTTATTAAACTATTAATAAATAATACGAGATAATATTTTATAATGTGATTGTAGATATAACTTGATTATAATTTATCACTTGATTTTATCATGAGATAAAAAGTAAGGATCATCTATTATTAAATTCAATATATATATATATATAACAATCAAGGCTTTCTATTAAAATGCACAGAAAGAAATTGGATAATAAAAAAGAAATAAAATAATGGCTAAGATTATTTAGCCAAAAAAACAGTGGCAAACTAGGAGATTAATAGAACTAGTTAAATGACTTAAATATTAGAGGGATAGATTCAAGCTAAAAATTACGACGGATCTTAATTGAGGAAAAAGTATTGGGGGCACGCTTAAAAATAAGTAAATTTATGGGTTGAAATTATAAATTTAAAAAAATGAATGGGGTCACTTCTTGCACTACTCCCCACTTAGCTTTATCCATGCTAGATACTCTAATTTTTATCTATTGATATGATAATGAGTTATTATATTTTTACTTATAGGTAAAATTTCTTATTATTAATTGACCTGACCATCTCTTAAAGGCCAATCAACTAAAAAATAATAATTCATACATTATGTTAAATGATATGAGAAATTAGAGTTTGAATTGATGTCGATAACATTGGTCACAATCTAAAGTTGGAATCAGCAAGCGTTTCTTCCACCAATTGCATCTTTTTATACCACATACTGATCTCATTTAAAAAATAAAAGTCTTTATTTATTTGGTCAGTCTTTATTCCATTTATAGGGTTACTTTGTATGCAATGCCATACCTTTCTGTAGTCAATATAGTTGATTTCGACCTCAAAAATAATTGAAAATTTCTTAAATAAATAAATAACTCTAGAAATGAAAAAGTATGCAACTTAGGTTTTTTGTTTTTTTGTTTTTAACTTTTAAATTTTTATTTCGTGTATTTAAGTATATATTGATCATTTTCAAGTTCATAATCAAGTGTTCACCTAGAAAATGTATTTATCTGTATATTAAATGTGATATGATAATATTAAATGTAACATTTTCAAATTAATTACATGATATACCTTTTAAACAAAACCAAAATATAGTATATAAATATAAATACAAAATAACCTGTGTATTGTTAGGTATTAATGTTTCGTGATTTTCATGTTTCAATTTTTATTTTTACCTTCAACAAAGATGACGAAGGAAGAAAAAAGTTGCTTAAGATTTGGTTCGTGGACCTCCAAGGCTCCAACATTTGATCCGTTGATTATACTATAAAGTTGTTGACTTCCGTCCATTTATATTGTAAAATACTTTTGAATTTTGAATTGAAAATAGAACACTATTGTTCGAAACACGATATTTGTCAACTTTAGTGAAAGGTGATCATGAAACACGTATACGTTTGACATTAAATATGACTTCGACAAAACTATATAGATAGGACTACTTCTACATGCAAAATGAGTATCATTCTTTAATAAAAAAACGGAAGAAATTAAGAACAAGAAATAAATGAACTTTAGATTCAATAAAAGTTACAAAAAATATATCTTGGAGTACGTAATTGGAGGTGGATAATAAATCCATTATAAACTTTCAAAGCATAACTTATAGTTTTAAGAAATATTCGAGTTGAATTGAAAAGTGTGATCTTTTTCATTAGATCTCACAGAGATATTCTATGCAGTGTATACCAACTAAACACAAAACGCGTTACAGAAAGAGTAAAAGATAAATCTCACAATGCATTTATATTATATATGCTCCAAAAGATCTTAATAAATCCACTAGTACACACATATATAAGATACACATATAGAAAGAAAGGAACTATTTAGCAGAAGGAAAAAAAAGGAGTAAAGAATAATAAAGATTTTAACTTTCTTTAGTCCAGCTTATGTCGACAGAGAAGAAATATTTCATCTCTTTCAACGGCATTTTCTAATAAGATTAAGAAATTTGAATTTTACAGCAAATATAAAATTAGAAGATAAATCTAACTTTGAAAGCTGGGTAGTGCAATATCTTTTGATCAGTTATGTATGTATGTGTGTGTGTGCGAGCGTACATATATAGTTTCTTTGACCAAAATTGCATGCATGTAAACGACCGTAATTAGGGTTCAGTGGGTTGATAAAATGGAGAACAAATTTCTCAATTGTGGATAAAGAGTTCAAAGGAAAGACTCAAATCTCTACGTAGACTTGAAGAAGCTGCTTCACAAAACACAACATTGACAATGTCTAAATATGTTTTAATTGCCGTGTTCAAGATTTTTGAGTGGACAATTTGAAAAAAGAAAAAAGTACAATTTACTATAATTTCGTGCTTTGAAACGTTACCATGTTAATTTATTTATGAGCTTTATTCTTTATGTGGAGCATCTATTCCCACATTAGCCATAGAACAAATCACTCTACCAGTTAATGTGATACTTCATTAATTTCTCAAACACCTAAATCAACACCGTACATTTGGTGATCACCACCCTTGAAAATTATATGGCAAATCAGTTGTCATAATATTTAGCTTGCTATAGGGCAAGAATTTTATGTTCCTTGCAGATTTCCGTTCATGATTATGAAAAAAACATTCGAGTTGTGTTCCGTATAATATATGCCATTTTCATCATTAACGTTCCAAATTTAAAATCTGAACAATACAATCAATTTTAACTTCCAAAAATTAAAACATTACAATCTCTCTAACGAAATTAGTATTAATGTCAACCTTTCTACATTGTGTTGTTGAATGGGCATTAAAACCTAAACTTCACTATATTAATGTATGTATGTACGTATCATGTTCGAGAAAGTGAATTGTAATATTTGTTTTAAGGAATCACAACCAAATGAAATCAAATATGCTTGCCTTACGTAATTAAAATGTGTCAAAGTATAACAAGGGTTTCAAGTAGGGGTCCGATCCCTACTTGTAATCTTTATATTTCTTATTTACACGATGGTTTTTCTTTTTATAAATATATATGTGTGTGTAGCGAGGTTAAATTTCTGATTGGATCAGACAGTAAAACAAGTATAATAAGTTATTAATATTGTTTTCCAAGTACAGGCAAAGCCACTACAAGAAACCGAGTCCGTGTTGAATTTTGCTAACCAAGGCATAACTTAGGAGAAAAAGTAAACTATAAAATCTTCCTTAGCAAAAAGACCATATTATGAGTATTATAGCTTGCACGACTGATGAAAGATTCTTATATTCATTTTATATGAAAATATTTGTTGCCTTTCTCCTATTAAATTAAATTCTGCCGGCTTGAAACTGTTTGCTTTTGGGTTTTTTTTTTCTTGTTTTGCATTTTAAGATTGACTTGGAAATTTATCCATTGACGTTTGTGCTATTTAAATATGACAAAACATATATAATACTATCAACAAATTTCTTGACTAATATATATATATATATTCTTTTCAACATTAATAAATTCTCTCTTTCATTCGTCTTTGAGACTAAAAATAGTAAAAGAATAAATAAAAGTCAAAAAAGTCAAAATTAATGGAGAAAAAGTGTAATCATAGCTAACATGTGCCCTAACATGTGCCACATACTTTTTCATGAGTTCATACTGAAAAGCATACGAGGAAATTGAGAGTGGCTTTGACAATCTCATCGTCGTATTGTTGAAAATTAAAAATGAGTGCCGACCAAGCTGTTTTTGGATTCGAATATGTATGTGCAGCGCTACTGGCAATTTAACAAACACTGATTGAACATTGATTATTTTATTTATTGGCAGGGAAATTTCCAGGACCTTATCAAGGAGACTTTTAAAGACGATAAGAAAATTATAAGGCGAGATATGACCAAAACTACTAGCTTATATGGGGAGTTAGACTCGGTAGAATGTCACGGATGGTGGTTGCAATAGCTGGAAATAGTTGTGCACCATGTATATATATATATATATATTGTATGTATGTATATGTATATATAAATATATATATTCTTCCAATAGAAATTCAGCAACCAAAAAAATAGTCTACCCCTAGCAATTTCCAAGAAAATAAAAAAGTACTACTCTTACTCATTAATTTAGGCACCAAATAATCAACAAAAGTTGATGTAATAAATGAATTATATATATATTGTAGTTTATGTTTCAATTTTATTCTAACAAACGAGTTCGTAATAGATCCCATCGATTTAGATGGTATTGGATGGAAGATATGAAGACATTATTTTTCATTTTTTTTTTTTGTTAGAAAAAAAAATGACAACGTTTACTATGATGATGTGCTAAGAATGTGGTTGAAAAAGGAAAAGAACGAAAGAAAGTAGCTTAAAACAAAGACGAGGTCCAACAAGAAAGAAATAGAAAGCACGAACTATAAAAATACGTTAGGAATAGCATAACGAAGAGACTGATAAAATCAGAATGGCGATAAGTAAAGAGCATGGCAAGTAAAAATCATATCGGGTCTTGAAATTCCAGAGCCAATTAGTATTAAGTCTAGAATTATAACACTTGGTATAATTAGAATAGTAGGAAATTCATCGGTTGTATATCAATAACCCAGATTAGATTTTCTTGTAACCAAATGCCACTCGTTGGAGCCTAACATGTGAACTAGTAAGACCCTTTTTTTTTTTTTTTTCCCTGACTTCTTGAGCCCAATTTGGAAAAGGATTCTGTAGTGACTTATTTATACGAGTGCCTCATGAACTTTTTGAATTTAGTAATTTAATCCTTAAAATTTTTTTTCTGGACCATCAACCCGAACTTATAATTTTTAATAATTCAATCTTTTTATTTAAATCAATTACAATTAGGGTAATTTTTGACACAAAATTTAGATATTATAATCCAAAAGGAACATTATTAAATATTTTTGCTTAATTTGAATAAAAATTTCTTTTTAAAATTTATATTTAAAGTTGAGTATAATTTAATTAAGTTACAAATTTCAAAAAAAATTTATTGGAAATAAGCAAAAATGATCAATAACATTTTTTTTGGATTATAATATAAAGTTATGTATAAATAATTGTCCAAATTTTAATAGATTTGAGCCAAAAATGATTAAATTGTCAAAAATTATAAGTTTCAAGAGTTGATTGTCAAGAAAAAAAGTTTAGGAATTAAATTGTCAAATTTAAAAAGTTTAGAGGCACTCGTGCAAATAAATCTTCTGTTTTTCATCGTTTGGTAATTTTTAACACAAACACAGTACTATATACGAAGTCCTGACAATTTAACATTTATCATTGATCAGAAAAATTATGAACACTCCGAAACTTAATGAAACTTCAAAATTTGACTCCTAAGGGTTTTAGTTTTGTATTATCATAGAGCCAACCAGTAGAAAAATGTTTGAAAAACAGATTAAAACAGAGTCTCAAACAGAAACTAAAAGTTTTTTAAAAGATTCACACATGTTAATACGAATTTAAGAACTAACATTTCTTGTAGCATGAACTACCTGTAGTTTTAATCCCACAGAAATAGACATTCAAGTAAAATGTGAATCCAAACGACATGTGGTTTCACTGAGCACGCCAATGTCGTTGTTTCTGATAGAAAAAAATAACACAAGACGACATTCACGAAAACATGTGTCGTTTCTTTTTATGCTGAAGAACACTTTCTTGCAAAGAACCTTATCCAAGGACATATTGTCGGCTATATATTAATGGAATCCATATGTCATTCCGTTTGGTCAACAAAGACGGCATGCAATTGAAAGTAATATATGTCGTTCATTGTTCTTCTCAAAACAACATGTCGTTTTAGATGGCTGTGTGCGCGTTCGAAGAGGTTTTCATTTCTTTTTTTGCCTCTCTTTTTTTCCTCTCTGGTTTTTGAGTTAAGGATAGTGATACTCTATTTTTCCTCCCTAGCAAGTTTTCCTTCCTTTTTTTTTTTTTTCCCAGTGTTCTCTCTCTCTTGATTCTGAACTATCTGTATTATGTTTGTTTGTGTTTTTGCTTCTGATTTCCATTTTCAGATTCAAATTAAGGTTTTCTAACTGGTTGGTCTTTTTAAGGTTTTAAAAAGGGTTAAGTTATACGACATGCAAATAGTGATGCAGTGTGCATAGTTCTTCCACTATTTCCAAGTTTGTTTCTTATTCTCCTTTGTTTGTACTTTGATACGATATGTTTATGTATTTTTTTATCAGTTAGTTCCATTGGAATTTGAATGTCTGATTTAGTTGGCTTTAGGTTGTTTTTTGATTTATAATGTTGGTTGTATGTTGAATGCAATATTGCTATGTTTGGACTAAAGTTAGATGGAAAACCGAATTTTTTCATAAATTTAATACATGATACGATTTAAAAGATAAAAAATTTTGTTAAACTTAAAGGATACAAATTTTTTGCCAAAAGCTCAATGACTTGCAAAAACTTTTTTTGGTGTTTGATGATGTTGTAGATTTTTTAATGTTTGGTGAACAGATTAGTATTATTTTTTGTTTTTTTATTTTATCTATCTATTTTATTTTGAACTAAAATGACAAGATTATCTAATTAAAGAAAGTTGTTACGTACAAAGGTTAAAGAAAGAGTGTGGTTGTGAAAGAAATCAAAAGGAAAATTATCATTTTTAATAAACATTTGATATTGAAATATTTAAACAAAAGAATTCAAATATGAATATTTAAATAATGTTTAAATGTTTAATATATAAACAAAATATTTAAATAAAGCTTATGTGTACGGTTTTGGTGTAGTGTACAATAAATTGTTATCATATATGGTACATTTGATGGCTGATTTGGTTTTTTTATTATGTTTTTGTTTCTTTTTTTTTTTTTAATTTTTTTCCCCTGCTTTTTCTCTTTTTTTTTTTTTTAATTTTTTACTTCACTACTTCTTTTCTATTTGAAAACTTTATTATTTTTTTTCTTCTCTTTTTTCTATAACACGCATAATGGTAGATTATAATTGTGTTGAATTTTAATTGTGATGTGATTAGAATTTGAATGCAATATTTTTATATTTGAATAAAAGTTGTATCTTTCCTATCCAAGGAATAAGTAATAGAATTCCTTCATAAATATACAAGTTTTCTTTTTTAATTTTTACCGTTACTTACGAGTGTTTTTTCTTAAATTAAAAATAGGCCCAAATTTTCTATTAAAAGCTTAATGACTTCTAGATTTTTTCTTTGGTACTTGATGGTTTTCCAAATTTCACAAGTTCAACCAGTCACGGATTATTACGTTACACATTCTGGAGTAAATCTGGCTCATCCTATTCTACCTAGTTCATCCAAAGCATAATAATTTGCATTAAAACAAAGAAACAAACACGTAAATTAGTACTGACTAACCTTTTAAAGTACTGACAGACATGGATCAAGACTAATGATCTAATCCGAAACAAAATTAAATGTCATCAAATGAATGGTACAGCAAATAATGCATAACATACACTAACTAGACTTTTACAAAGATTACGATTCATTTTAGTATATGTTTGTGTGTTTAGGTGTAAGGAAAGGAGTGTTGGTGCATTAAATGTTTTGTCTAATGTGCTTTGTGTTGGCTGTACATGTGTTGTTTTTTGCTGTTTTTGGTTCTGCAGGCTGAGATTGTTTTGTATGGATTGCAATCCTGATTTTCTTAATTTTTTTCGTGGGTATGCTTTGTCATAGGCCTACATCTGTTTCTTTGTTTTCTTGATGCTACTGTCTTAATGAATGAGTAAAAACTGCATTTTGTTTACTTTTGTACTATTTGTAACTTGATGTGTGTACACGCATTTCATTGTCTGAAAGTTTCTTTTCCCAATTCTATTATATATATATATATATATAACCAATATATTTATTACTGTAGCTGTCTTGCCGTCCTGTTTCTTTTATCACTGCCATTTACTCTTAAACGATTACCTATTAATGACTCCTTTTACCCTGCTCTTTATTCCCTTGGTCCTATAGCATTTAAAAGATTTCTTCCGTTTCATTGTTCTGCTGTTTTATTATCTTTACTTTTACAGAGAGTTCTAACTGGTTAAGGTATGATTACCTAGTTATTTTGCACTTACTATGTGCTGTTATATGCATACTGTTGATTATATGTAAGTTTCATTGCTTTTTCGTTATTGAATACTAAGTGAATACTTATATTTGTTTAATTTGTCTGATAAATGGCTTTGTACTATTGGAAAACAATCAATTTTATGGGTGTTTATGTAATTATGTATTACTAAAATACTATATCCAAATAACTTATTATTATTTCTTTTAATATTAATCTTAAGTTATTATTAATCCTTTAGGAATCTATTATTCTACTTAGATACCTGCTTTTGATTTATTTTTGTTCCTTTTTTGATTTATGCTTTTTTCTTATACTAGATTTTTTTTATTTATACTAGATTTTTTTATTTGTTTCTGTTTTTTTTTTTCATGTAGTTATTTATCTATAATAATATTGTATTATGGTTTATAAAGTAAACTTTATGTGTTTTATTGTCGTTTTTAGAGCTCTGCCTTTAGTTTTTTTTTTTTTTTTACTTTTTTTAATTTATATCCTTTTTGTATATAAAGTTTTTGTTTTTGTATTGAATTTAGCTACGATGATGCTTTATTATAATTTTTTAAACAATTTTGTTTTTGTATTTTCTTTCATAAGTTGCTACAGATATTGCCTTGAATCTATTTTGCTTAACCAATCTTGCCTTTCCCCCAGTTTGGTATTACTGATTCACTTTCTCCCCTTCTCTATTTCTTTCTTTTTTTGTTTTTTTGTTTTTGTTTTTCCTATGGTAAGTGTTTTGAGGTTCCATCGAACCCAGGCGGTGGTTTTCCGGCTATAACTCTACCTGCCCTTGCTCGTCCTATGCCGGTTCGGTTGACTTGGTTCCTTTTTGTTTCTTCGATTTTCTGTGTTGGCCTTTCATTTCTCTTTCTCTATTTCTCTGATTTTTGCTTTGTGTGAAAAATGATCCAAGATATTTTCTATCTGGAATATATATTTTGCTTTAATAACATCATAAAATATATACTTTGCCTATATACCACATATCAAGTTCATAATTTGACCATATTTCATTCATTGTCTTTTATTAATTTCCTTCGTCTTGCTTTGGACATTTGATTTGAGATATTTGATTCAAGAACTTGATATATGATCATGAATAAATGATACAAGTACCGAGCCAAATTTTTTACGCATACTTTTTTTTTTTTAATTATAGGTCAAGGCCATTTTTTTATGAAGTTTCTATTGTTATAATTATACTGGATTGTATTTATAACGGTCTAATTTTTTTCTTGACAATTTAAACATATTTGATGTATATTTTACTATTATTTTTTTAATAAAAACAATTATTATTATTATTATTTTCTTGCTAATATCATTCACAGAATTTGTCTGTTTTTCCCGTGAAGCTGGCAGCTTATGACGTGTGAAGATTTACTCTAATTTACAGTTTGCTTTTCTTATGTGTAATTTATTTATAATGTTTTCATTTCTATTTGTTTGTAATATAATTGTTTTAATTGTTTATTCATTTTAATTGTAATAGTGTTGAATAAAGTAAGATTGAATTACTTTTATTAGATGGTACAATAATATAATAATTTACTATCCTATGACAGATTATACTGTTTCCTTAGAGTAATAAAAATATAATTCTAGAATGTATTTGATTGCTGCATTCAGTTTAGCAACCATAATAAAAATTTCCAGTGTTAAAAGATAGAACAGAGAAAAGGGAGGGAGAGAGGCAAAAGAACAGGGGGACAAAAATTATACTAATAATCTTTTTTTTTTTTTGGCCAGGATGCTCTTTAAATCAATCGATTAATTTTTAAGATTGTGCTAAAATTTTAAAGTTTTACAATTGAAGAAATAGCAAAATAACTGTAATTCGGCAGCTTAGAATTTTTCAAAAGGTTTATTTTCTCTTCTATTTTATTTTTTGATTTCTAAGTATGAGAAATATAAATATATATATGAAAACAGGTGACAAGATATTATAATTAAATGCAAAACAGGTGAGTTACAAAGAATAACAAAACTAATCCAAGTTATATAGCATTATAATATCCCTTATTATTTTCTTACGGAGAAGATAGTTGTAAGCTTAATATAAATTTAAATACGAATTATTTACAAAAAAAATCAATAAAAAGAATTTTCATGAGATCATTTTATTTTTATCAACTTCAATGAGGAAAAAATCAAGCCAATATATTATTTAAAAGTGGTAAATTATTTCAATAATATATAATTGATGCACATGGAGGAAAATCGATTAGACTATATAAGAAACGATAAATAAAAAAAATTTAAGATCCTAAATTTGTCGAGGTATTTAGGATATAGTTAGTCAAAGAGATATTGATACACATGCAATAGAAAAGAGAATAATTCTTCTATCAAGTTATACAGAAAGTTCTAGATATATAATTAAAAACTACTAAAATGCAATGTCAATTTGTAGATGTTATAAAAATCTTGATTTATTCATAACATTTATATATAATTCAAAATGACCAGAAATCACAAGTGCTATTGAAGAAATTCTTAGTCAAAAACCTAAAAACAGACCATATATAATATGCAGAATCTTTAAAATGAAATTAGAACATATTTTATCCTTAATAAAATTAGGATCAATCTTCAAAATAATCATTGCAGATTAGTTTTCATTATTTAAGTACTTTGTAAAAAAATGTAAAAATTAATTAAAACTAATAAACAATTTTTATACATGTTGTTTTTTATTTTTTTTTGCCTCTTTGATATAGATCTATATGTTGTGAAATTCTAAAATCGAGGACTAACACATTGTCATTTTTTATTTTAGTTGCAATTTGATCAAAAATACCATGAACCTATGCACACAAATAAAATTATTTCTGCTGGAATACTTGATCCACAAAAAAATCCACTTGGATATAATGTAGTAGCTGAGTTTATGATATATGGACTATGTGATTATGCCAAAACAGTTACTTCATGTATGAAAAATTTAGTTTGTTCAAAGAAATTTCCCAAATAACTGAATATTGAAATAACAATCAAAGAAAATAGATTTGCTAATTACAAACGTAGACATACAACTTTCTATGTATAGAAACAAGGAATCAAACTAGATAATAGATTTGTTGTTCTATATAATAGACAAATTATATGTTAAATTTCAAGCACATATAACTATTTAAATGTATTCTCAATCAATGCTAATAAAATATTTATTCAAATATTTAACCAAAGGTCCTAACAGAATAAGAGCAGTTATTGAAAATAATATATATACTGTACAATCAAAACAAATTATTTATAAAAAAATAGATGAAATTGAAACCTATATAAACTGTCGATATATAACACTATATAAAACTACATGGAGATTGTATGGATATCCAATTCACTGTAGAAATCTACTTATTCAGTGATTGTCTATTCATTTATAACTACACAAAATATCACATTTAATTCAACTCGACAACTCAAAATCATAATAAAACAAATAGAAATTAATAAAATAACTCTAATTGAATGGATGGAAATAAATAAATTTAATGTTGATGCTAAAGAACTTTTTTATATGCAATTTCCCAATAAATGGATTTGGAATAACAAAGCCAAAATATGGATCCCATAAAAAACAAGGTCATACAATTAGTTGAATTTTTTATACTTACCCAAACTTTGACGAACTTTATTATCTAAAATTATTAGAAAGGTTCAACAAGCTATGAGTCAATACGAACTATAAACAATGTTTTATACCTAGTGTATCAAGCAGCCTGTCAAGCATTAGGACTTCTAGGAAACAATAAAGAATGAAATAAATCAATATTGAAAGTTTCATTTTAATCAACATAAGTTCAATTACGATAACTTTTTATAATAATTTTATTATAATTTTTTTTATCTAAATAACCCTACAAAATTACTACTACAACATTGAAAACTTATAACTAATGATATTTAACATAAAATTAAAAAACTATTTAGCAATTCAAATTTTCAAATACCTGAAGCAGAATTATACAGTTATGTACTGTAAGAATTAGAAAAATTATTAAATTTAAATTCATCAAGTTTATCAAATTTCAACCTGCTTCTTTTAACCAGAACATTAATTAAAGATCTTAAGAATAAACTTTTACGCAAAGAACAAAATTATGATGTATATAAATTAAAAGAAAAAAACTCTATTTTAGAGCAAAATTGAAATAATGAAAGTAGAATATTTATCATCAAATTCTAAAATCAATAAAATATTAAAAAATAACTTATTCTTTATTTATGGATATGAAAGAATAGGAAAAACATATTTGTGAAAAATAATAATAAGTAAAACATAATTAAATAATAACATTATAGTAACAGTTTTGAAATAGCATCGTCATCATTATCAAATGGCAGAATCGTTCATTCAAAATTCCACATACTATTATTTACAGATAAATTTTTACCGTGCTATATCAAAAAAGGAACATAACTAGCAAAATTAATTTAAAAAAATCAATAATTTTATGGATGAGACACTAGTGAATTATAAGGATTGTTTTGAAACTTTAGATAAGACATTACATGATCTAAAAAACAAATTTAAACAGCCATTTGGAGGAACGCCAGGCATTCTCGGAGGTGATTTTCGATAAATTTTACCTGTCATTCATGGAGAAACAAAAGAAGAAATTATAAAGATAAGTATAAATAATTCTTATTTATGGCTACATTTTCAAATTGTAACTCAAACAAAATATGAGATTGGCACATCATAACATAACAGAACATGATAAAAAAGAAATAATGGATTTTTCAAATTGAATATTAAATGTTAGAAATGGTATTGCAAAAGGAATTAAAGATACAGAAAATAAAGATGTTACATGGATTATGAAAAATACATATTAAATTATGAGTCAGATCCAATCAAAATTTTTTTGATAATAATACATAATAACGTTTTTCAAAATTTTAACAATCTTGAATTTCTAAAACAACGAGTAATTGTAACATCAAAAAATAAAACAGTATAGATGTAAATATATTTATGCCCTCATTGGTTTCAAATGAATACAAATATTTCTACACTTATGATACAATAAATTCTTCTTTCAAAAATACTAATGAACTTAATCTATCATATTCTCTTGAATTTTGCATAATTTAAATTTTAATGATATACCTTCGTATGAATTATATCTTAAACTTGGAATTCCAATTATACTATTACAAAATTTAAATCAGTTAGTTTATGTAATGGGACAAGTATTATTATTACACAATTAACTAATAAAATTATAGAATGCCAAATAATGAATTCAAATAATAATAATGAAAAAATATATATTCCTAAAATTGAAATGATTGTACGAGAATCCAAACTATCTTTTACATTGAAAAGATGATAATTTTCTATCAAAATCTGTTATGCTATGATAACAAATAAAAGCCAAGGATAAAAGTTAAATAAATTCAGTATTACTTAGCAAACATGATTTTTACACATGGCCAATCATAAATAACTTTATCAAAAGTGGCAATACCTAAAAGATTATACATATTAATTCGTGAATCAATTAATAAATATCCAACCCAAAACATAGTTTATAAGGAAATTTTACATAACATTATATAATCATAAAAAATCATATTAACAGCTATAAATTATCAATATATCATGCCAATTAATATTTATATATGCATTTTACTAAGTTACTAACAAAAAAAAAGTTTATAAATATCATTTGTATAATTTCCATCTTATGATTTTTTTTTTTATAGTTGATAAAAAATGACAACGCTCTCTCAAGGCAAACGAATTATATGAAATAATAAAGGCTCGTACTTGCAAATTATGGCATAATAATAACTATATAACAAGGCATTTGATAAGCCTCTATTGTGTCTTGATTGACAACAAGGTAAAAATTTTATCTCACATTATTTTATAATATACTCTATTATACTTAAAACTAAATAACATATATATTTTATCATATAATTTTAAAATACATACTATAATAAACAATTATATTTTTACAAAATGCATGAGGAAATAATGAATCAATAAAACCTTGAGATGCTGAATATTTCTCAAACAAAATAATAAAATGACAGATATATAAGATCAATAATTTTAATATTATACCAAGTAAACTAGGATATAGAGTTGTGTCTCATAATGCAATAATACAATTTGTAAGAGTAACATCTTTTATTCATGTGACTGAAGAAAAATTTGATATTCTATTACATAAATTTTATTTTATAGAGTTTTACTAATTATCATTAAAGATAGATGTCAACAAGATATTAATAGGTATTAGATTTCTATCAAATAATATAGATATATATATGTATATATATATTATAATGGTTTATTTTCTACATGTGATTAACTATTTTAATTTAATTTATATTAGATCTTATAGTTAATAAAAGTTCAAGAAATTAATAAATAAATGTCAGAAGTAAGATGACACAAAGGTACACATTAATGATATAAAATATCAGGCAGTTGAATCAATATCTTTTGTAACTCATGTTATAAATATCATTTTATTATTTACTAAAACTATACTGTAATATATATTTTTTTAAATTATAGAAGTGAAAAACTGTAAATAATCTTATATGAAGAAATGGTTAAAAAATTTGATGTAAATACTTTAAAAATAATGGATGATCCTGTGATAACAATTTTTACATTAATAGTTATAAAACAATATCTAAGTAATTGGCAACTATAATAATTATATACACATATATATAGTTCATTATTTTAATTAATTATTATCTAATAAAACTTTTCTTATTAAAAGGGAAACACATACATTAAAAAGCACCGATACAACAATATATTATATAAACTTGAAAATATTAGAGACAAATATATTAAAAATAAGGTGACAAATATTTTTTATCTTTACTTTGCACGTAGCATAAAAATAGTTGTATTATATTTTACTAATCTCTGCTAAATACTTTTTTTAATCTATCTACCGTACAGATTCTTTTACAGAACATATCACATTAACTCTATCCTTGCCCCAGTCAAAGAAGCACAGCCACTTTAAGAACAAAAATGATAAAATCAAAAAACAATTGAAAAACTAAATAAATTAGACTGTCCAAAATATCAAGTAAATATAAATAAAATAATATTTATAAAAATAAAATTATATATCATAATTAAAACTAATATTTGATTTTTTTATATTCAAAGAGTCAAATTTAAAATAAAGATAACAATATTTTAATTTAAAACACATCAAAATTAATTATACAATTCTTATCATCAGTGCTATGGACAAGTTAAAGAAGCAAAAAATGGATGATGGTGTGACACTCGCAGGCATTTGACCTTAATTCCAACTCTATGGTATCAAATATAATAAAATACTTTACATGAATATGTTTTCAATTAATTTACTAACAAAAAAATAATATGAAATACCTCAAACACTAATTAAATATTTTTTTTTCGAGAAAGGTATAAATTAAATACAATAATTTGAGAAGAAATTGGTTACACAATTGTAACAAGATTTGAAAGAACGACTCAAGTGTAGATAAAAAAAATATGTTATAGGTTAGCAATAGTAGAAGAAGATTATACATATCCAATAATGTTATCACTTATAATTGAAAAACTAAAAGGATAAACAAAAATATTTCAAATCAAATTCAGAATTAAAGGAGTACTCATTGACACAGTTGGGTTAAAAATATTCATTAAAAAATATTTGACGATTATTCATTTTGCTCGTATCATTAGTATAAAAACATTCAAATGAATGAAATTGTATTTTTTTAATGAATAATCAACAATATTAAGTTAAACGACATAACGTTTGCAAAATGCGAGGAGGAAGAATATATCGAAATGTCGTTTTTAGGTCTATGACGAGTATAGAACACTTTCTTCAAATTTATTTTATATTATGTAAGACGTTTTACTTAAAAAAATAAAAAATAAACATAAAATAACCAACATTTTTTCTTCCATAAAACGACAACTGCGATACGAGATGTCTCGGATAAGCGACAAGTCGTTACTATCTGTAAAAAATTGAAAATGACAATAAGGAGCGTTAGGTGAGATTACTTATCGTTTGTTTTATAGACTAGCTTCGTGGAACGTGCCTGTTTGTATTCTTCTTTGGAAATTCAGTTCAAATATATAAGTATAATAAACATTTTTATATTTAAATATAGAGATAACAATAAGGTAAAATATATCTAATGTTATAAATTAAGTTATAATGCCATATATTTTTTTGAAATATAGAATAAATTAACTTGAAAGTTACGACATTTATAAAGTTTATTTTGGCATTTGTTTATAGTTTTATGTTTGTATTATGTTTAAACATAATGTAATTTTCATTTAAACGTAAAAGTTTTGTTTTTAAATACAATACTTTTTTAATAATGCCTCAAATACATTTATAATTCTAAAATATTTTGAAAATAATTTTTTTTCTCATTCACATCATATTCTCTCTTTATCTCATTTTTTTATATCTATTTTTACCAATCACATCAACTTTCAATTTTAAAATATAATTCAAATACTTTTCATCTAAACACACATTACATTCAAAAATAAAGTAAATATTTTTCATCCAAATATAAAATATATTCAATATATTATATTTAAACGTAATATTAATATAATATAAAGTAATATGTTTACTAAAAGCCATATATATCATAGTTATGTTATTATAAAGACAAACACACAAAAAAAAAAAAAAGAAAACCAAAATATCAAAAGTAAATCTGGTCTTTAATTAAAGGGAAAACAAAAAGCGTGACAACAAGAAAGACAAAAAAAAAAAAAAAAAACAAATAGTGATAAATAAAACTCTTCTTTTTGCTTGTCTACAATTGGACCGCAAGACACAAAAAAAAAAAAAAAAAAGGTTACAAAAAAAGAAAGGTTTACAAATAACGACAGCTAAAACTCTTCCTTTTGGTTTTCTACAATTGGACCGCAATCAATTAAAACTGATGTGAAACAAAAAGCAAAAGCAAGCAAGGGAAAATGTTGAAGACGGAGCAGCCTGCTTATTTACACTTTATAGATAAAATAGATAGGTAATTTGATATAATAGATACAGTAGATGTTGTTTCCTTCATATGGTCAATATTGTTCATTTTGAATTATCACAATCAAATCATTTACTTTTCAGCACAACGGGATGTTAGAAAATTGGGAAAAAATATATATATATAGTTTTTTTTAAGAATATTATATAAGAAATGTTTAAAAATTGAGATTTTTTTCATTTGTTAAAATGGAAAGAATGATGAAAAATTTAGAAAAAAAATACTTATGTGTAAAAATTTTTCACCTTCCTCCCAATACACTTTTTTTGTTAAAGTTTTCATTTTCTGAAACGGACCTGTCTTCTTCTCCTCCATCTTCTTCTTGAATCAAAATTCTTAGGTTGTAGTTGTCTATTTTTTTAAAAACTAATTAAAGTTTTTGTTGAACTTTAAAAAAAATAATACAAAAATAAGTTGGAAATGTTTTTAGTTTGGAATGATGACCCAAACATTAGAACTTTTAGGTTGAAATTATTTGACTTTTTAAAAATTAATTAAAATATTTTTGAATATTTAGAAAAATACAAAAGTGAGTTGAAAAAATTTAGTTAGGAATGATAAGCCAATATAACCATTTACTCAATTAGAACTAAAACTTTTGAGTCGAAGTTGTTTGATTTTTTAATAACTAATTAAAATTTTTGTTAAATTTTAGAATGATACAAAAATAAGTTTAAAATTTTTAGTTTGAAATGATGAACCAAACATGCCCTTAGTTTGGTGCAAATGGCCTTTCAATTCTTTTTTAACGTCGGTCTTATCTGTTTTAAACTTTAAGATCATCCATTTTTTTGTATTTTAATTTTAAAAACTCTTGCTTTGATTTTTTATTTTTATTTTGAGTTAGTCTCATTTAACCTCTTATATTAAAATTTATGTTAAAATTTGACAAAAAAAGAAGAAGGGGTTTTTAGTCTCATTTAGGGGGCGTTTGATAAACGCATTGTATTTTGATTATATTTGAATGAAATTTATTTTTTGAATGTTATATTTGGTTGAAAAGTATTTGTTTTGTATTTGAATGAAATGTGTATTTAGATGAAAAGTATTTTAAAGTTGAAAGTTGATGTGATTGGTAAAAATAGAGATATATAGTGGAGTTGAAAAGTTGATGTGATTGTTTTAAAAAACTTTTGAATAGTAATTATTTTCATAACACTGTTAAAAAGAATTGTATTTGAATGTAAAATTTGCGTTTGGTGTAAAATTGCATTGCGTTTGAATATAATTAAAATGTAATTTTTTTGCCAAACGGCCTCTTAACTGCTTTTGTTAAAATTTATATCAAAACAAATAGAAAAGATTACAGACATCATAAAACTCCTCTATTTTTAATAAATATTCTAATAAAAAAAATTAAATGGGACTAATTCAAAACTGCAACACATCTCTAGATTGGTACTCACCCAAAGTCTATATCCTATGCCCTACCTCACAAAGTATTGATAATAACAGTAATAATAATTTACAAAACATGAGTAGTAAACCATCATTTAAAGGAAAACAAACTAAGGCCCCGTTTGTTTCATTCACTTGGATCCAAAATTTTGATTTCAGTTTTGTTTTTTTTTTAAAAGTTAACAAAAATTATAATAAAGTCAATTAGTTTCGACTCAAAATTTTATTTCATTCCGGACTCAACTCGTGAATTATTTAGGTTCTAATGAACTGAATTATAATGCTATAAAGTCAAACCAGACTCCCCCTTCAAAATCATCATTCCTAAGGGGTCTTATTTAAAATCTCTATAAGCAAAATTTAACGTAAAAAGAAACTAATAGGGAAAAGAGAATGTCTAACATTTATTAGAGTTTAACATGAACCTATAAACAAGCCTTTGAATTAGCAAAACTGGAAGGTCGATAAACCGACCTTATTTCTAGCTATGAAGGTCACTGTAAAATGTGGAGAAGAGTGTCACCACTGACCTTCATACAAATAAATTCCACGAACTGCTAATTTATCTTCTACTTGTTACCCTTCCTTTTAAATAGTGCAAGGTAGTGAGTGTAACACTACTTAACTGTCAAAGATGCTGCATTCATTACCTTGCACTACTTAGGTGCCAAAGATGTTGCCAACGTATTTTAGATAGATTGGTAGGATGCTCGTCTTTCTTGTTAAATGTTTAAGTTCGAGTTATGAGAAATCCATATATCATGTAAGAAGGCATTCACCACCAAGTTATCTGGGTATGCCAAAGATGTTCTCATAACATGAACACACATTAAGTGCAAAGAAAAGAGATAATGCGCCCCCTATGGGTGTAACATTTTTTTACTTTTATTTTTGGGGATTTTTGCGATATTTGTTCACTGAATAATAACTTTGTGTCCTTTTTTTTTTATTATTATTAGTATACTAATTAGCGTTAATCATAAAATGCCATCACAAATATATTTGTAAGAGATTATTAAGAAATTATCAATTTCTCGTTTATCTTTTTTTTTAATCATAAAAAAAAGCTATTTTAAAATATTAGTGACAATAGTATCATATTAAATTTGATTAAAATCACAATAGTACCGTATATGACAATAGTATCGTATAAAAAAAAAAAAAAGCTGACAGTTCGGAGATTTTTTTGTGTGTTTTTATCTTCCCCCTGATTAGCAAGAGCATTGTCATCGTCAGTCAACTTAAGGATCTAATAATCAAGATTTCTACTTTGGGGGTGCAATAGTTAAATGGTCTAAAAGTTTGGGACCCAAGTGCAAAACAAAACCCAATTTTAAAATAACCTTTCCCGAGAAAAAATATTAGAATACAAAAAAAAAAAAAAAAAAGGAGGCGCTCCCAAGGTTCTGGGTCAGACGAACTCACCGGCGACTCAACGGTAGACTTTCCAAATTGGTAATCTCTAGCTCTCTCTCTCTCTATATATACACCTATACATATGTAAATATGTATATAAATTCGAATAATTGTTGTCTGAGAACTTGAATTCCGACAACGAAAATTGCAGCGAGCTAAGATTCGTCAATTTGATGGCAAGAGGCGAATCTCAAAATCCCGAAATCAGGACGTCGTATTGAGGAGGTTGAGGTATTGGAGGGGATGTGCCGCCAAAATTCGTGCGTGCATTTGTCGGCGGAGGAGGCGGTTGCTGTGGAAGAGACTCTGCTCGTCTATTGCAAGCCTGTTGAGCTCTACAACATTCTTCGATGCCGTGCCTTGGACAACGTAATTTTTCTTTTCTTATTTTTACTATTATTCTTTTTTTGTTTTCTGGGTTTAATATTTTGTTGGAGAAAAAGTTTGTGTAATTTGGTTAAATGCACAATCAAAATGTCGTGTAAAGATTTGTTTTTGAAAGTGGGATTTTGGTGTTTCTATTATTGGACGATTTCAATTGTTTAAATTTGTGTTCCAAAGTTGGTTTTTCTGGTATGGAAAACTTAGCTCTGAATTGGGTCACAAATAAAAAGAGAGAATATATTTATATATTTTAAGGAAGATGGCCTTTTTTTTAAGTTACTTTTTAATAAATATCTAAAATATTTTTTAATGTAGGAAAATTATCAATCCGATTGATGGTATGCCATCATAAAATCCAGCAAAAAATAATTGTTAATTTAAAAATGAAAATTCGGCTATTTATTTAACGAAGTGGCCAAAAAACGACCACCCACTTAATTTTTCCAATATAAAAAGGGAGAGTTGTTTTCCTTTCTTTGTTAATCAGTAAAATTCTAGGTTATATATTTGGGATTTATAGATAACGATATTACATGAGTTTTGCTTCTGATTCACAAGCATTTTTTCTCTCTGTAACAGCCTACGTTTCTTGGAAGATGTTTGAATTACAAAATCCAAGCAAAGCGTAAAAGAAGGTATATTGCTTTATCTTAACACACATTTCTATACTGTGGTACCTGGAAGTACTAATTCACTTCACTTGTAAACTTTGTTTCAATGATTGGTTTTTAATTTTTTATTGGGCTTTAAATGTATTTTGCTACTTATTCTTTTTAGGTTGAGGTCTGGAACTGTAATATTTAACTATAAAGACTGTAACAATATGTTGCGAAAGACTGAAGGTATGAAGAAAATCTTTTTCCTCCCAAAAGTTAACATTTTCATTTGAACAATACTAGGGGCATTGAGCACCATCTACTGATAGAAAGTTGGTCTCATGTGGGACTCACCTTCCATTAATGGTGGTGTTTAGGACCCATAGTGCCCAAGGAATTTTCTTTTCGTTTCTCTGCATCATAAGTTTTTTTTAGCTTTCCATTTTTTATCTTTCAGTCCCTTGGGCAGTATTTTATACAAACTATTGTCACTTAGTCCGGACAACATGAATTTCGTCTTCCGACCCCGACATCTTTGGCAGGGGAAGTAAGAGTTGAGTTGGTTTTAAGTAAGAACCTCGGGCGTATCACCTTGGTTGTATTGCGATGATACACTAAGAGGACTTATGCTAAGAGGGCTTATGTTGTAAAGCTCGACTTCAACGATGAACACACATAACAGGATAGTGATTTCAAGACTTATGTTGTCAACACTGTTTCAGTTGCATCTTTTGGACTTTTGTGTGCATGTAGATGGAGAGAGACCATTTGGTTGTTAATTTGTTGATGATGCTAAGAGTAATGTTGGTTTCAACCTTCAACTAATGACCATTTTTAAGGATATGTTAATACGTTATTGTTCATCTGCTATATTTATGTACATGTTTATATATTTTGCTTTCGAACTTTAGAATCAACATATTTGGATTTTAGTTTTGATAACATTTTATGCTAACCGTTATATGAATATGCTTAACAAACAGTTACTGAAGGCTTTTCTTGTCCGTTTTGCTTGTTGCAATGTGCAAGCTATAAGGTATTTTCAAATCTGAGATTTTTTCAGATCATAAGTTAAAATATTAGAATATGACTTGTTTGTCGCTTAATGTTTCCATGCTTATTTCAGCTTGTCTTTAAATTCTTTACTCTATAAAAACTCTGTTCATTCCCCACAATATCTTTATTTCTTCATCACTTTTATTTACTTCACTATTCTATTTTCATGTTTTTTTTTTCCCTACCCTTGTACGTTTGTTTTAATTGTTTTTTGTTTCGTTTTAATTTTCGTTTTTGTTTTTTTTTTCATATACAGATTATTGGTTGTCCGTTACAATTTATCATTACTTGTTTAGAGTGATATTGAAGGAAAAATTGCATGTTTTCTTGCAGGGTTTGCGTTTTCACTTGTGCTCTTCACATGACTTTTTCAACTTTGAGTTTTGGGTTCGTAATTTTAAGATCAAGTTACTTCTTTTTCAGCAATTTTGTGAAGGCGAGTCAAAGATACATTTTTTATTTTGTAGGTTACTGAAGAGTATCAGACGGTGAATGTTTCTGTGAATATTGATGTATTATCTGAGGTGAGTACTCAGGACTTAATTCTTAAAGAATGTCTACATTATCGACAAAAACAACTTGTACGGAACCAATCAATAGTTACTAATTTCTAAGATGAAATCTTTAATCAAGGTTACCTTGCTCAGTGACCATTTAAATGTGGGTCTTATGCTGTCTCCCTTCTGTGTTCAGTCTTAATGATTATGAGAATTTTTAACTTTCTTTTACTTGCTAGTAGTATTGCCTGGAGTCACGTTTGGCTTCCTTTTTTTTTTTTTTAAATAATAAAAAAAGACATGATAAATCTAGTACAGAAGTAGAAACACTTCCAATTTTATCATTTGCAAGTCACCTTTTTTGCCCCACATATTTTTAAATGTCATTGCTTATCCTCTCTTGGTGATTTTTATGCAGACTATAGCAGACAGAGCAGTCCCACAACTACAAACATTCTTCTTATGGTCGGTTTCAAATCTCTGGGTACAGCATACGGCTTTGGATGATACCCTATACAAATTATATTTTTTTAAATTCTTTAATAAATAATTACTATAGGAGATAATTAAATAACTCTGAGAGTTCATAAAGGTGAGACAAATTGTTTGTGCAGTGCAAGACCACGAAGACGCTGGCGAAAGAACCTTGTTCAGAATGAAAAGACGACTAATGTGCAATTCTTGGAGTTGGATTCGCCTAGATTTAACAGTGAAGGCGTACTCAAGGGACTTATGGAGAATGGTGGTAATGTTCTTTTCCAATGCATCATACAAAAGTTGCAGGCTTAGGTTGAGTTTAGTTCATACTAGACACTGATAATCTTACAAGGGAAGAAGGTATAGTTAAGATCATGGATTTATTTTAAAAACAAAAAGAGATGTCTCTGCGCAAATAACTTACTTTTGATACATTTTCTTTCCCCTTGCTAAAAATATATAATGGTTTTTGACCAGTTCCTAACATATCACCATCAGTTATTTCCTTATGTGTCTTTCTGGTAGACTTTAATTAACTGCATTCTCCAGACTCTCTAGCATGCAATGGTGAAAATATTTCAAAGTCATTTCCTAGTGAGAAAGACTCGCAGAATGGGGGACATGGCTGGGAACACTATGTTACTGATTGTCCAAGGCCCGTTGAATGCATAGAACGTGTTGCGTCAAGTTCCAATGTTCCTGGCATTACAATTTCCATGGCTCAAACTACTGCAGACCTAGATTCTGTCAAACACCTTTCGGCAATTGATCCTCCCCTCCCTCCAAAAACCAAGAAGATAACAATGGAGCGATCTGACCCCAAAAAGTATGTTAAGAAATGCTATATTTTGCAAGTTATGACCATAGTATTCCTGATACTCTTCTTAACTTTTCCGTATTCTAGTTTTTTTTTAGTTTAGTTTTCATGTATATAGCAACAATGAGCTTGGTTGTATGTATGGTAGCAGATGATTTTAGTCACAAATGGCGTAAGGTGCCTCTAGCATTCCTAGACTTAAATTGTAGTCCACCTGAAGGTATGGTTAGATAACTTTTCTGGTCATGACCTGGTTCATGTCCACAAAATTAAACAGATGATAGTTTTGTTCAGTACAGTAATCCATCCAGTGAATATTGGTCATGAAGGACTTTTATAAGTATATTGTTTTTGGAATTATATAAGAATGTGCAGAATTCTATTAGCTAGAATTAGCATTCAGTAATTCATAAAAGATGTGTTTATGAATTACTTATAACTTTAATTTGGAAAGTTTGGAAGTTGCATGCATTTTATAACTTCCGTGTTATTTTACTTACAGTCATTCCTTGAGCTATGTTCTGGTTTTTTATCAACTTTTTGCTAAGGAAAATTATTGAACATTATTTTTTAAAGTTGTGTTTTGGAAGTACAAAATATTTCTTCCACAACCTTAATATTGTTATTATTTTCATGAATGTTTATCTATGAGGTTTGTGATCTTATATATTTCTGAACATTCTTTGTACAGCCGAGTGCTACTGCAAAAACGACAGTTCTATCACTCTCACCGAGTTCAGGTGATTAGCGACCTTCAGACCTGTTTTGGCAATTTCTTTCTTTGTCATATCTACTTCTTATTTGAGTTGCTGCTCATTTATTGCCTTTCTTTTATAGTTTTCAATTTTTTGGTTTGAGGCTTAATAGAAAAGCTTAACTTTTAGGCTTTAAATTGCACTTAGCAGTAGATAATAGTGTTTGTATTTATATTTTCCTTCTACATACCATTTTGTTATCCGCTCGATAAAAGTGATGGATTAAGATATAAGTTATTATACCAGCATTATGTGTTTGTGTATTTTGATCTCACGCTCCAAATAAAAAAAAAAAAAAATTAGTATTAAATTTTATTTATATATAATTGTTATTGTCATTGTTTTTCCTTTTAAAGTAAACCAAAGATGCTTGTCAAGCATGAACTATCTGATATGCGGTTTTTGGTCTCCCAGTACCTTGTGCTAGATTCAGTATATATCATTGTTTTATGTGTGTGTGTGCATATAAGTACAATTAATTTTGCGGCGACTTGAATTGCCTAAATATTGTGTTTTACTTCTTCTTTTACTAAGCCTATGGCATTGGAGCAAGTACTTTCGGATCGGGATAGTGAAGATGAAGTTGATGATGACATTGCAGACCTTGAAGATACAAGGGTACGCTTAATGCATATTCTAGACTCTTTTTGCATCTTCTTCTAAATTGAAATTCTTGTTCCAATAGCAGAATATGATTTTCTACTTGACATAATCGCCTCAAATGCGAAGTATTTACATAAATGTCTTTACTTGATTCTCTTAGGACCCGTCATTGATTCTAGCTGGTTAGGGAATGAGTAGTCTATAAGGGAATCTGTGAGTTGTGTGGCCTGGTGCCTTGGGAGGTTCGGGAGTCCTCGAAACTTCCTTATTCTCTGCCTTGGTAAAGTTTTTGGAAATGTTTTTTTTCATTTCTAAAACCACAAAAACAAAAACAGTCCCGAGATAATGTTTAATTATTCAAAATTTTCAAAATCATACCCAAAACACCATTTCCAACTCTATTGTGTGTTTTTTTTTTTTTGAAAATAAAAAAAAGGTTTTCAATTTCATTCTTTCCCCCCACCTCCCCCACACCACCCCGCCCCAACCCCCCCAAAATATCTTGCAGATGGAGGCGGCAATGAGGATAGCCACCCGTCAGAATTGCGACGGCCTCCATATCGACGGCGACAGCCACCCCCTGGCTTCCATTCTAACACCTCCAACACTCCCATTGTAGACCCATGAGCCATCTGTGCTTCAGGCTGCAGGCTGCAGGCTCCAGCAACCCACCCAAGGCATCCCAAAGTGACAAATATGCCATTGCCGTCTCCCCTTCTCTCCCTATCTCTCCTCTCTCTTTCTACCTCTGTAGATTCTGGCAAGTCAGCAACACTCTAGATCTGTCTCGACGGTGAAGGAGGTTGCACCCTTGAACCCAAAATTCACCTTTTGCCGGCGCTCCTCTCTTTCTCAGCCTCTATAGATTCCAATGAGTTGGCAATGCTCTAGATCTGCCGTGATGGCAAAGGTGGCTTCCCCCTCGAACTTGCTATTCATCGTTCGCTGGTGCCAGTAGGCACAGTTCGCGGACTCCTTGATGTCGCTGCCGTTCACCCTCACTTGAAGCCTCCATCGTTGGAGGCTCAATTCGCAAACTCCCAAATGCCTTTGCTGTTCAGCCTCTCTTGAAGCCTCCACTGCCGTCAGGTCCTCATTGTCGTTTTGGTTTCTTGCTGATACCGTCATTATCAAGCAGAATCTGATGCACAAAAAAAAGCTGATATTTATTAAGATAAAAGGCTAATATTCATTTTTAAAATTATCACTCAAAAAATCAATACCAAACACAATTTCAAATTGATCCTAACACAATTTTCAAAACATTTCCACTTTTAGTCTTTTGTAAAACACAAAATCATTTCCAAAACAATACCAAACACAACCTTTGCTTTGTTTTTTTTTCCAACTAATGGATCTTGCTTAGTTCCCATCTAAATTCTAAGCCCCAATTGCATGTTCAAATGAGATACTTGACACATCCAATTCTTGACGGCTTGAGAACTAATGTTAAAGTGTCGTGTTCTCAGATGCTTGACGATTTTGTGGATGTTACCAAATATGAAAAGCAAGTAATGCATCTTTGGAACTCATTTGTGAGAAAGCAAAGGTAGTTATCTCTCTCAACTTGATGCTTTCTTCATTTTTCTTGAGATCTTTTATGCTAATGTTAGTACTTTCATGGTGGCAGGGTGTTGGCAGATGGTCATATCCCCTGGGCATGTGAAGCATTCTCGAAACTTCACGGACAGGAGCTCATCTCATCTCGACCTCTTTTTTGGTATTGTTCTTGCACTCATCCATTAAAACATTACTTCTACTATTAGACTAGCCTGCAGAAAATATGTTACTCGGTAATTTGATTTTAATCCTATGGCGAACTTTTTGACTTCATAACATGATTGCCATGAACTTTTTACTGTTTAAAGGTGCTAAAGGTACTAATGCTCAAAAAAAAAAAAAAAAAAAAAGTAAATAAAGAAACTTCTTACCCCCGTCAATCCATTTTTTACATTTTATAGTTTCAAGATTTCTATATTATCTATGTGTGGTGGTCTGTCCGTTTTTCTGAACGATGTTTAGTCAATAATGTACAGTTTATTAACTCTTTACAATCAAAAAAACCCATAGCCTTTCTTTTAAAAGCTTGCACAATTCATATTGAGAGCCTATGTCTGTTTTTAGGGGTGGAGCCACCCATGGCCAAGTAAGGGCTTCTACCCCAGTGAAACCTTTCCCTTCTTTTTTCTTTTTTCCCCCACCCCCTCAAATTTACCTTTAAAAACTTTAAAATTTTCTCATTTTAGCCCACTAAAATTGTTTTACCCTCTATAAGCCCCCTAAAAACTTTATCTTTAGTATCCTGGCCCTGCCGTGGAGTTGTTTTCTTAAAAATAGTCAATTAGTGATTGACCCCTTGGTTTTACTGATATCAATTAGTGTTTGACTAATGTCAATTACTGATTACCCGACACCAGTCAATTAGTATGCGTTGACAAGTGCATCAACTAATTCAGTGGGCTGGCCACCAGTCATTTTCCCAAAAAAAACCGTCACCTAATTTCTCCTCTTTAGAGGGGGGAAGTCATTACTTAAGTGGTCAAAACTAGTAGTTTATCAATAGAGAAGTTATAGAATCGTTACGGAATTAAAATACGAAGGTACATTGTTCAGAACATCAAAATGCGTGATATACATTTTTGTTCTTGGATATCAACTTTGTTGATGAAATCAAAATGCCCTTGTCTCAGGTGTTGGAGGCTATTCATGATCAAACTTTGGAATCATGGTCTTCTTGATGCGAGCACTATGAACAGCTGCAATGTAATTCTTGAGGGATTCAGGCACAAGGCATCAGATGGAACAAGTTAGGGTAGGCGATTACTGAAGATGACATGGTGCATTTTTACTTTCATTTGCTTCGTTTGTCTACCCTTGATTTTTCTTTCTTTTATCCATTTTAGAGAAGAGCAAATCATCGAACTGGAACATTTTTCTTAACAAAGCAAAGATGAAAACGAAATGGGGCTCTTCGTTTTGATGTTGTACTTAGATTAAATTAGGGCCTCAAACTATTTACTTTAATTTGATTTCAATATTCAGCTGGGTTAATAACATATTTCTGGGTCCATTATGGAATACATCTGTTTTAGTTGAGCAAATATTCTGTAGACATCAATTCCATCATTCTGTGTATGTGGATAAAACTCTATAGATACCGATATGCACCCATACATATTTACAGTTTGTGTATCAAGTTCTCAAGCATATTAATGAAGATAATGATTTATATAAAAAAGAAATAAATAAATAACATTGGCAGAATTTAATCATGTTTTCTAAGATAAAGCCAAATGAATAAAATGGAAAACACAGGAAGATATATTTTCTAAGATAAAAACAACTACGTGAATTAACCGAGCCTGGTTCTGGTGTAAATTATTGCCTTCTGAAGTCTCATTTGGGAAATTGGAATGGATTGGTAAACTTACGGCAGAAAAATAAAGCTAAACTTTGCTGCCTAAATTTCCTATGATCCATATTCACCTATATATATTGAGATTATGATAGAAACCTAGCTAATCATAGAGAAGGCATTAGGATCTTGTCGGGGTTAACTCACTACAGGGAAAGGAAGGAGTTTAGATTGGAGTTTTCAAGTTTGAAATTCGAGATTGTTATCATTTAAAAAAAAAAATATAAGTGGGAGTTGTAAGACCCACATTGTAAATAAAAACGAAAAAAAAAAAGAGTATGAAAATAGCACTAAAGAGAAAAAAAGAAAATAATTATTGTTATCAAGAAAAGAATAAAGATACAATTGTTGATAGGGTTTCGAGTAGGGGTAAATATAAGGTGGGTTGGATGAGTTTTTGTGAATTTTTAACCCATCCAATAAATATTGAGTGAGTTAACTTTTTTTTTTACCTATCCAATCAATCTAATGTAAAAAATCAACTCACCCAATTAATATCGCATTGGATTAGGCGGGTTATGTATTTTATTTATAAAAATAATAAATGATACTAAACATCCAACAACAAATGAAAAATTTAATAGATAAAATAGAAATTAAACTCATGACATATTTTTTAAAATAAATTCTATCATAAACTTTGCACAAATAAAAAAATTTCTAATATAATCTCATTAATAGTCAAATTTAAAATAAATATAAGTTATAAGAATCACTAAAAGATACAAGAATACTAAAGTAATTAGTGGTATTTTTTACAAAATTATCAAAAATTACATTCATATTGAATATTAAGTAATGCATTTTATATATTTAAATAATTTAAATAATATTTAGGAGTGAATATCATTTAGTAAAAAAAAAAAATAGTAAGTGAGTGAATATTGGGTGAGTTGGGTGAGTTTTTGAAATTTTTTCAACCCACCCAATCTTTATTTAGTGGGTTGAAAATTTTTTTTATCCATCCAATCAACTAAATATAACAAATCAACCCAATCAATTAAGATCGAGTTGAGTAGATTGCGTGGATTTATTGGATGATCAGGTTTTTTGTTCCCTTTCGAGAGCAGATGTTCTAAGGGGGAGTTTGGGGGAGGTTTTGGAGATGTGGTTTTGGGTTTGGAAAAAAGTTGGTTTTGGGGAATGTGTTTGGGGGAAAAAACTGTTTGGGGTGAAAAAATTAAAAATTTTAAAAATATTTTTAGAAAAAAAATATCAATATGGATCTTGTTTTGTTCCTCTCGAAATTCTATGCAATTTAAAAAAAAAAATCATCTCATTTGGACTTGTATACACAAAGTTATGGATTTTTAAAATTTTAAATGTACTGTAGCGTTTTGGAGATATAAATAGTAAAAAGTGATAAAGTTTTGGAAAAAAGGTAAAAATTTTGGCCTCCAAAACGTTGCCTAAACGGAATTCTCTCTAGCTTTCCTATAATTCCTTAACAATGGCTTAGCCCTTTTTACTACGTATTCCCCTTTAAAAAACTACTAAAACCATTACTAATCAGTTACACTCTAACAACTATTAATCATATTAGTCTACTACCCAAACTAACTTTTTAAGCCTATTATTATTTGCGAGTCTTGACACATTACTTATAAAGAATCTTATATGATAAGATCAACTATTTTATACTATTGGAAGGAAATGTTTTTTCGATTGTTGGATTATTTTTTTTAATAGTTTGATTTGTAAGTATTTATGTTAAAATTTTTTAATATATACCATAAAATTATTTTAGTTATCAATTAGATCGTTAAAAATTAATCCAATAAGCAAATTATAATTTTTATCAATAACATGAAATAAGATATTTTGTTGTAAAAACTCCCTACTGCTAGATGTAGAAAGGTTCAATGAATATCCGCTTATTCAGTTTTCTTCATTGTCTCGGATGACAAGACACCACTACATACCATTACAAAAATTATTAGCAAAATAATTTTAAAAAAAAGCTATAAAAACTGATACTATAAACACTCAACCATTGTTTTCATCCTAAAAGCAAGATTTAAATTCATATGACAATCCGAAAAAATACGACTATAAAGACAGAAACTTCAAACACTCAAAACCATAGATTTCATCCCCAAAAGCAAGATATAATTTCATATGACAATCACAACAACATGAGCAAATAAAGGAGATGCAGTCAAAAATCCATAAACTTTAAATAGAAATTACTCCACAAAGTACAAACTGATCAAAATAACAAAACAAACTCCCAAATCCAACCTTTTGGGTGTATCACCCAACTTGATAGTGGTCCTCCCACCAAATGGTCTCTAAGTCATTAGCAAGCAAATCGAAGTTAGAGAAATTCTTATTTAAGGATTCAGCAAGGAAATCCAAAACAAAAAAAAATGATAATCAAGTTCGAAATAAGAACAGATTGGTCCATGCGGCAATGAGTTTGAATCAACCAGCTCACGTCATAATCACATTCTCATCCTCTTCTGGAGGTACGAGGTTCAGATCGAAAGGCTGCAACCTTTTGGAGCTGCTCTCTGGAGCCATTCCCTTTGAGTCATTGCCACCAACTTGGTCTATTTCCATAGCTAAGCACAGAGAGGGGGAAAAAAAATAAAAAGATGAGTTAGATTTAGTAAGGTAATGCAGAAGTGATCATAGATTAACACGAAAACCAACTAAAGAGAGAGAATTTAAAAGCTATAGCAATCAAGAGAGGGAGAAAGAGAGACCTGTAACCCTGGAGAAAAGCGATTTCTGTAGTTTGACAGATTGAGGAAACATCAACATGTTGGACTGAACCACGTCTTTCTCCAAGAACGATGGAATGGTCGAGAAATGGAACTTGTTTATCCACATTGCTACAACCTCTTGAGCAGATGGAAGGACCAGATTTTCCACCTCCATAAAGTATAGAGCCTGAGAAGTATGGTCATTAGACCACCAATGAAACAGTATTAGAGAATGAAAGTTGCAAGACCCAAAAGAGGGGAAAAAAAATAAAATTTGTGAGACTTAGTGGTATGATTTGATAAGTCAACATCTTACAGATTCAATTGCAACCAGTAGTTTCTTCATCATTCCTTTCTTCCTGTAGCTCCTGTGAGTTGCTACAAAGGGCATCTCTGCCATTTTCTTTCCATGTAATCTGATGAAACACAGATGAAATCGGTAATGGCGTTATGTGGCGATTAACGTGTCGGAAATGTTGTATTTCTCATATTCCGATACAGGGATGGTAATTTTACAGGAGACTTATTTATGTACCGTGACACGTCTTGAACATAGGGGGCTATAGGTTTTGTTTGTAAACAAGTTTAAAAGTTATCCTATGGCGAGACAGAACAGCGACCTAAACCGATCACCAACCACATTACTCATCACCCATCTCCATTTTTTTCGTATAATATGTGAAAAACATAATTTCGGGTTTGTGGTTGTAGGCATAATGCAATTACCATTTCATATTTGACTTCATTAAAAGACATGGAGTTCGGATCTTCCACCTCAAATTCAAAAAAATTAAAAACAACAACAACAACTCTGGTTTCCTTCACTTTAAACTCAAAAGTACAGATATCATAACCACAATTTGTATGAACAAACGGATTGATGTGGCATGTGAGTTGGAATTATTTTATTGATATGTATTTTAAAATTTGCCAAGCCAATTAACAGTAAGAGATTGTACCTATTAATTAAAGTTGAAATGTAAGCTAACATAATTACCATTATTATTCGACACACTTTCGTCTAAATAATGTTATTACTCAGAGGAAAGCACCTGTCCAATTATAGTTATTACTGAAGCAAAATGATTTTGAAAAAACAAGTAATTACCTCATAGATGCAGCACAGATTATTTCCTCATCCTTCTCCAAGACTGCAGTAAAAAAGCCTCTGAAGTTGATCCTGGTTAGTTTTGAGCTGAAATTACATTTACATTTGTTAGAGGTATCGTCAACCACGGGAGAAACCTAGAGGAGTATCTGAAAGAAAACACGCTTGTCTACGTATACCACATGCACATTTACGAATAACATATATATATACACAAATATATATTTTTATACATAGGCTTTTGAGAAAAATAACATGATTTTTGTTCAACAAAACTTTAATGTGGGAAGGGCATAGCTCCAAGGAATTTTGTTGTCTTAAAAAATCGTCATACCCTTTTCACTCAATATTGATATTAGAGAAGAGTGACACCCCCGAAATTTAGTTATCCTTTACTGTTGTTACATCCCTTTAATATCAATGTTATATTAGATAAATAAATATAATGTTATATTTCTCAGACAAATACATCTAACAAAATTATATACGATATATTCGAAGTGATGCTTACCTGGTACTAAAGATGACATTTTGAATCACATTGATTTTGGTGAAACGATCAACAATAGGCTTAAAAGATTGATCCATCATAGTCCATGCCAGTGCTACCTTGGCGTTGCATTCTACTAGTGGGTAGAGTTTTTGGTTCTTTTTGTGACCTAAAAATAGATCTCTTTGATGCACCAGGGTCCATGATAACCCTTCACCCAAGTCATTCTTCACTCCCATTATGTTCTGCAGCTTTTCATAAACCTTTTACACCAAAAAATAAAAAGAGTTTGTGTGTCATGCCAGAAGGATTCACCGACTTTTCGGCAAAAATAAATTCGACTTACAAACTGTATCTTTGGTTTTTTAGAGAACTAAAAGGTCCTACTAACAAGTTGGTGCATTGGCTAAGGAGAGAGGCGTTTCGAGAAAGAAAGATTTACCTCTTCGCAATCCTGCCCGCAGAATAGTTTGCAGTTGGTGTTGAGGTTGAGTTCATTCAGGACATAACAAGCCAAGTGATCTACAATGAATTCATATTGTCAGAAAACAAAATTTTGTCAAGTTGATATGAAAATACAAAGTGGGACAGTAAAATCTAGTAATTAAATTCCAATGTTAACCAGTCATGAGAAATGAAAGACACATACATTTCTTGCCACACAAAATGCATCTGGAGAAGTCCTCAGGTATGCCTTCTGAAAGTTCGCAGTGCTTGCACACACAATACGGACAAAACCAGTCACCTTCAGGAACACCCTAAAAAGAAAAAAAAAACAAAAAAACAAAAACCGACATAAGGCCGTGTTTAATATAAGGGAAAGGAAAGAAATAGCCTACCCTAATCTTTCCAAATTGCAAATCGAAAGAGTAAACTTGAGATACTATAAAGGAGGAATGCACCAAAAAGAGCATGTCCCTAAAATATTACCTCATCCGCAATGATTTTAGAATTTTCCCTCTAACAATATTAAATAGAAAGTGATTTAGAAAAACAAGAATCTAAATCATAAGATAAAAATCCTGAATAAGTGCACTAAAGGAGCTATTTCCATAATTTCCTCTACTACATATAAATATGTTAAACGATTTTGGACCTTGCTCCCCCAATTCATTCCCTTCATTAATTCCTCTTGCCAAACAACCATACACCCTAAAATCCATCCACTAATCCTGTCACATACCCTTATCTTTCTTTCCACTTTTCCCCCTTACCAAACATGTCCTATTGACATTACTTGACAATGCCTATGTTTTGTGTTTTTTGTTTGTAAAAACGAAGTGGTCAAAATTCATGCGTCAAATGTTGCCAAACAAAACTTGAAAATTTTCTTTCCTTTCTAAACAACAACAAAAAGAGATGCAAATACCAAAATTGTCACAAAACAAGGCCTTGATACCTCCATCTTGAGGCAGCTGAAATGGAAAGTCGACGGGCAATTGTCGCAGCAAATCAGGTCTCCGCCATCAGCACAAACAATGCAGGCATCATCACTCTTGTCCGAGGCATCCTTCGGGGGCTCAAAGTTTTCTAACATAGAGCAATCGAGGTCATCTATCCTGTCATACCATGCCTTAACTAAGTATTGGAATAGACTTCGGCCATTTCGCAAATAAATGTGCTTGTATGGCTCGCCTCTTTTATCACTCTGAGCATGAGCCTCAAAATCGGAAGTGGTAACCACCTTTACACAACAATTGCAGAGAATCCCAGCTCGGGTTATTAGGCCATGGAGCGTTATTTTCTCTTCGGCATTGTCCAAGTAAAAGACTATTTGGTTTTCCTTAATTAGTTCCATGTCCATCATCCATGCCAGGATTGTTTTCTTGTCCTGGAATCTTCTCGAATTGTTGTTCGCATAGCCAAGTGATCTTTGCAGCGAAAACCGGGCTCTTTTCTTTCTCCTTCTCCGAGGAACTTGCTCAAATGGCACTGCAAAAAGAACTTACAATTATTTGTCATAACAACAAAATTTGCCACCAAAAATGAGAAATTCCATGATCAAAAGAGTTAGTTGTGACCAGTAACGTAGCCAAAACTTTTTATTAGGGAGCTAATAACTACACAAAATTTTTTATTAGGAGTTATTGTGTTCAAGTTTTCATATTTAGGGTGGCTATTATAAAGATTTATTCAAAATTGTAGGTTATTTTCTGAAAAAGAAAACATAAAAGTTGAGGTGGGCTAAGCCCTCCTTCCCTCCCTCCCTGATTGTGGCTAGAAAATGTTTTGGTTGCAAAAAATAGAACTTGTTTGTATTTATTTTTTGCGAAGATAAAACATGATCAATAGTATCATTCCATCTCGGTCCTGTTCATCCAACAAAACTTGTTTTGACATAAAAGTAATAACCAAACACCATCACCTAAGTGTTAAAAAAATAGCTACACAAAAAATTTAATTTTGTTGCGACTAAAAATTTGTCACTGAATGTCCATTATCTTTCTACCTTGATTTGGTGCCAGGGCAAGAGCAGCATTCCTCGGGGGGCGACCGGGACGCCTTCTTGCAGCTGATCCGGCGGCAGTATCCATTTCTGGATTAACCATATTAACAGTAATTAGCTGTAGTTGTCTTCTTGGTCGTCTCGCAGGCCTGTAGTAATCTGGATCCTCATGCACGCCGTCTGATTCGCTTTCCGAATCCGAAGAACTTATTTCTCTGTAGACCTTGTTTTCCTGCCTATCCCTCAACTCGTAGGCCATGGTTATAAGTTCCAAAAACCTTCTTTGTTGTTACAAGTAAAAAAAAAGCAGAAAAAGAAAAAGAAATTAACAAAACCCTTCATCAAGAAAGAAACTTTAGTTGATTTCTATTGAGAATGTCATAGCAATAAAAACCAAATTTTGGTCTGCTTACTTTTTTCTGTCATTAATTTCTTTTTAAATATTGACATTTTTGGTGGTTGTTGTTTAAAGAAAATCATGGCTAGCTATCAACTGATCTTTATAGTGCTTATTGTTAAGATATAATTAGTAGACCGTTTCAGGCCCTAATCTAGTAGCTAGTTAATCATATAGTATATACAACAGTTATACTTTTCAATACCTTTTGTATTTGCTTCATGTATAATCATTTGTGTGTATATATCTCCATATCATAGAAGTTAACTGCTACCGGGATTTTAGTGAAAAATAAATAAGAGTGGTCATACAATGTTTTACACACACACATTCATGTGATGGATTTGCATGTGCATGTCAATAACAAACCATGCACACTAAGAAATAGAATATCTCATCTTGATTTGAATTTAAGGATGCTATGCAGAAATGTTATTGAACTTTCTTTTAGTTATTGAACTTTAGTATATAAATACACAATATATATATATATATAATAGCCCAAGTTTAAAATTTGATACCTGATGGTATCCGATAGTATGAATTTCAGTTACTGTAAATGTGAACTTCAGTTGTTAGTAATGTGAATCAAAAAGAAATATAGTTAAAGTGGATGTGAATCCCCCTTATTTTTACATTTTCTGCTGTATGAATTCACATTTATAGTAATTAAAATTCACATTCATAACAACTGAAGTTTACATTGTCAGATAACATCAGGCATGGGATTTAAGACATATCTACATAAATTAGGAAATTAATATTTAATTTGGTTTTGTTAACATTTCTTTCATGTTTTGTTTCCAAAATTTCTCTTATTTCTATGTATGGTTCTCTTGAGAGGGACAGTCGCGGCTAGGTGCAATTTTATGTTATTTATTTCTGTTTTACTAATCTCTCTTAGTAGATTCCAGGTTTGCTTAATTTTTTTTTCTTGGAAAGAAAAAAAAAATTATGGTAATCCTTTTCTCTCTTTTTTTGTCCAGTATATAAAAACTAATAAAAAAAAGTTCAAAAGAAAAACTAAAACAAATCAATTAGCGAAATTATTTTTACTAAAATAAAAGTATTGCATTTTAGGTTTTTATAAAAGAAATGTAGAGGAAATAAAATATTTTTAAGCAAGACGTTAATAATATATACATTTGCGCAAACAAAAAATAAAAATATAACATTTTTAAAATACGAGAATATTTTGGAAAATTTTGTGGTAGTGTATTAGAATAAAAACACTACTGCTATATCACACAATATTTATAAATTAACAAAACTTTATGAATACTTTGTATTGAAAATTTGTTAAATGGTAGGCATTTGTTCATCTTCTACTAGACTACTACTTTTTCCAAAATTAATCACAAAAACATAATAATCTTTGAACAACAAAAAAAAAAAAAAATCAATTCGATAAAAATATATTTTTAAAACAACATCATCATCCACACATTTATGCAAAGAAAATTATTCTTTTTCTTTTACCTGATTAAATATTTGCCGTAGATCTAGGGGGGGAAATATTAAAACTAAAGGGAAGTCAACTATGGAAAAACTTCAAAGTTCATCCATAAAATTAGGGATGTTTCAACTTTGTCCATATATCAAAAAAAAAAAAAAAATTGTCATGCATACCACTAATCGGGAGAGATCTCATTTCACATAACCAACCAAAACCCTAAGTTGATGATTAAAATGAGAACAAATTGAACATTCACTTGAGAAATATATCTCCATTTTTTTGTGATAAAAGAAAAATATCAGTGCAAAATTAATCTAGATTTTAATGCACAAAGCAAACATGGAAGTGAGTCATTGCGTTGCCTGAATAATTTAACTTCCGGATTTGTAATCGATGGATTGAGAAAGAACTACCTTTTTTTTTTTTGGTCAAAGAAGATTGTTGATCTAGAGATTCAAAATCGCTCGCCAAATCCTCGAGTATATCACCAAATCCTTCAAATGCCTTCAAACCTACAAATCACAATGAAATTTCTTTGATCATCTAAATGAAATAGCTTTTTTCAAGAAAAGATGTAGATTAGGATAATGTTGGAGGCAAGAAATTGTTACGATTTGAATGGTTGAAAGAATTGACAAATTCGCGGTGTCACAAACACACAAGACACTAGGCAATAGCGCTTATGAGACTACATGCAAAGTTGTCTTTCTTGGTGTATTACTCTTAGAAATGGCTTGAACTGCAAAGATGACTTAAAATTGTATTCCCTCTACGAGCAAAACAACTTGGCAGGAATTCATCCTCTCTTGATTATGCACTCTTTGGAAGAAGAGAGGCGGCGGCAGTCTCTCTTATATCGAGGGTAAAACTTTGTTGATAACAACTCCGTGCTTCAAAAAATAGGGACTGCAAACTAAATTAGAGTAAATTATTCTTCTTATTTGGTAATTAGAATAGCCTTAAATATAATTTTACTAAATATTGTATCCCCTAGCTGTAATTTTAAGGAATTAGAGCAACCCTAGTACATCAATTTTCAATTAGCCAAGGTATCCATTGATTCATTTTGTTTTCACCAAGTTGGAGTGGATTATGACTTCCATAAATAGAACAAAATAATAATTAAATATATATTTTACAACAACTTATACCCAAGTAAATTAAAGGAAAAAAAAAACTTAGCGGATTTTTTGATTATGTACTTAGATTTGTTAATCTTTAATTAATTTGTTTTGTTGTCTTGTTGTTAATTCGTACGGCAGCAGAAAATTCACAGGTTCAAATTCTAGACATTCTTTTGAAAATTGTCTGAGGTAGGGAACCCAACCATCAGTAGCCTTTGATTATCTCCAAATATCTTACTTTACTGTAAATTTAACAACTTTACAAAATTTAATGAAATTCTAATATGTTAGAAAGGTTCATTTGTTTGTCTGTGTGTGTGTTTGTGTCCTTTTTTTTTTTTAATTCTACATGACATGACATTACATCAAAATGTCGTCAACTTTCCAAACAATATCACATTCTGCCAACGTCGATCGTTTGGTCCAGTACGTCGATGCTGCTTCTTGTGAAACGTCTTGTGGTTCCCTGATCCCTAAGACGTCGAGTATGATATGTGTGATGTCTTGGGTTCCTAAGTGGTAAGCTAAAATGCATTGAGGTCTTAGGACACCCAACAAAGAAGTTGGCTCAAACATACGACTTGAAAATCCTTGAGAATTCAAATTGTCATGTCCTAAATCACAGACAACAATGCCTTTAATCGTAACTCTTTTATGCCCTCCTTTCTTGTGAACTTCTAGATCTTCTCCACATCCTTAAAACCGCCTCTTATCATCCTTTTAAACCCCAAATGTTGAGGCCCTCCACAAAAAAATATACTGAAACAATTAAATTTATATTGAAGCATCCTAAATCTAAAATCAAATCTCTTTAACCATAAATCAAAACTCAAATTCTTAAAAGCTGAAGAAAATCCTAAATATGCTCTGCACTTTGCTATACCGTATTCGTTGCCTCCTCGTCTCAAGGTGGTGGAATTTTGAGCTGCTTTTTGTTGTCTTTTGAGTTTCCAAAGTTCTCACTATCATGAATGTACGATGGTAAAATATGAGAGTATGATTTAAAAATAATAAAAATAATAAAAAGAGGGCTTGAAACATCAGATCGCAAACTTCACTATAATAACAATTTCTTAATTTCACTTAATCATGACACATTTATAGTCCATTTGGTGAACGCATTACATTTGCATTGCATTTGAATGTAATTTGTGTTTGGAGGAAATGTATTAGCATTGCATTTGAATGTAATGTGTGTTTGGGTGAAAAGTATTTGAATTGTATTTTAATAATAAATATGTGATGTAATGAGTAAAAGTATAGAAAAAAATAATATATGATATAATTAATAAAAGTAATAGAAAAAGTGAAATAATGAATAGTGATTGTATTGGATTTAAAATGTGATGTGATTGGTATTTGAATGAAATGCTTTTATATTTGGAGGAAAATTACGTAGCATTTAAATACAATGCAATTTGAATATATGTACCAAACGCACACTTAAACTCAATATAAATCCATCATTAACTACATAACAAGTTCTTGAGAGGAATTAACAAATTGAAACTTCATACTCCTTAATTTAAAGACAAAAGTTCATGATGATGATTAAGCCGATACTCAAGATAAGAGTAGTTCAATTAAGACATTCTTTTTTTATGTAGTATTGTACCTAACTTCTTTTAATTCATGTCAAATATCGTGTTGTACATATAGTGTTCAAGTACAAAATTTGAGTATTGGTAGCTTACCCTCTTAAAATTAGGCCTTGCTTGGATTTAGTTCGAGTCTAAAAAATTAAGTTTAAACTCAATTCGTAATTGGTTCACAATTCCATTTTAAGCTTTTTAGTTCATGATTTACAATATTTTGGACTCAAAAATACTATTCATAAATCTTCTTTCAAACAAAAAAAATCAATATTTACAAGAAGTAAAAGGAAACACAATTTTTAACACAAGTTTAAATCTAACTTTTATCATCCAAATACTTTTAGTTTAAGATGAAATTCTCTAATTCAAACTTGAACACTAAACATATGATTTATTTTATGATTCAACTCATTCAAAACTTAAAACTCAAAATCTTACACCAAACGAATTGACAAATCTTTCTAAACTTTAGATAAGTCAAAATCCCATTAATAATATTAATATCAAATATATACAAAGTTGATAATTTCACCTTTTAATATAAATCCAACAGTTCGAAACATAATCATAATGATAGTTTTTTTTTTCCCCTCAAAATTCTTTAAAAAACGAAAAAAGAAAAGAAATGAAAAGCAAAGGGGCACGCCACGGCCACTGTCGTTTTTAGTAAAAAAAAAAAAAAAAAATTGGCGCCAATTATATCACCTCCGGGAAATTTAAATTTTTGAGATGAAATATATAAAAAAAATAAAATAAAATAAAAAATAATAAGCGGTACATTTAAAAATCGAAGCGTATTTGCAGAGAGAGACCAGAATCCAATGGAGCTTTCAGATCCGAACATCCAAATCTCCGGCTTCACTCTCCTCAATGCCTCCGATTCTCAGGTACTGATTCTCTTCATCCTGTTTTATTTTGTTTTATTTTATTTTTCCGTTTGGTTCCTCAGAAACTACGCAGGAAAGTATTATTATTGGACCCTGGGACCTTGTGAATCTCATGTGCACGTAATTAGATTCCAAGAATTCATTCTTAGCCCAAAAAATTGTTAGCTTTCAAGCACCGCGTAGTTCAACTTTGATATTTTGTTCATTTCCTTCGCAGACTCAAAATTCGTATTCGCTCTCGATTCCCTCAGGTTCGTCCCTCGTTTCCCAGAAAATTCGGCATTTTCTCACCAACCAAACGGAAATTATGAATTTTATGTTAAAGTATGCTAATATCAGCTTTTTTTTTTTTGTTATGTCAGAGCCTCCTGAGCTCGGAAATTGGTTCCCGAGCTACAAGTACGAATCGCCTGTACTGGATTCTGATGATGATTTTAGGGATTCGGTTTCTGAAGAAAAAATGATTCAAAAAGATCAAATTTTTACCGATGATAGTGAAAGAGGAAAAGAGGACAGTTTGAGAAGGCTTGAGGAAATAGGGAAGAGAGATGAAGTTCTTGTTGGAGATGATAATATCAAAAACCAGTCTTTGAATGAGGTATTCTTCCTTTCTTACTTAAACTGTGTTCCTAACTCTAAGGCGCGTTTACGTATCATCAACGAAAAGAAAATGCAAGGAGTGTTTCTATTTCTTTTCGTTTATATGTTTGCTTAATGCATAGTAAATTAAAAATGCAAATTCTAATTTGTTGAAGATAAGTATATGCTTGAATCAAGTACTTGATATTGTTGAGAAAAGTGCATGTGTGTATTATCTCACATGAAAAATAGATGAAAATGTGAAATGATTTATATATATGAAAGGACTTAAGTTCCAATAAGTCAACTTTTTAGGTCAAGTTGAGTTCTTGAAACATTTTGGGCTACTTTCACATGTGATTTCCTATCCAACAAGTAGTATCAGGGCCAATGGTTCTTATTGAGTAAGCGGACACACTTGTTTGCCAAGTTCCCACATTACCTTTTGTGGAAAGTCGGTGTTGTCCGTAATTAGTGCCGTTGTAGGTGCGGATGGTGAAGTAATGGTGAACTTGTACGGTTTTGACTTTTTTCCATGTTCGAATTGGCTCTCATTTGGAGTATAATGTTTGAATGTACTGGCTACAAGAAACCTTAGTTTTAGGGGAAGCTTAGTGAACACACACATGAGAGAGAGAGATTATTGAGAAAAATGTATATGTGTGTTGTCTCACATAGAAAGTAGATAGAGATGTGAAATGGTATATATATATATAAAAGGACGTAAGATCTAATGGATTAACCTTTGGGGTGAAGTTGGGTTCTTAAAATGTGTTGAGCTAGTTTTATATATGGTTTCCTCTCCAACAGATATGTATACTCTTTCCTAATACAATCCATAACGACGTAGTAAACTGTGCCCTTAGAGTAATAAGCAATCAAGTTTCAAAATTTATCTTGTTCAAGTTACTGACAAAATTTCTTTTCCTTGTTGATTGTAGACAACTGATTTTAATTGCTCGCCTTCCTTTCATTCTGGTTCGTATCACTTCTTCTTGAAGTTCTTTTGTGGAACTTTATCAATTATCAGTCTTCTTCTGTTGTAGTACATGTGCGGAAGAATAGGAGTGTTTAAATCGTAATCTGTGGTCTGTTTTGTTGTAAGAATTAAAATTTATATATGTCTACCTTATTTACCAGAGCCCATTGATTTGAAATACTGGTTCTCGAGCTATGTGTATGAATCTCCTGCTTTGGATACAAGCGATGGTTTTAATGATTTTCTTCATAAAGAGAGTGAATGTGAAAAAGATGGTCTTATAGTTGAAGAAAGCAGAAGAGAAAAGGTAGTTAGTTATGTCAAATTCAAGGGAACTAGAACTAGAGATGGCAACGATAGTTCAAACAGGCTTATCAACTGTGGCAATTATTCTGGAGATAATAGGCAGGAAAAACAGCTTCTGAATAAGGTGTTTATTTCTTCCCTTTGTCTTTATTTTTCTGTTCCTATGTTCTTCGATTACTTGGTTCTATTTTTCACATTGATCGGAACTACACTTCTTCATCAATTGATTTTGGCATGCATTGACAAATTTGATTTGGTTCACAAGAATTTGCTTGGCATAATACTTGGCCGAAAACTACTCTTGATTAAGAATTTAAGATGCTTTTGCAAAGTGATATCTGTATATATCGCTGAAGTTGTTCCTTATAGTCATGTTTGCTACACACAGGGTGATCCCAGGAGTACAGAGGGCAAACATATTTGTTCTGATAAGAGTTGTATTTGCCTTCAAAGTACTCTTAAACAATGCTCAAAGTATAAAGCATTGCAAAACTGTGGAATTGATCCAGCTAAAGAGGTTGAGTTGTCAAGCTTGGATCAAGAAGATCCTCGATGCGCGCCAAAATTTTCTGAAGTTGGCATTATGTCATTGCAAGAAAGAACATGCAGGAGTGATGCAAAACTTTCTGAAAATTCGATCTGTAGGATAGAAAACGTAGAGGACTCAGAAGCAAAAGGCCACAAGGAAGCAGCTAGTTGTCTATCTCCCGAGAGTGATCTGAAATCAGTTCTGGTTAATGAGTCAGTTAGAAAGTCAAACCATGGATGCAAGGACAAGGAGAATGCTAGAAAAGAAACCCCAACAGATGGTTTTGTTACAGCAAGGAAGGGCAGATTTGGTAAGGCAAATGCAGAAAATCTTCAGGAAATACCGAAAGAGAATGGCAAATGGAAAGTTTTTCAACCAGGTGGCAGAGAATCTGTCATTGAAAGAAAGGTTTTATCTGAGAGAACAAACTTTCACCTCTCCAGTGCGGCAGAGATCACTGGGAAATGGCAATGTCCTCAGAAAAGAAAGCCAAATCTTGGGCCTCCTATGAAGCAGCTTCGACTTGAGCGATGGATTCAAAAGGCATGAAAATTCTCAAGCCAGATTTCGTGTTCCAGGTTAATACAATATGCAAGCTTGTGAGACAAAACTCCAATAGGCCGATCCAGTTGGCGGATGGCATGCAACTTAAACCTCCAAAATATAATTTCTGCACAGTAAAATCCTTGTGATGGAATGCTAAAAGGCAAAACTAAAACGTCCAAATTTTAATGGCCATCTTATAAGTCAGAAAAGGATTTCTAAACTGAAAGTTTAGCTAGTTGAGTTAAGAAGTCTCTAATCAGGAAGCTCAGGCTCTGAGATTGAAAATGCCTCCTGCTGTATAACCTTCAAACCAAAAAAAAAAAAAAGAGAATTTGTATTTTTTTTTTTTTGAAATTGGCGTTCTCATATGTTAGTGTTCTTTTGTTTAAATTTTTTTTGGGGTAATAAGATTAGCTCTACATGTCTTAATTCTGTTCAAGATATTATTGATTGTATTTTATGATTTATCCACTCAATTAGTAGTTACTAAAAGAAATTAAACAAGGAAATAATTAGAATAAAAAGAGAGAGAGGAGAGAATAGATTACAATAATTTTTCACGTGAATATGTCTATATCTATAGACCAAGAATAAGAGAATGATAAATATATGCAACTTTTCTAAATACACAATAATATATTTCCTAATAGTTATTGGGGGATAGCTCATGTTGATTGTAGCTTAAAGGATTTAACTCTACTTGGGTAGTTCTTTGCAAACTAAATCTATTCATTTGCTAAACTTTCAATCACATCAGTAGACACTTCATTCCCCCCTTTACAAATCCTTCAAAACGTAGTAACAAAAACCAAATCATTGTCGAATAAGGCTCGCTTTCCTGGCTTCGAGGATTGTTCCACGGTCTTCTTGCTCGATGCCTTGGACATTTCAATTGACAAAGCATTTTTCAATTAATTTTAGGTTGTAATTCTTAGCACATTTTACAATCAATTTAGTCTTTTTTTTTAAAATTAAATTCAGCATCCTATATGTTGCCGTACATTGACAGAAATTGAATCTGTCATTTTTGGCCAGTAGTAGGTAGAGTCACCTATGTGTATTTGTGAAGTAAAAAAAAAAAAAATTATTATTTTATTCTTACAATAATGATAAGGAAAATTACAGTAAATAATATTATTACGTAAATAATTGAAGTAGATAATAGGGTTTTTAAAATATTTAAAGTAAAAAATAAATTACTATGTAAGTAAAAAATTTAATTAATAAACAATAAAATTACATGGTAAATAACATATTACAAAAAGTAATCATTTACCTACTAAATAATTTTATTTGATGCTATTTATTTTAAATATTTTTAAAACATATTATTTTCTTTAATTAATTATGTAAAAATGTTATTTACTTCTTTCTCATTAATAATAAAGACTCGAATTCTCTATAAGGATTGCTTGTTTTGGGATGTTATCAATATTTTTTTTGTAGTCAATTTGGTTCGTTATTAAATTTATTATCCTATTAATCTAGCCGTTACATTGATTAAAAAGGAATCCATGGTGAGCTTGCTTGTTTTGGGATTTTTTTTTAAAGTCCATTTTGGATTGTTATCAAATTTCTTGTCCTATTAATGTGGCCGTTATATTGATTATAAAGGAAAATCACAGGAAGGGATATTAGTAGTGTTAAGTACCACCATCTAATAAAACGTAAATGATATAATAGGACATACCTTTTTATTATTGATGGTGTTTAACATCAGTGGTGCTTCTTTGCATTTTCCAATAATCACTTATGTGTATTTGTAAATTTTTCCTTGAAAGTTTGGTTCTTTAAGAATGGGTAAGTATTATTTCTATGTAATAGATTGACTGCTCTCATTATGTTGAGAATACCTTAAAAGCAAATCCAAAAGTGGGATGTGTATTTGTTTAAAGTTTCCAGTTAAATTTTGTTCCACCAATAGGGACAACTATTGAATTGTGTACAATAAATTTTCTTATTTATTCTCCTTAAAAAAAAAAAACCTTTCTTAATCCAAAATTAGAATATATAGTAATTGTAGGTATAATATAGCAGTAATTCTATACCTGATTTTATTATAAAACGTAGAGTTAAAATATCTACAATGTGTATTTGTAAATTTCCTTTACATTTTGGTTCTATAAGTATGGAGAACTATTCAATTGTTTGTAATAACAATGCCCTAAAAGCAAATAAAAGAGAAGTAGAATGTATATTTGCAAAGTTTACCTTTAAATTTTGGTAATATGATTATGGACAACTATTGATTTTTTTTTTTTTAAGTGGCAAACGTTCGTTTATTCAGTTTGAGGAAAATCCTTACAAAACAACCCAATAATCAGGATGGAACGTCTGTCCATATAGAAAAAACCGAATTAGATAGTTAAGAAGTAGGCCACCCCATTTCCTTTCCGGGAGACTTAGCAAACAGGGCCATTTTTTGTGACTTACAAAACCATCGCGAATGTCACTAATAATATTAGCATCCACAGTGTTGATCACCATATTTTGAATAGCTCGGTGAACATTGATCGCATCTGCCTCCACCACCCAATTTGAGAACCCATTTTTGTAGATAAATTACACACTTTCACAAACAGCCATACACTCGCCTATGCGTGGAGAAAAGCGTCCAAACATGTGTCTGACAGCAGCCGCAAGGACCATGCAACTTCAATCCCAATATCCACTGCGGCATCTACGTTTATCTCCACACATCGCTGAAAGGGCAGTCGTATATTTTGGGTTCGTTTAATTCAAAAGTTAAGTTTAGAATGGAATTAAATTTTTAAGATCAAATTGGTTGACTTTTTATAATTTTTATTAACTTTTTAGAAAAATACAAAATTAAGGGGGTATTTGGAGAAAATATTCAATTTTAATTTTACTCAAATACAATATAATTTTACACCAAACATAAATTTTATAACAGTGCTACGAAAACAATTACTATTCAAAACATTTTTAAAACAATCACATCAACTTTTTAATTCTACTATTTATCTCTACTTTTACTAATCACATCAACTTTTCAATTCTAAAATACTTTTCATCCAAACACACATTTCATTCAAATACAAAACAAATACTTTTCAACCAAATACAACATTCAAAAAACAAATTTCATTTAAATATAATCAAAATACAATACGTTTACCAAACGCCCCTTAAATCTTAAAATTTAGGTTTAGACTCAAGAACCAAAGGAGGTCTTAATTCTGTGTGCTAAATTCCCTTCTCTCGTTAGTCATTACAATTACATAGAGTATACCATAAATGCATACCCAGAAGTAGAATGTGAATGTGTCAATTAATGGAGTCCGTCATGCCATCTTAAATAGCTATTCTATTACAAACAGTGACAAACAAATTAACCAAATCAAAAAAATCATCTTCAGGTCCGTTTGATGAATGCATTACATTTATATTACGTTTGAATGTAATACATTGAATACAATTTATATTTGAAAGAAAAGTATTAGCATTGTATTTGAATGCAACGTGTATTTAGATGAAAAATATTTGAATTATATTTTAATAATAAATATATGATGTAATGGGTAAAAATAGAAAGAAAAAGAGAGAGAGAGAATATATGGTATAATTAATAAAAGTAATTAAAAAAATAAAATAATAAATAGTGATTATATTGGATTTAAAATGTAATGTGATTGGTATTTGAATAAAATGCTTTTATATTTAAATGAAAATTACATTATATTTAAATCTAATATTCATTGAATACGTGTACCAAATGCATGGTTAATCAAAACAAGTATGGACTCTGAACTAGCGTAGCACTTTGCACTTATTTCAACCCAAAGTTAAGAGATTTTGCCAGTTACTCTTGAACAATATTTTTGGTGGTAAATCTGAGCAAATGGCTTAGCTAATAATAAACAAGATGTTAAAAACCATGTCGTCCTTGATTCTGAGCTTACACAACACTAATTCTAATATATTTAGACGTAGCTATACATATATATATGCTATATCAATCATATATATATATATGCATATATAAATATTATTAGGCGGGCATGTATCAAATTACTCTGGACTTTCTAAATTATTTTAATTTGCTTCAATTTACTTAGATTTCTGTTGAATTGATGATCAAAAGCTTATGTGTAAAGATGAAAACTTTCATATAGAACTAAAAATTTTCAAATTGAATTCAAAACCTGATACAAAACTTCCAAATCAAGAACATCAATTTAACATAAAGTTAATAAAATTGGACATACTGCAACAACTTGAAAATTTTGAAAGGGAAAATTATTAGAATTAAAAAATTTAGGCCATGTTTGGTCATATTTTCTGTTTTCAGTTTTCAAAATTGTATTTTTAAAAATAAGAACAGAAAGCTATTCTCACATGTGTTCAGAGAACAACATGTGTTTGACAATTGTTTTTTGAAATAATTTTTTAAAAATGAAAATAGAAAAATACATGTTTGGATAGAGTTTTTTGAAAACATTTTCCTAAATTTAACTCTATCAAAATTTGGTGTTGGTATTTGGGATTGACTTCAGGATTTTGGACTCACATTGGGATCCGGATTCAGATCTAGAGTTGAAATTTGGAAATGAGATCGGAGTTATGATTTGAGACTGTGATCGAGGTCGGTATTTGTTAGTTTAAATGACAAGGACTTTAAGCACATGCTAACAAATGCCACTTATAATAAAAAGGCTTGCAAATATCTCAACAACCAAATTGAATTAAAGAAAGAAACAAAAGTAGCAAACGAAAAGTTACCAAGTGTACCGACTTAATATTACCCACAACATGATATATCTAACTAATTTCTGGTAATATGCTTAGTCTACATGGCATAAGCAATATCATCTCGCACAACTGTTATGCTTAGTCCTTACATGATTGTTATGCTTAGTCCACATGACATGAGCAATATCATCTCACATGACTGCCATAGCTGCAGTTGATCTATCAAATAAATCCATCACATAATTTGAGTTGCTCGTGCTAGCTTTATTTTATCTATTGCATTTAAGCTCTCTCTTTTCCCATTCTTTGAAAATAGGATCATGTTGAGTTTGTTAAAGAATAAAATTATGAAGGATACAACAAGCTATAACAATTAAGGGTTGTCAATATAATTTATAAAGTGGCATCATTTTAAAGATTGAAAACCGTGCTTTTAACACCCTAAAGCATTGCTTGATACAATTCTCAATGAAGAATGCCTATAATTGAACAACTCTTTGTAATCACATGGTTGGTTACCTCTACTTTTAAATGCATTAAAGTGGTATCTTTGACTACGATATGGAGGCAGAAAACCCTTGGTGCATGGAAAACCTGAGTCACCAATATAATATTTACCTATTCAAAAAAAAAAAAAACATTCAATATACACAACCAGCTATTCCATTTGCATATGGTGGAAAAAGTAAAAGTTAAGTCATTAGTATTTGATACATTTTTTAGGCAATGGAAAGTTGTTTTTAGGTCTTATGATAGCATCTATGAACACTCTTGAGTTATTTGCAGTACTCTCCCAACTAGAATTGAAAAAAAGTAAACAACATGCCAAAGTTGCACGTACATAAGACATTTTGCATCATCATACTTATTTGACCTCTGTAACTGACTTGTTTATCAAGAGGAACATGTGCGATTATATTGCACCAATACAGTTCTACAAACAAAAAAATATATAGTAGCTTGAATTAGTTAAAAAACACATAAAAAAAAAAGAAGCACAAACATATTTTTATGAACTTATGTCATACTAATCTAATAGATTACCTTAAACCATGGATACATTTTGATGAGTAAACAATACAGCAGGCAATGGAGATTGAGTTGGGCGAATTAATTCCTTTCCTAGCTTGCATAATGCATATAAAGCTGATTTGAAATGTTAATCAATAGTTTCAATAGAAAGATGATAAATCTCGTCCCCATATTGTGATAAATAATTTAAAGAAATGTACATAGTGTCTTTATAATAGAAAACTCTCGAGTGTCTTTTATGTACTCCTTTTCTTTCAAAGTAGCACAAAGTTGAAGAGTTGTGTTCTTATCCATTCATAGCAACTCATAATATGTTCTTTCATTGCCATTCAATAACTCTTTAACAAATGTATCACCAGTTAACTTTGATGTTCTCTGAGGTGTTTTTTGAAGAAACATATCTTCATATTCACTTAGGACAGTGAACATCATGAAATCGGAAAAATGATCAAACTTGCTACTTAAAAAAGATGAACTATCATCCAATTGAATAGTCTTATTCTTGTAAATGAATAAATTATATTTGTTCAAAGAACCAAGAAGATTTTTGTATTATTATCCAACATGTACAAACAATTTAAGAAAGACATTAAAAATTAAGAAGACCTCATCATTCATAATCATAGAAAATGACATAGCAAAATATAGAATTCAAACAAAATTTAACAATTCCAAATTAATCAAAAGTTACAAGAGAGGAAAAAAAAATTCCAAACTTATATGCGACTCCATGTTAGTCAAGTACGATGAGCAAATAATACTCCTTAGTTCCTATTAAACAATTATAAGTGTCAGCACATCCTTAAAGCCTATCTAACCAAGCCCTTTTCCTAGGACCAGACATATTGATGAATATCTCTCTCGAATTTGGATCCTTGAATTTCTCAACTGTTTTCATGTAAACATTGTCATCAACTCCTTCCATTTTCTCAATAATTTGCACACACTTGGTGAGCGAGAACTTATTAGCTAATCCCTCTTCTTAGCCACCTCCCTTGGCACCTTTGGTCTTTTTTAGTAGCTCAAACTTAGCCAAACTAATATCTGTCCTTACTTTAGTTGCCTTGTTTTATGCAAGAAGAGTATCACTCATTTGTTTTGATCTATGTTGTTTTTCGGCTCTACATTTTGTATTAGTTGTTGCAGTATGTTTTGCAACACAATCACCAATTTCATCTATAATTCAGGCTATATTATTGTAGCTTGTACTATCAATATTAAATACCCTCTCAACATTAGAATGATAATCTGAGTTGATATACTCCTCTTCTAATTCTCTCTCATTATCACTACTAAGTAAGTCTGAACCACGAGCACGGTGAAGGGCGTCGGTAGCTGTTGACTTGCAATATATAAGTCTTAACAAATTGTAGTGCTCACGTCCTTTCTTGCAAAATTGTGTAGCCTTTGGATGTGCCTAAAAAAAAAACGACAATTTCTAAATCTTTTTTAGAGTAAAAGCGTACAACTTGTTTCTTATTAAAAAAATATATATACCTTTAAATAGATTTGCCAAGTGGCCTCCATAGCACTCATAGAATGAGTCTTAGGATCCCAACTGAATCCAGTTTGGTTCAATAGCCCAATAAATTCTCGGTGCTTCTTTCATAGCTTGTGAAACTTTTGCTTCACTTGTTTAAGCGAAAAGTTTCTCTTACTCATGGCTTTAAGCTCTTCATGAATTTTGAGCCATGCTTTTTTATCCAAATTGACCACCCTTCATAAAACCCTTATTCACTTTATTAACCATAATATCAATGAAAGTCTTTTTATAGTCAAACTCCTCAATGTTGCATCTTCCACGTCAATAATATCAGTAGCCATCTTGCCAGAGAAAAAAAGTACTATTATGTTACAACAGAAAGTTGTGACACATTAGTGAAGTTAATCAGACTAGTTAAGTTACTACCATCAAATTAGTTATAATGTTGAATTAGCTACTAAGATACTTCAATATGCATTAGAAGCAACTCAAAACATGGTAAGCATCAGGAAAGTCATGACAAATCCTAGGATCCAACTAAAAACACAAGAGTAAAACTGACTAGGAACGGAGGATACCAAAACAAATGTAGAAGTGAAGAAGCAAGGGAAGACCTTAAGATTAAAACAGAATATACATAAAAAGAATCCCGTAAACGAAAATATAATGATCATATCTTGGAGTAAAACTTGCTATGAAGATGAATAGTAGCATAAATCCCAAACATTTACGATAATAATAAAAGCTATCAAATCATGTTTATCTGTTATTTAACACATAATAACAACAATATCATTGAAACAATGAAAAAAAATTATTAGAAGAGCAGAATTATCCAATCCCTAAAAAAGGAATGAAATAAAAAAGGGAGAAAAGTATATATGTGTGTGTGTTTGTGTGATTAAGCAGAAAAACACCGAAGATGTAGTGGTTTCATGCGAATGAGAAATCTAAATCAAAGAGCTTAATCAATGATGGTTTAGTTTGCGGATTATTTAGTCATAATAATACGTTCCAGCCAATCAAGTGGATTCACATGCAAAGATTTCCAACATAATAAACAACGGTTAAGCCAATTATTTGAAATATTCATGCCAAGAAAAAAAAAAAAGTTGAGAGTCAAATTTCACATTGCCATGTGAACCAGATGCCATCTTGACTATTTTTGGAAACTATTTGTTTTGGAAACTCTTCGACACAATCTTTATACTAAAAATCATAAAAGCATACAAGGCTTAGAAACAGAGGATACCAAAACTAGAATCTCTTTTCTTGAACGCTACCAGAGCTGAGAATCTGGACAAGGAGAGGTGCAGCTCCAGAAGTTGCAATAGTCGGCTTGTTTGGTGCAACAGCTGAGAGAGTTAAGATGGCTGCCATGGCTAACTCCATTAGACTACCATCTTGGAATCTCAATAGGTCTACAAGAGGAGCGACGGCTCCAGTTGCAACTATCTTCAACTTGTTTCTGATAAATATGGAACAATGGCCATGTGAGATAAACTGACAACAGATCCAAATGGCATACTGTAAAGAACTAACATTAGCGGCCACCACCACCGCACCCACACCCCCCCGCAAAAAAAAAAAAAAAAAAAAAAAGATTAGGAAGGCCACAAAACATAAAACTTACAAAAATCAAAATACAAAAGAAGTTCCAAGTGCGACAAGGCAAATTCACAACATCTGATTTTAAAGCAAAAAAAAAAAAAAAGTACGAAAAAGCATAGCACTGTGTTGAAATACCAAAGAAGCTCACAGACAATAATAAAAAATTCGCAATATCTGTTAACCGCTAATTACGAAATAAGTCTCTATCTTCTATAGTTTAGGAATGTTCTTTTGTACAATGAAACTGAAAAGAGATATTTGTACGCATTCATAGGATGAGATTCATATATACTTGGCCCAAATAAACAACCTGATACTAAGTCCTAGACCTATTACAGCACCAAGCTTCTCAACCATTAACTTAGAAGCATAATTCAAAACAAGCAGTGCCCATCTGAAATCACAGCAAGCAAAACAGGTACTCTATGGAAAATGAGATAATTGAACTCAAAACAAGTCCCCTTACAAGCACCATTCAATTGGCTCCACCACTATCTCGCTGGACTTTTAAGATGGGTGAATCATCATAGATGAAGGCACTTAAACAAGGGGAGTGTTTGTCTAAACAAGAAAAAGCCAACAATAACTTTTCTCGAAGACTTTGTACTCTTTAGTCAGATATGAAGGAAGTCAAGTAAAGCCTCTATAGATAGGAGAAAGACTTCAATCTATTCCAAATTAAAAGGACACGAGTAAAATCATGTCAACAGCATGGAAAGGGGAATGAGATTAATTACCGTCAAGATTTGTATACAAAAGTTCCTAAACAAAACAGAGGAGATAAATGATCGTAATAATGTAGTATTCCAGGCACACAGTTAAGCTAGTTAATTATTATTTTAAAATATATCGAAATGAGATATCCATAGATTCATAAAATAGTTAACTAAAATAGCCATCACATGAAAATGAAATCAAACTACCAATCAAAACTAAGAATTTAAGACCATTAATTTATCAAATTCATTTATATTACATTATTGTATATGTGAAAAGAGAAAAAGAATTGATATATTAATACACAAATCATAAGGTCATGTTGAATAATAATCCTAGAGCAATCAGAAAAAATTAATTAATGGATCAATTTACATGTTTTCGAGAGAGAGAGAGAGAGAGCGTGGGTGATATTTGGGTGGTCAATTGTCGCAGAAAACATAACGAGGTCATCAAAGACAATTGCCCTATTTTTTGTTGCAGAATTAAAAGCAGCAGTGAGAAAGGCATCGAATGATGTGACCGTTGCCACACCTTATGGAAAATGGTGGCGACTAATGTGTACATAGCAACGATGAGTTATAGCTTTTGCAAGAGTCCTACTTCTGGCTAACTACAAGGGACAATCATACAAACAATGGACATCCAATCCCGACAAAAAAAAGTAGTTCTAGAGAGAGAAAGAAGAAACCCACTAGATTATAATATTAAAAACACATTCACAAATAGATTAAGCACAAAAACAATCTTCCATTGATAAAACTCCAATCCAATCATAAAAGCTCCCTATTCCCAAATTCAGCTTCAAATCCAACAAAACATTTCTAATCAGAAAAATAATTACAGACTTAAACCAAAAATAAGCTGGCGTATTTCTAAATTGAGCTTCTCTCAAATCAACATAACAACAATTTAAGAGAAAGAAAGAGAGAGCGAGAGAGAAAGACAGGATTGAAGTAATAGTATTAAAACGGCAATGCAAGTCAATGAAGGCAGTAACGGAGGTCGATAATGGCGGTGCAGTGGAACCATGGATGATAGAAACTGGATTTGTTGATAAACTAACAAGTGCACTAAAAAGGAGGGAGAGAGAGAGATGATGAGCTAGGAGGAGAAAGAAGATAGCGAGAGTAAGAAGAAGAGAGATAGCAAGGAGAAGAGAGGAAAGAGTGAGGAAAAGAGAGGAGAGAGAGAGAGTACCTGAATTGGGAATTTGATTATTTTCAGAGAATTTACAGTATTTTGATATTTTCAATTATTATTATTATTTTTTATTCTGTTTTCATAAAAGAGTTTTTTGAAAACGTTAACCAAAGAATATGTTTTTTTTTTTTGTTTTTAGATGCATAAAACAGTTTTTTTTAGTTATGTGACCAAACATGCCCCAAGAAACAAGCTGCCAAAGACCAAAATTTTTGGAGATAACTGTGCTAAAAGTCCGATTGGGAATTTTTTTCCCTCCCCTTCGTCCAAAACAACTGGCAATGGTGGCTTGCACGGAGAGAGCTGCGAGGTGATGGGTCTTCCAATGGTGCGATTAGTTTAGAACGAAAGGACAGGTGGAAACGGATGTTTGAGATCATGATGTGGTCGGCATCGCCGAGCTCGCAATTGCAACCCTCCTTCCAGCCATTGGTTGCAAAATAATGGCCTGGTTGCATTTTTTTTTTTTTTTTGGTGTGGGTATTTTATCATTATTTGATTTTTTTTTTTTTTTAAAGGAAGTCAAAATTTTTTTCCCTATTAGTAGGATAAAAGTACTTTCTCCCACCGTAGAATTTCCTATTAAAGTTTATAGGAGTTTTCCACACAGAGATACATGGAAACATGCGCAAAAAGTTAAAACTACTAGGTTAAATAACGCATATGATGTAAATAAATTGGATCAATAATCTAATATGTGTTCCTCTAATTATAAGGTACTTCTCATTTTGCTATTGAATTTCAAAAACCCAATTTGCCCCCCTCTTGAACTTTTAATTAAACAATTAGTTCCACTTAATTCCATTTATGAAAATTTATGCCAAAAACATATGGAAGAAAAAGGAAGTTAAGTAACATCATATGATTTCTTTACTTTTTATGAAAATTCTTAGAGAAAGACCACATGACAACACTATCCATTATCTGCGAATGTTTTTAAGATAAATTGTAACAAAAGGAATTAAGTGCGCCTATTACCAAAGAAATTAAGTCAAAAGAAATTAAGTGCGACTAACTTAAAATTCAATAAAAAAAATGATAGATTTTAAAGTTTAGGAGATAGAATGAAAATGATCCTATAAGATGCGAGCATAATCTTAAATAACTTGGCAAAAGTTTTTTTTTTTTTTTTCTGTGTTAAAGATAAAAGAATTTGAACTCTTCACTTTTTAATAGAATTGATTAAAATTACTATTAAGTTCTTGTTCCAACCATACTTATCAAAAGTTAGAAAAATGCCATTTGTTGTACATGTTTGAAAACGACATGCTTAGGTGGCATTTAGTATTTTTTTAAATTTTTTTATTTTCAAAAATATTGAAAATGAAAATGTTTTAAAAACTATACTGAGATTATTTTTGAAAATGTATTTGTTTATATTTTCTGAGTGTATATTCTAAAAAACATAAAAATAAAACTTTGTTTGGTTATTTTTTGAAAACCTATTTCATAAATGAGTATTTTATGAAAACATATTTATGTTTAATTAAAATAATAATAAAAAATAAATTATTAATCATAATTAAATAAAAAAACCTTTAGTAGTGGGTTTTACAATTAGGGGTAGGGGTAGAAAACATTGATGGTCGGAGCTTTAGGTGACAACGACGGTGAAATTTAAGTCATGAGTTAGTAATCGCTGCTAGTCGGTGATCGTTATCACGAAGAGATTTTCATCATCGTCACTCTTTACCAGAGATGCAGACCATCGTCGAACATAATCATTATCACCAACTCTACACAGGTGTAGAGAGAGAGAGGAGATGAAAGGAGAAAATGAAAATAAAAAGGTGAAATCAACAATTTTTTTTTAAATCTAAAAAAACAACATAATGAAAAATAGTATTTTCAAAATGATTTTAAAAATATTAAATAAACAAATATTATTTTTAAATCATTTTATTTTTTATATTTTTAAAAATAAAAAATTATTCTTAAAAATAAAACCGAACGCCTCTAAATTTTCTAACTTGGGCATGTACGCTCGTGACAAATAACGATATTCACATCACAAAACGACAACAAATGATTACCTTCACAAACGTCAACAGCACATAACGACAGTCACATTGAAAAACGACAAACAAAAAGTGATTTGTTAAAGGACAACAATAAGTAACGACAGTCAATTAAAAGCAAAGACTTTCACAATCGACAACGGCGAAACACGACAGCCAAATTCGAAAGGACTACATGTATATTCTGTATGTATAGAGCGAGGAGGAGGGGGAGACGATAATGGATGTGTAAAAGGCAGGTCGAGACAATAACTAACGTGCTCAAAGTTAAATCTCTCACAACCAATGAAAATTCAATCCATACACAGTTTTGATATTGTAGCCCATCCCTTCTAATCTTCATAGATGATATGAACCTTTTTACTAAACTCAATATTCACGACAGATTACCTAAAAGCTCGTTTGGGGACCAAAATTTCGGTCTCCAAACAACTTTTTTGGTTTTTTTTACCTCCTCATCAGTCTTTGTTATTTATATATCCAAATGTTATAATAAATTTTAAATTTTAAAAATTCATAACTTTACACGTTCAAGTCTAAATGAGATTTTTTTTCTATAAATTATATAGAATTTTAAAAAGAATAAAACAAGATTTATAAAGATAATTTTTTTGAATAAATTTTTAAAATTTTATATTTTTTCATTCTAAACAGTTTTTTTTTAACTCCAAACACATTCTCCAAAACTCATTTTTTCTAACCAAAAAAAAAAAAAAAATCCAAGGCTCTCCCCAATCAGCCTTTATTGATGAAATTTGAAGGGCAAAGACCTTGTAGTGCACCGAATATTTGACCAAAAGCGTTTTTCTCTATTTATCTCTCCAAGTATTCTCTTTTTTTTTTTTTTTTTCTCGCTAACTTTTTAATTTAAAATTAGGAGAAAAAAATAAATAATAATTTTTTAAAAAATAATTAAAATAAACAGCTTATTTTTTAAATATTTAATATAAATAACAAATTTATTATTTAAATTATTTATTTATCTTAAATTTATCGGATAAATAGTTTATTTATGTTTGATAAATATGAGTTACCTATTAAATTTTCTATTTACTTGATAAATTTATTATTTAATATTTTAAATATATTAAAAATATATTATTTACTTTAATTATTTTCATATAAATACTATTTACTATAATTTTCCTTTTAAATTGATGTTCAAATTAATGTAGTTTTTAAGTAATAACTGATTCCCTTACACTGATTCATCCTTTTTATAATTCATATAACATTAATTACAAATAGACCAATCATGGACAAATATCTCTTTCATAATTTAACTTGAAAATATAATTGATTCCCTAAAAAAACTAATTTATACACTATTCTTCTTTTTTCTTCGAGGGAAAAGAGAGAGAGAGAGAAACACAACACATAATTTATGCTAAGCTTTTTTTTTTTTCCGCTACTTTTATCTCAATAAATTCGTCAATTTAGATGTCAAAATTAAATATTCCTAATTTTTTTTAAATTAATGCAAATATAAAATTCGAGGTCACATAATCTTTAAAAAATATATATAAATAAAAGCGATCATTTTTTATAAACTAAAGCTGGTTTAGTTTAGGTTTTTCCATTTCTTCCAACACTTGATGGCATATTTAGAAAATGTCTTTTAGTGTTACTAAAATCAATTTTACACCAAATATAAAGTTTTACATTTAAATATAATTCTTTTCAACAGTCTTACAAAAATAATTACTATTTAAAAGTTTTTTAAAACAATCATATCAACTTTTTAACTCTAACCTTTTATTTCTATTTTTACTAATCACATCAACTTTTCAACTTTAAAATACTTTCCATCTAAATATATATTTTATTCAAATACAAAATAAATACTTTTTAATCAAATATAACATTTAAAAAATAATTATATTCAAACGAAATTAAAACATAATATCCTTGTCAACCGTCTCGTAAATTTATATTAATGATTAACGTTCAATGGGATGTAAAAGGGTCATATTAAATAGCTATCTTCCGCCCCGTCGCTAATGGGTTGGGTAAGACCCGCAATGAATGGATAAAAGCTGGGTGGGCCGACCCGTTTCAGTGAGCTTGGCGATGCCGGTCGACCCTAACCCACCCTAATTACTTATTTATAAAAATAAAAAAATAAAAAACCTTTAAATACATCGTCCTCTACTCCTCCCAATCCCCCAATTCATTTCTTGTTATCCTCCCAATTCCCATCCCCAATTTCAAAATCCGTAACCATAAAAATTTCAAAATCTCCATTTTTTGTCGCCGGAACCGGAACCGTCGGCTGTCGTCGGGTCTGGGTCCTTCTCAAGCTCAGGTTAGTCGATATTCAACCTTCTTCCTCCTTTTTTTCTTCTTTTTTTTTTCCCTGTTCCAATTCAAGTTGTGGAAGTGTGGAGAGAGAAAGAGAGAGGAGACGGAGAAACAAAAAAATGAAGGGTGTTGGAGGCGGTGCTCACTATAATCCTCGCACTGTCGAAGAGGTTTTCAGGGATTTTAAGGGCCGTAGAGCTGGATTGATCAAGGACCTCACCATTGGTCTCTTTCTATCCCTCTGTCTCTCGATTTTTCCACTCTTTTGAGGATTAAAACTACCAAAAAATAGTGGGTCTTGGAGGCGGTGTTCTTTTCTGGGTGTTGCAAGTTTTTGTTTTAGATTCTTTAAGTATCACTCACAATCACTCAAATGGTTGAGCAAAAACCGTCTGAAGTTTTTTTTTTTTTTTTTTTTGTGTGTTTTGTTTACTTTGGTTTGAATAATTGGCTTAGTTCTTCCTTGATATGTGAAAGAATTTTGGAATTTTGGTGAAGAAAAACATTAATTTTTCTGGATTGAAGTTGGTTTTTACCGTTAAACATTGATTTTGGTGAATTTAAAAAAATATAAAATTATAATGCGGGTCAGTGGGGCGATGCGGGTGCCCACTGACCCGCGCGGGTTTGCCCCATCGAGCATACGAAATAGGGCGGGTCAAGCGGGCCACTGCGGGTCGGCACAAAATCCGCCCTGGCCCGGCCCGTTTACATCTCTATAATGCCGTGATAACGTTTGACTCGATTTGCTACAATTTTCTTCAGACACTGTGGATAGGAACGACGACGACGAAAATCTCTACTCTGCCATTTGATTTGAACCTCCTTTCACAGAGCTCGCAGAACTTACCCAGAAGAATCTCCTGAATTATAACTTGAATTCAATCTTTGTTTCAGCAGATGAAAAAAACTCAGAAAAATGCATGCTTCGAGGATTCTGCGCAGGTCGTTTAGCCATTACTTGGCGAGAAAACAGGATTCCCTTCAACCCATTTCACTACTCCTTGGTCACTCAAATCCCCAGAAATGGCTTCTCCAAACTCGCCGAACTCTCATCTTGGAACCCGCGTCGTCTCAGTTCGTCAGCCTTCACAGACTCTCCGACTCCGATTCCGGTTAAAATTAAAACTTTGCATCTTTCAATTTCAATTTCCATTTTTTAGATCAAAAATGAAAAACCCAAATTGGATTTTTTTCTTTTGATTTTCAGGAATTGTTGAGGTTAGTTTGCACAGACCTAAGGCGAAGAATGCGATTGGGAAAGAGCTGCTGAAGGGATTTCGGAGTGCGATTGAAGATGTCAGTAAGGATTCCTCAGCAAATGTCGTTTTGATCCGTAGTTCAGTTCCTAAGGTGTTCTGTGCTGGTGCTGATTTGAAGGTAAAGGAATGGACTTGCAGTTTGCTTTCTTTACCTTCTGATTGTTTGACTTTGCATGTCAAGTTCCAATGAGAACTTCGCCAGATTTTTGTTCAGTCACAGCAGATAGAAAGAAAAGAAAGTTATCAGCTTTTTACCGAAAAATTTCAGTGGCTCGGATCATTTCTTTAAGCTGAAAGTAAGAAAAAATATCTGGAATTTCTTTTGAATGTTGTTACGGAAGAAAGTTGTCAGCTTTTTACTGAAAAATTTCCAGAGTTCGGATTGGTCTTTTTAGCTGAAAGAAAGATCTTGTGGAATTTCTGTTGGATTTGGTTATGGGAAAATTCTGTAATGAGGTCTATTGCTAGGACGTAGTTCAAAACTGTCAAATTGTATGAGATACGTATTAGATTAAGGAAAGCATGGTAATTTAACAGAACTTGAAGATCTAACAGTTAAGATAAATATTAGATTAAGGAAATTATAAGCATTTAACAGAACTTGAAGATCTAACTGTTTTGAACTGAGCACTGTTGATATGATACTTTTTTGTAGCCAATCAAAGATGGTGTTGCTTCTTCATTGTAGCCATATTGATTGTTGTTGACTTGATATGTGGGCAAGGCGTGCAATGGCATTAATGGTGTAATAAGTATTTTTTGGAAATCAAAGTGATATCTGTGGGGGTTGCTCTTACTTTGTTTCTGATAAGATTTCTCAATATATTGGTTGTTAGTAGCGTAACTAGTTAGTGAGGTTGTTAATAGTCATTTTTATTATAAAAGGAGGAATGGTAGAAAGAAAGGAGTACCGTGATAGTCACCAATCCCTATAAGGAAAAAGGTAAGTTGTGTAGTCACATATCACTTGGGAATGAATATATGTGATGATTCAGAAGTAATGTGATGATTCATAAGTAAAGAGACCACCTTTTAATGATATGAGGCCTTTTGAGATTAAACCCAAGAGCAAAACTGTATGGGCCGAGGCCTAAAGCGGACAATATTAGATTAAAGGTAGGCATGGGCCATTAAAAATGGTGTCAGAGCCTAGACCCAACCGGATGTGTGATCAACAAGGATGTTGGGCCCCAAAAATAAGTGTGATTGTGATAGTCATTGGTCCCTACAAGGAAAAGGGTAAGCTGTGTAGTCCCACATTACTTGGAATGGATGTTTGATGGTTCATAAATAAAGAGGCCACCTTTTAATGGTCTGAGACCTTTTGGGGTTAAGCGCAAAGCAAAACTGTGCAAGCCGAGGCCCAAGTTGAAGTGGACAATATCACGCCAAAGGGAGGCATGGGTTGTTATATGTATGGATTGATCAGTCAAAAGTTAGGGAAATCCTTGGGAGAGCTATTAAAATGTCTGCAAATCTATTTTGCATCGTTCTTGTTGTTGTTTTAAGTGACAAATTCCTCCATCATTCTCTTTATTGTTCTTGGTTCTTATTAGAAGCATGGGGTTAAATACATTATTCTGGGAAACACCTAGGTTACACTATGTCCAGCTCATGCAATTAACGTGCTTTTGTCGTTCAATATACAATTAAGTGATAACTAAGGAATTTCTAAGAATTTCAGAAACTGAAGCCAAGCTAGCTCTCTTCCCTCATCTTTGTGAGATTGTGTTACTACAGGAGCTGATAAATATGTGCATTGTTAATGTAGTTCTTGGCTGTTGAATGGATTGGCAGGAACGCATGACACAGAGCACTTCTGAAGTTCAATCTTTTGTAAACTCACTGCGATCCACATTCTCATTTTTAGAGGTTGGATTCCCTTGTTTTTCTTGCATTCTCTTCTTCTATGAGACGGTGAACGTCGTTCAACGTCGTTCTTGTATTGAATATTTACATGAACTTTTTGAATTCATTTGTTCAGGCACTTTGTATTCCCAGTATTGCTGTCATCGAAGGAACCGCATTGGGTGGCGGACTTGAAATGGCACTATCATGTGATCTCCGGATATGTGGTAGCTCCTATGTAACTTGTTCGTATTAAGTTATAGTCTGGCGACTTAGATAAGTTGTAGTTATCAGACTAATTATTTCCCACCTCAATGGCTCTCAGGAGAAGATGCAGTATTAGGATTGCCAGAAACAGGACTTGCTATAATTCCTGGGTATGTGCTAAGTATCATCTGTCTACATCTTATTTGAACAGTTCCTGACCTTTTCCTGCGAAACCTATCAAAAATTTAGTGCAAGATTAGTTCAGTTTGGAGATTGATATTATCAATCAGTTTTGCTAAAGGTAGAAATTTTCCCGACATGATATTTTATATGCTATTTCTCTATTCTTTGGACAGTCCTGATCATTCTTTTCCACAAACCTGCCTTTCACAGAGCAGGTGGGACTCAACGACTTCCTAGATTGGTCGGAAAAGCAAAAGCTAAGGAACTTATATTCACTGGCAGGAGGATTAGTGGAGTTGCTGCGTTGTCTATTGGTGCATTTACTTACTGTCTAGTTTGCTTATTTATTTATATATTTATTTTAATGCTTCTCTAAAAGGAAAAAGTACATCTTGCTTCAGGCCTTGTCAATTACTGTGTTCCTGCTGGCGAAGCTCATCTAAAGGCGCTCGAAATTGCTCGTGAAATAAATGAAAAGGTACTACTAAATTGTTCTGTTAGAGACTATCAATTTATCCATTGCATTTGGACCAACTAAACTGCTCTTCTAATCTGACGAGCTTTATGCATATATCAAACCCAATCTCATATTCTAAATATGAGTTCACAAGTAGTTGTTCATATTAACACATAACACTTTTAGCAGGGTCCGATAGCAATAAGAATGGCAAAAAAGGCCATCGATGAGGGACTGGAGGTAAACAAGGTTTCGGGCATGGAAGTAGAAGAGGACTGCTATGGACAACTCTTGGACACAAAAGATCGCTTGGAAGGCCTCGCGGCATTCGCTGAGAAGCGGAAACCAACCTACACCGGAGAATAAGAATCATAACTCTGCAGCTAATAACCTGTTTTGGCACGAATCTGCTTCATGTGCAGACGTGAAGTTGCTTTTCTGGATCAGATGCCTATCAGCTGAAAAGGCTTTAAACCACGTGATTTATCCCAAAGTTCGTAATGAATTTAGTGGTATTGGAATATTCCCATTGCGCAGCTATGTGAACGTTTGGTAGCCGAATTTGGTGATAATATAAATAAAATTGGGTCGTAAAGTTTGGAAATTTATCTTCATGTCGTGGAGAAAATGGTAGGAGAGAGAGAGAGAGAGAAAATTAAAAAAAAAAAAAACAAATAAAAACGCAACATGATTCACAGTATTCCACCATGGAGTAGCCAAACGCCAACATAATAATGTAATTAAAAGCATAAGCCAGAGCCACCAAGGGAGTTTGTCAGAATGGTAATCTCGTAAAGTAAAATTATCCAATTGATCTCTTTTTTTTTTTTTTTTTTTTTTCATTTTTACTCATGCAATCTGTTTAAGGTCGTTTTGAAGTTATTTTGTTGATTAAAATTTTGAAAACACTTATTTGTATCAAATATAACTTTTTATTAAGATAGTTTCACACAAGTTTTAATCTCTCATTGAAAGAAAAAATATAATAGTAGTTATTTCCCACGCGTTGCTTGGAACTGTAAAGCAAGACTTGAATATTTGAACAGTTTAACTAGGGCTATAAGAGATGCATTCCAACGACATTGTTAAATGTATATTTGATGTATGCATTGGTATAGTCTAACTACTATAATACTACTAGATTTAATTTAAAAATTCTATTAAAAATTTAGAGTTTGAATTTCTTTATCGTTAAATTCAGAATAAATTTTTTTTATATTTTTATATAAAAAATATATATTTAGTATTATAAAAAAATATCACAATCTTTTATCACCATAATTTATTTAATAAAATAAATTTAAATTTTTAAATAATAAATAATAAAATATCACAATCTTATTATCACCAGAATTTAAATTTAAATTCTGTAGTTAATATTACGGCGTTTGTTTTTGTTATGAAAAATGATTTTCTATTTTCAATAATATAGAAAATAAAAATGATATCAAAATAGCGTTTGTTTATTTAATTTTTTTAAAATTATTTTTAAAATACTATTTTTAATTATGTTATTTTTTTGGATTTTTTAAAAATAAAAAAAAAGTTGTTTTCATTTTTTTGTTTTTATTTTCTCCCTTTCCATCCTCTCTCTGTGTGCTTGTATAGCATCAGTGACGACACCTATATTCAACGATGGCCTCCATTTCCAACAAAAGATGACGACCATAGATTGACAACGACCTCCTCGCGATAACGACAGTCGACTTATCGCGACGACCATCAACTTGCGATCCAAATCTCTCTAGTACCGCCACCTAACTCAGACTACCAATGTCTTCCACCCCTATCCCTCATTACAAAATCCATTATCAAAAGGTTTTTTTTTTTTTTAAATTATGACTAATAATTTATTTTTTGCTATTTTTTTAAAATCAAACATAAATATGTTTTCATAAAATACTCACTTATTAAATAGGTTTTCAAAAATATAACCAAACAAAGTTTCATTTTTATGTTTTTCAAAATATACACTCAGAAAATATAACTAAATACAGTTTTATAAATATTCTTATTTTTAATTTTTTTTAAAAACAGAATACATTTCAAAAACAATACTACACGTCACCTACAATTCCTTTGAATCCACAGAAATATTTAACCCGTTGAAATATGTGATATGGTAAATTATGGAGATCCAATAGTCAGTTTTTTTTTTTTTTTTGTTAAGGATATTAAAGGGTACGTACGTCTTATATAAACGGCAACCAATAAATCTGCTATTATGTAGATTAAAAAAAAAACAAATATAACATAAAATTTGACATTACACATCTTTAAAAAAAAAATTTTAATCTAATAGCCCTTTTTGTGTTTTTGAAGACTTTAAAGTGTTGTTTGGAGGAAGTTTTTCATTTTAATTATATTCAAATATAATATAATTTTACACTAAACACAAATTTTGTAACAGTGTTACGAAAACAATTATTATTCAAAACATTTTTAAAACAATCATATCAACTTTTCAACTCTACTATTTATCTCTACTTTTACCAATCACATCAATTTTTCAACTCTAAAATACTTTTCATCCAAACATACATTTCATTTAAATTCAAAACAAATACTTTTCAACCAAATACAACATTCAAAAAACAAATTTTATTCAAATACAATTAAAATACAATGCGTTTACCAAATGCCCCCTAATTTTCTATTAAATCAACTAATCTATTTATTGCTGCTACGCCTTCATAATTTTACGAGCACATGTCCACGGTGTATAATACATACATAAATCACTTAGTATTTAGAAAAAAAATAATACAACAAATATGACCAAAAAAAAAGTAAAAAGTAAAAACGATAGCCAACTAAATATAGGAATGACAATTAGCTTAAAAAAAATACTCATATCTTTTTTGTGAGGTTGACTAATATTTTATCTTAATTTAACAATTTATTCACTTATAATATTCGACAAAAACATAAATTTTAATGTTTTTCAGTTTTGTCCTTTATATCTTACTCTTACCGTGTTATGATAATTGATTTAGCATATTATTACCTTTCTATTCAAGTTTTTTTTCAAAAGCAAAATTATATTAAATTAAGAAAAGATTATAAATACTAATAACTCTATACGATACGACACATAACTCTCAATAGAGATCAAATTTATCAACAAAAGCGAATGACGTTCAAAGAAAAATACATAAGTTGAGATCCAATAATGGTAAAATTCCTTGATCAATGTAAAATTGAGTTTATATATAACTCTTTTAAAAAAATATATCTTTATATTTGATGGATGTTACCGATAAATTGAAAGTCATGACTAAGTAGCATGTAGTCTATTGCACACTAGAGTTGAACTTCAATCGAAAACCGAAGTTCGATTGTAGTTTTTGTTTGAAGTTGACAATCGAAATCACCAGAAGTTGAAATTGAAGACAGATTGACTAGCACACAATACAATTACACTAAGGCAAAAAATTCAACGTTCTTATTATATTTCAAAAACTAAAAACTAAAAAACTTGAGAAAATTCTATATATATACCAAAACATATTGAGTTCCTCAAGGTCGGACGATGGAAACAAATAGCAAAGACAATGTCGGGACAAAACGACACCAAAAGCAAGAGCAAAGCTTTGGCGCATATGACCCACACACCGCTATCAACGACTGGAATCCGCTCCACGTTCCGAACTGGCAAACTTGCCTCCTTCTAGAGACCTAGCTCCTTGAAGTTTCACTGGAATCCTGCGACGAACATATCCTAGATCTACGGAAGAAGGAAGCCATTCTCCTCCTTTCACCAAGCTTTGTCACCAAAACTATCCATCTCTTTGACCGTGTGAACTCAAAGTTGGCAACCTCGGCAACACGGCAAGACACTGGACCCAAGCCTTACATGAATGCCTCCCTCTTTCTTTTTCTCAGACTCTCTTTCTAACCTCTAAGTGGCTAGGGTTATATGAAATGCAAGTTTACATATTTATTGCTAACACTTGCATAAATTACATCTCTTCACACCATCATTATGATCCATTGTATAGGTTTTAAAGATTCAAACTTGTTACTAAAAAAAGGTTAAATTTTATAAATGGCTCTCAAATTGTTTATCTTGTCTCCCCTGACATTTAATTTCACATATCACACACCCATGAACTTTCCTATTGTTAAGCCAACAGCGCATTTGTCAATCTTCAGTAAAAAAAAAAAAAAAAAGATAAGGATTGAATACGTGTTGGTTATACGAGCTGTATTTATATATAAAGTTATAATTAAATATTTGTTCGGTAGGAAATTATGCAATGATTAGAAATATTTTCAAATAAAAATGTACTTTAATCAAAGGCATGTAATACAAACTATATTTTAATCTAAGTTAGACAGTGTTATGTAGATATTTTGAAGGTACAATTTTTTTAAAAAAAATATTTAATTGTGGTTTTGCTTTAATTAAAGCTCACATGTTGTGAATGTGTTTAGTTTCCATTAAGTGTGTGATGGAATACCTATATATAGATTGTTTTCGTAAAGAAAAAAAGTTTGAGATAGTACAACATGTAAAATTAAAAATCAAGTGCCAACATAAGCCTAAAAGTATGATTTAAGAGCCATTTATAAACAACCAAACAAAAATCACGTAATAACCATTATATTTTTTAGGACTTTCTCGTTTTTACACTTGATTACTATATCTTTTTATTTTTTATTTTGATTATTTTACAAGTGTAAATTTACAAAGACAACTATAACTTAAAGAATCACTGTTAAAACTTCATTAAAAAAAAATCATTATAAGTGATCAAATTAAATAAGGAAAAATGCCCCATTTTACTTTGAAAATGATATTTGAATTATAAAACGACATTGACTTTATGATTTTATAACTTTCTTTTCTATCTCCTTAAGATATAACACAAATAAAGTTCGTTAGTATTAACTGATTAGCTATTACGTTGACCTTATAACTAATTATGATCTCTTATTTACTGTTAATATGACTTTTTCACCTAAGTTTATATATTTACCCTCGTTGTTTCCCTATGAAAGTATTTACTTGCCCAACAATTCAATTTTTTTAACCATTGAAAGGACGAAACAATCCTCAACAAATCAAAATATATCTAAATTACTTTATTGAATTTCATAAAAGTAAATTTTTTTAAACATTAAACTGGCTTTTTGACCTGTAAAACCCATCACTTTTTAATACCACGTAAACATGGATTTGCATTTCACGAAAATTTTATAAAATATTAAAAAATGTTATTTTTAAAATCTAATATTTATTTTAATTATTTATAGGATGTTTATTAAATATATTACGTTTGTGTGTTTAAATGAAAAATATTTAAATTGTATTTTAAAATTTAAAAAATTGATATAATTGATAAAAATAAATAGAAAAAATAAGATAGAAAAAGAATTTGATATTTAAGATATTATAAAAAAAATATTATATTTAAATATAAAATTGTTATATTTAGATAAAAATTATATTATATTTAAATATAATACCAAATTAATACGGAAAATAAACACACTGTTAGAGACTTTAATTCATGGGCACACTATTCGTGTTGAAGTGTGTTTTGAAGTGGGCCCGTTATTTTTAAAAGGCCCATGAAGGTATTCAAGAACTTTCTGGACTCGATCACCATAACATATATATATAAGGGAGAACCGAGGTGAATCCGGTTTCTTCCCGTATTTCCTTTTTCAAATCTTGAACCCTACGCTTCCAGTTTCCCCCATTTCAGTTTCATTAGAAAGCAAGAAGTTGAGAGCAGAGCAGATAACAAAAATGGCTACTTTAGATGAAACTCCTTCTGCCAAGAGATGGCTTCCTCTTGAAGCTAACCCCGATGTCATGAACCAGGTGATTTTCTCTCTTCTCTTTTCATTTCCTTAATCTATTCGATCTCACTCTTCGGAATTAATCTCTGTTTGGTTCCTTGGAAACCTTGTAAAAGACGAATTTTAGTTTTTAATTTGATTTTCTTTTTGTTTTTCGTTTGTACAAACAGTTTAAGATTCGTTTTTTTTTTTTTGAGGTATATTACTTTTTTTTTTTTTTTGGCTTGGAAACCAAGCCGAGGACTAGGGTTTGGTCGATTCAAAGGGAGAGGTGAAATAATTTGGCTTTTCTGAATCATCGGGTTTTTATTTGAAAGTTCACTTTTGAAGAAGGAATTTGTTTCTGAGGGAAAGTCGTTTGTGTCGTGTTGAGAGAATTTTGGTGTTCTTGGTTTGAAGTTAAGATATGCAACACTAATTGGAAGCAGTTACAGGATTACGTAGCTTTCCCGAAAAAAAGGCTGTTTTATTGCTGAGAAATTTAATTTGCGAATGAAGATCTTTAAACCAGATAGTTCAACTCAACTTAGACTAATACGCTTTTTTTGGGAACTCAGGGATATGGGGATTCGAACTCTCCTCCTTACGGTAGAGTCGTGTGTAGAATTATTACTAGACTAAGTTTACAATCACTAATACACAGATTTTTAAGTTGAAAACTATTATTTTAATCTATAAATAAAAAATCATCTTGCTAGTTTCCAGATTTTTTAGCTTAATTGATAGATTTCAAGAGTCTTAAATTTTTTCCCCTTTGTGGAAAAAAAAAATTCTTAAATGACTAGTATATGTTTAATTCACCAATTGGAGTTGAAAAAATTTAATTTGAGTCAAAAGTTGGATTTGAGTTGTGGGTTTGGTTGATTAAGTTGTGTGTTTGGCTGATTGGAGTTAAAAAGTGTAAATATTTAAAATGTGTTCGGGAAAAAATCAAGATGGATTTTGTTTCATTTTTGTCTTGGAATTCCAAGCAATTTAAAAATATATATATTAACTTGGACTTGTATATGCAAAATTATGGAATTTTAAAGTCTGATTTTTTAAGTTATACTTGGAATTATGAATAGTAAAATTGGAGTTGACTTTTTAGTACACAACGAATTGAATTCTTTCAATTCCACTGGTTGCGCCAAACACTAGCTAAGAAGGATGAACTTCATAGTGCAGTTTATTATAGACATAATAACTAATGTAACTGTTAAAAAATACATGTTACTATGATCTCTTATTAAATATTATTTGAACCATGCAGTTCCTATGGGGCCTGGGTCTTCCGGAGGATGAGGCAGAATGCTATGATGTGTATGGCTTGGATGAAGAACTTCTGGAATTGGTCCCAAAGCCTGTACTAGCTGTGCTATTTCTTTATCCCCTAACCCCACAGGTTTCTGTTTCACTTGATTCTGCTGTTTTGTATTGTTTTCTATTTCTCTAATGACTTGGTCGTGATCATTTGTAAATTTATAATTGTTTCCCAGAGCGAAGAAGAGCGAATGCTACAGGCAAATGACATAAAGGTGAGTTTTAGTTGTACCATAGATTTCTAATCTGAGCATTTGTGAAGCTTTTTCATTTTTAGAAATTATTCAACAACCCCACACCAAACCACCCCCCCCCTTTAGTTAATATTTTTTGTTAGTACAGTAATAACTTTGTTAGTACAGTAATATTTTTTGGTAGTTTTAGTTTTATCACTTTTTAATTCCTATAGATTTTATTTTATTTTGTCTTTTTGCTTCTCACAAATTCACAATAAGTGGTGGCTGTAGGAATCTCATGGCCAAGTTTATTATATGAGACAAACTGTGGGCAATGCTTGTGGAACAATTGGACTTCTTCATGCTGTTGGAAATATCACTTCAGAGATCAAGCTTGGTAAGTTATGTATATATAGATTTTGTTTGATAGAAGAGCGTGGACCATCCTGGAAATAAGCTCTTTTGACAATATGTTTATAAGTATGAAAATATAATTAAAGGTTTGTGCGTGTGTTTTGTACATTCTCACACAAGTCGCTCACTTGGTTTTCATGAAAATTAGAAAAGCCTTGCTCGATAGGGTTCTTCCATATATATTTTGTGAGAGCAAAAAGAGAGTGAAAATTTAAGAAATGGAGAAAACTTGAGACAAATCCCAGGACTAGAAAAATACATTGCTGCAATTCTACTAGAAAACTTCTGATTATCCTTTAGTTCACCGTGCTCTGTATAAATAATAAGCCGCTCATGTTATTTTAGAAGATTGACCAAAAAAAAAAAAAACCACATATACGCAAGGAAACAATATGAAAAGTTTAAAGACCTTCACATCATCCGTCTAAAAGTCAAATTGAACAAGGAACCTATGAAGTGTAATAGAATTTAAATATGTTGGACAATTTTCTTGGTGATCTGAGACAGATGCTAGTCATTCTACCTTATTCTAGAAAACTGGAATACTATAGCATGTCTGGCACTAGAAATTTGAATATTTATGTCCAAATTTTTTTTCATTTCCATTATACATGGAAAGCATTGGTATCTATGTTGTTGCCTTAAATAACGTGTCTGTAAGAATTGAATTTGCTTTCTAAAAGAATGGCTTTTTCTTGCAAACTTTTTTCCCATTATAACTGGCTGTTCCATTACTTACTGTTTTACCATGCGAACTATTTGTCTCGGTGTCTACATGTTATTTTCAGTTGATGGATCATTCCTGGATAAGTTTTTTAAAACTACCGCAAATATGGATGCATTGGAGGTTCTACATTTTTCTTTCACTATTTCATTTATTTAATTTGTTTTCTTATTTTGATTGAGGTTATCCATACATGGTTGCCTGAAAGCTTACTTGTATCTGTTTTTCATATTTGTGTAGCGAGCACACTTTCTCGAGAATGATAATGAAATGGAAGTTGCTCATTCAGTGGCAGCAACTGCTGGTGATACAGAGGTAAATATTCATTGTTATATACTAAATCATGATTAAAAACATTTAGAGTCTAATTTACTTCTAATGTCGATCAATCAAGGAACTTTTGTGGTGATAAGTACTAGGTTGTGTTTAGGTTAAGGCATCAAGTGTAGTTGATTTTATGCAGATTACGTGTTGATATGTTGACGTCTAGTTAATATGTCAAGAACAATAATATGTCAAAAACAATACGTTTTAGGGAGAAATACTAGCATTTAATGGCCTAATGGAGGATGAAATTTTGACATTTTTTTTACTTTGTTGGCGAACAGTCTGATTATTTTAAGATATCTCTAAGATTTTAATTTTTAATAGAAACAGAAGGAATGGTTGAAAAAGACGGGGCATTTGAAAATATGGACTAGGAAATAGGATTATCTGCTTTAGGAGCTAAATAGTGGAAAAGTGTATTCTGGTTATTCAAGATATTAGAGATGAATTGCAATTTCATTATGTGGAAATTGTCAGTTGAATATGCCCAATTGGCCCTTGGGTTGCTTGTTTGACAGACATGAACGCCAGTTTGGTTACATATTTTTCAGAATTTTCGGTTTTCCCTCCTTCCATAGAACCCTTTGAAACTTTTCTCCGGTTAATTTTAAAAAAAGTACAAATGATCTTTTTTATCAGTTGATGTTTAGTTCAACCATTTTTTTGCTTCCCTCATCTTATCAATTTTTTTTTATACAGGCTTCAGACAATGTGAACACTCACTTCATCTGCTTCACATGCGTGGATGGTGTGTAGTCTGTCTCTATGAAATGTCTTTTTTAACAAATTATTGGAATATATTTTGATTATTTTGATTAATATGTAAACTCCTTTCTGTAGGAACACTTTATGAGCTTGACGGCAGAAAGATGGGTCCAATTTCTCATGGTTCATCCTCTCCGGAAACTTTATTGAAGGTACTTATATTTTTATTGTTCTTCAAAATTTTAGTTAATTTTCGTGCCAACGTTAATTTTAATTTTGTGCTTTTAGTTTTCAAAACGATATCATCATATTAGTTCTTTAAAATTTTAGTTAATGCTCTCGCCAACGTTAATTTTAAGTTTGTGTTTTTAGTTTTTAAAATGATATCATCATAATATGGTGAGATTCCAATTTTTGTTTAACAGGATGCTGCTAAAGTTATACAAGGCGTGATCGAGAAAAATCCTGATTCACTTAATTTCAATGTCATCGCCATTTCGAAGAAATCTTAGAATGTTTTTTTAATGTTCTAGTTTGAGATCAAGTCCTGTCGTTTGACTTCTATGTCGTTCTTTTGCAATTTTTTGTTGTGTTGTGTTTTTTTATCACTAGCTCATGAAGTTGTCATGAGTGAATGAAATATAACTTTACTAATTGCGCTTGGTTTGTGATATACTACTTAATCTGACATAGAGGAATAATAATTACATTCAAAAAAAGATGTGGTATTCTTCACCAAACATGGAATAAGAAATGTGAGATTGATTTCCTAACTGGGTCTACGTGCTTTCCAACAGCGCGTCGGTTCACAAGCATGTGAGGTGCACAAGTAATTATGCAGGGGGGGAAGATGTAAACAAAAATAATTGGAGTAAATAATAGGTTATTGAAACATTTATAATAAATAAGATAAATAATTTTATTTAAGTTAATTAATTAAATAAATAATATATTTATATTCTATTTTCTTAAGATATAACATAAATAAAGTTTGTTAGTATTAACTGTTTAGTTATTACGTTGATCCTATAATTAGTTACAAGATCAACGTAATAGTTAAACAGTTAATACTAACGAATTTTATTTGTGTTATATTTTAAGAAGATCGAATATAAATACATTATGTATTTATATAATAGAAATTTTAAAAAAAATTTCTATATGCCTAAAGAACTTTTTACTTCCGAACAAGAAATATTTCCATTCCAAAAATTAAAAATCTTGATTTTTAAAAATAGAGAAGTCATTCAAAGGGAAGGTTAAAATACTTGTTACATTCGAATAATATTTAAAAAAAAAAAAAAGAGTATTTTAAGAGAAATGGTTATCTTGAGGTGGAAAGCCAATGATTTTTGCAGTCAATGGGAAGGGAAAAATAAATAAATAAATTGGAGAAACGTTGAACTGTCAAAGCAACAAAAAAGAAAATTCAAGGTCAAACTTTTGTTGGTCAACAAAGAAATATAGAAATGAAATAAGTGAGGTTGCTTTGTGGACCGTACAACGGTTGCTTTTTACACCCATTCGTGTGCTGATGTCGACATGAGAACTTGTTTTCCTGGATTGTCAGCATTTGTGTAGATTAGTTGCTGCAACTTCTTATCTACCCAGAAGCTTCGTCGTTTATTCTTTCAAAACAAAAAAACAAAATCAAAAGAATGAAAAATATTATGGGCATCGGTCGTATGGAGTAATTAGCGCTGCAAATTTTTTATTCACATTTTATTGTGAATTTATTTTTTAAAAAAAATTTGAGCTACAAAAATTAGTATTTTTAAGGGAAAAAAATTAGTTGTTCTACCTTTTCAATTGTTTTTCTATGATGACATTTTTCTAAGAATATTACTTTAACACTAAATACTCAATTTTAGTCTATTGATTTGATTCAAAATTTTAATTTTATTTTTGTTTTTTTGCTGAAAAATTTATAAAAATTATAACTAAATCAATTAGTTTTAACTCAAAATTTTATTTCATTCCATATTTGATTTGTAAACTATTCAGGTCATTTATTATTGTTGTTATTGGTTTTTTTTTTTTTTTAGAATGAGATTATTTGAAGTGAATATATTAAAAAACTGTTAACGTCTTCACTACCGAACAAAACCTGCAAATTGCAACACTTTTATAGGATATTTTTAAGCATACTAACCATTCAAAACATACATACATATATATATATTTATATATATCAAGGGGAAGCATACATACACTATAAATAAATTGTAAAACAAGAACACTGATTAGGAAAGGGGCATACTACAATAAAATGGATGATCTCTGGACATAACTTTATGGTTTTTATTTTGTTCTACACCCAACAGTTATGAAATTTTCCGAGAACTAGAAGTATAAAATTTTAATGGTGTGGATGGTCTTTTTCATTATAATAAAGTTTATTTCAACTATTAGATTAACTGTTTAATAATTCAATTTATGAGTGTGAGCATTTCTACATTATAAGATGTATATTTTTAATATATATATACTCATAAATCAGATTCTTAAAATATATTTCAATAGTTGAAATAGCCTTCAATATAGGTTGTTAAAAGAACCTTTTTCATCATAGAAAATTTTAAAGTAAATGATCAAAAGAGAGAAGAATTTTCTTTCTTTCTTTTTTTTTTTTTTTTTATATTTTGACTAATTTGCTTTATAGGTTTTGTAATTGGAAGAGACGTGAACTTTATTTTTTTCCTTGGAAGGAGAAAATAGGTGTGAATGTGGAAAGGTGCTAATGATGTATTGCCACAAGGATCATGGGGAAAAAGTCATCTTCGATGACAATTGGGAGCTTTAGCTTAACACGCAAAGCATGCTTTCTAATGAATCATTAATCAGCTCACACTTCATATTGCCTTCCTTCTCCATTCAGCTTTTATTTTCTTTTGATATTTGTACATGATTGTACGCCATCTACGCACAAAGGTCAAATAGTGGAAAATAGTTATGTTCGTTACTATATTTTTTTTGTAGGATAATTTATTTAGAGAATTTTAAGGATATAAAAAATTCCATATTATCATAATATTGTTTTGAACCAGCGAAGGAACTAAGAAATTTTTTCAGTAAAGACATTACAAAAAAAAAAAAGAGATATTTTATCTTAAATAAAGACATAATTATATATTTAAATTATTAATTGTAGACATAATGAAAGGTTTCTCATATGCAGGAGCATAACTAAATTCTACTGAAATTTTATAACTAAAAATTAAAATATCAAAGTTTAAGTAGGGGCTGGGGTGTAATTTTTCTTATAATATGGAGGCACAATTAAATTCTTGAAAAAAAAATTTAGGATTAAATTTCAATTTCTAAAAATGTAAATGAAGGAGCTTGCACCACTCACTTGTTTATAGCTCCGCTACTATTTTGAACCATCATATTTTTATCAAAGTTTTTTTAAATTATCACTCTTACATTATCATATTATGTTACAACTCTAATGTTATCTATGGTTGAAAACTGTATCGTACTAATTTGGTGCCATTGAACTATGATTTGTAAATCTCAATCTAGCAACCATTCCTTTTTTTCCCCCTATTTTCTAAAACAAGCAAGATTTTTTTTTTTTATAAATACAATTTATGTAGTAGTACCAATCCAATTTAAAATAGGATAAATTTCATTTTTATTTTCTAAATTTTAGTGTTCTTAAAAATTTATCCTTTAAATTTTGAAAACTAATAAAAGTGCTCCATGATCTAGAAAATATTATCATTTTTACCCCTTTCGTTAATTAAATGAATTAAATTGTTGACATGACAACAACTAAAGGATAATTTAAAAGGGAAAAACTTTATTTTTTTCCGTTGAATTTTAATATGCCGAACTTAAAAAACGGGTACTTATATTCCTCAAACTTTAATCTCTTAGCAAGAATACTTGTCAAATTTTAAATCGCTAGCAAAAGTATACATTTTATTCATATTTTACTTATATAAGACTTTGAAAACTTCATTTTTCCTCCTTAAACTTTAGTACATTTGAAACTTCACTTCTGAACATTGAAAAACTAGTGCATACACCTGTATGACTTTAAACTGATAGTAAAGAAACACTTATTTCCTGTCATATTTTGTCCACTTTAAATTAATGTAATATTAGTCTAAATAATAAAAAAATTAATTTGAACTAAAATTTTAATTAATGTATAATAACCTTAAAAATCCATTAAAATTCAATATAATATTCAATACAATTTTGTGATAACAAAGCAATATATACAATTACTTATACTTATTATAATTTTTTATTAATAAAAATAAAGTTCAGTGTAACAAAAGCATTGAACAAAATAGAAGACAAAGCAAAAACAAATTTAACTTTCTTTCTTTCTTTCTTTACAAAAAGTTCAATTCCATTGAACCAAAAAGTATAAACAAAAAAGGACAAATAAAAGAAAGAAAAAACATAAAGTCATTTTACTGACGCCTAAACATAACTAATTCGTTCATAATATGACTTCAAGAAAAACAAAAAAAAAAAATAATAAAACTTGTATATTTGGATCATTTTCAATGTAATGTTAAATTGATAGGTCAATGGTAAATTTTAATATTTAGATACAAAAAATGCTTTTCAATGTAATAATATCTTTCATATCAAATTTGTTATATATTAAATTTTGTAACAATTTTATCATAAAGTATAGATAATATCAAATTTTACTTTTGATTTTTATTGATTATTATCTCATATAATTATTATAACAATTTTATTTTTCATTTATTTAAATATTAAAAGTTCATTTTTATAAATTTCAAAACATAATAACGATAATAAAAAGTAGAAGTTGCATTAGAAATAGCATAGTACATTAGAGTATAAAATAAGATAACGTTATTTTTCACATTATTTTATAATAAATATAGTATTGACATATATAAATGTATTGGAGATGGTCTTAAATCCCTTAAATTTTGATAGATTTTTAAGATTATTTTAGTAATTACAAAACTTTTAATTTAAATTAACTTTTTATTATACAAATGCAACTTCATTTTAGATGGACGAAATATAAATGATTTTGCTAATAATTTAAATGTTGAGAGGTATAAGAAGTAGTTTTGCAATATTCGGGGGTAAAATTACAAGTGTACTAGAATTTAGAGGCAAAATATAGTTTTTCCAATACTTATATTGAAAAATATGAAATAAAAGATATTTTTACTAATGGTTTAAAATTCAAAAGATACTCTTACTATTTGTTTGAAGGGCATAAACATTAGTTTCGAAGATTGAAGGCTAAGTTATAATAATATTAAAGTTTATGAGATAAAAATAAAGTTTGTATACTTTAATTGTTCCATTATGAGTATTTTTATTTATTTAACTGATAAAATGAGATAAAATAATAATATTTTATAATTTAAAAAAAATTTTCAAATTTTAAAATTTAGATATAAAATTATAAATACATCAAAATTTAAAAAGTAAAAATTAAATTTATCTTTCAAAATATCTAGCATTTCCTCCGCCAAACTCCCTAATAAAGTGCTGTTTTTCTCCCTTGAGCAATGAAAGTGCAATTATTGTTGAGAAAAGTCGTACTAGACAATTCTCACATTTAATAATCAACGTCAACACCAAAAAAAAAAAAAATCAAAAGTCATTACTAGTCCAATCAGTGCAACAACACCTAAAATCGTGCTTAAAATGTGTGAAAATGTAATCAATATCAAGATTCAAACATCATAGAATACTAATTATAATAAATATAGGAAAATGACAAAATTTGTGCAGTGAAGACACATTGAATCTACCTAGTCATATCTAAAATCTGACGTGTTCAAAATTGATTAATTTAATATCGTACTGAAACTATAGGATTTAAAAAAAAGGACCTAACTTGGTAGTGCAATCACAATAATCATTGTAAATAGAAAGTGTGAGTGTTTTTGTAAAATGCTAAATTAATATACTAATAATAAATTATGATATCTGGATAAGAAAATTGCTTTGCAATACAGTTTTATTTCTAAATTAAATTTGACATTTGATTTTAGTTTATATTTACATTTTTTCTCATATATTATGTTTTTATTCAAAAAGTATATATACATTTTTTTTTTGGTATACACAGAGCAAATGAACATACATTATCCCACTGATAAAAAGAGAACACAAAGACCTTTTAATAGGAGGAATCTTAATATAAAAAAATAAAAAGATAAAAATATTATCCTATAATCTGTTTTCCCGTCCCTTATAACTATAATATATTTTAAATATTAACAATATTATACATAATATACTACCAATGAGTCTATAGGGTAAGAAGTATAACATTTTTTACAATAGGTGATGATACTTTTCAAACTTTGAAAGTTAGGCATATTAATTTCATTTTCAATAGGACAAGAAATTTTCATCATTTATACTATTAGTGAGTATTTAAGGTAAGAAGTAAAATTTTTAGTGGGGATTTACATGAGATAATCGACTTTGAACGTGGACAAAAGGGTAAAACACAACAAATTTCAGATTAAATTTTAAAATTAAAAAAAAAATTAGCTAGGCAACCAACAACTCATACTCAGCCCGACTTGCCTCTATCCCCGTTTTTACTTTATAGGTTTCAAAGTCTATGGGGAAGCCATATAAATTTTTAGGAAGGTGTGAATGAATATTATATCATTAAATTCTTTTATCATTGTTTATCAATTTTTTTTAAACACTGTTTATCGATATCTTTGGTTTTTTCTCCTAAATAAATTAAATTTGTAATAGAATTTGACTTTATTATAAAGTTAGAATTAAAAAAATTATGAATTTTATATAATAATATAATTGATTTTGATTAATTTAAAATACTAAATTTTAAATATGAGTATTTAAAAATAAAAATATTGGGTAAAATTCAAAGTTTTCTTTTAAAAATTTATGTAAATATAATAATTAAAAATTAAAAAAAAACAAATAAGAAATAAAATTATAAAATACGTTATTATAAGAGAGAATTATAAAAAAATTTAAGTGAAAATTACATTGTGTTTAAATATAATACGAATACAATTGTGATACCAAAGTGCGGAAACATTTGCATTGAAACGACTTTAGTTATCCTAAAATCAACTTTGGAAAGTGCTCAAAAGGCGACTCCACTCGCTGTTATAATTTGGCCATAGAAGCTCACTTAGGGAGGGAGGAGCAAAGCAAAAGTCACATTTTTGCACTTTTGCACTTTTGCACATGCACTATAGAACCAAAAATAACATTACTTTAGATGGCATGTCAAGACATTTCAGTTTTTAATTTGCACTCACATTTACATTTTTTATTTTTTTTGGGAGAAGGATTTTTTTTTTTTTTTGGTCATTTAATGTTAGTGGAATGTAAAATCTCAATTGCCAAGCAAGTCCCAACACAACCAATAGCAGAAATGATGTATATTCATAATCGAACAAAACAAACAACCCCATCATATATCAAACCTTTTTTAGGCCATTCTCAAATTTTTACTCATTTTTTTTTTTTTTTTATGATTCTCTCCCTAAGAAAATAAAAATAAAAAAATTCCAAAAATTTTCGGGTAAATCCAAAATCTCCCTCTCAGATATATTTTACAGTGTGTAGTGCTGTCCGGTAAATTTTACAGCCCCATTAGGTAACCAATAATTGCTCGACACGTGTGCACGATGCCACTTGCATTCCTGCCACCACTTGTTGGTCAACCCCATTCCCCACCATCCGCAACGACGTCGTTCCGTTCCCAGTCACCGCCTTCCTCCTCTTCGGCGACCCACTCTCCGCCGACGACGTCGTCGACGACGTGCATGAAGAAGAAGACGATGGCTCCGGTGACGACCTCTTCGACGTCACTCTCACTGGATCGGGCTCGCCGGAGTTCACCCGGAGCGGGAAGTTCAGCAGCGCCCGCGAGCCGCGCATCCGGTACGCCGCCCGATCGTACGCCAGCGCGGCGTCCTCGGCGGTCTCGAACGTCCCCAGCCAAACCCTAGCCCCGTTCTTCGCCGGATCCCTAATCTCCGCCGCGAATTTTCCCCACGGCCGCTGCCTCACTCCCCTGTAGTGCTTCCCCTTCGCCGCCACCACCGCCGGCTCGGCCTTCTTCGCCGCCGTAGGAACCGGACTGATCTCAGGCAATCTTTTAACTGCCGGCAGGATCTCCGGCTCCGGCTCCGCCTTCACCGTCGCCGCCGATTTCGAGAAGCAGGTCTCCGGCGACTCGGCGCCGAGCGACGGGACCCAGCCGAGGCTGACGGCGTCGCGGAGGACGCCGTAGAGGACCATGTCCTCGGAATCGTCCTCTTTAAGAGGCAATTCGCCCCAGTTCTCCGTCAAGCACGGGTACAAGCTGCTGAAACTGGAGCTCCGGCAGAAAACCGGAGCCGACGAACCGGAATTCGTGACCGGAGCTCCGGTTCGGACCTCCTGTTCGCCGAGTAAGTGGCGGCGAATCGAATCAAGGAGAGCCGAATCCGAATCCATCGCACTATGTCCGTACATTTCGTGTTGGGAAAATTGGATTCAGCTGAAGAAGAAGAAGGAGACGACGGCGATGAGAGAGAAAGATGAGGAATTGTAAGATTTGAATCTTAATTTTTGGGAGAGTAAGGAATGAGAGAGGATTATATAGTGGAGTAGGTTCATGCACCTCAAAAGGCGGTGATAATTTTTTTTTTTAATTTTTAGTTTTTAATACTTTGGGAGAAAAATTATTTATTTTTGGTGTTTTAATAATTGAGAATGTGCTTTAATAGAGGTTCGATGAAAGTTCAGAGCGTGCAAATTGTGTGAGAAGTGGGCCGTGGCCGTGCGGTTTGTATTGATCACATGCTTAAATTCGAGTCGAGAGATGGAGTGATGTCATCTTCGTGACCGAAGCGTAATTTTCTTTTGTCGCATTGCTTGGCTACAGTGATAACACGTCGGTAACACCCATTTTTGTCAGTTTTTGTACTTTTTTTTTGCCCTTTTCATTTGGTGTACAACCATTTAATCGCCGATTTTATCTTCTTTCTTTCTTTTACTTTTTTTTTTAAGAAAAATACTGGAGTTATTAAAAGAGTGTTTGACGTAAAATTTAACTTTTTTTTTCAAAAATTCATTATTTTTTATTATTTATATTTTTAAAATATTAGAGTAAACTTTAAATTTTAAAAATTCATAATTTTATATATATAAATTTAAATGAGATATTTTTTTTAAATTATATAGAATTTCAAGATAAACGAAACAATATCTATATTTATATTTTTTTTCTAAAAAAATTTTTAAATTTTTTTTTAACTCAAACAGTTTTTTCTCCTAAACACATATTTCAAAATAACTTTTTTCTAACCCAAAAATAATATCTACAGCCTCTTCTTCCAAATATCCCCTAACCCTCTATTTAGGTAGGAGGTACATGTTTGTAAAAGAAAATTTTTTTATTTATTTTAGAATAGAAAATTTTTTATATTTTTTAAAATAAAATATTGTTTAGACATATAAAAAAAATTTTTTTTACAAAAATAGAAAGTTTTTGATAATAAAAATAAATGATGTTTAAAAATATATATAATGAGAGAATTAAAAAAATCATTTTCTTTTTTTATAAATGCAACGTAGAAGACAAGTTTAGAAAAAAAATATTCTCTTTATTTTAGAACAAAAATGATAGAAAACCTTAAAAAAAACTTTTTTTTGGCTTTTTTACAAAACTTTTTTTCTTTGTGAAAAGTGTATATGCTAAACAAACAAGTGGTAAGCTCATGTTTGGTGTATCCCAGTTATGCCTGTTCGATAGACTATTGAAGATAAAGTTTTGAAGGTTAATTAAACATGTGTGTTTAGAGTGAGGACTTTTATAAATAAAATATAATATATAAAATAATATAAAAATTTAAAATATGTTATAAAAAAAAATATGTAACGTGGTTTTTGTTTTCTTCTTGTTATTGTAAATATTCTAATATAAGAATTATTTTATTTTGATTTGAATCGAAATGAGAAAATTATAAATTTTTAAAACTTAAGTTTTTAAAAATGGAAGAAAGAGAAAGCGACATGTTGAACTGAGAATTTGGCTTTTATAACAAAACTCCATATGGAAAAACTCCTTCCAAATGAGTCTCAATTTAAATTGTTATATTTTTGTCTTTTTCTAAAAAATCAATCTCAATTTTACTATTTATAATTACAATTACAATTACAATTTTGTAACTCAAGTTCTAAAAATCCATAATTTTGCATGTATAAATCTAAATGGGATACATATATATATTTTAATTGCATATGATTTCGATACGAATGAAACAAATCCTATATTAATATTTTTTTGGCATACATTTCAAGTTGTTATATTTTTTAACTTCAACAATTCAAATTTCTCAACAAACACATAACTCAATTCAACTCAAATCCAACTTCCAATGCATGCTGATTCTTCATTTGGATGTCTCATTCAACTTGGTATTGTGTTTTCAATGGAATGGATGTATTCCAATATGCATTTAAATATCCCCTTTAATCATTACGATCATACTATGTACATCAAAGAGAGTCTATGATATGATTTATAAAGATAAATAAAAAAAATGAATAAATAATAAAATGAATAAATGTACTGTTTAAATAAAAGTGTATTCAAATACAATATTTTAAGAAAATAAACGAATTTTACACTACATATTAGTTGTTATTCTTCAATTAATAAACCTTTTAATAACTACTACACTAACTACAACTAAAAGATTGTACTGCCTGTAAATGAAAATATAACAACCTATTTTCATTTAATTTGATTGTAGTATTGATATCCTTGTATTACCTTTTTGTTAAATAGAAATTAATTTTACTTGCGTTCACAACTGTATATTGTTATATCACCAACTAGCTATGATTTTTAAAAATATATGACAATTATTATTTAAATGTAGAATTTAAGAATAATTATATTCACATCCTATTGATAGAGCAAGTTTTTTTTTTAATTAATTATTGGTTTAAAAATTTTTAATGGTTGATTTATAGGTATTTCAATCAAGACAAATATATCATATGACATTAAAATACCTTTATTCATGCATCCGATTGTTAAAATTTCACCTGATGATTAATATTGCTTTTAGTTTGTTCTCGAGATTTTTTTTTTGGGGTAGTATTTAAACCGTATATTCTTAAAATTTTCTACCGTATATTCTCAAAATTTAAATTTACCTTTTCAAATTTATGATCGAATCAGGAGTCTACTTTATTGATATAATAAAATAAAATAAAAATCCTTACAAAATAATTTGAGTCACGTTGGTAAGATGGACGATGAATCGGCGATGGAACAAGTGGACGACAAGGTGGGGGAGAAAGGAGAAAAGGACCAATTATGCCGATGGAGGAGAGGTAAGAGGATTCATTGGTTCTGGACGACTTAGACGCAAACATGTGTTTTCCTTTATTCATTTTTTTTTTTCTCTTTTGGATAAGTCTCGCATAAAGTCAAGAACCCCATTAACCTATGTGGGCATGCCCCACGTCCCTCAACTTGCACTCCACGCTTTAGTGCCCCATTCAAGGAAGGTGAGTCACTCCATCTCCTTTTGTTATATATATATATATATATATACATTTTAATTTATATTATTTTGGAATAGATTAGTAGCTCTACTCATGGACAGTGTATCTAATGGCTCAACTCTATAGCCTTAATTGTACTTTTAGCCCAAAAAAAAAAAAAAAAGTAAAACCACTAAACCAGCTTTCATCTTGTAAGTTGCTTTTTTGGTTAGATTAGAGTTGTATTTTTATTGGATTTGGATGGTGACTTGGCTTTGGCCAACTTGTGCAATCATCCTTTTTGTTTAAGAAACTTAGGCGTTTAATTTAGTAACGATGGTTGGTAAGAGACAACGGTGGCTCTAATTTTTATCCATTTGTCCGTAGTCCTCCCCGTGGTGTATATCCGTTGCCCTACCCTTTAATCCATTTGTTTCTTTCCAAGGAGACGTTTGGTAAATGCATTACCTTTTAATTGTATTTGGATGAAAAGTATTTGTTTTGTATTTAAATAAAATATATGTTTGGATGAAAAGTATTTTAGAGTTGAAAAGTTGATGTGATTGGTAAAAGTAGAGATAAATAGTAGAGTTAAAAAGTTGATGTGATTATTTTAAAAATATTTTGAATAGTAATTGTTTCGTAGCACTGTTACAAAATTTGTGTTTGGTGTAAAATTGTATTGCATTTGAATAAAATTAAAATGCAGTTTTTTTGCCAAACACACCATAAGCTTTGCTTTTAGGCTTATTTGGAATGTATTAGAGATGGTATTTTGCATATGTTTGAATTAAAGATGAGTTGAATTTTAAAAATATATACCTTAAAAAAATTATTTAAAATAAAAAATATATAAAATCTTAAAATATATGTTCAGAAAAATATGTTTATATGAATCTTTTTGTGTTATCTTGAAATTCTATACATTAAAAAAAAAGTCATATCAAATGGACTTAAAATAATAAAATTATGAACTTATAACATATGAGCTTCCGGTAGATATTTAAAAATATGAAAATTAAAAATTAGTTTTGAGCTAAAAAAAAAAAGACAAAAATTTGTTTTGAAACTATGATTTGAAAACCTTCCCAAATGGACTATTAGTAAGTTCTCCTAATTAAATTTAAAAAAAAAGGGAGTTACATGAAAACATTTTATTGAAACAAAAATTTTTGAAAATTCGCAGGTAGTACTCTTGCTAGTAATTAAATCCATTCATGTAAAGGTTGCAGGGAGTATCTATGGGTTGTATACACAGGTGTTTTAACGTTGAGTTACTTCGTTGTATATTAAATTGAACAACATGCGTTTTGATGTTGTTTTTACTAGATTTAATATTAAAAAACATGAAGTATTATTGAGTCAGATATCTTAGGCTCGTTTGGTGAATACATTGCATTTATATTACGTTTGAATGCAATGCATTGAATTTAATTTGTATTTAGAGGAAAAACATTAGCATTGCATTTAAATGTAATATATGTTTGGGTGAAAAGTGTTTGAATTGTATTTTAATAATGAATGTGTGTTTGATTGAAAAGTATTTGAATTGTATTTTAATAATGAATATGTAATGTGATGGGTAAAAGTAGAGAGAGAGAATATATGATGTAATTAAAAAAATAATAAAAAAATGAAATAATAAATAGTGATTGTGTTGGATTTAAAATATGATGTGATTGATATTTGAATGAAATATTTTTGTATTTAAAAAAAATTATATTATATTTAAATATAATATCAAAAAAATACGTTATCCAAACGGACGCTGAATATTAAAAGTTCTAAAGATAAAACCGCTATTATCTTGTAACATTTATGAAATGTTGTCGTCATGAAAGATTTAAAACATCATGTTAAAAGAACATTAAAAAACACGTCTAATGAGAAAAGATTATTATTATTATTATTATTATTATTATTATTGCTGGAAACGAGAAAAGATGACGATTACAGCATTTGGGTCTTCTTAGGAAAAGCACTAGCTATTTTTTAATGAATAAACAAGTCGAAAACATGGCACATTAGTGGACATAGTACAATCTTAGTTATTGATGATAATCTCACTTCCAACATCAAAAATTGAGCAAGTAAGCTAGTGGGAGATTAAATTAAACAAACGGAAAGCAAAAAAGAAATGACAAAGTTGTCAAAATAAAAAAAACTTCATTTACCAAATCCTTTATCGTTACTTTTGACCTTTTCTGTTAAATCAAGCTTCAACTTTACAAAATTATTTGGACGCACACTAATTAATTAGCCTTATTAATTACCATACATCTTGTTATCTTGTATATGTTTGTTTATAATTTTACGTTCGTATTAAATTTAAATGTAATATAATTTTCATATAAACGTAAATGTTTTACATTCAAATATAATACTTTTCAATGATATTTTAAATACATTTATTATTCTAAAATATTTTAAAAATAATTTTTTTATTCACATTATATTTTCTTTTTATTTTATCTATTTTTATTAATCATATCAACTTTTTAACTTTAAAATATAATTCAAATTTTTTTATCTCAATACATATTATATTTAAATATAAAATAAATATTTTTTATTTAAATTTAAAATATATTTAATACATTACTTCAAACACATCAAACATAATATGAACGTCTCATTAATCAATTAAAAGCATTTAATTACCGCTTGATTACATCCAACGAGGAATGTTGTGACACGTTGGCAAGATACAACTTTGAAATTGACCAATGACCATGTTGGTCTCGTTTGACTTTGACTTGGTTGCAAAACTATTTTTAGAGTTATTTCTATTTTTGGAAGCGACCGTCGTGCAGTCACCGAGTGCCAACGGAATTGCACGTGCACAGCCCCCATACGACGACCCTTTTTCTTTCTTTCTTTGCTTTATCTGTTTATTTCCTTTGTTTATTTTGTTTTATTTCATTTTTTATTGGGACAAAGCAACTAAAAAATTTGAGTTTGAAAAGAATAGTTTTTTTTTTCTTTGTTTTTTTAATGTGTGGAAAAAGATAACAATTCTTACTTAACGTTTAGACCAAATAATCTCAACAAAAATATAATGTTAGACTAAAAAGAAAACGACAAAAAGGAAATCATGGGACCAACGGGCTGAGTGCATGAACTTCCAAAGGAAAAAAATAATCAAATATAGTAAAGTAAGCAAAATTCCTCACGTGTCCGCATAGGAGGGTGCATGGTACCTTCCTTCATAAATAATTTTCATTTTTCTGATATCAACTGGGACTGGTTTTCAGCCCACAGCAGTGTTTCAAAGTAAAATTTATTTCTCAAAATATTTATATATATATATATATTCCCAATTGACAATAAAATATGTTTTATGATTTGTTGTATTGCGAAGTATATGTTGAATGGAATTCCAATCTCAGCATTAGAAAGCAGTTTATAATTATCAACAAGTTGTCTGTTTTCTTTTTTCCTTTTGAAATTATTATTTTTTTCCCCAATCGGATATCCACAAATACGATTCTCAATCAAACAACGTAAAATAATAGAAAATGTCCATGTGTGTGTATAAATATATCATGTGCTTTATTCGTAAAAAGGTTTAATCTAATGGTCAGATTCGATAATTGATTAGATTATGTAATAGTTTATTAAGAAGTTGTGATTGATTTAATAGATAAACAAAGAAATTCATAAGCACAAGCATGACACGGGCCTTTAGTCGGTCTGAGATTAGATTGATGTGATTATATTATATACAAAGACGTATCGAGTTTTGATTGCCAGAAGATATTTTGAAAACTGCAAATGTTTGAATATATATATATATATATATTGTTTCTTTTCCTAATTGATAACAGCAAGATGTTGTCAGCATTTGCGGCATATACTAGAACTATATATAAATATATATATATTATCTTAATGTGTGCATGGACAATTTTAGATCCTATTACTCTAAGTAGGTCCATTTAATTAAGCAAATTGGCCAAGAAGAAACATAATTAATAAGGCATGAACACATGTAAAAAGGGGGAAAAAAAAATTCAGGGACTTTATACCATATACAATCTCTCTCTCTCTCTCACTTTTTTTTTTTGGGTCATACATTTTGTTAAAACGATATAATAACAAGGATTATATGATATAAGGTATACTGCTATATAAATCAAAACGTCAATTGATATTATAATTATGTAAGATTAAAACTATATGTTACATTTTCAAATATTTGATAAAAATCTTATGATTCAAAACTGTACATTATTAATATTTTTTTCTCAATTATAGAATTCTCCCATGGTAAAGCACGAGGCGATAGAAAAGCAAGGTATCATATTTTCACTTAGTTATTATCTTATGGAAGAGTAAAACTATATGCAAAATTTTCAAAAATTTGATAAAAATTTTATTATTCAAAACTGTATATTAATAATTTTTTTCTTTATTATAGAATTCTACCTTAATAAAACACAAAGAGAAGGAAAAACAAGCTATCATATTTTTACTTAGTTATTATTTTTTCCCACAGACTTAAATTATGTTATGTGACAACGACTAGCACATCACCTAAAGTAATTTTGGGAAGCCATGAGAAAGCTAATCTACAACGTACCCGTCTTTTTCAACAGATTACCTTGTACAAGTTGAATTCAGCATGTTTGATTTATATACATGCATATGTATAATTTTACTTTGCGGAAGATAACAAAAATGAATGATTTACCGCACCAAACTTCTTCTTTCTTTGCGATTAATTATGGTTAGTCTTGCTGTGGTCCAATTATTGGACCAACATTAATGGAGGAAGAAAAATAAAATCTGTTATTCATTGTGCGTTTAATCAAAATTTTGAAAAGAAGGTATTTATTTCCATCCTCGACTCTCTCCACTTTATACTGTGGTTTTTGAAATCCATGTTCTAAGTGAATGATACAATGTATGGATTATTAAAGTTGCTAACTCAAAAGATAAAAAAATAAAAAAGTTGTTAAAAGGAGTTCTTCCAAGGTAAGGTACTTTACCGTGCTGGAACTCCCTTTTATTCATTCAGACAGATCTAATATCGCTTTCTTATATGAATTAATATAAATCAATTCAGCTTTCTCTTTCAACCATGTATAAGTTAGATGATCCATCATTATATAAAATTATAGTCTTTATTAAGTTCAATCCAATACTCAACGTGGTTGTCCAAACAGCCCACCATGTTTAGGTTCAGATTAAATACCAATAGTCTATAGTATAGACTAGTTTTCAAGTGAGTTGTTCTCATTTGGTAGAATTTTCTCTTATAAAGGTTTTTGTAAGGGAGGGAATCTCTCAACGTTTATAAACCACCTAATTATCTTATAATTATTAATATTATTACAGACTCTTTAAATTGATCTCAGTTTTAAAAATGGCAAGATATAAAGGGATACAAAGGGCAATAATTGTAAAGATTAAAAAGAAGAAGTGAAATTCGAGATTATTAAAGAATTAAGTTTCAATTTTAAAAAAAATTAATACATTAAATAAAGTGACATAACAACTTTATATATTTGTGTTTGTTATTATATTTATATGATAGAGCTGGATTTCTTATTACCTTTTGACAATAGTTCTTGTAATTATGTTATGTTGGCTTTTATTTTTTGGGGTACGGAACAGAGTATTCTTTGTCATTTACTAGCCAAAGAATTCCAAATAACAAACAGCCTCTAAAAGGTCAGTGGTCATCCCCGCCAGTCGGCATTGATCTTCTGCTGGCCCCACAAGTTGTCGACCGCCGTAAAACACCACCAGATTATGAACATTTCATCTGCATGATAAGTACTGAAAATTTTCAAACCAAAGCTTTTTAACATTTTAATTGAATTTCCAGAAAGTAGAGAGAATAGTGGGATGGATAATTGGGCTTTAGTTTGCATCGAGCTTAATCTAGTTTTACAGTGTTCACAAAAAGCACTAATGTACAAATGAAAAGGACAGGATTACTTGAAGTGTTTACAAGAGTGAAGCTAAAGTGTGACCGCCAAATGATATATATATATATATATATGTACACACATACACACACTTATATTTTGCTGAACGTTAGTACTGTTGAGTGTCTGATACCTAATTTTTATCAGTTCTTATGTAGACTAAAACATGCAGATTCATTAATTTCGGTTACCCTAAATTTTCCTATAACGAGGGAGGAGTCAAATTATAGAATGTGGAGAGCTTTAGAGATATAAGATTTTCTTTTATAATCTTCTTTTTCACCATAACAATACTAAATGGCATTATTGATGTTCAACACTACACATTGATAATTAAACACACTCTCTGTTAGTTTTGGTATTTAACATTATTATACCCCAAAGAATTTTTTGTTTACATTAATAAATTATCATTATAAATTATTACGTTGACTAAAAGTTGACGTAGTTTTTAGATTAAGACTAAATCATTATAAATCTTACTTGTACTTTTTTTTTTTTAAATCTCTTTTCAGTGATTTTATTGTTATTAGTGGTTAGAAATTAAGGAGTCTAATACTTAACAATGATTCGGACAATTGTCGTAGATCAAAGTAGAAAGCATTAACAAAAGCGGTGGAAGACTTTTTTTATGTATTGACCGACAAGACATGAAGAAATGGTGGTAGATTGTCTATGAGAATATACTTCCACTTATCTAAATGGCGAAAGGATATCATAATCACATCATTGATTGGAACTTAAGGTTTAGGAAAGTGTGTTGTGGATTCAAATAGAGATTTCGTTGCTGGTTTCCCAATAATGATAGTCGTAATTAAACCAAACCAAGACAAAGGCAGACAAGATAATCGGATCGGTCACTATGACATGAAATAATGTTACGGTGACGGACCGGCATTATATGGAAATACCCAGATCGAGTCAGTGAAACACTAACGAAGCTGAAGAGTCTACAGGGTTATATTTATAATTATATTTCATGATTCGATGAAATTAATTTCCAAAGATCAAAATATCACTGCTTGTAAGTAGTTTTAAACCTCGTACAACAGAGAGGTACAGCAAATGGAAAAATAGAAAAGTTGTTGCCGGAGAGTGATACTTAACCGGAAGTTGAGAAGCAAAAAGTCTCATTTTCGAAATCTAAAAGGGAGGTAAGTGCTTTACATAGAAAATGTGTGGAAAAAAAAAAACAAAACAAAACAAAAATTGTATGTAACGGGTGTATAATCCTGAATTCTATAAATGCAGATTTTGTTTTGTCTGACTGCAGAGAGACTGGAAGGCTTTTGATGTATTTTCTTTTCAAATAAGGTTATTTTACCTTTTCCAATTGGTTAAGAATCAAACTGCATTGTTTTATCGACCTTACAAGTATAACAAACTACGGACAAAAGAGAATCCGGTTACTGGATTCGGGCTATTGAAGTTGATGCCTAATAGCAGAGATGTATTAACTTCTACGCAAAGAATTGAAAAAACACATTCACTTGACACTGTATAATGTTTTTTGCTAAACCAAAAAAAAAAAAGGGATCATTAATGTTATCACGTTTCTCATCTCCTTTGTTTATAGGAAAAATCGTGGGGACATGGAAAGAAGAAATTCTAGAAAGTTTCATGTTATGAGAAAGTAATGACTTTGCTTCAAAAGTGTAGTAATGCTTTGAAATGGTTGAGGCGATCTACTTACATATTTGCGTGCGAATTCCCTTGCACTTTGTGGGCAGGAGAGATTTTGGTGAGATATGCAAGTTTGGTGCAATTTTTCCACATACTTTGTTTTAAATTTAAGTAGACACTGCTATTTGCAACTTCTCACGCTTTGTTTTTCCACATGCTTTGTTCTCTGCTGATAAAATTGTTCTTGCAACAAAAATGGTATATTTTTCATCGAAACTTTACATATTTATTATTAAGATGCGACTCCTCTTCTTGCTCTTACCTTTCCGCTTCCAAACCAATACAACATGGTTCATTACTAACTAAACTTCAAGCAACTAATCCTTGTTGAACACACAACCGCACACCCTTGCACAAGAACCCATCTTGGACCAAAAATTTTTTATATGGCCCATTTGCACAATTCTTCCATATTCGGCCAAAGTTAGCATCATCTTTGTACATGCTCTTCACAACTTCAAATTGCAGCACCTTAGCATGTTTCAAGTTTAATAACAAATGTTGCCTAATCAAAGTATCAACCACTTGATTGGATTTTCCGAACTTGTGCTTGATGAAGAAACTGAATTATTGGAGAAACTCTACTTACTTTGAATGGTGTTGAATGGCGTGTTGGACATTCAATATCTAAGCACCTTGTGTTTTAAAAAAAGAACAAACTCATTAGGTAAAATATAGTGACTCTAATGTTCTAATACGCTAATGATTGCATAAAAATCCTTATCATAAGTTGAGTATTTCCTTCTCGCGTCATTTAATTTTTCACTAAAAAAGGCAGTTAGTTTTCCTCCTTGACTCAAGACAGCCCTTATTCCCATAATGGGTGCATCACACTCCACCTCAAATATGGTGTTGAAATTCATTAGTGCTAGAACGAGCTTTTCCATCATCTTCTTTTTCATGAGTTCAAAACTCTTTTAGGCCTTCACATTCTACTTGAATGTTCCACCCTTCATGCACTTAGTAATTGATGCCACCAAAGTGCTAAAGTTCTTGATAAATATTTTTATAAAAGTAAATCATCCTATGAAAACTCTGAAAGTCAAATAGAGTCCTTGAAACTGGCCAAGTTGCAATAGGATCCACCTTGTTTTCATCAGTTTTGATTCCATCTTTTGATACAACATATTCGTAGAAGACTATGCTCTCAAACAAAAAATGACACTTCTTTCAATTGACAAAAAGACTGTGCCTTCCAAGTTTCAGTCACTTTCCTTAGATGAACCAAATGCTTTTGCATACTTTGACTATAGACTTTCCTAAAATTGGCATAAACACATATGTCATGAGTCTCATAAATGTGTTTGATGTGCTGCACAAACCAAATGGCATAACCATCCATTCATACAAGACCATTCCCATCTCGAAAGTCATTTTCCATTCATCTCCTAGTTGCATCTGAATTTGGTGGCAACCACTTCATAAATCTATCTTTGAAAAGGTAGTGGATCCATGCAGTTGATCAGGTAAAACATCAAGTATTGGAATTGGGAATCGATATTTGATTGTAGTCTTATTAATCACTCAACTATCAACACGCATCCTCCAACTTGTATCTTTTTTTTGGAACAAGCAAAGCGGACATGGCACATGGGCCTAGACTATCACGAATTAGCCCTTGGAAAGCAACTCCTCCACTTTTCTTTGCAATTCAGCTTGTTGCTTGTGTTGAGTCTGTAAGCGGCCTTGTTGAGAAGTGATGATCCCAAAATAAGATCTATCCAGTGTTGTATTCCTCTTATAGGTGGTAACCTACTTGGTATCTCTTCCGAAATAAGATCTTCATACTCTTTCAATATGATGTCATTCCTATAGAGTTGGATAATGGTGCAACATAGTAAATTAAATTGAAAAATTTTGATGCCACTTGGAATCCACCAAGATAAATCTCAAAACTCGCCACTCAAGTAATCCACCAAGAGATAAGAGCATGCAATCAGAACTCAAAAGTTTTTTTGAAATTTTCATCAGTTCCATTTTTTTCTTCAAACTGAAAAATTACAACTTGAAGCCAAAACTAAAATAATTCAATTCAGCCCAAAATAGACACCAACAGCTGTAAACCCCTAAATTAACAACAATAAATGTTGTTGAAACTCCTAAATTTATAACCTCACAAACCCCTATAAATTCAATTATAAAACAACCCAAAAAACCAACAACCACACAAAGCTGAAATTAAACTAATTTAAAGACACACAAAGCTATTAACTCTTAACCACTAAAACACACATTAACACACACTGTCGTAGTAAAAAAAAATGCCAACACCCTTTAAACTAATCAGCCACAAGCCTTCAAATCTGATTGAGATACATGGAAGACATGCATTGGACCTTTTCCAAGAAACAAACCATGCAGCCCATGCATAAGTGAATCATGCACATGTGAATCACAATCATCTCCATTGCAAAACCTGGATACAAACCTCAGAAGCATAACTTTTGCCATAGCCCCAGTCGTAGAGATGCAAGCAGTCTCCTTGGCTCCGTAAATTATAATCCATTCTTGCATCATATCTTCAACAGTATGCTGACTTAATTATTGATGGAGCAATATCATATATCCCGACACTGACTGAGTCAAAATTAAATTGGTGGTGGCCCGACCTCCTACCCCTCATCCCCAAATTTATCAGGATATCTAACAATTCATTTTCCACTGTATTTATTATCTAAAAATGTCCTCTAATAGGCATTGTCAAATCCATCTGCCCTTGTCTTGCCCTCTGTTAAAAATGTGCTGTGTCTCCACTGCATCAAAGCAAAACATTGGTTGCACATGAGAAAGTTTTCTCTTCATATCAAATGATTACTCGTAATATAGTTCAACGTTTATTAATTCAATATTCTCGTGCCATGGACCATTTCAGATGAACCTATCTCATTGGCCTGGGAAAACAAACCTTTCTCATGTCAGCAATCAGGAGGAGGCAAATAAACTAATATCAGGAACCAATTCAACGACGAAGACAACTTATACCTTAGCAGAGAAGAAAAATTGATTAATCTCTCACTCTCTCTCGCATCAAAAATATTAAAAAATAGAGTTCGACTACAACATTGTCTTGGGACTTTTAAGCCAACAAAGAACTCATCCGTGTTACTATCCGTCTTTCATCTGATAAAGAGACAAGGAATCTGAAATGCTGGAAAACAAAAGCAAATTGTTTCACATCAAGATGAGGCAATGTCAAAATAGGAAGCAACCATAATGGGAAATATAATATTGTTCTAATGTTTGCTTGGAGCACCATTACAGTGATTTGATTTTAGTGCTTCAGAAGATAGTAACATTCTGATTATGCAGGATTTGCTTCAGACAGATGTCAAACCATCTCAAGATCAAAACTTATCATTACCATTGTTAAATCAAAATCTCGATCATCTTAGATTTCAAAGTTTTACTTTATTTTTATGCGAACAGAATGAATTGAGATAGAACTGGTACTGTGATTTATGCTAGCAAGTGTAGCTAGGAACTAATATTCAATGAATTTAATGAAAAAGAAACCTATAGAAGCGAGTTGACCCGGTAAATCCATGCGTCCATCTCGCAAACAAAAAAAATAATAATAATAAAAACTGCATTAGTGATGAGTTAGTTAGATAGGAACTGCATAAAATATTAGCACAAGATTAAAGTTATTGGACCTTGTTACATCAAGCAGAATTCATGCTGCCACACCACTGTCGTAGCCACATTAAAGAATTGGCCATCTGTTGGACTTGGTAAAAGCTCTTACTCTAGTTTCATCGCCGCTGAGCTTCATTCAAAACAAATCTTCAGGATGTTACTTTTAATAATATATATTTGTATCAATTAGTGAGTGGTTTTCTGTTTTGATCACGGAAGACTTGGTTTTTTAAAATGATTAAACTAGCTAACTGCAATTCTTGACTCCTTCCTCTTTTTCCTTTCAATGACCATCATTTTGGGCCCAACCTCAGCCAGGCTTGTTCAAATTAGGTACGAACCCTTGCTGTTGGGGGTTGGGACAAGTCAAAGTTGAGAATTATTTAATGCGAGTTTGTCCCTTTCCCCTTAATTCCTTTCCTCACCAGGTCTTAAGTTAAAGTTCGGCTAAGGAGAGAGAGTATTGAATGTATAAATATCATAAACAAGTTATCAATTATAAAATTGACTTTGATTTCGTAATAAATAGGTCTAGTGGAATTCATTCTTAGCAAGTTTAGACATAAAAGATGTCTAATTCACATTTAAAGACTAATAACAAATCCGTAACTTAAAATGTCTAATTTATATTTAAATATCAATAACAAGTCCGTAACTTAAACGACCTAGGATAAATTCAATTTCTACCACCAACTACATTATTTTACCTTGGTTTTGCTTGTTGTTAATGTTAAAGCGATTATCTTATTAGACAATTGGATATTGCACAAGATTTGCTACGTAACAGTCTGCCCATAGAATGTCGAAGGACTTTCCCATTTTTGGGTTAGTAGAATGTCAAAAAGATTGGAACAAAGTACGAAAATGCTTGGAAAAAGAACCTCAGATCTTTTAATGCCATTCTCCCAATGATAAACAATATTTCAACTACGTAAATACCGTAGAAGAAAAGTTATATAACAAATAACGAGAATTTACCTGCATCATATTACCAAACTACAGACAAAAGAGTTATTTTAGCCTTTAAAATGAAAACGTTGACTTTCTGACCAAATCATCAAAGCCAAAACACAAAGCGCTTAAAACCGACGTCCGTGTGCATTAAATCCTCATATAAGAATAAAGAAAGTCTAGAAGAAACTACTGAAATTTCTTATTTAGGCTACAAAAATTTATTTCAAAGATGCGATCCAAATAAACCGCCATGCAAAAGTCACCTTCCATCTTTATTCTTCTCAGAAAACAACAAGACAACAGAGAGATAATTTCCTTTGCTTGCACGTCAAATAAGTAAGACAGATTGTGTTTTTCTAGAACTCCACAAGCAATGCCTTCAATCTCAAAGTTTAATGTTAACCCATCAAGAAGTAAACTAGCCGTGTTCGAAAGAAAAACAAACAAACAACTCAGCCGGGACCAACAATTAAAAAAATAGATTTAAAAAAAAAAAAAAAGACTCGATGGATAAAGAAAAACAAACAAACAAACCAGCCGGGACCAACAGTGAGAAAAATTGTTTAAAAAAAAAAAAAAAACTCGATAGATGGAACAGTTCCACATCTTTAAAATTTCATCCAACTTTGTTAAATTGTCGTATGTAAATTACTTAATTTGATGAATAGATGACTCAATACCGTGTTAAGAATCAGTCACCCTAATTAATGGCTAAGTCAGAAAAATATTTTTACAGGGCGTGATTTAAAAAAAAAATTTTTTTGAACTAAAATTACAATGTTAAATACATTGTTTATCGATTTTCATTTTTAGTATTTTTTCCTCTTAAATGAATTAAAGTTATAATAGAGTTTATCTTTATTTTAAAATTTAAAATTCAAAAAATTATAAATTTTATATAATAATATAATTAATTTTGATTCATTTGAAATACTAAATTTTAAATAGTGAATATTTGAAAATAAAAAAAAATTGTGTGAAATTTAAAATTATCTAAAAAATTCATATAAATATAATAATAATAATAATAATTTCAGGGAGACAAATAAGAAATAAAATTTTATCATAGGAAAAAAATATTAAAAAATTTGGAATTAAAATAGAAATTCTCAAACCTTATGTAATTACTATGATGATTAAAAGAAACTTACTACACCTTTAAAAACCGAACTCATAATTGACCCTAATGATCACATCACGCAAGGATTTTATCACGAAAATCGATCTATATACTGGTTCTATATACATAGGTATTAAGGGGGCGTTTGGTAAACGCATTGCATTTTGATTGTATTTGAATGAAATTTGTTTTTTGAATGTTGTATTTGGTTGAAAAGTATTTGTTTTGTATTTAAATGAAATGTGTGTTTGGATGAAAAGTATTTTAGAGTTGAAAAGTTGATGTGATTGGTAAAAGTAGAAATAAATAGTAGAATTAAAAAGTTGATGTGATTGTTTTAAAAATGTTTTAAATAGTAATTATTTTCGTAGCACTGTTATAAAATTTGTGTTTGGTATAAAATTGTATTGTATTTAAATGAAGTTAAAATGAAATACTTATCCAAATGCCCTCTAATTACACACCACAATCTAATATTTTACGCTACACATTTTCTTTTTTTATTATATAATTTCAATATTTTTGTCTTCAACCTCGTGGCCAGATTGACACCAATGACTTAATCGAATCCACGCATGAAGAAAAGTATGCTATTAACGCCCCATCGACAGTTTAACCAAAACAAGCAACTTGTCGAAACGGCCAGGAAACAGAACAATACAAAAACGGAAAATTAAAAGAGAAAATTAATTATGTTGCTTTCAGAGAAGGAAAACAACATTACGTGTTTTAATTTACGTAAAAAATGGGGGTGGGGGTAGTGGGGGGTGGGAATAACAGAAAATGACAAACGTTAATGACATCTTGTCTAATGATTTAATTTTTTGTAACGCCGGCCGTAGGATGGTTAATCAAGTTTTCAAAGCGAAGATGATCCAACGGTCGATATTGCAAGAGGGTGATTAAATCAAAGTTAATAAAAAACGAAAATAAAGTAAACAAAAATAGGTAGATGAGAGAGAGAGAGAGAGAGAGAGATAATTGAAAATAGGATGCTTCGTCCGAGTCTCGTTGAACTGGACCATGAAATGAAAGTCTTCCTTTTTAGTTTTCTATTTTTTTTTTTTGGTTGAATTTGTAAATGCTTCTATCTCTATATAAAGTTTCCCACTCTCATCTTCCACTCTCAAGAATCAGCTAAACGTTTCTCTCTCTCTCTCTCTCTCTCTCTCTAAAACGCCTGTTCAAAGCTCAAATCTGTCTCTCTCTAGCTTAAGGCTCAATCGGGCATGGCGTCGACCGTAACAGAATTCTCGAAGCTTGAGTTCATCAAGCAACACCTCCTCGGCGATCTTTCTCCGGTGAGCAGCTTCTGGAATTGTGACCGATTTCAGTGGCGCCACGAAGTGAAGACGGAGGAGTCATCTAGCACGCAATCGCAATCGAGCTGCTCTGATTCTCCGATCGAAATCTCCGATTACTTGGATTCAAACGATTTACTTGAACTCACTTCCGATTCGTATTTAAAACCGAATGATTTCGATTTCCTGGACTTCGAATTGAAACCTGAACTGATCAACCTCACGACGCGTCAATTGAGCCAAGCATCGTCTGAATTCGAATCGAAGCCTCGAATTACCGATCTCAGAGGTTCTCTCCCCAAATCGAACAGCATTTCCTTCGAAGTCGAATCGAAGCCCCGAATCTCCGGCCATAGAGGTTCTCAGCCGAACCGGAAGACGTCGCTGACGATATCTCTCCCGCCGAAAACCCAGTGGATTCAATTCTCGGCTCCGAATCCGCCGGCGACGGCGGTACAGAAACCGGTGGCTGCCGAGGAAGAGGCGAGGCATTACCGGGGAGTCCGACAGAGGCCGTGGGGCAAGTACGCGGCGGAGATCCGGGACCCGAACCGGAGAGGCTCCCGCGTGTGGCTCGGGACGTTCGACACCGCCGTAGACGCCGCCAAGGCCTACGACCGAGCCGCCTTCAGGCTTCGCGGCTCCAAGGCCATACTCAACTTCCCCCTGGAGGCCGGGAAATACAAGACGGTCGAGAACAAACGACGTCGTGAGGAGGAAGAGGAGGACGAAGAAGAAGAAGAAGAAGAAGACCGGGAAGTGATTAAGGAACCGAAGAAGAAGAAGGTAACGGAGTCCGCCGATGACGCCATCAGTTACTTGAAGAACATGCCGTTGACGCCGTCGAATTGGACGGCCGTTTGGGACTCCGTCGACGGACAGGGCGTTTTCAACGTCCCGCCTCTGTCGCCGTTATCTCCACATCCACAAATGGGTTTTCCGCAGCTGATGGTTGTGTGAAGGAGTAGTTTATATATTTATATTTATATATATATATATGCATATATGTGTTTTGTAATCCACCTTTACTAATTTGGTATTGGTATACGCTAACGGGAGAGAATTAGGTTGACTTATTTTAGTTTATGGTGTGTTGTGATTTGAGTGCAATTTGATGCTATTTTGTGCTGTTGGAAATTTGGGAATATGGAGTATGTGGACATCGTTGTCTAAAAAGGAGATAAATAATGATCACAAATTTGATAGTTGAAGCAATAATCTGGAATTAAATGGTGTTTCAAAATCACAAGCTATTATGTGTAGTAATACCTAGCTTGTGTTTCAAAATCACATGCAATACCTAGCTTGCCGCTCTTTTTGGTTAATAATATATGTGTAGTAACATATACACTGCACGCACATGTAGATGGAGCACGGTGTTAATTTTCGCGTTCATGCTAATATTCAAGCTTTTTTTTTTTGGCTGAGATGACGATGAATTTTCCTTGACCAGATTAAGATCAAGGGGATATTTAGAAACACATTGTATATGTATTACTTTTGAATGAAATACGTTAAATATAATTTATATTTGGATAAAAATTATTTGTATTATATTTAAATATTATTTATGTTTGAATGAAAAGTATTTGAATTATTTTTAAATAATGAATATGCAATGTAATGGGTAAAAATACAGAGTTAAAATGTAGAGAAAGAGAGTATGTATTATGATTAGTAAAAATAATAGAAAAATAAGATAATAAATAGTGATTGTATTACATTTAAAATGTGATGTAATTAATATTTGAATGCAATACTTTTGGATTTGGATTAAAATTGTATTACATTTGAATGTAATGCGAATACAATACTGTAAAGAAACGGGGCATAAGAGCACGGATTCCTTTTTAGAGATTTTTTTTTTTTTGAGAAAAGTAATTTTGGAAAATATATTTAGAAAAAAAAACTGTTTGAAGTAAAAAAAAAATATAAAAATTTATTCCAAATAAAGTATTAATTTAGATTTTGTTTCTTTTTTTTTGAAATTCTATATAATTTAAAAAAATCTCATTTAGATTTGTGTATGCAAAGTTATAGACTTTTAAAATTTGAAGTTTACTATAATATTTTGAAAATATAAATAGTAAAAAAAAATCAAAAAAGATATTTTGAAGACTTTCTTTTTCTTTTTTTAGCCAAACAGGCTCTTAGTTAAAAGTTTTTCACTTAGGTTGAAGATCGCCAGGTAAAATAACCGTCTAAAATTACATTAGTATATGTAGTACTGTAACCAATAGAAAGTCATTTTTATGCCTTGTTTGTTTCTTGCATTACATTCGTATTATACTTGAACGCAATGTAGTTTTTATTCAAATGTAAAAGTATTACATTCAAATATCAATCACATTATATTTTAAATCCAATATAATCATAATTTACTATTCTACCTTATTACTACTTTTACCAATCATATCACATACTCTCTTTCTCTCTCTTTTTTTTTTCTCTCTACTTTTGTCAATTATACCATATACAATACAATACAATTCAAATATTTTTCATCTAAATAAGCATCACATTTGAATGTAATATGAATACTTTTCATCCAAATGCAATACAAACGTAATGCATTACCTAAATGCCTTATTACTTTCTAGTCAAAAGAACGGCATGCATATCCATGTGTAATTGCATTGCACACATAGGCCTATTTTGCTTGTAAGTCCGGACTCAAATTTTTTATTTCAATTTTATTTTTTATTTTCTTAAAAGTCAACAAAAATTATAACTAAATTAATCAGTTTGAACTTAAAATTTCATTCCATTCTAGACTTAACTTATGTACCAAATGAGACCTTAATTAAACAAGGATTAGATGTTATGTTGATCAACAGTTTAAGAATATATATATAAATATATACACACACATTTCCTAAAAATCCAAATTAAGAATATTGTTAATCCCTTCTAAGTAAGAAATTAGAGACTAAGACATCTTATTTTATATTAACAACAGAAATTATTTTTAAATTATTGATTTAATTTTTAAAAGTATGATTATTTAATATCCACCTTAATTATTTATAATACATGACATAAAACAATTCCACTCATAAATTAGATCATAAAATTTATTAAATAAATAAATAAGTGCCTACTGGGTAAATGCACTATCCTTAACAATTGCCTTTTAAAATGTTGAATCATTTTTAACAGTATGATTTTTTTTAATGTCTGTGTTAAAAATTTGTAGTATGCAATATACAATTTTTCGATTCATAAACCACTCGTTAAAAAATTAGTTCAACAACTAGATAAAAGTGTCTATCTATAATATAATACATAGGGGCCCTTATTGTAGGAACTCTAAATAAATTAATGAAGCAATTAACTAATGTGTTCAGACCCAAGGAAACAAAAGTACATATTTGTCCGCCATATTTCTATTATAGTATAAAGATTTTATGATCGTCAAAGGATAGTGTACATTCCAAAACAATAGTTCTTGGTCAAATTTTTGGCTAAGGCAATTCAATGCTGAGAAATTCCACGATTATAAAATCAATAGTGGATTAAATCATTTTTCAAACTTGGAACTTTCTATAATAAGTATCTCTAAATTCATGGTTTTGAGCGTAAAATATAATCAAAATTACATTAAAAATAAAAAGTAGACAAAACTAACAAAATATGATGCAAATTGCTTGTTAATGAGCCTTATTAAAGGATAATATTTAATTCTCTTATGGAAAGTTCAAATTTTTTCTATTGTTCATTAAACAATTCTAACAATTATCGAGCCATAAATTGTAAAGAAGAATAACAATAATGTTAAGGGGATGAGGTGTTATATTTTTAAAAATAAATATAATATTCTATTTTTAATTATTACAATCATTTTTAAAAAATTGTTAATAAAAAAATGATTATAAGCGTGTTATGTACTCAAATATTATTATTAAAATTGGTGTTGTGACTATTTTCTCTAATAATAATAGTCTTGATTTACTTCAAAATTAAAAATTAAATAGAAGGAGTTTACTTTAGGCTTCAGCTGTTTTTTCGCCTCGTTCAGATGTGATGTTTCAACGATCAAAATATGCCTGTGAAGATGATTTTTGCATCACTAGTTCAACCAAATCAATATTTTATACCATAAACTAAGTAGCCATTCCAATTGATGACCCGAATCCGGTGCGGTTAAAAAGTCATGTCCTTTCAGACCGCTACTAAGTTGAGTTGAAAATGCCTGGTCCTAATTATGGCCCTTGTTTTGACTTGGCTTTTCAAACGGATTAATGCAGCTCTGCATAAGGTCAACAATCAAAATGTCAGATCTATTGACTTTTTTTTGGTCAAATATATTATTTTGACCAGGCAGTACATGGCATGTGCACGCCGTATATTTTTTTATTCTGTTTATGTATACACGTATCCGTATACTCTAACTTGTATTTTCAACGGAGATTATTTTTACTGGTAACTTCCGTTTACTTTTAAAAAAATGAAAAATTTTGACTTTTAAAAAATAAAAAGTAATTTGAATTTTTTTAAGCCAAAAGTTGTTTTTGATAGATAAAAGATTTTTTATATTTTAAAGAGAAAATCATTTTCTAATTTATAAAGCTGAAAAGTTTTTTATGTTTAAGTATGGAAATTTAAAAAGATTCATTTTTTAAAAATAATTTTTTTTTATTTTTCAAAAATAGACATATCAAACAAATAAAGTATCAGTATATGTCTAATTTTGTACAAAGCAAATTAAAATTTTGACAATATACGATTGAAAATTTTATACTATGTCATTGAGAAAAACAATTCTATTTAAGATACTGATTGTGTTAAATATCATAATTAATAAAGAGTAATACAACCAAAAAAAAAGAATTTTTAGTCTTTTTGTTACACTTTTAATCATAATATTTTTACATAATTAAATGTCAATTTCAAATACAATCTTTTAATTGAAATGCATTGGTCAAATTTTTGTTTTGACTAATCTTTTAGTTGATGTGACTAAAAATTTTTCATGTGAGAATTAAAATTCTTGCGACTAAAATTTTTAGTCACACACAAAATTATGACTAATTATACGCATATAAATCATAAGGTTGTAACTTAAATAAAGTGATAATTAATCATACAAAAATGTCGTGACTAAAATTGTTCACACAAAAATATAATGACTAGATGTTGTTTTCATTATATTGTTAATATGATTATCATCAATTAAAAAGATAACACTCAATGTTATTTATCATATAAAAGTTGATATTAAAATTAGTATATCTAGTATTACTTATTTTTTTATAGCGCAAGACTCAATTGTTGGTTTATATATATATATATATAGTCACTTGTTGGTCTTGTGTTATAGCATCTACTTTTAATTAATATGTTGAAGACATCACAAGTCTCATAGAGCATTGTTCATTGTAGTCATACAAAAGACTAGACATGTACATAGAGTACTAAAATATTTAGTTGTATGATCAACTTTGTCATTGCATTTTTCGTCACTTCAGATTTTTAAGAGGGGAAAAAAAGAGAGCAAACTTAGTTTTTTGAATTAACTTACGTACTAATTCGAGTGTAATTGAAACTTTCGTCCAGGGGAGTTTCATGTGATGACTGTTGCTTTGGTATGATAAGTGCCACTACATTATATATATATATATGAGGAAATATCTTCTCAAAAGGCTTTGCAGAATTTAAATTTTAATTATTTTTTATTAATTTTATAATTATAATTCATTGTATTTTTTGTTGATGATACACATTCAACACCTTTTCTTAAAGAAGAAAAAACCAAGATTTTATTGTTTATTAATAAGAATCCCAAGATCTTGATCTTAATAGTTAATGCATATATATAATTATCCTGACACTTATATAAAAACAGCAATTTAATTTCTTTTTAATAGATTAAAACAATGGGATGATTTTAATGTAATATTTCTCATGACACTTATTTTTTAAAATAAAACCTTGTATGGTATGAAAACACATCGATTAACTGTAAAAAGAAACTTATAAGTATAGTGATTCATACTTATTTAATTCCAGACAAAAGCCTAGCAGTCAGCAAAAGCGACGGAAATTTACATCAGTTGCAAAAGCCATGTACATGAACTAAAAAAAAAAAAAGATTATTTTGGTAAATAACCCTTAAAGTATAGATTTTTATTTAAATTGGTATTTATTTATTTGAAACCGGTCATTGTACCTCTCGATATATAAAAAATCATTTAAAATGTCCCTTTCATGTATATCTGTTTGTGATTTTAATGGAAGTTTTAATTTCATGAAAAATTAATAGAAAAATTAATTTAATTGATAGTCCCTAAACTATAAACTTCTATTCAAGTTGGCCTTCAATTTATTCAAAATGCCCCGGTTATATAGAAAATTATTTATATACCTTTTGTTTCTAATTTAATGAAATGGGTATTTTGAATAATTTTCTATATATATAAAGAGCACAACAACCGATTTTGAATAAATAAAAGCTAATTTGAACAAATTTAAAATAATTATAAAAATAATTCAAATTAAAAAAAAAAAGAATAAGTATGAGAACAAACCGTATATAAGAGAAACTTGTCAAGGTTAACGAACCATCTTTCATGCGTCCACCCTCCGTGATCGTCGCTTGACTTGTAATCCTCAATATCGATAACTATTATATCGAAGTCTTGATCTAAATGGTTGACCTGAGTAACCCTTGATTGTACATGTGTGTGTGTGTGTAAATATACATATATGTTTTCTACTATTTTTTTTGTGCGAGGTCCTTTTAAACACAAATATAGTAACATGTAAAATAAGATGTAACATTAATGTGTAATATAACACATAATAAATGTAAATAAATCCGTATTATTAGTGGAAATGTCATAAATTTTACACATCAACACTTAAAACATACCTTTTAAATTCATCTCATCACAATCTTATAGTAAGTGAGTTATGTAAAATTGTTCTGAATCATAAATCAGATTGATAAATTAATTTATTAATTATTTTATATCTTTATTTTTGCTAAAAGTGGAATTTCATTCAAAACCGAAAAGTCCAAGAAAACATTACAGCACCAGTTTAAGAAAGGGGCAAACATAAACAAAACAACATCAACCAGCCACTTGAAAAGGACAAGAAACATAAAAACAAACACACAAAGATAAAAGAAACAGCGCAGCCAAAGGGACCATGCAGGATGCCATTCTTCCGAGTCATTGAGAGCCAAAACAGGGACCAAGCCGACGGGGATTCGACTAAAAACTGACCCATCCTCGACCAATATATTCGCAAGATTATGAGTTGTAAAGTTGATCGTTTTGGGATCCACCGGAGTTCCAAATTGCTAAATCCTCTTCACAATGAATCACAATCGGCCTTGATGGAGAGAAGAGCCCAAGGGCATTCATTCATCTGTCTATACATAGCAGCCCAAGCCAACAAAGAATCACCTTCAATGGTAACTGACTTCCACTTGGAAAACAAAGCCAGTCGAAGACCTTTGAGAAAAGCGCATAAATCTCTCCCTTGTTGTCACGAGCCACTACTGCACAAGCTGCATTCCATCGTCCCACAGACACATCAATATTTAATTTAATCCAACCCTCCGGAGGCGGATACCAAACCTGCTGAGGAGTAACTGCCGACACCAAAGGAAGAGTAGCAAAATATTTGGACGCTTGAGATGCCGCCCCATGAAAGACCTTCATTGTTGTTAAAGACACAACTAGAGTCAACAAACTCATTACGTCGTTTCCAAATCAGCTCTAAAGAACTTGATGCAAAGAATAGGAGGTTTGTTGGCGTGGGAAAGTTTATATCCCCGAGGAAAAGCAACTTCAGGAACTCCATCATTGAATCACGATTCATGCTTTCTGTCCGGACGCTTCATGAAGATGCACATCCCCATTTATCCTCATTTGCCACCCAATAGGCCGGCTTAACAGAGAGTTTCCTTGATGAGGATTTCGTCCAAATCCATCGATCGTCAACTCCCCCACTCTCCAAAGTTATGGAATCCTATGAATTTCCGAAGCATCGTCAGTCTTAAATAACAAGCGGACTGTTTCTTCATTGCATCCCCCACTATCACTTATCAACTCAGCCACCCTATAATTACTAAGGGCGTATCATAAATCGGGCAGGGCTTGAAATTGCGACAACTATGAGCCCAAGTATCCTTTCAGAAATTAATCTTTTCTCCATTTTCAACTATGCAACAAGCCCATTTAAAAACCACAGCTCTGGTCCTAAACATGTCTTTCCAGAAGTCTGAATTCCAAGGGTTGGGAACCGCTGCCTCCAAACTACTCGTTCTCAAGTATTTCTCTCTCAAAACTGTTGCCTACAAGGCCTCCGAACCTCTCAACAACTCCAACCCCATCGAGCTAAGAGAGCACGGTTGAAATCACTCGCTTTTTTGAAGCCTAACCCTCCCAATCTACCAACTAAAATTTGTATCTATATCAATAGGATGAAAAGGTGAAGGATAAAAAGAAATACGAGTTCCATGTCTTAAAAATATGTTATGAAAAATAGTGAGAATAGACAACAGAAAAAGAAAGTAAAAACACATTGATTTACGTAAAAAATCCTAGATGAGAAAAACTATAGTAAAAGGAAAATAAAATCCACTGTATCAAATATTGATACAAGAGAAGAGTGTAAAGAGCGACTATTGCAATAGCATAATAATAAAACACTAAAAAATACATTATATACATAGTATAAGAATAAAACAGGGAGATCAAATCAAGCCCTCTATTATCACCATAGGCTCTCAAAAAATTCTCATAATATAATATGTCACATTACGAGTTTTTTTGGATCGAGTCAAACAAAATTTGAATAATTACACTTTAACAAAATACAATAACAATAATAAACATATAAGTATATTAGGCCCCCTACTTAACAGGTTAATTTTTAAAGATGAAATTCAATCTCTTAAAAATTTCAAATTTAACATTGTATTTTAAAAGCTCACACCAATAAACAAGATAGATGACATATTAAAGATAAAAAATAAAAACCTAAATATTACATCGTAAAAATACAACAACAATTATAAATATACAAATAAATATTAAATCACTTCACTACGAGTTCATAAATTTTCACTTGATTGTCTAAATTAATGGAAAGATATATTGTGAAAAATTTAGAGCAGTTGCCATGCATGTGTTAGAGAAGTGCACGTATCATTTTTGGGCGACTGTGTCATATGTATGTGTGTGTGTGTGTGTGCACACATACATACATGTGCACGGCATGTGTTTTAATACGATGTGCAGCCCATGTGTAAACCTTGGCAGCATACGTATACCCATAGACATAGCCGTGGCCCATCGTAGGTTAGTTGGCAAGGCATGAACCGTTCGAGTCAACGGTTACGCCTGCAAACAAACAAATCATTAATAAATTCGTGAAAAGTATTCAAGTCATCGATAATTTGTATCCAGTTTCATTTTTTTTGACCAGTGTATAATTGTGGTGGAAATCTTTCTAAATCACATAATAAATTTGAACAGAAAATTTAAAAAAATTATTAAGAAAAATATTGTGTAAAAAATTAAAATCGTAATTCATTCTCATAAAACATATAGTACAACAGTCTTTCATATTATAATGTATAACACCAAATTATATTCATCATAAGTTTATGCTTGGAAGTAATTAAATGGATAGTTTTAAAATATAATCAACATTAGTAGCTTTCTTATTAAAATTCAGAATTTTTTTTTCCTGAATTGAAAAAATAGAGTTATCATTCCCACAAAAATAGTAAATAAATAAAGTTATCATATTTATTCCTTCCTTTTTTTGGCCTTAAAAAAAAAAAAGGGGCGACTCCATGTTTTTTTGGAGGGAAAAATAACGACTACACCATTTATTTCACGACTTTATTTTAATGTGATATATGACCACAAAATAATAATTGTAAATTAATTGGGTCCTTTTACTATACGATATCATATTTTCACTGTCAATAAAAATCAGTTTTTTATGTATTGTGTTAATTTTTTAAAATTTTACAATGCTCTACATAAACTGTTTTAATTCTAAATAAATATATCATGTTTTTAAAATTTTGGTGAACGCATTGCATTTGCATTTACGTTTGAATGCAATGTATTGAATGCAATTTGTATTTGGAGGAAAAGCATTAACATTGCATTTGAATGCAATGTGTGTTTGGGGGAAAAGTATTTGAATTGTATTTTAATAATAAATATGTGATGTGATGGATAAAAGTAGAGAGAAAAAAAAGAGGGAGAGAGAATATATGATATAATTAATAAAAGTAATAGAAAAAGTGAAATAATAAATAGTGATTGTGTTAGATTTAAAATGTGATGTGATTGGTATTTAAATGAAATGTTTTTATATTTGGGGGAAAATTGCATTGCATTTAAATGCAATGCCAAAAAAATTTGTGTCCCAAACGCCTACTAAAATAACAATTCTATTTGATAATACAAAATAGGAAATCTTACCATAGAAATTCCCGACTTTACATACCCTTATGTATAATGTTTGTTTATATTAAGTAGTAGAAAATAAAGAAAGACTTGCAACTGGTGAAAAATAATCAATAGATTAACTTATATAAGAAAACAAAAAAAGTAATAAACTAAATCAACACACAGATGCTTAAACCATAATAAAACAAAGTTCAAAAATGATACTAGCCTGTTCTCTAAAAGCTTCGAATACGAGACTTTTTTAAAAAACTAAGATAGAGAGAGAGAGAGAGAGAGAGGCGAGTGAAGGTGGACTGGGGCCAATAGGCCGACGCGTCGTTGGTTTGCAGGCCTCCGACCTTCATATGATGCCTTGTTTTTGGTTGATCTTCACTGGGTTGTGTGTCGTGTCACTTGTTGAGGGGTGCTTTCCTCGGATCGGTGTCATCGTGCATGGGCTCCTCGTTCACTGGAGTTTTCAGCTTAGGGCCGTTGGGCTTGAGTTGGGGGTGGGGGGGCGCACGGTTGGGAGTGGATGTTCGGCGTTCCACGGGTGCTTTGGGGAAGGAGAGTGCTACCATGGTTTGCCATTCGCCGGTGTCGACTGGCCTTGCCGGAATGAATGTTGGGGCCAGGTTCATGCTGTCCGTGGGTCGAGGGAAACGGTGGCCAGTCTCTTGCTTTGGTTTGGATTTGCCGATGCGACAATGGCCGGAGTTGCATAGTCATGGTCTCACAGTGGTTGGTGTTGAGAATTCTCGGTTCGGTGGGCTGTTGAAGAGGCTGCTCTATTGATATTAGTAGTGTTTTTTTTTTTTTTTTTTTTCTGTGTTTTATATTGATTATAATAAGGGCGGAGGCTTCCCTTCGGCCCCTTATGTTGTAGCTTTCGTATCTGTGTTTTGGGTCTTGTGTGTAGAGGTTCCCTCTTGGTGGAAGGAGGGGGTTTTGGTCCAGTTGGGTCCGTTGTTGGAGCGTTTGCATTGAGGTGTTGTGTGCTCTTGGTGTCGCTGTTTAATGCGGGCTGCAGCTTGGTTAAAGGGTGGTTTCACCATTCCTCTTGGTTGGGTGGGTGGTGTCCTAAGTCTAGAAAATTGGGATTGTGTCTGTGGTGGTTGTGTGGACCATTAGAAGTTTAGGTTTGAGTTGGGTTAAGAGATTATTTAGTTTCGTTTTTTAGATTACGAATTCACATGTAGATCCTTTTGGGGGCGTTTGTTTTCGTTCTTGAGAATGATTTTTCATTTTCAAAAACACAGAAAATGAAAACGGTTTCAAAATAGCGTTTGTTTATTTAATGTTTTCAAAACCGTTTCGAAAACACTGTTTTCAACTATGTTATTTTTTTGGGATTTTTGAAAACGAAAAAAAGTTGTTTTCACTTTTTGTTTTTATTTTCAAAAAATATTGTGTTTTTTGGGTTTTTTGAAAATGAAACGGTTTTGAAAAAATATAACCAAACAAAGTTTCATTTTTATGTTTTTCAAAATATACACTCAGAAAACATAACCAAACATAGTTTCAGAAATGATTTTAACACAGTTTTCAAAACATTCTCATTTTCAATTTTTTTGAAAACAGAAAATATTTTAAAAACAATACCAAACGACACCTTAAGGTTTACTTATGAATCTTATTTCAGGTGTTTGAACAATTGGCTATACTTTAGTCTTTTTCAACTCTTTTGAATAAAGGTTTTTTACTTCCGATTAGAGGCCTTCTTTAGAAGAAGGAAAAAAAAAAAAAAAAAAGGGAGAAGGAGATAGAGACACTAGCCTTGACTGACACAAAGAAAGTACATGAAAGCATTTATTTAACCAATAATTACTTTTCCTAGCAGGATCTGCAATCGTGTACCATATTATTTTACATATAGGCAGCTCCTTTCAAGTCAAAGTCAAGGTACTCCTTAACACATTCCTGGGTCTACTTCTTCCATCGACCCGTTTACCTTTTTATTTCTTTTTGTATTCTTGTGGACGACTTCAAATATACAATAGTTCAATATTTATGTGGTTGAACAAGGATATGGATTGAGAACCATATATTTAGCAATTGGGGTATGTATTGCCAGTATTAGATAGAGTAGTTTCATCTGCTCGCCCACATCGAGTCTAACTATCTATATATATATATATTAAGTCTAATAACCAATAGGTACGATAATTCAAATATTTTGTGTAGAATTTTATAAATATTAATTGATTTATATATGTATAAATTTTTATTTATAATCTCGTAACAGGTTATTATTAAAAATTATTAACATAAAGAATATATGTCCTAATAAAAATATTATATTAAAATCAATTGATTATATTAATAATATAAAAAAATTTATAAATATTATTTTATAAGAGTGCGGAATATGTAAATATACCAAAATTATAATGTGTACTTTTTAAACTCTCATCTTATTTTGAATCTTTAAATTCAATGGCCAGTAGCCTTTCTATCACTGGTACTGCTTACAAAATGTCACATTCATTATTATTGATAATGTACATTTCTGCGAAATTTTTAAGATAGCTTGTTTCTGAATCTTAAATCAAAAAAATAATAATTGTTTATTTCGGACATATTTTTTCATATTTTTTTTTTTTTTTTTTTTTTTGGGGACTCTCTGGTGTGTTTGGGTTCAATGGAACAAGCCTTGAAATAATATGGTTGTTCTGGACGTAACTTCAAGTTTACTACTTTATCCCCAAAAAAAAAAAAAAAATCCTAGTTTATCATCAGCTGACCCGAGTAGATGTTCTTTAACGACCTGCACGCAAGGGCGTGGATATTATCTTATACTATATATTATAGAACACAATTTAAAGGGTTTGAAACTTGAATCGAAATGAGTTTTTTTTTTTTTTTAAGAGAAATAACTTTAGGGAGGAGGAAAATAAGTTAAAAATAAGAGAGAATAAAAATAAATAGGTCAAAAGTTTTGATATGATAATAAATAATAAATTTGAGTATAAATTTGAATTTATACCTTTTTAAAATCTCACCAATACATTTCATTAATTTACATTATAAATAACATTTATACTCAATTTATATTTAATTTATGTTCAATCTATATCATTTACCAAATTGAACAAATCGTAACCTTAGCCCTAAAATTGACTCAATCTCTCTCTCTCTCTCTGGTGGCTGTTTAGCAACGCGATCGACAGTGATGTTGAGGTTGTCCAACACCACAAATTGCCGACCAACAAGCAGATCTACAACGGTAAAGTTCGTGAGGCTTCAATGCTCTCAAATTGAGAGCCAACCCCCACCATCAAGCTTCAACGATTGCGAATTGACTCCAGTTACTGGGCTATTTGGAGCGTTAGTGGGTAGGTCTCAAGTCGTTGGAAACCCCTAATTTGTCTACTTGCAGACTCGATCTCACTGTTGGCTGTCGATGAAACCTGTGATTTCGTTCATGGCCTGTGCGACTCCAAACTTGCAAAAAAATAAAACCACAAATCCAGGGAGAGAGAAAAGAGCAAGTGGAATTGGAACTAGAAGAAAACTCACAACTGACAGCGTTGCTCATCAAAGAAAGTCGATCGTCATCACAATATGATGCTGTCGAGATTCCATTGCTGCCGGAATTTGGGAGAGAGAGAGAAGAGAGATGAAGGAGAGAGAAGAAAATAAGAGAAAGAAAGAGGAAAAGTAAAAAAAAATCAAAAATAAAAATAAAAAACCCAAGAAAAAAGGGAAAAACCAAATAAGGGTAAAAAGGAAATATCACTTAATAAGACATACTATCAATTTTCAATGGTTCCAAATTATGTTATTTACTTTCAAATCACAAAAAAATTAGCCTATTTAATGTAATTGCCCAAAACTTCATTGCATTAAAACATAGGAATATTTGATGCACAACAATACCCAAAAAAAAAAAAAAAACCCGAAGTTAGTGACTTGAACAATACTAGCCATTTGGGGTCAAGTAGTCTTCGGGTGTATGAGTGTGTAATTTAAAGTTTGAATTCTGAAATTTTTATTTCTTAATAATAGTAACAAATCTAAAAAAAAAAAATAACCATACTAAATACACTTGAAATAAAAAAAAAAAACCAACAACAACAACAACAAATGAAATCCAAAACCACAAGGCATGAGAAACCATAATTAATCCACCGATGATGCTACACCCATTACAAGAAATGTAGCAATAACAGACGCTCATTTAAAAATAGACCCGATATCATTCATGATGTGTCCTCAATAAATTATTGCATAATTAATCAATATTCCAGTAATGGTCCTCAACCACCCCAATGTTCCATGAGGAGTTCAGAAATAAGTTCTGCCGCTAAGCTTTTTGATAAGTACTCAGTACAAAAGTGTCGTCCGTCCTCTTATTGAATACATTAGCATACAAGGATGAAAATATCGGATCGTTGCACACCGAATATTGATACGGTTGTAAATTAGTGTAACTACAAAAATTTACCTTAACACACTTAATTTTAAATCAAACATTTAGAAACTCCAAAAAAAATAATATTAACATGTAAATCAAATGAAATAATAATGAAATACTAAATATTTGAAGTTATTATGATACAATAATTAATAAGCATGCAATTACAATTTAAGAGAAATAGATTAAAAAAATTGCCCGAAATTTGACAATTAAAGATATCTTTCATCTATGTATTTATATACGTAAAATATAACAGTGCTATAAGGAATTTTCAGGAAGTGAAAATGTCTATATTGAGGTAAAATAATAATAATAATAATAATAATAATAATAATAAAAGTCATTATTTGTCATTAAATCTCGTAAAAGCATATAAATTATAGTAAAAGTATGTATGAATGAATTTGACCACATTCAAAAACATATATGTACATAGAGTAACGAAATGTTGTCGAAATAAAAAATATACTACTAAAAGTTTCGCAAACATTTCCGTAAAAATTGTGTCATTTTGCATGATTTTTTTTTGTCTTTTAAAAAAATATATATCTGGATATTTTGTGGAAATTTGTAGTAATTAAAACTTTTAGAAAAATAATTAAAATAAATAGTATGGTTTTAAAATAGTTAAAATAAATGGTAAATTTATCAATAAATGAAACATTTATTTAGGTAAATAATATATTTATAAAGTATAAATAAATTAGTATAATAAATAAATAATTAAAATAAATTATTTATTTGATAAATTTGACATAAATAAATTGTTTGTAGGATAAATATATTATTTACTCTAAATATTTTAAAAACGTAATATTTATTTTAATTATTTTTTTAAAAACTGCTATACACTTCTTTTTCTAAACATATATTGCATTCCCCTTACGATAATGGTATAGCAGTGCTACAAGGTTTGTAAAAGAGATGTGACCTGACCCAGCACATGTAAGCTTCGAAAGAAATACGGGTCTGGTCAGCAGAGGAAAAATGAAGGGGAATTTGGAGGATGCCCCAAAAGGGCATACCTCCAGATTTTTGTCCCCCTTATAATAGCTTTACGATTTTTAATTTTTTTGTTTAAACAATTTAAAAGTTTAATCTAAAATATTTTTCTAAAATTATCCCTAACAAATTAAAAGGTAATACACTAGAATGCTATTTAAACCACAAGAATATCTTTTGATAAATTATATATTTTAGTAATCCATCAGAATTTCTTTTAGTAATTCATCGGAATAATAACTTTTGATAATTTACCAGAATACTTTTTATTAATCTGTCGAAATACTTTTTGACTGTAATTCATTAGAATATCATTTGATAACCTGTCCAAATACCTTTTGATAATCTGTCAGAATATCGTTATATATACTTTTTGTCTACCAAATTCAAATTTTTTTAATAATTATTTCAAATATTATTTCCTCACTTTAATAACAAAATAATCACAATATTATTTATAATAAATAACACAAAAATTTGAGTATTAAAAATTATATGAAAAATACAAAACTTGTAATATAAAAAATAAAAAAATTAATATATTCAATATGGTAAAACTATAACAACCAAGAATTTTCATCTTCTCAAAATCATTTTTTTTAATTAATGTAATGATATTTTTATACATATGTATATATATGAATGATTTAATACTGCTAGAATGGAATAAAAATATTCTAACAGTGTTTAAAAAAAAGGGGATGATAATAAAAATGATTTTGAAAATTAGGGGTTAGAGACAAATTTAAAGAGTTTAGGGACCAAAAAAAAAAAAAAAAAAAGGAAGGGGGGGGCATTGTTTTTTTTTTTTTCGGATGAAAGGGAAAAGGGGGAGGGAGTTAATTAACTCCCCTTCACAGCCCCTTCCCCCTTATTATTTCCCCAGCAGACGCACGAGAGAGGGAGCGACAGAGGGAGATTTCGGCGAGAGAGGGAGAACCGGCGAGAGAAGGAGGCAAAATTCGGCGAGAGAGAGAAGGAGAGCGACGGAAGAAGATTTTTCTTCTTCTTCTTCTTCTTCTTCATCTTCTTCTTCTTTTCTTCTTCTTCTCCGATCGGCTGCTGCGTGACTCCCGACGGCGAGCCGAAAACTCCGGCCGCAAAAACAGAGAAAAGGGGCCGCGAGAAGAGGGAGAATGGGGGGTGAAAATGTCGACTGAGGAAGGGTGAAAACCCAGAAAACGCGAGCTTCTCTTCCCCTTCCTCCTTCCACGTGGATCGACACTGTGCAGCCGTGAGGGAGGCGCGACTTCCGGCGCCTCCAAGCTCGGTTTTTCTTCGAGTTTTCTTCCAAAAACCGCAACTTTAGTTCCTCTAAAAGCAAAGGAACGTTTTTGAGCAAAGGTAACAATTTTTCCTTGTATTTTGGTGATTTTCGGATTTTTATATAGGTAGTGTGAAAAATTGTTCAAATGGAAATGTTAGGGTCCGAAAATGGTTAGAAATGATTGAGGATGGTTTAGGAAAGAATGTATGTGAGTTTGGGAACGTAAATGCTAAAGTTTGAATAGGTTTTCTTGAGAAAACCGAAAATGTACAAAGTTAGGGTTTGAAAATTTGATGATTTTTCGTGATGAATTTGTGGCTCTTTTTGATGAAATAATCGAACTCTATGATTGTTAACTTGATGATTTAAGTGAAAAAAATGGTTATAAGGGTTATATTAATCATAAATGTATTTGGGTTCAATTTTGAATAAATGATAGCTAAGTTTCTTGAAATGGGATTGTGAAATCTTAAAGTTAGTTTTATTGAGTTTAGAGTTAAGAAAAGAGATTGAAAATGGTTATGAAATTGTTTGGGAGAGATTAGTAAGTTGAAAGTTGAGTTGGAAGTTTGGTTATTAAAATTGAATGTTTATGTTGTTGATGATTTTGAATGAATGAATGAATATGGAAAAAAATGGAAAAAAATGATGAAAGTGATGATTGATTTATGGATATGATTTGGAATATGTTAATGAGTAATATGTGGGATTGATAAGCATTTTTCATAGAACGTTTTGAATGTTCTATGAAAAATTAGGCCTCTGGTATAGTAATTGGCAGGTACCTAAGTTTTGAGGCGTTATTTAAACGCCGGGACCTCAGTTTTTAAGCGGAAATGCTACTGAAATTTCGGTAGCGATAATGAGGTGAATTAGTTGTAAGAAACTGAGATTGAGGACATTATGGAGATTAGAATGTTAAGAAAAAATTAGAATGTTAAGGAAAGGGTAAAAACAAAATACCAAAGATAGTAACAATATTTTAAGAGTTGAATTGGAGAAAAGAGAGGAATAAAGAAAATGTAGAAATTAATGTAAACCTTACTATGATAAAAAAAAATGAATATGAGAAATAATCCATGATTATTTCTATTTTAGGAAACCCAAGAAGTGAAGGAGAAAGCAGTAGCAAGAATTCAAAAGGAATCACTCTTGCACAGATACTGTAAGTACAAACATTTACTTGTCTACCCACGAACTGACTAACTTTGATGCGTTTTGTGACATGAGCTAGATAAAGGATCATGTAGAGATGTCTTAGGAATGGTATGTATGCATGATAGGTTATGATCTAAAAGCTAAAAGAATACAAGATAATAAAACTGAAAATTTAATGGTTGGCGTACCGGTCTCCCTATATGGTAGAGATTTCAGGTCTATATCCTCCACGCAGATATGGTGCTACCCCGAAGTGTGGTAGATTATAGGATGGACCAACCCCAAAGGTGAGGTATTAATGTGACTGTGAGATAGGTTGGTGGGTCGCTCCCCCTCCTCCCACTGTCAGCGCGCAAATAGGTACGTTCAACAACAGGGCCCACCAGTGAAAGAAAAAAAGAAGTGAAAAGAAAAGAAAGGGAAAAGAAAGAGAAGGAAAAGTAATAAGAAAGGAAGAAAGACATGAAATGAAATTATGAGAATGTTGTAATAAGTTATGATAAAGAACCTTAAATACTAACTTATGAGGAATTAGAATTGTATTATGTGACTAACCTTAGAAGTTATGCATGTTAGTTCTTTGTTTGTATGTTTGTGCTTACTGAGTCTAGCTCACAAGTGAAAGAAAAAAAGAAGTGAAAATAGGTACGTTCTAAGGTGAAAATAGCTCACTGTCAGCGCGCAAATAGGTACGTTCAACAACAGGGCCCACCAGTGAAAGAAAAAAAGAAGTGAAAAGAAAAGAAAGGGAAAAGAAAGAGAAGGAAAAGTAATAAGAAAGGAAGAAAGACATGAAATGAAATTATGAGAATGTTGTAATAAGTTATGATAAAGAACCTTAAATACTAACTTATGAGGAATTAGAATTGTATTATGTGACTAACCTTAGAAGTTATGCATGTTAGTTCTTTGTTTGTATGTTTGTGCTTACTGAGTCTAGCTCACAAGTTTGTTTGTGGTGTAGGTAATAAAGGTAAGCAACTCAGGGCAGGATAGAAGGTCGAGGGGACTAGCAGAAAGATTCAAGAAGTGTCATGGACAAGGGGACGGACCTGCTATGCTTTCAACTGCCAGAATATTTTTGTATAAGCATATGTTCAGATATATATATATTTATATATGCAGACCATGTGTAAATGAAATGGAACAAAAATGAAAAATATATATATATATATGTTAGTATGTTTTGAGAAAAATAGAAGTTGTGTAAATATGTTTTAAAAAAAAAAAGTTCCCAAAATTTCCACTCTATTTTGAAAGTAAAGATTTTAAATTACACTTCCGCAAATGAAAAGAAACGTTTATGTATATAAAGTTAATGAAGAAAGAGATGGCGAATGTCGACTCAGGCGAGCCGGGTCGGCGGGCGCCACAAAAACTTTAAAAAAAAAATCTTTCAAAAAAAAGTTTTAAAAAAATTATTTTTTTTATTAAAAGAAACTCTTCTTCTTTATCTCTGGTGAGATCAACAATTGGAGAAGAAGCCTCGTCGTAATAAAGGGTCTTTGCCGCTAGGCTTCGTCAAACCCAAGCCTCATGAGGCCGATCTCTGACAAAGGAGAACATAAAACTCACCACCTTGCCTCGGATTGCAATCAACCTTAGATTCACAATTGGCAATGGGAACTCTGACGGCACCAAAGCTAGATCATGCGACAAAGATCACAGTGGCTCGTACAAAGCATATTGAAGCAATTTGCTAGTGAGCTCACTAGCGATTCACAGTAATGGCTCAGATTCGAAGGCTAGATCATAATGGTCATCTGAAGGCGACATCGTGGAGGCCAAATCTAAGGGTGGGATTACGGTTGTGAGCAATCTCACAGGGAGTGGTAGAGTAGATTAGATATTACGATCATGGCAGTAAGGTGGCTTGCAACCGTAAGAGCACTTGAAGGGTGACGTTGGTGGTGGCAGCTCACCAGATCTACAACCACTTCAACAGCCAACAAAAGGAGATAGAAAGAAAGGGAGACAAGAGAGAAAAAGAGAATCATATTAAAAAAATTGAAGGGAGAAAAGTAAAGGAAGAGAGAAAAAAAAAAGTGGGAAAAAAGTGTGATATGTGTGAGGGTAAATTTATTATTTTAATTATTTGGTCAAATTAAAATTTGGTTAAATAAGGAAATAATTCAAACCTATGTTTTAGGGAGGGTGAAAATCTGAAGTAGGTGCATTAAAAAGACTATTTCTGAGGTTTCCTAACAAATGAGATTCATCTTGGCCTACAACTCAGCATGCCAAACATGCTGACCCATATATTTTTATATGAAAATAATTTTCATTAATATGAAAACTTATTTCATTTGGAACAACAATTTAGTTATAATTTTTGTTAACTTTTTAAAAAATAAAAAAAAGTTTAATTTAAACTAAACTTGCAAGCCAAATAGGTATGTGAATTAGCAACTTAGACCTAGTTTTGTTCCCATGTTTGGATCAAATCGAGCTGACTTGTATACTTATATGAGCCAGTAACCCTACATCGAGTCAAAGAGATGGATTATTGCATGCCAATTCATGTTAATATGCTTAACTCGGTAGTTTTCAAGTATAGATGGTCCATTTGGAAACACTATTTTGTCTAGATGTAATATAAATATGATACAATATGTGTTTGGATAATTCAATATTGTATTTAAATATAAATACTTTTAAATTTTAAATCAATATAATTATTATTTATTATTTTCTTTTTTTATTTAAGAGAGAAAATTAATTTACATACCTTATCAGTATGATTCAATTTTAAACTGTTTAGATCTAATCAAACGGATGAGATATTGCTTGTGTATAATAATTGTAATGTATTTTAGCTCATGGAAATTAAAAAAAAAAGTAAAAATAAAAATAAAAACCAACTCCCACCAGTAAAATCAACCTCCCGTCCTCCGGCAGCACACCTCCCATGACCTCCTACTAGCGCTCTAACCTAGCAAAGTCATGTCAAACCTGACCTTCACCGTGAAATCACCCCTTTTCTTGGGGTCTAAAGTGTTCGACGCAAGGAAGGGGCTAAGGTCATCATCTGGGGTAGTTATGTGGTCTTCTACACAGAGGAAGGGGTTAGGTTGTTGTTGATAGTGGCCCTACTTAGGGTCTTTAATGTGGAGGGGGACTCACCATTGTGGGGGTTTGGGGTCACTGTCGGTTGGGCGAGGTACAGGGCTAGTCGTCGACAGGGAAGAAGAGATCACCATTGGGATTGGGAGGGGTTGGTTTTTTTTTTTAATTTCTTGAATTTTTTAAATTTTTTAGTATATAATTCTATAAGCTAATATGTATTATAATTATTATAGATAAATAAATTTTAATCATTCGATTAAATATAAACGGTTTAAAAATAATTTATATTACAATCTATGATAAAGTATTTTAAATGATTCATACCATAATTTTTTCTTTTTTTAATCTAATTTTATTGATTACGTCATTCTTTCTTTTTCATCTACTGTCTAAATTAATATAACACAAAAACAAATATTATTTTTAAACAACTCAAGAGTTTCCAAAAGATGTCGACGAAACCGTCGAAAGTTTTCAAATCTATATTTTATTGTATTTACGTTGTGTACGACACTGCCAGTGACATAGAGTTAACGAGTTGTGTAATTAAAGTTCACGATATTCGTTGTTGTTTTCAAAGGAAATATAAATAAATAAATATATATATTAATGTTGTCAGGTTGTCAGTCAGGAGACGTGTCCAGACTTTCATTTTGGCAAATTGACTTGTTGCAAGTTGAAAATTTGATAAATTCAAATCAAAGATATACGCGATGATTTTTATTTATTTATTTGTTTATTCCTATAATTCTCTTGGATTAACCATTCCAAGGCCCGCGAGTAAGCCCTTTTTTTTTTTTTTTGAGCAGTACTAAATATCCAATTCATTTTTTTGCCTCACCCTAAAAAAAAAAAAAACATTTTCCTTCAAATTTTTTATTTTAAAATCCACTATTCCATCATTGGAACCAATTGATTTTCAACGTACAGCAGCAGAGATCTTAACTAAACCCATCCCAACATAAAACTCTAATTTAGCATTTTTTTTTTACAACAAAATAGTGCCACTTTTACACCAAAACTTAAATTCATTCTCAATCCATCTACTTCAAATATTACTCTAAAAAAATATTCCACAAATATTTATTTTTATTCCAGTTATAATAATTAGTTTCTTTCATCAACGATCTATTAATATACATACTTATTAACATATCAATACAATAAAAATCCAACCGTTACAAAAATAAATTTTTGTTTTATTTTTAATTAATTAAAATAAAAATTTTTGGGCACTTTTTATTACTAATTAAAAAAAAAAGGAGGGCGCAACACTGTAGTTAGGTGGCAAAATAACGTAAATTCAACTCATATGTCTTCTTATTTTTATTTCATTCATATCCCTTGTATAATATAATGACACATCAAAAAAAATATACATTTAATTATAATATCATATTACATTAATTAAAAAAATTAAATTAATTATACACGTATCATGATATTATTTGAGAAACAAGAATAGAAACACAAATAAGGATTGGAGTCCATTTTCATCACCAAGTTGGTGTTTTCCCTCAATATAGCAGTCATTTGGACAAGGCCTAAGGCAAGGGAAAGGAAAAACTAGAAGTCCGCTTTTTTTTCTTTTTTTTTGAAATTTAGAGACGTGGAGAGTGCATTTACTTAAGTTGAAATTTTGGAGATATTTTGATTAGAGTCAAATTGATATTTTGAATTGTGTGTTTTATTGGAAATGAATTATTTGAAGTTGGGAAGTAGAAAAACTTAAAATGTGTTTAAAAAAATTAGTAATATGACTCTTATTTAATTCTTTTCATTATTTTGTGTAATCTTAAAAATAATCATCCCATTTCAATTCAAAATAAAAAAGTTATATAATTTTAAAATAAATTTTCAAGGGAGATTTGAATTTTTTTTAATTTAGAATATAAAATTCGAATTTTATACTTTTACGTAAATTCTGATATGAAATTATTCTAAGTTACAAAGATTTACATGGCGTTTGGGACACAAATTTTTTTGGCATTGCATTTAAATGCAATGTAATTTTCCTCCAAATACAAAAACATTTAATTCAAATACCAATCACATCACATTTTAAATCTAACACAATCACTATTTATTATTTCACTTTTTCTATTACTTTTATTAATTACATCACATATTCTCTCTCCTTTTTTTTTTTCTCTATTTTTACCCATCACATCACATATTTATTATTAAAATACAATTCAAATACTTTTCTCCCAAACACACAATGTATTCAAATGCAATACTAATGCTTTTCCTCCAAATATAAATTACATTCAATACATTACATTCAAACGTAATGCAAATACAATGCGTTCACCAACTGAACCCTTAAGGATATTAATAGTAAAATTGATTTATTTTTAAGAAAAAGACAAAATATTTTAGATTTAGATTTATCTATAGACCATGGGTAGAATCATAAGACCAGATTTTGATCAATGATGTACGAAGACAATACGACAACATCTGCAATAATACTAATTATAATAACAATGATAATTATATGATAATTATGGATATGACTTAAAAAGTGGATAAATTAATTAAAAACACGTAAGTACGAAAGGAAGTGAAAGAATCGAGGCTCAAATTAATAGCAAAGATTGAACAAATCAAAGAAACTCTTCTCATTTCTAAAAATAAACGAATTTTGTGCCATATATACACATTTATAACAAAATGGCGAAAAAAAATAATAATAATTTCGGGGGAAATCCAAATCCTTCACACAACCATGAGCCGTGGACAGGCGAGCGACGGGTGTGGAGATAACGGCGACAGCGGCGGAACACTGAATATCCCTTTCAAGTCGGAGTCCCAAACGGCGGTCCAATCCGACGGCGTTAACGGCATATCCCTCAAATAACTCAGAGCATCGTCACCCTCCGTCAACTTCTCCTTCTTCACCACAACCGCCTTCACTTCCTCTTCTTGCTCCTCTTCACGACGTCGTTTCATCTCAGCAGGTTTGCTGTCGTTCGTCGGCGACTTTCCGGCTTCCAGCGGGAAGTTGAGGATGGCCTTTGAGCCGCGAAGCCTGAAGGCGGCTCGGTCGTAGGCCTTGGCGGCTTCAATGGCGGTGTCGAATGTCCCAAGCCAGACGCGAGTTCCCTTCCGCGTCGGATCTCGTATCTCCGCCGCGAACTTCCCCCAAGGCCGCTGTCGGACACCTCGGTAGTGCCTCTTCTCCTCCTCCGCCGCCGGTTTCTGCGCGGCTGGCGCTGGATTCGGAGCCGGCGCGAACTGTACCCACTGCGTCTTCTCCGGCAGAGAGATCGTCAGCGAACGCTTCCGGCTAGACGGCGATGTCGCGTCGAATCGCGGCTTTTGGGGTAATCCTTGGGGCTTCGACTCAAAGGCGAACTCGGATTCGAACGAATTCTCGCTCGATTGCGAGGTCAGATTGAGTTCGTTCGAATTCAGGGGAGTTGGAGTTACGAGGTTCGCAATCTCAGGTTTGGATTCGAAATCCGAATTGAAGTCGAAGAAGTTAGGGATCTGGATCGGAGAATCGGCGCTCGAACTGGCGGAGCATTCGTCCTGAGGGAAATTGAAAAGTCCAAAGGCGAAATTGGTTCCGACGGGAGAGGCATCGCCGAGGAGGTGTTGCTTGATGAGCTGAAGCTTGGAGACTTCGTCAAAGCCCGCCATGTCCGAGCTTCTAATGGGTGAAAAATGTTTCAAAGTCCAAAGAAAATCCTATTCGATGTTTTAGAGAGAGAAATGAAAGAGTTTTGTAGAGAGAGAAACACAGAGAAAATCCACCGATTTGGTTGGAGTGGAAGGAGAGAGTGGAAAGGGTATATGTAGTGTCTTGATGTGGCGGAGTTTCGTGCTGAGGTTCCTTCGAAGACGCAACTTGCAGGCAGCAAGCAACGAAAGGGCAGCTTCGTGCTCTTTTCCATGACCCTTTTTACTGAATTTTTGTCGTTTTGTTGACTTTTGAATCAAATAATTCTGTTTTATCTTTGGCCGTTGGATCGTTTCTGAATTCAAATTCAAAGTACTAATCCTGCGGCTGTGGAGGCACTGTTGCTTTTTTAGAACAAAATATTTAGCTTTTTGAATTCCACTTTGGTAGTGTACTAGTGTTGTGTTTCCTAGGCGGTTCCGGAAAGCGCAAGCCTCTGTAGGACTCGAAGACGAAATGTTGTTGAAAATTATTTCGGTTTCTGTAGGTATGACAATTCTAAGTTTGGAAAAAATTACGTCACTGAGTTTGTTTTTGAACGATAATATTTACATGACCATCTATTATTTATATATATATATTTATTTTAATGTGATTCTTATTATATTTACAGTTTATTTGATAAATATATGGTATTTTAATTACATTTGAATACAATTCACTTTTTGAGTATTATATTTGATTAAAAAGTATATATTTTATATTTGAATAAAATGTGTGTTTGGATGAAAAGTATTTGAATTATATTTTAAAATTAAAAAGTTGATGTGATTGATAAAAATAGAGACAAAAAATTAGAATTGAAAGTTTACGTGATTGTTTTAAAAAACAAATGAATAATAATTATTTTTATAATATTATTAAAAAATATTATATTTAAATATAAAATTTTATATTTAATATAAAATTACATTGCGTTTAAATATAATTAAAATATAAAACTTTTGCTGTTATAAACATGAACTACAGCATTGGTAGGATTTCCTTACAGAAGAAGGGCTTGAAGCTGGCCAAAATAAAAAGTGAGAGAATATGATCATACAATGATTGGAGATGGACGATGACTTATTTAGATAACTTTAAAGAGATGATATATTTTTATATGATATAATCATTTTTTTGTATTTGATAATTACTTAAATTTAAGATATAATAGCAAAGTCAGAATTTATCTATTTATTTTTAATTAAGGCACTAATAAAAAATGGAGATTAAACTTTAGAAAAGATTTAAAATTTTAAAATTAGTATAAAGGCACATGCCTATAGTTACTATTGTTGATTTCGCCGTCGTCGATACCTTCTTGTATTATATAGAATTGGCAGCCTTACCGTCAATAACCGGAGGCTTTGTAGAAGCTAGTTGATACAACCTTTAATTAAATATTGCATTTCACTTATATTTTGGAGTTTATCAAACTAATAAGAGGATTTTATATTGTTTAAGTCACAAGATACCTTTGTACATTGTATCCTACAAAACAATTTTTTTAGTTAATTAGATTCTAACGAGGATATATTACTTTTAACAACTATTTAAATCTTTTCTACCAAAAAAAAAAGAATACCATTTACAGTTCTAGAAGAGAGCCAAGATTCTACGCCCCTTGGCCGATGATAAACAAAGAAAGATGATAGTTGATGAAGGATACTAAACTAAAAAAAACTCCTACCTAAAACAAAAAACCATGTGCAAAACTGCTTTTATAGAGTAACATTAATTTTAAGTAGCATGTTATTTTTCTTCAACTAAAATGTTATTGATGAGTTTATGTGACATTTAATAAATATATTGCGTTCACATTGCGTTTAAACGCAATGTATTAAATATATTTTTATATTTGGATGAAAAGTATTTACTTTGTATTTTAATGTAATATGTGTTTAGATAAGAAGTATTTAAATTATATTTTAAAGTTAAAAAATTGATGTGATTAATAAAAGTGGATAAAAAAATGAGATAGAGAGAGAATATGATGTAAATGAATTTCAAAAAATTTATTTTAAAAATATTCTGGAATAGTAAATGTATTGAAGAAACTGTAACAAAGTATTATATTTAAATGTAAAACTTTTACTTTTAGATAAAAATTACATTGTATTTAAATGTAATGTAAATGCAATATGAAAAATAAATGCTTCATTAGTCTACAAAAATAAATGAATAGGAACTGCAAAGGAACCTTCGGAAATTATAATGTTAATTAGCAATTTGTTCAATGAGACAATTTGGTGGTGTATTGGATTAGCGGAGGGGGGAAAAATGAAGTGTGTATTTGGATTCGTAGAAACGTATATGAACCAAAGTCTTAAAAATGTTTTAGGAATTGAGGAGTTAATAAAATGACGAAATCACATCTTTAGTTGGAATTTTCATCTTCAACAATTCAAAAGAATAAGGTCTACGTTAACAAAAATAGTGAAAGTCCTTTTCCATTCAAGTCACTTTCACACTCGGCACTTCACATATGAAAATGTTATCACTCCATTTATTTGCATAAAGTTCATTGGCAAAAAGTCTCCTTTGTGCAATAGAATTTCAGACCGTATTTGTTTTATTGAGTCGAATTTAAAATTTTAGTTTTTGTTTTGTTTTTTTCTGAAAAGTTAACAAAAATTATAACTAAATCAATAAGTTTCGACGTAAAATTTCATTCTATTCCGGACTTGACTTGTGAATCATTCAGGTCCTAGAATTAGAAGGAAAAGCTAATGGAGATAATTAAATGGACTATAATCTACAACCATTCAAATCTTTTGATTGATATTATAACATTTTAAAAAAATTTATGATTGATGCTACTTTTCCACGTAATTAAACTTGTGCTTAACGACGAAGTCATGAATTGGTTTTTTTTTTTTTCCTAACAAGTTAGTTAAAATTTACCTTGTTCAGTCTACCCTTTTCTTATAAAAGATTAAAATTTTCTCCTTTTGGATCTCTATACGGTATTAAATGAATTTCCTTCAAACGTTTAGTAGAAAAAAAGTCCATTTTTTAGGAAATAAAGCAAATGATGAAAAAAAAAAAAAAAGGTAATATCATATGCATATGATAATTCTGTCTTATTAATTATTTACTTTTAGGAACGTTCTAATATCTCCATTTAAATTACGATGCATAATTTTGACATTATACCCAAAGAATCAATATTTACACTTTTTTTTTAAATTGATATGTATATTAGTGAGAAAAATCAAGCAACAAAAAAATAAGAGAGAGAAAAATGAACTATAGATATCTTTTAACAAACAATCCAAGGCTTTAAATTATTGATGAAAAAAAATCCATAAAATTATCTTTGGTGTAACTGTTATTGTATTGTTGATGCTATGTTTGCTAAAAAACAGTGTAATAATTAAACATATTTGATGATTCTTTAAGTGTCTAGGTTGGAAAGATACACGTAAATTATACGTATAGACTAAAAAGAAAGAATGGAGGCCTTTCGAGAGATACATGTGTATATATATATATATATATATCTGTAGGAGTAATATTTGGTACGATTTATCATGTGTCCGATCGTTGAACTATTGCTGTATTGCTGTTGGATGGGTTACGAATGGTAAAGGTAAGATAAAGTTGGTCAAAGGCAATCTACTCCATTTTTTGTTTGTGCCGTTATATCACGTTATATTTAAATATAATATAATTTAATTTAAATATAAAAATATTTTATTTAAATATTAATTATATTACATTTTAAATCCACTACAATTCTTTTTTATTATTTTATTTTTCTATTATTTTTTCTATTACATCATATATTTATTATTAAAATATAATTCAAATATTTTTATATAAACAAATATTATATTCAAATACAACGTAGATATTTTTTTCAAATAAAAATTATATTAAATATATTATATTAAAACGTAATACAAAGCTTAAGAAAAATTTAACAACTGCATAAATAATGTGCAGACATAAAAAATGATAAAAATAATTTTTTATGATAATTAAGGAGACGTTTGGTAAACGCATTATATTTTGATTGTATTTGAATGAAATTTGTTTTTTGAATGTTATATTTGGTTGAAAAGTATTTATTTTGTATTTAAATAAAATATATGTTTGGATTAAAAGTATTTTAGTGATGAAAAGTTGATGTGATTGATAAAATAAAGATAAATAGTGAAGTTGAAAAGTTGATGTGATTGTTTTAAAAAACTTTTAAATAGTAATTATTTTCATAACACTGTTAAAAAATTTATATTTGATGTAAAATTATATTGTATTTAAATAAAATTAAAATGTAATTTTTTTTGGTCAAACGACACCTAAAATAACAAAAAATTGGGTACACAAATACTCCGCTCTGTTTGGATTTTCCCCACAATCGCCGTCCCTGCCACTGCCTCCGCCAGTTTCTCCTTTCTATCACCTCTGCTGAATTTGTTTTCTCACAAGCATTGTTTTCCTCGTGATTGTTGAACAAATCTCGGCTAACTTGACTTTTTATTTATTGAAATAAAATTTTTTTTTTTCACTACTCCTTTTACAACTGCGTCCCTATCTTCTCACACTGTAAGTCTATTATCATCACAATTGTAATATCTGTTTTAAAGGAACAGTTTAGTTTAATTTAAGTAAAAAAAAAGTTGATTAACTTTTTAAAAATTATTTATAATTTTTGTTGATTAAAAAAAAAAACAATTAATTACCAAACAAACAAGAAATAATGGCGACTACAATTATCCCGTCATAGCATAAGTAATTAGTTTCTATTTATTCAAACAGTAAAAAATAGTAAAAATTTAATGACTTATTTGAAGAAACAGTAATATAGTATAATCAGTATTATATTAAACAGAAAAATACGGAGGGTGTAACAACCGGGAAAATTCACATTTTTTGGAAAATAAATGCACAATGAATTTAAGCATTAAAATGTGAAATTAAGTGATGTAATATTGTTTAGAATTAAATAAAATGTTCTAACAATATTAAAGGATGAAAAATGAGTAATAGTGATATTATGTGTGTGCACGTGTGTGCCACTCACAGTATCAGGAAGTAGGTCAAGATGATATTTTCTTGACATAAAACTGATAAATTTGGGTTCAGCACTCCGAAATTAGTAAGGATAGCCTATCAGTACGCTCAAATATGATAATTGAGCACAAGGGTAAATTTTGACCGAAAATTGGCAGTATCGGAAATTGGTCGAAATGACCTCAGATGAAAATAAAACTGATATATTTGAATTCAGGACGCCCAAATTAATCAGGATAGCCCATATTGAAATTTTGGGCGAAAAAGTATATAAAGAGCGGGAAAAAGTGGAATTTTCTCATTTATCTACACACACTCTCTCTCCTCCTTCTCTTTCTCTCTCTAGCCGAATATGTACAGTAACCGACCATCGGAAACGGTGTCCGTTTTCGACACCGCCGGTGTCATCGGAAAGCTCTCGCCGAGCTGAGTCCGATGGTGGGTCGACGCGACGGAGCAGCCGCCGGAGCAAGCCGCACGCGCCGCCTGAAGGTCGCCGGAGCCGAAATCTTCCCGGCGAGATTTCTCCGCCGTCCGGCCACCATTTGCCACGAAACCGGTCCCAAAAGATTCGTGGTGAAGAGTACTACAAAACCCATGTGATGGATCGCCTCAACACCGGCGGAATCGCACCGCCCGAGTTTCGAAAAATCCGGCGAAACGCCGCCGTGGAGCCGCCGTCGAAACCGTCGATTCCGGCGGAGTTGAAGGACGCCGTCGGTACAGAAATGGTCGCCGTGAAGAGGGGAGCAAAAGCCCTCAATCAATTTCGGGGAAAAAGTCCGGCACGGCAGAGTTCCACCACCGCCGCCGTGGCCGTGACTTTCGGGGTGATTTTCCGGCGATTGGGGCCTCCAAATGTGAAATTGAGGCTACCAATGAGTTCTTCATGTCGAGATCTTCAAGATGGGCTACTCATTTTCCATCGTCGCCGCCGCCGCCGGCGGTCAACGCCGGTCAACGGCGACCGTTGACCGAAAATTGAAGTTTGGCCCGTTGGCCTATTTTCGACGTTCCAGACGCATCCGCGGAGTCGGATTTGTAAGACGGGACCTCAAATATGAAGAACGAGGAATTATGGTTTATGCCGTCGAGACCGGACTGCAATTCGGTATAAATCCCGACCCCTTTTCGTTCCGCAAATTTAATTATTTGGGATTGTTATATGATTTTATGATTTTTAGTATGAAAATTATGGAAAAAGAATGTATATAAAAAGAAGAAAATTGCTGTAATGGAGAAAAAGAAAAATATGTGATGATGTAACGATTTTACGTAAACGGTACAAGTTTTACGTAAAATCTAGGCCTCTGGTATAGTACGTGATAGAATTAGATCAGGATAGATGGTTTTCAGGCGTTTCCTAAACGCTGGAACCTCAAAAATTAAGGGGAAACTCTGCCGAAATTTCTAAAAACGACACCAGGGGTAATATGGAAAACGAGGGGTAAAAATATGATCGGGAAGGGAACCCGAGCCCCCTCGAGGAATTAAGGCATGGAAAAAGGAATGGGTAAGGTACGACTAGTAAACCGACCCTTCGAAACCCTAGAACGCAAAGAAATATGAAACCGACTCTTAGGTCGGAATAGTACTTCCCGAGGGCCGGGAATGTGAAAAATTGGTAAAATGATAAGAATTGATCCGGAAAAGGTCTGATAAGATTTAGAAAGTTAATTAAATGATTTTGGGTTTAGAAAATCCAGCCTAAGTATGAAAATGAAAATGTTATGATTAAACGACCCATCAGGAGCAAAATGGTCATTTTGTCCAAAGATTCTCAAATTATGGGAAAAGAACCCCAGTGACCGTGGAATAGGTTAACGAAGTTTGTAAAAGCCAAAATTGAGGTTTAAGTTATGAAAAATCACGTCAAGGGCAAAATTGTAATTTTGTCAAAAGTTAGGGGTAAAATCGTAATTTTTCAAAAGTTGGAGAAAAAAATTCGAAAATGGCCATTAAGGTTTAAAAAGCTGTCATAAGGATATAATTAAGGGTTATAAGATCAGAATCAAGCTTTTTAATAAAATAAAAGCTATAGATGAAAATGTGATTAACGGACAAAGTTTGTCTGTAGGAACCTAATCCAGAAGCGACAAAGGACGTCTATGGATTCCAAGAAAAGGATAAGCACGCTATGAGTAAGTTCAGACATTTACCGGTCTGCAACTATGAACAAGCTTATAGTATTATATGTTTTGTATGTATATGTCATGATGTGATTTATGATGATGCTATAGTAAATAATATAGCAATGCTATGACGATGTAAAAATATATATATATATGCTTTAATAAATAATTTATAAAAATATATATATATATAAATATATGTATATATTGAATTATGAAGGAAAGGTATTATAAAAGTTTTATGAGAGTAACGATGTGATAAAGAGGGATAGAAGAATGGAAAGAGTAAGAACAAGAATGTTATGATAGAATGCATAAGAAAGAGATGAGATATGAAAGGAAAGAATAGGTGTTTATGAAAAGTTTTATGGAAATTAAGTTATGATTGATAGAGCAATGATGATCGGTGATGAAAAGAATTAAGAAAGGGATGTTTTATGAGGACGAAAGGATAAATGTTTTATGAAAAATGATATGAAAGTAAAGAGTTAGACAAGAAAGAAAAACAATGATAGGTTATGATAAAAGGTATGATGAATGTTTTATGGAAAATGATATGAAAGCAAAGAGTTAGACAAGAAAGAAAAACAATGATAGGTTATGATGAAAAGTATGATGAAAGGATTAGAATATAACGATAAGATGTGATTGATGGAATAGAACGATAGGCTATGATCGATAGGCTATGATTGATGGAATGATGCAAATGATAAGATGAACAAAGAATAATTGTCTACCCGTAACAAAACATGTTTTTGTTTGATGTGATGTGATGTGATGTTATATAAGTAATATGTGCTATATGTGTTATGTTTTTGAAAGAAAAAGATGTTCAACGAAAAATCAATATAAGAAAAATAAAAGCCTACAAGATAATAAGACTGAAAACTTAAGTTGTTGGCGTACCGGTCTCCCTACAAGGTCGAGACTTCCGGTCTATATCCTCCGCGTAGATGTGGCGCTACCCCGAATGTGCGGTAGATTATAGGATGGACCAACCCCGAAGGTGCGGTTTTTATGTGACTGTGAGGTAGGTTGGTGGGTCGCTCCCCCTCCTCCCACTGTCCGCGCGCAACTAGGTACGTCCAACAACGGGCCCAACCAATGGAAAGTGGAAAGAAAACAAACGAAAGAAGAGTGAAAAGAAAAGAAAAGAAAGGAAAAGAAAGGAAAAGAGAAGAAAAGAAAAGAAAAGAAAAGAGCGTGAAAAGAAAAGAAAAGAGAGTGCGTGAGGAAAAAAAAAAAAAGAAAAAAAAAATTGCTATAGAAATTGCTTACGCTATAAGATGAGAACGTTAAGAATGGAAAGTTAAGTTAAGTAAGAGGATGACGACCCACGAGGTTGCCAGCCATCGCGGTCGGCGTCAGAGCTTGACTGGTTGGTATGGTAACGTACGTGGGGGGTCGCCACAGAGGGTGTTTGGTTTTGTTTCCAAAACTGATTTCACGATTTCCTAGGAAATCGATTTCAAAATCGGTGTGAAATTGTGTTTGGTTTGTATTGTTTTTGAAAACAGATTTCAAAACGAATCCAAAATCGCCTTTACTCCCAATGTAAAATTGAAAACGATTAAAAGTCGTTTTCTCTGATTTCATTTTTCCTATTTCTCCCATTTGTCTGATTTAATTATTATGGTTAATTAAGATTTAATTGATATAGTAATTACTTAAATATTATGGTTATTAATTTTTAATTCATTTTTCAATTAAAAAATTTTATTAATTTTTAATTTTTGGTATTCATAATAAATTTTTTTTAAATCAAACATAAATATGTTTTTATATAATACTTATAAAATGACTGGTTTTCAAAAATATAACCAAACACAGTTTCATTTTTTTGTTTCTCAAAACATACACTCAGAAAATAAAACCAAACACAATTTCAGAAACGTTCTCAGAATTGTTTTCAAAACGATCTCAAATTCAGAGAATTTGAAAACATATCAGATTTCAAAAACAATACCAAACGTAACCACTGTTTCTTTAGTTAAAAAGAAAAAGAAAAATTACTGTTTGTTGAAATAATGTCATACTAATGTCTATTATTTATTTTCTGTTAATTCAACGTCTTGCATGGCCTACTTCATACGTCATGGATGCGCAGGAATGATGGCAGACACTAGACTTCTCTTGTGTTTGTACCAAAATAGATACAGGCCAACTTCATAAAAGTTTTACATTCTAATCACGATTAAATATAATATAATTTTACATTAAATACAAAGTTTTATATTTAAATATAATTTTTTTTAATATAAAAACAATTATTATTTAAATATTTTTTAAAATAATCAAATCAACTTTTTAATTCTACTATTTATCTCTATTTTTATCAATCACATCAACTTTTCAATTCTAAAATACTTTTCATCTAAATACATATTTTATTCAAATATAAAACAAATACTTTTCAATCAAATACAACACTTAAAAAATAAATTACATTCAAATACAATTAAAACGTAATATGTTTACTAAACATCCTATAATAAAGTCTTTATTTTTGTTTCTTTTTCTTCCTTACTGTATCCTCACAAATAAGAAAAACTCTCTCTCTTAACAAACTTTTTTGTTTTGTGTTGTTCTTATAAGTTTGTCCTTCTTAAACTGACAAATCACAGCAGATAGCGAAGGCAAAAATCTTGCGGTGTTTAAGAGAGGACTTAAATCATTTTATTCCTCTTAACATTTCTTTAGATTTCCCTTTTTAATTCGACTGTTAAATGAGCCTGTTTGGTTGTGAATACAAGACGATTAATTCCTACTAGTTAATTCCTTGATACGGGTCTCCGGCGACCTAGCAGCCACCTGACCATTAGTGATTAATTAATTAGTTAATTAATACTTAACATTAGGGCTTGATTCATTTTTTAATATTCCAAAACTTTTGCAGCCACAGTATTCTATTCTTTGGTCTTCTTTATTGGGTCGTCAAAGATTAAATATTACCCTTTGATTCCTTCCAAACGGAAGATGTAATTATCTTAGAGCCGCACGAGAGTGTTATTATTATTATTATTTTTTTAAGCGGAGAGATTAGAATTTGTTTTAGATCATAATCACCATTCACCACGTCATTGTTTTGTAATCATTAGTACTCTTCTGTTTTTTAAATCGAATTCGTGAGAGTTTTGTGTGGTAATAAATCCTTTTTGTATACTACCATTTATACAGAGGGCAAATATGTTAAAAATATATATTTTTTTCCGTTATTTATATAGGCTTTCAGTATCAAAGTGAGAGACTATTCTCTCTCGGGGGCGTTTGGTAAACGCATTGCATTTTGATTGTATTTGAATGAAATTTATTTTTTAAATGTTGTATTTGGTTGAAAAGTATTTGTTTTGTATTTGAATGAAATGTGTGTTTGGATGAAAAGTATTTTAGAGTTGAAAAGTTGATGTGATTGGTAAAAGTAGAGATAAATAGTAAAGTTGAAAAGTTGATGTGATTGTTTTAAAAATGTTTTAAATAGTAATTGTTTTCGTAGCACTGTTGTAAAATTTGTTTTTGGTGTAAAATTGTATTGTATTTTAATGAAGTTAAAATGAAATATTTTTACCAAATGTCCCCTGCCAGTATATACGTCTGTTCAGAGCAAATGTTGAGGATAGCTGCCATTGAACGTGAAATTGTCAAACAATAATATAATAATTTTTTTAAAGTTAAAAATAAAAAAATTCAAACTTTATATTTTATAATAAAATTATATATAAAATCATTATTTAATTATAATGTTCTTATGTCAAATAATTATTTTCTTTACGTAATCCTGTAAAAAAATAATCTGTGGAGTACAAAAGTAAGAACTAAATTATAGAAAATAAAATAATAGAGAAGATTTAAAAGTGTTCTCTCTAAATATGATAAGTATTTACTATAAAGATATAGTTTCACTGTAGAAATAAATACAATGTTTGTCCAATATGCAAAATAATAGTTAGATTTCTAAGTAGGTTTAATCAACCACCTATTTTTACCCTTCTGAGAGATTTGCACAAGTAATTACAAATACATACAATTAATGAGATAATCCCTATATGGTAACTAACTTAGATTCTGCCAATGTGGGGACGAAGGTAATCTTTATCTTCAATTCGAATTGGATTGGAAATATCTTTTGATATAAATCTTATGATTCTTGTGATTTAAGAGACTTAGGTCGCGAATGCTATAGTTTTTAAAATTTTTTCTGTTTAAAAAAATATTAAAAATGAGAATATTTTAAAAATTATGTTAATTATTTTTAAAATTATATTTAGTTATATTTTTTAAGTGTATATTTAGAGAAACATAAAAATAAAACTCTGTTTGGTTATATTTTTTAAAAACTCATTTTATAAGTAAGTATTTTATGAAAACATATTTATGTTTAATTTTAAAAAAATAACAAAAAATAAATTATTAGTCATAATTTAAAAAAAAAAAAAAAACCCCTTTAGTGATGGGTTTTATAATGAAGGGTAAAGATGAAAGACATTAGTGGTCTAAACCTTAGGTGATGGCAATAGAGGCGACCTGAAGCGGTGGCGACATCGTCGTCGTTTTGTAGCAAATGTGATTACGGCAATAACTCTAAAGACACAAAATTCTAGTGGCGAAAATTCCCTAAACTTGTGATCTAATGGCTTTTGTCTCCGTTGGAGATAGAGGTTGTCATAATGGGTTTCTTAAGCGTTATCTTTTCGGCATCTTGGTCGCGAGTCTATGGTCATTATCATTGTCACCAGTCCGTGATCGTTGTCCTTTTGCTAGAAATAGTGGCTGTTGCGATGGCCATTTTTACAAGATTTGGGTCACAATTCGATAGTCGTCATTGTCATCGCCAGTTCGTGGTCATCGCCCTTCACTAGAAATGGAGGCCATCATCGCACTAATGCTGCACAGGTAGAGAGAGAGAGAGAGAGAAGGGGGGGAGGGGAATGAAAACGAAAAAATGAAAACAACTTTTCTTCTTTTTTTTTTTTAAAAACCTAAAAAAAACAATATAGTTGAAAATGATGTTTTCGAAATGATTTTGAAAACGTTGAATAAACGAACGCTATTTTAGGATTTTTTTTCTGTATTTTTGAAAATGAAAAATTATTCTAAAAAATACAAACAAACTGTTGGATTTTAATTTGGTATATGTTGTTGAGTTTTAATCCAACGTATGGGTAATATGTATATAATCGTATATTAAATGCTATCATATTAAGGTTGACGCCAATTTAAGTAATCAAATAAGGTTTAAGTAATTTAGGTCTTTAATGCATTTAATTAAAATATGGGGTTTTATGTATAGAGACCAATCCGTTATTTCTAATTTTATGATGGGTCAAAATAGAAATAATGAAAGTTAACAAACAGTTAACTTATAAATACGGTTATGATCCCTAAATCATATGTATGTTTTTATTCACTTTGATATCCCATTATCAGAGAGAATTGAAAGACTCCTAAAGAGAAAATCAAGAGACAACGTAAAGATTTTGAAGACTAACCACAAGATCTTGATTTGTTTTCATTATGGGTGATTTAGGTATGCTTCTACATTTAGTATTTGATTCTTAATGATGCAACATAAATTATCCTAGGGATTTGGTGATGGTTCTCACCATTCAAGGCGGTTTCTACAATTGATATCAGAGCGATTCATGTTGAATCATTAGTAATTGGAAATTTATTCAAATTAGGGTTATTGGAACATATTTAAGGAAGAATTTTAGGATTAAAATTTAGATATTAAGTTTTAAGATACAAATTTTCAATCCTAAAATTCATATCCGGAATTCGTACGGATTTGTACAAAACATGCACGGTCATGGTACAAATTATACGAATTGTACGTTCGATGGTACAAACTATACGGTCAAGGTTATCCGATCGTACCGGAATATACGATCGATGGTGTCAATTTTACGGATTGTACGATCACTCGTGGCGTCGTACGGACTGTACGATCATCAGGGACTCATCGTACGGACTGTACGGGGGGGGCGCGATGTACGAATCATATGAAAACAGGGGGTGTCCGGCGATATACGGATTGTACGCTTCGCGGTACAAGGGTGTACGGACATGAGTGTATGACGGCATTGACATGGTTGTACGGACACGTTGTACCGGGGCTATGCGGATGCACTGTACGGAAATTCTATGGACACAGTATACGGATGCGACTGTATGACTGTACTAACGTGGTGTACAGACACGACTGTACGAAAGGTTATACGAACGTGACTGTACAGACTGTACGGCTGCGACTGTACGGGCGCTGTACGGACGTGACTGTACGGGGGATTTTATGGACACAACTGTACAGACGCTGTACAGACACGACTATATGGACTGTACGGACGCAACTGTACAGACTATACTGGCTGTACGGACTGTATAGACATCTGTACGGGGGGAGATTTGTCCCTAAATCATATGTATATTTTCATTCACTCTGACATCCCATTATCAGAGAAAATTGAGAAACTCCCCAAGAGAAACTCAAGACATAACGTAAAGATTTTGAAGACTAACCGTGAGATCTTAATTTGTTTCCATCGTGAGTGATTCAGGTACGATTATGCATTTAGTATTTGATTCTTAATGATACAATATAAATGATCCAAGAGATTTTGTGATGATTCTCACCATTCGAGGCAGTTTCTACACAAACTCCCCCTTAAATATTCAATTTAATATTCTTGTTGCCATATCTCATCTCGACTATATACTGTCTTAATTTTATCAGTTTCTTTGAAGTGTGAAGCTGAATACTATCAAATAGAAAGGTATCAAAGTGGTTAGATCGGCGCACTAAAAACTACCATTAATAAGATTGCATTGGTGTAACTAATTATTAATATGGGCTCTTAGGGGGACTAACATTGTGCTTACGCTCTAGAAAAAGTACAAGCGGCTTTCTGTATTCATATGCTTCTTAATGTAGAGGATGAAATTGTTACGATTCTGTATCAAATTTCATTTCTAGACGCTTCTGTATCTAAAATTTATGCCTTTTTTTCTTTTTGTAGATGATCGGACAGTGTGTCCCTAACAAAATGGTATCTTATAATTAACTTTTGCCCAATATCTCAATCAGAGGGTTTAATATAAAGAATAAAGTCCAGAACTCAAAATATATTAATCAAATCTTTTGTGAATCAGTGTTATATTACAAGTGCAATCACGTCACATTTTTTTTAGCTTTTATTATTCTGAGTAATACAAAAAAGTATTGATAAGTAGTTAATTTACTAAACTATCGTCAGGTGTGATTTAAGTTAAAAAGCAGACAACGTATTTAGGTATCTTTTGGTGAACATTATATTTGCATTGTGTTTGAATACAATGCATTGAATGTAATTTATATTTGAAGAAAAAACATTGACATTATATTTAAATGCAATGTGTGTTTGGGTGAAAAGCATTTGAATTATATTTTAATAATAAATATGTAATGTGATAGGTAAAAAAAAAAAAAAAAAAGAGAGAGAATATATAATTTAATTAATAAAAATAATAGAAAAAATAAAATAATAAATAATGATTGTATTAGATTTAAAATGTGATGTGATTGATATTTAAATAAAATATTTTTATATTTGAAAAAAAAATTATATTACATTTAAATACAATAAAAAAAAACTTATACGAAACGCTCGCTTAATTTTAATTAAAAGTTGATAAACGACGAAGAAAATCAGTAGAAGGGGTAATGGATGGAGCACGAAGCTTCCTTTCGCTTTGGTCGCTCATCCAATGAACCTTGGCACGAAAGTCTGCCACTTCCCCACTATAAATACCCTTCCACTATCCCCTTCCACTCCAGCCAATCTGATAAATTTCCTCTGGTTTTCTTTCTCTGCAAAACTCTTTTCCGTTTCTCTCTCTAAAACAGCAACCAAAAGAAAAAAAAAAGGGGGGGTTTTCTTTTGGAGATTGAAGCATTTACACCCATTGGAAGCTCAGACATGGCTAGCTTTGACGGAGTCTCTCAGCTTCAGCTTATCGAGCAACACCTCCTCGGCGATGTCTCTCCTGTCGGAACCAATTTCTCTTTCGGACTTTCCAATTTCCCTCAGAACGAATGCTCCGCTAGTTCGACCACCGGTTCTCCTAACCAAATTCCTAACATCGTTGACTTCAATTCGGATTTCGAATCCAAGCCTGAGATTGCGAACCTCGTAACTCCAACTCCCCTAAATTCGAACGAGCTCAATCTGACCTCGCAATCGAGCGAGAATTCGTTCGAATTCGAGTTCGAGTTTGAGTCGAAGCCCCTAGGATTACCTCCGCAGCCGCGATTCGACGCGACATCGCCGTCGAACCGGAAGCGATCGCTGACGATCTCGCTGCCGGAGAAGACGCAGTGGATACAGTTCGCGCCGGCTCCGAATCCAGCGACAGCAGCGCAGAAACCGGCTGTGGAGGAGAGGAGGCACTACCGAGGTGTACGACAGCGGCCGTGGGGGAAATTCGCGGCGGAGATCCGAGATCCGACACGGAAGGGCACTCGTGTCTGGCTTGGGACTTTCGACACCGCCATAGAAGCCGCCAAGGCTTACGACCGAGCTGCCTTCAGGCTTCGCGGCTCGAAGGCTATCCTCAACTTCCCGTTGGAAGCCGGAAAGTCGCCGACGAACGACAGCAAACCAGATGAGACGAAACGACGTCGTGAGGAGGAGGTTGAAGTAGAAGAAGAGGAGGTGAAGGCGGTTGTGGTGAAGAAGGAGAAGTTGACGGAGACTGAGGATGCTCTGAGTTACCTGAAGGATATGCCGTTAACGCCGTCGAATTGGACGGCCGTTTGGGACTCCGACGTGAAAGGGATCTTCAGTGTTCCGCCGTTGTCGCCGTTATCTCCACACCCGTCGCTGGGTTATCAGCAGCTCGTGGTTTTGTGAAGCAAAAATGTAGTGCAATATTTTCCCTTGTTTTTATAAATGTGTACATATGACCACGAAATTCGTTTATCTTCAGAAATGAAAATAGTTTCTTTGATTTGTTCCACTTTTTGCTAATGATTTGTTTCTCAGCTCTTTCATTTCCTTTTACGCATGTATTGGAAAATCTGCACATTGTGACTATCCTTCTAAGTTTGTAATCTAACCCTAATAATTCTTTCGCAAATTAGCGTTATTCTTACCACTACTTAAAACAGAAAAACTAAAAGATCATGACCAAGTGTAGAGATAGGGTTAATCGGCTGGTCGAGTTGGTTGTGGTATCATCGGATTTGGTTGGATTTGGTTTGAAAACTCGATCTCTCGGTGATCAAAGGGTAGCGGCACGGCTTGTCGACATCGATTAAGGTATGTGTCTGTCTCAAGAATAACGTGAACGGCAAGTCACGGCCACATAGTTGCAACCAATGCAACTGCAAGTCAACGCATTAGCTCGCTCGGATACTAGCCGGAGCGCCAGATGCTGTCGATGGCAGGCTATGGTGAGCGGCAGAGCTCACGTCGCCGACGTTTTCATAAAGATGAAGGCGAGGATGAAGAAAAATAATAAGCAAGAAATTGGTCTCTATTCTCCTGTTACTTTGATCATCAGTGAGATAAAAACAACTGGTCACTTAAAGTGTAAAAAAAAAAAAAAAAAGGTTTTACGATTGATTGGATACTAAAATGTTTCTTTAAGATTTGTCAATTCATCAAATTCCTCTTTTCCTTCAATCATTTCTTGAAAAATTAACTTTCCTGGTTGAGAAGGTATTGGCCATAGACTCGTGGGTATTTTAGCGTGCTAATCACACAACATCCACTTGTGATGTCATGTGGGAAAAATTTTAATTTTTCGGAAAAACTCTTCAAAAAAAAAAAAAAAGGATAGTTCTGTGAGTGGAAAATAAATCAGAAACTTTGACCGTAAAGTTTTTCGTCGTAGAGAATAATCAAACACATTTATCTTTTATTTTGAGTGAAAACGACATTGATAAATAGTTAATTTTGACAGAATCTTTTCATTAGGAGTTGAATTTGCGATTCAAGCAACACAAAGGTGCACTTTGTTTTATTACAAACACACGTGATAAATTCTTACGTAACTTCAACGAAAATACAACGGAATAATTATTTCTTATTTTAAAAGGACTTATTTTTTATTTTTAAAATTAAATATGAGTAATTAAAATTTTTTTATAAAATATAATATAAAATTATTATTAAATTATACATATAAAATTTTTACCAAACATACTCTAAAAAATCTCTAAAATGAGAAAATATATATATATAATAAGGATGGGACAGTTTTTAACGGAGCTATCTAAATACGGTGCTAATGATCGCGCATCTTTAGTTGCATAGGGAAAATAAGATGTTATATATGATTAAAAAAAGAAAAAAAAAAACTTCTGTTGACTACTTCTCAAATGAAAATTAGCAGGAAACTCAACCTTTGGACTTTGAATAAAATTGGAGTTAATATATTGTTTTGTTTTCTGCACGTGCACATAGATAAGTATGAGTATGAAATGAGTATGAACACAAAAGTCTAAAATTGGAATGACCTTTTAAAAGTGGTTGGCTTGATCGATTGGACAGAACTAGAAAGGTCATATACTACCGATATTATATCTATTACTAGACAAAACTGTAAGGACGGTTTTTGCATTCACAATAGAATTGGTTTTATATTCGAATATAATATATTTTTTATTTAAATTCATAAATATTATATTTGAGTATAAATATTTTTAAATTTTAAATTTAATACAATTAGTGTTTATTATATCATTTTTTATATTTTTTTATCAATTATATTACATATTATATATTTTATATTTAAATATAATATAAATAAAATTTTTTAAATATATATTATATTTGAATACAATATAAATATAAACTATATTTTATTTAGTACACTTTGTTTTAATATATTTCCAATTAAATTACAAATTCAAACGTTATCTAAATATAATATTCAAAAATACGTTTGAAGTTTAAAGTTTTGGTATCGACTAGTTTTAATCCATCGGTAAACTCTAATTTAGTAATATTTTATTCTATAAAAACTCTAAATGTAATAGTTTACTTAAAAAAAAAAAAAGGAAAGAGATAATAACATATCTACCTATGAAAGGAAATATTTAATTTACAACTAAGTACGTTTTTTAAGTAAACAATTTAGTTGTTAATAAATATATTTTATGGGGATTAATAAATATAATATTAATTTTAATAGTTTTGTAAATATTTTTTTTTTAAATTTGAACTAGTAGGAGGGTATAGTTTTTTTCTTTTGATAATTGTTAAGGGATAAAACTTGCCAAACAAATCTCACGGTAATTGAGATTCTCGCGAACTATCACGGTTACAAGATAATACAAAATGCAATAAAAATAAAGTACCAAAATGAGAGAATATAGAGATTTATAAAAGTTTACCGTGAATGGAAAAGTTACGTCTTCTTTTCGGTGTTTAAGGTTTCACTATCTTTTTAAAATTACAAGTGATATAATTTATCAAATTGTGAGTTAGGTTTCTGAATACATATTCTCATATATTTAAAAGCTCCTAAAAGATAACGCTTAATTAATGTTGTTTTATATTTGAATTTAAATGTGAAGATAATCTCTAATATTGTAGATTATATTGTATATATCAAACAATCATGATTGGTTATTTAAAATTCAAATATCTGAAAACCCTGCTCTTAGATTCTGAGTTATCAGTATCCTAATTAGTAAATATAATTACATCATGATGACCAAAATCTAGGGATCTTAGTTACCTATCAACAATAAATTATTTATCTTATAGTCATTTAAGTATATAAATCAAATGAATAATATTAAGAATATCAATTCTAATTTTACTTTTGTAGTGCTACCAACTTAGATGGTATGAAAGTTATTATATATATTTTTTTTGATAAGTATTCAAAATTAAAAAAATTGTATCTACCTAGCAGTAATTTTCACTCTTAATTTAACCAAAAGGTGTATAATTTAAATCTTCGCATCCAAGTTCAAACAAAATTGATAACTTTTCAATCAGATCCATACACATAAATAACTTATCCAAAAACAAAAGGTTACGTATAATTAAAGATGATGAAAGGTTTATGTATAGGTGTCATTTTTAATTCAGATTTATTGTCTTATTTTTGTGTTTATTTGATCGTTCATTCATTCGATTAAGTAAATTATTTAAGTATTTTTAGTATTTAACTTTTATTTATATCATTGGTTTATTAAAATTAAACAATATGATAAATAAGAAGGATAGAAAAAGCTAAATCTTGTACTTTATATTAAAAAAAAAAAACGCGAATGTGTTTTTTTATCCCTCCTTTTCTAAATGCAGGTGGGTTTATTTATTTATTTATTTATTTTTATTTGTCTATTTTGTAGCTACACACAACTACAAAACAGAAAAGTAAAGAAAATAAGTCTCAACTCATAACTTTTCTCCCCCTTGTCGGAATGCGATTCTCCAACTGTCAAGTTGGCTTCACTTAAAAGTAATAATGATAATAATAATAAAATAGACAAAATCAAGTGGCTTAATTGTATCACCTGATTCATTGTATGTGACTCCATGTCGTTTCCGTTGACCGGCACAGAGCCTCTTGCGGCCATTAAATTGTCTTACGATGACCGCTGCTTCCTTTGACTTGAATTTCCTTTCTTCCGCATGTGCAATTGAAAGGTTTGATAAACATATTATGTATAAATATAATATATTAAACATAATATATATAAATATAATATATTAAACATAATTTATATATATAAATATTTATTTTATATTTAAATATAATATATATTTATATAAAAAATATTTAAATTATATTTTTAAAGTTAAAAAGTTAATGTGAGTGATAAAAATAAATATAAAAATATAATAAAAAGAAAAAATAATGTGAATGAATTTAAAAAATTTATTTTTAAAATATTTTAAAATAGTAAATATATTTGAGATACTGTCGAAAGATATTATATTTAAATGTAAAACTTTTATATTTAGATGACAATTATATTGTATTTAAACACAATATGAACGTGATATAAAAAAATGTATCATAAATGTTCATATTTATTCTTAAAAAAAAAAAAAAGATTCAAGTTATATCTGAATCTCAAGTTTAGAATTTATAAGAAGGAAGATTAGAATCTTTATTTGAAAGGTTAAAAAAATTAAAATAATAAAAATTAGATAAAAAGACAAAAAAACAATTGTTATAATTTACGAAAGATTGATTAAAATCCACTCTCATATAAGTTTTTAGTTTAGTTTATCTTCTACTCTTTTTTTCTTGAAAAATCAATAAAAATTATAACTAATTTTCAAAAAATTAGTTAATTTTTTTAAGTTAAATTAAATTAAACTATTATACTAATGACGGCTCATGTCCCTAACTTCCAAGGAGGTGTTGTGTAAAAGATATATCCTGCTAGACTAGACGGTAGATCGCAATTTGATTTTTGTTATTGCCAACTAGATAGAAATAGTATCTTTTTTATATTTTGAAAGTTATTTTCCAAGAATTTTAGTTCTGGTCAAAAACACTACGCCATTTAGCCATTTTAAGGGATAAAATTAGGCGAACTTCACTAGCAACTAATAAGAAACACATGTCACGCACATATTATTTTCCTCCTCCTCTATTTTTTTATTTTTTTCGTCGAATATGCAGTCAGTGATAAAGTCAGAAAAAGTTTTGAACATGGTGACACAAATAGGAAACGTGAAAACATAGAAGAGATAACAAGATTTGAAAGTGTTGGATCTCATTTTTAACCGATTAGGTATATCTTAATTAATTGGATGTAAATGAACTCTTAATTATAAGTGGGGTTTTAATAGAATTTTGTTTTCCGAAGTGAAGGAACCATTGTAGTTTTGTAAATTTAATAGGGGCACCGTTAATAGTTTCTAAAAAATTAGACGCCTTAAAAAAAAAAAATCAAAATTTCAGTGGTGGCATGTACAAGTTTGGTTCAGTCATATATGCAGTCCCCTTCTCAAATCCAGTTTTGGGTTCTACATATATTTACCTTCTTGCTACAATTCAAACGTTAAACTTATACATGATTCTTAATCAATTTCAACTATGTTGTAGAATACTAAATTATGCACACATATACATGAACACTTTTTGGTTTGATACGGGTCCTGCAATGTAACTTTCTTTATAAATTCGTGTATTTTTTTTTTCAATTTTACATATAACTCTATGTATAACAAAACAAATATACTACTAATTTGATGTTTCTATTGAAAATAGCATGAATCAACAAATAAATAAATCAATAAATAAAAATTACAAAATAATAATGTTAGGCGTTACATATTATTTATTGAAATATGATGACCTCGAACTTATGACTATGCCTATATATACATAAAGAGTAATATTAGCAACACCAACTCTAAATCAATTTTTAAATATCAACTTACATTTTATATTAATATAATTAATTAATGTGATAATAGTTTAAATATTTTTTAATAAAAAAATAAAATTTATATATAACAAAAATTAATACTTAAAAATTAAGATTTAAATTAATTTTCTGTTGTTTTTTTATGTATAAATAATTTCATAACCAAGAATACGAGCCGTAATGCTAATTATCATTGTTTTCAAAGTTGTAGACTAACCAAAACTATTGACCACGAGTGAGCTATCCGATATTAATTGCAAACGTTGTGCTGACCGGTCGTCTGTAATGACACCTACCGTCGCTTTCATAAGAACTGTCTTTGTCTTTGTTGATCTGCAATTATTTCTGATTCTGGCCAACCCTCCCTCCCTCTCTCTCTCTCTCTCCCTTCCTCTTTCTCGCTCTTTTTTCTTTATTTAGCTCATTATATATTGAGGAAAAGTTCTTATCCAACTAGCTTGAGCTCGTGGTTTGATTTTTTGACTACATATTTGAATATTTTTGTTGTTCTTGCTTCTTAATTCTAAAGATTGACTTGGCTGGCAGTACTGATCAGGACATTGTCAACTGTTGCACGTAAAATGATTTGAAAAAAAAGGCATCAAATATTTGACGGAGATACTAAGACAGGGCATGTAAAAAATACTTTATTGTTACGTTTTTTCTTAACAATCTATTTGAAATTATATTAGTTTTGATTTTATTTAGCGTGATTTTGATGTTTAGAAACGTTTATTATTACCAAAAAAGATATCTTATGATTCACTATAAAAAAAAAAAAAAGATATCTTATTATAAGACACTCGTGAATTTGAAAAAAAAAAAAAAAAAAAAAAAGGAAATGGGCGAGATGCTTTGTTCCTCCCTTGACGTACGCATGCTAAACACCAGAGATTAATTAAGCCTTCATTTTGTATCCGTTACCAAGAATAGTAGGGTAAAACGTTTTATATTTTGTAATGTTAATGGGGCTATGGTATTTTCTTTAGAATCATAAGAGAAAAATACAATTAATGTTGGCAATATGAGTGGTTATTTTTATACTTAATATGTATATGCTCGACATATATTTATATTATTCTTCGGTTATGTTATATGGTTAAATGCACTAGCATTAATGTAAAGCCTATTTAAATATTTGAGTGCCTTCTTTTGTTCGGGGCTCTGTGAGTATCCAGTTCCGCTACTCAGAGGTCCAATCCCTGTTAGTTCCGGTACTGGAGACTCCAAGAAATATTGCTTACCAGGGCATTGATATTTAAGAGATCGGTGGAATGTGTTCTATTTGAGATTTAGAGCCGAGTTTTAAAAAAAGTGGTTGGAAAACTGTCTGAGATGCATAAAAAATGAAAGTGAAAATAAATGGTTAGATACGTAATGAATACTTTTCTTAAGGTGTTATCTACCTCCATGAATTTAGTAAATACCTCATTTCGAATTCCCACAATAAAGCCAAAATCGATCTTAGTTTAGAGCCATTTATAGCAAAAAACGCATCTGTCCGTGATACAACGTTAATGTTACAAATTATATATAATAATACAGTAATAAGCATTTAGTTTATAATCGTTAGATCGTAACCAATCAAATCAAAGATTCAGACCAATCTGTAGTGTACACTAATAGCTTACTTTCATCTATCCGCAAGTAATACCATATTACATGTGTTCTATATACTACTTTGCCTGCTACTATCATTGTTTTGCATTTTCACTTTTAAAAGATATTATAATTTTTCCAATTCCTCGTTAGATTGTAATTTTCTCCAAACATTTTCGTTAATATACTCATGCTTATTAAAAAAAAAAGTATATTTCAGTTTAAACTTGCAATTGGTGACTGTACTTCAAAATATTGTAAAGGAGTACAATGCAATAAACCATGTATTTTAGGGGCAAAACCTTATTAGTATATTGGTGTTGGGTTATGATCACTACAATAGACTTCTAACATTTCACATTTAATTAACTTGCCTTAATTTGCTTTTAGGTTGGACGCACGAAGTTTTAGAATGTGTTTATCACACATGCTCTAACCAGACAATTCCAATCCTTTTTTTTTTTTTTACCATTTCTTTAGAAGTAAATTCCAACTCAAGTAGACCAATCAAACAATCTCAATCCACATCTAACTAGACATTGGTGAATTCAATAATACTAATTTGGTTCAGTAAATACTAAGTACTCATATAAGTACGTTCCATGGCAACAAAAACCTACAAAAACAATCGTAATCAATTTTATTGTGTCATTTACTAGAACTTTGTAAGCACACTAACCTTCAAATGACATCAGGGGTTACTAGTATAGAGATCGACATCCACGATATTTAATTAAAAAAAAAAAGAAGGAAAGAAAAAAGAAAACATATATTCAAAGGGTAAGTTGTCCGGCACTCTATTTTTACTGAACGCAAATGGCAAATCACTCAAGACTGTGGGATGCGAAAATGGAGGATGGTGATGAGGGCGACAGTGAGAAAGAGAGAGAGAAAGGTGGACTGACCGGATACAACTTCAAGAGGGATCAATTGTATGAAGAGAGAAAAGCAGGAGGGAGAGAGAGTCACCATAGTCAAGGATGGATGTGGGGGGCCCCTGTGAGTGCACGGGGCCACCCTGAGAAATTGAGGAAAAAAAACAAAAAACTTTTTCGGTTGTGGAATTCAAATTGGCAGTAAGTATTATGTTTGTTGGATATTTTCTATTTCTCTATCCCTTTCACTCTTTCAAGTTTTGATTGGAACCATTGGCTGAAGTCTGCATTTTTTTTTCCCTCTCTTGCTCTCATTATTTTTATTTTTATTTTTTTGAACTTTGGGGTGGAATTCTCATTCTTCTTTAATTACAATTTCTTGCCAAGTTAATAAAGTTTTATTATGAAAAAGGATTGAAAATTTTACTTGATTTTTATGTTTATAGTTCATAATTTTTGTCTTTAATTGTGTTTCTATTGAAATCAAAGTTTGACTCCATCGTTGGCCACAGTCGAAGAACCAATGAGAAGCAGCCATCGTCGCAGCCCTGGCTGCAAACGGCGATGAACTCATTGCATGAGATGAAGCCGTCGCGGTCGGAGTCAAGTTCCTCCATCACATATTGGAGATCGCTAGCGGGGACTGCCGTGCCTTTTTCACCTTGTCGGAGTCCTGGAGGTCCAGTGCGGCTTGGCTGTTCGTCGCCAACGGTTGCCTCTCTCTCTCTCTTTTATAGTTTAAACTTTAAATATTATAACATTTTTTTTTAATCATCCATGTTGGATAACTTACAATCTCAACCATAGGAAAAATGACAGCTTAACTTCTAGATATTGGAAGGGAAGTAAACATGAGAATCGGAAACAGATCTTGAAATCGGAATGAAAGTCCAAAAGAAGATTTGGGCCTTGATTTTAGGAAAATTAAATAATCTAAAACAGACAAATGCGTCTACTTAAAGCATATATGAGTTATGATAATTAACTAGACACCATTAATCATTAATTCCAGTTGAAGTTTCAATTCGGAATTAAAAAAAAAAAAAGTTTCAAGTCAAAGTCAAGATATTATAATATTCCCCTTAGAAAATGTTGAGTTGCTGCTTCACGATTTGCCACGATTCATTTTTCTTTTTAATTTTTAATAAATTAACTTAATTAAGATAACAAAAATGCTACCCCCAACCAACAAAAAAAAAAAAAAAAAACCCCACAGCCACTGCTCAATTTACGGAGAAAAATATTGTAATTGGTGCAAATAGTTCTCGAACTTTTTAGCAAGTGATCATCTGGTTACTTATTTATTACAAACGTGATTACGAAATCCTCGATTAAATTCTTAATCTAGTGATGATAAATCTGATCAAGTATGTAAAAACGGGTTTAAAATTAGATGGAAACAACGTCGGTCTACCGATGAAAGCTGATCGAATGTGTCGAATGTGTCCTCCGGTTCCTCCCCCTACTTCTCGCACCGTTGCATCGGCATGCCATATGTTCGAATTATTTGCCGATGCCGCCAACTGCTACGCCGCGAGGTGAAGCATGTGACAATCGCCAGCCAGAACACAAAGTATTGGCTGAGGTTGATGTCACGGTGGGGGATGTGTTTCTTCATGTTTATAACATTATCATCCTTAACAAAACTTGGTCTTTTGTGAAGTAATCAATGATTTTTGGGTAGTGTATGTAGCTTGAATTTGACTTAGTTAAATTTGCATAGAAAATGGAATAAAGATAAGATAGCCTTAGGTTTAAAGTCAACGTGCATGTATAGTTTAACTCTAATTGTAGACCTAGAATTTCGATTCGTTCGTCTACCAAAACAAAACCAAAATATATATATATATCAACCTGTACATTCATTATATTAGAAAAAAAAACAAATAAAGTTGAAATGTACAATAATGTGCAATCGTGGAGGTTGCCTATCATGCATATCTTCCAAATTAATTATATTTGGGATATGATATGACGTACATGTTTTGAAACTTTTGATGAATTCAAATCAATATGATCACGGAGATTCCCTTGTATTTCGGATTATTGACCAATTAAGGCCGGCTTAATGGCTCATATTTGCGTTTTCATTATTAGGTTTAGTAAGTCAGCCTTTCGTCGTAATTTGGAGAGTAAATTGTCAAATAACCTCGTGATATGTTGACCAAAGTTGGATCATGTAGCAATTTATATTGTATTGATTCTATTCTTTCTAAATGTTATTGAGATAATACCAATAGAATTTTGTTTCTAGCTAATTGGAAAATAAAAACTTTAAATTGTCAAAAGAGTAGGATTTTGTTATTGAGTTAATAACAATAGAATTTTGTTTCTAGCAATTTATATTGTATTGATTCTATTCTTTCTAAATTTTTTTTAACACCAACTCACATTTCACATTTTTATTTACAGATATAATTAATTAATATAATAAAACTTTAAATATTTATCAATAAAAAGAAAAAAGATAACTCATATATTATATAAATCTGATTAAAAATTAAAATTATAATTAAAGTTCCTACTTAGTATATTTTTCTTGTCATAATTATTGGTGGGGGTATATTCTGTGGCGACCCTTATCTACTCTCTTCACACCTTTTTAAAACCACCCATCAATAAAAATTTGAGATTTTAATTATTACTTTTTACACTAATTTTATTATTTCAAAAATGACCATTTACAATTAAATTGTAATTTTACTCATTTTTCCACTGCTCAACCAACCCTTTATTAGTACTTTAATTATATTATATATGATTAAATTTGTATCCACTTAAATCCAAGCCCCAATCAATCCTTCACTATACCATTTGATCAAGCTACACTGTTGCGTTGCTAGTACTTTTTTTGTACTTGATTCACTCTGCACAAAGCAATGTACCAAAGTTTCAGTAGCTATATTTAGCGTGCGATTAGTCCCTAACTTAACTTAACTCTGTTTTAGTTTTAATTGAATTAAATTAAACATTTAAAGCTATCTTTATTTTGGTTTGAATCAAATTTTATATTTTATATATTTGGGTTTCTACAATAACATTCTAGTCTAATTCTATTGATAGAGTAAAAAATTCTAAACCATTGGATTCAGTTGTAATGGTTAAAGATTAAAAGGAGCACCAAAAGTATTATGAGATACATGCATTGATTGAATTACATTTCAAAAAAAAAAAAAAAAAGCCTCCTCCATCGATCTGTTCCACATAGAAAACCTCCGGCATGACAACGGCGCGGTGGTGGAGATCACCAACTTGACGACCATCGACAGAGAATGGGCGAAGAGGGTCACAACCCACTCCCCGTGGGTGGCGATCCACTGTCCCTCGAGAAAGAGACCCACGAATCACAGAGCCACGGGTCACCGACAGTGGTTGCGTGCTTCGCGACCGTGGATCGTGAGCGTCACTGGCAACTAGCAGTGGATCGCTACCCTCATCCTCCTCACCGAAATTTCTCCCCCCTCCCCTGCTCGTCGGAGCAGATCGTTATTTAGATCCGGCTGGTTTGTGGTGGGATGGTCGGATCTCCGTTGATGGGTTCCAGCATGAGCCGCCGCCACCACCCGGAGGATGAGGGCACCTCGCTATCGCCTTTGTGCTTTCGCTCTCTCCGATAGTGGAGATCAGGCAGCGACGCGTCTGGAAGAGATCTTCGATCCATTTTATCTGCAGCGGCCGCCAGTTTGTTAGCAGGGGGCGTCGTCGACAGGGAGAACTTTAGCCGATGTCGTTGTCGCTATGCCCAACCGTCCGTGATGATCAGCGCTGCTGCGAGGAGATCGTCGCAGTTGAGGTGGCCGGGCAAAGTCGATGTGGCCGACGTTGTTGGAATTTTTTCTTTTTCTGTTTTCAGGTGCGATCATATGTTAGCATTCTACAATATATTTAGGTCTCGTTTGTTTAGGATAATGGAATGGTAGAATAAACCTTTAATTTTACGTTTGGTTGGGTTTAGTAACAGGAATAGTTATTAAAAAATGAACGAATTTTTTTAAGAACTAACCAAATTATCATTCCTCCCTCACGTGAGAGGAATAACAATTCAACTTTATTTTTTTTATTTTTTTATTTTTTCATTCATATACCTCATTTTCTTTTTTCATGTATATATATATATTTTTCTTTTGAAATTCCGTTACGACTTCTTCTTTTGTCCTTCCTCTTTCATCCCACCACCGTCATCCTTCTCTGTCCCATCATCATCTTTCTCTTCCGATTAGACCTAGCGTCATCCTTTTTTTTTTTTTTTTGTCATTCTCACTTGCTCCAACCGCCCTCTTTATCCATCACTTGAAAAGCCACTCCGCTGACATTTATCTCTGTTGGTGTCCGATCAACTCGGTCACCCAAGCCTCTTTTGCAATCTAGAAATCCCCGTTCTTTAAGTTTTCAACTGGTGCTCAAATATCCAATTTCTTCGCAACCCCTCGCCCAAGGCCTTTCTTGTCCAGATCTGCCCCTGCCTAAATTCACCCTCCACCAGCTCCTCCATCTGTTAGCTCTACCATCATCCACCAACATTCCAACTCATCGTTTGGAAAAAAATCTTGTTTGTCGTTTGGAAATTTTAAGAAAAAGATTCTTAAAAAATTTATTTTCTTTTTAAATTTATTTGTCTTAGAAGAATTCTAATAAATATTTTTTATTTTTCAGTCAAAAAAAAAAAAGTTTACAATCATTTTTTTTTCCTAATTAAACTAATTTTATATATGCTAAGGATATGGGTAGTTTTGTCCAAATAAAAATAATCATATTGTATTTCATTGTATTTGTAAAATTCAAACCAAATAAATGAATTAACTTTCTTTTTTATTCTATTCCATTATCATTACTATTCCCGTTCACATTCCTATTTCATTCCTTTCCTCCTAACCAGCGTTACCTTAGTGTTTTCTTTTCATCTAGATCGTCTAAAACAGATCTAATGATTGAAGATTTTACCATATTGATGGGTAAATAGGTTTATCCCATTGTAGAATTAGCCTTTTTTTTTATAAATTTTTTAAACTATTTCAATATAATTTCTAATACAAATTTATTTACACTTTCATTATTTCAGCATAATTCTCAAAACAAATTTAAATTATATTTAAGATAAACTTTTAAGCTAAACTAAAACACCAAATAATTAACTTTAGTTTGAATTTATCTTAACGAGCTTGGATTTGCTCTTTCTATTTTTTATTTTTTAGGGTAAGAGCTGGATTTATTCCAACAACTACTAGCAAGTATAAAGTTTGAATTCTGATGCATTTTTAGTAATCTGAAGTATAGAGTTTGAGTCTTTCTTTTCACTCCAAAGTTTAATCGCTTGTAGTACTCATGTAATTATATATTTATTTTGAGCTAGAAATTATGTTTCAAGTCGCATCTATAATGAAAACATGATTAAGGCTTTGTTACAAACTAAAAATTTGTCGACTTTATATTTATCTTTTAAAATAAATTAACAAAATTTATAATTAATTTAAAAAAAACAATCAACTTTAATCTCAAAATTCCATTCTAAATCTTTATTTTAAATGGAAGCTAAAATTAAATCACTAGATTAATTATTCTACTAATTTTAATCATACTTTCTTGGTTGGAAAATAGTTTTGAATAACCACTTAAATTACACCAATTGAGTTAGAAAGTCAAATACTAATTATAAACAAGAAATTCTTGTGCAGGAATATTATTAATTTCACATGGTTATTCCTTTAAAAACATGTCAAAGACCAAACTGATGACAAAACCTTTGATAGCGTCCTTTGACAGCAATCGGAAAAATCCAAAATTGGACTTTTATAAGAGTGAAAATGAAATATTGCAATTTAAGAATTTTTTTTTAAATAGCATAACTAAGGAGTAGTTCTAATAATGATTTTTAGATTTTGTAGTACAAATTTTATGCAATAGTTATTTTAATTATACGAATCTTCATTAGTTATAAATTCAAAAAATATACATACATTTTGGCTACATTAATAAGCTTACGATTTCCAATCATTTAGATGGAAATATATCATTTTTTTAAAAATATATTTGCGTCACTTGAGGATAACTTATCGACTAGCGGCAGTAACTCATTGACGACCAGCCGTCACCTATCAGGTGATCATAAGTAGTAAGTCAAGTGCAATGGTAAATCTAGAAAAATACCCCCGTTACAAAGTCGCTAAGGGGGCATTTGGAGAAAATATTCAGTTTTAATTTTACTCAAATACAATATAATTTTATACCAAATACAAATTTTACAACAGTGTTATGAAAATAATTACTATTCAAAACATTTTTAAAATAATCACATCAACTTTTCAATTCTAAAATACTTTTTATTTAAATATAAAACAAATACTTTTCAACCAAATATAACATTTAAAAAATAAATTTCATTTAAATACAATCAAAATACAATACGTTTACCAAACGCCCCCTAAATATTTTATGCCCTTCCTTAAACACTATCTATGTTTATAGATAATGTTTTATTATTTTTTAATAATTATATATATTACCACATCGATTAAATATCAATTCCAAATATATAAAAATATTTTGTAGAAGTGTCTATCCTCTAATTCACCTTGGATTTTGTAGAACGATAAATAGGGTTTTTTTTTTTAATGTCTCAAAATGAGTACATATCTGAAATATTATCTCATAGATAATAATTTTAGGATTTTTTCCTCTTTTATTGTGAAATAAAAAGTGATTTTAAGATAAAAATCTAAATATAATAAAAGGCTATTCCTACCATTTTCTCATAAATTATGGCCCGCCAAGTCATTGTTGAGTAAATGATAACACAACATGCATTGGGCCGTGTTGGGCTACTCCGCAAAACAACAAGATGGGCTACTCAGGACCTCCGGTAGCTGAACTCCAAAGTCGAAAACAAAACTTACCTGAAAACACTTTTAATTCCACCAGTTACAATAAAAAAAAAAAATCTGAAGTCAAATCTGAAGTCATTATAAACGGATAATAAATCAAGATATGCTTTTTTTTAAGAATATTCCTAAAAAAAATCCAAAACAAAACCTACCCCTTAATATTCCAAAAAATGGTAGGAACTAACGTTTTTACTAAATTTAAATAAAATAAATAAATGATAAGATTTTTAAAATATTTGAAATAAATAATTTATTTACTCATAATAATTAAACTCTTTACTTTTAATAAATAAATTATTCACTTAGTAAATTTACTGCAATATGTTACTTCAATTATTTACTCTAAAAATACTATATACAAATATCATGGATAAGCTTCTCTTCTTCTCTAGTTATAACTCACAAACAAGACTAACAGATATCATACCTATATAACATGCAATACCAAAAGGAAGAATTAAAAAAATGGTATCTAACGAGAAATTTAGCTGTCATGGCAAACATTTCAAATATTAATTTAGAGCTTAGACCCCATAGATTGATCTTGTCACTAGAAAGAAACATTTGCAATTAATGCCACAACACAAAACCTGGAAGATCCAAAATACACCCCAACCAAAACTGTAGAAAATAACCTACTGCCAACTTCTGGCCGGTGGTAGTCTACCCTAGTACAGACGGTAACTTGACATATTACTAGCTGCCTCGTTGGTTTTGAGAATTGACGAATTTACTAATAAGACGTTGGTAATCGCATAACGTTTAGATTGTATTTGAATGTAATGCATTAAATATAATTTATATTTAAATGAAAAGTATTTGTATTACATTTGAATGCAATGTGTGTTTAGATGAAAAGTATTTGAATTGTATTTAAATAATGAATATGTGACGTGATGGGTAAAAGTAGAGAGAAAAAAAGGAAAGAGAACGAGAATATGTGATTTGATTAGTAAAATATAATAAAATAATAAAATAATATATAGTGATTATATTGGATTAAAAATGTAATCTGAGTGGCATTTGAATGTGTGATGTGAAATAATAATATATTATGTTTGAATGTAATGCATTGAATGTAATTTATATTTAGATGAAAAGTATTTGTATTGCATTTGAATGCAATGTATGTTTGGTTGAAAAGTATTTGAATTGTAATTAAATAATAAATATATAATATAATAGGTAAAAGTAAACAGAAAAAAAAAAAAGAAAGAGAACGAGAGTAATGTGATTTGATTAGTAAAATATAGTAGAAAAAGTGAAATAATAAATAGTGATTGTATTGGATTAAAAATGTAATATGAGTGGTATTTGAATATAATACTTTTGCATTTGAAAGGAATTTGCATTGTATTTAAACACAATTCGAATGCAGTGTTATAAACAAACAAGACATGAGAATTTTTTTGTCAGGGGAAAATTCAATCTAGCTCTAGTTTGGGACACCAATCCTAGCTAAAAAATTCAATTCTTTTTTTTTCCCCTAAAATGTTAATCTTAATTTCACTATTAATAGTTACTATTATAATCTTGTATTTAAATTTTAAAAATACATAACTTTGTATATACAAATCTAAATAGGATATATATTTTTTAATTGCATAGAATTTCAAGATAAATGAAACAAGCTCCATATTGATATATATTTTTTTTCACCGAACATATTTCAAGTTTTTTCTACTTTTTAACTACAATAGTTCAAACCTAAATTTCAATTCAATTTAATTCAATTCAAATCCAAATTTTAGCTACACCAAACGTATATATCAGTTCAATTCAAATCAGCTTCTCAAACAAGTGCTAAGTATCAATTTCGTGATCCACCACCTAAATTTCTCCCAAAGAAAAGACAAGCGATGTATGGATGGTTTTGTACACCCTCTAGTACACGCCCTGGATGCTGGGTGATATATTTCCTGAGGTTTTCAAAACGTCTCTCCTTTTTTTTTTATATATTTTTTTAAGAGACATAAAATCTTCCATGGACCCACGTTAGATTGCATTGCTAAACAAATGTTTCGTTCGAAATTTCAACTTGAGTAGAGTGAGGAGACCCTTGTAGGCAGACATTAGAGGAAAATCAATTGGAGGAAAATCAATTTATGAAAGTGATATTCTTTGTTCATGTGTTTAATTTACACTCCTGCTTGTACCTCCGCTTGCAATGCCAATTTTCTTTATATTAACCAACGGTTTTGGTTTTGTTGTTTTTGTTTTTTTTTTTTTTTTTGTTTTGTTGTTGCTGTGGATGATATATATATATATTTTAGATTTCTTGCGCTGTTATCTTTTTAAACTTTCACCAACTCTTAAATTAGTGTTACTTTTGAGTTGTCGAAACTTATAATTAGTAAATAGAGGCAACTAATTTAAGTGTGACTCCATATTTGGTGTTCCCATTTTACGATATGACTGCATCGTATAATGGACTGCATAGCATTATGTCATGAGTTTGGTTGGGTGAGTACTTGCCGACAGGAACCTTATCATATTGAATGTTACCAACTAGCTCATAGTTTAATATAATATATTCACAGGAACCTATTTTATGGCTAGAAAATTTCTAATACAATTTCACACACACACACAACTCAACATTAGAAACGAAGAGTTAAGACTTGCTAATAAATGAGCCTAAACTGCAAAAAGTTTACAATTCAACATAGAGTGTCATAGAAATTACTTGTTTGGGGCTATTCTCCCCCACAAAGAAACACATTTGAGAAGATATTTTCTTTCGTTCTTAAAATCGATTAAGTCCAAAAATTTGAGATGTTTTCTCTCTCTATTTGTTTTTGGAACATTTTGACAAGATATTTTCACTTCTCCCTCGAGTAAGGGGAAAAAAATTATAAGCTTTCACGCAAATTAGTTTTGTCACGCACCAAAAAAAAAAAGCATAAAATAAAAATAAAAATAAAATAAAGAGCATTGCTGGTTAATATAAGATGTATATTTATCCAATCCCACCTTTTTTTTTAATTTTGTGAGAAAGGGAGTGTAAAATTGCCTGGAAAAATTTTAAGTTGAATGTACATATCTACATTTTTAAAACACTCTGTAAACATATTCATTAGCATGCACTAATTATTTAAAAAAAAAAAAAACTGTTCTCTTATCATTTATCAACTACCACTGACAAAATGGGTTAAGTCTCAGGCATCTAATTCAATTCAAAATTTAAATTTAAGACTCCTATTTTATGTCTATTTTTTAAATGAAAATTAAACTACAAAGTATGTAAATGATATTTGATGTCTAATTATAGTGTCTTAACTAGTACTAAACTGTTTGAGTATCTTCAATATAATGTTAAATTAATGTATTAATAATAAATTTTGGTGTTTGAATGAAATAAGTGCTTTCTAATTCAATGTTATCTTTCATGTCAAATTTGTTATATATTAAATGTGTCACAAGATAGGTAATGTCAAATTTCATTTTTGATTCTTATTGGTTGTTGTCTTATATAATTATTATAATAATTTTATTTTCATTTATTTAAATACTAAAAGTTTACTTTTACAGCTTTTAAAGCATAATAATGATAACAAAAAATAGAAACATCATTAAAAAAATATAATACATTAGAATATAAAATAAGATAATATTATATTTCACGCTATATAATAATAAATATAGTATTGATATATACAAATATGTTAAAGATGGTCTTATATCATAAATTGTGATGGTCTCCCTTAGTTCATGTGCTGCAAAAGCTATGAGCCAGGGCTACTTTCAACAATAAAATATTATGTTGATTTTTTAGCAAATTCGTGCCCGTGATGAACAGTAAGAGGAAAGAAACTAACTATGCAAGTGGTTAGGCTATAACTCCGCCAAAATTGGGACAAGACCAATGCCTTGTCAATACTCCGGGCAAGGCACGGCCCCAGCGTGAGGCTAATGTCCAGCCCTTGTACGAGGCGGTGCAATAGCGCCATCTACTTGCATGGGGGCCCCCCCACTCAGCAATGAGTCATCGAGCCTCCATTTCCTTTTTCTTCTTAGGGTGTTCTCTTTCCTTTTTCTTTATTCTTTCCTCTTGTTGAATTTTACGAAGTCTTGTTGTTAGAAAATATAGAACATAGAATACAAACAAGTTCAATGTAATCAGATGAAGAATTACAAAGAGATAGAAAAATAAAAACAACGACCAAAATTTAACCTTAATCCGAATTGGAAGAACTTCATGGATGTCAAAACACGTGAACCTTATACTTTTCTTAAAACAGATTTATTTATTTTGGTAAGTACTCAAAAATTTAATAGTTTTCTGTCTTTTAAGGTATAACGATAATAATAGTACTCTAAATACAATCAAATACCGCTTCTGGCAAATATAAAACTGAGCCTTCTCTTTATGACGAAAACACCTAAAGAAAAACTCTAAAAAACGGCTAGAACATAATGAAAACAAAAGGAAAGAAATTTTGAATTATTGTGTCTAAAATTGCTAAAAAGGCCTCATATACGTTGCTAATGGGGAATGTTACAAAGCAAAAATAATGAGAATTAAAATTCGGTTTAATGAGATTAAAGCCTTAGGGTATAATCATCTAATTCTTAGATTACAAACATTCATTTGCCCATTAATTACATGCATATAAATACTTATTAACATACCTTAAGACACTAGAATATCAATAGATGAACTGTTGATGTTTTGAAAAGAAAATAAAATTTGGATTTAGTACGTTGCAAATGCAAATAAAATATTTACAAAATATAGCCCGCACAAGGGTAAGTCTAACGAACCGACATTTACATACTCACATTATGCTGGTACACACAATGGGCCCTTAATCCACTAGATCTGTGATTTGCACACATTGGGCCATTTTTTTCCAACACTTGTAACACTAAGCAATTAGACACTCATAACCTCCAAAAATGCCAGAATAACCACTTTCATACACGTTCTGGGAGTAATGAGATAAGAATGCCCATGATCCTAAAAGGATAAGAGGCAAGTGAAAAACAAATCCAGAAAAGATGGTAACGTGTTTTCAAGACTTATGAGATGGATACCATCAACAAGCACTATAAAATGGGAAAGGGAGATTAAGAAAGGGGAGGACTACTGAAAACATTTTATCGTTACCCTGTCATATTGAACTTTGAGCAATTGTGAGGATTTGAGAGTTTTGCCTAACTCTAATAATTTCTTGTGTTCTCGTTTATTGTATTTATTGTTGTTTAATCCAAATCAATTTGGATATTCTCATCATTTTAATCCTTTGTGTTATTTTTTTGTCCTATAGTTTCCTTTTTTTCCTTTCCATTTTTTCAAAATTTTCCCATTTTAATCCTCTTTTTTTTTTTTGTCTTCAGTTTTCATTTTTTTGCTTTCTAGCCTAATTTTTTTTTAATTTTTTACATCTTAATCCTTTTTTTTACTGGTTAATTTGTTCCATTTTAGTTTTTTTTTATCTTTTTATTAATCCCTTTGTTGTGTCTTTTTTTTTTTAATTTTCAGATCATTTGTTGATTATTTTAAAAATTATATATATATTTCTTTTGAATTTTGTCCTTATAGAGATGAATTTTTTTAAATATGTTTGCAAAGCACGTGCTTTATACTAGTAATATTATAAAAAATAATAATAATAGCGACAAAAATTTAGACCAAGGTGGATCCACGTGAAAGAGTTATGGGTTTGGTTCATTTGGTCAGGGCCCACCCCAAACAATGCAAATCACGAGGCAAGAGCCGAAGCCACAGAAGTGTCCCAAATTTCTACCCAAAACTTTTCTTCGGTTCTTCGACAATAATATTTAATTGGTCATCATAATAAAGCCTGTTATGTCGGGTTTACACGTGGACGTCATTTTTCCACCGTTTCACAGCCACGACCAAAACTCCCAACTTTGTGGGAAAAATAGAATGTGAGTGGAGGCGATTATCTGCCGCTGCGCTTGCACAGTTATCAATTTACAACCGGATATCAATGTTAGTATAAAATTTTCATTAATTAAAATATGATTTATTACTGATTAATAACTACCTTCATAAATAATTGTTTATTTACATTAGTTGGAGAGCACAACTAACACATGGCGAGGGCTGAAAGCACTGTGTGATTGCCTGAAAGGTAAATTTCACTGATTAATCTCGTTGAATAACTAGAAGTTAAATTGCACGTATAAATATAAATGAGATACTAAAAGCATTTTTAATGTAATACTGAATTTTATTGTTTAAGTAAAAAAAACTGTTTTTCAATTTACTTTTATATTTTACTAAGAAAAGTTTACAAAACAATTGTGCGAGTAATCCCGTAAATTGGTAGAATCTTATTATCAATTAAATTGATTACTCACAAGTCCTTGTTAACTATAACCCAATTTAACAATGACTTATGTATTCTATTTAAATATAAATATTTTTGAAATCTAAATTTAATATAACCAATATTTATTATTCTCTTTTTTTATATATTTTTATCAATTATTATTATATACTCTATTTCTCGTATCAAAATACATATGAAATACAATATAAGAAGAAAACATCTAAAGTTTATATGAAAAAGGACTGAAAACTTTATTTAAAAAGTCAGAAAAGATTGAATTAGTTATATTTTAAGAAAAAGGCAAAATTCAACTAATGTTTAGAGGTTTAGAATCTTTAATTTAAATGAGTCATAAAAAATATATTTTATATTTATTATATTATATTTGAATATAATATATAATAAATATAATTTTTAAAAATTATATAATGTGAATTTTAATTTATCTTTATTACAATATTTTTTATTATTTTTCTTTAATTTTATATTATTTTAATTATTTTTTAATCTACTAAATATAAATTCTAATTCATTCATGGAACCTTGAACTAATTAAGTTTAACGTAACGTGCTCATTGAACAAGGGAGAGCGACGCTGTAGTACGATATTTGGGTAGTCTGCAGTAGTAGACAAACAATGCCCTGAACTGACAGTCACGTGCGGTTATGCAGTCCACCTAATTTGTATTTTAGAAAAATGAAAGGAATACTTTTTGCAACAAAAATATATAACCCACGCGCATTACGTACAACATGTGGCACACGCTTCGGCAATTCATCCTTTTAAAAATTGATAATATGGCATATTATTTTCAAAATAACAAATAAAAAAATAATAACGTGACATACCAAAGTCGAAAAACGGGGAAAAATGTAAATGGGAAATCATCCCCGACCCCTCACCAAAACTAGAAAAGTATAAATAGAAATTAAATATATAAACAATGTATTTACTTAAGTATGCTATATATTATGCAGTTTAAGTGAGTTCATACGTATTTTATTCTTAACTAAAAATTTTCTTAAGTATATGTATTTTTTATTTAAGCTAAATCATGAAAATATATATATATATATACACTTTAAAAACGAACATAGTTCAAGCTTTTTCCAACGTCACAAAGCAATCTCTTTAACGAAAATTTGGGGAAGAAACAAATGATAAATAAAAATTCACTAGAATGTCATTTTAAAAATGAAAAAACCATTACCTCAAAAAAAAAAATCAATTTATTATTGTATTTAAATAAATAAAAGTAAATTTAATTTGGAAGTAAATAATAAAATCAATTGCTCCTATCCATTCTCTAGACTATCAAACAATTTGGATAAATATTAGTCAATTATTAAATTGGGATAACAACAAAGACTACATTGGCTTTACTAGATCAATATTTTTTTTCTTCAACATAATAGTATATTGGAAGCAATAATTGACCATTACTATATGCCCTCCTTCATCAATGTTGATCTCCTGTTTTGTAATAAGCTAGAAGTTGGCCAAAACATCCTAATAAATTAAATATATATTTTTGATGAGTAAATTAAATATTTTTATACTTTAAGTGTTTCAATCTTTTCGGGAAGGAAATAATATAATCAATTTTTTCTTATCCATTTTCTAGACTATCAATTAATTTGGATGAGGTTGGGGCATTTAGCAACCATTTAAATTGATGATAAAGTAAAAGACTGCATTGAATATAATAGATCATTTCATATGCACTGTTTTTTTTTTCTCCTTCAATAAAATCAATAATACGTTGGAAGTAATAATTGATTTTAGAAACTAAGCAATCCTGTCTTGTTAGAAGCTAAGAGCTGGCCAAACATCCCACGAAATTAAACCTTTTTTTTTTTTTTTTTTAAGAAAAAAGTTCAGAAAGGGTGCAACTGTTAATATATATTATCAAAAGGCTCCAATAAGAATATGCATCGAAGCCTTACAATTGAGTCCTATCTTTCGATGACAAAGGTTTTATCCCGATTACTTTACATTATTGAGTGATAGAATAGTAGAAAACAAGTTTACATGTTTAAGATTCGTAAAAAAAATTCTATAAGCTTACAAATTTAAGATCCTTAAAGAAATCATCTACTACTTAAATCTTTAATCACATACCTAATATGATAGTCCTTTATCGATAGCTTATCATATGTATATATAATTAAACATTTTTTACGTTAATGCAAACTTGACAAATCCCATCAACTTTCAGTTCCCATTTTCCTTGTAATATCCAACGTGTTCTGCACAAGCGTTTTCTCTTTAAGAAGTGTTTTCCACGTAACTTGTTGAAAGTGATGAGTTGATCTTGACAATTTAAAGATTCTAGGACAAAACAAGAATATATAGCATAGTGTGAAAACCAGAGATTTACTTTAAAATTCCGTGACAGGAGTTATATTGGAATGCCTTTGATATCATTAAACTTTACTCTTAAATTTAGCTCTGCATTAACTGCCGTAGACTTAACATAAATGATTTTAGCAAGTGCATAATATTATTGGAGTTAACAACATGTTACCAAAAAAAAAAAAAAACTAATAATAGACATTCATACTCTATTTTTCTTGGAAAAGAAAAAAATTAGCCGAGCGTAGGATTTAAATTTTGTTCTTTCACTGCTACGACGTAATTATATATAAATTTATGCATTTTTTAATATCATTAATGCCCAAAAGGGGTTGATCTTGGATACAAGCTATGTTATGGACATTAACATAGGTTTCATAAAGAATTCGCAGTATGTGTCATTTTCTGATCCAACTCGAATCGAGATGTTTAGTGTTATTAAAAAAAAAAAAAAAAGAATCCAATGAAACAAAAACACATATAACGGATAACTTTCTTTTATACTCCATTAATTTAGGTTTTTCGCGACCTTCTTTTATACATATATTTTGTTTTGGCTTTTTCCTGGCTAACTTAGCAATGGTATGTGCCCTTTTCTCCAATTGGAACATGCTTGATTTCCACAATGATTTATTAATATATATATATATGTATATATGTATATACCACTTCTCTCCGACCTCTTCAAAGGCGCGCGCGTGGTTGAACAAACCCCCGTTTCCCAGTGTGATCTCCCTCTCCACTATGTCACACGGAGTCCTCTCTCTCTCTCTCACTCGTCACGACCTTTTTTTTTTTTTTTTTCTTGAAGCTTTAAAATAATCTCCCTCGTCTTCTTCATTTTAACTATGAACGAAATCCGAGTGCAGAAGAATTTTTTTCAGATATCCACTTTCTTTGTCGTTTTCCCAGCTCGACGACACCCTTAAATCTTTGTTCATCAGGGTAATATACCCCTCAACCAATACCATCCCAACCATCCCCGCAATCCGTTCATGGCCGTTTTAGCTTGTCATTTACAGCCGTTTTTTAACACGTTCTGTTTATGGTTTATAGCTTGTGAAATGAATTAGAAGATTTTTTTATTTATTTCTTCAAATGGGTTTGTTTCTTGCTTGTCATTTTCACTTTGTCATTGTGTATTTCACACCACAAGTTGAAAAACCAACAAACCCCACTTAATTACCCAAATCTCGGATTTTTGGATTAGATATTTGCGCTAATACAGTTATTATTATTACAAACATTATACTCCTAGAACGATGAATTCAATGTTTTTCTTCTGTCTTTCTTGAGAAAATCCATGATTTTTTTTTTTAGTTTTTTTTTTTTAAAATTTTTCTGTTTGTTGAGTTAAGTACAATCACAGGAAAACGTTTTCTTTTCTTTTCTTTTCTTTTGTTTTTTGTTTTCCTTGGTATAAAGAGTCGTGGTCAAGTCTGAAGTTGTTTGGTGAAACGGATATAGTTTTGTTGTAAATCAATGGAGGTCAAATTGTTTAATCAGAAAGCTGTGTCTGTCTCTGAGATAGTTCCTCAAATGGAAAGGCTCTTCAAGAGCCAGCTTGGTGTTCATTTCTCTCCACGATTCTGTTCTTGCAAAGGTAGTCTTTTCTGAAATTTTAATGCCAAATTGAACTAGATATGAGCTTGTATAAGAAAGTTGAGGTGAAGTTTTGTTGTTTGTTTGTTTGGTTTTGTGTTCAGGGATTTCTCCGAAGGCATCATATTCGGGTATTTCACACAATAGTTATCAGTCGAAAGAGGCGATTAGTTCATCTGGGAGTGGTAAATTTGCAGCAGAAAGCCATTTCCGCCGGGTTAACGGAGCAAACGGTGCGATGTCGAATCTGTGGTCTACAGAAATCATGGTACTTGATGCCATTGATGATGAGTATGGTGGAGTTGTTGTTAATCCTGAGGAATTACCGTCGAACGCGAATTCGTTCAAGTTTATTCTCCGTTCCTCGCTTTCTCATTGGAAAATGAAGGTAAACTTTTCCACCTATTTTTTTGGTTAGTGCTTGCTGGTGAAACGTTAGTTTCTGCTCCTACAAACTAGACGCTATAATTTTATTTTACTTAGAGCAATAATATAAAAGAACGGCAAGGAAGCACACATACAGAATTTATAATGTTTCACTTTCAATGTGGGAGCTAAGTACTGTTATTCAATCTCATCTAATTCCCAAAATTGCCCCGCCGCCGCGGCGCGCCACCCCCCCACCCCCCCCCCCCCCACCCAACCCCTAAATATATTGTTATTCAACACTCGACATGTACGTGTTTTTTAATCAGATATGAACTGGTTCTTAAGTTAGCTTATAGTGTTGGTGGATTTGACAATCCTCAAAACTGATGTGACTGTAGGGAAAGCAAGGGGTTTGGCTCAAGTTGCCAGTGGAAAGATCAGAGCTTGTTCCAATTGCTGTGAAGGCAAGTTTCTTGATCTTTGCTTCTCAAGTATAAAACTGTCCTGTTTGGACTTGTATAAAAGGGTGTCTTAGTTTTCAGATTTTGGATATCCTGGCTAATTTCTAACACAAGCCACTCGGTTTCAGGAGGGCTTCGAATATCACCATGCCGAACGAGGGTATGTGATGTTGACCCACTGGATTCCTGAAGGTCCTTCCATGCTTCCTAGCAATGCTTCACACCAAGTTGGGGTCGGAGGATTCGTCATCAATGACAAAAATGAGGTATCTTTGCCTTTTTGTTGTATCGCTGAGTAAAAATACAATGAAAATGAAAATCTGAGCTGCCAGATGTAGAACCAAGAGAGATGAGATAGGTTCTAGATAGAAGAATATAAACTAAGATAGTGAATATAGCCACTAGAGGGAAGGATAACTACAGAAAACGGAGGATTCTAGAGGCAGAACAAGAACTGAGGAAAAGGAAACGCCAAAGCCTAATGGAAATCTCATCAAATAAATTACTAAGTTTCAACAAGAAAAACATGCCAGAATTATTTTCTTACATTCACATAACAAATTAGTGCATCCCTCTTAAGCCCTTTTCTTGAAACTTTACAGTAAATTATCTTTTGGCCAACCTGCAGGTTCTTGTAGTACAAGAGAAGCATTGCGATCCTGCATTCATAGGCCTTTGGAAAATCCCAACTGGGTTTATTCTCGAGGTACTTATGTTTGAGTTTAGACCAATTGGGTTTTCTGAGGTTCTCTTATTCTTCCTCAAAAGCATTAAAATTTTTGCTTGCATCCTTATCTAATTCTTCATCCTTCTTTGGGTTGGCATCAGTCAGAGGAGATCTTCTCAGGGGCCGTGAGAGAAGTTGAGGAGGAAACTGGGGTAAGAAAGAATTGATTTTTCATTGTTCTGTTCGTTTAGGAAAATAAAGTTTTTGTTATTCAAAACAGAACATAACAGTTTATCTACCTCAACAGCCCACCATGTTATTCCAATAATCTGAATTTCGTTTACTTCTATTGCAGATTCATACGGAATTTATGGAAGTCATAGCATTCAGGTAACGGTAACACATCGTATTTTATCTTCGCCTTTTTGTTAAACTTCATAGCAGCTTGAATTATCAAATTAGTTTCTCAAAAGGTAGTACATTTTATGATTGAAATATGCACCATACCTAATTTTCCTCACAAGGCAAGCATTCTTAAGTAGAACTCGAAAAAGTTCGCATGTAGCATGTAAAACCAATCAATTACTATTTTTACTGCTCACAAATACTTGAGTTTTCTTCTGAACCAGCACTCCTTTCCCTAATAAATTTTTGCATCCTTTGTTTCCAGGCATGTTCACAATGTGGCTTTTGAAAAATCAGATTTATTCTTCATTTGCATGTTAAGACCCCTATCAACTGGGATAAAAGTTGATGATCTTGAAATTCAAGCAGCCAAGGTAAAAATATTTACTTTTTCCTGTAGCTTTCGGCTACATGTTCTGAATCAAAATCCTTTACACTTGGGAAATACGATGAGAAAGTAGAGAAAATTGGGTACTCTGGTGAAACAATCCATTAATTATAGTAACAATCCTCGTAAGAGACTTAGGAACTAGTCTGAAAAAACGGTAAATGGAGACCGTTAAAACAAGTGCGGCAGGTCCATAGTGGCAAACAAACTAGGGACTGCAATTGTAGGGTCGAACTCGAAACCATATGCTTTATTAGTCCCATGTTCGTTTATTGATTTTCCTAAAAGATATGGGTAATAGAAGGTGGACCAAAAATAGTATTTAGATTTTTACATGTCTTTTCTCAGGTTGATCTCTATTCCGTGGTTACTACTTTCCAACTTAATCATCTGATATCATACTTCCTTTATGAAGATAACATTTTTTAACACTATTATGCAGTGGATGCCCCTAGTTGAATTTGTGGAGCAACCCTTAATCCAAGAAGACTGCATGTTCAAGAAAGTAATGGACATATGCATCGCCAGGTTAGGGAAGCGTTATTGTGGATTGTCTTCTCACCAATTGGTGTCAAAATTTGATGGAAAGCCTTCTACCTTGTACTACAATATTATGGAGACGCATGATTCCAACTGTATAGGCGAATAAGGCTCCTCAAAACTTCCCAAAAAATAAACGAAACGATCTCTCGGCAATCTCTAGTCATCATGCCAGACGGATTCCTTTTGCTTTTCCTTGTGTTCTTTTGCTGAGATCAAATTAAGATCTGAAATATTTTTCAAACACCAGCATTATTCATACCTTCGTAACAAATACATTACATGTAATTACCGTGAGTTCTCTGTTGTAAATAGTAGTCTTTCACCATAATATGCTCATAAATGTCTTTCTCTCTACATTTATGGCACGGATTACGCTTTATTTTTCTTGTGTATATGTCTCTTTTCGGACTTGCTTCTAAATAGGTTCTTTGTTGAACTTGCTAAAGAATCACAAACTCGTATATGCTATTTTTGTTTTCGTTTCTGTTTTTTTTGACTTGAGGCAAAACAAACGTTTTTTAAGATCATTTCCGGAACAACTTCATTCGAAATTGTGTGAAAACATTTTCAAATCAAGGCCAAACACCACCTTACGTACCGTGTCTGTATTTGAGCTTCTTTTGTGACTCAATTTGCTTTCACTAACTGAAAATTGTGAAAATGTTTTGGCTGACAATAATCAGTGGATTCAACTGAGTTATATATGTATATATATTGATCGTATATGGTACAACTAGAATGGAGTTATTACAGTTACAACATAATTTTTTTTTGTCGGTTTTATTTCAAATTGCTTTTATCTTTTACTGGGAGGATGTTTATTCAATGTCTAAAGTCACCAAAGAAAGCTAAATCCAGCATGGTCGAAGGTTTCCTGTGGATATGGGACCACTTGTTAGAGATTTTTCATTTTGGTAGCTAAGCAGTCCACTTGCAAAAGATTTAGGTAATGTTCGGTAAACGTTTTTTGGTATTACGAAAACTAATTTTACACAAAATGTAAAATTTTACATTCAAATACAATCATTTTCAATAGTGTTACAAAAACAATTATTATTTAAAAGTTTTTTAAAATAATCACGTCAATTTTTTAACCATAACTATTTATCTCTATTTTTATTAATCACATTAACTTTTCAACTTTAAAATACTTTTCATCCAAATATATATTTTATTCAAATACAAAACAAATACTTTTCAACCAAATATAACACTCAAAAAATAATTATATTCAAACGTAATTAAAACGTAATGCGTTTACCAAACACCCCTTATTAGAAAAAAAAAGAAGGATTTTTATCTTGGCTAGTTATGTTGCTTTCTTTTTATTGCATTAATGTGATTAGAAATGAGTCTGGTGTTTAAGCACAAGAACAAATTTGAATCTAAATCAGAGGATGTTAGAAAGCAGCAATAAAAGTACAGAACAACCATTTCTTTCCACGAAATGGTTGCTGAGAATCTGAGATTGCAAGGGGAACTTCTTTTGATAGCCGTATCCTCATTGGACAAACTTACTTGGCTTAGTGCATTCGTGGTGACTCCAGTTTATATGATTTCCTACTCGCTTAGTAGTTTTTGGATTTGATTTTTCCGACTGTTGTTTTTTGATTGTGAGTTTTCTGGTTGTTTTTGTGGGTTTTGTTCCTCTGTTGTATTTCTAGTGCTTTTGTGGCTTTTTAATAATATTTCTAACCCATTAACAAAAAAAAAAAAAAAAGAGAAGTCAGCGGTTGAATGGGACTAAAATAACAAAATAAGATGGTCTCAAAGGTTTACAAAGAGCAATAATTATTTTACTTGGTAGGAGCCGGCCATACATACCATTTTCATTTGACTCTAGCTAGAGGTAAAGTGTCATTCTAATTAAGAGTTGAGGCCACTTATACCTTGAAAACTTCCTCTAAACATTGCTTCTTGTTTTCTTCTTGATCTATATACTCAATGATGAGTATTAGTTAATAATTGTAATTTATGGGAAATAGATTGACATTTCCCAATTATAATTAATGGAAAGTAAAATTTATGGTGACGTTTGGTATTGGTTTTTAAATGTTTTCTGTTTTCAAAAATACTGAAAATGAGAATGTTTTGAAAACTGCGTTGAGACTAATTCTGAAATTGTATTTGATTATATTTTCTGAGTGTATATTTTGAAAAACATAAAAATAAAACTTTATTTGATTATATATTTTGAAAACCCATTTTATAAATGAGTATCTTAAAAAAAATATTTTTATTTTTAATTTAAAAAAAATAACAAAAAATAAATCATTAGTCATAATTAAAAGAAAACCCTTTGGTAGTAGGTTTTGCAATGAGGGGTAGAGGTGTAAGACATTGGTGGTCTGAACTCTAGGTAGCAGTAACGGTGAAATTTAGGTTATGAGTCGATAGTCGTCGTCATGAGGGGGTCGTCGCCGTCGTCGCTAGTCCATGGTCATCGCCTTTCATTAGAGATGGATGTCATTATCAGACATAATCATCACTGACGCTGTATAGGTAGAAAGAGAAAGAGAGAGAGAGAGAGAGAGAGAAAAGATGGAGGGAGAAAATGAAAACAAAAAAGTGAAAACAACTTTTTTTCATTTTCAAAAAACTTAAAAAAAATAACATAGTTGAAAACAATGTTTTCGAAATGATTTTGAAAATGTTGAATAAACAAATGTTATTTTGAAGACTGTTTTCATTTTTTGTATTTTTAAAAATGAAAAATCATTTCCGAAAAAAAAAAAAAAATTGCCTCCTATTTGTCCGATCGTACTGTTGGGGGGATTTCACAACATCAACATTCCTCTACCGCTATGTTGCCCTAATATTGTTTTCTTCCATTACTCCGAACTCTACTTGCAAAAGGTACTCCGATTCATAAGAAAACAATAGACAGATGAGAATAATAATAGAAAAAACGATCAATTAAAATAGTTTTAAATATCCGTTCTACTTGATGCATGTCATAAATGGTTAGGATGTTTGTCATAAATTATTAGGATGTTGAAAACATTACCAGATTTCTCTTTTTCAAAAAAAAAAAAAATATGATTTAATTTGATGACACATGATGCATTTGATATAACAATGAAATATCACATATCTAACCAATATTGCTACCACTTATAAGTTTTATCATCATCTACCAGTTGTTTCATTAGCATATCCTCATATGCACGTTATTAATAGTGGTGAGAATTATCGTAAGTATTCATTATTATTAAATAACCCGGACTCAAGGCGTTTGAAAACAAAAAAAAAAAACAAAAAAAAAAAAAACATGGAGACGTGGAAGATCAAAGATAGTGTAGTCTTTAATAGGGAGGGTCCACGGTGATAGGGTAAATTTGCCTAAAACCGACATTTATCCTATCCCTAAAATAATATAAATTACGACAGAGAAATACACACATGGCTGGTTGGGGACATGGATAATGTTGATTACTCTTTGGTATTATCATATAAACTGCCTCTTTGTCAAGTGTAAAGAGTATAAAAATCCCAACTGCATTTTAAGGTGTCGTTTGGCACTTATTTTGCATTTTAATTTTACTCAAATACAATACAATTTTACACCAAACACAAATTTTACAACAGTGCTACGAAAACAATTACTATTCAAAATATTTTTAAAACAATTACATCAACTTTTCAACTCTACTATTTATCTCTACTTTTACCAATCACATCAACTTTTCAACTCTAAAATACTTTTTATCCAAACACACATTTCATTCAAATACAAAATAAATACTTTTCAACCAAATACAACATTCAAAAAACAAATTTCATTCAAATACAATCAAAATGCAATGTGTTTACCAAACGTCCCCTAAGAAAAGGCAAATGACCCTTTTGAATTTTTCAGCAGTTTTTCATTTTTATAATGGCAAATTATACAAAAGTCCCCGAAGCTTGACCCCCCCATAAATTATTGTGCCAAAATAACAATTAGATACCGTGATTTTGCAGTCAAAATGAAGATTATTATATATATAAAAAAAGTAACATTTTTGGTAAAATCCAAAATCCAGAGACAATACTTTAGCCCACCCAAGGAAAAATCTACAATCAATAAAAGACCTAAGGTCAAAAACAGGGAAAAAGACCCAAGGACCATTGTCCTAATCTCACCCATAATCAAAATTCCTTTTTGGATCCCAAATCCAAAAAATAAAAATAAAAATAAATAAATAAAAGGAAAGTTGCTTTGCATTTTTTTTTCTTTTAAATTAATTGAAACAGAGCGAAAGCGGCCTTGATTGCCGTCACGACGCCCATACCCCATCATCATCTACACAATCGAACTCCGACCCAATTCCAAAAAAAGCCTTTGCTTTAATTTTTCAATTTTTCATGTTTTATTTGGGGGAATTTTAACAAACACCTTACCTTCAATTTTCCCAACCTCCAAAAGGGGAAAAAAAAATAGTTCCTTTTCCATTTTGTTTTCTTTACAGATTGAGCTAGGGTTTTGGGTTTTCTGTTTTTGCTTGGGGAAGAAGACGACGACGACGACGACGACGATGACGATGGCGGGATTGTGATTTCCGCGAACGGAATTGGGGGTGGAATCCGACACAATGCGGTTGTTCCCGTCGAGCTCGAGCTCCAGCAATGGCGGCAAGGCCGATCGAGCCCTGTTGTACCTCAACATCTACGATCTCACGCCTGTAAATAACTATCTTTACTGGTTTGGCCTCGGGATCTTCCATTCCGGCATCGAAGGTACTGCCAATTCCGTCTCATCATAAGTATTCATGCTTAATTCTGCAAAATTTGGCTCATTTTGAGAGAAATTTGAGTGCTTGGTTTGGAAAGCTATGTTTTGAACTTCAGATGTTGATTGTTTTGCATGTATATGTGTCAATAACAAATGAATTAATTGTGTAATTGATTGATCAGTTGATGTCAATTATTCTGGCTTTGGATTTGGGATAAATTGCCTCTTTTAGGGCATTCATGTGTGGCCTTGGGGTGTGTAAAGCACATATTTTTATGATAATAAGCTGTTGGTTTGATTTGATTTTGACTTTGTTTTCTTTGATTTTTAGTAATCGAGATTAGTTTGTGTTTTTCCTAGTCTCTCTGAACATGGGCTGTTGAGAACTATGGGCAGATCTACTTTGTTATTGGTCTTTTCTATTTAGTTTTAGATTTAAGATTTAAATTTGAAGTTTCAAAAGTTTGGAATCCAACTTTAACTAATCGAAAAGTACCCAGATAACGAGAGTTAATCAACTTTTCTTAATGGTTAATTGAGACTTGTGGTTTTGATTTTGCATTTACTGTTAATTTGACATGGCTGATTTGGTTGTCTAGTGAGTGGCCACTGAAGAAAGAAGTCTATATATGGATTCAATTTTTAAAGCTTGTTTTATGTTAAGCTACGCTGATGGTCATTATTGTAGTTGGGGAAATGGCAATCCATGTGGAGTATCGAAAAGTTACTTGCAACTAAAAATGAAGGACCTTATCTCTCTCTCTCTCTCGACCTCTTGTCCCTCGTAAGGGGCTCAATTGGGTTAATCACGCTTCATCAAACTGGAAGAATGATGCATTAGTTTAACTAACTTGTGGCTACACATTTTGATATGTCATGGGCTTTAGGACTAGCCAAGGGTGGAGAACACATTGAAGATAAGAATAATATCATTAATATATGACTACTTATGTTGCTTTCAACCTTACTTATGTAGTTTTCAACCTTAAAGTTGACTTTTGTTTTTCAATATGTAGGAAAAAGATTAATATGTGCTTTAAAGCATTTAATACTATTAACGTTTTCTATCCAACCTTTTGTGACTAATCAACCAGGCAATCTATTATTGTTGATTTATTAGAAAATAATTGATTAGGAATGCAGGCAGCTAATCTACTCATCAACTTAACGTGTTCATATTATACTTGACTCCTGAATTGCTTCGTTTACCATCATCTTCTGTTTGACCCCTTTGCGACTGTGATGGGCCTTTTTTTTTTTTTTTTTTTCACAACAACCCCCAACCACACCACACCCACACCCCCCAACAACACCCCCCCCCCCCACAACACCACAAACACCAAATAATTTTGTACTTGAATGGTCGGATTGTGTCTCCCTCCTGAACATATTTTTATTAAGTTAGGTCTTTTATTTTTTAATAATACACATAACACAATTTTATCTGTTTTGACAAACAGCGCATGGAATGGAATATGGCTATGGAGCCCATGAATACCAATCTAGTGGGGTGTTTGAGGTAGAACCCAGAAGTTGCCCTGGATTTATCTTCAGACGATCAGTGTTGTTGGGCAGCATTGATTTATCTCCTGCAGAATTTCGATCATTTATGGAGCACCTTTCCGGAAAATATCATGGTGACACCTATCATTTGATTGCCAAAAATTGCAACCATTTTACGAACGAAGTTTGCATGCGGCTTACTGGGAAGCCTATTCCTGGATGGGTCAATCGCCTAGCCCGAGTAGGTGAGATAGGGGAACCTTTTCTGCAAAATTTCTATTACCTTATAAGCTTTCTTGAGTTCTGAAGATCACTTCCAAGCAGCGGAAGTGATATTTGGCACAAGTTTGTTGCCTAGATACAGATTCATCTTTAAATGTGGGATATTTATTTGTGGTGAATTTTTTTTTTCTCTTGGTCCTATAATTATGTATCATAGGTGATATCTATCACTACTTTATGAGGTTTTTGCAAAAATTTATAAAAAGCACACAGTCCCTGTGCTATTTGGCTGATGCACATTAGGTATGACTCTGAGGGTACATTAGATGCTTTGTTCTCTGATAGATATTGTTTGAAGTTTCAGGTTCTTTTTGCAATTGTCTTCTGCCAGAAAGCATTCAGATTAATGCAGTGAGACATCTACCCGATCGTGCAACTTACTCTGGTAAGTTTGCATGGAAAATTATGCTTATGATGTTTGTAGTTGATTTTCCCTTGTTCCTTTTCGTAAGAAAAATTGTACTTCTCATGCTTAATCAACTTTTATTGAAAATAAAAGATATGTTTTCATAAAGTCTCTTCATATGCTTCTACTATACATACAATGTTCTCAAGTCTCTACCCGAACCTGATTTCTTTTTGGATAAAAGGTTTTATTGAGGAGAACAGTTTGCAGTCAACTTGACTGAAGAACTATCATTGACTTTTGTTGTTGTCTTTCTAAACCAAAGGGTACAAAAGGTTATGCCGTTGCCAGTCATTATGAGTTACAACTCTGAATCGTCCACTCTCTTTGATCCTCTTCACGGATTTCTTGCAAGTTCAAATCGTTTAGGAACTGCAATATCTATTTTCTTTATTATTTTGGCTTGAAAGTTAGCATGCTCTATAGGTGTCCTAAAACTCTACAAAACTATAGGCAAAATAGAATTTGGATGGGCATTTCAGTTCTGGGTGTGATAACTGGTTGTTGGGAAATATTATGAGTGCTCCTTTATCTGTCCTTAGTCTCATCAAACCAACATGCCGAATCTTACCTGATTAAGCTAAACTTAACAATACGAGTTTCTTACTTTAAATAAATCATTCTTTTATTCTATTTATTTTTATATTTTGGGTAATTGGAGTTTTTGCCCCTGAATTTTTCATGATTTGGCAAGTTTGTTAGCAAATTATTCCCGAATTTAATTTAGTTTTGCAGAGTGCCCATAATCAATGATGATTGTTAAAATTAAAATGGAAATGATCTCGTGCATGTCACCTTATCTTGTTTTAAGGGTAGAGACTGAAATTTCAGACAATGACAAAGCATTTCAAGTCGTGTACGAGGCTTCTCCTTTCAAACTTTAACAAACATCATTGATTTGGTGCACTTATTGCAATGCTTTACAAATTCAGAGGGTGATTTGTACAAATTAGAGGTTTTGTAAGCAACTTGCCAAGTCAACCAAAATTCCAGGGCAAAAGCTTCAAAAACCGTTATTTTTTTTTCACCTAGGAACAATTGCTAAGTATGTGAGTGCAAATGCAGATGATGATAAAGATGGGTCCGCGTCTCTTGCTTCATCAGGCACAGCCGAGAGTGATGAGCAACCTGATCATCATCTACTTACTATACCAAATGGTGATGTAGCATTTGTAATGGAGAAGCCAGTGAGGCTTGCAGGGGAACTCCTCTGATTTCTTCAATTCTTGTAATCTTCCTGTCTTGTTTATACTATTTATATGGTCCAAGCGTGTAGGAAAACATTTCTCAACTAAAACTTATTTTGAGAGTTGGCATATGATCCACACAATGTAACGACGACATCCATGATTTTTCTACCACTGTCACCTTCTTTCTATACGAAAACACAAGAACGGTGATCAGTCAAATTTGTATCAACCTTGTCTATTCTTTTTTTAACTATTTGGCCCTTGATAGTTTCAGAGTTTACAACGATTTGGAAAATTTCTAGAAATCCGTTGTAAGGATATACTATTTTTTTTTTTTTTTGGTGTGGTGTTTCAAGGAAATATCAAGTATTTTACTGTACTGATTATTATCATCACTTGGTTTTTGGAGAAGGTTTTTGGAGAAGTGCATTTCGTGAGCTTTACTTATTTTTGTTGGGACTTCAATAATGATGCCCTTTTAATCAGCCATGCAAATTGGTGTCAGATTTTCCCCTTAAAATATCGGTACGTTGTTCTTCTCAAAGTCTAGAATGCTTTTGATTAGACTGTAGCAAAGTTTTGCTTTTTTTTATTTTTTGATTTTAAGAAGAATGGTCGTTTTTTTTTTTTTTGGGATATTAGGGGTTGGGGATTTAAATTATTATTTTTTTGACGAAGTTAAATGTAGAATTATTGTTAAATTATACTTGTAATAATAGAATAATTGCCTTTAAAGTTTATAACTTTAGAACACGTGCATTTGGGGTTGGATAGCCTGTGTAGTATAGTCGTGCCTTTGGTATGTTAAAGGAAGGAAAGCAAACAAAAATAATCCTTCTAATTATCTTTTCAGCCTAGGAAAGATTGAGCTATGTTTGGAATCTAGATTTTATGGTGAAAAAAAAATTGAAAGTACAAAAAAAAAAAAAAAAGAGGAGGAAGAAAAGTAAAATGTTTTCTTGTGTTTGGAACATAAAGAAAATTATAAGGGGGAAAGAAATCATAAGCCTTAGCTCTAAATTTGAGTTTTTGGACCGTGGTCAAAGTTAAGTTTCGGGATAGGGGGGAGGTTGGATTTGGTACAAAGGTTGAGGTTGGGGGTAGGTTTCGGTATCGAGTCGCGATAAGGTCGGCTTTCGGTACTTGGGTTGTGGTCAGGATTTAGGACCAAGATTGGGGTTCGGGTTGGGTTTTGGTACTGAAGTTAGGGTTGGGTTTTGATACCTGGGTTGGATTCAGGGTTGGGTTTTAAGGCTGGGCTCGAGATCAAGGTCGGGGTTGGATTTCGATTTTGGGGTTGGGGTTTGGTTTTAGGACTAGGTTCGTGTCGGGTTTTAGGATGGGGTCAGAGTTAGGTTTTCGTACCGAGGCCTGGGTTAGGTTTGGGATTGGGGTTAGGGTCAGGTTTTAAAAACTGGGATTGGGGTTGGGTTAGGTTTCAATATCAGGACTAGAATTGAGTTTTGGGACCTGGGTCGAAGTAAGGTTTCAGGACTGGGGTTAGGTTTCGGTACCAAGGTCTGGGTCTGGTTTTGGTTTCAAGGTCGGGTTTCGGGACCGGTGTCAAGAGTTTTGGGCTGAGGTGGGGGGGAGGTGTGGGATGGAATGGTGGTGGTGTTGTAAGGAAATATCAAGTATTTTACTGTATTGATTATTATCATCACTTAGTTTTTGGAGAAGTGCATTTTGTGAGCTTTACTTATTTTTGTTGGACTTCAATAATAATTCTTCTTTAATCAGCCATGTTGATTAGTGTCAGTTTTCCCCCCTTAAAATATCCATTCGTTGTTGTTCTCAAAGTCTAGAATGCCTTTGATTATACTGTAGCAAAGTTTTGTTTGTTTTTTTGTTATTCCATTTTAAGAAGAATGATTGCTTTTTTTTTTTTCCTTATTTTTTTTTTGATATTAGGGTTAGGGGGATTTGAACTCTTCACCTTTTGGATAGCCCATCTAGTGTAGCCGTGCCTTTGGTACATTAAAGGAAGGAAAGCAAACAAAAATTATCCTTTTAATTATCTTTTCAACCTAGGAGAGATTAAGCCATGTTTGAAACTTAGATTTTATGGTGGAAAAAAATTTCAAAGAAGGTGCAAAAAAAAAAAAAAAAAAAGAGGAGTAAGAAAAGTAAGCGGTTTTCTTGTGTTGGAACATAAAAAAAATGATAAGGAAAAAAAAATCATAAGCATTGACTCTAAATTTAGGTTTTAGGACCATGATCAGGATTAGGTTTTAGTACAAGCGTCGAGGTCAGGGACGGACTTTGGTTTCGAGTCGTAATCAGGTCAGCTTTTGATACTTGGGCTATGGTCGGGCTTCAAGACCAAGATTAGGATCAGGGTCAGGTTTTGGTACCAGGGTTGGGGTTGGGTTTAGGTATCTGGGTTAGGGTTGGGGTGGGGTAGGGTTGAATTTCAGGACCAAGATCAGGTCGGATTTTAGAACCAGGGTTGGAGTCGGGTTTTGGTATCGGGGTTAGGGTTAGGTTTTGGGATTGGTGTTGGGGTCGGTTTTTAGTACCGAAATTAGGATTGGGTTAGGTTTCAGTATCAGGGCTAGGATCGAGTTTCAGGACCTAGGTCGGGGTCTGGTTTCAGGATCGAGTTTGGGTTTTAGTATCAGGGTTAGGGTCAAGTTTCGATCTTGAGGTCGAGTTTTAGGACTGGTGTCAAGGTTTTGTTTCAATACCAAGATTAGGTCGACTTTTGTTATTTATGGGGTGTTTGGTTGCTATTTTGCATTCGTATTGCGTTTAAACGCAATGTAATTTTCATTTAAACGCAAAAGTTTTGCATTGAAATACAATATTTTTCAACAGTATTTCAAATACATTTACTATTCTAAAATATTTTAAAAATAAATTTTTTTCCATTCATATCATATTCTCTTTCTATCTTACTTTTCCTATCTATTTTTATTAATCACATCAACTTTTTAATTTTAAAATATAATTCAAATATTTTTTCATCCAAATACAAAATATATTCAATGTATTGCGTTCAAACACAATGTAAACATAATATATTTACCAAACGCTCCATTAGGGTTAAGGTCAGGGTCAAGTTTTGGTATTAAGGTAGGACTCGGGTTTCAGGACTACGGTTGGGCTTGGGGTTCAGGGGTGAGGTCAGGTTTTGATACTGGGGTTGGGTCGAGCTTCAATTCTTAGGTTGGGGTCGGGGTTGGGTTTTCGTATGAGGTTAGGGTTTGTTCAGTTTTCAATACCGTGATTGGAGTCAGGTTTCAGTTTTGAGGTTGGGTTTCGGCATCAGGTTTTTGGGTCAATATCGAGGTTGGGTTTTGGTATCGGAGTCGGGGTTGGGTTTTAATTCTGAGGTTGGGTCAAGTTTCGAGACTGGGGTTAGGATTTGGGATTGGTTTTAGTACTTAGGTTAAGGTCAAGTTTTGGTGTTAGGGTTGGGGTTAGGTTTTGTTTTTGTCTACAAATTTTGGAATCGGGGTTAGGTTTCGTAACTAGGGTCGGGTCAGTTTTGGATACCAGGGGTTAGGGTCTGGTTTCGGGACTAAGGTAAGGGTTAGGGTCGGTTTTTAGGGTTGAGACCGAGGTTAGGGTAGGTTTTGGGGTCGGGGTCTGGTTTCGGTGGACCTTAACCCCAATCTTGAAACCTGACTCCGACTTCAACCCCAATACCAAAACCTGATCTGACCTCGGTCACAAAACCCAACCTAATCCCTAAATCGAAGTCCAACCCCGACCTTGACCTCATTATTAAACTTAACCTACCCTAATATCAAAACTTGACCTTGACCTCAGAATCGAAGTTCAGCCCCAACCTCTATCTTGAAACCTGATTTGACCTCGATCTCAAAACCCAATCCCAACCCCTAAACTGGTTCCAAAACCTGACCTCAATCCCTATCTTGAAACCGGACCCTAACCTTGGTCCTTAAAGCTTGACCTCGACTTCGGTTTCGAAACCATACCCGGACCACGGTCCTAAAACCTTATCCTAATCCCAATCCAAACCCTAACCCCGAAACTTGATCTCGACTTTTGTCCTAAAACCCAACCCTGGTTTCGTAATCTGATCTTGACTCTTCAGTTCCAAAACCCCACCGTGAATCCAACACTAAAACCTAATCCCAATTCCCATTCCGAAATCTGATCTTTTTCTTTTAAGGAAAATTGAATCCACCATCTTTTTTTTTTTTTTATTTTCTTTCATATTTTTCCTCTAATTTTTTTTCTCTATATTTTTTAAGTTCTAAACGAGTGAAAATAAAATTCCTTACATTTTTTTTTCTTTTCCTCCCTGAAATCCTGGTTCCAAATAGGGCCTAAAATTATGGTGTTCTTAAGGATTTGAAATCTCTCTCTAAATCATTTTATCCCTTTATTCTCTTTTATCAAACAACCATATCAAAATCTTTCACTAATCACTTCATCACTGTCATTTTCATTTTTTATTTCTTCTGTCAATCTTATTCCTTAAAAACTTATGATCTTTTGGCTAATAATTTTTCAACGATTCAAATAAGTTATTTTTTATCATTCCACAGTTAGAAATTAGATTACATGGTACATTTAAAACAAATTATACCGTTACTTCTTCTACCCTCAAGCCAAGAATAAACATACAATTAAGTCATTGAAGATTCTTTTGTAATTTTAGTCTTAAAAAAAAAAAGATATGTGATCGGTCTAGATAGAATATGATTAAAATAGAATAGATTCTATCATGTGAACTCTCCTATGAGAAATTAGAGTTGAAGGGCTTAGCATGGGATTAGTGATTAAGGGAGTGTCAATCTATTTAAGATGTTTTGAATGCATCTTGATACTAGTTATTCTCTCTTATTAATTACTTGAAAACAAAAAATCAAATCAAATCAAATCTTTTGTCCTTGTGCCTTTACTCCCTTTACTATTGTCCTTCTTGTGCTTTACTCATGTCGCCTTTTGCCACCCATTGTTGCTATTGCCGTCACTTTATGCTCCGTCACCCGTACATATTTCTTCTATATTGGCTCAAGAGTGTGTTTGGCATGAGAGAAAAGTAGAAGGAAAGAAAAGGATGGAGAGATTGGTGGAAAGATTTTAATATTTATGATTATATGATTAGAGAGAAGAGAGAAATAAAAAGATTATGGGAGGGACTCCCAATCTTTCAAAGCACCTTTGTTTTGATCTCACCTAAATTTGAAAGTTTTTTAGATGGATTTAATCTACCTTAATGGTACCATTAAGTAGTCATTTTAAAATAAAATCTAATCTTTCCTATTATTTATATCTCAATATCAAAGGAGAGATATAGTTTTTGCTTGTTTTCCTTTTTCTCATACCAAATATCATAAAAGAAAAAACCTTTCTATCCTTTCTTAATTGCTTTATTTAGGTGATCTACTGCTCATTTCTTATAATTTTTTTTCCCTCTCTAATCAAACATAGCCTAATATTTGAATCTGAGTTGTTGACTATAACTTTTTTAGCATGCCAAAAATATTTTCGATAGTCAATCCAAAAGTAGCTTTTGACCTAAAATGTTAAAAATAGCTTCTAATTATAAACAAAAAAGAAAAATTCAAAAGAAAAAATGTTCAACATATATAACAAGCAATCAAAAGGCGAAAGAACCCAAGAAAAAACAATACAAACCCCCACCCCCTGCCCAAAAAAAAAAAAAAAAAAACCCAAATGAAGAAATAAAATCCTCAAAGATTGAGGCTCTATGAAGATCTGTTACTTAATAGAGGAGGACCTCATTAGAACTTTGAAAATAAATACAAAACTAAAAATTTTTCATCATAAAGGACTCATGATCTATGAGTAAAACGATATATGAAAGGCCCAATATTGTGACCCAGCGTAACAAATCGGAACATTAATAGAATGGGTAAATGAAAAAGGTAGGAATGGTAATTTAGATCATGATATGATGGATAAGTATAAATACGATATCAAATTAGTGGATTTGGATTTTTTATAAATGAATTTGGATCATAAACAGATTAATAAGATTAACACAATTAATTAATACATCAGGTTTGAGTTTATCTCAAAATACGGATTAACATAATTAACTATATATTATTTTTTACTTAATCATATATGATATAAAACTAGAATTTTCATAATTAATAAAGTACAAATAATATAGATTTTAAAGTTTTATAAGTAAGTTTTACTTGTTTTTTATAAAAGAAAAGATATATTAATAAATAAACATGTTTGAATATCATAATTATATTAAAAAAATCATTATTTTATTCATCTTTAATTTGAACAGGTTAATTGTTGACATGATTAGCATGATTAATAAATGAATTGGATTTGAGTTTAAAATTTTAATACGAATATTAAATGAGTCAGATTTGAATTTAGTATAATAGTATTAATTGAGAACATAATATGTGAAATAAAGTATGATAACATAAATTAACATTAACAGCCATAATAAAAGAATAGTGGTCTAATAGAAATGTCTTAATATACCAACAGTTTTTATCACAATCATTTATTTAATATTTATTTCTAAAAAAGACCCAGATAACAAATCGGAAGGATCTTGACAAGTGCGGAGAAAACCACCACGAAATATGCCGGCTTTAGATAACCATAGGGGCAAGCTTGTCTGCCATTTGATTTATGTGTATTTCATATATACATATATGTATGTATGCATGCATGTATATATATATATATGTGTGTGTGTGTGTGTGTGAGAAATTCTGATTCTCATTTCCTTATCTTTGTGAAGCTAAATTTCCACGGGCAAAAGAAGAGATGAACAACATACATTGAATCGGGCTCAACTCAAACATATCGCCAAGACTCAGGAGTGGCCCAAACATATTCAATAGCCAAGATAAAAGCCATAAGCAATAACTTCAAAAGCAAAGACATGAAAATGAGAAGTAGAGAACAACCTCTGAAAAAAAAATTCCTCCAGCTTAGAGGAGTAGGCAGCTAGTGCACAACAGTAATAAGAGGAGCTTTTTGAGGCTTTCTGAAAATTTGAGGCGGTGAAAAATAAAAAATCCTACGGAGAATAAAGGAATTGTTCAAAATGACTCTGCGGGGGGTGAGAATGATTAAAAAGCAAGATAGCAGTCAACATCCCTAGCCAGGAAATATCCGTCCTGCGCAATTTCAACATTTTTTTTTTATTTTAGGCAATTTCTATTTTGATTAGTTCATGTATTATATGTGTGTGTGTGTGTATATATATATATGTATGTCTTTGAAACTTATACAATGTGATAACGTTGCTTATTCCATTCATAGAGTAAAATATTTTATTAACTTTTAACGGTCAGATCGAAAAGATGTATCATGAAACATCCGCATGTGATTACCAAATGCTGAGCAGTTGTCGTAGCTCCCCGACTAGGGCTCGTGAGGCGGAGGGGCTCCTAGCAACGGCGACGGTTGGTGACGGACGGCGACGGAGGTCGAGGTCACAGGCGATTTAGATTTGGGTTCACCCAGGTGAGAAACTGTGGTAGCTCCTAGGGAAGGGGTTCCCAGCCACGGTGATGGCCGACGGGTGGCGATAGAATTCGCGGTCTTAGGCAATCTAGATTTGGGTTCACCCACCCAAAGTAATCCCCGCAGAGGTCGAGGTTGTAGGTGAGGGTGGTGGTGTGGAGGAATTCCTTTTAAGCACTGAGCCTACTGAGGGACCGAGAGCAGCCAAGGTTGATGCCGGTGGAGGGGGCGACTTTTTCTTTTCTTTTTTCTTTTTAAACAATTTATTCTGATGTTTTTACTTTTTTTTTTTGGAAAGAATTTTTTTTAGACATTGAATCATACGTGCGAGATCTTATTTCACTGTAATACTCTTCTATTGATTCTTTCCATTCAATCTTAATCCAATGGTAATTTTTTTTAATTGGTGGAGAAAAAAGTACCGTAGAGTTGTCCATATATATATATATATATTGCAAAATTGACAAAGATCGTACTCCAGCCAATTTGGCGGAGTACATACATTTCTTAGTTCTTAGAAAGGGTTTGTATCAAAATGGAATTTGAATGTGTGTGCATATCCATTACTAGTAACACGTGTAATTTTCCTTATCTACAGTAGTAAAACCAGAACAACCCATAGTTTTGAACGTGAGACAAACTCAACTTTTGAGCATCCATAAATGGGTCTGAATATGTTAGAAATTTGAGAGGATTTTTAAAGAGATAAAATAGATTTGGGGCTTTAAAGATATTTGGATGAATAACTAAACGGAAAATGGCAAAAAAAAAAAAAATATATATATATATTTTATTGAAAATGATAAACAAAAACACTAGCAGGTGTTACAAAACAGGACAAATGGAGCCCTTGTCTCCAGATTCTACAGACGGCTTTAACGAATAGGTTGTGTGTGTGAAAGTTTTAGCTGCTAGGTTTATAAGTAATGGAGATAATAAGTGTGAAGAATGGGAGTGTATTTATAGGAGTACATATGGTCGGTATAATCTGACTAATTGCTGCCTAACCACACTTTACCGACATGTATTCATGAAACCTACGCGATTGGTTGAGTCTTGAAAGTGCCGACTTCCTATTAGCCAACTGACTTGACCATCTATAGTGGCTAGTGTGTATAATTGTTGTGGCAAAAACAACATAATGGACCACAGCTATCAAATACTTCATCGAGAAGTATATTAGCAGATTGTAGAACAATTAGAAATGTTCATCACATGTCAAACAGTACGCAACTTATCAGGTAGCTCAAGCTCAAGTAAATAGCAACTAGTGGGGTTTAAAAAAATAACATAATAAATATATGCATAAATTATTCTTGATCTCACTTAAATTAATAATTTTCTATATTTTATTGAATAAAAAATTTAGAGTTTTAGAAATAAAATGGTTTTATTAAAGGGAAAACATTAGTAACACCCAAAAAAGTTCACATCCTCGAAACCTTTAGAATTTTGCTCTACCTATAATAGCTTCATGATGTTTGTCAATTTTTTAGAAAAGTCAAAGATCAATATAATATGTTTTTTTAAAAATACTCTCAACTAATTAAAAATGTATTTTAATACCGTTTGATAATCTGTATTCTACTAGATTTTTAATATATTTTTTAATTAGATTAGTTCAAATTTTTTTAAATTTGTTATTTCAAAATATTATTTGTCATTTGATTTTCTTATTTTGTAAACAAACAATCACAATTATTTTTTTAAAAACAATTAACACAAAATTTAAAATAATCAAAATAATAAATATTTTATATCAAAAAAATTCACAAAAAAATAAAAAACCAAAATAAAAAATAAATAAAAAGAATAGATTTGTGCTACCCTTACATGGAGGCCCGAGTTGCTGGATATTGTGATGACTGGCAGCTGTAGATGCGGTGGAGAGAGAAATAGAGAGAGGAGAGAAACAACAAAGGAAAAAGAGAGGAAGAACCAGGAGAGAGACCATGGGGCGAAGCAGCTTGTGCACAAGATCACAGCAGCGGGTGGCGTTCACTAATTGCAAGGTGGTGGCATCAATCATATATAGAGATGTTAGTATAATATTGATTAAAAAATTCTTTTGACCCCTTCTCTTAATTAATAAATCTTGACTCTATATCATTGGTAAATAGGATGTCGTTGATAAATATAATAATAAACTTACAGTCCGTAACATGATAATATGGGACAAAATTTAACTTTGGACGTATATAGTGATAGAAAAATAAAAACAAAAAGATTTGGTTAAAAGACACAACACTCCGTGTGGACTTGGACGAGGATACTGTATATGGAAATAGTTTCTTATTTTTTCTTTGGAAAAACTCACCGTACGTAGCACCTTTTTTTTTTTTTTTTCCCTTTTATTGGTGGGTATTGCTGTGTTAGTTGTTATATTAGCTTTTCAATAGCTATTTACAAGTAGTTTTGCATTGTATGTTGTGAATTTTTAACGTGAACATCTTACATATATCGTTGAAATGTTTATCTAATGATGAAAATAACAATATCTTCTAATAAGAGAAAAGTATAATTCTTAAAGTAAAGGTGGCGTTTGGTATTGTTTTTAAAATGTTTTCTGTTTTCAAAAAAATTGAAAATGAGAATATTTTGAAAACTGTGTTAAGATCATTTTTGAAATTGTGTTTAGTTATGTTTTCTGAGTGTATATTTTGAAAAACATAAAAATGAAACTTTATTTGGTTATATTTTTTCAAAACCCATTTTATTTTCAAAAAATCCAAAAAACACAATATTTTTTGAAAATAAAAACAAAAAGTGAAAACAATTTTTTTTCGTTTTCAAAAAACCCAAAAAAACAACATAGTTGAAAACGGTATTTTCGAAATAGTTTTGAAAACGTTAAATAAACAAACGCTATTTTAAAACTGTTTTTATTTTCTGTGTTTTTGAGAATGAAAAATCGTTCTCAAGAACAAAAACAAACGCCTTCAAAGTCTTTCATTTTCTTTTCTTTTCTTTTCCTTTTTTATGTTAAAAAAAAAAAAAAAAGCTGAATTGTAGCTCCTATCAAGACATTGGAATTACTTCATGGGGATGCTTTTCTATTTGATAAAATGAGCTGAAACGTCTGCCGCGTTGCTGTAGAATACATTAAATTGTCTTCACTTTCGTTTTTTTTTTTTTTTTTCAGTGTTTTCTTCTTTAATTTTTTTTTGGGGTTAAAAAGGCATAGTTATTTAGTGAAAAAAGATTGTTATTAACGATGTACGGCAAAAAAGATTGGTTATTAGAGAAATTCAAAAGAAAATTATTATGTTTAATAAATATTAGATACAAAGATGTTTAAACAGAAATATATAAACATAAATGTTTAAATTATTAATTAAATAATTTTTAAATGTTTAATGTATAAATCAAATACTTGAATAAAGCATTTGAATAGATTTTTTTTTTTATGTTTTTAAGTAACGGTATTTTGAATTAATTTTAAAATATATGTTAATTTATTATATAAGATATAATATATTTGGAGGAAAAAAATATTTGACTTGATTTTTTTTTTCTGTCTTTTCACATCAATAATTCTGTTTTTATATAATAAAGTTAATCAAAATAAATTAAAAAATTAATTATTTTTTCTCGTGTTGCTTAATTTTTTTTGTTTTGAATCCTTTTTGTTCATACACATTTTTTTGTCTATTTCCCTTTTTTATTTGGTAAAAAAAAAACATAATATTAAATATTAGTTATATTACATATATTTGTTTTAACTTTTTACAATAAGATGTCATTTATATGAAGTATTATAAAATATTTACATAATAGGTTTAAATCCAATATCCTAGCTTCTGTTTGCTCTTTTGTTGATGTTCTTCGCCACTACAATAAATAATTATGTTTAATTTCGAAAGAATGAAAAAGGGATTTTTTTTTTGGTTAAATTAGGAAAAAGTTATATTTTTTTGTTGAAAATGCCTAAATATTAATTTTTAATTATAAGTAAATAAATTAGCTGGTTAGCTTTCGTTTGCTTGATGATTCTGTTGGTTTTGTTTTGAAATTAAGATTAAAAAGTATAATATTATTTAAATTTGTACAAGTATTTTATATATTTTATTAAATAAAATATGTTTTAATAATATAAGTAGAGAAGAGAACAAAAAAGAAAGAGGCTTGAATAAAAAAAAATTCCTAAACTCAGGAAACATAAACACATCACAAGGATAAAATAAGAAAAAAAAAAAGAAATACATTGCTGAAAAGAACAGTGTATCCCAATTTCCCTTTATATATAATAATAATTTGACCAATGTATATGCAGTATTCAGTAACTAGTGGAAAAGTGACAACATTAAAAAAAGATCAAAGATTAAATAAAAAATAAAAAATAAAAGAAGAGACCAAAGACCTAAGCTTGACTTATGTTCAGTTATCTTCAATGTCTAGACGGAAGTTTCCTTCTGGACTAGAGGAAATGAAGAGGCACCACCAGGGACATAAAATGCTTGCTTCTAGCAGGCATTTAATTGGTCTATAAATAATAAAAAAAAAGAAAAAGAAAAAAAAAAAGGGACCACAGATCTAAGCTTGACTTATGTTCAGTTAGCTTCAAAGTCTAGGCGGAAGTTTCCTTCTGGACTTGAGGAAACGAATAGGCACCACCAGGGATATATATATATATATAATGCTTGCTTCTAGCAGGCATTTAATTGTTCTATAAAAGCCAAGCACTAAGATTTTCAAGTGTTAAATTGATGGTATTTAGTTTTTTTTTTTTTTTTCTTGCACTGTGAGTACTTAATTATTCCTTTTCAAGATGGAACAGAGGTTGGACGTCGCCGCCCGGGCTGGGGACATCGACGCCTTGTATTCTCTGATAAAGAATGATGCATATCTTTTGGACCGCATCGAGGAGGTACCTTTTATCGATACTCCGTTGCATATAGCTGCATTTGCAGGGCAAGTCCACTTTGCCATGGAGATCATGAGGCTAAAGCCGTCGTTCGGTGGAAAGTTGAATCAAAACGGGTATAGCCCAATTCATCTGGCTTTGCAAAATGGGCAAACAAGGTTGGTACTTCGTCTCCTAGATGTCGACAGAGATCTTGTCCGTGTCCAAGGAAGAGAGGGTAAAACTCCTTTGCATTTCGCCGCTGAGTGGGGTATGATTGACCTTCTGGCTGAGTTTCTGTTGGTCTGCCCCAAATCGATTCACGATTTGACGATTCGGAAAGAAAGCGCCTTGCATGTAGCCATTAAAAACGATAAGTTGGAAGCACTGAAAGTGATCTTGGAACAGCTTGAGCATGTTGGCAAGGACGGGCCGGTCCTCAACTGGTGTGACGATGAAGGAAACACCATCTTGCATGTTGCAGCATCCAGGAATCAAATTGAGGTAAAGCTTATTCTCAAACGCTTTATTTGCAAATTTCTGTACATATGATAATTGGTTATCGTTTTCGCCAATAGAAACTAGTGAGAAGAGTATTTAACGGACTTGATAAATGTTGGGGAAAATACTAGCAGAAAAATTTTTTTAGACAAAAATAAAGAGAACATAAAAATTTACTTATTTCAATAAAATTGCCTATGATTATGGGAGAATGAGAATAATATTCACTATTATTATTTAGAATTATACATTTATTAAACTTTCTCAATTTCATTATATCAATAAAACCCTTGTACTTTCTCAATTTCTCAAAAAGAGGTACTCTTTCTTTATTCCCTCTGACCACACATATAACAATAAAAAAAAATGACCTATTTATGGACTTTGAATAGGCCACAATATTAACATCCTAGTCCAAACTCATAAAATAAAAACTAACAATAATTTGAGTGGGAAAAACACACAACAATAAAATTTAGTTACCATTGTTCGTAACTGTTGCGTTAATGTTGTTAATATGAGATAAGCATGAGCAGTTTGTTATGGAGTTTCTGACTAACACTTGTGAGAGCAAGGGAAGGATTGATAATTCTAAGGTAGGGGATGATAAAATATCAGTCTTCATTTTTAAACTATCAAAGTTATATCAGCTGATTCTGCTTGTTAGAAATATTTTATTTATTTATTTATTTATTTTTTTATGTGACGTTGACTAAATCTAAATGTTCATAAATATGCACTACATGTAGAAAAACTCAACCATAGAGCTCCGGAAAATAAATGTACATTTCTTTTATTGTAATATTACTAAAAGACGGTGGTCTAGGAATCTGAAATTCCTTAAGGCATGTCTCACAATGTTTTGGATCGATTTTTAGATCATATCATTTTGATTATGCAGGTCGTGGATTTGTTAATAGCTCGAGGAGTTGATGTAAACGCCATCAATATGGCCGGTATGACAGCCTTGGACATCTCGAAGCAACCAAATGAATTGGGGAATCCAGAAATCAGAGACCTTCTAAGTCAAGCTCGTGCTCTAGAAGCTACATCACTTCCAAGAATTAACCATTCCCTCCATTACCTAAGGTTAGATTAAATAGTTGCGACTAAAAAATATTTCTGGTACTAGTAATCCTTTTGATCTAAGAGAGAAAACTTATGTCCCTTTACTGCTAGCCTTAAAACAGAGTTAGCGGTCCCGATTTAACGCGTACTTTCTATTGAAAGAGTCATCACCAACTCTTGGTGATTAGCCTAGGACACTATAGGATGATTTATTTTCCTCTCTACTTAGCAGCCCATTTGAATTATCCCGTTTTCAAGCATTTCTTCTAGTTTCTCCTCTGATGTTGAGAGAGAGAGTCTGTGAGGTGTTTTTCCTATTCTAAGGGAGAGATGTTTCTTATTGTTTTCTCCTCGTAAAAAAGAGAGAAGGTTGCAATCCCACGTTTGTTAGCGAAATCCTTGTGTGGTCTTGTTAATGTTTCAAGTGGTTATAATGACTCATTGAAATACTTTTGCATTAATAAAGTTAACTACACCATCACGTATGTTTTTATCTCAACACTTTATGATTCCACTCTATCGGTTCTGAATGTATTGACATGATTTCTATGGTATTGTGATCGACAGAAGGGATGAAAGATTGACAGATGCAGCTATGAAAAATGTAGCTATTAAAGGTGCGGCTAAAGCAGGAGACACAAGTATGCTCTATTCTTTAATTCGGGAAGATCCTTATATCCTCGAATGTTTTGACGACGTGCCATTTGTGGAGACTCCTTTGCATATAGCAGCTCATCTAGGACATTTCGACTTTGCCAGGGAAATCATGAGATGGAAACCGTCATTTGCTAAGAAGCCAAACCAACGAGGGTTATGTCCCGTTCACCTTGCTACGATAAACAGGCATATCCAAATATTGAAACAATTCCTGAGCTTTGATAAAGGCCTTGTCAGATTGCCGGGAAGAGAGGGTAAAACTAGTTTGCATTTTGCAGCTCAAAAAGGTGACACCTTTATTTTGGATACTCTATTGTCAGTTTGCCCACTATCAATAGTAGATGTGACGGATCAAAGCGATACCGTTCTTCATGTGGCTATTAAATATTCCAAATTGGAAGCTTTCTTTTTCCTATTGACAGTGCTTCGAACAGCAGTTCATCAAGGCTCTAAAGTGCAGGAGACAGTTATCTTGAACTCTCAGGATGAGAACGGCAACACCCTGCTACACATTGCAGTACAGATGAATCTGCCCCAGGCATGCTATCCTCACTCAAATTAATTACATTTTTTAACTTGATTATTTTTTGGCTGCAAATTCCTAACCTTTATTGTTTTCATTTTCATTCTTATTCAATCAAAAAATTTTTTTTTCCTTAACTGCTATAACAACATCAAGAGGCAAAAAATTGATTTGTGACAAGGTAATTCTCGTGATGATACAAAAATGTGTGGTCTCCAGTAACTTCAGGACCCATCCTATTTCTTGTTCTCCCCTCATTTCTATATGTAATTGATTTAATAATTACTTCAATATTCATCCTATGATCTCCAGGTTGTTAAACAGCTCATGGATTGTAGAGTTAAAACAGATATAAAAAACACACAAGGTTTGACTGCTTTGGATGCCTCGAGATTATATCAAGCGCAAGGCAATACAGAAATTAGGGAAATGCTATGGAATGCTATAAGACCACATGGTTCGTCAGTTAGTAGTAGTGTTGCGACTACCCCTGTAGATAATTGGATTAAGACAATCTCCTGGAGGGAACGTGTAGTAATATCTATAATTCGTTACAAGACTGGTATCTCGACTGAATCGCGGAATTTACTATTGATAGTTAGCACGCTGATCACGGCAATCGCTTACCAGACTGCAGTTGAATCTCCTTATAAATATGATGACAAGGACATTTCCTGTACCCCGGAAGGCCCAACCAATTCTTCAATTGCTAACAGTACCATTAGCTGTTCCATGAGCAGCAAAGTTAATTTGATAGGTTCCTTTTACGGAGACTTCTTATTCTGGTTGACCAACATTACGGCCCTTTTCTGTTCATTACTGACCTTTTTAGTACTACTCCCAGGTAAGTACATCGTCTCACTTCTGCAGTTACCACTTCTTTACCTTGTACTCTGCTACTTGGCTACAATCGGAATGGTTGGTTCCTGGCTTTGGGCTGGCGTGTCAGTTGTATCGCTCGGTATAGCATGGGTGATGGTCAAACATATGGTCGTAATAGGCCGAAGAGTTAAGCAATGGAGACTTGTAAAATAGATTCTAGCTACCGCAAGAGAATGAGCCAGTACTACTAGCGTGAAGTGAAATGAAGATGACTGTCAAGAAATGAGTATACAAATGAAATATTGCGGCGGAAAAATACAAGATTTTTCTGGGGAGATTTACATGATTATTGACAGCTTGTAGGGTGGCTGGTTGTTTGCAAGTTTGATCAATAGTGTCGGTTTTGTTTTGTTTTTGTTTTTGTTTTTGTTTTTGTTTTTTAAATTAATGTTCCAGTACTAAGGGTGACTTGTTCTAGCATTGAGATCCCAATTAACATGGAAGAAGCCATAGAGGCAAGCTTACGTGCCACATGATTAAGTATCTTTTATATATATATATATGTATATATATATATATAGCCACGGAATATGACCAGTGGGGCTCAAGATCCCAACTCACTTTTTTTATTTTCCCAAAAGAACAATATATGATATATAAATAGGTATTGACATATATTATTATTGGTATATTTAATTAATTAATATGATAATATTTTAAATATTATCATTAAAAAAACAACAACTCATTTAAAAGTTGAGATTGAAATTAGAGTCTTTAATATTTTTCACACAGCTTTTGTACTAAACATTTATAGTAGATGACTTATTTGAACAAATAAACACATTTAATTTTCTTAAGAAAGGCAAAATAAAAAATCAGACATATTAGCATATGCGCCGATGGCATGTGAACATAGTTAATTTAGAGGTAAATTTAAACCTGACTTCACCGTATGCCTTAAATTTTGAATTCGGTCTAAATTACTAAAAGGAAAAGAAAAAAAAAAAACATTGATAACATAACCAACACTTTTTTTTTTTTGGAAAACTATTTGTAATGAATTAAAACAATGCAGTTGATAGACTAAAATTAACTATAGTTATTATTTCTAGCCAAAAAAACTACTTTAGTAATTAGCATAGCAATATATATTTATAACATAGAAAAAATATGACTTCTATAAAAAGTTCTTTTTTGAATAGATTTTAAAACTTACATTAGTTAGATGTTATAGTACTTAATAAAGAAACATGATAAAATAGAAAAAAGATTATTTTTATAAATAATTCTTAAATTATATATCTTAATTTAAATTGATCTTTATTTTTTTTTTAATTATCATTACGAACTCTGATATATATATATATATAAATTCATTCAAAACCATCGTTTCACCTACTTCTATTTGAATTTTAAACGAAAAACCGAAATTAAAAATTAAAAATTAAAAATTAAATTTTGTAAGGGTATATTAGTAATTTTGCTTGTAAAGCCGCGTATTCTCATTGTTAGACTCTTTACCTTCTGATTGCTTAGGGGTGGGGGTGGTGGGGAGGAGAAAAAGAAAGAGAGAAGGACGAGTGAAAATTTTCTAGGGTTTTGGAACCAATTTTCTTGCCTAGAAATCTGACAGTTTTTGAGTCGAAACGGAGAATGGTAAGTGGGTCTGGCACAAAGCTGTATGGTTCCAAATTACGGTAAGAACTTGAGGTTTTTGTTTTTGTTTTGGATGAAAACTAAGAACTTGATTCCTTGATGTGTTTCTTTTCATAAAGCCTTTGTTTTTTTTTTTTTTTTTGTTTTTCTCTTGGAACCATGCTTTTTTATATCTATTTTTCACTAAGAACCACTTCGAATCTTGTTCCATTTGCACAGTCCTTTCAAGAATTTTTGACCAAAAGGTTATGGGACCACTCTGTTGCCTTGTTGTTTATGAGAGGGAAAAATGGTATCGATGTACTGATATTGGACCACGGTGTTGCCTTGTTTAGTTTCTGAGACATTATTGTGTGGTTTAATGTTTTTGGCCCTTTACTGATATTAAAGGTTGTCTTTTTGTCTGAATGTGTTTATTTTATTATGATTATTTTTTGCTCTAATGTGGGGTAGCAATTGCTCTGAATGTGTTTATTGTGCTTTGACATTAAATGTCCCCTTTTAACTACTGTATTCCCCATGTGATAGAAAAGTAATGTGTTTATTAATTTTTTTTGTGGCTGCATGTGGATTTTGTAGTCTAATTAAGTTGTGTAATTGGTATGCAGATTTGAACTCAATCCTTTTCACACTAAAAATGCCCAGTGGTGGTATGATGATGTTAGATGGTTTTAGATATATTTATTGGGGAGGTTCATCATGCTACTTAGACTATTATGACACTGATAGAATGTCTAAGCCAAAGTTAAATGATCTAGAAAAGGAGAAATTAGGGCTATACATTCTTTCAATGTACTACTTTAAAGTGCATTGTATAGAAGACTTGGTGTATGCAGAGACAGACTAGGAGGTGTTAGACTGCATTTCAAAGGTGTTAGAGAGATCCGGGCTGGTGGAAGTTTATTGTGATCATCTTGTTGGGCATCTTATTTAGAGCTAAGCTTGTATTACAGGCCACGGGTCTAAGGGTGATGGTGGTGTTCGGAATGAAGTTGGAGATGAGAGAGGGCATGAGAATGGGAATGAATCTGAAGATGACAGTGATGAAGATAGGATCGCAAACACCAGTAGGGTCCCAGACATTGACTTTGAGTAATCTGAATATGAGATTCAATGTGTGTAAGAGGATGAGGCTCATTTGGATGGGTTGTGCAATAAGAAGGGAAAGCTACCAGTGTTCAGTGATGATGAAAATGTTCAAAGTGTATTAGATTCAGAGAATGATGAATTTGATGAGATAAGAAAGAATCATGTTACTTCCGGTGATTGTGAAGATGAAGAAGACAATGGTGATGAAGGAACTAAGAGACATGGTATAAGGAAGATTCTAGTAGAGATACTCGTGTTTAGAGAAGCTACTAATTTAAAGGATCCAATTTTTGTGTGGGATCAACTTTTACAAGTTGGACTAGCTTCAAGAATGTAGTGAAGCAATACTCTGTTCTCCATGGGAAAGACATTTATTTCAGGGGGAATGAACCAAGAAGAATTAGGGCTTTTTGCAAAGGCCCTAGTTGTCATTTTGTCTACTTTGCTTCAAAGGACCTTAAGACAAAAGATTTACCATAAGATCCGTTTTTACTTGTTTACCGAGTTTAATTAATTTATCAAATTAATTCAGTTATCGAAAGCAATTACATTGAGTGACACATGTAACTTTTTACAAGGTTGGGTATCCCTATCTCTCAAGGTCATACCTAGACGGTGAACACTTTATTAGCTGTCAAAAAGGTACAAGCTATTAGGTCTTATACAAACTGAAGACTCCCTCTTCTTTATTGCCATCGATTGTTTTGAATCTAGTTAATAAACTTGTTTTGCAAGCTCCCCTCATTAGCTACGTTGAATTCCCTATAACCATTAATGTCTTTTTTTTAAGATGTCAAATCTTTCTCTTGAAAAATGTAAAAAAGCAATAACTTCCAAAAGGAACTTGTTAATGCTTTTTATTGCCATCGATTGTTTTGAATCTAGTTAATGAACTTGTTTTGCGAGCTCCCCTCATTAGCTACGTTGAATTCTCTATAACCATTAATGTCTTTTTTCTAAGATGTCAAATCTTTCTCTCGAAAGATGTAAAAAAGCAATAGCTTCCAAAAGGTTTCTAACTAGACTTGTATATCTCTAAACTCATGAATCTTCAAAAAATATTTCTAAGACTAAGTAACAGCAGTCAAAAATCCAAGTGAATTTCGGATTTATATTGATTCAAATTTCAAACTATTACAAGATCTATTCTAACACTTTACGAAACATTTTGAAAATTAAATATTTAAATTTTCTACTCAATTCGAATTTTAATTGCAATTATATAATTTTAATTGTTGCTAATAAATATCTATAATTGTTCTAAAATTATCTCTAATTAAATCTCAATCCAAATCTTGAATTATATTGAATTTGAATTTCAAACTGTCTCAACGGATATTACAATATATTTTGAAACATTATCCAAATTTTAAATTTAAACTGTTCTAAACTTTTACAAAATCTTTACTAAATATATTCAAATATAAAAATGTGATCCTTGGGAAAAATCAAAAATCAAAAATAAAAAATCCAACTTAAATTAAGATTCCTTTTTTAATTAAAATTTCAAATTCTGTAGTAATATTTCAAATAACGTATTTGTCCATTCCTACAGTAATATCTTCTTAAATAAATCTAGTAAATCGTTTTTCAAAACTTCAAATTGTTTTCCAAATCTTCCAAGATTACTCTAAGATTATTTCTAAGGTTATCTTTAATTAATTGAGGCAATTATCTATTTGACTTGCATCAAATATAATGCTTTAAGATTTAAAAAGAAACGTGTTAGTAGTCTTTTCCACATTAACAATCCATATCAATGTCTGTCACGTCAGTTAGCTGGAATTCTAAAATTGTAACTTGCCTAAACAGATTGAAATTGCAACAAACTATACAACACAAAACTAAAAATTAAAACTAGCTAACCAATATTGTTTTTGGTTTTCCTAAATAGAGATGTTATAAATGCCAACATATAAAAAACCTAGCAAATACTTTTGTTGGGGAGCATAGATATATGTGCGAGATAGTCAAGAAATCTATTTGCAACATTAAAATGGCTGTCTTCACATTATATGGACGCATTTAAGGATGCTGACAAGTGGGAACCAACTAAGTTCATTCAGAAAGTCCAAAGGGAGCATACTTTGGAGGTCACGGCATAAAAAACATACTGAACAAGGAAGTTGGCGACTAAAAAAATTGAAGGCTCTTATGAGGACCAGTTTAGTGCTTTGTATGACTATGCAGAAGAGCTCAAAGTTTCCAATCCCGGATAAACAGTGGAGATTTTGACAGGTCACAACAAAAATGGAGTTCCAATATTCAAGAGGATCTACATCTACTATGCTGGTTACAAAAGGCGATTCAATGAGACATGTAGACCACTCACAGGTTCAGATGGTTGTTATATCATGGGGGCACATCTAGGACAAGTGATAACTACCGTAGGAATTGATGCAAACAACAGCATGTTTCTCATTGCATTTGCAATTGCTGAAAAAGATAACAAGCAAAGTTGGAGTTGGTTCCTTGAGTATCTCAAAGTTGATTTGAAGATTGAAAATCCTCATCATTGGAGTTTTATCAATGACAAGCAAAAAGGGTTAATTGAGGCTCTTTAGAGTTGTGGGAAGGTGGAGTCCAGGCTGAGCCCTGTCATTGTGCAAGGCATTTACAAAATAGTAATTGAACTAATCAAATATGCCCCATCAGAAAATTCCGTCAAAATCACGCACAAATGTACATGGAAGGGTCACTTTAAATGAATTTATATATATTGAGACCATAATGACTGGTTTCAAAAAAATAGAATGAACTTAAATGAGGGTTTATAATTCAAGGACTATTTATGAAAATAATCCAATAAAAAATAAAAAAAATATATGCACCACAAGATGCACAATAGAGTGGGGTTGTAGGCATAATATAGCCTTAGGCTATGTTTAGTAGGAGAGATGGAGAGGAGGAAAGATGGAGAGAGTTAGAGAGATGGAGTGTGTGAAGGATAAAGAGGATTATAAGAATCCCTCGTATTGTTTGGTGAGAGAGAGAGAGAGAGTTGAAATGATGTATTATAGTTATTTATATAATTACTATACTATCCATTTATAAAATCTTTTTCAAAAATTTTTGAGGGCAAAATTGTTCTTTCAATTTGAAATAGAGAGGAGACTTGCATCCTTCCATCAACGGAAGGATGCAAGATTATGGATTTGGAGGGAAATGAGCATTTCCCTCCACCCTTCTCCTTCTATCCCTTCCTGTTCCTCCATCTCTCCCTCCAACCAAACAAACTGTTAGTTCCTGTTGTGGGTTGAAAATTTTAAATCCAATAGCTAGATTAGGAATAAATAACTTAGTATTTACTTAATTTTTCCTTCTATTAGTTACTGTTTTTTTTTTTTTTTTTAACTTAGAGATGAGAGATTCAAATTTTACAATTTTAGGTGGAGTCGGGTGTGGAATTACCGTTAAGTTATACCTACAACAATTCTATTAGTTATTGTTATGAGATAATAAGTGAGTCGTATAAGGATCACGTCATTCTTAAACCACTTTCAAATTTAAACCCTTCTATTTCCCTTCAAAATCCAACTAAAAAGTGTACAATTCTATTTAGCTGTACGTAACACTAATCAAAGGAGTTTAGAAGGGGCACGTCTCCAAAAATTCTTGAAAATAAGTGCTGCACACCAATAAAAGTTCTTTAAAATTGGGTAGCTCATTTTAGCATAACTCATAATTCAATAATAAACTGAACTATACAAAAAATAAATAAATAAAAATCATGGTTAAATCGATTATAAGAAATTCAAGACATGTGAGGTCAACCTCAAGAGGGGACACAATTTGATGCTGTTGTAGATAGGAAAGCGTATACACAGACAATTTTAAGGAGGGCTGTTTTTCGGGAAATGAAATTGACAAATATATATATATATGTATATATATATATATAAATCAGAAGCATCAAAACGGAATTTCGATGTTGATAACTCAGTCTCAGGTCTTCAGCTCCCCAGCTCCCCAGCTCCCCTCCCACCATAGAAACGTGAAGTAGTTTCATGCACAAAGTTGGTTTTTCAAAATATGTAGAAGTTTTCCATGTTCACATTAGACATTCAAACAAATTGGCCGAGAAATTTCCATCAAATTTACAAGGACTTAGAACCATACGCTTATTTATATAATATATATATATATAAATATATATATAAACTTGATTGCTTTCACCAATAATTAAAAATAGTCGACGATTAATATTACTTAAAAATCATCATAAATTTATGTTAGGATAGAGTTTTTACATGCTTTGTACTCAAAATTTCATTTTATTCCGGATTCGACTCATATACCATTCAGGCTATATATATATTTTAACTATTTACATACTTAATTTTTACTTCTAATAATATCTAACTACTACTAATTTCAAGTTTAAAAAAACCAGCTCAACTTATCCCCTAAAAAAAACCAGAAAACAACTTAAGTTGTATATTTTGGATAAATTAAAAAAAAAAAAAAGAGACATGAAGTAAGTAAAAAGATAAATAGTAAAAGGGTAAAAATTAGGAGATTTTGAAGTTTTAAGTCATTCAAGGTTCAGTTTTACAGTTTAGACCAGTTTTTGAGAATTTAAAAATAGTAAAATTTGAGCCAAAATATTAGGAAAACTTTTTACATGCTCTAAAGTTATACAATACTATGAATAAGTTTTAGTGTATATATCTAAAGTTAATGTTCTTCTTCATGTCTAAAATGCTCGCTCATCTGTCATTTGTGCTTTCAGTTTGAAATGCGTTTTTTAATTATTAAAATCTTTGCTTCTTTCATTGCGCGCTGAAATATTATAATCTTGTTAATTTTTAATATATAAGGGAAAACAAAACTTTCATTTAAGAAATCAAATTAGCTAATACATCCATGAAAATGAAAATATTAGATTGATATCCTAATATTATTCTTTAAGTATTTCATCCAAAATGTATATTTTGGTTTTATATTTTATTTCTTTATTTTCATAGATATTTTAATTTGTACATCTCTACACACTTTATTCCATGCTATCTATAGAAGAGAAAATGCATTTGTTTTATTTTTTTATACAGCCGTCATTAACATAATATGAGTTCATTAATTTTCTTAACTCGTATTACGTTTATTTTGTTGTCGCCATCATTTTATTTGAAATGGTCATACTTATTTGTGTTTGCAATATATATTTGGAGCTACAAATTTCATACATATTTAAGTATAACTTAAGTTATAAATTGTATTATTAACATTTTTATCATTGATAAACAGTAGGAAGAAAGATATTTTTCATTGAAATCTTATTAATAATATTTAAAGCTTTTATTTTTTATTTTTAACAAAAAATGAAAAAATCCTTACGCGCATCCTTCTGTTAGAAGTTGACTTGTCATGTAAATGGATAAGGGTCCAAATCAATCATCGCCTGTAAAATCTACCTCTTTACAAGCAAAATTAAGTTTTATAAACATGAAGGTTTTATATGACATTAAGATGAACAATCTTGTGAAGAAAATTTTTACAAAATCTTTACAGTTGAAAGATATGAATTTTTCAAGATAAAGTTGAAAAAGAGGAAAACATGGGAAAAATCAGAAATTACAGCTCTAGACTTGGGCGTTGCAGCGCTAGCCCATGGCACCAAGCAACATTGGCCTAGCGCCATCGTAGCGCTGCACAACATAGATTGCTGGCGTTACAACTCCGACGATAAAAAAAAAATTTTTTTTTTTTGAGGGTTTAGTTTTTAAAATAATAATAATAATAAGTAAATAAATGAACAAATAATAATAAGTAATTTACTTTGCATAATTGTTTTAGAAGGAAGTTTTACAATTTTTTTTAAAAGAAAGGTGTCAAAACAAATTTGTGATTTTGATATTAACATTAAGAATGAATCTTTTTAATCCAAAGTTGATTTAATCAATTTAGGACTTCATAACCATAAAACCATGCTCAATTAAGGATTAATTAAACGAGTCTTATTTTTTCCTTTTAACAAAGGAACTTAAAAAGATTATACCCGGAGGTATTGAGAAAATAATACTCGTCTTAAATACAATTTTCAGGAAGTAAAATTGAGATCACAAAGTTTATATTACATGCTAAAATCACTGCGAGTATGGTAAGTACAAACTTCACCTACAGTATGAAAATATTATTATTTTCAAATTATATAATAGGCAAATGACAAGTATGATGTTGAATATGTTGTTATGATAAGTGTAATGTACTTGTACTTGGTTGTGGATGTGTACATCTCAAGATATTCTGTCTAAAGAGACTGGGTATTAAGTGTGACCTTCGTAATTTCCTCCAGCCTTTCCTGGGAATTTATCTAAGATTTGTTCTATCTAAAGAAACTGGAATTAAAAGGAAATGATGTGACCTCTCCAATCTTTCCTGGAAATTTCTTAGTAGGAACCATTCACTAATACCACATGAGTTTTATCAAGCTAAGATTTGATATGAATATGGAATGATATAGTGTGCTAATGATCATGTGGCTTTTATACCATGATTTATGTTTTTGTCATGATCACAAATGTGCCATACTTTGGCCATACTTCCATAGTATGTCACTTTTACACTATTGCCATGGATTTCATCAGTAAGACATGTTTACATACTTGCCATGCTTTACTAATATGCCATGGATTAAGTTTTATCTAGTTTTATGTCATGACATTTCATATGCATCATGAACATTAGGTGGATTGGGTGGATTTTTGAGAATTTTCAACCCACGCAATCAAGTTTGAGTGAATTGATTGGATTGAACATAATAAAGAAATGAAAAATATAAATATAAATATAGTTAATCATTCAACCTAAAATAAGAAATATATGAAAAGAAAGCTAACTTTCAGCATAATATTAGTGTTATAAAACTCTAGAATTATTTCATAAGTTATAAACCGATATAAAAATAAAATATGTTCAAAATATGTTCAAATAAAAGTTGTAAACCAACAAATAAATAATAATAAAAACTTATATAACATGAAACATAAAATGTTGTTATATAAAATGTTGAAACATAAAATAAAAGTTGTAAACCAACAAATAAATAATAATAAAAGTAATAAAAGTAAAATATCAAACAAATACTATATATTATGAGGTATGAAATATATTTATTTTTATGTATAAATAGATTAAGTGGGTTCGAGTTAAATTAGATTTAGAAAAACTTAACTCAAACCCACCCAATTAATAATTTGTTTGGGTATGTTGGGTTAATCTCTTAATCGGATTGGTCAGATTTAGGTTATAATGGGTTGGGTTGGGAATCGTAATATAAATACCTTAGCCTAGTCTTTTAATAAGACATTAAGGCTAAAACTAAGAAAAATAATGTATTGTACTAATCTTTGACCTAAGGAAGGATTATGTTATAATATGATCTTGACTTTGTTAGCTAAGAAAGAAAAGATGTCGTACCAACCTTCAACCCTAAAAAAGGTTATGTTATAATATGATCTTGGCTTTGTTAGGTTCTTACAAACCTTATCATCCTGTAGATCGCACGCATCCCATATGTACACAAAAACAGACCCATAAATAAAAAAAAAAGTAATTCATAAGTTATAATAAATGGATCCACAAAATAGTATTATTGGATCATCCTCATGCATATGACATATCCTTCATTATGTTTTCGTGCGAGATTAAGTTTGTATTTAGTGAGCGATAACTCATCAGACATATTCATACTGTAGGTAAGAAAACTACAGCGTAAATAATGATGGACATTGCTGACGAGGAGTGGTAGCAAAGGCGGTGTGGGATACTATTATTTTGAGTAATATATATATATATATTAGAGAAATAAAAGTATATGTGAGATAATGAAAGACAACATGTTTACGTAGTTGGGTCGTTACACTTTTATGGGCTGAATAAGATTGTCATCTTTTATTAACATTTAAAAAAATGAAATGTGCATCAAAATTGAAAATTTTGCCAAAAAAAAAATCCTTGAGTTTTGGACATTTTATGGAAATGTCTAAAATATACTAAATATTCATGGACATACAGCTATTTTTAGATATTACAGATATTTGACGGATACTCTGATAAAAAATATCTTTCCCTTATTATTCATCTCGAGATTTCAAAATATGAATTATGTCGTGGAAATATTGACGATGGGATGGACATTTTAATCCATGCTTACAAAAAGCATTGATTGTTGTAGTGTATAATGATAAAAAGTCTTGACTATTTTAATTTATAACTTAGACTATGATCTTCTCAAAATTCAAAAGGGGACATGGGCGGAAATTTTATATTTTAAAATTTTTTAAGTAGTTCTGATAAGCTAAAAGCAGTTTATTTCAGCTCTAATACAATTTTAGACTATTTTAGAACTGTTTTGCATTTTAACTCGTAGTTGGTGGAATTTTACCTTTTTACTCCTTCTTCTTCTTCTTCTATTTCCATTTTGTTTTTTTAACTAAAAAGTTTCTATTCACCTAGGTTTAAATCCTGTAATTTTTTCTCATTAAAAACTATTTATTGGTTGTTTGTCAGACTACACAAAACTTGTCCGTGCAGTAGTTTTCTAGCAATTACATTTTTGTACCAATGTTTCGACAATGTTGCAGGGACTAACACGGCTGTCTAGTACACTATAACGCTAGTCGGTGTACGGCTGCTCCTCACGTCCTGTTGCCAATCGATATACGGTTGCCCGACACATCCTGCTACGCGTCGATGCAAGTCTGCCCTGTGTGCTCTATTGCCAGTCACTACATGGCTACCCAGTATGCTCTGCTACCAGTGGCTGCGCGGCTGCTTGGCAACACCATTGCTAATAGGTGCACGACTGCCCGATACACCCTGTTTTCCAGTGAGTGCACGGCTGACCGGTGCACTATGTTGCCAGACAGTGCTCCACTGCCTTGTACACCTTGCCACGCTTTGGTGCTCCGCTGCCTAATTTGTTCCATGAAAACGCCCCTTTTGGGAGAGCCATCTATCCCGGCACCGAGTGGTCGAGCAGAGAAGCCAATGACTAGAGCTCAACTGGCACTCTAACCTCTTTCTCACTCATCTTACACGTGTGAACGGCACAAATACTTTGTTACAACTAACGGCCAACATAAACAACCTACACGTGGGACTCGTGGCGCCTAGCCCGTGTTCTCCGCAGAGAAATCCCATATCGCAATGGTCTGATCCACTGTTAATATCTAGGACATGTGGCAGATCAACCACCGGTCTATCATTTACCGGGTTAATTACCTTTTTGGGTTAGCTTGACACTGCCAGGCAGAATCTGCCTAGGACATGTGCCAACAACCACTTTACCACTTAATAAATACTAAACTCACACAGTTTGCCAGATATGAACATCCTTACCTAACAAATATTTTGTCTCACTCCAAGCCTAAGCCCACTGTACTAACTTGAGCTTCAAAATGCCTTCGAGAGGCACCTTGTCACTGTCCCCCTTACTCTGAATTTTTTTCTTCTTCCTTGCAGGCTTACCAAGCAGAGGACAAATCCGACCACCATGAGTTGCCGCACGTGGTGTTGAGGTCAATTTTTGGCATCGACAAATAACTTTCGATAGTTTAACCCTTAACTTATTTCTTTACTACGTTTTCTATTCACCAAGCCTAAGAATCAAATTCGCTGCCCATAAAACTACCATGAAATAGTTTGTAAGCTGCCCAATTTGTTGTTTCTGACATTTTTAAAACTTTCCGGTAAGCTACCTCGGTTTTATTGACAATTTTTAAATTTTAACCTCAAATAGGTTTTCCTTAACTCCTAACACTAAACCCTCTGGTTTAACACCTAATCAGGTCTTATAAACATTATTTCACAGTTTCATAAACCTGTTTACAATGTTGGAAACAAAATTTACCTAGATTCGAAAAAATCACTTTTTTTTTAAGCACTGGAGTCCCTCTTAGTGTTTCTAATCCATTTACTCTCCATTCCGTACCAAGACTTGATATAAAACTTCTCATATTTTATAACGTAAGACTAAAAATTTTTGGGTACTGATTCAGCTCCTAAGTTTCCCATCTTTACAATTTTATCTCAAAAATTAAAATTCTTTAACTTTAGTCCTTTTGCCACATTTTGGGTCTCTTTTTTTTTTTGTGATTTCTTTGGAAAATTAATGGGCTACTTGCTGTTTTCAATTTACATATTTGAGTTTATTTTTCTCATGTGTTTTAGAGTCCAAAACCGCAATTTTCAAAACTTAGCATAAAAAGTGTACGACATTGACCTAATGCACAACAAATTTCAAAACCACATATCTTGCAACATACAAATCCTTTCTAAAAGTAATAATTTCAATGTCTAAAATGCACCAGACTTCTCAAAGTTTCATGCTGTATACTCACCTTTTTTCCTCCCTAAAGTGTATGTCATCTAAAAATAATAATAATATATACTAATCTCTTAAAAAGTGTTAAAACTTATTCAAAAAGTTTCATTCTTGGATATTTTTTCTTGTAAAAATTATGAGATTCAATCAAAACTTGTTGTCTTCATGAAATCAACCATTTAATTATTCATTAAAGTTTCCATCATATTGTTTATATCATAAATTTCTAAAAAGATTGGCATCTCAAGAAATATAAAAATTTAAACTTTTGTTTCAAAAGTTTCATTTTGAAGTTTTTCTTAACAAACCAACAGCATAACATCTCAAATCACCACATACCTCATAATATATACAGTCACCACCTTCATACTCGATTTTCGTAATCCATACATAGCCAAGTTCAAAATTTAATTTATAAAGTTTCATGAAACTCAAACTTTTTAACACAAGAGAAAATAAATCTTACGTACCTAGCTTCCTCAATAGATTTGGGTCTCCGTTGGCCTCCTTAAACCTTGAAGATTGTGTTCTTGATCTAAAGAAAATATAGTTTTAGAAACTAGCCAAAAACACCAACTTTTTGTAAAAAAATTTCTTACGAAAATCAACAAAACTTCAACTTTTAACCTTGTTGGTGATCTAAAACACCAAAGCATCTGGAAAGAGCTAAGGATCGTGGCTTTGAAGAGAGCAAACCGGTTGCTGTTGATACCTTCTGCTCTGATTGGAAGATTGAGGCACCAGGCTAAACGGGCTTTAAATAAAGGAGCTACTTTGCTTCTGATCAAAGGGAATCAGGTTCCCTTAGTATGCAGCTCTTTTTTTATATTAAGATATAGAGCTACTTTGCTTCTGATCAAAGGGAATCAGGTTCCCTTAGTATACAGCTCTTTTTTTATTTTAAGATATATATATATATATATATAACTTGACAAAGGTGTGTAACCTAAATTTACCGTCCAATTATATTGTTGTAAAAGCTATAACTTCTACTAAATCATACTAAAATATGTGCTGGAACGAATTACCACCTTTTGCCTTCCAAGTACTCCTAAATGAATCTATATATTTAGAGCCTGTTTGGTACACAGTATTAAGGAGAATAAGGACTAGATTGGGATGAGAGATCTCAATCCCATATTTGGTCCAACTTTTTTAAGGGACTGGAATGGATAATTTTTATCCGGTCCATTACTCAATCCCCTCAGAAGGGGATTTGGCTTTCCTGAGAAAAAGCACGGGATTGCAGAGGACACCACTTGTTGGCTTGCTCTCGGCTGCGATGGATCGATTGAGATGATTTAACGTTGTTGAGAAGCGTCACGATCTGAGATTTGCTTCGCAGTCGAGCGTTCAATAAAACACACACACACACACACACATATATTCAGTCGGATCAATGAAAAACCTGAGAAGACGACACTCACAGTTGGTGTTGGCGATGAGGATTATGGAGGCCATGAGTGGGATCTTTTTTGTGATTAAGCTCCAGATTGAGGTAGAATTACAGAGAATCACTGATTCATAGACTCAAACAGCCATCGAAAAAGTAAAACAATCAAAAAATGATCTTTGGATTTTGGTCTTGAATTCTTCTTCTTCTACAATCTTCTGTTTTGCCTTCAAGTTTCTTGGTGTACATGATTTTAGACGTGTTGACATGGCGAAATCGTCTTTTATTCTTGCCTATAAACTGTTTGTCAAATTTTCTGAGTCAAAAGATAAAAAACTGATTTTCTTCGTTTTTTTTTTGAAATTGATAAAAACTGATATTTTTAAAAATATTTGTCACTGTAGTATTATAATTTTTGTTTAATAAATCTTAACTCGATTAAACTTATTTTGTTAGAATTTAATTAAAATATTAATCCAACTTTATACTTGTATCTCAATACCAAACATAGGAGACATTTGGTAAACGTTTTTTAGTGTCGTTGTATTTAAACATAATGCAATTTTACACCAAACGTAAGGTTTTGCATTCAAATACAATCTTTTTCAACAGTGTTACGAAAATAATTATTATTCAAAAATTTTTGAAAACAATTATATCAACTTTTCAACTTTAATTTTTTATTTCTACTTTTACTAATCACATCAACTTTTCAACTCTAAAATACTTTTCATCTAAACACACACTTCATTCAAATACAAAACAAATACTTTTCAACCAAATACAACACTCAAAAAATGAATTATATTTAAACGCAATTAAAACACGATAAGTTTACCAAACGACCCAATAGGATAGTATAAATCAAAATCTAATCCTATCTCCTTTTATCCATTCCAATCCATTACTCTAATTTAATCCAATTTATTTTTATCTTATCCTCTATACCAAATGAGCACTTACAGTATTAAACTGCCAACATCTATTGTTAACCTAAATAATTATGGAAAAAATGGGAAAGAAAAACCCAAACGAGAAGAATATAAAGGAAGTTAAATTAATGTAGTCAGTAGCCAATATTATAAGAGAAAAACCTGGCAACTTATGTAGAGAAGAAAATTTATCCTTCCTATGATATTTCCATGGTTTAAAACATAAATAATTAAAAACATGCCATGTTGTTTAACTTTTACAATGTCAAATTTAATTTTGGCTATCTTCTGATTATATTTGAGAAAAATAAGAAAATAACTAACATGATATTGATCGAAATTAAGCAACTTGTTCTGATTTTGGATACTAAAAATTTATTGCTTGAATTATGTCCAATTCAATCCTTTAAGCTGACATTACCTTTAGTTTTATTTTCAGATGATGCACTTGATTTTGAATTCTAATAATCTCAATCTATTACTTCGGTCTTTTCTTTTATATACATATATATATTTGAAAAGTCTCTTCGTTATATTTTAGAATTTAGATTAAAGACAAAAAATATATATTTTAGATATTAGATTGCTTTTATAATGGGACTGGCAATGAAGAAGATAAACCATTTCCAGAATGTATATATTTTAATTTATTTTTGGTTTGAAGAATTTTAACTCTTGACCAAAATAAAATTAAAAAACATAAGTGTGGCAACTTCACTAAATTTTAACTCTTGAAGAGTAGATTTTTTACTTAAGGTCCAATAACAAGTATATACACTGACATATTGATGTCATATATATGCAAGGTGCTTTTTAATAAAACACCGATAATTGATAGAATTTCCTGATCAATAAAAGGCCAAGACTCAGTAGTATTAAGCCACTACTAACTCTGTATAGAAGCAACTCTAACAGTATCAAAACACTGTCAAGACTTAGATTTGATAGACAATTAACTAATGCAAAAGGTGGTAAAACACATTCATATTTAGAAATAAAAAACAAAAATAAAACTCTAGATAAAAGAGGCAAAGACATCATCATTATTACATAAAAACCTAAACAAGGCTAATACCAAAAAAAAAAAAAATCAATCACACAAAAGGTGTCCTTGCCGATAAAGCGATCCACTTCATTTGAAGAAACTGGTTTTGCCAAAGTCGAGCTGCTAAAAGACCTCCTCAGTGCGTGACAATGACTTTCCATTATCAACAATCTCATTTCTACCTTTCTCCTTCCCACAACGCCTATCCTCCTCCCATGGACTTGCCTCTATCAAGACCCTTATCGTATGATCCTCACCTCTATCCCTAGGGCCAGAAAACCAAAAAGCAAGCCAAAGACTGTTATCAGAGTTCTGCTACAAGAGAGGAAAACGATTGAGAAAGCTTAGCCTTTAGACATTAGAAAGATAAAGAGAAGAAAAAGAAAGAATGTGTATAATTCCTATTTTAAGTTTTTCTCTTTTATTTTTTTTCTCATCTTACTTATCTTTTCTATTTTCTAGTGGATGCATGTCATTTAACTAAACTTGTTAGTACTCTAGTCCAGTCTTTACACGTTTCACTATGATGAGTGAGATTTATACTTACACATTAAACCTCTTAAGGTTGATTTTTAGTTGGTTTTGAGAATGTTATTTTGCATTTTATGTGTTTTATTTCCTTTTTGTAGGTTAGGAAAAGATTTGGCATTCATGGTGTGCTTTAAACAAATTGGAAGCAAAAATGTAGATGGAAGTGCCTAGGCTCCAAAGAAAGGGTACCATAGCTATAGTGACATTGAAGAACAAAGGTAGCAAGCACCTAAGACCCGGGTCAAGCGAAGCTTACAGCTTAAAGATATAAGTGCTACGACACCTGTGTGAAGTCCTCCCAAGGCCACGGATTTGATTTGTGAAAATTTGAAATTTAAATGTTTTTAGCCAAAATATTTGAGGGATTTTCCAAGTTTAAACCCTAAGATTCAAAGCTTATAAACAGAAGACATTAAGGGAATGGTTAAAAAATAGAGAATAAGACCTAGAGAATGTAGACAGAGAAATTCAACTTCAATCATTCTAGTTTACTTTCGTTTCATTTTCATCATGTTTGAGACCATGATTAGGAGTTAATTTTCTTTAATTATGTTTTGAATTTCTTATCTAGGACTATGATGTAGGTAGATCATGAATATTTGAATTTTTATTAGCTTTTAATCAATTGATGTTTATTCCAATTCTATGTTAAGTATTTTATTATGTTCTTAGTGCTTGTGAATTTTTGGCTAACTTTTACATAATTTGTGATTTAATTTGAAATTAAGAAGTAATAATAAATTCGACCTTCTTTAATTACCATGAGATTGTCATAAATTAGAGATAGTTATAAGGCTTGTGCAGCATGATGAATTTCTTATCCTTAATAAATCATGGTAAATTCTAGGTTTGAGACTGAAAGGTAATAACAATCTTATTATGATATTTTTATTAATGCTTCACAAAGATTAATAAATATTTTTGTGAGATTTGTTGGCAACATAGGGAATAAACATTGATTAGTTGAGCTAAGATATTTGAATAGGATTGATCAGGTGAAATAAAAAACCCTATAACTTTAATATTTTAATTTTTGAATTTCTCTTAATTGCTTTAGATTTAATTTCAATTCTTATTGATTTTTGTTGCATTATTTTAGTTTAATTCTTTCTTAATTTAGTTGTTTAAATAAAGTTAAGATTAGAGGAATTTTGGTAATTAGTAGCACAATCCTTGTGGGATCAACTCGTACTCTGTACACTTTATTACTTGTTACGATACGTGCACTTGCGTTTTCACACAATAAGTTTTTGGTGTCATTGCCGGATATTGTTTGTTTGCTAATATCAAAGATAAATAATCTTAGTTTTAATTTAAACTTTTGTTTCTTTTATTTAAATTTGTTTTCTGTTTTGCCTTTTCAGGTGTTCAAATAAGTTTATGCGATGATTTGGTGACAATGATTTGTTTCTTTTCGATTCTTAGATTGAATGAACTTGTTGAAAGACTAGGAAGGAGAAAAAAGAGGCTGTTAGACAAGCACAAGAACAAGAAAATATGGAGAATGTTGGAGGAAGAAACGAAATGACCCGATTGATGCCAGTAGAGGAGAAGAGAATAATTGGGCTATTCGGGACTATGTGCTACCTAGTGAGATTGGAATACACTTAGCCATTAAGAAGCTAGCTATTAATGCCAACAATTTTGAGATCGAGCCGACAACCTTGCAAATGGTCCAACAAGTACAATTTGGTGAGTCAACTACTAAGACTGCAATGCTCATATTGCAAATTTTAATTGAGATTAGTGACACTTTCAAGTACAATGGTGTTATCGATGATGTCGTTCGTCTCCGCCTCTACCCTTTCTTTCTATGGTATAAGGCAAGCAATTGGTTGAATTCATTACCTGCCAATTCAATCACTGCATGGGAAGATTTGGCTTAAAAATTCCTTGCTAAATTTTATCCAACATTTTTTATTGCAGAGATACACATGGAGATTAAATATTTTATGCAGTATAAAGGCGAGGCATTATTTGATGCTTGGGAAAGATACAAGGACCTCTCGAGGAAGTGCCCCCATCATGGATTGTTGATGTGGATGCAAGTCTAAAACTTTTACAATGGTTTGGGTGGCCTAATGAGGATGGTGATTGACTCAGCCACAACAGGAACGTTCATGAATAAAACTAAAGAAGCGGCTTAAAAGTTGTTAGAGGATTTGGCCATGAACAACTATCAATGATCTAGTAAAAAGGTCATGCTAAAAAGGCTAGCTGGGGTATATAATGCAAAGGCTCTTAAAACCTTAATGGCTCAAGTTGCTTCTCTAAGTAGGTAACTATGGAATAGTCAATTGGCGGTCAACCCTATTCATACCCCTCTGATGATATGCAATTTTTGTCAAGGGCATCATGCAAGTAGGCATTGCCAATTCAACAGTCCATTCTTTCAAACAGAATAAGCTAATTATGTAGGGAATTATAACAAGCAGCAGAACAACATGAACTCCAATTATTATAATTTAGGTTTAAGCAATCACCCTAATCTTGCATGGAAAGATGACCTTAACGTTCTGTAGGCTCCATTTGAACCAACACAATAAGAGAAGAAGCCTGATTTTAAAGTGTGAACTTAATGCCATTTTCGATGTTCAAGAAGTTGGTGCTAGGAGAAACAAAGCCGACAATAGTGTCACTTCAGCTAGTGGATCGTATAATTAGGCACCCAAGAGGGATATTTGAAGATGTGCTAGTCAAGGTGGGCAAGTTGATATTTCCGACAGACTTCATTGTGCCTGACACAGATGAAGACCAAGATATTCCTATAATCTTGACCATTTTTAGCTATTGCCTAAAAAAGAGCTTAGCTTGGAAATGGAGAATGAGAAGGTGTTTAAGGAAATAAGTTCTTGTTGCCAAATTGATAAGGTGGAAAAGATGATGAAGGTCACCAAGCAACCAAGAGCACCAGGCAAAGTTGGTATAGGGGATTCCGAACATCAAAAGAAGCACATGATGGCTAAGTCTTGAGATATAGATGAGTTAACCTACACCAAATCTGAGCATCATTGGAATAAGGAGAAGGCCACACTTGGACGGTCCATTGATGATATCAAGGGACACTTCACTTGATCGAGGAAGGAGAGTCAGGCTGAAAACTATAAACTAAGCGCTTTTTGGGAGCCAACCTAATTTATTTTAAATTTTTTGCATTTGTTTTAGCCATTTATTCTTTCTTTTATTAGGTTTAATTTATTAGATATGATAGTCATTTTTTGTCCTAAACTTAGTGATATATGTCTTCAAACAAGTTTTGCGGTAACTTAGTAGACATTTGATGTTCCTATTGATAACCTACCGAAGAATCTTTAACTTATATTCAGGAGGAGCTACAATAAGGAATCCTTTCTTTTCCTTTTCTTTTCATCCCTTCCTATTGAGGACAGTGTGACTTTTAAGTTTGGGGGTGGGGATGAAATTTTTAGGACTTTAAGCTTTAGTTTTTAGTTTTTGTGTTTTTATATTCCAAAAAAAATTATGCTTTTGGGTAACAATAAGTTTGACAACTGAGGCTGATTATAGGATGGATTGAACTAATTATAGCCCTTGGAAATTTGTGATAACCGGGAAAATTCATATTTCTCGGAGAATAAATATACAATGAATTTAAGCGTTAAAATGTGAAATTAAGTGATTTAATATTGTTTAGAACTAAATAAAATGTTCTAACAATGTAAAAGGATGAAAAAAGATTGATAATGATTTTAGGTGTGAGCACGTGTGTGCTACTCACAGTATCAAGAAGTAGGTCAAGATGATATTATCTTGACATAAAACTGATAAATTTGGGTTCAGCACTCCCAAATTAGTTAGGATAGCCTATCAGCACGCTCAAATTTGATAATTGAGCACAAGGGTAATTTTTGACTGAGAATTCGCAGTATCGGAAACTGATTGAAATGACCTCAGATGAAAATAAAACTGATATATTTGGATTCAGGACGCCCAAATTAGTCAGGATAGCCCATGTTGAAATTTTGGGCGAAAAAGTATATAAAGGGAGAAAAAAAGTGGAATTTCCTCATTTGTCCACATACACACTCTCTCTCCTCACTTCTCTTTCTCTCTCTACCCGAATATGTACAGTAACCGACCAACGGAAACGGCCTCCGTTCACGACACCGCCGGCACCGTTGGAAAGCTCTCGCTGAGCTGAGTTCAACGGTGGGTCGACGCGACGAAACGACCGCTGCACGCCGCCGCACGCGCCACCCGAAGCTGCCGGCCACCGAAAATTTCACGATGCCATATCTCCACCGTCCGACGTCCGATCAGGGTGAGTCCGGTCCCAAAATGTTCATGGTGAAGAGTACTACAAAACCCATGTGGTGGATCGCCTCAACACCGGCGGAATCGTGCCGCCCGAGCTTCGACAAGTCCGACGAAAACGCCACCGTGGAGCCGCCGTCGAAACTGTCGATTCCGGCCAAGTTGAAGTACGCCGTTGGTGCAGAAATGACCGCAGGGTTAAGGGGAGCAAAAGCCCTCAACCAATTTCAGGAAAAAGTTCGGCACGGCGGAGTTCCACCGTCGCCGCCGTGGCCGTGACTTTTGAGGAGATTTTCCGACGATAGAGGTGTCGGATGTGAAATTGAGACCACCAATGGATTCCTCTCATCGAGATCTTTAAGATGGACTACCCACTTTCCACCGTCACTGCCGTCGCCGCCGGTCAACACCGGTCAACGATCGGTCAACGCCGGTCAACGGCGACCGGTGACCAAAAATTGAAGTTTGGCCCGTTGGCCTATTTTCGACGTTCTGGATGCATCCGCGGAGTCGGAATTGCAAGACGGGACCTCAGTTATGAAGAACGAAGAATTAGGGTTTATGCCGTCGAGACCGGACTGCAATTCGGTATAAATCCCGACCTCTTTACGTTCTACAATTTAATTGTTTGGGACTATGGTATGATTTTATGATTATTGGTATGAAAATTATGAAAAAGAATGTATGTAAAAAGAAGAAAATTACTGTAATGGAGGAAAAGAAAAATATGTGATAATGTAACGATTTTACGTAAACAGTATGAGTTTTACGTAACCTCTGGTATAGTATGTGATAGAATTAGATCAGGATAGATGGTTTTCAGGCGTTTCCTAAACGCTGGAACCTCAAAAAATTAAGCGGAAATGCTGTCGAAATTTCTAAAAACGGCACCAGGGGTAATATGGGAAACGAGGGGTAAAATATAATCGGGAAGGTAACCCGAGCCCCTTCAAGGAATTAGGGCATGGAAAAAGGAATGGGCAAGTTACGATTAGTAAACCGACTCTTAGGTCGGAATAATACTTCCCGAGGGCCGGGAATGTGAAAATTGGTAAAATGATAAGAATTGATCCGGAAAAGGTCTGATAAGATTTAAAAAGTTAATTAGATGATTTTGGGTTTAGAAAATCCAGTCTAAGTATGAAAACAAAAATATTATGATTAAACGACCCATCAGGGAAAGATTCCCAAATTATGAGAATGTGAAAATTGGTAAAATGATAAGAATTGATCTGGAAAAGGTCTGATAAGATTTAAAAAGTTAATTAGATGATTTTGGGTTTAGAAAATCCAGCTTAAGTATGAAAACGAAAATATTATGATTAAACGACCCATCAGGGGCAAAATAGTCATTTTGCCCTAAAGATTCCCAAATTATGGGAAAAGAGCCCCAATGACCCCGGAATAGGATAATGAAGTTTGTAAAAGCTAAAATTGAGGTTTAAGTTATGAAAAATCACGCCAAGGGTAAAATTGTAATTTTGTCAAAAGTTAGGGATAAAATTGTAATTTTTCAAAAAGTTGGAGAAAAATTCGAAAATGGCCATTTAGGTTTAAAAAGCTGTCCTAAGGTTATAATTGAGGGTTATAAGATTAGAATCAAGCTTTTTAGTAAAATAAAAGCTATAAATGAAAATGTGATTAACGGACAAAGTTTGTCTGTAGGAACCCAATCCAGACGCGACAAAGGACGTCGATGGATTCTAAGAAGAGGATAAGCACGCTATGAGTAAGTTCAGACATTTACTCGTCTGCAACTATGAACAAGCTTATCGTATTTATATGTTCTGTATGCAAATGTCATGATGTGATTTATGATGATGCTATAGTAATGTTATAGCAATACTATAATGATGTTAAAAGATATGTTTTAATAAATAATTTATAAAAATATATATATATGTATATATTGAATTACGAAGGAAAGGTATTATAAAAGCTTTATGAGAGTAACGATGTGATAAAGAGGGATAGAAGAATGGAAAGAGTAAGAATGAGAATGTTATGATCGAATGCATAAGAAAGAGATGAGACATGAAAGGAAAGAATAGCTGTTTATGAAAGGTTTTATGGAAGTTAAGTTATGATTGATAGAGCAACGATGATCAGTAATGGAAGGAATTAAGAAAGGGTATGTTTTATGAGAACGAAAAGATAGATGTTTTATAAAAAATGATATGAAAGCAAAGTGTTAGACAAGAAAGAGAAGCAATGATAGGTTATGATGAAAGGTATGACGAAAGGATTAGAACATAACGATAAGATGTAATTGATAGAATAAAAATGATAGGCTATGATCGATAGGAGTATGATGATAAGATACGATAGATAGAATGATACAAATGATAACAGAATAATTGTCTGCACATAACTAAACGTATTTTTGTTTGTTATGATGTGATGTGATGTGATGATATATAAGTAATATGTGCAATATATGCTAAAGTGTGATTGACAAAATTCATATGAGTAAGGTAAAGAATTAAGAAAAGAAAAACAACAAAACGAAATAACAATATATATATATATATCTTACGAAATGAGAATGAAAGAATAAGATGTCAATAAGAAAGAATTACGAAAGAAAGATAGAACGACGAAAGAACAAATGTCCCATGAAATGTTCTATGAAAAATGAGAAAAGAAAGAAAAAGAGAGTGCGTGAAAAGAAAAGAAAGGAATAGAGAGTGCGTGAACAGAAAAGAAAGGAAAGGAGAGTGAACAGAAAAGAAAAGAAAAGAAAAGAAAAGAAAAGAAAAGAAAAGAAAGGAAAGGAGAGTGCATGAAAAGAAAAGAAAAGAAAAGAAAAGAAAAGAAAAGAAAGGAAAAGAGAGTGCATGAAAAGAAAAGAAAAGAAAAGAAAAGAGAGTGCGTGAAAAGAAAAGAAAAGAAAAGTAAAGAACGATAAGAAAAAAAAACGAATGATATGAAAGAATGACATAATGAAATCGATAAAAAATAAATAAATAATAAAACGAAGTTAAAAGAACATAATAGAATTAATATATGTGATCTGATATATTTGATGTTATATGTATGATATGACACGTTTTTTTACGTGATGTTATGCTAGTGTATATGTTACTAGCTCATAAGATATGAAAAGATAAGAGATGGGGACAAAACGATAGAAAAGTTATAAAAGTTTAGAACAGAAAGTTAAGAAATGATAGGAATGAAAAGAAAAGAAATGAAGAGATTATATTAGAATAATAAGAATGATGAACGAAGAGATAAATGAGCATGAAGAGACTAACATAATATGTTATGTTTCGAGGATATGTATAGACGATGTGTATGATGTGTATATACGTGATGTCATATATTCTAGTAATAATATATATTACTAGCATTTATAAGTTAATGAATGTATGTTTGAACTTACTGAGTATCTAGCTCATTAGTTGTTCACATGTTGCAGGTAAGTAACCTGTTAGTTTAAAGTAATATGATGGACAACGGATGGATCTACACGTGCCAAGGGACTGGGCGAGGGTATGGTACTACCATGAGTCTTTCGCTGAGCGTTCAAAAAGGAAAGATGAAAGAAAGAAATTTATGAATTATATGTTATAAGAGTATGATAGGGATATAGGTATAATATGTAAGTAAAAAAAAAAATTTTTGCTATAGAAATTGCTTCCGCTTTAAAATGAGAACGTTAAGAATGGAAAGTTATGCATGTTAAGTAAGAGGATGACGACCCACGAGGTTACCAACCATCACGGTCGGCGTCAGAGCTCGGCTGGTTAGTATGGTAACGTACATGGGGGACGTCACAAAATTAATGAAGGTTGTGTACTTGTGTGTGCTTGATTTTTGTGTGGTTTGATATTGTTTTGGTTCTTTAGTACTCTGAGCACATAACTTTGAACACTTGACTGCGTGCATTCTTAGATAATGGTTATATGCATTCTAAAAGAGGTTTTATGCTCACGTATTAAACCTCTTAAGCTTGATGTTTAGTTGGTTTTTGAGCATGTTATTTTGCATTTTATGTGTTTTATTTCCTTTTTGTAGCTTAGGAAAAGATTTGGCATTCATGACATGCTTTAAAAAAATTATAAGCAAAAATGTAAATGGAAGTACCTAGGCTCTGAAAGAAGGGCACCATAGCCCTTTAACATGAAATTCCAAGCCAAAAACATAAGAAGAAAATGCCTCAGCACCCTCCCAAAGGTGCCACTGTGACATTAAAGAACAAAAGCAGTGGGTGTTGCAACGCCCAAGATCTGGCACCCAGACGAAGCTCGTGAAAAAAATAAGGCAACGCCCAATTGGCGCTATAGCTCAAAGACATGAGTGATGCGGCACCAGTGTGAAGTCGTACTAAGGCCGCGACACCCTTTCAATAGAGTTACAGCCTCGATTTACGAAAATTTCAAATTTAAATGTTTTTGGCGGAAATTTTTAAGGGATATTCCAAGTTTAAACCCTAAGATTCAAGTCTTATACGTAGAGGACATTGAGCACAAAAAAAGAAAAAAAAAATGGAGATCTTAACGGTTGAAAAATAGAGAAGAAGACCCGGAGAATGTAGATAGAAAAAGTTGACTTCAACCGTTCTAGTTTCCTTTCCTTGTTTTTCATCATGTTTAAGATCATGATTAGGAGTTTATTTATTTCAATTATGATTTAAATTTCTTTTCTAGGGCTACAATGTAACTGTATCATGAATATTTGAATTTTTCTTAGCTTTTAATTAATTTATAGTTATTCCAATTCTATGTTGAGTATTTTATTCTGGTCTTAATGCTTGTGAATTTATGGTAAGCTTTTAATGATTTATGATTTAATTTGAGACTAAGAAGTGATAATTAAATTAGACCTTATTTAACTTAACATGAGATTGTCATAAGCTAGAGATAATTATGAGGTTTGTGCAACATTATGAATTTTTTATTCTTAATGAATTACGGTAATTTCTGGATTTGAGATCGAGAGATAATAACTGTCTTATTGTGGTATTTTTATTGATACTTGAGAAAGATTAATAAATATTTTCATGAGATTTGTTGGTAACATAGGGGATAAACATTGATTGGTTGAGCTAAGAAATTTAAATAGAATTAATCCGATGAAATCAGAAATCCTAGAGCTTTAGTACTTTGGTTGTTGAATTTCTCTTAATTGCTTTAGCTTTAATTTTAATTCTTGTTAATTGTTGTTGCATTATTTTAGTTTAATTCCTTCTTAATTCAGTTGTTTAAATAAAGTTAAGATTAAAGTAATTTTAATAATTAATAACACAATTTTTATGAGATTGACTCGTATTCAATGTATTTTATTACTTGCTACAATATGTGTGCATTTGTGTTTCACACAACACACTTCTTTTTGTTTTTTTGGTTTTGTTTTGGTTTTTTTTTTTTTTTTTCTCCAAAGTGGAGTTCCACTACTTTTATGAAGACTAATAAGAAGACCAATAATTAACAACCGAATGTTGACCTGAGCTTGACTTATGTTCAGTTATCTTCAAAGTCTAGATGGAAGTTCCCTTCTGAACTTCTAAAAAAAACCATGTACTAATATTTTTCATGTGTAAAATTGTTGGTATTTAGCAACAATTATTTTTTTCTTGCCCTGTGAGTTCTTAATTATTCCATTTGAGGGTGGAACAGAGGATGGATTCCGCCGCCCGAGCAGGGGACATCGACGCCTTGTATTCATTGATGAATGAAGATGAATATCTATTGGATCGCGTTGAGACGGTACCTTTTCAAGAGACTCCTCTCCACATAGCTGCATCTGCAGGGCAAGTCCATTTTGCCATGGAGATCATGAGGCTAAAGCCGTCTTTTGCTAGAAAGTTGAATAAAAACGGATACAGCCCTATTCATCTGGCCTTGCAGAATGAGCAAAAAAAGTTGGCGCTTCGTCTCCTAGATGTCGACAGAGAACTTGTCCGCGTCCAAGGAAGAGAGGGTAAAACTCCTTTGCATTTCGCGGCTGAGCACGGTATGCTTGATGTTCTAGCCGGGTTTCTATCGATTTGCCCCCAATCTATTCAGGATTTGACGATTCGGAAAGAAACCGCCCTGCATGTTGCTGTTAAAAGTGATAAGCTGGAAGCGCTCAAAGTGCTATTGGGGTGGCTTGAGCTTATTGGCAAGGATGGGGTTCTCAACTGGTGTGACGATGAAGGAAATACCATCTTGCATGTTGCAGCATCTAAGAATAAAATCGGGGTAAACACCTTATACATCCTTAAGCATTTTCTTCTTAGTTTTTAATTCTTTATACACATCATGGGTTACTATTTTCCCTGATAGAAATTAGTGAAAAGTACTAGTTACAATTTTATTGGAAATTATTTAATTACATTTGCTAATTAACATAGCTAGAGCTATTTATGGATTATTATTATTATTACTTTTACTTTATACATTTTCACTCTTATTTAAAATGTGTTTTGTTACATTAAGGCAAAAATTTTGGCTAGATTTATCAGTCATTTAGTATATGTTGTTGCTAGCATGTTGCAGATGGTGAGCCTAATTATTGATAGAATAGACTTAAATGTCAAGAATATGGCGGGTTTGACAGCACTTGACATCTCTCAAGATAATCTTCAACCTGAAAGCAGCAAGCTCAGGCGTATGCTGCTTCGTGGAGGCGCCAGAAGAGCATTGTCACTTCCTACTATCCCAAAACTTGAAGATTCACTGAGGTCAAAGATGTCATGGAGGGAAAAATGGATCGTATCCAACTACCGCAAAAAACTCTACTTGTCAAATGATGACCGCAACATCATATTGCTCGTCGCTGTTCTGTTTGCAACTGCTAACTATGAAGCAGCACTTGACTCATACAAAGACGACGACTATGCAAGTTATGTTAGAAGTATATTTAAGCTGATCAACAACATAGCCTTCCTTGCATCTATGGTAGAAATATTTCTCTACCTTCCCACTGATTGTGGAATCCTGCGCTTAGTTTTACCCTTAGTTATCTGCAATTATGCAATGATCAATTCTAGCGAATGGTCATCTATGTTAATGCTAATTACACTAGCTCTAATCGTCCTGTTTTATTATTCCAAGTGGGCAATAATTATCCACAAATGTGTTCCCATACTCGTGCAAAAGAAAGTAGTGAAGATGAGAATAAGCTTATTCAAGCGCCTCTCTGGCTCTCACCAAGAATTCATGGAATAGTTACGCCCCCTCTGGAGAACTCTATGTGATGCCTGGAATGTGCGCATCAAAATCATTACCACAAGTATTCAGGGAGATCTTTTTCTTACTTTCTTTTAGTTTGGCTATTTGGGATCCTGTACTATTGAAAATCTTCGAAGATGCGTACGAAACATTAATGCTAGCAATAGCTTATAATTATGGAACATCTATAATCATGTATGATTTCTTTGTTAATCTGGTAAGTTTGTTTCTTCTGAATCCTGATTACGCCCCTTAATCATTCTTTCGAAATTAAGTATTCACACTTATTATATCCAGTTTGCTAAAAGAGTACTCAAATGTAAATATAGGATATTGCTATCTTTGTGAAGAGAAATACAGGACATTTCTAGGTACCAACATTTTTTTTTTTTTTTGCTTGGATATCTGAAGTTATATTCTCTTCTTTTCTTTTCTTTTTTTAATTAATACGAGACTTATGACTCTCAATGCAAATGAAAGCACTCTAAGGTGAGCTTGTGTGATAATATTAAATCTAGTACTAAACTAGATAAGATGAGATATCCATATAGCCTTTGGAAATTGGAACCAACTCATGAGTTCTGAAGAAGGTTCTAAAAAGCAGCAGAAAAAAAGTCCTGAACTCTCGGGTCGAGAAAGGCAACACAGCACTATACATTGCATGCAGTGCATATGAATAATCCCCAGGCATACTTTACTACTAATTTTTTCTATTCCAATCCTCTCCAACTTCTCTAACAAAGGTTCTAGTCCTCCCTCCATACAAGCCTTATATATTGATTTTAATTAGTATAACATTTAACCAATCCCCAGGTTATTCCATTTTATTGGACAGCGGAGTCGAGGTAAATGTAAAAAAGGGAGAGGGTTCGACTGCTTTGGATGTCTTAGGAGTCAATCAAGCACAAGACAAAACAGAAATTATGGAAATGCTATGCAACACTGGAGCGTCCAGTGGTTCTTCAGTTAGTAGTGTTGCAACTGCCATGGAAGATAATTGGACATCAAAAAACTTTATGAAGAAACATGTAGTAACATCTATAATTCGTTACAAGAGGGACATGACCACCGAATCGCGGAATTTGCTATTGCTAGTTGTGGTGCTGATTGCAGCAATCAATTACCAGACTGCAGTCAACCCTCCTAAAAGAAATAACGATAAGACGATATCTTGTAACTTGAATAGCCCAAAGAATTCTTTTTCAAGTGCAAACGCTGCCATTAGCTGTTCCATGACCACTAATGATACGACTAATTCCGTTAAATCATCTCTTATTGGTGTTTCAAAGGGAAATCATCATGTTCTGGTTATCCAATATATTAGCCCTACTTTAAGTTCATTACTAACTCTTTTAGTGCTACTCCCAAGTAAGTACATCGTCTCTGTTCTCTACGTTCCACTTTACTGCTTTGTATTCTGCTATGTGGCGACAATTAAAATCTCTGGTTCCTGGTTGTGGTTAATGATCACAAATTTCTTGCTCTTTATATTGGGTTTGACCCTCGGCTCTGTGAACAAAGTAAGTCGAAGAGACAAGTAACAGCAGACTTATAAACGAGGTTCTAGCAGCAGAAGAAGACAATGATCCTAGGAGAAATGATGATGATACGGTTAATAAAAGGGCTTGTTTTCATAAACGAACGCAGCAGAAAGCACATGATTTTTCGTGGGAGATTTACATAGTCATAGAGACAACCCGCCTAATATAGTCGTTGCTTATTAATACTTAACTTATTCTTAATCATTTAATTAATGTGAAATTTGAGGAAATTTTTTTTTTTTTATAAACATAATATGTTCATGTTGATATCAAATCATAATAGAGTTCTCAACTCTTATATATAGCTATCAATAACTTAGTCATCTTAATCAAAATACATATAGTTATATATTCTTTTTTTTTTTTTTAAATAGTACTGAAACATTATCTTGAAAATTCTATAACATGATACTATAGAAACTCTTACTTAAAATATTTATACAAAATATTACGGAAGCTTTTACTTGTAGTGATACCCATGAATCCTTAAATTCAGATCCGTATCGCCATCCGTTCTGCCTAGCTAAGATGCAGTCAATAGGTTTCTTACCTACAGTATGAACACACATAGTGAGTTTTACGCTCAGCAAGTACAACATTATCATGCAAAACATACTAAACAAAATCATAATTTATGAATATGTTGATTATGCTCAATTATGAATTTCATTATCTGCTGTAATCTTAACTTGTCTTGTATTACATGTCTGAAGGTCCTACTTAATGTGTCAGTATTGGGTGCACGCGAACAAACGGAAATCATAAAGTATAACATTATCCCGCAAAGCATACTAAACAAAATCATAATTCATGAATATGTTGATTATGCTCAAATATGAATTTCATTATCTGTTGTAATCTTAACTTGTCTTGTATTACATGTCTAAGGGTCCTACTTAATGTGTCAATATTGGGTGCGCACGACCAAACGGAAAGCTAGGAGCCGCGAGGTCCCAACTACACTATGGTCAAAACTTACTTACCATGAACCTCCCTGTAGGCGGAAGGGTGGTACGACACTTTTAACATGAACCTTCCTCTGGATGGAAGGGTAGTATTCTTAACTTAACTTAATTGTTTCTTATGTTATGAAAATTTTATCATAGTATGTTATTGAAACGTAATCTATCATTTTGAGCGTATAATATAATACTCATACCATTATGCCTGTAAAAACATTTGTATGAAAATGGTTTTTATTCATGCTCTAGGCGGGGTTGTACTTACCTGTTAGCTCAACACAGAAGACAAATTAAGTTGCACGTTTTTGGATCCTATGGATTCTACACCACTATTCCCGTTCCCTATCTCTTATTTATACTAATATGTTAGTTTCATAATACAAAACTGATTCTTAACTATTTTCTAACTACTTGACCATTCTCTAGAATTTCCTACAGAAAATTGAATAGAGTCTCTTTTCTTTTTTTTTTTTTGACTCCCTCAGTCAAAAACTGCTTAAAATTATTGTTTTGAGCTGCAGAAAAACGGGCAAAGTTTTCCCTATTTTTCCACATTTTCCCACAATTCAAAACTATTCAAAAAGTACCTTTAAGGAAAATTTTCAATTCCCGGAACAATATATAGCAACTCACATATCCATTTCACTTCAATATTTCATATCTCAACATAATATGCATAAAAGAACTTTTATATTTGTTTTGAAACTGATTTCAATCAATACTTTAAATTTTCAAACTTAATATACATGAAGAAGACTTTTTTTTTAAGCTTATTTCTTATAACATTGTAATACTGAAACTTATTTTTAACTTGAACTTCAATGACTAACCACCTTTTTTTTTTCCCTAAAATATAGAACAACCACAACTTATTTGAAAAAAGGTCATATACTTGCATAATGTATAACTTATTTCATCTTAGAAGTCTACTCTAGAAACATTTTTAGATAAAATGACCTTCACAAAACTTTTAGATTTTTAAGAGATCTAAAACTTTCGTGTTTTGACTAGAAACTAAATCAGTCTCTAAGACTCTAGTTTGAACTGAAATCAATGGCTGAACAGGTTTACTCTAAATTCTGTCCAGTTTTGGAAAATGCCTTGAAAGTAGGTCTTAAGCTATGAATTTGAGAATCGCTATTTGAGTGAAACTTGTTCCTAACATTTAGATCTAAAACTTTTTAGTTGATCATAAGACCTAAAAACATCATCTAGGTGGTTATTTGAGCTTCACCGTTACTGAACAAATGTTGGACGGATTTTAAAATGGGTTGTCACTCAAGCTTGAATAGCTCAAAAGTGATTTTTGTGCATGAACATAATAAAAAATCATTAGAAACATAATTATCCTTTATATTTAAAGTTATTAAACATAATCATATAGTCTTATACAATCCCAAAAAAATGAAAAAAATCAAATTTCTTTACAAGGTTCTAAATGTAAAGTTATAGCTTGAAAATCAATGAAAATTGTTCTAGTGTCTTACTTTAAATCTCATTAGCACATACATATAAAACATCTTAGAATCTCAAAATACAAAATATCAAATTGTAGACTTCTCTTTGTCATTTTACCAAACACTTGGTATGCAAAAATAATAATAAACACCAAAACCTTTTAAACTTACGATCTCAAACCTTATCTAAATTAACCATGTACAATTAATCTCAAACTTAACAATTATTCAATCCTCTAAACAGCTAACAACTAATCAAAACTCAAACTTAACAAACTAATTTAACTAACTAATTAAACTCAAAAGCAATTTAAATCAAAGTGATTTCTCGCCTTATTTCAACGTGAAATCCAAGAGAGGGAGAAATGTTTTTCAATTGAGTATTTTGTTAAGTTTGAATACGTTTTGAGTGAAGGGAAGAGAACAAAATGGAGGGTAAGATTTGTGATTTTCGTGGGCAGGCTGCTCAGAGAAAAGGAATGAGAAAGAAAATGATGGGGAGACTGAAGAACTTACCAAGCTTGTGGGTATTCATACTCGATTTTTCCCTAACTCCATTAAATGCAACGTGCAACTTCACAGAGAGGGTGAGGTTTGATCTGCCATTCCCTCCTCTGCCTTACTGAACACCATACCTCCCCATACTTTTTTGAAAAAAAATTTCAAAACTGAACTGGACTTGTACTAAGGTGTGAAAATATATATATATTTTTTTCTGCTTCAATGCATAAGCATTTGGTGAGATTTCCTCACCAAACGCGCGCGCACACACACACACACAGAGAAAGAGAGGACGACAATCTATGAATCACAGGGGAAGGGCTTGCGTGAGTTAATTTGTGCTATACCCCCTTAATATTGCCGTTTTTGGTGTTGCTGCACCCTTAAAAATGTTGTCGTTTGCTTGTTGTTATTTGCTGCTTCTCTCTCTCTCTCTCTTTTTTTTTTCCTTGCTGTCGTTTTTGTTGTTATTATTATTCTCCTGGTGGTTGCCGTTTTTCTTGTTTCTTTGCTGCTTCTTCTTCTTTTTTTTTTTTTTGTCGTTCATTCGTGAAGTTTCCTCGCCCATGTTGTTGTTTATATATATATATATATATATAAGTCTCCTCTTATAGTTGTCGTTTTTGCATCTTGTGTTGTGTTCTTGTTGTCGTGTCTTTTTTTTTATAATATATATAATAACATATATAGGTGTATATATATATATATAAACTATTATGTATATACACATATATATAAACATTTTCATTCTTTTTTCATTTTTTTTCATTTTTTTTAAAATAATGGTTTATAGACATATTCATATATATATATACATAAACTATTATTGTTATATATAGTATTTTTATCCTTAATAATTAGTGGGATTTGATCATGAAAATCACTATAATTACGAAAATCTCATTCTAAACTTTATAGTTGAGTTCTAATGTAGTCTAAATTTGTGAGTTAAGTTTGAAATTTCATCAAACTAACTGTTTTAAAACTAATATTGATTTCTAAATCAACATGGTGAAATTCAGTATATATAAAATATATATATTTTTTAATACTGTTTCATATCAAAATACAACATAACATATTCTAATTTTAAAGTCTCCTTAATCTACAAAGATTAAGTCCTAATTTTTTTTTTTTTTTGGTCGTTACAGTCATGGACAGCTTATGGCTGAATGTTTGTATATTTGAATAGCGGTTTCTTTTTTTGGTTGCTTGATGTTAGTGTACCAAGTCTGACTAGTACAATTAAAAGAATGCTTTTTGCTTGTACATCTATTCTTTTCTGTATGCTCAAATTTTGTTAACTTAATCATTTTTTATAATGAAATATGTTGTTTATATTTGTTCGTAACGCTTGAGTGAAAAGTTTACTCCTTGTTCCTGCCCAATTATTGTTGTTGTTGTTGTTGTTGTAAAAGGAAGAGATAGTAATTATCATTAATTAATTAAGGTCAACTTGCACATCCCACTAAATTGACACTCAAATATATAAGTAACTATTTTATACCAAGTCCTCCCCTCTAAAATTGTAACAACCGGGAAAATTCACATTTTTTCAGAAAATAATTACACAATGAATTTAAACGTTAAAATGTGAAATTAAGTGATTTAATATTGTTTAGAATTAAATAAAGTGTTCTAACAATATTAAAGGATGAAAAATGAGTAATAGTGATATTATGTGTGTGCACGCGTGTGCCACTCACAGTATCAAGAAGTAGGTCAAGATGATATTTTCTTGACATAAAACTGATAAATTTGGGTTCAGCACTCCGAAATTAGTGAGGATAGCCTATCAGCACGCTCAAATTTGATAATTGAGCACAAGGGTAATTTTTGACCGAAAATTCACAGTATCGGAAATTGGTCAAAATGACCTCAGATGAAAATAAAACTGATATATTTGGATTCAGGACGCCGAAATTAGTCAAGATAGCCCGTGTTGAAATTTTGGGCGAAAAAGTATATAAAGAGCGAGAAAAAGTGGAATTGCCTCATTTGCCCGTGTGTAGTCTCTCTCATCACTTCTCTTTCTCTCTCTACCCCCATTGATGAATAGTAACCGACCACCGGAAACGGTGTCCGTTTTCGACACCGCCGGCACCGTTGGAAAGCTCTCGCCGAGCTGAGTTCAACGGTGTGCCGAGTCGACGGAACCGACGCCGGAGGAGAGCGCACGCGCCGCCCGAAGCCGCCGGTCACCGGAAATTTCGATCGCCGATATCTTCGCCGTCCGACGTCCGATCAAGCTGAAACCGGTCTCAAAAGACTCGTGGTGAAGAGTACTACAAAACCCAGGTGGTGGATCGCGTCAACACCGGCGGAATCGCGCCGCCCGAGCTTCGGAAAATCCGGCGAAACGCCGCCGTGGAGCCGCCGTCGAAACTGCCGATTCCGGCCGAGTTGAAGCACGCCGTCTGTACAGAAATGGTCGCCGTGAAGAGGGGAGCAAAAGCCCTCAATCAATTTCGGGGAAAAAGTCCGGCACGGCGGAGTTCCACCGTCGCCGCCGTGACCGTGACTTTCGGGGTGATTTTCCGACGATTGGGGCCTCCAAATGTGAAATTGAGGCTACCAATGAGTTCCTCACGTCGAGATCTTCAAGATGGGCTACTCATTTTCCACCGTCGCCGCCGGTCAACGCCGGTCAACGGCCGGTCAACGGCGGTCAACGCCGGTCAACGGCGACGTTGACCGAAAATGCAAGTTTGGCCCGTTGGCCTATTTTCGACGTTCCGGACGCATCCGCGGAGTCGGAATTGCAAGACGAGACCTCAAAGATGAAGAACGAGGAATTAGGGTTTATGCCGTCGAGACCGGACTGCAATTCGGTATAAATCCCGATCCCTTTACGTTCCTCAATTTAATTGTTTGGGACTGTTATGTGATTTTATAATTATTGGTATGAAAAATGTGGAAAAGAATGTATGTAAAAAGAAGAAAATGACTGTAATGGAGAAAAAGAAAAATATGTGATAATGTAACGATTTTACGTAAACTGTATGAGTTTTACGTAAAATCTAGGCCTCTGGTATAGTACGTGATAGAATTAGATCAGGATAGATGGTTTTCAGGCGTTTCCTAAACGCTGGAACCTCAAAAATTAAGGGGAAACTCTGCCGAAATTTCAAAAAAAATGACACCAGGGGTAATATGGGAAACGAGGGGTAAAAATATGATCGGGAAGGGAACCCGAGCCCCCTCGAGGAATTAGGGCAAGGAAAAAGGAATGGGTAAGTTACAATTAGTAAACCGACCCTTCGAAACCCTAGAACGCAAGAAAAATATGAAACCGATTCTTAGGTCGGAATAGTACTTCCCGAGGGCCGGGAATGTGAAAATTGGTAAAATGATAAGAATTGATCCGGAAAAGGGCCGATATGATTTAAAACGTTAATTTGATGATTTTGGGTTTAGAAAATCCAGCCTAAGTATGAAAATGAAAATGTTATGATTAAACGACCCATTAGCGGCAAAATAGTCATTTTGCCCGAAGATTCTCAAATTATGGGAAAAGAGCCACAATGACCCTGAAATAGGTTAATGAAGTTTGTAAAAGCCAAAATTGAGGTTTAAGTTATGAAAAATCATGTCAAGGACAAAATTGTAATTTTGTCAAAAGTTAGGGGTAAAATCGTAATTTTTCAAAAGTTGGAGAAAAAATTCGAAAATGGCCATTAAGGTTTAAAAAGCTGTCCTAAGGCTATAATTAAGGGTTATAAGATTAGAATCAAGCTTTTTTTATAAAATAAAAGCTATAGATGAAAATGTGATTAACGGACAAAATTTGTCTGTAGGAACCCGATTCAGAAGCGACAAAGGACGTCTATGGATTCCAAGAAAAGGATAAGCACGCTATGAGTAAGTTCAGACATTTACCCGTCTGCAACTATGAACAAGCTTATCGTGTTTGTATGTTTGTATGCAAATGCCATGATGTGATTTATGATGATGCTATAGTAAATGCTATAGCAATGCTATGATGATGTTAAGAGATATGTTTTAATAATTAATTTATAAAAATATATATATATAAATATATGTATATATTGAATTATGAAGGAAAGGTATCATAAAAACTTTATGAGAGTAACGATGTGATAAAGAGGGATAGAAGAATGGAAAGAGTAAGAATGAAAATATTATGATAGAGTGCATAAGAAAGAGATGTGATATGAAAGGAATTAAGAAAGGGATGTTTTATGAAAAGTTTTATGAAAGTTAGGTTATGATTGATAGACCAATGATGATCGGGGATGAAAGAAATTAAGAAAAAGGTATGTTGTATGATAACGAAAGGATAGATATTTTATGGAAAAATGATATGAAAGCAAAGAGTTAGACAAGAAAGAAAAACAATGATAGGTTATGATAAAAGGTATGATGAAAGGATTAGAACATAACGATAAGATGTGATTGATAGAGTAGAACAATAGGCTATGATCGATAGGCTATGATCGATAGATTATGATTGATAGGCTATGATCGATAGGCTATGATTGATGGAATGATGCAAATGATAAGACGAACAAAGAATAATTGTCTACACGTAACAAAACATGTTTTTGTTTGTTATGACGTGATGTGATTGATGTGATGTGATGTTATATAAGTAATATGTGCTATATGTGCTATGTTTTGAAAGAAAAAGATGTTCAACGAAAAATCAATATAAGAAAAATAAAAGCTTGCAAGATAATAAGACTGAAAACTTAAGTTGTTGGCGTACCGGTCTCCCTACAAGGTCGAGACTTCCGGTCTATATCCTCCGCGTAGATGTGGCGCTACCCCGAAGGTGCGGTAGATTATAGGATGGACCAACCCCGAAGGTGCGGTTTTTATGTGACTGTGAGGTAGGTTGGTGGGTCGCTCCCCCTCCTCCCACTGTCCGCGCGCAACTAGGTACGTCCAACAACGGGCCCAACCAATGGAAAGTGGAAAGAAAACAAACGAAAGAAGAGTGAAAAGAAAAGAAAAGAAAGGAAAAGAAAGGAAAAGAAAAGAAAAGAAAAGAAAGGAAAAGAGAAGAAAAGAAAAGAAAAGAAAAGAGCGTGAAAAGAAAAGAAAAGAGAGTGCGTGAAAAGAAAAGAAAAGAAAAGAGCTTGAAAAGAAAAGAAAAGAAAAGAGAGTGCGTGAAAAAAAAAAAAAAAAAAAAAAAAAAAAAAAAAAAAAAAAAAAAGAAAAAGAGAGTGGAAAAAAAAAAATGAAATGATACGAAAAGAAAAGAAAAGAAACGAACGATATGAAAGAACAACACAATGAAATCAATGAAAAAAATAATAATAAAACGAAATTAAAAGAACATGATAGAATTATATATGTGATGTGATGTGTTTGATGTATATGTATGGAATGACACGTTTTTACGTGATGTTGTGCTAGTGTATATGTTACTAGTTTTAAGATATGAAACGTTAGGAGATGATGATGAAGCGATAGAAAAGTTATAAAGGTTTAGAACAGAAAGTTAAGAAATGATAGGAATGAAAAGCAAAGAAATGAAAAGATTGGATTAGAATGATAAGAGATGATCGATAGAATGATAAGAACGATGAACGAAGAGATAAACGAGCATGATGAAGCTCATATTTTATGTTATGTTTTGAGGATATGTATAAATGATGTATATGGTGTGTATATACGTGATGACATATATTCTAGTAATAATATATATTACTAGTATTTATAAGTTAATGAATGTATGTTTGAACTTACTGAGCATCTAGCTCATTAGTTGTTTATATGTTGCAGGTAAGCAACGTGTTTATTTAAAGTAATATGATGGACAACGGACGGATCTGCACGTGCCAAGGGACTGGGCGAGGGTATGGTACTACCATGAGTCTTTCGCTGAGCGTTCAAAAAGGCAGATGAAAGAAAGAAAGTTATGATATATGTGTTATAAGAGTATGATAGAGATAGGTATAGTATGTAAGTAAAAAAAAAAAAAAAAAAAATTTTGCTATAGAAATTGCTTCCGCTATAAGATGAGAACGTTAAGAATGGAAAGTTAAGTTAAGTAAGAGGATGACGACCCACGAGGTTGCCAGCCATCGCGGTCGCCGTCAGAGCTTGACTGGTTGGTATGGTAACGGTTGGGGTGGTTGCCACAAAAATTAATATATTGAACGGAGAACCACCAAAAAAAATTTCAAAGAAGCAATCAAAAGGCTAATTAAGAAAACCTAAGAAAAACAACTCAAAACATCTTAACAATATGTAATTGAAATAAAATAATTGGAACATTATAAGAGTTCTTATGCCATAGTAAATTTGTAAGTTAGGATTTTGTTATTCCTAAATTGTTAAATTTTGCTATATTAATTTTGTTAGTAATTGTGATCGACGAATGCTAATGAGTTGGGGGATCGGAGGTGGTGGCTTCATAGCAGGTAACAATACAAATTCCTCTTAAATCTTTGTTCAAACATTTAGTAAATAAAGGCATCAATGAGAGGCATTCTCAAAAAATAAAAAAAAATAAAAAATAGAAGACAAGAAAAAACATAAAAACAATGCGTTTCCATATTCTAGATTCATTTTCATTTTTTTAAACAGGTATCTTCATATCTAAAACAGCAATATTCAAAAGGATACCTAAGTAGTATGCAAATCACTATAGAATTTCTGTTGTTTTGCTTGCCATTTGCCATGTCTCTGCTCTTTTATATTTATGTTCAAAGATTTGCACCCATGACCCAAGGTATACTGCTTGCAAATTATAATACCATGACACATTCTTTTGATAATATCTTAAAAGCATAGCTGGTTTAATACTTGTTGTATAAATATAAAAAAAAATTGAGGAGCCAAAAACTCCAACAAAGGAATTATGTTAACATCTTTCATTCTTATATTATCAACAGATCTTAACATGTTCCTCCTCCAACAGTAAATTGATCATCTTTGCACTTCTAGTTATTTGCCATTGTTTATCTTAGTGAACTTTATTCTTTTTTTTTTAGGGAATCAGTAAACTTTATTCTTAATACCTATTTTGTTATACTTATGGGGATTTTGTTTTAGGCTATATTGCTCCATTTGGTTTCCGAGCTTTCTTCTAATTATAAAGCAATTTGGACACCTCTTTCTCTCTCTCTTTTTTTTTTTTAATTAAAAGCTCCATGGACTCTTATAAAGGGAGCAAAAGGAAATATCAAATTAGCTTTATCAATCTTTTAAAAGGGATTTATTGGGATTTTAGTCCTATTTTTTTTTGTTGGTATTTATTATAAGATTATTTAACTTTGTGATTATCACAGGATTTTAGCTTTGACTAATAGTTTGTTTGGCAGAGGTGTCCAAAATCGAAAATGAGTTGAATTTAGGCCAAAATTTTGTTTGGTTAAAACCAGATCCTTTTATAGTTTTGTGTCCTCATATTAAAAAAATTTTTGAGAAAAGGATATTTTTTCTAGAAATAGAAATTTTTTTTCAATCCAAACAACTTTTCACCTCTGGATAAGAAAAACTTTCTTGTCTCAAATAAAATCTTTTTTTTTTAAATGGACACTTTATCCAAACAGTCCTAAATTTGAATTATAATGACTTTTATATACTAATTTAAATTAGAGTCTCATCAACCTTTATTCAATTAATATTGAGTTTCTACACGTTAAAACTCATATCTAATAAATATCTTTAGTTACCAATTTATAGATCATTTATTGAACCTGTTAAATTAGATAGCCTATGATATAAATAGCATATCTGATATAATTGTTATCAGCTGAATATGCGAATAGTAAAATTCTAGGATGCATCAAACTGAGGGTTTTTTTTTCCCCCTTTAAATAAAAGACGAGTACAAGGAACATAGCTATTCGCCTATTCCAACCAAGTAGAATTCCACTAAAATTTCCATCCCACACTACCATCAGGATAACTTTGCCCATCCACTAAAAAAAAAACTGTATGGTAACATGCAACGGGGGGGGTGGTGGGGGGTAGGGGTGGGGTTGGCTGGAGGGAAGTGTGGCAAGATGGTTCATGGAAAAAAAAAAAAAGTGTCTAATTGGGTAATTTTATTCTTTAGAATATATGTCAGAATATATTAAAAATTCATTAAATTTTTATCCTGGAGTGGTCAATATTTGATTTTGATTATATACTGACAAAAATAGCCTAAAGAGCAAAAGAAAAGGGAAAAAAAAAAAAATCTTCCTAAAAAAAAGAAGAGGGAAACTCTTTCTTTGCGTTGATTTTTTCCTTTTTTTGCTTCTTTTCACTTCATTTCTTCGCTTCTTTGAGGTTGTTTTTGACTTTTCGTCATTGTCCGATCAAAACAATTGTTGACCTTTTCATGGTGTTAATTTGACACATCTGTCTCGGTAGTATTCCAGAAAATGAAGAGTATAAATTTTGAATAAACCTTATTTACCGGATATATAAATAAGAAAGACTGTGACAGAGCGGTCTTGAAAGATTTTATTATAAATTATGGTATGATTTATTTTTTAATTATTAAAATGTAATTTAATGATTAAAATTTATCTGATAATTATAATGTATCTAAACTCATAACAGATACTAAAAAATTAAAAAAAAAAAAAAAAACTAATTTTCCAACCCCCACCTCCGGTGACCATTAAAGATAATGATAAGAAGATTTCTTGTAACCTGAACATCCCAAATAATTCTTTAAGTGCAAGCAGTACCATTAGCTGCTCCATGAACTCGAATGATCCTACTCCCATTTCTTCTTTCATTGGTGATCATTCAGATCTTACAACCATAAATATTAGTTAGGATAGAGTTCTTACGCAAAGAATTACTTGAAGCCTACTTGAAAGAACATACAGAAGATGCGCAAATTTAAAAATAAATAAATAAATAGAAGGAAACACCGAAATTAGAAAAAGGAGGTGAATGGTCGTTTTACGCCACATCTATAAATAAGCAGTCAAACTTTTTTTTTTAAAGGTAAATGGCCTTTTTTTTTTTTTGCTGGGTTTTATGATGATTTATCAATTATATATCAATAGTCTATTAATTTATTATTTTTATTGCTGTAGTATCATAAAACTCCATTAACTTATGTATAACATCCATAAATGAGCTTGGGTAATGCACATATAAACATCGATGAATAAGTGATGTGCACAAAGTTCAATTTCTAACACACACACACACACGCACGCACATATATATATATATATATAGAGACAGAGAGAAGACGAGATTTGGATAAAGCACACAACATTCGGTGTGGAATTGGACTAGGCACTATAGATGGAACAGTTTCTATCTTTTTTCCTTGGAAAAACTTACTGCAAATACTTTTTTTTTTTTTTTAAATACCTTATCAAGTGGTATTGCTCTTATGGTCATTAGATTAACTTTTCAATAGGTATCTATGACAATCAGTAGTTTTGCGTCAAGTACTATAAATTTTTAATGTAAACAAACTTACAGATTAAGCTACTAAAAATTCAATCTTATGTTTACAACAACAGAATCTACTATTTAGACAAAAGTATAGTTCCTATGATGATATTAGAATTATTATGGGGACACTTTTCTGCTAACTATTTGGCCAATGTAGACACGGTAACTTGTAGAAAAGTTTTTAACATTATTTGTGAATGTCACAATAGTGAACCTTTCAGTACTCAAAGTCCCCACACGTTTTTCTGTTTTTATAGAGACTAAAAAGCTGGGTTGACCTGAGCTTGACTTCTGTTCAGGTTTTTTTTTCAGAGTCTAGATGAAAGTTTCCTTCTGGACTAAGGAAATGAAGGGCCAACAGTGACCTATAATGCTTGCTTCTCGCAGGCTTTTTGTCTATAAAAACCAAAGATTTTCATGTGTTCAATCATTAGTATTTAGCAACAACATTTTTTTACCTGATATTTGTGAGTACACCTTTCAAAATGGAGCAGAGGTTGGAAGACGCTGCCCGAGCAGGGGATATCGACTCCTTGTATTCATTGATGAATGAAGATGAATATCTTTTGGATTGCGTTGAGAAGGTACCTTTTAAAGAGAATCCTCTCCACATAGCTGCATCTGCAGGGCAAGTCCATTTTGCCATGGAGATCATGAGGCTAAAGCCGTCTTTTGCTAGAAAGTTGAATAAAAACGGGTATAGCCCTGTCCATCTGGCTATGCAAAATGAGCAAACAAAGTTGGTGCTTCGTTTCCTAGATGTCGACAGAGAACTTGTTCGTGTCCAAGGAAGAGAGGGTAAAACTCCTTTGCATTTTGCAGTTGAGTGTGGTATGATTGATCTTCTGTCCGAGTTTCTATCGGTTTGCCCCAAATCCATTCAGGATTTGACGATTCGGAAAGAAAGCGCCCTGCATGTTGCTGTTAAAAGTGGTAAGTTGGAAGCATTGAAAGTGATCTTGGAATGGCTTGAGCATGTTGGGATGGACGGGCCTATCCTCAAGTGGTATGACGATGAAGGAAACACCATCTTGCATGTTGCAACATCCAGGAAACAAATTGAGGTAATGCTTATTCTTAAATGCCATGTTTGCTAATTGCTATAGATACAATAACTGGTTACCGTTTTCGTTATTAGAAACTAGTGAAAATAGTATTTAATGGAGTTGATAGAAATCAGCTACCATTGTTCAAGTACTGTTGCCTTGATGTTGTTAACATGAGATGACCAGTTTGTTATGGAGTTTCTGACTTACTCTTAGGAGAGCAAGGAAAGGATTGATAATTCTACGGCAGGGGATGAAAAAATAATGTAGACTTTTTGAGATATGCTGGTATATTTACATTTTTCTTAAGAAGTTTTTCAAAATTAACAAAATGACCTTTTTTGAAAAATGTCAGTGAGTCAAATCATTGATTGATCTTGGCTACTTGGTAATTGACTAATGTTAACATGTATTTTTCACCGTAATCAGTCAATCCACGATTGATTAACGACCATTTTTTTAAACAAAAAAATTTGGCAATTTATTTAAATAAGTGTTTAAAACCTGCTTACTTACCTATTTTTTTCCGGACTTCTTTGTTTTAAACCATCAAAGCTTTATCAGCTGATTCTGTTTGCTTGAAATACTTTTTTTTCTTAATATTGATGTGACTTTAACTTAATCTAAATGTTCGTAAACATGTACATAGGTAGGAAAACTCAACCATATAAAGCTCCGGAAAATGTATACATATTTATTTTGTTGTAAAATTACTAAAGGATAGCGGTCTAGGCATCACAAATCCCTTAAGGTAGGTCGTACAATGTTTTGGATCGATTTTTAGATCATACCATTTTGATTGTGTGCAGGTGGTGAATTTGTTAATAGCTTACCGAATTGATGTAAACGCTATCAACATGGCAGGTATGACAGCCTTGAACATCTCGAAGCAACCAAACGAATTGGGAAATCCAGAAATCAGAGACCTCCTAATTCAAGCTGGTGCGCTAGAAGCTGCTTCACTTCCAAGAGTTAACTGTTCCCTACATTATCTAAGGTATGAATAAATAGTTGCCGCTAAAAAGGACTAAAACTACTGTTGAATTCCTTTAAATTTCTTCATAAACAAATTCTGGACACATGATCACACTAAAATTTTAAGTAGACCTTTTGATCTAAGAGAGATAATGTATGTCCTCTAACTTACTAGCCTTAAAACAGAGGTTAGAGGTTCCGATTTAACACATACTTTCCTCTATGATTCCACTGTCTCAGTTCTTAATGTTTTAAGGTGATTTCTATGGTATTATGATCAACAGAAGGGATGAAATGTGGAAAGATGAGGCTGTGAAACAAGCGGCTATGAAGTATGCGGCTGAAGCAGGAGACACCAGTATGCTCTATTCTTTAATTGGGAAAGATCCTTATATCCTCGAATGCTTTGACGACATACCGTGTGTGGAGACTCCTTTGCATATAGCAGCTCGTCTAGGACATTTGGACTTTGCCATGGAAATCATGAGATGGAAACCATCATTTACTAAGATGCGAAACCAACAAGGGCTATGTCCCATTCACCTTGCTACAATAAAGGGACAAGTCGAAACATTGAAACAATTCCTGAACTTCGATGAAGGCCTTGTCCAGTTTCAAGGGAGAGGGGGTAAAACCAGCTTGCATTATGCAGCTGAAAACGGAGACATCCTTCTTTTGGATACTCTAATGTCAGCTTCTCCACTATCGATATTAGATGTGACGGATCAAGGCGAAACCGCTCTTCATGTTGCTATAAAAAATTCCAATTTGACAGCTTTTTGTTTCCTATTAAGTGTACTTCGAACTGCATATCATGAAGGTTCTACAAAGCAGGAAAAAAAAGCTCTAAACTTTCGGGACAGGAACGGCAACACGGTGCTACACCTTGTAGTACAGATGAATAATCCCCAGGCATGCTTTCTTCGCTCAATTCCCAACCTTTATTGCTTTCGTTTCCAATCGCAACTTTGTTTATTCCTTAACTGCCATAAGAAACTCAGAACCCAAAAATTGATTAATTATTTGAAAAGCAGACTTACCTAATCCTAAGGAATTGAAATGAGATAGGTTATGAGTTTGGAAAAGTAAAGGATTAATTATGCATTTTGTCGATTTATTTTCCAATGTTTACCTACCGAGCTATTATTTCTGGAATGAAAACAGAGATATAATCTGATTTCCTTTAGGAAATGTTTGGTAGGAAGGTGAGAAAATAAGAAACATCACCTACGTGAGGGAAATAGAAAGGGAGGCCCTTTCTCTTGTAATGTAATCTTTCGAATAATCTCTCTAAGAGAGATCCAAATTAGAATATTTTAAAGGATTTGGAGTCTCTTTCCTTTTCCCTTCCTTTTTCTTTTCTCTCCTATCAAACAACCATATATAGAACATAACACTGCACTAAGCTATATGGACTTCTCTGATAAAATAAAACTCTCCAATCTAGATTTTATTTTATTTTTGTTTATTTGTTAGTTTTGTTTTAAGGAATCTCAAAACATGAATAGGTTACAACATGACACGTATTTTTTCTACTAATTTTTTTTTCTTTATAGATATTTAATAGTAGGAAAGCTCTATTTTAATATTGGTTTTACAAGTTAAATCTCACATATCCATCTTATTGTTTTATGTTATGATAGTGAAAAATAACAATGAGAATATCTAATAATATTGAAAAATATATATTCTCAAGTGTCGTGGAGTGGATAAATCAATTTAAAAATAAAAAAAATTCTATAGATTGAAGTTCTATCATGGTATATTAACTAATTTTTCGTTTGATCAAACAAACTGTTGATATCATCAAAAATAGAACATTAAAATAAATTTAAAAAAAGGGTGGGTGGGAAAAGCAATTTAAAATGATGGAGTACTTATTATTATTATTATTATTTTATGAGTAGTTTAGGCAATTTTTGAATTGAAAGGAGTGGATATTAAGTAAATTTAGTCATTTTGAATTCAAGAGGGGGTGTAAAGAGTTAAAAGGGACGTGTCAATAAAATTATACTTGTCTAATTAATAAATACATGATTGAATGAAAAACGAAAATACTCTTTCCTTTCTCGTTCTCTTTCATGTGAAGTTAGCCCACCCAAAAATAATACTTGTTGATGATAGATATAGGTCCCCTGATTAATTCTATACAATAATTTTAATTAGTGCAACATATAACCAATCCCCAGGTTGTTCAACTCCTATTGGACAGCGGAGTCAAGGTAAATGTAAAAAACGGAGAGGGTTCGACTGCTTTGGATGTCTTAGGAGTCAATCAAACGCAAGGCAATACAGAAATTATGGAAATGCTACGCAAAGCTGGAGCGTCCAGTGGTTCGCCAGTTAGCACTGTTGCAACCCCCGTGGAAGATAATTGGACATCAAAAATCTCCAAGAAGGAACGTGTAGTAACACGTATGATGCGGTACAAGAAGGATATGTCGATCCATTCGCAGAATTTGCTATTGATAGTAGCTGTGCTGATGGCAACAGTCGCTTACCAGGCTGCAGTCAACCCTCCTAAAAGAGATAATGATAAGAAGATTTCTTGTAACATGAACATCTCAAATAATTCTTCAAGTGCAAACACTACCATTAGCTGTTCCATGAAGTCTAATGATCCTACTCCCATTTCTTCTTTCATTGGTGATCCGTCAGTAGAAATCATCCTATTCTGGTTAACCAATATTTTTGCCCTTTTGGGTTCATTACTTACAATTTTAATGCTACTCCCAGGTAAGTACATCGTCTCTATTCTCCACTTTCCAATTCATTTCTTTGTATTCTGCTATGTGGCGACAACTGGAATCTCTGGTTCATGGTTTTGGTTTTTGGTTACAAATTTGTTGCTCGTTATATCAAGTTTTATCCTCAGTTCTGTGAGCACAATAAGCCGAAGAATTAAACAAAGGAGACTTATAGACTAGGCTCTAGCAGCAGAAGAAGAGAATGAACCAGGTGAAATGATGATGATACAGTTAATAAATGGGCCTGTTTTATAAACGAAATACGGCACAGAACACGTGGTTTTTCCTGGGAGATTTGCATGGTCATGGACGGCTTATGGCTGGATGTTTGTATGTTTGGATAGTGGTTTTGTTTTGTTTTGGATTTTTTTTTTTTTGTGGGGTTGCTTGATATTCGTGTACTAAGTGTGACTAGTACGATTGAAATAATGCTTTTTGCTTGTACATTTCTGCATCTCTCTATGCTCAAAATTCTGTAAACTTTTAGTTACTTTCTTTTTCTGAATGAAATATGTTTTTATATTTGGCTCGTAATATTTGAGTGAAAGTTTACTCCTTGTAGTTGTTGCTGTTGTTGTAATTACTGTTAAAAAAAATAAAGATAGTAAATATCATTAATTAATTAAGGGCGACGTGCACATCTTAGTGTTGCCGGCACCCATATGTAAGGAGCTATCTTACACTTAGTCCTCCACTCTAATATTTAATATATTGAACGGAAAACCACCCAAAAAAAAAAAAAGTACAGTTCACAATTAAGAAAACCTAAGAAAAGCAACTCAAACATCTTAATAATATGTAATTTCTGGCTCTGTCATTGTTTTTGATGTGACTACACATAGACTCAGTAATATTGAGGACAAGTATAGGTTGCTTTACATGTCGTTTTCCTTGTCCACATCAGTAATAATATAAATGTGTGGCCGAGAAAATTCCGTAGCTTAGTGGAAGTATCATTGAAGCTGTGTAAAGTTTTTGTCCATTATGTGATGGAGCACCCTACCGGTTCTTTTACACTCCATTTGATTGGAAGGAAAGAAAATAAAAAGTGACAAAATTTATAAAAAATGGAAATTAATTAAAACGATAGAAAATAAATGAGTTTTTTCTATGTTATTTGATAGACAGGAAGAAAAGAAAATGAAACATGTATAATTACTATTTTATCTATATATTTTTATTGTTTCACTTAAAAAAAAATAAAGATAAAAAAAGTAATATAAATATATTTGGGTGGATTTTGATTTTCCCCTCACTTTTGAGACTAACTATGTAAGAAGAAGAAGAAGAAGAAGAAGAAGAGAGAGAACCTTCCAATCGAATATTTGCATATGCATATAACTTCTTTTTTAAATAATAATAATAATAAAGCAAGGTAGTTCAACATATATTAATAAGGGATTTTATCGAAAGAGTTTATTGATTAGTTACAAGATCATGAGTACTTGTAATCGTTTTACAATTAGTGAAAAGTTTACCGTCTGAATATGACCTCAAGGAGGAAGTAAGTTTTGTAAAAATTATATGTATTCTTTAGTTACATGCTTTCAATAATTAATTAGATTAATTAATTAAACTTGATAATTAAGCTAAAATCACATCTTACAATCACAAATATTAGTTAAGATACAGTCCTTATGCTTTGTAAAGAATTACTTGAAGCCTACTTGAAAGAACATACCGAACATGCGTAAATTAAAAATGATTGAATAAATAAATAGAAAAAAACACCGAAATTAGAAAAAGGAGGTGAATGGTCGTTTTATGCCACATCTATAAATAAGCAGTACAACTTTTTTTAAAAGTAAATGGCCTTTTTTTGCTGGGTTTTATGATAATTTATCAATTATTAATTTATTTTTTTATTACTGTAGAATCATAACAATCCATTAACTTATGTATGTAAGATATATTCAACTCTAACATCCATAAATGAGCTTGAGTAATGCACATATAAACGTCGATAACTAACTGGTAAGTTATCGAGCTCAATTAATATCTTATATAAAGACAATATACATATTAGTTTTTTTTTTTTTTTTTTACACAAATAGAGGGCACCGCTATTAGGACTAATCACGAGAGAAGTTTGAAAAAGAAACGTATAAAGGGTTTTATCTCCCGTTCGATCAATGATAATATTACATTCCAATACATGTAATTTTTACTCAAATACAAAAATATTTAATTAAAATATCAATCACATCATATTTTAAATCCAATATAATTATTATATATTATTTCACTTTTTGTATTACTTTTCCTAATCACATCATATATTCTCTTTCTTTCTATTTTTACTCGTCACATCACACATTCATTATTAAAATAAAATTAAAATATTTTTTATCCAAGCACATATTATATTTAAATACAATATAAAAAATTTTTCTCTAAATATATTACATTCAAACATAATATAAATATAATATAATTACTAAACAGAGCCTTGGTACATATGAGTTTCTCTTATAAATTACTTGATCGTCATAATATATTTCTTCAACGACTGAAAGGACTTAGTAGATGTTTGGTGAAAGCTTTTTTTTAACATTGCATTTAAATGTAATGCAATTTTCCCTCAAATACAAAAGTATTTCATTCAAATACCAATCACATCACATTTTAAATCTAACACAATCACTATTTTTATTTCACTTTTTCTATTACTTTTATTAATTACATCATATATTCCCTCTTCCTCCTTTTTTTCTCTCTACTTTTACCCATCACATCACATATTTATTATTAAAATACAATTTAAATACTTTTTCCCCAAACACACATTGCATTCAAATGCAATGCTAATACTTTTTCTCCAAATATAAATTGCATTCAATGCATTGCATTAAAACGTAATGCAAATGCAATGCGTTCTCGAAACGAACCCTTAATCTTATATTAAGTGGAACCTATATGAACTTTACCCGTTCATGATCAACGATTGAGATGCCTTAAGCCCAGTGAGGGCAGCCAGCCCTTGGCCCATAGGCTCATTTTAACTTCGGCCCTAAATTGCAAAAGTTTGGAAAATATTTTTCTGTTCACCCCGTGAGATTCTTTAATTACAAAATTTGATAATGTATTGATTGGATGAAGGTTTGTTTTTGAAAAATAGAAAATTTTTAGAAATAAAAAGTAAAAAGTTGTTTGTAATTTTTTTTTTTAAGTGAAAAGTTGTTTGGATAGGTGAAAACTTTTTTTTTTTCGAGATTTTTTTTTATTTTTTAAAAATGAAAAATTTTGGATGTTTAAATACGAAAATTTAGAAAAAATCCATTTTTCTTTTCCTAGAATGAAAATTTTTCATTTTCCAACTTTGAACATGCCAAACAAATGGAGCATAAGTTTTCATTTTTTTAAGTTTCATATTTTAGATGTAAAATCTCAAATAAATAAAAAATTATATTGCTAAATAAATTAATAATTTTTTGGACTCTAAACTTTAAAATTAAACCAAACTTGATTATAAAATTTTATTTTCAAGAAAAAAATAAAAAACACAAGCAGATACACAAATGTTAAAATTTTGCATGTAATTTTAGTTTATTTCACGCCCACACAAAAAATAATTAATGGCATCACTGTCCATAGTTGTTTATTTTCTTTTATTATTTGTACTACTCTCAATAATATAAGATCTATATTGACTGTTTTTTTCTAAATATATTGTAAGACTCTACACTTTTTTCAATAATCTTTTTTTAACCAAATACACATATTTAAACTATATCTCTTTTCCAATCTAAAACTACATCTCCAAGAGCTCCCCAAACGGCCAAAACGCTTAATGCTAGCTACACCGGATTCAACTATCTTTTTAACATAAGAATAAAAGAAGGTTCTTTTACTAATTTCAATTTTTGAGGTTGTCATTCTAATAAATATTCCGTCCCCACACGTTTCACTGCTTCTAAGATCATTCGACAATACAAAAACCGTGTATTGTGTTGACCTGAGCAAGCTTGACTTATCTGATCTTCAGTTTTCTGTTTGGAGGTTTCCTTCTTGACATAATGCTCACCCTTCTACAAGGCATGTTTATCTAAAATTTAAAAAAATTAGGAAAAAAAAAAAAAAGGCACAAAGATTTTCATGCCTTGAATTTCTTAGTCCGGGTGGCACACAGGTGTTGGTGGCCAAGATTATATATATATATATTTTATACATTTTGTTGTTTGAGTTCCTTACTGTTCTTCTTGGTCTGGTTCTTCTTGGGATTGAATTTGTGTAAACAGAATTGTTGGTTATTGCTTTAAGATTCCAAATTCAGAGCCATAACTAAAGCAATCGCATAGTCCCCCAATTGTAGCAGAAATTCTAGTGTTTCGTTATACCATAAACAAAGTTATATATTTTTGTTACGGCGATTACGTAATTGTTCCCTTTCTAGATGGAACAGAGATTGGAAGTTGCAGCCCGAGCAGGGGACATCGACGCCTTGTATTCTCTGATGAAGGAAGATGCATATCTTTTGGAGCGCATCGAGGAGGTACCTTTTACCGATACTCCTTTACATGTAGCTGCGTCTGCGGGGCAAGTTCACTTTGCCATGGAGATCATGAGGCTAAAGCCGTCTTTCGCTAGAAAGCTGAATCAAAACGGGTATAGCCCTATTCATCTGGCTTTGCAAAGTGAGCAAACAAAATTGGCACTTCGTCTCCTAGATGTCGACAAAGATCTAGTCCGCGTCCAAGGAAGAGAGGGCAAAACTGCTTTGCATTTTGCCGCTGAATGCGGTATGATTGATCTTTTGGCCGAGTTTCTTTCCATTTGCCCCAAATCAATTCAAGATTTGACGATTCGAAAAGAAACCGCTCTGCATGTTGCTGTTGGAAGTGATCAGCTGGAAGCACTCAAAGTCCTTATGGGATGGCTTGACCATGTTGGCAAGGATGGCGTCCTCAAGTGGTGCGACGATGAAGGAAACACCATCTTGCATGTTGCTACTTCAAGGAATCAAATTGAGGTAAGACCCTATTCTTAAACATTTAAATATTGCTAATTTCTAGCCTTATCATTTATAGTTTTCACTAATAGAAATTAGCGAAAAGAGTGCTTCAAGAACCAGTTAGAAATTAGTTGTTGCTGTTAGGAACTGTTTAGTTATCATATATACATATATATATGCATGTATGTATATATAATGTCTTAGGGGGCATTTGGAGAGAAAATTTCATTTTAATTTTACTCAAATACAATACAATTTTACACCAAACACAAATTTTACAACAGTGCTACGAAAACAATTACTATTCAAAACATTTTTAAAACAATCACATCAACTTTACTATTTATCTCTACTTTTACCAATCACATCAACTTTTCAACTCTAAAATACTTTTCATCCAAACACACATTTCATTCAAATACAAAACAAATACTTTTCAACCAAATACAACATTCAAAAAACAAATTTCATTCAAATATAATCAAAATGCAATGCGTTTACCAAACGCCCCCTTAAGTTTGACAGTTGGATAGAAATAGAATATGCTAGCTACGCACGAGGCAATTCATATATATGTATATATATATACACACATATATACCCATTGTCTCATATATCTAACATCTTTATATAATCACAGTTATAACTTTTTTTTTTTATATTATTGTAGTAACTAGTTAATTTTATAGTAATTTTTTAAATAATAATTTTTTTATCAACAGTTATTAAATAGTATTATATTATTTTACAAGTAAGTAGTTTAGTAATAAGTTATAATTATTAGACCTATCTGGCTATTGAATGGGAGTGTATATATATATATATGTGTGTGTGTGCGCATGTATGTATGTATCAGTTATAAGATTTAAGTTGTTGCTGGCTCGTTGCAGATGGTGAGCCTGATTATTAATAAAGTTGAGGTCAATGCTACGAATACAGCAGGTTTGACTGCACTGGACATCTCACAAAATCAAACGCAACCCAACAGCAACAAGCTCAGGCGTATGCTGCTTCGCGGTGGCGCCTTAAAAGCGTCGTCACTTCCTGCTGTCCCAAAACTCGCAGATTTACTGAAGTCAAAGATGTCGTGGCGTGAAAAATGTATCATATCCGACTACCGCAAAAAGCTCTACTTGTCGAATGAGGACCGTAACATTATCCTGCTTGCGGCTGTTCTGTTCGCGACGGCTAACTACCAAGCAGCACTTGACTCATCCGATACAAGTTCCTATCACTATGCTTCTTATTATACAGCTGATTCTATCCATGTTTTATTTGAGCTGGTCAATAACATAGCTTTCTTTGCCTCCATGGTGGAGATATATCTTCACCTTCCCGCTGACTGTGGAATCTTGCGCTTAGTTTTACCCTTAGTTATCTGTAATTACGCAGTGATCAATCGCGCACACGAATCGTTCACGGCAATGCTTTTAGTGTTCCTATTGTATCACTCCAAGTTGGCAATAATTCTGCACAGATACGTCCCCATATTTGTACAGAAGAAAGTCATGAAGAAGAAGATCGCCATCTTCAACCGTTGCTCTAGCTTTCACAGAGAAATGGTGGAGTAGTTACACCCCGGAGAACTCAAGATTCGATGCTCAGGACGTTCCAAACTCATGACCACAAACATTAAGTCATAGTTGTATATGTGTAAAATGTCATTTTTACTTGTGTAGAGAGCTGAATAATGATTTCTTTGTTAAATTGGGAATTAAATCAACAATCATTCATTTACACTCTCTTGTCTGATTGTTACTTCTCGTGTCCCATTTTTCTTTCTTACTATTTCTACTTATAATATCCAGTTTTCTAAAAGAGTTACATATATATATAATGGAAGTGTTATATTTCTCTATGACAAGTGTTTATACTTTTAAGTTGACACCATAAACCAATATTGCACATTTAACGAGCCTTATATACGAAGTTTCACCAAGAATTGCACTCTGTTTTTCAGCATTCTTGGTTTCATTTCTTTTTGGTTTTAAATATCGTGTCCTCTTTATTCAATAAAAATTAGGTTTATTTCTAAATCTGTGAATTCGTTCAATCTTTTCAATCCAATCCAATACACCAGATTGAACTAGATTGGAATTCAATCATAATTTGTGCAATTAGATCCATGAACACCCTTATTAAAAATTAATATTGAAATGATCCCCCTTGGATGATAGAATGTTCCTCACCAGTCTGCTAATGAACCCTTCTTAGTCACGACCATTTAACTTCAAAAGCCTCATCTCCAAATTTCACAAACCTGCTCCGACTCCGATATCTTGATGGTCTCCTCTTACCTTTCACTTCTCTTTGACATCTTCACCTTTTCAGGCACCACTCTGATGCACCCCCTTTCAAACCGAGTTCCTGAATTTTAGGCTAAAAAATGTCGGATCAATTGCGTTTTTACTAAAGATTCAACAAGCAGTGCCAGTGTTGTACCAATACATTTGAAGAAATTTTGGCTACAAGCTTTACTAAAAGAAATTGGAATTCATGATTGAACATAGGGCTGATTATTCGTGTAATCGTGTCATGTTTATTAAATATTCGTGTCAAAATCTCAAACCCAAACCCAACCTATTTATTAATCGTGTTAATTGTGTTGACCCAAATTAACCCGTTTAAATTAAATATAAATAAAATAATGATTTTCATTATTTTCATCTAGATTTTCTTTTTTATATTAAAATTTTTTTAAATATATATATAATAAAATATATATTATATCTGAATTTTGAATTTTAAAAACTCAAAATTAAAAATAGTAAAACATTATAATATATATAATAATATAAATAAATTAAAGATTATAAATGGATAATTTATGAGTTATATTCATGTCAACTTATATATAATTAATTTATTAAATGGTTTATTTCGTGTCAATTGTGAGTTGGCAGGTTCATGCGGGTTCGACCCTTTATTTAATCGTGTTTGACTGGTTCGACCCTTTTTGACCCAAACCCATTTAAGGAAAACCCAAACCCTCTAACTTCGTGCGGATTTCGTGTCGTGTTATCGTGCAGTGACCTAAATTGTCAACCCTAAATGAACATATTGCGATGCTGTGCTATGACTGTGGAGACAGGGAAAATGTTATGTGTGCAGATTGTGCATTATTAAACAATTTAAAAAATGTTCAGGCCGAGATGACCAATCAAGGCTGTAAAAATCATGGTAACTATTTAAATCCGCCAAAGTATAAGACTTCTTGGGACTAAAGGGTAGACCAATTCAATTTGAATGGTTGACTGGTCAAAATAATATTTTGGGAGAGCCTATTGACACTTTTTTCCCCCCTTTTTCCACCACTTTACTTAAACCACTCACTAGAAAGATTTTAAATTTTAATTATTACTTGTTACACCTCTTTTTTATTTCAGTAACAATTAAATTACAATATTTATCTTTTTTTCACCAATGAAACCATACCGAGTAGACCAATGTCTTGTTATTATTATTATTATTTTTTGTTTTTTACATTTTCCCACTCACTAGTAAAACCAAGTATCCCACGTTTTAGTGCTTTTGTTTTTTATTTATTATTCATTATTTTTTATTATTTATTTATTTTTTGTTTTTTGTTTTTTCTTTAAAGTTGCTTTTCCTTGCAAAATCGCACATTGTATATTGAATTTAATATTCCAATTTCAAAAAATTATCCCAAAAAACAAAACTCGATACCTAAAACTAGATTCGCTACTGTGATTAGCATTCATATTGAAGATTAAGGATTGATCTTATATTAAACAAATTCAAATATTAAAAAAAAGTTAATGAAAAGTTAGTAAAAAAACTAAAAAAAAAAAGAGAGAGAGAGAATGAAAAAGGAATTCATTCCAGCATTTAAAAAAAATGATGACGACGACGACGAAACAATTTATGTATAAAATACAATTAAAAATTGTTAAGAGAAAAGACACTATACTCTTTTACAATCATAATTCATGTCCATCTTGTATTCTTATGAACAATTAGGACACAAGATTTTCTTTTTTTTTTAAGTAAAAACTAGGATAAATAACTTATTTATTTTAGAGTAGATACCAAGAGTAGTTTTTTAAACATTATTGTACTTGTAAGTAATTTTACTAATGGACAATATAGAAATAAAACAACTTATAAAGAAGTGGGCTGGAAAAGAAAAAAATAGGTGTCAAGCTCCATGTTTCGAACAAACTAAAAACAAAAAAAAAAAAAAAAGGACAGTTCCCTAAATAAAAAAAAAAAAGAGACACATAATTCACTATTTTCAAGAAACGAGTGCTATACTTATGAGGATAAATTAATCCTCATCATGCATCATACCATTTCTTGCAATTTCTCGAAAGAAAAAACAATGTTTTGGAACATCACGGCTTGGAAAGAGAAGTGGACCCACCTCGATCGCTCTCTTGTAGGGCTTAGACTTGAGGAGCTCTCTTGTTATTGTTTTTTAAATGAGAAATTGTACATTAATGTGTTTTTTTTTTTTTAATTACAGAGACATCATGTAAATTAAAAGTAATAATATTAAAATGATGAAAATAATATTAAAATAATATTGACATCTTATCTTTTTAAATCTGTTAATTTTATTTCTAAAATGATGAAAATATCCTAATTAATTTAAATCATTGATCTAATCATATGAATTGTATTTATTTTTTTTAGTAAAAACGATAACCCACGTATAAGTGTCAACTTAGACTGAGTAGGGTTTTGAGTAATAACAAGCTTATATAACCTTTTTCAAGGACATGATGTTATACATATGGACGTATTGCTAGAGTTTGGACAATATATTGACATAGTAACTTGTAAGAAAAGTACTAGTACAAACTATTAATGCAGAGACAGTACGCGTATTGGTCGTAAAAAATTTTCTTTAGGCGTCATTATTAGGATTCATTATAAGAGAGATTCCAAAAAAAAAAAAAAAAAGTATGAGCGAGTTTTTAGTATAAACTACTTAATTATCATGATGTGTACTAAAACGGCTGAAAAGACATGATCTCATGTTAAGATAAACTTATATAAATTTTATGTGTTTACAATTGTTTATTTTCTTTTATTATTTTTATTGTTCTCAGTAATATGAAATTTGGCCGACTAATTCTTAACACTAGATTTTACATGGCATTCAACTACCCTTTTTAACCACTCCAGTCCCCACACGTTTCACTGTTTCCAGGAAGATTATTTGACGAAACAAAAACCGTGTGTTATATTGACCTGAGCAAGCTTGACTTACCTGATCTTCAGTTTTCCGCAAAGTCTATATGGAAGTTTCCTTCTTGATCAAAGTAAACGAAGAGCCGGCAGTGATCGATAGTGTCCCCCCTTCTACAAGGCATGTTTATTTAAAATTTAAAAAAAAAAAAAAAACAGCAAATAGATTTTCATGTCTTGGATATGCTATTCCAGGTGGCAAACAGAGGCTGGTGGCCAAGGCCCAAGATTATTAGCATATATATATATATGTTTATTATTTGTGTGTTTGAGTTCTAAACTGTTTTTCTTGGTCTGGTTTTTTTTGGGATTGAATTTGTGTTAATTGTTGGTGATTGCTTTAAGATTCCAAATTCGGGGACATAACCAAAGCAATCACACAGCCTCTCGATTATAGCTTCATTATATAGACAACAAATTTAGGTACAGTAGTTATTGTGAGCACGTTCTGGTCTAGATGGAACAGAGATTGGAAGTTGCAGCTCGAGCTGGGGACATCGACGCCTTGTATTCTCTGATGAAGGAAGATGCATATCGTTTGGAGCGCATCGAGGAGATACCTTTTATCGATACTCCTTTGCATGTAGCTGCGTCTGCGGGGCAAGTTCACTTTGCCGTGGAGATCATGAGGCTAAAGCCGTCTTTCGCTAGAAAGTTGAATCAAAACGGGTATAGCCCTATTCATCTGGCTTTGCAAAGTGAGCAAACAATATAGGCACTTCGTCTCCTAGATGTCGACAAAGATCTAGTCCGCGTCCAAGGAAGAGAGGGCAAAACCGCTTTGCATGTTGCCACTGAGTGCGGTATGATTGATCTTATGGCTGAGTTTCTATCGGTTTGCCCCAAATCGATTCAAGATTTGACGATTCAAAAAGAAACCGCTCTGCATGTTGCTGTTAGAAGTGATAAGCCGGAAGCACTTAAAGTCCTAATGGGATGGCTTGACCATGTTGGCAAGGATGGCATCCTCATGTGGTGCGACGATGAAGGAAACACCATCTTGCATGTTGCTACTTCAATGAATCAAATTGAGGTTAGACCCTATTCTTAAACATTTTAATATTGCTAATTTCTGGACTTATGATTTATAGTTTTCGCCAATAGAAATTAGTGAAAAGAGAGTTTCAAGAACCTGTTAGAAATTAGTTGTCGTTGTCAAGAACTATTTAGTTGTCATATATATATATATATACACTCAATTTTGAGAGCTAGCTAGACATAGAGGCAATACATATATATATATAATATGCTAGCTAGATATAGAGGAAATTTATATATATATTCACTATCTCATATCAGATAACCTTATATAATGACACTTGTAATTTTTTTTTATATTCATAATAATTAGTTGATTCCATAATAATTTTAAGTAATAATTGTCTTTTATATCATCAACCGTTGAATAGTATTATGTTACACATAATATTATATAATGTTACAAGTAAGTAGTTTATTAGAAAGTTATAATTACTGAATTTGTTTGGCTATCAGATGGGAGAATGCTCTCATATATATATATATACATATAATTCATAAGATTTATGTTGTTGCTGGCTCTTTGCAGATGGTGAGCCTGATTATTAATAGAGTTGAGGCCAATGCTAAGAATACGGCGGGTTTGACAGCGCTGGACATCTCACAAAATCAAACGCAACCCAACAGCAGCAAGCTCAGGCGTATGCTGCTTCGCTGTGGCGCTTTACAAGCGTCGTCACTTCCTGCTGTCCCAAAACTCGCAGATTTACTGAAGTCAAAGATGTCGTGGCGTGAAAAATGTATCATATCCGACTACCGCAAAAGGCTCTACTTGTCGAATGAGGACCGTAACATTATCCTGCTTGTGGCTGTTCTGTTCGCCACGGCTAACTATCAAGCAGCACTTGACTCGTCCGGTGACAGCGATGATGAAAAGTATGCCCCGTCTAATACAATACGCTATCCCATTGCTCCATACTATTATACAGTTATCCATGCTATATTTAAGCTGGTCAATAACATAGCCTTCTTTGCCTCCATGGTGGAGATATATCTCCACCTTCCCGCTGACTCTGGAATCTTGCGCTTAGTTTTACCCTTAGTTATCTGCAATTACGCAGTGATCAATGAATCGTTCACGTCAATGCTCGTTATGGTAAGTTTAATGTTCCTATTTTATCACTCCAAGTTGGCAATAATTCTGCACAGATACGTCCCCTTATTTGTACAAAAGAAAGTCATGAAGAAGAAGATCGCCATCTTCAACCGTTGCTCTAGCTTTCACAGAGAATTGGTGGTGTAGTTACACCTCGGGGAAACCAAAATTCGACGCTCCGGACTTGCTAAACTCATGACCATTAACATTAAGTCATAGTATGTATATGTGTAAAATGTCGTTTTTTCCATGTGTAGAGAACTGAATAATGTTTTTTGGTTAATTAAACTGGGAATTAAATCAATAATCATTATTGTACATTCTCTTATCTGATTGTCACTTCTCGTGTCCCATTTTTCTTTGTTAGTATTTCTACTTATTATACCCAGTTTTCTAAAAGAGTTATATATAAATTATAAAAAAATTTGGAAGTGTTACATTTCTCTATTGCAAGTGTTTATCCTTTTAAGTTGACACCATAAACCTATATTGCACATAAATGAGCCTTACATACAAAGTTTCACAAGAATTGCACAATTTTTCCGCATTCTTGGTTTCATTCTTTTTGGTTTTAAATATCTTGTCCCCTTTGTCCACTAAAAATTAGGTTTATTTTTAAATTTGTGAATTTGTTCAATCTTTTCAATCCAATCCATTACACCAGATTGAACTAGATTAGGAGTCAATCTTAATCTGTGCAATCGGATCCATTAACACTCCTATTAAAAATTAATGTTGAAATGATCCCCCTTGGCTAATAGAATGTTCCCCACCAGGCTGCTAATAATCCCTTCTTTGTCACGACCATTTAACTCAAAAGCCTCATCTTCAAATTTCCTCGCCTCCTCCGACTCCGATATCCTGATGGTCTCCTCTTACCTTTCACTTCTTTTTGACACCTTTACCCTTTCAGGCACCACCTCTGATCCTTTCAAACCGAGTTCCTGAATTGTAGGCTTAAAAATGTAGGATCAGTTGCGTTTTCTCTAAAGAATCAACTAGGAGTGCTAGTGTTGCACCAATACATTTGAAGAAATTTTGACTACAAGCTTTACTCAAAGAAATTGGAATTCATGATTAAACATAATGCTGTGCTGTGCTGTGATTGTAGAGACAGATTACAGATAAAGATTGTGGAAAATATTATTTGTGCAGATTGTGCATTATTAAAAAATGTTCAGGCCGATATGACCAATCAAGGCAGTAAAAATCATGGTAACTATTGGAATCCGCCAAAGTATAAGACTTCTTGGGACTAAATGGTAGACCAATTCAATTTCAATGGCTGACTAGTCAAAATAATATCTTGGGAGCGTCTATTGACACTTTTTTTTTTTTCTATTTTTCCACCCCATTACTTAAACCACCCACTAAAAAGATTTTAAATTTTAACTACAACATGTGACACCCCTTTTTTATTTCAAAAAAAGCCTTACAATTAAATTACAATATTTATCTTTTTCTCACCCACCAAACCACACCCAATAAACCAATGTCTATTTTTTTTCTACATTTTCCCACTCACTAGTAAACAAAGTATCCCACGTTTTAGTACTTTTGGATTTTATTTTTCGTTTTTTGTTTTTTTATTTTGTTTTTGCTTTTTCTTTAAAGTTGTTTTTCCTTGCAAAATCCCACATTGTATATTGAATGTAATATTCCAATTTAAAAAAAATTATCCCAAAAAAACAAAATTTGATACCTAAAACTAGATTTGCTACTGTGATTAGCATTCATAATGAGGATTAAGGATTGTTCTTATGTAAAACAAATTCAAATATTAAAAAAAGTTAATGAAAAATTAGCAAACAAACTAAATTAAAAAAAAAAAAGAGAAAGAAAAAGGAGTCCATTCCAGCATTTAAAAAAAAAAACAATGAAACAATTTATGTATAGAATACAATCAAAAATTGTAAAGGGAAAAGACACTTTACTCTTTTACAATCACTATTCATGTCCATCTTGTATTTTTATGAACAACTAGAACACGAGTTTTTTTTTTTTTTTTATTTAAGAAAAAACTAGGGTAAATAGTGTATTTATTTTATAGTGGGTACAATTTGTAATTTTTTAAACATTATTGTACTTATAAGTAATTTTACTAATAAGCAATATAGAAATAAAACAATTTATAAAAAAGTGGGTGGGAAAAGATAAAAATAGGTGTCAATAGACGCTCCTTGTTTTGAACAAACTAAAAAAAAAAAAAAAGAAAGAAAGAAAAGAAAAGAAATGACAGTCCCCAAAAAAAAAAAAAGACATAATTCACTGTTATCAAGAAACGAGTGCTACACTTGTGAGGATAAACTAATCCCTATCATGCATCATAACATTTCTTGTAATTTCTCCAAAGAAAAAACAATGTTTTGGGACATGACGGCTTGGAAAGAGGAGTGGACCCACCTCGATCTCTCTCTTGTAGGGGTTAGACTCGTGGAGCTCTCTTGTTATTGTTATTTTTTCTAAAGGACAAACTATACTAACAATGTGTTTTTTCAAAATTATAAAGACATCATGTTAATTAAAATTAATAATATTGAAATGATGAAAATAATATTGAAGTAATATTAACTTCCTATCTTTATAATTTTGTTAATTTTATTTCCAAAATTGTGAAAATATCTTAATTAATTCCAATCATTGATCTAATCATACTGAATTGTATTTATTTTTTTAGTAAAAACGATGACACACGTCTAAGTGTCAACTTAGACTGAGTAAGGTTTTGAGTAATAACAAGCTTATATAAACTTTTTCAAGGACATGATGTTATACATATGGACGTATTGCTAGAGTTTGGACAATAAATTGACATAGTAACTTGTTAAAAAGTAGTAGTAGTACTAACTATTAATGCAGAGACAATACGCGTATTGATTGTAAAAATTTTTCTTTATAAATAAGAGGCGTTCAGCAATTAGGATTTATAGTGAAAAAGTATCCAAACAAAAAGAATAGTGTTTTAGTATGAGTAAGTTTTTAGTATAAACTTTTCAATCATTATAGTGTATTATTATAACGACTGAAAAGACATAATCTTACATTAAGAAGAATTTATATAAATTTTATGTGTTTACAGTTGTTTATTTTCTTTTATTATTTTTATTCTTCTCAGTAATATAAAATTTGGACGACTATTTCTTAACACTAGCTTGTACATGGCATTAAACTACCCTTTTAAACAACTTCGGTCCCCACACGTTTCACTGTTTCCATGAACATTACTCGACGAAACACAAACCGTGTGTCGTATTGACCTGAGCAGGCTTGACTTACCTGATCTTCAGTTGTCTGCAAAGTCTAGATGGAAGTTTCCTTATTGACCAAAGTAAATAAAAAAAGAGGCAGCAGTGATCCATAATGCTCCCCCTTCTACAAGGCATGTTTATTTAAAATATAAAAAATAAAAACGGCAAATAGATTTTCATGTCTAGGATATGCTATTCCAGGTGGCAAACAGAGGTTGGTGGCCAAGCCCAAGATTATTAGCATATATATGTATATATTTACCATTTGTGTGTTTGAGTTCTAAACTGTTTTCCTCGGTCTGGTTCTTGTTGGGATTGAATTTGTGTTAATTGTTGGTGATTGCTTTAAGATTCCAAATTCGGGGACATAACTAAAGCAATCACACAGCCTCTCGATTATAGCTTCATTATATAGACAACAAATTTAGGTACAATTATTACTGTGAGTGCGTAATCGTTCCCTTTCTAGATGGAACAGAGATTGGAAGTTGCAGCCCGGGCAGGGGACATCGACGCCTTGTATTCTCTGATGAAGGAAGATGCATATCTTTTGGAGCGCATCGAGGAGATACCTTTTATCGATACTCCTTTACATGTAGCTGCGTCTGCGGGGCAAGTTCGCTTTGCCATGGAGATCATGAGGCTAAACCCGTCTTTCGCTAGAAAGTTGAATCAAAACGGGTATAGCCCTATTCATCTGGCTTTGCAAAGTGAGCAAACAAAATTGGTACTTAGTCTCCTAGATGTCGACAAAGATCTAGTCCGCGTCCAAGGAAGAGAAGGCAAAACTGCTTTACATGTTGCCACTGAGTGCGGTATGATTGATCTTATGGCTGAGTTTCTATCGGTTTGCCCCAAATCGATTCAAGATTTGACGATTCGAAAAGAAACCGCTCTGCATGTTGCTGTTAGAAGTGATAAGCTGGAAGCACTCAAAGTCCTTGTGGGATGGCTTAACCATGCTGGCAAGGATGGCATCCTCATGTGGTGCGACGATGAAGGAAACACCATATTGCATGTTGCAACTTCAAGAAATCAAATTGAGGTTAGACCCTATTCTTAAACATTTTGATATTGCTAATTTCTAGACTTATCATTTATAGTTTTCGCCAATAGAAATTAGTGAAAAGAGGTTTGAAGAACTTGTTAGATATTAATTGTTGTTGTTAGGAACTGTTTAGTTGTTGTGTGTGTATATATATATATATGTATAAATATAACATCTCAAGCTTGAGAGTTGGACAGAAATAGTATATGCTAACCAGATATGAGACAAATCTCAAGTTTGAAAGTTGGACTGAAATAGAATGTACTAGCTAGATATGAGAAAATTCATATATATATGTATACATGTTTATATACTCACTATCTCATATCGATTAACCTTATATAATGACACTTGTAAATTTTTATATATGTTAGTGTAGCAATTAGTTGATTCCATAGTAACTTTTTTAAGTAATAATTGTTTTTTTTATCAACAATTGATAAATAGTATTATATTATATATAAGTAAGAATTTATTAGAAAATTACAATTATTAGACATGTCCGGCTGTCAATGGGAGAGTGTCCTCATATATATATATATATATATTATATATTGGTTATAAGATTTAAGTTGTTGCTAGCTCGTTGCAGATGGTGAGCCTGATTATTAATAGAGTTGAGGTCAATGCTACGAATACAGCGGGTTTGACAGCACTGGATATCTCACAAAATCAAACTCAACCCACCAGCAGCAAGCTTAGACTTACGCTGCTTCGCGGTGGCGCCTTAAAAGCGTCGTCACTTCCTGCATTCCCAAAACTCGCATATTCACTCAAGTCAAAGATGTCATGGCGTGAAAAATGGATCATATCTGACTACCGCAAAAGGATCTACTTGTCGAATGAGGACCGTAACATTATCCTGCTTGTGGCTGTTCTGTTCGCGACGGCTAACTACCAAGCAGCACTTGACTCCTCCGCTGGCAACGACGATGAAAATTATGCCCCGTCTAATACAATACCCTATCCCTATGTTCCGTATTATTATACAGTTATCCATGTTATATTTAAGCTGGTCAATAACATAGCCTTCTTTGCCTCCATGGTAGAGATATATCTCCACCTTCCCGCTGACTGTGGAATCTTGCGCTTAGTTTTACCCTTAGTTATCTGCAATTACGCAGTGATCAATTCAGCCCAAGGATCGTTCGCGTTAATGCTCGTTATTGCAGTTTTAATGTTTCTATTTTATCACTCCAAGTTGGCAATAATTCTGCACAGATACGTCCCCATATTTGTACAAAAGAAAGTCATGAAGAAGAAGATCGCCATGTTCAACCGTTGCTCCAGCTTTCACAGAGAAATGGTGGAGTAGTTACACCCTGAAGAACTCAAGATTCGATGCTCAGGACGTTCCAAACTCATGACCACAAACATTAAGTCATAGTTTGTATATGTGTAAAATGTCATTTTTCCTTGCGTAGAGAACTGAATAATGATTTCTTCGTTAATTAAACTGGGAATTAAATCAATAATCATTCTTGTACATTCTCTTATCTGATTGTCACTTCTCGTGTCCCATTTTTCTTTCTTAGTATTTTTTACTTATTATATCCAGTTTTCTAAAAGAGTTAAAAGGAAAAAACAGGGCATTGCTATCTTTCTGACTAGAAACAGAGAAGGTTTTACATGCACTCCAATAGAGTTTCACGTTTACAAGTGCTTTTCAGTTTCGAATTTACACCATTAATAAACATTACATTAACGAGCCTTATATACAGAGATCCAGCTGGAGCCAAGAAATACCACTTTGTTTCTTGGGTTTGGACTACTCTCTACGGTTTCTCAAATAATCAGTTATATATACCTTTCGCAAGTCTTGATCAGTTCATGACATCTCAGCATCCTTGGTTTCAATTATTTTTCAGTTTCAAATATTGTGTCCTCTTTATCCAATAAAATAAAAAATAAAAATTGAGACATCTAGGTAAATAGCTGTTTTTTAAGTTATAAAAAATTAATGACTGAAGTTTTTTAAAATTAGAAAATGATAATATTTGGTAAAATAGTTAATCATTGATTGAATCATTTAGTAATGATTGATGATCAATAACTAATTGATTTCAATACGTGTTCTTTTAATCAATATTTCAATGATCACAGGTCATTTTTCTAAGTAAAAAAAATCGACCTTTTTTTGTTGAATAAGTGACAGAATTTGCCTATTTACCTAATTTTTCCATAAAGGTTAACATTGAAATGCTCGTAGTTGGCTGGGAGATATGTTCCCCTTGGCTAATAGAATGTTCCCCCACTACCCTTCTAATAAAACCTCCTTAGTCACCACCATTAACCTTCTCTTTGGCACCTTCCCTTTTATACCAAGCTCCTGAGGATCCCATTGAACCAACTACTGAGCCAACTAGGGCTTGCCCTTTTCAGGGGTCATCACTAATCAAAAAATGCTCATTGTTGAAGGAGGTCTTGCAGGAGCGGAGGGAGGAGAATTTGGGGATCTTCACATTCCTGCCTATGGAAGCAAACCTAGTGACTATATCTATTAGGCAGCCATACATCAATGTCAATGCTATATTTGTCACCAAAAGAAAAAGTGAAAAACAATAATATTATCCTACTTTTTGTTCCAATGTGTAATGCTATTCTAATGCCATTTTTATTTTTTATCATCATTATTAAGCTTTGAAACTCACAAAATAAATTTTTAGTATCTAAATAATTTAAAGATAAAAACATTTTCATGACAAGATATAAAATTCAAGACATCAACCATTAACAATCAAATGTTAAATTTGATATTTGTTATATTAGGTGATAAATTTGTCATGAAATTTACCATAAAGCAAATTTGACATCAAATATAGTATTTTATTAGAAAGTATATATTCAACTAAATATCAAAATTTATCATTAACAAATCTAATTTAGCACTTCATTGGAGTGTTCTTAGTTCTTCTCATAATAAGCCTTTTTTTTCCCCCCGGGAATAGGTCATTAAGGGATACGGCAACGTTTAGTTGGGCACGGGTCAAATACTGTTTTTGTCCCGCAATTTTCCAAAAGGCTTTAATTGAAATCACATATCTTAATTACCATAAAAAATCACAAATATTAGTCTAAAGGGTGCTAAGGTGAAATTAGATAGCAATACTATAATGACTATGCCAAAAAAAAAAAAGAGTAATATAATGTCACTTTTCCTTACAGTCTAGTGCCACTTATAAAAGTAATGAACGACGAGTCGTTTATCAACTAAATAACATGCTTGTTTAGCGACTGTTGTACATTACATTATCAAACGTTAGCCTACTCCATGACCATCAACATCCTTGTTCATCCTTGGTGCATAAGTTCGAATTGAGTTTTTTAAGATTGGAGTCGTTTGACTTTAAAAAATTAGTTAAAAATTTTATTAACTTAAAAAAAAAAAAAAAAAAGCTGAGTTTTTTGAGTTGGATTTATTGCTCCAGACATTCTACAAAGGTATTATTGACTACTTGATACCTTCCACTTAGTACTAGTTACTTTGCCTCAGTTTTTCAATACAATATCATTACCTACTTCATAAGAGAAACTAAAAGAAATCTGTTAGCTTATTTTTCTCTGAAAAGTGCCCAAAATTAGATAATGTTGCAATGGTTTTTCTGTAGAATTCAATTTTAGGTAAATATGTGGTTGCGTATATTCAATCAAGTTGTAAATCACACTTATGTTTAATATTGTTTTGTCGAGAGTTCAAATTCTTCCACTTGATTGGAAATGTTTTATTTCTTAATTAATAACGTTATTTAAAGCAATCTAAAATAAGGAAGAGATCGAGTTAATAAATTAATATGATTGGAATTAAAAATCAAGTGTTTGGTATATATATATAGAAGTAAAACTAAGTTGACTTTTCAAAAAAAAAAAAACCCAAGGTTATACCCTCTTAGAGGACTTAATTGGACATATTTCAAGCGATAAACTAATAGTATTCAAAATCAAAATAAGTTGCTTAATATCGATTGATATCATCACGTTAGTTAGTTTCTTATTTTCTGGGGAAAAAAGAAGAAGAAGAAGAGGAAAAAGACAGCCAGTACTAAATTTTGTATTGTAAACATTGCAAAATATGACGTACGTGTTTTTTAAGAGGAGTTTTAAGTTGTGGAATTGTTATCAAATATTATAGGACTGGTAAATTATTTTTTAATTTCACTGCAAAGGTTGTCAGTTTTGCCTTGATTAATTTTTGGTGGTAGGATTTTTTGTTGACTACATTAGCTCTCTTCTTATTCCCTATTCTCATTTGTGTGCTCTTTTCCATTATTAAACTTTTCTCTTTTTCTTCTTCCATATTGTCAGAAAACAACTCAATACCGCAAGGTTGAATTAAAACACATCATTTCAATTTTTTGAATTATTCTATGAAATGAGCTTGAACAGTACGTACATTAATGTATGAAGATTTTCGCAATTTTGTTACTCAATATCTTGGAACTGAAATCGAAACAGCTGCGTCTTCTTCGTCGTCGGCCTCGAACTGTTTCATAAGAACCCTAAGACAACGAAACCAGTGTTGCAGCCAATTCTCCATGGCATTTGAACAACAAAATGACCAAATACAAATACGTTGTAACTGTTCATCACGGACGTTAATAAACTGAAGATTACAACGGGCAAGATTCCATGCTTAACCTCCTATTTTGTTTCTATAATTTAACCATTTAATCTAACCACAAATGGTCATTGGATCTTATCCCATGAGTGGAGTAAAGTAGTTGTAACACATTCTAGAATTTCCCCTAGTATTAACTTTAAAAATCCTCTCAGTCTAAAATATTAGGCTTGTGCCTTGCTTATAAATGGTTTGACACACTGAAATTATTGAAAAGGAAAAAAAAAAAAAAAATAGTCTCCTCATGCAATTCTGTCCAAATTTTGAACGGATCTGTAGCACATGCCGCAATTTGATTAAAACGATTTGACTTGACCAAATGCTTATTGGTCTAAAATTCTATGGTTTTACCCTTACGTCAGTCGTTGTGGACAGTAATCACCACGAATCTACCGTGGTGGATGGCAGGTTTATTTTTAAAAAGTAAAAAAATTTTATATTTAAAAAATGTAAAGTTATTTGAATTTTTTTTAAAAGCGAAAAATTATTTAAATGGATAAAAATAAATTTTAGAGTGTTTTTTTTATTTTTTAAAAATGAAAAATTTTAGATATTAGGTATAAAAATTTAAGAAGACTTAGGTGGCTTTTGGTATTGTTTTTGAAATGTTTTCTGTTTTCAAAAAAATTGAAAATGAGAATGTTTTGAAAACTGTGTTAAGATTATTTCTGAAACTGTGTTTGGTTATGTTTTCTGAGTGTATATTTTGAAAAACATAAAAATGAAACTTTATTTGGTTATATTTTTTCAAAACCCATTTCATTTTCAAAAAACCTAAAAAACACAATATTTTTTGAAAATGAAAACAAAAAGTGAAAACAACTTTTTTTCGTTTTCAAAAAACCCAAAAAAACAACATAGTTGAAAACGGTGTTTTCGAAACGGTTTTGAAAACGTTAAATAAACAAACGTTATTTTGAAACCGTTTTCATTTTCTGTGTTTTTGAAAATGGAAAATCATTTTCAAAACCAAAAACAAACGCCCCCTTATTTTTTTAAAATGAAAAACTTTTTATTTTTTAAAAATAAAAATCTCAAATAAATATAACAGATATTTCGAAATTAAATTTGAGATATTGACTTTTTATATTTGTTTTAAAGATAATATTTTAACATCTTTATGAAAAGTATTTTTTAAAATATATATATATAAGCTATTATTTAAAATATGTGTAAAAGATATCACAAAAAATTTGCAAAATATAAAACAAAATCTTTTTAGAAATAATATAAATTAAATTTTTTTGCTACTAAAAAATACTAATATTTAAAAAAAATTGTAAAACATTAAAATCATGTGTGTGTCTATATTAAAAAAAATGTAAAACATAAAAGTTGTGTGTGTGTTGCTAAAAGATTGTGTTTGAATTTTACATTAAGATAGAATTAAAATGTAAATTATAAAAATTTGTGGACCTTCTTTTTCTTTCTTTTCCCATTATTTTCTCTCTCTCCTGTCACTTCCCCTGCTCTCTCTCCTTCTCTCTCACATAAAATGCCAAAAAAAAAAAAAACGGTCTCCCTGGTAGATATCAATATCAAAAATTTGAATTAGTTTATATAAATTTGACCTACGATTTATATTTATTCTAAAGAAAATTATTTAACAATTTATGAAAATTATTATTTTTTAAATGTAAGTTATTATTCAAAAAAGTGTAAAAAGAATCACAAAGAATTTATATAATATAAAAAAATTAAAAAAAAGATATAAGTTAAATTTTTATACTACTAAAAAAATACTAATATTTAAAAAATGTAAAATATAGAAATTATGTGTGTGTGTGTTTTTTTTTTCCTAAAAGAAAATGTTTAAATTTTAAAAAATAAATACATTAAAATATAATTAAAATATATACTAGAAAATTTTAGATAATATCTTTATGGTATATGGTATATATAAAAAAAAGATAGAGGATAAAAAATTAAGGTGAAATGCACTCACTTTCTCTCATAGGGTTATTAATAATACCCTAAAAACATAAAAATAAAATAAAATTATCCTCCTTCCATTCTTTTCCGTGCGCAGCCCAATCTCTCTCTCATCTCACTCCACCCTTCTCCATGCGCAACCAACTCTCTCTCTCTCTCTCTCTCTCTCTCTCTCTCACCTATCACCTCAACCGATTTCTCGTTCTCTCCCACTCGCACAAGAGTTTTGATGCGCAAAAAACGCAACAAAAAAAACGTTTTTGAAACCACCGAAAAAAAAGCAGGAAACGCACAAAAAAAAACTTACTGTGCCTTTTATGTAATAGATTTAAAAAAAAAAATTCTATGATCGTGCTCATATATACCTTGTCATAAATTTTGATAAAAATTATTTTTAATCCATCCGAATTTAATTTTACGATTAAAAATTATTTATCTATATAATTTTTATAATGTACCTTAATTTATCCAATTATGAACCAAAAAATTAAAAAAGATAGGGGAAAAAAAAAATGCTGTGCCTCACTTCTGCATGGAATAACGAGAGGGGATTCGGGAGGGAGGCCGGTGGTGGACGGCGACGAACGTGGGCAATTCGCAAGTTGCTGGCGACGACGTGGGGCGCAGGGGTGGGCGTTTCGCAGGTTGCCGGCGACGACTCTACAAAAAAAATAATAAAAAATTCAAGCCACAAAAAAGGCTCCCCACTGATCGGCGGCGACAACTCTGCCACCATTGCCGATGTGGGATCCAAGTGGAGCGGCGGCGACAGACGCAGCGGCACGACGGTGACGGACGGCAGCAAGGCCCACGGTCTCTGTCCCTCATGGTCTCCTCTGATTGCCCCCCACCTTTCCTTCCGCGGCCGCGACCTCCCACACCACTCTCGCTTCTTGATTCGCCACTGATTTTCACAAACAAAGTTGTTCAAGGAGTTAACAGAGTTGCTGAAGAGGGAGAGGCGAGAGAGGGAGGAGGGGAAATGGCCGGAGATGTCGACAGGGGGAGGGGGAATGAGGGGGTGGGCAGTTGTTAGTGGAAGGATGGGTTCTTGTTAAATTCTTTTTTTTTTTTTTTCTTGAAATTTTTTTAAAGTGAAAATTTTTAATATTACGAATTACGATATATCATAATTAATATATAAAAATAATATTTTAACCGTTTAATTATACGTAAATAATATTTAAAAAAAGTTATCAATAAATTATATAAAAAAATTCCTATTATAATCTTATAAAAAAAAGTTAAATGATACAATAAAAATTAAAATTAATAAGATGTTTGTTTTTCATATTACGTTTATATTATATTTAAACGTAATGTAATTTTTATTTAAATATAAAAATTTTAAGTTTAAATATAATATTTTTTTACAGTATTTTAAATATATTTATTATTCTTAAATATTTTAAAAATAAATTTTTTAAAATCTATTCACATAATATTCTCTTTCTATTTCACTTTTTTAATCAATTTTTACCAATTACGTCAACTTTTCAATTCTAAAATATAATTTAAATACTTGTCATCTAAACACATATTATAAATTTTGAAAATAAATTTTTTAAAATATATTCACATCATATTCTCTCTCTATTTCATTTTTTCTATTTATTTTTATCAATTACATCAATTTTTTAACTTTAAAATATAATTTAAATATTTTTTATCTAAACACATAATATATTTAAATATAAAATAAATATTTTTTATATAAATATAAAATATATTTAATATATTATTCAATCACAATATGTGAACGAAATACTAATCGTCCTTAACAAAAAAATGGAAGAGACCTTGACATTCCACAACAGCAAAAGTAGAGTCCGAACTAAAATAGACCTTGACTCGGAAGCGACAAATTATTGGGAATCAGATTTGTCAAAAACGGCGACTAATTCTTGCCCCTTCTGGACGGTGAGTCTCATTCCTGTCATAATCATTTGATAAAATTTTTGTTTATACTTTTAATTAATAGGAGATTTACGACATTTTAGTAAGGCTTGAAATCATATTTTTAGAAAAACTTATAAAATCAAAATAATTTTAAATTTTTTTAATTAGTAATAAAAATATTAAAATAAAAGTTATAATAATATCTAACTTAAACTTTTATATAAGTTTTAAAAACACTTTCAAATTTTTGGATGCAAAAATCAAAAACAACTTTTATAAAATTCTACCAAATAAACCCTGTATATTAGTCAATTCAATTGTTGTTGTGTAGACCTTGACGTCTTAATTGCAATTTGAAAATAAACCATTAAGTTACAACGAAGCTCATAGGAAACTTTACTGAGATTCTGCTGGCATATACATATTTGAGCTACTTTTGTTTTTTTATATATATACACACACACACACATGTGTGTGTGTGTGTGCGCGCGCGCTGCCGTTAAAATTGTGGAATTTCCTGGTTTAACTGTAAGTTCTTTCAAGTCATGATAATATATGTTTCTTGAACATTTCAAACTTGTAAGAAGAAGGCTCTAGTTTAAATACTAGTACTAGTTTTTCTTTTCTTTTTTTTTAATGTGCGGCAGATTTTCACGTGTTTTATATAAATACCTAGTTATAATTTGTTGTTTCTAACAAAAATTTGGCTTGGTTCCAAGATTAAAATGGACACCAACAGATATAAAAATATCCTACATACATGCATCTGAATCAATCTTGCAGTTTTAGTACGATCAAAGCATGGACAAGAGGCTGAGGAAGGCTGCTTATGAAGGAGATATCAATGAATTGTACACTCTAATTAAGGAGTCTACAAAATTTCTTGAAGGCTTCGATGAGGTATCATTTGTTGATAACCCGTTACACATAGCTGCTTCTCAAGGGAAAATCCATTTCGCCATGGAAATTATGAGGCTAAAGCCATCATTTGCCAGGAAGCTAAACCAGGACGGGTTTAGCCCTTTGCATCTAGCTCTGCAACACGGGGAGACCCGGATAGCATTCCGGCTCATAGAGATTGATGGAGACCTCGTTCGAGTGCCGGGAAGGGAAGGCATGACACCCTTGCACCATGTAGCTAAAGAAGGAAATTTGAAGCTCTTGCCTGCCTTCTTATCGGCCTGTCCAAAATCCTTTGAAGATGTGACGATTCGCGGCGAGACTGCTCTCCATATCACCTTGAAACATGACAAACTCGAAGCCTTTGAGATCCTTCTTAAATGGCTTACGGTTGTTTGCTATGAAGAATATCAGTTTGAAAAAAGGATTTTGAACTGGAGAGATGAGGATGGCAACACTGTGCTGCACATTGCAACATCAAGAAATCAACCCCAGGTAAGTTCTACTGTCCTTAAAATTCAAGTGCTTTGAATCTTGGCTTCTGAACTAAAAAATTAGCCTTTCTTTTTTAAAAATTTTGTACCATAAGCCTTCATGACAAATTATGATAAAAAGCACACATGTTATTAATGTGAAGATGAAAAAAACCTAACTTCCAAAAAAAAAATTACAAATTACAAATTTTACTGCAAATCTTCCAGTATCAAATCTTCAATTCAATGTAAAATTAATTAAAGAGGACACATTGCAATAATTTAGCAAGTTTGGCGGGTAAATTACCAAAATTAAAAATTTAGGATACAAGTTGCTAAAGGATAACAAGTTTAGGGGGCATTAGTGCTAAATACCCTATTTTTTAGTACAGGTGATACAATTGTTGCTAAAGTCTAGGGTAGATGTGAATTCAAAGAATTTTGTGGGTATGACAGCCCTGGACATCTTAGAGCATCAAAGAATGCAGGATGACAAAGAAATTAGGGCTATGTTATTTGGTGCTGGAGCCATGCAAGGAGCTATTCTTCCGATCGATTGCCCCTTCAAACATTTTTTAAGGTTAGAGAACTAGCATAGTCATGTAAGAATCCAATTTTTAAATACCAGTTTGCGCGTCATATAAATTGTTATTATTTTATTGGTAGATGTTGAAAAAAAGTGTGCATATATGTATGGAAATGACTAAAAACATAAAATATTCTACTGTGATCTCTTAGAACGGATCAGAGGTTGAAGAAGGCAGCTCAAGAGGGAGATATCAATGCCTTGTATGAAGTATTACAAGAGGATCCATGCATCTTAGATCGCATTGATAAAGTAGCATTTATTGATAATCCTATGCACATTGCTGCATCAGCAGGGCATGCACATTTTGCCATGGAGATGATGACATTAAAGCCAACATTTGCAACGAAGCAAAACCAACATGGCTTCAGTCCAATGCACCTTGCTTTGCAAAATGGTAAGAACCGAACGGTCGTTCATATTCTATCCGCAAATCGAAATATTGTCCGCGTCAAAGGGAGGGAAGCCAAGACCCTCTTGTACTGTGCAGCTGAAATGGGATGTGTGGATCTCCTGGCTGACTTCCTTGCTGCATGTCCAGAGTCAATATGTGACTTAACGATTCGAAGCGAAACAGCTATCCATGTTGCGGCAAAGAATGATAATTTGGGAGCTGTTGAAGTCTTGTTGAGATGGCTTGAACATGTTGATATGGATATGGTTCTAGAGTGGACCGATGATGAAGGAAACACCGCATTGCATATTGCCGTATACAGAAATCAATTCCAGGCAAGTTATTACTGTCTCAATTTCCTATAATGGACAATCTAGTCGGGGCGTAGTTACCTATGACCGAGTAGGGATTTGCACCCCAGTGAACTGTTTTTGTTCAATTTACCTCTCAAAACTATACATTTTTCTCTTTTTGCCCACTCTAGAAATTTAAAATCCCTATATAAGTTCCCTAAAAACTGTAATCCTTTAAAGGTCTGTGCTCAGACAATAAGTTGGCTATGTTGCTGGATATACTTAATATAGTTAATTTTTCTTAAAATTGTCCAAAACCGGGGAAATTTTTCCTTAAATTTGGACCTTTTCCCCTTTTATTTTTCCTTGACATGATATAACACTCTTTGCTTTTGAACAACGCAGGTGGTCCAATGGTTGATGAATAGGATTGGCATAAATGCCATGAATTTCGAGGGTCTAACTGCTCTTGACATCTCCGAGCTTAAAGGGCCGGCATGTGACACAAACATATGGGATTTGCTAAACCAAAATGAAGCTTTAGGAGCTTCTTCACTGCCTAGAGGTACCACTCTTGCAGATTTCTTAAGAACAAAGATGTCGGTCCTCGAAAAATGGATTACATCAAGCTATCTCAGAAAAAGTTGCATGTCGAATGAAAACCGAAACGCCTTGTTAGTGGTAGCGGTGCTGATCGCAACAACTACATTCCAAGCTGTGCTAAGCCCTCCTGGCGGAAATAGGCAAGGTTTCGGTCTCACCACCGATCCCAATATGACTAATTCTACTAGTGATCAACTAAATCAACCATCACTCTTTGCCTTTAATTATCCATGGATTTGCTTCCTGGCCTTCAACACTGTGGCCTTCCTCACTTCGGTATCAGAAATCTGGTTTCACCTCCCAAAAGGACTTTATTTCTTATTGAAGTTGGTCATACCACTTTTGCTATGCTATATGCTTTCCTTGAACCTCACAACGCCGCTCTCACGTGTGACGCCGTTTTTCGTTATTTTGTTGCTTCTATCGCAGTGGAAAGCAGTGGCGAGGCTCGTCTTTTTTAAGAGGTCTTTGGAACTTAATCTTCACTTGTTGAAACATTACCCCAACCTGCAGAAAGAATTGAAAGCATGAATTCTGAAACCATGGAATATAGAGCGAAATATTCGAACTGATCTAGTGAACTGTACATGAAAGGTGTATTTTTACTGAAGAAGATGCAAATCTTTGCTGATGCATCGAAGAGGCTTTGGCTTGTAAAATTAACTTGTTTCTAGCTTTACTGAGGGCATCGTTCAAATAAATTAGAAACATATATAGACAAAAACAACAATAGTAATAATGAAAAACAAAAAAGAAGCTGCAATAATTATGCAAATTTAAAAACCTGTTCTAATAAATCATACTCATACTCCCATCCCATATATTGGTTTCTGTAACTTTTTACATATCAACTCTTTAACCGAGTAGACATTGTGGCATGTAAAAAGATCGTACCTCGAAGAACTTTAACTCCTTCCAGCATATCATTTTTTTTTTTTTTTACAGCAATATGCAGGGCAGTATCTTTATGAATCATCAATCTTGAATAGATTGCAGACAAACCGCAAGAATTTCAGCAGGAAGATCAGTCATGGCATATTCAATCTAATGACTTTTAAGGCAAAATGAAGATATCCCAGAGATGAAGCTATATGTAAAGGAGTATCAGTAAAAAGTACTTCATCTATGCACGCCAGTAGAGATGCAGCTTCCTTCACCAATGAGTACAAGGCGTCGATATCCCCCGCTCGGGGAGCTACCTCCAACTTCCATTTTAGAGATATAAATATAAGGTCAAAAATCACTAATGACTACATAAAAAGGGTTCTTTTTGTTTTTATAGCGACACTGGGGAAGATAATGCATGCCCATCCTTTCTTTTCTTGTTCCTCAAGGAAGTTCAGTCCGTACTTGCAGTAAATTATTGAGTTATACTATAGGCGACATTTGGTAAACGCATTGTATTTTGATTATATTTAAATGAAATTTATTTTTTGAATGTTGTATTTAGTTGAAAAGTATTTGTTTTGTATTTGAATGAAATGTTTGTTTGGATAAAAAGTATTTTAGAGTTGAAAAGTTGATGTGATTGGTAAAAGTAAAGATAAATAGTAGAGTTGAAAAGTTGATGTGATTGTTTTAAAAATGTTTTGAATAGTAATTGTTTTCGTAGTACTGTTACAAAATTTGTATTTTGTGTAAAATTATATTATATTTGAGTAAAATTAAAATGAAATTTTTTTTCCGAAACAAGCAATATATAACATATGTTTTTATGTATTGCAGCCCAAATCACAGCTAGTGAATGATGAAAATAAAATATTTAGATTGTTTGCTTTTTTTTTTTTTTTTACCCCCTAATTCTGCAGAATTTCTGGGAAGCTTCTAAAAATTTGCCTAAGTTTTATCTGACGGTTCAAAAATGTTTCAATATTTAACAAATAATGTAGTGCAGGTTGATCAGTTTTTTTTTTTTAAGTAATTTGAAGATATGGGATTTGAAATCTACCTCGTAGTCGGATATAAAATTATATTAATACTAAATTATGTCCATAACTATAGATTAATACAAATCTTGCTATTCGAAAAGATACAGTCTTCCTTGTTGCTGCAGAAAATGACAAATTTTATAGAACTTGAACAAATCCTGCTCAATGGACGAATAATGTGTTATTTGAACTAGTTTTCTTTAGAAAGTGATGTGTTTAATTAATTATGCATAAGGCGAATATAAACCACCATAATGATCTGCATGCATGTCAGCATAAATTGGTTATTTAGTTAGCAATAGATATGAAGACAATCTTTAGTTGATGCTTGTACAGCTTTCTGCTGTCGTTTTTCAAGCAAAAAAAAAAAAAAGCTTCTTGTCGTATTTCTGGTTCTTGTAGGGTTCTGCGTGTTTTGTGTCGCTTTTTATTTGTTTGTTCTGCGTTCTGTGAATGTGTAGTCGTTTCCGAGGTCATTGCGGGTTGTGCTTGTCTTTTTAATTTTTTGTCTTTTATGTATGGTGCTGTTCTCCATTTATATCTTCTCGTTTTTCGAGTTTTTCTCGATTTGGTTGCCGTTTATAAGGTTGTTCGCGTTTTCAGATGGATGGGTTTATCTTCTTTTATGTTTTTTTTTTTTTTCTCTAAGGGGAATTCTTTTGTCTTTTTAAGTGTTACAAAATTATATAAATTCTCGAGACGTTTTTAAATTTTACTATTATTTTCCTTTTGGTTGTCGTTTACCAATCGCTGTTTTGTTTCTTGTCGTCTTCCAGTTATGGTTGTTCAAGTATTAATTTTGTCGTTTTTAGTTGTTATTGTCGTCTTCATTTATTATTTTCTTCGTACGTCTTCTTTTATTGTGCTTTTAGCATTTCCTCGTTGGTGTAATATTTTTATATTAATTTCATCTCTTACTCTTTCATTCCGTCTCTTTCATTTTGTTTCTTTCAGGCTATTTCTTCTAATTTCTATATATATTTTTAACGTTTGCATTTGACAGTCGTTTTTCATGCTGTTGTCGTTTTTATTAATAAGCAAGTGCTATCGTTGTCTACAATTATAAGTGGAAGCAGAATGTCAAATTCACATTCTGCGGTGCCAAATGAATTGGGATAAACCCCTATTTATTTAGCTTCAACATAAAATCCATTTAGAAAAAAAAAACCATAAGAATGACATTCCATGTTAATCATTTATTAAACGTGTAAAAAAGAAAAGTGAATTCAAACACAACCATTTATTGATTGTGTTAGATAATGTTAACGCGAACATTAGCCATGTATATATTGTGTTAAGCGTGTAAATACACATTACCCGTTTAAATTAGTGTGTCACACAAACAATCCGTGATTATATTTATAGCACTTGTGATGATCTATTTATCTTCTCTTTCAAGAAAACAAGTGAAATTCAATTACAGATTTTAGATTTTTTTTTTATTTTGTAAAATATTAAATATTGAACGAGTAGTTAGCCCCTTTTATTGAAATCTCTGGCTTCGTACTGACCCCAGTATCAACAGAAGGAAACTGACCAATGAGCTCCAAAAGATACGCGTCCTCTTGAATCAAAGAATTATATAAAAGCTCAAGTGGCCAGAGTCCTACCGGCCAAAGTCATTAGGAAAGTCAATATTCAACGTAGTGGTATTGGTTGACACATATCGACAAGATGTGACACTAATGAGAGCCATCATGTACGTTTACATGAAGTGGTGGAGTCAATCGGGGAGGAGCAACCCCTATTAATTATTTTTGTCGAAACAAATTTTTTTTAAAAGCTTTTTTAATTTTTTTTTTATCCCCATTGAGATTTGGATTTTATTTATACTGGCTTAGGTAATGTTTATAAACATTTTTTAGTGTTACAAAAGTTAATTTTATATAAAATGTGAAATTTTATATTCAAATATAATTATTTTTAACAGGGTTATAAAAATAATTACTATTTAAAAGTTTTTTAAAACAATCATATCAACTTTTCAATCCTAACTACTTACCTTTATTTTTCCTAATCATATCTACTTTTCAACTTTAAAATGCTTTTCATCCAAACATATATTTTATTCAAATACAAAATAAATATTTTTCAACTAAATAAACACTTAAAAAAGAATTGTATTCAAATACAATTAAAACGTAATGTGTTTACTAAACACCCATTTATTAAACTTTACAAGAACTTAACTTTTATAATAAGATAAAGTTTTTTATTTTATTAGTAAGGTAAAAATTTTTAATGTTTAGATCAATTTTAAATGGTTAAGATAAAAAAAAATACAACATATTATTGTGAAACATTTACATGTGATTAGATTGAAAAAAAAAAACGACAACAATTTTTCCCAATTGTCCAATAGACACTGACAATAGTGGTACTCCGCGGCAATGGCTCGTGAGGCGGAGGGGCTCCCAGTGGTACGACAAGTTCATGACAGAGGGATGGGAGACGAGAGTGGCGACGGACGGTGAGGGAGATTCGACCGGTGAGGGATTTCCAAGTCAGCCGTTGGTGATCTGATTGGCGACAAATCTCCAAGCTCGTGACATGGGTAACGGTGACGGGGCCAGCGATGTGGGTGGTGGACGGCTCGTGCTCACGTTGGAAGTTGTCAATGGAGACGCATGACATCGATCCGACCCCTGCAAGTCGCCAATGATGCTTGTGCCCCACTATCCGACTCTAGCAAACATTGTTAATCCACCATTGTCGGCAAATCGCAAGTGGCAGTCCCATTGTGAGTCACCATAGGTCTTGCTGGGTAGCCGGATCTTATGGTCGGCCATCCCCCCAAATCGTATCTGAAAATTTTTCAAGTCGCACACAATCTCATTAGCAACTAAAATTTTCTTTCTTTCTTTCTTCCTTAGACTTTGAGTGTAATCATGTGCTTGAATCCTATAACAATTTTGGTGTATACTTTTAATTTCAACTGGCAAAAGATAATCTAACAGTTTAAAATTTTTACCACATAAATAGAGTAAAAGGGGCTTATTCTATTGTAGAATTAATCATACTTTATACCTTTTAATTTTTATTTCTATATGTAAAAAAGATTAATATACACTCTTATTGAAGTAAAAGGCTAGATCCGCTTGTTTTTTAGGGCAAAGGTTCCAATCCCCTTTTCTAGTTTTTTTTTTTTTTTTTTTTGGTCTTTTTCTCTAAGTTTTAGTATTTACTTTTCTAAAATTTTTTTAAAAATTAAAATTTTAGAAATCCATGACTTTTTCATTTTAAATCGAATGAGATATTTTTTAAATTATATAGAATTTTGAAGTTTTTAAAAGTTTTTAAAAAATTAAAATTTTAGAAGTCTATAACTTTTTTATTTTGAATCAAATGAAATATTTTTTTAAATTATATAGAATTAAAAAAAACAAGATTTATATTGTTAATATTTTTCTAAATATATTTTAAATTATTATATTTTTTATTTCAAACAATTTATTTTTACCAAACATATATTTTTAAAATTCAACTCATTTCTATTATCCAAAACAAAGGGGGAGTTTGGGGGAGGTTTTGGAGATGTGGTTTTGGGGTTTGGAAAAAAGTTGGTTTTGGGGAATGTGTTTGGGGGAAAAAACTGTTTGGGGTGAAAAAATTAAAAATTTTAAAAATATTTTTAGAAAAAAAATATCAATATGGATCTTGTTTTGTTCCTCTCGAAATTCTATGCAATTTAAAAAAAAATCATCTCATTTGGACTTGTATACACAAAGTTATGGATTTTTAAAATTTTAAATGTACTGTAGCGTTTTGGAGATATAAATAGTAAAAAGTGATAAAGTTTTGAAAAAAAGGTAAAAATTTTGGCCTCCAAGACGTTGCCCAAACGGGCCCAAAGTTTCTAGTGTTTGGAGAAACAAGCCCTAAGATGAATAACACTTGGAAAAAAAGGTAAGACCTGGGCCCACTGTTTTTCATTCCTCCCCATATGGATGGATAGGGAGGGAGAGAAGCTCCTTTTACGTATGAGTTTGTTCTATTTGTTGTGTTGGTTTGAACTATAATTTAAATCATTTATAGTTTTTCTTAACAAAAGTTCAAATTTGAATATAAACTTTTATAACACTATTTTTACTTTTTTTTCAAAGGGACAACCGTATTTTAAATCAAGAACATACAAATATCAATACTAATTTAAATAACTTAATAACATAAAAATTAATTGTCAATTTCAGATTAATTCCATCAATAAATTTTAACAAAGCGTACGCTGGTGTAAAACATGCATCGAAAATTGATACGTGAAGGAGAAACAAGCTTTATAGCATAAGCAGGAGGACAAGCTCGACAGCATCATCCGTCTCTTTTGCTCTCTCCCCAAAAGCACAGCTGAAGTTATAAGAGACAACCACGAGGGAGAGCTGAATAACAGGAGTTTGTCCACTTTGGATGGGTGGAGTGGGCCATGTCTTAACAAAAGCGAGTCTGGCTATTGGCCGTAGTAAAAAGATAAGATTTTTCGTTGGATAAAGTAATCTGTCTGGTTTCATAGCATTTTTTTTATAGCATTTTTTTTTTTTAACAAGGGCAGTCTGTCCGGCTGCGGTCACTTGAATTGTGCAAAATAAAAATAATGTATGAGGGCACCCCTATTAGTGGTCGCATTTGTATGCTTTATATAATGAGACTCAATCTTTATTTTTTTCCCCCCTCCCCTATTAATGAGTGAGTGGTTTTTAACGCTATTAATACCTTTTAATATTGGGTTTCAAAAACCGTTATAGCTTAGAGTGCAACCTGCCAAGGCTAAAAACAAACACAAAATGTAACGGAGACTTACAATGTGGTGAAGGTGGAGTACTCATCTATTTTATATAGAGAATTTTGGGTTAGAACATTAAAATATATATATATTGATTTGATGCAGTTTTAAATTACTAGAATATACTAAATACATTAGATTAGAAAAGATAATACAACAATCTTCGATAAAATCTCTGTACTTTATAGAAATCTTATTTTTTTAAGGTTATCTTCGGAAATAACTTGTGAATTAAGCATCCAATCTCATATTGGTCCTTGATTTTTTATTTTACACGAAGCAGTATCTGAAATTTTTCTAATGTTATGCAAATCATCCCTATGTTGATATCCATAAAAACAGAATAATAAAAGTTGAACATATTTAGATCACTTGAGTTTTAGTTAAGACTAAAATCATAATTAACTATTTTTCAAGGAAAACTATACCTTCAAAATATATCTAATGACGCTAAATGGCTTTTATAAAAGTGTGTTTCAAAAGAAAAATCTAAGATTGAGATATAATTTACCTCCAAAAAATATTTAATTAGAATTTATTTATAAATAAATCTCATGTGATCAGAATGTATTTAATATTTCTATATGCTTTTTCTATAGAATGTCAATAGAGAGACCGTTGACATAATAGTTAAAAAATTCATAAAAGTGTGATATGTAAAATCAAATATTTATGACCACCATAAGATAAGGTGTATAGTTAGGACATTTGATAAACGCATTATATTTTAATTGTATTTGAATGTATTTTATTTTTTGAGTGTTGTATTTGGTTGAAAAATATTTGTTTTGTATTTGAATGAAATGTGTGTTTAAATAAAAAGTATTTTAGAGTTAAAAAGTTAATATAATTGATAAAAATAAAGGTAAATAGTGAAATTGAAAAGTTGATGTGATTGTGTTAAAAAATTTTTAAATAGTAATTATTTTTATAATACTATTGAAAATAATCGTATTTGAATGAAAAATTTTATATTTGATATAAAATTATATTACGTTTAAATATAATTAAAATGTAAAACATTTAGCATACGCCCGATAAGAATCATTTATATAAATCTTCTTCTCTTACACCTAAAAACCCGAACTCTTTGTTCCGTAGTCTAAAGCATTTATTGCTTAAACAAAAGATGTCCAGCCATTAGAAAAGTGTTTTAGTCAAGCCATCGGAAAATATTTGCAGTTTTAGTCAATACGCTGTGTGTGATAATACCGCAAGCAAGGTCTTTTTTTTTTTTTTTTTTAAGATAACCCAAGTCAGTTTTCTTTTCACAATTGTTTATGAGTCAAAACAACCTTCTTACGACAACGACTATTATAAATGAGATCCAGCTGTTTAGTTCAAGCATAACGCACCATTTAAAAAAAAAAAAACCACACATTGACCTTATGATGGTAGTATCTTTTCAAGTGTCAACTTACATTAAGAACGCGTTTGTCACATTTAAGAAAGAAAATAAAAGAATAATAATGATCATCATTTATTTCTTTTTTTAGTGTATATGGTGTAATGAGAAATAATTTAATTTTCTTTACAGTGTTTAGTAAAACTTAAAATAATACTTAAAAAAATTTAAAAATAATAACTTTATCACTATAATAATATATGTTCTATACAATTAGTTACTAAAGATATAAAAATAAATTTGATACTTTTTTTTCCCCCTGAAAAATAAATTTGATACCAATTTCCTTTGATAAATCATCAATATCAAAAGACAGAGGGATTGACATTTACTTTTTCTACTTTTTATATGAAACCCACTAAATCTTATAATTGATTTTGTAAATAAACACGTAATTAGATAAAAGAAGAAAAATAAAATTCACTTTGCACCCCTCTTTCTCTTTTATATGCGTGCACGTGCCGTAAAATTTCATCAAATCACATGGTACATACAAAATCTTACTCAAAATTTAATCTGAAATAACAAAGTATCAAATTCATGTTTAGTTTTTAATCAGAAAGAATAAAGTCCTAAATCCATCGTTAGTTTTACTTTTAGTTTGCATTTTTTTTTTCTTTTTTGTATTATTTTGATAGGTGATCTATGGCAATACTACATGTTTTTAAATGTTAGATCACATTATAATGATAAGCAAGGTTTCATACAATAGTGAAGTCAATCTATTATTTAGTGGAGGTATATTAAAGGACAAAAGTTTTTTAATATGACTTGTATAGGATAAAAAACTTTTTGTGGGGTCAAATGAGAAAAACGGAAAATCTTTAAAAGTAAATTTGAAAAAAAAAAAAAAAAGAAGGTCATACTCGATTGTGGGTGGCTCTTTATCCTACATTGATCAAATGACGTATAACGTTGAGATCATTAATGTTTAACATTCGTTATCTTCATTTTAGAACTATATTACACATAACTTACGTAGAACTGTATGTAAATCAAACTAACAATTACAAACATACATCTAAATTAAAAAATAAATACATTTATCAAATGAGCACAATTAGCAATCATATATGTCCAATCCCATAATCATTATTGAAACAAAATTATAAACAGATATAAGAAAATTTAAGGGAATTGAAGCATACATTCTATGTGGAATTTTCCAAATATTTTTTTATCTCTAAGAGTAAACCAATTTTACTATTTACAATTTTACATCTCCAATTCTCTCTATTTCAATTTATAAAAACTCAAATGTTTAATGCCATGTTTGGTATGATTGAAAAGAGGAAGGAAGGAAGTAGGTAGAGAGAAAACTAGATGAAAAATGATAATGTAGTTTGTTTGATAAGAAGGAAGAAAAGGAAAATATGGAAGAAAATATTTCTAATGGGGCTCACTAGTTTTTATTTCTCTAACATTAGATGGAAAACATAAATTCACCCAATAATGCCTAAAATTATTATCTTTTCCTTATTTATATTTAATATAAATAGATAAATAGAATAATAATTGTATAATTTTTTTTAACTTTTTACCAAACAATCTAAACGAAAACTAAAATCTTTTCTCTCCCTCTTATTTTCTTTTACTTTCATTTTTCTTTTCTTTTTTGTTTTCGTTCCTTCTTATCAAAATTGACACTAATGTAAATAAGTAAAATTACATAGTTGCCCTAGTCCATCAAAATTCCAACAAAAAATGATCGATAATATCAAGGAAAAATAATATTTTTGAAATAGTAATTTTCCATCTATTTCACTTATAATACTAAACAGAAAAAGTTAAAATCATTTTTATTCCACCTTGGAAAAATAAAATATTCCTTATAATTTTCTTTATATCCTAGTTCTCCTCTCTTTATTTTCTTTCATCTTTATCAATTAAAATATAAAAATTTATAACTTTTTTATTTTAAATCAAAATAAGATTTTTTTTAAAATTACATAAAAAAAATGAATAAGATTTACGTTTCCACCAAAACTATAACTAAAAATATGCATGCTCCAAACGCAACGGTTATTTTTTTATTAAAATTTTTTGCCCTTCAATCTCAAATTTCTTCTTATATTTTGTAATACCCAAGCTCACAAATGGTACTTCATAATAATAATAACAATAATAATAAAAGCTGACAAAGAGTAGTACGGAGTAAAGACTACAAAGCCAAGGCCACACAGAGAGTCCACCTTTTTTTTGTGAAGTAAAGAAAGTCTACTTTTTAAGGCCGAGAAAAACCCAAAACAAAACAAAGAAGAAGGGTAAGCAGCGCAAAAACCCCCTAATAAATCGTGATGCTTTGAAAGGCGGTCCCTTTTTATTATATTTTTTTTTTTGTCCTTTTGTCTCAAATTTCTTCTTAATTTTATAGTACTCAAGCTCACTAATACTTCTTCATAATAATAATAATAAAAGATCACAAATGGCAGTAAAGTGTAAAGACCGCAAAGCCAAAGCCAAAGCCACACGGAGAGTGTTCTCTTTTTTCTTTTTTTTTTGAAGTAGAGAGAGTCTACTTTTTAAGGCCGAGAAAACCCAAAACAGAACAAAGAAGAAGAGAGAGCAGCCAAAGCAAAGCAACACCATGTTCTGATATCCCCAAGCTTCTCTCACCACAAATTTCAATGTCTTCCTCTTCCATGGCCTTGTTTTCTCCGCCCACCCTCTCTCCTTCTTCTTCTTCTCTCTCCAAAATCCAGTTCTACCACAAGCCCCATCTCTTTCTCAGACCCAAGAATAATCCTGTCCCCTTTCGCCCTTTCTTCACCCACAAGGCCTCGCCTGACAATGGAGGCGGAGCCCTCGGCCCGGCTGCCGCTGCCGCCGTGGAGAAGCCCAAGGTTCCGGAACCTTCCGAGAGCGCCGCGGGGGAAAATGGGTCGGTGCCTGAAGAGACTGAAGTGAAGGTTTTGAGCAAGTTTGAGGACCCCAAATGGGTCAATGGGACTTGGGACTTGACCCAGTTACGGAAAGATGGCAAGACTGATTGGGACGCTGTCATTGATGCTGGTCAGATTTCTTTGCTTTTTTTTTTTTCCCTTTGTTTTTTTGGTTCTAAATTTTGATTCTTTTGTTAGTTTTGGTGTGAAATTTAGTTTCTTTTGATGATTTTATGGCGTGCAAATTGTTCCAAACCTGAATTGTAGTTAGACTTAAAGAGGGTGGGTTTTCTTTCATTCTTCCTTTTTTTTTTTTTAACTTGTGATTGGGTAATTCGATCTTTTTGGAAGTCAGGCCGTTAGGCTATGCTTGCAAATAACAAAAGGGTGGTATTTCGACAAGAGCGTTGCTTGATTTTTAAGGTTTATTTATTTATTTATTGCTTTAGGAACAGAAGTAGTTCCGAAGCAAGCATGTTACGAGCATGATTTTGAACCGTTTGGCTTTATAGTCTATAGGAAACAAACTATAAATTGATGATGCACTATATTGTTTAATGAATTTGTGTCCCATACAAAGGTTGATACGAGTTTACGGTAGGGGGTTTGTTAAACTAAGATTAACTACTTATAACTCCAAAGCCCCTGCTTGAACTTTCTGAAGGCTTTCGCTAACCGAATTATGCACTGCCCTGGACACTATAAGCCTTGTTAGAAGTAATTTAAGGATAGCACTGCATATTTGAGCATGCGAGGGGATTTCGCCAACGTATCTTCCTTAAGCATTCTGATTAGGTAGAACACTTGGTCGTAAACATAACGAGCATTTGCATACAGCAACGAGGCAGACAGCAGACTAACAATTGTACTGGAACTTGCATGTGTAGTGATCGTAACAAGTGTGATCGAGTGGCTTTTTTACAAATTCAATGATTTTGTTATGCATTTTTCCTGAAAATAGTACCTTCAAAATCGTTCATGTATCACGCATCTTTTGTACGTTTTAAGGAGAACAAGAAACCTGATGACATGAAGTTAAACTTCGATTGCATCATTTATATAATTTTTTTTTTTTCCCTAAACTTGCATCCTTCTTGCTAATTCAGAAAATATGTGGTTGAATACTGATAAACAACCTTTTTGTTATGGTGATTTTCAGAGGCCAGGAGGAGAAAATGGTTTCAGGACAACCCAGAATCATCCAGTAACGAGAACCCAATAGTTTTCGACACCTCCCTCATCCCTTGGTGGGCGTGGATAAAAAGATATCACCTACCTGAAGCCGAGCTTCTAAATGGTTCATAGATTTGCTTTTGTTTAACATGAAACTGAAGTTCTAAACCATGTTGGCTTCGGTTAATCCATCATATGCTGTTTCTCGGGTTTTATGCAGGGCGTGCTGCTATGGTTGGGTTTTTCATGGCTTATTTTGTTGATAGCTTGACGGGAGTCGGTCTGGTCGACCAGATGGGCAACTTCTTCTGCAAAACCTTGTTGTTTATAGCGGTGGTCGGGGTTCTTGTAATCAGGAAGAACGAGGACATTGAAACATTAAAGAAGCTGCTGGAAGAGACAACCTTTTATGACAAGCAATGGCAAGCGACCTGGCAGGACGAGAACAAGAGTACTGAGTAGTTAAACGTTGTTCCGGAGTTTGACTTTAATTCAATTAGGTGTTCGTTTTCAATTTTCAGTTTTGTATTTACATGTAATTTTCCTGCGTTATTAAAGACTAGACATATCTGTTTCCGTTAATGCATCTTTTTCTCTCATGGTGTTTCATACAGATATAAATGTAAATGGGTTGTTATTTCTTCACCAACGATAAGCGACATGTCGTATTAGTAACATGTATTCGTTTTCTTATCGTGTAACGAAAATTCTTTAGCAAAGTAAAACGACATGTCGTGTGGGCACATATATATTTTTTAATGCGCATCAATACGCTTTTTTTTTTTTTTTCCTTTCAATTTATAACATTGTGAAATTTGATAACTAGTTAAATATTGCGATATAAGGTTCTTTGCCACAATTATTTGCATTTGTTTTCTTTTCTACATGCGTATAATTGCATTTTCATTTTACCTTTGAATTTATAAGATTGTTAAATTTGATAACTAGTTAAATTTGATAACTAGTTAAACATTGGAGTATAATGGTGCATTTAATTATAAAGTTGCAAAGCAATAATTGTTATTTAAATGAAAAAATATTATATTTAAACATTAATCACATCATAATTTAAATCTAAATAATTAATATTTATCATTCTATTTTTATTATAATTTTTATTTATTATATTATGTTCTCTTTTTCTTTTTTCTTTTTTGATTTATTTTTATCAATTATAGCACATGCTTAATATTTAAATACAATTTAAATTCTTTACATTTAAATACACATTATTATATTTAAATATAATACAAATACTTTTATCTAAATTCATATCGTATTCAATATATTATATATTTAAATATAATATTTTATCCAAACGCCTTTATTTAAATTTCTTGTATGCATGCATGTGTATATATATATATATGTTTACACATGTACATATCACAGCCTATAAAATATTAAAAAAAAAAAAAGCAAAAATCACAATATAATTAGTTGGTAAATTTATTAACTTCAAACGACGAGAGTTTCTCTTCAATTTGTTTCTTATCTTTACACCAACATTGTTGCCCTCTTTCTCAGTGTTGTCGTAAAGATTTTGCTCTAGATTAGGTAATTGAAAATGAACCAACTTAATTAAGAAGAAAATTAAAATTAATCAGGCTTCCCAACCCCTCAACATGGTGGCACGTGCAACTCGGTGCACTCCCAATGTAAAAGCACCCATTCGGAGGTTGCAACCATGAGTTTGACACATTCCCTTGATGTCTCCAAAAGCTTTCCTCATGTACCTCTTCAGTTCTCTGTTCACTGTCTCTTCTTCCCACATAAATCCTTGGATATTCTGCACCACAAAGATACAAAAACTTATATTACAATTACCCTTCGTAATTATACTACTAACTGAACTAGATGTATCCAAATATTGAAAAGGATTGTTTTCACCAATGTCATTAAACTTTAATAACTCCTATTTTGTTCTTGAACTTTAAAAACTCTCATTTTCAATTAGTCCCACTTAACTCATTCCGTTAGAATTTTTGTTAAAAACATACGGAAAAAAAAAAAAAGGAGTCAAGTGCCGTTATATGTCTTTTTCCATTTGTTATTTAATAGAAATCTCAACAAAAAAGGGCTTAGTAAGACTAATCACCCAATTTTTCCATCTGTTTTTAACCAAAATACTAATAAAAGGGGTTAAGTAAGACAAATTCAAAGTTTAAAGAGCAGAATGAGAGTTTTTAAAGTTCAAGGGGTAAAGTAGGAATGATTATAAAGTTCAGGGGCATCCTATTGCAAAAATAGAAAAGACAATAGATGTAGGTTGACAATAGAGAAAAGGAAAATGTAACTATTAAAATGTGGGTAGTTTTTCATTTTGTTTCTTTTCTTGTACCTGAACCCATTCAAAGTAGCTCACTGTCACGCCACCAGAATTCGCATAGATGTCAGGAAGTATAACAACTCCTTTCTTGGATAGGATCTGCAGAAGAGATAGATTAGCACCATCATCATCCAAGTTTTTTTTCTTTTTTTTTTTGGTTATAAAGTTAGTAATCGATGCAGGTTTTTAATACTACCTCATCTGCTTCAGGGTCCGTGGGATGATTTGCAGCTTCAACTATGAACTTTGCCTTCACATCAGCAGCATTTTCCCTTCATATTGTCAAGAACAAGTTATTACTACCATGATCCAACTTTTATCTCTAACTCAATATAATTTACGGTGTTTTTGGTGAAGCATACTTGTTGAGAACACCACCCAAGGCGCACGGAATGAGAACGTCACATTCATGAACAAGCAAGTCATTAGGATCCATTACATTCCCACCAGGGAAATCCTTGAGATTTTCATTGCCCTCTTTGTGTTTCAACAGAGCTGGGATATCGATCCCATTTGGGTTTTCGATTGCACCTGTTATGTCACTAATAGCAACAATCTTACCACCTCTCTCATAAAGGAACCTGGCTGCCCATGAGCCCACATTTCCAAAGCCCTGAAATGGATTAACCATGGAACTGCAAATCGATACGTGCCAAAAGTATAAAGCAGAAATATCTGAATGGTATTGGAGAAACCTGTATGACAAACTTCATATTGGAAATTGACTTCCCATATTCAGCTAGTAAAGCTTCTGTAGCGAAAACCGCTCCTAGTCCAGTTGCAGCCTCCCTTCCAAGTGAACCTCCAAGGTCCTAATTATTTGAAGTCAATATTATAGGACGTTTATCATCATATATCGATTAATTTGACTTACAATGCCACTTACAATTGGTTTTCCGGTCACAACCGCCGGGGAATGCCCATGAAACTTTGAATACTCATCCAGAATCCATGCCATTGTCTGTGCACAATTGAGAATCAATGAGTATTTAAAAAGGTGCATAACACTTCAAGGAAATATCGAGTTTGATAAGAAACATGTTAAGAATAACCTGTGCATTAGTTCCCATGTCAGGGGCAGGAACATCCCTGTGAATTCCAATGAGATCATGAATCTTTTGTGTGAAAACGCGAGTCAAGCGCTCTTGCTCACTTCTACTCAGTTCCCTTGGATTGCATCCAATCCCACCTTTGGCCCCGCCATACGGAATGTTAGCCACAGCCGTCTTCCACGTCATCAGCTGAGCCAGAGCATTGACTTCATCCGGATCAACCTTCATCAAAGAAATTGAAGATGGTTAAACAATCAACTTCAAGGAGACAAAATCACAAAAACCTAGATCAGTCCTTTGAATAGAATTGAGTCAGATCATTTCCATTCTATTACAATCCTGGGGACTACTAGAGTCACAACGGGGAAAAAGACGAGATGGCTTAAAAAATCCCTCTAATCCAGAGGGAAAATAAAGTAAAGAACATAACAAGCATGAGGATCTATCATTTTGTCGCCATTCATCTTCATATGTAAACAAAGTTGAGCTCAGATATGATCTATACAAAGATTATAAGCACAGTGAATCATCTCAGAATATATACTAGAAAGTTCAACTAGCTAAAAATCCAAAACCCCATTTCAAATTTGACTAGGAAAAGGCATTTATTTGCTAATCAAATTAAAGGAATGAGGGACCAAAAAATTTTGAAACTTATAAATCCCACCTCAGGGTGGTAACGAATTCCACCTTTCATAGGCCCACGGGCATTATCATGTTGGACTCTAAACCCAACATAGGAAACCAGAGTTCCATCATCTTTGGGGATTGTACACTCCACCTACAAAGATCATAAAAACAAGTCCGAATTGTGAGTTTAAAACGGCGATCCAAACAGACTATGACAGTGTAAAAACGGAATACGAAACAAAAATAAAAGAAAAAAGGTAATTTAAAAAAAAAAAAAAAGCTTGTGAAAATATCATGACCAAAAGTAGTGGAAAATTACTTTGATTTCCCTAAAGGGAATTAAGAGGCTCTTTTCGAGCTTAGAGTCCAACCCCAGAATCCTACTTGCACGGACGAAGTTGCGGTTGGTGGCTGCAAGAGCGTTCATGGTTTTGCGCTTGAAACCGGAAAGTTAGAACTATACGGAGAAAAGAGAGAGAGAGAGAGCCCTACAAAGGTTAAGATTGTGGATTTTTTTAGTTGTGTTAGGAAGTGGGAAGTGGAATATTGGTAGCGTGGAAGCTGACAAGTGCGTGTTGACTCATTTAATGCAAGTGAGAGTGAATAGATATGCAGAGAATGGAGTGTTTTCTTTTTTGGCTAGGATTTTTATTTTTTGCTCTGTATTTTTTATTTTTTTTATTTTGGTTAGAATAGAATGCAGAGAATGGAGATCGGTGTTGCAATGAACTGACGGAGTGACCCCTCCTAGGATACATCGACTCTATGTTCCCTGAATATTATTAAAGAGATTTAACAACATTATGGAATATTAGTTAAGAGTTCTATAGGCGGGATTAATCGTTCAATAAAAAGTGTGTCATTTAAATTTTATTGAACTCATTGGTTTTAAATTGAGTATTATGTTGATAATAAACAAATCTTCAAATTTAGATGTTGTTTGGCAAAAAAATTTCATTTTAATTTTATTCAAATGCAATATAATTTTACACCAAATACAAATTTTACAACAGTGCTACGAAAATAATTACTATTCAAAATATTTTTAAAACAATCACATCAACTTTTCAACTCCATTATTTATCTCTACTTTTACCAATCACATCAACTTTTCAACTCTAAAATACTTTTCATCCAAACACACATTTCATTCAAATACAAAACAAAAATTTTTCAACCAAATACAATATTCAAAAAATAAATTTCATTCAAATACAATCAAAATGCAATACGTTTATCAAACGCCTCCTTAAGATCCAAAAAGGCTATTCAAAACTATATTCTTTGACTACTAATCTTTTACTATTATGCCACCAAACTTGATAGTTTATTGCTAATAGGTTGGTATAATTGTGAAGATGTCTTTCATTTTCTCTTGTTCCCAAAATTTTTCTCAATAACCTTAGGTCTCATTTATTTACCACAGTATATTCATATTGCGTTTAAAAATAATGTAATTTTCATCTAAATACAAAAGTATTATATTTAAGTACCAATCATATTAAAATTAATGCAACGTTTGGGACAAGCATTTTTTTGGCATTGCATTTAAATACAATGCAATTTTCCCCCAAATACAAAAACATTTCATTCAAATACCAATCACATCACATTTTAAATCTAACACAATCACTATTTATTATTTCACTTTTTCTATTACTTTTATTAATTACATCATATATTCTCTCTCTCTCTCTTTTTTCTCTCTACTTTTACCCATCACATCACATATTTATTATTAAAATACAATTCGAATGCTTTCCCCTAAACACACATTGCATTCAAATGTAATGCTAATGCTTTTTTTCCAAATACAAATTGCATTCAATGCATTGTATTCAAACGCAATGCAAATACAATGCGTTCACCAAACGAACCCTAAAATTCTATTCATCATTTCACTTTTTTTACTCCTCTTACCAATCACATCACATACTCTCTTTCTCTCTCTCTCTTTTTCTTTCTACTTTTACTAATCACATCACATACTTAACTTTTAAAAATAATTCAAATAATTTTCATCAAAACAAACATTGTATAATGCAATGCATATATTTTTCATTAAAATATATATTGTATTCAAATAAAATATAAACATAATATATTATCTAATATATTATCTAAATGCTGCCTTGGTATAAATGATAAGTCCATAATGTTAGATATTATTGATACTTCCTAACATTGTCCATTTGTGTCAAGGAGTGCGTTTTGAATTAAAATTGAGTTATATAGCACTGCAAAAGTGGATCGCTTGTAATACATTGTCATCTTTAGCAAAAGTGGATCGCTTGTAATGCATTGTCATCTTTATGAAATAGATTCAGGGCCATTTGGCACGCTTAAAAAAAATTTCCAAAACATCTTTTTTAGTATTTTTTTTTATCTCACCAATGCATTTTATTATTCACATCTCTAAAATACTATAGTAAACAATAAATTTTAAAAATTCATAACGTTGTGTATATATATTCAAAGAGATATTTTTATTAATTGCATAAAATTTTAAAATGAACGAAACAATATCCATATTAATAATTTTTTTCTGAATAAACTTTTAAAATTCTACAATTTTTTTAAATATATTTTTTAAAATACCTTTTTTCCAAAAAAAAAAATCTTCAAAAGACATCCAAACTCACCTGCAGTAATTACCATTATATATTGTTTTTAAATTATTGAAAATGACAAATAATAGTTTTTTTTTAAATAAAAACATACCACAAAACTCTTTTGGCCTCCCACAAGATTGATGTTGAATTAAATTGAATCAGAAAAGGTCAATTTTAAATTTTTTAGGATAGTTGCTAAATATTTTGCTAAAGAGGATTGTCGCTGCGCACAGCTATGACAAACCATTATCAGACCGATTTCTAAATCAAAATCATTATCATACGCATTCATGCTTATCTAAACTTGTTTTTTTAAATTAAAAAATAAAAAGAAGAAAAAGAAGAAGGAAGTAGTGATCATTTTAGCTAAATAACAATTTAGAAATTAGTCTTTTTTTTTAAGAAGTTTTTTAACAAATGATTCAAGTTTTTAAAAATTAATTAAAAAGACTTTTTTTTTTTAAATAGTCAATCAATTTTATAACTAGTCAATTATTAATTCATTATATTTAGTTAATCACTGATTAATTATCAATCAATCATTATAACCATATATAATATAGTTAATTTAGTTAATTACTGATTGATTACGGTAAATCACTTATTAACTACAAGTTAATTGATGATTAACCATGAGTTAATCATTGATTGACCGTGATATAAAACTCTATTTTTCATAATAAACCATAAATAAAATCAACGATTTCTGATAAATCAACGATTGACTATGATAAAATGGTACTGCTGCTATAGTTGCAATGCCACCCTTCACCGCCATTCAAATCACGAACATTTGATCCCAGATTCATATATCCAATTAGTGTCACGTAGTCACGATCATTGGAAGAAGCCCCTATTGTCGATTCTCCCTTTGGCTGTGAAACTGAGTCGCGATTCATAAGCTAGCATTGGATTTCACGCAAAGAAGAGAGAAAAAAAGATGCAGAGAAAGAAAGGGTGGGTAACAAGAAAGGTGCTTATAGATAATGGTAAATTTTTCGACACTAAGGGCCTGTTTAGTGAATTTATTATATTTGTATTATAATATATTAAATGTAATTTGTGTTTAGAGAAAAAGTATTGGTATTGTAACGTGTATTTAGGTAAAAAGTATTTAAATTATATTTTAATAACAAATATATAATATGATGGATAAAAATAAAAATAAAAAAACGAAAAAGAAAGAAGATATATCATATAATTAATAAGAATAATAAATAATAATTATATTAAACTTAAAATATAATATAATTAATATTTAAATAAAATTTATATTATAATTAAATATAATATAAGTCGAATGCGTTAACGAATGCATGGCAAGAAAGTAATAAGAATTGTGTTGTTTGGCAATGCTGTCACCAAAAAATGTAGCATTGGTAAATTGTCCCACCAGATTTTGGGGGTGTGTGTTTGACCAAGAACCTTTCTGACAACCAAAGGCGTTGGGAAGATGAAAAATTATTAAGGAGAAACTTCCCGAAGCCACTAGACGTTGGGCAGTTAAATAATAATTGAGGCGTGAAAATTAGCACCCTCACAATTTCAACAAATTTTAGCCCATGCTTGATAAAGGCTGTCAACAAAAAAAAAAAAAAAAAAAAAGATAGTATTTAGGTAAAGTTTTATCTTTTCGAAAAATATTTTTTAAATATTTTATTATTTTTTATTATTTATATTTTTAAAATATTATAATAAACTTTAAATTTTAAAATCTTATCACCTTATATATACAAATCTAAATAAAATATATTTTTTTAAATTATATAAAATTTAAAAAAAATAAAATAATATCTATATTGATATTTTTTTTAAAAAAAATTTTAAAATTTTATATTTTTCTACTTTAAACAAATTTTTTTTCTAATCATATTTTTTAAAATAATTTTTTTCCAATTAAAAAAATGTCTTCCTGCGTCCTCTCATACATCCTCTAAAACGTAAGCGACGTCTGTTGTGTCACAAAAATTAAGGGCCAAACTTAGTGACACCAGCTGGCTCCACGAAAATAAAGGGTCGGGAAATTTAAAGCACAACTTGGTAGACGCCAGGTCGTGTCAGGAAATTTGGCACCTTAGATGTCTTTAACTGCTCCAACCCACATTATTCTTTCCACTCCGTCTCCATCTCCGATTCTCTCATCTTCTTTTTCATCTATTCTTCTTCCTTTTGATATGAGATAGCATCTTAAAATTTTTTTTAATTAATATTGCTGTATTATTTTTAAAAATTTCATTTTCTAATTTATTTTTATGCCCTTTGTTCAAAGGGTTTGCCATCCTCCACCAGCATACGTCATTGCTACCAACCACTGCCTTCCACTGTCGTTCTCGGTTACCCCTACTGTTGCTGACCACCCTCACTATTGATTTTATCAGACATTTTTGCGGTGGATTTCCATAAATACATGAATATTATAAATGAAGTATCGTTTTTATAATAATATTATTATTAAATATCAAAATTAATTAATTTTAATTTTATTTGATCAATAAAAAATATTAAAATTAATAAATTAATAAATAAAATAAAATTAAAAAAAATAATATAAATCGATAACACAAACAAACAAATAGATACTAAAAATTATGATTTTACCGTAATTAATAAGATTTAATTTTATTTAAGTAGACGATTATGATTGTGTATTCATTTTTTTTATAATCAACTAATCTTTTTATTTTATATATTCTTTCTCAAGTTATATATAAATTCTATATTTTTAAAAGATTAATAAATTAAAATTCATAATAAACAGTAATCTTATATGTAAATAGTACTGCATATATGAATAGTATCATACATGAAAATAATACAATACATATGAATAGTATTGTAAATATGAATATTATACATACAAACCGTATTATATATGTGAATAGTTAAAATACAAATCAGAATTCATTCATAAAAAATGTTCTTTGTGAAATCTATAGTAGTTACTATTATGATCACACAAAAACATATAGATATATCTCTATTTTATTCAAAATTTTAATGTATTTATTCCAAAGTCATATCATAAAAATCTTATTTCGATTTTATTTTATTCCTCAAATCATTCAAAAGTTGACCAAAAATTTGAAAGTATTGAATTTGAGAATAAATACTTCAACTAATATGACAATCATAACAACATTTTTAATTTAATTAAATCATCATAATTAGACTACGACATAATTGCCAGTAAAAATTTATTTAATTCGTAAAGAAAGATAAAATAACACAACAAAACAAATTAAATATAATGACAAAATAAAAGAAAATAATCTAGAATGATTACTGATATTTATGTTGGCATAACCTCCAGAAATTCCTCTTTTTATTAATACTAAAATAAAACTAAAATAAAGAAAAGAATATATATATATGTATTTAGCTTCATAAGAAGCTTTATTTTTTTAATTACATTTCTCACTCTCACATATATGCTTCTCTAGATTTCTTTGCTTCACATATTTGCTTGCCTATTTCTCTTCCTCTCTTCATTTCTCTGCTCTTTTTGCTCTTTTACACTCTTGTGTTTCCTCTCCTTCCCTCTACCTCTTTTATAGGCTAAAAAAAGCTTCTATTCACTCATACTATGCAAAGGATCCGATCACAAACGTTCAACGCAAAGAGGAAAGCAGGCAAAAAATAAAAAATAAAAAAAGGAAAGGAAAAAGAGAAAGGAAAAGGAAAAAAAATGAAAAAATAATTGTACATGAGTTCCAACTATCTTCTTATTGATACGAAATTAGAATTTGTCATAACTTTTTCATACAATGTCCAATTTGAATTATTCTTTTTTAAAAATACTTGTATCGATGAGAAGATTAAAATAGTGATGTTTAGTGGGAGTTAGTTCTAATACATGAATTTTTTACCATAATTTGATACTGCAGACAAACAAAATATTAAAATTATATATTTTCAAAATAAAATGCTATAGATAAACTTATTGGAAATATTTAATTTTAAGCTTATTTAAATACTAAGACTAAAAGAAAAAGATAAGATAAAATAAAGCAAATTAAATAAAAATTTCATGAAATTTATAAAAGTATAAATCAAAATAAACAAAATAAAATAAATCAAAACAAATAAAATTTTCAAGAATAAACCAATTTTTATACATGAAAAAATGATAAAATAACTCTTTTTTATAGAGTTATCAATTTTGTACTTAAATAGGTTAGGTTTTTTTTCAGTTGCTTGATTTACATATTTTGATTTCTTTTAGTTGTTGATAAAGTTTTATAAAATTTGATTTATCTAGATTTAGTTAAATAATTTTATTATTTATAAATAATTTTGATAGCTTGTGTTTGATTTTATTAAAAATCTTGTTAATGTTTGCGTTATAAGTTGAGATTTGATTTGGTTTTTTTTTTTTTTTATATTGTTAGTATGTTTTTTAGTTGGGAACTTGTTATATATATGGTAGATCGATATTTTCGTTTAGGTTTTGATTTGAAACTAAAGTGATAAATGAAGTTGTTATTAATATCTTTATGCATATATGTTGTTTACCAAGCAGGATTTGATTCATGTTGTTGAAAGTTAGGTTTTTATTTCGCTGTATTGTTTTAAAGCATAGGAGAATGAATGGAACGATTTTAATGGATATGTATAATGTATAATGATCAAAAAGCGTCCTAGAACGACTAGAATTTTTTTTTTCCCCCTGAATATGCATAGTGTTATCAAATTGATATTCAGTTGATATATGATTAAAATGTATAATAGAATGAGTTAACATTTGCCTTTTACTTTTTGATAATTCCTCAAAAGTATAGATTGACTTATAAAAAATACAAAATTATTGAATTGATAATTTCAACGAGTAACCACTTAACTAAACATGCAATTTTTAGGACATTTTTCCTTTATTCGATCTAAGAACCTTTTTTTATTCACCACGACGGTCGAATAAATACCCTCCATCCTCTTCGTAACATGATAATGACAATGATGGCCATAATGTTGGGGATGCTTGTTATGCTTTGCTGGACTAACTTATTTTATACTTTTAGTTCCAACTAGCCAAAAACCCACGTGTTGCAATGGTAGGAGATATTGTTATATTATACAAAAACTATTTTTATGTTTCTACAATATTTATCACAATTTCAATATGTATATTAATAACAAACTTGAAGAAGTTTTAACATTTGTCAGTTTTTTGAATTTTTTCAACATGTGTGTTTCATAAAAGAAAATTTTAAGCTAAAAAAAAAATTTTATATAAAATAAATCTAAAAATAATGTTATATTAAAAGTAGAAAATTTTTTACAATATAAAATGAATTGATATAGATACATATCTATATATAAATTTTTATATTGAAAATTACACTACTATCTTTTACAACTTTTTTTCCTTCTTTTTTTATGTTCTTCATCACCGCAAGATAAAAATAAATAAATAAATAAATAAAAATTAAAGGATGTTAATGATATTAAAACATATATATACTATAAAATACATAAGGTATCAGTATAATGGTAATATAAAGATTTTTTAATTATTTAAATATAATATTTATTATAGGTAAGAAAATTATATTTTTCGTTATAATTTATGGATGTTAATACTTGAGTTGAATAAGATGTTTGTCTTTCAGACTTAGAAAAGACTAACATTGTATCAAGTTTAAATCGAAAAACGTTTGTTGAAAGAGTCTCAAAATTTCTATATCTTTTAGTTCAGCATTCGTTGTTTCCAAACATGAAATCTTGATCTGGATGAGGAAAGTTACATCACTTATGTGGACAATTTGATATTAGAGGACTTTTTCTTATTCTTTTATTATTCATTTATTATTAAAAACAAAAAATAATTTAGAATTCACTAATAAAAATATTAATATTTGTAGATTTTTTTGAAAAATCTAATTTAAGAAGTATCGTTTAAATATAGTAATTCTAATTATTAAATAATATTTTAAACTAATTTGATTTTTAATTTATATAAATATTTTAAAAATTTTATTAATAACAATTTAAAGGGATTTTCAATTTTAAATTGTTAAATTTTTGTACTTAATGGATACATCTATTATTTGTATTTATTTTATTTACATCATTTAAGAATATAATTATACAAAAATTAAAAGTTTTCCTCTACTTCTAATGGCTATAAACAATTAAGTTTTACTTTATAAATTCATGCACCTTCAAGTTTATACAAACAAATTATATTTAGTGGGTACATCTACTATGTATATTTAAATTCAAAAATTTCTCTCCACTTTTAACTGCTATAAACAGTTTGTTTTTACTCTATAAATTCATTCATTCTTAAGTTTTTATAAACATACATCTCATCTCCTTTTGATCTCTTTAATTTTTTTTATCTACTCCACTAAAGTTCTTCTCTTAGTTAAAATTTTTTTTTTCTTTTGCAACATGGTTAGTACGTTATTATTGCTTCTTATCATTTTAGTTATCATAAGTTTTATTTTCGTTTTTGTTGTAGAACATTCTTAAGGAGACTTTTAATTTTTTATTTTATTTTATACTCTTGCAATGCTCCATTTTTTATTTATTGCCATAATAATTGACTAGTAATGTAACAATTATCATGAATCACAATTAAATACCAAAGTATTTGAAATTATTTTCTTTTTTTTTCCAAATTGAAAACCTTCAACTACTGTTTATGGTCCTTAAAAGTCTCATAAATTAAAATATACATCAACACACATCACAGCAAATGATAAAGTCCAAAGTATAGTCATTACTTTATTAAACTATTAATTTTATATGTATTTTTATTTTGATATAATTTTAATTAGATTTAATAATTAAAAACATGTAATAATGAAGGAAATATTTATCATACAAAAATATAATAAAACATTATGATTAACAAACCATATATTATTAACAAAAGCATACATTATTAATTAACAAAACATTATGATTTTATGAGCATGTATTTTATTGTATGTTATAATGTTCTTTTTATTTATAAACATATATTAACAGTAGTAAATATTTATAAGACTTACATTAACAATATAATGATAATAGTAGTAGTAGTAGTAATAATAATGTGAAAGAACATTATTAGTTAACAAAACATAATGATTATTTATCGTCTTCCTCTCTCGTTCACGTACCTTTTTATTTCCCTTCAATTGTAAATTCAAACATATTTTCAAATGTTTTGAATTTTTATTGCTTGGTCCTTATCAATTGTACAGGAGAGGACACAAAATTGAGATAAGTTGATCAAATTGACAATTATTTAAGTTTGTAAGTTTATTGTTTGTTTGTGCATAAAAACTTTTGCTATTTTTTACTTAACTTTTGCTAAGAATTTTTGCTTAGGCAACTTAGCAAGTTGCCTAGACAAATAACCGTGGCAAGTTGTCTTCTTTTATTTTTTGCCAAAACATATCCCAAAACCCATTTTAACTAAAGGGGTGTTTGGGGAGATGTTTTGAGACATTATTTTTGAGTTAGAAAAAAGTTGTTTTAGAAAATGTGTTTAGGAGAAAAAACTATTTGGGGTAAAAAAATATAAAAATTTAAAAATTTAAAAAAAAAAATCAATATGGATATTGTTTCGTTCTTCTCGAAATTCTATACAATTTATAAAAAAATTATCTCATTTGGACTTGTATATACAAAGTTATGAATTTTTAAAGTTTGGAGTTACTATAGCATTTTGAAGATGTAAATAGTGAAAAGTGGTGAAATTTTGAAAAAAAAAATTGATTTTGAATGTCTCCAAAACAGGTTCCAAACACCCCCTAAGATCGGATATCCTTGCAAGTTGTCTTCTTTTCAAAGAATAAACTAAAAAACCAAGTTAAAACCAGATAGGCTTAACTAAATAAGTAAAGCACACAAAAAAGGCCCAAAACCATTTTTTGCATAGGTAATGTTTGGTTTTGGCATTTTATAGAGTTTGTAAGGAGGGAGATTTAGTTTTGGAAAAACATTTTTAGGTAGTGGGGTAAATGGGATTTTTGGTTTTAAGCACTCACCACTTTTGATTTTGCTTCACAGCACATTATTAAAAGGTTTTTTTGCTAATTGGCAACGGCCTTAATAAACGAAGAAAAAGAAAGTTTGAAAGCAAGGGAGGTAGGCGGGACATAGTGAATATAGTTGAGTTGAACAGTTAATAAGTAAGAGGTAAGAGAGATAAAAGTTTTTTTTTTTAAATAATTAACTTCTACAGTTCTATTATTTTTTACAGTGGTATGTAATAGTATTTTAGAGATGAACAAGATAACAATAATTGAGGCGGGATGAGTGGGGTGTCTGTAATTGCTTTTTAAAAGAGCTCTTCATATTATCACAAAAGACAAAAAAGGGAAACAAAAAGGTGATATTTGCAATATAACTACTTTGTTACTAAAGAAAGTCAAACTACTCCATTTTCAAAAAACATTGTTATAAAGTATCGATAACATAAAATGCTATTCACTTTTTATACTTACATTAGAAGAAGATAAGGATAAGATGAAGAAAAAATTGTAATTATAATAATGCAACTTTAAAAATTTCCAATTATACCTCGCTTCACTATCGAATAATCATGAAGTTTGAATTCACCTCTCTCTCTCTCTCTCTCTCTTTTAAGAAATGAGAATATGTTCTCAATAAATTAACTTTATCTAGATACAAATAATGATAAATCTTACCTCTAACCTCAAATTATGAGATCATTTTTATCTTGTTTCTTGTTTTATAAAAATCCTTCCTCAAATTTTAACTTAATCTAGATTTGTTTGGAATTCTATCTAAGTTCAAATAAAAAAATTTTTAGTCATTTATAAAAAATGTCTTTCGTCATATTATCTAAAAATAAAAAGTAAAGTAGATCATAATAAAATAACAAAATAGAGTAAAAAACAATGTGTGAGAGACATGAGAGTAAATTAACTGGAAAGAAATAGAAAAGAAGAGATATATATGTGCGTGTATGCGCAAGAAACAGTCAAAAAAGAAAAAAGGAAACAACAAGAAAAAAAAAAAACTTTTTAAACCAAGAGAATACAAAAAGAGGAAAAAAACATGGAAAAAAACCCCATCATCCATGAAAGGCATCTAGCAGCAGATAGTGGAGAGAGAGAGGAAGCAAAAAAACCCAAAACCAAACAAATATGAGAAAGGCAAATAGAAGAGAAAGAGAGGGGAAGACAAAAAACCCAAAACCAACCAAATGTGAGATAGGTAGTAAAAACAAAGCAAAAAAGTAAACTAAGGTTTTCTAAGTACAATGACCAAAAGGCCACAAAGCCCAAGAAATTAAAACAAATGGCAAAATTGAAAATTCACACGGAGAAATATAAAAAGACCAAAAACTCATAATCAATCAGGGATAATAGCAGTACACCATTATCTAAATAATAGTAAATAAATATTATTTTGTCTTTACTTTGATATATATAATAACGTCTCTTAATAATTTAGATTGTTAGTTTTAAACATGAATTTCTATTTTAAGACTTCTACATCATGTATTGTTAATAAGATCTTAGATTTGTAATATGCCTGATATAATTTGTATGTTTTTCTTATGGTATAAACCAAACTTCTATTGCTATGTTTGTTGTTAATGACCAATTTGATACTTAAAATTATAATTATTAGATAAAAAAATTAAAAAAAATAATTAAAACAAAGTCATTTGAAAAAAAAAAAGATCATGTATTTATTAAAAATAATAATAAATTTCAATATACTGACACCACTATGCATCGGTAAGTCTAAACAAAATTTAGAGACGCCATTGGCAGCACTAAGGGGGCGTTTGAAGAAAGAATTTCATTTTAATTTTATTCAAATACAATACAATTTTACACCAAACACAAATTTTGCAACAGTGCTACGAAAATAATTACTATTCAAAAGATTTTTAAAACAATCACATCAACTTTTCAACTCTACTATTTATCTCTACTTTTACCAATCACATCAACTTTTCAACTCTAAAATACTTTTCATCCAAACACACATTTCATTCAAATACAAAACAAATACTTTTTAACCAAATATAACATTTAAAAAATAAATTTTATTCAAATACAATTAAAATACAATGCGTTTACCAAACGTCCCATAAGCTTCTCTAGAAAAAGGTTCCTACCGTCAGCTACTTTTCACAACTTAGCGACACCATACGGCATTGGTAAATTTTTTGGAACTTACCAACGCGTTAACTGCGGCATTTAGTGAATTTAGATACACACGTTTAGTAACGCCTCTGGTGATGCCTTCTTAACGTTACTAAATTAGGCTCCGGATGCTTTTAGTAAGTTAGCAACGCTTTGACTGCGTCGGCAAACACAGGATTTCTAGAATGGGGAAATTTGAATGACCAAAATATACTAAATATATCATTTAACTAAATAAAAAGAAATAAGTTACCTATTAGATTAAGTGACTAATATATTACATCAATCTAAATTAAAAATATGTAAATAATTTGATTGAGATATTGAATTTGAACATCAATATTAGGTGTCACAGAGAATATTGAATTAAACAAATAGCATATTTAACTATGATATTTTAAAATAATAATAGGATTAAAACTAATATAACAAAATAGTATAGTTTAAATTAATTCTATATTAAAATATCAAATTTACTCTTTATTTTTTTTCTCTCTATACCTCCCTCCCTTCCTCATCCCCGTTCCCATTAGTATTGCACTGGAGGACATCACGACAATGGTGGCGAGACTAGATCGCGTCGGTAATAGCGATGATAGCAAACGACGAAAAGATCAGATCATGATGGAAATATGAAAATTCAATGGAAATAGGAGAAAATACTTATATTTCCAGTATATTTCCTATATTTCTAGTATAATCATTCACAATATTTCTTATATTTCTATTCACAAAAAATTTAAAGGAATGAGCAACAAAAAATACAAATAAATATCAACAAATACCAAACAAATATCAATAAATAACCACAAATACCAACAATCACGTCGGATATCGTCGGAATTTGCCTTAATCCATTCAAATACTCCATCTTATCAAATCTAAGGGTTCGTTTGGTGAACGCATTGCATTTGCATTGCGTTTGAATGCAATGTATTGAATGCAATTTGTATTTGGAGGAAAAGCATTAGCATTGCATTTGAATGCAATGTGTGTTTGGGGGAAAAATATTTGAATTGTATTTTAATAATAAATATATGATGTGATGGGTAAAAGTAAAGAGAAAAAAAAGAGGGAGAGAGAATATATGATGTAATTAATAAAAGTAATAGAAAAAATGAAATAATAAATAGTGATTGTGTTTGATTTAAAATGTGATGTGATTGGTATTTGAATGAAATGTTTTTGTATTTGGGGGAAAATTGCATTGCATTTAAATGCAATGCTAAAAAAATGTGTGTCCCAAACACTAGCTAAAGATAACTTGACTCTTTCTCCATCCTCTCTCCTATCTCCTCTCTCTTCTTTCTCTCCCCCATTTGTCTGTGTCTCTTTCCTATCGGTTAGAGATTACAGCACTAATGGTGACGGTGCCTCCATCGTGAACTCGTGAAATCCCTTACCAGCAAGATTCTGAAACTTTGTCATTTGCCGTCGTCGTCTTCATCGAGGCAGAGATTCTGTATTTTGAGGCAAAGGCTTCATTTCCTATGACGAAAATGGACCACACAATTGCGAATATTACAGCAACTTCATTGCCATCAACGTAGATCTCAACCCATCATGTGAGGCCTTTCTCCGACTGTGGATCCACCAGAGCTCAGTGGCTGGAGCTCAGTTGTGACCGTGGATCCCATCCGTCACCATCGCCGTCGCTGTCGTGTTGCCAATATCCTCTACCGTCGTTGCGAAATCCATCAGTGCAGCTGCCTTCACCATTGTCATTGGGTCTGGGAAGAGGGAGGGAGGAGGGGGGGAGAGGGATAAGAAGAATGGGAAGGGTTAAAATTGTAAACAAATAATGAAATAAAAATATGTTATAATTTATCATGTTTTAAGTAATATGCTATAATTTTTAATAATACTAGTAAGATATGTTATATTGTATAATTACCTTAAAATTTTTTGCATTATCAAAGAGAATGTAATTTCAATGGTGCCCGCTAATTCATACGTTTCTGAATCTGATGTGTGTGTGTTTATACATATATATATATATACTCACATATAAATATATTTATATATATATTTATATAAAATAAACCATTAAGCGTCTAACCATTTCATTTAAAGATAAAACTTCTAGCTCGTTAGCCTTTTTAATTCTTGATGTACACTTTTCTTTTACTTTTTTTTTTCCAAAAATTTATTTCTTACAATTGAAAATATATATATATTTAGATCGTAGATAGTAATTACAAGTATTTAATCTGTAATGTTTAGAGATGAAAAGTTTGAGATGACATTTTAATATTTTGTGATAATTTTTTCAGCAATTTTTTTTTTCCCACAAATGATATGAAGGTTCAATTTGCTATAGCCTATCACAAGTTGTTATGTTTGCTTCAAACTGTTGTAAGTACTACAAAGATGACATTCAAATCTGATCATAAATCTCGTTATCTGTTGGGACTGCTGCCTAGAAAATGGCAAAACTCATCCACACGGTAAAGGAGAAAGCTTTTGGTCCCACGCAGAAAGGTATTGATAAAATTTTGGTATATTATTGTATATATAAACAACTAAATGTAGAGATATGATCTGATCACCAATTAAAAAAAGGAAATAAATATTGAATTATAAAGACATCATCTCATGGTTTCCCACTCAAATTTTTATTTTTATTTTTATAAATTTCATATAATGGCGTGCAATTTTTTTCTCAAATAAATATAGTATGCTGGAGTCTAATTTAAAAAATATCATACAATTTTGTCCTTGCATTATATATATTTACGAGATTGCATATATAATTTAACAGTAATATTACATTTTTGACACATGACACAATAAGAAATTATATAAAGTTAATATCTCAATTTCTCTAACTATGAACCACATAACACTATGTTTTCAATTAACACAAAGGCCATGTTTGGTAACGATACTTCCATTGAATAGTAAAAAGCTTAAAAACTATATCACCCTTTAATGAAAACTCATATATATACACGTATATTTCATTTGGTGTCATTCTCATATTATCTTGACTCCATTTATTATCACGGTGGTATATACAAGACGCTCTAACAATGAATGTACTTATCTTATAAATTTGAATCCAGATCGATGGTCCAAATTACCTACCTAAATATCTTGTCCAAGCACCAAAATTTGGACACATCATTCTATAGAAAAACCTTCTAACAGACTTGTTAGACGGATGCCTGGTTACACACCAAAAGCCTTTTTTTTTTTTTTAAGAATTTCTTCACCAACTAAAAGAAAGAATATCTCTTTAATCAAAAACCTTCTCTCTCTCTCTCTCTCTCTTATGGACTACTGTTTGTAGAATCTCATTACTTATAAACTAGATTAAACGTTACCAGAGAAGGTGGTTGTGGCGGTCATTAGCTGAGAGAGAGAGAGAGAGAGAGAGAGAGAGGGAGGATTCTCCATTGCTCTTTTGAACCACCAAACCTTTGATAAATTTTTCACATTTGGTCTTGGACCAATGGAATCCGTTGACGTTTTTAGGTGTTGTTTTTTGCCGGTCTGGTGAAGCTGATATCGTTTTTGTCATTATGACTGCAATCTGGACGAAGTGTGAACACCATTGCTAATTTGCTATGAACAATTTAGATCTGTACAAATGATAGAGGGAAAGAGAGAGAGAGAGAGAGGGAAAGAGAGAGAGAGAGAGGGAGAGAAGGAGTTATCCCGTAGAGCTGTCTATTAATGACTACTGACACGTCCAAAATTGGTGGATGGACAGACATTTAGACAGGCATTTTGAATAGACAATCAGGGTCCTTAAATTTTGACGTGTTGACTAATTAAAATAATTTGTCCTTAAACCATAATCATGGATACTTTCTTCGTAAGTTTCTAACTTTATAAATTTGATCTTAGATACTTTTTTCTACATTCCGTTACTTTAATGTTGCACTAATTGACTAGCACTTAGGAAGAGAGTAAATTTTGATGGATTGGATTAGGTGATATATCTACATCAATGAGATTGCCACGTGGAGGGAAATGGAAACATAATTATGTTTAAGATAATAAATCTCCTTGCTTTAAAAACACATTGGGATTTCTATATTAGGAACATTGTTGAACATATTGACCAAGAAAGTACCAGGAACATTCTTTAAGTAATTAATTAATAAGGATTTACTTTCGGTCCAACCAAAGGAGTCATGTTGGCCTTTCTCAATCGACAAACGTCTTCTTGGCCACCTTCTTCAAACATCTTTTAGCACTCACCAAAATCATATTTACAAGGTAAATCCTTTTCCTCGTAAGCCAAAAGAAATTAGTCTTTCAGTTTCTCTCCATTTCCCGTAAAGCTTTTCCAACCAAAAATGGTGAAATCCTAATAATCATCTATCTCTCTCTCTCTCTCTCTCTCTCTCTCTCTCTCTCATTTCATTAGATATTCACGTGGGTGCTTTGCGTTGCAGGCAACAAGCTGCAAAAGAGTGCAGGAGGTGATAGTAACAAGGCACGTAGAGAGGCCGAGGAGAGTCGTGGCGAACCATCACCACCACCACCACCACCATGTTCATCACACCGTAAAGCGAGAGGTAATTCATTATAGTAGTGGCGCTGAAGGTAAAAGATTCATTAACAGGAGAGCCGAGCTTCTTCAGTACTCTCAACATCTCCGCCAATCCGCAAGACTACCAGCGCTTACATCCCCACTTCAATTGCCAAATTCCTCCAACAACCAGCTTCCTGAAACCAGAGTACTAACCTCATTCTGAAGTCGGTTTTTCAGTTTTCTTGTTTGATCTAAAGTGAAATCTCTTGTTAAGATGAATGTTAGTCTTACATGTAATGCAGTCGCGGTTCTTGTTTTTATGAAGGCTATCCAGGTTCAACGGGAGTCGAAAGACGGCAGAACCCCTGCTTGCCTAGGCAACTGTAAAGCAACGATTCCAAACTTCTTCAAATTTTTGAGCCCTCAAGCACGGAAGGAGAGAAACAAGAAGAACAAGAGTTTGACCACAAGCAATAGGAAAAAAGCTATTGAGAGAAGCTTAAAGGTAAACAGCGGAAGTTCCATTAAATGCATACTCTGTCGTATTTTTCTTAAGATTGCATGTCCCGACTTCGTAGTCTAATCCGAATCAAAATTCTTACAGGTACAAAAGCAGCATGGGATTTTCTCCAAACTGTTCTCAACATCAAGAAAGGACAGGTGAAGTGTCAATGGTCATTGTCTTCATCGGTGTATATATATATATATATATTTTCTCATGAGATAGTCAGACCTGCCTCTGATTAGCTGTGATACAGAATAAGAACGTCAAGAACAAGAACCAAAAGGAAGAAAAGGAATGAGAAAACGCAAGATTGGAACTTTTTTTCTTTTTTCCCTGTAGTTGTCAGCTGGCCGGGGATTTTTAACTTCCCGGCAAATGATTTTGCGTTTTGTGCCATTTCCCCCATGAGAAGACCATGATATGTGTTTGAATAAAGATTTATCTAAGATGGGAAATCATCAAGCTGTTTAATAATATTTTAGAAGCGACTGAAATACAACTCAAATTCACAAACTATGTTCACAAAATAACAACATATATTATATTCAACGAAATGATTAGTATAAAAGAACCAGGTGAAAAAACCCAACACACTCATGTAATGGAAAAGGACGACTATTTGGGTTATAACAGCTTTTAGAGTTTCATACTCCGCAATGCAACAGAGCATTTTGAGTTTAAGTTTCTTGTTTGAAGTCAAAAGGCATTCACCATGTTTGAAGACAGAGGGCCATCATCATCTCTGCTGTCGAGTGTATTCCCAAAGAGCGATGGCACCACTGACATGTACGTTGAGAGATCTCACCACACCCAACTGTGGAATCTCAATGCAATCATCCAGAATGTGAATTATATCCACAGGAATACCCTCCTTTTCGCGCCCAAGAACCAGTACCTAGCAATACAAGGATTTTTTTTTTTGTTGGTAAGAAACACATTTCATTATACTGAAAAAATTAGCAGTAGGACGAAAAATTAGTAGAGCTAGAAAATTAGTGCCATATGCTGAAAAAATTAGTTATCTGTTTCCTAGCCTGAAATACCCTCACCTCACCATACACTGGAAGAAAATCACAACCAAGTTAAGTGGTATCGTATGAGCAACTAACCGTCTTTTTAGGGAAGGCGTACTGATCAAGCGGTGTACTATTTGCAGTTTGCTCCAATCCCAAAATTGAGTAGCCTTCTTTCTTCTTTTTCTCCAGGTAAATCTTCATGCTATCCACTGGGACCTCGATGATAGGAACCCACCTCTCCGCAGTCACACTGGAAAACAAAATGTTTACTGTAATTTGTTAAACTGAAAGATGTGTGAGAGGTTTTGCTCCTCAAGCACTACTAACTTATACCATCTAAAAATGTCAAAATAACATTTTCTGCTCTCAAAACAAAATCTCAAGAAACTGTTTGAAGCCATCATAACGAATAGAGGTGTACGGGTATAGGAAGCATTATCAGAAGGTAGTGAGTTTATATCAAACCTGATGAGTTGGAACTGTTTATCATGTACAACGTTCGCATCGGAAACGGTCAAACCTAATGCCTTAAATACCTGGTATAAACAATTGAATGTGTAGGTGTTTAAGCTGATGAGTAGTGCCAAAGGACAAGAATGAACACGCACATTAAAAATATATTAGAAAAAATAGACACATCAAACAAACCAACTACATAGACACACCTCACATGTCCGTGCCAATCCAGCAAGGTTAGGTATACGATCGATCAGTGATGCCACCAGAATAAATTCTTGTCGACTGTTTCTAAATCTTTCCATTGTCAGACTTCTAGAATGCAACAACTGATCAAGAAGCTGATCTTCATTTTCAATTTCTGTTTTGTCATAAACATATTAAATCATGTCACAGCAAGTACAGATTAGGGAAACAAATATAACCAAAAAAAAAAAAAAAGAAAGGAAAGAGTGAGAGATGAAGCCCTTTCCAAAAGGTGTGTACTAAACAGATAGGATCAGAAAAGCTACACTGACAAAGTTTTAGCACATCCAACTTGTACATACCCACAAGTTGTTTGTAACTTTCTTTGTGGCCCAAGATTGAATTAACATCATCTTTTTTCTCATGTTTAGAAAGAGTAATCTTTTTCTGAAAATCCAACACCATATCCTTAGGCCGAGAGGTGTGCGATTTTTCATCATCATCATTAAATGAGATTTCTGCACGGTTATGATCCTCATTACTTCTTAAACTCTCATTCTTGATAGTCACCACGTCCTTCGCCATTGAGCATCTTAGGTCTTCCCTCACGTCCTGTACAACAAAAGTATAAGAGGCGAACCGTGCAGAAAAAAGATAAGAGACGAAAATAGCAAGAACTTACATTTAAAAAGGTCAGCACATTCTCCATGAGAGATTTTGGCACACATTCAAACTCCAGTTCCTTCAATGTGGCAAAAAGCTAAATTAACTTTAGCAACTAAAATTATAATTTACAGAACTTAGCATGAAAAAACCATTTTCAATAAAAGATAAAAGTAACATGAATATAGTAAAATAAATTCAAATTCACAAATGTTTCTGACCTCAACACGATTGGTGAAAATTCCAGCAGGCGTGACAGATATGGTGGGGCTATAGGCATCAAGATATCCTTCCATTGATGCTCGTAAGCTGAAACATGCATTCCAAAATCATATTTCAAACATTTTTATGAATCGCATACATTCCTAGAAACATGCAGTATTTTCACAAATCATGAACATAGCTATGATGACTCCAATTCCTTTACAAGTGCTTCGCTACAAACTTGAAGTCACATTAATTTCCACATAAAAGTAGACAATGGACCTGTGTTTTGCAATTATCACTTTGGTTGTTTGGTAGCAGAGTAGCAGTGAACATGTTTGCTACCGTCCACCATTTCAGGTAAAATACCTGATTTTTCACTTTTCCCCCCTTTACGCTGCTAAAGAAGAAAGGTGTTACAGGAATAGAGGGTGGTGTACTCCTACTAACCCAGGGAAGCATTGCATCCCCGAGTGGCATATATTGACCTCACCTGGACCTTCAGAACGAGCAGCTTTACTACTCCACCGAATTTGTTTGGCATTTAATGAATTATGGATGCATTGCTACTTTTCAGACTGTCAATGTGAATGAGCACTAGCACACTAGATTTCAAAATTATTCGTATAAATCAAAATTGCATACCGCATACAGTCAGAGTTTTTTGCTAGGTATGCCTTCAGATCCTCAAAGCACCTCCTTTCTAGAGGCATGGTTGAAACAGCTTCAAAATCTGATGGAGGAAAAAACTTGGAAAGAACTTGGTATACTAGTAACTGCAGAATAATCAATAGACCAGAACTTAGCAACACTCTAAAATTTGAACAAAAAATTAAAAAAAAAAAAGTAGCGCAGAACTTTTTGGTCTAATCATTGGAAATGTAGATAAATAAAAAATTCAAAACAAAACCTGGGTGAAACCACGTAAACTATGGTGATGGGAGGTTAATAATGGAACTATAGGAGGAAGTAACTCATCCAAATGCTTGGACTGAACTTCTTCAGATGCATGAAGTATCACATTAGCTGCTATAAATACATAAGACGACAGTGCCTGCATTTGATGTCTGATTATTAATAACATTCATGCGACATAACGAAAAAGTTTTCTAACTTAATCAGCAAATAATGATACGTCTTCAGTAAGCAGTGACGGAGCCACATGTTGATGAGAGGGGGTCACATGCCTCCACTCAAATTCTAGAATTCTGACTTTTTATTTCTAAAATTTCTCTGAAATTTAAGGTGTGCCCCCCAATTTATATAAGATAAATAATGATTGTGTCTAGACTCAATAGTTGAAATATAGCAATCCGATAAAACTTATCTCCATTGTCCTCCTACAAGTGGATTCTAATCATAAAAATTAGAAACTCTTATAGAAAGATTAACTGCCACATTTTATTAACTAAGAACCATTTGCTGTAAAGTTGTCTCTAATAAATGGATGAACACATAGACGGCCAAATATGTGTCTTCATAACGTTATTATAGAAATGGTTTAACTAAGTTGTGAATGTTGGAAAACAGGAAAAAATATTTTAAGGATTCGCGCGTGCTATATTACGAATGTATATTGTTGACTTCCCAGGATTCGATGTAATTAGTTTCCTAGTTCCCCGTTTTTATAGTTTCCTGTTTTGTGTATAACAAAGTTACCTGTGGCCTCATGTCATAATCTCGTAATATAGGAACTAGTTGCTGTCCAACCTGATTGAAATAATGATATCATAATTAGTACGTGGTTTTCCATTTTGTGGAACCAGTTGATACCTAAAGCAGATAAGCCCATCTTCAACAGTGTAATTCAAAAAAAAAAAATACCAATGGTGGGAACTTCAAATATATGTTAATTGCAAATGTCTCCAAGTATTGGCGAACAGCAGGTAAGTTGTTTCTCTGCAGTTAGGATAAAAGCCATAAGCATTACAAATTCATTAATCAACGTGATTAATAAAACTGATTTTGAAGGTGGTACAGCTATGCATAAAAACTTGAAAGTAAGGGAGGTTAATCAATATTAGTTTCAATTAATTATAAATTTAGAAGACTATATCAAATAATAATCAATAGTAGCTTCAATCAATTATAAATTTAGAAGATTTTATTAACCAATATGATGTAAATTTACTTACAGAAAGGGATATGTGCAATTGCTGTGTGACTTGGCCAACGATATCTTGACATACAAACCGTGATAAAACACATATCATTTGCCAGGCACGTATTTTGCGTCTATGGATCTGTCAAAAATAAAAGTTGGAAGGAAGAAAAGATCAACAAGAAACAATAACAAAAATAAGAATAAGAAAATATAAAAAGTGAGTGAATAATAAATCTGATAGGTGACCATTTAAAGCATGTTCAGATGCTCCACTTGTGCATTCACTTTATATTTCACTAAGAAAAATCCTAAACATCCTAATTCGGGTGAGTCAAGATGTGAAATAGGGGATGTGCCACTCACCCAAGTTAGACATGTGATGGTACTCTTTTACTAAACAACATGCTTTGTTTTTCTAAAGCAAATTCCGTTGTTGTTGTTGTTTTATTATTATTATTATTATTATTATTATTATTATTTATTTTTTTACTTTTTGGGGGAAAAAAAAACAAAAAAACAAAAAAAACAAAATCCCCAGAACCTCGATTGACAGACTTAAAGGACAAGTAGCTAAGCAGAGGAGTCGCAGTCCACCTAGGGAATGTATGAATACTCACCGCACTGTACTTCTTATACAACTCCTTTGAAAGATCCTTGTCGCTGACCTACGTGGATACATGACTGAATCAAAACAACGATATAAGATTTCTGATTTCAGCATCCCAATTAAAATTTTGGCTAATCACACAACTTCAAAATGAATTATGTTCGTCTACTTCAGTTGCTAAAATTTCTCAATATTGTACCCAAGACTTGCGATCAATCTCATCGTCACAAGAATTCAGAATGGTTTCTTACGAAGGAAAGGCCTATTCATGTCTTACTTTTAGCAATAAATATTGTTATTATGAAAAGAAAACTTATGATGTGTTTATCTATTGATCATGATCTGAAAAACAATTCAAAGAGCATTATCTACATCAAACATTAATAGTTATTAAGAAAAATGCATAGTTCCATAATCATGGAAATTTAAACTCAGCAGAAATGTTATCCAGCCTTACAAAAGTGTGGTGTACAATGCAAACAACTCTCTCTTGTTGATTTCTTGAAATTTGTATTAGAGGTCAGTGTAAGAATCTCAAACCTAAAATGCGTACCACAAAATATAATTACCACAGAACTAAGAAGCTCAAGGAGAAACACTTTTCCAGATTCCAAAGCGGCATGGCACTCTCCATATTCGCTGTTTGATCCAACCAAGTCGGCTAAATCAGCTAATTTGTAGAATAGAATGGCGACTGACACACGTGCATACAACTCAGTGTTGATAAACGCCTGACAAGAAGAGCCACAAAGTCAAAAGACAGACTTACTTCTAAAGGTGAAAACAGCCTCGATGAGTCCTGAATATCAATCAGACAGCCACTGAAAGAATCAATTCCTTTTGACAAACTGACAAACTAACTTGTCTTACTAGTTTTTAATATCTTTCTAAGCCTCCTCCTTCTATTCGAAAGATAAGCAAGAATGATAGAAAACAATACAAAATTGACGAAAGACAAAATCACATTACTACTTGAAGAAAATAAAAAAGTGTGGCGTTGCCTTCATAGAAACTATAAGACTTCAATGTTAAAATATGTGTTTAAAAACGAAAAAAAACAAATAATCATATTATAAAAGACCATTTATGTTAGACGATTTTTGCAACAATATAACGTATTCAATAACTGCATAAAAACTAAACATCAAAGAGCTTACCTCACTCAATTCCGGATCGGGGCTTTTTAACAATAGGGAAACCTCAATCCTTGTATCCTGATTATCAGCTAATTCAGCTTCAAAATCTTCATCAAACGCAACTGGAAAGAAAATTCTCAAGTTATATAACAAAAATAATAGAAATCCACAAAAGGATCACTAGCCAAGAAGAGCGCAATGATGTACCAGAACCATAGAGTGAAAGAAGTTTCAGCTCCTTAACGTAATATTTTATAAATCTAGGATTTGAAAGCCACATCCCTGTTAAGTGTAGTGCTGAAAGACGAATTGTGCGCGGGCTTTTTGTGCCTTCCTCAAGAATTTTTTCAATGAACTGTCAAAGGTATTAAGTTCTAACGCTTAATTAGCCTTTCACCAGGAATTCAAGAAAATAGATGTAGGAAAGCAAATAAAGTAAAAAATAAAATAAAAAACACACACACACACGATGGAGAGAGGGAGAGAGGGAGACCACATACCCACTTGAGAGGCCCAGGTACATTCTCTGTTGTATGCATGCTCTCATCCGCAAACAGTGAAGGATGAAGAACTGAAGACAAAAGTGCTGCAATGGGCGCAACCTTTCGCTTGTTGCAGCTGGCATGCAATATCCAAGAAGTACGAACCAAATTCCACATCATCTAAATTAATTATAAGATTCAGATAAATATGAATCAGTTATTTCGCTTACTTCATCAAATGGTGACTTAACACAAAGAATGCATGTATTTCTGAAGGTCACATGCTGTGCAAAAAGAACTCTCCTAGAATTTCTGTTATCAGTAAGAACACAGTTCCCTTCAATTACAGACAGGCCATAAGCTCATAGAGAAGCACCCATCCAATATAGGAGTTAGGAAGCAAACCTGGGTTTCAACTCCATTGCAAGAAGAGACAAGTGAACCCAACTTTCCTTTGGCAAAGAGGTCCAAAGCTAGTCTGACTGATCTCAGAATAGGTAAAAGAGAACATTCTCCAGCATTCTCAAGGCTGCAAAATATGGAAGTTGACAAGTCAATAATACAATCCCCCATTTGCAATTACACACTACCGTAACCACAAAAACAACTTTAGATGGCAAGGAACAAGTGTATCTACAAGACATGAAAAAAATTTAAACAGAAGTAAAGTTAGAGATATACAAATTTCACAAAGAATAAATATTAATGATCTCATTGCATACAAACTCTATGCACAAACAAATACATATATTTTACACGGCAGGTCTGGAAAAAAAAAAAAATCTGTTATGAACACAAAAAAACAATTAAGCTCATCATTTCTTACTTCTCAACAAGATCATTAAAAATCTGTCTCAAAGCAGCATTCGAGAAAAAAGTATTATTGTCCTCTAAATGCAGCCCATTGTTAACAGCATGGCCAGGGATTGATAGCAAACACTCTAGGCAAAGCCACTGCATCGTTAAAATAAAATCAGTTCACATTTTTTTACCAGCAATGAGAGAATGACACTAAGAGAGAAAGAGAGGAATATTTTAAGAAAATGTATACAAAAGACTATTAACCTTCCAATGCATTAGAACTGCACGTCGTGTTCGTACCAAAACTCCGACTGCAAGAAGATCATTGATATTCTGAAGGAAAGAAAGAACCAAGGAATCTAACAAAGGTTTGCCCTCTACTTTTGATAGTAACTGCTTGTCATTGTCAGTGACAAAATCCAGAGTTTGAGGAGAAAACACAGATGATAGTGCTCTAAGGGCATAAGATAATGCTTCATATGCAGCAAGACAAATTTCTGCTCCCATCTGCTTTGTTGCACAATGATAAACTATGAAATCAGATTGTAAACAGAAAAATCTTGACAGCTGAAAGGTAAATCCTCATTAAGGCATAAATATGAAAACGACTTGCCATAGCAAATTCAATATACTTGCAACAGACCTCTGAATCACAAGCTGAAGATGAAATAGTGTTCTGGTAGAACTTCCACAAAAGCTTGAAAGCAGAATTTAGCAAAGAACTACTTTCAAACTGTGCACACCAGGATGATATGAGCGCAACAGTCTTAACAGATGTTATCTGTTTATTCACGGGCAAGAAAAGTTTCCAATAAGAAATGCATTTTAGTTGAATAAACTGACACCAAAAAAGTTCAAAATCACAGCAAACTAAAAAAAAAAAAAAATATAGTAAATAAACAGAGAACACAGAACTAAGTCAATTAAAGATGACTTGTGCAAAGAATCATACAGCTTGAAGCGCAGCAGTAGAGGTGGAGGAAGATAACCGGCGTTGACTCGGGCCCCCAAGTTTTCCTTTCACAGAACTAGGGAGGGTATCCTGCACCTTAATGCTAGAAGAGAATACTGAACAAGACGAGTCTGCAAACAAGACTAGCTCTTCCTGCAAGTTGGATGAACAGATTACCATGCCATGGAACCATAAACAGAAAGCTTAAAGAGGAAGAAATAGATAATCAAAACACTAAAAGCCCAGTCCAATCAGTTCCTAGTACCATGACAGAGAGGAAAACATTGGTGAATCCCTGATATAAAGAAGCAGCATCTGCATAACTTAATTTATCTATCGTTTCAAGTGAGCCAAATTCTGATCTGGTCCTGAACTTGATACCATATTCGGTGGTTCTTTCCTGCATATTCTGAAGCTCCATAACCAAGCTCAACTTAAGGACGAGAAACTTAACAGGTACATACTCTGAATTTTTATTTTCACGGCAGATAGTAGCAGCATGATTCTGAATGAACTGCATAAACAATCCGTATCAATCATATACATTAGAACCTACTGGTAGTAGAAAAAAAACCAATGCAGATTAAAGAGAAGAGGGAAAATGAAAGTGAAGGCACACCGTCCATATTGGTATCAGATGACACTCCTCCTTGATTGCAAGAAAAAGAACTCGTGCCCATCTTCTTGCTTCAGATTCCCATGCATCTAAGTCTCCGTCGTCGTAAGTAGCAAATGCATTACCCATATAACGAGAAATACAAAACCTGGTGGGGAAGTCATGGAGGCTCCTCAGAAACTTCGACACCATATTGGAGCAGTTGACACTGCAATGTTTCTGTCCACACCCCATAAGCCATTCTTGTACTCTGACTCTTAAAGAACCTACAAATCAGGGAGATGGAGGAAGAATGATTACAAGTACATGAACAGACATGTTTACATGAACATCCACGTGGCAATTTTCAGAAATACACATGCCAGAAAACTAACTTTCACGTTCAAAATAGATTTTTTTATTATTAAAAAGATAAAAAACCCAGACTTACCACCATAATCAGTAAATTCCCGAGGCAATATTGAAATAAAGTGCAATAGAACCTCAAGAGGCACGTCAAAAGTACACACCACTGAAGCACCAGTCTGAAGGATTTTCTCACAAACTGCAGTAATCAAATTAATATCTAGTTAGCTATCATCTCGCCTTTTGATTATTGCCTATCAAAATTAATCTGTAAATGACAAAACATCATAACCGAATCAATTTAGTCATATGAGACCTTGGAGTCGATAAGTTGGATTGAAATGCTGTTTGCTGCTCTCAATAATAAACCTCAAAGCATCAAGTAGAGTAATTTTGTCATTTTGAAGCAAACTTTCCGAGTCCAACACATCTTGAACCTCTTCCGCTTCATTGCTATTATCATGTGTTGTAACTCGATGAGCAGCCGAAGCTATGCATTCAGCAAGGCCCATCAATCCAGCTCTACTAAATGATTGCTGCCTTGCAGCAGATGCTAAATTGCTCAGAAACGCAATCCACTTCCTGAAGCAATTTGGAATGAGCATTCAATGTCATCCTTTTCCTAAAAGCAATAACGTTGAAAATATAATACTGTTGTTGGCTGGCCCATATCCTAATAGCTTAAGCTTTTGAGATGGATTGGTAAACTAACATGGCATCAGAGTAGGAGGTCCTAAATCCAAACCTCTGCAATTGCACACTTTAACCCCTTTATTATCATCATGTGTTAGGCCTTTAATATGTTTCAGATTTCTTCTTAAATATTTGTCTTGAACTTTCAAAAATTATTATTTGTTCGCACGTTTGCCCAATGTCTAGCCTACACGTGAGGGGGAGTGTTGACAACATATATATATTGTTGGCCCATATCCTAATTGCTTAAGCTTTTAGGGTGGATTGGTAAACTAACAAATAACAATTTTAAGAATCTATACGCTACCTTTTTCTTTTAAAAATGGAAAGGAATATTAAATTATCACGGAAACAAGAACTTGAATTTTATTTGTTGGAATAGTAAAATATCTTCTATGTTAAATCCTTAAGCATTATGAATTTTAAACAAAGGTTCAAAAAAGTTAAGCTCGTATTAAAAGAAAAAAATTTTCAAACACGAGATTGAATACCTCAAATTGAGGCAACTAGCATATAGGTGTAAGAATTGAGCTGCATCTTCAATTGTCCTTGATGAGTATACTCCTTTTACGCCTATTACAAGTAGAACAAAGAAAGTCAACGTAATGAAATATGACATGAGAGAGAGAGAGACGCACTCGTTTATCTTAGGAACATAAATATAGTATTCTATTTATGAATTATACAGTGCAAAAAAAAAAAAAAAATCCCGACCGCTTCTGGAAGAAAATATGGAAATACAAACCAAATTCCTTGTGGTGCACAGGGTCATTTAATGCTTGCAAGAATGAACCAAGAACAAAAGTTTCAGGTACTGAGTTTGCAAAGTTTCCATAATCCTTCCACTTGATGTCCAAAATTGACTGCATTATCAAGCACCTAACTGCACATAAGCAACAAATGAGAAGATTGAAAAGACTCTCTAGAATATTAACTTTTGCTAAATAAGTATGTAATTATAAATATGTAAGGCTATATATCTAACTACTTGTGACAATAATGATTAAACAAATTCTCCCAATACATCTTCAAAAGTCATAAAATGGACAAGCTTAAGAATGACCAATACTTTGTGGATTGTCATGATGGAGTCCTCGCTCCCACAAAATTGCTAACCAATTAAAGATTTCATCTGACATTCCAAGTTGATTTTGGCATGGTTCTCCACCATCCAAGTTTGCGAAATTTACATGTAAGGTAGAGGATTGGAGCAACAAGGATACCTACGATAAAATTCTATACATGAATGAGCTCCTCATAAAAGGTTGATGAAAAATGTCAAAAGAATGTACTCAATAAGAAACCTTATTTTAGCTCATTCAAATCCATTTGTTAACTTTATTGAGCTTAGACTTGGCCCATAAGAAGAAGAAGAACACACACACAAAAGAAATTAAAATTAAAGTTAAAATAATTGGAATAATAAGTTCATTTATATATATATATAAAAAAAAAAGCAAACTACGTGATTGCAAACATAACCTAGTGGTAATTTCACACCCAACTTCACCAAAAGGTGCAAAGTTTAAATCCCCCTCCCCCCCCCCCGACCCCCAAGTTCAAAAATAAATAAATAAATAAATAAGGCAGACTACCTGATGGTTCCAAGCCGCTTCAACTAAGTGAGTACCATACTCATCGAGCATCTCGTATAGCAGTACGAATGCTTCCCATTTATGCTGGCTGTTCAAGTTAGGCTCTGTTGGGTTATAAATTCTCCCAACACCCAACGACTTCGCTTCCATTTCAGCCCACACTTCCCTCTTTGTCATGCCCTGAGGAGTTGAATGTTTTTTGCGAGAAGTAGTCTCAAAATCACCATAAGAGTGCCCCCCTCCATCTTCATTTATATGCAATACTTTCTTGAGTACGTGTAATGATTGCTTCCTTACTGATCCGTCCTTATCAATCTGATCAGTAACACCAAATCAAAAAAATAAAGGTCTGTCTTTATGAACTTGAGTTGCTTGACGACGAAATAAAAGTGATTTATCAAGAAATGGAGAGGTAATGCTACTTACCAAGCCTCTTTTAATTTCTTCCCAAAATTCCTTGTCAGCATTAATATCCAGCCCTGCAACTTTATTGGCATCACAAGGCAAGAAAGACAAATACAGAGACAGTACACTATAGGCATCTCTTCTCTCTATATGTCCAAGTGAAAATAGTGCTCTACAGCACTTCCAAATTTTCACAAAGAAACAGTTCCTGGATGCCAATCAGATATATTTAGAAGAGTGTACAAATGATGAATGCTAGCACAAACACATTTGGAAGAAGTCATAGAGATTACCTGGAAAGCGTACACTTCTTCCCATCAACTAAAACTTCAAAGGAGGGACAAGAAGCAAATGCTTTGAAAATGATCGGGAGAAGAAAGCTAATTGCACAAGCGCGGGCTTCCAAGCTTTCTAGAAGCATATGTTCAGCCATAGCACAAAGGCTCCAAATTAGGTTACCAGCAAAATTTTGAGCATCAACATAACCATTTGCCATTATTGATTCTGAAGTTACAACTATTTGCTGCTTTAAAAGGGCAACATCAAGCATTACGGCTAGGATGTGGCATGAAATTGGCGGTGCAAGGGACCAAGTTGGATATTGGAAGTGATCATTATCCACCTCCAAACGACCTAAAATGTTATTTTCTAACTCTTCATTTTCAAGCATACCCAAAGAATGATAAACCGATCTTAGTAAAAATGGAACCAGGTTTGCCTCAGTAACCAACCAGCTATCTGTCTCAACCACAACAATGACGAATGATTCTGCAACCTAACAACAAAGGTTTATTAGCTCATCAACACAGAAGGATTCAATACAAAAGACCCAAAACAATAACTTATAGTTGTAGCAAAGCTTTTACTGCATACCTGGTTTAGCAATTCACGATCGAGAGTATGCAGTTCCTTCATCAATGGAAGAAAAATTCTCCAAATAAATAATGTTAAAGAATCATGGTTCAAGCCTGTAGAGAAAAGTATTGATAGACAGGTTCAGGGCAGCTTATTATCTGCACCCTTAAAAGCTAACAGATAAAAAGCCCATCTTTCAATTTACAAACACCAGTTAAATATATATATATATATATTGATAAAAAGCACAAGGGAAAAAACCATTGAAGTGTAGAAACTATTATGCAACAAGTTGGCAAGAAACAATGAATAACAAATACGAAAAGAAATGCTATGGAGGCCTCTAAATTTCCGATCCTCCAACATAGTAACAAGAATCCATTTCTCAACTTTGTTAACAACATCCATACAGCTCAATTAAAATTTTCCATATAGGTCATGCACTCAAAAGTTCTGAAGCAACACATCAAGGCGAAACAAATATCCCAAGCTCGTAGAAATTTCATAGCCACTTGGGGTAGACTAACACCCACAAGCTCTAATCAACAAATTTTTTTCCCAACAAGAGGACAATACTTGTCCGAAGCTTTTTGGCAGCCGAAAAAACATAAACATTACAATTGTAAGCAACACATAACCAAAGTAAAACATTTCTTTGATTTGCTCTGGAACCATTACTCACCAGGTTTCTTTAAAAGGTGGCAAAGGGCAGCGACAAAAGACACCAAGTAGCTATACTTATCATCAGAATCCAACTTGTCGCCTTCGCTTAAGTCCTAAATAAAAATGGCTAAATTAGCTCAATTAGCCAACCAACATCTATTGAAAACGAAAACTGGGCAAAGCTAACCAACAACGCTCAATCTCAAACTCACTGTACTATCTCATTATATACAAAAAACTGACCTCAAAATAAAAGAAACAATCATACCAAGAAATTGGGTATCGTTCAAAATGCACAATTTTCATTGAAAAGACTAAAAAAGCCAAACAAAAACTGGGTATTGCTCAAAATGCAGATTCCAAAACCCCCTTCAATCGGAGAATGTCTTTAACGTCTTTACTTCCTCACTTTGCATTTTTCTCAAGAACCAAACAGACGAATACAGTCTTGTAAAAACAAGGAATTTTAATGAGTTGGTGGTACCTTAGTGAGGTCAGGAGAAGTATCAATCAGTGAAGTGAAAAGGGTCGACGGAGATAAGCCAGTAGAAGCCAGGAGGCAATCCAGAACCGCCGAAATTGCCGGCGGAGGAACTTGATGGAAGCTGTTCCACAGAGACCTGATGAGAGAAGAGGTAGCTACGCTGTCGATTGCAGGCATGTTCTTCAAATGGTTGCAGAGATTGTCGTCTGTCTCTCTTCGGATCAGAGAGCGGGAGAGAAATGCAGTAGTTGATTTTCAACGTAACCCTTTTTATTTTTATTTTTATTTTTCTCCCTTTCCCTTATTGGACGGTTAAGACTTCTGATAAACCCTAGGCACAGAGTCATAAACCTTGAAGCAAAATTTTTTTTTTTCTTTTTATAAGTAGTATTAATTGCCGTCAGTTAAAAAAACTATGTGTCGTTTATCCTTTGAAATTTTTATCGCCGTTTTTTAAAACGGCATGTCGTAGTTATGCCAAAATTTATTGTCGTTTTATGAAGTGACATGTATTCTTTTTTTTAATTTTTTTTTCTGATCTCATTAAAAGGTTATGGCCTTGTTTAGTGTTTGTTTATTGTTTCGTTTATTGTTTTGTTTCTACTTTTTTTTTAGTTCATGATTTTTATAATATTTTGGACTTAATAATACTATTCACAAATATTTTTCTTATAAAAAAAATATATCAACCATATGAAAAAATGTAAAAAAGAAACACAATTTTAAATGTAAGTTCAAATCAAACTTTTATCATCAAATTACTTTTAATTTAAGATGAAATTCTCTAATTTAAACTTAAATACTAAACACAAAATTTATTTAAAACTCAATTCAATCTTTTTAACTTATATCTTTATAACAAACAATGTCTAAGTTCAAGGTAATGGTCAATAATTGATATCAATTTTATAAGGATAGTAAGATGGAATTGGTATTGTGAGATGGAATGCAGCGTATAATTTTTTGAATAAAGAAAAGCAAGACTATTAATGTAAATGCATGTATTTCTCAAACAAACAAAAAAATTTAGAAAGGAAAAAATAGGACCAGCAAGAAATAGTTCCAATCGCGAGGGATTGGGGAGTCAGGGAATCTAATATCTTTAACAAAAGGGAAGGTGGCGATTGTGAGGGTGTCGACTCTAAGAATCGAAGTTGGAATCGAAGTTGGAATCGGAGATGTTCAACGATAGGGAAATTCCTACCTTTGTCTTTTCTTATTATTATTATTATTTTTTTCTTCTTCCATAAAAGCTTAACCTAGACTTTGCCTATTGCTCGCATGCAAACAATTCTGATTGCGTTTACCATACTTTCCACCTTCTCAACGTTAATAATTTACAACCTGCTTTATCTCTTGATTGCTCTGAACCACCGAAACCAATTATCGCCCTTCTCACCGTCTTCATCATGCGTCGAGCCCTTTACCCAGTTCCAAATTACAGTTTTGCCTTCTCACTTTTATTTTTATTTTTTTATTTTCATGTTACGCTATAATACTATGAGGTAGTGCATAAGGGGATGTTTGGGAAAAATATTTCATTTTAATTTTACTCAAATACAATACAATTTTACACCAAATACAAATTTTGCAACAGTGCTACGAAAACAATTACTATTCAAAACATTTTTAAAACAATTACATCAACTTTTCAACTTTACTATTTATCTCTACTTTTACCAATCACATTAACTTTTCAACTCTAAAATACTTTTTATCCAAACACACATTTCATCAAAATACAAAACAAATACTTTTCAACCAAATACAACATTCAAAAAATAAATTTCATTCAAATACAATCAAAATACAATGCATTTACCAAACGTCTCCTAAATTAACTATAATATACAAGCGGATTGTCTACCATTCCATTACATCCAAAGGGCCTAGATTGAGTAGGTACTCATTTTGAGTACGGCCTTATCCTCATTTAAAAATGTAAAGCAGGATATGTAATACAAATAAACGTATATTTACGACATTCTAAATGTGTACTTGAAATATGCAATTGAATAAATTGTGATTAATAAGCCATATCTTACCTTAGAGGAAGATTAAGCACTTATTTTAAAAGTCGGTTTAAATTACAAAATTTAGATTTGAATTGTATTGAATTGAGATATGTATTTAGTTTGAATTATTAGAATTAAAAAGTATAAAAATTTGAAATATAAATAAAAAAATATTAACATAAAATTTATTTTGTTTGTCTCAAAATTCTAAATAATTAAAAAAAACTATTTTATTTGAACTTGTATATACAAATTTATGAATTTATGAAATTTAAATTATAAAATTATAATATTAACTATAAATAGTGAAAAATGTGGTTGATTAAAATGAATTAAGTAGGCGTTTGGGACACAAATTTTTTTGGCATTGCATTTAAATGCAATGTAATTTTCCCCCAAATACAAAAACATTTCATTCAAATACCAATCACATCACATTTTAAATCTAACACAATCACTATTTATTATTTTACTTTTTCTATTATTTTTATTAATTACATCACATATTTTCTCTCCCTCTTTTTTTCTCTCTACTTTTACCCATCACATCACATATTTATTATTAAAATACAATTCAAATACTTTTCCCTCAAACACACATTGCATTCAAATGCAATGCTAATGCTTTTCCTCCAAATACAAATTGCATTCAATACATTGCATTCAAACGCAATGCAAATACAATGCGTTCACCAAACGAACCCTAAGTTTTTTAAGTTTAGATCAATGGTTAACTATCCTCGTTTGCAGAATATTTACTTTTGTTTTTAGTTCCTAAAAGACAAAAAGCAAAAGTTATAGCTTTTAAGTAAGTGTTTGAGATTCATACTTTTGAAAGAGCTTTATAGATAAAATAATTTTAAAGTTTTCTAATAAGTAATAAAAATATTAAAAGAAAATTTGTAATATTTAACTTAAATTTTTATACAAGTCAATATCTATCTAGAAATAGTTTTTTGCAGAAGTCATACCTTCTGTCTTTGACAGAAAGTTTTTTAGAGAACAGAAGTTCCTATGATACGTTATTTAGGGTTCGTTTGGTGAACGCATTGCATTTGCATTGCGTTTGAATGCAATATATTGAATACAATTTGTATTTGGAGGAAAAGTATTAGCATTGCATTTGAATGCAATGTGTGTTTTGGGGGAAAAGTATTTGAATTGTATTTTAATAATAAATATGTGATGTGATGGGTAAAAGTAGAGAGAAAAAAAAAGAGGAAGAGAGAATATATGATGTAATTAATAAAAGTAATAGAAAAAGTGAAATAATAAATAGTGATTGTGTTTGATTTAAAATGTGATGTGATTGGTATTTGAATGAAATGTTTTTGTATTTGGGGGAAAATTGCATTATATTTAAATGCAATGCTAAAAAAATTTGTGTCCCAAACACTAGCTTAAACACCGTTAAAAGCAGTTTTTAGACTCAATAAATCAAAAGTAATATTTAAGAAACTCCATAACCATAAAACATCTCTACGAAGAAGAAGAAGAAATCTTAATGACTACCTAGACTAAGGTTTTTTTCTTGGTAAGGCATTTTTAATTATTAAATTTTATCATAATTATATTAAATTAAAAAATTTTATGATCAAACAATTTTGATAAATAATGGTAATTCAAAATTACTCAATATCGCGAAGGCTCCAGCCCCGTGGCATCGGGTTTGCTTGCATATCTCTCGCCCCCTCGATCGCTTTAAAGCGCGTGCTCCCATAATGCTTGACTCCTTTATTCATGAAAGAAAGTGAGTCGAATTCGCTCTTCTCTTCTCTGCTGGATTAGCCTGATTGGATGTCGCAACCTATGCTTCAATCTGTAAGATATTTTTCACATAAAAAATATCTTATTTACAAGACATAATTTTTAATTGTTAAATTATATATGAATTACATTAAATAAAAATGTAATAATTTATCATAATATCTTAGAAACCAATTGATCAATGATTTGTTTGGATTATAGATATGAGAAGATGTGAGAAAAATATTGTAGAATTTTTTTTTAAATTAAAGATGAGGGGATTCAAACTCTTGTTCTTTTAGTAAAATTAGGTATGGATATATCGCTATATTTTTATAATATTACTTAAAACTACAAAGTTTAAATAATACTTTAAAACATTTTAAGTTAAAATCCAAATAAATCTTTTTTTTAATTAAGAATGAAAATTTTAAATTTTATATTTTTAAATTAAATTAGGTACGATATTACTATTAAATTAGAAATATATTCACTCCAAACTAAATATTGTTTAGAAATAAATAATATTTTTCTAAACCAGGATAATTTCTCTAAATTACCTAAAAAATGATTTCTCTAAATACGAAACAAAAACAAACAGACGACAACAAGTATGACATAGAAATGTTGGTGCGTTTCACCAATGACATGGAAATGTTGGCGCGTTTCACCACGAAAGCACCACCCACTGCCAATTTATCATTTTTACGTAATATCAATTAGGGGTGAATAAAAAACTTGATCACTCAACAAACCCATCCAATCTACCCAATCCGATCTTAATTGAGTGAGTTGATTTGTTATATTTAGTTGATTGGGTGGGTAAAAAAAATTTTCAACCCACCCAATAAAAAAGATTGGATGGGTTGAAAAAATTTCAAAAATCCACCAAACTCACTCAATATTCACTCACTTACTATTTTTTCTTTTTTGTTAAATAATGTTCACCCCTAAATGTTGTTTAGATTATTTAAATATATAAAATGCATTACTTGATATTTAATATAGATGTAATTTTTGGTAATTTTGTAAAAAATACCACTAATTACTTAAGTATTTTTATATTTTTTAGTGATTCTTATAATTTATATTTATTTTACATTTGACTATTAATAAGATTATATTAGAAATTTTTTTATTTGTGCAAAATTTATGATAAAATTTATTTTAAAAACTATGTCATGAGTTAATTTTTTTTCCTATTAAATTTTTCATTTGTTGTTAGATGTTTAGTATCATTTATTATTTTTATTAATAAAATATATAACCCACCTAACCCAAACCAATATTAATTGGATAGGTTGAACTTTTATATTGGGTTGATTGGGCGGGTAAAAAAAATTGTCAATCCACCCAATATTTATTAGGTAGGTTAAAAATTCACAAAGACCCACCCAATCCACCCGACTGACGTTCACTCTTATCAACTTTAATATTAATTTTTAAATATTAATATATAATATATAAATTATAAAATTTTAATTAATAAAATATTTAAAATATTATTATATTAATTAATTATATATTTTTGATAAAAATATAATATATAAATTTATATTTAAAAAATTAAAATTAATATCTATGCCACTACGCTTTCCGAGTCACCAAACAAAACAATACTCTCTCCCAATGACTCGCCAGCTTACCATCGGGCGGTTGAGACTGGAGAGCTGATGCTCATTTGTCGTCTTCCGCTTTTCACCATTTTAGTCCTTCCAAACTCCACAAACAAGGCCAGGCAACGCGAACACACACTTTTGGATCTCGCAATGCATTGGCCACAATCTTTCCTCGTCCTTCTGATCGCTCTAAGTACACAGAACCCACTATCCCCTTTTTTTTTTCTGTTTTTTGGAAGAATTTAAAGTGACCCCAGTTACAGGACATGGGATTTTCATTACTTTGGCACTGAATCTTTAATTATTATTATTATTTTTTTTTCCAGGTCTGCTCGGATTGGTGGTGGTGGCTGAAGATGGGTTTTGCTCTGCGGGTTCTGTGATTAGGTCTCCTTCGGACTCGAGGCATTTGTATTGGAAGGTCACCAATCCCACGCTTTCTCCTTCTCATCTTCAAGGTCAGTTCACATCAAAGTTCCAATCTTTTTCTTAAAATATTACATGGGCAATCGATAAAACTGATTTTGAGGGTGTCCCAAAACATAAAATGTAATAATAATAATAATAACAAAAAACTTTAGTATGTTGTCATATTGTGAACTTCGCTTGTTTTGATGTTTCCATGGGCGAATATGGCTTTATATTCGTATTTGTTTATTTTGTTTGAACAGTTTGTGGATTGCTTTCAGATTCGAGTCAATGAATGAGTTGGAGAATTTTGTAATAGTAGTAATATGATCGGATTTGTTAGCTAGTCAGTTAGTAGTATAACAAATCAGTAGAAGTTGTTAGTAGTTAGTTAGAACATAACTGATTAGAGTTGTTTGCAGGGTGTTGAACCTTTTCGATTCATTTGGAAATCTTGTGTCCCCTATAGAATTAAAGTGTTTGCATGGCTGGTTTTTCATGGGAAAATAAATACTTGTGATTTGGTTCAGAGGAGAAATCCTCACGTGGCTCTCTCACCTATATGGTGTGTCATGTGTAAAGAGGAAGGTGAATCTCTAGACCATTTGTTGCTTCGTTAAAAAGTGGATAGAGAATTGTGGCAAAACATTTCATTTGAAGCAGGTTTCAGTTGGGCATTTCCAAAGCACTGCAGGATGTTAATGGTTGAGGAAATGGTGGGCTTGGGATCTAATAACATGGCGAAAGCACTATGGAACTGTTTTGTAATGTCTCTGTTATGGACTATCTAGATTGAGAGGAATTCTAGAGTTTTTGAGGAAAGGGAGATGCGGGTGGAGGTGGAGGACATTTTTTAGAAAGCTAAATTTTCTGCTTCACTATGTGCTTCCACAGATAAGGCTTTTAAGAATATTCCCTTCAAATTGATCATTTTAAATTGCAAGGATGTGATAGGGAAATATGTAGGGTGTGATTGGTAATTGTATTGTATCCCAATAGTTTAGAGACGATCTTTTTTGTTTTGTTTTTGCTTCTGGAAAGACACCTTGTTCTCATTTCCTTGTAATTGATATATTTATCAACGAAAGGTTTTTCTTATTTAAAAAAAAAAGGGCTTATTTTTTATTGTTTTTTTTAGTATGTCTAGTTTCTTGTTTGGAGGACAACTTGTTCTCCCTCTCTTGTAATTGATAATTTTACCTTTGATTATCAATAAAGAGGTTTTTCTTATTAAAAAAAAAAAAAAAATTCCCTGTTTCAGTTGTGAACTTTATACTCAACTGCAATGGTGGTGAGGAGAAGTTAAAATTTTTGAGGTTAATGTTGCTTTTTTCTTGACAGACTTGCCAGGTTTCACACGCAGTGTTTATAAAAGAGACCATGCATTGATAACACCTGAGAGTCATGTCTTCAGTCCTTTACCTGAATGGTAGGTATATTGGCTCTACATTACGATGTACTTGTGTAATTAGAAAGATTGTCTTGCTTTTGATGATGCAGTAATCTGAATTGCTGTGATAGGACAAATACATTAGCAGCCTATTTAATTACACCGGCCGTTGGTGCGCACTTTGTGATGTACCTTGCTAAGATGCAAGGTTTGTTGAACTTTTGAATGTTAGCCTTCAATCATCTCATGTAGCATTTATGCGTGTCTGATTTGCGCTTTAAATATGCAGGGAATTCGCAATCTGGACTCCCTTCTTATGAAATTGAGAGGTGGATGTTTCTCTCTTTTCCTTGTTATTTTGTCTTTTTTTTTTAACATGTCACAATGCATTTCCCTTTTTGTAAGTAGCTTTTATTATGATTTATTCTCTTGTATTTCAGCTTACTTATTATATTTGTGTGTGATTATATCACTAGGTTCGTATTTGTGGTTGAGGGTTCTGTGACAATGACCAATGTTTCTGGCATTAGCCACAAACTTAAGGTAAAAAGCTGGAGTGATGCTTAAACTTTCCGGTTAAGGAGTTGTATTTATTTGTAAATCACTCATTATGGTCGAACATTTTTGCAGCTATATTGTCGTTTGCTAGGTTTGATATGGTAGTTTAACACAGAAGCTATCCCCATTATGCAATGATTTTATTTTTTGCATGCTTTTTTTTTTTTTTTTTTAAGAACTATCTTGTATTTTTATCAAACCGATCATCTTGGTTCCCATCACAGATGACATTCAACATTTTTATTGTCTAGATGAACTCTTGGATTTGAATTTATCAGTAATGCATGATGCTCTAATGGATTGTGGACCAAGGCTGAATAGAAGTCCGATCTTCTTGATATCTTAATTACAGGTTGATTCATATGCTTATTTACCTCCTAACTTTGAACATTCACTCAAATGTGAAGAATCTGCTACTCTTATAGTCTTTGAGAGAAGGTTAGTTTCACTACTCCTTGAATTTAAAGATTCAAGCTAATATTTGTCATCTTGTCCCTAAAAGATCCTGTGCCGTCTTTCATGACATAAGATTAAGATGGGACTTCTTTTTGTCCACGAAACTTTTTTGCATTTTTTAAATGGTCTCAGTAGTACTCTTTAAAGTGGCTAATATGCGTTATTCTGTTAGACATGCTTCTTTAGAGAATCACGTTACTGAGCAAATTGTAGGTTCAACAGATCAGCAGCCACTTCTTGAAACACCTGGAGAGGTAGGTTATGCATTTTTTACCATATTTACTTCTACTCTCCTATGCATTTTCAGTTGAAATAAAATTCTATACAAGTTCTCATGCATAATTGTGTTTCGGAGTCATCAGTCCTTGACACGAAATTATGAAGAGAAAGTTTCAACATAAGTTCTCATGATTTCTTGTTATTGCAAGTGATATGGTACTTTAGTAAGCCAACATAAAGTATGTCGTATTTGTTGATAAACACTATCATTAGTACTCATTATTTGTTTGGTTTATTTTTTCACTTTTCTTTACCCACTGTCAGATCTTTGAGCTCAGGAAGCTTCTGCCTACTTCTCTGCCTTATGACTTCAATGTCCATGTAAGTCATCTTGGTCGTTCAGCTTAAACCCATGTTTCCATGGTCGTCGCCTTCTTTTAATTGTAATTTTACACTGTTGGATTGGACTTTGTCTTTGCAGATTATGGATTTTCAGCCAGGGGAATATCTTAATGTTAAGGTATCTTGGTGCGACTTTCCTGATTGAATTCATTATATTAATTTGAACAAAACATGTTCTGCAACTTTGATAAAGTTCTTCCATATTTTAGCAACTTTGATAAAGTTCTTCCATATTTTAGCTTGAATTGGTTGCAGTTATTATAGTACTGTGGATTGGTTATCCTTCTTAATGTTGTTATTTACTAAAAATTGATCAACTTTTGTTTCCATTACTATATTTTGTACTAGAGAAAGACAGTTTTAACTACTGAATACGTTGATGAACTTGTCTAGTTATCTCAGTCTCTCCAGCTTCTCAAATATACTTTTCTCTCCTACCAAATACCGTGATCGTATATGATATGTATGCATGGTTAATTACTTTTTCAGGAGGTCCATTATAATCAGCACGGTTTATTGCTTTTGGAGGGACAGGGCATTTACCGCTTGGGCGATAGCTGGTAAGAATTTTATTTTTAAGGCAGAGACTGCACTAAGATCTGCATTTTTTTTGCAGGTGTTATCGCAAGGACTTCTTCATTTTTCATTCGTAAACATCACAAAATAACTAGCAAAGGATATCATTTTACCGCTATATTGCGGTTTAGAGTTTCATGTTAATTGTTACCATTCTTCACTTGATTCTGGCAGCATTCTCCTTGTTGTTCTTAGCGTGATAATTTTATTGTTGCCATTGCAAATCTGTTTTGATTGGATTTTTCGTCAACTTTAATGTTTGACAGGTACCCTGTTCAAGCTGGTGATGCAATTTGGATGGCACCATTTGTTCCTCAATGGTATGAAACATTTTAATCTCTGCTCTTACCTTGTTTTTGGTGTTGAAAAAGTCCTTTTCTGTGATTCATTTTCAGATGATGATTCCATCTGCAAAATTTTCAGGTATGCTGCACTGGGTAAAACTCGCTCGCGATATTTACTGTACAAAGACGTGAATAGGAATCCGTTGTAGTCACATTTGAGAGTCGACATGATTTTGTGTTAGACGTAGTGTGTGCATATTAGAACAATCCGACTTTTATCACCCTTATTCTGCAGTCTGAAGACATTTTCAACTTGCCTGCCTAATTTATGATAAACATGTCAATGAAAACTACAAATGATGTTAAATTTTGTCTGATTTTGATAAACTTCTATTCTAGTGATACATCCTAAAAGATGTGTTTAAGCTAAATGGTGATGAGTGGCTTTAAATAGGCTCTTTAAAAGAGGCCAAAATATGAAGCAAATATCTGATTTTTCAGTGAAGAGTAATGCTAAATTGGAAAACTATGACCAGATAGTGAAGTCAAATTATAAGAATTTTAAGAGAGGGTATGTTCAAAGGTTCAAAAGTTCAAAGGAATGGATGTTATAAATTGAACTTCAGGAACATTTTTTGATATGATCTAAAATTCTGGAGAAAAAAGTATGGTTTATCCAAAAGATAATCCCGCAATAGACATCATTTTGAATCATTATATCTTTATCAAATTATACTGATTTTGTACATTTGTTTTTTAAGTTCGAATATATAGTCTCGTCCACACTTAATTATTTGAAACACACACTATCAGAAAGAACAATACATCTAAGAGAGTTTCACCAAATTAAGGGGAAACTAAAATTTGATTAAGATTAACATAATGTTTGTGATATTAATGATTGCTAATCTTGCTGAATTTAATCAAATTGGGTTTCAAGGAATCTTCGTCGCTTTACAGGGCAATGGTTTTACATGGATAATGTTTCATAATTGCTTTTCCTTTTGAGTGAAGATAATAGAGAATTTCAGAATCTCTTTTTCCAAACAACCCTTGAGTTAAATTATCGAACATTATCATGATAAAAAATTGCACATGTTTAATTGCCCTTTTTCTTTATCCTGGCGATCACTGGCGTGGCACCCTCATAAACAAAAGATCATGGTGGGCCATGATTGATTCAACATATGGTTGATAATGCCTCCACGTGGCAGCTGATGGACCACCTAGGATGAATCATTTTTCTTGTGGGGTCAACAAAATAAAATAAAATATATTTGTGAGGACCAATATTATGAAACCCACCACTACCACCACCGACCCAATCCCTCCACCACTCATTTGGCCCCCCAAGTAATTTTCCCTTTAGAGCTTTGGTGGGATGCTCTCCATAACAAAAACTTGCCCAAATGGGAATATTATGACAATTATCATTTTTTATTTTATTTTTTGTACAATAAAAAGGATTTCATCTTTTTTTCTCTCTTTATTGAGCTACTTTCTCAAAAGCTATCATTAGTGGCATTAATTTTGTCCCAAAATTCCCCTCCCCCTCCTTTCTTAAAAGGTTTCTTCTTGGTCATCAAATTCCCTTGCAATGACCTTCCCCTTTTTATTAACTCTCTCGCTAATTAATTAGTCAATACTACTAGCAACATATTATGTTATGGTAAACATGAACAGTTTAGGCTAGCTAATAATTAACATTTTGGCTTCTTGTATTTATCACTTAACAAAATTGCCCCCAACATTTTTTCTTTTGGAAGTCCTTTCTTTTCTGTTTCTTGAAACAGAATGTTCTTAAAACATGATGATGTCCGCATTTACCAAAATTTAACAAGTCTCTTATTCCTTTCCTTAAGATATTTACCTATATATATATATATATAGCTTGGAGCAAACAACTTGGAAATAACAACCTTCAAATTAGGTAACCCTTTAAAAGTTCAGAATCTCAAGGAAAGGAATAAAAAAGTTATTAAATTTTGGTAAACTTAACGTATATAAATATATATAGAAGAGATTGTATAAAAGAATAATAATAATTACCTCAAAAAATAACAGTAGTAAAATTATACAAGGGAATGATGACACACTTCTTTATTGCGAGCCCTATAGCCTTTTCTTTCTCTTCCTCTCCCCGTCTTCTATCTTAAATAATTCTTGTAGTTTGTTCCCTTGAAGCGATAGTCAAAGGATTTCTCTCACCAATAGGATTTTTCTTATTGTTTTTGTTTTTTGTTTTTTTATGTATTTAACACACATACACACAGACACATACATACACACACACACACACACACACACACACACACACACACACACACACACACACACACACACATAAATCTCACTCTAGTCTCTTTTTGGATTTGAAGCTTTTAAGTGTCAGATCTAAAAGATTTTAGGTTGGCGAACGTCACCATTAGCAATAGACTCATTATCGTATCAATCAGAAGCACTTATAGTAGAGGCGGAGGTCATTTGACAAGAAGCAAAAATTGATTTCTGATGAAGCTCGAATTTGTCTTTTGTACAATTATGTATGTGCATGCCAATAGGAGATTGCATGTTAAAAAATGAAAAAAATCCTCTCTACTTTTTGCTTAAATCAATGGATTTTCAGATTTGTTTATTGTAATGAATTTTTTTTTTTTAATATCAATCTCGATGTTTTTCTAAGATCTATGTTTGTAATTTTTTTTTTTCAGTTGAATAAAAGTTCATTTTATCTATTAAAAAACGGCCTTATTCATTTATGACGTGTTTTTATTTCTTACATGATTTTTTTTTTGAAAATAAGTATAACTATATATTGTTACTATTTCAACCAAAGAAAAAGAAACTATATTGTTATTATTATTATTCCAAATGATGCTTGTTCTTGTATCCCATGTATTTTTTGAATGGATTGACGAGAAATACTTGAGTTATTTTTCATTAGGGTTTATACTAGATTTACATTAGGATTTATTTATTTCTTTAACTAGCAAGGACGAAATAGTTTTTTACTACCCTTTTTATCAGTTAATTTATCATAATATATATATTTTTACAATTACAATAATAAGAAATCCTAGCGTCTCTTTCTCTCCTCCATTTTGTATTGGATAATCTCACATGTAAGCGTCGTCACTCCCTAATTAAACAAATTTGGCCTTAATGCATGGTGACGACGGATTTTATTCTCTCTCTCTCTCTCTCTCTCTCTCTCTCTCTCTAAATATTGGTGATGACTGAAATCTGAGGTTAACTCATCTAAATTATGACGTCATAACAAATTTCCAGAGTTGTAATTAATTAAAGCTAATGTTTAGTTTTAGTCACAAAGTTTAAAGTCAATCACTATTATTATTATGTCTTGACATTATTATAATTTTTTGTCAGCCACATTGGATCAATATTATTTGGGGAGAAAATTTGATCTCCTTTTGGGTAGCCTAATGATCATTAAATGTGATTATCTTCGTGACAATATATATATATATCAGATATATATAATTATCATCCCAACAATTTTACTTATTGATTCAGAAGGCTGTGCAGCCATCAAGATTCATTGGATCATTAAGCAATATTATCAATAATGTCAACTTTAAGAAATAAGGAGCCATATTTTGTCTAGTGGATGGATATTTTCTGTCTCTAAAATATTTGTAAGGTGCATATAAATCTCTCCGTAATATAGTCAATTCTTTCCTGTGGTTCTGTATTGTCAGTTCATGACAGCTTGCATTTCAACAGGAGATCTCATTTGTGATACACTTCTACTCAGCAAAGGTTCTAATCATTGATGAACACAAAGAAATAAAGAGCGTAAATGATTTATAGACAAATCAATCAAAATACCTTCTGAATCGTGTCCAACATTAAAAGTGAAGCAAAGTGAGGTTCACTTATTATATATAAGTATTTACGAATCTTTTTTAGTGTTAACTAGTAATTATTTGAATAAAGTCATTTATGTGAATGGATCACTGATACTTTATTCAAAAACCCTTATAATCAACTTGTCTGTAAGTTACACATTCGAAAACGAGACGTGTCGTATATATTTTTTCTTTCTATTTCCTTCTACAATTATTGGATAAAATCATAAAGATCCGACTCTCTAACACAATAGGCCGTACACGGATTGAGCCCATGAACACTGTTTGAGCAACCTTAGTGGTAAGGAAGAAAAGGATGTTGATTCCTATTGACCAAAACTTCCTTACATATGTGTGTGTGTGTGTGTTTGTGTATAAATGTGCACTTTTAACTAGAATATAAACGAGTAAAGTTACCGATGTTATGTGATTGACTTTGAAGTATAAAGAAGAAGCAATATAAAGTGATAATATACATGAAATATTACTGTTACACTTTCTTCACCAAGTGCCCTTATGGTGGCAGTCTTTGAATTTCGTGGCCTTTACTTGGAAAGCAAAACATGAAAAACAAAAGCAAATATCCAAGGGAGTTAAAATGGCAACTATAATGGTGGAGACGTAAAGGTAGTGATTTTTATTTTTTTTTTTGCTAAAGAAAAAGAGAGGAGTGCAGCACGAAGTAGTGATTAGTTTTATGCTAAAGGTTGTAGAAGCCTTTTGTGGTTTCTGCTCTCATACAATTCGTGGCTTGTACATAACGTCAAAAGGATTTGCCAAGATTCCAAAACATGCGTATGTACGTCTCTAGAGTTATAGGATATATATATATATAGAGAGAGAGAGAGAGATACATACAAGCATATTACGTATGTAACATGTCAAAGTCGAGATGCTACTAGGATGGATAAATAATAAAAATACTAAAAAGTGTTGATGTAGTTAAGATGTCTTGTTACATCTATTTATGTTATCATTATTTATTTTAAGCAAATGTTTGGAAGGACAATTGCATTCAAATGTAATCGTTTTTTATTTGAATTATTTACTCTTTATTACTATAATTTTACAACTTAAATTTTAAAAATTCATAACTTTATATATATTAGTCTAAATTATTGAATGATTTAAAAAAAATTACATAATATTTCAAGACGAACGTAACAAACTTCATATTAATATTTTTTTACCAACATATTTTAAGTTTTTATACCCTTTAGCACTTGTCATTCAAATTCATGTACTAAATATATAACAATTCAACTAAAAATCCAACAAAAAAACTCAATTCAAACTTGTACACAAAATGCTTGCTAATATATATATATATTTATATAATCTCTCAAAGTCATAATAAAGGGAAAAGATAGATTGCCGATCTAAAGCATGTGATGGACACATTATAAACTTAACTTTAGTTTTAATTAGTGTATATATACATGAAAAACAATTAGTTCATGCAAATAAGGGCAAGTAGATGACTTTCCATTAGCGATGAGCTACGCATGGGAAAAAGAAATTATTAGATAATTTGGGGTTAGCACATGGATCACCACGATATATCTAATTATTATTTATTAATGCACTTCTGTTTTGCAGGTGGAAATTAGGTGATTCTTTTCAATCATGGCAGACCATCTTCATAAAATTGTGTTTTTACATATTTATATATAAATATATAAATATATATATTTGTATCTATTTTTGTCTTGAATACTGATAATTAATAGAAAAGGGTATTCAGTACGGGACAGAAACTTAACGAGCTCTAGAAAACTGATCTCTTTTTGTCTTGTATTGATTTCGAGCTCTTATTGACATGGGGCTACTTTTCGTCCTCCTCTTTTTCTTTCATATATAATAATTTATACACGTGTTATTCATTTCCACCATGAATGATCATTTATTTTTGGATCATATTGTATCTATTTTCAAATTCTCTTTCTTGTGGAGAGTGCACTTCATTTACACATTTCAATTATGCTTGTGGACACCTTATCTTTTAGCCAGTACCCTAAGATGAAAGAACAAATTATTTGAGTAAGGAATTAAGAAACAGAAAGATTAAAGTGTGTATACACACACACACACACACACATGCATGTATCTAAATATTGTGCATATGATGTTACATATGTTAGTGACTTTATGTTCATGGGCACGATAAAGCTTCCATTACAATGTAAAGTTTTAAGAGTTAATAAAAAACTTTGTATGCTTCTTGTTGGATCCGAAAAGGACCAATATACAAATGTTTTAGCCCAAATAGGAAACTATATAGGCTATCCTACTTGTTTTAATATATTGCATAATTATTAATACTAATGGCCGGTCAGTGGTTAAAGGAGATGATAGCAACTTCTATATATCCTTCTTTTACATTTATATTATAATCCTATCGTGTGAGGGAATGGAAAAATGCAGTCAATCATCTCTCTCTTTCTCTCTCTCTCCCCCCTTTCTTTTGAAAACAATACTTAAATTAATCCGAATTAGTTCTTAGTTCATGTTTAATCTTCATCTCTGTGTATATTAGCTACTAAGCCAAGAGCACATTGTATAGAAAAATTATACGAGATTATTTAACTTAGTTGTTTATTGAAAGTGTGCAAAAGTAATTTGCAGTACCAATGTAGTTTTTAAATTATTTGGAGAATCTAGACTTTGTAACTTTTAATATTTTGCTTTTGCTTCTACTTCTACTTTTAAGTACACGTAAAGAACGCATGCTTCCATTAAAAGCACAATAATATACTAAATTAGACTTGTCTGACACAGTTTTTACTTTTAATTTTAATTAGTAGAAGGAAAAAGAGAAAAACAGAAGTTATGATTTTCAATTAGTGTTTGGAATCACATTTTCAAAAGAGCTTATGAGATCAAAAAATTTTAAAGTTTTCTAACAATTAATAAAAATATCAAAATAAAGTTTATAATGTCTAACTTTTACTCTTATTCAAGTTTTCAAGTTTATCTAGAGAACCTTTTTTTTTTTTTTTTTTATAATCACATTTTGATTTAAAGCTCTTTTGAACCTAACTGAATACTCTTCTGACAAATCATTTAAATATTTTAAGAGATAGTTTTAGAACAAAATTAGCTTAAAACAGCTTTTTAAAACTTCACTAAGCAGGTCAAAGAATAGTACTAATGAATCCCACGATCTTCAGTCATTAGAGTCACTATATCATATCCAATAAACAAGAAAATATGTGACTTTCAGAGAATTGATTTCCTGATATCAAAGGCCTATGAGGGGCAACTTTATACCCATTTGTGACCCATGAATTTTGGCTTTCTGCTTAAAATAAACTATAATCTAATGAGGGAATGAAGATGTAATTATACACCATAACAAATGCTTTCACTTTTCCCTCTTTATAATATTTGAACATGAGTGTCATCTGAGAAGCTGTGTTTGCATTCCCCAACCACACACAACACAAGTTGGAAGACATTATTAGGGGTGTTAATTTGCTAGCTTAAGTGCATATGGACTTCCAAATTAAAAAAAAAAAAAAGTCAATATTGTGACGGCAATGGAGAAGAGGATATCTTTTTGGCATTAAAGGGAGACCTAATACTCTTAGGAAAATTATAGCATTATAATTGCTAATCATATCTAGCTAGTGATTTTAATGGGTAGGGAGATCGTATGAGAGTTAAAATAAAAAATAAAAAATAACAAATAAAATTTGAGAAATGATATGCCCAAGTCATAAATCTCTTTAACAATTGGGGTCCTTTTCGCTTGCTTGTGCCATACAACTCTTTCAATATATACATAGAATATTGTTCTTACCTAAAAGTACAGATTGTTATATAATCATATTATTTGTCAATGGAAATGAGAGTATGTCATAGCATTATTCTATGATCTTTCACTTTTTCATGATATTCTTATCCGATCTCAATTTAGTCTTCATTAATTCATGTTTTTCACAAGAAAACACTAGTGCAAATGTAGGATTAGCCTATTTAAACTAGCCCTAGAGTGTCCATCAGATATTTTCGTTGACCCTTTCAGTAAAGTTACAGTGTATCAACCACATGCTCTGTGCAGAATGTGTGTGACAAAAAAATATCAATGGTCGGATATAGTAGACGAACACTCTTCTAAAGATCAAATTTGAAGCCTTAAAACGGACGATAATACACTAATAATCAACAATTTTATAATTGCTCAATAAGAGATGAAAATTGTTGTATTGCATTCTTGAGATAAATTGGCAAATTATTCTGAAATTTTGAGGGGAAAAAAATTCAATTGAAATTCGAAGGTGAAAAGGTCATCTTTATCAACTAAGCACTTATAGTGGGAAGGATTTTAAACAAATATATCCAGTAGAGTGCTTCTTCTTATTTTATCTAGTTCACATTTTTTCTTCAATATTATTTTTAGGTCTTTTAACGTTCTTTTCTTTTTCTTTTTTCAAATGATAGAATTCATCGAAAGGAAGAAAAAAGATGAAACATAACCATAAGAAGAACTAATAACATTGAAATGATCTTATGTCCACATCGGCTATATTTATAGTTCGTGTATGTCGAAATCTGATCAAATGACAAATAAAGAAATTTAAAGCTTGATTGGATTTAAAAATCTTAAAAAATCAATTCTAATCTCTTTATAATTCTCAGATCTATATATATGAGCACAGATTTTATATATCTCAATTTAAATAGTTTTAGGCCCTGTTTGTTTTATTGACTCAGACTTAAAATTTTGATTTTAGTTTTATCTTTTTCTAAAAAGTCTACAAAAATTATAAATAAGTCAACTAGTTTCGACTTAAAATTTTATTCTATTCCAAACTCGACTCGTGAACCATTTAGACCCATATTATTTTAATCATCTCAACCATGCTCATTCTTTCTTTGCAATCTCAGGCTTACACGTGTTCTTTCATTCTTTTCTATTACTTGTCGATTCTGCGCTTTGACATGACATGATCCGGGTTACGCTTAATCCTTTAGCTGCGTTAATGTTGTCGTCTTGTCTAACTATTTTAAAGTTTCTCCATGCGATGTTGTTCCAAACATTCTAAGATTCACTCCCAAATATGTAGTATATATGGTTACTAGTTCTTCAATAACATTCACTTGCTATATATAAGTGGTAAACCAAAGGGATTTCCATTTCTTAACTGATAACTCTATATTTTTTAGTTAGAGGATAAATATTTTTTAATTCGGTTGTTTTTTCATATTTCATTAGTATTTAGGCTCTTTTTTTTTTTTTTGAAACTTGAAAATAAGAGAATTTGAACTCTATACCTTTAGTTGAAATCAAATATAATATTATTACTAGATTATACCTGTAATCACAAACTCTTCTTTTTTAAATATTATTATTAGAAAAATTAGTTTGGGTGGCCCATTTTAGTCACTCAATATAATAGATAATTTTTTTTATTTAACAAAATGATTGTTTTCTATTTTTTTAGATTTGATCAATTAGTGATTAATAAAGAAAAATAATAGTTTACATTATAATTAATCAGTGATTAACTATTTTGAAAAAGAAAGACTTTTTAACTAATTTTTTAAAAACTTGTTAAAAAAAAAACTATTTAGTTATAAATCCCCTATTATTATTACTATTGCTATATTATTATTATTTGTTCTGTTAATATGTAAGCATCTTGTGCTGTTTTGGTGGTATTCTTTCTTCCAATATTCTTTTATTTTTTTAATAAATTCCAGTGGGCGACTAGAAACAGGACAAGAAAACTAACAGATGTCAAGCAATTAAAGATACGTGCTAGTATTTAATTTTTATTTTTTGTTTCTTTCTCTCGCAGTTTATCTAAAAAAAACAAGGGATTTCCATTTTTTTATGAGAAGAAATTTTCCCAATTGGCTTAGCATATATGTGTTTTTGGATTAAATAAAAAAACAAAATCTAAAAAAAAAAAGGCTTCCCCATTTAAACCATGAATTAAATATAACGTAAAGAAATAACCCAACAGAAAAATTCAAAGATGTATACTTGCCGAGGAATTCATATGCAAGCGTCCAAATGGTTCTGTAATCCATAAGTTTTATCCATTCTCATTTCTCCGACCTACCTATCAGAAACGAGCATCTGTTAATCACAAGTGAGCCATTTTTTTTAAATTTTATTTGCATTTTTTTAATCTTCTTATTCGTATGTTATCTCTTTTCCATTATAAAAAACAAACTAAACTACTTTTACCTTGTGAATTAGGTTCCCTTTGGAAATCAAACCTTCAAATAGCACACTAAATTACTTTTACCTTGTGAATTAGGTTCCCTTTGGAAGTCAAACCTTCAAATAGCACACTAGCACGACACGAAATGTGGATGAACCACATGTAAAAATCGAAAGCAGAAAGCAGAAGGCTCTCAAATTTTAATCTTAATTTTTAAGTATCAACTAAGTTATCATCTTTTTATTAATACCTTTTAAACATTTATAATAAAAAATTGACAACTCAAATTTCATATAAGTTAATACTTAAAAATTAATGTTGAAGTTGGTATCATAACTAGCATATTTCTTATATATAATATATATATATATTATTTTTTGGTGAATAATATAGTAGTCAACAACAACCAAATTCACATCGGTAAAGTATTTAAAAATCAGTTCCCTTACTTCTTGTACTTTTCTAACTATAAGAATATATGCTTACTAGTGTGTGATATGTTTTAATAATCAATCCTATCTAGTGGAAAGAAATGTAAATCTAGTCTTTTAATTTTCATGTCGTTTTATACCACGTACAACACACACACACGCATATGACTTTTTTATATCCAATATTCCAATAGCTAAATAGTTATTGTGTTTTGGAGTTTTAATTTATATATATATATATATGTATAGTTTGGGAGGATTTGAAATTTTGAAGGGGGGATCAGAGTGCGTGGCCATTCTCATTGTACTATGAAGTCATTGTTTATCTTCTTTTTTTTTTTTAATACATACATACATACATATATATATATATTTATTTCAAAGCCTAGTTGCAAAAATAATGGACTTTTAAGTCAGCCAGTCCTTAATTATGATTCTTTTGATTGGATTCGTTCGGGAGTACCTTTTCTACTTCTTATACATCTTTTTCTAATTATTTTCAAGCTAGTTAGAATATAATGCTTTTCTCCGCCAGCTGAAATTTGATCTCATTAAAAGAATTTTAAAAGGTGGATTGATTAATTCGACAGATAAATCGACCCTTATTTTCTTGTAAATAAGAGAAAGAAAAGAATCACTAAATAAGGTTGAAGAAAGAAAAACATAAATCAAAATATGAGGAAATAAAAAAAAAAAGTATGCAATGCAGACACAAAACCAACTTGGTTTATTTATCTATTTATTTATTTATTTGTTAAAGTGCAACTTGGTTTAATTAACTATATATATATGGTTATGTATTTGTATATCAACCAGTTGAATTTTGGCACCAATTACTTCCACTTTTCCCTCATGATTTCTCTTTGAAAAAGAAGCATGATCAATAGTATTCAGATAAACCACTCAATATTCCCGATAATCTCTTATTAATAATTATAATTAACTAATAATCTTTAAAATTACACTAATGCCAAGATGTTTATCACTTCTTCTTATTCTTCTGTATCTTCATCTCTACACGCACACGCACGCACGCACACACACACACACACATATATATATGGCTGGAATGCCAAGACGACTTTCTTCCACAAATGTTATTAAGATAAAATCCTATGTAGACGTTGACAGAAAAAATAAAATAAAATTGTCCCAAAGTAGTAGAAATCTTGGATGTCGATCCCCACTCTGCCGCGTGTGTTTGTAAAAGTATATCTTTCCAATTGGACCACTCTCAATATATATCCTTTGCTAATATTCTTGAGCAAAGCTATGGATGCTTTTTATTTGTCACTCGAAAGTGTATATACACACACACATACATATATGTATTTATATGTATAAATTTATCAAGAAGAGACCTATTAATTGGAGGAATGACGAATACATGATGACGATTATTAATGTACCTTCATAGACAATTTTAATTATATATATGTATAGAAATATATAAGTGTTACCCTTTTTTTTTTTGTGTCCTTCGTCTCTATCTTGGGTGCAAAAGCCTAAAACACTGGATTTGATTCATACCTAGGATAAAATGATCTTTTTGACTTCACAAATATGTACACATCAAGTTGAAATAAGTATATAAAAGAAAATAATAGTGGAAAAAAAAAAAAACAGAGAAACAAATCAAAGGCTATAGAGTACTAGTACAAATAATCTTCTCATGGTGGTGTATAAATAAAATTTAATTTAACTTTATATCATGTAACCGTCATGAGCTATACAAACTGATTCCTATCCTTTTTCTTTTTACAACAACAGAAAACCTAAGAAAAGTAGATCTTGAGCTACTCTCTTTTTAAGGTTATAGGATCCCCATTGGACAAACTCACACCATGACCCAAATTCCCACAAACCCTAGCTATGTGCTTAATTAATTATTTATCCACTTTATTTGGACTTAAAATCATAGCAAAAAAATAGGGGATTGGTCAAAAAATACAGCTTCTTTTTAGCCAAATGAATATAGTACTATAGAAAATGCCATAGCATATACCCTATAGAACTAGCCTTAAAAATGACTAAGGTTCGAGAAACTAGAGAGCTAGCTAAGACGACATGCGCAGTTTTGGCATGATCTTCCAGAGAGAGAATTTTTTTTGCAAATGGAGGATTTATTCGAGATGCTTGGATTTATTTACCAATCAATTGCTTTAGCTATCTGATTTGATTCTGGTTATGCAGAATTTTCAAACAATTAAACATAATTAAGAACATAATAAAATGAATCAGAAAAGGCAGTGTATGTTTATTGTGTGCAAATCTAATTGAAATGTGCTACGGTGTTTGATATCTGTCATACTCTCTCCATTTACTTAATTTAAAAAAAATCACACAAACACCAATATCATACTTTCACTAGGAAATGAAACTTAGAAAGTTCATGCAAAACTGTTATGAGCAACGCTTGTTAGAGAGCATTACATATATATGCAAGCTTTTTCAGGAGTTTGAGTACTTGATAAATTATCAGGAGTGTGCAAATAGTAGTCTCACATTGATTAGACATGATACTAGCTGAGAATGGGTTTAAAAGGATTTGAGCTACTCAGTTAATCTTTTGAAATAAAATTTTAAGATCTAACAAATGTTATCATAGCCAGATTCTAGCTGTAGCTGTATGTATATAAACAAATAGAGAGTTTTATGATAACATGGGGCTCTAATAAGGTGAAAATCTTGATGGAGTTGTGACCTTTTTCTTTGTCAGGAAGAAAAACGGATGGATCATTGATTGAGCTACTCGTCCTAATATATTAACCTTTTGGATAGAGTCCAATCTCAATAATAAATAAATAAATAATATGCATACTTATATGTATAGACAGACACATACATACATATGCTATATATAGTTAATTTTCAAATGATTTTCAAACCTTGAAGGGCTTGTTTATCAAACCGCAAAGAAACGTAACAGGAATTTCAATGTTGGAAAGTAAAGTAAAATAGTAGAGCAATACTAGAAAACATTAGTCATGTTTAATATTACTTACTAATAGAGGGTGAGTTCCACGCTATGGAGCCCACCAGTGGGGTCCACTTATCTATTTGTGTGATATTTAACATTACTAAGGGTGTTCATTAGATCTAATTAACTGATCAAATTGACCTATCTAATCCAATCTATTTTTTGCAAATAATCAACCTTAATTGGATTGAATTGAGTGTTAATTCTTAAAAAATGACTTAGGTTGGATCGGATATACTTTTTACCTTCAAAACACCTAATCCAACCTTTATATATATTATATATGAAAAACATACAAAATAATATTTAGCTTTTATAAAATTAGTCAAAAAATTAGTGTTTATATTTTTTTTTATCCACCTTTAAATATCAAATAAAAACTTCAAATTGAGTACATGTTATGATATTAATAAAGTAAAATCTTTTTTATCTTATTTTCTCATTATCTAACATATTATAATATACATTCACATGTTCTATAATTCTTTTTTTTTTTTGGTTTAAAATTAAGTATTTCAATTATTTATGATAAATATTAAATCGATCAATCCAATCAAGTCCAGACCGACCTTAAATGGATTAGGTTGGATGACATATTACTAACGATTAGATTGAATGAGATTTTCAAAAACTGATCTTTAATTGGATCCAATGTTGTATATTTAAAATATGATGAAATAATAGAAAGATGATCATTGATTCCCTTTCTAGTATTTACTAGTCTATTTGATAGTATAAAGGGAAATAATCTTCCCCTTCTGGTGTTTACTAAACTTAGTAATATTAATTTATTAATATAATTGTTAAAATGTACTTTTATATGGTCAAAAAATCATTGACACATAAAAGCTTATAATTAGGAGTATATCAGTAAGCTTGGTATTTATTTCCTTTGACAAAGGATGATCAATAATAAGAGGGATGGAAGGATTAAAATTTTCATTTTTATGCCCTACATTATGTGGAGTACAGGAGCCAACTAAATTCTCATTTCTTATAAGTAAACACATATTTAATTGGAAAAACGACTCACTTTTTAGTTTATTTTTTCAATGCAAAGTAAACATGTCTTAAGGAATTAACAGTGCATCCAATATCTGCAAGCTCAACACTCTTCATAATTGCTTCATTCTTTGCAATGCTATTGTAACACGATTAGCAGCTTGCATTTGGGTCCAGAAGAAAGGATGTTAAAGCATTAGAACGTTGGATACAATTAATTACTTGTAAAAATGAAAAGCACGTTTTTGGGAGAATTAGACATATATTCTCAAAAAAAAATATGTACTGGTCTCTAGTACTTAGTAGTGGTGACATAGTAATTGTGGATGTGTTTTTTAGGTTTTCCTAGGTCCCAGCGTCAAACTTTCAATTCCCACATTTTTGCTTTGAAATCTAACCTTAAAAGTGACATTTCCTATGAGAATTACCCAGTAATGTTCCACCCATGCTTTCATTAGGTTTTCAAGTGAGCGACAAGTGGGAGGTATGAGAACATCATCAATCTTTTTTTTTTCTTTAAAAAAAGAAAAGTTACTCTAGAATAGAGATAATTTTAGGAGGCGTTTGGATAATGCATAATATTTGTATTATATTTAAATGCAATGTATTAAATGCAATATACGTTTTGATGAAACTTTATGCATTACATTAAAATGCAATATTTGTTTGAATAAAATGTATTTAAATTGTATTGTGTATGATGTGATTGATAAAAGTAGATAGAAAAAAATGAAAGAGAAAGAGAGTGGTAAAGTGATTAGTAAAAGTAGTAAAAAAAAAAATGAAATGGTGAATAATAGTTGTATTGGATTTAAATTATGATGTGATTAGTATTTCAATACAATATTTTTACTTTTGAATGAGAATTACATTATACTCAAATATAATATGAATACAATATAAAAATCAAATGCACCCTTAATATGATTTGGGACATTACTACTATTAAACACTATAATTAATAAAAAGTGAATCTGATCTATGAACACAAGGTAAGAAACTTACTTTCTATCTATGTGTAGTATTGAATGCTGTTAATATCTTTTAGCATTGTTTTAATAAAAACAGTGAAAATAAATTACTGTTAAAAGCTCCTCTCTCTCTCTCTGGGACAGTGTGGCAAAGAGTACCAAAACCACTCGTTTGGCATCTGGAACAGAATTTTAATACCATAGTTTAAACAAAAAAAAAATGTGGCTCCATCAACTTTATGATCATATCATCTTCTCAAATATATTGATGAAATATACAAGGTGGCAAAGAGTACAAAGTAAACAAAAAACAAAAAACAAAAATGATAGTGCCCTAATACGTGTTTGGCTAAAAATTACTGTTAAAGGTTGTTTTTCTGGAAGCAGGCCACACTGACAACTGTATCAGTAAGAATTCTTGTAGTTGAGGAATCAACTTAGTCAAGTTATTCTCAAGACTGATCTCAGGAAGAATCTTTTATATTAGTTGCTTTTAACAAAGTGTGTATAGGATGCTCGTCACTTCTTTTCAAACGCTCAGAGACTGGCAAGCAACTTCCAAAAGGTTTGTATATATAATTGGGTCAAAGTCACTCCCTTCTTCGGTACAAATTTTATGTGTGTGTGTATATTTAATATATATATTGTACTTGATTCCAAGCTTAACGTATTTCAAAATGGCTTGGCCTTTACCTTTTTTAACGCCTTTTTCTCTGCATGCTTCCTTCCTACAACAGATGAGAACGAGTAAAGCTAGGGACACCGGCGGTGCCTCTCACCGCCCTACGTGGAGCCCAAGTGGCCAGCCAAACTGGCTGTTTGAACTCTCTGTGGGTCCCACAGTTAAAAACAAATCCTTCTTTACGGTTCAGTTTCTTGGCTTATTTTTTTCCCTTCAAAATACCAATTAAACTTCCTTTTTTTTTTTTTTTTAATGCCTCTACAATCATCTTTTTCTCTCATCTGAGCGGTGTATACCATACAGAAGAAGAGGAAGAGTTAGGAAAATGGGATTTTGGAGTACCATCTGAGATTTTTTTTTTATTTTTATTTTTTTCATGTTTTGTAGGGTAACAAAGACATACCCAATCCCAAACATAAAATTCTTAAATAATTTTAAAATTTTACTTTTGTCTTCTATCTTCTCTTTTTGCAGCCAAATCCAGAGGAAAACCCAATTCTCTTTTTCTTCTTCAAGTCTAAAAAGGAAAGAGAGACAGAGAGTGGGGCTCTTTAACAAAGGAAAAAACAAAGATGGTGTTGAAAGGGAGGAGAGAAAACGCAAGAGAAAGGAGAGACAAAGGGTCGGGCTCGAAGATTAAGAGAGAAAGCGATGACCATGCTGAGGCGGGGGAAGTCGCTGAACTGGAATATCAAGAGCTCGGGCTCTGGCGAGGCTCTGAAGAAGGTAGGCGGTGACCTGGTCGTGTGAGGGACCCAGCGGCTGGATTCGGTCCCCCGGAGAAAGTGCCGAAGAGTTCGGGGATCGTGGATCCTAGAGTGGCTTCGACGGTGCCTTAGGATGAAAGTATTTTTGAGAGAGAGAGAGAGAGAGAGAGAGAGAGAGAGAGGAAAGATGAAAACCCACAGCCCTGGTTTTGGTTTTTGCTATGAAGCCATGGGTTTTGATTTGGCTTGGGACGATGGGAAAATAGGGAAAGAGTCACGGAGGAGCAGGTGAAGATAATAATAATAATAATAATAATAATAATAATAATAATAATAATAATAATGATAATAGTAATAATTATCATTATTATAATAATAATTATTATTATAAGTGGGTCCCACATTTTTTAAAACCTGTTATCGTGGTGGCACAAACAACAGCCATCTTGGCTGTCCACGCACAAGAGCCAGGTATGGTGGTGAGTTGTTTTACTCTATGAGAACCTCTTTTTTGGGCTCTTGGGACACTAGAAAAAGCTGTTCTACTACGTGTGAGTGTGAGCTTGTTTTGTTTGTGTTACACACACGCACACACACACACACATGATTTTTTGAGTATTAACAAGATTTGATGAGGGGTATAATCGTCATTTCACACATGCAATGGCCATCTAGAGGAACTTTTGAACAAATCCATGAAAATAAAACACCGCCACATTTAGTGTGAGAGAGAAGAATCAAGCAATTTAGCCTCTCTCTCTCATCAAATGCATATTATTTAAGAGCCTCCTCCAAACCTATCGTTCTCATCTCATGAATCTAGCCAAAACACAACTTTCTTTCTCTCTCTTTCGCAAACAACAAAATGGCCAGTACTCTCCAAATTAGTGCTGCACCAATTAACAACAACAACAGCAACAGCACAAGCAGTACGACTAACAACAACAATACAAGCAATACTATCTTCTTCTCTAACTATATGAATTCCCTATTCCAAACACCTCGCAGGCTTAGAAAGAGAATGCTCGCCACATGGACGCCCGACCAGGAGCTGAACCAAGTGAGGCAAAGGTCCGGGGCTGACATGAAAAGGAAACTCAAGGGGCATGATCTTTTGGCCCTTGGTTTAGGAGGAATGCTCGGTGTCGGCGTCTTTGTCACCACCGGCGATGTCGCTATGCACGCCGGTCCTTCTGTCTTCATATCTTATTTCATTGCGGGAATAGCAGCGCTTCTTTCTTCCTTGTGTTACGCCGAATTCTCAGTCCAAATCCCAGTTGCTGGTGGTGCCTTCAGTTATCTAAGATTGACCTTTGGTATATGAATACACTTAGACTAACTAATTTCTTGTTCCAAATCTTCATTTGTTTAGTTTTTTTTTTTTTTTTTCTCAAGAAAAAGAATCACATAAAAGAATACTTTTTTTTTAAACGGTGAAAAAAAGACAATAATTAGTATCAAGCTTCCAGTCAGAACATACCAACTAAATTGTACGTGTTAAAAAAAAAAAAAAAGATGGTAGACTTGAACCTTAGACTTCAATTAGATATATATTATAAAGTTATGTGATTGAATTTGATCCAATTAATAGCTATTATTATTATTTTACTAACGACCACCCAATTTCTTCTTTATAAATGTTTGCAACAGGAGAGTTTGTGGGGTATTTTGCCGGGGCAAACATACTGATGGAGTATGTAATGTCAAACGCTGGAGCAGCAAGAAGCTTTACAGCAAACCTGGCCTCTGCATTTGGAGAAAAAAACTCAACAGCTTGGAGAGTAGAAGTGGAAGGGCTGATGGACAAGTATAATGAGTTGGATTTCCCAGCTGTTGCTCTTATTCTCCTCCTCACTCTCTGCCTGTGCCACAGGTTTAATTTTGAGCTACCGCGTCTCTCTTACCCATCTGCTCATTTTCTAATTTCATAATTTTGTGCTTAATACACTTGTTGGGACTAGCTTTAACGGATAGGAACTCTTACGTTCAAAACCTGAGAGTGTTTCTGCATAATTTTCAGCCAGTTTGTCTCTCTTCCATCTATTCAATTTTGCTTAGCACGTGACAAAGGTGGGGTTTGGATATAGAAATTCTTAAGTTTAACATCTAAGTGTGTTCATTTCTCATTGATTCTAGAGAATTAGTAGGCTTTTTTTTTTTCTTTTTTTTTTTTTTGCAATTTCTAAAGCTTTAACTCTCTCTTTTAGTTTAAATTTATTTTAAAAAAAAAAATATGTGCACTAAAGCTCACATTTTCTTGTCCAATTTTAGTTTCCACTGCGCAAACAACAACATCATTTATTGTCATCTTTATAGATCGTTGTTTTCTAGTTGTATTAATGGATTATAATATTCATCAACATTTTAGCCTTATTGGGTTTGATTATAAGGTAATACTATTTGTATATATTCTCTTAGTGGATCTTGAAAGTGACTGGTGCTTCTTTTGTGATTACATATAAATATATAAATATATATATATATATGTTACAGCACAAAGGAAAGTTCAATGTTGAACTTGGTAATGACCGTGTTTCATGTGGTATTCTTTGGATTCATAATAATTGGCGGCTTTTACAATGGGAGGGCCGACAACTTGGTAAAGCCTCATGGATTAGCTCCTTTTGGAGTCAAACCGGTTATTGATGGAGCAGCATTAGTCTACTTTGCGTATATAGGATATGATTCAGCTTCAACCCTGGCTGAAGAGATCCAAAATCCTTCAAAAGTCCTTCCAGTTGGCATGGTCGGTTCGGTTGTGATTAGCTCGGTCATTTACTGCCTTATGGCCTTGTCTTTGTGTTTAATGGTTCCTTACACTAAGGTAAGTGATAAATAAATAAATATATATATATAAATATTAATGTGAATATCACGTGTCTAAATTATGATAATCTCGCTGGGCTAACTCAAGAGATGGATTTAGGAATTTTCAGATTTAAAATCTAGTATTTTCATTTTTTTTAATTAGTGATAGCCATAGGCTCTATACTATTTAAAAAAAAATGTGTCTAAATGGTAATTATAAAATTTTTTTAATTACGAGTAAGAGAAATCGAACTCTGTGTGAAATTATCGTTAAATTATATTTGTTATTACTAACTAATTTTTTAGTATTGTTTGTCTTATTTTTGTTGAATATAATTGTTTGATATGAGTGAGGGATTTAGGGCCATCTGGGAGGCACTACTAGCATCTGGTTTCTAGATTTTATTGGTTTTTTCTTCATCTCAAAATTACTTTTCACTATTTTTATTTTCAAATTTATAGACGTCCATAATTTAATACTTTTAAGTTCAGATGAGATGATTAAATTTTTAATCGTACATAATTTTGAAAAGAATAAAATAAGATCTATATTTTTTTTGGAACATATTTTAAACACTTTATCAATCTAACAAAAATTCTCAAAAACACATGATCAAAATCTCCCTCAAACGAGTCTTTAATGTGGATGAAATAGGATTTAGGTCCTAAAGCTATTTACCCTCTTTCATATCATTTACCAAAAAATTTTTTTTTTGAAAAGTCGAGGTGATAAGCTTAAAAAATGAATTATAATAATCTTGTTTATATAGATAAAATTCATGTTGACTTTCTACGGATAAAAAGAAAACAAAAGGACAAAAAAAAAAAACATTGTTAATCAAGACTTTCCAATAAATGCATATTCCTATATATATATATATATAATATTTTAATAATTGATTTTCTCTTTGAATAATAAAATAGATACAAAAAGACACACCATTTTCAACGGGTTTCCAAAGGATAGGGTGGAAATGGGCAGGCAATGTGGTAGGAGCAGGTGCCAGCTTGGGAATAATGGCATCACTGCTTGTAGCCATGTTAGGCCAAGCCAGGTACCTTTGTGTTATTGGAAGGGCTCGATTGGTTCCTTCTTGGTTAGCCAAGGTTCATCCTTCAACTGGCACACCCTTGAACGCTACTCTCTTCCTCGGTAATTAGTCTAGCTAACTCTTACATATTTATGTAAAGAAATATATAAATTATATTTAAATTTGTGTTATCTAGCAACTAATTTGTCAGGCCTAGAGTGTGAATTTTGCAAGTGGGAAAAAAATATATGATTACAAATTGCAATTGATTTTAAAATCTAATTTTAGTTTTCTTAAAGTGTGTTTGGTAGGTGAAAAAAGTGGAAAGAAGGAAAGGGATTAAGGATTTGTAGAAAAATTTTAATGTTCATATATATATTTGTTTGGTATAAAAGAAAAAGATAAAGGATCAAGAGAAGGATGGTCTTAATCTCTCAAAACATATTAATTTTTATCTTTTTTTAATTGAAGAGATTATTGAAGAGATTTCACATCAAATAACAAAAAAGAAACAATCTCTCCTCCTATCTTATATATTTTCCTTACCAAGATAATCTATCATTCTGCCCTTTTTATTTTCTCTCTTAATTTCTACCAAATATACCCTTAAGTACGTAGAAAGAACACAGGTTTTGTAACTCATTCAATTTCTATTAGTGACTAATTTTCTTTTCTTGCTAGCTGATTTAGTTCTAACGAATTATATATATTTAACGGTGTCCTGGATTTTAAACGAAACACCCAGTATTCGGTTATTATATTGGTTACTTTGGTCTACACTTGGCAGCATAATTTTGCTTTACCCCACTTGATGCGTTATTTCTCAATGCCATCTAATCAAGTTTTGACTTGATGTTATATTTAACGCGTCAAATCATGCACCGCAAAAGAGCTACAAAGTTAAATAAGGGTCATCAAAAATATATAAATATATATTTTTTGAAAAATATAACAGAAGTAAAGAAGTAGAATAATATATAAAGGTGAAAAAGAACTAATGATTAAAATCACTAGTGCTAGTGATTTTAATCACACCCATATTCACATAAATATGTATTTTTAAATATTTACATTTCTAAATCTTACTCAGTTTTAAAGTTAATGCATTATTTATTTATTATTACATGATCAATATCACTTTAATATAATATTATTTTAAACTTGTTGAGATATGATCACCTAAATGATGTAACAGATATTCAAGAGGGGAAAAAAAAAAGATGTAACTAATCATAAATATGTGGTATTACTGAACACGTGTGTGAGTAAAATATCTGCTTGTATTGTTTCTAAAAGAAAATAATATCTACTTTTATCATTTTTTTTTTTAAAGATAATGTGCTAAGTAATGCAACAATATAATTTCATTATTATGCTATAATTAATTTCATTTTGTGTATGTAGGACTTTGCACAGCATCAATAGCACTCTTTGTAGACCTAGACGAAATCCTCCAAATGATCTCCATCGGCACTCTTGTCGTGTTCTTCCTCGTCGCCAGCGCCCTCATCTATCGCCGATACGTCATCACCTGCAACAACCCTCCCTCCAAAATCCTCCTCTTCCTCTTCCTCCTATCCTCCGCCGCCCTAGGGTTTTCCCTCTCATGGCACAGCAAGCACCAAAAATGGTGGTCGTGGGGCCTACCCCTATTCGGCGGCGCCGCTCTCACCATAATAGCCCTATTCCACTACACGGTGCCTAATTCCCTCCCTAACTACCCCGCCGGGACATGGTACGTGCCCTACATGCCGTGGCCTCCTGCCCTATCCATCTTCCTTAACATATTCCTCATGGCCAATCTCAAGATGCGTTCCTTTCAAAGATTTTCCATTTGGACGGCTCTCATAACTTTGTTCTATATGCTATATGGGGTCCACCAGACTTACCTAGCAGAGGAGGCTGATCATCAAATCATGCCCGTTAATACGGATCATGATCATCATGATGAAGTAACGAATTTGACGGTCCAGCAAACTAAGTTAGAGAATATCCAAGTCCTGTCTGTAATTAGTCAAGTTTGATGGATGTTTTAAGGTTTTTTTTTTTTTTTTTTTTACACTGTATTGTATATGTGCTTCACGTCCTTTTTTTGTGGTATATGCCTTTGGGGTTATCATAAATGTGCATTCCTTGTCAAAAGCAAAAAAGAATTACTATAATGGATAGAAATAGAACTATTTATGAACAAAAAGAAAGATATCACAGAGGGAGTAATTATCTTCTTTTTTTTTTTTTATGTATGTATATATATATTTTTTAGCAATAGATGGGGTTGAATCTCGATACCTTATAAAATAATAGGTCGTATTGGTGGAATCGCTTTTTTATTTTAATTATTTTTCTTTTTATATTTCGCAAGCTTGACCTTTATCTATGTGGTTCCTCTATTTTTAACATACACATGTGATGATCATATCATAGCGGCCATGATAAAGGGCTAGCTTGACGCCGAGATCAAACTCCTTTTGGGAGCAGGATCAAGATGATTGATGTGATCTTGAGCCACATCAGGTAATAATGAACACAAGTTTGGACCTCAGATCCATATCACGTATAGTAAGAATATATATTTGTGCTAGTGTATGCCAAGATGATTGAGACAATCTTTGAGGCAAAATGACTAACAACGATCATGAAAATATTTTCCAACACGTAAAATTATGAATACACTTGTTAACTAATGTGTTATACTCTTATCAATATTAACGACGACGGAACCAATCTTCTAAAGTAAAATAAAATTCAATGAGAGCATACATGCAAAAATCAAATATCAGTGCAGATAAAAACATAAAAATTATATACATTTTTTTCAAACTTGTTTAAAATAAATAAATAAATAAACGAAAGCGGCTACAACTCTTTCTATGGCTCCGTACAACTTTTATACACAAGCATACACACACACACACACACACACACACAGAGCGACAGCAAAAAAGAAAAGTCATCTCTTTTTCTTTCTTTTTTCTTTTCTTTTTTTCCAAAAATAGAAGCTATCAACTGATATTAATAGGGTACGTACGTTTTCCAAAAAGCTTTGATATTTTCTTTTTCTAGTGGTGGGGATCGCATGCGCAATTATGCTTTATTCATGTGGTGAATAGGAGGAGTCGGCGATAGAAGTAGATGATCATAATTCATAGCTAATACTTGAAGAGAGTGTTTCAAATTGGAAAAAGACTTGTTAATTTTGGAATCTGCTTAATGCAATATGATCCATCTTTGACCACCAAACAGCAATATACATATATCATCAATAACTCTGAGGTCGTGTGTGCATTGTTCATGCTTTGCTTCAATGGTAGTGAATATGACAAGTTGACGTTGAAATTATAAGTCTTAGCTCATATGATCTATTTCAAGACAACAAAAATTCCTTTCCAAGCACATATATTGATAAGTCAAATCATCCAATTTTAATGGGGTTTATTTAGTAGTGTTGGAGACACTAGTTATAAACCTAATTTTTATATCAATTTTGACTTAATTGATAAATATAATTTTATCTTATTAATCACTCTTGGGATAATTAGATTACATATCACAATTTATAAATGTAGATTAATTTTTGTCATAAAAAAAAATTTGTAAAAATAAACCATAAATATGATTTACATTTGATAAATAAAAAATTTTTTATTATTATCTCTCTCTCTCCCCACCCCTATCTCTCTCTCTTTTCCCTTATCTCTCTTCACCTCATCTCCGAAACCACGTCGGATCCACCATCACTGGCCTCCACACCGAGCTCCATCACCAACCAACAATGGAACTCCAACTGCAACAGTCACTATCAGACCAATATGCAAATGTCGTTATCGTGAACTCAAATCTCAGGGATTGACGTCGCCATCACCATCCACTTGCGGAGATCGCGTGGAATCGTGATCCTCATCGCTGTCGCCAATGGTGCAAAATCGTCGAATCTCCTCCCCGCTAGCGAGATTGAACCCAAACAAAGCCACCGCACCATCGCCATGTATGGCTAATCTTTACACGAGCCTGCACCAGCCTCGATGATGGTGATTGTTCTCATGTTTTTTGTTGTTGTTCGTTCGTCTAGGCTGGATCTCCGTCACTTTCGACAGTATTTTGTCATCAAAATAGGGAAATTTTTTGAAATTAATGGTAAATAAAACATTTACTATTATATAATTTTGGTAAATAAAAGATTTAAATTCGGTAAATGATACATTTACATTAGGTTTATGAAAGATTTACTAACATAATGGTATGTAACATTTTTTATTGCTAAATAAAATATTTAAAAATAGTATTTTTTGTAAAAAATTTTTCTTCCATTGCAAAAATCAATCCTAAACATGATTTTGTGGCATTTTTCCAAAGTTCCCATTAATATTTATCAATAAAATATGACAATTTAAAAATGGTAAAAAAAAATTAAGATTAGAATTAGCATCCCTTATTTTATTTCATCAACATTAATACACAACGAGAGGATTAGGAATAATTTTATCTAATTTGCTTGTGTTTTGTTTTTACACAAAATGTCTGAAATTAAATGATAAATTATATTATCACACATACGAATGATGAGCAAATGTCTGAATAAAGGAGTTCGCGTGATACTTTAGTTGGAAAAAGGAAAAAAAGTATGAACAATAATATCTAAAAAAGAAAAAGCAAAACGGGTGGAATTTAAGTGTTGTCTTGTCTTCATTTTTCTTCTATTTGTTTTCTTGGTTTCATTCAATAAGAAACTAAAATGAAAAAAAAATGATTAGAAACATTTAATTATTTACACAAAGGCTTTTTTTGTGGGATATCTGAAAAATCAATACCTTTTTGAGGGTGGGGAACTCAAATCATATACCTTGTAAATAGAGTCATGATGTTATTGTTAAATTACACGTGTAATCAGCTAACCATCAAAAGCTAGGCACTTTTCAAAGTATATTTTTTAGTGAAAAACCCAAGTTCTGTGAAATTATAATGTGAAGAAAGGATTATCTTTAGATTATTAGATTATGTATTTGATAGGATTATTATTATTAGGTTTTTTTTTTCTTTTATTAGTAACGGTAATTTTAGTATTTTATCATAAGGTAGTTTAGTCTTTTTATTATTTATTTAGATGTCTATATAAATCTTCTTTTTGATGTATTTTCATTAAATAATTGTAATAATTTGAAATGTTAACTTATTTTTGGCTATTCTTTTTAACCTTTTCTTTTTCTCTACTTTGCATTAAGTCTTTCTCACAAAAAAGAAAAATGATAAACTATGTGGTTGCATTTATATTTACTACATATTAAAAAAAATGAATGATAAATTATATTTTTTTTATTATTTATATATATATATCTTTAGTTATATATAAAAAAGAGAACGCACTATAAATAGTGTATTTTTGTCTTCTCTTTCTTTGTTGTTACATGGTAACTTAGTAAGTCAATGTCACGTGTTTTTTTTTTTCTTGATTTGTTTTGATTGTCTATCGCGCTATACAACTGGTATATTACATGCATTATTAATAAAGTAATGACACTTCAACACCATTTGTATACATTTTTAAGGGTGCATCTAGCATTCGTCACATGACTTTTATTTATTTATTTATTTATTTTATTTATCTATTTTACACGTGTTCTCTAACTAGTAATAATTAGATAAAAGGAGGGAAAACGATGATAATCCTTGAGGAAAAACAAAAAAATTAGGATATAACACGAGGGATAGACATTGATTATTAATGACCCAACAACACATACAACATTCCCTATTTACCATATATATATTTATATATATATATCAGCACTTTGTGATCAAATTATAATTAATGTTCACACGTTTTTTAGGACCCAAAAGGATCAGTGTCTCTTATACGAAGATCTTTCGATGTTGTTCTCAACAGAATTGCATCTTCTTCTGAACTAGAGGTCGTAGTGTCTTCTTTTGAACTTGTTCTTCTGCTACGTAGTAAATTTTTTGGTGGTTTCCATCAAATGGGCTGCCTTCCAATGGTTGATCATGAACTTTGTTGGTATTTTATTTCTCACTTTGATAACTAATCATACTTTTCGTTTTCCTTTTCTTTCTGGTTAATTTAGTCGTGGTAGGAGCTTGCTTCTTCTTCTTCTTCTTGTATAACTTACATAGTACCCACATATTGAGAATTTCCTAAAAGGGAACAAAAATAGGAAAAATTAAATTTTTAAACTTCGGAAAATATATAATCAAAACATAAAAACGCACCTTCAGCGAAAATACGGGAAAAAGAAAACGAAAATAGAAAAACTTATTAGGAGCAATTATGTAATTTTTTTCTTTTTTTTACTAATAGATTCAGTTTCAGTCAGAAAGATCAACTTTTTGATATTTTGATTTATAATTGGGAGATTTGTTGTATTAAAAAATTTTAATGTGCATACTCGCATATCAAACTGTTAAAAAATTAATCCAATAACTAAAAAAGATCAAATATGGAATTACCACTAGATTATATCTAAATCATAGTATTTTAAATATTCCCCGTAAATGTTTGTTTAAAAAAATTGCCTGTTTAATTACTATTACTTTTGTTACAACAATACCCAAGTAGTGTAAAGTTACAATTCCTCTGGTAGATTTTCTTAGGAAAAATAAAGTAAAAATTATTTTATACCTTCTTTTTTTTTTTTTTTTTCCTTGGCAGCATGATCAGTCTTTGATTGTTTTACTGGTTTTGGTGTGGTGTAGGATACTAGTGACTTCTTATATATCCCTCTTCCCGTCTGGTAGTAGGGCACAACACAATTTTATCTTTTCCGGTTGCCTTCCAACGCCAACCTCCGGCGCTCCGGGCTTGACGATATCTCTATTTCGTACCTTTTATGTGTCGTTGTGAAAAAAATACCGTTCGCTTCTCTCTGTATGTGTAGCTTATATTTCTCTGTTGATTAAGAACATATTCAACAAACGTTAGCACATAAATTGTAACATCTTGGACATAATCTTAATTATTAAAAAAATTGTTTGTGTTCAATATATATATATATGTATATATGTATACCTATGATGTAATATACAAGTTTGACTAAACTTTTCATTAACTCTCTTGGACCATAATACAAATTAATCACTAAATTTTTAACTTCATTGGAACGAATAAGAAACATTCTATAAAAAATAAATATAAACAAACAAATAAATTTAACAACAACAATAGGAAAATTTGGGTTTAAAATAATTAAAATTACCTGCTAGTGCATCGGGATTGAATTGGTAAATGTCCTCGTCTCTAATCCGGTTTGGTGGCAAAGGTATGTTGTCTATCTTCTTTTTCAAGTAACAAAGAATAGTTCTTCATCAGTAGGCGTGAATCTATATCCAGCAGGAAATTTATCGAAGGAAGAATCGTCGAATGACCATGGCGATGACGGAGGAGGCTCGTCATTGTTGGCGGCGTTCAGAAAATGAACATCGTCCCCATTATTTATGATAATCTCCATTGCAAAGGCTGTTACTTTTTAACAATGAAACTTCTTTCTTCTTTCTTTTCTTTTCTTTTTTTTTTTTTTTTCCCTGCTTGAGGGTGAGAAACCCTAAACTTCACTATCCGATGAATTCACTTAATTATAAGTGATGTATGGAGGTTGAGTGTTATCTTCCTTAAGAAATACTACAATAGACCAATAGAGGAAAAACAAAACAAAACAAAACAAAAAAGAACAAACAAACAATATAAATAAGAGTTTAATAATTATCTAATTAACCCTTCATCTGAAAATGAAAAAACTACGATAATCGGTATAGAATATATGGATAAAAACTCCTTGCATAAAATCTAACCTGAAAAAAAAAAGGGCAGAAACAACAACAACATTACACACTATCATAAATCATCTATTCCTTCGAAAACAATCATAACTTATTTCAAAAAGAAATTAACATAATCGGCAGAATATATGTATTAAACTCCATATAAAATCTAACCTTATAATTGAAAAAAAAAAAAGGACAATTATAAGTTCATAACTATCTCTCGATATAAATATCCTGAAGACTGATAAATTAAAAAAAATTAAATAAACTATCATAATTATCCTCAAAAACTATCATAATTTATTTCAAAAAGAAAAATTAATATTGTAAGAAAAAAAACTAATCTTAATAAAAACATAATTTAAAACTAAGATCCCTTTTCCCAAAAAAACAATAATAAAATTCTAACGGAGTTCAAATGAAAAGGACTAACCATTCATTCAATTAATTAATGATAAGTCCTGTAGATTAATATTGTTATCAATGGAGGTAGATTGTTACATATTTGTAAGCCAAATTACAAATTACAAAAAGTAAAAAAGAGAGCTTCTACAATAGGATAAGCTTTTTTATCTTCATTGATAGGGTAAAATCTAACAGTGAAAATTTAATCTAAATGAGTGTATATATATTTTCTAATATATCAGATTAAAATCTAAATATTTAAAAAAATTAAAAAAAAAAAACTTGTTTGAGCTAAAAAAAAAAATCCAGTGACCCTTTCCACTAGCGACCACCTCACCACCCCTCTGGCAGTTGCCCACACCACCGCTGAGAGCCGGCCACCACTTGACTCCACTGACACTTGCCTAGATCCCCTGCTGCCATCGCCTCATTGTCTTCACTGCTATCTATGCTACCCCATTGTTTGCCAAGAGTTGTTCTGTGGTAGATTTTCTTTCTGATAGATGAGAGTTTTTTTTTTTTTTTTTTTTAAGGAAGATCTATTTTGTTATCATTACAGATTTTTCTCACCTCTTATATATCACAAATATTTAAGTTTGGATGATTTTGTTCTTGTTATTTATTTTTTTTTTATGGATTTTCCTTTGTTTTACTTTTGTTTGGAATTTTTGAATAATTCTGGGGATAGTAGGCCCATATGTTAATTTCAAATCATCTATTTGAGTTTTTTTTATTTTTTAATTTAAAGAGTTCATGTGTTTGGATTGGATTCATTGTCATCGCCATTTTTGTGGGGCTTGCACTTTTAAGCAGTAATAGACAATGAAAGCTAATTTAAGCCCCTCACCACCGAGCCACCACTGCTCTGTGTGTTTGACGAAGAATGCGAAAGGAAAAGCTTTTAGGCTTTTTTTTTTCTTTTTTCAGATGTAATCCTTCGTCGTTTCGTTCAGGAAGCAATGGAATTGTCTACAGTGTCTGGGAGAGAGGGAGGCTGGAGTTAAAAGAGACAGAGAATTTTTTTTAATTTTTTCTTTATTAGTTATTGAATTACAATGTTATCGGAATCATTATAATTATTATGCGTACACATAGTCTAAACCATTAAAACTTCATTCAACGGTCAAAAAATTTCTATACATCAATAGACTAAAAGCTTATCCTATTATAGAATTATCCAAATAAAAATTTCATATGTAAATTACAATTACGCAATAAATTCAAGGTGCAGCAATGAAAAAGGCCAAATAAATACTATATATATATATTTATATTTTTCAGTGGTTACTTATTTTTTTGTAGCCAAAGATAATTACAAATAAAATTATAAAAATATATGTATTTTTTAATTAGATTTGATGAAGTGATATATTATATAATTTGCTATAATAGGTTAAACAAGCTGTTAAATATATTTTTAAAAATAATTAAAAAATAATTAATTAAATATATTAAATTAATATATATTTAAAAATAATTAAATATATTTTTTATTTTGAATATGATAAATTAATATCCATATATATATATATAAAAGGAAAGGAAATGGAATGATAAAAAAAATTTTAATTTAAAGAGCGTGACCCGTAGGCCACAAGTAATTGCCAAATGGCCCATGGCCTATATAAACGTACTAGTAATAAGGCATATTACAAAAAATTAAACACTTTTATATGAAATATCAATACAAAAATACGCTTTCCTATTATTCTTTATTATAAAGATACATAATCCATACTTTATAATTTGTCTCCAACTTCTAATGATTGTGATATTAGCATCTTTAAATATAAAGAATACTATTGTGTCTCATTACATTGTGTTAAAATGCTTGTATTTGAAGGCTATAGAGAGGGTTAGAAATATTATAATATTGTAAAATAGTAGCTAAATAATTAATTAACTAATTTTTAAAATTTTGTTTATTCGTTTGTGAAGAATCAGTTGTATTCGTCTGCATAATAAAAAATAAAAAATAAAAAATGTAACATGATATATATTGTTTTATATAATAATTAATTTAAAAAGATTTAATACTGATACGTAATAAGTGAAGTTTCATTGTCTTTTTTTTTTTTTAATTAGAGCACAAATAAAAATGGAATTTATATAATAAGATAATAAGAAACTTATACAATTTCAAAACGTCTTTTTTAAATGCTTCTCTAACTATTTGGAATAGGATTAATTAATTAATTATAAAAGCAAATCTTCTAAAATAAAAAATAATGTATAGTTGAAAAATGTTCCATGACTTTAAACATCAAAATATAAACAGAAGTTTTAATTTATCTTAAAGTTAAAACATTAAAGTTTTTAGATAAAATGTTCAAAAATATCATAAGTCTCTATTATATTTTATTGATAAAGCTAGGTTCACATAATTAATACACTGTTGATTCTTGTTATCAAACCTAATTAAACTTCATGACTGTTATTTTTTGAAATTAAACTTCTAGAATTTCAGAGTATACTTGTTCGGTTTATTACCTTTTAAATACTATGTTTTATTTGCATGGTTGCAAATTAAACTATATATCGTGTAGCTTATAGCAAATGTTGCTTTTAACGTAAATGCTATTCAAATATATTTTACTCACATGGCTTATATATTAAACGGGCCTTACAAGTTTTTTTTTTTTTTTTTTTCAATAACCCAAACGTGTTATATTCATGATCATGTTTTATTCAATAAATTGGACCCACAATATTTTATTGTTTTAAGAAAAAAAGAACAAAAATCTAGAATAAAATAACTGGAAAAAAAAATACCAGCATTGAAGTAATGGAAAACATCAGTTTGGATCAAAGAAATTTAATCTCTTGTATACACGAGAGTGTCAAATGGATTTATGAGGAATAAATAATCTTAACTTAAAAGGTTAGAGGCAACTCCACTTGCTCAAGTAGCTTTAATTCTTTCAAAATTCTATCTATTCCAATTCTCCAACATCCATCTTATTATTTTAAGCTGTGAGATAATAAAAGATGATTTTTTCCAAGAATGAGCAAAACAGCCTATCCCAAAAAAAAAAAAAAAATCAATACAATAGATCACAATGGTTATTGGAATTATAATTATTAAATTTATAATAGAGCAATATATAGTATTGGACTATTGGTTATATTAGAGTATTATCTACTTATTGAATATTAGAATCGTAATTAGTCATTTTTTTAGAACAAAAAAAATGTTGGTCAATTTTTTTTAAATATGTCAATGTAAAATAAAAATAAATAATTATTCATCATACTATTGTTATAATTTTTTTTATATAACTAAGAAAAGACACAATAGATAACGAATACGCATTGGCAAACATAACCTCAAACCATGATGATTTTATTCATAAGAAATTAAAGACCGAAAACCTTGACAACGAAAAGTAGACTAGTTTAGTCCAAGGCATCTCAATCAAATGGACTCACATCCTGTTTCTCTTATAATAAATTTTTGACACATCATTTAAAATCATGCACATTAGGAACTTTTTTTTTTTTTAAAGAATCTTCAAGTTTTAAACGTGAACATTTCAGCTCAAAATAATAATAATAGCTTATGTTTTGCATGAGAACTCAAAGCTCAATGGAGCTTCTGAGTCTTCCATGGAGTCGCTTCTATCTAGGATGACAGCATCGCCTTCTAGCAATGAGATAGCAGAATCGTTGGCCTTCCAAACGACTCGCTTGGCTCGAGAGAGGCAGCGAATCTCCGGTGGGAATTCGGCGAACGAAAAAGACTTTAGGTTTTCGCTGTAGGAGGGACAACCAACATGGTACTTTTTGCGTCGTAAATGCTGATAATAACTTAGGCGAGGAAGAGGACGGGAAAAGCAAATAAATTAAACAAAAGAATGCGTTAAGGCTTTGAAATTGTTGACTGTACAAATGCAAAATGATGTGGAAAAGTTTTACTGGAGGAGACAGCGAGGAGGATTGGAATTGGGGGACAGAGGATACGAGTTCCAATCAAATTTCTCTGCCGGTAAAAGTAAAAGAAAGGCAACTGAGAAGCCCAGATATTGCAGAAATTGTAAAGGAGCTAGACATGACGATAGAACTTACCAACAATGAAAAATGAAGGAGTGCAGAAGGACACCAGGTATCATAAAAAAATAAGAACTGCCCAAATGAGTTTTCATGTTTTATCCATTTTGTTTTATTGTTATTTGGATTTCATATAGTAGTTTGGTTATCTAGATTTATCGTTGTTTGGCATTTTGTTAATTGAAACTTCTATTATAGTTGTTTGGACTTGATAATTGTTATGAAGAAACGTTGAACGAGATGGCGGTAGGATTCAACCCAAAAAAAAAAAAAAAAAAACCATGTATATATGAGATGGACGTTGGATTATGAGACACAAAACATTTTTGAAATAAAATATTAGAAATAAAATCAGAAATAAAGCAACGATTACCAAAAAAATTAGGAATAAACAAAAACAGAAATGAAAATGAAATCGGAAATAAGATTTCACAACTAAGAATGAATTTTTAATCTATAACATATATAAAAAGTACTTTCAAAAAACAATGTCAAAAAATTAATAACAAATTACTCATTCAAAATCGGACTCGTTTGATTACCCTTTTATAGATTTTTTTTTTTTTATTAGAAACAAGTTGTTTTGAAAAATATATCTTAAAAAAAAACTGTAAAAAAATATAAAATTTTAAAAATATATATAAATATAGATATTATTTCATTTTTCTTAAAATTTTATATATTTTAAAAAAATCTCATTTAAATTATAATATAAAAAGTTATAGATTTTTAAATTTTAAAATTTAAAATTTACTTTAATATTTTAAAAATATAAATAAAAAAATGATTATGAGATTAAAAAAATTATTTTAAAGACTTTATTTTTTTTTAATCTCCCAAACGCCTTTTAAATTTCATGTTTATTAATTATCATTAAATTTTGAGGTCAACTTTTTAATTTGTTTGTTGCAATCATTTGATCAACATCACGTGACTAAAACGACAATCGATGGATAAATATATACATATATATATATATAGGTGTTGGGAATCGTAGCACAATATTTTATCTCTGGCAAATAATGTATTAAATTGATTGAAACAATTAAATCAATGATACAATAAAGGAAGTGGTTGTAAATATCGTCTTAGAGATAATTCTATCCCGACTCCACCGTAAGGTAGTAGGGAGTTAAAATCTCCTCACTCAAATTCAAAAAAAAAAAAAATGATACAATAAAGGAAAGGCATAAAGGGGCCGTAAGTACCTACTTTGCACTAATTTTGTACAACCCGAATCCTTTGACCGGTCTGCTACAAGCCAAGTTGTCTCACATCGACCAAGTGAATCATCACTGAGAAAACTCACAACAATGTTGGATACTTCGCATCCAGGAATTCTCTAAGCGTACGAGCAGCTTTCTGACCACCCATGAGTTCAGCGAGCCTCTCCACCGGAAGAAGTGCCAGTTCTGCCAAGCTCTTGCAACCATCCATGATTGTCCTGTAGTTTGAATCGGTTACGCCTGGAAGCCGTCTCAAAAACTCCACCGCAGACGTATTGTAATTCTCTGCTCTGTAATTTACACAGCAAGAATAACACAATGAGAACCTAGAATGGATTTGGGCCAAGGATGAGGTAGTACAGAGGCTAGAATTATTAGGTAATAAGAGCAACGCTAGATGCACAGTAGTCCCCAGCAACACACTAATAAAAAGTGAGTCCTCAGCATGGGACCAGAGAAAAACAAATGGGGCCCACTTTATAATAGTTATGCTGCTTAGCACTAATGGCACCCACAAAATCATTCTATACCAGATGGCACAGGCACCTTTATTCTAGAGAGCAGTTGCTTCATATGAACCACCACACTCAGCTAAGCGTATAAAAAGACAGGAAAAGAACAACCAGAGGGAAAGAAACATGGATAGACTCTAGAAACATGGTCCTCAAGATAATTAATGCCATGAAACATAGCACTCACGAGACAGTTCTCGTGTCTGCAGCAGACGTTTAAGAGTGAAAGGTCGAGTCAGTAGAATGTGAACATATTATACCAAAACCAAGTCAATTACCTCACATCATTGTCTATGATGCCCTCTTCAGAGGGTACACCAACTCTCATTGCTTTATCTTCGTCAGGTTCGTCCTGATTTGCTTTAAGTGAAGCAAATATTTCTGCAGTGGCATGCAAACTGCGGGACCAGATAATGCGCAAGCGAGGGAAGTGTATAGCTAGCAATGATAGCTTAGAAATAATATTGTTTGGTGTGACATCATCACCAATATCACTTGCAGACTGCAAAAATACATACAATGCATCAACCCAGTTGAGTTTTTAATCTACCAATATACCATCCCAAATTTGGAATTTATATTACCTGAAATGAAAAGCTTTTATCCTGTGAAAACTCGATAAGGAGGACAGGTATCCTATAATATCGAACCATCGTTTCAACCTGGTGGTAAAGACGACCTGATGTGAAGCTCATGAAAAGATCCTGGATACTCTTCCTCTCTACACATATTAGTGGTGAAAGGATATAATCCCCAACTTCTAAGGTCACAGGTATTATTCGCATACCCTTTTGGTGAAGAACATTTGGAAGGCTACTCATGAATTCTCGCATGTCCACTATAATCTGAAAAGAAGCAAGGTTTTAAAGCATCTATCTTGTGACAATGCAGAAGCAATTTACAAAATAGAATTCAATCATGTACCTGCATTTCTTTCTCGGCTTCCCTTCTTCCCCCTGCCTTTCTGGTTATAGCGTTTTGAGATGATTTACCTTCTCCCTCAAAAGAAGAATTCATTCCCAGGCAGTTTACATCCTGACAAAGAAGCCACGCAATGACCATCAACAAGAAAGATAACTGCTAATCGTTAAACCACAGAAGGCCAAAACAAAAGTAAACAGTTTCGCAGAGAAACAACTCATAAAATATGTGTGTGTGTGTGTGCGCGCGTGCAGAGAAAATACACATAATTGCACCAGAAGTTATTTTAAGACACAAGCAACACTGGAATGATTAACTCACAGTGTTCGAGAGACTGCAACTCTCCCCACAGGTTTTCCCAGATTCCCAATAATCAGACCATACCCCAATCTCTACTAATCCCACTCTCTACTAATCTCCCCTTTTATACTACTACTTGCCTCCTAACACACCTGCTAAGAAACAATATTAACTAACTACCGTCAACCTTACTAAGCAAGCCAGCTAACAAAAGCTCACAACACAACTAACGAGTCCTATCACATTCATAATTTCGTGGAACAAAATAGTGTGGCATGTGTATATTTATGAAGAAAATAACAACAATTAAAACAAAACAAAACAAACATACCTGATCGACTGGGATCATCATCAATGATTTTTGCCTGATCAATGATTCAAATGCTCCATTCTCACGGCGTATGCTAGCCTCAAACTTTTGCACCTCTGTCGAATCATCATAGAAAAGAAAATAGACCTTCAACTTCTTCGAAGGATTCTCAGCTTTGTGGACTTCAATTTCTCGGACAAATGTCATATCTGGATGGTAAACAATAATCACAGATGGCTTCAAAACGTCGAGTATGGGTTGACCACTTTCCAAAGCATAAAATTGCACAGGAGGTATTGGTTTATCAGCACTGCCAGTTCCAGATCCCGGAGCTTCAGCTACTTTACCATTTCGTCGGAGAACCCCTTTTTCTGTAGATGCATTATTGCCTATTACTTCTGAAAAAACCCCAGCAGCGCCTACATCAGCTTCCTCTTTTTGGCCTTCATTTTCTAAACTAGATTCATCTAACTCTGCCTTCTTTTTGCTATATTTATCTTTGTTCCGATGACTCCTACTACTAGCTGCACTCCGTTTTTTGTTCCTTCCCTTTTGCTTTCCTCTTCCACATCCTTCACTGCTAATTTGAGGCTCAGGATCAACTCCAACAACATCATCTTTCATCACTCGATTTCTAATTTCTGATGCTGCAGCCACAAGTGCATCATGCTCTTGCTTGTTTGTGCTGCTAGGTTCTGCCTTTTGTGCAGGTGCTACAGGAATAACTCCATCAAGAATCCCAAAACCTTTGGGTTCCTTTGGTTTCTTTTTGTAGCGTGTGTGTAAATCACGTAGCTGTACTTTGTTCAGCAAGTAATTCTCCCATTCTTCCCGCATGACCTTCAAAAGAAAATAACAATAAACTGTTGAAACTCATAAGCTATTAACTTGATATACAATATCAATTACAAAGTAAAAGAGATTGATGAATAAGGTATCCGGCCACTCTTTCCTGAATGCTTATACGTTCACCAAAATAATATTGTATCAAGCAACACAAATCAGTAATTCTACTTGTACAAATAATCCTGAAATTATGTTTGATCATGGCATCAGTTGCTTTTATTCTAGATTTTCTAATATACTCTCACCTAATCAAAACCGACATAAAAATTAGTGAAATCAATGCCAAAGTCTACACAGCTAAAGAATTATCTTTCCAAAATTACACATTTCTACCATCATAAATTACTGAGCACCAAAAAGTAAATCGTACTAGATCAGCAGCATGTTGCAGACCATCATTCACACGAGACTTTTTCAATGCTACTAGTACTAAAATGTAAGAAAATGAACCGAATGCTTATATTAAATTCAAGAGAAAGAAAACCTTTTTTGGGCCATTTGTGATGCATTCTTCAAGCTGCATGCATGAGCGTTCATCTTTGCATGCCACTAAAACAATGCCACTATCATCCTCTGATAAACCCTGCTTTTCTCTTTCCTCTTCTATCTCTTCCAGGACCTCCTTAACGAATTTAAACACATGGATTTAGATAAATCTATGCAATAATCATGAACCTCAGCATTTCATATCTCCCAAGCCATGCAACCTCAACACTAAACTAGCTGGGACAGAACAGACAGAATTGGTTTTTATCACACAAGCATGAACTAACATATATCAATCACAAAGCTCTATGGTCATAATCTTTCAGAAAAACAAAATAACATGAAATAAACTCTACTGTCAAAGAGTGAATATCAATATGACCTGAAAAGTAATGCCAATAGACAACGTAGTCACAGGAACTCACTGACTCACACGTAACACCTTCCATTTTGGTGGTTCCTCCAAAACTTCGTCCAGAGTTATTTTAATAGCTGTATTTGTTGATGACGAGCCACCAACTCCTGTATGTACGTGAAAGATAAATGGTAATTTAGAAAAGCCATTGAGAAGTAAAAAGGACAAAAGAAAAAAGAAAAGAAACCCTCAGCAGGCTTGCAATACATATTTCTTGCTGGCTGAATTCCAACTACAGAGACAAGAAGGCTTGTAGTCAATCCTTACCATTATCGTTGTTACCATCGGCACCCTCATTCAGTTTTCTCTTTTTGGCAGTCGAACCCTTATTTGGACTGCTTAGTTTCGTACCATCCAACTTTACAAAACGATAGACCCTTTTCTTTGCAAACTCAAATATCTTGTAGCTTGACTCGGCAAATATCCAGACGGACCGATGACTCTCGGAAACTCTAAGCGTATCCAAATACTTCAAATAAGTAACTGCATCATATCTGCTCACCAAACATGTCAAAATCCATCACCAAAATTGTTACCAACTCTGATCATATGTCTCAAAGAAACTAGACTTTTTACCAATTTGTCCCTTGAACTTTTATTGGTTTAGCACTTTATCCTAAATTAAAAAATTGTGTTGATTTCATCATTGAAGGTTAAACAACACAGAGTACCACCATTCAAACGAATTTAGCTCTCTCATGTTTGCAATTTTCCTAAACTTTTATCAACTGTCACATTTTGTCAACTGTCCCATTTTAAATTTCATTATCGTTTGGATCTCCATCTCCAACCTGAATTTTTCAGGTTGGTTTCCAAAAGTTCTAATACAATTAGCACAGTACAAATTAACATTTCTCTCTCTCTCTCTCTAAATTCCATTTACATGAAATTTTCAGAAATCCATAAATTTCTTATTTCAAGTCAAATTGAGACTTTTTTTTTTTTTTTTAAAGCAATCACAATGATGAGTAGAATGAAATAAGACTTATATTATCCATAAAAAACCAAACACATTTTCAGTTTTTACACTACTCAAAAATCACAGTTCATTTCCAATTCACACTTCAACCAAACACACATTTCCAGACAAAACTCCAGAAGTCCAACTCCAAGCTACTGTCCAAATAAACACAAATGGCTATTTTGGTTCTTAATTTTAACTAAATTTCATTGAAGGACTAAAATGTCAAAATCAAATCAAGTAATAAATAAAGAATTGAACTTTTCTTTTAGTTATCAATCAAACTGAAAGTCTGAAAGTTTTACACCAAAACCAGACCAACAAAACCCAGAAAAGAACAACCGAAATGTACAGACCTGACGAGGTAATCCAAGAGTTTCCTTAGAGTCTTCAAGTCAGAAACAAGCTGTTTGGTCTTCCTTCCCAAGGTATGCCATATGGGATCCAATTGCCTCCTCACAATCTCATCAAACGACTTGAACAAGCCATTCTCCACCGTTAGATCCTCGACATCGACCTTGTTCGTCTTCCTCATCTCCTTCAAGCACGCATCCATGACCTCGATGATCGACGCCTGGATGCCCAACATGTGTTTGCTCATCGGCACCCTCAGGTCAACCACCTCGGGGGCGTCTCTCTCCAGCACCTCCGACACGTAGACGTGGAACCTCGGCCAGAGGTGGAGCCTCCGAATACCCAGGCACTTCATGGTCCGCTCGGCCTTGGCGAAGCCGGAGACCATGGCGTGGGGCTTGTCGGAGAAGGCGCGGACGCGGACGTCGCGGTTGAGGGAGCGGAGGATGCGGACGATGAAGGCCTCGGTGGAGGTCTCGGAGAGGGAGTGAGCGGAGAGGATGAGGAGGGCGGCGATGGAGGAGGCCGGGAGGCGGGAGGTGAGGAGATCGACGATGAGGATGCGGGGGGTGACGAAGAAGGCCTCGCCCGAGGAGTAGAGGGAGAGGCGCTGGGGGGCGGGGATGTCGGCGGAGATTTCAGCGATACGGCGGTGGTCGTCACCGGCGGCGGCCCGGTGGTGGTGGAGGATTTGGGATTTGAGGGAAGGGGAGGAGGGGGAGAGTAGGAGGAGAGTGCCGGAGGAAGGGGAGTGGAGGAGGAGGAGGGAGGAGATGAGCTTGGCGAGGGAGAGGCCGGAGGAGAGGATCACGAGGCCGCTTCCGCCACCGCCTCCGCCTCCGCCGCCATTGTTGGTGGTATGGTCGTCGAGGAGGTCGGAGATAATGTGGTCGTGGAATTTCACCATTGTCGTTGGGGAGAAATGGAAAAGGGAGTTTGGTTTGGTGTATGTGCCTATACACACACACACACACAAAAACACGCATGTAGTCGGATATTTGGAGGGAATGACATAATAAATTAACTTTTTTTTTTTTTTTTTCAATGAATTTAGGGCAATTTAAGGTACTGCATTCTAATTTTATATCTTAAATATTAAATTATTATTAGATTAAACTTATTTTTAAAAAAATTAAGGTGAATGATTTATTTTAACTACTAAATCTAATCGATAATCATACTTTTTATAATTAACAAAATAGTCATTTAGTAATTTTTAAATTAAATCAATTAATTATTAATTATTAATTAATTAGTGATTAATTAAAAAATTAATCATTTATGTTATGATGAGTCATTAATTAATTATTTAATAAAATTGATTAATCATTTTAATAAAAATAATCTTTTATCTAATTTTTAAAACAAGTTATTTATTAAAAAATATGTTAAAAAAAAGTTATTTAGCTAAAATTCTTTAGTCTTTTTTCAGAGAGATGATCCTGCAATTATATGAAAATGGAGAAATACTTAAGTATGAAATATGCAGAAGGGAATTTCTATAAATAGGAGAAACTGTTGTTACGTTTTAAAAATCGAGAATAAAGTGTCATAAGGATAATAATTCAGGCGAATTTGAATTAATCTTACGAAGAAAAAGATGCTAAGGCCCCTCTAATGTGTATGTTAACGTAGTGTTATTAAAAAAAGTTTGAGATTTTTTTAGCTTCTCGTTAATTTTTTTTATCTTCTTTTCAATATTTAAATTTTCAAATTCAAATAAATGTCAAACAATAAACGTTATCAAATTATTCTTAAATTATATATGTATTAATATGGAACATAATGGGCCTTTTTATCACACTTTATTTTGTGTGTAAGTGGATCTTGCATTTTAAAATTCGAAACAATTTTTTACAATTACTCCTAATAGTTTCTTCCACTATTTTAATTAATTACCACAAAATTTTTTGAAATGGGAAATTATATTAAACTAAAAAAAGATTACAAATACCAATAACTAGGTATATGATCTTGTACAGCATGAGAGATGACTCTCAACAAGATCGAAACTGATAGAATCGAATAATACTTAAGGAGAGAGACGTACGTTGAGACTTAGTAATGATAAAATTTCTTGACTAGTTTAAATCAAACTCGTATATGACTACTTTTAAAAATATCTCTACAATCGATGAATGCTATCAATCAATTGAAAGCCATGATCGAGTAGTATAGAGGTCACTATACACACCCAATATAGCTACAATGCCAATGAAAAACTATCACTACAATAAATTAAACAATGTCGAAGAGCAAAAAATTGCCTCCGTTATTACAATATGAAACAAACACACCAAAACAGAAAAGCCGACACCCTTATTACATTTCGAAAACTAAAACCAAAGTACTTGGGAAAATCCTGTAGATCTACCAAAACTTAAGTTCCTTAACGTCGGACGATAAAAACAAATAACAGAGACAATATCAGGACAAAACGACACCAAAAACACGAGCGAAGTTTCAGTGCATTGGACCCACAAGCTACCATCAATGGGTAGAATCCACTGCATGCACTGAATTAGCAAACTCACCTCCCTCCTACGACCTAAGTTCTGGAGTTTTACCAAAATCTCGCAACGAATGCACCCTAGGTCTATAGAAGAAGGAAGTTATTCTTCTCTTCTCGCCAAGCGCCGTCACCGAAAATATCCCCTCCTCCAATGGTATGAACTCGAAGTCGACGACTTTTGCGACCTTCCTTGCAAACTGCGAAGGTCGACAGCCTGATAATATGCCAGACCACCGATCCTAAACCTCACATGAACACCTCTCCCTCTCTCTTTTTCTTAGACTCTCTCTTTCTAACCTCCAGGCAGCTAGGTTTTCTCAACTCTTCTTTTTCTACCTGTCTCTACAAACAATTGGCTGACAAATTAAGGCCTCTCTGTCCCCATTTTTTCCATAAATAACAAATAATCATCACAAATTAAGTCTAGAATAGATCAAGTTCGCATGCATATACTCCTATTAACGAACAGATTCAATATAATATTAATGATAACTTGTACTTTAACCACTAATGACGAATTGTTATTAATGCTAATACTAACAATAATAATAATCTGATTTTTTAAGGTAATAACAATAGGATTTTTTATTGGGAAAAAAATTATTTTTTTGCATTTTTTTTAGCAACTATTTAATGAAATCTGGATACCTTTTTTTTTTAATTTATTTTCCTTCCGATGATACACCATTCAACACCAACAAAAGATAAACTTTTGTTTAAACTAATTAGTTTAAAAAATCCAAAAAAGATAAACATAAATCTATATTTAAAAATCAAATACTACAGATAAAAATATCCTAACAACTAATCATAATCCCACTGCAAATATGATTTTTTTTTATCGTTATAAATATCTTATCAAGCCAGCTTCCTCTTCTCTATTAGACGGATATATCAAAAGAATTCAGAAGACGATTTTCTTAAGCACTCATTTCAATTTTCTCGTCCTGTATTTTCTTGGCAACCAAGCGACCTTTTACCAAGGTAGGAACCTAAACCACAAACGTTTATATCTTCTATAACATTTGTGCAATATTGGTTTCTCTGTCCATTGAAAGTTTGATGCAATATTCTTCTCTCTGTAGTACGTTTTTACATAAATAAGTTAAAAAAAAATTTGTTATATATATAGATGATTATATAACTTAGATCTTTTATTTCTATCGCTATCGGTGCATTTATTAACTGCATTATATTCAAACACAATACAAAATTCATCTAAATACAAAAATATTATATTTATATACTAATTAAATCATAATTTAAATCCAATACAATCAACATTCATTATTTATCATCTTATTTTTTCTATTACTTTTATTAATTACATCACATACTCTTTTTTTTTCTTTCTACTTTTATCAATCACATAACATGCATATAATTTAAATATTTTTCATTTAGATAAACAATATATTTAAATATAATATAAATACTTTTCATCTAAATATATATTATATTTAAATATAATACGAATATAATATATTATTCAAATGCTACTTAAAGTCTCTGGTTTTGACAAAGTTTGGTTCTACATCGTAATGCGGATAAGAAAACAATGGATGACAAGAAAAGCGAGACGACCAAGAAGGTGGACGTAACGCAAGATGAAGCTCGTAAATCAAGCAGCAAAAAATTAGGAGAGGCTGATAAGAAAGCAAGTACGAGGAGCCTTGATCGGAGATGGTTATCTCTATTCGATGGAGTTGATCGGAATGCGGAGAGCTCATCTACGGATCAAGGAAGCGCCACCGATAAACCTGCGAAAAGAAATATTAACGTGTTGATCGACAAAGTTCTTTATGGCCCTGAGAGAACAACTGGACGATTGCCAGTTTTCAAGGAAATTTGGCCCGACGAGTGATTTTTGTAAACAGGTTTTAGTTTTCATTTCGTAGTTCCTTGGAGGCCAATTAGGTTGACTATTAAATGTTGACCTTTTTTTAAACCTTGTTAGATTTTGTTTTTTTTTTGGGAATTGTTTGAAATTAGAATATTTGAATTCGAAATTGCTAGGTCGTTACCTGGATTTTTTTTTTCTTTTATATTTGATTTTATATTTATGTTTTTTTATGATTATTTGTAATATATAAAATTGATGAGTTAAGTATTATTTTTCTTTCATTACTTTAGATCTTTATAAATATCTAAGTGATCCCTTTTGAAAATAAATATATAAACAGCCAAGTAATTGTTTTTATAAAGTATTTTTATTTTTCTTCATTACTTTATATCTCTATAAATATCTAAAAGTGATTCTTTTTGAAGATAAATAAATAAATAGGGAAGGAATTTAATTTTATTTATAAAGTATTATAGACTAATAGAATTGTGTTTTTATTTATAAATGCAATAATATAAAAATCCTAGATTTTTTTAATTCTTTTCTTTTTGTTATTTTGCATTTGTTAATTCTCACAATTTCGACTCAACCCCGTCGGATTTAATAAGGTTGATCTTTTCCGTTTGCCTCTTTGACGCGTTACGTGCAAATTTTGACATTCTATTCTTATCTTTTTTTATTTATTTTGTGAGGGCACTTTGGACATTGGATTTTAGCTACTGAGAGAGTTAAATATTATCAGAATCGTTCAAAAATTAAAAATTTCAAGTGAAATTATACAAAATATTACTGACAGTTATGCATAAAATCTATATATTTCAAGAGAAATTATGATACGCAGTTAAAAAGTTTGTTAACTTTAAAATAAAAAATTAAAACTAAATTAATTTTTGAAAAATCAACTGGAATTTTTTTTTTTCTTTTTCTTTCTTTTTTCTGAAAAGTTTAACCAACCAACCTAAATTTAAAAAATTCCATTTCAAAATATTATGCCATACAAAACAAAAGTACAAAAGTTTGCTGCCGTTTCAACTCGCAATACGACATAACAACAACGTGTCGTTCCTTTGAGTAAAGGTTTTCTGTCGTTTGACCCAGAGACCAACCACCATAAAAATATAACTCTAAAGAATGCGCCCGCAGAGACAGATTTTCCCTTGCACTTTATTCTCTCTGATCTGATACATGACTTTTTGTTGAGCAAAAATTTTTATTACATAAACACAAGAACACTACTACCAGGCAAATAGCCTAAAATCGTGTTATTGCTCTTAGAAAGACAGTGTAACATTGAATTCAGTATAGTTCAAAGCATAGAAAGTATAGGAAAAGAGATCGAACGTGTATAGAAAGAACGGAAAAGTATGATCTTCACTCTGTTTCTACACTTGTCTTCATTCTTTGAAACAACAACGGGACCGGCTGTTCCAAGACAGACACATTGATATTGTTCCAAACTTCTGGTTTGGTGGGCAGCCGAGCAATTTTCTCAGCAATTTTCATGTCCTCTGGAAGAACAGAACCGAAAACGGTGTAAGTTTTCTTCCATTCTTCGTGGTTCGCCAGGCTTATAAAGAATGCTGGACCGGTGCCGATCCAGGCTACCGAACCCCTTCTTATGGTGGGGCAAACCTCAGTTGGGATCTGCTTGAATGGGAATCCCATGGCTTCCAACGTTCCTTGAATCAGTCCGAATGGGGGGCCAAAAGAAGCCTGGAAAATTAAGAGATATGACGTTGAGTAAATATGGAATTGCTGATGCCAATGTTGATGATTCCAACCGTTCGAATGGATCTTCCACAATTTTTTGCTTTTACTAGTCTCAAAGAATGCCGAAATAGGAAAGTTTCAAACAACATCCCAACTTACCAAAAGTTTTACTTTGCATTCATATGTTTTGAAAGAGACCAACAAATGGGTCAAGATAAGATTTCCAGTTTGAACAAGATGTTTGGGTAAAAATTGAGATACAAATCGTACTTTTGGCAGGGTAAAGAAACTAATCAAGTCTTACCTTCTCTATGTGGTTTCCTTCCGAATCCCAGGATTCTCCTCTAGTCTCCGCGCGATAAAATTCACAGCCCGCACAATGCCGCAATGCCAACAACTCAAGAATGTAGTTTACAGAATGAGGAGCACAATCCGGGAAAAGCTGCACCAAATGAGTTGTGTCAGAATAAACGGAAACTTTCCTAAAAGAAACCAAAAAAGCAAAAATAAAATGAAAACATCGAAACTATTGGCAGACACAATATCATCCATCTGAGGAATAAGAGTTTTGCGCTGAAATTAGCATCATTTAAAAAGAGAAAATTAGCATCTAGAAAGTTTTAACAATTAGCATGGATGTTTTCCAGAGTCAAGTTCCATGTTGTTGCATACGTTGTTTCCAAATGCACCTAAATATCAAACAAGGAATTTATACCGTCTCCTAATAATCCATATACTCTATAAATAAAATCACCGTATCAAAAGCATTGGCTTTCTTTGTGATACAAAAGAGCAGGAAAAGTTACTTGCCTTTATATGAAGGGTTCCGTATTTTGTTTTCAAACCAACAATTCCCTGAAAAGAGGGAAAAAAAAAAAAAGTACATAAAACAAACATAAATTAACTAGATAATTTAACCATGTGAGTTAATTGCTGAAAATTAAACAACAGAAAGAAGACAAGGAGATACATAATACCGAAATTATGAAACAAATTATGAAAAAACCAAAAAGAAATTATGAAAGTCTACACAATTATAGAAGCCTTCCGATTGCAACACGGGAAACAAACTCAAAAAATATTACTTAACAATTCTTAATCTGACAACAGTTATAAATTGTTATTTTGAAAGCGACTATGTTGCAATTTGAAGATGAAATTCCAAACCTATTTCCATGTCTTCCGAGTATGGAGGGCCACTTCCAAACCAGAATATTAGAATGACAGAACGGAGAGTAGTTTTCCCATTCATTGATTGTTTGGTAGATAGAACAAAAAGAAAATGAGAGATTTGTACAGTTACTATTTTATTCATCAACAATTATTTGCCTTGAAAGCAAGGACAAAGAGTGATATTGATCATCACTATCTGGTTTCAAGTTTCCACTCAAAACTAAACACAAAACTCGAAAGACTAAAATTGATGGGACCTACAACTATCAACCTTATTTTCCTTGCTTTCCTCTTTCCTTCTTACCAAACAAGTTACTATATCATTCTCTATCCAATTACCCGTCCCCCTCTTCCTTTGTTCCCCTTTTCTGTCCTACCTAACATAGAGCAATGCTCTCTTCATTTTGAAACGTATTGACACATGGCAAGGGAACTTAAACACACCTCTCCTTTTCCAAAGATGAGCCCAGAAGTCCAACTAACTTTTTCCCCTGCTTCTTGCCGATCAGGACTCAAAGTATCCTTTTGTTTCTTCAACCAGCACTGCAGTGAGAAAATAAATTCAGAGAACTTAAAAATTCGTACACCAGAAAATATAGAATAATAGTCAACGAAGAGACTAATAAAGAATACCATTATATGAATCACTACCAGACGCTTACAACACAGACATTTTTTTTTTTTTTTGAACAGAAAAATGCATTTCCTTTTAGACTCATAAAATAAGTCAGATAAACGAGAAGACAAAGTGAAGATTAGGTAATCTACACTAGTCAAATCTTATTGAAGGCCTTTCAAATAAGACACTAATTTGCACAAGTCAAATCTAATCCAACAATGACCAAATAACAGACATCGCCTTTAAAATAAGATATCAAAAGAGAATATTAAAACGTAATGTGCATACTTCAAGGGCATTAAAAAACCAAATTTAGCACATCACCTAACTTTAAACTAACTGTTACAAAATAGTAATAATAGGCAATAGAGAAATAGAATAAGAAAACACAGATTTATGTGAAAAAACCCTAGACGGGAAAAAACCACGGGCAGAGGAGAATAAATCTACTATATCGCACCGCAAGCTTTTCAGGTCAGTCCAAATAAGATTTGGGTTACCGTACTCTAAAACTAACATAATTAATCAAATTCCCAACACAACAATCTTAGCATTTTGAATAAAACTAGCCCACTACACCATTCAAAATCAAAACAAAAACTAAGAAAAAGCTAAAAGAACAGCTTTTTTGAGTTAGATAACCCCGGAGACATCACATTACCTTGTGGCATATTGATATATGCATTGCGGTGCAAACTGACTCAAAACCAGGACCTTGTTAAGGAGAGCGGATAGCATTACCACCCGTGCCGAACAATGACGTCAAATCTTATTGAAGGCCTTTCAAATAATATACTAATTTGCACAAGTCAAATCTAATTGAACAGAGAGCAAATAACAGACGTCATGCGTTTCGAATAAGATATCAAGGTAGGATATGTAAACACAATTTTTGCATACTTCCGGGACATTAAAAAACCCGGCACATCGCCTAACTTAAAACTAACGTGCATAATCAAATTCCCAACACAACAATCTCAGCATTTTGAATAAAACAAGCCCACTATACCATTCAAAATCATTGCAAAAACTAAGAAAAAGCTAAAAGAGCAGCTTTTTAAAGTCAGATAACCCCGGAGACAATACATCACCGCGTAGCATATTGACCTACGCCTTGCGGCCCAGACTAACTCGAAACCAAAACCTTATTATGGAGAACGGATAGTGTTACCACCGCACCAAACAATGACGGCAAAGAACAGCTTAAATCACTATAAGGACCAACTCACATAAACCAACCAGCCATTGCAACAAAAACATGACACCAGAAAAAAGAAATTAGCCTAATCACAAGTCACAACCAAAGCAACAAACCAAAAATTCACAAACAGCAAACGTTGCAAAACAGATAATAAAACCAACGCCACCAAAATCAATTCACAATCACATAAACCAGCCGTTGACTACTCTCCAAAACAAAAAAGTCAACAAATCGAACTCACCTCCCCAAATTTCGACCCACAAATCTCCTTATTCCCGCAATAGACCCAAGTATCGCACAAACACGGCCCATCGTTCCCGGTACACATGGCCTTACAAGCCTTACAACACTCTTGGGAAGAATTGAACTTGAATTCGGATCCCCACTTCACCGCAGCTCCCCAGAGCTCCAGATTCTCGGTTCCTCTGCAACACTGCTCTTCTTCCCCATTCGAATCTCTTCCCTCACTCTCGCTTTCTTCTTCGACGGACGAGGAGGACTGGTGCGAAAGCGACGTCGTGTAGAAGTCGCTTGGCCTGAGGACCACCGAGAGGAAGGCGTAGACCAGAGCGCAGGAGATCAGGGCGGAGCAGAGGAGGACGAAGAAGGAGCATTTGGCGGATTCTGATTCGTTGTGGCGCCGACCCATTTGAGAGTCTGGGGAGAGGATCAAACCCAGAAAGGGATTTTCGTTAGGTTTGGATTTTGATGAACATTTTTGGAGTTTTTCTGTGGACGTTGACTGTGAAAAAAAAAATTTTTCTTTTTTTTTTTTTTCGTTTGTTTTACAATGGAGAGGGAATCAGAGACGACGATTAATGAGTCAAATGATTGAGTCCAACGAGTTATGATATTTCTGAAAATAAAATAAAAAAAAGGGTTTCTGCAACTTGTTTTGTTTTTCGGTTTTCAACGGTCTCCAAAGCCAAGACAGAGACAGAATCACAGACGCTGACAAACGACGTCATGACAGCCACATACCAAGTTGTCGTATTTAATTATATAATTGTTTTCTAAAACCCGATTTATGTTGTCTTTAATTATATAATTACTTTCTAAAACCTGATTTATTTTCTTAATAGACCTTTAAAAGGTTCCAGCTAAAAGTCGATCAGACTATTGCTTACTGTAGACCACTCCAACTCACAAAAGCTACATGTCGTTTTGCTGGAAGCCAATTAAATATATATATATATATATGTGTGTTTTGTATTTGCAAGCAACCACACACATCTCACGCCCATAAATAACCCATAAAGTGGCCTACAGGAATAACAATTACTGATTTATAAATGATCCCACTGAATTATAATTTTTAGACAATTACTCATTAAAAAAGAATTTATAGATATTTATACTTCATTTGAATTCCTCGTTCCCGTCGAAGCTGGAATATTAACATTATGGCAAATTAATCTTTTATTTCTTAATTTTTTGCATTAACCTCTTTTATTTTGTTCTTTTTTGGTTTTTTTTTTTACCTTAAAGATCTTTATCAGTGAGTAGCATCACGCTGCGCATGCATAAATCTGCAAAAGCATGGAAAACATAACCAGGGGAAGGACAAATAAATATTTGAAAATTCATCAATTTCTTGTCAAAAGAAAAAAAAAATGAAGGGTGCGCATTTAGGGCTGTTCTTTAGCCTCTAGATATTTTTTTTTTTTTCCAAAATTTCAACATTTTTTATTATTTATATCTTTCTAACATTATAGTAAACTCTAAATTTTAAAAATTTATAATTTTATGTATACAAGTCTAAATGAGATATATTTTTTTAAATTACATAAAATTTTGAAACGAACGAAATAATATTCATACTATTTTTTTTTTCAAAAAAAAATTTTAAAATTTTTTATTTTTTTACTTCAAACAATTTTTACTCCCAAACACATTTTTTAAAACAATTTTTTTTCAATCTAAAAAAAATATCTTCAGCCTCCTTCCCAAACTCCCCAAGTTTGGGTTTCATTAGTAATGGCGGCACGGATCTTAAATATTCTGTACAGAATCGCCATAAATGCACGTTGACACAGATCAAATGCGCCCAGAGCTCGATTGATTCCACCTTTTAATACTATTTAACGAAGTCTGCGAACAAACAAGGGGGAGGTTACCGGGTAAAAAAAAAGCTTTAAAATAACTTTTTTTTAACTTATTATTATTTTTTATTATTTATATCTCTAAAATAATTTTATAAAATTTAAAATTTTAAAACTCCATAATTTTATATATATATAATTAAATAAAATAAATTTTTAATTATATAAAATTAAAAAAATAATAGTCATATTAATATATCTTTTTAAAAAAATTTTAAAAATTTATATTTTTTTCATCTTAAATAATTTTTTGTCACACATATTTTTCAAAATAATTTTTTTAACCTAAAAAAAAGACCTCTAAAAAGGTATCCAAACACCCCCGCCTACTTTTTATCTTGTTGGAGTAGCCCAATGAACAAGAGAAAAGAGATTTTGATACAGACTCACATGATTCAAACATAAATGTGTTTTCATATTTTAGGAGTCATAAACGGCAAACCTTTTTTTTTTTTTTTTTTTTTTTTAAGTCTGCCAACTTTTTAAGTAGCTAGCTAATGAGAAGCAAGCTTTTAAAAATGAGTAAAATGGTACAGCTAGTAATTATTTTGTCTAGCTATCCTGAGACACAATAACCAGAAGAATTAAATAGAACCAAGGCGCCTTCCCTTCAGATCAAGGAGCAGTAAAAAAAAAAACTCCATCGGAAAAATTCATCTAACTTATTTAATTTGACCTTAATTATATGAATTAATTTGTTATTTTTAATTAATTAAACAAGTAAAAAAATTTTCAACTCATAAAATTTCAAAAATCCACCTAACCTACTTAATATTCCCTTATATGTTTTTTTTTTAAATTATATTCACCTTTAAATATTGTTTAAATCATTTAATATATAAAATGTATTACTTAATATTTAATATGGATATAATTTTTTATAATTTTACGAAAAATACTGTTAATTATTCTAATATCTTTATATTTTTTGATTATTTTTATAATTTATATTATTTTATATTCAACTATTAATAAAATTATATTAAAAAAATTTATACAAAGTCTGTAATAGAATTTATATGAAAATTGTCGAGTTTAATTCCTTTTTTCCTTCTAAATTTTATTTGTTATTAAATTTTTAGTATCATTTATTATTATTTTTATTAAAATGCACAACCCGTCGAATCTACTCAATATAATTCGATCTTAATTGAGTAGATTGATTTTTTATATTTAGGTTGATTAGGTGGGTAAAAAATAATTTCAATCCAACCAATGAAGATTAGATAGGTTGAAAAATAACAAAAACCTACCCAATTCACTCGATATTAACTCTCACCAGCAAGTAGCTTGCAAGCATTGATCAAATTAATATAGGGCGAAGCTAATGAAGGAGAATTTCTTGAATTGATATTATTTTACAAAAGCCAAGGGAATTATGTAGCGGTCATTTAAATTAAAATTTTTATTTTTATTTTTTAAAATTTGACATCACGTACATTTTTCTATCTTTACATTATTTAAATATTATATTTAGCAAAACTGTTAAAACACACATTCATATTTTAGGAGTCATAAACGGCAAACTTTTTTTTTTGTTTTTTTTAAGTCTGCCAACTTTTTAAGTAGCTAACTAATAAGAGCAAGCTTTTAAAAATGAGTAAAATGGGGCAGCTGGTAATTATTTTGTCTAGCTATCCTGAGACACAATAACCAGAAGAATTAAATAGAACCAAGGCGCCTTCCCTTCAGATCAAGGAGCAGTAAAAAAAAAAAAAAAACTCCATCTTTAGATAAATTCAACTAATTTATCTAATTTAACCTTAATTATATAGATTAATTTATTATTTTTAATTAATTAAATAGGTAAAAAAAATTTAACCCATAAAATTTTAAAAACCCACCCAACCTACTTAATATTCCTTTATATTTTTTTTTAAATCATATTCATCTTTAAGTATTGTTTAAATTATTTAATATATAGAATGTATTACTTAATATTCAATATGAATATAATTTTTTATTATTTTATGAAAAATACCGTTAATTACTCTAATAACCTTATATTTTTTAATGATTATTATAATTTATATTATTTTATATTCAACTATTAATGAGATTATATTAAAAAAATTTTTATACAAAGTCTGTGATAGAATTTATATGAAAATTGTCAAGTTTAATTCCTTTTTCTTTCTAAATTTTATTTTTTGTTAAATTTTTAGTATCATTTATTATTATTTTTAATAAAATACACAACCCGTCGAAACTACTCAAAATAACTCGATCTTAATTGAGTAGGTTGATTTTTTATATTGAGTTGATTAGGTGAGTAAAAAATATTTTTAATCCACCTAATGAAGATTAGGTGGGTTAAAAAATCACAAAAACCTATTCAATCCATCCGATGTTCACCCCCACCAGCAAGTAGCTTGCAAGCATTGATCAAATTAATATAGGACAAAGCCAAAGAAGGAGAATTTCTTGAATTGATTTCATTTTACAAAAGCCAAGGGAATTATGTAACGGTCATTTAAAATCAAATTTTTATTTTTATTTTTTAAAATTTGACATCACGTACATTTTTCTATCTTTACATTATTTAAATATTATATTTAGCAAAACTGTTAAAACACACATTTATTTTAATACATAATTCAAATTTTACATCTGAACTTATATGTTTACGCCATGTTTAGATGTAGGTCAATTTCTGGGCCTTTTGTTTTAAAGATGTGATAATATTTGAATGTTTAAAAAAATTATTTTTGTTGAAAACAAAAGGTTGTTTGGAATAAGAAAAAATAATATTAAGAATAATATATTATGAGAGGATTAAAAAAAATTCCTTTCTTTTTATAAATTGTACAAGATATGTTTAAAAATGAGTTTTTTTTTAATAGGAAGAATAACCAAAAAAGTTGGAAATTAGAAAAAATTCTACTCTTCAAAAGTGGACATCCCAAACAAACAAGACATTAATTTAATGGCAACATTTTGAAAAATGCTAATGCAATTTATAATACAAATAAATGCTTATGGTGTGTTTGGTTGTAGCTTTCATTTGCATTGCATTTAATTGTAATGTAATTTTTATCTAAATATTAAAACATTATATTTATATATCAATCACATTATAATTTAAATACAATATAATCACTATTCTACTTTTTTTTATTTACATTCAAATGTAATGTTAACGTAATGTTTTATTTAAATGCACCATTAATTTGATGGCAACATTTTGAAAAATTCTAATACAAGTTATAATCCAAACAGAGGCTTATGATGTGTTTGATTGTAACTTGTATTTGTATTATATTCAATTACAATATAATTTTTATCCAAATATAAAAATATTACATTTAAATATCAGTCACATCATAATTTAAATACAATATAATAACTATTTCACATTTTCTATTTACATTCAAATATAATATCAAAATGCTTTACTCAAACGCACCGTTAGCTCTTATACGATGCTCGAAAAAATCGTAAACACCACGGATGTTCTTTGATTGATGGTAAATACAGTAACAACTTGGTTTTATTGACGAATCTAATTGAAAATAATGAAAATCAAAACCATTCATGGGACACTTTTAGCATTATAAATAAAATAACCTTCGCTTTGGTCCCTACTTATATTTGCCAAAAGCATACCTGTATTCAAAAATCAAAATGCGTTTGCCGGGAGTCGAACCCGGGTCTATTGCTTGAAAGGCAATTATCCTAACCGTTGGACTACAAAAGCATGGATGTGGTCGTTAAGCCACTTAGTTTAATACCTCATTTGGTACACACTTTTAACTTGCATTGCATTTAAATACAATGCAATTTTCCCCCAAATACAAAAGCATTTCATTCAAATACCAATCACATCATATTTTAAATCTAATACAATCACTATTCATTATTTCACTTTTTCTACTACTTTTATTAATTACATCATATACTCTCTTTCTCTTTCCTTTTTTCTTTCTACTTTTACCCATCACATCACATATTTATTATTAAAATACAATTCAAATACTTTTCACCCAAACACACATTGCATTCAAATGCAATGCTAATACTTTTCTTCCAAACACAAATTATCTTCAATGCATTACATTCAAACACAATGCAAATGTAATGCGTTCACCAAACGGACCATAAGTCTCTCTTCCATGTGGTATGGACTCAAACTCTGCCTCCGTATATTCATGGCTCTCCAAATCACAATTCAATGGCAAGAAGACCATCTTTGTGATGAATGTAACTGTGACTCTTAGAACTTAGAATTAAGAACACTAAATTGAGATCATGTATATTTGTGAAAGAAAAATATTTAGGACACTAAACTTAATTTCAGTTTTTTTTATGAATTTACATGAACATGAATCGTTATTTTTTTTATTTGTAAATTTTTAAATAAAAAATAATTTATTATTAAAAAGATGATAATTTATTGTCACACAAGTTAATATTGAGATATTATAATTGAACAGTGTGTTAGCACTATTCTTTTGGAAAACAACCGAGGAACAGAACACCTTGTTGTCATGTTTCGAATGATATTTGATAAAACACAACCCTCTCAAACGAGTTACTGCTGGCAATATTGCCGGCAACCCAACTCTAATGAGAGATTGGGGCGCTTTCAATAACTAATATCAATAGACATATAGGTCATTTTACAGATGACGAAAGAAAACGCCCTTAAAATGATGAATTATTGTGGCAATACCACAATAGTGCTTTCTTGGTTCCATCTTACCCTTTTTTTTTTTGTTTTTTGTAAGGCATATTTAAGAATCAGTTGAGGTAAGACATTAGTGTTTGTAAGAAATATTAATGTTATATTTATTATAAAATAAAGTGAAAAAATATATTTGAAAGTTTTGTTGCAATGAATAATGTTATTATAATGACATATCTATTTTTTATCATATTTATTAAGTTTTGAAATTTATAAAAGTAAAGTTTTAGTATTTAAATAATTTAAAATAAAAAATTTGTAATAATTAGAGGAAAAAATTGGAACACCAATCAATAACAATCAAATATCAAATTTAACATTTATTGTATATAAGTGGAAAAGTTGTTATCAAGTTGAACCATACGATGAAATTGACATGAAATTTTATATTCTATTGGATCGACATATTAATTTAACTTTTTTATTAAAGATGTTCTAATATGTAACAAGGAGAAAGACAAAAAAGAGAGAAGAAGAAGAAGAAAATAAAAAAAAGATACATTTAACCTGCCAAAGAAATAGACACGGAGAAAGATCAAAGAAAGACATGTAACGAGAAGAGATATGAAAAAGAAAGGATAAAGCAAGGAGTTAAAGCTTAGCGTATTAATGATAAATTTTGATATTTAAATAAAAAATCACTAAAACATAATGTTATTTTTTATGAAAAATTTGATCTATGCTATACTTTGTACTAAATTTAACATCAAGTTAACATATGCTGCTATTGTTTATTGCAGTGATTTTTATATTTACTCATTATAATATTATTATTTTCAAATCATTTATAATAATTATTTATTTTCTACAGTTTTGAAATTTATCAACTATAAAAAAATAAAAAACCATTTGAAATATCATTACGTTGCGAATCACAAAATAAGTATAAATAGCGTATTGAAAGTTTTGTGAATATATAGTAGACGATAGAAACAACAAGGATCCGTGGCGCAATGGTAGCGCGTCTGACTCCAGATCAGAAGGTTGCGTGTTCGATTCACGTCGGGTTCAATCCCCCGAAAGGTTTAGCTCCCTTTTTGTTTTTATTGCAGTGAGAAACGACAACGAAAAGAGAACAAGAAGACGAATGAGAAAAAAAGACAACGAAGTCCAAGAAGACAAATTACGACAGTCGCAACGGAAAACAACAATAAATAAACAATGATGATGAAGGTGACTTCTAGGCTTGCGATGGCTTTGATGTTGTTTGTATTGACAGTCACGTAAAAACGACAGCAAAGAATGACAAATTATTAAAAAAAAAAAAAAAGGCAGAAAAAGGGCGACGCTTTATTAGTCACATTTCCCTTGGCCAAAATAAAAAATTAAAAAAAAAATAAAAAAGAAGTTGAGTCGCATTGATGCATAAAACCACAATAAGCAAAAACGACACTAGTAAAAAAAAAAAAAAAACAAATAAGCGATTTTTCAAATGACAACATATTTAAGCAACAACACCAAGCCAAAAGCCGGAGATTACAACATCAATCATCGAAGTTTAAAACGACAACTCCCTTACAAACGAATTCTCCAAAACGACACCAAGAACAAAGACGTGCCTGCAAATTCTAGGATGATCGAGGGGGAAAATAGAAAATGAAACAATAGATCAGAAAACGATAATGACTTGACAAAGGCTTTAAAAAAAAAAAACCACATTGAAATTAAAATTAACGGCCAAAAAACGATTAACATGTAGAACACCAATTTGTTTTCACCGTCAGATGTCAACAACAACAATAATAATAATTCTGATAATAATAAATTCAACTTATTCATAGAGATTTGATAACACTGATAAGTTTTACATCTAATACTCGCCTGGTATAGAAAATGATCAAATAATCTAGTCCAATTGCACACAGGCCATTTTAGAACCAAAAAAAAAAAAAATGAAGCAAGAAAAGCTTATCCTGCAAGTATATAAATATATATATATATATTTATAGATCATATACTAAGCATGGTTGCCGGTGAAGCCTAAGATCAAATCAGGTTTTGCAGCCTCTCACGGGGTAGTGATGCCTGTGTCGGGAGAAAAAAAAAAAAACAACAATAAGGTCAAGACATCAATTTACCAAAAAACAAGGGAGTAAAAAAATTTTTTTTAAAAAAATTGAAACGGTAATTAAGGGAGATTTGTCACCAAATTAATTGTAGATTCAAATTCATCAAATGATATCTTTAGGCTTCAGTACTGCAGTCATTTCTAAGTTTCTTATACGTACTGGTATTTGATGTTGTATGGTTAGAACATAGAAAAAAAAAATTACAACGAGAGCAAAAGAAGTACTAGAGTGGCTTACTTCCACACTTGAAGTGGCGAGGCACCCGCCGGCCGCAGCCCTCGATGAGGCGGATGGCACGATTGAGGTCGACAAGAGCAGCCAACTTGGGCGTGATCACGGGGCACACGCATTCGATGTGGCTCACCCTCACTCGCTCGCAACACTGCGGCGAGGGAAGCTTGCCATACAGAACTGGCTTGCACGCATTCACGCCAATTCTCCTCTCCTCATGGCACTGCTCATCACTAAGCGCAGCAGTAGCCACTTCCACTTCCCAATACATTATTCCCACAAAAACCACCACAAGCAAGAGATTTGGCCTCATATTTTCTTCCTTGTAATTTTCTCTTCCCCAAGCAAAACTTCTACATTTTGGTTCTTTTTATAGTGGAGAGAGCCTTGGAGAGTGCTGTTTTGTTCTGTCTCCTTCTGTGAAGTGCTTTTTGGTTTTCTTTCTTGACTATATTGGTATTGTGGGTTGATATTGTATTAGCTTTTTGACTTCAACTATTTGACTAACAAACAATGTGTCAGTGAACATTAAGGTACATAGCCTCCCTTGGTAGCTATACCGGTATAATGAGAAATTAGGTTAGTAATTTGGAATTTAGTAGGTGTATCTATTGTCCTTTAGATATATATATATATATTAATATATTTTATCATTATCCCTTTCCCAGGTCCTTTAAAGAAATTTTATAAATATCCTCTATCTATACCTGCTATTGTTAGTGCAAACTATTATTAAACGTGTGAATATTTGTCGGCCGCAATATATATAAACTTTATTGGTGTCAACTTTAGATCCCAAATTTTATAAATATCGTATATCTATACCTATTATTGTTTGTACAAACTACTATTAAACTTGTGAATATTTGTCAGTTGCAATATATATACACTTTATTGGTATCAAATTTAGATCACAAATTCCAAGCCTCTTGCCCAAGTAATACGCGTACCAAAGCTCATTTTTTTAACAGTCATGAAAGATATCATGACGGTTTAAACCGTCATGAAATCAAGAGTAGAGAAGCGGACTATAAATTTGATTCTGATTAGGGGATTGTAATTGTTTTCTGTAAAAGCAATTGCTCCTAATTAGAGATGAATAATATAAGAACTCCTTTAAACGCATAATTGCAATTCATTCGGGTACAGGCTTAACAAACCACGATACTCATAAACTACAAATAACCAGATGTAAAACTCGTTGGGGGAGGGAGGAGAGGGATTTGAATAGGAGTTTTCATACTCGAAACTTTAGAGTAAGAGCAACATTTATATCCTTTAATAAGTGAGTATCATAGACACAAGTATATTGCAAAAAATAAAAATATAAATATAAAAATGGTTTTTTGAAGAATGCTCTAATAAGAGCATATCTATCTATCTTGCCTCATTTATAATGATTTAAGAATTTTCAACCTTTCACATTGTTAAATAAAAAGTAATTTTAGGGCAAAAATTAAAATCATGAGGTAAAATTCCTTAGTATACGTACTAAAGGGGCTATTTCTATAATTTCCTTGGTATATTAAAAAGTAAAACTCATTAATTTACCATTGGTTGATTGCTAATTAGTTAAACCTTCACGAGCACTTGATATTAGCCAGCTCCAGTGTGTCAGCTTGGTTATTATCCTTTGTTATGAACAAATATTATCTTTGGCAATAGGTTCAAATTCCAGGGACCAGAAATTCCTTTCAACTTTTAGGTCCATTTGGAGAGATTTTAGAGATTAATTTTTGAGATATAGGTATTGAAAATTATATAAGTTTTTAAAGACGTGTCTGAGGTAAAAAGTTTTGGAAAAAGTAAATTTACAGTTTTGTGTTAAGGAATACCTGGAGATAAAATTGTTTTGGAATGTGTGAAAAACATTGGAAACTATTGAAAATCAATTTCAATACCGAATATGATTTAGTCTCCAGACGTCAAATCGACGTCTCCAAACAAGCTCCCAAAACCTTAGTTTCATTGCGCTGGAATCAAATTATCTCCAGCTAGGAAACTTAGTTATAAGCTTGAGTTTCAAAAACGCCTATGATTATAGAGTGGAACCAAATTCCCTTATTTTCATGGTGGTGTTGGTGGTGGTGGTGGTGGAATGGAGACTTCCCATGATTCTACTTCTAGACCCAATGGCCTATTTGAAAAGGAAAATTGAAATCGATAGAACTGAAGATCTTTCATGAAAAGGGTAGAGAATTTTCCATATTGCTTCTTGTTTTGTGGATCTCTTAGAAAATATTAATAGGAATAGTTATAAAATGAACTTGACTTTGAATTACACATAGGGCATGTTAGGTGAACAAGGTGCATATAGAACGAAACAATAGTGTAGTCCCAGCTATAAGGGGGCCCGATTTTGTCTCTTTAGCCTCTTTCTTGGACTTGTCATGCATGGGTTTGAATATTTCAAAAAAGAAAACAAAAAAAAGTGAATCGAAAAGAAATATTAATCAACTTTAGTATCTACCCACTTCGATTTTTTGTTTACTAAGAAATTATTGTACACTGTGATCATCATTATATTTTTTATACACATATATTTCCAAAGGGATTCCCAACTTCTAGAAACTTCATTAAAAAAAAAATTTTCACCCATTTTGAGAAAATATACGTCAAAGTTTGATGCTATGGCTGTAATCTTGCTCATGCTGGGCAGCACCATGGAACAAGGCACCCATTTTTACTTACGTGTCTTTTTATTTATATCTTATTTATGTTGTTTTAATAATATTGTGGATACATAATATTAATTATTAAATGAATATAAATAAAAACATAAATAAAGGGACATATTTTATATTCATTTTATTGATATCTCTATTCATCCCATTCAAAATCTGCAAAAGCTTGATAATTAAAAGGTTTTATATGGTACTGCCGGTACTTTATCAAAAAGAATAAAGAAAGGGGGAAAAAAAAAATCCCTGAAAATATGCGTTTGCCGGGAGCCGAACCGGATCTATTACTTGGAACGCAATTATCGTAAGGGCTGGACAACAAACGCAAAACAAAGGTAGGATTTGATATTATTTTTAAAATTTGTTATATTTTCAAATACTCTGAATTTGATATCGTTTTAAAAATAATTTTGAGAACGTTTCTGAAATTGTATTTGATTTTATTTTCTAAGTGTATGTTTTGAGAAACAAAAAAGTGAAATTATGTTTGGTTATATTTTTGAAAACCAGTCATTTTATAAGTATTTTATAAAAATATATTTATGTTTGATTTAAAAAAAATTTATTATGAATACCAAAAATTAAAAATTAATAAAATTTTTTAATTGAAAAATGAATTAAAAATTAATAACCATAATATTTAAGTAATTACTATATCAATTAAATCTTAATTAATCATAATAATTAAATCAGAGAAATTGGAGAAATGAGAAAAATGAAATCAGAGAAAACGACTTTTAGTCGTTTTCAATTTTACGTTAAGAGCAAAAGAAATTTTAGATTTGTTTTGAAATCTGTTTTCAAAAACAATACAAATCAAACATAATTTTACACCGATTTTGAAATCGATTTCCTAGGAAATCGTAAAATCTGTTTTGAAAACAAAATCAAACACACACAAATGCACTACTTTCGAAAACAAATTATATATAAATTTTGTGGTACGTTTGCCTCGATCCTTTTTTTTTTTTTTTTTTGGTTGTAAATGCGTTGTCTTTCTCTTCTTCATCTTCCCAAGACCCACCGTTGACCTTAGTCGTTGAAGTGGATCAAAGCAATATTCTAAAAGACGTTGCTAAGATAGGGACTTGGGTTAATTTTAAATTAAAAGCCAAAAATGCAAAAGAAAAATGCGGAATTAAAAAAAAAATTTGAGAGGCAGTTAAAATAAGAAAAAAAAATGTTAAAAGACAGTTTTTAAAAGACTATAATGGAGCCACTTGGACAATTAGTTTTTAAAAGACTCCAATGAAGCTAGATCCAACCAATAATAGGAAAACATGTCCGTTTTTGCAAATTCAAACGAGTTAACGAGAAAGATATAAGAACTATTTTTATTTGCATCAAGCTCCATTGTAATCCCTATGAATCTGCCTAATGTAATTTGGTATTGTGGCACAAGGGTTTAAATGTGGTGGGACCTTAAGCGGATTCAATCTTATGTATTATATCAAAAATTTACTCTAAAACACATTAAATGCATTGCATTGTAATTCAATCGTTTCGTGAACGCATTGTATTTGCAATGCGTTTGAATGCAATGCATTGAATGCAATTTGTATTTGGAGGAAAAGTATTAGCATTGCATTTGAATGCAATGTGTGTTTGGGGGAAAAATATTTGAATTGAATTTTAATAATAAATATGTGATGTGATGAATAAAAGTATAAAGAAAAAAAAGAAGGGAGAGATAACATATGATGTAATTAATAAAAATAATAGAAAAAGTGAAATAATAAATAGTGATTGTATTAGATTTAAAATGTGATGTGATTGGTATTTGAATGAAATGTTTTTGTATTTGGGGGAAAATTAACGTTGCATTTAAATGCAATGCTAAAAAAAAACTTGTCCCAAATGTGTACTAAACTCTTAGAAAAAATTATCCTATTCGGAATACATTAATCTTTGTTCATACAGTGGTAAGAGCCTTTGAGGTACTTATGTTTTGTAATGTCTTTTTATGTGGTGATTTTTTTTCTCCCTTTCCTTTTGATTGTTGGATATTTGTGAGTGATTTCCCTTGTCTGGCATTGTGTATACTCCATGTTTCGATCTGTTTAACTAATAAGAATGTGCCAGTAAAACTTTTGTTCACCATGTCTACAAGTTAATTATGCCGAAAATCACGGATAACTTTAATAGGACTTAAATAAATACGTTTCGTCGAGACAAATCGTTGTCGCTTTATAGGATGATCTTTTTTTATAAAGCACTTTAATGATGACATAATAATTACAAAAATAATATTAAATAAATGCCCATGTAAGTAATGGAAAGGGTAAGTTTGGTTAGTAGATTACTTGTTTTAAGGACGGAGAAAATGTTTCGAGTTTGTCTCTTAAGAGATGAATTTTTAGCACATCTAGTACCTCAAGCAAACAAAATACAAAAACGGAAGGAAAATTCTATGAAAAGGTACGTTTAAGTTACCATGTGGATGGAGAAAAGTTTTTTAATATCATTTGATTAAATTTTAATGATCTAATCTGTGAGTATATATACTATAATGATGTATAGTATATTATTTTTAATGTGGTAAGTTAGAATGTTAAAATTTAACGAAATGAAAAGATAAAAAACTTGTTCTACCGACAAGGCAAAGCAAAGCAATATGGTCTATCGTAAAATTTTCTAAAAATCACTAATTAAATAAATAACACACACTCTTCTAGAAGGACTTCAATTAAATTAATGCGCCAACCTTCACAAAAATTTGCTCTTGATTTATGAATCACGATACGGTAGAACAAAAGTTACCGCTATATCCGCAGGATTAAGAGGCACAAGAAACTCCCTCTAGCTATTTGAAAGGACATACTTTTTTGGAAAATTTGGTAACTTTAACAGTTGTTTAAAAGATTACAGAGTGAAACCAATATTCCTCTATAAATCCTTAGTGAGATAAAAAAAAATTCAACATGATTTGACAGTACTAATTCTGGATCCAACTAGATTTGAAAGAAAGGTGACCAAAAATCTAGCAGGAAGTTTCCATCGTGCTTCTTGATTGTGGAATCTCTTGAAATTATTTTTGAGAATAATAACTTGTAAATGAAGTTGCACGTTGACCACGTAATCTCCTTGAACACTTACAATTTTGACTCCACATGCGTCTCTTTTGGGATTGTTATGCGCAACGCCATTGCTGACCACTTTTTATGCATTCAAATATGAATTCAATAATGTGAATTCTATATTTCAACATCAAAAAGGTGTCTTTCTCATAGCAAGCTACAATATATATAATCAATGAAACACTAATTATAATCTATTATTTAAATATCAACTCCTGTAACAGTGAGATGTTATTTTTTAATTAATATGTACAATCAATTGATATATTAATTCTTTATACACATATTATGTACATGTTATATAAGTTAGTACTCAAAAATTAGTATTAAATTTACTGTCTTAGCATTTTTCTATACATATTTATTATGTATTTATTGCTTTAACTCCTTAATTTGGTAAAAATGATACATATATACATATTTTTTTTTTATAATTTCTTGTAATCTATCCAGCTCCTTTAATCAGCAACCAATAAAATGTTTCCCTTATTTGAAAGGAAAAAAAATTGCTCAAGAACCAAAATAGAAAAAAAAAATTTTTTTGAACATGGACCTATTGCTTAGAAGGCAATTATCCTAACCATTGGTCTACAAACGCAAGAATGAATGAACCATTACCTTCTTATCTGTTAACAAAGGCTAATTTTAGCATTTGTTTGAAACACCACTTCAAAATAAATTTTCCCAACTCATTTTTATTTTTTTCTTAAAAATCAATATAATTTTTTAAATTTTAAATCAAATAATTTTAATCTCAAAATTTAGGGGGCATTTGATAAACACATTGCGTTTTAATTACATTTAAATATAATTCTTTTTGAGTGTTATATTTCATTGAAAAGTATTTGTTTTATATTTAAATAAAATATGTATTTGGATAAAAAGTGTTTTAGAGTAGAGAAGTTGATGTGATTGATAAAAATAGAGATAAATAGTTAGGGTTGAAAAGTTTATGTGATTATTTTAAAAAACTTTTGAATATTAATTATTTTCATATATAATACTATTTGAATGTAAAACTTTACATTTGGTGTAGAATTGATTTTTATAACATCAAAAAACATTTATTAAATGTTAACTTAGTTCTAACTCTGTCCGTGTACCTAATGCAAGCTTTTTTTTTTTTTTTTTTTTTGTCCATTTCATCCCATAAAGCCACCATAATTTCTATTGCCTAGTCAAGAAATGACAATTGTACGTGTTTTATCAAATTACTTAGGCACCACCATCAGAAAAGTATCATCTTTTCACCACCATCAGAAAAGTATCATACTTTTAAAAGATGATTTTTTTTAATTATGTTTTTAATTAAAACTAGGAAGAACTTGGCGGATAATTTATATTGTAAGGTGTAACGTTAAAAGCAACAAAAGGTTTATATAGCTCACGGTTAGATGTGTAATGAAAACTTACAATTACACTTTAACTTGCATAGGGTAAGATTTTGCAACCTTATGCTTCTGTTTTCTGCGATGTTTTAATGTATCTTTTTCTTGGTTTTATGATACTTAATAGTATACCTCTACTACATATAGCACTTAATGTTGCATCTCTTCCTAGACTGAGCCTATTTGAATTTAAGGGAGATATTTGAACTCTACACTTTTTTAAAAAGTCAAGAATAAAATTATCATTAGGCTATATTGCAATCACTTTTTTTTATATTTTTTCTTAAAGTGATTCGTGTTTTTTGATAGGACGGGATCATGTTTGGTAAATATTTTGGGAGATATTATCCCCTAACATTTTGTATGTTCAAAGGACATACAAGAGCTAATTCTTAGACATTTGAACTCATTTTCATAAATTAATACCTTGTTTGGATGCGAAGTTCATTCTCGGAAAGGTAAATTTTCTTATTTTAGATGAGAAAGTCTTTTCGTTTTTGAAAATAAGAAGGTGTTTAGATGTGTAAAAAAAAATTCTTTTTGGAAACAAAAAATTGTTTGAAATGAGAAGAAATAATATTAGAAAATATGTATTGTGAAAAGATTAAAAAAAATTCCTTCGTATGCTGAAAATGTACTGTAGAAGATATATTTAAAAAAAATTTTCCTTTTTTTTTTCTAAAATGAGAAAAATGATAACAAAATTTGAAATAAATATTTTGTAAAACTTTTTCTTATTTTGAAAGTGAACCTCCTATTTAAAGACAACCTAAATACACATTAAAATATGTTTGATTCACATCTAAAACTCCATGAATCCATCCAAAATATATTCTCTCTTTTGCCTCCTTCTTTTATACAAATTTATGTCTAATCTTTAGACAATGGCAGAGTCACATGGAATTGAATGAGAACACCGGCTACACTCAAATTAATAGTATATTTAAATAAAACATTACATTTTAAATGTAAGATACTTTTAGATGAAAAATATTTATATTACATTCAAATAAACTATATATTTAGATGTACAATATTTTAATTGTGTTTTGCGATTGAGTATGTAATTTAATTGATAAAAATAGATTAAAAAAAAAGAAGAAAGGAAAAGAATATGTAATGTAATTAATAAAGTAGTAGAAAAGTAGAATGATAAATAATAATTATATTAAATTTAAATAGTGATATAATTAATATTTAAATATAATATTTTTGTATTTAAATAAAAATAACATTATATTTAATATAATGATAAAATAAAAAAAAAAAACAATTCATCTTGGTATATATTTTTTTTATAATTTTAATTATGCCCTCATTTTTAATTGGTCTGCATTTGAAGCGTTGATCAGAATCTTGGTCTCTGTTCCCACAGTCAAGCCCCTATTTTTTTTGTGTTGTCTAATATACATTCTTATTTAGTTATATATAAATACAAAACGCGTCAGCTACACATGGATCCGTGGCGCAATGGTAGCGCGTCTGACTCCAGATCAGAAGGTTGCGTGTTCGATTCACGTCGGGTTCAATCCCCAAATGGATCACCTTTTTTTTTTATTTTTATTTAATGGATGTCAACGCTGCAGTTTTATGTTTTTTATGTCGTTTTCCTTTGCATTTTCTTCCAAGGCTATTGCTTGCTTCAACTTTGTTACAAATGCTCAATGCTGCAATTGTATGTTTTTTATGTCGTTTTCCTTTGCATTTTCTTCCAAGGCTATTGCTTGTTTCAACTTTGTTACAAATGCTACAGAATTTCAGAGCTCTAGCTGTTTTAGAATCAGAATTTGCACGTAGAAAATAATCCAGAAATACAGCATGTATTAAGGAACACATTTTATCCTGTTTTTAAACCAGAACCCAAAACAACCAAAAAAAAAAGGCACATGAAGAGAAATATGTATGCAGAATTCACTTATAAACCCAATCTTCACGTTTGTGGCTTGTAATCTACTGTACATGTAATCGATCACAACCCTCTATGTGAAATTCAAGTCCATCTCTAACCAAATCCAAGAAGCACATGCATCACCATCTGAGAGGTCACTCCTACATCCATCTTCAAACAGCTTCAATATAATCACCACTGACATCGATTTCCGACTCGTCATCGGGTTCTGACGCTGAAGGCCCGGCAGCAGTAGTGGTGCCTTTGCCGCTAGACTTGGCTCCTTCCCCCGGCTTCTTCGCCTCTTGTATGATGCGCATTGTTTCTTCAACGCTTTGCGTCGGTTGGTCATTTTCCAATTTGGCGTAGTTTGTCTTCTCGACTTCTAGTAGCTCCTTGGGCAAGTTTTTGAAGAACCAAGGATGCTGTTTTATTTCTGGGATAGTAATTCTCTGCAAACCAAGAAGTGACAAATCAAATGGCCATTTTTTTACTACATGTTTTAATCTTTCACTTCTTTATTTGATTCTTTAGGCCTCAATAAACTGTCGAAACAGTATAATTTTTAGATACAAGGCGAAATCGAGCGCAAACTTCCCTAAAGCCCCACCCCACCAAAGTCCCCAGGTGCCACTGGACCAAATGGTCTTATGCATAGAGCCATATAGTCTAATTTAGAAAACAAGCTTCAAAAACACAATTTGGGGACAACACAAATTAAAAGAGTGCTACCTTGGCGGGATTGGCAACAAATATATGCGAAAGCAGGTGTCTACAGTCAGCCGATACACGTACATAGTCCGGTATTGAGTACTGGACGCTCATAATTCTCTGTTTTAGATTCCACAAATAAATCAGTTTCTAGGGAGGAGAGACCAAAGCTTCAGTTCGATTTCGGATTAAAAAAAACAAACTAACCCCGATCGTCTTTCGGAAATTTCTAGGATCTTCTGGATCCTCAAATGGATAAGCTCCAACCAACATCACGTACAGCGTGACACCACAGGACCAAACATCCGCAATCTATAAGCACGACCAAGTTATATCCACTTCAATAATCTTACAGATTTGTCAATAATTTTTACAATGTACTTAAACTAAATAGTCCAACTAACAAGAAACCAACAAAAACTTCTTCTCTTGACTTTCTGGAGAACGATAGAGAAAACCAGGTACCTTTCCATCATACTCTTTTCTTTGCAAAACCTCAGGAGCAATGTACGCAGGCGTGCCAACAGTTGATTTAGGCTGTGAGTGCAGCAGAGCAGACTGCAGAGAATGAAATGTTACTGCAAATTAGAGTAGTAAATAAAAGAATTCACTAAATATAAAGTCAGAAACAAGTGCACCCAAAAGACTATAGTAAGAACATGCTTTTAATATTATCACAATTATTAATATTGCCACTGAATTGTGTCAAGTACCGTCCAATATCATGTTACAGACTAAAATTGATAAAGAAAGTGAGTGAAAAACGTTTTGTATGAAGTGAAGAATAGAGAATTTTCGGCGAAAACCATCTAGCAATCGTCTATATTTAACTCGACTAACTCAATATCCAAAAGATGATTCATTGACCTTAGAATAACCGAAGTCACATATTTTAAGACGGGGCGTTGGACTTCCATCCAGGAGCGTGTTCTCCAGTTTCAGATCCCTATGACAGATTTGCTGCAGAAAAATTATGGATCAATGTAAGAACAGGCATGTAAGCCGCACATATAAACCGAAACGAAATATGAAAAACTCAGAAACATACCATGGAATGACAGTAACTGACTCCAGATATTAGCTGCTGGAAGAAAAATCTTGCCTGCCATTAAAGCGATTTTCCGTAAACGATGCCAAAAAGACATGAACGAAACAATTTAGAAACTCGATGTGCCAAGAAACAGACCACTTCATGTCAAATAAAACGAACAAACTAACCTCGTCCTCACTAAATCTACCAGCACTGCATATCCTCTCGAAAAGTTCACCGCCAGCTGCATATTCCATCACTATGGCTAGATGTGTCGGAGTCAAGCAGACCTACAAGGAAAACAAATTTCTTCAAGCCTTATTGTGCTTTTAAACACCTTCAGCTCTTTCCATTTTATCTTTTTGTTCGAGGGAAGCCACATTAGTACGAGTACTAGATTTTTCTCACCTCCTTGAATCTGACAATGTTTGGATGCCTCAAGGACCTATGGTTTATAATTTCTCTCTGAACATTCTCATCAATCTGCAACCAAAGTTAAATTCAAAATATTAGCGAATTTACAGCTAAATCTACAGTATGTAAAACTGCGAAAAGAAAGCGCAATGCTTATGCATATGGTCCATCTTAGCTTCATATCCAGACATTGTAAACTATGACAGGACTATGCAGTAAAAATATTATGATACCACCACCGATGGGATGGATTCGGAAAACTGAAAGGAAGCTATCAATATAATCAATGAGATACCAGTAAATCTTACCAATTGACCTACAAGAACAAGTTAAGTTCAATTATGTGCATAAAAGACTTGGTAAAAATTAATTCAAACATATTATTGCTATAAATTCAACTGTATAGTGTGAATAAAGGCTGTCATTTGGGAAGAAAAACAACAAAAAATAATTGTAAACCTTAACTTGGGAGTAATATTTTAAGTCTTCATCTCCGATCAAAATCAAAAGTCAACGAGGAGGTCACCAAAATAAGTAACTCTGCCTTTGATCCATCTTAATTAAGTTCTTCAAAATCAACCTTTAAATTTATAACAGGAGAATAAATAATAAAATTTTTATTTTCAAAAAGCCCCCAATATTAGACATGTCATTGTAATGTAAAACATCTGCAAAACCAAATGGACAGAAACCCCCTTTTGCAACAAGAACAAAAATTCGTATAATCAAGAAGCAACATTTGCACAGTTTTCATCAAATAATTTTCCTTAACCCCAAAAAGAGAGAGAGAGAAAGAAGGAAATATTACCTTTTTTCCTCTTTCTATATATTTGACTGCAACAAGCTCCTTTGTCTTCTTATCCCTCACAAGCCTGGCCACTCCAAAATTTCCAGAACCAAGCTCCTTCAATGGCTCATACCTCTCCTCCATTGCAACTCCACCCCACAACAAAAAACAACTCAAAAAGAGAGAGAGAGAGAGAGAGACCAACCCACCAAACAAATTCCAAAGATTATTCAAATTTGAAGCTCAAAATTCCCAACAAAAATAGAAAGTTCATAAACAAAAGCTAATAAAAAGACAGAAAGAGAATGATTTTTCTTTTCTTTTTCACCCTAAAAGAAAAGAAAGACAATTTCCCAAAATCCTAAAGTTAAGCAGGATGGATAAGCAAAAAACCCAGATGAGGAAAAAAATCCAAAATGAAAACCTCCTAATAGATGATACCAAAAGCCCAAGTCGTTATTTATAGCCCAAAAAAACCAAAGAATGAAGAATCTTAAAAAAAAGAAAATCTAAAAAACAAATCCGAAGAGAAAATCAAATATGGGAAAGAAGAACTAAAAGACACGTATGCCGAGAAAGGGAAGTGTCCCTTCTAAGTGTCGCTCGCAAAAAAGGTCAGTGTCTGTTCTGTGTGTCTGACAAGCACTGCCCATTAGACACGCGGCGGCGGTGCTTGTGTTTTTCGAGTTTGGCCCCGCAAGTTAAGTCACTTTCCAATTTGTGCACCGATTTAGAATTTTTATGGATTTTCTTACTTGTGTCTCTGAATTTTAATGTTATTCTCATTTTATTATCTGAATTTTAAAAACTCTCGTTTTATCCGTTAATCTTTGAATTTGTATTACTTTATCCTTTTTACTAAAATTTTGACTAAAGAGAGAATGAAATATAGAAGAATTAGTCTTATTAAATAGAAAAAGACTGTATGAATGTATTTAACTCACTTTTTTAAAGTATTTTTTTTAATTGAAATTCTAATAAAAGGGATTGAATGAGGTTAATTCAACATTCATGGGTGAAGTGAGAATATCTAAAGTTTAGATTGCAAAATAAAAAATAATCTAGAAGTTTAAGGACATAGATGAAAATAATCTAATTTTTATTCAATTTAGGGTTATTCTCTTATGCACCACCTAAACTGTAAAGTCATTTTCAGTTTATTTATTAAAATTTAAAAACTTTCATTTTGCACACTAAATTTTGAATTTGTCTCCCTTTCACTAGAATATTGGTTAAAAACGGACAAAAAAATAAGGGAAAATCTTACTAAATCTATTTTGTTACAATTCTTATTAAAAACAAATGGAAAAAAAATCACATAATCATACTTAACTCATTTCTTTTCATCTACTTTTAACTAAAGTTCTAATAAATTAGGGTAAAATGAGACCAATTCAAAGTTTATGCACCCAATTAGACATCATATTCAAATTAAAATTTTCAATTAGATTCTTTTTTTTAATTAACAAAAATTATAATTAATTTTTTAATATTCAACTAATTTGAATCTTTAAATACCATTCTAAACTTTTATTTCAAAGACTTGTATAAATGATACGTTGAAATCTATATAATACAAATTAAAATAATAAAAATTAATAATAAAAAAATAAAAACAAATAATACTATAATAATTTATAAAATGTAGATTGAAATCGCCCACGTGGGTATCGGTCTCTGTTCCAAAGGCAAAGCTTTATAGGTATAAAATTGGAATGATCCTAAGATACCATTAATGTCACAGGTTTTTTTGGTGGGACCCAGGTTGTGCATTAAATTGTGGGAAAAAATACTGAATGAATGAGACTGTTTTTGGGATAGCGTCAGTGTGTTTGTCCTTTTCATTTGTGAGTGTCAGATTGACACACCAGACGGAAAATTATCCAATCATGAACGATGGGGTTTGTTTGGAAATTCCATTGCTCTGCCGACGTACTCAGACTCTGTGTGTGTGTGTGTGTGTGTGTGTGTGTGTGTGTGTGTGTGTGTGTGTGTTGTGCCTCTGTGCTCAGCCGATAGGACCGACCTGTCTGTGAATCACTACTGCGTCTAACGGACTGGGTTTTGGTGGGGTCCATGGAAATATGGTTGGTGGGATCCTCTAATTACAAAATTACCCTTTCTTTTTGGTGACATGTCAATTAGGAAAAAAAAAACACTTAATGAACAATTCTTTTATTTTTTTAGTAAAATTTTTTTTAAGTGAAAATTATGTTAAATTAATAAAAGATTATAAACATTAAAAACTATGCACATGATTCTCAATAGAGATCAAATCCGTCGATAGAATTGAATGACTTTTAACGAGGAAGATAAACGCTGAAATTTAATAACAAAAAAATTCCTCAATTAATCTAAAGTGGACCTCGTCTATGGCTTTTTTTTTTTAAAAGAAAATACCCCTATAATATATGAATGTAAAATAACTATACACATGATCCTGCATAATACAAGATATGATTCCTAACAAAGATAGAATCCACCGATGAAATCAAATAACGCTCGAGGAGGACAACATATGCCAAGATCTATAATGAAAAAATTCATCGACCAGTCTAAAATCGAGTTCGCATGTGGTTTTTTTCTTTAATATCTCTATAATTGATGAATGTTGTTGATTGATTAAGAATCACGACCAAGTAATACAAAGATCACTGTACACACCATGTATAGCTACAATACCAATGAGATAACCATCGTGATAGTAGAACGAATGACATTAGAGAGCAAGAAAAACCGCCTCTATTATTACAACATGAAATAAAAAAAACATACTAAGGCGGAAAAGTCGATGCTGTTATTACATTTTGAAAACTAAAAAAACTTAGGAAAATCCAACAGATTTTCCAAAACATATCAAACCCCTCAACGCCAAATAACGGAAACAAATGGCATAGGCAATGCTGGGGCAAAATGGCATCAAAAGCACAAGCAAAGCTTCAGCATATTTGACCCACGCGCTGCCATCAATAGTTAGAATTCGTTGCACACATTAATTTAGCAAACTCGCCTCCTTCCGATGACCTAGCTCCCGAAGTTTCACCAGAATCCCACAACGAACACATCCTAGATCTACGAAATAAAGAAGCCATTCTCCTCCCCTCACCAAGCTTTGTCACCAAAATTGTTCCCTTTTCTGATGGTACAAACTCGAAGTCATGACCTTTGTGACCTCCCTTGCAAACTACAGAGGCTGGTAGCCTGATGAGATGTCAGACCACCGACCATAAGCCTCGCGTGAACACCTATCCCTCTCTCTTTTTCTCAAACTCTCTTTTTCGAACCTCTAAGTAGCAAGGATTTCCAGTTAAGTTTGAAATTTTTTCCTTAATGAACAATTCTAGATAACACTAGTTAATTAATTGATTGATATTTTCTAAAATTTTAGAAAGATAATCACCTCTTGCTAAATACTATATTTAGAATTTACAAAATATTTTTAATAAAGGAAATAAAGAAGACATTTTATATTAATTAATTTAGTTTTGCCAACTGTAGTGTGAATAATTGAAATTATTAAAAAACAAAAAACAAAGTTCACAAAATTAAATAAATGCTTTTGCACCGAAATTATACAATATTTATAGTTCAAGAATGACACCAAAAAGTAATGAATACTAAAAAAAAAATAGCGTATAATGATTTTAAGATTTTTAGCGTCTTATAATGTCAAATATAAAACAATTTTATGATAAAAATTTGAATAGTGAGACATAAATCCTTAATATTTGCACTATATGAACTATTTTCCCAATTTCCTCTAAGAGAAAATTATTCAAATATTCATTTTTTTTTCATTTATTAACTAACATGATACAAATTCCCTTCTATTTACTGACGAAACACAAATTTTGTTATTTATTAATTTTTGATTTGTATTATATTAGTCTAATATCAAATTTTTATGTCATTTTAATACAATAATTTTGAAATTAGGGTTATCAATACTGTCCCTCAAACTCAATTTTTAACTCTAATTTTCAGTAATATTATATTACATCAAATAATATCATATGAGAGCTATAGCAATATTATATTTTATGATCAAATAAGCAACATACACCACTTAGCTTTTAATAGTAAACTAATTCCTTAGTCCCACCGTTGGTTGGATTAGCCTAATTGACTAATTAGTCATGGGACGGCTGCACAGGCAAGGAGTGGGTCTATCAAAACGGGTGGTAGGTAACCCTTAAATCTAATTACCAAATGGCTTAAGTCTATTGCTCACTTGGAAAAAAAAAAAAAAAGAAAGTAAAATCCTATGGAGTACACCCTGAACTTCTTTCTTTCTACAAATAGTCCCTAAACTTAATTACGTTAATTATGTCAAATTGGCCTATTCATTTTTTGGAGTATCATAATAAACTCATGAATTGAGCTTGCCCTACAAAGAAGAGAGAGCGAGTGTGAGAGGTAGAAAAGAGGATTTTTGATTGGAGATTCAGCACTCATTAGACCCCTGGCAACCAAATTTCATGTACAAATTCATCGTTGGATGTTGAGTATAGCAGTAGGGCTCGTAACATCGACAAACAAAGAGGACTATTGTATCAAAGTTATGGATGAGATTCTCACCATCAAACTTGAGGCATTTTCAATTGTGTTAGTCATCGATCTGTCTTTTGAAGGTTTTACTTTAAAGGAGGTAAGTCAACTAGCTAGTAGTTGTGTGCATTGGCTTTTATTGTCATTTAAGACACATATTTACTAAGTACTTGTCTTTTCTGTTATTTTCGTCTATTATTGTTGAGAATCTCACTCTCATTTGTATTTTTGATGTTCTAACTTGAGGAATTTGTTGTTTTTTATTTGTAATAATAGTAGTTTTATTCTAACTAGTTTAGTTTGTGTTGTTTATTTGGTATTTGATTTGGGTTTTCGTATGTAATATGTGTTCCTTTGTGTGTGTGTGTGTGTTTTTTTTTTTTTTCCTTCTTGGTGCTTTGGGTTTTTTATCATCGGTAGATCGTATTTCCTTCAACTACAAGGATTTACCGAGTTGTTAAAGAATCATACAAACGTGTTGGATATTTTAAGCTCGACATGTACTATTTTCCTTTAAACGTTTTATTGGAGTGTAATTATATATATATATATATATACATACATATTCATCTGTGTGTTGTGTTGTCTTTTATATTTTGATATAAATTTTTCTTTTCAAAAAAAAAAAAAAGGAAAAAGGGTATATCACTGCCGTGTGTGTACTGATTTCTATTAGTAGATTTTTGGAAATGACACCGTTAAATGATTATATGTCTAAGTAATAATGAAAGACATATTTATTGTTGACTTCACACGTCAAGATTGTATGAGGAGCAAATTGTCTAAAAACTCCCTTGACACTAATGATTTGATAACTTGTAAGAGAAGGAGTAAGAGTCTGTTTGTTTTTCTTCCTTTCTAATTGGAGATCATGAATATTACAAGTTTGGGCCCGCAATTATTATTATTTTTTATATGGGACCTTCAGCTTTTGGATAAATACCTTTTTAGCAACTTTGTCTAATTGAAGATCTATAATATTAATTTTGGGTGCATAATTTATTGTGTAGATTTTGCATTTCAAGCACTAGATCAAGGGATAAGGATGGGATGTATAAAGAGAGAAACAACCTTCTCCATCTTTTCCTTCCCTTTTGTGACTTGTAATAGTGTTAGTCCCTCCTCGTTTGACGCTAAAGAACACCAATGTTGACCGAAGCAAAGCACATGCATGAGTGTGACTCTTTTGAAAAAAATATCTAGAACTTGGTTTAGAGTTGATGAGCAGGATAATACAAATTTTATTTTTAATAAAATTAAAAATTATTTCGTTACATTAAGTTCTTTTAAAAATAAAATTTTAAATAGTTATAATTTTTTTCTTCTATTCATTTATTAATTAAAAGCAAAAGTAAAAGCAAGAATTTTATTAAATGAACCCTTTACGTACTTTGTTAATTTGGCAAAAATTAGTACCTAGTTTGATGATTGAATGAGATTAGCTCCTCCTCACTCCATATCATTGAACCACCCTTGTGGTTTAAATCATTATAAGAAATTTAAAAACAACTTTTGTATGGAAAACCCATATTCATCATAAGAAGTAATGCCCATGGTATGTCTAGTCCAAACCTAATCATTTGATCTATATAGTATGAGAAAGACACATCCTATTGTGTCTTGTGGAGATTAATAGTATCACTCTATGTAACAGCCTTTGGTTGTTGCACCTACAAGAGGTGAGCCGTAGAGAAAATGTCATGATCATCATCATAAATCATAACCATCGGTGGTTACACTTGCAAGAGGTGGAGCCTAGGGAAACGGTTGTCTTACTTTGCCCCACACCCCCTACAATTTAAAATGGAACAAATTTAACCTCTTTACTTATTATTTGTTACTCCTTTGGGCTTTCTTCATTAAAACATCAATTTTTAACTGTTTTTATCATATATAAGCCATTCAACTAGTTGGTAAAGTGTAAATTTCTTAACAATTTTAATCACGTGTTGGTAACCTAATAAGTACACATAATACATACCGTTTACAAGTTAAATAAAATTGGCCCAATTGATTTTGATCACAAGCAGTCTAAATGGAAGGCTATGATTAAATTTGCATACCAAAATACCCAATCCCAAACCAGTATTCGACCAATTGAGTGATTATTTTGCCTTTTTTTTTTTCTTCTTCTTATTATCGTTATATTTTGGAGTGCTATAAAAAGAACAAAAGAAATCTCTCTCTCTCATAATGCATATGCTTCTTATTTTTAAAGCTAAAAAGCTCGAAAAGCTCTTTAGAGTGTGACGGTCAGTTGGAAGTTATAAAAGCTCAGTCACCGGTGTGATACGAGATTTAGTTTGCATTCTCTCTTTCAATAAAAAAAATGCAGTTTTTTAATCAGAAAAATAGAAATAGTTTATCTATTACTTGCTTTATTGTTTCTTCATTGTTGACTTACAATTAAATCCAAAATTTAATAAGTTTAATGGAGACTAAAAACAGTAAATTTTTAACTTTTTAATGAGGTTTTATGTGTATTTATATAAAAAAAAATGCATACATATATATAAAAAGGAGTAGTGCCCCCACTAGAGCTATATTAAATGTGTGTCGTTACTTATGCGCTGCTACACTTGTTGCATTGATTGTCGCCGTTGTTTGTCAAATATTCATGTAGCATATGTGTTATCACGATTTAATGTGCTAAAAATATAATTTTCATCTTGAGTTTGTTGTCCTGCAAATAATTTTCTATGATTTTCACGTGAGAGAGAAAAAGTAGGCTATGTCTGTGACATTTTTTTTTCCTCCTTTTCTCATCATCTAGTAACTAAAAAAAAAAAAAAAGATGCATGTGCATCCCAATTGGGTTGCAACACCATATGTAAACATTATTTTAATTTTTTTTGGTGTGTATATAAAGTATCAGGAGTTGTCCCCATCCTTGGAAAGGTCGACCACCGAAAGTTGAAATGGACTCGAATAATGATTTTCTATTATACATAGATTTGGTAGCTTCTGATAAACAAGATTTGTGGAAGGGTTTGAAAAAAATGGAAAGCTTAGTTAGTTACATAACCATATATTATTGGATTTGGATATTGAATATTAGGACAAACTCAATCGGTTACCTCAGGTGGTCTAGAGAGAGACAGGGAGAGGAGTTACACATTTCTATTAATTATTTATTACTTGTTCTCCAATGGGTGGTAACAAGTTTTTCATTTTGTGGCTTGTATTCTCCCACCTCATCTATCAAAATACAATTTGGTTACGTTTATCTTTTTATTTGTTTATAATTCGTTATGTCTTTGTTTTTTATTTGATTTGATTTGATTTTTTTTTGGTTTTGTTTTGTTGGTCTCAATCCAATTTAATCTCTTGGTCTCATTTAAAGTGGTTGGAGTTCCCGTAATTCAAGGCTTTGAATACAAATGAATGGATACACGGGTTGGAACCAATCTCAACAATTTGATTGGCCTTTGAGACAAAAGTGAATAAACGGTCAATTTTATTCACGCGCAAAGAATCTAGTATTCAAAGCACATGATTTCAGTCGTTTTAGAAGTGTAATATGAAAGTAGGGATTTTATGACATTGAAAATTGTATTGTGAATAAAGTAAAGCTATTGAAGGAAAAGACAAATATCTTGTCAAGCATGTAATCTATTGGACCACCTATGAGAATTTTGTTGTGCCATTCAAATAACTGTTGACACCCAAATTAAGGCTAAGTTACCAAATATGGATTTAAAAGTGGACGGACAATTATAATAATACAAGAACTTGGGACAACAGATTTAGCTAATGTTTGGAACACAAATTTTTTTAGCATTGCATTTAAATACAATGCAATTTTTCCCCAAATACAAAAACATTTCATTCAAATACCAATCACATCACATTTTAAATCAAACACAATCACTATTTATTATTTCACTTTTTCTATTATTTTTATTAATTACATCATATATTCTCTCTCCCTCTTTTTTTTCTCTATACTTTTACCCATCACATCACATATTTATTATTAAAATACAATTCAAATACTTTTCCTGCAAACACACATTGCATTCAAATGCAATGCTAATACTTTTCCTCCAAATACAAATTGCATTCAATACATTGCATTCAAATGCAATGCAAATGCAATGCGTTCACCAAAAGGGATAACTTTATTTATAACTAGGTGATAGAAGAGATAACTTTTCTTTTCTTTATTTTTATTTTTATTCAATATAACATTGTTGACATTTTTCATACCAAAAGGGAAAGTATAGAGGAAGGCCCTCCCAATAGAGGGCACAAAAATTTATGCAGCATTTTCTTACATGCTATAAGTTTTTTGCCCTAATTTAATTCACCAAAATGAATTTAATTTATTTTTTGAGATTCATGCTTAGGCACCTTTAATAAAGTCTTTGCTTTTACTTTTTAGCATTTGTTTGGCTTACCGCATCTTATTTTTACTCTAAATTAACCATATTTTTTCGTTTCAATTTTTGTATTTTAAAAAAAATTCAACAAATCTTATAACTATTTTTTTTTAAATCAACCTAATTCCAACTTAAAATTTTCACCTTTAACCGGTAATTCAAACAAAATATTAGTCAGTAAAAGAAGAGAGGCTAAAGTTATAGATTATCGGTAAGTGTTTGAAAATCATATTTTTAGAAGAGTTTTTGAAATCATAATGTTATTAAAGTTTTCTAATAAGCCATAAAAATGTTAAATTGAAGTTTATAATGTTAATGTCTAACTAAACTCTAATATAAATTTTAAAATCTATTCAGAAAAACCTTTTTTATTTTGTGAAGTCATATATATATATATACACTATTTTGAAAAGAAACTCTTATAATAAATTAATTAAACATTTTCAGAAATAATTTTTAAATTTAAGCAGCTACAAGTACCTTTTAGTAAGCTCATCCTACATCTCCCATGAACAGCTTTGAGCGATGAAATTATTCAACCCTATACTAGGTTGGGCTGCAATGTTGGGATCCATGAAGCTCGGAAGTTGGGCCGACTATCTTTTTAAGTTGTGTTTGCATGTTCGAATCCAAATGCAAAACATATTACAGACCAAACGTGGAATCCAACGATCCATTGCTTCCTGAAAGAAACTTTTATGAAGTTTGTGAGTTGACAACACAACGTTTGACAAGTTAATTCAATGGCTTTACTTTTTTATCGATTTGTATTCTCAACTTGTCAACTTGTCTTGGCGTTCATTCATGTTCTGTGGCAGTTATAGGTGCTTTTTTTTTTTTTTTAATTTTTTGGGTTTTTTTTTTTTTTGGCTCTGAATGGCAGTTATAGGTTTTGCTTTATCCTGTTTCTGTAGTTGTATTTGATTGATATCACATCTTTTTTCTTTTCTTTGTTTTTCCCCCTCTCATTTCTTTTCTTTCTTTTAGTAGTGTCGCAAAATGTTACATTCTGGTTAACAATAAAATATGCCTTTAATCACATGCATAACAAAGATTACAGATTTAAAACGAAGACTATAAGATGTTCACATGCATATATCTATTCATAAGATCGGATTTAAAACAAAGAATATGAACAACTTATTATCGTTTTTGCCTTTTTTTTTTTTTTTTGGTATATAGCAAAAGAAGAGAAATAAACACTGTGCAAAACCTCTTTTTGTTATATCAGGGAGTTTCACTTATTGTTACTGTGGGAGTATGTTTGTATTCAAGATTGTATTAAACATTTTTTAAAATGTCGTCTAGAATGAAGAATTTGAATGTGTGTACAACTGTTTATATAGCTTTGTGAAATATAACATTTGAATATTAATATGTTATTTTAAAAGAAATGTAACATTTGAATTATGTAAAGATAGAAAAATAAACGTATTATGAATTTTAAAAAAAGGTTTAGATTTAAGTTGAATTATTGTTAATAGTGAAATCAGTTTATTGTTTTACTGTTAGCCTATACACATTGTATAAGTTTGAAAAATCTAAATTAAGACGTTGAACAAGGATGTAGCTGTGGTCAGTAATTTGAGAGTTGTCCACCATATCTCATTAATAAATACTTACAAATATACCCAATGAAAAAGGCCTAAAAAAAGTACTCTAAGAGCATCCAATGCAATATTAAATTAGCATATCAATTATAAATTTTGGTATTAAGATGAAAAAAGTCTTTTATAATACAATGTTATCTATCATACCAAATTTATTATATACTAAATTTTGTAACAAATTTTTCATAAGATTAAGCCAATGTTAAAATTTACTTTTGATTCTTATTGATTGTTGTCTCATTTAATTATTATAATATTTTATTTTTTTTTATTTAAATATTAAAAATTCACTTTAATTTAAAAAAAATCTTCAAAAAAAATAAAAAAAACATAATGCATTGGAGTATAAAGTAAAATAATACTATTTTCATATAATTTTGTAATATATATAGTATTGACATACACAAATACATTGGAGATTATCATAAATTTTTTTAGTCATAAATTTTTAGTAAGATTTCATTAATTTTATTTACTACTAAGTTTTAAGATGATTCTAGGTTGATTTAATATTTAGATATAACACCGAAACATTAATTTCTAAACAGTACCAATGACCTACTGAGTAACTAATGTTGAACACCATCGATGGGTTATCTTCACTTGGGAAGCTCAGCTCTCTCTCTCTCTCTCTCTCTCTCTCTGAATAACAACTCGAACATATAGGAAACTCAAGCTTTTTCAGCCTGTCTCACTTTATTTTTGCTGCTCTATTTTAATTATATTTATTTATTTTTGGTAAGAAAAACTTCTCACTTGTTGATATGTATTGCTTATCTGCCCATTGCCCTCAAGATCTAGTCCATTAGAGAAAGATTATAATAATTTATTGGGATGTTTATGCTTGTTATTTTTCATCCGTGATATGATACTCACATTATGTTTGGAAGAAGTGAAAAGGCGCAGAAGAAAATGAAATAGTTGAGAGATTTTTAAACAGAAAATCGTAAATTGTTTGGTAAGATAGAAAAAAAAAAAAAGTAATTAAAAAGGACTCTTTGGCCCCATAGTTTTTATCACTCCAAATATGAAGAGAAGTTATGAGAAAAAAAAAATAATTCAACTTCCTTGAATAACTAAATTACTTTTTTTTTGACTAAAAAAATACCTTTTTTTTTTTGTTTTGATCATAATAGAAATTAACTTCCATGTTTCTTCCTTCACATATTCTTTCTAGCGTGTTTTCTCTCACTTCTGTTGGCTATCTATGAACTAAGTTGAAAATGATCTCATTTGCTTATAATTCCCGCAACTTTTTATCATACTGCAATTAAATTTGTTTTTGTTTTTGTTTGAATTTTTGGGAGGTCTATGGTGATAGTGGAGGGATCAGACTTGATCCCTTAAACTTATTTTATTTTTCATGTATATATATATTATGTGTTTAAGGTTTCGTTATTATGTTTTTGTAATATCTGTTTATTTAAATTTCTCTTGTACTAATTATTGATATAATGGATTTTTTTTATCCCTTTTTTTTTTTTCCGTTCAGGGTTTTTCACATGAATATATGGGTTTTTATTTTGTTTACTATTGCCTATTCTCTCTATTTTTCAACAGTTTTTTACGGTCTCGATTGTTTTCCTTTTTCCTTTTTTATCATCTAAAGGCCAAAAAAAAAGGAAAAAATAAGACACCTTTATGTTTAACATAGGCCTATTAAAAACGTAAAGTTTTCTATGAACTACATATGATCTTGTACTTTCGTATGTAACTTAGCTTGCTCGAACATGGGCCAAAGGGCTCCATATCTTCTTGCTGGCTCGGGAGATCACGAAGAGTAAAACAGTTTTGTCTGATTCTATTAATATATTCTTATAAACCCTTTACTGTTCTTTTTAATTTAGGAATAAACTAGAACCACATCGAATTTTTAATTATAAAATATTATCTTGTGCATGACATGTCCCACTCATATTATTTATTCAACCCCAAAAATATATTAAAAAAAAAAAGTGTTCCTGGTTGTTGACAGGCAATTACCCTTTCATCTGGAATAATCCGACAAAGAGTATAAGCCATCAGTTAAAATAAAAAAATAATTAATATATATATATATATATATAGAGACTCAGGGGAGGGTGTTGGAGATGTTATTTTTGGGTTGGAAAAAAGTTGTTTTAGAGAATGTGTTTGGGAGAAAAAACTGTTTGAGGTGAAAAAATAAAAAATTTTAAAAATTAAAAAAACATCAATATGAATATTGTTTTGTTCATCTCGAAATTCTATGTAATTTAAAAAAAAATTTATCTCATTTGGACTTGTATACAAAAAGTTATGAATTTTTAAAATTTGGAGTTTATTATAGCATTTTGAAGATATAAATAGTGAAAAGCAAGAACCCTTCAAAATTTAAAACTAGTTTTATATATTATAAATAGAAAAGGATTTTATAAAAAATTAGGAAAATGAAAAAGTGACCATTTATTTGAAACTAAAAAAGGAACAAGCAGGAAGCATCACTAATACTTTCAAGCATTAGCAATTAACAGTCAATCTTATATAATATTAATAATTAATTAACATTTTCAAAAGTGATTATCACATGGACTTGTCTAAGATCGGTCCAATGTGTCAACCTCTGATCGTGGCGACGGTTTTGCTTTGACATTTTGCTGAACGAACGATTTAGTTTTAATTTAAAAAATGAACCAAAAAAAAAATTAGAAATAAATTTGATGGTATTTTATTTGTATCGAATTAGGCCAATGGTCATGGAAGGACTTAAATTATTATGACCAAAAATGGTAGAATATTGGATGTATCCTATGTACCAACTATACCAAGAAACGATCAAAACTAGTCACCAAAAAATAAAAATAAATAAATAAATAAATAAATCATGAAAATTAAATAATACTGTTGACATTTCACACAATCTAGTGTATGGGCTACATTATTTGCCACGTATATTCTTCAATAAATGTATGGATAGGGGTTTTTATTGAATCATTGACAAAAATAAGCAACTTTGCTATAAAAATTTCAGTAAGTAATCCAGTTTACTTAAAAAAAAAAACTATTAAGTGATTTTCTTTAACATATCTATATAGAAATTCTTTTAAAAAAAAAACTATATAGATATATAAAAGATTATCCGGATTATGCTCAGGATCACCTGTTACAAATGCATTGAACGACCTTTATTTTTCTACAATGGTAAACATATGATATAACGAATTAGAAGACTCAAAATCTCTTGTTTAATTTCTTATGTCTCAAAGTAATATTTAATTGACAATATTTTGTTATGTTATTTTAAAAGTATAAAATGCGTCATGATTTATTTTCTATACTTTAAGATCTTATTTAATTTAATGATGTGATGATCTCAATTATTTACGTATTTTGCTTCTTCTTTTGATGGTAATCCAGTTCACAAAAATAAAAGTTCATTAGTTTATTGACCCTTCTTTTTAGAGTAGACAATTGTAATTTTCAATAAATGCTTCGAATGCAAGTAAAATTATTCTTTTAATTATCTTCTTCTTCTTCTTTTTCTAAGGGAATATTCTTGTAAGCTTCTTATTATCTTATCATATTTAACTTGTGACTAAAACTTCGGAAATGTGCATTGATAGGGATCGATATATTGTTATGCACATGTTTTTTTCACAACAGCATGATGGTCGTGCTTTTCAAACTAGAAAAACTAGAAAAACAGACAAGGAAAGCAACCAGGAGAGAGAGAGAGAGAGAGAGAGAGAGAGAGAGAGAGAGAGTCCCAGACAGACTTCAAACTTGACCTAATAATTTGTGTCCATCTTGACAAATGATGAAGATGCTTGTAGGGTAATGTTGTTTTAAACAGTTAAATTTATATTAAATTCTAATCGACGTAATTTGAATAACATCTAATGTTCATACTGGCGAAAAATACTTACCAAAGAAAGGGTCAATATAATAACTAACTAGGCATACAAGGTTTTGAATCTTGAAAAGTAACCATGGTGGAAAATGTGAACTAATCTTTTTGATCAATTGTTCTTGACACCACAATAATGAAGCATTTGTCAAAAGAGTAGGCTGTGGAGCCAACTCCTACCTTCATAACTGAATGCCAAGAAAGGTCAACTAATATGTTGTATTGTTTCATTTTGTTTCCTCACCGGAATAATTTCGCTAGTGAAAATTGACCAACCTCTGAACCAATGGTGGGGAATTGTTGATTATGACTCCCAATAATATCTTCTGACTCCCTTTACGCACAACAAAGCAAAGTGAAGCAGCTTCATTCAAGGAGCAATGAAAATGATGACGAATTCCATTATGATTTATGATCAGCCTTACAAAAAAATTTGAAAATTTTTTATGCGTGAAAAAGTATCCTAATAGTTAACTAATAAGAGACGTCATATTAATATACAGGATAACTAAGTTGTCTGGCAACCAGATGATCCGGCAGTACCCGCAAAATAGAGTGGCACCATCAGTAGAAAAACCTTAATATAAATACTTTTTTTAAAAAATATTTTGATATGATTTTAATTGTATAGACGTTCAAAAAACAAGCACCATCAACAGAGAAATCCTAATACAGAAAGCTTACAATTCAAAAAAAAAATCATAGGTTTTACATGGATTTATCATAAGTTTAGCTCATATTTAACAGCCCAATTTAAGTCCTATTTTCAAAAATTTTTTTCTATAGTATTTTTCTTTAAAAAATTTAAATTTACTGTTCAAATTGTATGTTAATTAAATGTATAATCCAAACAAACTGTTAATCTCTATGGTTATCAATATAATTTGAGTCTCACAAGACTACAAGAAAAGTACCAATCATTGAATATCTTTTATGGTGATGATAAATGTTGTTGCTAATAATTAATATATAGCAACAACAAGTCGTCGATAATTCTAGGTCATAGAAAAGACCTTTTAAGGTTTGTGAATGCAACAAATCATCAAGTTTTAGCAACGACGTGTTGCTAAAACTTTACCTGTGAAAATTTCCATTATTACATATTTTTTCACACCAAAAACTAAGTAATAGCAATGACATTGTCGTTACTAAAAATTTGCATGCCAACTTGGCAACACGTGGCGTTTGGTATGTTAATGTTGGTTAACGTGTTTTGACTGACAAGTTATTAGCAACTACTTTGTCGTCACAGACAGATTGTCACAAGTCAAAGTGTACAACAAACAATGGTGATGGTGGTCAAAGAGCGCTAGAAATCACTGACGAAGAAGGCACGATCATGTTTGAAAGTTGGTCTTAGAGATTCACAAATAGATTTGGACGAGGATCTCAGGGTTTTGTAATTTGGTGGCACAATTTTAATCGAGCTTCATGATTCCACAGTGAGTAAGGCTAGGCTTTATGATCTTAGCACGATTGGGGTTGCGAGATTATGATTGGACTTTAGAGATCAAGCGTGATTGAGGCAAATTATGATGCGATTTAGGTTGGGCTTTATAGATCAAGTACTACTGGAGATAGTTGTAATGCAATTAGGGCTAGATCTGCAATTTCTGACGATGTCTGCAATTTTCAATGATGTTTGGACCGGGAATGAAAATATAGAAAATACTGAAAGTATTAGAAATACTGTGAATTAAAAAAACTGAAAATATAGAAAATATAGGTATTTTCTTATATTTTTATAAAAATCTAATATATCCTTATTTCCATGGAAATATAAGTATTTTTCACCGCGATCTAGTCTCGTTGCTACTATGGTGATATCCTCTGACGCAGCACCTTGGTAATGGGAGGGAAGTAGAGAGAGAGAGAAAGATAGAGGAGGGAGAGAAAAATGGGAGGTAGAAGAAAGAGAGGGAAGAGAGAAAAAAATAAAGGTAAATTTATTATTTTAATACGTAATTTAATTAAATTATGTTATTTTATTATATTAGAAAAGAAAATAACTAGGGAGGTATGAGAACTTTGGCTAATCAATTGCAAAAATTTATTTTATACATTAAACATTTCAAAATCCAAAATTTTTAAATTTAAAAATAAATATCCAATCTTTTATTTATTTATTTTGATAAAAGAATCCAATAATTATCCGAAAGAAAAATCGATGGGATCCATAAAATCATGAGATAAAATAATTCATCTCTTTTGTAATCGAAAATTGAAGTCTTATTTCCTAATAATAATAATAATAAAAGCTATACTTGGGTTAAGGGTAATAACTGTGCCAAATTCATTATAAAAAAAAAAAAAGGACTATTGCTCGATTGAGGGATGTACTAGAGACGGAGTTTTGATTATGTTTTAAATTAAAAATAAGTTGAGTTATGTAAATGTGTATTTAGTTAAAGAACTAAAAAAGTGTAAAATCTTAAAATTTAAAGTGAAAATATAGATTTTATTTCGTTTTTTCTTGAAATTATATATAATAATTATAAACATTTAAAATTTGAGTTTATTATACAAATTTAAAGATGTAAATATTATAAAATAGTTTTGAGTGAAAAAAATTAAAAATATAATTTGGAAAACCTTCCCAAACACCCCTAAAAATGCTTTGCCGAATATAAATACTTTAAAAACCATTCAAACGACGTACCGCAAAATACCACTATAGTACTTTTTTCATACCAACAATTTGTCTCCGAAAATAATCCTCAATTTTATCATAAAACAAAAGAGAAAAGCCTAAACATAAACCTTCTTTTATATATATAAAAAAAAATCTTCCAAAATGTAATCATTATTACAAGATAAGCATAATTTACTCCCAATGAAATGTGTTTTTGTTTAAGTATTTGAGTGGTTCTCATATGATATTACTTTTTCCTAATATCATTAACATCATGTTCGTTTATATGACTTATGTGTGAAGTTTTTGTTGGGAGTCAAATTTATTGTCAATTGTAATTTTTTTAATTAAAAATATATATGTATACTCGATTATTAATATTACTATATAGGTATATGTTTTTAAAACTTAATACACGTCAAATATTATTCGAGTTCCGAGGTTTTCTATAATAAACTATAATATAGACCAGTAACTGTATTTGTATTTTTTTATATTTTAAATGGATTCTTATATAAATATATAAATATATGTGTATATAACCATCACCACCTAATTTTTAGCACATAAATAAAAACAAGACCCTCTTAGAATTAAAGCACTTCAACGAGAGATCTCAATATAACCCAATAGGTAGGTTTGGGTCAATTTTTTTCAGGTAGGTTTATTGTCAACATATATGTTTTTTTGACAAATCCTTCTCACAGAACTATACACTTAAAAGGGACCATGTGATTTGGCTTCACATATCTCAAAAAAATTTTTTTTTTTTCAATTGAAGTTAGAAGATTCAAGATTCAAGCGCTCATCTATTAATATAAAATTATTGTTAAATTATACTCTCAATAAATTTTATAATTTGATTTAATTTTTCAAAATGCCAAAGAAGACAAAAATAAAAAGGTTGAGGGAAGGGAAATGAGGTTCATGAGCCGTTAGTTTGAGGCTAAGGGGACATTTGAAGAAAGTATTTAATTTTAATTTTACTCAAATACAATACAATTTTATACCAAATACAAATTTTATAACAGTACTACGAAAATAATTACTATTCAAAATATTTTTAAAACAATTACATCAACTTTTCAATTTCACTATTTATCTCTATTTTTACCAATCACATCAACCTTTCAATTCTAAAATATTTTTTATCCAAATACATATTTCATTCAAATATAAAATAAATACATTTTAATCAAATATAATATTTAAAAAATAAATTTTATTTAAATATAATCAAAATACAATGCGTTTACCAAAGTTCCCGTAAATTCTTAACTTATACAAAAATTAATAATAGAATACATTGTTATATTAGGGTACATATTAGTTGTCGTATATCTAAAAGAAGACGAAAAAAAAATTCAAAAAAAAAACCCACTCATTCCCCAACTCGCTCCCATTGCGTGCTCGTCACTCGCGTTCCCTGCGGTATAATTATTATTATATATTTATTGATGAATTGTCGGTTTTTCTTTTCTTTTATTTTTCTTTTTTGGTCCTCTGTCTCGGCTACGTTTCCAATTTCTCTTGTGCATCTGTTGGACAAATCTCAGCGTCAAATTCTCTGCTACTTTCTTCGTCAAACTCATTCTCAGCCGTCGATTTTTTTCTTCCCTTTGAGAATTTTCGTTTCTTAGAAACAAATTTATTTATTTATTTATTTTTGCCTCTCTTTTCCAGCTTGTTATTTTCCCTACAAATCCTAGAGCTTTTGAGCTGGTAATATCTCTCTCTCTCTCTCTCTCTCTCCTCTGTGATTGTGGAGTAAACCGCCATTTTCCGGCCAAGTTCTTGGTCGGTAAGTTTCTTTTTTCATTCCTCATTTCTATTCCTTTTGTTCTTTTTTTATTTTCTTTTTTCACAAGTTTATCAATATTTTTTGGAGGAGATTTACCTGGTTATGATTCAGTTTTGGATTTCTATTTCCTCGATAATGTATTGGAATTTAGGCTTTGCTTTCTTTAATCTTTCTGCATAGGGCTTGGATTTGATTTCTCGGTTGAATTTTGATGTTCTCTTTCTCTCTCTCTCTCTCTCTCTCAAAACTTTCTGCTTGGTAGCTGAGAAATTGAAGTATGAAAAAGAAGGGAAAAGTTCAGAACTTTAATGTTTGATCTGCACAACTTAAGTTTAATTTGATAATTTATTTACTTATTTTTCCTTTTTTCTGTTTCTTTTTGGAATTTATTTACTTTGCCTTTTATCTCTTTGTCTGGTTTTTTTTTCTTTTTATTTTTTGAGGATTTCACTGATAAAAGATTTAAGAAGTTCGTTGATCCAATGAGTTACAATAGATCATGGAGGTTTTTTTTTTTTTTTTTTAAATATAATTCATTATTGTATTATTTTTCCCTCTAAATATCTACGTATAGTTTGCAACGAATAGTAATAATAATAATAAAAGAGAGTACAAATAAAGTCAAAGTTTGTGATTTTGGGTTTACTTAATTCACTAATTAGTTTGCAATGGTGTGATCTTTGAATTCCGATTTTGGAATTGCAAGGTTAAGATGGTTTTGATGATGAATTGTAGTGAAGCATCCTAGGAGTGGTAAATGGGCTGTTTTCAGTCTACTGGAAGGAGGCCATTCCCTGGATACGAGGACCCAGTTGTTCTCGCTTCTCAAACAGCGTGTAAGTTGTTTTCTCGTTGATTTAGAGCAAGTTATTTGGGTCTTTATACTGTTCATTGACTTCTGATGACTAAAAGCATAAATATTACATACATCCGGCTTTTGATAAGGCGTCAGAGTGACGATCATTACTGATTTTTAACCGATCATGAATTCATATACTATCTGTGGAGCTCTTAATTGACAGTGGATCACAGTAAAAAAAATAAAAATGAGAATTTTTTGACTAGTTTGGAAGCAAATTAGTGATTCATCGTGTCATATTTTTTGTTTGATGATTAATAATCAAGAATCTGCCCTTTTCAAGCGGTGGTGCCACAAGAACGGTTATTCAGAATAAACGAGCTCATTGGTTCATTCGACTACTTTGCTACCTTGCCTCTCTTGTTAATTTCAAGTTTTCATTATGTGTTTAATTTTTAATCTCCAGTTAGTGTTAGCGAAGTTGAAGCCTTGTTTGAGCTATACAAGAGCATCAGCAGTTCTGTCATTGATGATGGATTGATAAACAAGGTATTATTGCAGCAAAGGCCTTGTAGAGTTGGGACTTTGTTCCAAATTTGGCTTTGTTTACTGTTCTGATTATTCATTATTTCCTCCGGTTGAGAATTGAGCTTAGAGATCCTTATTTTCCTTGCTGGTAATAAATACGCATGCTCATAGTTCTCTGCAAATGTGCTTTTTTTAGTAATGCGTTAAACAATTAACAACATATCTAATTGAGGCTCTTCTTTAGAAAATGTGCCTGTTTATACTGTGAACGTTATTCTTTTTCCCTCTTCGTTTGAAAGTGACTAACACAGTATTCACAGATGTTACATGTGATTCTTAACCAAATGTTATTTTTGTATATGCAGGAAGAGTTTCAGTTGGCTCTTTTCAAAAACAGGAAGAAAGAAAACCTGTTTGCAAATCGGGTACTGTGTTTTGTGTTTTTGATATGCATGTGTATATACATTGTTGTGATGTTTATACAATGATTGTATGTGTTTGGGGGATTTTCGTCCTTTGTATTCCTACAAATGAAATGAATTTTTAAATTTGAGTGATTCTGTTTGCAGATCTTCGATATGTTTGACGTCAAACAGAAGGGATATATTGATTTTGGTGACTTTGTTAGGTCACTTAATTTTTTCCATCCCAATGCTCCACAGGAAGATAAGATTGAATGTAAGTTGAAAGGATAGATACGTTAACTATAAGGAGCAAACTGCAACATTGCGTTACTGTGTTATATATTTTTATGTTGGTTCGCTATGGTTCATGTAATTGATGTTTTCAATTGTATTGCAGTTTCATTTAAGCTCTACGACTTGGATAATACAGGCTTTATTGAGCGCCAAGAGGTATGTTCGTATTATTCTTGATATATGTGTGTGTGTGTGTGTGTACACACACACACACACACACACATATATATATATGTATAATCTTGATAAGTGCTAGTTAATCATAGGCACGTAGATTATTGTTTTTTTAAAAACATCTTTTATAAGAATTAATAACTCTCTCTCTCTCACACACACACACACACACACACACACACACACAAACGTTTACTTTTAGCAGGTTGCACATTCTTATAATTATTTGAGGGTAAATAAAGTTTTTCAGTACTTCCGTTCTCTCGGTCAATCTTTCCCTTTTTTTCTGCATCTTATTTTATCTGTTTATACATCTTTCTTTTTTGTGCAGGTCAAACAAATGTTGATTGACCTGCATCTGATTTTATGCTTCTTTCTTTCTGCATCTAATTTTCTCTCGGTCAATCTTTCCTTTTCTTTCTGCATCTGATATTATCTGTTTATGCATCTTTCTTTTATGTGCAGGTCAAACAAATGTTGATTGCACTTCTTTGTGAATCCGAAATGAAGCTGGCCGATGAGACCATTGAAACAATCCTTGATAAAGTGAGTAACTTTATTGAAATCTTAGTTCACTAAGGTGATTTAAGATATGATACTTATTTAAAGTGTTCGAAGTTAGCACAAAACCCAGTTATATCCTATTCTTAATGTAGACCTGTATAGCTGGGACGAAAGAAGCATACATGTGAAGTTTTTGTTTTGTTATTTTAAGTTCAGCAAATGAAGGGTCTTGTTACTACTAGTTTTACCATTTGTTCATTTCAGATCTTAATCGAGTAAAATAACTACTTTTTCTACTCTACTTATTGTCTTAAAAATTTCTGATTTGTAACTAAGCTATTCATTTTCCGGTGACAGACTTTCATGGAAGCTGATGTCAACCAAGACGGGAAAATAGACAAATGCGAATGGCAAAACTTTGTTTGTAAGAATCCGTCATTGTTAAAGATCATGACCCTTCCATATTTGAGGTTTGCAATACATTACTCTTACATTATCTGCTGGAGAGAGAACATTTTAGGACCTGTTGACAGTATTATAATCCATGTTTGTTGAATTTTTTGCAGGGATATCACAACAACGTTTCCAAGTTTTGTGTTTAATTCGGAGGTTGACGAGATTGCTACATAAGTCTATTGTATCTTAGGAAGATTTTATGCAGTTAGGGTGGAAAAAAAATGTGTATGTGTATCTTGAAACCAAACAGAAATGAATTGTGGAATGAAAAAAAAAAAAAAAAAAAGAAAAAGAGCGAGAGAGAAAAGAAAAGAATAAGGGTTGAATGTATCGATATGAGTGGAAGCTGTCTTCATTGGTTTATTGGAGGGTTGTGACTGGGGTTTATGTTAGCTGCTTGCGGTCAATTTGTAAAGTACCTTCAAATTTTTTCAAATTTCTAGTCAGTTTTTTCACTGTATTATCGACACTTTGCTCGTTGGGCAAGTATGATTTTACCCTTTTAATATGTTATTCTTTTCTTTTCTTTCTTGAGAGTAAATGCTTTGTTCTCGCTCACACTGCAATGTTTATGTATAAAATCAATATTCCCTGTGTTGTGGAAAAACAAGCAAATTGCAAAAGATCGTTATGTTTTCTTCAAAGTTTTGTATTATAACCACAGTTCATCTTTAGGTTCTCTGCTCATCTTTAATCTTTATCTTTTATCTTTAACAATATTTGGAAGTACAAATATGTGCTACAGTCCTCACTCTATGCTCGCCATCTTTGTCGCGTGGTGATTTTTCTTGTTTTGCTTTGCCTTTTTTTTTTTTTTTTTTCCCTTTCTTTGTTCTTATTAAAAGCTTAAAACAATTTTTTTCAAACGTATTCACATTTAAACATTTTTGTTTTGTTAAAATTCTCTTAAGTAGTTAATTGTATGCTCTATTTATCTGATACATTTATTTTCAGAAAATAAATTTTTTATTTTTAAAAAATAGATTTTTTTTAAAATTTTCATATATAAATATTAAAAAAATTTTCATTTTTAGATACTAAAAAAGAAGTTTCCTTCTAGAAATAGAAATTTTTTTATTAATTCAAACAACCTTTTATTTTTAAATAAAAGTTTTTTTATTCTAAAAATAAAAAATTTTATTTTTTAAAAATAAATATTCTATTAAAACGGAGGTTTATGGGGTGTTTGGTAAACGCATTGCTTTTTGATTAGATTTGAATATTGTATTTGGTTGAAAAGTATTTGTTTTGTATTTGAATGAAATGTGTGTTTGGATGAAAAGTATTTTAAAGTTGAAAAGTTGATGTGATTGTTAAAAGTAAAGATAAATAGTGAAGTTGAAAAGTTGATGTGATTGTTTTAAAAAACTTTTAAATAGTAATTGTTTTTATAATACCATTGAAAAATTTATATTTAATATAAAATTATATTATATTTAAATAAAATTAAATATAATTTTTTTTATAAGATGAGACCTTAATAACAAAAACTATTTTACAAGGAAAGTACAGGCTCCAATTGGTGACCATAAAAGGACAAAAAGGAGAACTTATAGCATAAAGCTCTTTTGGATAACTAGACCATGAGCTTTTTGTGGTAGAATATTTGTTGGTTGTGCGATATCTCCTATTGTATTGCAAGTTTCTTAACGTTTGGTTTGATTAGACATCTCCTATTGATATTAGTAGTGTTTTAACGTTAAATTTGATTAGACAAGGGCTTAAGTCCTTTATAAAGCACTTATTCTTCATGTTACATGCAGAAAAGAAACATGTAACATAATATTTCTATAAAGATATAACAATAAATAATTTATCTGTTACAAACTATATATCTCAAGCCATTGTTGTATATATATTTGTACATTATATCTTAAAGTCATCGTTATATACAACATGAACAACTTTCTATTTTTACATTTTCTATTTTTCGTATTAGATCACTACAGAATAGAATTTGACTAAAACATTTACAAGAAAAAGGTAACTCTTGTCCAATCACATAATCAACAAATTTTCAAGCTCTCACTTTAAAATAAATTCAAATATGAAATTACTGTTATACTTGTAATCACGTAAATAACAACTTCTTTATTATAAAATTAAAATAGTAAAAAAATTTAAAATATTTAAAGATTTACCATACAAATAGTAGATAAACTAAGAAAAAATCAATAATTATTTACATATTGAATTATTTAAATATTTAAGTATTTTTTACCTAACAAATTTAATACTGTTTATTGCTATTCTACTGTTTAGTTTAAGAGTTAATAGCTCTCGTCTCTCTAAATTTTTTTAGTAAATGACCAATTGATTCTTAAATTTTATTTTTTGATAAAATGGTCTCAAACTTTTAAAAATAACGCACATAAGGGACGAACGGTTTACAAAGAGACAGTCTGCCCATATGGTTTGCACATTTCTTCCATGGGTGTGTATTTTAATAAAAGAACATGGATTATTTTATAAAATAAAAATTAAAGAAATTTTAGCAAAAGCAAAAAAAAAAAAAAAAAAAAAGGCTCTTATCTACTAATAGGGTGTTTGGAGGAAAACCTTTTGAATTGAAAAAAAAAGTTATTCTGAAAAATATGTTTAGAAAAAAAATTATTTAGAATTAAAAAAAATATTAAGAGTGTTGTTTTATTTCTTTTGAAATTTTATTTAATTTAAAAAAATTATTTTATTTAAATTTGTGTATATAAAATTATGAATTTTTAAAATTTTAAATATTTTATAATGTTTTAAAGATATAAATAATAAAAAATAATAAAATATTAAAAATAAATTTGTTTAGAAGAAGTAAAAACCAAACCCAGACGTAGGGCTGGCAATTTAGATCACGACACGATAACATGACACGAAACTCGTACGAAATTAGAAGGTTTGGGTTTTCCTTAAATGGGTTTGGGTCAAAAAGGGTCGAACCCGTCAAACACGATTAAATAAAGGGTCGAACTAGCACGAACCCGCTAACTCACAATTAATACGCAATAACCCATTTAACAAATTAATTATATATGGATTGACATGAATATAACTCATAAATTACCCATTTATAATCTTTAATATATTTATATTATTATATATATTATAATGTTTTACTATTTTTAATTTTGAGTTTTCAAAATTCAGATATAATATATATCTTTTATTTTTTATATATATTTTTAAAAAAATTTTAACATAAAAAAGAAAATCTTGATGAAAATTTTTCATCTAGATTTTATTTTATTTTTTTTAGTCTTTCATTACTTTTGTAACTTTGTTCACCTCACCCAATCGCCCTCCCCTTCCCTAGCGATAAAGCGATAACATGAACAGTCGTCTCTGACCTTATCATTATTATTTTATTTATATTTAATTTAAACGGGTTAATTTGGGTCAACACGGTTAACACGATTAATAAATGGGTTGGGTTTGGGTTTGAGATTTTGACACGAATATTAAATGGATTGGTTAGATTTGGATTTAAGATTTTAACACAAATATTTAATAAACACGACACGATAACATAAATTGCCAGCTCTATTCAGATGGGCTTAAAATATCAACCCAGATCTAAAAGAAACTAAAAAAATAAAAAATAAATAAAGTTAAAAAAATTGTCCCTCCTGGGCTCTCTGATCTCTCTCTTTGTTGTTTTGCTCGTCGGAGAGCCAGGGGATTTTGCTGGGGAGTTGGTGCACAGCAGGGAGTGGGAGTGACCATATCGGGAGCTCGTGCGACAGTTTCGCGACGACGGGTGGGGGTTCAGCTCGCGACGGGGGAGAGCGATTGATGTAGCCTCGGCGCGGTTTAGGGGGGAGGTTTCTGGAATCGGTGGGAGGACGTCCGCCATTTTCAAAGTTTGCTTGGTTTGCCTCTGCCGTTTCCGCTTGCAAAGAAAGAACATGGGAAATAATTCGAGCGCTTTCAAAGTGTCTCGTGAGGGTGGAGGTTGGGCAGGCGATGCAAATCTGGTGTTGCAAATCTGGGTTTTTGCACGTTGTAGCTTCTATATGGGTGGGTCGGTGATTTTTTTTTTTAATGATTATTTGTTTAATAATTTTTATTAAGGATAATATTGTAGAATTAACTAAAATTTAAGATTAAATCTAGATTTTCGTTAAGTTTTTAACCTTTATGTATAAAAATAATTAACATTTATAAAAGTTTAAGAACTTATTTTTCAAAAAAAAAAAAATCAACCGATTATATTTTAGGAATCACGACAATTATTTATCCATATTTCAATTACCTAATAAAAATTATTTTTACCCCCCACTCATATCCTACAAATTATAACAGTACATTTTTTATTTTGTATTTTTATTATTCTAATTCTCTCCCATTTTTTAAGTTAAAAATAGGCTCCGTCTTTTCCGCACGAGCCCTTACTTCTCTCTCCCAAGGGTGGGCTAGAGACGCCAAAGGCGCTGTGGCTAGGAGGGGGTTGTGCGACGGCGGAGGAGCTGGTTTGGGTCGCGAGGGCTGCGGCAGATCTGAGTGAATTCGTTCCTGCCCGAACTGGCTCGCGAGTGGCGACGGGGTCTAGTCATCTGCATCCCAAAGGGGGCTAGGCTCTGCGACGGCAGCAAATGCCGGCGCCGGGCGTGACCGCGACGGCGATGTTGGTGCTGCAGCGGCAACAGGTATGAATATTGGTTTTTCTTATAAAAAGATAAGGTAATTTTGAGGAAATATATATACATACATACATATATATATATCTATCAAACCAGAACGGTAGTACAAGATCATACGCCAAACAAATCATTAGCTAAGCCGGAAAGTACCTTTTTTTACTTCTTTGTAGAAATATTAACTTGACTATATATATGTATATGTATATGTATATGTATATGTGTACTTGTATTGGAATTTCTTGATGAATTTTTACATTGCCTTGAACTATACTTGCAGATGACTAGTCAGGAGTCGAATTTAAGAAGAAACGGAGAAATTTCTTTTAGAACCGTATGATGGTGTTTAGGCTGAACCTTTGGTATCAGTAGTGGGTTAAGAGGTGAATTTGAATGTCGTAGTTTGCAAATTTTTTTCAAAATTGTTTGCATCTTAGATCTCCATGGCAGCTGGATATTAGGTTTCTTTGCCATGATTGTGTTGGTCCTTGTTCATGGCACAACTACTGTTTAAAGAAGTTATGATTCGGCCACGTTTCGTGCGAAATGTTTTGTCGGGTTTTCACGTGGCTTCAACTGATCAGCGGACTGTCTTGAAATCGACATATAATGGAAAATTTATTCTCATTAGATGCTTTTTGATGCCTGCGGCATCTGATGTATGTTATCTCCCGTATTATAATTATTCCGTCAGCCATTTTTCCACCGATGTTGAGCCTGAGAGGCTATGTTGGGGAGTTTCTACTCAAGAGGTCCTATTGAAAAAGCTCGAAACAGCATTGAAGTGCCGGCAAGTGGATGAAGCATGGGAATCGTTTTTCGATTATAAGAAGTTGTATGGCTTCCCTGAGAAATCCCTTGTGCACAGGTTGATAACTGAACTTTCGTATTCATCTGATCTTTGCTGGCTACGGAAAGCATGTGATTTAGTCTTGTTAATTTCAAAAGAGAAATCAGGTCTTCTGCAGCGTGATATCTTGACAATGTTGTCCCTCTCCTTAGCACGATCGCATTTGCCTAATCCCACCACTGAGATTCTTCGACTGATGCGAGAGAAAGATATGTTTCCCTCGATGAATATTCTGGGGTTGATTGTTCTGCATATGGTGAAGACAGAAGTTGGGACACATCTTGCATCCAATTTCTTAGCTCAGATATGTGAGAGTTTCAAACAAATAGGTGCAAAAGACAGAAACCAAGCAGAGATGATGAAACCTGGTACAATGATCTTCAATCTTGTGCTCGATGCATGTGTGAGGTTTAAATTGGCTTTCAAAGGTCAACTGATTATGGAATTGATGCCCCAAACAGATGTTGTTGCCAATGCGCACTCCATCATCATTATTGCTCAAATTCATGAGATGAATGGTCAAAGGGATGAGCTAAAGAAATACAAAGCCTATATTGATCAAGCTTCGCCGCAGTTTGTTTTCCATTTTCGCCAGTTCTATGATAGTTTGCTGAGCTTGCATTTCAAGTTTAACGATATTGATGCTGCTGGTGAACTTATATGGGATATTTGCAGGCACCGGGAGTCTCTTCCTATTAAGAGTGAAAAGAAGAACCCAAAAAAGAATTTTCTGATTCCGATCGGATCTCATAATCTAAAGGCTGGGTTGAAGTTGCAGATTCAGCCTGAGCTGCTGCAAAAGGATACCGTCTTAAAAGTGGAAAGTAAGCAAGAGCTTGTTACTTTTAGGGACGGAAAACTTGTCCTTAGTAATAGGGCTCTGGCAAAACTAACCAAAGGATTCAAGAGGGAAGGGAACACTAGTCAGCTGTCGAAACTTTTACTTAGAATTCAAAACGAATCATGTTCTTTGAGAGGCTCCAAAATGTGTTCTGATGTGGTTGAAGCTTGCATTCGGTTAGGTTGGCTAGAATTTGCTCACGACATTTTGGATGACATGGAAGCCTTGGGGGCTTCGGTGGGCTGTGCTACTTATATGTCACTACTGGCAGCGTATTTTAAACGAAAGATGTTAAGGGAGGCAAAGGCTTTGCTTAAAAAATTGAGAAAGGATAATATGGCAGCAGATTCACCAGATAAGATGGTTGTCACCGCATGTTTATCACAGATAGTAAATTACAATTCCCTCTCTCTTAGTGAATCAGATCTAGTTGAGTGTTTTATTCATGAAAAATGGAATGAGGAGGCAGTCCCTTCTACGGTTTATGAATTCAATTCTTCTATTTACTTTTTCTGCAAAGCCAAGATGATGGAGGATGCTGTGAGGACATACAGGAGAATGCAAGAGATGAAGATCGAACCGACTCTGGAAACTCTCACTTATCTGGTTTGTGGGTATTCTTCTCTGGGAATGTACCGTGATATTACGATCTTGTGGGGCAACATGAAGAGAAGTATGGAGAGTGGAAATCTCTCTGTAAACAGAGATTTGTATGAATACTTGCTAATAAGCTTCCTTCGGGGCGGTCACTTCGAGAATGTGATGGAAGTTGTCAAGTACATGAACGAGGGTAATATGCTTGCAGACAAGTGGCTGTACAGAAGTGAGTTCCTGAAACTTCATAAGAATCTGTACAGGAATTTGAAGGCATCAGAAGCTAAAACTGAGGCTCAAAGAAATCGGCTCCGGTATGTTTTGGCTTTTAGGAAGTGGGTAGGCATTGGTTCAAAAAAGGAAGCTTAAAGAGATACGGGTTATATTTATGCTATACATGACCATGACCTGTTTGGTCGGAGACATGGCTTACTTATGCGAGAATGTATGGAGGAAATTCGTCATGTTACTTGTTGACAACAAAAACATACCAAAGACAACGAGGAAAATGGAGGCGTCAAAAGTTTTAGGTTTTTTCCTTTTTCTTTTTTTGCTTTTATTGAAAATAAAAAACCATGACCATTGCTAATTCACCAGCGGGTCAAGTTCCTAGGTTTGCCTCGTTAAAAATACTAACTTCATATCTTCTGGCTCTAGAAGAGAGCGTCACATGAAAAATTCAATTAGAAACTTTTCATAATTTAGTAGACAAATGAATATAGCAATTTCATAATTTAGTAGACAAATGAATATAGCAATTTCATAATTTTGATAGACAAATGAATATAGTAATTTTTTATTTAAGAATACCACTAAAGTAACTCCTTCAAAATCGGTACTCCATATTGACAACTGATAAGAAGATTCTGTAAGGATTTCTATAAACCCTTCGAATGAGCTGAGGTAAACAAAATAAGTTAATAAAAAAATATACATTACAAGCAAACCTTGATGCAGACTCTCTCTATATTATATACACATTAGAAAATTAAACTCTATTATCTGGTTTTAAAAAAAAATCACAATCTCTCTTACGCTATTGGATCTTCACTTTCTTCAATCTCAACATAAGAGATTCTATCGACTTCTGTATTCTGGTGCTATCTGTCTGCCTCACCTCCTGAGACACCTCTTGCAACCTCTCAACCCCGCGGCCCAAAGTGGCAATGGAAGGAGCAGCAGGAAAAGATTCAGCAGCGCACTCAATCCCATCTCCGTAAAACAGCAACCCTGAGCACATCGCAACACTACCCCCAAACGTTGCCCACGGTAGGAAACCTATTGGCCGGACCTGGCGACTCCTCATTATTTCATAGAATGCTGTTCTCATGGCCGAGAGGCTGGTTTTCTCGGCTGAGGCTATAATACCATGGGTAACTGCCCTGATCTTCTCAGCAGAAGCAGTTGCTTTCAAGAATGACGTTGTTTTGACTCCAGAAAGAAATTTTGATGGACCTAGAGCTTTCCCCAAAGCTAATGCCTTCTGTGTTTGAGTTAGGAAGATTTTGAGTGAAGCAGGGACGTTGAATGTCATGACCTTCATAAAGGTTGATGCAGGGACAACCTTAGAGAGAGATGAAACTCCCAAAACCGCTGTTGCCCCTGCTCCCACTGCCACCACGGGCTTACCAGTCAACAAAAGCTTTCGGTCTGCTTGATTTGGCATCTCCTCATCGCCTTCCCCCCCTTCACAAAGCTGTCCAATCAAATCCTTAACCTCTGAAGGAACTGGATGGTTCCAGTGTTTCCTAAGACCTGCTAAGCTACTGGAGTCCACTACTGCAACTATGGTCTTGAACTTCTTAGTCTGTGCTTGAAGAGCTTGTGCAAAGAGCACCTGTGATTTTTCCAGAACTGGAAGCTCGGAAAAATCAGTCTTAACCGTGTTGGGATCTCTTATTTTGTTGATTGGCAGTCTACCAGCGTTGTTCAGAGCAATTCTCAGACCCTCGACTGCAATTCGGAAGGTATAAACCTCAGACATGATTTTATTATCCACAGCTTCCCCCTTGTTCACATCATACAGCATCTTTTGAGCACGAGCTAGAGCCCTTCCGATGGATGGGAGATCCACAAATATATCGTGTAGATCAACAAGCAACGGGTAAACGGACTGAGCATATGGTGGAGCCTTGTAATATTCTTGTGGCTTAATCTCTTCCAAGCCCTTTTCGGCAATTGAACTTAATGATGGACTTAACCTTGATATGGACATCTCCATGTACGGTGCTAATAGCTTCACCATTCGTGACTGAACATCATTAGTCAAGAGAATCCTTCTCGAACTCAATGTAACAGCTGAACCGAGAACCTTCTGCGGAACCAAACTACTAATCAATCCTTGAAACTTGTTGACCACATCACTTTCACCTGATGTATCATTATCTCCACCTAAAGCTTTCAAACATGGCGACTCAATCACCAAGAATGAAGAACCAACCTCACGAGCTGCCTTCTTGGCTGTCAAGAGATGTCCGAAAAAACTAATGCCGAAAATCTCTCGCAAAACCAAATTTCCGGCGACGTTCTCATACTTCTCCTTGTTAACCTTATCCGTAAAACATCTTCTGAGAACCTCAAACGATGAAGTGGGAAGTGGATTCTCAACACTGTCAGCTATTTCACCCTCTTCAGTGAGTATCTCGGTCCCATGAGAGAGACCAACCTGGGCAACAACAGCTTCAGGCCTAATCTCCCTAATTAAACACTTGATATCTGAAGCTGATCGCTCAGATAAACTCTGAGCAGAAAGAATGTATATCACAGATTGATTTTCCTGATCCCGAACTGCATAAACAAACTGTTTAGTCCGGTCAGGTATCGGAAGTTTTCGAACTAATTCACGGGACGCTTTAAGGTCATCGAATTTGAGCGCGGAAAAGGGCCAAAGATTTTGCAGGTTCCACAAAAACCCAAGTGCCATCACATCACAACAAGATCGAAATAGCTAATCCGACTACAAAGAAAACCAGAAAAAAATATCGATTTCGCGAAAATCGAACGCCAAAAACACCTCTTTTTGCTCACCCTGATGAACAGAATCCAACAAAATTTCCCGATTCCACAGTCCCAAACCTCCTTTCGTCTTTTCTGCACAACCAAACAATAAAACGAAGCAAAAATAAATTCAAAACCTAAAGTTCCACACTTTATTTCAACTGTTTCAAAATTATTTCTCTCTTTACCAGAATCGAACAGATAAAGAATAAATTGCTTACCCAGACAGACAGGTGTAATTTCGCAGTCTAACGGCTTCTACACTTCCTTCCTTCCTTATTTTCCTATCAACAAAACACAGATCGAAAAGAAAACCCGCCATAAACCCTAAAACCCCCAATACGAGTAATAAAAAAGAAAAAGATCGTAAATCTTTATATAAGAATAATTTGTTCCTTTAGGGCACACCAAAGTTTTCCCAGGAAAAAGGAATCCAGCACAGAAAAAGCTGGAGATTTTGAGATGGGAGAGAAACAATCGGGAAAAAAAGGAGGCAGATTTTCGATTGGGGTTTTATAGGTTGTATCTTTTGGTTTGTTTCTTGATTATTTTCTGCTTGGAAGGAAACCATCGGCCGTTCTGTTGGATTTTTCTTTTTCCATTTTCGGGGGCGTTTCATAAATATCTATGGCTTGTTGTGTTGCACGTACGATAACAAGTTAAAAAGACTGAAATACCCATCTTGGAATAATTTTATTACAAACTATCCGCGGGTGAACATCGGGTAGATTGGGTGGGTTTTTGTGAATTGTCAACCCACCCAATGAATGACATCGGGTGGGTTGATATTTTTTTTACCCACCCAATCAACCCAATATAAAAAATCAACCCACCCAATTAATATCGAGTTGGATTGGATGCATTATATATTTTATTAATAAAATAATAAATGATACTAAACATCTAATAACAAATGAAAAATTTAATAGAAAAAAAGAAATTAAACTCATGACATAGTTTTTAAAATAAATTCTATCATAGATTTTGCACAAATAAAAAAATTCTAATATAATAAAGTTAAATGTAAAATAAATATAAGTTATAAGGATAATCAAAAGATACAAGAATACTAAAGTACTTAGTGGTATTTTTTACAAAATTACCAAAAATTACATTCATATTGAATATTAAGTAATGCATTTTATATATTTAAATAATCTAAACAACACTTAGGGGTGAACATCATTTAGTAAAAAAAAAAAAATTGTAAGTGAATGAATATTAGGTGGGTTGGGTGGGTTTTTGAAATTTTTTCAACCCACCCAATCTTTATTGGGTGGGTTCAAAATTTTTTTTACCCACCCAATCAACTAAATATAGTAAATCAATTCACCCAATTAAATCAGATTGGGTAAATTGAATGGGTTTGTTGAGTAATCGGGTTTTTCGTTCACCCTTAACCAGACCAGGCTTCCAAGAGCCCACTTCAAATTTTTTTTTTTTTGTTTGTTTGTTTTTGGGAAATATTTTCTTTAGAGTTTATTGTACCTAAATTACCCCGTTCTTTTTTTCTTTTTTTTTTTCTGAAATAACTTTAAACTCTTACATAACAAATTTCACTGATTACCACTGACAAATTAGCATAATTGGTCGAATAGTCCCTAAATTCTTGACATTTGAACTCTCTGTGAATCTGTGAGCGTCCTATTTATACATGCCGAAGTTCCATCGTCCCTCACTTAGAACGTTTGCCAATCATTTCCGTTGACGTTTTAATAAACGGATAGGATATCAAGTCAACAAGATGGCTGCTGAGAGTGAATCTAAGGTTTTTTTTTTTCTTTTTCCTTATTCTGGTCTGTTTTGATATTGAAGAAGGAAAAATAAAAATGGAAACGAGTAGAGCTTGACAAGGAAGATGAACAACAAAGGTAAAAGTTGAAAGAGGAAAAAAAAAATGGAGTAGATTAGAAAAATACCATACAAAGTTATTAAATAAAATTTTTTTTTGAATGATTTGATATAATATAAATGATTGGATACCGTTTTAACTTGAAAAACTTGAACAAACAATTTCAATTTAATTTGAAAACTAAGAGCTTGTTTGGCTCAAAACAAAAAAAAACTCTAAAACATCTTTTTTTATATATATTTTTTCATCTTAACATTAAACTATTTACATCTTTAAAATACTATATTAAACTCTAAATTTTAAAAGTCTATAACTTTATACATACAAGTTCAAATAAGATAATTTTATTTAAATTACATAAAATTTCGAAATAAGCAAAATAATATCTATATCAATAATTTTTCTCTAAATAAATTTTTAAAATTTTATATTTTTTCACTCCAAACAGTTTTTTTTCTCCAAACATATTTTTCAATAAAAAAAAAACATATCCAAAACTTGATCCAAACGGATTCTAAGATTATGGAAGCATCTTTTTAACAAATAAAACAATTTGGTTAAAAAAAGTTTTTTTTTTTTAAATTCCAATATGAATCACTCTTTTATATAAAGTAGTGTTAGGGAAGTCTTTTTTCAGAATAATTTTTGACTAATCAATATAATACTTAAATATAATTAACATGATAATTTTTAAGTACTTTTTAATGAGATGGAAATAAAGTTAGGATTCAAGTGTGATCCTTCTCATGCTCATCTACGTACTCGCAATCTCCGCTAGAAGTCCGATATGGTCGAAGAGGCGTCTCTGAGAATATTTTCACGATGAGTTGAGAAAGCAAGGTGTCCTACTTATGGCTCGCTGCTATGGCAAATCTTTTCGGAACCTGTTTCTAATTCTTATTTGAAGAATCTACAGTAGATTAAACCTTGATTTTACACAATATATTTTGAAAACTATTACCCCACAACCATAAAATAGAGAGAGAAACAAGTCAGGAGATACTTTTGTGTATTTACTTATGTATAATTAAACATAATTTACAATCTACCTAGTTCATTCCATCTGCTTAGCAGTACTTTTTTTTTTTTTAAATAAATACACTATTCTAAAATTTTCTGAGACATTTTTTTAAAGTAAATATTAAACAAATTTAACAGAAGTCAATAAAAAGGCTATCAATTAAAAAATATTTCTAAATTCAAGGGTCAATAAGGAAAAAAAAAGATAAAAGATTAAATTATCAAAATCAAAAAGTACAGGAATATCCATAAAAAAAATTAAAAAAAAAATTTTATTCTCACAAACAAAAAGGGCATTTATGCTTTTATTTATTTAATTTTGTTGTAACATCTTTTAGCATGTAAAACAACATGGTTTGCTGAAGAAACAAAAAAACCAGAACAAGTAATGACAAGGGAAGCGATAGTCTCATCTTTGCCCCTCGTCGCTGTCTTCCGGAGAAATGGGTAAATTGACCTGGGCCACAGCCACAGGCACTTCTGGTTCTATAATATGTATATTCGTTTCTTACTGATGCGTAAGAGTGGAGATTCCAAACTGGTAAAGCGGAGAGCTTGACAATATTGAACCAACCCAGAAAGTGGTTCACTATCAGAATAGCAGGATACACAAACCAGAAGAGAGCCTGCGCAATACAAGCGAACACACAAGCGAAACGGCCATGAGAGGAGAGAAGTTGCCGAATCGGAAGTGAATGAGGGCTGCGTTGGGCCAAGGACGAGTGAGGTTGAAAGTTATGGAGGTGAAGGAGAAGAGGAGAAGTAGGAAAAGGTGGAAAGAAAGCTTGGTCCAGGATGTTTGGTTGGGATATTTCAACAGGCTGAAAGCATTCCAATCCCAGGGAAGAGCTTCTGTTAGAGATTTGAGGAGGTTTTATGATGATTGGGATGACGAATCGGAAATCAAAGCCGCCGCTCATTTTGCGAAACTTGGAATTTCCAATAGTAGTATTTGGTAATTTAAGATTATGGTGCCAGACTCAGTATGGTCAAAGAACTATGAAGTTGGTTTCGGAAAGAGAAGTAGGAGGGGTTTTTATAGGGGGTGTAAAAGGGTGAAAGTTCAGACACATATAATAATAAAAATAATAAATTAAAAAAAAAAGGTGACAAAGCAGAAAGGATGCAAACATAATGTGAGGCAATGGACAACAGAAAAAAGAAGAAGAAAAATAGAAGTTGGCTAAAGGAAGCGTGATGCTATGAGGTAAGTAAAATGACAAAACTAGACAGCCACGCAATCTCTACTCATGAATACAATAACTGCAAAAATGTACGAAGTTTTCTTAAGTTGTCTATTTGTACTACTACTGCAACCGGCACTTAATCCAGGTCAAACACCGCAAAAATGTATGAAGTTTTCTCAAGCTGTCTTTTTTAGTCTTTGTATACTACTATGCAAAAACAGCACTTCATGCGCGTCAAACGCCAAGGATAACATTTTTTCGGCGGGGCCATTTGAACCGAAGCTTTCCTTTTCTGGATACAATAATAGCCAATACAATACCTAAAGTCATACTATATGTTGACAATATGTAGACGGCGATCGATACCAGAAAAACTATAAATATACTATAATAAAGATGCTGAATAAGGTTGCTACTGTTTAAAAATACAAGGGTTGTAACATGCGGATCTTTAGGCCGTATCTCTTATTACTCCAACTTCCGTATCAGTAGACTTATATTGTGACGCTGGTTCACGAGTGAAGACACACTTGATTCTTCTTTTTATTTTAAGTAGGAGAAAAAAAGTTCCCAACTCGGCCTCGTGCATTAACCAAACTTTCTATGTAATTATTTACAACTTCAAAAGTGCGTGAGTTCTTTATGAGAAATTATTTAGTATATCACATAAGCACGGTATAACCTTCCATAAACAATTGACATTATTTGTCAATGTCAACTCAATCTTAAATGCCAACTCCATTTTCTTTTCTAGTAATTTTTATTCGATTTAGTTGATTATGGTAGAGTTGATTTTCACATTTCACCTAAATATCAATTGTTTATTGGGCATGTATATTACATAAGTATGATTATGTAATGCACTTAGTTCATTGAATAATTTCTCAGTTTTCACTAAGCGTGATGCAGAGGCTTGATGTCATTTGCTGTTGTGTCTTTGAGAGGGTGGTGTCGTTTTTCTTTTCTTTTCTTTTTTTTTTTTTTTTTTGCCCAACTGGTGTCGTTTTTCTTTAGCATAATAAAACACAGCGTGTTGAGCGAGTAGCCCTCTTTAAGAGTCGTTTATTGCTTTGTAAAACGTTTGTCGTTTGTTTTTTTGCTGCTACTGTGTCGTTTAGGGCTGTGCCTACAGATTAAAACCTTTGGTGAATGTTGTTTATGGCAGATTATGACTGAATATTGAATCCTTGAAGCTGAGCTTCGTTTTCCTCTGGGTTTTGTTTGTACTGTTTTCCGGGTTGGAAATCCGGATTTCCAACCCGTCGACAATAAAGATCTATGTCTCTTTTTGAAAACATTTACTGTAAATAGTATATTTACAAAAATAATTTACAAGAAATTTATCATAAATCTGTTTTAGTAATAAATTACTTAGGGTAAATCTAATACTTACGTAAAATATTTTAAAATATTACATTTATTTTTCTAAGTTTTGGGAAAAAAAAAAAAGTTATTTACCTCTTTCTTACCAAGTAAAATGTCGAACATTTTTCAATTCTTAGTAACAAAACAACAATATTTGAATGAGGTTTGGTTAAGCTCATGTATGCTTATTTTATTGTAAAACAATGCAGTCCTCACTTTATATTCCTTGTATATAGACTCTCTATAAACATATTTATTGTAGTGGTGAGCTAAGATATACAATTTGATAAATTATAATAGAGCGTGCGTACACAAGAATAACCAAATTTGACTTTTATGGAAACTTTTCTACATTTGGAAATATTCTTCCTTTTCTATCTACCCTAAATTTCTTCTCCTTTATAGTGAAGCTGAGCCAAATTATTATGGTAAACGAATTAAAATGTACTGCAAAAAGGTTGGTCTGGCGTAAATTTTCGATTCTGAGCTGAATTGAATTTCAAAAACCATTCGTACTTTCTGCAAGGTTCAAAACCCTAAAAAACTTGATGCTCTTTTTTATTTGTCTCTTTATGTTATGCTAATTTGGTAAGAGGGACGAAAAATAGATAGGAAAGAATAGTAAATTACTTAGGTGAAGGAAATAAAAAAGAATGAGATGGTTTTTCTTCATGTTATTTGGTAGACAAGAAAAAAAAAAAAAGTCAAATCCAATATATATTTACAATTACACCCTTATACAAAATAGAAAATTATAAGGGAATAAGGTCAAAATTGTTTTTTTGCATAATTTTTTTTGTTACTTTTTCCCTCTTATTTTCATTCCATAGTCGGAAGGATAAAATTTTGGTGTAACCCATGAATTTTCAATTTCTTTTCCTTTTCATTTCCACTACGAAATAATCAAGATTCTATTTTCCTATATAAATCTCTCCTCCAACTTCCTTTCTCTCACTTTTTCACTCTACTAAACAAGTACGGATTACTACTTGTAATACTTGTTTTTGAACATTACGGGCTCATTTGGTACAAGATTTCAAGCCCAAAAATTTAAATTAAATTTGAAATAAGTTGAATCATGAATAAACTATGTGTTTAGTGTTTAAATTTAAGCTCAAAAATTTAATTTTACACTAAAAGTGTTTAGATGTAAAAAGTTGGGTTTAAACTTATATTGTGAATTATGTTTTCCTTTATTTTTTGTAGAGGTTGATACTTTTTTTTTTAAATGAGAGAAAATTTATAAATAGTATTTTTAAGTCCAAAATATTATATAAATCATGAACTAAAAAGCTTAAAATAGAATCATGAATCAAACGACAGATTAAGTTCAAACTCAATTTTTTAGGCTCCTATCATATTAATTTTTTTCGATTAAAATAAACTCATTTTAAAACCATTTTGATTTTTAAAAGTTTTTTTAAAATGTGATTCTTAAATACTTATTAAAAAGTCGTAGCTTTTACTCCTAACTAAACATAAGCAAAGGCTTCATCACACGAGCCCTTAAACTCCATGTCATGCATTTGTTTCCTGATGCGTTTGACTTGTCTTTAGTCGTTGTTTAAAAGTTCCGGTTATTACTGCACACATTGTCGTTTTTAGAACTCTTGACCTTTTACCTTGCGGTATCGCTTAAATATTTGCTGTCTTAAAAGTCTTTCATTTTTTGTCAAGTTTGTCATTCTTTGTATTCTTATTTGTTAATTTCAGACATCGATTGTTCACTAGATTGTTGTATTCTTGCATCGACATTTTTTTCTAAGCCGTTGTTATTTTAAAAGTTATTGTCGTTTTTCATTTAATTAGTCGTCATTTTTCATAACTCTGTCGTTTTTTTAAAGTTTACGTTTGCTTTGTAGGCATTATTGTTTGTTTTGAGCTATTGATTGTCATTATATTAACCGATATGCATGGGTGTACTTCTGCCTTGTTCTAATTTCAAAACTTCCTGTCTTTTTCCAACGTGTTCTCGTTTTTACTAAATTTGTCGTTTTTCTTAAGATCATGTTGTTTTTGACATTTTCATGCGCTTGTGCTGATAGGATCCTTGATTCGATCCTGAGAGCCGAGAGGAACTATACAAACTCAGCCGGAGTGGCTTCTGACATCGTGTCTTTATTTCATATTCCAGAGTAAATGGAAAAATTAAGGACAAACACCGAAACTGCAGATATATACATGATTATTCATATTTTAATTTACATGAATGAGTGAGCAGAAAATAATTGCGTCACATAAGAACAAAACAAAGAGAGTAATTAAAACCATATGAACAAACAACATGACGCAGAGCATAGGGAATAATTTTAGAACAAACAACATGCATGAGTGAACACACACACACACACACACTCTCTCTCTCTCTCTCTCTCTCTCTCTCTCTCTCTATCTCTCTCGTGTTGTTGTTCAACCTTTGACCGCTGCGATATCCAGTAAATCGTGAGATCACGAAGCCAGCGACGAGATCCAAGAGGAGCAGATCGTGAAGCCAGCGACAAGTTTAGGGAGGGACTGCGGTGACGGCGTGATGGATCTGCTTTAGGTTTGTTGGTTTTTTGTTGCAGTTCAAGGTCGGATTGCGACGAAGGGCGCCTTGCCCTGTTAACTCCGACGAGGTCTGATGAGACGCGACTGTGATCGCGAGCAGCATCGCCGACCTTCCCAACGCAAGGCTGCTTAGCGATGGCATCGTGCAGACAATCTAAGGTTTGGGTGGTCTGGGAATTTGGGGATTTGGGTTTTTTTTTTTTTTTTTTTCAAATTGATAGTAAAATTTGTAATTTAATAAATTTGGAAAAATATTTTATGTAAAAATCAGTAAATCTGATTTTTTTTAAATGTAAATATGATTATGACAACTAAATAGAATAAATTTACTTTATAAAATATTTAAATTTCTAAGTAAATCTATGTATTTTTTTCATTATATTATTTGATGAATAAATTTGTTTACAGTTAGTAAATACTTGTAATTTTTTAATTCTTGCTTTTCTTGTACACGTAAATATATGTATTTAAACGTAAATAAAATATATTTTTCAAGATAAATATTTCATTTTTAATATAATATTTGTTCGTAAATACAATATTTTTATGTAAATATTCAATAATAATGCTAGGATGTCCTAGTAAATATCCAATTAGCTAGGTAAATTGCGTATTCTCAGTAAATTTATATAATCTCATGAATTTATACATTTTTGCTTCACATATAAGTTTCAGTATTTACTACATTAAAAAAAAAAAAAAAGATTAAGGCTTCATTTGGTAAACGTATTGCGATAGCATTGCATTTGAACATAGCGCGTATTTGGATAAAAAGTATTTAAATTGTATTTAAATAATGAATATATGATGTGATGGGTAAAAATAAAGAGAAAAAAAAAAGAGAGAGAAAAAGAGTAGGTAATATGATTAATAAAAGAATAAAAATATAAAATAATAAATAATGATTATATTAGATTTAAAATGTGATATGATTGACATTTGAATGCAATACTTTTATATTTGGATAAAAATTATATTGTATTTAAATGTAATATAGGAAACAAACGAAGGTTAATTATTTATAAGTAAATAAGAAATGTTAGTAAATCGAATATTACCAAAAAGGTTTTTAAAAAAATGAATTTACAAAACATTATTTTTATTTACTATATATTATCTTTTTTAAATATATACAAACAAAATCTATATTTATCATACCACATGTTATCTATACTTACATACGTAAATAAGAGCAAATCTTTGTATTTACTTATTTTTAGTAATTATTGTTGTTTGTTTATATTTACTAAGTAAATATTTAATTTACTAGGAAAATATGGATATTTATTAGTAAATTGGATATTTACTAATTATATTGTTGTCCATAAATTGTTAAATAAATTTAGTATTTACTAGTAAATATTGATATTTACTAGCATATTCAGCAATATGATATTTTTATTACTAGATTTATCTTGCAATATTTGCACTCTAAATACTAGATTTACTAGAGAAATACATTTATTTACTAAATAAATTGTGTTTGGGAAATACATGTATTTTCTTGGAAAATCTATAACGTAGGAGAGAAACAACGCGATTCTTACGGGACATTTGGCAACAATATTTCATTTTAACTTCATTCAAATACAATATAATTTTACACCAAACACAAATTTTACAATAGTGCTACGAAAACAATTACTATTCAAAACAATTTTAAAACAATTACATCAACTTTTCAACTTTACTATTTATCTCTACTTTTACCAATCACATCAACTTTTCAACTCTAAAATACTTTTCATCCAAACACACATTTCATTCAAATACAAAACAAATACTTTTCAACCAAATACAACATTTAAAAAACAAATTTCATTCAAATACAATCAAAATACAATGCGTTTACCAAACGCCCCCTTAGAATCCTTCACAATGGTAACAGCGAGGGTAATCGAAACAGTGATCTTCCTCACGATTGTGATGGCTATTGAAGGGAAGATCAAACATGGTAGAGAGATGGGAAGAGAGAGACTCAAGGGTACATTTGGTTTTTTTTATCTTGTAAGTTGTCTTACTTATGCTATTGTGTACCAAGAGTTTAATTTCTGCTACTATTTTAAAATATTATATTATATTATGCTATTTTAATTAATCTCCCATATTTGAGTACATGGTATACTTTCCAAATTAGAACAAAAAAAAGTATAAAAATGTAAATAATCCAAATTGTATGAGGCGTTTGGTAAACATATTACGTTCGTATTGTGTTTAAATGTAATACATTGAATATATTTTGTATTTGGACGAAAAATATTTGTTTTGCATTTGAATACAATATGTGTTTAGATGAACAGTATTTGAATTATATTTTAAAATTGAAAATTTGATGTAATTGATAAAAATAAATAGAAAAAGTGAGATGAAGAGAGAATATAATGTGAATGGGAAAAAATTTATTTTCAGAATATTTTAAAATAGTAAATGTATTTGAGGCACTATTAAAAAAAATTGTATTTGAACGTAAAATTTTTATATTTAAATGAAAATTACATTACGTTTAAATGTAACATAAACGTAAAACTATAAACAAATACCTAATATTTTTTCTTTTAAAGATATTTTGGACTTTTTCAAGTTAAAATTGTGTGTTGAGTGATAAAAGATATATATTAAATTAATCCGAATAGAAATATAAACTTAAAAGTAAACTTTTTGAATAAATATAAAATGCATAATATAAAAGCGTAAATAATAATGATATATACTTAAGAACATAAGAGTTCAATTGGAAAACTAAAAAAAAAAAAAAAAAAAAAAGAACAAAAGAAGCAATTGCGACAGAAACGAAGTAGTATTTAAGAGAGTATCCAAAAAAAATAAACAATGTGTAAGAACAAAAGAAGCAATAACGACAGAAAGGAAGTACAATTTAAGAGAGTATTCGGAAAAAAAAAAAAAAAAAGTGTACGTCAGAGAGAGAGAGCACAAAATATGCTGCCGCGGTGAAGAAAGATGAGAGGAGATGTAAAGCAAGAAAATGAGAGAATAACTAAAAACCATGAACACAAATTGTGCAACGAACTACATTTATAAACTCTTCTTTTTAAATGATAGATTATAGTGTAGAATTTACATTAAAAAAAGCTTTTAATAAAATTTCCTAAAAAGAAACTTATAATAAAATTAAGTCTGCATTTGGTTTTATATTTTAATATAATTCTTTTTTTTATCAACTTATTTATTATTTATAATTCTAATTACAATTTTATAATTCAAATTTTAAAAACTTATAATTTTATAAATATAAATTCAAATATAATATTTTTAGAAAAAATTATATAAAATTTTTAAACAAATAAAACAAATTTTATATTGATATTTTTTTAAATATATTTTAAATTTTTATACTTTTTAATTTTAATCATTCAAATTCATGCATTAAATGTAAATGATTCAACTTAAATCTAATTTAAAAAACTTAATTCAAACTTTTATATCAAACACATACTAACTATAATAAATAAATAAAAAAAGAAAAAGGTGAGAACGCATATTAACTAGGTCTGTTAACTCTCGGATGAAGTGTCTTTCCACTATGTTTCACCTTCACGGTTACCTTCTTCAGCCTTCAGATGATCTCTTGGACTCGATTCATCCTACGGCTGGCGTTCAAAAGGTAAACATCAAACAAATACCATCAGTTTTTTTTTTTTTTTTTTTTACCGCTGGTTTCTTTAATGAACACTCCTAATGCTGGTTTTTCAGCTTGTGAGGAAAAATAAGAAAGAAAAAAGGGAAAAGAAGAGAGACAGAGAGATGTAATCCCAAAAGCCCAAGGAAGCATTTGATAAACGTATTATATTTTAATTACGTTTAAATATAATTTTTTTTAAGTATTATATTTGATTAAAAAATATTTATTTTGTATTTGAATAAAATATGTATTTGAATGAAAAATATTTCACAGTTGAAAAGTTAATGTAATTAATAAAAATAAAAATAAATATTTAAAATTAAAAAATTTTAAATAATAATTATTTTTATAATACTATTAAAAATAATTATATTTAAATATAAAATTTTATATTTGATATAAAATTAATTTTTATAATATAAAATATATATATATATTTGCCAAACGTATTCTGACATCCTATGACCGCAAAATCCTCTTACATACCGAACCGTCGAATGTTCTCTGGAGACTTTTTTATCCAACAACGGGCGTTCAAATGGTAAAACATCAAACAAATGTCATCATTGGTTTTTTTCTTTTTTCTTTTTTATTCCTGGTCTCCTTAATGAACACTCCTAACGCTGGTTTTTCCAGCTTGCGAGGGAAAAAAAAAGGGGAAAGAAAAGCGCGAATTTATTTTTACAATTTTATTTATTTATTTTTTATTTGTAATATTTTTTAATTATTTAATTAAAAATAAAATTAATTAATTTTAATATTTAATAATACTATTTTTATAAAAATAATATTTTTTTATTATTTTACTATTTATTTGTATATTTATGAAAATCCACATCACTCCTTCTTTCTTGGTCCTCACACCTGACACTTGCACATAAAACACCTCTCTTCCTCTTCTCTCCTCATCACCAAATCGGTCCTCCCATCCTTTTGTTATGTTTTGTTTTTGTTTTTTTTTTTTCCAGAAAAGTAGTAGTCTCAGACAGTTTTATAGTAATGCCGTAATGGATATTAGGGTTTCCGCTAATGGTGTGTTGTATGTTAAATAGTCATTCTAAGTTTTAACACTCTGTTTTGTAGGAAAGCGAGAAAATTTATAAAAATGGAAAATCAAAATGATGGAAAAGAAATTATTTTTTTATAAAGTTGTTTAGTAAATAAAAAATACAGAAAATAATAGATTTGAAAACTTACTGAGTCATACATTTATTTTTATTATTTTAAGGTTATTTACATATTTATATTTTGTATTTTATCTTTATTTAAAAAATATATCTATATTTTAAAATTTAACATTTATATATATTTTTTTTCAGTCAACATTTAATTTTGACTATTAAAATAACTAAAATATTTTTGAAAATTATAAAAAAATTACAAAAAAAAAAAAAACCAGTTTACTCTTCAAGAGTTTGATTGAGAAAATATAAGGAAAAGACGAAATTTTTTAGTCATCTCAAATTCAACGGGAAATGGTGAGCAATCAACACCATTTATTATAAAACAAAATGGATGAAGACAGAAAATTAAAAAAAAAAAACCCAGTTTAATCCCCAACAATTTGATTGAAAAAATAAAAGGAAAAGACGCAATATTTAAGGTTTTGTTCATGTCAAATTCGATGGGGGTGGTGGGCAGTCAACACCATTTATGATAAAACAAAATGGATAAGGAGAGAAGTTTAAATAAATAAATAAGGTTTCATTCAAACCTGCTGAGCTCGATGGCGAAAGAAGAAGAAAGAAGAGAGGGAGTTTCCTCAACGCGGGTTGGAGGCGATTCCTGAGCTGGGCGGATAAGCGAGAGAGGGAGGGAATGGCCTTGAATGAAACCAATCCCTCCTTTAAGGGACTCTTCCCAAAATAAAAATAGAAATTTTTTATTTGATTCTTTTTAATTTTCAAGAGTGTTTTAGTTATATCAAGAAAAGGTGTATATTTACTTATTTAATAAAATTTAAAGATGGATAAATGTAAAATTCTAATATATACGATATACTTTTTAAAGAAAGATAAAATATAATGTATAAATATGTAAATAACTTATTATTTTAGTTTTAAAATAAAGATAAAAAGGTAATTTTGGCTATCTTTGAATGGATTTATGTTTTCCATGTATGTTTGGAAGGATTAAATATAGTGAACCATACTACAAATTTTTTTTTCTTCCTTTTCCCTTCTTTCTAATCAACCAACTCTTAAAAAAAAAAAAAAAAAAAAAAAGACTCTATGATTTTCCATTCATTTTCCTCTCATCCCACTTCCATCCTTTTTATTTTCCATCTTACCAAATATAGCATAAAAGCTGGTGATGTAATTTATTTTTGGTTTTGTGAAAATAACTTATTAGCTATATTTTTGTTGGTGTTCTCCCTCTGTCTCCTTTGATAAACCAAATCTCTAGCTCTTTTGGTTTAAGCTTTGGAGAATTTATCAAGCAAATAAAAAATTTACTGATAAATGATATATTTACAAGATGACAAAACATAAATCAATCATTTATCTAATAAATTTGATGTAAATAATGTATTTACAATATATAAATCAACCATTTACCTAAAAAATATAACGTAAATGAAATATGTACATGGTAAATCTGTTATTTACTATAAATATATTAAAAGCATACTATTTACTTTAATTATTTAATAAAAACTGTAATAATTTACTATAATTTCTCCCTTTTAGGGGTTCTTTGAGAAATGCTCAAAAAAAAAGCACATATCTAAAATATTGGTCGGCCTGTAATAATTTCAAGATTTTTATCCTCTTACAATGTAAAATAAAAAATAATTTCAAGGTAAGAATCTAGAACATGTACACTAAATAATGGGAATACCATTTTCCCATTAGTGTGCTTGATAAGATATTTTAATTATTAGAGTTAAAAAATACAAAAACCTGAAATATGTGGAAAAAATATGAATATCAAGCTTATTTCATTTGTCTTGAAATATATGTAATTTAAAAATTATAGCACATTTAAATTTATATATGTAAAATTATGAAATTTTAAAATTTAAATTATAAAATTATAATAAAAATTATGAATATTGAAATTAAAATTGACCCAAAAAAAGTGATTTGAATTGTGTTAAATCAATGCACCAAACACCCAAATTAATGAGGGCACTTTAGGTATTAAAAAAAAAAGTTTGCCCAAAGGTTGACCAAATGGAAACGATAGATTGACTATGGTTTTACAACTTGGTACAAAGTTTTATCATGACCAATCTACCGTCATCATTTTAAAGGAGTGAACATCACACGTGTTTATAGATTTTTAAGAATTTTCTTTCTACTCAACCAAGTTACTTAAGAAGCTTGAATAGGTGAATTCAAATTCAATCTATTTATTTAACTCAAAATTTAAAATCAATCCACCTAATTAAAAATTTAGATAGTTTAGTTAAGCTGATCGGATTAAATATTATCAAGAAATAAAAAATAAAAAATAAACATAGTTAATCATTTAATCTGAAATATGAAAAATATGAAAATAAAACTAACTTTCAGCATAATATTAGTATTATAAAACTCTAAAATTATCTCATAAGTTATAAATTGATATAAAAATAAAACATATGTAAAATAGGTTTAAATATAAAAGTTGTACACCAACAAATAAATAATAATAAAATTTCATATAATATAAAATTTAATAGGTTGTCAAGTATTTAATGTAAAATATAAGATAAATACTGTATATTATGAGATATGAAAAATATTTGTTTGTACATAAAAATAGAATGGGTGGATTTGGATTAAATTGAGTTAAGAAAAATTTAACTCAAACTCATTCAATTAATAGTTGGATTGGTGGGTTGGGTAGATCTTTTTATTGGATTGATCAGATTTAAATTATAATGTCATGTCGTAAAATTTTTAATTTAAATTTCGTACGTGAGTGTAAAAATTCAAGTATTTATGTGCTAATTAATTTTTATTTTTCAATGTTCAATGTTCAATTTAAAATTTTTAATATATTTAAAATTAATTTAAAAACATTTTAAACATTTTTTACAAACTTTGAAAATTTAACATATTTTCTTCAAACTTTTACAAAATGATATTTTTACCTAAAATAATAATAAAATAAAATAAATATAAAAATAAAATATTACCACTTACACCCACTCACACCAATGAATGCATATATTTAATTACCATAATATTATTAGAAATAAATAAAATATTAAATATAATTCTATCTTCTTCCACTCTTTCTCTTTTACATCTTCCCCGCCATCTCTCTCCACCCCTTTCATCTCTCTCTTTTTCAACTCTCTCTCTCTGACCTCTCTCTCACCTTTTTAATAAATTTTTCTCAATCCCATTCTCTCTCTTCTCTTCGTCTCTATTGCCGCCTCTAAGTCACTTTCCCTCTCCCGTCTCCGTCTCCGATCTCTCTCTCTCGCTCACCCTCTCTTTTCTTCTCTTCCCCTTCCTTTTTCCGACGACCGATTGACCCTCACCCAAACTCTCTCTTTCTCCGTTCTCTCTTGCTCTTACTCTCTCTTTCCTCCCTCCTTCTCTCTCTCTCTCTCTCTCTCTCTCTCTCCCTCCCTCCCCAGACGTCACGAACCCAGCCAAGCCACTTGCCAGACCACGCAACCCAATCATCGCTCTTCGTGCTAGCCGGCCATCTCTTCTAGCTGGAAGCCGTGGCCGTGAGCCACCAGCCTCGAGCCAACCCGAGCTCACCGTCGTTCTCCCTGAGCTGGCCATCACCGATTCTCAACCCAAGCTGAGTACCCAACCTCTCGTGCCACTTAAATCCACCTTGCCGTGGCTCGATCTCTCCTTCCCGAGCTTACCCAACCCGCCGCTGCCGAGTCGCCGCCGCCGGAAGCCGGCCGAGAGCCATCGGCTGAGTCCCCTCAAACGTGTATATATATATATATGTGTCTGTTTCTGTGCATATGTAGTAATAATAATAATAATAATAATAATATATAAATATGTATATTTGAGAATTTGAAGAAAAATAATTATTTTAAAATTTGATATTTGAATTATTTGGGGAATTGAAAATATTTTTGAACGTATATATATATATATGTACAAGTGTATGTGCATATGTAGTAATAATAATAATAATAATACATAAATATGTATATTTGAGAATTTGAAGAAAAATAATTATTTTAAAATTTGATATTTGAACTATTTTGGGAATTGAAAATATTTTTCTGGAGGTTTGAAAACATTTTTAGAGTTTTGAGTAGTCGGTATTTTGAGCCAGATTACGTTGAAATTTTTAAAAAATTTCTAAGTGCTAAAAATAAAATATCTTTTTTAAAATTTAAAATAAACAACATATTAATTAATTAAATTTACTGTAATCAAAGTTATGTAATTTTTGGACAGATAATTTGTGATTATGTTTTAAGTACTCTTCAATCTGAAATCGGTAAAAAGGATTTGTGTCGGAATCGAACTAGAGGTTATTAGTAGATTAAACTACCAAAGAGGTAGTATATCAGATTCCTTCTTTGACGTCTGTTTTGTTTTTTAATAATTTACCCAAAATATTGATTTAAATAAAATGAATTTATAAAATTTTATAAATTCTATAATTTTGAAAAATATTGTGATTTCAGAAAATAAAGGAAAAACAATCTATAAATGGACATTTAATAAAATAAAACAGTATATATTTTAACGTGACGCAAACTTTTAAAACAATTTAGAAAATGAAATTTGGTTGTTAAAAAATATATCGGGAGCCAGCATATACATGTAAATAGTACATATCTCGATCAAAGATCAATCATCGTATTTTGACATGGTGAGAGGGCATATAAGATTGAATTTGACACAAATTGCATTACCATGATTACACATTTAAATTTCTATACCATATTAATCTATTATTATTACATTAGTTAAAATAAAATATTTAAAAATGTTTTTACAAATATTCTACTAGGCTTTTTACTTATGTTTTAAAACTAGTAACCCTAATAGTGAAAGGTGATTATAAGTTACGAGTGTCATGAAATCATAGCTTGGAGACTAAGCACTAAAAGATAGAGTTTTGTTTCCTTTTCTTTTGGAATCACGTATGTAATTAAACTTTTAAATCTTCTGATACTGTAAATTTTAAATTTTGTTTTGGTGTTGTAATTTATTTTATTTTATTTAAGTATGTATTTGTGGGACATATACACCCTACCATGTCGCATTGGAGTGAGATTTTAATGCAAATGATAATATTTATGTCACGTTCCAAAATCCAAGATAGTGATGTGAAAGGATGTTTAGATAAATAAAGGAAATATCTTATTTCTAGGTCTATTGATTTTATTTTCAAAATCTTTTACTGTCTTTTTTTTTTTTTCCAATTTATGTTTAAGTAATTAATTAAATATTATTACTTGTATTTAAAATCTTACTTCGATGTTACGCGGTAGGATACCCATATCCTACAGATGTATATTTGAATAAAATAAAATAAGTGAGAACATAAAAATAAAACTTAAAATTTACAGTCTCAGAATATTTAATTACATACATGTTTCTAAAGCAAAGGAAATAATACTTCTGCTATTAGTCCTTAGTCGTCAAGTGGTAATTCGACGACATCCGTATCTTCTAATCACCTTTTTCTTCTGGGGGTTTACCAGTTTTAAAATACGCGCGAAAAACCCATTAGGATATTTGTAAATCACTTCCAAACATTTTACTTTAACTATAATAATAATAATAATAAAATAATACAGTATAGAATCTTAAACGTGCAATCGTGATTATACAATTTGTGTCCTTAGATACTTTTAGAATCGTGTATGGTCTTATAAGCCCCTTCACCATCTTAAAGTATAATGAGTGATCTTCGATCAAGATGTATACTATTCACACGTGTGTGCTAGCTCCCGATATATTCTTTTAAACATCAAATTCCTTTTTCAAATTCCTTTTAAAAATATGTATCATATAATAAAATATATCATTTATTTTATCAAAAATCTGTATTCAAATTATTTATCTTTTAATTTTTGAAATCGTGATTTTTTTAAAATCACATAATTTATAAAACTTTATAAATTTATTTTCTTAAAATCAATCTTTTTGGTCAAATCGCTAAAAAAAAACTGACTACAAAAAAGAAGTAAGATATTTTATCTTTCAGTAATTATCTACTGATAACTTCTCATACGTATTCTAAAACAATCCTCTTCTCTGATTACATGTCAAAAAGTATCTAAAACATAATCACAGATAATTAATTATCTGTTCCAAAAAGTCTCATCATTTTGATTATTAAAAAAATTTAATTAATTAATATGTTGTTTTTGTAATTTTTAAAAATAATATTTTTATTTTTAACATTTGTAAATCTTTTAAAAAAATTTCCGTATAGCCTGTCTTGAAATTTGATTTTTACAAAACTCTAAGGGCTCGTTTAGGGGTGTTCTCCAGATCTCAAAAATCAACTTTTTTTCAAAATTTCACCACTTTTACTATTTATATCTTCAAAACGCTACAGTAAACTCCAAACTTTAAGGAGGAGTTTGGGGGAAGAGGCTGGAGACATTATTTTTGGGTTGGAAAAAAGCTGTTTAAGAAAATGTGTTTGGGAGAAAAAACTGTTTAAGGTGAAAAAATAAAAAATTTTAAAAATTTTTTTAGAAAAAAAATATCAATATAGATATTGTTTCGTTCCTCTCGAAATTCTATGTAATTAAAAAAAAATATATCTCATTTGGACTTGTATACATAAAGTTATGAATTTTTAAAATTTGGAGTTTACTGTAGCGTTCTGAAGATATAAATAGTGAAAAGTGGTGAAGTTTTGGAAAAAAGTTGATTTTTAGGGGCTTGAAAACAACCCCAAACGAGCCCTAAGAGTTCATAACTTTGTGTATGTAAGTCCAAATGAGATAATTTTTTTTAAATTGCATAGAATTTTGAGAGAAACGAAACAATATCTATATTGATATTTTTTTTTTAAATTTTTTTAAATTTTTTATTTTTTCACCTCAAACAATTTTTTCTTCTAAACACATTTTTCAAAACAACTTTTTTTCAAACCAAAAATAATGTCTCTAACCTCCTCCCTCAAACTCTCTCTAAAAATGATTTAGACCAGGATAAACATTTTCAATTACCAAAATAATTTAAATATAATATTTTTTTAAAATTCAAATTCCAGATTAATTCAAATTTACATTTTAAAAAAAGTTAATTTACTTTTATTATTATTATTATTATTATTATTATTTTCTTTATATATATATGTATGTATGTACACACAGACACATATATGTATATATACGCTTGAGGAGGAACTCGGTCGGCGGCTCACGGCCATGCCCTCCTGTGGCGGCGATTCGGCACAACGGCTGGGCAGCGAGGAGCGCGGGCTTGGGTTGGGTTCGGCTTAGGTGGGGACTCAGCTGGCTGGTGACTGTGCGAGGCGACGGGCTGGTGGCGCGGCGTCGCGAGGATGGGCAAGGCAGCACAGGCTGGCTGGGTCCGGGTAGGCGTGGAGGTGGCTGGGAGGTTGGGTGGAGGCTGGTGGCAGCGTGGCTGGCTCGGGTTTGGGGGGGATGGGAAGGAAACAGCTCGGCTTTGGCGAGCTTGGGCTGGCGGCGCAACTGGCGAGGCGGCGTGAGGGGCTATAAGTGGCCGGCTTGGGTCCGGTGCTAGCTTGGGCGGACAGACAATGGAGGAGGCGCCTGGGCTAGACGGTGGCGGGCGTGGGCTTCAGGCTGCCGTGGGTGGAAGGCGAGACTGAGAAGATCTAGAGAAAGAGAGAAGGGAGAGAGTGGAAGAGAGAGAAAGTGAGAGAGTGAGAATTAGAGAGACAGTGTGTGAGAGGTGGGAGATGGAAAAGGTGAGAGATGAGGGAGAGCTTGGGATTGAGAGAAAGAGAGGGAATGAGTTTGTATTTGAGAGAAAAACGGAGAGAGAGAAACGTTGAGGATAAGAAAGAAATTGAGAAAGAGAGGGAGTGAGATAGAGAGAGAAAGAGGTGGTCTTTGAGAGAGAGAGAGAGAGAGAGAGGGTGATATAATAAGAGGGTGAGAGAGAGAATTTGAGAAGGTAGAAAAGAAGAGAGAGAGAGACCATGAGAGAGACTTGGAAAGGAGGAGAAAAAAGAGCGAGTTTGGAGAGCTAGAGAGAAAATGAAGAAAAAATAATAAGTAGAAAAATAAAAAAAATCATTTAATAAAAGTGGGTTAGTGAAATTATAAAATTTTTAAAAGTTATCAAAATATTTTTAAATAAATATTTAACATATTAAAAATTTTAAATTAAATTCTTAAAAATAAAAAATAATTAGCATATTAATAATTAAATTTTTTATATTTATATGTAAAATTTTAAATTAATTTATAATATGATAGTTTACTTAAAATTATTTAAGCATAATTTGAAAGGACAATTAAAAAGACAATAAATGGTATAAAAGTAAAACTAGCGTATCTAAGAATTTTCTTGATATATTCGAACAATCCCTTCGTATCACTATTTAAAATTTTGAGATGTAATATATAAGGGATTAAATTAGGTAAATTCATTGGATTTTTTATCTACCCTTATTATTTTATGTCGAGACAGCTAGTGGGAAAATTCCTTTAACAACTACCTTAAATAAAAGATAAAATATATTTTAATATCCAAAATGGCTCCGTGATTTAAAAACCGGGCAAAGCCAAGGTGCATAAACAGGAGAAAAGAAAGTTATGGCGCTGTTTGTTATTGGTTTGAAAGTATTTTAGAAACAATTCTCACGGTTTTTCAACGGGGTCTTTTGAAAATGATTATAAAACATCGTTTGTTTCACACAAATTAGGAATAAAATTATTTTTATTTTGTTAGTTTCATATTTTGTTGAGGAATGAGAACATAATAGTTTATGTTTGGCATTGTTTTGAAAACGTTTAAGAAAGAAATTTCTCAATTTTCAATAAATGTGTTTTGAAAATAATTTTAAAATAACGTTTATTTTGCATTAAATTAGAAATAAAAACTAAAACAAAAAAGCATTTTCATTTTTTTGATAAGGAATGCAAAAATGAAAGAAAGTTATTTATTTATTTCTATTTTTATATTTTTTAAACTCAGGTGATATTTGGTATTATTTTTGAAATGTTTTTTGTTTTAAAAAAAATAATAATAAGAATGTTTTGAAAACTGTGCTAAAATCATTTTTGAAATTATGTTTAATTATGTTTTTTGAGTATATATTCTGATAAACAAAAAAATAAAATTTTATTTGATTATATTTTTGAAAACACATTTCATAAGTGAATATATTGTGAAAATATATTTATGTTTAGTTGAAAATATAACAAAAATAAATTATTTATCATAATTAAAAAAAAAAACCTCTTGGTGGCGAGTTTTGCAATGAGGAGTAAGGTTGGAAGACATTGATGGTCTAAACCCTAAGTGGCAGCAATAACAGCGATCTAAAGTGAGGTAGCGGCATCATTGTTTTGGAACATATATGATTGCGGCAACAGCCCCAAAGACATGAAATCCTAGCGCTGGCGATGACCCTTTAAACACACGACCTGATGGTCTTTGTCATCAATGGAGATAGAGGTCGTCGTAGTGGGTTTCTTAGGTATCGTCTTTATGAGATTTGGGTCACGAGTCCGTAGTCGTTGTCGTCACCAGTCTGTGATCGTCGTCCTTTTGCCATAAATGGGGCTGTTGTGATGGTTGTTTTTTCGAGATTCAGGTTGTGAGTTAATGATTGTCGTCGCAAAAGGGCCATTACCATTATTGCCAATCCATGGTCGTCACCCTTTGCCAAAGATAGAGGCCATCGTTGGACATGGTCATCGTCACTAACATTACATAGGCACACAGAGAGAGAGAAAGAGAATGATTGTCGTTGCGAAATGGCCATTATCATTATTGCCAATCCATGATCGTCACTCTTTGCCAAAGATGGAGGCCATCATTGGACATGGTCATCGTCACTAACACTACATAGGCACAGAGAGAGAGAGAGAGAGAGAGAGAGAGAGAGGGAGAGGGAGAAAATAAAAACAAAAAAAGGAAAACAATTTTTAATGAAAACAAATTTTTTTTGTTTTTAAAAAACCAAAAAAAATAACATAGTTGAAAATGATATTTTCGAAATAATTTTAAAAACGTTAAATAAACAAATACTATCTTAAAACCGTTTTTATTTTTTATATTTTTAAAAATAGAAAATTATTGTGACGCCTTAAATTTTATTTAAGGGTCAATATATAATTTAAATAAAATTAGTGTGCCAAAAAAAATTAATTTAAAAATCTTTTGGAAACCCTAGGTTGGTTTCCTAGTCAAATTCCGCTCAAAAAGTCAACAATTTGAACTTCAAAAAGAAACCCTAAAACATTCGGCCATCACTTGGGATTTTAAATTAAAATTTAAATTCCACAAATCCAAGAAGGATTCAAATTCAAATTTCATTCCTTAGATATAAAGAAGAAATTCGGCCATAAAGTGTAGGAAATAAAGGAGATTTTATTTGAATTAAAAGCTAGGTTAAAACTCAATTAAAATTCAAATTATTTTGCCTTAAAAACTAAGGGATAATTTTCGGCCACTTAAGGGGAAATAAGAGAGAAAACCCTAGCCTCAAAACAGCACAAAAAACTTTCCCTTTTGCCCCTTAAAATTTTCAGCCAAACAAGGAAGAGAAAGGGAAAGAAAAACCTAGTATAAAAACCCCCTTTTAACTCTAATTCACCCCTCCTTTCACCCTCAAAATTTCGGCCAGCTTTCCTCTCTCCCCTCTTTGAATTTTCTCTCCCAAAACACACCCAAAACAGCAAACAAAACCTACCAAAAGGTAGCTCAAAGATTCAACAACTTTTGAGACAAAAACAAGGTGAGAAATCAAACTTTTTCCTTCCTTCTCCTTTTGATTTTAAATCCGAAATTTATATGGTTTTCTCCACTATTTCCATACTGTTTTGAAGACTCCAATACTCACACAAATTCAGCCAAAAGGGAGACCAAGCATCAAAAATAGGGTAGCACAAACAAGGTGTGATTTTTCTCTCAAACTCTAAAATTTTACCTCATTGATCCCCTTTTCAAAAACCCTATTATCATATGTGTAAGATTTTATGATTTTGTTAATTTGATTCTGGGGTTGTGTTAATGACATATAAATAAGGTTTTCCACAAAATTTCGTGATCATTGGATGAAAATTGAATTGGTTTGAGGCTAATCGAAATTTGGACACAGAAAAACGGAAATCTGGAAAATTACCATATGAACAGTAAATTTGTGTCAATCATAACTTGAGTTTTAAAAACGATTTTTGAGTGATTCTTGAGCCTAAAATTAAATTCAAGATGTCCCCTAAATGCCTGAAAAATTTCAGAATCAAACTCATCCGTTTACCTAGTCAAAATATTTTTCTAAGGTAGGCGGATAGAACTGCCAGGTTTTGAACCGAAACTGAAACCCAGATTTTTACGCCTGAAAACAACCCTCGGTTTTTGGCCTAGTTGAATGATCAAATGATGTCCAAAAATTATAAAAATTATATGGAATTAAAGCTACGGATGTCTAGTTTAACATATTAAAAATTTAGAATTTTTGGGATGAAAAATAAATTAATATGGATTTTACATTCAGCCTAGGTCAATCTGCCCATGCCCAGTAATATCTTAACTTAGAGTTTTTCATAAATTTTAAATCCCAAATGTTTATTAAACGTTTTAAAATCTTTTGTGGCACACTAAAATGATTGGATGATTATGTCTAGACCTAGACTGATCATATGTTGTGATTATAGGATTTATTTGACGTTCTTGCTGGATTTGTGGATCACCTTATCGTAACGCTTGTGCGATAATCGAGGTAGGACGTTCAAGCCTTTTTTGGGAGGAGTCAAGTGTTTTAAATTCCCCTGTTTTATCGATGGCATGCTGTTTTCAGTTTATGAAATTATTATATTGTTTTTTTTTTATGAAATAAACGCATGGAACGTATTTGGTAATTAAATGTGTATTTTAAAACGTGTTTTGATTTATGGTATAATATAACTTGGTAAATACCATCTTTTGAATAATCCGGTGAACATAATTGAGCTCTAGTTCACGATCATTGTAAATGATGCGTGCGTCCCAGAGTTGACGCCATGGGGGAAGGTCCCTAAACCTGCGCAGGGCCGTTCGGCCTATTTAGACCGTAACGAGATGATCTAGGATAATTCAAAATTCGAGGCACATATATTATAGCTACGACAAGTCCTCACTCATAATATGATAGTTTGTTTTAATGATTTATTATTTTAATATTGGGGCACGTATATTGCAGCTACGCTAAGTCCTCAGCAGAATAAAACTTGCATTAAAAAAAATGTTTTTCACGAAATTATTGATTATTATTATTTGATTATTATGCCATGTATTTTTTTCTAAATTGTTGATTATTTTTGGAAACGGATATTATGCCATATTTTTAAATGTTATCTGTTAACTCACCTTTGTTTCTGTCCTACTGAGCCAGCGCTCACGTCCCTTTTTCTTTGTGATTTCGAAATGACTACTTCCAGATGCGGGAGGTAGCAGTTCCGAAAATCGTTGAGCTATCCGTTTCTACCGAGGATGATGCTATCCGTTTTCTCTATCTTCTTCTTTCTGTTTCTCGTTCTGATGTAATGAGACATTAAGTTTGGACTTTATTTCACGTTATGTAAATTCTATGCTTGGGAATATTTATTGTTGGTAATTTCTTTTGAAAACCGATTTTGTGTTTGATTTCCGCATTAAAAGGTATTTACTTTCTACTTTATTTTGTTTTGTGGTTATGATGCTACTTTATAATTAGGCTTAGCTAAATTATAATGTTGACCCGTTGTTTTTGTAATAAATGTTTTCCTTAAATCTCGGGTTGATATTATGATTTGACTGCCGTGTCACGTGTCTACATTTTGGGCCGTGACAATTATTCTAAAAATTAAAACCAAATGCCCCCTTAAACATCCAATAAATATTTAGATAAATTGCTCATTAAGTCCAAGAACTATCAAGTCAATACAGTTTTTTACCCTGATATTTTTCCCAAAGATAGAATGCTCCTAAATTATTAAAATATTACTACAATAGTACGTTCAGTTAATTTTTAGACAAAAACCGTTAGTAATTTGATCAAAAAGTATGCTAACTAACTACTTCTGTAAAAAAAAATTAACAAAAAAGAACTAATATATTAATATATTTAATAGTTTAATGTCAACTCCAGCTATAAAAAAAAAAAAAAAAGGATGGGAAATAAAGTTTGCAAACTTAAAAATTTAGGACCTAATAATTTACCCTAATATTTTCAAGAATATATCTAAACACAATTTAATTTTTCTTATACTCAAACCAATTTTTTTAAAAATATAATCAAACAAAATTTTAAAAGGTAATCCAAAATCATTCCTAGAACATTCCATTTTTATTTTATATGCAAAACAAAATCATTCTCAAAACTCTTTCAAAAGGACCTATTGTTTTTTTTATTTCTGTTTTCATTTTCTTAGGCTTATACATCTAGTAAATATTTTTAAAAACATAATCAAAACAATTTTATATTTTCTTGTACTCAAATTAAGTTATTAAAAAAAATCAAATTAAATTTAAAAAATATCTCAAAATCATTATAAGGACATTTTAATTTCTATTTATCTAAAATAAAATCATTCTCTGTACACAAAAAGGCCTTGAGTGGAATCGGCCAATAGTGGAATTGGCCAATCTTTCCAGGAAATGACGCGATCCTAGCCTTGTCATATCGTAAAAGTGCTAATACAGTACTGTTGATATATATGTATATATATATATATATGCATATATAAAGATGGCTTCATATAGGACTATTGATCAGCCGTGCCATGTAAATCTAGCCAATGTGCCGTGTGAATCTAGTAGTCAACGGTAAATGCGGTAAATAAATCTTGAAGCCGACAGTTGCGTTATATAAATCATTTTGTCACGTAATTTTATTTTTACATTGATATTGCGTTGATATTGCGATTAGAGGTGTAGGATTTTATTCTAAAAAGTTTGAATGTGTGGGAAATTGAATTTTATATTTTTACATAAAATCAAATATGATATTATTATTATATTATGTCTACTTCACAATAAAAAATTAAAAAAATTCTTTTTGAAGACAAAAAGAGTTTAAAGATGTGGTTACCAAACTATAAAAGAATGTAATGAGAAAAGTAGCGAGATTGAAAAGTAAAACAAAAAAATAAAAGTAGAATTATTGATTCCCTTTCTAGTGTTTATTTGCCTATTGGATAGCGTAAAAAGTAACAATTTCATTCTATTTTTTATGTTTGCCAACTTTAGTAATATAAATTTTATCATTGTAATTACTAAAATGACCTTTTACACAATTTAAAAATTACTAGCATATGGTAACTTATTAAGGGTATATTAAAAAAATTTGGTATGTATTCCCTCCAACAAGAAATCAATACCAATGAGGATATAATGATTGTCATTTTCTTTCTTAATTACCTATATTGCGTTGGGCCTTAAATTTTTAATTTCTATTTTGTAAGTAAATATGTGATTAATAAAAAAAGAAACTCACTACTCACTTTTTCTTTGATTCAAAGTAAAAGTGTCCTAAAATGTATTTGAAATAAGAAAAAATAATGTTAAAAATTATGTACTGTAAGAAGATTTTAAAAAGATTTCACAAAGGTACTGCACGAATAAGTTTGAAAATAAAACTGTTTTCTTACTTTAAAATAAGAAAAATAATTAAAAATGAAGAAAAACACTCTTTTATCGTTTTTTTTCTCTTATTCCGAAAACATACATTGAAACAAGCGGTAGTAAATGTTGATCTTGGTATTGTTGTTGTTAATTAGTTATCTTATTTTAATTACATATTAAATATCAAGTTTTTAGCAATATAATAATTTTTATGAAATGCAATTTCATATGTGAATATTAGTAGTATTTTTATTAAATTAGATAAATAATTAATATTAAATTAAAATACAGATTACAATATTAAATAAAATTGACATAATATTTAAAATGTAATGTGGACCAATTTTGGTATATTATTAGAGTTTGTTCGGGGTTGGTCAAATTTGGTCTCTAAAACAATTTTTTTTTATACCTTTTTCCACTTTACAATTAATTTTTATTATTTACATATCTAAAATATTAAAATAAACTCTAAATTTTAAAAATTTATAACCTTACATATATAAATCTAAATAAAATGATTTTTTTAAATTATATAAAATTTTAAAAGAAACAAAATAAAATCTATATTAATAATTTTTATATAAATAAATTTTTAAAATCTTATATTTTTTCACTCCAAATAATTTTTCTCTAAACATATTTTTCAAAACTATTTTTTTCTAATAAAAAAAATCTTCAAAACACTCCTTCACGCTTAAAATCATTTCAGATTTATTAAAACAAAAGAAATGATAAACACATAGAGAATGTCACTACAGCACGTCAGGTTGCTTGATGCCCCGCTGTCGCGGCCTCTTGGCCGAAAAACCTTTCCCTTTGTCTTACCCTAATCCAACTTGACTATAAACGTTCTGCTCTCCTTCCCCGAAGTCGCAGCCCTGCTTAATACAAGAGATTTCTTTTACTAAATTCTCTTCTCGTTTCCTTTTGGTAATTAGGATGACTTGTGGCTTCCTAAACTTCATGACAACCATGAACCACTTCGATCTGAGATACGCCGTCCCCATTTTCAAAAAATTCCTTAGAACCCAATCCTTAGAAGCTTTTCTCTGAAATTGGGAATATTCATTTCATACACACAATCTCCACCAAACAAATTGGACCAAGCTCTGTTTCATCATTTTCTTGCTTCTCCTACTCTCCACCACTTTCTTACTTTTTATTTTGGATAAATGACACGGTTGCCTTTGGCCATAAGGGCGCTGGAGATTTATGATGCCATTGGTTCCAGATCTAAAAAAAAAAAAAAAAAAAACGTTCATGCTTCTCCTACTCTCCACCACTTTTTTATTTTTTATTTTGGATAAATGACACGGTTGTCTTTGGCCATAAAGGCGCTGGAGATTTATGGTGCCATTGGTTCCAGATCCAAAATAAATAAATAAATAAATAAATAATATTCATGCTTCTCCTACTCTCCACCACTTTTTTATTTTTTGTTTTGGATAAATGACACGGTTGCCTTTGGCCATAAAGGCGCTGGGGATTTATGATGCCATTGGTTCCAGATCGAAAAAAAATAATAATAATAAAATACGATATCATCGACGGCCCTGGCCATCATCAATAATAATAATAAAAATAATAAAATATTTTCTCTCCTTCCCCCTGCGGTCAAATCACCATGCTTTGTCTTTGTAACTTTTCACGATATATATATATATATATACACACACATATGTCATTTAAGTTAAGTGTGACTGAAGAATACATGCATATACATATATATATATATATTTTGTTAAAGTTGTCATGACCTAATGACAACTTTTGTTTAACTTTACTGAGCAATAGTACCTGAGAACTTCTCAGGTACTTCTGTTAACGACTTTGTGAGAATTTTTGTTGATAAAAGACGTCGCAACTTTTGTTAATAAAGTAAAACAAAAGTTATCATTAGGCCATGACGACTTTGTCGATCCCTTGTGGAAATTCCATGCCACAAATGCCCTCGTTCGTCTTTCCCTTGAGTTACCCTGGTCTAATATAAATATATGTTTTGCTCTCCTTCCCACAAGTCACAACCCCTCTCAACACAAGAGATCTCTTGTATTAAATTCTCTCCTCGTTTCCTTCTGGCAATTAGGATGACAAGTGGCTTCCTAAACTTCATGACAACCGTGAACCATTTCGATTTGAGATACGCTATTCCCATTTTCATAAACTTCTTTAGAACCCAATCCTCAGAAGCTCTTCCCTGGGATTTTGAATATTCATTCCATACACGCAATCCCCACCAAACAAATTGGACAAAGCTCTGTTTTAGCATTTTCATGCTTCTCCTATTCACCACCACTTCCGTGAACATCCCCATAACTCCTCCTTCGCCAAACAACACCACCCTCATTCGCTTCCAGTTCGGCAGCTTCGCGCCTCATCTCACTCTTTCACTTGTCGCCTCTCTCGTCCTCCCTCGGGATCTGTTCTGGTATGCGTACCCCGCTATCCTAATCTTGGCCTTATGCTTTTCTTCAATACTCTACTTGCTTAGTCACTTTTTCCGTTGGATCAGCGACAAGTTCACTGCTTTACCTGTATGGAACCTCCACATAAATTATACCCTCACTCATCACCATAACCATCGATTAGAAGCAGACTTAGATATAGACCTTGAAGCTCCTCTGCCTCCAGTCGGAATAGATAGCATTTCCCCTGAAGACGATGACTCCCTTGCGGAACCTGACGAGTGACGACGGTACTATGGTGCTTAGACCATGCAACCGTCAAGGGAAACCGTTACGTATCTCTGTTTCTAGCTTTGGCCTTTTGCAACATTTTTATATTACTGTTTTGTTTGTTGTTTTTTTTTTTTTTTTTTCCAGAAAAGTAATAGTTTTAAATACTGTTATGGCAATAGATAGTTTGGTTTCCCTAATTGTCGTGTTGTATAAATTGTAGTGAGGTATAAAGAGTTGATATGTGATGTATAATTTTTGAACTCTCTCTCTATTTTTGAACCAGATCTCTCTCTCTATCTCTCTCTCAATTGAATATTAAATATTAAGATAAGAATAAGGAATTTAGAATTTAGGTTTAAGCTTTGGAGCTTGTACTAGGTGGTCCTTACTCGCCTTTTTTCTGTCTTCCTTAAAGCACTTTAAAATGAAATCCCAAAATAGAATAAAAAATGCAAGAGAGTCAAGTAATTATTGTCATTATTATTTTCCAAAATACCCAAAAGAATCCAATAATTCAATTTTGTTTTATCATCTTTCTGTTTGCAAAATTTATTTAAAAAAAAAATGGATCTCACGGAATCAAAGTGAAAAACCAAAAAGAAAAAAATGTTATTAAAAAGGGAAAAAATGGTGAAAATATAACAGAAAGGAACAACTTAAAAAAAAAAAACTGGATCTCACGGAAGCAAAGCAAAAAACCAAAAAAAAAAAAAGGTTTTTTGAAATGGAAAAAAATTTGTGTTAAAATATAAGTTTATATAACAAAAAGAAAAAGCCAGAAAAGTTAAAAAAAAAAAAAAAGGCACGGAAATAAGAATTGGACCGTAGAGTCCAATTGGCCTGGGCCCACCAAAATTTTCGTTAACTTCACGGACAAAATCGGAAGCAGCAGCGCCGACGCAGAACACCCTCACTTTCTCGACTCGCCGAGGAAATCTTCCCGGCGATACCTCGCTTCCGACCATGGATTTCTCCGAACAAGACGTCGACATCTTCGGCGAAGAGGACTAGGACCGCTCCTCCTCGCCGTCGTAACCGTCATCTTCATCCGCCGCCTCGTCGTCGTCCTCGTCATCGGCGGCTTCTTCGTCTTCCAACGGGAGCGAAGGCGGCTATCAGAGCAGCAGTGGCTGCTTCGGCGGCGATGGCAGAAGCGCGAGCGAAGGAGAGGAGGAGAACGGCGAAGAGGAGGTCGACAGCAGCAACACTAAAAGGGCCCACTATGACTACGAAGAAGAGAAGGATCTGTTTGGCTTCGATAACGAAGATTACTGCAAAACCCTAGCCACCAGTCCTTATCCGTTTCCCGGTAAATTTTTCCCTCATTTCTTGCTGATTTTCATGCTCTTGCAGGTTTTGATACTTGCTTTATTTCTCTGTCTCCAAATTTAAGGTTTAGCTAATTGTTTCTTTTTCAACATGATTTTTGTTTATTTTTTTTTTTAATTTAAAGAACCTTGAATCAGTGGACTTGTACGCATTTTTTGGCTGAATTTTCATTTTTTTTATTGTCCTTTGGTTATTGTAAGCCCAAAAGATGTTTGATTTTCCATTTATTTTTGTGAATTTAGTTTTAATTTGTAGGTCTTAGTGCTTAATTTGGCGTGAAAATTACTATCAAGATGACCTTCCATAATTAGGCTTGATATGTTTGTCTCTGTAAATTGTCCATATGCTAATAGTATTGTACTTTAGTTGCAGTTAACGGAAAAATGCTTTTCTAGTGTTTTTTTTTTTTTTCTCTCTTTTTTGTTTCCTCTTCCTGTAGCTAATTTTTGTTTTCCAACACAGTGTTGCCTGGGATACGCAATAACAATAACCACCCGTGTAGAGGGATTTTTGGCCAGGGTCGTTGGCATCAAAATGATAGAGGAGCAGGCCTCCTTCCCTGACCTGGCCTTATCCTCCGAGGCAGAACTTTGGTTATGGTTCAAAGTTCGCTAATATATGTGATAAACGCTTTGTTTTGGAATTAAAGCTTTCAAAAAGTGAAGAAATGCTACTGAAAAAATGTATTGCTTTTCAGTTGGTTAGTCGAGTGTTTTCCTTATTCCCTTCCATTTTTGTTTTGTTGATCCCCTTATTACAATGTCTTGTGTTCTTTCTTTTAGTATTACTGTGTCTTGTTCGCCAATTATGTGCGGTCCAAAGTTTTCAACTGATTGCTATTTTTCTATTGTCTTCCATTGGCTGATGCAAAGTAGATTGATTATTCTGTATAATTAGTGGTACGGTATTTTTACATGATTAAGATCTCCCGTACATGGCAATTTGTTTGCCAAACTGCAATATGATCCTACATGTTTATTAGCTAGCTTTTGCTAGATAATATTGTGAACCTGGTGCTTGCCTTGAAAATTATCCTCTCTTCTTATTTACCAGAATTTTTGCTGACACGTTAATTTTATCCGATAGCCATGTCAACTTGCTTGTTATAGGTGGGTAGAAGGTGTAGATGTCTTCTTTGATGATTGCAGCTTGGTAAGATTACTCTTTCTTGACTTACTGCCTCTTTTTGAGTGTGACAATTTATGATCACTGTGTACATTACAATCTGATGCTGAATATGAGCATTTACACATGGATCCTTCCTAATTCAGAGGCTTTTCAACTGGCTCATTACTGAAGAAATTTGAGCTGTTCTTAGTCCAGATTTTGATACTTTTATTGAGAAAAAAACATACGGATTGTGTCTGGAGTATTGCGACAGCCTATTAGGTTAATGAGATGTGCAAGGGTTTAGTACTTGGAAAAAGATCCGTTGTTATTTTTGTGTATACATTTCTTTGGGGGTTATGCATATGATGCGCTGATATTTGCAGGAAACTCTGTTATTCGCTTTAAACCAAAATTGGGATCTCAAGGTTTTGGTTACCTTGTTGCCTGCATAAGAGACAAAAATATTTCACTTCAAAACATTCATTTTGTGGTGCAAGCTTCATTTTGTTTCTTCATTGGTTAAAAATTCTCTATGGGTTATTGACAAAGCTGCCTAAACATGAGAAAAAGTTATTAAGGCCGCAGTTTGTTATTGGTTTGAAAATATTTAAGAAACAAATATCACGGTTTTTCAACGAGAGTCTCTTGAACAGGATCATAAAACATCGCTTGTTTTACACAAATTGAAAACAAATATATTTATATTTTGTTAATTTCATATTTTGTTAAGGAATGAGAACATAATAGTTCATGGTTGGCATTGTTTTGAAAACGTTTTAGAAAGGAATATCACAATTTTCAATAAATGTGAAGTAGCGTTTATTTTACAGAAAATTAGAAGCAAAAACTAAAACAAAAAAGCGTTTTCATATTTTTTTTTTTGGTTAAAAATAAAAAATGAAAAAATGAAACAAGATTATTTTCTTATTTCTATTTTGATTTTTTCTTAAAAAACTTATACATCCGATAAATATTTAGATAAGTCACTCATCTAATCCAAGAACTATCAAGTTAATACAATTTGGTCTCTAATATTTTTTCTGCAGTTAGAATGTTCTTGGATTATTAAATTGTTGTTATAATAGTCCGTTTGGTTAATTTTTAGATGAAAAATGTTAGTAATTTGATCAAAAAGTATGCTAACTAACTCCTTCTGAAAAAAAAAAAAAAAAAGAAAGAACTAATATATTAATATATTTAATAGTTTAATGTCAATTCCAGTTATAAAAAAAATAACATGGAATAAAGTTATACAAACTTAAAAGTTTAGAGATCAATCAAACAATTTATCCTAAATATTTTCAGGATCATACCTAAATACAATTTTACTTTTTTTTATGTTCAAACAATTTTCTTTAAAAATATAATCAAATATAATTTAAAAAAAATCTAAAATTATTTTCAAAACATTCTAATTTTTATATTATATGCGAAACAAAATTGTTCCAAAATGCTCCCAAATGGCCCATTGTTTTTTTATTATTTATGTTTTCATTTTCTAAGGCTTATACTAGTCAATTTTTTCAAAACATAGTAAAAAAAATTTTATATTTTCTTGTAATCAAACTAATTTATTAAAAAAAATCAAATACGATTTGAAAATATCACAAAATCATTATCAAAATATTTTCATTTTTATTTTATATCCAAAATAAAATCATTTTCAAAATGCTCACACATAGGCCTTGAGTGGAATTGGCCAATCTTTCAAGGAGCTGACATGATCTTAGCCTTGTCACTCTCATGAATATGGATCCTGCACTAAATACGGTCAATTTGTTGTATAACTTTTTTGATATTTTTTTTATTTTACAATCACATTTTATTATTTAGATCTCAATGTTTTAATAAATTCTAAATTTTAAAAATTCATAACTTTATATATACAAATTTAAATAAGATTTTTTTAAAATTATATAAAATTTCAAAAAAAAAAATTTATATTAATAATTTTTTTAAATAAATTTTTATATTTTTATATTTTTTTCACTTCGATATAATTTTTTCTCCAAACACATTTTCTAAAATTACTTTTTTCTAATAATAAAGCATCTCTAATTAATAAATTTTGATCAAATGTTTATTTGGTTTCATATATTTCTGTATGTTCTGTCATATGCTCATAGTGTATTTGGAGAACGCCTAACTTGATTATCAGTCACAAATTAGAATGATGCAAAAAAAAAAAAAAAACTTTATTATTGATAGAGATATTTTTAATAAGTTTTAATACAAGGTATTTTAATTTATGTAAAATTTTGATTTTGTTCTTAATATTATGTTTTTAATAATATGATTTTATATTAATTTATAATAATTTTATTTTGATTATTAAATTTTTTGATTAGATTTATGTTATTTTATTATATATAATGGTTTGTTTTGTTATTTTTAATAGAGGTATGGCTGATTGATATTTTTGTTCATTAATTTTTTTTAATTTTAAAAATGCCTTCAATTAAAATTTTAAATCCATTTGGATGAGAGATCTGTTTTTGAAAAATAGAAAATTTTTAGATATGAAAAATAAAAAGTTATTTAAAATTTTTTTTAAAAGTGAAAAGTTATTTGAATAAGTAAAATTTTTTTATTTTTAAAAAGTTTTTTTTATATTTTAAAAAGAATTTTATATATTTAAATACAAAAATTAAAAAAAAATTTTTATAATGAAATTTTTAAATATCAATCATACGAAGGATTCGTTTAAAGTCTGCAACTTCGTTTGGTTTTGGTTCTTGATTTTACCGCTGGACCCGGGGGACACGGTTCCTTTTGCCAAGAAAGTCAAAGTATAGATTGTCGTGGCAACTGTTGATACTATTAACCGTAAAAGGAAAAAAAAAAAAAAAGAAGAAAGAAAAGTGAGTTAAGAAAAGCATTAAGAATTAAAAAAAAAAAAGAAAAGGTATTAAGAATTAATTAAAAAAAAAAAAAAAACAGAACAGGCGTTAATAAAAAAAGCGAGGCCATTAAGAAACGTATCTGAGAAAAGACATCCGAAATGCAGACACCAAGTTGATAAGACAATGAAGAAAAGATCCACAGCAAAATAAAATAAAAAAAGCTTGAAAACTTGTGTCACCCATTTCCAATAATCGACATTCTCTTTCTTTATTATTTACACAGGTTCTTAGGTTGCCATTGATTTTTTTTCTATAGAAAATGATTTTTTATTTTTAAAAATATAGAAAATAAAAACTATTTTAAAATAGTATTTATTTATTAAATATTTTCAAAATTATTATTTTTAATTATGTTATTTTTTTAAGTTTTTTTAAAAATAAAAAAAATGTTTTCACTTTTTGTTTTCGTTTCCTCCTTCCATCTCATCTATTTTTCTTTCTCTTTCTGTCTATACAAATGATCATGTCCAATGATGATATCCATCTTCGACGAAGGCCGATGACCATGGGCTAATGACGATAATGATAGTCCACTCGCGACGATGACTAACGACTTATGACCTAAATCTAGTCATCACCACTACCTAAAACTAAGACCACCAATCTCTTCCACCCCTATCGCTCATTACAAAATCTACCACTAAAGTTTTTTTTTTTAATTATGACTAATAATTTATTTTTATTATTTTTTTAAAATTAAAAATAAATATGTTTTTATAAAACACTTACTTATAAAATGAGTTTTTAAAATATATAACCAAACAAAAATTCATTTTTATGTTTTTTAAAATATATACTCAGAAAACATAATCAAATACAATTTCAGAAATGATTTCAACACAGTTTTTAAAACATTCTCATTTTCAATTTTTTTGAAAACAGAAAATATTTCAAAACCAATACCAAACGCCACTTTAAATTTTTAGTTTCTGTTTTATAAATAAACATGTGATTAATAAAAAAAATTATTCACTTCCTTTTTTATGTAAAGTAAAAATGTCTTAAAAGTTTCTTGAAATAAGAAAAAATAGTAATAAAAATAATATATTATAAGAAGATTTTAAAAAGACTATAAAAGGTGTTATACAAATAAGTTTGGAAATAAAATAATTTTCTTATTTTAAATTGAGAAAAATAATGAAAAATTTCAGAAAAACACCTTTTTACATTTTTTTCTCTTATTTTGAAAATGAACATCGAAACAAACAGTGGTAAATGTTGATCTTAGTTTTGTTTTTGTTAATTAGTTATCTTACTCGCATTAAGTATTTATTATTAAGGGTTTGCTTATAATTTCATTAACTTTTATAAAACGTAATTTTATATGTAAATATTAATAATATTTTTAAACAATTAGATAAATAATTAATATTAAATTATAAAAAAAGATTATTATAATGTATAAAATATAACGTGGATTGTATATTTCATCTAATTATTAATATCATATGAGATTTATTAAAACAGAAGAAATGATAAATACACAAAGAAATTTCACTACTTCACGCCAGACAATCTAACCACTGCACCAGACCTTATTTGCTTTTCTTTTTTTTATTTTTATTGACACGTGGCCATTGGCCAAATAGGCGCTGGAGATGCACGCCGATCGAAAAAAAGAGAAAATAATAATAATAAAATATGACCTCATATCGATGCCTGTTTACACCCCCCATTCCCTTCACTGTGGTCCCAATGTAAATTTACGTCCAGCCTTCGTGGGCGCCTTGTGTTGACTCTCTTTATATTGTGTATACCCAGTCTCTCATAATTGTACATAGCCTGACCATCTGTCCATCAACTTCCCCTGCCCCTTTCCATTGTGTTTACCCTGCTTCAATATAAATAATGTTCAGCTCTCCCTCCCAGAAGTCACACCCTTTCTCAACACAAGAGATCTCTTATATTAAATTCTCTCCTCGTTTGCTTCTGGTAATTAGGAAACTTTATGACAATCATGAACCACTTCGATCTGAGATACGCCATCCCCATTTTCATAAACTTCCTTAGATCCCAATCCTCAACAGCTCTTCCCTGGGATTGGGAGTATTCATTTCATGCATACAATCCCCACCAAACAAATTGGACCATGCTCTGTTTCATCATTTTCATGCTTCTCCTACTCTCCACCACTTCCAGAAACATCCCCATAACTCCTTCTTCGCCAAACAACACCACTCTCATTCGCTTCCAGTTCGGCAGCTTCGTGCCTCACCTCACTCTTTCACTTGTCGCCTCTCTCGTCCTCCCCCGGGCTCTGTTCTGGTATGCGTATCCCGCTATCCTAGTCTTGGCCTTATGCTTTTCTTCAATGCTCTACTTGCTTAGTCGCTTTTTCCGTTGGATTAGCAACAAGTTCACAGCTTTACCCGTGTGGAATCTCCACATAAATTATGCTCTTACTTATCACCATAACCATCAATTAGAAGCAGACATGGATATAGAGCTTCAAGCTCCTCTGCCTCGAGTCGGAATAGATCACAATTCTCCCGAAGACGGTGACTCCCTTGCGGAACCTGACGAGTGACGACTGTATTATGGTGCTTTGACCATGCAACCGCTATGGGAAACTGTCACTTAGCTCTGCTTTTAGCTTGGGCCTTTTACAACATTTTTATATTACAGTTTTCTTTTGTTTTTTTTTGTTTTTTTTTTTTTGTTTGTTTCCGGAAAAGTAATAGTTTCAAATACTGTTATGGTGATAGATAGTTTGGTTTCCCCCATTGTCGTGTTGCATAAATAGTTGTGATGTATAAAGGGTTGGCATGTGATGTATAATTTTTGGCCTGTGAGAATAAACTCAACTAAACTATATCCCTCTCTCTCTCTGTATCTATCTCTCTCTCAATAAAATATTAAATATTAAGATAAGAATAACGAATTGAGAATTTAGGTTTAAGCTTTGGAGCTTGTACTAGGTGGTCCTTACTCGGCTTTTTTGTGTCTTCCTTAAAGCACTCTAAAATGAAATCCCAAAACAGAGGGGGAAAAAATAAAGCAACAGAGTCAAGTAATTATTGTCATTCCAAAATACCCAAATGAATCCAATAATTCAATTTTGTTTTATAATCGTTCTGTTTGCTGAATTTATTTAAAAAATAAATTGGATCTTACGGAATCAAACCGAAAAACCAAAAAAAAAAATTTTTTAAGGGAAAAAATTGTGTTAATATATAACAAAAAGGAAAGAGTTAAAAAAAAAAACCCGGATCTCACGGAAGCAAAGCAAAAAACCAAAAAAAAAAAAAAAAAGGATTTGAAAGGGAGAAAAAATTTGTGTTAAAATATAAGTTTGTGTAACAAAAAGAAAAGGTCAGAAAAGTTAGGAAAAAAGAAAGCATGGAAATTAGAATTGGGCCGTCTAGTCCAATGAGCCTGGGCCCACTAAACCTTTAGCTAACTTCACAGACAAAATTGGCAGCAGCAGTATTGACGCTGAACACCCTCACTTTCTCGATTCGCCGAGGAAATCTTCCTGGAGATACCTCGCTTCCGACCATGGATTTCCCCTAGCAGGACGTCGACACCTTCAGCGAAAAGGACGAGGGCGGCCAGGACAGGGACCCCTGCACGGGAACCGCTCCACCTCGTCGTCGTCACCGTCATCTTCATCCGCCGCTTCGTCGTCGTCCTCGTCATCGGCGGCTTCTTCGTCTTCCAACGGCGGCGAAGGCAGCGACAGAGCGGCGGCAGCGGCGGAAGCGCGAGCAAAGGAGAGGAGGTAGACAACAGCAACAATAATAGGGCCCACTATGTCTACGAAGAAGGGAAGGATCTGTTTGACTTCGATAACGAAGATTACTCCAAAACCCTGGCCACCAGTCCTTATCCGATTCCCGGTAAATTTTCCCTTCATTTCTTGCTGATTTTCATGCGCTAGTAGGTTTCGATTCTTGCTTTATTTCTCTGTCTCTAAATTTAAGGTTTAGCGAATTGATTCTTTTTCAACATGAGTTTTTGTTAATTGTTTTTTATTTTATTTTAAGAACTCTGAATCAGTGGACTTGTACCCATTTTTTAGCTGAATTTTCATTCTTTTACTGTCTTTTGGTTATTGAACCTCAAAAAATTTTTAATTTTGCATTTATGTTTATGAATTTAGTTTTAATTTGTAGGTCTTAGTGTTTAATTTGGCGTGAAAAATTACTATTAAGACGACCTTGCATAATTAGGCTTGATAAGTTTGTCTACAAATTGTCCATGAACTGATAGTATTGTACTTTAGTTGCAGTTAGCAGAAAAATGCTTTTCTAGTTTTTTTTTTTTTTTTCTCTTCCTGTAGCTAATTTTTGTTTTCCAATACAGTGTTGCCTGTGACATGCAATAACAATAACCAGGTGGGTAGAGGGATTTTTGGCCAGGGTCGTTGGCATCAAAATGATAGATGAGCAGGCCTCCTTTCCCGACCTGGCCTTATCCTCCGAGGCAGAACTTTGGTTATGGTTCAAAGTTCGCTATTATATGTGACGAACGCTTTGTTTTGGAATTAAAGTTTTCAAAAAGTGAAGAAATGCTATCGACAAAATGTTTTGCTTTTCAGGAGGTTAGTCGAGTGTTTTCCTTATTCCCTTCCATTTTTGTTTTGTTGATCCCCTTATTACATTGTCTTGTGTTCTTTCCTTTAGTATAACTGTGTCTTGTTCGCCAATTATGTGCAATCCAAAGTTTTCAACTGATTGCTATTTTTCTATTGTCTTCCATTGGCTGATGCAATGTAGATTGATTATTCTGAATAATTAGTGGTACGGTATTTTTATATGATTAAGATCTCCGGCACATGGCAATTTGTTTGCTAAACTGCAATATGATCCTGCAAGTTTATTAGCTAGCTTTTGCTAAATAATATTATGAACCTGGTGTCTGCCTTGTAAATTATTTTCTCTTCTTATTTACCAGAATTTTTGCTGACATGTTAATTTTATCCAATTGCCATGTGAACTTGCTTGCTATAGTTGAATAGAAGGTGGAGATGTCTTCTTTGATGATCGCAGCTTGGTAAGAGTATTCTTTCTTGACTTACTGCCTCTGTTTGAGTGTGACAATTTATGTTCACTGCCCGACTATAGCAACTGAATATGAGCTTTTTCACATGGATCCTTCCTAATTTCAGAGGCTTTTCAATTGGCTCATTACTGAAGACATTTGAGCTCTTCTTAGCCAGGATTTTGATACTTTTATTGAGAAAAAAACATACGCATTGTGTCTGGAGTATTGCAACAGCCTATTAGGTTAATGAGATTTGCAAGGGTTTAATACTTGGAAAAAGATCCGTTATTATTTTTGTGTGTACATTTCTTTGGGGGTTGTGCATATGATGTGCTGATATGTGCAGGAAACTCCGTTTTTTGCTCTAAACCAAAATTGGGATCTCAAGGTTTTGGTTACCTTGTTGCCTGCATAAGAGACAAAAATTTTCCACTTCAAAACATTCATTTTGTGGTGCAAGCTTCATTTTCTTTCTTCATTAGTTAAGAATTCTCTATGGGTTATCGACAAAGTTTTCTGGATTGTGTACGGCCTCATCTCCCGACTATTTTCTGCAGGCATCACGCCAAGGGACATCCCCAACACCGACTGGGAGGTTGAGGCAGAGGCTTGAGCATCCTGTCCTGAACCGATTGACATGTGCGTCCATGGTTGATCACTTGCTCCGTTACTCTAATGGTCGACCTAATTAAGACCACCAGGGACGTGGAAATACTTTGCAACAATGGCGTTGTCGATACCTGGTTGAATATTGAGGAGATAACGGCTATCTTTTACCAACTCAACCAGGGATTCTTAAATGACAACTATTATTTGGGACCTGCAAATGAGGTGATTATGGATTCCTTTGGGGGACGTGTGGAAACGATGTTTTGAAGATTGGATTGAAAATATGTGTTTCGAAGGAAGATTTTTGTGTAAAAGTTAAAAAATATATTCCAAAAAAAAAAAAAGTAAAATGAATTTATTTTGTTCATCTAGTTGTTATTTGACTATTGGTTTAAGGTTTGGGAGAATTTATCACCAAGATGATCGCATATCTCATATTGAAGCAGTTCATTTTTGTTTTGCGTTTTGCGTTTTATGTTTTTGATTTTTTGGGGGTTTTTTTTGCCCAATATGTAACTCAGAGATTCAGTCGTCGACATGTGCTATTTATAGGGATTGGCCGTTGGGGCATGATTCGGTGTGTAACGTGGCAGCCCAGTTTGACATTCTGGGATTAGTTGTTTGCTTTTTCCATCCCTAGTTCTCCGCACAGGCTCTTTCCAGAGGTCAACTTCATAGTAGCTAATTGTATATATGTTAATTGTTATTGGAAGATAAAAAAAAAAAAAAAAAAGTTGAGATTCTCTCACCCAAGTCCTAAGTCCTACGAAATTCTTTTCTTTCCTAAGTCCTACGAAAATGTTAAAAGGAGAAGAGAAGGGTGACAGGCTACACCTTATAAATTGAGATTCTCTCACCCAGCATCCACCAAAACTCTCGTCCTTCGTTCTCTCCCGTTTCTCCCCATCTGACTCTGGTCCAAGTCTCCGATGCAGATATTTAACCTTGTCCAACTTTTGTCCTCATCTCACACTTGAATTGTTCTTGTTTCAACATCCAAAACTTCCCTTGCTTTCCACATTAACTCCTATTATTACTTCATTCCTCAAAACCAGAATACATACGGTAGTGGAACCATGGTTTTTTTACCAAAACTTGACGAGAAACATGGGCAACTTTGATCTAACAAATATTTAAGTTTAAAAAAAATTATTTTTTAAGGGGAAAACAACGGATAACATATGTGTATTTGCTCTCAGTTTTGTATGCAAGCAACGCACTGTGTTTTCTTTTTTCAGTTTATCCATTCAATAAGGCTTCCCTTTTGTTGTCGTTTTCTATGTTTGTGTCGTTTATTTCTTTTGATGTCGTTTTTTAACCGTGGTTTGCTTCTGTTGTCTCTTTGTTTTCTTTGGCTGTCGTCGTTTATGCTGTTATCGTTTTCCTTTTCCTGTTAGCTTACCAAAGTTACAAAACCTTATAATATATATATATATATGTATATATTGAATTTAAGAGTGGAGAATTCAAATAATACCAAACCTAATTATTAAAGTTAAGGGCATAAAGACGAGGGAAGGCTTTCGCCCAATAAGCTTTATTTTTTTTATTTAATTTATCCTTTAAAACTTAACATTTTTCTCATTTACCCTATTAAAATTGATTTTTACCTAAATTCACTTAATAACTTAATTTTTTTGTGTACATCTATTATAAAATAATAAGTTGGTTCCACTGTAGGCGAAAGGTACTTGTAGATATAGATTATTTACGAGCACACCTCATTATTTACCTCTTTGAATCCTTTACATCTCTTCACAAATGTGGGAAACTAGGCAATCAATTATGAATCTCGAAAGCCACTTTAAAATTTGTCAGCCATCTCTTTGCACTATCGTGAAGCAAAGTATTAATTCTCATTATTTAATCGAGGTCTAGTGATTGATTTTAAAATTAAAAAAAGAAGACTCATTTATGTGTAACCAAAAGCCACGCTCTCTTGCTAATATATGATTACATTAAGAATGAAGTTTTTCAGATAGCGGTATCGCAGAAGATAGGTTCCAGTTGCGGTATGTATGATTTTGAATCGCAAGCCTCTAAATTACTCCAAATTTCGATTTTCTAGTTGCCATGTATTTTCGATCTATTATTTTTAACAGGTTTAGTATTCATATAATTTTTTTTTTTTGAAAAGATGAACGCCGACTTGATTATAAGCGAAGTGTAATGCCAATTTTCTGTATTAAATTTGTTATGCAAATATCGGCTGAAATAGTATGTACATTTTATATACACGCTATAATCATTACTACAAAAATGTGAATACACGACGTAACCTATAACATGCCTAAGAAATCTAGCTAGCTGGAGAAAGAAATACTATACAAAATTTAAAGTAAAATAAGAATTTCATATTGTGTTTTGCATCCAACGTTGGCTAGAATATAAAACTTGTTACAAGCGATTAGAGTATATAGAATTTTCTTGAAGGAATTTGCCGAAGGAAAAGAAATAATTACTTGTAGGAATAAAGAAACCAAACTTGTAATTAGGTAGTATATAATTTGTTTAATTTTCATATATTTGATGTGCTTTTTTTCTTGATTTGTTTATAGCTAGTTCATAATCCAAACACCTTGCATTCATATAAACATATATACATGCATTCTTGTACATCTTAAAATTCTGATCGTGTTGAAGAAAAATGAAGGGAAAGCGGCCAGTATCATAAAATGTCCAAGGCTAAAAGAGATAACGTTGCGATTGACGTTGGTCATCATGATGATGATCCATCTGTAACTAACGTAGAAGCTATGATATTGTCTGATCCGAACCTCAACTCATCTGCATTATCATCATCTTCCCGGGACTGCATCTTCTGAGTCCCAAACAACTAACCAGGGCACAATGAAAAGGCCTATGTCCCCGAGGCGTTTTTTATCTGGCCATACCACTACGCCAAACAGCACGACAAAAGTACCACCCAGAAAATCAAGCTGAGGTATCTGCACGGCCTCGTCTCCCGACTGTCTTCTGTGGGCATCACGCTAAGGGACATCGCCGACACCGCTCGGGAGGTTGAGGCAGAGGCTCGAGCATTCTATGCCGAACTAGTTGACATGTGCGTCGACGGTTGATCACTTGCTACGTAACTCTAATGGCCGACCTAATTAAGATCACCAAGGACGTGGAAATACTTTGCAACAATGGCATTGTCGATACCTGGTTAAATATTGAGGAGATAACGGCTCTCTTTTACTAACTCAACCAGGGAACTTTTCTTAATGACAACTATTATCTGGGACTGTAAATGAGGTGATTATTGGTTCGTTTGAGGATGTCTGAAAATGGTGTTTTTAAGATTGGATAGGAAATGTGTGTTTCAGAAGAAGATTTTTGAAAAAGAACAAATATATTTTTATACGTAAAATTTTGAAATATATTCCAGAAAAAAAAAAAGCAAAATGATCTATTTTTTGCTTGTCTCGTCGTTGTTTGACTGTTGGCTTGAGGTTTGAGAGAATTTATCACCAAGAGGATTGCATATTTGATGAAGCTGCTCATTTTTGTTTTGCGTTTTATGTTTTTTATTTTTGGTTTTTTTTTTGTGTTTTTTTTTTGGCCGATACGTAGCGCAGAGATTCGGTCACCGACATGTGCTATTTATAGGGATTGGCTGGTTCGTTATGTAACGTGGCAACCCAGTTTGATATTTTGGGATTAGTTGTTTGCTTTTGCCATCTCTAGTTCTCCGCTCAGTCTCTTTCCAGAGGTCAACTTCATGCTAGCTAATTGTAAATATGTATATTGTTATTGGAAGATAAAAAAAAAAAAAAAGAAAAAGAAAAAAAGGTTTGCTGGTTATGCTTGTTGTATTATAAAACAGTGCAATACGTCGCTAGTATTTTCTTTGTGTAAAATCTCTCTCTATTTACATATATATATATCTATATAATATCAAATATTGTAGTACTGAGTAAGATAAATAATTTTATAAATTACGATACAAACAAACCTAACGTCGACGCAACCTTTTCTCTACATCTGGAACCTATCTTACCCTGGCAGAAAATCGTTGAATTTTCATTAAAACTGTAAAAGGTTAATCAGGCATAAATTTTCAATTCCGAGTTGAATTGAATTTTCAGAAATCATTCATATATATTGTAAGAAAGTTTCTAATCTCTAAAAAACTTGGCGTTCTTGTTCTCGTTCTTTTTTCCCTTCTTTTTTTATTTTCTTGTTCAGCAATTTCGATTTCTAGTTGTAGTAGCTGAATGTTAGATCTAGTCAAAGTTACATAAAACTGAAAATAGTGTAAAAAAAAAAAAACTAAAAGGGTAGAAAATCTACGTTTTAAAACAACACTCTACAAGTAAAGAGTTTTTTTTTTTTTTCCTAGCAAAAAAAAGGATAAAGAGTGTTTTAATTTTTCACATCCTATTATAAAATTTCCTTGCTGAAAATACCTAAAGTTTAATTACAAATTGCAATAAATAATATTTTTACGAAGTTAAAGTAAATAAATAATAACATTTTAAAAATATTTATAGTAAATAGAAATAAATTGATAAAGAGTTTATTTACAAAGAGTAAATAGATGTTACTTAATAATTTTTTTTATTTACTGCACTTAACTACAAATATTTTTAAAATTTATTATTTACTTCAATTATTTGTTTTACAAATGCTATTACTTCTTTCTCATGTATATTTAGTGTTGATTGTACTCTATTGTTTCATACAATAAAATAGATATTGATCATATTGATGGTTGAAATCCCATGATTTTTCCATAGAGCCAAAGGAAAACAATGACTCCTTCAACCACTTAAAATAATATTAAAAAAAAATCGTGAGCTCAAAATGTTCTTTTGAAAATTATTTGATTTCATTTTTTGTCCTAATTATTTCAGTTCAAACAAACTAAACCAACCAGTTGATCAGTTACCACTCAGATTAGGCTATTTTCCTCACTACAAATTTTATCTTTTATCTTTTCAATTTCTTGATCAGCTTGAGCGATAAGTTTTGAAGGCTTTGCCAATGCGACTTGGGAGGGCCATCTCTATTTATTTATTATGGTAAGCTAACGAAGCACTTCCCACTTACGGATCATTAAGGTCAGTTTACTTGACGACCCCACTGCACCCAGGTGACACGGTTGCCCCTTTTTCTTTTTCTTTGTTTTTTTTTTTTTTTTGGATAAATGACACGGTTGCCTTTGGCCATAAAAAGCACTGGAGATATATGATGTCATTGGTTCCAGATCAAAAAAAAAAAATAATAATAATAATAAAATATGATGTCATCATGTCATTAGTAGTGCCCTTTTCCAATATGCATATTTTCTCTCCTTCCACCGTCAAATCACCCTGCTCTGTCTCTACCCCTTTTCACCATATATACATATATGTATATATACACACACACATTTATGTCTTTATTCGTTTTTATCTCATGATCTCTGTCTATATGTAAAGTGTGACCGAAGTATACTTTGTGAAAGTATACTAGTATGCTCTTTGTGAAAGTGTCATGACACTTTCACAAAGTATTTATATATATATGTGTGTGTATGTGTGTGTATATATATATATATGTATGTATTCGGTCACACTTTACATTTATGTATTATTGTCGAAACTCCATACCACAAATACAATCGTTTGTCTTTCCCTTGTCTTACCCTTGTCCAATATAAATATATGTTCTGCTCTCTTTCCTGTAAGCCACATCCCTGCTCAACACGAGAGATCTCTTGTATTAAATTCTCTCCTCATTTCCTTCTGGCAATTAGGATGACAAGTAGCTTCCAAAACTTCATGACAACCATGAACCACTTTGATCTGAGATACGCCATCCCCATTTTCATAAACTTCCTTAAATCCCAATCCTCAAAAGCTCTTCCCTGGGATTGGGAATATTCATTTCATACACACTATCCCCACCAAACAAGTTGGACCATGCTCTGTTTTAGCATTTTCATGCTTCTCCTATTCTCCACCACTTCCGCGAACATCCCCATAACTCCTCCTTCGCCAAACAACACCACCCTCATTCACTTCCAGTTCGGCAGCTTCGCGCCTCACCTCACTCTTTCACTTGTCGCCTCTTTCTTCCTCCCCCGGGCTCTGTTCTGGTATGCGTATCCCGCTACCCTAATCTTGGCCTTATGCTTTTCTTCAATACTCTACTTGCTTAGTTGCTTTTTTCGTTGGATCAACAACAAGTTCACAGCTTTTCCTGTGTGGAACCTCCACATAAATTATACCCTTACTCATCACCATAACCATGAATTAGAAGCAGACGTAGATATAGAGCTTCAAACTCCTCTGCCTCAAGTCGGAATAAATCACATCTCCCCCGAAGACGGTGACTCCCTTGAGGAACCTGACGAGTGACGACGGTATTATGGTGCTTTGACCATGCAACCGTCAAGGGAAACAGTTGCTTAGCACTGCTTTTAGCTTAGGCCTTTTACAGCATATTTATATTACTGTTTTGTTTTTGTTTTTGTTTTTTTTTTTCGGGAAAAGTGATAGTTTCAATTACTGTTATGGTAATAGATATTTTGGTTACCGCCATTGTCGTGTTGGATAAATAGTTGTGATGTATAAAGAGTTGACATGTGGTGTATAATATTTGGCTTGTGAGAATAAACTCAACTAAATCAGATCTCTCTCTCTCTTACATATTAAGATCAGAATAACGTACTTAGAATTTAGGATTAAGCTTTAAAGCTTGTACTAGGTGGTCCCCGTTTTTGTACTTACCTTAAAGCACTTTAAAAAGAAATCCCAAAATAGAGGAAAAAATGAAGAGAATGAAGTAATTATTATCATTGTTATTTTCCAGTACCCAAATAAATCCAATAATTCAATTTTGTTTTATCATCGTTCTGTTTCCTAAATTTATTAGAAAAAAAAAAAAACTGGATCTCATGGAATCAAAGCGAAAACCCATAAACAAGAAAAAGTTTTTTAAAAGGAAAAAAAATGTGTTAAAATATAACAAACAGGAAAAAGTTAAAAAAAAAAAAAACTGGATCTCATGGAAAAAAAGCGAAACAAAAAAATAAAAAAATGAAAGAAAGGGAAATGTTTTTGAAAGGGAAAAAAAATTTTGTGTTAAAAAGTTTATATAGCATAAAGAAAAAGTCGGAAAAGTAAAAGGAAAAAAAAAGCATGGAAATTAGAATCGGGCCGTAAAGTCCAATTGGCCAACTTCACAGACAAAATTGGAAGCGGCAGCACTGACGCAGAACACCCTCACTTTCTCCACTCGCCGAGGAAATCTTCCCGGAGATATCTCGCTTCCGACCACGGATTTCCACGAACAAGACGTCGACATCGTCGGCGAAGAGGACGAGGACGGCTAGGACAGGGACCTCTGCACGGCAACCGCTCCTCCTCGCCGTGGTCACCGTCATCTTCACAAATTTTATCTTTTATCTTTTCAATTTCTTGATCAGCTTGACCGATAAGTTTTGAAGGCTTCGCCAATGCGACTTAAGAGAGCTATTTCTATTTATTTATTATGCTAAGCCAATGAAACACTTCCCACCTATGGATCATTAAGGTCAACAATTATCACCAATATATTCTATAAGTCGCAGAGTATTAGAAATATAATAATATTTATGGGTTCGTTTTTAAATATAATATAGTTTTTATGTAAAAATTTAAGATAAAAAATATCTTTTAATATTATCTCAAATATATTTATTATTTTATAATATTTTAAATTTTTTTTATTTATATTATATTCTCTTTTAATTTTATTTATTTATTTATTTTTATTAATTATATTAATTTTTAATTTTAAAATATAATTTTAAATATTTTTTATACAAACAGATATTGTATTTTATATTTAAATATAAAATAAATACTTTTAATTTAAATACAAAATACATTCAAATATATTGTATGTAAATATAATATAACAACAGTGAGCTTATCAAATAATTAAGTGGAAGATAGACAGGCATGGTTAAAATAAATCTAATTTGCAAATAGTACTCAGGAAAAGGTTATATATAGAATCTGTGGCTGTGGCAGTGGCTGGCCACTTAATGAAAATATGTGGCATAGAAGACTAAATCATCCTTGTGCCAATGTCTTAAAGCAAGTGTTTCCGAAACTACGTTTGTCTTCAGCTGATGTTAATAATATTGATTTTTGTGCTTCTTGTCAATATGGAAAGTCTCACACCCTGCCTTGTTCACTTCTGAATCACATGTGCTATGCCTCTTGATCTGATATACTCTGATGTGTAGGAGAATGCTCCGGTTTTATCCTTGGAAGGTTTTCGTTACTATGCTTGTTTTGTTGATGATCGCACACGGTACGCTTGGATTTATCCACTTCATGCCAAATCAGATGCTATTCAAGCTTTTATGAAGTTCAAAGCTCATGTTGAAAGATTTCTTGAAAGAAAGATTAAGTGTTTACAAATAGAATGGGGTGGTAAATTTTGTCTTTCTTCCCATTCTACAACAACTTTGGAATTATTTTTGGATATCCATGTCCACACACATATATATATATATAGATTAATACGTAGAGTTGAAAGAAAACATCGTCCTATAGTGGAGATAAGCTTAACTATGCTTGCACAAGCTCATATGCCTAAGTTTTTGGTGTGAATTAATAGATTGAGTACAACTGTCTTGGAGAACCAATGTCCCTTTGAAGTTGGTTACAACAAACATCCTGATTTCAATTTTCTCAAGGTGTTTGGTGTTGCTTGTTATCCTAATCTTAGGCCTACAACAATCACAAGTTAGAGTTCAGGTCATCTTTATGTGTTTTTTCTTGGGTACAACAATGATCATAAGGGAGAAATGTTGTTTTTGATGAAAGCTCTTTTCCCTTTACTGCTTGGTATCTTCCTCTATTCCCTTACCATTGTCTTCTTCTGGAAAAAAGTTCACTTTTACTCCTACCCCTTTTTGTGAGCCTGATTTAATGCATATATATTTTGACGTTCAACCAAATAATATGCCTCAATCTCCACCAGCTGATGTTATTCCTGAAAATGGTGTGCCCATACCAGATGTCACTCGTCTATCTTGCATGTCTTGTTTATCGTTTTTACCTGTCATTCATAGGTTTACCCTTCATCTGCTTGTCAGATGGTGACTAGGTCCAAAGTTGATACCTTCAAACCAACAAGTTTTCATGTAGAACAAGGAAAACATGAATTATGCTTTGAGCCTAGAAATATGTCTGAAGCCCTACTAGATGACAAATGGAAGCATGCCATGAAGGCTGAATATAAGGACTTAATGAAAAATGAGACACAGATAGAGATACCCTAGTCTACTGGGATGAATATTGTACTGGGATGAATATTGTTGATAACAAATGGTACCATTCGACGCTATAAGGCTCAGCTAGTGCCAAAAGGATTTCAACAAAATCCTGGTCTTGATTATTTTGGGACCTTTAGTCCTGTTATTATGCCCTCAACTATAAGGTTTATTCTTAGTCTTGCTGCCTCTTATGGTTGGGATATTCAATAGTCTGATATCAATAATGCTTTCTTAAATGGTGATCTAAAGGAGACTCTGTTTATGAAACGGCCAGAAGGTTTGATCTCCTCTATTATGCCAAACTATGTGTGCAAGTCGAAGAAGGCACTTTATGGCCTTGAGCAATGGTTTGAAAAGTTGAAAGGTGCTTTTATTGAACGGCATTTTGATTAACTTCAAATCTGATAGCTCCTTGTTTGTTTTCTTTCTTTCTTTTTTTTTTTTTTGGTTGTAAAAGTAAAGGAGTCGTGGTTTATCTACCGGTATATGTAGATGATGAATTAGTCACTGGTTGCTGTGGCACGAAAGCTAGCTTGGTGGTTGTAGATCTAAATCAGACTATTGCCTTAAAAGTCCTTGGACTTTACATTATTTCTTGGGCTTCAAGGCTTTCAGAGATATTAGTGGTCTATATTTGACACAGTCCAAATATATTTTGGATTTTTTTGTCAAAGATTAACATGGGTAATGCCAAGAAACCATGGCCCAATCCAATGGTTACTAGCAAAAAGCTATCAGTAATTAACGGTGAATTAACTTGCACACAAGTATTGTTGGTGCCTTGCAATATCTCACCATGACAAGACTCAGATATTTCATTCACAAAAAACAAGCTCAGTCAATTTGTACAGTCTTCTGCAATTGAGCATTGGAAAGCATCTTAAAGAGTGCTCAGATATCTCACAGGCTCAATTGATTTTGGCCTTAAATTTACACCAGCTGCAAGAGTTGTTTTGGATGTATATACAGATGCTAATTGCACTAGTTGTGTGGACGATATAGGCGGTCTGCCAGTGGTTATGCAAAAAGCTGTCAGTTGATTTTCCTGTGTTGTATTGTGGTGTGATAATATAAGTGCATGGGCTCTTGCTTCCAATCATATTTTTCATTCTCGAACAAAGTATATTGAAGTTGATGTTCACTTCATTAGACAAAACATTGCAGGAAGAGAAATTGATGTAAGATTCGTTCGTACGGAGGAGCAAGTTGCTGGTGTCTTAACAAAAACTTTGCATGAGTCTAGTGTTTCTTAGAGGCAAACTCAATGTGAATAAGTTCCACTTTCGATTGAGGGGAAGTATTGAGAGAAGCGCTGTTAGCTATATTTGAAACAGAATTTAGTTGGCAGTTAAAAAAAAAAAAAAATCTGAAAATTCCAATTTTATTATTGTGTTGTAAGGGAAAAAAAAAAAAGGAATTGGTAAAGAAGAATAAATCTTTTTTTTTTATTGAACGTTTTTATTCATTGGGATGACTTTACTTATATTATATCCTATTTTATTATATTGATTTCCACACTATTTTCCAAAGTTCATTTGCCAGGGAACTTTATTTAAAACATTTTACTGGATTTCATTTATTTCAATTTCCTTATCTTATTTTAAGATCTCATTGAAAATCATATAAAGACAATTCCTATTTAATATTACGATTTGTGCAAATATTTTATATTCTACTAGTTCTACATTCACATTTTAACTATTACTTTTATTTTATGTGATGTTTTGATCTCTTTTTAATTTAATATTAATTATTTCTCTAATTTTATAAGAATATATCTCATATTCATATATAAAATTGTATTTTATGAAAGTTATCATAGAATTGTAGCTAAACCCAACTTAATTTACCTTAAAATAAAGTATATAACTTAACAAGTATACTCAAAGCCCGACAGGTTAATTGTCATCACTTCTGGAAATTGTATTCCTTTTCATAGTTTTTTTTAGATGATTAAAGATTTATTTTTTCATTTTATAATTTTTCTTTATAAGGGTATTTTAGATATTTTCTTGATAAAATAAATTATTAATTGAGAAAAAGTGTTGATTTATATGTTAAAATTTAAGATAATAATATAAAATGCATGAATTTGAAGGGGAAATATACAATATAGCACATTTTGAATATATTAAAGAAAATTATAACATATTTTTAAAATGGTATAAAATTATTATATATTTTTTATTTTTTATTCAAAATAAATTATTTATTTATAATTTTATCCTTTTACATTTAAAACCTCCACCTTTTACATTCACTCTCTCTCTCTCATATTGTTGTTCACCCTTTGACTAATATGATCTCCGGTGGATTGTGATATCACCAAACTAACGACGAGATTAGAGAGAGGCAGATCGTGAAGTCGGTGATAAGTTTGAGGAGGGATTGCAATGATAGCGCTATGGATTTACTTTGGGTTTGTTGGTTTTTTGCTGTAGTTCAAGGTCGAATTACGACGAGGGGCGCCGAGCTTAGTTAACTCCGACGAGGTCTAATGAGACACAATGGTGATTAGGAGCAGCATTGCCGACCTTCCCAACACAAGGTCGCTTGGAGACGGCGTCAAGCAGACAATCTAGGGTGGTTTGGAAATTTGGGGATTTGGGTATTTCTTTTGTTTTTGTCAAGTGAGGACAAAATTTGTAATTTAATAAATTTGGAGAAATGTTTTATTGAAAAATTAATAAAACTATTTTTTTTAAAAGTAAATATGATTATTATAAGTAAATAGAATGAATTTACTTCATAAAATATAAAATATGTGAATTTCATGTATTTTCATTATATTATTTAGTAAATAAATTGGTTTACACCTATTAAATACTTGTAATATATATATTTTATTCTTGCTTTTCTGGTATATTTAAATATATTTACAGGTAAATAAAATATATTTTTTAAGATAAATGTTTCATTTTAATATAATATTTGCTCGTAAATACAATATTTTCATGAAAATATATAATAAAAATGGCAAAATAGGATTTCTTAGTAAATATCCAACTAGCTAGGTAAATTGTGTATTTTCAATGAGTTTATGTAATCTCACTAATTTACGTATTCTTGCTTTACATGTAAGTTTAAGTATTTACTTTCTCAAAAAAAAAAAAAAAGTTTAAGTATTAACAAGTAAATGAGAAATGTTAATAAATCAAATATTACCAAAAATTCTGTCTATTTACTAAAAAGTTTTTATTTTTTGTAAATACATATATTTACGCAACATAATTTTTATTTACTACATATTATCTTCATGAAAATATATTCAAACAATATCTGTGTTTATCATACCACGTGTTATCTATATTTACATAAGTAAATAAGAGTAAATCTTTGTATCGTAATTGTCGTTAACTATGTCTTTAAATAACAAGTGAAGTACTAAATTAAAAAAAAATCAAAACTATAACTCAGGAAGAGTATTTGCAAACCTCTGCAAATTTGCCCATAGCTTAACGCTTTGATTAGGAAATGCCAGTAAAATCAGGTCTCTATTTCAGAGTATAAGACACGGTGGTGAATTCTAAGGGTCCGTTTGGATGAGATATTTGTTTTTGAAAAATGAAAAATTTTTATATATGAAAAATAAAAAATTGTTTGGAATTTTTTTTAAAAGTGAAAAATTGTTTGGATGGGTGAAAATTTTTTGTTTCTAGATAGCTCTTTTTCCATTTTTCAAAAATGAAAAATGTTGGATGTTCAGATACGGAAATTTAGAAATGTTCATTTTTCTTGAAATGATAAATTTTTCATTTTCCAAATTTAAAGGTGTCAAACAGACGAAGGGTAAAACTTTGGATGTACGGACCTCTGCAAACATTACACACTTCGTCGACAAATTCTTAAAATTAGAAAGAAAAAAAAAAAAGAGTGAGTTCCATTCAAAAAAAAAAAAGAGTGGGAGAATTGGGGAGCAATATGTGAAAAACTTGAGAAATAGATGCCACATTCAAATTTGACAAACAATACTACAGTAGTATGGGCAACTTGGAGATAATTTTCTAAAATTTTAAAATATGTAGGCCGGGGAACGTTTGAAGACCCCCTACCTGTGTGGGAGTCCGAAGCAACAAGAAAACGAACTTTCAACTTTGGCCAACGAACCAGGTTCAACTTTTATTCTACAATCAAACTTTTATCAGCTTAACATTTATATCTCCCAACCAGATTTTTATCAGCTCAACCTCAACATTTTATATCTCCACAATCAAACTTTTATTCAACATTTATTTCTCCCCATCTGATTCCGATGCAGATATTTAACCTTGTCCCACTTTTTACTTCATCTTACACTTGAATTGTTCTTGTTTCAACATCTGAAACTTCCCTTACTTCCCACATCAACTCCTGTTACTACTTTAATACCTAATTTCCCCAAAACCGGAAGACAAACAGTAGTGGCCACCATTTTTTTTTTTAACCAAAACCTGATGAGAAATATGGGCAACTTTGACCTAAGAAATGTTTAAGTTAAAAAAAATATATATATCTTTTAAGGGGAAAAAAATAGAGAACATATGTATATTTGCTCTCAGTTTTGTCCGCAAGCAATGCGCGTATTTTCTTTTTTCGGTTTATCCATTCAATATTGTTTCACTTTTGTTGTCGTTTTCTATGTTTCTGTTGTTTATTTTCTTTTGATGTCGTTTTTATGTAGGTTTGTTTGTTTGTTTCTGTTTTTTTTTTTTTTTTTTGGTTTTTGTTTTTAATCTGGTTTGCTTCTGTCGTCTCTTTGTTTTCTTTGACTGTCGTCATTTATGCTGTTATCGTTTTTTCCTTTTCCTGTTAGGTTGTCGAAGTTACAAAACCTTATAATATATATATATATAATTTAAGGGTGGAGAATTCGAATAATACCGAGCCTAATTATTGAAGTTAAGGGCAGAGCCAATTATAGATACGGGGAGGCTTTTGCCCATTTTTTAATATTTAAATTTGTCCTTTAAAACTTTATATTTTTATCATTTTATCTTATTAAAAGTTAATTTTCTCTATAAAATTACTTAATAACTTTATTTTTTAATGTACGTTTATAATGAAATAATAAATTGGTTATTAATGTACGTCTATTATGAAATAATAAGTTAGTTCAGTCGTGGAAGGTACTTGTAAATATAGATTATTTACAAGTACACCTCATTATTTACCTCTTTGAATCCTTTACATCTCCTCACAAATGTGGGAAACTTGGCAATCAATTATGAATCTAGAAAGCCACTTTAAAACTTGTCAGCCATCTCTTTTGCACTATAGTGAAGCAAAGTCTTAATTCTCATTATTTAATCGTGGTTGGCGTTTAATAAACACATTGTATTTTAATTGTATTTGAATGAAATTTGTTTTTTGAATGTTGTATTTGATTGAAAAGTATTTGTTTTGAATTTAAATAAAATGTGTGTTTGGATGAAAAATATTTTAGAGTTAAAAAGTTGATGTGATTAGTAAAAGTAGAGATAAATAACGAAGTTAAAAAGTTGATGTGATTGTTTTAAAAATGTTTTAAATAGTAATTATTTTCGTAATATTGTTGTAAAATTTATGTTTAATGTAAAATTATATTATATTTGAGTAAAATTAAAATAATCGATTTTAAAATTAAAAAAAGAAGACTCATTTATGTGTAACCAAAAGCCACGCTCTCTTGCTAATATATGACTACATTAAGAATGAAGTTTTTCAGATAGCCGTATCGCAGAAGATAGGTTCCAGTTGCGGTATGTATGATTTTGAATCGCAAGCCTTTAAATTACTCCAAATTTCGATTTTCTAGTTGTCATGCATTTTCGATCTATTATTTTTAACAGGTTTAGTATTCATATAATTTTTTTTTTTAAATATGAACGGCGACTTGATTATAAGCGAAGTTTAATGCCAATTTTCTATATTAAATTTGTTATGCAAAAAATCGGTTGAAATAGCATGTACATTATATATACACGCTATAATCACTACTACAAAAATGTGAATAAACGACGTAATCTATAATATGCCTAAGAAATCCAGCTAGCTGGAGAAAGAAATACTATACAAAATTAAAAGTAAAATAAGAATTTCATGTTGTGTTTTGCATCCAACGTTGGCTAGAATATAAAACTTGTTACAAGCGATTAGAATATATAGAATTTTCTTGAAGGAATTTGCCGAAGGAAAAGAAATAATTACTTGTAGGAATAAAGAAACCAAACTTGTAATTAAGTAGTATACAATTTGTTTAATTTTCATATATTTGACGTGCTTTGGTTCTTGATTTGTTTATAGCTAGTTCATAATCCAAACACCTTGCATATTCATATAAACATATGTACATGCATACTTGTACATCTTAAAATTCTGATCATGTTGAAGAAAAATGAAGTGAAAGCGGTGAGTATCATAAAATGTCAAAGGCTAAAAGAGATAACGTTAAGGCCTCGTTTGGGACTAGTTTTGAAGACATCCAAAACTATTTTTTTTTCCAAAACTTCACTACTTTTTACTATTTATATCTTCAAAACGCTATAATAACCTCCAAATTTTAAAAGTCTATAACTTTGTGTATACAAATCCATATGAGATATATATTTTTTTAAATTGCATAGAATTTTGAAAGAAACGAAACAATATCCATATTGATATTTTCTTTTTCTAAAAAAATTTTTAAAATTTTTTATTTTTTCATCCCAAACACATTTTCCAAAACAACTTTTTTCCAACCCAAAAATAATGTTTCCAAGCATCTCCTCCAAACTTTCCCTAAAAAACTTGGCGTTCTTGTTCTTGTTCTGTTTTTCTTCTTTCTTTCTTTCTTTTTATATATTTATTTATTTTTATTTTCTTGTTCAGCTTTGGATTTCTACTTGTAGTAGCTCAATGTTAAATCTGGTTAAAGTTACATTAAACTGAAAATAGTATTCAAAAACAACTAAAATGGATGAAAATCTACGTTTTAGAACAACACTCCGCAAGTAAAGAGTATTTTTTCTAAGGAAAAAAAAAAGAGTAAAGAGTGTTTTAATTTTTCACATCCTATTATATAATTTCCTTGCTGAAAATACCTAAAGTTTAATTACAAATTGCAGTAAATAATTTTTTTTACGAAGTTAAAGTAAATAAATAGTAAGATTCTAAAAATATTTATAATAAATAGAAATAAATTGATAAAGAGTTTATTTACAAAAAATAAGTAGATTGTTACTTAATAAATATTTTTTATTTGCTGCTATTTACTACAAATATTTTTAAAATTTATTATTTACTTCAATTATTTGTTTTACAAATGCTATTACTTCTTTCTCATGTTTAATTAGTGTTGATTGAACTCCATTGTTTCATACAAAAATAATAGATATTGATTATATTGATGGTTGAAATACCATGATTTTTCCATATAGCCAAGGGAAAGCAATGACTCCTTCAACCACTTAAAATGATGATTAAAAAAAATTGTGACCTCAAAATGTTCTTCTACAAATTATTTAATTTTATTTTTTGTCCTAATTATTTCAGTTAAAACAAACTAAACTAACCAGTTGATCAGTTACCACTTAAATCAGTCTATTTTCCTCACTACAAATTGTTATCTTTTTTCTTGTCAATTACTTGATCAGCTTGACCAATAAGTATTGAAGGCTTTTCCAATGCGACATGGGAGGGCAATCTCATTTATTTATTATGGTAAGCTAATGAAACACATTCCACCTGCGGATCATTAAGGTCGACTATTATCACTAGTGTATTTTATAAGCAGTAGTGGCAGTGTATTAGGAATAAGATTATATATAGTTCAGTTAAGCAGTTTTTAGTTAGAAGATAGTTGGTCGTGATTAAAATAAATCTAATTTGCGAATAGTACTTAGGAAAAGGTTATATATAGAATCTGTGGCTGTGGCTGTGGCAGTGGCAGTGGCTGGCTACTTCATGAAAATTTACGGCATAGAAGACTTAGTCATCCTTGAGCCAATGTCTTAAAGCAAGGGTTTGTCTTCAGCGGACGTTAATAATATTGATTTTTGTGCATCTTGTCAATACGGAAAGTTTCACACTCTGCTTTATTTACTCTCTGAATCACACGTGCTATGCCTGTTGATCTGATATACTCTGATGTGTGGGGGCATGCACCAGTTTTATCCTTGGAAGGTTTTCGTTACTATGCTTGTTTTGTTGATGATCGCACACTATACACTTGGATTTATCCACTTCATGCCAAATCAGATGCTATTCAAGCTTTGATGAAGTTCAAAGCTCATGTTGAAAGATTTCTTGAAAGAAAGATTAAGTGTTCACAAATAGAATGCGGTGGTATATCTTGTATCTTTCTTCCTATTCTACTGATATCCATGTCCACGCATATATGTACAGATTAATGGTAGACTTGAAGGAAAACATCGTCCTATAGTGGAGATAAGCTTAACTATGCTTGCACAAGCATTTGAGATGACTTAAAAATTTCGTTTTATTGTTCAAATTCATGAGATGAATGGTCAAAGGAATGAGCTAAAGAAATACAAAGCCCATTTTGATCAAGTTTTGCCGCAGTTTGTTTTCCATTAACGCCAGTTCTATGATAGTTTGCTGAGCTTGCATTTCAAGTTTAACAAAATTGATGCTGCTGGTGAACTTATATGGGATATTTGCAGGCACCGGGAGTCTCTTCCTATTAAGAGCGAAAAGAAGAGCCCACAAAAGAATTTTCTTATTCCAATCGGATCTCATAATCTAAAGGCTGGGTTGAAGTTGCAGATTCAACCTGAGCTGCTGCAAAAAGATACCGTCTTAAAAGTGGAAAGTAAGCAAGAGCTTGTTACTTTCAGGGACGGAAAACTTGTCCTTAGTAATAGTGCTCGGGCAAAACTAACCAAAGGATTCAAGAGAGAAGAACACTAGTCAGCTGTCAAAACTTTTACTTAGAATTCAAAACGAATCGTGTTTTCTGAGAGGCTCCAAAATGTGTTCTGATGTGGTTGAAGCTTGCATTCGGTTACGTTGGCTAGAATTTGCTCACGACATTTTGGATGACATGGAAGCCTTGGGGGCTCCGGTGGGCTGTGCTACTTATATGTCACTCCTGGCAGCGTATTTTAAACGAAAGATGTTAAGGGAGGCAAAGGCTGAGCTTAAAAAAATGAGAAAGGATAATATGGCAGCAGATTCACCAGATAAGATGGTTGTCACTGCATGTTTATCACAGATAGTAAATGACAATTCCCTCTCTCTTAATGAATCAGATCTAGTTGAGTGTTTTATTCATGAAACATGGAATGAGGAGGCAGTCCCTTCTACGGTTTATGAATTTAATTCTTCCATTTACTTTTTCTGCAAAGCCAAGATGATTGAGGATGCTGTGAGGACGTACAGGAGAATGCAAGAGATAAAGATCGAACCGACTCTGTAAACTCTCACTTATCTGTTTGTGGGTATTCTTCTCTGGAAATGTACCGTGATATTACGATCTTGTGGGGTAACATGAAGAGGAAATGGAGAGTGGAAATCTCTCTGTGAACAGAGATTTGTATGAATACCTGCTAATAAGCTTCCTTCAGGGCGGTTACTTTGAGAATTTGATGGAAGTTGTCAAGTACATGAACAAGGGTAATATGCTTGCGGACAAGTGGTTGTTTGAGTTACTACTTGTTTTTAGCATTATGGGCTCATTTGATGCAAGATTTCAAACTAAAAATTTTGAGTTAAGTTTGAAATGAATTGAATTATGAAATAAATTATATATTTGATATTCAAGTTTAAATTCAAAAATTTCATTTTGGATTAAAAATATTTAGATGATAAAAATTAGGTTTGAACTTACATTATAAATTATGCCTCCTTTTACTTATTGTAGAGGTTGATACTTTTTTTTTTTATGAGAGAAGATTTGTTAAAAATATTTCTAAGTTCAAAATATTATGCATATTATGAATTAAAAAACTTGAAATGTAATCATGACAGATTGAGTTTAAACTCAATTTTTTAAGTTCCTATCATATTAATTTTTTTAATTAAATTCTTTATCTGCTTCCTTTGAAATTTTGAAATCACTAAATTTACTTTGTTTTTTCTAAAAATTTTAAATTATTTTCAAAAGATTTGATTTATAAATGTATCTTATTTCGCACTTAATATTCTAAATAAACAAAAAATTAATTACGCTACTAATTAAATTTGAATTTTAGGCTTTTTAAAATTAGTTATATTTTATATTACAAAGTTTATACAAGAAAAAAAAAAAAAGTCTAATAATTTTTTAATCTAAAATTTAGTTTAATTCTTGCTCTCCTAAAAGAAATTTCTGACTCCGCAACTCAGGATGATTATGATTGACAAGCATCACTTATACATTTTAAGGTAGCAATGGCAGTGTATTTGGAATGAGATTGGTGATTGTTTGTTGGCTTTCGGTTAAGCAGTTTTTAGAAAATATATAGATAAAAAAAGTATACACGTGTATAGCTGCTAGTGGTTAGATTTAGTTGAGCCACTGATTCGATAAAAAACTGTACACATGTATAACCGCTAGTGGTTAGATTTACTAGAGATACTGATTCGAGATCGTACTGTAATCTTAGTCTTCTCTCCATTTTAATAATCAGTTCATACAATAATAGATGCCTTCAGTGGCATTCTTTATATAGTCTAATTTTTGCTCCGCACATTTTGGGCAGACTCCATGAAACATGACATAATAAATTATGTGATTATCAATTAATCTAATTGATAATCTTGGTTTTTTTTTTTTTTTTTGGTAATGTGACAACCTTGGTTAAAGTTTATCTAATTTGCAAGTATAGTTAGGAAAAGCTTTACTCATTAACTATGAACAAGTATACAAGATAGAAGCTGTGGCAATGACAGTGGCTGGGCAGTTCGTGAAAATGAACATCTACGGTTACAGCACTAACATGGACGAATGCTCTTAAAAGTGGAAGACACAAGAATGATCATCGTTCTCATCTGAAGATTTTTGTCACCTTTTTTTTTTTTTCTGTCTCGTTTTGCTTAAGATCCATTGTCGTTTTGCTTAATTTTGTCATCAAAATTTTATTCTAACGTCCTTGTGATCCTTTTTTATTAATATTGTCGTTTGAGGTTTGTGTCATTTTACGGCACTGTTGTTTATTTGAGCTAGGGCTAGTGAATAGGGATTCATATTTTCGTAGGCTCTGTTTTGGAGAGATTTAAAAGTTACTTTTGGATTCTTAAATTCAAAATTACTTCTAAAAATATTTGGATGATTAAAAAAACTTCTATTTTTTATCAAAGTCAAAAATATATATATAGCTTTTAAAAATAACTCTTTGGAATAGGTTTTAAAATTCATATAAAAGTTTAAATTAGATATTATAATATTTGTTTTAACATTTCTATTACTTATTATAAAAGTTAAAACCATTTTGATTTTAAAAAGTTCTTTTAAAATGTGATTTTCAAATACTTATTGAAAAGCCGTGGCTTTTATTTTTTACTAAACATAAGCAAAAGCTTTATCACACGAGCCCTTAAACTCCATGTTCTGCGGTTGTTTTCTGATGCATTTGACTTGTTTTTAGTCGTTGTTTAAAAGTTCCGGTTGTTATTGCATACATTGTCGTTTCTTGAACCCTTTAACTTTTTACCATGCAGTGTCGCTTATTAAATAATTGCCGTCTTAAAAGTCTTTCATTGTTTGTCAAGTTTGTCAAGTTTGTCATTCTTTGTATTCTTATTTGTTAATTTCAGACATCGATTGTTCACTAGATTGTTGTATTCTTGCATCGACATCTTGGTCTAAGCTGTTGTTATTTTAAAAGTTATTGTCGTTTTTCATATTATTAGTCGTCATTTTCCACAACTCTGTGTTTTTTTTTTTTTAAGTTTATGTTTGCTTTGTAGGCATTGTTGCTTGTTTTGAGCTATTGATTGTCGTTATATCAACTGATATGTATGGGTGTACTTCTGCCTTCTTGTCATTTAAAAACTTCCTGTCTTTTTCCAACGTGTTCTAGTTTTTACTAAACTTGTCGTTGTTCTTAAGATTATGTCGTTTGTGACATTTTCATGCGTTTGAGCTAATTGGATCCTTGATTCGATCATGAGAGCCGAGAGGAACCATACAAACTCAGCCCGAGTGGCTTCTGATATCGTGTCTTTAGTTCATATTTTAGAATAAATGGAAAAATTAAGGGCAAATACCGAAACAGCAGATAAATACATATTTATTCAGATTTTAATTTACATGCATGAGTAAGCAGAAAGTAATTGTGTCACATAACAATATAACAAAGAGAGTAATTACAATCATATGAACAGGCAACATAACGCAGAGCATAGGAAATAGGAAATAATTTTAGAACCCCTAAACAAAATATTAGACGACCCATATCACAGTACCATCAGCATAGGAAATAATTTTAGAACCCCTAAACAAAATACTAGACGACCCATATCACAGTACCATCAACATCTTTAAGTTATGGGACTTGAGCTACGACGAATATTGTGCCTTCTGGTGGAAAAAAGTAGGGCTGGCAATTTAGGTCACGACACGATAACACGACACGAAACCCGCACGAAGTTAGAGGGTTTGGGTTTTCCTTAAATGGGTTTGGGTCAAAAAGGATCGAACCCGTTAGACACGATTAAATAAAGGGTCAAACCCGCACGAACCCGCCAACTCGCAATTAACACGAAATAACCCATTTAACAAATTAATTATATATGGATCGACATAAATATAACTCATAAATTACCTATTTATAATCTTTAATATATTTATATTATTATATATATTATAATGTTTTACTATTTTTAATTTTGAGTTTTCAAAATTCAAAATTCAGATATAATATATATCTTTTATTATATATATATATTTTAAAAAAAAATTTAACATAAAAATACTTTCTTTTTTTTTTTTAAGTCTTTCATTGCTTTTGTAACTTTGCTCATCTCACCCAATCGCCCTCCCTTTCCCTCGCGATAACATGACCGGTGGTCTCTGACCTTGTCATCATTATTTTATTTATATTTAATTTAAACGGGTTAATTTGGGTCAACACGATTAATAAATGGGTTGGGTTTGGGTTTGATATTTTGACACGAATATTAAATGGGTTGGGTTTGGGTTTGAGATTTTGACACGAATATTTAATAAACACGACACGAACACGACACGATAACACGAATTGCCAGCCCTAGAAAAAAGTTATGGGACTTTGGGACTCGTGAGAACGTCGGAAACATTTTCAGATTTCCAATGTACAAGTTCTTATATAAAAACTTCTCCCGTACAAAAACGTGAATATTATTAAAATGTAATCAAATGGCCATCGTTATAATGTAATTTAGTTGACTAAGTCTATAATTTCATATTATACTGTATAATTTAAATATTATTTTTATTTCATTTGATAATAGAATCTCTTTTCTAATTTAATATTAATTATCTATTTAATTTTATAAAAATATCCACTATATTTATACATAGAATTAGATTTCATAAAAATTGTCGTGGACTTGTAGTTAAACTCAACTTAATTTACCTTAAAAATAATTACGTAACTTAACAAGTATACTTAAAACCTGACAGGATAATTGTCATCAATTCTGGAAATCGGTAATATGTCCTTTTTCTCGTTTGATTTTTTTGTTTAGAAAATTAAAGATTTTTTTTTTCATTTTATAATTTTTCTATTTCTATTTCATTTGATACAATGATCTCTCTTCTAATATAATATTAATTATATATTTAATTTTATAAAAATATCTATTTTATTCACATGAAGAATTATATCTCAAAAAAGTTACTGTAGAATTGTAGCTAAGTCCAACTTAATTTACCTTAACAAATGTTCGTAACTTAACAAGTATACTCAAAGCCTAACAGGATGATTGTCATCGCTTCTGGAAATTGGTAATATTTCCTTTTCATGGTTTGATTTTTTTTTGTTTAGAAAATTAAAGATTTTTTTTTTCATTTTATAATTTTTCTTTTTAAGGGTATTTTGGATGTTTTCTAGGTCAAATAAAATATTGATCGAGAAAAAGTATTGATTTATATGTTAGAATATAAGATAATAATATATAATGCATGAATTTGTAGGGAAAATATACTATATAGCACATTTAGGACGTATGAAAGAAAATTATAACATATTTTTCTAAAATGATGTAAAATTATAGAATATTTTTATTTTTATATTTAAGATAAATTATTTATTTCTGATTTTACACTTTTACATATAAAACCTCTACTTATACCATCTCCCCCTCCCCCCCCCCCCCTCGCTTTACTAACTTCCGGTGAACATCACACTGGTGCTGTGTGCTGATGATGGAGTGGTTATCACGATCTCAGCGTCGAAATGGTGGATAATACACATACACACATAGAGAGAGAATGGTGGATGAGATCCACACACACACACACTCTGTTTAACCTTTGACCACTACAATCTCCGGTAGATAGTGAGATTACGATGCTGGTGACGTGATCCAAGAGGTGCAGATCGTGATGTTGATGACAAGTGTGGGGAGGGACTGTAATGATGGCACGATGGATCTACTTTGGATTTGTTAGTTTTTTATTGTAGTTCAAGTTTGGATTGCGACGAGGGGCGTCGAGCTCTGTTAACTCTAGCGAGGTTTGATGAGACGCGATGGTGATCATGAGTAGCATCATCGGCCTTCGTAATGCAAGGCTGCTTATTGATAGTGTTAAGCAGACAATCTAGGGTCCGAGTGGTCGGGGAATTTGAAGATTTGGGTTCTTTTTGTTTTTTCAAATTGAGGGTAAAATTTGTAATTCAATAAATTTGGGGAAATGTTTTGTGTAAAATATCAATAAATCTGATTTTTTTTTTTGAAAAGTAAATATGATTATTACAAGTAAATAGAATGAATTTACTTCATAAAAATATTTGGATTTCCAAAGAAATCTATGTATATTCATTATATTATTTGGTAAATAAATTTGTTTACAGCTAATAAATACTTGTAATACATTTCTTTTATTCTTGCTTTTATCGTACATGTAAATATACGCATTTACAAGTAAATAAAATATAATTTTCAAGATAAATGTTTCATTTTAATATAACATTTGCAAGTAAATACGATATTTTCACGTAAATATTTAATAAAAATGACAAAATAGGATTTCGTAGTAAATATCCAATTAACTAGGTAAAAAAATAAATTTATGTAATCTCACCAATTTACATATTCTTGCCTTACATGTAAGTTTAAGTATTTACTTCCTTAAAAAAATAAAAGGTTTAAGTATTTATAAGTAAATAAGAGATGTCAGTAAATTAAATATTACCAAAAATTCTGTTTATTTATCAAAAAGTTTTTTTAATATATGTATTTATGAAACATTATTTTTATTTACTACGTATCATCTTTATGAAAATATATACAAACAATATCTGTGTTTATCATATACCATGTGTGATGTATATTTACTTAAGTTGATAAGAGTAAATCTTTTTATTTACTTATTTTTTTAGTAAATACCGGTGTTTACTTATATTTATTAAATAAATATTTGATTTACTAGGAACATATCAATATTTACTGGTAAATTTAATATTTACTAATTATATTGTTGTCGATGAATTGTTAAATAAATTTAGTGTTTACTAGTAAATATTGGTAATTACTAGAGGATTCGGTAATATTTTATTGCCAGATTTATCTTGTAGTATTTGCATACTAAATACTGTATTTATTAGGGAAATACATCTATTTACTAAATAAATTTTGGTTGGCAAATGCATGTATTTTCTTGGAAAATCTATGTTTTTTTTTTTTTAAGATAAAGAAAATCTATGCATTTTCTTATTGAGAGAGGAAAAAATTATTTCTTTACTGATTTTATTAACTTTTTTGAGAATTGCATGTTTATTATTAATTGATAGATAACCACTAATTTTATTCAAAATTCTAGAACCGTCCAAAAGCTCAAATTGGAGGAAAAAAAAAAAAACCAAAACCCTAGATGTAGCTCCATTGTCAGCCAAAGAAGGCGAGCTGATACCAGAGAAGAAGTTGCGTCGTCAAAGGAGTTGTGGCTTTGTGAGGGCTAGTTGTAACAACACGAAAATTGCAACCACGGATTTGCAAGGTCAATCGCGAGATAGCAATCGAGAGGTAAATCGTGAGATCTTGTCTTTGCCGGGCCAAGATCAAATTACCAATCGACGCCGATTAGAGGAAATCGCGATGGCGTGTGGGATGGAATCGCGAAAGTGACTGCAACTTCTCCAGCATTGGAGAGAAACGATGCCATTCTTGGGGTCTTTTGTAACAATGACAGCGAAGGCAATTGGAATAATGATCTTGCTTGCTACGGCGACGGTGACTGGAACAACAAGCTTGCTTGCGACATCTATGGCCATAGTAGGAAAGATCAGATTTTATAGAGAGAGAGAGGAGAATAGAGAGACTCAAGCGTATACTTAGTTTTTTTATCTTGCAATTTGTCTTAATTATACTATTTTGTACCAAGAGTTTAATTTCTATTACTATTTTAAAACATTACATTGTATTATGTTATTTTAACTAATCTTCGGATTTTGAATACATGGTACACTTTCTAAATTAAAACAAAAAAAGGTATAAAAATGTAAATAACCCAATTTGCATTTTTTCTTTTAAGATATTTTGGACTTTTTTAAGTCAAAATTATAAATATATACTAAATATAATGAGATGTAAGGGTGGCAATTCGTGTCAACAGGTCGGGTTCGTGTCGGGTTGAAATCAATACAAATTTTTAAAATTACAACCCGAATATGACCCGTGACTTGTCGGGTCAAAAAAGCTTCAACCCGAATCTGACCTGACAGGTTGGCGAGTTGACATGACACGACCCGCACAACCCGCCAACCAGTGTGCTTTTGGGTTAGTTGACACAACACGACCCGTGGACCCGCCAACCCGTTGACCCGTCAGGGAAAAAAAAAAGATGTCCAAAAAAAAAAGGAAAAAGAAAAAAGACTTAGAAGAAAACTAAAATTAAGGTGTTAGGTTAGGTTGAGATGCAATACTTTTATCTAAAAATGAAAAATAAAATACTTATTTCTTTAGTCTAGTGATCAGTTCATCAAATTATTACAATAGAATAAATGCTTAAAAAAATTATGGCTATTTTATACATTGATTAATTATTGAAAATATATTAGGGAAAAAGTTGGAAAATAAAAAACTAAAATGATTGAATATACATGCAAGTAGTAGAGATAAAATACAAGAGTTTCACTTTTTCTCTCTTAGTCATTTTTCTCACTTTATTTAAAGTCTTAATCTATCAAAAAAAAAAAAAAAGAATAGGTCCTCAAAATTCAACTACAATCATTGGTATAATTGAAATATCATACTGTTAGATATTAAGGATGGGTCCAATACATGCATCACACTACGGGTTATTGCGGGTCAATTTCGTGTCGAACGGGTTGACGACCCGTTTCTTGATCGTGTCAGACGGGTTCGACCCAAAACTAACTCGCACCATTTTTTCCTAACCCTAACCTGTAATTTTTCATGTCGTGTTGTTGTGTCATGACCCGAATTGTCAGCTCTAATGAGATGATATAAAAATATAAACTTTAAACATAAACTTTTTGAATAAATGTAAAATATATAATATAAAAATGTAAATAATCCTAGTTTTTATGGTGTATACTAATAACATAAGAGCTTGACGGGGAAAAAAAAAAAGAGTAAGAACAAAAGAAGCAATAACGACAAAAAGAAAGTACAATTTAATAGAGCAAAATAAAACTTCGAACATAAATTGTGGAACGAACTACATTTATATAACTCTTTCTTTTTATACGATAGATTATAGTAAAGATTTGATTAAAAAAAGCTTTTGATAAAATTTCCTAAAAAGAAACTTTTAATAAAATTAATTTCACATTTCAATTTAATTCTAATTATTATTTTTAGTTAATTCATTATTTACAGTTTTATTTATAATTTTACAACTCAAATTATAAACTTATTTACAGTTTTATTTATAATTTTACTACTCAAATTTTAAAAGTTTATGATTTTACATATACAAATTGAAATATGATATTTTTTTTTATAAATTGTATAATATTTTTTGAAAAACGAAATAAATTCTATTTTGATATTTTTTTCAAATACATTTCAAATACATTTCAAATTTTTTACACTTTTTTGTTCTAGTTATTCAAGCTTATGTACCAAAAACAAATGATTCAATTTAAATTCAATCTAAAAAACTTAATTTAAACTCTTATTTCAAACACATGCAAACTATAATTAAAAAAATGTAAGAACGCATTACTAACTAGGTCTGCCAACTCTCGGATGAAGTATCTTTCCACTGTTTTTCACCTTCACGGTTACCTTCTTCAACCTTCGGATGATCTCTTTGACTTGATTCATTCTACGGCTGGCGTTCGAAGGTAAACATTAAACAAATGTCATCATCGTTTTTTTATTTTTTTGTTTTTATTCTTTTTTATTGCTGGTTTCTTTAATGAACACACCTGGTGCTGGAAACGATAGATTAACCATGGCACAAAGTTTTATCATGACCAATCTATCGTCACCATTCTGTATCAAGACACCCGGTAGGAAAATTCCTAGAACAACAACTACCTTAAAAAAATTAAAAAATATGTATATCTAAAATAAGAACCGGGCAAAGCCAAAGTGCCAGAACATGAGAAAAAGTTGTTAAGGCCGCTGTTTGTTATTGGTTTGAAAATATTTAAGAAACAAATGTCACGGTTTTTCAACGAGAGTCTTTTGAAAATGATCATAAAACATCGTTTGTTTTACACAAATTGAAAACAAATATGTTTATATTTTGTTAATTTCATATTTTGTTAAGGAATGAGAACATAATAGTTCATGGTTGGCATTGTTTTGACAACGTTTTAGAAAGGAATATCACAATTTTAAATAAATGTGTTTTAAAAGTGGTTTTGAAATAGCATTTATTTTACATAAAATTAGAAACAAAAACTAAAATAAAAAAGTGTCTTCGTTTTTTTGCGTTAAAAAATAAAAAAATGAAATAAAGTTATTTTCTCATTTCTATTTTTATTTTATTTTATAAAACTTATACATCAAATAAATATTTAGATAAGTGGCTCATTTAATCTAAGAACTATCAAGTTAATACAATTTGGTTTCTAATATTTTTTCCACAGCTAAAATGCTCCTAAATTATTAAAGTGTTGCTATAATAGTCGATTCTGTTAATTTTTAGATGAAAAATATTAGTAATTTGATCAAAAAGTATGCTAACTAACTACTTTTGTAAAAAATTAATAGAAAGAACTAATATATTAATATATTTAATAGTTTAATGTCAACTTCAGCTATAAAAAAAAAAAAAAAAAAACAAGGAATAAAGTTGCACAGACTTAAAAGTTTAGGATCCAACCTACCCAAACATAATTTTACTTTTTCTTATATTCAAACCATTTTTGAAGAAATATAATCAAATATAATTTAAAAAAATAATTCAAAATCATTCTCAAAACATTCTCATTTCTATTTTATATACAAAACAAAATTATTCCAAAATGCTCTCAAATGGGCCCATTTTTTTATTTATTTTTGTTTTCATTTTCTAGGCCTATACACCTATTAAATTTTTTCAAAAACATAGTTAAAACAATTTTATATGTTCTCGTACTCAAACTAGTTTATTAAAAAAAATAAAAATACAATTTAAAAATATCACAAAATTATTATCAAAACATTTTCATTTCTATTTTATACCAAAAATAAAATTTATTCTCAAAATACTGACATATAGGCCTTGAGTGGAATTGGTCAATCTTTCAAGGAGATGACATGATCGTAGCCTTTTCACTCGCTTGAATATGAATCCTACACTAAATATGGTCAATGTGTTATATAACTTTTTTTAATACTTTTTCCCATTTCATTATCATTTTTTATTATTCAGATCTCAACGTTATAATAAACTCTAAATTTTAAAAAAGGAATCCAATAATTTGTTTTTATCATCATTCTATTTGCTAATTTGTTGTGTAAAAAAAAGGTTTTTTTGGAAGGGAAAAAATTATGTTGAAACATAACAAAAAGGAGAAAAATTTTAAAAAGGAAAATTATACTATATAGGTCAATTAGTTTATCATTTAGAAGTAAATAGCATAATTTTGAAACTATTGAAAATTAATAGCATAATTAGACTTAGAAACATGTATAATTCTTGTTTTATATCTGTTTTAACTTTAAGTTCTTGCTTTTTTTTTTTGTTTCTCTCTTCTTTTTTTATTCTCTCTCTCTCTCTCTCTCTCTCTCTCTCTCTCTCTCTCCCCCTCTCTACCATCACTACCATTTCTCTTCCAACATTCACGTCGTCGTCACCTTCCTCCGACGGCTGTCATATCACAGTTGAAAAAGAAAGAGCTCTTCAACGATGGAAATTGAGTGGCAAAGAAAGAGATTTTAGCGGATAATTGTGATAAAATAGAATCTGTTGAAGAGTCATTTTGAATTAATTATTTTATTTATATGGTTAATCAAGTTATTTCTTTAATTAGAATCCGAGATTTGAGTAGCTTCAAGTATATGAAAATATTTTTAGGTTTGTATTCAATTTTAAAAAAACTATAGTCATTAGGTGAAGATGATTTGAAAAGGTATTCTTTGAATCTTGAAGATGTTCTAAAACGTGATGGATTTTCTGATGTTGATGGTTTATATTTGTTTTCAAAATTGAAAGTGTAGAGAGAAGTTTTGCAAAAAGAATATTGCAGCATAATTGAAACACTTAATTACATAAAAATGATTGATTCCTTTCCAAACGCACGCATTGCTTATAGAATATTATTAACAATTCCAATGACTATTGTCTCTGCAGAGAGGAGTTTTTCAAAGTTGAAGTTAATAAAGTCCTATTTAGAATCAACTATATCGCAAGAATGGTTAAGTGGACTAGTTACGTTGGCTATTGAAAAAGAACTGTTAGACAAGCTTGAATACAAAGATCTAATTAATAATTTAGCTTCCCAAAAGGCAAGAAATAGAAAATTTTGAACAGATGTTTATCTGTTTTCATATATTTCTATATGTTCTGTCGTATTCTTATAGTGTACTTGAAGAATGCTTAAATTGATTATAACCACAAATTAGTACAGTACAGAAAAATACTTTATTATCGATAGAGATATTTTTAATAAGTTTTAATATTAGGTCTTTTTATTTATGTAAAATTTTGATTTTGTTCTTAATATTATGTTTTTAATAATAAGATTTTATATTAACTTATTATAATTTTATTTTGATTATTGTATTTTTTATTAAATTTATTTTATTTTATTTTGTATAATGGTTTGTTTTGTTATCTTTAATGGACGTACAAAAGATTGATAATTTTCTTCATTAAATTATTTTAATTTGAAAATTTTCTCTGATAAATATTTTGTTTAAGGTCTCGAAATTCGTTTAGTTCAGTTCTTGATTATCGCCGGATCGGGTGACATGCCCAGAAAGTTAAAATATAAAATGTTGTGGCAACTGTTGATACCATCAACGGAAAAAGGTTGGGGGGGGGGGGGGGGGGGAGAAAAAAAAGAAAGGAAGAAAAGTGACCTAAGAAAAGAATTAACGTGTCATTTTGATTTAAAAAAATTACATTTTAATTTTATTCAATGCAATACAATTTTATATCAAATACAAATTTTATAATAATATTATAAAAATAATTATTATTTAAAATATTTTTAAAATAATTATATCAATTTTTTTAACTTTACTATTTATCTTTATTTTTACCAACCATATCAACTTTTTAACTCTAAAATATTTTTACTCTAAACACACATTTTATTTAAATATAAAATAAATACTTTTTAATCAAATATAAAACTTAAAAAATAAATTTCATTAAAATATAACTAAAATATAACGTGTTTAAAAAAAAAACTGTTAAGTATTTATTAAAAAAAAAAAAAGAAAAGGTGTTAAGAGTTAATTTAAAAAAAAGCTAGGCCATTGAGAATCGTGCCTGAGAAAAGACGTCCAGAAATGCGAACACCAAGTTGATAAATCATTGAGGAAAAGATCCACGGCAAAACAAAACAAAAAGGGCATAAAAAGTTGTCACCCATTTCCAATATAAACTTAGCGGTCAATACTAATAAAGTTTTCTCTTTCTTTATTATTTATATAGGTTCTTAAATTTTTATTTTCTATTTTATAAATAAATATGTGATTAATAAAAAAATGATTATTCATTTTCTCTTTGATGTAAAGTAAAAATGTTTTAAAAGTTGTTTGAAATTAAAAAATGTGTTAAAAATAATATATTATAAGAAGATTTTAAACAGATTTTTTAAAAGTAGTTTAAATAAGTTTGAAAATAAAACATTTTTTTATTTTAAAATGAGAAAAATAAAAAAAAATTTTGAGAAAAATGATAAAAAACTGAGACAAACGATAAAAAATTGAAAACAAAACTTTTTTTTTTTCCATTTTTTCTCTTATTTTGAGAATGAAAATTAAAACAAACAGTGGTAAATGCTGATCTTGGTTTTGTTTTTGTTAATTAGTTATATTAGTTTAATTAAGTATTTATTATTAAGGGTTTGGTTGTAATTCTATTGACTTTTATGAAATGTAAGTTTATATGTAAATATTAATAATATTTTTATAAAATTAAATGGATAATTATGGTATGTTTAGATGAGAGGTTTATTTTTGAAAAATACAAAATTTTTTGATTTGAAAAATAAAAAATTGTTTGAATTTTTTTTTACTAAAAGTGAAAAATTGTTTGGATAGGTAAAAATCTAGAAATAACTTTTTTTTTTATTTTTAAAAATAAAAAAATTTGGATATTCAGATATCAAAATTTATAAAGATTCATTTTTTTAAAATAAAAAATTTTTCATTTTCTAAAAATGGAACTCCTAAACAACCATAGCATTAAGATAAAATTATAAAAATATGACTATTATATTGAGGCCCTGGGGTATTAGTTTTACCTTTTTTAAAATACATTTTTTAATATATTATCATTTTTTATTATTTATATTTTTAAAATATTACGCTAAGTTTTAAATTTTAAAAGTCAATAATTTTGTGTATACAAATTTAAATGACATGATTTTTTAAAAAAATTACATAAAATTTTGAGATAAATAAAACAATATTTATATTAATATTTTTTTAAAAGATTTTTTAAAATTTTTTATTTTTTCACTTTAAACAAAATTTTTTTTAAATATATTTTTCTTTTTTTTATTTAATATGAAAAAAATGTCTCCAGATTAATATGTCAAACGGCCCCGAATAAAATATAAGGTGGACGGTAGACTTCATCAATTATTAATATCATTTCAGATTTATTAAAACAGAAAAAATGATAAGTACACTGAGAAATTTCGCTACTTGACGTCAGAAAACCTGATTTCCCCACTGCACCCAGCGACATGGCTGACGCTTCTTTTCTTGTCTTTATCTTATCTTTTTTTGACACGTGTCCCTGACAATAAGGCGCCGGATGCTGTCATTGGTTCCAGATCAAAAAAATAATAATAGTAATAAAAGTTGATACTAAATATGATGCTATCGGCGGCGGATTCCCAATTCTGTGCAACTTTTTCACACGTGCATATTTTCTCTCGAAAAAACTTATTAACACCTTGGGGTCAAATCACCCTGCCTTGTCCTTGCCCTTTTCGGCCAAAAACTTCCCGCAAATTTCCTCGTTTGTCTTTCCCTTGTGTTACCTGGTCCAATATAAATATGTATTCTACACTCCTTCCCTCAAGTCACACCCCCGCTCAACACAAGCGATCTCTTGTATTAAATTCTCTCCTCGTTTCCGTCTGGTAATTAGGATGACAAGTAGCTTCCTAAACTTCATGACAACGGTGAACCACTTCGATCTGAGATACGCCATCCCCATTTTCATAAACTTCCTTCGATCCCAATCCTCAGAAGCTCTTCTCTGGGATTGGGAATATTCATTTCATGCATACAATCCCCACCAAACAAGTTGGACCATGCTCTGTTTCACCATTTTCATTCTTCTCCTATTCTCCACCACTTCCGTGAACATCCCCATAACTCCTCCTTCGCCAAACAACACCACCCTCATTCGCTTCCAGTTCGGCAGCTTCTCGCCTCACCTCACTCTTTCACTTGTCGCCTCTCTCGTCCTCCCCCGGGCTCTGTTCTGGTATGCGTATCCCGCTATCCTAATCTTGACCGTATGCTTTTCTCCAATACTCTACTTGCTTAGTCGCTTTTTCCGTTGGATCAGCAACAAGTTCACAGCTTTATCTGTATGTAACCTCCACATAAACTATACCTTTACTCATCACGACAACCATCATTTAGAAGCAGACGTAGATATAGAGCTTGAAGCTCCTCTGCCTCAAGTCGGAATAGATCACATTTCCCCTGAAAACGGTGACTTCCTTGTGGAACCTAACGAGTGACGACGGTACTATGGTACTTTGACCATGCAACCGTCAAGGGAAACCGTTACGTAGCTCTGTTTTTAGCTTTGGCCTTTTACAACCTTTTCATATTACTGTTTAGGTTTTTTTTTTTTTTTCCCGGGTAAAGTGATAGTTTCAAATACTGTTATGGATATTTCCCCTATTGTCATGTTGCCGGATAGTTGTGACGTATAAAGAGTTGACATGTCATGTACAATATTTGGTCTGTGAGAATAAACACAACTAAAGCAGATCTCTCTCTCTCTCTCTCTCTCTCTCTCTTAAATATTAAGATAAGAATAACGAATTTAGAATTTAGGTTTAAGCTTTGGAGCTTGTACCAGGGGGTCTTTACTCGCCTTTTTTTGTATTTTCCTTGAGCACTTTAAAAGAAAATCCCAAAATAGAGTAAAAAAAGCAGGAGAGTAAAGCAATTTTTGTCATAATCATTTTCTAAACCACCCAGATGAAGCCAATAATTCAATTTTGTTTTATCATCGTTCTGTCTGCTAAATTTATTTAAAAAAACAAAACTGGATCTCACGGAATCAAAGTGAAAAAAAAAAAGTTTTTTTTAAAGGGAAAAAAATGGTGTTAAAGGAAAAAGTAAAAAAATAAAAAACTGGATCTCACGGGAGCAAAGCAAAAACCCAAAAAAAAAAAAAAAGGTTTTTTTGAAAGGGAAAAAAAATTTGCGTTAAAATATAAGGTTATATAACAAAAAGAAAAGGCCGGAAAAAAAAAAAGCATGGAAATTAGATTTGAGCCGTAGAGTCCAATTGGCCTGGGCCCACTAGACTTTTCGTTAACTTCACAGAGAAAAGCGGAAGCAGCTGTACTAACGCAGAACGCCCTCACCTTCTCGACCCGCCGAGGAAATCTTCCCGGAGATACGTCGCTTCCAACCATGAATTTCCCCGAACAATACGTCGACATCTTCGGCGAAGAGGACGAGGACGGCCAGGACAGGGACCGCTGCACGACAACCGCTCCTCCTCGCCGTCGTCACAGTCATCTTCATCCGCCGCTTCGTCGTCGTCCTCGTCATCGGCGGCTTCTTCGTCTTCCGACGGCGGCGAACGCGGCGTTCAGAGCATCAGTGGCGGCTTCGGCGGCGGTGGCGGAAGCGAGAGCGAAGGAGAGGAGGAGAACGGTGAAGAGGAGGTCGACAGCAGCAACATTAATAGGCCCACTATGACTACGAAGAAGAGAAGGATCTGTTTGGCTTCGATAACGAAGATTACTGCAAAACCCTAGCCACCAGTCCTTATCCGTTTCCCGGTAAATTTTTGCCTCATTTCTTGCTGATTTTCATGCTCTAGTAGGTTTCGATTCTTGGTTTATTTTTGTGTCTCCAAATTTAGGGTTTAATTGTTTCTTTTTCAACATAATTTTTGTTAATTTTTCTTTTCTTTTTTTTTTTTTTAATTTAAAGAACTCTGAATCAGTGGACTTGTACGCATTTTTTAGCTGAATTTTCATTCTTTTATTGTCTTTTGGTTATTGTAAGCCCAAAAGATGTTTAATTTTCCATATATTTTTATGAATTTAGTTTTAATTTGTAGGTCTTAGTGCTTAATTTGGCGTGAAAATTACTATCAAGATGACCTTACATAATTAGGCTTGATATGTTTGTCTGCAAATAGTCCATGAACTGATAGGATTGTACTTTAGTTGCAGTTAACAAAAAAATGCTTCTCTAGTGCAATTTTTTTTTTTTTGGGTTTCCTTTTGCTGTAACTAATTTTTGTTTTCCAATACAGTGTTGCCTGTGATATGCAATAACAATAACCACCCGGGTAGAGGGAATTTTGGCCAGGGTCGTTGGCATCAAAATGATAGAGGAGCACGCCTCCTTCCTCGACCTGGCCTTATCCTTCCGAAAGCTTTGTTTTGGAATTAAAGCTTTCAAAAAGTGAAGAAATGTTATCGAGAGAATGTATTGCTTTTCAGCAGGTTAGTCAACTGTTTTCCTTATTCCCTTCCATTTTTGTTTTGTTGATCCCCTTATTCCATTGTCTTGTGTTCTTTCTTTTGGTATAACTGTGTCTAGTTCGCCAATTATGTGCAATCCAAAGTTTCAACTGATTGCTATTTTTCTATTGTCTTCCATTGGCTGATGCAAAGTAGATGGATTATTCTGTATAATTAGTGGTACGGTATTTTTACATGATTAAGATCTCCCGTACATGGCAATATGATCCTACATGTTTATTAGCTGGCTTTTGCTAAATAATATTGTGAACCTGGTGCCTGCCTTGTAAATTATTCTCTCTTCTTATTTACCAGAATTGTTGCTGACGTGTTAATTTTATTCAATAGCCAGGTGAACTTGCTTGCTATACTCGGGTAGAAGGTGGAGATGTCTTCTTTGATGATCGCAGCTTGGTAAGAGTATTCTTTCTTGACTTACTGCTTCTGTTTGAGTGTGACAATATTTGTTCACTGTGTGTATTACAATCTGATGCTGAATATGAGATTTTTCACATGGATCCTTCCTAATTTCAGAGGCTTTTTAAGTGGCTCATCACTGAAGACGTTTGAGCTGATCTTAGTCAGGATTTTGATACTTTTATTGAGAAAAAAAATACATACGCATTGTGTCTGGAGTATTGCGACAACCTATTAGGTTAATGAGATGTGCGAGGGTTTAATACCCGGAAAAAGATCTGTTGTTATTTTTGTGTATACATTTCTTTGGGAGTTATGCATATGATGCGCTGATATTTTCAGGAAACTCAAGGTTTCGGTTACCTTGTTGCCTGCAGAAAAGACAAAAATATTCCACTTCAAAACATTCTTTTTGTGGTGCAAGCTTCATTTTCTTTTTTCATTAGTTAAGAATTCTCTATGGGTTATTGACAAAGTTTTTCTGGGTTGTGTGTTGGCCGACTTTCCGTAACAACCTTGACAAGGTAGTTGCCAGTTTCTTTATTTAATTTTTTACTTGATTCAGTTATCTTTCAATTTCATGTGGATAACTTCCATGAATTGTGAATTTATTACTGTTTGACGTGCTGTTTTCTAATTATGTAGCGAGAAAATATTTTCTCAAATAAGAGAGCAATTCTAATGGATTATTGAGTGTACTATGTTTGGTTGTAGTCAAGTAAGCAAGTTACTGATAAAATAGTGACTTTTGTATAACTTTAAAACCAGACAATCTATATGTATTACCTGCTAGTCGCCACATGCATCTTATAGTAATTACCCTGTATTTTTTGCAGATACTTGCCACTCCATATATTCCGCATGAGCCAATGGAGATGGGAGCGCTCAATAGGAATGGAGTTGTATATCTGGATGTTCATAAACTACCAGAAAGACCGCGAAGTGAGTTGGAAGGACGAAGGTATTAGAATTTCTCATATCCTTATAAAAGGACGCTACATGAGTATGCATTTATTAGTGTTAATTTCAATAAAATTACAAAATCAGTGTTGTGCTGATTTTATCATTTGAGTTTCAATAAGACTGAAATTAATGATGTGTTGAATTTATATGGAAACCTTGGGAGGAAGATGGAAGTATTAAGTGAAAGAATGACAAAATACTATAAGAGGGATCATCTGAGCACCAAAATTCTATTACTGTAGCTCTTTTTCTTTTTTCTTTTTCTTTTTGTGGAACTATATCTGCAGCCGTTGTTCAGCAGTATATTTAGCCTTCTAGACAAGTCTTGTTGCATCATTTCCCACACTTTTTTCATTTCTTGTTACAAATATGTAATTATCCACATTATGTTGTCTATTTAATATGTATGTTATTGGGGATATTGTTTTGAGAACCTCCAACCAGACTAGGGGCTCATCGTATTTTGATGGCTGCCGAAATGGATTGCTGTGATTCAACTGACGATGGAAGGAGATTTTATGTGGAGTTAGAGACACATCGTGAGGTTGTTAAACAATTTACCTCAGTTTATCATTCCCTGTTTTTTCTGTCCTTAAGGTTTCCAATCTCTTGACTATATCACAACTGAGAGTTTTGAGGTATTCTTTTCTTTGCAGTTGGATTATCATACTGAGGAAGGATACGAGAGGGAAGAGCTTTTCAGGGTCTGGGTACGGATCAATTGCCATTTCTTCTTTTCCTCCAATTAGGGTGTTTTTCTTTAATTTAACATTGTCTACCCTATAAATTGCTCAGTTAGACTCAGAAGCCGATACTGCTGAGTTATCATTACTTTTCCAGATTGAGATACCTCTGTTGATACATATATCTCGCTCAATATAAAGAATGTTACACATTGCTCAACTGGAGTCTCGTGGCAAATGGGCAGGGCAATGTTACTTGTCCATTCAGTGGTAGCTGGAGGTGAAAAAAAAAACCAATCTATCTAACCCAATCCTAATTGAATGTGTTGATTTTTTACATTGGATTGATTGGATGGGTAAAAAATGTTTTCAAGTTGAAAAAATATCAAAAATCCACCTAACCCAACCATTTTGTGTCATTGACAAGTCTAAAGGTGTGCCAAAATCTTGATCCGATTGTGTCCTTGAGCATTCAATTGTGTCAAGATCCTTGAACACACTTGAAAAATATATAAGAATTGTTAAGTATATATATTGCTGTTACTACCAAAAAAAGTATATCTACTGCTTCTAAATTCTTTAATTATGCCAAGACCGAGATCCGTCCCATGTGAATAATAGGAATTATAATTCCAAGGTAAGCAATATCAAGTGGAAAGGTTAAAAATATGAATTGAAAAAACAAGAGAGAGAGGGAGAGAGAGAGAGAGAGAGAGAGGGAATACAACGCAGAGGAAGAGAAAAGGATTCAGAAATCCATTTATGCGAATCGCAAAATAAAGCATGCTTGAAGGGCCCACTCACAGAAGAATATTTAACTTTAAGCGCTTTTGCTCGAAGTCTCTTTTTGCCGGGGCTTAGCCAGTTGCCTTTAACGATTTCTTTGGCGATGGCTCCCAATCGGAGGCACACTGTCAACCCGCTAAGATCACTCGAGTGGGTAATGGGGCTAACAGAAACCAGAGCATTCACCTTCTAAGACGCCTTATTCCTATCCTACTTTAGGGATCTAAGCTCAGTTTTGCCAACATGCATTCTAAGCACACTTTTCGTTGGTGGCATATGCTGCCCAAGCCACCATTAGGAATGGTACACAGGGGAAGAGAAAAGGATTCAGAAATCTATTAATGTGTATCAATACATATGGTGCTCACGATATTTCCATTTTTGGTTCTTCTGATTATTGAAGAGTCACTGTTTTCTATTTGTGCTAGCTCTATGGGAAAATCAGTTAAAATATTAAGTTTGAGGAATCATTAAAATTTTAACTCTTGAACATGGGAAAGCAATAGCAAACAAGACAAACAAAAATAACTTGTTTCATACTTTCTATCCCTCTTCTTCTTCTTCTTCTTCTTCTTTCATTCTTATTAAATAAGTTGTTAACGAAAATATGAGAAGTATCATAATTGTCGTTAACTATGTACATAAATAACAAGTGAAGTACTAAATAATAATAAAAAAAAGGCAGAACTTTAACTCACGGAGGGTATTTGCAAACCTTTGCAAAATTGTCCATGGCTCAACGCTTTGACTAGGAAATGCAAGTAAAATCAGGTCCTGATTTCAGAGTATAAGACATGATGGTGAATTCTAAAATTTTGGATGTACCGACCTTTGCAAATATTACACACTCCATCGGCAAATTCTTAAAATTAAAAAGAAAAAAAAAAGTTGAGCGAGTTCCATTAAAAAAAAATGAGGGGGAGAATTGGGAGCAATATATGATAAACTTGAGAAATAGACGCTACATTCAAATTTGGCAAACAATACTACAAAAGTGGGGGCAACTTTAGAGAAATTTTTAACATTTTAAAATATGTATTTCGGGGTACGTGTGTTGACCCTGTACCTGTGTGGGAACCCGAAGCAACAAGAAAACGAATTTTCAACTTTGGCCAATGAATTTAGTTCAACTTTTATTCAACAATCAAACAAAAATTGCTCCACTTTTATTTCCTCATGAATTTGAAATTCTTTCCTTCTTAAGTCCTAGGAAATGTTAAAAGGAGAAGAGAAGGGTAACAGGCTAAACCTTATAAATTGAGATTCTATCACGTAGCATCCGCCACAAACTCTCGTTCAAGGGTGAACATCGAGTGAGTTTGGTAGGTTTTTGAGAATTTTCAACCCACTCAATCAAGTTTGAGTAGGTTAATTTTAAATTTAACCCACCTAATTAACCCAAAATTTAAAATCAACTCACTCAATTAAATTTTGGGTGGATTAATCGGATTGGACATAATTAAAAAATAAAAAAATAAATATAGTTAATCATTCAATCTAAAATAAGAAATATATGAAAAAAATAACTTTCAGCATAATATTAGTATTATAAAACTCCAAAATTATTTCATAAGTTATAAATCAATATAAAAATAAAATATATGAAAAATAAGTTTAAATATAAAAGTTGTAAACTAACAACAAATAATAATAAAATTTCATGTAATATAAAATATAACTAGTTGTCAAGTAATTAATGTAAAATATAAGATAAATACTATATATTATGAGGTATGAAATATATTTATTTTTACATATTAATATATTGGGTGAGTTTGGATTAAGTTGAGTTTAAAAAAACTCAACCCAAACCCACCCAATCAATAGTCAGGTTGGGTTGACCTCTTGATCGAATTGGTCGAGTTCGGGTTATAATGGGTTGTATTGAGTGGGTTTGTTATATTATTTTTTGTTGGGTTTTTTGTTCATCCCTACTCTCGTCTTTCATTCTCTGTCGTTTCTCTCCATCTGATTCTGGTCCAAGTCTTGGATGCAGATATTTAACCATGTCCACATTTATTTCGTCTTCATCTCACACTTGAATTGTTCTTGTTTCAACATCCGAAACTTCCCTTGCTTTCCACGTCAACTCCTGCTATTACTATTTAATACCTTAATTTCCTCGAAACCGGAATACAAACAGCAGTGGAACCATGTTTTTTTTTTTTTTTTTTTACACCAAAACTTGATGAGAAACATGGGCAATTTTGACCTAACAAATATTTAAGTTAAACTTAAAAATTATTTTTTAAGAGGGGAGAACGGAGAACATATGTATATTTGCTCTCAGTTTCGTACGCAAGCAACGCACTATGTTTTCTTTTTTCGGTTTATCCATTCAATATTGTTTCCCTTTTGCTGTCGTTTTCTATGTTCGTGTTGTTTATTTTTTTTTGATGTCGTTTTTATGTAGTTTTTTTTTTTTTAATAAATTTGTTTTGCTTCTGTTTTCTTTGGCTGTCGTCGTTTATGCTGTTATTGTATTCCTTTTTCCTGTTAGGTTACCAAAGTTACAAAACCTTATAAAATATATATATATTTAATTTAAGGGTGGAGAATTCGAATAATAACAAACCTAATTATTGAAGTTAAGGGCAGAGCCAATCATAGACAAGTGAAGGCTTTTGCCCAATAAGGTTTTTTTTTTTTTTTTTTTAATTTATCCTTTGAAACTTTACATTTTTCTCATTTTACCTTATTAAAAGTGGATTTCCTATATAAATTCACTTAATAATTTTATTCATTAGTGTACGTCTATAATGAAATAATAAATTGGTTTTGCTGTAGATAGAAGCTACTTGTAAATATAGATTATTTACTAGTACACCTCATTATTTAACCGTTCGAATCCTTTACATCTCTTGGCAATCAATTATGAATCTCGAAAGCCACTTAAAATTTGTAAGCCATCTCTTTGTACTATAACGAAGCAAAGTATTAATTCTCATTATTTAATCAAGGTCTAGTGATAAATTTTAAAATTAAAAAAAGAAGACTCAAGTCCCATTTGGAACACGCATTACATTTTTATTGCATTTGAATGCAATGCATTAAATACAATTTATATTTAGAAGAAAGTATTAGCATTATATTTTAATGCAATGTATTTTTGATAAAAAAACATTTAAATTGTATTTAAACAATGAATATGTGATGTGATAGGGAAAAGTAAAGAGAAAAAAAAAGAGAAAGAAAATATATGATATAATTAATAAAAAGTTAAAATAATAAATAGTAAAAGTAGTATATTTAAAATATGATCTGATTGATATTTGAATGCAATATTTTTATATTTAGATGAAAATTAAATGAAATGCATTGAATACAATTTACATTTGGAGGAAAAGTATTTGCATTGTATTTAAATATAATGTATGTTTGGATAAAAAATATTTGAACTGTATTTAAATAATAAATATGTGATGTATGTAATGCAATGTATGTTTGGATAGATGAATGTATGAATATTTGAATTGTATTTATATGAAAAGTATGGATGAATGCAATTTGTATTTGAAGGAAAAATATTTGTATTGCATTTGAATGCAATATATGTTTAAATAAAAAGTATTTAAATTGTATTTAAATAATAAATATATGATGTGATACATAGAAGTTAAGAGTAAAAGAAGAAGTGAAAGAGAATATATAATATGGTTAATAAAAAAATTAAAATAATAAACAGTGGCTTTTTTTTTTTTTTTGGGGGCCAATTTGTAGTGCAGAGATTCAGTCGTCGACATGCGCTATTTATCGGGATTGGCCGTGGGGTCATGGTTCGTTATGTAACGTGGCAACCCAGTTTGACATTTTGGGATTAGTTGTTTGCTTTTTCCATCGCCAGCTCTCCGCACAGGCCCTTTCCACAGGTCAACTTCATACTAGCTACTTGTAAATATGTTAATTGTTATTGGAAGATAAAAAAAAAAAAAAAAAAGGTTTGCTGGTTATGCTTGTTGAATTATAAAACAGTGCATTACCTCGCTAGTATTTTCTTTGTGCAAACTCTCTTTCTATATACATACACACATATATATATATACATATCTATATAATATCAAATATTGTAGTGCTGAGTAAAATATATAATTTTATAAATTACAATACAAACAAACCTAACGTCGACGCAACCTTTTCTTTACATCTGGAAATTCTATTCCTTTCCTATCTACCCCTGGCAAAAAATCGTTGAATTTCATTAAAACTGTAAAAAGGTTAGTCAGGCATAAATTTTCAATTCCGAGCTGAATTGAATTTTCGGAAATCATTCATATATCTTCTAAGCAAGTTTCTAATCTCTAAAAAACTTGGCGTTCTTGTTCTTGTTCTTTTTTTCTCTCTCTTTTTATTTTCTTGTTCAGCAATTTCGATTTCTACTTGTAGTAGCTGAATGTTTAATCTAGTTAAAGTTTCATTAAACTAAAAATAGTGTGGAAAAAAAAAAAACTAAAATGGAAGAAAATCTACGTTTTAAAACAACACTCTACAAGTAAAGAGTTTTTTTTTTATCTAGCAAAAAAAAAAAAAAAAAGGATAAAGAGTATTTTAATTTTTCACATCCTATTATAAAATTTCCTTGCTGAAAATACCTAAAGTTTAATTACAAATTGCAGTACATTATATTTTTACGAAGTTAAAGTAAATAAATAATAACATTTTTAAAATAATTATAGTAAATAGAAATAAATTGATAAAGAGTTTATTTACAAAGAGTAAATAGATGTTACTTAATAATTTTTTTTATTTACTGATCTTTACTACAAATATTTTTAAAATTTATTATTTACTTCAATTATTTGTTTTACGAATGCTATTACTTCTTTCTCATGTATATTTAGTGTAATTTGAACTCCATTGTTTCATACAATAAAAAAGATATTGATCATGTTGAAGGTTGAAATCCCATGATTTTTCCATAGAGCCAAAGGAAAACAATGACTCCTTCAACCACTTAAAATAATAATTAAAAAAAAATCATGAGCTCAAAATGTTTTTTTAAAAATTATTTGATTTCATTTTTTGTCCTAATTATTTCAGTTTAAACAAACTAAACCAACCAGTTGATCAGTTACCACTCAGATCAGTCTATTTTCCTCACTACAAATTTTATCTTTTATCTTTTCAATTTCTTGATCAGCTTGAGCGATAAGTTTTGAAGGCTTTGCCAATGCGACTTGGGAGGGCTATCTCTATTTATTTATTATGGTAAGCTAACGAAGCACTTCCCACTCACGGATCATTAAGGTCAGTTTACTTGATGACCCCATTGCACCCAGGTGACACGGTTGCCCTTTTTTTTTTTAAAAAAAATAAATAAATGACACGGTTTCCTTTGGCAATAAAAGGCACTGGAGATATATGATGTCGTTGGTTCCAGATCGAAAAAAATAAAATAAAATAAAATAGGATGTCATTGGTGGCCATGGTCATTAGCTGTGCCCTTTTCCTATAAATGCATATTTGCTCTCCTTCCCCCCACGGTCACATCACCCTGCCTTGCCTTTATCCCTTTCCACCATATGTATATATATATATATATATACATAAACATATAGGCAAAATGTGATATATATACTCGATCTCTAGTGCTCTTTTTTCTTCGATCTCTAGTGCTCTTTTTTCTTCGTAAACAGTAAAGATGGACAAAAGAGCACTAGAGATCGAAGACAAAAGAGCACTGTGAATATATAATACATATATACACATATATATGTTGCATGTATAACTCACGCTGGTCGTTATCAGTGATACTGTGACAATTACCTCCACTTTATATTTATATATATATATATATTATCGTGGAAACTCCATGCCACAAATACCCTCGTTTGTCTTTCCCCAGCCTTACCCTTGTCCAATATAAACTTGTGTTCTGCTCTCCTTCCCACAAGTCACACCCCTGCTCAACACAAGAGATCTCTTGTATTATATTCTCTTCTCGTTTCCTTCTGGCAATTAGGATGACAAGTAGCTTCCTAAACTTCATGACAACCATGAACCACATCGATCTGAGATACGCCATCCCTATTTTCATATATTTCCTTAGATCCCAATCCTCAAAAGCTCTTCCTTGGGATTGGGAATATTCATTTCATACACACACTCCATACCAAACAAATTGGACCAAGCTCTGTTTCATCATTTTCATGCTTCTCCTATTCTCCACCACTTCCGTAAACATCCCCATAACTCCTTCGCCAAACACCACCACTCTCATTCGCTTCCAGTTCGGCAGCTTCGCCCCTCACCTCACTCTTTCACTTGTCACCTCTCTCGTTCTCCCCCGGGCTCTGTTCTGGTATGCGTATCCCGCTATCCTAGTCTTGACCTTATGCTTTTCCTCAATACTCTACTTGCTTAATCGCTTTTTCCGTTGGATCAGTAACAAGTTCACAGTTTTACCTGTGTGGAACCTCTATATAAATTATACTCTTACTCATCACCATAACCATCAATTAGAAGCAGACATAGGCATAGAGCTTCAAGCTCCTCTACCTCAAGTCGAAATAGATTACAATTCCTCCGAAGACGGTGACTCCCTTGCGGAACCTGACGAGTGACGACGGTATTATGGCGCTTTGACCATGCAACCGTCAAGGGAAACTGTTACTTAGCTCTGTTTTTAGCTTTGGCCTTATACATCATTTATATGTTACTGTTTTGTTTTTGTTTTTGTTTTTTTTTCTGTTTCCGGTGAAAAGTGACAGTTTCAAATGGTGTTATGGTGTTAGAAAGTTTGGTTTCCCCCATTGTCGTGTTGCATAAATAGTTGTGATGTATAAAGAGTTGACATGTGATGTATGATTTTTGACTTGTGAGAATAAACTCAACTAAACCAGATCTCTCTCTCTCTCTTACATATTAAGACAAGAAGAACGAGCTTAGAATTTAGGCTTAAGCTTTGGAGCTTGTACTAGGTGGTCCCCGTTTTTGTACCTACCTTATAGCAGTTTAAAAAGAGATCCCAAAATGGAGGAAAAAAAAGAAGAGAAACAAGTAATTATTATCATTATTATTTTCCAATACCCAAATGAATCCAATAATTTAATTTTGTTTTATCATTGTTCTGTTTGCTAAATTTATTTTAAAAAAAAAAAAAACCGGATCTCACGAAATCAAAGCGAAAACCCAAAAAAAAAAAAAGTTTTTTAAAAGGGAGAAAAATGTGTTAAAATATAACAAAAAGGAAAAGGAGAAAAAAAAAAAAACAATTGAATCTCATTGAAGCAAAGCGAAAAAACAAAAAAAAAAAAAATTTTTTTTTGGAAGGGAAAAAAATTTGTGTTAAAATATAAGGGGTTATTTGGTAAACGCACTGTATTTCGATTGTATTTGAATGAAATTTATTTTTTGAATATTGTATTTGGTTAAAAAGTATTTGTTTTGTATTTGAATGAAATGTGTGTTTGGATGAAAAGTATTTTAGAGTTGAAAAGTTGATGTGATTTGTAAAAGTAAAAATAAATAGTAAAATTGAAAAGTTAATATGATTGTTTTAAAAAACTTTTAAATAGTAATTATTTTTATAGTATTATTAAAAAATTTATATTTGATGTAACATTATATTGTATTTAAATAAAATTAAAATGTAATTTTTTTTACGAAATGAACCTAAGTTTATATAACAAAAAGAAAAAGTAGGAAAAGTAAAAAAAATAAAAAAAATAAAAAAAGCATGGAAATTAGAATTGGGCCGTAGAGTCCAATTGGCCTGGGGCCACTTAACCCCTTTGTTAACTTCACAGACAAAATTGGAAGCGGCAGCACTGACGCAGGGCACCCTCACTTTCTCGACTCGCCGAGGAAATCTTCCCGGAGATACCTCGCTTCCGACCGTGGATTTACCCGAACAAGACGTCGACATCGTCGGCGAAGAGGACGAAGACGGCGAGGGCAGGGACCTCTGCACGGTAACCGTTCCTCCTCGCTGTCGTCACCTCATCTTTATCCGCCGCTTCGTCGTCGTCCTCGTCCTCGTCATCGGCGGCTTCTTCGTCTTCCAACGACAGTGAAGACGGCGATCAAAGCAGCAGCGGCGGCGTTGGCGTCGGCGGGGTAAGTGCGAGCGAAGGAGAGGAGGAGAACGCTGAAGAGGAGGTCGACAACAGCAACGGTAGTAGGGCCCACTATGACTACAAAGAGGAGAAGGATCTGTTTGGCTTCGATAACGAAGATTACTGCAAAACCCTAGCCACCAGTCCTTATCCGATTCCCGGTAAATTTTTCCCTCAATTCTTGGTTGATTTTCATGCTCTAGTAGGTTTCGATTCTTGGTTTATTTCCGTGTCTCCAAATCCGGGTTTAGCGAATTGTTTCTTTTTCGACATGATTTTTGTTAAATTTTTCTTTTTTCTTTTTTAATTCAAAGAACTCTGAATCAGTGGACTTTTACGCATTTTTGAGCTGAATTTTCATTCTTTTATTGTCTTTTGGTTATTGAAGCTCAAAAAATTTTTAATTTTCCATTTATATTTTTAATTTTTTAGTGTTTAATTTGGCGTGAAAAATTAATATTAAGTCGACCTTGCATGATTAGGCTTGATATTTTTGTCTACAAATTGTCCATGAACTGATAGTATTGTACTTTGGTTGCAGTTAACAGAAAAATGCTTTTCTAGGGTTTTTTCCCCCCCTCTTCCCGTAACTAATTTTTGTTTTCCAATACAGTGTTGCCTGTGATACGCAATAACAATAACCAGCCGGGTAGAGGGAAGTTAGGCCGGGGTCGTTGGCATCAAAATGATAGAGGACTAGGCCTTCTTCCCCGACCTGGCCTTATCCTCCGAGGCAGAACTTTGGTTATGGTTCAAAGTTCGCTAATATATGAACGCTTTGTTTTGGAATTAAAGCTTTCAAGAAGTGAAGAAATGCTATCGATTAAATTTATTGCTTTTCAGGAGGTTTGTCAACTGTTTTCCTTATTCCCTTCCATTTTTGTTTACTTGATCCCCTTATTCCATTGTCTTGTGTTCTTTCTTTTAGTATAACTGTGTCTAGTTCGCCAATTATGTGCAATCCTAAGTTTTCAACTAATTGCTATTTTTCTATTGTCTTCCATTGGCTGATGCAAGGTAGATTGATTATTCTGTATAATTAGTGGTACGGTATTTTTACATGATTAAGATCTCCCGTACAGGGCAATTTGTTTGCCAAACTGCAATATGATCCTACATGTTTATGAGCTAGCTTTTGCTAAATAATATTATGAACCTGATGTCTGCCTTGTAAATTATTTTCTCTTCTTATTTACCAGAATTTTTGCTGAAATGTTTTATTTTATCCAATTGCCATGTGAACTTGCTTGCTATAGTTGAATAGAAGGTGGAGACGTCTTCTTTGATGATCGCAGCTTGGTTAGAGTATTCTTTCTTGACTTACTGCCTCTGTTTGAGTGTGACAATTTATGTTCACTGCCCAACTATAGCAACTGAATATGAGCTTTTTCACATGGATCCTTCCTAATTTCAGAGGCTTTTCAATTGGCTCTTTACTGAAGACATTTGAGCTGTTCTTAGTCAGGATTTTGATACTTTAATTGGGGAAAAAAAAAAAAAACATACGCATTGTGTCTGGAGTATTGCAACGACCTATCAGGTTAATGAGATTTGCAACGGTTTAATACTTGGAATAAGATCTGTTATTATTTTTGCGTATACATTTCTTTGGGGATTATGCATATGATGCGCTGATATTTGCAGGAAACTCTGTTATTTGCTCTAAACCAGAATTGGGATCTCAAGGTTTTGGTCACCTTGTTGCCTGCACAAGACCAAAAATATTCCACTTCATAAACTTTCATTTTGTGGTGCAAGCTTCATTTTCTTTCTTCATTAGTTAAGAATTCTCCATGGGTTATCGACAAAGTTTTTCTGGGTTGTGTACGGCCTCATCTCCCGCTTATTTTCTGGTGGCATCACGCTAAGGGACATCGCCAACACTGTTTGGGAGGTTGAGGCAGAGGCTCGAGCATCCTATGCTGAACCGATTGACATGTGCGTCGACGGTTGATCACTTGCTACGTTACTCTGTCGGCCGACCTAATTAAGACCACCAGGGACGTGGAAATACTTTGCAACAATGGCATTGTCGATACCTGGTTGAATATTGAGGAGATAACGGCTATCTTTTACCTACTCAACCAGGGAACTTTTCTTAAATGACAACTATTATCTTGGACTTGCAAATGAGATTATTACGGATTCCTTTGGGTGACGTGTGGAGACGGTGTTTTGAAGGTTGGTTTGGAAATATGTGTTTGGAAGGAAGATTTTTGAAAGGAACACTTATATTTTTGTGTAAAAGTTTAAAATATATTCCAAAAAATAAAAAGCAAAATGAATTTATTTTGTTCGTCTAGTTATTATTTGACTATTTGTTTTAGGTTTGGGATAATTTATCACCAAGATGATCGCATATCTCATATTGAAGCAGTTCATTTTTGTTTTGCGTTTTGCGTTTTATGTTTTACTTTATTTTTTTGGTTTTTCTTTTTTTTTTTGTCTTTTTTTGGCCAATATGTAACGCAGAAATTCAATCGCTGACGTGCGCTATTTATAGGGATTGGCCGTGGGGGCAAGTTTCGGTGTGTAACGTGGCAACCCAGTTTGACATTTTGGGATTAGTTGTTTGCTTTTCCCTCTCCAGTTCTCCGCACAGGCTCTTTCCAGAGGTCAACTTCATAGTGGCTAACTGTAAATATGTTAATTGTTATTGGAAGATCCAAAAAAAAAAAAAAAAGAAGGTTTGCTGATTTATGCTTGTTGAATTTTAAAACGGTGCAGTACCTCGCTAGTATTTTCTTTGTGCAAATTATATATATATATCAATCTAATATCAAATATTGTAGTGCTGGGTAAGATATATAATTTTATAAATTACAATACAAACAAACTTAAACGTCGACGCAAACTTTTCTCTATATCTGGAAATTCTATTCCTTTCCTCCCTACCCTTGGTAGAAAATCGTTGAATTTTCATTAAAACTGTAAAAGGTTAGTCAGGCATAAATTTTAAATTTCGAGTTCAATTGAATTTAAAAAAATCATTTATATATATTGGAAGAAAGTTTCTATTCTCTAAAAACCTTGGCGTTTTTGTTCTTGTTCTTTCTTTCTTCTTTCTTTCTTTCTTTCTTTCTTTTTTATTTTTTAATTTTCTTGTTCAGATTTGGATTTCTAGTTGTGGTAGCTAAATGTTAGATCTAGTTAAAGTTACATTAAACTGAAAATTGTATGCAAAAATGATTAAAATGGATGAAAATCTACGTTTTAAAAAGACACTCGACAGGTAAAGTGTATTTTTTTTTTCTAGCCAAAAAAAAAAAAAAAAGTTTAAAGAGTATTTTAATTTTTCACCTCCTATTATAAAATTCATTGCCGAGAATACTGAAAGTTTTATTACAAATTACTGTAAATAATATTTTTACGAAATCGAAGTAAATAAATAGTAAGATTTTTAAAATATTTGTAGTAAATACAAGTAAATTGATGGAGTTTATTTACAAAAAAAAAAAAAAGAAAATAGATTATTTACCTAATAAATTTTTTTATTTAATATAATTTATTTACTACAAATATTTTTAGAATTTATTATTTACTTCAATCAGTTGTTTTACAAATGCTATTACTTTTTCATGTTTAATTAGTGTTGATTGAACTCCATTGTCTCGTACAGTAAAATAAATATTAATTATATTGATGGTTGAAATACCATGATTTTTCCACAGAGCCGAGGGAAAACAATGACTCCTTCAACCACTTAGAATAATAATTAAAAAAAAAAAATCGTGAGCTCAAAATGTTCTGTTTCAAATTATTTGATTTCATTTTTTGTCCTAATTATTTCAGTTCAAACAAACTAAATCAACCAGTTGATCATTTACCACTTAAATCAGTCTATTTTCCTCACTACAAATTTTTATCTTTTTTCTTTTCAATTACTTGATCAGCTTGACCAATAAGCTTTGAGGGCTTTGCCAATGCGACTTGGGAGGGCTATCTCTATTTATTTATTATGGTAAGCTAATGAAACACTTCCCACATACGGATCATTAAGGTCAACAATTATCACTAATATATTCTATAAGCAGTAGTGGCAGTGTATTAGGAATAAGATAATATTTAGTTCAGATAAGCAGTTGTTAATTGGAAGATAGTTAGTCGTGGTTAAAACAAATCTAATTTGCAAATAGTACTTAGGAAAAGGTTATATATAGAATCTGTAGCAATGGCAGTGGCTGGCCGCTTCATGAAAATATGTGGCATAGAAGACTAAATCATCCTTGTGCCAATGTCTTAAAGCAAGTGTTTCCGAAACTACGTTTGTCTTCAGCTGATGTTAATAATATTGATTTTTGTGCTTCTTGTCAGTATGGAAAGTCTCACACTCTGCCTTATTCACTTCTGAATCACATGTGCTATGCCTCTTGATCTGATATATTCTGATGTGTGGGAGCATACTCCGGTTTTGTCCTTGGAAGGTTTTCGTTACTATGCTTGTTTTGTTGATGATCGCACACGGTATACTTGGATTTATCCACTTCAGGCCAAATCAGATGCTATTCAAGCTTTTATGAAGTTCGAAGCTCATGTTGAAAGATTTCTTGAAAGAAAGACCAAGTGTCTGCAAATTGAATGGGATGGTAAATTTTGTATCTTTCTTCCTATTCTACTACAACTTGGAATTATTTTTGGATATCCATGTCCACACATATATCCACAGATTAATGGTAGAGTTGAAAGAAAACATCGTGCTATAGTGGAGATAAGCTTAACTATGCTTGCACAAGCTTATGTCTTTAAGTTTTTGGTGTGAATCCTTCTATACTTCTGTCTTTCTGATTAATAGAGTGCCTACTACTGTCTTGGAGAACCAATGTCCCTTTGAAGTTGGTTACAACAAACATCCTGATTTCAATTTTCTCAAGGTGTTTGGTGTTGCTTGTTATCCTAATCTTAGGCCCTACAACAATCACAAGTTAGAGTTCAGGTCATCTTTATGTGTTTTTCTGGGGCACAACAATGATCATAAGGAAGATTTTTATTTTTAGTTTTATTATTTATTTATTTATTTTTATGAAAGCTCTTTTCCCTTTACTGCTTGGTTTCCATCACAATGACAAAACATTAGAAATTCTACTTAAGTACCTATATCTTCCTCTATTACCTTACCATTGTCTTCTTTTGTAAAAGAGTTCACTTATACTCCTACCCCTGTTTATGAGCCTGATTTAATGCATATATACTTTGACGTTCATCCAAATAATATGCCTTAATCTCCACCAGCTGATGTTATTCCTGAAAATAGTGTGCCCATACCGGATGTCTCTCGTCCATCTTGTATGTCTAGTTTATCCTTTTTGCCTGTCATTCATAGGTTTACCCTTCTTCTACTCATCAGATGGTGACTAGGTCCAAAGTTGATACCTTCAAACCAACAAGTTTTCATGTAGAACAAGGAAAACTTGAATTATGCTTTGAGCCTAGAAATATGTCTGAAGCCCTACTAGATGACAAATGGAAGGATGCCATGAAGGCTTAATATAAGGCCTTAATGAAAAATGAGACACAGATAGAGATACCCTAGTCTACTGGGATGAATATTGTTGATAACAAATGGTACCATTCGACGCTATAAGGCTCAGCTAGTGCCCAAAGGATTTCAACAAAATCCTGGTCTTGATTATTTTGGGACCTTTAGTCCTGTTATTGTGCCCTCAACTATAAGGGTAATTCTTAGTCTTGCTGCCTCTTATGGTTGGGATATTCAACAGTCTGATGTCAATAATGCTTTCTTAAATGGTGATCTAAAGGAGACTGTGTTTATGAAACCGCTAGATGCTTTTATCTCCTTTTCTATGACAAACTATGTGTGCAAGCTGAAGAAGGCACATTATGGCTTTGAACAATGGTTTGAAAAGTTGAAAGGTGCTTTTTATTCGACCGCATTTTGATAACTCCAAATCTAACAGCTCCTTGTGTATATATATGTATATATATATATTTTTGTAAAAGTAAAGGGGTGGTGGTTTATCTACTAGTATATGTACATGATGGCTTAGTTACTGGTTGCCGTAGCACCAACGCTAGCTTGGTGGTTGTAGATCTAAATCAGGCTTTTGCATTTAAAGTCCTTGGGTCTATACATTATTTCTTGGGCTTCAAGGCTTTCAGAGATATTTATGATCTACATTTGACTCAGTCCAAATATATTTTGGATTTTTTGTCAAAGATTAACATGGGAAATGCCAAGAAACCATGGCCCACTCCAATGGTTACTAGCAAAAAGCTATCAGTTATTAATAATTGTTTGACCAATAACTTCCTTGCACATAAGTATTGTTGGTGTCTTGCAATATCTCACCATGACAAGACTCTGATATTTCATTCACAATAAGCAAGCTCAGTCAATTTGTACAGTCTTCTACAATTGAGCTTTGGAAAGCATCTAAAAGAGTGCTCAGATATCTCAAAGCCTCATTGATTTTGGCCTTCGCTTTACACCAGCTACAAGATTTGTTTTGGAGGTATGTGCAGATGCTGATTGCACTAGTTGTGTGGACGATATAGGTGGTCTACCAGTGGTTATGCAAAAAGTTGTGCAAAGATCTAGCACGAGTCTGAACACAGATCTTTAGCCTTAGCTTCAACTGAAATCATTTGGCTAAAACCTTTATTGCAACAACTTTCTTTTTCAGTTGATTTTTCTTGTGTTGTATTGTGGTGTGATAATATAAGTGCACGGGCTCTTGCTTCCAATCATTTTTTTCATTCTCGAACAAAGCATATTGAAGTTGATGTTCACTTCAATAGACAAAACATTGCAGGAAGAGATATTGATGTAAGATATGTTCGTACAAAGGAGCCAGTTGCTGATGTCTTAACAAAACCATTGCATGAGTCTTGTGTTTCTTAGAGGCAAACTCAATGTGAATAAGTTCCACTTTCGATTGAGGGGAAGTATTGAGAGAAATTCTGTTACTGTATTTGTAACAGAATTTAGTTGACAGTTCGTTAAAAAAATCTGAAAATTCCAATTTTATTGTTGTGTCATAAAAAAAAAGGAATTGGGGAAGAAAAATAAATCTTTTTTTTTTATTGAATGTGTTTGTTCATTACGATGACTTTAATCATAATATATATCTTATTTATCATATTGATTTCTACTCTATTTTCTCAAGTTCATTTGCTAAGGAACTCTATTTAAAACATTTTACTGGGTATCATTTCTTTCAATCTCTTTATCTTATTGTAAGATCTTATTGAAAATCATATAAACACAATTCCCATTTAATAATATAGCTTTTTGTGCAAGTATTTTATGATTAAGAAGTAACTGAGCCTCTTGTACAAATGGTGCATTAATTTACTATAACTATAGTATACTTTATTGGCTGTGTTTTTATTGTTCATTATGCTTATTTTTATAATTTAACGTTTTAGGTATGCTTTTCTCAGTGTCATTTAGTTCATTATGTTTATTTTTCTAATTTAGGGTTTTCGTTATGTCATGTTTGGCACTTTTGGTGTTCATGTGACAAGTTACAGGGCCTAAAAGAATCACTAATGAAATACCGCATCTGGAAGACCATTTACAGATGTAATGGAACTTGACCTTATTAATGTTGGCCAAATAAGGGTAAGAACGTTATATTTAGATCCCACACGCAGCTGACAAGATAATTTCTAGCTCGAAGAGGAGTATTTTATCATTTAGAAATAAAACATTTAACTTCATTTAATGATTGATTAGTGGAGAGAGTGTGTTTCTATATAATTTTCATTTAAAAATAAATTCAGAGGTGTTGTGTTCGTAAAATGTTTCCTGATTTGGCTTAAAAAAGCAATTTATACTACTTAATATCAGGTTTTTTTTTTTTTTAACTCTGCTTGATTAAGTATTTCTTAATAAAGTCTTTATTGTATTTCAAGTAGTAGAATTACAAATTCGGGTTTCTTTAAAACGTCGAAAGCAGAGGAATGACGGAGTCCTGGTTTGTTTTCTCCCTCTTTCCTTCCAATATTGCCTTCTCTACCTCCCTCACTCCCTCTCTCTCTCTTCAAAATCTTGTAGTTGATTGGGACTACAAGGATATACAACATGGAGACCAGACAAGAGTGAACAATCAATAGCTAAGATTTAAGATTCTAGTAATTTATTAAATTCTTATGTGTATACAATTTATGTTTGTAAGCCTGCATAGCTCAGAGGTTAAAGCATCCATTTGTAATGCGAGGGTTATGAGTTTGACTCTGATAGCTGGTTTTTCTCCATATGCTTGATATATATATATATATTTTTTATACAGTTGATAATATAAAATCAAAGAAATTGAAAAGGCTTCTTTCTCATTTCCCATTTCCGAACGGTCACCGATGAGAACTTTCAATTATTGAAAAAATTGGAGGAGTTTGATTTATGTAGACCAAATCAATCAAGAAAAGAACCATTAAATTAAAAAAAAAAAATTCTATATTAATTTTAATACTTTAAATGCCATATATTATAAATAACATTATATTCAGTTCTCTATGTAACTCAATTTTGTATATAATAGAGAACACAGCTCTCTCAGTTGTTAAGCTTTCCAAAATTCTCAGCTCATTTCATTTTCTCTATCTACTGTACCCCTTCTCTCTGTAGATTTCCTGTTTCATATTAACTACAAACTCAGCTGAAGTGGCTTGTGATATCGTATATTTTCTTCAGTAAAAAAAAAAAAAAGAAAAAAACGAAAAAAATAAACTAGGTCTTTTTCTCTTGCATCAAATCGTAAGAGGAATTACAGCACGAGTGTTACTTCTTAATTACTATCCAGCTAAATTCAGCTCCCCTATGCAACAGTGGTCCTACACCTTTAAATCATATTAAAATAGCACAAAATCACTATATATACATATATACATATACATATATATATAGACACACACGCACACACATACTATGTAACATACATGAGATCTATCACAGGACAGACAAAACACTCATTAAGAGGTATAATATTATTGGTTTCAAAGTCTTGGGGATGGAATTTTATACGCCGTCTTGTCGGACATGCACTTCCGGCTGATCATCATGAATGTCTATAGTGATATCTGCGAGGGGATGATGGGTAAGAGTGGAACTTATGTGGAGGTTCCAAATGGGTAAATCTGAGAGTATCTTGTTGAGCAGAGCCCACAAAGAGCCTAAGCAAGAAGAGTAGTGTAGGCCAACAAAAGGCAAATATCAGTACCACAGCAGGATATGCATACCAGAAAAGAGCCTGGGGAAGAACTAACGAGGCCAAAAGTAGAATGCCGTGACGAGGAGAGAAGTTGCCGAACCGGAAGCGAATGAGGGCGGTGTTATTGAGCAATCCAGGGAAGTGAAAGAGAAGAGAAGAAGCATGAAAACGTGGAAGATTAAGTGGCCTTTTGGGATAGAGTTAAACAACATGGCTCCTTGATAACATTGGGGTTTGAAGGAGTTTATTAAAATGGGGATGATGTACCTCAGATCAGAGCGGCTCATATTAGTGATACATATGTCTCAGATAATTTGCTTTTCCAGGTTAATTTAACCCTGCTTAAATAATGCCCCAACATGCATGAGCTAAAGGAAGAGAGGAGCCGACAAAAGTTGATCTCATCTCACTGTCATTTGCTGACGTTAATGCCCGAGAAGTTTATTCATTGTATCAGAAGTCATAGTCTAGTCCCTAGCTAATATGCTATCAATGTGATTTGCTGGCATTATATACTTTTATATGTATGCATGCATGCATACATACATTATGCATACATATAAATATGTTTATATTTTTGCTCAAATAGAAGGGTGTCACCCCTATATAGATCACCTTTGTGGTTTTGAAAATCCCAAAGTCCGAAATAAAAAGAATCTAATCCAATCTTCTACTGGAAAGATGAGTCTAGTTTTCACTTATATAGTTACACATCTAGCAATGCACAATACATTGAACAGGTCCTGAAGTAATGAACTGTTGATGCATCCTGGAAGAAATGAGAAAAAAGAAAGGTATACTAGGTATATATTTTTATGATTTCTATATTGGAATGCATTGGAAAATTGATCACAAATGTGTACAAAGATTACCAAGCGTTTGACTTCTTAGTCTTCTTTAGGAGAAAGTTCCCTTTTTATTCTTTCGTCGAATGATAGCATACAGTTTTTTTTTTTTACCAAAAAAAAATCAACTTTGGGATTAGGAGCCAGTTGCCCTCCATTTTAAGTTTATTTATTTTTAATTAGAAGTCGGAGAATTCATACATCTTATAATAAAATTAAAGGTTTGTTTAGATTTTCACTCTAAATTATTTATTCAAGTAATTTTTTTTAATAAAAAATCAACAAAAATTATAATTAATTTTTGAAAAATCGAACAACTCTAATATACAAATTATATTTTAAACAGACGATCTAAACATATACAAAATATATTATTATTAAATTATGCCTGTAATACATTTAAGCAGTTTTTTAGATTAAAAATATTCATTAAAGAGCAAGTGCAAACTTCTAAAGAATGGTTATCAATATTTAAAATTTTCAAATTCTAATAGCAGTTTAAAGAAGGAAGAGAGAAGTAAATACTAGTTTTGGTAAAATCATTTAAATAAATAGCTGGTTTTTAAAATATTACTTGGAGTATACAGTAGTAAATCATAAATTTATTATACAATAATCTATTTACTAGAATAAATTAGCTATTTATATAATAATGTTGTTTACTTCAACTACTTAAAATTCAATTTTTTATTTCTTTTAATTTCTTAAAAAGGTTATTTACCACTATTTCAGTCCAAAAAAAAAAAAGAAAGAAAGAGTCCTGTTTGGGGATCTAAATTTGTTTGCAAAACAACTTTTTAGGTACTTTTTTTTCTAACTTACCGTTACTTTTTACTATTTATACATCTAAAATATTATAGTAAATTCTAAACTTTAAAAGTGTATAACTTAGCTTATACAAGTCCAAATGAGATTTTTTTTTATAATAAATTACATAAAATTTTTTAAAAAATGAAATAAAATTCATATTGATAATTTTTTTGAATAAATTTTTAAGATTTTACATTTTTTCACTCCAACTAATTTTTTTTTACTCAAACACATTTTTCAAAACTATTTTTTCCTCTCAAATTCAAAACGTTGCATTAGTTTTTTCTTTTTTCTTTTAAATCATTGCAATTGTTAAAAAAAAAAGGATAATTAATAATCTAATTATTAATAATGCGGGTTTATATAACCATACGATCAAATCTACTTTTTACTAGTGAACAAAATAAACAACTCTAATAGAAACCACCTTCAAGGTTATATCTGTAATTAACATTAGAACATGAGTTAAGTTGGAAGTCAAGCTCATCAATATTTAATACTAATCATGTGTTTTTTTGGTTGGTTCTTCATAATTCTTGTTGCCGTGATAAGGTTTTATATATGCTCCTTCTGTTATATTTCTTCCGTTTTTATAAAGTAAGTTAACAAGGCATGCGTATACGCATTATGCAGCTAATAAACAAATCAGCACCCTGTTTTTGGCGACTTCTCGCAGACATAACTCATGAGACCCGATCTTTTCTATACAAGTAAATAAATATGTAGGGGGGAGAGAGAGAGAGAACCTCCATTTTTTTAATTTAATTTTCATCTTAACCTGTTTTTCACAGCCAAAAAAAAAAAAAAAAAAAAAAGAAAGGAAGAAGAAGAAGAAGAAGAAGAAAAAAAACTCCTTTTTGTTTTCTTTTTCTTTCGACTAAGCGAGGTTAAAACATCTAAAATATAATAAATATAGACTTAGCAAGCTCTATCTATAGCGAGAGTGGGTAGAAAGTGGAGGTGAAGAAAGGATATTTGAAATAATTGCTTTCTGCTGTGCTACGAAATTGCTTGAAGCGCTCAAGTCACAACTCACAACACACAGATAATTGAGATAATTACATCACATATTACAATCACATACCATAGAAATGAATGGATTGAATTTTGTCATAACTGAATGACTCTACCTAACTATATGTCATATTGAGGTAAAAAAATGATGTAATAAGATTCAAATTGATAGATTAAAATGCCCTTAGGTTTTCCCTCACTTTTCTTTCTTTTTTCTCTCCTCTCGGATGGTGCGCTAATCAATTACACTAAGGGAGTGTTTGGCACTTCAACTCCAATTGGAGTTTTGGAGTTTTTTTTTTTAAATTGAAAATGAGTGAATATTTGAAAATATGTATTTGGTTGAATATAAACTCTGATAATTAAATAGTACAAAACCTTGAAGTATATTTTAAAATAATAATAATAATACAGATATTGTTTCATTCTTCTCATCGTTAAGAGCATTTTGACACAAGAATCATCTCATTTTAACTAATTAAAATTAAGAAAGTTCTTGACTTTTAAGGTTTGAGTTTTTTTTTTTCCTAATAAAAGAGAGAGATTTAGAGTAGTGTATTTGAGATTTATATTTTTGGAGAAAATATTTTTAAAAAATTTAAAAAACTCCAACTTTAGTTGGATTGCCAAATGGGACATAAGTTACATTGATAACTTTTTTTTTTTTTTTCATAGTGTGATCCATGACCCATCTTAAATCGAAATATACACTAGGAAAAAAAAAACCCAAAATAACAAAATTTTTAAAACATCTAATTCTGGGAATGCTTTCCCCAATCACTGTTGTCGCTCTACTTCTCATGCACATGCACATATATAAATTAGCTAGTTACGTGATGCAGTGCAGCAAGATCTGACCTTACCTTTATGTCATTTTGAGATCATTTCAAAGTTGAATAAGGCAATTTCTAAATATTAGATGATATTGTTATCATATTTTGACGAAATAAAATACAACTTTCTGGGTGGAAATAAGCCAACAAATAAGGTCTTGTTTGGTTCACAAGTTCGAGTCTAAATTTTTAAATTTAGTTTTGTCTTTTTCTGAAAAATCAATAAAAATTATAATTAAATCGATCAATTTGAATATAAAAATTTCATTGTATTTTAGATTCAACCTATGAATCAAACGAACTGGAAGACTCATCGCTCTATCATCATGTACAAAGTTTTTTTTTTCTTTTTTACTAAATTCCATCTTTTTGACAGTTAAAAGGGCATTTTGCCTTTTTTTAAGTAAATTTTTATTTTTGTAATACGTTGCCTAGAAATATCAAATTCCAACTCTACATTTCCTTAATCCTTGTGGCTGATAATTTCAATTTTCATTTCCTGTTCAAAATTTTCCTTTCTAGAAAACTTCAAATTCCTATTATTTTCAATTATGTGTATGCCATTTTGTACGACTTAGTCTCCCATTTGTGATTAGTTTTATAAATAAAGACGCCATTTTCTAAAGAAAATCAGATATTGATGAATGAAAACTGAGCGTTTACTCCTAAATTTTTCATTTCCAATCTTTGATATTAATTGATTTATCAATTTATTTTTATTGTTTTTATTTGTTTTCATAACCCTTCTGTTACATCAGCACATGCATACGCAATGGCGGAGCCATGGTAGGCCTCCGGGGGCCATTACTTTTATACCCTAATTATAAGAATTTTTCAAATTAGCTCGCTCCCATGGAATTTTGTAATTACAAAATTTAATACTTTTTTTTTTAAGTTCAATTGTATTTTATGTCTCTAGATTTGAGTTCTAAGTATACATTATTTTAAGTGATTTTTTAAGACAAAATTACCCAAATAGCTGTCTTTTCATTTATTGTCCAACGTGATATAAATTCTTCTTGATTAATATAACACAAACTTTATTTTCATTAATGTATGAATATTTATATCATATTGATCTAGTATCAAATTTTTATGTCATGTTCGTGCAATGGTATCTAAATTTGTGTATTTTAGGTACTTTCCCCTTATTTTGCACTTAACAACTCCAAATAAACCAAAAGTCAATTTACTGCTATTTGATTTTAAATTCATTTTTTTTTTAACTTGAGAGTTGGAGATTCGAATTTTGTACTTTAGGTGGAGTTATAAATGTTATTACTACCAGGTTATGCATGCAACTACTTAAATTCATGTTTTAGATTTTTTAAAAATTGATTGATTAGGTTATAATTAAATACAATTTCAAAAAATATATTAATATCATTCCAAAGAGACTTCTCCAACAACATTCACTTTAATTAGCACAATTATAGCTGAAAGCTCCAAGGCCGCGCAGGTCAACAATACTGCAACAAAACAGATATGTTTTAGCTGCCGACCAAACTTTTCGGTTACTATCAAAACAACAACGTCACGCATACCAAATTGCACAAAACAACGATACATAAACGAACTCTTTCTGTAAATTCGCTTGCCTGTTTTATATACATTTTTGTGAAGCAAAACCAAGGAACCCAGTCAAGAAAACAAAAAAGAGGGGGACGACTTCCCAAGTCACTTTTTAAATCTCATAAATTCCTCCGCCGTACACCACAAACTAAAAGATAAATTAACAAAGAATTATAACCAAAGGAAACACATGAGAAACCATACGATGACAGTTCTATTTTGAAGCTATTAGGACTTCGTATTTGTTTTCATGAGGAAATTCTAATTTGTGACACGATCAGCGTCGCGAAATCCCAATAAAACATTTAAAATTTTATTTTTGATTGAAAAGAAGTATCGTTTACTTTCTGAGGGAGACTATCTAGTGTCGAAGAAGTTCATTATTCCATTTTAATAAACATATGGAAAGTAAACCTTGGTTGAACAAAAAACACGGAGAACAAGTAGCCATCTCATCCAACTGTGAGATGAAACTACAAATCAAGAAGCGAAGCAACGTTCAAGAAAAAGAGAATAGAAACACTCTCATGCTTTCCTTCCCTGTTGCTTCTCCAGTGTCGCATGGTCCCAAAATTCCTGAACAACCAAATAGTGTTGAAAAAAAAAAAAGAAATCTTGTGCTTTAAAACGATAGCCAACTCTAATGCTCTTCTACTGCTGTGAAAAAGTTAGAGGCTCCATTGAAGAAGAAAAAAGAAAGGTCGACGAACAGGCCAAATCCTTCTTTTCTTTTCTATTCCCTTTATATATATATATATATGTATTTACAAAATGGAAACCTCACGTGAACAAATTTCTTTTTTAATTAAATTGTCTTTTAGACTGCCACTAACCTAGGACTGGAGACAGCCACCTAATTCACAATAATTACTAAAAAAAAAAAAAAGAGGCGAGAAAAGGTCTAAAAAAGATTGACATATGACCAAAAAAAAAAAGGTTCACAATGTACTTGTTGGTAATATATAATAGATGGAAATATAGACAATGGATACAAGAAAGAATCATATGACAAATTACGGATGATATCATCGCTCAAAAAGAGAGGAGAGGCTGATGTAAAGCTCTTCCCAGATTCTCTCGTAATTTATAATAGAATTCAATTTTTAACCGTGTAATTTAATCATTTAATCGTTGAAATTTATGTTTTTATAATAATTATGATGTATTTTATTTGTGAAATTAAGGAAAAAAAAAAAAGAGATTCCTATTTGTAATGAAATTCTACTGTTTTCTGGCACCCCAGCAGACCATCCCCCAGGATGAACTTTCAAAAAAAAAAAAAAAGGAAATTTTTGGTGACGTTGTCGGAGCTGGCTAACTGGAAGTGTACGAGGCTGCCGAAAATACGGCACGCCGAGCAGGCCTGGCCACCAAGAAGACTGCCACGCCGTTGTCTCGTGCCTCCACCTTCCTCCATTGCCGCCTCCAAAAATCACAGCTCGTCTCTCTTTTTGCTCCCAAATTTCTTACCCTTTTTAGTTTTTCCTTTTCTTGTTCAATTCTAGGTGAGGTTTTGTCATGCTGTCCTTCCTAACTGCGACTTTTGTTCTCAATCTTTTAGTTGAAATTGTTAGAGAGTTTGTAACCTCAAATGTTTTGAATAACTTCATGGTTTGGATGCCGTAGTTCTCTGCCTCGTTTCTTTATCAGCGCTTTGCTCTGCTGTTGATGTGGCTTTAAAGTCTTTAATTCTTTTCTTTGAATGATTTCCTCTTTCAGCAAACCCAAACAAATAAGTCAAATCTCAGCCTAGAAAAAGAAACAAAAATCAGAGAATGTGTTCATTTTAATTTAGAATTTAAGATATTTTGTTATGTCCAACTTCAAGATTTCAACAATTTTAAGTTTTATGCAAGACTTCTGGATTTTTTTTATTTGTTTACTATCTATTATTTCTATTTAACCGATTTTGAAATTTCAAATTAAAATTGCAAATTTCTCAAAATCGAACTGTACAAGTCGAGTCCGCAGATCGTGCGAGTCGCTCGTCGCCTTGGTTGCGTGAGGAGCAGATCTACTCATCCATGGACAGCGAGCTCTGCGCATGACTCAGTGACTGGAGGACATTACCAAACCTGCTGCAGAGGAGGCCGTCGTCGGAGAAGACGAGCTCGGATGCCACCGTTGGAGGTGATGAAGATGTTGTGGGATGGTGGGATATCTTTTTACCTTTTTTCAGATTTTTTTTTTAAATTTTTAAAATTTACAATACTGTGAGGTAGTGTGTTTATTTATTAGAAGGAAAAAAAAAAACCCCCAGAACTATTAACCGGGGTAGCATTTTGAGGATTTGATCATTGAGGGACAATCGGACAATCCTAAAAGTTACATAAAAAATCGTTAATAATTTTCATTTGTTTGATTGGAACAAAATGATGTGTTTGTTTCATTAGAAAGTGAGAGCGGAAAAAACTCTAGCCAAATATAAACTAATTTTGAAAGTACGAGTATTGATCGGATTTCGGATGCATTCATTGAAATAATAGTTTGTGATCAGGTCTACGACACTTGTGTACTTTAGGTTTTTTTAATGAATGCATTAAATTTTTATATCCAAAGCAAAATAGTCTTTTGAATTGCGAAACGGATAAAATTAACAAGTATAAAAAAATAGATATATAGTTCATGCAAAATCTAATAGACCGTTTGAATTATAAATTGCATTTGAATGTCCAAATCGAATGTTTACATTCAAATGTAGAATTTGAATTATACATTCAAATTAAATTTGATTTAAATAGTTTTTATTAAAGATTACATTAATGAGTGTGTTACAAAAGTTTTGAATTAATTTGAATTAAATTATTATTAAATAGTAAAATATTCAAATAAATTCACTCCAATGATGGAATTAGGATTTGAATTCAATGGGAGCACAAATAAAGAAAAAATTTTATGATAGAATGCCCCTATTCTAAGGGTCTTATAAGACCACTTATCTCCAACCGTAAGATAAAAGTTAATGCTGCATATTATATGTGACTGCACGATCTGTGAGAAAATTTTTTTTAACACCACTATTAGACCTTTTTCACGAGTAACATTTGGTAAAAATTGAGAGGTTGAATGTTATATATGAATCCATTATTCCTATAATTAGGGTCTCATCATAGAAAATAACTTCATTTTTATAGATGAAATTAAAGATAAAAGATATAAAAGAGAAATAAAAAAAGTTGAAAATTTCTGGAAGAAAGAAGTCGAAACCGGAAAAGTATAAGAGAAAAATTAATAATAAATAAAGTGTGGGAGTAAATTTTCAAAAAACAAATTTTCAGAAAAGAATAAGAGAAAAATTAATAATAAATAAAGTGTGGGAGTAAATTTTCAGAAAAAGAAAAAGAAAAAAAATGTGAAGGAGTGAAAAAAAAAAAAAACAGTAAAAAGAACCTCAAAAAATAAAAATAAAAATAAAATGAAAAAAGTTGTGCGGCGCATTATTTATATTTTATGGTGCATAAATCGAGAAAGGGAAAGAGAAACATATCTGTGAACCGTTTAGCCTAAAGTATCTAGTCCATCACAAGTCAATTCGTACGAATAATGTCAGTTTTAATGCTGGATTGGATCTTAAAAGGGGGGATGTTAACCACATATATTTGTGACAAATTCGACTGAAAGGCTGAAAGAAATAGGCACCAACGACTCTTCATTTCCAGATAATCGACGGTGGGATGATGCCGGATTTCTTCGGAGATCCGGCGATACAAGGTTTTATTATTATTATTATTATAGAGCATGCATGCGTATACGTCGCTCACATCACAGATTAAACATATTCAACGTACCCATATGCCTCCTAATGCATTGTCAAGGCGAGTATGTTTGATGTCATTTTTTCAAGCCAATGCTCTCTCTCTTTCTCGCGCGTTGCTATATTTTGACCATATATTCTTCCATTGTTGCGGTCTGCTAAAGATGAATAATGTTGTAGAACTATGACACGTTAAATATCATCGGTGCTAAAGATTCAAAAGTTGGTTTCTTCTAATTCAATCAAATTCGATGAACGAGAAAACGAGAATTGCGAACCTGAATTTCAGAACGATACCGATTAGTGAAAATGACATTGTAAAGAGGTTCAACTGAAGAGTGTCACAATATTATTAACAAAACTCAAGAGTGAATATAATTTAACCTTAAATATATAAGAATTTTTACGGTAAGACGATCTAATATTTTGCACTATCATTAGGCATCATTATTTTAGTCAGATAAAATTTTTAGTGGTTTAATCTATAGAAATTAAATAAGAAAAGAATAAAGTAAATTGGAAGAGAAAGAACACAAAGATAATTAATGTGAATGTGTTTACGTCTCATACTAGAAACAAAAAGAATAATTTACTAGTAAAAAACACAATAAATAGAGCTCTATATACATATATACACATTACATAGTCTAACTAAATCTATATTATTATTATTATAATTATTACTATTATTTTGAAAATGGAAAATATCATTAAACTTAATAAGGAGATTAAAAAAAAAAAAAAGACAAATGACCTTATATTGTATGAGACAAAATCCTTTAATAAGAACTGATTCATTAATGAAGTCTGATGACATTTAAAAGGGAAAGATGTATGCTTGAATACCAATAAAGGTCTCTATACACTAAAATTGAACACATGTAAAGCTCTTTCTAATAAAACCCCAACAATTGATAGATTTCTCGATTAATTGATGGCCAAGACTCAGTAGCACTAGGGCCATTATTAATAGCTCCATATGGAAGTAACTCTAACAGGATCAAAATACCGCAAAGACTCAGATCTTACAAATAAGCAACTAACGCAGAAAGTGGGGAAACCATTTGCATTATTAAAAAGAACAAACAGAAATAAAACACCTAGATAAAAGACAGAGAAGACATCACTATTATTACATACAACCTAAATACAAAAAAAAAAATTCACATAGAAAAAGTTTTCACTAATAAAACGATCCATATCATTTAGAGAAATTAAGTTATTGAAGTTGAGCCGCTAGAAGACCTCCTCGGCAAGTGATGATGACGCATTACAACCATCTATCTCATTCCTATCTGGCTCCTTCCCACAATGCTCATCCTCCTCCCATGGACTCTCATCTTTGCCAAGACCCTCACCATATGATTCGCGACCACATTCCTAAGGCTGAGAAACTAGAGAAAGGCCGAAGGCCTCTACTAGAGTCCAGCTCCAAGAGAGGAAACGATAGAGAACTAGTCCTCTCGTGTTAGAGAGAGAGAGAGAGAGAAAGAGAGAAAATGTTTGGTTAAATCTACTCTATAATTCAAATTTAAATCTAACTCTAACTTTAGAATTCAAATAAATTCAAAATTTAAACTAAAGAACTAACCGGACGATTCCTAAAATAAATACAAATCTAATCCAAATAATTATAAATAAATAAATAAAACTATTTATTTCCTCCTATATAATCTATGATTGGAAACTTCTCCGATCATATAAATATTTCCCTCCTGCTCTCTTTTCGCAACCAGTACTTGCTTCTAGAATGCTTTCTACTCTTTTCATTTTCCTTTCCCCTCGCCTAGCGTGATCTTCGTGGTTGCCTCCAAGTTAGGATCTCAACGTGTTGTCGGTCTGCAGCATCGGATATAATCCCATCAACAAAATCTAGATCAAAGACATGTAGCTAGCGAGGCTATTCTGGATTTTCGCATGAACTAGTACGTGGACCCAATAGTTGTGGAAGATGATCCAGGTAGTAATGAAACCGATGAGAGTAGCGTATATTATTTGACACTGGTGACACAAAGTTGTGGTCACTGTGTGTGATTACATATTTCACGCCTCAAGAAAAAAGATAATATAGACATTGAAAAATGCTATATAATCTCATTGATGCAGAAAACATGGGGGGTGATTGGTTATGTTTTTGAAAATATCTACACAATTTCCAATGCAATATAAAATGAAAATGTTTTCAAAATTATGTTTGGTTGTACAAAATCACAAAACCGTTTACAAAACTTTCATTTTTTTTTTTTGGTAACATATGAAGTTTTTTTGTTCAAGGCATGACTATTACGGAAAAAAAAATGTACATTTTTCTATCAAGAGTTTAAAAGACGAATGGATAAAAAGAACTAACATAAGACAACTTAAGATATTGTTGAGTATTTATTCTAGAATATTTTAAAAGTTAAACACTAAAATGAGATATGGCCTGTACTTCAGAGACTCAAGCTAAAATTAATTTTATGCTCATGGAGTGACATTATTAGATGTCTAATTGTTAGATAAAATAACTAGAACTTAAATAAACGATGGTGACATTAATAGGTTTGAGACTCTGCACACAACTTCTTATGCTGACACAAATTTAAATAAGGCTTGCTATTACGAGCTATTGCTGTATTTCCTTGCTGCCGGATTTTAACATCACAAACGAGCGATTCTTGATCCTTCTTTACCTTAAATGCCAAAATCATAATAAATCTTTTTTTTTCTTTTTTTTTTTGTATATCTTCTCCTAATATTTTTCTAGCCAAAATTTTTAACCAGGCAGGCATCCACTTTGTTTCTTTACATTGTGTAGCTAGCGGAGCAAATCAAGAAGCAGTAACCGTTTGACCAAGCTACGTTTCTTTGTTTTAATTGTTCTAAATAGCTAGCCCTTTATAAAAAAAAAAAAAAAAAATTAATGGAAGTAGTTCGCTTTTTGTTTGTTAGTTTTTGACTTTACCTTTTGTACTGGCCTTTGACCTTTCTATTGAGATTCTTTTTAATTAAAAAAAATTGCAAGTTAATCTCTTTGTAGTGGTAAACCGAAAGTTTACTGTCTCTACAGTGTATTTGGGCATTTATTTTGTTAATTAAAAAAATAGATAGATTTCAAATTCGACACCGAAGACTCTGAACCCCTGTCCTCTTGCTAAGTTAGCTCCAAGATTTTTCTCAGTGGGCTACTTGTTTACTATCTTTATTCTTTATATATTTTTATCCTCCATTGTCAATTAAATTTCATAATAGGATAGAGCAGAGAAATAACCTTGTAATGTATTAACCTGACTTGTCCGCGGACAGGTTTGAAGAAATATCTGAGAAGTTTGCAATGAAGACTTTCCGAGGAAAACAAATATTGCGTACTTGCACGAAAAGTCCGACTCACACGCACACACACATATTTAATGTCTAATAATGACTCTTATTATCCATAGACGTCCTTATACATATTGGGTCGGCAATTGCGACCCTTTCCAATTTCTATAGTCATAATTTATAGGTTGTAACATCTTTGTAAGCTAAGCAAGCTTAAGCTTGCAGGATAAAAAGGGGAATAATTAATTTGTCTCTATGAAATTAGTGCTACAATATTTCCTTTTAACTCCATCATGTCATCTTTGGTGCATCGGTCCGGTGAAATAAATTCTTGACATTATATCTTTATACCTGGTTGAAAATTTCATTAGCATTCTAAACGGTAAAAATGAGGAAAAAAAAAAAACATGTGGCAATTACCGTGCCACAATTTTTTTAATTCCTAAAAGATTACACATCCAATTTTTGGTTAATTGGAATTAAAATTTTAAGCTAGAGAAAGAATTTCTGACGAATCAAAAGTAAGTTTAAAGGCTTTGTTGTTGATTACCAAAAAGGGGAAAAAAAAGGAACTTTGCCTATTAATTAATGTTGAATTCCTAATTTGTCACAACATGAGTTTGAGACTCGTAATTGATATCGTCCGTGAATCCCCCATCCCATAAGCTATTATGGCGCAGCTCATAAAAGACCTTTTGGTTTAATCTGGCCAAAATTAGAGACTTTTCATATTGTGTCCTACATATGATATATCTATATACATATAGAAAGAGAGAGAGAGGAGACAAGCATAAACATATATATATATAACCGGACGATATTAGAGACTTTTAGTTTAAGGTAACTAAAAATTTTCATCTGTCGTTGTCCACGTATGTTTATATATATATATATATGTCCAGCCGAAATTAGAGACTTTCGGGTAAAAATCTCTCATCTTGTCCAGTTGTCCAACATATGATGTATCTCCACACACACACACACACACACACACACACACACATATATATATATATGCACACATCCCCACACAAGTATCAGTTAAATATTGTCTTCATGAGTACTTAGACAATAATCTTTACACATTCAGAACCGGCAAAAAAAAAAAAAAATGTTTTGCGTCATAGACATGAGGTATATCCTCCCACCATTTATGAATCTCATCCTCGTTTTCCTTTCACCACAAGCCAAATCTTGGGACCAAAACATTGCCCTTTGGAATTACTTCATCTCAATTTTTGTTCTTGTCATTGCCATATTGCTTTTGCTCATTATATCTGTGAAAATCCCTCTAAGAGTTTCAGTCCTTGCAGAACCAATCCAAGTTCGAGCTAATTTTTCTGTTCCCGTGACTATCTTATTCGTATCCTCCATTTTCTTCTCACCATCTCTTTTCTGGATTGAAATTCTCTGTATGTTGTGCATTTCTCCTTGGTATTCTTCGACTTACGATTTGTTCAGACGTAGTCCATTCCGGCTGTTTGATTCCCTACATTGCATTATCCCCACCAATTTTATTTTCGTCGTCTTCGTCGCCCGATTTCAAGGAAATGGTGGTCATCAAGTTGATGAAACGGAATTGCTTTAAATTGTATAACTTCCATTGCAGGATTACTTCCATTTCATGAATCACACTATGAAAAATAATGTCATGGATGTAGTTTAGTGGTGGTTGATTAGGGCATCCTACATTTGTAACCACACTATGAAAAATAATGTCATGGATGTAGTTTAGTGTAGACAAAACTTAATCGAAATCAGTAGTGTTATTAAAGTAAAATTGTGCCCAGACGGTTTTTCATGCTTTGAAAATAATTGAGTATGTCTTTCTTGATGTCTTTCTTGTTTACGTTTCCGAACTTTTTTTTTTTCAATTAAGCCTCCAAACTCTTTAAAAAAAAAAAAAAACAAAAGACGTGAAAAAACTAATGCTCTGTTTGGCTCGCATGCTGGAATTCATGTAATTTGAACCTTTTGGCTTAATTTGAAAATCTGAAAATATTTACTGTAGCATATGGGTTAAATCGCTATTGGGTTGAAGACCATATCAACAGGTTTTCTATCTTGCAAATAAGACATATGTTGTCTAAGTAAAATTTTTGAAACTCTTGAATTAGATTTAGTAGACAGATGAAGAATCTAATTAACTTATAAGTTGTAGAGAGAGTAAAAGATACTTTGCGTATGTGTATATATATATATATATATTTAGGCATTCTTTAAACTTTTATGTGTTTTTCTCTCCATCATTAATGTTTGCTTGGATTTTCGATCCTTAGTACTTATCTATTGGAAGTTAAAAAAACTAAAACCATTATGGAAATAATTCAAAAATGTGCTTTTTGATGGCAATCCTACAAATCATCCATTCAAATACGCTTGTATGACTTTTTGCTAGAAAGTGTTATTTATTAAACTTTTGGGGGGCATAAGGTTAAATTTTTAATTTTTAGTTAATGCTATGTATAATATAAGATTAAACTGCTTATTTGTTCTCCAAGCAATTACGTTGGCGACAACTTGGTCTCCCCAAACTTTTGTTTTTTCAATTAAGCCTCCAAACTCTTAAATTAAAAAAAAAAAGTGTTTTTCTAATGCTCTATTTGCCGTGCATTTATGAATTCATGCCATTTTAACCTTCTGGTTTAATTTGAAAATCTGAAATTTTTACTGTAGCATATGATTTAAAATCTCCATTGACCATGTCAACATGTCTTCCATATTGCAAATAAAACATATCTTGTCTAGGTAAAAGTTTTGAAACTCTTGGATTATGTTCAATAGTTGAACGGAGAATCTAATTACTAAACAGTTGCAGAAAGAGCAAAAAATAATTTGTATATATACTCATGAAAGTATCTGAGTAGTCTGATATCCATTTAACTAATTAATTTAGTAGTTACAGAAAGAGCAAAAAATAATTTGTATACATACTCATGAAAGTATTTGAGTACTCCGATATTTATTTAATATATAGTAATTTGATTGAATGGAAAGTTATGACTTTATTTATATATGCTTTTAGTTCATATATTTTTATTTAATTTATATATTATATAGGGTCAATCTACAAATGTTATTGATGTAGAATAGTTTTAGTTTATATTAGTTTATTTTTCAATAATGTATGAATTATTAAGTTTTTCCTTGATTACCCTTGAAAAGTGATACATGTGTGCTGCAAGTGCGCTTTACCGGCCAAACTTTGGACGACACTAAATTTAGTTCTTTTGCACATTTTTTAAGAGGGGCTTCTTGACGACGATGATGATGATGCCTACAATCCAAAGTCGTCATCAAAGTACATTTCTCAATTCAATTCATGTCAATAGTCCAAAGTCGCCATTAAAGTTCATTTCTCAAGTAAATACTCCAAAGTCGTCATCAAAGATCATTTATCAAGCCAATACAAGTCATAAAATTAAAATGCTAAAAGATAATGGGGTGCATTAATTAATTAATTTGCATCCTTCTTCAGCTTTTATTTATTTTTCTTCAGCAAATATCCTTCTTCACCTCTCTCTCTCTCTCTCTCTCTATATATATATATATCAACCTTACTAAGTCTTCACCTGGTATATATCAGGTTTATAAACAGGTTTATAAACTTCACCTAGTCGAAGTAGCAAAAAATGGAGTTTTTCTTTGGGTTAATTTCAATAATGGTACTTTTGAATTTTTTGTTCATATTTAGTACCGTTTTTTAATACTTTCCTTTCTAGCATTATCACATCAGATTTTGTGGATTTTATACATGTACATTATCAAATAAACCCTTAGTTAAAATCCAATACCAAATTCCCTTGATTTAATTTCATTAATAGCACTTCAGAAAAATTTTATTTCAAATCTAGCACTACTTTTCATCTTAAATCGCATTACTGGTAATGATAACAACTACCCATAGGAATTGTAGTTGTAACTCATTTAGTAGTTATGATAATTACTATTACTAATTATGATTATGATTTAATCATAATGTGTTTCTAATTTTTCTCAAAAAATAAAATGTTTCTAACGATTATGCAGAAATAATCGTGGTAAATGTACTCAACTCATTTGTTTTTTAATATTCATTTTTTTTATTTGTAATCAGATTTATTTCTCCTTTGCTTCTATTTAATTTATTTCGTAAATTAAACGTTAATTTCTTACTAGATAAATTCCTAGATCATATTTGTTTTCTAAATTTTACAGTTAGAAAATAATCAACCACTATTGTATTAGTTTAGTAGGTATTCATATAATGTGATGAAAGACAACCACTATCCATAGATATTTACTAATTGTATTTGATACTCTATACTTATAATTCTTGTAATTTCACACATTAAATAAGGAAATATTAATTCAAGACTTGAGCATTCCTAAACTGTAAATTGTAGAAAGCATATATGTGTTAGGAACTTTATCTTATGAGAAAAGAGCGTTCAAGATACGAAAATATCTCATGCCCAAAATAAACGCAATGCATGATTGTTTAAAGAAAAATAGAATTAGTATAGTTATTGTAATTATTTCAACACAATTATGAGAAACACATTACGATCTACTCATAATCATAATTATTAATAATAGTTGTCAGAATTTCTATATAAGTCACAATAGCAATTACCCAAGTAGTAATTGTTACCATTATCAACAACGAATTTTAAGATGAAAAGTGGTGCTGTATATGAAAATAAAATTTTCTGAAGGGCTATCTATGACATTAAATCAAGGGCATATAGTGGTAAATATGGCAATGTACATGTATGGTGCTCACAAAATCTTATGTGAGAATGTTAGAAATGAAAGTATTGAAATGTGATGCTAGATATGAAATTAAAATTTTCATTAGAGATGTTAAATGAGGCTACTCGACCTAGCTTAATTTATTTATTTTGAGCTCATTAGTGTTTCGTATTATACTTGTGTCACCTATTTAATAAATATTTCGTGCCGTGCTATACTCATTTTAATTTATGGTATCAATCTTAGCCCAGATGTCTTATATATAAATGTATTATGCTTTAAACATGCTCATACTTTAATCATGCTCAACAACAAAATTTTTAAACAAATAAGAAAATTAAGTTTTGAATACAATAAAAAAAGCATTAATTTAAAAAAAAAAAGACCAAAGCATATCATTAAAAGAACTACAACATTGAAAACTTTGTCAAGTAAAAATTCAAAAGAGATGAAATTTATATAAGAAAATAAAAAAAAAACCATATATATTATATGAAAATTATTAAAGATATCATAGAAAAAAAAGTAATAACGTCGTACCATTTTCACACTCGTGCTCATGCTTATGCTATATTCTTAACATGCTCGTGTTCTTAAGCATGTTTTGTTTTTAAAAATCACATCAAGTACGGTCCATTTAATTAAACATATTGGATTGGATTATATAATAATCATATTATATCATATCATATTCATTTTTAATATGATATTTTCATTTTAGCTTATTAGGTCTGACACATTTTGATATCTTTAGACGAGATGAAAGATAAATTCTTTTAAAAATTAAAGTAGGTAGATTCAATTTAAAAAAGAAAAAAAAGAAAAAAAAAGATTGTAACATTGTACGTCATTCTCTCTCTCTCTCTCTAGATTCTTTTAAAAATTAAAGTAGATAGATTCAATTTAAAAAAAAAAAATTTGTACGTCATATTCTCTCCCCCCTCCTACTTTATTTACTCGTACATGAAAAAGTTCGGTCCTCATTAGTTGTGTCCGGCTCAGCAATAGATTTTCATAATGCATGTACACACACGTCCCGTATAGTAAAAATGGCAGGGATGTGCATTAAACCTTATCCTGTGACAACAAGTACTAGGAACCAACCAAAATACACATGATTAGTGTTAAACAATATAAAATTAGTCAGAATAACATGACTTCCAAACACTACTTGACAGGCGATTTCGTCCATACAATTCGAAATAGATTTGTGTGATTTGCTTCCCCCTCCCTATCTTTATGATAAAAAAAAAAAAAAAAAACTTGTAACAACTAACAAGAGCTATATGTTTATCCTACTAATAAGCAATACTATTTTAGTCATTTGGTTAATATTTTAACAATTTGATCTATAGCGCTCATGTTAAACTTACAATATAACGTACAAAACTATCAAGGAATTAACAAAATTGATCCAATGATTAAAGTCACAATTAAGTCTAACCATAAGTTTTTCCTTTATTTTATTTCCCAAAAAGCTGAAGTTCTTGAATGTATACACGCATTCCACTATCAGCACTACTATTTGTACTACGAAACTGCACATCTTATCTTCTCTTCCATTATATCCAAAAAAACTTGAAGGCAGGTGAAGTCACTAATGTGAGATTTTAGAGTCACTGAAGTGAGATTTCGTATGGCTGATTCCTGCTTTTGATCAAACATAGGCTATTTAGGAACTTGTATATTTATTTGAAATTGAGGATGCTTGAGAATAAGAGATTTCAAAACTGTAGACTTTTCAATAACACAAAAACACAAATATAATATAGAGCAAAGTGAGAGTATTTAAACCCCACACGTTACGGTAATTAGAGTTAGGTCTGTCAAATTATTGTCAAAAGTATACCTACAATTACTTCAAAACCTTTTGTATATGCCCTAAAGAAAATTTCTAAATATGTATTTACTAAATTAAATTAAAATTTTCTTTCTAATTTGTTTCTGTTGAACTTTTTTTTTTCTCCAAATTTATTTATTATAATATCAAAAGTAACAGTCCTTGTAATTCTTTTAACTGTCCCGTAAAAAAAATTTTAATCAGATTTACCTTGATTGAAATAACTTTTCCTAAATATGCCTCTATTTAAGTATTTTTATAGTCCTCTAAAATAACATTTTTATGAATGTGACCTTTATAAATTTTTTTTTCCTAATTATCCTGCAGATATAATTTTTCTTAAATGTGTCTCTATTTAGATATTTTTCCCTCCAATCCATTCAAATACAATTTTTTTTAATGTAACCCTAAGTAATTCATTGTCTAATTTTCTCATTAAAATATATTTTTAATATTTTGTTAAAAGATGTCCTACTTCTTTCCATACTAACCTAAACTCTAGGAGAATAATAAATTAAGAAGTGGAACCACACGTCTTTTATTGGAAGGAAAAAAAAGTTACATTCATTATCAACAGATTCAATAAATTGAAAATGCGTATACATAACATGTGCTTTCAACTATTTAACAACTATTAAGAGTTCATGCTTTGAGGTTTTTTAGCATTTATTCTTTTCTTAGTTTGTGTCCACAAAATCCTGACTCTACCATTATATATCACTCTATATAAATATATATTTTTATAAGTTTACAATAATCACATTTTAGGAGCTTATTTTACATGATACTCTATGTATTGTTTTTCCTCTTTTTGTTTTTTCCTAGATTTTGGCTAAAGAGTTTTTAATGAGGTATATTTAAATGCTACTTTTAAAAAACAAGTTTCCGTTCGATCCTGTGAAACTACTGTTTTCAGACTTCCTTCTTTGATTCTTAGGCAACTAGCTTTATTTTCTCCTTAATTGTTTTTAGTTCCACTTTTTTGAATTATTTTTGTAACTTTTTTTTTATTCTTATTAATAATATTGAGAAGGGTAGAAAAACGAAAATTAATATGTTCAAGAATTGCCGACATAATCGTGATGTCTGGTTTATCTATTGATTTATATCATCACAATTAAAATTTAAAAAAAAAACATACTACATATTATTCTGCACCCTACTAGCTTCTTTAAATTGCGATAGAAGTACTTAAAATTTTATACATTGAAAACAGTTAATCCCGATGTTTTTTATTTTTATTTTAAATAAAAGGAAAACTAAATGCTATCATTCAACAAATGAAAAGAATAAAAATGAATTTTCTCCGAAAGAGGACTAAGACGTCATGTTCTTGGTAAATTTCGTTTATGCTGGATAGTTTATGCGGACGTAATCCAAATTATAAAGTAAACCACTCGCGTCACGATTACATAGCTGAAGTGGAAAGACTTTATTAGAATACATTGTTGGATCAGTCTTTCACCCGCGTTGAATCCAATAATCCAATAAATTATAGAAGGACATAAAATCAGCGAATTATCGACGGTGTAGGGACCAGACCAGACCATGAACTTTTTGACACAAAGAATAAGGCAACGTCATTAGCAAATTGAGACCAACGACACCACGGAGAAACTTTTGAATCTAAAAAATTTTATCATGCAAAACAGGTTTAAAGTGGAAATGAGATTTGTAAAATCATTAATGTTTAATTTCAGATAAAAGCCTCATTCTCATTTTCATTTTAAAATGAAAATAAAATTTTAACTTGAAATGTGGTTACCAAATATCATTTTCATTTTGAAATGAAAATGAAATAGACTAAGCATGTGTTTGGTGCATGGATTTGAATTGAGTTTTTTAGGTTTGATATAAGTTGAATTATTATATGATTGGTGCACAAGTTTAAATGACTGGATCTAAAACATATAAAAACTTGAAATGTATTTAGATAAAATATTTAGATTGTTTTATTCATCTTAAAATTCTATGTAATTTAAAAAAAATTATCTTATTTCCACATATATGTAAAGTTATGAACTTTTAAAATTTAAATTACGAAGTTGTAATAATAAATTATAAATAGTTGAAATGAAACTATACACCAAACGTTTGCTAAATCTAGAAAACAAAAAAAGGGGCTAATTTTATGTTGCTCTCTTTCCCCTTCGCCATATTGGGATATTTAAGCAGGGGCATGAGACCAGTGGAGGATTATAACCAGGCACGGCACAGCAAAGATTCCAAGAGAAATAATATGATGATGATTAATATAACCAGCCGCTTTGATCTGAGATACCTCATCCCCATTTTCATGAACTCCCTCAAACCCCAATATTCTCAAGAAGCCATGTTGTTTAACTCTAAAGGATGCCGACATAATCATGATATCTTGGTTCATCTGCTGATTTATACCCTCACAATTTATTAAAAAAAAAAATGCTATATGGCATTCTGCATCCTACTAGCTTCTTTAAATTGCTGATAGAATTACTTGAAATTTTATACATTGAGAACCGTTAATCCCGATGTTATTGATTTTTAATTTTGAATGAATGGAAAACTAAATGCTATCATTCAACAAATTAAAAGAATGAAAATGAATTTTCTCCGAAAGAAGACAAAGACGTCATGTTCTAGGTAAATTTCGTTTATGCCGGGTAGTTTATGAGGACGTAATCCAAATTAGAAAGCAAACCACTCACGTCACGATTATATAGCTGACGTGGAAAGACTCATTAGACGACAACGATGTATCAGCTTTTCACCGCGTTGAATCCAATAATCCAATAAATTATAAAAGAACATAACATCAGCAAATTATCCACAGTGTAGGAACCAGGCCAGACCATGACCTTTTTGATATAAAGAATAAGGCAACGTCATTAGCAAATTAAAGACCAACAAGACCATGGAGAAACTTTTGAATCTTAAAATTTTATTATGCAAAACAGGTTTAAAGTGGAAATGAGATTTTTAAAATCATTAATTATTAATTTCAAATAAAACGCCTCGTTCTCATTTTCATTTCGAAATGAAAATGAAATTTTAGCTTGAAATGTGGTTATCAAATATCATTTTCATTTTGAAACGAAAATGAAATAGACTAAGCATGTGTTTAGTGTATGGATTTGAATTGAGTTTTTTGAGGTTTGATTTAAGTTGAATTATTATACGATTAGCGCATGAGTTTAAATGATTAAATCTAAAACGTATAAAAACTTAAAATGTGTTTAGAAAAATATATTTAAATTATTTTGTTCATCTGAAATTGTATACAATTAAAAAAAAATCATTCTGTCTTGACATATGTGTAAAGTTGTGATTTTTAAAATTTAAGTTGTGAAGTTGTAATAATAAACTGTGAATAGTTGAAATTGAAAAAAAAAATTGCATTTGAACGCAATTGATGCACCAAAACGCTTGCTAAATCTAGAAAACAAATCGGGGGGCTAATTTTGTGTTGCTCTCTTTCCCTTTCGCCATGTTGGGATATATAAGCAGGGGCATGAGATCAGTGGAGGATTATAACCACGCAAGGCACAGCAAAGATTCCAAGAGAAATAATATGATGACGATTAATATGACCAGCCGCTTTGATCTGAGATACCTCATCCCCATTTTCGTAAACTCCCTCAAACCCCAATATTCTCAAGAAGCCATGTTGTTTAACTCTATCCCCAAAGGCCACTTAATCTTCCACGTTTTCATGCTTCTCCTTTTTTCTCTCACTTCCATGGATGTCTTTCTCTCCCCTCGTCCTTCTCCCAATAACACCGTTGGCCTCATCCGCTTCCGGTTCGGCAACTTCTCTCCTCGTCATGGCTTTCTACTTATTTGCTCGCTAGTTCTTCGTCGGGATCTTTTTTGGTATGCATATCCTGTTACACTGATATTTACCTTTTGCTTGTCTTCACTGCTCTTCTTTTTTAGGCTCTTTGAGGGCTGGCTCAACAAGAAGCTCTCAGCTTTGCCCATTTGGAACCTCCATATATGTTCCACTCTTACCCATCATCACCACGCAGATCCGAGTACAGATGATCAATCGCAAGCGCCTGTCCCACAGGTCGTTCTAGAATTTTCTCCCGAAGTTGAAACCGATATTACTTGTTAATCAGCGTATGCTAAAAAAACACAAACAAACAAACTTTTGATCACAACATTTTGTATGACACTTTTAATCATAATATTTTAATGTGATTAAATGTAAATTTTAGTCACAATTTTACGATTAGTATGCATTTAGTAACATATACGTGCTGTACCTAAAACTTTGAGTCACAAGGTCTTGAATCATGGGAATTTTTTGATGTATCTAAAACTTTTTTCCGTGAGTTAAAAACCTTGTGGTTGAAGGTTTTAATCACAACAAAAATTTGTGACTAATTTTTAGGGGGCGTTTGGTAAACGCATTCCATTTTGATTATATTTGAATGAAATTTGTTTTTTGAACGTTATATTTGGTTGAAAAGTATTTGTTTTGTATTTGAATGAAATGTGTGTTTAGATGAAAAGTATTTTAGAGTTGAAAAGTTGATGTGATTGATAAAGTAGAGATAAATAGTGACATTGAAAAGTTGATGTGATTATTTTAAAAATATTTTGAATAGTAATTGTTTTCGTAGCATTGTTATAAAATTTGTGTTTGGTGTAAAATTGTATTGTATTTGAGTAAAATTAAAATGAAATTTTCTCTCCAAATACCCCCTTAGTGTATAATTCTCACAAGGTTGTGATTAAAAATATTATCATGAGAAAATATTGTGATTAAAAATTATTTTTTAATAGTGATAGATCCAGAGGCTAATAATAAGATAGGGTTTGGTATGTCCTATTACAAACACTTCATGTTACATGGATAGGTCAATTTCATGCTATTTTTATATACCTTATGGTGCCATATCATCCATCCTCAGTGGAGTTGAGTTTTTTTTTTTTTTTCCCTTATATTAATTTGGAAGTCTCACATGTGATGTTATTCCACTTTCATATATGTACGATAAAATTTACGTTTTTGGTTTTTTTCCCGCCGTATGGTACGTACACCATTGAACTAAAGACACCATGCATATATCATATCACAATCCACATTCAGCCAAAATAATAACGATAAATAAATGGATATCACAGTCCACGTCAGCTGAGTTTGTAGTTCCTGTTATGATATTAGACGACAAATGCCGACTTCACTAAAGAAGTCGATTAAGATCCCATTATAGCTCGTGTATTACGATAATGTCAAGAATGACACAAGTTTAAGAAAACGACAGAAAAAGGGAAAACGACCGGGACCTTTTGAATAATGACGACTTAAGAGGAGACAAATGACCCAAACTCATCATTTGATAAAAATTAGCTCAAATAAATGACAGTTCCTACAAAACAACACAAACTCGGAAAAAAAAGAAAAAGAAAAAAAGGAACATTTAACAAAAATGATAACAGATTGAGTGAAAAACGACAAGAGCTTGTTAAGGACAGTTTAAAAAAAAAAAGGTATACATTAGAAAAAAGTTGGAACAGGTCAATCGATTCAAGAAAACAACAATCAATTGCTCAAAATAACGACAGTTTAAAGGCGACAAAAAGCTTCAGCACACGAGAAATTTAGCATAAGCCACATGGACTTTTAAGACGACAACTTCAAAACGACAATGTCCGATTAACGACATTACTTTAGAAATACAAGAGTGAGATGCTGTGACAGACGACAGGTCTAACAAATGACAAAATTTGAAGAAACGACAACATAATGAATAGGAAAAGCAACCGGAACTTTTAAACCAAACGACGGAGAACACGTCAAATGCATTGCAAAACAACTGAAGGACATGAATATAAAAGAAAACGCTTTCTAATAATAATAATAATTGTGATAATAATAATAAGAACGATAGTGCCTTAATTCCGTGTTTGATACACGGGATTAGAATTGGGACTAGAATAACTTATTCAGAGATTTCAAAATAGTCCCATTCTTGTTATATTATTAATCCATATAAAAAAACCATGGGACTTATAATCCCATGGACTGGATTGGAATGCTTTTCCAACCCATAGTCCCCAACATCAGTTGCATCAGACCAGAGATTCGTCACCATCCACCGCCGTCCTCGCAGTCGTCGTCCACTGCCTGACATCGCAGTCGTCGTCCACTGCCTGACATCGCAGACGCCGTGGCGTTGCCCCTCTCCTACCAGACCCCAGAGGCGTGTGATTTCCACCGCCGAGAGCTCGTCACCTCCCACCGCCCACCTCCCACCTCCCACATGAGATCTTCGTTGAAGCCTCCCCCCCACCCACCGCCGGCTGTCGGAAAAGCTACCTATGCCCCAGATCGTGGCTCCCGGCCATAAGGCTTCAGATTTCCATAGATTTTCCGCTCTGTCCCGGGTCTCTGTCAATAAATGCCACCAAGTCTTGAATCTCAATCGAATTGCCGCCCACGCCCTGGTCTCCATCGTTCGGCGCTGCCTAGCCTTGGATCTTCATTGATTGTGGCCTCCCGACACCGGAGCTCCACTCATCGCCGGCTTCAGTCTCTCCGCCCTACTCCAGCGAACCCTTCGGTATGCAGAGAGCTGGAGATGGAGAATGAAGACTTAATTTTTTTTTTTGAAAGAAAATTTATATTAATATAGTAGTTTATCATATTTTGTCATTACTAGCTTGAAAATATCTCGAATGTCATCAACTGCATTCGAATATGGTGCTCTATCATCAGGTCGCATCGTCACTTGGAACATGTTTGAAGCGTCAGTCTCGATCACCTAGTCTGAATATAGCCTCACAAGAGCAAACCAAGCACCTTCTAGAATTGGCAAGCACTTACCAATGTGGGGATAAATTTTGGTACCAAAAATGCTTATAACGATACACTCGGCAACTCTAGCAACACCACCATCACATAAGTAAGTGATGCATATTCACAACCACATCAAAATTAAAGTATATGTAGCCCAAAGAGGTAGCCACTTAATTAAATGAAATAGATTAAACCTAGAAAACAAACGGGAGCTAATTTTGTGTTTCTCGCTTTCCCTTTTGCCATATTGAGATATTAAAAAAAAAAAAAAAAGAAACTTTCAGAGTATGACAAATATAACAAAAAGGCCAGTGGCTTAATAAACTACTACGCATAGAAAACGACATCCGTTTAGGAAAACGACAGTTAGTATGTCTGCCGAAACGACATGATCTATTGGAAAAACAATGGGAACTTTTAAACAAACGACCGAGAACGCGTCAATACAAATTATACAATGGATAGCAACTGGAGGGCATGAGTTGTAGGAAACAAAAATCACTGGCTCTAAGTTTCAAATTTTTAGCAAAAGAAAAAAAGAAAGGAAAAAGATTTACTAAAATCAAAAACCAACCAGGATTTAAAAAAAAAAAAAAACGATCAAAATTACCTTTGAATCAAATTCAACGACCGAGAAAACGAGAATTCAGGATCTACTTTTAGAACGATGCAATTAAGTAAAACGATAATGGATTCAGAAAAGTAATTATAAATATAATAAGCAAAAGTGACACACATCTTGGAATGAAGACGACGAAGAAAAAACTACAGTGACGTAGAAACAACTATAGACAGAAAACGACATCTTTAGAAGTACTGAACAAAACGATGACTCGATGCATAAACGACATAGCACTTTAGGTGTTGAAAAGGAAAAACGAAATAGATAAAAATATAAAAAGGCGAGAGAAATCATTGAAAGATGCAATCATTTTAAGAAAAACGACATCAAACAGACGTATGAAAAACCGATAAGACCTTCAAAGCGTGCTTGCAATTTTTCTTGTTTTCAATGTGGGAATCCGAGCAGTACTCGTGGCCTCACATATGTATGTGCTACTACGTACGCGCGAAACAAAAGATTAATTTGGTGGAAGCCCAGGATAATGTTAGATGAATAGTAGTCGAAGACATAGAATTTGGTCGTGTCCAATTTGTTTCTAATTTCACTTCAAGATTTTCAGATGTTGGGCGATTTTTTTTTTTCCTCACTAAAAGCAATTACTAAAGTCAGCATTATTACTTGGGTAGCTAAACGTCTTTAGTGATGATACTCTTAGACCATCTCAAATTTATATGTAAAAACTATATTTGTTAAAAAAAATGTAAAAAATAACATATTTGATATTTACGCTCCAACATATGATACTATTTAATTTTTAATATTATATTTATCATTCCTCATTATTATTAAACTTTAAAATTCAAAAAAAAAATAAAGTTTTCGTATTTAAATAATTTGTAAATGACAAAAGTGTAATGATTAGATGAAAAAAAATGAGACCAATAAAAAAAAATCAAATAACAAATTTAACACTGATTACACTTGTTGGGAAATTTACCACTATGTTTAGTATTTGGCAAATTTGATATCAAATATAGTACATCACATACTCTTATTTATCAACAACTAAACATATATTGTATTTGAATACAATACAACTTTAAAACATATAAAAGCATATTGCATTGTATTTAGATATAATACCAATGAATGGCTGTTCTTAGTTTTTTTTTTTTTTGGGTAAATTTTCAATCTAATTTAGGGCCTATTTGTCAAGGATATTTGGCATCTGGTTTAGAAAACATTTTTTGTCTTTTTCTTACACTCAAAACTACTTTTTCACTGTTTACATCTAAAAATATCTATAGTAAACTTAAACTTTAAACGTCTGTAACTTTGTTATTTAAAGTTCAAATGAGATTTTTTTAATTGCATAGAATTTTGAAAATAACAAAACAAAATCCATATTGATATTTTTTTAAATACATTTTAAAATTTTTACACTTGTTCACCTCAAATAGTTTTTTTTTTTTCTAACTAAACGCATATTTCTAAAACTACATCTTTTTTTCAAACAAAACTATTGGTCTGTTTGGAACAACCATTCATTAGTATTGTATCCAAAAGCAATGCAATAGAATATAACATGTGTTTGGATGTTTTAAAGTTACATTGTACATTCAAATGTAATATGTGCTTGGGTTGTGGTGAAAGAGATAATATGTGATGTGATTGGTAAAAATAGAAAGAAAAATAGAATGATGAACAGTGATTATATTGGATTTAAAATTTAAAATATGTGAATGCAATATATAGATACCCAAACGCACTTTATACAATAATACAATGTAGGATGCAATGGTGGTTCAAAATGGGGTATACATTAACAAAACCTCCCCGAAAGAGCTTTAGGGCAAGTCCAAGCAATTTTCGAGCCTTAAGCAAAAAATTTAATGGAACTTTAGGAAAATATCCACAAAATCATTTACCAAACATAAATATTTTGTTTACTAAATATAAATCTATCATTTATCAAAGTTACATGATAATAAATGAAACATTTATGATTTATTTCAGCTTTTTCTCTCTCTCCTCCACCAACCCAAGCGACCCCTATCTGTTCGCCGTCAATCGCCATAAGACTAAGTCGATCTTCCATTATCTGAGGCCAATTACATTGACAACGATGACTTAGCAAGTGAATCTCCACCATCGGCCAAGATCGCGAGTAGATCACAAAAGCAACGTGACATCTGGTTCGAGCTTGCAACGGCAACCATGACGGTAAAGCAAGGGCTAAGTGCGAAGGCAAGCTGCTCTGGATGAGATTCCAGCTAGCATAGGTAACGGTTGGTCGGAGCTCATGATCGCGATCATAGTGGAGAAAGAGAAAGTGATCCATCAGAATCACCACTAAAATCTGTTGAATCTCCTCGATCATTCAGGAGAGAGAGAGAGAAAGAGAGAGAAAATAATAATAAAAAATTTAATTTATCAAATTTAAATCATATTTATGGCATTTTGTGCAAAATTTTTTAGTTGTAATAAAAATTAATTCATACTTACAAATGTGGCATGCGACCTAATTATCTCAAAATTTGAAGGATTTTCAATTTTTTTAAATAATTAAAAAGCTTAGTTAGAAGACCATTTAGCTTGGATCTTTTCTCGCCCACTTTTTGCAGTAAAAGATAAACGAACGTATATGCATAATTAAACAGTAACGCATATAAAAAGCCTTTTTCTTAAAATGAAAAACTATGAGAGCAGTTGCTACATATGTGATTTAATATAAATAAATAAATTCTCAAATTTATAGCAAAATAATAATAAATTCTAAAGTTTTCACTTAAACAAAAGGGAAAAAGAAAAATAAAACTTACAAAAACAATAGGAGTTGTTTAATATTAAAGGGAGAGAGCCCTTAAGAATAATAAGAACATTTAATTACTATTTAAAAAAAAAAGATCTTTTTGTTATTGTAATGGCTAAAAATTTATCTCTATTTACTCCAAGAATATTTTGTAATGCATAATAAGAGTATTTAATAAATATTAAAAGAAAAGACTTTTTTTTTTTTCAGCGGAACATGTGTGGAAACTCAATAATTATTAAAGTGATAATAAATAAGCTAGAAAAATTGGGAGCATTGAATCACGGTAAGTTCTTAGACAATTGCGTAAGTTGCCTCATGCTCGGGGTTGGGTATTACGACGGAACTAAAAAATTTTTTCAAGAGGATACGATTTAAACTAAAAATTTGAATAAAAATTACAATGTTAAATCTTTTTTCATTAGTTATCGATTTGTATTTTTTTTTATGATTTGTTTCTTCCATTTTTTTTTCCTAAATGAACTAAGATGATAATATAATTTATCTTCATTTAAAGTTTAGAATTCAAAAAATTATAAATTTTACATAATAATATAATTGATTTTGATTTATTTTAAATGGTGAGAATTTAGAAATAAAAAAATTGGGTAAAATTTAAAGTTTTCTTAAAAATTCATATAAATGTAATAAATAAAAAATTTCAGCAGACAAATAAAGAATAAAATTATAAAATATTTTATCATATGAAAAAATTATAAACATTTGAGCTAAAATAGAAATTCTCAAAAATTCGGAGGACCTCGTCCCCCATCTCCCTCTCCCTCTGACTGACGGGCTATTAGTAGTATAACTGCCAACAAATCAGTATGAGACATCTGTGAATGATGGTCATGGCAGCCAAACAGTACCGTTTAACCTCCAGGAGTTAAGTAATTGCTTCAGGCCCCCTTATAAGGAAGCCTCAAATTTTTCCTAAAATATTGGTTGTGGTCAAGCATTTTTTGATATTTTAAAAATTAAATAATTTTTTTTCCTTAACTACCGGATAAGTTTCCCTTTGGGCCCGCATTTTTAGGAAAGTCCCCTAATAATATATTTTTAAGATTTTTTTTTTTTCCGTTTAAACTTCTATTTTTTCTTTTTAGTAAATAGGACAAAACAATTCACCGTTGAGATATTTCTGAGAATTTGTAACGTTTACCCTTTTCAAAGAAAAAAAAAAAAGCAACGTTTACTCAAAAAAAAAAAAACTGAATTTTCATTTAAAAAACAAACTAAGTTCCATCATTTACAATCCCATACCGTCATAATCGAACAACAAAAAAAGGAAAAAAAAAAAAAAAAGCTTGCAACATCTTCTCCTACTTTCTTCTTTGCCAATTGCTTTAATTTCTCAAAATAAACATTTTGTCTCTATATTTCACAAGACTACAACTAGTCCTTTCCTCGCAATAAAATCTCCATGTTATATTTTTCTTACTCATTCCGTATCTACTTGCTAACTTTACTTTTTAAATTTTTATATCAATTTTTTTAGTTTTTGTTATTGATATGCTGTTGGGTTGATTTAATATGATTTTCATACATAACTAAGTTAATAGTAAATATGTCTAATAGAAAATATACATGAGATTATGACAAAGTAAAGAAAAAGAGGAGAATAGAAAATTTGATTCAATCCCAAAAAGGAGCCCTTTACAAATTTCTCATATCTAATAAAAAAGATGAAATGAAGCCAGGTGAAGAAACAAATTTAGATGAAATAAGGGATGAGGAAGTGATGGTAGAGAAAACATAGAATATAAGAAGGTTGACATGTGTGAAAATGTAACGGTCGATGAAGAAGGTCAAGAAACAAATGAAGAAGATGGAATTGAAATGGACACTAAAGATGATAATTTAAGTTATGTGTCTATTCATATTTATAACTCGGGAAGATAGGAACATATTGATAACAAGTTAAGAGATTTATTGGTTGTAAAAGGTCTAATTAGAGAGAGTGATATAAATTTTCCAAAAGATGGACATTCTAGGCATTTGTCCATTTCTTATTACATAAGGAAACTACCAAATAGAGATAGACATGATAGAAGATGGTTGTTCTATTCAAAGGATCTTGATAAGTTTATTGCTTCTGTTGCAAATTGTTTAACACCAAGTCTAGTGTGAACCAATTAGGCAATGAAAGAACTAATGAATGGAGAAATCTTGGTGCCAAACTTAAAATTCATGAAATGAATAACGAGCACATAATCAACATGAATGATTGGTTTGATTTAGAGTCTAGATTGGTAAAATATAGGGCAAAAGATAGACATGTCCAAGAAAGAATCAATAAAGAGAAGGAACATTGAAGGAATGTTTTAGTAAGAATAATTGCCATTGTGAAGAATCTAGCTAAGAACAATTTGTCATTTCGTGGAAATAAGGAGAAGATTTATGAAGAGAACAATGGAAATTTTTTGAGTCTAATTGAGATGACTATTGAATTTGATCCAATAATGCAAGAACATGTCCGACGTATTCAAAATGGTGAGGTTCATAGTCATTACTTGGGACATAATATTCAAAATGAGTTGATACAAATGTTGGCACTTGAGGTGAAGAGTACAATTTTGAAAAAAATAAAAGAAGCAAAATATTTTTCCATTATACTTGATTATACTCCAGGTTCAAGTGACCAAGAACAAATGTCTATCATATTGAGGTGTGTGGATATGTCAATAAGTCCAATAAGGATAGAAGAATTTATTTTTTAGGATTCTTAAAAGTAGATGATACTTCTGGAAAAGGTCTCTTTGTTGCACTTATTGGAGAAATTGAGAATATGAAACTTGACATCAATGATGTAAGAGAGTAAGGATATGATAAGGGATCTAACATGAAAGGAAAGCATCAAGGTGTACAAAAAAAATTTATTGGAGATAAATCCTAAAACATTATATACACCTTGTGGTTGTCACAATCTTATTTTAGTACTTTGTGATGTTCCCAACTCTTGTGTTAGAGCTATATCATTTTTTGGAGTATTACAGTGTATATATTCACTATTCTCTTCTTCACCCAAGCGATGGCAAATATTCAAAAATAACATATCTAATTTAACTGTTAAATCATTGTCACAAACTCGTTGGGAGAGTCATACTGAAAGTGTTAAGGCAATTAGATTTCAAGCTCTAAAAATAAGAGATGCTTTATCTAAACTAGCAAAAACTAGTGAGGATCCTAAAATAAAAAACAAAGCTCAATGTCTAGCAATGTATGAATTATAGAATTTTGAATTTTTGTTAGGCATGGTTATTTGGTTTGAAATCTTGTTTGCTGTTAACACAATTAGTAAAAGCCTACAAAGTGAAGATATGTATATAGATATTGATATAGATCAATTAAAAGGTTTTCTTTCTTATTTTGAAAATTATAGAGAAAATGGATTTGCATCTGCCATGATTTTGCCAAAGAGATTACAAATGAGATGGAAATAGAATCCAAATTTCATGAAAAACTTGTGATTTGTAGGAAAAAACAATTTGATAAAAATGTTGATTATGATAAAATAGAATCTGCTGAAGAGTCATTTCAAGTTGATTATTTTCTTTACATGGTTCACCAAGTTATTTCTCCACTTAGAATCAGATTTGAGCAGTTTCAAATATATGAAAATATTTTTGGGTTTTTATTCAATTTTAAGAAACTAAAGTCATTGGGTGAAGATGATTTGAAAAGGTATTCTTTGAATCTTGAAGAAGTTCAAAAGCATGATGGATTTTCTCGTACTGATGGTATAGATTTGTCTTAAGAATTGAAAGTGCTGAGAGAAGTTTTGCAAAAAGATTATAGTAGCTCGATTGAGACAGTTGATTATATAAAAAAGGTTGATTCCTTTCCAAATGCATGTATTGCTTATAAAATATTATTAATAATTCCAGTGATTGTTGCTGCTGCTGCAAAGAGGAGTTTTTCAGAGTTGAAGTTAATAAAGTGTTATTTAAAATCAACTATATCGTAGGAACGGTTAAGTGGACTAGTTATGTTGTCTATTGAAAAAGAATTGTTGAATAAACTTGAATACAAAAATAATTTTGCTTCCCAGAGGGCTAGAAAAATAAATTTTTGAACAGATGTTTATTTGTTCTCATATATTTCTGTACGTTTTGTCAGATACTCATAGTGTACTTGGAGAACGCTTAACTTGATTGCTAGTCACAAATTAATATGGTGCAAAAAAAATGCTTTATTATCTATGGAGACACCTTAAATAAGTTTTAATATTGGATATTTTTATCTATGTAAAACTTTGATTTTGTTCTTACTATTGTGTTTTTTATAATACAGTTTTATATTAATTTATTATAATTTTATTTTGATTATTACAATTTTTATTAGATTTATTTTTTTTTATTTTATACAATGATTTGTTTTGTTATTTTTAATGGACATATAAGAGGTTGGTTTTTTTTTTCATGAATTTTTTTTTACTTTGAAAAATGTTCGAGTAAATAAAATTCTTACGTTAAAAATTAGGAAAAATTAACTTATAAGAAATCTAAAAACTCCAATATGCCACCGGCCATATTATAGTAAAAGATTATTTATAAAACAATAGCTATCAATATATTGTAATATGTAACAACTACATAAAAGGTGCTTGACTAAATTTATATAAAAGTTAACAATAAAATATATTGATATGAGAAATAAATAAGATGAAAAAAAATTATTTACTCAAATGTATAAAACTTACAAACTATTAGAAAAATTAAAACCCAAACAAACTCACTAGACATATAAGAACATATCTAACCTCAGTCAAGAATTCTAGTTTAACTTGTAAAGCATTCTCACAAAATTCTAGAGAGAAAATATGAGAATAAAAACAAAACAAAATAAGAGAGAAAAAGTATATCTCCCTTTTACTTAAGCCTCTCCCAAAATGCCCATTTTATAGGTATAATTTTACACTAATCCACCTAATCTTTATACAAACTTTTCAAATTTACTACAGTAATCGGTGTATACATAACACAATTTTTTTAAATTTACTATAGTAGTAAGTGCTCACATAACACAAGCTTTTTAAACTTGCTACAATGCTATAGTAGTCGGTGCACACTTGTTACAGTGCTACAGTACTACAATCCCGTGCATGTAATTAGGAAGGATCCAGTGCAGTTGAATGCATGATAAACTTGGTTTTTACAATTTCCTAACATGAAAAGTGACACCTACTTCGTCAATTTCACATTGCAGGAAAACAAAGTATTAAGGTGGTGTTTGGTATTGTTTTTGAAATGTGTTCTGTTTTCAAAAAAATTGAAAATGAGAATGTTTTGAAAACTATATTAAGATCATTTCTGAAACTGTGTTTGGTTATGTTTTTTGAATATATATTTTAAAAAATATAAAAATAAAACTTTGTTTGGTTATATTTTTTCAAAACCCATTTCATTTTCAAAAAACCCAAAAAACACAATATTTTATGGAAATGAAAACAAAAAGTGAAAACAACTTTTTTTCGTTTTCAAAAAACCCAAAAAAACAACATAGTTGAAAACGGTGTTTTCGAAACGGTTTTGAAAATGTTAAATAAACAAACGCTATTTTGAAACTGTTTTCATTTTCTTTGTTTTTGAAAATGGAAAATCATTCTCAAGAACAAAAACAAACGCCCCCTAAAATTAGATATTTCCAAAATAAAATGCTATAGATAAACTCATTAGAAATATTTAATTTTAAGTTCATTTAATTTACTATTAGAAAAATATAAAAAAAAATAAAAAAAAATTAAATAAAGATTTTACGAAATTTGTAAAAAAATCTAAATTAAAATACACAAAACAAATTAAATCAAAACAAATCAAAAACAATTAAAATTCTTAAAAAATAAGTCAATTTTTGTGTACGAGAAAGTGGTAAAATAACTTTATTTTATAGAGTTATTTTACTGCAATTATAGAACCTATCTCTGATCAAGATCGAATTCTCTATCTCCTTGGTGGTTTGGGCGCCAATTACAACTCCTTTGTGTTTTTTATGACTTTTACAAATGAATCCTTAAGTCTAGAAGAGATACACAATATGTTACTTACTCATGAACAACAACTGGAGCAACAAAATCCAACTGATGAAGTCAATCTGATGCAAGCCAATGTAGCTGTTGTGTATAATCAAGGACAGAACAAGAAGTATCAAAGGCTAGGACAATTCAAGTTTCAGAAAGGGAATCACAACCAAGGCCGACAATAATCTCAACCTCAACAATTTGGTCAACGTTGTGGTAATGGCAAACATAGTTCTAGTAATAATTTCTCTCAATCTTCTGGAAGTTCTAGTGGTAATGGTGGTGAAAAGCCACTCTGTCCGGTCTGTGGAAAATGTGGTCATGAAGCTCTTAGTTGTTACCATCGTTTTGATCTTTCTTATCAAGCTCCAGCAAATAATCGAATGGCTGATATGATTGCATCATCCTCTACTGGTGGTGATGGCAACTGGTTCTTGGACACTGGAGCTACTCATCACCTTACACCTGATCTGAACAATGTTGGAGCCCCAAATCCATTCATTGGTGATGACACAGTCCTCATTGGAAATTGTAAAGGACTAATTATATATAATATTGGCAATTATCCTATTGTTTTTGGTTCTAGATCTTTGGTCTTGCGAAATGTTTTACATGTACCAAATATTGCCACAAATCTTATTAGTATTCACAAGCTATGCACTGATAACAAAGTTACTCTTAAGTTCTTTGCTGACGGTTTTGTTGTGAAGGATCCAACTTCGAGGAAGGTTCTTCTTCAAGGTAGAATTGATCGAGATTTGTACAAGATATGTTTGACTAAAGTTTGTGGACAACGTAGCAAAAGTGAGGATGGTGCTAAGCTTGATGTTGGTCTTGTAGCTGCAAGTTCTGTATCTTATTTTCCTTCTGAGTTAGCTAGTAATAAGGCAGGTCTTTGGCATAACAGGGTAGGCCATCCTGCTAGTGAAGCTGTATAGACTTGCAGTATGCCTTGTGAAAATTTGACTGGTGTATGTGAGTACTGTCAAATGGCTAAGAGCCATAGATTACCATTTTCTCTGTCAAATACTAGAGCTTCTACGCCATTTGCGTTGGTACACTCCGACCCGTGGGGGTCGCTCCAATTCTTAGAATAAATGGTGCTAGATACTTTGTTCTATTTGTTGATGATTTTACACCATTTTCTTGGTTTTATCTGCTGCAATCTAAAGATCAAGCACTTACTGCATTTTTGCAATTTCAGAAAATGATTTCTACTAAAATTGATGCTAAAATAAGAATTTTGCAGATGGATTGGGGAGGTGAATATCAAAGTTTTCTTCATAATCTTGTGAACTTAGGGATTTTACATAGAGTCTCTTGCCCTTCCACATCCCAACAAAATGGAAGAATTGAACGAAAGCATCGTTATGTCATCGGGGTTGGCCTTTCATTACTTGCTCACTCCTTTATGCCTCTTACTTACTGGCCTTCGGCTTTTCAGTCTACTGTATACTTAAATCAATCGCCTACCGACTGTTGTCTTGTCTCATGCTACTCCTTATCAAGTCCTATACAACAAAATACCAAATTATGCTTTTTTGGCAGTGCTTGTTATCCATGTCTTCGTTCTTTTAATAAACACAAACTTGACTACAGGTCAGTTAAGTGTACATTCTTTAGGGTAGTTCCAAACACAAGGGCTATTTGTGCTTGAATATGTCTATAGGAAAAATTCTTTTTTCTCGACATGTTATTTTGATGAGATATCTTTTCCGTTCTCTTCCTTGGCACTACCAAAATCTAATTCATCCTTTTCCTCCGTGTCAAAATTTTGCTCTTCCTTGCTCATATTGACTAAGGCTCTCTATAGCTTAAAGCAAGCCCGTCGGGCTTGGTTTCATAAGCTCATTTCAGCTCTTTATTAGTGGGGCTTTTCTAGCTCGAAAGCTAGTTCATCCATGTTTGTTTGTCATGTTACCTCTGATATGCTGATTGTCTTGGTCTACATTGATGACATTATAGTTACTGGCAATAATAATGCTCTAATACAGCAACTTATCTCATCTCTCAATTCTCAATTTTCTTGTAAAGATCTTGGTCCTCTCAGTTTATTTCTTGGCATAGAAGTTGTAAAGTTTGGTTCTACTCTTCACTTAAGTCAGGCCAAATATATCAAAGATTTACTTGAGCGTGCTGTTTTGTCTGATGCTAAGCTCATGTCCTCTCCTATGTCTGCTGGACCTGTTCTTTCTCTCTTTGACAGCACACCTTTGGAAGATCCTTCAATTTATAGAAGCTTAGTTAGAGCCTTATATTATTGTACTATTACGCGGCCTGACATCTCTTAGTCTGTCAATAAGCTATGTCAATTTATGCATGCCCGACTTACGTCTCATTGTCAAGCCGTAAAAAGGGTGCTTTGCTATCTTAAAGGCACGAATTTGTTTGGACTTTCATTTCGGTCATGTTCTTTTGTTTATCTCGTTGCCGACACGGATGCAGATTGGGCTTCTTGCCCTGATGATCGTTGTAGCACTAGTGGTTATTATATTTTCTTAGGTGCGAATCTCATATCGTAGTCTGCTTCTAAGCAAAAAGTTGTCTCTCGTTCTAGTACCGAATCTGAATATCACGAACTCACAACTGCAGCAGCTAAGCTAACGTGGATGCAGTCCATTCTTCGAGAGCACTCTGTTCCCTTGCTTCACACGCCGGTTTTGGTACGTGATAATCTCAGTACAACTTACTTGGCAGCTAATCTTACATTGTAAAGCTAAGAATGTGGAAATAGACTTTCATCTTGTGCAAGAAAGAGTTCTTCAGAGGACATTAGATGTTCGGTTTGTTCCTTCAGAAGATCAGCTCGCTAATGTGATGACAAAGGCCTTGTCTACTGATAACTTTATGAAATAGAGTTATTACAACCATTTGAGGATGTAAAAAGATGTTTGGTCCATTGAGTTCTTGGCATTTTAATAGTTGACTAAAGCATTTTATTTTTTATTTTTTATTTTTAGTACAGTCTTTTATTTTAGAATGTTAAATTTAATTTTTCAAGTTAGTTTATATTGCTTTTAAGTGTTTTGCAGAGTTGAAGTAGTGGAAGGTTGTTTGAACAAGGAGGTCAAGCTGCAGCTAAGATGAATTGCAAAAATTGGAGAAAAATGACAAGGAAGACTGATTTCAGACGTTGCTATAGCAATGCTGTAACATTACTGTAGCAAACTGGGCAGAAAATGTTCAGATATTTTGACAGGTCAACATACAACTGACAGCCAATTTTATTGGTGATCTGGGCAGAAAGGACAGGCTTATGAGCTGTCTTAATCCAATGACACCAAACAAAAGCTCAGCCATTAGATTATGTACACATGTACATTCTTCATTTGCCCTAGCACTTAAAAGGAAATATGTTGCATTCAGAAAGGAAGGAAGGAAGGAAGGAAGGAGCAGACAGAATATACGGCAAAAAGGAGGACAGAAAGAGAAGAATCCGGAAGAGGAAAGAAACGTACAAGGAAAGGCCTTGTCTACTCAGACGTTCATCAGTATTTAGAACCAAGCTCACAGTTCTGTCTCGTCCTGTGTGCTTGAGGGGGGATGTTATGTATAGCATATTTGATGTTAAGACTTAACAATTACTTAGTTGTAATAAAGACTTTCCGTTATTAGTTTTCGTAAAATTAGGGAATCGGATAAGTGCTTAGCTATACATCCCTAGAATATCTGATGTAAATATCTCTTATAAATGTAATTTAGAACACTCAGATGTAATTCAACTGAGTGCTCATTCTCTCTCCAAACACTCATTCTCTCTCTAGCTTTCCTAATTCTCTGTTTCTTAACTAGTTGCGCTTCACTGAGAATTTTTTCTTTGTTATGAAATTTTGGCCTTAATTCTCTAGAATTTTTACTATAAAGATGGTGTTGCGGTAGACACGATATATATATATATATTTTAAACGTCTACTCTTAAGTATCTTAAAAATTCTTCTTGAACTGATTCTGTTTATGGATAGCTCTCTAGATGCGTTTACTAAAAGAAAAAAAAATGTTTTTATTTTCTATTTTTTTTTTCCCCCTTCCCGACCTCTAATTTTTGTTTTCCAATGTAGTGTTGCTAGTGATACGCAATGATAATCTCAACCCGAGTAGAGGTAATTTTGGCTGTGGTCATTGGCATCAGAAAAATAGGGGAGCCGACCGCCTTCCTCAATCCGGGTGTTATCCTCAGAGGCACAACTTTTGTTATGGTTCAAAGTTCTCTAGTTCTCGTCAAGATGAATGCTTCGTTTCAAGATAAAAGCTTTTGAGGAGTGAAGAAATATTATCCAGAAAGTACATTGATTTTTTGAAGTAATATTTCCTTGCTCCATTTTCCTGTGTTCTTTCTTTGAGTATGATAGTCTGGTTCGCCAATTATACAGAAAATTACACAACGTTGCGATAACAAAGTAAGAAGACTGAAATACCCATCTTGGGACAATTTTACTGCAAACTACCAGCAGGATTCTTGCATAAGTTGCTGTAGCCGAATTTTCAAGAGCCAGCTTTGTTTGTTTGTTTTTAGTTTTTTATTTTATATTTTTTGGGAATTCTTCATTAGAGTTAATCATCCCTGAAATACTACATCTGTGCCGTATTGGTCCGCACTCTTTTTTTTTTTGGAATTAAAGCTTTCAAAGAGTGAAGAAACATTATCCAGGAAGTACATTGATTTTTTGAAGTAATTTTCATTATTCTATTTTCTTGTGCTCTTTCTTTAAGTATGATTGTCTGGTTGGCCAATGATGCAGAAAATTACACAATGATAATGGCCTATTTGGAATTGCTTTAGTTGGCTGCTTATAGATTATTAAAGAATCTACAGCAGTAAGGGTGTTTGGTAAATCATGTTTTTGTCCAGTTGGTTTTAAAAATTATTGTAGCACAACAAGTTTTTTAATAGCAACGTAGCAAAATTTAGATATAGGTTAGGAGTTGCTTCTACATAACAGCATGGCTGTTATTATATAAATTTACTAAAATATCATTTACAATGAATCATAATTCTAATTTACCCACTTCTTTTTTATAACTTATTGTATTATTTGAAAAAAAAAACTTTAGTGTTATAATTTCATGTGTACTTGATAGTAAATATATATTTTTTTAAATATGATAGAGTAAATAATTTTTAAATATTATTCTTTAATTTTATCATTACCGTTGAAATATTTCTATTTATGAGTGAAAATATTATTTTTGAGATATGTTATTTATGCATCTTTATGTTAGTGTTCATTTGGGGGAGCCATGCTCATTGTATAGAAACATGTAGATAAAAATATTTGAAATGAAAACATTTAAATTGTTATTTAAGTAAATGTTTAGATGTTAACATTTAGAAAAGTACATGTGGATGAAAACATTTAGATTTATATTTAGATAGTTAGTAAGAAATTTGAATTACTGAAGTTAAAAACTGTAAAAACTTGCAAGGTGTTCAAAAAATATATATATCAATATAAAACTTTTTTTTGTTCATCTCGAAATTCTGTATAATTTTAAAGAAAAATCACATTTAGACTTGTATATACGCAGTTATGAACTTTTAAAGTTTAAATTATAAAGATATAATAATAACTGTAAATAGTGAAATAGAGTTTGACTTTTTAGAAAAAGAAACAAATTTAACAATTGGACCATTTAGATGAAACATTTCAAATATTAAAAACAAAAACAATTATGTGGATTGACCATGCACATTGAATAGTAGCCTGTTTGCAAAAATTTAGTATGCCGTTTTTGCACATTTTAGGTCTAAACAACAATTTAATTTATAGTTTATTAAACACCAAGTTTTGCTTATAGTATTTACAACAACTTATATATAAAAAAAGTTATAATAAACACTTACCTGAGCCATTTTTTTTACCAACCGAAATAATCATCTACTATACCTACTCGAAACCATTCTATAACTTTATTTCATACATAGCAGAAAGCTCTAGACACACAAGAGAAGCCAAGATTTCGACAAACCCTATAAATTCCAGTGTTGATTATTTTCAACATTTTATAGCATTTTATTTAACTATTGCATGACTATGATTAGAGACAGAGCCAGACTTTGAGTTCAAGTGAGAACAACTAAATATAAAAATTATGAACTAATAACATGAAAATTAAGTAAAGTTTGCAATACTTTTTCCGTAATTTCCAATAGTTTATCATAATAATATATTATTAAATAAGCAAGTCATTACAATTTTTTCTATGAGTTCTCAATTTCCAATACTAATGCTAGTGTTGTCATTTTGAATTAAAAAAAAAGATTTCAAAACAAAAAGGGCCAAAATTTCAAAAAATTATCAAAAATATTTGAAACAAAAAAAAAAGGTGAAAAGGAAACCTAGATGAGTTAGTGGGGACACAAGTGGGTTTTAAAATACCATAAATTTAAAAATCACTAATATATATATATATATATTGAGTTTTTTTAACTTTGCCCAGTTGGTGCTCATGTCCCTCCAAGGGCCTACTTAAATCCGTCCATGGCCACGATTATTTAGTTTTAGATTTCTGTTTACGATGATTAACGGTTAGATTTTAATGTCTATTTCTATAAGATGAGTTTCCTATTCAGTAATTTATTAGCGTGGCTGTTATAATTTTCTATAAATGCATTTAGTTTTTTTATTAATTTGCATGTTGCATAAAACTTTATTAAATTTACTTGTAATATGGCATTATTTAGAGTTGTTAATGTAAATGATATGTGATATAATATATATATACACACACATTAAAATCAACTAATAATTATATTAATATATTAATGTAAGTATCTATATATGAATTCCATATATGAGACTAACCCTATTTATATACATTATCTTTTTTTTTTTAATAAAATTAAATAATATTTTGATGATTAGACTGGACTTGACAAAGCTGTCATATTTGATATTTCTGCTCCAATTTATATACTATTGTGAATATTGCATCAATCTTTTATCATTATCATTAAATTTTGAAATTTATAAAAATAAAGTTTTAGTGTTTAAATAATGTTAAAAATGACTATTCTTAGTGAGAAATTTGATAGCAAGTTTAGCATTCGGTAAATTTGATATAAAAAATAACACTCTATTTATTTATCTCTGGTATACTTATTCATGCTAATGTTATTTTTGTTACAAATAAAAATGTGAAGAATATCATAATGAGAACAAGTATCATGCCAATGCTAATGTTATGTTCAATGTTATATCTATCAATTGTCATCATTATTAAGTTTTAAAATTTGTAAAAATAAAGGTAGTGTTTGGTATTGATTTTGAAATGTTTTCTGTTTTCAAAAAAAATTGAAAATGAGAGTGTTTTGAAAACTGTGTTGAGATCATTTTTGAAATTATGTTTGGTTATGTTTTCTGAGTATATATTCTAAAAAATATAAAAATGAAATTTTATTTGGTTATATATTTTAAAAACTCATTTTATAAGTGAGTATCTTATAAAAATATATTTATTTTTAATTTTAAAAAAATAATAAAAAATAAATTATTAGTCATAATTAAAAAAAAAAGTGAATGGTAGGTTTTGCAATAAGAGATAAGGGTGAAAGAGATTGGTGGTTTGAGCTCTAGGTAGCGGTGATAGTTAAATTTAGGTCATGAGTCGATAGTTATCATCGCGAGAGGGCCGTTGTCATCGTCACTAGCCTATGGTCATCAGTTTTCATCAGAGATCGATGCTATCATTCAACATGATCATCACTAACGCTGCACAGGCAAAAAGAGAAAAAGAGAGAGAGAGGAGATGGAGGGAGAAAACGAAAACAAAAAGTGAAAACAATTTTTTTTTTTCGTTTTCAAAAAACCCAAAAAAACAACATAGTTGAAAACGATATTTTTAAAATAGTTTTAAAAATATTGAATAAACAAACGCTATTTTAGGATCGTTTTCATTTCCTGTGTTTTCAAAAATAAAAAATCATTTTCAAAAACAAAAACAAACGCCCCAAAAAAGTTTTAACATCAAATAATTTAAAATAACAAAATTATAGATGAAAAATTTTAAATACCCATCAATAGAAATCAAATGTCAAATTTAAACATTTACTATATTTGATGGGAAATTTACCCCCATACATATTACATGGCAAATTGGATAATTTAATATCAAATATAGTGTTTCATTAAATATATATTTTTTAATCTGAATGCTAAAAATGAATTTCACATTAAATATAGTATTTTATATTAGAACATTTCATGTAAATGCTAAATGTTAAGAGCTTGTTTGGATAGAAGGTTCGAACTTCCGGCTCCAATATGTTTTTTGTTTTTTTTTCCCTTAAATTATACTATTTACTTTTTAAAAAAATTTAAACTTTAAAAATCTATAATCTTCTTATTTTAATTAAAATAAGATATTATTTTAATTATATAAAATTAAAAAAAAATAAAATAAGATTTATATTGTTAATTTTTATCTAAATATATTTTAAATTATTATTATTTTTATTTTAAATAGTCCTAATCTCAAAAATAAAAGTTCATGTATTCCCGATCAAGCTCCTACGTTTCAAGACGAATTTAACAGTTTGTCAGAGATGCTTTTATTATAGTCTCGAAACTTGGTTAGGAGTTGCGGAGTGCAACGAAGCACACGCCGAAGACTGAAGGCATGTGTTCAAATCAACACCAATTTAAAATTCAACTTTATCTTCCTCACTTAAAGGACGTCACTGAAGGGGAAAAATTTGAAAAAAAAAAAAAAAAAAATCTTAGGTTCTCCACCCGTACGTAGGAAACACGCTTGAGAACTGTGAAAAAGAGATGACTGATGGCATCTAATGGTTACCGTCGCCTTATTTTATTACAGTCTACCGACGAGACTCCCTTACAAGTTACTGTAGCCAAATTTTCAAGAGCCGGCTTCGTTTATTTGTTTTATTTTATATTTTTTGGGAATACTTCGTTAGTCTTAATCGTCCCTAAAATACTACATATTCCCAAAAAAAAAATAAATTTGTATCATATTAGAACTAGTAACTAATCTTACTATTGAAATGTGAATAAACTCATATAAGTAAAAAATCGCAAATATCCCTGACCATGAGACATATAACTGTCACTATAAATAAGAACCTAAATTCCAACAATAGTAATTAATATTAATACAATAGAAGTAAATGGGTCAACCAAATAGCCAAATTCTAAAGAAAAGTCGTTATTTATAGTCCAAGACCCTATAGGTATATAGATAGAAATGTTAGTTATTTGTTGAATAATGGACCGTTTTGGTCCACATCCTTTTTTTTTTTTGTTTTTTTCTTTTTCAGACTTAAAGCTTTCAAAAGGCTTTCAGAGTTGATGTTTTCAAAGAGTAAAGAAAGAAAGTACATTGATTTTCTGAAGTAATATTCGTTATTCTATTTTCTTGTGTTTTTTCTTTGAGTATGATTGTCTTGTTCGCTAACTACGTGGAAAATTACACGATGTTAATGAACCATTTGATACTGCTTTAAAAGATTGTTGTTAGGTTATTAAAGAATCTAAAAGAAATTAAAGATGTTTGGTAAATCATGTTTTTATCCAGTAAGTTTTAAAAACTATTGCAATACAGTAAATTTTTTTAACAGCAGCTTAGTAAATTTATGGTTCGTTTGGTGAACGCATTGCATTTGCATTGCATTTGAATGTAATGCATTGAATGCAATTTGTATTTGGAGGAAAAGCATTAGCATTGCATTTGAATGCAATGTGTGTTTGGATAAAAAGTATTTGAATTGTATTTTAATAATAAATATGTGATGTGATGGATAAAAGTAGAGAGGAAAAAAGGGAGGGAGAGGGAATATATGATATAATTAATAAAAAAATAGAAAAAGTGAAATAATAAATAGTGATTGTATTGGATTTAAAATGTGATGTGATTGGTATTTGAATGAAATGCTTTTGTATTTAGAGGAAAATTGCATTGCATTTAAATGCAATACACTCTAAATGTGTGTACCAAACACACACTTAGAAACAAATCAAGAATTGCTTATATACAGTAGTTTATGTTGTTATTATACAAGTTTACTAAAATATCATTTACAATCAATCATAATTCTAATTTACCCACTTTCTTAGCTTATTGTATTATTTAAAAAAAAAAATTTATTGTTCTAATTTTATGTGTACTTGAAAATAATAATAAATATTAAAAATAATGATGACAAATAATTTTTAAAAAAATATTATTCTTTAATTTTATTATTACCATCGAAACATTTCTATTTATTAGGGAAGATATTGTTTTTAAGATACGTCATTTATGCATCTTTATGTTAGAAAAAATTTAGCCTTTATTTAGGGAGCCATGCACGTTGTATGCAAACATGTGAATGGAAACATTTGAAATGAAAATATTTGAATTATCATTTAAATAGAGGTTTGGATATTAATATTTAGAAAATAATATTTGAATGAGAACATTTGAATTTATGTTTAGACAGTTAGTGAGTAATTTGAATTACTAAAGTTAAAAAATGTAAAAACTTAAAATGTGTTAAGAAAAAAAATCAATATGAAGTTTGTTCATTCATCTAGAAATCTTATGTAATTTTAAAAAAATCAGCCTACTTGAATTTGTATAAATATTTTAAAATTATGAATTATAAAATTATAATAGTAATAATAAATAGAAAAATGGAGTTTGAATTAAAAAAAAAGATAAAAAAATAAAAATTTAGTCATTTGAATGGAACATTTTAAATTTAAAAAATAAAAATACATATCTTAATTAACTAAACAGATTGAATAATAACTCATTTGTATAAATAGTCAAAACAAATATATGTTTGCATGTCGTTTTTGCTCATTTTAGATCTAAACAATAATTTAATTTATAGTTTATTAAACACCAAGTTTTGCTTGGGCTACACACGACTACTTTGCATAAAAAAGGTTGAAGCAACTGCTCGTGACTCGCAGGCACTGCAACAAAACTTCCACAGCACACAATGGCAAACTAGTCAATACCTTACTTTTTTTTTTTTTTTCCCCTTGAAAATAACGGTTTACAAAAATATTTGCTTTGTCCAACGATTGCTGAGTAATTGTTAATCATTTGGGCCCCGCCTGTGGGCGTAGAAACTTCAAAAGCTCGTTTGGGAACTCGTTTGGAAACTTCATTTTAGTCGAGCGTTGGGGGAATAATAAAGGTGGCCATTATTTTGCACTCGATAATCATTAATTTGGGCAACGCCCAGAGATAAGTGGGAACTGAAAATATTCGATCGGGAAAATCACTGGGGCCAATAACTTTATTTGGGCCCCACCTGAGGGCGTAGAAGATCATCTGGGGCAATGTAAAACTCATTTGTCTTTGCCTATGAATATAGAGCCATCGGGGATTCTCTCATCCATTGGTCTCTGTCTTTCATTCTCTTTCCTCTGTGGTCATCTGGCCCTGGCTCGAGTCCTCACAGGAGATTACATTGTCCCAAATTGTTTCTTCTTCATCTGATACTTGAATCATATCTTGTCGTAACATCTGAAACTTCCCTTACTTTCCACATCAACTCCCGTTATTACTTCAATACCTTAATTTCCGCAAAACCGGAATACAAACCGCAGTGGAACCATGTTTTTCTTCCAAAACTTGATGAGAAACATGGGCCAGTTTGACCTCAGATACTTCATCCCCATCATCATAAACTCCCTCATATCCCAACCGCAAGGAATTACAAGTACAACAATGTCTTTGGTTATTCATTGGGATTATTCTCTCAACACTGCAACTAACTGGACCGCCCTCTGCTTCCACGTTTTCATGTTTCTCCTCTTCTCCGCCACGTCCGTCAACATCTCCCTCACTTGTGCTCCTCCACCAAATGACACGCCCCTCATTTGGCTCCAGTTTGGTAACTTCTCGCCTCACCTTGTTTTTCTACTTTTGTGTTCTCTCGTCTTTCCCCGGCCTGTTTTCTTTTATGCATATCTGGCTGTATTGATACTGAGCCGCTCTCTGAGTTGGCTCAATATCTGGCTGTCGTCCTTGCCTGTTTGGAACCTCCACATAAGCTCTACTCTTACCCACAACCACCGCGCACAAATGCACATAGAGACAGAAGTCCCTGTGCCTGAAGTTGCTCTGCAAATTTCCCCTAAACTCCCTGCCAAAGCTTGATCTGTCAATGGAAGTCCTCTTTATTTTTCATCTACTTACTATTTTAGCAATCTTGTAATAGCTTACTCATATACATATATATATATGTATGTATACATACATATATATATGTATATATATACATATATATATGTATGTTAAATAAGTGTTTTTAGTTCTCTTTCTAGAGAGATATATTATATCGTGGAAATCGGTTATATAATGTTATCCTCTCGTTTGTGTGAAGAATTAATCATAAAAAATTTATATGTTGCAGGGGTTTTTCTTTTTCTTTCTGCTGTTCAGATCATAGCCATTGTGTACTTCCTCGCCTCTTTTTTTTTCTTGGTTCGTTATTATTGTGTTTTTTTTCCCTTTTCGGTACGTCCGTGGACCTTGGCTGTTGACTCACTTCCTAGTTTCCTAAAAGGATATTTGCTTACGCAACCTATTCATGTCATTTTGTAGACCACTATTAAAATAAAGACAGCCGGTATAATCTGAGCTTATGGTTAGATAACAATTTATATTCAGAACTTTTATAGATTGTTTATATGTCATTCGCTAAAAATGCTATTTAAATATAATACAATAAATATAATATATATCTAGATACTTATATTTTATTTAAATAAAATATGTGTTTAGATTATTAGTGAGAGAGATAGAGAATATATGATATAATTAGTAAAAATATATAAAAATAAATAAAATAATAAATAATAATTATATAAGATTTAAATTTTAAAAATATTTATGTTTAAATACAATATTTGATGCACCAAACAAATATTCAATTAAATTGGCATTGTATTAATGCAATGCAAATATAGTAGCTTACCCAAACCCATTCTTAACTTCGACAATTTGCACCATAAACATAAAAATTTATAGCAACACGATTCTTTTATGAACATTGGCACTTGATTCGTATATAGATCATTAAATAAGACAATAAAAGATTTTTTTTTAAATCAATTCAAAATTTTCTATTTTCTTATTACTTATACAAAGAAATTAAATTCAATAAATTTGGGTTAAAGATAAACACCATCCTTTATCTTATCTATAGACAACTTTTAAACAAATTACATGTAATTTCTTTTAAAAGATTAACATTATTATCAATAGGTTAAACTTTATAGATTTATAAATTTAGGATATGAATTCAAAAAATAAAATAAATGTTATATAAATTACACGTATACAACAAATTTGAAATTTCAAGAGAAACAAAATAAGATTTATATTGATTTTTTTTTGTGAGTATATTTCAAATTTCTATACTTTTTCACTCAAAATAATTTTTTTAACCAAACATACATTTTAAAAACTCATCTCAATTTCAATCAATATCTTCAACTCCATCTCCAACACCTCTAGCAAATGGATCCTAAAGCTAGACTTTATCCGTGTGTCAATATGGGCGTTGAGGTTAAGGGAGGGAGGGAAGGAGTGGTGTGGCTGTAATGGCAATGTGAGTGGAGAGGGGCAAATCAACCGACATCGGATTTATGGAGAGAGAGGAATAGAATAGGGTGATGGAGAAGAAAAACGTTTGTTGTCATGAATATCGATGTCTAAAACAAGGGGCTAAAAATTGCAAAGGTCTTATATTAGCAAAACCTTTAAAAACCCAATCCACCTTCCAACTTTGGATTGAAAAAGTGAGTCTGAATCTTACATGACTAGAAATCGATAACTTCTAACTCGTCTCATTATAGAAACGCCTAACCATGGAGTCCAACTCATCGTAAGTCTCAAAACAAATTTTTTCTGACTTAACTCTCAAAATTAACATAGTATATAATTACTTGTTTATTCTATTAAGAGCATTTTAGCATTCAAAAAAATTGCTCAAAGGTTAACCAAAATGCAAACGATGGATTGGTTTATTGATTTTTTTTTTTTTTTTATAAATTTTGCAAGTAGATTGCCTTATTGCTTATTCCATTGAACATTTGTAGCAAGGTACGTTGTAGGAAAATTCCTTATAAGTACCCAACAAAATTTAAAAGAAAATTCTTTTAATATCCAAAATTGCTGCAGACGTGGACGCCGACGGAGCAACCAAAGTGCAAACAAAGAGAACGGGATAACAAATAAGCTCAAGAATAAAGAATACCGGTAGGTTTTTATCTTTGTTAGAAATGTGGATAAAGATTAAGATAAATTTCATTTTTATTCCCTAAAGTTTAATGTTTTTGTAATTTTGTCTCTTAAATTTTGAAAACTTATAGAAATACTCTTAAAATAATAAAAAATTGGTAAAAATGTTATTTAAACTATGAAATATTATCATATTTATTTTTTTCATCAATTAAATAGATGGAAAATTCTTATGAACTTTAATATTCTTATCCTTAAAATGATAGCAAGAATACCTCTTAAACTTTAAATTGTTAACAAAAACAGATATTCTTTTATTTCTTTTAGGTATATAAAACTTGAAAAATTTTTATTTTTGCCTTTAAACTTTTATACATATAAAATTTAACTCTCGAAACCTAAAAATAATTATGCTTTCATAAAATTTGCTTTAAGAATTGAAGTTATTACAAGAAAAAATAAAACAAAATAAAGAATTTTGTATATTTAGATCTCTTAATAAATTTTTAAGGTCATTTTTATAATTATAAAGATTTTAATTTAAATTAATTTTTTATTATACTAGTATCATATCAGTTTTAAGTTGTATTCTTCAGTTGGACCACCCCTTGTTTCATGAAAATTAATTCAGTCCCATTTCTAAACTCAAAGCTTTACCTGTGTCGAACCTTCACACAAATTGCACTCTTGCTCATGATCACCATCAACAAGAAGCAGAAATAGATATAGAGGCTCAACCTCCCCTGTCCCAACTGGATGTCGATTAAATTTCCCTCGAAGACGGTTACTCCCTTGCGGAACCTAATAACGAGATTATGGTGCTGTGACCATGCCATTGTCAAGGGAAACCGTTGCTTGGCTCTGTTTTTGGCTTTGGCCTTTACAACATGTTTGGGGTTGTTTTGTCTGTTTGTTTTTTTCTTTTCTTTTTAGTGTTATCAAAATATTTTGGTTACCCCATTGTTGTGTTTTATTTTGGACATGTGATATTTCTTTTTGGCTTGTGAGAATTAACTTGCCAACTATAGTTTTGTTGGTGTTCTAATTTTTCTTTTTTTTTCCTCTGTCTCCTTTGATAATCCAAATCTCTCTCTCTCTCTCTCTTATTTAAATTAAAATGTTAAGATAAGAATAATGTTTCTAGATTTAAGCTTTGGAGCATGGACTAGGTCCTTACTCGCCCTTTTTTACTTTCATTAAAGCACTTAAAAAAAAAAAAAGGAAAGATTATAGTAGGATTTTACTTTAAAATTTTATCAATAACATTCATTTTTAAATGTTTAAATCTAATTAAATAGTTAATAAATTATTTGTATGTGATAATTATAATACATTTTATTCGACAGAATTGTAGATTAAGAATTAAAAAAAATTCAAGAAAAAAAAAAAACCCACAACATTTGCTTGCAACCACCAATGAAATGCCCCCCTGACCTTCACCATGAAATCGTCCACCCCCAGACTTGACCTTCGCCGTGAAATCGCTACCCCTGCCCAAACCTACGAAGTGGCACGTCGTTGGCCTTCTAAAACAATGCACCTCCCCTGCCGACCTTAACTGTAAAATTGCCCCCGCCCCTTGCAAAATCCCCCCCATATCTGTAAAATGGCCCCTTGCCGACGACCTTCTGAAATAGTCCTTTGCCAACCTTCATCGCGAAATCGCCCACCCCCTTATGCGACCTTCCACTAGTGAAGGGGTGAGATTGCCTCTTCACGATCACTTCCGCCAACATCGTGATTCCTCAAGGCGCCGACGTTCATCGGACGACGAGATCATGCCATTATGTCAGACGGGGAGATTGGGCGCTGATTGGTCGACAGTGGCATTCTGTCCCTGGAGTGGGAGAGGGTGGACAGGGAAGGTCGGCCGGGGAGGGGTGCTCGTCGTCGCTTAAGGGGGGTGGGAGGGGAAGGTGGCTCATTGGGGGAGGGATGGTGGTTGCCGTCGGGGGTGGGAGGGGGAGGTGGATCACCGAAGTTTTTTGAAAGTGTCACCGGAGTTTGGGGTGGGAAGATTGATTTTTCTTTTTGGTGCTTTTTTTTTTTTAACTTTTAGTATATATTAGAAGGTATGGTGGGTAATAATTATCAAGTAAATCTCTTAACTGTTTGATTATATCTGAACAGTTAAAAATCAAGCCCTACCACAGTTTGTTGTTACCATCGCTTTGATCTTTCTTATTAAGCTCCGGCAAATAATTGAATGGCTGCTATGGTTGCATCATCCTCTAATGGTGCTGATGGCAACTGGTTCTTGAACACTGGAGCTACTCATCACCTTACACCTGATCTAAACAATGTTGAAGACTCAAATTCGTTCGTTAGTGATGACAGAGTCCTCATTGGAAATGGTAAAAGGCTAGCTATATCTAACATTGGCAATTTTTCTATTGTTTCTGATTCTAGATTTCTGGTCTTGCGAAATGTTTTACATGTATCAAATATTGCCACAGATCTTATTAGTGTTCCCAAGCTATGCACTGATAACAAAGTTACTATTGAGTTCTTTGTTGATGGTTTTGTTGTGAATGATCCAACTTCGACGAAGGTTCTTCTTCAAGGCAGAATTGATCGAGGTTTGTACAAGCTATGTTTGACTAAGGTTTGTGGACAGCGTTGCAAAAGTGAGGATGGCGCTAAGCTTGATGTTGGTCTTGCAGTTACAAGTTCTATATCTTGTTTTTCTTCAGAGTTAGCTATTAACAAGGCAAGTATTTGGCATAACAGGTTAGGCCCTCCAGCTAGTGAAGTTTTATGAGGTCTTGTTGAGTTGCAATATGCATTGTGAAAAGTTGACTGGTGTATGTGAGTACTGTCAAATGGCTAAGAGCCATAGATTACCGTTTTCTCTGTTAGATACTAGATTTTCAAAGCCGTTTGAGCTGGTACACTGCGATCTGTAGGAGGCCGCTCCAATTCTTGGAATAAATGGTGATAGATACTTTGTTCTATTTGTTGATGATTTTACTCGATTCTCTTGCTTTTTTTTTTTTTTTTTGCTGCAATTTAAAGATCGAGTACTTACTGCATGTTTGCAATTTCAGAAAATGATTTCTACTCAATTTGATGCTAAAATAAAAATTTTGCAAATGGATTGGAGAAGTGAATATCAAAGTTTTCTTCATAATCTTGTGAACTAAGGGATTTTACATAGAGTCTCTTGCCCTTCCACATCCCAACTAAATGGAAGAGTTAGCATCATCATGTCGTTGAGGTTAGCCTTTCATTACTTGCATACTCTTTTATGCCTCTTACTTGCTAGCCTTTTGCTTTTCAGTCTACTATGTGCTTAATCAATCGTCTACCAATTGTTGTTTTGTCTCATGCTTCTGCTTATCAAGTCCTACACAACAATATACTGAATTATGCTTTTCTCTGTATATTTGGCAGTGCTTGTTATTCATGTCTTTGTTCTTTTAATAAACACAAACTTTGAGTACTGGTCTGTTAAGTGTACGTTCTTAGGTCATAGTTCCAAACACAAGGGCCATTTGTCATTGAATATGTCTAGAGGAAAAATTCTTATTTCTCGATATGTTCTTTGATGAGATATCTTTTCTATTCTCTTCCTTGTCACCGCCAAACACTAATTCATCGTTTTCCTCCTCGTCAAAATTTTGCTCTATTCCTGTGTCAATACCCATATCTGTTCCTCAAAAACATGTGTTTGTCTTCTATACAACCCACTCATTCTTTATCTGAGCCTTTGTTCTCCGGTTCTACACCTCCTACTTCTGTATCCTTGGAGTCTATCTCCACTGCTCCTCCTGTTGCTAGTCATCACCATATGATCACTCGGACTAAAGATGGTATTACTAAGCCTATTCAGCGATTATGACTCTCTAGTACTGTCTCTTTGGTGTCTGAACTTTCTTCCTTTTGTGAGGCCACCAAGTCTATTGAGTGGCTGACTTGCGAATATGAAGCTCTTGTCAAGAAAAATGCTTGGGTTTTGGTTCCTCCATCTCCTGAGCAACGTGTTATTGGTTGCAAATGGGTTTATCAGTTGAAATACAAACTGGATGGGAATATTGAGCGTCTTAAAGCTCATTTTGTTGCAAAAGGATTTCATTATACTCATGGTTTTGACTACCTTGAAACTTAGGGTGAATAAAAAACCTAAACACCCGATACACCCATCCAATCTGCCCAACCCGATGTTAATTGAGTAGGTTGATTTGTTATATTTGGTTGATTGGGTAGGTAAAAAAAATTTTCAACCCACCCAATAAATATTGTGTGGGTTAAAAAAATTTCAAAAACCCACCCAACCCACCCGATTAAAAAAATTTACAAAACCCACCTAATATTCACCTACATATTTTTTTTTTTCATTTTTGTTTAATGATTTTTTCCTCTAAGTATTGTTTAAATATTTGAATATATAGAATACATTACTTGGTATTCAATATGGATGTAATTTTTGATAATTTTGTGAAAAATACAGTTAATTGCTTTGGTATCCTTATATTGTTTTGTGATTCTTATAACTTATATTTATTTTATATTCGACTATTAATGAAATTATATTAGAATTTTTTTTTGTGCAGATTCAATGATAGAATCTATTTGAAAATTATCATGAATTTAATTCCTTTTTCTCTCTTAAATTTCATTTGTTGTTAAATTTTTAGTATCATTTATTATTATTTTTTAATAAAATACATAACCTATTAAACCCACCCAACTCAACTTAATCTTAATTGAGTGAATTAATTTTTTACATTGGGTTGGTAAAAAATATTTTCAACCCACCCAATGAAGATTGGGTGGGTTGAAAAATCACAAAAACCCACTCAATCTACCTGATGTTCACCCTTATTTGAAACATTTAGTCTCGTAGTCAAAACGACCACTATTCGCATTATTTTGAGTTTGGCTTTAAATCGTGGATGGTCTATGTGCCAATTGGACATTCACAATGCATTTTTCAATGGTGAACTTACCGAGCAGGTTTTTATGACACAACCCTGGGGATTGTCGATAGTTCAAGACCCAATTATGTCTGCAAATTGACTAAGGCTCTCTGTGCCTTAATGCAAGCCCCTCGGGCTTGGTTTCATAAGCTCGGTTAAGCTCTTTATTAGTGGGGCTTTTTTGGCTCGAAAGCTTATTCATCCATGATTGTTTGTCATGTTACCTGTGATATGCTGATTGTCTTGGTCTACATTGATGACATTATAGTTACTAGCAATAATAATGCTCTAATACAGCAACTGATCTCATCTCTCAATTCTTAATTTGCTTTGAAGGATCTTGGTGTGGGCGCGACCCTTCTAGCTTGGGTCGTCCACCTTATCTTGCTTGCTTTCTTTATATTTTGCTTATTATTACTTAGCTCGCTTGTCTTTATAACTTTCTTCTTCTTTAGGGGTTTAAAAGATTTGTACTTAAAAAACTAGGAATATTATTTTTTTTTTCTTTTTAAACTTGACTGAATGAAACTATTAGTTCTTTGAAATCGTGTATACATAAATATATACGTACTACTTAATATTTTTTTTCCAAAATATGTTTTGCGGTCTTGTTACTTTAAAGTACGTAAAAATAAAAATATACTTTTAAGCTTGTTTCACTACTTTGCATACTACACTCTTGTCTTATCTTTATACATATAAATCACTATTACACTTTCTTTCTTTTACACTTTGATTACAGCGGAACTCTGCGAAACGGAACCATAACCTATCCATGACATCGCTGGGATCTGCCTGCCAGTCCGCTACTCTTGTTTCATATTACTGGTTGCTTACCTTTATTACCTACATCACGAATAGACTAATGAGCTAAAGCTCAGTAAGTACAAATATACAAGTAAATAAGCTGAATACACCACACTTAGGGTTAGTCAACTTATGACCAATTATTTTCTTACTCCTATGCTTTACTTATTCTTTCTATTCTATTTCTTCCTTTTCTTTGCTTTACTTTATCTTGCTTGATCTTTCACTTGTGGGCCCGTGGTTGGACGTACCTAGTGCGCGCAGGCCAATAGAGGATCAGGGGAGCGACCCACCAATCAACCCTAAGGTCATCTCTGGACTACTACCTATAGGTAGCAAGTTAAGCCATCAATTAACTCATTATTAATAAGGCAGCGCCACACAACTGGGGTGGAGGCTATCTTTAAACCTCAAAACTGGAGAGGCCGGTACGCCAACCTTAACTTTTAAGTCTTATTATTTGACTTATCTTATTCCACTTTTCTTTATCTGATCTTGCTTAACTATTCTCGTGAACATGTTAGTATCATGTCACAAACTGAATAACTTAAATGTGTATATATATATAATACAATTATATGGCAAGTCAATTCGTGAGTAGACAATTAAATGTCTGTACTTACAGCACTTGTGCTAGTGTACACTTCTGTGGTCCGTCGAGCTCCTTTGGCCGCCTCTAGTTGAATTTCCTAAAGACATAATGTCATCAATTGATACATTTTCATTAACTGATTTTATTATACTAAAATCTGAATTTTAGCTTTTAAAATCTTAATTAAAGTCTTATAACGACATTTAAAGTCCTAATGATTCTGTTTAGACTTTTTTAGCGCTCTAGTAACCATTTCCGAGCATTTCAAAAATTTTAGTAAACTGGGTGAATAGTAATTTTGACGGTGAATAATGCCATGCACGTGAATAGTGCCATACACATGAATAGTGTCATGCACGTAAATAGTAACTGGGTCAGGGGACGTTTCTATTTTTCTACTTAGATTGGGTTCCCTAAGTCCGAGAACCATAAAATAGCTAACTGGAGGGTTTAACGCGCCTTTCTTGACTTTTCTAGACTTTTTGGTCAAAATGACCATTTTACCCCTAACGGGTCTTGGGTCGTAACATTTTCATTTTGGTGCTTAAACGGGATTTTCTGAGTCCCTAAAATCTTAAAACAATCTTTTTTAGGTTTCGGTAAATTTTTATAACTTAATTGTTGCGATTATACTATTTACTTATCACCCGTCCCTCGGGTGGTACTATTCCGACTCTTCGGGTCGTGGCTCGTTTTTCTAGCGTTTCGGAGCTTCAAACGAGCTTTTCACTAATTTTAAAAATGTTTCTTATTCTCTTTCCGACCTAGGTCTTCGAGGGCTCGGGTTTTTTTTTTCATCCCGACCCTAAACTTTACCCTTGTTACCCAAAACGCCCTTGACCTTTTTTTTTTTCCCGTCCTCTCAGCATTTTAGATTTTTGGGGTCGGTTTACTATTCTGCTAGACCTGCTTTCTTACTTCTAACTCTAAGATACTGAGGGATCTCGGTTTTCATTTCCGAGCATATTTTTATCGCTCGTTTCCTGAAATGCCCTTAATGCCGCTTTAAAAATTTCGGCAGCATTTCCGTTTAAATTTTAGGTTTCCGGCATTTAGGAAACGCCTCAAAATCATCTATCCTAATCTAAACCTGCCACGTACTATACTAAAGGCCTATTTTACGCAAAAGTTTCTAAACTTTTACGTAAAAACTTTCCACACTTTCATTGTACAATTCACACACAAAGTCTTTATTTTTCAATCACTTAGGCCACGGTTTTAGTTCAGGTTTCCAACACCAAAACTTTCTTTCTTTCAAGCATTCTTTCTCTTACTTTTCTTCTTGGTTTTTAAGGCATATTCAATACCAAAACCAACTAAAATTCTTATTGAAATCCCTTTATAAAGTCACGGGTTTATATGCCAAATCCTAACCAAACTTCCATTTACACAAACTTATATTCTACATCATTCTAACTTACCACAACACTAAATCACATGATTTTTTACATGTTCTTCACGCTAGGTATACATGGTTCCTTTTTAGAAAATTTTTACAAAATTTTGTTTCAAACTTTTTAACTGTTCTTTCTAAACATTTTACACATCAAAACACATGTTTAAATCAACCAAAACCAACTCAAAATTCTTTCCAAACCCTAGTAACATACACGGTTTACCTTGAAACAAACCAAATCCTACTTTGGCTTTAAGCTTTCAAATTTTCTTTCTAGTTGTTTTACATATCAAAGCACACTTTAAAACAATAATTTAATTAAATCAAACTTGAAATTCTTTGAACCCATACACTTAGCCACGGGTTCCTCACAAAACTAACATGAAAAATTCTTGTTTCAAGCTTCTAAATTACTCTTTAACTATTATGCAAACTAATTAACCTTAAACAATAAGGTTTGAACTAAACTTTTCTCATTCCTTTCTACTCAACATAGCCACGGATTTTTGCTTCAAAATATCCAAAGAAAAGCTTGAAATTTCAAGCTTACCTTACTATGTTACTCAACACTTGCTTAGGAAGAACTTTGCTTAAGATTTTGACACCAAACTTTGAAGAAACTCAAGCTCAATGGAGAGGAAGAGTCACGGCTTCAAAGGGCATTAAAGGGGCTGTAATTTCAGAAGAAAAAAAAATCTGATTTCATGAAGCCAAAAACGTTTTTATAAATGGAGGCCAAAAAGGAGGGCTTTTTAGCAATTTTCTTTAGGGACTTTTTAGCAACTTTTTAAGGGTTTATTAGCAAACTTTTTGGGGTCAAAACATAATTATTTTGGCTGTCTTTCCAGCTGTAAAACTGACCTGTTCAGCCCTTATCCACAAAATTTTTTAAAAAATTCAACTTTGCATTTTTGGCTTAATCTTAGCCCTTGATCTTACCTACCTTTAATCCTAGCCATTCATCCTACCTACCACCCTTTTTCTTCTAATTTCTTATTCCTAATTATGACATCATCCATGATGTCATCTAATTAATCCATAGGTCAAAGTTTGACCAAAAGTCAAACCGAACCAAATTTTACCGAAATCGCGTAGGCGGGTTTCTGGCGCCTCCTGTGCGATCGGTTTACCTTATTCTACTGTCGTTGGGCTAAAATTCAATGACAAATTTTTTCATCCTTTAGTAACCTTGGGCTTTACCTAGGGTAATCTCTTGGTTTCTTTGGCCCCAAAATGCTTCATCATTTTACCGAAGATGACGAAATTTCTGGGGTGACATACCGGAGGACTTGTCTAGCCATCCGTACTGTCAAATTATTCTAATACTGTCTTAAAACTCTTAAAAACTCTAAATTATTTTTCTTACTGTGCTCTTACTTTGACTTGCCATATTCTTATCTTTACACTGTTTGGATACTGAAACTACTCCTTTTTGAGCGTTTTGGCTTGAAATCACTTTCTTACTCATATAATTTATTCACTATTTATTTTTGGAGATTTTAATTCCTCCCAAACATCTATTTATTACTATCAACACTATAATTTGTCTAATTACAAACATAGTGTTTCTTTACATTCTTGCTTACAGAACTCATAGAAAACCCTAGATTAAACTAAGTTACACTGCTAAAATTCTCTGGTCGTCACACTTGGTCCTCTCAGTTTCTTTCTTGGCATAGAAGCTGTAAAGTCTGGTTCTACTCTTCACTTAAGTCAGGCTAAATATATCAAAGATTTACTTGGGCATGCTGGTTTGTCTGGTGCTAAGCCCATTTCCTCTCCTATGCCTACTGGACCTGTTATTTCTCTCTCTAACAGCTCACCTTTGGAAGATCCTTCGGTTTAGAAGCTTAGTCGGAGCCTTACGGTATTGTACTATTATGCGGCCTAACATCTCTTATTCCGTCAATAAGCTATGCAAATTTATGCATGTCCCGACTACGTCTCGTTTTCAAGCCGTAAAATTGATGCTTCGCCATCTTAAAGGCATGAATTTGTTCGAACTTTCATTTCAGTTATCTTCTGCTCTTGATCTCGTTGCCTACATGGATGCAGACTGGGTTTCTTGCCCTGATGATCGTTGTAGCGATAGTAGTTATTGTATTTTATTAGGTGCTAATCTCACCTCGTGGTCTGCTTCTAAGCAAAAAGTTGTCTCTAGTTCTAGTATCGAATCTGCATATTGCGGACTCGCAAATGCAGCAGCTAAGCTAACTTGGATTCAGTCTATTCTTTGAGAGATTTCTTTTCCCTCGTTTCTCACTCTGGTCTTGCTATGTGATAATCTCAGTACAACTTACTTGGCAGCTAATCTTGTCTTACAATCTAAAGCTAAGCATGTGGAAATTGACTTTCACTTTGTGCGAGAAAGAGTTCTTCAGAAGACATTAGATGTTCGGTTTGTTCCTTTAGAAGATCGGCTTATGTGATGACAAAGGCCTTAGTCTACTTAGAAGTTTATCAGTTTTAGAACCAAGCTCACAGTTCTATCTCGCCTGTGTGCTTGAGGGGGATGTTAAGTATAGCAAATCCGATGTAAAGACTTAACAATTAGTTTGTTGTAGAAACAACTTTCTGTTATTGGTTTCTGTAAAAGTAGGGAATAGGTTAAGTGCTTAGCCATACATATCTACGATATTCTGATATAAATATCTCTTATAAATATAATTTAGTTGCTCATTGTCCTTCCAAACACTCATTCTTTCTCTAGCTTTCCCAATTCTCTGTTTCTTAACTAGCTGCGCTTCACTAAGAATTTTGTCTTTGTGAGGAAATTTTAGTTTTATTGCTAAATCTGGCTAGAATTTTTACTATAAAGATGGTGTTGCTATAGACACGATTTTTTTTTCAAACGTCAACTCTCAAGTAGCTTAAAAATTCTCCTTGAACTGATTTTTTTTTTTTTCCTATTTTTTCCCCCTTCAGGACCTCTAATTTTTGTTTTCCAATACAGTGTTGCCAGTGATACGCAATGATAATATCAGCCCGAGTAAGTTTGGCCGTGGTCGTTGGCATCAGAAAAATAGAGAAGACGGCCACCTTCCTCGATCTGGGCATTATCCTCAGAGGCACAACTTTTTTCATGGTTCAAAGTTCTCTAGTTCTCATCAAGATGAATTCTTTGTTTCAAGATTAAAGCTTTCGAAGAGTGAAGAAACATTGTCCAGAAAGTACATTGATTTTTTGAAGTAATATTTCCTTGTTCCATTTTCCTGTGCTCTTTCTTGGAGTATGATAGTCTCGTTCGCCAGGTATGCAGAAAATTACATACAATGTTGCGATAACAAAGTAAGAAGACTGAAACACCCATCTTGGAACAATTTTATTACAAACTACCAGCAAGATTCCTGCACAAGTTACCGTAGCCGAATTTTCAAGAGCTGGCTTCGTTCGTTTGTTTGTTAATTTTTTATATTTTTATATTTTATATTTTTTGGGAATTCTTAATTAGTGTTAATCATCCCTTAAATACTACATCTGTACCGTTTTGGTGAACATTTTTTTTTTTCAGAATTAAAGCTTTCAAAGGGTGAAGAAGCATTATCCAGAAAGTACATTGATTTTTTGAAGTAATTTTCATTATTCTATTTTCTTGTGCTCTTTCTTTGAGTATGATTGTCTGGTCTGCCAATTATGCAGAAAATTACACATTGATAATAGCCCGTTTGACATTGCTTTAGGAGGCTGCTTTTAGATAATTAAAGAATTTACAGTAGGTTAAGGGTATTTGGCAAATCATATGTTTGTCTAGTAGGTTTTAAAAACTGTTGCAGCACAATAATTATTATTTAGTAGTAGAGCAGCAAAATTTAGAAACGGTTCAGGTGTTGTTTCTGTATAGTAGCTTATGTTGTTATTATATAAATTTACTAAAATATCGTTAACGGTGAATTATAAATTTAATTTACCCACTTTTTTATAGCTTATTGTATTATTTAAAAAAAATTTTATTGTTGTAATTTTATGTACTTGAAAATGATAGTATATATTTATATTTTTAAAAGTTGATAGTAAATAATTTTTAAAAAATATTATTCTTTAATTTTATTATTATCATTGAAATATTTTTATTTATGCAAAAAATATTATTTTTGAGATACGCCGCTTATGCATCTTTATGTTAGAAAGAATTTAGCCTCTATTTGGGGAGCCATGCACATTGTATGGAAACATGTGGATGCAAATATATTGGAAATGAAAATATTTGAATTGTTGTTTAAATAGACATTCAGATGTTAATATTTAAAAAAGTACATTTAAATAGAAATATTTAAATTTATATTTAGATAGTTGATGAGGAATTTGAATTACTGAAATTAAAAAATGTAAAAACTTAAAAAGTGTTCAGGAAAAATATATACATTAATATGAAACTTTTTTTTGTTTGTCTCAAAATTTTGTGTAATTTAAAAAAAATAATCTCATTTGAACTTGTATATTCAAAATTATTGACTTATAAAATGTTAATTAAAAAGATGTAACAATAACTGTAAATAGTAAAACAGAATTAGGCTTTTCAAAAAATGAAAAAAAATTTGAAAATTATGCCATTTAGATGGAACATTTCAAATGTGAAAAAAAAAAAACATATGTAAATCGATCATGCAAATTTAATAGTAGCACATTTGCAAAAATGGTCAAAATAAACATATGCTTAGTATGTCGTTTTTGCTCATTTTAGGTCTAAACAACAATTTAATTTATAGTTTAATAAACATCAAGTTTTGCTTATGGTATTCACAGTAACTTTATATAAATAAAAGTTTAACAAACGCTTGCTTGCTTCTAGCATAGTTGTTTTAAACTCACAGCACAACAATGCCAAACTGGCCCAATATCTTGTAATACAAAAAAATAGCAAAGTCATTTCATTACTTTTTTTCCTTGAAAATAACACTTTACAAAAATATTATTGAGGTCAGACTTCATCTCCCAGAGAGGCAGAACCTAAAATTGATCAAAACCAGCATTGAGCAAAGGAAGTGGGTCATTGTAAAAGCCATTTTGGCCTAAGTTTAGGATTCGTTTCTACTTGGCCTCCTAATGGATTGAGTATCGCTTGATGGTCGATTGTTGAGCTTCGAGTACTACAAGCAGTAATAAGATGTGCTCTAACTTTCCAAAAGTTTGCCATGATTGGAAGGACATATCAAAGGATGTGGCCACGTGGTAGCCCTTCGTCACTCCAATGTACCCACTTCTTTTGGAGAAGAATGGAGACCACTACTAGGCCTTTTTATAAAGGGAGGAAGATATCCTTATAAAGGGGGACCTTGACCCATTTTTATTACCATCACTCTACCAAAATAATCACCCACCAAACTCACCCAAAACCATTCTGTAACTTCATTTCATATATAGTAGAAAGCTCTAGATATAGAGGAGTAGCCCAGATTTTAACAAACCTCTATAAATTCTAGTGTTGATTACTTTCAACATTTTGCAGCATTTTATTTAACTATTGCATGACTATGATTACGGACAGAGCTAGACTTTGAGTTTGGGGGTGTGGGGGGGGTGGTGGTGGTGGAGGTTGTGGAGTGGGGGAGGAGGCGTGCGGGACGTAGCTAAATATAAAAATTATGAACTAATAACATGAAAATTAAGTAAAATTTGCAATACTTTTTCTGTAATTTCTAATAGTTTATCATAATGATATATTATTAAATAAGCAAGGCATTATAATTTTTTTCCGATGAGTTCTCAATTTCCAATACTAGTGCTAGCACTGTCGTTTTGAATTAAAAAAAAAAGGTTTAAAAAACAAGCCAACCAAAATTAGTTATTAATTTAAAACAATCAAAAAGAAAAAAAGTTATTGTGTATTTGTAGTTAGTAATAGGACCATTATTTCGAAAAATTATCAAAAATATTAAAAAAAATACGTGAAAAGGAAACCTAGATGAGTTAGTAAGGGATAAATAGGTTTTAAAATACCATAAATTTAAGAATCACTAAAATATATATCAATTTTTTAACTTTGCCCCATGGGGGCTTGTGCCCCCACAAGGGCCATAATTATTTCGCTTTAGATTTCTATTTACGGTGATTAACGATCAAATTTCAATGATTATTTATTATATTCTAATTATTAATTTGATTTTTTTTTACCATAGATTCTTATGTCTATTTATATAAGATGAGTTTCTCATTTATTAATATATAAGTTTGACCATTCTAACTTTCTATTTAAATGTATATAATTGTTAATTAATTTACATGTTGTATAAAAATTTATTAAATTTATTTATAATATAGTATTATTTAGAGTTATTAATGTGAGTGACATGTGCTATAAAATATATATATATATACACATACACACACGTTACAATCAACTAGCAATTATACAAATATACTAATATAAGTTTCTCTATATGAATTCTAGATATGGGACTAGCTTTATTTATATATTATCTTTTTTCTGAGTAAAATAAAAAAATATTTTGGTGATTATATTGGACTTAATTGAGTTGTCATATTTGATATTTCTACTGAAATTTATATATTATTGCTAATGTTACATTTATCTCTCATCATCATCATTAAGTTTTGAAATTTATAAAAATAAAGTTTTAGTATTTAAATAATTTTAAAAATGACTATTCTTAGCGAGAAATTTACAAGTAAGTTTAGCATTTAGTAAATCTAACATAAAAAATAACACTTTATTGGACTATCTCTAGTATACTTATTCATACTAATGTTATTTTTGTTTCAAATAAAAATGTGAAAAATATCATAATGAACAAGTATCATGCTAATGCTAATGTTATGTTCAGTGTTTTATCTACCAATTGTCATCGTTGTTAAGTTTTGAAATTAGTAAAAATAAAAAGTTTTAGTATCAAACAATTCAAAATGACAAAAATTATAGATGAAAAAGTTGAGGTACCCATCAATAGAAATCAAATGCCAAATTTAAACATTGACTATATTTGATGGGAAATTTACCACCATACATATCACATAGCAAATTAGATAATTTAATATCAAATATAGTGCTTCATTATATATATTTTTAATTCGAATGCTAAAGATGAATTTCACATTAAACATAGTACTTTATTTTAGAACACTTCATGTAAATTCTAAATGTTAAGGCTTGTTTGGGGAGGAGGTCCAAACTCTCAGCTCTAATATGTTTTTTTTTGTTGTCTTTTTTTCTCAAATTTTACTGTTTATTTTTTCAAAAAATTTAAATTTTAAAAGATCGTAATTTTTTCACTTTAAATCGAAATAAGAATGTTTTTTTTTTAATTATATGATATTTTAAAAAAAAAATTATATTATTATTCTTTTTTTGAATACAATTTAAATTATTATACTTTTTTACTCTAAATAATTTATTTTCATCAAACAAATATTTCAAAACTCAATCTTTCTAATCTTAAAAACAAAAGTTCATGTCATCCCTAAACAAGTCTTAAATGTGATTAATCTAACACTTTGTTGGAGATGCTTTTACCATGGTCTAGGAACTTGATTAGCAGTTGCGGAGTGCACTGAAGCGCACGTGTCGAAGACTGAAGGCAAGTGTTGAAATCAACACCAAGTTAACATTCAACATTATCTTCCTCACATAAAGTACATCACAGAAGGAAAAATAAATTGGAAAAAAAAAAAAAAAAATCTTAGGTTCCCCACCTATACATAGGAAACACGGTAGAGACTTGTGAGAAGGTGATGACTGATGAGTTTTGTGAATATGGCAAATGGCAATTTTACCTGGGTCCCAGTTAGAGTTGTTTGTTTATTTGTATCTTTTTTTTTTTTTTTTTTTGGGTTTCTTGGGTCGAAGTTGTGTTTTAGTGCCTGGTGAAACGTGCACATGATTGGATGGCATCAAAGGCAAACGAGGTCTAGGCTGGTGGAACGACGCCATTCTCCAAATCTTTCTGAGAAATGACATGGCTTAGAGGCCAATGTTATAATTGTTATTATTATTATTTTTGCATGGAAGAAGCCATTGTCCTAGGAGAAGCTAAGAAATTTCCGTTTCTTTTTCTTTTTCTATTTTGAGTCCCTTTTTTTTTTTTTTTTGAGATGTGCACGGTAAGGTTAAAAAATAACACTGGTGATAGAATTTTATTTTATTTTTCAATTGAATTCTATCCTTCGAATAAGTATCCAAAACTGCTTATTCTATTCTAACATTTTTTTTTTTTCCAAAACTGCTTATCCAAGACTGCTTATCCAAAACTGCTTAGTATGAATTTAGTCAAATGTAATGATCAAAGATGCAACCATCAGTATGGACCAATCCCAACAGTAAAATAGCCCTATTTTCTGATCTCAGGACTAAAAAAATATCTTCTTTCTTTTATTTTTTTCTAAAATGAAAATGCTTTGTCCGACGCGTTGCTGAGTCATTTGTATCTACTTTGGGCCCCACCTGATGGAGTAAAGTTGAGCAAAGGTCTTTGCCTATAAATCGAGCTATGGGGGATTTTCTCACCATTGTCCATTGGCCTCTGTATTTCATTCTTTTTCCTCTGTGGTCATCTGGCCCTGGCTCGAGTCCACACTGGAGATTACATCGTCCCAGATTGTTTCTTCTTCACCTGAAACTTGAATGATATCTTGTCGTAACATATGAAACTTCCCTTACTTTCCACATTAATTCGTGTCATTACTTCAGTACCTTAACATCCTCAAAACCAGTGTACAAGGACTTAGTGGAACCATGTTTTTCTTCCAGAACATGTTGAGAAACATGGGCCACTTTGATCTCAGATACTTCATTCCCATCTTCATAAACTCCCTCAAATCCCAACCACAAGGAATTACAAGTACAACAACAATGTATTTGGCTTATCATCGGGACTCTCACTACACTGCAACAAACTGGACCACGCTCTGCTTCCACGTTTCCATGCTTCTCCTCTTCTCCGTCACATCCGTCAACATCTCCCTAACTTGTCCTCCTCAGCCCAATAACACGCCCCTCATTTGGCTCCAGTTTGGCAACTCCTCGCCTCACCTTGTCGTTCTACTTTTGTGTTCTCTCGTCTTTCCTCGGCCTCTTTTCTTTTCTGCATTTCCCGTTATACTGATACTGAGCCGCTTTCTGAGTTGGCTCAATGCCAGGCTCTCGTCCTTGCCTGTTTTGAACCTCCACATAAGCTCTACTCTTAACCACAACCACCACGCACAAATACACATAGGATCACAACTCTCTGTTCCCGAAGTTGTTGTGCAAATTTCCCCTGAACACCCCGCAGAAGCTTGATCTGTCAAATGGAAGTCCTCGTTACGTTTCATCTACTATGTCAGCGATTTTGTAATAGCTTGCTTATAAAAAATTAAATATAAAAATAGAAAGAGTTTTTATTTTTATTTTTTTTAGTTTTGTTTTAGGGAGATATATAATATAGTGGAAATCGGTTATATGATGTAATCCTCTCGCTTGTGAAAATTAATCATAAATAATTAATGTTGCTGGGGTTTGCTTTTTTCTTTTTTTCTTTTCAAGTAATTTTTTCGTTTTTTAGTGGTGAGGGAGGGGGCTTTTCGGGGTTTAGGATCCGTGATTCCAAAGTTCGATCTCTGTAAAATATTATTAATAATAGGTTAGGTTGATATAGGAGTGCACATATGTGTTTATATATATATATGTGTGTGTGTGTATATATATATATGTACACACATATATATAAAGAGTAATATTTTCGTTGCTCCACGTATAATCCCAATTTGGCTTTATGCTGTTCGGATAAAATCCTTTTTGTACTTCCTCTCCCTCTTTTTTTTTTTTTTCTTTTTCTTTTTTTGTTATTATTTTTGTTTATTTTCTTTTGGTATGTTCCTTGATTCTTGAGTCGCTTTCCAGTTGATCCTAAAAGGACATTTGCAACACCGGATCTATACAATGTTCATTTTGTAGAGAAAGAGAGAGATAGAGAGAACTAGATATTGGACCCAATTGGACCGCAATTAAGCCTAAACGCACCGGCTTTGGACCGCTATTAGGCTTATATGTGATACATGAAAAATATTTGAATTGTATTTAAAAATTATTTATGTGATTGATAAAAATAAATAGAAAAATGCGTAAAGGGTGAAAAAAAGGGAATATATGATGTGATTGGTAAAAGTAATAAACAAAATAAATTGATGAATAATGATTATATTGAATTTAAATTGTGATATAATTGGCATGTATTAAAATATAAGACAGATGTAGTATGTCATCCAAACACATCAATAGCCATTTAAGGTGTAATTTCGTGCTCTTTAAATTTCGTGCTATTTTGATATGATTTAAGGTGTAAGATCGTCCCTATACAGAGGAGCTGAATTTTGTTTTATGGTTGAAAGTTGAAGTTACTTTGAAGTCGCACACGTGCTGTAATTCCTCTTCGATGTACGAGGGGAAAAAAAAAACTCTATTTTTTTCCCTGTTGGTATTGAATTGTAAACATGATTTCACAGGCCACTTCGGCTAAATTTGTATTTCATGATCGGATCAAGGTTCCATTAGGTCAAATACATGACAGTGTATGATCGGAGAACATAATGTAAGAAAAGCGACGATGTTAATGATAGGAGCTTTCGAAATGACAATGCTTGCACTTGGTGTAAAGATTTGGATTCGAGGTTGAAATTTCAAAAACAAGTTACAATTTTGTTGATTTTTTAATAAAAGACAAATATTCGGCCGACATTTTTAGTTTCGACCTGATGTCTAAACAAGCCATAATATATCAGCTTAATAAAACGACAATCATTAGCTCAAGTAAATGACGACAGGAACTTCAAAAAGAAAGAACGACGTAGTTAAAATGCAAACGACATATGGACGCAAATCCAAACGAATGAGAAAGAATTATAGTTATTGTAGACAAATTATAGTTATTATAGTTCGACAAAGCAATTCCAAGTCAAAAAGAACGACATAGTTAAAATGAAAACTAATGAGAAAGAACAGGAACTTCAAAAATAACAAAAGTTTAAGATAAGAAAGACTATACAATTAAAAAAAAAACAGCAATCAGAAGCTCAAATTGACAAGAGTCTGTGGACGATATAAACCAACAAATTTAACGAGAATGACAGGGACTTTTAAGACGACAACAGCTTTAATAAACGACCATGAACAATAACTGACATCCCTTCAAAAATCTCTCCTCAACTGGTCAACAGAGCTTTACCAAACGACAGTTATAAAAAATGTAAAATATAAGAAACGACAATGTATCGGAAAACACCATGAACTTTTAAATCGTTTGCTGAGATAATTGGGCAATTTTTTAGAAGCTAACGGGCACGAATATACACAAGGGCTGGGAGGCACGTGCTCCCCTCAATTTTTTTTTTAAAAAATTCTTAATCTAGACTTTTTTTTTTTTTTTGAATGCTTGTAGTTTACCACTCAAAAGTTTTTTTCTTAAATGTGCCCCACGGAATAATTAGATTATTTTTAAGTTTTAATACCATAACCAACATTTGATTCTTTTTTTTCTTTCAAATTTTTTTCATCTACTTTTCTTTCTAACTGTTATTTAAACTTTTGTGTGTAATTTTTTTTTACAGATTTATTAACTTTAAAATTGTCAATATTAATTAGAATATTAGTGCGTGTAAGTTTTTATTTATTAGTAAAATGATTTACCTTTAGTGGGAAAAATTAGGATGTAAAATAAATAAAGTCAAATAACTTATAACATATGATAAGCTAAAAACTTTGACTTTGTATTATAATACTAACATTTGAGACTAATTTGTTTAAGCAATGAATATTAAACTTTTTATTCATATCAAATTGTTGTTTAAATTTAAAATTTTATCCTTACATGTCATTTATATAAATTTCTGAATCCGTTATTGCATCAGAGAACCTTAGCGCGTACTTTAAATTAAACCCTTTCACCTTTGTTCCTTCTACGATTATCCATTATTATTATTCTTCTTTTTTAATGACAAATAAATGAATGCATACTTCTAGACTTTGTTAGCAGCGGGGGTTGACTTCTGTTTTTTTTTTTTTTTTAGGATGACCAGAGGGATTGACTATATTCCAACACAAACCTTAGCTATTCGTTGGATTCCAACTTTTACACCAAAAAAAAAAAAAAAAAAAAGAAAAAGAAAACACATGGTTCTTTCTAATAGTACAAACGCAGTCCATATTCCCGTCCACCCTACATTCTATATTCCATATATACTTTGCAGATACCGGTCCCTCTTCCACAACCACCTCCCAAATTTCAGAAAATGAAGGGCTTTGATCTTCGATTCGTAATCCCCATCATCATAAACCTCCTCAAATCCCAATCTCAAGCTCTTCCATGCGACTGGGATGCTTTTAGCCTGTTAAACCCGAACGAAATCTCTTGGACCAATAGCTCTTTCCACGTTTTTCTACTTCTTGTCTACGCTTTCACTTCTATAACTTCATATTCCTCAGTCCACGCCATTCACCCAAAGCAGTCCACATTCGCTTCCGATTCGGCAACTTCTCTTCTCACATGGCCGTTTCGATTGTGACTTCGGTCGTCTTTCCACAGGCTCTCTTCTAGTCTGTCTATCTTGTTGGATTGATTGCGAACCAGTTTCTGGGTTGGATCAATAGCAAGCTCTCAGCTCTACCTGTTTGGAATCATAAGCTGCACTATTAGCCATCGAGAACAAAATAACCTACACACAGAGTTACAAGTACTACCTGTTGTTCCCCAAGTCAGCATCTCCATTTCCCCAGAAGACGGTCACTCCTTGCCGAAGCCTGTTAATAATGAGAGACCGTTGCTGGTTCTTCTTTTCTTTTATGCTTCATTTATACCATATATTCAATCTGCATACAGTGTAAAAAGCATTTGGTATCTTAATATATAGTATCTAAATTCCCCTTCGCTTGAGCAGCACAGCCATTTATTTTACTTTTCATTCATTCTCCTTTTTTTATCTATTTTTATTAATCATGTCATTTATTCTTTATTCTATAATAATTATTTAAATATAAATAATTCAAATACATATTATATTTAAATATAATAGTTAAAATGGATATCTAAAAACATTTTAAAATACGTTTATTCCATTGACATATGATACAAAAGCATTACACTCTGTTTTAGTATTATCTTTTGATATATAATTGCGGTACCGATAGTCGCAAACATGTTTTTGTATTTTTGTTACCTAAAATTGGGGGTGGGACAATGGGTCCGGGGGATATGAGATCCAGATAAGTTAAAAGGTCGTTATTGCAGCAGTCGAATTTTGTATAGTTATTGCAAATATACTATGATTGGACATGTGATGTAATTCCTCTAGTTTGTTCTGTGAATAAATTATAATCATATTTTTGGTGTTTTCTTTTGTGGCCTCGCTTTTTCGTTTTTGGTTATGTTTTCATAGATCAATCCAAAAAGGAAACTTCAGAAAAATGTCAAAAAGTTATGTCTTAAATTGATTTTTGCTATAGAAGAAAAAACTCCTATAAAAAATATCATCAATAAATGTTTGATTTACTAATAAAAAAATGTTCATTTATCATTTTGTTGTTAAATTTTTCATTTACCAAATGTGAATGTTTTATTTACCAAATGTAATTATCATTGATTTCACCCCCTCTCTCTCCTCCCCACATGACTCTCTTTGCTTCCCAACCCATCGAACCCCACCCTCGTTCCCTCTCTCCTCACCCCCCGTCTCTCTTTTTGCACGAAGTAACCGACGGGGATCTATTCCCTTCTCAGTCATTGGAACGTCGGCCACCTCACCCTTGCAAGGCCTTGATTGCAACCTGTGTTAATTTACCAAAATAATAAAAATTTTGGTTTACCAAATGTTAGTCATTTTATGACATGTTTTGTAAAAGTTTTTAACTTTTTTAATTAGGATAAAAATCAATTTATACATATAAAATCTGGTAAGTAACATAATTATCTCATCCAAAAATAGAGAGAAAAAGGCCTGGAGTCTTGTCTCAAAAGGTGTTAAAAAAATATAGCATTAATTTTGATTCATCTTTGAGGATTAATTGTAAGCGGTTTTTTATGTTGCTGGGGTTTTTCTCCCCATCTTTTCCCTTTTTTTTTTTTTTTCCCCATGAGCTTGTATGACCTAAATTTTGGCTTTAAGCTGTGTATGTTCCTTGGATCACTTTCTATTTGGTTCAAAAATGGAAATTTGTTCACCTAATTAATCCATGTTGATTTATTGTAATTATTAGAGGTGAGCATAACATTCATTCTTGTAATGCATCTAACCGAATTAATCTAACCCATTCAAAATATATTGAATATCCAGATATTATTAAATTGGATTTGGATAGTAATTTGACTAATCCAATTAAATAGAATTAGATATTGGATTTTAATTTTGAAAATCTAATAAATTCAAATCAATTCCTATACTTATAAAAATAATTAAATTTATATTATATTATATGATATATATGTAAATATAATATATTATCTAATTTATTTCTTATCTTTTTTTACATGTACTTTTTTTTAAAATATTTCTCTACTAAAACCTTTTTTGGGTTTTTTTTGTTTTCGTTTTTATTTTGTTTTCTCCCTTCTAATTTTTGTAGATATCTTAACTAGAATTGAATGACTCAAAACATATTGACAAATCCCAAGAGGCTTTTTCTTGGCAGACTTGTCATGCCAATTATGATATAACATTTGTTTTATTTACTATGTTAGGTAATTTTGGTTTATTATTATATAATAAATAGATGATGGAGAATTAAATTGATACCTACAAAGTGTGTTTTTTTCTTTTTAGGTTCATTATAATAAGTTCCTAAGAAAATGTAAGCATAATCCAATCATCTAATTTAATCTAATCCAATGGATTTTGACTAGATCAGATTGAATGATAAAATAAATTGGATTGGATTAGTTGGATTTGAAAGGATTTTTTCATAATTAGACTAGGTGATGAATGATAAAAAATAAGTTGTTTCAATCTAATGCCCACCCCTAGTAATTTTATTTGCACAACTAAATTCATAAATGTCCCAATCAAATTAAAATATATATTTATTACAACCTTATCTTTTAATAAAATTACATAAATCCAAATATATATTTGGTTTATTTTCATTAATAGCTCATAAACTATAAACCTCAATTTAAGTTGACCTTTATTTGTTTAAAATTGATCATTGTATTCTTTGATATATAGAAAATTATTCAAAATGCACCTTCAATTAGATTAGAAACGAAAGGGGCATTTTGAACAATGTTAATTATATTAGAAGGCATTTTGAACTATTTTGAATAAAATAAAGGCCATCTTAAATGGAGGTCCATAGTTTAGGAATTATTTGTAAAATAATCCCTCTATTAACTTTACTTGAAATTCAAACTTTCTTTAAAATTATAAACAGATGTATATAGAAGGGACATTTTGAATAATTTTTTATATGTCGGAAGGCACAATGGGCAATTAAGAATTAATAAGACTTAATTTAAATGGAGATCTATAGTTTAGGGGTTATTTATGAAAATAATCTTATATATTTATGTTAGGAAGGTCTTTGCTTCACTAAATCTGTTAGTGTTGAATCTCTTGACGTGGAGAATGATGTGTTAAATGTGATCTCAGCTATACAAGATGGCCTGAATTTGGTGATGGAGAGTTTGATGTTGGACGACATCCAAGCACTGCTTGCTTTCTTTCCTGAGACTAGTGTTTCCCATGTCAGACGTACTACTAATGGTGTTGCGCATATCCTTTCCCAGTTTGGGTTTAATTCAAACAAGCTTTATGTGTGGATAGATGAGACTCATTATATTGCTTCTACTGCTGCAACTCTCAATTGATTATGTCAATTAGTGAAAGAAGTAGATTTTAATTAAAAAAAAATTAGGTTAAAAGTCAAAATACACCCTTATATATACCCCACATGAATTATAAGAGAAAGGTTACGGTAGTGTTTCATTTAAAAACCCTACTGATAGAGCTTATTTTCAAAACATCTAAATCTAATTGAATGATGAAGATATTGCTTGCGTATGATAATTATAATGTAACTTATTTTATAATAATTTAAAAATTAAACAAAATTCCAAGAAAAAAAAAAAGAAATTAAACACTGTATACCTTGCCCCCATCCCCCTTCCACCATCCCTGTCAAGTAGAGCATCATTAGAGGTCCGTTAGCCAGTGCAATCAGCAAAGCTCCTTCTCCAACAACATGAAAAAAGAGAGAGAGAAGTAGAGGTTCTAGAGAGAGAGTAAAAGAAGATTTGTGGCTTGATAAATTTACGAAGAGCACGTGTTTAGGTGGTTACCAAAGGTGGGGGTTGGAATATTTTTTAAATTTTTTTTTATTTTCTAGTGTATAATATGAGTTATTATTATAGTTATCATATACAAACAAATTTTAACCGTTAGATTATATCTAGATAGTTAGAAAATGAGCCTTATCACAATTTGTGATAGAACCCTCTTGATAGAAATAATAAAGAGTAACAAGGGAGACCACACAATATTTTATGCGAGGCATACGAAAGTCGTTGCTTAGCAAAAATCCAGATCTATACTTAACAATAATGTTTCCTTAGTCTATCATTTCATTTGCCATTTGCAGTACACAAAGTCCGCACCTATAAAAATCCCTTCCGCTTTCCATCTAAAACCAAAAAACCAAGTTACATAATTCTTCTCCAACTCTCTTTAGCTTCTCTCCCAGACTTAGCACACACCGACCCGCCATACGTCATGATCTCATCTACCCTTTACCATCAGAAAATGAGCGGCTTGATCCCTGAGACCATCCCCATCCTCATAAACCTCCTCAAATCCCAATCAGAAGCTCTTCCCTGGGACTGGGATGCCTTCAGCCCGTTGAAATATCCCAACCAAACCTCTTGAACCAATGTTTCTTTCCGCCTTTTCCTGCTTCTCCTCTTCTCTTCAACTTCCATAACCTAGGCCCCCAATCGTCCTACTCCCAACACAACCTTCGTTCGCTTCTGATTCGGCAACTTCTCTACTCACATTGCCATTTCGCTTGCGTGTTCGCTTCTATTTCCGCAGCCACTCTCCATGGAAATCTATTACTTGCTCTATTTTTAGCTTTTAAGGAAAGTGATAGTATTACGTTCAAAATAGTTGGTATTTTATGTTATATAATGAGGTAATATAAGCTCAATGTCGGATGTGATGTAATTTCCTTTTGGCTTGTGAGAATAAATTTGTCGATTATATTTTGTTGGTCTCTTTCTTCCATTTTAAGTCAGCTTAATGTAATGTAAAGTGATTGATAAAACTAAATAGTAAAATATAATGATCAATAGCATGTTGTATTGGACTTAAAATTGGATTTTTTGCATGGGTACACCTTAAATATATCACAAAGTTGTAATTTATACCCTAAACTTTTAATTTTGATAATTTACACTATAAACTTGTAAATGTGTAGCAATTTACACTCCATTTATAGTAATATTAATCTTTTTAATGAAATTGACATGTAATTTATATATAAGTTGTTAATTCATGATATATATAATCATTTTTATCTATGTTAACTCAAATTTTATTGAGGTTAAGATCTTTAATTAAGTTTTTTCAAAATAAAAATGTTTGAATTAACTTTGTTATAAATATAAATTTGGATTAGCATTATTAAAAATATGAAGAAAACTTTATGCTTTTAATAATAACCTATATACAAGTGAAGTGCTAATTTTCATTAAAAAATCAACATTAAATATCAATAGGGTGCAAATTGCTACAAATTTGTAAGTTTGGGGTGCAAATTATGGAAATTAAAGTTAAGGGTGCAAATTATAACTTGGCGATAAGTTTAGGATGCACCAATGTAAAAAATCCTTTAAAATTTGTATATGAATGCAATGTTTTCTTAATTAGGCATATATTCAATTGCAATGCATTGCAATGTGAATTGAATGTCTTATCCATACATCTCCTTAATGTCTTGTTTGGATGAACTATTGTAATAATTATTATTGTACTTAAATGTGGTAGGCGTTTGGTTAGTGACTAGTGGAGTTAATTTATTAGAATGTTTCATTATTTTACAATAATTTATCTCAAATTCAAATCCAAATTGTCACTTTTAGAAATCCTATACCAAATTCATTGTTCTACTTTCACATTATTTATATATTTCTTTTTAACAAAAACTATTGAAGCATATGTTTAATTTGATTATAAAATTTAAATTAAGCATTTGAATGTAAATATTCAGTTTGAATAAGCATTAATCAGGTATATTATATGATCAAAATAGATTATAAGATATGTATGTATGTATGTATGTATGCATGAAAGAATTAATGACTCTTTTAGTCTCCTCTATAGCTATTATATAACAGTCATATCATTAGTCATGTGATTGCCCAATCAACACTACATGGCTTTTTTTTTTTTTTATCCTACACATGGGAAGCACATCCTATACAAATAGTATTTTTAAGAAAAACCAATTCAATCACAGAGGGGGAAAAAATAGTTTAAATTTAAGCTTTATAGCTTGTCCTTTTGGGTCCTCACTCCTTACTCGATCGTCCCTTTTGATGACGTTCTTAGAAAGCACTTTATGTTTGATCCAAAAATAGGGAGGACAAAAGTTGGAGAATCTAACTTGTCAATGTAGACATGTGTTCTCGATCCCATGAGAGAATCTAAGCTGTCAATGTGGATATGTGATCTCAATCCGATGCCTCTTATCCTTTTTTTTTTTTTTTCTTTTTTAGACTTCTACAGTGAGAACATATTACTCTTCTCCATTAGTAGAGAAAAAAATTTTAACCGTTAGAATGATATTTAATGGTTCAGATTAAAAGGATGCACCAAATTAAAACTTACTATACATGATATTAACTAATTTTATATTTTAATAATTTACAAAACTTTTCCCAAAAAAAAAAAAAAAAAACCTCCGGAAGCTCTAGCCACCCCTCCCTCCATCACCCTACCCCCGCTAGCAAACCCTTTAATCGAGCCATCATGACGGCTTCTAGAGAGAACTCGGCAAGGCCAAAGTGGTGAAGGCGATGACGTTGTCATACGTTTTTACCCTAAATCTTCAAAAAAATTAAATCTTTTTATTAAAAAAATGAAATTTAAAAAAAATCATAGAATTTATCACTTTGTATATAAACCCAGATTCCAGTGGCAAGGCACATTATGGGTGGGTCATCACAGGTAAGACATAGGGCAGGGCTATTGAGTCACGTCTTGGGGATGGGGGAAATGGTGACTTCACTAGCTAGGGTAGGTTGTTGTCGCAAGGGGGCATTGGGTCATGTGGTGGGGTGGGTCACCATCGTAGGAGGCACTAGGTCACCTGGTGGTTGTTCAACCTTGTAAGGGGAGCTGGGTCATGGGGGGGTAGTTCGCCATTGAGTGGGGGGACGTTGGGTCACATGGTCAATTGGTTCGCCATGATAGGGCTTGCACTCATTGGCAATAATGGATTGGGGATGGGGGATTGTCGATGACTCCAGTCATTGGGTGGCCTAAATTGATTCCGCTCATTGACAACTCCACCATTGTCTTCCTCTTCTCCGGGGTGGATCTCATTGGAGAAGAAGATTTAATAATTTCATTTTTTATTATTAATTTTTGAAATGTTTTGTAAAATAATAATTAGGTATGATGGATTTTTTTATGTATTTTTTCAATCTCAACCATTGAAATGAAATCTAAGGATTAAAATTTTTTTCTATTGATGGGGAAAATTAGCATGAATCCATTGTAGATACCTTATAACAAATTTTAGTAAATAGAACGACTATAGACAACATGAGATAATTTGATTCATTTGGGTATTGTATAATAAAATTTTTACTTACTAGGTTCTATTACTTCTACTACTATTACTATTACGCTTAACATTTATTTATGTATTATTATTATTATTATTATTATTATTATTATGCATGATATAGAGATTGTAGTTTGTAAATCACGTGAGGAGCTTCATCATTACACAACTTTTTTATAGTTGATAAAGCGTTCCATTAGTTTTATAATTGAATGAAATGTAGTAAATGTAATGCTCATTTAGATGTTGAACATTTATATTATATTTAAATACAATATATGTTTAGGTTATTGATGAAAGAGTAATATAGCATGTGATGTAATTGATAAAAATAAATAAGGAAAAGGGAGAAAGAAAAAGAGTATGCGATTTGATTGGTAAAAATAGTAGAAAGTAAAATGATAAATAGTAATTATATTATATTTAAAATTTAAATATTTTGATATTTGAATGCAATGCTTCACCATTGAATAAAAATTGTTTTGCATTTAAATACAATGTAAATATAATTATTTATCCAAACAAAGCATTAATATCGTTATCTTTTTATAATTAGTTTAGTTTAAGTTAAGATTAAACTTCATGTTTGAATAATCTGATGTCAATTTGTTGGGACTTGGATGCTATTTTCTTGCCTTGATGTTGGTTACAAGCTTTTTTTTTTTTTCTTTTGAAGGTTACTAACTTTAACAAGTAAAAATAAAATTTTAATGGTGAAGAAAAGGAAAAAAAATTCATTTGATTATTTTTTTTATAAATTGAATAGTAAATAACAATAAATTTTATAACGTTAACATCTCAATATAATATGAAACTAGCTATATTATAATTCATGATCTCGCATTCTTTCGTTCCTATAGAATCTTTAAAGAAGAGAACATCACTAAAACTTCTTATATATCGTCATTTTCTTGAAATAATTTTATTAAGGGTCTAGAATTAACAGATTTACAAAAAATAATAGCTTAGTTGAAGAACAATAAAAATAATAATAGCTTAATTGTTAGAGCTGAAGTTTAAGTATACAAGTTGGCTGTCCAATTGACCAAATCGTGACGAGGAAGAGGGAGAGATCAATCTAAATTGAAGGTTAGACCAATTAATAGGAAGCTAACAACAATGAGAAAGTTTAATTGATAAAACCAATTATAAGATCTCTCTTTCAGGAAATAAAAAAATAGAGACTAATGTTGCTAAATTGGAAATTTTAGGTATATTTTTATCTTTTTTTTTTTGGTAAATTTAACAAAAATTATAATTAATTTTTAAAAAATCAACGAACTTTAATATCAAAATAGATTGATTACACGAATTCCTCATAGATCATGTACCTTATTCATTTTACCTTTGAACTTACAAAACCATTCATTGTATCCCCTAAATTATATAAAACTACTCATTTTCTCTCTTCCGTCTAATTCTATTTATTAATTTTGATGGAAATACTAACATGACACTCTATTAAAGATTAAATAAATATTTTAATATATAAATCCTTATTATAAATGAATATTAATTTTTAATTAAAGAACAAATTAAAAAATGAATTTTCTCACTCTCCTCTCTTCTCTCTCCATCTTTCTCTCACGTCCTCACTCCCCCTTTCTCTCTCTACTCAATTTTTCCTAGAAGCAACTGGGGAGAAAAATCTATCCCTCACCCTCAATCTTTTTCTCTCTATCTTTCACAATCTCTCTCTTTCTCTCTTAATTTTCTCTTCTCTTCCTCCATTTTTCCGATCACCGGCAAAACTTCGTGGATGGCGACCGCCCATTCGACTATTAAAACCTTTCCATCAACTTCAGCAAGCATTATGGTGCTGCTGAGGTCCAATTAGGCACTACTCTTTAACCTCTTAATATCACTGTATATTGAGTTTTTAATATGTTTTGGGTTTTTTTTTTAATTTGTGTTAGACTTTCAAAATTTGATATTTGCTCGAAAATTTGTCTATTGTCTAGCCTACATATTAATTGAATAACATATATTTAAGGTTATATTAATAATCATGGAATTTTATATTATTTATTAAGTATCAAACATACATGCATATAAAAATATGATGAAATAAAAAACAAATTGCAACAAAAATATAACATCATATGCTTTATGGACATCAATCCTAACAATGTAAGATAATACCATTTTCACACTATTTTGTAACAAATATAGTATTATAAAGACTAATTAATGGAGATGGTCCAATTCTTTTATGGGGGCAAAGAATGGAGATAGAGCAATAGGAAAGGTGATCCAGGTTTAATAATTTCAATTTTTTTATCTTCAAGAAATATAGATTGTATTATTTTATCTCTTAAAACTTAAACTGTTATATTATTAGCATCTAAACGTATCAAATATTTCATAATCATTTGCTCTTTGACAAAAAGCAATTATAAAGTGATGAAATGAAGTGTTAACAAAGAGTAATTTGATCAAATTTACGTTGAGTGGTTAATTATGTGAGTTAAATTATGACTATATCCATATAATTTAACTGATTCAACATATAAAAAACAAGTTTGAATCAATTAAGTACATAGATATAGCTCAGTTCACCCATCCAATTGACTGCCTATATAAAAAGTATCCTATTGGGTAATTTTCTCCTTAAATTTTGGTCAGCATGCAAATATGGAATACTTTCTCGATAATTCTCGTTATTTTGACATCATGTGGATAAGAGCTGGTGTTTCTTAGCTATTAATATTTCAAAATAGCACATACATGATGCATCTTTATATGCAAAAGCGACCTTCTTCAGCATTTTTTAATTAAGATCCAATTAGCTAAGCTAAAACACCCGAAAGGAAAGAAACACCACACCACCCAAAACAACAATTGAAAAAACAATTTTCAACCAAAAAAAAAACTAAAAAATTATTTCAGCAGCTAAACTCATCCAATTTCAGTTGCACGAAAACAAATTCGATTCTATTATCAACGTTTGACTTTCTGACATTTTTTGTGTTGTGGAAGTTTCCATTACACACCTGCAATGACACACTAGCCCGTGACCCGAGAAATACTGTGGAATTACATTTTTGCCCAGTCAAAACCGTAGTCGTTTCAAACGAAGCAGATTATTGCTGTTCAGAGAAAACCATATACGGTGGGGGCAAAATGGATTGAACCTTTCTATTTTATTCTTGATCAATCACCCAATATATTATATGAGGCGTGGAAAATCATTTTCATCTAAATTTAGCTGCCTTACTTTATAATAATGTTTCCTACGAATATGCCGTTAATGATTCCTATATTGTATGAAGTCCGTACCTATAAAAACCCTCCCGCTTCTCCAATCCGAAACCGAAGAACCTAGTTACATAATTCTTCTCCGACTCTCTTTGGCTTCTATTCCAAACTTTGCGCACACCGACCCGCCATACATCATATTCTCAGCTCTCCTCTACCATCAGAAAATGGGTGGCTTTGATCTCCGATTTGTCGTCCCCATCCTCATAAACCTCCTCAAGTCCCTATCAGAAGCTCTTCCCTGGGACTGGGATGCTTTCAACCTGTTGAAATATTCGAACCAAACCTCTAGGACCAAGGTCTCTTTGCACCTTTTCCTGCTTCTCTTCTTCTCCTTCACTTCCATAACTTTGGTCCCCATTCGTCCTTCACCTAACACAGCCCTCATTCGCTTCCGATTCGGCAACTTCTCTCCTCACATTACCGTTTCGCTTGCGTGTTCGCTTCTGTTTCCGCAGGCTCTCTTCTGGTTTACGTATCCTGTTACACTGATGTTAAACCACTTCCAAGGTCGGTTTAACTTCAAGTTTGCTGCTTTACCCGCTTGGAATCTACACATAAGCTCCACTCTTTCTCGTCATATAGAGTCAGAAGTGCCTGTGCCCCAAGTCAGCATAACCGTTTCCCCAGAAGACGGCGACTCCCTTGCGGAAGGCTAATCATGAGACAGTTGATTTCACCTGCCACTCCGTCCACTGTTTTATGCTCTTCTTTCTTCTTGTTTTCAGTATACTCTGTTTTTGGTTGCACGTACAGTTAGATTTCTATGTTTTTGTTGGTGGAAAAAGGATCTTTGTACTAAACTATAATTAATACTGTTGTTCGTTTAAAGTCGCAGATAAGACAATTGATGTTGTTCATCCGACTTGCTGTGTGGACGAGTCATAAGTTTATGTTGGTGTTTTCTTTTTCCGGACGTTCTTTTTCCCTTTGGGTATATGTTTCTGTAGATCAATCCAAAAATAGAGAGGGAAAAAGTCGGAATCAAGTAGATATTTCCTTGATTGTCCCATTCACTTACCTATCCATGTTCTTTTATGTGCTATAATTTCTTGTAATATGTTACCCCGGCAAATTTTTTTTAAAAACGCTGATTTGTAGGATGTCCCTAAAAAAGCACATCACTATGTATTGCCAGGTTATAATTTTTTTTTTTTTGACAATTTTCTTTTTTTTTTCATTTAAATTTTAGGTATTATCACAAAATATCTCAAATTCAATTTGTAACATTTTTTCCCTTCAAACTTTGAAACAATTACAGATTTTCTTCCCAGTTGAATTTTTAAAAGAAAAATGGACATGAAACTTGTTAATAGCATAACTTGGGGGTGTTAAATATGAAATTATTAAGTTATGCTTACAATTAGGTCAAAAGAATAAATATTTATATGGATAGTCATTTTTTCTCATACCGCTAACTATCTTATGCTTAACTTCATAATTTTACATTTAATAAAAAATAACGAATGCCATATGTGCAATTAATGAGTGTCACTTCATAATTTCATATTTAATATTACTACCAAATATGTTTTTAGTAAAATAATAATAATAATAACTGAAAAAGGAAACCTGAAGATGTTTGATTGAGGGAGAAGTAATATTACAAATTAAAGTTTATGAAGTATTTTATAGTTTTTCCTTCTGAGCATTTGGAGTAAGAATGGGAAATCGGGACTAAATTTAAGTGAACATTAAAAGAATTTGTTTTCAAGAAGTTATATATGATTCCAACTAATCGAAGATAAACAATAGCTTAGTTGCTAAAGCTGACTGTAGTCCCGCAACCGTGACTTTGAGAAGTTTAATTGATGAAATTAAGTATAAGATCTCTCTCTTAAAAAAAAAAAAAGAAAAGGAAGAAGAATAAATAAATAGGGACTAATGATGCCACAGGTTTGGAAAGAGAAAATATTAATTCATACTTTTTCTGATTTTTTTAGGAGAATTAATTAAAAATAACGAATAAAGTAAATAATAGAGGTGAAAAATATTAATGATGGAATTGCATATGTCCCCGGTGGAAAATCTATTGCATCGGGAAGAAGATTTCCAATTAATGGAATTTAAAACTAGGAAGAGCATATGGAAGTTTTACAAATATAACTGCCGGCATTATTATAGCTTATAAGGCGATATGATAACTTTGCGCTTCGTATTTTTTATTTTATTTTATTTTTTGCTTTTAAGTTTGTGCTTTATAATGTTCAAAAAAGAAAATAGAAAATAGAAAATAGAAATCAATGGAGTTTACCCGAACCGAAACAAATAAATTTGAGACACGGTTATGACGTTAGTGATCAATTTGATAAACAAAAGTTCAAGGGTGTCCCTAGGGTCAACGTACGCCGACTATTTTGAATGGAACAAAGGGAAGCACAAAAACGCAGGGGGCACCGCATACGTGACTGTTAGTCTAAAGTTACATGGTTGTTAAAGTTACCTGGCTAACAGCCATCCTCGACTCATCAAAAATCACCAATAACTGTTTGTTCGTTATGTTGTGATTTGTGACGGTACAGTTACAAAAAATATATGTATAAAAAATCAGGTAGGACTTTTTTATTTACATTTTGTATGTACATTCATGAATTAAACTTAGACCCATTCGAGTATCGGTACATAATGATCAATGCTTGAATAGTCCCGTTTAAATAGTTTAGTATTGTACTTTACGTATATGTCATTATATTTCACTCACACATTTGGTAGAGGTTTTGATACATCTTTTTTTATTCTTAGGGTGTGCGTATAATAGCACACTTGAAAGAACTAAAGGGAGATGCTACTGAAATTTATACAGAAAAGGAACATTATGGGATGAGTGATAAAATACGTAAATTACAATACTAAATAGGATAGGACCTTACCTTATAGGTTTGGAGTAAAGATGTGTAGAATACATATACATACATGCATTATATGATTGGTTTTAATAATTGTATATGTTATTGCCAATAGTTGAAATGTCGATAAGTAAGAGTTAAATATATATGAAGAATTGATTATGTGATAAGTTTTGGGATTGGTTCTCTGCTTTCATCGAGGTCGCAAAGAACTATACAAATTTTGTTAGACATAAATATTACACTTTTCACATGTTAATCATCTAATTTTAATTTGTTAATAAATTGATATGTCTGGTCTAGTCGCTACATCAGCTGGCTTTTCAAGAGGAGCACAGCCTTTACCTGGCCCTTCTAGATTGCCATCACACTGCGGGTTGAGTATACTATAATTACATAATTACAATTTTGTTAAATTTATTAAATCATTATTATATAATCAATAAACATAATAGTAAATTACATTTGATTTGTGTTTACAGCTGTGAGACGTGAAAGTTGAGGGAAGGCTAGGGGTCATGAGATCATAACAAAAGTGGTGAGAGATAGAAAGGTCACCCTTAAATTTGATTATGATGAAAGTACTTAGAAGGCACTTGACGAGTATGATCTTTGGTTTGATAGTGCAGTCAGTATTTACGCAAGAGATATATGTGACCTATACCATAATGCCTGAATAGGTGTAGACCACCGTTACAAGAAAAAGATTCAGGAGCACATGCTAGTATCATTCAACTTCATTGTTATTAAATTTTTTCTAAAGTTAGGGGGCGTTTGGGGAGGAGTTTTGGAGATGTATCTTTGGAGATGTTAATTTTGGAAACCAAATATAATTTTAAATATTGTATTTGGGGGAGATGTTTTTGGAAAAAAGTTGTTTTAGCAATTAGTGTATAGAATTTTAAATATGTAGTAAATTATGAATGTCTGGGAATGCATACATGCACGGAGGTTTGGAAAATGGGGGAGGCAAACACATTTTAGCTTGGAGACACCAAAATCTAGGTTGCAAAACCTTCCCCTAAACGTCGGCTTATACATGTTAAAACCTTTTAACAAGTTTCCTGTATTGCAGTATTTGTTTGATCTTAATTACATCTATAAGAATGGTATCCTTTGTTTTGTAATTGATAGGGATACTTTCAAATGTTACAAGAATTGGAAGAGTGACCTTCACAGCCACTTCAAACAACTTGGTACGACAATAAATGAAAAGGTGGTTAGAGCCACCCCCTACTAACCCCTAGAATCATAATCACTGGGGTCCTTGCTGCAATAGGTTCATATTCGACAAGTTTCAGGTAATTATAAATATACTAAATTGGTGGTTGATTATATATAATCAGTTCAATTTTACTAATGCTGACAGAAAAAGTCAAAGATAAACAAAAGTAATTGCAGCAACTAGAAGTGGTCTACCTTACATTGTCATATATCGATTATCCAGCATCATCAAAAGAAGGTTAGTAAGATTTTTTTTAATTTTCTATTCAATGCAAAACTTTTCTTTAATAATCAAATAATACTATACTAACATATTTAAATTATTAGATAGGCCAACATGGGGACCCAACAATCAATGCCTGCCATAAACAATTGGGGTAACATACATCGTTATCAGGATACTTAGGTTAACTTCTAAGCCGAACAAACTTTTGTAAGTATTTTTTTAATATTATCTTTTCTTATTCAAATTAGTTTATCTAGTTATAACATGTGTTTACTTTTTAATGTGCAGCATACAATGGAAGGGAAGAGAACACATAACCAAACCGAATCTCCAGGATCAAAAACTAATTTGTGACGTGTTTTTTTGGCTTGACCTTGAAGCTCCTTAGTCTTCTCGGGATGACTACTACTGATTAGTTGGTTTGAATTGGAATCTCTGGGCACAAAATCAATTTGATGTTTGAACCCTCGGATAAATGGTAATCCACATAGTGCTTCCTCGCAAAGAACATCCTCGTATCCTTTTGTACAGCATGAGGAGGGAATCATAGAGCATGTATTGGTTACACGCAAAGGTCATAAGATTGGCATAAGCCCAACACTCCGGCGCAGGATTGTCTCTGGTGCTTCTTCATCTTTTGGTTCGTAGTTAGACGGTAGATCTTCAGCTCGTGTTGACCCACATATAAAATAATACTTGTGAAGACAATATGAGTAAAACTTTTAGTTGTATGAGAGCTAGAAGATAATGCAAGAGTTGATGGCTTAAATGCATCTCAGGAGGAGTTTGGGAGAGGTTTTGGAGATTTTTTTTTTGTTGGAAAAAAGTTGTTTTGGAAAAATGTGTTTAGGGTAAAAAAACTATTTGAAGTGAAAAAATAAAAAAAATTTAAATTTTTTTTAGAAAAAAATAGTAATATGGATATTATTTTGTTCTTCTCGAAATTCTATCTAATTTTAAAAAAATAATCTCATTTGGACTTATATATACAAAGTTGTGGATTTTTAAAATTTGTAGTTTACTGTAACATTTTAGATATATGAATAGTGAAAAGTAATAGAGTGTTGGAAAAAAATTAGTTTTGGAGATGCCAAAACCTTGCCCTAAACAGGGGCTCAATATCCATTTCCTGCTTATTACTTGGCCCGACCCATATATCTCTCCAATTCCTCTGCCTCCTTTAGATGTTGCAAACAACAATGGTGATGACGATGACGTTGGTGATGCTACTGTCAATTTAAGGGAATAAATTACTAGTTATCATTATTAATAAAATATATAACAATAAAATCTATGAATAAAAATAATAAATTATAAATTATTAAAAATTTTATTTAAAAAAATATTTTTTGTGAGGACATATGTCATCGCAAATAATAATAATAATCATATTTATTAGCAATGACCTTTTAAAAATATCGTTGTAAATATTTGGTACCACGTCAGCAAGATCACATATATTTGCAACCATAATTTTTTGAATTTTTAGTTGTGAAAAATGAATATCATGTAAACACCGACCAATCTCCTAACGACGTAATTGCAATGACTTTTTAAGGACGATCATCATTGCTATTTTAATTGTGACAACGTGTTGTTATCGAAAAAAATTCATTTGCCGGTTATTAGTGTCGACTCGTTGCAAAAAAAGATATTTGCGACAACTTTCCATTTTTTGCAACGACTTTTTGTTCTTGCAAAAAAACCATATTTGATGTAGTGTTATCATATTATACTGACGAAACTGATCTTAGTTTGGAGTTTAATCTCGTGTATCATGAAGTCATTTGTATCAGTGTTTGTACTATTTCTTTATTTTTAAATTCAATCCTCTTTAAAAAAAAATGACATGTTCGATTAATTTGATGTCAATTTGTTAGGGATTAAGATGCTATCTTCGTTAATATCTCAATATAATTTACAACTGGCTATATTATAATTCATGATCTCGCATTCCTTCGTTCCTAGAATCTTTAAAGAAGAATACATTACTAATATTAAAACCCTTCAGATTTCGTCAATTTTTTAATAAAATAATTCTAATAAATATCTAGAATTAACAGATTAACTAAAAAGTGTCTACAATCAACAATACAACACTTGTAATTTCTTAATTATATCCAGATAATTTCTGCTCAGTTTGAAATCTAGTATTTATTTATTTATTTTAGGGGAAAGCACATGAATGATATAAATTTAAAAATTATTGTATCAAACACAAAAAATCAACACTAAATTAATATGATAGAAATTAACATAAAATTTGGGTTATGTCAGTTAAGAGTGGAGAATTTGTATCATATTGATTTATAAAATAAAATAGGTTATTTGGGTAACAACAAGTAGCAGCAAAATGTTAAAAAAAAAAAAGAATAAAACAAAACAAGAACTATATATATCACATAAATAAATTATTTCTTTCGAATATGTTCGAGGATCATTTTAATGCAATTTAAAAGTTAAGCAGAAAAAAAAAAAAAAAAAAAGAAGGGAGATTTTAATTGTAGTATACCCTTGTAAGCATTTGGAGTAAGAATGGGAAATCATATCTAAATTTAAGTGAACATTGAAAGAATTTTTTTTTTTTCTTTCAAGAAGTTATACATGATTCCAACTAGTCCAGGATAAACAAGAGCTTAGTTGTTAAAGCTGACTGTAGTCTTGCAACTGTGACTTTGAGAAGTTTAATTGGTGAAACCAAATATAAGATCTCTCTCTTTCAAAAAAATAAATAAATAAGTAAATAAAAGAGACTAATGATACCATAGTTTTGGAAAGAGTAAAGTATTAATTCATGTTTTTTTCGGATTTTTTTTAGGAGAATCAATTATATTAAATATAAGAAATAAGAGAAATAATAGAGGTAAAAAGTATCCATGTAATTGCACATATCCACGGTGGAAAATCTACTGCATCAAGAAAAATATATATTGCTTGGAAGTGTGTGCTTATAATGTTAAAAAATTGAAAAAAGAAAATAGAAATAAATGGAATTTGTCCACACCGAAACAAACAAATTAGACACACAGTGTGAACGTATGCGATCAATTTGATAGTTCATGGCTGTCCGAAGGGCAATGTGCGAGTGTTTTTGACTGAAATAAAGAGTGCCGATAACCGATATACTTACATGGTTGTTTAGTTACCTGGCTGACAGCCATCCATGACTCATGACAAATCACCAATAAGGATAGGAGACGGGGAAAAAAGTCAAATACAAGGGAAACCTATACGTGAGTTTAGCATAAGCTTGCTATTCCGCTAATTGGTGCCGATACACTTACATGGTTTTAAAGTTAACTGGCTGACAGCCATCATTGACTGATCACAAATCACCAATAAGGATAGGAGACGGAGAAAAAAGTCAAGGATAAAGGAAACCCATACGTGATTTTAGCATGATCTGTGGAACTGGTGTGGTGCATGTTTATATATAGGAATGACTAAGAAATGCATTCCAATTCAGACCAGAGTATACACAGGAGTCGGTGAAACATGAGGTGTTTCGACGTGAGGTACGCCGCCGTGGTGGTGATAAACTTTCTCAAACCAACGCCGTGGGAGTGGGACCCCTTCCATACTTGGAGTGATCGGCAGTACCCAACTAGCTGGACCAAGTCCAATTACCTCCTCGTTTATTCACTGCTTTTGATTCTCTTCTCTTTCACTTCCATGGAGCTCTACCTCTGTACCAGCTCAGCCCTTATAATACGGCTTCAGTTGGTCAGTTTCTCGAGCCACATCGCTCTTTCACTGGTGGGCTCGGTTGTTCTTCCGCGAACTCTTTTCTGGTACGCTTATCTTGCTCTCATATTAATCTTGATCTTCAGTTCATCTCCTGTGCTTATCCGGCTCAAAACGCGCCTTCTGGTTTGGATCCGAGAGAAGCTCTCCAAGTTGGATCAGCCAGCGAACGGAGAGCCACAGCTTGCGGTGGAGGCAGTGCTTGATATTTCCCATGAAGATGGAGAGGAAACATTACAATTTCCAGAAGTTACTGATGATATTAATCCCGTCGGGCTTTGAGTATACTTATTAGTATACTTATTAATTTACGTACTAGTGTCATGTAAATGCAACCATACATGTTTCTGTACTAGGAGAGTCGTTGTACAGCTTTCAGGTTTGAAAGCTAGTAATGTTTTTAATTCTCTTTAATAATAAGCTGGAGTGATATACCCCATATTATTAGTCAAAAATTCATCTCTATGTAAGGGGCATTCATGGTGTTTGAATTAAACCGAATTGAAATGTGCATTTGATAATATGTTTGAGCTTCTAGAATTAAAAAGTAAAAAAGCTTGAAGTATATTTCAAAAAATAATCAATAAAGAACTCAAAATTCTATATAATTTAAAAAAAATCTCTTTTGAATTTGTATAGGTAAAGTTATGAATTTTTAAATATGAATTATAAAATTATAATAATAAATATAAATAGTAAATCTGAGATTTACTTTTCAAAAAAAGACAAATATATATTGAATTTTTTGGTTTGGATTCCAAAGCTAATAGAAAAAAAAAAAACAGTAATCTAAAAACTCTTGAAATCAATGGCTTAAACAAACAATTAAGGATAATTTTAATCTTAACTTGTTAACACCAATCTATACAATGTATATGACATTTCTTTAATTGATAAGTTTTTAAACTAATGTCACGTTAATTGATTGGATTTATTGATAAAAAAGTTTAGGCTACTCAAATTGGACATTATATATTTATTCATTTCATACAAAAATTAATTTGACACATTTTCTATATTTTTATGTTAAAAAAAACTTGAACAAATGTTTAGAAAAGTGTTTTAGAATGGGCAAAGTTATTGATATCAACAATATTTACTTCCATTTATTTAATCGACAGATGAATTTTGTTAATCTTGAAGTTGAGGAACTAAATTTGGTATATCTCTAAATAAAATTCTATTCTTAGAAAGAGATAAATGTTTAGGGACCTTTATGAGTTCAATTTAACAGTTTGTATCTAACAGAGGGACCATCTAGAAAACACTTTTAAAATTTAAAAACAATTTATTACAAAATAATTGACTACATGATTAATTCTGGATAAACAAAAGAATTTAGGTACTATTTATGAACTGATAAGGTCAAACATCACCCTTAAATACTCTTTTACAAGTGTTACCTGCTTTACACTAGATTTAGTGAGAAAGAAAGAAAATGGGATATAGAGAAAATTTATAAAAGAAAAAAAGTTGAAAATTTAGAATGATTTTAAGTTGGAAAGGAATAAAAAAAAAGATATTTTTTTTATCTAATTTGCTTTCACCAACTTCCTTCCTTCCTTTCTTTTTTTTTTTTTTTTTGAGAATATAGAATCTATTATTATAAACAAGAAATGTCTGATATAATAATAGTCTTTATAGATGGAAGTGAATTCTAAAACCAAACAAGCTCATTATCCATATTAAATGTATAAGATGTCAAGAAATGGACAAGCTGTATTAGATTCCCGATACACATGACATAATTTAATTTATGAAAAAAAGATAATAAACTAGATATATCTGATAATAAAAGTCTAAATTCATTACAACAAGAATAATAGTTCTTTAAAGTTTGGAGTATTGTCAATATATCTGACTTCATGAAATAGAGATTTTAACCAAGATATATTGTTTGTTATTTGAAATATTCCTTTAAACCTAAATCCACCATCTTACACTAAACTACAATATCAATATACAAGGATTTGTTACTTTTAAAATCTTGGTAAAAAGAAATTATAGATAATATTCAGATTTAAACTTCTTCCCTTTTCTGAAAATTCTCAGAAAAGCTCATCATTAGGATAAACCATTGTCACTTTAGTAAGGAATGTTAGGAGGGTTGTCAAGGATTGTCATCTCAAACCTGCTATGGCAACCACTGTAGCAAAAATAAATTAGGTACTAAACTTTTAAAACTCTTATAAGTAAGAGATTTACACTAAAATAAAATAACTTTTAAAACTATTATAAAGTGAGACTTTTGAAACTCTCGTGAAGAGAGATTGTTAAAACTCTAATCATTATGAACTTCTATTAGATAAAATTTAAACATTCGTAAAGAGAAATTGTGCAAAATATAAAATTAAAAAGATGTATATATACAATTATTGAAACTTTCATAAAATAAGACTTTGAAAACTCTCATAAAAAGTAAAAATAGCTGTAATAAACACTCATAAAAAGAGACACAAACAAAATGAAAACTTGGAAACTCTCGTAAAAGATGTATAAATTTTTTTTAAAAACTCCTGTAAAGAGAATAATATATAAATTGTGTATAATTATGCTAAAAAAAATGTGTTATCAAAATCACTCAAAATCTCATTTGAAATAAAAATACTTATAATTAATTATTAATTTATACAAATATAATTTTCCTCATACTTTTCCTTGTATCATATGTAAGTATGATATTGTTATAATTAAACACAAAAATATCGTAAATATTAAATAATATGTATAGTTAAAAAATCACTCTCAAGTTAAAATAAAACACTTTTACAAGTTTTAAAGCATGATAATGATGAGAAAAAGTAGAAATATTATTAAAAATAATTTTCTGCTTTAGATTATAAAGTAAGATAATGTTATTTATACACTCGTTTGTTATAAATATAGCATTAACATAGATAAAAACATGGAGATGGTCTAAATCTTCTATGGGGGCAAATAGTGGAGACAAAGCAATAAGAAAGGTGATTCATCCAGGTTTAATAATTATAAATTTTTAATCTTCAAGAAATATTGATTGTCTTGTTTCGTCTCTTAAAACTTAGTTAATTATCACGCTATTGGCATCCGAACATATCAAATATTTCACTATTGGTCCCTTTATCATAAAAACGATAATAAATTGATAAAATGAAGTACTAGTGGATAATGATATGATAAAATAAATGTTACATGGTTGATTATGCAAGTTAAATGAACTAGATTCATGTTATTAACTAAATCAACATGTAACTTTAATTTGGATCAATCGAGTAATGTTTCAGTACATCCGCCCGGTTGATTACCTATAAAAAGAAGTGTCCTGTTGGATAATTTTCTCCTTAAATTTTGGTCAGCATGCAAATATGGAATATTTTCTCGACAATTCACGTTATTCGACATTATATGGAGAACAGCTAGTGTTTTTTAGCTAGTAATATTTCAAAATAGCATATACATGTATGTGCAAACAACGACCTTCTTCAGCATTTTTAGTTAGGATTATTTTTTTTAGGAATTTTTAAAAAATAACATATCTTTGAAATATTATAATACCAATAATGATTTTTATGATTTTTACCCTCTTAGAATATGAAATAAAAAGTGATTTTACATAGAAATTAAAAAAAATTCGCAACATGTGCACTAAAACATCTATTGATTTCCCCTTTTAATTAAGATCCAATCAGCTAAGCTAGAACACCAGAAAGAAAAACTACTTCACGGACAATTTTACACAACCACTCAAAACAATAATTAAAAAAAAATTTCAACCAAAAGAAAAAAAACCAAAAAACCAATTTATTAAGCCAAACTCATCCAAATTCACTTAGAAGAAAACCAATTCTGTAAAAGTCCCTCCCGCTATTCCATCCGAAACCAAAAACACCCGAATCATAATTCTTCTCCGACTCTCTTAAGCTACTCTTCCTCGCATTGCGCGTACTGACCCGTCATACACCATAATCTCAGCTCCCCTCTACCATCAGAAAATGGGTGGCTTTGATCTCTGATTCGTCATCCTGATTACTAGCGGAGCCAAGTGAAGTTCGATGGGAGCAAGCGCCCCCACTCATATTTCATAAAATCGATTTATTTTTGAAAATTTTAGTTGAACCACTATTGTTTTCAACTATGTTATTTTTTTGAGTTTTTTGAAAATGAAAAAAAGTTGTTTTCACTTTTTGTTTTCTTTTTCACTTTATGTTTTTTCAGAATATACACTAAAAAATTATAACCAAACACAATTTCAGAAATGATCTCAACACAGTATTCAAAACAATCTCATTTTCAATTTTTTTGAAAACAGAAAACATTTCAAAACTAATACCAAACACCACCATCGTTTTCAACTACGTTATTTTTGTGGGATTTTTGAAAACAAAAAAAAGTTGTTTTCACTTTTTGTTTTCTTTTTCACTTTATGTTTTTTCAGAATATACACTAAAAAATTATAACCAAACACAATTTCAGAAATGATCTCAACACAGTATTCAAAACATTCTTATTTTCAATTTTTTTAAAAACATAAAATATTTCAAAACTAATACCAAATGCCACCTATGTTTTAAGAAAAATTCAACTGCATTCCTGTTCAAATTTTGATATGTCAATTTTTACCATTAATATTTTAGTAGAATTTAGTTATATACCTATTTTAAGTGAAAATTGTCATTATGTTCACGTTCAACAAGTAAAATATATAATTATGTTAGTAAGAGAAAAATAATCTCAATGTTTTGAATCCTAATGGAATGACTAAGGTCTCATTCCACGTTTTCCTACTTCTCTTCTTCTCTTCGACTTCCATAACTTTCATCCTCCTCACCCATCCTCGGCCCAACACAGCCCTCATTCACTTTCGGTAGGGCAACTTCTCTCCTAACATCGTTGTTTAATTCGCTTGCTTGTTCACTTGTATTTCCGTAGCCTCTCTTTTGGTTTATGTATCCTATTATGTCGATATTAAACCACTTTCAGGGTTGGTTTAACATGAAGTTTGTTGTGGATTATTTGTAAGTACATGAATCGAACAAGTAATAAAGTGATGAGAATATTATTATTAAATACCAAAATTAGTTAATTTTAATTTTATTTGAGCGAAAAAAAAATATTATGAGTAAAAAAAAAGAAAAATTACAAAAATAAATGAATATAAGCTGATAACAAACAATCAAACACATAGATGCTAGGAATTATAAGTTCATCGTAATTAATAATATTTAATTTTATTTAAGTATATAGTTATGATTTTATATTCATATTTATTGATGGTCAACTACCCTTTTTGGTTTATGTACTCTTTATCAAGTTATACATAAATATTATATTTTTATGATTAAATTGATATAAAGGATTAGTAAATTAAAATTTACGATAAACAGTGCCATATGAATAATATCGTATATATAAACGGTAATGTATATATGAATAGTATCATATATATGAATAGTAAAAATATGAATCCGAATTCTATTATAAAAATTGTTCATTGAAAAGTCTATAATAGTTAATAATATGATCATACAAAAATATATAGATATATCTCTATTTGATCCTAGATTTAATTGTATTTATTCTAAAACTATGTCACAAAAATCATCTTTCAATTTCATTTTGTTCCTCAAATTATTCAAAAGTTAGCTAGAATTTTGAAAGCATTAAGTTTGAAAATAAATACTTCAATATATATGACAATTATAATAACATGTTTAAATTAATTAAACTATCATAATTAGACTACATTATAAATTTTAGCAAAAATTTATTTAATTCATAATAAAAAAATAAAATAATATAACAAAATAAATTAAACATAATGAAAAAATAAAAGAAAGAAGTTTAGAATGGTTACTAATATTTGAGCCGGTAAAATCTCAAAAAACTCCTTCATTTAAATTTAACTAAACAAAAGAAAAGAATTTTTTTTTTTTAGGCTTTATAGGAAGCTTTATTTTTTACACTTAGAGCTCTCCCTATGCCTCTTATGCCACATACAGCGTCATTATTGGACTAAAAAAATGAGCTCATGTGATTTTAAGTGTACTGGATCTATATCTTGAAATATAATAATATGCATAGGACCCTAGTATCTTTTTATTGATCCAATATTAGAAATTACTGTAACTTCTTCATACAAATTCTGATTAGAGTGATTCTTTTTCTAAAATACTCGTATCAATAAAAGGATCAAAAATAGACCAATCAAGCCATAGTTTCTTTATGTAAATGGTGACACCTGGTGGGAACTATTTCCAATATATGAATTTTTTTTATCACAATTTGATATTGCACCAAAAGATATTTTTAAAATAAAATGCTATCAGTAAACCCATTGAAAATATTTAATTTTAAACTTATTTAATATATTATTACTAAAAGAAAAAAAATAAGATAAAATAAAGTAAAATTAACTAAAAATCTCATGAAATTTATAAAAAAAATCTAAGTTAAAATAACCAAAACAAAAAAAAAAATCAAAGCAAATAAAAAATAAATAAAATTTTTTAAAATAAGTCAATTTCTATATATAAAAAAATAAAAAAATAATTTTATTTTATAGAACTATCAAATTTTAAGCTCCACTCGCTTGGAATCTCCACGTAAGCTCCACTCTTACGCATCATGGTGAAGCAAACGCACATAATAAGGAGTCAGAAGTGCCTGTGCCCCAAGTCAGAATATCGATTTCCCCAGAAGACGGCGACTCCGTTGCGGTCGATTTCACCTGCCACTCCTTCCTTTGCTTTGTCCTCTTCTTTCTTACTATTTTCGGCACAGTCTGTTTTTGGGTTGTAACTACAGTTAGATCTTCATGTTTTTGCTGGTGGAAACTGATTGTTTGTATTGTACTATAAATAATGTGTTCGTTTAAATAATTATGCCAATTGTGATAGTCGCAGATAAGACATTTGAAGTAACTCCTCTGACTTGTTATATGGACATGTCGTAAATATATGTCGGTGTTTCTCTTTGTGGGATTTTCCTTTGTTGTGATAAAACTTGATAAGAGTTGTAGCTTTTTCTTTTTTAGGTAATGGATTGACTTGTAATTATATTCGGTAAAGGTGGACACTTCTTTACTTTTTTTTTTTAATAATGATTTTTTTTTTATTCTTCTTTATGCTCCGACTGCGTGAATAAAAGTTGTAATTTTTTAAACTTAAATAGAAGAGATAGAAACCTTATATTATGGAGAGAAAAAGAGAAAGGTTACAGTTTAAATAATAGTTTTTATGGTACGATAACAAATATATGGAAGTGGCCAAATTTTTTTAGGTGATCAATTCCATATTTTAATCAAAATAATCATCTACAAATTTTCAGTCTCCCAATGCTCAATTTGAACCACTTTTTAAATTGTCAAAATCTCCCATTTGAATGGTCGAGTCATATGACCTCCAAATGATTGAAACAAATCGGCTAATTGCCTCAATTGGTTAATTATTAAGTTTTAACGAGAATTATCCGAATATATATTTTATTTGAATATACAATTTAAATTTATATTTGATTACAAATATTTAATTTAAATAAATATTTAGAAACAATATATGATCCAATCATGCATTAAGCTATTATTTTATTTGCCTTTTGGGAACTTCAGCTTCCTCGCTGTTTTCTTTTTGAATTTTTGTCCTTTTGTTGTTTTTTCCTACCTTCACATTTCTTGTTATGCGTCTTGGTCTCCACGTACGCTCCACTCTTACGCATCAGGAAGAAACAAACATTCATAATATAGAGTCAGACGTGCCTGTTCCCCAAGTCAGCATAGCCGTTTCCCCAGAAGACGGTGACTCCGTTGCGGCAGGCTAATCATGAGACCCATCGCTTTCACCTGCCACTCCTTCCTCTGTTTTCTACTCGTCTTTCTTATGTCTTCAGTATACTCTGTTTTTTGGTTGCACGTACAGTTGGATCTCCATGTTTTTGTTGGTGGAAATCGGATCTTTCTACTATACTATATTTAATACTGTGTTAGTTATACCACGTTGTAATAGTCGCAGATAAGACGCTATGTAATTCATCCGGCTTGCTGTGTGGACAATTCATAAGTTTGTGTTGGTGTTTTGTTTTTGGGTACGTTCTTCTTCCTTTTGGGTGTACGTTTCTATGGATCAATCCAAAAGTAGAGAGGGAAAAAGTCCGAATCTAGTAAATGTTTCCTTGATTACCCAACACACAAACCTGTTCATTTTCCATTTTTGTGCTAAACTTTCTTGTAAAATATTACCCCGAAATTTTTTTTACAAAAGGTTGATTTGTAGGATGTCCCCAAAAAGCACATCACTATGTATTGTCCACGTTATAATTGCTTATTTTTTTTAAGGATAAATTTCACTTTTTTCACAAGAACTTTAATTATTATCATAAAAAGCTTTTAAACTTTAATTTGTAATATTATTTCTCTCCGAACTTTGAAACACTTACAGATTTCCCCCTCGTTTGAATTTTTGTAGAAGAATATGTGTGACACTTGTTGACAATATAAGTTGGGGGTGCTAAGTATGGAAATATACAATTAGCCTTATAATTAGGTCAAAAAAGTAAATATTAACATGGATTGTCATCTTTTCCCTTATCACTATCTTATATTTAATTTTGTAATTTTACGTTTAATAAAAGTAACGAATGCCACATCTATTACCAATGAGTGTCATTTCATAATTTCATAGTTAATACTGTTACCAAGTGTGTTCGTAATTAAGGTTTTGTTTAGAATTTCATTTGAATACCAAATTGTACTTTTACAGTTGGATTTTTATCTTTTTCTAAAAAATTAACAAAAATTAAGACAAATTTCATTTTTGTTCCCTGAACTTTAGTGCTCTTGTAACTTTGTCTCATAAACTTTGAAAATTGATAAAAATGCTCCTTATATAATAAAGAACTAGGAAAAATGCTTCCTAAGCTATGAAATGTTATTATCTTTATTCCTTGCATTAGTTAAATAGATTAAATATTTCTCTGAACTTTAACATTCTTATAAATTTGCCCTCCAAACTTTGAAAACTAGTGATCATACCCCTTAAACCTTAAAATGATAGCAAGAATATCCTTTACACTTTAAACCATTGACAAAAAACACACATTCTTTCATTTTTTTTTTGGCCGTATAAAATTTAGAAAAACTTTATTTTCGCCTTTAAACTTTTGTACATATAGAATTTAACTCTCGAATTCTAAAAATAATTATGCTTTCATATGATTTGTTTTAAGAATTGAAGTTATTACAAGAAAAAGAAAATAAAATAAAGAAACTTGTACATTTAGATCCATTGATAGATATTTAAGGTTATTTTTGTAATTATAAAGATTTTAATTTAAATTAACTTTTTATCATACTAGTGTCATATAAGTTTTAAGTCATACACTTCACTTGCATCACCCCATGTTTCATGGAAATTAACTCCTCAGTCCTGTTTCTAAGCCAGGATGGCTTTTCTCACTTCATCATCTTATTCCCAGAAATGGACAATGCTTTTGGTGTGAATTTAAGCATTGGAAAGCGACAAAGAAAAAGAAGAGCGAGAACAAGAAGAAGAAGAAGGTGCGAAAGTCAACAAGAATGGAGGTGGATTCAAGGATTTTCTGGCTTTACTGATTTTACTCGACGAAGAAGAGAAGCAGGAGTTGAACAGAGGGAAATCGATTTCCACCAAGAGAAAACCCAAATCAACTATGCTTTCAACAAGGAGAACCAAGCCATGAACTACCATTTCAACAACCTTGACCAACATTACTCTTAGTTCAACGATTCGGATCAATCCTCCACCAAGCGCACTTGTCGATCTACCTCTTTGTCTGCCGTCACCACTATGAGTTCAGTGGAGAGGGAAGGGATCCTATGCAATCAGGGTCGGGGAATAGCTCTGCGGGGCATCACCAATGATTATGGGTGAAGGACCAATCGAAGAAAGGGAGAAAGAATAATAAAAGAAAAAAAAGCTGAGTTTAGAGGAATAAGTGGGCCCCACGTTATTCTCAATGCCACATGCATATAAATTCTAGTGCCAAGTAGACTTGAGAGAAAACCCTATAGGGATGAATCAAATTACTCTAATAATAAATGTTAGGGACACTAACTCTAATCTCAACTTCTGAGTACTAACTTATGTTGTATATGAGTTGTTATTTTTTTATTGGTAAGCATTTAAAGAATTGTCACATCAATTCATTATTTCTCTTAATAAAAATATGACACATGAGTTAGTATTAAAAAAGATGAGATTATAATTAGTGTTCCTAGCATATTTTTCTTCTTTTGTTTTTTTTTTGTTTTTGTTTTTGTTTTTTTTTTTAATCCAAGGATGCTTAAAAAGCACATATTTAATTTGTTATCCTAATTATATAATTTCAATAAGTGTGAAGGGATAAAAATCTAAATAAATATTAAAAAATAAAAATATTATTTAAATAGTTGTTACAACAATTTTCTTATTAAAAAAAAACTAATCTATTACAAAATCTTAAAAGAAAAGGATACTTCCAATACAAAGTTCTTAAAAGTTAAAATAAATAAATAACAATCAAGACATGACACCCGCACACCATTTAGATTAGTTAAGGATTTTTTTTTTTCCCTTATTAGATTTTTTTCATTGAGTTTTTCTAACAAGGTTTTTAATAAGATCTATCATAAATTCAGATATTCAAATTTGTAGTTTTGACTATATCATATGGTGTTAGTATTTATTTTGCTTTCTTTCACACACGCATTTACGTTTTAGTTGCTTTGCCTTATATGACTGGTTTATATTATGTTGAAATAGAACTGTTGTTCTTTTTTTTTTTTAAATAAAATGTTGGAGATGGGTAAATGATTAGAGTACAAGCTAGATGTCAATCTAGCTTACATATCTCAATTCACCTAATGACTTATGTCTCGAACAACCTTAAAAAGAAAAAAAAAAAAGGGCAACCTGGGAAGAATTCTTAAAAAAGAAAAAACATACATTGATACAATCGGTGACTGATCTAGAAGTTTTTCTCAGCAGAGGCAGACAAGAGAATACAATTTTTATATAAAAAATGATGGCTTTATATGCATAGAGAGTTTAATAATTTTTTATTTAATTTTGATTATATTATAATTATTAGATAGAGCTTTTTATATTTTGGGAGCATTCCATTATTCTTCAGCTTTATTTCAAATGTCAGAATTACGATAAAAATGAGAGTTTTTAACTTAGAATTTGTTATAAATTATTTAAGATTTTTGTTTACTAAAATTTAAGTTTTACATCTATTTCTCACACCATCATTCTTTTTTCCTTTTAAGAAAAATACTCTTATCAATTAATAATAATAAAAAAAACACGCGTATCAATATTCTATATGTTGGTAATTATAAAGTTAATGTCTTTAAAAACAAAGAAAGCAAAAAAAAAAAATAAAGAAATAATGAGAAAAATAAATCAAATGTTGGTTATAGTATTGAAACATAAAAGATAATCTAAGTTTAGTCATGTTATTAAAATATTAAATAAACTAAATATCAAGTTTGGATATATTTTAATATATTAAAATATGAAATTAAGGTTAAAGTTGGTGTAGTCAGTGTTTGTCTTTCATCAATATATATTATCTCAATTTGGCGTTCTTGGTCGTTGTGCCCATGAAATATGTTTTGGCAGCCATGAGAATACGCGGACAGAGCCCTGAGAAAGTGAAATAAATCTAGTGGCTGTCCAACTCCGAGCCTGCATTTGTAGTCCCATGGTTAGGATAAACGCCTTCTAAACAATAGGCCCGCGTTCGGCTCCCGCCAGACACATTTCTATTTTTGGATAAAATAACATGAGTTTGGAGTCATCTTTACTCCGAAAGTTAGAAATGTATAATTTCTCAAAGTACATTTTCACACTGCTGCATGTCAAATATCATTTTCATGCAAATATATTTAATATTTGCTCCATGTCAATGTCGATGAGTGCACCACTTTCATGAAATTCACTTATCAATATTTGCTCCATGTAACAATGTCGATGAGTGAAAGTGGTAAAGTGGCTCCATGTCAATGTCGATGTGTCAATGTCGATGAGTGAAAGTCGTAAAGTGGCTCCATGTCAATGTCGATGTGTCAATGTCGATGAGTGAAAGTGGTAAAGTGAATTTCATGAAAGTGTAAAGTGAATTTCATGAAAGTGGTGCACTCATGGACATTGACTTGGAGTAAATATTTGCTCCATTTGACATGCAGCAGTGTGAAAATGTACTTTGACCAAACTCTTACTCTATATGACATTCATGCATAGAAGCCCTCTCATCTTGTCCCGTTTCCTCTGCAAATAACTCTCTAACTCTTACGAACTTAGTTTAATTTTCCATAGTTATTGGGGAGAATTATGAGTGACTTTGATCTCCAATTCGTCATCCCCTTCATCATAAATCTCCTCAAATCCCAATCTCAAGGACTTCCATGGGACTGGGATGCTTTTAGCCTGTTGAATCCGAATCTAATCTCATGGATCAACATCTCTTTTCACGTTTTCCTCCTCCTCCTCTTCTCTTTCACTTCCCCAACTTTCATATTTCCCACTCGACGTCCTTCCCCAAACAGAACCCTCATTCGCTTTCAATTCGGCAACTTCTCTCCTCACATGGCTGTTTCACTTGTGTGTTCCCTTATCTTTCCCCAGGCTCTCTTCTGGTTTATGTATCCTGCTATGCTGATATTCAGCTGTCTTCTTGGTTGGGTTAATCTCAAACTCTCTGCTTTACCCGTTTGGGACTTCGAAGTCATTTTCAATCTCACTCGTCAACAAGAACCAAACATATAGTACACAGATCCACAAGTGCCTGTGCCTAAAGTCAGTTTAGACATTTCCCCAGACGGCGCCTCCATTGCCGAAGCCTAATGCCTGTCTACGTTAAAGGAAAGTCTTTAGTGTTGTAATTCTTAATTAGCTTAGTACCTTTTATGTTGTATTAATATTGTAAGATATTCTGTGGTTTCTGCTATCTTAATTTAGTCAAGCTCAAGGTGCCACTGTTGTTGTTATAAGTACAATAATCGGATACGTCCCTCGTGATGTATTTCCTCTTTGACTTGTCACAAATGATATGAATATATTTGAGTGTTTATGTTTATGTCTTCATGCTGTTGACGACAGGTCATATGGATCCTTTTTGTTTTTGTTTTTTTCCTTTTTAAAATATTAAGGCTACTTTTTGTTTGATCCAACAATTGAGAGAAAAGGAGCCATTGAATTGAGTTAATTTAATTGGAAAAATAATTCTTTTTTTCTTTTCCATTTTTTCTGTTACATAAACGTCTTCTAAAGCCATTATTTTTTCTAAATAAAAAATGTTAAAAATAAATAAAAAATCTTATAATTAGATGTTAGGCCGAAAAATAGCCAGGAAAGCAACAGACAACTTGGCCAGGGCCTGGTCCCACTAGAACCCCTTGGTTCACTTCACGGAGAGAATCAGATGCCGCAAAACTGAAGCAGAACTTCGTCTCTCTTTCTTTGTACCCAAGCCAACGTTTTTTCAACCACTAATTTGGGGGTACGTGCCACGTACACATTATACGCGGTTTTTATGTACAAAATCCTTTCATTCTTTGTTTTCCAAAAGAAACTTAAAAAAAAAATAAAAAATCATTAAAAAAAAGGGCTCTTCGAAATGAGCTATGGGACGTCCATATTCCATATTTATAAGGAAGCCTGAAAGTAAAAATCTGACTAAAAAACATAAAGTAAGATGTGAAAAAAAAAACTAATAAGAAAAAGAAAAACACAGGATTACCTTCTCTTTTTTTGTATTTTTGTTTTCCACAGTTACTTTTTCCTTACTTTATGAACCTGCAGTTTATTATACATTTTTCATGAGTTATTACTTTGAAAGTTCCAGAAATTAATTTAACATGAAGATTTTCAAGTGGGCAGTGACACCAATTAAATGAAGCATAATTTGTAATGGTAAGAATAGAAAAGGAGAAGTAGATATTTACAATTAAATTTAGATATTTCATATCTGAACAAAACCCGCCCACCACTTTTTTTCTCAAAGAAGAATAAGAAAATTAAGGAGGTGTTTGGTAAAAATTTTACATTTTAATCATATTCAATCCTAATACAATTTTATATCAAACGTAAAGTTTTGTATTCAAATACAATCATTTTCAATAGTACTATAAAAACAATTACTATTCAAAAGTTTTTTAAAACAATCACATCAACTTTCAATTCTAAAATACTTTTCATTTAAACACACATTTTATTCAAATACAAAATAAATACTTTTCAACCAAATACAACATTCAGAAAACGAATTGCATTCAAACACAATTAAAACGTAATGCGTTTACCAAACGCCCCATAAGATTTATAGTTAAAAAACTTCCAAAAAAAAAATTCTAAACTAGCTCCTTACTTAATATACTCAGATCCCTTAGCCAGCAGGGAAAAAAAAAAAAAAAGAATCTTCACTCTTTATATCTTTATATATTTGTTAGATCAAAGTTATTATTTGTAAGAAACAACCTAAAAAAAAAAATCAACCCAAAACAGGAGTAAAGGCTTGTATAGTTGGTGGATTTCAATCAACTTCCTATTAGTTATTACAATGTTTTTTTACCTTTTTTTTTATTTTTATTATTAGTTTTTACTATTTCAATCATCTTTAATATTTAAATATAGTTTCCGTCCTCCTCAGTCTATCAAGAAAATTTTGGTGAACTTTGTAAAAACCAATCCTATGAAACCTAGTGTACACGGAAGTTTGGCATTATTATAATCTTCTGTATTTCTTCTGTTTCTCTTCTTGTTATGTATACATATATATATATATATTTTTTCTTTCATCTTCTCAACTCACCTTTTTCTTTGACCCGTCCTCTCCTCTCTCTTTTCAATCCAATATGTATGTCTCTGTATATAGACTAGTGAGAGGAATAAGAAGATGGAGTTAGAGAAAGTCACCTCACCACATATTCATTTCCCCATGCGTACGTGTCTCTTGAGCTGACAATTTGGATCATGATATGACAACACAACACGAAACTCGCACAAATTAGAGAATTTAGGTTTTCTTTAAACGGGTTTAGATCAAAAAGAGTTAAACCCATCAAACACAATTAAATAAAAGGTCGAATCCGTATAAATCCACCAACTCGTAATTGACACAAAATAACATATTTAATACATGAGTCATATATCAGTTAACATGAACAAGACCTATAAATCAACCATTTATAATCTCTAATATATTTATATTGTCATATATATATTATATGATGTTTTACTATTTTTAATTTTGAGTTTTCAAAATTCAAAATTCAAATATAAAATATATCTTTTATTTTTTTATATATATTTTAAAATATTTTAACATAGAAAAGAAAACCCAGGTTTTGTTTTTGTTTTTTTAATCTTTTAATTATATGCATAGTATGACCTAGATTTAGATTTATTTATTTATTTTAGCTTGGTTGTGACTTGGTTTGTGAACTTAATTTGATTATAAACTTTAAAGGTTTTTGTGTTTATCTTTTGTAAATTGAGCTTAGGTGTAGCTTAGTTGTAATTTACTTAATTTGGTTATTATTACTTGGTTATTGTTAAGTATTTATTGAGTTTTTTAGTATCAAAATTGATACCAAATTAGTTAAATAGTCAATAACAAGTTAGTTAAATAAATCAATAATAGGTTAAATAACCCTTTTAGTAATTAGATTTGGCATGTTGACACAATATGTTTATGACCTGTTTGGTAAACAGGTTATATGTGTCGTGTCGTGTCAACCTTTTTATTAAAAGGTCGTGTTTGGATTTTGTTTTTTGATACCATTATCAAATAAATCGTTTTTATATTAACGATTATCATGTCAACAAACAGATTAAACTTGACACAAACACAACTCCCAATGCAAATTGCCACTCCTACATGTCTCTTACTAATAATAATAGCTTGAACTTCGTGGCACATTCTTTGTGAACTTATTTGGCACGTTTCTTCTATGGCTTTCGTAGTGTTCTTGTTATTAGGTTTCATTGGCAAATGCATTGCATTTAGAGGAAAAATATTTACATTATATTTGAATATAATATGTGTTTAGATGAAAAGTATTTAAGTTATATTTATATAATAAATATATGATGTAATAGGAAAAAGTAGAGAGAAAAAAAAAGAAGAGAAAAAAGAGTATGTGATATGATTAACAAAAATAATATAAAAAGCAAATAATAAGTATTGATTGTATTAAATTTAAAATTTTTAAAATGTAATAGTATTAGTATTTAAATATAATATTTTTACGTTTGAATAAAAATTATATTATATTTAAATATAATATAAATATAACGTTGAAGGAAGCTTAGTATTATTATTTTATTTTTTATTTTTTATTTTTGCATAATTCAAAAAACGGAGACGAGGATAGATAGGGAAAAAAAAAAAAAAAAAGAAGAAGCAAGTACATATACATGTTGACGTGATATATTAACATGAAAGGCAGTAATATTTTTCATGGCCAACGTGAAGAAATTACTTTCTCGACTCGCCGAGGAAATCTTTTCGGAGATAGCTCGCTTCCGACCATGGATTTCCCCAAACAAGACGTCGACATCTTCAGCGACGTCGACGAGGACGGCCAGGACAGGGACGATACCCAGCACGGCAACCGCTCCTCCTCGCCGTCGTCACCCTCATCTTCATCCGCCGCCTCGCCGTCGTCCTCATCATCGGCGGCTTCTTCGTCTTCCAACGGCAGAGAAGGCGGCGATTAGAGCAGCAACGGCGGCGGAAGCGCTAGCGAAGGAGAGGAGGAGAACGGCGAAGAGGAGGTCGAAAACAGCAACAGCAATACGACTCACTATGGCCGCAAAGAAGAGAAGGATCTATTTGGCTCCGATAACGAAGATTACTGCAAAACCCAAGCCACCAGTCCTTATCCTATTCCCGTTAAAATTTTTCCTCATTTCTTGCTGATGTTCTTGCTCTTGTAGGTTTCGATTCTTGGTTTATTTCCCTGTCCCCAAATTTAGGGTTTAGTGTATTGTTTCTTTTTCAACATGATATTTGTTAATTCTTCTTTTTCTTTTTCTTTTTTTTTTTGTTTAATTTAAAGAACTCCGAATCAGTGGACTTGTACGCATTTTTTTAGCTGAATTTTCTTGTCTTTTGGTTATTGTAAGCTCACAAAATGTTTAATTTTGCATTTTTGTTTATGAACATAATGCTTAATTTTTAGTTCTTATTGCTTAATTTGGCGTGAAAAATTACTATTAAGACGACTTTGCATGATTCGGCGAGTTATGTTTTTCTACAAATTGTCCATGAACTGATAGTATTTTACTTTAGTCGCAGTTAGCAGACAAATGCTTTTCTAGTTTTTTTTTTTTTTTCTCTTTTCCTGTAACTAATTTTTCCAATACAGTGTTGCCTGTGACGCGCAATAATAAAAACCACCCAGGTAGAGGGAATTTTGGCCGGGGTCATTGGCATCAAAATGATAGAGGAGCAGGCCTCCTTGCCCAACCCGTCCCTATCCTCTGAGGCAGTACTTAGGTTATGGTTCAAAGTTCGCTAATATACGTGATGAACGCTTTGTTTTGGAATTAAGGATTTCAAAAAGTAAAGAAATGCTATGGAGAAAATGTATTGCTTTTTAGGAGGTTAGCCAAGTGCTTCCTTTTTTGTTTTGTTGATCCCCTTATTCCATTGTCTTGTGGTCTTTCTTTTAGTATAACTGTTTCTGGTTCAACAATTATGTGCAGGGAATACTACAAAGTTTATATCTTTTTTTTGTCATTAGACTGTTTTCATTTATGCAATCCAAAGTTTTCAACTAATTTCTATTTTTCTATCGTCTTCCATTGGCTGATGCAAGCTAGATTGATTATTTTGTATGATTAGTGGTACGGTATTTTTACATGATTAAGATCTCCCGTGCGTGGCAATTTGTCTGCCAAACTGCAATATGATCGTACATGTTTATTAGCTAGCTTTTCTTAATATATATTGTGAACCTGGTGCCTGCCTTGTAAATTATTCTCTCTTCTTACTTACCAGAATTTTGCTGTCACGTTAATTTTATCCAGTGGCCATGTGAACTTGCTTGCTATAGCCATGTAGAAGGTGGAGATGTCTTCTTCGATGATCGCAGCTTGTTAGGAGTATTCTTTCTCGACTTACTGCCTCTGTTTGAGTGTGGCAATTTATGTTCATTGCATGTATTACAATCTGATGCTGAATATGAGCCTTTTCACATGGGTTTTTCCTAATTTCAGAGGCTTTTCAAGCGGCTCATTACTGAAGACATTGGAGCTGATCTTAGCCAGGATTTTGATCTTCTATTGTGAAAAAAACATACGCATTGTCTGGAGTATTGCAAAGACCTATTAGGTTAATGATGTGCAAGGGTTTAATACTTGGAAAAAGATCCGTCGTTATTTTTGTGTATACATTTCTTTGGGGTGATGCGCTAGTCTTTGCAGGAAACTCTGTTTTTTGCTCTAAGCCGGAATTAGAATCTCAAGGTTTTGGTTACCTTGTTGCCTGCATAAGTGACAAAAATATCACTCTTCAAAACATTCATTTTCTGGTGCAAGCTTCATTTTCTTTCTTCATTAGTTAAGAATTCTCTATGGGTCGTTGAAAAAGTTTTTCTGGGTTGTGTGTCGATAGACTTTCCGTAACAAACTTGATAAGGTAGTTGCCAGTTCCTTTATTTAATTTTTTACTTAATTCGGTTATCTTTCAATTTCATGTGGATAACTTCCATGAATTGTGAATTTATTACTGTCTGACATGCTGTTTTCTAGTTACGCAGTGAGAAAATATTTTTAAGTTTCTCAAATAAGAGAGCGATTCTATAATGGATCATTGAGTGTCCTCTGTTTGGTTGAAGTCAAGTACGCTAGTTAGACTTTTGTATAACTTCAAAACCGGACAATCTATATGTTTTACCTGCTAGTCGCCACACGCATCTTATAGTAATTACCCTGTCTTTTTATTATAATATAAATTATATTATATTATATTATATTATATTATATTTTTTGCAGATACTTGCTCCTGCATGTATTCCGCATGAGCCATGGGTGATGGAAGTGCTCAAAAGGAATGGAGTTGTATATCTGGATGTTCGTAAACTGCCAGAAAGACCATGAAGTGAGTTGGAACGACAAAGGTATTATAATTTTTCAAATCCATAAAAAAAAGCCCTAGACGAGTATGCATTTTTTAGTATTAATTTCAATAAAATTACAGTATTATACTGATTTTATCATTTGATTTTCAATAAGAGTGAAATTAATGTTGTATTGAATTTATATGGAAAGCTTGGGAGGAAGATGAAAGTACTAAGTGAAAGAATGGCAAAATTCTATAAAAGGGATCATATGAGTACCAAAATTCTATATATGTAGCTGTTTTTCTTTTCTTTTCTTTTTTTGGAACTATATCTGTAGCTGTTGTTCAGCAGTATTTTTAATATTCTACACATGTCTTGCTGCATCGCTTCCCATATTTCTTTCATTTCTTGTTACAAATATATAATTATCCACATAATGTTGTCTTTTTGTTATGGATGTTATTCGGGATATTGTTTTGAGAACCTTGAACCGAACTAGGGGCTCATCGTATTTTGATGGGTGCTGAAATGGATTGCTGGGATTCAACTGACGATGGAAGGAGATTTTATGTTGAGTTAAAGACACATCGTGAGGTTGTTGAACAGTTTATCTCTGTCTATCATTCCCCGTTTTTCTGCCTTTAGGTTTCCAATCTCTTGACCATATCACAACTGAGAGTTTGGAAGTATTCCTTTCTTTGCGGTTGGATTATCATACTGAGGAAGGTTACGAGAGGGGAGAGCTTTTCAGGGTCTGGGTACGGATCAATTCCCATTTCTTCTCAATTCTTTTCCTCCAATTAGTGTGTTTTAGTCTAATTTAATATTTTGCACCTATGAGTTATGATTACTTTTTCAGATTGAGATAACTTTGCTGATACAAATATCTCGCACAATATAAAGAATGTTACGCATTGCTCAAGTAGGGTATCGTGGCAAATGGGCAGGGCAATGTTCCTTTTCCATTCATTGGTACTGACTAAATACAAGTACCAAGAGAGGACAAAACTTTTTTAATATATTTATTTGATAGGCTGTTCCACAATTTTCTTTAAAACAAAAGACGAAAAAGGTAAACAGTTTTCTCAAAAAAAAAAAAAAAAGCAAAGAGAGAGGAATATTTTGCATTAAGGAAAGAATGATCTTAGGTTACGAATTATCTAATTTCCATATATATCTCGAGGGTTAAGATTTACGTGCAGATTTTTTTTTAAAGTATCAAAATTAGAATTAATTCAATACAATGATAAATTAATATTTCAATAGTAAATTTTGATATTTGGATAAAAAAATACTCTCTAAAATAATGCTATCTTTCATAATAAATTTGTTATGTGTTAAACTTTGTGGTAAATTTATTATAGGGTATAGAAAATGTTAAATTTTATTTTTTATTTTTATTAGTTGTTGTTTTATGTAATTATTTTAATAATTTTATTTTTTATTTATTTAAATACTAAGTTTATTTTTACAACCTTTAAAACACAAAATGATAATAAAAAATAGAAATACATAATATATTGAAATGTAAAATAAGATAATATTATTTTTTATATTATTTTATAATAAATATAGTATTGATATATATACATAAATGCATTGGAGATGATTAAAGGAATATTGGCTTAAGATTTGAGAACTTTTTTTTTTTTTTGGCGCCACTTCGTTTAAAGTCAGATCTTTTGTAGCAAGATCATAGAACACAAATTTTCTTTCTTTCTTTCCTTTTTTTTTTTTTTTTAACCTAGAAGTTTCCACCGATCCAAGTCATCGACAAGTTAAATGGTGTCCTATAGTTTCGATTCAATTTGTGTCATTGACAAGTCCAATGGTGTTCCAAAATCTCGATCCGATTGTGTCCTGGACAACTTGGCAATGTATTCAATTGTGTCAAGATCCTAGGACACACTTGCAAAATATATAGCGATTATTAAGTATATATATTGCTTTTAAATTCTTCAATTATGTCAAGACCTGGATCCGTCCCATATGAATAATAGGAATTATAATGAAAAGGTAAACAATATCAAGTTAAAAGGTTGACAATATAAATTGAAAAAATAACCAAATAAAAGAGAAAAGTGATGGAGCGTTAAGGAATACTCATTTTATATACTCTATCACTGTTTGTGGTAGGGATCAGTTTTTAACTATTGAGATTTGATCTAATGGTTAAAAAGTCGTATGTTCAATCTAATTTTGGTGTACTATAACTCATAAAGAAATTAAAAAAATTTGAAACAAAAAAAAAAAAAAGATAATCAACTCTGGTGGCCCACCCCCTTCCTCCCATGACCCTCCCCAGTCGCCTCCTGCCTGTGACCATTTAAGACCACAACCCCCAATGCCAAGATCAACTCAAGCCCTCGATGATGTGAAGCCAGCCCCCTTCCAAGATCATTCGACAGCCACCCACCTAAACCCCCGCAACCTGCGAAGGCCCCCCTAATGATGACCTACAAGAAGTTGATTCCTCTCTTTCTCTCTCTCACTGGTAGTTGAACATCCTCACACAGACCAGATTTGAGATTTGCCCTTGACCTTTCATCGTCTGCCCCGATGCCAGAATTGCCCTTCCACCCCACTCTCACCTGCATCACTTCTCCCCCCCTTGAGCAACAAAATCAGCACTTGGTCAAAAATCCCCAAAAGGTGTCAAATTAGGTTTTGGAAATTTTTTTTCATGGCCACAAAAAGAAATTTGAAATTGAAAAAAATAGTTCTTCCTCTTCAACTCTATGGGTGGCACTCACTTGCCGACATCTCTACCTCCGGAAGATTTGTAGAGATTGTTGGGTTGTTGCTGGTGGGAGGTCGGGGGGGTGTCGTCGACGATTGTGGGGTATTTTTTTTTTTTTTGTTTCCTTTTTTTTTAGCTTGAATTTTTTATTTTATTTTTTAGTCTATGTGAGCCAAGGTGCATCACAAGCAACATCTTAACTGTTCAATGAAATCTAGACAATTTAAAAAAAATCCTACTAATAGGATATATAAAAGGGTTCTTATCACGTCCTTACCCTAAAAAAGGATTTAATAATCTATTAATGTGTATTAAAACACTTTGAGCTAACAATATTTATTCTTCATTTATTTTTGGCTCTTCTAATTATTGAAGAGTCACTATTTTCTATTTGTGCTAGCTCTATAAAAAAAATCAATTAGTATATATAGTTCGAGGAAGGAATCATTAAAATTTAAACTCTTGAACAAGGGAGAGCAATACCAAACAAGATGACCAAAAATTAACTTCTTTCATATTTTCTATCCCACTTTCTTCTTTTTTTTTTTCTTTTGAATTCATTCTTATTAAACGGGTTGTTAACGAAAATATGAAAAGTATCATAATTGATTTCTCTCCTCCCTTCCCTCTCTAGGGGAAAATATTATCGTTAACTATGTATTTAAATAACAAGTGAAGTACTAAACAAAAAAAAAAAAAAACCAAAACTTTAACGCACGGAGAGTATTTGCAAGACTTTGCAAAATTGCCCATGGCACTCAATGCTTTGACTAGGAAATGCAAGTAAAATCGGGTACCTATTTCAGACTTCAGAGTATAAGACACGGTGGCGAATTCTAATATTTTGGATGTACCGACCTTTGCACACATTATACTCTCCATCAACAAATTCTCAAAATTAAAAAAAAAAAATGAGTGAGTTCCATTAAAAAAAAAAAGAGCGGGAGAATTGGGGAGCAATATGTGAAAAACTTGAAAAATAGATGCTACATTCAAAGTTCACGAACAATAGTGGGAGCAACTGAGAGATAATTTTCGAAAATTTTAAAATATGTAGGTAGGAGAACGTGTGAACCCCTACTTGTGAGGGAATCCGGAGCAACAAGGAAACGAATTTTCAACTTTGGCCAATGAACTTTGTTCAATTTTTATCTCCACAATGAAAAGAAAAAAAAAAATGCTCAGCTCAATTTTCATATCCACAGTCAAAAAAAAAAAAGGGCTCAGCTCAACTTTCATGTCCACAATCAAACAAAAAATAAAAATCCACAATCAAACAAAAACTGATCCACTTTGATTTCCTCGTGAACTTGAAATTAATTCTTTCTTTCCCCCAGAAAGTCTTAGGAAAATGTTAAAAGGAGAAGAGAAGGGTGACGGGCTACACCTTATAAATTGAGATTCCCTAACCCAGCATCCACCATTAACTCTCGTCTTTCATTCTCTCTCGTTTCTCCCCATCTGATTCTTGTCCAAGTCTCCGATGCAAATATTTAACCTTGTCCCACTTTCTTCTTCATCTCACTCTTGAATTGTTCTTGTTTCAACATCTGAAACTTCCCTTACTTTCCACATCAACTCCTGTTATTACTTCAATACCTTAATTTCCTCAAAACCGGGATACAAACAGTAGTAGAACCATGTTTTTCTTTCAAAACTTGATGAGAAACATGGGCCAGTTTGACCTCATATACTTCATCCCCATCTGTATAAACTCCTTCAAATCCCAACCACAAGGAATTACAAGTACAACAATGTCTTTGGTTATTCAGTGGGATTATTCTCGCAACACTGCAACTAACTGGACCGCCCTCTGCTTCCACGTTTACATGTTTATCCTCTTCTCCGTCACGTCCGTCAACATCTCCCTCACTTGCACTCCTCCACCCACTGACACGCCCCTCATGCGGCTCCAGTTCGGCAACTTCTCGCCTCCCTTTGTTGTTCTTCTTTTGTGTTCTCTCGTCTTTCCCCGGCCTGTTTTCTTTTATGCATATCCTGCAGTACTGATACTGAGCATCTCTTTGAGTTGGCTCAATGTCTGGCTCTTGGCCTTGCCTGTTTGGAACCTCCACATAAGCTCTACTCTTACCCAACACCACCACGCACAAATACACATCGAGACGGAAGTCCCTGTGCCTGAAGTTGTTATGCAAATTTCCCCTGAACACCCTGCCGAAGCTTGATCTGGCAATGGAAGTCCTCTTTATTTTCTATGTAATTACTATTTTAGCAATATTGCAATAGCTTACTTATATATATATTTTTTAAAGAATTGTTTTTAGTTCTCTTTCTAGAGAGAGAAATTATATTGTGGAAGTCGGTTATATGATGTTATCCTCTCGTTTGTGAGAAGAATTAATCATAAAAAATTTATATGTTGCAGGGAGACTTTCTTTTTCTTTCTGCAGTTCAGATCAAAGTCATTGTGTACTTCCACGGTTATTTTATTTTTTTTGGGTTTGTTATTATTGTGTTTCTTTTGCCTTTTTAGTACGTTCCTGAACCTTGGCTGTTGAGTCACTTTCAAGTTGCTCCTGAAAGGAAATTTGCTTACCGAATCCATTCATGTCATTTTGTAGACCACAATTAAAATAAAGGCCACCGCATATTCTGAACTTATCGTTAAATAGATTCTGAACTTTTATAGGTTTTTCGGATATGTCATTTTTTAAGAATGCCATTTAAATACAATACAATAAATATAATATTATGGTTGTTTGGATTATTATTGAAATAAGTAGAGAATATATGATATAATTGGTAAAAATATATAAAAAAATGAAGTACTAAATAATGATTATATAAGATTTAAATTTTAAAAATATTATATTTAAATATAATACTTGATGTATCAAATAAACATTCAATTATATAAGCATTACATTCTGATATAATGCAAATACAATGACTTATCCAAACACATCTTTAATTTTGATAATTTAAACCATGAACATAAAAATTTATAGCAATATGTTTCTTTTATGAAAATTGGCACTTGATTTGTTTTTAGGTCATTTAATAAGACAATAAAATATACTTTTTTAAAGCAATTTTAATCCAAATCTATATTTAGAACAAAGTTAATTCAAAATTTTCTATTTTATTGGTATTTATATAAAGAAATTAAATTCAATAAATTTAAGTTAAAGATAAATACAACCGTTTGTGTCGTCAATAGACAACTCTTAGACAAATTACATGTTAATTTCTTTTAAAAGATTAACATTATCATTAATAGGTTAAACTTCATAGATATATAAATTTAGGATATGAATTAAAAAAAAGTTATATAAATTACACTCAGACAATAAATTCAAAATTTTGAGAAAAATTAAATAAGATTTATATTGATATTTTTTTTAACACATTTCAAATTTTTATATTTTTTCACTTGAAACAATTTTTTAACCAAACACAATTTAAAAACCCATCTCAACTTCAATCAATATCTTCAAAACTCCGTCTCCAATACCTCCAACAAATAGGTCCTAAAGTTAGACTTTATTCGTGTGTCAATTTGGGTGTCGGGGTTGAGGGAGGGAAGGAAGGAGTGGTGTGGCTGTAACGGCAATGTCAGTGGAGAGGGACAAGTTAATCGACATTGGATTTGTGGAGAGAGAGAAACAGAATAGGGTCATGGAGAAGTAGAGCGCTTGTTGTCATGAATATCGATGTCTAAAACAAGGGGCTAGAAATTGTAAAACTCTATATATATTCGCAAAACCTTTAGAAACACAATCCACATTCCAACTTTGGATCGACAAAGCAAGTCCCAATCTTACACGGCTAAAAATCAATAACTTCTAACTCGTCCTGATACAGAAACGCCTAACCATGGAGTCCAAGTCATCGTAACTCTCAAAATTTTATTTTTTTTTTGAACTTAACTCTCAAAATTGACATAGTATATAACTACTTGTTTATTCTATTGAGAGCATTATAGCATCCAAAAAACTTGCCCAAAGGTTGACCAAAATGCTAACGACAGATTGGTTTACTGTATTTTTTTTTTTTTTTAATTTTGCAAGTAGATTGGTTTATTGCTTATTCCATTGAACATTTGTAGCAAGGTACGTTGTAGGAAATTTCCTTTAATAACTACCCAAAAAAATTAAAAAGAAAATTCTTTTAATATCCAAAATGGCTATAGACGCAGATGCTGACGGAGCAACCAAAGTGCAAACAAAGGGAACTGTAATAGCCGGAAAAATTTTACTGTTTTCGGGAAATGTGTATATCGTATGTACAGTATCGAGACAAGAGTCAAGACGACATTTTCTCGACCTGAAACTGATATATTTGGAATCAGGATGCTCAAATTAGTCAATTGAGTACAAAACAGAAATTTCGACTGGGAATGCGAAAAATACGCAGTACCGGAAACTGGTCGAGATGACCTCGGATTAAGATAAAACTGATAAATTTGGATTCAGCACGTCCAAATTAGTCAGGATAGATCAAGTTAAAAATTTTAGGGAGAAGAGTATAAATAGGAAATCTTGGGGGTTAAATTCACAAATTCCTCATAATTCCAAAAATTCGAAATTCTACCCCCTAAATTCTCTCAAATGTGAACAGTGACCAACTTTCACATACGACATCCGTTCACGACACCGCCGGCACCGTTGAAAAGCTCTCGTCGAGCTGAGTCCAATGGTGGGTCGACGCGACGGAGCAGCCGCCGGAGCAAGCCGCAAGCGCCGCCCGAAGCTCGCCGGAGCCGTGAAATTCAAACGGCCGTATCTCCGCCGTCCGGCCACCGTTTGCCACGAAACCGGTCCCAAAAGGTTCGTGGTGAAGAGTACTACAAAACCCATATGGTGATTCATGGCAACAACCGCTGTATCGTGCCGACCGAGTTTCGAGAATTCCGTCGTCGTCGCCGTGGGAGCCACCGTCGATTTTCGTCGATTCCGGCCAAATTGAAGAGAGCCACCGGTGCAGAAATGGTCGTGGGGTTATGGGGAGCAAAATCTCTCAACCAATTTCGGAGAAAAAGTCCGGCACGGCGGAGTTCCACCGTCGCCGCCATGACCGTGGCTTTCGGGGGGATTTTCCGACGATAGGGGCCTCCAAACATGAAATTGAGGTCACCAATGGATTCTTCTCGTCGAGCTCTTCAAGATGGGCTACTCACTTGCCACCGTCGCCGCCGTCAACAGCCGGTCAACGCCGGTCAACGGTGACCGTTGACCAAATTTTGAAGATTGGCCCATTGGCCTATTTTCGACGTTCCGGACGCATCCGCGGAGTCAGATTTGCAAAACGGAACTCCAGATGCAAAGAACGAAAGAATAAAGTTTGTGCGATCGAGACCGAACGGCATTTTCGGTATAATCTCGACCACTCTTGTTCCTCAATTTATTAATTGAGATGAATGTATGTTAATGTGATGTATTGATAGAGAAATTGTAAAAGAAAGAAAGAAAAATGGATGAAATAACAGATATGAAAAAGGTATGAAAATGTGTAAATTTTACATAAAAAGTGTGTAACTTTTACGTAAAATTAGGCCTCTGGTATAGTACGTGATAAATTAGATGAGGTTAGATGGTTTTGAGGCGTTTCCTAAATGCCGGGAGCCTAAAAATTAAGAGGAAATGCTGCCGAAATTCTTAAAATGGCGTAAAGGGCATTTCTGGAAATAAGGGTTTAAAAAAAATGTGATCGGGCAGGTAAACCCGAGCCCCTTATGAATTTAAGATAAGAAATGGAAAATGGATGTTTTAAGAAATTATAAAACGACCTTCGAGGCCTGAAATGTAAGAAAAGCAAGAAACCGACTTTTATGTCGGAATAGAATTTCCCGAGGGTCGGGAATAGTATAAATTGTGAAAAATATAGAAATTAACCTGGAAAAGGTCCAGTAAGTTTATAAAAGTCAAATGGATGATTTTTGAGCTTGGAAAATTCAGTCTAAGCATTAAAACGAGAAGGTTAAGATTCAAAGACCCGTCAAGGGCAAAACGGTCATTTTGACCAAAAAAATTTCAGAAAGTTAGAAAAAGAGTTGTTAAAGCCTAGAACATAATCCTAAGGCTTTAATTAAAGTTTTAACGGCCAAAATCAAGAGTTAAGCATGAAAAAATGAGAGAAGTTTCGATTGGGGTAAAATGGTAATTTTGCCAAAAGTTTACAGAAAAGTTAAAAATGAAACGTTAAGCTTCTAAGTTCTTTATTAAGAAATAAAACGTAGTATTTTTACGTTTTATAAAGTTTTATTTATGAAATAAAGATTTTAAATAACCGTTAATTTTTCGGTTATAGGAGTTCAACAGGACAGTGATGATGGACTGTCGAGGAACCACAGAAAACTGATGTTAGCAGAATTGAGGTAAGTTCAGACATTTAATTGTCTGTGCACGAACAAATTGATATGGTTATGTTTAGGTGGAAAAATATATTTTCCCCTAAACTATATAATTGTTTGATTTGTAATTGATGACGGGTGCACAATTATTGGTATAGTTGTGTACTAGACTGTATGGTTTATGGTATAACTATGTAATTTATACTATTGTTACAATTGTTTCAGATTCACGGGAATCTGATTATTTATATTGTTATGACTGCATTGAGTATTTGTATGCCTTATATTTAATGAGGCAACCTCCCAAGAGTGTGAGGTATCGTTTCAAACTGTCATGATTGCATTGAGTATTTGCATGCCTTATAATTAATGAGGTAACCTCCCAAGAGTGTGAGGTATCGTTTTAAAGAAACGATGAAAATAATGAGAATAAATAAATTAAGTATAATTTATATACTGTTCTGTTTATGTTACAGGTTTGGGCGAGAGGTTCCAAACTTACTGGATTCCATTTTTATGATTCCAGTTACTACATTATGATCGTAGAGTAGTATTAATGTTTGATTAATCACAGTATTAATATGTGATGTTTACAGTCTTTATGACTGCACAGTAAAGATGTTATCATATGTACACTTGAACATTAAACAACAGGGTAATGAAAACCTAATGTTTTGGCGTACCGGCCTCTCGCGAGGGGAGGTTATTTCATTGTTAAAGCAGAAAACATAGCACAGATGAAGGAGAGCCAGGGTCGCTTCCAGGCCCTCTACAGCGCACTTTTCGGTACAATCAAAATGGGCCCATACAGAGTTAAAGTACAGATAAGATAACAAATGAACAGAATAAATCGAAAAACTGAGCATAAAACACTTAAGACATAATTGTTGTGTTTGATTGCAATGTGTTGCGCTAACTTATATGTTATGTGCATTTGTATATATATGTCTATAAATTACATGTGCTAATTATTAAAGATATAGCACTACAGGCATGAGGCCCATACAGTTTAACGGGCACGAGGCCCACACAGTTTAACGGGCGCGAGGCCCATACAGTTTAACGAGCGCGAGACCCATGATATATAGGGCGCGAGGCCCATATAGTGTGACGGGCGCAAGGCCCATAAATTGAAAGCAAAGAATGATGTAATGAAAGAAAGAATGAGAAATATGAAGAAAAGAATAATTGGGTATAATATGAGCACTGTCACATGATGTGATGTTTGTGCTAACCCTATATGTGATTATTTGTCATTATATCAGAGTAAAGTTTAAAGAGATGTCATGGGTGACATCAGAGGATACCACTGTTATTACAATTGGTATATTTATAGTTATTCTAATTTTATAGAATACTTATAGTTATCACAATTTATGTGATTATTTGTCATTACATCAGAGTAAAGTTTTAAGAGATGACATGAGTGACATCAGAGTATACCACTGTTATTACAGTTGGTATATTTATAGTTATTCTAATTTTATAGAATACTACGAGTTATCACAAATTATGTGATTATTTGTATTAATGCACGATATGTTTTTAGTAGTTATATACTACAGATAGTGTATATGTTTATATGACAGAATATAACAGTATAATATACTGTTTTATGATTTATGTTTTTATGTTTGAACTTACTGGGCGTTTAGCTCACCAGTTTGTTCGTGTGCAGGTAACAAAGTTAAGCAACCTGCCATTTGAGTTTATTGAGATACGGGATTGGTAGAATGGGTTGCGAATGTCATGTCAAAGGTTATGGACCCGCTATGCTTAATCCGTCAGATAGAAAGAGAGAAAGTGAGTAAGTGTAAGTAGGTATATATAAAAAAAAAAAAAAAATTTCCGTACCTTTTTATTTCAATATGAAAAGAACAAATAGTAGAAGTAAGAAAAGATGTCAAGTGACAGGCCCGCGCGAGGCGGAGTGTTACAGGAACGGGATAATAAATAAGCTTAAGAAAAAAGAGAAAGAGAGAAGGCAAATTCATAATTAAGGTTTTGTTTGGAATTTCATTTGAGTTCCAAACTGTATTTTTGTGGTTGGATTTTTATCTTTTTCTGAAAAAAGTCAATAAAAATTAAGACAAATTTTATTTTTACTTCCTGAACTTTAACGTTCTTGTAACTTTACCTCCCTAAACTTTGAAAACTGGTAGGAATGCTTCTTATATAATAAAGAATTAGTAAAACGCTACTTAAGCTATGAAATGTTATGATCTTTATTCCGTTCGTCAGTTAAATAGATAGAATATTCTTCGAAATTTTAATATTCTTATAAATTTGCCCTCCCAGACTTTAAAAACTGGTGTTCATATCCCTTAAACCTTTTAACGATAATAAAAATACCTTTCAAACTTTAAACTATTAACAAAAACATAAATTCATTTTTTTTTTTACTATATAAAACTTGAAAAAAACTTTATTTTTGCCTTTAAACTTTGGAACATATGAAATTTAATTCTTAAAACCTAAAAATGATTATGTTTTCGTAAGATTTGTTTTAAGAATAGAAGTTATTACAAGAAAAACAAAAAAAAAAAAAAAAAAGAAACTTATGCATTTAGATCTCTTGATAGATTTTTAGGGTTATTTTTATAATTATAAAGATTTTTAAGAGTAGAAGAATCAATACCAAAAAATAGCAATGGTGGAGGCATATGACTAATGTTAGGGAGAAGGAGAAAAATGCTATATTACACGCATATATATTGGATGGGTGGTTTTTTAAAAATTAAATATGAAATTTAAAAAATAATTTTGTTTAATAAATTTAAATTTTAAGATTATAGTAGTATTAAGATAGGGAATAATTTGAAACCCATGGGGAGGTAGGTTTCAGATCACCTAAGTTTCAGATTACCCCCTTATGTCTCTTAAAATCTTAGGTTTTGGATACCAGGTATCTTAAAATGAGATAATCACATACCAAACAGGATAATATTAATATTCTCATACCTTTATAAAAGATTATCATATACCAAACACCTCCCGAATGACACTTTATTTGAACTAGGAATTGTGGATTAGCAATTGTGTAATAGTGTTTTAGAAAGTGTGAACGGCGATGCACTGATACTTGCATCTGCAAAGTCCCATGCTTATAAGCCCTCCCGTCTCAACATGAATGCAGTGTGTATTAACATGAATGAAATTTCAAATATCATTAGCAACATGAATGCAATGTGTTTTTTTGATATTCGATATATACTTTGCAGATACCCGTCCCTCTTCCACAACCACCTCCCAAATTTCAGAAAATGAAGGGCTTTGATCTTCGATTCGTAATCCCCATCATCATAAACCTCCTCAATTCCCAATCTCAAACTCTTCCATGGGAGTGGGATGCTTTTATCCTGTTAAACCCCAATGAAATCTCTTAGACCAATAGCTCTTTTCACGTTTTTCTACTTGTCGTCTACGCTTTCACTTCCATAACTTTCATATTCGTCAGTCGACGCCATTCACCCAAAGCAGTCCACATTCGCTTCCGATTCGGCAATTTCTCTTCTAACTTGTGACTTCGGTCGTCTTTCCGCAGGCTTTCTTCTGGTTTGTCTATCCTGTTGGATTGATTGCGAATCAGTTTCTCGGTTGGATCAATGTCAAGCTCTCAGCTCTGCCCGTTTGGAATCTCCACATAAGTTTTGACTCTTAACCATCGAGCACAAACTAACCTACATACGGAGTCACAAGTACTGCCTGTTGTTCCCCAAGTTAGCATCTCCATTTCCCCAGAAGACGGCCACTCCCTTGCCGAAGCCTACTAATAATGAGAGACCGTCGTTGGTTACTCTTTTCTTTTGCGCTTCATTTAGACCACATATTCAACTGCATACAATGTAAAAAACATTTCATGTCTCGTGATATTGTGTCTAAATACCCCTTCATCTAAATAGTACATGCGTTTAACAATTCATTTATTCTTTTTTTCTCCCCAGAATATGGCGACTCCCTCGCTGAAGGTTAATCATTGGACTCTCGCTTCTCTTGTCAATACTTGCTCTGGTTTTTGTTCACTGTTCATTAAATTATATTTATCGTGAAATGGTTTATATTAACACACCTCTCTTTCTCTCTCTTTTTAAATTTTAAATAATAATGGTAACATGTTTTGATAGTCGCAAAATAAGCTAAGGGTTGTTATTTCGACAATTGAATTAATGAGAAAATACTGTGCAAAGGTCTTTTGGTAATTCTAAATTCGGTTCACAATCTAATTATTAAGAATTCGTCAAAAACAATCTTTATGGTGTTCTGTTGCCCGAGGGATTTGACAGAACTATCTTTACGGTATTTTATTAATAAAAACATGCATTCTAAGTCACAATTCTTTATAAACATGGTCATAGCCATAACCTTGATTGTGTGTGTGCTTATTTCAAAAACAATTATAATGATTCAAGGACAAATGTAAAGAGGAAAAAAAGGGAACGGGGGTGGGGGTGTGTGGGGTGGGGGGGTGGTGTGGGAAATTTAGTTGATCAGGGATTGGAGTTGGGGGCGTGGAAAGCTTATGGACTATGACAATAATTCATGGACTAACATTCGAGTTTGATAGTGGTGGAAAATGAGATGAAAGACAGAGTGGAGGGATTTATGAAGAGAAAATAAACTCAAGGGAAAAGAACCAAAAATTATAGAAGTAAAAGTCCTATCATTTTTTAATGTCTCCAGAAGTTTAAAAGATTTTTCCAGGGAAATTTCTTCCAACTTATATCAAGGGTCAAATTAGTTTTTTTTTTTTTTTCCCTCATTTTAGAACTAAACTAACAATAATTAATTGTCAAAATGGTTATTTACTAAATCACTTATATTTTCCTTCCTATCATATCAAACAAGATAATTAAAAAAAAGGATTTCCTTTCTCTCTTTCACATTTTCTTTCCCCTGCGTGTTTTCTCTCTATTTTCTGTCCCTCCTGTTTATTAGTCGTTTGCAAGGGAAAAATAAAGCGTAAAATGATAATAGTTTAGGGACAAATGAGAGCAAAGGACCATGGTTGATGACGTCAGATTCTCAGCCTTTCAGTGTGTAAGGCCCATCTTGAGTAAATTCTTTTCTTCTTTTCAAAGAAAGCATCAATATATTACCTTGTGTCTAGCCTTTAATTCTGTCTTTTCAATCAAATTTTAACATTATTATAATATACTAAAAAGAGGCAGGAAATCACCGTACATAGTACAGTGCATTTCCTTTATTACCCTTGGGAGTTCGCTAACGTGTGGATGATGGGAGAGGAAAATAGGAAACGTGACATGACTTTGTTAGTTACTAAAATTGATCTGGGTCCACTTTCACTTGCTTCTTCGTCTTCGAATTTCTTACATCCATCATGCGTATACAAATATATATTATTTTATTTATTATTATTTATATTATATTATATTATAAAAAATAACTTAAATTTTAAAATAATATATTTTCTCGTACAAACTCTAATTTAAATAACTATCTTTTAAAATATCCAAAATAACAAAGATCTACAATTCAAGCCCAATATTACATATATTATAAATAATAATTTCAACCTTTTGAATCAACTCTATTTGAATATGAGTTTGATTTTAATTACTAATATGTTACTTTCCTTTATTCTTTTAGTTTTTGTCTATAAACATTGACAGTGTGAATTGGTTTCGTAATCTTTTCACTTCATTATAATATTGATGATATATATTATTTATAATAAATAAAAGAAAAGGGATTTTAAAATATTAGTGTTGTAACTTTTAAACCGTTGCTTTCCTTTTCGGGATCCCTCTTGGATTCTAAATCAAGAATAAAGAAAAGAAAAGAAAAGTAAGAAAGAAAAGGGATTAGTATGTTTTTAAAAAATATATAGTGTATATATATATTTTTTGAATTTACGGTAGAAGAATTCTAACTCTATATTTTTTAAGTAAAGTAGGTGTAGAATTTCTATTAGATTATATCTACTATCATTATATAGTATTTATTTGTATATTATAGTATAAAAAAGGGGAAGATAGAACCATAAATGGTTCCACCTTTTAAAAAAAAGAGTAAATGTTTATTTTTTTCATAAAATACTGTACAATATTTATATTTTCAATTAAAATAACTTTAAATTATTTAACATACAATATATATTTTAATATTATTATCTTACTTCAATTTTTTTTTTCAATTTCTATCTTGCAATAATAATTAAAAAAAAGAGAAAACAAAAATTATAAAAGATAATAACAAAATTTTTAACATAAAAATATGTATGCAAGTATATATATATATTAACCCACTTTATATTACAAAAAAAAATTTCTATATTTCGTATGATATAAAAATATTTCTTACAACAACGCATGGGTTTTTGACTCGTGTTATCTAATTGCTTAAGAATCTAATAAATAGAGTTTTCAGAAAAAAAAATTTTTTGATTTCTTTTATTTAAAAGTTACTTATAAAAATATTTAGATTGTATGATAGAAGAGTTTCCAAGTTAGACACAAAATGTGCTTTCTAAAAAAATTTCTTATTGATAGATTTTAAAACATAAATTAAAGTTTCGATAAGATATTATTAATGGCATTCTAAGTTTTTACTACTTACTACTACTTATTAGAAACTTTAAAAATATTTTAATCTATTAGGCACTTTTTTTTCTTAAATGTGGTTTTCCTTAAAAAAAAAAAAAAAGTTTCAAATACTAGCGGAATAATCACAATTTTTAATTTTCTTTTACCACTGGCCAAAAAATAAAAATAAAAGCTCTATCAAATAATAAAGCAAAGTATTATTAGGAATTTAGGTCACTAATTTTTTATGTCTTAAATGTTATTTTCAAAATTTGTTGGACATAATTTTCTGGAAGTTACTTTTAACTTATTAAGTCCCAAAGTTATTTTTTGAATGTATTTAGATAATTTATTAAATAGCTTAAAATCAAAGCACAAAACTATGGTTTTTTTTACTAAGCTCTTTTGAATAAAACTTTTAAATCCCAAATTACTTAAATTTTATTTAATTATTTAAATTAGATCCAACCTTAATATGGTAACTTTTAATATACGATAATTAACATATTATTCATACATTTGATTAAAATTCAATAACACATGCTAAATTGAAATTTAACAAAGGTTTCACGTGCAATGCCAGATATATTTTATAATTTTTTTTAAGAAATAAATAACGTCAAAAAAAATTTTTTTTTTAAAGAGTCGTTTTGCAATGACAAAATAAAGCTTAAAATGATAATAGTTGAGGGACAAATGAAAGCAAAGGACAATAGTTGATGACGTCAAATTCTGAGCATTTCAGTCAGTGTATTTGAAGGCCGTCTTTAGCAAATTCTTTTCTCCTTTTCAAAGGGAGTACAATTTTTACTTTTCTTTTACCACCGCCCTGAAAATAAAAATAAAAACTCTATCAAATATTGAAGCAAAGTGTTATTAGGGATTCAGTAAGCGTTTAATAAACGTATTATATTTTGATTATATTTGAATGAAATTTATTTTTTAAATGGTATATTTGGTTGAAAAGTATTTGTTTTGTATTTGAATGAAATGTGTGTTTGAATGAAAAGTATTTTAGAGTTGAAAAATTGATGTGATTGATAAAAATAGAGATAAATAGTGGAGTTAAAAGTTAATTTGATTGTTTTAAAAATATTTTGAATAGTAATTGTTTTCGTAGTACTATTGTAAAATTTACATTTGGTATAAAATTATATTGTATTTAAATAAAATTAAAATAAAATTTGTGTGCCAAACGGCACCTTAGGTCACTAATTTTTGACGTCTTAAATGTTATGATAAGAGTTTGTTCGGCATAACTTTTTAGAAATTGTTTTTAAATTCCTAATTCTAAAAAGTTGTTTTTAAAAATATTTGAATAATATGTTAAATAACTTAAAATCAAAATAAAAAATTATGATTTTTTAAATAAGTTTTTTGAATAGACTTTAAATTTTAAATTATTTAAACCTTATTTGATTATTTAAATTGGACTCAATTTTAATATAATAACTTTTAATATACAATTATTAATGTATTATCTTTACGTTCTATTAAAATTTAGTATACAGTCTGTTAGAAGGCCATCTTTAGTACATATGGTCAACAATATACTCTATTTCAAAAACAATCACTGTCTAGGTACCGACATTGCAAAATTCTCTTTACAAACATGCGTTCTAAGTCACAATTCGTTATAAGCAAGGTCATAGCCATAACCTTGATTGCGTGTGGTTATTTCAAAAACAATCACTGTCAAGGTACCGACATTGCAAAATACTCTCTGCCATCACTGGCAAGGGGTGCCAATGAGAAACTGTTTAATCTACCATCATTGTAATAGTACAGACGAGAACTGTTTATTCTCCACATTATAAATGAAGCCATGCTTCTGCTCTCCTTCTCATACCCTCTCCTTACACACAAAGAAACCTCATCTTTTTCTATTTCGTCCCCGTTGCAATGAGGTACTTCGATCTGAGATACGCCCTCCCCGTTCTCATTTCCTTGCTCAAATCCCAATTGTTTTGGGAATCATTATATGCTTTTCATACTAACACTCCCCACGACCCAACACCTAATTGGACCAAGCCCTGCTTCCTCTTTGTCATGCTTCTCCTATTTTCTACCACTTCCATGAACGTCCCCTTGACTCTTCCTTCGCCAAATAATACCACTCTTATTCGCTTCCAGTTCGGCAACTTCTCGACGGCTCATCTCACTCTTTCACTTGTCGCCTCCCTCGTCCTCCCCCGAGCTCTGTTCTGGTATGCATATCCTGCTATCTTAATCTCTTCCTTGTGCTTTTCTTCAACACTAGTGTTGCCTAGGCGCTTCTTGGATTGGATCAACAACAAGCTCACAGCTTTACCTGGGTGGAACGTCCACATAAATTCCACTTTTACTCATCGCCATCAATTAGAGGCAGACATTGATATCGAGCTTCAAGACTCCGATGAGGAAGCTAATGGCGAGATTATGGTGCCTTGACCTGCCGCTGTACTAGCTCTGTTTTTTAGCTTTAGCCCTTTATGTTGTACCTGTGTTATATATTTTACCTATGTAATAATTTTAGTGATATTGTTGTTGATTGATTATTTTCGTCTATACTCCTAAATTTTAGCATCGTTCTCAGTATGCCTCCGAAATTTTTTTAAAAACTCACCTTTTCCTTTAAAATTTGAATAAATCTCACCTAATCATTTTCATAAGAATTTCCATTAAAAACATAAGAATTTTTTTTAATTAAAAATCATAACAAAAAGGTTTATTAAAACTAATTCCCTTTTTTCTATCTTTTTTTTTTATCAAAATTGGAATCAATTCAAAGTTAATGGGATAAATTGAGAGGTTTTAAAGTTCAAGTGGTAAACTAAGAACAACGTTAAAATTCAAGAGACATAGTTGAGATTGTAAATGATCCTTTTTTCGTTTGTTGTGAAAATTGGTCATATTAGTTTCAAATATTTTTAGGGTAGCTGATGTCGTGTTTTCACTGTGGTATGGTTTTGTTATTTTAAGGGATTGTTTTGTAATTTAAAGGGCGTTTTTGAGTACAGAGTTTCAACTGCAACTTTTTTATTTACATTTATACATTTTTTAATTTGTGAGAATAGTTTTGTCAAACATATTAAAGACCTGATTGGAAAAGAATTATAGCATACATCCATCTTTGTCAAAGTATATCCAATGAGACCTTTCAAAAATAAATTGAAACTTCATCATTGTTAAAGTACCCAACTAGACATTCAAAAATTTAAGGAGCTTTCTACTGTAATGACATTGCTATTGATAGTTTACGATTCTAACAGGTATGTTTGATCAAAATCATGTTTCGAAAATTACATAAAACTTGATACATATTGAACTATTCAATACAGAGCTAAGTTGATAAGATAAATTTATATCAAGCTGTAGAATTCTTAAAACCTCTTGCAAATTCTCTCTCCATCGTTGTCAAAGTACTCAACCTGACATTTTGCAAAAATTTCTCTCCCCACTCCGACCTTGTTTGTCACTTTTCTGCGTTGAAAATTAAGAGATGTTCTGCTCTCCTTCTCACACCCTTGAACATAAGAGAGACTCTCTTTTATTCTCTCCTCCTCCGACTCTCGATATTTACAATGAGAAGTACCGGTGGCTTCATTTGTTAAGTTATGGAGCCAAATTATTGCCTTACGAAAAAACATTCTACGTGGAGGTAGTACATGTTATAGAAAGACTATATGATTTCTCTTGTAAATTTCTCAATCATGATGAATTACTATAGTGTTTGAAATAGGGCATAATTTCAAATTGATGCGAACTTGTATAAATATTTGCATATGTTGCGATTATTTCTTTTCTCTTATGAGTTTTATAAATCTTAGGATAAATAATCAGAGCGTTGATAGTTATATTTTTCTTTTACTACATGAATCTCTCTTGATGGTAACGTTATAAGAATGGTAAAAATTCCTATGATGAATACAAGTTAATGTTCAAATTTGAGTTATAACGAATTAGCTTAAGTTTTAAAATGAAATTTAAGTTCAAGAAGTTCAAGGGTTTCCATACAAAAATAACGTTATTATATTTAAATTGTTTGGAGTTATTACTGATTTCTCTAATAATTAAGATTTTTAAGTTGACTTTTTCTTTTAATTCTTTAAGCTGGTGACTCATGTCTCATAAGTCTCAAATGGATGGAGTTTAATTGGAGTTGCTTGCCAAATTTTTAAAGTTCAAGGCGGTGGGTGTTTTTGTTAACATTTTAAGGTTTAAGGGCCAATTTTTGAAGTCCATGGGCAAGGTTGAAGAGTGACCAAAGTTTGGGGGTAAACATAAACTGTCTCCACAAAAAATTGTGCGAGTAAACTGGATAGGATGAAAAAAAAAAAAAAAGGATCTATTGAAATTGTATGAGAAAATTTTTTATTTTTTATTTTTGGTTTTTTTTTCCCCTTTAGTACTGAATTGTAAGAACATGATTTCACAAGCCACTTCAGCTGAGTTTGTATTTCATGATCGGATCAAGGTCCCATTAGCTCAAATACACAACAATGTATAAATCGAGTTCATAGTCTAAACAAAAGCGATGACGTTAAAAAAACGACAGAAAGTTGGAGAACGACAGGAGCTTCGAAAAGACGACAACTTAAAGAGGCGACAATAGAACCATATAACACATCAATTTAATAAAACGACAAATCATTGGCTCAAATAAACGACAGTCCTTACAAAGAAAAGCATTACAAAGTCAAAAGAACGACAGAGTTAAAAATGACGATAGATTGAATGAGAAGCGACGAGAACTTTTAAAATAACAAAAACTTAAGAAAAGACCATACAATAGTAAACTCCTGAAAACAATTCAATAGAGAAAAGAAAGCTACAGCAATCAAAAGCTCAAATTGACAAGAGTCCATAAACGATACAAACTTCAGAGCCAACAAATTTTACGAAAACGACAGGAACTTTTAAGACGACAGCAACTTACGAAACGACCATGAACGATAATCTGACAACCTTTTAGGAAAACGGAGCTCTGCCAAAGCGATAGTTGTAAAAAATATAAAACAGAAGAAACGACAGTGTATTGGAAAACACCAGAAACTTTTAGTCGAAGACACTTTTTACGTAAATTTTAAAGGATTTATTAACTTTAAAATTATCGACCATTGGAATATTGATGCGAGTAAATATTTATTTATCACTAAAAAGAGCCCCCCTTAAAAGGGAAAATAAGCGCGTAAAATAAATAAACAATTTTTATAAGTTCAAGAGCAAATTTATCATAAGTAAAAGTAAAGTTCAAGAGTAAATTTACAATGTTTTTGAAATAGAAAAATGTAACAATTTTTAGATGTTAATAAACATTAAAAAAAAAAAAACATAAAAAATTTTTTAGAGTAAAAAATACGATATTTTTTACTCAAAAAATTTACAATATTTTCTTCCATATAAAGTTTTGTTTTAATTTAAATATTGTAACCCTATATACTTTTTTTCTTCGTTTATCCGTTATTATTATTTTTCTTTTTCTTTTTTTAATGAATGCATACTTCTAGACTTTGTTCCAGGGGAGTTGTCCATATTCCTTTGATATTTTGCACTACATGAAAAAAAAAAAATGGTGCTTTTTGTACAAGAACAAATCCATTTGATCTTCCCGTCTACTCTACCTTCTATACTTTGCAGAGACCGACCTCGTAATATCCGCTCCATTTTCCACAGGGACCACGACCACCTCCCAAATTTCAGAAAATGAAGGGCTTTGATCCTCAAATCCCAATCTCAAGCTCTCCCATGGGACTGGGATGCTTTTAGCCTGTTAAACCCCAATGATATCTCTTGGACCAAGGGCTCTTTACGCATTTTTCAACTTCTCTTCTACGCTTTCACTTCCATAACTTTCATATTCCTCAGTCGACGCCATTCACCCAAAGCAGTCCACATTCACTTCCGATTCGGCAATTTCTCTTCTCACTTGTGACTTCGGTCGTCTTTCCGCAGGCTCTCTTCTGCTTTGTCTATCCTGTTGGATTGATTGCGAATCAGTTTCTCGGTTGAGTCAATGTCAAGCTCTCAGCTCTACCCGTTCGGAATGTCCACAAAAGCTGCACTATTAGCCATCAAGAACAAAGTCTACATACGGAGTCACAAGTACTGCCTGTTGTTCACCAAGTTGATGTTGAGAAAATATTAGAGACTTGAAACACGAAAAGAAATACGTTTCTTTAAAGCATTATTTGCCCCCTCTCCGTAGATATTGCTTTGAGTTTCAATAGCAAATCGCTCTCAGGATATGACAAGCCTCACGTAAATTTCAGTAAGCAAAACTAGAAATTTGCAGAAAGAAAATAAGAACACAATTGAGTATCTGGTAAAGAAAAAATAGAAAAAAACTGAAAACGAAAGGAAATAATAATAATGATTATTATTTTTTAAACGTTTTCTAATTTCTCTTAATATAGACTCAATGGCATCTATTCATCAACATATACAACTGTTGATACAAACAGTTTTTTTTTTATTGCTGCTATATCTGAAAAGTCACATCTTTTCAGAAAAAATAAATTTGAATGCTAATTCTAAAAAGTCACGTCTTTTCAGAAATTCGAAAATTCGAAATTCAAATTTGAATTATTTTATTTTTATTTTATAAAAATAAATAAATATTAATTACAGCATTTAATCTCCACGTGCCAAGTTCGCCTAATAAGCGCCTCTACAGCCTCACTGCCCACGCCACGCACGCGTGTGCGAGATGTGTAGGCATGTCCCTTCACTTACCATATCATTGGCTCACTAGAAAGGTATTATCTTATAAAGAGCTATGACTCTTTATTTTCTTTCTATGTAGGATTTTAGCATGTCTTTTTGCACTTATAGTTAAACAATTCCAACAGTCGGCATCTCCATTTCCCCGAATTCTACTAATAATGAGAGACCGTTGCTGGTTCTTTTTTTCTTTTATGCTCATTTATACCGTATATTCAATCTGCATACAGTTTAAAAAGCATTTGTTGTCTCAATATATAGGATAAAAATACCCCTTCATTTGAATAGTACACCCATTCATTTTATTTTTCATTCATTAAATTTTTCTAAATTTATTTTTACGAATTACATCACCTACTCTTTATTCTTTTTACTAATACATATTAAAATAATTACCAATACATATTATAATAATTATTTAAGTATGAATAATTTAAACACATATTATATTTAAATATAATAATTAAAAAGGAAATCCAAACACATTTAAAATACATTTGTTCTATTGATAAATAATACAAAAGCTTACACTCTGTTTTAGTATTATCTTTGGATAAATAATTGCGGTACCGATGGTCGCAAACATGTTTTTTTTTTTTTTTTTTCTCACCTAAAATTGGGGGTGGGACAATAGGTCCGAGGGAATTGGGATCCAAACAAGTTAAATGGTCGTTATGCGGCAGTCGAATTTTGCACAGTTATTGCAGATGTACAAGGATTGGACATGTGATGTAATTCCTTTAATTTGTTCTTCGAATAAATTATAATCATATTTTTGGTGTTTTCTTTTGGGGCCTTGCTTTTTCGTTTTTGGTTATGTTTCCATAGATCAATCCAAAAATGGAACTTTTGAGAAACGCCAAAAAAATATACCTTAGATTGATTTTTGCTATGGAGAAAAAAAAAACTCTTTCAAAAAATATTATCAATAAATATTTGATTTACCAATAAAAAAATATTCATTTATCATTCTATTCGTAAATTTTTCATTTACCAAATATAATTACCAATTTCACCCTTTATCTCTCCACCCCACATGACTCTCTCTCTCTCCTCCCCAACCTATGGAACCCCACCCTCATTCTCCCTCTCTGTCTCTCTCTCTTTGCATGAAGTAATCGACGAGGACCTACTCCCTTCTCAGTCATCGAAACGTCGACCACCCTCGTAAGGCCCCGATCGCAGCCTGTGCTGAGCTCCAATCAAGGCCCTCACTATCGCTAATTGTCTTCCTTTAAGACGGTGGTCTAGAGCCATCGTCGGAGAACGAGACATGCCACCACAGCTTTATCATCATCAAGTTTTAACTAGAATTGAATAACTCAAAACATATTGACAAATAATTAAAAAAAAAAAAAAACTTCTTCTGGATGGGCTTGTCATGTCAATTGCAATATTATATTTGTTTTATTTACTATATTGGGTGATTTTGGTTTATTATTATCTGATAAATGGATGATGGAGAATTAAGTTGATGTCTATAAAATGTGCTTTGTCTTTTTGAGGTCATTATAATAAATTTGAAAGAAAATATAAGCATAATCCAATAATTTAATCCAATACAATCCAACAGATTTTGGATTGAATCAGATTGGATAATAAAAAAAAATTAGATTGGATAGGTTGGATTTGAAAGGGGTTTTTCAAAATTGGATTAGGTGATATACGATAAAAAATAAAAATAAAAAAGGTGCTTTGAACCAATGCCTACCCCTAGTAATTATGTGTACACAACTAAATTCATAAATGTCCCAACCAAATCAAAATATATATTTATTACAACCTTATCTTTTAATAAAATTACATTAAAAGTCTACGCTAAATCCAAATATATATTTGGATTATTTTTAAAAATAGCTCATGAACTATAATCTCCATTTAATTTAGCCCTTATTTGTTTGAAACTGATCGTTGTGTCCTCTGATATATAAAAAATTGCTCAAAATACCCCTTCCGCTAAATTAAAAATAAAAGGAGCATTTTGAAAAATTTTAAATAAAATAGGGGTCAAGTTAAACGAGAATCTATAGTTCATGGATTATTTATGAAAATAATCCCTTTACTAACTTTTCATGAAATTCAAATTTTCATTAAAATCATAAACAAATATACATGAAATTTGAATTATTTTTATATATAAAAGGATACAATGGCCGATTAGGAATAAATAGAGATCAATTTGAATAAAGATTTATAGTTCAGAGGTTATTTATGAAAATAATTTTATATATTTATATCAGCAAGGTCTTTGCTTCACTAAATCTCTTAGTGTTGAATCTCTTGACGTGGATACTGATGCGTTAAATATGATCTCTGCTATACAGGATGGCTCGAATTTGGTCATGGAAACTCTGATGTTGGACGACATCCGAGAACTGCTTGCTTTCTTTCCTAAGACTAGTGTTTCCCATGTCAGACATTCTGCTAATGGTGTACCGCATATCCTTTCCCAGTTTGGGTTTAATTCAAACAAGCTTTTTGTATAGATATATAAGACTCCTTGTATTGCTTCCACTGCTGTAACTCTTCATTGATTATGTCAATTAGTAAAAGAGGTAGATTTTAATTTAAAATAATTTACATTAAAAGTCAAAATACACTCTTATATATACCCCCACGTAAATTATAAAAAAAAAAATTATGGTAGGGTTTCATTTAAAAACTCTATTAGTATGACTCATTTTTTAACTATTTAAATTTAATTAAACGATAAAAATATTATTTATATATAATAATTATAATATCCCTTATCTTACGATAACTTTAAAATTAAACAAAATTTGAAGGAAAAAAAAAAAAAGAAATCACATATTGTATACCCTTGCCCCCATCCCCCTTCCAGTGTCCCTGTCAGTAGAGCATCATTGGAGGTCTATCAGCCGGCGCAATCAGCAAAGCTCCTTCTCCAACAACATGGAGAGAGAGAGAGAGAGAGAGAGGTAGAGGCTCTAGAGAGAGATTGAGAGAAGATTTGGGAATTATTGATGTTGATATATATACGAAGAGCATATGTTCAGGTGGGTTGCTTTACAAACGGTGCTTGGCTCTCTGTCTTCTTAGAATCACATCAAAAGGACCCAACTTTTACTTTTGAATCTTCTAATTCTAACTCTATCTCTAACTCTAAACAAAAAAATTTTTATTATTTTTTTTACACTTTAACTGTAACTCTCTCTATCTCTTCTCCATTTTATTTTGTATGTCAAGCCTCCCCAAATTGTCATTTTATGGGCATAATTTTATACTATTCCACTTAATCTCAACATAAAATTTTCGAACTTATTATGCACTTTCAAACTTGCTTTAGTAGCTACAATACTGGTGTATGTGATTAAGAAGGATTCAATGTGATAGGGTGCATGATGAACTTGATTTTAATTTATTAAAACCAATAGAATATTACTTGTCACATTCTTATTGGTTCCTTTTTAGCCTCCACCTTGTGTCACATCATTATTGGATCAAAAAAAGTGAGCTTAAGTGATCTTAGGTATATTGTCTCTTTATTGATCCAATCTTAGAAATTGTCATAACTTCTTCATATAAGCTCCGATTAGAGTGATTCTTTCTTTAAAATGCCGATATCAATAAGAGGATCAAATAAGATTAGTCAAGCTCATAGTTTCCTAATATGAATAATGACACCTGGTGAGACACAGTATTCCACCTAATCTCAACATAAAATTTTCAAACTTATTATGCACTTTCAAACTTGCTTTAGTAGCTACAGTACTAGTGTATGTGATTAAGAAGGATTCAATGTGATACGGTACATGATAAACTTGATTTTAATTTATTAAAACCAATAGAATACTACTTGTCACATACTTATTGGTTCTTTTTTAGTCTCCACTATGTGTCACATCATTATTGGATCAAAAAAAGTGAGCTTATGTGATCTTAGGTATATTATCTCTTTATTGATCCAATCTTAGAAATTGTCATAACTTCTTCATATAAGCTCCGATTAGAGTGATTCTTTTTTTAAAATGTTGATATCAATAAGAGGATCAAACAAGATTAGTCAAGCTCATAGTTTCCTAATATGAATAATGACACCTGGTGAGGCACATTTTGAACACATGAATTTTTCACCTCAATTTGACACTGCAAAAAAATAAAATACTAAAATTAGATATTTTCAAAATAAAATGCTGTAGAAAAACTTATTGGAAATATTTAATTTTAAGCTTATTTAATATACCATTACTAAAAGAAAAAGGCAAAATAAAAAAAATTAAACAAAAATTTAATGAAATTTATAAAAATCTAAATTAAAATAAACAAAACAAAACAAAACAAAACAAATCAAAAACAAATAAAATCTTCAAGGATAAACCATTTTTTGTGCATGCAAAAGTAGTAAAATAACTATATTTTATAGAGTTATCAACATGCAAAATTATGAATTTTTAAAATTTGAATTACAAAATTATAATAATAAATGTGAATAGTAAATCTGAGATTTACTTAAAAAAAAAACAAATATTAATTGAATTTCTTGGTTTTGATTGTTGATCCAAACAGAGCTAAGAAAAAAAACAGTACTTTAAAAACTCTTGAAATCAATGGCTCAAACAAACAATTAAAGACACCAATTTTAATATTAACTTTTGAACACCAATCTATGTAATATATATGACATTTCTATAATTGATAAGTATTTAAAGTAATGTCACATTAATTGATTGCATATATCCATACACAAAGTTTAAGCTACTCAAATTTGACATTATATATTTATTTATTTCATATAAATTTGACACATTTTCTATATTTTTCTGTTAAAAAAAACTTGAACAAACTTTTAGAAAAGTGTTTTAGAATGGGGGCAAAGTTATTGATATCAACAATATTTACTTCCATTTATTTAATCGGCAGATGAATTTTGATAATTTTGAAGTTGAGGAACTAAATTTGGTATATCTTTAAAAACAAGTCTATTCTTAGAAAGAGATAAAAATTTAGGGACCTTTAATGAGTCCAATTTAACAGTTTGTACCTAACGAGGGACCATCTAGAAAACACTTTTAACATTCAAAAACAATTTATCAGACAAAATTGAGTATAGGATTACCTGTGGATAAACAAAAGAATTTAGGTATTATTTATGAACTGATAAGGTAAAACATCACCCTTAAGTACTCTTCCACAAGTGTTACCTGCTTTACACTCGATTCAGTAAGAAAGAAAATGGGATATAGAGAAAATTTATAAAAGTAAAAAAATTGAAAATTTAGAATGATATTAAGTTATTTAATGGAAAGAAATGAAAAAAATAATAATAATATAATATAATTATTATTTTATTCCTTTATTTTAATTATTTAGTTTTTAAATAAGGACAAAAAAGTGTTTATGTTGAGTGTATTTAAGTTTTCCACCCTATAATAAAGAGATAAAAAAATTGGTGGTTCCTCAATTTCTTTTTAATCTCTTATATTTCCCTCTCCTTTCTTATTTCCTATCAAACAAATTACATTATTATTTTTTATCTAATTTTCTTTCACCAACTTCCTTCCTTTCCTTTTTTTTTTTTTTTTTTTGAGAATAAAGAATATGTTATTATAAATGGAAAGTATCTGATACAATAACAGTTTATGTAGGTGGAAGTGAATCCTACAACTTAACAAGCTCATTATCTATATTAAGAGGATAAGATGTTAAGAAATAGACAAGCTCTATTAGCTTCCTGATACACATGACATAACTTTGCTCATTAAAAAAAAAAAAAAAAAAGCTAGAGACATCTGACAATAAAAGTCTAAACTTATTATAATAAGAAGAGGAGTTCTTTAAAGTTTGGATTATTGTTGATGCATCTAACTTCATGAAATAGAGATTTTAACCAAGATATCTTGTTTGTTGTTTGAAATATTCCTTTAAGTTTGAATTCACCATCTTACACTGACCTACAACATCAATATACAAAGGATTAGTTGCTTTTAAAATCATAGTAAAAAGAAATTATAGATAATATTCAGATTTAGACTTTTTCTCTTTTTTTAAAAAATTCTCAGATAGGCTCATTAGGATACACTATTATCACTTTTGAAATTCTTATAAATAAGAGATTTGCGCTAAAATAAAATAAGCCCCATTCAAATGCAACGCAATTTTCATCTAAATACAAAAGTGTTACATTCAAATACCAATCACATCACATTTTAAATTCAATACAATCACTATTTATTATTTTACTTTGTCTATTATTTTATTAATTATATCATATATTCTCTTTCCCTCTTCCTTTTTTCTCTTTACTTTTACCCATAACATCACATATTCATTATTAAAATATAATTCAAACATTTTTCATCTAAATATTCATTGCATTCAAATACAATGTAAATACTTTTCCTCCAAATGTAAATTGTATTCAAACGTAATGCAAACCTAATGCATTTATCAAACAGAGCCTAACTTTTGAAAATCTCATAAAAAGAGACTTTCGTTTACTCAATGGATCCTAACTTTTGAAAATCTTATAAAGGGAGACTTTTGAAACTCTCATGAAGAAAGACGGTTGAAATTCTTATAAAAAAACATTTTTAAAACTCTTATAGTAAAAGACTTATATTAAATAAAATCAAAACACTCATAAAGAAAGACTGTGTAAAAATTAAAATCTAACTGTGCTAAAAAGATATATATATAATTATTGAAACTTTCATGAAAGACTTTTAAAACTCTTATAAAAAGCAAAAATAGCTGTAAATACTCATAATGAGAGACTCAAACAAAATAAAAACTTTGAAACTCTCATAAAAGACGCGTAATAATATATAATCGTGTATAATTATGCTAAAAAAACTGTATCATCAAAATCACTTAAAATCCCATTTGAATTAAAAAAACTTGTAACTAATTATTAACTTAGACATATATTATTTTCCTCATACTTTTCCTTGTACCATATGTAAGTATAATATGGTTATAATTAAAAACAAAAATATATTAAATATTATATAATATGTATAGTTTTTTTTAAAAGGAAAAGTGCATATGACTATAATGAAATATTTTTAATAAACTACATTTTAATATAATATAAAATATTTGGTAATAACCTCAGTTTTATTCTTAAAAAAATAAATGACTTATCAAAAATAATTTTTCAAAATAAAAACTTATCAAAAAATATAAATAAATAATCATATAAAATAATTATATTTTATGTTTATTATAAAAACATCACAATCAAAATAAACTGAAATAAACTAAAACTTACGGCTTCGTAAAAGAATAAAATTATATTCGAAATTGATATGAAAGTGTATGAAAAACTACTTTGAACTTCTTATAACCGCCAATGAAGATGAGTGATGAACGCCATTGAAGATGACGGTGGTGCTGGTGGAACTCAGAAGCCCACCGGCTACATGGAGTCCAAGACAGCTGCCACCATGACAAAGACGATATCGAGAACGACCATGACTTTCCTCTCCACAACCCACACACTCCGATGCACCCAAAAACAAGAAATTGTCTTTAAAAAATAAGAAACCAGGGACAAACAGAATACGGATGCGAAGAAAAGAAGTAAATTATATATGGCTATAAACGTCTACAAACTAAACACTCTCTAAATATAATTAAGAAAAACAATGAAACAATTGACAGTGACAATCTCTGTAATGAAGATGGAGGAGACAAGAAATAGAGAAAATATGCAGAAAAATGAAAAATGAGAATGAAAATCGTCAAAGGAAACAAAAAATAAATACTTGTGATGGAATGAAAAAAGAAAAACAAAAGACGTTTGGATGTAACATACGTTGAGCACCATACCCGTGCCTCCGAGAAGAGTGGAGAGAGAGAGTGAGAAAAACAGGTCGATGTCATTGACAACGGTGTCGATGTTCGCCGGAGGCCAGAACGAATTCATTCTCCACCGCGAACTCCTGCGCCATCTGAAGCGAACTCCAGACAGTTATTTGACCAATTTTTTTCTTTTCTTCTTTGCCAGAAGTCACGAATCCACCACTCTCTCGGCTTTGGCACGTTGCTAAAGTTGTCGGATCGTGAATTCCTCCGTCGACAAGGCGACAACCGTCCAGATTCATCGAAGGAAATGATTCGAACTCTTGCAATTTCGGCGCCTCTTAATTAATCAGACGAAGTATCTCTCGAAACTCAAAATCCAATTGCTTCGGAAATCCAGAAAGCCAATCCCTATGAATGGCGGAAAATTTGCGACGCGGAAATTCAAAACAGTCTCTCGGAAAATCAGAATAGGAAAACGACAAAATCCAATTGCTTCGGAAATCCAGAAAGCCAATCCCTATGAATGGCGGAAAATTTGCGACGCGGAAATTCAAAACAGTCTCTCGGAAAATCAGAATAGGAAAACGACAAGACGACGATGGTGAATAGGAGTGATCCCTGGAAGACGGAAAGAGTCACCGGACGGTGATTGGAGGTGGGCGATTTCCTGGCTGGAAGTCGTCGTTTGAGAGAAACTCTCTTTCCTCCCTTTCCTTCCTTTACATTTTCCATGGCTGCAATAGCCGTCTTTTGATCTTTTTCGTGTTAGAGGAATCCCCAACGAGGGCGCCTACATTTATGAATGGTGTAATAACATGACATTCTCTATTTGTGGCCTCCTCCTCAAGACATTGAATTACTATGTCGATCCACAAAACGATCCTTCGTGGATTTAAAAATGGGAACCACAAGTGCAGATTTTGCATTAGTCTTTGCCAACTTTGTTTTGACTTGAATCCAGAGGGGTTTTTTTGTTTCGCTAATAAAAGAACAGTCCGCCAAGCTCGAGTCAAATTCAGTTACGTATTTACATCTCCTGGGTTTGGAATCACCTATCCCCTTGTCTCTTTTCTTAGGGTCGAAGACGAAGTTTGTCAAAATAAATAAATAAATAAAGAAAAATATATATAATGTTAAATTGTTGCACCAATAATAAATTTTAGCTGTTTAAATAAATAATAAAAAAAAGCTTTCTAATAGACTGTTATATTTGATGCCAAATTAACTATACGCTTATTTTTATGGTAAATTTATTTTAAAATGTAATCAATATTATATTTAACGTTTGATTCTTATGAATTGTTATATCTCTTTACTTTTTCATGTAATTAATAACTTTTTTATTTTTAATTTATTTAAACACTAAAAATTTATTTTTATAATAATTACATATATAGTGTAGTAATAATTTTATAATTGACTCTAACATGGAGATGTTATAAATATCATTTTTACAAGTTTTAAGGCATGATAATAATGAGAAAAATTATAAATATTATTAAAAATAACATTATGCATTAGACCATAAAATAAGATAATATTATTTATACACTCTTTTGTAATAAATATAGCATTAGCACTTGGTAAAAACATGGAGATGGTCTAAATCTTCTATGGGGGCAAATAGTGGAGACAAAGCAATAGGAAAGGTGATTCAACCGGCTTTATTAATTACAATTTTTTAATCTTAAAAAAATATTGACTGTCTCATTTTGTTCTTTAAAACTTAATTAATTGTCACACTATTTGCATCCGAACCTATCAAATATTTCACTCTTGATTCCTATGGGATAAAAAGCGATAATAAATTGACAAAATGAAGTACTAGTAGATAATAATTTGATAAAATGAATGTTACGTGGTTGATTATGCAAAGTTAAATGAACTGGAGTCATGTTATTAACTGAATCAACATGTAACTTTAATTTGGATCAATTGGGTAACGGTTCAGTACATCCGCCCAGTGGATTACCTATAAAAAGAAGTGTCCTGTTGGATAATTTTCTCCTTAAATTTTGGTCAGCTTGCGATTATGGAATATTTTCTCGACAATTCATGTTATTCGCCATTATATGGAGAATAGCTAGTGTTTTTTAGCCAGTAATATATCAAAATAGCACATACATGTATGTGCAAACAACGACCTTCTTCAGCATTTTTAGTTAGGATTTTTTTTTTTAAGGAATTTTTTAAAAATTACACATCTTTGAAATATTAAAATAACAATAATGACTTTTGTGATTTTTATTCTCTTATAATATGAAATAAAAAGTGATTTTCCAGTAGAAATTCGAAAAAAATTTGAAACATGTGCACTAAAAAATCTATTTATTTCCTCTTATAATTAAGATCCAATCAGCTAAGCTAAAACACCAGAAAGAAAAACTACTTCACGGCCAATTTTACACAACCACTCAAAACAATAATTAAAAAAAAAATTCAACCAAAAGAAAAAAAAACCAAAAAACCAATTTGTTAAGCCAAACTCATCCAAATTCACTTAGAAGAAAACCAATTCTGTTTAATAATCAGTGTTTGACTTTCGGTCATTGTTTGTGTTATGTTGTATCTGCGAAATGGGAGTTTCTTCGAAATTGTAAAGTTTCTATCGTGCGCTTGCAATGACCGTGACCATGAGACACTATCCTACGACGCGGGCCAAGGGTGGAATCACATTTTTGCCCATTCAAAAAGAGTAACCGTTTCGCACGAAGCACATTATTGTTGTTCAGATAAAACCATGGGCGGTGGGAACAATATGGACTATGGAGAGCCGTTTTCATCTAAATTAGTGTTACTTTATATTAGCAAAAAAGCTGCGTCACTTAATAAAAATGGTTCCTTCGCAGATGCCAACAATTTGATTCTTTTTTTTTTTAAATAATAATTTAATTCCACTGACTGTATGTGAAGGCCGTGTCTATAAAAGTCCCTCCCGCTATTCCATCCGAAACCAAAAACACCCGAATCATAATTCTTCTCTCCGACTCTCTTAAGCTACTCTTCCTTGCATTGCGCGTACTGACCCGTCATACACCATAATCTAAGCTCCCCTCTACCATCAGAAAATGGGTGGCTTTGATCTCTGATTCGTCATCCTGATTACTAGCGGAGCCAAGTGAAGTTCGATGAGAGCAAGCGCGCCCATAGGGCTGGCAATTTGGGTCACAACACGACAACACGACACGAAACCCGCACGAAATTAGAGGGTTTGGGTTTTCTTTAAATGAGTTTGGATCAAAACGGGTCGAACCCGTCAAACACGATTAAATAAAGGGTTGAACCTGCATGAACCCACCAACCCGCAATTGACACGAAATAACTTGTTTAATAAATGGGTTATATATGGGTTAACACAAACACGACCCATGAATTACCCATTTATAATTTTTAATATATATTATATAAATTTTTAAAGTTTAAAAATTTAAAATTTAAATATAAAATATGTATTTTAGTTTTTATATGTATATTTTTAGTTTTGTATTTATCTTTTGTGATCTAAATTTAAGTGTAACTTGATTGTGAACTTAATTTGATTGTTATTTAGATGTTTAATAAGTTTTTTTAATGTTAAAATTGATGATAGGTTAGTTAAATTAGTCAATAATAGGTTAATTAAATAGATCAATAACAAGTTAGTTAAGTGGGTTAACAACAGATTGAATGACCCGTTTATGACCCTTTTAGTAAGTGGGTTTAGTATACACGACACGACACAATACGTTTATGACCCGTTAAGGGTTTAGCAGACACGACACGACACGTTTATGACCCATTTAATAAACGGGTCATAAACGTGTCGTGTCAACCTGTTTATTAACGGGTCGTGTTCGGATCGTGTTTGTGTCGAGTGTATTCATATCAATAAACGGGTCAAACACGACATGAACACGACCCACTAACACGATTTGCCACCCCTACGCGCCCACTCATATTTCATAAAATCGATTTATTTTTGAAAATTTTAGTTGAACCACTATTAATCCATACTTTTTTGGGTTTTTTTTTTAGCAGAGTCAATAAAAAGTAACAGCTAGGGCATGTGGGGTCCACGTTGGTGAAAAATCTATTGCATCAAAAAGAAGATTTCCAATCAATTAATAAAAAACACTACACATATCGATATTCTAGATGTTGATAATTATAAAGTTAATGTGTTTAAAAACAAAGAAAATTTAAGAAAAGCAAAAGGAATAAGAAATAAATAAGGAGAAAATAAATCAAATGTTGGTTATAGTATTGAAACATAAAAGATAATCTAAGTTTAGTTATGATATTAAAATATTTAAAAAATTAAATATTAAGTTTAGATATAGTTTAATATGAAATTAAGATTAGAAATATACATGATCTCAATTTGGTGTTCTTGGTCCTAAGTTTTATCAAAGAAAAAAAAATATAGAAAAATAAATAAGGAGAAAAATAAGTCAAATGTTGATTATAGTATTGAAACATAAAAGATAATCAAAGTTTAGTTATGATATTAAAATATTTAAAAAATTAAATATTAAGTTTGGATATAGTTTAATATGAAATTAAGATTAGAAATATACATGATCTCAATTTGGTGTTCTTGGTCCTAAGTTTTATCAAAGAAAAAAAATATAGAAAAATAAATAAGGAGAAAAATAAGTCAAATGTTGACTATAGTATTGAAACATAAAAGATAATCTAAGTTTAGTTATGGTATTAAAATATTAAAAAATTTAAATATTAAGTTTGGATATATTTTAATATGAAATTAAGATTAGAAATATACATGATCTCAATTTGGTGTTCTTGGTCCTAAGTTCTGTCAGTCACAGTTACATTCATCACAAAGATAGTCTTCGTGCCAACGGAATATGTTTTGGCAGCGGTGAGAGGCAGAGCCCTAAGAACGAAGAAATAAAAGTAGTGGGTTCGGGTGACCAAATCCGAGAACGCGTTTGTAGTCCAACGGTTGGGATAATTGCCCTCTAAGCAATAGACCCGGGTTCGACTCCCGACAGACGCATTCCCATTTTTGGATAAAATAACTTGAGTTTGGAGCTATCCCACTCCGAAGGTGAAAATTATCACTGAAATAATTTCATACTCTGTCGTTATGAGAATTTCGGTAAAACGACAAAAATTTGTCGTTATGAGAATTTCGGTCGTTTTTCTCATAACGACAAATTTGTCGTTATTAATTTGTCGTTATGAGAAAAACGACCGAAATTCTCATAACGACAAATTCAAAAAACCGTCGGTTTCACTTGGGTTTTGGGCCAAAGTACGACATTCAGCATATAAGCCTTCTCATCTCGTCCCATTTCCTCTGCAAATAACTCTCTAACTATCATAAACATAGTTGAATTTTCCAAAGTTATTAGGGAGAATTATGAGTGACTTTGATCTCCAATTCCTCATCCCCTTCATCATAAACCTGCTTAAATCCCCATCTCAAGCTCTTCTATGGGACTGGGATGCTTTTAGCCTGTTGAATCCGAATCAAATCTCATGGATCAACGTCTCTTTTCACGTTTTCCTCCTTCTCCTCTTCTCTCTTTCACTTCCCTAACTTTCATATTTCCCACTCGACGTCCTTCCCCAAACAGAGCCCTCATTCGCTTTCGATTCGGCAACTTCTCTCCTCACATGGCTGTTTCACTTGTGTGTTCCCTTGTCTTTCCCCAGGCTCTCTTCTGGTTTATGTATCCTGCTATACTGATATTCAGCTGCCTTCTCGGTTGGGTTAATCTCAAACTCCCCGCTTTACCCGTTTGGTACTTCCAAGTCATTTTCACTCTCAGTCGTCAACAAGAACCAAACATACAGTACACAGATCCACAAGTGCCTGTGCCTGAGGTCAGTTTAGACATTTCCCCGGACGGCGCCTCCATTGCCGAAGCGTAATGCCTGTCTACGTTTAGAGGAAAGTCTTTAATGTTGTAATTCTTATATAGCTTAGTACCTTTCATGTTGTATTAACGTTGTAAGACATTGTGTGTTTTCTGCTGTCTTAATTTAATCAAGCTCACGGTGGCAGTGTTGTCGTTATAAGTACGATAATCGGCTACGCCCCTCGTGATGCATTTCCTCTTTGACTTGTCACAAATGATATGAATAATGAGTGTTTATGTTTATGTCTTCATGATCCTTTTTGTTTTTGTTTTTTCCTTTTTAAAATATTAAGGCCAGGTCCTGTTTTATCCAATAATTGAGAAAAAAGGAGCCATTGAATTGGGTTAATTTAATTGAAAAAATCAATTCTTTTTTTTTTTTTTTTTCTGTTACGGAAACGTCTTCTAAAGCTATTATTTTTCTGAATAAAAAATGTTTAAAATAAATAAAAAAAATCATATTCCTTTAGTTCACTTCCAGTTGGCAGGAATGCAACTGCCAACTGGGCCTGGGCCTGGGCCTGGGGCCACGGGCCACTAGAATCCTTTAGTTCACTTCGCGGACAAAATGAGATGCCGCAAAACTGAAGCAGAACACCCTTATTTTCTCGACTCGCCGAGGAAATATTCCCGGAGATACCTCGCTTCCGACCATAGATTTCCCCAAACAAAACATCCACATCTTCGGCGACGAGGACGAGGACGGCCAGGACTGGAACGATAACCAGCACGGCAACCGCTCCTCCTCGCCGTCGTCACCCTCATCTTCATCCACCGCCTCGCCGTCGTTCTCGTCATCGGCGACTTCTTCGTCTTCCAACGGTAGCGAAGGCGGCGATTAGAGCAGCAACGGCGGTGGAAGTGCTAGCGAAGGAGAGGAGGAGAACGGAGAAGAGAAGATCGACGATAGCAACAGGACTCACTATGGCTACAAAGAAGAGAAGGATCTATTTGGCTCCGATAACGAAGATTACTGCAAAACCCTAGCCACCAGTCCTTATCCGATTCCTGGTAAAATTTTCCCTCATTTTTTGCTAATGTTCATGCTCTTAGTAGGTTTCGATTCTTGGTTTATTTCCATGTCTCCAAATTTAGTTAGGGTTTAATGAATTGTTTCTTTTTTAACATGATTTTTGTTAATTTTTCTCTTTTTTTTTTTTTGTTTGATTTAAAGAACTCTGAATCAGTGGACTTGTACGCATTTTTTTAGCTGAATTTTCTTGTCTTTTGGTTATTGTAAGCTCACAAAATGTTTAATTTTTCATTTTTGTTCATGAATTTAATGTTTAATTTGTAGGTCTTAGTGCTTAATTTGGGCTGAAAAATTAGTATTAAGACGACTTTGCATAATTAGGCGTGTTATGTTTGTCTACAAATTATCCATGAACTGATAGTATTGTACTTTAGTTGCAGTTAGCAGAAAAATGTTTTTCTAGTTTTTTTTTTTTTTTTTTTCTTTTTCCTGTCACTAATTTTTCCAATACAGTGTTGCCTGTGATGCGCAATAATAAAGACCACCCGGGTAGAGGGAATTTTGGCCGGGGTCGTTGGCATCAAAATGATAGAGGAGCAGGCCTCCTTCCTCAACCCGTCCCTATCCTCCGTGGCAGTACTTTGTTTATGGTCCAAAGTTCGCTAATATTCGTGATGAACGCTTTGTTTTGGAATTGAGGCTTTCAAAAAGTGAAAATATACCATCGAGAAAATGTATTGCTTTTCAGGAGGTTAGTCAAGTGCTTTCCTTATTTTCTGCCTTTTTTGTTTTGTTGATCCCCTTATTCTATTGTCTTGTAGTCTTTCATTTTTATTTATTTTGGTCATTGGACTGCTTTCACTTATGCAATCCAAAGTTTTCAACTGATTGCTATTTTTCTATTGTCTTCCATTGGCTGATGCAAGGTAGATTGATTATAATTAGTGCTATGGTAATTTTGTATGATTAAGATCTCCCGTGCATGGCAATTTGTTTGCCAAACTGCAATATGATTGTACACGTTTATTAGCTAGCTTTTGCTAAATGATATTGTGAACCTAGTGCCTACCCTGTAAATTGTTCTCTCTTCTTACTTACCAGAATTTTTGCTGACATGTGTTAATTTTAGCCATAGCCATGTGAACTTGCTTGCTTTGGCCAGGTAGAAGGCGGAGATGTCTTCTTTGATGATCGCAGCTTGTTAGGAGTATTTTTTCTTGACTTACTGCCTCTGTTTGAGTGTGGCAATTTATGTTCATTGTGTGTATTACAATCTGATGCTGAATATGAGCCTTTTCACACAGATCCTTCCTAATTTCAGAGGCTTTTCAAGCGGCTCATTACTGAAGACATTGGAGCTGATCTTAGTCAGGATATTGACCTTTTATTGTGACCAAAAAAAAAAAAAAAACGCATTGTCTGGAGTATTGCAAAGGCCTATTAGGTTAATGAGTTGTGCAAGGGTTTAATACTTGGAAAAATATCCATTGTTATTTTTGTGTATACATTTCTTTGGGGTTTATGCATATTGTGCGCTGATATTTGCAGGAAACTCTGTTTTTTGCTGTAAACCGGAATTGGGATCTTTAAGGTTTTGGTTACCTTGTTGCCTGCATAAGAGACAAAATTATCACTCTTCAAAACGTTCATTTTGCGGTGCAAGCTTCATATTCTTTCTTCATTAGTTAAGAATTCTCTATGGGTTGTTGACAAAGTTTTTCTGAGCTGTGTGTTGACAGACTTTCTGTAACAACCTTGATAAGGTAGCTGCCAGTTCCTGTATTTAATTTTTTTTACCTAATTCAGTTATCTTTCAATTTCATGTGGATAACTTCCATGAATTGTGAATTTATTACTGTTTGACGTGCTGTTTTCTAGTTATGCAGCGAGAAAATATTTTTAAGTTTCTCAAATAAGAGAGCAATTCTATAATGGATCGTTGAGTGTCCTATTTTTGGATGAGGTCAAGTACGAAAGTTACTGATAAAATAGTGACTTTTGTATAACTTTAAAGCCGGACAATCTATATGTTTTACCTGCTAGTCGCCACACGCATCTTATAGTAATTACCTGATTTATTTTTTGGCAGATACCTGCTCCTGCATGTATTCGGCGTTAGGCATGGGTGATGGGAGTGCTCAAAAGGAATGGAGTTGTATATCTGGATGTTCATAAACTACCAGAAAGACTGCAAAGTGAGTTAGTAAACTGCCAGAATGACCGTGAAGTGAGTTGGAACAACGAACGTATTAGAATTTCTCATATCCTTATTAAAAAAAAAAAAGAACCCTACAAGGGTATGCATTTATTAGTGTTAATTTCAATAAATTTACTCTGTTGTACTGATTTTATCATTTGATTTTCAATAAGACTGAAATTAATGTTGTATTGAATTTATATGGAAAGCTTGGGAAGAAGATGAAAGAATTAAGTGAAAGAATGGCAAAATGCTATAAAAGGGATCATCTGAGTACCAAAATTCTATATATATGGCTGTTTTCCTTTTTTTCTTTTTTTTTTTTTTTTTGGGGAACTATATCTGTAGCTTTTGTTCAGCAGTATTTTTAGCCTTCTAGACATGTCTTGTTGCATCACTTCCCATACTTCTTTCATTTCTGTTACAAATATGTAATCATCCACATGATGTTGTCTTTCTGTTATGGATGTTATCAGGGATATTGTTTTGAGAACCTTGAACCAAACTAGGGGCGCCGAAATGGATTGCTGTGATTCGACTAACGATGGAAGGAGATTTTATGTTGAGTTAAAGACACATCGTGAGGTTGTTAAACAGTTTATCTGAGTCTATCATTCCCGTTTTCTCTATCACAACTGAGAGTCTGGGAGTATTCGTTTCTTTGCAGTTGGATTATCATACTGAAGAAGGATACGGGAGCGAAGAGCTTTTCAGGGTTTGGGTGCGGATCAATTCCCATTTCTTCTCCATTCTTTTCCTCCAGTTAGTGAGTTTTAGTTTAATTTAACATCTTCTACCTATGAGTTATCATTATTTTTTCAGATTGAGATTACTTTGTTGATACAAATATCTCACTCAATATAAAGAATGTTACGCATTGCTCAAGTAGAGTATCGTGGCAAATGGGCAGGGCAATGTTCCTTTACATTCAGAGGTACTGGCTAACGAGGCATTTGAAAAACTTATTAAGATCATATTGTATTTAAATACATTGTATTGAATATATTTTATATTTGAATGAAAAGTATTTATTTTATATTTGAATATAATGTGTGTTTAGATAAAAAGTATTTGAATTGTATTTTAGATTTAAAAAGTTGATGTGATTAATAAAAGTAGATAGAAAAAGTGAAATGAAGAGAGGATATGATGTAAATGAAAAAAATTTATTTTTAAAATATTTTAAAATAGTAAATATATATAAGGTATTGTTGAAAAGCAAAGTAAAATTTTTATATTGAATGAAAATTACATTGTGTTTAAATACAATAAGAACACAAAATTGTAACAAAATTGTAAATAAAGGTCTCATAAATACAAGTTTAAGTTGCAAGAGGGGAAAAAACTTTTTTAATATATTTATTTAATGGGCTGTTCCACAATTTTTCAAAAAAAAAAAAAAAAAGAGAGGAAAATTTTGCATTACGGGAAGAATGTTCTCATAATCAAAATTAATTAAAAAAATTAATAAGATGAATGCTCTTGCCAATTAATAAAAAAAAATTACACACATCAATATTATAGATGTTAGGCGGCGTTTGGTGAACGCATTGTATTTGAATGAAATTTGTTTTTTGAATGTTGTATTTAGTTAAAAATTATTTGTTTTGTATTTGAATGAAATGTGCATTTGGATGAAAAGTATTTTAGACTTGAAAAGTTGATATGATTAGTAAAAATAGAGATAAATAGTAGAGTTGAAAAGTTGATGTAATTGTTTTAAAAATATTTTAAATAGTAATTATTTTCGTAATACTGTTGTAAAATTTGTGTTTGGTGTAAAATTATATTGCATTTGAATAAAATTAAAACGTAATTTTTTTGTCAAACGACACTTTAATAATTGTAAAATTAATGTCTTTAAAAACCAAGAAAATTTGAAAAGGCAAAAAAAAAAAAGATAAAGAAATAAGGAGAAAAATAAATCAAATGTTGGTTATGGTATTGAAAGATAAAAGATAATTTAAGCTTAGTTATGGTATTAAAATATTTAAAAAATTAAATATTAAGTTTGGAAAAAAAAAAAAAAAAAACCCCTTTTGAGGGATAACACATTAAAATTGAGGGAGACACATTAAAACCTTTTGAACCTGTCACCGGTACAATGGACAAACTTTTACATCAGTTGAGCTTAGGACCCATCTGGATTTCTTATAAAAAAACAAAACAAATATACCAACCAAACTAAAGTCTAAAACCACCCTACGGTACCCTATTGGAGGTGGTATCTTCTGCGCTAACAATTAGTTTTCTTAAATCTTTTTTATAGGCTAAAGATTTGTTTCACCTTTTTTTTTTTATATTTTTAATATCTCATTTATTTATCGTATTATATTTTTATTATATTTAAATATAATATAATTTTTATTTATATATAAAAAAATTCTATTTAAATATTAGTTATATTATATTTTAAATCAAATATAATTATTAATTAAAAAAAACTTTAAAACTCCCCAAATAAGCACTAATTTTCAAGTTTCAAGTACTATTTGCTATACCCCTCTTAATTTTTCAAAATATCCCTATAACGAACTTTTAATTTTTTTTAATTCATTATTTACCCACCAATAAGTAACTTCGTTTGTTGTCATTTTTGTTTTCTTGCATGTTATTTCTTCCTCCGGAAAAGTTTGCAATTATCTCACACCGGCCCGTCGACCAAAAATTTACAATTTTCTCAAAGGGGCCCACATCATCTCCCCTCCTCCCGTCGACTAAAAGTGTCCAACAAACCCTGTCAAAAGTCAGTCAAGCGGAAGCACGTGACAAGTATCAAACGGGGCACGTGAGTCCGTTAGTAACGACTATAATTACTTCCCCACTATCCTTCCCTGGCACTCGCGGCTCTGCCCTCGCTTCTTGGAACACCACCTCCTTCCCTCTACTCTCCACTCTCAGAATTCTTCAAACTAAACTGTGTTCAAGTTTTGTGACAAAATGAGTGGCTTCGATCTCCGATTCGTCATCCCCATCATCACAAACCTCCTTAAATCCCAAACAAAAGCTCTTCCATGGGACTGGGACGCTTTTAGCTTGTTCGATCCCAATCAAATCTCTTGGCTCAACATCTCTTTCCACGTTTGCCTCCTTCTCTTGTTCTCTTTCACTTCCATAACTTTCATGTTCGTCACTCGACGCCCTTCGCCCAACGCAGCCCTCATTCGCTTCAAATTCGGCAATTTCTCTCCTCATATTGCTGTTTCATTTGCGTGTTCCCTCGTCTTTCCCCAGACTCTCTTCTGGTTTGTGTATCCTACTATATTGATATTCAGCTACTTAATTCTGGGTTGGGTTATCGTCGAACTCTCCGCTCTACCCGTTGGGACTTTCCACCTGAGTTTCAGTCTTACCCGTCAACAAGAGCAAGCAAACAAACCCATGGATCCACCAGTGCCTGTGCATCGAATCAATATAGATGATTCCAAAGACGGCACCTCCATTGCCGAAGTCTATAATGAATGAGAACCTGTTGCTTTTAGACTGAAGTGTCTTCGGTTGCCATGTTTTTAGCTTAATTTAGTGTTTGTTTTGTTTACCAACTTTTGATATGGTATTGTTATTAAAATTGTGTGTTGCGTGGTTTTTTTTTTTTTTCCTTCTTCTTTTTCTCACACGCACAACGGTATTCTCCTTGTAATTTAACCTTCTTATGGTGATGCCAATGTTGTTTCGGTTCAACTTTGACTTTTAACAAATGAATTATGAATACATGTGTGTATTTTTTATTACGACTCTAGGGCAGTTCGGAAGGTTCTACATATGAGTTTTGGAGACCGGATAAAAGTAAATTTTGAAAAATGTAAATAATAAAAAGTAGTTGTAAGTTGAAAAAAAAAAGTATAAAAAAAGTGTTCAAAATGTATCTATAAAATGCTTTCCAAACCCCCCCTTGTCATTGGGGTCTATTTTTATTTTAGTCTTGTTATTTCCTTTATAGAGTGTTAATACCACTTTTTGTTTGATCCAAAAATAGAGAGAAAAGGAGCTATAAATTTTGTTCGTTTTAATTGATTGCTCAGTAATGAAATCCATGGATTTTTTTTTTAATTTGGAGAAAAGGTAAAATAGCACATCACAATATATGGTTTAAAAATTATAATATAATCTAAAATATTGTTATTTAATAGCATAATTAGGATAAATAACAAAATAAAATCTCAAAAATATCCCTTCTCTCTCCCTCCTTAGTCCGTCTCCTCCTTTCTCCCTGTCAATTGGTGAAGGCACTGGCAATTGTGGCTGGAGAAGGCCGCATAGGAGTCATCTCAACGAGATAGCAATGGCAACCAGATCGTTGCAAAAATCACAACCCAAACATTGTTCACCTCAGTTGCTTGTGGTTGCCATTCGTCATCTAGATTTCATGATCTGCACGACCATATTTCGTCCAATCTAGTCACAGTCTGTCCCCAAACTTGTAATCGGCTTCGCAATCTCGTGATCTGCCTCTCTCGAATCTCATCGCCATCTTTGTGATCTATCGGAGATCACAATTGTCGAAGTCAAATAGAAATACGAAAAAGAGAAAGAGAGTGTGTGTGCTGTATATCCTCCACCATTCCAACAATGAGATGCTACAGCTAGAGAGAGAGGATCAGATTTTAAATCTAAAAGAAAAAAAATTAAAAATCAATAATTTATTTTAAATAGAAAAATAAAATTACGTTATAATTTTATATCATTTAAAAAAAATGTTATATCATTGATATGTTTTAAGTATGTCATTAGTACATTCTAAATATACTATATAGACACCTTTTTTGTTAATTCAAAAAATCAGTTAATGTTATTTCATCATTCTCTATTATGTTGCATAAATTTTCTTCTAAATTGTTGTTAAAAAAAAAAAAAAAAAAAAGGTCAGACAGAAATTTTAAAAAAATTTTAGATAATTCGATGTTGGGCGGAAAATGGCCCCTAATGGTAAATTAACAGGCCACTGGGCCTGGGCTCACTAGAACCACCCTTTTGTTCGATTTACAAAGTCAGAAGCAGCAAAGCTGAAGCAGATTACCCTGCTTTTCTCGACACGCCGAGAAAATATTCCAGGAGACACGTCGCGTCCGACCATGGATTTCCCCGAACAGGACGTCGACATCTTCGGCGAAGAGGACGAGGACGGCCAGGACAGGGACGATACCCAGCACGGCAACCGCTCCTCATCGCCGTCGTCACCCTCATCTTCATCTGCCGCCTCGTCGTCGTCCTCGTCATCGGCGGCTTCCTCGTCGTCCAACGGCAGCGAAGGAGGCGATCAGAGCAGCAGCGGCGGCGTCGGCGACGGCGGCGGCGGAAGCGCCAGTGAAGGAGAGGAGGAGAACGGCGAAGAGGAGGTCGACAACAGCAACAGTATAAGGGCCCACTATGATTTCGAAGAAGAGAAGGACTTGTTTGGCTCCGATAACGAAGATTACTGCAAAACCATAGCCATCAGTCCTTACCCGATTCCTGGTAATTTTTCCTTCATTTCTTGCTCTGATGTTGATGCTCTAGTTGGTTTCGATTCGTTGTTTATTTCTCTATCTCCAATTTTAGGGTCAGTATGCTGTTGATTTTTCTATCTGATTAAAAAAAAAAAACTCTGAACCAGTGGTCTTTTACGCATTTTTTTAGCTGGATTTTCTTGTCTTTTGGTTATTGTAAGCTCACAAAATGTTTAATTTTTCAGTTTTGTTTATCAATTTAATGCTAATTTGTAGGTCTTAATGCTTAATTTGGCTTGAAATGTTACTATTAAGACGAGCTTGCATAATTAGGCGTGTTATGTATGTCTACAAATTCTCCATGAACTGGCAATGTTCGAAGCAGTGCACTTAGTTGCAGTTCACAGAAAAAGTGGTTTTTTATTTTTTTTGGTTCTCTTCCTGTAACTAATTTTTCCAATACAGTGTTGCCTGTGATACGCAATAATAATAACCACCCGGGTAGAGGGAATTTTGGCCGGGGTCGTTGGCATCAAAATGATAGAGGAGCAGGCCTCCTTCCCCGACCGGGGCCTTATCCTCCGAGGCAGAACTTTGGTTATGGTTCAAAGTTTGCTAATGTACGTGATGAACGCTTTGTTTCGGAATTAAAGCTTTCAAAAAGCGAAGAAACACTATCGAGAAAATGTATTGCTTTTCAGGAGGTAATTCAAGTGTGTCTGATTGCTATTTTGCTATTGTCTTCCATTAAATGGCTGATGCAAGGTAGATTGATTATTCTGTGTAATTAGTGGTAGGGTGTTTTTTACATGATTAAGATCTCCTTACATGGCAATTTGTTTGTCAAACTGCAATAACATCCTACATGTTTATTGGCTAGCTTCTGGTAAATGATATTTGTGAACTTGGTGCCTGCCTTGTAAATTATTATCTCATCATATTTACTGTAATATTTAGCTGACATGGTAATTTTATCCAACAGCCATGTGAAGTTGCTTGCTATAGTCGGGTAGAAGGTGGAGATGTCTTCTTTGATGATCGCAGCTTGGTAAGAGTATTCTTTCTTGACTTACTGCCTCAGTTTGAGTGTGATAATCTGTGTTCATTGCGTGTATTACGATTTGATGCTGAGTATGAGCTTTGTCACATGGATCCTTCCTAATTTCAGAGGCTTTTCAAGCGGCTTATCACTGAAGACGTTGGAGCTGATCTTAATCAGGGTTTTGATACTTATATTGAGAAAAAAGGTACACATTGTGTCTGGAGTGTTGCAACGACTTATAAGGTTATTTAGATGTGCAAGGGTTTAATACTTAGAAAAAGATCCATTTTCTCTGTGTATGCATTTCACTGGGTTATGCATATGAGGCGCTGATATTTGCAGGAAACTCTGTGTTTTTTGCTCTAAACCAGAATTGGGATCTCACGGTTTTGGTGACCTTCTTGCCTGCATAAGAGACAAAAATATTCCACTTCAAAACATTCATTTTGTGGTGCGATACTAATTAAGCTTCATTTTCTTTCTTCGTTAGTTATGAATTCTCTATGGGTTATTGACAAATTTTTTTCTGTGTTGTGTGCTGACAGACTTTCCGTAACAACCTTAATAAGGTAGTTGCCAGTTCCTTTATTTGATGCTTACTAAATTCAATTTTCTTTCAAATTTCCTGTGGATAACTTCCACTAACCATGAATTTGTTTTTTTAGTAATGTAACGATAAAATATATTTAATTTTCTCAAATAAGAAACCAACTCTGTGATGGATTATTTGGCTTATGATTGGTCATAGTCAAGTATGCAAGTTACTGAAAATCTTTTTATTCATTCATATGTTTTGAAGTTGTTTGGATTTTGATTAGAGAAAATCAGTTTTTTCTTATGGTATTTGAAGATGCGGAGTCCATAAGAGAGACAAAGAAAAAAAAGAAGTAATTTTTGTGTAACTTTTAAACTGGACGGCTTAAATATTTTACTTGCTAGTCAGTACACGCATCTTATAGTAATTACTCTGTTTTCTGCAGATACTGGCCACGACATATATTCGACATGAGCCATGGGAGATGGGAGTGCACAAAAGGAATGGAGTTGTATATCTGGATGTTCATAAACTACCAGAAAGACCGCAAAGTGAGTCGGAACGACGAAGGTACTAGAATTTCTCGTTTTTTTTAAAAAAGGGCCTGCCTATGAGAATGTGCATGTTACTAGTGTGTTAATTTCAATAAAACAACAAAATTAACGCTATTAGAAGGAGTCATCTGAGTACCATTATTTTAGATCTGTAGTTGTTGTTTATCAATATTTCTAGCCTCCTAGACATGTCTTGTTGCATCATTTACCATACTTCTTCCACTTAGTTACAAATCTACAATCATCTACGTAATGTTGTCTTTTTAAAATAGATGTTATTGGGGATATTGTTTTGAGAGCCTTGCCACTGAAGACCCAAGAAGAGCTGATGGAGAAGGGATACATCATGTTGATGCCAATGTTGAATATTGTTCTGTGATTAAAACCAAACTAGGGGCTCATCGTATTTTGATGGGTGCCGAAATGGATTGCTGTGATTCAACTGATGATGGAAGGAGATTTTATGTGGAGTTAAAGACAAATCGTGAGGTTGCTAAACAGTTTCTCTCAATTTAACATTCCCCGTTTCCTCTGTCCTTCAGGTTTCAAGTCTCTTGTCTATATCACAACTGATAGCTTGTAAGTATTCCATTTTTTGCAGTTGGATTATCATACAGAGGAAAGATACGAGAGGGAAAAACTTCTAAGGGTCTGGGTACGTTTGTTTCTCCATATTGTTATGAATTCTATTCTATGTTAGGATCGATTCCCATTTTGTCTCCATTATTTTATTGGAATTAGGATCAACTCCCATTTTTTTCTCCATTATCTTCCTCCAAAAAGTGTGTTTTTCATTTATTTAAAATTTCTACCTATAAATTACTCAGTCAGACTCAGAAGTTGAGAATGTTAAGTTATCATTACTTTTTGAGATTGATATAACTCTATTCATACAAATATCTATCTCAATATAAAGAAGGTGATACATTGATTGCTCGAGTAGAGTAATGTGGCAAATGGGTAAGGCAATGTTCCTTTTCCATTCGGCGGTGCTAATTATATAAAAGAAAAAATATATGTAAAGGGCAAGGTCTTTTTAGAAACTAAATAACAAAGTTTTTCATTTTTCTTTTTTTGCCTGAATATTAAAGTTTTACCGTATATATATATATTTTTTTTTTTTGGGGCTCCAGATTATTCTCATCTTGCAACTTTTCCCTCCCAACCCCCCTTCTTCCTCAATCTTTTTTAGTTAACTAATTTCTTGTTAAAAAAAAAAAAAAACGATTGTCAGTCATTGTGCTGCGCAATTGCTTCTCTGTTTTGTATCTTCCTTCCTTATTATACTGTTACTTTCTCTCACTTTTCCGGCTCCTAACTTACCTTTTTTTTTTTTTTTTTTTTTTTTTTAAACTACAGATTCAATCATTCTTAGCTGGCGTCCCTTTTATTGTAATTGGATTTAGGTACTTTCCCGGCATATATACTGAACATCTATTGTGATTTAAGTCTGGTCATTTGCATAACAAACAGGTTCGATGAGGTTAGCTGGTGAGGAAGGATAAAATATCATCGCTTTTCATATCCAAGTCACTAAAGTTCTTTTCACAATCCTTGCAATGGCCAATATTATGGTTCCCATCTTACCATATTAAGCCCCCCAACCAGCAGGCCGGTTCACAGAGAGCATAGATCTCATTCAATTATTAAGTTTTCTATATCGGGCGTGGTAGTTTTTTGAGAACTAATTTCTTTTTATCGATTTTGTTCAATTAAGAAGATGTCTTGCTTTTGTGCAGAGATGATAGTGGCCGACTTGTGCGCACGGAAAGACTTAGAACCAAAGATGTAACACAGAGAGTGAAAATGAAGAACTATTGGCAGGTAGTTTTCTACAAAATATATGGGCACCTAGTCACCGACCTTTATCTTTCTTCTTCCTTCTCTGCTTCTAATTTGTCGGATTTGGGTCTCGCAGCTTTGATTCCCTGAAGTGATCACAAAACCATGAACAGTTTTTTGTGTTTTGTTCTCTCTCTCTCTCTCTCTCTCTCTCTCTCTTTAAGTGATCACAAAAGCAGGAACATTTTTTTTTCTTTTCTTTTTTTGTGTTTTAACCCTCTCTCTCTCTCTCTCTCTCTCTCTCTCTCTCTATCTCCACTTGAAATTCTTCCCATGTATGATAAAGTTATTCAGTCTCTCTTTTGCTCATCGAAGGGAACCATTCACTTTTTTGTGAAACAGTGAAAAGTTATTCAAGTTTATAACTTACAAAATGATGAATAAAAAGATCCAATTGATCCGGGAATTAATTAACTGGTTTGCAGGGGGGAGTTTGCCTAGCATTTGCTGATGAGGTATTGTGTTGGCTTTACGGAACAGTTAAAGAGAGTGAGTTCCTTAACCTCTATTTCCCTTTTTCAATCTATAATGAAAATTTTCAAATCTTACCATAAAAAATGCTTGTTGCAAGAGTTAAACAAATTATTGTGTGCGTCTTCAGATGAGGATTACATACTGCAGTTCGCTCCGCCTTTCAACCGTCTAGAGCTTCTTCAAGCCCCGTCTTGCCCGGAAGAGATAACCAACCATGTCCAGCAACTGTAGCCATGTCGAGCACTTGTAAATTAGTGTCTGTCTGAGATTTTGTTACTCAAATTAGTTACAGATAGCAGGGGGTTAGGGTTAAATAATTTAAACCCCCGTTTTGTTTTGACGGGAATTTCAGATCATTATAGTTGGTCAATTGATCGGTGTCATCCGCTCAAAATTATAAATAATTTTGATAATGATGATAATTATACAGTACTTTTAGCATCTTTCGTATTCTTCTATTTTCCACTTATTGACGGAGAAAAGAGAATTTCAGGTTCTCTTAATTCTTTCAATTTTTGGGTCGGACAAGGAAAAGGAAAATGAACAGAAATGTTTTTCTTCCAAAATTGGTGAGACCATAAGAGTAGAGAGAAAGGTCACAGACACAAAAGGCTACTAAAAAAAATTTATTAATTGATTGCGTCTTTCTTCTTTATCCTTCATGTACCATGTCAAAACAATATAGAATTATACAGTGTTGTTTTCATATCATTTTCAAGATTGCTGGAGCATGCTACAGATTCTCTTATCACTATTGGTGTGTTTATGGTTCACGTTTCTTTTATTTTTCAATAATATGTCTTAAAAAAAAAAAGGATAAAAAGTAAATTTAATGCATGATTAATTTCACTGAATATACATCTTTAAAAAAAGATAAAAAGATAAAAAGTAAATTTAATGCATGATTAATTTCACTGAATATACAACCATGGAATTCGCTATGTGTGAATGCCATGTTTAGCCATTAACATTGTGCTTGTATCTAAATAACCAAGCAGATTGTCAAGAGAAGAAAAAGAAGAAGAATAGCAAATAATAATAACAATAAGAATGTCTGGTGCATTTTTCAGATTCTTTCTGCTTCCTTTTTGTTGACTCTAGTGTGTCAACACCGGCGACTTGCACTAGGATGGCACGCCTTGTTCTAACAATTCATAATTTCACCATTTGGGAGTAAAGTTAGAATAGTATTAAAATTCGAGGGGTAAATATAAAATTTAGATAAATAATAATAATAATAATAATAAATAAATAAATAAACAAATAAAATTTATCTAAGTAGTAATAATAATAATAATAATGCACGTGATTGTCACGTGATCAACCGACCTTGAATTTCATCACTCCGCCTGCCTCCCCGTCGCCGACTCGAGTCGGGAGATTTTCTTTCTTTCTTCCGCGCGTTCTTCGCGATTTACGATGTAATTCTCAGGAGTCCCGGCAAAGTGGGAAGTAATCAAACACAGGCAGAGAGTTTTTTTTATTTATTTTCAATTTCTCAAAGGGAGAGACGAAATTCGGCGGCGAGAATCGAAGCCATGGAAAGCATAGCGGAGAGGCTTTCATTAATGGAGGACCTTTACTTTCCTCGAGCTCTCCAACCCACCGCCATTAACCCCTCCCAGCGCAAGCTCATCCTCCTCGACCTTCTCTCCCGCGACGTCGCCGTTTTCTTAGGTAACTACCAATCCTCTATCATGCCAATCTCTAGAGTAAGAAAGTTTCTTTATTTAGCCCTAAGTTCTGTTTGGTTTCCGAGAAAATGGATTACAGCATAAAGACAAGGGGAAAATCAACTATATATGTATGTATGCATGCATTTTTAACTTGTATTGTGTTGTGCTAGTTTCAAACCCCAATTTGATTACTAGAATCAAAATTTGATTTCAAGTTTTATGCTGCATTAGGCTGTATTTGTTTGATTGGACATAGTTAATTGTTATTAGAATCTCAAGAAATGGAATAAAAATATCAATTTTCTGCTATTTTTAAAATCTTTTATAAAATCAGTGTTTTCACTTTGTGAATGAAACCAAGTACCGTTTGTGTTTCTGTTTCCAATATTTTTGTCCAGCAGTTTTTAGATAATTATTAACGGGCACGTGTTTTCCTTGACTTGATGAAGAGCGCTACGGAACAAAATTAACATCCGAAGAGCTTCAAGAATTCGATACGCATAAAGACAATTACGAGGTTAATTGGCACTTGAATCATCTGAGAAGCATAATGAGTCCAACGTCTGATGAATTGCGGTCAAAATCAGTAATGGTGAAGAACCGAAGGCGCGCCTACTTGGATAAACTGATATGTGATGGGCAGTACTTCTCTGAAGATGCAATGAGGGAGAGAGAGCCGTACTTGCATCATGAGTACGTAGGAAAGTTTCAGGATTTGAGTGGCAGAAACATGGCGAGACCGGGGGAGAGGTGGTCGGAGACTTTGTTGAGAAGAGCAGAAGAAGCAATTTTGGTTGCTAAGATTAGAGGGGAGCAGCAGAGGTTGGGTGTTGCCGAGAGCGACTGGGTCGGTAATGAGCAAAACCAGCAGGAAGAAGAGGAAGAGGAAGAGGAAGAGGAGGAGGAAGATGAAGATGAAGAAGAAGAAGAAAATGAAAAAGAGGTGAATGGAGGCCCAAAATCTTCAGAGGTAACTCTCCATTGTCATTGAGAACTAAATAATGTACGCTCTCACACACACACACACATTTCCATCATGTTTGATAAAGTGAACGCCATTTTATTTCCGCTGAGCTGTGTTTGTGGGTTTTGGATTTTCGCCTGTGAACCGAGTCCTATGCTACTTGTCAGTGACAAAGTCTTCATGTTTGAGAATCCCATTTTTAGCTATGTATTCAAGGATTTTCAACACCCTTTTGTTCTTATTTAGTTTGTATATCCGAAAGCCAGTGAGCTTTTGTTGTGGCTTTTCTTAACACATCGTATGTTATAAACAACAGGGCTTGGTGAATTAGTATTTGGGTATCAAATTTATAGCAGTAAGTTCGTTTTTCATAATCCCTCGACCTCCTTGTATACTTGTCAAATTACATCTCACATCAACTTTTGCTACTACCTTTGTTTTAAAATTCTCATAGTGGATCTCCGTTGCTATTTCCATAGTGTCTTTGCCATCCTTGACTCATGGTATGATTTAACTTTGTCGCATTCAGATGGCCTTGGGTCACCACGATGCAAGCAATGGAGCTCAATCTGTCCTAGCAGAGCACAGTGAGCGGCCGCTATTATCTGATGCAGAGATGCGAGATCAAATGGACCAGTTTACGTACATCATGCAGCAGAAGTTTCTGTTGGGGGAAGATTTCGAGTATTTAGACTACTCGAAAATAGACAATGATGAGACCTTGGATGATCACTGGCAGAGGGAAGCTAACCATGATGCAGAGGACAAATACTTTGCCGATGATTAAGAAGAGCGGAAGCTACTTAGCTAGATGGACCAACTCATAATCCTCTGTTTTAACTAAAGTTATTTTAAGTATAATTTCCGGTAACTAAACACTTGTTTAGCTTTTGTAAATGTTATCTTGCCAGCGGTTTGTTTTTAATTGCTTGCTCGGAGAAAGTTACAAAAGTTCATACATGAATTTTGGTGTGGATTCTGCTCTTTTTATTCTACAGAACTGTTGTGAGAAAGTGTAACAATTTGGTGGAACCATAACGGACCCAAATGGAATCCTAGACAAAGGTGACGATAGATTGTGCGACATGCTTAAAAATATTCAGTTAAGTGGCATTTGTTCTCGTTTCATTTTTCTTTACAAGACCAGATTCCTTATAAGGAGACATTGAGACGGATTTTTTTAGCATTAAAACGGCATATCTTTATTTTTTTTATTCTTGTTCTCTTCGTATGATTGTCACAAATTGCGACATTTGGTATCGCAATCGCAGCTCGGTTTTTGCTTCTATCCCTTTTAGTAACCACCAAAAAATGTTTATCTATTTGTCTCTGGGAGCCGGGATGCTCTGTGTGCTTGGTGGCAACTTTACTGGTTTTGTTTCTCTAGGGATGGTTACCCCCGCCGCAGTGACCCCTTTTGCTCGCCGAGAGCCTGTAATTCAACCCCTAGAGAATTTCTTGATATCATACGAAAATCTGAATTATGTATACTGTAATACATAATTCTGAATCATCTGATCAAATCATATAATTTTGCAAAAAGTGTAGCAGTTGACGAACCTCTCAGAAAATCTGATGGTTTAGATTGACTGGCATCTCTTTTTCTTTTTGGGTTTCCTTGGAACGTCTTTTAAATAAAGACCGTACCAACTTTTCAACGAGAAGTCTACGACAATCTCGGTAGCCAAGTCCAAAGTCCAAGCAAGTGTATGATGTAAATATAAACGAAAATTGGTCCCCAAATTTCCACGTTGGATCCCCCGGCCCCCTCAAACATGCCGGTTGGCACGTGACCCCAGAAAATTACTTTGACGTTATTACGTGGCAGCTTCTACATGGGCCCCACCTGGGGAATGTCAAGCTCCTGTTTTTTGTTCTGTGGTCCAATCCCTTCCCCCGTATCCACCCTCTCATTTTTTTTATTAATCGCACTTTTGCTAAAATTCTTGCTTTTCGATTTATTATTCTTCAGAGTTCACCATAAATTTAAGTTTTACCCTTTTTTTTTAAATATTTTTTACTAATATATTAATATTTTTTATTATTTAAAATTTTAAAATATCACAATAAATTTCAAATTTTAAAAATTTATAATTTTATATATATAAATTTAATGTGATGATTTTTTTAAATTATATAGAATTTCAAAATAAATACAACAATATTTATATTAATTTTTTTAAAATTTAAAATTTTTTATTTTTTCATCCCAAACAAACTTTTCCCTTAAACATATTTTTTAAAACAATATTTTTCTAAGACAAAAACAACATATGCCCAACCATCCCTCGTAAACTAGTCCTTAAATAATTACAAACAAAATTATATAAAAAACAAAAACAAAAATATCTGTAGCAGAAAAAAGCCTCCCTCACAAATTAAAAAAAAAAAAAAAAACACTTGTCGCCAAAAATCATGATGATGGTCTTAGAGGTGTAAGTCACGTGCAAGGCAACAACAATTGTCGCCGCTTCTCCGCTCTGATCTCGCCACGTGTCAACTCACACCGTTCTTGCACAATCCAAGCCACCACACGCAAGGCGGCTTAGTGTGCCTTCTTAACGCTATGCCCCCTCTCGCTCCATCTCTCTCTCTCTCTCTCTCTCTCTCCGCCGTTGTTTGGTTTTTCTCTCGCTCTAAACGATTTTTCCCTATACGGAGAAAGGGATATATATATAGATAGATATAGATATAGATATAGAGAGAGAAAATGAGTCAATAAGCTATTTGCTTTTGCTGTCTGTTCTGTTCGTCCCTCTCTCAAAAACCCTAGGGCGTTCCTGGTTTTCGATTTTCTGAAGTTTCTATTTTTGGAAATATTTTTTGTTTTTGTTTTGTGAGAATGATGTTTGGGTGAGAATTTCGACGCAAGAAGAAGAGGAGGAGGAGGAAGAAGAAGAAGTCGGTGGTGGTGGTGGTGGTGGAGGGGAGAATGTACAGAGAGAGAGGAGTGGGTGGGTCCAAGTCGGAGATGGGACCGGTTGATCGGAAGCGGATCAACGAGGCGTTGGACAAGCAGCTGGAGAGATCGTCGCCGTCGACGTCTAGGTCGGCGGGGATCAACGGCAGGGACAGCAAGCAGGCGCAGGCGCAGGCGGTTCTCATGGGGAAGGCCCCACCTGATCAGAGGGACTCTCGCTCCGCTTCACTCTCTAAGGCCAACTGCTCCGATGGTTTGCCCCCTTTCTCCCATTTTCATGACCTCCTACGTAACCACTGTGTTTTAAAGTTCAGTTTTTGATTGCTGTGATTGTATCGAAATTAGTTTTCTGATGAGCTTGAAAACACATTGAATTCCCAAAGTTTGTATTTTTTTTTTTAAGTAGAAATTTGTGTGCTTGGTGGAAATGTAATTATGGAGTAGGTTTTAATTTTAATTCAGTTTCGTTTTCGACTTTCATTCTCGTTTTCAAGCGGAGTTTCTTAATGTCGGTTGTTCGCCGTAAAACGCTATGTTTAATGGAGTTCCGTTAAAAGTTCTGTTGTTTGGTTAAAAGTTCCAAACTTGAGTGAAGAACAGAAGGGAAAAGAAAGGGAAGTAGAGGGAAAAGTAAGAAAAAACTATTTCGGGATTTCCATTGTTAGTGAACAGTCGTTCTAGAAAATTGTTTCCTCTGAGAAGCCTCCCAAAATCGTTTTTTATGAGTAAGTTATTGGATGATAATCTATTTGTAATTCTAACAAATGTTAGATACTTATTCAATTATATACCCTATTTTCAAAATCCTTTTTCAAATTAAGGAGTGTCTCCGCCACCATGCTTGGATGATCAGTGGGCTTGGGGTTTGCAGGAAGTTTATGAGGTTTTGCTTTATTTTAGTTTGTTGGTAGGTTTCGTCAAGAAGAAAAATTTATTTAAAAAAAAGAAAAAAGGTATGCTTTTTCATGGTAGTGCATTTTCTTATTCATTTAGAGAAGCTAAATGAATACATTTTCATGGAAAGAGCGTCTTGAGTATTGGCAATAGGAACACTTATTTTTTACGTATCTTTTTGAAACTCTCCATAACTGAATAAGCATATGATTTGTGTCAGCTTAACCTGCTAGTGGTAGTGAAAAGTTGGCCCTTGTCTTTCTGATTTCTTATTCGTAGTCTGGATAAAATCAAGCCAAGAGAGAAGATAGACTTGGAGGGTGTTAAATTGTATTCTGTTGAAGCCGCAAATAGTCAGTATTCTAGCTTGGCGCAATACAGTTTGCTTCTGTTTTATAGCTAGTGTCATTTGTGTCTTTACGTTTATGAGCTGGAGTACAACAGGTTATCGTATTATTCACGAATATGAAATTCTAGAGGATGTTGAAACTTGTATGACAGCTTTCTCGAAGGATCACATTAGCATGATGGATGACTACTGCATTGCTTCATCTTTAGAACTTAAAATGTATGTAATGTTATTGTGTAAGCACATCAGCATAATGTGCCTAAGTAATATTTGAGTCACTTTTGCTAGATGTAAAATATATATGGCTGTGTTTCTCTCATTCCATGAAGGAGACTTCTTCTTATTGTTTGTTTTATTTTCAACAGAAACTTTGCTCTTCAATGTTGCCCTTTTGCTTAAGTGATCAGTCTTGGAAGACACAGTATGCATGAGAAACTTCACTCGGACATGCTCAATATTCAATATAATTACATTCATCTTATAACCTGAATTTTCAATGCAGCTTGAATTTGATTCCTGGTTGATACTTACATAGTTGATAGTTTGTTGTATCTTCTCACCTGTGAAATAGAACAGTTGACTTTTGTTTAGTGTAGAAGTTTCTTCTTAAAATTTAGGGTCTATTTACCTTCTCATAAACATATGTACCATTCTCATCGTTTACTAATGGATATTTATTTAACCAACTGTAGAGGAATCTGAAACAGACAGTGAAGAGTCTGATGTCAGTGGTTCTGATGGGGACGACACATCTTGGATTTCATGGTTTTGCAATCTTCGAGGGAATGAATTCTTTTGTGAAGTTGACGATGATTACATTCAAGATGATTTTAATCTCTGTGGATTAAGCCGCCAAGTTCCGTACTATGATTATGCACTCGATTTGATTTTGGATGTTGAATCTTCTAATGGTAGGCATATATTTGTTTATTGATGTTCTTATTTTTTCTGTGTATTGAGAAGTATGCAATTTTATCTTTTGGATTCGTTACATAGAATCATGGCATTGACAGATGGCTAGTTTGATATAAGCTATTATTCTGATACATATTTTCCAAGGTCATAGCTCGTATCAGAAATTTCTTGATAATTCTTTTCTTTTCACCTAATATTATGTATAGGGTTGATTGGTTCGATACATATAGATCTTTATTTGGATGTCTTTATATTCAGGCGATGTGTTTACAGAGGAACAAAATGAATTAATCGAGTCAGCGGCAGAGATGCTTTATGGCCTAATTCATGCTCGGTACATTTTGACCAGCAAAGGCATGGCTGCTATGGTGAGGTTTCATTCTTGATTCCATACTCATATTTCATGCTTCAGCTTTTTAAAATTTTTTTGTAGGGGTTGGAATGACAATATTTGAAATCTACAGTTAGACAAGTATAAGAACATTGACTTCGGAAGATGCCCAAGAGTCTACTGCTGTGGACAACCATGCCTTCCAGTTGGCCAATCAGACATTCCACGATCAACCACTGTAAAAATATACTGCCCCAGATGTGAAGATGTCTACTACCCTCGATCCAAGTATCAAGGCAGTATCCTTTTGTTTTTTTGTTGAACCTAGCGCTGCTAGCTTCATATAAGCAGTTCATCAACATGAAACTCATAGATAGTCTTTTGGTTTTTTTTTTTTACCTTTACTTTTTTATTCTTTTCGTTGTGAATTCAGCATGATGGTTTCGGGTGGGAGAAATTCTTTGCTGCTGCTACTAATTGCATTTATAAATACAAGGATCTAGAGGGTGAATGTAGTGACACCTTGTCTCAGTAGGAATAGACATTTAGATGTTTAAAGCTTCGGTTTGAAGGGTAGGTTGTAACTATTGGTTGTAAATTGCTTCCTTGTGCATTTACTCATCTTCGTGAAAGTAGGCAACTACATCCATAAAGCATATGCTAAAATCAACAAACTAGAAAGAGAGATTAAGGATATTAGGTTTAAGTGAATAAGATATTTGATCTCTCGGGAGTTTCAGTTGATTTGTACACCTAATATTTCAGCTTTGAATCAGGTTATTCATATGTTTGAAGTAGCATGCCTAATATGCTCTGGTTTTCATATCAATCAACACTAGTACTTCAGCTTCCTGTATTTTTTGTTGACTCATGGTGCAACACGGTGGTCACTTGGCTTTGTTTTGTGGTGATTTTTAATGTTTCTTTAACCCAGTCTAGACATCGATGGAGCTTATTTTGGAACTACATTTCCTCACCTGTTCTTGATGACATACGGTCAACTTAAGCCAACAAAGGCATCACAGAGTTACGTCCCGAGAGTATTTGGTTTCAAGCTTCACAAGCCATGATGCCTGAAGGTTTCAAGAGTATTTGGTCACGAGTTTATGCTAGGATGGATAGGTGAAATCCAGTGGTTGATGTTTTGAGAATCCAGTTAAGTTCAAAGTCCCTTGTATCATCACGACATAAAATTTTCTTTAAATATGTTCTGGGAAAGTGATATATCTCAGATTTGCAGCCATTTTAAGCTTCTATCTTATTTTACCTGTCATGGCATTTTCCTTTCCGATAGGAGTTACTCTTGTAGTGCCTACTCTCATCTTTGTTTTCTCTAGGTAGCCATATCAAAATTCTAATAGTTTCTTCTTCGATGAGAATGAATGTTTTAGTTTTTTTCTTTTTTTCTTTTTTCTTTCCTGGTTGTTCAAGTGAATGATTGTTTTAAAAACTAATGGTAGATTCAAGTGCTCAAATGCTGGAATACAGCAATAATTTTCACTATCCTGATGGAGATGGGGCCTGTTTGGTAAGAATTTGGGGATATGTTGTTGTCACAGGCCTGAAGCATGTTTGCATGGGCCCAAAATTCTGATTCTTTTTTCTTTTTTTAATGGAAAAGCATTCAAACTTCTTTTTTAAGTAATAAGCGTTCAAACTTGAAATCATCAAATATAGCCTTTTTGCATGGTCATGTTTGCCTTTTTGCAACTTAGTCCATCTAAAAGGAAAGTGGCATGGGATTTTTCTGGCCACCAATTGAGATATCCGGGACGAGTCTACTTCAAAGTAAGGCTTTTCTATCGATTTCGGCCACTGTGGAGCCTTTTTTCCTTTCTAAAATTCAACCTTTCTTTGAAATGTCAACTAGGAAATTGATTTCGATGGATGAACTTAACAGTCTCTTTACATCCATATATATATTTTTTTCTTTTCCAGTTTCCACTTATGATTTCTTTACTTTATACATCATGCGGGAGTGTAAATTATTCACCTAAAATATGTAAATTATAATATGCATATTGTTTTTAACCTTCATTTTCAAGTACGTCATAAAGAATTGCACAAGTAGTTCTCTATTTTATGAGCTTCGGCAATATTACCATTCTGCTTGTTAATGGTAAAAGATTGGTAAAGTGATGCTATAGTCTCCAAGAATTGCAACAAATTGTCCCAATAAATGTGATAATGTAATTGGTAAAAATGTATTTCTACAGCATAGCAAATGAGAGGATAGAGTATAGACCGCTTGACTCAGTTTTCTCACTCTATAGCAAGAAAATTTTTCTCCCAAGCAATGCCATACTTAATCCCATACTTGGTGTATGTTGCGCTATGCTCTCAATTTAATATCAAGTGCATACTAAATTTTGGCAATTGATGCTTATTGCTTGATGTGTTGGCGTTTTCACTTACTGACTATAAAATTGTCATTTTTGAATCATTTAATTTAGATAGTAAAGTTATAAGGGTCAAAAAAGCTAAAAATTTACCCCAAAAAAAAAAGCTGAAAATTTATAGATAATTTGAAAAAATTATACGTTTGAGTACAAAATAGTAATACCCTATCAAATATGACATCTTTTGTATTATATTGATATATACTTTAAAAATGGTATGACATGCCTTTCCTTGCCATTCTCCTTCCCTCTTATCAAGCACAACTATATCTTAGTAAGATTAAATAAGAGCTACTTTATGATTTGTGAAGAATAAGCAGAGGAAATAAACACTTTTCTTTCTTTTTTTGGTATTCACACAAGCAAAGGAAATGACACTTGAGTAAATTATAAAATTATATTCAAGTATACATAATATATATTATCGTTGTTTCGTAAATTATGCACAAAAGCATGTGATAGCATGAGTTAACGTACGTATTATGGCACCACAAGGCAGAGTGTTATCTCTAGTGTGTCTTGTTCTTGTCAAGTTGATCAAATTATGAATGTTTGGATTACGTGGAAGCACGTGTCCTATCACGTGATAGTGTCATAAAAATGGTGGAGCAGTTGAAATGGCAAACACCCCTAACCACTGGACAGTGCTGCTGAAAGCTGATGCATATTTTGATGGCTAAAACTTTTTTTTTTTAATTATTTAATTGAATCCTCATTTTCTTATTTCCGCATTCAAAATACTATTGGAATCCATTGAATCTCTATGTCACGTCTATAATTAAATTTGGTAAAGTTTTCCATGAAATAAGGTTAGAACAACAATTTCAGAAAGGTGGAGTCATGACAAGAACCATAAATCTAACGAGTATGGGAGCCATAAAAAAGTGATGATGCTAAACACACACGCACTATATATATAGTTATATACGCATATATACATATATACACTCTTCTTAAAGTTTGGAAAGGAGTAACCGGTATTAGTATATCCTCTGAACATTATTCAAAAAAAAAAAATGCTTTTATAGACGTTGAATGGAAAGTTAGCTTCATGTTCCTGATGGCGGGTTCTGCCCCTTGCTTTAATCTCATTAAATATGTTAACAATTGGGGTATATGAAAGCGTGATTATAGATTTGTTGAATTAAACACTGAACTGTAGAAAACAAACTTTTATACATAGAACCTTTAAAATGACAAATCAACACTCAAATTATGAACCATAAACTTCATCACGGTAATCTTTTACCATAAGTGATCATAGTTAATGAGTTAATGATATATAAATATATAATTATATATATATATAAAGAAGGTTTTGTATCTTGTTAGTAAATATATTCGGCAATTTTGACTTTTTTTTAGAAACTTAGGGGAGTTTAGGGGAGGTTTTGGATTTTTTTTTTTTTTTTTGTTAGAAAAAAGTTGTTTTAAAAAAATGTGTTTGAGGAAAAAACTGTTTAGAGTGAAAAAATATAAAATTTTAAAATTTTTTTAGAAAAAAATATTAATATGAATATTATTTTGTTCCTCTCGAAATTCTGTATAATTTAAAAAAAATCATCTTATTTAGACTTGTATACACAAAGTTATGGATTTTTAAAATTTGAAATTTATTGTAACGTTTTAAAAATATAAATAGTAAAAAATAATAGAATTGGAAAAAAATTAGTTTTAAAAATGTCAAAATCTTGCTTCCCAAAGGGGCTTATAATGATTAAATGATTTATACGTAATCTTTTATTTAAAATTTTATAATCTGATATTATTTATAAGTTAATGTAAAATACTATGTATTACTAAAAAAATATTATATAAAAATTACTTAATTGTAACAATATCTCATCCAAAAATTATAAGTGCCAGATATTAGTGGTAATATCTCATTTCTATATATATATATATATATATATTAGGCATCTTGGAAAGATCAGATATAAATAATTTCCTTGTGCATATATGGAAAAAAAAAAATTGACTCAGAGTCATTGTAGATATACTATTTTGGCTTTTTCTAGCGAAAATGAAAACCATTTTGAATAACTGTCGAATCAACTGCAGCCAAATAATGGAAAGGAGACGAAAAAGACTAATCAGATTGGTGCATTCATTATAACAAAACCAAAAACGTGAGAATGTCTTGTTAATTTCAGCCACCCTTTAACGTGACAATAATTGCAATATTAATTATTCATCAAAAAAAAAATATTGTCAGCATTATATAATGTGTCATTTATGGGCGTTTCTTTTTTCCGCTTGTACTATATTGTATGTGCGTGGTTATGCATGCAAGTAAGCAAAACTGTTTTTGTTTATTTGTGTCAGATAATATTCAACTTAAAATATTTGTTTACCGTAATTGTAGCTTCAATAACTTAGTTATAATTGTAAACCTTTTAATTATAAGATGTAAAATTAAATCTAACACTTTTAAATTAAAAAATGTATATATATGCATATATATATGTATGTATGTATATGCACGACCAAGCTATTGTCTGTAACCTGATATAATGGGGTTAATAGGGGTGTATGTGCGAGAAAATTATGTGTACTGCCGTGAGAGTTTTAACATGTGGGCAGATGAAAATCTTGCATTGACTTTAGTGGGAATCTTGGATTTTTGTTCCGAAGTAGAACAACAAAAATATGGCTTTAAAAAATTTTTGTAATAGGAAGCTTGGATTTTTATTAAGCAGCATATTCCATGACACCAAACTTCGCAAAACCTGAATATTAAGTGCAGTTGTATTCATGTTGTGTATTTACAATCAGATTGACATTTTCCAAGCATTTGTGAAGAGATCTGAAGTAATTATGCTGGGTTAGAACATTGAAGTGAGAGGTAGAGAGATTAATTTATTTTATTTTTGTAAATGATTGGTGGGGATGATGACGGGACGGAAACAGCGATGGTGTCCGTCCCGTCGACTTCCCTTGGCAGCAAATGCTCATACAAGCAGAGCATCAATGTGTGTGTGCGTGTGTGTGTATAAATATATATATGTATGTATGTGTGTGTTTTTATTTATCTTGGACATCACCCAACATCGTTTGCACCAAAACCCCAAGTCCCTTGCATAGAAATGGAAAGGCTACGAAAATACAACAAGGGATAAAGTAGTTCAACAAAGATATTTAACAAGTTGATTTTTTTTTTTTTAATCGGATTGATGGATTTAAATTCTATATGATTATAGTATAGGGATAAAATTGTTGTTAAACTATGACAACATGTACAGACATAATTAAGTGTGATGCACGTATTATTCTTTAGTTCTCATCATTGCTTGCATTTATCAAGCAATGTTTTTCCAAATTCCTAATTCTCATCTTATTCCCTATCCATAAACCCCTTTCGCAGAATTAAACAACACGTATGATCCTAAACAGCTATAGTCCTACATTTTCAAATGAAATGATTGAATTGATCTCAATTTCAATTCCTAAATTCACTTAAAATTTAATATGAATCTTACTAATATTCTCAAGCACTTCAAACACCACATTCAAATTTTCCGTCGCTTTCTCTTTTGGAAAAGAGAAAAATAAAAGATTTTTCATCGCTTTCCGGCCAGGAAAATATTCCTTTCATCATCTTAGGCACAATCCAAAACATGGATGTGTACAACAAATTAACAGTACCTTCGAGAGAGCATGAATTATTATTATTATTATTATTATTTGTTTTTATTATTTCGTTTATATTTCGATGAATTCAGTTTTTTGTTTTTGTTTTTGTTTGGTATTTTCATATGATAAGGGGGAACCAAACGAATCGGGCACAACAAAGTTAGAAAGATGGGGTTGTGATGTCGTTTTAAGGGATTAGGGGGACATGGGAGAGGAGAGAGATCATGACAATGACAAGGGAATGGGGTCATGTGAGGCCATTAAAAAGAGAAAACCAAATAATTATGGGATAAGAACAATATGCAGACTCATCCATCCAAATTTCACAATCAGATATGTGGAGAATTCAGCGTCTTATGTTATTCACAATCATACACTAGGCGTTTCTTTTCAATATTACGTTCACATTATTCCATCTGAATGTAAAAGCTTTACGTTTAAATACAACGTTTTTCAACAGTGTCTCAAATATATTTATTATTTCAGAATATTTTAAAATCCATTCACATCATATTCTCTCTCCATCTCAATTTTTCTATCTATTTTTACAAATCATATCAACTTTTCAACTCTAAAATACAATTTAAATACCTTTCATCCAAACATATATTGTATTCAAATACAAAATAAATATTTTTCATCCAAATATAAAATGTATTCAATGCATTAATATAAAATAAATTCAATACACTACATTTAAATGTAATACATTTACCAAACGTTAAGTGTTATTATAAATATATAAATATATAAGGTGTAGTATAATATGTATTTAATATAACAATAGTTTTAGAAAAAAATGTAATATTAATAAATTTAGTTATTAGATAATTGTGACAAATGTCTAATATCAATGCTCTGTTGTATAAATATAACAATGTTATGGTGAATGACGATTATTTACAAATAATATTGTAAGCAAACCTATATGTATATATAATATATTTAAATATGAGAAAATAAGATGGAAATGGGAATCCATCAGTCTTGTTTGGACAGGTACTAACTACCACATGTTAGATTGGATAATTATAAAAGAGAATGAGTCAGCAATACTTAGGTTGGTCTGGAAAACTAGCCAAAAAAGGGTAACAAATTAAACTCATAGGAAGAATGCAGAGAATACATGATTCTGGTGTTGTCAAGGTTGATGGCTGGAGATGTTAACTTATGGCCTACATTTGATTGAATTGTTAAATTAAATTCGTAGGAAGAATGCAGAGAATACATGATTTTGGTGTTGTCAAGGTTGATGGCTGGAGATGTTAACTTGTGGCCTACATTTGATTGAATTGTTTATTATTATAAGTTAAAAAAAAAAAGAAGATAAAGAAGGGCTATTTATTATTATGATGTTGTACTTATAGACTTCACAGTAAGGGGATTATAACTTAGATTAATAACTTTACTTTTTTTTTTTTTTTTTGAAAGGATTTTTTTAGGTTTACGATTTCCCTTAAAATTTATGGTAGATATTATCTATATAGGAGCTGCCACAAAGGGAATTAAAAAGGATTAATCTTGATATTTAAATATAGTTTTTTGATATTGTATGTAGAGAAGCATATAATTAGTTAATTTAGTTTGGAGTTTGATAAGGATGAGTCAAGATTATCACTTCCAAAATAAACAAATGGGATTCTGTTAGGAATTAAAAAAAGATATATAGACATATATTATTTTTCTAAGATCTTTCTAGTGGAAGATCCCTAATTGAGTAGACATAATAATAATAATAAGGCACATGATAAATCAAAAAATCTATTTTCTATGTTAATTTATCGAAAATTTGTTTTCTATAAATGCGGTTTTTGAAAAGTATGAATTGATTAGTAAAACTAAAACCATATAAATGTACATAAAAATTAATGCGCTTTTTAAAGCCTTAAAAGAGTGCCTCAAGTGCAAAAGACTTTCTTAATAAAAGTTGAAAGTAAGTTTGGACATATAAATTATATTACTTCACACATACACATATGTATAAACAGTAAACTCAATTGTATGCTTTTTAAAGCTTAAAGAGTGTCTTCTTCAACCAACAACTTCGGGATATGCACGTGCTTCATATCACCCTTTAAGTCCATGATTGAAAAATAATAAATCTTATCGACCAAATTCTTGAAAATAAAAAATAAAAAAGAAGAAACAAAAGAAAAGATAATACTTTTTTTTCCTCATGTTGGAAATAGTTTAAACCACAAGTGTGGTATGCTTATGGGATAAACCAATCTAGTCTATGGCTAAATTTGCATCCAAAATTACTTTGTAATTTAGTTCGATTTCAAATTTATGATGAAATTTTTGAAAAAATATACTTAACTCAATAGAATTGAATTAAATTGAATTCTCTCGTAATTACAAGACCCATCATAGAAAATTACTTTGCAACTTATTTCGATTTCAAATTTACAATAAAATTTTTGAAAAAAAATATACTTAAAGAAATTGAATTGAATTGGGTTCTCTCGTAATTACAAGACCCATCATGGTAGTCCACCCTTTTGAGATAATCATTTCATGCTCAAAATTTTAGAAGCAAACCTTAGAAGACCAGTTGAATGCCTTTTTCTATTTAGTACATTTTGGTTTTTTTGGATGAAAAACTATTGTTGAATGATTTGTTGCATGTACATGTTGACTATACAAGACTGTTTGGTGTACACCATTTTTTGTAGAAACAAATTATTTATCGCCAAAAAGGACTGTCCTCTGTCTTCTTTTGATTTTGGCTGTTGATTCTCTTGCACAGTCAGTGCCACAGAGCATTCCAACAGTAGGAATTGGCATGCATTCTTTTTGTACCTTTGTAGACTTTTTCTGGTTTTGGCACTCTAATCACCCAAAATCAAATTAAAAATGGCAACAAATTTACCAAATCAACAAAACTTTAGTGAAAGGCTTAAATATCACATGTCCAATGAATTAAAAAGATACAATTTGCTTAGCAAATCAAGTTCAATAAAGCAGTACCTTATATCATATTTGGTTGTTAACCCATCACATAACCGCACTCCAATTCCGAAAAGTTTAAAGTGGACAGAGATTCTCACTGTTTTTAACGTTAATTTTGAGCATAACAATTTATCTTCACAAGAAATACGTCATCATACATGTAAAATTACAGCAAAAAGAATCATATGGCAAAAAGCATAACTATTGATTCCTGTACTACTATTTGACAATTCTAACAAGCTATCACATTTATGATGATGAATTACATTTTTTCGAAAGTGATTAGTCAATGTCCATTTCAAGAAATATAAACGGCTCCACGAAAAAAAAAAAAAAAGGGAAGTGGGCCCCATGTGGAGCTGAAGTGTGATAATTTTTCAACTAATGGTGATAATTTTTCAAACAAAAATGTACCATTAATGATAGTACTCTAGGTGAAGTCGACTAACCATAACAGAAAAAGAAGCTTTAACCATTCGTCAACTCAGTACCACATGACACTTTTTAGCGCAGTTGAAGTGGAAAAGAGCATCTACACGGAGGGTGCAAGTCCAGAGCACAAAATCCTCTTGATTAGCCCCCACCATGGGCATGGCAGCCAAAGTGAATGTTTGAGAAAAAGCACTTTCAGACACAAGTGGGTTCAGCTCCGCAATGATGTAGAACATGCGTATCCCTGTTGTCCTTTCACCACATTTCACCACATTTCATTTGAATCCAACCCCCTCTTATAAGTCCAATTACTGATCCAATAACTTTTGAGGCTGAAAAAAATTGCAGAGTATCACTGATACCTTAACTAATAAAGGATGTGTTTTACTTATTAGCTTCATATTATTAAAGATGCGTTGTTGAAACGGTAGATTATGATAGGTAGAAGAAATTCAGAAAAATTGCACCATGTTGGACAATTCCAAGTATTTTTTTGAATAATAAATCATGGAAAAGCAAAAGTAGCCCAAATTCTACTAGCGCAATTAAGTTGATGTTGCCTTTCTTTTTTTTTTTTTTTTTTGAAAACCTAAGTCTATTTGCCTGGTTTTAAATATGGCTATTGTTATCACTTATTATAGGGGAGTCGAACACCAATATTTTTTTTTTAATACATACAAAATATCAATAAAAGTTAAAAATGTCAACTTGATCGTTCACATAGATGAGCTCCAAACTAAAATAATCTCCCATCCATTTGTTCAGAGGTGTAGCCCTTTATGATAGAGTGGGGCTTACGTCATGAGTGTTAAAAAATTTAAAAAATAACATTATTTTACTATGTACTTCAATATATAATAACATTTTTTAAATGTATACTTCAATATATAATAATATTTCTAATATTTATTTAGCAGTATTAATATTTCTAATATTATTTTTACTTTCTATCGTTATTAACAGAAATATATGTATATATGATCTTTTTTGAAAAAAAATTAACTGAAGTATTTTAAAATTAGGAGAATGAGAGTTGTTTTAAAAATAATGAGAAGCGATATTAATAATTAAGGTTAGATCTACTATTCCATAAAAACAAATGTAATTTTACATAAGAAATGTGAGAGTTATATTTATAAAGTTAAATAGATTATTAATATCAAATTGAAAATATTAGAAATATCAACTATAATCCCAACTTTTAAATACCAACTTATATTAGTTAGTTATTATTCTTATATTAGTAAGTGTTTAAAATGTTGTTATATTAATTGATTGTATCTCCCAATGAGAATATACACTTGGGTCAGTATTAAAAAAGTTGATATTATAGTTAGTATCTCTAGCATTATTTTATTAAATTATAACAAAAATCACAATATCAAATTAAATAAATGTAATGATTAAACTATGGAACATAATGTAAATTTGTTTGAATTAAAAAATGATATAAATATTTCCTAAACTATGTACTATATTTCACTTTATCCTCGGGAATCGCAAAACCATTTGTGTCTCCTTATCTAAATAAAACTGTTAACATCACGTGACATGACATACCCCTTTATAAACTTAATAGAATTGTTGATGTAAAATAAAATCTAACAAGTAAAATGAAATAAAGTACATAATCCATAGAAAATGCTTTTAATAAAGTACATAATCTATGAAATAAAGTACATAATTAAATACATTTTAAAATGTCAATACTTTTTATTATAACACATTAATAAAAATCAAATAAAACTAAAAAAATTCTTTTGTTTTTTTTAATAAAACTAAAAACACATTAATAAATAACTTTTTATTTTTTTTTATCAATGTGTTTTGTAAAGACATAGGGATTTATAGTCAAATAGTTTTTTTAATAAGTTTTTTGACAAATTACTCAAGTTTTTAAAAAAGAGTTAAAAAGTCTTTTTTTTTAAATAACTAATCATTTTTCTTAAATGATCAATCAGTAATTAATTAAATTATGATCAATCACTAATTGATCATAATATAAATTATCAATTTTTTTTGTCAATCACTAATTAAATGAAACCTAAAAAAATGAATGACGATTTTGTTAAATTAAAAAAGTTTGACAATTTATTAAATTGAATGATTAAAGTAGACCATCTAATTTAATTTCTTCAAAAAGTATTTATATTTTAAAATATTTCTAATTAAGGATAAATTATATAAATTCTTTGAATTTTATATCTTATTTCATCTTCCCTCTTATATTTCATGTTATGTTAATAATTATATAGATAGAATTAAATTAAAAAAAATATTTTGAATAATTTTATACAAACAAAGTGGTATGATAAATGAATTTATAATTCTATATACAAAGTAGGGTAGGAGGCATGATTTAGAAAGAATATATGTATAATTAATCCATTCAAAAATTAAAAAGGGGCGGAATTTTTTGGGGAGTGAGAGCTGAGCATTTTGAAGCGGGTTGACCGTTAGTGAAGTAGACGACTGATCACTGAAGTGAGGAACGTTTCCCACAAGGCAAGCTGAAAGATGCCACGTGGACAGACTGAACGGTCACCGTTTAATTGGATGTTCCGTTATTAGGAGCGGTCACTTTTTTTTTTCTTTTTAAATTTATTTTTATTGTTTCGACTTGGCAAACTGCGGAGTTTGCGAAGAGGCGAAGCGACCTTTCTGATTAACACAGCTTCGTCAACACCCTCTCATCATGACCCTTCTCTCTTGCCAGATTTACAATCCTGCCACCCTCCTCACGCACCAAAACTAATAACAATTCTTTTGGTCAGAGCAAAAAATATATATATTTTTGGGTTTTTTTAATAATAAAATTTCAGAGTAGGTGATTATTAGATCAAATTTTTTTCCTAAAAAAAAATATAAAAAGATAAAGAGCAGTTTGCTTATAGTTTTATATTCGTATTATATTTAAATGTGATATAATTTTTATTTAAATATAAAAATTTTATATTTAAATGTAATACTTTTTAATAATATCTTGAATATATTTATTATTCTAAAATATTCTAAAAATTAAATTTTTTCCATTTATATCATATTCTCTCTATCTCTTTTTTTTATCTACTTTTAACAATTACATCAACTTTACATTCCTAAAATATAATTTAAATTCTTTTCATCTAAACATATATTGCATTCAAATGTAATGAAAACGCAATATACTTACTAAATACCTCATAAATTTTTTCAAATGAAAGTTTAAAACTAGAGGCAATTTTGTGCGTGACATAAATTTTTAACTTGAATGTTCTTATAAATTAAACTATCAAAAACTTAATTTAACCATTAAAACAATACATGTTAGTAATATAAACGTACCATTGATATTATAAATATTGTCTTTTTTTTATTTTTGTCTTGAAATGCACCAGACTTGATTTGATCAAATGTATTGCCGAAGGTTCTTAAAAAAAAAAAAAAAAAAGGTATGCGGATTTCGCCCTTGCCTCTAAGTTGTCTATTTAAGAAACTATCATCAATATTTTGTAATTTCAATCACTGAATTAACAAATTAAAAAGAGTGTTAATAATTGACAACTTTCTTTTTGAACACATGAATTTTTTTTTAATTATCTGATAACTATTTAAAGATTGATGTTCGTAATCTGGTGATTCAAGTTGAAGTTGCATGAATACATTATTTTAATTTTAATTTACTGTTCTCTTTTTAATTTTAGGATAAGAAATTTAAATTTTATATATTATAATAAAGTTAAATGTAAAAAAACTGTTAGAATATACTTCAACCATTACAGTTTTAACAGTATTATACCTCTTTTCGAGAGAAACATTTAGGATGGAAATATTTTAATTGAAAACATTTAATACAATAAAAAATATCCTTACGATAAAATGTTAGCTCCATAACATTATAATTTTATCTAAAAATTACAAAACAATAACATTTTATAATTTTTTATATCATTTCAAATGTTACTTCTCAAACTCTTATTTGAAACATTGTAAAATAAAAACATTTGACATGTTAAGCTTCTGTTTGGATAGGATGTCTATTTTTAGGAAAGGAAAAAAGTTTTGTTTGAGATAAAAAAGTTTTTTCTGTTAAAAAATGAAAAGGTGTTTAGATAGGTGAAAAAAAGTTTTATTATTCAAACACAAAAATTTAAAAGAATCTAGTTTTAATCAAACAAAAATTTAATCTAAAAGTGGATCATTTCTACTTTTGACAATAAGGGTGAATATCGGGTGAGTTGGTGGATTTTTGAAAATTTTCAACTCATCCAATCAAGTTTAGGTGAATTGATTTTAAATTCAACCCATCCAGTTAACCTAAAATTTAAAATCAACCCACCCAATTAAATTTTGGGTGGGTTGGATAGATTGGTTGGGTTGAACATAATTAAAAAATTAAAAAATAAAAAAATAAATATAGTTAATCATTTAACTCAAAATAAAAAATATATGAAAAAAAACTAACTTTTAGTAAACTCAAAAGAAAACTAACTTTCAACCCACCCAATCAAGTTTAGGTGAATTGATTTCAAATTCAACCCATCCAATTAATCCAAAGTTTAAAATCAACTCACCCAATTAAAATTTGGGTGGGTTAGATAGATTGGCCGAGTTGAACATAATTAAGAAATAAAAAAATAAATATAGTTAATCATTCAACTCAAAATAAAAAATATATGAAAAGAAAACTAACTTTTAGTACAATATTAGTGTTATAAAAATCCAAAATTATCTCATAAGTTATAAAATTGACATAAAAATAAAATATATACAAAACAAGTTTAAATATAAAAGTTGTAAACTAATAACAAATAATAATAATAACTCATATAATATGAAATATAACAGGTTATCAAGTAATTAATATAAAATATAAGATAAATACTATATATCATGAGATATGAAAAATATTTATTTTTACATATTAATAGATTGGGTGGGTTTGGGTTAAATTGAGTTTGGAAAAATACAATCCAAACTCACCCAATTAATAATCAGATTAGGTAAGTTGAGTTGATCTCTTAATCGATTTAGTCAGATTCAGATTATAATACGTTGTATTAGATGAATTTATCGGATTAGCCAGATTATCAGGTTTCTTGTTCACCTCAAAGTGACAAAAGATAAGAATTATTTACTAAGTGTAAAAATGATTGAAACAAACTAAGCCTGTATATTTATTAAAAAATAAAGTGGCTTTAAAAAAAATTAAGAAATTAAAGTGGCAACCTAGTAAATAATCACCAAAGTCCGGGCCATTGTTATAAAGAAAACTGAAACCGACTTCTATTGTCACCTGGTTTTTTGTCCGTGGAGAAACCAGACATTAAATACCAGCGAAGAAGACAAGAAACACCATTACACGCAGGAATTAATTTCCCTCCTCCCTCCATAAGCTCATCATCATCATTACAAAACACCAACCAACATTCACTTTACACACATATTTATAGAGAGAAGAAAAAATCAACCAAAAAAAAAAAGAAGAAGAAGAAAAAGAAGAAAGAAGCAGTTAGTTAGTTTCCTCTATGTAAATGCATCAGAAGAAGTCCGAAATTCAGATCATCAAAGAAAGCAGAGGCGTCTCCTCCGGCTTCAACCCAACCCCTCACCATCCCCATCACCTCCGCATCCACAACCCCACCCCCCATCACCATCAGCAGCACCACCGCCAACAAACTCAAGATTTTTCCCCCCTTTTCTCGGCCACCAAACACCACCCCCACCAACATCATCAACAACAACAACAACAACCCCATCATCACTATCTACACCATAGCCAAATCAAAACCCACTTCCATGACGAGCCCAGGAGTCGGAGACGCCGCCCTCTCCTGATGACTCCCCCTCTGGCTCTGAAGAGGCTCCTCCGCCATCTCCGCTGCGCCCAGCTCCTCCGACTCCACTTCCGCCTCCTCATCCTCCTCTCCCTCCCTTCCCTCTTCTTCTCTCTCTCCGCCCCTCGCCGCTCCTTTCTCCTCGACTTTCTCTCTCTCCTCATTTTCTTCTCCGCCCTCCTCATCTCCCTCAACCTCGCCCTCCCTCGCCTCCTCTCCTTCCGCCTCTTCCTCTCCCGCTCTTTGCCCGCCATCAAACGCTGCTCCGAAACCTCCTCTTCGTCCTCTCCCTCGTCCTCCAGCCCAGTCATCTGGTCGATCGGGTCGAAGCCGAGCTCGGAGAAGCGGAGGACGAATTCAGGGGGGTCTTGGGTGAAGGTGTACTCCAATGGGGACGTCTACGAGGGGGAGTTTCACAAGGGGAAGTGCTCGGGAAGTGGGGTTTATTACTACCGGATGAGTGGGAGGTATGAAGGAGATTGGGTTGACGAGAAGTATGACGGCTATGGCGTCGAGACGTGGGCGCGGGGAAGCCGCTACCGCGGGCAGTATCGCCGCGGGTTGCGGCACGGAATCGGGGTCTACAGGTTCTACACTGGTGATGTCTATGTTGGGGAGTGGTCCAGTGGGCAGTGCCATGGGTGTGGAGTTCACACTTGTGAGGATGGGAGTAAATATGTGGGAGAGTTCAAGTTGGGTGTTAAGCATGGACTTGGGCACTATCATTTCAGGTAAACAAAAAAAAGTTAGAGTTTTGTTTTTGCCAATTAGTAAAATGACTCAATCACTTTCTTTAATTTGTTAAACAATCTTACAAAAATTTTTTTTAGCAAAATGACCTCGGAACGACCGAGAAGGACCGTGTTTTTAGTTGGTGTTCAAGTGTTAAAAATGAAAGAAGGTTGATTAACTAATTTCAACTTTTAAGGGTGTCAATTTGGCAAATTCCTATGAAGGGGTTTTTAGTGTTCATCTTACTGTAGATAAATTACTTGTTCAAAGGCTTTTTTATAAATCTTTATGACAAAGTACATGGAATTAATGTTTATGTTTTTTCTTCCTCTATTTCCATCTTGGTGAAGGACTTGAGCCTTTTGCCTATGATGTTCTTGCTTTTTTATGGATTTGTTTGGTTTTTTTTTTTTTTTTTTTTTGCCTGTTCGCATTAATTTGTGATGGATGATCATTAATCATTATTATTTTCCTGTTTGAGTCATTGGTTGTGACTTTTTTCAGTTTGATCTGGTGGTGGTTTTTGACAGTGAACTGAAACAATATGAATATTTACATTGTTTTTCTAATGGATTTATACGGTTTTGGCCTGTTTTCATGAAATTGTTTTGGATCATTGGTCATTGTTGTCTTTCCTTTTCCAGTTCGACACTTGTGACATTGTACAATTTGATCTGGCTGTGGGAAATTAAGTGATGATACTCCTTTAAATGTGGGGAAACAAAAATCCCATCATTTATGGCTTTACATTCTTTTCAAATCTAAAGAATTACTAAAGAGTGGTATATTAATTGAATATGAGGAAACTGTAATTGTGAAAGTGAGCTTAATGGAACATCTTTACAGTGTGGATAAAGTCATATGCAATTCTCTAGCTTAATTTCAAGGTCTTTTGATCTATTTTAAACATGTATTACGATTACGTCACACCATCTATTAGAAGTAGGACCTTAGTGGCATGTTTGCTTTTAAAATACTTTCCTGTGAAATTGGAATTTTCCCCTTATTTCTTATATGTAGCATTGTTAAAATCAAAGTAAGGTTAGAGAGACTTGCCCGTGAGATTATCAAAATAGGTCATTAACAAATCCTTCAGATTGTCGGTCGGGATATTCTCTATATAGGTATCTATTTGTGTAATACCTGTATATACCTAACCTTGATGTTCCTATAATATGGCATAAACAACGCATGCTGCAGAATTAGCAATGTTGTCCACTATTGTGGGCATGTTTATGGTGTATGTACGTTTCCATTTTTATTATCATTAAAAAAGCTCTCTCAAGTTTGTATTGTTGTGCTTTGTGTAACTTAAATAGTAAGGATTCCTTTCAACTTTAGCATCACTTTTGTGAGTTTAGAAGAAAAAGGAAACTTTTTGTAAAGCATTGTCTTTGTTGGATAGTTTTGAACTACAATATCTTAAATGTTGATCGTTCATTTCTATTTTAGAATAGCTTTTTTAGTGCCAAGCAATTTAAAAGGAGATATTAAATGCCAGTACTGATCCTAGTGCCAAATAAAGAAATGCCAATAGTGATCTTTTTTTTTATAATACTATTTTTAATTTCTGTAAATGCCCACTTATTCTAGTTGCTGTTTATGTTAATGCAGAAATGGGGACAACTATGCCGGGGAATATTTCGCAGACAAGATGCATGGTTTCGGAGTCTATCGGTTTGCAAATGGACATCGGTATGAAGGCGCCTGGCATGAAGGAAGTAGACAGGGGCTAGGGATGTACACTTTCAGAAATGACGAAACACAATCTGGCCACTGGCAAAATGGGTTCCTCAACGGCCCTAGCATGCAAAACCCACATCCTGAATCTCCTCATGCTGTGAATCACGCTAGAGTTCTTAATGCAGTTCAGGTAGGCGGTAGCTATGTTTTGTGCCTTTGTGTTTGAAGGAATATTTTCTTATGCATATAACTTATAGATGATAGGCTGGATCTTTAACGATTGTTATCAACGTCCTTTAAGTTGCTGATGCAGTTGATTTCAGCATCACTAAAATGTACTATTGTTTTTCCTTAATGCGACTTGTGAAATTTTGCAGACACCTAGAATCTATAATTTCATTTCCTTGATTCCTGGTTTGAGCTTGTAAAATAGCTTGGGACAGGGGCATTTCAAGTTAAGTTGTGATGGTCAAAGGGGTTTGTTATAATTTGTCATCTAGTTTGAAACGTGTGAGTGGGGAAGTTACAACTACTTACTCTATATCATCATTCATTAACAGTTTGGCTGCCTTTTGTTGAACTCGTGTTGGTGACATTCTGACAAAATTAGTGTCTGAGAATGATTATATCATTCTGACCTTACTAAGCTACTTACTTCGCAGGATCTTTACTTTTCTGGACGAGAATATTAGTCACTAAATTAGATGAAATCTTCTAAGTAACTTGTATCTTGTGAGCAGGAAGCACGGCGAGCAGCTGAGAGAGCACAAAATATAATGCTGATGGATGAAAGGGTGAACAAAGCTGTAGCTGGAGCTAACAAAGCGGCAACTGCAGCAAGAGTAGCTGCTGTGAAAGCTGTCCAAGACCAAATGCACAAAAATAACGGGGTAGACTTATCAGCTCAGTTTGTTTGACTTCAGGTCACGACTCGGCATCACGATCATGCTTCCACGATGGAGCGTGCACAAATGTGTCGTCTTGCACTTTCACGGGTAGCCACGGAAGCATGAATAATGCCCACGCTAATGGACTATTTTGTTTTTACTTTTCGTTCCTTTGCAATTGTGGTTGCAAATACGAGATACCTGCCTGGAACCCCATTTGGCCGTTTTTGGAGGATGACCGATTGAGGAGCAGATAGGTCTCTCTCTTTTGTTTTTCTCTATGTTTCTTTTTTCTCCCCCTTCCTGCCATCGACATTATGTACATAGGATGAAAAACAGTTAACGTAAATTAATGACCGAAGTTGGCACCAAGTGCCTGAGTTAGCCTAGCCCAAGAGTTTGATGTTGTGTTTTTTGTCTCTTTTCTTGTAAATTTATTGATCATGTATTGGAAATACAATTTCTTCCAGGCAGTGTTGATAGCCCTTATATTAAGATGGAGAGGAAAAAGAGAGGCCAAAACCAACAGCTCTTCTTTTCTCTCTGTTGTATGTATGAAAAGTGTGTATATTGTTATTAATACAATTATCGACCAGACATTTTGAATTCTCATTGATTGAAGAGTATTTATCACGGTTTCCACGTTTCTGAGTGGATTTTGGTAGGGCAGGACTCGTTTTCATAGGGCTAGCTTATCCCAAATCTTTATCAATTTATGAAATTGCATTACATTTTTGTTTTCCAAATATTTTAAAAAGTCGTATGAAAATTGGTTATGGATACCACAATGATTTTTCAGAATCAAAATGGTACAACGGCATCTTCTATTTTAATACAACAACTCTCTTAGATTGATGCAGAGAGGCTTTCCTAGAGATGACGAGCTTAAGCCTCTTGGACGCTGGATTTATTAGCTTTTTTCCATAATGCGGTGTAATGAGGAAAAGGCCACTGATAAACACCTTAGCTTCTCGTTGATATGCTAGAAATTACGATTGCCTGATTACGGCAGCTTTTGTGCATGGAAGAAGCATCTTGTTGTCCGGTTGGACTAGAAATCACGGTTGCCTGATTACGGCAGCTTTTGTGCATGGAAGAAGCATCTTGCTGTCTGGTTGGACTTCGGAGCACGTATCTGGGTTACGGTCTTTGTTTATTCAGGACATTTTCTGGTGTTCCTTCTCTTGTACCTTTATCTTGTTTGAGTAACTATTTAACTTTTATTTGGAGAAAGATGATTACTATTCATCACTGCATATATATGTTTTGCTCGGAAAATTTTTTATTTTTAAAAAATAAACCTTCATAAATTTTTGTATTTGAATATCAAAAAATTTACTTTTAAAAAATGAAAAAGAAATTTCTCTCTATAAAATAAATAATATTTTACTTTATCTGAACAACATTTTATTTTTGAACAGAAATTCAATTAACTTTTTATTTTTTAAAAGCAAAAATTTTCTATTTTTAAAAAATAGATATTCTATCTAAATGAAAGCATAATAACAAGATATGCCGCTTCAACATTTCACTCATAGTGTTTTTCCATAATGTCACGCCACGTGGAAAAGGCCACTAAAAACACCTTAGCTTCTCGTCGACATGCCAAAAATCACGGTTGCCTGATTACGGTTGCTTTTGTGCCTGGAAGAAGCATCTTGCTGTCTGGTTGGACTTTAGAGCATGTGTCTAGGTTACGGTCTTTGTTTATGTAGGACATTGTCTCCTATTCCTTCTCTTGTGCCTTTATCATGTTTGAGTTACTAGTCTACTTTCCTTTCCTTGTGAGAAAAATGATTACTATTCATCACTATATATATATATATGCTTTCTTTGGTAGAAGGGTTGATTTTTGAAAAACGAAAATTATTTCACTTTTAGAAAATAGGCCTCCTAAATTTTTGTATCTGAATGTCAAAAAATTCACTTTTAGAAAATAAAAAATGAATTTTTTTCTAGAAAATGAAATTTTTTTTACCCCATTTGAACAACATTTTACTTTTGGACAAAATTCTAAATAACTTTTTATTTTTCAAAAGTAAAATTTTTTATTTCTAAAAATAAACATCCTATCTAAACGAAAGTATAATAACAAGGTACTTCAATAACATTGAATGTGTTTTCATTCAAAAAAAAAAAAAAACTCCACGACATAAAATACAAATGTTGAATCTTATCTTATTATGAAGAAGTTTATGATAGATTACAACGTACCTAACGATGGCGGTGATAAATTATGTTTGATTCCTTTAAAAACAAAATGAATTATGAATCAAAGTATCAAAAGAAACTCATAGACAGCAAGGATGAAAAAGAAAAATAAGAGTTTTCTTTTGCATGACTAGTTAAAGAAGTCATGCCAAAAAAAAAAATTTATAAAATAAAAAAAAAAAGATATCTCAGAATCATAATAATAATGATTTGAATGTTTTTTATTTTCTAAAAATAGACACCCCATCTAAACGAAAATATGATAATAAAGTACTTCAATAACATTAAATGTTTTTTCATTTAAAAAAAAAAACTCCATGATATAAAATGCTAATGCTAAATCTTATCTTATTATGGAAAGGTTTATAATAGATTACAATATATCTAGTGACGGCGGTGATAAATTATGTTTTACTCCTTTAAAAACAAAACGAATTATGAATCAAAGTATCAAAGGAAGCTCATAGACAGGAAGGATAAAAAAGAAAAAGAAGAGCAATGTATGGTTTTTCTTTTGCATGTTCAACTGAAGAAGTTGCGCCAAAAAAATCCCTGCAAAAAACAATATTTCCGTTGCCGGGACTCGAACCCGGGTCTCTCGGGTGAGAGCCGAGTATCCTAACCAACTAGACTACAACGGAGACGAGAACTAGATGCTTTATTATATATTTAATTAATAAATCTAAATTAAACTGGACATATGACGGAAATTTTGAGCTCCAGAAGCACCAGTCTGGCCCATTAGGCCCAGTTCGGTTTGGAAGCTTTATAAAAGAGCCACATCTAACAGGCTAGGGTTTCTGCCATCGTTTCTCAGACCGGAAGCCGCTACTATCCTCCTTCGCAGCCAGAGACCTTCCAAACCCTAGCTTCAATGGTACTCTCTCTCTCTCTCTCTTTCTACATTTCTATGTCTGAGTCTGTGGAGTTTTTCTTAAGAATGCTGCTTGGTTATGCAAAATGTTGTTTTGGGATTTTTTTAACGCGTTTAAGATCTGTTTGTTTGGTGGGAAAATCATCCTTTAGTATATCGTAAAACTAGTCCTTTTACGAACCCCTGTTTCTCTTCGGTATCCGTGAAAATGATTAGGTGTCTGTTCAAATAGTTCAGGTTTTGCGACAAATATTTGTTTTTGTTTTCTTTTTAATTCTCTTAAGAGGGATATTTCTTCTGCTAATTTTTCTTTCTTCGCAAGTTTTTTCTGGCCTTTCCTCTTCTTTTTTTTTTTTTTTTAAATTTGATTGATATTTTTTCGCAGACGAAGAGAACAAAGAAGGCGGGTATCGTTGGTAAATATGGTAAGGGCCATGGAATATTAGCTTTTAGTGTTCATGATTTTAGTTTTCTTGCTCGTGATTTTTACTTGTTAGATGTGAAAATTGTTAAATTTTTACTTCAAGATTTATGATTTATGATTTGATTATATATTTTCTCATGATTTTCAATTCAATGCATAAGTTTTGTGGGTTTTACCTAGTGTTGGTATTTTGATTGCCTAATTTGATTCTGCTAGTTTAGAGCATTTTCTCTGTCTCGTATTTTTGCTTGGAACCTATAAACTACCATCGCATAATTTTCAATATCAATGCATAAGTTTTGTGAGTTTTTGTAGTGTTGTATTTTAATTGCCTGATTCGATTCTGCTAGTTTAGACCATTTTCTGTCTCATATTTTTTCGTGGATCTTTAAATGACCTTCTTATGATTTTCAATATCAATGCATAAGTTTTGTGGGTTTTTCCTGGTGTTGGTATTTTAATTGCCTAATTCGATTCTGCTAGTTTAGAGCATTTTTTCTGTCTCATATTTTTGCTTGGGAACTTTAAACTACCTTCTCTTGATTTTCAATATCAATGCATAAGTTTCGTAGGTTTTTCCTGTGTTGGTTTTTTAATTGCCTACTAGTTTAGACCATTTTCTGTGACTCATATTTTTCCTTAAAACTTTAAACTAGCTTCTCAAGTTTGATTTTCACTTGATTTGCAGGCACCCGTTATGGTGCCAGTTTGCGCAAGCAGATTAAGAAAATGGAGGTGAGTCAGCACAGCAAATACTTCTGTGAATTTTGTGGAAAGGTAAGTTTCTGACTCTTTTCTTTGATTTCCTTTCTAATTTTTCTCTTGATCGATAGCGTCTAAGTGGAGCTGGAGAGACGAAATCATTGTGTTCGTTATTAATTCAGTTTATTTCGTTGATACAGTATGCCGTGAAGAGGAAGGCCGTTGGAATTTGGGGCTGCAAGGATTGTGGCAAAGTGAAGGCCGGCGGTGCCTACACCTTGAAGTAATATCTCATTTCTTAAACTTCAATACTAGTTTCGCCTTTGTAGTATCATTTCAAGTTACAATACTAATTGTGATTTGGTTCTTTTTAATAGCACTGCGAGTGCTGTGACGGTCAGAAGCACTATTAGGAGGCTGAGGGAACAGACTGAGAGTTAGAGCTGCCACCACAACCTCGCCTCTCTTCTTTGCTTGGGATATTTTGCTTCTTTGTTATGGATAGAAAAATTTAGTCGAAACGATTTTGAAGATGTTGCGCTTTCCTACTTAAAATTTATGTTGCAGAATTCGATGGATGACAATTTGTTATGGTTGCTGGTGTCTTTTAATTGAGATATCATTTTTCACTGGAATGTTTTAACAATTTAACTAGTGTTTTTTTTTTTTTCATCAAGAAAACTTGGTTACGATATTTTGTCTTGTTAAGGAGGATTTGCCAGAAAACAATGTTAGAAAGTGAAGATTTGCAGAATAGTCTTTTTAAAAAATAATAATAGTAATTACACATCAGCAGAGTATCGTGGCTAAAAACCTCATTTTGCGATACAAATTTTTTCGCATGGTTTCAGCAGGTCATTTTCACGGATCATACTTTTTATAGGATTCAGTTCTACTTGTGAAACTGCATTGGCATGTTTACATTTTATTACGCCGAATAAACAGGCTCGTTGTGATGAGTGGCGATTCAGATTTCAATATGTTACCTGCGAGCAATGCTTGCAATATTTACGTTTTCCATTCATACATGTCGGACAGAGGAGCAGATTTTCCTCCCTCTCCCTTTTAAATATCATGGTCATCAGAATAATGTCAAGATTTTCATCCCTCCCTCTCCCCATTTTTCCAAAAACAAATAAAAATGGCTTTTCAACCTCAACCGATTTTCTATTTTTGTTATCAGTCCCTCCCTTGTATTTGTGGATGGAAACCGTTATATCAGATTTTTTTTTTTTATTCCATAAAAAAAATGATGGTAGTTGAAAAGTATAAACAATCACAATTTCTCCCCCAGCCAGTCCTTATGGGTATTTAGAAAGATGAAGAATTCAAGGGGCTGCTTAAATAAATAAAAAAACCCTGTCCGCCTAAAAGAAAAACTGACTGATATTTACAGTTAAGGTATAAAATATATAAATATACAAGTCATATATCTGCAAAATTTTCATGATCAAGTCTTGAATGAATACTGTACATAAAAAAAAATCTCAGTAGCTGAAGTTACATATCAAAACATGAAAAATTTTCTCTTCTTCTGCTCGCTATTCATCTTTTCTTTCAACTTCCTAAAAATATTTGCCAGCGTTTCTGGGAGCAATGCCTTCAAAATTTAGAATTCGTTTGGATGAGAAGTTCATTTTTGAACAATAAAAAATTTAGATATAAAAAATAAAGATAACGTTTGATATTATTTTTGAAATCTGTTATGTTTTCAAAAAATAACTAAAAATGAAATCGTTTTAAAAACTGTTCTGAGATTATTTCTAGAAACTGTGTTTGATTATATTTTCTGAGTGTATAATTTTAAAAAACAAAAATAAAACTGCGTTTAATTATATTTTTGAAAACCAATCATTTTATAAATACTTTATAAAAATATATTTATGTTTAATTTTAAAAAAATTATTATGAATACCAAAAATTAAAAATTAATAACCATGAACCAACAGAAAAAAATAGTTACAATTTCTCTTATTGAGCCAAACCAAGAATTTTTTTAATTTTCCTAAAAATTTTCTTTTTCAAAAACAACCCAAAAAAATTTTCCACCAATGTTTAGGAAACCAACCCCAAGAAAACAAGAAGTGACAATTTTTCACAAATGTTTCTCTTTAAACCAAACCTAAGAAAAAGTAAAAAAGAAAAAAGAAGAAGAAGAAGCTAAAATGAAGAGTGAAAACAGAGAGTAAAAACAAGTATTTGATGTTTTCAAAGCTGAGTTAAAAAAAAAAAAAACCTGTTTTCAAGTTTTTTTTTTTTAACTTCAACTAACCAATGATTCAAGATAATTTGAAAAATAGTTACCTAAGAAACTGGAAAAACTATTTCAAAACCAAAAATAAACACGTCAAAAAGTTGTTTGGAATTTTTTTTAAAAGTTGAAAGTTGCTACGTAAAAAAAAAAAAATGATAGTAGTTGAGAAGTATAAACAATCACAATTTCTCCCGCAGCAGTCTTTACGGGTATTTAGAGAGACGAAGAATTCGAGAGACTGCTTAAATAAATAAAAAACCCTGCCAGCATAAAAGAAAAACGACTCTGATATTTACAGTTAAGGTATAAAATATATAAATATATAAGCCATATATCTGCAAAATTTTCACGATCAAGTCTTGAATGAATACTATACATTAAAAAAAAAATCTCAATAGCTGAAATTACATATCAAAACATGAAAAATTCTCTCTTCTTCTGCTCGCTATTCATCTTTTCTTTCAACTACCTAAAAATATTTACTAAGGTTTCTAAAAGCAATGCCTTCAAAATTTAAGATCCGTTTGAATGAGAGGTTCGTTTTTTAAAAATAAAAAATTTTTAAATATGAAAAATAAAAAATTATTTTGAATTTTTTTTAAAAATGAAAAGTTATTTGAGTGAGTAAAAACCTTTTTGTTTATAAATAGCTCTTTTTCTATTTTTCAAAAATAAAAAATTTTGAATGTTTAGATACAGAGATTTAAGAAGGTTTATTTTTCTTGAAATGAAAAATTTTTTCATTTTTTAAATTTATAGATGTCAAACAAATGGAGTGTTAATTCCTCTAAGCCTTTGTATCCAAGTATAATATTCAAAAGGAATCTGTGCATGCGTCTTCAATCAAAAGAATTTGTATTCGCATCAAACAATCTGAAACACACAAATGAAAAGAAAAGATTAGTAAAACTAACAAATGCAATTATTTTGACAAAACTAAGTTGAAAGCTTAAAGAATGTTTCTAATATGTTTCTGGTTCTTCAATCAATGCAAGAAGTTTTCTTATTTGATAAAGTAGGAGCTTAAAGAAAGCACGCAGATCGGTATGACAAGATAAAATAGACCTTGTATCCGAGTATGTACGCAAAATATTGGGAAAGACAAGAAGATAGACTAAAGAAGAAATAGGCAAATTTCATAAAGATAACATGAAAAGGAACATGAAAAACGAATTCAAAATCAAGCGCGGCAATTGTTCTCACATTCTGGCGAAACCCAGTTGTGTAAAAGCAAACACACAATGAACCAAACTTGCTTAGCTGTAAGAAACTTTTAATGAAGTATGACCGCTTCCGAAACAAGGTGCCGACAGTGTTAAAGAACAGCACATCAACATGGTGGATTAAAAGTATAAGGAGAGAAGAAAAGAGAAAAGAATCATATGGGACTTTTACTGATTGAATTCTCAAAAGAAAAACGATGTAGTTACCAATTTAACTACTGGTGGTTCCATCACTTTTGCAAGACAATTATGATAAGAAAACAAAAATGTGATAATTATTAATTAGTAGTATAGAATTTAAACATAGAATCAAATACCAACCGCATGAAGATAACATACCTTAAGCAAAAGAATCTTCAGAGACGGACAAACTGATGTGCCATCAGATATCAGATTCTGAGGATAACATTGGTAGGTTGTCTTTTTGCTTGAATGATATCCTCTCAAAAATGGGCTTCAGATTTTCGTGCTGGACCATCATTTCCAATATGTTGTCATCTGGGACTCTCGGATGCCTTTTCTGCGGACTCCCGGTTGATTCCGAAGAAGAAAACACCAACTTCGAAAGCCTGTCCTTCTCGGCTTTGCGACTGTATTTTTCTTCTTCCATTGTCCCCAATGCAATCAGGTGGTAGACGTACACAACTCTTGTCTGCCCGAGCCTATACGCACGTCTTGTGGCTTGCCTCTCAAGAGAAGGGTTCCAAACAACATCAAGCAACACAACTCTTGACGCTCCTACCAAGTTTATCCCTTCTCCACAGGCTTTAATCGATGCAAGTACCACCCTCACTTCGCTCGATGGATCATTGAGTTTATTGATCAACAATTGACGCTCCTTGATTTCGCAATGTCCATCAATGTATAGAACCTCCTTCTTCTCTGTCCAGTCGAACATAGATACAAGTAATTCCTTCACCAAGGATAATGAAGAAAGGTATTCGCTGAAAACGAGTACTCTCTCATTCATCGCAGTGCTAAGCTTGATGAGTTCAATCAGAAACTTTGTTTTCACACCAGCATTGGGATTTGATCTGAGTCTTTTCAACTCATCTCTTCTGACACAACTCATCTCCACCTTGGATTCGAGCAACAGTGAAGGATGGACAGAGGTCAAAGACACAGCGTTTTCATATACAAACTGCTGCCTTTTTGCCACTTCAATTTCCCGAAGGAGGCCCTTCTGCAACTCAAACGGCTTCAACACAACAATCAATTCCGTCAGCCCAGGAAGACTTTCCTCAAGCACATCACCTCTATGTATATGGACCAACGGATCGATGAAGGACTTGATTTGCTTAAGTCTGACCATTTGAGCATCATCAGATTTTCCAATGGACTTCGTTAAATCCGCCCACTCCTTCCTCTCCTTTCCTTTTCTTCCATGCTTTATACCACAAGTTTCTGGAAACTTTGGCTGCACCATACACATTGTGTTGTAAAGCTCGTTGAAATTGTTCTGGAAAGGAGTTCCCGAGAGTATGATCCGCTTATGGGTCTTGACTTTCGACAAGGCCTGCCAGATAAGGCTTTGATTGTTCCTCGGACGGTGGCCTTCATCAAGAACCATCAGATCAGGAAGGTCAACAAGGATTTTCCTGAAAGGCTGGCATTTGGCATCGCCCTGCCCTGTAACAAGCTTTTCAAACAGTGTATAACTGATTGCCAAGATGCTACCACCTTTCTTCCAGGAATACAGCTTTAACATGCGGACTGTGTCAATGTCTTCACGACTAGCATGTTTTAGCAACCTGACAGCCTTCTTATCTTCCTTGCCTGACAAGTCATCAATGTTGAGATTGTGAAAAGGAATGTCCACTTTCCACTTTCTGAACTCCTCCTCCCAAGTCAACAACATGCTACGAGGAGCGATAATGAGTGGCAGGCATTTTGGGTGAAGTTTCATGTAAGTTTGAAGAAATACGATCGTGAGGCGGGATTTCCCCGTGCCAGGAGCATGGGAAATAATGCAACCGTTCCCACCAGTATAGCTTTCTATGTTCTCAAAATTCTCACGACGTATTCCTCCAGCTATATGCTTCCATATAAACTCGAAACCTTCACACTGATGAGGATACATGCTGTTTTTAACACCGGGAATGATGTCCCAGACAGTCTCAGCACGAGCACATAAGTCGCTCTCAGAATGAGACTCACAATCTGAATCTTGATACCCGAGTTCAACAAAGAAAGAGCAACCACTTTTGTAGAGGTCTCTAAAATCAGACCCTCCACCACGATTTTGTTCCTGCAGTGTGAAAAAACAATACTAAATGCGTCGGGCATTTAAAGATTAACCTGTTATGATGTTTAAGTTTGCGACCACAGAGAAATAAATGGCAAGCATGTACAAATATGCCTCAAACCATTCAACTTGATAATAGTAAATTAATTATTTTCGTTTATTTTAATTAAAAAAAAAAGGCCTTCTGCTTTGAACTACCTTCATGGCTTTCAAGAAAAAGCAAAAGTTTCTTTTCTAGTCAATGAAAAGCATTCACATTCACTTTCTGGATGGTTTAGAAATATATTGTCTAACCGGCAACTATCATCACCCAATTCAAGAAAGCATTATCACGTTAAAGACTCATGTTAACTTCAATCCTAAAGAAGCACATAATTATCTAGCCAATTAATATTTGAGAAGACGTCACTAGATTATTTAGCTATACAAAAAAGCTATGAGTCTCCACATGGAACCAGCTACGCAAGAGATAAATGTATGTTGAGCTCCGCCTTGAAACTCTTCACACGGCCGAATAGAAAGGCTCTTAGCAATATAGAGTTTATTCATACAACAATTCTAATATCCCTCTCAAACAATTAGGAAATTAATTACGAATAAGGTAATCGTGAAGAAATGGATATTTCTTTAAAGTGTGCAATAAACAAACACGTATTGCTTCAGACTTAAAATATTAATACTCAAGTTCCAAACGGTAAAAGATCATTTCATGCGCACAAAAAATTTCGAAAGGTTGACCCCTAACAATATCAATCAAAATGAACATCATTGAGAAAGAATGGCTCGACTTACAAATGATGGTACAATGTACTTGATCTCTAATAGTACTTTGCCGCAGTGCAAGCAAATAAGACCAATGTCTTCCTCGAGTTTTGGAGAGTGTGTCCCTTCAGGGCTTTGACTGCAACTCTTAGAAAGAATAGTATCTTCCTTTTCAACCTGAAGATAGACAAAAACATAAAGGATTAAGACTAGCACAATTGTAATCGACCGTCAAAGACAAAATCTCTATTCCTCTTTTAGTAATTTGGACATTAAAACACTTTCCTGTAACCAAGTATCAGGGAATCAAAGATATCTCAATACTTTAAATGCTGTCTACAAGTGAAGCATCAAATAGACATCTGCCAACAAATAAAAGTGATTTACCACAAACAGTTTTAACTCCAAAATATTCAACAGAAAAACCAGTCCTTAACTAACACCATTACCAACAGCTAAAAATAAAGGGAAAACTTTCTTTTCAACTAAACAAGAGTTAAATAAGGCGTAAAAAAAAAAAATAAGTAGACCTACAACAATTTTCTTATACACTCATGCCTAAAATTGGTTTTCAGTAAAGGTTATCACAACCACAGTCCACATATTGAACCCTACGATGCGTGTGGGGCAAATAAATGTCGAGATAGGCTAGATAATGATGCTTAACAATTTGAAAAAGAGCAATCTACATTTGGCTCTGCAAAGAAATTCAGGGCGGCCGGGGGGGTGGGGGAGGGGCGGAGGGGGTGGGGGGGTGTGTGGGGGTTGCCTATTATATCTCTTGCAGAGCTATTTCGGTGTGGAGCCCCGCAACTTTTTATAATTGAAAAAGATCGATTGTACTCGGCTCAACATGAAGCTAGCTCTGCAAAGAGATACAAGGTAGGTGATTCTCAGCTTTGAGAATCTTCTAAAAAGGCAGATTGTGTGTGAAGCCACCCACAGCATCTTTTTTTTTTTATTATTTGAAAAATGAGAATCAGGGTAGAATAAACCGTAAGGAAGCAACATCAACAAAAAAAGAAAAAAAAGTCCACTGTTGAGATGAGGAACAGAAACAGAATCACGCTCCTTATAATGATAACTTACCTTATTACCAACTGCAGAACCAATCCCATCATATGTTTGGGCAAGGTCCATTTCAGCCCAAAGCTCATCTATCTCCATATCAAATTCCGATTTCTCCACAGGTATTGGCTCCTCGACTCCAAATGTGAAATACAAAAGAAGAACTGGCTGATCCCTGTTGTCCGTTGAGGTTATCTTACCCTCTTCGGACGCTAAATTTTCGACCTGAACTTCTCCCTTCTCACATATGGAATTCACGAGAATCTGGAACATGTCATAACCGTGTTCTTCACGTTTTAGCTTTCTCTTTGTGCTCCTCCTCATCAACTCTTTCTCCTTCTTTTCGCGAGCTTCTGCGCATTTCCGCTTCCTCCACGTTGTAGCCTTCTGCAATTCCTCCTTCTCCTCCCCCTCTATGCTGTCACTTTTTTCAGCACATTCTCCTTCTTTATCCCTGTCGATACGACACGTCCTAATTGCACTTTTAGTTTCTTTCTTTTTTGTCTTTCGGCTGTGCGAGCAGGTTCTTTGAGCCACATAATCAGCATTCTCAACAGTACTGACTGAATAATCCTGCTCAGCTTCGTCCTCATCCTCCTCATCAACTTCAGCCGATGTCCCCTCATCGGTAGTACTACCCAAAATCTCAATCTCAGTCGTACTTGAGTTGCTATTTTCTTTGTCATTTTTTCTCTCCGTCTTCTTCTCACGAACTTCTTGCCTATTTTCACCATAGTCATCTCCTTCCTCACTCACAATCCAAAATCCATCATCCTCATCGCTCTCGACAACGTAATCCTCATCACATCGGTTTCCCATTTCCCGACCCTTATCACCATCTGATGAAAATGCCTCCTTTACTTCCTCTTCAACAGAAGCACCCTCAATAGTTTTTTCTCTTTCACTTTCCCTCTCATCATTCTCGCCTACTTGTTGACCATTTTGGTTTTCAGCCTCGCTTATGATCCAAAAACCATCTTCGTCACTTAAGTCAAAACCAGACCCTTCCGTTTTCCGATGCTTCTGTGTTCTACGATCGTCGTCAGAATTGCTTTCACTGTCGCCGGATGATGGTATCCACTCCTCATCCTCCTCATAATCATCATCACCATCACCATCACCATCGCCATCACCATCATCATCATGAATTTCTTCAAATCCATCACTCTCGCCATCATCAATACTCTCGGCAAAATCATGATCATTACAAACACTAGCATCATCACCATCACCATCATCAATACAAAAAGGGTTCTCTTCCGTTCCACATTCTACATTTTCTTTTTCAACAAAAACACTAGCATCTCTATGTTTTCTCCCTTTCTCATCAGAAGAATCAGCAATACAACAGTTCTTCACAGGTACTTCAGAGACACTTTTCTCTTTCCCACCAACAAAACGACAACTGCGTCTACAACCCAGATCACGTCGTTTCTCGGACATACCTTCTTCACTAGCATGACCATGGCTCGTCCTCTTCTTCTCATCAAGCATCTTTCTCAAAGCCTCGTCTTTCTGAAAACGGGTTCTTCTCGCCACAGGCAAATGACGACTCATCACTGTTTCTTAAAAAAAAAAATAACTGAAAAGGCAAACAAAAAAAAAACCCAGAAAACAAAAGCAAAAAACAACACAGAGTTAGCAACTTTTCAGCGAAAAAACCCAAAAAAAAAAAACAGACTACATTTACGGACAAAAAACATACAGGAAAAAATTATAAACTACGCAAAGTTGGTTTATTTACAGTGAGTTTGAGACCCCAGAGACGTAAGTGCATAAGGGAAAGGGGGGAAAAATACAGACTACATTTACCGGCAAAAATAAAATAAAAAAACAGAGAAAATTATAAAACTATGCAAAGTTGGTACAGTGAAAGAGACCCCAGAGACGTAAGTACATAAGGGAAGGGGAAAAAAAAAACGCAAACTTTACATTCAAGCAAACAAAAAAAAAACCCAGAAAAAGAAAAGTTGTATAAATGCAGACATAGTAGTTTTAAAAAGAGAACGGGAGAGAAGAAAGAGTACCGGAGAGAAAGAAGAGTTTTGAAGAGTGAAAAGGGTCATCCGAAACAATGGCTTGTTCTCGAAGACAGAGAGGAAGAAGAAAAGGGGTTTCGGAGGCAGATGACGCTAGTACTGCATGAAAAGAGAGAGAGGGAGAGAGGGAGGGGGTAGAGAGAGAGTGAGGAGAGAGAAGGGGTCTAGTTTTTTTGACGTTCTAGCTTCTGTTGATTTAGCGTAAGGCGAAAGAAATAAATTGCTGTTCCTTTTTTTGTTTTTTGTTTTTTGTTTTTTTGGGCTCTGAAAGTGAATCGCCAATTAGCCATTCCTAGTCCCTTCCAAGCACCACGAGTACGGCTCACTCGTTAATTGGCAATGTGTGTTTTTTTCAAGGAAAATTCCGTAAGTCACACTTTTTTTTTTTTTAACTCGGCAGGTTTTTTTTATCAATTTTTTTTAACTTTCTAGGTTACACTTTTGCATATTAGTTTTAAATAATAAAACATTTTTATGATAAATAACTAAAATATATATTAGTATTACTTAAAAAAGGTAAATAGTTTTAATGAAAAAAGTAAATATGGTTTTTAAAATATTTTAAACTAATAATAAATTTAATTAGTTAAAAAAACATATTGCACAAAGCAAATATCTATTAATTTTGCTATTGTTATTTATTTAAATATTTTAAAATCTTATTATGAAAATGCTATTATTATAAATTTTGTATTAAATTTTTGTTAAAACAAACTATTAAAAAAATTTTAAAAAAATTAAGTTTAAAATATGATAAACGATAGTGAATAAATTAAAAATCGTATAAAAGATTTATTTTTTCACTTTAGCTTAAAAAATCATAATAGATTACAAAAGTGTAATAATTTAATGAATGGTGAATTAATCAAATAGCATTTTAAACTATGAAATTTTAAAATAATAATAAGATTAAAATTAAAATAACTAAATAGTATAATTTAAATTAATTACAAATTAAAATATCAAATTTACTAATTATTTTTTTCACTCTCTTCCCTCTCTTTCCTTTACGTTCCATTTTTCTCTCTTATCTTTCTCGTTCTCTCCCTTCCTTCCGTTCACAATAGTACTATACTAAAGAACATCACAACAACGACGACAAAACCAGATGACATCGACAATAACGATGACAACAAGCGACAAAAAGATCAGATTGCAATAAAAATATTAGATTTTCATGAAAATATCATAAAATACATATATTTCCTATGTTTTCAGTATTTATTATATTTCTATTCATGGCAAAAAAAAATAGAATCATAAAAGAACAACAAAAAATTCTAACAAATACCAAAAAATATCAATAAATAACCATAAACACCAACAATCATGTCAGATTTCGTCAAAATTCATCTTGATCTTGTCAGAATCCTCAACAACTAAAAAATATTCTTTTTCTAATTATACAGTTACTTTTCTACCACCACTAAAGAAGACAGCAGCTATGGTGCTGAACATAAGGGAGATCGCTAACCCAAGGACTTATTCTTCATGACTGATGATCCCACTGGAGCTATCATCCACAATCAGAAAGTCAACTTACCAAAAAAATACAAAACTAGAAAAGGAAAGAGGGAAGCCGACGAAGGTGTCGCGATTGTGAAATCCATCCCAGCAATTAGTGGTAGCAATTGAAGGTGGCGATTGCAATAACCTCACTATCTCAAATCCATCTCCACAATCTCAAAATCATGATCTTAGATCTATCCATTACCATGAGATCTCTTTGATGGTGGCTCGAAATCCCGACCATCCTCGTAGTTGATGTTTTTGACTCGCCGTAATCATCATCTTCTTTGGCGACGACCACCTGTGTGGTGGCTTTTGAGGTCATCGGCAATCATCTCTTCAATTAAAGAGAGAGAGAGGGAGAGGGAAATAGTAGAGACGAGAGATAAACAAAAGGGTAAAATTGAAAAACAAAAATTTTTTTAAACAAGAATAATAAAATATGTTATTATTTAGTAAGGTTTTATAAAATTGCTATAATTTTCAATACCACTTATAAAATATGCTATATAGTGTATTTTCCCTTTAATGAGAATGTAACAATTAAAAATCGTATCATATTTTTCTACTCTATAGAAAAAAAATTTTAATTAATGAAAGGTTTTTTTTTTTAATAGTAACAAGACTTTGAATTTTAAATATAATAATGTGTGAATTCGTCACTGAAATTTATTAATATTTTATTTACTTGGCCAACTGAAATTAACTCAATTATGATTGTTTTTGATACCTAATCTAACATATAGCCAAACTTTTTTTTTATTTAACAAAATGATCGTTTGTCATTTTTTTAGATTTGGTTAATTAGTGATTAACTAAGAAAATTAATAATTGACATTATTATTAATTAGTAATTAATTAGAATTAGATAAATTGTTCATTAACTAATCAAAAAAATTGATTAATTATTTTAAGAAAAATGACTTTTTAACTAATTTTTAAAAATTTGAATTATTTGTTAAAAAATATTATTTAGCTATAAATCTCATATTTTATTAGGCGTTTGATAGAGCAAGTTAAACAAAAAAACCTTAATTATTTAATTTTTGATTTTTTTTGAAAAGTCAACTAGTTTCATTATTCATCACACTCAATTATAAAGTAAAAACTCATACTTTAAAAAATCCATAATTTTATATTCAATTATATACGAGTTAAATAAGATAATTTTTACTTTTTGACTCCAATCAATTAATTACACACTAAGTGCACAACTATCCTCCAACTTAAATCAAATCATTTTTTTTTTCCAGCTCCAATTGTTTTCCAAACACATGCGTAGTCTTTTCAGGGGAAAAAAAATTGATGTCTACTCTGTTGAGTATGAACTTAAGTCCTAAGAACGTTGAAGAAATACTTATAATTATTTTTAATTTGAAATTTTGAAAAATTTATGCTCCGATCTTCATACAAAAAGTTGCTCTTGAGTCTTTGAGCAACCGTGAGAACAAAAATATTGAATAAACTTTTAAAACGGATATATATTGCCAAACTTTTAGGTTAATAACCTTGCACAACCTAATCCTATAAAATAAAAGCACACACTTTTTTTTTTCTTTTTCAATATTTTTTTTTGGAATTTAGGAAATATAGGTGATAAAAATTCTTACGAAACTCAAATTGAGAAATTTACTAGAATGACAATAAATGAAAGTGAAATTAACAAAATAATCATTTCTTAATTTTTATATTAAGCGATTTGTAAGATGCATTCAAGACACATTGAAATCGTTTTGGAAAATATAACTTTTGAAGGGTTATGATACATATGAGATTTCTCATTAAGATATAAACTATATATTTTATTATAAATTTTAATATAAAATTACCACCAAATCATATATATAATTACTTTGTGCTTTACCTCAAGAAAGATTATAATGATTGTAAAAAAAAAAAAAAAAACCATAAATGTATCTGCTTGCTTTATGTCAAGTTTATGTTTTTAAAAATAAATTAACTTTAGCTTAGTAATCGAGGAGACTGACAACTGGAATTCGATGGAAAACATATTATTTTAACAGGGAAACGCTTCCTTTAACAAAAGTAGTACTTTTTATATAACCTTTCATTTCTCTTCTCTAACTGTGGTACGTCTAACACCCATCATGTAGTTTTTTTTCCTTCCTTGTCAACGCAAGTGCTCTATCCCCTCCTTCCTTGCAGAGTTCATCCCGTACGGAAACCTTTTACCCAAAAAATAATAATAATAATGAAGAATAATGTTAAAAATATTAATTTTATTTCTTGTGAATGAAAAAAAATAAAAATTTAACCACCCAATATACTTATTCAATCCAATTCATTATAACCCGAATCTGAATAACTTAATTAAAAGATTGACCCAACCCACCCAACTCTAATATTAATCGGGTGGGTTTGGATTAAGTTTTTCTAAACCTAACTTAACTTGAACCCACTCAATTTATTAATATGTAAAAATAAATTTATTTCATATCTCATAATATATAATATTTATTTTATATTTTACATTAATTACTTGATAACTTGGTATATTTCATATTATAAGAGTTATTATTATTTATTTGTTAGTTTACAGCTTTTATATTTAAACTTGTTTTTCATATATTTTTATTTTTGTATTGGTTTTTAATTTATTAGATAATTTTAGAACTTTATAATACTAATATTATGATGAAAATTAGCTTTCTTTTCATATATTTCTTATGTTAGATTAAATAATTAGCTATATTTATTTGTTTGTTATGTTTAATCCGATCAACCCACGTAAAATTTAATTAGGTGGGTTGATTTTAAATTTTAGGTTAATTATAAGGGTTAAATTTAAAATTAACTCATCTAAACTTAATTGGGTGGGTTGAAAATTCTCAAAAATCCACCCAACCTATACGATGTTTACTTATATTTCTATATTTAAAATTATCAATTTATTTATTATATTTTTATTAATAAATATAATTAAATGATATAATAATATTTTAAATTCTTATTAATAAAAAATAATAACATATTTATTATATAAATTAATATCTAAAAATCAATATTACAATTGATGTTTTTAATATTCATCATGAATACCATTTATGTAGTTTTATACTTTGTAATTCACAGAAGAAAAGCGCACCAAATCCATCCATATCGTTGGAGTTCAGAAAAGTAACGAAGAAAATAAACGAATAAAGGAAGACACGGCTTCACTGAAAATACCCTTTTTTTTTTTTTTTGGTTAACTACCCACTTCTGGTTACTGCTATTTTTAACTTTTCTTTTAAGAAAATTTTCAAATACTAATCATTTTGATTGTAATTTGTATGTAGTAAGTGTTTATTAATTTTGCTAACAGTCACTTTTTCGAAAATTTTTTTTATGCCCACACTCAAAAGTAATAAGGCACAACACACATGGGATAATGTCGATGAACAATTAATGCTAAACTAAAACACCAATTATTATCAATAATTAAAGGTACAGTTTTTTGTGGGACAGAAATTATTCCTATTATTATCAATTACCATCGATAAAAGGTACAGTTCTGATTATAAAACTCATTTTTTTAATCTAATTTATTGTACTGCTTTAATGTTTTTTTTTTTTTGCCTCATATTGTCGGATATTTAGCACTATTACCACTCAAATTTATTGTCCTCTGATAACTTATCGTATAACTTTTAATTTTGAAAATTTATCATTTATAATTTTTAATTATTATAATATTTTGATTTTTATTAACTTTCATGATACGGTAGATTTGAATTTGAAAATTTTACATTAAAGTTTATATTAGATTTGAAAATTTTTTTTTATCCAAGGATTTCACATGAGATTAAACAAATAAAACACAATGCATAATTTAGAAAGTTCAGTGGAAAAAATTATTAAAACCAAAATTTTAAAGGGCATTTTGTCCAATGATGACAAATTTGGGGCCCTATACTGCCTTCATATACTTCGTTCGTTTTCTTTTTTTATTTTCTTTTTAAGGATGAAATCATATGCTAGTGATTGTGTTAATCAGGTAAAGAAGGAGAATAGTATGGGGATAAAGTTGGATTTTTATTTTTATTTTTTGACCAATTTATATGAGTGTCCATTGAACTTTTTAAATTTAGTAATTTAGTTCTAAAAACTTTTTTTCTTAATAATCAATTTATGAGTTTTGACAATTCAATCTTTTTTTTGTTAAATTAATTAAAATTAGAATAATTTTAACACAAAACTTACATATTAGAGCCCAAGAAGGATATTATTAATCATTTTTGTTTAATTTGAATATAAATTTCTTTTTAAAGTTTATATTTAAAATTTGAATATAATTTAATTAAGTTAAAAATTTCAAAAGAAATTACATTAAAAATAAATAAAAATATCAACGACATTCTTTTTAAATTATAATGTGTAAATTATATATAAAGAATCGTTTAATTTTTAACATATTTAAATAAAAAGGATTAAAATGTCAAAAATAATAAATTCAAAGAGTTAATTGTCAAAAAAAATTTAAGAATTAAATTGTCAAATTCAAAAAGTTTCGTAGAGTATCTATATAAATAAGTTTTTATTTTTTTCAAAAAAAGTTTATCTATAAAAAAATAAAATGGCAAGACCATTTTTTTCTCTTTTCTTTTTGGTAGAAAATGGTTCAACAATGGCAATTTCTTACACTTCTGTTTTACTATTTCTTTTCCTTTTTTAGCGTTTGTTTTGTAAAATATTTTCATTTTGATTTAGTTTAATGGGTAAACGTATTGTATTTACATTGTATTTGAATGCAATATATTAACTATATTTTGTATTTGAATGAAAAAAAATATTTGAATTGTATTTTACAATTAAAAAGTTCATGTGATTGGTAAAAGTAAATAGGAAGAGTGAAATAGAGAGAAAATATGATTTGAATGAAAAAATTTATTTTTAAAAAGTACATATATTGAGGTATTGTTAAAAAATATTGTAGTTGAATATAAAACTTTTACATTTGGATGAAAATCATATTGTATTTAAATATAATACGAATATAAAACAATAATCAAATATCCCATAAATCAAGTAAAATCAAAATTAAAATATAATACTTGGTATGTAAAATTTTAATTTAGATTCATATCAAAAATTATATAAAAATAGTAATAATAGAGATGAAAAATTATTAAAATAGATGATGTAAAATTAAAATTAAATTGAATATTTAAATTTATCTAAGTTAAATCAAAATTAGAATAATTTTAGTACAAGGAAGCTTATCGTTTTGGTTCTAGGTACGTGACGTGTGTGGACTGCGGGGGGATGGACTTGAAAGGATTAAATAGTGTGGAATAGATAGATGGACGTGACCATTGACGTAACTACAGTAGCTAATGATTATGGAAAGGTGAGAGAGTAGACAACACTTTTCTTTTAAAGATTTTCTTTTTCTTTTCCAGACAAGTGGCTATGCTTTTCAAGAGAGGTTCCTACCCATATTTCAATATAATATATTTTCTTGCCTTTTTCTTTTCAAATTTCATTGTTTATTTTTTTTTTAAAGTTTAAAATTTAAAAATTTATAATTTTTTTTATTTTAAATTAAAATAAGATATTTCTTAATTATAAAAAATTTTAAGACAAATAAAATAAAATTTTTATTGATATTTAGATATTTTGTTCTTCAATTATATTCAAATATAATATGTATTTAGATTGTCGATAAGAGAAAATATGTAATATAATTGAAAAAATAAATAAATAAATAACATGATAAATGATAATTATATTATATTTAAGATTTAAAATTATATGTACTTTAATTCAATACATATGTGCACAAACACGTAGTTACACTTATATTCTAGTAATAATTCCATACTCATTCTATTTAAAGTATAAAGTTTCAATCTCCTGGTTTAAATTTTTTTGAAATCCAATCGTTTCCAGACATTTTCATTTTTTGGAACATCTTAAGAACGTAAGAGAAATTTTTTGGAACATCTTAAGAATGTAAGAGAAATATTTATAATTATTATTTATTTGAAATTTTAAGAAATTAATGCTCCGATTTTCATTTTAATAATCATGATATCATCCATATTTTTTTTTTGAAAAAAAAAAAGGAGAATGCCTACTCATAAAATTAAAAAACAAAAACAAAAGGTTACTTTTTTTTGGTGAATAAACATAAGGTTACTCATGAGTCTTGAGCAACTACGAGAACAAAAATAATGACAAACTTTTAAAACAGACATAAGTTGCCAAACTTTTAGCTTAATGGCCCTGCACTCCCTATTCTAAAAAACTACAAACACGAACCTTTTCTTTCTAGCCAAAAAAAAAACACACACACACACACACACAAAAGAAAAAATTTTTACAGCTGAAAGTTAGGAAATTTTGTGTGTTTGTGTTTTTTGTTTTATTTGAATTCAGGGAATATAAGTGAGAAAAATTCTAACGAAACTCAAAAGGAGGAATTTACTAAAATAACAAATGATCAAAAGGGAAATGAGAAAAATGATTTTTAATTTTATTTTTTCACCAATCACATTACAAGTTGCATTGGGTATATTCAAGACGCGTCAAATCACTTTGTAAAATATAATTTATGAAAGGTTGTCATACAAATGAGTCTCACATCAATTACCGATAAATTATATATGTAATCACTTTATATATTTTATCTAAAAAAAATCACAACTTTTTTAGAAATTAAAAAAAAACATAAAACATCTATTTTATATATTCAAAACTTTAACGATAAATCAATTTTAGTTTTTGTGCATCGCAATTTGCAAAAGAAAAACACCAAATTCATCAATATCTATGCATTTCAGAAAAAGGAATAAAATAAATAACTAAATACCCGTTTGAGGGTTAGTTTTAGAGTTATTTAAAACTACTTTTTTCTAATATTTCATCATTTTTTAATATTTATATTTTTAAAATGTTGCAGTAAACTCTAAACTTTAAAAATTTATGATTTTGTTTATACAAGTCCCAATGAGATAATTTTTTATTTAAATTGCATAAAATTTTGAAAATAACGAAATAATATTTAGATTGATTTTTTTTTTGTCCCTTTTTGGTAACTATCCGCTTATAGTAACTGCTATTCATAACTTTCTAGCCAAAAAAATAAAACTGCTATTTGTAACTTTTCTTTCAAGAAAATTTTCAAGTACAATTATTTTTCGTTATGTAGTAATTGTTCATTAGCGTTCATTTGTATTATGAATTGAGTCTGTAATAAGATAAAATTTTTAGTTTCAAATTACTTGCCTTAGTTGTAATTTTTATTGACTTTTTAAAATAAGACAAGACTAAATTCAAAAATTTAGATTCAAACTTGTAAACCAAACGAGATCTTAATTTTGCAACAGTTCCTTATTCGAAATTTTTTTTATGTCCACATTCAAAAATTATAAGGCACAACACACAGGGGATCACGTTGTTGAATAATTAATGATAAATCAAAAATCAATTGCCATCAATAATTAAAAGGCCCATTTCTTATTATAAAATTCATTTCTTCAATCTAATTTATTATATTGCGATTATTTTTTTTAGTAAAATTTCATTTAATTGAAAAGGTCTTATAACACTAAAATAATATAGATAACTTTGTGATACACAACATAAAACACTTAATAAAAACTGATTTCATTAGAAAATTCTAATAAAACATAAGGAAAATGATACAAGATAAGACCTGATATTAGGAAAATTTCTCAATACATTAATTTAAACATGCATAAGACACTTTTTGAAACCCCTAAAATTGATGAAAGCTTTTTTTCCATCGAGAATATATAATATATAGCTCAAGGCTACCAACATATCCACATAGACTAATAGCTAGTGGAATTTTTAACTCGTCAATACCTAAATCTAGCATATTAAAAACAAAATCAAACTATGGGAGAACTATCTTTATTATTACAAAGAAAATATTAAAACTACATGACAAATAGACGTCTTTATTAAACTAAAACATAAATAAATAAAGTCTAAAGTACGATTGTTGCAAACCTTTAATGAAAGTATAGCTAATAATAAGACCACTAGAATAGAAAGAATGTTTTTGAAGATAGGTGGCAAAGCCTTTAAACAACAGAGCGTAAAAAACACACGCCACTGGCATTAACATTTGGAGTCGAAACCTCCACCTCCACAAAAAACCTATCACCATTTGAAACAAACCTCAAAAGAGGACAACCATTAGACAATAAATATACAAAAAAAGGTCTCTAAGCAGTTTGGATATTATCCTCTAAATGAAATTAGATTTGCCCCAACAAAGCCACCTCTTCAAACACAACCACCACCCCAAAAATGCCATAATGATTCAATTCTCGTAACCAATTTTAAGGGCCGGAGGTCTAACAGTGCTCCCGAAGGTAGTCTCAAAACTCTAGTTGACTTTCGTTTCCTTGTTAGGGCTAGCTACTACTCTGATCCTCGATTTGCTTTCATGTTTCATTTTGCCTTTTATTGTTGGATGTTTAGCACCGTTATCTATCAAACTTGTTATCATTTAATAAATTGTCCCTAAACTTCTAATTTTGAAAATTTACTATTTGAACCCTTTAAATTATTATAATATTTTCATTTTATCAACTTTCATCAAATGGTAGATTTGAATTGGAAAATTTATATTAGGCTTGTAATAGATTTAAAATTTTTTTATTAGAAATAAGGTTTTTTATCTTCATGTGAGATGCAGATAAGACACAATGCACAATTTATAAACTTCAGAGGAAAAAATTGTCAAAATTAAAGTTTCATTTGCTTCCAAGATTTAACTTAATCTAACTTAGGGGCATTTGGAGAAAAAGTTTTATTTTAATTTTACTTAAATATAATACAATTTTATACTAAATACAAATTTTGTAACAGTGCTACCAAAATAATTACTATTTAAAATATTTTTAAAATAATCACATCAACTTTTTAATTTCATTATTTATCTCTACTTTTATCAATCATATCAACTTTTTAACTCTAAAATATTTTTCATCCAAACAAACATTTTATTCAAATACAAAATAAATACTTTTCAACCAAATACAACATTCAAAAAATAAATTTCATTCAAATACAATCAAAATACAATGCGTTTACCAAACGTCCCGTTATAAATTAATTTGATCAAATTAATTATAATTTATTTTAATTTAATAAGATTCACTTTTATTATTTTTTATTTCTATTTTTTATTATCTTTATTTTTATAATCTTTAATATAAATTAAACTAAATTAAATTAAAATAAAATAATTAATTTAATTTATAAATTAGAATAAATTAGAATGTGTCATCAAATACATGCATAAAGTTTTGAGGGCGTTTTGTCAAAGGATGACAAATTTGGGGTCTTTATTGCTGTTATGTACTTTGTTCATTTTCTTTTCTTTTATATATATATAGATATATTTGTTAGATTGAAATAATCAATACTAGGGATATTGATTTCAGGTCAGAAGGAGAATGGTACGGGGATAGAGTTGGAAATTTTTTTTTTTTTAATTTTTGAGGGAAGGCGATCTTTAACAAATAAAATGGTTCAGCAAATTGCAAGACCAATTATTATTATTATTATTTTGGTAAAAAATGATTCAAAGTTAGATTTTGATTCACCAAATAACAGTTATAATATTATTTTTTTATTTTTACTCTCTTATTTTTATTATTTTAATCTTCAAATATAATTTTAATATGTATTCAATTTGTTGATGTAATTTAATTTTAATTTATATTAAAAATTATAAAAATAAACATAATTCATATTAAAAATTATATTAAAATAATAAAAATATAGATAAATAATAATAAAAATATATTTTATTAAATTAAATTATACCAACAAATCAAACCATCGACCTTTTCCATAAAAGCCGGAGAAATCTTTTTCGCGATAAGGAGGTGATGTGTGGGTGGACTGCGGAGATGGGCTTGGAAGGGTAATATAGCGTGGAATAGATGGACATGACTAGTGATGGAACTTGCAGTAGCCAATGATTATGGAAAGGTTAGAAAGTAGCTAAGATTAGTATAGGTAAGACACGTGGTTAAAGACCCTTGTCTTTTATCGATTTTTCCTTTCCTTTCATTCTTCCTTTTTTTTTTTTTTTTTTTCTTAAACTATACTTCAAAAATTGGACCGAAAACCCAGCTGCTGTTTGGTTTAGATGGTGTCTGATACAACATTTTTATCTTCTTAAAAATATTTTTTTTTCTGACATAATTCCATTTTTTAAATTTTTAAAATATTATAATAAATTTTAAATTTTAAAAATATATAATTTTGTATATATAAATTTAAATAAGATGTTTTTTTTAAATTACATAAAATTAAAAAAAATAAAATAATATTCATATTATTTTTTTTTTATTTTTTATTTTTTCACTTTAAACATATTTTTCAACTTAAAAAAATATCTCCAAACATCTGTCTTAAATACCCTCTTAATTTATAATTTTAATTATAATTTTATAATTTAAATTTTAAAAATTTATAATTATATTTATAAATTTAAATAAGATGAGTTTTATAGTTATATAAAATTTTAGATAATCAAAATAAATTTAATATTTTTTAACTTCAGTTATATAAATTTATACATTAAATATATAATAATTTAACTTAATTTTAATCAAAAAAATTTAATTCAAACTCGTCCTTTAATGGTGTGTTTAGTACACACATTTAAATTGCATTACATTTAAATGCAATGTAATTTTTTCCCAAATATAAAAGCATTTCATTCAAATACCAATTACATCACATTTTAAATTTAATACAATCACTATTTATTATTTCACTTTTTCTATTACTTTTATTAATTACATCATATATTCTCTTTTTCTCTCTACTTTTACCCATCACATTACATATTTATTATTAAAATATAATTCAAATACTTTTCACTCAAACACACATTGCATTCAAATGCAATATTAATACTTTTTTTCTAAATACAAATTACATCAATGCATTGCATTTAAACACAATATAAATGTAATGTGTTCACCAAACAGATCATAATGTATTTATGGGTTGTTTGAGGGTTATGAGGTCCTATTAAATACTAATACTTTTCCTCCAAATACAAATTACATTTAATGTATAGTATTTAAATGCAATACAAATATAATGCGTTCACCAAACAGATTATAAATTAATTTATGGGTTGTTTGAGGGTTATGAGGTCCTATTTACGGTCTTCATTTCTAAAACTCTCAAATTTAAGCCTTGGGGGAGGAAGCTTGAGACATTGGTGGTGTTTGTTTTTGTTCTCAAGAATGATTTTCCATTTTCAAAAACACAGAAAATGAAAACAGTTCCAAAATAGCGTTTGTTTATTCAACGTTTTCAAAACGATTTCGAAAATATCGTTTTCAACTATGTTGTTTTTTTTAGTTTTTTGAAAACGAAAAAAAGTTGTTTTCACTTTTTGTTTTCGTTTTCTCTCTCCATCTCCTCTCTCTCTTTCTTTCTCTTTCTATCTGTACAGCATCAGTGATGATCATGTCCAACAATGGCATCCATCTCCGACGAAAGTTGATGACCATGGGCTAGTGACAATGACAAAGGTCTCCTCATGATGATGACTATCTGCTTATAACCTAAATCTAGTCATGACCGTCACCTAGAGCTCAGACCACCAATCTCTTCTACCCTTATCGCTCATCGCAAAACCTACCACCAAAGTTTTTTTTTTAAATTATGACTAATAATTTATTTTTTATTTATTTTTAAATTAAAAATAAATATGTTACTTATAAAATGAGTTTTCAAAATATATAACCAAACAAAATTTTATTTTTATATTTTTCAGAATATGCATTCAGAAAACATAACCAAACACAATTTCATAAATGATCTCAACACAGTTTTCAAAACATTATCATTTTCAATTTTTTTGAAAACAGAAAACATTTCAAACCAATACCAAATGCCACTATTATTTTTGGATTGGAAAAAATTTGTTTTGAAAAATGTGTTTGGGAGAAAAAACTGCTTGAAGTGAAAAATTAAAAAATTTTAAAAAATTTTTTAGAAAAAAAATATCAATATAAATATTATTTCGTTCCTCTTGAAATTTTATGTAATTTAAAAAAAATATATCTCATTTGGACTTGTATACACAAAGTTATGAATTTTTAAAATTTGAAGTTTACAGTAATATTTTAGAGATATAAATAATAAAAAATAATAAAATTTTAAAAAAATGATTTTCTGGAGGTATCCCAAACGACCCCTTAATGTATGTAATGTCTAGCCTTTTAACAAAAAAAGGCTGTACAGTCAGTCTCAAAATTTGAAGGTGAGGCTGTTAGCCATCGGGACTAGGGCAAGACCGTTGTTATCTTACTTATAGTTTTTAAAGACCCATGAAATGACGTTAAAAAAGGCCGTGGGAACATCATAAATCCTTTTTCTTTTAATAAAAAATTTCAAAGTAGTCTCGATTTGACTTTTCTCAAATTTTTAGAGAATTGAGGGATAGAACGTTAAAAAAAAAAAAAAAAAGCCTTTTTATTATTATGTATTTTATTGAAACACATAAATTTAATGTTTATATTATATCAATATTTTTTAGAAATATAGTTTAACCTGTAATTTTATATTTAATTTTATTAAAAAAAAAGAATTCATATACCTCATTCTAATTTCAAATATATATATATATTAGTCTGACTACAATCTTCTTCTTTACATTTTGACGAATTTTATGCTAGGATATCAAAAAATATATATATCCGCTGTCCATTTCTAGATTATCTTATCCTCATCAAATTTAACAAATGTTCATGATTTTTTGTTTCTTATATAATTTTAAAGGTATCTAATGGTTTATAGATGTTCACTAATATCGGTGAAGTATTTTTAATATATACCCTTCCACAAAATTTTGTACAGTTTTAGAGTTAGGTTGCGCTTGGCGACGGAAGAAGAAATATATTTTGGTAGAGGGCATACGTTAAATTATATTTAAGTGAGATCGCGTGAACACCATAGGTCAGAGGAGAAAAGCTCGCAAGTTGGGATCATTATGTAACAAAAATTTAATTTAGGAAGATTTTTGTCAAAGTATTAGATTGGGATCAAAATATCGTACACTTAAGCAACTTACATTGCCCATAGCCCTTTCTATTATTTGAAAATTATGTGATAGGGTATAACAAAATAGGATATAATTTTCTTAACCTAAAATCGTATAAGATTAAAAAAAAAAGTTTAACTATTTAATAGAGTGTGATAAAAATCTGATAGTTTATAATTCTGCCTTATTAGTAGAGTATCATTTCAACTTATCATAAAATTCTCCTTTTTATTTAGAATATGAGAATTTTGATATGGTACCAAAAAAAACCCTATCATAATGCATGTCTCTACTCGTTATTGTTAAATTACATCAGAACCATACCAAAGTAATATATATATATATATATATATTAGAATGTGATTGAAAATTTGATGATCCAAAATTACAACATAATTAATAATGATACTTTCCCCTATCATATAGTTCTCCTTTACGATAAATACTGTTTCATTTACAAAACTCTTTAAAACAAATACAGTTGATGGATTTCACAATATATCTATAATGACAGCATGTCATCTAGTCATAATAAATTATAAACACATGTTTACAAATCAAGCAAAACAAAATTGAATCTAATAGAGGTAATTATTACGTCCATAATTCTATACAATATGGGAGAATATTAGTTCAAACAGCAGTTTCAAGATATTTGGACCACTTTGGCAGTTTATGGTATTGTTTTTTAAATATTTCTATTTTCAAAAAAAATTTGAAAATAAGATTCTTTGGAAAAACATATTGAGACCATTTCTGAAACTATGATAAATTATATTTTCTTAATGTATATTTTGATAAATATAAAAATAAAATTTTATTGGTTATATTTTTAAAAATTCATTTAATAAGTGAGTATTTATAAAAACATATTTATGTTTAATTTTAAAAAAGTAACAAAAAAATTATTAGTAATAATAAAAAAAAAACCTCTTTGGTGTTGGGTTTTCCAATAAGGGACAGAAGTGAAAGACATTAGTAGTCTGAGTCATAAGTGGTGGCGACGGCGAGAGTTGAGTCACAAGTTTATGGTTGTTGCTGCAGGTCGTTAGTGGTCGTCACGAGAGAGCCGTCGCTATCATCGTCTTTTGCCAGAGATGGAGGCTATAGTTGGATATGGTCATCGTCACTGACGCTATATAGGCAAAGAGAGAGAGGAGAGGTAGGGAGAAAATAAAAATAATAAAGAGAAAACAACTTTTATTCATCTTTAAAAGACCTTAACAAATAACATAATTGAAAACAACATTTTTGAAATGATTTTGAAAATATTGAAAAAACAAATATTATTTTGATATTATTTTCATTTTTTTATATTTTTAAAAATAAAAAATTATTCTCAAAAATAAAACCAAACGTTATTTTTCTTTTTGAGTTATTTCGTAAATAATATTGGCATCAATGTATAGAGTTGAATAGTTTCCTTTATAATTTGGTCTTAAAATGTGTATAAGTATGTCAATATCTGTTCTGCATCTCTCAGTGAATAGAAAATTGTGAGTTAATCCCATTAAGTGAGCTTTGAGCCTCTTCAAAATGACTATGGAGGTGGATAACCTCACCATAAGAAAAGACTGAAACAACGTTGCCCTTTTTCACGTTGGTTGCGACATGAAAAGCAATTACGTTGGTCGATGGACCTTTCACGTCGATCGACAGTTGAGTAACGTAAAAAATGAGCCTAACATCACTTTTCACATTGGTTGATCGCTAGCCAACGTGGAAAAGGGTTCTTTTCTCGTCCATTAATGGATGACCGACGTAAATGACCATTTTTAACCTACATTTTTGGCATTTAAAATTTAAAAATTTGATCTTTCCCACTATCTTTTTTTTTACTTTTTCCTTGTTTCACGCGCCGACCCCGTCCCACTTCCGAATGCTGCGGGGCCTGCACCGGCGCCATCCCTAGCCGCAAGATTTGGCAGGGGTTTGTGCGTGTTTTTCAATTATGAAATCTGGGTTTGATGTTTGGGGCTTGTATTTCAAATTTTCAATTCCTTTGAGAATCTGGTCTAGTTGTGTGGGTCTAATATTTGATCATTTTTCTTTCTCTCTTGATATTTAATATTTTGATTCGTGCGACTTGATGTTGCCTTTACAATTTAGGGGGTGTTTTGGAATCAGTTTTCTAAACATTTAAAACTAATTTTTTTTCAAAACTTAATCATTTTTCATTATTTATATCTTTAAAACGCTATAATAAATTTCAAATTTTAAAAATTCATAACTTTGTATATACAAGTCTAAATGAGATATTTTTATTTAAATTATATAAAATTTTGAAATAAACTAAATAATATCTATATTGATATTTTTTTCCTAAAAAATTTTTTAAAATTTTTTATTTTTTCACCCCAAACAATTTTTTATTCCAAACACATTTTTCAAAATAACTTTTTTACAACCTAAAAATAATATCTCTAATCATCACCTCCAAACACTCCTTTAGTTTTTATCTTTTATTTTTTTTGTTAGGTTGAGATTTGTCTATTGATGATTAAAAATATATATTTATAGTAAAATTGCCTGTTTTTAATAAGTTTTTTTTTTAGCTTGCTGTTTGTTCGGATATTTTGTTTTTGAAAAATAAAAAAAATCAATTTTTAAAATTTTTATACACTAATATTAAGAATTTTTCTCTTTTAAAAATTAAAAAGGGTTTTTCTCTCAAAAATAAAATTTTATTATCTATTTAAATAATTTTTTATTTTTAAATAGAAAATCTTTTTATTTTAAAAATAAAAATTTTTCATTTTTTAAGGATAAATATCTTATGCAAATGAAAGTTTAATAAATTGCTTAAATTTTTAAAAATTAATTAAAAGAAATTATTTGAAATAATTGATTAATTTTTTTAAAAGATAAACTCATAATATAAGTTATCGATCTTTTAATCAATCATTAATAGTTAATTATTGATTAATCAAATTAAAAAAATACAAATAAAAATGTTTAAATATTTATTAAATTGGGTAATCAAACTTCATTTTTTTAAAATTTATATAGGTATTTTCGTATGTATGTTGGTAGATAACACTGTTTTTATTTAACTTATGATATATTTAGATAAGATTTTTATTTTTGGAAAATGAAAAATTTTAGATTTAAAAAATAAAAATTTGTTTAGATTTTTTTTAAAGTAAAAATTGTTTGAATGGGTAAAAAATTTTCTTTTTCTAAAACGTTTTTTTTTTCTATTTTTAAAAAATGAAAAAAATTTTATGTCCAAATACATAAATTTAGGTAGATTAATTTTCATAAAATGAAAAAATTTTCATTTTCTAAAAATGAGACTCCCAAACATTCATTAACATTAATACTTTTGATTTTATTGTGTTTATTTGTTCTTGTAATGTTTCAATGTTTTTTGGATTTGCGTTTTTTCTTCTTTTTCGTACAATGAATTTGATTTTGTGTTGTTGGGACTGATAGTTATTTCTGGGCAGAGCAAACACAAGCTTCTTTTTTATTTTTATTTTATTTTTTAATTAACTTTTCATGTCAGTCAGATAGGTGACATATGATATTATTTTTGAAATGTTTTCTATTTTCAAATAAACTGAAAATGAGAATGTTTTGAAAACTGTGCTGAGATCGTTTTTAAAAAATGTGTTTGGTTATATTTTTTAAGTGTATATTTTGATAAATATAAAAATGAAACTCTGTTTGGTTATTTTTTTGAAAACCCATTTCATAAGTAAGTATTTTATGAAAACATATTTATGTTTAATTTAAAAATAATAATAAAAAATAAATTATTAGTCATAATAAAAAAAAACCCTTTCGTGGTGGGTTTTGTAACGAAGGATAAAAGTGAAAGATATTGGCGATTAGGGTCCTTAGTAGCGACGATGGTGGCAAACTAGTGGCAGCAGTGTCATTATTTTAGAATAGATATGATTGCGACAACAATCCCAAAGACATAAAATCTTAACGATATCGACAACTCCCTAAACTCATAACTTGATGGTCTTTATCGCTATCAAAGATGGAGGTTGTTGTAGTAGGTTTCTTAGACATCATCTTTATGAGATCTGGGTTGTGAGTTGGCGGTCGTTCTCATGAGGAAATCATTGTTGTTGCCAGTCCGTGATCATGATCATTTCACTGGAAATAAGGGTTATTGCAATGGTCGTTTTCATGAATTTAGCTCATGAGTTTATGATCATCGTCATGAGAAGGCAGCCACCGTTGTTACCAATCCATGGTTATCACCATTCATCGAAGATGGATGCCGTTGCCAGACATAATCATCGTTATCAATGATGTACAGGTAGAGAGAGAGAAAGAGGAGAGGAAGGGAGAAAATAAAAATAAAAAAATAAAATAACTTTTTATTGTTTTCAAAAAACAAAAAAAAACATAGTTGAAAGTTGTGTTTTTAAAATGATTTTAAAAACGTTGAATAAATAAACGTTATTTTAAAATTTTTTTATTTTTTGTAATTTTTAAAAATAAAAAATCATTTTAAACAATAAAATCAAATGCCCTGTAATGATATATGTGAAAACATAAAACTTGAATAGTGCATAAGTCGAGTTTGGAATAAGATGAAATTTTAAATTTAAATCAATTGATTTAATTATAAATTTTATTGATTTCTCATTAAAAAAAATTGAAATAAAAAATTTGAGTTGGAGACAGAAACCATTCACAGCCATAGATTTTTCACGTAACCGGCGTTGAAAAAGGGTATTTTTCACGTCGTCAGTTACGACGTCAGTTCCCTAACCGACGTTGCATAGATTTCACGTTTGTTAGAGGCTGTTGTAGAATATGCATTTTTTGGTGGTGCTTGAAGCATAAAAATTCTATATTCAAAAATAAACTTTCATTAAATGTAATATATACAGAGCTTGATTAAAATTTTTATCGGTATTTTACCGCTATTTCAACAAAACTTTCACAAAAATTTCACCCCTTTTTGTCGAACTCAATAATAATTATAAATTGATATATACAGATTTCTAGACATTTTCCAAAAACCAAAAAAAAAAAAATTGCACGTTCTTTTTTATCATAAACTTTCATGAAAATTTTCATACCTTAGACGTGTGAGAAAAATGCTTTGAAAGCAATGGTAATACTTCAACATTTCTTAAAACTTTGGGAGAGATATAAATACAAGCACAGTTTATTTAACCATTTTTACAAATAAAAACTATTCCTGTACATGATTCAATGAAACAAAATGTGTTTTTTTCCTCAATTTCAAATTCTTCGTTTACATTACTCAAATAGATTTTTTTAATCTTTTTCTAAAAATTTAATATTAATTTTATTATTTACAATTTCTATTATAATTTAATAACTTAAACTTTAAAAATTTATAATTATATATATATCTAAATCTTTATTTTATTAATATGAAGAATTTTAAAAGAAAGAAACAAATTCTATATTAATATATTTTTTTATACACATGTTTTTGTTTAAATATCCAAATATACACGCTTCTCTGAAAGGCACTGCTTGTTTTCAGGAAAATTTTGTCCCATTTTGAGTTTCAAGGCGGCAAAGTGAGACAACCAGAGGAAAAAAAATTATATATACGCGCGCACACACACACACCTATCCTACCGTTCAAATTTGAAATAAACTCAAGATCAAAAGCGAGTTAGCTTGCGTGTGCAATATACTGTCTTTGTTCAGTGAATAAATATTGTAGAGCTGTAAATTCAGGTGGCTTGATCGGTTGATCCGGTTCGACCTGATCTTAACGGTCTTTAAAGGTTAATTAAGGCGGGTTAGATCTGATCTGATCAATTGATGGGTTTAGTGAAATTTTAAAAGTATAAGCTCTGTCCGGCCTTAAAGTATGACAAGTTTAAATTTAAATCTGACCTTAAAGTTTAAATTTAGGGGGCGTTTGGTAAACGCATTGCATTTTGATTATATTTGAATGAAATTTGTTTTTTAAATGTTGTATTTGGTTGAAAAGTATTTATTTTGTATTTGAATGAAATGTGTGTTTAGATAAAAAATATTTTAGAGTTGAAAAGTCGATGTGATTGGTAAAAGTAGAGATAAATAGTAAAGTTGAAAAGTTGATGCGATTGTTTTAAAAATGTTTTAAATAGTAATTGTTTTCGTAGCACTGTTGTAAAATTTGTGTTTGGTGTAAAATTGTATTGTATTTGAATGAAGTTAAAATGAAATATTTTTGCCAAATGCCCCCTTACTTTCCGACTTAAAACTTGGGTTTAAATTTGAGTCAAATAAACAAACTTTTTTTTTTTAAGGAAAACAGTATAAAAATGCTTTGTAAAAGAGTAAAAAAAAAAACTAAATAACACAAGATAAATTATTTATAATAAAATTTTCAATCTTTATTAATGAAAAGTAATGCAACATTACTATATAATTAGACATTAATTACTTAATAATAAAAAACCTAATAATTACTTATGTTAATATTCTTTTCAGGTTGCAAGCAATTGTCAATATATTGTTTTAAAGTGCAATTGCATTATTTTTTTATCTAATATTTTTTTTAAATAAAGTAATATCTTGTTTATAATATAGTTCGCATTTGACAATTCACAACTTGCAAACACATGATCGTTAGTAATATTCTACTTTTTTAGTTAGTAACCCCTTTTTATTTCTTAGAAAATTAAAGTAAATATTTTGTTTTCATATATTTTCATTACACAATACATACATATTTAAAAAAATCATTTTATATTAATTGTAAAAAAATATATGGGTGGGCTTCAGACTGAGAGGGCAAGTTGAGCCGGGTTGGCCTCGGTCTCCTTGGTCAAAACTAATCCGCCCTTATACTTGCATTAGGCTAGACTCAGGTTCGAAATTTTGAAAAGCAAAACCAGGTCGATCTTATAACTAAAATAATGGATAACGAGTTAATCCGTTTATTCTGATTCATTTTTATAACTCTATGAACGTGCAAGGCGATAATACTTTTGTTTCAAACTTTCAATATAGCTTTATTTATTTTATTTGTTTATTTACCTTTTTTTTTTTTTTTTTTTGCTCCAACATCTTTATTGATGGTAAGAGAAGTTGGTGGAGGATAATATTGTGTGTACTTGGTAAATCAAAACCATTAATTTTTTTTTTTTCAATATCTAATATTATTTTAATATTTATTTATGGGACCTGAAAAACTGTAAATGAAAGATGATTTGTAGGATTATCTCTTCAAGAAAAAAAAAAAAAAAAAAGGCATTTATGATCTATGGAATATTACTGTTGTTATAATAGATTTTTTTTTGGTTCTAATTGGATAATGGAGGACCAAACAACCAAAAAAGAGGGTTAAAAACATAAACATATATCTACTATTAGGATTTTTTTTTTTCAAAATTTAGTAATAAGTAATGACTAACATATTTGCAAATGACATCTCTTTCACAAATCTGCTTCCTCCTTTGGCTTACAATTTGTGTCACATGATATATAACCCGCACGAAATTAAAAGATTTAGATTTTTTAAAAATGATTTTTGGTTAAAACAAGTTGAACCCATTAAACATGATTAAATAAATGATTGAAATGAGTTGAACCTATCAACCAATAATTAACCTGTAATAACTTATTTTATAAATAAATTATATATGAGTATCATTAATAATAATTAATCTCACCTCATCTTCTCTACCAAGGTTTTCTTCCGTTTATCGACCTACCCCTTCTCTTGATCACACCATCCCAGCCACCCTCACATCTCTTTGTCTCTCACAATCTATCACCTTCTCCTTTTCTTAGTTCCATCTTTCTCATTCTCTCGTTCTCTCCATCCTTCACATTCGAATTCATCCTTAATATTAGTATATTTTGGTCCTATGGACTTCTAATTAATGTTGTTTCACCAATGTGAACTGACATTGGTACCTGAAACTTTAGTTGTAGATAGATGAACCTATTGATTAGGTATTTAATCATGATTCACACCTTTTTAACTCATTTTTTAGCATTAAATTTTTATTTAAATCAGGTTGGTTTAATGGATTTAGCAAATGGACTTGTAAGTTTACATCATATGTTTAAGACCCATATAATAAACGGGTTAAATGGATCGCATTTGTGCCAACCCTTTAATTAAAGGATTGGATTTGGGTTATGTTTTTTTAACATGATTAGTTAATGGGTTAGGTTTAGATTAAGGGTTATAGTGTCAACTAATTAAGAGCTTAAACGTGACAAGAACACAACCTATAAACACAAATTGCCACCCTATTTCTTGGGTGTTCCTCTAAGTTCCTTTCTTGGTTTTGCTAGTCTTTTAGAAAAATACTAGTTTGAGAGCACGCAGAAACAAGCAAAGCAAAAGGAAAAAAAAAAAAAAAAAAAGGCCAGACACACACACACACACACTTAACTAGCGTTGGGAGCATCATGTGGTGCACTTGAAGATATGGATGGATAGTATTGTAAAAGTTTCATCCGCTTTTTTTTAAAAGTATTGTAAAAGATATGGATGAAGATATGACATGATCCTTGTTATTAGTACTCATGTAATCCGTCTGTTTACCTAGGTTACTTTCTCAAAGGCCTTTTATATCAATTAACAAGGGCCAAAAAAAAGACATATTATTGGGGTTAGATTTCGTCTTCCAAATCCAAATTGACCTTTCACGGATTGCAAGATGACTGACGCGTTCAATTAACAAGGGCCGAACACAGACGGCAGGTTGAGCAACTAAATCAATTTCACTCGACCACATGAGGAAGCTTTAATAAGTTTGCCTAGCACACCTCCAAGGTTCAAAAGGAAACAACCTAGCCAATGGAATTATCTAGTCCAAAAATTGCACAACACTACAAAATTTTCAGCCAAACAACATTATGCAAAGTTGCTTTATTTATTTCAATCGAATATATCTTTGTTTCGGAGATATCCGACATGTCAACAAAATCTTTGCGCCATCGTTAGAGCACACACGTGCATGAAGGATTGGGGCGACATGTATTCCTTCCATAATCAAGAACGGGGAAATGACCATCATACGCGATCAAGACAACTCCCGTGCATTCAGGTAAGTGGAAGTACCCAAATCTTAGCCGATTTAGCACGCTGATCTGTAATAAAATTTTTAAGTTGAAATTGATTGATTTTTCAAAAACTATTAAAATTTTTATTAAGTTATAAAAAGATAAAAGAATGAAATGGAGAACAATGTATCAAACATAGGCTTAATTCTAAAATTAGAGCCAAGGTGTCCATTTCTCATAAATTTACATCATTTATGCCCCGTGTGGTGAACGCATTGCATTTGCATTGCGTTTGAATATAATGCATTGAATACAATTTGTGTTTAGAGAAAAAGTATTAGCATTGTATTTGAATATAATGTGTGTTTAAGTGAAAAGTATTTAAATTGTATTGTAATAATAAACATGTGATGTGATGGGTAAAAATAGAGAGGAAAAAAAGAGAGAGAAAGAGAATATATAATATAATTAATAAAAGTAATAGAAAAAATGAAATAATGAATAGTGATTGTATTAGATTTAAAATATAATGTGATTGGTATTTGAATAAAATGTTTTTGTATTTAGAAGAAATTGTATTACATTTAAATGTAATGTAAAAAAAAAAAAAAAGTGTACTAAACGTGAGCTTAAGCACTTTGCACTAACATGGTCGGTTCTTTTGCTTTCTTCCACTTTTAGGACAACAACTAGTGTTCAAGAGTTCTAACATTTTCTTGCAGGCTTCTCCTCTTGAAAGCAGGTAATAATATTGGGTAGGCCACAAAGATCATTTTAGGGGGCGTTTGATAAACGTATTGTATTTTGATTGTATTTGAATAAAATTTGTTTTTTAAATGTTGTATTTGATTGAAAAGTATTTGTTTTGTATTTGAATGAAATGTGTGTTTGGATGAAAAGTATTTTAAAGTTGAAAAGTTGATGTGATTGGTAAAAGTAAAGATAAATAGTAAAGTTGAAAAGTTGATATGATTGTTTTAAAAATGTTGTGAATAATAATTGTTTTCGTAACACTATTGTAAAATTTATGTTTGGTGTAAAATTATATTGTATTTAAATAAAGTTAAAATGAAATATTTTTGTCAAATGTCTTCTTACAAGAACAATAATAATTAACCGTTCTCTCACCTAAATTTAATTTTTTTTTGGTCCCAATTTACAAGATATACGTACATATATATATATACATAATGTATATATAAAATACTGAACACCTACCCTCACTAACCTAACCTACAAATCTTATGCTTGTTCGGGATAGACCTTGACTTGCGGGCCCAAAACCCCAAGCCCCCTTTCCTCACCAACTCGACTAGTTCCATGGTTTAAATTTTACAAGAAATATTTACCCACACTCAAAGGCGAATATTTTTGGGGACGAGATTCTTTAATTTCCATCTCTAAAATATTATAGTTTTTATATTTTTCCCTCACTATAGAACCTTTACTAAAATTAGTTTTATCCCTAAAAATTTTATGGTTTTTTTACGTTGCTTCTACTAAAAATTTAATATTCTCACATAGATCACTAAAATTTTACCTTTGAGATTTTATATTTTGATGTAATTTACCAAAAAAAAAAGTTAGTGTATGTTTTTATTGAAATATATGTATAGCTTCACGCTTGTCCACGCTTAATAATTAAACTAAGGGGTCCTTTGAAGGAACATCTCTAGACAGACTTTTTTTCTTTTTTCTTTTTTTTCTCCAAGGCAAATTGCTCATTTGATTCTTAAATTTTTTACAAAGTTACCATTTGATTCTTAACTTTTTTTTTTTAACTAAAAGTTACTAAACTCTTTAAAATAGTGCAATTTGATCATTTTGATTGAAAAAAGTAAAAAAAAATTTAATTGAAAAATATCATGTAAATCACACATTATTTACTATTTAAGGATAATTAAGAAAAAAATTTACATAATTCAACTTATATACATCATATATGTGATATATTTTATCTGATTTTTAACCTTTTTTTGGTAAAAAGACCTAAATTGCATCTTTTTAAAGATATTAGGGACTTTTTAGTTACAAAAAAGAAAAAGTTGAAAACTAAATCGTAACTTTGTGAAAAGGTTGAGAACCAAACAAGCATTTTATTATTTTCTCCAAAAGTAAAACAATATCAATGTTCACATTTTCAAATCTCTCTTATAAACTTAAATTTTAAAAGTCCATGAGTTTGTTATTTCGAGTAGAAGTAAGATAATTTTTTAAATTGCATAAGTTTTTAGAGAAGCGAAACAATATCCATATTACTATTTGTTTCTGAACACATTATAAGCATTCATTTGGTACTCCATTTTAGTTTTGTTTTAGTTTGAGTTAAGATAAAATTAAGCTAAAATTAGGTATATTATGCTTTAATTTAGCTTTAAAGTTTAGCTTGAATTTAATTTAAACTTGTATTGAAAATTATATTAAAATAGTGAAAGTAGGGATAAACCAGTATTAAAAATTATGCTAAAATAGTAAAAGAGGTTTAAAAAAAGTTTGGTTTAAACTAAAATAAAGATAGCTTTAAATGCTCAATTTAGTTCAGCTCAAGCTAAATCAAAGCAAAGTTGGGGGCCAAATGCATGCTAAGTTTTTACATTTTTTTTTTCACTCCAAATAATTCATTTTCAACCAATTCAACTCCAATCAAAATATCTTCACTCCAACTCCAAATATTCCTCGAACGAGACTACAGTGTCCACTAGGGAAACCATTTCCGTCAATTTAGACAATTCCGTTTACATTTCTGTTTGTTGAGATTAATTAAAATATAATATTTGGATGGTCTATTTGGCTGGGTTAAAAATTTTAAAACTAATTTTGTTCTCTCTTTATTTCTCTATCTTCCTTAGCAAATTCCAAACACACATTTAAACATTTCTATTCAAAATATTAACATCCAAACAACAATTTTAATGATTCTTTTTTTTTAAGAGATAGTTTGGATGATTCATATTAGGACTGGTAATTTGTGTTCGTCAGCCGCGTTCAAACTAACATGATTGTAGTATGATACGATTAGGGTAAACATGAACATAAAATACTTAAAAAACAACTAACATGACACGACACGTGAACACAATATTTAAACAGACCGTGATGGGTTTAGCATAAAAACAACCCATTTATGACCTAATTAACTGACAAAATCATTAAAAAAAAAAGTTGTAAGGTGGCTTTGGGTGGAAAAGATAAGATAAGGGTTAGGATAGATTTTAAAATATGAAATAAAAAATGGAAGGATTTTTAATAAAATATATAATAAAAATAGGGTTTTTAATTAAAATTTATAAAACTTTTTATATACGGACTCTAAACAGGTTGTATTGTGTTGACACGTTTACGACCCATATAATTAAACGTATTAAATTGGTCAAGTGGGTTGACACATTTTTAATCCGTTTAATTTCGTATTATATGTGCTAACTTAGTTCTGATCCAAATATTAAGTGTGCAGTCCTAACTGATTTGGTATATGTTATTTTTGAATTATGTCTGAAATTGCCATACCTAATTCAAATGTTTTTAATTAAATAATTATTTTCCTTTTTTTTTTTTTGGTTTCTTTAAAGGGGATTATTGGATATCACTCTTATCCTTCTAAGGCTCAAACTCAGGGTCTTCGGCTCGAGATAGGCTACTCATTCCAACTGAGCTAGGCCTCGCCTAATATTTATATTCAAAATGTTGCCTAATAAGGTGATTTTCCAAACACACCTTAAATGTCACCAAAGGATGAAAAAAAAAAAAAAAGCTATTTTCCTTTTTTAAATACTACCTCTACTAAAAAAAAAAAAAAAAAAACTTTGACTCACATCTTTAACTTTGACCGCAGATGTTTATCCCATATTCCTAATAAAGAGAGATTTCCTTGCAAGAATGTACTACTATTACTTTGTCGTCTCTCTTTTTTTCATGTCGTACAGTAAGCAGAACCTCCTGTTGCCAAAGCGCGGACGTTCTGTCGAATATGTGTGCATATACACATTAAACATAGACACACTTTAACGTACGTAACGAGTAAGGGCCACACTAACGTCCCCAAAGCTGCCCGATTCCCCCTCTGTCCGTGCCAGCTGTCACCTGCCAACGTTGGAGAAAAAAAGCATAGTCAACCCCCAACGAAACACAGAAGACGTGCCTGCTAAGCCAAAAAAAATAAAATAAAATCCAGCACTTTTTTGATAAATATCAGTTTGGTCCTTAGTTTTTTTATTAAATTATGATATGGCCTCTAGCACTTTTTCTTGATAAAAACTTTCTAAATTGTTTAAAAGAGTTCAAGACTGTCTTTTTCATTAATAAATGATAAAAATTAAATAGAAAATATCATATGAATCACTCATAATTTATTATTTGAAGATAATTAAGAAAAAAATTTGCATAGATCACCTTTATGAATAATGCTTGGAGTTGATGTTTTATAGATTGGAATTAAAATGTGTGTTTTACTGAAGTGTGAATTGAAAAATAACTCTGATATAGAAAATAGTATAAAAAATTTGAAAATTGTTTAAAAAAAATATGTAATATGGATATTGTTTCATTCTCTCGTTATTTTGTGCAATTAAAAAAAATTCTAAATTTGAATTAAAATAAAAAAATTATGGATTTTTTAAGTTTGAGTTTTTTGAAAATGAAATAAAGAGAAAATTTAATGCTTTGTTTGGATAAACAAAACATTTATGAGATGTTTGTTTACAGTTTTGCATTTACATTGTGTTTAAACGCAATGCAATTTTTATTCAAATGCAAAAGTTTTACATTTAAATATAATATTTTTCAACGGTACCTTAAATATATTTACTATTCTAAAATATTTTGAAAATATTTTTTTTCCAAATGACGAAGTATTGCATTTAAATGCCAAAACATTTAAATTTTAAATTCAATACAATCAAAATTCATCATTTCACTTTTTTTACTACTTTTATTGATCATGTTATATATACTATTTCTTTTACCGTTTTTTCTATCTATTTTTACCAATCACATCACTTACTCTATTTCTCTCTCTCACCAATAATCCAAATATACATTGTATTTGAATGTAACGTAAATACTAAACATCTATATGAGAATTACATTTACTGTATTGCATTAAAAAATTTTAGGGTTTGTATAGGAGGATAGATTTGAATCTAGTTTGATGGATTAGAAAAGATTGAAACAATAAAAGTTAAAAGTAAAATAGAGAAAAAGATAAAAAAATATAACAACCCATGTTTGGTGGATTGAAATCCACAACCAAACAAGTTCTTATGGCCCATTTAGGGGACTTTTCAAAATGGAGTTTTGCTGTTAGGACTTTTAGAGTTAATAAGTTTTGAAAATGTAAGTTTGGGATAAAAACTCTTGGGAAAGAGTTGTTTTGGGGTTTTATATTGGATAAAAAATAATAATTAAAAAAAAAAGAAAGTTATCAAATTGTGTGTTTTGTTGATTTAGTTTAAAAAAAGAAGAAGAAAAACTTAAGTTTTTTTTTTTTTAATTTGTGAACTTCCATACGTTTAAGTGAGAAAACCACAAAAATATTTGAAAAAAAAAAAGAGAAAACCAAAAAATAAATAAACAAAACACAGATACAAAAAAATGTGATATAACTAAGGAAAATCAGACGAGTGATCCATTTTGGTTAATTAATCTAAGAGTAGCTGAACCTTTTTTTTTTTTTTTGGTAAAATGTTCATTTATCATTTTTTTAGATTTAATTAATTAATAATTGATTATTAATCAATCAAAGATTAATTAAAAAATTAATAATTTATATTATGATCAATTACTAATTGATGATTTAAGAAAAATGATTAACTATTTTAAAAACAATCTTTTAACTAATTTCTAAAACCTTGGGTTATTTCTTATAAAACTTGTTATAAAAAACCTATTTAGCTATAAATCCAATAACTAATTTATACCAAATTCCATTACTAAAATGTCAAATATAAATTTGTAAATAACATCAATAATTTTTCCCTACTTTCATACATTGACGTCAATCGACCAAAATGTCTAAATTGTCCAATTAGAACTAATGTTCCAAATAGCCCCGTAGAGTGATTCTAATCATGAAAAATAGTTAAAAGGGTGTAATTGCAATTTTGGTAAGAATTAGGGATCAAACGGACAATTTTAGTTTATTTATTTTTTTCCATTTTTTAATAAACGGCCAAAATTGTCGGCGAAAATTTTAAACCCAAGAGCCGAGTTCCCCTCCAAAACGGCCCAACCAAAAAACGGAAAGAAAAAAACAAAACAAAAAGGGTAAAAAAATATTAAAAAACAAAAAAAAACACCCATATTTTCTATGTAAATCACGAGGAGATAGGTAGCTCCTGATTTTTTGTTATCTTGTAATGTTTTTTTTTTGGTTTTACCAGATCGGAGCAACATTGTAATCCCTCGATTTCGGGGGTTCATCGATCTCGATTGCGAATTCGAACAATTTTTTAATTTGGTTCAGCGATTAATCTGAGCACTGGAACTGTTTCGCGGCCGATTTCGGTTTCGCATTGTTATGATTCTTTGATTTTCTCGAAACCGATCCGCATTGCGCGGATCTGATCGGGAATTTTCGTGGAAAGATCCAAGTTTTCGAGGTCGAAAGGCATTGTTGATTCTATTCGAGTTTAGATATGGATCCGTTGTCGTCGATCAGCGAAGAGCTTGCGGAGATTGACGGTCAAATCAGCGACATTTTCCGGGCTTTATCGTAAGAATTTATGGCATTTGGATCGCCTGGTCTTGATTTATTCTGCTGTAATCTAGTTTAATTTTTGTGATAATGCGAATCTTAATGTGTGAATTTGTTGTAGAAATGGATTTCAAAAGTTGGAGAAGATTAAGGACTCCAATAGGCAGAGTCGGCAGCTGGAGGAGCTCACAGGGAAGATGCGAGAATGTAAGAGGTATTAGCAACAGTTTTGATTTCGTATAGATCTGATTTACATGCATATATATATATATATATGTGTGTGTGTGTGTGCGCGCGCGCCCCCTTACATTTTGTGCTACTGATATGAGGTAATGTAATTAGCTTAACCGATCAATTAATGGTTTACATGCAGAGAAAATTGAAGGGTTTATCATAACCTCAGCTATATTTATGATTTAGAATGTAAGATCTGGGTTTATCAAAGCTGGAGATGATATTCGTTGTTTGACTTTTTTATTTCATACTCTGATAGATCCATCCTGGTTGGCACTGATATCCATATGTGTTGCCTAGTGCCTGGCGATGCCTTTCGCTTGATTTCAGAACTCATGGTAGCCTATGTATGCTACTTTTTCCTCGTTTGATCCACGGATCTTTGTCAGCTTTAATCCCAATCGTTCCCTTCCTTTGCTTAGGGCCTGCTCCTCAAGTAATCATTATCCGCTTTCTTCACTGCCTTCCTGCTTTTCAAGTCCCCTTGTTCCTCTAATTAAGCTTGCCCTTATGAAACAGGCCACCAGCTGTACCCTATTTCTAAGCTCTAGCAGAACCTTGACTACTAAACTACACTAGGATATAGCTTGAACAGCATGCGAATCAGCTGCTGCATTATTTCCAAAGCTAAAGTTAATAAGATTGGAACAGAGACATGCAGTTATTTAATCTACCAGTAAACATATTGATTACTGATTGCAGTAGTAATATGCAGGAACTAAATCAATCAGTAATTATAGAAGATGGAAATTCTCAAATGTTCATAATCGTATCATGTATTGGCATTAAATAATATGTGATAAAGTTTCAAGTGTTGCTTTCTTGTTAATTTTTTTTTTCCAAAAAATAATAAGAATGCGTTATTTTTCAGGCTTATTAAGGAGTTCGACAGAGAAGTCAAGGACATGGAAAGTAGAAATGATCCTAACACAAACAAGATGCTTAACGAGAAGAAGCAGTCTATGGTCTGCTGTCATTTTTTTTCTTTTTTTACTTATATGGCATTTCACATTCTTTTTCTACTTTATTGGGAGTTTCCGTTTGGTTACATTAATTTTGCTTGTTGTGTTCCAAGTATATTGAATAGCATTTGTCTTTTCCATGCAGATTAAGGAGTTGAATTCATATGTGGCTTTAAAGAAGCAGTAAGTTTATCCATCTAAAATTAAATTATTTCTCAAATTACAGCTTTTGAAGCTCAAGTATATGTTCACTGGTGATCATGATATTATGATTTGCACAACTTAAAATAAAACTTATTCAATCACAAGAACATGTATTAGCAAACTTTTCTATCCACTGACATGTATTTATCCATCGTCAAATGATTGTTTTATGGTTACAGATATACAGCAAATCTAGATAACAAAAGAATTGACCTTTTCGACGGGCCAGCAGAAGAACATGGAGAAGAAAATGTCTTACTAGCCTCGAGTAAGTGTAAATACTTTATGCACATGATATATGCAGATGCATGTAATTTACAGTATTGCCGGAACTAGGAAACCCTTTAGGTGGTACTAGCATTAACGATGGATATTAGTGTCATATTCATTGGTCAAGGCTATTCCTTTTAAATTGAACGCTTTTGTTGATTGTAATGCATTTGATTTATATGTTATTTTCATGGGGCGCCTTTTCTTGTTTTTTTAATAATTTTCATGGAATTTAGTATAATCCGTGAGTGTGGTGTTAGCCGCAGAACCTATATTCAGCAATATTGAACTGTTTCTAAGAGGTTACGTGATGCAGATATGACAAATCAACAGCTTATGGATAACGGACACCGGATGATGAATGAGACTGATCAAACCATTGAGAGGTCAAAGAAGGTTGGTCCATCTCAACAGATCACTGCTGTATCAACTTGACACTTCTATCATTTTACTTAAAATAAAAAAAAAAAAAAGAGGAAAAAATTTGCTCGTTCCCCATATTTGGTTTGCAAAATGTTTGGGGTATGAGGTGGTTAAGTTTATCGTTTCTGTCTTTTTGCAATCTCCAACTGAGATTTTTCTAAGAACAAACATAGAGATTTGATGGGTATTTATTAATTTATTTTTTGTACTGTTGACCTGATAATGTGTATTCTTAAAGTTTAGTTGCTTCTTCCCACTTACCAAACAATAAAAAGGATAGATGCAATAAGAAAATCATGGACTGATTTTTATCCTGTTTCAAGTTTAATAAGAAGCTTCAAATATTCACATGCATTTTTGTCTCATAGGTAGTCCAAGACACTATCAATGTTGGAACAGAGACAGCAGCAGCTCTCAAGGCTCAAGTACGTAATCAGATATTAATTTATGATGTCTAGATTCATCTGACTATTGTCTTTCATTAGTTTTTCAAAACTTACATCGATATGTAGATGTTAAAGTGATCTTGTACTTGCATTGTTTTGTTTAGACTGAACAAATGAGCAGGATTGTTAATGAGCTGGACTCTATCCACTTTTCAATAAAGAAGGCATCTCAACTGGTCAAGGAAATTGGTAGGCAGGTCGATTTCTAAAGTATCCACTCCTTTTGTTATAATATCCTATATAATGTTTGTTACTTCCGTTGAATGTTGTGGACTCTTATTATTTAATTTTTCCCCCCGATTAGGTTGCAACTGACAAGTGTATTATGGCCTTACTTTTCCTAATAGTCGCTGGAGTCATAGCCATCATTATCGTAAAGGTATTATCACATATGCCTGCTTAAAATAATACTTTGAATCTCTGATACTTTTTTGCCTATTTAAATTTAGCCTCAGAATCTCTGGTAACTGAAAAACTACTTATTTTTTATAAAGTTTTTTATTTTCTATTTTCTTTTGTGGTGCATTTTTTTCTCTTGATATTTAAATCCAAATAGAGCAAAAGAATCAATAGAAACTAGAAAGATCAACGATGAGCAAGAGAGAATTCTACAGAGAACTAGAACTCCAGGGAAGGGAATATGAAATCTCAATACTCACTCACCAACTAAGTCTCCGTTGAAAATATGATCACAAACCCTCTTATAGAGAAATAAAACAAAACAGTTAGATAAACTTGACCTATTTTAAACAATGCCAATGGATAAACATGATCTTCAATTCAAAACATGTTCTAATCTTCATCACCTACATATCCTTGTATTTGGGGATAAAGTTATTTTTCCAAAAATGTAAATTGAATTTTATTTGTTAATATCGTTTCCAAACTGTAGACCGGTATCTGAATGGCAAGAAGTTAGGCACTATGACTGTGATTTGTCCTTGTATTGAAATTGGTGGAGTGAAAGGTCTAGTCTTTCACGGCATTTGCTTACAGGCCTTTCCTTGATACCTATATATTATACTACGTTTCCTTCCTTGATTGGAATTTGGAGCCAATGATATAAAGAACTCCATCTTTATATGATCAAACTTTATGGAAAGCTTCTTCTGTGTCCTCTTTTCTTAATGCATGTTGTTTCCATATTTTTTGGGTCACTCTAAGTGAAATTATACCAAAAAACCTGTCACCTTTTCGACAATAGGTGTGCTTTTTTCTTAATGCATGTGCACCTCTTTAGCCTTTTGGAAAATTTTCTTTCCACTGCTTCATGGGTATATTGTCATTGTTAGTGGAGTGGATATATAATCAAGCATTCTTCTTTTTCAACTTTTCAGCTTGTGAATCCAAACAACAAGACCATCCGGGATATACCTGGATTGGCCCCTCCTGCGCAGAGCCGTAAGTTACTTTGGGACCCTATCTAGGAGAACAAGGAAATGATCTATTTTATGCTGTTCTAAGGACAACGTGCAGAGTTTGACGATGTTTCGAGCCTTCGGTTTTTATAGACAGGATAAAAGTTGGGGTAATGGAATTGTTTCTTGGTAGTTTGTGATTTAGAGACTGGCTGACATTCCGATATGCTTGTCTCTTACTGTTGTTGATCCTAGCTGATTAACTTCAATTGGGTGAGATCTGTATGGTATTTTTTTTCCTTCCGGGACTGTTAAAGCTAAATCCCTGTCTTAAGGGACACTTTATGATGTCTCCTTGAGAACAGGGTCACTTATGATGTCTCCTTGAGGTTGTATTGTTACATATCTTGTAAAATAGCAGTTGCTTCACTTATTTTTATCACTCTCAAAGTTTATTGTTTCGAAACTGTATTTGTTCACTACCAACGTCTTTGCCATTTAATGCACTTCATATACATTCTCAGCTGATTTTTTTTTTTTTTTTTGGTGGTGTGGGATTTTATTATTACTGAGAAAATTGGCAGCCATTTGAATTAGAATAAGCGTATATAAAATGAGAAATTTTGCAGGCGTGTATATATTTGTAAGTGTGTGCATATGTTTGTATATGTGCGTGTATGCAATATATGCAAGGAATTCCAAATCAAAGCCGAAACGGGAGAAATATTTGTTGCAAGCAATAGCCAAGCTTGTGCCTCTAACAGTAGTAATCACATCGTCTTCAATTTTCTTGTCGTTTACCTCATTAAGTGTCGTTTTCCTTTTTCCTTGTGGATGCTGTTGTTTCAATTTAGTAGGCATGTCGTTTTTATTTTCATTTTAACATAACTGTTTTCCCCTTTGGTATGTCATCTGAACTTACAGGTTTTGTGGAGATGTCGTTCTTTCCTTTTGGTCATGCATTTTGTGTCGTTTGTCAGTTCTTCATTTTGTGACGTTAATCATTTCATCACATTGTGTTATTTACCATTCCTTGTAGATTTTTTGTTTTGTTGTCGTTAATATCACAGTTATTTTTTTATTTTTATTTTTGATGTCGTCACTCCTGACGTTCACTGCATTGAGTGTTCTTTTTCTTGTTGATTTATACGTTATTGTTGTTTTCTCTGCCCACGGCTCTCATTGTGTCGTTTCTACTTGCATTTCGCTGTGTTTTTTTTTTTTTTTTCCTTGGGTGCCCTTTATCGCATAAGCGATTGTCGTTTTGCCTTTAGACATAGTTGCCATTTTCTCCGTCGGGATTTTTTCATTTCTTACGATATGGTTTTTCATTTTATTGTCTGTTTTACGTAAGGCGTGTCGTTTTTGTGTTTTGAACTAGTTTTTTCTTCTTCATTTTTTGTGATCGTTCATTCTTTTTGCGTTTCTTTTTCTTTTACCGTCCGTCATTAACTGTCGTTTCTGTTGCGATTGTTCACTTTCAATGCGTTTCTAAATTCTTGTTGTCGTCGTTTTTTTTCTTGTTTGGTCGTTTTTCTCATCTACTTGTCGTTCAATCGGCTGATTGTGAATTTAATTTTTCCTGTCTTCTACACCGTCGTTTAAATAGTTCTCATTCAATGCCTATGTTATTATCGTTGTTCACGTTTAAACATTATTGTCGTTTTCTCCATCCTTGTCTAGTTGTCTTTCATTTCTGTCCGTAGGACCTATGGTTCTTTCATCGTTCTTTTTGCGTGCCATTTCCCCGGTCTAGTCGTTTTCTCTTCGTTTTGTGTCGTTTTCTAATTTTTTATCGTTTTTTAATTTTCAGTCGTTCGTCTAATTTGTTGTTATTTTTCCTTTTTCAAGAAAAGGTACGACAGCTCTAAAAAGGGGGAAAAAAGGGAAATTACAATGAAGTATCTTTTCCTATTTTTGACTAGCTTCTTTAGGCGATAAAATAATTAAAAAAAAAAAAGAAAGAAAAGGAAAACAAGGAAGTATCGTTGTTGTCGAACGGTCAAATGAGATGTTGTCAATATCAGAAAACCTCACGAACGACAAACTTATTTTGAATTATCTTTGTATTTTTTTTTCCTCATCGACCTGTTCTCAATACAATTTAATGAAACTTCCATTTAAAATCTCATTTAAAATTCATTTTTAAGCTTTTTTACAATATTATTGTTTATAAAAATATAACTTTACTATTTACATTATAAATTTAAGCCAATAATTCAAACGGAGTGCATGACATTAACAAAAATTGAAAGTTTCAATATAATTTGGGTGAACTACTTTTCTCATTTTATCTTGAATATTGTGTCAAGCCATGAGGTACGCAAAATTCAGAAAAAGCAATTTTCAAGATCGAAATATGGGAACGCAATACTTGAACATGATTGTACATATGTTGCAACTTGGCCACAATACGTCTCTACTTTTCCATGATGCAGCAAGGAGGTGGTTGGTGACGTACGAATGGGATATAGGAAGGTTTTCTGGATGTAACGGGTGTTGGTTTTAATACTGAAAGTTATTAATAGTGAAGGAAGGCTTTCTAAATGTTAATGGTGTTGGTTTTAATACTGAAATTCATAAATTTTAAAATCATCATATCAAATTATTAATAGTAAATACAAAATACATATTTGAATTCATATTGATGAATTAGACTGGGATAGAGTTTTTCATAATTAAATCTCTCTATGTTCTTAACATATTTTATAAATTCTCTTTTTTTAATGGAAAAAGAAGAAGAAAGCAAATATTATGTATAATTTGGTTTGGAGACTACAACCTTTATAATGATCCTTATTTACTAACTCAAATTAGAGTTTCATCAACTTTAATTCAATTAGTATTAGGTTTCTATATATTAAAGCCCACACATAATAGATATCTCTACAACCTAATCAATATATCACTTATTTTACTTTATTAAAGTATGTAACCCATAATATGATTGTTATTTAATATGTAAACCCATAATAGGAAATTAATAAAATTCCAACATTCTCTCACTTGGCTTACATATGTTTCTTAAAACAATTATATTATATATAATCATGAGTATGCACTGAAAAACTATCTATTAAGAAATATCTTCTTAATTACAATCTGGTCAATCTACTATATTAGCATGGAATTAAAGTGACCTTCATTACATATATTCATAACTAGATCCATCAATAGTCACCATACCAATACATTCAATAACGTAGTTTGAGTGTAGGTGTGTAACATGAAAATTACATATAATGTGATCTTAAACACGCTTATTTCTAATTAGTCCAACTTTATTTTTTTTGTAAGATCAAACATGAATAACATTCAGAGTTTATAAATAAACCATATACTTTATTATACAGAAAACAAACATAAAATGTGTTTGTAATAAAGAACATCAAAATACAAATTCTCACTAAATATGCACATCATCAAATAAAACAACACCCACATGAGCAGTGTGTTATGAAAGACCTTCAATGGCAAACACTTAGTAAGTGGATTCGCAATTATGAAATTTGTCATAATATGTTCTATAGCTATCTGATGACTCTGAATTTTTTCTTTAACAACGAGAAACTGGATGTCTATATATTTTGACTTCGTAGAGTTTCTATTGTTGTTAGAATAAAGCATAGCTAAATTATTATCATAATATATCTTTAATGCTTTTTCAATACCATTTATAATTTGCAGTCCCGTGACAAAATTTCACGGCCATATCCCATTGATTAGATGCCTCATGATAAGTTATAGATATGAGGGTGTTTAATACTCTTTTAGGAAATAGCTCCTTTAGCTAGCAGGTAAATATAGTCTAATGTGAATCTTAAACTATTTTGACATTTAGCAAAATCGTAATTTAAGTATCCAACGATCTGCAAATGATCCAATCTCTGATAAGTGAGCATGTGATCTTTTATTCTTTGAAAATAACTAACCCATTTGACTGCTTTCCAATGATTCATCCCTGGATTACTTAAATATATACCAAACATTCTCACTATGAACGCAATGTTTAGACGTGTGCATACTTGAGCATACACAAGACTTTCTATAGCTGATACATGAAGAATCTTTGGCATTTCTTTTCGTTCTAACTCATTCTTAGGGTACTGAGACTGAACTTGTCTCCTTTAGCAATAGGGGTATCTCCTAGTAAACAATCTTTCATATCGAATCTATTGAAAACGCTCTTGATATAGCTTTTTTGTAATTACTTAAGAATATCTAGAGCGCGATCTCGATGTATCTGTATTCCTAATAACAAAGAGGCATCCCTAATATCTTTCATCTCAAAATTCTTGGTCAAAAATCTCTTGGTTTTGTGCAACAAGCATAAATCACTACTAGCAAGCAGCATGTCATTGATATATAACACTAGAAATATATACTTGCTTCTATTGAACTTATGATATACACAATCATCAACCTTATTTACCTTAAACCCATACAAGATAATGACTTGTTGAAATTTATGACACTATTGATGAAAAGCCTATTTGAAACCTTAGATGGATATTTCAGTTTGCAGACCAATTTCTTTAGGTCATCGGATACAAAGTTTTTTAACTGCATCATGTATATCGTTTTATCAATGTCATCATTGAGAAACAAAGTCTTTATATCTATCTGATATAGCTTTAAATCAAAATGAGTCATAAGTGCCATTATGATCCTAAAAGAGTCTTTTATTGAAACTGGAGAGAAAGTCTTTTTGTAATCAATGCTTTCCTTCTAAGTAAAATCCTTAGCAACTAGATGAGCCTTATATCTCTCAAAATTTCCTTTTGAATCCCTTTTGGTCTTAAATATCTATTTGCAACTAATGGGTTTGGCTTGATGGAAGTTGATTGGATCATCTTCCACCACTCCTAAATCAACCTTATGTTCTTGGAGAAAAATGACATAGTCATCTGGAATCGCACTTCTACGTTCTTTAGTGGATCTTCTTAATGGCATATCCTCTTGAGGTTGTTGAGCTTGCACTTCAGGTATAATTTCTTCATTTTGCGCAATGAGCTTTTCTATATTGTCTTATTAGTCCAAATTTGCATTTTGAACAATGTCAGAAATAAGAACCTAATCATTATCAATAGTAATAACAGGAAGTAAAATAAATTTCACTTCAAAGACAATGTCTCTAACCTTATCTTCCACCATAAACTCAACTTCCTAAAAAAATCTTGCATTTCCCGTTGTAAAACTTGAAACTCCTTGACTGTTCAGAGTACCCAACAAAGTAGCAGCTTACAATTCTTGAGTTGAATTTCTTTTCATTTGGCCTGCCTTGCCTCAGCTGGATAGCCCCAAATATATAGATGCTTAATACTAGGCTTCCTGCCTGTCCATACTTTATAAGGGATTTTAGCTACTGCTTTGCTTGGAACCTTATTGAGGATAAATGTTGTAGTTTTTTAAGCTTCTCCTTAGAAGGATTATGATAAAGAAGAATGATTAATCATACTTCTTATTATATCCCTTAGCATTCTGGTTTATCTCTCAGTAATACCATTCATGCTAGGTTTGTTTGACATTATGTATTGTGAGACGATACATCATTCTTCTAGGAGTTATGTAAAAGGTCCTGGACATTGTTCACTGGATCCATTATATCTACCATAGTGTTTACCACCACGGTCAGATTTGACAGCTTTTATTTTCTTGTCAAATTGATTTTCAACTACAATTTTGAAGGCCTTAAATACATCAAGGATTAAGACTTCTCATGAATCAAATATAGATACTCGTACCTTGAATAGTCATCTATAAATATAATAAAATACTATTGATCATTCCAAGAAGTTGTAGGAAATGGTCCACAAATATCAGAATGAATTAGTTCTAAGACATCACAGTATTTGTTGGCACATAATTTCCTAATATTTGTATTTATACATGCAATACAAACTTGGAAATCTATCAAATCAAGGGGATTAAGAATCCCATCAAACACAAGTCTCTGAATTCTTTGTTTAGAGATATGACCTAAATGCTTGTATTATAGTATGGTGGAATCCCTGATAGTCAATTTTCGTTTATACCACATGAACTTGTATATAAGGTTTCATTAAACAAGGCAATTGTATCCAACAAATATAGGTTTTCATGCAAAGATAAAAAACCGATACCAATAATATTCAAATCTTGGAAAAGAATAAATTTATTATTTGTAAATGAACAAAAATAACCGAATTTGTCCAAAACAGAAATTGAAACCAATTCCGTCAAAAAGACAGTATTGCATAAGCCTTCTCCAAATTTAAAAGTTGATCAGTCTTTAATAATAGCCTAAAAGTTCCTTTAGCCTTTACTACAACTGTTTTTCTATCACCGACATAAATGAATTTTTCAACATTACTTGACTGTTGGCTCTATAGGTAACCCTGCATAGACACATTTATGTGAGTAGTAGTATTATAATTTATTCACCAAGCTAAATTAACTTTAGAACAAACTAAAGTGAGAAGCATACCTTTCTTTACATGCCAGTTTGTGTACTTGAGACATTCTTTCTTTATGTGTCCAACTTTATAAGCAAAGTAATAGGTAAACTTTTCATCCTATTTCTTTTGCGCCTTATGCTTTGATGTCCTAATTGTAGCTTCTTTTCCTCTTTTCGTTTTCTTGTCCTTAGGGGCGGTTTCTAAATTGACACTTTTTACTTTTTCTCGCTTCAGTCTTTCCTCTTCTTACATATAATGAGATATGAACTCATTAAGAGTCCATTTATCCTTTTGAGTATTGTAACTCACCTTAAGCTAACTGGATTGTGTAAAAAGAGAAACCAAAACTAAGTACATCAGTAAGTCCTTAGACAACTATAACTTTAGTGCTTTCAGTTTAGAAGCGATATAAGGCATCTCCATAATATATTCCTTTATGTTCCCTTTTATATATATATATATATTTCATTGAAATCAGGTTAGCTAAAAGAGTACTTATTTTAACTTTTTCGTTTTTACACAACGCTGTTCTATTGAAATAAGGAATGTCTCATGATCATAAGGCTCATGCGATTAGAATGGTTCCACCTTTCCATGTTCACTTTGTCATCAGTAGGACTTTCCTCATTGAGAGGTGTAGGTTATTATTCTCGAAGTGCAAGGTCAAGATCCATGCAACCAAGAATAATCAAAATGTTTTCTTCCTAATTCTTGAAGTTTGTACTATTGAGCATATGAATAGAATTGTTATTGGCAGATATTGTTAAATCAGAAGTAGTTACTAAATCGAGAACAAAACAAAATAATAAGCTCATAATCAACAATCACGTCACAATATCAGAATATTAAATTAATAAATTCATACATGACATAATTAAACAAATCACATAATGATGGGTCCTAACACAAGATACCTAACATAACACTGACATTTAATCTTACTAAAGTGGGTCATTGGACTTGGTCAATAGCAACTACCCATTTTCTACTAAACTGCATGTCGTGTGCCACATATCTCGGCCATGACTTGCACTCAGGAAATGCAGCCAACCCTCTTGTCGTTTTGGCCGAGTCCAAATGCCATGCGACTTCAGCTTTCTGAATCCAAACCCAGGAGCATAGACACCAACCTAGAAAAAATGCCATAAAAAAAATCCTTAATCGTTTTCTTTCCCAAAAATGAATATAGATTCGACAAAAACAAAACGAAAATATATATTTTTTACTGATGGTCTATTGGTTTAAAATATTGTATTTGTATTACGTTTAAACGTAATATAATTTTCATTTAAATACAAAAATTTTGTAGTTAAATACAATATTTTTTAATAGTTACTCAAATATATTTATTATTTTAAAATATTTTGAAAATAAATTTTTTTTCCATTCACATGATATTCTCTAATTATTTCACTTTTCTTATTTACTTTTATCAATCATATCAACTTTTCAACTCTAAAATACAATTCAAATACTTTTTATCCAAATACACATTATATTCAAATGCAAAGCAAATATTTTTCATCCAAATACAAAATACATTCAATACATTGTATTCAAACGTAATGCGAATGTAATACAATTACCAAACGACTTATAAAATATTAAATCTGAATTCAATGATAAATAAAAAATAATATTGCAATAATTTAAATTCAACGATTAATTACTGTAATTAGTGAATTCAAACCCAAAAAAAAAAAAAAAAAAAAACTAACACAAATATATCTTAATGATTTAACATGATGAGGCTATGATACCACTTGTTGATTTTAAAACTGAAAATTATAAATCCTAAAATCACCATTTTAAATTATCGAGAGTAAATAAAGAATGCATACCTGAATTCATATTAATGAATTAGAGTAGGATTGAATCGTTTACAGTTAAATTTTCTTAGGTTCTTAAGATACTTTATAAATTTTCTCTTTTTAATAGGGAAGGAGGAGAGGAACAAATATTACGTATGATTTGATTTAGGGACTACAGCCCTTATAATGATCTTTATATACTGATTCAAATTATAGTCTCATTAACCTTGATTCAATTAGTATTGGGTTTCTACATATTAAAATATATACCCAATAGATATTTTTAGAGCCCAATAAGTAGATAATTTATTTGATTCTATTAAATTTGATAGTTCATAATATAATATAATTGTTATTTAACATGCAAACCCATAATAGGAAATCAATAAAATCCTAACAATGGGATAATGTGACACCAAATCTACCAAAATTTGACCTTTTTTTTTTTAAATTCCCAAACATAAGTAGAAAATGACTTTTTTTATGAGCTTTCATTTATTAAATATAATAGTTTTTTTATAGGAAAAATTCTGGTTGATGTTAATCAATAATTAATATTTAATAAATATCAATCAATAATTTATTAATCGATCACTAATTAACTTAATAATTCATGTACTAGGATCATGTGACATCAAATCTACCAAATCTTGACTTTTTTTTTTTTAATTCCTGAACATACGTAGAAAATGACTTTTCTTTTATAAGCTTTGTTTTGATAAATATCATAGTTTTATTATAGTAAAAAATATGATTATTGTTGATCAATAATTAGTATTTAAGTAATATCAATCAATAATTTATTGATAGATCACTAATCAACTTGATAGTTCATGTAATGGGATTATGTATGTTGTGGATTCATAAGTGTACGAATCAAACAAGTAATAAAGTGATAAGTAAAATATTATTCCCATGAGAATAGTGTTATTAAGTATCAAAATTAGTTAATTTTAATTTTATTTGAGCGATTGAAAAATGTTACAATTGAAAAATTAAATAATTAAAATAAAATTACAAAAATAAATGAACATAAATTAATAACACACAAACAAACGCATAGATGCTAGGAACTATGGTTTTACTATAATTAATTAGATTTAATTTTATTTAAGAATATTATTATGATTTTGTATTTATATTTGTTATGGTTAACTACCTTTTTTAGTTTATGTATTTTTTCTCAAGTTATATATAAATTTTACATTTTTATAATTAAATTTACATAAAAGATTAGTAAATTAAAATTCACAGTAAGCAGTGTCATACATGTGAATTATACATAAGAATAGTATTGTCTATGTGAACAGTAAAAATACAAATCCGAATTCAATATAAAAAGTATTTTTTAAGAAATTTATGCTAGTTAATAATATAATTACATAAAAACAAATAGATATATCTCTATTTTATCTTAAATTTTATAGTATTTATTTTATAGTCATGTCACAAAAACTTCTCTCAGTTTCATTTTGTTTATCAAATTATTTAAAAATTGACCAAAAATTCAAAAGCATTGGTTTAAGTATAAATACACTAGTAAATATGACAATCATAATAATGTGTTGAATTTAATTAAATTATCATAATTAAGCTATGTCATAGTTTTCAACAAAAATTTATTTAGTTTATAAATAAAAATAAAGTAACGCAACAAAATAAATTAAACATAATAACATAATAAAAGTAAAAGAAAAGTGTCTAGAATGGTTATTGATATTTGTACTGGCAGGAACCTCTAGAAATTCTTCCTTATATTGATACTAAAGTAAAACTAAATAAAAGAAAAGAAGTATTTTTGTTAACCTCATAGGAAGCTTTATTTTTACACTCTAATACTTACTCCCTATCAAATCTCCTCAGATTTGATCTTACATTTTAGATCTACTTTTTCATGCCTTCATCTACGTAACCTTTTATTGATTGAATTTCTACACCAATCCTAGTATGAAAATAGGGAGAAAAGTTTGGCTGCTACAGTAATCTATAGTGGGAATGTGGAGAAAAGTTTGACTGCTGCAATAATCTACAGTGCAAAATGCGGAGAAAGTCAGCTTGCTACAGTAGCTACAGTAGTCGGTGTATATTTTTTGAACTTGCTACAGTAAGTTACAAAGTCAATGCATAGCTTTTAACCCTTCTGCAATAAGATATGGTAGTTGATGCACAGTTTTTAAACTTGTTACAGTACTTATAGTATCGGTGCACATGTGATTAGGAATGATCTAGTATAGTAGGGTGCATAATAAGGTTAATTTTAATTTGCTGAAACCAAGAGAATACTACGTGTTACATTCTTATTTGTTCTTTTCTAGCCTTCATCACATGTCGCGTTATTATTGAATTGAAAAAAGTAAACTCATGTGGTCTTATGTGCACTGTCTCCTTATTGATTCAATTTTAAAAATTATCATAACTTTTTCATACGAGTTTTGATTGGAGTAATTTTTTTTAAATGTTCGTATTGATGTGAGAATCAAACAAAATCAGTCAAGTTCATAGTTTCTTAATATGAATAGTGATTTTCGGTTTAACTTACTTTCAACACGTGAATTTTTCACCTTAATTTGACACTATAAAAAAACAAAGTGCTAAAATTAGATATTTTCAAAATAAAATATTATATATAAACTTATTGGAAATATTTAATTTTGTGTTTATTTAATATATTATTATTAAAATAAAGCAAAAGTAAATAAAAATCTTACGAAATTTATAAAAAATCTAAATTAAAGTAAATGAAACAAAAACAAATCAAAACAAATAGAAAATAAATAAAACTCGAAAGAATAAGTCAATTTTTATGCATGAAAAAAAAGGTAAAATAACTCTATTTTACAAAGTTAACAATGCGAAACCAAATCTATAGAAACTTGACTCTTTTTTTTTTAATTCCCAAAACATATGTAGAAAATGACTTTTTTTTAAAGCTTTGTTTTAATAAATATTATAGTTTTGTTATAGTAAAAATCTGATTGATGTTGATTAATGATTAGTATTTAATCAGTATCAATCAATAATTTATTCATCGACCACTAATTAACTTGAAAGTTCATGTAATGGAATCATGTGACATCAAATCTATCAAACTTAACTTTTTTTTAATTCCCAAACTTACGTAGAAAATGATTTTTTTTATAAGCTATGTTATAATAAATATCATAGTTTTGATTGTAAAAATCAATCAATAATTTATTGATTGATCACTAATTTACTTGATAGTTAAGACTTAATTAATCAACACATCAACTATTTTAATGGTCATTGTTCATGTTTGAAAAAAAAAAAAAAAAAGGTTTGGTCATCTTTTAAAAGAGGCGGCCCTTATATCTCTTTATTCACTCTAATATGCCCGTGTACCGAACAAACAAAAGATTTAGGAAAAGACTTGGAGACAAGCTTGCGATTAGTCAAACGGTAAAGGAAAAATATTGATTCATCAGGCTAACTAATTCATACTTAGCTTCTTCCACGTTTTTCGCAATGGCACTACAATTTCTACCTCCACCGACGTTGTTTTATATCCACAATATGGTAAGACAGAGATAATTGTAATGATATAAGGTAATTTTTATTGTAATCCTATATTTTTGACAATTATTGTTATTTTAATTATTAAATCAACATTTTAATCATTTAATTTATTGCTATTTATGTTAGATTTATAATATGATATACAAAATTATGTCATTAATTATATGTTAAATGATTTATTGATTCAAATGATATGACATGTTAGGAAAATGTTTTTTAATATTACAAAAACCAATTTTATACCAAACGTAAAATTTTACATTCAAATATAATTTTTTTCAATAGTATTATGAAAAAAATTACTATTTAAAATTTTTTTAAAACAATCACATCAACTTTTTAATTCTAACTTTTTATTTTTATTTTTATCATTCACATCAACTTTTTAACTCTAAAATAATTTTGATCCAAACACAAATTTTATTCAAATACAAAACAAATATTTTTCAATTAAATAAAATACTCAAAAAATGAATTGTGTTCAAATATAATTAAAACATAATACGTTTACTAAACGTTCAATAATATCTATTGTTACATCAAAATACAATTCTCATAGTAAGTTTTTCATAAAATAAACAATAAAAATAGGTGCATTAATAAAAGCGATTGAAGGCTATTTTAAACATAAAAAAAAAAAAAAAAGGATCGTAGGGAATAGGGCTGGGATGAAGCTGAGTTCAACTTTCAAAATGGGGGTTGAATATTGAAAACTTTAAAAAATTTTCTAAGTTATTGGTTGTCAGCGGTGACAAGATGTAATGTCACTTTACAATCTTTTTATTTTTTTTAACGATCGTGATAGAATCTCATTTAAAAAATCTATTAATATAATTTATTTTTAAATTATTTAAATTTAATTAAACAATAATAATATTATTTATATATTATAAATATTATTTATTTTATTTTAGGTTTTGTTTGTTAAACATATTATATTTATATTGTATTTAAATATAATGTTTTAAATATAATTTATATTTAAAAAAATTATTTACACTATATTTAAATATAATGTATGTTTGGGTAGAAAGTATTTGAATTGTATTTTAATAATGAATTATGATGTGATAGATAAAAGTAGAGAGAAAAAAAGACGTGAGAAAAAGAATATGTAATGTGATTAATAAATGTAATAGAAAAAATGAAATAATAAATAATAGTTGTGTTAGATTTAAAATGTTATGTGATTGGTATTTAAATAAAATATTTTTGTATTTAGATGAAAATTACATTATATTTAAATGTAATTTAACCATGCGTTTGGTATTATAAATGTAATTTAACCATGCATTTGGTATTAGTTTTGTATTCGTATTACGTTTAAATGCAATATAATTTTCATCCAAACACAAAAATTTTGTATTCAAATACAATATTTTTCAAAAGTATTACGAAAATAATTATTATTATTCATTTGTTTTTTGAAAATAATTATTTATTAAAATTTCAAATTTTTCATTCACGTCATACTCTTTCTTTCTCTAACTTTTTTTATTTATTTATATCAATCATATTAATTTTTTTAATTTTAAAATATAATTCAAATACTTCTCATCTAAATACATATTTTATTTAAATATAAATTAAATAATTTTTATCTAAATATAAAATACATTCTTAAAATTTATTTAAATACAATGTTATCGTAATATGTTTTTCAAATATCCTGTTATATCAAACGAGGTTTCAGTGATTCAAAATTTAAACAAAATTACAAGAGAACCAAAAAAAAAAAAAGAAAGAAAAAACAAAAGCTGACGCCAACCCACGACATCCCACCAAGCCAGATCCGACGGCCCCCCTACCCATGGCCTGCCACCGCACCAGATCCGACGCCTACCCCTGGCGACCTCCCAGCGGCGCCACAATCGCCTAATCCACCGGATCTTCACCCGATCACCCTCCACAACAGTCTACTTCCACCAGCAGCTGCCGCCCCCACCACTGGCGACTCCTCCCGCCGGTCTGACCCTCCTTCAAGATCCACCATAGCCAGAACATTTCTTAGAACATTGCATTTTGTTGCTGAATCACCACAATCTCTCTCTTCCTGTCGATTCCAGAATTGGTATTTTGCTTCCTCACCCTCGAAGCATTTTTTCTTTATCTTTGCATTTTGTGGTTTTCTTTTTGATTCTTCTTCTTCTTTACGATTCTCTTGGTTAACTTTTCTTAATAAGACCCCCTGTTTGTTTCCTCGGAAAAGGGAAAAAAAATAAAATTAAGTGGAATGTATAGATTTGTGTGGTTGTTAGTTGTTATCATCAAGCCTTAAAATTGAAAGTTTCTGTAACACCCAAATGGACTGTAAGAAATTACCAGAAAAATGTGTTTTTCCATCCAATTTTCATGCTTGGGTGACTAAAAAGGCGAATTCGGGATGATAGTTCAGGGTGTAGTTTTAAGTTTGGTACGATTCAAAGTAATTTGGGGTCTCAATGAGACGACTCTTATATTTGGGGTCAAAATTAGGAATATTATATAGCATCATTTAGCCGTTAATAGAGAATTTAATCACTTATGCATAAACAATTCCCTTGGGCTGCTAATCTTTATATTTTGGAACTTTCTAGAGACAATTAGAAGCTCAATCCAACAACTAACTGGTGAACTGACAAAATCTTTGTATGAAATATATTTCAAAGGTGAAGACAATTATTGTCTTACTAAAAACATAGAACTAAATAGTGATGAATGTGAAGGATTAACATTCTGTCTATTTCGAACAAGAATGAAATAAAAGAATTTTACCATACGGTAAAACAAATTATTTGGTAAGACTTTAATTTTAATTTAGTTTCTTTTTGTTTCATTGATTCAGATTTAAATCTTTGGTTTCAGTTATATATATATATTTTTCCTGAAATGTCAACAAAAATTATAATTAACTCAATCAGTTTCGATTCAAAATTTTATTTCATTTCGAACTCGATTCGTGAACTAATCATGCTTAGATTATTAATTTTGAATCAAATTCTATAGTTTAATATGTGGATTTTTTTTTTGGTATGTTTTATTTAGACTTAAAATTGAGAAATATGCATTGTCGGTGGAAATATATTTTTTCTATAAAAAGTTCCTGAAATTTTTAAACTGTGAAATCACATGGATTACTAGTCTAGATGGCAATTATGAAACTTTGGTGCAGTGGGTACAAGGAATACAAAATCACTTGAGAAGTGATTACATATATATATATATAAAATTTAATAATTATATCATATTTAGTTCGAAATCACTTTAAGATTAAAAAAGAAAAAAAAAAGTCGAGAAACTAATAACAACAACATAGAAAGCCGGCAAGAATTATTAAATGTGGAATTGAAAAGTAAAACTTTTTTTTTTGTTCTTTTTAATCTCTTTTTAATTCGTGCTGATGACTTTACCATACCACTTGTGTGATTTGGTGGTAAATGGTAATGATTCGCTCCTTCTTTTCAAGACACTATATGGACTAACATGATTGAGAATAAGAGCATCTTTAATCTCCATAAAAAAACAAATTAATTAATTAATTAATTAATTAATTAATAACAACGATTTACAATTTTTTTAATTTACGAATATTTTATAGTAAAATCGTATGTAAAACTACCACTGTATGCATGTAACGACACACACACACACGTGTGTATATATATATATATCGATATTTTATGGCTATAGAAAAAAGAATATACAATCTATTCTTTTAGAAAGGAAACGACATAAAATTGGTTTTGTCAGAAAATGGAGAAAAATACATGAGGGTCCAAAAATAATGATGAGAATGCTTAACTTGGTGTTTGGTCGGAAGGATTGGGCACGTGAGAAGAACTAAATGCTGTATTGGACTGGTTGCTTTCTCATCAAAAATCAACGTCTCTCTATCTTTCTTTCTATCTCTTTCTCTCTCTATATTAAACATATGAAAGCATTATGCTATGCTTTTTTGGTACAACGCACATGAAACGAAAGCCTTGCATCATCTATAATAACAAAATATATTATGCGAACAACATGACTTCTACTTTTTATCCACAGCCAATGAAAAAAGACCCTCTTCTTTCATGCTTCAAACTTACGTACAGCTCAAGACTTGCTGGATTCTGTTTGCTTGGTTACTAGGTCAAATCTATTTCTTCTGTTCACAACAGTCTTCTGTGAAGAAGACATTATGGAAAAGTGTCATACATTAGCGTTGAATCACTCAAAAGTATTTTTACTGCAGAAATATAAGCTGATTGTTTATGTTTCTAAACCGTTACTTCATTAAAATCATTTACTATAAAAAAAATGTTAAATATGTAAATTAATAAAATCTAACACAAATACAATAGTTCAAAATTAGACCCTACGTTAAATTTTTTTTTATGTCTTACCTTACTGTAAAATTCTTATTGTTTATATCTTCTGCTTTTTCTTCTTCTAATAAAGTATCAATACCAGCATAATCTCAACTTTTTAGTATCAATTTATGTGACGATGATTGTTAGTAGATATAAGTTTTAATTTCAAATGATGTGATAATCTATTAGACATATACTTATCAATTAAAAATTGATAACTCACATATCATATAATTTGATACTTAAAAAATTGAAATTCGAATTATTTTCCCAAGCAATATTCTTTTTAATGTTATGTCGCCTTACACCAAAATCACGCCCCTAAACATGATCATTTACGTACTTCTCCTCCAAATAAATTATAGGAGCAATGCTAATGTACAAATATTTTAATCCCAATTTTTAAATATTAACTTATGTAATGGTAAGTTAATGTATTTTTATAGATAGATGCAATCAATTGATATGATATTATTTTATTAATAAAAAAATATATCTTATTTATCATATAAGTTGATATTCAAAACTTATATTAAAATTGATATTTTTAGTGTTTTTTAATTATAATTTATCGAGAATTATTGAATACACCATATATTGTTGCTTGTGAACGGGGGAAGGGTTTATTAAACCAAATTGAATTCCATGATGACAACAAGCCCCTTCTTTAATTCACGAGTCCTACAAGTCAAAAAGATCAAAAAAAAAAAAAAAAGGTGAAGACAGGACAACGTGTCAATATATCGTTAGTTAGTCTTCATAAAGACAAAATATAGTATGTTCATATTATATATATTATATTGTTATTATCTTCTATTAAGAACAGTTTTTGAACCCCTTGAAAACTTGCCCTTTGGCATCTTCTAAACAATGTCCACTGAAAGCAACTGGAGTTAATTAACAAAACATTATTCTTACTAAAGCAATTATATAAATATTTAAGATACTTCTAAACAAATACCAAATGTTTTTTTCTTAAATAATTAAATTAAATATTAAGCACGCAACTTTGATTTGGAGTCCAACCGTTTTTGAAGTGGCCTACGAGTGGGAGTTGTTGGAATTAAATATTAGGCATGTGAGAAAAGAAACAATTTTTTTTAGATTTTTCTTTATGATTTTTTTTATCCTTGTAAAAAAAAAAAAAGTTTGTTCTTACAATAGTTTTTAAGGAACCAATAGAAAGTATTATCTTTGTTTTTCTATTTTATATTCATTACTGCGTAGTCAACCAAAAGGGATCAGTAAAGTGTATTTTCATCTTATGTATGCCCCTCAATTTTTAATTTTTAATTCTTTTTATGGGACTTTACTTGCATTTTGCTTTGTGAAAAAAAAAAGAGAATTCTATTTAATTTACGAAAAATATAATATTTACCATCTGTTTCTAATCGTTTAATCTGTATTAAGTATTGTTAGTTTTATATGAACACATATATAAATTAGTAAAAATTCACATTTAATTTTATTATAAAGTGTTGAGTAGAAATCCACACATTCCTATCTTCAAAAACAGTATTATTAATTTTGTGCATATGTATTTTATTATTTTTATTGTTTTGATGAGATTCTTATGTTAAACAAAAAAAAAAAAAAAAACAATGCTTGCTTGTTTTTAGAAATTAACTCATACTTTCTCCTTTTCATTTTTGCTTCAAAGTGCAAATCATGGAATTTTAATTTTTCCATTGTTTTTTATTTTCATTTGGAATATTTGTGGTACTATGATATCCTCTTGAGTATAAATCAATGTCGATGATTCTTGGGTGTTATGGATTCACAATTTGTATATACTTTCTTTCTAGTTGAGTTAGGTAATTAACCACATTTAGAGCCTATCTGCTAGAGCTTTTGTTTTTATTTTTGTTCCATAGAAGAAGAAAAGCAAAAAATATGACTTTTCACTAATTGTTTAAGAATTATATTTTTATAAGTATTTTTAACGTTAAAATAATCTTAAAATTTTATAAAAAGTATTAAAAATATCAAAATAAAGTTTATAATATTTAATTTAAATTCTCATACAAATTTTAAAGTATGTTTAAAAGAGTTTTTTTTTTCAGAAGATATATTTTTTAACCTTATCAGAAAGTTTTTTTTAACTAAAAGTTCTTTTTTATAAAATTCAAATATTTTAAAAAGTTATCTTTTATCTAAAAAAAGATAAAAATAGCTTTTAAAAAGTTTTATTAGACAACCACTACATGTAACATTCTTTCAACATTAATGGACTTTCAAGTACCTACTTCAACATGTGACACCTACATATAATCTTTATATAATGCATCATGATAATTGCTTCTTTTATTTTTCTTTTTCCTCCTCGTAACGGCACACTCTCTCTGTGTTTTTATCCACCTCTTTTTGAGGGGTATGTAATGAGTTTCTATACATATACATGCATGAAATGCATTACCCTCGTTGGTTTTTGCATAATGTGAAAACAACAAAAACTTTTGACAAAAGTTACCGACCAAATATCAGTTTCCAAACCTTAAAAGATTAGTGTTTCTACGTGGCTACATTGACATTATTCATGGACATGCACAACTATATATTTGGTGACAAAATTTTTCCCTATTGACCTTTCACTCAAACAATTTTACCTTTTCACTATTTGTTTATTATTAGTATTATTTTTTTCTGAATTTCCTTTTCGCTATTTAGCTACTTATGATTTAAGTTGCAAAAATAATGCTTTTACATAAGGAAATTTCATAATATGGTTCCTACGTTATAAAAACAACTTTATTGGTTAATTGGTAACTTGTTAGGTAATAGAGGACTTTTATGATTGAATACCTTATTAGTAATATGTTTTATTAGTAATGTATATTCATCCTATTTTAAAAATCGAAAGTACATAAATATAACATGATTTGATGAAAAAGAAAAGGAGTATTCCAGAGAAGTAAGAGAGAAAAATTACAAAAAAATGTTTTTGACTGGAGCCTTAGTACCACCTCCAGGCGTTTCTTCAGGCTCCCGACCTTGTGTTTTTGGTTCATAAGCTTGCAATTATGAGATTGAGACGGTGGCTGGGTGGTTGTTGCTGCTTCGAGGCATAGGTATTGAATCTGAAATGGGGTTAGCATTGTTGGCTATTTTTGGATGATATTTGGGATGTGTTACCTTTTCAATATTTCTGATCTCTTTTTGGTCTCATCTTGGGTGTTACGACACATCTAATAGCTTCAAAAGTGTTAATGATAATCCTATATTAAGTCCAAATTACATTTATACCTTATTTATTTATCATATTGTATTAATATTGTATTTAAATACAATACAATTTTCATCCAAATGCAAAAATATTACATTCAAATACTAATCATATTACATTTTAAATCCAATACAATCAATATTTATCATTCTACTTTTTGTACTACTTTTACCAATCATATTACGTACTTTCTTTCTCCCTCCCTTTTTTTTCTCTACTTTTATCAATCACATTACATACAATACAATTAAAATACTATTCATTGAAGTAAACATTGTATTTAAATACAATGTAAATACTTTTTATTCAAACATATATTGCATTCAATATATTCATGCATTATTCTTACGCCCCATTAAACTATTATATTTGGTATTACGCTCTAAAAACCAAATTGAGATCCACTATCCTATTTTTTCATTGCATAAGCTATCTCTCCAAATAAATTTTATGCCTCAATAAATTGCTTAAGCTTCTGCTTGGTAAAATCTTTTAGCTTGGATCAAGCAAAATCGGGTATTTAGATCAAGTTTAGATTTAGCTTTAATTTAACTTGATAGATCCTATTTTAATAACTTTTTATCTCTCATTTTATTATTTTAGTATTATTTTTAATATAATATTTAAACTAAACTTTTACATACCAAGTGCTAAACTTTAACTATAACTTAGCTTATTTAAAGCTAACTCTAAGCTAAAACATGCAATCAAACGAACACTAAATATTTCTATTGTTTAGTTCCTTCTTTTGTAATCAAGTTATTAAATTGAGATGATATACAAGGGGAGAGACGAGTACAGAATATCTGCAATCTAAAAAAGTAAAAGACCTTGTTAAGAACTAGATTTTAAAGCATACATTAAGGGGGCATTTGGTAAACGCATTACATTTTGCTTGTATTTGAATGAAATTTGTTTTTTGAATGTTATATTTGGTTGAAAAGTATTTGTTTTGTATTTAAATGAAACGTGCGTTTAGATGAAAAGTATTTTAGAGTTGAAAAGTTGATGTGATTAGTAAAAGTAAAGAAAAATAGTGAAGTTGAAAAGTTGATGTAATTGTTTTAAAAATATTTTGAATAATAATTATTTTCGTAACACTGTTGTAAAATTTATATTTGATGTAAAATTATTTTATATTTAAATAAAATTAAAATATAATTTTTTAATCGAACGATACCTAAAAGGGCTTTTTAAACAAACATGTAATCACTTATTTATCCTGTATAATTCTTTATTGTCAAGTCATCGTATGCTTGAAAGTAACTTGATTTAAGGTTTTGTACGGAGACATAAACTGAAATCCACATATTATTGAGATGAATAAAAATAAAAATAAAAATATAAATATAAATATAAAATACAAAATATTATAATAATCTATAAAAGATGTTTGAAACCATCCTCAAACTAGTCTTTAACCCTGAAAATTTTAAGGTTGTTTTTCGCGATGCGCTGAGGGAAAGGACCGCATTTAACTGCATGCATGCGTCAGCGTTTTGGTAAACAATACGTCTTTTCCATTTTTTCTCCCTCTCACTCGTCATCCTCTCCGAATCCATGTGAAGACCGAAACCATCAAACCCAAAACAAAACGCCAATGGCGCTTAAATCCGTACGGTTAAAAAGTCGTCTTTTGGGAAAAAAATGAAAAAGAAAAACAAAAATAAAAAAGAAAAAAAATGAAAAATTGGGTTGAAAGTTGTCTTGGTCTTTGCCTCTTTTAAATACACAGTCGTCGTGTCTCTCTCCTCTTTCTTTGGTCTCTCTCACCTCTATAAGCAATTTTCGTTTCATACACGCCTTCATCAAACCAAACCACCTCTCTCTTTCTCTCTACATTTATCCATCTATTTCTCTCTCTAGACGTGGATTTCTGTTGCCTTTCCACATCTTGTCTCGTTTTCCCACTTGGGCAAATTTTTTCGCCTTTCCTTTCTGAACACGGTTAATATTTCACCTCAAATCCCATCTGGGATTTTTGTCCTCTTATTCCCGTCTTTCTTCTCATTAATAACATCACCACCTAGTTTTCCTTCGGTTCTTAAGCTTCTTTGTAGCTTCTTCTTCTTCATCATTTTTCAACTGGTCTTAGTCTTTTTGAGCTTATCTTCAGTTTGGTCTCTTTTTAGCTTTCTTACGAGGACTTATTTTGCCTTATTTTTCTTCGTATTCATTCTTCTCCCTAGTTTTTATTCTCTCTCTCTCTCCTCTCTTTCTCTCTCTTTCTGCTAAATGCAAGCTTTTTGAATCTGGGATTTTAAGAAATAAAGAAATTATGAAGTGCTTTTTTCCCTTTAAGGAGAAATCCAAGAGTAAGCCAAAAGCAGAATCTGCCCCAGAATTGAGAAAGAAAAACAAGTCCGACGATATCAGATTGGATCGGGAAACCAAATATTCAAGGTCGTTACCCTCACCGAGAAGCATAACGGAATTGTACAAAGAAAAAGAGCACAACTTGAGAGTCTTCTCTTTCCAAGAGCTAAGAGAGTCCACAAATGGCTTCAACCGGTTGCTAAAGATCGGCGAAGGCGGTTTCGGTAGCGTTTACAAGGGAACAATTCGGCCTGCAAATGGTCTTGGTAATCCTTCTTTGGTCGCCATTAAAAGGCTAAACCAGCACAGTTTACAGGTTAATTTTCCTACTTCATTTGCCTTTGTCATTACTACCATTTCTTAGAGAGGTGGAATTTTTATTGCTTGGTCATTGAGAAGAAACTATGTTAATGTTATTATTGTTAACTTGAACAAGAATTGATGACAAATTTTGTTTCTGGGTTCATTTGATGTATGATAGACCTGAATTTTGAATAGATCAAGCGAGCGAGGGGCCGAAAGAATTTTCGAGGTTTTTGTTTAGTCAATAGGAAATAGTCATTTTTTATGACTTAATTACCCACAGAGGAAAATTTGGTTTCAAAAAAAAAAAAAAAAGGCCATAGAAGAAAATTTGGTTGTCAAGAATATAAGATATTTTAAGAGAAGATTGCGAATGACCAAAACTGGTAACCAAAATTGACCAAGAACTGAGAAGAATTCTCCGTTACTGCAAAAATGCACCATTTGATTTCTTTGTTTTTCCTTTTCCTTAACCTTTTTGTTTTTGGACCAAGGACTAATCCCGTGACTTGGTTTTGCTTTTAATATCATAAGGACTTGATTTTTTTTTTCTTGCTTGTTGTAATTTCAGTTATTTTTTTTTCTATGGTTATGAAAATTAGGATTTTCTGACTCAAGAATGCAGCTTTTATTTTATTTTATTTTATTTTTATCACATATTTTTTTAGATAAATTATGCTTAGGAAGTTCCATCTATTTGAACTACATGAATTTATGCTTAAAGCATTTTTTGTTAGAATCACTTAAAACCAAAATGCATTTTCTGTATTTATTTATGTCTTATTTCCAGTGGCAGAATCTTATATTTGTTGGAATCCAATTATTTCTGCAAAATGGTATTGGCACCACAAGTAAAAACATATTAGGACCAAATCACGTTTGTGGGCAAAAAAGAGAACCCTTTTCAAGAGATTTTTCAGATTTTAGTATATTTAATTAGTACATTATCTTTAATCAATGCAGTTTGGAATTTTTTCACATGATTAAGTTTTAAAGTTTGTCATTCTAAATCTAATCCATTTAACTAACTTTTTTTTTCCCCTTCGTTTAGGGTCATAAAGAATGGCTCGCGGAGGTTCAATACCTTGGCGTTCTCAGCCACCCAAACCTCGTAAAACTTATTGGATATTGCTCGACAGACGGAGAAAGGGGGATCCAGCGGCTATTGGTATACGAATTCATGCCGAATCGAAGCCTAGAAGATCATCTATTCAATAGAGCTTTGCCCACTTTACCTTGGATCAAAAGGTTGCAGATTATCCTTGGTGCTGCTGAAGGGTTGGCTTACTTACACGAGGGACTTGAACTCCAGGTATATAATTAAAATACCTTTGTCTCAGTTGAGCAAAAACTAATAATTTGTTTGAAGAACAAATTCTTCTTTTCTATAGTTAACTTAAAAATTTTGTCATTTCATTTTTTGAAGGTAATATTTAGAGATTTCAAATCCTCAAATGTACTACTGGATGAGGAGTTCAGGCCAAAGCTCTCGGATTTTGGACTTGCTAGAGATGGGCCTACCGGTGACCGGACTCATGTATCCACTGCGGTAAGTTGGCGACGCGTGAAAATTGTAGTGGCATTTAGGGTATGCATAAGATTGTTAGTAGAAAACAGTCCGATTTTGCGCACCAAAAGCATGCGCAAAATTATTGCTAATCACACACCTCACCAAGGAATTTGGTTTGTTAGAAGCACTTAACTGCTCTACAAACTACAAGCCATTTTTTTCTGAGCATTAAACAAGCCATGATTTTAGCAACATTTCTCAACGTTATCTATCCTTCTTAGTAGATTTGTTAGCTTTTAGAGGGTCTAGCTTCTCTTGATTCCACCTATGTAGATAGAGATGCAATATGGGCCGGAGTAGCTTCAGTTTAGATCTCCGGTCTCATTTTCGTGTCCTATTAGTTGTCTCTCCAATTAAATTTTGACGCTTGAATGATTTACAAAATATTTTTAGTGTTTAGCCACTATTTATGTGATCAAATTATTAAATTTAAATGACATGAAAAAAAAAAAAAAAGAATAGATGGACAGCCAAAAGGTAGGAAACTAGGGACAACAGAAATTTAGACTAGACCATGCCAATCTGTCTATGGCGGCATGGGCCTATGCCCACTATTGCACTTCTATTTGTTGATTTTACTATTTTCATCAAACTTCTATCATCCAAAATACCAAATTTTGTTCATCACATTGTATTCATATATATCATCTGCTATGCTTTGGCTCATAAAAATTTGGTGCGTTTTCCTGATAGGTGGTTGGAACATACGGATATGCTGCACCAGAATATATTGAGACTGGCCATCTAACAGTGCATAGTGACATATGGAGCTTTGGTGTTGTCCTCTATGAGATCCTCACAGGAAGGCGGGCCTTGGAGAGAAGCCGCCCTACCGCGGAGCAGAAGCTTCTAGACTGGGTGAGACAGTTCCCAGCTGACAGCAGAAGGTTCAGCATGATCATTGATCCGCGCCTGCGAGGCGACTTCTCTCCTAGTGCGGCACGGAAGGTTGCCAAGTTGGCAGACAGTTGCTTGAACAAGAATGCGAAAGACAGGCCAACAATGAGCCAAATTGTGGAGAGCTTGAAGGAGGCAATACAAGAATCAGAAAGCAAATCCTCTCCCGGGAATGGAAAGTCTACACCTCCTCGATCGAAACTAGTAAAGGGAAAATCTAAGTAGAGTTATTATAAGTTAGATTTTCATTAAGATCCGGAAATTTGAAAGAAAAATCAATTTTTGTTAGTTGAGTGAGCCTTTGTAGAGTTGTGAAAAGCACTTTGTGAAGGTGTTGTTTATTGACACTTATAATTTTTTTTAAGCATAATGTATATGTATATATATTTTTTTTGTTTTCGTCTTATGAACAACAAATATTTAATTTGAACAACATTATTGACAACTTATTAGCTTTATTTTTCAAAAATAAACAATAGTGCAATGTGATTTTAAGTTTGTGAATCACATTTAGATTGAGAGTGCAAAAAAGACGTTTTATGTCCGAAATAAAAAGGAGCACAAGGTATTTTGATGATAGCATTTTAAATTACAGGTATCATTTTGATATTTGTTATTCGAATGCAAAATACTTTTATAGAAATAAAAGAAATAAAAGGCATTAATGTGATAATCATCTTTCTTTTTTCTTTCATTACACTCTATTTCTTTCATTACAGTCTAAGTTCCAAAAATTAGTGGAATTTTAACAATTTTTTGTATAGACATTTTTTGAACTTTTTGGATTTGATAATTTCTAAATTTTTTTTCCGGTAATCAATACCTGAATTGTTTAAATTTTAATAGATTTGAACAAGGACTTACAACGTTAAAAATAAAAGTTTAAGAGGTTAATTGTTTAGAAAAACATTCAAAGACAAAATTATCAAATTTAAAAAGTTTAGGGGGTCTCCATACAACATAGCCTTAACAAAATGGCTAACTGTATGATATCAGTAAAGTTCGGGAAAGCTTAATACGAAAAGGTAACAGTTCTGTGGTTAAAATGAGACAAATGCTAAATGCAGGGGTTTCATTTGTGAAAGAACTCTAAATCATAAGCCTTTTTCAAAGGTAAAACCCCCCAACTCTGGGGAGGATATATGAGCTTTGCGTTTGTGTTTTTCCCAAGAGAAAAATGGAGAAGAGCTTCACTCTGCTTCACACAGTTCTCACTGCTGGTGTCTTCTCTGCCGTTTCCTTCTGGTACTTTTTCCCTTCTCTCTGTCTCTCTACCTTTCTGTCACTTTCTCGGGAATCATGGTCCTTCGATAAATCCTAAGTTAAATTTTCGTATGATAACCTCAAAACTTCCCAGGTACGGATTCATGTTCGGAAGAGAATCTGCTCGCAAAGAGCTCGGCGATTTGATTGAAGATCTTCGCCGCGCGAATCCCAATTCCGATTCTCCACCACCTCATTCTTGAATCCAATGTAACAACTTCCTCTTTCTTATTGATTTGGAATTCCAACTGTTCACAATTTAGCTCTTTATATATTTACGTGTGTTTGTAGTAAAGTTTTTATTTTTGGTAAATTATCTATTTACTTTTGTAACGCCCGATGAAAACTGGTGGGAAATCGATTGAGTTGTAGTGTTGTAGATGAAATCAGGCTCTGAAATTTGTGTTTTGGGTTTTCCCAAATGAGAGGCCATGTTTTACAGATTAAAGCCTTAAACTTTAGAAACAAAAGCATTAAAGACAAGGAAACTGTAACACACGAAATCCTTTCCGTTGTTGCAGAATTTCACTATAATGAAAAAGAAGATTTCAAGAGAACCACGTACCTCTTATATTTCAATTCAAGACTGACTTTTTTTTTCCCCTCTAACATCTTTAAATTTTACAAATTAGTGCAACCGAAAATCGATTCGCGTCCTATAGCCTGCACACGCTGAACAATACCATGGACTTTCAATTCTTATTATCTTGGGTCTCATGTTTTAGCAATTTTAATGGATACTAGCTGTATGGCTTTACGTGATTATCACAAGTGAACAAGTTTAGTTAGCTGTCATGGCCTTAACCATTGATTAACAACTATATGATGTAGTTTCTACAAAAATCTTGCTGGATTTGTTGTAAAGATAAAAATTTTTCTTGCCCACCTAAAAGGCATGGTTTCGCATTGGTGGTGTATAACTGCTTCGTGCTTAATTCTCTTTTAGCTTCTAATTTATACTTCTAGAACATTGTATCATGTTGTCCCACTTTTGCAAACTGTTATTAATTGGTTATTTTGGTTCTGTTTCATGATTTTCGGTGTGTATTTGTGCTTGAGATATGATCGAAATGCACATGGTTGTTGAAGACTATTCATGTTTGACCTAAATCTTCTTGCTTGTCTTGCTCAGTATGGATTTTATCTTAGAATGTGGTGTATTCAGGTGGTTGGATGGATTGGACTTCAGAAATCAAGTGGCAATTAACCGACTTCCATATTTTAAAGCTTTGATCAAGTCAAGTGAAAGTGGTATTGAGACCTTTGTCAAAAGCAGTTCCTGGCCCATCTTTAGTGGTGCCTTCATGTCTTCTAACACTTTCCTTGACCATGGATGTGTTCCCCTGGATAATTACTTATTTAAGTTCTTTCCATGTTGACCTTTATTTGCGGATAAAGATCTTTCATCATGAGGTGTTTTTTCAGTATTGATTGTTCATATGATATGACTTAACTTGATCAAGAAATGTAACAAAGACAATATCTGCACCCCTGTCAAGCTAACAGATCATATGGCTCCGTCCCTGTCCTTTGGGGGACCAAAAATTTTGTGAATAACCTTAGTTGAGTTTACTTGCAGTGTTCATATCAATTTTCTGTCAGGCTTTATCGTTTGTTTAATAAATTTTCTTTTCAAAGGTTTTTGTACAAACCTTCTTCGAATTAGTTATGTTATGAATGAGGGGCGGCTATTACGCTTAAGATAGGCGGTTTCCTGTGTTTTTAATACACAATCAAGTTAAACAGTATCAAATCTTTCCTCCTGAATTGTCTATGGGATGCTCACATAGACCTGCCAGGGGATTTTTCAATTAGTATAATATGAGAAACATTTCATTTTCCATCCTGGTCGTTAGACAGTTGGAAAAAACACCCTGTATCCGACGTCTGTTTTTGAATTATTAATGCACAAAGTCACAAAAAGAACATCATCAGAGAGATATGATATGACTATATTTGATTGGATAATACGTAGTATATTGGCTAGCTTCACTTCTTTGAATCTTGAAAGATTCCCTGAAATAGTAATTGGTTCGAAAATCGAAATTCTGAATGAACTTATGTCGTCCATTCATGTAAAGGAGATATAGAATTATAGATACAATGCTCTAATTCCTTTCTTGAACTGTACCTAGCTTTTAGCATACATGCCAAATTGTGGTGTATGTTATGTATCAGTATTTGTCCCTCTATTTTCCTTGCATTTTCCCCCTCTGTGATATAATGCACTAGACACTGAACTATGCTCTTTTATACATGGACGTTTACATGTACAATTTCTACACAAGAGCAGCTTCCTTTGTTTTCTTCAGATTCTTCTCTCTGATAAATCCGACATAAAGGTCAGTCCCGGTAGAGTCATGCTCTGAAAGTCTTCTGTTCCGACCACCTTCTGACATGCTCTTCACAAACTCCACCAAGTTTCTCCAATTATCCCCTTCAAACAGCCTCTTGTTCATCCTTAGATATGTAAATGCACACAACCCGTTACCTGAATCTGACCGACTTGTTGCCAAAACTTGTCCATATGCACTTGCATCATACCTTTCCAATGCATTCTCTCCTGCTAGCTCAACTGTAGCTGATTTAGTTGTCATCTTTACTTGCTGCACTAACCCCTCCGGAGAGGAATGTTCAGGCTGTTCTCCGTTTTTCATTTCCATGCAGGTGAAGTTGAATACAATGTCGTGTTTGGCAAACATCTGTGCTATTGGAAGGTAACCATTCCGATATCTCGTGTTATAGTACCCTGCGGTTAGTTCAGCTGCATGAGATCTTGTTCTGTAATGCCAGTGGATCCCAGCGATTTTCCCAGAGAGTTTTGCTCCAGTTCCATGGAAAACTCCTTTTGCAGCTGCCAGAATTCTGTCACCATGTGCCAATAGCTTCGTGGAGTACCATTCAAGGAAGAACCGTCCATACTTCGTCTTCCAAGTTCCATCATTCTGGAAAAAACCAGTTTCTTGAGGGAATTGTTTGTATTGGCCAGCATCATGAGGTCCACTTTTTCCCCAGTCTCTCTTTCCGATCACTTCAGCTGATGCTTCCAAGGAAGCTCTCATATACTGCAGGACACAAACACCTTGTTTAAGAATGATACAAAAAACAGGATTATTTGGTTCCGGAATTGTGCACACTAGTGACTTTCCAACCAAGGAAAAATTCTTATTTGTAAACAATTACCTTGTCATAGCATTGGAATTCTCCAATCCCAGGAAACTTCCAAGTTCCGTTACTCTCGGGGTAAGATGGATATTTGAGCTCCCCACAGGGACCCATTCCTACTTGAATTTCCTGCAAAATAAGTTGAATTTTGAGCTTCTGAAGCTTGAAAATGGACGATGAATTGCCCTATGATTTTTGCTGGTGTATCCAAATTATAACAAAGACCTGACTTAAGGGCTTGTTTGGGTTTAAACGAGAACTTTTCGATGGAAAATCCAAACTTTTTACATTTTTGTGAAAGAGAACATGGTAACAAAAGAAGTTTGAATAAAAACCTTTTGCATTGGAACGCCAAACAAACCCTTTTATGCATAAAATTACTACAGGGGTTCACGACCAGATAAAACATCATAAGTTCCGGTATCCCACTGCTGGAGACAAGCATGAGAGATTCTCCAAACTAAGGTTAAGATTTGGTTATGTATATTATGTGGGTAACGGGCAAAATCAAGTTTCTCGTTTTTTGATGCCCTTTAAGCTTTTTTCCTTTTGTCTCCTAGCATATTTTAATGTGTCCTTGAAAAGTTTTCCAAAACTCGTATGCTATTTGAAGTCCTGTATCGGATTCATGATTCCCTACTAGGTAAGCAAAAAGTGCAAAAAGACACATTTTGGGTCCCCCAAATTTCCAATAAACACAGCTTTGGGGTAACATATTTCAACATCCATGTTTGGAAATTCCCTCTTCTTTCTACAATTTTCTCTTTTGAAAGAGGAAGACAACATCTGAACCCTACACACAAGACCCTTGAAAAAGATTTTTCGACTTTTTACCAATTTAAATTTCACTAGTTAAAACTGTCTTCATAACATAAATTGGTTTTTTCTGCTATAGATTTGGTGGATCCTTAGACCAAGTTCTCTCTCTCTCTCTCTCTCTCTCTCTCTCTCTAAAGATCTCATTATGAACTCTAACCTACTAATCAAGAAATATATGACAGTATCAAACAGGTGTTGACATGGATAAAAATGGCACTTACCACAATAACATCTCCCAAGTAATCTCCGAATCTCTCACGGAAGCTCCTCATGTAATCGGTGTAGACCTGAATGGGAGTTCTCCCTCTGAGAACAGGCAGTGAATCACAACCCAAGGAGATGTATTCCGGGTTCCTTCTTCCCGACCTGTCAGTGTACACAAGGTCCGGGTTCTTGCTGATCTCTTCGAGCACCCATGGAGGTAGAGCAATGCTGAAAATTTGGAATACAAATACATCTAAATAAAATATTTAACCACATTTGTTTCTCTAAATTAATATAAAAAAATAAATAAAACATAACCAGTGGACCCTTTTAACTCAATTTCATGTTTTAGAAAATTGACTACAAAGAAGTGATAATAATGAAAAATTTGCAAATCAAATTATCAAAATATCACTATTGATGCTAAACACTTCCTAGTCCAATCATTAGGACTAAATATGTCGTATTAGTCATCATCCGATTCTTGCATTTAAATCTAATTGATTACACATATAAGAAATTGAAATTGCAAAGTTTGAAAACTCTTTGAGATTACCTGCAAGAGTCTCCAACATTCCCTCCACACTGATGGAAGGACATGACAACTTGGAGCTTCAAGCCATGCTTTTCAACCATCTGAACAAGCTCAGCGTAGCCTTCCCAGTTGTACTTGAGAGGTCCATCTTTCTCCACCAAACCCCACCAAGCATCGACCATAACTCCCTCGACTCCGGCGCTTTTCAAGGCCATCAAACTAGCATTCATGGCTCTTGGCTTGTTCAAGTTGCCTCCAAGAGTCACTGTGTCAAGTGGCAGCATCACAAAAACCGGCACTCTCGAATCATTTTTTGGAGAGTGAGCACTAGGAAGTGCATGGAGTTCCTCTCTCTTCTCACTTCCTCTCACTCCTTCAGACGCGAAGTTCTTCTCACGGAAGATCTCCGCTTCTTGCATCGAACTCTTTGTTGCTCGGAGACGACATGAGGGCTTGATTTGCGCAAAGCAAACCGTGCCTGATAAGTCATTAGGAGTTTTCAGGCCCTTGATGTCCTTGAGATTGAGGAAAGAAGTAGAAGGGCGTAGCTTTAAAGTCATTTCTTTTCTTTGTTTTCCGAGGCTGGGGGGAAAATAAGAGAGGAGAAGTGGGAAATGGATGAAGGTTTAATGTGTTTATTTATAGAAAGAATCTCAACTTCAGGTTTTTGAAGGAGACAAGAATGGTGGGCTCTGGTTTAAAAGAGAAAAAGTGCAAAAGATAAAAATTAGTCAGCTCACTTTTTCATTGTCATTATCAACCACGCGGTCAGACCTTTACCGTTCTTTCTTTCTTATCATAATCTGCAAACTCATGTTTTTTCTTTCTAATTTTTAATTATTTATTCTTTGTCGACTGATAAAACTGAAGAATCTTAACATAGTTAGTGGGGTAAGAACCTAACATCTTAATCAATTTAGTAAACTTTTTCACGATTCAGACGTAACTCGAGCCTAGTCGGCACCTTTTGTAACACTTGAGATTGCAGATTGCCATAATTTAATCAGAAAATAATAAAAATCTTGAGCTGATGCATACCCTTATGATATTTTGAATGTGCATTTCATGTTAACTGCGCCTGTCCTAATCAAAGATTTTTAAGTTTTGTTTATTTTAATGTATGAAAGTTGAGTCTTTTAGTTTGGAGGTTTTTTTTTTTTTTTTGGATGAATCTAAATCTTTGCTTAAACAAAATATATTCAAAAAATCGGAATAATTTGTTCTAAACTATGAGTGAGTTCTACAACTTCTAACGGTGAAAATTTTTGAAGATTTTAACCAAAATAAGACATTACTTTGGAGCAGTTCAAGATGAAGAAATCAAATTTACAAAAATGTAAAAAGCAAACTAGTTGTCTACAATTCCTTTCTTCGTCTAGTTGAATGTACCGATCCGTCTAGGTGTGATAACTAATGGGTGGTTTCTTTTCTTTTTTTTTTTTTTTTCCACCATATACCAAACCCCACCAAAGCAAGCTTGATTCTCTTTGGCCTATGCTCTATCTTGCTCATTGTATTTATGTGGATAATAAAATCCCATAAATTTTGAAAATTTTCTTGGTTTCGGTTGTTTTAGGATAAGAAGACTGAACACTCTATTTGGGAAAATCATGTGGTTGTAACTAGAGTCTTTGCTTTCAATTTCTCGGATCTCACAATCTTTATGACTTGAACAACTAAACACTTGCATGCCATAGTGATTCACTCATTTTCTGCGTTAATAGCGCGTCTATTTGGCGATCTGAATGGTATTGATCTGGACAAATGCGATTATTTAGTCTGCTCTTGGATCAAAGGTCATAATTTTGACACATTGAGCAGCCTAAATATTCCTACGTATATCATGTGTCATTGTTTTGGAAGCATGCGATCTGTTTGCTTTAGAAGCCTCGGTTGAATGGAATTCCCTCACAACAAAGCCTTTTAGCTAATCTTTGTGTCAATTGCACAATTACAGCACAACTAATTTCTTATACTTGAAATTGTAACGCAAGTTTCATATGCTATATTATATGAATGACAAAGTCAAAATTCAAGATCTTATAGTTCCCTAAACTAGCATTTACTTTGGCAATTTTTTTGCGTTAATCTGCTTGCCCGCTACAGGTTTTCCCTTTGTTTAGTTGCTAGAAGTGTAAGAACTCATGACAAAGTGGAATCCCCGTTCTTTTTTTGTAAATCGCCTTCTCATTTGCCTTTGGAGCATATAAACTCCATATTAAACTGTAAACAAAGTATCATTTGGTCTCTACTACTCCAGAAAGTAATGCGGAGTTTATCTCTGTGGCTCTTTTAGCTTTGTGTTTTATATATGGTTATATTAAGAACAATCGCAAGTATCACATCTAAATGTTTTATTAGCTAAATATTTTATGAGCCAGCCTAAATCTACGTATGAATATACACCTGCCATACATACATGCAACGTACGGTGACTGATTGAAATACTTTTGTGCCGGTTTCCACTTTTCATCATCACGAAAACTCTGGTTTGGATTGTATGTCATTCCGAGAAGGCATAGCAGGTGTACTTCCCTCTGCACATGCATATCTTGATAAACTTTAGATAGGCTTCTTATATTTGGATCCCTTCCATTGGGTCATTCAATATTTGTTGTGTGTGGCTATATGCCAACATCTGCAATGTTGAGAAAGAAAGCATTTTTGTTGAGACTTTTATTCCCAGGCACTTTGGACTACCACTATCTCTGATTTTTTTGTAATTTATTTTTTAGTGTTTAAACTATAGTTGGTTCTTAATATGCATGAAAAAGTTTTGAAAATATGTAGTTATTCAGAGTGCCGAAAGTAAGTCAATCAAAGTAAAGATAATTCCGAGGCTCTGGCTGGTTGATGGTGATGCTTTGGGCTTTATTCATGAGAGAGTTGTTGAACTTAGCTGTGCCATGTAATCGTTAGCCCTACCCTTAAATTTTTTTATGGTGGTTATCTGACCTTATCTATTCAATCTCTCTTTAAAGAAACAACAAAAGAAACATGCACAAGAAAAGGGAAGGAAAAAAAAATAAAGTGAAGAAGGGACATGCATAGAAATGGCAAAGATTTGTGAATCCTGATAATTGCCTACAAGATCAAACGAAAATTGAATAGCGAAGGATTAGATTTCTCAACGTTAAGTTGTTAAAATTCCTTGTCTGAAATGATTGTTTTAGTTTTCTCTTCGTTAATAGGTACAAATCTCATTTGAGGTGATATTCATTCAACATTAACGCTCCTCTACCCGCTCCCTTATTTCCCATGATCCTCAGCTATCATTCCAGTGGAAGAGCTCTGCAACTTTTGTAAGGGAGTTAAGGACGCTTTAGGATGAAGCCAAGTGCTCTATTCACTGATGAGGTGGTCAATTAAAATAATCCCGAAAATATGTTCTAATTGATACCCATCATCATTTGTTAGGATTTTAAGACTACTGAGAGATTTCTTCCTTAGAAAAGACTAAAGAAATTCGCTAATATTGTCTATATTATAACAACATTTGTCATAATTACATTTGATGATACACGGTTGGATGATCATAAATTTTCTCTCAATCGAGGTTCATATTGTTGAGACAATCAATTGAGGAGAGTTACCTCGATCATCAATATCTCGTTGTGAAACTACGAATCAACATAGTACTCGATTTAACTTTTTTCAACTTCGATCCTTATTCAGGTGTAATCTCAACCTTGGCCATTGACATATCGTGGTTTCAATCCATTGTTCTGAAGGACAGGTGTCAAAACATCTATTTCCATTGTTCGATGGACATGCGTCACACCTTCGACTTATGTGGGGAAAATTCCACAACAAATAAGAAGTAAAGAAGAAAAAGAGGCTCAATTAACTTTACTACAAGTCTCTCTTATGGTGTGTTTGAACTTCAAAATATAATGAAATTATAGTAGAGGACCATTCGCTCTCAAAAACAAAGGTGGGATCACTAGCCTAATGATTAATCTAGTCTACTCTCACCTATGAAGATACAAATTTAAATTCAAATGTGAATGAGGTGGGATCAACTAGTACTTTCTTTGGTAGATAATTGGTCCCTATCTCTCTCTCTTGGGCAAGAGAATCTTAGTTTTATATTCTGATAGGAAATTTTGAAAATTATCTTTAGGAGACATTTGATAAACGCATGGTATTTTAATTGTATTTGAATGAAATTTATTTTTTGAATGTTGTATTTGATTAAAAAGTATTTGTTTTATATTTGAATGAAATACATGTTTGGATAAAAAGTATTTTAGGGTTGAAAAGTTGATGTGATTGGTAAAAATAGAGATAAATAGTGGAGTTGAAAATTTGATGTGATTGTTTTTAAAAAATTTTGAATAGTAATTGAATTCGTAGCACTGTTGAAAAATTTATATTTAGTGAAAATTGTATTGTATTTGTGTAAAATTATAATGTAATTTTTTTACCAAACAACACGTTAATGAATTCTAGCAATATTGGAAGGTGTTTTGGGGAAGTAGCATGTGGACAAATGCAAGGTGTGGGGGCGGTTTCTAGCTTCTTGGCCTCATTGGGTATCTACATATTTGCACTTGCAAGTTGCAACACCGAAAATGTGTTACTATCTTCTGGCTGTGAAATGCTGAGGTCCCCCCGACTAGTTTACAAGCATTTTCTTTCCTCTGTTTTGCTTGTGGCTCTCCATTGCTACTTGTTCTTTTCAAGCCTCACACACAAATCTACTCTACCACATTTTTCTTTTCTTCTCTTTTCTTCATTCTTTCTTTCTTTCCCTTTTTTTTTTTCTTATTATTTAAAGGGGATATTCCTCCTTCCTTTAGAAAATACGAAACATGCTGCATGCTGGGATTCAGCCAAAATATGTATATATATTACGGTGCTTGAGAAAAATTTATTCGAAAATTCATAGCAAAGTAACAATAGCCAATAATATTTGCAAACTATTTATAGAGTTGAGATATTAAATATATAAAGTTATTTCAAGTCTTCAAAAACCACTGAGTTTCAAATTCAAATATGTATTCTCCAAGAAAGAAAATCAAATGTGGGAAAATTGCCTTTAAAATGGGATTTGTAATAAATATTCTAAATTTTGTTAATTTACAAAAATGATCATTTTCTTAAAATAAGAAATCAATGATTAACTAATATCAATAATAATTTACCAAACTAATTAACTGTTGCATCAATCATTTTATATCGACCAACCATTTTCCTTTTAAAATCAAAATCGACCATGTTTTTTTAAATAGGTGACTGCCACCTATTCCTCAAAAATCTAACACAGCTCAAGAAGATACATCTGTACGTGTCGATCTCTCCTCTCGGAAATATCTAAAACATATTAGAGGAAAAACAATAAGAAATTATCTTCTTCAAAAATTAGATATTTTCGCAAAAAATTGGTAGTCGTTTGTTTGCTTTGGTAAAATCATTGCCCAGCAAGCAGTTTGGATGATTTTCTGGCACTAGATATTTTGGTGAAACATAAACCTTTTTACAACGGCTAATGACTTGTCGTTTTCACGTCCATTTCCCACTTTTACAGCTAGTTTTTAAAGAGAAAAATAGAACTGAAGATATGCAAACTTAAGAGAGAACCATCTGATATTTGAAAACTTTCCTAAAATTTTACCGTTTTAACTGACACAAGGAAAGGCCAATTCCCACGTTCAGATCCTATAAACGATGCCAGCGATAAGGAAGATTAATAAGAGTAAACGACAATGAATATTTTGCAATATAAGGGAATAAGCAGATAAGCCAGCAAGATTCCTAGTTGCAAATAAATCTGAAAAGAGCATACGTAAATACTGTTATATGCTGGGACAAGTTTCTGAGTTACATAGGATTGAATCAGGAGAAGTTTTAAGCACATTGTGACTTGATAAATAAATATCACACTCCCCAGAAGTATTATTTCAGGATTTCTACATTTACATTGCAATTCACCCCTACGTCGTCAACAGAGTTATCATAGGACAAATCTGTATTACCTGAGCTCAACATTCTGAGACAGGAAATACGGACCCGATATGGTCCCCAAGGCGATAGCATTTGATATTTACAGTGTATGGACCCAACTGAACATGGTTGTCTTCTCCACCAACATAGAAACACAGAGTGTACAATGCAACTTCAAATTCTGGGCTTACTCCAACCAAGGTGCTGGAAACGGATTTCAGAATACCATTCCACTCAAACTGGATAGTAAGCAGCTGAGTTTCAGAGTCTGGCTGCAGATTAGTGAAGAAAACAACATTACGAAATCTGCAAATAACCATTCTCAAGCTCGATGGGAAAAATAAGTAAGAAACAGGAAAACAAATTCCACTCCGGTTAGAAACATACACATGCATGCATACATGGACCAATATTGTCATACAAAATGCATAAGATGAAGGACAAGTCAAAGCCACTTACAGTTTGCCCATTTCGTCGAGGGAAAATATAACCTTGATAGTCAACTCTTCCTTTAGCTTCTTCGAGGTAAAACTGGGAAGAAAATTATCAAGAAGACATAAAATAAGTCATATGTAATTAAAGGGAAACCCGAAGAAAAGAAAAGAAATCACACATCTTTCTCTTGGGTAGTCATGTAATAAAGCTCTAAACTGCACGGCCAGACAACTTAAAAAGTTTCTAAAGAGCCAAAAATGAACTGATAGTGAAGCTTCTAATCGGATTTTAATGGATGATCAGTAATGACACAACAGGATTTGATCCCACTAATAATCTATTTCTGGGGCTCCATGTATGCTTGTCTATTAGTTTGGGTACGGGGGATGGGGAGCAAACTTTATGCTTCAGAAAACTGCATGCATAATTATTAGGAAGTAGGAAGATATACCTGAAGCCAATTATGGAAGCCAGAGATCTCTTGTTCGTTACGTTGCTTGACTTCTCCAACGAAAACATGTTCAAAAGCAGAGGAAGAACCGGACGTACCATCTCGGCCATAGAGGTCAAACCAAAGACTTTTCATAATTCTCTTAAAATCTTGAAAGTTATTGGAGACAATGCCTTTGGATGAGAGGTACTTGTGAAGATATTTAATTGGTGCAGTTCTACTGATTTCCTCAATAAAGGCAGCTTGCTCTTGCCTCTCTTCAGAAGTGACAACTTCTTTGCAACCTGCGTTTGGATTGTAATTATCTAGAAGAGAACAGAAACGAGCAAATGTTGGCTTCCTGAATATGTCTTCGTTCAGCCAACTAAATAAGTTTCCTCCCGCCATATCTTCCTTCTGGAAGACCTTCTTTCCTTCACCACAGTCGATCTCATAGTCCTTGCCAGGTACCAGACGATTTGTATCAAGTTCCCATAGTTTGTTGCATGCTTGTGAGAGGTCACCAAGCTCCTCTTCTGTTGGCTCTACTCTAGAACCAACATTAACCTCATCAGAGTATTCTTGCTCACTGGCAGGCTGTTTGTATCCACTCCACTTATCCTTCTGAAGCTGTAGATTTGTCATTTACAGTGCATGCTCAGTAACAATATAAGGTATATAATTTTGACTGCCCAGAATCTGCAATTCAATTTTTTGCTCCTTGAACAGGAAAGTCATAAGAAAAAGGCTGTGGGCACATAGAATAGATATTTTCATCATAAATGTGCTACTGGCTACTGCTGGTTCTACTTATTGAATGAAGGATAGGGTTTATGTGGCCAATTACCTTCCCCACCCCCCCACCCCCCCCCGCCCCCCTCTTTTTTATTTGTAACATGGTCAATTATCAACTTTCAACTCAACCAAGATATGCAACTAAGCTGTGTGATTCATTATCGAATACCAAGAAACATAGCTTCAAGAAAATATCCAACCAGAATTATTAAACGTAGAGATCATCCCATTACCAAATCATATGACTGGATACATGTACATGGGCCTTTCAATTTGTGACATAGTGGAAGAACAAACCTTGTGTGCTCGCCTTTGGGGCTTTTTGCCAACGGTCTCCCATTCATCATTGTCGTTTTCATTATCCTCCTATATGAATGGTTGAGAGAATAAAAGAATGATTACGAAGTTCAAAACGGACTCCCATAAATTAATGGGCATCATTCACTAGTGAAAAATAAACCTTTCTGCTCCAATGGCTTTGCTCATAACTATCTCCACCCTGCTGGTACTCCTCATGTTGAATCTGCAAAGTGAGAGCCAAAAAAAATAAATAAATAAATAAATAAATAAGAAAACAATGAGGCAACAGGGGGGGAAAAAACGTTGGAATTCGTCAAGCCAATCATGACATTCTATCTTTTTGACTATAAAACCATTGAGAAACGAATGACTGACAAAACAAAGTAATTCTCCTCACCCCGTCTATTCTGATCGCAAGACTACAACAAAATTATGATCATGACATTCTTTTTTGTCGTAAGAATTCTCGAACTAGTTGTGAAAAATTCTAGTAACTCTTTTGTCCTCATGGCTATTTCTGTTTTCTGTATCTCTCCAATCTAAAAGTTTTCTTTTTGATAGACGCTTCTATTCCTTTGTGAAATTCTGCAGATATACACTATAGCAAAGGGATCCTAAATTTAAGAAATTGTTTTAAATAATTAACTAAAAATAAAAAATCCAATAATTAATAAAAAAGACCAATCTAATTACTCAGAAAAAAAAAAATCAGCCAAGAACACAATACACAATTTCTAACCCTTCGATTTCGCCTTGACGCTCTAGAATCTACATTCTGCCACTCTTCGCGCCCGAGACGACTCTGCTCCTGCAAACCAAAAAACAACGGCTATTCGACTCGATTCGATTCCGATAAAGTCTCAACATTTTACTCAAAATTGATCAAAATCAAATCCAAACCAAACCAGACCTCGGCATTCCACTGGTTCCGGCCATGGCCGTGCGAGCGACGATCACTGCTCTGCTCATCATTGTCCTGCTCACCGGAGACCACCTGCGCAAAACGATCGCCAATCAGCACACACACAATCAAATCGGAGAAGAGAAGAAAGAGCAATAAAATCACAGATCAAAGCGGACCAACCTCCGCCCAACTGGATCTGGACCGCTCATCACGAGACTGTGGCCCCGGTTCATTGCGCTGATCGTCGCCCTGACCGAGCGCCAAGTCGATCAAGCCCTTAATCAGGCCCTCCATTTCTCTGTTTCTAGAGAGAGAGAGAGAGAGAGAGAGAGAGAGTGAGTGAGTGTAGATCTATTTTGGGTTTTGAGAATACGAAGATCGCAATTATTGAACCATGAGTAGGGATGGGGCAATGGCGGGTAAGTGGCAGTTTCGTAAATTAGAAAAAAATGAGTGCCGACAAGTTTGGACGAATTCTGTGTCGACACCTCTCCGTTGACGAATGAAATACCGTTGGCCAGTACGTATTTTGACTTTCTTTCGTTGGAATTTTTTTGTATTTTTTGTCTGAGGTGGCATGTTTATACCAATCTCCACATCACAATTTGTATTTTCGTTTTTTTTTTTTCAAAATTTTTAAATTTGATCTTTATTTAATTTTCATATTGAATATTTGTTGACAGTAGAGTAGAGGTGTTCATCAAAATCTATAAACCCACTTGATCCAATTCAATTCATAAGGATTAACAAATTGGCTTTTTTAATGTTATTATTGCAGATTGAAATTGTGGATGAAGAAGTTTTCAATCTGTGAAATTTGCGAATGCAAAACTTACATATAGAAATATATGATTTATGATTTTTTTAATAATGGATTGTAGTATTGTAATTTACTTCTAGAAAACTCGAATTTTATTGTATTCTAACAATTTGTATTTATTGAACATTTTGGTACTTGAGTATGTATATATATTTTCTTTTAAAGGAAGAAGTGTTAGAAAAAATGGTTTGTAAACTATATTGAGAAGTCATTTTGAAACTCAAATTTGAATGAGATTCATTTTGTAAAAGTGACGGATCTTGACGATTTTGTATTTTTTAAGGCAAAAAAATCAAAACCATATATTTATATGTTTAAAATAATAATCAGATGAATGAGAATTGATATTCAAAGTTTGTCGATAGAAAATTTAGTCTAATTAGACAATTGCTAATATGTGAAGTCCTATATTGGTTAGGTGTATGAAAATATGAAATTTATAAGTGATTATATTGTTGGTCTTTAAGTAAGATATTATATCCAAGAGGCTTTCTCATGTATAGAGGGTGTAAATCACAGAACTGATGGGTTAGGAGTCTAATGTATGTGCTCGTATGAGATGGGCGACGCGAATGTTGGTCTGTTGGGCTTACCCTTGCACAAGCTATGTTCTGCAAATATTTTATTTGCATTTTCCAACATATAAATTGAAAATTTTTTTCCCTTTCAAAATATCAACAATTTATTTAGTTGATATTCTAGAGTTTTAGTGATGTTAATGAGTATTGATATGCATGTGATTAATGGGTAAATGAATGATTGTAACCTAGGGCTTTAATCTTATTAAACCAAATTTTAATTTTCATTAGTTTTGCTTTGTAATACTTCTCGTTAGTGGCCTATATAAGGTGGTTTTCGCCTCATGTTTGCTTCCAATTAGGGTACACGTTGAATCAAGTTGTTGTTTTTATTTTTCATCTTTTTCTAATACTTCATTTGATCATATTGAACTTGTTTATTGTTTATGTTCTATATTTTTTTAACAAGAATGAAATAACTAATAGTTTTTAGAAAATAATTGAAATAAATAACATGTTTTAAAAATATTTATATTAAACATCCTATTTATCAGATAATTGGATATTTTATTAAGTACATGATATATTTACATAATGTAAATAGATTATTTACTTAATATGTAAATACATCATTTATCTATTAAATCTAAAGTAAATATATTATTTACCTGTTATTTATTATAAATAATTTAAAAACATGCTATTTATTAATTATTTTTTGAAAACTATTATATACTTTATTCTCCTATTTTGAAATATTATGAATATGGATTGAATCTGTAAAATCCAACATTTATAGGTAGGATCGGAGGTAGGGTTATTTACATATATACATATATATATATCTAAATTGGAGGTGTTAGAGTTGAAATATATTTGTTTTTTCTTTTATTCATATTAATGTCTAAAATAGTATTTATAATTATAATATTACCTTTCATAAAGAATTGATGATTAATAAATAAAAAATTATATTATTTTGTTGTTTTTGGTAATAAGATTTTATATAAAAGGTAATTTTGATTTTCTTTACTTGTTTTATTATAAAGAAGGTATGGTATGGTTTCATAAAGAATTAGTTTTTCTCATAAAGATGTCATTAGTTTCATTCGTAATAATTCGTATAAATAATATGATATTTTTGTAAAGAATTCGAAACACTTTATTGTGGTAATCTTTATTTTTGGGTTTAGACATATAGATCCAATATTTTTTTATATATTTTTTAGTGGTTGGTATAAATAATAAGGTTTTTTAATAAAACATTCAATGATTTTTTATAGAAAGTATGAGTTGATTAGTAAGCGAATTTTGTTGATATGTGATTTTTAGTGACAACGTATACAATGTTTATTTTAAGAATTCATTTTTTTTATAAAAAAACTTAAAAACTTTGTGTTAGCATAATTTTATTTTGTTTTAATTTTTTTTATTAATCGTTATTATGAATAACTATTGTGATGTATTTATTTTTTGATCACAGGCATTATCTTTATATTAAATATTTTATATTTATCATGACTTTTTGATGTTATTAAGATTAAGACCAAAAAAGTTTTTGAGTTTATATTTTATGTTTAAGAATTAAAATCAAACTGACTTGAACGAAAATATTCATCATTATACTAAAATAAAAAATAAAAGAAAAATAATATTAATTATGATAAAAAATAAATTGATATTACATGTATTTATTTATTTAAAAATAGATATTTATATAATAATATTAAAAAACGGATATATTTTAAAACAACCTTTTTATATATATATATATTTTTTGGGGTTGCAACAGATTGTGACGGACTAAATTGGGGTTAATGGCCAAAATCGAAACCGGGCTACTAAGCCCAATAACGCATTCCCCAAAACTTGACTAGTCTGTTGCCATTATTCAAGCCATTTTCACGCCCTTTATTTTTTTATTTTTTTTATTTTTGTTCTGAATTTTACTTCAAGCTTTGCAATTACTCGGTTTAGATGCCCAACATTTTCGAAGGCTTTATTCAGAATCCTCAGTCATTTATCTCTTACAAATTATATCTTCAAAAAATTAGGGGTAATTTACTTCGTCTTCTTCATCGTCGCCGGTGATTTTGTCAGACAAAAATAATAATACTAACAATAACAAATAAAAATGATGAAGCTTTTCAACAGGGCCAATCAGAGTCGGTTTACTGTTCCTCCTCTTCTCCTATTCAACCAAAAGGTTCCCCCTTTTTTTTTTAGGTAAAAATTCCAGTTTCGCATCAGACACCCTTGTCTAAAGATAATTTATTTTTGTTATTTTTGTTTTTCTTGCAGCGAGAAATCCATATCAGGAACAAGAAGGCGATGGAATTCGTAGCCAAAGGATGGAGTGCGCTGAAGGAAGTTGACAGAGTCATTGACTACGCTGAGCTCCATGATAAACGCCTCATTCCTCTTCTCCGAGTATGATTAATTGTTATAGCATTTGTTTTTTAAATCCAAATGTTTTGTCTGTGTGTGGATCATAGAATGTACTTGAATGTTCATTTTAACTGGATTCAAATATAGAATTTGAAGTTTGGATATATATATATATATTTATATATTTTTATTAAAGTTTACATTTAAATAGTGTAAATGTTGATAAATGAGTGTGGTTTGGACTTCTAAAGAGTGAAAATTTGGATTCAGATTCGGATTTGAATTGAATTAAATAATGAAAAAATTCAAATAATTTCACTCCAGTAACAAACGGATATTACATTAGCGTCTAATAGTAGTTATTGGAATGGTTAGTCCAAATATGACACTGATTAATCATTTATGTAATGATTATTATTATTTTTTGTGTTTGTGTTAGGATAGACCGTCCTACACCGTAGTATGTAGAAATGAAATGTGTGACACTATATTTATTTTATGTAAAAGTAATGGCGTTGGGAATGTTATACTGTTATGGGATAAATAAGTTTCTTCGACATCGTTGTTTTATATTGAATAAATGTCATAACAGCTTTTTACTTCTGTATGTTAGGGGCGTAACTTTTGTCTAAGGTTTTTATATGGTCCAATGAAATGATGGTTATTTTGATAGAATTAATCAGGGAATGAAGCATGTAAGCTGTCACTGTTTTCTTGGAATCATTACAGAACTTGATTCGGTTTAAGTTGCAAAATCTTCCTCATTTCTTTCACGTGTGTAAATTTACATTATATATAAAAAGAAGAGCAACTGGCTTTCAATGTGTGTGAATTTTTATTTATTTATTTATTTATTTTTGTTGTGTTGATGATTAATCTGGTATTGGTTAAAAGAACTGATTTCAACGTATTATAATAGTTTAATGATATGATTTCGTTTTTCTTCAACTATGTATCAGGCGGCAAAGGAGAATTTTGAGTTGGCTCTAGAGGCAGACAACTCGAATACACATGCTAGATATTGGTTGTCAAGATTGCATTTGAAGTATCATGTCCCTGGGGCTTGTAAAGCAGTGTAAGTAGTACTTATAAGTGTCTTTTTATTTTTATTTTTATTTTTAGTTTGTGTAATTCTGTTTCTTCTATGACGCTGGTAATGGTCTGCACTCAAGATGCCTTACTAATGTGCTGTGCATGGTATACCTGGGTCATCTTGTCCAAAAAAAACATAAAAAAATAAAAATAAAAGAAAAACGTGATTATGGGAATTCTCTATGGTTATTTTAAAAGGAAAAAGAAGGATGAGTGGTTGAACTAGTTTTGTTTTCAAGGGAAAAGCCGTTGAAGACAGATACCAGTTTAGAGGTTAATTCATTGTTCTAAGCCAATAAAACTCAAGGGAAAAAGAAAAGGTTAAAGTATTTACTGGATCATGGCTTCTCTTTTGCTATGTTTAGAATGATCAAGAAAACAAAATTTTCAGTTTTGTTTTTAGCTTATTGCAAGCCACAGTTGGTTATTTAGATGATCTCAAAACAGGTGTATTTCCGATCCGTGGTTGAGTACAAGCTTATCGTTTTTGCTCCATATTAGCATTGGTTGCAGATGCGCATTCTTTGTTTGACCCTTTCCATCTATATGCTTCTAATTGATTGTCTTCTTCATTGTTCTAGGGGAGCGGCATTGCTGGTAGAAGCTGCAAATATGGACAATAAAGAGGCACAATATGAACTAGGTTGCCGAATGAGAGTTGAGGTGAGGTTCCTCCTTCATGTCATGTTTTCTGGTGCATGTGAAGTAGTTGTATTATTTTCTGGCCCGTTAAGAAGTTGAAAACTGTTTTTATGCCCTAGCAACAATAGCTAGAACATAGTCCACTTTTTTGAGCATCGCCTTAGACAGTCAGACCATGCACTTTGTCATAAGCATTAGTCATTCAACAAAATTTTTGTGAAATCAATATTCGATTTTCTTGGTCTAATCAAGAAAGTTTCTCATACTTCTATTTTTGAGACATTATGGTTAATGTTTTCTGATTTCCACTTATGATTCTCCTTTTTTTTTTTTTTTTTTTTTGGTCCATTTAAAAGTTATGTCTTAAAGACTGCTTGTAATGCTTGTTCACTTGGTTTTTGGAATAGAATCCATATGTCCAATCTGATCAACAAGCTTTCTATTATCTGGAGAAGGCTGCTGACCAGGTTTGTTTCTCGAATGGCTATACGGATTTTGTGATTTTTCCTTTGTACTTGTTATTTATTTATTTATTTATTTTTTCAAAGTAATGTAGTGTTGAAAACTTGCTAAAAACTTACTGGAGCTTGCTATGTTTAGTTTCATCCAGGTGCTCTTTACCTTCTGGGTGCCGTATACTTGACAGGAGATTGCGTGAGGAGAGATATAAATTCAGCACTATGGTGTTTTCACAAGGCATCTGAAAAGGTAGATCGCTTCAATTTCATTTACGAAGGGCAATAGATTGGATATATATATATATCTGTGTGTGTGTGTGTGTGTGTGTGTGTGAATGGTGACTTTGTAGATTAGGAGCGATTGTATCATTTCCCACCCCAAAAAAAAAATCAAAGGAGAGCTTATTGATACTAAAATGTAGTAGCTGTTTTAGGGACGTCTTCTTTGAAACTGGTCTTTGAAATGACGTGGACGGGGTGTGCTAAGTTAATTTCAATATTTTTAGGCTAAAATTCTGAAGTACGTTTGATGAGCATATGATTGGGGACAAAATGAAATGAGAGTTTCTGCAGTATCGCTGACCTATCTTTGTTACTGCCAGCTATACGTTGCCCAGAGGTAACTTGTAAGGACATATTGCCTTGGATAATTTGCAAACTACAAATTGAAAAAAGGAATTAAGGATTCGTTTAATTCATAGGTCGACTCCATAATGAAATGAAATTTTTAAGTTCAACTTAATTGGTTTAGTTATAATTTCTGTTGACTCTTCAATTAAAAAAAAAAACACACTAAACTAAACTCAAAATTTTAGGTTCAGTCTCATGAATCAAACGAAGCGTAAGCTTTGACATTTGCTTTGCCCTTTTTTTTTTTTTTAATGCCCTTTAACCCGAGTGAGAATGAAAACTAGAAATATCATTTACTGTCACTTGGAACGTATGCAGGGACATGCTGGCGCAGCTATAGCATGTGGATCTCTTCTTCTTAAAGGCTAGTTCTTTGTGCTTACTTTATATATATATATATATTATTTTCGCGATACTAAGTTTTCAAGAATATTAGCTATGGATGTAACGTCTTACTTGTCGGCGTCAAAGTTTTTGTATAATTTCATGCTGTTTATATCTGAACAGAAACTAATTAGTAATTCTCAGGTGCGGAACTCCCGGAGTCTCCAACAACATTAGGTTCAAAGAGAATACCTTTATCCAAAAGAGCAATAATGAAGGACGAAGAAAGCCGTCCGATGAACCGACTAGAGATGGCAAAAGAACAGTTTGAGACTGCAGCCAAAGCTGGATGTGATCTGGGACTAAAATGGTTGGAAAGACTCAAAGAAGAAGAGAAGCAGTTACCGACTAGCTAAGGCATACAGAATAAAAAATATATATAATTAAAATAAATAACCAACCAACTTCGACCAACATATGACTTTTTTATACTTGGAATTGGTCAATTTAGAGTTTTAGACATAGCGAAAAGCTGGTAGAGCTCAAGTTGCTACATTCTGTGTATTTTTTGAAGAGTGTATTACATTATCACCCTGTGTATTTTTCCAAAATTATAGAGATACCCTATTAACCAAAACAAATAATATCAACTTTTCATGTCTTTTTAAAAAATTTACAGAGACATTTTTTTTATTAGTTGACTGTTAGTCTGTGTTGTGCAGAAGCGTGCCAAGCGGTGATGTGAGATGATAATTACAGAAGGAGAGAAACAAAACTACAAAAAAAAAAAAAAAAAAAAATTAACGTGATTTTTACTTTCACATGAAGGAGATAACAAATTCCACTAATACGGTGAACAAATGTGGATTATGAACCACTTCAACCTTATTTCACAAATACTCTCTCTCTCTCTCTCTCTCTAAGAAGAAGACAACTTTTTCAAACTGTATTCAAGCACTTCATTAAAACAATGCTTCAATACTTCAAATCTCACAAGTGCTCAGAGAGCTTACAAATGAGAACTTCTTCGTTGAATGCTTCTGTTCTCTCCGATACATCAAACTATATAAATGCATGGCTATTTATTGCCAAAGGAAGCCAACTATGTGGACTTAGGTTGTGATCAAAATTCATTTCCGACAGCTCATCTAATGTGTGTGGCTTACATGTAAGAGCTCATCTAATGTGTGTGGCTTACATGTAAGTACTCTAAAGTTATGTTGTTAAGCTATTTCACGTGAATGATCCTCAACAAAAAAATGCCCCACACTTGCAATTATAATGATCATTATCTGTCAACAAACATACACTTACCAGTTAACTACCTTATATGGTAATAGTTGATGCCATATTGCCAACAATCTCCACCTTGACTTCAATTTTCATCATCTAAGAAAATAGAGTGAGAAAGTATGTTTCCAAATGCACCTAATGGTGCCATATACCTAACGGTGTTCAAATTCGTAAGATGGTTGTCAAGTCCAAATAGAGTTTGAACTCGGTTACTATAATCACCTTGGTCAACAAATATGCGGGATTATTAGCAGTCTTAATCTTATGAAGTAGAATCTTACCATCGTCAAGAAATTCTTATAAAAGATGGAAACAAATGTTTATATGCTTCGTCTATACATGGTATACTTGGTTTTTGGCTAAGTGGATAGCACTCTGACTATCATAATACACCAAGATGTGCTTCTGCTAAACTCCTAATTCACCAAGTAAACTTGCAACCAAATTTAACAGCCTTTGCAATATTCATATACTCTGCCTTTGTTGTAGAAAAAGCAACTGTTGATTGTAAGGTAGACTTCCAATTTACTGAAGAGAAAACATATAGCTAGCAATTGATTGATGTTTATCCAAATCACCGATATGGTCAGAATCAACATATCCAACCATGCAATGACTAAGTGAATTATCCCACTCAAAAAAACAAACCAAAATCCAAAGTTTTTAGAATATACCTTAAAATTTATTTCACAGCTTGCCAATGTCCTTTGCCAGGATTTTGCATATACTTGTTTACTATTCCAATAGCATGTGAAATGTTGGGTCTCATACACACCATTGCATACATTAAGCTATCAACTGCATTTGTATACAGAACCTTTGACATGTACTCTTGTTCTACATCTGTGCTAGGAGACATAACAGAACTAAACTTGAAATGAGTGCAAGCGAGAGACAAAGCTTGCCTTTTTGTTTATCTCGGTTAGTCTCTATGCTAAGGATTTTCTTGGCTTCTCCAAGATCTTTCATCCCAAACTCTTGATTTATTCGAGCTTTTAACTTGTCAATCTCTGCTTGGCTCTTAGATGTAATCAACATGTCATCTAAGTATAAGAGAAAGTAAACAAAGGATCCATCTTTTAGCTTAAGAAAATATATACAATGATCATACTTGCTTCTTATGTTTCCTTTCCCAATCATAAATTTGTCAAATCGTTTATACCACTGCCTTGGAGACTGCTTTAGTTTGTATAATGATTTATTCAGCTTGCACAACCAATCTTTTTTACCAACAACTTTAAATCCTTCTGATTGTGTCATGTAGATTTTCTCTTCCAAATGATCATGCAAGAGTGCAGTTTTCACATTAAGTTGAACTAGTTCCAAATTTAGTTGTACTACCAAGGATAACAAAATTCTAATGGAGGATTATTTCACAATTGGAGAAAATACCTCCTTATAGTCAATTCCTTCCTTCTTTGCATAGCCTTTTTCTATCAATCTTGTCTTGTAGTGTATATCATTCTTGTTAGAGAATCCCTCTTTTTTTGTAAATACCCATTTGCATTCAATTGCCTTCTTATCCTTTTGTAATTTTGCCAACTTCCAAGTCTTGTTCTTATAAAGAGAATGCATCTCTTTTTTTATAGCCTTCTTCCATGTCTCACTTTCTAAGCTTCTGACTACTTCTTGATAAGTGAGAGGAATATCGTCATCTAATACTGGAAGTGCAAAGGCTACCATGTTAGCAAAACAAGCAGGTTTTTGGATTTCTTGTCTTGGCCTTCTAACTCCAATTGTCTTTGGTTGCTGTTGAGGTTCTTGGGTTGAAACCTCCTTTTCTTCTCTAAATTCTCTTATGATCTCTTTTGTCATAAAAGATTCTTTCTTTATTGGAACAAATTTTGTTGCATCAAACTCCATCTGTTATGGAATTCACTCCACCCATTGCATAGTGTCGACAGTCTCCCTTTTCGACAAGGCAGATTCATCAAAGATGACATCCCTGCTAAAAATTGTCATCCTTGTTACGAAACACTAGAGATAATATCCCTTCACACTCGAGATAACCCCCATGAAAAAGGCTTTCTTAGCTTTGGGATCTAGCTTTGATTCTTTTACATGATAATAGGCAGTGGAACTAAATACATGTAAAGAATCATAATCATTAGTAGGTTTTCCATACCAAGCTTCCATGGGTGTCTTGCCTCCTATTACAGTAGATGGCAACCGGTTGATGAGATGACTTGCATACATCACAGCCTTAGTCCAAAATGCTTTGCCTAATCCAATATTAGACAACATACAACGAACTTACTCCAACAAAGTTCTATTCATGAGTTCGGCCACCCCATTCTATTACGGATTTCTTCTTACTATGAAGTGTCGGATGTTGCCGTCATCTTGGCAGACTTTCACAAGAAGATCGTTGGTTTATTCAATACTCTTAGTTCAAAGTTGTTTGTTCTTTATTCCAGTTTGATTTTCAACCATATTTTTCCACTTAAGGAAAAGATCTAATATTTTGTCCTTAATCTTCATGACATATGCGCCAACCCTTCTTGAAAAGTCATTAACAAAAGTGACAAGATAGTGCATATCTCTAAGGGAAGTCGTCGTTATGAGTCCCCACATGTCAGAATGAACATAATCCAAATACCTTTAGTATTATGCGTCACTGTGCCAAACTTCACTTTTGACTGCTTTCCAATAATACAATACTCACAAAATTCCAATTTACCTATCTTAGGTCCTTTCAGCAAGCTTTGCTTCACCAAATTCTGCAACGCTTTCTCATTGGGATCTCATAGATGCATATGCCATAATCTAGTGATCTCTGAATCTTTGTCTTCCTAAGTAACAGTAGCTATCGTTCCAATAACCGTACTACCTTGGAAATAGTATAGGTTATTCTTCCTAATGCCTTTCATTATCACCAGTGAGCCAACAACAACTTTAAGAATTCCATCTCGCATGGTCACAGTTGAGCCTTTAGATTCCAAGACTTCCAAAAAGATAAGATTCTTCTTCAAGTGTGGGACATACCAGACATCAGTTAGAACCTTCATTGATCTATCATGACACTTTAAGCAAATTGAATCTATCCCAGTTGATTGCAGGGCATCATTGTTGCCCATATAAACAACACCTCCATTTACTCATTGTTGGAACACATGTGATAAGTACAACCCAAATCCATAATCCATTTGCCAGAGTGAGATTTTGACAACGTGCTAACCAATATAAATTCTAACTCATCATCTTCATACTTGGCTATATAGGCGTTTGAGGTTGCATCTGAAATGGCTTTTCCCTAGTCTTTCTTCTTCGGCTTTAGACAATCTCTCTTCCAATGCATTTTTTCTTGACAAAAGGCACACTCATCTTTAGTAGGTCTTCCCTTCAAATAAGATCTGCCCCTCCTCCTGGGTTTATAACTTTGAGCATGACCTCTAGCAGTATAGGCTTCTCCTGCTAAGGTACTTCCATGTTCCTTCTGATCCTTTTTTTGGATCTCATTATTGTACAAAGCAGCACATACTTTATCAAAGGTAATCTTATCTTTTCCATGAAGTATTGTGGTGTTAAGGTGATCATATTCATTTAGAAGAGAAGTCACGAGCAAAATAGCTTTATCCTTACCTTTGATAGATTCTTCAAAATTTAACAACTCGGCTACCAATTTGTTAAAATACAAAATATGATTATACATAGTTGTACCTGTTTGAAACTAGAAGCGGAACAACTTCTTCTTCAGGTACAGTGGATTCTAGCAACTTTTCGTTAAGAATTGCTTTTCCAGCTCCTTCCAAAGTCTACTTGCGGAGGTTTCTTTCATATACGGAAACTTCAACTCCCTAGTGAGACATGAACTGATTGCTACACAAGCATTTTGATTAATCCGATCCCATTATCTGACATCCATGTATGGTGGCTTACTTTCTTCAAGAGCAATATCTAGTTCTTGTTGATAAAGAGCATCCATCCCCTCGCATTGCCACACATTGAAGTTGTTGGATCCATCAAATTTTTCCACATCAATTTTAGCATTTGTTAACATTGTCCAAGTCGTCGACGTCGAAGTTCTCGAAGCCGATGGTGTGGTTGAAGCTACCGGTGGAACTATGATTGTCATCGATGTTGCCGAAGAGTCTTGGGCCATTATACCAACTAGCTACAATATTTACTTGGAAACAAACCGTGCTGAGCCAATATCAGAACCCCTGTCTGCTACCAATTGTTGTGCAAAAGCGTGTTGAGCAGTGATATGAGATGATAATTAGAGAAGGAGAAAAGAAAACTACACAAAAAAAAAAAAATACAAATTTAACGTGGTTCGGTAAACTGCCTACGTCTACGGGAGAGAGATAACAAATTCTACTAATATAGTGAATAAATGTGAATTACAAACAACTCTAACCTTACTTCACAAATACTTTCTCTCTTAAAGAAGACAACTTTCTCAAACTGTATTTAAGTAACTCATTAAAACAATGCTTGAATATTTTAAATGTTACAAATGTTCAAAGAGGTTACAAATGAGAACTTCTTTAAACGCTTATGTTATCTTCAATGCATCAAACCATTCAAAGGCATGGCCATTTACAATCATAGGAAGCCAACTACGTAGATTAAAATTGTGACCAAAATTCATTTCCAACAACTCTTCTAATATGTGTGGCTTACATGTAAGTACTTTGAAATTATGTTGTTGAGTTATTCTACTTAAATGATTCTCAACAAAACAATGCCTCATATTTACAATCATAATGATCATTATCTGTCAACAAATATACACTTGTCAACTAATCACCTCATATGATGATAATTGATGTCACATTGCCAACTGTTAATTTGACTATTAAATATATATAAAATATCAAAAATACCCTTCTTAACACTAAAAAATGAATTTAATTGTTTTTTTTAAATAATTTTTTTATACATTTATATGTTTTTATATATATTTTTTACACATTTAGAATTGATTTTTACACATTTTAAATGACTATCTGATGTTGTTATTTTTTTTTTTTAGGGAATGATATTGTATTTTTTAATCTCTTTTAAGTAAATTATATTATTTTTAAATGAAATTTTGCTACAACCATATCTTGCATTGTCATAATTATTATTATTATTATTATTATTTTTGCAAAGCCCCCTTTTTATCTTATGTTTAAATAATTTAAATAATTACTAATTTTCCTATTTATAACTAATATCATTAAAACTCAATTTATTAAAAAAAAACTCATCCTTCGTTTATTTGCAACATTACATTTGTATTGTATTCAAATATAATATAATTTCCATCCAAATACAAAATTATTCCAATCAAATATCAATTACATCACATTTTAAATCTAATACAATCACTATTTATTATTTCTTTTTTTTTTGTTACTTTTACTAATCACATTAAATATTCTCTTTATCTCTCTTTTTTCCCTCTATTTTTACTTATCATATCACAGATTTATTATTTAAATGTAATTTAAATATTTTTCACTCAAATATATATTATATTTAAATACAATATAAGTACTTTTTCATCAAATATAAATTATATTTAATACATTATATTTAAATACAATACAAACAAAATATGTTTCCATTTATATGTTTACCAAATGGTGTCTCAATAATTTAAACTTTATCATTCCTAAAAAAAAAAAATTCTGCACTTTTGATTTAAAAAAATATATATTTTACACTTTTATTAGGGGATTTCTATTGCTTTATTCCTAAAACATTTTTAAAAGAATCCAAAATCCAAAACGGCGTTGGGAAATGACGGTGGAGGCTGGGCAATGCGGTAAAGGGTCAACGGGACTTGATCGCGCTCTGGATGGGAGATGGAGGCTGGTTCTCGTGGGGTAAAGGATGTGGAGGTGCTTCGTGCCATGAAGGGCCGACAAAGACTAGTCACGGGTAACGGACGGGGTGACAACAGGTTCCCGGAGCAAACTCCGGTGCGAGGAATGGCGGCGCGGGGTCTAGATCGACCAAGAAGAGGATGGCAAGCCTCACGTCGGAAGGGGACGGCAAGATTAATGGAAGCGAAGGCGAATCGGTCTCCGGCGCAGGCGAGGGCTCCAGTGCGACTTTGTCTTCGACTCAAGCGAGGGCTCCAGCGCAGGTGACATCTGGCACCACCGGGAAGAAATCGATGCAGGGCGGGGCGGGGGGGGGGGGGGGGGGGGTGGGGGGTTTGTGAGTGGGAAGGGGTTCGTTGATCTGCTTGGGTGACGACGACGGCAAGCTTCACGGTGCGACTGGCAGTGACAATGGCGACTGCTTCACGGGGCGACGGCTAAAGAAGTACCCGGCGCAGGCGAACTCAGTCGAACTTCGGCATGCACAGAGGAGGGCGAGACGCCGGAGGAGGGGCTGGGTCATGGGAGGACGGGTGAAATGCATCCGTATTTTCTAAATTAAACTTAGTTATAAAAACATCTGTAAATAAAAAACTTGAGTAAAATATAAATAAATAAATAATAAACAGCCGTTTTAATTCTAATAAGATCAAAAAATTGAGATTCATTAGGATGTTTTAATCTTTTTACATCAAAATTTAATAGCATTAAAGAGAGGAGTCATGATATTATTAATTTTGATCAAGGAATGTTTTTGTAATTTCAATAAAATACATGGATGTCAATGTAATTCACTTTTTTTAAATAATAAATGATTTAGTTTTGGCTGTAAGGATTCTCTAGTAAAGGTTCTTATCTTAAGATTAGAAAACGAAAGAATGTTAAATATGGCATTTTGGCATAGTATCATCATTAAAAATGACGTTAAACTTACATAACAAATGTTAAATTTGGTATTTTGACATAGTATCCTCATTAAAAATAACATTAAAATTAAACAACCTTACACATTAGTAGGGTTATCCTCAAATCGTGAACTTTGTCATAAATTGTAACGTTGTTACTAATGTTACTGAAACTCTTTTTTTAATAAAGTTTTAATGCTCATCTTGTGATTCGCATCTGCTTGAAATCATTAAAAAATTGACCTACTTCGATAAAAGATAATAATAATAATTGGCATTTCAATAAGAACTAAAATTGCAGAACATAACTAGATCAAAAGGTGTTCTGTTTCCCTTTAAAAAAAAAAAGTGTACTGTTTCATTTTATATTATTAAAAAAAAAAAGTTAAAACAGCCTACTCTTTAGGGCCATATTTAAAATTAACTCATATTTGAAAACAAAATCAAATAATTTACCTAGTATGTCATTTTGATACTCTTTAAATTTTAGAATTAATACTGACCTTTGCATTGAAAATAATCTGTTTTTTTTTTTTTTTTTGTAAATTGCGTATTTAAGAAACAAAATAATGATGAGCAATTTCACATCAAGTTAATTGTATAGAGTAGGACGTTTGAATAACACATTACGTTCGTACTGTATTTTAATATAATACATTAAATGTAATATATATTTAGATAAAAAATATTAAATAAAAAATATTTTAATTATATTTAAATATTAAATATACGATATAATTGATAAAAATAAAAAAAAGATAAAAATATAATATAATTGATAAAAATAATAATAAAAAAATAATAAATAATAAATATATTTAATTTAAATTATGATATGATTGATATTTAAATATAATACTTTTATATTTTAATAAAAATTATATTATATTTAAATGCAATACAAATATAATATATTATTCAAATCAAATCTTAATTTGCTCCAAAACATATATTATTTTTTTGTATGAATTGTATTTTTTGTTTTACTTTTAAGAAATTACCTCCCAAGTTATCGAGTTATAAAATTTATCCCGGGTCAGAGCTGAACGTTGAACTACCATGAGTTAACTCAGAACTTCTTTTTTTTTTTTTTTTGGCTAAACTTTTATCTCCGGCCGCTTTTGACAAGTTCCAGGAAACTTTCAACACTTCTAAAACACTTTTTATAATTTTTGTTTTACTAATTATTTTTAAGAAATTACTTTTCTAAAACGCTGCCAAAACAGCGACTCTTAACGTTTTAAGTGTTCAACCACCAATTAAGTCCAGAGCCAAAAGGCGCTTGGAAACAAGAGTCATGTTCCTTCCCTCTCTCTATACACGTTTCGATTCAAAGAAGAATCGTATGCACGTTTATCAAATTGTAGTTTCATCAAAAGAAACCAAGAAAAAAAAAAAAAAAAAAAGAGAGAGAGAGACGGAGAACTTTCCGGGACACAAGTTTTGCAGCCAAAAAAATCACTTTTACCATGCTCAAAATATTACGTGCAGACATAGAACTTAATCATAATTCCATATTTAATTCTACCATAAAGTGAATAATTCAAAAACCCCAACCTCTCAAGTTAAAATTATAAAAAAAAAAAAAAAAACCTATACAATTCCTGTGTATAAAATGTAAAGATAGTAAAATCTCAAAAAAAACTGCAGGTTATCTATACGGCTCATAACTCATAAGCCATAGTTGAGGTCCAATAGACACTGTACAGATAAAAGAAACTATCAGACCACACATTGGGCAAAAGGCCTTTCATCATCAATCAAAACGAACGGCTTGGTCCTCCTTGCACAAAAAGGAAGACAAAAGCGCGAGATTAAAATTAAAAAAAAAAAAGAAAAAAGAAAAAAGGGGGTGTTCATTGAGCTTTCAATGATTCCAATAGAGGCAGAGGGTCATCGTGAACCCTTGTAGGTTTCCAGTTGGAATCTTCCTTGCTTTGCCTTAGAGCAACAAAGTGAAGAGCATCGCTTTTAACTTGGTAGATATGGCATGCCCATGGATAAGATTCTGGAGCAGACCAGATCTTTTGCTCTTCGAATTCAGTTACCTCTGCCAATGATTCAGCCACACAGTGGACTGCATCGCGTTCCGGCTCTTCAAAACTTGCCACAGCAATGCAACCAGGAGACACGTATCCCTCTGGAGCCCGAGGATACCATATTGATACGGGGGTAACGTAGTCATCCAAGCAGTTTCGCCATACCTGCTCATTCCTAATGTTTAGTATCCAATTCGGTGACACAAAAGAATGGCTATCTGAAAACTTCAAGGACATGCTTCCATTTGGTAATATGGACAATATGATCATACTCGTTTATTAACATCATCATATCCTGACCCCATTGGGGCTAGCTCAACAAGTTGGGACCTAAGAGGTTTTCTTTCAAATTAATAAAGTGGGTGCCCAGAGAGTGCCATACCAAAATATATATATATATCATATATGTAAGTATATATATATCAAATCCTGGTCTATTTGATGGGTAGATGAATGATGGCATATGCACTTTGCCTGCATCCTAGACCACTTTTATAGCAAGTGGAAAACGAACCCAACGTGTTGACCCTGAAACATGTGGACAAATGAAATCTAACAAGCAGGATGATTTGTCAAGGGCAATAGTTGCAACACAGTCCTCGAGGTATTGCTCAACTAATATAGCCCAAGAATTATTAAAATGTAAAGGTGGTCTCTGAAATAATGGTCAAGAATGGAAGAAAGACCCAAAAGAGAGAGGAATGATCTGTGAGTGTGTGTATCCTTTTCCTGAATTAAATACCCCTAAGGCACTATAATTCAAAGTGCAGAATAAAGTTCCATTTCGTTTCAGGAGTATTTTAGAGAAGCAACCAAATATAATACGATTCTAGGATTTGTGTCTCTAAATAATGAGATTTTTCTTACCAGGTCGTAACCTACAGGAAGTGCGAACAATCTGTCTACATTGTGATAAACAGCAGCCACATTTGGAGGATGGCTACCAACACGAGCAATATCGCCTACTGAAACATATCTGAAAGTAAATAAACAACGTTTATAAGTGTTAAAAATGACAAGTTCTCATAGTAGTTTCTTGGCATAAAACAAAAGTTCAAAATGGTAAAATTCATTTATAAGAGGATGCATAAGTTGTGTATTACTATATTGGATTCGCATTGAGGGAAAGACAACGCTATGACCCACTGGAATATATACATATACATATATATATATACATATAGTAAAAGAAAAGGAAAAAGGGCAATTCTTTGTTTATTTTTCTTCTCTTCTTTGTAGGAGAGGAGCATAACCAAGAGCCGAATCCCTTTCAGTTAACAAAAGGCCATAAAGAGCTTTTAGAGGGACTTTGATACATATATAAACAGTCAAATGTTTTCACATAATGAAACCTGATACTAAATTTTATGGTAATGCAGCTCACGAAAGAAGTCCAGGCTATAAAATCATTTCACAAGTGCAAGGTAAATTATCCTAGCATGGCAACTTATAGGAAAAGATAAAAGTGCAGCACAACCTTCAAAGAATAAAAAGTTAAAAAACTTTGCAATTACCCTTCTGGACAAATTGGTCTCCAAATGCTACATATTCCATCATCTTCCAAAACCTAAGTAAGATAAAATTTGAAATTAATACCACAGCAGAAGTATAACACAAAAAGAACTTAATTCAGGTAATTGAGAACCTTTCTTTTGCATATCGTGCATCGACCTCTTGAATCTTGTTCGCTGCTCCAAACCTTTGTAAAATTAATACTGTGTTTAACAAATCTTCTCTCCTCGGATGAAGAGCTGGGTGAGGAGAGTTCTCTCGACCTAACAATAGATTTATTTGATCTCTGCCGTTCTCTCCCATCAGCTTCATTCCAAGCAAAATGCACACATCTCTGACTTGACGGAACCTGAGAAAGGAAAATTGTGCCAAAACTATAAATTTGAAGAAAGTGATTAATAATGCAAGAACCTAGCATCTATACAAAATAAACCTTCAAAGTTAGGCTTTTCATGTCAGCCTGGTATGCTTTCCACATCTTACGGACAACCGAGCAGATCCTAACAGCTTGGGGTTCACTTCTCTCTGATTCTTCACCATTGCACTTTATAATTCGGACAAAATTTTCTGATCTCCTAAAATTTTTAAGATGGAGGATCAAGTATGATGGCTGATTTTGGCCTGCTTTTGTCAACTCCAAAGCCATAAGATCTTCCCAGGGAACGTCCCACATAATTTTGCAAGGTTTCTTATCCATCCTGTCTGGAGCTTGGCACTAAAAAGCAAAATGTACAAGAGTGAAGAGCGAATTTTCGACAGACAAAAACTAAAGTAAATATCTATGGTTCAGACTCCCCAACAAACCTGAAGCAGTATGACTCGTTTATTGGTCACCAGAACAGTCTTTTGGTATGGCACAATAAAGTGCTCTTCATAAAAATCAGACCACGCAAATTTTGAGGGCTCTTTGAATATCTCTGTGCAGCCTAAGTGTCGACTTGCTTCTGCTAGGCAGAGTACCATCTAGGAACACGGGAGGCAAACAAAGAAACAAAAATGAGAGAGGGAGAGAAGGAACGGGCTCTAGGAAACGTTATAGATCTTGCAGCATGAATTGAGAATGCTCATAATAAATACCATGTTTATAATTATTTTAATCCCCCAAAGGGGGGGGGGGGGGGTGTGGTGGGGGGTGGTGGGGGAGAAGATTCCCCCACCTGCTACTGTGCAAACTAACTATACTTTACTGCAGTTACACACAACTGCATGAAGTTTACATGACAAAGTGCAATCCATTTTCTACTGTAAGTTTAATTCTAGCATTCCCCCTCGTTGTGTTTTTATTTTTATTTTTTCTCTTTCATTTTATTTTTGCTAAGATCCTGCATTTCACCCACAATGTACACGCATAATATGTAAAAGTACCTGGCCAAGAGCTTCTCTCTCAGAATATTCTCTCAGTATACCATCAGCGTGGATAGCCCTAGGGTTTCTGACTCTTTCAAAAGTGGACTTGCTACTCAAAACCTCCAAGCATTTGGAACAACTTGCGCCAATCCCATCGACAGTCAATGAGAAGAAATCTAAAGCCCCACTCATTGGTTGTGCAATAACTCCCAAAAAAGCTTGCCCGAGTCCATGAGCGAGTCCTATCAAACCACTCTGTCTGATGCTCTCTACGGGCTTTTTCACTACTCCAGTCACCCCAAAAGCAACACCTTGTGCAAGAGCTTCAGTTCCTTGAATAATCCCGTCACCCACTCCAGTAATTCTCCTTGACCACACCTGATTTCATCTTAAAGTTAGATTCAGGTTTCAAAATTTATATCTTGCTGATACTGTAGCAGAGATCTAAAGAAAAACATACCTGCTTTGAACGTAACTGCAAAAATTGTCCATCAGTTGAGAGCTCTGCAAAACCTTTACTAAGAGAGGCTAATGTTGAACTTGTCATACCAAGTACATCAACAGAAAATATTAAATGTAAAGGATTATGAATCAAATCCCTCCAAACACGGTTAACAATTGCAGAAGCAATAGAACTTCTCCGCATAAATCTGTCTTTATGCAACACCCTTCTCAGGTGCACCTGAAATTGAGTGTCATTTTTGGTAGTAAGCTTAAATGAATAGCAAACACTCGCAATAAGGGGAAGCTAAATCTTAGTTCTAACATATCCTTATGTCAGTGTCAATAATAAGGATGTCGGAGTTTTAGTAAGTAGTTATGATGGAAGTAAGATGTTGATTTGTTTTTTTTTTTTTAAATAATCTAAAGTTAGTGTTTCAAATTACGTTAGTAGTTTCTTTATTTTCTGCTATATTTAGTTTTTTCCTATTTTATAGGAAATTGGTAGTTGGTTACTAATTTTTGCTACAAATATGTGTATTCTTTCATAAGGGAAGAAAAAGGATTATTTCTTCTTCTCAAAAGTTACATGGTATCAGAGACAAGTTATGGATTTTTGATCTTGTTGAACAACATTTGTTTTAAACCACAGTTTTTAGTGGATAATTTGTACAATTGTCGAACACCCATACACCGCCGGGGCACCCTATCTGTACAATCATCTGTACACCGCTGGTACACCATCCGTACACCGTCCCGTACAATCATCGATCCAAATTCTTTTTGGATCGTCCAAATAATCATCTTTGTCCTTATCTGATTTTCCATGACGAAGACAGTGATGATCGACACAACAAGAAACCCTACTTCCTCGACAGATTCCTTCAAGATCACTTACAGCGAATCTTGATTGGTCCTTGCAGTAGTTGGAAGTGAAAAATGCCTTCCCTAATGGAGACTTAAAGGAAGAGGTATATACGGATGCACCCCCGGGATACAATGGGAGATTTGGTTCGAAAGTGTACAGATTGAAATAATCCTTATATGGGCTGAAACAGTCACCAAGGGCCTGATTCGAGAGATTTTCTTAGTTTGTTGAAAGCCAAGGGTATACTCAAGGACAAGCTGATTACACTATGCTTGTGAGACACTCACAGGATGGGAAGAAAGCTATGTTAATTGTTTTTGTAAATGGCATAATCCTCATTGGGGATGATTTGCTCAAGATGAACCGGCTGAAGAATTCTCTTGCATTAGAGTTCGAGATCAATGATTTGGGGTCTCTAAGATACTTTCTTGGGATGGAGGTGGCTCGATCAAGGAAAGGATCATTGTTTCACAACAAAAGTACGTCCTTAATCTACTTAAGAAGACCGAGGTGAGTGGATGTAGGCCAGCAAACATCCCAATTGATCCCAAACTAAAACTTGGAGATGACAAAGAAGGCGATCCTGTTGATACATCTCGGTTTCAGAAATTGGTAGGGAAATTGATTTACTTATCACATACACGGCTAGATATTGCATTCGTCGTGATTCTTGTAAGTCAATTCATGCATGCACCCTATGAGAAACATCTTGAAGCAGCCTATCGAATCCTGAGATATTTAAAAGATGCACAAAGCAAAGGTTTAACCCTTTCAGAAGACTACACAACAAGGCATTGAAGCCTATACTGATGTAGATTGGACAGGTTTAGTTATTGACAAGAGATCGACTTCAGAGTATTGCACTTTATATGAGGCAGTTTGGTCACATGGCGGAGTAAAAAATAAAATGTGGTTGCAAAAAGTATTGTCGAAGCAGAATATCGTGCTATGGCTCATAACGTCTGTGAGATGTTGTGGTTAAAGCAAATATTAGAAGAGTTAAAGATACCGATGAACATGCCAACGAAATTATATTGCAACAACAAGGCTACCATCAACATTACACAGAATCCAGTGCAACATGATCATACAAAGCTTATGGAGATTGATAGACATTTTATAAAGGAGAAGATTGACAGCGGAGCTATTTATATGCCCTTTGTTCCAACAAAGCAACAAATAGCCGATACACTCACAAAAGGATTGATCAGACCTAACTTCGAATTTCTAGTTAGCAAGTTAAGCATGATTGATATCTATACACCAACTTGAAGAGAGTGTCGAAGTTTTAAGAAGTAACTAGGATGCAAGTAGTTAGGATGTTGATTTTTTTCTTTAAATAAAGTCTGAAGCTAATGTTTCAGATTACATTAGGCTGTTTCCTTGTTTTTAGTTGTATTTAGTTCTTTCGTATTTTATAACAAAATTTGTTACAGAGTTGATGACTAATTTCTGCTATAAATATATGTATTCTATCATTATGAAATTCAAGAAGAACGATTATTTCTTCTCCTCAAAAGTTTCAAAGAAATACAGAGTATCCTTGTTTATTTGTTCAATACCATCTATTTCGAAATTCATCTACATGACTTTGGCAAAAGAAAATGTTGCTATATTCTACATGTCTTTTGGTACCATGAAATGGTGCAATTACACTAGACTCCACAATAAGCTGTAGAGTTTAAACCGCTCCACCACAATTTTTTTATTTAAAAAAAAATTGTTGCAATTGTACGATGACTTTTCAAACTTTCCAAATGAAGTAACTGCCTTAAAGTAGGTATTGAAAAAATCACATAGGTTGTGTGTAAGCTAAATGAGAAACACTGGGTGTTCAAACTATCAAAATGGCTTATTCTCAAAATTTCAAACATAGACAGTAAAAAAAAAAAAAAGCACATAAAGGGAACTACTTGAAGTACGAAGATATAATCAGATGATAACCATAGCATTTGTAATGTAATAATGAGACCGACCTGGATCTTGAATGCATTTCCAACAGCAGATAGTATAGGGCTCCACACTCCTAGAACTCCATGAGGTCTCTGAGCTGGTGCTGTCTCCAGTGACAACTTCATCCTTATTTCCGAAATATCTATTAAGCTAAATCAAAAGGTAACATAATATCATCAATCCAGACATTATTTCACTAAAAAGTAAAATATCAAATTGGTGATCGTTAGCAATATAAAAGACAAGACAGTACATCTATAGATTGAAATGTGTATTTTTCATCCCCTATTTTATAAGCATCCTATTTGCGCATGTAGTTGGCAACACAGCCTTAAGTGTACATTAATCAAAGCATAAAAAGCTTTTGATGAAATCAACATCAAGAAGGAATGATTTAACTAGAGCTTGATGGCGTTATAAATATGATTACATGATCACTGTTAATAAAAAATAAAAAATATTGATGCCAAAGATGGAAAATGCTCGACAATTATTTGCATGAACCTAGGGACACATTACACATCTATTCAGATTAATATGCAAATCAAAATTATGTTTCCAAAATTATTTTTCCAAGATAACTTCCAATTGACAAAGAAGGGACAGGATGCATACCCGATATGTATTTCTGGATCAACTTCTTTGATGCTAGAACTTTTGGGAAGACGGTCTAAATGGAGATTATTGTAGAAATCCACTAAAGCCCAAATTATTGGTTCGTGAATGTTGAGCCTCCAAGTATTCTCAGTTACCTATGATGTCAAACATAGCTTTTAAATCCTTTGAATGCAAGTTACCTTAAGAAGGTGCATCTTTTTGTGCGTACATATTTTTCAAACCTTTCAATTTCTATTAAAAAAAAAGTAAAAATAATGTATCTACGTAGCATTACCCTTATATACACATGTGGGAAGACCTGGATTCCATCAGCATTCTCATTACGCATTATGATGGTCGTCTTGAATACTTGTTGGTGCATTCGCGAGGTGCCTTCAGATGCTAACATCACAGGCATCAAAGTCAGAGGAAGCTGGTTGTCCAGCTGCAAGTGGCCCAATATGAGCTTGAATCTGGAGCAAATGAAAAAATCCAGGACTTGTTTCTATTAAAGCATTATATGAAGTAATAATATGAGAAACGAAAATGTGGGGATAACGTTAGAGCATGCTAGATTATAAATTCTCCTTAAAAGGCTAAAGCTATTGCATGGCGGTATCTTCCAACAGGGTACGCAACTTTTGAAAAAAAAAAAAAAATGTCACACATTGATTTCATATTTGGTTTTAAAGCACATCCATTATTTTATTTGTAATTTTTATGTAAAATGCATTTAAATGAGAACTAAAGATATAATAAAACAAAGGTTTATAGACTACAAGAAGATGATATTTTACCTGCTTGTTGTTCCATCATCAGAGCCAGTTGAATACGACGCGAAGACTCTCTCTAGATAGAAGTACGAGAGTTCTTTTGGTCTGTGGTCTATAACAGAAACCCCTACTACTCCCAACTCAACTATGGCTTCAAAAGGCAAAGCATCGTCTTGTATCTTTGTTTGCGTATAAGCGCGTTCCCAATTTATATCAAATGGAAAACACCTAATTTCTTTAGCTGAATTTGATGCAGAGGTCTTCTCATCCATAAACCAAGCAACCTTGGTATCACCCATTTCCATAACATGGAACTGCAAATGTAATTCCCCATTTTCTGCAGCATGATATCCAGCCCTCTCAAAATCAAGTTTCCAAACACCAGTATCAAATCCGCCATCAATCATAGCGTCTATACATTTTTGGCCATATGGATCCTCCCATGCAAAATTTGTTGTTGAATGAGGCTCTAGGTGAATCCAGGAATCTTCATCAAAACCAGAATGGCGAAAACTGACTTTTCTGCTGGCTGTTCTGTTCTCAATTCTGCTCAAGCAAAGCTTTGATAAGTTACCAATAGCGAACATCCATATCATGCAATCTACCTTAAGAAAAGGCAATGCTTGATGAACGTGGATTTAACAACATATGAATATGTGCACACATAAAACATACACAAAACATGCTTTTGTTTTAACATTAAGGTACCTGATGGGACCAGTGGTTGATCCCAGGCGGAATACAACAATGAAGCGAGATCCTTCCTCATAACCCCGAATTTCTGTCCTCACAAAAATCCTAGAGCCATCATGCCTCCTTAAAACAAGAAATATTGTATCCTGTTTTACAATTTGAACAGGAAATGACCAACTGGTCCCTTCCAACCGGACCTGGAAACAAAACAAACGGTTCCTTTAATAGTCAACCAGAACTCCCGATCTATTCAAGTTCTTATAGAGAGAGAGGGGCTAATTTCACAAACAGGAGGTGGATTATTTGGTTGGAAGAAAAGCAGACTCTTTATTTTTTTGCTTGAAAAGACTTTTACTTAATATAACAATCAAGGAAAATATTTAATCATCCATGATTCCAAAACAGAGGATGGATAATCTTTTTTCCAACATCATATGTTGATAACAATTTGGTGACTGACATATTCACCACTTACAACTAGCATACTTCATAAACTTGCACAGATATGCTTATTTTTGAAGTAGCTATACTTTTGGATGCATCTTGATAGTTTTACGGCACCTCAAATCTCTGACAAACTTTTTTCTAGTATGAAAGAGAAAAGAAAATATACGAGAATTCATAGAAGAACGGTTGATAACATATTACCTTGATTCCTTAAGATATAAAAGGGAAAACATGTAAGATTATTATGCATCAACGAGTTAAGATGTACATGGCATCCTCCTGAATCAGTTATAGTTCAACTCGCAATTAATAAATTAAAGGTGTTAACAATGATTGTGTATGGGAGCTAGTCAAACAATACATAAATTTTTTTTCTAATCTATGAATTTGAATGTTCCAAGTTGTAGACAGGGATAATAACTGCCAACTAAGATATTATAACTCAATTCATTAAAAAAAAAAAAAAACAACACATTACAACTAAACTTCACACATAGAAGAATGTGATATATAGCACATATAATACTAAATTGCGTACTTCATGCATATCTTCATGTGTAAGAGAGAGAATTCATTTCATAAAGACAGAATGGAACCTGAAAAACAGTATTTGAATACCAACATTACAGTAACACAAAAAATGGGTAAATCAAACCCCCCTTTCGCGCTTCCTCTTATATATATATATATATTTTTTTTTACATACAGACAGATTGGAAGACTCCCACTTATTTGTAGCTCCAAGAACGAGAAAGATGTCATCACAAGTAAGATAAATGGAAAAAGGTAATGACAAAAATAAGCATCAAACTTAATTACATAACAAACCAAGTAACTAATGTTTTCCTAGGGAAATGAACAAGTGCTAAACTTGTACAGCAGAAAATGAGCAAGAAGTAGTTCGTTAACCTGAACTTTATCAGCTCCATCTGATTGGCGATATACAAAGGAGACTCTTGAATCTGATGCACGAAGAACCTTTGGTTCATCTTCACTACTTAACTTAATCAGCATGTCTCGACCAATTCTGTTGGTAAAAGTTATAAAGGGCCGGATGGATATAACCTAAACAAAAATGCAATCAGTAAAACACCTTCAGTTGAAATTCCCAGGAATTTAATACCTGAAGAACTACCTTTGTAGGTACAGATGGAAAAGAGCATGATTTTGTGGTAACAGAAAGCTGCATGCAATTTCCTCCTTCATCACAAGCATCGAGATCTACTGCTCCATCCTACAAACAAGAGAACAGTTTCTTAAACAAATTATCCTCTTTTTATTTAATGGTAGAACGGGTACATAAATATATATTTAACATCTACCATATCACCCAAGGGAGAAAGATCTTTAACAGGTCCAAACTGCTCCTTTCCAGATTGAGCAATTGAAACTGCAAGACCCAACGATTTAAAATTCAAAGCCGAAGCAATTGTATGGCCATCATACAATTCCTCTTCAGTTATTTCCCCTACGACAACTTCATTATTTTTTTTAGAATGAAAAACACTGAACTTCCGCTTCTGTCCTTTTTCTGTAACATCTACAAGTCTACAAGTGAGCGGGGGGCATCGAGCAATTGAAAACCAATAGGGAGCATAAACTCTAATGGTCTTGGCCTGCAGGGGTTGCTCTTTATCAAAAGTTTGTTCAAGAATAATTTGAGCAATCCTGCAAACACCATAATAATTTGCACACATCAAAACAAAAACAAGAAATAAAGCTGAATAACATCATAAATAAAGCTAAAAGCATAAAAGATTTTTAAAAAAAATTGTGAGCAATGAATTAGAACCTTCCAGTTATAGAGCTTCTCAAACTTATTGTGCTTGATGGAACTTTATGAGGATGGGATAAAAGAACAACTTCCTGCATAATCAAAAGGTTAAATGCATAAACATTGAATGGCAGAAGAAAATTTCCAAATATATGTACATACATATATACTGGTATCGGAACCTCACATTCACAGGAAGCCATCCTCTGTTTGGAAGCAAAGAAAAGAATAAAGGATTTCTAATATCAGCATTATGAATATTCACGGTCTTTCCAGGATAGAATACACTTCTCGAGCAGGAAACAAAATTTCCACTTGTTTGCATCTCTAGAACAGAATATTCAGCCATAAGAGGAAGGAAATTGGTGATAGATAATGGGGACTTGACCACAAGGTTCCAATCAAGTATTGGGTCAGAACTAATGTCTTTTGCTATCTCTGTTGCCTGTATGCTTACAGAAAACCAAATTTTTGTGCAATTGCTCGAAGATGTCCCACTTATCTCGGTACAGTACAAGAGTTCCTCACACTCAGTGAGAGATGACACACTTATTCCAGAATGCAGGGAGAGTTGACTCGAGTCCTCTGATTGATCAGGTCTATCTACCACAGAACTCCAAGAATATCCAACAGGATCACTGAAGTTAGAGGGCCTTAATTGCAACACAAACACTCCAGCTTGTGTCAAAGCAGATAAAGGAAGGGATACGGTATCTCCAGGTCTCAAAGTACCAATGTAAACTTCTTTCTTCAGATCAAATTGTATACTTTCAGGATGACTTGCAACGTCCAGTGACTCCATGCTTTCCCTCGACTTTTGGGATACAAGACATAATTCAAGTATAAATTCTGTAGCATTATGTACTGAGACCAAAGATCTAATATTCACGTATTTGTTGCCATCTTTGACGCTTACTTCACTTGCAACGACATCATTTCCCAATCGCCAACAAGCAGCAGGCGCAGCATAGTTCAGCCTTACAGTTGTCCAAGGCCCTTCCCTGCTTGGGCTTATCTGAATAAATCCAGATCTTCTGTTGCTAATAGAAAATTGATCACTGTTCTCAGGCTCAGATCTTGGTGACAAAAGTATGCAACACCTCACTCTTCCACATGACTTTTTACTGTCATTTCCTTTAATCGTTTTCTGCACAAATATTGACAAGTAAAGGCTACGCGTTTGATCCCATAAAGCAGACGATATCTTAATATGTAACACCAAAATATGACAGAGGAGTTTACCATAGTTTCAGCTGAGGATAATTCTATCCAGGTCCATTTATTTGCATAGTCAGATGTAGGTGGATTCACTTCAAAGTTCCCTGCAATCTCGTTTAGAGGGGCTGAAAAGAATCCAACAGCAGAGCCTGCAACTGAAACATAACTTCTCAGTACTTCTGACCAAAATTTGATGCAAGCTAACCAAAATGATGGCATTGAATAACTTGAGAAGCAATTATGTCAGAATTTTTATGAGCAGAACCCATGAATTCAAGACATAGATAATCAGGCATTTAGGGTTATCTACCAGGGCTATTTAGGATTTAGTAAGTTTATCTCGTTATTATGTGGGGTTTATCTTATTATTGGAATTTAATTCACTATAAACAAGCGTAGTGATTGTATTTTCACGTTAGCAGTTGATCAATGTTAATGAATACTCAGATTCTAGCCTAAAATTGAAACAATATATACATATATATATATCTACAGATTATGTCATCATAAATCTTGTTACTTTTGTGACCGATTTGAGCGCTAATTCTCTCAAAAAGACTGGACTTCCAGGTTTCATGAATACAAGGACTGCAGAAATGGCATTATCTTGTCCTTCCTTAAAAAATCAAAGCCTAGAATCATTTTTTTTGTTGTTGGGGGGGGGGGGGGGGGGGGGGGGGGGGCGCATTGTGCAGTGGGGGGTGTGTTAGATGGGGAGAGCCCAACATTCACATAGGTAATTGAAGGGTTTGTGAAAAAACTATACAAGCATCAGCTTATGACTTACAGCATGGTTATTAAATGTTTCAACTATAATTAATTATAGAGCAGTAAAGCCAAACCCAACCTGACACCACCATAGGGTGAAAAGTTCAAATCCCCATCCCAAGTTAAAAATAAAATAAAAAATAAAAAAACCACTTAATCCATGTATTTTGTTGGAGTCACTACAAAACCAATGAAAATCAAGGGGAAACTATTTCTTCTGCTCTTCCAATCTTCACTTTTGATAGGGCCGTGCAGTATCTATATTAATGCATACTACATATGCATCCTGGTATACTTCAGATGCATAATTATAAGATTGTAAGCTGCAATATTTACGCAGGTCCATTTCTTTTGTAGGCAGGGGAGGACAAAAGCAGAATTTCATAACGAATAGAACGTTATTCAGTATATGTAATCTTAAAAACAAGCACCCTACAGCCTCCTCAGCCTCTCAGAAAACGATACAATTAAGAGCAAAAAGGAAAAGAAGAAACTGAGTGAAATTAAGATATACCTTTCCCCATGTCTGTCACAATTAATTCCACCACGTACTGCTCCTGTGAATATTGCAATGGAAGAATTTTAGGTGGTTGCAAAGGGAAGAACATGAGCTGACAGGGACTGAAGGAAATATGAAATTGTTACTAAATAAGGCTGCTTTATGAAGAGTTGCCAAAATTGTGTATCAGTTGCAGCACTAATTTCCAGGAAAAATAGATGTACAAGTATTAACAGATCAGGAAACTAAGAAAGCATTAACCAACAAATAAGTGTAAATATCATTTTCTAATGAGAACATAGAAGCAGAGAGAGCAGACAAATGTGCTAAACACTAATGTGGCCTCTAAAGGACTGCTGCTAACAACACAAAATGCATTAGCTTTCGCTGTATTACTTTTGTTTTTCCCAAAACTTAAGAAGACCACCCTTCACGTTTAAGGAATTAACATGACATGACTCCGTTTGGATGGGAGGTTTTTTTTTGGAAACTGGAAAATTTTTAGATATGAAAAGTAAAAAGTTGTTTGAAATTTTTTTTAAAAGTGAAAAATTATTCGGATGAGTGAAAACTTTTTTTGTCTAGAGAACTCTTTTTTCATCTTTCAAAAATGAAAAATTTTGGATGTCTGATACGGAAATTTAGGAAGGTTGCTTTTTCTTAGAATTAAAAATTTTTCATTTTCCAACTTTGGATGTGTCAAACATACGGAGAAACTTGATTATAAAGGTGTGTAATATTCCTTCTTTTCTCTACTGAAGACAACTTATCCTTTCTTCTGTAAGTTTTTATAATTAAAAATGCTGAATAGTCTATAATGACCATAAACTACAAAAGGTGAAATCAGCACCGGGACTAAAGAAATTTTCCTGGTAATGTATTTATCCAATTGTACTGATATCCAAACCCTTTACTTATGGAAGTGAAATCATAAGGATGAACTTATCAAACCAAGGAAGTAAAAGGTGTGACCTTTAATGTAGAAAATATTAAGATAAAAAAATATAAGGTACTTAAAATACGTACTGAAGAATCAACTTTAAAGAAGAACACTTCATTCCAATTAACCAACTCAAGTTCAGAGGACAACTGCTCTGAACAGTTTCCACAAGTGCGTGCACTCTGTTGAGGAAGCATAGAATCACTAGGTGAACTTCTGTCTGGAGAAAGACGTGTTGCTACACTATAATGACGAAAACTCGACTCTCCAACTCTTGGGAACTGCATTACAGGTATATCCAAGTAAACAAGACAAGCAAAACCATCGTCACAAGGTTAGAACAAAATAAGTACAAAGAAATTATAACCTGCTTTCCAAATGAATTACCTCTCCATCAGCAATCATAACCATCACCATTCTTCTAACTTTCTTAAAAAGTTTGCCTTCCGAGTGGGAGTCTAACATGTTCTTTGAAACAGGAACTTTCACAGGCTTCATATCCCCAGATGGCATCCTAATAATATTTGTTAGTCCTGTTAATTCAGTAGCTCTTATATATATATCCTGCCCAAGTTTGTTTGTAGGGATAATATGGTAGTTCCTCTTATGACGAATGCCGATAATAGATCTTCCACCGACTTCTGGAGAAAACTTCTCCTGTTCAATTTTATATATTCAGAGGAAAGAGAAATGGTAAATATAAGTTATAAGCAAACAAAAGGAATGAGGAAAGATAAAAGAGGATATGATGTAGGGATGATGTCCCTTATCAGTTGTTAACCATCAGAACCTGGGCATTATATAATGTGTGTGGTCACTACCTCCTATTAACCTAGGTTTTTGGGAGTGTATGCTAACTACATCATGTGGTATTAGTCCGAGACGTTGACTCACTTCCCCTCACCCGCAATAGTGCAATAGAAGTTTAAACCATCAAGCCTGATTCATCCAGTAGGGCAGGGCATTCTCTCCCTGTCAGTTATCAGTTCTACCTGTCTGGATGCCAAGTTTCTGGGTGGGACACACTGATATCTCACATCGACTGTTAACCAGTATAACCTAGGCCTTATATGTGGGTGGCCAATACCTAATATCAACCTAGGTTTTTGAGTGTATTCTACCCACATCAAGATAAGTCAAATATAGAATAATAACTGGAATTAAACAATTTATTGAGAAGGATCAAAGAAACTTACTCCTGTTGCATCATATTCATGGACATAACTAAGATTATTCCAGCTGGCATAAGCCTGAATTAACATGTTAGCATTTGAAACGGAAACATTCAAGTTAAGATCCCTTGTAGATGTCACACGTATCTGAGAAGCTGCACGTGGAGCACTGAGATCATACTGGTACCTGAAAGTAACTAGAAATCAGCAAAGAACTAAAAATAAACGAGAGGTACACAACTAAATTAATTGAACTTCATCAAGTTAAAGGTGCAGTTATAATCAACTACTACACAACTAAATTTAAACAATAGCAGCAAGAGCTAAGATGAAAGAGTAATCCTTTGTTAATGCTCAGACTTCTGCTAAAGGTGCAACAATGAAACTATTTTCAACATAGCTCACCAAGTAACGGATGCACAATTCAAGGAGGTTGCTAACAAGTACTTCTCAATTTTATTCATGCTTGATGAGATAGAATAAACGAGTATATAAACAGAAAGAAGGCCATATGCTCATAAATGAGGAAGCAAGTTTACAAACACAGAATTTGTATGTATCAAATCCCCGAGTAAATGACCTTGTTAAGGTTGAATTGGAAATAAATGCAGCATAAATGTGTTAGGTTCTAAAGGAGAAATTACCTTAAGACTGCATCCACTGGTTCAACAAGAGGCTCCCAGGCTTCATATTTATCATTGTATGATCTAGCTGCCAAAGAAAACCTGACAGTAGAACTCAAATAGTCCCTTCTTCCGTGCAAACTGAACCCTACTACACTTAACGACACGTTGAACAATGGAACCATCTGCCAAATTCAAGGATGCAATCATTAGCGAAACTTGTCACTTGGTTCACAAGTGTATCATTTATATAAGGATATGTGTGTGTGTGTGTGTGTGTGTATGATATTTATCATAGGCATGTTCATGTGCTTGACTTGTTTCGTTTCATTAGCCTTTAGAGTCAATGCAATAAAAGTTTCGTACATGAGACTTAGAGCTTGAATCCCAATAGGGAAAAAGAAATAAGATATGTGAATAGGATGAACCAAAACTCAAGCAAACAATGAGCTAAAGGCACAATGTTGATCTATTCTAAAGTCACCTTTCTGCCCAGTGTACCTCACAATTACAGTAATCCAAGTCAAAGAATTGGTACTTGTTTAATTTATATGAAACAAATTCATTATTGTGAGTTAGCTGCTAAAGACACTCTCGGGAGGGATATGTTTCAACAAATTTCTCATGGCTTAACAAAATATTTTTGGAATAAGAATTCTTACCAAGCCACCATAATCATCGAAAAGTGCAGCAGAGAAAGTCCTAATTTCTGCATCAATAACAGTGTCATCCGAGCCACTGGGTAAACTGGCATCTGCAAGCTTTAAAGCAAATCTTCTTGGAGGTTTCTTAAAGCCACTGCGTATAATAAAGGTACCCAAGTCATTACCAACTGCCCATATACTAAATGTCTCTGGCTCAACCTTAGAATCAGATGAATCCCAAAGACTCTCCTCCAAAAATTGATCACCAGTGACCAAATCACTGCGTATGCATCTCAACGTATTGAACTCATCTTGCTTTGGCTTTCCTTTACATGCAATACAGCCCAAGAAAACAAAACCAGGAGGAGCTTGAGGTAGCCAGAAAGATACACTTTCCATTCCTCTTTGTTTCTTGATTTTCCCAACTAGCTGGAAGTCCAGAGGGGTTCTGATAAGCTCATCATCTTCAGTATCACAAAGAACAATACAGCTATTTGGAGGCTCATACCTACGTTCATCAATGTCCAAATATTACAACTCTAAGATGAAAATAGATGCAAGTAGATAGAAAAACTTATTAAAGATAGATCCAAGTTAAGAGGTAAGACAATATCAGCAAATTACAACAAACAAAACAAAGCAAAACAAAAGGAGTTGAAGAAGAAAAAAAATCAATGAGCATCTTATACCCTTTGACAGCAATATCACCAAAATATACCGTGCCCTGTGGGACCACTGGACGCCAAATAGACAGTTTCTTCCTTGAGTTCGAATTCTGATTACACCATATCAATCGAAACATAGTAACAGTTTCAAAGCGCAAAGCAGAGTTCAAGAGGGATCCTTCTGATTGGAGGTCGTGACTGTGGCTAGATGGAGATGCCTGGACGTTCAAACCCTTTGATGTTTTTGAAGAGCTTTCTGAAGAGCCAAACATTATGTGACGCAAATCATATGCTCTACCAGCTAAGTTAAAAGAAGTTGGATCTGCTGGCAAGAAAGTTCCAAGAGCATTATCAACACGCCAAAATGCCAAACTGGGCATGTTCCTGAAATGTAACATTAATGATACTCAAAAGAAGTCCTTACAACAGGCTAGGAAGAAGATAAACGAGGTCAAAAGCAGCAAAGCATCTATCTGGTAAACAGAACTCTCAAAATTTATAAATTTTCAAAGTTAATGAAGCCACTGCATGTTGAATCTGGCAAGCAAAAGTTTTGTACGACTGAATTCTCCTATTAAGACGCTATTTAATCAAGAAAACGATACTACAGTAAAATATGCGAGCATTAAAGCAGTAAGGGTTGACCATAGTTCCAATTACTAAAGATACATGATAAAATGTGTAAAACCTAACCGACTCAAAAGATGCATCAAGATTGATCACACGTAATGAAATTCCAACCTTCACTTGAACAAATCTACCCAATTTTGTATTTCAATAACAATAAAGGATCTGACAGTAGTTCATTCAAATTTGGATAAGCTTAAGCTATTGACAGATTTAGTACCACAAATCTTTAACATGTATTAGTGCATGAAAAATTAAAGTGACACGTACAGATTGGTAGCGTTGATTGCAATGCAGTCCCTCAAGGAACATGAGCAAACTAATGAAGCTGAGATACAGAAGACAGAAGACAGTGGTGGTTGTGTTCTTCCAGCAGAAACCACACAGCCTAATGCAACATAACCTTTTGGTGCTTCAGGAAACCAAATTGAACAATTTTCGCCATCAAAAGCACTATTTGGCAATGAATCAACACTTTTTATTTCATGATCAGAAATGTTCCCAGAATCTAGAGGCGGCCAGATCAATTTGAAAGATACAGGTCTCTTAACTCTTGTATAGGTTGAATTAACAACAATAACTCCTTTTTCAGGTGGCTTATCCCTGTTACATGGAGACAGATATATCGATATAAAAAATATGAAACAAGATACCAAGAACTAGAGGAAGAACATTGTTAAAAGATTACTGACAATGGTGTCAGATAGTCGCCAAGACTTGCAAAACCAGGAGGTGAATGAGGTCTCCAAAAGGCATATATTTGGTCAGAATTTGGATCTGAGTCGTTAGAGAGGAGGAAAAAAGAAAAAAAAGGGAATGAGCCATCAGAATGCAAGTACATATGGGTTTTTCTGCTCTAATACGAAGAGTATAATAAATTGTGCTTACATACATTTTATCATTCCAACTTTGTCAAATTGGGAGCAGATCACTGTCATTTTCTTTCCTGTCATCCTTAAAAAAGTCAAAATGTCCTCTTCAACAGCTAAGAACAGTTTCAAAATGCTGAAAGAAAAATTCATGAATATGTCTGAAACAGATAATCGTATATTGGTCTTTCCCGAAGCATTTGAATAGCTCATGGAGGTGTCAAAAGGCTCCAAAATTCTGATTCCATTACTCTCCATGGTCAAACCAAGTGCATTTGCATTCATCTCAACGGTCTCGCCCTTCAAAACAAGTCTGTAACAGCATATAAAAGTTCAAGGACATATTTAGTATCATAAAAGCGATCACATTTTTATTAGGAGAATTCCACTTATATGCAAATTTTAATAACCAAAAGAGTTACTGCACACATAAAAAGGAAGAAATATTAATGGGAGCGGTCATGAATATAATTCACGCATATGCAAGTTTAAAGTAAAGTTTTGCTCCAACCAGAAATGGAAAGCTGTATTTACATAGGAGAAGCACGATAAACAAATTTAGTTATGTGGATTGATACTTAATCCTGATATAAGTGTAAAGCTTTAAACATTAATACAAAGATCTCTAGTAATAATTATAAATCAAGGAAAAAAAAAGTTGAAAGATTGACCTGCAGAATGCATCCAGATTTGCATGCAAGAGTTGGTTAGTGAGAATAAGTGATTTCCCAACATCTTTTGACGTGTTATAAAAAGTCAGCTCTGGGCCGATAGCCTGAAAAGAAACAATTAGTCACAAGATAACCTGCAACCCAAAATCAAAAAACTCTTTTGCACAATAATAATAATGATGATGATAAGGAAACATACATTGAAGTATGAAACCAAAGACAGAATTCAATAGACAAAAATAAATATTTGTTAAACCGTCAAGAACTTATTGTCAAAGAATAACTTCATAGGAGACAAGCATTAGATGCCAACTAAATTATCACGAGAATACAAAAAGTTAAGTGGAGTTCATCCTTGTTAGAGTATGCTTATATGTCACTTCTTGATCTTCCCCCTTGCCATTCAAAAAAAAAAAAAAAAAAAAATGCCAGGGTTTTTTTAGGGGGGATGACTTGGACTTTTGTTTTGGAGGTTCAAGATTGTTGAGTTTTGAAATGCATATTTGGTGACAATGAACTATTTGGAGTGAAAAGTGTAATAATTTGAAATGTGTTCAACAAAAATTAACAATATAGATCTTGTTTTGTTCCTATAAAAAATGTATGCAATTTAAAAAAATTTACCTCCTTTCAATTTAAAATAAAAAAGTTATGGACTTCTAAACTTTGAACTTTTTGACAACTTTGGAAAAATGAATAGTAAATTTTGGGGAAAAGGACAAAAGACATATTGGAACAGGGAGTTGGAACCCCCCCACCCCAAAACAAGCCCTTAGTTTACCATCTCCTAAAAGCTCAAGCCCACAGGACAAGGCCAACTTTATTTTTTATACTAACACTCCTCCTCGCATGAGAGTTGGACAATGGGAAACCATTTAGGCAAGTAATATATGTTTGAGAACATAAAATTATCCTTGGCTCACCTCCTAATAGCTTAAGCTTTTGTAAATACTAAACTAATATCGTAGGTCAAAAGTTCTCACTTGTTTCTACTGTCAATATATTCCAGGCTTGTAATTCAAAATTCACAACTGGGCCTTCCAATTAATATTTAAATCGCCTATTGTCCAGCCACCACATGTGAAGGAGAGTGTTATAATATAAAACTAACATTGGTCTACTTCCTAATTGCTTAAATTTTTTGGGAGAAATACTAAACTAAGAAAACAGCCACGCTCAACATGTGAATATTTAATTATAATCTCGAAACAATATTGAAGGCCCAACACATGATGCCAAGAGAGTAATTATAATGAGTCTAAATTGAAGATATACTACCCTAATACAAAGATAGTTTGCCCCTTGTTCCAAAAGCTTAAGCCATTAGATGGTAAGCCAACAATAATTTTAACATTCTAAGAAAAAAAAATGGACAAGGAAATTGAGTTGGTCACCATTGGCCCTTGATATTAAATACTACAACTAATTACTAGTAGAACATGGATTAAAACTCAGACATATTGTCTAGGGATAGGACCGTAGGAGGGAGGGAGGACACGCGAAAGGAGGTGCCAAGTAAACCCAAGTCAAGTTGGCATTAGCTCATACTCAATCTTCCTTGCCTCACCCTTTATCTTCTTTTCTGTTTGAGCTGGAAAAACGTAGTGTAATTTTGTGTTTTCTTTTAGATCTCATTACAAGTACTTATCTCTTATGACCTATCAACCACGTAAACACTAAATAAATAATTCAAAGGGAAAAAAATTGGAGGCTATAACTTCTCTGAAGTGCAAATACTAAAAGAGAACCTCACTATCTTGAAAGACAAAAAAAAGGACACATACCTATATTTTAGCATTCCAAGACAAGTGTTCTGGTTTATTTGTGAAGTTAGTGTTTCATCTAACAATCTGGTATGAACAGTCACCTTACTCTCACTGTCACATTATATGCATATATGCGTATATCATATACATGTCTCAAACAACGAAAGCAACTAATGGCTGTAACTAAGGAACTCTCCCTAACCCTGATTTCTAGAATCAAGCACAGAATGCACGCACAGATTCTGAAAAAAGAATATAAAGTCTAATTTAATCAACACTAAACCTGCAACTCAAGTATAAGCTCTGCCGATCTCTCAAGTGAAGCACTCCGAGATGGTACGTGGTTGCTGCGTTCCTTTGAAGAGTCATGAGTAGAACCTTCATCACCATTCTCCAAGTAGACATTATCATCTCTTGAAGCCAAATAGCTACTGTTGCTTCCAAGAGATATACATGAATCCAAATAAAATCCGTTCTACACCAACAAAAATTTTAGAGATAAACTAAGTGAATTAGACCATGAAAAATAACAGGTCAGAAAAAATGTTGTACTGAGAAATACCTTGATGACAACGTTCTTGAATTGCAACTTCTTCCCGCTGCCTACATATATTATAGTCTCTATGCTGAGTGATGTAAGATTGACTCCATTCCTATCTTTTAAATATATCATTCCACCACCACCATCATAAACAAAATGGTCATATCTCTCATCATCAACTATTAAAGGTCTTTGAGGAGAGAGTGAGACTTCAGCAGATGGTTGCTTATAAGTTGACTCATCTACAATCAATGCATCAACTACTTGAAAAGATTTTGTGTCTTCATCATTTGACAAGACATTGCCAACTGTTGGAACAAAAAACTCAGCTACGGCAAGCAGGAAATCAAGTGCAACAAGCAATCTTGGCCTTTGTATGCACAATGAAATAAATGTCGAAAGCTGACTAAACTTCACATCAAGAATAAGCATAGTAGGAACTGGTTTGGCATCATTGTCTCTCACAATATTCTGATGATCCTTGTGCTGTGGCTCATCATCAACAGTTATAGAATGTAAAGGACTAGAACCAATGTTCTCTGGACTTCCTATTGCCAACCTGAATTCTTGTTCGGTTCCTTCACGATCATCACACACAATGAAACCCTTTAATGTTGCTGAGAGAAAACCTTCGTCACGTGAAGTAGACCTGTAGAGCAGCCATGCACCAGTAACCTGCATGAGAGAGCGGTGGGGAAAAAAAAAACCGAAATATTGATCATTCAATCATGCTTCAGAATAAAAAAAAATGCAGCAGTTACTTTTTCAGATTTAGCTTGGAGAATTCAGGATTAGAGAAGCTCACGAAAAGTTTACAGAAGAGAACACTTTCACACATGCTTAACTTAAAATCATAACACGTCTCCTTGCATCAGGGAAAAAATAAAAGAAAAAGAAAAGCTCTTCCTACTTTAGTTGAAATAGGATACAAGTAAAAAGGAAACGGATTTTCCTTCAAGAATCACTTTATTCCCAGTCAATAGCCATCAATCAGAGGATCCATCTATTTACTTTCTTTTCTATTTGTATAATGCAGACAATAACGTATCCACCAAAAAAAAAAAATGCTGATTATCCTTTTGACAAAATAGACATTGTTCCTAAAATAGGAAAAAAAAAAGAACTAAAAAAGGATGATTTCAGAAAAAGCAGAAAGAAATTTCAATTGATAAAAGAAAAATTAGGCTAGATGGCCCTTTCTGAAAACCCAACATAGTAAATAGCCCAACTCTTTATTTTTTAGGTAAATGGCTAAATTTTCCAAATACACTCTCACTCTTCTCTCTATTCAGTGGCCATGGATCTCAATCTTCCCTGCTTCGCTAGAGCTCGAGAACCTCACGCTGGGAGAAGTCGTTGTCGCCAGAGAATCGCAATCGCGGGCGGATCAGACTCATGACAAATCAAAGTTGAAGGCACGAGGTGCAGAGCCTTGTCAGCAGCGAAAATGATGGCCAGAAATCCCTTTGCAGCTGCACTGCTTGTCGGAGGGTTCGTTAAACTTCCATCCACGTGATCAGTAGCAGCCAACTGGAACCACCATCGCGATCTCATCACCAGCGTTGTGATTTCAGGTTGCTCGCGATCTCAAGTTGTGAGCGGAGATCGCAAAATCATGAACGGCGACAGCAACGACTCGGCTTTGAAGAGAGAGTGATAGAGAAGAAAAAGAGAGCAGAAGAAGAGAGAGAGAAGATAGAGTAATTTTAATTATGATTAATCAGTGATTAACCATACCATATGGTCAATCAGTAATTAATCATTTGCAAAATTGATTAACCATTCTATGAAAAAAAAGGGCTATTTAACTAATTTTTAAAAACTTGGGCCATTATTAAAAAACTTGTTAAAAAAAGACCATTTAGCTATAAATCCCTTAAAAAAGCAAGCATCATAATAATCAAAGATCATGTCCCTTGTATATAGTGCTTAAAAACCCATGAAATATTAAACACCAGAAGAAAATTCTGCATGTCAAATTGTAGATATGATCTAGTCCACAACTCCAACAAAACAAAGAATGAAAGCAACGTTCTAACCCGAATCTTATAACTTTGGAAAACCAATACCTGCACAGTGGCAAGAGATGCATCTCTTGCCAGTGTTGTATATAACCGCAATTCAACCAAGCCAATGATTACAGATACTTTTGTCACAATCCAAGCTTCGCCATTTGCAATTTGAGAGTCAATACCATCCGCATCCTGAGGAATGATAACTTCTGATTCTACTACATCAGCAGAAGTATTGGTAGAACCATGACTTAATTGAGGAATAACACGTGGAGTCTCAGAGATATTAGACACTGCACATTCAGTGATAATCTGGTATTCTTTGTTTGATAGAGCTGCTTTCAGTTCTCCTATCTGGGAAGCATGGGTTCAACAAAAGAAAAATCCATTATTGTATTGTCGAAAGGATTTACTATATATTAAATTATGTTCTCTCTTTTATAGACTCAGACTGTATAGCTCTCATGTTTCAAGGTTTGAGGTTTTTTTTTTTTTTTTCATTTTTTTTAATGAACGGTTCAAGTAGTTTTAATCATGGGTTTATATAGAGTTATGTGTTTTTTTTTATGTAGTTCGGTTTTGTCATTTGTAGTCTCAGCTTGCATTAACTTTTAAGCTTCTCGGTTAGGGCTGTTTTCATAATGATTTATGTCGTGATTCCCAGAACCACAAAACCAACACAACACCGCTCCTCCCCACCACACCACCAGCACCCCCACCCCCCACCCCCCGCAACCCCACCCCACCCCACCCCACCTAAACACAAAACCATTTTTGTTTTTAATTATTATTATATGTTTGTAGTGCTTACTACAAATAACTGGTTGTTCTCCTTCGGGATACTCTATTTGTCATATACAATCATCTCTAAGAAAGAAAATCTTATAGAAGGAAAAGCACTTTGCGTCATAAATCATCTCAAGGAATGTGAAAAGTACAATGAAGCACCTGGATTTTAATTTCAGTGTTTGGTAATTTATGAAACAAATCTCGGAGTGATCTCTGAATCACGATAGAGACCCCCTTCACATCTTGAATTATGCTTTCACCTAAATTTGTACCAGTGCCAATATTCAGATGGATGTCCTCAACCTACATCTCCCAAACGAATTAGATTAACAGGCATACAGATAAAGATTAGAATATTAGAATATTGATATAGTTGTAGCAGAAGCCAGTCAGTTGCAGCATGACAGTGATATAGAGAATTTATAGCAGTACACAAAAATCAAATACTTTAAATATAGAATAATATATTATATTGCAATTATACCGTAAGAGAAGCTGATACAGCAATGTTGGGTTTATGTATTTTTTTCTCTTCTATAAGAATGATGCTCTGTTAATACAAAAGAAAAAGAAGAATACAAGGAAAACAAGAGAACAAGTCCAAATCCAGAACAAGAACACAAAATAGGGAAGAGCCCTCCCCCCTCCAAAACACAAATTAGAATATTGATATGGCTGCAGCAGAAGCCAGTCAGTTGCAGCATGCCAGTAATATAGAATATTTATAGCCGTAAGGAAAGACAAAAAAAATCAAATACTTTAAATATAGAATAATACATTATATTGCAATTAAACCATAAGAGAAGCTGATAGAGCAGTGGAAGGCTTATGTACTTTTTTTTTTTTCCCCTCTTCTTTAAGAATGATGCTCGATTGATACAAACGAGAGAAGAATACAAGGAAAACAAGAGAACAAGTCCTAGTCAAGAGCAAGAACACAAAATGGAGAAGAGCCCCACCCCCCACCCAAAATATATATATATATATCCACACCCACACAACTACTGGAAGCTACTCCATGGCACTTTATCTTTATTACTGGCTAACCGCTAACTTCAAAATCAGAAGCAGTTTACAATTAAGCCTTTCATAACCTCCTTATATAGGAAGAAAGTCGTAATAATTGTGGGTAATCTTACCTGAACTGTCAATACATCCAAATGCACAGCATTGATTTCACTTTTACTTCCAAAACACCATTCGAAAGTATTCTGGACAGTTATATGAACGATATCCAGCTGCAAGTAGCTGCAATTCAGAAAATCAAACTACTATCACAACAACGATAAAGAAAATTATCCATGCAACAAGTAGATAAGGACTAAGATAATGGAATGATAATATATGGACTTTTAAGTTTCTAGCATGAACTTACTCAAGGCTGTCAGTTCTTCTAGGCATCAAAATTATGGGCTTTCTAAGAGAAACATCCAACTTCACGGCAGGTGATCCTTCAATTTCACTAGTTGTAAACCACTTCTCTGAATTTGTTAGTTGATCTTTTAGTTTGACTACTCCTTTCGAATTGTTGGGAACAAGGCCCATAAAGTAACTAACAACCTACACAGAATTTCAAATACATGATACCAACAAGCCAACCAACCCAAATGTGACTAGTTTTAAAGTATATGAGTAGAAAATCTATGACTATTTTACCTCCTGTATAAACCGATTCAGATATACAATGCGTACTTCTGAAAGCTGTCCAAAGAGGCTATAGTCATAACCTTTGTAGTCTCCATCGTCAATGCTGAATGAAGTAAAAACCAACTGCAAGATAATGAAGAAATGAAACACTACCTTGAAAAACTGAATGAAGTAAAAACAAACATTAACAAAAATTACACAAGAAAACAAAACAAAAGATAAGCCACAACACCCTGTCTTACGGGCGATACATTCGCTGTGTTTTGTATAAAAGCCAAATAACAAGAAAGAATAAGATATAATGAGGATGGTGATGATGAAGATGATGATCATGAGGACGATGAAATTGCAGCAATTAGTACATGCACAATGAAAAACATGGAAACCTTAAGATAATGATAAATGAAGAAAAGAAGCTAAACTTCTACGAAAACTTTTAGATCCTTCCTCCATTTATTCAAAAATTTCAAAATCGAATATGCTAAGTGCTTCCAACTAGTATTGAATAAGATTCCCAAATTATCCATGACAGATAAAAGGAAACCTTTTATTTTTTCCTCCTCTTCTCTCTTAAAATCTTACTTTCAGATCTCATCATCTTGAATAAGGTTCTTTAATACCAATATTTTGAGAAGCCGGGATGTCAGACAACTCATATCTCACTGGCATCAGCAACTCTATCAAAGAAATGGATACACTTTGACGAAAGGAGCTTTTTGCACACATTAAGGTTTATGTGGTCTGAATAATGTGTTTTGAAGTTTGGGGGCAAGGTCAAATAAGTAATGGGGATGTATAAATTGATTCTTGCAAACTTCAAAGCACTTCCAGAAATTTGATTCTCCTTATGCTTACTGCTATAAGAGAGAGAGAGAGAGAGAGAGAGACCTCAACAAATGAACTGCCCCCAGGACTTCTCATATCACAAGCCCAAAAGTACATATGATCGCTTGGAAGACTGTCATCACTGATTCTAAGATTACCCAGGGCTGCCTTAATACTGAAAGAGGATGGGAACACCTTGAACACAAATAAATGCAATAAGAATCAGCAGAATAAATTCTATAACAAAATGAAAATAGTGGAATATTACAATAGAACTTTTGACGAGCATACCTTGATATCCATGAGCAAACTATCTTGTAAAAGACTTGCAAGTTTGGTTCCATCTTCATTCATCAACAAAATCTGAGCACGCTTCATATTCAGTGTAATATTAAATACAACTCTAGACTTCCCTTTTCCAAGCAAACCTTTAACAACATCCTCCTGGGTAGTTGTTGACAGAAGATCGTCAACCACATTGTCATTAGAGATGCCACGTTTCACAACTGCTCCAGGAGAGTTGTCACTGAAAGATTCACAGCCTTCATCATCCATATTAATGGCATTAACAAATTCCATAATGGCAAGAACCATAGGTCTACGACAAAAAAATGACAAGGTAGCTAGGGTGACAGTGACCTGAAATTAAAATTAATGAAATAACTAGTAAGACAGCCATGTGTTAAACAAAACACAGAATTAATCTTTAGCCAAAAAACACAGAACTAGCAGTAAGAAACACTGCAAACCTGCGTATCTATATTATTATATCTAGGGGAGTTTTGGTTGCAGATGACTATTTGAGCTTTCACAAAACTGTCAAGTGTATCAGTGTGCTCAACATCCTCCTTGGTCGTTTGAGGGACATCTCTCGGGAGTAGACCAGGAACATGGGTAAAGCTAGGGAGCTTAAAAAATAAACTTTCAGATCTGAGCAACTTTTGGTCACTCAGATTCCCTGAAGAGGTTCTTGGTGACTGCATTGGATAATCAACAGAATCAGCCAAACTCTCTGGTGCCTCATAGAACTTATCATCTCCCTCACTAGTCTGTACATCATTGTTGCCAAAACTCAGATTTCTAGCATTATCAAAGGTTGAATAAGCATCTGTATTGCCAATAAAAGATCTAGCAAAATAACATGGTCGAGATGCACTGCTACAGGAAACCAAATCTTCAATCTCCAAAGATTTCAAGACAGTTCCAATAAACACGTCATTTTCTCTTAGTGATACCTCAACCTGTTAACAAAAGTTTAAACTTCATGAATAGGAAATATTAACACTTAAAACAGATGCAATTGAAAAATTGTTACCTGACCACCAATAGCTCGAAATTTAAATAAGCAACTCTCTTCAGTTAGGAGCATCTTCAAGAAGCTGTGGTCAGGCTAGAAAAAGGCAGTTCATCAGTCAGAATTGTCCACCCAAAAAATAAATAAATAAATAAAACAAAAAACAAACCAAAACAAAAACCTAAATCAAAACCTGTATCACTATGCTGTTTAGGGTTACCTGATGGCTATAACTGAAGCAGACCTTCAACTCATCAAGAACACCAGTAATAAATATTCTCTCCACCGCTAATAGATCAAATGCATTAGTGCTATCATCAAGCTCAGTTTCTGAATCATCAGCATCTGATGAAGTTTCAGATAGGCTAGTTAAAGGAGCAGAACCCTGCATGTAAAACTTTGTAAGAACTTTCTTAGGGGATGATTGGTAAGTGTATTACGTTTGTATTGCGTTTAAATGCAATGCATTGAATACAATTTGCATTTAGATGAGAAGTATTTACATTGCATTTAAATGCAATGTGTTTTTGGATGAATAGTATTTGAATTATATTTAAATAATGAATATGTGATGCATTAGGTAAAAGTAAAGAGAAAAATGGGAGAGAGAAAGAGAGTATGTAATGCGATTAGTAAAAGTGATAGAAAAAGTGAAATAATAAATAGTAATTGTATCGGATTTAAAATGTGATGTGATTGGTATTTGAATGCAACACTTTTGCAATTAGATGAAAATTGCATTGCATTTGAACGCAATGTGAATGCAATGCAATAAACAAACGAGGCATTAATTCATATTCCTTGTAGCACTACAAGTTAAGTCCAGCCACAGTTTGCATGAGATCAAAAGGTAATTCATCAAAAACTAGATTTCATTTACAAACCATCAAAGATTCTTAGAGTCATCATCTTTTAAATGGCTTCTACACAATTGAAGAAACTATCACGTTTACTTTCTATTGCATTGTAGGTTCTCCAAAGCACTAACTGGTGCTTTGCAAGATTCTCCTTGTTTCCAATAGCTCTTAGTAAGATTGAAATATAAATATAAATACAAAACAGGTCTTTCATCACTGTTGATGCTTTCTGCTACAATTTCTGTTGATTTAAACTAATGTTAATGTAAGTAATGAGATTGTTTGAAAGTTTCAGAAAGATGGCAATGACTTGTTCTATATCTACAGAAAGCAATAGAAAGAGAGATTGGGCTCACATGTCCCCTTACTCGTGTCCTCATGTCCCTCCAATAATATTATGCCATGTCAATTAGAAATAGTTTGATTGACATGACCTTTCAACTGATGTAACATGATGTTTCAAACTTTACATGGCATTTTAATACACATGACGTAATATTGTTGGAGATCTCGGAGGGAAATGAAATTGGACAGGAAGAAGGGGACATAGAAATAGGATCCTAGAAGGACGAGAGCCTATCCCCTTCCCTGCCTATAATCCTTTATCCATTCTCTTCCACTTCTTTCCCTATGTCCAAAATATACTGTTTAAAGAATTTTAGAGAAGCCAATTAACAAAATAACAGAAAAATCTATTTACATAAAGCATATGTGTGGCTCAATCTCTCTTTAAAATCAAAATCTAGAAACTTAAATCCAAGATTTATGACACTACTTCATAAAAATGAAACTGACAAAACACAGAAAAAATAATATCAATCCCTACACCAAGAAACATTGCAAGCTAATTTCAGACTTGGCATTTCTCCAGTTTGCCGTATAGGGTCTTTACACATCAATGAAGGATAAGCCAGCATATGATGAAAATTTAAAATTTCCATAAATAGATCTTCACACAGTGTTACCGATACCACTTACCGATGCACGATAGATAGCCCCCTGCAAACGACCCTGCCAAATCTTACATGAATCATCAGAATCACATCGCAAAATGAGTGCATTTGCATCCTCAATAACCTATTTGGAAGTGATAAAGTTATATCAAACACCCGAAATGTTAAATGGACAATTTTAGTAGGCGATCTTGGGTGATTAAAATCCAGTAAGAACCTTGTTGTCTGAACGTGCACTATCACAAATAGCCAGTACATGATCTGCATCACCAACAATCTGTGGCAGAACTCGAGATATATGCTTTCCCCGCAAACTAAAATTACATACCATACAAATATTAGTTACTTAAACCAATAATTAACTATGCAAAAACCAATATCTTATTCATATCTTGGTGAATGTACTATTAAATTGACAGGTGCTCTTTTAAAAACCTCCTACATGCTTTAACATAAAAACTACTTGGACTGGAACTTTGAACAATAACTTTACTTGACCAGATCTATGAACATTCAAAATGCATAACAAGTTTGGAAATAACTGACCGATCCCATTAAAATAAGTTACAACTTCATATAAGTTTCAAACTGATTAATCCCAACCCAAAAAAAAAAAAAAAGGGTTAAAACTCACAAAACTGCAACAACAATTAACTAATAGTTTAAAAAATAAAAATAAAAATAAAAGCATGACAACAAGCTTTTCATAAAGAAAAGATGGTCTTCTTGCAAAGTAGCATAAACATCTGCTACAAAATTTATAGATGAGCCTCCTCAATGTTTGTCTTTCTTCCCCACATCCCCTCACCAACACCCCCCCACCCACCGTTTTCTTCTTCTTCTTCTTCTTTTTTTTTTTTTTATGGGAAAATGCAGAGAGAGGATAACACATATCATAGAAGCCTGGAACAACCTACCTACAAAGTGACTTGTCTTATATCAAACCCCCACCCCAAAGGCAAACATGAAACAACCCTACACAAATGGAAAATGAAAACAACAGAACAACAGACGGAATAAAAAAAGATCTACTTTCTGAATCAAATGAAGAGGGGCCACGTTAAAAAACCCCTATACCAGAAAACCAAGTGGGAAACATGCATATACACGTACATATAACCGACCATGTTTGACAAGACAGCCACTTCCAAGTGTAGGTGGTGTTAAGATGACTATAGCACTCAAGTTCTCAAGGCTGAAATTCCCAGAATATTTTCTGAACAGCAGCTTATTGGTTAGAGTTATTTATTTTCTTAAAAAACATACTAAAAAACAAAACAACACAACAACAACAACAACAAAAAACAAACAAAACAAAACAAAAAAAAAAAAAAAAAGAAAAAAGGTCGTCTCTCATAATGAAATGTGCAGGAGTCTAATTTATTGAACTTTGATTAAAATCCTTAAAACCACTAATTATGTGAGATGCTGCAAATAAAATACTAGCTCAATATGAAAAAGTGGCCATTAAAACCTGATATATTGCTTGTATGATTTAGACCCAGGGTTCTCAAGTACATAGAGGAAAGGCCCTACTAAGCAAAGATATCGCCGCTGCCACACTGCTTCTCTATTCCCCACACCCTATCATAGGAATATATAACCAAAAGAAAATTAAAAGATAATGAAATGATAATTAGAATAATACTGCATACTTTTACAAAAGTCTAGCATGGGACCAAAAAAAGGGTGAAGAGGATGTATAGAGAGAGAATGATACCTTGCGAATGAGAAGAGACAACCATCCCTCAAAATCAGCTTGATTCCAAGGTCGAAAGAAATCTGAGTCCTCATTATCATCATCCTGAAATAACTTTGCTATTTGCATCAACCGATGATACCGTGCTGGAGAAAAATGAAATCCTAACGACGGTACTTGTATAGCAAGTCTTGTTGAAGGGTAGGATGGATTCTCTAGTCGAATCTGAATAAGATGACATGATAACAGGATATTAGGCATAGTTCATTTCAAACTAAAAGATACAGAAAAAGAAAAGTGTGTAACATTAAAAACTAAGTTATACCTGTCCAAGCTTTAAGATCACCCCACATTTATCAATAACCGGCAACAGACTAGCATAATTTAAGTGGGTAGGAGGAGTAGATTTATTTAGATCAACTTGGCTCCAGTCATAGTCTCCATCAACCAGAAAAGCAGATACATCCCTTACAACACAATTAAACTGCATATACAAGTCCAACTCCTTGGATGATTCAAATTCATCCTGCAAACATGTTACAAGATTTAGCACTTGAGATTTAAAATTTTGGCACTTAAATGATTAATATTAAAACGATCGTTTTCTGCAATAACCTCTGTACGAATCACCAAATTTCCCAAGTCAAGCATGAGCTTCGTAGAATGCTTATTGTCAGGACAAAAATCTGTTGGAATTGTGATCTTGGGAGCAGCAATATCAAAGTCCAACAGAAACCTAGCAAAAGACAATAAATGGAGAAAACTCATTATGGAGATTAGATACAAAATCAAAGCAGCATCCATCTCGAAACAAACTCAGACATACGAACACAAACGAAATGTACACAGAGCACTCATGGCATAAAAATACCTGGATTGGTCTTTCAATGCTCTGTTAACTTGTTGCTGAGCAGTGCGCTTGACTCCATCTATTGTCATCTAGGAAAGAATGTGAACAATGAAGAAAGGTAGGACATCAAGAATTGAAAGTAGTAAAATCATAAAGTATACATGCTGAATCAGAGCATGAAGCACCTTCAAATCTTATGCCACTAACGTAATAAATAAGCCCGAAATACGTTAAAAGAATTTGGGCAAGTGCAATTACAGGACCTCCTTCTCTAATACAACATTAGTTATACAATTTCTCCCAAGAGCTTGAGCTATTAGGAGATGGGGCAACATTAGTTTACATTTTAATACAATATTTTCAACCATTTACAAATTAATCCCACGTCAATCTGCAATCAACTTATTGAATCCAACAGTTGAGACGCTGAAATCCAGCAAAACTAGGCCAGCAGCAAAAGAAACAATGTAATCATTTCTCAATTACTAGCATAAGGTATAAAAATAAATTAAAGAAAATAATATAAACCTGCAAAGCCGAAGCAGTTTCCAAAGCAAGGGCCTGACTAACGGCAGTACTACTTTGAAAAAATTTGATAACCTGGTCGATAGTATCCTTCATATACTGTCAAAGAATGTAGTCTGATCAGTGAACCAGCACATATTCAAGTACAACTAAAGGAACTATGAAGAAGAACCATACAATCACATAACAGGGTGAAGCTTTAGCAACCATGCTCCAATCAACTTCCACATCAAAAGGCTTATAACAGAAAACCCCGGTTAAAGAATCATGAGTCGTTGCACTCTGCATAGGGTGGGACAAAGATGAGCAAATTTAAGTTATAAACATTTAAGAGATGTTGTGTCAGACACTAATGTGACAACACTACCTTAGCAAGGAGATCATTTGGTGATGACAGCCTATATGACCCCAGTTTCACGTCAAAAACTTTTGTCTCTGGATAAAGCTTTATGAAGCAATCTAGGCCTTCACATGATAATTCAGCAATATATTCGTTGGACCCATCAATAAGTTTAGTAGCACTATGTTTCATACAAACGTTTAAGGAAGTCTGAAGCACATCCGCCTTGTCATTTATTAAATCTGATTGATTATCATCACCTTCCTTATACCCAATGATTTTATTTAACCGTTCCCAATCTTCCTCACTGAAATGAAACGTCTCAGTTTCATCTTTAATGGGCTGATTATCCCTGGAGTATGAAAAATAATACGGGACATAAATCGTAAGGAATTATTGTACAAAAAAATAGTTTTAATTGCACTAGCTGCACCTAAGGCAGCAAGAGCATTTTACCGTCCAAATGACCACCATGAACTTTTAGTTTTCTCTTTCCTTAACTGGACGTCTGATTTTGATGACTGCGCCACAAACTTGTGAGCCAGCATCCTGCAGAACACCATACTCAATAAAAATACTTCAACAAAAAGGTTAGCACACTAAATCTCACTTTAAAAAACAGAAAACAAAAAATATAAGTCTAGAAAAGACATCCATTTCAATGTCTGTATCAATGCCAATAGCGTTGAATATTACAAGGATAAACACAAATTGCCACTCGAGTGATTGTCTTTATGCATTCATGCCTTCATAGAAGGTTGCAAGAGAAAAAAATGCTAGGGTATAAGACGGCGAACCTAAGCTCCTAATGCAACTAAAGGCCAGTGATGAAATTCCAAATAAGTAAGACCTCCAATTCCAATAGCCAAGTACTATCATTTGTCCTGTAGAAGTTTGTACGGACGAACTAGAGGACACATAGGTCTAGGTGCATTTCATTTTCTTACTCATTCCCAAGCTAATAATGACAGAACAAAGATAATCTGTTTCCTCAAAATTTGACTAAAATTTCTCTTTCTTAAAGGATAAGTTTTCAACAGGTTTGAAGGAACCATGAGTAGGCAAATAATTGAAGAAGAAAAGTGAACAAAGCTAACCACAAATTAAGAAAATGAAAATAAGCAGAAATTTGCTATCCATGATCTACATCTTAAACATTCATAAAAAAATTAAGTTATCTAAACTAAAGACTACCCAACGCATCCCCATATTATATAATGCTAACTCCATAAGAATACATGTGGCTGTACATGTCCCTTTTACACTTGTGTTATTGGGGTAATGCATATGTTCTATATGCATCTACACGTATGCAGGCATCCACATGTATACGTATTTACTTGCGTATTAAAGCTGAAGACAGCTTGAGATGTCAAGGTTGGCCCAAAAATATGCTTTACGTATTATACTAACCATTCATCACAAATTAATATTAACACATTTATGATGAAAACAAAAATTACCTCCACTGAAGTATGAGTTCAATATCAAGTTCACGATCCATCTTCTCAATGTCTTCATTGTCATCAATTATCAGCCGACCAGGCTCAGATTTAAGTAGTGAAGCACACAGAGAGATATATTCCTTACGTAATTTTGCATACCTCAAAACTTGCTCCCATGCCAATTTTCCACTGCCACAACGATGATAATATAAGAAAATATGACCATATACAAAAGTACTCGAAAAAAGCTTTGCACAACTCAGAGATTCAGTAAGTTACCATTTCAAATTTCAAATTAGGATGTCAACAATCTAGAAAAACAGATAATTTAAGGTACTTAACAAAAAAAATTCCCTTGCCTTTGTTTCCTTAGTAAGTAAGTTCCTCCAACCTCCCTCTTCCTTTTTCTCTCTACCCCACCCCCAAAAAAACGATAGTGTTCTTAAGAAGAGTCATCACGCAAACGAACAGTTATTAGGAAAAACCAATTCCTATTATGGGGAAAAAAAAAAGGAGAGAAACACACACAGATTAAGTTACCTTCCCTTCTTCACCTCATCAGAAACAGCTCTGTAAGCATACTTCCACCAAGACCGAGGATCAGATTTCACAAGGGTGTGTGGACGAAAATGAGCATACTTCAAACGTTGATTAAAGGCTGCAAAATTGTCAGCTAATTTCAAAATATCCCTATATCCATCCTGCAATCAGAAGATACCCAAAATTTTCAGGACCAGTCAAAGCATGCCTCCTAGTACCACAGCTCAAAGAGGAAGCATAAGAATAAAACCTTAGGTAAACAGAGAGTGACATCATCCAAATTCACTGCTGCTTTCTGTAAGGGTTGACCACTATCAGCAAATTCGCTCACCCGTAGTTTTGCATATTTTGCATTTCCTGTCACTGGCTCCAGAACATAAGTGTGTTTCTTGACAAGACTATCCGCAGGTTTGCCGTCTTTGGTACCATATCTAAAAACCTGAATCAGCAAAAGATATGATTGAAGTTCCATACTACAAATACATTGCCTGTACAAATATATGATTGAGGGTATATGTTACATTTTGTCTACCTGAACCCACTCTGAAGGAAGCAGATCTTCCCATGACTTATCAATGTGCCATGGAACAATATCAGAATCCAAATAAAGTGCAAGCCGGTCGAGTTCAACAGACTGAAACAGTACGGGATCATGATATCAGAAGCAAAACTATAAGGACCAAATCAATTGCTTTATTCCTAATGAACAAATAGTGCTAGCTGTCCTCTTTCTCTCTTAAATAGTCAGTTTCTGAATGCTACAGTTGATATTTCTGGAATATGCGCTAAAGTAACCATTCATGAAGCAATAAAAATATAGATAATAAGCATTTCGTACCATGGCAGTCAAAATTATATTATTTGTGGACTACAAAACAGAAGCGAGAAGGAGGCAATCAGAAGTTTGTTTTTGTAGCAGCAGAAGCAAAAATCATGGATGAAGAATTTGATAGTTTTGTCTAACAATTTATAAGTGTTCCTTTCAGATTATATGGTTGTGAGTCTTATGACTTTCTAAAAGTAAAGTGCAAACTAATGTGCCAACATGATTGCCACTACATCAAGTTAGATTTTACGAGGAACAAAAGAAGGACCTTCTGTATGCGGTCTAGTGCACCCCCCGTAACAAAAGTCTCCTTCCCGCTGTCATCAACTGTCACAGCGCTGAGTTTCTCCAAGGTTATGCCTGCTGCAAAAGGGTGGCCAGGATTGCTAGAAAATAGAAGGTTAAAACAGAGATTAAAAAATGTAAAGAGTAAGAATTTAAAAAAAAAAAATATTCATCTGCACACCTCTCTGTATCTTCGTATCTAACATGAATGTTTGAAATTGAAAGCTTCAGATTTCCAACGATTGTGCTGATAAGAGAACCCAACCATGATTTATTCTTCAAAAGAAAAAAGACATTTACATGCATAAGACAAGTTATAACAATGACTTTTGTTCTAATAAGATAAACTATATACTTAAAAAGATAAAAGCATAGAACAAAATAAAATCAGAATCATTGCTCCTCTTAGCCAGCAAAGAAACAAACACAAAGACACATTAAATTATTTTTTACAACTGGAGAATTTAATTAAAGAAGGGAAATTAGCATCTGAGACTTTTCTTCAAATATTCAAGAATTTGCTTGATGTACAAAAACTGCAATATAACCAAGAGGAAGCACTTCCATAACACTTTGGCTCTAACATCCAGTCAAAACAGATGCACAACTTGGAAGCATTTCCATATCACCTTGGCTCTAACATCCAGCCAAAAGAGATGCACAACTTTGGCCAAATGAGCCAACCAAAAATCATCAATTAGGGAAACCACAAGTTCAAGGCCACCTCAGAATTAGGCTTCTTTTCCAAACAGAATAAGATGTATAAAAATTCACAAGCTTGGATGCATCATGTACATGCACAATTTGGAATGTGTTTTTAATATGCAGCAGACTAAATAAGGGGGTATTTGGTAAACGCATTGCATTTTAATTGTATTTGAATGAAATTTGTTTTTTGAATGTTGTATTTGGTTGAAAAGTATTTGTTTTGTATTTGAATAAAATGTGTGTTTGGATGAAAAGTATTTTAGAGTTGAAAAGTTGATGTGATTGGTAAAAGTAGAGATAAGTAGTAGAGTTGAAAAGTTAATGTGATTGTTTTAAAAATGTTTTGAATAGCAATTGTTTACGTAGCACTGCTACAAAATTTGTGTTTGGTGTAAAATTGTATTGTATTTGAATAAAATTAAAATGAAAAACTTTCTCCAAACAATACCTAAATTAAACTTTTTTATAGGAATTGGAAAATGACACTATTTAGCAGAAAACGTTAGTATTAGTATGGATAAGAAGGCATAGAAGAGAACAATTAGTTAAACATATATCAAATGTATGAACCAAAATACACTATTTATATGTGCGTCACAAAGAGTCACCATGTAGCATCCAGTCATAGATGCCCAGTATTCTAGTTTTAAATAGATTGACGAGAATTTTGTGGATCATACCATTTCAGATTTTAGTTGCTGTGTCCTTTCCAACAGCTTCCTTTCCATTTCCTTATTCCAAGAAAAGACATTTAAAAAGTTATTTAAAGGTCAACTGTAGAACTCTATACACACAACAATATATCGTCTTACCCGCACTCTGTTTCTCTTAGCTTCCTGGATGGCATCCTCACTAGACCCTTCAACTTGAGTTGCAGGTTCAGCTAATAAAAAAATGCGATCCAGATGAACTAGAACTGGATCTTGACCGAGCCTGCTCCAGGGAACCTATTTATAAAAAAATAAAAAATAAAAAAATCGCAATAACTCTATCAGCAAATTCTAATAGTAGCTGGTATCACAAAGAAACCTTTTTTTATTTTTATATATATACATATATATATTTTTTTTTTTTACAGTCTTACGAAAATGTTATTCAACCTAAAACTTTCAAAGTAAATTATGAAGTTGATCTTTGTCATAAGAAAAAATTATACAATAAAACATCTCCTTTCAGACTGCTACTCAAACATCTGCATGTGTTGTCCATTTTTCCATGTAACTAAGCAGGAATACAACAAGGAAAACAGGAATCTTTGGCCAAAACCAAGAATACAATTCTTTCAAAACCAAACAGGAAGAAACAAACTGAATTATGGACAGTTTCTAGCTTCATCAAATTATCCAGCATAGGACAGCAGCCTTAATGGCTTACAATACAAGCAAGATGAGCAAGATAATTAGAGATGCAACTTCGAAAAAGTATGAAGCCAAATATCTCAACCATCATTTCAACAAAATACACTACCAGCTTATGAACTAAAATGAATAAAAACCCAACATACCTTAAGTTTCACCGAGCCAAGGAATCCAGCCTTAACCTTCACAGGCAGCTTTAATGCATTAAGTGCCTCCGGCTTCAGCTGCATGTTTGTTAGCTCCACATCACCTGTTTCACAGGCAGGCAAAACCACTTCTTCATCAACAAAAATAGCATGATAATGACTTAAGCTCACTACTAAGTTAATGGTTTTAGAAATTTCACGTTAAGCATTAGTCCAACCAGAGTGCTTTTCTAGTAAGTAAAGAATTTCTGTTAAAAACCCCTCTGGGGCTAGTTCAGCACACGGGAGGGGTGGGAGTGGTTTGGATAGAAGCTCTAAGGCTCAAAACCTGAGTGTTTTCATTTTCATTTCGCTTTGATAATTGGGAACTATAGCGCCATATCACCCAAAGAGAGAGAAAGGGGTTAAAAATGGTGCGCCAGCACAAATACGTCCATCTTTCCAAAGAAACGTTTTAAAAGCAAAATATCTTTCACACTACCAAATTCGAACTATTTCAATCGCAAAAGTCAGAATAACTGAATTCCACTTTCGAAATCAATCAGAAACATTTCAAGTGCAAAATACAAACTACTCCCTTCGCCAAAAACAACTAAATTCCACTTCCAAAACCAGAAACATTTCGAACGCAAAAATTCCACCACACTGACAAAATCCAAACCGATCAAAACGCGTCAGATACATTTCGAGTCCAAAATCCGAACTTCTCCAGTCGTGAAAAACAAGTGAACTCCACTTCCGAAACCAGAAACATTTCAAACGCAGAAATTCCACCAAACTTAACAAAAATCCAGACTGATCCAATCGCTCCAGAAACATTTCAAGTGCAAAACAAAATCCGAACTACTCCAATCGCGAAAACAACTCTAATACATTTTCTCCGAGTGCCAATTCCGATTCAAAACACACAACCGAAATCCAAACCATTTCAATCACAAAAACAACCAAACAACATCAAAAGAATGAGAAACAGAACCAAAACCTTGCCAAACGCTGATCTTGAGAGCTTCCTTGTTGAGTCCTCTAACGTAGTTCCCAAGGTACCTCTGCAAGAGGTACGCCACCTGATCCTCCAACATTTTTTTTTCCGATAACCGGCGATCAGTGTCTCAAGTTCTTCATTTCTACTCAGATTCCGAAACTGCAAAAAATAAATAAAACAACACTAAAAAAAAGGCTAAAACTCGTCAGAGAAATTCCAACATTAGCATGCTCTTTTGGAGTTCCAATTTTAGAGAAGTTAGAAAGAGAAAGAGAAGGGAGAGAGTGGGGGCGAGAGAGAGAGAGAGAGAGAGAAGGGGGATATTCCTTGCGGCCACGGCAATTTTAGTCCTAGAACGCGCCAGACTCTCTCCGTGCGAGTCTACGGAATGGTTCACCTACGATTATGCTTTTTTAGGCAATGGCTGCTAGTCACGTGGAGTTCAAGTTTTTGTTATTTATGAAAGTCAACAAGAGACGGTTGCGTGACGGGGAAGGTGGAGTGTGATTGCCTTAGCATGCGCACCGGATTTTTACCAGGAGTTGAGGTGGCGTTTCGACTATGGGCCCAATCACGGATGCGTGAAATTACGAAACTGCCATTATCATCCAATGGCGGTGGAGGACTTGCTGACGTGTGATTTTTGGAGACTGGAATCGGACGGTTCCTTTACTCGAAGACACGCGGGTCATGAACCTGGTACCCGTGGCCCATTTACGGATTCCACGAATTTGGTCCTCGTCTTTTTTTTTTTTTTTTTTGCTAATTTTGAAATGAATAATGAGTATGACCGAAGCATTAATTCTAGGAGAGTTCTTCAATGGGTAAGGAAAAAGTTTACGGACATTAGATTATTTTTGAATAGCTCAAATTAGAAAGGTGCATTAAAAAAAAAATGTGGTTACTTTAGCAAGGTGAGGCTAAACAACTCGCGATAAAAGGTAATGATGGCTCATAGCGGTGACGGCTTGCAATGGAAAAGTCTCGATGACTCACGGCGAAGAGGGCTTGACAACTCATAGCAACTTGTCGATGTAGAAGTGAGTAAAGGACGGATATGGAGATCAAAGGGCAGTGCTCGCGAGATTCCAACAGCAATGAGCGTGTGGGAAAATTGTGGGTCAGATTCCAGTAAAAACACAAATCAAAATTGAAAAAGAGAAAAAAAAAACAAAAAACAAAATATTGACCAATCTTGTCCTTTGCCTGATCTGAGTTGCCTCCTCTTCCCCTACGACGATACCTCCAACCTCTGCATCATCTCCTTAGGGCGGTGTCACCATCGGCATTCCAACACAATGGCCAGCTCCTTTGGCTTCTCAGCCTAGCCAAGTGTAAGCACGGAGTTTGTTGGTTCATCTTCAGATCTTGTGGTCTTAAGTGGCCATCCACCACATCTGAAAATTTTTTGAGTTTTGTGGTTGCTGGAAACCACCTCTAGATCTCATAGTTGTACACAAGAAGGATTTTTTATTTTTTATTTACTTTTTTTAGTAGTTGTATTCTCAGGTTTTAATGTAGTGTAATTTAAGTATATGTATACGTTTATTGAGATGAAATGTTAAATTTACCTTTTTTTTTGTGAAAATTAGATCTTACCTTATTAACAATGGTAAAAAAAATTCCCTAATTATAGAATCCCTATTAATACTAATTTCAATTTTTTTTTAGTATCAATTTAAAGATATTTAAATTATCATATATTAATTAGAAAACCCCTTCAAAAAATATATATATTAATTACGAAACATTTGAATAATTATTTTATTAATTAAAATTAAAAAGGTTATGTATATTAATAAAAAATGACGACTTGTTATTATTAAATTATGAAATTTTTCGACATCACCAAGTTAATAAACTGTTATTTGATTATGACAACTCTGTTTTCTTTTCTTTTCTTTTCTTTTCTTTTTTTTTTCTTGAGTTAGCTTTTAGATATAAATTCCACCTGAACTTAAGTAACTTTGTATCAGAATCAAGTTGTGCCTATGATAATAGATTAGGACTTAATCAATTTGCATGACAAGCAAGCGTGAAAAATGATATTAGAGTGTGAATTTATCTACATTATAAAGTTACTAAATTATTATTATAATTATATGCCTAGCTTTAAAAATGAATTTTATCTAAACTTATTTAAAAACCACCATCTGAGCATCATCATTTTCAATTATAACAAGGAAAAATAACTTTAAAAAATATATATAATTGGTAGTGTACTTACAAACACATCCTCCCAATTTTAAAGGTTTTTTTACACCTAATGATTTATGTTTTTAGAAAGTACATTAATATTTGATTTTATTTTAGAACAATCATATATATGTTTTTTTTTTTTTGGTAAATATAATAATCATAATATGTTAATAAGATGAAGATTCTGATACGTTGGATTTTATTCGTTGCTAAAGTTCTCCAATAATTTATCGCCTATTTTAATAGTGAAAAAAAAAAACCATATGAAGAGTTGCTCTTTATAAACATGTCTAAAACTTTTGGAAAAAAAAAAAAAAACAACAACAACAAACTAAATACATCCGGCCATTGACGAATTTCCTAATATAGTAACATAAACTTTTTTGTTCTGAATCATTTGGATTATTATAATGCTATCGATTATGGATAAATTTTGACATTGTTATACTGTAGGAAAGTTTTGTTATAATTATGCTGTGATATATTTCAAAAACTATTTATCATCCCTTTTTTAAAATATTTTTTATTATCTTTAAATACACATAAAATTATAATAAAATTTAAAAAAATAAACAAAAGAAGTTCTAAAATTATAATTCACAATTTGAAAATAAAAATTATTTTTAAACTGAAAAGAATTTATAAATGTTAAATAAATAGTGTAATTTAATTTATTATTTGTTATAAAGATAAATAAAATGAATAAATTAGAATTATTATTTATTAATAAAAATATTTTAGTAAATTTATATAATAATGACAGAAGCTGATATTTAAAAGTAACCATTCACTTACTGTTTAATTGTAGCGGTTTTTAAAAGTTGTTAAGCAAAAATAAGATTTACTAAATCCTTCTAATCTATTATATATTATTTAATAATCTAAAAACAACTTTCAAAAACAATATCAAATGTCAACCTAAACTTTTATCATTATTTTGAATCCAAACAATTGGGCTCAATGTATATATCTAGGAAGAATTTCAAGTGACCAGTACTCCACCTATTAAATTTAAAAAGAAAGCTTTAAATGCTCCAAAATTTAAAACCAAAGAACACTCCACATCCCTCGTAGAAAAGCATTTCCGTGACCACAGCCTTCTACATGAGCAACAAAGGCCTCTTCCCTTCGACATCTTAAAACAAAACAAAACAAAAATTAACACAAAAACAAACAAACAAACACATGGATATAGAAGATTAATTTGAATTTTTTGATATTTTCCATGGTTATCACGTAAGAGTCAGGTCATCATCATGTGACAGTGTATATGGTGATCACTGACTAATCAATGCCAAATATATATATATTTTACTTTGATTTGTTTTTCTTTTTTTTTTTATGTGCGAATCGTGTGTTACATAACTAATATAAATTCATATGTAAACTTATTATTAAGTTAAATCTACAACCACCAGCCATCATCTTTTGATGTTTTCATCATCAAGTAAATTCCAAATGTGTAATATGGTTATGCTTGTTTAGCTGTTAGAATGTCAATATATCATAGTTGATAGTGATACTTATTAACAGTTGACAAGAGTATTTTTTTTTTTTTAAGAGCAAATTTCAAACTATATGATATCTTGTTACAAGTTAATTATTATTAATAACATAAAAAAGAGAAAAGGACTTCCATCTTAAAACAGAGATCTTACAGGAATAAAGTGGTGCAGTCACATCATTTCATAAAATTAACCTAGGTTGTTTTTTTTTTTTTAATAATTGAAGATCGTTAACTTTATAGGTTGTAGGTGACGTATTTTTCAAGAAACAATTATCAAGTTGACATTTCTACCAAAAAAAAAATATAAAGTTGACATCTCGTATTAACTTATCAAATTATCTTATTCTAGGAACCACAATGACACTTTTAGTAAGAGCCATAAATTATTCATTGTTGAAAGACATCTCACGTGACGTGCACACCTATGAACTTGTTAAAGCTTGGTTATAAATCACACTACAAAGAGAGCATTAAATCAACATTTATCACGCTAGCAGTTCTGTATATTTTCAAATCTTAAGATTCAACAATGTTTTATATGTTTCTTTCAACTTTCTATTCATAAGTTTATTATTAAATTACTTTGTTATGATGTGATATGGAATGCTACAAAATAACATATGAAAATAGAATATACATAGCAACTTTAGAAGAAGCAAAGGAAAAGGACGACATTCCACTTAAAAATAATCAATATTCGAAACCCTAATCGGGAATGCAAAAGTAATAAAGGCCATAATGTAAAGTGTATGATAAAAACGTGATTATAAACCAAATAAATGCTATTAGACATGACAAAGACCGATTATAAAAAAAGTAACATGTGATAAAACCTAATTTAGTATAAAAATTAAGCCATTATGAATCAAATTTTGAGATCAAACTCAAACACTCATCTTCCTCGCACTCATGAACCTAGAAGTGGGAGTGAGTATGAGGGAAAAGATATGTTTTCTCAATTTTCTTGATTTCAATTCTGAACTAAACTTTGTTTCTCAATTTTCTGAGTTTCTTTGAGTTGATTTCAATATCAAAGAGTTTTTTTTTTTTTAAAGGATTACCTACCTTCCTCAGATCTCGAAGTTTCAAAAGAGTTCAATTGTCGAGATAGAGAGCATATTAAGCTCCAACAATCACGTTGCTCAATTATTGTTAGAAGTTCACTATATCCGTTATGTAGGGTAATAGAGTCCTTGATAAAACCTAATCCAGGAATCTACAATTTCGGAATATACATTTGTTTTACAAGGATGAAAAAAAGCTAGTTAAACAACAATAAAACAACAAACAACACAATTCCTACGCTAACTAATCGTCAATAAGATCTTTTTTGGAATTTCTATGTTGTTGAACGACCAAAATTGAGCCATTTACATTATACTCCGAGGAAGCCAAGAGATCTCCCACTGTCCCGAGCTCGGGGCATTCCTCCCAATCGCTCATGCCCATTGTCAATGGCGAATGTCCTCTCCCGCCCTTTCCAACAATGAAGAGTGAGTACATGTCGCCAATGTCTCTCAAAGCAGCCGCAGTTTCTGCCCCATTGTTCACATACTTCTCTACATATCCAACTTGCCCTGATGTCACACACCTACTAGCACAAACACAATATTAGATGATAAATAAAATAGCCTTTACCTAAAGGAGAAAGGAAAATATACACAAGAGAATAGAGCATAGAAAATTACTTGCAAGGTCAAAAACCATGTGACAATCAAGCAAAGATCAACTTGAATAATTTAATGGCATAGTTCATTAGCACTTGAATCTAAAGTTCTCAAATTGCAAAGTGTCACATGGTACATGCATTAAATCTCCAGACCCAAACAAGACCAGGCTTTAAAGGTAACAATTTACACTTAGTTGTGACGCCTTTTATTTATATATTTGTAAGATCTCAAATATAGTGACAACTTTTTACCACTAAATTGGTGTGAAAATGAATTGTCATTTTCTTATTACAATTAATTAATGTGATCATCTATTAAACACTTGCAACTCACATATCAACTAGGTATGAAAATGTTAAGATTCAATTTGAGATTTCTGAAATTATTCATTTACAATCATAGGCATGATATGGTCACTAAGAGTTGAGTAGTTTCAATTTCTATTGATCCAACAAGGTCTTATGATTTTTTTTTTTTTGGTTAAAATAAAAGGATATATAAATAAAGAATTGTGTGCTCACATAATTTTAAGGGGGTATTTGGAACCGTTTTTGGAGACATTCAAAATCAACTTTTTTTCAAAATTTCAACATTTTTCACTATTTATATCTCCAAAATGCTACAGTAAACTCCAAACTTTAAAAGTTCATAATTTTGTGTATACAAGTCCAAATGAGATAATTTTTTTTAAATTGCATAAAATTTTGAGAGAAACGAAATAATATCCATATTTATATTTTTTTCTAAAAAAATTTTTTAAATTTTTTATTTTTTCACCCCAAATAGTTTTTTTTCCCAAACACATTTTTCAAAACAACTTTTTTCCAACCCAAAAATAATATCTCCAAACATCTCCCAAATACTCCCTTAGACTCTAATATACCTTCAATGAATTATATGACTATCTTTTGAAAGATATTACTATTACTCATTGATTGATTTAAACTCAAGATCTTATAAAAGTAAATCACCTATATTGTCATCCCTATGTATACTTAAAGATACTAAGGTCGTATTATCCCTAATTTTATATGCCTCAACAATTAAAGGATTTCCAAGAAATAACACCAATATCCATTCTGCATTAATAATCTATATCTTATAATGAGCAACATCAATAAAAAAAATGGACCTTTCTTATTAAAAAAAGATTGATTAATAATGAAATTATTAGTAGAAACGAGACCTTCGTATCTTTAGTTATAAAATTCAAATAATCCGTCTTATTAAAAAAAATGATCAATAAGTAGATACTAAAATTATTTGTAAATACCATACTACTCATATGTTGGTTCAAATTTATATCATAATTTATGGGGTATTTGGTAAATGTATTACATTTGCAATGTGTTTAAATATAAATATATTAAATATATTTTGTATTTGGATGAAAAGTATTTATTTTATATTTGAATGTAATGTGTACTTTAATGAAAAGTATTTAAATTATATTTTAGAGTTGAAAAATTGATAAAATTAATAAAAATAAATTAAAAAAAGAAGATAAATAAAAAATATAATGTAAATAAAAAAATTAATTTTTAAAATATTTTAAAATAATAAATATATTTAAAATATTATTATAAAATATTATATTTAAATATAAAATTTTTATATTTACATAAAGGTTATATTATATTTAAAATTATATTATATTTAAACATAATATAATATAAGTGTAAACCAGTAAACAAAACCATCAAAACAAATGTCATAAATATTAGAATTTTATTATTATTATTATTATTATTATTTGGGCTATTTGACCTTAAAGTTTATAAAGGACGCGAACTTACTCATTATAGAAGTCACTGAGGAAGGCATTATCCATATCCTCGCCGATCTCCAAGCTGGCCAGGGACATAAACACCTCCACGTCGTCCCTCTCATCCACGCGCTCGCTCCTCACACTCGACGACTCGGTCGACAAGAACCTGATCACCGTCATGTTTATCCTCTTGTGGCCGGCGATCCGCTTGCTCCACGCCACCGCCTCGCGGTCGTCGGGCCCACCGAAGAACAGAGTCGCCACCTGCTGCACCGCCCCGGACGGCGGCGCGTCGAGCAGCTGGGCGAATCCCGGAACCCCGGCAAGCCCCCTCTCGACGATGATCCCGACCGAGCAGGGCGCGTGGCGGAGGATCTTCTGGTTCGTGGTCCGCACGCCCTCCTTGCCGCTCTCCATCTTGCCGTCGATCCGCTGGTGCTTGTGGAACGGCGCGAGTACGATCGACGCGCGGAGGTCCTCGGCGGCACTGCACACGTCCTCGTAGAGCGCGTCGAAGGAGGATACGGCCTTGCTGAGGTGGATCAGGATCCTCGTCTCGCTGTGGAACGCGTCCACGGCGGCGTGGATCTCGACAACGTCGTTTCCCCCGTAGTCCTCGTCGTCGCTGAGCTCGTCGGCCTCGAGCTCGTGGTAGGAGATGTTCGTGCGGCGGCTCTCGGTGAGCTCGATCAGGTGCATCAGGTGGGGACTCGTTCCTCCTCCTCCGCCGCCACCTCCGCCGCCGCCGGAGAGGGCGGAGATGAGTGCCAGGACGGCGGACACGTGACGGGGGCCATAGACGCAGGCGAGGAGGGTAAGTATCTCCTGGTCGTCGGGGCTGGTCTCGTGCTCCAGAGATGTGTGGGTTTGGGCGAACAGGCGCTCCTCTCGCCGCATCAGGAGGGCAAGGATCGGGCCTGATATCACGGTGTTCAACACGATGCTGATCAGAAGCAGGTTGTAAGCGTCGGGATTCCATCCCTGCCGTGCCAGAAAAAAAACCCAGTTGATTATCATAACAAGAAATATGACGCTGTGAAAAAGAAAAAAAAGAAAAACAGTGTAACATGCGCATGAAATCTAATGATAGAACCTGCATATTTTACATGAAATCTGCTCAAAATTTTCTGAAAAATTAGATAATGCTAAGAACAGTAGTGTCTAGCTCGTGCACACTCGAATAGGAGGGACGACTAGTTGTAATTATCTTTTTGTTCGAACAAAGAGACTGCATACTCGGGAGTTGAAGTTTTCGAACTTAAAAGAACAATGCGCGTCACCAATCCTGAGACTAGACAAGGTGGACAGATACATAATCGGCTTATGAACTTTTGTTATTATTATTATTTTTTTTCAACTACACAGTACCATGAAACGGATACTGTTTCTAATAGCACTTAAAATTTGCTTTGAGACGTGTATCAAGCTTGGTACAAGTTAAAGCAAAATAGTAAAAAGATAAAATAAAATAAAACAAAAAATGGAAAGGAAGAACAGAATGAATGCTTACAATAATTGTGTTTGTGGCTTGGCCTATGAACAAGAGATCAGCATGTCCTTTCAAGTTGAGACAGAAGCCAATGAAAACGCCCTCATTGAGCGGAATCCTCAAGGATTTGCAGGCCAAAAGAGCGCCGCTGATCTTGCTTCCGACGCTCAAAACCACCAAAATGACCACAATAACGACACTGCTGAAGTTCCTCAACCGGCTGCCATCGAACTGGAATCCCAAATAGCCAAAATAAATTGGAAGAATGAAGTTGTGGACAGAGTAAGTAAGCTTCTGCAACAATGTCCTCGCGGTTTTGCCCTCCTTGGGAAACAACGCCCCAATGAGAAAACAGCTTATCACGCTGTTCCTAGTGAACATTTCTATGATCATGGAACTTCCAATCAGGAGTGACAAAATGAACAACAATTCAGGGTTTCTTAAGTACTTTTGGTTCCGATTACGCTTGTTGAACCAAAGAGCCACATACTTGTTCACAAAAATCACCGACGCAGTGATCAAAATGGTCAAGAACCCGTTTCTGAAAAAGCTTTTCTTGTGGAAAACAATGATCAGGTTGAACAACATCAAGCAAGTGATCTCGTTAATCAATGAGCAGGCAATGGCCAACCGCCCAGTCGGCGAAGTTGCGAACTTCAAATCCCCCGCCAAACGTATGACGACAGGCGAGGCCGTGTAGGTCAAAATCAGGACAGTTATGACTACGAATCCGATCTTCTTGTTGTCATTGAGCATAAGCTGCTGGTGAAGAAAGAAAGAGACGGCTACTCCAAAAACAGTGCCAATTATTAGTCCACAATATGAAATTGTGCTGGCAACTTTCAGGTTTCGGATCATGTAGGAAATGTCCGTTTCCAGACCGATTAAGAACATGAAAAACATTCGGCAAAAGAACCCGAAAACCTCATAGTACTCTGCAGCAGAAGCTTGGAAGAAGAAATCTCTCACTTTGTGAACATTAGAGAGCCCCGATGGACCAAGCACCAATCCGGCCTAATACGCATATCATTACGCAACATATAAGATGCACAAGATTTTTTTAATAAAACATAAAATTGAAAAGTTAATTCTTCTCCAAAGGCATAATTTTTTTGAAACCAAAAAAGCTCAGAATCTCATGTTAAGTTCACACCTGGTTATATAGACTACAAATTATAGTATCCAATTTCATATATATATATATATATGTATATAAATATATAGATATATATTAATGATGAAATGCTTACAAAAATTTGAGCAATGGGGCCAGGTTGGCCAAGGGCCTTGAGGACGAGGTGAAAAAAGTGTGAAATGACGAGAATGCAAGCCATCTGCATGCCCATGGAGGTGAGAGGGTTGAAGAAGTCCTCTTGGCAAACCATGCGCTGTGTAGCGTCCATCTTTTTTTTTTTTAATTCCCTTTTTTGATTTTTTTGGGATGATTTTGAAACACCATGCAAATGATCCAGAGCCGGCTCTGGGTAAAAGCCATCAAGGCACCTTTTTAAGCAAAGGCCCCTTATTAATAGGAAACTTTAACTAATTATCCATCTTTAAGAAAAAGCGTCAAAGTTTTGAAATTAATCATATAAATTAGGTCAGAAAGGATATTAGGCTCCGCTTGTTGATAGCTCCGCACTAAGTAAGGAAGGAGCTCCACGTTTACAAAGTTGCAACATCTTTGAACAGGTGAGGCCGTTGAGGCCCATGTCCACCAAGTTTGAAAGCCTCTCTTCCCAGCCAACTTCCTTTTTTTATATCTAGAATCTCTCTATTCTACTTTATTACCACTAGTTACACGCGCAGCCACTTCTCTGCACTCTACTTAAACGCATGCAAATCTTGTTTTAAAAAATTTTGTAATAATAAAACAAAAAAACCTGCAAATCTGTTGACAAAAACATAAAAAGAATTATACATTTTTTTTACGAGGATGAATATAATTCTTTTCCGTTGATTAAAAAAAAATACGATTCTTGATACTTTGGGAGGAAAAAAAATATTTGTTTTTTTAATTGATTGTTAAAAAAATGAAAAAAGCTGTGATAGGTCATAGTTTAAATACCCTATTAGTGGATCTAATGGTTGTGAATTGATGTTCATTTAATTTCGATGATAAGATGATATTGTTTAAGTGAGATGGAAAGTACTTAATCAATCTGGTCATTATAAAAATTATCTATAAGTCATTATATAAATCAAGACGAACGATGATATTATAGTAAATTATTACTAATCATAATAAATATAATCTAGTAGTCATTATAAAAACTACCATAACGGTATTGAGTCATTATAATCCTATAGATTATTTTGTATACCCTCAATATCTCAGCTATTAAAAATTCATCATATGATTTTAAATTGACTACTCCTGATAAGGTATTTAAATTATGACCTACCACAAATTTTCCCTAAAAATATGTGTATGCATATACTAAGGCAAAAATGTAACGAGGAAAAGGCTACTTTGAGGCAAGGATTTTTACCCTATAAATGGAGTAAATTTTAATAGTCTATATTTAATTTGATAATGGTTTATCATGAATCTTATTACACTCAATCACAACTCAAAAAATTACAAAAAAAAAAAAAAAACTCGATTCTTAGAACTCCAAAAAACCTAGATTCTAACACAACCCCCACTAATGAAGTGCTATTGGCCCATCATTCATCCTTAACCTCTTCCCCTTCCTCGTCTCCCTTTCCGACAGATCAAAACCTAGCCCGTTGCAACTGTGAGATCTCCAGATAATGGGTTTTTGACTCGGAATCTCGACGGTCCTTGAGTGGAGAAGAGGTTAGGTTTGTGCCACTAAGGAACATTGTCCCCCCACCCATTGTTGTCACTCTCCTATGTGAGCCACCCATCATCGAAATTGAAAAACCCCAGCCTAAATTGCAATCCAATCTTCGTTGCCCAAAACTGGAAATCAAGATTTTTGCCACCTATTGCCGTCCTTCCAAGCGGTTGATCCCTCACTACCACCCAAGCCCCCCACCCGCCAAAGTTCTTAGTGAATTCTTTCTTGCTGGAATTCTCAGTAAATCCATTCAATTGCCATCGTTTCATATTTTTTTGAATCATTTTGTGAAGGAAATTTTAGAATACGTGGGAGGTTCTATTTTAATTTGGTGGTCCTCAAACTTTATTAACCATTGAATTTAAATCTAAAGGTAATAAAATTTTTACTCTCTCGATGGGGTAAAATTCTTCACCCCATTATAAAATCCCCATATAATAATATCAAAACTTTATAAAATATGTTATTTTGAAAACACTATTATATGATATATCAATAAATATGATAAAGTATTTTTCGCGTACGCTGTAAAAAACTTCTGAAAAAGCCAAGATTAAAAACTAGATAATGTGCAATTTTGGTGTCAATAGGATTATGAGAGATAGGCAAAGAATGATGCAAAAGGGACTACGTCACGCATGCAGGGTTTAGATCCTTATTTTACCGCTGAAGATAATGTCTTAAAAGGTCACTACTATCTTTTATTTTGCAATTTAGGATTAACAGATTTTACCCAAAAAAAAAAAATTTGGGTGATTTGCAAGATTGTACAAGTTTTAGCACCTTTTTATATCTATGCTCATTATAAGTCAAGAGTTTATATTTATGCTATTTTTAACATTTTATCAAATAATTAAAAGGAAAAACAATAGCAAAATGGATGAAAATATCCCCAATTCTTTCTTTTTTTTTTATACTTTTTTTATGGAAATAATTTTTAAACGTCTTCGATTGCCAATCAGCCTTCAGCCTAGTGGCCGCATTTTTTTTTTTTCAACCAAAAGATGACGATTTTTTTTCTTTTTAAATCAATCAAAAGATGACTTCTTCTTCTTTTTTTTTTTTTCCAACTAAAAGATGATGGATTTTTTTTTATTTCAACTAAAAAATGATTTCTTTTCTATTTTCTATTTTATTTTTTTGCATTTCTACCAAAAGATGATGAATTCTATTTTTATTTTATTTTTCTGTCTTTCAATCAAAAAATGACGCATTTAAGTCAAATTCACAATGTAAAAACATTTTCATGCCGAATCCGTGAATTCTTTTTTTTATTTTATTTTTTTCCGTTTCAACCAAAAGATGACATATTCTAGTCAAATTCATATGCAAAAACATTTTCATGCTGAATCACAACGTAAAAATGGATTCTAACAGTAACGGATTTACGTCGAATTTGCAATTATTATAGCGAAATCCGCAATGGATTCATTAACAAATGTCACAACAAATTCTAGTAAAATCAGCAACAAATTCATGTCAAATCCACAGCAGATTCTAGCAGAATTCACAATGTAACGGATTTTAATAGATGTCATAGTGGGTTCTAGTAGAACCCACAACAAAAATAACCGAAAGACTTTAATTTTTTCTTATTATACCAAAAATTATTTTAGCATACAATCATAATCGAAAAAATAAACAAACAAATCATATGCATTCTGCTTTCTCATAACAATTTATCTGCAGATGTGTTCTAATTTATTTTTTCTGCAGATTTTTTTTTAAACGACAAATAATGTATGGAACATACGAAGCAGAACCTTCACCACTTTTGTTTCTGATGCCTAACATATTTTTACGTATAACGTACGGAAAATGAATGTCCAGTCACAAACATATGAATAGACAAGTTAGCAGCCAAGCTGAACAAACAAACACCAAAAACAACAAACCTAATATCAACAAAATCAACTACATCTGAGACAATCACTACCACAGCAACTTCTGAGATGAAGCAATTTTTTCAGCAACCACAATCACGCCACAGTATATGCTAGTTCAGCCATTCCTGTAAAACAAAATACGACAAACTCAAAAGCAGCAAAGATGAGGGCGGTCCTCGACACAAACACATCAGAACAAAAGACAACATTATTCTTCACTCTAAAATGTTACAGGCATTCAGAATGTAAGACACAGCACAAAAATGATAAAATTTGTTACCCAAATTCTCCCGAGTATTAACGATTCCAAATATACAATTAACAAAAAAAATTAATTAGTTACATCACCCATAAATAAGGGACAAGTCAAATACACTAGGGTGCAAACAGCTCAGATTAAAATCTCCTAGCCAAAATCATTCATCTGAGACTACCAAAGGCCTTAAAAGGCATAATGAATAAAAATTGGCACAAATGATCAATTTATGAACAGAACTAACAAAAAAAGAGTCACAACTGAGATTCCTCAACAGATAGCAACACGAGCAGCTTCTATTGCCAATTCTGCACTACAAAAAAGGAACTAGATAATAAGCCATAGTCTACATCAACAACGTCGACTAAACACTTCACAAATTTTGGAAAGAATTGGCAGGTTTCCCAAACCAAAACAAACACAAATTCAAAAACAAAAAAACAAGAAACCAAACAACTGAAAACCAGAAAAGCAAGAAAGGATTCAAAATGACAACAACATAGCACAATTTTTCCTCCTCGCCGTAAATCACTCAGCCACCAAACAAACAAAAACATCAAAATCTCATATCCTAATTAACAACATTCCAAAACTCCAAAACGATCTCCACCAAAAAGGAAAATAAAACCACCTAAGCTCAGAGGGGCAAAAAAGGACATTCAAAACAATAATTAAATTAAAAATACTTAACAGAAAAAATTATAAACTTAGATGTTAGGATGGGTAAAATTATAAAGAGGTTCCTAAACGATAGCACTCCACCTAATTTTCTCAAATATATATATATATATATATGAATTAACATGGACTATTGAAATTTACACTTCCGCCGCTCAAAACCGTCATCGTTAAAAAAAAATTATAATCTTGTTAAGCTCAGAGAAAAAAAAAAATACTATTTTTTTATGTATGAAGGTAAAATCATGGTACATACTATGTTCTATGTATATTAAAGGGACTTGCAATTAAAAATATATTAGCTAGGAACACTATCATTGATGTTTCTAGCCAACTTCTAAATAGTGAAGAAGTTAGAAGTTGTGGAGTTAGGCCGGCCAAGCGTAAAGACTGGCTCCTTAGCCCATTATGCTCACGTCCAATTTTTTGGGTGATTTGCAAGATTGCCCAAAATAAAATACCTTAATATAATTTTGCCCAACATAACACTAAACTTATAATTTTGTCCCTTCTTAATATACCCTAAAATAGTAAATGGACAACAACATTCTCATATCTTTCTATTCTTCATTTTTTTTATTTATCGAAATAACTTTTGGACATTTTCTGCGCCGGCTACAAGTTGACTACCATTCATTGATCTTCGATCACCTACAGTGGTCAGTCGCCAATCGGTAACTTTTTTTTTTTTTTTTTTTGCATTTCAACAAAAGATGATCAAATTTATTCAGTTGGCTCTAGTCACTAAAGAAATTCTGTTAGAATTCAAAATAGAATCTAAGGTTTTTTTTTTTTTTTTTTTACTTCAACAAAAATAATCACACATCTCTGACTCCTATCACCGGTACGGTTATTGAAGAAATTCTATTAGAATCCAATATGGATTCTTCTTAGATTTTGACAAATTTTTTTTTCAATTTGGACAAAGACGGTCCCCGGAGCGATTCTCTTAGAATCCTAAATGGGTTCTAGTAGAAATTATTTTTTTAATTATTTTAACAAGACTAGTGCCAATCACCAACTATTGGAAAGATTCTACTAGAATCCAAAATGGATTCTAATGGAATTTATTTTTTATTTTAACAAAGATTCTATAGACTCTGATAACTAAAGAAATTCTATTAGAATCGAAGAATGATTCTATAGAATTCATTTTAGATTTTATCAGAATCAATTTTAGATTCTAAATACTATTTATTTGATTCTAAAGAACACTTATTAGATTCTACTAGAATATTTTTTATATTCTATTACAAAATTGCATCAATAATAATAACGGAAAAAAACAAAACAAAACAAAACTATTACACATCCAAATATTCTTGATTACTATAAAACTTTCATTTTCCCCTATGATACCAAAAATTTCACGACAAACAAACAGAACCAAGAAAATTGACATACAAACCACCAAAAACAAATTTACCGGAAAGAGGCTTATATAACAACTCAATGCATGTTGTATCTCATAAAGTTAATATCATTTTCTTGGTCGTGTCCACATTTGACAACAAAATACCACACACACACACACACACATTTTTCCAGCGCTTTCTCGGCTGCCTAACAAACAATACTGATTCAGACATAAGAAATGCAATGTTTAGCAGATCAACAAAATTGCAAGTGGCCCTGACTACCTCTCACACATAACAGAATCGTAAATTGAATTAGTACAAAAACAATATGTCAACAAAACTAAACCAAACACCACCGTACATCAACAAAATACATTAACCATCACAAACAATCAACCGGTCATGATTTCTCACCTATGATGATCGCCATCACGAATCGCATATCAACAATCTCGGAGACCTCGTGACGGTGGACTTCGAGCTATAGCCGCTCTCTCCGATGAAAAAGAGAAGGTACTTCGTGGATGTAAATCCAAGATCGGAGATGAATCTCGTGTCGGACTTCCCGAAGCGACACTAGAGATCGCGACCGCCGGAAATCTCATCCTTGCGGAGCCTTCTGATCTATGCGGAGAGAGAAAGAGAGGAGATCCAAAGTCTCTAGTCTCCCTATCTACGAACCTCCATCTCAAAGACGAAGCCTCGTAGAAGTCGTTGCTCATCGTCGGAGCCGGAATCGCGTGTGAAAACAGGCTTAGTCTCCGACAGTGGTGGCGATCTGAGCTCTAGCTCGAGGAAGCCGAGACGTCTGGTGTGATTCGGAAGGGCATACCAAATTAACCTTACCACGATTGTAGCCGTTCGTGGAGTATAGACGGGGTAAGGATCATTTTAGCAGAGGATTGATTCAAATTAATTTATTATCAACTCTAGTTAAAAGACTCTAAAATATACTAAAAGACGAGTGTAAAAGGGGGTTTTAATAAATTACGTAAATAAAATAAAAAGAACAAAACATTAGTAAATTAAAGATAAAAAATAATAACAGAAAACTTGGTCAAATGATCGACCTCTGTAATGACAAATAATTAAACAATATATTATTTCTAATTTTCTATTAAAACTAACAACTATACATAACAATAAATTCTGACTCTAATTTTTCATTAGCTTGTCATTAGACAAAATAAACTCTTCACTTAATTCACTTCTTACTAAATACCTAGAGCAAACTCTCTAGATTTAATTTAACATAAACGTTAAATTGAGAAACATAGATTGATTTAAGTGATAAACACACAAACTCAGTTTATTTAATCCAAGTTATATGTTATATGTAATCATATGAAAGTTTGACCATAATTAATGACTACAATTCACTACTAATGATAAGAAAATCAAAACAATTACGAATCAAGATTCCTAATCTAATAATAAAAAAACAATCAAGTCCTATTTAGTTGCGTACCTAAACAAAATAAGAAAATAATCATTGATAATAATTATGGATGAAAATAAACTAACTGGAAAGCTAAAAAATTATATCTCAAAATTAATGTAATTACATAGTCATATAATCCCTTTCAACTAAAAGAAAAATCTAGCTTAACATAATTGAAAAGGATACATAATCACAATTTATTAACATTAGGATCTCAAGAGAAAAAAAGACAAGAAGAAGAAGAAGAATGATAATTTTCAAAGATCTCTATGTATAGTTTTCAAAGATATCTACATAGACAATTCTCTTTAAACCACACTTTTTGACTCTCTTTCTCTCTATTTATTTAGTCTCTTAAAATTGATAAGAAAAATTTCCTAAGTTTGCCCTAGAATGATCTATTTATATGCTTTAAAAGATGGGATCAAAAAGGGAAAGTTTGGGCTTTAATTTTGAATTTTGAACTTCAAATATTAGGTGTAAGCATCGCAGTGTTAAGGACAAAATCAGTGGCTTCTTCGTGGAATAGGCACCGCAGCGCTAGTGACTTACAAGTTAGGTGCCACAGCATCTAGGCTCAAGCTTTTGGCCTCGGTATGACCTACAGCAGGTGCTATGATGCCCAACCTCTGGCCTCTGAGTTGTTTCTTCCGTTTTCCATTTTTTTTGTGCATTGTTCAACTTCAAGTTGTCCAAAACCTCTTCATATTGATCAATTTTGCTGCCAAATCATCCGTAGAACTCCAAAATACCTAACAAACACAAAACAAGCATAATTACTCTAAGAATATTAAGAAACTAACACTTCAACATGAGAGAATTGACATTAAATAAGGTGAAAATATGCACCTATCAACATACACCGAAGTTAATGATGCTCCAATCAATGTTCGCTTAAGGATCGAGGGAGAGAAAGAGAGAAGGAAGAACTTTGTGACTCCAGCACTTTGAATCATTGGCAGCATTTGCTTCAAGATTGAGGAAAAGAAAAGAAGCGAGAACTTCGCGACTTGATAACTAAGAAAGAAAAAGAGCCTATAGATCATATGTGGTTCGACCTCTGCAACTGGTGACACAAGATAAGTCAGATCTCCGATGACTGTAGTAATGTGAGGAAAAGGTGCCAGAGATCGGAAAGAGAGAAGAGGAAATGAGAGAAATCAAGGGGAAAAAGAGAGAAGAGTAAAAAAAGATGGGAGAAAGATGATTTGAAATTTTGCTGCATAAACCCTAAATCTCAATTATTATTTTTAGGTATGGGCAAAAATGTAAATTAAAAATAATAAAAAAACTTTTAAAAAAAAACATGAAAGGGTAAAATTATCAACTTAGATGTTAGGATGAACAAAATTATAAGGAAGTTTCCAAAAAAGAGGCTCCCAACCTAATTTTCTCCAATTTTTTTAAACCTTTATCCTAGGTAAGATTTCCCTTTGAAAGACACATCTTTAAATTATTGTCTCAGATATAGTAAGTTCACTTTTTTATTTTTTAATTTTCAACTAGGTAAATATAAAGAATAAAACATCCATATAAATATCAAATGAAAGAAGAAAATATAAGCATCTCTATTCAAATATTATCTCAACAATTTTCTTTTTTTCTTATGTGACTTTCTTTTTAAATAAATAAGAGAGAAGGAAACTTTCTAGATCTCAACAATTTTCTTTTTTTCTTATGTGACTTTCTTTTTAAATAAATAAGAGAGAAGGAAACTTTCTAGATACTATTCCTACCTCCATATATAACCTCTTTTCACCTGTTAAGCCAAGCTAGTTAAATAAAAATAATTTTCTTAGCAAAATAAATAAATAAATAAATAAAGGTCATTCCTTTCCTAAAATTAATTTATTGCTTATGAGTATAACAAGAAATTTTAATTAAGCTCAACATGACAAATATGGAACTTAATTAAAACTTGATTACATCCTCAACAAACATGACCAACTTGAAACTTAATTGGACTTGGAAGTTCAATATAAAATTCACTAATGTTCATTTTTAGTTCTAGTTTTTAATATTAATACCCCGTTTGTTTACCGTTTTACATTCGTATTACGTTTAAATGCAATGTAATTTTAATCCAATTACAAAAATATTACATTTAAATACTAATCATATTACATTTTAAATCCAATATAATTATTATTCATCATTCTACCTTTCTATTACTTTTACCAATCACATCACATACTCCCTCTTTATTTTTTTCTCTCTACTTTTATCAATCACATCTCGTATAATACACTTCAAATACTTTTTATTTAAACACACATTAAGTTCAAATGTAATGTAAATACTTTTCATCCAAATATAAATTTCATTCAATATATGCAATACAAACGCTAATTTATAACCTTTAGCAGCTTAATTTACAGTAGTAATACAATCCATCATTCAAACTGATTGCACTTGAGAATTGAGACTATACTTGCATAGGTAACTTTTGTAAGATTTAAGGGCTGTTTAGATACCCTTTTGAAGATTTTTTGTTTTAATTATGTTTAAAGAAAAAAATTATTTAAAGTAAAAAAAATATAAAATTAAAAAAAATTTTAAAAAAATATCAATATAAATATTATTTCATCCTCCATAAAATTCTATATAATTTTAAAAAATCATTTTATTTATATTTATATACATAAAATTATAAATTTTAACGTTTAAAACTTACAATAATATTTTAAAAATATAAATAATAAAAAATAATAATAAAGTAAAAAAAATGTTTTAAAAATATTTTTTTAGTCCCAAACGCTACTTTAAAAAACTAAACTAGAGTGATACATTAGAAAGAGAAAAAATAAAAGTGTGTAGTGTCAGTTTTAAAACAAATGAAATATTCAACATGAATTTTATTTAATTTATGTTTGAATCCCCCACTCTAATCAAAATTTTTTCAAAAATTATATTTTAAAAAAATTAAATTTATTTTTTAATTATTCAATTTATTCTTTGAATTTTAAAAATCCAATCTTTCTTATTTTAAATTAAAATAAAATTATATTTAAAAAATTACATAACATAACAAGAAAAAAAGAAAAACAAATCAATATTCATAATATTATTTTTTTAAAATATATTTTAAATTTTTATACTTTTTAACTCATTATTTACTACACGTTTGGTACACAAATTTTTTTGGCATTGCATTTAAATGCAATACAATTTTCCCCCAAATACAAAAACATTTCATTCAAATACCAATCACATCATATTTTAAATCTAACACAATCACTATTTATTATTTCACTTTTTCTATTATTTTTATTAATTACATCATATATTCCTTCTCTCTCCTTTTTTTCTTTCTACTTTTATCCATCACATCACATATTTATTATTAAAATACAATTCAAATACTTTTCCCCCAAACACACATTGCATTCAAATGCAATGCTAATGCTTTTCCTCCAAATACAAATTGCATTCAATGCATTGCATTCAAACGCAATGCAAATGCAATGCGTTCACCAAACGAACCCTTAGTTTTATTTAGTCTTCATCTTGTTAGCGATTCAAAATTCATTATCTTTCTCAGCCATTCTAATTCCAATTTTACAAACGTATCTGAGCAGGAATCATATAATTTCAAAACATTCTTTCCAACATATAACTTCAAAACATTCACATTCTTTCCAATAAAAATATTTCTAAAACTTCGATTAACGTGCATGCTCCAACGCCACCTTATATTGGATTTTTCCTGTTAAACTTAAACTCAAACAAGTACTAAGAACCTTGAAACTCTATTTAATAATCTTAAAACTCTAATTTAAGAATCCCATAATCAATAGTGCCAAACTTTTCCAGGAAACTTCCCAACGTTCCTCTAGAGCATGGAACTTCCCCACTGCATTCAATGCTGAAACATTTTAAAAGCACAGCCCTTCACCTATTTGAGAGCCGCGCTGTCTGGTTCAGGTCTTTTGCCTAAAAGCTAATGATAACCATGAACAACCGAGTGGATTTCAGACCTCAGTGGTGAAGCTCTTACCCAAAGAATAATAATAATAAATAAATAATAATAATAACAATAACACCACAAGAGTAAAGACAAATTAAGGACCAATAAAAAAGACAAATTAAGGGCCAATAAAAATGTTCTCCCCTCAACGAAAAAAAAAAAAGACCAATAAATATATGAATTATTTTGCTTTTTTTTTTGTAGACAATTTTCCATGATAATAATAATATCAATAATAATTAAATAAAAGACTCTTTCTCACTTTCTGATAAACTCATAACTTCTCCGGGCGGTGGTGTATATGCCATCTCAATAATACAAATTTTCATGACCAAAAAGAGAAGAGAAAGAAAGAGAGAGAGAGAGGGACAAATTTCAGAACCAAGGAGTGCACGAGAAGAGCATGAAAGGAGTCGGTTGATAGAAACATTTCTTCAGTATTGTTCTTCATCTTCTTCAGATTTGCATTACCATATAAAATAACACAAATATTCTTGAAGAAACCCAGAAAAAAAATAAAAAACGTTAAAAAAAAAAAAAACCCAAAACGAAGAGCCATATCATAGGGCAGATCAAAAGTCAACATAAAAAACACACTTTCTCAACCCACTATACAACGCCACCCAAAAGCTACGAACTCAATATTTCCTCTACAACGGTCTTCCCTCTTCTTCGTTTTCTTCTTCTCCATTTCACCTCTCTCTCCTTGGCCCTTTTCAACCCTCAAAGGTCTCCTTCTCTCCCCATATCTTTTTTCCTTTTTTCATATTTTTTTTCTTTTCTTTTTTTTTTTTTGGGTAAAGTATATTATTTTCGTAATAACAGTAAAACTACTAGCTAATTCTTTCTTTTGGTTTCTATTTGAATTTTTTTTTGTTTTAAGCGGCAGCGACTGTGCCTGTACGGAAAGGGTAGTCCCGGTTCTTGTTAGGAGAAGCAGAAGAATTTCTCTTATTCTTGTTGTTATTTCTCAAGGCCTTCATTGAAGAAGACAGATTCATGTTCTTCTCCTTGGCTTCGTCAATCTCGATCTGCTCCGCTCTGCATGCTTCGCTACAGAATGGAGTGTCACCTCTGCAATAATCCAATTCAAACCGTCAATGACATGAAGAAATCAAACTTTACCCAGATCCCTAAATTCCCCCCTGATTAGCCGCCAAGAAAACGGCCAGGAATTTCTAGTCTATCTTCTGTCCGATATTTTTTATAAAAGAGAATATGAATGGTTTCCTCAGATCGCAAATTGAAGGGCCAAGGAAGACCATCCATCGACAAATATTTTCCCATTGGTTGACGAGAAAAAAAATTCAAAACTTTATGCAATTTTTACTAAAATAATCCCAAAATCTGAACCAAAATCCCTAGAGCCAAACACGAAATTAGGAGAGAAAACCAACCTGTACATGAAGATGTCCTTGTTATCGGAGAGAGGCTTCTTGCAGAGGAAACACGCCTCCAAGAAATGGGGCTGGTGCTCTTCAAACCTGGCGTCGTAGAACCTGCCGCCACCAGATCTCGGCGAAAACGACGAGGAAGAGGAGGAGAGAGACGGAAACGAAGTTGTCGGAAAGCTCCTGAAGCTGCTTCGCCGGGAATAGTACAGAGGCCGAGAGTAAAACGCGTGTTTGTGATGCTGGTGGTGGTGGTGGTGGCCGTGGCCGGATATTCCGGCTTCCATGTCGGCCAAAGAGGCCAAGCCGTCGTCTTCCTCGATGAAGCAAGGTCTTCTTGTGCCTGTACTGGCGTCCATGTTCATTCTCTGTTGGTTGTGTTAGAGACAGTGGTTGAGGTTCGTGTAAAGAGAGAGGAGAGAGAGAGAGAGAGAGATGATGTGGAGACTCAGTCAGGTTGAGAGGCTTTATAATGCAGGTTGGTGAGGAGTGAGCGGTAAAGAGAGAGAGAGAGAGTGGTAAACAAGGGGCTTTCTTCCGGTCTTCTGAAATCCGTGCTCGCAAATCCATTGGCCCAAAAATACCTGCATCCTATAAGCTGCCCCCCCTTCGTAAGTTTCTGCCATTCGTCTGTCTTAAATTTACCAATATGCCAGTTTGGTTGAGAAATATTTATTACAATTTTAGAATTATATATTATTTCATTTGGAGGTTTCATATTTTATATAAGTTGAAATTGAAACCTGAAACAACCATATTATTTTATAACGTATAAGTCTATTACGTAATGAAAATATAATCATCATATTTTCTTTCTAATATGATGTTTTTTTTATAAGTAAGCTAATAATATGATGTTTAAGAGTTTACGCATTAATCTTTATGTAAAAGCCTACTTTTAATGAATCATAGACTAAAATATATTTTTACTATGATAAGAAATTAAGATGTGATTGTACACGTAATCTAAAGTAAATAAATATCTAACTAATTTCTAAAGTCAAAACTCTGAGAATAATAATACTCAATTATAGTTGGTGCTTATGAAAATTACTTATTATGTCAATGAAATGAGTTTTATATAATAGATTGTCTTTAACAGTTATAGATGTTTTGAAATGTTAAATGTAAATAAAATCATATCAAGATTAAAAAAATACACAATTAAAAGAACTTTATATTTTTATCATTTGAAAGAAAATCATTGCGGATGGGATTTTTTTTTTTTGGCTTAATTCTCAACTAATTGTAAAGGTAAAATCTATAACCGGTTTGTATTTGAGTCAATAACCAACTTGTCGTCAATTAAGGGGTTAATATCAAGTGACGAATCCACTGTTTTAATTGATGAAATGTGTAAAAAATAAAATAAAGTACAAAAAATAAAAAGACAGATTGATCGAGATTTAACTTCAATATAAGAGTTACATAATTTTCAAGAAATTTTCACTAGAATTGAATAAATTGTAAAATCGTTGCTTCATAGCAAGAATGAGAAGGAAACAAAGAGTTCAAAAAAAAAAAAAAAGTGCACAAAATCAAGGATAATTGCTCTCGTGCATGAGAGTGCTAGCTGAAACTTACTTTTAGTTTCTTAACATTGTGTTTATTTTGTTAATAAATCAAACGAGATTGTCATATTTATTAAAAATCTGTTTATGATGGAACATCGGCCACAAAATCCGTTTTAACAAGTATCATAATATGTGTTTATAAAAATTAAAAAAAAAACCATAAAATGTGTATACAAAAATAAAAATTGTAAAAGGGCTCAATGAGTGTCATTTTCGTGATTTTAACAGTAAGACGAGGGTGATAGTAGGAAGATACTGTTGTTGTACAATGGCCAAAGATTTTTTGTTCTCTTTTTATTTATCATTTTTCTTTCCAGGCGAAAGATTTTTGTTTTTGTTTTTATTTATTAATTTTAATAATTAAACAAAGAAAAAAACTTTTAGCATAGTCTGGAGTCCAAAGCTGGTAGAGCCCACTCGCGACCCAATCGCACATGCTTCGCTTTCAGCGATACATTATAGAATGCTAACGTCAATTGTTGTACTATACGCCAACTAGGCTGGTCTTTGGCCCCACGCGATCATTTTGCGCGTAAACGTAACGTTCACACCGCTACAACTCCGCCCTTGGCTTCTGGGAATAGCGCTTTCTGGCTCCCTCTTGTGGGGACCAAAACATTGCCCCCCTCCTTTTCCAATTTGCCTTGCGCTTTACCTTTGCCTGTTGCTTTCCTTGCTCCTTCTCAATGAGATTGAAAGAATTAAAACCAAAACTTAAATCAATAAATTCCGTGCAGTTATTCAAAAAATATCTATGTATCTCACAATATAATAATATAAAAAAGTAATAGAAATTGTGGTGGCAATTCCTTTTACCATCCATATTTTTGAATGTTTTTAATTTTATTAAATTAAAAAAAAATTTGTTGAAAATATTGATTTTTGTACATCATTGTTAATTTTGATAATTTTTAATTTTACCTTGCTTAGTCACTGCTCTCATGGTAACTAGTTTAATACCGTAAACAATTCAATAATTTTAAATAATTAAATTATTTAACAAATGACTGGTTTTAAAACTTAATAAAATTATACTTTTAAAATATCCATTTGTTTTTTTTTTTTTAAACTAGAAGAACATTGTTTGTAGAAATAATTTTAGGTCCATCTTAGATATACAATTGAATTAGGTAGAATTAGAGCAATGGCGTAATTAAGGTGAATATCTAGTGGAGTGTTGTGCAAAACAAAATAAATGATACATAATTGTTCCAAGTGGTCACGCTTCCAGTTCATTCAGTTCAATAAAATCCTCTTATGTTAGATTTTTTTTTTTTGGGACTTGAAATCCAATAATGTAAGATTTGCCTCTATTAACATATTTTTCAGTGAATAGTTATAATTTAAACGCAGTATTATTAGCAGTTTCTCAATAATTAAAAATACAAAAATAATAATAATAGACATAATTTAATATAATTATACACTCAATTTTATCACAACATATATACTTGGAATCTCTTGTATTTAATATTAACAAATACAAAAATAAATATTGCGTTTTCAAACAAAATAAATAAATATATAAGAAATAAATAAATAAATCAATGAAAAACTTGGAGGATTTAAAAAAAAAAAAACTCTTAGGGGGCGTTTAGGGGGCTGCCTCCAGCCCCCAATTTTTCACTTTTTTCCAAAACTTTCTTACTTTTTATTATTTATATCTCCAAAACGCTACAGTAAACTCCAAACTTTAAAAATTCATAACTTTTTGTATACAAGTCCAAATGAGATGATTTTTTTTTAAATTGCATAGAATTTCGATAGGAACAAAACAAGATCTATATTGTAGACTGTTTAATTTTTCACCTTAAACAGTTTTTTCTCCCAAACATATTCTCTAAAACTAACTTTTTTCAAACCTCAAAACCACATCTCCAAAACCTCCCCCAAACTCCCCCTTAAGGCCTGTCCTCTTTTGTCAATCACGTTGCACAGTCTACCTCCTCCATTGAAGGCTCGATGTAAGGTCCCAAATGAGGTCCAATTCAAAAGAACCGTTGATGTGAGAGAGAGAGAGAGAGACGGAGAGAGGGAGAGAGTCTGCGAGTGTCCGTTACGCGCCATAAATGCAAGTCAAACATAAAACCACCCACTTAACCAAAAAGCATCCAGTACGTGTACTACAACCTCCATTCCAATAACCCATGGTTTCACTTTTTTCCCACCTTGTCCCTAACTTCGAAAAAAAATATACATACCTGCATACATATATATTTGTTTTTTAAAATAAACAAATTACCTGACGTCACACTCAAGCGCTGGGTCCCACCTTCGATTCTTTTGTCGTTTTCGCGCTCCAACTCCACCGGCTGGGCCCCACCTCTCTCCCAAACAAAACATCAAGCGCTGGGCCCACCACCCGGGTGTGGTCGTTTTGGGGATTTTGATTGCTTCGCTTCACTCCCTCGTGGCGGGGCTCGCTTACCGAGGTTTTTGTTCCCCTCCCTCTGCGCATGGCACTCCCCACTACGGGCAGCGCGGGCAGCTGCCAGTTCCTTGATTATTCAGACTGTACACGTGTGGTTAGGTGCAGGTTCCAACGATGCACCTCAGGCCGTGACTGTTCGCCACGTGTTGTGCTAAAGGACAAAAACTGAAGTAAAAAACAATAAAATAGAGTGCTTTTAAATTAGCCAGGTCTGAGTGTTTCTGACACGAGGAGATTATATGCCATGCTTTGCTTCCTACGCAGTTTCTGTGATGATGCTTCCGCTTTGGATCGCAACGTGACGTTGCGTCTGTTGGATGCAATGACTTGCTCAGTCTACCCCCATCATGATTTGATTGCAAAATCAGGGCAATGGGTCGAAAAATTTTAAATGATAAAATCTGAAAATAAAAAAATAAAAATAAATTGTAACCACCGATATATTTGACGGATTGAAATATACTGTTATATAAATTTTTAATAATTTTTTTAAAGATTAATTAATTATTTAAAAGTCAGAGAAAGAAATGACCGTCTTATTGCAATATTTATTGCTCCCAAGCAGAGTCAAGAAGGACAGTTGCGGTGACTGAGGTGGTCGAAGGTCAAGAAGTGAATTAGTCATGAGTCAAGTATTCTTGTTACGGTTAGCTCTAATGCCCTGATTCTTACGAAAAGAAAAAGGAATTTCACGTTCTCTCTTTCGAATAATGGTAGTATCTTGTTTTCGTATCCGAAGCTTACTTTTTTTAAGTAATAAAGAAGAAGATCGAAATATATTATTGAAAAACTCTATTAAAATAAAGATGGATCGCCAAAAATATAAAGGAAATAAGGACAGTTGGTCGCATTGACTTATAAATAATCATAATATTGTATTCATCCATAAAGATATTTGAGGAATACATTATATTTATATTATATTTAAATATTACGTTTGTTTACATTAAAAGATTTAAATTATATTATATATAATATAATATATAAAAATAAAGGGAGAAAAAAAGAAGAAATATGTAATATAATTAATAAAAATTATAAAATAAAATAATAAATAATAATTATATTAAATTTAAATTATTATATGAAAAATACTTAAATATAATATATTTATATTTAGATGAAAATAATATTATATTTAATTATAATACAAATGTAATACTCTTGTTAAACACTCTACGACTTAATCCAAAACGCATCATCCCAAATAATCATAATAATAAGTTATAATGCAGTCCAATATATTATTAAAGCATTTGGATTAAAGATCCAAACTATTTTTACTGAATTTTTGTCTTTTATAAAAAAATAAATAAATATCATAATTAATTTTTAAAAGATAACTAATTACAAGATAATTAATTTTAAAAATATATACACCGATTTTTTTTTTGGGTATTGATAAAATGAATTTTGTGTTGGATTATTTTTTTAACCCTTAAATATACAAGTTTTCGCATTAAATTTTATAATATACCATACTCAATTATATTTAATCATCTTTAGAGAAAAAAAATCTGATCATATATTAGTCTATTTTAAAAAATTAATATATAATGTATCTTTAATATAGACACTCATAAATTATTTGATTATAATTTAGTTAAATAATTATTAAAATTTGTTAAGTGATAAAATAAAAGTGCGGTTTTAATCTTAAAATTTTCCTATTTGTCAAGAGAATTCTTGTTAAGATGACATGAATTTCAACTATCAAGCGTTTCTTTCAATTAAATTTAAAAAAAAAAAAACTATCTAGCGTGTATCAAGCTTCATTGTATTATCATGTTCTTTTTTTATTTTTTGAAATTCATTTTATTTAATTTAATTTGACTGTTAAAAAGTATATCTTATTAATAAGATTTTTATCCTTTCAAAAAAATAAGATCTTCTATATCTTGTTATATAATTGCTTTTTATTAATTATAAAAAAGAATACTTACTTCTTCCTCTCAAAAATATCCAATCTAACTAAATACAAAAAATATCTTGTTATATAATTTTTTATTAATTATAGAAAAAGAATATTTACTTCTTTCTCTAAAAAAACTCCAATCTAATTTAAATAAAAAAATTAACCTTTCAAATAAAATTTTCTATTATTTAACTTTTCTAAATTACTCGTTTGCTTGTAAAAAATAATAATATCAAAGCCGTATCCTCTGGCCTTTGTTGCCAAGAAAGGGTCAAAAGACGTCACCTCTTTCCAGGAAAATGCCGAAGAAGGATCACTTTTCTTGCCTTAATTACGGTCGGCAAGTTCTTTCAAGCTTGAATAAATTGCTCCCAACTAGGCCAATTTTCGTAAAGGTCATTTCGACTTTGGTAAAAAGGAATTCACCATTGATTTTATTTTGGTCCATTCCAGAATTCGTGACTTTTATTCATTCAAAAAATAATAATAATAACTACGAAGGTGGTGCGTCGTTTCTAGCAAATTTCTCAAAATTTCACATAATGAGCTACAACATAGGTTTCCAGCCAAAAAAATAAAAAAAGGGGGAGCCTCAACATATATAGGTTATCACGTTGTTGTTAATTATATTATTATTATTATTGTTATTATTGTTATTATTATTCCAAAAATAAACTAGTTAATGCATCACAAGCCGATAAGAAAAATATTTTGAAAGAAAAATTAAAAGAAACCGCTTGAGCTTTTCAAGGGTGCAATGAATTAGTTTACCATCTCTCAACAAGAGAAATGTGCTTTTATAGGTATGTATGCGTTTGTGTGTGTATATATATATATATATAAAAGTATTAAACTGATCCGACACACCATATATCTTCAAAAATAAATACATGTAATTTTATGGTAATATATGTTAGTCATATAACAATTTTATATCTGATTTCATTATAGAATTTCCCTCTTTATATTTCTAAGTTAAAAAGAAATTGCAAGTAATTTTACATTAGATTTTTCATAAAAAATATAAAAATGGCATGTATAATATTTTGCTCTATTTCATAGTTATTTAAAATGTCTTTTAAAAAAACTATAACTATTTTTCTTTAAAAAATGATATAATTATTGAACAGAAAAACATCAAAAAGACTTTTTTCATTGAAAAAATAATAATAAAAATGATAATTTTTTTTTTGAAAAGATAATATATGTAATTACCAAGAATCAACAAAATACCGAAATTTGTCACATGTTATACATCTCCAAATTTGACATCAAATATTAAAAAAAATTACACCACACGTAACATATACTAAATTTGACATCAAACATGGTTTTGCATTGAAAGATATATATTATTATAAAAGCGAAGTTGAACCCTTGATAAAAAAAATTTAAATATTGAAAATAAGTATTTTCCAGTCTTAGAACTCACAAATTTTCTTAATGAAATCAAGAACAGTGGCAAGAGTTTTTGCAGTTAACTAACATTAATCGGCTTTACTGTTTTATCCACTTAACTCACGCGTAGACTTACAGGTTAAGCCTTCAACCGTCCCCATGAATGGGCACGGATGTGTCACTATCATCCCTGGTACTTAATGGTCCAAGTTGTATAAACCACTTTACATTTATAATATACGACTTTACATTATAGTTGTTTTTTTCCTCCTTAAACCTAATTCCCTATTGCCTTTTGAATTTGCTTCCAAAAATATCCCCATAAAACAACAACACAGCTAATACATATTAAACAAAAACTTACAGTAATAGTTGAAATTTTATTTTGCCGACAGGTATTATTTATTTTTACTATAAGATAAACTTTTCAATAATCTTGTTTAACATTGAAAATAATTTTACACGTCGTGTTTTAAATTTTTAACATGAAAAATTGCATATTAATATTGCGTTTGGGACACAAATTTTTTTTGGCATTGCATTTAAATGCAATGCAATTTTCTCCCAAATAGAAAAACATTTCATTCAAATACCCATCACATCACATTTTAAATCTAACACAATCACTATTTATTATTTCACTTTTTCTATTATTTTTATTAATTACATCATATATTCTCTTTCCCTCTTTTTTTTCTCTCTACTTTTACCTATCACATCACATATTTATTATTAAAATACAATTCAAATACTTTTCCCCCAAACACACATTGCATTCAAATGCAATGCTAATGCTTTTCCTCCAAATACAAATTGCATTCAATACATTGCATTCAAACGCAATGCAAATGCAATGCGTTCACCAAACGAATCCTAAATTAAATTATTAAAAAGTTAAAAATGACAGTTCATGTATGAATACAATTGTTATTATAAGTTTTGCTTACATATTAATCAATTTTAAATTTCATTTGATGATCGAGAACATGGTTTTGGTTCAATCAGGTGGGGTTTATTGGTTGGGCCAGATTTTGTCACAATCATGTGGTTCCAAAATATATGACCAAATCTTAGGGAAATATATGTGTACGTAAGTGTATTTGCTGAACTCTTTAGAGAAATAAATATAATATAGGAGTGAGAGAAGGGTTCAAAGCGTTGATCACATGGAATCAATTATGTTAGATGAGATTATGCAAGTTGCAGACCAAGGGATTATTTTAAGTCAATAAACAAAAGGGCAAAAAAAGTGAGAAAGTAAAAGGCCCTTTAAGCATGATTTGATTCTCCATGAAATAATTGTGCCTTGAAGTGACAATGGCCTTTTTCTAATCACCACTTTTCAGAAAGTGGAGTCCTTTTCTTAATTAATCCTTTTCTTACGGCCTGCATGGAGGAGTATTTGGAGAGAGTTTTAAACTTTTTTTTTTTTTTTTGCATGTTTTTTCACTTCATCGTATTTTTTATTATTTATATTTTTAAAATCTTATAATAAATAAAAATTTTAAAAATTTATAATTTTATGCATAAAAGTTTAAATTAGATAATTTTTTAAATTATATAAAATTTTAAAAGTAATAACATAAAATTTATATTTATAATTTTTTTAAAATAAATTTTTAAAATATTATTTTTTTTATTTTAAAAAGTTTTTTTTCCCCTTAAACAAACTATCTTTAACCTTTTTTTTTTTTTTTTTTTTTAATCTTGGGGTGCTTATGGGAGAAGAGTCGGCATATGCCAAACTGTCCCCCATCTTTGGTGACAAAAGGTTGGCAGTAGATCATTAACATCAATCATGTATCGGTTAATTCTACTTGTTCAAATGACCAAATTGTAATGAAAAATAATGATTTGTCTCAACTTAAAACAAAGCCAGCAAATCCATGTGATTGAAGAGAGAGGAGCAATCTGCTTTGTAAAATAGACATTATAAAAATGAGTTACACTTTATTTTCGTAGTAAATAATCTTTATTTTCACCCATAAAATGTCGTAATCTCAGAAAAAGGGGTAGGGCTAGAGGATTAAAATATCTGTTTTGAATTTTGAAATAGTTATATTTGTAAAAAAAAATTAATAGTAAAAATTAATTAAAACAAACTACCCATAAAAATAGATTAGAATTTATCCAAACGAATTCTTATTATAAATGATAAAGATCCTTGCGGAAAAAAATAAAAAATCCGACAATCACTTTAAAAAGAGGCACCCTCTTCACATTAAAAATTTACAAAATGTACATTGAAAAAAAAGAAAAAAGAAAAAAGAGAGAAGTTTCTCGGTAATTTCACGTGTTTTTTTCTGCTCTACGAGAATCTCACATGCTTGGTATAATTGATATAATTGGTTTTCTTTGAACTAAACAAATAAATATATTATTTATATGCTTGTTTTATTCTTTTTAGGAAAAATCTGTTTTCAAAAAAGAGAACTTTGGGACTTTGGAGGTTTGTGCGGTCGGCACACTTCAACTGTGAAACGTGAAAGACGATTCTTTCAATTTAATTTACGTTGAAAATTTGGCAAGTTTTTGTCGTATGCTTGATGATGCTAGGAAAACTACACCCTTTTGCCTTTCCTGTCGATCGAAATAAAGTTCACGGGTTTATGTTTGCTTGTCTTATATAATATGCTACTATTGAATTACGGTTGAGATGGTGAATTGATTTTATTAATTGGAGTGGTGGTCATTATCTAGTGGTAGCATGAGATTCGTCAACTTTTCCGAAGTTACACGGCACAAATTCGATCCCGCTCCCACCCCTCCCTACACGTAAAAAAAAAGGTTTGAAATTCAAATCTTTTGAATGAAAAAAAGTATCAAAGACAGTGAAATTCAAGGTTTTAGGAGGCATTTGACAACTAAATTATATTTTAATTTTACACCAAACACAAATTTTACAACAGTACTACGAAAATAATTACTATTTAAAATATTTTTAAAACAATCACATCAACTTTTCAACTCCACTATTTATCTCTACTTTTACCAATCACATCAACTTTTCAACTTTAAAATATTTTTCATCCAAATACACATTTCATTCAAATACAAAACAAATACTTTTCAATCAAATACAACATTCAAAAAATAAATTTCATTTAAATACAATCAAAATGCAATGTGTTTACCAAACGCCCCCTTAGAGTTAAATTTTTATTTTTTTTAAATTAATAAAAATTATAATTAAGTTAATCAGTTTGGATTCAAAAATTTATTACATTCCGAACTCGATTCATATGTACCATTCAGATTCTAAGTCTTCTCAATGTTTTATTGAATATCATGTTTGAATTTATAATTTAAAAAATATCACAATCATTTTTTGTGTTTTTAATTTTATTTAAAAATCTCCATTTACATAAAAATTAGTTAAATCTTTAGGTTTAAAAGTTGGTTAACCATGGTGTTGGCTAAATTTATCAACCATAAGGTAGCTTACCGTTACCAAATTTTGTTAAAAGGGAGTTTTTTAACATAAAATCAAAGAATTAGAGTATGATTATGGCATTAATCTTGACATTTCGAAAGGACACATGAGAGGTTTGTGTATTTTATGATAAATTTCTCATCCGTTAGCCATACAGGATAGGTGACTTTATGTTTATATATATATAATTACTAATTGATTTATATGAAAATTTATATAAATTTATATGTAACATGATACAATAAAACCTTTATAAATTAATTCCCTCAGGATCATAAAAGTTATTAATTAATCAAGATATTAATTAAGGCAACTTCAGAGTTGTTGAGTGCCGAGCAAAATTATTGAGACCATCAAGGCAAATGACAATGAAGATGAATTTTTGGGTAATAATTATGCACTGGAGCCTGTCTAGCGCAAAGACGTACTTAAAGCAACAATCACATTGCATAATTTTACCTTGCAACACGAAAACACTACATCAGAGCTTCTTAATAAACAAGTAAGAGACAAGGTCCAAAGACAGGAGACATCAATTTCAAGAGGAAACAACTAACATTGGAGTCATATTTCACAAAAACCTCCTTATTGGGTCATGCATTTATAATATTGATGTATAAGGAGATTATTGATTTATATATCAAGTGGGACCTATGTTTTTTTTTTTTTTCCCCCTAATGCATTATCTTAAAAGTTTAACGAATTATTAATTTATCACATTGATCTCAAATTGGGATCGACCAAAAATATTATTCAATCAAGGTTATAAATTTATTAAGGTTGAATTGCAATTTAGAGCTATTAATTCAAGTGATACATAACATAGAAAAAATATATAATATTAGATTTAACTGGTACTTATATTAATCTAAAAATAAAAGTTATAAGTATCATTCTATAAGTATGCTAGTTACAAAACTCGCACTACGTACTTAATTTTTTAATCACTTTCCTAGCTCATTAACTAGTACTAACTTTCGTAAGATAAAGACACAAGAAGATAGCATGAGGATTGTAATTTTTCAATCTCACAAAAAAAGCTTCAATACTATAAAGTATAGAGTAATCTGGACGATCATACATCTGGATAGTGAGACGCATCCTTTAATTTGCATTTTTTAATTTAATTTACCCCATATATTTCTTTTATCTTCTTAGTTTGAATTTTTCAAGCTTTTTTCTCTTGACGGTGACCCAAAAGCCTACAAATACTGAGGCCATTGTATTTAAATACGGAAAGTCCAAGGTTTGGGGTGAGGGAAGAGGGGTTTGGGATTAAGAAACTATGGTTACGTTTGGTATTGTTTTTGAAATATTTTTTGTTTTTAAAAAAATTAAAAATGAGAATGTTTTTGAAAACTGTGTTAAGATCATTTCTGAAACTGTGTTTGGATATGTTTTCTGAGTGTATATTTTGAAAAATATAAAAATAAAATTTTGTTTGGTTATATTTTTTAAAAACCCATTTCATTTTCAAAAAACCCAAAAAATACAATATTTTTTGAAAATGAAAACAAAAAGTGAAAACAATTTTTTTTTGTTTTCAAAACACAACATAGTTGAAAACGGTGTTTTCGAAACGGTTTTGAAAGCGTTAAATAAACAAACGCTATTTTAAAACTGTTTTTATTTCCTGTGTTTTTGAAAATGGAAAATCATTCTCAAGAACAAAAACAAACGCCCCTATAAGTCCCAATGTTTAATTATTGGCCGGCATAAAAACTAGTGATATGTTAAGTTATTATATTGAGGGTGTATATGAGGTGTTTCTAAAAAAAAAAAAAAAAATCATGTGAGGACTATAAAAGATGATAAGAAAATGGGAGATTAGGAGCCAGGTTGTTTATTTTTAAATTGGGAACACAAGATGGTAAGAAAATGGAAGTGCTTTTTTTTTTTTTTAATCCCAATTGATTTGAGAATTAAATTGTCCAAATTTCTTAATCAGGGAACAAAAAGAAAATAGGAGTTTATTGACTAAGTTAACCAAATTCTTAAATTGACCATCTATATGTCAAAAGTTCAAAAATTTGGTAATCCGTTGTGTACCCAAAAAATAATAATAAACTTATGAAAATGTGAAAAAGCAGTTAAAAAGAGCATATTTTTTTGTAGCATATAAAAAATACATTTTTTAAGTTATAAATTATCATTTTTTTATTTGGAACAGAAGGATTTAAATAACATTTTATAATAAATTTAGGCATATAATTTCACCGATGGGAAACTTAAAGGACACAAGCTACCATTTTAATATAACTAGATTATGAGATATTTTCGGTTCGTTTGGGATAACATTTTGAGACAGTGTTTTGTCATCTTGTTTGTAGAGCAATCGAAAAACTAGATGGCCTAGTCCAAATGTGCATGGGGGGTGTGGGAACTTTTGAGTCTCTATAGTTAATTCAAACTTCAAAAATTCCATAATTTTATAAAACATTTAGAGAATAAAAAAAAGTCTCTAAAACAAATTTTTTCTATCTTATTATCACTTTTTACTATTTATATCTTTAAATTATTATAATAAATTTCAAACTTTAAAAATTCATAATTTTATATATACAAGTCCAAATAAGATAAATTTTTTTAATTATATAAAATTTCGAGAGAAATATAACAATATTTATATTGATATTTCTTTCTTAAAAATTTTTTAACATTTTATATTTTTTGACTCCAAACATTTTTTTCCCAAACATATTTTTTAAAACAACCTTTTTCCAAACACCAAAAAAAAAAAAAAGTCTTTAAAAAGGCATTTAAACGGCCCTTATTATTTTTAGCTCAAAATGAATATGTATTTTTTAAATTGCATATTTCAAAAGGAATAGAATAAAATCAAAATTGAGGGGTGTTTGGGGGCCAAAACTAATGCCTCCAAGCATCATCACTTTTCATTATTTACATTTTTGAAATATTACAGTAAATTTCAAATTTTAAAAGTCTATAACTTCAAGTATATAAGTTCAAATAATATGATTTTTTTAAATTATATAGAATTTTGAGAAGAATGAAATAATATTCATATTGATTTTTTTAAAAAAATATTTAAAATTTTATATTTTTCTATTTCAAATAGATTTTTTCCCAAACATATTTTCTAAAATAACTTTTTTCCAACTCAAAAAAAGTCTCCAAGCATTGGTTCTAAACAGGCCTTTATTTTTTTTCCAAATATATTTTAAGATTTTATATTCTTTCACTCAAATAAATTTTTTTTTTTTGAATAAAACCCATGTTCCCAAAACTGATCTCAACTTTAAACAAAACATCTGTAAAACTCTGTCTCTAATGTTATGTTTGGAAAGAGGGAAGGAAATAGAAAGAAAGAGTAAAATCTCTAGGTGATGAAAAAGAGAGAAGTTTTTCATTATGTTATTTCATGTTTGGTAAAAAAGAAAAAAAATAGGAAAGAAAATGTCCAATATATTTTGATAATTAAGGTGAAGGCCTAACTCAGTTGAAAAGAGTAGTCTACTTGAAACTGAAGGTCTCGGGTTTGAATCTTAGGAGAGTAGGAGTGAAACTCAATGATTTAAATAGTTAAAAGAATGGATTTTGTAATTATAACCTCATAAAAATTAAGGAGATAATGATAGATTAAGATTAAAATAGGTATTTTAACATTTTCTTTATTAAAAATTTTCAATCTACTTTTCTTTTGAAAGTTTGAAGGATTAAAAAATGGTAAGGTACATGAATTTTTAATTTCTTTTACTTTCTAATTTCCTCTCTATCAAACAATCAAATTTTATTTTCTACTTCAAAATTCATACTCTAATTTCCTTTCTCTCCCTGTTCACTCCACAAAAAAGGAAAAACCTAAAAGTCTGCAAACGGGTCCTTCATATAATTTTACATTAAATTAATTATATAACCTATGTAAAATAAACAAGCAAAACAAAACAGAGCGCAAAAAAACATTATGCAATGATTTATAATATATATAATATGATTGTGACCTAATAATAAAAAAGTTGTTATATAATAATTTAAGAGCAATGATCAAAAAATTCATCATTGGTTCTTTTAACAAAGAATGCAGCCTGAGAGTTTCCTAATTAAGGAAAAAAACAATTCGTAAAAAAAAAAAAAAAAGAAACATTCATACACCATTTTTATTTTATTATATATTTTGCTTTATTTGCACGCTTGAAATCCCAATTCACATGCCATATTTATTGGACGAACTCTCTGACGAAAATATGTTAAAGGGAAGAAAAAAAAAACAAAAAAGACAGTGTACTATCTTCAGTCCTGATGGCACAACTTACGAAGACTCGAAATTCCGTACTGTCGTACATGACCAAACACGTATTATTTAGCACCGCCCAGATCGCCGATAGATCCACCAAGTCCAATTTCGAAATTTCCCAGTCCACTCACTTCCACAAAAAACACTTCCAAACACACCCACGTCTTCTCCTTGGAATCTCCCATGTGTGCTCCCCACCGCCCGGCATGCCCCTTTTTCTTCAACACTTCTCTCTCTCTCTCTCTCTCTCTCCCTCCTTGAGTTTCGTGACCACAAAAAATTATTTACAAGTACTCCCCTATTCGTTTCTTCTTCTATTAAAAAGTTCCCCCTAAATAAAATATTTGTTTATAAAGTCCTTATTTTCTTTCCTTTATGGTGGTTTGATACGCAACGTGGCAATTCAAGCACCTTAGAATAGACCATACTAGTCTCGCGAGATATTATAATTTGTTATATTATGTAGAATATTATAGATATCGTATTAGATTATATTATAATATAATTATATAATTATAAAATATTATATAGTTATAAATGTTATAAAATATTTATAATTATAGATATTAATATTATAAAATATTTATATTTATAATGGTATTGTAACATGTTATAATTTGTTATATTATGTAGTTGATGATGAATAAAATTTAAGTTATATTATATGTGTTATATTAGATTACATTATTATACGATTATATAAATAGAAAATATTATATAATTATAGATATTATAAACTATTTTATAATTGTAAATGCTGATATAACAAAATATTTACATAATTACAGATGTTAAACTTCTATATCACAGGTTTTATTTGTCATTATTTTACTGCTCATCGACATTGTGATAGAAATTATAATTATTTTAGAAAATAATATAAGCGTAGCGCAAAAAAATTTATGTTGATTATAAATAACTTAATTACCTAGTTAGTTTACATTTTATTGAGGATTCAATTATTCTTACTTTAACACTAAAACGATAAAATATATTATTCTTTCTGTTAGTGCTTTTTTAAAATATATTTTAAAAACCTAATATGTCAAAAAAAAAAAAAATGGAACCCAAGTGAAGCAAGAGAGCAAAAGCGACAAAATACCATACTAGGGGCAAAGATGGGAATTCAGTGTGCAAATAACAGTAAAAAATACTTCCTAAAAAACCCAATATGCTGCCCCCCACCCCAAAATAAAATATAAAAAAAAACCCAAATAAAATAGGAGGACAAAACGACAAAACACAACATTAAGGGCAAAAATGAAAATTTATTGTACAAAGAACAGTAAAAATGGGTTTCTTTTTAGTTATATATAATAATATATTTGTATTTTTACTTATGTGAAGATTACAAAACTCCAAGCTTTTTATAAGAAGAAGATGAGATTGGTGCAGTTGACTCTGTTTTAGTAATTATTAGATGAGTTTATTAGTTACAATAATATGATAATAAATAACCTGTTATTAAGTTTTCACAGTTAGTAAATCTCAAATTTTAAAAATAAACAGTATATAGTCTTTCTTGTTAAAAATTAAACTGCTAAATATGTTAAAATCTAATAAAAATGAATAATCTAAATAAACCTTTTTTATCCTCGTGTTACCATCAGTGATGGTACAAAACTCCAAATTGTGTTATAGTAAAATATTATAAATAATATTACTTATATTTAGTAGTCTTTGTAGCCAAGTATAGATTCGTGGTATTATGGTACACATTAGAGTCAAGTGCCTGATTTTTACACGTGGATCATGTGCAAAATCTATGTTCAAATCCATATATTCATATATAGTTGTTTTATAAGCATATACATACACACACGTACCATACTATTTTTATAGTCATATGGAGTTTAGAATAGAAATATATCACTGCACGTGGCAGCAGTTCAATTATTCAAGTAGCAAATTATATATATATACATATATTTTTTGTTAGGATAAAATACTATTAAGGGTTAGCGAAAGGAGCAAAAGAAGAACCTAGATATATAATAATAGAATAATTTTTTATATGATATAATAATAGAGCAATTAGTAGTTAAGTAATGGGGTTGGAATAAAATGATTTAACTCTTTGAAGCCTCACTGATGATATTAGAACAAGTGGAATCCATGTAGCCGCTAGTGGAGTCACACCATGTGGAAGATATTACAAACGACAATTTTTTAAATGATAATAGTATTTTAATTACGTTTTATCCTATGACTTTTAACTTGATTATTTTTTTAAGCCAAGTTTTGACTTGATCGTTGATGATAGAGTGACAGTGTAAAACGTGATTTGTATGTATACTCAATGTAGTCGATGTATACGAGCCGAAAGTGTTATTCTTCCTTCACCATGACCCTAATAAATAAAAGAAAACCAAGTAAAATAAATAAATCAATTAAAAAAAATAACCTAGTAAATAACTATAAGGATTAACTTTTATTATTTGTCTATCGTGTTAAGTTTAGTGCAGACGTACGATGTTAAATAAATTTGTTACGTGATGAACATATGTAACTACTAGTTTTTAAGTATAAACGTTGATATTAACTTTTTATATATTATCTTGTTTTTTTTTTTTTTTTAAGAAAAGCATTTACATTATTATTATTATTATTTACTTCATTTGCGACGTAAGTGTGGGAGAATATTTTTAAAGTAAATTATTAGTATATCTAAAAATAACTATGAAGTATGTATATTATTAGCAAAAAAGAAGAGAGTTTTGCAATAGGTTATTATAAAGTTACTATATTAGTAGATAACAATATTTTAGGGTGACAATTTGTATTATCGTATCATGTCTGTGTCATGTTATGTTCCTTAGTTGACACTATTATACTTAATTAAAACCCAACTCATTTAATATTCGTATCAAAATCTCAAACCCAAACCATACACATTTATTAATCGTATTAATTTTGTCAATCTAAGTTAACTCATTTAAGTTAAATATGAATAAAATAATTACTTATGTAATATGATTGTGATACTTTGACATATTTATTAAGCAATATATTTTTTCTTTTATGAAAAATAAGTTAAATTTACTTATAAAATTTTAAAATTCATATCATTTGTACGTTATTAGTCATAAAAACTCTTATTTTATATCATATACAATTAAGTATAAAATAATATATTGTGTTGTGGTAATAGGGAAGAGAGAGCGATGGGTGAGGTGAGGGGAACGTGAGGGCGATGGTGATGCAAATCATGGCACACTTCAAGGGGATTACTTCAAATACCAATTGGGTCGATTAGGAGGACGTGAGCTAAGAAATTCAAAGATGCACTCAATAGATTGATTCAAAATGTTTGGGTTCAAACAAATTTGTGGAAGCCCATTAAGCATGGTCCACAAGGAAGGATCAATCTAATTCAAGTCTTAGAAAAACCTAGCGAAGGCTAAGCTTAATGTCATGATTCAAAATATTGTCTTTTCTTATATAAAATTCATTATATATAACATTCTAATAGTTTAAACACTAAATAGTCAATGAGTCATACTTGTTTCTATTTACTTTAACATGTAAATAAGAGTGAGGATAATATAGCAAAAATGTGATGAAAAATCTCAAATATATTATTAATTAGTTTAAAACAAATGAAATACATCTTAAACATCTTTCTTTTTTAAAGCATTCTTAACACAGCTGCCTAACATCACCTCACTGGTTAACTTTGGGATAGTTTAGAATTTGGGCTACCTAAATGTCTTAAATATATTATTAATTAGTTCAAAACAAATAAAATATATCCTAAAAGTAATTCTTTCTTAAAGCATTTCTAGCACAGTTGCTTACCATCAACCCAGTGGTTAACTCAGGGACAGTTTAAAATCTGGGCTAGTCCACCCCTCAAAGCGGTGACATTTGGAATCAGATAAGATCATAACAAGCATAGGCATCAAAGAGAAAGGTGACTGAAAACATGGAAAGGCTAGGACAACTGAAGAACTAGATTAATGGAGAACCGGAAGAGGAAGAAGAAATCAACCACCCGTTCAAGCTTAAAGTAATGGCAGTACCTATTCCAGCAAAATTCAGGACGTCATATATTCCAATTTAAGATGGTGCTACTGATCTTAATAACTATTTGAGTAGGTACGACTCCCGTATTAATCTCTATGGTATTCTGGATAAAACTGCTTATATGGTGTTTGACTTAACTTTAGTAGACTTTATAAGCGAATTGTTGGATAAGCTAAAGCCAAATTCGATTTCCAGTTGGTCAAAATTGAAAAGGGCATTCTGGGTATAATATATCGGAGTAAAATAGGTGTCAACCATGAATGAGAAACTGATGTCCCTATATTAGGGACCCAATGAAACGTTGAAAGATTAATCAACTCACTAAATTAAAGAAGTAGCTCAAATCGAAAACTGCTCTGAGGAAGCTTTCTTGCTAGGAGCTATCAGTAACATGAGTACTAACATCTCTTTAAAAGGTATGGTAATTATACCGAAATCAAACTGTGGAATTGAAAAACTATATTACAATATCAGCGATAGGGATCTTTTGTGGTGATCACTGCCAATCAACAGAGACCCTACCAAAAAGAACAAGAATATTTATGACAGCTTCCCAAGTAGTCATTTTCTTAATTAATCCTTTTCTTCAGGTTTGCATAAAGGAGTATTTGGAGATCGTTTTAAAAAATTTTTGGATTTTTTTTCATATCATCATATTTTTTATTATTTATATTTTTAAAACTTTAAAATAAACTAAAATTTTAAAAATTTGTAATTTAATGTATATAAATTTAAATAGGATGATTTTTTAAAAATTACATATAATTTCAAGAATATTAAAACAAGATTTATATTGATAATATTTTTCTAAATAAAATTTTAAAATTTTATATTTTTTTACTTCAAACAGTTTTTTTTTTCTAAATTGACTATCACATTTTTTTAACCTCCAAAACATATCTGTAAAACTCTCCCAAACAATCCTTAATTATTATTATTTTATTGTTTTAACAAGATTTCTCCTTTAACATAATTTAGGTTAAAAAAAAAATAGTTGATTTAAGTCCTTATATCAAAATCCAACTTTTCTTGATTTTTTTTTCCACTGAAATTTTGACTTAAAAAATATGTTAGTATCCAAACTATAGAGAACTCTTTTTTTTTTTTTTTTCTTTTTAAGTGAAGAACTCCTGCATTTAAAGTGTAAAGTACTAGGAAAAACTCCAAGCTAATGAATTTTTGGGTCTTTTCTCTTTTCATTGTACATTTAACTTTTTTTTTTTTTATTCCCTTGGGGTGCTTATGGGAGAAGTGTCGGCATATGCCAAATTGTCCCCCATCTTTGGTGACAAATGGTTGGCAATAGATCATGAACATCAATCATGTATTGGTTAATTCTACTTGTACAAATGGCCAAATAATAATGAAAAATAATGATTTATCTCAACTTAAAACAAAGTTAGCGATCCATGTGATTGAAGAAAGAGAAGCAATCCACTTTGTAAAATAGACATGATAAAAATGAAAGTAGCCAGCCAATGACAACCGTGATTAATCAAATAACAAAGGTCACAGGGAAACAACAACCGTCGATCACAACCCTTTAAGAGGTATGATACTTATACTGAATTAAATTATGGAATTGAAGATATATATTATAATATCAAGGATAAAGATCTTTTGTAGCGATAACCTCCAATCAAGAAGGACATTACCAAAAAGAATAAAAATAAGTATTACAGCTTCCATGGAGAGATGGTCACCTTACTGCAGACTGCAACGATTTAAAGAATGAGATTGAAAACCTCATTCATCGTGATGGGGCCAATTGTTGATGGACTACTGAAATCCCTATTATTTCAATAGTCGTTACATGGCCATTTTCGCTGAGTCACTATAATGATTCTCAAGAATCCTGAAACTACACTGTCGTTCATTTGAATATCAAACACCCCATTTGACAAGATTTAACATATACAACAAAATCTATAATATTGAAAATTATCTTTACATTCAAATTCAAACATCAAATATTTGTATTTTAAATGTTCACTAAAGGTTATCTCTTAAAATCTTATAAATACATGAAAATAGACCTATAAAAACGTAATTGAAAATTTGATGTATTATACTACTTGTAATTTTGAAAAAATGGTGAAATCCCAAGGATTGAAGAGGGAACATAGCCTTCTTATTCACAGTGAATCTCTATAAATATATGTATTCTCTATTTTTACACTTTATTTTTCACTGTGTTTTGTGTTATCTTGCGTTTGTGATAGTTTTCGATGATCCTATCTTTGTAAAATTAATATTAGACGAGTTTTACCCATCAACAACATCTAACATATATCATTTGTTTTATCATTCTCTTACTTCTATTTCTGTTGGTTGTCATTCTATGTCATTATTAAAATAAAGCGTAACCACAAACAAATATATTGGTATCATTTTATTAAGGAAATAAGGTAGGAGCGTTTGCCTTTGTCATTATATTATGATAAGATTGTTTGTGTCATTTTGTTTTAGCATGTACAATTCACCTATTCTGTCTTTTAAATTCATATGTTGTTGGAAGTGTATAGTATTTAACTTGATATGCATTAGATAATCATAATGAAAATGATCATGTGATATCCAAGATCGGTATATTTATGGTGGACAAGTGCTATATACGTATATGTATATTGTACGTGCATACATATATATATATTACAAAAGAAAAATATACATTTTAGAAGAGAAAAATTGCCAAAAGTTAAACAATAAAAATCAATTATAGAGAGAAAGGCTCTGAGAGATTTTAGGGGGATTAGGTTCTGAGGTAAGTGGTCTGACACTTTGCTGGGTTGTCAGCTTCTTTTGCTAATGGAAGGGTTTGCTCGAGACTCTAGTGTTGAACTCGAGTTGTTGGAAAGAGGGCTGTTGTAAGTAGGCCGTTGATCATGGAGAAAGAGTTACCACTAGGTCTCTTTAGATTTGGGTGCGTTCGCTGTACATTCCCCTTGAAATCATGGGAGTTGGATCGTGTGGTGGTGGTGATTGTTTTGGGCTAGAGCGTGTGGCTAAAATCTTGTTCATTGATGGAGCGTGAGTTTCACATCTCTGTCTTGTTGTGCTCTCCTAATAGGGCTCCGATGATTCATCTTATTTTTCTGGCGTACATGGACTTGCTTACACCGGATGGGGCCAAGGGCATCTCTGTTGTTTTTCTAAGTTTTTTTTTTGTTTTTTTGTATTTGTAGTGTTTTGTTGTAATAAGGGTGTTTCCTTGTCAATTCGTAGTTTAGTTTTTTGTTTTGTATTGGATGTTGTTGATTGAGTTAAAAATACTATTTGGTTAGGTGTTTGTTGGTAGGCGAATCTTACTTCGCTCCACCCTTAATAGGATTTTTATTTTGACTTTGGGAAAGGGGATTGGTTTGGCATTCGCCTAGTGGGTTGAGTACTTGTGTAAGGTTTTATTTATTTTGTGTGGACTCTAACTCCACATGGCTCCTTGACGTCCTAGTATTTATTTATGATATTTTTGGATGTGAGGCTTATTTTAAAAAAAATAGAAAATTTTTAGATTTATAAAATAAAAAATTATTTAGATTTTTTTTAAAGTGAAAAGTTATTTGAATTGATAAAAAAATTATTTTTTTTAAAGAGAACTATTTTTTATTTTTTAAAAATAAAAAATTTTAGATATCCATGAATAAAAATATCTATTTTTTAAAAATAATTTTTTTTTATTTTTAAAAAATAAAATGCCCAAATAACCTAACCCTTAGTTAGCTTCGGTCATATTAATCCTATAGACTATGCACCTCTTTTTTATGGTCTTCGTCTCCTTTTTTTTTTTTTTTTTTAAGTTTTTGCCTTTTCAGCAGCTTAAGTCCGCGTTTGGGCAAAACATTTTTTTGGCATTACATTTAAATACAATACAATTTTCTCCTAAATATAAAAATATTTCATTCAAATACCAATCATATCATATTTTAAATCCAACACAATCACTATTTATTATTTCACTTTTTTTATTATTTTTCTTAATTACATTATATATTCTTTCTCTCCTTTTTTTCTTTCTACTTTTATCTATCATATCACATATTCATTATTAAAATACAATTCAAATACTTTTCACCTAAATACATATTGTATTCAAATGTAATGCTAATGTTTTTCTTCTAAATACAAATTGCATTCAATACATTACATTCAAACGCATTGTAAAATGTAATGCGTTCATTAAACGAGACCTAAGTGTAAGAGGTTTTTTTTTTAAATATAGAAAATTTTGAGATATGAAAAATAAAAAGTTGTTTGAAATTTTTTTTAAAAATAAAAAATTATTTAGGTAATTGGATTTTTTTTTCCTAAAAAGTTCTTTTTTCCATTTTTTAAAAATGAAAACTTTTAAATATTCAAATAAAAATTTAAAAAAATCTTTTTTTTAAATGAAAAATTTATCATTTTTTAAATTTGTACATGACAGATAAACAAACGAATCATAATAATATTTCTTTCCTGGTAGAGAGAGATAGAGAGAGAGAGAAAACTGCCAAAAGATATTGTCTTCTGACACTAAACGTCTTGTCATTTTGCAATAATACATGATATGTCTTGGGAGGAGATGATTACCATGCATTGGAAAAAAAAAAAAAAAAAAAAGGAGCTTCAAAATGGAGAAGGGGGCTTGTTGTAAATTCAACTAGAGGCTTGTAACTGAAATACGTTCTCGACGAGTTCGTTTTCATATAATTTCCCTAGAAAATCAAAATTCTCGTTTAATTAGCTTTACACAAACGCACACATTCACAAACACTGATGAACATTTATTTCAAGACAGATATTTGTGAGATAGTTTACTTGGTTGAACGGGCCATAAACCTAATTTCGCCAATGACCATTTTATTTTTAAATAGCCATAGTTATGCCTTAAAAAAATTGAATTTGATTGTTGGATGACATCATGACGTGCAGTACAAGGGAACTAGTGGAACTTAATAAATAAACAAATAAGTTCAAAAGGGGCGGGAATTATGTGAGGCCGAGCGTACGATGCATCTGCAAGGAAAATTTGGATTTTTAATGAAAAAAGTATGCGAGTTAGAAGTTGTATGGATTATTATTATTATTATTTTTAACGATTGAATAAGGGGACGTTTGGTAAACGTATTGTATTTTGATTGTATTTGAATGAAATTTATTTTTTGAATGTTGTATTTGGCTGAAAAGTATTTGTTTTGTATTTGAATGAAACGTGTGTTTAGATGAAAAGTATTTTAGAATTGAAAAGTTGATGTGATTGGTAAAAAGTAGAGATAAATAGTGGAATTGAAAAGTTGATGTGATTATTTTTAAAATGTTTTAAATAGTAATTATTTTTGTAATACTGTTGTAAAATTTGTATTTGGTGTAAAATTGTATTGTATTTGAATAAAATTAAAATTGAATACTTTCTCCAAATGTCCTCTAAAAATCGTTTTCACTTTTAACGGGAAAAAAGGGAAACAAAATAAAAGAAAGAAAAAGACGTCTAGTCGTTTTCTGAACGAACTTTATCGGCATGCTCCTAAAGTGGGATTCTTTTGCCCTTAAAATATAATAAGATCAGGGTAATTTAGGGCTAAAATATTAATTAATATTGTCATTATAAGTTCGAATTTAAAAGTAAGTATATTAATAGTGTGCCACTTTAATTTAAATAACTTTTGATTCTTTTTCTACCCAATTTATTTACTTTACATTAAAGGACAAATTAACTGTAGATGTAGGTCATGAAAATGCTAAAAAATATAGCATATGAGTACGATTTTCTCTATAACTTGAATACTTTTGGCTTGATCTTTCTTATGTATGCATGTGGTTTAAGGTTATCCTTTTTGTTGTTTGTTTGTTTGTTTTTTTTTTCCCCCGATTTTTCATGAGAGTCGTTGAATTTTTTTTTTTTGGAAATCAAAAACTTTCTTATTTGTTTTTTTTTCCCCCCCTGAAAATTCAATAATGGAATCACACTCCATTCCGATTCATAGAGAATGATGAGTTCATGCATTACAATTTACATCGAAATCATCTAAGTTTTATCCTATCCCACCTTTTATTTTGCCAATTGTAAACTTACGATGACCTAAATTTTGACTTGGTGTTTATGTAGTGGCCCTTATTTAAAAAAAAAAGAAAAAGAAAAAAGGAAGAAACATCAGATGAAAAACTACAGAATACTGTCAATTAGTTTTCATACTTTTAATCAAAATTCAGACGTTGGATTTAAATCAAAATTGGGCATTAGAGCTTAATAAAGCTACTATCACATAATTGAAAAAAGAAGAATTCTACTATAAAGTATGAAAAATACATTATTGGTAGGTATTCATTTTAAACTATTAAATCATTGCTAATTACTATGTTGAATTTCGATTCAAATGTCGGATTTGAATCAAAATTCAACATTAAAGCTTAATAAAGTTACTATCACATAATTAAAAAAATAAGAATTTTACTATAAAATAATAAAAATACATTATGGGTAGGTCTTCATTTTAAATTGTTAAATCATTACCGACTACTATTTAGACATGGTTTTTTTATTAGATCTAACACCGAGAAACATATCAAGAGTAGAGAGACTATGAGGTTTATTTTGTATAGATTTCTAGACGAGGTTTTTTGATTTATTGATCCAAAAATTATTTATGAAAGTTTAGATGATCTGAATAATTTTTATTCTCTAAAAGATCTTCCTGTCTTAATCATAAAATATAGTTTATTAAAAAAAAAAAACACTTATGAGTTCATTCTAACACTTTTAATAATAAAAAATTCAAAAAATTTTTTGACCAATTAAATTGTTTTAAAAAATATGATATTAAACGCCCATTTAAAAAAAAAATAAACACACACACACAGAGCTTTCACTCTTCTTTTATATTGACCATAATCAAAACCAAAAACTCTATCATAAATGTCTAAATATACCCTTCAGCATTGAAAGCTTGTTAAAAAAAGAGGTTAAATTACTAAATTTGATTTAAAAAAACACATGTATGTCTTAATATATATATATATAAGTAGTGTGTAGGTGTACCTCTTTTCTCTGACATGAAATTATTGTGAAACGGCTACAACTTATGCTAGCTAGCAAGATGGTGATGGGTTTTGGACTTAATCTTTGGTATGTGACCTACTCAATACGCATCTCACATTTTTGGAATATTGTTAGTTGTATTTTGGTGAGAAATGTTATATATATATATATACACACACGTATAATACGTATATTTGTCCAACTCTAGATGCTCGATAGGGACATAAAATTAATGATTAAAAAGGCAAAGGGCAAAGAAGATTTTGAATAGGTTGTGAGTCTTTGGTGTCTAGTGTGGAATATAAGAACAGCCCATGGATTTGTTGCTTTCTCGTACGTGGTCCAACCATCGAGTGGTTTTAAGTATCTGCCCGTTTTCAAATAATGATATGATATTTTTGGCGCCCGTCAGTCCCCTTCATTTTTTTGTCCCTTTGTAGGAGCTTTCTAGAGTTTTAGGACATTTTTGTGATCTTTTGACTTTTGAGTTTAACTCCACTTACCAAGTTGGAATTTCTATGGTATGAAATTAATCTCTCTATCTCTTTCTTAACTTAATAATGGATACAGTTATTTTAGGTTTTAGATTCGGTTCTGAAAAATAAAAGTTTCTACGATAGAAATTTCTTTAGAAAGTTATTGTCCAAATTTTATGAGTTTGGGAGAAGCTGCCTCCGCCACTTTTTTTTTTTAAATAAGCTCTAAAACTGTATGGATTTTTTTTTTTTTGTCTTCGCTGATATAAAGTTTTTTCATTAACGCTCTCACTGAAGGTCCCTCAATATTTTTCACTTTTAGTTGTAGTAAATTATCCATGAATTAAATAAAGTGTTGCATTATGCATTCTAATCCATGATCACTTTTAAATTTGGGACGTAAATGTCTTTATATATATATATATATGTCACTCGAATTTACTTAATGCAGAGATTGAACTTCCGTAGGATATTGGAGCATGTTATGCCTCATACATGGGGATATATATTTCCTTTTATATTTTAACATCTTTCATAGATTTTAGACACTCTTAAATATTTTATTATAAGATGATTTTATTGATACACACCGCTCTTGATTCTCTATACCTCATTCTAAATACATCCCCTTCTTAAATTTAAAATGGTTAAATTTACTTAATAAACATACATTTCATTTCCAAAATTACCCTTAATTACTTTAAAATAAAAAGTACTCTATTATTTCAAATTTCTTTTCTCACCCCTTTTTTTTTGTTTTGGAATTCTATTGTAGGTCAAATTAAAAATATTACAAGAAAAAAAGTTTTGACAAGAAAAAAAAGACAAACAACATAACATATATATTTATATATAATAGATTAAAGATTTTGCAAGAAAAAGTTTCCAAAAAAAAAAAAGACATATTGCATATTCATATATTCCTTATAGCATACATAATATTTAAAATATATAAGGTTTTCAAATTTTTTAAAGATAACCTATATGTTACAAATAGAAAAGCACAAAGATAACTAAACAAAAATGAAATTTATTCGGGAAAAAAATTCAAACAAAAGTAATTGAAATGGACGGAAAATAAAATTTTAAAAATAAGAAAAAATCCTCCAAGTTTGTTTAAGATAAAAAAAAATCCAAATTAGTTTTAAATTTACAAAAACAAAAATTGTAGCGTATATGTTATTTTTAAAAATTTTTGAAAATAAATAACATATTAATTTAATTAAATGAAAAATATGTGAAAATTAAGGTTTCTGTTATAAGTTGCAAAGTACTAATATTTAAACATTATTTATTTAGAAATTTGATATACAGGTATGTGTAGAAGGAAAAAAAATGATGTAAATGAATTTCTTTTTTTATATAAGAATTTTATTGATGTAATGAATTGTATTATTGTTATCTTTTTATATGATTATATTTGAGGGATTTTTTATAATTAAAGAATTTAACTAATAGAGAGATTCAAAAAATAAAAAACGGTGTATCAATAAAACCATCATTTATTATATTTAAGATATTATTGTATAAAATAAAGAGTTTAGAGTCAACTGCTAATGATAAAAATACTAAAAATCCTATTAAATATTTTTGGTCAAATGATTTATGATCCACATTTCTTGACCAATAATTTCAAAGACCAAAAAGGATTTGTAAAATTAAAACGTTACTTGATAAGAATGAACTTAATTTTGTTATAGAGTTACAAAATTGAGTTCTTTTTTTTTTTTTTTAAATTACTGTGAAGATTTTACATTAATATTTTCGGTTGACCGGTTTTCTTACATATAGCGTAGCACCAATTTTAAGTTTACTATTTAGAGAGGTTAAAAAAAAGGTCGAGAGAATGAAATATGTGTAATTTTTTCTTATAAATTTCTTAATCATTGTAATGGATTCTTACAATGACTGAGTATATATAAGTTTAACATTAAGGATGAATTACTATAAATCTTATCCTTTTTATTTGTTTATTTTCTTATATTCTTATTGCTCTTGACAATGTAGGATCAAGATGTGTAATTCTTAACATAATTCTCACATTCTAACTTACAGCTTATGTTTCTTTTTTGTCGGAATTTAATAACCGATAATTTAGTAAAAACCTAAATGCAATTCTCTTTTTTATCGACATTGACACAACTGTCCATCAATAACCACTTCAATAAAAACAAATCCGTCTTGATCAACAACCCGAGTAATTTAAGTTTTCCATCATTTTCCCTTCTTTTATCGTTATTATTTTTAATTCATAGACACTGCTATGGCAAAACTTCAAGCAAAGTCTTTGAACATGCAATACGTCATTAAATGAACTTGGGCAAGTTCGGTAAATAGCAATAAAATAGTATAAGTATTGATTAAAACAATTTATTAAACAATAAGTTCCCTTAATAAAACCAGAAATATTAAACGCCGGCATCCCAGACACAATTATTTTTATTTTTTTCCCTTTTTTTTTTCTTTTTTGCTTGTCCCTTCTTTTCCGCACCCTTTTTAAAAAGAAATAATCACTTTTCCCACTTTCAATGTGCCTATTTGGCCACCACCAAATGGTTTAACAAAACCCTCCTCTCTTTTCTGGGAACTGTAGCCCCTTGAGGTGGCATTTGGCAGTATCCCAAATCTTTCTTTTATTGGATCTGATTATTTTATGAGTTTGTTTATTTTTTATTTTAATTAGAACTAAAGTTCAATTATTCCTTGTAAACAGTTATTATTAATCAAATGATGATATGGAGTTTTAAGCTCCATTTCACAAAGCTTTTCCAACATTTTTTTAATATTAACATTCCAGTTACAACAGCTCCATTATTAGGTGCTTTAGCTTCTAGAGACTTTGGAAGTTTTGCGCATTTTTAAAAACTCCTTTCCACGGAAGATGATGATTTTCATGCCCAAGTATGTATTGAAAGGAACGAAAAGGGAAAAGGGAAAAGGGAAAAGAAAAATGAAAAATGAGGTTTTATTTTTTATATTTTATTTTTGAGAAAGGGTTGGCCTTGGTCGAGCACTTTATGTCGTTTCTCCACTAAAAAACTTTAACATATTCAAGTACATGGATTTGGTATTGCTTCCTAAAAATTACTTTTCAAAAATTATTTTTTAAAAGTGTTTAGATAATTTTTCATAAGAACTTTTTTTTCTCTATATACAATATCATATTATAAAAGACAAAAATTATGGCTACTTTGAAAAAAAAACTTTACAAGAAAATTAGGAAAACTTAATAACATTTTATAAAGTTTACTCTAATATTACCTATAAGAAAATTTAAACATAATTTTTGTCTTATAAGCATTTTCAAAACAAGTTACTTCAAATGCCATTGGAAATTTATATCTCTTTATTCTCTTTTCTTAGGATTTTCTCACACGTCCCCCCCTTCAACTATATGGTTAAACTCACTTTATCCCCAAACTTTAAAAGTTCTTATTTTACCTTTCAAATTTTGAATTAATCCCACTTTGCTCCATTTGTTTCCATTTATATATAAAAATAATGAAAAAAGGGGTAATATGGTTTTTAGTTGTTTTATTTTATTTGTGTGTGTGTAAAACCTAACGGAAAAAACTATTGCAAATTCATTTATTTATGTCAGTTTTTAACAATAATTTTAACAAAAGGTATTAGTAGGACTAATTAAACAAAGTTCGAGGGACAAAATGAGAATAATATTATAATTCGAGAAATAGATGTGAAATTGATCCCCTTTTTGACAATTATTTTAAAGTATAAGTTAAAGTAGTATTAAAAAGGCACCATGTGATAAATATAGAATATTGATTTTGTTTTGGTGGGGGCATGTGTGCAGATCACGTATTGTATCACTAAACGGATCCTAATTATCCATGTTAGGGCTTGGTCCACAAAACCCACATCTTCAGTAATTGTTCCATCATAAATGGACCCAAATTGGGCCGTGTGGGTTTGAAAAAGTTGGGCTGGAGTGGAAAACAGTCAAAAGTTGGGCCTGGGTTGTCTTTGCTCCTTTGCACCTTGCAGTGAATCAGACACGAAAGAAGCTTTTGGGGTTTGGACGAGTACAGTAGCCAACCATGTCCAAATAAGCGCAAATCTATAATTCAAACAATAAATCTAAAATTTTTGTTAGTGAAAACACTGTAAAAAAAATTTAAAACCGAATATTAACCAAAAAAAAAAAAAAAACTACTCTTACTTTCTATCTTGCTAAGTTTGATTATATGCATTTCCTCTTCTTTTTATTTTCTCTCTCCTACAAAATGCAAGTAAATTTAGTCACATTAAGCTTCTCGAGGCATTAAAAAGTGAAGAAAAGTCCCAAAAATTAATATTCTGTTCTAGTTTTCTACTAATGAATTAAGGCAACTTAAGTTATAATTAACGTGGCATGCTTATAATAGATGGAAAAGAAAAAAGACACAAAAAAAAAAAAAAAAAACAAAATAAGTAATTCACGACTTTGGAATCGTTAGCCTGTTTCATCAATAATTTTAGATCCTGTGGGTACACTTGTTCTTTAAAGATAAAAGGACTGGGAATATGGGAGTTGGGTAAAACAGAGAGAGAAAATTTCTGCCATTAGTACATTTTTGTCTTGTATATCGCTTGCATATATTATTGAGGTGAAATTCAATAGGATGGGCTATAAATGCCTACTCGAATCCAACCTAAGATCAATTGCTCCAATTTACTCATATATTGACCATGCATTTTGCTTCTCCATGAGGAAATCTATCTAAACCATCCCGTTTAGTGCAAGAGCAATGAATTTCTTTAATTTAGCCAAATAGATTTATAAAATTATTTATTTATTATTATTATTATTTTTGAAAGTTTGGATGGGAGATGCAAACTCAAAACATCAACTTTGAGGTGATTGTGTATTTACTGCTGGACCAAATATGGAAGCAGAGTGAAGATGGTTGTTGAAGTTTAACTTTGGACCTGTTTTTTGGCGGATAATTAATATGGCTTGGATATTGAGAAAACCATAATATAACCTGTAACAAAACCAAAAAAAAAAAAAAAAAAAAAAAAAAAAAAAACAAAATGGTGGTCTCTTTGAGGAAAAAAAAAAAAAAAATAATGATAATTTTGTCTAGCAAAATAGGAGGGCGTGCAGATCAAATGGCAGAAAAGTGTCTTGGATTTTACAGTTTCACAAAACAGGAAAAGAGGCACACATTAATAAGGTGTAAGATATTTGGTTGGTTTATTTCACACATCTTTTGCTGTCAAAAATGGTAGTGATTTGATGCATCACCATAACAAAGGGCCCTTTGGACTAAGTACGGTGCTGGCATTTCAGACAATATAATAAGTTCCTCAACCATAAGAAAGAAGATTCGATTCAATCCGTATACTCAAATTTTTACCCGACCGGACTACACTCAACTAACTCTATTGTTCTAATTCTGGAGCCTAAGCCCATAAAGAGAAGAGAAGAAATCACCTCGTCATTTTGAGCCTAGAACTCAATGCATTTACTCTCATGGAATTGCTGAGAAACATTATAAATAAAAATAATAATAATAATTTTAAAACAGGATGTCAAATGAAAACTATTACAGTTTAACACATGTATATATATATTTTTTTTCATTTTGAGAAAGCTTAACGTATTCATCTGGCTCTTTAATTGGTATTTGTGATATGATCTTCCAACATTTTCTCACTGCTTAATATCCCTTGAAATCTTGCATCTCCGACCATGCAGGTCCTAATAAGAAGAAATTAGAATTTTTTTTTGCAATTAAAGTAATTAGAAAATTCATTAAATATTTTTATGTTCTACTAGTGCAATGGGAAGGAAGAAGGAGCACCAGTGCTTTTCTTTATCCTTAGTCATGTACTTATTTTTATTTGTCAAATCACGTGTTTCGTTGAAAACTTAATGGTACATTTGGATCCAAGGTATTGGATAAAACATTCAATTAAAAACTAAATGTAAAGTATTAAATATAATATATATTTAAATAAAAAATATTTATATTACATATAAATATAATACGTGTTTAGATAAAAAAATATTTAAATTATGTTTTATAATTGAGTTTGTGATGTAATCAGTAAAAATAAATATAAAAACAAGAGGGAGAAAGTAAGTATATAATGTGATTGATAAGAGTAGTGGAAAAGATATAATGATAAATAATAATTATATTAGATTTAAATTGCGAGATAATTAACATTTGAAAGTAATATTTTCATATATGAATAAAAATTATATTGTATTTAAATACAGTACAAATACAATGTTATAATTAAATATATCATAAGAATAATAGTTGTATAGACTCCAAATAATACTTGAAATGAGAAAAGAAAATATTAATCTTCACGTCATTTTTATATTGATTGTCACTTAAAAATAGATACCAAATTTATTTATATATTCTTAAAAAATTCATATTTTATGACTTATAAGTCCGTGATTATTTAATATTACTGCATATTTTTAAAAAATTAGACCTGATTGAAATCATATAAAAAGAATATAACAAGAAAAATCAATAAAACTTGAGGTTCTAAATTATGAATACAGCTTATTCCCAACCAATTTTGACTGAAAAATCATGCCTTTTCTTGAAGCACTCACTGGTTAAAGACACTCTTATATAAATGTACCCAATTAATTTGAGGTGTTGCATTTTGGACCCATAAACATATTGTTGCAGTAAAACTAATAATTATTTCTATCCCGATTTACCCTTAAATAGCTATATTTTAGCAATCTGAACAAAAGGTTGGTTTCTTTCTGATAAAAAACCAATCATGTTGAAGAAAAAAAAAAAGGAGAAGAGTGTATAACATCTCTCTCTCTCTCTCTCTCTCTCTATATATATATATATTTTTTTCCAATCCATCTTTCGTTTTTTACTCTCAGATTCGTTGAATTCTCAAAAAAAAAAAAAAAAAAATCTATGATTGGTGCTGCAAGGATTGTGACCCAACACCCTATAAAAAAATAAATAAAGAAGAAGAAAAAAAATGTCCTTGTTACCAAATACAAATGCTGATAAATATTGTCCCCCCACCCCCCCCAATAATTCAAAAGGAAAAAAAAAAAGGTGAAATATTTAAGAGGCTTTACATGATAGTTGACCACAGTTTCACCTACTAAAATTAATAGGGGAAATTTTTTGATCTGTCAAGATCATCTGATTAATCCAATCTTTGAAAATACAAGTATTTGAGATTCCAAGAACTACTTCAATATTATGGGGTCCCCCATCTACAAACCAAATGCCAGATGTGTGAAGAAATTAGATGCTTCATTTTAGAGACAGTCCTTATAATAGGTAGGTATATATTGTGAATATATAAAGAACTTAGAGCTTGCCTGTGTGAGCCCATTTTGAACATTATCAATACCCGTGATGAGCATTTTTTGGTCTTTGTTTATTAATTATGTAGTGTAGCAGTACTTAATGAAATTCAGTTATCCATCTGTATCACTATCATGTAAATAGTTTGAAAATATCATCTCATTTTATATGACTAAAAAAAAGTTGATTTCGCCTTTATAGTTTATAACACAAGAGATTAGGAAACAAATTTGAAAGAGGGAATTTACATGATGATTTTCTTCATTTTAAAAATGATTCATAAAATTGTCGCAAGTGGTATATTGGAATACCAACCATCCCAAAATGATATTCCCATTACGTTACCATTGATTCATAATTCATAGTGTCATATTTACTTATTTTAGCCTCGCATTTGTAATCATGTAAAATGATATAGCTACATTCATTGGCTCTGCACTTTTACAATGGTCAATAATTGAAAATGGATAGTTTGAAAAAAAAAAAAAAAAGGAATTGAGATCGGATAGTTGCAATTAATTGCAACAATTTTTTTTTATATATTTATTAAAATAAATAATGCTTTGTTTCTTGAATGGCAAACATAAAAGGAATAATACGCTGATCTTTTTTTTTTTTTTTTTTTACCATGAGCTTGCCATATATATTTGAACATATTCAAAATACAAGAATCAAAAACATTTATGGCCATTTGTAAGAGTTTGTTGAGTACTTTTCTCTAGAAGCTTAAATGCCTCGCTGATGCATGATTGATTACTTTGTGTTATGAGTTATGGCACAAAAATGCTCAAGACTTAATTGCATGTGTTGGCATCAATCTCATTTATGTCTTTTAAATTTTATGATCATTTCTACTTTACATTATGAACTTTAAAAACTAATATCACTTTTATCTTTCAATCTCATATAACTTATTTCATTAGAATATCCATTAAAAATATATGAGAAAAAGAGTAGAATTTGTCTCACTTAACTTTTTCCCCATCTTTTGTTATAACTTCTATTTAAAAAGAAAGGAAAAGACCACATAGCTGAATTTAACTCTCCCGGACTAATTAAATTTAGAGCATAAAAATGAGTTTTTAATAGTGAGAGGAAAAATGGAAATACCTAAATTATATATAAGAGGATAAGTGAGAATAATACTTGATATAATAACAAAAAGCTCCTAAGTAGGTCTCTTGATTTAATTTTACTTAAGTTTGAGTATGTATTTAGCTAATTTGACGTGTTTGGTTTCATATTAAAATGATTCCTAATGAGATTAGTGTTTAAAGCGAAGGTTTAAATTGCCTTTAACTACATGAACTCCACTATTTTAACGTGAGGTTTACATCACGATTTTTCAAAATAGGAGATAAGTGCACCATGCTTAAATCATAGAGTGAAACACATTACTTGGATAAATTAATACAAAACACGTTTTTGTTATTATCCTTTCTATTTATTTTTATTTATTTATTTTCCTTTTGGATTTTATTCTTATGGCTGATATGAGGCAAGTCTTGCCTATACAGCTTTCAAGCCTCAGCTGTATTTCATGAACTGGGGCCACGTTCCCATCAAGTCCACCTCAACTCGAAAGAAAAGAAAGAAGAGGAAGAAATGAAATTATATGTTATATTTCTTGAAGAACAGAAATTATGCTTCTTTTGAAAAGATAATAAGTGACGTTTTTAAATTAAATCTGCAAATGTTAAAAATTCTTCTTTCTTTTAGGAGAAATCTTATAACTAGAGATGTGACCCACACCATAATTGCCAAACAAACTGGAGTATATGGCCATGCATAAATTAATAGTAATTATCTAAAATATTGATTAAAAAGTGTTTAAATAGCCCCAAGTATATTCATTTCTATTTAAAACACAGCAAACAACAATAATTTTATTACACATCTTCGTTGATCAAAGAGATTTACAAAAAAGGCTTTCACCTTCTACATCAAATCCTTACTCAAATTGACAGAATTATATGGGCAGTGAAATTTTGAAATGACTTGAAACTAATGCATATATGTGTACGTATACTTACATATATATGTTTTAAGAAGTCTTTCTCCCTTGCTATTTCCTTACTTGAGAATATTGTGCCATAATAATGGAAATAATAACTATGTGCATATCAATAAGCTAAGTGATTATCCCAACAATAATAAATAAAAAAGGGCAAAATTGTTATCAATCACTATTTCATTATTGATATTTCAAATTGAAAAGTATCACTACAAACGAAAGGGAAATGTCCGCACCTAACAGAAATGGAGAAGAAAAGGCCAAAATATGCAACAAATGAACATGCATAATGGAGAGTACCAAAATTATGTAGCAGATTTATGTCTATGTGATCTATTAAATTGTGATCCAATATTGCACATCATATCAAGGGCCCCAATTCCATATACACAATGCATGCCCTTTTATGATCACTCACATTATTTTCTCTACTTGGCTACAGATTAATAGTAGTACTCAGATATTTAATAGGTAACAAACAGGTGTACTAGTTTTCTTTTCCATATTCAAAACTGTTATTAAGTATAATTGTTTCTGGTTGATATGTATTAATCAATGTGAATATGATGATGAAGAGGGGAAAAAAAAAATAAGAAGGGGAAATGAAAAGAATATTTACTATTGGTCTGAGTGTATATGTATAATTTTTTTTTCTTTTTGTTCTGCAATTACATGATTTGTTTTTGGCTTTTTTATTTATTTATTCACTGGTTAGAAATATTAGATTACTCGATTGCCATCAATTGAACCATGATTCAGTATTATCCAAATTTCAAAATCTAATTAATTAATCTTGTCTACAATACTCTTTAATGTTTCTTTTACGTGTCTATATTTTGCACAGCTTTAGATATTTTACATATACTTATGATTAATAAAAGAAGTTATATTGTTTAATTCCTATATAGCCAAATGAAAATTTTCAATTTACATGCATATACATATATATCGCGCATAATTCAAATAAAACCTATCTGAAATATATATTAATCAAGTTTAAGCCTTTCGCAGTACGTACATGATATACCATAAAACTTACTACATATTCTGGAAGTTAGGTTAATTAAATGGATGGATTTGATATATATTGGTTCAGATTATAAATTAAGATATTTAATTAACAAGAAGAAACACAAAAAACCCAGAAGAACTTTTTTTTACTGCCTTATTCATCACGTTAAGTTAAAAGTATCAAGGTTTTGAATGTGATAAATCATTACCTCTCGATTTGTTTTAAAAAAAAAAAAAAAAAGGAGCAAGAAGTTGATGAGCGCAAGGTGCATGTCATAGACTTATCATGAAAGCAATTGAGGACAATAATAAATGGAGACAATCCTCACAAGCAGACAAAACATGATACGTCTGTCTTCCACTTAGTTTCTTCAGTCCATCAAAAAGAACACACTGAGGATTCAATGCAAAAGCTAATGCTATATACACATATATCTGTTGTGCACACACACTTCCTTCCTTATATATATAGGGGATATTAATATAAAAGACTTTTTCTTTTCTTTTTTTTTTCCTCCCCCTAATTCTTAGTAAATATTTTTCAAAAGAGCATGTGCTATTCTTTTTAAAATATGAGATCTATTAGTTATGAAAATTTAAGATTAGATTTTTTAATCTATTAGTGTGATAAGTGAGTTCATTAAATCATTATTGAAATGGAGACGTGAAGATACTAATGATCCTCTTTTCTCTTATTAAAAAAAGAAAAGTCAAGCTAGGTTATAAACTCAAGAACTCCACCTTATCAGCACAATCTCCTAGTCCTTACCCCGGTTGCCTTACTTTTAATCTTACATTCACTTTTTTTTCCATATGATTGCTAAGTAACTCTTTTTCTTTTTTTCGATGAAAATTTTTATAAAAAGAGATTCTACAATTGGATTACTATTTCCATATTAAAGATTATTAATTTTAACCATAAAAACGATCATTTCTAATCCAATCCCATTTGCAATTAGCACCATATGTAATATGATTTAACGGTTCTATTGGAAGGTAAGTTATACACACACACACCGAGGCTATACATATCTGTCACCCCTATATTGCCGTAGAAGTACTAACTTTCCTGGCATTTTGAAGGTATAGTGAGCTATTATAACGGGGACAATAGGGCATGTTATACGTGCATTTTGCTGCGTCCTTTGCTTGGCATACCACTAACGCCGGGTTACACTGTTTGAAAACTTCTAAGTTGGAGTATATGTGGTTGAGTTTCTGATCTGCATCTTTTTCATTCCCATTCTCTTTCTGGCTAGTGGCTAACATTCTTGATTCTTTTTTTTTTTTTTTTCCTTTTGAAATGTATATTACGGTACTAATTATATTAGGACTATCAAAGTGTATATGATGTATATATACATATCAAAGTGTATATTAAGGGGAAGGTGATGTACTAATTATATTAGGACTATCAGCATTTTTCTTTTGGCAACTACAACTAATAATTTTTTTCCCATTATCATGGGTAGTTTTTTTTTTTTAATTTTTCATTCTCATAATTTCTATATATATATATAACTATAATTTTCATGTTGCATGGCAATACAATATAAAAATTGAAACCAGAGAGGAAATAACATGCAGAATTACGGTCCAGATGTATATGATGAAGAGTAAATACAATGCTTATAAATATATCCTCTACGCATAAGCAAAATTAAAAAATAAAAAAAAGTTCGCTTATTGCATGAGGCCAAAATATGAAAAACTATACTAAATATTGGTATCTTATTTCTATAATTATTTTCTAAACAGATTTGTGAGATAAAGAAAACGAATATTCCCCTTTGGCTTGACATTAAGCGGGCGAGCTACTTCTAAATTCTAAGAAATATAACAGGGGAAAACATATATATATATATATAAACACTTCTTATGTACGTTTGGTAATTTGCTTTTACCTCATGCACATATGCGTCTGTTTTGGTTGTTTGTATATATTTACTTTTGGGAAGGTTTCTAATTTCCCTCAAAATATTCTCAAAGGACCAAAATATATATACATATATATATATACATTCCCTAGTAATTATATCTTATTCACAGCTCTTATTAATAGTTGATAAGATGCACACATGTCTTGTGCATGCAAAATAGACAACAAGAACGGTGACGTAGCCACTACATAACGGGTGATGTAACAACCAAAGAACAAAGAACAAAATTATTTTTTTTATACTATACTAGTTTGAAAACGCGCTTCGCACATGTTATCATGTTAGAGTCGCGTGTTTCAGTTTTTATTATATAATAAACTTTTCATTTATACTTCAAAATTTGAGTTTTTTTTTTTTAATAAGTTTCAACAACTTTCACAAAGAAGAAATCGGAATAAATTAAAATGATGACTTTATAATTAGTTTTATTTGAGGAAACAAGCATGTTTTTAATTCTATAATTTTGTATTTTATTATTAATATTTAAAAATAAAATAAAATCTATTATTACAAATAAAAAGCATCTGTTATAATAACAGTATCTATAGGTGGAGGTGAGTTCTTCAAGCAAACAAGCTTATCATTAATATTAAGAGTATAAGATATCAAATGATAGGCAGCTCTATTAGCTTACTTATAAATATGATATAACTTCTCTTATTAATCTTATATTTAATAATGATATGTTTGATGAGTTTATCTATGATTGAATTTAATCAAAAGGAAGAACAAAAATGAAAGGGATAATTACATAAAATTTTTTTATTTAGGGTAATTCTCTCATGGAGAGTCAATATATGGGAAAAGAAGCTAAAAAATAATAATAATGAAATGACATCAAAAGATAAACAATTGTTTATGAATATAAAAAATTTAAGAAAAATTCTAAAACTAAAAAAGACAAATGAAGGAATAAAAGACTTGGAAAGGAAAAGAGTAAAAAAAAAAAAAAAACAAGTAAATGATATATTTCACAAGACAAATGATAATCAAGATGATACGCTGTCTATTTGTGTTTAGTTTCTCTAAAGATATTTTATACTTTTTTAGAAGTTCCTTCTAAACCAAGCTAATTGTAAATTATTATAACAATTGATGTGGTAAAATTAAAAACACCACGCAAAAATAGCTTAATATAGAGTTTACATTTTACATTTTCAATGAGGACAACAAGCTTATAAAATATCATTTGCTTGAGAATAACTATGCGAGCCCAATACAATAAAATAGCATAGAGCAATTATTTATAGAATATGAATTTAAGTCCTTACTTACCAACAATATATATATATAAATTTAAGAACAAAATAATATTGTAATAGAAAGATACAAAAGCAACTAAAATAATAATTTAAAATAATTAAAATAAAAAGTGAAAAAAGAAAAAGGCACAAAGTAAATGTCTATTAAGTCTATACAACGCAATCCACAATTAAACGTAAACATCTTGCAAATATCAGATAACCTTATACTCTTAATTAACATTGAAAAAAGCAATTAGGATATATTGATTAAAAGAAAAACACTTCTTGAACATATAAGAATATTACCAATATTTATATTTAACAAAAGAATTAAAGGTGATATAAAATGTCTGCATTTGCAAAGCATGCACATAAAAATAAAAATATTTTTCCATGTTTTCTAATTGAAAAACCAAAATTAATTAAGCATGCATATAAGAAATAAAATTTGAATAAATTTTTGTGGTCTAGTTTTAGCAACCATTAGTTGCACAAAGTAATTCAACTTTGAAAAGATTGGAATTACGTACGCAAAATTAAATAAAAATATTTTAAATATGGTATTTTCTAATTTATTATATATGCTAATTTTGTTAATTTTATCTTTTGTCAAATTTAAGATAAAAAAGCAGACAATGAAATGAAAAAAAATGTACAACATAAAAGAGAAGAAAAAATACAAGAATTTGTAAAATATGAAATTTGAGGTACTAAAAATTGAGTAGACAATAATATGAGAAATTGTTAAATTTTATAAAATGAAATTAAATTTTAACAATAAAAATTGAGAATATTAGAAAGTGAATTTAAAATATCATAATAAACAAATATATTAGAAATATTCATTGATAAATGGTTCAACATACATTAACATGCGTATATATGAGAGAGAAAATTTATTTTTTATTTTTTGAAAAGAAAACGCAAAAGTAATTTTATCTTATGTCATTGAAAGGTAAACTAAAAAAAAGTAACCAAAACAATCAAGAAATAATTAAAGTAAAAACAAAAAATAACAAGATTGTTGAAAAGAGTGACAAGTGGCATAAAGATAGAAAATTTAATTAGATTGGTTCTTTTTATATATTATATGTTATAGATTATAAATTATAAATTATAGATATAGATATAAATTATAGATTATAGATATAGTTAAATATATGCACCTTCAAGATTTCTTAATGTTTTCTTCAAAAATGATCTAGAAGATGTAAAAATATTCTCAATAAGGGGTGAACATGAAATAAACACGACTTCTCCAGTAGTATATACGAGGAATGATGCTCACGATGTTGTTGTGGTATGTTATAAATTGTTATAATATATAATTAATGAAATATTAAATATAAACTATGTTGTATATATTATGTTAAAACATTTTACAATAAGGTTTCAATTGTTTGAAATATAATAGAATATTTACATAATAATAGAAGATAAAATATTATATTACAGCTTTTGTTTGCCTTTTTTTCTATTATTCTTAGTCATGACAATAAAATTAATAATTAATTTAGACAAATAGAAAAAGTAAAAAAAATTTTCCATACTATATTTATATTAATTATAAGTAAATCAATAAAAAACAAATACAAAGGAGACCTAGGGTTTTGGAGTCAAATGATCAAAAAGTGGACATTCAACAAAAGAGGGGATTGAAAAAACAAAAGATAAGCTTAGAAATTCAGGAAAAGAGGCACACAAAAAACAAAAAGACCAACCAATCAATGACTCAAGTCAAGTCCAGCAATAAATGCAAAGGCAAACCCGAAAAATCAACTTCAACAGATACCCAAAAAGACTAAAAAGCCAGTATCTTAACACAAACCTAGCAACAAATTTAAAGACAAATCCAAAAAAAAAAGAAGGAACACTATTTAATAAATAGTAAAATCATGCTCTTCTTTAGCATAAATCTGAAAAGTAAAAAAGAAAAAAAAGAACACTATTTAATAAACAGGAAAATCTTGATTTTCTTTAATTTATAAAATCTAGAAAGCAAAAAAAATAAATAAATAACAATGTTTAATAAACAGTAAATTCATGCTCCTCTTTAATATATATATATATATAATAATAATGTGCAGTTTCTAATCAATTAACTACTTTAAGACGTCTCATATATCGACAAGGAAATATATATTATATATAAGTGAAAGATTTAACTAAGCTTAAATGCAAGAATCTAATTAATTGTCCTGCTCAAATACATGGCAAGTCCAAAGTTCTCAAAACTAATGTGACAGCTCTTAAGTTTATCATCTACCTCGACATAGGAAAGAGTGTCCCTTGCATGCACCTAGGAGAAAATTATTCAATATTCCTCATTCATGTATTCCAAATAAATTATAATATTGTTTACAATTTAACTAACAATATTTACATTAAAAAATAATATTAATTTGGAATATTAGCAAAAAAGAAATAATATTGGACAATGGACAGTACACTATGATGGCCATGCGACACAATATCAATCTGAGAGTCACGAATTACATTATTATTAAGTATATGTACATGATTAGAATGTGACTAGATATGCTTGTGATCGTATCTGTATGTATTTTGTTTATAAAAGATTTCTTTTTCTCTTTTTAAGAAAATTACCAAAATGATTATCTTTTTTTCGTCAATTAATCAATATAACACAAATTTCTTTTTTGACTAATATGGGACAAACTTTGTTTCTATTATATTTGATTTATGTCATATTTTGTCTAACATTAAATCTTTGTGTTATACTGGTACAATGACCATTAAATTTGTGTGATCAAGTGCTCTCCCCCTCCCCACTACCCTCACCTTTTTCATTTTTTTTTTTTGGGTCCAAAAATGTATGGACTATAATATATCAAAATCATCAAATTAAGACCTTGACATCATCAATTGATCTGGCTCTCTCTTTAATAGTTACTAAAATTTATTTGTTAATAACTGTTATAAAAAGAAAAATCTCACTTGACTCTACCGTTAGAATTTCTATTACAAATAATAATAATAATAATAATAATAAAAAGACTCCATGCAACTCCTTTTTTTTTTTTTTTTTTTTCTATTTTGAAACAAAAACTCTAACAAATCAAGTTATAAACTCAGAAACAAAGTATAAGTGACACCAAAATTGACGGGAGTAAATGAGAAATATGTATTTGCAATTATTAGCAGCAAAGTAATATACCAAGGATCTGTCAATGGATTGATTAATTTTTCTTTCATTATTGTTCTTGTGGGTCTTGTTGAAGAGGGAATAATTAATTTGCGATGCCGCCTGTTGTTTCACTTCCAAGATTCAAGGTCTAATAAAACCTTGGAAATGCTTCAATCAGAAGCTTAGCTGTTACAAGAAAGCAGCTATAGCTACAAAGAAATCCGGGTGGCTGTGGATGAGCACTAGATGTGTACATATCCAAACAATTTCCGCAGGTTTGCTAGCTGTACATGTATTATACGTATTATGGTGGTATAAGTTGAGTATACCTGAGATATCGATGTGTCCAATATACTCTACTCCTCTTACCAGCAAAAGAAAGTCACACACGCCACAAAATAAAATAAAATGATAATAATTGTAGGTGTGAGAAATTTATGATCAAATGAAAATTCATACTATTTAAATGAAAATTCATACTATTTAGTAAGAATTCGGTAAATCGAGTTACTTGGACATTATAATTGAGAATAAACAAATCAATCAAAATCAAAAGCAATAAGATAAATTCGTGAAAGATAAAGAGACACCAGAAATTTAAAGAAATTCATCGGAATGTCCTACGTTCTCTGTGAGAGTTCTTTATTATAATCAGTAAGAGTACAAGGTACCAATAGGTTATGTATCAATTTTGGTAGAATAATAGTACGTTTAAAAGATGTCTCGTTTGAGGGATTTCTCTTCCTACTTATAATGGGAGAATTATCGGTGATAGTCTCTAAAATTTGGGGATTTAGTGGACCAGGAATCCACTTCTTGAATTATTGAGATCGCGGGCTCTACGTGGATACGATCTAAGATGGAAGCCAAAATCCCTAAGGACGTGACCTCTTAGGAACTTCTTGGCATTCACCACTATATTGAATGTTGATATGTGATAAGAGAGTTCCACGTAATGGGATTCAAATGCTGATCGAACGAGCAAATGATTATCAGACAATAGTCAAAGATAGCATCTGAGCTTGTCACACAAGTCTTTAAATGAAAATCATGATATTCCCGATAATCAAGCGATGAATAACTGAAAAGATAATTCAGTTTACTGAGCATAATCAGTAATCGATACTTGATGACTATGAAATCAAATGAACGTCTTATAAGGGCAACTGGTTCACTTAAAAATATTTAATATTCAATAACATGATGCCTATACGTGTGATTACTAGGTAAATTAAATTCAACCCCTAAAATAATAATCATAAAAGAAAAAAAAATCTTTTCTGATAATCGTATATGGAAAGGAGGAATTATGTTTGCTTCCCCAGCTAGAATAAAAATGACTTCTAAAATATTTTAAAAATCCGTCTTGGTAATATAGCCACAGATATGGTTTCATACGAGTAATTCATACAGCAGTCAAGCGGGGCTACTGAATGGATAGATTGTGAAGGATTTAGGTGTTTCCTTTGGCATGCATAATTTAGCAAATAACTACAAGAAATGACACATCTGGGGCCAATGACCAAAGCCCACATTATCTTCACAGCCAAAAAAAAATTGAAAATAAAACAATAGGAAGAAGAAGAAGATAGAGAAATCAATCCAGATACAAACATGTACCAGCAGCAAGCTTTGACACGATATTAATATGTAAGAAATATAGTTTTCATAGAATTAAAATATCGCGGCATGGAATAGTATACTATAATCTTTTATTCTAATCTCAGTACTCTTAATTAGCTATAAAATTAGTGTTCCCCTTCTCAGTTTTACTCATCCTTGTAAAAACCTAAAATCTTACTTAATAATACTTTTAAGAGTACTTAGTTGGGAGAAAAAAGTATGTGTTCTATATAATGTATATGGTTTATATTTATATATTTTGATCCTATTTTCAATTTAACAATTTTCTCTACTTGAATTCGGTTGTTGTTTAAGTAATTCAAATTTTGTGACAAATTATTGGTTGATTTATTGAAAGGCCTTTCCTACCATTCACTATCTCAAATTAATTTTGATAAAAGTAATTTGTCAGTGGGCATTTCCCAGTGAACTTTGATCATATACATGCATGAGAATATTTACTTTAAGTTGATATCCTTTTACGAAATTATAACATACAAAAACTTGCTGATGAAGTGGCAATTATGTGCAAAAATGCAATGGCATGTGCGTTAGCACTAAAGAGATTCATCAGTTAGCATTGTTCTGTTTAATGATAATCTATATTTCACTTGTTCATTTATTTAATTTTTGTAATGAATCTGGGCACCATTTGGGATGTAGTATATGATTCATAAATGCTCTGGCGTTGAGGAATGCATTAAAAACCTTCACCACTTCTATGTGCAAATTATAACCGACTTGATGGTTTAAATAGGCCAACCAACGCATGCATGGTAAGACCATAATTTTCCTGACCAAAAATAAGTGCTTGTTTTTACCACCATTTTAGGAAGGTTTCAAAAGCTAGAAAAATAAAATGAAGAAAAGAACCTATTTTATTTAGATTGTTCTGAATATAAGAATTTTTAAGAAATGTGGTGATTCATTGAAGCACGTGTTAGAATCATCAAAGCTTAATTTAAGGCCTAATTAAAGCTTCTTTTTCTAATGAACCTTAGCATTATTGTTCCTAAAAGAAGCTCAAAAAATTATGGCAAGATTAGAGTTGGAGAATGTTGCATTGTGACAATGCTTGAAGAGATAAATCTCACCATGTCAGAGAAAGCTTTATGAAGAATAAACTTATCAAACTAAATGGTAAAAAAAAAAAAATGAAAAGGAAAGGAAGCAACGTAACAAATTATTGCCAATGTAAGACTAATAAATTCATTACTCAAATAGATGATAAACATAACAGATAAAAGGAAGGACAAAAAATATGCACAATGACAGAGCCATATATATCAAATAAAAGAATTTATATATATATATTAATTAAATGTCATTAAAAAAAAAAGAGAAAAGAAATACAATGCCACTACCCACGTGGCCATGTACATTACCTCTAGGTAATTTCACTCCAAGAGGGGGGAAATCAAACAAGAAAAATTTGAGTCTCAGGGATCAGGCTAAATCACCTATTTTCCCATTAAAAAAAAAAAAAAAAGAAGAAGAAGAAGAAGAGAATGTAATTTTTTTTCTTTTCCTTATTATACCCCAACATTATTAAAATTCCACCATTTTTTTTTTTTTCCTTCTTTTTTTCTTTTTTTCCTTTTCTCCATTAAAACCGAAGCCCTCCCGTCGTGCAATTAGTGGGCCCAAAGCCGCCTCTATTGGGCCTACTCTCTCGGTCCTATGTATGGGCCTAGGACTGGGCCTGGGCCGGGGCCTTAAGAAAGAAAGACCTCAACGCTGGAATTCCTAAGCGCGAGGCAAACCGGGCAGGCCTGAACGACTCTGTCGCAGTCCGTACAGAGGCACAAGTGCCGACACGGCAACAGCACCACCGAGGCGACTCGCTTCCGACACGCCCTGCAACTCGGTCCCGAAACGGCGGCGACTCGGTCTGGGTCGACGTACGCTGACTCGGCATCCTCGGCCTGCCCTCCTCCGCCGCCGTCAGCGCACGATAGGCCGCCGTCGTCGAGTCCCCTCCTATCGTGGGCCGGGGTGGGCCCACCGGCGCAGCCCATCATGGCCTGGTGGAGTTGGGCCTGGAGGGAGGCCGCCGTTGCCTCCTGAGCCCGGGCCTTGGCCTGCCACAGCTGCGCCTCAACGCCAAGCTGCGCCGCGCGCGCCTCCAACTCGGCGTTCCGGCGCGTGGCCTTCTCCACCTCCGCCTCCTTCTCCCTCAGCCTCCGCGCTATCGTCTCCTCCGCCGCCGCCAGCAGCGCACGGTAGTGCCTCTGCCTCTTCTCCGCTAATGTGCGCCGCAGCTGCTCTCCCTATTTAAACCGACCAACCGACCGACCGACCGTCCGTCCGTCAATTACCAAAGAAAATCCAATCTTTTTTTTTTTTTTTTTTAATTTCAGAATTCTGAAAACAACCTATTCGAGAGGGGACAGAATAAGTACCTGGGCTTGAAGGAATTGATCGATTTCGTCTCTTTGTTGTTTGATTTGGGAGGCGAAATCCTCTGCCAACACAGATAACAAAGCGGATGAGTTACTAAACTGTTGATGTTGTTGTTGTTGTTGTTGTTGTTGTTGTTGATGATGATGATGATTCTGTAATTGTTGTTGCTGTTGTTCTCCGAAGGATAAGCGTAGGCCTGTGGAGACGACATTGGGCTGTTGATTATGGAGCTGAGAAGGGTCAATGAGCTGATGAGGTTGCTGAGATTGTTGTTGTTGCTGATGCTGCAGAGAGAAGGGAATATTGTTCATTGGTGCTGTCGTGATTGAAGCTTCTCTTCCTCTTTTCCTCGGATTATTGTTATTGTTAGTAGTCCCGCTCGCTGTGTTTGATGGAAAAACAGAGGTTAAAAAAAAAATCAATGCCAGAATTGGGCTGTGAGAGAAAGATGAAGTTTTTTGATTTTGGGGACTGGGGAAGGGGAAGAAGAAAAGTGGAAACTGACCTGCAACATTGTTGAAAATCATAGGGGATTGATCGAGGAAGAGTCCTCCTGGTTGCGGTTGTAATGAATAGTCGTGCCCGTCTTGTCCGTTTCTGCATACTCAATTGATACAGAAACTATTGGGTAAATTTAACCAAGCAGAACATAAAGTACAGAGAGAGAGAGCGAAAGAGAGAGAACATGAACATACCTATTTAGGAGAAGGACATTTGAAGGGTATTGAGCTTGAACGGCCATTTTAGATTTTGATGATAGACAGAAGATGATGATGATGATGATTTTATATGAATATAGCAGAGGAAAGTTTTATGGCAGAAATGAATGTACAGAGAGAGAGAGAGAGAGAGAGAGAGAGGGGGGAGGGAGGCAGGATATTTGGTATTTGTAATTGGTTAAAAGGAAATTTTGAGAAGATGAAGCAATGCTGAAAAGAGGCAAATACCAATACAATAAAAACGCTTACCACATAGGCAGCATGAAAGAGAAGGAAGATGCCCTTTCTCAAGACTATTCAACGAGAGAGAGAGAACAAGAAAGAAAGAAAGAAAGATTGGAATTTTAAGAAAACCCCACCAAAATAAAAAAGAAGCAAAGAAGAAAATTTGCTGAAGAACGAGAAGGAATCTCCAAAGAAAATTCTCAAAAATGAATTTGTGTCTGTTGAGAGAAAGATTAGACCACCATCACCACCACAAGAACCACCTTCACCACCATAATCCTTCCTTATCAAACCTTCTATACTCTTTTCTTCGCTTTTGCCACTTTGTGCACCTTCACCTACTTTCTGTTTTTCTTGTATTGCTTTGCTTTGCCAATATATATATCACCTCTCTAACACATGATATGGACATAGAGATACAGAGAGAGAGAAAGGAACGAAGAGATTAGATGCGATTGAAACGAATCAGTCCAAGAGAGAGACACCTTATTATTCTGCTTCTCTTTTTTTTTTTTTCCGTAATTTGCTTTGCTCTCTTCTTCTTCTTCTTCTCCTTCTTCTTCAAATTCCCCTTTTTATTTTTTTCCTTTTTTTCTTCCTCTCCTATTCTCTTCTTCTTCGCGTGGGGCTGGCTTTTCTTGAGAGGAGGGAGTCTCGTGCTTGTTTGTTATCTCTCCAACACCTCCTCGCCATATTATTAATTAATACCGCCCCATAATTCTCTTTTCTCTCTCTCTCTTTTTTTTTTTTCAAAAAAACAAAAAAACCTTATTTTTATTTTTCAAAAAGAATAATAAAAGTAACGAGAAAAAGTATGATGTAGATATAGATACAGATATATATATAATATATAATACACATATATAAAGAGATGTGTAGTTGTTTGTGAGTAGTTTCTTTGTTGAGCGTGCAGGTCTCTCTGCCGCTACCGCTGCCGCTGGGGATTGTTTTTGTATGGCCCATGCGTCTCTCGCCAGCTTTCTCCACCTCTTTCTCTTTCTTATTTCCTTTCACCTCCTTCCATACGTTATTTTTTATTTTTATTATTTTTTATTTTTACTTTCTTTGTGTATTACTATGTTGAGTTTAAATCTAAAAACTGAAAAGGGTGTTTTTTAAATATATATATTTATTGGAGAAATATTATCTTTCGGGTAATTCAAGTATTTGTCCGGATTAAATACATGGGTAATTTCTTTTACTTAGCTTACTAAATGTATGTGGTTGGTAATTTGTATTTATATAATACTTTTATACTAAACTTAAATCTAATTTATTAATATTTGTCTCAAAATTTTAAAATCAAGTTTAATTTATATATTAATCGTATTAATTGTGTCAATCTAAATTAATCTGATTATATTAAATATGAATAAATAATGACTTATTCAATATGATTGTGATTTTTAACATGTTTATTAGTCAATCTATCTTTTCTTTTATGAAAAATAAGTGAAATTACTTATAAAGTTTTAAAATTCATATTATTTATAATTTATTAATTATGAAAACTCTTGTTTTATATCATATATAATAAAGTAAAAAATTATATATATAATTATTTGTGTGAATTCGTGTAAATCTGTAATAAGAAGTAAACCAAAATCCAACCTGTTTATTAATTGTGTTAATCATATCAACTTATTTTTTGTACAAACCCACTAACTTCATATCGTATTCATGTCAACTCATCGTGTTGTGACTCAAATTGCCAGTGCTATATATATATCCCTGCAAGATAAAAGGTTATCACAAAATCTAGAGAAATTAGGCTTTATAATTGATCATGTTAATCACGTAATATTAATCAACATAAAGAAATTTGAAACCATTTGCTTTCAAGTGAAAAATACACATGAGGTTAGAAAGAGATAGGGAGAGGCGTTCACATAAGGTTTAGGGTTGGTGGTCCAGCATCTCATCAGGCTGTCGGCCTCCGTAGTTTGTAAGGGAGGTCATAAAGGTCATCAACTTCAAGTTCGTATAATCAGAGGAAAGTACAGTTTTAGTGATGGAGTTTGGCGAAAGGAGAAGAATAGCTTCCTTTTTCTGTAGCTCTAGGACACATTCATCACAGGATTCTAGTAAAAATTTGGGAGCTAGGTCATGGGAAAGGGGCTAGTTTGCTAGTCTAGTGCATGCAGCGGATTTCAGGTGTCAATGACAATGCATGGGTCACATGCACCAAATCTTCGCTCGTGCTTTTGGTGTCATTTTATCTTGGCGTTGTATTTGTTGTTTGTTTCTGTCACCCAGCATTGATGGACTTAATATGTTTTAGCAGATCTATGAGATTTTCCCAAGTTTTGTGGTTTTTAGTTTTCAAAATATAATAAATATAATAAGGGCGTCAACTTTTATGTCTTAGCGTGTTTGTTTTATTTTGTGTTATAATAATGGAGGCGATATCTCCATTCTCCAGCATTATCCATTATATTGTAGTGACGGCTGTTCGTTAGCATTGTACCTATATGGGATATGTATTGTGGCTTCTATGCTACTTAGTTATTGCTCTCAATCGATCGGCAGAATCCATCAATTGTATAGGTATTTTTTGAAAGAGCTATATGTTAGCTCAATTTTAGACTAGTCAAAGAATTTTCTTGTTATTGAGTCTCGACATACATCTCCCTTCGTGAGCGTCATTCGATTCTGGTAGATTTGATCTCTGTTGAAAGTCATCTCTCATGTTGTACGAGATCATACACATGGTTATTAATTTTGTAATTTCTTTCTTAAATTAATGCAATTCCCCTTTTCAGGAAAAAAAAAAAAAAAACACCCACACACGCACATTGAGCATTTTTTAAAAATTTGAAATTAAACAAAACGTATAGTTGGATGCTTGGTGAAAATATATTTCCTTTACACGGCAATAATCTAGTTAATTTGTTACTATTTGGTAATGATTTCCTTTTTTTTTTGTTTGGCTTTTTTTTTTTTAGTAGATGCTTTTGCTGAAGAATAAAAGTTATAAATATTTTTCTTGTTACAATCTGTAATTTTTCAAATTTAGTAAAAATTTTGTTGGGTAAATACAAATTGAAATTTTCTTGATCTTGAAGATTGAAACTCGCAACAGCTATCTTTGCTCTCTTGTTTTTCCCTTATATTAGAAAATAGAGAAGAGATCAATCACATTGCCTTGACCTAATTGCGTGGTTGTTGGTTGAGCTCTCCCTTTTTCTTGTGCTTACAAAAAACTTGTAAATATTTGTCTCGTCATATTCCATATATGACTATGTCAAAGGAGTACGTTAGTGAAATGCACTTAAAGAAACTCGATTAAGCCAAATTTAAATGAATGATCCAAAAATCAACTACCAACAAATTCCTTTGATTAAAAATAATCCAACCCTATATATATATATATAGTTAATGGTTGAGAAAAGCCTTTCAATCAACCAATAAGTTTTGTGTCAAAATTTGGATTACTTTACCAATTTATGAAATTTAACTAATGAAGAAAACTGTTAAACTCATAATACGTAAGATTGAAGTATATATAAAATGATCAACTATAATATCTCTATATATACGTTAAAATGAAATACATGCGTATTGTCTCAGCTACATATTAGGAAAACTACTTTACTAGACTGTATTAACAAGAAAAATAAGCTTAATTCTCAATATTCTATGCTCTCTTGTTACTTTGCACAAATAGGGCGTGGTATCTTTAAAATGCTTGAGAACATATTCCCCTTTTTTTTTTTTTTGCTTTTATATTTTTTATGGATTATATAAAAAAAATATGTACGTATACACATACGTATATAATCATGCAAGAGTAGCAATCAATCACCACTAAAAATGCCTTAGAAGATAGACAAGAGAACGTTTTCTAGTTATGTATATGTCTATTAATTTCTTTGACCAACCTACTCTTTGTGGTGAAAATTAAAGTGTTTATAAATATGTATCTTGTCAATACATAAATTCTTGTAAAAGGGAGGAAAAATAAAAGTAAGCTACAAGAGTGAATCTCACAAGAAAAGTTTAAGTTGGTATTGGTGATCTTCCCCAAAACCAAGAAGGGATTTTTAACTTTAATTAATGGAAGGTGATGATAAAGAAAGAGAGAAGCCACCGAAAAAATAAAAAGAAAAAGGAAAGAAAAACAAAGAAAACAAAGAGACAGAGAAAGCTATCAGAAGAGAGGTAATGTGAAAGAGAGTGCTTGGAATGGCATCACGCAATTTGTCTTTAAAAGGTCCCACCAAACGGGTCGGCTTCTTTCCCTCCAACCTCTCTAAAATTCCCCCTTCTCCTTCAATATTTCCCCATATTATTCATCAATCTCTTTCTGTGTGTTATAATAGTATTACAGTCCCGCACGACAAATGTGACTTAAACTCTATTCTCTCTCCTCTTTTTCTTTCTTTTTCTCTCATAAACTTGTTCAGAGAGATTTTTTTTATATATTAATATTTTCATCCATGCATGCAAAATATCACCGTCTGTTTTTAACCATTTACACATGCCATATCACAATAAAATTTTACAGAACAATTTCCGAAAGGTTAATAAAGGATATCAGTACCATTCACAACCGAATAATAATATTTTGGTGTATGTTTAGTACTTCACTAACTCATTGGTTTCTTCTCCCTCTCAAGACAGCCTTTCCTTTTCTTGGTGCCCTTTGTGTCCTTTTGTTTGTTTTTGAATTTGCATGTTTTATCTTTTTACAATTAGTGGATGGTTATTTATCAAAATAATTGTCACATGGTTAAAAAAAAAAAAAGGAGTGTGTTGGGGAAAAATTATGTTTTTTGTTTGATAATTGATGTGTTTTTTTTTTCCCTCATTGCTTGGAATAAATTCAATATATGTTTATGTTTTTAATTGGGGGTTTGAATCAGTATTAATATTTGGATTTTTTTTGATTTGAAATACAATTATCTTTTTTTTTTTTTTAAAAAAAAGAGCTTTCTCTAAAAAAATATCGTTATCGATAACACATTTTCGACTTTTGATTTTACAAAAATTATTTAAAACAGTAATAATAAACATTTACATAATTTGAAAATAATAATATACATAACCATCCGATACAAAATTCACATAAAAAGGAAATAACTTGTTTTGTTTTTACTTGGTCTGCCAAAGCAACAACAAAGCTATATATTCTGCGGTGCACATCACTACAGTTATACTAATTAAATTTGCAGTTAGCTAGCTAGTATTTTTGGGTAATTTTTTTGTATATAATGTTAGGGTTGCCCACAAAAAAGCAAGATTCACATGGGTCTTTCGAGATTCATGAAGACTCAGCTGGATTGTTGGATAATTGGCTGGAATTACATATATTTGTGAACCCCCCCATGTTTTAAAATTAATCAAGATTCGATCAAAAGCGAAGCTAGAGGAGAGCGTTGATCTGGTTGACCTCCCCAATCCTAGATTAACTTAGAAATCTAATTTTTTAATAAGTTCTTGGAACAAATCAAACCCTAGATCAAGTAAAAGGGAAAAAAAGGAAAAGCCAGGTACTATTTATATAGAGTTTATATATTTTAAGGTATTACTACAGAGTAATTCGCTTTTTAAAAATTATAAAGGGGCATGCAATTATGCATGTTGTCTATTGCTTGTACTCTGTGACAATAACTTCGTGCCATCCTTGGAAACAACCATCACGTATATATGTGATATATCTGACAGGAATAATTAATTTAAAAATTAAAATTAAAATTAAAAAAAAAAACTCGAACTAGAGCACAATTGTGAGTCTAGATCTAATGTATAATTCCAAATGAACAAGCATTGGTGTAAACAATAGCGTTTTATCGAGTCAATACATAACCAGCCTCTGTGCAGAAACTTTGAACTGTGAGCAACTTTTTTTTTTTTTTTAGTGTCCTTTGAATCAACTTTTGGCGTTTGTCTCCTGGAAGCAACTTGGGATTTAGGGCAACGTATATACACACTTATATATATATATATCAACATATATATGTATGTTAAATCAAAGTCATGGATTATTGAGGAATTTAAGTAGAACTACGTTAAATACTTGTTTGAAGATAAGTATCAATTTATCTCTCATAAATTATTATAATATTTTTTTTCTTCTTAATTTTTATTTCTTACTTTTATTATTTAAATATATTTTAATTTGTATTATATAAATTTCAATTCGCTCGTGAGGAGCCCTGAATGCCCCTTCTATCCTTGTCGTTTGGGCCAAATGTCTCAGTCCTACTTCCCACGGCTTTCTGTCTCCTCTTAACCATGAAAGCAATTAGCAACTCTAGAATCATGTGTGGCTATCCATGCCACACAAGAAGACAAAGAGCGCCATTACAAAAGTACAGTGAAATTCTAAATTCATTATTCAGAAAATTGAGGAAACGACACATACAAATATATATCATGTTAATTCAAAACTTGTTCAAAAAGATATTCAAATTCAAATATAAGTGCATGAGTCAGCTATATAGTTTTATATATATATATATCATGATCACAACAAATATACCGCATTACTTGTTTGAATATTTTGCTCAATACTAAAACTGTAAATTCAAAATATGATTAGAGAATATCGTAGGGAAAAAAAAAGGATAGTAAATTAAAAACGGGATACCAAATAAAATAATAGTATTATTGGTTTGAAATTTTAATTAATGAAAATAAAAATTATTTTCTAAAAAAATCTCCGAGTGCTTTTTTTTATTTTTATTTTTTTTTAGAAATTTTGAGTGCTCTGTCTAATAACCTTGATATTTAGGCCTCGTTAATTAAGTTCACTTTTTTTTTAAGTGAAGTTCTCTGCACATAAATACGTATATATGGTTTTTTTTTACTTGATATGTAAGAATTTTAACCCAAAGAAATTTATGGAAATCCAAATCTTCCTTAGTGAAAATCTACAAGGAGCCGGTCGAAAAGTCCCATATATCTATGAATTCAGTTACTAAAGAATTATTCTTAATTAAAAATATAACTATTATTTATTTTAGGATGAATGAATCAAATAGCACATTTGATTATGATTTTTTTAAAAATTATAGTAGAATTAAAACTAATATAAGTAAATAACATAATTTAAATTAATTACATATTAATATGCTAAATTTATCTTTTTTTTTTCCCTCTCTCTTCCCTCTATCTCGTCTACCTTCCATCTTTCACTCTCTTTTGTCTCTTTTTCTATCTACCTCTCTCCTGTTACCATCAGTGCTGTGCTAGAGAACATTACGATGGTAGTGACAAGATCAAATCACGACAACAATAGTAAGATTAGGTCGCGATAAAGACGACAAAGAAGAGATCAAATCACGATAGGAAATAAATACTAGATTTTCCATCAAAATATGGGAAAATACCTATATTTTTTTATATTTTTAGTATATTTTTTAAGGTAATACTTTGAATATATTTATTCAGAGTTTTTTTAGTGTTTCTAGTATTTCTTATATTTCAATTCATAACCAAAAAAAAAAAAAAAACAAGGAATTACAAATGAACAACCAAAAATATCAACAAATACCAAACCTATCCCAAAACCATCTCACTCTTTCTCTTCCTTTTTGTCTTTCTCTCTCTAGCTCTTTCATTAATCTATCACCAAAGAGACATCATCAGGGAAGGAGGATGATGATAACGGACAGGGGCTATGAGATCTTAGTTCTCACCATCATAAAGTTGCGTTTTCCGATGGGGAGGAGATCAACAACAGTGGCCAACCTATATAAAAAAAAAAAAACCAGAGAAGTGAAAAAGCTAGATCTCGTGTTGGAATCCAGTCATGCTCACTGCATTGTTGCAACCCAAACGCAATTCACCATCGTGCGAGGCCAGTGTCACAAATCCTGCTATCACGAGCCTTCATCCTAGGCAATGTCTTAAATCTTGAGAGATCGACGGTGTTGCGAATCCTACTATCAGTGTTCAAAGCTCGTCGTCTTCTCTACAAGAGAAAGAGAGAGGGACGAAGAAAGGAGGTAGAGAAAAAGAGAGAGAGAGACAGAAAGAGAAGGGAAAGAGGGAAACAGTGAATAAGGAGAGAGAAACAAGGTAGACTTAGAAACAAATGAATTATTTTTAAAAAATAAATAAAATTATAGTAAAATTTTAGTAACTTTTAAAAATATATTATATATTTAATGAGTGTCTATAAAATATATCATAAAGTATGATTTTCCTTTTTTTTTATTAATTTAATTGGTTTTTTTTTTATCTGGTTACGGGATCTACTTTACTTGGAACAAAAAACTAAAAACTAGAATTACTATTTGTCTTGTTGATTTAATGGGATCTAAATCTAAACTCTAATGGGAATCATCATTCCCAAGAAGCTTTGCATGAAATCAGGCGCATTTCCTTGTGTTGAAGTCTAGAAGGCAAACTAACTTTACTTAGAAAAACCTTTCTTTATTCTTAATCCAACCATTCCCACCCCAAATCAATTTTTCTTGACCCACTCGCTCCTATTAAGGACTTCCTTTTTCATTTTATTGGATTTTCTTTGACTAATTTGCCTTTTTTTTTTCCCTGTCTTTCTTTTCATAATTTTTCTCTCGGACTTTGTGTTTTCATAAATTCGTTCATAATAACATATATGCTGATCATAATGCACCACCAATAACTCTATCTCCTCTATTTTTTCTGCTCATGGCTACCCACTACCTACATTATATGCCTTTTTTGTCACACCAAAATCCACTCCTAACCATATTCCTAATCACAACCCACAACCATAGCGCCATAAATCCACTTCCAATGCTCTCATTTTGCCCCCAATATTTTAAGCCAGTTGGCAGGATGTACTCAGACTAATTAATTCTTATCATATATAATAATGAAGCTTATGTTCTCTCTCTATAAGTGGGAAATTCCTAATATTACAATTAAGTCGTAGCATGTTATAAAAGCAACCTACAAATGTAGAATACTAGAAACAATAAACATGAAACTAATGCATTGTTCTATCTTTTAAGATTTTAGTTTTTTCAATCTTTAATAACATCGACTGATTATTTTGGAGTTGTAGAACAAAAAATAAAAATAAAAATAATAAGCTAGTGCAAAAAAATTATTTTGGTATTATGATATCGTATGTACGTATATAATACAAGTCGTAGGTGATTAATTCATTCATTTACATAATTCATAAATATTATATAGCCTTGAAAAACTATGTATTGGGGAATTAAGTGATGTGAAATAAAAGGACAGTGTTTCTGAACTGTTACCTAAACCATACCAAGCATCTACCCAACTATTACCATATAATTGTCATCTTGTATTGATCAATTAAGTAGATGAGCACAAAGTCCAATTTATAGGTCTGTCCATTAACTTTCTTTAAGATTCACGAAAGAAAACAAAAAAAGTATATCATATACTAGTTGGTGTTTTGAAAAGGACGAGATATAACATCAAATTCTCCGAGTATATGCCAACCAAGCTGATGTCTCTTTACTTAAAAAAAAAAAAAAAGGAATAATTTCGAATAACAATATCAACTCCAAGATAATTTGAACATACTTCTTCCCTAATCGATTCAAGCCAGGCTATTCATCAAACTGTTTATGCTTAATTGGAGTTGTTAATCAATAATCAAATTAGTTTTAGTATTATATTAATAAAAAAAACCTAATATGGTAATCGAATAAAGTAATTGAATTACATTTACATATTAATAAAAAAAATTTTAATAATTGTAATTTTGGTGGAACAATTATCATGTTTGAGTAGATATATTCATAGGGTTTGGCTATAATTCCACAATAATTGTTGTGGAACACAATTAATATGTGAATATAAGGGATATTTTCCTAAAATTATATGGATAATTAATATTCAACTAAAAGAGAGATCATAATATTAAATAAAAATATATATAATCGTTAAACTGTAAAATATAACGTCGAATTGATAGAAAATAAAAGTATAGATTTAGTCATATTTATAAGTGTAACATTGCTTGTGGCCCAGAGTGCGTCATATTTTTTATATAGCTGCTTTCTTGAGGAGGTTGAGAGGTTTTTATCCTTTATGATTAGGTAAGAACACAAGCAAAGCTGTGAAAACCAGCTCCCAATCTTAAACATCAAATACCTCAAACGAAAAAAATAAATAAATGAATAAGATAAAGAAAAACTTCTTGTATATGCATATCTTATTCGTACTGTTGCTGATATAACCGGAAAGAAATTATTCCAAGCTTTGTTATTATTTCGTACTATTTACTTACATAATTTCTATTTTTATTTTTTACATACCCCGGTGAGATACAAGGTAAAACAATATTTGAAGTTAGTGCTTCCTCTTTTTATATGTCTGTGTCTCATCCTTTTCTTTCATGAACATTGCAGTGCCCACACGATGCTAGCATAAATATCACCAGTCATCAATTGACATAACAAAATTATGATTCCACATTTTCTATTATACTTTGAACTACTTCTTGGTATAAATCTACACAAACATACACATAACTATATATTAACATGTGTATAATAATCCAATTATTAATTCCCAAGAAATAAAAGTATATCATCTTTTAAGATGAACAAAAGTTTCCTTTTCTTTTTTTTTTTTTTTTGAAGAATAAGAAATGTGGGTTGAGATTTATTTATGATTATGTCAGTAGGAAGGGAAAGGGTGGGTGGTGCTATGATTTATGAGCCCCTCTCAGTGTACGTACTTGGGGAGCGTCAGCTTCTGATGGTGATAATGCCAGTCACAGGAAGCATCAGAAAAGAAATATATATATATATGTATGTATATATAGGTTTAAAATCTTTCCTTTTCTTTTCCTTTCTCTGAAAGCTTATATGAAGGGTTATTGGGGAAGCAAAATCAGAGAGTGGGGTCTTTTGATATTTGCTGCAAAAGTTTCAAAGCTCTTACATGCTGCAAAGCCAACCCCAACTCTATACTTATTCATTATATTGTGGGCACAACTTTAGAGCCATTTTCATAGGGCCCATGGCATAGGGTCTTTGCATTTATGGCGACTACTTCACTTCTTTGTTTATGGGATTTGTACCTTGATTTCAGTATTATTTGTGGGTTGGATTATTAATTGATTAAGAGGAAGATTAAAAAAAAAGGGTTTGTTATATTTGATTTTTTAATTTTTGAGACTGATTGCGCTTTGAAGATTCCCATTTCCATGTTCTAGTGGCAATTGGGTTAAAGAATTAAAAAAGGGGGAAAAAAAAGTAGAAAACGGTGAAAAATTAGATGACTGTAGGATGATTTTTCAAGGTTAGAGGATGATTTTTCAAGGTTAGAGGATGATAAGACCATCCAGTAATTTTTATACTTATGCACCCCATAGGTTTTACGTGGCTGATAAGGTCAGATAGGTATAGCATTTTTCTTCATGAGAATGAGGCCATGGGATCCGACCCTAATAAAGTGGGGATGGGGAATTGCTAACAGGATTTGGGGCGAGAATGTGGGTATGGTTCTTTTCCTCGAATGGGATCGGGACAGGGATGAACGAACCCTTCTTCCCCCACCATCATCTTGATCGATAAACATGTTTAAGAAAGCATCATATAATTTGTTAATTCTTGAACATGTATGTTTTATTCCTAACTCTAATATTATTTTTATTACTTTTTTTTTCCTTGCAGATTTTGGTTTGTTTGGTGATAACATTGAATTTAAGTTGCCTATAAGATAAATTTCAACTTTATTTTTACTAATTAATTTATTGAGTTTAATGGATGATCAATTGATTTAAACGGGGATGGAGGCGAGAATTGAGATTATTTTTAATCCCACCCGATTGTCACCTTTGGTCAAAAGACTAAAGGTCTGGAAGTTTGGCTGGCTGGTAAACTAGAAGGCCAAGTCAGTTGACTGCAAGCTTGGTCAATCAGTTCTGTTGGTCAGTCAGTGACTAAAAAATATACATTACACTTTTACTAACAACATTTCTTTTTATAATAAATCTAATGAAAACATTTTTAAGTGATTTAATGTCACTGTTAGTTATACTTTATGATTAATATACAATTATAGTCACATTTTTTATGATTATCATTTGGTCATGAGGATTTTAGTCATGAGAAAAATTGTTATTCATACTATGGTTAAAAATCTTGTGACTAAAACTTTTAATTTCAAAATACCACTGAATGTTTAGAATTCAATTCTTATGAAAATTTTAGTTTTAACCTAAACTTTCCTAATATTACAAAAAGACCCTATCGAATTTTTAAACCCTCTAAGCTCGAATTTTGAAGTCTAATTTGAGATAAAAACCCTAGTTAACCCTAGATATAATTATAAATAAGAAATTAAGCCTCCAAACTCACAAAAGACTTATTCTTTCATCTTTCTAATTTCTCTCCCTAGATAAGACTCTCTCTTTTTCTTATTCTCTCATTAATCTTTAGGTTTTCTCTAAGCCACTTACGATTTATGAGGTTTCTCTTCAATGTTCAAAATTTGTTCACTTGCACATATTGTTTAAAATTCTAGATGACATAATGTTTTGATGACACATTTTCTTTATGAGGTTTCTCTTCAATGTGATTTTATAAAATATATGTGATGTAAGATGATAATGTTTTTAATTTTATACCTCTTTTTTTTTTTTGTCAAAAAGATATGATAAGATCTTTTTTATAATAAAACATGTTTAGGAGTCATGTACCTAAAAACATATATATATATATATTTTTTGCAATGGGCCATAAGGAGCTCGAATGATGGTGCCAGGCATGAAGACCCGTAGATGGTTGTTACAATCGATGTTGAGAGTGACTAACTTACTTTCATTGTAGTTGCGTATATTGATACATTGTATAGGACTCAAACGATATAGAAAAAATGATAATGAAGATAATGATGATGGATAAAATTTTTATTAATGACAAGCTAATTACTCTTTTATGAGTTTCCTTGGCTTTAATGTATTTATATTATGTTATTCATTTTCATTAAGGATCAAACATTTTTGTGAGCTAATAGATATACTTACTAATCATTTATTTATTATAATTTCTTCGCATGTTACCTATAAAGGTAAAGCTAAGACTTTGGAATGAAAGAGGTTGGCGTGGAGACATACGTGGTAATTGAATGATTTATCAAAACTTCCTTTTTTAGAAGGGATTTATGTTCATTTTTAAGAGTTTTAAGTTTATATTTGATTGATGAGTTTACTTACCTTTACATTAAGTTAGGATGTTTTTAAGATTGTTTCATGTTTCTTTTACGGCGAAGCTTCAATTATCGTGATTTTTATAAAGTTTAGTTTTTCTTCAGATTATATTAAATATGAATCAAGTTTTTAATGTATCAGTATTTAGTATTTTTAATGCTTTAAAAAAAATTCCCTATTTTTCACATTTACGTGACAAGGATGTTTAGATATTAGTTTATATATAATGTTAAGGATAATAATTGTAACATCCCACTTAATGAGTGTTGCACAATCTCTTTGCTTTGTCGCAAAGGAGTCCGAATCCATTGAGATTGAGACGCAGGATATCATATTATTACACTTCATATTATTGTGAGATAGGGTCAACCCTAGCCTACAAGTTGGAGCCGATCTCTACCCGAATTTACTATGCGCCTATAAATACCAAGTTGAACAAAGGTACAGACATTCTTAGTTATTGTTATTCTACCCTTTTGCTTCACTTCTTGCTCAATTTTCTAACTTAAACATCGTATACACTCTATCGGTGTCTCTTCTTATGAATTTACAGGCTTGTTAGAGGGAGTATTAGGCCGTCCACTGTGCATGACTACATATACTATGAATGATTTTTTTTTTTAACTTGCTATTATATGGAATTAAGCATGATAATACTATTAATTTATGACTGCAGTTGCTTTAATTGATTGATTTTGACATCAACATTAATGGTAAAACTAATTAAAAGTAGCCTATAAAAAAAAAGAAAAAAAAATTAAAAAAGTAGTGATGGATAGACATGATGAGAGCACTTGAAATTTGAAATTTTAAAGAAGACTGAACGAGTAATTTGGCAACAAATTTCGGTTTAGGAAATTTTCTGTTATTGAGTAAAGTGGCCCACTACAACAATAGACCTGCCTGCAGATCTCCTTCATCGAACTTTAACGAAAACCTCCAAAACTTAACACTGTTCCTAGCAATACCAAGAAACAAACTAGAAAAAAGGAATAAATTAATAAATAAATGAAAAGAAAAATAAAAGGCCTACCGCAAGTTCCATCTACATAATTATGAATGTGAAGCAGTTTAGGTTAATAGAACAAAAGTCATAAATACCAAAAAAAAAAAAAAACTGAATCAGTGGTCCGTTAGGACAGTATCTAGGGTACTTCGTAGCAGACTTTACTGATCATACTGTACATTTTTAAAATTTAGATCCGTTAAAATCGCATGAAAAACGAAAAATATTGAGACCGAGGCTTGATTTGGTATGTGTTAAAGTTTTAAATACTAATGTAGTTTGGATGTTTAAAAAGAAAAGGCATGCACATAAAAATATATATATATATATGACAGTTAAAACCATAACTCTATCAATAAGATATTTTTTAAAACTTTGTATTTTGTCATAAACTTCTAGGTGTTATTATAATAAAAAATATAAAATAAAATTTTTTACTGTTGATATCCCATCATGTGCACATTGTAGAGGTGCATATTAAGAAATTTTTGCTTATAAATAGTTCACAACTTTCCATATATACATGTAAAGCTTACCAATAGAAGGCAAAGTCTCACAGTTTTTGCTGCCTACTAATCTGACACATATATGGCTCATTTAGGGTGCATTCTTGGGACCAGCTCTTGGGATATTATGGATTTTACCAAGAAATGATTTTTTTTATGGCCCATTTTTGGTGGATATAATTATTTTGTAATCCTTAAGGAAAAAGAGGAAAAAAAAGATATTAAAATCAAATAAAAGGGCCAAAGCATGCAAGATGATGAAGACTACTCAGTATGATTTCTTCATTTTGTTCAATGTACAAAAGGAAAAAAAAGAACACAAATTATTTTCAGTGAAAGGTAAAATTCCAGGTAAATAGATTTGCAAATTGACCGGATAGATAAAAGACAAAGGAAAGGAAAAGAGAAAGAAAGGCCTGACGAACAGAGTGTCATGAGGACTGTAGTGCCTTGAGAAGTCTCACGGGGTATCATTTTCATTTTTCTTATTTTTTTTCATTTTTTATTTTTTTTATCTTTTTATTTTTTTGCTGTTCTTTTCATCTTTCTTCTTTTACTTTTTGGCACAGACAAGATAACATCTAGAAATCTTTTGTTTGCCATGGACAAGCAGTGATCTGCACAGTTACAAGAAAATTTACTGGCCTGCAAGTCTTGTGGGTGCAGACTGCAATGTGCAATGCCCAAAAAAGTTTTCTGGTGGGGTTTTGGGTTTTGACTTTGCTACAGAATTTACAACATGTTTCAGATCTCAAAATTCTTTCTAGGAGAAAATTATAAATGTATATATATACAATTATGTGTAAAGGGGTGTGTGTGTGTATGAATCATCGAGATTTGGAAGGAAATTTATTTGTTTTTTTGGCATTACATACTGCCCTCGTTTAGAATATTCCGATAAAAAGAAGAAGAAATCATTTCAACCTGATCTTTACTTATTTATTTATTTTTACTTTACAATGAATGGTACGAAATTAATCCTGAGTGTTTATTTTTTTACTGATTTTAGGTAAAAAGAGTATTCAATTCTGATTACTTTTGAGCTACTATGTGCGATGTATTGATAGAGGTAGAAAATTTTTTTTAAGGATGGAAAAATAGATAGATCAAGGAAAGTCATCCATTACTGCTCCGGATGAGATGAATGGAGAGAAGAAAGCAAAAAAGAAAATGGATGTAACAAATCCCCTTTTTGGGTCCGCCTAACTAATCTTTTAATTAATAAAATGCTATATAACCCTCTTGTTATTTAAAGTAGATTTAACCTAGAAAATAGTAAGTAATTGTCCGAATCAAGTTGAAATCACGACAAATAGAATTGCTCCATTTTTTAGATTCATAATGAAATTTATAATTATATTTCTTGTGTTATCATTCACTCCAATTGAATGTGTTTGGCACAAAGATCTAAACCATATTTTTTCATTTCAATTTTTGTCATTTTTTGAAAAAATCAATAAAAATTATAATTAGATTTTAAAAAGTCAACAAATTTTAACTTTAATATTCCATTATAAATCTTTGTTCCACCTATCAAATACAAAAGAATCTTTTATATATTTAAAAAAAAATTATGTTAGTTTTCTCGTTTCTTTTTTATTGTTAATTTCTGCCACCCTTTTGGTTTGGTTTTCATTTTCCATGTATCCGATTTTCCATTTTATTCAAACAAAGAGAAGCAATACCTATTCTTTTATACGTATAAACAAGGTGAAACTTGAGACAAAAAGCCAAACCAATTATTGATATGTACGTATACATCATGCATAATCACATCAAAATCTTTCATTTTTCCAAGTCACGTATGCTTACGTTGTGTAGACTTTTCCAATTTTTACACAATAAAAGTTTCCATCACAATTCACAAGAACCGAGCCAAAAATTGCCCTTATCACCCGACTTCTTTATTCGTTCATATTTCACCATAACATGTAGGGCGGCCAGAAGACGACAGGTCCATGAGGGGGAATACACAAAGCTACGATGCCAATATGGAGAATTGGGGCCAGAGAGTGAAGGGAAGGGGAAAAAAAAAGAATATGAAAATAAAAAGTAGATTGATATTATCAAACCTGCGTTTATAAGATGATGTACCATTTTATAAAGAATAATATACTTGCGTTTATACGATGATGTACTTTTATATGTGTATTTACGATTTTTTCCGGGAGCTCCGCCCAATATAATATAAGGTGTTTTCTGTATAGTACTAAATAAGCGCAACGCGATAATGCAAGAAAAATCTAATATAATAAATGATTAACGTGTGAAAGATATGCAATGTCAGTAAAAACCATATATATATATTTTTTTATACATTATGTAAAATTGATTTTCAGGTTCATCACATATTATATATTTATGTTTTTCTTAGATTGTAGCTGTGTCTTATTCATTTATGGTTTTTTTAAAGACACCATCTTCAAAAAATATTTTGTCATCCAATTCTCACATTTCTCTCTCTTCTAACCTCTAAATATTGTCTCCAATCTTCAAAACTCCATCTTGAAAAGTCCTTCAAATGGGTTCTTAATATTACATTGAAGACATTTTATTTTACGTTGAAGGAAGGAACCTCCTTTTGAAGGGACTGTAAAACAGGCTATATATTTATACAATATGGATCAAAATTTAAGAAGGTGGCACGTATGGTCAAACTGGAAATTGGAGTAGTGGTAACAAGAGAATTGGTTTGTACTTCTTGTTGGTCTTTCTTATTTCTTATTTAAATAAAAAGGAAAATGCCCAAAACTTTTGTGTTTTTTCCTTTTTCTTTTTGGATTTTCTTATACTTTTGTTTTGTTTTTAAAAAACTTGAGAATTTTGAGTTGAAATTCTTTTTTGGCTGATTTTTAAATCATGTAATAGTAAAAATAGTATACTTTTTCATTTGCATTTGTCAAAGTTCTTAACTTTTCACATATACGTCTAGATTAATGCAAATGCCAATGTGAATCGATCAAAGGAGAGTAAGATGCAACCGTCAGTGTGAATGTCTAACATAAACCAGTCAAAGAAGGGGAAGAATTCAAATAATGCATATGCAAAAAAGAATGTTTTTATTGGTATTCAAAATTTTCTAATTGGTTCAAAGGATATTTTGGTATTAATTTTGCAGTATTCAAGGGATAATTCAGGCATTTGCATAATAAAAGGGTCAAAAGTTGTATTTTACAGGGTGTTTTGGGTACTATTTTTCTAATTTAAGGAACAGTGAAAAAGGAATAGAGAATGCATGATCAAAAACTACATAAGGTAGAGGGTGTGTCAACTATGTGTATGATTATTTTATGCACTAAATCTTCCTATTTAGATGAATGTCAATTTTTTATATTTGAACGTATTAATATGTGATCATGCCTCTTCTTTAATTTATAACCATACATATCTTAATCTATAATAAGATGGACGATTATTTAAGTAGTTTTATTTATTTATTTATTTTGATAGAGATTAGATTTTGAAAAGTAACAAACTACCGAGGGATATTGGTAGTCAATATTATTGATTGATGAGTTGAAGTTATCAATCCCTAATTTCTTCCTTTCGTTGGTTCTCATTAGTGACAAATTCTAGTGTGAACAAACAATTAGACGTTGTAATTATTCCTAGTAAAGCAGCAAAAGTATACACCTAGACCCGTTTGAAAAAAAGAAAGCGATTCCTGCTGATATTATATAATATGATGATGATATATCGTGCGCTAACATTGAATAAGATGCAAAACTAAATATATATGTGTACCTTTCAAAAACAAAATTTTATAGATGCCAAACGCATAGAGATAATCTCATGGTTGTACTTGTATCTACCCCTTATTTTCATTCTAACAACTAGCTAAACGATAATATATATATATAGAGAGAGAGAGAGAGAGCAGGAGCAATGACCCATGACCCTCCCCTCCTTTGAATGAGCCTTGTCCACACTTAAAACAAAATGTACCACTTATAATTAACACAATTTTTATAGATTCTCTCTCTCTCTCCTTCTTCTTTTCTCTCTCATATGCATTTCTCTATCATGGGGGACCAAGAAAGATAGGCAAAGGAAGGGAAAGGGGGAATCAAGTCATGGGTTGGCAATTCTTTGGCATGGCTTAGAAGTGTTAAAATTGGCACCATATAAATATATTGACTTTCGACACAAACAAGAGAAGCTTCTCTTACTCTTTCAAAGGTGCCAATGGAATATAATTATTTCAACCAGCGCTAAGCTTCCCCCTTTTAGCCTTATTTGTTTGCCCTCTTTTGTAAGGAGAGGGCGAGGGATGACTTGTCCCTTTCATACTATGGTATATGGTGCAATTAGATTATCTCAATCAACAAAAAATTTGTGTTTGTATAAACTTTAAAGCGACCTCAAGAGAACATTACCACCAAAAAATAAAATGAAAAGAAAAAGAAAATAGATAAAAATTAAGTTGTTAAGATATATATATATTTAGATATATATATATATATGATATACAGGTGCGTGTGTTTTGTGTTTGAGAAAGGAAATTGTTATATATAAAAATAAAGATCAGTTCACCTCTTAAAATTAAAAAATTTTCGAAAAAGAAATAAAGTAAAAGGTCAAAGTAATTATTTATTTTCATCTGTTTCCATAATTTCGTGGATATTTCTTCTCATATTTTTATCATTGATCTTTAAATTTTGAAAATGGTAAAAAAAAAAAAAAAAAGTTACTAACGTGTAATGTGATATTGCATTAGCTTAAAGACAAGATGTAATAAATAACAGTTTGAAAAGGAAGGAAAGAAAAAGAGAAGCAATGTCCAGTAATGTGATGTCTTTATTGAAACACTTGTTCAAAATGGCTTCGCCAATTTAAATCTCTTTTTATGACATCCTTTTCAGGTAGCTTATATAATTTTTGTTTTCATTTCAAATTATTTTAAGCAGCAATAGTATTATTAGGACCTCAACTGATCCCTAATGCATATGTTATTCCCAAAAACACATTCTCATGAATTTATTTCTTTATTTTTTAAAAATTCAGAATAATACTTATAATTTTCACGTATTAAAAAGAATTGAAAAAACTTTCATTCTGATCCTAAAAGCCTCTACCCAAATCATTTCCCTCTTACCCAAATATTTTAAATAGTAATTGTTTTCGTAACACTGTTACAAAATTTGTATTTAATGTAAAATTGTATTATATTTAAATAAAATTAAAATGAAATTTTTTTTCCAAACGCCCCCTAAATTCACATACTAGCTCATTTGCTTCACTGTAAGTAACATTATTGTTACGATTATCAAATCTTACAAAACATTCACCAAAACTTCAAATTTTAATAGCTCTATTGTCTTTTTGGTCTCAGTCACACAGTTTTGTTATTAGATTTAACTCTAAAAATCTCATATCATTAAGAGATAATCTCTTTATTACTTACGAATCATCACCTTTATTTATTTACAAACAAGTAAGACTGTATAACTTATTTTTTTTCTTGTAGGAATGCTGACCGCCACAATAAACACAATACAGTCAATACTAGATAATTGTATTTTCGTCTTCTATAGTACGACATGACTTAGTTCGCAAGTTTTGGATTGTGAATACCCGAAAAAGAAATTATTCTCGCTCTTTTGAGGCCAGGAATTTAGATTGTGAAATATATGACGATTAAATATTTTAATATAAAAAAATTACTATAAGATTCTGTTTTAAATTGTTACAAATGTATTAGATTTTATTAATTTTATATATAATTTAAGTTTTGATGCGATTTTTACACAATAACTTATGTTAAAATTGTACAATATCAACAAAGATATTTTACCATAAAGAACTTCAATACATATATATATAGCTACTTTAATAGAAAAGTTCAAGATTTGGATTCCCAATTACCTGTTCAGGTGAACAGAAAGGTGCCATGGAACGTCAGCAAACCTTAATAATGACAATAATGCATGGTCTAAGAGACGTGTTAAAATGTGCGGAGTATTTATAAAATTTTTTTCTTTTTTCCCCCCTCTGTGTCTCTCTCTTAAATATCACTTTCTCACACTTTCTCTTGCTCTAGAAAAACGCGACGCATTAATAACGTTCACGCGTCAGACACACACATGCACTAAAAAAGGACCAAAGAAATACCCTCCCCTCTCTCTCTCTCTCTCTCTCTCTCTCTCATGTATGATTCTCACAGCTTTTCTTGTTAGAATCCAACAAAGCTTGCAAACAAACAATAATCACTCAACTCCGGTACCTACAACACCATCTTCTATTTGGCATCTATTCGTTTCAAATAAAATCTTATATTCTTCAAAAATTATACATATTTTCTTTGGGAAGCTGCATATTTGACAAAGTACAAAATTAATTTTTCCATGCTTAAGAAAATCTCTTCCCCTCGGAAGGGAGATCATCACACACTAATAATAATAATAATAATAATATAGTTTCATGGTGGTGTTGAATCATGAATGGAAAGCCATCAAATGAATAGGTTTTGTCTTTATTTTCCTTAATTTGGTTGTTTTCCTTGATGTATTCTTTGTTGAGGTGCTCTTTAGGGATAGGCTTTTTTCCCGAGAGTTTTGGCTTGATTTCCAAGGGGATTATATATTCAAATTGCTCATGTCGTTTTCAAAACGGGGTAATAAGAGTGACATGTTTGGTTTAGGTCATTTTCTCTAGAAAAACCTCCGCCCTTTTTTATCTTCTTTGGGCGTGGATTAGATGAGAGGTAATAAACATGTACATTTACATAGAACAACCGACTTAAATTCATATATAGTACAACATAGAGACCATTTCATGTTGCGGTCTCTTTTCTTTCTATGAATTCAAAGATCTTTAATTTTCTTTGAACTTCAGTAATCAAAGTCGTCATGCAAATGCAAACCTTAAAATAATAATTAATAAAAGAATAAAAGAAGGATAGACTTAGACCCAAGTCTCAAATTCTATGATAGTGTTTATAAGCAATAAGATCGATCGGCACCAAACTCTAATACGTTAAGTTTTCTCATTTGCACTTAAATTATAATGTCATGTATTTTGCTTAAATAAGTCACCCAAAACAATTTGACAGAAAAAGGTTATGTATGAAACTTAGCAAATTAATACACACACATATACACACAAAGAAGAAAGCAATTAGTAATTATCCTATAACATGTCCGAAATGATAGCATTATGAATGAGAAGCTTGCATATGCTCTTCCAAACATGCAAGACTAATGTGAGGATATGATTAATATTCTTAAGTGCACCAAAAAATTGACAAACGATATTATAAAGGATGATGAAAATAGTACCTGTTAAGTTTAGTTCCCATACTTTTTTCCTATAGAAAATTTGTGGACGTCAACAAGGAAACTGTCCTTTCCATAGGCATTTTACTAGGGATAAAGTCCATTCATGCCTAACAATTACAAAGATGGAGCTTCATGATCTAGATAGTGGAGCATTACCAGTCATATTCTTGATAGACACATGATTAAAAACACCTTTTTAATTTTTCTCTTTCCACCTTAATTTGGGTAGGTAGTAAATATAACTTTTTTAATATAATGGAAATCTTGAAGTCTTATAAGAGGATCAAATTTCCACATATCACAAAGAAACAAAATAGGGTAATTAGTTAACTTGAAGATTGCAAGATCTCATATATATACACTGAGATTGCTATTTATTATGAGTGATGTTGGGATGAGATTTGAGAGCTTTTTAACTTTTACCTTAAGTTACACATCTTGCTAGGAGGGAAGACACTTCAAACTAAAGACAGATTCAGTAAGATTTTGAATAAAGAGGGTTAAGTGGGCTTGGACACATAAAGTTCAAAAGCTAGAGGGATACATATCTTTTATATTTTATATGTACAAGACTTGATGTATCCTTTCCTTTTGGGAAGAAAAAAAAAGGTTCTCCTTTAACTTTCTTTTATTTTCAATATTGGCATGTTATTTCATATTGGGTATCTGATAAGATAGCCAAAGACTGTCCGTGAGGAGGGGCATATACGTGATATTATTCATTGTGGTTGGATCAATTAAATAATCTTCCGTATATATCCCTTCGCCAATCCCCACAGCCACAACCACAACCAACAACAATATTATTATTATCATTAAGAAAGAAAAGAAAGGAAAAGAAAAAAGAAAAGGAAAGAGAAAAAAAAAAAGTCTTCCTTATTAGAGTAGCAGTTGCAGTACTAGCACAACTCCCCACCCATGATCAAAGCATATATGGTGTCAGTATTATTTCTTTCCTTTGCCTCCACGTCGCCTACTTGCCTTGTTGATTCTGCTAGCTTGACCTTAGTTAGTTACCTCTTTCATTCCAAAAGATGATAATAATGAATGAATAGTGAATAAATAATGTCAGGATACCAACGAATAGTCTTAATTTTTATTAGTTTTTTCTCATTGATAAATGCATATTATTATCATTAATTGATATAACAATCTTTCAAATACCTAACAATATAAGAATTACAAACTCATAAATCATATCAATTGATAAAAAAAATTAAATTATAATTAATTTTCTAAGAATAATAATAATTTCTCTATTTCAAACTGCCATTTTCTTGCTTATTCACTTGTTTAGCACATACCCCAATTTCAAATCATATCCCTCGATATTTCTTAGTCCCACATCCCAACTTATTCACCTACCTTGTTAGTTAAAGTTTCCATGAAAAATTGAAGAGAGAGAGAGAGAGAGAGAGAGAGTAGTTAGATTAGATAAATTAGATCATGAGCACGAGAGGCTAATTATTGGGCTTTTTACTAGCTAGCAAGAATCTTTTACGTAATGAAGATGATTTCTTCATGGGACATCTAATATTAATTATATAAATGGGGTTCTCATGTTTCAAACTTTCTTAAGGCTCCAAAGATATGAACAGCAGTTTTTTTCTTTAAAAAAAAAAAAAAGATGAACAGCAGTTTCAACTCAAACCTTCCAATTAATTACATGCATGACGCATGCAATTTATTTTGTTTCACATTTTCACCCCTCTCTCTCTCTCTCTCTCTCTCTCTCTCTCTCTCTCTCTCCATTGAATTTTAACTTGTTGAACCCGTTACATTTATATAAAGAGATTAAAAATGAAAAATTGTGCTCAAAAAGTCCACACGTAAAAGAAATATTAACAATACTATTTGATAAAAATAAAATTAAATAAAATATTTTGTAAAGAAGGTCGTTTATGATTTTCTTCGTAGCGTGAAAGACGAACACCATTATCCATGACGGTCACTATTTAACTAAGGTGCATATATATATATACACACACACACACACAAATATAAGCATGTCATATAATTCATAGCTGATCTCAGATGAATGCTAATAATATATGTGTGTGTGTGTATATATATATATACATACCTACGCACACAACACAATAGTAAGGTTGGTCAAAAGATTAGCTGATAATTCTTCCATTGGAAACTATTAAAGGAAATTTATTTTTTTAAACGTCCCAAACACGTTATTTGCAATTAATTATATAGCGCTAGTTGACTCTAACATTATTTTTTATTTGTCAATACATTTTTGATGCACAGTGCACACATAGTTTCAGAGATTAATTACTAGAAGTTTTATTGTTGTTTTTAATTAAAAAATATATGTATGTATATATATATCGAATATTCAAGAAAGTCGGTAAAAAAATGAGAAGAAGAGAGAGTACATATTACATATAAGGAATGGATTGCCGACTAATGTAGTGTTACTTTTGTTTTTCCTAGAATTGCAAACCTAACCACTTAAAGAAACATCAAATCAAACATCTGTAAAATTGCGTAGCTAGGGTTTCACATTTATAATGTCAATTGTGCAAAATCAGTGAAGTCATGTGAAAATATGTGGAAGGACACATACACATATACAAATATATATATATATGTTTTTGGTATCTCTCTCTTTATTATGTATAAATTCTGTGTCGATCACGCATCATCCCAACTGAATGGCTGGTTTTTAGCCAATAAATATGTAGGTCCACAAATGCCATATAGCTAAACTAAATGGGACAAATTATGAATTTCCTGTCAGATAATCAGGGTATACAGGTGATACTATATTTGTGTGTGTACATATATTATGTATATGGTATACATGTGATACTATATGTGTGTACATATATATATATACACACAATATATTATTGAACGCACAAACAAGATAGCATTAAAAAAAAAATTAAAAATTTACGCGTAGAAAAAAAAATTTAAGAAAAACATCACATATATAGACGACGTTACTACACTTATGAAGAAAAACAATTATCTGTATGCTGACTGACTAATATAACTTTTCGTTTAAAAGAATTATTGTAAAAAACAACATTATTAGTAAAAGTTGTATCTTCTTCTTCTTTTTTTTTTTTTTCTTTCTTCCTTTTGAGGACAAGGTTTTGACTTTTGATTGCTTGAGGAATGTGAAAAATGTGAATTATTACTTGCTACGGGTGTCATACCAATATTTAAAACAATTAAGGAAACTGGATGCTGATGGTTAATCTGCTGGCCTTTAATTTCGTACATACTTTGTAACATTATACCCTATATTAACCTGAATGGAGTGAACAAATCAAAGGAAATAAATTAAACGTACCATATGTTAATTATGCTCTGAGGTTTTAAATAAAAATGTATTACAATATATAGATATATTGAATAAGCAAAATTTATTAGAAAAAAAAGAAAAGGATCTAACAAACCCAAAGTCATAAAAGCCCAAAAATGAAAAGGAAAAAAGTACATACACATATATATAGATATGTTATTGTCAGAAATGAGTTCCTTTTTGGTAAATCCACTCCAATGGTAGCACTGTACTTCGAAAATTGTTTTTACTTATTTTTCAGCATATGTTAGTACAAATGTTTGTGTATGATCCTTCAAAAGATGTATATGTGTGTGTATGCATGCACATAATATATATACATATATATATAGATAAATATATAAAGCCAGCAACTATATATATAGTTACATCAAATTACTTGGATTTATAAGTTTGCCACTATAAAAGCGTTCAAAAGGGAATGTGCAAAGTATGGACCACTTCTTTTTAATATTTACACAATATACGACATTAATTGGATATTATTATTATTATTATTATTATTATTTAAACTTTGGTAATCCGTACAATGGATTGTAGTCCCATTGTCATGAAACACAATTATATGTAATATCGTTGGGTAAAATTCACCTTTTTCTTCCCCATTTAATTTCCTTAAATTTCAACGTCACCTGCGTCTTTTTAATTTTTATTGTACTCGATCATATATTCTTCTTTGAAAAAAAAATGATAGTTAGAGATAACATAGAGTAATAATAAAAACACAAAAAAAAAATTTAGGTTAAAATAATTGTTTTATGCCTACTTTAGTGATCGAAATTGTTTTTGATTGTTTTAGAAGCATTTTGAGCATCGTTTACAAATTACAACATACAAGTGATGTCAGTATAATAAAATTTGGTTAAAGGATCATCACCGTAATATTAATAAAAGCAGAGGGTTATGGTTTTTTTTCCCCCCTTTATTTTATTATATAGTAGGTGAATTAAAACATCTGTAATTAGAAAAAATAATTTTTTATGTGTCATCTATATAACATTAACATACTAATGTGACTTGTTTGAATTTTAATAAACATAAAAAGGCAAATAATATTTCTACTCTTTTTTCATTAGCATATATTAACACATCAAAAACCTTTTTTTCCCCCTAGAAAAAGCGTTTTTTTTTTTTTTGGTGGAAGACCTTTTCTCATTACTCAAAAATGGGTTTGATAATAAGGGTTTTTTGAGAAATGTCCTAAAAAGAACATATCTCTTGAATATTACCACATTTATAATATTTTAGGATCTTTGACCTTTTATAATGTCAAATAAAAAGTAATTTCAAGATAAAAATTAAATCATAGGATAAAAATCTTAAACGTGTGCATTAAAGGGCTATTCCGACAATTTCCTCTTTGATATATTCCAAGTTGTTTACTAAATTAAAAACTCGATCGATTTATCAATATTGGATTATTGGTAAAACTAATCCGCATCGATCATAAATTATATTATATACTTTAGATGATTAATAATTTCCTCGAAACTTTTACACATACCAAACATGGTCCAGAGGTGTTAACATCATTGAGCATAATTTGACTTTGTACATTTGTACAGAATGTATATTGATTTCATGAAAAAGTTTTTTTCCCCCATTATTTCCTCTCCTTGTCAAAACCAACAGAATGCTTTGGGCCCACACACATCATTGTTGGGCTACCATCACAGGTACTGCTGCACCCGACCCATCGATAGCACCCATAATTAATTGGGTCTAACTTGTCTTATTTACCCACGAAGGGCCCCAATTTTGCTGCCCAATCTACATGCGTGTGTAATGGTATCTTTTTCAGCCATTATAAAAATTCAAAAAAAAAAATATTTTTTGGTCACTATGAATATCAAGCATATCATGTGCACCACACGTGACATCAAATACTACATACATTAGTACAAAATCTGGTACATTACTTGAATCCAATCTTTTGCCACTCTCTCTCTCTCTCTAACATATCACTTATTTATTTTTGGTTTAAATCTTTGCTTTTTGGCTTCTGTAAGGAAGATTAGGCCTTCTTTTCACCTTTATCATTTCAACAACCAAAAATTAGAAGGTGGGTTTTCTTACTTGTAAAGATAGTGATGAAAAGAACCACATGCCAAGTTAAACTATAGAGAAAGAAAGGGAATAAAATTGTTAAAAAATAGAAAGAGGTAGTGAGAAGGTAGGCATCTGTAAATCTATTTGTCCTCATCTGTTCATTTTATTTTTTTAATGACCACAGAAAGCGATAAGCTCAACTGAATTCATTTTATTAGTTGGATTAGGTCATATTACCTTGCTTTGATCTGCCCAAATAATGGATACGCTTATTGTAAGATAGAGGCATAAAAGAGAATATCTACTTCATCATGATTAATTCCTTACCATATGTCCACCATATATTTAATTTTTGGCAACTTCGGCAGTGTATACATGTCTACAAATACACACACACATATATTTATACAGAGAGAGAGATTTTTGCTGAGGAAAGAAAATAAAAATAAAAAGGAATACTCAGACTGCAAATACTGCTTAAAGTGATTTAAAAAAAAAAAAGACAATAATCAGTTGATTAAATAATATCGAGCTGCCAATTAGGAAAACTTACAAAGAAAACAACCCACGCAAAATATGAAAAATTCTTCTACTATTTTGCTATAATATGGTCCAATTTTAAGAATTTTACGAAGTCATCCTGCTTTGTCGATGACCACTACACCATACAACATAGGACAAGAATCGATCAAACGAAATAGGATAGAATGGAAAGAAATTTGAATTTGGAAGAGACGGATTTAATCTCACATTATGTTATATGAAATTCATTATATTTTCAAATATTTATGTATTAAAGTCAATGTACTTTTGTATATTTTTTTTTCTTGGTCCCATAATCGATTCATATCCATCAAAAAAAGTTATCAATATGAGATTATTGTAGACTGCTTCTGGCCCTAGGAATAAAAGAGAGTGGTGAGGGAGATAGAGAAAAGCGTTCTTGGCCCGAGGTTTGGCACACCGTTGGGGTTTTTGGCCATCATATTTTCTACAAGTCTGTTATTGAATGGTTAAGTTTAGGAATAAGGTTCGTACCATTCGTGGATGGGGAGGGGTATCGGATTGAAGCTGTGAATGAGGTTAGGTTACTATTGTTGTGAGGCATTTTCGAGTGTGTTGGTCTTCGTCTCGGCCTATCCTTAGGTGGTTTTGATTTGCAAAAGAAGGCATCTTACGGTGATGCGGGTGTCGGTTTTTATCGTCATTAGAGACATATAGAGTTTGCCAATTGTTTGCCTTTTCTGTTATTTTCTTTTGATGATGTTGAGGGACCTCACTCTTCTTAATGTCTTAATGTTCTGATTTTATTATTAATAAAATGGTGATTACAATTGTGTCTTTATGATTTTATTATTTTTTATCAATAATAATGGTGATTATTATCCTAATTTAATTTAGGTAATCACAATATTTTTTTAGTATTTGGTTTTGTTTTTCACCCACAAGATTTATTTCTTTACAATTGTTTGTGTGGCCTTTATACTAAAAATTTCTAATTGTCATCAATTGAATAGATATTTGTCTTAACTGTAGAGGATTTGTTAAAGAGCTATATATGTGCTTGATAGAGAATTTGTTAAAGAGCTATGTGTGTGCTTGATATTTAATGTACCTTTTTAGATGTTTTCTATTTGCGAAGTCTGATATATGTTATTTCCTTACTGATGGAACTTACAGCCTGTAAGTGCCAAATTTTCTAGTTGTAGGAGGTTTTTAAGTATGATTTAGTGATTGTATTGTCTTTTCATATTCATAATATAATTTCCATTTTTCAAATATATATGTATATATGAGATTGTTGTGTGCATCAAATTATATGATCCTAGGTTTCATTCGTGTACAATAAAGGTTATTAATTTATAAATTTTCTTAAAATAAGAATTGAAAATAAATAATAAATAAATAAGATGTTTTTCTCTTGCAATCCGAAGGAGGCCATGATGATTTCTATATTTACCAATTAAACTAATTCCTTATTAATATCGTCATACGTTTAAAACTCACTTTTTATTTTAAAAAAAAGGTGGAAAAAGAGAATTAATAGTAAATATGCTTGATGTTGAATACCTAATTAACCCCAAAACTTCCTGAATTAACGTTTTCCACATTTTTAAAAGGTAAATTCTCAGTTTAATATTTACAAGCTGTGAGAAACAGACATGAATTAATCATGTAGCAAAAATCGACTCTATTTGAACAATGGGATGAAGCCAAACAAAGAAAAATAATATCTCTCTAAAGTTGAAAAGATTGTTTGGGCCATCTCTATTCATGCTCGTTTGACCAGATTGTTAGTATCCATCTCTGTTTTTTTCACCAAGCAGCTTTCATACTCTATCAAACATCTTCGATATTTCCTACCCCATATATATATATATATATATAGAGAGAGAGAGAGAGAGGAGTCCATAATATTCCTCTTCTTCTTTTTCTTCTTTTTTGAAATTGAATCCATAACATTACGAATTTTAAATCTGTTAATAGGTATCATTACCGATAGGTTAGATGTCCATTAACCATTGAACAAAATTATAAACAACGTGGGCAGCGCTAATCCGGCCAGTATTATTTATGACAGCAATGAATTCCACAAAAGTCATAATCAAAATTCATTTCAATGTGTGGAATAAAATTCAAGCACTACTTCTACTTTGTCTTAAGTTAAATCAAAAGTAAATTTTGACGGGCTATTAATTTTTGAAAGGAAAGTATATATATGTTATATATATAAATGATATAGGAAATGATGGAGAGAATGCATTGAAAAAAAAATATATATATATATATACACACATGCATGTACGTTTGTAAACGTTGGGAAAAACATTCCGCCCGAAGAAAACTCTGAATGGTATTTGTCCATAAATTTCTAGAATCTAACTTTATACATATATACATTATACAGCAAGCTTAGGTGGTCCTATGATAGGTGTAGCTAGCTAATACTTGTTGAGAATATTTATATATTTTCTTTTCTTTTTTATGGAATTGATTTTGAGAATTTTAACCTTTAGTAAATGCCGACATTCCTCCAATCTTGTAGTTTTGTGAGAAGAGTAAGGAAAGTATATGTCGATTTGACACCCAATATGATCTTAACAGCTAGCTTGCAGTAGCACTTTAATCATAATTCATATGTGTGTGTGTGTGTGTGTGTGTGCGCATGCACTTTGGCTAAAAATAAAGTAATTTCTATATTCTTTTACATGTACACGCGATGGACGTTACTATTTACTATATTAATCACAAATTATCAATCTTGATGATTATAATCATATGATAAGGACTATAGTTTTAATTTCCATGCAAAATTTTAAAAAAATATATATACTTAAATTTCATATAGAATTCAAAATATACACTAAAAAATACCAATAATCCACCTCATATATTAAAATAAAAATACAAAATAATTTAACTAACACTATAAGATTTATCTCCAACTTTTATATTTTGATATGTTGTATATCCTTAATCACAGAGTAACGTGATAATAATTCTATTAACTTCTAATGAGAAGTCATATTGTCTCACGTAAGATGGCGCATAAGTTTTTAAATTAAAATATTAAAAATGTTAGGCAATTTTTTTATTGTAGTTTTAGTAAGAGAAAAAATACATATCATTAGATAAATAGATAAGTTAATAGTCTGTTTAATTACGCGTGATTATTTATACGAGTGCAAAAGTAAACTACTCACACTATTTTACCATTTTTTAAATCTTTTTTTTTAAACCTGCCATTAAGAGGGGAAAAAAAAAATTTTAACCTTTTGACTAGCCATGAAACGTTGGAGTTATTTACTTGGAATTATCTCTTTAAATTCCTTATAAAACACGTTTGTTAAATATCATACATGTTGATACAAAAATAATTAAAATAAAAATACGTTTCCAAATGAAACCAAATTTTCTAACAATATTTTTAGTTGCATATGTAATATAAAACTGCCACATTGAACTTGAAAATGTTTTTGTTAATGGTTTTGGAGAACGACAAATTGCAGCTCTAAGAAGGCTAGCTCCAGTAGGGACTCATGTGAGGTAAATTTGGAAAATTTTATTTTATATATTCATATTATTAATTAACTTCCAAAAGGTGTCATAATTTATTAAAAAAAAAATTAGTGTTGTCATTATTTTGGGGTCATTTTCATTACATATATAGGATGTGGATTATGGCAAGGAGATTTGGCATTTAGTTTAATAATTTTTGCCTTGAAAGTCTTCAAGTTAGGCTAATGATCAGACAGCTGAGAAGTTGGCTGAAATATTTAGAGGATCAATAGGCATTTGTTGAAAACGCAATTAATTACAATTGCTGTGTTAAATTACAGTGTTATAATTGTGTGGTGCTTCTTCTTTTTCTTTCTTTTCTTCTTTTTTTTTTATTTTTTCTTTAATATTTTCTTTTGCAATCAAAAACCGACCATGTCACCTAGTTTTGCTTAGGTAGAAGATTTCATTTTGAACTCGTCCAATGTCTTTTTTTTTTTTTAATAAAATAACGCGACAACTAGTATCAAGCTTCGATTATATTTTTCTTTAACCCCGAACTTGTCTCATGTTATGGCAGCTAGGTTACTCCTAATTCAACAATAATACACAGATATGTGTTATATATATATATATATATATGTTGAGTAATGAAGAAAGAGCTAATTTAATATAGTGCCACACGTATTGAAGAAATATATTAACCATGCAAATTAAAACCTTGTATTATTATCGGATTATATTTGTATATCTATATCTATATATATATATAAATTAGGTGACGTATCTGACGCCGGCCTCTTGGATATATATAAGTTCCAACTTGAAATATAAACAAGCATGTGTAGCACCAAATTAAATTGGTTCACACCTAGAAAGCATCATCATCATTTTCTTTTTCTTTTTTTTTTTTTTTCGGAGAAGAGTATTGAAAGCTTGTTAGAAACAATTAACAATATAATCAAATGAAATAGACAATTTATTTAGCTTAAAAAACATTACCTAGAACTATCCCCACACCAAAAAAAAAAAAAGGGAACAACCACGACAAGAAGAACCTAACTTGAATGATATAAAGTAAATAAGCATGTATCTCTATAAAAAGGATTTTTTTTTTTTTTTTTTTTTTTGTAAATTTAAAACAGCTAGCTTGCAAGACCATGTGGCTCTTACAAATATGACTTGACAAGCAAACATGAGGCTGTTGAAAACTTTTTTGTGTAGCACAGTTTAAACCATTAGCCAGTGGGCAGTACTGGAATGGCATCAATCAAAGTTTTTCCAACAGTAGGAAAATATATATAATAATATGCTACATATATAAATATATATGCACACACACTGAATCATGCAGAAAACCATGATTCTTGGCTGCACATACACACATGAGAGAGATGAGAACCTTTATAAAAAAGGAGGAATATATATGCCGAACGCATCACCCGAAAAAAAGGATGCTTCCTCAGCTCTGACTTGAGTTTTGGGACAGAGTACACATTTAGGAAGATATTATTATACTTTTTTTTATTTCTTTTCTTTTATATTATTATTAGGATTTGGCTATAATTTTACATCATCACCTTTCATTATCACTTTTTATGGAATATATATTCCAAATGTGAATATAAGAGTATTTTTTTATAAAATTAAATGAATAATTAATATTAAATTAAAAAAATTATAACATTAAATTTAATAGATATAATAGTTAAATTATAAAAAATAATATAGAATATGTTGAATGTAAAATTATAAATTTTGTCTTGTTATTATTATTTTGAAGTTACTGGACTTGAGATCAGCATATAACAATTGTGATTCTTAGCTTTTCTTTGATCCTTATCTCCAACATAATTATATGTGTCATCACTGTGTGGACAAAATAAATTAAACACAAAATTAAGTTGATAATTTGAATCAAGAAGATTGGGATTCCAGATTGGAAAGCATGTGGGAATGAAAAGTCATAGCTAGCTAGCTAGCCAGCAAGCCGGTAAAGAATGGGTGACAAAATTGATTTTTTCTTGTGCTAATGGACCGATATTTTAGTTTTATATATTAAGAATAGTAGTTATCTAATAATAGGTTGAAAGGGGTGTTTTCAAGGGAACAAGGTTTTGATTATTTCAAGGGCAAAGATCATTGAGAGGTTGGACTTCCTTGGCTTGGAAATACCCAACTTTAAAAGAGCCATTTTACTTTGAGACCATGCATTTTATTTTTGAGAAAGTAGATTATAAATTCTATCTCCTCAATTTTATTGTATAACCAAGATCCAATTTGACCTATATATATGCATACATATGATCTCTCCACTAGAGTTCATTCTTTCTAAAATAAGAAAAGCTTTAATTCATTGGTTTTGTTTTCTAGGACGAGCTAATAATAATTTAGTCTATAGTATTGATGAAACCTAAATCAAAGAGGAAGAATCATGATTAAGATGAACAGGTTGAGAGCACTGACCATGATAATGGGTTTGATAAAAATGCAAAAAAGGGGGGTTCCTTAAAAAAGGTGATGTTGAGATGAGTAGAACCATTGAAATTAAAAGCAGCATTTGACAGCCTTGTTTCAAGGGGAGGGAAAAATGGCCTAGCTCAAAGTACTTTTTGATTTCCACCAAGAAAGTTGGTTGGGTTTGTGTGGGTTGAGATATGGAGAAGTATGTAGGAAGAATTTTAAAAAAGAAAAGAGAGAGAGAAAAAAAAAAAAAAAAAGAGCACTATCCCAATTGGGAAGGGAAATTTGGAAACCTACAAAACTTAATGGCTCAGGAAAAGCCTTTTGTCCCAATAAAAGAACAGAAAAAGATGGGATTTCTATGTCATAATGGTATGTGTGCCTTTACAACCCCATTCACAATTCTTCTTTTCATCAAAGGCTCCAGCAAAGAGAAAGCACCTTCCTGAACTAATGTGACTTTGATTCAAAGACAAATAATGAATGAAAGGAAAAATAAATAATAAAAGAAGTTTGGCCGTCCATTGAGATTATTGTTATTATTATTATTATTATTGTTATTATTGGGTTTTACTTTTCAGCAAATAAAATATGCGCCTAACTCGTTGTAGTGTTGAGGAATCTAAAAAATAATAGAGGTTCATTTTCATGAGGCATCCAAACCCACCTCTATATTGGACTTGGGAAAAAAAGGCAGATATTCTATTGAAGTAGTGCTTTCTGGAGAAATTGGATATGATATCACTTGGAAACCACATATTCCCCATTTGGTGTTTTCTTCAAAGGTTGAAAAAAATATTATGAGATATCAAATACCGAGTTGAAATTTTTATTATTATTGTTAATTTATTATTATTATATTTATTTGTGTGGTATTGCCAGGCCGGCTTTGAAGTCTGGCTGTTGACCTACTTTCTCAGCCCAAATGGGCTGCCCTTTTTTTTCTTTTTTCTTTTTAATAATTTGTGGAGATTTCCCATTCTTTCTATCCTCCAACGGGACTCCTTGAAGTAAAGACTCTGAAAGTCAAAATTAAAGTAACAACTTTGAACATTGACCAAATGAAACGCAATTAACTCGAAGTTCAACCCAAATTGGAAAATTGTTAATGCAGTTGCTGATTTTAAGCATTTTTCTTCCTCCCTTTCTTCTTGGTCTTTCTCTAAGACTCCCAAATCTGCGAATGTAATGGCTGATAACGTAGCTAGTGGAGACTTTTCTTTTGATGTTTTGATGATGTTTTGATGTTGCGGGTCCAGTGCGTCTGGCGTCTATTTCCTCTGCAGTTTTGTCAGATCTTTTGTACCCGGCTTTGTAGGGGTTTTTTTCCTTCGTTTCAATATAAGTATGTTTTAATTTAAAAAAAAAAAAATGAAACGCATCCTATGCCAACCAGACCGAACTAATAAATATTGTTTTATGGATGTCTGTATATACACACACATTGGTTGAAATGGCATTTTTCCTCTCTTTTTTTCTGCCTGACACAACAGCGTTCTGCTGATTTTTCTCTGGCCAAGAGCACAACAAAGTTGGCTAATTTATGATTATGTTTACACTTGAAGACTGTTTTGGTTGAACTAATTCGTGGAATCCAGCAAAGTATATTCCTCTATTTTTCTTTGACAAAAGAGCAAGGTAACAAGAGCAATCAAAACCTGAAAGCATAATTGGATTTTCTATCTAACATATTAGGCCTTCAAAACATATTTTATGACATAAACGACCACGTCAGTAACATCAGATTTTCACGCAATTCACATTTGCAAAAACGGCCTAGAACGACCGAAATTCTGCTCGTCTTTGCAAGTACTGGCGCCACATTGCCTTCAAAGGAGCAGTGCGGAAAATCATGCATCTTTTTAGATTCAATTTCAAATGGACAATACAAATTGGAGGAAATCAACATATGAACACAATGAGTAATGAAATAAAACATGTACTTACATGAGGAAACCGATCGAATTTTTTTAACCTCTAAACCTGTAATCCTTCCAATTGGCTAATCTACAGTCCAAATCCTACTCCAAATCTTACGTCTAGTCATAGAAATTCTATTTGCTCAAGAGAGGAAAAGTGTGTATCAATGCTTACGAGCGTTTCTTGATCAATTTCAGTCGTACTAAACGCTTTCGGCCACGAATAGGTTATTTCTTTTTTGGATTCCAAATCATTTTTTGCAGTTTCCCCAACCGATGGCTCTGTGGCTGGGGACTGCAATTGACTCTCTGTATGACTATCGAAGAGCTGAGATTTTACTTCCAAGCAGGATTTTACATCCTCCTCATTTCGGGCTTTGTTTAGCTTATCAATAAGATCATTTAAAATCGAAGCCCTCCCAGCCCACCAATCTTTTGCTCTTTTGGGCTCTTTGTCCAACTCCTTTGGATCAACGGGCCCATCATCACCGTCACCCAACTGGCCTTTCTGAAGCTTTTCCAATCCCTGATCTACAATTTGGCGTATCCTTTTTCTGAAGTTACTTGTTCTCAAAGGATTTGATCTCAGCGTCAACTTCAGCCCTGAGATCGTAGCTACATTATCATCTTCAATGGTAGTAGGGTTATGGCCGGGTATAGATGACTCCAACTCGCCATTGGTAAACCCGTCTGGAATAGGTTTTGCAGAAAATAATTCCTCCAATAAGCTAACATTTTGCACGTATCGATCAAAAGCTTCATCTTCTGCTTCAATATTTCTATCCTTGTATTCCTTTAGCTTGGAAAATCTCCATTCATTTATCGCTGCTGCGTCCTAAAATGAATTCCTAAGTTAGGAAAATTTATCCAACATTGTTATACATCAATTCAGAAAAAATCTTCACTGATTTCGTATACGCACCTTTCTTGTTAATGGCTTCCTTGAACGGAGTGGAATTTGCACATTATTGAATTGAGAAAAAGTGTTCGAAAGTTGCCGGAAGGATGTAACTCTATGTGAACTCCTGAAATAGAACCAAAAAGGAAAGAAAAGCACTAATCAAAATAACAGACGACGTGAATTTCCTAAACGATGACAGAACACCAAAGTAGAACACAATATTACAGGTAAAAATGAGAAACATGTAAAACCAAGAATCTATTGGGGGTACATCAATGGAACTGAAAGGCAGAATAAGAACTTTTTTACAGAGTAAGGCAACAACTCATTAAGCTCTTGAGCCAACCATCATAGTTTGCAAAAACTACAAGTTTAAACCTTTGCTACTTTCAGGTCATAGAGAGCCATGCATTTCTTGACAGGAAACATAAAAATTCTTTGTTCTCAAAAATAGTACACTGCATATATGACAATTATCACAATAATAATTAAATAAAGTGAAAGGCTAATGCTCAGAACTTACACGGAGGATGCTGCCTCATTCTGTTGATCAAATAAAGGAGAACTTGAAGTTGAAGCCTTATCCGGAAAAGTAGCATTTGCTTTTAAAACTGCAGTCATCATACAAACGCAAGGATAATAAACATACAAGGTCATGATCTAAAACAGGTGACAAATTAACTGAACCAAAAACAAAAGTCGGTCGCCTTAACAGCTTTTGAACTGGATGCAGTTTAGATGGTTCTCAATCTTATAATGCATACACTTTGCTTCACCCAACTAAAGTGAAACCCTCTATTAAATACAAATCTGGTATTGCTTCTCTTGAGTGCTACTAATAGTTATAATTTGCAGCAGCTTCTGAAGCATTGGACAGGAATAATCTTTTTTCCAAGCGTATTTGCTTTGGGAAACTAGCTCTAATAGCACAGGACTAATATTTTTTAAATGTGTTTCTTGGTTTAAATTTCTGCAATGTTGAAACCAATTCCGAATCCCATCAGACCTCTAATCTAAAACCCTAACACAATCTCCGTCGTGGAATATGAAAACTCCCACCTAACAGATGAATTACTGTTTTCATGGTATTGTTCGTGGCTGCAGGACAGCACCTTGAACTTACTGCTTCAAATTTTTCATTGCACAATCAATCCCCATTTATTTGCAATAAAAAAATATTAGCCCCAACCTTTCCCATCAAAATGCCTGAACCGAGGACTTGAAAAATTTTCGTTCATTAAACCACAGTCACCAAAACCCTACTCAGAAACCACAGACACTGCAAAAACCATTGCATGCTTAAAGAGACGAAGCCAGAGAGGCCCAAGGCACAGTTAAGGTTCCGCGCCCCACACACACACCCCCCCCCCCCAAACACCCCCCAAAACTTTTTCTTTTTGCTTTTTAGCGTATATTTATAAACAAATTTACACATAGCCCCCTTAAGCCCACCCTCAAATATTTCTTTGTTCTTTTCAGCCCATATATTTTTGTACAAATACACATTTAGCACCCAAAACCTAAACACTCAGAGCATCATCAAATTTGCTAATTTTTACGCCTTTTGAACTAAATATACGATGGACATTAACAATTACACCAGAAATAATCTTATGGAGATATTTTCCCATCAACAATTAATGAATAAGATTGTAATACATAGTAGTCAAATCTTTTCCATAATTAGTCCCCCTCATACGGATTCCAGACTTCGTCGCTACACAATTGAGTAATAAAACTGCCAGCATCAAGCCTAGGAAACAAGAATTCCTATCTTCATAAATGAATTCCCACGGAGCAGAAAATAATAACATAATAATATCCTAACTTGAACAATTATTTTCTTTTTAGCCCACTCTTTTATATTTTTGTATGTGTGTACACACACACACACACACACATGTATAATCATTATGTCCAAGACTTTGGCCCGGTTAATCCATGGTACCCATGCAAAGCGCCACCTCCAAATGGATCAAGTAAATCTCGAGCCTTGGCCCACAAGCATGGCCCCTAGGAATTGGTAGCACTCAATGGGAATTGAACCTTAGACCTAATGCTTCCTTAGGCACCAAGTCGAAGTGATTTACCACAGAGCCAACCGGTTCGTTTTAGTCCACATATTTGTAAACAAATTCACATATAGCCCCCTTAAGCCCCCCTCAAATTTTTATTTGTTCTTTTTAACCCATAATCTTTTGTACAAATTTCCATATAGCTCCCCAAACTTGGTGTTATCGAATGCACTAATTTTGCATTTGCATTAACAATTAATGATTAAGATTATAATACTTAACAGTTAAATCTTTGTCGTAATTTGCCCCCCTAATAATAATTCCCAACTTTATCACTGAATGATTGAGTAATAAACTGCCAACATCAAGCCTAGGATGCAAGAATAGTAGATTCCTATCTTTAGAAAGTAATCTCCACTGCTACTCTAAGAGGAAAAATAATAACATCCAAAAATATCTGAACTGAACAATTATTTTCTTCGAATTCTTTTTTCATTATTGATAAGTTTTCCTTATTATTCTAGAAGTTGTAGTAAATGCTGTGGTAAGAGGAACACTTTATATAATTGGCATCACCTACAGCTCTGCCCGTGTAAAGAGGTACCAGAGAACCCCGTTCACATATAGGTCCAGGTCTGCAAGTGTCTAGCCACATAGCTTGATAAAAAGTTAAGCAAATGAACACTAAAGGTCCGCAAAGTACCAATAATATAATTTCCAACAAAATTAAAAGGAAAAATGAAAGACATGTATAACAAGACTTAAGCAGTTAACAAAAATGAAGAAATGTGAAGTTGAAGATTCCATTGAAAAAACAAATTTGAAACTAAGCATACCATGAATATGACATGGATTTTGAGCTTTTGCACAGCAACTCTTGCATGATTCATAAGGACACCTGCATTTAATTTCTGGTTAAAGATCCGAAACAAAATGGTTTTCAACATAAGTCTCAGTAGCATAACTTAAAACAGCAAAAGATGATATGGTGTGCCTGAAGCAACTACCAACACTGAATCCTACTTATTTCATAATCCAAAGTAGAAAAAATAAATAAAATAAAATAAAATAAAATAAAGAGAACAAAAAACAATTTACTGAACAATCACTTGAAGATTTTCATGCATTTAGAGTCTGTTACAATATAAACAGTCAGCTTATTCAAATAAACATATTGAGATTTTACTCTCTCAATATGGTGTAGAACTCCACATGTTATGGTGTAGTTAGGTGTAGAATTTCTGTCAGGTTATGCCTGCAACCACGAGATTTACTCTTTCATTGGAACTATTTCCTACTACCAGCAAGGGCATACAAGATCTAACTCGACCTCCAGCAATCTAGCTCAAAGTCTTCCATAAACCAAATTTAAAAGCCATAATTAAACCACTACTTGTTTAGCAGTGGCCTTTTAACTCAAGCAATATAGGACTTAGAAAATGTCAAATAACTTCGTAAGCTAATGTTGCAATAATCCGGAACTTCACCTTATCGTAAGAGAGAAAATTCCACAAAAATCTTCAGAAATATGATAAGCCTGTTCTTCACAAATAGTATGCAAGTTAAGCTATTTTCCGAGTACATTCTGCCTGTTTTTTCTTCAAATTAATCAGACTATGGAAAGATATGCAGAATCCTCTATTCTCTTTACTCTAATAACTGACATTCACAAGAATTCTATCAAGACCAAAATGCCTACAACGAATCTAATGGATCTAAAAACCCCGAAACAAACGTCTACCAAATTGAGATGGCCTAAAAGCGACGACTTTCCATAAAATTTTTCAGTCCTATCTCCTAGAATATACGCCTACATTAATTTTAGAAGTATAGTTACAATCAATTCCAGCTACAGTAATGAAGATACAGCTCTTTCAAAGTGCAAAAAAACGAATAGTCTAAACAAAATCAACAACAACAACAAGAAAAGGAAGCAAATCAAGAAGAAAAGTCAAGAAAAGGAAAATCAATTACGCGCACAGATACGTAACCACAGAACGAAATTCTAGGGTTCCAAGAACCTAATCCGGCGCAATCGAGCCTCGAACAAGGCCATGAAAGTAAACGACAAAATCGGAAAACCGAAGGTAGAGATTCACCTGGAGCGAGCGACATTGCCGCACTGCTTGCACTTGGGCTTGTTGAGCCCGCGTAGGGTCTTCGGCGGCGTGTCCGTACGGTGGACCGTGTTGACGGCCGCGGCGGTGGCTGCAGGAGGGGCGGGAGCCGCGGCAGGAACTGCGGCAGCCGGAGAGGTGGTAGCGTTGTCGGAGGTGTTGGAGCTTGGGGCCGGCGAAGGGGCCGCCATGGAAGATAGCTTTGGAGGGTTTGCGATCTGCTAGAAAGAGCGAGAGAAGTTCGAATTGGAAGGGAAATACGGCGGGAAATACAGCGATTCGTAAGGACTTGCGCGCTCGCGGTTTTTGTCGGAAAAAAATAAATAAATAAAAAAGAAAAGAAAATTTAGTTTGGCGCTTTAACGATTTAAGATTTGATTTGTGGTAGTTCGGCTTCGGCAGTCGGAACGACGAGGTGTGTAAATTGTGGAAAGGATCGGCGAGCATGGTTTTAAGTTGGGGCTCGGTGAGGAATAATGGGCCGGGTCGAGAGTGTTTAGATAAAAGTGGGCTTTTTAAGCATTTGGGCCATTTGTTTTTCCAGGAATGCCCAACAAGAGCATGTCTACTGTATACTACCTTATGATTTAGATTTTACCATCATATAATACGAAGAAAAAGTTATTTTAAGATAAAAAGCCAAACTAAGGGCACAAATCCTAGACAAAACTGTACAAATAACTCTTTTGGTATACATGTTAAAGATTTTAAGCATTTGGGCCATTTGTTTTTCCAGGAATGCCCAACAAGAGCATGTCTACTGTATACTACCTTATGATTTAGATTTTACCATCATATAATACGAAGAAAAAGTTATTTTAAGATAAAAAGCCAAACTAAGGGCACAAATCCTAGACAAAACTGTACAAATAACTCTTTTGGTATACATGTTAAAGATTTTTGTCTCGTGACACAGATTTTTATTCTAAAATCATTTTTTATTTAATATTATAAAAAGATAAAAATCTTAAAATTATAATAAATTGAACAATATTTAAAAAATGCACTCTTTTTAAAACATTCTTTAAAGAGGAAATCTTAGAATTAGTCATTTTAATAAGTCTACTTCATATTCTTGCCCCTTAATTATTGAAATTTTTGTACCGTTTAACCAATTTTTTTATTTGACCAGTTAATTAAAAAGATAAATTTATCCTCAAATAGAAGTATCACACTTTTTCCCTCTCTCTCTCTCTCTTCAAAGCTAACACTCTCTCTCGCATCCTCTCCCTTGGATCTCTCATTCTACTCTGTCTTTTATTCTCTCTTTGTTACTGTCCTTGAAGCACATTGCCAGAGTCGTGTGGTAGTCTTGGGCTGTGAATGTTCTCTGTCTTGAACCTAAATTTTTTGTTTTAATTTTATATTTTTTATGAAAAATCAATAAAAATTATAATTAAATGGACTCAAAATTTTATTTTATTCCAAATTCAACTCATACGCTATTCAAATGACAGTCTTTCTCTGCCTAACTGTCATTGTTGCCAAGTCACAGGAGAATGCTCCATTGAAATTGTGAAGCTTCTTCGTCGAAGTCGCAAAGCCTCTCCAGAGGCACCAGTCGCTCTCTCTTTCCATCGAGATCACCAAGCTCTCTACCTGCTAAATAATTTCTATTTGATTCATGCACTCTTTTTTTTTTAATCAAATTTAGTCTACTTATGTATTTATATGTAATGTTTAACCAGAACACAAGTTTTAGATGAAACATGCATTTTTATCCATTTATTTTTCAGTTCATCTTTTTTAAAATATTGTATTTTTAAATATGACTTAAAATTATCTTTTAACTCTTGATAATATTTTTTTTCCCAAATGTGGCCTTTATGAATACTCTTTTCTTCTAATTTTCCTAAAAAAAAAATTTCCTAAATGCGTCCTTACCTCCGTAATTTATCTACTGCAACCCTCTTAAATATTATTTTCCCTTACGTGTCTTTTAATAATTTATCGTACAATCCCCACTAATTCTTTTTTTTTTTTTTCTACCTAAAATGTGTGTTACTTCAATATATTTCTTACTAATGAAAAATAGAAGGTAAAAAAAAAAAACTGTGAGAAAATAGTCAAAATGGATGTCTACTATGCCAAAATTGCTATCCACTTTGACAAACATCACTGAATATGATATGAACAGTAACCATCGTTGTACAAACAATAACCGTCGTTGTATGAGCAGTAAACACCGTTGAACAGTGATTACTGTGCAAATAGTAACTGAAAATTTTCTTATATATATACACGCGTGTATATGTGTATATTTATATATATTTGTAAGTTGCAGTTTGTTTTCAATATTACATTCGTATTATATTTAAATACAATGTAATTTTTATCTAAATACAAAAGTATTACATTTAAATATCAATTATATCACATTTTAAATCTAATACAACTACTATTTTTTTTATTAATCATATTACATATTATCTTTCCCTCTCTCTCTCTTTATGTATTTTTATCCATCACATCAGTTTGTTTTCAATATTACATTCATATTATATTTAAATGCAATGTAATTTCATCCAAATACCAAAGTATTACATTTAAATATCAATTATATCACATTTTAAATCTAATACAACTACTATTTTTTTTATTAATCATATTACATATTATCTTTCTCTCTCTCTTTTTATCTATTTTTTTCCATCACATCAGTTTGTTTTCAATATTACATTCGCATTACATTTAAATGCAATGTAATTTTCATATAAATATAAAAATATTACATTTAAATATCAATTATATCATATTTTAAATCTAATACAACTACTTTTTTTTAACAAATTATATTACATACTTTCTTTTTCTTTCTCTTTTTTATTTATTTTTACCTATTACATCAAATATTCATTACTTAAATATAATTTAAACACTTTTCGTCTAAATATATATTATATTTAAATATAATATAAATACTTATTTTTTAAATATAAATTATATTTAATATATTACATTTAAATATAATATAAATTTAACATGATTATCAAATAAAAAATCTTTCTCGTCTCTTTCTTTCTATTTTCCTTTTTAGTATATATGTGATAAGACAAACACACATCATATATATTTTTTAGTTTCGAAACAAACAAAACTTTTAAGAATTTTTAAGGAGACTTTTAAGAGGATATTTGCATCCACATATTTGAATATGCACGTGTATAAACTGGCGTCTCTAACTAATAAAGAGTTTTTTTTATTGGTCCAACTAATAAAATTAAAATTGCACGTTTTCAATCACTACAAAACCCATTAACTTCTAGTCCAGAAGAAAAAAAACCGTGCGCGTCGGCCTGACCCATTGGTATCTAACATTTTGATTTTTGTTACTTTCTTCATTTCAAACAAATAATTCAACAAAAAAGTGGAAAACATGAAAAAAATATGAACTTTGGATCATAAGAGGAAAAAAAATGAAAATGAAAAGGCTTATCGATTTTAAGACTTATCGATTTTTTCCTTAAAATTTTAGTAGTCGTATATATACATGACACAGATCACTTATTTTATTATTATTATTATTATTTTTACACTTATTTAAAGCAAATTCCGTTTTGGCAAAAAAAATGATGTTGGATATTTGACATTTATTAATAAATCGTTTGATAAACGCATTATATTTTAATTATATTTAAATATAATTCATTTTTTGAGTATTATATTTGATTGAAAAGTATTTGTTTTGTATTTGAATAAAATGTGTGTTTGGATGAAAAGTATTTGAATTGTATTTCAGAGTTGAAAAATTGATGTGATTGATAAAAATAGAGATAAAAAGTTAAAGTTGAAAAGTTGATATTATTGTTTTAAAAAATAAATGAATAGTAATTTTTTTCATAGTACTATTAAAAATGATTGTATTTGAATGTAAAATTTTACGTTTGATGTAAAATTACATTACGTTTGAATATAATTAAAATGTAAAATTTTGACCAAACGAAGCATAAGCAAATTATTTCCAAGTAATTTATTTGTGGGTTAATGACACAATGTCTAGATATTAATATTCACTTAAAAACAATCTACAAATTTATTTTCTTACAAAATGGTGTAAATAATTCACTATCATAAAAGAGTACAATTTAATAAATACCCTCAAACAACCAAATCGAACAACAAAAACTTTATGATATTTAATGAATATGAGAGAATAAAGATTGCAAATTTACAATGGTAAAATAAGATTACAAAATTGAAAAGGTTAGTAATGTTTATTGTTGACGCCGATGACTCAACCAAGTGCATCAGTTGCATGACAATCGAACGAGCAATCCTACCTAAAAACCTACAAAAGAGGGAGAATAGCTTTAGAAAAAGAGGATACTGGTGATCTGACCACCACCTGAGCAAATATTTATTTACAATATGCGTTGTGCTAATTATGATTAAAACTCTAACTTTATGATAGTGATCAACGTCACAATATGCAAAAAGGCAAGGACGAGTACCATAAACAATTTAAAAAAAAAAAAGAGTTGAATCATCATTCTATGAAAGTGCATACAAATTTTTTTTTAAGGGGCCCTTTATAAAATAAAAAAGGGAAAAAAAGCAACTCCAACTTTGTGATAGATCAACATCACTATACGCAAAAAGGCAAAGACGAGTACCATAAGCAATTTATTTTTAAAAAATAAGTAGAATCATAAAACTATGAAAGTGCATACAATTTTCTCTAAAGGGCCCTTGAAAAATGACAATTTAAATAATTACTTCTTTATTTGTAAGGGAGACAATGTATAATGCATTTCCATTGACCATGATAAAAAAATTAGCATTTGCTTATGAAACAAAGAGGAGTCATTTGTGAATAGCGATAGAGGATATATATATATATTTATTTTGCGTGGACCAAAAAAAAAATTTTGCCTAAGCCATAATTGATTACTCCTTTCAATCCCCCGTACTAGACGGAGACTAGGATGGTCTTTTAAAGAAAATAAATCAAAATAATGAATGAAAGTCTTGGCTTCCATTTGTTTTAACCATTTCTTTTCATGTCAATTTTTTCATTATATTTGAAATGACATAAAATACTGTAAAATATTATTATTTGTAAAGTTAGGAGATAACAATTAGATCATTTAGATGTTTTTTGTAATGTTAAATATTTTCATCTAAAATATTTAAATTCAAATGTTTCTTTCTTAAATGTTTGTATTTATGCTTCTATACAAACCCTTAACTAGTTCAGGGGAAAAAAAAGATAAAGAACCTAAATAGTGTATGAGTCGAGTCTGAAATAAAATAAAATTTTGAATTCAAATCAGTTATTTAGTTATAATCTTTATTAACTTTTCAGAAAAAGATAATATTGAAACTAAAAATTTAGGTTCAAAACGGTAACCATTCACAGCCAAAATTTCAGCAGTATTTCACGAACTTAAACTTCATTTCCACTGTATACGTGCCACCATTAGCCTAAACATTTGTTTAAAGCCCAACGACAGAAACGGTGACTATGGAGGAAGATCAAAATTATCCACGTCTTTCTTTACTCGAGGATCTCTTTAATTTGAGACTGATCTCTCTCTCTTTTTTTCTTTTTCTTTTTTTCTTTTTTTCTTTTTTTCTTTTTTGATTCCAACGAGAGACCCAAGCAGCCTTTAAAATTTACGGAAGCACATATATATATATTTTATATGTATGTATACCTTCTAAACTTTTAAAACATGAAAATTCTACTTTGTTAATGGGGTAAATAATTGTCAACTTTTTGGGTCCGTTTTTAATGATCCAAATTAAAAATTACACCAAAATTACTGTGAGATATTTTGCACATGATTACACTTTCTTTCTTCCCCTTCCTTCCTCAAATAACCGATCTATGTTGAAAGCATTCTATGAATCCACACACATGAGCTTCATCTCTACCATTAAAAATTACCAGTATATATATATATATATATTTGAAAGCAATATAATGGAGAATTGTGAAACAAGGACTAAAAGTGAAAAATAAAAAATAAAAAATCTAGCATTAGCTTCAATATCCAACCATTTACCAGCAACAAGCAAAAAATAAAATATAATCATATAACCATTGCCATTAATTACAACAACATTTCAACAACCTCAGATCCGCAGCCAAGTCCCACCGCAAACCTAGATCTTCGCCGCCACCCTTGCGCCGTTGTACGCCCATCCTTCCGTCGTGAAACAACCCTCCTCTGCGATCCCTCGACAATTTTGTGAGCCGTCTCTGCCGTACATTATATTCTATGCTTGGTGTTTAAGATGCAGAATTTCAGAGATAAAGAAGAAACATGGTGAACAAAAATCAACAAGAAGATGTATTTTATTTTTATTTTTTATTTTTTAGAATGAGTAAAATTCTAATGTTTTACGGTATATTACTGCATTGCTGCATTGTTATGTTGCGCATTATTCCACCCACGATTTTGACCAAACGGTTGAAAAAATTTACCCCATCCATGGGGAAAAACGACTGTGGTAGAATTGCGATTGCCCTTAAAATACAAGGGGAATTGTTGATTAACCCTAAAATTGTGTTTGGTAGGGGAGAACAGAGTCAAACTAAATAGAATGATGGAGGGATTGGTAGAGGAATTTTCTGACGCTCATAATTGTTTGGTTGGATATCAAAGATAAAGAAAATAGGTTAAAAGATATGTTCTAAATCTTTTAAAATAACTTAATTTTAATTTATAAAAAGGACCTCTCCTTCATGATATACTATTGTCTTATTCATATTTTCTCTCCTTTTTATTAAATACACTGTAAAGGAAAGATCGGCACTTGCAAATGGTGTTATTATTTTCCCCGTTTTTCTATGTGACCATTAATATATAATTTTTTTTGGGAACAATTAATATATGAAGTAAAATTATTGGAAGTGTGTAAATAAAAATCTCACATTAAAAAGGCATGGACAACGAGTTTAAATGTATTCCTCACGTATTGATTAACCTTTTAAAATGAAATTTTAACGATTAAATAAGTGATGTTTGGAAAATATTCAAGATGAGCATTGATTAGAAATTGAACAACGAACGATGGATGGAAAATCTTGTTGAGAGAAATATATGTGTGTGTCATCCTATATAAAAAGTGAATGAAGATGTAAAATAATTTATATAAATGAAATGACCTAAAACCTAAGGCTAGCAATTTGAGTTATGAAACAACAACACAATACAATAACAGGATATGACAACTTATACGAAATTAAAGAGTTTGGGTTTTCTTTAATTGGGTTTGGATTAAAATGGCTCGAACTCGACAAACATGATTAAATACAATGTCGAATCCAAACGAACTCGTTTACGCGTAATTAGTACGAAATAACCCAGTTAATAAATAGGTCATATATAAGTTGACACAAATATGATTCATAAATTACCCATTTGTAATCTCTAATAAATTTATATTGTTATATATATTATATAATATTTTACTTTTTTTATTTTAATTTTTCAAAATTCAAATATGAAATATATCTCTTATTTTTTACGTATATATTTTTAAAAAATTTTTAACATAGAAAAAAAAAAACTCAGGTTTTGCTTTTGTTTCTTTAGTCTTTTAATTATATGCATGGTATAACCTGTATTCAGACTTATTTGTTTGTTTTAGTTTGGTTTTGACTTTTGCTGTGAATTTAATTTGGTTGTAAACTCTAATTTGGTTTTGTAATTAACTTTTATAAACCGAATTTAAGTATAACTTGATTGTAATTGAGTTAATTTGATGGTTATAATTTGATTGTTATTTAGGCATCTAATTAGATTTTTTAGTATTAAAACTGATAATATGTTAGTTAAATATGTCAATAACAAATTAGTTAAATGGGTAAATAATTGGTTTAATGACCCTTTTATAACCATTTTAGTAAAGGAGTCTAGTAGGTTGACACGACATGTTTATGACTCGTTTGATAAATATGTTATAAATGTCTCGTGTCGTGTTAATCATTTTATTAAAAGATCATGTTTGGGTTTTGTTTTTTGACATGATTATCAAATAGGTCGTATTCGTATCAAGAGTTATTGTGTCAACAAATAAGTCAAACACAACACGAACACAACCTACCAACACGAATTACCACCCTTATCAATACTTAATGTATTAACCTTTTTGGTCAAGTTGGGGGCCTAAAGTATATTAAGTAGTTTTACATGTGTTTTATCCCTATCAAGTGGTATCAGAGCTAATGGTTTATATTAGCCAAGCGATCACACTCGGTTGTCAAGTTCTCACGTTGCCTCCTGTGGAGAGTTGATGTTGCCCACAGCTAATACCGTTATAGGTGGTGATGGTGAAACATTTAGTAAACTCGTATGGTTTTAACTCTTTTACATACTTGAGTTAGCTCCTATTTGGAGTGTAATGCTTGAATGTGTTGGCTACAAGAAACTTTAATTCGAAGAGGAGCCCAATGAACATGCACATAAGGAGAGATTATTGATAAAAGTGCATGCATGTGTTATCTCACATGAAAAGTTGATAATAATGTGAAATGGTTTCTGTACATGAAATGACTCAAGATCTAATGGATTAACCTTTTGAATCAAATTAAATTCCTGAAGTGTGTTGAACTAGTTTTATGTGTGATTTCTCTCTAATAAATCCCTACTATGAAATGAACTTTTGAGAAAACTCCGAAGTGGCGTTAGGCTTCTAGACGGTGGAGATGTTGATTGAGCTATGATCTTCTTAGGTTAGAACTTGGACTAATAAGTTGGCCTGGGTATTAGGTATAATGTTGACGCCCTCGGAGCTTCTAGCGGGGCTCGTTATTTTTACTTAATGGAAAAAATAAAACGTTATACTAAAGAAAGCAAAAGCAAAAGAAAAAGAAACGCACTTTTGAGAAGACAAAATTATAATAAAGTTTTTCTAAAAGACCTCCAGATTTTTTTTTTCTTGCTTGAAGATTGCCTCCAGATTACACAACAATGTCGTTATCTCTATGCTTTTACAATTCTAGGTGATTTGTCCAATCATCCTCCTATGAACCTTTTTAGCTTAAAACGCGTTATCTACTTTTTTAAGGAGAACAATTTTTTTAATTAGAGACTACTTAAACAGAAATTACAGCAACAAAAAAATTTTTAAAAAAATATTTACGATAAATAGCTATTTTGAAGAAAAATTTAGACCTCAAATAATTTTAGAACATGCTTAATTATTTATCATAAAAATTTTTAGAAAAAAATTGTTTGTGACCTCTTTCTCCCATCTGTAAGCAAGATAGTTGCGCAATCAATATACTGAAGACTTTCCAGCAAACAGAAGGGGAGAAAAAAAAAAAAAGGAAGGAAAATTAATGAGGATGTTCACAATGCATTAACTTTTATTTTTGTTATTTGTTGAGAAACCACGATATATAAATCATGTCCACGATATCATTCTTACTCCGTTTGAAAGGGAGGTTTTTTCATAGAAAATAAAAAAAAATTGGATATAAAAAATAAAAGATTATTTAGAATTTTTTTTAAAAATAAAAAGTTATTTAGGTGGGTGAAAATTTTTTCTCTTTAAAGAGTTTTTTTTTATTTTCTAAAAATAAAAAATTTTAAATGTTTAGATATAAAAATTTAAAAAGATTTATTTTCTTAAAATAAAAAAATATTTTATTCTTTAAATTTGAAAGGTCAAACAAATGTAGCATCAGAATTGTTTTTAAAATCCGTTGTTTGAAACAAACAAATGAAATGTAGTTGATTTGAGCTTTGAAACTGAGGGAGACATCCACCAAAATAAAATAATGAAAATTTGAGACTAATGGGTTGCTTATTTTTGAAGGCCATCTTTCATATTCAAACTTAAAAGACTTTCCTATAAAATATTACATGGATTATTACATGCAGCGGATTTATTCTGGCATTGCTTTTTTGAAGGAGGCAAATAATTAGTCAGTAAAGCTATAGATTAAATTATAGAAAAAGTAACTCGACTCCACCACGAGTAAAATATCTGACTCATGATAATTGGCCATGAAAAGAGCAGCATCTTAATAATAAAAAACTAATCCACTTTTGAATTCTTTTAAATCCACGTGATCAATAATGTACGCTAAGAATGGGGGAATCCAGAGGACCCGTGTGAATGTTTTTTTCAGAATTTTTTATTAAAAAAAATTTGTTTAAAAAATATGTCTAAGAAAACCTATTAAAAATAAAAATATATAAAATTTTAGAATTTTTTTAAAATAATATATTAATATTGATATTATTTCGTTGTTCTTAAAATTTTATATAATTTTTAAAAATTAAAATATCATTTTGGACTTATATACATAAAATAATGGATTTTTAAAGTTTAAAATTTATTATAACATTTTGAAAATATAAATAGTGAAAAGTAACAGTGAGATAAAAAAAATTGTTTTGAAAATATATATTTTTTGAATCCCAAAGACCCTTGACAAAAAGAATGTGTTATGTTGTTTGTTAGTGAAGAAATTATGTCTCATTTGTTTATTATATTATCCTCGCATTCTGTTTAAAAACAATGCAATTTTCATTTAAATATAAAGTATTATATTCAAATATCAATCAGATTATATTTTAAATCTAATACAATAATTATTTATTAGTTCACTTATTCTATTATTTTTACCAATCACATTATATACTTTCTTTTTCTCCCTCTTTTTTCTCTATATTTTTACCCATCACATAACATATTTATTATTTAAATACAATTTAAATATATTTTTTATTCAAATACAATACAAATACCTTTTATCAAAATATAAATTATATTTAATATATTATATTTAAACATAATGCGAACGTAATATGTTTACCAAATATTCTTTTAGAAAATAATAAAGTTATACTTGTTAGTTGTTAATCCTTTCAATTTTGTAAAGGAAACAGAAGAAAAAAAATTAGATAAAACAGATATTATGTCAAATTATGATTTTGACTTAATGGCACTGTATCCATTTATTTATATCCTTTATATATATATTTTTTATTTGTGTAAAGAAATAATTGAGAAACAAGTATGAGTACACATTTTATTTTATTTTCATTTTCATTTCTACTAACTAAGATTGAAAAAAACACGTTATCTTTTTTTTTCAATTTAATATATATATTTTTTCTAATAATTATAGATATAATTTAGTGATGATTTCATATTTAATTTTATTATAAAATAAAAAATTTAAATCCTGTCTCTAATTTTTTTTTAAATTATATTTTCTATCATAAGATTTTGTATATTATTACCTTCAAGAGAGAGGGAGAGAGAGAGAGAGAGTGAAACTTCATATATGGTAAAGGGTTTTCTTAATTTGTTTCTCTTTCTCTGCCTCTAAAGGTATCTATAAAAGGAACAATTCCAATTTCAAAGGAAAAAAAAAAAAGATAGAAATGCAAAATGAGAGAAACACATTAAAAAAAAAAAAAACTTTTTTTCTCATTTAGTTTCACAGTAAGAGTATCTTGTCGTTAAATCTAATAAAGTGATTGATTGTAATTGTATAATATAAATCAGAAATTATTTAATAAAACTGAGATGATGTGATGTTATTTCTTTTAAGTTATCGTAAGAATCTTTTTGAACAACAATATTACATGATTTTCATTTATTTTACAAGATCATCTGGTATATAATAATACGTTAAACTTCGCTATTCTATATTTTTTTTTCCTCTTTTTTTTTTGGGCTGAGAATAAACAGCTATTTTTATTCCTTTTTTTGGCATAAAAAAAAAAACAGAACCAAAATCATCGTATCCAATATCTGAGATGGATTACAAAATACATATATATACATATATATATATATCTGAGATGGGGAAACGTGGGCGGGAAAGACCTCAAGACGGTATCCAGTTTCTGTGGCCGTTGTGCACGTACGCCCTGATCTGAATCATCCGATCGAGAACTCGCATAACCCAAAAACTGCCACGTGGCGTCTGTAGGAGCGGGCCCACATGCCGCCGTGCCGCTCAGCAGCCACTCACTCCCGCTAGGGGTGACGTCGGTGGTGTGACGCAACCACTTACCACTAGCTCGACGCGTCTTGCCCACCTTATCCTCTCCATCGGTCGGTCCAAAACTGCTCTGACAACGACCTTTCACTAAACTTGATCGCAGGCACCCCCAATCATTTTTTGCTACTTTTTGTTTCCCAATGTGTCCCCATGAAATATCGGTATTGCTGTATGAGACCTCTTTGTTTTTCATATTTCTATCTTAAGCCCCAATTTGCCCGTGAAAGTTCCAAAAAAAAATTGTTGCCATGCCTGGATTTCTTTAGTGCTTGTTCGGGTTGGGTGATTTGAGCACAACTTTTTTTTTTTTTTGGTTCAAATTCTTTTTTTTTTTTTATGTGAGAAAATACTGTCGCAATAAAGGTTTTGCATAAGAATTTTTTAGATTCAAACGGGTTATTAGTTGTGCATGAGAAAAAAATTATGTGTTTTTCTTTCTATATATTTACGAACTTATACATCTAATGTATTTAAATTAGAAAGCATTTGGATAAATTACTATATTTACATTGCATTAGTATGTAATTAAATATTTGTTTTGTATATCAAATTTGTATTTAAATACAAATATTTTTAAATTTTAAATTCAATATAATTATTATTCATCATTTTTTTATATATTTTTATCAATCATATTATATACTTATTTTTAATCTAAATACATATTGTTATACCGGATAAATCCTGTTATTTGGATTCATACTTATTAATTGTGAGTCAAAGTAAACTTTAAATATTATATATATATATATTATAAAAAGAAGATATTACTTGTAAGATATATTTTCACAATGCCTTTGGAAATTTCATGCTAAATGTATCTTGTTGTTATTCTCGGAGATTATATTCTCTTTGGATGAATAAGAAATTGATTTGGTTTAAGGAAACACTATACTAGATTTGCTTGGTTTGGTACGATGGATTATTAGAAGGAAATAAAAAGTTATGGAGAAAATGGATGGAAAAACTCCTTTTGATACTTGTATGGTAGAGAGAAAAGAAAATTAAAACCCTTATTTGGAGGTACAGTTTAGACTCAAAAAATTCAATTTAAAATTTTTTTATTATCATAACTTTATATGTATAAGTTTAAATGGGATATTATTTTATAAATTGTATAAAATTTTGAGATTAACAAAATAAGCTTAATATTGATTTTTTTCTGAATATATTTTAAATTTTTACATTTTTTTACTCTAGCAGTTCAAACCTACGCATCGAAAGTAAATAATTCAATTCAACTCAAATCTAAATTTTTTAATTGAAACTCATATACCAAACGCAAGGTGAGTTAAGAAGTTTAAATTGGAAGGATTTTAAATCATGGACCTACCATTTTTTAATCTTTCCAAATGTGGATGAATTATGGGAAGGAAAATATACTGTTTATGTCCTTAATTTTTTTAAAAATCTTTTATATTATCTAATGTTACACATATTATATAATTTCTACACACAATTAATGGGTAAAGAAATAATTTATGTATGAGATTATTATCTTTTGTCTTTCTTTATCTTTTTTTTTTTAAGGGAATGATCATTCAAACTAAAAAGAAAACAAACACCAATATTAAAAATGAAACAATTCTATGATATAAAAGGCATAATTCTCGACTAAGAATAATTTCATTTGTAAAATTTGATGAAGATCAGTGAGAAGGATGTAATTCAAGACTTGATAACAAAAAAATTTATCAAATTCCTTAATAATCTTATAATCAAGTATGTAAATTTTTTTTAAAAATATTTATAATCAATAGAATATTCTGATTAATTGAAAAAAAATAATTCACAGTACAATGACCACAACAAACTCCGCTTAATCATAATACTAACAAAACTGACTAAAAAATACCATTAGAGACGAGTGGAACATAAATACAAATTTAAACCAAAGGTGCATGAACTTTTTCTTTTATTATAAAACTAAAGATAAAACACAAAAACAAAACATTAATAGAAAATAACATTGTCATACAATTATTGTCCATGCAAAACAACCACTTTACCATGTTTCGTAACTCAGAGGACATCAATCAGGCTCGATTAAAGGTAAGAGCTTGCAACACCAATCATTGTCATCGTTATATCATCGAATCCTAGACCATTGATTATTGAACTGCTGATTACCCTCACTTGCCATGACGTTTTTATACCAAAATACCTGCAACATTGCACTGATATGCTCTGACTAAGTCCTCATCGACATTAGTGGTGACAGGAGTCTACGTAAAGGGAAACCTTAGTGTTTGAGATATTTTGTTCCCAATCTTATCTTCTTTATCTTCTAATACCAAACAAGATTAGGATAAATTCATTTTATTTCTTTTACTCATATCAAACATAATAAAAGAAAAATATTTTCTTTTCCATCATTCCAATTTTTCATCACCTATACGTATCTTTTTCATCATATATATTTTTTCTTTCTACCAAACACAAGCTTAATTTATAACAAATTTATATTTTCTAAAACTAATATTATACCATGTTAATAGCAAGCATATATTCATCAGATCAAGCAAACTTCAAGAAAAAAAAAAAATCATGCTTACCTTCTTCAACAATTCCACCTCCTTTTTTTCCCCTTATTTATGCACGGTGCACACCTTTGTTTCTAATGTGTAGTTTCAAATACTCGTACGTCCTACCTTTGACAATTCCAAACTTCATAGATAGCAGAAGAGAAATTTGATAGTTCTAACAAAACGAGAATCTTGACAATTTCACACTACTTTAGTCGAAGAATGCATTCAAAGATATATATCAACCGACCATGACATTATGTCTAGCCAAAAAAAAAAAAAACACGACCTTGACATTACGCTCACGTTCCTTCAGAGGCACGTGGATGCAATTGGTTCACATTATATTTAAATAGAATGTATTTATATTGTATTTAAATATAATATTTGTTTAAATAAAAAGTATTTAAATTATATTATATGTGATATGATTGATAAAAATAAAAAAAATTAAAAATAAAAAGAATATGTAATATAATTAATAAAAATAATAAAAAAATAAAAAATAATTATATTAAATTTAAATTATAATATAATTATTATTTAAATATAATATTTTTATATTATATTCAAATATAATATGGATATAATTCAAGGGATAACCATCGTATAGGAAACGTTATCAATTACCGCTCCTAGGCCTATGGTGGCTGCGTCCCTGCTTGTCAATTCATATTCACCAAAGACACAGAAAACAGGACATTAAGAAAGAAAGGAGAATAATTGATAATGTTTCATTATGTAAATTATACGTATGAGCTGCATACTTATCACATGTCAAAATTTCTTTTTTTGGGGCATCTTGTTTTTCCATACAAGGTAATTAGATGGAGACATGAGGTTGCCATACCTTAACGAGAATTTCCCAAAATACAATTTTTTAAACATATTATAGCCTCATTGAATTATGGACGAATATTATATAGTCTCCAATCCCTAATGGGACATTGAAAAACAAGTCTTTATCGTAAGACAGAGTTGGAACAAGAGCGAGGAGAGCTCTACTTTACGTTTTGAGTCTTGGACTCTTGGTTTGTTTTATTTGTTACGTCCCTTTTAATTTTTCATATATTTTTAAATATATATTCTTCTTAATTATAAAATAATTAATTTTATTTAATATACAAAATCTATATATTATAAAATTACCCATAACTACTTTTTAAAAATAAATATTATTCTGTTATTTTATATTTTCCGACATCTAATATTTTATTTAACTATATTTACGTTATTATACTTTATTCCCTCTCTCTCTCTCTCTCTTTTTTTTCAATTTGTTGACGCTTTAGTTGTAGAGCCATTTTTTTCATACGTAAAGCAAATATAAAATTTTAACAAATAAATATATTTACTAATAATCCTTTTAAATGAGTGTATATATAATACTCTAATTAACTAAAGAATTTTCATGAAAAAAGAAGTTTGCAAAATGAAAAAAGAAAAAGTAGTTATTGAAAAGTTGAAAGAAAAATTCTGGTTTTGAAATTTTCAAAATTTTATATAAAACATTTTTATTTATACATATATTTAACAACGAAAATAGCTTAAAAAGCAAGATATTAAAGCTTTATAAGGGAAAAAAAAGACGTAAAAATCTATAAATATTAATACATGTGTGACCAATGCTACATTGTAAAATGTTATGTAACTTTATTCTATTTATACGAAACAATGCAAAAGAAAATTACAGTTTTATATAAAAAAAAATTAAATATGAATAATTATTTTAATTAAAGAAAATAAAACAAAAGGGTTATTTTTTTTGAAAATATTCCTATGGTTTTTTTAAATTGTCAATAAAAATGAAAATTTTCTAATTTTATTTGTGAAAATTAGAAATTAAAGTTTGGATTTTAGATATCAAAATAGAAAGAATTATGAGGGCGTTTGGTTTTATTTTTGAGAATGATTTTCTATTTTTAAAAATATAAAAAATGAAAATGGTATTAAAATAGCGTTTGTTTATTTAATGTTTTCAAAATCATTTTGAAAACACTGTTTTCAACTATATTTTTTTGGGTTTTTTTAAAAACAAAAAAAATGTTGTTTTCATTTTTTTATTTTCATTTTCTCCTTTATTCTCCTCTCTCTCTCTCTCTCTCTCTTTGTGTAGCGTCGATGATGACGACTATGTCTGATAATGGTCTCCATCTCCAGTAAAGAACGACGACCAAGGACTGGCGATGGTGGCAACAACTCCCTCACGACAATGACCAACTACTCAGGACGATTATCGACTTGCGACCTAAATCTCGCAATTGCCGCTACCTAAGGCTCACACCACTAATGTCTTCTATTCCTACCCCTCATTGCAAAACTCACCACCAAAGAGTTTTTTTTTAATTATGACTAATAAATTATTTTTTGTTATTTTTCAAAAAATTAAATATAAAATATTTTCATAAAATACTTACTTAAAAAATGGGTTTTCAAAAATATAACCCAATAAAGTTTCATTTTATATTTCTCAGAATATACACTTGAAAATATAATTAAAGATAGTTTCAAAAATGGTTCCAACACAGTTTTCAAAATATTTTCATTTTCAATTTTTTTAAAGACAGTAAAGATTTTAAAAATAATATTAAAGGTGTCTTATATTTTCTAAATGTAATTATTTATTCATGTCAATTAAAGAAATGCCCTTGTTTGTCTTATACGTAAGGGTCTTTTTATAATAACAAATTTTAACTTAACTGATAAGTTAGGAGTAAAATAGGTATGTGAATAGAATCATCAATTTTTTTTTATTCACGGATAAGGAGTTTCTTGGCAATTATAAATTAGTGAATGATAGGGAATAGAATAAACAAAAGTAGCAGGGGGCATTATGCAAATCATGATGTACAAGGTAGCAAAACGAAATAACGAGAAATCCAAGGGGTTTGGGGTAAAATAAATTTGGCTTAAATATCTAGAGAGAAACACAAATATGTTGGATGAGGAGAGGAGAGGAGAGGAGAGAGAGGAAAGGAATGGCCATGATTCTGGAGATCATGAAACGACACTAGAAGAAGCAAAATCCGTCGTCGTTTTGATGAGTTCTCGTTTCTTTCTTTCTATTTTGATTGAACCAAAAACCAAAAGAAAAAACGAAAACTAATCCACCATACGGAAAAAAACCATTCCCAGTTCTTGCTTGTCCTCCTCCTCCTCTTCTTCTTCTTTTCCTTCTGACTCTCTCTCTCTTCTCTTTTTTTCTCTCTCTAAATTTCTTTGTTTTTCCTTCTCTCTCCTGAATTGTGAGCATGGCGGAGTCGGTGGAGCTACCAGCTCGGCTTGGGATTCTTCCTTTCAGGAATAAGGTTCTCTTGCCTGGCGCCATAATTCGCATTCGATGCACTTCGCCGAGCAGGTACTTTGAATTCAAGCCCTTACTCGTGACGCAACGATTTTCTCGTCTGTATTTTCTTTTCCCGGAAAATATATTATACTTTCTCGGCTATGCTTGTGCCGAGCTTTGGTTTTCCCTCGGGCTTTTTTGTTGTTTTGTGGAGAGGTATCGAGTTGCGATCATGTTTCGTTTTGTTGTAGATTAAAAATTTGGGAATTGGAGTTGAAATTCGGTATATGAGCTTAGCTGACCTGAGCCTTTTTCGATTTTTTTGTTTTGGGTTTATTTGAAGATTATTCTCGTTTCGAATTAATCAGAGGAATTCTGATTAATTGAGGTGAATTCTTAAAAAAAAAAAAATTGTCTTTTTGTGCTTAGTTTGATGTTTTCGCATACGGTTCCTGAAATTGGTAGGACAAGGCAAGAAATTGGTACTCTTGATTTTAGTTTTGAGATTCTTATGGCGTTTGTTTGAGAACAAAATGATTGAGGTGATCTGATCAATGCAGTGTGAAGTTGGTGGAGCAAGAGCTGTGGCAGCGGGAAGAGAAGGGATTGATTGGCATTCTTCCTGTTCGAGATGCCGCCGAGACGACTACCGTGGGGCCCGTATTATCTCAAGGTGATTTTGACTTGTTTATTTGGTCTGGAGGAAATCTGGGGGTGTAATAAATGGAATCCTTATGAACAGGTGTGGGGAGCGATTCGGGAGAGCGGAGCTCAAGAGTTCAAGCGGGTACATCGGATTCTCACAAGCTTGATGGGAAAAATCAGCAGGAAGTTATTCACTGGCATACAAGGTATAATAATCAAATCAAACATTTTTGTTTTGTTTTTGAACGTGGGGGTGGGAGATTTTAACTCTGCATCTATGGTGGAGTCAATAGTGGCATTTCTGCTTACTCTCTTCACAGCAAACATTTCAAAATTTTAGCCTATAGTCTAAATAACAAGAATTTTTGGGTGGGCTGTCTAGTTTGTGCTGAGTTGAATATATTTTGAACAGTTTACAAGGCCTTAAAAATGTTAATGAGTTATCTGGTTTCTTCCAATTTGTCCTGCAACCGACTTTTTCTTGTCTCATTCCATTCTTGCTGCAAACGACACCATTAGTCTTATTTACTTGTATTGCAAGGTGGCTCTGTGTCAATTGTGATGGTAATTTTTGATGTTTGCATTCTCAGGGGAGTCGCTGCTCGTGCTTTACATTTGTCAAGAGGGGTGGAGAAGCCAAGTGGGAGAGTTACTTATATAGTTGTCCTTGAAGGTTTGTGCAGGTTCACTGTCCAGGAACTTAGCACAAGGGGAACATATTACACTGCAAGGATATCTCCTCTTGATATGACAAAGGCTGGTAATATTTCAATTTTGGACGTTGTTTTCTTTTGGTAGAAGATGTAAGGTTTGTTGGCTTACAAATCAAGAAGGATTTAAATAATGGGCTTAGGGATCCTTAACTTTTATTTTTTGTTTTGTTTCCCTTTTAAATTTATAATTTCTTATAGAGATGGAACAAGTGGAACAAGATCCAGATTTCATAACATTGTCTCGCCAATTTAAAGCAACTGCCATGGAGTTGATTTCTGTTCTTGAGCAGGTAAAACCTTAGATATCAGTTGTTGTCGTTCTCTCTCTCTCTCTTTGTTTTTTGTTTTTGTTTTCTTTGGAAAAAATTATTGGCGAACGGAGAAAAAAAATACTAAACATTTATATTTCTTGACAATATGTTTCTGAGTCTTATCTCATTCTCTTTGTTATCTGCTTGTTTTTTCCTCTACAACTGTTGTTACTTGTTATTAGTTTTTCTTTTGCCTGTTAATCCTTTCTCCTCTTCACTATTTAGATTTTATCGCCTTTGTTTTCCTTATTGGTTATGTATTAACAAATGTATTTCTATAATCATGTTTGTCCAAGTTTTACACAGCTGTTTTGCTGCCTAATGAGATGTTAAACTACAACTCTATTAATGGCTATTATCTTTCCACTTTTGTTTTAGCGCTAATTCATGTTTCTGGTGGGACTTGGGAGGCAATGTAAAATTGAATTAGAGCCTTTTTTTTTTTTTTTTCCTTAATTCATTGATATGTTAATGTTCATATATCAGAGCTTGTCTAGTGAACTCTGATTTTATTCTTTCGGGAAGGCATTCCTCTGCGATACCTGTTTGGTGTCAAGAAGTACAAATTTGGGGGGTGCTCGTCTTTCTGTTATAGCATAGACTGTAACTTTTGGGTTCTGTTTTTGGTTTTTCCTTTTTGGGCAAGGCGCTAAGGACTATGGTGGTTCGTTAGCTAGTTGTACAAATACCATATCCTGATTCAGTGGCCTGCCAACTTTTTTTTTTTATTTGCTTTCTGATGTTTTTTTGGCATGGTATTGTTTCTGCCTTTCTCTTTCTCAGTCCTTAAATCATGAACTTCAAATTTTATTTTTACTCACAGAAACAAAAAACTGGAGGCAGAACAAAAGTTCTTTTGGAGACAGTTCCAGTTCACAAATTGGCAGATATATTTGTTGCTAGCTTTGAGATAAGTTTTGAGGAGCAACTGTCTATGTTGGATTCAGTAGACTTAAAAGTACGGCTTTCAAAAGCGACAGAGTTGGTTGATAGGCATTTACAGGTAACTGATTAACTTTTGGTCAATGTATATCACCCAGATATCACTATCTTCTGCCTACTTTTATGGAGTCATTTTAGAGTTACCTTTTGACAGTCCATACGTGTAGCGGAGAAGATTACGCAAAAGGTTGAGGGTCAGTTATCAAAATCACAGAAAGAGTTTCTTTTGAGACAGCAGGTTAGCTCTCACATCATTTCTTGATTTTCTGAAGCAATGTGGATTACAAAATTCTATTGGTTGTTGTGCCTGCATAAGGTGTATGCTTTTCGTCTGAAGGTTGAAACCAAAAACGGTCCTTTCTCCTCTTCCTTTATTTGCCTGAAATTTTTTACTTTGGCGGTAAAATTTTCCTTCTTTTTCCACTATTTCCTCTTACTCACCAAACGAGATAAAAATTTCTCTTTTTGGCTTCCTCTTTTCTTCCCTATGTTTTTTTCACTAAATACGGCTACTTATATATTATACGTTCTTAACTCAAGCTGCATTGTTATTCAATTATTTATTTTTTTAATCCTTGCTTCAGGATGAGCTATTTTTTGGAATACATTTTATTTCTTGTTTCTTTTGGGCCTATTTAGGAAAGCGATAAAGGATTTTCCATCTCTATGATCTTTATGAACTGGAAAACTTTATTGTAATTTCTTCCTTTTATTTTATTATCTTTCTATTTGGGTTTGGTGGTCCTCTGGCCTCCTCCTTGTTTTCTTTCTGATATGTATATATTTAGATTTGATAAAATTTCTTATCCCTCCCTCCCCACCCCAAAAAAAACTCCAATCCAGATGAGAGCTATTAAAGAGGAGCTTGGGGACAATGATGATGACGAAGACGATGTAGTTGCCCTGGAAAGAAAGATGCAAAGTGCAGGAATGCCTTCAAATATTTGGAAGCATGCACAGAGGGAATTAAGGTATGATCTTTAGAGGTCAGAATAAACTATTAGGGCTACATCCTTATAATTACTGTGATTAGCTGCCAGTGTCACAACCAAAGCAGGGTTTTTCTTTTTCGTTTGTTTGTTTTTTTTCGTTTTTGGTATCAAACATTCATGCTTTAGATATAACTGAATCTTGCCCATGTTTTTTAACGTAATTTTGGGAGGTTTTAAATGTACACATGAATCTCATCAATTATGCCACTTACTCCTATGTCAGTTTTTATTTTGTCCATATATAGTAAGTCCTAGGGAAGTTTTTCTTATTTACAAAAAAAAAAAAGGTCTAAATCTAAGGAGGAGCTATGTGAGATAACAATCTTAGTATAGAACTGCAAGCCAAAAAAAAAAAAAAAATCTTAGGGTAGAACGGGTCCTAGATTTGTTAAAGGATTCTTTGCCTAAAAGGAACAATATCTAATCTTCCTAGATTTGTTAAAGGATTCTTTGCCTAAAAGGAACAATATCTAATCTTACTGACCATGAACTTTAAGGAGGAGCCATATGACGTAAGAGCAACAATCTTAGATACATTCCAGATGGTTAAGTTGTATAATAAATGCTTTCTTACCTAATTAGTTATAGCATCCTTTCCAACCTTCATCCGTGTTCAATTCTGTTTGCTTAATTCAATTTTCATATCCCACTAACACTTCCCTATGTTCCCGAGATCATCGCCTTACTACCCCTTGCTAGTAGCATGACTATAGACTTATTGATAATGGAGAAAATCACATACATTACCTTTTTGATAAACTTTCAGAAGCTCTATGGTGAGAAGTGGAGGTTAAACTTTTGTCAACGAGGCCATTGAGTAACATGAAGTGAACTATGTGTTAACCATATTAATAAACAAACTGGGAAGATTTTGTTTCATGTATAATTTTTCCTTCTCTTCTATGTGCCTCAGGAGGCTTAAAAAGATGCAACCCCAGCAACCTGGATATAATAGTTCACGAGTTTACCTAGAGCTTCTTGCTGATCTTCCCTGGCAGAAAGCCACTGAAGAACTTGAATTAGACTTGAGAGCTGCCAAAGAACGCCTAGATATTGACCACTATGGTCTAGTGAAAGTCAAGCAGCGTATCATTGAATATTTGGCAGTTCGGAAGGTCGTCATCTATCTAGTTCTTGTTGCCCCCCTTTAGTGTTTATGGTGTTCAGGTTTGAAGCTTGATACTCATACGGATAGGTCTCTTTGTGTGTTGCAGCTTAAACCAGATGCCAGAGGCCCTGTGTTGTGCTTTGTTGGCCCACCAGGTGTTGGGAAAACATCTTTGGCGTCATCTATTGCAGCATCTTTGGGAAGAAAATTTATGCGCATATCTCTTGGTGGTGTCAAGGACGAGGCTGATATTAGAGGGCATAGGAGGACATATATTGGAAGCATGCCAGGCAGACTCATTGATGGATTAAAGGTAGTTTAATGATGAAATCTTGCAGAAATATTAAACTAAAAAATGATAAAGGAAAGAAAAAACTGTAAGAGCAGTGTGATTTTATTTAATAACTGGTTGTATCTTCATTTTCTCTCTTCCATTTATTCATTTATTTATATATGTAAAGAACCACAGACACAAATCAATATATAGGTTTAAGCTATGGTGTTTAGTTTCTAAAATTAATTTTGTATTCCAGAGAGTAGGTGTCTGTAATCCTGTCATGCTGCTTGATGAAATAGACAAGACAGGATCTGATGTACGTGGTGATCCAGCGTCAGCACTACTGGAGGTTCTTGACCCTGAACAAAATAAGACGTTCAATGATCAGTATCCTAATTTCTTCACGATGTCTTTTGATGAATCATGACTGTCGAGAAACATTTTTTATTATCATTTTATTTTATCTTATTTTTTAGATTTAAGCTTGTTACTTGCTCCTTGGTTATCAATGAGCATCTAATGTTAAATTTGTAGAATATCAGCTTCTAGCTAAGGATTAGTCCCATAAATATATCCTAACTAGCTAAGAGTTTTTACATATTGGATGAATTTTTGATTATTACAAATGATGATAGTTTTTTAGATATAGTATTGCCTACTCTAGTTCTCTAGAACATTTTCATGGATGCGAGTATAGCAAAAGTGATTCCTTAATAAAGGGTCTATAGCTATTTGAATGTTCCGTTTGACCTTTCAAACGTGGTTTTTGTGGCAACCGCAAATAGGGTTCAACCAATTCCTCCACCACTGTTAGATAGGATGGAAGTAATAGAGCTGCCTGGATACACACCAGAAGAAAAGCTAAAGATAGCTATGGGGCATTTAATTCCTCGAGTTCTTGATCAGCATGGCTTGACTTCTGAGTATCTCCAGATACCTGAGGTACTCAATTTACCAGATAATGCTTTTACAAGTGGTAACTATGTTGCAGAAACTGCTATTCTGAACTCAGTCAACTTTCATTCCAGAGAGATATCCAAGATTAAACTGCATGCTTTTTAATTTAAAAAGACTTTAATTGTTTCAATTTTACCTCCGAAAGATGCTGAATACATTAAAATGCTTCCTTATGGTGGCAGCCCATGGTGAAACTTGTCATTCAGAGATACACAAGAGAAGCTGGTGTTCGACAGTTGGAAAGGAAGTTAGCTGCTTTGGCTCGAGCTGCAGCAGTAAGAGTTGCGGAGCAAGAACAAGCGGCTCCTCTTAGCAAAAATGTCCACCAGATTGCTTCACCAATAATGGAAAGTAGACTTGCTGATGGAGCTGAAGTGGAGATGGAGGTTATTCCAATGGCTGTAAATAATCATGATATACCAAATACATTCAAGGTTGTTTCACCATTGATTGTGGATGAGGATATGCTGGAGAAAGTTCTAGGGGTAATTATGATTCTCATTTTTTTCCTTGCTCTCTTGTGTTACTTTCTAATAAATTTGGATGCTTTATGCTTCGTTTTAATTGCTTTTAAGTGGAATTTGATATTGCGATATTTCAATACTTGGATTTGATGCAATGTGTGAAATGTAATATTCCACTTAAGTACCAACTTTGTGGTCTGTAACGTCCTTGTTACTGTATTTGCACCATCAGACGGTGCTTTCTAACGAGAAGTTGCATTTTTTTTTAATTTTTTTATTTCCAACATCAACCTTCCGGCTTGGAGCCCTGTTTTTGCAAAATGTTCCGAGTATCATATCTACTTAGTAGATACTTATATTTTCCCATTTGTAAGTTGAGTAGTGTCATGTCTACTTAGTAGATTTGAGGTTATTGTTACTATTGCATGCAGCCTCCAAGGTTTGATGATAGAGAAGCAGCAGAGAGGGTAGCAGCACCTGGTATATCTGTTGGGCTTGTCTGGACTTCTTTCGGTGGAGAGGTCCAGTTTGTGGAAGCCACGGCAATGGCAGGAAAGGGTGATTTACATCTAACTGGTCAGCTTGGAGATGTTATTAAAGAATCAGCACAAATAGCATTGACATGGGTAATTCTAGACAAATTCTATATCCTCGCTTGGTTATAAATTCAAATAGAATGTTGTTTCCTTGATGATCTTGCATTTGAAATGTGCCTTGCCGCTAATGTAAGGTGAATTACCTAAATGATATATATGGATACACTCGTATATGATGTTGTGCATGTGTTGTGAAAATTTTATCACAAGCAACAGATATGCAACAGGAATCGACTTAGTCTGGAAAAATATAATAGTTTCCATCTTAAAGCTAAGAGTCATCTGAGCCTAAATATTCATAAAGAATCAGGAGTTGACTTGTTAATATTGCATTCAGATTTGTAATAAGTTTTCTTTGCTCCTCATTTGTAATAAGTAGTCTTTATGTCATTGAAATTGAAGACTGACTTTGGTGTTCTAGGTAAGAGCCAGGGCAACTGATCTGAAGTTGGCAGCTGCTGAGCGAATTAACCTTTTGGAAGGTCGAGATATTCATATACATTTTCCTGCGGGGGCTGTGCCCAAGGATGGGCCATCAGCAGGTGTGACACTGGTAACTGCACTGGTTTCATTGTTCAGTCAAAAAAGAGTACGAACAGATACAGCAATGACCGGAGAAATGACGTTGAGGGGTCTTGTCCTACCCGTTGGTGGCATCAAGGATAAGGTTTGCTTTGCTTACCTGATAATTCTTTTTTTTTTTTTTTTTTAATAAATTTTTGGGGCAGTTCTTTTGTAACACTAATCTGTGAAAGAGAGAATCCATAGCTTTGGTTGACTGTCGTTGTTGTTGTTGTTGATGGTTGATTTTTTTTTTTTGTGAGAATTATTATATAGGAAAGAGGATAGAAAATCTTAAGAATGCAAACTTATAAAAAAATAAAGGCATAAAATGAAAAACGGAAACTAAGCAAAAAGAATTTATATAATTTATTAAAGGAATTTATATAGTTTTTGGTTAAATGAAATAAGTTCAAAATTTCCTTTTTGGTTGAAATTTTTCTGTATTGTACATTGGCTAAATTGGAAAATGTCCAAAAGAAAATCTAATATGCACAACGTCATTCAGCTAGTGTCTCGACTTTAATCCACTTAGACTTGGTTATGGGGTGTGGTCCGGTAGTGGTTTTGATTGCGGATCCAATCATACTTGTAATTAATATAACGTTGCTTGCACAACGGTATGCAGCTATTGGCTTGACTTCAATTCACTTCTTTGATTGGTAATGGGTTGTGGTCCAGTAGGGTTTTTTTATTGCAGAGCCACTGATACTCGTAACTAATTTAACATTACTTTCTTCCAAAAAAAAAAAAAAAAAAAAATCATTGCTTTCTTTCTTCTATAACTTGACCATTTAAGGGTTGAAAACATTTCGTTATTTCCTTAGAAGCTTTATGTTGAAGCCAATGTATATTCATATTTGTGCAAGTGGCGTTGGACTGAATAGAATCTGTATTCATGCAGATATTGGCAGCTCATCGTTATGGCATCAAAAGAGTTATCCTTCCAGAGAGAAACTTGAAAGATTTGGTTGAAGTACCACCACCTGTGCTAGCCAGTCTAGAGGTAATTTGTTCTGAACCGTCTCTTAGCTATTGCTCAGATACACCAGTAAAAATGCAAAATACAAGATACAAAAAAGATGTATTAAATCTTTGCATGGTTCATGGTTGAATCAAAAGAAAGGGCAACCTTATATGATTTAAAAAAAATAAAAAAATAAAAAAAGCTCATTTGGCGATGATTAGTTAAAAATGGACATTTTTTTTTTATAAAATTTCTGAATAAAATATTTTTCAACAGATTTTACTTGCAAAGCGAATGGAAGATGTGTTGGAGCAAGCTTTTGAAGGTGGATGCCCTTGGAGACAGCATTCAAAGTTATGACAACGCTTTAATCCATATCTGACTTGAGAAACCTCTTCCGTTTAGATTCGTCAAGTTGGTCGCCGTAATCTGTTTGGGCATATAAGCTGTCGGAGCAGCTTTGGGTGAATTTTGATCAACCAAACGGCTTATAGGGTAGTACTGTTACTGGAATTCATCTCACACGTCCAACTTATTTTGAGATTTTGGATGGAAAAATTTGATTACTTTGTATTCTTTTTCTTTTCCCGCCATCAAATTGTATTTTAGAGTAGGGCAACCCCTCCAGTTTCTTCTTCTCTGTGGATGGTGTCTTCATGTAATTATGAGTTACTTGTGTAAAATTATTCAATCGATGAAGAAACGGCTGGCCCATTCAGTGATTCCTAATTATGGTTCTGCAAAACCGTCTTTCCTTGCTGTTTGTCTCAACACATTCGATTCCATTGTTACCTTTTCTTTTCATACTTTTGAGCATCAATTAGGCGAAAGTTCATCAATTTGAAGATATATTTTATGAAGGAATAAATATTGTATGTTTTACAGATACCTGACATTTTTTTCTCAAAAAATTGTAGTTATAGGTATTTTGGATAACAACTATACTAGAGGGAGCACTTTGTAAAGGGTCAGACATGGACGGTTATTTTATTTTATTATATATATATATATTTATTTAATACTATAGTTCAGAGGAGACGAGCGCACACGCCAGTGGGAGCGTTTTGTCTTTCCCATTAAAACGGCATGTCGATTATGGTAAGCACCAACGACATGTCACTTACCTTAAACGGCAACTCGTTTTTTCATGTTTGTCGTTTCATGGCATTAACAAACATGGAGATTTTTTTTTCCCCTTGTAGTTCGGTGCAAACTCGCGCAGGAGTGGAACGTTTTGTTTGTTCATCCCATGATAACGACATGTCGGTAATTGTCAACGACAGCGACATATCATTCTTTCCGAAACGATAAGTATTTTTAAAAATTTTATCATTCCAGACGGTCACCGACATGCATGGATTAAAATGTTCACGATATCATTGGTATTTTCAACATATTATTCATATGTTGAAATTTGGATATGAATAATAGAGGGAAGGATTTTTTTTTTCCCTTAAAATATCCATCAAACATCAATAATATTCAAAAATATCTGCCAAATCTATAAATATTTTTGGATATTTTCATAAAATGTTCAAAAACTCAAAGATTTTTCTTGGTAAAAATTTTAATTTTGGCATACATTTCGTCTTTTTTAAATGTCAATAATAGGTGACAATATATTTAACACATAGTAATAAAAGAATCATAACAATAAAATGTAACGGGGATTAACACAATGATAATGAAAAATATGAGAGAAAAAGCAGTATAACATCAAGTCAAATACCTTTGCATTCATTCACTAAAGAAGAAGATTTTATGCATTATACATATTTTAAACTCTAAAATTTAAAAATCTATAACGTTTTATATATATAAGTCTAAATAAGATGATTTTTTTTAAATTGTATAAAATTTTACGAGGAATGAAACAATATTTATAGTGATATATATTTTTTAAATTTTTTATTTTTTCACTTTAAACAGTTTTTTCTACAAATATTTTTTAAAACAACTTTTTTCTAGCTAAAAAAAAAAAATCTCCAAAAACACAACCAAACAAGCCCTTAATTTGCGGATTAGCTTGAATAGCTTCGTGTTTAGAATGCTAATTTTCCTTGAATCCTCGGGATATTTTGTAGGAAATTTCGGATTACTTTTAGTAGACGTTCAGGCTATTTTGTTTCTTAAATTGCAAATTATGAACATTTTTTGCTTTTAGATTTTATTTTTCACTTGATCTCTGGCCTTTAGCTTTGAGACCATTTCCAATACATTTGTGTATATCAATACTATATTTCTTATGGTATAATGTGAAAATGGCATTATTATGCTTAAATGTATTATGTTTTTTCTCATATTATTTCTACTTTTTATTATTTTTATTGTTTTTTAGAAATTGTAAAAGTTACTTTTACAAAATAAATGAAAAATAAAATTATTTTAATAATTACATGAGACAACAATAATAAGTATCAAAAGTGAAAAATCAAATTACCTATACATTATGGTAAATTTACGACAAAGTTTAACGTATGACAAATTTGATATAAAAGATAAAATTATATTGGAGAGCACTTTTTTCATTTAAATGTCAAAATTTACCTTTGACATATTAATTTAACATTGTATTAAATATGCTCTAACTTAGTTTATTTCAAGTTAAATCTAAACTAAATTGGTCATCCAAACGTGCCCTTAGGCAGACATTTCCACTTGTCCAGCAGTTCGTACACCTCCATTATTGTTATTTTAGGCAGGCCGTTATAAGTGTTCAAACTCCTAACTTGAATACCATGTTAGTTTATTATTTCATATCAAAAGATTAGAGTTAGGAGGTTGGTTAATAATAATTTTATATTTTAACAAAATAAATACAACTCTAACGACTGAACTCAAAACTGAATCTTGATCGCTAAAGTGGAAGAATAATTTTATGTATACGTGGATGACTGAGAGAGAATGAAGAGGGAGATGAGAGAGAGAATCTGGCTATACAAAATGTAACACTACGGAAAAAGCACTCTCATTTTACAACAAAACCCCTTGTTGAAAAAAAAAACAAATAAAAAAAAAAAAAAAAACGAAACAATGAATCTATCTCCTACCACCTAGCTTAAAAATTAATAATGATAATCTATTTCCTATATTCTTCGCACTCCACTATGGTCACAGTGAAGAAAAAAATGCACCCTCTATTAACAATGCTTTGTACATCTATATATAACTTATGTACACCAGCGACGCAGACAAACCTGTACCAAAGCAGAACATATGGACTCTTTCCTGACAACAAAACAACAAGAAAAAGCCGGTTCCCTGCTGGGCAAACATCCATCGAATCACGAACCAGCCTCATGGGCCCAAAACGCATCTGGATCTGGACAGAACAAAGAATAATCTTCGATTTCTAAATTTGCTATATGCCAATCCACAAAACGAGCTTGTATTGTCTTGAACAATAGAAGAAAGGTTGGCAAAAGCCACCATTTGTCATCCTCCCTGAAGGCAAGATCAATCAAAAGTTCTTAAAGACCGGTTAAGCAGAAGAAGAATCAATATTTGAGTCTTTGAGTCTTGACAAAGCAAAACAGGGAAACAGATTAGAGTAAAGAATTCAAACTATTCCGATCAGCACAAAAGGAATACAGATACGGATAGTTTGTTTCATTTCAGTTCAACTTAAAATATCTATATATATATATATCCATAAAGGGAGGAAAAAGGGTGGAAAATTTTGTTTGAATTTTTAAAAACTTACAATTAACTTCTTTTGTACCATTTCATGATGTTTTGACTTACCACGTTAGCACATAGATAAATGTCTATGAACGTGTGTATGTATGCATGTATCTATAGCTCAGCCCCCGTTAGTTTAGGACTCAACATCTGATATTCCTATTTACATGTGTGCGTGTCTGTTTGTAGACACTCGCTACGGTGCAAAAGCAACCCTCTCTACTTGCGCATTAATGTTCTTTTCCCAATATGGAAAAAAGGAATCTCTACTTAGCTCTACCTGTGAGTTCGTAATTGTAACACATTATGGGCATCTACATTAACTCCACGCGTTAAAAGGTAACAAGTAAGTTTTTAAGGTGTAACAACAAGTTAAAAGAAGTGCACAAGTCCAATAACAATTTTTGGCAAAACAGTAGTTTGAGTTAAAACAAAAAGGGCTGAAGATATACAAAATTATGTGGTTTAATAAGCGGAAGTTTTTATTTAGTAAGAAGTTCAGTTCTCACCTCCTTGGGTTCCATGAATTTGCGTCAGAAGGCCGGAAAGAAGAAAATCCAAACCGACAAATGCCATAAATAAATGCAACAGCCTACAAAGGTCAAGGGTTAGTTAATCCTTTCAAATTAAAAAAATAAATTTAACCATACAATCCAAACAATAAAAACATCAACAAAAAATTTTAAGCCTCCGCAAATTCTATGAACAAATTGCAAACACTCAATCTTTACATCAGTACAACATCAACGCTAAATATTTTGGTATTTATTTAATACCAAAATAAATACATCGGTACAACATCAACGCTAAAGATTATAGAGGCATGTTCTTATTTTCTTCACATGTTGACGAAAAAGATACAAGGTTCTTGGAGAATCAGGCCACGATGTGGGGAAAACCAAACTGTGGTTTCAGCGGTGTTAATATCTTTATGTCATTTCTTTTTTTAAAAAATTTCTCGTGATTTAGCAAACTAGTTAAGATTTTTCATTTTTGCTTGGCTGCAATTACTTGGGTTAATGAAGTAGTGGTAGTTCCTTAATTAGTGAAGCAAGAATAAGTTTTAAGTTTGTCAGATAATGCCCCTCAAATTGTATAAAAAGAAGTTTTCACCAGTCCTACCCTGTCTTTTCCAACTTATATTTGGTCTACAATAAAGCACAACGAGGTCAAGAAGACTACCAGTTCATTATTTACTCGCGAGTAATATTATCCCCTACCAAACGTGCATGGGACTAAAAACTCCACTTATTATCACCGAACATTTTGTTTAGTAAACTATTACTCTATTAAGAAAATAAGTGGCATCTCATTAGCGGTAAATGTGCAAAAAGAAAACTGGCTGATGATACCACAATCTATTTGCAACTTACAATATTAGATAGAGATGTGGCATTCCACAATGCATAAACACGTGCAAGCGAAGCTCTTCTAGGTTCCTTACTGAATAAGGCATTCAACCCAGCTGGGAATGGAGAAAGAAGGGATAGAGGAAGTATAAGCAAGATAGCGAGGAAAGCTCCAAGAGAAATCCAATAGAATTGTAGCAGTGTAAGAAGGGTGACAAAAAGATCTGCCAAAAGCATGACAGTAATCAGCAGCTGCAGCATTTCCTGAAACACAAAGTTAGGATTAGATGTTGCAAACTTTAAGAACTGATGAGCTTATAGTGGAGGCGAGACAAGTGATCTCCTTCACCTACCTGACGGCCAACAGGTCTTGAATTGTGCAATAAGAGAGAAAGTGGAAAGAGATAGTCTCTTCTAAAATCCAATGATCCCAAAGTGGCTTCATTTATAAGACCTCCATTGATTCCACCGGTGATCTTTTTAATAGACAATGCATGACCTATATACGGCAAGTTCTGGTGAGACTGCTTCAAAATTGTTCTTGCACATGAAGTATTTGTCCTTGCATATGGATAAAATAGAATAAGTCAATAACAATTTAAGCAAACCAATACATAGTTATATACAGGTTTATATTATTCACAAAAGAACCATTCATAACAGGGCTAGTTGCTATCTATTTTTTTGCCCCCCAAAAAAGCATTCAAGGCAGTTTAAATCATGTGATAATTATTGTTTGCATTCATTTTTTATTGCCTTTTCACCATCCTCGAGAGATCAAATGAGATTATATAAAGGCAAGCTAAAGATTGCAGGATACCCATTTTACAATAAAAAATTATAATTTGGAAGGAAAAGAGTCTTCATTTATTATTTTTTAACGGGTTGAATGCAGCTGATGTGTAGTCTAAGAATTTCCATATTACATTTGTAATCTCATTAAATTAGTCAAAGAAGCAAAACCGATGGTGCAAATGTATGCAGTAGATAGATGCTCTTTACTAAGCAATGTTGAAATTAATCAAGATACCTTGGAGGTTCACTATTACTTCTATCCAATACTCGAGACTGGTTTGCATTTTGAAGAGGATAATCACCCACTACCACCAATATCCCGAGCTGATAGTAACCAGATGCTGTCGCTTGAAACCATCCAAGCTCAATTTTAACTCCATGAAAATCAAGTTGAGGATTTGCGTGGCTATTTATCCAATTAATAATGGGGATTAGGTGAGAACGAATAGATCCGTGCCGTACTGTTCTCAACTGAGCATTCAAACCAGCAACCAGACGATTCCAAACAGTTGCCGGGACGTGCTGGAATAAAATCATGTACATTTTTGTTAGGAAAATAATCAAATTACGATTGAAAATTTTACTCAAAGGATGAATGAAGACCTGTCCAATGAGATTGGTCAATAATGTGTCACTGTGAACGTTGTACGGTGACATGTAGCTTCCATCCCCACCAAATATTATGCACATGGGAAATCTCTTCTGTATGATTGTTACCATGTCAACACGTTTCTCATCACCGCCAAGAAAAAAATCAATATACGCCACCATCAAGTCTGGAGTTGCTCCAACCTACATTATGCACCACACCATCGATTTGATGAGATTAGATAAAAGGTATATGATCTAATCCACCATCTAAATCTGATCGTGGACAAATTTTTAAACAGGGATGTTTTTTCTAGACTAACAATAGCTACCTAGACTTTTTCTATCCTGTGTCAACTCTCGTGGAAAGTGAGATGATCTAACTTGGTGTTTATTTAGTGTAATAAGGTCCAGTAAAAAATGCAATCTCTGCGTCCACATGTTCTTTTAACTCTATGGCTTATCAATGAATGGCCAAGAAGGCTGGGACTACCATTGATAGTTTTCAAAATTTTTTTTTTTGTTTGATAAGAAAAATCATTTCATTGATAACTTGGTGTTTATTTAGTGTAATAAGGTAAAGTAAAAAATGCAATCACTGCATCCATATGTTCTTTTAACTTAAGGCTCATCAATGAATCGGCAAGAATGCTAAGACTACTGCTGATAGTTTTCAACCTTTTTTTTTTTTTTAATAAGAAAATTCTTTCATTGATAAATTAATCAATTACAAGTTCATTTTCCTTTTCAATCTCAAATCAATAATCCGAAAAAGTTTAGAAGGGTTAAAAAGAGAAGAAAAGAAATGGGCTTTTAGGAAGATGCCTTTTTGAGCCACTTTTTCAAACAAATATCCCAAGTTTTTTTAATTTAGGAAAATATCTTTTTTTCGTTTAATGGTCAATCAGTGATGGACAAATTGATGATCAATCACTCATAGAATTGGTGGTCCAACACTAACTGACAATATCAACCGTGATTAACCAATGTCAATCCATGATTTACCAGTAGACGAGTGAAGACCATTGTAAAACCCGGCTAAGAAAACAAGGCCTTCTAACTAAGAAAAGAAAAGTTCTACTATATAATCAAAGGGGTGTCCAAAATGCCCAAAATCAGCAACCCCACCTAATTACCACAAATCCCCCACCCAAAAACCCACAAAATAAAAATAAAAATAAAAATTAAAAAAAAACCAACAACAAAAACAGAAACAAAAAAAAAAAAAATATATATATATATAATTCGCACCTTCATTCCTTTGTATAATGCTCGGGATCTACATGAGCGGAGACAGGAATGGTCATATTCAGACTTAACAAATTCCTGAAGACGATGAACTTTACTTCGACGACGCCACTGTTTCCAGGACCAGGCACAAGGATATGCAAGAACGGATAGAATACTATGCACTGATCCTTCCCACCAATCATAAGCAGCTACGGAGTTGATATCATCTATAAATCTGTTAAAAGCATCTTCATACCTGTTGTCCAAAAAGGATTGAAGCATAAACACGTAGCTGGAGACCAAACGCAAATCATTTTGATAATAACAAATGAACATGCTTCAATCCAATAGGCTATAATAGAGTATGCCGTGCTGTTTAACTGGAAGGAAGATATTTATCTTACTCCAACAATCAGTCCATTAGGATTTTCTTTTAATTCTTTTTTAAAGAAACATAACTTCAATAGAAAAATTATGAAGTTCAAAGAACAGCAACATGGAGGACGGGTAGTCTTCCAACTAACATGAAAAAAGAAAACCATCAACTCAAGTGTTCGAAATGAACAACCTAATCTAACCATTACATTCACAACCTAGGATATCATATACCCTTTTAGGAATTATTTACTCACACTATTTCAATGATTGCATTGGGAGGAGAATAGGGAAGATGCCAGGGTTCTCTAAACGTATTAGGACCCATAAAGTACATCCGGTGAACATGGCTTTGAGCCTCTTCAAATCTGGTTCCCCGCACCTATCATTTAACAATGGAAAAGAGAAGGGAAAAGAAAAGAAAAGCCCCGCACATAGTCAAACTCTGCAACTGGAATATCAAACATAATTTGAAGTGAAGGAATGATTGATGAAGAAGACAAGAAACACACACACACACGCACCTCTGACAAGGAAAGAAGATATGGGAAACGGTGGTGACTGTGGTGTTCAATTGAACGTGAACCGTTATAAGAACCTGATCCCACGAATTTAGTCCTTAAAGTATTTAATAATAGAGCCAAAAGCACCAAAATACATGACCACAGAATGGCAAAAGGCCAGGGCCCTCCAAAAGTATAAAGGAGCTCTTCAAGAGGAGTATAGCAATTTGGCATTCTATACTTGTCAGATATGCATTTATACGGACAAGATGACTTGGTAACTCCGCCTGCAGTAGTTGTGCAGCTTAATGTGGGGCGAGGCCAAGAACAGATGGTAAAAAGAGTAATACATGAAAACGATGGTACATAAATGTAAAACCAACATTCATAAAACTTACCTCGTACGTAAATGAACTCAGCACGACTAGGAATACGATCAAGTGCACAAGGAATGCAAAGATATTCATCAGAGCCTTCAGTATCCTTATATGTGCCAATAGGGCATTCCTGTAAAACTAAGTAATTGTCATGAATACAAATGATTTTATGCAGAATTCGGAAGGTAATTGAATTGTAAGCAATTGCCATGAATACAAAAGATTTTATGCAGAATTCTAAAGGTAACTGAGTTGTGCTGTTAATATGTGGCAAACTGCAATAACTAAGTTATATTCTGATAATGAAACAAACAAGTAAAAGACTAGAGAAAATTTCGTGGTTTTAACTAACATTGAAGCCTGAATTTAGTGATTAGAGAGTCGGTTTCTGTTAATTATTAAGCAAGGAGAATTGGATACTGTTTTCATGGTTCCTTTTGCAATGAAATGTTATTTGTCCTCTCTTGGCGAGTGTAAATTTGTATAAGATTCCCTATGCCCTACCAAAAGAAAAGCCCTAATTATGTTTCCCTATTCAACATTTACCGTACAAAACTTGTGTCCTTACATAAATATCAAGAAGTTGCAACTAAGACGCACATGGAAATGAAGTTTACCACATTTTCTGTACCAAACATGACAAGCACAGCCATTAAAGGCTAAAATCCTGGTTAATTAATTTGGAGGTAAAAACAAATAACAAATTATGGCTGTATCATATGTATGGAAAATACCGTGCAAAAAGTTCCGTAGAGGCCCTTGGGGCATTTTTTTCCAGTGATTGTACCCTCTTCACCATGACGACCACCATTATTTCCAGCACCTCCACTGTCAGTTATCACAATTCATGAAGGAAATGAAATTACTACACAAATATACTATGGTGATGGCTGTCTGTTTGTGTTGGTAATAGCTTGAAAAGATTATAGAACTACTGCAATTGCCTTTACTGGGAATTTTCTGACATTTCTTATTCATTTATTTGTTAGCACTTGTACTATTGTTTCAACTTGATCATATCTCTACTCCCTAGATACGAAGTCATACCTACTGTCAATGGAGCCACTTACACTCGCAACAGGAACATATTCATCACCAAAATCAATCTTAGACCAATGGAAATGAACTCGACCACCCCCACCGCCGCCACCACCATAAGGACCGCCATTGCCACCAAGAACAGACAAAGATGAGTTCTCCGCAATCCTGAGCTCTTGAAGGAAAAGCAGGATTGTTCCCCCTGAACCTCCACCAACTCCGCCTATCAAAGAACCATTGCCGTTTCTTGTTGCTTTACCAAAGCTTTGACCATCAGCACTCAAAGATCCACGGATATCAAGTGCCAAGAGTGGCCACTGGATAGATCCCATGACTAGAAAACATAAAACATGAATAATAAGCATGAAAAGTGTAGTAAAAATTTGACTGAACGTACATCAGTAAATTATTACAATTTAAATACGACAGATGTTATATCATATACAAAACCACTTTGTTTTTCTCTGTTTTCGAAATAACTTCAAATTACATGTTGATACCCAAAAGTAACTTTTCTATAAACCCAAGTGTCAGCCTGACATTTAACCTGTGGGCCTCCCACAGCAACCCAATACTTTACATCTTTTTTTTTTTTAATTTAATAAATTACATATACGTACAAAAATAAAGAGATTCTATATATTTATATGTATATTTTTTTTTTTTGGGATTTGGTTGTTTTAGAAATATTTACCAATCAATCCCCCTCCAACTACACTTATATTTGAGTGATTGGGTCCCTCCGCTCCACTTCCCAATTCACAAGGAAGGTCTGCATTGCCATATTTATTGCCACCATTGCAAATTCTCCCATTAAAAAAACCAGAACCCCCTCGTCCTCCGTGTCCGGCACCACTACCAGCTCCATTAGAATAGTTTCCCTTTCCAAGACCTCCGCTGCAACCTGAAAAACGGGGTTCTCATGCAATAAGAAGCTGAAAACATGCAATTATTTTATGTTAAAGCAATCTCTACTGTGCTATTACCTAATGCTGATGCTGTCAGCCGACCATAAGTATCAACAGTAACAGTCCTTGCCCTGTGAATGTGGATGACACTTCCATTGAGAAGACCACTCACAAGAAGATCCTCAACACGGCATATCTGTCAAATGACAAAAGAAAATTTTATTTTCAACAGCAACATCACTGGAATTACAAAGAGATTGCCCAACATATCATGATTTTGGCAGAACGGAATCGAAGAGGAGACAAACTTCTAATCTGATAGTTACTTGGATTGAAAACGAGAGTGTATAATTAACATGGCAATCATCGGGTGGAGTAATCAAATCCATTGGGCATTTCTGACCCTGACAAAGGGAATCAGTTATCCTGCACGAATAAATAAAAAATGCATTCTTGATCTTTTGATTTCAACAAATGAGGCAGTTAAATAAAAGAAATATAGAGCCCCAAATTTCAAACTCACTTGATTCTACTAGCATCATTATCCAATGGAGCCTGAAGTAAAGCACCATGCCCAACCTGTCATGTAACCAGTAGCCAAAAAAATTAGCCCCGAGTTAGAAAATCCAAGAAAAGAATTGGATTGGAAGTATTGTGGAAAAAGGATGATAAATCGTATAAGATGACCATGAAAGTAAACCCATGTCAAGCTAAAGATTTAAGAACCGATAAAAGAGATGGACAATATCCAAAATAAAATAAGTCTCAGTCTGAATGCATTTTTTTTTTAATTTTTTATTTTAATAAATTGTAAAGTTTTATCCAAAAATTAGTAACTATTACACTTAGCTGGCCATTTGCAAATTAAACCGATAATTCTAATTGAATCTTAAACATTCTCCCAAGGAAGAAAACGCAAAAAACAGATAAACGAAAGAAAATGTATACGATAATGTGTACAGAAACAAGATATTTACGGGAACATTTCTATTACTTGTTTTCCAAATACTTAGAAGAACTATAACTGCACAACAAAAGTTAAAAGCACTAAGATGGACACACGTTATACCCTAATGGCTTACAGTTATGTTATAAAAGAGAGAGAGAGAGAGCCTCTGGGCTTGAATTGCATCACCATAGCCAGTCAGCCTCAGCAGTCCCTGACCATAAACACCCAAGTTTGCATTTGAACTAATGACTGAATTTTGCTGCAAAAGACAACGTTGTTGTCATCATTTTTTTTTTTAAGGAACAAAGAATCTATTAAGAAAGAAGAAGAAATTCATAAAGTCAAAAGGAGAACTAGAGGTTCAAACCAGAAAAACAGCACAAATAAAGGAAGACAAAATAAAAGGAATCAGTTACAACAGCTTTTTAGTTTGCTAAAAACAAGAGACTAATACGTAAATACAAGGCGTAATAAGAACAATGATGATGTATGAATCTTACCCTCAGAACAACTAGATTCCTGACTTCAAGAATTGAGGCAGAAACAACGGTAATTCCACCACCATCAATTTGGATTTTAGAATTCCACATTAGTAACATCTTGACAGAAACTCTAAATGCACCAAAAACCTAAATTTGTAGACAAAAAGATGTTTAGCTCATGAAAATAAATTAGGGACAGCATTTTAAATTAAGAGTGAGGCTTCAACATAAGCCAATGATAAGAATTATTTGATTAATGAATTTAGTTTGAGCAAAGAAAAGCATATATGGTTTGGCACATCTTCGAACTCAGTAGTAGCTAATATTAACAGGTTTCTTTATTCAGTAGGTAAGGGATTAGAATTGATTCTTTCTTTTGGCATTATTTTGATTTGAATATTCCGTTTACAAGAATCTCTTTGAGCTCCAACTCTAATTGTGTTATGCAAGGGGAACTTTTCTTAGTTCAAATCTTTATGCAGTGTGCCCCGTTTACCATTCTTTCGTACTCTCTTCTCTTTAGCATGTGATAGGTCAGCAAAGCATGAGCAGGCACATAGAAGGAAGCGCCAAACACTTCAGCTATATCTTAATTTTACTTGAATTTATGCGTCATTGCTCTTTAGTTTCTTGATACAGAATGCTGCCTGTAATAAATCTGTTTAGTTTGATCTTGGTTGATGCTTGATTGTTCTTGTCCAACAAGTCAAGGCTCAGTTTGGATTAGCTCGTTTCAACCTCCTGATGTTTGATAAAAGGTGGCTACTGGTCCTGGCCAGTTAATAGAGAAAGAAAGTAGGCGGTTGGAACTGCAACTTACCTTTATAGTGGAATCACTCATCAACAGTTCTTCGGCAACAAGCTCAAATTCTGAGACTGGGTAGTCTGATAGTCCAAAAATAATACTTCCTCCACGGTATAGACTAATTTGGCCTCTCACCTGCATAACCAAAGAATGAGGTTGCGTCCCACAAATTACATTTCAACTTGAAGTGTTAAAGTAGCTAAGTACAGAAGACAAATGTGAAAACATATAAATATGATACAAAAAGACATGGACATAATTTTCATTCTCTCATCTCAGAGGGGGGAAAAAAAAAAAAAAGGGTCACAGTCACCAACTCCCAAAGAAGAAGAAAATAAGGGTTATACAAAATAAATCACAAACATGAAAGCAAAAAATAAGAAGATCAGACAATGCAAACAATTTTAGCCCAAACCATGAATAATTTAAGGGCAGTTACTGTTATGAGTGTCTCGATATCTAAGAAAGAAAAGTATACAAATAATAAAAGTCTGCTTCCAAGTTCCTTAATTTTTAATAACAAATACTAGGCTTCCTTGTGGGCCTATTCTGACAAAGGCTTTAAAGAATTTTTTTCAGTTTCTTTTATTGTTTTGAATTGGAAATTTGAAATGGTGTAATTAGGAACTTGGGGGTTCTTTGATGGTTTTTATTTCTATTGTTCTCTCTCTCTCTCTCTTTTTCTTTTTTTTCTTTTTTTTTTTTTGAGGACTTCTTGTCCTATATCCTTCGTACTTTTGAAAAAAGAAAGGCAAACCAATAAATTCTCTTAATTTCAGATTGAACCATAAAATTGGATTCCAAAGCCATCCCTGATTGCATCCCAAACAACATAAATATGTAAATAAAAAAAATCTAAATAAAAAAATAACAGAGAAGCTTCATGCAACAGTGTTTAGATGAAACAAAACCCTAATAGCACAGACTTTACATACTATTACGAGGACAAGAAATTTAATCAACTCATAATAAGAACATGATAGACGAGACGAAATTTGGCAACCTGAACTCTGGTCCATAGCAGTGGAACCAACACTTTAGCATTATTCTCCACAAAAACATGTGACCATAATGGGCTGATGGAAAAATCGAGCAAAGGGGTTTCAGTTTCGGTTGTGACATTGTCATTACCAACTCTTAGACTAAGTAAATCTGCATTAAAATAGGTTCCAGCTGCTCCAGCATTCTCTGGACAACCAATACTCAAACCACCTGAAATAAAGAAAAGCATATTATGCAAAGTTCCACATTAAAGGATAGAGCTTTACAAACTACAAGCTTTACTTCAGAAAAGAGAACCATTGCTGTATTCATCTTTGACGATGTCAAGAAACAGCCAAGTGAAGTGTGATTTGGTAAAACTCCTAAATGAACCAAAAGATAATTTCCTTCCTTGTATATAATGTTTTATTTGCAGCCAAGGGACCCTAAAACCCAAAAGTGCTGTAAAGGCTACAAAAGAAGTGAAACTTGCATGCAAGTTTTTAATAAGAGTATTTGAAAAGTAAAAGAGTAAAGAACTATGGTGATAGCAAGAGAACAGGAAACTAAAGTTGAAGGATGACTATGAGAACTTACAAGAAGAATCAACATGATATCTAACCAACCTGGTAGAGTTTGATTTTACATAAGAATAAAGCTTTCACCACAAGCAGTGCTTTGAGAGGTGGTCAAATCAAAGAGTCTAAAGTAAGATGGGTGTAGCTCAGAAATAAAATAGCATATTTCTCACTTGACCAATTTTTACTCTCAAGTCTGGATCATTTATTGACATAAAGAAACATGCTCCATTGAGCTCTTTTTTTTTTTCCTGGGCAAAGTCATAACTAGTTGAAAAAAAAAATAGTCCACATTAGCCAGTATTTGGCACTCCCACTTATTAGGGTTAAGCTAAGAACCAAAACTGAAAGCTAAATAAGAGTTTCAGCCACCAAGCTTTCTTAGTTACTTGCAACAACATTGTTGGTAATCTAAGCATTAAGATTTATCAAGCAGTTGACACTTTCAAATAATTAAAATTTTTAGTAGCATTCACAGGGGGAAAAAATCAGATATTTAGAACTTCGGTAATCGTGGTCTCAACTACTAGAAACATATGTGTAATTGATACGAACCATGCACAGTAACTTTTAGATCATCTTGTATGCTGTAACAGTCCAGAGAGATTCTTCCGCCACCACCTCCACCCCATCCAGTCCCACCAGCTGCACTTATAGTTCCATATCCCTTCCTATGTGACAGGACATAATGCCAAAAAGTTTAGGATAGGACTTTGCATGCGAACTACATTATTGAATACCATATCTAATGAATGGTTCCAATATCTTGAATAAGTGCAGGAAAATTAATTGTATCACCATCCAGCAATAGTTTTATGGAAAATTTTTATGCAGTCTAACACAATGTTGAAGATTTGTAGAACTTGATGCAGAGATGTGCTAAGGTAGATTAATCACTCAAAGATGTTTAATACCATACTCTTAGATAAGCAACTTTAAGCTGAAAGACAAAAGTGAATACTAAATATTACTCGTTTTGAGATTCAAAGTACCTATAAATTTATAAGCCAGATCGACAGTACAAATGCAAAACTGAAGGTACTGCCCAACCTGACTGCGTTAAGATTTATGAATTTGCAACTCTTACTCTATGTACTAAGAAATTGTTTGACCTCTGCATGCTAATGCATGCATTCTCCCAACTCAATATGCATTTATAATACATGCCACTAAAGTAACTATTTTGGTAGCATAATTTTAAGAGCTAAGATTCATGACAGACCGTTCATTTAATTTTGACTCTGCCACATGCCACTAAAGTAAATAATTTGATAGCACATTTTCAAGAACTAATATTCATGACAGACAGTTCATTCAAATCTGACTCCACTAAAAGTTCAGTGGTTGTAATCTCTGAACTTTGCAGTTCTATGAGAATGCAATTAGAATGAACAGGGAAGTGTGCACTTACAGCTTTACAGCATACACAAATATACTCCCACCAGATCCTCCTCCACCAGCTGACCCTTCAAAACCACCTTCTGCAGTTACAGACCCATTGACATATAGGATGTCCTTTACTAGAAGTTTAACACGTCCTCCACCATTTCCTCCATATGGAGTATCAGGATTTTTTTTGCCATCTGGAGATTTTCTGCCACCCTTACTCCCATAACTCCACGGCTTGGATAATGACGACCAAGCATAAACATCACCACCCCAATAGCTTGTCTTATTATTTTTCAAGCAAGAAGCACCCCGACCACCATGTCCTCCGCCTGCACCTTCATAGCTAACTGGTGTACCACTGGTTTGGGAAGGAGGTAAGCCTCCTAAGGCTGTCGTATTTATAGAAGAATCGTAATCCATACTCATATTGAAAGCTGAGAAAACTACAGAACCGGCAACAACTGTTGCATGCTGACCGATATTAACATTTCCAGACAAATTAAATGAAATCGTACAGCCCTCAATGGGGCACACGATGGACACATTAGGAAGTATCTCCAGGTTTCCAGTACCATGTACATAGAGATCAGACTTCAGGTTTAGCTTCGAACGTAGCAAACATGTGGTGTGAAATGATCCAACACCGTCAAGGTCTTCACAAGTCACAGAATCAACAAATGAGGATGATAAAGTCGGAAATTGCTTAGGAATAGTGGTGCTGATTTGAGAATCATCATCAATGTGTAATTGAGAGTCAAGTGGCCATTGGTCCAATTTTGTGTCTCGGATTCCATGCTGAACTGAACTAAAAGAAGGTTTAAATATACAGAGATGTCCCACCAGAATGAACCACCAAAGATGCTTGTGCCTTGGCAAAGGATGCATCACCACTTACGAAAACGGAATTCAAAAAAATCGTTCATAAACATGAGCACATGGATCCAATAGTTCAACTTGTCAAATCTAGTGGTAGAGCTGGCACAATTTCGTCCGAAAATTTGAGTTCTTCAACGTATATCGGCAGCGACGATTATATCACAATTTTTACGCTCCTACTGCCATATATGTATTGAATCTTATCTGAAACGAAAACCAAGAAATTATTTACAAATAGCTCTTAAATTGCTTAAGTTAAACAAAAATTTGCCAAGCAAACCAGTGAACAAAAAACAAAAATCAACTCCAGTGAACAATTTTACAATTCTATGTACCCAATGCTCAAAGTTTCAAACCAAACAACAATTGAAGAATCATCCATACAAAAGTAAATAAAAATAAAAAATCCAGTCAAGCATGTAATGCCGACAAGCTCATTTCCTATATAAATACAAACAGTATATACACACATATACTTACACATCAACACAAAAACAGAGCACAAAAAAGAGAAAAACAGAAAGAATTCACAACAGGCAAGCGATCGTCCACTTCCAATTTTCCAATTTCCCACATTTCAACAACGGATATCGAGCTCCGAACTCAACCGACGCTTCGAAAATCTCGAAACGATGTCGATCACCGAAGCTCACGACGGGAAGATCAAAAGCAAAGAAAGAGAAACCTTACCGTTTGGCAAGGCGGAAAACGGGAGAGAAAAACTACTGACAATCGAACTGAATCTGAAGGAGGAAGCTTCGCTGTGGAAGGAACTTTTTCTGAATCGTCGTAGAGTAATGCGAGAGTCGGTCAGTAAAATGGCTTCCGCTTTGTCTCTTTGCTTTTGCCTTGGCTTTTTCTCTTTTATTTTTTGGCTTTATTTTTTATTTTTTATTTTTTATTTTTTAGAGAGAGAAAGCGAATGAGAGTGAGGGAAAGTGGCTCCGAGTCGAAGCTACGTCTGCATAGCTGCACTGCAGTGCAGGCTTGCGCGTGTAAACCGTACGTAAGATTGGAGCTCCAGCACTGTTTTAAATTGCCCTGGTTTGGCCACTATTTTACGAGAATACCCTTACCGTTAAGTTTTTCTTCTCTTTTTTAAAATTTTATTAATTGGGAAAAAGAAAGTTGATTTGAAGACAAGACAGGTGACGAAATATCCAGTGGCAACCTTCCACCACGGTATTAGTTTTTTTTTGTGTGGGCCAATTGAATTAGGTTGTTCTTTTTTGTCTTATTAATTATTTAGCACGAAGAGAGGAGACAGCTAAAATAAGTGGTGATTTGGCAAATATTTTTTAATATTATTATATTTAAACGTAATATAACAAATATAAAGTTTTATATTTAAATATAATTTTTTAATAATATTATTAAAACAATTATAATTCAAAATTTTTTTTAAAATAATCATATTAATTTTTTAATTTTAATTTTTTACCTCTATTTTTATTAATCACATCAACTTTTCAACTTAAAATACTTTTTATCTAAAAATTTATTTCATTCAAATATAAAATAAATATTTTTTAATCAAATACAATACTTGAAAATAAATTATATTTAAACGTAATTATAATGTGTTTATCAAATAAAATAAAGCAAATCAGAAATAAATGAAAACAAAGTTATACAATAGTGATTGAACCGTGTACGTGGTAATACATGGACCGTTGCATTATTGGCGATGGACAATCATGTTAAATGACAAAAGTGAGGACTAAAGCATGCTATTTATAAAGCTTTAATTTTTTTAATATATAATAATAGATTAAACTCCCATTAAAATATAATAAAATTGGAGTTTTATTTAATATTATTTGTGGACTACTTTGATCAAAATATGTCCAATTTGTACGATTCCTGTTAAAATGAAAATTTAAATTTTACGTTTTATGATATATTATGTGAAAGGACAGATAAACTATCCCTCCGTCTGTTTGATACGTTCAAATTTAAAAAATGAAAAATTTTTCATTTTAAGAAAAATGAACATTTTTAAGTTTTCGTATCTAAATATTTAACATTTTTCATTTTTAAAAAATAAAAAAAAAAACTCTCTAGAAACAAAAAGTTTTCACCCACCCAAACAACTTTTCACTTTTAAAAAAAATTTCAAACAACTTTTTATTTTTTATATCTAAAAATTTTTCATTTTTCAAAAACAAACACCACATCTAACCCTATGTATATAATTATTATAATATTATTTTGGGTCACATCATGCATAACCCGCCATTTTGATGCGTGAAATAAAAGGTGAGCTGGTTGAATATTCTCACTGTTTTTATTTTTACTCTACTTTTTTGCTAAAATTATTTTTATTTTATTTGTTTGACTAACCTACTCCTCTCCTCACCCAATATGCTTTGTTGTGCGGTACATCGCTACTAACTTATCCATCACTACTAACTTATCCATATTTCATATATTTGTGAGCTATTAATGTATGATTATCTTATGTTTGGCTTTGAATCAAAACACATTACATCGAAAGGCACAAACTCTTTAAGGCTTTTGAAGGACAGTACGTGAGCATGATAAGCAAGAAGAAAATTAATTGTTATGTGAATTGCAATGGAACTTGATTATCATTGCAATGGAAATGGGACCATAGAATTTGAACAGTACCCGAGCTTAATGGCTAACAAAACGAGGATAAGAGTCTAAGAGAGATTATTTAGCATAATATAAGCATATTTAGTACTAATTAATTTGATTGATCAAACATATTCCATTTAAATAAAAATGAGAAATAAGATCCCTATATGGTGTAATATTAATGTTGTGTTAAAAAGATTGTAAAACATATGAAAAACTATAACGTTGTGCATGAAAGGATATATATATTCATATATGGGGAGTTCTACAATGTGACTTCCCTACTTTATTCCATCGATGAAGTAAAAACTTTTTAACTGTTAGATTTCATTTCAACGGTTAAGATCTTGTATGCACACAAATTTTGTTGTACACAAACACTTCTCACAAGCTCAAATCTGGCAAGATAGCCTGAGGTCTGCAAGTGACAGTAGTAGATTTGGCCTCCCCATCGAATGTCTACAAGCCAGGTTTGCAGAAGTCCACTGGCGGAGGTCTAAAAGAAAAGTAGGGCCTCCCCGTCTCCACCGTCGTTGATTGGCTGGCTTCGCACAAGTGGGTAGTGAACCTAATAACGGCGATAACAATGGTGGTCGTCGGTGGACTTTTTTGGGGTTAATAGGGAGAATTTTTTTGGGTCAAGGCATTTGGTTGTTTGCACTCTCTTCTATTTTTCAACAATGCAAGACACCACAAAACTAACCAATACCAACCATTGGATCTTACCCTATCGATGGGGAAAAGTGACCATTGAAGAATTATAGCTTGAACAAAAAATTAACATTGTTTTTTGGTAACATTAATTAGCAGGTTGCTGATAAGAACTTAAAGAGAGGCTTTCAAAGTGTTTGACAAGGATCAGAGTGGATATATTTATGCTAATGAGGTAAATTTTTCCTTAATTTATTTGGTAACATATATTTAAAAAATAAAAAAGGATTGGCCCAACCCGAGTCTAATTAGCCTACATTAAGTTCGCCCAAACCCACAATCAAGTTATAGGACCTCAAACCTGACATGGCCTAAGGTCCCAAATTGTATCTAGGTCACTTGCGAGTCCTTTTTTTTTTAAATGGGAATATCATTAATGTTAAAATAGTACTAACTATATACAATAATGTGACGATCCTGTAATACAACAGATACAACCGTCAATTGAGATTAGATCTACTAGTTATAGGAAAAAATTGATAAAATTGTATAGTAGAATTACTAAAATTTTTTTAAATCATTAAATATTCCGTGATGTCATATATAATAAATCAATAACAATAACTTTATACTTTCAGAGGATGCCAAAACTGCAGGAGAAGAATGACCGGAGGGCTTCAACCAATTAACTTTCTCTATTATTTTCCAATTCCTGATGGTAAAGTGTGTGGACACTCGGATTTTCGATCGGTATACTAATACTACTAGTTTCCTTCCGACCACCCAAATCTCTAAAGAACTTATTATCATAATGAGTTATGCAACAATAAGCCTGCTCATCTGAGAGCTGTAGTCTGAGAGAACTGGAGTGGTAGGACCCTTATTTATAGACTTGCATGGGGTGATCTCTTGAATTTGAATTGGACAAAGAGAAGATTTTCTCCCCTCATTCCACACAAAATCCAAACTCTCCCTTAGGCCAAGATCATGATGAATTTCGGCCAACCTAGGAAGATATTCTATTCAAAATTTAAATAGGATTTTAACTTGAATTTTATCTTCTTATTTATCCACTAAAACTGAATTTCTCCTAGGCCAAGAAACATGGCTAGATTCAACCATCCAAGTGTGAGAAGAATTAAAATTCAAAGAGAATTTTCTAATTTGAATTTCATCTCACCCTTATGCACAAAAATTCGAATTCCCTTAGGCTTTTCCATAGAGATTTCAGCCATTCATGTGAAGAAATTCAAAATTCAAATAGGATTTTCTAATTTGAATTTCCGTTCATCCTTATCAATAAAAACCGAATCCTCCTAAGGTGGGATTCCCTTAACAAATTTGGCCACTTTTAGATAGATTTAAGATTCAAAATTCAAGTAAGATTCAAACAACATCTTCCTCCCCTTTATCCACAATAAATCCAAATTTTATTATGTGGATTTATCCACAACAAATTCGATTATATCTTGGATTTGTGATTCAAAATTTGAATTCAAATTTCAGAAATTCAAACTTCAAATACAAATTTTGAATTCAAATATCAAATTTAAATTTCAAATTCAAAATTTAAATTTCAAATTTCAAATTTCAAACTCCATAAAAACTTGTATTTCAAATTTTGTCCTCATGGATAATTTTCCACAACTCCAATTCAAACTCAAAAAAAATCATGACAATTTTATCTGGAATTCGAATAATTGTGTAATCTCTTATCCAAAACAAAATTCGAATTCAAAGTGAGAGAACCTTGTCTTCCATCCTTATCCTATGTGGACACCATCCATATATCCATGCAAGACAACTAGCTAATAAGTATACCCTGATCAATTTATCATCTGTTAAGGAGTTATGTGGAGCTAGTAGAAGAACCAATTGGATATATATAATCGGGTTCCCATGAATCCATATGATCATTATTCTGTACCGAATAACTCAATCATATGATCACTAATTTCAGAGTCACACCACTATAAACCTGAAACTGAACTCCTAATTATATACTGTATTACGAAAGCCTATGAAAAACTATTGTCCAATGACCTTGTCATGTATGCAAAACCCTTATATGATATTCATGATCAGCCTTAGGTCAAAGTTCGTTCAACCAACTGATTAAGTTATCTTAAAGTTCCATTATACTACCAAATAAGAAAATGATTATTCACCATATGTGAATAAGAAGCCATCCGCCTAGCAGACGACCCAAGACCTTATCCATTTTCACATCCAGTATAATGCCTTTAAGATGATACTCTTAACTCCTTATTAGAGCTATGATTCCAATATCTGTAAACAAACCCTCCATCGTATACAAGTTACACACCTAACGAATCGGTCTATAAGATTACTATCTCTGAGACACTTTTAGCCATTGGAACATCAAAGTACACAAGTCATATACATGAAGTAGTTCATCTACTCAAGATTAAGGTTATTACATAATGAACGTCAAAAGCATATTGATTCACTTATAGCGGATTACGCAGATCAATCAAGCTTTAGTCCCGGTCCAATATGTCACCACCAAGCAATATATCTATATCTTTACTCAGGAGTCATACTCCAGACAATCAAGACAAACCGTTTTCACCATGGTTTTAGACAACATAATAGTTTTAACATGAGTTAGATACTCGGTCTAACCCCATAGACTATGAACCATAATTTAAACTACTTACTTTAGAACATTGTCTTCTCACATACAAAAGTCTATTACATGCAACATTCTAATAGTTTAACACAAGTAGTCAATGAGTCATATTTGCTTATATTTACTTTAACATGTAAATAGAATAAGGACAAATAGCAATGTAATAAATAACCTCTAAGTATAATTTTAGTATCCAGTTCAAAATAAATGAAATACATTAAAATGTCTTTCATGTTTAAAGCATTTCCTAATATTAGTATAATCCGATGATATGCAAAGAGAGGAATGTATGCTTGAGGTCTGAAAACAAAAAAGTATTGCAACACACCAATATCGAGCCCGTATAATGCTCTTTTTGAGTAAACTTTTACAATTGATGGAATCTTTTGATAGGTTGAAAGGCATGATCTTACTGCACTAAGGTCACCGGAGAGTCTAAGTAATATTAACATCTATATGTTTAAAATATATTTTTTAATAACACAAGGTGGCTATTAGCTAAAATAAAGGGTTCAATAAACAAGAAGGGGAGGCAAAATTAAAATAAGAGTTAACTACATTTCACTTGTGTTTTATTAAAATTACAAAGACATCCTTTGATCAAAATAAATAATATCAACACCCTCTAACTTAAAAATATATATATTACAGAGATATTCTCTTTATTAGTTAACCATCTTTATTTGTTGATAATTAGTTTATTAGTGACGTTGATGATTAAATATAAATAAAATATCAAAAATATCCCTCTTTACGTCAGAAAATATTTATCTATATTGGAATTGTAAAGTGACGTTTTTGTACTTATTTGGCGTAAAAAATGAGTTTAATTGATTTTTTATACATTTAAACTAAAATTGATTTTTGACATTTAAAATTAATAATTTACATTCTTTGGAAAGTATATATTTTTTTAAGTCCATTTTCAATAGTAATTTTTTAAACTTTAATAATACAATTGTCATTTAGAAAAAAAAGAAAAAAACATTTCTTGGATAATATAAACTCATGCTGAAAACATTTCTCCGAAGTGTTATTATATTCTTCTTTTTTGTTTTTTAAAGAATTATCAAATTTAATTTGCATTAAAAATGATATTAAATTGATCTTAAAAAATTTAACTCTCCGTTTAATAATTAATATCACCAAAACTCAATATTTTACACTTTAAATAAAATTACAGCCTAATAATAAAAAAAGAGATTCTTATTTCTTTTTTCCTTCAAAGCCCCCTAAAATTTTTAAAGAGAATACATAATAACAAAATAAAATCAACTTAAAAAAAAAACCTAATTACAAAATCTGAGCCCAGATAATATGACCAAGAGCAATCAATGTGTTCAAGAGAAAGAAAAAAAAAAAAAAAAAAAGAAAGAAAGAAAGAAAGCAATGTAAACGGCAAGGGCAAGGGATGGCAAAACTTGGACAACACAGGGGAGGGATGAAGAAGGCTAATTAGTGCAAGGGAGGGTTGGCTAAGGCAGGTCTGCACGACAATGTGGGTAGGTGCACGGCGGCATAATGAAATGCTGGGTGTTGTAGGTTCTGGCAGCCATGGCAATGCGAAGAAGGGCTGGGTGTTGTAGGCTTGGGCTGCGACAGCGATGTGGCGAAGGGCTATGTTTTGTAGGCTTGGGCAACCACAATGGTGCTACCTTTGGCAGTGGCAACAACAGCGACGCGACGATTTTAGTCCATCGTGGATAGGTTTTGTTAGGCCTAGGGGTGGCCATTTGCTTGTCGTGGGCATATGACTTCTCTTTTGTTTTTTTTGTTTTTTGTTTTTTTTTTTTTGGGAATGGTCTTCTCTTTGTTTCTAAACCATAAAGTGAGGCCTAAAGATATTGAAGGGTTGTGATTTAGTCTAGCAAAATCAATGGCTGAAATTTATTGAAGGCATTTTAGTCATTTCAAACTTTATTTTAACAGAGTTAACGACAAATAGTATTGATGATATTAGTTTTGATTAAGCAAATACTTTTGTAATTTTAAAAAAAAACACAATAAGTGTCAATAGAGTTAAAACAATGACATAAGGTTTTTCTCTTGCCAAGAAAGCTTGCATTTTTCAGATTTTTATGTGATACTCCTTAGCAGCTTTAAAACACAATAATATTACTTGAACTAATTGCCCAAACCCCCCCAAACGTTTCTATGTAACCTTTTGAAATATGGTTGGGTGAGAAATAATGATAGTAAACATTCCAACTTTTGAATCTAGCCATTAATAGTAAATTACCAGTTTTTAATTATTAAAATGCAATTAACTTTATATAAATAAGCATAACATCTTTCAGTTGAAAATGGTATCTCTCTTCACAGATTAATTAGTGTTAAAGAAGCAAAAGCTAAGAGTGGGGAAATTTAACGTTATGATAAAGTTATTAACTTTTTTGAGAAATCACGGTTCCATTTTATATTAAATGCACTTAAAAAGAAGGTCTATTCTTTACTCAATTGGTGATACTTTGTTCCTAAAATTTTTATCATACTTTAAACAAGATAAGCAGATTTTTTTTTTGTTTGTCTTTTTGCCTTTTTCTTGATTGCTGAGAAAAAGATAAGCACTTATCCTTTCGTTAGACTTGAATCAAAGTACGTCATTACGTCTAATGCAACAACACTGTTAAATTTTGGCCGCTTCCTCAAATGTCACCAAAATAAATAAATAAATAAATAAAAGATTAAATTACATTTTCTTTCAAATTTTAAATTTTGTCATAAAATACCTCGAGAATTTTAATTTGTAACATCCAATATTCTAATCTTTGAATCATTTATAAATTTTCTCTTTTAGTTAAATTTTTAACAAAAAAATGATATGTGAAGTGTAAATGTTAACAAATTTAAGTATAGTTTAATAAAATCTTCAATTCTATAGATTTTACAATTTTTTTTAATGTTGAGGTCGAACTGCAACTTTTTTTTTTTTTCCTCTTGAAGTTGTCTTTCCTTGAAAGGGTCAAAACCCAAAAGCACACCAAAACAAGACTACTACTACTACAATGGCGGCAGGGAAAAAAAACGAGAGACCAAAAAAAAAAACTAGCTCATTTGATTTATAAATTAAGTTTGGAATAAAATAATATTTTTAAATTTAAATTAGTTGACTTAGTCACGATTTTTGTTAACTTTTCAAAAAAGACAAAACTGAACCCAAAAATTTGGTTTCGGATCGGTCGTCCAAACAAGTAAATAAAAGGTGTGGAAGGTAGTCAAGAGTTAGGAATCTCCCATTCCACACATCCGAAGGTACTCTTGTAAACAAAATGGATCTGAAAACAAAGGACCAAGAGCAAGAGCTTCTTCACGCTATGGCAATACTAGGAATGGATGACGTTGGTCTGTATTTGGAGGTTGACGGCGATGAACTCCATCAAGTACGTGTTGTTGGCGTGGATTCCACCGACCTTCGTGGCAGTGAGGATCACGAATCATAGACTCTTGGCAATGAAGAACAGATCAACGTCATTCTAGCGCATCAAGTCGAGATCAACGTGAGTGCAAATGACAAGGTTGCTTGGAGTTTTTATTTTATTTTGTCCCTTTATTCTATTAACCACAACGACTATTAATTTTAATTTCAAAGGTAAATTAGTAATTTCGCATATAACATTTTAACTTTACTTTTATTTTGAATAAGTGTCACGCTGCACGTGTAAAAAATTTAGAAAATTTGCAAATGGTTTAATATTTACCTTGATACTATTAACCATAAGGATTATTAATTTTAATTGCAATGGTAAATTAGTAATTTCATATATAACATTCTAACTTTGCTTTTATCGTGAATGACTGCCACGTTTTACATGTCATTTTCCATAAAATATTTAGAAAATTTGCAAATGGTTTAATGTTTAGAGGAACCCGATGTTACAAATTAAAATTTGAGGGTATTTTATGATAAAACCTAAAATTTGGATCAAAAAGTGTAATTTATCTAAATAAAAATTGTGGAAAATTTTTTTTATTACCAATCAAACGGAAATAAAAAAGCATTAAAAAAAATGAATAAATGGAACTCCCTTCATGCTATGCAACATTTTACCATGCATTAAACATTGGTCAAATAATATTTATCGAGTTGAAATGTAATTGTTAGCTTCTTATGTGATAAAAACACCTTGAATTTCAACTTTTTATTTTCTAATATCAATACAAATTATTTTTCAACTTATATAATTTACAAGTGTATTCATATAAAATATTTATAACATAAAGCACATAATTATCCTAATCATACGTCAAGTTATAAAATAAATAAATTGATAATTAAAATAATAACTCTTTTCGATAGTGTAAAACAGGAGATGCTCTCGCAAAAAATCACGAATTAAAAATGTCCAATCTGGCGTCCGTTGTGACGAAAGGGTAAAACTGATATTTGAAGAAGCAACGGTGGCATTTATAAGTTACACAACCATAGATATGCAACGATCCCAACAATATTCCTTCTCCTCCTTTCCTTGAGCATGCGGGTCCCACGCTTCCGCTCCAAAGCTATCGGGCGTTATTCCCGATGAAAGCGTTGGTGTTCAGTCTACGGCCATTCCGTGAAACACGTGCTCAATCACGTGACTTCTGACCAGAGAATTTCTCCTTTTTGCATATATTTACAACCACATGCCAAAAGCATTGTGGGTATGATCTCCCGCCCACACTTATTTATATGCGTATATCATGCTATGGCAAAAGAAGTCATTATTATTATTATTATTTTAAGCCAAGTCAAGACTCAAGGGCCGCCCGCATAATTATATATATTTTAATATTCCACAATTTTAATATTTATTCAAACGGAATAATTGAATTTATAATTGCCTTTGTTATATAAAAAAAATTATCTCTGTAGTTACATATATCGTCCAATAGCAATTTATATATATAATTTTATTATAAGATATAAAACTTAAATCTCTTTATTATTTAATTATGAAATGTATATTTATTTTTTTTTATATTGCTCTAGTGAAAAATTGTCTTGACTACTTTTAGAAAGGGAGAGAGAGAAAAATATTGTTACTGCATGGTACTAAAAAAATAATTCAAGTACTGTTGATCAAAGCTCTTAAAAATACAAAGCAGTATTCGAGCTGGCTAATAATTATAGACCATATATTATAGTGTTTTTAATTTTCTTCAAGAGAAGATCATATATAATAGTCTATGTGATAAGTAGTAATAATATTATGGACATCACTTTATGTCATGTTTTTAATAACACGTAAAACAAAGTATTTTCTGGCTTGGCCACATGTTTTTACATAAACCATGTGATGTGAGCTGTTTCATGTCCCTTGCAATCAACAATTTGCCTACATTGTGGGTCATGTTTATGTAACGCAAAGTCTGTGCAACGATTTTGTTACCACATCGGCGGATGGATCAAACAACCTATTCCATTAGTGGTATGACATGAATCCGTACAAACATGATGCCCTCATTTGATATGATACTTGATAAATCATTAACCCGTACTATAACTATTTTAGAAGATTGATGTGTTATGAAATACTAAGGAAATGTTTGTTAAGCTTATTGTATTTACAATATAATACATATAAATACAATATATTAAATACAATTTATATTTGGATAAGTTATATTGTATTTAAATATAATGTATGTTTAGATGAAAAATATTTAAATTGTATTTAGATAATGAATATGTGATGTGATGGTAAAAGTAAAGAGAAAAAAGAGAGAGAGAAAGAAAATATGTGATATGATTAGTAAAAGTAATTAAAAAAGTAAAATAATAAATAGTGATTATATTAGATTTAAAATATGATGTGATTATGTAATATTGTTGTGTTGGGATAAAAATTATATTGCATTTAAATGTAATATAAATATAATACGGTAAATGAACGAGACATAAGAAATTAAAGTAGACAAAAATGGAAAAGATTAAATATAGGGGTTAAAAAAGAAATAACCAAAAAGTATCGAACAAAATTCTACATCGATTTTAAAAGAATGGAATTTTTTTGTTATTTTAGAAGTTTGATTAGAATTTTGAATTTCGTACTTTTGCTTAAAAGGACAATTTTGTATTAATACTAAAGGGTTTAATGGTTAAAGGGGTAATGATAATGAACAACACTAAGCATTTGTTTGTTTGAGAGGTGTGGATGTGAAAATTTTCTTTTTTTGAATCAAAATATTCATTTATGAAAAAAAAAAGTCTTACAAATTTCTGTGTTTAAACATCAAAAATTTTCATTTTTGACTATTAAGAAAGACTTTTCTTTTTAGAAATAAATTTTTTTTTATCTATTCAGATACCTTTTCACTCTTGATCAGAAAAAAAAAATTTCTTGTTTCAAACAAGCCTTTTTTTCATTTCAAAAAATGGATACCCAATCAAATGCAACTAACTCTTAAAAAAAAATGGATTTATTTTAAATTTAAGTAATTTTGTTTGTTTGACTATTGTTCCAATTACTTAGTAAATTGCCATGGTTTCACGTGGAAGACACACATGCTCACTAAACTACAATATGTTAACATGTGATCCAAGTTTCTTTATTGAATACAGGAGCTTCAAGTAAGTAAAATATATAAAAAAATAAAAAATAAAAAAACTTCATTGAATGATAAATTAAGATAGAAGAAACCATTGTGTCTAGCATATTACACGCACCTAGAAGCAAATGTATAGTGACGAAAGATATAGTAAGAGAATATGAAATTCTTTCATTTTTTACTACCAAAAAATTATTACCCGTTTTAGATGAATTATTGTAATAATTATTTTTGTACTTAAATGTAATGGACAATTAGTTGATCAATTATTAAAATGAATTTATTTGATTGTTTCATTATGTTGTAGATTTTTGTAAGTGTACAAATCGAACAAGTAATAAAGTAATAAGAAAAGTATCGTTTCCATAAGAATAGTATTATTAAATATCGAAATTAGTTAATTTTAATTTTATTTAAACGACTGAAAAATATTACAAATAAAAAATTAAATATATAAAATAAAATTACAAAAACAAATGAACATAAAGTGATAACACACAATCAAATACAGAGATGCTAGGAATTATATATGGTTTTACCGTAATTAATCAGATTTAATTTTACTTAAGTATATTATTATAATTTTGTATTCACATTTGTTGATGATTAACTACCATTTTTGCTTTATATACTCTTTCCCAAGTTATACATAAATTCTACATTTTTATAATTAAATTTACATAAAGGATTAGTAAATTAAAATTTACGATGAACAGTACTATATATGAATAGTATCATATATGTGTATAATACTGTACATATGAACAATATTGTATATATGAACAGTAAAAATATGAATTTGAATTCATTTATAAAAAGTGTTCTTTGAGAATTTTTGATAGTTTATAATATGATCACATAAAAACATATAAATATATATCTACTCTATCATATATTTTATGATATTTATTCCAAAGCCATGTCATAAAAATCTCCTCTCGATCTCATTTTGCTTTTCAAATCATTCAAAAACATTAAATTTGAAAATAAATATGGCAATAAATATGATAATCATAACAACATGCTTAATTTAATTATATCATCATAATCAGATTACGTTATAAGTTCTAGCAAAAATTCATTTAATTCATAAATAAAAATAAATTAACACAACAAAACAAATTAAATATAATAACAAAATAAAATGAAAGAAAAGAGTTTAAAATTTTTACTAATATTTGTGCTGGTAAAATCTTCAGAAACTCCTTATTTTATTGATACTAAAATTAAAATAAAAAAAGAAAAATATATATATTTTTAGCTTCTTAAAAAATTTTATTTTTTACATTACATCTCTCACTCTCATGGATTTGGTTTTACAGGTCTCTCTGCTTTTCTACTCCTCTCTACTTTCTCCCTCACCTTTCTTCTCTGCGTTTTATAGGCTAAAAAAATGTTTCTATTCCCTCACACCACGAATAGGATTAGGCGATGTTGCGGCTTGCGTGCACATGAGCAGAGCTCATGGACATTTAGCATGAAGAAGAGAAAAGGAAAAAAATGAAAAAAATAACTGTGCATAGATTGTATCTGTTTCCTCATTATTCTGAAATTAGAATCTATCATAACTTTTTTATACAAACTCCAATTTTTGCCTTTTTTTTTTAAATACTAGTATCGATAAGATGATCAAAACAAGACCAATCAATGGAAGAAACTACTTGTATAAATAGTAATACCTAATATGATTCGCTTTTAACATATGAATTTTTTACTATAATTTGACACTATAGACAAAAAAAATGCTAAAATTAAACATTTCCAATATAAAATACTATAAGTAAACTTATTAGAAATATTTAATTTTAAGCTTGCTTAATATACTATTAATAAAATATAGCAAAATTAAATAAAAATCTCATAAAATTAATAAAAAAATCTAAGTTAAAATAAACAAAAAATAAATAAATCAAAACAAAATAAAAACAAATAAAATTTTCAAAAATAAGCTAATTTTTATCACACTATTTCACCTTTAACTTAAATCTAAATTTTCACTTTTAAAAATCCATATCATACTTATTTTTCTATCTTTATACTATTCAAATGTACCTTTAATAAAAACTATCTAAATGTATATTTATTCTGAATTCACAAATCATATTTTATATTTAAATACAAATATTTAATTTGAATAAATATTCAAATGCAATCTATGATCTAAACATACTATAAGTAAAAAAACATATCTACTCTTTTTCTATACTGGGAAATTCTACAAAACGCGCGTTTTGGCTAAAAAGAAAAATGAACAGAAAAGCATATCCACTCTTTAATGCATTTAAGATTGGATAAGAAAGTGCCACCAATTTGCCAAAAGGACCATTTTCTAGACAGGCATGGACGCTCATCACCACCAAACAGCTGAGTACACAACACTAACAAACCTTCACAAAAACAAGGCCATGGCTGTAACTCAAGGCAGAACCAAATGTGTTTTGGAGAATTCCGCGTCGGAGACAAAACCCTTTCGGTCATCGAGCTCGTCGACTATGGTTTGATAGATTTTAGAATTCCACATGAATATGTTCTTGACAGAAACTCTAAGTGCACCAAAAGCCTATATTTGAGTACAAGAGATGTTAGCTCGTGATGGTAAATTAGGGACAAGACTTTAGATTTGAAGAGTGAGGTATGGACATATTTAACAGCTCGACATATAGAAAGGAAAAGAGAGAAACAAATGTAGTTGGATGGATTGAACTAGTGTTAAATCGGTAAGGGATTACAGTATATATTCGTTTTTTTTTTTTTAAGCTTAAATATTCCTTTTAGAACAACATTATAGAAATAATCCTTTTACAACAACGTTAAAGGGCATATTAGAGTTCAATAGTACACAGACACACTAATAAAGAATATGTTTCACAATTGAGATTTATAAATAAGACCTATTCTCTATTAATTATGATGTTTAACGTCACGTATTATGTTCCTAAAATACTAAGTTATTTTCTCTTTGAGCTCCAACTTTATATGTACATTTTATATATGAATACAAAATTTTACTTTAATTTATACTGAACAGTGCCTAACTTAAATTTGTTTAGTTTGATCTTGGCTAGTGCTTAATTATGCCGTCCAAAAAAATCAAGACTCGGTTTGCATTAGCTCGCCTTTTTCTTTTCCCCCCTGGTAGATATAATCTCTTATCATTAATATATATGATAATATAATATTAAAACACTTACAAATAAAATAATGATTGATATTAGTAATTGGTATATAAAAATTGAGATTACAGCCTAATTTTTTGATAAACGGTGACCATGGTTAAAAGAGTTACCTTTAGAGTGGAATCACTCATCAACAGTTCTTCAGCAACAAGCTCAAATTGTGAGCTTGAAAAGTGTTCTGCTCCAAATATTATACTGCCTCCATTGTACAGACTAATTTGGCCTCTCACCTACAGGATCAAAGAGTAAGGAAGCATAACTATCCAAAAAAAAGAAAAAAAGGGAACAGAAAAGAGTAAGGGATGAGTCCCACAAATTACACATTTCAATAAAAGTTATTTCGTCACAAAGTATAAAAAGGCTAAGAAGATCCACCGACGTTGGTAGCATGATGGTTGAGGAGGTTTTATTTAGTACTTTCGCTTCTATCAATTATAGATTTGAAGAATGCAGCATGCAAAAGAAAAAATAAAGTTTGACTTTGGACAATGAAATTGTGTCGTAACATCAATAAACCTAGGCTTAATAGTTGATCAAGGAATCAACATAGTCACATTTAGTCAGATGCATCAGATGAGAAAGTGAGTACACAACCGATCTCTTTTATATTATTTGCATTAAAAAGGAAAAAAAGATTAATGTGAAAATCTATATTTCCCAAAACCCTAGTAGCAAACACTTAATAGAACATGAAGAGAAGACGAAATTTAATCAATTCATCAAATAGAATATGGCAGAGACGAGACGAAATTTAGCAACCTGAACTTTGGACCATAGCAACGGAACCAGCGCTATAGCATTATTCTCCACAATAGCATGAGACCATAACGGTCTGCTGGGAAAATCCAGCAAAACGGTTTCGGTTTCTGTAGTGACATTGTTATTACTAACTCTTAGAATAAGCAAATTTGCATTAAAATAGGTTCCAGCTGCTCCAGCATTCTCCGGACAACCAATACTCAAACCACCTAGAACAACAAAAGCATATCATGCAAAGTTCCACTTTTATGGGAGACAACTTTATTCGTTTCAGCAGCTTTTTAAAAAGAGAGAGAGAGAGAGAGAGAGAGGAAAAACAGATATCTAGTCCACGTTTGGATCAAAGATTCAAACACACAAGTCGAATTGTAATTCAAAGTTTTGTGAAAAAAGAGATACTATAGGAAAAAGTTTGAAAAATGGGTGGGTTTAAAACGGGCTGGTAAACGGGACCATAGAACTACCAGAAATAGATGAGAAATCGATACGAACCTCGCACTGTAATTTTTAGATCATTCTGTATGCTGTGACAGTCGAGAGAGATTCTTCCGCCACCTCCTCCACCCCATCCAGTCCCACCAGCTGCACTTATGGTTCCATATCCCTTCCTATGTGACATGACACAATGCCAAAAAGTTTAGGCCATAGGACTGTGCATGTGGACTGACGTTATGTACATTTATGTATATGTCTAATTCTTTGAATACCATATGTTATGAATGCTTCCAACGCGATGAATAAGTGCATGAAAATTAATTGTATCTCTAAATTTGTGTTTGGCATATAAATTCAAGAGTTTTTTTTTTTTTAAGATTTTAATTCAAACTGGGAATCTTTTTACATTGATGTTTGTAAGAGAAAAAAAGAGTGCGGTTCAAATTTTAAAACAATATAAAAAAGTTTTTTTTTTTTTTTTTTGCTAAAGAAAAAAGTCCGGGGGAGGGATGACAGTATTAGCATGCTCCCTTGAGTGTGATTAAAGGAACCCTCAAACACTAACAGGAATATTCAGTTTGCCTACTATGATGCAGGCTTCTCCTTTACAAGGAGCTTGTCACCCTAACCCTACCAAATGGTCTAGCGGTAAGGATATATAGGGTGGTCTCAAGTTCTCTATGAGTACCTAAAGCACTCAATTAAATACTAGACTGGTGGGAAACAATCCTTCACATTTAATATTCCCAAAAAGATAAACAGCACTCAAATCTGTGACTACAAGCCCGTTATAATGAACCTTAATTATTAGACCACGTCAGTCGATGGCATATAAAAAGGTAAATTGAATTATAATCTTTGTAAAAATAACATTTCAAATATATATATGTCAAAAATAACATAAGAGCATATAATAGTCCAATTTTTAAAGATATAATATAAGCTTAAAGTCCAATTTCAATAAATTATTGGAGCTAAAAAGCTCAAACAAGTGATCTAGTCCATTCAATTAAATATTAGTAACTCTAAAGAGAATACCGTATCTTATTAGATGTGTTAAAAGTACAAAGAAAAGTACCATATGATAAAGATGTAAAAACCATGACAAACCACTGCATATAGGGCATGCTTACTTCACGTGAAAGTGAAGGAAAAAGTGAGTAGTCAATACTTTTCCTATATAATCACGTGTTTAAATGAAAATGAAAACTGAGAGTCTAGTCTATCTTATATATATAAAAGAAGAAGGAAAACAAAAAACAAGGGAATATCAATCCTTGCATTCCTTCTTGTTGATTACTTGTCATTTGTCCAAAGAAAAAAAAAAAAAAACCTTATAAACTCTTAATAAGTTTTGTTGTCCCAATATTGTTTGACTGTGTAAAAAGACATTTTAGCAATTATATTAATTGCTAAAATTAACTTTATTAGTACCTTTTACACTATTGAGACAAATAAAGACTAGAAAGAGAATAAATGATCTTGCTATTGCATTACTTTATTTTCCATTCCGTTTTCTTTTTCCATACACTCATTTATGGATTCGTAAACACGCATCCTTAATAGATTAACCTTTTCAGAAGATCAGTAGTTATGATTTCTAAAGTTTGTAGTACTATAAAGATTACAATTAGAATGAGCAAAGGAAGTGTGTACTCACAGCTTCACAGCCCGCACAATTATACTTCCACCGGATCCTCCACCTCCAGATGACCCTCCAAAACCTCCATCTGCTGTTACAGACCCATTGACATATATCACATCCTCCACCACAAGTTTAACACGCCCTCCACCATTCCCTCCAGAAGGAGTATCATGATATTTTCTGCCACCTTTACTCCCATAACTCCATGGTTCCTGCAAGGAAGACCAACCATAAACATCACCACCCCAAAAACTTGTCTGTATATTTCTCAAGCAAGAAGCACCCCGGCCGCCATGTCCTCCCCCCGCGCCTTCGTAACCAGCCGGTGTACCGCTAGTCTGCGGGGGCGGTAATCCTGCCAACGATGTCGTCTTTATAGAAGAGTTGTAATCCATTCTCAGATTGGACGCCGATAAAATTACCGAACCGGCAACAACGGTCGCATCATGACGGATGCTAATGTAGCCAGACATGTTGAAGGTGACCGTACAGCCCTCGATTGGGCACGCGATGGAGACACGAGGAAGTATCTCCAGGCTTCCGGTGCCGTGGACGCAGAGATCGGAGTTCAAGTTCAGCCGGGAACGTAGCAAACAGGTGGTGTTCAGTGATCCGACGCCGCCCAGGTCTTCACAAGACAACGATTCAGCGTTTGATGAGGATGGTGAAGTTGGAAATTTCTCGTGTATTGTGATGCCGATTAGGGAATCAAGTGACCGTTCGCCGCCCGCTTTTGAGTTCCGTTTAATGTCATACTCCATTGAGCTAAAAGATAGGGTGAATATACAGAGATATCCCACCAGAATGAACCAAAGATACTCGTGCCCTGACATTGGAAGAATTACTGTTTGGCAAGACGGAAAACGGGAGAGAGAACTACAACACTGGAGGCTGAGAGTAGAACCGAATCTGGAGGAAAATTTAGCTGTGGAAGACAGTTTCAAAGTCGTCGTGGAGTCCGGAGATGGTCAGAAAATGGTTTCCGCATGCTTGGAGATATCGATTCAGTATAAGAGCAGAGAGATATCGACAATTGACGTGTATATATTTTATCGATTCAGCGATGTTTACTAGGTAAACTCGTGTACTTCAGGTGGGTGACTTTGAATTCAACATTTTACTTCGGTGGGATGTATATAGTAAACATTTTTTAGGAAATAAATAATATTATAAAAAATTGTTTTATATTATTTCTCAAGAACTGTCAACTGTACGGGAGGATAGAGAGTAAAGTTTAATGGAGCACATATTAGAATATTAAATTTTAGTAGGATGAAAAAAAAAGAAGAAAGAGAAATTATGATAAATAGCAGGTTTAAGAAAATATTTGAAGTAAGCAATACCTTTTTAAAATATTTGTAGGAAATTTACTAATTTATTATATAAATAAGAAATTTACTAATTTATTATTGTAAATAGTGTGTTTTTAAAATATTTGTGATAAATAACAGATTTAATATATAAATAAGTTATTTATATTAGATTTATTAGATAAATGACGTATTTATATATAAATAAATTATTTATTTATGTTTTTTTAAATAAATAATTTATTTAAATATTTAAAAGAAGGGATTACTACAGTTATTCGCTAACTCTCAATTACTAATTACTGTTACTTTCCGGTCAAACTCATTAGAATATGAGCTTGATTAACATTGTTTTATGGAAGTTACTATTTATTGAGTTAAAAAAGCTGTTTGTAAAAATATTTTCAAAAGTGTTTTGGATTTTAATAAAACTTACAGTTAAAATTAAAGTCCTATAATGTTGTTTTCAAAAAAATTCGAAAAAAAAAAACTTTAAAATTTGTGATCTAATTTAAAAAAGATTTTAAACTTCAATCTAAATTTTAATTGCTTAATGACAATTTTTTTTATAAACTTTTTATCCCATTAAACACTTTAAAAAATAATAATTTCAAACATTAAGTGAAATTTTATAACTTCTACTTCTCTTCTTTCATCATATGAAGTATTAGCAAAAGCAACATCAATTGGACCCATAGCATACATGCTTGGCATAAGGGAGAAGTGAATCCTATGGGCATAATGCTGCAAACAAACTTTCCCCTCCCCTCATCCAAAACAAAGAAAAGAACATGAGGCATCCTATGCTTCCCAAAAGAAAAGGAAAAAAAAACATGAAGCATCTGTGAACCAAGAACCTAATCGGTAATCATGTGCACTTTTCTCCTTTTCCTTTTTTCTCGTTATCAACAAGAAGATTTTAAAATGCGATACTTCAATGTCAGCATTTTCTTTAGAAAAATTATTCCACAAACAATGCTAAAGAGTACATGTAGTATTGAGCACAATTACTAATAAATTATAAGTCTCATCTTCTATTAATAATAATAATTAATACCGATAATATTCTCATATATTTTTTTTGTTAATATAAACCACACAATTTCTTTTATATAAATAGAAAAGAGGAATTAAAGCCTCCATTTAAATTATTAAAAAAGAAAAAGAAAAAGAAAAAGAAAATCATAATCCAACCACACATAGAAATAAAAAAATATAAAACCACTCTTCACAGTAGCAAACAATTTAAGTGCAACGGTGCTTATCAGGAGCATCTCACCATATAATCTATTCCATATTTTAAAAAATAAATAAAAAGTAAACTATATTGATACTTTCTGTTTTTTTTTTTTTTTGTTCTAATTATAAGGACATTCCATTTATTAAAACTAATAACATGAAGATTTTATTTTCTTAACTTTGTTAAATTAAAGTTAAATTGACTAAAATACCTATAATAAATTTAACTATTGATTTTACTAAATTAAATCAATCAATCATTTGTTTTTTATTTTTTAATTTAATCCTTTATTTATTTTAACTTAGTTAAAAAGGAAAAAGAATTTATAAAAAAAACTAATACCTCATTTTATTAGTAAGGTGTAAAATAATAAATAGTACTTTGTCATTAGTTGTAAATATATTATTAAATGTATGCTAATGGTTCTTTTTTACGGTAATAATTTGTTTTGATTGATAACTTTATTTTTATATTCTTGTCATAATTATGTATATTTTCAAATAATAAGTTATGTTATCTATTGAAATTAAAAAGAGGTTTTCTAAAAAATAAAAATAACAAAATATTTTTCATTAGAGTGTGAATTATAATTAGAAATTTTTAAAAATCAAATAAAATATTGTTTTTTAAGTGTAAAAAATATTATTTTATGTCTTTATATATAACTAAAAACTTTTTTTTATGTAATGGAGACATTTTTTATAATTTAAATAAAATTAAGGGTCAAATTCATAATCAACAAATAAAAAAGATGTTTTTTTAAGGTAAAAAAGATTAATATTATTAATTTTGTTTAAAAAGATTTTTTTTTTTGGTAATTTTGAAAAAATACTACAAGTTTTAATAGTTTACTCATAAATAAATAAGTGCCACCCATTTTCCAAAGAGAATAAATATTAGAGTATTAGACAGTTTCAACAGTAGCATGGACGCCCACCGAGCAACTGAATACACAAAACACCAACTAAACAAACCTCTTTATAAAAACAACTCCAATGTCTTCAACGCAAACACACACTACCCAAATGGGCGGTTTCCGACAATTCCACGTCGGAGACAAAACCCTCGCCGTCTTCGAGCCCGACGACCTCTGCGACTCCGCCACGGGACGCGCCATCACCGGCGCCTGGGTCTGGGACTCGGCTCTGGTCCTCGCCGAGGCGATGGCCTCTCACCTCGACCTCGAGTTCCCCCTCGCCGGCAAGTCGGTCCTCGAGCTCGGCGCCGGCGCGGGCCTCCCGGGGCTGACTGCGGCTCTGCTCGGCGCGAGGCGCGTGGTGCTGACCGACGTCGGCGCGCTGGTCCCGGGGCTGAGGAAGAACGTGGAGGCGAACCGGCTCGGGGACCGAGTCGAGGTGAGGGAGCTCGTGTGGGGAGCGGAGTCGGACGAGTCGGTGGGCGAGTTCGACGTGGTGCTGATGTCGGACGTATTTTTGGAGGCGGAGGAGGTGGCGGCGCTGGCAAGGACGCTGAGGGGGGTGTGCCGGACGACGACGAGGGTGTGGGCGGCGACGGAGGTCAGGACGTGGACCGGCGAGTGTCTGGGCGAGTTGGAGAAGGCGGGGTTTGGAATCGTTGAGCTGACGAGTGGACTCAGTAGCGAGGTGGCGGTGGAGGAAGATGAGGAGGGGATGGAGGTGAGGTCGTTTGCGGTTTACAGTCTGACACCGCCGGAGGAGGAAGTTGGCCACGTGGCGGACGTTGGAGATGTCGGTTGAGAACTTTGGAGGCAAAGACTTTTTAAACCCTTCTTTTTTTTTTTTTTTGGTTCTTTCAAATTTTCGGTTTTGGTTTAAACTTGAAGGTTTTGAAATACTGAAATCACCACGTTCTTAAACGCTCGGCCAAATCAACAATAAACTCATTGGGCAACTGGGTGTGTAATCCCCACCTTCAAGCCAGCAAATGCTTTATTTCTTCCTTCTCAATAATTTTTTCTCTTATGACTTTCACTGATTAAAGTTAGTGAGAAAAACGGAGAAACTGTCAAAGTTTTCTTTTCAAATATCTACCCATTTAACCGCTGAAGTGAATCTAGAGAAATTCAACCATGAATAGGTTATATTCACATTTTACAGGTTTTTTTTTTTTTTTTTTTGAATTGTAGGTATTATCTTCGCAAATTTATGGTGAAAGAGCGGGTATCTGACTAATATTATTATTTGTTTATAAGGCAATAACAGAATAACAAATAAAAAAACAACTTGCTGTGTGGGTGCCAACTGCGAAGTTGGATTTATGCGCATTTAACATGAATTTGGTGGTGCAGTTTGATTGTACAATTGTACTTTTATATTTCATTCACTGTTCTTTATTTCAATTATAACTTTATAATTAAACTTTATAATTCATAATTTTACATATATAAGAGATATATATATTTTTAAATTATATAAAAATTCAAAAAGGAATGAAACAAGTTTAATATTAATATATTTTTTATAATAATTAGGTCATGTGTCAAAACTTATACCTGTGGATTGTTTTTTTTATCACAACTTAAAAAATTTTGTTGAAAATGCTGTAAATATTATTACATTTTATTGGTGAAGACGAACGAAACAAATTTAATATTAACATTTTTTTATAATAATTAAGTCATGTGTCAAAGCTTATACGTATGGATTGTTTTTTTATCACAACTTAAAAAGTTTTGTTGAAAATGCTATAAATATTATTATATTTCGTAGATTATTTTTTTTGGCTACTTTCTCTCACTCTCTCTTCCCCCCCCCCCCCCCCCCCCCCCTCTCCTAAATGATCATGGCCACCATGCCCATTAGAGCCATCTCTGTCCCAAAGATCGGAGCTTCCACCGTGCCTCGTACTTAGAGCCGCTGCCTTCGATCTGCCTTGCCAAGCTGTAGGAGGTCGCGATCAAACTCCTGCATCTCTTCCCCAACTCTGGCAACTCGACTCTCACAAATCCAAGAGATGCCGATGGTGATTGAGCAACTTCAATCGCAACTAAACGCAAACGAGGGGATCTAGCGATGTGACAAAGGACAACAAGAGGACCAATCGCAATAGGACACTACTCATTATAGAGATTCACTGCGTCAAAAGAGGCAACTCACGACTACAAAGATTTAGTGATCGCTTGAGTAGGGAGAGAAGAGAGATAAGCTGGAGATCGGAGCTTAGCGCAAAGGCAAACGGTGGTGAATCCGACAAGTTTTAGGGATAAGGGTGGGGGGAGAGGGAGAGAGAGAGAACAAAGGATTATGAGGTAACATCAATCGACTTTAGATACAGGAGAAGAGAAAGAGAGCCGGTGGAGGCTAGTCGACGACGATGGTGGTAGTTCTAGCGAGGAGTGGCTTGCGACGAGCATAGGTTGGAGAGAGAGAAGGAGATTGGAGAAGAGAGAGAGAGCTTAAATTCACCCATGTAATTTTGATCAATGAAACATTACATTTGATAAATGTGATCAATAAAACATTACATCTGATAAATGAAAGATATACTAACATAAATGAAAGATATACTAACAAAATACTGAACGAACATTTTTGATTTGTAAATAAAACATTTACCAACAGTATTTTTTGTAAGAATTTTTTTTTTCCATAACAAAAATCAATTCAAGACATTTTTGTAGCCTTTAATTAAAATCTCCTTTTTTTTTTTCCTACACATTTTAAATTTCACACGTATTAATTCCATCAATTCACACCAATCACAAATAATTCAATTCAACTCAAATTTAAAATTTTTGACTCAAACCCACACACCAAACTTATGCTAATGGTCATTAGGTACAGAAAAACAAATAATTTTTTTCAGTTATTGTTTGATTTGTCATCTTATTTTCAACTAAACTATTTTCTTTTTTAATTAATTTTTTTCTTTTTTTCTTTTTTCTTTTAAATCAACAAAAATTATAATTAATTTTTAAAAAATCAACCAAAACCCCAATATAAAAACGTCAACTCCAAACAACAATCTAAACAAAACCTAGTTTAACAGTAAATTAACTCTCCGTCTGTTTGACACGTTCAAATTTAAAAAATGAAAAAATTTTCATTTCAAAAAAAATAAACATTCTTAAATTTCCGTATCTGAACATCTAACATTTTTTATTTTTTAAAAATAAAAAAAAAAACTTTCTAAAAACAAAAAGTTTTCACCCACCCAAACAACTTTTCATTTTTAAAAAAAATTCCAAACAATTTTTTATTTTTCATATCTAAAAATTTTTCATTTTCCAAAAACAAACACCCCGTCCAAACAGAGCCATAAGCATTCACTTTTTTTAGCCGAAGTGTATGTACTTTCTACCCTCTGCAAATTAGTGGACCCGCATTGGCTGGTCCTTGGATAAAAACAATTTACATGACTTAGAGCCCACAAACATCAATGCCGAAAACGGATATCTAAACTCGAGGCAAAAGAAGATTTCAAGTTAAGATCTGCAACCTGCCTTGGCCCACAATTAAGAGAATTCAAACCAACACCGAAACCGAATAAATATTATAGCCGAACAAGAAAAGCCAACTTAGACGTTAAGAAAACCAATGATCACACTTCTATATACCACCGTTGAATCTACTAAACAACCCTCTGTTTAGGCACGGTAATGCTCCCATTTAATTACTATGTAAAGAGTATAATTACATGTCTGGAAGAGCTGAAAGGGTGGGTTATAAGTGACCTTTCGGGCAGGCTGTACAAAAATTTCGTTTCCTTTTTCTGTAAACCGCATTTTTATCCGTGTGTAGAATTGTTCCTCCCTGTGAGCCACAATGTAAATATAGCCCCTTCCTGTCTATTCCGGTGTCCCAAACCCTTTCGTCAAAACCATGTCATGCAATGCTCTTTATCATCTGAGAAGTTTCTTAAGCTTTTCCTCGACACAAAACTTCCACGCATGTAATTGGGGGTTATCATTTTCTTTCTCAGCCCCGGATGTGCCACAGCTCGTGTTTCACTCAAATATACCCTTGGTCATTTCGCCCCAGTCGTACAAATCTTTATTCCAACACCCAAAATGTATGTCGACTATGAGGGTAACGGAGAGAGGGAACCAAACTGACCTCAAAAAAGGGCAATCCTTTCTGCACATAAGGCAGATAATTTCGGGCACACAAGAGGGCACAACCGACGTTGCTGAATGCAAAGACTATAACCCATCACATCAATAACTCCCCACGGTCACTTCAACCATTGTAGTGGATTTTCTGATTTTGGGAGCTCTGGCCCTGCTGCGGTTGCTGCTGTGGGGCCTGCAAGTTCAGTGGCTGTGTGTTGTAATGGGTGAAGGACTGCGAGTATAGAGAGTTCATAAAGCCCTGCGAGTAAATTCAGGAACTTGTCAAACACTTCGCAACAAAGATGAAAACCAACCAGACATCCATAAAGCAACAGTGCACTACTTGAGAACAAGGAGGCCAGTCATGATCTTTGGTCAAGACGGAGAATGTGCAAACGAGTGGATACCTGACCCAGAGGAAACTAACACCAAAACAGGGATGATGGCAAGCAAAACAAAGTAGCCTAGTTTTATTGATCTATCCCTAAGATGGGTATATCCAGGTTTCTAAGACCCTATTTCGTAATAGCTAGGCCATTTTTCACCATTTTTGGTCAGCTAAAGATCTGATAAATAAGGTTGCTGGGATGAATAGAAAGATGAAAGACCAAGCATACATAATTTTTTTTTTTAACACAGTCAGCATGCTGTGCAAGCAAGTAGTTGATTGCACAGCCGACAGCACAACTATTGCACAAAGCTGGCAGCATGTTGTGCAGGAAACAGCGTCAATTCCCTATATCGCAGCATTGGAGAAAGCAAAAACCTGAGACTGAAGTTGATTGGCATTGGCCACACCATAGTGGCTTTGTGACGCATCATCTTGCGATGGATCATTCATGCCAACCTGAGTGAATAAACCTTGTGATCCATGAGCCATATAGTCCTGAAACAGAGAAGAAACTTAAGGGGACGTGGAAAAAAATGCTGAAAAGACCTTTAAAAGATAGTTGTTGTGGGGGGGGGAGGGGGTGGGTGGAGGGGGGTAGGGAGGGGAGGGGGGAGGAGGGAGGGTGGTTGAAAATACAAAAGCAAAACCAAAGAGGAATTTTGAGTGACCTGAGACATGAAGTCATTCCCAGTACCAAAGCGAGAATAGCCAGCCTGAGAGCTCTGGTTCAGAAAGCTCCCTGGAAAGCCACCTTGTGCTCCTTGTGTAACATAATCAACGCCATATCCACTTTGAGAAGCCTGCAGAGCATGTACATTATGACATGAAGAAAACAAAGCTTCACAATTTTCTTTATCACCAGATATATTAAAAATGAAAAACAAACAGAAAAATGACCTTCTAAACTATTTCTAAAGCAACTAATTAAAAAAAATTATAAGTATATACATCTTTCTGAAGCATGCATAATCTTGAAATATAAAAAAACTACAGTAAAAAGACTCCAAATTCGTACCTGAGTATTGAAGTCGGCAACATTATAAGGAACGTGTGAACCCTGACTTTTAAAGTCATCACCCAAGAAGTCCTGAACACAGTTATTACAAGACAATTTCCAGAATGAAAATCAGTTGCACAACTGAAATACTAAAATATTCAGCCCACAAAAAAATAATAATAATAAGAGAGAGAGAGACGAACAGATATTTTTGGAAAAACATTATACCTGAGACATGCCAGACATGGGAAAGCCATCCCTAAAAGTTTGGGTTGCCCCTGAAACTGGCATCTGTCACATAAAAATCCACACATGCTTAAGACAACAACAAAAGTAGAAAAATAGGATCAGGAACAAAAAACAAAGCAGCACTACAGACATTATTAACAAATCCAGGTTGAGACAATGGACCACCCACGGAAGGCTGACTATTTGGATTTTCCAAAGAAGCAAAGTTAAATGTAGATCCAATGTTTCCAATAGGCTGCTGTGTCCCTTGCTGGTGGGGAAGATGACTGCCAATAGGAGCACCAGCATTACCACGTCCAGCACCAAAACCTCGGGTCCCAGGTTGGGGGACATGAGGCACTGCTCCAACTGGTCCGTGCACAGCTCCACGAGTTGGAATAGCATAGGGCTGAGAAGCAGGGCTACCAGGAAATGGTGGAAGGGGTACTCGAGGCATTGGATACCCAGCAGGATGCAAGCCAGGCTTATGGGTTCCATTGGGTGGGGAAGGAGGAATGTAAGAACCTGTATTAAGCACAAAAATTATTCTCTCAATGAAATCTATGAAAACAATATCAACATTAATCAAGCATAATGAAGCCAAATCTTTTTAGGGTTTTATGGCACAAATTTCCAGCTTACTACTCATCACTCCATACATCCCCTAAGGACGTTAAAACTCTGGGATTATTGAACAAAAAGGTCAGAGACGCAAGCATCAACATACCCCTACCACGACTGCTTCTTCTTTCAGCATTTTGGTTAGATGGTGAAACAGATGCATAATTATCACTTGGCACGACTCCAGGGCCACCACCAAAGAAAAGACGGCGATCATTGTATATCTGCGTAGATAAAAAAACAACAATGATGCAAGTCCACGTTCACAGTCTAGAAATGCTTTCAGCGGATGAGATGAGAACATCCAAATTCCCCCTTTACTTTGAAATCAAAACAACGAGTACAGATGAAGAGAATTTATTCATGCTGTGACACTATTGCCATACCTTTTTAGGCTTTTGAAACTGAACCATACTTTGCTTCAGGTTATTTAAGGGCCCTTCAACCAAGCACTCATGTTCCTGATGGAATATTAGAAACAAAAAAGGCAGTTACTTACCCTCCACCAGCACATATTTCTATTTAGGATTGAAATAGAGATACTTCAAACTCACAAGCAAAATTTATTAGAAGAGATGAAAGAAATACCTTGTAGTGAGTCAGTAAACCATTCCACAACGGCTGCTTACTTAAAACTTTTGGGTTTCCAAGAATCACAATACCATACCGAGCACGTGTTAAAGCAACATTTAACCGACGAGGATCATTAAGAAATCCAATTCCCTGAAGATAAGTGTTCCAGCAGTCAGCCAAGATGAGAGTTATTTATCTTTAAAAGTCAAAATCCTAAAATTTGTTTACTGACCTCTACAAAAACATAAAGACAAACATTATCACCTATGGATTTCTTAAGCATTTTGGTTAAATAGGATATGCAATCAACATATAACAGAGCAGAACTCTGTGAAGTATTGAATATAAGAGTGCATAGCATAGCATAAACAGCTGACGACAAACATAAACTTCCATAATGCAGATAGAGAACAAAAACCAGAATTAGTTTCTAGATGTGCAACCCACCAAGAGAATTGAGTAAGAACTTTAAACTCACAATTATAAAGTTAAAAAAATAAAAAATAAAAAGATTGTGTTGACAATAAATTAACCCACCTGATGTTCATTACTCCGCACACATGACAGGATGATATAATCTTTTTCTCTTCCCTGAAAAGAATCGACGCTTGCAACCTGTAGCAATAAGAGATGAGAGATTAAAGAAAATAATAATAACAAATGCAATAAGCACATGCTTACACTAGCAATAATATTAAATGGTTTAGAATTCAGAAGGCAGAAAAGAAAGCAAAAACCAAAATGAATTAATGACCTGAAAGGCCGAAACCAAAACATCGAATGCAATCTACATTGATAACTAAGATATTTCACCTCGATTTCTTTGTAAAGTTGCTGCCTAAGAGCACCATTTCTTGACATATAGTTTACAATATATGCTCTTTGTCCCTCGTATGGAGTGATGACCCCTATCTGCAAGATGTTGAACCATATCATGGTACCAAAAATAGGCTTATACCCCCGAGAGAGAGAGAGAGAGAGAGACTTGAACTTGTCTAGTCTAAAAAAAGATCATAGACTTGCCTGACTGGGAACTACACCACTCCTTAAGAATGTGGTTACAATCTTTTCAACATTAGCTGCCTCAGTCCTATTCAGATAAGATGTTCCGCTAGCGCTTATCTCCTCTTGTCCCATCTGAAAAACAGCTGTGTCAATACAAACGAAACATTCGAGAAAAAAATTAAAAAAAAAAAGATAGTATAGAAGAAAATGAAAAAGGAAAAAGAAACACAAGGAAGACATAAAATCATTTTACAATGAGAATCAGTTTTAATAGATTCTATCAATCTGATAACACCTGCATACCTGCACATAAAAGAACATAGGGCGATTTGGAACTGGCCAAGGAAAATCAATGCCAGACGATTGCCTTTCATTGATGGTAACTCCATTTTGCAATGTCCCTTCATAGAAGCTGTTAGATGGAAATTCTGACAGAGATGGATGCATACGGTATTGAACCTAATACACACAAGCACAGAATCAAAATTAAGGTTCAGAACATTATTCAACAAGCTATAATGAAGAACTTGCAAGACAAGTTAACGAGAGACAACTTGGTCTCGAGCATTTCATTTCTTGTTTAAAAGACAGACATTAAGCTAGCAGAAGCTTTAGAGAATGGTCCACTGTCCACTGCCCAAAGTCCAATTTCAATTTTTTTTTTTTTTCCTCAAACACAAACATCATTGACAGGAAACTTTTCACCAAGAAAATGTAGGGGAAAAAAATTAAATCACTTGGAACTTTTAAATTGTTTATTTTAGCCTATCAGAAAATTGGGAAAAAAAAAAGTTCAAATAGAAAAACAAGAAAACATTCAAATCAAAGTAATTCAATTTCCAGACAACCTAATGTATGATGAGTACACAGATTTTCAACCACAACGAAGAAAATAGGGTAAAGGTGAAAAGTTTAAAGACTTGAAACAGCCCTGAGAAGCATCATCTTCAAAAGAGACAACTGTTAATTCTGACAGCTCGTAAGAGTATAGTCAAATTAGAAGCCAAAAGTACTTGGAAAGCAAATGCTGGAACGGAAAGAAAATGAGCCTAATGTTTTCTCCATTTGACTATAAATCAGAAAGAAAACTGATGAACCTCTCAAATCTATAACAACATCAAACTGCTATACAAGATCATACCAAAAGCAAATATAAATGTGCATCACGTGAATGTGTATGGACTGAAGGGGAAAAGAAAGGAGGACCAAATACCTGCAACCTAATTGGTTTCACACCTAGTAGAACTAGGCGTTCAAAGAGTGACTGTGCTAGACCAGCACGGGCCGCTTTCTTGCACATAATGACTGGACCAAGCTGGCAATGGTCACCAACAAGAACAACCTAAAATTGCAAAGGCAATAGACATTGTGGTTCAAAACCAAGCAGCAATAGAATGCAACGGATATAGGAATTGGTTACAAACAATAAATATACCTGCTTTACACCAAGAACCAAAGGAATAAGGCATTCAGGTTCTGTTGCCTGAGTAGATTCATCAATAAGCACCTGAAAACGAGGATGCATGAGTTAAGCTCTTTAAGTTGAATGACAGTCTCATACCAAAAGTGATTGACAGTATTCCATTCATAAAGAACAATGATATTCGACCTGGCGGAACCTAAAATTTGCCAATCGAGGATCTCCAGCTCCAACACATGTGCAACATATGACATCAGCACTCTGAGAAATCTCCCTTTCTGTTGCCCGCTTCAGTGCTTTATATTTTTTCTCATCACTGCTGGACAACTCTCCTGCAAACGCATAGCAAAAAAACAGCTCCATGTTAAATCCAATACCCGCCAAGATTTATTTGTGACTCAGAATCACATTTCCCACCCAAAAAGTTAAATAAAGTTTTTAAATAATATAAAATGACAACGTTCAAGAAGATTCACAACAGTGGTAGGGCCACAAGTCCCATTGAAATTAAAATATGATTGACCAAAATAGGTAGGGGGGAGAGAGAGAGAGGGGGGGAGAGAGAGACCTTGTTCATCTTTCAATTGTTGCAACTTGTGAAGCTCACTCTTCTCAGATGTGTCAAGATGACGAACCTGCAATCATAAACATTGTCAGGCATCACGCTAAAAGCAGAGGAAATTTATAAGATAAGAACAGAAGATATTTAAATAAGTATGAAAGTCAAACCTGGTAATGAAGAGTTAAATGCTCAACAGGAGAACTAACAGCTTCTCTTGATTTTGCACAAAGCCTAACAACCTAGAATCAGAAAACAAGATACAGCAGCATAAACAAACAAGCCGCTACCAAAGAAACGGTAATGGCAATAAGAAGTAAAGCTGAAATCACTTGCAATGGTATAGAATTGAAATCACAGTTTACAGACTCCACATTTCACCTCAACCACAATATGCACTAATCATCCAGATCATTTATGGACTTGCAATGTTTGCTTAAGGTAACCATGGATGCTAAGCAACTTAAACCAAAGCACAACCATCTAACAACAGACTCAACTAAAAAAACATATATCACGGTTTGAACCCAGAGTCACACTTCAATTGGACTGCCCTCAACTTCAAGTTAAAATATTTCAAAAAGGTTAGGCAGCATTCATAATGATGCCTTTCTTTAATTTATCCTTTATGTCTTCAACAACTAATTAATTAGCCTCAAAAAAATTTATTTTACCAAAAAGCCCAGTTTATATGCATTAAACTGCTTCAATGAGAAAGCACAATCTATGTCTGAAAGCCCTGTGTTTTATATACACGGTCAGAACAAAAGAAAACCACAAGAACACAACAGAGATTACCAAATAAAAATGACCAAAATACTTAGTATAACCATAAGAGAACTTTAATCGATTACCTTTAATCCTGTAGCACTTATTTTTTCAGCTAGTTGGTCTACAGCCACGTTACTAGGGGCACAAACCAAAACCTGATAAAAATAATTGAAGTGAGGGTCTTTTTTTTTTTTTTTTTTTTTTGAGATAAGAAACGATCTTGCACTGACAAAAATCAATTATAAAGGCAGCAAGGTCAGAGAAGCCAGGAAAGAATTTGAAAGTTCTAGTGAATTACCTGTCCCTGGCCTTGTTTGGCCATGTGATACACAATAGCTGCGGAAGTAACAGTTTTTCCCGTACCAGGCGGGCCTTGAATCAGACTTATAGGCTTCTGAAGAACACTTTTAACTGCAAAAACCTACAAATGAAGAAACATTAGACCATTGTACCGTCATAAAATAGCAACCTCTCTAACAATTTTGAAAGAGGCAGTATTGAGCTAAATAACGAAGTAGCATACTTGAGATGCATTAAGCTCAGGGAGACCAGGTGCCCCAAAACGACGAGGTAGTGCATTGCGAACCATCTGAACCTCAACTTCATGGCCTAACAAGTGATGGTAAATATACCTGCCCAGAAGGTAAGAATTTGTACACATCCCAATCAGTTAATTAGACAAGCAAGCATTTTAAATGGAAAAATGAAAACCGACCTAGGATGCATAAAACATCACACAACATACGATGATAATATGACCATGAATCTCATTGATGTTAAATTTCTTTTGACAAATGCAAACCAACAAATCCAGAACGCTCCAATAAGACTTGGGTCATTTTCTCATAAATTTGTTCTTTAAAAAAGAGAGGAACAAAAAGGAAATTGGAGGAAAATGTCAGCCTTCCAGCAACCACCACCAAAGACAAACAATAAAAATAAAGGCTATCATACCCACTAACACTGGTCTCATCCACTGCAAAAGTTTTCATAGCTCCCTGCATCCGATCAAAGCTTGTACTCTTCCAAACAAAGTCAACACTGAAACCATGGTTCACATCAACTGGCACACCCTGCATATAGTATTCACAATAAGTATTCCAGAAATGAAGACAAGTCAACCAAAACATTATTACAAAAGAGTCAGACTAAGTAACGCAAACTACCTGACTGGCACGAAGCTCAAGAGCAACTTCCTCTTGTGCAGTTAACTTAATCTGCATAGAAAACACTATATTATGTGGGGGAACAAAATACATTAGTGTACAGAAGGTACATACACATGTACCTGCAAGATCTACAAAAGCTTATTTCTCGATAGAAAAGCCATACCACATGCCCCACTGATTGCCATGCTGGATGAGCTGCATCCCCTGAATAACGTAATCGCAATTCATCTCCAGGTACAAGACGCAACTCATTGTCCTCCTAGAACAACAAATTTGATCAACTAATTCATGTGAAAATCACAATACTGAAAATAATAATAGAAAACACCCTCACCAAGATTTAAAAACATGAGTGAGAGCATAAATGCCATGGTGAAAATACTCATAAAAACAAGATAATAAAGCACCTTGGGGAACACAAAATAAGCAACACGCTTTTTGTTAAGACCAATATCCCAACGAATTGTGACATTATCCTTGCTTTGAGATTCTTTCATCATCTGCACAAGATTAAGGACATAAGATGTCACAGGACATAGTAAGAATAAACACAACATCAGATACACACACAATAAAAAATAAATAAATAAATAAGCCTTCTATACATACTTTATCATAGTCAGCTTCAAGCTTAATAAGTGGTGCAAATACATTTTGATACTGCAAAACAGAAGAAAAAACTGTCAGACCATATCACCCATTAGTAAATAGCCATAACGTCATTAAGAAGGAAGAAGCCTCTTTGAAAGGGATACATACAACCACTATAAAAAATCAGGATAAGTCAAAGGTAAATAACACCTAGTTCTGCCTGCGCCCTTTAGCTAATACCCATCTTTCGTTTGTACTCAACTTAGCCCATTCCTATTCCATCATACAAACAAGTTTACCTGGTACGCATCTTCATATTTCAAGGCTACAGGCTGAGGTTCATCATCCACACCAGGCCTCTCAAGATCTTCAAGTGAAGCATCAGGATTCGTTTTCCAAAGTTCTTCTACCTTATTTATTTGCTGAGCACTAATTTGGCGAGCTCTCAACTGCTCCTGTTCAGATGGTACCTAAAAAGTACGGCAACTTAGAGGTATGAAACAACAAACAGTATAAAAAACAGCTTTGAAGCTGGTGGCAAAAAGTACTTACCTTAACAAGCCACTGCAAGAAACACCTATCATCAATCAAGGGACACCACTGGCTCAAGTCCCAGTTCATGTCCTTCAATGCATTAACACTTAAGCAAGGTTCCCTACACAGAAGAACAACCACACTCTCTGTCTTGGCTGATATGAACCCAAGAAGGAAGACATTACGACATCCACAGTTATAGCACTCCAGGATTGTTTCTCCTAAAGGACTGTCTTTATGAAGGCAAACTTCTTTGTGCTTTGCTCGAACCTACATGAGGAACCAAAATACTTTTGATTTTAGAGACGATCATATCATCCCATATGAAAATTATATGCCTTGCATAAGGCCCATATTGGAGTTGGACTCTAAAATAGCGCAGGAAATGGCCTCCAACCCTGCGCCAAAACACTGCGCTTGATTAGGCGCATCACTGTGGAGATAGTGCTGCGCAACGCTATCTCCTTTTTTAACTTTTTTTGTTTAATAATTAAAAATTGATCGTTGATGAATAGATTAATTGTTGTAAATGGAAGAAAAAAGAATACGAAAGGAATATTCCTTTTAGAGTAAAATTTGAAGTAAATGGGTCGGAGATGAAATTCAAATTTGATGTTAAAGTTGCACCATTTTGGTGTAAAAGCAACTCTAAAGTAGAGTTTTGGGTGGGAGATGGTCTAAGTGGCAATTGAACTTCGAAATTTTTGCAATAGAAATCATTAGGTGATTTAAGCTTGTAATAGACCCATTGTGAATATAGCAAAACAAGAATTCACTGAATACTGTACTTAATGAAAATAGCATAAATTGGAAGTGAAAACCGTGCTGCAAATTCTTTTTCTCAAAAAAAAAAATAATAATAATAATAAAACCTGACACAAATGGAATATCTGAAAGGTTAAATAAATGATGATCAAAATTTTTCCCTTGAAATATGGAACGACTTAAAAAGAATTTTGTCTTATAAATGCATTTTAACCAACGACCTCAAGGGGTCATCAAATAGAAGTTATAACAGGACAATCACAATGACTTTAGGCGGAAAAACTACCAGAAAGTATTCAAAAACAAACCATTGGTGAACAATAACTAGTTTAAATACTATAACTTCTTTCTCCATTGTGACAGTGTGACTCCAAAGCAATTTTCTTAATACAACAAAAAATCTAGATGCATACTAATCTGATGCTGTCCAACTTATATATCACCAAATCTATCCAACTTTATATCACCAAATATTTTCCGAAACCAGTGTAAATATAAAGCTCTTACTTTAAACAAATTATTTCAATTTAAAATTCCCACATTCCTTCGTATGTGTCATATCATAACCCAAAACTACCACAAATCCCCAACTAAAAACCAGAACTATTTAGGAAGATAAAAACAACAAAAAGATAGGCATACACAGTTTCACAATAAAAATCATACATTTTGTTTTTGACCACCTTCAAAACTAGCCTCAATTACTAATTTCCCGCACTAAACCGCTACAACAAAGAAATTCAAGCTCACAATAGCTAGAAATCAACCACGATACGCACGACAAACCCAAACTTCCCAATCTAACATCCGATTTAATCTCCATTTTCAATTCTCAAACACCAAAATAAACAACTTCAACTATCAGTCTATCATAGAGTACTTTTCTGAAACAAGTGTATAAGTAAAGCTCGTTCCTTGAATAAATGGTATTCAATTTACCCTATCCACAGTTCTTTCTACCACATCACAACCCAAGTTCTGACCAAAATACTCCAACTAAAAAAAATGCACCACTTACGAAGCTGAAAACAGCAATAACAAAGCCATACACGATTAAATTCCCAGCCATAGAATCCTAAATTCATTCTCGAACGCCTTCAGAACTAGACCAATCCTAATATCCCTCAATAAAATACCATCAAGAAACCCTAAAATCCTATATCAATCTCCAATTTTTCAGTTCTCAACCCTCAAAATAAACGCCATATTCAACCAAAGAATTTACACTCACCAGGTGATTCACAATGTGCGAACCAGACGTGTTTCCTCTAGAATTGCAAAACCACTTCCGACACGACGGCACATTGCACCTGACGACGCAGGCCGGGTTCGAAACCCCGCAGTAGCGGCAAGCGTGCTCGGTGAAATCGCCCTTGCCGTAATCGTAACCGTCGTCGTCTCCGGTGTCCTCGAAGTTGAGGCCGCTCATCCCCGCGGCTAGGGCGTCCACCACCACCTGATTGCTCGCGCTGCTGCCTTGCCGACCGCCCTTGGCGGCAGCGGCACTCCCGGGGCCGGAGGAGGACACGGGGGAGGCATCGGAATGGTGGTGATCGGCCCCGCCGGGCCCGCCTGAGGGGTCGGAGAGGGAATCGGAGGGCGTGGGCCAGGTGACGGAAGAGCGAATCGGGTCGCGAAACTCCGGGTAGTCGAAGTCCTCGCCTTGCGTGTTGAATTCGAGGAATGTGTACGCGTCGTCGGCGCCGGTGTCCGGCTGCGACGCGGCGTCGAAGAGATTGCTCTGCTGTGAATCCATCGAAAATTGGCCAAAAAACACAAAAAAAAATTCTCAAAAAAAAATCTCTGCAAACTCGGAAGCTAAAGGCTAGGACTTGGAGAGGCAGAGAGTTCGGAAATGGGAAGGAATCGAAGGGAAAATCGAGAGAAAGGGGGGGTTAGGGTTAGGGTTTGCAGAAGAGGAATGTAATGGAGAGAAGAAAGAGGAAGAGAGAGAGAGAGAGTTAGAGAGAGAAAGAGAGAGAGAGAGTGAATTTGTGTTTGGTTATTTTGGGGCATAAACGTCATCACGGAAGAGAGAGGGTGATGTACTGGTACGTACCCTCCCCCCAACAAAAAGCCAATGAGCGAATTAACTTCACGCGCTTTGTTGATTGGGCAGTGATACCAGGGAACCGCCCGTGGGTTTGTGTTGTGGTGGGTCCCACTCGCTGGAGAGAAATTGCTGGGACTCGCGGGTCAACTGGGGCGTGCGGCGCGTGCTGGGGAAGAGCCTTGTATCGCATAGCTTGGAGGCAAGGTGAACGACGTCGTTCGTTCCAAGTAAATACTCGAAGCCAAACGATGAAAGGGAGATTGTTTTTATAATTATTTTTATAAATAACGCAAACTGAATGCCATGTCTCGTGTTAATCTCTAATTTTTTGTATTATTATATATCACATTATCCTGAACCTCTTGCTATGCATACACCCTATATTACTATTTTGATCGCATGCACTTAATCAAAATTAAAATCGTAAATAAACATTTTTTTAGGAAAATTGTACTCCTATAGAGAAAATTTTTAATTAAATTGTATTTTCATTAAAGATTCATATCATTATCAATGATATTTTGATGGTAGGTTTTCCTCTTAAAATGTTAAACTATACTTTTTAACCCTTAATAAAAGCTCACTTGATTAGGATGAACTCAATTTTCTTTCAATTTTCTTAAGATTATTGATAGATATATTGTTGTGTAATGGTGCAAAGGTAATGAAAAAGGAAAAGTTGGCAATGAAGGGGTGAAGCGATTACCTAGTAAACAAGTATGCAGTCTGCTAGTCTTTTCTTTAGAGGATGGTTTTCGAGCCGAATGGCTATTTTGGTTCTTATACTCTTTCTTCTCTTGTTTTCAACCCTCGAATTGAACGTATGAAAAGCTTGTGTTCCAAATAAATTCATGGGATTAAGTTGGCTTCCTTGCTTAAAGTCTTTTAGCTTTTAGTATTCCTATTTCTAATCAATAGGTAAAATGGGGATAACAGTCTTGTTCCTTCTATCTCCTTTGGCGCATCTAGCAAGACTCACTCTAGATCTTCATTTTATTTTGCTGTAGATAATATAAAACCCAAATGTGGAGTGGAAAAAGTAGGAGTCACTGATATTATTTATGATGGCTATCATTCCCTTCTTTATCTCTTTCTCCCAAAGCCAATATAGAATATTAGAGAATATATGTATAATTTAAGAATTATCTATGAAAATAACTGGTTGTTCTTGTTTTTGTAACTAAATTTTAGATGATAAGAGTGGAATCTATTGTGCTTAGTGTGTGTTATACCATAATATTTTATAGGCTTTTTTATATTGGTACACCATAAACTTATCACAAAATTGTAATTTGCAGTATAAATTTTTAATTTTAATAATTTGCACCCTGAACTTGCAAATATAAAGCAATTTGTATCCTATTGATGATAATATTAATTTTTGAAAGAAATTGACGTGTAATTTGTGCATGAGTTGTTAAATCATGACATAAATAATCATTTTTGTTTATGTTAATCTAAATTTGTTAAAGTTAAGATCTTTAATTAAATTTTGTCAAAATAAAAAAGCTTGAATTAACTTTATTATAAATATAAATTTACATTAACATTAATTAAAAAGAAAATTTTATACTCTTAATTAACAACTTATATGCAAGTGAAATGCCAATTTTTATTAAAATATTCAATATTGTTTATCAATAGAGTGCAAATTACTACAGATTTGTAAGTTCAGAATGCAAATTATCAAAATTAAAAGTTTATGGTGCAAATTGTAACTTTGTGATAAGTTTAGGGTATAACAATGTAAAAAAGCTTATTTTATAGTCAGAGTTAATTCTTCACATCATTGACACATAAAAAAGAGAACCAAGAACACTCTTGACTTAAATGACTTAAGAAACATTAACGAAGGATAATATCTTGATGCCCTCACCTCAACGTCCCTCACCTCACTCCCACTTAGGTTGAACTAGAGTAAGACCTAGCTTTACTCGATGTAAAGCAGGACCTAGCAGCCAGTCACACAAAAAGAAATGATCCTCTAGGACCCAACTCGATGGCATGTCTCTTAAAATGCCTATATTCATGGAATGCCCTTCCATGCTCATCTTCCACTCACACAGTGTGAGGGATAATCACGCACTACATGAAAAGACTAGGAGAAAAGGGCTATATCCCTACTTCTAGAAGACTTAACTTCACTTGCATGCGAGTAGAGTCATGACTCTATTTACCTAAATCTTTACAACTTGGTGTCAATCCATAACTTTTTAAACAGTCTGAGTAACCGCTAAAGTAACCACCTTCGTATACGTTTTTTCAAGAGAGAAAGGGAAGATCCACGATCTCACAGCAATAGAAGGTGATAAGAAAGAAGGTCTGGAAAAGAGTTGATATGGCTTTGAGGCACGTGGGGCAGTTTTTGGCATTAAGCTCTATAAATAGAAGGGTAGGAGGCTGAAAAAGGGACTATGAAATTACATTTACCATTATTCTATCAATTTGTACTTCAAGTGATTATAAGGATTTGAGTGTGTATTCAAAATTCATCATTTATAACTTTTGTTTCTCTTACATATTTATTTTTCTTTGGTTTTGCATTTATTAGATTTTGGCTTTGAAACTTAGTTCCTTTGAGATTGATGATTTTCACCGTCGATAGACTGAAATGCGAAATTATCTCTACATTTATTATAATGAGAATTGCTATAAGGTACTGGTGAAATAAAGCACCATCCACTAATGAAAGGTAGGTCTCGTAATATAATATTCACAAGCAGGGTCCACCTTTTGTTAGTAATAGTATAAATGGTGCTACTAAGCATTTTTCTATTATAATTTCTTCAAACATTACGGTTACCTTGGGTATGATAGCTTAAAATATATCAAGTTTCTGATCTTTTTTTTGTTTTAAATACATGTATATCTTGTGGTGGATGAATATACCTCATTTTTACATTATAATACCTTTGTAATGGATAAATATACCTCGACTTTTGAAAATAAAACAAATTTTATATACTTTTTCTATAAAAAAAAAAAAACAAAGAATTTATCTGAATTGAAACAAGAAATAAACTAATATGGTGATAATGAAAAATTTGAATTTAAATGAAACAATTTGTTTGTAGAATATACAGATAGGCGGATATGAAAAATATTTTTTAAAAAATTATACCCTTGACATAAATTATATTTTTCTATTTTTTATATATTTTTTTAATTTTTATATTTGGTAAGAGTGTGTTGGCTAAACGCCAAAACCTAAGCACATTGTACCAAATGTACATTAAAACATACTTATTAAGATGGGTTTATCTTTTGTTTGAAGATGGTTAATTATTAATACTAATGTAAGTGGAAAAATTTACCTTGCTTAATGAACTCAATTTTCTTTTTTTTTTTTAACGATAAACATGAACAAACTCTATTTTCTTAAGAGGGAGAAGATCTTAGTTTTCATTTCAATATTGTAAACATTTTTTGTTTTTTGTTTTTATTAGTAAATGCAATTCATTTTTACATGACCATTTTTTAAAAGCAAGTTAGTTAATGGTTGATAAGTTGATTATATTTCGTTTGAATTATAAGTTTGAAAAGTAAATTTAAATAGTATAATTCAAAATTTTGTGAGGAAAAAAAAAACAACAGAAATTTTTTCAAAATAGTGCCTAAAACACTCTCTAAACGATTATTCAAATGGTCATTAAATAGTTAAAACCTTGTCATTGTTCTTTCTTTCTCTTCATCAATGTCCAATCTTTAATAGAATTTCTAGATTTTTTTTCCTCCTCTTTTTTTTTTTTTTCACCTAGACCATAACTAGCTCCTTCCCTAACTTTAATGATGAACTCTATTAAAATTTTGGTTGGTGCATGTGATTTAAGTGCTTGCTTGATAGAGGGTGTGCTATAGCCTTCAGCCTTGGCTAGTTCCATCCCTAATTTTAACATTGTTATCTATGTCAAAGCTATGCCTTCAACATTGTTTATTTGTCTCAAAGATGTAAGGTGTGGCTGGTGCATGTAGCTTAAGTGTTTGCTTGACAAAGAGAGCACTTCAGCCACCAGCCTTAGTTAGCTTCATCCCAAACTTTGATAGAATCATCTATGTCAAAGCTATACTTTCAACATGGTTAATTTTTTGCAAAGGTATGGCTGGAGCATGTGGTTTAAGCACTCCCTTGACAAAGGGAACGCTTCAACCCCTGATCTTAGCTAGATCTATCCCTAATTTTGACAAAGTTGTTTATGTCAAAGTTATGATTTCAACATGTTTAGTTTTCTCAAAAGTATAGTGAGTACATGTAGCTTAACTCTTACTTGATATAGGGATTATCGTGTTTCTAATAAAAACACAAGAAGAATCTAAAAGCTACCAAAAAAATCCTTCTTAAAATAACTTAAAAAGAATGCAAATGTTTTTTTTCTTTTCTCTTTTATAAATGTATATACTTTTACCAAATACTTAAATTACATAACATTTTGTGCAAATTGTTTTTAGAGGTTCTACAAGCAATCCCAAATCAGAGAGTGAAAAATTTTAATGTGGTAACAAGTCGTTTTTGTCTAATAAACCAACAGCTTATAAGTAGGCTCAACTCTCAAGTACTACTTATTATTAGAGACTCTACATAATTATCATATCTGTATTTATATGTATTTATAATAGGAATGACATATTTAGTCATGAATGTGAGTACTCGCAGGTCTTCACCCTATTTAGGGTGGATATAGAAAATAATATATGGGCATGAGGCAGTTATAGGATTAAAATTAACCACCATACATGTGTAGGACAAAAATGAAAATGCTCCCCTTTACTCGCACCTACCCCACTTATATTCACACTTACAAAATATATATAATGTCTATGCCTCCGTTTGGATGGGAGGTTTATTTTTCAAAAATGAAAAATTTTTAGATATGAAAATAAAAAGTTGTTTGGAATTTTTTTAAAAGTGAAAATTTATTTGGATGAGTGAAAACTTTTTTTGTCTAAAGAGCTCTTTTTTCATTTTTCAAAAATGAAAAATTTTAGACATTCTGATACGAAAATTTAGAAAAGTTGTTTTTTCTTAAAATAATTTTTTTTTTCATTTTTTAACTTTGAACATGTCAAACAAACGGAGCCTATATGTTTATATAAATTTGAATTTTTAGTATTTTTAGTTTTTGTTTTCCTTATAAATTTAGTTTATAGATTCTTGAGGTTTAAATTTATTTCTTAAGAGTTCAATTTTCAGTTACATTTACAATTATGTTACTAACTTTTACAAGAACTTTAATTAAATTTGTTTTTTTTTAATTGTTAATGGATACATATTAAGGTATAGGTATAATACCTATAATAAATATTACCTGCCTCACCTATAAAATTAAACGGATATGAATATAGGTATCAAGATTGTAAAGGATAGCTGGTATAGGAGTAGGGAACGTCCTACCCTGTTATCATCCCTAATTTATTGTAATTATGTAATTAAGATCTTTTATAATCGTGTAATTAATTTCCTAGTTTAGTCTTTTAATTGATTTGTAAAATCCTTAATTCAAGGATTGTATCTGAATTAGAAAATTTGAACTTTTGTAATTTATGTACATATTAATTATCACATCAATAAAAAAGACTATGCAATAATTTCCCAAATCCCAAACTTAGTACTTGAGACCTCAAGTCTACCAAATAGGTAGTTGAACATATAAAGTTCATGGACTACCTAATCGTTTCTTTAAATTATTTCTCACTTGAAGGAAAAAAAATGCAAGGCTCTATACATGTTTTTATTTTTGGATCATAAGTAAACTACTATCTTTATTTTGATTTCCCTTTTGAATATATTGCACAAACTCCCCCTAAGTTGCTAAATGCACCTTTATAACCGAGTCTTATGTGGTTTTTAGCCTCCGGGAAATGGCTAGTTTTGTGACCACCAGAAGACAAAATACTTTTTGGGCTCATTTGGCATATTGACTTAAACCTAAATTTTGGGGTTTGAGATAGACTTTAAAGTTTGGCTAAGTGGTTTGGTTAAAGTTCTTCAGCCCAAAAAATGCACAAGGTTTTAGGTTGGAAAACACTGTGCACGAATCTTACCATATCCTATCGTCTACCTCCTTTGATCCTCTTGATTGTTTGTTTGAAACTAAAGCCCTCCTTTAATGCTTTCCTCTTTTCTTTGTGAACCTTCAACTTCCTAGTCTTATAGATCCCACGAGCCTACTGCTCTTTGATTTCCCATAATTAGTCATCTCCCTTCCCTCGAAACCATACCCAGTTCTTCACACTGACCATCATCAAGGTCTATGGCCGAATCTCCACTGTCGACCGCTATTGCTACTTTGCTCCTTTGTTGGATTCGATGTTGAATCGGGTCTGAAAGTAATGTGGGCGAATATCTCAATCTCAAAGTTAGTAGAGCATTTCTCGTTAGCCTTATCCGTTCCTCTTTGTTTCTTTTTTGAAACTCAAGAATACCCTCACTGCTTTTCTCTTCTCGATCCCAACCTTCAACTTTCCAGTTCTCTATGCCCTCGAGCCCACTTTTCCTTGATTTTCCATAATTGATATTCTTCATTCTCTTAAAACCCCACCCACTTAATTACACCGACAGTCATTGATGTTTATGGTTAAATCTCCACTGTCGACTACCATTGTTCTTTTGCTCCTTTATTGCATTGTTTGTTAAATCCGGTTCAAAAGTGATGTGGACAAATCTCAAGCCCGGTCTTACGTCTGCATCCCTTAACTACCTCCTATGTACTTCAGAGATTTCTTCAGGGGATCAACACCTCTTACATTTGGGATTCTGCATTTTCCTCATTGTTGGTGAATATTTAAGCCCAGAGTAAAAAAAAAAAACCCAAAATCTGATTTTCTGAAATCTCTCACCCAACAGCTAATTTCACATTATTTCAAAATTCGAAAATCAATCCTCTGAAGTAGCAACTCCTACATTGATCCTTAACCAACCATTGTGTATTCATATTCTAAATCGAATCAATAACTTAAAGAATATTGGTTTATTTTTTAATCTGATTTTGTTGAGTTGTTGAAGTTGTTTTTTGATTTAGTTCATGAAATTTTTGTGGAAAAATTGAGTTCCACTTTTTGGGTAACCCTTTGGATTTAGCAAAAAAAATTTTTTATTGATTATGACTCTGGTTTTGTTGTGTTGTTAAATTAGTTATTCAGTTGATTTTATGAAATTTGTGTGCCTCTTTTTAACAATACAAATTAGGTAACTGAATGGATTTGGTAGAAAATAATTTTATGATTATGAATCTGGTTTTGTTGTGTTGTTGAATTTGTTGTGCGGTTGAGTTCAAGAAATTTGTTTGCCATTTTTTACCAATACAAATCTGTTAATTGAATCTAGATTTGGTAGAAAATAATTTTGTCGATTATGAATATGCTTTTATTGTTTGGTTGAATTCAAGAAATTTGCATGCCATTTTTCACCAATACAAATCTAGCAATTGAATCTGGATTTGGAGAAAATAATTTTGTTGATTATGGATATGTTTTTGTTGTGTTGTTGAACTTGTTGTTCGTTTAGCACTGTTTGCATCAGTAAACTGTTTTCACTTACACTTATATTTGAGTTTTTTTTTTTTCACCGGCCTCAACTATATATACAGCTAAATGCTTGGTTTGCACTTTTCCTGTTTTGTTGGCTATAATGTATAAATCCCATGGTTTAATTATTTGACAATATATCTCGCTGGTATGGTACAGGCTTCATCTGTGAACAAAATTACTGGTTTATTGCCCTGGTAGCATTGTTTGCATTGAATCTTGTCACGATTCCCTCTAATTTTGTTGTGTCAAGCCTTATTCATTTAATCTTTACATTTCCTTCTGCTATCTCAAACATACTTCATTTTTGTTTAGTTTTATTTTTTCTCAACTTTTAGTAAATCTAATGTGTTTGTTATTCTGCATTTTTCCTATTTCATTGGTTATAATATATAAAGCTCATACTTGATATGTTTGATAATAGATTTGACTGGTGTGGTATAAACTCGAACTGTAAACCTAGTTGTTGCTTTGTTGCCCTAATAGCAGTGTTTATATCGAGTCGTGTCATATTTCAGATTGTTAATGACTATTAAAAAAATACTAAGCCAAACATTTTTTAATATCATGTTCAATTTTGTATATTTGTGTGAGTAATTTGCATTTGTTAAGGATATGAGCGGGTGAGAAGATAATGACACTTATTTATGGAACGACAAGAAAGAGTTGTGTCTCTTAATTACATTGGCTGACTATTTGTCTTATAGTGGTAGTAAGATGCCACTAAATCATATGTATGACCATTGGATAGTTGAGTTCAATGCTAAATTTGTGGGGGTTGTTTGTTACGCATCAACTTTAACTCAAAAAATTTTAAGGATGAAGAAAACTTATAGATGATGGAAGGCTTTACAAGTACACACTAGACTTAGATATAACCCTACTACTGACATAGGTGTTGGTTGATATATGGATTCTTTATAACAATTTATTCTTTATTGGTTACTAGGTGTTGGTTGATGTATGGATTCTTCTGATCTGATGACTCTTCCTGCTCGGATGAAACACAAATTAGCTCAAACAATTCAAACATAGATCTTGATAGTATAATAGTGTTGGCTGTCTATGCAGACAACTAATATATGACAGCCAATTAACTGGTTCGATAAGGATTGTATTTTTTGTTCTTTTTAGAACTACTAATTTTCTTTTTGTTCTTTTTAGAACCAATGCATGATGACGAAAGCATGACAGTTGTATTTTTTATTGTTATTTTTTACTTGTAAACGCATTTAACTTTCAAAATGCAAACAAAATGCAAGCATACGAACAACAACAAATACAACCTAAATTAAATTTACAAATCATAATATGCATAATATTTGATTCATACTTACATTCATTAAAAAAAAAATTCCATAGTCCTAAATAAAAAAATTGATTAATTTTATTATCAAATAATTAAGCACAATAAAAGTTCAAACCCAACTTTTTTACCCTAACAGGTTTAACTTAAGTTAAAAATCTCCAGCTCAAACTTGTACATTAAACACAAGATTTATTCCAAAGTTTAATTTATTTCAAACTTAATTCAAATTTTCTAAGTCGAACTCGTAGTCTAAACGAGTTCTTTGTCTTCTAAATTGGAGGAAACGTTCCACGCTCTCGCTGTTCGTCCCACTTATCAATCTGCACCAAAACACAATTAAATTAAGCTTCCAAATAATAGCCTTGTAAATATTTGTATTAATCATTAAACTTTCCCTTATCCACATTTTTGTAGAATGTTCCTCAAAATAAGTCTTAGCTTACAAAACGATTACATGGTCACATATAAATTGTTCACAAAATTCTTTCTCATTCTTGAGGACAACATTAAGTAAGTATATATTAAATGAAATGAAATGTTGAACTTGAAAATATGTGTATATAAAGGTTTGTAGATACCCATTCAATAGGACACAATGCCCTGTAATGCCGTTCAAGTCTGTGGCACATGGGAGCCTCTTTACCTTTATCCCTCGCGCACCTGGATCAACAAGCATAATTATACACCGCCTAGAGAACATTATTAAAGCTAAAATAATTTACAAAAAAATTATTAACTTATTAACAAGGGAGGATAATTGTATTACTAATGGTTGACATAAAACTAGTTTAAACCTTTTTTTTAAAATTCATATCAGTTTGTTTCTTTTTTTTTTTTTTTTCCTTGCACTACTCTAAAAATTTTCCATTTCAAACTTTATGAACAATGTTTCAGAGATTTTCATTCACACCCTTATTTTCTACTTTGAATTGTACCTTATTATTTCAAAATTTTTACTTGTATGCGTTTTCTCAGATTTAAAAACTAAACATAAATTAGAATACAATACCACTTTAGTTTATACTTAAAAGAAGAATAAAATATGCATATATACATGTATATATTAATAGTATAACAACACCCCTTTTAGTTTATATTTAAAAGAAGAATAAATTATGCGTAAATATATATTATATTATATTATATTTATAAGTAGTAAAGCAAAATAAAAAATAGTAGTTATTAAAGTATAAAATTCTGAATTACTTAAAAGCCCCTCTTGGAAAACACCATACTATGGTTTCGATAACTTCAAACAAACATGCTTGCTAATTGATTAAGAATTCTGCGCTGTAGGAATTATGTGCGCTTAATTTCAAAAATCAAGTTGACAAGATGATCATGCTCAAAATGAAACTTATAATGTATATAGAGATTATTTTAGAGCTAAAATCAAGTTGACAAGATGATTAGGCTCAACATAAAACTTACATGTACATAGAGATTACTTTAGAGCTTGTTTGGTGGTAGGAGAGAGATGGGAGGGAGGGACGAGAAGGATGAGGAAAAATTAAAAGGATTTTAGAGGGATTTCAAATCCTTTAAACAACCTTAATTTTATTTACTATCTCCCATTACATAAGGATCAAGAAGGGAATCCATACAAAAACAATTAAAAAATGCCCTCCTTTATTTTCTTAAACATTTTCTTTCCCTCCTCTTAAACATAATTAGATGCTTAGAACAAAATCACGGAATTTCGGGCGTTTTGTGCATAATTAGGTTTCAATCAACTGGTGGTTAAAAAAAGCACGAAAACATAGGAGCATGTATGTATACACACACTTACAAGTATATATATATATATTTTTTGCTGAAGAATATATACACATATATACACATCTCATATGCATACACGTACCGAAGGTACTCTACGTAACTCGCGTAGCAGTGGCGAGGTTGGTCGGCTGGCTTTTCATCCGTCTCCTCAGCCTGCATCTTACCACCGTTAGTTGTCGTTTTATAAATTACACAGAAGCCTGGTGATTTTGAACATATCTCATGCTGAGGTAGGTTAGAAAATAAAAAATCCAATAGCAAATTGTAAAAGTGTTCAAGAGAATTAGTGATTTTTTGGACTAGCAGCTATCTATTTGCACATCATCTTTACATTTGTTAAAAGTTTTCTACAAGTGATTTAATGAATCATGTACCTGGTAACTAAGTAATTATGCATTCACTTAAAACAGTTTCATAAATATACTATTTATATTTTTCTTGCTTGCTCAAACTTCTTTTCTTTCATAAATATATTATTTAGTCCCCATTTCATTTTTACGACTCACATACGCAATGTACAAAGGCCAAAGAGAATGTAGATAAAGGAGATATATTTATACATCATATGTATCGTGCTATTCATTTTCTCTGTCACAACTACAGCACGAAACTACCACATGCAAAAGAAATTTAATAAGAAAAAGCTAGAAAAAATAAATTAATCTATTTTCAAAAAAATACTAGAAATATCAATTCTAATCCTAATTTTTAAATTAGGAACTATTTTTTTTAATAAAAGATACAATTAATTGATATAATAATATTTTAAATATTTATTAATAAAAAAACTCACATTATAAATAAGTTAGTATTCAAAAATTAAGATTAAAGATGATGTGTGTAACATTAAAAAAAAATAGAGCTAGAAAAAATATAATATGAAAAAGAAAAAACCCCATGAGAGTGAAAGAGAGGAGTGAGAGACCCTGGTCGTGTTGTTCCGACTGATGTTAGAAGGAAGGTGGACTGAGGCGGGAGGAGGGGCACGCGAAACGGTGCCGTATTCATGGGCAGGGCGAGGAGCCTGCTCGCCCCGGGCCACCTTGTTCACGTCTCTGGATCGCATCTTGTCGTGTGGATCCATTTGCGCCGCCGACATTTTATGATATCGTTTCTTTCCCTTCTTTTTTTCTTCCAAACGATGATTATTTTGCAATCACTTCTCTTGTTTCTCCTTTTATTCAGTGCCTGGTTCGTTTTGGGTGGATTTTGTTTCGGAAAATATGTGGCACCGTTAGATGTAGATGGTACTCCTTTTTTTTTTTTTAGCCCAAAATAAATTGCCTAAATGTCGCAGTTTTTACACCCTAGTTCAAAGCCACGTTGCATATAGAGAGACACTTGTTCATTGTTTGGGCAATGGCGAGTTCGTCCCCCACTGTACATGCACGATGCATCTATCATATGTTGAATTAGTCAGGTTATTTTACGTGGTCATTTAGTTGATGTTGTGTCATCCTAATTTTTAGGCACTATTTCTTAAGTTTGTTTTATTTGTTCAAAAGTGGCAGATTGATTATAGGAATTAGTGGTCAAGCTAGGTGTTAGTGGAGTTAATGGTCTAGTTTGTTACTTTTTTCTTATGTGACGTTTGGTAAACATATTGTGTTTTAATGGCGTTTGAATGTAATTCGTTTTTTGAGTGTTGTATTTGGTTGAAAAGTATTTGTTTTATATATGATTGAAATGTGTGTTTGGATGAAAAATATTTTAAAGTTGAAAAGTTGATATGATTAGTAAAAGTAGAGATAAATAGTAGAGTTGAAAAGTTGATGTGATTGTTTTAAAAAACTTTTGAATAATAATTATTTTCGTAATACTGTTGAAAATGATTGTATTTGAATACAAAACTTTACATTTAGTGTAAAATTACATTGCTTTTGAATATGATTAAAATGTAAAACTTTGACCAAATGCCCCCATAGATTTTACCGTTTGTTTAATTGCTTATTTAAAAGCATTTGGTTATTAGAATAATACACAACATTCAGAGCATTTTATCTCCACTTTTTACTTTATCTTGTCAGTTTTATACTCTTATTTTCATCCAAGTCATTTATTTTGTAACATTATGTTATTATATTATGAGTAGTATTTTATTACAAGTAAAATACTAAATCATATGAGTAGTATTTTATGAGTTCTATCAACATATCAACTTCAATCACAATAAGTTGTCATCTTCTTGTAGTTAGATAAATTATTTAGTTTCAAAGATTTGTCAATAAGAAAAAATGACGACTTATTAAGACCGGTGCAATTATTCCTAAGTTTAAGCATACTCTTACATCTACATTATTCTCCATTTTTAGAAAAATGTCCCCTCCATGGTGCAATTGTGAAGACTCGAACCCGACACCTAAGATAACAATTAATGTAAGGATGTTGTAGTAGTTTCCGTTAAAAATTATAATTAAAAGAGTCACAATCAAATTCTTTAAGCATTATCCGAAATCAATAAACTCGTGAATTCACTCCAAATATTATTCGTTTGAGCCTTTATTTTAACCAGTCCCTCCTGAATCCATGGTCACAGATGCGTTCAAGCACTTCTTTAAGATTTAAGCTACACAAAAAAACTCGAAATCGGAGTTGATATCAAAGGAATCCGACCTCTTTGCGTCGAACCCAGATAAATTTCGTTAACATGCTCTCAGGGGCCATATAAGAAACGGACTCTTGAAAAAAAAAAAAAAAGCAAAATACAACAACCAAGTCTGTCTTAACAAAAACGACAAAACAGTTTATATCCTCTAAGAGACTAAAACGACAATAAAAGGGCACTAAACGGCAAGTTAATATCAAAACGAAATCAATAAAAGCAGGATACACCAGCTTTTCTACATTATTTATGCGTACATGAAATTGTGGAAAGTAAATACCACTTTTTCATACATGTCCACGAGTGAGAGAACTTACCAAGATTTCTAATACTATTGGCATATTTGTCATGATCAGTTGCGTGCCTTAACAGGCGCTTCAGCATTTGCAAAGGACAAGACGCAATAAACCAAATAAGACTTGCATGTAATGTCGTGACACATCACATGCCAAAATTTATAAATTAATGAACCTTTAACCTTTACAAATGTAATAGAACTAATCTTGGAAAATTCGAAGATATGTATTTGAATTTTTGACCCAATATATAAAAGTGCATGTAGACACATCACAAGCTATTGCCAGAAGAAAAGTCGCTATCTTAGTTACTGTCTAAGTATAAATGGGACTGAATTTATTAGCACATGGGAGGTTTATTTTTTGTGCTTAAAAAGTCAGGCAATGCTAGATTTTTATTTTTTCACCTCATGGAAATTACGAAAGTTCAAGATAATATTGCCTCCCATTAATTTGTTTCAAGCAAAAAATAAAAAATAAAGAAATCAATTTTAATCTTAATTTCTAAATAACAATATATTATGTAAGTTTTCGTTCTTTAATTAACAGAAGATCTCTCTAAAAATTTTACTTCAATTAAAATTAAAATATTATATCTATTTTTTAATAAAAAGATGACAATTTACTATTTTGATACTTAAAAACTGAAATTAAAATATGATTTACTTAACTCTAGTGTTGAAAAATATTTCGTACATTGGAGCTGAAAAAGTAACCTATCTAGTGCCAAAGGTCACTCTTGCTCAAAAACGACTTAATTATAAATTTGCACCTCATAAGAAAGTCACTTATGAGAACTTAATTAGACTCACATTTTTCAAACGGTTGCGTGACAACATATCCAACGTATAGAAAAATGTTAACCAACTAATAGTACATTTAGATAACGCATTATATTTATATTGTGTTTGAGTGTAGTGCATTGAATATAATATGTATTTAGATAAAAAAATATTTATATTGCATTCAAATATAATGTTTGTTTAGATAAAAATTATTTGAATTATATTGTATGTGATGTGGTTGATAAAAAAAAAGGAGAGAGAAAGAGAACATGTGATATGATTGATAAAAGTAGTAGAAAAAATAAAATGGTGAATAATGATTGTATTAAATTTAAAATATAATATAATTTTCATACAAACGCAATATAATAAATAAACTAAGCATAAACCATAAATATAAAACACACAAAAAATAAAATTGAATGAAAAATCAACACGTTATTAATGCCAAAAAATTTCCTAATAAGCCCACGTTTGATACACACTTTGCAATGCAATTTTCCCCTAAGTACAAAAGCATTTCATTTAAATACCAATCATATCACATTTTAAATCAAATATAATTACTATTCATTATTTCATTTTTTCTTTTACTTTTATTAATTATATCATATATTCTCTTTCTCTCTCTTTTTTCTCTATGCTTTTATCCATCACATCACATATTTATTATTAAAATACAATTCAAATACTTTTCACCCAAAAATAAATTGTATTCAAATGCAATGTTAATACTTTTCCTCCAAACACAAATTGCATTCAATACATTGCATTCAAACGTAATGAAAATGTAATGCGTTCACCAAACGGGGCATAAAAGTGCATCTTAAAAACCCCATCAGCTCTTAAAAAACTTCATAAATCCAGCATTCTTCCTTCAACTTGCTTTCAAATCATAAGATCTCCGTTCTCTTCATTTCACATTTTCATCTTTCCTTTCTCTTTTCTTCAATACAGTTCTTCGTTCCGACCTCGTCCAACAATCGTGCAAGCGGGCTGCAAAATCCGATCCAAATTTGAGCTATACGTTTTGTGTCACAAGCCTAGAGACAAATCTCAAGAACAAAAATTATGTGACAAACCTTGGAGAGCTAGCTCTTACCTCTCTTGAGCTAGCCATGTCCAATGCAACAAAAACTGCTTCCAAAACCTCGAGGTTTCTAAGGCAAACAAAAGTTATTGATCCGTATGCGAAGAACTGCCTAAAAGATTGCTTGCAACTCTCTACTCCGATGCCGTTTCTTCTTTGTGCAACGCAGAACGCGACCTCAAATCGAAGGATTTCGATAAAGCTAATTTGGAGATCAGCTCTGCCATGGACACATCTTCCACTTGTGAAGACGGGTTTAGTGAGAAGAAAGGTGAAATTTCTCCTTTAACTCAGGAGAATAACGCCTTCTTTCAGTGGACAGTGATTTCCCTCGTTTTTACTAATATGTTTGCTCATCAATAAGCTGTTTTAAGTGCATATTGCTCAAACGAATATCTATGTTTTTTTTTTTTAAGTTATATTATATGGAAAAATTATGATGCGAACCTACAAATATAACTATAACTATTCATGCAATTAGCAGGATCCTCATGCATATTAGGATAAATACAATAACCGTCCTTATATTTATATATTATTTAAAAGTTAGCTACATCCATGTACTTCAGTTTTTCATTTTGATTTTCAACGTTTTGGTGCATAAGTTCATTTTGAACTTAACCGGATTTTACGGCTAGTGTTTTGTGTTTTTTTTTTCCCTAAAAAGTCAATAAAAAGTTATAAATAGTTTTTAAAAAATCAATTAATTTTAACCTAAAAATTTAATTATATTTCAAACTCAATCGCGCCTAAACACAATTTCACCCCTCTAGCAGAGATCTATTGGGCGTTTGGGACACAAATTTTTTTAGCATTGCATTTAAATGCAATGTAATTTTCTCCCAAATACAAAAACATTTCATTCAAATACCAATCACATCACATTTTAAATCTAACACAATCACTATTTATTATTTCACTTTTTCTATTACTTTTATTAATTACATCACATATTCTCTCTCCCTCTTTTTTTTTTCTCTCTACTTTTACCCATCACATCACATATTTATTATTAAAATACAATTCAAATATTTTTCCCCCAAATACACATTGCATTCAAATGCAATGCTAATGCTTTTCCTCCAAATACAAATTACATTCAATACATTACATTCAAATGCAATGCAAATGCAATGCGTTCACCAAACGAACCCTAGACTCAAATAAAATACTGAAAAGACTATTTTGCCCAAGGGAGAAGAAGAACTTGTATGGATAAGTTTGTTCAAGAGAGTCTTAACATAAGGAGAAAGGATTGTCAAAATTCGAAGCATTATTTACCCAAAATTAATTAGAAAACTTGTGAATTTTCCATATCCAAGCACCCTTCGAGGGATGATAGAGAGTTCGTGTGAAATTGTCCTTTCCTGCGCCGTCCGGGTTATGGACATTTGCATATCTTTGTACTCAATTACCAATATTCCCCCCTTATGCGTCATTCCAACTTGTGAATCAGACTCGGATATTGATGTTTTATTTGGAATAACCACTTAGTTACTTTAGCTTAAAAAAATTGATGAATTTTTTAAAAATTAGTTATAATTTTTATTAATTTTTCAAAAAAATACAAAAAGTACAATTTAATTTAAATTGAACTTGTGCGTTAAACAAAAGATGAGAGTTTGTCATCATTTTATTTATAGATACGAATTAATAGTTTAAGTGTTGGTAACACAAACTCTAATATCAATATTTAAATATCAACCTACGTAAAATGTAAATTATATCAATTTTTTTATTGCTAGATGTTCAAATAATTATCACGTCAATTGGTTATATCTATTAATAAAAAGAAATGATAACTTACTATCATGAGACTTAGTACTCAATAGTTGAAATTAACATTAGTATTCCTTGCACTGCTCATCTTCTACGTATATCAGTAAAATAATTATTAACGTACCACATACGTTCGTGTTTAAAACTTGGAATTATGGTTGATGCTCGAATTTCTAAATTAAATGGTATGCGGCTAGCCAGGAAGCTTCCTAATTTGCGTGGCCAAATTGTACTCACTATTCTCTTCATCTTCATCTATTGTTGTAGTTTAGAACTCAACGTCCATGGCCGATCAGTCTTCTAAAAAGTAACCGATATTATTTTATAGACCTAAAACTGACATAAAAGTACAATATTATTCTGGGCGCAGAGCTTTTGCTTCTCCTTAAGCTAAGTAAAAGAAACTTTTTAATATAAGAATTTAAGAATTATATTTTTAAAAGTCTGTGAAATAAATTTTTTTAATAAATATTAAAAATATTAAAATAGAATTTGTAATGTTTAATTTAAATTCTAACATAAGTTTTAAAATTTACTTAAATTTTTTTAAAAAAATCATTTTTTTTGTTTTATCAAGAATGTATTTTGAAAATTAGAATTTTTTTTGATAGATTATTAAAATACTTTTAAAAATAACCTTTGGATTTAAGAAACTAAAAACAACCTCTAAAAAACTCACTCAAACAGACCTTTTTATTTACTACTAATCTAGCAACATCCATCGTGTGTCACAATTTGTATATATGGCTTAGTACACGCCATATATAACCGCCCATTTTAGTACATTTTTTCGTTTTCTCTTCCTTACTATACACACCGTATACTATGAGCAATCTCTCTCTCTTATACACACATATATAAAGTGTGTGTTTATATATATATACATATATATTCACACACGCACCTATGTAACTATCTCGAAACTTACCAAAGTTAATTAAAAAAAAAAAAAACCAGAAATATGCAGCACATTTCCTTCTCTTTTTTCTTCTTCTTATTCTTCATCCCAATTTCTCTCCAAACTGCAGATTCCACTTTGATCAAGCCAACATCATCGTCAGATATAATTAACCAAACATGCAAGAAATGCGCGGACCAATCCCCAGACATCAGCTACACCTTCTGCGCAGCCTCTCTCCAAACCGTTCCGGTGAGTCACGTCACCAACCTCCAGGGCCTGGCTCTGGTGGCCATGGAGCTCGCCCTCGAGAGCGCGATGACCACCATTCTCGGCATCGAACAGCTCCTCGGCAACGAGACCTCGGCCACGGCTTTGGATCCCTTCTCCCTGCGCTGCTTGGAGGATTGCCTGGAGTTGTACTCGGACGGCGTCGTCACGCTCGCGGACGCCATCATGGCCTTCCTCGGGGAGCGCTACGACACGGCCGGCGTGTGGCTCAGCGCCGTCATGGAGGCGCCGACGACTTGCGAGGAAGGGTTTAAAGAGATGGGAAGGGAAGTGGTGTATCCGTTGGCGAGTGAGAACTATGACTTGTTTCAATTGTGTGATGTTGCGCTTTGTATTGGACATTTTCTTACGTCTCACGAAAGGTTTTAAGTTTTCATATATTACATATATACATATATTATATATAAATTCCAATTCTATCTTATAATGCAATGCAGTCAGTGTGAAATCATCACATGATTATATTTTAGTCTTGTATAATTTATGGAGTGTTTTTAAGCTAAACTAGTTTTTTGTTTTATTAATTATATGTGAGGATTATTCCTGTTAAGTGGAGTCCCATTATAATTTCTTTTACAAAATGGACACAAAGGCGTGACTGAAAAATTTGCACAAAAATTAGGGGTAAAAAAGAAAAAATTTTAAATGAAATATACTTTGGTTTACTGCACAAAATCCATGCATGGTAATAAATCATCTTTCATCTCTGGGAAGTCAATGTAATTTGTCCTGATTGGAAGGTTGGCGTAAAAAACAAAAGCCCAATCTACTTATTTGCCATGCATTGAAAATTTTAGGTTATTATTATTGAGACAGAAGACGTAAGCAATCCACTTCTCCCACGAAAAAAATAATGATGATAAAGGGCCCATTCATGCATACATACGAACACATATTCTTATTTATACATTTTTTTATTTGAATTTTGGAAGGGATATTTAAATTTTATATCTCACGAGATCAATCAAATCATGCAAAACTATATTTAATAACTATTTGATTTATATGTTATATATATTGTTGGAAAAATGGTTTTTAAACTATTTTAAGTAGTTATCTTGAGACTCAAATTTGAATAAGACCTACTTTGTAAAAATGATGGATTTTTATATATTTGCTTTTTTTTTTTCATTATAAGGAGATCAAAATTATATATTATATGTTCAAAATAATAATTGGGTGAATAAAAAATTAATAGTCAAGATGTGCCCATTAGAAATAGGATTTTGTTGGAGAGCTACTAAGAATGCGGAGTCATATATTGTTTAGACATTATGATAATATGGAGTTTATAAGTAATTATACTTTTGAACTTAGGTAATTAAAATAGTGTATTTAAGATGCTCTCTCATACGTATGGGTGCAAATTAAGGACCTGGTGAGTTAGGAGCCTAATGTGTGTGCCCGCACAATGTGAACATGAATGTCAATATGGTGAGCTATGTTTTGCAATTTTTTTATTTGCATTCTAATAATAAATCTGAATTTTATTATTATTATTATTATTTAGAATATTAACAGTTTCATCTATTGATATTCTTGTGCTTAGTGTATGTTTAATGGACGTTGATATACATGGGACTTTAGTACTTGAATATGAATAGCTAAGGTCTTTAAGTTCATGTTTAATGGACAACTATGGACATGATATTGAACATTGTGAATTCAAGAAATGAGTAGTTGTAATCATTGGAACAATTCTCATCAATCTTATGTTAATCCTCATTATTTTGCTATATAACACCCCCGACTAGCAGTCTATATAAAGTGGCCTTCACCTCATGATTACACACACCAAATCTCATATTCACTTCGCGGTTTTCAATTTTAGACAAAAGTTCTCTTTAGAGTTTTAGTCATTTGTTATGATAGAGGGAAGACATAGATTAAGTTTGCAAGAAGTGGTATTCGATCGTACTTAGACTATCATTGTTGTCATTATATGTTGTCATTAGATATCCATTAGATCCTCAAAAACTTATTAGAGGGAAGAATCTGTTTTAAGAAAAGCATGAGTTTCATATGCCTGGATATCCATCAAATTTTCAATTTGGGTTAATATTAAATTCTAGTTATTATAATAATTTTTATCTTTTTGTAATATTTTATTTGATTATATTGAGCTTATTTATTTTTAACGTATACATATAGTAGGACGATGAAATAATAACAAGAATAGCCTTGGACGAGCTAAGGGGGCGTTTGGTAAACGCATTGCATTTTGATTGTATTTGAATGACATTTGTTTTTTGAATGTTGTATTTGGTTGAAAAGTATTTGTTTTGTATTTAAATGAAATGTGTGTTTGGATGAAAAGTATTTTAGAATTGAAAAGTTGATGTGATTGGTAAAAGTAGAGATAAATAGTGGAATTGAAAAGTTGATGTGATTGTTTTAAAAATGTTTTGAATAGTAATTGTTTTCGTAGTACTGTTGCAAAATTTATGTTTGGTGTAAAATTGTATTGTATTTGAGTAAAATTAAAATTGAATATTTCTCCAAATGCCCCTAAGAATGTGTGCGCAAGAAGGAAAAAGAGTTGTGTAAGTGAACACTACCAAGATATATGATTTGGTCACCTATATATGGCAGTATATGTAGAGAACAGATGTAGGCACTTTTACCTTAGCGGTAAAGGAATACTCCATACATGTAGTAATGTACCAAGCTACGAAGCTTCATTGCACTTTCCTCTGTTTTTAATCTAAATTTCCTTCTATGATCAAACACATATGAAAAAAGAATAGACTGAAGGACGCTAACTGTGCTAAACTCTAACATGTTAATGCATGTTAGTAGATGTGAATTACCGGTGAAAGTAGAATGCTCTAAATTTAGTTTTCGTTTAAATGAGGTGTCTATTTTCAGAAATTAAAAAAATAAAAGTGTAGTTTGAGACTAGAAAATTTTTTATGTCTAAAAATAAAAAGGTATTTAGATTAGTAAAAAAATTTATTTTTAAAAAGAAATTTTTTTTAATGTTTAAAAATGAAAATTTTTTGACTCTTATTAATAGTAATTAGAATGCTCTTTTTTTTTTTTTTCAAAAATAAATATTTTGATCTAAGAGTGGAAAATTTCCACATGTGAAACAGACAAAACTTAGGAGTTGAAGAGTTTTATAAAACATTCTTGATTGAAAAAAAAAAAGTGAATAAAAGATACCATTGAATGTAATTGAGTCCATAAATAGAAATCATGAGAATACTTAATCTATCTCAATATCTTTCTCAAATCGCATAATTTCCTTTGATGTCAATTAAACTTATTATAATGACAAAAAAGTTTAAGTTGTGAAGAGGTAAGTTGTGAACTTAATTTATAGACCCTTTATCTCGTAGCATACAATGAAAACATAAGTTGACATGTGAGGGGTACAGGTGTAATTTTTAAGAATATAGGTAAATTTTACAAAGCGTACAAGTGTAAATTATATTTTTAGACGTAGTATTTCCTTTGTGTTTAATTTTTAGTGTAGTGGGACTGAAAGCCAAAGTAAAACAAAAAACAAAAAACAAAAACAAAAACAAACAAACAAGCTTCGTTTGATGCGAGTTACTATAACCAAGCACTGCCTGCCATGCAAAGCTGGAGAATAATTCAGAATCTAGATGCCCTGGCATTATCAAAGTGAAGTTTTAGCTTGTTTTTAAGTGTGAAAGTGAAGAGTAAATCTTCCTACACTTAGAGAAGTATGAGGCAAGAAAATTTATATGTTTCATGACTCGTGGATTTCTCGAACCGTCATTGATTATACTACTATCGAAGAATTCATGACATATGGATTCCTTGCATTCTTACTATTCGTCCAATTATACTACCACAGCATGCTATCATTGAATAATTCGGTATTCTAAATGGTAGAGGGCCCGATTCGGACATCATCTGTGGAATATTGAGTGCTCAAGTTGAGTAACATGGATATAGAGCATGCTGGGTACCATCATATGGAAAATAAATATGTTTTGGACATGAAAATAGAAATGATTATTTTTATAAATATGATGTTGAGATTATTTTTGTATATGTGTTTCCTTTAATTTTTATAGAGAATGGTTTGGGTATAAGAAAATTTTGTGGCATGCTCTTTGGGATGTAAGGATGTGTAGAGGAAGAAGCTAGTTCATGATCAGATTTGTAAGGGACTCGTGTAAATTTGGAGCTCGCTGGTTGTAATGAGTGCATAGAGTCAAATTAACATCCTACGACACACTCTATAGTGGTTAAAAGTTTGTATAGCTCACATTACAAAATGAGTCACTAAATCGTGTGTGATTATTTACATTTACGTTATTGCTCTCGCTAGGAAAGGATTGAGACGCTTTTTCTGTAATAGATTGTGTTTTGGGTTATTTTTCAACACGTTTCAGCTAGCAGAAAGTGATAATCATGGTATCTTATATAATTAGGGATGAATAAAAATCCTGACAACCCGATAAACTCAATGAACCTATCTAACACAATTCATTATAATCCAAACTCGATCAATCCGATCAAAAGACCAATCTAACCCATGCAACTCGATTATTAATTGGGTAAGTTTGATTTGAGTTTTTTCTAAACTCAATTCAACCTGAATTTCCCAATATACATATGTGTATAAATATTTTCATACCTCATAATATGTAATACTTGTTTCATAATTTATAATAATTACTTGATAATCTATTATGTTTTATGTTATATAAGTTTTTATTATTATTTGGTTGATGATTTACAATTTTCACATTTGAACTAGCATATATTTCATTTTTATATTAGTTTATAACTTATGGGACAATTTTAAAATTTTATAACACTAATATTATAATAAAAGTTAGTTATCTTTTCTTATATTTTTTATTTTAGATTGAATAATTATATATTTTATTTTTTATTTATTTTTCATATTTAACTCAATTAATCTACCAAAACTATCAAAATTTTAATTAAATGGATTAATTTTAAATTTTAAATTAATTAAATGAATTAAAAATTCTAAAAACCCACTTAATCTAACCCGACGTTCACCTCGATGAGTCATTTTTCTCCTCACCCTACGCCTTTCCACTAGTGGCTAGTTTAGCCCCTTAAGAAATTCAACGTCTTCCCTGTTTATGATTTAGTTGCTCCTTAAGCTAATAACTAGGTAGATGACTTGACACAACGGACGTATTTGTACAACTATTTGTCAAATAAATATAAGAAAATAACTTCAGCCAAAATTTGAGACAACAAAAAGTTGGATTCAAAATCTTTTAATTCCGAGATTAAGTGGACTTGCCCACGGAGCAAAAAGGAGGGAAGAGAAGCTCCTCGTCGTTCACAAGACACCATGGCTGATGCGAGAGAAGAAATCAAGAACAACTGGGCACTACATTGCTATGCCATGCTTGTTGTCACTAACACGTTTTTCAGATTAAGACGCTGGCTGTCCCAGCAAACAACTTTGAGATTAAGCGATCGTTTGGTAAACGTATTGCGTTTAAATATATATATATTTTTTAAATTATATTTGATTGAAAAGTATTTGTTTTGTATTTAAATAAAATATGTGTTTGGATGAAAAGTATTTTAGAGTTGAAAAGTTGATGTAATTAGTAAAAGTAGAGATACATAATTAGGGTTAAAAAGTTGATAGGATTGTTTTAAAAAACTTTTAAATAGTAATTGTTTTCATAGCACTATTAAAAATGATTATATTTAAATATAAAATTTTACGTTTGATGTAAAATTAATATTCGTAATACCAAAAAACGTTTTCTAAATGACCTCTAAGCGGACTATCATTTAAATGATCAAAATCTTGGTGAAATTTAATGGCATGCCTAATGATGACTTTAACACGCATTATGACCAACGTCTTGGAGATATATGCATACATGCAAGCGTAACGGTGTTACCGATTATGCCTTAAGATTTGAGGCTAATCTCATCCTCACCATGGGATAGGATTAAATAATGGCTTTAATTCACTTTCTCCCGATTATCACATCATGAAATGAATTGACTCAAAAGGTTCTAGCCAGATTCTTCCCAGCTACAATTATGACGAATAACCCAATTTTTCGAATATGTTTTGAAATATCTTTATGAAGTTTGGGAGTGATATAAGTATATAATTAGTAGGTGTCTTCCTTGTGAATTACCAAATTGGTTGCAACTTCTTCTTCTTCTTCTTCTTCTTCTTTTTAAATAAAAAATAAAAAATAAAAAAATTATTTTAAATATTTAAAATCTATTATTTACTTTTAAATTTTTTGTGAAAAATATTATTTAGCCTTTTCTCCGTTATTTCCCTTTTGTTTAATAATTTCATTTTTTCCATGATAGCTAAGTTATTCATGGATGAAAACGGCTACAGCAGAGCACAATGCTAGGAGGGCTCTACAATATTAAGCTAAACCTAAATTAATTTATCACAATTAAAAGTTAAAATAACTTTTAGCACCTTCATTGACACATTATTTTTTTGGGCGCATAGACATATTGTATTTTATTTTGAGAGAAGGAGGGAAATAGGTCAAAATTAAAATTAAATAAAAATAAATAGTAGAAAAGTTTTAGACCTTTAATAAATAGCATATTTTTTGGTAAATAATGATTTACCATTACTAAAATTCCAAAAATATCTCTTATGTATATATCTTGTTAAATTTATTTGGAAATCATTTTTTACTTGATAAATTATTTATTTACGTGTGTAAATCATTGATTTATTAATTCTCCACCCAAAATTTTCCCAGGAAACAAGCAGATAACTTTAAAATTTTACAGGTAAATCATTTATTTACGTATGTAAATCATTGATTTACTAATTCTCCACCCAAAATTTTCTCAAAAACCAAGCAGATAATTCCTCAGAAAAATAAAAGCGAGAAGTTTAGCCCCCAACAAAAGTTCACAGAATAAAAAGAAAAATTAGCAGTGTAAAAGTAAAAACAAATCTTTGGTTTCTCTTTCTAGATAGTAGATTTCCAAGGTTTCTTTGATCTTATTATGCTCTAAGAGATGTTGTAGGAGATCTATTTATGCTTAGATCTTTAATTATGAACAATGACATAGAGAGAGAAATGGAAAGAGAAAGAAATAAAATCTAGAAAAAAAATATGGGTATAATTGTAAAATTACATGACTCTTAAATCAAAATTACTATTTATTTTCTAAATTAAGTAAATATGCTATTTACTTTTATTGGATAAAAGAATTGACCTATTTATTACAATTTTCCTTTTATTTATGTGTGCATAGACATAATGAATTACTTACAGCGTTTCATCCTACTCCTTTTTATTTTTATTTTTATTTAATTTAACAGCATTTTATTTTATTTTAGATCTAAGGTTTATTTTATAAATAACCTTGATTATATATCATGTCTTATATTAACTCTTAATTTTGATTTTTTTATTGTTACGTTCATGGTCCTAATATCAATATATTATAAAAGAAAAAATAAAAAACAAAAATTGAACACAGTATATGTTATGTGAGTTTTATCTGTAAGTAAAGTCTCTTTTAAGATAATAATTCGATTCTTCTTAACTTGACCTGATAAAAGTACCGTTTTATAACATAATAAAAGTTTTAGATAATGTTTGTTTTCTGTCAAATAATGTTTAAATATAATATAACTTTTATTTAGGTATAAAAATATTACATTTTAATATTAATTAAGTCATATTTTAAATTTAATATAATTATTATTTATTAATTTATTTATTTTATTAATTATATTATATATTCTTTTTTATTTTTATTTTTACCTATCATATTATATATTCATTATTTAAATATAATTCAAATATTTTTTATCTAAATACATATTATATTTAAATTAATATAAATATTTTTCTTCTAAATATAAATTATATTTAATATATTATATTTAAATATAATATAAATGTAATATATTTACTCAACACTGTCAAATGCAATGTTATAAGTATGAAATAAAAAATTTAATGGATCGTTTGGTAAATATATTGTGTTTTAATTGTGTTTAAATATAATTCGTTTTTTGAATATTATATTTGGTTGAAAAGTATTTGTTTTGTATTTAAATGAAATATGTGTTTAGATGAAAAGTATTAGAATTGTATTTTAAAATTGAAAAGTTGATGTGATTGATAAAAATAAAGATAAAAGGTTAGAGTTAAAAAGTTGATATAATTGTTTTAAAAAATAAATAAATAATAATTGTTTTCGTATTACTATTAAAAAGGATTATATTTGAATATAAAACTTTATATTTAGTGTAAAATTATATCATATTTTAGTATAATTAAAATTGTTTTCATACTACTATTTTAAAAAGGATTATATTTAAATATAAAACTTTATATTTGAGATAAAATTGTATCATATTTGAATATAATTAAAATAATTAAAATGTAATACTTTTATCAATATATCAATTATTAGCTGCATTTAAAAAAAATAAAATAATAGAATTTTTTATAATAATTGTTAGACTACCGATCTACCGACGTCCTAACCTGGGCTTTTCCGTCCATCTTGAACCTCGGACGCGGTGAACAGTCACAAAAACAAACCCAGCCGGAAAAAAGAGAGAGAAGAGAAAAATCACCATTTTCTCAAGAAACCGAAAGCTTCTCTGTCTCAGATCCGATCAGACCGAACCCCACCATTTAATTTTCCTCCTTTCTAATATTTTTCCCTTATCTGTTTCTCCGTTTCTCTGTCTCTGATACAACCAAAAAACAAAAAAAACAAAAAAAGAAGAAGAAAATGGCACCGGTGTCGGCTCTGGCAAAGTACAAGCTCGTCTTCTTGGGGGACCAGTCCGTTGGCAAAACCAGCATCATCACCCGCTTCATGTACGATAAATTCGACAACACTTATCAGGTATTTCTTCCTATACCCCGATCGCAATTCCTTCCGATTTCTTTATTTCATACCTTAGATCGGCACGCCACAACTCGTTTTCTTTTTTTTTTTTTTTTTGCTTTTTGGATTTTGATCTAGTTGTTTTAAGCTATGGGTGTTGTGTTTTTCTGGGTCTTTCTCGTTTTGTTTGAATTTTCGTTTCTGGGTTTTGATCTATGTTATTTTCTTTACTGTTTGGCTGGAGGGAATATTTGAAATGAAAGGTATTATGCAGTTGTTTTGTTTCTGAGTTATATGTTGGATTATTAACGAGCATTTGTCGAAAGTTGGATTGGGATGATTTTCTTTTGTTGCACTATGTAAGTACTCAAATGGATAAGACTTTTGAATCCCACCTTAAAAGCCAGTTAGTTTGTGTTGGGTTTGCAGTTTGATGTCAAACAACCAAAAGGGTTTGATAATTTAACTTAAATACTGTAGTATTTTCTAAGTGGCAATCACCTGTTTGCTCGGAAAGATTTAACAAAAACAAATGAATGAGAAATGCAAATAGTGCACATTTTAAGCCAGTCTCACCATGATTGGTGAGGTTACGTACATGGGCAAATACACTTCATAAGGGATCTATATGCCATGCAGGGATGCCCCGGTCTCCCCATGATTATTTGGGTTTGCCATCCTCTAAAAGAAGCGTCGTGCGCATAAAAGAAATGCTTGTTTTACTTTGTCAAGTTATGGCTAGGCCATGTTGTTTTATTGAATTGCAGGGTTGATATGTTCTTCAGAGTAATGTTCTAGCTTCCGAGTGATGTAGGGGGTTGAAGGAAATAAATTGTGGACAAATTAATTAAGGAAATAAATTGTGGACAAATTAATTAAATATGACATGAAAATGATTGTCTTTTATAACATTATTAATCTAAAACAAGATGAAAAATAGTGCAAGCATGTTAGTTTATCAGATCTGAAGTATTCGTCATGCATTAACTCCATATATGTTGAACTCATAGCCTTTAGCTATTTAACTAGTGAACCGACTCTTCTTTTTCACTGACCAGGCCACAATTGGAATTGATTTCCTATCAAAAACCATGTATCTTGAAGATCGAACTGTTCGGCTACAACTATGGTAAGATTGCTAAGATTCCTCACACACTCTCTCTCTCTCTTGATTGAGAAGATTCATCGCAGTTGGTCATACATAGTTGATGTTTCTAGGGATATTCCTTTGCCGGTGTCAATGTGTAAAAGGCATGAAGATAGAGTATTGTAAATATTAAGTAAATAGGCAGTTTTTAAAAATATATTTGAATAGATGGTCGTTTTTTTTTTAAATTTAGGAAAATGACCGTTAATTAGTGATTGACTATGGTCTCATGATGGTCAATCAGTGACCCTTTTAAAAAACAGCCTTTTTCCCAGTTTTACACAACTTGAGCCATTAACTAAAAAAGGCCATATACCGGCATGTTCCTAGAGTATTTGTAGAGGTGGAGTAATTACTATTACTAAATGCATTTACTCCTTCTTATGTTCCCACACCACACCACACCCCCCACCACCCCACCCCACCCCACCCCACCCCCCAACCAAAAAAAAAAAAGAAATTGTTAAATGTATATATGAAGTCCTCCAATATTTTTGTTTGCTATTTGTTTTAATCTCATTGTGGATTTAAAATAGAAGGGAAACATGTGTGCCACTACCATGAACGCGAGTTTTGATGTTATGGTTTTTCTTTTTTCCCCCCTCTCTAAATGTTTTTTCTTTGCAAGTACCAACTGTTTTTATTTGATTTCGGGGCAGGGATACAGCTGGACAGGAAAGATTTAGAAGTCTCATACCAAGCTACATTAGGGATTCATCAGTTGCAGTCATCGTTTATGATGTGGCAAGTAAGCAAGTGTTGAATTTCTTTTAATATGTATTACTATTTAGTTGCACCCATTTATTTAGTCTGGTCTAACTTTATATTTGTGGAAGTCAGTTTTCATTGTTGGTTTATGGCGCTACCATAATTGGTAGAAACTTCACGTTGCCTTGTTTTGATGGTGGTTCAAAGCTTTCCAGCATTCCTTCAGCAGGATAATAAAGAAAAAGGATAAAAGGACAGAAAAGTTCCCTCATGTTCATAGTTTGCTTAATAACATCTTCTGATTGCTTCCCTTTTCCTCTTTTTCATATTTGTTAAGACATCAACCTAAGTACCATGACGTATCTTTGCTGTTGTTCTGGTTGGTTTATTACATAGGTCGACAATCTTTTCTGAACACATCAAAGTGGATTGAAGAAGTGCGCAGCGAGAGGGGCAGTGATGTCATTATTGTACTTGTTGGAAACAAAACAGACCTTGTTGAGAAGAGGTAAAGGATGATTACCATTTAAAAATAGATGATTGATGTTCGATGTGGTTGACTGACCTGTTCATGGTACATAATTCTGTTTTATTCTAACTTGAGAACTCACTTTGATTCCATATTGATTATCGTCAATGAATATATCTGAAAACCAGTATCAACTGTTTTTATGAAAATTTAACTCCTAATTTCTGGAAAAACCCAAAAGGCGAGTTATAGGAAATTCTTGTAGGTGTGGGCCCTGCTTAAAAGGACGATCTGAATCATGCAAAATATCCATTTGGCTCTGACACTAATCGCATTATGAAATATATACTGGGGTTTCAGTTTTGTCCTTATAGTTTCTACACTAAGAAGTTTATACCAGGATTTTTAAAAATATTATGGCGTGTACACTATGAAAGAGAAACACAATCTCAAATATGATAAAGACTATTCGTTGGTTGAGGTTAAACCAAAATGAATCATTAACCTCAAAGTTTTCTTTCCAGTAGCCTTTTAAGTTGTGTGAATAGTTCCATATTAAGTAGTTCCTTGTTGTTGTGTTTATGTGAAGAAAGCTTCGTACGAACATTTTAACTATGCTTTTTGTAAGTTATATCTTGGTACTCTGGTCAGCTTCTGCCTTCTTGCCCTGCTGAACTAAACTACTCCTTGATATACCATTGGATAGCTGCATGTGCTAGAGGGCAAAAAAAAAAAAGCTTGTGTGTTATATCAAGCTAGAAGCCGGTAAAATACTAAATCAGTTCTCATAAAGCACGATATGACAAAGATATGAAAAAGATGCAGCACCTTAAGCCAGATTGATGATTCTTTATTCTGATGCTTTGTACTTGTATTTCTGCTATGTTGACCTACAGAGCACCAAATTCTTTCATTTTTCTGTTAAACATGTCTGTAATTCAATCTGAGTGGGCCATTAATTTTTCACTATTTTTATTTAACTTTGAATTTCCCTGTACATAATTTTGCAGGCAAGTGTCTATAGAGGAAGGAGAAGCCAAAGCTCGGGAACTTAATGTGATGTTCATTGAAACAAGTGCTAAAGCTGGCTTTAACATAAAGGTAGCGCTCAGTTTGTTTATATGTATCTCTCTAAACTCTTAAGTAAATGCTCTAGTTTGTTTTTCCATTGCATGTCTTCAATGAGAGATGGCAAATTGCCTACAAGCTGGATAGTAGCATAGATAACGATGATTAGCAACGGTTCTTGAGGGACAATGTGTGAGGTCGATTTAACCAATTTACGACTATGTTGCTGAAGATTTTGGCATTTCTTTTGTCTGGGTTGCTCAAATACCATGGCTTGTTTGGCAGAGCTTCCTAGAAGTTGCTTTTGGCTTCTTGAGTCCAAAAGTTGCTTTTGGAAGTGTTTAATGTGTCAGAAGAACTTTTAGTCTCTGCAAGAGCTTCCTGTCCAAAAAATATGGCTTGCTCTTTTGAATGGACTTTAAAACTTGAATCTATAAGTTAGACATGGTAAATTTGACTTAAAACATTTTTATTACTTATTCAACAATTTCAAGGTCATTTTAACTTAAAAAGCTCTTTTAAACATGTAGTTCTCAAACACTTATTAAAAAGCCACAACTTTTGCTTCTCTTCTTCTACTCGACTAAAAGCAAAAGCAAAATATATGCTAAACCGGCCCTATGTTGCTAAACTTCCTATCTACTTAAGCATGGCAATAAGCCTTTTTTTTCTGGGATTTTACTTGTTACATGTTTCATTCTTCTTTCAGAGTAGGTGGATTATGTTATAAGGGATTCCTTTAGTCTGACAGAATTGTCTTGATTTATAAATATTTCAGTTTCTTCAATATGACAATATTTGATTGTTGACGAATGTTTGTCCACAGGCACTCTTCCGAAAAATTGCTGCCGCTTTACCAGGAATGGAAACACTTTCTTCAACAAAGCAAGAAGACATGGTTGATGTGAATCTGAAGTCAACAAGTGGCAGTGCAACTCAATCCCAGCCTGCATCTGGTGGATGTTCTTGTTGATGCGACCCCGTCCTCACTCTATTTCCACCGCTGTTTCATTCCTTTGCCGGTTGGTTTTTAACCATCTTTGCACCAGATCTATAAAGATTTCATATAGATTTTTTCCGGGTTGAAATTGTTTGCTGTGGGTATATTTTGCTTTTGTTTGGAAACTCTATCAGGGCAAATACAGACTGAAGAGGTGGCTAGGAATAGAAGAATTGTGATCAGGGGTTATGTGTTTTTTGCAGTAAGAAATTATAGTCGTCTGATAATCTGGTCGTCTTTAATAGATTTGGTAGGTCTTGAATGAAGTTTTATTTTCTTTGTTTGTTATGAGGAAACATCTTTTTGGCTAGCTTCTTTCTTCTGGAATCCATAATAAGACCTACTGATTAGACTACATCCTACATTTTCTTAAATGGTCCTCCTCTTTAAGCTAATGGAAGGGCTACGTTCTTTCCCTTTTTCTTTTTGTTTTTGTTTTGTTAAGTGAACAAGGTTTTATAAGAGTAGAGGATGGCGTACCCAATAGTGGTGATTATGAGGACAAGATATCCTCGCGTGACATGTGGAACCTGTACGAGTTATGAAAGTAAGATTTTTATATTTCTTGTCCACCGTCGCGAGACTCAAAACTCAAGAACATAAGAGGTGTTTGGAGTATACACATACACTCCATTTGGAGTATTGGAAATGTTTTGATTGAAAATGAGTGAATGTTTTAGGAGTTGAGCGTTTAGTTGAAAATAAATTATGATAAGTAAGATGAATAAAAACTTGAAATGTATTTGAAAAAAAATAGTAATATTAACCTTGTTTTTTTCTTTTTATTTTATGTAATTTTAAAAAAATCAACTCATTTCAAATTGAAAAAAAAAAATTTATATATTTTTGTAGTCTTGGTTCTATAAAAATAAAAAATAGAGATTTATAAATGAATATTAAAATTGGTTTATTTTTTGGATAAAAAATAAAAAATAAAAAAACATTGGGAAGATACCAACTTGAGCGTGCACGTTAAACGTCCCCTTAATCTTATTGTCCTACGAGTTGAACTTAAAAAAGGATCCACTAAAATGATTTTTTTTTTTTTTTAATTTAATCCATGGATCACTTTCCGAAGTTTGGATAATAATCTGAACATGACCTTCCGAAGTTCTTAACAATCATTTGGGCATCTTTAGAAGAAAAACGTAGGTTGAAGGTGTAATATTCAAACGGCATATCTCCCGAGCTGTTGTTATGTTATGTCGCACCTTTTCTATTAGAACTAGGACAACTTAATATATACGTTATAAAATTCTGAACAGATAAGAAATATCCGACAATATCATATCATATATCTTAATTGATGATAAGAAAGCTTGAAAATGTAGGATCATGTGAGCGTTAGAATCTTATAAAGAATATTGATATTTTAAAGAAGACATCATATGCTATCAATGAGAGGAAAAATGTTTTAAAACTAGAATTGCAGGTTTGTGCCCACCAATTTTGGTTGTTGGAGGAAATATTTGGTAAATATTTTTTGGTGTTACGAAAATCAATTTTACAACAAACGTAAAGTTTTATATTCAAATACAATCATTTTCAACAGTATTACGAAAATAATTACTATTCAAAAGTTTTTAAAATAATCACATCAACTTTTCAACCTTAACTATTTATCTCTATTTTTATCAATTATATCAACTTTTCAACTCTAAAATACTTTTTATCTAAACACTCATTTTATTCAAATACAAAACAAATACTTTTCAACCAAATACAATATTTAAAAAAGAATTGTATTCAAACACAATTAAAACGTAATGCGTTTCCCAAAAGCTCCTAAATATTCGAGATAAAAATGGGCTAGTGGTCAAAATCATAATAACCAATTGCCATCCTTGGATATCACTTCATGCAAGCCAGAACATCAAACCTTTTACTTTTTTCCTAAATGTTTGAGATAAAAAGGGGCTAGTGGTCAAAATCAGAATAACCAATTGCCATCCTTGGATATCACTTCATGCAAGCCAGAACATCAAACCTTTTATTTTTTTCCTAAATGTTTGAGATAAAAATGGGGTATTGGTCAAAATCAGAATAACCAATTGCCATCCTTGGATATCACTTCATGCAATCCAGAACATCAAACCTTTTACTTTTTTCCTTTTTATTTTTAAATCATTGATGGACTGTCAATATTAATCCTTTTTTTTTTTTTTTTGGCTAAAGCTTAAAAAAAGCGCTTTTCTATCTGTTAACGAAATACAATAAATAAATAAATAAATAAATAAATAAAATAAAAATAAAAATCTTAGTTTGAGATTTATAATTTCAAAACAGTATTGCATCTTTCTAACAACATTTTATGAACACATCGCTTATTCTTTTTTTTTTTTCAAATATTTTTAATAAACTTGATATTAGAAAATTCGCTCAATAATTATGATAAAATAAGGTGTGAAATTAATGCTAAATTATGCCTATAACCAACATCATTTGTTTTTTCTAATTTCAAACGTGGCCAAATTTTGGGCAAGGTAAAACTTCTGTTTCTTTGTACCAAAAGAAATTATTTATATATTTTTTGACAATAATTTATTACAAACCTATTTATTATTTGTATGAATTTAATTCAAAATAAATGTTAATAAAATAATGATTGTATATAAATTTGTGGTATTATTTAAAGGTAGTGATGTATTATATTATCATAGAATTGTTTCTTCAATTCTTTTGGAATTTTTTAAAAGATTATCTGGTATATTAATTTTCTTTTTATCATTTTTTTATTAAAGAATGATGTCATAGAACTGCAGCAATTTAATAATGACGCTTGTCAATGTTGGTTTTAAAGATTTATTAAAAGATGGTAGAAAATCATTGTCTATTCTAATTTTCTTGGAATTTCTAACCAATCTTGTATTAAAATCCTTGGATGTTAACTTATATACTTACCACATGATATAGATTAATTTGCATCTCTATGAGTCATTGAATCACATATCAGGCATTTCCTAAGGCCCTGTTTGGGGTTAGTTTTGGAGATATCTAAAACTATTTTTTTTCAAAATTTCACCATTTTTTATTACTTATATCTCCAAAACGCTACAGTAAATTTCAAATTTTAAAAGTCCATAATTTTGTGTATATAAGTTCAAATAAGATAATTTTTTTAAATTATATAGAATATCAAGAGAAGCGAAACAATATCTATATTGATATTTTTTTTAATTTTTAAAATTTTTTATTTTTATACCCCAAACACTTTTTTCTCCCAAACACATTTTTCAAAATAATTTTTTTCCAACTCAAAAATAATATCTTCAAGTATCTTCTCCAAACTCCTCCTAAATTGACAAAAGATCGTGAAAGACATGATTTGCTTTGTTGGTTTAGTTGTCATTTTAACAAGTTTATTTCTCGTAGTATGTTTCTCTATCAATGTGGGACTAAGGAAGGCCACACCTTTGATTTTCTGGTGAGTGGACGCCTTTGATTCCGCTCTGATTATTTACGTAATTCCTATCTTATGATAGAAACAAAAGTAGGATAAGGGCACCCCTTGTTAAATTAATTTTTCAAAGGGTTAAAACACCAGACTAACAAAAATTGCTCTCCGATTAGCGAGACTTGATTTGTTGACTTGCTCAAAATGCGCTGTCCATTGAAATAAATGAAAGCTTCAACCTGAAAATTCCTTTTAAGTATTTGAACGCCAAGCAATGTTATAGAAGAAAGTAAGTCTATTCACACAAAATACATATATAATATATATACATATATATATAACCAGTCTATAAACAAAAACTATGTTATAAAATTAGTCTATACACGAAAACAATGGTATGAAGATGTCTACATGATCGCATGGTTTTTTGCAGTGAAAGGAAATGCTTCATTAATCATTGGTCAAAGTACTAATTACAATGAAATGATTTTCCAAAGTTCAACTTTAGAGATAAGTAAAATGAGGGTCAAAAATGAGAAAAATGGAAGTTAAACAAGAGATTTGGATAACGATTTTTTCAATATGCTCAGTAAGAAAGGTGTAATAACCAGCAAAAAATTGTCATTGTGGAAGAGCCTAAAAATTAATAATATGTACAAGTTTGTTTTCTTGGTCAAGCCATTTTTCTTGGTTCTGGATCTCTGATCTGCAAAGGGACATACAAAAACAAACATTAAAATGCAAACAAAGAACATCTTAGTTTTTTACCTATTTCACTTGCAGAGGTGTAAATAATGTATAGTAAGCTCTCATGCCTAACATTACTGTGGAACGATACTTGCAACACAAACTTAATTTTAGTGTGTATCACTAAAATTACTAATTAATGTGTAATGTTTTTGTTGATTTTTTTATTTATATATTAGCAGTTTCAAATGATATCATAGTACATATAATAAACTCATATAAAAGTACATATAAATTAATTAGTAATTATATTTGTTTTAATAGAAAAAAGATTTTATTTACTAGACTAATATTATTACCGAACAACAAACTATGCCAATAATACATATAGAGTTAAGCAAGTTTTATACTTTAAGCATTTGCAAGAAAGGAATATAGTGGCTGATAATAAATGGCAAACTATTATATTCCCTAAAATGTATATCCTACTCCAATAGCTTAGAATAAATACATATAATAGCATATTATTTCATGTATTATTAAAAATATTTTATTATGATGGTTGTGGACATTTTTAAATTATATTATATATTATAATGTTTGAATCTTCTATCTCTGTTTATATATATATATTTTTTGGGTTTTGTTTTGTTTTGTATTTTTTGTTGTTGTTGTTGTTTTTTTTTTTAAAGAAATCTTATCGTGAGAAAGGCACACATGGAATCCATTTCTCATTCTTCAATGCTCAAATTCTTCCAGGACAATGATGATGTTTGTTAAATTTTTCTTCGCCTTGAATAAGCAAAATATATAATACATTTCTTTTAATATTAACCAGCTTCATCTATAACAATTTTGTTTTTTCCCCAATGCCTTGGCTCACACAATTTTCTAATTATTTTACACGATATAAATACTTTAGTTTGACATATTCTAAACTAGTATGAATCACATGGTAATATTAACAAATGAATCATAAACTGCCAAAAAGAAAAGAAGAAGAAGAAGAAGAAGAAAAGAAAACAACGACTTTTCTCCTAAAGAAAAGAAAATCACTAATAAGAGTGACGTACAGGCGGCGAACTGGCGACGGATGGGGTCGTAATTTTCGAACTTTCGGTCTGTTTGGTCGTGTAACCTAAAAATAGTTTTTTTTGTTTTATTTTGTTTTTGTTTTTGTTTTTAAGCACTATTTTTGTTCTCCAAAATTAAAACAATGTATTTTTTAGAATAATTTTTAAAAAACATAGTTACGAAAAATAGAAAATTCAAAAAACATCATTTTGTAGCTTTCAGTATTTTTTAAAAAAATGTTTTAGAATGATGCATTTTTATTATAAAAAAAAAACTACATTTGAATTTAGTTTTGGATCAAAAATCAGGATTGGGGTAAAAATCAAGTTTTAGGACAGGGTTAGGGTTGAGATTCAGGACTGAGACGAAGATTGGAGTCGGGTTTTTAGATGGTGGTCATGATTCAAGATAGGGGTATTCAGAATTTGAGACGAGGAGGGGATCGAGTTTTGGGACAAGGTCAGGGTTGGGTTTTGGAATAGGGGTTGGGATCAGGTTTCAAGATAGGAACCAAAGTTGGTTTTGCTTATAAAAAATTTTCAATATTTATGCCTTTAAATAAATATATTTCAATTTTAAGACATATATAAGATAATAAATTAAAATTACATTTTTAAAATTTTGGTGTTAAAAATTTGTGAATGTTGACTTCAATATTAGAAATAAAAACTAGAATTACAATTTTGTGTACCAACAAAAAGGTTTATTCAGTAAAACTAACATATATCTATTTTACCATTATCTATCTTTATAACAATTTTATCCGTAGTTTATCACACAACTAAATTCTAATTTTAGTATTCACAATAACGTAAAACAAAAATTGCTTATTATTTCTTGTCAAAACTTTTGACTACCAAAAAGGAAAAAAAAAAAAAAAAGGATCACAGAACGTCAACAATCTCAATAATATTTCAAAACTCAACAGTCTCAAGCCAGCGAACAAAAGATCGCAGTGGGTGAAAGTCAAAATGTCTTTCAATGGTTAGGTTAAATTTTCGTGACAAAATTATCCCAGTAACCTTTATTGTTATTTGTTCCGGGCCATTCAGAAGAGAAATTGTAGATATCATAATTTTCAAATAATAATCAAAATTTTAATGAATTTATGTAGATCTCTATGTTACTAAACGTGATTAGTTTGACATAATGATGATCATTTATGCTTTTTAAAAAATATTGCATAACATGATTAGCTCAATGTGTCACTATTATTTACAAAGGATGCTATGTAGCACTACTTTTTTTATTTTTCAAATAAATCTCACGTATGCTTATGCTTATGAACTTTAGAGTTATTTTCATTCTATCCCTTAAATTTTAGAAACAATCACTTTGTTTTTCAAATTTTGAATTAGTCTTGTTTAACTTTTTATGTTGGAATTTTCATTAATAACAAATAGAATAAGATAATGTACGCGACCATATTTACCTAATGAAGATTTTAATAAAAATAGTTAAATAAGATTAAATCAAAATTTTTAATAACATATAAACTTTTAAAATTAGCTGAGATACAATTAGAATTAAATTTCGAAAATCACGTAAACTCATTTTTATTTTATACCTCTTAATTATAAAATCATTAGTTATACCTTCTAATTTATATAAAATCATTTAAAATACTCGATTCATTCACCTCCGTCTATAATTCTTATAAAACTGCTTACATGGTATAAATTTTAATCAAAAAAACAAATTTTATTTAATAAAAATTCAATAAATCACTCCCTCTCTTTCCTTCATGATTCTTTGCCTTTCTCTTTCCAACCCAGATCTTCATGATTCTCTACCTCTCTCTCTTTAACCTAGATCTAAGTCCTTCTTTCTCCCCAATAGCACCGCCTTCCTCTTCCTACCACCAAATCCATTCACGGGTTCGTGCCTCTCATACTAGCAATCGAATTCGCCGTTCGCAAGCGCATAAAGGAATGGATTTCCTCCTCCCACCACGCCCTCGTAAAGGAGATCTGTTGACCATGAAAATAAATCAGGTCTTCAAAGAGAAATTATTGAGAGAGATAAAGAGGAAAGATTAAAAAAATAATTTCTCCCTCAACGACTCATTGAAGCTCCTCAGCCGTCGATATCTCCTTCTCTCTGCTACCACCATCGCTGTAGCCGCAGATCTGGGAAAAGGCAACAAGGGCCTTAGAGCGCTCACTAAGGACGACAATGAAAATGAATAAACCCTAACTTCAGCTTCACACCAAATTAAGTGGTTTATTTGGCTTGCAAGAAAAGGAACAAGAAAAAAAAAAAAAGGAGATTGAGAAAAGAAAGCGGTCGCGAAGAAGGATGATGGGGAGGAAGAGGATTGGAAATGAAGATGATAGTGGAGGACGGAGGAGTAGTGGCGGCGGTGGTTGTGGTGCCGACAGAGGAGGAGGAGGAGGAGGAGTTCTTCGTGATCATTCGGAGAATGTGAATTACCGTAAAGCACTTCGAGAAGTTCGCCAGCGCTAGCGGAGGTGGTTGAAAAAAAGATGTGGCGGGTGGTGCTTGAGAGTGCCAAGAAGAAGGAGGTGGTCGAATGGCACATTTTAAGGGGGAGTTTGGGGAAGGTTTTGGAGACGTGGTTTTGAGGTTTGGAAAAAGTTGGTTTTGGAGAATATGTTTGAGAGAAAAAACTATTTAGGGTATAAACTTAAAAATTTTAAAAATTTTTTTAAAAAAAAATATTAATATGGATCTTATTTTGTTCCTCTCGAAATTCTATGTAATTTAAAAAAAAATCATCTCATTTGGACTTATATACAAAAAGTTATGAATTTTTAAAGTTTGGAGTTTACTGTAGCATTTTGGAGATATAAATAGTAAAAAGTAAGAAAGTTTTGAAAAAAAATGAAAAATTCAAGTACTCCTAAATAGTTTTATATAAATCAGATAACATAATGAAAATAACTCTGTAATCTGAAGTAAAAATAAAATTAATCCTTACTATATTCATTGAATAAGAAAAAACAAAAAAACAACTTTCATTTTTCTTTTGGGTGGAATTATCTTACCAGTTTCATAAGTATTGAGTCCTGGTGCACCACAAGTCCAAATAAATTGACCTGTCACTAAACAACAAAATATAGTGGCGTGCCAAGCTTGGCAAACCTAGTGTCATGCATAACCACCCCCTTTTGATGGTGATGTTGAAAAATTTTGCACTAGGTTACAAAAATACATTCCATACTTGGAGTTTTGACATGTTAAGCCTTCCAAAAATCATGTGGCGCAATACGAAAATGTACGTTATCAACGGACATAATTTTTCACCATTAGATTATGAAAGAACAAAGGAAAATAAGTTAAAATCCAACTTAATTAAAAATAAATAATAGATTTTTAAAATATTTATAATAAATAATAGATTTATTAAATGAATATAAATTTTATTAGATATATGATATATTTACAAGATGTATATAAATTATTTACTTAATAAAAAAATTTTATTTAGTATTTAAATATATTATTTATATGATAAATCTACTGTAAATAAATTATTTATATAACAAATTTGTTATTTATTATAAATATTTTAAAAATTTATTATTTACTTAAATTATTTTCTAAAAGCTGCTAATTACTTCATTCTTCCAAAAATAATAATAATAATAACAACAACAAAGCACTAGGGAGTTCTTGCAAGGCTGTAAATTCAATATTTCTATTTACCAAAAAAAAAAAAATCTAACTAAGTATGTTAAATATAAATAATCATAGTCGTTTTTTAATTAGCCCTCATTGTGTAAAACCACTCCACTTACCCTTTTTTTTTTTTTGGCTAAAAGCCACTCATTATTGAGTTATGGTTTTTAGAATTATCATATTCATTTTATTGTTGTATTTTTAAAATAGTCAGAAATTGTCTTCATATGAGTTCCAAAATTTGCACGTAATTGTCTAATTGGCTAAAGCTCGATACTGGCTAATATTATTTGATGGTACTATGACTTACGTTGGTGGTAGAGGGTGACGACACTCGATTGGAGATGAGATGATGTCACATAACTTCGATCAATTATGTTAAAATAATTAAGTTTTTGTCATTTTACTAACGAGAATAATAAAATCATAAATATGAACAATTAGCATACAGAATATTTGTATTGGGTTTAATTACATGTATACCCCTAAATTTTTCGCGCTTGATGTATCAATACCTAAGCTTATAATCTTGGTAACTAAGTCATCAAACTTCAATATCAGTGACATTGAGAACTTGTTTAAAGGATATTTTATTTATTTATTTATTTATTTATTTTGCATGTGACTTTCTGTTGAAGGTGATCAAGATCTTTTTTGCTCGTATCGGACTTGATATATACAAAACTTCCTTCTTCCCATGATGTATTCAAAGGTAACCGGCCTTGCAAGCGAGGGAATTTTTCTTCATATGAGGTTCAATTCAGACAAAAAATGATCTTAATTGCCCTTAATGAACGACAAATGAAAAAGAAAAGAAAATGAATGACTTGTATGACATAGTTTTAGATAATCTTGTTTTATCAAAATTATATTTATGTTTGGGATTGGTTTCGGTACTTTTTACATAGTTGTTTGTCTATTAAATTTGAGTTTTAATGATATTCTATTCTATTAGAGTTACTTTTATACATAATTAGTAATGGTTCTCGATTGATTAAGAAATTTCATAAATAATTGAGGTTGTATCAATATATATATATGTGTTCAATTTCAATATATTAAGTATATACATGTTGTATCTTAAATATATATATCTTTTTCTTTATGCGTCGTTGGACTTTATTAATATAGCTGTTTTTATTCAAAGGTTTTTATTGAAAGGTTTTATCAGTGCTTTATATCTCCTTAATAAGCTCAATAAAAATTTTCTTTTCAAATAAAAGATATTAATGTTTTTTGTCCTGTCATTATGATTGTTTTAATCAACAAGACGTCACTACACTTACCAAACAAAAAATAAAACAAAAGCAGAAAGGGTAATTTTTGCACGTTTAAAATAATAAATAGTTGAGGAATACGATCCCCTCAGCGAAAAAATAAGAAGGCTGTGGTCCCCCACCACCAACACCCGTTTGCCACTCAAAAGTGGTCCCTCCCTTCCCCACTGTTTCCTGCCACATTGCTGGCGGAGCATGTCATTGTTTGGAAGGGAATCTGAACGATAGCCAATGGAGTCGTATTCTCTTTTCATTCCATTTACACCCCCAACTTTCATTTGCACTAATCTTAGGAACTCCAGATAATTCTCTGCCCCCATTGCGTTTCGCACTTCCTCAAATCTCAGGTGGGTGATTATTTAATGAAGGTTGACTTTTATTCTTATTATTTTTTTACTTTTTATATTCAGCTCGTTATTGCATGCTTCTCAAACTTCCTTTCATACACATGGTGTCCCTGTAAGTAAATATGTATTTATTTATTTTTAAATCTCAGAACTTCTTCTGTCTTGAAGTTTCTCGCCTCTTCTTTTGCTGTTGAATTAAAAGTTTCTACCTTTCATTTTTTACCCATTTTCCAGACAAGTCACATCTGTTTTTCTGCCGACTTTTTATGTTTCAGTAAACGATGTATCCCAACTTTTTTCCTGTAGTGGTGGCTCCACTGTTTCTTTAAAGGGGTTTCTTCTTTCTTGTTGCAGAGCAGAAATATGTTATGCTCTTGTCCATTTATGAAAGTCTTTTGTTGTTTGTAGATCTGGGTCTTAAAGGTATCTCTTTTTTGCTATTCTCCTGTTTATTTCCTCTTTTTGGAAGTTATGTTTTCGTTTCCATCTGTGAAGTTCTTCTTTTATTGTACCAACTTTAATACATGTCTTTATCTCCATCTTTCAGGTGTTTTTTTTTTTTTCCCTTTTCCGGAAGATTGTTTTGTTTTTCTAAAGAAGTAGGAGGTTCAACATGATTATAGTTTGTTATTTGGTGCTGGTGGTTCTCACGAATGGGGTGGCCTCAAACGGGGCTAGCTCCAATGTTTCAAATTCCGCGAGACCGAGCGTAGTGAACATCGGGTCTCTTTTCTCGTTCGGAACTATCGTCGGTAGAGTTGCCAAATTGGCGATAGAAGCAGCGATCGAGGATGTGAATGCTGATCCAACGGTTCTAAGCGGAACTCAACTCAAAATAGCAATGCAGGATTCCAATATCAGCGGATTTCTCGGCATTATTGAGGGTATGAAACTTTTTGTTGCAGCAGCATTTGTGTTCTCCGAATTTGAGTTGGATTGAGATTCTTAATCCTAAACCTTTTTTGCATATTGCAGCCTTACGGTTCATGGAGACGGATGCTGTGGCCATAATAGGGCCTCAGAACGCTGTGACAGCTCATGTAATAGCGCCTATCGCAACCGAGCTCCAAACTCCTTTGTTATCGTTTACGGTGGAGGACCCGACTCTTTCTCCTCTCCAGTTCCCGTTCTTCGTGCGAACCACGCGAAGTGATCTGTTCCAGATGTCTGCCATAGCAGAAATGGTTGATTACTATGGATGGAGGGAGGTAATCGCAATCTATGTCGATGATGACCATGGGAGAAATGGGATAGCGGCATTAGGCGACAAGCTTGCGGAGAAACGTTGTAAAATCTCATACAAAGCTCCTTTGGTCTTTAAGCCAAGCAGGGATAATATCACAGATTTACTTGTCAAAGTGGCTTTAACCGAGTCTCGCATCATCGTGGCTCATGTTTATGATAACGCGGGTTTTCTGATTTTTGATGTGGCTAAGCAACTTGGCATGATGGGAACTGGATACGTTTGGATTGCCTCTAATTGGCTCTCCACTATGTTAGATACCAGTTCTCCTATCTCTGCAGATGAAATGGCTAATTTGGATGGAGTCCTTACTTTGCGCGTCTATACACCGGATTCAGAACCGAAACGAAAATTTATATCTAGGTGGAGTAACTTCACAAAGGGAAAGCCGGCTAACGGCCCTCTTGGATTGAACACTTTTGTTTTTTATGCCTATGACGCCGTCTGGTTGCTTGCTCATGCAATTGATGCATTTCTTGATCAAGGAGGGAAGATAACGTTTTCGAATGATTCGAGGTTGACCGAGCTTCGAAGCAACTTAAATCTTGACGCTATGAGCATCTTCGATGAAGGGCACTTGTTGCTCGATAATATCTTAAAGACAAACATGACAGGCCTTACTGGCCCGTTTGGATTCACTCCAGAAAGGAACCTCATCCGCCCCGCCTATGAAATCATCAACGTGATTGGCTCCGGGATGAGGACGATTGGTTATTGGAACAACTATTCCGGGCTATCTGTTTTGCGTCCAGAGACGTTTTACAATAAACCGGCAAATCACTCCAGCGCGAACCAAAGACTATTTGATCCAATTTGGCCTGGACAATCGTCGCAGAAGCCACGTGGGTGGGTTTTTCCGAACAATGGGAGGCAATTGAGAATTGGAGTTCCCAAAAGAGTGAGTTATCGGGAGTTCGTCTCTCAAGTAGAAGGCACCGATATGTTCAGTGGCTACTGCATTGATGTCTTTACTGCTGCACTGAACCTTTTGCCTTATGCTGTCCCCTTTAAGTTAATGCCTTTCGGAGATGGTCTTAAAAACCCGAGTGCCACCGATCTTGTCCGTCTGATCACTGCAGGAGTGAGTAATATAATTGTACATTGTAAGACTTATCTTTACTAGTCAAATAAAGATGGATTTGCTCATACTTAGGATTCCACAATTTTGTTTTGTCATACAGGTTTTTGATGCAGCAATAGGAGACATTACAATCACCACCAACCGAACAAGGATGGCAGATTTCACGCAGCCATTTGCCGAATCTGGATTAGTAGTAGTAGCACCTATCAGAAAAAGGAACTCTAGTGCCTGGGCTTTTCTCAAGCCATTCACTAAAGAAATGTGGATAGTCACAGCCGTGTTCTTTCTCCTTATTGGAGCCGTTGTTTGGGTTCTAGAGCACAGGCTGAATGATGATTTTCGGGGTCCTCCCAAAAAACAAGTCGTCACTATTCTTTGGTAAGATACTTCTTGTTCACTTCGTATCACTCTATGAAGAGAACCACTTCTAACTATTCGATTAGTGTGAATCCTTCATTCAAATTAAAAAAAAAAAAAAAGTGATTTTAAGTTTTCATAAATTCCGTCAAAAAACAAATATCAACCATATGACTAATGGATGTTTCATTGATCCTTGCAGGTTCAGCTTTTCGACTATGTTCTTTTCGCATAGTAAGTAGATAGGAACTTTAACAGCATAAAAGAAAAGAAGCTTTCATATCATATATGACGAATACCATTTTTTTTTTTTTTTTTGCAGGGGAAAATACGGTCAGCACTCTTGGCCGCCTTGTACTGATCATATGGCTGTTTGTTGTTCTTATAGTCAACTCAAGCTACACAGCGAGTTTGACCTCAATCCTCACAGTGCAACAACTTACTTCTCCCATTAAAGGTATTGAATCCTTAATTGCCACGAACGACCCCATTGGCTACCAGCAGGGTTCCTATTCAAGGGACTATCTGATCAATGAGCTCGACATTCAAGAGTCCAGGCTCGTCCCTCTCAACTCTCCAGAGGAGTATGCCAAAGCCTTGCACGATGGTCCCCATAGTGGTGGTGTTTCTGCTGTTATTGACGAGCGTGCTTACATAGAGCTCTTCCTCTCCTCACATTGCGAATTCAGTATAGTTGGTCAAGAATTCACCAAGGCAGGATGGGGATTTGTAAGTATAATAAGCATATAAGTATATAACCTATTCATAAGGGTTGACACTTGACATGATATTTTGTCTTCGTTTCCAACATTAGGCCTTTCAACGGGACTCGCCCTTGGCGGTTGACATGTCAACCGCCATTTTGAAGCTGTCAGAGAACGGGGATCTCCAGAGGATCCACGACAAATGGCTTACGAGGAGTGCCTGCACGTCTCAAGGCACGAAGCTTGAAGTAGACCGGCTTCAGCTCAAAAGCTTTTGGGGTCTGTTTATGTTATGCGGGTTGGCTTGCTTGCTCGCTCTCTTTATATATTTCACCCAGATGGTGCGCCAGTTTAGCAAGCACAACGAGGAACTAGAATCTTCTGGTAGAAGCCGAAGCCTGCGGTCGGGACGTCTTCAAACGTTTCTTTCGTTTGTCGATGAGAAGGAAAACGAAGTGAAAAGCCGCTCTAAGAGAAAGCAATCCGATAGGTCCTCAAATAGAAGCATGGGTGATGAATCAACGAGCGGTTCCAAAGAAGCATATGCTGAATCATCTTCAACTAGAAGCCAAGATAATTGTAACAACGCCTAATTAAAACAATCCTAAAGTGTCTAACCACATATATGTTCTCCTAATTTAAGTCTTTCAAATTCTTCATTAACGTCTTCTTTTACCCTTAACTGTAGATATTAGCTAGTTCTCTAAAAGCGTGTATATGCAGAAAAAATCTCACTACTCTTTTCTATACAATGGAATGTTATATATTTATGAGTTTCATTTCCCTTTTTTATAGTTGCTTATAGTGCTACCATTATGAGCCATGAACTCCATGCTGTCGCTTTATTGTTTTTCTTGTCTGAGAGATTTTCGCAATTGATAGGAGGTACAGTTTTTGGCTATTTGATTAATTTTTCAATGGGTTGATCTATAAATAAGAATAGTTTTGTATCATAATATTATATAATTTTAACATCAACATTCTTAAATCATACCCTATTAAAAAGTTAATCTAACACTAAACTACAATTTCTACCATAAAAACACCCCTCTTTTTAGCATTTTAGCATCTCCTGAATTGTTTAATTTCCTTTTCCTCTAAGATGATGTGTCTTTCTTTCCCTTTACCGCTATTCATTCGGCAATGGGAAGGGCAGCAATGTTATTATAATATATTTGTTGAGAACAAAATGAACTTAGTTGAATTAAGATAATGATTGCTTTAAGATGATTGATTTGATTGTCCGGACACATTCTTTGAGTTTTATTCCGGTGTTAATACTCTTGTTCTTTGTCTTTTTTTTTCCCATGAATTCTAAGAGACGCTTGAACCATCAAATCTCTTACTTAGTTAGGCGGTGTAAGTTGAGATAAACTAAATAAGTTTCATAATTCCATCTCTTAAAACACTAAGCATGCGTTTGGTACAAGTTTTTTTTTTAATATTACATTTAAATACAATGTAATTTTCCTCTAAATACAAAAGTATTTCATTCAAATACCAATTACATCACATTTTAAATCCAACACAATCACTATTTATTATTTCACTTTTTCAATTACTTTTATTAATTATAATATATATTCTCTCTCTTTTTTTTCTTTCTACTTTTACCCATCACATTACATATTTATTATTAAAATATAATTCAAATACTTTTCACCCAAACATATATTGCATTCAAATACAATGCTAATACTTTTACTTTAAATATAAATTGTATTCAATATATTGCATTCAAATGCGATGCAAATGTAATGTGTTCACCAAATGAAGCCTAAATCTCTTACTTAGTTGGACGGTGTAAGTTGAGATAAACTAAATAAGTTCTATAAGCTGCGTCTCTTAAAACACTAAATCTCTTACTTAGTTGGCCGGTGCAAGTTGAGATAAACTAAATAAGTTCTATAAGCTGCGTATCTTAAAATATTAAATCTCTTACTTAGTTGGTCGGTATAAGTTGAGATAAACTGAATAATTTCCATAAGCTGTCCTTGTACATGGAGGAGCGCACTGAGGCCCATGCCATGAGCCATGAATGATGCTTGGGACCCCAATAACAAGCCACTGTTGTGGGATCTCCCCTAAATAAACTCTCCTAAAAAATTTTAATTTAATCTTAGCCAAAAAGCCGAAAAAGTTATGCTTTCTCATGTGTTTTGGGCTCTCTTTTGTAGATTACTCTTTTATACACTCTATTCTCCCTATCCACGTGGGACAATACTAGGTTCAAGCATGACATAAATTCCTGCAGCTTAAACATATAATTTGTTTTCGTTTCTTCCCATCACCAATATTATGGCCAATAAATTAATGCAATAATCAACAAAGATAATTAGAATTCTGAGTTAGTAAAGTCAGGTTAAGAATCCCTTTTTTTTTTTTTAAATTCCATTTAATCAACATGACTAGGCATGTACCTCTATCCAACGAAGACTATATTTTAAAAAAAATTGAGAAAAATATGCCTTCTAGTTGAAAATAATTCTAAACTGAACATGTAAATTTAAATTAATTGGAAATGAACTTTTAACTTGAATAATTAAATGAAACAGATTATAAAGTCTTCCATCATGCAAATAATTCAATGTAAATTGAAGCAAGGGCAGCAACCTTTTTTGTTTTTGTTCTACGGAAAATAGGATAATTGAGTTAAATGCATATAAGCATACAAAAGTTACTTGTGGGGTTTTAGTTTTTCTTGAAAATTCTGGAGTCATGTAACATATTGACTAGAGTGTAACATTTATGAATAAGAAATCAATCAAGATTCGAGTTTCAAAAACTTCAAAAAGTCTTAAGAGAGTTTTTTGGACTCGGAGAATGAGGATCCTCAAAAGTTATTGCACCACTAATATGTTGTGTAAATAAGTTAGAAGTTCGTGCAAAAAAATGTAATGGAATTTAGTCCCGAAAGTTTCCTGTCTAAGGGAGCATTTAGTAAACGCATTGTATTTTGATTGTATTTGAATGTAATTTGTTTTTTGAGTGTTGTATTTGGTTGAAAAGTATTTGTTTTGTATTTGAATGAAATGTGTGTTTGGATGAAAAGTATTTTAGAGTTAAAAAATTGATGTGATTGGTAAAAATAGAGAAAAATAGTAGAGTTGAAAAGTTGATATGATTGTTTTAAAAAACTTTTGAATAGTAATTGTTTTCGTAGCATTGTTGAAAAGAATTGTATTTGAATGTAAAATTTTACGTGTGATATAAAATTATATTATGTTTAAATATAATTAAAATACAAATGTTTCACCAAACGCTCCCTAAGCCAAATAATCGGGTCATAAGGGCTTGTATAAGGATGGACTTGGAATCTTTGTTTTAGAGGGTTTTTTTGATTTTTTGTTTTTTGCTAATTTTTTTGTTTTAAAAGTTGGAGAGAGATAAGTTAGTTAAAATTTGGAGAAAAAAACAAAACACAATCCCATATTTAGTAGATTGAGAACCATTTTTCAAACGAGGAAGTGTATGTATAGAAGTTGTATGATCCATTCAGCTTGGTTATGTAGGTTAACAAATACTCTCAAACAAAAAAATATTTGAACTACAATAAGATAAGATATTGTTAAAAAAAATAAAAAGCCTTGGTTAATATGAAGGTTATGCCAATATTGTTCAAAAATTAATTAAAATATAGTTTTAACTAGAGTTGGAGGGTGCGCCAAGCCCATGCGATAGTGCAAGGCAGAGGCGACGCTTGAGAACCCCAATAGCAAGCTATTGTTGTAGGCTCTCCCCTAAAAAAATAAATTTAATATCATGTGAGTCATTGACTCACGTATCAGATATTAAACTGATAAGAACAGATACTACACTTGATCTTAGCCAAAAGGCCGAGAAAGGTATGCTTTATAACATGTATTAACTTCTCTTTTATAGGCTGCTTCCCTAGAAACTCCCTTCTCTGATCTATGTGGGACAATGTTAGTTTCTTATATAACTTCTCTTATTGCCAGTTGAAACACTTCTGGACTGCAATATGTTCTTGTTTCTTCCTACCACCACCATGTCCAATAAATTAATGGACTAATCAGCCAAGATAATCAGAATCATGAATTAGAAGGTATAATTATGCCAATAAAACAGGAAATAATTCTTTCAAGAGCTGTTACATTCCTTATTTCAATCAAACAGCAGGCTCTAATAGAACAAAAGTATATCATGAAAACTACATCCCAGATCTTCTACTTAAACACAATTCTAAACAGAAACTACTAATATAAATTGATCGGAAATGACCTTTTCATTCAAATGTTGCAACTTCGCAATGACATCAAATGAAACAGATGCTGGAAGACTTGCACCATGAATCATTATCTTTCTCGTTGGTCCACCCCGTAAGGTCTCAAGCTGACACTCTTATCAGCTCTGTTTTATTTTTTTGGTAACTGTAAATACAAAAGATGGTACCGGCGTGAACGACATTGCAACAAAGGGCATTAAGAAGCGATTAAATTTAGCAGGAAAGGAATCAGATGGTACTATGATTTTCACTGCTAATGCATAGCAGTAAGCAAAGAGCCAGAGTGGCGAGAACAGAAGTGTACTTATCAATCCACCAGGAAGTTAAATATAGATAACCAAATTTGAGACCAAAAGAGTTACGGTGTTGATCAACCTGAAGGCGAAGAAAGAGTTTTCGCCCTTGCCTACAATTATTTCCCAGCATGTTGTGGTAGCCTTCCGTCGCAATCTGTACTATTGAGAGTGGCATTTTTGTTGATGCACAAGCTGTCTCGCCAAACACCTCCAGGAGGACTCAATGCAGCCTGATAAGCGGCTGCTGCAGTTACTACAACAACTACTAGTGGCACATTCCAAGTGTCCGTTTGTAATATTCTTCTTGAACGAAAGATAGTATTAGCTTACATTCAACGAATGAGACTTTCGACCTCAGACAACATTTGGGGAAAGCTTGTAATGGAGTTTTTGAGGCTTTAACACGGCGAAGCATTTCTCTAATTTCTCTGTTATCTACTTGCACTTGAAGCTCTGCGATTTCCTGAGCTGTAAAACCATCCGAATTCTTCACATTTGCCACTACTCCACAGTCTATTAGTTAGTACTTTCACTACCTGAGGATCCAGAAATTGTTACCTTGGAATTCAGAAATCATACTCATCGAGAAAAAAAGAACGTCAAATATATGACATAATTAAAGTTCAGTGGATATAACAATAACTTGCCTGAGGTTGATTATTAAGGACTGCAATGTGTTACACATTGTTTCCTTCTTCATGTCCAGTTAAGAATCTCTTTCTCCTGGATTTGAGATCCGTCGCGGTAGGCTCTTCAAAGCCTTCCTACCAAGAAATCAAAAGCATCGAACTTATAGTTCATCACAGCGATATGCAAGGCAGTCTCATTTTTTATCGTCACGTCTTTGAATAGACAATGGACAAACAGACGAAAATCCAGTGAGAAGCTCAAGGTTTCCTTCTTCAGCCGAGCAATGAAAAGGCGTTTTACCCTCCCTTCCTTGGACATGAATCAGACAAGGCTCCACGCATACAAGCCAACGAATCGTGCTCATTTCCCCGTTTTGTAATAAAAATTGATGCACATTTCTACATGTTTTAGAGTATTCTATTATAGTTGCAAAAATGATTAATAAAGAATAAAAGTCCTACTCGGTATTAGAATATTCTAGAATACAGTAAATAGTTAGAAAGATTAAAAAACATATAGATGTATACATGTAATAATTGAGAAAGTTTTAACATAAAAAAGTCTATAATTTTCTAGAAAAAAAAGTCGATTACTTATTAAATCTACTGATTTCACTTCACATGTCTATAAAGATATAATTGAAAAGATATAATTGAAAACAAACTTAATATATCAAGTCTTTTTAATTATTCAGGTATCCATCTTCTTATAAAAATAAAATCTTTTATCTTATCTCAAAAACTTATTATAATCTATCCTATCATCATAACCTATTATATCTACTGTCACAACCTAAAGTCTACAGCACTACTTTCTTTTCAAACTAATAACCACAATTTCCAATTGGTATCAGAGCAACAGTTTCCAACATTCTGCTTAGCAAGGTGTGGAGGGGTGAATCCGTCTTGGTCTAGCATCTTGGTAAATGATATTCTCAACCTCATGATCTCCGCTGCAAATCGGGTGTGCCCAAGCTATGCAGCCACGTGAAGAGGAGTTTCAAACGGAATGTGGTCAATTCGATCTAGTATAGAAGGATCCTCTCGATCAGAGTGTAGAGCATGTTGATATCTCCTGCCTCTGATATCAAGTGGAAACAAATACATTTCATGTTTTTTTATAATGACATTTGTAGTAATAGTTCATGGGAAAGTTCTTTCATGCTAGTATAATTAATTAAATAAACAAGTTACCAAAAAAGTCAAATTAGACAATTAAATTATTAGTGTTAAATGAATTCGTTGTCAGAAATGCAGCAAAGGAAGAGAGAGAGAGAGAGAGTGAAGTGAAATCAATAGAGTTCAATGTTTCTTTATTATTTCTCATGTTTATCATTTAGAGCATGTTTGATAAATAAATTTTGGTGTTACGAATATTAATTTTATATCAAACGTAAAGTTTTACAGTTAAATATAATCATTTTCAATAGTACTACGAAAATAAATACTATTTAAAAGTTTTTTAAAACAATCACATCAACTTTTCAGTCTGGATTATTTATCTCTACTTTTAACAATCATATTAACTTTTCAACTCTAAAAAATACATTTCATATAAAAATGCATTCTATTCAAATACAATACAAATATTTTTCAACCAAATACAACACTCAAAAAAGAATTGTATTCAAACGCAATTAAAACACAATACGTTTATCAAACACTCCCTTAATCCAAAGACCAAAGAGCATTTCTCGTGGCTCTCTCACGTGCCCCATTTGCAATATAGAAAATGATACAATCTTTGCATGCACAAATTTATAGGATAATTTTGAGATCCACTTATTATGCATGGGCTTTTGGGATACACTGATCCGTTAATTCCTAACTTTTATACGAAATTGTGTTTGGTTCACAATCATTTTATTTAATTAAAACCTCCATTAGATTCTAAAACATGTGGAATTTAGTTCTTGTTAAATTTAACTAATGATGAAGATGACATCCATGTGACCTAATTTACAATGGCAATCAAGGAAATTGGAAAAAGAGAAAAAAAAATACTAAATATTTTTACAAAGAAAAATAAAATAAATAAATAAAACCACAAGGAGAAAAATAGAACTCTTCCCCTTCTTCTTGTTTGTCACTTGCGCAAAACAAAAATATAATAATAAAAATAAAATAAAAAAACTCTAACCCCTTAATTTGAATACAATTTTTTTTAAAGTTTATGTTTAAATTTAAGTATAATTAAATTAAGTTAAAATTTTCAAAGTAAATTGATAAGGAGAAAAATAGAACTCTTCTCCTTCCTATTGTTTGTCATTTGCGTAACATAAAAATATAATAATAATTAAAAATCACTCTAACCCCTTAGTTTGAATACAAATTTTTTTGAAAATTTTATGTTTAAATTTGAGTATAAATTAATTAAGTTAAAGATTTCAAAAGAAATTATATTGAAAATAAACAAAAATGATCAACAATACTTTTTTTGGACTATAATGTTTAAGTTATACAAAAAGAGTAGTCTAAATTTTAATAAATTTGAGCAAAATAACTAAATTATAAAAAATTATAAATTCAAATGGTTAATTATTAAGAAAAAAAATTTAAAGACTTGATAAATTGGAAAAATTTAAAGGCACTATACAAATAAGTCAAATAAAATAAAATAAATAAATAAAACCATAAGGACATAAATAGAAATCTTCTCCTTCCTCTTGTTTGTCACTTGCATAACACAAAAATATAATAATAATAATAATTAAAAAAAAACACACACACACACACACTCTATGCTGTAAATGTCGACGCGCACATGACGGCGACGTGGTGCTTAAGCAGAAGAGAGTAAGGGCTTGCAATTTAGCATCGGCGACGTGAGGCTGGGGTTCCACTCACACTGGTATTAGGCTGATGGCTAGTGTTTTCACACCTTTTGGCTCTTTCTCTACCTTTTTTTGTCAATCGCCTTCTTCATGTCTTTGGATTGAAGCAAAAAAAAAAAAAAAAATTTTTTAGGAGTTGAGTATCCGAACTTTTCATCTTATGATGAAATCAAACGTATAATTATTATTAGATATTTTAACATACTTTGTTGTCTAGAGTTTGGTTTTTTTGCCACTTTCTAATTTCATTAATCATTATATTTGTTTTGTCTACAGCAACAACAAAAAAAATCCTATTAAATTAGTAACTATGTAGTTAATTACTTATATAAAGTTGATTAATTGATTCCAAAAACAAAGACAACGTAGTCATTAAGTTAATCATTGTTTGATTGAAGTTGATTACATGATTCCAAAAACATAGACAAGGCAAATATTTTGTTAATAATTGATGGATTGAAATTGATTAACTAATTGTCATTATATCTGTTATTAATTGATTGGAGAGGATATACTAATTTCAAATATTGACCCAAGTTGATTAACTTATATTTTTAGAAAAGCTTTTGACGCTAAACTAGTAAGTGTTTCGCGTAACATCATAAATTGTGATACTATTTGCTAATTCTTCTTATAAGTATTAAATTATGAAATTCATTACTAAAAAGTACAGAAAAGGTATATTTTGTTGTGTGGTTTTGCTACCATTTTAGAGGTTGCTCCCCAGCTACTCCTGTATAGTTCATGTGGGATACTATCACATACAATACAAGCATGTTTTCAGTTGCTGCATCTCGAAACATTTCACATAGAGGTGGCAATTTATGCCGGTGGATTGTATTCGTATCATGTTAGATCTGTTTGTTTATATGATAATCCTTAACATAAACAAGATCCATTTAATAATTGTGTCAAAAAACAAATCCCAAACAAGATCTTTTAATAAAAGGATTGACATGACAAGATATGTTTATAACCCGTTTATCAAACGGGTTAAAAATGTGTAAATAAAACGGGTTAAAATGTGTAAATAGGTCATAAACGTGTCGTGTCAACGTACCAAACCCATTTATTAAAAAGATCATTCAACATATTATTGATCAATTTTAACTAACCTATTTTTGACCTATTTAACTAACATGTTATCAATCTTAACACTAAAAAACTCATTAAATACCTAAACAATAACTAAATTATAATAATCAAATTAACTCAATTACAATCAAATTATACCTGAACTCAATTCACAAAAGATAAACACAAAACTAAATTAAAATCTACAACCAAATTAAGTTCATAACACAAGTTACAATTAAGTTAAAACAAGCAAATAAGTTTAAATCCAGGTCATACTATGTATATAATTAAAAGACTAAAGAAACAAAAGCAAAACTTAAATTTTCTTTTTTATGTTAAAATTTTTTTAAATATATGTAAGATAAAAGATATATTTTATATTTAAATTTTGAATTTGAAAACTCAAAATTAAAAATAGTAAAACATTATATAATATATATAACAATATAAATATATAAAAGATTATAAATAGGTAATTTATGAATCGTGTTCATATTAACTCATATACGACCCATTTATTTAATGGATTATTTCGTGTTAATTGCAGGTTGATGAGTTTGTGTAAGTTTAATCTTTTACTTAATTGTATTTGACTGGTTCGATCTTTTTTGAACCAAATCTATTTAAGAAAAACTCAAACCTTTTAACTTCATACGGGTTTCATATCGTATTATCATATTGTAACCTAAATTACCGACGCTAATTTCACAATCCACAGTTTGTTCCTGTTTCTTCTCACCACCATGATGGCTAATAAATCAATGAAGTCCCTAAAAATAACCAGAACATTAAAGTTAGATGATAAAGTCAGGTTGAAAAGTACTACTATTTTCAACTCATCTCACCAACACGCTATGGCGAATACTAGACTCTACCAAACAAGAGTTGGCATTCATGAGTGTGACCTTTTAGGATCAAAATCACAGTAATTGTGGGCTTATTTTATTTGGCCTAAAAAGTGAAAGACAAAAAAAAAAAAAAAAAAAAACACGAGAATAAATAGATTCAAGTGATGTTTCAAGTGGATAAACTCAATAATTAGCAAAGTCAAGTCTAAAATTGTATGAAGTTAATTTTGACTTCTGCACCTTTTGAGTGTGACTGCAGGGTGTAAACGTTGACCTCGAAAAGCAAATAAAAGATCATTTTGATTATCTTATTGGGTTCTTCTTTCATACAAAATTTTCATTGTATCATTTATTAGATTATCCTTTAGATAGTTTGCCCCTCTTTGGAGCATTTTATGGAGCCTGCACAAGAGCTTCAACTACAAACCAGAGGTTAGAGAATTACTCATAATTTTCCTATAATGTGTCTATGTTTTGCAAGATACAAATATTTTCCAAACTAGTTTCCTTGAGAATCTCAGAAATATTTCTTCATCATGTTTCTTTTAGTACTTATTTCTATGTCCTGCTTTATGAATACAAGTATGTGAAATTCCCTTTAAGCATTTCATTTTTCCTCTACCTAGTATTTGATCATATTGGGAAAAAAAAAAAAAAAAAAAAGAAAGCTGACCTTTCAATTCACTTGTGGCACTACACCAGTTGTTCATGACCAGGGACTAAATACAGATACAAACACATCTGATCCCTCTGTTGCTAACCGAATCCGGCATCCTAAACTCATTCACTACAAGTGGTGGCTTCGGGTTTCGATCTACACCGTGTTTCTTCTCTCCGGCCAATCTGCAGCCACTCTTTTGGGAAGATTGTACTATGACAAAGGTGGGAACAGCAAGTGGATGGCAACACTTGTCCAATCGGCCGGCTTCCCGGTGCTGCTTCCGCTTTTACTGTTCTTCTCATCACCGGTAAATTCTACAACACCATCTTCCTCTTCAAGACAACCAAAAGTCTCTTCTTTAGCTCTCCTCTACCTCTTCTTTGGCCTAATTTTAACTGGAGACAACATGATGTACTCCTATGGACTTCTCTACCTACCTGTCTCCACTTACTCCTTACTTTGTGCTACCCAATTGGCCTTCAACGCGTTCTTTTCGTACGTTCTCAACTCGCAGAAGTTCACTTCTTTCACACTCAACTCTCTTGTTCTTCTCACCGCATCAGCTTCCCTTCTTGCAATCAATGCAGACTCCGAAAACACAAGCAGCGTCTCGAAGGGCAAGTATGTTGCCGGTTTCTTATGCACTCTTGGAGCCTCCGCGACATACTCGCTGTACCTTTCTCTAGTGCAGCTCTCATTCCAGAAGATCATAAAACAAGAGACGTTTTCTAGTGTCTTGGATATGCAGATATACCCTTCTTTCGTCGCGTCATGTGCTTGCGTTGCGGGGCTTTTTGCTAGCGGGGAATGGCGAGGATTGGGGAGAGAGATGGAGGAATACCAAGAGGGAAAGGTGTCTTATGTTATGACTTTGGTTTGGACTGCCTTGACATGGCAGATATGCTCTGTGGGCTTGTTGGGGTTGATTTTCGAGGTGTCTTCTCTTTTCTCAAACGTTATTAGTACCTTGTCCTTGCCTGTCATTCCAATTCTTGCTGTGATATTCTTCCATGATAAGATGAATGGGGTGAAAGTGATGGCCTTGCTTTTGGCTGTCTGGGGATTTCTGTCCTATATCTATCAGCATTATCTCGACGAATCGAAATCGAAGGCAGACAAAAGCAATAGCAATGAAATTTCCAGGAGTGTAGTGGAGATTTGTTGATGTTAAACAGTCCAAAAGCTTTAGTGATTGTTGATCAGCAGCGTAAAGCTAGCTTATATAGCCATGAATAAAACGTCGAAAAGCTTGTGTTCTTTTTAAAAGATCATGTCCAGTTTTGCTTGTATGGTGATTCTAGTTTAGTAGTGGCAAGTCATGCTTGTATCATATACTGTAAACATGGGCCGTCCGGTCCCGTCATGCAAGCCCAGAGGGAAATATGGACTGGGTCGGCCTATATAAAGAAAAGGTGCGAGATTGGACCAACCTAAATGTAGCAAATGATAGTCCAATCCCGTCCAATAGCCAACAAGTCATGGATCGGGCTGGACCAATTCATATGTTTATGAATAAATTTATTAGGGTGTTTGCGTAATACATTGTATTTGTATTATATTCATTTGGATCAAAAATATTTATATTATATTTAAATAAAAAAGTATTAGAATTATATTATATATGATATAATTGATGAAAGTAACGAAAAAAAAAAGAGAGAAAAAGAGAGTACATAACGTAATTGATAAAAGTAGTAGAAAAAATGAAGTTATAAATAATAAAAAATAATTATATTAGATTTAAATATTATATAATTGATATTTAAATGTAATATTTTTGTGTTTAGATAAAAGTTATATTGAAAGTTTATGCAAGCTGTTCTATGGGTTTGCCTGTCATACTTGAATCATATTTATTAGGTTATAATTTTTTATTTTAAGGGTAAAAGGCATAGCAAAATTAACTATTATTTATTGCATATTTGAGAAGGACAGGAGAATACAATTAGGACAATCCTCAAGTTATTACCAGATTGTCGTCCCTCGAGGCATTAAAATAAAAAAAAAAGTTTGAATTTCACAAAATAAAGCAAGGCCTACTGAAACAACATGATAGAAGCTGAACTTGGTGAGCTCAGAGTTCCAAACTTGGTGAAATCTTCTGCATTTTTTTCTCTTTTCTCAAAACATTTTTTCAAATTGCAATATTTTATAGAACTTTTACAAAATTTTAAATATAGCCAACTTTTTAGTTTTAAACTTACTCTGATTTTAAGCTAACATCAATAAACAAATATTCAATTATACTATCATATAAGTTCATAACTTCTTTGACTCCAAACTGCAAAGAGTAAATTAAATTTGGTTACAAGCTGGGTTATTTGCAAGAAGTGAAAACAAAAACCCATTCAAATAGATAAAAGAAAGTAAAAGAGAGACAAAAATGGTAAACAAAATCTTTAGTTAAAAACTAAACCTACTTCAAACTTATTAAAAAAATATCTTTTTTTGTCGTGTATTGCACATTTTTAAGATATATATGAATATATCAAATCGCTTAAAAAATTATTCTAAAGCATAAGAAACAATTCTTACCAATAACATATAATTAAAAAAATCCTGTAGCAAAAGGACTCCGTAACACACAATAATATACTCAACAAAATGATTTTGGTATTGGGAATCACTTTAGAAAATGATTTATCAAAAGCATTTCTGAATAACAGCACACCAATAATGACAAACTGACAATAATCGATGAATCCCTATATAGTCTATAGAGCAATGATTCTGTTTCTTGTTCTTATTAATATGTTTATATATATATATATTCTGTTTCTTAAATTTAAGTTGGGGTTTTCAATTAGATTCGTTAATTTTAGAAATTAGATATAATTTTAAAAATGTATTTATGGTAAATATTTTTATAAAAAGTTATTATAAAAGTTAATATATAAAAATTTTAAAATATTTGATAAAAAATAAATACCAAGAAATACGTATATATATTATTAGAGGTTTATAGAAATAGAAAAGTCAAATTTATTTTAGTCTCTAACCTTTAAAATTAAGTCTCCAAAATATCCCCAAACAGCCCCTTAATTGTGAATCTTTTCCTACTAGGTCATCTTAAAAGAAATTGTATCAAAACCAAATTCCGGTTTTAAAAAAAGCAAGTTGCAAGCTTTACCTGATGTTAACACATAACTGGTTGGGAATGAAAATATTTGAAGGGCACTAATCATGTTGGTGCTGGGTTGAGTGTCTCAATCAATAATACATGGTTTGAATTTAATTAAAGTCATACCAAAATAAAAAAAAAAAAAAGTAGTGTGAAATTGATAATATTTTTTAAGATGTAATTACGAATCTTTTTGGTTTTGATTAATTTGGTCACTAAACTGACGGGGTCAGTTCAAACGAGTACTAAGTTGGGTAAAGGATTTGCTATTGATTTACTGACCAGCATGGTCAGTTACCAGCGGTTGGTTTTTAATAGCCTTATGGACCAATAACATATAATTTAATGGTCCGTTTGGTGAACGCATTGTATTTGCATTATATTTGAATGTAATGCATTAAATGTAATTTATGTTTGGAAGAAAAGTATTAGCATTGCATTTGAATGCAATGTGTGTTTGGGTGAAAAGTATTTGAATTGTATTTTAATAATAAATATGTGATGTGATGGGTAAAAGTAGAGAGAAAAAAGGAGAGAGAAAGAGAGTATATGATGTAATTAATAAAGGTAATAGAAAAAGTGAAATAATGAATAGTGATTGTATTGGATTTAAAATGTGATGTGATTGGTATTTGAATGAAATGCTTTTGTATTTGGGGAAAAATTACATTGTATTTAAATGCAATGCAAGTTGAAAGTGTGTACCAAATGGGGCATAAGATTAATAACTCATTTAGTACTTTAATAGAAAAAAATTTGACCTTTTATGTATATTTTTTAATTATCGATGTTTATACATTTTATATATTTATATTAAAATATATTCTTAAAAAAGAATTAGATCAAATCAATTTTGATTTGAAAAAAACTAAGGTCTCGTTTGGTGAACGCATTGTATTTATATTGCGTTTGAATGCAATTTGTATTTGAAAGAAAAACATTAGCATTGCATTTGAATGCAATATATATTTGAGTGAAAAATATTTGAATTGTATTTTAATAATGAATATGTGATGTGATGGATAAAAGTAGAAAGAAAAAAAAGATATGATGTGATTAATAAAAGTAATAGAAAACGTGAAATAATAAATAGTGATTGTGTTTAATTTAAAATGTGATGTGATTGATATTTGAATGAAATATTTTTGTATTTAGAATAAAATTATATTACATTTAAATACAATGTCAAAAAAATGCATTAACCAAACGCATGCTAAGCAGCCTTACTGTGTTTGTTTAGCATATCCATCTTTAAAATAGATGGAAAAAATAGCAAAAGAGTTTTTTTTTTTTTTGACTTTTTTTATCATCCTTATCATTTTGAAAAAAATATAGATGTCAATTCTCAAATATTTTTTATACAATATCATTTTGAAATCTTTTGAATTAGTATCATTTTTTCTCATTTTATAACTTTTCAAATGAATTAGACTCTTTTGGTTTTTAAGAAGGAAAATTTTCACATTTTCAAACGTCATTTTATTCTAAAAATGAAATGAGTTTTTCATTTTAAATAACAAAATTTTAAATTTTAAAAATAAATATGTGATTTAAATAGACCCTTATTGTTTGGACAGTTCACTAATCAATAATGGTAAATTCTTTACGTCGTGGACAAAAATCAATTTTATCGAATAAAAGGCAACCTTTTTTTTTTTTTGAAGGTTTGTCACAATTTAAAATAGTGTTTTATTAATTGATTATGTAATATAAAAAAGAAGTCTCTGGAATTCGCCACACCTAGTAAGACTCTCTTAGTTACCAAAGGACAGCGATTAGGTATAAAAGCATGTTGTTCTTACGTTTCATTTGTGTTATCATCAGGTTCTTATCGCAATATAACGTAAAAATATTATTGATCCTTTTTTTTTTTTAAGAAAATATACAAAATTCACATTTAAATGCATATTTTCTAAAATTAACAATAAAAAAAAAAGAAGCAAACTGTCAGATTTAGCCCGCCAAAACCAGATTCAAAAACTTTCAAACCACTTTCTCACCTCAACCATCAAGTATACAAAATGCCAAAGGTAGGAAAAAAGAAATTGACTAAAATTCAAATATCCTATAATATCCTGTACCATATCTTCAACCAACTTATTCAGACAAAATATATATATATATATCCTCCATTAGAAGCCAGATGTTGCCGTTAGTATTTGCCATGTTAGTTTAATTTAACATGTCTTTTGAAATGAAAATTTTAAATTAAAAGTCAGCAACTTTTTAAAAATTAATTTGATCATTATTGATTTCAAGGAAAATAAAATAAAATAAAATTCTTAAATCCAAATCTTGAAACCAAACAAAATTCAGACCTATTTTTTCATTATTTTATTTTAATTGATAATATTTTAATATCTCATTATTTTTTTAATAAATTTTAATATGTTATATTTTTATGTAATTAAATTTTTAAATTTAAATGGTTTTAGTACAACACTATTAGAACAATAATGAGGATTCGTTTGGTAAACGTATTGCATTTGTATGAATGTAATTTATGTTTGGAGAAAAAGTATGAATATTGTATTTAAATGTAATGTGTGTTTGGACGAAAAATATTTAAATTATATTTTAATAATAAATACGTGAAATGGTGAATAAAAGTAGAGAAAAAAAAGATAAAGAGAATATATGATATGATTAATAAAAATAATAAAAAAATAAAAATAAAAATAATTATATTTAATTTAAAATATAATGTGATTGATATTTAAATAAAATAATTTTATGTTTAGATAAAAATTATATTATATATAAATATAATATAAATTGAATGCGTTCCCAAAACGCATGATTAATAAGGTAAAGAAAGAATAGATCTTATTCCAACCAAACGATGGCTATTAGCACGAAATGCATGCTTCCACCAATCTCCAACCACTATACAAAGTCCTGTATATAAAAGGTTGTCACGTCACGTGTGGGGGCATCGCGTTTCATTCCCATTCCCCACTCTCCATCAACAAAGACCCACATGCCACATTTTCTTCGCTCCCCACAGTCTCCCCTCCAAAACCACATCAACAATTTGTAAATCCAATAATATAATTTTCAAAATTCAAATTCCTTCAAAATATATATATACACATATTATATATATACTATAAAAAAGAAAAAAAGAAAAGCAAAAATAGCGGCGTTCGTGGTCATCTTCTTCTTCTTCTACCTGGTCTTGGTCTCTCTCGTCTTCGTCGGCTCGCTCGCTCTCCAGCCGAAATCCTGTCTCGTCGGAGAGGACTGCGAAATGGCGACCATGGAGAGCTTAATTGGCCTCGTCAATCGGATTCAGAGGGCCTGTACGGTCCTCGGCGACCATGGCGGCGATTCCGCTCTCCCTACTCTCTGGGAGGCTCTTCCTTCTGTCGCCGTTGTCGGCGGTCAGGTACCACCACTACTAATTATTTCCTTTATATATATGTGTGTGTGTGTGTGTGTGTGTCTATATATATATTGATTCTGTAGTTTTTTGTATTTTGTGGATGAGAATGTAGAGTTCTGGAAAATCGTCGGTCTTGGAAAGCATCGTCGGTCGCGATTTTCTGCCCAGAGGATCAGGTTTGGAGTTTTAGGTTTTAGGTTACCGTTGGTGTTGTTGCTGTTGTTGTTGTAGTTATGTGTACGGTTGTTGAGAAAGTTGAAGAAAGGGATGAATGAAGTTGAAAAAGTATGTTGTGTCGCTGTGGGCCATGCATAATAATATATTTGGGTCTCAGAATGTTTGAGAAAAAAAATTGTAGTTCAAAGTCAAATTTCACACCTTATGAAGAAAAAGAAAGGAAAGTCAACTAAAGTCAAACTGCTTTTTTTTTTTAAAGGCATAATAATATTGGGATTTGGGAGTATGATGTTTAATATTTTATTTTTGCTTTCTTTTTACCTCTTTCTTCTTTTGGGGTGATGGAGTTCATAGTCAACTTTTTAAATCTCGTGATTAAGAAATCTTGGTCTATTTCTGCAATGAAAATGACTGTAAAACTGCGCTTTATCAAAATTCTGGTTTCTGGGAAAATGTAAGAAGCAAAAGAGTGTGGAAAACGAGAAAATAAATATTGAAAAAGTATAAATTTCTTTTCATTTTATTGTTTTTTAATAAGGGAAGTTGAAGAAGTTTTACCTTCTTGAACATTTATTGTTATAAGGAATTTAATTTTCAGGGATTGTCACTAGGAGGCCGTTGGTTTTACAGCTTCACAAGACAGGGCAGGGTCTAGAAGAGTATGCAGAGTTCCTTCACTTGCCAAAGAAAAAATTTACCGATTTTGGTATGGGATTATTATTATTATTATTATTATTTTTTTTTTTTGTATCACATGCCAATAATAAGCGAGAATTCGACTTTTGCTCCTGAACATTAGGAAAGACTTGGTTTGAAACTGTGAAGTTTACTTCATAGTGGTAAATGTGTGTCGTCACTCTTCCTTGTAGTCATGTTTGCTTGAGTTTTTCATTCGCAGTCAACCTTTTCTTGAAGATGGTATCACATTTTCATTTTCAAAATATACCGTCTCTCAAATAACTTGGTTTTAAAGAACTCTATGGAAACTGTTCAGCATGATTCTTCTTATTTTCTTTTGTTTCATGAAGTCCGCAAAACTTCAATAGTTTGTCATTTTCCTACGTTTTTCAAAAGTAGATGTGATTTCATTTGCTCGTTTGATCTCTGTTTTCCTTTTACAGCTATGGTTCGGAAGGAAATTCAGGAGGAAACTGACAGAATGACTGGGAGGAATAAACAGATTTCTCCCATTCCCATTCATCTCAGTATTTACTCCCCAAATGGTAAAGCAGATGTTTTATTTTTTTATCAAGCACCTGGGTGCTATGTTTATTCACCCCCTCCATTGAATATTTCCCTGTTACCATGTGGTGTTTTGATGTATTACAAATGTATGTATATGCGTAATTATGTTGACAGAAAGATTATGAGATAATGGTTTATGTTCTTGGACTGTTTTCTATTGTTTGATAATCAATTTTCTTTAAAGAATCAGACGATTCACATCCCATTACCAAGAAGTGACATCGAATCTATGATTCTATATACTGTATCTGTCATAATCAATTACTTATATACTTTTGCACTGTTGTCAAGTTGGTTTTCCACCAAATATAGGCCATCTACGCATGGCTTGTGCATTCAATTTGTCTAATCTTGGGAGTAAAGGCAAGCATATAGTTCATTAGGCTTTTCATAGTTATTCGTGTGATAGGTTGTTGAATGTTGATGTCAAAACAAATTCCTAACATGGCTATTCTGTATGGTTCTCGTGATTGTACTCATTCGTCCGATTTATTATCTGAACATTTGGTTTATCTTTTTGGCAGTTGTCAATTTAACGTTGATAGATTTGCCTGGCTTAACCAAGGTTGCTGTAGGTATACTTGCTTGTCATTTTCTTTCCTTTGTTAATGGGATGTAATTTTATGTTCATTTCTATAATTAAGTTACTGATTTTTTTTTATATTTGTAGAGGGACAGCCAGAGAGTATTGTTCAAGACATTGAAATTATGGTCCGCTCCTATGTGGAGAAGGTAACAAGGAAATCACAATAGAATGACTCTCAGTGAAGTTAAATTAGTGCTGTTAATTAAGTGTATTGGTTCTTTGGTCACCCCATCTTACAGGTTTGAACTTCAATAAAAATCTCAATTTACTGTTCCCTTCAATAAGCAGGTGTAATGAACCTGTCATGTAAATTTTAGTGCTTTTAATTTTCTCCGTCATGTTTGATTTCGCAATATAATGCTAGTTGTAATGAAATAATAGTATTTCAGTTTCTTACTGTATGGTTTTACCCGTACTCGATATGGTGGTTTGTAACTATCCACCACACTTGGGGCTAAGTCAATGGTCCATGTTATCGAAACTAACTTAGCGGTAGCCCTTTCCTCCCTTTGGTTGCTTCACCCGGCTATCAGTATTTGATGTGTTGACGACTCCACCAATGCATCTTAATTCAGCCTATAACGCAACCACTTGGACTTGGGCCTGTGACGTGGTGGACTAGCTCTGATACCAATTATTAGGAACCAATTAGGTAGAACTCACCCTTACAAAACCAGCTTGCAAGGGGAAGGAACCCAAGGGCTTATAAACCCACTATTCAATTTGAGCTTGTTTTCTTTCACCGAGAAAAAGCTTTGATTGTATTGTATTGTATAGTTTTGTGTTTTTTTTTTTTTTTTTTATGTATGATTTTTTGGTTTTTGATTGCAGCCAAACAGCGTCATTCTGGCCATAACTCCAGCCAATCAAGATATAGCAACATCTGATGCGATCAAACTTGCTAGAGAAGTTGATCCAACAGGTACCCTTTGCACATCTTCCCATTTTTACGGTTCAATTCTTACAGCTTTAATGGAAAAACAAGTCTACATTTTTCCCTTCCCCATCTTATTGGACTTGTTTCTTATTAGGTGACAGGACGTTTGGAGTGTTGACTAAGCTTGACTTGATGGATAAAGGAACGAATGCTTTGGATGTAAGAATCCTTTCCCTCCTATAGCTTTGATCCTTTAGAATTCAAACATTTAGCCCAAAGATGGATGACCATTGTAATGGGGGTGGGGCAAGCATGATTGGGGAGTTTGGTGTTTTTGCAAATAACAGGGAACAAATTCTTCAGTCAGCTCTAGAATAACAGTTGAACTATTGATCCCGTGGTGTTGATGGTGAATTCTCTCTCTTAATCTGTCAATGATAATTCACTTTTTATTGTATTGCTAGGTTCTTGAAGGAAGAGCCTATCGCCTTCAACACCCTTGGGTTGGAATTGTGAACCGTTCACAGTCTGATATAAATAAAAATGTTGACATGATTGCTGCTCGGCGCAGGGAGCGTGAGTTTTTTGCCAATAGTCCTGATTATGGACACTTGGCAAGCAAAATGGGTTCAGAATATCTAGCAAAACTTCTCTCAAAGGTTTTTCTTCATCTAGTTAGATTGCTTATTTTCTCAAATGCTTGTTTTCCATTTTTGAAGTTTTTCAAAAACAAATGGAATAGTAAGCCTCTTATTGATAATGTATGGTTTCAGCATTTGGAAGCTGTAATTAAAGCTCGCCTCCCAGGAATTCAATCGTTGATCAACAAAAGCGTTGATGAAATTGAAAGAGAGTTGGACTATCTTGGTAGACCTGTTGCTATTGATGCTGGGGTAGGATGTTCGTATATCAGTTGTTTTACTCTTTTTGTATCTGAATTTCAGTCAGATAATTACGTGAAACTTTTTTTTTTTTTCCTAATGTATTTTAGGCACAGTTATATACAATCCTGGAGTTATGCCGTGCATTTGAGCGGATATTTAAGGAGCATTTGGATGGAGGGTAATATATTCTTTTATCTTGATTCTGGAACTCTACAAACAAAAAAAAAAAAAGTCTTTTTTAAATTTTTCGTTTGATTGCCAACTGAGCTTAAATTTTAGAGTCTTTTATGTCACTGAACATATTTGGGACCTATCAATGGAATAATAGCTTGCCTAAATTTCATGTATTTCTTGTTTTCTTTTGGGACTTATCAAAAGACAAGACTTGTAAGCATAAATGGTTTGGTTCATATAATAGGCCGTCATTTCAGGATATTACGTTTATGCATTTAGAAACTAACTTCCCCTTTTATTCTATCTTGGCTCATTTGTATTAGGTAATATAACCTTTTTATCGTGACTATAAACATAATTTATAACTTCTAAACATTTCTTGTTATATTTTCTTTGCTATCTCAGGCGACCTGGTGGTGATCGGATCTATGGTGTATTTGACCATCAGCTTCCTTCTGCTTTGAGAAAGCTCCCTTTTGATCGTCATCTTTCACTTCAAAATATAAGGAAAGTGATTTATGAGGCGGATGGATACCAACCTCATCTAGTTGCACCCGAGCAAGGTTATCGGCGCCTCATTGATAGCGCACTGAATTACTTTAGAGGCCCAGCTGAAGCTTCAGTAGATGCTGTAAGTGTTACTGTTCCTTTCCTCTTGGTGTGATTCTGTGTGTCTAATAGTTATCACGTCCAAGGCCTATCAGATCAAGATGTATACGTTTGTGGAGGATGTTTGTAGTCATGAAGATCAATATTTCAATCTCGGATCAGTTTCCGTTCAATTATTGTGTCATAGAAACAAGAAGTTTAAGAAATTGGAGCACTCTTGAAGAACTCATTTCATTGGAATCATTTCTTTCTTCATTTTCTATATTCTATAGCACCCAGCTAGTCAAAAGCTACAGAAGAAACTGTAGTGCTTTTGTAAGAGTCATCTTTTGTGCTATGTTTGGTATGATGGAGAAGAGGAAGGAAGTAGGGTGGAGGGATAATTGGATGGAAAATGACAAAGTAATTTGTTTGGTAAGAAAGAAGAAAGATGGGAAAGGAAGATAGAGTGGATAAAAATCCCACCAATTTTTCTCTCCAATATTGGGTGGAAAACTTAAATCCACCCAATGATGCCTAAAAGTACTTTTTTTTTTTGTCCTTTTTTAAATTTAGAATTATATAAAAAAGTGGATAAAATAATAATTGCTAATTTTCTTATTTTCTTCCTTTCTACCAAACAACCTAAAGGAAAACTAAAATCTTCTCCATCATTCTAATTTTCTATCTTTTATAAGTTTCCTTCTTTGTCTCATTTTTTTCTTTCTTACCAAATGGAGGTTTAGATTATTTAACTTGCATGTTCGTAGTTTTAAAATATCTGTTTTCTGCACAATGTACTTGAAGATTTTCGATCTTTTGATCAGTGATCTGCCGGTGCAGGTTCACTTCATTCTCAAAGAACTTGTGAGAAGGTCTATTGCAGAAACTCAGGTTCAGATTTCTTATTCAATATACTTCATCTTAACTTTGTAGTAGGAGCGGTCTAGTAACAACGAAAAGCTATATGGACCGATTATTCATTTTATTGTTATATGGAGCAGGAGTTGAAGAGATTTCCAACCCTTCAGGGTGAATTAGCAGCGGCAGCAAATGAAGCACTGGAGAGGTTCCGTGAAGACGGCAAGAAGACAACTTTGAGATTGGTGGACATGGAGTCATCATACCTAACTGTAGATTTCTTCCGGAAACTCCCCCAGCAAGCCGAGAAGGGAGGAAATCAAGCTGCTGCCTCTTCTGGAGACAGATATTCTGAGGAGCACTTCCGCAGAATAGGATCAAATGTTTCCTCCTACGTTGGGATGGTCTCTGAGACACTGAGGAATACCATTCCCAAGTCTGTTGTTCACTGCCAAGTTAGGGAGGCTAAGCGGTCTTTACTTGACCGCTTTTACACACAAGTGGGCAAGATAGAGGTATCCAACGTTCGCTCTCCATCATCCTCTCTCTCTCTCTCTCTCTCTGTGAATGAGACATCTTAGAGTTTGTTATCTGGGGTAAGCAAAACTTGCTCAATTGGTTATCGTTGTTTGTTTTCTAGGGTAAGCAACTAGGTCAACTGTTGGATGAAGATCCTGTGTTGATGGAAAAGAGGCTGCAATATGCAAAGAGGCTTGAGCTTTACAAGTCTGCAAGGGATGAGATTGACTCAGTATCATGGTCAAGATAAAGATGCAATGTAAATGGAACTAAAAAAAAGAAAAAAGGAAAAAACTCTTGTTAACAGCTGCAGCTATAGCTTTGAGAATGGTCATTTCAATAGGATTTCTTTCTCTCTCTTTTTTTTTTTTTGGCTTTTCTCTTATATATTTGGTTTTCCTAATACTTTTTTTTTCCTAGAAGTTTAGGTGTTGTGTTTTGTTACTGTTTTCATATTTATGTGTACATGTTTTGAAATCTACATATTGTGGTGCCATCATGTTCTTTTAGCAGTGAATTTTACTTTTGGTTTTATTGGTGGCCTTGCTGATCTGAACCTAGAGTACACAGGAAAGCAAATCGAGCTGATGAGGTACAGAAATCATTGTTATGTTTCATAAGAATATTGAAATATATATACATATATATAATTCACTGTGCAATACGTATTCATTATCTATGATTGGAATTTCATGAATAGTTTCCACCTTTCAGCAACGGTGTAATTCAATTTTTTTAGGGACGTTTGGTAAACACATTACGTTTTAATTCTGTTTGAATATAATTCTTTTTTAAGTGTTGTATTTGGTTGAAAAATATTTGTTTTGTATTTGAATAAAATGTGTGTTTGGATGAAAAGTATTTTAGAGTTGAAAAGTTAATGTGATTGGTAAAAATAGAGATAAATAGTTAGGGTTGAAAAATTGAGGTGATTGTTTTAAAAAATTTTTGAATAGTAATTGTTTTCATAACACTATTAAAAATGATTATATTTGAATGTAAAACTTTACGTTTAGTGTAAAATTGGTATTTATAGTGTCAAAAAACGTTCTTCAAACGCACCTTCAATAGTTTGCATAGGACTTAATATTAAATTTCTATTGATGCTCCTTTTGTTATTTTTATTTCTTTTGTCAATTACAAATAGCTCACCTATCAAAATTGTTAAAGAGAAGACGATACATTGAGCGGTTGTTTTTGTTTTTGAGAATAATTTTTCATTTTTAAAAACATAAAAAATAAAAATGGTTTTAAAATAGTGTTTGTTTATTTAACATTTTTAAAATTATTTTGAAAACATCATTTTTAACTTTTTTTTTTTTTTTGAAAATGAAAAAAAGTTTTTATTTTTTTGTTTTCATTTACTCTCTTCATCTCTTTTCTCTCTATTTGTGCAGCATCAGCAATGATCATGTCCAACGATAACATCCATTTTCGGTGAAAGGCAACGATCATGGACTAATGATGATGACGGTGACCTTCTTATGACTACAACTATCAATTCATGATCTAAATCTCACCGTCACTGTCATCTAAAGCTCAAGCTACTAATGTCTTCCACTTCTATCTCTCATTGTAAAATCTACCACCAAAGTTTTTTTTAAATTATTGTTATTTTTTTAAAATTAAAAATAAATATGTTTTTATAAGATACTCAGTTATAAAATGGATTTTTAAAATATATAACCAAATAAAGTTTTTTCATTTTTATGGTTTTTATAATATATACTCAGAAAACATAATCAAATACAATTTTAAAAATAGTCTTAACATAATTTTTAAAACATTTTCATTTTCAGTTTTTTTAAAAACAAAAAACATTTCAAAATTAATACCAAATGCTATTATTTTTTTCTCAAGCCATATATCGTCTTAGTTGGAGAAACATTTTATGTAGTTATTATTGTTATTATTATTATTGGGGAAGGACTTTTCAATTTTTGCTAGGAAAACAAAAAAAAAAAAAGGTTGTTGCCCTTGCTTCAATTTGCAATGAATTATTTGCATGATGGAGGGGTTTATAATCTGTTTCATTTAATTATTCAAGTGAAAAGTTCATTTCCACTTAATTTAAAATTATACGTTCGGTTTAGAATTATGTTTAACTAGAAGACATGTTTTTCTCAATTTAGAGGCTGTTGTTTCAGTGTATTAAGGCATTGTAGCAGCTCTTGAAAGGGTTAGTTCTTTTTTGTAATGGTATGTTATTTTTTCAGAGTTTTAGTTTTTTTTTTTTTTTTGGATGATAGAGGTACGTGCATGGTTATGTTGATTAAATTAAATTTAAAAAAATATTAGGGATTCTTAACCTGACTTTACTAACTCAGAGTTCTAATTGTCTTGGTTGATTATTGCATTAATTTATATGTCATGCTTGAAAGTTAAAACTATCATTGTCCCACATAATAGAAGAAGAGAGTGTACAAAAGAGCAGTTTATAAAATATTGTACAAATTACGCGACTAAGCATACCTTTTTCGGCTTTTTGATTAAGATCAAGTGTATAGTATCTGTTATTATCAGTGAATATCTGATTTGTGTATCAAAAATTCAAGTTGATTTTTTTAGCAGAGGTCCCACAACAGTAGCTTGCTACTGGGTCGTAATCGTCGCTCATGCCTTGCACTATAGCATGGGCCTTGGCGCGTCCCTCCATATCAAGTTTAAAAGTTTATGATACTTTTTTTTTAAATACAATTATTAGAATTAATTGTGAATGAATATGCGGTTAAACTAAACTTAAACCAACACAAAAAAAAAAAAAAAGGATTTAATGCTCAAAGAGTCTATCTCTTAATATTTTGAGTTTATTCCTAAAACCTTGAGTAGTAGTCTATGTAGTTATTATTGTTACCAACAGCTCACCTATCAAAATTGTAAAAAAGAAGACGAAACATTCAGTTCTCAAGCCATATCACCATATGTCGTCTTAGGCTAGAAAGACATTCTATGTAGTTATTATTGTTATTATTATTATTTGGGAAGGACTTTTCTAGGTTTTATTTATTTATTTATTGGTAGTGGAGATGATCCAAAGATTTCTTAAAAGTCAAATGACATGTCGTATTCATCAAAACGACAGAAAATTCTTAACTATTAACGACATGGTGTTTGTGCTCCGATGTCTTAAAACCATCGAGCTTTATAATGCGACAAGTCGTTTGTTTGGACAACATCAAATTTTACATGACTACCTACATGAATAACGACATTTCGTTTTTTCTCAGCATGGAAAACAACACAACGTGCTTTATAATTGGGAGGGTGGCTATCTTCTAAATATCAATCACGAATGGCATCGTCTTCCAAGTTCTTTACAAGAACAACCCAAATGGGGACAAACGAGTCAAATCAACATATTGCAAGAACAATCTAAAAGAAGGAAGCACATTCTTTTGATAAAGTATTCTCCCATTAAGCCAATATAACTTTTATAACTTGAAAGAGAATGATCTCATATCTCAAAGTGAAATAGCTAGAAGGGAGGAAAAAAATATTCCTCAAAGAATTATTTATAATAAAAGTTTTCCCATAGAATTATTTAAATTAAAGTTTACCATATAATTTTCTTATCTTTTTTTCCCCCGAGGTAAAAGGTTTTTCAGGCTTCATTTGAAGCCTTGCCCTACTTCCTGTCAAGCTCTTCTAGTGCCTCCCACAATTTTGGATCAGCATAATCTTTTATCAGAAATGTGGGCTTTGCTTCCATCAGCAAATGTTCGGGATTTCGGGTCTTTAAACCAATAACCGGCATCCCAGCTGCGACTCCAGCTTTTATTCCGGAGACAGAATCCTAGCAAAGCAGGAAAAGATCAAATGTAAATAGAAGCTTGCAATAACTTGAATCACTGAACAAAGTTGTTAGCCGAGAAGAGAGCGGACCTCAAATATAAATGTGTGATCCTTAGACGCCTTGAGGATATCCAGAGCCTTCAAGTAGGGGTCCGGGTGTGGCTTGGCATGATCACATTCGCTCCCGATTATTACAGCATCGAAAAAGTCAGAGAGCCCGAGAAGCGAGATCATGAGTTCAGCATTTAGTCTAGGAGCATTAGTAACGGCAGCACGCTTAAGCCCACGATCTTCGACCCATTTCTTCAGCTTATAAAGACCATCCAGAGGCTTCAACTGTTCTGCAGCCAGTCTGTTGTTTCATAAAAGATGTTATTCAGCAAGGAATTTCGAAGAAATTCCAAGTAGAGAAGGTATGGAATTTACCGACGAAACATGGCTTCCTTTTCATCTACAAACTTTAGACCTCGTTCGTGATCATCAGGGAAGAGTGCCCGGGCGATATCATCATTATGTTTGCCCGCAATGTACTTAATGAAGAAATCCTCATCAATGGGAACTCCTCCGTTGAAACCTATCTGTTATTTGTACCAGATTTCTGTTAAGGAACTGTAAATCATGAAACAAAAGAAGCAAAGTACTATTGGTTTTATGCTAGGAAAGCGAATCCTCTTTTACCTCTAGAAGCATGTCCCGGAAAGCAATGTGGTGAAGTGGATCGGAATCACATAGAGTTCCATCTACGTCGAAGAGTACTGCTTCAAGTGGAGCTAGTGCAGAGAGTGCACTTTTGCTGGCTCAACATCAAAGAAGCAATTAGACAGATATATTTTAGTGGAAATAGTCCTTGTAAATATTCTACAAGTTTAATAGAAAGGTAATATGTGTTCATGAAAGATTAGCATCTTTTAGTCATAAAGAACTCAAGAGATTAGCCTGCTAAAGATCAATTGCCTATCTTTTAGTGTAACTTTTCAATCCGAACGTAAGATTTACAACATAAACAGAGAAAATTATCACTTTCTCTGTTTTTTTCCCCTTCTAAATATATTACATGATTCTAGGAAAGAATGCTAAAGATTCATATCAAAAAACAGTAGATATCACTCACTTCAAAAATAACAAATTGTATCGTCTATGAGCTTGCATTTTTCAGATATTCATATTAGAAGAAAAAAAATTTGAAAATGTGTCGGTTTTTCACCACTTAAAATTTGTCCCTCACGAAGACTGAAGCAAGCAACTATAGCTTCTTCATAAGAATCAGAACAATGAATAGGCCCTTTTGGCATTACTTTTGCTAATCCATTAAGGAAGTAAAAGAAGCAGAGTAAAAACTATGGCTTTGATTGAAAATTCGTCCTAAGGGAACTATCCAAACACTTACAGACGCAGCTTTTAGGCTCACAAGACCAGAAGTAGTTCTCAAGAAGCAATGCCAAACAAGCTCTATTTATAAAACACATTCTTCTTTGCACTTTACGTTTGAATCAACGGACGACATTCTATATTACAAGCGAAGAAACAAACCACAAACTATATATATAAATAACATTGCATTACGGTATTATGATCTAGGAGCTTAATATATATAGATATATATTTTTTTCCTTTTGCAGATACAGTCAAGCTAAAGCAGTAATCTCTGCTCTATGGTAAAATCCATTTTGGGTCCAGATAAATTTATCACATTAAAAAAATATTTAATTTAAACATGAGATACAAACGGGAAGAAGATTAACTGGAAAAAACTGCAAACTTTCCAGAACAAAAGGAGAGATTTTTTTTTAATTTTTACCAGAGATATATAATCAAAACAAAAACATGGGAATTTCAATGATCAGTACCGGCGACAACATGCTAAGGACAAAATACAAGTAAACGGGAAATATATACAAGAAGAGGACAATTACGGAAAAAATCCATTCAAAGTCACATTGGTTTAAAAAAAAAAAAAGAGGAAGCGCAAAAATTTCCCTTTTTTATCATTCATTCTTGGTGGGCATGCAATTTAAAGATGAAAAATTGTGAAATAAGAAGAACCAAGATCAAATTCTCAATCAAACACGCAAAAAATAAAATCAAGACACGAGAGAGAGAGAGAGAGAGAGAGAGAGAGAGAGAGAGAGAGAGAGAGAAGTTTACCTGTCGACAGAGTTTCCACAACATGAAGCTGTCATTGTACAGATGGGTAACGGCAAATACTGCAATCAAAGAAAAAATTTTTTTTTTTCTATTTGTTTTGTTTTTCTGGGAAAATCTGAGGAAATGATGGTATTAGTTGGGGTTGATTGAAGAAGGGAAGAGGAAGACGGATGGTGTGGAAAAATAAGAAGACGAAGACCAGAGAAAAGGGAATCTACCTGGAATCATCAACCAAAAAGCGCCAGATGCCCGTATGCCAGGTCCTTTCCTTTTCTCAACCATCTTTTCTTTCCCAAGTTTTTTTTTAGGTGGAGTTTTGGGAAGGTATTTGAAAATATTATTTTTGAATTGTCAAAAAGTTATTTTAAAAATATATTTAGAAAAGGAATTGTTAGAAGTGGAAAATAAAAAATTTAAAAAATTTTTTTTTTAAAAAATATCAATATAAATATTATTTTATTCTTTTCAAAATTTTATATAATTTAAAAAAAATTATTTTATTTAGATTTATATATACAAAGTTATGAACTTTTAAAGTTAGAATTTATTGTAGTATTTTAAAAATATAAATAATAAAAAATATGAAATTTTAGAAAAAAATAGTTTTGAATATCTTCAAAACTAAACTCCAAACAAGGTTTTATTTTTTATTTTTTCTTCTTCTTATTTTTCTCTTTAAATTTTTAAGAATTTATATGGGAAGATCTTTTTTCTTTAGCTATTATTTTTTTAACAGCATGATTTATTAGTATCCATTGCCCAAATCTTACAGATGAATAGTTAAAAAAATTAATTTAATAACTGAAACAATACAGTCTCACGGTAAAAAAAGTTCCTGATGCCTTGTTTATTTCATTTTCAGAAGGTGAAAAGTATTTTTCTTAATTTTTTTTCCATCGTTATCCTCATTTTAAAATAAACTACTTCCTTTTCACATTTGTATTATATCCTTTTGAAAAAAAAAATCATTTTAAAATCTTTCTTAATATACTTTTCCCAATTTTATTTCTTTTTATTTCAAATAATTTTAAGACTTTTTTTTCTTAATTTCAAGAAGAAAATTTGTTTACATATCCAAATGATGTCTCATTCTGAAAATAAAAAAGTCATTTATTTTAAATAAAAAAATTTATTTTTTTAAAAATAGACATGCATACAAACAAATCATTAACCTTTCTGATGTTTTCGTTAAAAGAAAAGGAAAAAAGAAAAACAATTTTTTAATATTCTACACACAAAAAATAATTTTTAGTAAGAAATATATATAATTATGCTTGTGGAAGCTTTTATAATTTCTCTAACGCTTTTGCTTATAAATATATTGTGAATAATAAATCAAGATCGACATTAGTTTAGTTTTTTTCTTTATAAACAATCGAGGTCTTCATAAGACGATGATGATGAATAATATATTTCTGCCACTTGCCTTCTTATGTCGTTAACATTGCAAGTTCTGTTGCCAATTATGGTCATGGAGAGTTTGTAAAGTACAAAAGTTCTTTTTTTTTTCTTTAATTCAAAACAATAGTTTTTTAAAAAATTAATATTAGTGAACTTAAATGTATGGTATTTGACAATTGAGACCCTATAATCTTAATTTGACAAATGACCATCTAAACATGAAAACTAGTTGCAATTGTAACAGAATAGCTAACAAGTTGCCATTAAATGGACATAAATGTTGAACGAGTTCTACATTGATGAGCAATGTTAAGAAACACTACACTGTTGAGTATTATCAACTAATGAAAGATGAGTTCTGGATTTTATTAAAATAAGACTTACCTTTTTTTAGTGATAATATTTAATATTGACGGTGTTTATTAACATTTTTCAGTATATGCACTTGAAACATTTTATTTGTTGGTATGTTTCTTTTTTTTTTTTTTTGGATAAGTTGCTTATTGGTAAGTTGGACGCAAATTTTTTTTGACTTCAGTATTTGATGCCAAATGATTATTTATTAATTAATATCTTATATCAATTTCATTGTCAATTTAACGTTTTCATTATCAAAATTAAAATTTACGATTCAAAAAAGAAAAAATAAATAAAGAGCTTCTCAACAAAAAAGCCACAAAAGAAAAAAATTATTCGGAAAAAAATTATCTATGAAATATTTACGGAGTATAAGAAAATTCTATTATACTTAAATTTTTTTTCATGGAAATCTCGTTTTAATTCTTAACATTTTTTTTAATTTAAAGAAGAGATATTCAAACTTTATATATTTTAATAAAACTAGATGTGTAAATATTATTGATGCTCTGCCAGCAATCATTTAAATATTCATTAATTTATGAGTTGAGTTTGAAATAAGATGAAAATTTTAAGTTGAAATTGAATGATTTTTCAAAGTGATTATTTTATTTTTACCCCTAAACTATATATCTTTTTTCACTTTGCATCTCATAATTTCAAAATCATTCATTATCTCCCCTAAATTATATAAAATTACTCAAAATGCCTTTTGCATCTAATTCTGCATATTGACTTAATGAAAAATACTAATGTAACACTCTATTAAAAATTAAATAAATGTTTTAAAATATAAATCGTGATTATAAAAGCAAATATTAATTTATAATTAAAAAATTGTTTTTCTCTTTATTTAACCAAGTTTTATATTTTAAAACATTTATTTGATATTTAATAAAGTGTTATATTAGTATTTTTGCTAAATTAATAATTAGATTAAACAGGAAGGACACTATAAAAGATTTTATATAATTCAAAGGAACTCAAGAAACACACTGAGCGGTTTTAAAATTCTAAAATGTTAAGTAAAAATAATATCTAAACCAAGGAATAAAAATAAAATTAAACACTTTTTAAAAATTAATTATAATTTTTATTATTTTAAATAAAAAGACCAAAAAACCTAAATATAAAATTGGATTGAGTTTATAACAAATCCACGAACTAAAATAACCTTGCAAATTTTTTTCCCCTTTTTTTTTTTTTTTGTTTTTTGTTTTTTGGGTTCTTGGAATGGGTTGAGGTTGAATGGCTGCACTTGGAGCAGGAGTTGGTTGGTGACACAATGACACAGTTGTCAAATTCTATAACCGCCACATGGACCAAGTACTCAGGGTGACCGGGAATTAAGCACGTGAGAGCGCGCGTGCCTATTATTATTATTATTTTTTTTAAATATTTGTAGGTAGTCAAATTGGCCACATCTTCCTTGCTCTTTATTCCTAGCACAAATTGCTTAAAAGAAAACCACAATGAAATATTCTAGGAAGAACATGGGTTAGTGGACAAATCTTAAAATTTTTTTAGTGGAGAATTTAATTTAAATGTTCTTCTTATATCGTATTAAACAATATAATAGGACAATACAATTTTAAAATTACCTATTATGTGTGATACTTTTTTTAAACTTTTAATTTTGAAGCTTTAGAAGTAATTTTAAAGAAACAACAAAGAAATTTCAAGTCTAAAAAAAAAAAAACAGATTCAGAATACTCATATAACATTTGTTTAAAGGTTTAAGATACCCATTTAATATTATGATAACAACTATAATCTTTCAGTAATTATATACTTTCTTGACTTTATTTTAAGATAAATAGTTTGAATCTTATTTTCTCAAATTTATTATATATATTTATAGTTTTGATAAAACATAGAATAAAAATATTTAATTTCTCCATCACTAATCTATATAAAGGTCTCTTGACATGGAGACATAATACATATCCTTTCTAATTTCCTCATCTTCTCCATTCTTTTCTATTCCTCAGATTGTATTTCATCCACCCCTTTATAGATCATTACTAATAGAGCAATAATAGAAATCACATAATATATTGTGGCGACCCCCTCACGTACGTTACCATACCAACCAGTCGAGCTCTGACGCCGACCGCGATGGCTGGCAACCTCGTGGGTCGTCATCCTCTTAACTTAACTTTCCATTCTTAACGTTCTCATCTTATAGCGGAAGCAATTTCTATAGCAAAATTTTTTTTTTTTTTTTTTACTTACATACTATACCTATCTCTATCATACTCTTATAACACATATTTCATAACTTTCTTTCTTTCATCATCCTTTTTGAATGCTCAGCGAAAGACTCATGGTAGTACCATACCCTCGCCCAGTCCCTTGGCACGTGCAGATCCGTCCGTTGTCCATCATATTACTTTAAATAAACACGTTGCTTACCTGCAACATATAAACAACTAATGAGCTAGATGCTCAGTAAGTTCAAACATACATTCATTAACTTATAAATACTAGTAATATATATTATTACTAGAATATATGTCATCACGTATATACACATCATATACATCATTTATACATATCCTCAAAACATAACATAAAATATGAGCTTCATCATGCTCGTTTATCTCTTCGTTCATCGTTCTTATCGTTCTATCGATCATCTCTTATCATTCTAATCCAATCTTTTCATTTCTTTGCTTTTCATTCCTATCATTTCTTAACTTTCTATTCTAAACCTTTTTAACTTTTCTATCGCTTCATCATCATCTCCTAACATTTCATATCTTAAAGCTAGTAACTTATACACTAGCACAACATCACGTAAAAACGTGTCATTCCATACATATACATCAAACACATCACATCACATATATAATTCTATCATGTTCTTTTAACTTCGTTTTATTATTTTTTTCATTGATTTCATTGTGTTGTTCTTTCATATCGTTCATTTCTTTTCTTTTCTTTTCGTATCATTTTTTTTTCTTTTCTTTCCACTCTCTTTTTCCTTGTTTTTTTTTTTCCTCACGCACTCTCTTTTCTTTTCTTTTCACGCTCTTTTCTTTTCTTTTCTTTTCACGCACTCTCTTTTCTTCTTTTTTTTTTTTCACGCTCTTTTCCTTTCTTTTCTTTTTACGCTCTTTTCCTTTCTTTTCTTTTCTTCTCTTTTCCTTTCTTTTCTTTTCTTTTCTTATCTTTCACTGGTGGGCCCCGTTGTCGAACGTACCTAGTGCGCGCTGACAATGGGAGGAGGGGGAGCTACCCACCAACCTACCTCACAGTCAATCTTTAACTTTTAGCCATTAACCTCACACCTTCGAGAGGTAGCGTTCCACTATAAGCCATTAACCTCGCCTACGGGAGGTAGCATTCAATTTTAGTGGAATTCATAACATAAAACCTCACCTACGGGAGGCCGGTACGCCAACAACTTAAGTTTTCAGTCTTATTATCTTGTAGGCTTTTATATTTTTTTTTATATTGATTTTTCGTTGTACATCTTTTTCATGACATTCATCATCTTTCAGTTCTCATTTTTCATAAAACATTTCATGAAACATTTATTCTTTCGTTATTTTTCTTTTCTTAATTCTTTACTTTATCACATCATAACAACAAAAACATGTTTTGTTATGTGTAGACAATTATTCTTTGTTTATCTTATCATTTGCATCCTCCTATCTACCGTATCTTATCATCATCCTTCTATAGATCATAGCCTATCGTTCTATTCAATCAATCACATCTTATCGTTATGTTCTAATCCTTTCATCATACATTTTATCATAACCTATAATTGTTTTCCTTTCTTGTCTAACTCTTTGCTTTCATATCATTTTTCATAAAACATCTATCCTTTCGTCCTCATAAAACATCCCTTTCTTAATTCTTTTCATCACCGATCATCATTGCTCTATCAATCATAACTTAATTTCCATAAAACTTTTCATAAACACCTATTCTTTCCTTTCATATCTCATCTCTTTCTTATGCATTCTATCATAACATTCTTGTTCTTACTCTTTCCATTCTTCTATCTCTCTTACTCTCATCTTTATTCTCATAAATCTTTTATAATACCTTTCTTTCGTAATTCAATATATACATATATATATACATATATATATTTTTATAAATTATTTATTAAAACATATCTTTTAACGTCATCATATCATTGCTATAGCATTTACTATAGCATCATCATAAATCACATAATGACATTTTCATACAAAACATATAAAAATGATAAGCTTGTTCATAGTTGCAGACGGGTAAATGTCTGAACTTACTCATAGCGTGCTTATCCTTTCCTTAGGATCCATCGATGTCCTTCGTCGCTTCTGGATTGGGTTCCTACAGACAAGTTTTGTCCGTTAATCACATTTTCATTTATAGCTTTTATTTTATTAAAAAGCTTAAATCTGATCTTATAATTCTTAATTATATCCTTATGACAGCTTTCTAAACCTTAATGGCCATTTTTGAATTTTTCTCCAACTTTTGAAAAATTACGATTTTACCCCTAACTTTTGACAAAATTACAATTTTGCCCTTGACGTAATTTTTCATAACTTAAACCTCAATTTTGGCTTTTACAAACTTCATTCACCTATTTCAAGGTCATTGTGGCTCTTTTCCCATAATTTGAGTATCTTTGGGCAAAATGACCATTTTGCCCCTGATGGGTCGTTTAAACCTAACATTTTCATTTTCATACTTAGGTTGGATTTTCTAAACCCAAAATCATTTAATTAACTTTCTAAATCTTATCAGACCTTTTCCGGATCAATTCTTATCATTTTACCAATTTTTCACATTCCCGGCCCTCGGGAAGTACTATTCCGACCTAAGTGTCAGTTTCATGTTTTTCCTTACGTTCTAGGGTTTCAAAGGGTCGGTTTACTAATTGTAACCTGCCCATTCCTTTTTCCTTGCCTTAACTCCTCGAGGGGGCTCGGGTTCCCTTCCCGATCATATTTTTACCCCTCGTTTCCCATATTACCCCTGGTGCCATTTTTAGAAATTTCGGCAGCATTTCCGCTTAATTTTTGAGGTTCCAGCGTTTAGGAAACGCCTGAAAACCATCTATCCTAATCTAATTTTATCACATACTATACCAGAGGCCTAGATTTTACGTAAAACTCATACTGTTTATGTAAAATCGTTACATTATCACATATTTTTCTTTTTCTTCATTACAGTCATTTTCTTCTTTTTACATACATTCTTTTCCACATTTTTCATAACAATAACCATAAAATCATATAACAGTCCCAAACAATTAAATTGCAGAACGTAAAGGGGTCGAGATTTATACCGAATTGCAGTCCGGTCTCGACGGCATAAACCCTAATTCCTCGTTCTTCATCTTTGAGGTCTCGTCTTGCAATTCCGACTCCGCGGATGCGTCTGGAACGTCGAAAATAGGCCAACAGGCCAAACTTCCATTTTCAGTCAACGGTCGCCGTTGACCGGCGTTGACCGCCGTTGACCGGCGGTGACAGCGACGACGATGGCAAGTGGGTAGTCCATCTTGAAGATCTCGACGAGAGGAATCGATTGGTAGCCTCAATTTTACATTTGGAGGCCCCAATCGCCGGAAAATCACCCCGAAAGTCACGGCCACGGCGGCGGCGGTGGAACTCCGCCGTGCCGGACTTTTTCCCCGAAATTGATTGAGGGCTTTTGCTCCCCTCTTCACGGCGACCATTTCTGCACCAGTGGTGCAACTCAACATTGCCGGAAACGGCGAGTTTCACGGCGGCGACGGCGACGGCGACGGGCGGAGTTGGGCGGCGCGATCCGGCGGCCGTTGGGCTGAAACTCCACCTGGGTTTTGTTCTACTCTTCACCACGAGTCTTTTGGGACCGGTTTCAGCTTGATCGGACGTCGGACGGCGAAGATATCGGCGATCAAAATTTCCGGTGGCCGGCGGCTTCCGGCGGCGCGTGCGCTCTCCTCCGGCGTCGGTTCCGTCGACTCGGCACACCGTTGAACTCAGCTCGGCGAGAGCTTTCCAACGGTGCCGGCGGTGTCGAAAACGGACACCGTTTCCGATGGTCGGTTACTGTACACTTTCGGGTAGAGAGAGAAAGAGAAATGTAGAGAGAGAATACACGTGGACAAATGAGGAAATTCCACTTTTTCCCTCTCTTTATATACTTTTTTGCCCAAAATTTCAACACGGGCTATCTTGACTAATTTCGGCGTCCTGAATCCAAATATATCAGTTTTATTTTCATCTGAGGTCATTTCGGCCAATTTCCGATACTGTGAATTTTCGGTCAAAAATTACCATTGTGCTCAATTATCAAATTTGAGCGTGCTGATAGGCTATCCTAACTAATTTCGGTGTGCTGAACCCAGATTTATCAGTTTTATGTCAAGATAATATCATCTTGACCTACTTTTTGATACTGTGAGTGGCATACACGTGCACACACATAATATCACTATTACTCATTTTTTATTTTTTTAACATTGTTAGAACATTTTATTTTAGTTCTAAACAATATTAAATCACTTAATTTCACATTTTAACGCTTAAATTCAATGTGTATTTATTCTCCGAAAAATGTGAATTTTCCCGGTTGTTACATATATATATATATCATGAATACTAGGGTATTAAAACTTTGTGAACTTAAAAAATTATTATGAATACTTGTGTGCCAAAATTTTGTGAAGCTCTTCCCTTAAAAAAAAAAAAAAAAGTGAAACTCCTTTAGAAAAATAATTTTGTTAAACTAAAATTACTATTTTTATCCTATTTTTGTAATCTTCAAATTATTATTTATTCAGTTTCGTGTGATAAAAATATTTTCTCATGTATGAACATTGTCTTAATTACCCTTCTTTTTTTTTTTTTTTGGGTTGCTCACGTTACCCTTTGGACCGTTGTATATGTATGGACTTTTGCACAGCCTATCCGGAGACACTTTTAACACTTTAAAATGGTTATTAGCTTGGCGATTACCTCTCGTAACACTAATTAACATGAGTTCAACTACATTGAACACATGCGACAATTATCGCAGAAAAACAACATAACTTGGGGAGTTTGCGTATTGGGTTTTATAGATTAGGAATCCACAATCCAATTCAATGCTTTTGGATTGAAAAAAGACAAATCCAAAAGTCCCCCAAGCCACACCTCGACCTAGTAATCTAAAGACTTCGGATTTCGCCATCTAGGCTTCAAACTCTTGTAGGCCAATTTTTGAACTGTCCTTGTGAATTCATTATAAAATTAAAAATAAAAATAAACATACAATAAAATAAAGATATGTATTAAAATTAAAATGTAAATAGATATATATATTATATGTTAAAATACTAAGAAAAAAATAAATATAGGAGAATGAAACAAATAGCAGTGTTTAGAAAATAGTTTAGGTAAATAGCAACTATTAAATATATTTATAATAAATAACAGATTTATTATGTAAATAAAAAAATATTTATAATAAATAATAGATTTATTATGTAAACAATTTATATATGTTAGAATTATCAAGTAAATGATATATTTACATAATAGATAAATGATTTGTTTACGTCTTTATCAAGTAAATAACTTATTTATGTCTTGTAAATATATCATTTACCTCCTAAAATTTCTATTTATCTAATAAATTTGCTAGTTATTATAAATATTTTAAAAACTTAATATCTATTTCAATTATTTTCTGAAAACTATTGAAAACTACCGTTTAATATAATTTCCTTATTTTATATATATACATATATATTCACACATAGATACAGTAGATTGGGAAATACTCAATGTGCAACTCAACACGAAACCTTCGGATTGGGCATATAATCCAATGAAAATTCAAAATCTTGGCAATCCAATCCAGTCTGGTGAATTGATTTGGATTGAACATGTTGATCCGATTTGCAAATTCAGTCAACACCCATTAACAACACTGTCATGTCAATTAGTTTGGGAAAATCTAGGTACACTCATCCACCCAATGCAACACAACTTGCTTAGGATTCATGAACATCTTATTCCTAGTATTAATAATGTAACATGTATTGCAATGGAGGTCCCCCCACATATAGCAAGGTGTATATTCATGTCCGAAAGTGACTGCCAATATAAAGTGCCCTGCAGTCTTTGTCAACGCAGCCCTCTTTTGATCCGAGTTATTAGTACAATTACAAAGTTACAACAAATTTTAAGTTTCTAAGCCAGTGAAAAAACCGTTCTAAGCCAGTGAAAAAAAAAAAAAAAAAAAACAAATACTAGCTGTTACAGGATAAAAGTTAAGAAATTTTCGATAGATGAGATCGTTTTCCAGCCTTGTATATGTTGAATGGTAGAGATTTGGACTTAATATTCACTAAAAACAAAAAAGCAAAAACAAAAACTGATCAATCAAGTTATTCCCATATTTTGACCAATCAAATGAGCGGTAATCAAAGGGCATATATGGCTGGGCCCGACAAATCCAAAATGGTTTCCATGTCATGGCTGATGCGGTTAGTAACCCTTTCCAAGCTTTCTGCTTCTGTCATCTCAAGGCTGCCAAAATTTTTCAAGTCAGATTAGCCGATATTTTCACCAAAACAAACGTGTATTTTATTATATGAGAAGATGTGATCAATTGGGATGATAAGGCATGTATATATATATATATATTCTTTTATTTGAAGATCACATTTGTCTGATAAATGTAAATTTTATTTAAATATATGTAATTATTAATTTATTTATATGTAATTTTATCCGATTTGGAGCTATTAGAATAAAAAACATGTATTACAAATACAATTTAATGTCTTGATGATTTTAGTGTTACACGTACTAGCTTTAGATTACAAGTGTCATTTTGTAAATATTAGACATAAGATCTTATATATATATATATGTTCATATGACATATAATTCATTTGTTATGCATGGGATGCTTCCTTTGTACTTTCCATCCACCACTTCGAAAGAAGATCACAGCCCATGTGTTGATAACCAGTGGGAAAATCAGCAGATGACAAACATAAGATTTTCTCAGTGCATAAGCACCTAACTACCTCTATCTCCAAATCAAGCGAATTCAACTTTTTTGAGAAGTTTGATTTCTATCTTTATCTCTCTCCCTCCTTCCTCCTTTCTTTCTTCCCTGTTAGGCAAATAACATGAACGTACATATATGACCGTTTTCGATAAGGAAACTTCTTTGAGTCTCCCTATGGTTTATAAGAATCCGGATCATTCAAATTTTTTGTTGTTGGAACCCATAGAATTAAAATAGCTCAAATTTTAGCTATTTAAATTTAATTTATCAATATTCCAATATATGATAAATTGTACGCGTGGTATGATTAAAACTAAAACAAAAAAAAACAAAAAAAAAAAAAACAAAACAGTCACGCTCATTTTATCCAGGACAAGGTGAGTGTGACCATAGCTTTCCCATCTTACACAAAAGTTTATCCACTATTCTCTTAACATGAACCAAGATAAGGTGAAATGCAGACAAAAAAAAAATATAGATTATCTATTTCCAATCTATATAGAGAGTATTTAAATTAATTAATTTGAAATGTAACTTGGTTTGGTTAGCCGGAAAAGTTCACACTACAATATAGTTTGAACAATGGCTTTTTGTTTACTAAATAAAAATAAGGAATTCAACAAGGGAAGGTAATTATGTTAACAGTTTACTTTGAAAGGTCAGAAAGCAGCTTTTCCACAATACTCCAAAACATGCAATTTGCTGGTTGACACTCCTAACAGAAATCCATTCTCATTCAAATTGAATTGAGATCAGAAAGTCAAAGTTGGAAAAGTGAATTATCACTTTGAAATTTTCCTCTTTTTTTTTTTTAATTGAGAATATGAAATTTACCTCTTTGGTTTGCTATAAATTGCAATATTTTGTTAGCTTCATGCATATCAAACCTGCCCTTAAGATTTTCTCATTGCCTTTGCTTCATTAGTTGCGTTACAATGGCACCTTTTCTTAGGTCTCTCTCTTTCATTTTTGCAATTCAGCTTCTGATGCATGCTCAAGCCAAAGCTTCAACATGTAGTGATTGTTTCGTTCAATCTCGAGCGGCTTACTACCCAAATTCCGACGAGCAAGGAACAGATCGTAAGAGAGTTCAACAAAATACAATTCAAGAGAAAAATAAACTATAGTTTGATGATGTTCATTGCAGTAAACATGCATGCTAACCGATCTTTTTAATTGAACTGCAGAAGGTAGATGCGGTTATGGCTCGTTTGGAGCAACAATCAATGACGGAGATGTCTCGGCAGTGTCTGATCTCTATCGCGATGGAGTTGGCTGCGGCGCTTGCTACCAGGTGAGTTTGGATCCAAAATCCAAAATATTTTGTCCGAGACAATACAGAACTAGATGCACTATCCGTTTATAAGTAACGAAAATATTTATGTACTTAGACTTGTAATATCCCTTTTGATCTTGTTTTACTAGGTGAGATGCACCAACAGTGCCTATTGCTCAGACAAAGGAGTAATAGTTGTTGTAACGGACCATGGCTCGAGTCAGGGCACCGATTTTATCATGAGCAGACGAGCCTTCGGTCGGATGGCTCAAACCACTGATGCAGCTGCCTCTTTGTTGTCCCTTGGTGTGGTTGACATAGAATACAGACGGTAAGCGAAGGACTGGAATGAAATCTTGAAGTACTCTTTTAAATCAATTCTCTCCCATGGACTTCTTGAAGTACAAGAAATACCATGTTCAACATTGTTTTCCTTCTTTTGCCTCCTATTTTGAGACACAAATTATTAATTTGGGAAATTGTAGAGGAACTATGACTTATGAAGTTCCACTTTCTTCCTTTTGTCCTCTACAAACAGAGTTTCTTGCAGCTACCCCAGCAAGAACATTACAATCAAAATAGATGAGAACAGCAATTTCCCTCACTATCTGGCTTTTGTCATTTGGTATCAACAAGGGAGGAGAGATATCACCGCTGTACAGCTTTGTGAGGTGATTCTTTGATAGAGCATGAAAAAATACACCTGATTAGTTGGATATTATTTTATTCTAATACGTAAATTTTTATCAGGTTCTATCAGTTTTATATATTTTTCTTTGCTTATATGGCAATTTAAACCAGACGTAATATTAAAAAACACTATATGTCATTGACATCATGATGAACTAAAAGAAAAAATTATTAAATTTGCAGACAGAAAATTATGTGTGCAAGCTGTTGGATAGAAGCTACGGAGCAGTGTGGACAACAAGCTCACCACCAAGTGGAGCTTTGCAAATAAGGATGCTTTTCAGTGATGATATTGATGGAGATGAGTCCTGGGTTGTTCCTCTCAATAACATCCCACAAGACTGGAAACCTGGACAAACTTATGACACTGGAGTTCAAGTCGACTTCTAAGCATCTGCAACATGCTTTTTTAATCGTGTCTTAAGATATAACTGCGGTTCATTTCTGCTGCAATTTTAATATCTTATTTTTTTTCTTATTTGAAAAGAAATTGAATTCAATAAGACCGCCATTGAAGTTCTGGATTCAATCATTATATTGTTGAATAATAAATTGAGAACTAAACAAAGTCTCTTAATTAGTTTAGTCCCGAATTATTCCGAGTCTCAATCTATAAATAGAAGTGATAAATTTTCTTTTCTTTTCTTTTCTAAATTTTTTTTTCTCATGACCATAGCGGAGATAAGGTTTCATTCTTTCCTTTGGATAGAATCAGATTTATGGCATTCAAAATCAAGGAGTTAATCTTGGCAATGCCAAAGTTTGGTCTCTATTCTTGCAAATGGGCATTTGTTGTTCTATCACTGTGTCATCTAGGAGCCGTAAACTTGGTGCTTTCGCTGTACAAAAAGGCTAGAAACCTCCGCGAACTTTCTGAGATCTAAACTGAGTAAATTCAGGTTATGTCTCAACAATGGACCAAATATAGACTTCCCTTTCCGTTGCCTGTTTCTCGTTCATGCTTTTGAACAATTCTTCCCTACAATACAAGCAAATCAGTTGCAAGATAATCCAATCATGGGACCATAAAGAACTTATTTTGGGAAATTGTATTAAATAGTATTTTACGAAAATAATTGAAGTAAATAGTAGGTTTTTAAAATATTTAGAGTAAATAGCAAATTTATTGTGTAAATGAAAAAATTTACTTAGTAACTGACATATTTACAAAACGTAATTGATTCATTTACTTGATAAATGTGATATAATTAAATTATTCATCCGATAAATCTGCTATTTACTTCAAATATTATTTTAAAATGGTTATTTATTTCTTTCTCCCGGTGGTGTTTATATATGGATTGGACATCCTCTTCCATTAAACTAGCGTTTGGGGGTGAGTTTTACCCATTGTCCACTTAACATTATGTCATAGACAGGATTTGCACGTGATGGTAGGTTTAGACCCCTACCCATTTGCACGATACTCTAAATATGAGAGAGGAAGTTGTTAGCATGTAAAATTTTCCCAGCGTTTATACGGGGATTAACCTATCCTTGAGCTAATCTTTGGGGATTCCATTTAACAACGTGAAATTATGACAAAGAAAGGATACGGGAAAGACCAAGGCCTTCCAGTGATCAGAAAAAATAGAAAGGGACATTTTCATGTGGTAAAGCCGGAACAAGGTAGGGTCACCAGATCATCAATTAAGACGAATTGCAGTGCAAAGATCACAACTTAGTTGTTGCCATTGACGGTTGCTACACTATAAAAGTGTCAATCTTGAGCACAATCATACATTTAGTCCATTGAAATGCATCAAGTCTTCTAAGATCTCAAGTTATTCCCAGAAAAAAAATGTTTGGGAGCACCGAAAAACCTACCGCAAATGAAAGGCGGGTCCTATTTAAAAATCCCATGTCATGAGGTTCGTCTTTGATTAGTGTGTGGAGTTTAGCGTCCCTTGTGTTCTATAACATTATTCTTATTCCCATCTCTAAACCATCAAATTAAAAGCAGGCAGGGCATGGCAGGGCACCACAAATTCAAAATGGTTTTCACGTCATGGCTGATGTGGTTTGACGAATTCCTCAGCTGTTATTTTCTTTCCTAGCTGTTTAATCCCGTCACCTCAAGCCTTCCAAAAAATTTCAAGTCAATTATTCTTCAACAAAAATAACATATATTTTGTTATAGAAGGAAAAGTCAATCAGAATGAGAGAGCACGCTTAAAATTTAAGGTCATGGAAAAAATATATATATATATGTGTGTGTGTGTGTTTGTGTGCGTGTTAAATGGTTTTAAATATAAAAGATGACGTTCTTTAATAATTTCTAAACGTAAGATATCTTGTGTGATATATGAATCGCTCTAAAGATGAATTAACCTTATACTTGGACCACTATGGATGCTGACTTGAACAGTCGAAACCATGACTTCTTGCATAAAGGACAAACGAGCGTACCGCCCTGTCAAGCTCTCTGCACTATCGCGATCATAGTTTTGTTTTGAGTATCTGTGGTTTGCTTTTGCTGCTATTCTTTAATTGTTGTCAGAAAGTGATTTCTGCACTTTTTTTTATTGGGATTGAAGAAAACTAAATTGGATTTTTTTTCTTTGTTGAACAAGCGATAAATGGTTAATGCATGGCCTTTGTAGTTTCCACACGCAAAAGGAAGATCACAGCACATGTGTTGATAACCAGTGGGAAAATCAGCCGATGCCAAACACAAGATTTTTCTCAGTGCTCAAGCACCTAACTACCTCTAACTCCAAATCAAGCAATTCAACTTCTTTGAGTTTGATTCTCTTCCTCTTCTCTCTCTCTCTCTCTCCTGTTTGGCAATACAGAACAGTTGCTTGTCATGGTCAAACAACAAGAAAGTAAAAATAAGACAGTTTTTGGGTAAGCTTTTCACGTGAGCAAAGATAACAACTCGAAATGTTGTACAATCGCTAAAGTGTGATGCAGATCAATTGTAATATATTAGAAATGAAACTTGGCGGTTCTCATTTGTGTGTATATATATTTGCATATACAAATATAAAAGGTTAATAGGATAGAGAATGACGTATCTAGATAATTTTAACTAAACGAAGTATATTCATGCATGAAATATAAATCATCTATGAATTGTCTATGTATTATGTCCATTATGATAGAACTATCTTAAAATCAAGATCTTTTTTAAGAGAACGAGCAACCTTACTACCTTCGTTAAATGACTGGTGGTAAAACCTGGCTTGGCTGGCTGCAAAATTTCACACTAACATAGTTTGAATGATGACTTTTTAAAAATTAAATAATAAAGGAATTCAACAAGGGAAGGACATTATGCTACAGCTTAATTTGAAAAGTCAGAATTCAATTCTTCCCCGGTATTCCAAAACAAGCATGTTACTCTAAACAGATCATAATCTCATTCAAAATGAATTTGAGAGCAGAATGTCAAAGGTGGTAAAGTTAATTATAATGTTGAAATTTGGCTCTTTGGTTTGCTATAAATTTTAATATCCACCTAGTTTTGTGCATACCAAACCTGCCCTTCAGATTTTTCTCATTGCCTAATTTGCTTCAAAATTAGTGTTATATAATGGCACTCTCTCTTAGACCTCTCTCTTTCCTTTCTGCAATTCTCCTTCTAATGCAGGCTCAAGTAAAAGCTTCTACATGTAGTGAGTGTATCATTCAATCTCGAGCGGCTTACTACCCGAATTCTGACGAGCAAGGAACTGATCGTAAGAGGGTTCAATAAGGGGGAAAAAAAAAAAAAGGAAAAGCATATTTTGATTTTTCTTATACAACTAAACATGAGTTCACCTGCCTTTTTTCATTGAACCGCAGATGGTAGATGCCGGTACGTCTCGTTTGGAGCAACAATCAATGGTGGTCATGTCTCGGCAGTGTCTGATCTCTATCGAGATGGAGTTGGCTGTGGCGCTTGCTACCGGGTGAGTGTGGATCAGAACACCAAAAATACTTGATCCTTGAGATAATTTGTTGCACTTATAATAAGTTTGTACTTGGGCTTGTGATATCCACTTTGATCCTGTTTCACCAGGTGAGATGCACCAACAGTGCCTATTGCTCAGACAAAGGATTAACAGTGGTTATAACTGACCAAGGTTCAAGTGATCGAACCGACTTCATCCTGAGCAGACGAGCCTTTGGTCGGATGGCCCAAACCACTGATGCAGCTGCCTCTTTGTTTTCCCTTGGTGTAGTTGATATAGAATATAGACGGTAAGTGCCTTCCTAAAACAAGATCTTTTAATGTTCTCTTGAATTATACTTTGACATAGCCTCTCCTATGGGGCGTTATCTTGAACCACAAGTTAAATTCTCCTCATCTCTTGTTTTATTTTGTTCCTTTTTTGTGATAAAATATTAGGTCTCGTTTAGATTATAAGTTCAAATTTATAATTTAAAATTTTTTTTATAGTGTTTTCTCTCATAGAAATTTAAATTTATTGTTCAAACCTATGATCCAAATGGATCATTATTTTGGCAATGTATTTATGATCCAAATGGACTATGACTAATGGAGTTCCACTTTCTTCCTTTTGCCTGTCTATAAACAGAGTTTCTTGCAGCTACCCCAGCAAAACATTACAATCAAAATAGATGAGACCAGCAACTTCCCTCACTATCTGGCTTTTGTCATTTGGTATCAACAAGGGAAGAGAGATATCACCGCCGTACAACTTTGTGAGGTAATACAAACAGATAGGGATACCATCATTAAGATGATAATTCTTTGGTACAATTCGTAAAAATACACATAGGATACATATAAATATATTTTATCTTTATCAGATTTTTATCATATTCTATTAGCTTTTCGTACTTTTTTTTTCAATTAGATAGCAATTCAAACTATATCTAACATCTAAAAACACAGCAATATTGATAGGGATATATGTTATTGACAACATGATGAACTAAAAATAATAATAATAATAAATTTGCAGACACAGAATTATGTGTGCAAGCTGTTGAATAGGAGCTACGGAGCAGTGTGGACAACAAGCGCACCACCAAGGGGATCTTTGCAAATAAGAATGCTTTTCAGTGATGATATTGATGGAGACGAGTCCTGGGTTGTCCCTCTCAATAACATCCCACAAGACTGGAAACCTGGACAAACTTATGACACTGGAGTTCAAGTCGACTACTAAGGTGGCGTTTGGTATTGTTTTTGAAATGTTTTCTGTTTTCAAAAAAATTGAAAATGAGAATGCTTTGAAAGTTGTGTTAAGATCATTTCTGAAACTGTGTTTGGTTATGTTTTCTGAGTGTATATTTTGAAAAACATAAAAATAAAACTTTGTTTGGTTATATTTTTTCAAAACTCATTTCATTTTCAAAAAACCCAAAAAACACAATATTTTTTGAAAATGAAAACAAAAAGTGAAAACAACTTTTTTTCGTTTTCAAAAAACCTAAAAAAACAACTTAATTGAAAACGATGTTTTCGAAACGGTTTTAAAAACATTAAATAAACAAACGTTATTTTGAAACCGTTTTCATTTTCTGTGTTTTTGAAAATGGAAAATCATTCTCAAGAACAAAAACAAACGTCCCCTAAACATCTGCAATATAATTTTTTTTTTCTTAATTTTGGGTTCTTGGCTATACCATAATAAGTTCATGGTTTTTGTCATTGTATTTGTACCGGGGGATAATTTCTGCTTCATTTATTTAATTTTAATTTTTCTTATTTGCCAAGAAATATGATTCAATGAGAGGGTCATTGAAGTCTTGGATTCAATCATTCAATTGTTGTCTAGTAAATCGAAAACAAATAGAGTCTATTAATTAGGTCCGAAAACAGATAAACAAATAAATTTTTATTTTCCTTCTTTTTATTTTTTATTTTATTTTATTTTATTTTTCATGACCACAGTGGAATTCGTCTTGCCTTGAGAAAATCGTTTCAATAGGAGTCACGAAAAAGAATAGAAAAGAAAGGAAAAGAAAAGAAAAAAGGCAGGCAAACAAAAAAAAAAAGAAAAAAAGGGGTGGAGCTGTGACTCTTACTTATGTATGGCTTAATGTAGATGTACAGATTGAGTGACTAAAAATGGGTAAGTATTAACCAACTTTCGACCAAAACGCTAGTTTTGGTTGAGACGAGTTTTTTTTTTTTTTTCATTCTTTTTGTCATTTTGTATGTCTTTTTTTTTTTTTTTCCTTTTTCTTGCATTTTGACTTTTTTTTGTCTCTTCTTACTTTTTGTCAATTTTTTTTACTATTTATCCATATATTTTTTATACTAATTATCGATATATTTTTTTAAATCATTTTGCACTTTTTTTTATAAATTTATATCTATTTCAACAATATTGTTTTATTATCCTGTTTGTCTTTATTTAAAATTCTCTAATTATTTTTAAAAAATCTAATTATTCTTATAAATTTTTTAAATATGTGTATCTTTATTTAAACATTATTTTCTTTTTCATTTACTTTTTTTTGTCAATTGTCTATATAATAATGATATTGTTTGATTCAATTAATTATTTCAAGCTCGTTCCCTCTATCAAAATAATCATTTTTCAAATATATCTTCAATTTTTCTTCTATTATTTGATTAAGGTTTCTTTATTTTCTTTAAATATTATATTTTGTACTATGTCTGATTGAAATAACTTTTACTTTCATTAAAATGATTGTATCTTTATTTAAAGATTATTCTCTCCTATATGCAAAAAATTTAACAAACATAATACACACGTGCATGGCACGTTTGGGTTGTGCATGGGCGGGTTTCATGGGTAACACACAAGTGACGGACGGTTTGGAAGATGCGGAGTTTTTAAAAATCCCAACCCAAAGGGAGGGAGGGGGGATGGTTTGGTGGGCATAAAGAAAATTCTGAGTCAAATTTTTTTATCCTACACTTATACCACGTTTGCGACAAGCTTTTTTTTAGCATTACATTTAAATGCAACGTAATTTTCCTCCAAATACAAAAACATTTAATTCAAATACTAATCACATCACATTTTAAATCCAACACAATCACTATTTATTATTTCACTTTTTCTATTATTTTTATTAATTACATCATATATTCCCTCTCCCTCCTTTTTTTCTTTCTACTTTTATCCATCACATCACATATTTATTATTAAAATACAATTCAAATACTTTTCTCTCAAACACACATTGCATTCAAATGCAATGCTAATGCTTTTCCTCCAAATACAAATTACATTCAATGCATTGCATTTAAACGCAATGCAAATGCAATGCATTCACCAAACGAACCCTTATTTTAATTGTTCATACCTTCAATTTTAAGAGCACGTGCAAAATGTTGGTGTGTATATATATATATATAGGTATGTTTATATATATCATAATACATTGTATAAATGATCGAAAAACCTTATTTCATATTTTATTTTTTTGTATGTTCTTAAAAAATAATACAAGATATATATTTTTAAAGTTGATACAACATAATTTGGTTATAGGTTTACGGGTACTTATTTAATAATTTTTTTCTTTTTACAAAAGTAGAATGTCATTAAACTAAACGATCAAAATCATAAAATAAACAAAAAAGGCTTTCTTGCAGATCAAAGAGTTATCAAATAATCAAAGTTGGTAAAAAAAAAAAAAAAAAAAAACCAAGTCTATAATATACTTGGTTTTCTCTCCCTTTGGGTAGTCGCTGATGTTAATTACGAGTGAGATTGAAAAAGACATAAAGAGAGAGTTGAAAGGTACACACTCTATTAAACATCTTTTGAGTATAAATAATAAAAAGATATTAAGATAAATATTATGAAACTTAAAAGTTAGAATTGAAACTTCATGTATAAAATTAAAAACAAAAACCTTATTAGTTATGACTCTAGACAATCTCTTTAAACTATAAATAAAAGTTTTAAAGGATCAATATAAAAAAGTTTAAAACATAAATATATATATATTAACGAATAGGCAGATAGGTGATTAAATTTTCAAAACTGCCCCCACCCGCTAACAAAGTGGGCAATTTAAAAACTCTCCCAAAACAGAACAGGTGATAACATGACCCCATTTTGATGGGCAAAGCTGTGTTATAATTTAAAAACAATTATATATTGACTACATAATTGATTCATATTTGTATTTTCACATTTAATGATATAAGTTCTGTACTTGTTTAAATTTAATTAACATTATAAGTTGAGTTATTATTACGTACATTTGTATATGCTTTCATAGAGAAACAAAAATAAAATTCTTTATGGCGAAACATTATTAATAATAATCTTTTTTTAAATTACTTCAAGTATTTTTTTTTTCAAAGAAAACATGCCAAAAAATATATATTACTAAAAGAAATGTCTACTATATGTCGGACGTTTGAAAACAGCGGGGCATATACACCGTTGGATTAAAAACTAGTGGCTGCATTCGTTAAGGGGTAGGCTAGGTTGATAAATCTTTTCGTTCACGTACAGGGGCTAGTAAAAGAAGTATCAAAAAAATATAGGTCCTATATGGAAGAATTATTTTCAAAAAAAATAAAGGAAAACATATTAAACATGTCTAGAACCTCAAAGAAAGCAATAGGACTGTAAATTTTTTTTTTTTGGAAGTTGCTGTTTTTTCACCTTATTCTGCAAAACAAAGCTCAGGTTGGCTATGACGAGTGGCGACCCTTCAACGGATGTCATGTGCGCCAAATTCATCGCATCTCTCCTTCTCTCTTCTTTTCCTACTATCTTCTCACACACTAAGCCAAAAACCGGATTTACTATTTGTCAAAACTTCAACTACTCAAGCAACTTTTCGGCAAACGACAAGTGGTCTATTTCTACCAACATAACTATCACTCCTTGGCCTCCAACTTAGATATGTGAGCTTCATGGTCGATCCCTCCCATGGAGGCGAACGTCGAACAGTCGTTTGCTGGAAATACGGCCTCGCCAGCCGAGGCTAATTATCAAAAAACTTAAAAAATAAAAAACTTGATGCAGTGATGAGTAAGAAACACGTCCAAATTGTGAAGAGAAAGAGGCTAAATTTTCGTAAGTTGTATAAAGCATTTCAAAAAAATTATATGTATCTTTGCTTTTTTAAAAAGTATATATATATATATTTTGATCCTTAAAAATATATTTCCCTTGTTCACTATCTCCAGAGGTTGGTTATACCAAATCAAATTTAAATAAAGCATAGATCTCTGTTTTAGTTTCATAATTCTATAAATTTTAGTTTGATTTCTTCTCCACCTACATATCAATGGAGTCCTCGTTTTGAATCTTTCAAGATTTATTTTGATGCTTATTTCAAGGGCAAGAAAACTAGGATCTATGTTTTATTGCGTGATTCTAATGGATTCTTTTGCTTTTATGGGTTGCATTTGTTGATGCTCCCACTCCCTTTCGAGATTGTTTCAGGGCCTCTAGTGTTGCTCAGCTGGGGAGTTGGCCCTCTTTGATCATTGAAAGTGATTGTCTTTCTCTCGTAATTTATGAGTTTTTGTGTTAAAACTTACACCACAATATGCATAATTACTTATAGTTATAGATCAAATGACTAAAATAACAGTTTTTATCGACTGTATAAAATAAAAATATACTTCTTATCATAAAATTTTCTTTTTATTTATTTTAAACAATATTGTATTTTTAAATTTTTTTCATTATATGTGTTTTTTTATTTTTATTTTTCTTTAAATCAAATTTTCTAAGACAACATGTAAATCTATGTTATATTTAAAATAGGAAATTACGTTGTTTTTTCAACTTTTAAACCAAAAAAGTTGATCTCCTCATAAATTATTAACACTTTCTAGCAATCAAAATTAGACTAAACCAAATAAAAAAAATAGAGATGGTTAATGTAATATGAAAACAATTTGTATAAGCAAGAAATAATTCCTCAGCCTTTTCGTTTAATCTAGAAGTTGAAGGTTGATATTAAAGTAATATACTAGTATCGTTTATAATTAATTTAAGGGGAAAGCAATTGAATTATATAAAAATTTGACATTAGACTAATTAGACAAACTAAATACTTATAACAATAAAGCTTGTATCATGTCAGTCAACAGGAAGGATTTGTGTTATGTTGATTTTAATCGATGAAAAAAGGTAGTTATTTGAGTAATTTTCTCTTAATTTTAAGTTTCTCTACTTTTTAATAATTTGTTGTAAGAAAAAAAAAACATATAAGTACATAGACTAGTTTGTGTGTGTACCTATAGCTATATATAATATATATATAAGCATGTATAAAGGCTTTCCTTCTTACCTTAAAGCTTGCCATGTGGCAACACATCATTACCCTGTAGCAGATGTCGTGGTTGTCCAATGGTGTCATGTAATATTTATTTTTAACATTTGTTTGTTTATTCATGCGTGCTACTTAATTAGTATGTATATATGTGTGTATAAGGGATTTCTATAATGAGATAAATTACTTTAACTCATTGATGGTGTAAAAATTATAAACCTTTAGATATAAATCCAAAGGTTAAAATGAACTAAAGAGCACCTAATTAAAATAAATCACTCGTATGAAATCATAAAACCCACCTTACCATAATTTTTTTTTTAAGAAAACAATTACCGACGTTCTAAAAACCACCAGCGAGGATGCTGGTGAGACCAATTAGGGACCAAACAACTATCTATGATGGAGGGGAGGCATAGAGGGGACGAGTTTTGGATGGCATTGACGACATGGGGAGGCTGAGGACAAATTCGCAATGGAGCATGGAGTTGCAATGTAGCTGGAAAAACACAATGGCCAATGTCCCTATGGTCAACGGATCTAGAAAATCGTGATGACAAACGCTTTATGGCCAACGAATTTGGGAAATTGTGAAGGAATCGCGATGATTAGCATCCACATGGTTGATGGAATCTATAATCTATGGTCAATTTTAGTGGGAGGCAGGCATGGGAAGGTAAGGTGGATTGCAAGGAGGAATAAGGTAGGTCACAAGGGTTTTCCCCATCGACTGGGGAAGTGGTGGCAAAGTGCTCTCCATCGAGGGATGCTAGATTTTTTGAAATGTTTGTGAATCAGATTATCAATTGTGAAAGTTTTTTGTACAGTTTAATACTCTTTTTTTTATCTCAACCATCGAGATATCATCTGACAATCAAAAAATTTTTACACCATCAATGAGTGAAGTTACCTTACCCCATTTTAGAATTACCTATACACACACACTCACACACTAGTTTAAGGCACATGCTGCACACATGTTGGGCATATATGAAAAAAAAATTATCTAAATAGAGGCAAAATTAAAAAGAAACACACAAAAATTAAAAATAATAATAAAGGACCTCAAAATAATTTTTAAAAAAAGGCACAAAAAAGACTAAAAAGATAAAATGACTAAAATGTAACTAATCGACCAATATAGGAAAAAGGACTAAAATAAAATAATTTAAAAAATGGGATTAAAGGAAAAGTAAAGAAAATTGAAGGACCAAAAGAATAATATAAGGGATTAAAACGAAGAAAAATGAGCTGAAAGGGAAAAAAAAAACTGAAGGATTAAAAATCAAAAAAGGACTAAAATGAAAAAAAAAAGGAAAAAAAAGGGGCCAAAAACAAAAAAAAAATCGAAAGACCAAAATAAAAATGATTTTCGATTCGTTTTGGACGAAATGGAAGTGCACTGTAAAAATATTTGTACTTCTTTTATTTGTATAGACGTATAGATAGAGATGTATAGATAAGAAAAATGAAAATAATAAGTCCGTGTGATTGGGGATTCTCCGGCGAGAGGCTACCGTACTTTATCTGTCAGAGAGAGCTTTCGGAAGAAACCGAAGATGAATGACCAATTGCTGACCTCAAGAGCTTCTGGCAATTCTTTATATGCTGGTAATTCTTTGTACTTTTTTCTCTTTTGGTTTTTCAGATCTTCCCATTTCCGTCCTTATGCTTCTGCTACTTGTAGAGACTCTGTTGCCCACTTGGAGGAATTAGTCCAAAAATGGCGTAAATCCGAAGACATAACCGTCAAAAAAGCTCTAACTTACTTCAATTCCATGATTTAAATGCGACCCATGCCCTCGAGTTGGGCAATTATTCGGTTGTTTGGTGCGCTTTCCAACAGGAACCACCATTCCACTTCGTCTCTATGCACAAATAGATTATGGGTTGCGATAATTTATCCCCCGAGCTCTGTCCTCTGAACATTGTTATCACTTGCTTGGGCTGTTTGAAGGAGGTGAAATTGGTTTTCTCTGTTTTCGCAACTATAATTAAAACTGGTCTTCAACCTAATGCGTATATAATTAGTATTTTGCTTCATGGGCTTTGCAAGGAAGGCTCGATGGCAGCAGCAATGAAGTTGCTCCGGGAAATGGCATAGAAGGATCTCCCATGTAATGAGATTAGTTATGAATCTGTCATTGACGGGTTTTATAAGGCTGGAGAAATTTGGAAGGCACTCTAGTTGCTTAAGCAAATTGTTGACAATGTGTCATCAATTATCACCATATAAGGTGGTTAGTTGGCAAGTTAATTTTTGTTGGTAGACAACGATTATTATGATTGCAAATGTGGTGTATTGTCTTGTTGTAAATCATTCACGTGGAATAACTTAACAACATAATTTTAGAGTACTTACATGTAAGCCACACATGTTGGAAGAGTTGTTAGAAATGAATTTTGACCATAACTTTAGTTTGCGTAGCTGGTTTCCTTTGGTTATAAATATCCATGCATTTACATAATCTGATGCATCGGAGAGAACAGAAGCTTACAAATGAGAACTACTTCTTCGAATGCATTTGTTCTCTTTGATGCATTAAACCATGCAAATGTATAGTTATTTATAACCAACGAAAGCCAATTACATAAACTAAAAGTGTGGCCAAAATTCATTTCTAACAACTTTTCAATATGTGTAGCTTACATGCAAATGGTCTAAAGTTATGTTGTTAAGCTATTCCTCGTGAATGATTCACAACAAAACAATATCCCACATTTGCAATCATAATGATCATTGTCTGTCAACAAAAATGCACTCGCAAACTAATCACCTTATATGGTGATAATTGATGCCACATGGCTTACATGTGACTTCCAATATGTGTGGCTTACGTGTAAGTGCTCTAAAGTTGTGTTGTTTAGCTATTCTACGTGAATGATTCACAACAAAACAATACCTCACGTTTGCAATCGTAATGATCATTGTCTACCAACAAACATACACTCGCAAACTAACCACCTTATATGGTGATAATTGATATCACATGGCCAACAATCTTCATCTTGGCTTCATTTTTCATCATCTAAAAAAACAAAGTGACAAATTATGTTTCCAAATGCACCTGGTGGTGCCACATATTTGAAGGTGTTCAAACCCATAAGATGTTTATCAAGTCCAAACAAAGTTTGAACTTGGTTGTTGTTATCACCTTGGTCAACATATGTGTAGCATTATTAGCAGTCTTAATCTTATGAAGCAAAATCTTACCATCTTCAAGAATTTCCTGCAAAAAATAGAACTGAAAGTCGATATGTTTTGTCCGTGCATGGTATACTTGGTTTTTGGCTAAGTGAATAGCACTCTAACTATCACAATACACTAAGATGTGCTTCTGGTAGACTCAAAATTTACCAAGTAAACCTTGCAACCAAATTGCTTCCTTGACAGCCTCTGCAACAGCCATATACTTCGGCTTTGTCGTAGACAAAGCAACTGTCGACTAGAAGGTAGACTTCCAACTTAATAGAGCTTTTGCAAGAGTAAATAAATAGCTAATAGTTGATCGACGTTTGTCCAAATCACTGGCATAGTTGGTATCAACATATCCAACCATGCAATGACCAGGTGAATCATCCCACTCAAAAAACGAACCAAAGTCCAAATTTTTCAGAATATACCTCAAAATCAATTCGTACGGAAAATTCTTGAAGATAGTAAGATTTTGCTTCATATGATTAAGACTGCTAATAATCCCATAGATAAGTTGACTAAGGTGATAATAACAACCAAATTCAAACTTTGTTTGGACTTGATAAACATCTTGTGAATTTGAACATCTTCGAGTGTGTGGCACCATTAGGTGCATTTGGAAACATACTTTCTCACTTTTTTGTTTTTTATTTTTTGTTTTTTTTTAAGATGATGAAAATTGAAGTCAAAGTGAAGATTGTTGGTAATATGGCATCAATTATCACCATATAAGGTGGTTAGTTGACAAGTATATGTTTGTTAGCAAAAAATAATCATTATGATTGTATACATGGGTTATTGTTTTGTTGAGAATCATTCATGTGTAATAGCTTAATAACATAACTTTAGATTTAAATTGTAACGTGATTTATATTTAAATATAATATTTTTGCATTTGGATGAAAATTATATTGTGTTCAAACATAATATGAATGTAATGCTATAAATAAACATGTCCTAAAAAAAATACGATGGATAAGGCGCAGAAACTTTTGATTGAAATGATTCACTTTTAATGAAGGGGTATCGTCAGCGAGCTAAAATGTACAAGGCACTGGAGATCTTTGAGCAAATGACGTCAAATGGTGTTATGCCGTAGGGCTGGTAATTTGAGTCACGACACGAAACTCGCACGAAGTTAGAGGGTTTGGGTTTTCTTTAAATGGGTTTGGGTCAAAACGGGTCGAACTCGTCAAACACGATTAAATAAAGGGTTGAACCCGCACGAACCCACCAACCCGCAATTGACACGAAATAACCCGTTTAATAAATGGGTTATATATGGGTTAACACGAACACGACCCATGAATTACCCATTTATAATTTTTAATATATATTATATAAATTTTTAAAGTTTAAAAATTTAAAATTCAAAATTTAAATATAAAATATGTATTTTAGTTTTTATATGTATATTTTTAGTTTTGTATTTATCTTTTGTGATCTAAATTTAAGTGCGGCTTGATTGTGAACTTAATTTGATTGTTATTTAGATGTTTAATAAGTTTTTTTAATGTTAAAATTGATGATAGGTTAGTTAAATAGGTTAATTAAATAGATCAATAATAAGTTAGTTAAGTGGGTTGATAACAGATTGAATGACCTGTTTATGATCCTTTTAGTAAGTGGGTTTAGCATACACGACACGACACGACACGTTTATGACCCGTTAAGGGTTTAGTAGACACGACACGTTTATGACCCGTTCACGACACGACACGTTTATGACCTGTTTAATAAACGGGTCATAAACGTGTCGTGTCGTGTCAACCCGTTTATTAACGGGTCGTGTTCGGGTTGTGATTTTTGACACGATTATTAAACGTGTCGTGTTCGTGTCGAGTGTATTCGTGTCAACAAACGTGTCAGACACGACACGAACACGACCCGCTGACATGATTTGCCACCCCTATTATGCCGAATGTTATTTCATACTGCATATTGGCTGAAGAATGCATAAAGGTTGAAAGAATACATGCTCTCTAACTGCTCAAGGACATGATCCATGAAGGAGTTGTTACTAACCTTATAGGTGCAATGCGAAGAATCTTGAAAAAGATTCGCCCTAAAAGGTTTAAGCAGGTGTTCAATTAGAGTAATTAGTTTTGATCTTAAAAAAATCGGAATCTTGTAACTTATTTTACTTGCGAATTAGGACTTGTTAAGTAGCTGGACTCAAAAGATGATTTATTATTTTTACTGTCATTTGGCGTCTTCCATGGTCGGATTATTCTGCTTGGTTTTGTACGATGGTTTGGTTTTTCTGCTTAATGATATATTATAGTTCATGTGTACCCTGATTTGTAGCGGATAGTAATAAAACTTTCTTTTGGAATATATTCTTTGACTGAAGTATTGTTTCAGGCCTTTTGGCCTGCATTTTTATAAATTTTTTGGGAGACAACGAACAAGTTGGTGTTTTTCAGTTTCTGATTTATAGTCTAGTAGATATAGAAACAAAGAACAAATATTTTATCTTGTTTTTACTTGGTGTTTTTCATATATGCTTTAATATATTGAAAACAATCCATCAATATGCATGTATGTATAAATAGATTTCATTGTTAGTTTTCTGATCACATGGCCTACAAACAACTCCCATCTTTGTGAAGATAATGCGACAAAAAAAGCCGACCTTGTGAATGCCTCATATTTGAAACTTCAACATGTTTTTTTGACTTGGGAATTTAACAGACATCTTGCTTGTTTAGGAAGGCCTCCATAAATCTCCCAAGTAAAAAGAAGAGATGTATTAGTTCAGGTCACATATCAGAGACAGACCAAAGATAGGCTTCCCTTTCCGTAGCTCGTTTCTCATTCATCCTTTTGAAGAACTCCTTTTCATAACCTACAAAACACAATGCAAAATGATATTAGCAAGTTTTGTTCCAACTACATATAGCATTAAATGAACATGGAGCTAAGTAAAAGCAATTGATTGCAGAATAATGGAACTGAACCAACCATTACTACGATCAACACCGTCCCAGTGTCTTCCTGGTTTTATACCATATCGATTTGGAGCAGCATCTAATCCTCTTTTTAACCAACTATGATTTGGGATATCCTGAGGAATAATAAATCCGGATTCCTTCATCTTTTCATCATCACCCATGTTAGGCAGAACAGGTTCGTGTTGCTTTCTCTGCACAATGTGAAATGGCCAGCATCAGTTTCAGAAAATACGTGGATCAACTGCTTGAAGGTTTTTTTTAAGCTTTTGAAAAAATATAATTAAAGGGAAAAACAACGACCTGCTAAATAAGCTTTGGTCACTAAATTACCTTCACCAAATGTGCCATGGGATCACCCCATCTTACTCTGTTTTTCAGCATTTCGTCAAGTTCTGGATCATCTCTGCAAACAATAGACAACACCATGAGAAAGTTGCTACATCTCATCTAGAATTCAAAGCATAAGAAGTACTTTTGTGTACGACACGCTTATTGAATTAGGGAAATTGTGTTTAATTAAACCTCTAACGGGTCGGAATATATATTTAGTTGGACCCTCTACTTCGATATGCTGCCTTACAAAGACTAAAAAAAGAAAGAAAGAAACACAATAAAACATAAGTCCTATACGCAGTCCTACGTCGTACTTTTTGTGAACTTTGCAAAACATTAATCAAATAGAGATAGAGAGACCAAGCAGAGCTAGTAGAACATTCAACGTACAAGCTGAAAAGAAAATTAAAATTGATTAACAAGGAAATCAAAAAACCCCAAGGGGTTGGCTCAATGGTGAATCACTTGGATTTAGTGCCTCAAGAAACATTAGGTCTAAGGTTCTTTTCCCATTGGGTGCTACAAATTCCTTGGGGTCACGCCTTTACTCAATCCCATGTGGAGAGGGCGCTTTGGATGGATCCCGTGGATTAGTCAGGGTAGTTTCAAACACCACGATTATAAGAAAAATTAACAAGGAAATTCAAAGTTACCAATTTCAAGTATTTCTGTAAGCAGGCAGTTATTTCAACAAAGGTTTACAATATACTGTACAAAAGACAACCTGCTCTACTTCGTTTCTGACCAGAAAGAAAAGAAATGAAAAAGAGAAAAATAACCTCCATGGCAAAATAAATTTGATAATTAGGCAGAATAAATACATGCAGATATGTAAGAAGAACCATCACAAACCCACATACAATACCGTTCTAGCAAACATCAAGACGCATAAAAGTTGCCGCTTCAAGAAACCATCAAGAAGATCAAATGAACGGTTTCTTGAAAAGAGTGAACAATTAATAATACACAACCATAAATAGTGCTGTATAGTATATGAACGCCACTTAGCATGACTTTAAACAAAGTCGCATTTACCACAAAATAAAACCACATAAAATATTGCACATAAACTAGAGCCAAGGTATTCCACTTTTTTTTTTTTTTTTATATATATGGGAAGCATCCCTTCATTGAGGATAAAAATCAACTACAACTTAAGAAAACTATAGACCCATATATAAGTGCCATAAATATATAAAATCTACCTGCTTCGTGCAAATGGTTTGTCCTTCTCATGTTCTAATTCTTGCAGTCTAGCCTCAGCTTCCCGCTTCTGAGCCAAGCCTTTGCCCCATTCCAATTTAATCTCCTGAAAAATGCAGGATAATAACCACCAAGGCTGATAAAAAAAATTGGGCCTAAAAATAATAATTCATAAAAGTAAAGCTTCAAATCATAGCAAACAAAAGGAGAAACCGGTGTAAATTAAAACCAAAAAACTGTTCAGTTGACACAGCACTTCCCAATGTATTCTACATTAACTAGTCAATCCTATTACTTCCGTCAAGAAGAGAAATGGGTTGATACCAACCAAGCAACAAACTTCAAGATCATTTGAAGAAATCTAGATAGTCGTGCAATTAACCTTAATTATGTTTCAAATGAAATTTAAGACTAACATCTAAAGAGTTGTGCTCCTACAAACCACCAAAGACATAAGAAAAAGACGTCACAAGATAGGTTTTAGGCCAGCATGTACAAGTAGCAAATTAGAAAGACAAGCAGCAGACAGCCTTGCATCACCATATTGATGAGAACAACAAAAGCTGCAATGAAATATAACAATAGATTTTAGGATGTACCTTGGGCTTTTCTTCTACTTTTTGTCGTGATTTCAAGAATTCCTCCTTTGTAATTCGTTCCCCTAAAACACGGTTATAGTTAGACATAGATAAAGCATAAATGCAGGAGAAAACTAAATACGAGAGGAGAAAATTTTCCTGACCTTTTATCTTATCACGATATATAGGTTCTGCACCACGACCGCTTATAGAAGGGCCCATCTCTTGGAACCTACAATAGTGAACGTATGTCAGGACAAAAGCAAACGTGTATCTGCCAAGGTATCAGCATAAAGATCTTATTAGCTAGAACTCATTGCCCATCTTGTTCCATGTTTCAATAAATAATTTGGGATTATTCCAAAGACAGCCTATCATCGTTAACATGAATATAAGGGAAAATTTAATAAGAATATGGGAACATACTTCATACATTGACTATTAACGAGTGGAAGTTCAACGAAAATAACCTTGATAATAGACAAAGAACTGTATACAGATAAGTAGATGAAAGTATGTTAAATAAGATTAAAAAAAAAAAGAAGAAGAAAAAGTTTACCTCGCCAAATCCTGCTTCTTTGTTCTAGAAATCTCTTCCCTGATGTCTCTACCAGAAATTAAACCAGTTTTTTGTTGTTCTTTTGTATCCGAAACAGATACTTCCTTCTTATTTTTCCTTGGCGGAGAAATATCTGAAACCAAGAAACATATGAAGCAACAGGTTTGGAAGAATTCCTATATTATAATTTACATGAAAAAACAAATAAGTCCAATCCCTTACCATCATTTCTACTTTTCCTTGGGGGTGAAAGGTCTGAACCAGGTGAAACATGCAAGTCAGCTTGATGAGGAGAATCATGATGACGCTGGCGATGAGGAGAAATATCATTCTCAACCCGAGAAAGGTGCTTGGATTTCATATCAGGCTCCGGAGACGGAGTATTGTAGCGCTTCCGCCGCTGCTGAGGCGGTGACAAATCATCATCCTTAACAGGTCTCCTGGAACGTTGAGGTGAAGGTGTGTCATTCCGAGCCCTTCCATGCCGAGGAAGTGACATATCCAGATTATCCTCAACAGGTTTTCTATTAGGTGAAGGTGTGCCATTTTTGGCCCTGCCATGTCGAGGAGGTGACAAATCCAAATTTTTCTTGACAGGTTTTCGATTATGTTCAGGTGAAGGTGTGTCATTTCGAGCCCTTCCCTGTCGAGGGGGTGACAAATCCATATCTTCCCTTCCAGGTTTTCCACCATGTTCAGGTGAAGGAGTATCATTTCGTACCCTTCGATTGCGCGCTAAAGAAAAGTCCATATTAGGTTCAGGCGACGGTGTGGTGCGGTGCTTGCCCCTCTGCCGTGGTGGCGACAAATCACTACCTTCTCCAGATCCTGAAGGCTTCAATCCAGGTTCTGGTGAAGGTGTGTCATTTCTGTCCATCCTTTTACGAGGAGGAGACAAATCAGAGTTCGAATTATTCATATTCGAATGTTTTGGAGAGAGTGTAACCCAACCACTTCCATCCTCTGATATGGCATTTAAACCACGCTTGGCCCGCAGTTGCTCAAGCCTCCTCATCCGCTTAACCTCAATATCTTCATCAACTTGAGGCTTCTCTTCATCTACAAAGGATAAATGATTCGAGAATCAATATTAAACAACAAAACGTGTAACATCAACTACACTTCGACCAAAAAAAGGCTAAAAAATGATTACCGACCAGCTGAATCATTGTTGATTTCTTCTTCAAGAACTACTGGTTTTTGCCAAACTGGATCTTCATCCACAACCAAAACACCCGTGGCATCGGGCTTAGCTTTCTGCTTCTTCTTCTTCTTCTTTTTCTTATCATCTTCATTATTGGTCTCATATCGTTTCAAATAATCCTTGAGGGACTTCGATCCAAAACTAGAAGCTGCCATGTCACTCAATCGCAACAGCCTTTCTGCTCCATAATCAAACACATCACAAAATAACACATAAGTACAAACATAAATACATACATATAAAATATCTTCCCAACCTACGCAATGCAACAAAAGCTTTCATCAAGAAAATTAAGGGCAAAACACTGACATAATTTCATTTGAACTTTCTCATCTCTGTTCATATAAAACTCTTAATTTGTCTTAACGATCTTTGATTATCCCGGGTACTTGGATATTATTCTCTAACAGTCTGAAAATGTTATGAGTAGCCAAATACTATTTAACTATCAGATTCCTTATTGAGTATTCTCAACAATGATTATATATGTAGACCTATATACATATATACATACATACACATATGTATATATATAATTCAGCAGGGTGTGTTGCTATTCATCACTTTACCATTTTTCAAATTGAAAAAAATACACTATTTATCTAAGCATTCTTTTCAAGTTCTAAATTAAAAAAAAAAAAGGTTCTTTTTCATTTTTATTCAGCAATGAACAATCTAAAGTACTAATGCTAAATCAAACTGATTCTCAATCTCCAAAAATAAAATTAAAAATCAGAATATGTGAGTGTACCAGAGACGAGGCGCGCGGAATCCGGCGGCGGAACTAACAGACGATGGGGCGGCGACAAAAAACCGGCTGCGATAGGGAATTTTGGGGCTTAGGGTTTTTGAAAATTGGAATCTGAGATTTTGAACTGGGGATTTCTGTTCCGGAGTAGATGGAATGGGGATTTTCTGATTACAAGCGACTTTACCAAAACGACAGAATTCGATGGATCGTCTTATTGTCGTATCTCTCTCTCTGTGTCTCTCGATCTGTTGGCGGTCCGCATCGGGTTGGGCCGGTTTGTTGAACTGGAATTTTGGCGGGTATGGGCTCTTTTTTTTTTCCCCGATTTTTTCCGAGAATAATACTAAAAAATATATTTTTAAGTAATATTAAACACCACACATTTACCTTAAAAAAAAAACAAAACAAAACAAAACCCACCACACATTAATGGCTCGTTTGGATCACAGATTGCATTTGACGGGTGGCAAATCGTGTCAGCGGGTCGTGTTCGTGTCGTGTCTGACACGTTTGTTGACACGAATACACTCGACACGAACACGACACGTTTAATAATCGTGTCAAAAATCACAACCCGAACACGACCCGTTAATAAACGGGTTGACACGACACGTTTATGACCCGTTTATTAAATGGGTCATAAACGTGTCGTGTCGTGTCGTAAACGGGTCATAAACGTGTCGTGTCTGCTAAACCTTTAACGGGTCATAAACGTGTCGTATCGTGTCGTGTCGTGTCGTGTATGCTAAACCCACTTACTAAAAGGGTCATAAACAGGTCATTCAATCTGTTATTGACCCACTTAACTAACTTGTTATTGATCTATTTAATTAACCTATTTAACTAACCTATCATCAATTTTAACATTAAAAAAACTTATTAAACATCTAAATAACAATCAAATTAAGTTCACAATCAAGCCGCACTTAAATTTAGATCACAAAAGATAAATACAAAACTAAAAATATACATATAATAACTAAAATACATATTTTATATTTAAATTTTGAATTTTAAATTTTTAAACTTTAAAAATTTATATAATATATATTAAAAATTATAAATGGGTAATTCATGGGTCGTGTTCGTGTTAACCCATATATAACCCATTTATTAAACAGGTTATTTCGTGTCAATTGCGGGTTGGTGGGTTCGTGCGGGTTCAACCCTTTATTTAATCGTGTTTGACGGGTTCGACCCGTTTTGACCCAAACCCATTTAAAGAAAACCCAAACCCTCTAATTTCGTGCGGGTTTCGTGTCGTGACCCAAATTGCCAGCCCTAGCATTTGTGTTCATTCAAACTGAATGTTGGAATTTAAATGCAGAAATAGAATTGTGTGCTCAAGTTAAACATGTTTGGCTACTTTATGTTAAAAGCTATATTTGAATAATATAAAGATAGAAAAATAATATGTATGGATTTCTCAAAAATGAAAATTTGGATTTGAATTGTCATGAAATAATGAAACATTTAAATGAATTCTCTCCAATAGTTGGCCAACCAAGTAAGTGCCTATCATATTTGAATACAATAATAGCTATTACAGTAGTTCATCCAAACAGAGCATAATAAAGGACTTCATATTATTAGGTGATTAGCAATGTCCCAAATGTATTTCTTTCTTTTATCAAGGGAGAGTGATTGTCGTCAATTTTGATCTATATTTTTACAGTCTATTTTGGTTTGGTTTTTGAAAAGTGATCGAAAACGCATGCATACAATTTTTTTTTTTTGTTGTTTAAAGCATTTTTCCAATATATTTCAAAAATATATATTTTTTTCCTATGGAGTTTCTAACACATTTACCTTAAAAAAAAAAAAAAGAACCACCACACATTAATAAAGGACTTCATATTATTAGGTGATTGCCAATGTCCCAAAATATATTTCTTTCTTTTTTTCAGGGGAGAGTGGTTGTCATCAAATTTGAACTATATTTTTACAGTCCATTTTGGTTTTTTGAAAGTGATAAAAAACACATGCATACAATTTTTTTTTTGTTGTTTAAAGCATTTTTCCAATCTACTTAAAAAATATATTTATTTTTCCTATAGAGTTTCTAATTTTCTATTAATAGAAAAACTATCATTTTAATTATAAAAAATCTTTTTAAGATTTGGATCTCTGCTCAGCCTAAACATGACCCATTGCCACGCTACAAAATTTGAAATCAACAAAAATGATGACAAAATAAATATCCATCAACAATTTTGCTTATCATCAGATTTATTTTAGGGGAAAAGCTGAATTCGTTCAAAACTAAAGGGCGGAATTACAAATAAGAGCAACAAGACCACAGAAAATGGCCTTAGAACACCAGTATTTAAAGAAAAGAAAAACGGCGCTATAAACAGCAGTCTCAGAGCTGCAACATTACTAGAACAGTCGGAAAAGTTACAGGAAACACCAGAACAGCCATCAAGAATAGTCACCATTCCCGGAGAACACCCCGCTCCTTGGGAAGAAGAGAAATCTTTCTGCAATCAAATCAACAATGAAGTTGTTCCGATCAAGTTCTCACCTATCAAAGGAGAGAAAGAGCCCCCTAAATCTGCTTCGAAAGTACAGCAATCACAATACCAAATGAATCAGAAGCCAGGGAGATTGAAGCATCCACATAAAATTTTAGCGAGCTGACTCCGGAGCCCGGAGGAGACCAGAGAGAAGGCCTGCTCCTACTAGGCGGGCAGGGAGGCTGTCATTATCAACAACTATAAAATACGCAGAGCATACACCTGCCCCTGATGAACAATTCTATTACTTTGGAATCAAGTATACCTTGCCATAGTACAAATGATCTCAAAGTCATATTTAGAGGCAGATCCAAATAGATAAATGCAGAAATCAGCAAAGTGATCTCTTTTAAATCTTCCCTCAGCCACAACACTGCAAAAGAAAGATCTTACGCTGTAGCCTCCGCTTCAGCACCACATTGCGGGCAAATATTCTCAATCGCATTACCTATTCAAACGTAACAACACAATTTACCAACACTGAAAATCCTTGAAGAATCCAAAAGCAAAAATGAGTGGGAAAATATTAATGATAATCGTTGTTTATGTTCGTCACCGTGATTTTGTCTCTATTCTGCAATTTGGTATTTGTTGTTGACACGTTACTGGATAGGCAAGCTAAAATCATGTTGCTCGGCCCGCATATAGCTTATTTGACCAGCTATACTTCCTTTTATGAAATCTTCTCTTCAGTATATTCCAACCAAAGAAATCCTTTATGCAAGCATATAATCAAGCTTGAATACTAGTTTTGATAGAAACTTCCTGAAATACATGTTCCTCTTCATTAATTATTCAAACTCTCTTCCAAAGAAGATAATTTCATCTGGGTTCCTATTTCACCCAACATAGAATACACCATGCTTCTCCTATGAAGCAAGCCATCATCGTTACAAAACTCAGATCCAAATTCTCCAAGGTGAACTATGCTTCTCCCTTCTTCTTTTTGTAGTCCATTTGCTTTGATCATCCTCCTTACACATTCAACATCATCCCATTTCCCTTCTGATGCATATATATTTGATAACATTATATAAGGTCCAATATCCATCGGTTCCAACTCAATTAGCCGCTTTGCTACGATCTCCCCAAGATCTGAATTTGAGTGGTTTCTACAAGCAGAAAGTAAAGATCCCCATAAGGCAGGTCCTGCTTCCATTGGCACCTTTTTAATAAGTTCTTCCGAATCTTTCACCAAACCAGCCCGGGCAAGAAGATCAACCATGCATCCATAGTGTTCAATCTTTGGTTCAATTTTGTAAACTCGTTGCATAAGATCAAAGTACCACCAACCCTCCAAAACCATTCCTGAATGCATACATGCAGACAAAACACAAACAAAAGTAGCATCATTTGGCACAAAGCCTCCTTTTTCCATCTCCAAAAAAATTTCAAGTGCTTTCTCTCCATTCCCATGCATGCCATACCCCATGATCATGGAATTCCATGACACAACACTCCTCTTGGGCATCTCATCAAAGACACTTCTAGCCATGTCCATGTCCCCACATTTTGCATACATTGTCAAGAGAGCAGTTGCAAGTAACACATCGAGCTTAGTCCCGTTAGATTTGATATAAGAATGAACCCACTTTCCCTTATGAAGCCTTCCAAAGTTTGCAGATGCAGTCAGGACACTCACTAGAGTAGCCTCATTTGGTTTCACCTCTCCTGCTTCTAACATCCTATCAAACAATCTCAAACACTCGCCGTAATCCTTAACACGCACATAGAGAGCCAACATTGTATTCCATGAAACAATGTTCCGTATTGGCATCCGATTAAAAAACTCACAAGCCGCAGAAACATTACCTGTCCTTGCATACCCATCAACCATAGAATTCCAAGACACAACATCTTTATCAGGCACAATCTCAAACAACAATTCCGCTGCTTCCATATTTCCCATCTCTGCATGCCCCGTAACCAAAATGTTCCAACTAAAAACATCTCTTTCAGGCATCATTTCAAAAAGCTTGCGCGCAACACGGACCTCTCCATTCTTCACATACCCGTAAATCATCGAATTCCAACTCACCAAATCCAGCTCAGGCAATTCATCAAACACCTTATGAGCATCACCAACCCTCCCGCAAACAGAGTACATATGGATCAACGAGTTTCGAACAAACAAATCCGAGCCAAACCCGAGTTTCACAACCTTACAATGAGCCTTCCCTCCTTCTCTCACCGATCCAATACCCGCACACGCCTTCACCAAAATGGGAAACGTAAAATAGTTATGAACAACAGATTGACCAACCATTTTCCCATAATAGAACCTTAAAGCACTCAATGGGTCATCCAAATTCACGTAGCTTCTCATTATAACATTGCAAAGAAAAGCGTCCGGATCGTTAATCTTACTGAACACGTAAACGGCGTAAGCGAGAGTCTCGGACGACGAGCAGAGCTTCTTGATGGCTCGGCTCGCGGCGAGAGAATCGTGGAAAAGACCGGAGACGAACAACTGAGCGGTTACCTGGTGGAAGTGTCTGAGGCCATGGCAAGAGTCCAAGGCTCGGAGGAGAGGGTGGGTTAGCTTTAAAATGGGGAGTCCTTGGTCGTCTAATTCGTGGGGTTGGTCTGGGTTTTGGGTCCAGAGTCTTGGTGGGGTTCTAGAGAGGTTTTTTCGAGATTTTCTGAGCTTTTCCAGGGAATGTGACGACAAACAAGATGTGGGTTTGGAGGGCCTTACAGGAACGGGCATTTCCACTTTGGTTCTACTTTGGGACTGTGATTTGGTGGGAAGGATATGAAAGGGGACGAGTTTCTTTCAATGGAGTCCAAAATTATGCTGACACCCCTGATTTTTGAGCATTATTGCAGGACAAATTTAATTTTGGTAATTTTTTTAGTATTTTTTGTATTATTATAATATTCCTTAACTAAACTAAAAAATACAATAAACACGCCATGCATTTTCTAACTCACTATTTATTATTTTAGCCAAATTTTATTATTATTATTATTATTATTATTATTATTAAAGAAAGGATCCCAATAAATGCAAAAGCAATAAGTAAATAAACAATTAATTATCGGCAGAAATTGTCTTCGTGAAAAAGAAATAAATCGAATTAGCGGATTTTTTGAAATTTGTTAGGCCTATTTTGGGTGTTTTAAAAAATTTTAGCAATCAAGAAAAAATGTTCCTTTAGTTTTCACCAACTCAAGTGGTGCAGCGTGACATGTCTCAAACTAAGGGAGTGCCATTATATTTATGTTTGGTTAAGGGGTTTATGTCACTGAAGTATATTATCCAAGGTAATTATTCTATGGAGTAAGGCTATTAAATCTCATAGATAATTTTATAAATATTAATCATTAGATCAAGTTTAAATGATTGAAATTAAAAAGTTAAAACAATAAATCATAAAACCTCTCACACTAAATCATTATTTTACAAAATATTTCAAAAACATTGAAAAAAAAAAAAAAAAAAACTCTGGCAAACCTCCGGCAACGCCCTCCATCACCTTGCTCTGCCAAACATGTCAACAGAGATCATTGAAAGGAGAAAAAGTTAACCGTAAGACCCATCCATGGAAAGTAGGTTACCCATAATCATGCGATAGAGGTTGCAACGAAACTCGAGGCGGCCATTGGGAAAAGTCATCCACCCACCCTAATTCGTTGCCACTCCCCTGCATAAGCCACCCGCATCATCACCCACAAACCACATAAGCCATCAAGCCACTCAACCATTCAAGTAGTCAGGACCCTTGCTGCCATCGTTTCGAGACCCCTACTATCATCATGATTCCCCTTCTGTCCTCTATCATGATTTTGTCTCGGGCACCGTTGCGAATCCATGCAAGCCTTCATCACGATTCTCATCCCGACGGAGACTCAGGCTGGTGGGGGAGGGGGGTTATCGGTTGGGGGGCCCGCAGGATTTTTTTTTTTTTTTTTTGAAATGTTTTGTAAAATATAATCAAGTGTGGTAGGTTTTATAATTTATTAGTATATCCTTTTAATCTCAACATTTCAAAAACAATCTGATTGATAGAAATTTTCACACTATCTATGGGGGCACATAACTTTTCCCCATCAATAGGGAAAAAATTTTTAGCTATCAGATTAATTTTTTATGGTTTAGATTCAAAATGTACACCAAATAATTATAAGATTGATTCCTATAATTAACTATTACTTTTAATTTTAATTATTATCAAAATGTTTTAAACACATTAAAAGAAAAAAAAAAAACTCCACCTGACCACCCACCTCCAATGGCGACCCCCTCCACCAACCACCCTACCACCACCTTACCCACCCAAACTCGTCAACAAGAGTCACTAGCTCACCAGCATTAAGATCACCATTATCTCTTTCACATGAAATCCACCTTCTCCTACACCACCAACTAGCTTGCCGACACTAAGGGAGAAAAAGTCGTAGCAATGGTCAACGATGGGGAGGGGAGAGTGGAGAGGTTTCAAGGTCATCGGATGGTGGAGAGTTCAAGAGGGCTTAGGATTTCATCACAACGTGCACTACCTATGGTGTGACGATGATGGACGGTGACAGACAGGACAATGGTGGATGACAATTTAAATCTGGGTTCAACCAGCCAAAGTTGTATCTACGAAGGACAAAGTCACAAGCAATGACGGCGGGGGCACAACATTCAGCATGGGAGGAGCCTATCGACAAAGAGACCGGCAGTTCTTCCACCACTACTACCTCTAGCGACATCATATTTCCCAATTGGCGGTGCTACATTAGAGAAGTTTTGTTTTTCCTTAAAATAATTGTTCTCAAATTAGATGAAGTTGAGTTCATAATAAGTTTTGTGTATTCATAACATCTATACCATTAAAAATATATCTTATGATTCAAAAATTTTTTCCTATTGATAAGGAAAAGTAGGAGGGTTCATAGTAAAATTACCCTTTTTTTATTTTTGCATCTGCATCTTAAGGTTATCAAAAGGCATACTAATTATTTTGGACTGTTGCACGTTCATACCTTTAGACAATTTGTACAAATGAATGTCCAAAGTACTTACGTTTTTTTAAAATTCAGATTGGCCTGTACGTAAGCCTTTTATTTTATTTTATTTTAATTTCACCCCACAAAATAATTTGTAATAGCTATGAACTACTACAGAAGCCGCAATTTTATTAAAAAAGTTGTGCATATATCCAAAAGAATCGATAACTTTGCACTTCTAAATCTCTTGTTCTAATGTATCGCTAACCGTCTTGAACAATAGCAACAGCATGTCATCAACTTCTGGCTCAACCCTATCTCTTGAGAGAAACACGTGAACTCCCCCTGTCAGCGTTATCCAACTACATCCCGGAACCTTTCTCACACCTTTCAGTCCCATCTCCTTCCTCAACTTTTCCTCTTCTACATGCCGGTCATTAGCCGCATAGATGTTACAAAGCACTACATGGGCAGGCGCGTTGAAAGGATCCAGCTCAAGTAGCCTTTTCGCTGCGTGTCTAGCAACCTCAGCATTTGTCTCGCCTAATCCACATATTCCAAGCAATGCCCCCCAAACAGCTTGCCCTGGTTCGAAAGGTAGCCCCGAGATCAACTCGTATGCTTCCTTAACTTTCCCTGCTCGTCCCAAAAGATCAATCATACAGATGTAATGTTCCAAACCTGGTTGGATTGAATAGACATTGCTCATGGCATTGAAAAACTCCCACCCTCTACGCACAAGTCCTGCATGGCTACATGCGGATAGAATGCCCAAAAAGGTCACTGAGTTTGGGAGATTTCTGGACAGCACCATAGCTCCGAAGGTTTCTATAGCCTTGTTTGCAAGCCCGTGATTCGAAAACCCCATGATCATTGAATTCCAAGAAACTACATCCCGGAATACCATATTTGAGAATATGCTATAGGCAGCATTTATCTCCCCACATTTTGCATACATGGAGATAAGTGAATTATCAATAATCAAATCAAACTTACGCTGCGTTTTGATCACCAGGCCATGAAACTGCCTTCCAGGATCAAGATTTGCCATTGCACCCATGGCTCCAAGAAGAATACAATACGTTGTACCTTTTGGCAAAACACCCTGAGCTCTCATTTCCAAAAATATATTTGTTGCTTCCGTGAAAAGCTCATTTTGAACAAGGCCTGAAATAGCTGTCGTCCATGCCACTGCATCCTTCTCCGGCATGTTCCAAAATAGATGAAAAGCTTTGGACACTTCTCCGACACTGAAATACCCACCAATCATAGAGGTCCAACAGACCTCATCTCGGATGGGTGCCTTGTCAAACAAATTCTGAGCCCTTTCTAGCTGTCCAATCTGAATATAACCATTAATCAAATGATTACAAGATTGAACAGAAATGTTCTTCGATTTCTTGTTAAAAATGAAGAGCGCAAAATTTAAGTTACCAAACGCAGAATACATGTAAATAAGGCTCTTACCTAACCTGCCATCATAATCATCCTTGTCCCAACCAGTAACAATTACCCGAGCATGTAATTGCTTACCAAGAGAAGATAAGCCCACACCAGCACAAGCATAAGCAAGTGATATGAAGGTCTCTACATTCGGTTGCACGTCAAAACTCTCCTTCCATTTAAGAAAAAGCGATAAGGCTTCTTCATGAAATCCATTCCAAGCAAACCCACCAATCATTGCCGTCCACGAAACAACATTCCTTTCAGGCATTATTCGAAACAAAGAATACCCCTCGTCCACATCACCCGACCTACAGTAACCCGATATCATGCTAGTCCAGGTAACAACATTCCTGTCTTGCATCTCATCAAACAAAACCCTTGCTTCTTCCATTCTACAACTTTCAGTGTACCCTGCAATCATCGCATTCCACGAAACAACATTCCTCGTCGGCATTCGGTTGAAAACTATTCTCGCTCCCTCTAAATCCCCGTTCTTAATCAACCCCGAAACCATCGAATTCCAAGAGACGACACTCCTCTCAGGCATTGCATCAAACAATCTCACAGCCTCATCAATCCTCCCTACATCTGCCAATCCACAAAGCATCAACGTCCACGAGACAACGTTCTTCTCCGGCATCACCCCAAAGAACTGAAAAGCCTCGGGCAACATCCCAGCCTGCACATACCCAGACAACATGGCATTGTAGGTGACAATGTTTCTCTCGGGCATGATATCAAACAGCGTCAGAGCCTCCTTAATCCGACCGGACCTCGAGTATTTCGTGAGCAGTGAAGTCCAATGAACAACACGGCTGCGACCGGCACTGTCAGACATTTTGTCGAGCAGTGTACGTGCATGATCGAGTCTTCGTTGAGCAAGACACGGGAGAAGCCGAGAATCGTCGAAAGTGAGCCTAAAGGAATGGGCTCGGGAATCTGAAACCTTGGTTTCATAGTAACAGATATTTAAGTTACGACATCGCAGTTTGTAGGAGGTTCTTGCGAAGCTGAAAGAGAAGATTCTGGGGAAAGAGAAGCTCATCAACCGTCTTTTGTCAGCAAATGTTGTCGTTTAAGAAAATCTATGCCATTCTTTCAACTATTAAAGCTACAGCAAAAATTGGAAGGACAACAACATGGAAACGAGTCAGCAGCAATTGAAAATTTTGGAGGGACGGCATAGAAACGATAACGGATATTCAACGAAACATCCTAGAAAACTACACAAATTCGGAAAACGATGGTACGGCGAAAAGGACAATAAAAACCTATAAAGGTACAAATGGTCAAATGAACAGAGATAGGAAAACTACAATAATACCCTAAAAACGACAACTTTGAAACCAGTAAAAAACAAAATACAATAATCACTAATTCTAATCTCAATTTAAATTCTAATCTACATGAAATGAAATGAAATGTGAGTTATTTTTTTATTAATAAATATTTAAAATATTATTATATCAATTAACCTTAATAAAATATAATATATAAATTGATATTCAAAAAATTAAAATTATAATTAATACGTTTTATACAATTTAAAAAAGAAAACTTTACAATACAATAATTTTGATCTCGTCTAAATAAAAATTAAATAAATAAATTATAGCACTTAAAGTTGAAACAAACACGGATTTCGTAGAGATCATGGTAAAAATCTTATGTAAATGGAGTCAGATACGTTAATATTCATCCAAATTGTAAAGAATTTTACATTTTTTATATTATAATTTGGTGCATTATTGTAATATTATTTATGGTATTATTTTTTTAGGAGCTAAATTGTTTTATTTTAATTACTTAGGATGCGTTTAGTAAACATATTGTATTTTGATTATATTTGAATGTTATATTTGATTGAAAAATATTTGTTTTGTATTTAAATGAATGTGTGTTTGGATGAAAAGTATTTTAGAGTTAAAAAGTTGATGTGATTGGTAAAATTAGAGATAAATAGTTGAATTGAAAAGTTGATGTGCTTGTTTTAAAAATGTTTTAAATAGTAATTGTTTTCGTAGTACTGTTGTAAAATTTGTGTTTGATGTAAAATTAAAATGTAATTTTTTTACCAAATGACACCTTAGAATTTATTAAATGATGAGTTATTTAGGGGTGTTTGGTAGTAAACCCCACTTTTATCTAGTAGATTCTAAAAACTAATACAACAAAATAGAATTTAAAAAATAAATTAGAAATTATTTCTGCTCAACAACTTATTTTATCATTAAATAAATTAACTAAAATATCTTTAATAATAAATATAATTTTAATAAATACGCTTTATTTATCTCCATAATGAATAATAAAATTATATTTAATTTTAAAAATTTATAAATCTTTTACTCCTAAAAATAAATTCAAAATTGTAAATTATAGTTTTGTAACTTATTTTATTTTTTTGTTAAAAAGCTTTAATTATTAAAATTTTTATGTGTACTTCAAAATGATAGAAAATATTTATGATCTTAAATAAATATAATTTATTTTTAATAATGTTATATATATCTATATTCATATAATTTTAGTGTACAATATTATGAATATTAAATTATTAGTCAATAAATATATGTACTAGAGTATTTATTAAAAAAATATAATATGTCTTTTTTTTATCGTTATATATTTATATAATAATTTTATTTATAATTTATCAATCATTTAAAAAAGGAAAATTCCAAACGTTTACATACTTTCGAGTATAGTAACTTTAAACGCACGGTACAACTATGGTAAAATGCTTGTTTACCATAAAAAAAAAAAAAAAAAAAAAGGAAAGAAAGAAAGAAAGAAAGAAATTGAAAACGACCTAATCATTCAAAAGTGACACAAATTAAAATAATTAAAAAAAAAAAAAAAATGGGCGATACCATCCTTCCTCTCTCTATCATCAGAGGAAGAGTAGAAGTGAAAATGTGATTTCAGTTCTACACTTCGAGCTATAAAAAAAGTCAAAACTCCAAATCCAAAACCAGCTTTTTATCAAAGTAAAAATGGAGTTCTTGGACGACGACACCAGGCCCAGGTTCTTCTTCCAGTCCCGACCACCACCAACCCCAACTTCCTCCCCATCCACAGACCTTCAAACCATTACCCACACCGCCTCCAAGCCCTTCCTCTTCCTCACCATTTCTCTCTCATCCATCCTCCTCACTCTCTATCTCTTCTTCCTCCAATCCGAGCCCTCCAAATCCCTCCTCCTCTGGCTCGCCCTCTCCCTCCTCCTCGGCCCCTTCGCTCCGATCTCCCTCACCGGCGGCGACATCCGCGTCGGCCGCGGCCGGATCGTCGAATTCCCCGACGAATCGCCCCGATCCGATGACGAATCCAAGAAGAAAGCCCCTCAGAAGAGGCTGCCGAAGGCCCGCAGGTCGGAGGATTTCCCGACGAATTCGTCCGCCACGGCGGCGGTGGCGTTGGATTTGGAAACCCTAGCGAATTCCACAGCGAGAGAATCGAAGAAGGAAGAAGAGCGGTGGGATGAGAAGGAGTGGAACGAAGAGGAAATCGAGGTTTTGAAGAAGCAGCTGGCGAAGAATCCGGTCGGGAAGCCGCGGCGGTGGGAAGCTATCGCGGAGGCGTTCTGGGGACGGCACAAGGTGGAGAGCGTGATTAGGAAGGCGAAGGAATTGGGGGAAAGGAAATTGAGCGACGCCGATTCGTATTCGGAGTTTCTGAAGAAGAGGAAGCCAGTGGACAAGAGGATTGTCGAGGAGAATCAAGGACCGGAAAACAATGCCGATGTCGTCTGGAGCTCCGGAGAGGATCTTGCTCTGCTGAACGCTCTGAAGGCGTTCCCGAAGGACGCTCCGATGCGGTGGGAGAAGGTCGCGGCTGCCGTGCCTGGGAAGTCGAAGGCGGCTTGTGTAAAGAGAGTTGCCGAGTTGAAGAGGGATTTTCGGAGCTCGAAATCAGCATCCGCGGCAGCGCCTGAGAATTAGATGTGGGGGAAAATTGATTTTTTTTTAATTTTATTTGGGAGGTAATTTTCTCTAGAAAAATTTTGAAACATGCTTACTTTTTTTGAAAGTTAAACAAGAATGCTTTACATCTTTTCAATGTTACGGTTGTTTTCTTGTGTAAAACATGAGATTCAGTAGTAATTTACACACACATTGTGTTGCCCCCCAAAATTCTTGTTGTATTACAAAATGAATATTTTGTTGTGATGATACATACATAATTATATATATATATTTGACACTGTTTTGTATTCTTGCTGTTATTAATTAGAAACAATTAAAAGAACACCAAAAAAAGATACAAACACAGATAGAAAAGCAGAATATCTAATATTCTGTTCTTGGCATCATTCATAGTGCCTTCGACTCAAGAAGCTGTTACGTGCTCTCGCGTATGCATGTGTTTGTATCTACATCTATATGGAGTATATAGCGCCTGCTTGGTTGAGCTTTCTTTAAGTTACTTTTGCTATTAATTCTATAATCGATATCTTAACGTGGCTGACTGATACATGAAGAGCTTTCAATTAAAACCACAAAATTTGGCTTCTAAAATAAAACTATTCTGAATAAATTTTAAAACTAGTATGGTCTTTATATTAAGACATTATAGATATCATTTTAACAGTTTTATTTTTGATAAGATACTCTAATATTTTTATTGCTTATTGGAAAATAATAAAATCATCTCATCCTATTATTTCAAACCCTTACTAAAAATCGCAACCTTTATTCTTTTTCTTACTAATTAAAAATGCAAAAATAAAACTCTATCAAACTAACTCATTGTTTGTGATACTGTACATCAGTTTAATAGATTATGACTTCAAATTTCCTGCCTTATGTAACTAATTAACCAAGCATATTACTTCTAGTGTTGGAAAAACTACAATCATAGGAAAAGATAAAATAAAACTATGCTTAGATTGTATTATTATTTGATCCAATGGACCATCAAGAGTTCATGATATGACAGAAAACAGTCAAAAGAGAATCACCCAAATGATAAACGATGCACCGGCAATCACAGAAATGACAATTTCTAACCCAGAAAATTAAAAAAAAAAAAAATTCACAGAAATGACAAGATGTTGGCACGTTTTCATAGAAGCCGAAAAGTAAGCCCAAAATGTAACCAAAGACGGTTTATTTCAAATGCCTAGGAACTACAACAAACATACCCAATTCAGAAAACAATGCATAATCTAAACTTCCAGTTATTTCTGTCTGCTGCCACACTTCACTAATGCCCTATACTGCATACAGATTTAAACGGACATTCAGCAGTTTAGCTCAAATGTCCAAGATCCAAGCTTTTCACAACTAGATAAAACATAGTTTGGAACGGTTGAGCACATCCTAATTAATATTTAATATTAAATATCAAATCCGACACTTCAAGAAGTCTAATGAAGACTCTCTCGGCACAAATCTGTCAGTTCAGTTAGTGAAAAATAAGTTCGGACCTTAGGAGCTGCCATGCCCCAAGAACTTATCCACTAGCTGTGCCACGGAGTTTGCAAGGCTATCTGCTGCATCTTGTGTTGACGCCTCTGCATAAACACGTATAACATCTTCTGTCCCTGATGGTCGTATGAAACATCGGCCTTTAGGATATTTAGCTGCAATAAAAAATTGAAGAAGTCCTTAAGAATTCTTTGCTTTTCTCGGTCCACTCCCTGAGAAAAGAACTAATATTTAACTCGGAAAAATTCCTAAAAATTACTTTCCCCTTGTACAGTGGGATGGTTGTTACTGAATCATCTGAGAAATAATAAACGGTACTTTGTGTGCCAGTTTTAAGAAAACAGGTTTCATATGCTGCATACGTACCAGTTTCCGCATTAATAGCTTCTTGAATGCCAGGTGGTTTCACAACCTCGGTTTCTGCATTTACTGTTACAACAGCCGTTCTATCTACTACCTTGACCTGATAATAAGCAATGGCGCATCAGTAATACTTGAAAGAAGCAGAATTTGTTATACTAATCTGATAAGCAGGTTATCATAATAGAGGAAGTGGAAATAACAAAGCTAAAACAAAACAAAGGAAGAATCAGAAGTGGTGTCACCACAACAGTTCTATACATGACGATGTCTCTCAGACAGATAAGAAGCTCCTGATTACCAGTGTGTAGAGACTACCAGGAGTTGAAAATTTGAAAAATATGGCACCGGAGTAGGGGTATTAGAAGACACTTGCTCTTAAATGGCACAAAGAGACATCCAACTGTTTATTCCCAAAACATAAAAAATAAATAAATAACATTTTCTTATACTAACTTCTTCAGAAATGCAAACTTGAGACAGTGCTGACACACACATACACAATCCCTAAGAAAACGGTTATCACAAAAAGTTCAAAACAAAAAATCTATTTGAATTAGAAAATGTGACCTAACTTAGACAACAAACATGTCATCAAAGCAAATAAGAGAAAGGGCAACAAGGAGAACTGACTAGCGTTTGCTCATTATACATATTTTGTACCCTGAAAAACTAAACCATTTCCATATTAAGATATTAGCTTGCACTATGAGACATACATACTTCTAATGTAATATGTTGCACCAAAAGACATCGAAGCGCACCAAGCTTCCAAGTACAGCATAAAACAAAAAAGGCTTCATGTATGAATATTAGTCAAGGAGACTCACTACCTTAAGCTGCTTGCTAGGAAGATCATGATAAAGCTCACTCCATCTATGTATTGACCATCCCTTGTGTCGCAGAATAGCCTCCACTAAGAGCATCCCACTTAAAGCATCACCAACCGCCGGGTTGATCAACTTACTAACTGCTAATAATCTCGAAGCAGCCTTCTGCCACCCTGAACCTGCAAGAAATTCAAAAGGCTTGTTGAAGTATAAGTATTAGATTGCTATGCTGGCGTTTCTAAAGTTGATGAGAACTGTTTCAGTTATAACCTTTAGCAACAGAAGAGAGTTCATTGTTCTTGAAATCCAACCAATGTTGAAAAGGTTCTGAAAACAAAATAGTGCCATGACCATTTGCTTCAAAATAGATCCCAATATCGTACTGACTAGCTTTGTGGTGCAAGTACTTCACCCCCGTTGGAGTAAGAACAACTTCTAGGCCTAACTGTTTCAGATAATCTGTGGATGCTCCATTTGCATAAGCTGTCTGTATAACACCAATACGACACTGATAACTATTGCCAGTACTAGGATCTGCTTCCTTATCAAGAATGCTTAGCTGCTCCTTGATAAACACAGCAAAGAGAGAGAGTATCTTGTCCCCATCAACAAGTTCAATCTTATTACTATTTGATGGCACAGTGAAATAAACAAACCGATCAGCATCTCCGTCCAAGCTAGCACACCTGAAATACTAGAACCATTCATGCAGTTAACCCCATCACTCAGTTTTAAATTTGTGCATTAACAATATGCCACTGATGGACAAAAAAAATTTATTGCACGACCAAGTTGATTAAAAATACATACCCAAGAAATTAAGGTTATACATTTGAATCATTGCTAACATTTTTATGAATAACAAACAAACTACCTTAAGCAGCAACAACCATTCATCAAGTATTATCTATCAGGATCACCCATTATCAAGTCAAGCAAGGTAACTAGCTGTCGCACCAAAACTTCAGTTTTTGAAAAACAAAAATGCATACGAAAATCAATTAGACACTATATGCTTACACTATTTATCAACACAAAGATGGCTCACCTTATCCCAACATCCTGTGGACCAAACCCAGATGGAACGACCTTCTCCTTCTGCACAAAATCAGCACCAACACCTTGGTTGAGCACGCCTCCTCCTCTTCCAGAGTTCCGGACCTCAATTTCCAAATCCTTCAAGTTCAACATTTCCTTCAACACTAGAAGCTTCTCACCCCCAACACCATTAGCTCCATCAACAACCACCTTGCCGTTCCCCTCATTGCTTTCAGATCCACCTAGAATCAAATCCATCAAGCACCTAAACCAAACCACACAAATTTCCCTTAAATCTAATCCATATTCCATAATCACACACCTATATTCTCTCTCTGCAAAAAACTAACCAACTCACTAACCTGAACGATCTCGAAAGCTGTTCCAAGTAATCATATTCTGATGCTTGCGTGCTACGATTACTAGCACGAACCATCCAATGCAGCTGAGGCGTGGTCAAAATCCCCACATCAACAGCAACAGCTCCAATAATGGACCCAATTCCCTTCAACAAATTTAACAATTAAAAAACATCAGTACACATAATTACACACACACGCAGTTTGCTAAAGCTATAAATTCAATACTCAGTAAAATAAAGCCTATGGTTGGTTGGTCCACTCCAACCAAACTTTTCCAAAAATTTTTTTATCTTTCTTCAAAAGTAAACCAATTTCACTATTCACATCTTTAAACACCTATTTAAAGTCTCAAACTTTAAAAGTTCATCACTTTCTTATTTTAAATTATACATTTTTTTTTCAACACATTTCAAATTTTTACACTTTTTAACTCAAAATAGTCCATTTTCAACCAAATACACAATCCCAAAACTCAACTCAACTTCAATCAAAATATCTCTAAAACTCCCACTCAAGCGGACACACCAAACGGGACTGAAAACTTTTCATTCTAATATTTGAGGTTAATAAAAACAAATAAGCATGCAAATTGCCTACTCAAAGCTAGATTGTGAAGGAATAAATTCATCAGATCCTAATATATTTTGCTCAATAATATAAAATTTTTTTGTGTAATTTGGTTCATAAAAACCGAAAAAGACGACATCAAAAAAGTTTTTGCTTGGTGATTGCCGCGTAATTCTTCCACGAAGGCACAAAATTAAGTTCAATTTCTTGATTTCCATTTCCAAAAACAGAAAACATAAACATTATCGGAATCCGTACAAGTTTAGCAGCCTCGACGAGAGACGGACCACTTGGCCTCGTATCTCTTCCGACCAGAACCTCGACTTTCCTTCCATCGAACATGATCCTCTGAAATCCGGCGAACTCGGTAATGACCTCGACAAGACGATCGGCGGTCGGAGCGGCGACGAGGGAATCGGCGAAGGGCTCCCAATCCTGGGAGAGCATCTCGCCGGAAGTGTCGGCGATCTTGACGCCATTGTCGGAGACCTTGTTGTGGGAAGCGGTGATCATGAGGCCGATCACCGATCGGGTCTTGAGAGCCCTCAGAGCCGCCAAGATCCCAGCGCGGAACACCGTCGATAGGAGGAGCGACGCGTCAGCTCTGAAGCCCGCGGTACCGTACGACAGCCTGGCGCCCTCCGGCGGCGGGAAGCGGGCGGCGGAGCTCAGGAGAAGCGATCTCTGCGCTTCCTCCATGGCCGGTGCTGGTTGGTTAGTATGTGTTGGTTGTGTTGGAGAGAGCTGGGCGCTGAAAGAGAGATTGCTGTTACTTCGAGAGCGACAAGAGAGGACAGAACCGGAGAGATTTTTTTCGCGGATGGGGGCATTGTTGTAAAAATTTGGAAAATGAGGGCCAAAATTTCAGCAAGGGAAAAAATGTGATGAATTGTTCCTTCTTCTTTTTTTTTTTTTTTGGTATATCATCTCAACTAGTCCCCAAATTATTAAAGCAGCGTTATGTGATGTGATGCCTTCCAATTTTCATTAAGGTTTTTAGATTCAAATACCAATTATTTTATAATTTAAATTTAATATAATTATTATTTATTATTTTTATTAATTATATTATATATTTTTTTATCCATTATATCATATATAATATAATTTAAATATTTTTTAATTAAATAAATATTATATTTAAATATAATATAAATATATTTTACATTTAAATATAATACAAACGAAATAAATTATTCAAACATCTTTGTGATATTTTAGGCATCATTCCATTTTTCACGACTAAAATGACCCTGCTCTCTTGAACATGATGCACTATTGGCCCGTTACGTTAACTACTATTTAATTTTGGACGAATCAAGTCACTTGCATAATACGTAGGCAGGAATATCAAAGTATTTTGGTAAAATATTATTTTTATTTAATTTTGAGGAGGGGTGAAACTCTAATATCAATTTTTGAGTACTAACTTATGTGCTAATGAGTTATTATATTTTTAATAGCATATGTTTATTATTACTGTGATACTCATATCAATAAAAAAAAAGGAGCATTATTATAAGATATCATTGATATTAACACTTATCAAATAATAAAAGGTGAGTTTTTTTATTATTAATAATGATGTTTAACACCGATAATATGTTTAAGTTTTTTTTAATTTCATTTCTCATATTATATAAAATGATACTCAAAATTTGAAATTATAGTTGGTATTTTTAATATTTTTCTTATGTTTGTAATATTGAAATCAAATTAAATTGTGATTCAATGTCTGTTTGGTGTTATTTTAGAAAAGAATTTGTTTTAAATATAAAAATAATAATAAAAATCTTATTAGAAATGATACTAAAATTGTTTTTATAATTGTGTTTTAAGATAAATTAATCAAAATCTTATTAGAAGTGTTACTGAAATTGTTTTTACAATTGTATTTTAAGATAAATTAATTTAAGTATTAAGAAAATAAAATAAAATTACGTTTCAGTAAATTATTGAAATGTTGTGTTAAGTTACAAATCAAAATGAAAACCAAAGAGAGAAATAACTTTTCAACATTTTCTATTTGCTTAGTCCCAGTTTGTTTCCATTGTATTTTACTATTAGCATGTATTTGATGCAAACATTGGAATTAAATTTTTTGAGTTAGATTTGTGTTGAATTAAGTTATGCATCTAGTTGAAGCATTTAAATTATTGGAATTAAAAATGAAAAAATTTAAAATGTATTAAAAATATCAAAATGAAACTTTTTTCGTTCGTTTTAAAATTTTATATAATTTATGTTTAAAAAATCATTTCATTTGAAATTATTTATGTAAAATTATAGATTTTTTTAAATTATAAATTTATAATAATAAATGTAAATAGTGAAACTAAAATTAATTTTCCAGAATAAGATAAAAAAAATTATGATTCAAATTATTTTTTTTCTAAATAATAATTAAATAATTCAAATTGAATTGAACCCATATACCAAACACTAGCTAATGTTTTGTTTGGGAGAAGCATATAGAATGAATAAAAATATTTGAATGAAAATATTTGAATTGTTATATAAATAGATGTTTAGATATTAATATTTAGAAAAGAATATTTGAATATATATTCAGATAGTTAGTGAGGAATTTGATTCGCTGAGTTAAAAAATATAAAAATTTAAAATGTATTTAAAAAAATCAATATAGAATTTATTTTGTTCTTTTCAAAATTTAATATAATTTATTAAAAAAAACATTTTATCTAAACTTGTATATAAGTTATAAACTTTTTTTAATTATAAAGTTATAATAGTAATTATGAACAGTAAAATTGAGTTTGGCTTTTTAGAAAAACACAAAAATTGAAAATTAAATCATTTAGTTACAACATTTCAAATGAGAAAAACAAAAATACATATATAGATTGGCTACATAAATGAAATAGTTCCCCATTCACAAAATTGAGTGAGAAAAAAGAGAGTTAAATCTTTCTTTAAAGAGCGTTTTATAAACGCATTGTATTTAAATGAAATTTATTTTTTGAATGTTGTATTTGGTTAAAAAGTATTTATTTTGTATTTGAATGAAATGTATGTTTGAATGAAAAGTATTTTAAAGTTGAAAAGTTGATGTGATTGGTAAAAACAGAGTTAAAAAGTTGATGTGATTGTTTTAAAAATGTTTTGAATTCTAATTATTTTCGTAACACTGTTGTAAAATTTGTGTTTGGTGTAAAATTGTATTATATTTGAGTAAAATTAAAATGTAATTTTTTTGCCAAACGACACATAAAACTCAAATTTTCAAAGTTTACAATTTTTTTATTTTAATTCGAAAATAAAATATTATTTTTAAAGAAATTACATAAAACAATAAGAAAAATGAAATATTATTTCTATTACTATATAAAATAACCCTTTTTTTGTTTATAATATTACATTTATATTGTATTTAAATATAATATAATTTTCACTCAAATACAAAAACATCCATTCAAATACTATTCACATCATATTTTAAATCTAATACAATTACTATTAATTATTTCATATTTTCTATTACTTTTATTAATTACATAACATATTCTCTTTCTCTCTTTTTTTTTCTCTCTATTTTTACCTATCATATTATATATTTATTATTAAAATATAATTCAAATACTTTTTAACTAAACAAACATTATATTTAAATACAATATAAATATTTTTCTTTAAATATAAATTATATATAGTATATTGTATTTAAACGTAATATAAACATAATATATTCAACCAAAGGAGGGATGGAGATCTCCTTTTTAACCCTAACACAACTTCGAACATTTACTATTTTCAATTAAAACACTTCCAATTTATTCCATCAAAAAAACAAAAAAACTTCCAATTTAGGCGTAGGTTCCCAACGTCGCCTGAGTCCTTGAAAAAGCTTCTTAAAACAAAGGACCAAAGGCTTATTATTATTATTTTTTTAAAGAAACCAAAGGCTTTTTTCTTGTAATTATAGACATAATTTACGCAAAGGCATTTTTGTTATAATTATAAATATAATATCACAATAATAATATCATATTTATTTTTATCTATACTGTGCAGAGTTTAAAGGAATAAAAAAAAAAAGAGAGAAAAAAAAAGGCATTTTCCTTGCCCCAATATTTAAGCCGCGATTGGTCAGCTGCAAGCAATACCAGCGGAGCTACCATGGGCATTCTATCTTGGTGGAAAGGCGGCAACAAGCAGTCCCAATCGGAGAACTCCAGGCCCTTTCCCAGCCCTAGCCCCACCCCTAAGCCCGCCGCTGAGGTCCCTGGGATGAACGGCGCGGTGGAGGTCCCTCGGCCGTCGCCGCCGAACATCACCGTCTTCGAGTTCGGTTCCGTCTTTGCCTCCGCCGACAAGGTCACGCTCGTCGGCTACTGCCCCGTCTCCGACGATCTCGAGCCCTGCCGCTGGGAGATCCTCCCCGCGAGTGCCCCCGACGCCCCTCAGTTCCGCGTCGCCTTCTGAGCCATGGCGAGGAAAAATAAAAGATGTAATTTTCTTTGAAAATTGGTTTACTCGCCATGGAAATTGAGTGTTTTTTTTTTTTTTTAAATAAATTTCCGAATAATTTTGTGTTTGTTCTTGCTTTTTTAGATTAGTTGCTGTGGAACTGTGGGCATCATGAGATTATGGATTAAATGTTCGATAATTAGTTATTAATTAACAAAAAATTAATATGTAGCATATTGGAATTTGGAAGAACCAAATTGTGCATTTTGTCAATGAGCTTTTGTTATTTTTCCCTAATCCCCTTACCGCTTGTTTGAGAATTGTACTCCCTTTTGTATGGCTCTAGTTGACTACAAAGTGGTAATCTTTTTGGTGTTCTCTTTCGAATTCGAGTTTCTGTTTAGTTGAGTTGGCCTGTAAGTCAGTGCGGTTTTGAGCTCAAAATTTCTTTGGTTGTGATGTTCGTGTCGACGGGGTTTTCTTAACGAGGATAGCGGGGGCTTGTGAGTTGAAATTTTGAAGTTATGATGAAGCCTTCTATGGGTTTTGAAGCTAAGGGCCAAGTATAGGAATAGAGATGCAGAGGTTTAATAGGTAGTTGAAAGGATAAGAATACTAATGGAGTTTTGGTGATATGATGTTAAGTACTATTTTTCGAGTTTTGCAGGTTTGGTGTTCGTGAGTCTAAGCAACTAGTTGTGGATTTGTAGACAAACTCAAATGTGAAGAATTGGCAAGTGTAGAGGTGGTAAACTACATAGCAGGAAGTTAACTCTTGCTCTTTGCTTCCTAAATGTTTGGGCTTGGTAGAATGACTTCTGAGATAGTTTGTACATTGTTCTGACTCTAGTCGACAAGGAAAATCACAGGGAAGGAGAAGAGAATAGGAATATCAAATGAAACTTAATCCCTGATGATGCAATTGTTGGAATTTAAGTTGTTTAGCCGGTTGATTGGTGTAAAATCAACTCTGACCAAAAAGAGCTGATACGCTACTATTGGATGTTGAGTTCTCCATGTTTCTGTGTGTTTTGTTTAAGGAATATGCATTATTTTGGAGATTAGTTCACAGAGGCTGTTCTTTGGTTGTATAAGTTCTACCAATTTACAAGCTTGTTACCTGCTCTTTCAATCCTTCGAGTTGGAAGATTAGGGCTCGTTTGTGAAAGGTTTCAAGCCAAAAAAATTGGATTAAGTTTGAAATGAGTTGAATTATGAAATAAACCTTGTGTTTGATGTTTAAGTTTGAGTTAGAAAATTTCGTTTTGACCTAAAAGTGTTTGGATAATAAAAGTTAGATTTGAACTTGCATTGAAAATTATGTTTCCTTTACTTTTTGTATAGAATGGTACTTTTTTTTTTTGTTAGTGTGAGAAAAAGATTTGTGAATAATATTTTTGAGTCAAACATACTATGTAAATCAGTAATTAAAAAACTTAAAATGGAACCGCAAATCAAACGACGGATTAAATTCAAACTCAATTTTTTGAACTTGAACCTTAAATCCAAATGAAACCTGGAGTTCCTCGTGACTACAATTCATATCAAGTAACTGAATTTACGGCCAAATTGTTTCTTTCTTTCTTCCTTTCTTTTTTTTTAGGACTTGGTTTTGGAGATAACAAAGATTAAAATCATGTCGTGATACGGATTACATTTGATCACAATCATAAGTGTCGACTGTGTGGTTCTTCGCTCTTCACAATAGTTACATACATGATATTTCATCTTTTGAGTATATCAACTTTTTAATACCAATTCTCTTCTCAGGTTATTATGCTGAATGATACGGTGATAAGCATTTTAGCTCAATAGTTTGTGTAAGTATCATCACTAATCCCAACAATCCCTTTGTAACTCCGTCTCATGCTCCCACTCATGAACATTCATTTGTGCATTTTATCAAAGAAAATGAAAGAATACTCTATATTCACATGGATTTCTCAGCTTGAGTCTATGTGCTGAATATTTTTTCATTCCAAGTCTGCGCATGGAATGTTCGCTGACAACATGTACAAGATCCAAAATCAAGGAAGGTCATAATACTAAACCTAATTTTTGAATAACTTTTCCAGTAAAATGCAAGTAATCAACATGCGAAGACACCATAAACCGTACGTTTTATATTGTTCGTGATTTTACGCATTACTCCTCGTCTTCATAGTCATATTCATACGTATAAACGGCATCAACTGTACGTGTTATACGTCGTCGTCATATTCATAGTCATCTTCACTTTGAGTACTCTCAGTTCCATCATCTTCCTGCTTCTGTACTCAAAACAAACTGTAAACGGAATGAGATTCAGCTCTGAATCACATTACAAAAGATCATAACACTAACTACAGCGGGTTTCAGGCAAACGGGGGAACCAGTATAAATGAAGAGAAGAAAACAATTAGCAAATCGTCCAGGAACTAAAGTAGAATCATTAGTAAAACATTCCAGAAAATTATGTTTATAGGCCTGATATCACCTCAGCAGTGTAGGACTCAAGCTCCTGAGTATTATCCATAAAGTTATGAAGGTCATCGTATAAGGTAACTAAAAGTACAGACTTGTCGTACTTGTATCCATTTATGCTCTCCGTGGCAAGCTCAGCTTCCTAACATGACCATGAAAACATCAGAAACCTATGCTATACAATCATCATGCTTTGTGCATCACGTATGAAAATTAAGTTCATTTTAGTTTTTAGGACTAGATTGTTGTACAAAATTGCCCATTGAACAAAAATATACATAATTAAAATAAAAGTGTAGTCTTGTCATGTCCGTGCAATTTTCCAAAATGGATTCAAAAAAAAAAAAAGAACAGTCAGAAAATACCATGATGCTCGTAATATGACACGTTCTGTCAAATTTTAATAAAAACATCAATGGCCTCAAAGTATTATATATACTTACAAAATTTTAAAGGTTACTTGTCAAAATTAAAATGTCAAACAATGCCTTGTTAATTTTTATCAGAAGTTTAGTAATAAATTAAAAATATCACAATGCTGAAAAATATATTAAAATAAATAGTACTGGTTAATTTTTCTTAAACAGCATGTCCCAAGAATGAAACTCTTTAACTTCTCAGAACAGTCTGTAGGTAATTGGGGCGATCAAAATCCATAGCAAATCCAGCATAAGCATATACATACAAACATACATATATACATACATGTATGTATATATATATATGCACACAACAGTAACATGAAAAAGTTACAAACCTGACGAGTGGTAAATTCGATATAGCAATGTCCCAAGTTTTCAAGGGTTCGAGGATTGACAGGCATTGAGAAACCATCCTTCTTGATAACACCAACAGCGCCGAAAATCTCCCGAACATCGCTCTCGAGCCTCCGCACCTCCTCTCCCCCGACCACCGGAAGGTTGTCGACGAAGACCACGCTCTCGAATCCGATGCTGTCCACAGCCAAACCGCCGTCGTCGTAGAACACGTCCCTTTCTTCACTGTTCATCGTTTAAAGATTCGGGGGTCAGATTCTGGGGTTTTCAAAAAACGCTTTTGGATAGAGAGAAGAAGAAAAGTAGAAGAACCTGATGGTGGGCAAGTTTTGGTCGGAGTTCAAATCCATGGAGGAGAATTGGCGCCTGAGCTCCTCGGCTTTGGCTTTGACGTCTTCTGCCATTGTTTCTTTTTTGTTATTTCAGTTATTTTGGTGGCTGGTTTTTGTGCTGCTCTCTCAGTGCCTTGGGTTTTTTTTTTTTTTCTTTCTCTTTTTGAGGGAGAGGGTTTTCGGAGGTGCGACTGTTTGAGTGACGTTTGGCAGCGTTTGAAGTCTTTTTTGCAAAGGTGCCCCTAAATTTATGGTATAATTGCATTTTGTCATCTGAAGTTAATTTATCTCGTGAACTTGAAAATACATAATAAAACACCTCCTAATTGATAATAATGTTAATGTTTCGATGGAAGTTGACATGTTATTAATCAGCGACAGGAATAGTCATTTTGTTGTTTAGGGCTTTTAATTATAAAATTTTGAATTAATTTTGTTTTAAGTATAAATTGGGTTAATTTTAATTACAAAAAGAACTTGTATTATATTCTTAATTAATGACCTATGTGCAAGTTACAAGCCATTGACTAATGAAAAATAAACACTGTTATCACTTGAGGATGTCTTGCTTCACATTTTTAGGATTAGGGGTAAATTATCAAAAATAAAAATTAAGAATGTAAATTGAAATTGTGTGTAAGTTTGAAGGGCACTAATTCAAAACAAAACCACTTTAAAAGGCTTTTTATAATAGTTGCCATATGAACTTCTTGTATATGACAAATTAGTTCCTAAACTAAAAACTATGACAGTTAACTCCTCAAATTTTAAAATTTGTTGCAATCCAACCCAATCAAAATGAGGTTAAATTGTTTTACGGTTTAGGTCTTTTTTGCTCAAGTTGAACCCTATATGAAAGGGAAAAAAAAACTCCCTTAACTACTGGACTGGTTATCTTTAGATTTATCATGAGAGTAAGGGAGTTTCATTTATAGAGAGTCTAATCACAGTGTCAAAACACACTAAAAAGGCCCATTTGAGAGAGGTCTTGCAGATGTGTTTTGGAAGTTAGAGAAAAATGAGTTTTGAAAAATGTGTTAAATACTTGTAATAGAACCTACAACTATAGATGGGAAGATAGGATGAAATTTGTACACTTTTGTTGATTAGAGAACTAACAAGACTTTTTTCTTAAGGTATTCTATTAATTATTAGGTCAAATCATTGTTTGTGTGCATTTAATTTTAGTATGAATATGCAAGAATCCTATATACATTGTAAATTTTCCTTTCAAGGACATCCAATAAATATATTGTAAATTTTTTAATGAAAATAAATTTGATTTTTTTAAAATATATATATATTTGAAAAAGATAATATAAGAATTGTGAGAAGGGAGAAAATTACAAGAGACAACTTAAATTTGCATAATTTATATATCTCTAATAAATACTAAGTGCTCGTTTGTAGATGAATTCTAATTCAACTTACATGGGTTATTATAGTGTTATTTGTCTTTTTTCTTCAATTTTATTATTAGTTTTTACTATTCTGGTCTATCTCAATCTGTATAATATGGATTCCAATCTATCTCTCTTACGGACCTAAATTGCTCAAACACTCAACTTTAAATCTCACCTATAATAAGGTGTAGGGTTTGCACTTAAGCCTTTTGCATTGTACCTGTCATCGGGTTATTTAACGTGATCCACCTAATTAAGTGGTTGAGAAGTGGTAGTTGTGTCAATCATATTGGCTATCAATCTTGGTGGGAGACCTTTTCTTTTTTATCTTTTTTTATTTTTTTTAGTTTGTTTGCAAAAGGAATAATTGGGATGAGAAGATCAATGGTCCTCATTGTCTATGGTTGAAATCTCCAAGGGATCGACATAATGAGACCGTCAAAGTATGTTGAGACTATCGAAGTATTGAACTTTGAGACATCTTGCAAAGAAAAAAGGACATTAGTAATATCTTTCATCTTAGCATATGTTAATTTGAACTGCTTAATGGTTCGATGAGGAGATGAAACATAGCACCCTATTTCTCAGTTCTGTCTCCTGTGAACATATTCTTTTTTAAAAGAAAGAATGCTCCAGTCGTTTTTTAGAACATATTCCGATCATTGGAAGAATCAATGTGCATCTGGTTCTCTTTGTCCCTCCTCTTTTTTCCTATGAGCTGTCCCCAACGACGAATTTCAAGACATTTGTTGATGATCAAAGTGTTGTCATAGTCAAAGAAATATGAAATAATGATATCTACAAAGAAGAAAAATCCCTCCAACAATCTGGCATCAAAGAAAACCTTCCGAATCCAATTTCAAATTTCTATCTCAATTTCTTTACAATGAGAGCGTCCAAAGACATGAATTTCTAAAGCAGTAAGAAACTCTTTTTAACTGACAAAGGAATGGTTTCACAATCTATTGAACAATCACATATAGGAGATGATACAGAAACGGGGAAAAGAACGAGCCACACTCATAGAATTAACGCCATTTTACACAAATCAAGCAGCCCTGTGAAAGGTCACGGTAAACCATCGACCATCTTAGATTGCACTGTAATAACTGTCCTCGTCATTCATGCGAATGTAACACATTATGGCAAGTACAAATACGAAAAATGATGAGAGCTCCATTGCGAGAGCACCCCAACCAATTACATCAGCATGCTTTAAGATAGCTGGTATGGCAATACTCCCAATAGCTGAGGCTCCAGTCAAGAACTTGGTCGCGTTCACCCAGCTGATCATAAATAGTTAGTAAGTGAGTGAGATGAATAATGTTTTGATCTAACCTAGATAGAAAGATTGAATTTACTACAAGAGGTTCAAAGATGAGAGACCGACCCATTATCGGATTCAGAAAATAGAGCAGAGCCATCAGACCCCGCAAAAAATAGTAGTGGCATAGGGAGAAGCACATACATTATTACTGCAAGAGGAAAGAATCCAGATGAGAGACAATTCTTGGCATGAATTTTTTTTCAATAAAATAAAACAAAAAACAAAACAAAAATGTGTCAAACTTTGAGAAGTTCCTTAACAAAGCAAAACGACACTACCAAAATAAAACAAGTAAATGAAACCAAACTGACCAGAAGAAATGCTATAGCCATCAATTATTGGAAAAGAGAATCTCAAAACAAATGAGAAAACCGTTTTAACAAACCTAACTAATTTGATCCAATTGACAAACCGAGCAGGAAGAAACACAAGTGAGAAAACCGTTCCACATTCTCGGGTTAAATTTTCCATCCTACATTTGATAAAGAGCACGCTCCAAGTTTCATATAATGCTTCACTCACAAAATATTGTTCTAATTTCATGTGTTTGTCAAGTCTTTCAAACCTCTTTAGAGCCACATTTAACGAACCACAAAGTCTCGTTCTATATCTATCCAAAAAACCAGCCAATTGCACAACAGAAGCAATCTCACATGCTAGTAACAAGAAACTGAAATTCTGTTAAGGTAAGCAACACCTATACTGAAAGATAATTGGAGATTTTCTTTATCAAACATGACTTAATTTGAAGTTGGGACACTAGCTGAATCTTTTATTGCATGATATCCATTTCCATGGTTTATTAAACAGCAAGTTCCTCAAAAAGAGTGCTCTAATTTTAAATATTTGGACAGAGCCACTCGTATAAACTATTTGCAGGTAAAGCATTTACCACAACAAACCACTAAAAACATCGTTTCTCCAAAAACATGATCATCAATTGAAATTTCCATTACTCAACAAGCATGGCATATTTGTCATATTGCAAGTAATTACTTGCCAACAAAAGAATTGCATTTAACAGATGCTAAAATCAGAGTAGTATCTTCTGATTTTAAACTAATTTTCCATGAACCGCATGTTCTACATAGAGTGGGTCACTTACCAGTCAGCATTGGCCACCAATTATTGTACAAAGCACATGCCTGCCAAATAAACATGATAATGAGAACAAAACAACCTCGCAGCATCGCAGCATTGAACTCACAAATGTTCAAGACTACCAAGGACTCAAATAATCAAGAGTTCTGCTGATTAAAAAAACAATATTACTAACCAAAATTTGTAATACAATCCCCCCAGAGACTAAAATTGCCAAAGCAGCAAGTTTCCCGGTATGCAAACAGGCCCCGACATAGAGCGGTAAGTCTGCCATCAGGAAATTGCCTCACCTCATAAAGTGAGAAAACCTGAGACAAGTTACGTGATTAGAGCAAGCATGCGTAACACAGACACTTCAAGAACAAGACAATTAAAAAACAAGCATTCGTATTACGTGATGATAGGAGAAAAACGTAGCTAATTGAGAAGCAAAACACAATTCAAGCCATGCCCCAGAATGATAACTTGCATATTTATTAATTTGTGATAAGAAATAAAACACTCAAAGGTTTCGAACCTAAGAGCTCCTGACCAAAGCCCTCCTCTCCCACCCACTGAGCTTAGCCCCAACGGGATGAATGATAACTTGCACATAGTCTATTACATGGACAAGAATGTTGACATATAAATCCTTACATTTTTTTCATACTACGCCCGAAATATTTTCAATAACACATTTCTCCCCCAACAAGCATTCCATAAATCAGACATGGTTAAAGCAGAAGCGCTTATAATTTTCGGTTAATCAATCTTAAACAGATGTGAAACGGTTTTTATTTTTTAATTTGTCCTAACAATCAGTGCAAACAATTGGATAGAGAACAATGACCCGAAATTGAAACTACAAACGCATATGATCTTTCCATTAAAATTCATCAAAAACACCATTAAGATCATCATTAAGATCACATTATGAAATATAATTAAATACCCACAAGGCAAAATCATCCAAAACATCAACTAGATTCAAAATTAGACAAAACGGTGTGGATAATTTCTACAATAATTGCATAGCAAGAACAGAGCAAAAGAAAAGAATTTAATAATTTGAGTAATAATTCTGAAAGAATCTGTACCAGAGCCGAAAAGGGTTAAGAAGAACCCAACAGTTAATCTTGCGTTTCCGTTGGCTGGAAGATCGGAAATTTCGGGATCTTTTGAAACTCTAACTATAAGACATGGCTGTGGATTGTCCCAGGCAATACTCCACTCGCGTTGTGGGTACAGCACGGATGGGATTTGATTAAAAATGTTAAATTAATAAAATTAATTAAGGCGCTAAATATACTCGTCTTTGTTTTTGTTTTTATTTTTTTAATGCTAGGAACCGTTTTTTTTTTTTACCACATTATATTTATATTATATTTAGTATAATATAATTCAATTTTTTAAAATATTATATTTAAATATTAATTATATTATAATTTAAATTTAATATATTTATTATTTATTTTTTTATTATTTTTATTAATCATGTTTATTTTTTTTTTTCTTTATTTTTATCAATCATATTATATATAATACAATTTAAATATTTTTTAAACAAATAAACATTACATTTAAATATAATATAAATATTTTTTATATAAATATATATTATATTTAATGTATTACAATTAAGTGTAATATAAATATAATGCGTTATTTAAATATTTCTTAACTTTCATCAATAAGATGCTCTTTTAGTCCTTATAATTTAAAGAAGCTGCGAGTTGGCCTCCAATTCTATTTTTGCGGGTAAAATTCCTAAATTTTTTAAAAGAGTTTAATTTCATCCCATTTACTAATAAAGGTTAAATGCTACCACCGAATTTAAGTTGGTGACGTTCATATCCTCAGTTTAAAAATATCAAAATTAAAATGTTCACATTTGATGGAAAAAGATACCTATTTTAGGAGTTTAGAAACATTTTAATTAAAATAAAAAAAACTGAATTGTTATCAATTTAATAACCTAATGATGAAAAAATGATTTATTTTAAAATTTTTTGGGTAAATTTGAATTCTCCTAAACTCTTGTTGTCACTTCTGAATTTAAAACGCATATATTACGTTTCATAATTTAAAGAAACCTTTAAGTTTGTCCTTCATTAAAATCTAATTTTTTTAATTATATATATAGTCTAATTTTAATATCACATTTAATTTAATCCAAAGATATAAAGTTCTATTCTCTCACTTTCAAATTTAAAAAAAAATCTAATTATTTTTGGACAAATAATATAATAAGGATAGAAAAATGTTAAACATTCCAACTAGAAGAGAGTTGAGATGAGAGGGAGGAAAAAAAAAAAAAAAACCCACACAGTAAAAGTAACCATCTATATATTCCACTACAATTAAAGGCTGTGAAAAGCCCGTTGTTAAGTATTACTATTGAATTCACAAATTTTGTGTGCTTCTATTATAGAGGTATTGTATGATGTTTAAGCTTTAGGAGCATCTGAAACAACAAATTCAATTTAAAAAACTTAATTTATTTTTATCTGTTCTTAAAAGTTAACATAAATTTTAACTAATTTATAAAAAGTCAAACTACTAATCTAAAAAACTCACTTCAACCTGTACAACAAATGTATGTTTTGCATGTAAGGTATTGACACACCCCTCCACACACCCTTATTAATTAAATTTTTTAATTATAAAAACATCCTCAAACAAAATCACACAAACAAAATCACGTAAAAAGACAGGTATTATAAACTTTATTACATAAATTAAAAAAAAAAAGTGAAACTCAATTATATATTTTTTCTCTCCATACGCACCAACATATTAAATCTATAAATAAACAACATATAAGCATTAGTATTTTAAAACCTATAATAAAATCGTCCTTTCATCTATTTTTTACTTTTGCACCCAGAAAAAAAAATTATTAGTGGTTTTCTGATTTTTTAACAGAATTGATTTTTAATTTAATTACTTGTTTTTTAATTATTCTTTTTTTTTTTAGTTTTTTTTGTTACACTATATTATATTATCCATAATTTTATGTTTAGCTTTTTTTTATTATATTTTTTTTCTTTTGTATTATTGGCTTTCTTTGGTAGCGTTTGTTTTTATTCTCGAGAATAATTTTCTATTTTCAAAAACATAGAAAATAAAAATGATTGTAAAATAGCGTTTGTTTATTAAACGTTTTCAAAACCATTTTGAAAACATCGTTTTCAACTATGTTGTTTTTTAGGTTTTTTAAAAACGAAAAAAAGTTGTTTTCACTTTTTGTTTTTGTTTTCTCCCTCCATCTCCTCTCTCTCTCTTTCTATCTATATAGCGTCAGTGATGATCATATCCAACGATGGCATCCATCTCCGACGAAAGTTGATGACCATGGACTAGTGACGATGACGACGGCCCCCTCGTAACGATGACTATTGACTTATGACCTAAATCAAGCTATCACCGCCACCTAGACCTCAGACCACCAATCTCTTCCACTCCTATCACTCATTGCAAAACCTACCACCAAAATTTTTTTTTTAATTATGACTAATAATTTATTTTTTATTATTTTTTTAAAATTAAAAATAAATATATTTTTATAAGATACTCACTTATAAAATGAGTTTTCAAAATATATAACTAAACAAAATTTCATTTTTATGTTTTTCAGAATATACACTCAGAAAATATAATCAATACAATTTCAAAAATAATCTTAATACAGTTTTCAAAATATTCTTATTTTCAATTTTTTATACCAAACGCCACCTTTGTTTTGTTGGTTTTATAATAGTGTGGCTATTGATTATTTATACATAATATATATGACTTTCTTATTCTTGCAAAATATTATATTCAACCGTCAAATAGAATAAGTGCTTTTTAATTTAAATGTATTCAAATTTAAAAAAGTGGGTGTGAAAATAAATTTAAAACAGTAATATTTTTTATTTTATAGAAATATTTAAGTATAATCTTAGAATTTATAGAATGTGTCATAAGTAATTTAATTATTTTATATTTAATAGAGATGTGTATTTGGGAGAGGATATAAAAAATTAAAAAAATATGTCAATAGAACCATCCATTACCAAATTATATATGGCCAAATTTTCCTTTATTAAGAAAATGGTCAATAGAAATTTGAACTTGGGACAGGATGTCGTGAGGCTTAGGTTTAAAAGGGTATGTTATGTATTTTGGCAAATACATGAATTGAATAAGTAATAAAGTGATGAATAAAGTATCATTTTTATAAAAATAGTGTTATTAAATACCGAAATTAGTTAATTTTAATTTTATTTGAGCGACTGAAAAGTATTACAATTAAAAAATTAAATAAATAAAATAAAATTATAAAAATAAATAAACATAATTTGATAACACATAAACAAATACATAAATGCTAGGAATTATATTTTATCGTAATTAATTAAATTGAATTTTATTTAAGTATATTATTATAATTTTGTGTTTACATTCGTTAATGATCAACTATCCTTTTTACTTTATGTACTATTTCTCAAGTTATACATAAATTCTGTATTTTTATAATTAAATTTACATAAACGATTAATAAATTAAAATTCACAATGAATAATACTGTATATATGAATAGCATCATATGTAAACAGTATCGTACATGTGAATAGTATTATACGTGTGAACAATAAAATACGAATCCAAATTTAAATATAAAAAGTATTCTTTGATAAACCTATGATAATTAATAATATAATCACACAAAAACATACAGATATATCTCTGTTATATCCCAGATTTTATGGTATTTATTCTAAAATCATGTCACAAAAATCTCCTCTCGGTCTCATTTTATTTTTCAATTCATTCAAAAGTTAGTTAGATATTTGAAAGCATTAAGTTTGGAAACAAATACGTCAACAAATACGACAATCATAACAACATGCTTAATTTAAATTAAGTCATCATAATCAGGTTACGTCATAGTTCCCAGTAAATATTTATTTAATTTATAAAGAAAAATAAAATAACACAATAAGACAAATTAAACATAATAACAAAAAAGGAAAGAGTTTAGAAAAATTTCTGATATTTATACTGGTCGAATCTCAAAAAACTCCTTCTTTTATTGATACGAAAATTACAATTTAAATTAAAAAAAAAAATTTGTAGGTAACTTATACTCCAAGTGGAGCTCTATACTAGAGGTCTAAGCCTCCAAATTCCCTACTTTTCTTGCTTCTGCTTGCTGCTTCCTTTACTGCCTTTTATAAGTCAAAAATTAGCACTCTTTTCTTACGGATTAGGTGGTGCTTTTCAGTGCATGAATACAGAGGGCATCAACAATTTTTTCGATGCCAAAAACCAGCAGTAGAAACAAAAAGAAAAAGACAAAGGAAAATAAAAAAATAAAAGTTAATAAAATAAAAATAAAAAACAAAAAATTAACTATATATGGATCCCAACTGTCTCTTTATTGATTCGAAATTAGAATCTGTCATAACTTCTTAATACAAGCTCTGATTTAAGTGATCATAACTCCAATAAGAGGATCAAAACAAGACGAGTCAAGGGATTAGATTGCCGTTATGAATAGTAAAATCTGGTGGGATCCACTTTCATCACATGAATTTTTTAACATTAGTTGACATTGCAGACAAACAAATTACTAAAATTATACATTTCTAAAATAATGCTATGGATAAACTCATTGAAAATATTTAATTTTAAATTTATTTAATGTACTATTATTAAAATAAAGCAAAATTAATTAAAATTCTCACAAAATTTATAAAAAATTTAAATTAAGGTAAACAAAACAAAAATAAATTAAAAAAAATAAAATTTTTAAGGATAAGTCAATTTTTATGCATAAAAAATGGTAAAATAACTCTATTTTATAAAGTTACGAAGGTGTAGGTTTGATTGTGCATTGTGTAAGATATACATATTTATATATATGTGTGTGTATATATATAAATATAGAAAAAATTGTGAAAATAGCTAATTAAAATAGACATGTTTATCTGTTTTTGGCCCTCTTTAAATACTTTCTAGATTTTTACCATGTACTTCTCTAATTGGATGTCAAAACAATTAAAAAAAATGAAGATATTATAACTTTGGTAGTAATCTAATTATTTACTGTGTAGGATAATCTTACAAATCACCTTATTATGTAATCAAAGAGTTTATTGTGAATCGAACGTGTGGGTTTAAATCTATTTTTTCTAATGCATTCTAAATTTTTGGTGGTACAAAGAACCCTAATTGCTAAAAAGGTGTAGGTTTAATTATGCATTGTATAAGTTAAATATATATATTATATAAATATATTTATATGTGTGTGTATATATATAAATATAGAGCAAATTTTGAAAATAACTATTTAAAATAGACATGGTTATATTTTTTTGCCCTCTCTTGATCCTTGTCTGGATTTTTACCCCATACTTTACTAATTGGATATAAAAAAATAAAATTGAAGTTATTATAACTAGGATAATAATCTAAATATTTATGTTTTAAAAGACAGTTTTACAAATCACCCCATTATATAATTAAAGAGTTTATTTTGGATTGAACATGTGGGTCTAAATATATTTTTTCTAATGCATTCTAAATTTTTAGTGGTACAAGGACCCCTAATTGCAATTGCTAAAATAATTTTTTTTATTGAAAATATAATGGAGTTTTTTGAGTTTAAAGTTCGAACCTTCGGCTGGTTTTATCTCTCACCTACCAGTCAGCTTCACAACTGTTTTGGAAATGCATTAGAAATATAATGCCAGAATCCAAACTCCAAAAGTTTTTGTTTGGGAATAATACTTTATTGATAAGACTCACTTTAAATCATTAAAATTTTAAATTGTTATGATGCTAGCGAAATTAGTCCAATGCTAACACTTCACATAAATTACAGAGATAAGTATGTACGTAATTTGTAATTTATTTAAAGAAGAAAAAGAGTTAAATAAAAATTTTTGCATATTTAAAAATATTTAAAAAATCGATATTTGTGCAAAAAATTTATTTATCAATTAACTCCTAATAAATAAATTTTTTTTATTATAAGTGTTAAATATTTTGTAATACAGATATTTTAAAACCCTAAAATTGGAAATTATAGTAAATAGGCCAAAATTTGTTTTAATTCAAAGTAAATAACATAATTTGAAATTATTGAAAATTAATAACATGTCTTAATTCTTACATAGGTGATATTTTCCTTTTACCCCTGGTTAAGTCTTTTTCTTTTTTCATTGGTTTTTTTCCCTTATTTCTTACTCTTATTTTCTTCTCTCTCTCTCTCCTCCATCTCTCTTCCCTCTCTCCCAACTTTCGATCTTGACAGCACCTAATCACGATGGCAATCGACTCTTGTTCCTTCTATCGGCTCTCCAATGAGCAGCGTCATCGGGTGCAAGTCTCCAATCACCACCTTTCGAAGCCATCACCCCCCAACCCCCCTACCCTCTATGGTCACCATCCCCATAGACTCCCCACCTTCCATGGCCACCATCCTAATGAAAAGATTGACCCTAAATCTCGTGAACCCAATCCATTTGCCATCATGAGAATCACTGACGTTAAAAAACCTGAGAAGTCACAGTTATTCTTACCTTTCTCCCCCTACATGAGAAGTCACAGTCACAATCAATCCAAAAAGATCATAGCGTCATCGTCCATCTTGTGTGAGCATGTTTTCTTCGACTGGTTAAAATAGTCATCTTCTCCAACAATGATGAATCCTTCAGCCCTATCCCTCCCCAGCACCGTGGGGGTGTTTGTGACAGCAACTTGGAGGTTGATTGCAATTGTGACAACATCTTCGATGGATGAAGACAGGGTTGGGGTTGTCAAAGGGGCAGTGGGAGAAGGCAGAGAAGAGAAGTTGAACTATTATTTTCATATATATTTTTATTTTATATTTTATTCTCTAATATTATGTGCTAGTACATACCATAATTAACATGCACATTCAATATTTTAGTTACTAAATTACATTTGAATGATAAAAAAATGAAGCCTTTTAATTGGATTGTATCACAACTTTTTTTTTTTTTTATTATTCCCATTCAAATAGGATGTGTGTTTGTGAAGCATTTAAACTATTAAATTTAGTAAGTGTAAGAACTCAGCTGACATTTAGTATTTTTTTAATTTTTTTTTTGGTTTTCTAAAAAAAAGGAAATTGAAAATGTTTTGATAAATGGATTGGGATCATTTTTGAATTTGTATTTAGTATTGTCTTTAATATTAATTCTGAAAATAATAAAATATAATAAAAAATACACACAAAAAAATCCAATCATTGATCTTCCTTCCTTATCAACCTCTACCATCCCAACCTTCTCCAACTCTACACGCCCCCAATTGCCCCAGACCTCCATCTTTTGCATCAGACCATTGCTAAGAGCTTTTGGGGGAGCGAGATCTGGCATCGCTATTATTGGAGGCCGTCACGAGTTCGAGATCCAAAGTCGAAGACGAAGTGGGCATCCCACTTATAAGAGTTAGGTTTCATGGGTTTCGTGGTTGCTAAAGAGGAACGATTAAAGGATAGAGGGCATCCCAGTCGCGATCTTCCCTCCCCACTGACCTCTTCGTGGTTAGAGGCATCGCTAGTTTAAAGGGGATTTGCGTCGCCATCATCGGAGGCCTTCACGGATTTGAAGGTCGACAGGTGACTGTTGTCGTAGGCCAAGCGAACTCATCATCATCCTTCTTTACTAACCTCCGCCACTTTCCTGAACACGTAGCCCATTGAGTGAAAAAAAAGGAGAAGGAGGGTCCTAACAGATTTGGTCGTTGTGAGTTCGGAGGTGACCATTGTGAGTCTAGTGGATTATCGTGGCTGTTGGAGAAAGACGTCGTCGCGAGTGTGAGGGTTGGCTGTCAATGGAGTTACAAAAGGGGCGGGGGGGGGAGAGAGTGAAAATAACTTTTTTTTTTCATTTTCAAAAAACCAAAAAATTAAGTAAATTAAAAACGATGTTTTCAAAATAATTTTATAAATTTTGTATAACTAAACATAATCTTATGGGACGTTTGGTAAACGTATTGCGTTCGTATTGTGTATGAACGTAATACATTGAATATATTTTGTATTTTGATGAAAAGTATTTACTTTGCATTTGAATACAATATGTGTTTGGATGAAAAGTATTTGAATTGTATTTTAGAGTTGAAAAGTTGATGTGATTGACAAAAATAAATAAAAAAAATGAGATGAAAAAAGAATATAATGTGAATGGAAAAAAATTAATTTTTAAAATATTTTAAAATAATAAATATATTTAAAATACTATTAAAAAATATTATATTTAAATATAAAATTTTTATATGTAGATAAATATTATATTGAATTTAAATATAACACGAATACACAATTGTAAACAAACGTTCGATTAAAAACGTTTTGGTGGCGTTTCTTTTTATTTTCGAGAATGATTTTCCATTTTCAAAGACACAAAAAAATGAAAACAGTTGTAAAATAGCATTTGTTTATTAAATGTTTTCAAGATCATTTCGAAAACATTGTTTTCAACTATGTTGTTTTTTTGGGTTTTTTAAAAACGAAAAAAAGTTTTTTTCACTTTTTGTTTTCGTTTTCTCCCTCCATCTCCTTTCTTTCTTTCTGTCTGTATAGCGTCAGTGATGATCATGTCTAACGATGGCATCCATCTCTGACGACAGCTGATATCCATGAACTAGTGACGATGACGATGACGATGACCCCCTCGTGACGATGATTATCGATTTATGACCTAAATCTAGCTATCATCGCTACCTAGAGTTCAAACCACCAATTTCTTCCACTCCTATCGCTCATTGTAAAACCTACCATCAAATTTTTTTTTAATTATGAGTAATAATTTATTTTTTATTATTTTTTTAAAATTAAAAATAAATATATTTTTATAAGATATTAATTTATAAAATAAATTTTCAAAATATATAACTAAACAAAATTTCATTTTTATATTTTTCAAAATATACACTCAAAAAAAATAATTAAATATAATTTCAAAAATAAACTTAATATAAATTTTAATATTTTAAAAAACAGAAAATATTTCAAAATCAATCACAACGTCACGTTTGTCTTTTGTGTTTCAAAAAAACGCAAAAGCATCCCCGAAAACAATACCAACCGGCCCCTCAGTTTACCGAATTTCTCATTTTCCCATTCCCTCTCTTATTTTCTTTGTAGAAATTACGGTGAGTTTGAGTGTTGTGTTGGTCTGTACTTGCACTCTCTGAACTATGTCTTCCGCTACAAAGAAGCGCCCAAAACCCAAGTCTTTCCCTCCCCAAAATCCTTCGCCGAAATCAGCGTTTCTGTGGGAACCACCCGATGATCTGTTTCCCTCCAGAGACGACCTCTTCAGCCTCGTCGCCGCCATGGCGATCGCCGCCTCCGTCTTCCTAACCTGCAACTTCTTCTTCACCACTCGTCTCCCAAACCCCTTCTGCGATTCCGGTGTGGACGCCTCGGATTTTCTCTCTGGTGGGTCTTTTTTATTTTTCTCGGAAAAGCCCGGAAAATTGGAAGAACTTTGAATTTGACTCGGTTTTTGTCATTCTGAGCTCATAACTCATGTGGGTTTGGTTTAACTTGTCCTCTTCTTTTAAATGTTTGTCATATTTTTCAAATTATAGTTGTGATTTGGGTTTCAAGCTTTGTTTGAGGCTCAATGTTGGTATCGAAGTAGAACTTTTGGCTTGAAAGTGATTCTTACTTTGTAGTTGTTGAGCCAAGTTGAGTAGATAATCAGCTATCGGGCATAGGTTACTGTTGAGTATGTGGAGCCTAATTATCAGCCTCACGCAGAGTTAGGACGTGAATCGACCTTAGCAGTAAGGTCGAAGTTGAAGGTGGGGTGTCCTAGTTTTACTTATTAGGAGGCCGCAGTTTTGAGCATTTGGTTAGAGAGAAACACAAAGAATCTGAAACGATGTAAGGTGTGATTCTCTTGTAATGTACATCGTGGGAAATTTTGTCTGTCGCTGCTGAAAGTAGATGTAGCTCACAAATTGAGGATGAACCACCTCATGTGTGTGCTTTTGTGTACGCCTTTATATTTTTGCTCTAGTTAGTAAAAGGTTAGGGCTTTAATCTGTAACAATTACCTGTGGGCGGTGAAATTCGTGATTTCTCATGGTGATATAGAAATAAAAAATAGACGCGCTAATTATTCAATAACCACAGCTTGGTTAGAAACTTATGTTTTGGTGTTCAATGTATTTTATCCCTTATCGAGGAAGGTGTCTTAGCATTACATGCATTTCTTATGGTGATGCTGCATTCTCACAGACAATTGTAAACCTTGCCCGAGTAATGGCCAGTGCTGTCAAGGCAAGTTGGAGTGTATTCCAGGCTATAGGAAGCATGGGAATTTATGTGTTGAAGATGGAGATATTAGTCAAACAGCTAATAAACTTGTGGGTTTCGAGAACCTTAATTCATTATGGTAGATTGGTATTCTTTGATGCATAAACACCTTTCTTTGTTTTTGAATCTTCTTTGTATTTTTCTAAGTTAAGTTTATGTTTGATGCGAATGCAGTCGCAGTGGGTACAACTTCGTCTCTGTGAATCTTACGCTCAATACTTGTGTGGTGATACTGGGATGATATGGGTTTGTCACCTTTGAAACTTGCAGTCTGCATGTTTACGTTCTCAATTTAGATGCAAGAATGCTTTGAGTTGTGTTTTCTGACATGTTCAGATTGAATAAATGTTTTAGGCTCAGGAGGATGAAATATGGAGTGTCTTGGATGGGCACGAGTTCACGGAACATGTTGGCTCAGACAAGGCTATGAATAACTATACAAAGTGTAAAGCAATGGAAGCTGTTGCTAAAGTATTAGAGACAAGGATGAATTCTCAGGGGTATATTATTCTATTTTGGAGTCTTGGATTTGAGAAAACCAGGATGCTTTCCGGTTTAATGTGGTTTTACTTTGTTCCTCATTTCTCAATTTTATGCGTGTATAGGGTTAGAGAGTTGAAGTGTCCAGATGTTCTTGCAGAAAGTTACAAACCGTTTTCTTGCTGTGTTCATCAGTGGATCTCCAACAATGTTCTAGTTATTTTGCCAACTTGTGTGCTGGTATTGCGTTAGAAAAGGCCTCTATGTGTTTATGTTTAGCGTTTCAACGGTTGCTAAGAGTATTAACACATACAGATCCTGGGATTCATATTGCTAATCTGGAAGATCCGTCAGAGGTTATATCTATCAAAAAGAGCCGATGAGCTTTATCAACAGGTATAAAGCCACTTGAGCTTTAGCTTGTCATTTGGTTACTTCTTCTTGTTTAGGTTTTTCTGGATGCCAACGTCCTTCATGCATCCATTCTCTGTTAACAAACAGATCTTACTTCACCTGCTGTGTCTTTAGTAGTACATCTCAGATGGAACGGCTGTTAATTATAGATCCCTAAGGTGATGTTTGGTATTATTTTTGAAATGTTTTCTGTTTTCAAAGAAACTGAAAATGAGAATGCTTTGAAAACTATGTTGAGGCTATTTTTGAAACTGTGTTTGATTATGTTTTTTGAGTGTATATTCTAAGAAACATAAAAATGAAACTTTGTTTGGTTATATTTTTAAAAACTTATGAGTATTTTATGAAAACATATATATGTTTAATTTTTAAAAAAATAACAAAAAATAAATTATTAGTAGTAATTAAAAAAAACAAAAAGCCCTTTGGTCGTGGGTTTTGTAGTGAGGGGCAAGGATGGAAGACAATGATGGTCTGAGTCTTAGGTGGTAGCAACGACAAAATTTGGGTCGCGAGTTGATGGTCGTTGTCGCTAGTCGGCGGTCTTCGTCGCAAGGGAGTCATTGCTAGTCCGTAGTCATTGTCCTTTGTTGGAGATGGAGGCTATTGTAGGACATGATCGTCGTCATTGATGCTGCACACAGAGAGAGAGAGAGAGAGAGGGGGGAGGGGAAGGGAGAAAATGAAAACAAAAATGTGAAAACAACTTTTTTTCGTTTTCAAAAAACCCCAAAAAACGACATAGTTGAAAACGGTGTTTTCAAAATGGTTTTGAATACGTTGAATAAACAAACGCTATTTTGAGACCATTTTCGTTTTTTATGTTTTTGAATATGGAAAATCATTTTCAAAAACAAAAACAAACACACATAAATTGGACCGTGATTTCAAGGGTCTATCAAAGAACAGTTATATAAGGTTAGTCTTGAAGCAAAAAAATTAAAAAATGAAAAAAAGGCTAGTCAAAGTAATGCCAAATAATATCAGTTTGTTGTTTATAGGATTCTAGTTTTGCTCCGTACTCCACAACATTAAGTAATTATATTCCTTCTTGAACTTTTATGAGGACTAGAGCTTGTTTCTCTTCAAAAAACAAGCCTTAGTTTGACGTAATTTTGATATGGAGCACGGTTATAATGTGCAATTCTAGATGTCAATTTTACGTCTATTTTCACCTTGAGATTGATATTTGCATGCTATACTAAACTTCATCCATCGGCTGTAAGGGAAAATAGCTTACTAATTACGTGTACCCCTTTTTGGTTATTTGTGTTCAGATTTTTTGTTTCAATAGGCATTCTCTGCTTCCATTCTGCTTCCATCCCTTCTAATAGTTTTTCTCAATTTTGTAGGTCAGTGAAATACTTGAAGAGAATGCCTTGACATCAAAGAGAATGAATGGGGAATCCGAATCATGGGTTATTGCCTCAAGGTTGCGGGATCATCTTCTTACACCAAAAGAGAGGAAGAAACCTGCATTATGGAAAAAGGTTTTAAGCTTTGCACTATTATTAGTAGATCTCATTATAGCTTCAATGATTGATTTATTTCATCTACTCGTCCTTTTGATATACAGAAGTAATATTTAAGTGGAGCTCAATTGCTTTGTGGGATGACCATAGTTGACGTGCAGATGTGTGTGTTTCAATATACTCGTGTTGAAGAATGACCATTCTCATAGAATAGGAATTTAGTGAAATATTAGTCAATTATTTTTTTTATCGAATGTCTATTTTATCTTAAGATTTCTCGAGATGTATCATATTTCATTTGCTGAGAGTGTGTAAGACTGATGGTTGATTTTTCTATGGTAATGCAAGCAATAGCTTTATCCCTTCTTCGTTCTCCTCTTGCTTTGGTTGCTTGAGTCAATTCACTGCTTCGCTTGAGCTTTCGTAGGCACAATCAAGGGAATAGGACTTCAACTTATTAATAAAAAAATAGAAACCTTACTAAGATACATGTATTAAGCAAATTGAATGGAATCAGGTCGTATATTAGCTTAGGTGGAGACCAGGTGGAGACCAGGAGTTGTTCTTTAGATAATAACTGCTTTCTTTTTTTCATTTTTCCCCCCACCTTCTTATTGGTAATATATGGTTTAAAGTCTTTGTATACTTTGCCAATTTAACTGCAATCTATTCCAATGGACAAGTTCCTGTTGTAACTTCCATTGCATATGCAGGTTGAGGAGTTAGTGCAGGAAGATTCTCGTGTAGAACGTTATCCAAAGCTGGTGAAAGGTGAATCTAAAGTGGTGTGGGAATGGCAAGGTAAATATACTGATGTGTGTGTTTTTTACCCCTTCAAAATGCTTGCTATCTGAAATTTCGGTTTCATAATTCTGGGGTGTCATCATTGATTTTAAGCTCGTCGCATATGGAAAAGGTTGTAAAAAAGAGCTTCTGACAACAAAGTTAGTTTAGCAGCAGTCATTGCAGTTTAGCAGTATTTCGAGTCTTCATTTTACTTTCTTATATGCTTAGTCCATTACGGGAAGTACATGTGTTTCCTACGAGAGTGGTTGTTTCTGAAGTATGCCTCTCTCTAGGTTCAATAAATGTGTGTATTCTCCTCCATAACATATACAGTTGAAGGGTCTTTGAGCTCTACAAGGATGAGACAAAAAGGTGAGGCAAGCAAGCTGAAATACCCGGAGATCACGGCCTTAAATTCTGATCAGTACCGCAACAGATTAAATACAGGTAATTTTAAAAGGCTTTTTTTTTTTAAATAATTTGTTTTCCCTTATAAATGGCTTGAACCTTTTTATTTCTTATTTTTTTTCCCTTGGGTTCAGCAGTACTTACTACTTAAGTTCATTCTTTATCGGAGACTTATATGGTTGGGTATTCCTATCAAGAATGCGCATTTAAAAACAACAGGTCACTTTAGAACCAAAAGGCACATAAATGTGACGATTTAATGAAAATATGTCGGTGTTTTAGACTGCATACTGCTGAGTGCTAAGAGGCATTGTTTTACACCCTACCAGCGAACTCACCTCCTTTCTTTCTGTATTTATTTATTTTTCATCTGGTTTGTTTTCACGGCTTGAATTAGTGATTAGTATTTGATTGGATCCGCACATTTATGCAGAAACTAAGGGACTTCTTTTTTGAAGTGGGGAACTGTCTATGAAAAAATTTGGAAAAATCTTCTACCATTCCATTGAGAGAGAGAGAGAGAGAGATGGAGAGATATTAAAGCCCCGGGCTGGGACAACTACATATATTCAATTCGTAGTCTAGCTTTTGCATTTGCAGGATGATGATCAGAATAGCAAATAGTGAGCTTCTAATGCCTGCAATCTTTGTCTTTCATGTCTCGTGTATTTAAAACAACATTTGGCAGTTTTAGAGATTAGCTCAAAAATTCAATGCCATTTTGTAGCATTATATTTTTTTTTATTCGTATAATTCATATGTATAGATTTACTTTACTATAATATGTGGGGGCTTGTAGTTTTATTGAAATGAGAATTTTTGTTTAAGTCTTCACGTTTCTTTAAAGTTAATCAAAAGTTGGGAAGGAGGAAAAATTATAAATAAATAAATAAATAAAAGAAGATAAATTAATGGTTAGAGAATGACGAAAATTAATGAAAGGTTGACACAATTGGAAGCAGGAAGTAGGTGAGTCAAAGGTGTCACCAATGAAGAAGAAAAACCATTTATCAAGTAGTTTTGTCCATTACTTTCCATGTTATTTTTTCCTTTACGAGGAAACCAACACTAATTCATTGGATCTCATCAGAATTTAGTAGTTAACCGTGTTTTGATGAGAGTAATACTAGGATGAGTGTGTTGATCAACACCAGCCCAAGCCCATTTTTGGGCCCAACGGAGGTAGAGAACAATTTTTTCACTTATAACAAATAAAAAAATGAATAAAAATAAACTGATCTTTGCCCTTTGGATGGCTAAAGAAGAAAGCATTTTGGCCTTTGGAAACAATCAAGAGAAAAGGTCATTAACCTTTGGCGGTGGACTTGAGCCAAACTTATGGCTGTAAATAGCTTTCCTCCCATTAGCATAATGCATGGCAAAGAATTGAAGCAAAATTGAGTGAAGTTGTAGTGTGATGAGTGTCTTAGTGTTGTGTAATAAAAGTGTTCTAGTTTTTCATTTATTTCCTTGTCGTAGTGTGACTCTTTGAATGTTGAGTGATATTCTCTTTATAGGTAGTGTAATAGATATTTTGATATATAACATAAATTGAGTTGTTTCTGTTTTTTATTCTCACGTTTTTTGCTCAACACTTGGTTTAGAGCCATGTTGGCAAGGGCTATTTTTAGGAAAAGCTTCCTTGTTTGTGAGAAGTCTTGGACTTTGCAAGTTTGTTATTTAGGATGAAGCTTGTTTTGTATTACTGAGCATTGCCAGTACGATTGGTGACCTTCAAGTTGTCGAAGGAATCAAGAAGCTTATCAACCAGAATTACAACACGTGGACAATGTGTATGGAGTCTTACCTGCAGGTCCAAGATGTTTAGGATATTGTGAGTGGAAGTTGTGCCTCCGTCACAAAATGCTAATAATTTGAAAGAGTGGTTGAAAAAGTAAAAGATAAGAGTAGGGAAGGTTATGTTTGCTATCAAGACGATGATAAAGGAAGAAATATTGGAGCACATAAGGAGTGCAAAAAGGCCAAAAGCAGCTTAATAAACTTTTAAAGCACTTTTTATGCAAGAACGATGCGAGATTACAACTTCTGGAGAACAAATTGCCAGTTGTCAAGTACGGAGATCTAACAATCAATCAGTATTTTACGAAGGTAAAATTTTTATGTTGTGAGATTTTAGAACTTGATCGTAATGTCCGTATTATAGAGTCCAGGATGAGAATAATCATTCATAGATTGAGACCAAAGTACAGAAGCTTTATTGCTGCAATACAAAGGTGGCCAACTCAACGGTCTCTTGTAGATTTTGGAAATATACTTGCAGACTAGGAAGTATTGGCAAAGTAGATGGGTGGAGTCTCATTGAAAAGTGAGGAAGAAGCCTTTTCCGGCGGTAAGGGCAAGGATAGATCCAAACAAAATATTGGGGATGGATCAAGAAGAAATGGTGACAAATTAAGTAGTTTTCAGGGGAGTTCTCAATCAGGGAAGCTCAGAAGAATGGTGACAAGGGTAATCAATCCATGCAAAAGAAGAAATTTGATGGCAGTTGCTACAATTGTGGCAAGAAGCCCCACAAGGCTATAGACAGTTGGTCTAAGAAAAAGTCTGCTTTTGCAGTGACAATCCTTCAACGAATTGATTACAAGAACAATTGGATCGTCGACTCTAGATGTTCAAATCACATGATTGGTGATCAAGAAAATTTGCAAGATGTGATTAAGTACAAAAGAAGCCGTGTAGTGTTAACGGCTAATAACTCAAAGACTACTATTGTGCCATGTTATAGTCCAAATAAAATGCTACTACAAGATGTTTATCATGTGCCGACATGAAGAAAAATCTATCATCGGTGGCACAATTAACGTCATCTGGCCAATATGTTTTGTTCGATCTGCGTGATGTCAAGGTATATCGAGATGTTAAGATCTTAAGTACACTGACAATAGAAGGAAGAAGGCTTGAGTCTGTCTATGCAATGTCAGCAGAATCTGTTTATGTAGATAAGACAATAGATTTGTGGCATTCGAGATTAGGACATTTTGGCTATCATAAATTGAAAATGATGATGAAAAGCTAATGCTGAAGGGTGGGCTTCTTGAAGTCCAAGAAGATAATATTTGTGCAGGGTGTTAGTATGGTCAGGCATATCAATTACAATATGAAGAATCAAAGTTCAGAATAAGGAAGAGAGAAATAATAGAGTGAAGTTGTCATTGCAAGGAGTGCTAGAGCAATTTTTACGAATTGTGTACAACTTCACTCTTTGCTATTGCTGTCTTCCTTGCCATATGTTATGTTAATGGGAGGAAGGCTATTTGTAGACATAAATTTGGCTCTAGTCCATTGCCAAAGGTCAACGATCTTTTCTCTCGGTTGCTTCCAAAGGCCAAAATGCTTTGTTCTTTTGCAGTTTAGCCTTCCGAAAGGCAAATGTTAGTTTACTTTTATTTTTTATTTTTTAATTACGTTGCAAGTGGGAAGATTGTTCTCTGTCTCCATTGAGCCTAAAAATGGGCTTGGGCTGGTGTTGATCAACAATTCTTTGTCAACGCAGGCTTTAGATCTTTTCCTACTTAACATGTTCAATCGACTTCAAAACTTTTTGAATTTGCCCGTGTTTATTCCTTTGGTGAACAAATTTGCAACTTGATCATCTGACTTGAAATGGTGCATATCTGTCTCCTCTTATAACACTTTTTTGGTGCATTTCTATCTCCTCCTATAACACTTTTTCTGATAAGGTGATAATGCAACTCCACATGTTTGATCCTTGCATGAAACACTAGAATTTTCGTCAAGTGAATTGATGATTGATTATTGCAATGAAGTGGCATTGCATAATTGACACGTGCCTTATCATACTGACACCCCATATAAATTGTATCTTCTTGAACTTCAAGTTGCGAAAGACCTTTCTACATCGACTTTTCATCATCACTTTCAACTTATGATAGCCGATATGTCTTAATCTCACATACCTCATATCTGTTGTCTCATTCTTATCAACTTGTGATAGCCGATGTGATTGTTATCTGCATAAATAGATTCTGTTAATATTACACAAACTTAAGTCTTTGTCCTTCTATTATTGGTGTACTTAAGATCTTGTCATCTCAATATATCTTAACATCACGAAGAGCGAATAAAATATAGTGGCTAGATAGTATTAATGAGCAAAACACATGAGAATATTGAAGAACAACAACTCAACTTCTATTATATATCAAAATATCTATTGCACGACCTATAAAGAGAATATCGCTCAGTATTCATAGAGTCACACTACAACAAGGAAAGAAATGAAATTCTAGAACACTTTTACTACACTACAAAGACACACTACACTACACACTACTCACACTACAAGTTTACTTTCAGTTTTGCTTTTATTCTTTGTCATGCATGTCCACCGTTAAAGGTCAATAACCCTTTCTCTTGGTTGCTTTAAATGCCAAAATTCTTTGTTCTTTAGCTATCCAAAGGGCAAAGTCATTTTACTTTTATTATTATTATTATTTTTATTTGTTGCAAGTAGGAAGATTTTTCTTTGCTGTCACCGGGCCCAAAAATGAGCTTGGATTGGTGTTTGATTAACAATTAAACATGTAATTTCTTATTAGTGAATGTGTCCGAAATGTTAAAGCCATGCTATTTAGTCATTTGCAATTTAGTTCAAAAAATTTTGTATTATGTGGAAAATAATGTGAAGACTTGACCTGAAGTTGATACATTAGTGAGGCGTTGAAATTGCAGCCTAGTGTCGGCAAGAGATTCAGACAGTGGAAGGTCCCATAACTCACTGTCAACGCTATAATATGAGTTGATGGATGCTCTTGAATCGTGATCAAGGTCTCAAACTAAACTTTTCGTAAGTTGGATTTTGGATAGCATCTATGTACATGTATATATATATATATATATGTAGAGATATATGTAGAGAGAAAGAGAGGGGAGGGATATGGTGTCATGTCATGGTCACATTGGTTACACAAAGAAGCACATTGGAGTGGCTTGTGTGGCATGCTGTTGAGATTTTAAAAAATAAAACTAAAAATGATTAAGGGAGCGTTTGGTAAACGCATTGCATTTTGATTGTATTTGAATGTAATTTGTTTTTTGAGTGTTGTATTTTGTTGAAAAGTATTTAATTTGTATTTGAATGAAATATGTGTTTGGATAAAAAGTATTTTAGAGTTGCAAAGTTGATGTGATTGGTAAAAGTAGAGATAAATAGTGGAGTTGAAAGTTGATGTGATTGTTTTAAAAAACTTTTGAATAGTAATTGTTTTCTTAGCACTGTTGAAAATAATTATATTTGAATGTAAAATTTTGTGTTTAATGTAAAATTACATTGCGTTTGAATATAATTAAAATGTAAGTATTTCACCAAACGTCCCCTAAAATTAGAGACATGGGTTCTTTATACCAACAGGTCCAAGTTTGTATGGCCGTTATTCAATATGTGATTAATGATCTGTTTAGTGAACGTATTGCATTTGCATTGTATTTGAATACAATGCATTAAATGTAATTTGTGTTTGGAAGAAAAATATTAACATTGCATTTGAATACAATGTGTTTTTGGATGAAAAATATTTAAATTGTATTTTAATAATAAATATGTGATGTGATGGGTAAAAATAGAAAGAAAAAAAGAAGAGAGAAATAGAATATATGATGTAATTAATAAAAGTAATAAAAAAAGTGAAATAATAAATAGTAATTTTATTGTATTTAAAATGTGATGTGATTAGTATTTGAATGAAATATTTTTGTGTTTGGGTGAAAATTACATAAATGAAATATAATTTGAATACGTATACCAAACATACAGTAAGAGTCTTTTATTATTATTATTATTTTTTTGGTAAGAAGAAGAAGAAGAAGAAATAGGAGGTAAACCGCATTACAATTCATTCATTGAATATTCGAGGATAATGGAGAAGATACAGTCATAATTTATGTTGGTTGGTATCCATCTTCGTTATTAGAAGAAAAGAGACTCAACTCCTGTTTTACATTTCGTTTTTTAAACTAATTTTTAATTTTTTTTTACACTGTTTTTTCCTATAATTGGTTTGAATTTATGATACAAATAAATTCTTAATGGATAAGTTGTCAGCTTCATTACCTTGTTTAAGACCTTAGTCACCCAATTTGCAACCTAATTTGTAATTTATGAGATGTTTGGTAAATGTATTATGTTCGCATTATATTTTAATATAATTTCAAGAATATATTTTACATTTGGATTAAAAGTGTTTGATTTGTATTTAAATGAAATGTGTGTTTGAATGAATATTTGAATTGTATTTTAAAGTTGATAAGTTGATGTGATGAATAAAAGTAGATAAAAAAAGTTAAAGAAAGAAAGAGTATGATGTGTATAAAAAAAATGAAAATCTAATAAATAATTATGTTTAAAAAACAAAGGAATAGTAATTATTTTCATAGCATTGTTAAAAAGTATTATATTTTAACGTAAGACTTTTGTGTTTGGGTGAAAATTACATTGCGTTTAAACGTAATACGAATACAATTATGGTACCAAAAGCCTCACAAATCAAAATAAATTTTTGTGTTCATCATCTTTTCCATCATTTTCATCAAAGGTTAGAGAAAAATTATGGGCGTTTGATAAATGTATTGCGTTCGTATTGCGTTTGAATACAATTTTAGAAATATATTTTGTATTTGGATGAAAAGTATTTGAATTGTATTTTAAAATTGAAAAGTTGATGCGATTGGTAAAAGTAGATAAAAAAAGTTAGAAAGAGAAAGAGTATGTGTGAATAAAAAAATTGAAAAACTAAGAAATAATTGTTTTTAAAAAATAAAAGAATAATAATTATTTTCGTAACACTGTTGAAAAGTATGACATTTAAATGTTAAATTTTTACGTTTGGATGAAAATTATATTCATATTTAATGCAATACGAATACAATTATGGTACCAAACGTCCTGTTAGAGTTTCACCATCATAGTTGATAAGCAGCTCTAGTTTTTTTTTTTTAAATGTAACTTTTTCTTTTTTAATTAACTTTTTTGTTTTGGAGTTTTATTTTTTAAAAATGAAAAATTTTTTATTTTAAAAAAATAGATCTTTTTTAATTTTTGTATCTGAATATTTAAATTTTTTTATTTAAAAAAAAAAAAAGCTTTTTAAAATTTTTTTTTATCTATTTAAATAATTTTTTACTTTAAAAAAAATTTAAACAACTTTTTTTTTTCTAAATTTAAAAATTTTTTATTTTCTAAAATTAAACTTTTCATTTTAGTTGAAAGTTGCTTTTTAAATTAACGTGGACACCTTTTTCATCTTTAGGCAGGATGTTAAATTGAATATTTTAATTAATCCGACTTCCCCCTTTCTCTATTAAACTAAACATCCATATGTAAAATGGTGTTTTTTTATGCGTGCAAAACAACTTTTTAAGCTAAGGACCTCGTTTGCTTTGCTTATTTAGATTTAAATATTTTGTTTCAGTTTTTTTTAATAATTAAGTTAATTAATTTAAACTTAAAATTTTATTTTCTTTCACATTCGACTCATACATTAAACTGATCCAAGACTTTTAGTACGGAAAATTAAAGAGGTATTTTATAATTACGTTTAAATTAAAAATTATTCTTATTAGCATCCTTAATTTTAGAATTTTTTTTTATTTTGTACTTGATTTTAAAAGCTCCCACTATTCTTTTTATTTAAATATTGAATTAGTCCCATATAATCCTTATGTTAATAAACCAAAGAAAAGAAGGTCAAGGGTAGTCAGCCTTTTTTTTTTTTTTTTTTGTGGGGTTTGTTGTTTGACAATACTTCAAAATTCCTAAAGTGAAATGAGAATTTTTAAAAATTTAAAAGATAACGTGAAAATAATCTTAAAATTAGGAGAAAAGGTGGATTAAAATTTTTTTTATAGAATAAATGACATTTACATGCTGAAAGAGGGAGACGCTGTCGCTTTCGATGCTAGGGTATTTTTATTTTTATTTTTATTTTTTTCCACTTTTCAAGATGTATTTCATTTTATGATATCTTGTGGGGATAGAAATCGTTTGCACCTGTTTTTTTTTTTTTTTTTCCCCTAAATTAGAATATTTTCCAACATAGTGATGCAAAAGAGAAAAGGAGAAAAAAAAAAGTACTTTTTTTTTTCAGTAAGGTTGTGTTTCGCTTTACATCTAGACAGTTAGTTTTCCCACTTTCCAGCTTTCATTTTCGTTCGCAATAAAAGTTTGATGGATCTATTCCACCAAATTATAATTTATGACTTTACTTTGCATCAAACTGGCCCCCTTTCTCCACGTCAAACGGTGTTCGTGAATTATATTTATGAAAACCGAAATGATTTGTGCAATGAGATATTGTAGTTTAATTCCTTAGTTAACTTGTGTTGCTATTGTTAGAAACGTTGCCAAAATTCACGTATGAGAGCTAATTTACGAATAATGAAAAGTTAGTACGTTTTATGATTGTTCATGAAAAAGTAGACAATTCGTAAGGAACTAAAGCTTCATTTGCGACACATATTTAAATTATATTACATTTAAATACAATATAATTTTTTTTAAATATAAAAACATTTTATTCAAATGTTAATCACATCACATTTTAAATCTAATATAATCATTATTCATTATTTTATTTTTTCTATTATTTTTATTAATTATATTATATATTCTCTTTTTTTTTTTTTTTCTACTTTTACCCATCAAATCACAAATTTATTATTAACATACAATTTAAATATTTTTTCACCCAAATACACATTGCATTCAAATGTAATGCTAATACTTTTTTTCTAAATATAAATTACATTTAATACATTACATTCAAACGTAATGCAAATATAATACGCTCACCAAACATACCATAAAGATTTTTAGCACGATCATTTTAGTTCCAACATTAAGACTTCTCACAAAATCTGGTATTACTCAAATCAAGGTAATAAAAAATCCTAATTTTATAGGTTCTTACATCGTTTAATATGTCCCACTGGTATTAGTATGATGTTTAAAAAAGAAAAAAAAACAGTGTTTGAAACCTTCACCTCTATTAGATTAAGGATTTGAATCATATTATATACATGTCATGTTTGAACTCTTTGAGCTCTTAACCCATTAGCTAGTTGATGATTCACTAATGATTCCTTTTTTATCAATGAAAAACACCACTTAACATGAATTAAACTTAAACGACATCAATGGCAAAGTCACTTCCTTGTGAGTTGGGTGTGTCCCTGTTCAGTTTCTACAATTTTGATTTTTATCTCTTAGAATTATCAAACATTCTGTTTTTTTTTTTTTTTTTCCACCCGTTATACAAGAAAATTAATATTTATGTGTGCACTTACAAATTGAAAAAAAAAAAAAAAGTTCCCTGTTTTACAAGAAAATTTCTAATTTTACCACATTCAATAATTGATATATATTAATAAACCTCTATTAAATTAAAAAAATTTAAATTTTTCATAGAGCTCTAACTTAAAAGAGTTTCTGACTCATCTATATTCAGGGTAAATAAAAATGCTCAAATGTTAATGCTTGTTTTTTTTCCCTCCGAAATATAATATATCACACTGTTAATTAACGCATAGAATAGACTAACAAACCTAATATATATATATATATATATATCACATGATGGATGTTTGAATCGCCATATGATAGCTTGTGAGGGAGGATGATACATTATCAAAAACGGATCATGAGCTATTATGGAATGGATTGAACTGGATTATTATATTATTTTTTTATTCTTTTATTTACCTTATATTATTTATTATATTTAAATTTTATTATTTTAATTATTTTTAATCTCTCAGACAACATTTTAATCCTCAATAATGAACATCGAAGTCTAGTCTAAATTAAATGTCTGTCGGCGAATAATTCCAACACGGTTAAGTTCCATTTCCGTTATATTATATTATAATATATTATATTATAATGGAACCAAGCCAAAGTCTAAAGCTGATGAAAAAAAACCAAAATCACTCCAAAGCTTTTTACTCGTTTTTAACTAGTGAAACGCAATCATTTCTCTGCCATACCCACAAGACATCTCCCACTCAACGATCTACTGCAAAAGATTATTCCCTTCATATTTTTCTTCTTTTTAATATTATCAGCCCATTTTCTCTCTCCTCTCTCGCACTCTCTCTATATTTTTCACTCTGTCTCTCACTAGTCACTGCTAGTCACTAGCTGGCTGAGAGTGAGTGGAGATCTCGAGGGTGTGAAGAGAAGAATCAGAAAAGAGCTTGAAATATCAAGTGCCCACTTGAGTAAATCTCTCTTTCGCTTTCTCTCTCTCAGGTTAATGTTGAAATATCAAGTGCCCACTTGATTTTCTTAGCATCTTTGTTTCGTTTAATGTTGTCTTATAATGATCGTTCGTTTGTTTGTTCTTTGTTCCATTTTTTTTTTGGTCGGAATCTGAGTCTCATGAGATAAATGTGTGATGAAATTGCTTGTCTTTGTGTGGATCTTTGAGAAGAGAAAAACTGGGATCTTTTCTTACTTTTCATTTTGATTTTGCTAGTTTTGGTTTTGGGTTCTATTTTTCTTTACTTGTTCTTGACTTAATGATGTGAGATCAGTGTTTATATATTCGTCATTTTGTTGAAGTTGGAGTTTACCGTTTATGAAATGAACTAAACTTTTTTGGACTCAAGATTTGACAACTATTCTTTTCTTATCACTTACTTAAAAAAAAAAAAAAAAAAAAGAGCTAAGAGTTTTTCTGGATTTCTTGTAAATTGGCATTCAATGTGATTATGTTGGGTTGATGAAGTTTAAATCTTACTCCCATGTTGAGCTTCTCAGTTCATATGAAGTGTTACACACACACGCACGCATATGTTATGGATTATAGCACTGAAATTTCAGCTTCCTCATAGTCGGTGCTGAGGATTTTGTATGATTTTGATTATATGGATTGATTTATTTCCATATATCTAGTTCACTAAAAAATTCCGTGTCTATAAACTTATGTGGAGGTTCAGAAAGTGGAAAATTTGTATGTCTAGAAAAGAAATGAAAAAAAAAAAAAAGATGCCTATGACATATAAATTTTCTGTGTCACAATGGTTGTGTGTTTGAATTCAAATCTCACTTTTTTCTCCTCTCTGACAGCAGAAAAATCAAACTTATTTTTTTTTTGAACTTTGAGGGTAGGGGAATTCGAACTCTTCACCTTATGGTGGAGTTAGGTGTGGAATTATTGCTAGGCTATGTTTGCAACCAGCATGGTAGAAAAGGCAAACTTATTCTTAATTTTTCTATCTCATAGGAATAGTAAATTAATCAAACTTGAAAGTTGCTTTTATTGCTTCTGTGATCCATATGCATTGAGATACAGTTTCCTTTAGTAAAAATAACATCTCATTATTGTTTTTATCTTTATTTTTTGGGTAGATATGGGATTGTTTGTTTACTGTTTGGCATTGAATTTTCAAGTTTCAACCGTTGATCATCTGTTGCAAATCGACTGGTTTTGACTTTACATCTCCTCTACAGGTTTGAGAATTGAGAGAAATCATCCAACAGGGTCATGGGTTCTAAAAGTGCTCCGCCAGGAAGCAGACGCGGCCCGTTATCTATATTTGTCGTTCTTGGTCTATGCTGTTTCTTTTACCTTCTTGGAGCATGGCAAAAGAGTGGATTTGGAAAAGGAGATAGGATAGCATTTGAAATAACTAAGCAGGGCGATTGTAATATCGTCAATGATTTGGAGTTTGAGAGCCATCACAATTATGTTGGGATTATTGCCCCTTCTGAACCGAAAACAAAAATTTTCAAGCCATGTGATGTTCGGTACACCGATTATACTCCATGCCAAGAACAAGACCGGGCAATGAAGTTCCCGAGGGAGAATATGATTTACAGGGAGAGGCATTGTCCCCCAGAGGAGGAAAAACTGCATTGCCTTGTTCCTGCACCTGAAGGGTATACAATCCCCTTCCAATGGCCTAAAAGCCGGGACTATGCTTACTATGCCAATGTTCCTTATAAGCATCTGACAGTCGAAAAGGCTGGCCAGAATTGGGTGCAATTCCGGGGAAATGTGTTTAAATTTCCTGGTGGAGGAACAATGTTTCCCCAAGGTGCAGATGCATATATCGATGAACTTGCATCGGTTATTCCAATTGCGGATGGATCTATCAGAACAGCACTGGATACTGGTTGTGGGGTATGTTAATAATTTTACATTCATCTTCGTTTGTCCTTTAATTGCACTCAATCATGCACATATATTTAGTTATGCAAACACATTCATTCATCCAAATGCCTAAATGTATGGATTTGTGGCTTCTACTTTTTGCAGAATCCATTTATATATTTTTTTCCTAAAAAAATACTTAAGCGAGTTCAACACAATGAATCTCAAATATCTATTTGAAAAACATATGATATGCATTGTTTAATGGTTCTTTTCCTTTCTTCCTCATTGTCAGTTGTGATTACTTTCATTTGCTCGTTGTTCATTGGATTAATGATACCAGACATCACATGACACATAGGTTGCAAGCTGGGGTGCATACTTGATGAAGAGAAATGTTTTGGCCATGTCTTTTGCACCACGGGACAATCACGAAGCACAGGTACAGTTTGCTTTGGAACGAGGTGTACCTGCCATAATCGGTGTTCTTGGATCAATCCGTCTTCCATACCCATCAAGAGCCTTTGATATGGCTCAATGTTCCCGATGTCTAATTCCATGGACCGCAAATGGTAAGTTCTTGAATAACTTATATCTAAGTTAAGAAATCATGTATTGATTTCTGAAGATTCTGAAAGATATCGTCGACACATTCATGCTTTATCAATGCAACAATGCATGACGCTTTACCCATTGCCAGCACATTATCATATAATCCTAGTTAATAATCAACATATGATGCTTTACCCGTGCCACCGTTGCTGGTCTGGGCGTCTTGCAGGCCTCTAAATGGCCTTTTTTTTTTTTCCTTCTTCTTGTTCTTTTTCTTCATTTTTTGATGCCAAAATTAATTCTTGGCTCCTTATTCTTGTTTTTCTACACAAACACACAAACCCATCAAAATAACAAATATGTAAGCTCAAAAGTACTTGATATATGAGTGAAAATGCTCATTCATCAAGCATAAAAAAGTGAGACAATTTGTATTTTGTACATTCATTTATATAAGCTATTTTAATTATTGAAAAACTGGAAGGTCAACTTTACTAACTCGCGGATTGGATGAATAGTGAAAGGTTATTGCCATATTAAGCTCATGAAAATGGTAATATATCCCTGCTTTTAAGTGACCCTTTAGTTGTTATAGCACTCTAGATCTGTCCTATAATGATAAATTCTATTAAAGAACCTGCAATGAAAGTTCTGTTGTTAATCCGGTATTTTACTGCATTTTTTTTCCTTCTACTGCAACTTCAACTACGTCTTTTGCTTCAGTTTTTATCAAACGTGGCATGCGATGTTAGCACCTTTTTTTTTTTTTGGGCTAAAGATGCGATTATAGCACTTGAGCTATATTGAAATGAGTTCTTTACACACTGGGAGGAAATTTTTCGTTTTTATGGTTTGTTTAGATGGGAAATTTATTTTTGAAAAATGGAAAATTTTTAGTTTTGAAAAATAAAAAATTGTTTAGATTTTTTTCTAAAAATGAAAAGTTGTTTTGATGGATAAATTTTTTTTTTGTCTAGAGAAAACTCTTTTTCTATTTTTTAAAAATAAAAATATTTTTGATGTTCAGATACAAAAATTTAGGTAGATCTATTTTGTTAAAGTGAAAAATTTTTTATTTTCCAAAAGTAGATATGCAAAACAAACAAAGCATTAGTCATATCAATTTTTGGCTTCAGATGGTATGTATCTCAAGGAAGTTGATCGAGTTCTTAGACCTGGTGGATACTGGATCTTGTCTGGCCCTCCAATCAATTGGAAGACCTATTACAAAACGTGGAAGAGGACGAAGGAGGATGTTCAGGCAGAGCAGAAGAAGATTGAAGAAATTGCAGAATTTCTTTGCTGGGAGAAAAAGTATGAGAAGGGAGATATTGCGATCTTTAGGAAAAAAGTAAATGATAAATCCTGCCGAAGAAAGTCCACCAATATGTGTACAACAAAGGACACTGATAACGTCTGGTAAGCTCCTTTACGCTGTGTTCTTGCATTTCACTTTCGTTTCCATTTTTCATTGTTAGAGATTAGATATCTAAAACATTTACTTGATATGTCTTTGGGACCTAATCTGCATCTGGATTTATGTTCATACAAGTTCAAATATAAGAATGGATTAGTCCACTTCTGTCTCGAAGTTTCAGGAGTTTTAACTTCTTTAAGAGGTAAATTAGCCTAAATTAAGGGCAAACCTTTTTAAACAGTAACATGATGATGAATAAATTACGGTGATAATTGATTTGCTTTATGGCAAACCATATATGACCTTGAGCTGCATGGAATATATACTTATCTTTTGCTTGCCATTCTATTTCCTAATTTTATTTGGGTTCTCTCAGGTACAAGGAAATGGAGTCCTGTGTAACTCCTCTGCCAGAGGTAACCAGTGCGAATGAAGTAGCAGGCGGGGAATTGGAGAAGTTCCCAACTAGACTTTTTGCAGTTCCTCCTCGGATAGCAAAGGGACTTGTTTCTGGAGTTACAGCTGAAACTTATGAGGAGGACAACGCCCTTTGGAAAAAGCATGTAAATGGTTACAAGAGAATTAATAGGATGGTTGGCACCTCAAGATACCGGAATGTGATGGAAATGAATGCTGGCCTTGGAGGATTTGCAGCTGCACTTGAATCGGGAAAATCTTGGGTGATGAACGTTGTGCCTACGGTTGCTGACAACACTTTAGGTGTCATTTATGAGAGAGGCCTAATTGGCTTGTATCACGATTGGTACGTCTCTAAGAATATCTTCCCAAGAGTACTTCCGAGGAGAAAAATTTAAGAATTTGAGTGCTTAATAGTTATTCAGGCTACTTACCACGAACATTGTTACAAACTGAAAATTTTACCGCTTAAACCGACAAAGCTCTCAGAAATCTTAAGATGTTTTTTATTCCCGCAATCTTTCAGGTGTGAAGGCTTCTCTACCTACCCGAGAACTTATGATCTTATTCATGGTAATGGCGTATTCAGCTTGTACCAGGACAAGTAAGACTCATTTCCCTTCAGCCCTTAATTTTTGGTCCACGTTCTTGTACAACTTGAATCTTTTCTATGATAAAGATCTGAACATATATATAATTGCAAAATGAATGCGCAGGTGCGAACTGGAAGACATCCTGCTTGAGATGGACCGCATCTTGCGACCTGAAGGGTCAGTCCTTTTACGCGATGAAGTCAATGTCCTGAACAAGGTTAAGCAAATCGCCACCGGCATGAGATGGGACATCAAACTGGTGGATCACGAGGATGGCCCTCTGGTTCCGGAGAAGATACTGGTTGCTGTGAAACAGTATTGGGTTGGCAGCAAAGGGAACAGCACATCTACTGATGATGAATAAAAGCAGGTCCGTGTTTGGGGCTCAATGAAATCCAAGAATTATATATAGATATATAGCTTGGATGGATGATGAAATTTATCCCTTATAAGTGGAGGGAATCAAAGAAAGTATTTTCTGATCCTAAGAGATGAGTTTGTTTCAAAATTCATAGAATTTGTTTTAGTTCAATTGAATATCACAGGAAAAAAAGAAGCGTAACAAAGATGATGAATAATTAGTTCAAGATGCCACAGTGGTTACTTGAAGAATGCAATAGAATTCTTGAAGATATTTCGACTAATTAATGTCAATTTCTTGCATTCCCTCGAATTAAAAATAGAGAGGGTAAGGTATCTTTTTTTTTTTTTCTCCCTCCTTTTTTTTAAGCCATCAAATTAAATCGTAATGTTACAAGTTATGAGTAGGAGCACTTTCATATCTTATAATATATATATGCGTATATAGACGTACAGGAATGGTAAGTTGTTCGGTGGACAACTCGAGGGAGAGGCGAACAACCCCCGAGAGAGAGAGAAGGCTGAGAGAGAGAGAGAGAAGGAGGCGGGGGATGGGGACAACTGTCGGCAACCTTCATCTTTCTTGATTCTGGCAAGGTGAAAAAGGTTCGATAGTTTCAACGAGTGATCTCCAACATGTAATGGAGGATCTCACCTCTGACCACTACCTTCATCTCTCTTGACGAGTTCTCTGCCTTCTGCTGCCAGGGTTGCGACGACGGTGACTTGCTGTTGGCTCTTTTGCGGTGACTCTATCTCCCTCCAGCTTCTCTCTCTCTCTCTCTCTCTCTCTCTCTCTCTCTCTAGACAACTTGAAACTGTATCCAGTCACCATCTTTCTCTCTTTCTCCTCTTATCATCACCATCCATTTTTGCATCCCACGACACGACCCTAAGTAATTCGTTGTTTGTGTCCGGCAAAATTGAAGTGCCGGACAATTTTGTGTTTGTGTTTGTGTTTGTGTTTGTGTTTGTGTTTGTGTTTGTATAGAGTATTATAATTTTGAACTTGGATGTTTATAAATTTAACTATTTAAGATTTGATCTATATTAAGGCAAAACAGGCAGTTCGTACATGAAAAAGATGGTGACTAGGGATGATAATGGGAGAGGTAGGGTGAGTTTCTCGCCAATCCATTCCCTAAGAAAAAATATACCTGGTCCTGTCCTATATACCCATCTACATTGGTGAAGTGAGAAGGGTATATACCCATCGACATTGGTGAAGTGAGAAGGGTATTTCCTTATAACGGATTAGGGGTATCTTTAGACAACCTATTAACCCACTTAATTAGAAATACATAGTAGAAAATAATCGTAAAAAATCTAAAATAGAAATTTAAAAAATTTATGGACAAAGTAATAGATATGTGCATGTATGTTATTCTTACAAAGTTAGACAATATTTTTTTAAATAGATTTAGGGCCTGCTTGGGGAAGTTTTGGAGACATTTTATTTTGTTGGCGAAAAATAAGTTTTGAAAAATGTATTTAGAGGAAAAAAAAACTATTTGAAGTGAAAAAGTATAAAATCTTAAAAATTTGTCCTAAAAAAATTATCAATATGGATCTTTTTTCATTCCTTTCGAAAACCTATGCAATTTTTTAAAAATTCATCTTATTTGGATTTGTGTATGCAAAGTTATAAACTTTTAAAATTTGAAGTTTATTATAGAGTTTTGAAGATGTAAATAGTACAAGTGATTGTGAGATAGAGAAAAAGACAATAAAGAGTCTCCAAAACTGAGTTTAGAGACTGTCCCCGCAAAAACCCCCTTTAAAATTATATACATTATATATTATATTATGTGTTGGGTGTATTTTTAGTCACCTAAAGAAAATACATTTTTTTAAGGAACTCAAAATATTAAGAGCATCCAGAGTATAACGACCCAAAGTACCAAGATTTGGAGCACCAAGTACCTAGAACATCAAGAGTTAGCACACTAAAAACCTTTTCAAGAAAGGAGTCGGTGCACTAAAGGTCTTTCCAAGAAAGGAAAACTAAGGAATGAATGTAATTATCTCCAGACATTTAATATCTCGAGTTAATGTCAATTAATTAGTCGGTTACAAGCTCAAGTTGATTTATTGTATTAAAGAGATAATAAGCTCTCCAATTAATTACAGAATCAAACTCCATCATTCTTATGATATTATAAATACTTTCGAATTGAGAGAAAAGAAGAGAACACAATTTCTAATACAAAATTTTGAGACAATCATATCGGACTCTAGCTTTTCCATCATATTTTTCTTAAGGTTTCTTGTCTTTTTGTGTTCTTGTGTAACGTTCTTGATTGTTATATTTGTTTGATCTTATTTTTTAGTTTAAGAACATTCATTTAGTATTGGACGAAATTTTGCTCTAACATTATGTATATAACTAAATTAAAAAATATATATTTGATAATCAGATAATACGGCCTGAATCCATCTCCATCCGAATTAGTTATGACTCATGAGTTTTGAAATTCCAACCTATTTATAATCTGCTCAATTTAAATCAAATTTTACTCACTTCATTTAAGTTGACATTAGGAGTAAATGAATGGACAGTTAAAATTGCCGATCCTAGGAAACTAAAAGCAAGAAGAGAATATTCATTGCTTTCTCAAAAGATAAAAGCTATGCCCATTTAGCTTTGTATCTTTACTTCTATGATGACTTTCCATCCCAAAGGGTATTTTAAAAGGAAAATTATTCGGTATGCAATATATATATATATAGTCAACATATATATTGTTGATAATACAGTTTTTAGGCATCAAATCACATCGGAATGACAGTAGGCTCACACACTACTTTGGATTTCCTAATTCTCCAGAAAAGATGGTAGTTAAAACTTAAAACTTGCATTATTTTCTGCATAAGGGTTTAATTAGGCCTAATTCAGTTAATCAAGAGCTTTTGCCTAGTAGGGGCAGGCTCAATGGATCTATTCCACTTCAGATTAATACACAAACCTCGTTTTATATTTGACATCCTTGAGTTTCTTTTCTCAATCTCATTAAGAAAAATATATACATGAATGTTGTATTAAAATGAGTTTAGGGATTATTATCCCTCAATAAAATGGAAAGGGGGTTAGGTTCTCAAGATCATATTTGAACTCTGGGTTTTTTTTTAAATAAAAAAATAAGTGAATCCCTGTAGGGTAGGGGTGTCCATCATATAGGACCAGTCTTATTATAGATATACAATATCTATCTAATTAAATGTGGGTTTTTTAAAATTTCTTCAAATCCAATCCGTAATAAATATATCATTTGATTCGATCCGATTCATTTAAGGTTGGTTTGGATTAGACTGAGTTGATTGGTTTGACATTTATCTCATATCATTTAAATATTTAATTTTGAAACAAAACAAATAAGAATTATAGAACATGTGAAAATGTATTATAATATGTTAGAGAATTACAAAATAAGATTAAATGTTTTTGCCTGTGGCAATATCATAACATGTTGGTTTTAAAGTTTTATTTAATATGTAAAAATATATAAAAATATATAGACATAATTTTTGGACAATTTTATAAAGTATAAGCATTATATATATTTTTACATATAATATATATATTTATATATAAAGGTTGGATTGCATCCGATCTAACCTAAATTCGTTTTTAAAAATTAACATCTAATCCAATCTAATTAAAATTAGTTATCTGCAAAAAAAAAAAGAAAAAAAAAATTGGATTAGGTCGATCGGTCAGTTTGATCAATTGATCCGATTAACAACCCTATCATAGGGCCTAAAAAAATAGAGATAATTGTGTTCAATAAGAATTTTTGTTCAATTCCAAGATATTAAGTATGAAGGCATCATAGGCCGAGAGTTAGAGAGATTGGCAAAGTTAACATGAACTTTGAAACGTTGTCTCATCTAAATTATGAGTTTTATTATTTTGGGTGAATGAACAAACGGACTAAAGTAGGCCGGGAGCATAGGCAATCGGTTTGGCGGTTTATAAGCGGGGCAGTGTATTGTGGTTTTGTAAAATGGCAGTATGGGAAAAATTCAAACTGCAACCAACTGTTGTACAAGGCAAGTAGGGCTTTTTTTATTTTTTTTATTTTTTTTACAGGCAATTCTGGTGTAATTGGGCCTTATTAGAAAAAAAAAAAGATGAAAAAAAAAACTTTAAGAAATATTTTTAAAAGGGCAATTTGGGGTTATGTTTTTAGTTTGTTTAATTTAATTAAATTATTAATTTTTAAGTTAAAATAACCTCAAATATCAAACAATACACATAATTAAAGAAAATTCCAAGTTCCAACACACCTATAATAGAAAGCAAAAAAAAAGTAATACATGATGGGTTTAACGGGTTTAGTTTTATAAAATGACGGTTTAGGAAAAAACCCAAACTGGGGACTATCTGTTCTACATGATGGGGCGGACGGTTTAAAACCGCAGTTTGGTGGAGTTGATGAGTGTGAAACTACGGTTTGGCCTTCTTCTTCTTCTTCTTCATCTTCTTCTTTTTTTTTTTTTTGATTGCCCTAGATCAATATAAAAGTCAAGGGCACTCTTGTCCTCTTAAAAAAAAGAAAAAAGAAAAAGAAAAAAAAAAAAAGAGATCATCCTTGATATTTAGAGACAAATATTTCATGGGGCATTTCATGATTCCATGCATACTATCACCATCTTGCCAAACCACCATTAGCTGCGTCCATTTCCATAGACCCACGTAGCATTTTAACACTAGGCCCTTAAACCAACATTCATCGTTCTTAATGGCAGAGTTAGAAAATTTTTTTTTAATAAAAACTATTTTTAAAAATAAAAATAAATATTTTTTTTAAACAATGACTTAATTATATGTTTAAATTATCAAATAACGATTGAGATATTTTTATAAAATGCGAGACAGGTATATCATAAAAAAAAATTTTTTTGAGCAATATTTAGAAAATAATTGAAATAAATAGAGGTCTTAAAATATTTATAGTAAATAACAAATTTATCATATAATTAGAAATTTTATTAAATAGATGATATATTTATAAAGCATAATTAAAATATTTATTTAATATAGACATGAATAAATCATTTATTTGATACATGAATGCATAATTTTTTTGATAAATATAACATAAACATGCTAATTACATAATAAATTTATTATTTACTACAAATATTTTAAAAATATACTAATTATTTCAATTATTTTCTATAAACTACTATTTACTTCGTTCTCTTACTATAATTTTTCTGATAGATAAGAACATAAGTAAACTTTCTTTAAAATATCAGAAACAAAAATTAAAAAATTTAGTGGGAACATACAGCCCCAATTACATCAACGTGGCTTCGCCACAACCAACACAACCTTTGTGGAACTATAACCTTAAAATGTCATATTTTAAAAATATTTGACTGAACAGCAAGTTTCTTTTTTCCACAAAGTGAAGCCATGAAAATTTGAAGATTTGAGGCAATGCATCCGCACGAAATAGAAACAACGTAAGTAAATTTAATATGGATGTGTGTTTATTATGTGTAATAAATATATTACATTGTCTAATCATTAGAAACTAATGCCATAATTAGATTATTATTGCCACTATTAATATTCTTCATATTGAAGTTTTTTTTTTTAATTATCATTTTTACTTCTACTTTAAACATTACTAGCTTTTATTTTGATTGTTTCTAATTATTTTCTTGTCAAAATATAATAAAAATAATAATAAATTCCTAGGCTTTGGAATTTTTATATTGAATTTTTTTTTCCATGACGTCAAGAGAGTGTCAGTATGACTTAAAAGTATAGCTAGGAAAAGCAAGAGACAAGGTATGTCAATTTGTTCTCACAGACCTGGAGGGGACAAACTTCAGTCCAGATAATACCCTTTACAGCTCTAGAGGAGCCAAACACAGTTTGACACCGAAAAAGCAGAATTCAGTTTTAGCAAATTCTATGAGGGTATTTGGTGATCTGTTTAATTTTAAATCTATAACTTAAATAGTAAATAATTATACTCATCATCAATTTGAAAGTCCTCTGCAACACTCTAATTTAAAGTAATTTTGTCAAAAGAAAGTTTTTGTTATAACACAGGTGCACCGAAACTGTCACTCAAATTACAATTTATTTCCTAAACTTTGGATTTTGGTATTTATCTCCCATGTACAAGTATAAATGGGAAGTTTTACTTTTAATTGCATATAATTTTAAAACAAACTAAATAAGCTTCATATTTACATATATATATATATATATATTTTAAATACATTTCAAATTTTTATATTTTTTAACTTTAATTAGCCAAATGCCCACTAAACGCATAACTCAATTCAATTCAACTCCAATCAAATTTTTGTAATTCAAATTGTTCTCCCAAACACATGCTAGCATAATAGGCTTTTCTTGATTAATGTTAACAGAATTTATACTTAAAACAAAGATAATTCAATTTTTCAATTTTGATAAAACTTAATTAAAGACTCTACACCCAATAAATTTAGGTTGAGATAAATAAAAATGACTAATTTTACTATTAATTGTGATCTATATGCAAGGTATAGTCAATTTCTGTTGAAAAATTACTATTGTTATCAATTGAGGGCATTTTGTTATATATTTAAAAGTTCACGAAATAAATTTTTAAAGTTAAAAATTTAGATGATAAAATACTGTACGATAAGTTTAGAAGCATTAATGCAAAACGATCTTATAAAAGCACATGTTTTTTTTATTACGTTGCCTTTACAGAAAATTTTAGGGGAGGGACATAATTGTTTCAAAGTTTGAACAACTTTCTAGTGTCCAAACGAGTATACATTCTCTCGCACAATCATTCTCAAAAGAGAGAAGGCCAAAAGCCACAAGTCATTGAAGGGTTCCCAAGTCGATGTGCTAGAGACAAAGAGTATGCACTTACCCAGAGAAAAAGTGATGCAGACCATTATTGAGCCAAGGACTTAGATCGTAATTGATCAAAGGGAGCTGCCTCAAAGTAGCTTTCCATTTTTGGACCACATCAACTTGCAATCATATGTGTGGCTCACAATTTAACAACCTACCTGGATCTTCTACACACCACAACCCTAATAGCTCCAACCTTTTGGTCATATCATGGCTTCGTGGGTTGCAAATACTTATTGGGTGTTCTAGCAAAAATAATAATAATAATAATGATCCTTTTGGGTAAGGTATGTTTGACAAGAACAGGAAAAAATAAAAATAAGAGAGTGATAGATTATTTAAATAAGGAAAATAAAGAACGAGGCAAAGATCTTTTCCATTGTGACGTTGATATCAAATCTCTCAAATAATCCATTCAATTTAATATTTGTTAAAATTTTGGTGTTTTGAAGGATATGAATCCTTTGTCCTATTCATTCATTCCTCTTTTTTTTCCTATCAAATTAATACTATAAATGTCAAAATTCTTCTATTGATCCATCTATCCCTCTTATTCCCTCCATTTTTCTCACCTCTCAAATGCACTCTAAATACTGGGTTTCAAATCAGAATGTTTTGAGGGGGGAAAAATAGAAAACGTATCCATAGAATACAATATTGAAACGTCAATATTAAATCATAATCATATCAAATTGAATAATATTATTCAAATTATGTGTTGGCTGTGCATGAACTTAATATTGAGTTTTGAATAGAGTTAAAATCATTCAACTACCACCATGCATTATATGAGATTCATATTGTCTCATTTTTTATTATGCTTAAACGTAAATATAATGTTGGTCAACCATGTGTTACGATTGAAAAAAAAAAATTACAATGCCGGTAGGATATGTTAATGAACTCTTAAATTTTCAATAAATCTAATTAAATTTGAATACTAATTATGTAATTATTCTAATCATTTTCGTCGGTAAATGGCATGCTACCAATAACTTTTATACTGTAGAAGCCTCTATATGTGTGTGTATATTTTTTTGAAAGTGATGTGCGTGTGTATATTTTAGTAGCGAATTAATGGTAAATAAAAAAAAAATCTTGGTAAATTAGTAGGTTGCAAAAGTTTAGTTAAAACCAAAAGGCCTAATCAACTTAATATGTCCAAACTTTAAAACTGCCGAACATATAACCAGGCAGGATATTTGTTGTCTGATTTTCGTACAAAAGAGGATAAGCGGAAAAAGAAAGTAATCTGATCCAGATCACGTTAGTGATGTTAACGACACAAGACTTGTCAAATCTTGTTATGGAAAAACAAACACAAAAATAATTATGAGGAAGAAACAGTAATGGGTGTAATGGCCACAAAATTATCAGATTAACAATTCTGTGGCTCTCAACTAGAGAGAGCAACAAAACACAAGATTAGAAAGATAAGAAGGATTTTCTTTCATAAAATCAGCACAAGTAAGCTCTCGTTGATGCACAAGTAATTAAAGCAAGATAGAAACAAGAGATTGGCTGTAATTTGGACCGTTAGATCACAAGGTTCCGAACTATTAAATCATGCTAGAATGTTCGGATCAGATTTTAAAAAATTGAATATGATAATTTAACAGAATTAGTTGATAAAAATCACAAAATGTTCTATTAATAGAGTTCTCTCTCTCTTTCTCTCTCTCTCTCTTCATATCAACCATAAAATTCTGCATTAGAAAATTTTCCCATTTCCCAAATCTAATGAAAGTGATTGAACCCTCCGGAGAACACATGGATGGGAGGGAGGGACAGAGATGCAAAGAATATAGTCAGGTGTGTGGGTCTTCCACTGACCTGTTGAGAGAAGAAAAATGGAAAATGAGATAAGATTTATCTTCATGCACATCTTGTCCGTGGAAAACAAAACCGGTTTGATTTTTAGTTGTTACCGTATTGTTTTTGGTGTAGGTGTCATATGTTTTCCATTCTGATTTTCCTTATATTTTCTTCTGAAAAAGAAAATGTAAAAGAGGCGATAACAATGTTTGTTTCCTGTTAGAAAAAAAAAAAAAAAAGAATTATAAATGCACAATTTTCACGTTACACATGCATTACAGTTTGCACGTCAGTTAAAGTATGCATGTCTTTTACAAAGAAGTTCTGAAAAAGATCAGATCCAGATGTTTGCAATGTAAATACGTCGATATAATTAGCTACTACAACAAGAATAATAATTTACCAAAACAAAAATAATAATAACAATAACAAATCATTGAGATTAGCTAGTGGGTAGGGGGAGAGGAGTCTGGAAGAGTCTGCAGATTCGAAATTTATGAATGTTTCCATTTCTCTTCAACGAGTGAGAGTCCTAGACCACACACCATAATTAATAATAATAATAATAATAATAACAACAATGGCAAACAATAATGCGGATTGGGCGATATAAGAGCTTTCAAGTTCAAAACAAGTGAAAGTTTTCGTTAGATTAATGGATGATAAGATAGTTTAAGTATGAGTTTCTAATTTCAAAACTAGTGTGTGTTTTTATTTATTTTTATCAGGTGAGAGTCGTAGTAAAAATAACAACCACAATAATAAGTAGATTTTTTTTTATTTTTAAGGACCCCATTTTTCCTGTATGGACAACTAGAAAGTCTTCTGAGCTCCCAATTATAAGACAACACACTGTTGAAAAAATAATTCAGATGTCTAGTATCATGGGTCATTCCATCACAATAATCTTATCCTGCTGAACAATTTTTCTATGTATCTATCCTCGATGTCCCGTAATAGATACATATTGTCCCTAAAATCTTTATTATTATCTTTTTAATAAAATATTGTGAATAATTGACTTTTTACTCGCAATATTTGAAGTTGAAAATTATGCACATTTATAACCTAGAGGTTTTTTTATAATTTTTCTTTTGCTAATAATAATAATCATAATAATCATAATAAAGAGATCGTAATATCCTTATACTCTCTAAAAAAAAAAAAAAAAGCCTCAAGGGGATTCTACTAGTAGCATATTTGAAATAGAAGAGGTTCATGCTTTCATTACTTAACATCCGAGAAGTCTAAAGTCATAAAAACCCAGTCCGAACAGATTTCAAGGGAGACATAATTGCAGGCTAATCACAGACACTCGACTTTGAAGTATATTTTGTAAATTATAATCGTCCTCTTAATTGTATCCTTATTGAAAGTTGGAAATTTTATAGTAGCGATCATATGTGTCCAATTATGTACTGATTAAAATCGAGCAATATGCAAATTACACTTTAAAATATTCAATGTTGTTGGAGTCTTTTGTTTTTCTTTTTCTTGTAAACATCCAACTGCATGATTCGTTAACAGCTGAAAATTGATACGGGTGGGCGAAAAACTACTTCCATTGATGATTACATGAAAGACCTTAGGAAATGATAAAATTTAATAATAAAAAAAAAATTAGAGAATTCTATTGATATAGCTAACAATAAGCTTTCAATTTCTTCTAATATTGCATTCTCATTACGTTAAAATGCAATATAATTTTTATTCAAATACAAAAGTATTGTATTCAAATGCCAATCACATCACATTTTAAATCTAATACAATTACTATTAATTATTTTACTTTTTTTATTATTTTTATTAATCACATCACATACTCTCTTTTTCTTTCATTCTTTTCTCTTTATTTTTATCCATCATATTATATATTCATTATTCAAATTTAATTCAAATACTTTTTATTTAAACACGCATTGTATTTAAATATAATGTAAATATATTTCTTCTAAATATAAATAGCATTCAATATATTATATTCAAATATAATATAAACGTAATGCACTTGTCAAATAGAGCCTTACATTACATGTATTTGAACCGTTTGATTTTTTTCTCTTGGTGCTAAATTAATTTATTTGTTGGTTTCAACATATTTCGAAGTTTAGACGAATAAATTATGTCTCCGTTCGGATGGAAGGTTTATTTTTCAAAAATGAAAAATTTTTAGATATGAAAAATAAAAAGTTGTTTAGAATTTTTTTTAAAAGTGAAAAGTTATTTGGATGAGTGAAAACTTTTTTTGTCTAAAGAGCTCTTTTTTCATTTTTCAAAAATGAAAAATTTTAGATGCTCTGATACAGAAATTTAAAAAGGTTGTTTTTCTTAAAATGAAAAATTTTTTATTTTTCAATTTTGAATATTTCAAACATACGGAGTCTATATATACTAGGGTCCCCCTACCTTTGAAGCGCCTGAATTAAGTTATTGAAGAGTTATCTAAAGACTTAAGGATCATCGTACCAAAACACCAATTATAGCCTATTCATTATATATATACGTGTAATGTTTGTACACATAATTATCACCCATATGGCCATATGCAACGATCATGCATGTCAGCCAGAAACATGCACGTTGTAAATTGTTTAGTATCAAACAAAAAAGGAGGGCCGAGGGAAGGCACATAAGAATAACAGAGGGATTTGAGTTTTGACTTATTGATGCAAAAGGGTAATTTAGTACTAGAAACAAATAATTACAAGGACAAGGTAATCTTTACTACGACTTTTAAGGCGCTTCCTTGTCTGCATTGTATTGTTGGAACATACTCTATGATTTTTTATTTCTTTTTAATGAAAAACAAAGGGAAGAATATTTCTGGGCTATTTGTTTCCCTAATACAGTTTGATAGAGTATGGTCTGGAACAGCGGCAGAACACACATGCACTAATTTTTTTAAGAAATATATAATATCAAAAATAAAAATTAAAAGACAAAGTTTTAGTGTGAACAATATATAAAAAAAAAATTTTTAATTTTTAACGAGAATAAAATAGGAAAATTATAAAATTTTAAGGGTAAAATTAAAAAAAAAAAAAAAGAAAAAAGACTTCACTGGGGATTATACCCCCACCACCGTTGCTGTCTAAATCCACGGCCAGTCTAAAATCAAAATATTAGACGATTAATAGTCATCATCTAAATTCATAATCTGTTCGGAGTCAAAATATCAGATGATTAATAGTCATCAAAATACTGGATATGATTTATAGTCACTTCTTAATTGCTTGACGTAGCCAGCGTAGTATTACTTTAAACAGTAAAAGAAGAAAGTAAAAGTTATAACTTTTTTTTTTTTTCAACACAAAAAAATTAAAGAGGTTAGTGAAATAAAATGCTATTTAAATCTGCCAATAAGCAACAAATATAATAAATAATTTTTTTCTAAAGTCTTACTTAAACTACAGTATAAGTTTTAAAGTCTTATTAGACGAGTTTTTTTTTTTTGGAAAAGCTGCAAATTAAATACTAACTTTTTATTTTTTTTTAGTCCTCCCTTCTTTAAGTTTTTACCTTTTTTAGTCCTCTCTTGTTGTTTCTTTTAATTTTTCTACTTTCTTTTTTTTTTTTGTCCTTTCTCTTCCTCCTTTTTTTTAAGTACTTTCCCCTAAAATTTTATGGATCTCATTTTGGTCCCTTTTTTTTTTTTTTTCCTCTTTTGCTTTTCTTTTAAAAATTTTATATTAAATAACTCTATTTTGCCTTTTTTTTCCCCTTAATTTGTCATTATTAATATTCTCAAGTACGTCGTCACTTAAATTATATAGTTTTAGTAAATATGATCTTTTAACAATTTTTTCTTTTTGTTTATTTTCTCAAATATTTTAATTTTAAAACCTTTTTTTTCTAAATCAAGACTAAAAAAATATATTTAGAATAAAGCATGCAAAGATTTAACACGTGCATAACACGTGTTTTTCACTAGTCTTATCTAGAAGACTAGTTAAGGTACGTGCGATGCATATATTGAGTGGTAATTAAAAACTTTCATAACATAGAATATGGACAATAATTTACAAAAAGGAAAAATAAAAAAAATAACTTAGAGACTAAAGAAGAATATACATGTGATGTCTGATAATTTAATATAAGCAAGATATTTGATTATTATAAAGCATAAATTGGAATTGAAGTTAAATGTCAAGTTAAGTATTTTTATAGGTGATGACATTAAAATTTTGATACACTCAAGAAATTTATGTTTAACAAGGATAAGTATTAAGAATTTTGCATAGAAAATGTGATTTTATGTGCTACCTAAATTTTAATTAAGAAAATGTTCAAATTAGATAAAAAGTTTTGAATCAAGGTTATAGATCTTTTTATTAGATTTTCAACACCTTTTAAATCGTTTAATTCTGATATCAGAATAAAAAGTTGTGATCAAAATATTATAAGAAGTTGAGTGGTAAAAAAAAAAAAAAGCATATAGGGTAGGGGTTTGAGAGCTAGGCGTGGGAGCACACAACCCACTGTATACAAAAAAAAAAAAAAAGGGAATTTTAGGAATTAAAAATGGGCCAATTCAATGGTTTTTTTTTTTTTTTTTTGCCTATTTTAATCCTTAGATTACCATTCAATTTTTAACCCTATCCTTTAAAATTTAGGAATTAGTTAATTAAGGCCATTACACATATTTTCTCATAAACTTTTGCCCCCATTCTCTCCTAAACCTCTTTCTTCCTTCTTCCCCTTAGAAACTTAATTTCCTTGAGATTCTACCAACCCATCTTAAAGAATTGCTTCTCTTGAAGGCTCTTAGGCTTGATTTCTTAGGAAATTCAAGGTAATTATATTTTATTTGTTAGTTTTGGGGATTTTGAATTTTAAGATTTTGTTAAAATTAGGAAATTGATCAATTATTGATTTGGTTGACGAAATTGAAAATGTAGAATGATGATTGATATGATTGGAAAATAGAATTTCAAATTATGGATGTTGATTCTAAGGAATTGGAATTCTAGGGTATATAGAGAATTAGAAAATTAGGGTTTTTATGATTTTTGGAATTTTAAATATTTTTCCTAATTATAGAATATTGATACAATGATTTTTTTTACATGAATTTGTTAAGAGCGAGCATATCAAAGTCTTGAAGTATCACGTCACCAAACTAGCGAATTCAATAGGTTTGATCAACGAGATAAATATATCTATCACCTGCAATATGTTTGTTTAAAATTAATTAAGGTTCATAATTGATGTTGAATTTATAAAGCATGTTATTTTGTTATTATCCTTTATTATATTAAAGTTTCAAAAAGATTTTCATGAGAGAAAGTTTTATATTATAAGTGTATATGCATCTCTTTGATCATGAAAGTTTGTATAGAAAGTAAAAACATAATTAGGAGGCATGTACTCCTGTAATAATTTTACACCTGAGCTGTTAACAACTGATATAAGGTATTTGGGTTAACACATATAATTGTAACAGTTAATAATTGTCTCGGTGAACGATAAGTCTAGCTAACTCACGTTTATTATAATTGTGTACTTTGGTATATTGCCTAAGCCCAAAACAGTAAACCAAAGTAATAATTAAATGGTATGTTTTCCTATATGTTTTAAAGCATGAGGTTTATCATTGTCCTTACATGATATATGATATGATATTTGCTTTCAAAATTATTTGCATTAAGATATAAACCTAACGTTTTTGTGTAAACATAGATGTACTTACTAAACAATTACTTATTATATTTTTTACATGTTGTAGGTAAAGGTAAAGGTAAGACATAAATTCAGTGGATAATCGATGTGGATTTATGGTGATAGCAGAGTGGTTTATCGGATTTTTTTGTTTGATAGAATCTATGTTCACTTTTTTAAGTATTTTTTGATTTAGTTTTCGGATATGATGTTAATTAAATTTTGAAGTTATTTTCCTTAATTTTATTTGGTTCTTATTGATTGTTTAAGTTCGTTTTGTTTAGGTTACCGTCATCTCAAGATTTATAAGTTTGATGTTTTCAAGTTTAGATTTATGATAAAAAGTTCAGTTTCAATTTTATTAGAAAAAAATTATTCCAACTTCTGTTTAATTTGCGATTTGGTCTTAATATATATATGTGTGTTTAGTATAGAATCTTTATTATTTTTCACTTCAATATTATGTAAGAATAAAAAACTGTGGCATCTTATTACAAGAGTGTTACAATACATTAATAATAATCTAAGTAAAAAAAAAACACACACACACACTGCACAAATTTAATCATGAAAATTAAAAGGATACTTGTAGCATAATCAAAAATCAAACTTGATCACAAAAAACAAAATTAAATTTTCTAACAAGAAAGTTGAGGTGAAAGATTTATTAAAAAAAATATTTATGATAGACAATGATGACAGTTGAGTATTAATGGAAAGAAAATGATGAAGGAAATAAAATCTATAAGAATATGAGGGTAAGGCTATGGTACATCGAAGAAAAAGGGAAATGTTAGAAATATTTTCTTGAACGCTCTCTAAGACACTTTTTAGGTTTATTTACTAATGTAATCATATTGATTTTCTCAGTTAAAGAGAATTGTCATTTTATCATATTTGAGTTACCATTTATCTTTGTTTAATCATAGATTTTTTGTTCTAATTTGTTACTCTAAGCATTTTCAAAATAGATATTAGTAATATTCGTCTTATCTCTTACTCTATCCCTCTCACTCTAGTACAATGCTATATTTTAGTTTACTTTCTTGTTAATCAAGATAACTTGTAATCACATTAAAATTACAATCCGTTACAAAATTATAAAAATGACAATAAAGTATTTGTACCTTAAGTATTTGTACTTTCAACCTTCATTGCTTTGTAAATCATTTTGAATAAAAATTAAAATAATTTACAATAAATAAATTAAGTAATTAATTAAGATTTTCAATAGTAAATAGTATTAAAATAAATTTAAAAATTCCTCTGTCAAATCATATTGAATACTTATTCAAGATGCCATGAAGGCTTACTTTTGTTTATGTTTTGATGGAATAGAAGTTAAATATAAAATTATCATATCTTGAGTTATTTATTTATTTATTTTGTTTTCTTATTTCTTCACCAAACTCTCAGTTCCTTCCTTTAGTAACATTGGGTTATGACTTCAAGTTTTAGGGATTCCTCTTTTTTTTAACTCACAGATAAGGTAACATAATTATCTAAGAATAAATTCTATTTACACTCATTAAATATAAATGTTTTCATTCAATTACACCTATCTTTATAATGTTTATCGTAAAAAAAATTACGTTAACACCTATTCAAGTACATAATAACACGTGTAATACATTAGCTATAAATATATAATTTAAAAATAAATCATGCATGCATTCATATTTTTTAAAACTCTAATTTCACTTTTAATTCTGGATAAACAAATTATTAAGTTCTATTTTATCAATTATTTTGCATTCATAATTTTGTGAATCTTCAACTTTTGTGATATTAAGATTTTGCTCTTCATAAATTATAACATTATTTAGTAATAAAAAATAAATAATTATATGTAATAATTGACATTTAGGTCCATTTAGATGGTATTTGGTTAAAAAAAAAATTACATTTTAATTATATTCAAACGCAATATAATTTTATCCTAAATGTAAATTTTACATTCAAATACAATTATTTTCAACAGTGCTACGAAAACAATTATTATTCAAAAGTTTTTTAAAACAATAACATCAACTTTTTAATTTTACTATTTATTTTTATTTTTACCAATCATATCAACTTTTCAACTCTAAAATATTTTTCTTCCAAATATATATTTTATTTAAATATAAAACAAATACTTTTCAACCAAATATAACACTCAAAAAATAAATTTTATTTAAATATAATTAGAATACAATGCGTTTACTAAATGTTCGGTTGAAAACTTTTTTTAACTAAACCAATGGCAATGGTGTAATTACACTTGATATGGTGGGCCTTCAATTCACATGTATTGTTTGAAGCCTAAGAAAAGTCAAACTGAATACGTGGCTGATAAAGAAGAATCTTGTGTCAGGTGGCTTAAAAAAAATGGAAAAAGAAAAAAAAAAAAACACCAAAACGCAACCATTGTTTGCGTTTTTTTACGACCAAAATGAACACTAAAGACAACACTGGCTCTTTTTATATGATCACAGTTATATCTATATTATATTAAAAAAAGCCAAAGATTTTTATTGAGAGATTATTAAATATTAGTTTTTTTTATCACTATATAATGATTTCTCAAAAGAGTTTTTATTTTATTTTATTCTTTTTTCTTTTTACATTTTTTTAGTTTTTTTCTTTTGTTATAAATTCATGGTTTCACTTTTATTTTATATGTTCCGTTTATGAAATCCGTTACATGGTAATTTCTTTTTTTTTTTTTTTGTTTTTTGTTTTCACCCATGCAACTATTATGTAACTTTTTTTTTTTCCGACGTGATCCTATTTTTGTCTCACACATATCATAATCATCTTGAGACGTTGTCAAGTCACAGTTTCTTTAACTATCACATAATGGCTTTTTAAAAGAGAGCTCTCTTTTTTTTTTTTTTTTGTGTTTTTCTATTTTTTGGGTTCGTGCTTTCTTTTGTTTTTATTTTTTTGATTTTTACTTTTATCATAGAATTGTAATTTTATTTTTATTTTATAGGTTTGTTTAAATAAAATGTTTATTTTTAGAAAATAAAAAATTTTTAGTTTTAAAAAATAAAAAGTTATTTGAATTTTTTTTATAAAAGTAAAAAATTAATTAGATAGATAAAAAATTTTCTTTATCTAAATATAATTTTTTTTTACATTTATTAAAAATAAAAAATTTAAATGTTCAAATATAAAAATTTAAAAAAATAAAAATTTCTATTCGTTAAAAATAAATATACCAATCAAACATATCATCCAGGTTTCACTTGTTCACTTGTGAAGTCTGTTACGTAATATTTTTAATCTTATTTGGTTTTTTTCATTTTTATTTTTTTATATGTTTTACATATGATTTTATTTTTATCTTTTATCGTACATGTTATAACTGGCAAGATAAGAAAAGACGAAAGATTTTGGAAGTCATAAAAAATGACTTGACACACGGAAAAGAAAGAAACAATTAATGCAATTCTTTGAAAAGTTGTCATCTTCACGTGATGGCTCGGACAAGCTTTGAACAACAAATTTGAAAATTGTTTTTCAACATGTAAGCATTTAAACTCCAATTTGTTATTGTGTCTGTTTTTTGTTGTTAAATAGCCAAAAACCCAGTTGGATTCAAAGGCACAAATAAGTAATTTTCCCTTCATTTCGCATCTAAAGGGCGTGATCCATGTATAGAAAAACCTGGATTACTAATTTTATATATATATATAATTTAATTACTATGACAACTGTATTTTTTACTATATCGTTGATATTGTTATTTTAGTTATTAAATTAATTTTTTAATAATTTAATCTATGATTAAAAGTAACTCTACGTGTCATATTGTATATTTTAAATCTAGATACTTATAGGTTAAACGTTTAAAAAAATAATCTGACTAAAACAATAATATTTACCCATAAAGTAAAAATACACTTCTTATAATCATAATATCTGCGTATGTGTATTTATGCCAAGCCAAAGAATTCATTAAAATATATATATCTAGTGGTCTTGTGTTACTTGTTTGGCCAAATGTTTACGAAGGGCTAGTTTTGAAACTCATATACGTAACATTTATGAATTTATGTGACTATGAAACTTTCTTAATTTAACAATTGGAAAATTAAAACTACTAATTTCCTAGTCATTTTTGTGTAACTTATCCTGGTATTAATTCTAATTAGAGTTTTATTTTGTCTCGATTGCGACGTCTCTAAATCGAATCTCGTCTCCACGATATAGTTAGGAATTTAGGATGAGTTTGGAGGACTAGACATGATTCAAGTCGTTCTCTCAGCATTGAAAGAGAAATTAATTTTCTTTCATAGTGATGTAACCACAGTATACAAAATAATAATAATAATAATAATAATAATAATTTGACGATGTTTATCCATAATATTGTAGTCAATTTATCTTGGGCAATGTCGATGTACAAATTGATTACGTGACACACTTGATATAGGCATGTCAGTTTGATGACCAAAATCAATATCGTAGATTTTGAGCTAATGTATAGGCCTCAGCACATTTACTTTGATACCAAAATCCAAATAAAATAACGTTTTAATTGATAATAACACAAGATTATAATAACTATTATAGTCAAACAAATTATGATAAATGTGTCATTAGAACAAAAAGTTTTATAAGCACGAGAATTGTTGAGTAAAGGTTTTACGATTTTAATCTTTTATATAATCTTGATAGCAATACTCACGACTTTAGTTGTCTTGTAGTAATCTTAATGTAATAATAAGTGAAACGGTCCTTATGTGGTTTCAATCATTTTGTGTTTCTTTTTTCCTCCTTCATGAAAAGAGTCACAATTCACATATCATATCATCTTTTTATGATTTCCTGATAGTTTTAGTTAATATTAATTTTAATCAATATCACATTATTATAAAAATCAACTAATGCTAATTTCACATTTGATTTCAGTACCGTGAGGGTTCTCATTATCGAAACAAAATAAAAAAAAGGCCAATAGATGGTTTTGACACGGTGATAAACATTTTAGCTGTAGTTCTTTCTAGGTAGGAGGAAAATATCAAAATGTAAATCTAGTTAGCACGGTAAAAATAAGAAGCTGGCCTAATTTCTCATGCTTAGGGTGTAAATCGTTTAATGTTAAAGCTGTTGAATTTGGTTTTGTTATTGTTATTATTATGTGGAGAAACATGTTAAGTTTCTTTTCAGCGATTAACAAAAATCTTCATCATTAAATTTTTTCTAGAAAGGGAAAGCTAAACTCCATTAAACGCAGCTTTTTTTACATTATTGGTTGAGCAACTCTAAATGGATCTTTGATTAGCTTATAGATGCTTATCAGCCTATTAAAAGCATAACTCTTTTTATCAAAAGTTAATCACAAGTCATATTATAATTAATTATAACAAGTTAAATTAATTAACATTTGTAATCCCCTAACTAAGTTTTTTTTTATAAACCCTAGTAAAACTCACAGAATAAGTAAATATTTTTGCTCTTTTATTTTTTTGGTGAATTTTTTGCTCTTTATATGAATGTGTAGACGAGCAACAACGCGAATTTAAAGATTTAATAAATTTGTCATACCATAACTGTCAACTGTATGTTGGGACCTCTATAATTTTTTATCTGTAAATTGTTTGTACGTATATGCATGGATCATTATCTTTAAGGTCACATCACAATTTGTGTCAACAATTTTTTCCTAGTATTTTTTCCTAGTGACCATAAAGAGGCCACATTGAGGCTATGGTCCAGTCCATTCCATAATTTCAATCCTTTCATTAACTTCCTCAATTTGCTCATAAACATTGAAAGGCACGAAAATTAAATTGGCAGCTTCTCTTCTTCTTCATTTTTATTTTTTATTTTTTTATAAATTATAACATTGATTTATACAATCATCATCATTACACCGACATTTCATTATTGTGCACAATAAGATTATAAATAGTGATGACTAATTTTAATACACAATTTTTAAGTATTAATTCATGTGATAGCCTCGAGTTTTTTTTTTTTTTTTTTCTAATAGATACAATATTTAAATTATAACTATTATGAAAATTATCTAATTAACTAAGTACAATATAAGTTGATTTTAAAAAAGTTGAGATTATAATTAGTTTTTCTAGACATTATTCTATGATTTTTCCATCTACCTAATTCGAAATTTGTAAGGTGGCTGATTCAAGTACACATACTTATCGTTTTCCTTTGTTTTGTCATATTTTTTCTGTTTCCTTTGGTTGTCTTAACTTAACCTTAAAAATTGTGATATTCCTATATTTTAATATTAGATTCTATCAAAATGACAAAAATATGCATAAAGCATGATACAGATTTAACATTAAACTTTTTAAATACAAAACAACTTTTATTTTCTAAACTTTTCAATACTAAGCGTTTTTATTTTTCTTTGTAACTTGCCATACTGGTTTGGATTAAAAAAAAAAAACTCTAGAAATTCGTTTCTTTAATATTAATGCAAGTGTTCATGTTGTCTACTTTTAACGACCCTAACTTTTAACCAAAACTAATGTGTATTAATGTGAAATTGTCATATTAATCAGTAAATCATATCAACAAGGGACACTGTTCCAAGAAAAAAATAAGTAAAAATTCTGCTTAAAAGAGTTTCTTGCTTGTAGGTATAGTGCCCTGGATAAATATTATAAATGTGAAAAACTATCTTATCTGATTGTCGGAACAACAATTATAATATTTTATTTTGTATTTTGTAATTATTGATTAATTTATATATAATTTTTATTTAAATCTTATAACATAAATTATGTAAAATTATTTATTAAAAAATTTTCACTAAAAAATATTATATTAACATTAATTAGTTGTTATAATGCATAAAAAAAAGTATAACTGTTTTTATTCTTTCTTTTGTTTTTGTTTTTGTTTTTTGTTTTTTGTTTTTTGTTTTTTTAAGAAAAAAAGTCAATACTTTACTATATTCATCCGACTAAATCCGTGTAACAATACAAGACAGAGTTAATAGATAAACAGATTACTTCTACTCGATAGTCTACATCATTTTTTTAATTGGCGTGCACGTAATTCTTTAATAAATTGGACAAACAAAATTAAGCTCTTGAAAAAATGTACATACGTGGATCTTTCAAAACGCTATCTGCTCCTAATATAAATTTTTCTGTTTGATGGGATTACCAAATTGTTGATGTCCATATTTTGATGGATTTTTTTTATAGACTATTTTTAGATGGCTTAAAAACTTCTGGATACGACTTTTACAGAGCCGACAAGAAATCTCAAACAAGATTTTTTTATTCTCTTTCTCTGAAAAGATTTAATGTTTTTAATTGTTTTCATTTAATATGTTTCTAGGGAAATAGGCTTTTTTTTTTCTTTTGTTAAAAATGGCTTTCATGTACTTAAAATGACATACTTGGGCCATATAAAATCATGTTGATATCATCAATATACTAAAATAAATTATAAATAATATTATAAATATTAACTTTAATCTTAATTTTTGAACACTAATCTCTATAAACCTAGTCCGATTTAGTTCATTTATCTTGAACCCATTAGTGCTTCGTTTTGTGTTCGGCCTATTTAATAAACATTCATTTCATGTTATGCTTCTTTTTTTTTTTTTTTTAACTTCAAGTCTGGTCAACAGTCAGTTTATAAGTGTGTTGTATTCTTATTGTGTTCGTACTTTAATCCTATCAAATAATAAAAATTTTAAATAAATAAAGATAATAATTTTGAATATAATATAAAACATTAATTTTTAACAAAAACAAAGCATTTATTAAAAAAACATAAATAATGAAAATTTTATCAAGTAAAAACTCAAAATAAATGAAATTTAAAAAAAAAACATAATTCTATATGATAATTGTTAAAAAGACCATAAAAAAGTAATATTATCGTGCTTTATTTCATGCCCATGCTTGTGCTCTTAGTGTGTGTCATGCTTAAAAATTGCATTAAGTATGACTTATTTAATGAAACATACTGAATCCGAGTTATATATTAATCATATCGTACTGTATTGAACATACTTTTTATTATGTCGTGCTTTTACTAGCCGACTAGACTAAGTCCATTTTGACATCTTTATATATAATATCTGAGTTTCAATTTTTATTATTGATAATTAGTAATTGACACATCAATTAAAATTAAAAATATATATATTATATCTATCATTGAGTAAATAACAATTCATTATCATGTTAGTTGGCATTCAAAAATGATATTAAAACTAATATAATTAATAATGTCCTTAAAAGATTAATATATGTCAATAACTAGTAATCAAATATATTTTGAGACAATAGTTTCCCGACCTTATTTAAAATGTTTTTTTTTATAATGTTCTCTCACAAAAGTTCAAATTTGCTATTGAAATTTATTTTTTCAAATTTATAATCTAAATAGAAGCTAAATTTAATACCAAACTTAGGGTTCATTTGAATTATAAGTTCAAGTTAGAAAATTTTAGATTAAGTTTGGAATGAGTTGAACAATAAAATGAAGCTTGTGTTTGATGTTTAAGCTTGAGTAAGGGAATTTCATCTTAAGTTAAAAGTGTTTAAATGATAAAAGTTGAGTTTGAATTTATATTAAAAATTATACTTCATTTTACTTTTTTATATGATTAATACAATTTTGTTTTTGTATGAGATAAGATTTGTTAATAGTGTTTTTGAGTTTAAAAAATTGTATAAACTATGAACTAAAAAGTTAAAATGAACTAACAAACTAAACATAATATTGAGCTTAAACTCAATTTTTTAATTTTGAATTCGTCAACCAAAAAAGCATTATAGGACACTTAAGTAACGCATTATATTCATATTATATTTAAATGTAATGTATTGAATGCAACTGGTGGTATAGACATCTCAACAACCATCAAGATTTTCAGGAAAAACCTATCAACAGGCCCTGAAGATACAAGAATCTGTGACCACAACAACTCAAATGATGGTCAAATATTGTATGTAATGTGATTGATAAAAATAGAAATAAAAAATAAAAGATAGAAAGAAAGTGTGTAATGTGATTAGTAAAAGTAATAGAAAAAATAGATGATGAATAATGATTGTATTGAATTTAAAATGTAATATGATTGATATTTAATATAATATTTTTATATTTAAATAAAAATTATATTATATTTAATTATAATATAAATAGAATACGATGAATATAAAAGTATTATTTAAAAAAAAAAAGAAAAGAAAATCATATTAAAAAACGACGGTGGGGAGAAACAGTTATCCCGCAGTTAACACGTGACGAACAAGGCTGTTATGAGTCAGTGACTCATAAGTGGCACGTGACTCTAGCATGAACCTTTTTAACAGCTACAACTGCCCCTTAGCAAACTTGGCACGACATTTCATTCCGTACTATATTAACTTCTTTCGGATAAAGTTGTGTTAAAAAGATTTCTCAATTGTAAACTCGATTTCATTTTTATCAACTGTAGATACAAACGTGTCGCATTCTTATTGGTTGGTGGAAAGAAAAGTCTTACACTCCAGACTATTTGCCATTGACTCCCACGATAATTGGAAGGAGCCAAGTGCAGGTGAAACTAGTCAGGACTTTTTATTTTTACACAAATATTTAATCAACGAACTAACTACCTCTTCAACCTTATGATAACTGATAATCAATTTTTAATTGTTATAATCATAACTAACTTCTAACCGTATAGTTTATAATTATTAATATATGGAAGAACTTTCTCGGTATCGTAATTTAATGGACATCTTTTTTTTTTTTTAATTTCATTGGATATTAGATTTTATTGATAAAACTGATTTCACTTGAAAGTTTTAACTTATGCATTACAAGATCTTACGGATTGGTATTAGGGTCCATTTGGATTCAATATTTGAGGACATTTCTTTTTCTGGTTAGAAAAAGGTTGTTTTGAAAAATATGTTTGAGAAAAAAAAATGTTTAGGATGAAAAAATATAAAATTTTTTAAAAAATTTTTTAGAAAAAAATCAATATAAATAATATTTTATTCCTCTCGAATTCTATGTATTTTTTTAAAAAAATCATCTCATTTGGATTTATATTCGTAAAATTATAGAATTTTAAAGTTTAAAATATACTATAACGTTTTGGAGATATAAATTATAAAAAGTGATGATGTGTTAAAAAAAAGTGTTTTGAAAATGAAATTTGAATACATTTTCTCATTTTATAATAACAATAATAAATCTCCTTTTACTGTTACAATTTTTATAAGAAAAAAATTACGAAGAAAGTTTATTGTACAATGTATGGCATATTATATTGCTTGTTTCATGGTATTGTTATGCAACTGTGCGCGTATATTACATTTTATTATGACGTAGCAAAGAATAAAATGGCTTTAAAATTTTAAGTGGAAAAAATTCATGCTTGAAGGAAAAAAAAAAAAAACTTATATTCATTTTGCAAAAGTGGGATACATATGTGGAGTTATGGAGAGGAAAATCATGAAATTTTGGGAAACAAGTGGGAGGGTTAGCTCATGGTTGGATTATGAATGAATTCGTTCTATATTTAGCAAAAAGGGGAAAAAAAATGCAAATTTGTAATTCAAAAACATCCTCCATTGTATTACCCTTTTTTTTTTTTTTTTTAATTTTGCGCTTTGCCTAGATGAAGTAACCAACTAAAACAATGGTTGATTCAAAAGAACAATAAGTAGGCACAAAGAAATATTAATTTTGAGTGGGACAGCTAGACATTTTGTACAAACGTCTTGCTCAATACCACTCAAAAAAAAAAAACAAAAAAAAAAAACATACATTTGGTTTTGTCTATAGATCCAAAACACAAAATTTGTTTTTTCTCTCTCTCGTTTTTAACCATTCCTAGAAAATATTCTACAAAAAAAAAAAAAGTCCCAAAAAATAAATTCAAACCAATAATTCAGAAAACTTTCATTATACTTCAAGAATCAATTAGTGTTTTAGGTGGAAGACAAGCTAATAATTAGCCCTTTTTTTTATCCAATACTTTTTCTCTTATTTGTTCAAATTCTATATAAATACTCAATTTTTTTTAGAGAATATAAATACTCGATTTTCATATGCTTGTTATTTTTATTTTATATAAAAGACATTAGATGGTCTAAAATGAATTACGTCATGATTGCAACATATCTAGACAAAATAATAAGTGAAGTTGCTCTCAGTAAAAGTCCCATAAACGGACAATTGCAGGGTGATGAGTACACCAAGAAATGAGTTTTTGTTAGGCTTCCCTTTTGTGTCATCTCGGATTTGAATCTCCTAATCTCATCTCACATCGATTTAACTATTAAAATACAAAAAGGTTACGTAAATAACAGTAAATTTATTTGGATAATAAGAAAAACTAATTAAAAACTTACTACCTTTCATTATATTTAAAAAATTATTTCTTACATATTCAGACATATCATAAGAACAATAAAAGGACTACCACCCGAACATTTTTTCAACAAAAAAATTCCCATAAATGAAAAAAAAAAAAAAATCAAATCAACCATGTGAATTGTAGTACAATCACGATATAAAGTTATTTATTTATTTGTATTTACCACTAGTGTCCAATAACTGAAAGGGCTTGTTGGATTCTTCAGTGAACTTTCCACATTCAGAAGCCACTTTAATCATGATTGTATTTTAATGTTGGGTTTCAAAAAGCATCAATAAGTGGGGGGAAAAAATACACAGTCAAAGCTAAAAGGATATAAATCATACAAAGGAACCCCATGGTGAAAATGAATATCATAGAGATGGGGAATATAGCAAAGCACGTACCTCAATTATTGGTCCTTTTTTAAATGTGGGAAAATAGTTTTTCAAGACATTTTTAAAATAAATATCATAAATTTTGTTATATTAGGAAAAATTATTATTATTTTAAATACCGACAAGTATGTAACAAATATTAATCACTGATTAGCTAATTTATGACCAATTGCAATTGTAATGGTTCAATCAATTTAATGATTATCGATATTTTTCTTAAAAAAAAAAAAATTAAACCAAGAATCATGCCACCTTCTTGTGTCCTTTTTGCCCTTTACTGAAGGAGTACCTTTCGTACAAAATGTAAATCCTACAATAAAGAGTCCCAAAAGATTAAAATCAATTTCCAATAAGACCCTTAGACAAGGAAATCTAACGTAAAAATGAATGTTCAAAAACCTTAAGCTACAATTAATGTTGCAATAGGAACAATGAAATACAAGGTAAATCTTGACTTCTAAGGAGTTAAAAAGGCCCTTGTTTAACCGACAAAAAAATAAAATAAAATAAAAGGCCCTTATTTAAACCTCGTTCACTATCATATTTATTAATGTTTTATTTTTCTGTTGAAATCATATCTTTTTTGATGTTATTTATATAAACCAAATCTACATTTCATATTATTCACGTTATGTTTTATAAATTAACCATTACGTCTATTTTATTTAATATTCATTTAGTGTTATGATTTTTTTTATTTAATATTATTATCTATTTATATTTATAAAATTATCATTGTATTTATTACATGAAATTATATTTTACAAAAGTAATTATAGAATTATCATGCACATAAAATATTCATTTGTTTACATTTTTCGCATTTATTATCACAAAAATGCTCTTTTAGTGGGCAAATTTTTGGATACTGAGTAGAATGGTTGAAAAAAAAAAATACACATGCACACAACCCCCCTCAAATATAGTTTAAATTTTAGGACCTTGGTATATTCTGTGGTCCGTGACAGCCGATAGCTGCTGTTCAAAGGTCACAGACACCCTTCAGAAAACGCACTCACCCCTCCCGCTCTCTCTCTAAAGTCTCTCTCTCTAAACTCTTCTTACACACAATGATACGATACAGCCAAAGCAGAAGTTGAATAAATAGGAGGACTTGAGACGTCTCTCTCTCTCTACTTACAGCCAAAGAAGAAGTGGAGGAGACAAGAGGACCTAAGGAACCAACACAAAAGACCGCTGTTTTCCTTCTTTTAACTCCACTTAAGTTGGTGGTAAAGATCCCTCTTTCGGTGCATTTATGTTTCAGCAATCAACGGTTTATGGGAAAACTCTCTATTTCTGGTTAAACTTTTTCTGGGTTTTCTTTATTTCATTATATACAGGAACATACATACATACATACATACATACATATTATATTGGTTGGTTATATCTGTATATGCATGCACGTTGGGTTGTTTTTCTCTTCCTTATCTTTTCCTTGTTGAGTCCAGCATTCAACTTTTTTTTGTTTTTTTAACTTTGAGGGATCCCCCAGGGTCTTGTTTTTTCATCTTTTCTTCATTTTTGGTAAAGCCCCTTTTTTTATTTTCTCTTTTCTTTTGTCTCTTCCCCTCTGTAGTTTTATTTTTATTTCTTCACAGATATTGTACATGGGAATTATTTCGTCCACTTGTTGTTTTGCTGAGTAAAAGCTTCATCAAAAGTTTTGCTGAATAAAAGCTTTATCAAAACACAATCTCTATACGACAACAAAATCTTTCCTTCTTTTCTTTCCCTTTAATTACTATTTTATTAAATTTCTAGGCTCATCTGATTTTCTTATTATTATATTGTCTTTATATCAAGCCAAAAAAAAAATCATTATTGTTTAAATTTAAAAAAAAAATCTTTGTGTTACACAACGTGGGTGTGCACTAATTTTCCAAGATCGGTCTGTCTAGTGATTCTATTTCACTTTATGTTTGCTTGTCACAAAGATAGTGAAATAAAACTAATTATAATTGTTACTTTTTGGTTGAAATTTTTAGAAAACAAGATTATATATAGATCAAGAAAAGATGGATTTTAATTAGTTTGCTTTTTTTCTTAATTTTTTTTTTTGGTGAAATCATGATGTGTGGTGATGCAGATTTGAAGTGGAGTAGGGGTGTATGAGAGAGGAGAATTAATTAATAATTGATTGTTGGGCTGAGAAACGATGCCAAACCAGCTATGGTTTGCACTGCAAATGACTTGCAAGATTGGAAAGATTTCCCCAAGGGGCTTAGGGTGCTTGTGCTTGATGAAGATGCCATTTCTGCTTCTGAGATAAGATCAAAGCTTGAGGCAATGGACTATGTTGGTTAGTTTTTTTTTTTTTTTTTGGAGCTATTTTTAATTTCCGTAATTAAAAAGTATTTTCACTCTTTTCTTAATTCTCTGTCTCAATTTTGGTGTAAATTATTTTTTATGAATGTGTCTTTTATTGACTATGAAAGAAGCCCCCCCACTTTTTTTCAAGGGAAAAAAATGAACTTTTTAACTTCTTTGTTATGAGTTTTTTTGGTCCAATTTGTTAAATTATTACCATGTTTCTTTTTTGTGTAAATGTTTTGCTTTCTAAGTGCTAAACTTGTGCTTTTGAGCAGTTATAGTATGATATTCTCTATTTAAAGATAGGGGAAAAAATGTTAAATTAGGTAAGAATTTCATCTCAATTTGTTGTAAATGTTGAGTTTTTAAGGTTACTGATTGAATAATGGAAAGCCGAAAATTTTTAATGATGTCATAACTTTAAAGCAATGATCTTATTTTGCTAATTGGAGAAGATCGCATGTTCTGTTGTGGCCCTTTCTTTTCTTTTTTTTTTTTAACTCTAGTTCTTTTTCATGTGTGTGTGAGAGAAATGAGAGAGTGTTTGTGTTAGTGACATTTACCCTCTCTGTGTTCATTTGCAGTTACTACATTCTGCAATGAAGCCGAAGCATCGTCAGCATTCTCAAGTAAACCTGAACGTTTCCATCTTGCTATAGTAGAGGTGATGATCCTCAACTTAAACAATATCTTTTCCTTTTCTATTAATATAACATCCATCTTCGAAACTTACATTCCAAAAGCTGTTTTGAGCCTCTGGGATGAGTAAAATGAGACGGTTTCATTGTTTTTGTTCCGTTGTATTCATTACTGCAATAAGAGTACACAATCAGTACCTTCAACCATATGAAACTTTTAATCAACTGCGTACCAACAAGGTTCCTTAATTAGTCCTTGAAACCCAATTCTTGGGGTGTATATGAGTCTATGTATAACCTTATTAACTATGGTTACAGGTGAATACAAGCAACGGAAATGGGACATTCAAGTTTCTTGAAACTGCTAAGGAATTGCCAATCATTAGTGAGTTTATGAACACACGACTTAAAAAGTTGTTTTTGTCAAAAGTCACAAAAAAATAACAAAACAAAATAGAATAATCAACAAGTTACCGTCTTCCTTGTAGTAAATGTCACGGTTTGTAGTAACATGAAGCTTCATAATCTTCTTTTACAGTGACTTCGAACATTCATTGCGTGAGCACCATGATGAAGTGCATAGCGGTAAGTCATTTGATTTGGCCTCTTAATTTACGAATTCCGCTTAAGACAACACAAATTTCTCAAACATTCGGGTAATTCTGATTTAACTTTCAGGTACAAAATTAACTTGCGTTTAAGAATTCGATGAATTGAATTAATAGATTCTCGTGATTAGAATTGAATCAGCAGTTTGATTTTCTGTTGTAGTTCAAGCATGTTTATGACAATCTATTTTCAGCTCGGTGCAGTGGAATTTTTGCAAAAACCGCTCTCGGAGGACAAGCTTAGGAACATTTGGCAGCATGTTGTTCATAAGGTCTGTGAACTAGTGCCAACTGTCGCAATTTCATATGAAATTGTACTTGAATTGCCTTAAGCAGAATATTTCTGATTCTGTTGATGCTGAGCAGGCATTTAATGCAGGAAGTGGGGTTCTCTTCGAGCGGCTTGAGCTTGTCAAAAGGTCACTAGTGCCGACGCTGCACGTTGATGTGGAAAACGGAGAACTGAATAACAAAATCTTAATAGAAAGAGAGAATAAATGTGAGATTCACGAAAATGATCATGAGCAATCAATAGGAAGTGATAAATATCCAGCTCCTTCAACCCCGCAGTTGAAACAGGGAGCTCGATTATTGGATGATGTAGATTGCCAAGATCAAACTAACTGCTCCCCTGAGAAGGAGAGTGGGGAGCAAGATGGTGAATCTAAATCTGTCGAAACAACATTAGGCGACTTGGTTGCTGAAGCTATTCTCTTAATGGAACAACCAGAGACGTCAAGCAAGACAACCATCGAAGAGAAGGAGGAATCAGTTGATGGTACTAAGAATAAGAGTAACACGTCTTCTCGACTAGGTAATGGTGATAGCCAAAACAAGGTTAATGGTGGTGCTGAAAATCCGACTAAACCATCGGGTCTGAATAATTCCCGTCTGTCTAAATCTAATCGGAAGAAGATGAAGGTAATCTAAACATGAAAATTTTGAGACCAGCTTTTTTCAACCAGTATAAGTTTTGCCACACTGTAGTTTTTATAATTAAATTTTTGTTGTACAAATAATTTTCTGTCATAGAAACGCTTTGACTATATCTGGCTTAGAAAGCTTACTGGAGAAATGATCAGATTAGTTTGTTCACTTCTTAGAGTCACTTCTGCTTTTTATTTGTGTATCTATCTCGGGTTTCAGGTTGACTGGACAACCGAACTGCACAAGAAATTCGTGCAGGCAGTGGAACAACTGGGTGTGGATCAGGCCATTCCATCTCGAATACTCGAGTTAATGAAGGTTGAGGGCTTGACAAGGCACAATGTAGCTAGTCATCTCCAGGTTGGTATTTAAATGGCCCTTTTATTCGCCATGAGGCCCTGCAAACGCAAATAGAACAGTTTCTTGGTGACAAAACTAACACATAGCTAATCTGTAACTAATATTTGTCGGCAGAAATATCGAATGCATAAGAGGCACATCTTACCGAAGGAAGACGATCGGAGATGGCCACGACCAAGGGATCAGGTGCAAAGAAACTATTACCCTCAGCAGCCCGTCATGGCCTATCCCTCGTATCATTCTAATCATGTTGTACCAGTGCCTCCGGTGTATCCTATGTGGGGACAACCGGGGAGCCATCTGGCTGGTGGCCGGGTGTGGGGGCCGCCTGCTTACCATCCATGGCAACCTGCTGAAAGTTGGCACTGGAAAACTTATCCTGGGGTAATATTTCTGTGATAACTATAAATAGTACAACCAAGTCATAAAGTTAAGCTTATGAAATGGAGAGGCAGAAAATCGAGCTCGTTAATAATACCTTGTTTGGTGTTTCAGATGCACGCCGACGTATGGGGTTGTCCAGTAATGCCACCACGTCACAGCCCATGTGCTTCTTATCCTCAAGTGAGTATACCAGCAATATCTTGTTTACGCGCTTCATGTATGTATCCGCACCAGTCTCATTGCTATTCTAATCGTTTTTAACTGCAGAACGCATCAGGTTTCCACAACACAGGATTAGTTGACAATGTATTCAACACTCTGAGGAATTCTTTTGACTTTTATCCGGTAACACTAGAGCTTTACTCCAATATTCTAAAATTCAATATTGCATTCGCTTTTGCTTAATGTGCAGCAAATATAGCTTCATTCGTTCTAGATTTGGACGTGCTAAAAAATGGTCGCTGTTTTGTCTTCCAACAATTCACACTTTTAACATTCAATAGGAATTGTATAGTGTAGAGAACACTGCAAGTGGTATATACAAGTATGAAAAACTACCATGTCTGTCGGATACAGTTATAAGCCGTTGTCATATTCGTACTTGTCTTAATTTAATATGACAGTTTAGAATTGTATCTTATCAATAAGGTAACAGTATTTTTATATTGAACAAAAAGCGATAAGATTCCACACCATCAAGCCCCACATTGAGTAAAAAAAAATGGAAAGAATATTAGTGATTTTTTTGTTGGTTTTCTTTTGATATCTCGCAGGCAGAGGAAGTAATTGACAAGGTTGTGAAGGAGGCAATAAACAAGCCGTGGCTTCCCCTCCCTTTGGGCCTCAAACCTCCTTCCACCGATAGTGTGCTATCTGAGCTCTCAAGGCAAGGCATCTCCAACATTCCACCTAACATCAACGGCTCAAATTCCATCAGTCGTGAAGATGGACGGTCATGATTAAGAGAGGGGGTTCGTTGGTATCATCCAACCAATCAAGTTCATATTCTAGTGCCATTAGCAACATTTTTGTTATAGAGGAAAAAAGTTTGGCCTGGTGTATGGCTATTTTTACTAGTCTTGGTTCCACCTGATCGTAAAAGGGCCCCACCTGACCGACACTGAAATGGGCATCGGAGGTATGTGGGTTGGTGACGAAACGGACAATGTCAGGCAAAGGAAGTGGATGAACGGCTGGGAATTTGCCACGCATGCGATTTTTAGCTCGGAGGATGAGAACTTTATGGCCGTAAATGGATCCGAATATGCGTGGACCCACATGGGATTCTATTTTTTAAATTTGGTGTTAGGAGTGAATTGAAGGTGATGGGGAACTCTCTGTATTGTTGGGGGTGGGTGCCAGAAATAAATGAAAGCAGAGAACAGTCAGTGTTGCCTCGTTGGACTTGTGAATAAAATTGACTCAACCTTAGCGGATGTTGACTTCTTATTTATCTTGTACTCAATCACATCGAGAAAAATTTTATTTATTTCGACACACGATGGCTCAATTATTAAATGATTATACGGAATTAAGTGTATAATTATAGATGAATTGAATTTAGAATAAAATAAAATTTTAAATTTATATTAATTAATTTAATTATAATTTTTATTAATTTTAATAAAATTACAGTCAAAAATTTAAGTTTGAATCAATGAATCATTTATATCTTAAAAATTTGTTTGGATAGAATTTTTAAAAGTTTGTTCGAATAGAATTTTTAAATCTAGATATGGTTTGAAAATGGATTAAAGGTTTTAGTTATAATTTTTAATTATAATTTTTATTGAATTTTTTAAGAAAAGACAAAACTAGGATCAAAAATTTAGATTTGAGGTCTCGAACCATTCAAGGCCTTATTCTCTCTTCCCCTGACCACCTCCTAGCCGTTCGTTAAATTTTTGTGTTTCTTTTTTACTAATTCAGTGATAAATTACAGAAATTCAACGGATTTGGTAATTACCGATTGGTAACCCTCCAGTATCTCGCCAATGGAGGTGGTTATCATTTGATAACCTCCGGTAACCAGCTAGCGGAGTTGGTTACTAACTGTTAAACAATCAGTGTCGTTGGCTGTTAGTTAGTATCCTAATTGATACCAGATGGTAACCAATCGGTGTCTGTCAACTGGTTAATATCATCATGGATGCCAACTGATAATTTAAGGGTATGATTGATATTTTAAAATATAAATAAATATTCTGCTATGACATATTATGGCATTCTTTACATCATTATCTTTTTTTTTTTTTTTGGCAAAATCAATCTAAAGGGATTTCTCTAAAGTCCCCAAATAATTTTTATGGAATCCTACTAATGTATAAAGCTCAAGCTACTGTCTTTCTAAAGGGGGAAAGTTGTAAATAGCAATTTTCAACAAATAATAGAAGTAAACAGTAGGTTTTTAAAATATATAGAATAAATAGTAGATTTATCATGTAAATATTTATGTCAAACTTACAAAGTATATTTCATTTACATCTTGTAAATATGTAATTTACTTAGAGTGAGTTTGGATGCCCTTTTGGCAAATTTTTTTTTGTTGTTGGGAAAAAGTAGTTTTGGAAAATATGTTTGGAGCAAAAAACAAAAAAATCAAATTTTAAAAATTTAATTTGAAAAAAATTATCAATATGGATATTGTTTCATTTCTCTTTGAATTCTATATAATTTTAAAAAAAATCATCTTATTTAGATTTATATATGTAAAGTTATGAACTTTTAAAATTTGAAATTTATTCTAGTATTTTAGAGATGTGAATAATAAAAAATAACATGGAGGTGGAAAAAAGTACCTAAAAAGATGTTTTGAAGATTTTTTTTTTTTTTTTGCATCAAATGGTCTCTTAATAAATTTTCCATTTACTTCAAATATTTTAAAAACCTCCTATTTACTTCAATTATATTATAAAAATATTATTTACTATAATTTTCCTTTTTTAAATACTTCCACAATGCCCTATATATATAGAATTTATAATTAATCATGGATTAATTTTTTTATAACAAAAAATTCATGAATAGTAGTTGTTTGAATATGTATATATATAGACTAGACTTTTCGTAATTTTTTTCTTTTTTTAATCTAAGTATATATATATATTTTCAGAATATACTGGTTTGTATATTTTGTTTATATAACTTTGTGTATCATTGGTAATAACATTACTTAAAGCTAGCACCCTTGCTTGAGATTTCATAATACATATAACTTTAATACTTTTGATTCCTTTTTTTTGGGCTAAATTTAAAATTCCTCGAATTTTAGTTGGCCATCTTTGACTGTTAATTACAGTTTAGAAGATAATTGACCGACTGTTAGGAATATTCTCCAGTCAAATTTTATTTAAAGTCCCTTATTATTATTCTACAAGAAAGATTGTGATAAAGATTATTTGAGAATCCCTATAAGTAGAGCTTATTTATAGGTCGTTTAGATGTAATCAAATGGTTGAAATATTATTTATCGATAATAACTATGATGCATATTAACTTATAAAATTATATATTAAGAAATTTAGAAAATAAAAAGAACTTTTTTTTAAAAAGTCCCAACTCACAACATTGGTTATCAAAATCTAAAAACCTATCCATCCTTGCTGTCTATTAAGTTGTCACCAAAAGAGAGATTACGAGGAGAAATCGTACTATTTGAGAGGCTGCTTGTGGTGAAAGACGAGGTTGGAGGCAGGTCTTATGGTGATGACAATAATAAGGATAAAGAGACTAGGCTTGATTGCTATTTTCTCTGTTGTGATCTACTCAATGACGCCAAAGTTGCCATACTGAGGAACGACGATGTCTGTGATAAGGTGCCGACCCCTACGCTTCTAGCTATTGCAATGCGAGCCCCTATAATTTCAATTGTTGCAATGGTCAGTGGGGAGTTCAAAGGTCACAATCATGTCGACCTATCGTTCTCGCTGTTTAGATAAAGTGATCGTGAGGAATAACTCTACCACCGTTGTTAACCCATCGCTTAGGGTCCGTTTGGATGGTTGCAATGCGAGCCCCTATAATTTCAATTGTTGCAATGGTCAGTGGGGAGTTCAAAGGTTACAATCATGTCGACCTATCGTTCTCGCTGTTCAGATAAAGTGATCGTGAGGAATAACCCTACCACTGCTGTTAACCCATCGCTTAGGGTCCGTTTGGATGAGGTGTTTGTTTTTGAAAAATGGAAAATTTTTAGATATGAAAAATAAAAAGTTGTTTGGAATTTTTTTTAAAAGTGAAAAGTTGTTTGGGTGGGTAAAAAATTTTTGTTTCTAGAGAGCTCTTTTTTCATTTTTCAAAAATGAAAAATGTTGGATGTTCAGATACAAAAATTTAGGAATGTTCATTTTTCTTGAAATGAAAAATTTTTCATTTTTCTTGAAATGAAAAATTTTTCATTTTTCAAATTTGAATATGTCAAACAGACGAGGGTTAGCCTTTCAAGTATAGCCCCACGAGTACAGCAGTAGAGTCACAACATGTGTCCTTGACAACGGAGTTGCGACAGCATCGACATGGGCTTGGCGAGGAGGCGACGTGACTCCTTGATGGTGGGCTTCATGTTAGCAGAGACAATGTCTTACAGGGAGTTTAGGAGCAGTCAGATTTGGGGGTTGATGTTCTCTGACAAGAAGATTTTGCAGATATGCATTTTTTAAAAATAAAATGAAAATGAATAAAAAAATTTGTATAATCTCAAATGTATAATAAGATCTATACATCTTATTTCACAGACATTCAATTTAATTATACCACTATTTTTATCCTTAAATTAGACCCTATCAGTAGAGTTTTTGATTTTTGATTTTTATTTTTTTGGTTGCAGGGGTGGTGATGCTTAAGACAAGTGTTTGAAATCTGGCAAAACCCCCAAGACTCATCAACACTTTTTTTTTTTTTTTTAATACCCACGTACACTTAAGAATGAAAATATCAATATCTATATAAATATCATTACTATAATTTTACATAAACTTAAAGATATCATTGATATGGATAAAAATATAAAAAAAATTATAAATATCTTTAAAATTTTGTAAATTTTTGTAATTCTTTTGATATAAATATGTATAACATATCATTATATTAAAAGGAAGTCTTATGAGGTTTAAAATCATAACATATTATTTGATAAAGTTGAGTATAATTGTGAATGTGTTTCTTATATGTTTATTGATCTCTTACTATTATATATTTATATATAGAATATTGTGCAAAATTAGTAGAAGTCTAAGGAGACATTTGGCAAACTTTTTTAGTATCGTTGTATATAAATGTAATGTAATTTTACATTACATGTAAAGTTTTACATTTAAATATAATCATTTTCAACAGTACTACGAAAATAATTATTATCCAAAAGTTTTTTAAAATAATCACATCAACTTTTTAACTCTAACTTTTTATCTCTACTTTTACAAATCACATCAACTTTTTAACTTTAAAATATTTTTTATCTAAACATACATTTTATTCAAATACAAAACAAATACTTTTCAACTAAATAAATACTCAAAAAATGAATTGTATGCAAATACAATTAAAACATAATGCGTTTACCAAACAACCCATAACAGAATATCATGACTCAACTCTTATGTGTTGCTTTTTATTTTATTTATCTTTTTCTGTTTTGGAAGGTAATTATAGCATATGTTAATTTCTAGAAGTCGTTTTCTCACCATTTATTTTCAAAAATAGGAGATAATTATAACATACTCAAAAAGATAATAAATGATAAAAATCTAAAATTTCAAAAATTTTAAAACTAGAATTTTAGAAATTTTTAATCCAAATTTTTTGATATATATATTTTTATATTTCCTACTATTTTATAAAAATTGTATTATGTTTTAGTGATATCGATATTTTTTATTAATATTTTTTTATATTTTAATAAAAAAATATTATTCTTAAAATATATTTTGGTACTCTTAATTTTGAGAGAAACATGGTGGATATTTGCTGTCATTCTTACACCTTGATGAACAAAAATTTGAAATTTCCACCCAAAGGAAAAGGGAGGATAACCAGTAAAAAACAATAGAAAAATGGAAACCAACTAAGATTTAAAATTATAAATAAAGATATTTTTATTATGTAAGATTACAAAAAAGATTTAAAAGAAAAGTTGAAAAGGCAAAGCACAACGCTATATACTCATGAGTGATTAATAAAATATCACACCATCCTTTATCCCAAAAAAAAAAAAAAAGAACAAATTCTTTTTTGGTTATTTGATTTGATTTAAAAAAAAAAAAAGAATACTTTTGTGGTTTTTTTTTTGGTTAGATTTACTTGTTTGTTTTTGTTTTCTGCTTATTGCACCGTCCCATTTATTGTCCTCAAATCGTAGCCGCCAGTCATGACATGCGTGAGCATGCCCTCTTTTCCTAGCCAACGCGTGTTTCTACTTTTAGACAAGCAATGGAAATTTTTTTTTTTTTAAGGGTATTTGGATAAAGTTTCAGAAATATTGATTTTAAATAATAGAAATGATTTTAAAGATTATATTTATAGTAAATATTTTTTAAAAAAATTATTTAAAAAATAAGAATATATAAATTTTAAAATATGCGATAAAAAATTAATATTTAAAAATATATATAAATATTATTGAAGATTTAAAAAAATATAAAAAATAAATAAATTTTGACTTAAAAACATTAAAGTTATACCTCTAAAATCGTTACTTAAACGTCCCCTTAAACTTAAATACGTGACGAGTAACATTGATACGTGACATCAACAAATGTCATCACTTTTTATTAATGGTGACAATGATATTTCACATCGGTGTCGAGACATTTTTCAAAATGATAATTACAAAATATCTTATTTATATTTTTGTTGAAATGTTTTTTTTTATATAAATTAGAAAATCAAAGATTCAAACTTATATTTTAAACTTAGGAGTAAAATTATTTAAAACCGACGGAAAAACCACTACAGTAGACTTGCTGAAAAATTAAATTTGAGATTTTTTAAAAATTTATGACTTATTTACTTATCCTCACTGAGATAAATATTTTTTGTATTCTCACTGGCTTCTTTAATTTACTCTTTTTCCTCACGAGCTTTGCATTATGTTTTAAAGGTAAAATTAAGGGTGATGCGGGGGTTTGGAAATGTGTTATTATGATTTGCATCATTAAAAATATACTATTTTCTTTATTCGATTTAAAGGAAAAGGACACGTATTAATAAATAAAAAATAAACATAGAATACTTTCATCATTATCCTTAGGTGCCATTTGACAATAACATTACATTTTAATTTTACTTAAATGCAATACAATTTTACATCAAACACAAATTTTACAACAGTGCTATGAAAATAATTACTATTCAAAATATTTTTAAAACAATCACATCAACTTTTCAATTTCACTATTTATCTCTATTTTTATCAATCACATCAACTTTTTAACTCTAAAATACTTTTCATCCAAATACACATTTCATTCAAATACAAAACAAATACTTTTCAACCAAATACAACATTCAAAAAACAAATTTCATTCAAATACAATCAAAATGCAATGCGTTTACCAAACGCCCCCTTAATCTACGTGTTGGCATATCTTATCCAAAGACTTATTTGTTTTATTAACTCAAATCTAAATTTTTTATTTTAATTTTTTTTAGAAGAGTAAAAATATATATACAGTTAAATCAACTAGTTTAAATTTAAAATTTCATTTTATTTTTGACTGACTTATGTATTTTTAGACCTTAAAGATTTTTTATTTTATAATTATAGAGAAGAATTCGTCGTATCATGGTGAGAGTATGTTAATTTATGTCATAATTTACATTGAAAGTTTTAAATTATAAACATTGGGATTTGTATAAATTTGATATACATTTTCATTTTTAAAGGAACAATTACAACAATATCCATATTGTTAATAGATGATTTATCATAAGTTCTCACAGTCTTAAAAAAAAAAAAAAAAAGCTTCTTGTTAGGATTAGAAAAGGTTCTTCTTATTAATAGCTTTTAAATATAAGAACTTAAATTAGATATTATAAATTTTATTTTAATATTTTTATTATTTATTAAAAAACTTTAAAATCATTTTGATATCATATATTCATTAAAATGATAATTCCAAATACTAATTGAAAAATACACGACTTTTATTTCTTTTCTTTTACAAATAAAAAACAAAGTAAAAGCTATGCTAACCAAATACAATACAATTTTACACCAAATATAAATTTTATAATAGTGCTACGAAAATAATTACTATTCAAAACATTTTTAAAACAATCACATCAACTTTTTAACTCCACTATTTATCTTTACTTTTACCAATTACATCAACTTTTTAACTCTAAAATACTTTTCATCTAAACACACATTTCATTCAAATACAAAACAAATACTTTTCAATCAAATACAATATTCAAAAAACATATTTTATTCAAATACAATCAAAATGTAATGCGTTTAACAAACACCCCCTTATTCTTGGTTTACTTTTCTTTTCCAGGAAAAAAAAAAAAAAGTACCTCTGTGAAGCTTTTATTCCTTTTCTATTTTCTTTTCTCAGGATTACTTTTTTTTTTTTAATACATTAATATTGAGTCAAGGAGGATTGTTCTTCCTACGGCACTAAAAATTATGTTATAAATAAGGTTTTTTTTCATGGTTATCCAAAATTTATTATAAAATTATAATTTATGTCATAAATTTTAAATTTTAATAATTTTTATTTTAAATTTATAAATCTATAATAATTTGTACCTCATTAATTAAAAATGTTGATTTTTAAAAAAAAAAATAATTAAAAATACAAAGTTTTCCTTTTAATCAATTTTAATCTAAATTTATATATATAACAAAAATTAATTCAAACTTTTTTATCTTAATAAAACTTAATTAAAGATCTTAATTTCAATAAATTTGAGTTAATATAGATAAAAATAATTATTTATATAATGAAGTAACAACTTATGCACAATTTCCTTTTCAAGTTTAATATTATTATTAATAGGATGCAAATTGTTATACATTTGCATGCTCATAGTGTAAATTAATAAAAATAAAAATATAGGATGTAAATTTTAATTTTACAATAAATTTAAGGTGTACTAATATAAAAAAAACTATAAATAAAAATAATTGATAAATTTATAATTAGCAAAATAAGGATTATCCATGTAATGAGAAGTTAACATAATATCTATTCAAAATAATTAATAATCGTAGTCACACCAAAAAAAAAAAAACGTAGTGGGATATTTATGTATATATATTATTATCGATCCATAAGGATTATCCTTCTAATATAATATGATAAAATGAAAAATTAACATAATATCTATTCAACATAAAACCGATGTATAAATTTTTCATTATTAGCCCCTTCTGACATTAGCACTGAATTAGAAACACTAATTTGAGATAATTAAATATTTCAAAATTATGCTGTTCCAACATTATTATTCTGAATTGATATCATTTTTTTGAGCTATATATGTTACCAAATAGATATCATGTTGTGTGTGTCTCTCTCTGTTTTTTTTTTTTTTTTTTTTTTAACTTTCAAATGTTACGTTGAAATTATGAGAAGGTATGCAGAAATATTATGTGAAAAATACCTTTTATATTAAAAAAAATAATATTAGAAAAATCAACTTTGATCTTAATTATTATATGAATTTAAAGTTAGCACCTTTTGGTTAGCGTTATTATGAAAAGAAGCAAGAACATTTCTTAAACGGAATTATATCATAAACGGAATGTGTGCTTGACTAATTTGAGTTAGATGGTTTAATCTTTTCTTTAAAAAAAAGAAAAAGAAAAAGAGAACTTTTAATATAAAAAATTATAGGTTTGTTTCGGATAACTTTGTAGAAGCTGTTTTTAATTATTTTTTATCTAAAACTGCTTTTAAAAATATTTAAATGGCATATTAAAAGAAATTGTATATGAGTTTAAATTAGAAATTATAAACTTTATTTTAACATTTTTATTATTTATTACTATGCTTTAAAATCGTTTTGTTTTACTCATAAGCTCTTGTATCAGCCATTTGTCACAATTTTTACTTTTATACTTTTACCAACTAAAAATTAAAAATTAAAGCAAAAGCTCAATTTTCAACTAAGAAAAAAAAAAAAAAAGCAAAAGCAAAACTAAGCTTTTGTCTATTTCATAGATCCACTTTTAGAGATTTTTTACTTTTGGACCAAAATGTTCATTTTTGAAAATAGAAGTCTTTTAAATTTTTGTGTTTAAGCATTAAAAAATTCACTTTTTGACTCAAAAAAGACTTTCTTTCTAGAAACATAAATTTTTTTACCTATTCAAATACTTTTCACTTTTGGATAAAACAAAATTTTTAGTTTCAAAGAAGACTTTTTATTGTTTTCGAAAATAGATACCTCATTCAAATAGAAGTTAAATAGATCATTGATCTTGCTTAAGTCGTTTCTTAAAAAAACTTTTTTTTTTCCTCTCTATCTCTTGAAAAATCTTAATTCATTCAAAAATCAAATTCATCACAAGTGATTTTCTTACAAAAAATAAAAAAAAATTAAAGGATTAATAACTTGGCAAGTCCATGAACTTTTCAATAGGTGACCACTTGCTTTATGATTTTTTTTTTGGGCAAAAAGGTCCCCAAACTACTAAAAATAGTGCAAATAAGGGACAAACCCTAACGGCCATCTAAAAAGACACGATTTTTCTTCCACGTGACCTGCACATGCCTTCAATTAGGGGATAGTTTGGTAAAAGAGCATGATATATTTTGATAAAATTATAATTAAATTCAAAATTAGAGTAAAAAAAAATGAAAACAAAAAATAAAAATAAAAAAAACCACAATATTGCTCTTTCTCTTTCTTTGTAGTTTATTTATTTATTATTATAAGACTGTCTCTGCAGTTATCTGTGATGAAGTTGGGTGGGCATTTGGTGAGGTGGGTACATGCTCAGCAGGGTGGGGGTTGGGCTTATCAAAAGTGAGTGCGTGTTGGAATCTAAATTTGGTGATGGAGCGGAGAGCTCGAGATGGAGGGTTTGTGCATGTGATAAATGGTTTGAGTTCATGGTTGTTCAAGGTTTGTCGAAATTTGCATGGGTTTACAGTAGATCTGGCTTATGTTTGTGAAGGCTCATGACAGCTGAAGGGGTTTGTAGCGACTTGCTTGCAAGGCTGGGCCTAAGGCTAAAAGGGTTTATGGAAACAACTTTAGGGGAAGCGACGACAATGGTGTGGTCATCGAGGAAAGTGGAAACGGTGCTTAGGGCTTTGATCGATGCAACGATGACAAACTTAAGGTTCAGGAGATGAAGGTGATAGCAGTAGTTGGTCAGAATCATTGCCAGAGGGTTCAGACACCTGGTTATTGTCTTCTTCGACGGGACTGTGGATGCAATTGGCACCGGTGTCTTGGTTGGTGATGGAATGGGGAGGAGGAAATGATCAAAATCATCTATAAGGTAGCCGATGAAGGGTTGGGGAAGGGGGTGGAAAAAAGTTTTAATGGAGACGGATTTGAATTTAGGGTACCAATTTTGAATCTGGCATTGATTCACATCTCAAAAGCGGTCGAGGTACTAATTGAGGAAGAAGGTAGCTTTGTCTTTAGTGGAAGAGGTGATCTCGTAAAAAGAAAGATAAGGGTATTGATTTTGATTTTTTTTTTTTAATTTTGCAACTGATATTTATTTAATAATTTTTAAAGGTAATTTAGTAAATTCAACTAAAATTTAAGACCCCAAATAAGTTTTTGTTAAGTTTTTAACAATTATTAGCAAAAATGATTGACTTGCATTATTGTTAGGAAGGGATTTTTTTGCCAAAAAAAAAAAAAGTTAAAGAGATCAAATGATCATCTACTTAAAAGTTTATAAACTTGTCAAGTTATTAATCCAAAATATATAATTAAAACAAAAGAAGAAACCTTATAAATAGTTCCTTTAATGCATCTACATAGGATGTTTAACCCAATAAAATATTAGTTTGGATTTTTGTTAATTTTTATTTTTTTTCATTTAACTTTTTTTTCTCTTTATTATACATTGATAAAAATATCCAAAATCCAAAATCTCCTTCTTTCTTTTCTCTCCGTTCTCTCTCTCTTCTCCACTCTCTTCCATGATCTCTCTCGTCTTTCTCCTATTTGCCCACCACTTTAGCAGCTGTCACTGCCTCCTTTAATCAAGCCACCAGTCACGATCAACTTAGGAGCTGCCAATGCAGTCCGATCACGAGCCACTAATCGTGAATCTGAGCTTGGGCTTTGCAATCGATTGTGAGGCATCATTGCATTGTCAAATTTGATCTTGTGCTGTCGTCTGCCGTTCTTCTCTTCTCCTCCAGGTTTGCTCTCTTTGTATGACAAATTGACAGCTTCGGTCACAAACAGCGATTAGACACTAAGAGCTCGCGATTTCAGTACTTTGCAGCCACTGGTCTGCAGCAGCCGCCACCGCCATCTCCTTTGCTCGCTATCCACCAATTGTCGTCATTGTCAATGTCGTTCGGCCTCGTGATTGCAATTGCGATCTTACTGGCAGCACCACTGGCCTCGCTATCTCCACGAATCCTCACGATCGATCTTGGTAACTTCGTCGGCAGCCGTTCTGCCTTTAGGTGGCAACAACTCTCTGCCATGGGAGATATTCATCTAAGGAACTAAGGGTTGGTTTGGTGAACGCATTGCATTTGCATTGCGTTTGAATGCAATGTATTAAATGCAATTTGTATTTAGAGAAAAAGCATTAACATTACATTTGAATGCAATGTGCATTTGGGGGAAAAGTATTTGAATTGTATTTTAATAATAAATATGTGATGTGATGGGTAAAAGTAGAGAGAAAAAAAAGAAAGAGAGAGAATATATGATGTAATTAATAAAAGTAATAGAAAAAGTGAAATAATAAATAGTGATTGTGTTAGATTTAAAATGTGATGTGATTGGTATTTGAATGAAATGTTTTTGTATTTGGGGGAAAATTGCATTGCATTTAAATGCAATGCCAAAAAAATTTGTGTCCCAAACGCCATGTAAATCTCAGTGAAGCGTCGTATGACATCGACGTCACCCAGACCTTATCCAGATTTTTTTTAATTAATTTTTTTACTTTTAAATATTATAATTCTATTTATTTTTTATGATGATATTGTGATTATTAAAATATTATGATGAATTAATGTATTTAAATACAAACGGTTTTTTAAAATAATGTAAAAAATTTGATATATATATAAACAAAATATAAAATGGTAATCTTGGAAAAAAAATACGATAAGTGATACTAAATTTAAAAAAAAAAATACCAAATGGTAATATGGTGAATTACCAAACAGTAACATAGCGAATTACCAAATGGTAATTCAATAGATTATTAAAAGGTATTTCATTCGATTATCAAACGATATTGTTAAAAAAATATTTCATAAAAATATCAAATGATATTCTGATTAATTACTAAACAGTATTCCAATGGATTGCTGAACTATAATTTAGAGGATTATCAAAACTGTATTTCAAATGATTACCAAACGGTGGATTACTAAAATACGTAAATTATCAAAAGGTATTCTGGTAGATTAGCAAAGGACATTCTAGTAGATTATTAATATAAGTGAATTATCAAAAGGTATTTTGATGGATTACTAAACAATATTCTTTTATACTACTTTTTTAGTTAGTTGGATTTAATTTTAGAAAGATATATTAAGTTAACTCTTAACTCATCTTAAAAAAAAAGATAAAAAACCTAAAGCTACCATAAGGAGAGTAAAATTCTATAGAAGCACCCTTTTCAGGCATTTCTCCAAATTCTCCAAAGGATGGTTTCACTAACACATCCTTTTGAATCTCTATATCCTTTTTTAACATACCCTCTCTTAAATTTAAAAGTAATTAAATTTGTTTAATGCACATCATTTTCATTTCAAAAATTACTTTTAATTATTATTAAACAAAAAGTACACTACCATTAAAAATTTTTTTTTCACACTCATTTTTTTAAATTTTGATGATGTTCTATTATATGTTGAATTAAAAATTTTACAAGAAAAAAAGTTTTAAAAAAGAAAAAAAAACATAGCCTATTCGCGCGCGTGTGTAATAGGCTAAAAACAAGATTTTTCCAAAAAAAAACCATTTCACACGTTCATACATCTATATATATATATGCGTAATAAAAGAATAAGTTTTATACATATATAACAAAAGAACAAAAACATATAAAACCAAAAATAATAAAGAAAAAGATGCCAATGAATAATACACAATAAAAAATACATATATAACTAAATTAAAAAACAACTATAATATAAAAAGTGTATAATGAAAAAATCAATTATTATAGTTAACACAGCTCAAAATGTTTTAGATTACTTATTTAAAAATAAAGATAAAGGTAAAAATTATAATTTTTATTATAGACTTTTAGGTAGTAATACTTTTATAAGTTATTTAGTTAAAAAATTTGATAAAGTGTTGTGTGCAAAAAGGAAAAAAAAAAGAATATAATTGAGTCTTTTTAACCATTCAATTTTATTTATATAATTGCATATGATATTATTGTTTTTTTATATCATCCTGTTTGATATTTTTGTTATTAAATAATTTAATTAATAAAAATGTATACAAAATAAAGAAGGGTGATCAATAAAATCATATTTTTTCAAAAAAAAAAAAAAAAAAAAAGCGCTTTGGGGAGGAAGAATAAACAACGAACCTCGAGGCCCGACTTAGGTCCGTCTTTATGGGTTGGGTGGCAGAAAATAAAGCAAAGTACGGCGCCACACCGAACAATCATACGTGTCGGATTCCAACATCCTGAAATTATATCATCAACACCGATCGGCCGTGCCTAAACATCCACGGCCATGTTAAAACCCGAAGGGTAGTTAAGGAATTTCACAACAAAAGAGGGTGACACGACGCAAAAAACTAGGAGCGCCCAAATAAAAAAATGCCAACTGGCCGGTTAGAGAAAAAGGCGACGCATATTCTCGCACTCACCCACCCGTTGAATTTCCATTTTCCAGTCTCTCTCTCTCGCTCTCTTTCTCGATTTTCATCACAACAAAAAGGGCAAAAAATAAAAATTTTTTTTTTTAAGAATTGGAATTCCTTTTTGAGGATCCGATAAACCCTCGGGATCGTTGCTCCGTAATCTGTAAGTTTTGATTTTGATTTTTGTGAATTTTTTTGGCCCGCTTAATTCGCTGTAAAACGATTTTAAAGCTTCGGAATTTTTCGTTTTGCGACTATTATTTTCGGTTGAATCTGAGCATTGAAATGCGAATTTTCCTTTTTTGAAGAAAAATCGGAGCTGATTAGAGTTCGGGTTTAATTGGTACCCAGCTGAATGTAATTACAGTTTTTTCACTTGTCAAACGATGATTTTTTTTTTTTTAAATCTTAGCTCAATTTTGTTCGATTCAAATAGGAAGTTTAAATGTGGAAAAATGTGAAATTTTGTTGCTTCTAATTAATTTAATTTAATTTAATTTTTTTTCTTAATAAATGGTAGAGGGAAGCTTGAAGAGGGGATGGCCTGTAGAGGGTGCTTGGAATGTCTGTTAAAGCTTTTGAATTTCTTGTTGACCCTTGTGGGTCTGGCTATGGTGGGTTATGGAATCTACTTGCTGGTTGAGTTCCAAAGATCGGCCCATGATATCACCCCTCCGCCTGTTGGTGATGATCAAAGCTTGGTACAACTTGGCAGACCGATGCTCGTGGCCGCGTCGTTGTCAGCGAACATCTTCGATAACTTGCCGAAAGCTTGGTATGGCTAGTACCCATTTGACTTGATAAGTTTGCTTGATGTTTCCAAGGTTTAGCTAGTTAGGCAATTTTGTTATAGAAAATTAGTTAACGAAGTTTAGAACACTGAAACAATACTTTGCTGGCCAATGCTCGTTGCTACATCTTTGTTGGTGAACGTCTTTGATAACTTGCCTAAAGCTTGGTATAAATAGTGCCCTTTTGACTTGATAGGTGTGCTTGATGTTTCCGAGGTTTTGCTAGTTAGGCAGTTTTGTTGTAGAAAAATAGTTGACTAAGTTTAGAACTCTGGAACAATAATTACTTGGCTGACCAATGCTCGTCGCTAATGTCTTTGATGGTGAACATCTTTGATAGCTTGCCTAAAGCTTGGTATGGTTAGTACCCGTTTGATTTGATAAGTTTGCTTGATGTTTATTAGGTTTTTCTAGTTTGGAAATTTTGTTGTAGAACAATAAATTATTGTATGTAATATACAATCCATTGCGAAGAAGATAAGGATTTTGTGGGAAGTTAAATGCATCTGCTTTTGAAAATGTGAACCTCGATGAGATGTTAGGAATGGGTTTTAGATGACCAGTTTTGCTTGTGGTTTATATTGGCCTTGTCGTAGTTATGCTAAATAGGGTTCAGTCAAACTTGGCACCATTTCTAGGTTTAGTTTCCTCTTTATCAGAAAAGTTGGGCATAAGGTGGATCGAGCTGGTTAAACCTATTTCTTACATAATGAATTGGGTTCTAAATTTTTTGCCTACTATATACATTTTAGTGAAATTTGGAAAGAACAAAGTAGTGCGAATTTTAGTCAAACCACTTGATTCTCAGCAAGTGCTTCTAATTTCTGATATTTTTCCTCGTTCTTCTTTGTACCTTTCAGTCACCTTTTTGACCACTGTGGAACCATTATTTGCTTGCACATGGACTGATATTTAATATAGTTGTAATGTTAAGTTGATATTCTGACTGCTATATCATTTTTGAGCTTCCTAATTGTTTGGCAACACTTGATGTTCAGGTTTATCTACTTATTTATTGGAATAGGGGTGATTCTCTTCGTCATCTCATGTTTTGGTTGTGTTGGAGCTGTAACTCGGAATGGATGCTGCTTGAGTTGTGTATCCAAACTAATCATTCACTTATCATATCTAATGTTAATTATGTTTTTCAGCCCGATAGTATTCTTTATGGCAATAATGATGTCATGCGAATATCACGAAGCACAGCATTCCTTTGTGGTTTTTGGTGGCTGATTCAGTGCATGTGTTTCTATTTCTAATTTTCTTGTTCTTGTTGTTGGTGATAATTGGTTTCCTTAAGTCAGTGCAGTATTCGGTGTTGATAATCCTATTAATCTTGGCGGAGCTTGGATGCGCAGCCTTTATATTCTTTGACAAAACATGGGAAGATGTAAGTGTTGTTTGGCAATTTTTTGAATTCAAAAATTTATATTTTTGTTTGTCTGATTGTGTCATTATTTATCTGTTCAGGAAATCCCCACCGACAAAACTGGTGACTTCAACATGATTTATGCTTTTCTGAAAGAGCATTGGGAAATTGTTAAGTGGGTTGCTCTTGGAGCTGTTGTTCTTGAGGTAAGCATAAATTGATGTCATTTCTTTTGTGGGAAATTGAAATTTCTAGGCATGCAGATTACAAATTCAGATAATTACTCTATCGTCTTCTCTGTTTGTATGTGGCTTGTGATTCTGAAGGAGTTCATATAGAATTGGGGACTCCATTCTTACAGAATTGGGGATTCCTTATTTGTCACATTATGCTATTAGCACATTCCCATTCGTATCCAGTGCTTGATTGAAATGTCTTGGTAATTTTTTTAGTTTTGCTTTTGGGTCAAAGTTTTCCCTCCACTTTTCTCTCCAATTTGGAGAGATAAAAAAGTGTGAGTTCTGCGTAGGATTTTATTTCTCTTTAGTTTTCTTTCTTTTAAAAAATAACTTTAACCAAACACCCATAATTTTTCAATTTACAGTCTAAAATCCCTCCATCTTCTTCTTTCCTTCCACTTTTTATCTGTGTCAAACATCGCAATTGCATTAATGATGTATTTTCTGTAGTTGTGACTTTGATTAGGAGATGCCTTCACTTTACTAGAAAGTAATTTAATGACCATATTCTTTCATTCTAGCACGAATGTAAAAGCCACTGGAATTTGATAGTGTTTGTATGATTATATATTGCTAGACACTAGGCAGCTGCCGGTAAACTCTGTTGATTGTCGTACTGCATATCTTGCTTCAGATGCTTCTGTGACTTGAATACTTGTATCATCTTGATTCTTAACCTCTTGTTCGAGAGTATTTTCAGCACATTTTAATATCAAGTAATTGATGAAACAGAAATATTTGTGACATAATCAAGTTTTTTCGGAAGACTTGTGGTTTTTAAATCACCATGAAACTGATTTTTATACTTTCAGGCTCTCCTTTTCTTGTTAGCCCTCATGGTTAGAGCAGCAAACAAGCCAGCTGAATATGACAGTGATGATGAGTTCATTGCTACAAGGCAACAAATCCGGCAGCCATTGATCAGCAGACAAGCAGCTCCAGCAACAGGTGTACCTGTGGCTGGCACCCTAGATCAACGTCCAAGCAGAAATGATGCTTGGAGTACTCGCATGAGGGAAAAGGTATATATGCTTTAAACATTCTTCTGTTCATATGTAAAATTTATAGCACAATCTATGGATTTTCTTTAATCATGTGTTTGAGAGCAATCATTGTAGTAACAACGTCAAGACATAAGTTCCTTTTAAAAGATACCCAACTTTTCTGTGAAGCTGTTGGAATTCTATCTAACGGGTTTTACTGGTTATTTTCTAAGTAAACTCAAGTGAATCGTTGGTACAATTGCATGGAAATATATTAGCTCGCTATTAATTTGATTTTCACTTTTTTAGCAAACAATTGGGTGAAAGACCAATCAGATATTATCTAATTATGTATTTGTCTATTTATATTTGGAAATGAGAAATCTCTTGGATGACTGTTTCGTATACTAAACTGGTGTTGTTTCTTGTTTTCATTCCATCTAAACCAGTATGGTCTTGATACTTCCGAGTTCACATACAATCCAAGTGAGTCCAACAGATTCCAGCCAGTCGCCACACAACAAACGGAAGAAAGGAGCCGCTGCACCATCATGTAAGAACCTTAGATTTAGCCAAGATTCTGATTTGGGTTGGTATCTAAAAGACATGATCTTTTGGGACCGTTGTGTATAACTTGAAGCTTCTGGGAATCAATCTACTTCTTTTGGGTTCTATGTACAACACAAAGTTTTCAGGGTCTTTTCAGTGTATTGGTGTGTGTATAATTGTGTTGTTACTTTAGTGGAGTCACTTTGAGCATAGTTTTGTTAACGAAACTATGGAGACACGAGGTGCATTCATGGGATGCAAACTGCATTTGGAACATGTTCGATCGTTTCTTTAGTTTTATTCTTCTTTATATGCTTCTTAATCAAATTTTTAAAGTCCGGGAAAGAGGTTTTCGGGTTGATTGGTTTTGATTTCCATTTGGATGCGTTTAATCATTAAAGACGAGTTCACTGCAGTTACGTTCTTCTTCATGGTTTTTACTTCTCATTTTTCAGTACCAAAAAAGAAGTCTAGTGAACATGTGCTTATGGTCTACATTGTATATGAAGTATGAAATATTTTTTTATTTTAAAACATGTTATTGATTTTCACGTCTTACTGGTTCACTTGTCAATTTATTTTATCATTTAGTTTTTTTTCCCCACTTGGTTTCCTTTGAAAAATATTTTCCTCTACTGATCGGTGTTCAGAGCTTGGATTCTTAAAAGAGATTTCGGTGTGTGCTTATATACGAGCAATAACGTGGTTACAGAGTGGTCAGTGTTCACAGAAAAGGGCAATTGATAGGCACGGCTTGTGGTGAGTATAGTTGTCAAATGCAACGTAATTGATGACGGTAAGGAAAACGTCAGAAATATGTGAAAAAACGAGAACATAAATAAGATGATGGATTTTTACTGTAGGAATGGTTCTTTTCCACTGTTGATGCGAAATATAAGACCCATTTGTTCTAGTTTAATTTAGGTTAAAATTAATTATTTGATTATAGTTTAATTTAATTTAATTTGGGTTATATTAAAAATTATATTAAAAAAATAAAAAAAGATAAAATAGGTGTTATCAAATTAAAATAAATTAAGTTAAATTGTAGGTGTTATCAAATTAAAATAAATTAAGTTAAATTGTATGTGTAGTGATCAATGTAATCTAACTTAAAAGCTAGATAAAGTTAGATTTTATAGTCAAATGCTTGTGTAGATTTTTTTTTATTGTTTTTTTAAAACTGTGAAATAAAAGAATTTAAACTTTTTATCTTGGCGCTTAATTTATTACGGCAAATTGTAATTTTAATCAAATGAAAGCAGACAAGTGTGACGCCATCTATATATATATATATATTCAACGTAGATAGATTAAAGACTTAAAACTAAATAAAAAAAAAAAACCACCGAAAAGAACATTACAAAAACGATAATAGCCTTACAAACGGCAATAAGTTGAAAAGACAAAACGACAAAAAGGCAAAAAGACAAACAACAATGAACTCAAACACAGCATAAGACATCACAAACGATAACTACAGGATAAGGAAGACAACCTAAAAGACGATACGAATTACAAAACAACGTCATGATAAAAAAAAATCTCAGACACAACGTCATGGTATAAAAACGGATGACACTGGTACCAGGACAAGGCCTTGAAAACATCGACAAACTTCAAACGACAACTTCAATTGCAGGAAGAAGACAGAAAATTTTGAAAACGACAGTTACCCAAAATTGACATAAAATTAAACACCACAACTAACTTAAAACGACGATAACTGTAAGGAAAACAACATCATCTCTGAAACGACTATAAAAAGTGAAAAAAAAAGAAAAAGAAAAAGAAATAGAGAATCTACATTGAAACGACAATATTTTTGCTAAAAGCATATAAATTAGGTGGAAAAAAAAAAAAGGATTCTGGAAAATCTCTCTTTTTAACGTTTAGTATGGATTCCTTTTCAATCTTTCAAACTCGGAGAGGATAAAAATTGAAATTTTTTTTCAGAATTCCAATCCATTCCCGCATCTAATTCTGCTTACTAGACAACTTTTAAGTCTTTAAATCCATTCGCGTAGTTTTCCATCCCTGCCATTCCTTCCACTTTTTCCCCTACAAAACAAGGACTTTAGTGACTATATTGATTAATTCAACCTCTAGGTGACAAAATCAGGTTGTCTTCAAAAGGAGGCACGTTTACTTGAAGGCGGCTCCAAAATGTGCCGACTACTACACTTCCGGCGTCCCAAATTCATCGTTTATTGATGTTATGTCACTATAATGAATGCCGGTCATGTTGTCCTTGCTAGGACCACACCAAGCTACCATTTTGAAGGGTATATTTCCACTTGCCTACTTTCTTTGGATGCCATTTTCTTGGTTAGATGTCACCGCAATCTATATAGATTTTCACATCAAGCCTGAATTCTATGCACTATCTTATTAAAAAGGACGCATCAAGCTTAATGCAATACAACCTAAAACCGTGATATATCATAAAAAGGAGAAGCGGTTGCCTTTTGTGATTAATTGGTAGCTGATAACGCAATACATTAAGTTGATCGCTACTTATTGCTACTTACAATTAAAATGTATCATTAAGTTTTGTACTTTTCCTGTTTGTTTGTTTTCAGATCAAAGCAGTGTTTGGATTTGATTCCTAGCAAGGTCTAAGGCCTAAGTTGCTATCGCATTGTAACTTGGTAGCCCTTTGTTTGGCTTAGATTGTACTGAAAGTGACTAGGTCGACAACTTTTACACGGGATGGGAATTTCTTGGTGCTTTCGTTTACTTTCAATTTTCATGCTTAGAGGGAAAAAAAAAAAAATCTTAAAAAGAAGTATCGATTCCATGCTTATCTTTGGAAATCCTTGTGGGTATTTTTGGGTACCCCACATAAAACGGATAAATACCTATCCATAAGCATGTAACAAAAAGGACGGATTAGACATGTAGCATAATCTCACTAATGATGTTGAAAAATAATAAACAAATTTTAAACATTTTAAATATAGTAAAAAAATTTACTATCATTATAATAAGCACTACATAATTATGTAATTCTCAAAATTTTTCAAGAAAAATTAACATATTTGAATTTCATTCTTATAAACATGTTGTATGGTGCGTGTGATTTCTCTAACAAAAGACTAGTGATTTTAGAGGGCTTCTTATTGGATCTGATCCAACCTTTTGAAAAACAAATAATAAAAATTTCTTTTTGAAGCAAAAAAAAAAAAAATGATTTTAGCTTAAAGGTGTTCCTTGCTGTATTTTTGGGTGCCACGTGAAAAAGATAAATAGTTAGCCTAAAAGCATATACCAAAAAGTAAAGGTTTCTAAAGACTTCTTCTTGGATCTGATCTAGTTTCTTTTGTTTTGCCTTGGTTTTTTTTCACCAACGAATTTTAACATAAAGAAGATAATGCTTTGATGTACTTTTGAGATCACATCAGCACTTTTTTAACCAACTTGGCTATCATCTATCACAGCTTTTCTCATTGCAAATTGAAGGAAATAAGTTCTCAAAACTTTGCGTGGACTTTAGACTTGTTATGTTGAATATTGAAAAATGAAACTGAGACATGAGAATTATTACAGTGCCCCTATTGAAGTAAATTAATATGGTAGCTAAAATAGGTAAACATACAAGCTAAAATATTTTGGTGACATCATATCACATTTTAGAACACATATTTTTCTTATAATTAGATGGAATTTATAAAAAAGGAGAGAGTTAAGTAGTCATTATATTACATTACGGTATAATTTAAGATACCATATCAAATCTATTAGGTTTTATAATAATTTCATGTTACAATTTAAACGTTTAATATTTATAAATAAATTGTTCATTTCATCTAATTGATGATGAGGGAACCTTTATGTTATAATTGGTATGACAAAAAGAGGAGAGAAGGAAGATAGTAGATGGATTATTGGACGAAAAATGATATGGTAGCTTGTTTAGTAGGAAAGAAAAGGATAGAGGAAGAAAATTGTGTGGGGGGAAAAAAAGAAAGAGAGAGGATTAGTAGGCTCAAGTCCACTATTTTTATATATTCGATCCATAAATTGAGAGATTAATGAGTAGAAAACTTGGAATCAAAATTTGACACGTTAACTTATTTATCTGTCATCATCTAAAAATATAATAATTAAAATAAGTGGATAAAATAATTATTATTCAAACAATATATTTTCTTTTCTTATTATACACCAAAAAAAAAATTCATTTACATTATAATGTAATCTATATGATCTTTTTTTTTTTAAATAAATTTCTCCCTATACATTTTCCTACCTTTTCTATCAAACATACAGTTAAAAACTATTAACATATATTATAGTTCTAACATACAGATCTACAAAGATCTACAAATACCTTATTTCTCTTATGTACTTATCAATATTATATTCGTTTGTCTTATGTACTTATCAGTATTATATTCATTTCTCTTACGTATTTATCAGGGTGTTTGGAGAAAGAATTCTATTTTAATTTTACTTAAATATAATACAATTTTACACCAAATATAAATTTTGTAATAGTACTACAAAGACAATTACTATTCAAAATATTTTTAAAACAATCACATCAATTTTTTAACTCTACTATTTATCTCTACTTTTACCAATTACATCAACTTTTTAAGTCTAAAATACTTTTCATCCAAACACACATTTTATTCAAATACAAAACAAATATTTTTCAACCAAATATAATATTCCAAAAACAAATTTCATTCAAATACAATCAAAATAAAATACGTTTATCAAACGTCCCCTCAATCTTATATTCGGTAGTTCTCGAGCGTCTTTTTTTGATAATTTTATATATCTTTATTGCTCACAACATTGATGTTTGAAATTATTGTAGGTACGTAGAATTTAAAACAATAATCCAATTACGTATATTAAAAAAAAAAAAAAAAACCATAAGAGGCAAGAGGTTCCATTTACTTGAGATTCACGTGAAAACATGTCTTAAGTGTCAACATGTTCTCGAGTGTACGAATCAATTGAGATAAGGTTTATCTCCAATGTATTTTTCCATCAACTATTTTCTGTCCTTTTTTTTTTAATTTATTTTAGCCCCACCTACTGTTCAATACAAAGCTAGCGCCCCCCCCTCTATTTTTCTTTTTTTTTAATTTTATTCGAAATGTATTAACAAATTTTCATTTATACCTCTAGTTTTCACTTTAGATGAATTCAAGTCACTTAAAGAACGGTGCATATTAGATGAAATTAAATATGATAAAAGAATCTTTTTCAAATATTTATGGACATTGTCTTATAATTTAAATTGTAGGCTTAAACCAATCATCCTTGCGGTAAAGGAATCTCCTTTTTGTTATAACTTCAAAAAAAAAAAAAAAAAAAAAAAACACAAGCAAACAATTACATTATAAAAGCGTGCCATGCATGTGTAGGTAGACCATATTTGAAACACGCGTATATAAATGTATATGTATATGTATATGTATATATATATATAGAGAGAGAGAGAGAGAGAGAGAGAGAGAGAGAGAGTGTTTAAGTGTGGCCCACCCCAAAATTGGCCTTGTTGAAGTGTGGCCTCCCCCAAATTGGCCTTCTTGTTACACTTCTTTTTTGTATGAATGACGATTCTTTACTTCTGATCTCTCTATCTCTTCATTGGATTGTTATACAATAATCAACCATATTAAATTCCCCCCTTTTTTTTTTCAGCAAAATAGAAGGCTAATAAACTAAGTTGGCTTTCGGTTAAAAGAAAAGATAATATTGAATTGGCTTATCTTCTCAGGCAAAAGATAGAAAGGCATATTAGAGAGCACATTGTCCAAATTCTTCATCGTTGGCCTGAAAGATTTTATTTTATACCGCGTGGTATAATACTGGAATCTAGCTTGCACTTTATTATATATTTTTGTTAGTTTTATATATCAAAATGTTATCCTGAAGGATAATATATGTTTTTAAATGTTAAATAGGATAGAACATTATTATAAAATTAAAGTTACATAAAACAAGTTGTTTTTAATATATATTTATGAATTTAAAACATAGTCTTGTTGATAGAGTATAAATTATTTTATTTATAATTTATATTTGTTGATAGAGTATATATTTGTTGATAGTCTTTTATACTCTATCGTATAAATTATTTTATTTTTTCCTTAGCTAATACGAATGCACGCAAGGGAAAGAAAGGCAAAGCGATTCAGTTTTTCTTTTAATTATGTATTTATTTATAAAATCAATAGTAAAAGTACTTTAGTGAATGTTATACATTATAAATATATATATAGAACAATGTTGAAAGATATCACTGATCGTTAACACTACAAACTAATAGAGAGTGAGTTCGTGAAACCCGTAGATGAGATCAGCCCTCTATTATGGTGTTTTACAGCATTGATGTTCCCTAAAATATTTTTCATTATAAGAAATGAATGAGGACAATATTAAAGAGTATTGATAGTGTTAAGTATCCGATAGGCGCACAAACTATTAATAACGTTGTTTAGCAATAATAGTGCCCTATTTTTTTTTATAAGCCAAGGAAATGTCAATATTTACTGATTTCTTGGTAAACCTGTAAAAAAAAAAAAAGAATATATATTATTTATTTTATTTTTTTGAAATCATATACATATATATATATAATTTTAACATCCTTAATAAGTTTATCATAAATTGAATTCACATTATATAAGATAAGATTATTAATTATAAGATATTTTAATAATCACATTTATAAGATTTCAATGCTGAGTATGGACGGTACCAGAAAAGAAATAACTAGATTGCGTGTACGTGTGTGTTTTTTTTCCCACTTTCCAACATGTAAGTAAACACTAATAAGAAAATCTATCCCTTCAAAAGAAAAGGAAAAAAACAATAATTCTACTTTCGTCTGGAGCTGCTGCAACTTGGGCTCGATAAGCCATACTGGCAGGAAAAGAAAAAATGAAGAGTTTACGCTTTAGTGGCGACCGTTTTCAACCCTATTGCCTTTCTCAATATATTCATTTGTAAGTAAGTAAAGATATCTTAATGGAATTCTTACAATAAGGAGACTAGTGGGATCTTGTCGTGTTCTTATCCTTAATCAACAACACAATCTTGCAATAAATAAATAAATAAATAAAATTTAGACAATTCATGTTTACACTAATCAAGTTAGAAATTAGTGATCACAACTGTCAACAGTAAAATTACATGGGAGAAAATATCTAGCCGTCCTGATTGTCATCTTTCTTATGATTACAGAAACATTCCAATTATGATGGCCACGAAGCTGAGGTCCCAAATGATTATGCCAAAGGTAATCTTATATTTTTTTTTCTCTATTTTTTTTCTCAGAAAGAAGAAAAAAACAAAAAAAAAAAAAGCCTTAAATTTGAAAACAAAAATTTTGAAGAATGTTCATTCAGAAGAGGAAGCAGGTGTTTAATAATTGCTCGCACAGTATACAGACAGAGAAACTACTCGTGTTTCTTAGTGCCAACCAATTCATAAAACCCCACCACTAATTCTGTATGTCTCATTTGTCATGTCAAAAAATTTTCCCAAAAAAAGAAAAAAAAAAATCATGTCAAAAACTAAAAGCAGACTGCTGAATGAAATGTGCCGTTTATATTGTCTTAAATTTATCTATTCATTTACACCTTTTTTATTTTTTATTTTGAGGGAACCTTTTTTGTTTTTTCTTTTTCAAGTGGAAAGATAATTAACATCTACTTAATATTAAGATTTAAATTTTAAATTCCATCATCTTCACCATTTTTTTTTTGAGAAACACATTTAAAAAATAATAATAGAGTGTTTAGTAAATAAATTATATTTGTATTGCGTTTGAACATAATACATTAAATATATTTTATATTTAGATGAAAAATATTTGTTTTACATTTGAATACAATGTGTGTTTAGTTGAAAAACATTTGAATTATATTTTAGAGTTGAAAATTTGATTTGATTGATATAAATAGTTAGAAAAGGTAAGATAGAGAATATGATGTGAATGGAAAAAAAATTATTTTAAAAATATTCTGAAATAGCAAATGTATTTGAGATATTGTTAAAAAATATTGTATTTGAATGTAAAATTTTTACGTTTAGATGAAAATTGTATTGTGTTTAAATGTAATGCGAATATAAAACTGTAAACAAAATTGTATTGCGTTTAAGAAAATATCTATTTTTTTATTTGATAAAACTTGAGATATTTATTATAAATGCTTAAAAAAGACAATAATTTAAACATAAATATTCCAAAAAAAAAAATAGGTTTATTGCAAAATAAATAACAAATTTGTAACCATTCAATTCCACATCTATTATTACTTTTTCCCATCAATTTTTTTTTTCGATTAAATGATAACATAATCTAATAGTAATTGTTAATCTAATTTCCAAAAGGAAGCATCCCAACACCACAAATAAAATAAAAAACTCTCTCTCTTTGTAACTAAAAATTCAAATTTTGAAGTTTTGGATAAAGTTAGGTGTGGTGTTAATATGGTTGCAACTAAAAAGTCCTTATTGAATACTACATAATGTACAAATTTAACCATAAAAATCTTTCCCTCATTTTTTATAAATAATTTGTAAACTTTAGTTTTTAATTTTCATCAAATTTCATAGAATTTTGCAAATACATATATATATTTGGTTTAAACATAATTTGAGAAATGTGCAGTGCGCTAAAATCTCTCCTTAATTCATGAAAGAAATAATGAAAACACAACAAAAACAGGGGAAAAAAAAAAAGCCAAAGCAACAGTATCAGTAACAATAGTCATACCATAATAGTACATAAGCCGTACTCATACCGACATGCCCACATGCAAAGAAAGAACACATCTTTTTCTGATAATTTCATGTTTTTCCTTTCTTTTCTTAATATTATTTTATAGTTTATGACATCAGAAGCTTTTTTTTTTTGCCTTTTATTTTATATGCATGGCTGTTATTAAAAGGGTCCAACACAACTGTATAAAAAAGTCTTCTCCAGCTTTCATTCTATGAAGATATTTTTTCTTTCTTTCTTTTTTTTTATTGTTTCCCCTTTTTTTCTCTCTTTCCTTTTCAGTTCTCCATTTTGCCAGCCAAAAGTCAAGTTGGGTTTTTTAATTTTCTTTTTAATATATATATATATTTTGCTGGTGAAAGTTGAAAACTCAGAAGAGCCAATGCCCTTCACATATAGTGCGATAGATCCATTTCTGCGGTGGTCCCTTGAATATCTCTCTTGTTGCCCATTTGATCCAATTTTCAGTGTATATATATATATATTTTGCTATTGTTTTTCCTTTTGTTATACTTGAAGCATGTTTTTACTCTCTTTATTTTTCTAATAGAACGGGCACTTCAAATCTTGGTTGTGATATAACGACCAGAATCATATAATTACAATATATAGTCATACACATATAAAAATATTCATTTATGTATAAGTATGGATATGTGTTGATATAGGATTGGGTATGCAAAATTATTATTTTGCTTCTTGGTCACTAGTCTTAATCAAATGTTGATTTTTGGCTAGTTTTATTATGTGGTAGGCTTCTGATTTGTGGTGGGGATTTGTCAATAATTTTTGGGTCTACTTTGTTCAAATAGCCAATTTTTGTATTAATTGTTGGTAATTATTGTACCTTTTTTCTATTCCTTCATTTAAAGCTTAAAATGTGTCTTGTAAATCTCACTTCTCATTACAACTTTCTAAGCAGTGCCAAGTTGATTATTGAAAGCTCTTGAGACATTTGTTATCTTTGAAAATGACATTTTTAGTTTTTTTTTTTGGGAGGTGGTTCTTGTTTGGTTTTCCCTTGTTTTTTCCTTTTTGATGAATTTTCTATTATATCATCCGGTTTGTTATGTATCTGAAAGTGGCTACGTGGGAGTGGTGGACCATTGATTTTTCTCTCCTCCCCCTTTTTTTTTTTAAATTAAATTTCTTGCTTGCAAGTTGAGATTGTGGACGCCCGTTCATTACGTCCATACTTTTGTTGGCCGGTTCATTTGGTCATACAAATAAGCTCTTCACCTTAAAAGGACCAAATTTGTGAAAACAATGCTCTAATTTATTTTTTCCCAGATATTAAATCTTTTCTACAACGTTGACAATATGATGACTATAGCAAGTTCAATATTTAAAAGCCTGCTCTTTCATGGTCTTTGTATATAAATTGTGCATCTGGGCTTCAACAAAAACAGTTTGATCTTGAGGCAACAATGAAAACCAGAAGAGGAAAGCGTTCTGAGGTACGCTTTGTTGCCGGGTTTTCTTCGTTTTTCACCTTCTTTGTGACCAAATTTTTAGAGCTCTTGATGATTTTGCTCGGTTGTTTGCATTTTACGGCAGCCGTTTTGGCCTTCCCTTGTGATGAAGAAATGGCTGAATATACAGCCTAAGGTGCATGAATTCAGCGAGGATGAGGTTGACACAGAAACCGAAAGCGAAGATGATGGTAATGTTTTTAATCTGTTGAGCAAAAATTACTAGTTTTCCCTTAACTTCCTGAGCCTGATCGTGTTTTTCGAGCTTCTATTTCAGCTTGCTCAGTTAAAGATGCTAGAATGCACGCATGCGATGGTGTGGAGAGTAGTATGCAAAGGAACCAACCCGCATCGAATCAACATTCAGGCAATACTTAATATTTTTTTGAATACTAATTCCGTTCCGTTATGATTAAAATTCTTTTGTTGTTCCAAAATTCATTTTCTATACAGTCTTGTATTGTTGTGATATTTGTTTGTTCGTATACAGCTTCTAAGGGCTATAAGTCGAGACATAGGAGAGGAAAGTCGGAAACTCTGCGTGTCCAGTACATAAATACAAAGGATGTGAGGTTTGGTTCTTGCCTCTTAACGCTTGCGATGATTCCTGAAAGCGCTGCTAGTGTGGTTCTTACCGGAATGAATTGGGGCACTTGGTTCTCTGTAGGGTGACAATTGGCAGTTGGAATGTTGCAGGAAGAATTCCAGGAGAAGATCTTGACATCGATGAGTGGCTTTGCACGGAAGAACCATCGGATATGTACATTATCGGGTGCGGTTTGTAATATGCTGCCCATAGGATCATGATTTTGTTAGTATAAGATGAATTCGACTTAACAATAGAATTAATTGATCTTATCTTCATAAAAACCTTGTGCTATATCGATATGTTTATCACAAATGGGCGTTGAATCTCGTTGCTTTGGTTTCTAGCAACTTCCTACGCTCAAAGTTCCTAAAAAGTAAAAGAGAACCCCCTATGTTTCTGCAGTTGTCCCTAGTGAATCATTAAAGGGTTAATATTATTTTTAATGAAACATTAAAAATAATATTAGCCGTGAAAGTGTTTATTATTTTATGTGATTGATCTATGTACGTCAATATTTTCGGTTGGAGGGTCTTAACTATATTGTTTGCATATATGTGCCTTTTACAGTTTCCAGGAGGTAGTCCCTTTGAATGCTGGGAATGTGCTGGGAGCAGAGGATAGCAAACCGATTCCAAAATGGGAGGCAATCATTCGAAGAACTCTGAATAAATCCTCGGAATCTGAGAGTATACACAAAAGTTATAGCGCCCCACCTTCTCCGGTACTGAGAACATCTTCTGTTGCTGATGTACTAACAGATGAGATTGATGCTCATCCATTAGATTTAGTGACCAATGAATACGATGACGGTTTTGGCCTGGAAGGAGAAGAAGTTAGCAAAGCAATTGGTGACGGGAAGAACTTGCGGTTGAAGCGAATATATGGGATCGATTCCGATAGTAGATTGGATTGGCCTGAACATTCACTAGATGCAACCCCACAAGTTATCTCCTCGAACTCGAAGCTGCGGAGAGTGCTGAGTAGTTCTGCGAGAATTGGCTTTAATTGCTTGGAAAATCCTCCAATGTTCACTCCTCAGAAATCTTCGTTGAATAATGACGGTGGCTTGAAAAGATCACATCATAGCTCTGGAAACCTTGGGTTGATGTGGATGAAGAAACAAGAGGACCCTGGCGTTCTTGATTCTCTACTTGACGGGTCCAACATTACTCCGGAAGAAGAAGAAGAAGAAGAAGATGACACTTTGGACGAATTTCCAGAAGACCAATTCGATGACGGCCAATTTGATAATGGATTTACCAACCCCTTGAAGCCGCGTCCTAAATATGTGAGGATTGTCAGCAAGCAGATGGTAGGGATATATGTCTCCGTCTGGGTGCGTAAGAGGTTGAGAAGACACGTAAACAATCTGAAAGTTTTTCCCGTTGGCATTGGCCTGATGGGCTACATGGGAAACAAGGTACTTCTGTTTTTTCCATGCTAGAAAGGCTCCAAATTTTGGGACGAAAACATTGCTTCTTCCGCAAGGAAGTCTTAAGAAAGTTTAAACTCAATGTCAACATGAATGTTTGACATGATAATAGACTTGCAACTGATCTATTGTTTGACGTGATGCAGGGATCGGTTTCTGTAAGCATGTCTCTTTTTCAGTCGCGTTTGTGCTTTGTTTGTTCTCACTTGACCTCTGGTCAGAAGGAGGGGGCTGAACACAAGCGTAACTCCGATGTGTATGAAATCATAAGACGTACCCGTTTCTCATCAACCGTTTTCGATGCTGATCAACCGCAGACGATTCCGTCGCATGAGTAAGCATTAGATGGACATTTAAAGTTTCTCTGTTTACGAAATCTAATGTTGGCCAATCTCCTAACCCGTCGTGTTTTTTGGGGAGATCTAGTTTTTAACTACGGTGCTAAATGCTAGAAGTATGATGTGTGTCAAAAATTTTACCAAATTGATCCCATTTAGCAGCTCGGTTAGGTGATTTTACAAATTGAGTTTTTTTTTTTTTGGTTATTTTTTATTTGTTTTCCTAAAATATGAGATCTCACAGAGTGTTTTTACAAACACTAAACAGTCAAATATTCTGGTTCGGGGATTTAAATTATCGTCTCAATATGTTGGACGGAGATGTGAGGAAGCTCATTGCTCTGAAACAATGGGATGAACTTATAAAGAATGATCAGGTGAGACAATATAGTTCTGATTACGAACAACCCGTCCTCGAGTCCAATCTGTTTACTTTTTCCTTCTTTTATTATGATGAAATTTTCTTCCCCTTAACTCGTTTTAATTACTTCTGATTTTAATAAGTCAACCAACCTGGGGAACTCTGTCTCGTAATTCGAATGACAAACACCATTTTGAAAAATTTTTTATCAGCATTTTACTTTAGTGCTGTGAAGAAGAGAACCTTACAAAGTTTAGGATCACAACGGAAAGGCTGAAAATCTTGAGGCATTATTGTCGTCTGAATGAAGAAGTAAATTTAACTTAAATATTTTCTCTCTTTTATCCTTTCTTTACCTTAAAATGACATTGAAAACTAAGGTTGTTTGAATGATGATTGGATTAAGAATGCATAACATAATCTTATTTCTTGTAATGGTGGAACTAATGCTCAATGGATTTTGGCTTGGCAGCTAAGCAAGGAACTTCGCAGTGGGCGTGTATTTGAGGGATGGAAAGAGGGGCTGATCGACTTTCCACCCACCTATAAGTATGAAATCAACTCGGACAGATATGTCGGAGAGAACCCGAAAGAAGGAGAGAAGAAGAGGTCTCCGGCCTGGTAAGTACAACTTTCTTGGGATGAAAGGGAATGGAACACTGATACTTGAAATGGATTGTTTGGGAAGAAAGTTACCTTTCTGACTACTCTTTTGGAGCCAAAATTTGAATCAAATAGGATAGATATGGTTTGGTTATGTTGTGCTAAATGTCAAATTAAACAGATTTAGGATAAAATATAAAAATATAGAAAAAATCCAAAAATACAAGGATTTAACGTAGTTCGCACTTTTGGTTTAGTCTATGGGTAAAGACCACGAAGAAAATCCACTATAAACTAAGTGCTTAGTCCATGGGTAAAGACGACGAAGAAAATCCACTATAAACTAAAAGAAATTATAAAAGTTTGACAAATATCTCTTATTATTTAAATCTCAAAAACACAAATAATCTCTCAATTCAAGAGCAACAACACCAAATATTAAAGAGAAGAATTTTTTAATAAAATCTCACTCAAAAACAAAAGAGAGAATATGTATCGATGAGAGCGCTCATATACGGCTGCCCGCACTTCTATCTCACAATCTTATCAGCATATGTAAATATATGCTTTCCAAAAAATCTAAAAAATGTAACAGTAAGGGAAACAGGGCATTGGACTCAAGTGAAACTTATGGGCTTTAGGTTACTCTTTTTTTGGGGAAGAGGGATGTGAATTTACTTTTTTTTTTTTTTTTTTTCTCTCTATTAACTATTGGATACTTGGTATGCAAATATAGGTGTGACCGGATATTATGGCTTGGAAAAGGTATAAAACAACTTTCCTACAGACGGACGGAACTGAGGCTCTCGGATCACCGACCTGTCACTTCAGACTTCGTAGTTGACGTTGAAGTCTTAGATCACAGGAAGCTACAAAGGGCTCTCAATGTCAACACTGCAGCCGTACATCCCGAGATTTTCCTCGATGAAGACATGGACTTTGATTGTTAGTAGAGGCCAGGTAGCAATCCGCAATATTTCTCCTTGTTATATCTTTGTTACAATTAAAATCATATTGTAGAGATCATCGGTCTGATTCTGATTGTATGTCCACTGGGAAAAGATGGACATATTTTTTATATGGACACGGTTCTTGAGTTGTTTACAACGTGGGAGATTCGTCACACTATATCTTCAAAAAATACATGTTTTTACCACCAAGTGTTTGTAAATGTTATTGATTAGAAGGCAAAAATAGACTTAGAATAGGGAATCCTCTTTGTTATATAACTTCTTCTGAGCACAACGAAAAGTTTCACATTTTGATTGGACAAGTTTTGGATACAATAGCCTTGTGGGTGTCGAAAGTTATGCACGATCAACTGTAGTACTCATTCTTCTTTTTTTTTTTTTTTTTGCTTCTTTATTTTTTCCTCTGAATCCACGCCAATGGTTATGTTCAAGTAATCTTACGAGAACAATGATCTCACTGTTCGGGGTAAAATGACATTCAGTTTATGGTGGTTCTGTGTTTATGAATCGAATAACGGGGATTAGCCTTCTTGTAACTCGGATTTTGTTCTGAAGCAGGGCATTACATAACACACTAACAAAAGGTTGGAGAACTAAAGACCACCAAAACCAGCATGCGGACTGGAGCTAGGATAAGATGCAATTTCTGAACTTGACTTTCTCAGTTATACTATTACCATACAAGGATTTTGTTAATGAGAATTGTGTGTGAGTGTATATACTATATAGCAAGCCAAATAGGTCTGTTTCAATATGGAGAATTGAAAGTAGTTGTGTTCTTAACTGGGTTCCTCTGGTTTTGGATTTAGGTACATCCATTAAGGGTTCATATGTAATAACATGTATTTTCTTTTTTTGTTGCTGTTGCTGTTGTTGTTATTGTAGTTTTTTTGGTGGGGGGACTTGTTTGGCTTTGGAGATGTATCTTGTATTTTTTGAGACAGACAATAAACTGATGACATAACTCTTTTTGTGTGGAGGAATGAAAGTTCCAAATGCAACTTTGCTCCATCCCATCTAGTATCTATGATACCTCTGTTTCTCTTGGGATTTTTTTTTTATTTTTTATTTTTTGTTTTTGCTTTTTCTTTCCTTTATGGGTGTTGTTTCCACTTGGGATTTATTTTGTCTAACTGGACATAAAGGTAAATAAATTGTAATCAAGTATCTTGAGTCCTACGGCAAGTAAGGGAAAGATTCTTTATTAGAATTTTATGATAGAGTATAAAAAAATAAATAATAAGATACAATTCTAAACTACCAAATAATATCAAACTAAGGTCAGAATACAAGTATTAATAATCTATTAATAGATATTAAAACTATGAATGATATTTTTATGATACTATTCAACCACTCCTCTCAAGATGCTATGTAATGCTTTCAGCTCGTCACATGTTCTCTCTCTCTCTCTCTCATTACTTTGCTTGCCTCGCGCGTGCTCTTTAACTACTATTTTCTCCTTGCTACATTTAATGGAATCCTGAAACTTCATCTACTTTACCTTCTCCTTCTAAGATTATTGATACCGACCAGCCCATTGCCATTAGGAAAGGGGTAAGAAAGTGTACTGAAAGAGCTATGTACCCTATAGCTCACTACAAATCCTTCAAAAATTTTTCTCCTTCACACAGAGTCTTTCTTTCTATAATTAGTACCATTCAAATTTGTTAAACCCTTTGTGAGGCACTAGGAAATAAGAATTTGGAGGATGCTATGAGAGAAGAGATGAATGCTCTAGAAAGGAACAGGATGTGGGAGGTAGTGGAATTGCCTAAGGGAAAGAAAATGATAGGGTGTAAATGGGTGTTTGCACTAAAATATAAGGTAGATGGAAGGCGAAAGATATAAAGCTAGGCTAGTGGCAAAAGAATACACTCAAACCTATAGTGTGGATTATCAAGCTATATTTGTCCCAGTTGCTAAAATGAATACCGTTCGAATTTTGATTTCTTTGGCAGCTAACTTTGGATTGTCTACGCAGCAATATAATGTTAAGAATGCCTTTTTACATGGTGACTTAGAGGAGGAAGTATATATGGATCCTCCACCTGGATTCAATGGCTCACTTCCTAAGAATCAAGTATGCCAGTTGAGGAAGGCACTATACTACTTAAAACAAACCCTACGAGCATGGTTTGGCAGATTAACAAAAACTATGCAAGGAATGGGATAAAAACAAAGCCAAGGAGATCATACACTTTTCATAAAACACTCGGCTGCTGGGAAAGTTACAATGCTCATTGTTTATGTTGATGATATAATTGTGATAGGTAAAGATTGGAGACGAAATCCTTAGCAAAAAAATTGGCCTAAAATTGAGAATAAAGAGCTTGGTAATCTCAAATACTTTCTTAGAGCTCAGTTAGAGAAAAAAAATCTTCATTTCACAACAAAAATATGTCCTGGATCTATTAAAAGAGACCGACATGATAGACTACAAGTCGTGTGACACTCCAATTGAACCATGGCAGAAGCTTGACATCAGTGAAGAAGAAGAAGAAGAAGTAGACAAGGGCCAACATCAGAGATTGGTTGGCAAGCTCATCTATCTGTCACATACATAACCAAACATAGCATTAGTAGTAAGTGTGATAAGCCAGTGTATGCACCATCTGAAGAACTCTCACCTTCAATTAGCCTACAGAGTACTCAAGTACTTGAAAGGAATTCCAGGCAAGGGAATTCTCTATAGAAGAAATGAAACTTCAAGACTAGAAGGCTACACAAATGCAGACTGGGTAGGTACAATATTGTATAGAAGGTCTACTTCAAGGTAATATACTCTATAAGGAGGAAACTTGGTGACATGGAGAAGTAAAAATCAAAATGTAGTATCTAGATCAAGCGTAGAATCTGAATTTAGATCAATAGCATTGGGGATTTGCAAGTTATTGTGGTTGAGGATCATCCTTGAAAATCTAAAAGTGAAATGGGAAGGACCTATATGGTTATATTGTGACAATAAATCTACAATCAGTATTGCACATAATCCAATACAATATGATTAAACGAAACACGTTGAGGTGGATAGACATTTCATAAAGGAGAAACTCGATAATGGACTCATTTGTACTCCTTAGGTTCCAACCAGTGGCCAACTTGTTGACATCCTTACTAAGGGACTATCTAATCTTACATTCAAAAATATCTTAGACAAGTTGGGTATGATAGATCTTTACCAACCAAGTTGGGGGAGAGTATTAAAGAATCGGAATGATAGGATTAGATTTCATTGTATAACTGTATACAATTGATTATTTTGTTCTATTCTTAGAAATAGGATCTGAATTTATCATGTTTTATTCCAACAGTTAATTCGTTTGTTAATTGTAGGAATTAGTCAACTTTCCTACATTAGATTCATAAAGCTGTATATATTCTTTTGTACCGAATTATTCAAAGAATAAGAGAGTGAATTTCTCTAGACATTTTTTGTCTCTTTAATTGTCCCTCCCCTTTTTATATGACATGTCATTTTGAAATTTAACAATCGGATCAGATAAATGAAAATTAAATACTACAAATACTTAAACAATTTAACTAGATATTAAAATTTAACATGAAAATGAGACCACACATATCAACTTTGTTTTATATTCGAAGAGTTGGCCAATCACATTACTGGGTTGGTCTTCCAAGTAAGCATTTAAGCAGAGTGGAGTATTACATGTTTGTTCCTATGTTGGGGTTGAAGATACCCTGACCCCACCTGTTATGTAAGCCATTGGTCATAGTAGTTTTGGGGCATCCATGTGAGATCAGTATGATTAGTCATTTGTGGGACCCTATGTGTGTGCTAGATCTATCCATTTGATCTAACACAAGGGCACTATTGATCTATACTCTTGCAACATTGATTTTATGACTTGTGAGCAATGTTTCTAAGGTCATTTATTTTATTTTATTTTTCTTTTCAAAGTGATTATATTATGCAATCCATGCTCTTCGGTTAAGAATTATATGCTCTAATTCTTTATCATTGAGAGTAACAAAATAAAATAGTAAAAAACAAAATAATTGTTGTGGTTCCTTGATGCATATGTATAGCATGAAAATATAAGCAATAAAACAATTAGGTGTAGTGGGTTGCACCAACTTTGATGTGTAAGAACACTAGAAAGAAATTTGTGTGAGAGAGAGAGAGAGAAAGGGAGATTATTTTACCTTAAAAAGATTATTTTGTTAAAGGAAAAAGGACTTGTCTAAAATAGATTCATGATTGATTTAGTAAGCTAGAACTCTATTTCTATTTCAGTGGGTGTATATTGATATTTATTTTTAAAGGGGCTATGTAAGACTTTTTAATTTTAATGGGTTAATATAATCATTTATAATTTTAATGAGGCAAATAAAAAAAATGACAAATTTTTTTATAAAATTAATTTTAATAATGGTTATATGAGAATTTTTTATTTTTAGTAGGAGTAAAATATGAACTATTTGAGAATTTTTTATTTTTAGTAGGAGTAAAATATGAACTATTTGAGAATTTTTTATTTTTAATGAAAGCAAAATATAAAAGTTATAAAATTTATAAGGTAAAAACAAAAAAACAAAAAATTTCAATGTGACGGCAGCCGCACTCGCCCCGCCGAACTCCACCATTGTTTAGGAACATTAAAACGACAACTAAATAAAAAAACGACAACATAAAATAGTGTTGATTTAAAAATGAAAAATAACTTGAAAAAAGAAAAAATAAAAAAAAAACTTATAACAACCAGCGTACAACAATTATTAGAAAATGGCAGAAAATTTTTAAAACGTCAACTAAATGATAATTAGCTGATAAAACAGAAACACGGCACAAAGCAGTAAAAAAGAAAAAGAAAAATAAAAAAAAACGACGAAAATCATAGAAACGACAAGTACTTGGAATAGGAGGACAACCTAAAAAAGACAACAAACTAACGAAACAACTTCTCTACACTCTTAGACAACCCCTTGAATGGGGATAACAACCATTAAACAACTTTTACATAAAAGGACGTGACTACTTTTATTACATTTCTAATATTTATCTTCTTAACTTTAGTGTTGGGAAATTATCAAGTTCACGGACTAGTTGGCTAAATAAAAAAAGTTCAAAGAATCGAACTTTTATTTGTTGAAAAGGTCAGTAGCCGTAGGGTCCACCCACCCAAAGAAAAGCAAAATCTTTCAAAAACGACAAGTGAGAAACAAAATTAACTAAAAACGACACAATTAGGGAAAAAATAATAATAAGGCAAAATCTTGCAAAAAGGACAGGTAGGTGAGAAACAAGAAGAAAGAAAGAAAAAAAAAAAAAAACCGTCAACTTTCCAAACAAGAAGATACGAGAGAATAGATTAGAAAGGAGACTAAAAAAAAAAGAAAGCCATCGACTTGGGCCGTTTAAAAAACCGCAATAACTTGGACAGTTACAGCAATAACCTAAAAACAACAATGATTTTAGACAGCTACCTGAACATAACCTGATAAACGACAACACAATAATAAATCCATCTATACATACATATATATATATATATAATCGTTAACAAACTATCAAATGACAACTACTTGAAAATGATAGAAATTAAAACGACAAATACATGGGAAACGACATAAAAAAAATAATTGTTTAAAAATGTGCCAACTGTATAACGACAAGAGAATAGAAGCGGTATGGAGGACGCAACGGCAAAAAGGGGAAAAACAATAGGTAGCGACAAAATGTTTAAAAGCGACTAGATTAATAAAAAACCACAGAACTCGGAAAAACGACGCAACCAATAAAGCTTCAACAAAACGGACCTCTCATTTGTCATATGGTGACTGCTATGCATGCGGCCTTTTTTTTTTATTTTTTTATTTTTTTGAATTTAGAGACGGGGGATTGAACTCTCCAAGTTATAATAAAGTTAAGTGTGAATTATTACTAAATTATAACTGTAATTATTATATAGTTTGTGTTTAATATCTTAATAAATTTATATGTCATTCAATATTTTTATTTAATTCACTCAAAAATTTAAGAAATTAGTATAACCTAATAGTAATTTTATTTCTGTCTCGTTAAGAATTTGAATCTCTCCTTTTTAAGTAAAAAAAATCCAAATCAGGCCAAAGTAATAGGCCTGATGTCCAAATCAGAACGGAATGTATTGTTCACCAAGCCAATAAAAAACTAAACGGAAACACATGAGCAATTAGGTATTTTTGGTTGCACCAAGCCACACCAACTTTGGAATATAAAAAACACACTCAAATGGAATTTCTTTACGGATGAGTTGGTTTGGAATTGGAAACGGAGAAAGAAACATAAAGGGTGAAAGAAAGGAAAATGGCAATATTTGTTTTGACTAGCAGGCTATAAAGCAAAGAAGGGACTGTGATTGAAACATTATTCTGTTGAGACGAATTCTATACTTGATTTTACTATTTTCCTATTAATGGGGTACTTAAATTTCAATGGGAAATTCTTGACCATTGCAATTCTAGCCTTGATTTTGCTTGGCTCTGAAACTTTGAGTGAGGAGGATGTGCGTCTTGTGTATGACTACTACAAAGAGACATGTCCCATGGCTGAAGATATTGTGAGGCGTCATGTCGAGATTGCGTTGGTCAGAGACCCTAGAATGGCTGCCTCTCTCCTCCGCTTGCATTTTCATGATTGCTTCGTCATGGTTCTCTCTCTCTCTCCATCTCTCTCTAAGTTATAATATCATAAATGATACCTATATAAAAATGTCATAATTGAAATTTAAAACTTTATTATATGTACTTAATATTTCTACAAGTAACATAAATAATTATTTAAAATCACATTGAGATAAAACGAGTATGGATATGACGGTTCAAAAATATATCTTTATGTCGCACTATTATTTATTATTTTTATTTTTATTTTCTGGAGATAGGGATGTGATGCGTCAATTCTTCTAGATGGCTATAATGGCATGGTGAGTGAAAAAGCGGCTGTTCCTAACTTGAATTCAGTGAGGGGATTTAAGGTCATAGACGAGATCAAGTACTACTTGGAAGAGTCATGTCCTTACAAAGTTTCATGTGCTGATATTCTAGCCATTGCTGCCCGGGATGCTGTTGAGCTGGTACACATTGCCCCTTCTTCTTCTTCTTCTTTAGAGTGTGCCCATTATTAAGAAGTTAATGAATTGGGGAGATTTTTTTTTTCTTTGTACCATAAAATATATAAGTTCAATACTGAAAAAAATCAGATGAACAATTTCTTGGAGAGGGACGAAAACTTTTCAAACAAGTGGAAAATGTTTGTAACTTTGTCTCCATGAAAAACCATCATGAACATCATCTTAAGAGTTAAAATGGCCCGTAAACATCATCAATCCTTTGGTGGGTTGGTAAGACTGCCAGTTATCCTTGACAAAAATTTGAGTTCGAATTAGTCTCGTCACAATAAACTAGATACATGTATCTACTTTGTGAGAGATCCAGATACCTAGTGGGGATACATCGCCTTTTTGGCTTATCTGGGTAAGAGAAACAAGGTTTGGACACAATTGCATAATTTTCAACACAATTGGATTGGTTAGGTGTATAGAGACTTTTGTTTCACTAAATGCGTTGAATAATTGCTAACTTTATAGAGCGTTCTTTAACAAAATTTCTTTATTTTAATTAATTTTTGCATTTACAGAGAGGTGGGCCTAGATGGGAAGTTTTGTTAGGCAGGAGAGACTCACTGGAAGCAAGCTTCAGTGGAGCCAATCAGTTTATTCCTGCACCAAATTCCTCTCTTGAGACTCTCATTGCCAACTTTGAACAACAAGGACTTGATGTTGGAGATTTGGTTGCTTTATCAGGTAAAACTGATCTGGAAGATGAAAATTCATTGCAGTCATAGAGAACAACAATCCTGCAGTTTATATGCATCACCTGTGCACATATATGGGTACTTATGTGAAAATACTTATATGAACTACTTTACTTTTCATTTTTCTCCTCTCATGATGCATTCAAGATTCGATACTCTACAGCTCCACTTTAGGACACCTACCCTACTAGTATGTTGTGTGGCATTGGATATATGACATGAGTGAAATCTAGACTCATCTTTTAAGTAGAATTGAGTTAGGTCCTTTCTATTCTATTTATATGTCCTAAAACTTCTAAAATGACGAAGGAAGTGAGCAGCAGGATTATCACTGTCGCTTTTTTAAAAATAAGCTACTTCGTTTTTGCAGCCTCATGGAATGAAAATTGATAGACAAAAGGGGAATGGTGGAGTATGTTTCTTCATAATATCTCTTCCTTCATATGCTAAAGTATATGAACATGACAGGCCTTCTTTCATACAAAAACTATAATTACTTTAACTATAGAAGTAACTATAGAATTGGTAACGAAAAATTTTACTGCGGGTCATTTAGTGGGTGCAGTTTATTGTTTTGCTCTTGCTTTGAAATCCATATGCTGTGCAGGGATTCATAGCATATCGAATTGTACGCATATGTCACCCTTTATTCCTATGGCGCTTTTTCTTCAAAAAAAAAAAAAAAAAGAAATTACTTTCTCCAAAACAACTTCAATAGAGTTAAGCTTGAGATTTGCTGCTCCTTGGAACCAAACAATAACAATCGCTAAATTTTCTTTTTGATCTATCTTTGTTTCTTTATTTGATGATAAGCCATTGGAAAAAGAGTTTAAATATTGTCATGAGCAGGAAGCCACACAATGGGGAAAGCAAGATGTTTAAGTTTCAGGCAGAGGATATATGATGATGTGAGTTACTCCAGAGAACATCGTGACAAGTACAAGAGATACACCACCTTCCGAAGAATCCTCCGGTCCATATGCCCGGAATCCGGAAAAGATCACAAATTGGCCCCTCTTGATCACGTGACACCCGCCAAATTCGATAACAATTACTTCCTTAACATTCTCGAAGGCAAAGGCTTGCTAGGATCCGATACTGTTCTGGTCACCCAAGATCATGAAGGGGAGATCCTAAAGAAGGTTTGGGCTTATGCCTCTGATGAGGAACTTTTCTTTGCTTCATTTGCAAAGTCAATGATCAAGATGGGGAACATCAATGTCCTCACAGGCGACCAAGGAGAAATCAGAAAGAATTGTAGGTTTGTAAACACCTAAGCGGTGGAACTAAGGGTGAGTTTGGTTGGAAGGAATGGAATGGAATGGAATCGAAATTCTGATTTTTGGTTGACTGGAATACAAGGAATGACCATTCCTTTGGAATGACTTTTCCACCAATTTGGTGGAATCGTCGTTCCATCCATAGATGGGAGGAATGACCATTCCAACCCATATTATTTTGTCTAATTAAAAGTTAATATAATATATTCCATTATATTTATAAAATCAAAACCAAACAATTGAATCGTCTTTCCCTTCCATTCCCATTCTCATTTCCATTCCATGTCATTACCTTTAACCAAACTCACCCTAAGAGTTTCTTTTGAGTGTTAGATTTTAACACTATAGTCTATACCATAGTACTTGGCAAAATTTTGTACTCTTCTATATAATTACTAATAAACTTTAGGGGTTTATAGGAAAATGGGTCCCAAGTTTTCTTATTTAAGAAAATGATAGTTTTTATTTCAAAGAATATGTCAGTGATGGACTGTTTGATATATTATTGATATATAATATGATCACTTTGTAATTAACTAACTTTATAAATAAATAATTTACTGATCAATCGGTAATATAACATTTCCCTATCATTGATACGCCCTCAGAAAAGCCAAGACCATTAACCTAAAAAAATGAAGTTCGACCATTTATTTACCTAATATTATTGTTCATACGCGCAATTTCTTATATTAGTATGTAATCTAACCGACGGGCTTGCAATAATAATAATAATAATAATAATAATAATAAGAGTATTGATTACTAAAAGCATCCACATGCTAATCTGAAAAGGTAGATCACAGGATCATACTAGTACGATCTAACCCAAAATAAAAAAATCATAGCAAGAATTATTTTTATTTATATATTCAAAAGTTGATGGAAAAGGATCCACAAACTTTCAGTATGTAACACTTTTTTAGGCGCAATTGCTTGTGGTTTTATCCTGATATGGAAGTGGGGCAAAGTGATATCTTGAAGCTTTCTTTCTTCTATCTGCAAAGCTAAGTAGGATCTGGACAGCTAGACAGTTATGTTTTTTATTCTTTCTTTCTTTCTTGTTTCCCGTTCTTTCTCAAATATAGCAACCCAATAATACTTTAATCTCCACAAGAGCGCCACAGTTAGAAATAGTATGGTTGTACATTGTCTTTTTTCATGGAGGAGTTATCAAAAGATAATGACAATAATACAAGGAGAGTTCTGTGATAAGGAGCATCCAATTGATAGGGCGAGCTGTCAAATATCTATTATGTTTGATTAAAATATCATATTTTATTAGTTTATAAAAATATGATAGGAAAATATAGTTGGGTGGTTTATTTTAGTCACTTAATCTAATAGATAGCCAAACTTTTTATTATTTAACAAAATAGTTGTTTGTCGTTTTTTTTAGGTTTAGTTAATCAGTGATTAACTAAGAAAATTAATAACTTATATTATCGTCAATTAATGATTGATTATTTAAGAAAAATTAATTTATCATTTGAAGAAAAATAATCTTTTAATTAATTTTTAAAAACTTAAGTTATTTGTTAAAAAACTTGTTAAAGAAAGGCTATTTAGTTATCAATACCAGTAAAATATGACGTAATGGTGATGATTATGAACATATTATACTGATAAGGCTTTTTTTTTTTTTTTTTCTCAAAACCCTAGCATAGAATTCTCCTAATGATAATATCAAAAAGCTTGATAAAAAAAAGGCTCCCAAAAGCTTATGATATCATGGCTTGCATCAACATTATTACATACCGGTCTATTTGCCATATTTGGTATTGCAGCATCTGAAGAAAGATTGTAACAAAAAAGATGTTTGGCTCATCTGTAACACAAAATGAGACTGAGATGCTTGGGAGAGTTGACATTGGTAGTTCTCTTCAAGTTGAGCATGTCCAAACTCTTGCTTCACAGTGCTCGAAGGAATTCCCGCCTTGCTATCTTCAGCCTGAAGCAGATGAAGTTTCTGTTTATGATACACTGCTGATTCCAATTATTGATATGAGCAAACTACTTGAACAACAACAATATCCATTTAGTCATCGTGATGAACTGGCAAGACTTCGTTCGGCTTGTAAAGACTGGGCCTTCTTTCAGGTATCATAGAAAATGCGTTTATTTATTTACTTTTTTCAATTAGTCCCTCTTGTGATGACTTTAAAATCATATATTCTGTCCAATTTCTTGTTTGCTAAGAAATCTAAGTAGACGAGTCTTTCTAGAATTTACCATGAACTTGTTTCAACGGAAACTCGGTTTAATTTCAAGTGTTTGTGGTGGTGAGGCAGTTAATCAATCATGGTATAGCAGAGGAAGTGATTGAGAAAATGAAGATTGACATGGAAGAATTCTTCACGCTGCCGATAGGGAAGAAGCAAGCTTATGCTTAGCTGCCAAACAACTTCGAAGTCTATTGGCTAGCTTATGTGCCTGAAAAGCAAAAGCTCGACTTGGTTGACAGGCTCTTCCTTGTTCCTCGTCCTGTCTCCCAAAGAAATATGAGATTCTGGCCAACGCATCCCGCTTCTTTCAGGTAATAAAATATAAATCTCCGACTCTCATGTATCAACTTGTGTGGGGCCTAATCCGTCCTGTTGGATCTTCCGTTATATGAGAGTGAATAGTACTTCCTATTTCTTCTTTAATCATACTAAAACTCCATAGCGAAAAATGGACATAGCTCTTCTGTTGAGAATGAACCACTGTAAATCTTATGTGTATGTTTTGTGTATACTTTTTTCGTCTTCTAGCCACATAATTGCTCTCGAAGAGTAGTAGCTGCTAATTAGATCTCTTAATTCATAACAAAGTGGGCTTTAAACTTCTTTAGTGGACAGAAGCAAATTATGTGTTGATTGGTGTTTTCACTCTCTATATCTTCAGAGAAAGCATTGACAAGTACTCATGGGAAACGCAAAAAGTTACAATCTGCCAATTGAAGTTCATGTCTACGAATTTGGGGGTCAATTCCGAGGCGCTCACTAGTGCGTTTGAGGATGGAAGGCAATCATTGAGACTGAACTTCTATCCACCTTGTGTGGGTGCTGACAAAGTAAAGGGGTTCCCTTATTCGGATGCCAGCGGATTGTCACTGCTACTCCAAGTGAATGATGTCCAAGGTCTGCAGATCAAAAAAAACGGAGACGGGGTGCCCGTGAAACCCATCCCCGGTGCATTTATCATCAACATAGGCGACATGATTGAGGTAAAATAACTGGAAAATGTTCTGTAAGTTGAGAGTCTAGTCCTTTAACTCGTTAACATATCTGTAGTTTTCATTAATATAGCTGTAGACTACTAGCAGGCTAGCCCATGATTTGGATCATATAAGTTTAAACAGAAAATTCAAATTCAAATTTTTGTGATGGAAAACACCATTAAAAAAAAGTATGAATTATGGGTTCAAGCTCATATAGATCCCAACTGGGGTTACTACACATTAGTGGCAACTTCATGCGAGGTGATGTTGACTAGCATGAGCACTGTGCATTAAACAATGAATGAAAATGATTAATGATTATATTAGCATGAACACACTTTACATAATGCAAATACAACTCAACTTGTGCTAAAAAAAAAAAAAAAAAACAGTAGTAGTAGTTTGTTGCTTGTAAATGCAGATAATGAGCAACGGGGGATACAAGAGCATAGAGCACCGAGTTGTTGTGAACTCAGAAAAGCCACGCCTTTCCATTGCTGCTTTTCAGTGTCCAAACATGAAAGCCATGGTTAGTCCTTTACCGGATCTTGTGAAAGAGAATGGGGCCAAGTACAAGAATATAAGATACGAGGATTACTTGAGACGAGTTCACCAGGCCTGCAAGCTTGATGGTAAAAGCCTGATAGACAACATGAAATTGGCGGGTAATGAATCGAAACAACGATACTAACACCCGTTTTGAGGCTATATCTTCCAACAGGGAGATCACATTCCTCTCCTTTGTGGTATGGTTGGTACATTATATTGCATGACATTTGTGAGGCTGCTATTCTGCTTGGTGACTTATGAGTTTGTGTTACGTTTACTTTTCTATGTTACCAACAGAGGTGGAGGGAGGTGAGGCCAGGATATGCCCCTCCTGGATTTATGCCCCTGGATTTTTGAAAATTTTACTTTTGTCTCTTTTAAATTTTGAAATTTTCATTGGCCTCCTCATGGTTTTCCCCCTCTTGCAACATGTTTCTACAATTTCATCCTTTATTTGCAACTGGCTCCGCCCCTAAAATTTTTTTTAATTACATATTTATATATAAATTTAAATATAAAAAATAAAAAAATTTTCCTTTTTACCATAGTTTTGATTCTCAAGAACTTTATATTTGAAATTTTTTATCTCAACTAAATCAGGAATTAACCATACTACTACATGAAATCACAATTTTCTATACTCTGATTATTAAAATTAAATTAAATTAAATTCTATTGCAAGCTTAGAAATTTTGGAAAAAAAAAAAGGGTCAAAGATACAAGAAAATAAATGATAGTAAAATATTTTAGTATTTTAATATTTCAAGTCTCCAAAAAATAATTTCTGACTCCACCACTATTAACGACGTGGTAAATGATGTTAATAGAGTGTCAAGTGCAGGCTTTTATCGGTTTGTTTTTTTATGAATATGTTGAGTCGTTTAAGAAGTTCTCAAGGGTATTACGAATTTTGCAGCTCAACTTCGAGGCTCCAGGCAGGAGATCAGTACATATTTTGACCATAAATTATGATATAGTAACCAATTTAATGGATCAACTAGACTTAATTCTCGAGTTCGTATGAAACAGAACATGTGTACCAAAATAAAACAATATGTCTAAGTTTTGTTGTCTTGCTGAATTTTGCATTTCTTTAAGGATTAGGAAGCCAACCGATCATCTACAGCAGTTTTCTCGAGATTCACTTTTCATATAAAACCGTTTAATTGGCACAGCCTTATAATTTACTCCAGTGTTTATGTCATTTCAAATGAATGTAGTGGTCCTCCAAACGTAAAGAAAAATAATAGTTTGGTAATACTATAAATATGGCACCACCAAAATAGAATCACTATATCTAAGCATTTGTTTGATCATAAATTGTATTAAAATGTTCGATTAATTTAAATGTTTGCAATCATATGTAGTATTGAAATAGTATAAAAAGAATAAAATGAGTGCGGTACGAATTTTGAAAAAATTTAAATTTGGAATTAGTTTTTGAGTTGAATAGTTGTAAAATGGTAAAATATTCAAATATTCACTCTATTAGTTATATAACCCAATACATATTAGAATATGAATATTGAGATGATTCAGAGAAGATTAACATGACCCTTACAAAAGGATAACACGCACAAATCAAGAAAGGTATGGTGCATGTGAAAGCCAAAGCTTAGCATTAGTTCGTGCTATGTCCATTTACGATACAGGCTAACACCTCTTTATGGGCAAATAATTTGAAGTTTCTATTAGAAAATAAACATTTTTTTTGCCTTAACAACTTAAGAAATGTCTAGTTTCCTAGGAAGATATAGACCCTTCACTACTTAAAAAAGAAATATCGCCCATGATGTGGGAAATTTGAGTATATGACACGTAATGCTTGGCAAATTTTTAATTTCTTCAGCAGGATGTGCAAGTTAAATTATAACGACTTTTGAGAAGATTTAAAGCATCATTAACAGAAACTCGTGTTACAAATTTCTAAAGTCGTTGTTATATAATATAAATATCATTTTACAATTTGCAATTTGTAATAAATTCAAGGGACAAGGGTGCAGAAAAGCCCATTCAGTGTTGCAGAAAAAAGAGAGGAGATCAACCATAGTCACGGTGCTGAGATAACAAGATTAAAGAATACTGATAGCCATTTGGTGGTTGTGACAAGGGTAGAAAAGGATATCAGGGGGTTGTGACACATTATAGATAAGAAATTCTCTTTTTAGCGAAAACTTATAAATACAAATGACTTAGATAAAACATAATTAGGAACTAGCTTAACGAGTGAGAATTAAGAGATTTGGATAGGAGTTTAAAGAGGTTCGAAATTTGAGAGCATCATCATTTATTTATATAATTAATCATCATTTATTTATATAATTAATTTAGTGGGACTCATAAGCTCTGAAAAAAACTAAAATACTAATAATAATAGTAACTAAAAATGAAAGGTTATACATGCAGAAAATAAGCAATGGAGAGTAGAAGAGAGTAGAACACAGGGCTGTAGTGAACCTAAAAAAGTAACGCCTTAAAATTGCTGCATTAATTTCACATAGTTCAAATTTCAGAAATATGATTGGTCCTCTACCAAATCTTTTAAAAAAGAAAAATATTAAGGCTAAGTATTGGATCTCATGCAGCTCCCATGTGCCAAAATAATTAATTTCAAACCTTGTTATTGCCAATAAATTAAAATCGTGTTAATTTAACACTATTATATGTTTGCTTAATTACCAGTCACGTGGTGGTGAATGGGTGCAAGTGATGATGAGTGGGACCACTTATCCCATTCGAATCTTAGGATATTCATTTTTACCTCTAGATCTTGTGTCCTATTAAATCTTATAACAGTGTTTGGGTTGGATTTAATAAATAAAATATTTATTTATTAAATAGATATTTTTATTTCAGATTTATGTACCCTAGATTATGACATATAGATTTTTGGTTAGATTTCTTACTACACATGTATGATTAGTAAATTTTCATTACCATGATTCAGGACGTAAAAACATCACTAATTTCTTTTTTTATTTCATAAAAAAAATTGGGGATTATTATGGACCAAATTTAAATTATCATCATTATATGTCTTAAAAGATTTTTTTTTCTAGTATTTTACCAATATTAAAAACAGGAGCTAAGGGATCTTCTTTCCTATGTTTTTTTTTTTCTTTTCTTTTCTTTACTTTTGGAAACACAGGCAGAGAGCTTCTCCAACAGTCATGAAATCTCTATATGTGAAAACACAAAAATTCAGTTGATATTTTTTTTAGGAGAATCTTATGATATGGTATGAAAAAGAAATATCTTACTAATAAAATTATGATTTTAACGATTTATATTGCGTCTTATTAGTTTTATGTATGTTTTCATTTTCAGGTGATTATATTCAGAGTTATTATTCAAAAACATAATCAGATCCTCTCTTTCTCTCTCTCCCTTTCTTTTTTTTTTCTTTTTTTTTTTTGTGGCGGAGGAAAAAATTAAACCAAATGATTCTCTACCTATTCCAACTCTTTTGTATCCTCCCGATTGTTCCATCAAGCTCTTTCTGGTTTCTCCCTACAAAAGAAATTATTAGTTGGCCAAGTTATTGAATCAATCAAACTAATGGCATGTTTGGAAAATATTTTTTAGTCCTATGAAAACTAATTTTACATCAAATGTAAAATTTTACATTCAAATATAATTTTGTCAACAGTACTACGAAAATAATTACTATTCAAAAATTTTTTAACTCTAACTTTTTATTTTTATTTTTATCAATTATATTAATTTTTTAACTTTAAAATAGTTTTCATCTAAATATACATTTCATTTAAATATAAAATAAATATATTTTAATCAAATACAATACTTATAAAATAAATTATATTTAAATATAATTAAAATATAATATATTTGTGTCACGTGCACCAATACGAAACAGCTCACCAAATACAATATTTATAAAATAAATTATATTTAAACATAACTAAAATATAATGTATTTGTGTCACGAGCACCAATATAAAACAGCGCACGCGTACCAAAATAAAACAATTTGTGTCATCTTTGTCTGCCTTGTTACATTTTGCATTTTTTTAAAAGAGTTAGCGGTCGGTCAAGTCAACCAATATACAGTAATTTTCCCAAGATTCCACTTTTTTTTGTAAAAAACTATTTAACTCCAGTGGTGTATGCAACTGAATGTGGAGGTCCCCTAAAAGAGAAGGAAAATAATTTTTCTGGTGCAAATACTTCATAATAATGGAATAGAGCCAACCCATTTTTTATAGCTATAAAATTGGGTTTTTAGAGTTGAAGCTTGATCAGAATATATTTGACAAAGAAATTGGCCATTGAGTGCATCTGTAGAAAGAGATGGAGGGTCATGGGGAGCTAGCTTAGTAAAGAAGTCGGCCATGGAGGTTCCGTTGTCGTCCCGAAAGTACTTGAGAATGTTCAAGTTCTTTCTTCAAAGAACTTGAAGGAAATCCGCATTACTATCTCCAGCATGGAGCTGAAACTGATCCAGTAGAAGTTGAAGACTCGTTCCTTTTACCAGTGATTGACATGAGCAAACTAATTGGCCAAAACCCATCCATCTACAATCATGAGTTGGCGAGACTTCATTCGGTTTGTAAAGATTGGGGCTTCTTTCAGGCAAATCCACAGTGTTAACCACATCAAACAAATCATATTCCGCTTCTGTGTACCTTTGTTTGTGTAACGATCAAAAAAAAAATTTAAGACTTAATCTTTGCATATTAAAGAGGCTTTAAAATTAGAATATATTATGGTGTATTTTGATATGAAATAATACTGAAAAAAAATTTGTATATATATTTATATATATATATCGAATTTCACAATATTAATTTAGAAATTAAAATTAGCCTCAAAACAATTAGTTGATGAAATTTCAAACTTAATTCGTAAATTTCGATTATATTAGAACTTAGCTACAAAGTTTAGAGTGAGACTTTCATAATTACAGTGAATTTCATGATCAAAACCTACTAATTATTAGCGATAAAAATACTATATCAATAATAGTCTATATATATGAATATATATTATTATTAAAAAAATGAAAAAAAAATATAGAAGAATGAAAATGTTTATATATATAATAGTTTATATATATATACCTATACATATTATATAAATATATATGCTATTATTGAAACAAAAAAAAACGACAACAAGTTTTTTTTTTTTTTTTTAAGCCAACAGCAAACAATAACAAGAATTTCAACTACAATATATATTGTTGACATCAAAACGACAAAGATGTCTAACAACCAACAGCAATAACAACACGACTACAAGAAAAGAAAAAAGAGAAGCAGCAAATAAACAAGCAAGTAAACAACAAAGAAACGACAACATTTGCAAGGATAATATCAACAACAAAAACAACAACACTAACAAGGTTAACACAACAACACAAACGACAACAACAATGAGAATGGTTCCTATTAATTTATGAATGCCTCCCTGTGAAACAGAGTGGTCGTCCCCTCTTTCTCTAGTGTGTGGGTGTGTGCATGTGTGTTTGGTGAGGAAATCTCACCAAACGCTTCTGAAATGAGAAAAAAAAATTCATATCTCAAGTACACGTCCAGTCCAGTAATTGAAATTTTTTTCAAAGAAGTATAGGGGGGTATGGTGTTCAGTAAGGCAAGGGAGGAAATGGCAAACTAAACCTCACCTTCTCTGTGAAGTTGCACGTTGCATTCAATGGAGCTAAGAAGAAATCAAGTATGAATACCCTTGGTAAGTCCTTCAGTCTCCCTTTCATTCTCTTTCTCGTTCCTTTTCTCTTAGCAGCTAGCCCACGAAAATCACAAATCTTACTGTCCATTTTGTTCTCTTCCCTCCACTCAAAACATATTCAAACTTAATGAAATACTCAACTGAAAAACCATCTCTTCCTCTCTTGAATCTCACGTTGAAATAAGGAGAGAATCAACTTTTGTTTAAGTTGCTTTTGAGTTTTAATTAGTTAATTGAATTAGTTTGTTAAGTTTGAGTTTTGGTTAGTTGTTAGTTGTTCGGAGGATTGAATGATTAATCTCAAATCTTTATTAGTTTGAGAGTAATTTTATATGGTTTTAGATAAGGTTTGAGATTGTAAGTTTAAAAAGTTTTGGTGTTTAGTGTTTTTCTTGCATACCAAGTGTTTAGTAAAACAACAAAAAGAAGTCTACAATTTCACATTTTGTAGTTTGAGATTCTAAGATATTATATATGTATGTATTAGTGAGATTTAGAGTAAGACACTAGAGCAATTCTCATCAAGTTTCAAGCTATATTTTATATTTAGAACCTTGTAAAGGAATTTGATATTTTTCTTTTTTTTTTTTTTTGGATTGTATAACACTATATGATTTTGTTTAATAGATTTAGATACAAGGGATAATTATATTTCTAATAATTTTTGGTTATATTCATGCATAAAAATCACATTTGAGTTATTTATGTTTGAGTGACAACCTATTTCAAAATTTGTCCAAAATTTTTTTAGTAATGATTAAGCTCAAATGACCATATAAATGACTTTTTTAGGTCTTATCATCAACTAAAAAGTTTTAGATTTAGATGTTAGGAACAGTTTTACTCAAATAGCAATTCTCAAATTCAAAATTTAAGACCTAGTTTTAAGTTATTTTTCAAAACTGAACAGGATTTAGAATAAACCTGCCAGTCACAGATTTTAGTCCAAACTAGAGTTTTAGAGATTGATTGAACTTCTAGTCAAAACACAAAAGTTTTAGATATTTTAAAAATCTAAAAATTTTGTTAAGGTTATTTTATCTAAAAATATCCTTAAAGTAGACTTCTAGACGAAATAATTTATGTATTATGCAAGTATATGACCCTTTTTTAAAGTAAGTTGTGGTTATTCTATATTTTAGAGAGAAAAAAAGGGTTTGGTCATTGAAATTCAAGTTAGAAATAAGGTTTAGTATTACAATATTATAAGACACAAGCTTCCAAAAAAAAAAAAGTCTTTTTCATGTATATTAAGCTTGAAAATTTGAAATTTTAACTAAATAAGTTTCAAAACAAGTATAAGAGTTCTTTTATGCATATTATGTTGAGATATGAAATGTTGAAATGAAATGGTTATGTGAGTTGCTATTTTATGTTTTGGAAATTGAAAATTTCTTTATAGGTACTTTTTGAGCAGTTTTGGACTGCAAGAAAGTGTGAAAAATAAGAGAAACTCTATCCGTTTTTCGACAGCTCAAAACAAGAATTTTAAGTAGTTTTTGACTACAGAAATCAGATTAAAAAAAAAAAGAGATTCTATTCAATTTTCTGTAAGAAATTCTAGATAATGGTTAAGTAACAAGGAAATAGTTTAGAATTAGTTTTATATTATGAAGCTAATATATTAGCATAAACAGGAAGTAAGGAACGAGAATAGTAAAGTAGAATCCATATGACCCAAAGACGTGTAGTTCATTTCGTCTATTTTGTTAAGCTAACAGATAAGTACAACCCCACCTACAGCTTGAATAAAACTGTTTTCATATGAATTTTTTTATGAGCATGATGGTATGGATATTATATACTTAAACAAATAAATTACGTTTCAATACCATGTTATGATAAAACTTCCATAACATCAGAAACGATTAAGTTAAGTTAAGAATATTACACTACCCCTCAGCCCAGAGAAAGGTTTATGTTAAGAATGTCGTACTACCCTTCCGTCTAAAGGGAGGTTCATGTTAAGTAAGTTTTAACCACGATATAGTTGAGACCTCGCAGCTCCTAACTTTCCGCTTGGTCGCGCGCACTCAGTACTGACACATTAAGTAGGGCCTTTATACATGTAATACAAGACAAGTTACGATTACACCAGATAATGAAATTCATAATTGAGCATAATCAACATATTCATAAATTATGATTTTGTTTGATATGTTTTGCCGAATAATGTGGTACTTACTGAGCGTAAAGCTTATAATGTGTATTCATGTTGTAGGTAAGAAGCATATTGATTGAATTTTAGCTGGACAAAGCGAATGGCGATGCAGATGTGAATTTAAGAGTCCATAGGTGTCGTTACAAGTAAAAGCTTCTGTAATATTTTGTATGAATATTTTAAGTAAGAATTTCTATAATATTATATCATAGAATTTTAAAGACAAGATTTTAGTATATTTTTGAAAAAAAAAAAGAATATATATCTATATGTATTTTGAATAAGATGACTAAGTTATTGATAGCTATATGTAAGAGTTGAAAACCCTATTATGTTTTTATATCAACAAGAACATGTTATGTTTTAAAAATAAATTCTTCAAATTTCACGGTGACAAAAAGATTAAGAACAAGTTAAGTATGTATAAACGACGATCCCATTAAACAAGTCATCACAGTTTGTATCCCATTTTTGTATCTTTTGATAATATCATATTACAGTTAAAATGTCATATTAAATAAAATTTCATGTCATGTTAAGAAAAAGGTTTATATGATATTATTATAAAACGTGAAAGAGATGAAAATTGGGGGATATATAAGCCCAATCAATCAAAATCATACATCTTGAGATTAAACTTAGTAAATATTTTTTTCAGAAAAAAAAAAATTAGTGTAATGCACTATTATGTATAGCTTACTCAAATGGAACTCAGTTTGATGTTGGTGATTGTGATGGCAGGGCAGTTAACAAATCATGGGGTTCCAGAGGAAGTGATAGAGAAGATGAAGATTGACACACAAGAATTCTTTCAACTTCCACTCGAGGGAAAGAAAGTTTATGCTTAGCTTCCAAATGACTTTGAAGGCTATGGGCAAGCCTTTCTTTTCCCCGAAGAGCAAAAGCTCGACTGGGGAGACTGGTTCTTCCTCGTTGTTCGACCCGTCTCCCAAAGAAATTTGTGATTTTGGCCTACTCAGCCCACTTCTTTCAGGTAAAATCTTGATGTCAATCTGAGTAAGTTTCATGAAAGTAGCACTATTGGTCAATTACTTGTGCCCACCACTAGTAGTTTAAAACTATTCGTCATTCCTTTTTTTTTTTTTCCCCTCTTTCGAGAAATGAGCATAACACATCTCTATTAATAGTCCATACATGTTTTTAAAAATCAGTGCAAAAGTAAGGAACTGTGACAAGGATCTGATTGTTCAACATCTATAACAGGCACTAAGTTCCTCCCTGGATGTTAAAAACACTATCAATTAGCTATGCTGATGTCACGTTTCTGGTGTTAATCAGAATTAGCTAGCTAAGTTAGTTTTAATGATGTAACGAGCAAAATATCTCATGGTACTCCTATAAACACTGACAAAAGCCACTTGAACGAATGGGGCAACTCTCTTGCTGACTTTTTTTTTTTTTGGCCTCCATTGAGATTAGGTTTATACATGTATGCCTCAATAAATAACATAATTTTTATTTTTATTTGGATGTTTTCAAAATCTATATATTATATATATGTATATAGTAATGCTTGATTTTAAGTACAAGGCTGGCTCCGCAGCTGCCTATACATATCATTAACAAACATGGAAGCTCATTAGAGCCATTTCAAAATTTTTCATTCTTGTTCTCTCTCCGAGTACAAAAAGCTAATATTGTAGTGGTTTTATTTTTGTTTTATGTCTTCAGAGAAAACCTGGACAAATACTCGTTGGAAATGCAGAAACTTACAGTCTGCTTATTGAAATTCATGTCAATCAACCTGGGGCTGGATTCAGAGACATTTCCTAATATGTTCGTGGAGGGAAGACAAGGCGTGAGACTAAATCTTTATCCACAATGTGTCCACGCTAACAAGGTAATGGGGCTGAGTCCACATTCCGACCCGAACTTGTTGTCACTGCTACTGCAAGTATATGATGTTCAAGGCTTGCAAATTAAGAAAAATGGTAAATGGTTGCCTGTGAAACCCATTCCCGGTGCAAATATCGTCAACATAGGCGACGTCATTGAGGTAAGTTATGTAACTAGCACAACTGCATGTTACTTCAATCGTTGATAAAAATGAGCATTGCGCAGCACATTTATAATAGCACATACTACTTAACTCGTATCGCAAAATTGCGAAAGTCAGCACTACTAGTTTGTTTTCTCATAAATGCAGATGATGCCAATGGAGAATATAAAACCATAGGGCACAGGGTTGTTGTAAACTTGGAAAAGCGACGTCTTTCGATCGCTGCATTTTTCAATCCCGATATCAAAACCATGATCAGTCCTTTACCGGATCTTGTAAAACAGAGCAGGTCTAAATACAATAGTGTTAGCTATGAGGAGTATTTAGCACGAATTTACCAGATTAAAAAGCTTGACCGTAAAAGCTTGATAGATCAAATGAAGCTGGAGCAGTGACTTTCCTACAATATGCATGTTTATGGATCAATAAGGTGAAAATATAGGGTGGTTTGTGAGACATGGGAAGAGCTAGAGAAGCGAGTTTGCGTAAGCCTGGGAATCACAACAGTGTTATTGTAAAAACTAAAAGCATATTAATGTTTTATGTCATTACTTCTGTAAGCTTTCAACACATATGATGTGATAGTGCGTCCCTTCGGAAATATCTGATAATATTGGAACGATAACGAGAAAATTAACATGGTTTGAAAATGTTCATTTATCTTAAATAAATAAAAAACATAGACCTTTTGTCGCATTTATAAAAGAAAAAGATTATTGTTCATTAGAAAGTGCTTGCTAATTAAATAAAAAATGCACTAATATGTCCCCATCTCAACACACTGTGCGTGGCATTGGAATTCCAATGTAAACTAGACTGCAAAACCGAGGGAACTGTGTCAAAACATTTTCTCAATGATTTTAGACATATAATAAAAAGCTGGCTGAGTTGTATATGTTTCTTTATTATAGAATCTCGTTTCGTAATGTAGTTTTTTTATTCTTAGATCCGATCAAAATCATAGTTAAACAAAAAAGTAAGAAATATAAAGAGTAGGTACTCGGATGGAGATGTTTGGCTAGAATTTTTTGTCCTGTATATTTATTTAGCCTTTTTTTTTTTTTTTTTTTTTGCTTGTACTTTTCATTTGTTTAGTAAGAAAAGACAATATTGGTTGATTGAAAAGTACCCATAGCCGTCCCAATAAAACAACCACTTGTATGTAGCCACCTACATCCAAAAACTTGGCATCATAACATATTATTTCAGTTGGGGCTTAAAGCATTACAAATTCACCAGAGAAGTTTTGAGTTCCTCTATAGAAATATTGACTAATGGAGACCGATCAGGTGAAAAAGAGAGATGATTATGGTGGTTCTCTTCCGGTAGATAATGTCCAAGCTCTCGCTTCAAGGAATTTGACGGAAATCCCACCACGTTATCTTCGACCTGAAATCGAGTTTGATCCAGTTTCTGGTGACGACTGGCTCGATCAGATTCCAGTTATTGATATGAGCAAACTTCTTGATGATCATGAACATCCACTTGGCCACCATGATGAAATGAAAAAACTTCATCTGGCTTGTGAAGAGTGGGGCTTCTTTCAGGTAATAAATTAGTGATCCTTTTTCATATTCCTAACTATAAACTTATATTTCCAACTGTTTAATTTCTCTTTGGAAATAGCTTTTTCGTTTCTACTTGGAAAAAAAGCTACACGTTATTCTTGAAAAATAGAAAGTGAGTGCAAATGTAGATTTTTTTTTTTTTTCCCCCCCGATTTCAAGTAGCTTAGTCCTCTAAAAATGTATCATTTGACATACTTCAACTGGGACTAAATTTAATGTAGAGTAAATGTGTGATGATGAGACAGTTAATAAATCATGGGATTCCAGAGGAAGTGATTGAGAAAATGAAGAACGACATGGAGGAGTTTTTCAAGTTGCCACTAGAAAAGAAGCAAGCTTTTGCTCAGCCTCCAAACAGCATTGAAGGCTATGGCCAAGCCTTTGTTGTCTCTGAAGACCAAAAGCTTGACTGGGGTGACATGCTTTTCCTTCTTCCTCTTCCCGTTTCCCTAAGAAATATGAAACTCTGGCCAACTGATCCTGCTTTTTTTAGGTACGTATAATGCCTTCCCACACCCCCCCCCCCCCCTCACAATTTTCTCATAAACCAAACAAAATATATTTACATTAAGTGATGAAGTCATGTACACATCTGTGGACCATATCCCCAAACTCAAATTTTAAAGTTTTAATTTTTGCATATAGTTTCCAAACTTAAATTTTTGCATGAAAAACTATAATTCTAAACTTAGCAATGCAACAAAAATTACACCTTGTATTTTTCATGATGTCCTCTGACTGAAATAATTTTCTGAATTTGATCGATTGATCACTTAATTAGACAAAACCTGGACAAATACTCAAGGGAATTGCATCAAGTCACAATGTTGCTATTGAAGTTCATATCTAGAAACTTGGGGCTGAATCCAATGACACTTCATACTGTGTTTGAGAATGGGATACAAGGAGTGAGAATGAACTATTACCCGCCTTGTGTGCAGGCCAACAAAGCTATGGGTATCACTCCACATTCTGATGCCACAGGGCTGACTTTGCTACTCCAAGTGAATGATGTCCAAGGTTTACAAATCAAGAAAAATGGCAAATGGCTGCCTGTAAAACCCATCCCCGGTGCTTTTATCGTCAACATAGGCGACGTCATTGAGGTACATTGCTTATAATATTTTTAGAAAATTAGAAAAAAAAAAAATCAAAACGATTAATGATGCATATACAAAGGAAGCGGGATAGACTTCCACATTATCTAGACATTTTTTTTTTTTTTTTTGCTGAAATATCTTGACACATTTTGTTTAGCTGAATCACGGTTTAAGTAGTGGTGGAAGCACAACCAGGCGAGTGGGGGCTCATGTCCCACGTTAATTCTAAAATTTTGACTTTTTTTTTTTTTAACAATGTACTTATGAATTTTAAATTTCGCCCCAACTAAATAACTAAATTATATAATTATAAATATGTTGAGTAAAAATTTATCGCTTAAATTTATTCATAGTACCCAAATTTTTTTTTTTTAAATCTAGCCTGGATCTAAGCCTTATAGCACATCTTTTAACAAAACAATAACAGTTGAAGGATGGGTAAAAAAAAGTATAAATACACTGAAAAAATGAAACAGTTTTGGGGTAAATGAAGTCTTGCTCAAAAGACACAATCAATCCCTTTTTTCATAAACTGTAGCAATAGGTCGCTTTAAAAAACTTTTACAAGCAAATAACATATTTTAGAATATTTGAAGTAAATAAATTACTATTCACTTCATATATATAAATCATAGTAAATAGTATTTTTTATAAAATAATTGAAGTAAATAGTATGTATTTAAAATATTTACAATAAATAGTAAATTTATTAAACAAATATAAATTTTACTAAATAAATAATATATTTACAAGATGTAAATAAATCATTTACTTGATAAAAATATAAGTATATCATTTATTTAATACGTAAATACATTATTTACTTAATAAATTTGACATGAATAGATTATTTATATAATAACTCTGTTATTTATTATAAATATTTTAAAAACATATTATTTATTTTAATTATTTTTTGACAATTACTGTTAGTTCATTCTCCCTATATATATTAAAATCTGTTATTTACTTGTTCAAATATCAAAGAAAAAAAAAATATATATATATATATTACTTAGCTTTTTCCCCCCTTTCTTTTTCATGTAAATTCAAATAAAGAAGATCCTTTCAAAAAAAATTCCAAAAGAACAAAAAACAAAGCTACATATAGAATTTCTTTTTCTTGGGGAGTATGCAAATCCTAAGAAGCACAAATGGTTAAGATAAGATATATAGTCGCTAAAAATCAAAAGGCTATTATTATGTATGCAGATAATGAGCAATGGAGAGTACAAGAGCATAGAGCACAGGGCTGTGGTCAACCCAGAAAAGCAACGCCTTTCAATAGCTGCATTTCACGGTCCAGATCTCACAACCATGATTGGTCCTTTACCAGATCTCTTAAAAGAGAATAACAATAAAATTAAGGCTAACTACAAAACCATCACCTACCCAGACTATAGGAGGCTTATTTTGGGCAACAAGCTTGATGGTAAGAGTGTATTGGATCTCATGAAGATCTGAATTTAGTGAAAGGATGTGTCAAAATAATTAATCACACACCGTCAACAAATTTCGATTTTTATTATATTAAAAATAATTTAGTGAAAGGATGTGTTAAAATAATTAATCTCACGCCTTTGTTGTCGTCAACAAATTTCGATTTTTATGTTATTAATGTGTATGCTTTCGAGCGACATGCTAACGAGTGGGATCACTTGTCCCAACTCGAATTTTAGATTTTTTTTTTCTTTATCTCTAGATTTTGTGCTTTTATTTAATACAAAATGTTATAATTTTGTTTGCATTCAATAGAAAAAATATATATACAAATTACGCTCCCATTTAATAAAAAAATAGCATCTGTATTTTTCTTTTATGGTGCTACACTGACTGGCCGGTAGGTGATTATAGTATTGTATTTAGAATTGTTCTATAGCTGATGTGGAGTTTACTTCAAACACTCATTTTTTTCATTTATATGAATGTACAATTCATTTTAAAGTTTAAGTTCGAATTATAATTGTATTAGGCTTAATGTTTTAAATGAATTTATATTAATTAAAATTAAATAAAAATGACAAACCATGCCCTTCTTGGACTACCACATGCAAGTCATGTAAAAACCTAAAAAATTTGACCAATGGTGCAAAACTTACAAATTAAGAGAGTTGATTGTCAAAGAAAAAAAAAAGTTTAGAACTAAACTGTTAAAATTTGAAAAGTTCAAGAGTATATGCGCCCAAAAAAAAAACATTTTTTTTCTATTAAGAATACCCTACCTTAAAGAGCTTCGTTTTGTTTTTAAAATGGGTTAAGGTATTTACAAGCACATAAGCAGAAAGCAAAACCAAATTATACCAAATGTGACAAATTTAAATCCTATGCACTGTTGGTGTGGATTGCTCAAAATATCAATGTTTGTTTAACTATTCCACAACTCTCTCATCCTCCCCAACTATTCTGTCAAGCTCGCTCTTCGAGTATTATCAAAATAATAATGTTGAGAGTAGCAAAACTTTAAAGAGTGTAAACAAAGGATTATAAAATCATATGGAGTCAAAGTGTTCTATTTACATGCAAAAAACAAATCAATCTCAAGGATCCCTTCTGATTAATACATGTCACCAATCTTTAGAGTTTTCTAAATTTCAAGAGCATAGTGCGGAGTATGGTCGTGTTTCACCGTCCGCATATTTTGGAGACATGAGCCATCTTTTGCCAGATTTTGTGAAATAGAAAAAATATCCGTTTAATATTTGAATCACCATGCATATTTAACCTACAATAAATCCACTCCTATCTTTAATGCTCAGGTGTAAAAACAAATTTAAGAGCACAGCATAATTCCTGGTATAGGCAGGGATAACATTAAAATTAACTGGTTTACACTGGGTCCCCTATATTCTTTTGAATATAAAAATATAAGGTTTCAACACTACCCTACAACTTGCCTTTTATTTGCATTTAATTTAGTAAGCAATTATTTTATCAATCAAGATTGATTACGTTAATTGATGAATTCAATAATTAATTGATATTAACACGTATTTTTATTTATTTTCACTAATCAACTACCGGCCAATCCCTTATCATGGATTATTTGTTTAAATGAAAGAATTTCGTCCAACTTTTTTAAATCAATGTTTAACAACCACCTATTTACCTTTTTTTTTTCATTATTTTTATAATACGCAACAAAAAAGCAAAGAAAAGTCCGGATAATTCTAAAGTGATGGTTACACGCAATTTTGTATTATATAATATAAGAACAAGAAAAGTTTGAAAAAAGAACCACTCCACACCCCTTTTGGAGTTAGTACAAAAGGCGACAGCTTGATTGAAGGAGTGAGTGATGAAATATAATAATAAAGTAATACCATGACGAACTTATAGAGATAAGTATCCGCAAAATGCTTATCCTACAAATATTTTGACTTTGAATGACATCAAATTATGGCTTCCGAGGCAGTTTAAATTATTACCAAATGAAAACTACATGGGGAAATGGAGACTGCGGAGCTTAGTAGAGTTGACTATGGCGGCTCTCTCCCGGTTGAGAATGTTCAAGCTCTTGCTTCAAAGAACCTCAAGGAAGTCCCGCCTCGCTATCTCCGGCCCCAGGCTGAACCTGATCTGGTTTCTGTAAACGATAACTCGCCTGAAATTCCGACAATCGATATGAGAAAACTGCTTGATGAACAACAAGGTCCATTAAGCCACCACGATGAATTAGAAAGACTTCACTCAGCTTGTAAAGACTGGGGCTTCTTTCAGGTACCGAAAATTGTATAATTTAATACTGTTAAGGTACCGAAAATTGTATAATTCAATACTGTAAATCATGTAAACAAGATAATTATATAGTACGATGTTACAAAAAAAAATATTTTTTTTTTTAAATTAAAAACACACACCCTGATTGTCAGGAAAGCTTTGAGTAGTCAGATCAGATCATAATCAAATCAATGAATAAAAAGTACGAAAATTTAGTGAAACTTGATGAAGACCTAACGACTAACGACTGAAAACCATCTCACCGGAGGATACCTTTTCATACTAGGCTGAAGACTTCTCTAAATCTGTACAACACGCATTAGAACCAGTTTTACTTCCAACTTTTTACCATTTGAAAATCCACCCAAGTTCTCACCATGCCAAAAGTTGTGTCCGGTTGAAATTTGATGTTCAAAGGTTAACCATGAATCAGATATATTCCCCACCTCTCCATCCATTCTAGGACTAGGAAAAGCACACTAAACTAAGTGGTACAATTGAGTTAAATTTACGATTAGCTTACCTGAAACCGAATGCAGTTTGAGATTTGATATTGATTGTGATGGTGAGGCAGTTGATCAACCATGGAGTTCCAGAGGAAGTCATTGAGAAAATGAAGATTGACGTAGAGGCATTCTTCGAATTACCACTGGAGCAGAAGAAAGCTTATGCTCAGCTTCCAAACAACATCGAAGGTTACGGGCAAGCCTTCGTTCTGTCTGAAGAGCAAAAGCTTGACTGGGGAGACATGTTCTTCCTTATTGCTCGGCCTGTCTCCATGCGAAATACGAGATTCTGGCCCACACATCCCACTTCTTTCAGGTAAAACCTTTATGTCACAACTTTCTGAAATACCAACAATTGAAACGTAACAAATACAATACGCATAATGCTCCAGATAATGCAATCACAGCTGTTTCATTTACTGTCCTCAGAGAAAGCTTGGACAAATACTCGCAGGAATTGCATAAAGTTACAATCTGCCTATTGAGGTTCATATCTAGGAACCTGGGGCTCCATTCCGAGGCACTTACTAGCGTGTTTGGCAATGGAAGACAAGGGTTGAAAATAAACTTTTACCCGCCTTGTGTGCAGGCCAACAATGTAATAGGTATCAGTCCACATTCTGATGCCACAGGATTGACACTGCTACTTCAAGTGAGCGACGTTCAAGGTCTACAAATTAAGAAGTACGGTAAATGGGTACCGGTGAAAACCATCCCAAATGCATTCATCGTAAACATAGGCGACATCATTGAGGTATGTTGCTGACGCCTGTGTTACACACCAACTTTTTCGCTAAATTTTTTACACCAAATGATGTGACAAATTTTAACCACATCCCTTCAAGGACAACATCACCTGATGTGACTAAAAAGTTACCCTAGTATTAAAAATTTAGTGCAAGAGAGGTTTCCCTTATATTACTACATACCATTGTAAAACAAAGAATCGTAATCCATTATTGACCATAACACCACCAAACGCGATTGTTCATTTTCAACTGTTGATCAATATGAAGAACAAAAATCACATTGATCAACGACTGAAAATGCACAACCACGGTAATCACAACAATCTTTAGCAAAATCATAGAACAAAGAGGTGATACGGTTGCTACTTAACTTATGTGAATATATATACCAGCCTCTTTACTTTTTTTGCTTGGAACCAACCTCATTATCTAAAAATGCAGATAATGAGCAACGGGGAGTACAAAAGCATAGAGCACAGAGCTGTCGTGAACACAGAAAAGAAACGCATTTCTGTTGCTGCATTTCACGGTCCACATATAAAGGCCATGGTTGGTCCCTCACCAGACCTTGTGAAAAAGAATACAGCCAAGTACAAAACTATCGGCGCTGAGGAATATTTGAGGCTTCTTCTGAGCAGCAAGCTTGATGGTAAAAGCTTGATAGATCACATGAAACTGTACTAATGACTCAAAACAACAACAGCAAAATTTCTTTTTTTTTTTTTTTTCTGGTATGACATGTGTGTTCTTTTCCTAAAAATTGGTGTGCAATTGAAAGACTTGCATTAAAAAGAGCGGGGAAAGATTTTCCCATGGCTCGATATGAGGCGACCACGTTCAAAGAAATGGTAAAAGCTACAGCACCCTATTAAGGGACACCGATACATAATATTTTCTAATAAATAAAATCTAAGGACATAAACAAATATATATATATTATAAATTTTAACTTGAGTAGTCAATTCAAACTCTACCCCTACGGATATTAATTTTCTTAAAGAACTCCATTAATAGTCATCCCCAGGTACTCTATTACTCAATTTGAGGAAAAATAATAATAATAGAAATAATAATAAATCAGAAAGATATGCAAGAGACATGCATTAATGAACACATACAGGTAAAGGTCGTGAATTTTTGACATTTCTTTTGCTCAATAAAATTTGCACATACTTTTTCCACACACAAATTAAGAAAAATTAACTAATTAATCAAGTAAAGAAGATTCAGAGGGAGTTTGGGGGAGGTTTTGGAGATGTGGTTTTGGGATTTGGAAAAAAATTGGTTTTGAAGAATGTGTTTAGGAAAAAAAACTGTTTGGGATGAAAAAATTAAAAATTTTAAAAATTTTTTTAGAAAAAAAATATCAATATAGATCTTGTTTTATTCCTCTCGAAATTCTATACAATTTATAAAAAAAAATCATCTCATTTGGACTTGTATACACAAACTTATGGATTTTTAAAATTTTAAATATACTTTAACATTTTGAAGATGTGAATAGTAAAAAGTGATAAAGTTTTAAAAAAATGGTAAAAATTTTGGTCTGGAGACCCCTGTTCCAAACGGGGCCTCATATTAAACACCCCTAAAATTTAAATGACAAAAAAAAATTAGAGAATAAATTATAAACAAAATTTTAGCAAAACAAGAGTTTTTGTCAGCACTTGCTACAAGTGATGATATATTCAACCCTAAGGCCACAAATTTCGTTGCTTTGAAAACTCCATTATGGTAAAAATTCAATTTATTTTTTTTGGGGGGGGGGGGTGGTAACTTGAAGGCTATTTGATGCTTTCTTCCCAAGTTTTTTCTTTCTCACTTTTCTCTTACTTCCTTTCTTCAAATTTTTTCCGATTGATTTTGGAATCAAAAAGTAATGAGGCTCCTCAAAAACGAGAGGAAAGATGTGGTTTTCTTCTAATCATTTTCCTATATTCGTCTTTATTTAAATAACAAGGAATAGACAAAAAAGGAAAAAGAAAAAAAGGCCACGTGAAGTTGACTGACTAGTCACGTAGACCATCACTAGTGGCCATGGAGTGGGAGCTTATAGACTTATAGACTAGTTAAGAAAGCATTAAATTAAAAATAAAATAGTGAGTCATGATAATGGATCAAAAGAACCATCAACTCTTTCATGTATAACTTATATAAACTTATAGACAAATTATAAAGCATGTGAAAAGAGGAAAAAAAAAAATTAAAGCTAAATACGCTACATGACAATGGAGACAAAGACAATGTTGAAATGCCAATATCACTATTCATCTTTTTTATTAGTTAGAAAGCACATGTAAAAGAAAAAAAACACCATACAACGAGTATTGACATCGTCACATGACGACTTTAGAGGTGTAGATGAATGATAGTGTAAAAGTACAATCCACTCTTTTAATTTGAAAACATATATATATATATATCCATATATATATATATGTAAGTTGTTTCATATTAAAAGGATGAATTCACATCAACAGTCCTTTCTCCACATTTATCAAATCGTCACGTGACGCTTTCAACACTCGTCATATAACACTTTTTGTTTTATTTATCTATTCCGCATGCATTCTAATCAATCTATAAGCTATATATTTATAAGTTATATATAAAAAAACCAAAAACTCTTTTGTTCCCCCCTCAAAGCCATGTCTTTTTGTTTTACTTATCTACTCCGCATGCATTCTAATTAATCTATAAGCTATATATTTATAAGTTATATATAAAAAAATCAAAAGCTCTTTTGTCCCCCCTCAAAGCCATGTCATCAACCACATGGCCGCCCAAATAATGTCATGTGACACTTTTTTTTCTACTTGTTCTTATTCCACACATGCAGTACACGTTTTACAACTAACATATAATAAAAAATAAAAGATATATACATAGGTCCCATGGTGATACAACTATTCTCATTTTTTTATGCACATCAACTTATCCAGGTCCCATGGTGATACAACTATTCTCATTTTTTTATGCACATCAACTTATCCACCTTATATGGAGCCATGCGACTGGTTTGGACGAATGGCATAATAAAAGTGTTATTCGCTTTTTTAATATATAACGTCTACATATTAAAAGTACGAATACACTTCTATAGTACCTCGTCCACTCTTACCAAGTCACCACCAGGCTTATTTTTCTTTATTTTCTTTATTTGCCTATTCGCACACATTGTACATGCCCTCCAACTAGTATGTAGTAAAAGATGAAAATATATGCATGGGCCCCACAATGATGTAACCATTCTTGTTTTTCTATGAACATAAACAAATCCACGTCCTATAATGCTATATTTGGAGCTCATTTCATCTGGAGCCACGTTTTCAACCAGATCATAATAACATTTCACCAGCATGAACGTTAGGGTTGGTCCTATATGGATTAGTACAGTAAGTACAAAACTATTGGCAATGAGAACTAAATTATGATAGATCTCAACTAAAGATTACAAAACGTGAAAGATACAATACATCTTTAACACATAAAACACAACGGAAGCTATTAAACTAATGATATTATCTGTTTCCTATACCTTAAAAAGAATAGAAACGGAGCTAATAGGTAGCTTAACAAAGACACGTGTTTGAGGATCTCCATTTAAAATTCAGCATGGTTTTAAGCTTTCACAAGAGTAAAAACATGCCAAATTTCAAATGGAAATCCTACAACCAATTCACTAAAGCAAGTTAAATCAAAAATTCTATAAAGCATGCACAAATAGAATGTAAACAACGATGAATATGCATATAATCAATAAAAAACGTGTGGTATCCTAATTGGCTAGTCCTTAATCACTCTGAAAAGCACAAGGGACAATATAATTTGAATGGATGTTATGCCTACAAGAGAGAAAGACTATACAAGAACCAACTACTCCACTAGGATCAGATTGAATCCCAATTCAACAACCCTTATATTTAGAGAAAGGGAAAACAAAAAATAAATAAATAAATAGCTACAGGGCTCCACAAACCATAACTCCACATGAAATAAGAGGTTGCCCCATCAACGCACGGGGCATAATCCCTATCTTTATGCGGGGTTAGAGGCTTGTGATAGGGCCCCTAGCTTTGCTTAGAAAAAGAAATTACACATCATTAAACAAGTTTCACATAAAATCAATTCGAACATGATGGAAATAAACGAACTTCAAGACCCAATGTACAACCACTCAGCAGGCAATTTGTGATAATTAAGTGCTACTTGACAAAATGCACACACTATACAAAGCAAACGTTGGTTAATTTGTCTCTTTGCACCTCATAACATATAGAAAAGCAACCTTGAGCATGCAAATGCAGTCATATAAAGGGGTGCAAGGTTAACTAAAAACATCACATTTTTGGGGGGAAACAGGAATCAAATGCTTATAAATAGTAGGACTTTGAAACAGAAACAAAACAGTAATCGGAGCAACAAAAAGGAAAAGAGCGAGACAAATGAGAGAGGAATAAGATAACAAAATGTAAAATGTGATAAGTTGATTCTACCTATTGCCAAACATGACTTTGGTTACCTAAAAAGAATTTGTTCATTACCACGAGTTATACAATTTCATTAAACGTACAGTAATTGAACGAAACAGAGCTTCTGCCACTGTCCATACCTCTGTATAATGTAACATAAACTACTGCCCCTGTCTCACACAAGCTACAAATATAGCTCCCTCACACTAGAAGCAGAGCCGATGGGCAGCATGACCTAATTGCCGAGGACATTCTGAAAAATAAAAAACAAAGCTTTGGGCTCCAAAAAGCCATGGGGCTTGCAACAAATACAAGTAGGCTAGGTAGGACCCACCTGCAATTATTGCGAGTCTCACGACTTTCCAGAGTTGGATGGTAATGCTCCCATGGAAAGAAAACATTTAAATCTATAAAGCTGCAAAAACCAATACATTATCTAACATAATTAGATTAAATAAGAATGATCAATCGCTCTAAATGTTTGAAAAAATGTTTAAATGTTTAACATAATTATCTAAATGTTTATAACGCCTTTCTGTTGCTGCATTTCACGGTAAAATGAAAGACTTGCATTTAAAAAAGAGGGGAAAGATTTTCCCATGGCTCGATATGAGGTGACCACGTTCAAAGAAATGGAAAAAGCTATAGAACCCTATCAAGGGACACCGATGCATAATATCTTCTGATAAATGAATTCCAATGACATAGATAAATATATACATATATATATATATACATATGATGGATTTTAACTTGAGTGGAGAATTCAACCTCTACCCCTACCAATATTAATTTTCTTAAAGAACTCCATTAATACTCATCCCCAGGTACTCTATTACTCTACTTGAGGAAAAATAATAATAATAATAACAACAATAATCAGACAAATATGCAAGAGACATGCATTAATGGCCACATACAGGTAAAGGTTGTGAATTTTTGACATTTTCTTTTGCTCAATAAAAATTGCACATACTTTTTCCACACACAAAATAAGAAATATTATCTTATTAATCAAGTAAAGAAGATTAATATTACACACCCCTAAAAATTTAAATGAAAAAAAAAAATGAGAGAATAAATTATAAACAAAATTTTAACAAAACAAGAGTCTAAGACCACAAATTTCGTTGCTTTGCAAACTCCATTATGGTAAAAATTCAATTTATTGGTTGGGGTTGGGGGGTAAATCGAAGGCTATTTGATGCTTTCTTCCCAAGTTTTTTCTTTCCCACTTTTCTCTTACTTCCTATCTTCAAATTTTTTCCAATTGATTTTGGAATCAAAAAGAAATGAGGCTCCTCAAAAACGCGAGGAAAGAGATGGTTTTCTTCTAATCATTTTCCTATATTCGTCTTTATTTAAATAACAAGGAATAGACAAAAAAGGAAAATGAAAAAAAGGCCACATGAAGTTGACTGGCTAGTCACGTAGACCATCACGTAAGGCCATGGAGTGGGAGCTTATAGACTAGTTAAAGTGCGTTAAATTTAAAAAAAAATGATGACAGTCATGATGAGGATCATGAGAGCCATTGACTCTTTTATATATAACTTATATAAACTTAAAGACAAATTAGAAAGCACACAAAAAGAGAAAAGAAAAAAAAAATTAGATGAGAGCTATATAAGCTACATGACAGTGTGGAAATAGACAATGTCGAAATGCCAATAACACTTTAAATCTTTTTATTAGTTAGAAAGCACATGTAAGAGAAAAAAAAAATCATATAACGAGAATTGGAATCGTCACATGACGACTTTAAAAATGTAGATGAATGATATTGTAAAAGTGCAATTCACTCTTTTAATTTGAAAACGTGTGTATATACATATATATATATTGTTTCATATTAAAAGAACAAATACACGTCTACAGTCCTTTATCCACATTTACCAAATCATCACATAACGTTTTTAACACTCGTCATATAATGCTTTTTTTTTCTTTTTTTTTTTGTTTTATTTGTCTATTCTACATGTATTCCAATTAACTTATAAGCTATATATAAAAAAATCAAAGGCTCTTTTATCACTTCCATGGTTGTCAAGTGACAAGCTGCCCAAATGACGCCATGTGACACTTTTTTTGGCTTGTTTATTCCGCACAAGCAGAACACATTTTACAACTAATATATAATAAAAGATATAAGATATATACATAGGTCCCATGGTGATATGACTATTCTCATTTTTTTATGAAAATTAACTTATCCACCTCATATGGAGCCATGCGACCAGTATCGACGAATGGTACCATAAAAGTGTCATTCGCTCTTTTAATATATAACGTCTATATATTAAAAGGACGAATGTACTTTTAAAGTATCTCGTCCGCCCTTACCAAGTCACCACCTGGCTTATTTTTCTTCTTTTTTTGCTTATTTCGCACACATTGTACATGCTTTCTGACTAATATGTAGTAAAGAATAAAAACATATGCATAGGTCGCACAATGATGTAACTATTCTTGTTTTTCTATGAACATAAAAAAATCCACGACCTATAATGCTATGTTTGGAGCTCATTTCTTCTAGAGCCATGTTTTCAACCGAAACCTAATAACATATCACTAATATCAAAGTTAGGGTTTGTCCTTTATTGGATTAGTACGGTAAGTACAAAATTATTGGCAATGAGAACTAAATTATGATAACCAAACCATGATAGATCTCAACTAAAGATCACAAAACGTGAAAGATACTACATCTTAAACACATAAAACACAAAAGAAGCTATTAAACTAATGATATTATCTGTTTCCTATGCCTTAAAATGAAAAGAAATGAAACTAATAGGTAGCTTAACAAAGACACGTGTTTTAGGATCTCCATTTAAAATTCAGCATGATTTTAAACTTTAACAAGAGTAAAAACATGTCAAATTTTAAATGGAAATCCTACAACCAATGTCACTAAAGCAAGTCAAATCAAAAATTCTATAGAGCATGCACAAATAGAATGTAAACATCGATGGATATGCATATAATCAATAAAAATACATGTGGTATCCTAAATTGGCTAGTCTTTAATCACTCTGAAAAGCACAAGGGGCAATATAAATTGAATGGATGTTATGCCTACAAGAGAGAAAGACTATACAAGAACCAACTACTCCACTAGTATCAGATTGAATCCTAATTCAACAACCTTTATATTTAGAGAAGGGGCAAATAAAAAATAAAAAATAAAAAATAAAAGCTACAGGGCTCCACAAACCATAACTCCACATGAAATAAGTAGTTGCCCCATCAAAGCCCCAGCAAAGCACAGGGCACAATTACTATCTTTAGGTGGAGTTAGAGGCTTGTGATAAGGCCCTTAGCTTTGCTCGGAAAAAGAAATTACACATCATTACACAAGTTTCACATAAAATCAATTTAAACATGATGGAAATAAATGAACTTCAAGACCCAATGTACAGCCACTCAGTAGGCAATTTGTGATAGTTGAGTGCTACTTGACAATATGCACACGCTATACAAAGCAAATGCTGGTTCATTTGTCTCTGCGCACTTCATAACATACAGAAAAGCAACCTTGAGCATGCAAATGTAGCCATATAAAAGGGTGCAAGGTTAATGAAAAACATCCCATTTTTAGTGGGAAACAAGAATCAAATGCTTATAAATAGTAGGACTTTGAAACAAAAACAAAAACAAAACGATAACTGGAGCAACAAAAAGGAAAAGAGCGAGACTAATGAGAGAGAAATAAGATAACAAAATGTAAAATGTGATAAGTTGATGCTACCTATTGCCAAACATGACTTTGGTTACCTAAAAATAATTTGTTCATTACCACGAGTTATACAATTGCATTAAACGTATAGTAATTGAAAGAAACTGAGTTCAAGCTACTGCAATACGCCACAATGAAAAATAACTGGTTGGGTACCTACCTACCTGAAAAATGCTTTCCCACACTTCTGATGTTAGCACCAGTCCATACCTCTGTATAATATAACATAAACTACTGCCATTGTCTCACACAAGCTACAAATATAACTCCCTCACACTAGAAGCAGAGCAAATGGGCAACAAGACCTAATTGCCCAGGAAATTCTGAAAAATAAAAAATAAAGCTTTGGGGCTCCATGAAGCCATGGTGCTTGCAACAAATACAAGTGGGCTAGGTGGGGCCCACTTATATTTATTGCGAGCCCCACGACTTTTCAAAGAAGAGAAACAATGCTCCCATGGAAAAAAAACATTTTAATCTATAAAGCTGCAAAAACCAACATATTATCTAACATATTTAGATTAAATAAGAATAATCAATCGCTCTAAATGTTTAAAAAAAATTGAAAACGTACATATTAGGAGTACCACAACCTAAGATAGTTGAATTGTGTTGTATCACCCAAGCTCATGTGAAAATGAAGTGTCCAGCTCTGTGAAGCCACACAACACTGCTCAAATGCTCAAATATTTAAATGAGCAATGCTATACAACTCTGCAATGTAAAGGCACCACACAACACATTCTAAGTGTTGAGCCCTCTTATTAGGCTTATTGCATGAAATCAAAAGACTTCTAACCAAGAATTTTGAGAAGAAAGATCTTGAAAACACCTTTTTGTATTAGGCATACAAATACATCGAGATCGCTTTTGAGATATGTTTGAGTAATCACAAAAGAACTAATAGAAAGAGTTTTTGACAGATTTGACATGAAAGGTTGCACACCAAGGGATACCCCTATTGGTAAGGGAGAAGTATGAGTTGGAACAGAGAAAAATACAAAAGATTCCTTATGCATTAGCTATAGGAAGTCTTATGTATGCTCAAATATACACGCATCCGAACATTGCATTCATAATGGGAATATTATATTTAAGTAACCTAAAGATAGATCATTAGAAAGCAAACAAACAGGTTAAATAAAAGATCACATGCTCACTTATTAGAGACAGGATCATTTAGAAATCGTTGGATATTCCGATTCCAATTTTGCTAGATGATAGGACAATAAAAAATCCACGTTAGGCTATATTTACGTGTTAGCTAGGGGAGATATTTCCTGAAAGAGTATTAATCACGCTCATTGCTTCTTTCATTATGGAAACTGAATTTTAAAACCTAATATGAGACCTCTAATCACAAGATATTGCTGCGAAATTGTCACTAAGCTACAAATTATGGATGGTATTGAAATACAATTAAAAATATATTGTGACAATAATGCAACTATATTTTCTTCCAACAACAACAAAAGCTCTACGAGGCCAAAGCATGTAAATATCAAGTTTTTTGTTATTAAAGAAAGAGTTCGAAGTCATCAGGTGGACACAGAACATAACAAGACAAACTCTATGATTACATATTCGCTTAGTAAGGGTTAACAACCCAAAGTCTTTCATGAGTACAACACTCATATAGGTGTTCTTTTATTTGAAATGTGCATGCTTAGTGGAAGCTTACATTTTGATTTTCTTTGTAATACACATTTTAAATTTGTTTTCCACAGAATAAATATATGGTTCATTTATAAACCTTAAATGTTATTCGAATTTGATCTCATTAAATAATAAAATTGGACCAATTAAAAACAGATATGTTTAAGATTACATTAAATGTAATTTTCATACTGCACATCTATACTTGATCAATGTCATTGAATATATTGATATGATGACCATTGATGGGTCTAATCATGAATATATATAACAAAGATCACTTCCATCCCATTGTAGATGGACCAAATTATAACAAAAATGTTATTTCAAAATACATACCTTTTCAATATGCACTCAAAACTATACATAATATAATTGTTTTAAAAAACCAAATTATTGGAATTTTATTAATTTCTCATTATGGACTTGCATATTAAATGAAAATAATTATAGGCTATCTAATATAATAAGACCAGATAAAAGAACTATTAATTGGACTCTAAAGATATACACTAACTATGGGCTTTTAGTATAAAAACTTAATACTAATTATAAGGGCTTCAATCAATTTATTAAGCATATAATTTCAATCAATTTATTTTAAATATCATACATTTTTTTAAGTCAAACCAGATAGTATAATCAATGGTCAACAGTCAACAATCAATAATCAACAGTCAATAGTCAACGGTTAACTGGGTTAGGACTGAAGCAAGTTGACTCAATCCGGATCCTTATCCAACGGTTCTTGAATTGCCAACCCAAAGAAAAATAGGCTTAAGTCTAATTCCAACCTTATGCTATGTCTGGCCTTTATGGCTAGGCTTAAGCAAACTTTTAAGCCTCCTTGAATCCTTCCAGCCCAAGTCTATTGACTTGGTAAAACCCAAAATTGAAGCCAAAAAAAAAATCAACCTAAAATCAAAAAAAAAAATGGACATAATCCTTCAACCACGTTCATTAACCCAAAAAAAAAAAAAAGAATTTTCAAGAAAGCCAATCCGAACCCAAAAACATGAAAAACTTCAAACACAGAAAACGATATATACATAATCTTTTTTCTGAATACTAAACAAAATTCAGAATTTAACAAAACGTGTACACATGTATACATATATCCATGTAAAAACAAGTCTTTCACCATAATTAAAAAAAAAATAAACGACCACTTTATATATGTGTATATATATGTAAAAAAGTTCTTTGAATTAATAACAAAAATATAAAAAACTCAATAATTCAACGTAATAACTTCTCTGATATTACTTATTGGTTTTAATTTTAAATATCATATATTCCTAATCATAAAACTCAAATCTTGAATCTCAAAAATCTATGTTAAATCATCAAGAATAATTATTGAGAAGACATTCCTAAATCCATGTTAACAAATTAAAAATGAATAGAATCTTTTATAGTTAAATCTCTTTAAACTCTTAAAATTCTCTATGAATTCTCTTTTTAATATGGAAGGAGGAGAAAAGTAAATATTGCGCATTATGATTTGACTTAAAACCACAACCCTTATAATGACCCTTAGTATGTAAGGGAAAGTTTGCAATCCACCAATGGATCAAGCATTACCAACTTGAGAAGCGCGGAATTGTTATTGCTTCTGATTTTGTTGCCATACTGCAAACTTGCATTCTCATCGAACATTCCTCAAATGCCCAAACAGTGAAAGAAGCTAATTGGACATGAAGTTGATTAGACATATGAACATCACAAACCAGATAAAGGTATTAAAGAGGCTGGGTAAGAACGACATTCAACTGCTCATTCGAGCACGTTACAAAATATTGAAAATCACTTCAAACTGAAACTACATAGTACCAGAGTTAGAAAAACATAGTCGAAAACAAACTCAAGATGAAACATTAAAGACGAACAGCGTAAAACGACAAGAGGCATCAGTTCTCCAAGGTGATAGAGCATCAACAATAGTTTCAGACACAAATTACCCGTTCAAATGGGATTCATCACATGCCCAGTACGCAAGAAAATGCATGATAAGAATAATGTAACATTGTGTAATTCATTATAAGCATTAAAATCCTCCACTGACAAAGAAAGAAACCCTCTGAACAGGGGATATAATTGAGTCCCGGAAAAAATGAGCTTAAGCAAGCTTAAAATCTTTTACACATAACTGCTATTTCAACTATTGACTTGACGATTTTTTTTTTTTGTTAATTACAATTTTATGGACTTTTTAATATTTATCATAACCATAACACATGTTTCAAGTTTTTATCATGCTTGACAAATTCTAATTTTAGATAGCACCTCTACAAGCCAAAAATGTTCAAGTTCTCGAATTAAAGAAGCTGGAGAAAATCCCAAACTTGATCTGATTTTGCATTTAGACAGTGATGAATTTTCAATACTGGCCACAAACTTAATTCACAGAAGTATCAATCGACACTTTATTTATAATAAGTTTCATTAACTAACTACATTAGCAAATGATGTGTTATGTGTACAAGAGAATTATATTTTCCCAATTTGAATTTATGTACAAGAGAATTTCCTAGAGGCTTCGTCATGTCGTGGCTTTTTTTTTTCTCCTGATTGCTCAAATGGGTATCAATGTTTTGACTCAAAAAACGCCATTCTATATATATATATATATATATTAAGTTGTAAAATAAAAGGGCATCAGGTCTCCAAGGTGATATAGCATCAATGATAAATTCAGACGCAAATTACCCAATTATAAAACCAGATTCATCAAATGCCCATATTTAACGCATAACAAAAAGAAAAAGAAAAAGAAACAAAACTCCAAAAAAAAACTAAATTAGAGAAATTAAAAAAGGAACGAGAAAGCGATCAGAACCTGTCGGGATTCATGGCAACATCACACTGTAATTTACAGTTCAGTGGATTGACAGACATGAATTTCTATCGTCACCTCGCCTTCTTCCCCAAACTTATTTACCCATAAAAGAGAAATTAAAAAACAAGGAACTTTTACCCAGCAAAAGAGAGAGAGAGAGAGAGAGAGAGAGAGAGAGATCTAAAAAAGCAAGAAAATTTAAAGCTCAGAACTTCTTAGAGGGTTGTGTAGCCATCACTGGCAGAGACTGCCTCTGGAACACAGAAAAAAGATCCTCCTCATTGCCGTTATTCTCACTTGGAGATTCCAAAGACACTAATGAAAATCCAAAATTAAACAAAAATAAAAATAAAAGGAGAAAGAGAGAGAGATGGGGAATTATATTGAAAAAAGAAGCTAGAGAACTCCAGAATTTTCTCGGAGGTTTGGGCTTAAAGAAGTTGGAGGCGACTTGATAAGAAAGGGGCTATTTATAGTGGAATTTTTCTGTAGCCCTTACGAAACCCTAATCCTCGTGTTTAGTGTGTACTGATTTGAGTGTCGAATTTTTACGACCCATTTATTTTATTTTGGCCCGACAAGTTTTTATTATTTGCGTATATTGTCTATGGTCCATTAAAAAAAAATTTGTATAATTTGAATTTTGACCATGCTGATTGTCAATCATTTATCAAATTCACATACTCAAAAAAATTTTAGTTTACTTTTAGAGACGTTTCGTAACGAAGTTAGCTTAATCTAGTTTTTAAAATATATTGTATTATTCAGATTAGATCAATCTAATTTAACTTAATCTAGCTTAAAATAAATCTATTTTTAAGTTAAACGATATTTCAAAATTTAAAACAAATCTCTTTTTTTAAAGTTACACAATACTTTATAGTTGAAAATAAACTTTTTTTTACATTTTTTTTAATTAATATATATTCAAATTCAGAAAATAGAAATGAGATAAATACGGGTGAGATTTTTTTATTTAATGTATTTTTAAGTCCAATATATTAGTTAACGAGATAAGAACAAATTTTGTCTCACGTTTTCATAAAACCCCATATTGGCATTTAACAACCATAATAATAACAACATATACGATTTTTTTTTTTTTTTTTTTTGCTAGATAGAATAAATAAAGATAAGTCGTAGAGTTAGTTTTTTTTTTTACTAATATTACAAAAATTAGATGGGTAGAAATTCAATTTAACTAATTGTTAAAATTTTTCATTTCCCTAATCAAGCATACTTTTCAAGATGAAGTTAAAAAAATTTCAAACTAAACTATATACAAAATGAACAATGAGCTTAACTTTTAAGTCAAATTAAATCACAAAAATCTGATCTAACTTTTAAGTTAAATCACAAAATATCTTATTTAACATAACTTTTAAGTTAAGGACCTAAATGGTGTATGAGTCAAGTTTGGAATGAAATAAAATTTTGTATTCAAACTGGTTGACTTAATTAGAATTTTTGTTGATTTTTCTAAAAAAGACAAAACTGAAATCAAAAATTTGGATTCAAGTCAATGAACCAAACACCCCCTAAATTAAATCACAAAACTTCCGATTTAATTTAATTTTTAAGCTACATCAGATTATATCGTGTATCCAAACAAACTCTTAATTTAATTGATTCGGTATTTTGATTTTGTTAATTATTGTGATAAAACACACAACATCAATTTTATCATAATAATTTCATACTACGTCACTCTATTTCTTAATTTTGATGGAGCGTTTGGTAAACGCGGTGCGTTTTAATTACGTTTAAATATAATTCATTTTTTAAGTGTTGTATTTGATTGAAAAGTATTTGTTTTGTATTTGAATAAAATGTGTGTTTAGATGAAAAATATTTTAGATAAAAAGTTGATGTGATTGGTAAAAATAGAGATAAATAATGGAGTTGAAAAGTTGATGTGATTGGTCAAAATAGAGATAAATAATGGAGTTGAAAAGTTGATGTGATTGTTTTAAAAAACTTTTAAATAGTAATTATTTTTGTAGCACTGTTGAAAAAGATTATATTTAAATGCAAAACTTTACGTTTGGTGTAAATTACATTGTGTTTGAATATAATTAAAATGTAAAACTTTTGCCAAATACCCCCTAAAAATGCACTATTTGCGTCCGTCAACAAATAATACCATTTGCTCTGTTTATGGCCATTCTTTTGAAGGTGAGGCCACCTTATAATGCCCCATTTTGTGAACGCATTGCATTGAATGCAATTTGTATTTAGAGGAAAAGTATTAACATTGCATTTTAATGCAATGTATGTTTTGGTGAAAAGTATTTGAATTGTATTTTAATAATAAATATGTAATGTGATGGGTAAAAGTAGAGAGAAAAAAAAGAAAGAGAAAGAGAATATATGATGTAATTAATAAAAGTAATAGAAAAAGTGAAATAATGAATAGTGATTGTATTGGATTTAAAATGTGATGTAATTGGTATTTGAATGAAATGCTTTGTATTTGAGAAAAAATTACATTGAATTTAAATATAATGCAAAAAAAAGTATGTACTAAACGTGGGCTAAGAGTAATTTAAAAAATAACTTGAGTCACAAATACCCCTTCTTTCAAAACTTGTTTTCACCTCGAGTCCCCTCAAATTTGAGAGTCGTCTTGTCACTGGAGACATCATTTGTGTGGTCCACTATTTTTTTTTTCCTTTATATGGTCTTTAGTTTTTACTTTTAATCTAACAAAGACTGTGTTTAATCCACCCTTTTTATGTGGTTTTTTTTTTTCCTAGTCCTCTTAATTTGTTTTTTGATAATGTCATGAGTGAGCTTAGTGACATAACATGTTTGTTTTGTTTTACGTAGTCTTATACCTCGTTTGATGAACGTATTTTATTCACATTTCATTTAAATACAATGCAATTTTTATTTAAACACAAAAATATTACATTCAAATATCACCTACATTATAATTTAAATCCAATACAATCACTTTTTCTATTCCACTTTTTCTACTACTTTTACGAATCACATTATATACTCTCTTTCTCTTTCTTTTTTTCCCCTCTACTTTTATCAATTATATCACATATAATATAATTCAAATACCTTTCATCTAAACAAACATTACATTTAAATACAATGTAAATACTTTTCATCTAAACGTATATTGTATTTAATACATTGTATTCAAATACAATGCGTTATCCAAAGGTCCCATTCATTTGGTACACTTAAGTACATCCGATCATTGTTAGAGGTTGCATTTAGCTTGAAATGAGCTAAATTAGAACTAAAATTAGGTATTTAACGTAAAACTTGTATTGAAAATTATGTTAAAATAAGAAAGAAAAAAAAAAAAAAAAGCTAATGTGAAACCTACCAAAACTAAATTCAAATTTTCACCAAATGGCAACTTAGCTTGGTTTATGCTAAATTTAAGTTAAAACAACTATGCAAACGCACCAAATCTCCTTGCGTTTTGGGGTGACGAGCGTCGCTATTGGTGTATGTATCCTTGTATCTGTATTAATTCTACACTATATCCCTTGCTGACGGATATAAGATATTTTCATCACTGTGTAGAGAGAGAGAGAGAGAGAGAGGGAGGGGGGGTGTGGCGTGGGTTATTTATTACATGATTAATTTCAGATTTCACGACTGGAATTAAGAAAATATTGTTAAAAACCTATTAGTTATGTTACAGCCCCATGCGCCAACACTTTACAAGCTGATACTTCGACAATTGATATGAAACGAGAAGAGAAGAACTTGATGAAAAATTACAGTTAGGATGTGCAAACAACCCATCACTAACTTTTAAATCCACCATTCCTTCATACAGATATTGTAGGCACTTAAAAACTTAAAAATGACGTGAAAAAAAAAAAAATTCCCAATGAAATTGACTAAAAGATGGAGGGAAAATTTGTTGACATATTGCAGTTAGATTTCGAAGGGGGGAAAAAAAAGGAAGTGAGTTAAAGCGGAAGGGAAAAGATTAAGAGTGAAGATAACAAGACAACTGGCACAGAACAAGAGAGTGAGGCCAAAGAAACCGAGGGATATAAACTAAACGGAGGCTTTGACTTTGTCAATCGTTTTCTGATTTTCACTGAAAAATGCTACTCACAGAACTATCGTCATGAACACGCCAAATCGTTTCACCCAACAAGTTAGCTACTGTGAGAACGGTCAACTGAGGGAAGTAGTTCTTCTCCATAACAGGAATGGTGTTGGTTACAATCACCTCTTGAAACAGGCCACTTGAAAGCCTCTCGATCGCCGGAGGGCTGTGGAAAAAGAACCACCATCAAGAAAATAATAAATGGACTCAGATGGTTTACAAATAGAACAAGCTTCGTGCCAGTATACATAGAAAGATGCCTTTCACCACAATGAATTAATTTCAAAGTTCTTAAAAAAACAACAACGTTTCATATCTGGAGAAATGACCCATGTGGATGTAGCTCAGTGGTGGGGATCACTTTGTAACGAGTAGTAAATCCACATATCTTGAGTTAGAATTGCACTAGAAAGACCAGGGCGTTTCGATTAACAAGGTTTATAGGTTATTTGTGTCACTTTCCATCACGCAAAATATATTGCTGTATGTATATATGTTGAGAAATCACAACATACAAATTGACAAATCACATGACACAATTAAGAAAATACCTGAACACGGGATGGGTGCAGCAAGCATACACTTCCCTTGCCCCTTCATGGTGGAGAAGTTCTGCACCTTTTGCAATTGTCCCTACAATCAGAAGCAAGCAACAGCAAATTAATTACATTCAAGAAGCTAATTATACCAAATATGTTTTTGTAAGCATTAAAAAGAAAAACCCCGCAACATTTTTTTTTCCTTCAAATTGGAGTTATGTCACAAATACCATACCACACAAAACATAATTTGCCAATATAACAATGGATATGGAGTAATTCAAAGGAGAGAGAACAATATATCGTGGCACGAACTGGTTCTTAACAGCATAGCATATAACTTTTTATTAAAAGATGTGCAAGAGCATAATAAGAAGAGCAAAAGACGTAAATAACGCTAAAACTAAACATACCGCTAACCAAGAACCTTGAGCTATTAAACAACATATACTAAAAAAAAGTTCAGTTTTGGTAACTTTTTGGTATTTCATTTCAATTTTTCCCACGTACAAAGTTTGTTTCAAATATGTATCGCTCATAGTTTGATGTCAAGAAATGCTTCACTTACCAGCAGTATCAATCATGTCATCCACCATAACTGCAACTTTGCCTTTCACGTCACCAATCAGGTTCATCACCTGCAAAAATGAGGTAAAATGGATTCTATGGTGTAAAAACAGTGATTCTTTGAAGACTACTAGAAACCAAAAGGATTCATGCTTTATCTAAGAACTTAAAGATTTTCTTCCAAAAACTTCTTATTTTTTTAAACGTTTATGTTTCAGTAACTGCCATCACAGAAGAATAGCAGTGCTCAATGCAAGTAAGATTAGAAGAACACTTCTTCGTTTGAGTTAACAAGTATGCCTTGATACAATTTCACACAAAATCAGCAAGTTGTTGAGCGAAAACGTCAACAAATTACAATGAAGTTTAGGTTCAGAATGTACCTCGGCAACATTGTGTCCATGACGCCTTTTGTCTACTATGGCTAATGGTGCATCAGATAATTTTTTTGCAAAAGCACGTGCTCTTGCGACTCCACCAACATCAGGGGAGACCACTACCAAATCTTCATAGCAAATTTTCTTGCTAGCAAGATAATCAAGGATCACTTGCTAGAATGGACAGAACAATCTTGACATCAGTGGACAAGAATGACACCAATGAAAATCAAGATCATAAAACCACAAACATGTTTACCTCACAATACACATGATCCACTGGAATATCAAAATAACCTAATGACTGCCCAGAATGAATGTCGCAAGCAAGAACACGGTTTGCACCTGCTTCTGTAATAAGGTTCGAAACCAATTTGGCTGCAATTGATTCGCGACCTTGTGTCTAAGAAAGAAGAAAAATACAAAGCAGATTGCGCAGAGAGTTCATTAGCCTCACACTTGAACATCAGGTGAAACCAATCATGAATAAGTTCAAGATTTCTTTGTTTGCAGCAGCAAGATAGAAAGAATGAAACTATATTAGGTTCGTTAACTCTCTTTATTTGCAAAGTAGTATTTACTCTGAACATGTTCATGAGAATGCAACTTAGGAAAAAATAATACCTTTCTATCAGCTCGGGCATATCCAAAATATGGAATCACAGCAGTAATATTTTTTGCCGATGCCCTCCGACAAGCATCAATCATAATTTCTAGTTCCATGAGATTCTCATTCACGGGAGGACAGGTTGGCTGCACCAGGAAGACATCACATCCTCTCACACTTTCTTGCAATTGAACATAAATCTCACCATCAGCAAATCGCTTAGTGTTAATCTTTCCAAGTTCCAAGCCCATGTACCAAGCAATTTCCTAGGGTAAAATATCTTAATGTTAGCATATACCAGCACAAGGATTTAAGAGTTTGAATATATTAGTTCTTCTTAATACGTATTCTAGAGCAATATGCATTTACACGATTGCCAAAGAAAAGCGCCTGAAAAGACGAAATCTAAGAGTCTTTATTGTTATAGCTCTTACCAAATTCAAAGGAACAAAATCAATTAGCTTACCAGAACCCAAATGGTTAAAAAACCCATTCAGTAATATTTCATTTTTAAGGGTCATACCCAGAGAACCAGTTTGACACTCATGACAATCGTGACCACCAGATTGATAACTAAATCGAAAAGTCTCACCATTCTCAAAACTACGCATTACAAACCTCGTGAACAAGGAAACCGTTCTTCAACGAAAGAACTGAAAACAGAAAAGGCTTAAAATTTGCAAGAGTTGTTAATAACCAACATAGTTATCACAGTCCTAGCAAGAGTTTCACACAAACTATACATTTCGTTACACAATTATCAACAAATTTAAAAGGAAAAGAAATGAAAATTAAATTCCTCAATTACCTGAGCGAGAGCAGGATTAGCTGAACCTGAAAACAATTTAATCTTGGAGTTGTTTCTGGTAGCTGCTTTTTCCACCCGAGCTGATTCCAAGAACTTGGGCAGTGTACTCTCGTTAAGGATATGAATGGTCGGCTTCCCATTCCCACATTTGGTTGATTCTGTCATATCACATCTCTACCGTAATATCACACATACAAATTCATGTCAATACAATATATATATATAAACACACATGTACATATATATGATTGAAATTCGCTAAAAACTTCACAGTTGAAAATTTTTTTAAAAATTAAGGTAACCAAAAAAAAAAAAAAAACGAAAAACAAAAATGCCTGGAGAGAGGACAGTGCTTACGACGCCGCTTTTCGCAAGAGTCCGAGAGCGAGACTCGCAGTGGAACAGCGGTTTTTGGCAGAGCGACAAACGAGATGGAAATGAAGACGACGACGACGACGACAACGACGGCGGCGACGGCGCAACCGCCAGTGACGACGACGAAGACGACGACGGAGGAGAGGGCATAACCAGCGACGCAGACATGCCGGAGAGGGGAGAGTCTAGGGTTTTGAGCCGAAGGTCTAGAGAGAGAAAGTGAGAGATGTAGAGAGAGAGAGAGAGAATGGCAAAGAGAAGGAGAGTGGCGCCTCTTTTATCAATGGCGGGGATGGTGGAGGAGTCTTCCGTTTTTCCACGACATTCGGAATTTCAGATTTTATTTATAAATAAAAAAAAAACTATAATTTAGATTGATAAATATATAATTTAAAAAAGAAAAGGTAATACGGCGCCGTTTAATTGGCGAGAGGGGTTTTGTTTGTCTAAATCGTGGGACCCACACGAATCTTAGAAAGCGCGAAGCCGCGTTGTGGAACATGAATGTGAGGACACTGTGGAATTGTCGACTGGTTTTGTTTAGTACCCTTTTTACACGTGGCACGTCATAATCCTACCTTTTGTGCCAATTTTTTTTTCTTTTATTTAATTGAACATGAAAATTAAAATATAAAAAAAAGGGGAATTTATTTGGAAAGAAAGATTTTGGCATAAGGTACCTAAAAATAGTATTTATAATAAGTTTTTTTTTTAAATCATTTAACTATAATTAAATGATTGAGATTATTTATTTATAATAATTACAATATATCTTAACATATAGTGATATAAAATAAAAAATTTTAAAAAGTTTAAAAAATCAATTCTCCCCTCATGTTTAATTGATGAGATCATCGGTTGTTCCCCTAAACCTTATAATCGTTGAACCAATCCCGCAACCCCCGCTCGACCCATAGCCACCGGACTAACCCTGTAACCACGCAAACCAACTCTGCAACCACCCTTAACCCGCAATCGCCAAACCCCCCATTCCACTGAACCCAGTACACTGAGTTATGCTGGGGGGTGGGAGGGACTTTGTCGGTTAAAGGTGAGAGAGGTCTCACGAACAGTTGAAAGAAGGGGGGAGTTAGTAGGACGCCAATGGGGGTGACACTAGTGAGGTTGGCCAATGGTGTTTGGGTAAGTTTGGGTTTTTTTTATTTTTGTTTCTTATTTTTTAAAATTTATTAGTCCATGATTTTGTGAGGTATAATACATTATAATAAATAAATCTCAACTTTTAAATTATATCTAAACTATTTAAAAAATAGTATCTATAATAGATATTATTTTAAGGTTCCTATCATAGATTCTCTTAAGATTTTGTGATCTTTTTTTAATTTTTATTTAATGGGCTTGGATTTTGTTCTTCACAAACCCACTTTAGTCCAATCCCACTAGTTTTGGAACCTTAATTTTGTTGACTACCATGTGTGGTATCTTTATTTGTTTATGGTTAGAAAGAACGTGAGAAATTCCTAATCCAAAATATGTGAATTAGGTTGGTCTTATTTGTAGTTTTCTAGCCAAAAAATTTCATTTTGTTGTTCTTTTTTTTAAGTCATTTTTATTAAGTTGTTATAAATATACTTTAGTGATAATTTTATATTTAACTTTATCATTAAATAAAAAATTCGACTCTTTCTAAATTGATAAAAAAAAACATTTTATTAGTGAAATTTACTATCTATATCAAATAAAATCCAAAGAACTTAATAGAAATTCTATGCTAAAAGTAATTAAGTTTAAGTAAAATTAAGTTACAAAATTTCAGCAAAATATTTGCTAAATTATTTAGAATTTTAAGTTCCCACATAATTTAGTGCTTATTATCTTTGTTACTTGTTCGAATGGTCTCATCCTATTACAAGATGTGCTTATTATGCCTTTATGGTGTAGATAAACACAAGAATTTAAAATTTTGGTGTAGATAAACACAAGAATTTAAAATTTTCTATTTCAAATGGAATTTGCTCTTATCATAATCTCTTATCTTTTATCATATTAAAGATAAAATCTACCGTAAAGAAATTGAATCCTAATGTAATTAGGATTTTTTGTATTTATTATTTTAGATACTCTGATAGAAAACCTTGTTTAATATACTACATGCCACGATACTTTAAGATATTTCATTCTATCGATTTATTTCTTTAATATGCATTACTCTTTCTTTATATAATCGATTTGAGTGTCGGGGTATTAACATTTGTGTAGCAATTCTTTCCTCACAAGTGGTAATGAAACTTTACATATTTAACTTTAGATATTCTCTACATAATTAAGCACATAAATCTAAATAATATTAAGTGTGATTGTAAAAATATCCTTGTAAGGAGAAGATAAATAAACAAAAGTAAGGAGAGACATATTTTGTTAAAAGAATAAAAAAATAACAACATAAAAAAATGTGATGGCAATTAAGTCCCCTTATCTACGAATTTTATTCCTAAATTTTATGTACGTCCACTTCATTTGTATTCTAAGAAAATAAATTGAACATTAAAATTCAAAATAAAAAACTTAATTCTCCTTTCTTAATTTGAATTCTTAACTTAGGGTTTGTTTGATAATCGTATGGTGTTTATATTACGTTTAAATGCAATTTGTGTTTAGAGGAATTATATTAGCATTACATTTGAATGTAATGTACGTTTAAGTGCATGTTTGGTATACGCATTCAATTTGTATTGTATTTTAATGCAATGTAATTCTCACCCAAATACAAAAGCATTTTATTAAAATACCAATCACATCATATTTTAAATCTAATACAATCACTATTATTATTTTATTTTTTCTATTACTTTTATTAATTACATCATATATTCTTTTTCTCTCTCATTTATTTCTCTCTACTTTTACCCATCACTTCACATATTTATTATTAAAATATAATTCAAATACTTTTCATCCAAATACATATTGCATTCAAATGTAATGCTAATACTTTTCCTTCAAACACAAATTACATTTAATTATTACATTTAAACGCAATGTAAATGTAATGCATTTACCAATAAACTCTAAGTGAAAAGTATTTAAATTCTATTTTAATAATGAATATGTGATGTGATAGGTAAAAGTAGAGAGAGAAAAAAGAGAGAAAAAGAGAATATATGATATGATTAATAAAAGTAATAGAAAAAATAAAATAATAAATAGTGATTGTATTGGATTTAAAATGTAATGTGATTGGTATTTCAATGAAATACTTTTGTATTTGAGTGAAAATTGGATTGCATTTAAATTAAATGCTTTTATCAAATGCTAATGCAATGCAAATTAAATGCTTAAAAAGGAAAATGTTAACTACTACAGAAAATGCAAGGAATATGTTAACAGAATGTTAATTAAATGGGGTTTCATGCTTATCCTTTTTTAATTAACATATAATCACTATGAATGTTTAGTGATTGTCGTAATCCCCTACTAATTACTAAGCATGTATAGGAATTTTAATTAAAAAGAAAGATGCAACCGCTATATAGAATGTTAACTACGATGGAGTTTAGTGCTTATCCTTGGCCAGTTGCTTTTTACCAATTGACTTGTTGGGATTAATTATGAGTTTGGAATGAAAATTAAGGATTTTAATGTTTGTTTGGAATGCTTGTAAGTTAAATTAAATTAGCTATTTTGTTCTAATTTAGTTTTGTTTTGCTTATATTAAAAATTATGAAAATAAAGATAATTTATATTAAAAATTATACTAAAATAGTTAAAATATAAATAAAAAATAGTAAAATTAGGTCTTATTAAACTAAATCAAATTAAAACTAATTTGATCAATTAAATTTAACTTATAAATTAGATTATACTATATCTTGAAAATAATCGAATCCTTAGTTTTAAATTTAACAATCCAATGTTTGTCTAGAAGAAAAAGAGAGAATCCAACCATCAAGGAACATAAGTGTTTGACTTGAGTTGCTTGAGAACGACCACACATGACTAAGGATTTTTTTTTCTTGTCTTTTCTTTTCTTTCTTCTCTCTCTTGTTTTATTTATTTATTATTGGTTGAAATAAACTAAAAATGCTAATAACGCGTACAACACGACGATAAAGCAAAAAACATGTGATAAATATGATACATACGCATGCCTATTCAATTTAAGACTGGAAATCTTATCGCCGAGATAATAACTTCTAATCCTCAGAACTTCAATTATAAAGCATTAGGGCTCCTTTTAGGCTAGTTTATTAAAAAGAAAAGCACTTTTTCAAATTACCATTTTGGATTCTCCTTGGAACCTTTTTTTTTTTTTTTTAATTATCAAGTTTCCTCCAATATATATATATATATATACATACTTTCTATAGTTTAATTTAGTATTTAAAGGTTTTCTAGATAACTCTTTAATCAAGTTAATTTATTTTATAAAAATATTATATATTTTTACCCATAAAAATGGTTTTCTTTGATTGGATATTTATGTGCTAAGCTTATCTTATTCCCGTCATTATAGTTTAAATGAAGACTGAATTTTGGACACGCTACTTGCTATCGTTTACAGTATCTGTGCTTATGTATCCAGAAGAGTGGACGGACATCGGTGCTGCTTCATTTTTTAGGTGTGTTTAGAAAAAATATTATGTTTATATTGTGTTTAAATATAATATAATTTTTATATAAATATAAAAATATTATATTTAAATATCAATCACATAATAATAATTTAAATTTAATATAATCATTATTTATTATTTTATTTTTTTATCAATTTTATTGATCATATTACATATTTCATTTCTCTTCTTCTTTTTTTCTTTCTATTTTAATTAATCATGTTATATATAATATAATTTAAATATTTTTTATTTAAATAAATATTATATTTAAATATGATGTAAATAACTTTTATTAAAATATATATTATATTTAAATATACTACAAATAAAACACGCTATTAAACGCCTCATTAATTAGATGGAAATAGTTCTTTTCATTCGTTAAGATGGAGAATTAAATTAATAAATCTCCATCTTTATCATCAATCAAATCATTCTTAAAGACCCAGATTCTATTTCATCATCAATTGAATCATCATTCATCTTTACTTATTTTTTTAGTTATTGTTTTTTACACTAATTGTCTATGATATGTCAGTACTTTAGTGATATAAATACCTAGTTTACATTTAGACGAGATATTCAGTTTTAAATAATAAAAAAATTTTCATTTTAGAAAATAAAAAATTGTTTTGGCTGTTTTAAAAAATAAAAAATTATTTAAATGAATAAAAAAATTTATTATTATTTTAAATAAAATACTTTTAATATTTAAATATAAAAATTTAAGAAAATCTATATATATTTTAAATAAAGTGTAATTAGTTGTGAGGTATGACAGATATATTTTTAAACAAAGTGTAAATATATGTCAGATATATTTTTTCTTTTAAAAGATTGTGTAATTATTATCTCGGTCCCGTTTATTTGTGAGGCATGGTATAGCTAGGATCGCGATTGTTACGGTCTTCCAATGAATGATTGCATTGTAAGCTTGTCCAGGTTTCAGAAGTTATTCCAAGAGGACCTCCAACAATTGTGATTCTTTTATTTGTTATCACTCCGTGTGAGATTTCCCACTAATTATAGTAATTATCAAGAATCATAATACTGTCTTTTATGCATAATTATTCGTCATAATTATAATAATTAATAATAGTAATTATTCATAAGATCACATGAATTATTTAATGCATGAGTTGAATTCTAAATAAAATAAAATTTTAAATTCAGACTGATTGATTTAATTTTAATTTTTATTAATTTTTTTTAAAAACACAAAATTGAAACAACAAATTTGAACGTGAAACTATAAAGCAAACGAGACCATAATAAAAATTAAAGAAAAATTATAAAAACCAGTGTTATGTTTGAAATATTTTTCCTATTAACACTATAAAAAAATTAATGCACTTACTTTGTCTTAGACATTATAAGCACACGGAAGATTACATAATTAATGAAAAACCAAGTATGCAATAGTATCCTATCAAAGTTGATAAAGTAGCCACTTTAATTCCATAAATTTTTTAACGATACTTTTCATTACATATGTCTCTATGTTTTAGATTTCTATTTTCCATCTCTTCATTCATTATTCAAAAGAAAATTCCTTTTCCTGTCAATATAGTGTAATCATAATTTCACACACAACTTAGTCATAAAATATATATTTCAAACAAAATGTAATATTTACTTTTGTTCTTTCACTTTATTAAACATAATGTAAAGTATAATATTACACTAAAGAACTTGTGGGATTGTATGTGTTTTTACTTATGTGAATTTCACATCAATAAAAAGGCTATACCTTTGATCTATCTCATAGAATTGTATGTGTTTTTACTGGTGTGAATACCAAAAATATTACACTAGATAATAAATTTTATCTGAATACCAAACTTAGAATTAGTATTACGATTTTTTTAGTGATACTCCGACTTCTTCCGTTAGGATCTGATACTAATTTCATATTTATAAAACGTAAAGTTATAAAAATTTATAAAGTTTACAGCATATCACATAAAATGTAGAAACTAATGACAAAAAATAGATAAATTATTTAATATAATATAATAGTTTGGAAATATCACATAAAATGTAGAAATTAATGACAAAAAATAGATAAATTATTTAATATAATATAATATTTTGGAGAATAAATTGTATTCATATATTATATTATATTTATATTCTTTAAATATAAAAATTATTTTATCTTAGCGAAAATTTTAATTTTAGCTTTTAGACTCCATAAAGTGAGAAAGAAATATTATTGTTATTTTAATCTTGATCTTGACTTGGGGACATTTAGTAAACGTATTGTGTTTTAATTAAGTTTGAATACAAATTTTTTTTGAGTGTTATATTTGGTTGAAAAGTATTTGTTTTATATTTGAATAAAATATGTGTTTGGATTAAAAGTATTTTAAAGTTAAAAAGTTGATGTAATTGATAAAAGTAGAGATAAATAGTTATAGTTGAAAAGTTGATGTAATTATTTTAAAAAACTTTTAAATAGTAATTATTTTTGTAATACTATTAAAAATGATTGTATTTAAATGTAAAACTTTATATTTGATGTAAAATTAATTTTCATAGCGTTAAAATTTATTTACTAAACATAGCATTATATTGAAAAGTAATTTTGTTTTCTCCCCAATTTTAACTTTCATTCACGTGTTGCTTTCTCATTTATTTATTTTTCTTTTTAAATTTGTTTTCACTTTGTCCTGATTGATGAGGTATTTGCACTATACACTTCAACGTTGTCATGATTCCTCTCTCAATAACTCAATATTGATTCATTGCTACGATTCCTCTAGCTCTCCCTCTGCCTCTCCTTAACTTAATATTACTTTATTTTTTTTAATACTCATATCTTATTTATTTATTACATTATATTCATATTATATTTAAATATAAATATATTATATTCAAATATCAATCATATTATATTTTAAATCCAATATAATTATTATTTATTATTTTATTTTTTTTACTATTTTTATTAATCACATCACATATTTTTTTCTCTATTTTTATCAATTACATCACATATAATATAATTTAAATATTTTTCATCTAAATAAATATTATATTTATATTATATTTAAATATTTATTATATTAAATGTATTATATATAAATATAATATAATATAATCACTATTATATTTAAATCTAATATAATCACTATTTATTATTATATTTTTTCTACTACTTTTATTAATCAAATCACATATTCTTTTTCTCAATATTTTAATTAAATACATCATATATAATATATTTTAAATATTTTTCATCTAAATAAATATTATATATATTATATTTAATTTATTATATTTAAATATAATATTAACACAATATATTATCTAAACATATTATTAATATTGCTTTATTGTTGCTCGTGAAATCAGGACGTAATATTAGTTTCTTGCTCCTTTATTATTATTTTTTTTGTCGCCACTTGTTTTTTTTTTCTTTTTTATATGTAAATCACATCTTTGGTATTATTATTTTTTCATATATAACAAATAGATACCTGTATTCTTATCCATCTAACCGAACATGTATAAAAGTTTTTATATACTAATTTACTTTTGCCCTTCACGTGTCTTACGTTTCTCTCCAGTTTCTTTTTTTTTTTTTGGTTTTTATTTTTGTTTTTTCTTACTTTTTTGTAGTCATTACCGGTTTTTCTCTTGGTCATTTTTTTATTATTTTATTTTTTTTGTGTAATGGTTATGGATGGACTATGTTTTGTAGATGTTGCATGCCTAATTTGGATCGCATGTTTTAACTACTACTTCTTACACACCTCGTATCTATTACTCCATTACTACGTACACATTCACAATTAAAATTAGTTTTATATTTTAATCATGTTTAAACATAATATAATTTCATATTAAACATAAAGTTTTATATTCAAATACAATCTTTTTAAATAATATTATAAAAATAATTACTATTTAAAAGATTTTTAAAACAATCACATCAACTTTTTAATTATATTTTTACAAATCACATCAAATTTTTAATTTTAAAATACTTTTTATTCATATACACATTTCATTTAAATACAAAACAAATACTTTTTAATCAGATACAATATTTAAAAAATAAATTAATTTAAATATAATTAAAATATAATTTATTTACCAAATACCTACAAATTTCTATGGAGTTTCGTATGGGAGTGTTATCCTCGTAACAACAAGGGGCCAGGCACAGAGACTTTATGGATTGCATTGGAACTCTGGAAGCAGCTTACAATCTTTGTTAGTTGCGAATATTGGCATTATCTTTACCTTGGTGTGTCAGATGAATCGGATCGGCCTTATCTTTTTTTTTTTTTTTTTCTTTTCTTTTCTTTTTCAAGGAAAAGCCTTGCATCTATTTTGCTCATCATACTTGCAAAATGTTCGATGAATGTATCTAACTTTTTCTATCAATATATCTATAAGTATAATCTAATAATAATATTATTCTTAATTTCACTAAAAAAACAATGTTTGAACGCCCTATCTTAACCTAAAAAAACAAAAAATTAATCAATGTAGACTTCAAAACTTTTTAAATGAAAATTTTAATTTTTTAATAAACAAAAAATAATGACACTGTAATTATTACGTTAAAATGTTATTATATACAATTATAAGTACAACTTAACAATTTTATCATACATTATTTTATAAAAATATATATATATGACTCTATCGAAAAATACTTAATATAAACCCTCTATTCTTAAATTAGAAAAGAAAAAGAAAAAAATAGCAAAAGAGTCGGTACATTTGTCAATAAATAGTCAGATGTCTAGCACCAAATACAATGTATACCAAAATTGATATAGACATAGCTTTGGAGATTGAATTTCTTACTCAAATATTAAAACTTTAGTTGTTGTATGTTTCTGGTAGAAGGTGAACATTAATCAACATACACTTACGTGCTGGACTTTAAAAACATGTAACGCTGCCACATGCGTGGTGATCCTATCGATATGTTCAATGGGTTATAGCTTTGCATTGCCACAATTTGTTGTCGACTCAATATTTTTGAATTTTATACGTCTTTTTTTTCTTAAATTTTATGTTATTATAAATGACTTCTGTTAGTAATACGTCAAAAATGGGGCAAAAAAGTATCAATCTCCACTTTCAGTGGCTGAACCCTTTACAACAGTAGTACTTGATGACAGTGGTGAACCACTAGAGGATAATAGGTAATCAGAGATTTCATACATGTTTATTGCATGATCATAAAATAAAGAATCATTTCACTCTTATATAACGTTCTCCCATCCAATTTTTAACATAATATTAACGAAGAGCCATTTGCATAGCCGCATGAAAAGTTCGGGATAACGTGATGTTCAAAAAGTTCGAGATAATGTACTGTTAAAAGAGGGCTAAAATGAAACTGGGTTTTTAAGTCGGAAGCTATTTACAAAAATAATCCTTGAAGAAAAAGCTGCACTGGGTGTGTGGTTTCTTTGTCATCTCCATTGGTCATCACAAAGGCATAAGATGGAACATCATTTTGGGTACACTAGAAAGTTTTACATTATGATGGCAGATAACTTAATCTGGCCATATGAAAAGCCAACCTTTCTCCATTGCTGGAGAAGATATTCTAATTTTACTGTGGCTACAGAACCATCAAGCTCGAATCAGATCTTTGGAGAGCGTGTGGATTATCCCAGTTTAGAAGGTTCATTTGTCTGCACATTTTCCTGAGAGGAGAAAAATTATAGAGTCAAAAAAAGAATATGCATGAAAAGGAATCACTTGTGGCCAAAATTCATGGAATAGTGCTAAGATCACTAAATTGTTTACCATATTGCTTTACTTATTTTTTTATTTTAACTTGAGGGTGGGGGAATTCGAACTTTACATCTAATGGCGAGCCAAGGGTGAAATTACCGTTAGGATATGCTAGCGACCGTATATTTTAGATACCAAATGTTGTAGCAATTGACTTGTGAGGATTCTTATATGACCAATTAAACATGACAAGTGCACTGCTACATCACTTGGTATGCAAAATTGAGCAACACGTTGGTACCAGCAGACTAAACCCTTCCTCACCACCACATCAAAGCGAGGAAGAAGTTCTCAATTTGATGTGAAGAACGTATACACTTTTCAATGGAATATGAAATGTAAACTTCCACAACAAAAGCATAAAAACAGAAATGGAATATATAACCTCAGTGGCGAGATGAGATTGAGCAAGGGAACTAAGCTGGCTGCTTTCCATGTTGGCTAGTAATTGGATGACAGTTTGCAGATGAGGTACACTGCAAATGTTTGTGTAGACTAAGTAAGACAACAGAGCCAGAAGGGAAGAATTCCACAGCAGAGATAATTGCAAATTGCAATGGAGATATTCTCAAGGAAACGCTAAAACTGGTCAATACAAGCATTGGATTAAATTGTACCATCCTTTTTCATGAAACTAGAATGGCTTAAGGTAATTCAATAATGTATGAGGCTGCAGACTAGATAAAAGGTAAAGGTAAATCACAACCTCTGCAACCCACTTTCCATGTGTGCATCGAGGGACGAAATCACGTGAGGCATCTGCTCTAACAACTTCATCAACAGAGAGGAAAGGTGGGATTAGAGACTAAATTTAGTTTGAAAAGTCAGTTTCAAATTGGCGAATGTGCAATCATACCTGCCCGGTATTCTTAATGATAGCTGTTTTCGCCAAGAGGTTCTTTGGAAGCTTTGTCAATTGGACCTGCATAACAGATGAAGGGTTGGAGAGTTAATTACCCAAAAAACCGTGGCCAGATGGTGCCTCCAAACTGCACTATGAGAATTGTTAGCTTCTTTAAGCACCATCCACTATATCTCACACACAAAAATTAGAAGAAAGAAAGGGACAAGTAAGAATAACATTTCAGGTAACAGTGTCACAAAGTTAGTATTCAAGGCCTCATAAATTAATCTGATAAGTTAAGCATCTAGCAAAAGACAGAAATGAAGTGGTTGCAGATATAGTTTAGTAGAAATTCGACTCCAATTCTGAGTTCGAATGCACGCCTAATATACGGAACTAGGAAAGTTTTATCATGCAGCCTTGTAAGAAGTTATGAAAAAGCCGACTAAATACATGGACTGAACTAAACAATTTACGTTACAGTTTGCTCTTCCCACGGTCCATGAGAACTTCAATGGAGTAAAAACTATATTACCACCCACATACCCGCGCCCCCCCCCCCCACAAAACAAAACAAAAAAAAAAAAGAAAAGAAAAATCCCTAAGATGTTCTCAATTTTCCATCTCGTTGTAGAAAACAACATGACCTACTATATCTATTATAGTCTATGTATACAAACATTCTGTATAGTTTCACACACACACATATATATATTTTTCATGTCTTCTCGTTCTGAATTTCACATTTCTAGCTTTGAATTATTCTCAAACCCAAGTAGGCATTCTTCCCTCTTAGGAAAGAAAACAGCATAAAAAGTTCATGTACTCCAATTCTCACATCAAATATATTGCTTCCAATCACCTCAGAATCCAACACAGAAAAACAACCCAGAAAATTCTCCATATTTAATATATGCAAAATTCATTCGCAGTCCAACTGGAACAACGAATTTTCTACCAAAAATAAAGCCAACCCATTTGAGTACAGTACCTGAAGAATTCTATCCGTCACTTAAAAATCAAATTATAACAGATACTAAAAACAAGCGCACAGACATATATATATAAATATATATATATAGAGAGAGAGAGAGAGAGAGAGAGAGAGAGAGAGAAGTGCCTGGGAAGGAGAGGATTGTTGCATGAGATGGAGGAGATTGGAGGTGGATTGGATGGCTTGAGAGATCTGATCCGTGACCATTGTTTTTGCCGTGTTTTCTGTGCTTCTTCCTCCTGTGCTCGCCATTCTTCCCTCGGGAGAGTTTTGGTTTCTCCGATCGGAAGGGCAAGTTCGGTGGATGAACTCGTTTGTTTGAACGAACGACATTGATTTTCATGTGGTTTTTCAGGAGTTCATGTCGTTTACATTAAAACATTTATGGGAGAACTATTGAAGGAAAAATTAGGCAAATAAATTGTTTTTTTACTGAAATTTTTAATTTAGAAAAATGGTTGTCAATTATAGTTAGTTAGTAAGAATAAAATATATTAATACAGTGATTAATATTAAAAATACAATAATTTTGTTAATTTTATAAAACTTTAAATAAAAAGAAAAAGATCATTTATCTCATTAAAAAATGCGTATATCCTTTTTTTAATGTTTGTTACTAGCAGGGTATATTAAACAATTTCTAAAACAAGGATTTCGTGTGTACATGACAAATTTGATTTAAAATTTTCTTTATTGTTAAATGAACCTGTTATAAATTGAACCAACAATTAGCATGAATCAAGAATTCGAGAATAAGTTCACAAAATATATTTTCTTTAGCGGCTAAAATATCACCCTAACAAATGGGACAAATCTTAACAAGTTAAATTAGCAACTAAAACAATCAAGAGGCCAAAAGGTGATAGTAACGTTAATAATTTAACATAATATTACACTTAATATTATAAATATAAAGTTAGTATTATCCACTTGAAGTAAAAAAGAAAAATATTAATTTCTTGTTTATTTATCGTATTGCATTTATATTATATTTAAATATAATGTAATTTTCATTTAAATACAAAAATATTATAATCAAATACCAATTAAATCACGTTTTAAAATCAATACAATTACTATTTATTATTTTATTTTGTTATTATTTTTACTAATTATACAATTACTATTTATTATTTCATTTTGTTATTATTTTTACTAATTACATCACATATTCTATTTTTCTTTCTTTTTCTTTCTCTATTTTATCCATCACATCACATATAATCACGTCATATACTTTATTTCTCTCTCTATTTTTATCTATCATATCATATATTTATTATTTAATACAATTCAAACTCTTTTTGTCTAAATATATATTATATGTAAATATAATATAAATATTTTTATTTAAATATAAATTATATTTAATATATTATATTTAAATATAATGTAAATATAATAAGGTTGCGAAACATTTCTTAAAAAAGAAAAAAAAAAAAAACGGTAATGTTATGAAACCTGCACCTCAACTCAAAATACAGTTGTGTCAATAAACGACATGTAAAACGCCAAGTACAACGTAAACAAACCAAAATCACCCGTCTTCTAATCACACACCGTCTGGAATCGAAAGGATGAAGCTCTCTCTGAAACTCAAAGAAAACCAAAACCAAAACCAAAACCATCATCAAGTTCATCACCCTTATTCCAACCCAATTGTGACAGCAAAAATCCCAATCACCATATTCAACCACCCCTTCCTGACCTCCATCTCCTCCACCATCTCCGACTCCTCTCACCTCTCTCTCTGTGTCTCCTCCAACTTCCCTTCCGGCCCTTCTCTTAAACTCTCCTACTCTCCTACCTCCACCACCACCACCACCACTCTCTCTCCTCCCTTTTCTCTCTCTCTAAAATCCGGCCTCGGCCTCTTCGGCTCCCCTCGCCACTCCCCTCTCATCTTCACAGCCCACTTCTCCTTCTCCTCCCCAAACCCCACTTTCTCTCTCCTCTTCACCCCCCAAGTCGGCAACTTCTCTCTCAAGAAGACCACCCTCTCCAATCCTGCCGGAACTGAGGTCAATCCGGATTCAGGGTCGGCATCGAATGGCGGAAACGGAAATGGGTTTGTTCCGGAAGGGCCGTCCGATTGGCGGGAGCTGAAGTTGGAGCCTTGTGGTGGTGGTGCTAAAAATGGCGGCTTTCGGGAGAGTTTTGGGGGGTGTGAGAAAAATGGGTTTTCTTCTGGGATTGCTGTGATGGCAAGGACTGGGTTTCCGGTGACAAAAATGGTGAGGATGAATATGAGGTGGGGTGTGAATTTGCCGGTGGATTTGGGGTCCAAAATGCCGTACTTGAAGCTGAACAAGATAGGGATTGAGAGAGTTGAGGAGGGTAAGGAAGAAGAAAAAGAGAAGAAGGGAAATGTGGAGAAGAGTGATTTGGAGTTGTTGAAGGGAATGTGTTTTTGGATGAGGAGGGATTTGGAGGTGTTGGAGAGGGAGAATAGGGAGATGAAGGGGAGCTTGGAGCAGATGAAGTTTGGAGTTTCCGCCTCCCCTGGCAGCGGTAAACATTTGAGGTCCAATTCAGTTGCGGCGGCTGATAAAATGCCTGCGGGTGGGAGGTCTAGGGAGTTTGAGAGTCGGAGAAACAGGAAGAATGGTTTCAAGGAAGAGAGTGGGAAAGGAGAAGCGAAGAAGCCGGCGAATCAGGCGAGTGATCTCGAATCGGAGTTGGAGAGAGCTATCAAGGCTGCTGCTGCTGCCGGATCTGCTTCTTCCGCTTAGTGAGGTTTGGAGTAGTTGCTTGCAAAGCCTGAGTATTTTGTTTTCAAATGTACATACAAAAAAAAAAAAAAAAAAAAAAAAAGAGAGAGATTTTTGCTTCGTAGTGAAGGTGTTGAATTAAGGTGTTAATGGAGGGCTATTTATAATTTCAGGGGTACTGTGTTTGCCATGATTATGGGCAATCTAATTTGAAAAAGTTGTAGCAATTAATTCCACTTTTCTTTATTTTTCTAAATTCCATTATGTATGAACAAATTTGCTTTGAAGATTATGGTTTCACTGCTGTTTGAGTTTGATGCCTTTATTTGGCAGTCCTGAAATTATTGTATTGCCTACTTTATTGAATTGGGTCCATTTGCTTGTTTATTCTAATGTTTTAATGTTTGCAACAAGTAAGCCTTGTGCTATTTAACTTAATGTAGAAATCTTCAAAACTGCTATTTAAAACCCAGTATATCTTTCTGGATGCACGTAAGAGAAATTCTCAACTTTTTAAGCAATTTAGAAATCTTATTTTGTTATTTGATCTCTTTTTTTACTACATATTTATATCTTGAACAGCTGCAATGTGCATTTAGACGTGTTGAACATTTCTTTGCAGCTTGAATCAGTAATATGTTTTTTTGGATACCGACCAACTTCATCTATCAATTTATGCTTTAAAAAAAAAAATAGAAAAAAGAAAAGAAGAAGAAGAAGAAGAAGAAGAAATTAGCTGCACCAATCAGAAACAAATTAGTGTCTCGTATTGAATAATACTTAAAGCCGGTTTGCTCAATTTTCCGGTTAATGAATCAGTTTTATTTAGTTAGTACACTAAACAAATGTCTTGTTTTTCAATTTGAGGAAAAATGCGGGTCGCTCAAGAATAAAAACGCTTTGACATGAGTAAGAAACATTATAACTAGAATTGCCTATCAATGGCAATCCTTATTATATTAAAAGGTGGATAGATAGAATATTGATGAAGATAAAAATGTCAGAGGAAAGTCAAACACTCGCAAGTACAATATATTGGCCGATGGCGTCCTGTGTTGCATGAAAGGAATTGGAGCGGATTTACACTTCCATGTTATGTAAAAGACAAACTATGAACTAACAAAAGTGGGGGTGTGTTGCAGGATTTAAAACTTTGTATACAGAGTCATATAAAAAACCAGACAAAGTGTTTAATGATCATATTCATGTTGCGCCGCTTAGTAGCCTTGGAACACTGGTGGAGGTGGGGATGAGTACTGGAATCCAAAGATTGGTGGGAGGATTATGTCGTCCATGGGAGGTGGAGGCGGCGAGAATGCTGGCGGAGGAGGTGAGGGAGATGGTGAAGGTGGTTGTGGAGATTGAACTGGTGGAGGTGGAGAGTTAACTGGCGGCGGAGGTGAGAAGACAGGCGGCGGTGGGGGAGAGTTAACTGGTGGAGGTGAGAAGACAGGTGGTGGCGGATGAGAGTTAATTGGTGGTGGTGGTGGTGGTGGTGGTGAGAAGACAGGCGGTGGAGGAGAGTTAACTGGTGGTGGTGGTGAATAGGCAGGGGGTGGGGGAGAGTTAACTGGTGGTGGTGGTGGTGGAGGTGAGAAAACGGGTGGTGGAGGAGAGTTAACCGGTGGTGGTGGTGGTGGAGATTGGATTGGCGGAGGTGGTGTGTAGACAAGGGGTGGAGGAGAGTTGACCGGGGATGGTGGTGGAGGAGAGTTAACCGGTGGGGGTGGAGGTGGGGAGTAGACAGGGGGTGGAGGAGAGTTAATTGGTGGTGGTGGTGGTGGAGGTGGAGATTTGATTGGTGGAGGTGGAGAGTTAACTGGTGGTGGAGGTGAGAAGATAGGTAGTGGGGGAGAGTTAACTGGTGCTGGTGGAGATTGGACTGGTGGAGGTGGAGAGTTAACTGGTGGTGGAGGTGAGGAGATAGGTGGCCAGGGAGAGTTAACTGGTGGTGGTGGAGATTGGACAGGTGGAGGTGGAGAGTTAACTGGTGGTGGAGGTGAGAAGATAGGTGGTGGGGGAGAGTTAACTGGTGGTGGTGGAGATTGGACAGGTGGAGGTGGAGAGTTAATTGGTGGTGGAGTTGAGAGGATAGATGGTGGGGGAGAGTTAGTTGGAGGTGTTGGTGGAGGAGAATGAACTGGCGGTGGTGGAGGAGAGTGAATTGTTGATGGCAGTGGTGGTCGAACAGGTCCATGGATTGGAGATCTGTTAGAGGGGTCAGGAGGTGGGGGGAAGGAGTGATGAGCATTTGGTGGGGGAGAATAAATCGAGGGTGGTGGTGAGGATTGAATTGGAAGTGGAGGAGGTGAAGACCTGAGAGGGGGTGGAGGAGAGACTATTGTTCGTGGTCGTGGATAGGTTGGGCTGTCGATAGGAGATCTATTGGAAGGATCAGGTGTAGGTGGTGGTGGGGAGTGCTTTTCAGGTGGTGGTGGGGAGTGGTTTACGGGTGGGGGTGGTGGTGAGTGAATAGTTGATTGTCTTGGGCGCACTGGTCTGGGCACTGGAGATCCATCGGTAGGATCTGGTGGTGAAACAGGTGTTAGTGGGGTGCTAGGAACTGGCTTTGGAGATGGTTTGGGAGGTGCTGAATTTTGTTTTGGGAATGGCTTTGGTTGGGAAGGTTCTTGTGGGGGTGGTTGCGGCTTTTGTTTGGGAGGACTTGGAGTAGGTTTCAATGGTTGTGGCTTTGGCTTCTCAGGTGTTTGTGGTTTTGGCTGAGGCTTTGGAGTAGGGTTTGATGGTTGTGAAAGTGGCTTTGGAGACTTGGGAGTTGATGTGGGTGATGGGTTGGAAGGCGATGATGGCCATCCACACTTCGCCTTGCTGCAATCAATTGGCTTGCTGACGACAGCTTGACATTGTTTTGCGGTCTTCTGGTTTGGCCTATCCGGTAAGCAATTGCTTGCGTCATCCAATACAACATTCTTGTTCTTCGATGGCTCGCATTCTTGGGCCTCCCCATTGAAGTAGTTGTAGGAGAACGTCAAGTTCATCAAGCTAGGCAATTCACAAATGTTTTCTTGAACAAACCCGGTTAGTACATTGTGTGCAAGAACCAACTGTTCAACCTTGTGCAGGGATTTGAAAGTTTTGGGCAAAATCCCGCTAAATGAGTTGGAGCTAATATCCAAAACCGTCAAATTTCCAAGGTTGCCAATCTCCAATGGCAAACACCCAACAAGCTTATTGTTGGAAACAATAATCTCGTTTAAGGTGTTCCCCATCTTGCCAATGCTGTTGGGTAAGCAGCCATGGAAATGGTTATTGGCAATGACCAAAACTGAAATTGGAGAGTTCCCCAGAGTTTCTGGAATGGTAGATGTGAAGCGGTTGTTGTTCAAGAACAAAGCATCCAATTCCTTGTTGAAGAGCTCCGGCGGGAGTTTGCCCTCAAAGTCATTGTACCTTAGATCAAGGTACTTGAGGTTCGGAATTGAAAGAACAACTGTTGGGAAAGAACCGACAAATCGGTTGTTGCTAACATCAAGCTCGTAAAGAAGTGTAAGCCTGGAGAAACTCTCCGGAATGATCCCACAAAATCTGTTTGAGTTGATGTGGAACAATGCAATCTCGGTTAGCAAGCCCAACTCGACCGGAAGATAGCCGGCAATATCACCATGGTTAATATCAATACCAGCGACAACTTCCTCTGTTGGATCATCGAGAGCAGGAGCACAGAAAACTCCATTGTAGGAACAAACATCAGTACCGACCCAATCTCCCGTTATGTTAAGCGGGTCAGAGTAGATAGCATTTTTCCATGCTTGAAGAGCAATGTACGCGCGCTTAAGCCTGGAATTCGGAAACGTGAAGCTCCGCAAATCAACTTTAAATTCGTAGTCGTCAGGCAAATCTCCATGGTCATGGAGAGTCAGCAACTGGCGACGGGCAATGAAGGATACCTCGGCATCGGTAAGAGCTGTGGAGAAGGAAAAGAAAAGAGAGAGAGACGAGATCAGAACGAAGAGGAAGCAGCCTGAGGCCTGCATTTTTCGAAAGCCGCCACCTTGGATGGGCCCAAGGCTGCTTATAGGGAATCAAGGAAATGAATGTGAATGATGAGGGCGATATATTGATGGCAGAGAGAACCAAATGGGTTGGAAAACTCTTTTTAGAGGCAATGCAACATTTTCTCTGCACTTCTAATCTATTATGAGGAACTTTTTTGTTTCACTTTTGCCCCTATAGCCAATGCCGGCTCAACGGTAAAGATCATTAAGGTAACTGTCTAAGGCCTTCCTTAATTCTTGGTCTCTTATAATTAGAACCATCAATTATATAACCTTTACACCTCAGGATTTGTTAGAATCCCTTAACTAATTGCCTTTACACCTCCCAAAATATGTATATATATATATAGAACATGTTTAATTAGATTTTGTTCTCTAAAAAAGGTAAACGAATCCTATTATTTAGGACCTGGTTTTTATCTCGTGAGAAATTCTTCCTTTAAATTTTTTTTGGGCAAATTATTTGGATTTTGGGAATTTGCAAATTACTGTCATTCTAACACTCACTAACTATGTATAAGACGACTTTCATGGATTTATTTATTTTTTACTTTTCTAATAAACCGACAGAGAATGAAGCTGCACCATGTACCCTGCAAATTCACGTTCCCATATTTAGAAAACTGTTCTTTCTTTAATGAAGAGTATTGGTTTCTTTTCGGCCGCTTAATTTTGATTAAATTTAACATCAAAAATGAGTTTTGTGTTATTAGAAAAATAATCTCATGTTCAGCGTCTACCGCACCTCGTTATACGTAGACATATATATATATATAGAGAGAGAGAGAGAGAGAGAGAGAGAGAGAAATTTCTTAATTTAACTAATCTACAACAGCATTACTTGTACGACCATTTAGAGTATGGCATTCTACATATCAAAGCAAACTGACTGGAGTTCTTACTCCATCTTCTCCAGTGCAATAGAAGCAGAAACCAAATCTTCAGCTTCCACCGGCTGATGCATCTGCAGCCATTAAAAACAACTCAAGTGAGCACAAGTAAATTGTAATCACCGTTCAAAACCTACGAAAATGAATGAAGAGAAGACAACGTAAATTTCATTACAACTTGTGGAATTTCGGTTTGTTTTTGCCGCATATGGCGCAATGAATAACAGGTTATGCAAACACGACAGATTACTTGAATTTAATATGTGGAAGAATGAACAGGAACTAACAGCTTTTGCCACAGCAAGCCAGTGAAAAGAGCGCAGGAAAGTGTCGTGTTGTGATGGAAGGCTGTCGTGTTTCCAATATGTTATGTTCTTAAACTTTGCATTCATCTCCCAGCAGTTTTCATTCCCTTCAGAGATTTCGGAAGCTTTTCTCTTGCCAAGACCCTTCTTTTGCAGGACAAATCCTGCAGAAGATAACCAAAGAATTGATCGTCATTTCTATTTACGAAGAACGGAAAAATATTACCAAAGCTTGAATTAAAACATTGATACGAGGCTAGAGAACAAGCCGTCGAATAAAGCTTGACAGAGGTAAACAAGATTTAAAAAAACATAATGTATAACGATAATAATCACATCATCAAACAAAGTTCCTCCACAACGGGTCAATTGGTAGGGTGCTCAGTTATCTCACCGTCCTTATACGTCTTTGATCTTAGGTTTTTGCACCGACAAGGGAGAGTCACTTCATGAGGGAGACATATACTACGTGGGGACGCACTACCTCACTGGTGTTAACTGGGTAACCCTCCTAACTCCACCGATGCAACTCTTTCTTATTATCCCCAAAAATTAAAAAAATAAAAGTTCCTAATAATCCCTTACTTTTAAAAGGGATACGAAGAACACAAAATGCAATCACAAGACACCCACAAAGGGCCTAGTTCCCAATCGCATCGTATAGAAGATTCTCATTCTCAAAAGTCCTAGTTACAACATCCCACGTCATCATCACTACGACCAGTAGAACCATCATCGTCATCCCAACAGCAACCGATATGACCAACGACACAGGCTATAACCATTGCTGCTATAACTACTATTGTTTCCACGCCCACATCACTTTTATCAACTCTAACATTGTTATGGTTACTACCTACCACCTGCATTGCCCCTACTGCTGTTTCTTCCACCGACATCACCAATGCCGCCACGAACCTCGTCGTTAATGGCACTACCTTAAACGCATAAATACACCACTAGCTGTCAGTAATATGTTATGCTTTGTTTCTTTCACCTTACTAATATCATCTTAAGATTTCCTCCCCAACACAGAACTTAACAACCAATTATTTCTTAGAGCATTTCTGAACACCCTCTGCAATGAAATATCCATTTTATCAAACATGTACCAAGCTTCTTCCTCTTGACCTAATGTTAAGCACTTCCTTTATAAACCATCTGTTTACGTCTGGTCATAACCTGCTTCATAACCATATTTGAGATATCTAAAACAATCCATAAACTTTTCATTGTGAACAAACTAATGTATTAATTCTTGAGGCGCACAATTTTCTCTACTAAATTCACAACAAAAAGCAGATACAAAGAGCTAGTTGAACAAGAAGAGAAATACCCTTTCATTTCCTTGACTAGTAAGCACAAATTCTTGGTTTTTTATGATTGTTTGTCAGGAGCGATAAAAGGGGACTGAATAGATTGGATGAGCAATTTCAAATCCTTCAAACAACCATAATTTTAAATTTACCCAACATGAACGAATGAGGAGACAATCTATACTAAACACAGTAAGAGAAAGGTCCTTTCTAGGTTTTTCTCGCCTAGATTTTATATCATTCTTTCTTTCCTATTTTGTTTCCCTTTTACGAAACACAACCTTAAGTTCGAATCGTTCGACTGTAGTAGTTGAAGTATATGGCCTTCCAAATGTCGAACCTACTCTATACCAAGCGTACTTTTAAATAATGTTCCCAAACACAAAACATTCTGCTAACAAGTAAACACACAACACAAGCGTTTAACGCATAAAGCAAGAACCACCAACGGTAATGGCACCACATCAAGGGACAATCGCTACATAACTCTGTCTGAGGAGTTAGAAATTCAATTATCAAATAATGGAGTTGTGTGTTTGGCATGCTTGTGCTTTTAAAATTTTTAATGAGGGTACGAATCGATCCTTTTTATTCAATTATAAAACCACCTTCATATAAACAGATATGCATGACCCCACTCATATTCTAAAAATTTAGATTTTATCTTTAGAGATCTTATTAATTTTACATATATGACTATTATATAAGAAAATTAAAATCAGTGCCCCACTCAATATTAGAAATATATAATTATGTCCTTTTCAATTAATATTTTTATATTTTTTCAAAGTATCCCCAAAAAAATTTTCTATATTCACTACAACAATTCTTCAAACACTGAGCAGAAACATGAAGACGCACCACTACCCAAAAAATAAAAAATAAAAACACACACACACACACATATCACCACTACCAAACCCAAAAAGAAAAAAAGAAAAAAAGAAAAAAACACACACACGTACACGCATAGCATAAAATTTGGAAAAATAAGATATATAGACTATTTTTAAATTATGATTAAAGAACTGGCTAATTTTTTTTAAGGAAATCAAAACCAAAATTTTTTTAAGGAAATCAAAACCAAATTTTAAATCCAAACTCATCTAAACAAAGTCTAAGTACGAGAATGAGGAAAGAATTAAAATTTTTATTTGAAATATTAAAAGGAATTGAAATAGTAAAAATTAATAATAAATATTAAAAAAACTATATACTGTTATAGTATACAAGGTAGATTAGAATTTACCATATAAATCCTAACCGTCTAGTTGACTAGTCAATTAAAAAAAAATCAAATGTCAATCAGTCAACTACGGATCTTCTTTAGAAAAAATATAAATAAAAAAATAAAAAAACCCGACAATTTTGTTACAAAACCAAAAAAAAAAAAACTCCAAACAAGCAGCATGGAAATTAGAATTCATAGACATCACAAAAATAAATATATAAATAAATAAAAACAAAAACAAAAAGGGTTAGAATTAGAATGAGATACCAGAAAATCCTTGTGGGAGATCAATGGAGGTGCCTTGCAGCTTCCTTCCTCTGAAATAAGCTTCGTCCACTTTTAGGCCTTCGACTTCCAACCCTTTTCACCATCAAAACCCATTAACCCATCAATCGATCAGACCCAGAATACAAGTAACTATTCAGAGGACAAAAATGGTAGAATTTTTTTGGTTTTGGATTTACCGGTGGGTTTGGATCTGAAATAGTGAGAAACAGAGCAAGCGCCGTCGTACTTGACGGAGCAAGGCAGAAGGTGGACCTTGCCGCTCAGGTCCGCCGCCTTCTCCAGCTCGCCTCCTCCGCCGCCGCTGAGGTTTATGCTCCCATGGCTGCCGTTCTCCATTTGGCGCCTTTTTCTCTACCAAAACACCAAAACGCGCCCTTTAAATACTTCTTCAAGTCTTCCAGAGTGCGAAATATAATCCTTTTTTTTATTTTCATTTTTTTCATAAATATCCTCCTAATCTTTTAAAATTATAACATGACTGCCCTAAAAAAGATAAAAGAAAAAATTACTTAAATAATTACCTTTTTTTTTCTTTTATCCATTGATAATTAATCAATATAACACAATTTAATTTTATTAATATATAATTTGTATTATATTAATCTAATATCAAATTTTTATATCATATTTATATAATGTTCAAAGTTGTGGTGCTTTAAAAAAAAAAAAAGAAGAAAAAAGATTTAACTAGCGATAATTTTAATTATGACTTCGTTACAAAATATTAAAGTTTAAATATCTCATTCTAATTAAAAAAATAAAAATAAAACTAACTATTTTGTTAGTAAGTAGTTTACTTTTGTTTTATTAGTATGAATTGTTATTTTAATTGAGATCTTTTTTTTATGATTTGATTAATGATCTAAGCAATTCTATCTACGGCGTCACAAATTTTTAATGCTCTTATTCACAAAGTAGGTTATTTAAAAGTTAACTTAATGATTAAAATAATAATAATTATCAAAAATATTAAAGTACAATCCATATAATAAGTTTTGTCATTTTATGAAATCGTATATTTTATTAAAAAAATATAAAACTTATCATAAAAACAGAATTTTTACTTTACTTACAAGTTTTATTGCATTAATTTTTTAACAGTGTTATACGTAAAATTAACAACACGATATAAGAACTTTTAAAAATTTAGTCAACTACTAAAATAACATTAACAGAGTAAAGTAAATTTCTTATAATAAATTTTTCCTTAAGCCTTTTTTTTATCTTTTTTATTTTGCTTGTCAAAAATAGGTGATTGCCAGAATTTAATAACATGTTTCGAAAACGTTTTTTAATGTTACAAAAATTAATTTTACACCAAACGTAAAGTTTTACATTCAAATACAACATTTTCAACAGTGTTATGAAAATAATTATTATTCAAAAGTTTTTTAAAATAATCACATCAACTTTTTAACTCTAACTTTTTATCTTTACTTTTACCAATCACATCAACTTTTTAACTCAAAAATACTTTTTATCCAAATACACATTTCATTCAAATACAAAATAAATACTTTTCAACCAAATACAATATTTAAAAAACAAATTATATTTAAACATAATTAAAGTGTAATGTGTTTACCAAACTTCCATAAGGGATCAATCCACACTTGTTAATCAATGTCAAAAATCTACAAACAACGATCACATAAATCTCATGGTTGATAGTTAAAAGTTGTCAATAAAACGAGTTCACTTAAAACTTACCCCACAATTAAACATTCACATATTTACGGTATAGCATATAGTAAGAAAAAAATAAGTTGCACAAAAGAGTTGCACAAAAGAGTTTACAAAGGTCCATTCTTAACTTGAGATTTATCTTTGCGGAGTTTGAGGGAGAATTTCATAATTTTCAAATAGTACATTAAAGGGGCGTTTGGAGAAAAAATTTCATTTTAATTTTACTCAAATACAATACAATTTTACACCAAACACAAATTTTGTAACAGTGGTATGAAAACAATATTATTCAAAATATTTTTAAAATAATCACATTAACTTTTCAACTCTACTATTTATCTCTACTTTTACCAATCACATCAACTTTTCAACTCTAAAATACTTTCAATCCAAACACACATTTCATTCAAATACAAAACAAATACTTTTCAACCAAATACAACATTCAAAAAATAAATTTCATTCAAATATAATCAAAATGTAATGTGTTTACCAAACGCTCCCTAAGCTCCTATAGCTCCAATTGTAAAAGTATAATTAAGGCTCTTCTCTAGGTGATATATATGCCTTTATTGGACAAATACAAATGTCTTGAAATAAATAAATAAAACATCTTTCCATATATGTGTATTTATCAAATATTCTAACCATAATTTCGTATTACATTCAAATATAATATAATTTTCATTTAAATACCAATCACATCATATTTTAAATTAATACAATCACTATTTATTATTTCATTATTTCAATTACTTTTACTAATCATATCACATATTCTCTTTTTTTTTTCTTTTTTCTCTCAGCTTTTACTCATCACATCGCATATTTATTATTAAAATACAATTCAAATATTTTTTATCTAAATATACATTACGTTCAAATATAATGTCAATATTTTTTCTCAAAAATGTAAATTACATTTAATATATTATACTTAAACGTAACGTAAACTTAATGTATTTATCAAATAAAACCTTAATTTTATATTGTTAAAATTTGAGAAAGAATTAACTCTTAAATTCAAGACTTTGGTTAAGCTTCCCTTATCTTCTATCTTGTGTCTCCCATCTTACCCTCTTTTTGTCTCATCATAGCCCCAACTTGTGATGACTTTCAATAAGACATCATCCTTTTAAGAGCCCACAGGGGCAAGTTTTATAGTTTTATTCTAACGGCGATATAACACATACTATTTTAGTAACTGGATACAGATTAAATAAATGGAACCTTAATCATATAGTTGTAAGTTAAGGGGACGTTTGTAAATGCATTGTATTTTGATTATATTTGAACTAAATTTATTTTTTGAATGTTGTATTTAGTTGAAAAGTATTTATTTTGTATTTGAATGAAATGTGTGTTTGGATGAAAAGTATTTTAGAGTTGAAAAGTTAATGTAATTGGTAAAAGTAGAGATAAATAGTGGAGTTGAAAAGTTGATGTGATTGTTTTTAATATATTTTGAATAGTGATTAATTTCGTAGCACTATTGTAAAATTTATGTTTGGTGTAAAATTATATTGTATTTGAGTAAAATTAAAATGCAATTTTGTTGGCAAACGACACCTAAAATATATTTATTTGAAAACCATGAGAGACGTTATTTTCAAATCTATACTCAAGCTACAATCAGAAGTCGTTGGACTTATAACTTTGTACAAAATTTATTTCAACAAATGAAACAAGCAAAAACATGATCAAAGTCAATGAGGTTTATTCCTGGGGTTTAAGCAGTCATACATACAATTAAGATGGCACTTGCCTTGTTGCCTTGGAAATTCAATTCCAAATTTCTTGCTTAATTTCTTGCTTACCAAACGACAACTTTTCCCACAACATTCCAATTTGTGATCTTCATGTAGATAAAGAGGCAAAACCACATTTTTAGGTGGAGAGGCAGAGAGGAATCTTGAGTTAAATGTAAATATTGGAGTGAGAGAAGCATTGGTTGTGGAATTTTTGGCTTGTGACAAAATTATCACAATAAAAATAATTCCGTATTTCATTTCACGAAAGAGGTCTCTTACTAACTTTTACTTCAAGTTTTCCTACTTGACCTTCTATTCCTCTTTTTTGGTCCTGTGTTGAGTAGCTATGTACAGATTATTAGTAGTAATTCTTATCTATAAATTAAGCCCGCGTTTAGGCAATGCATTTTTTTGACATTGCATTTAAATGCAATACAATTTTTTAACATTTCATTTAAATACCAATCATATCACATTTTAAATCCATCACAATCACTATTTATTATTTCACTTTTTTTATTACTTTTCTTAATTACATCATATATTCTCTCTCTCTCTCCTTTTTTTCTCTTTACTTTTTACCTATCATATCACATATTCATTATTAAAATACAATTCAAATACTTTTCACCTAAATACACATTGCATTCAAATACAATGCTAATGCTTTTCCTCCAAATACAAATTGCATTCAATGCATTGTATTCAAATGCAATATAAATGCAATGCGTTCACCAAACGAGGCCTAAGTTTCTATAGCCAAAAAAAGAAAAAGAAAAAAAAAACACTCAAAGACAAACAAAGACAAAATTTATAAAAGTTCTATTTATACCTCCTTCTATGTTTATCAAACGCCAAGTCTCCCAATTTCTTTGCATTATAAATCTACAGGTCACTTGCTCTTTCCTTTCCCTATAATTCCAATATTATATACATATTATATATATAAATGCTTATACCTGCATTATTAATCGTGTTCGTTAAAAGCTTTTTATGGGAGGGATTTATGTTGAAATGCAATGAAGATTACTTTTTTCTTTTTTCTTCTTTTTTTTTTTTTTGGCATTGTTTTGGTTGACTTTCGGTGAAAAAAAGGAAGATTAAAAAAAAGAAAAAAGAAAAGAAAACCCAAAAGAAAAATGTGCAGAGGACCACCAGCAGCTATGAGGGAAAAAAAAGGAAAATTATAACAAATAACATATTTTACAGGTACTCTTTAAATTTAAAACAGGTTTTTAAAAGATAATAAATTATAACGTATTTTTTCTGGTAAACAGTTATATTTTTAAGAAAATCCTTGGATTTTCAAAAGAATAACGGATTTGTGATTAAATTTTAATAATATATTTATCACATAGTTTTGTGTTAGAGAGAGAAAGAGAGAGGAAGAGCCAAAAGAGATAGAGAAAGGAAGAAGGAAAAGGTCTTTATATATATATATATATATTACGTGGTCATAAATTGGAGATTTAGGACATGTTTGGTACATATTTTTAAACTACATTACATTTAAATACTATGTAATTTTTTTCTAAATACAAAAGTATTTCATTCAAATATCAATTACATTACATTTTAAATCCAATATAATCACTATTTATTATTTCATTTTTTTTATTATTTTTATTAATTACATCATATATTCTCTTTCTCTCTCTTTTTTTCCTTTCTACTTTTATCCATTACATCATATATTTATTATTAAAATACAATTCAAATATTTTTTACTCAAACACACATTGCATTCAAATGCAATGCTAATAATTTTCCTCTAAACACAAATTGCATTCAATGTATTATTTATTTTTATTATTGGTCTATTTTTTGGTAAACACATTGCATTTGCATTGCATTTAAATACAATGCAAATGCAATGTGTTTACCAAAAAGTAGACCAATAATATAAATAAATAATAAATAAAATAATAAAAAAAGTAAAGTGGATTATTATATATTATTGCATATATGTAACGTAGAAACATATAAAAATGATGAATAAGCCTATTCATTTACACTTTTAATTTACATTTATTATATACTTAATTATATATGTTTATATATATGTTATATATTTTATATTTATATATTTATAAAATCATGTATTTAATCTAATCTATTTAATATATCTTATATTAGTATCTCAATCATAAAAATATTTCTACTCCTTATTAGCTATTATATTCCTTAGTAGTACCTTAGTATGTACATGATATTCTTTTATATTCTATATTTCTTAAAATTGCATAGACTCAATACTTACTTAAGTATAATTCTCTGTATATATATATAGTATTATTCTATAACTATACTAAATTAAAGTAGAATATATCTTTATAATAATAATAGGATAAAATGTTAATCTAATAACAAAAATAATGATAAATAACATATATAAATACTAAATCAAGATACTCATTTTATGACAATTATCAACAACTTACCCACTATTTTTGTGCCTTTAATGGTCTTAGTATTTCCAACAATGGCAATAGTTTCTTTATCTCTTCATATTAAAAAAAAAAGATTTTTTAGATATTATGGGATTAAATCTTATATATATATATATTTCATAACTTAAGCTTACTTGGATCATTGCACAATTCTCTACGTAGTAGAATATGGCATCATGTATAGCTATCGCATGCATAAACACAATATATGGTAAAATGAATTATAGCTATTTGAAGATAAATCATTCTCAGGATGAATTTGTGAAACGCAAAGTCAATATTTCTAAACGTATGTGGATATCTATAAGAAATCATAAAAAAAATTGTTATTATTTTAGGTTATCTCTACTAAGTAATTGATGAATTACTTCTAAATTTTCATATCATAATAGTGCTAGTCGATGAGGATTACTTAGGAAACAAAAAGATTAAAGTCAAATTTATTAGGGTTTATCTCCCAATTACAATAAAATGCAACTAGATCTAATCATGGTATGAGTTGACGATCAGAAGACCGATCTGGGTAAAACTTATATTGGGGTCTTGAAAAAAAAGTAATGTTTGTTGGGCTATTATCCTTTTTTTTTTTTTAATATTCATAAGGATTTTTATTGATCGGAACTTCTAGTTATCTTGGTAGGAATCTTAATCAATTATTTCCCTCTCAACAAATATATATATATTTTTACAAGGAATCATTATGTCTTTCTATGGAATTGTAGGTCTTTTTACTGGTTCATATTCATAGTGCACAATTTCGTGGAATGTAAATAGTGGTTATGGTCGATTCGATATAAAAGAAGGAACAATATGCATTTTTCATTGGGGATTTCCTAGAAAAAATCATCGTATCTTCCTCCCATTCCTTAACAAAGACATTCAATTCATTAGAATAGAAGTTAAAAGAGGGTATTTATGATTGTTGTGTCCTTTACATGGGAATCAGAGACCAGGTAGCCATTCTCTTGACTCATACCAATGATAATTTGACTCCATGAGAAATTAAATAGAAAGCTGTTGAATTGGCTTATTTCTTACATCTACTAATTGAAGTATTTTGAAAAAAGGTAAATGCTTTCTTATTCTTAGCTCGAAGGAAAAAACTATACTCAAGAATTCTCTTTTTTTTATAGCATACCTTAACTGAAGATTTTGCCAAACCCTGATTAAAATAAAAAAGAAAATGTACACGAACCAATAATAAAATGAACTAATTTTTGTTTATAAATTATTTTTTATGAGTTTCTAAGTATGTAAATCCATTTAAATCAATTCAATAATGGAACAAATTATAAATCAAAATAAAAAGTTTCTTTTTTTTTTTTTTCAATATTGTGAATTTACTAAATACAAATTAATTCTCTTTTGTAAATCACCTCTCCTTTTTTGTTAATCAAAATTTTTTATCTTTTTTTGTGCTCTTGAATTAGTAACCAATTAGATCGCTTATGATAATAACCTTTTTATCTTGTTTTAACACTCCTTTTTTATCATTGTCATAATATTATTCAAAAAATTCTATCAATTATTCTTGTGCTCAAGTTTTTTTTTTTTAATTTTTGGATATCTTGATAATTAAGTTCTTTCATATCAAAATTCGAATAATATTCATTATTTGAATTGTCTCTTTTGTGCATTCATCATCCAAAGGGGACAATTACTTCAAATTTGAGCAATTAAGTTATTTTTTAGCCGATGTGCATTCTGCCATATTATTTTTATGTTCTAATCCCACAATTTAACATTTAGTTAATAATCTGTTTAAAAAGATTTTTGTTAGAAACTAAAACGTATTTTAATATTATTTTAGAATCCGAATTATATGCTAATGAAATATAAATTTTTTGTTATACAATTGAATTCCTTTTACTTAGTAGTAATATCTATTTTTTCAATTGAATAAATTTAGGATCTTAAATCTTAATAGAATTTTCACAAAGGTTTCTCTACTACAATATATTTTAAAGATTCCACAAGTATACGTTAAGGATATTGATTTACCATTTATTTGACTAGACGCGTTTTTCAAATGAGATTAGTAATACATTCTCCTAGAATACAATTAGGATATTAGTAAAATATTTTTGATATTTTACTATAATAAGTAAAAGATCTTAGAAAACTACTTTATTATTAGAAGCATTTTTAAAATAGGAGTAATTTATATAACAAAAAAAAAATATAAGTTCACAATATTCATTCTATTATGCAAAAAATCAAAACAATATTTTACCGAAATATAAGACATTGTCTCAAAACATATTCTATTTGAATCTGAAAAAGATTCTACCGGAATCATATTCAATCTACTATGCAAAATTAAGGTGAATAACAAACCAAAAAAAAGAAGCCAAAAAAAATGAAATAATATTTAAAAACCAAGAACACCAATTACTGTAATTGTCATTGTTTATACATAAAAGAATGGCCATTACATTAACAATATATATAGTTATTTGCAGTAATACAATGATTAAAAACTGTCATTCGGGATATTAATCAAACAAGTTGCAGGCAAAAGCATATTAGTCATTGTCGCCTTCCCAACCCCCAAAGTAAGATTGAGAGTGAAAATTGGATATAAACACTAATAAATTAAGTTCAAATATTAAATCAAAGCCATTTGATATGTACATAATATTTAAATATAATTTAAATTTAAATATAATATAATTTTTATTTAAATATAAAAATATTTTATTTAAATATTAATCATATTATATTTTAAATTTAATATAATTATTATTTATTATTTTATTTTTATTATTATTTTTATAATTATATTATATATTCTCTTTTTCTTTTTTTATTTTTATCTATTATATCATATATTTATTATTAAAATATTTTTTATATATTTTTTATTCAAACACAAATTATATTTAAATATAATACAAAAAAATTTTAAATATAAATTATATTTAATATATTATATTTAAACATTCTACAAATATAATATGTATATTAAATAAAGCTAAATCCATAATTTTGAAATTAAAATAGTAAAATTTGATAGAATTGGGGACTAAGGAAGAAAGGTAGTGTTTGGTATTATTTTTGAAATCTGTTATGTTTTCAAATTCTCTGAATTTGAGATCGTTTTGAAAACAATTCTGAGAACGTTTCTGAAATTATGTTTGATTTTATTTTTTGAGTGTATGTTTTGAGAAACAAAAAAATAAAACTGTGTTTGATTATATTTTTGAAAACCAGTCATTTTATAAGTATTCTATAAAAACATATTTATGTTTGATTTAAAAAAAATTTATTATGAATATCAAAAATTAAAAATTAATAAAATTTTTTAATTGAAAAATAATTAAAAATTAATAACCATAATATTTAAGTAATTACTATATCAATTAAATCTTAATTAACTATAATAATTAAATCAGAGAAATGGAAGAAATGAGAAAAATGAAATAAGAGAAAACGATTTTTAGTCGTTTTCAATTTTACGTTGGGAGTAAAGGAGAATTTGGATTCATTTTGAAATTTATTTTTAAAAATAATACAAATCAAACACAATTTCATACTGATTTTGAAATCGATTTCTTAGGAATCGTGAAATCAATTTTGGAAACAAAACCAAACACGCACAAAAAAATACATCACATTGACTCACGTTGGAGCCATGATTGCAAAAATCAGGAATGCAATCAGGGTAAAAATCCTAAGCCTGCACTTTGAAGAGCAAACAAAGCCACCTAAAATAACAAAGCGAGAGGAAACAAATCCGATCTCTTCCCGTTATCTCTCTCTCTCGGTATCTTCTGATCTCTCTTCCCATCACTCTCTCTCTCTCTCTCTCTCAAAATATTTTTTCCCCATCCAACTTCTTGCCATTAACTCAAAAAGATCTCTCTCTTTTTCGTTCATCAATTTTCTCTCTCTTCTAACTCTCATTGTCTCCGATTTGTTCAGAGATCACATTGGCAGGTGCAACAGAGAAGGACGCTGTTGTCGTGATCGTGGCGGCGGAGTGGATGGCGAAGCTTCTTCATTGTTCTGCTCCACGGTGGAGCCACGATGGCGGTTGGCGGCTCTTTCCTCAGATCTGGTCATCCTGATCTAGAAAGCCACGAAGATTCTTCTCTCAATCGCTTTCTCTCCTCAACCCATCACAAATCTGATTCTTTCATACCAAAATGCACAACGACGGCGACCTATCGAGGATGAATGTCGCAAATCACGACCAGATCAAGGCAAAAAAAAAAAAAATCAAGAACACGAAACAAAGACAGGGAAAAACAAAGAAAGAAATTAGAAGAAAAAGCTGAAAATCGAAAAGCGATTGCCAGAGCAAGGAGAGAGAAAGTTAGAGAGAGAAAGCAAAAAAAGAAGAATAAGAGCGAGATAGAAATAAAGAGAATGTTAAGAGCGAGAACTGATTTTTTTCAAGTTGTATTTTGATCTAGAGATTTGTATACCTGTGTTTTTCAGCCATGGAGGAGAGAGAGAAAGATAGAGAATGCGAGTTAAGAGGGAGAGTGAGATAATGAGCTCAGAGGGAAAAAGTACGTATCAAGAGAAAGTGTGTGCTTTTATAAGCTGAGAGGAAAACATTGTGATGTAAGGGCATTGCTGTCCGTGCAGCCCCTTTTTCTGGCCTCTTTTATCGCGCATTATTTAGGACGTGTAAAAAAAAAAAAAAAAAAAAGGAAAGAAACACACGGTATACTTTTCAGAAGCGTCTAAGCGGCTACACATTTTATTTAAATATAATTCTTTTTAAGTATTATATTTAATTAAAAAAATATTTATTTTATATTTAAATAAAATATATATTTAGATAAAAAATATTTTTGAGTTAAAAAATTAATATAATTGATAAAAATAGAAATAAATAATTAAAGTTGAAAATTTGATATGATTGTTTTAAAAAACTTTTAAATAATAATTATTTTCACAATATTGTTGAAAATAATTGTATTTAAATGTAAAACTTTATATTTGATGTAAAATTAGTTTTCGTAACATCAAAATTTATTTACCAAACTTGTTCTGAGATATCTATTATATCATTTATGTCACTCTTCCAATTTCAATACCATTAATAAAATATGTTACATGGTGTATTTTCTTTTAGATATATAATTCTGAAAAAAGAAGTAAAATATATGTATATTTAGAGCCCGTTTGGGCTTTTATTTTGATGTATTTAAAATATCTTTTTTTAATATATCATCGTTTTTTATTATTTACATCTTTAAAATATTACGGTATATTTCAAATTTTAAAAGTCTATAAATTTATTAATATTAGTTCAAGGAGATATATTTTTTTAAATTATATAAAATTTTAAAATAAACAAAATAATATTCATATTGATATTTTAAAAAAAAATTTATATTTTTTCACCCAACAAGTTTTTCCCTCAAATATATTTTTCAAAACAACTTTTTTTCAACCTAAAAAAAGTCTCCAAACAACCCCCAAACGGGCCCTTAGGATATTAAAAACAATGAATTGAATTGTGGATAGAGAGAGAGAGAGAGAGAGATGGAAAAACTACGTGCATTATTTGTGAGCTAGTTAATCCAATTTTCTCTAAACATATTGTAGTTTGCTTTTGAACATTTGATTATGATAATTTACACCAATATTTCAAAATAACCTTAATCAATAGTGGCATTAAATTTTCATAAAAATTGACATTTAACATGTGTATGAGATTTTGAGAGTAACAATATAATTAAAGGTGAGCATTAGATCAAAACCAACCTTTTTTTAAAATCTATTGTTCAATTCAATTAAAAAAAACTTTTCAAATCTAACTAATCTAATCTAATTTATAATATTATTCAGTTCAATAAAGTCTAGAAGCCATTGATTGAATAATTGGATTATATTAATGTTTTTGTAAGAACTAATTAAAAGCTACCAAATAGACAAATCATATTTTGTAGATATCAATTTAATTTTCTAGCATCCATTTATTATATAACATTAAAACAAAATCACCAAATGATGTATATAAAGTAAAATTTTAAGTTCATAGAATGTAATCCTTATCCAAGTTAAAAGAAAAAAAACACAAGGAAAAAAGACAAACACCGAAATAAGTATCATCACATGATTAATACGATAAGCTTAATAAGGAGAAGTCTTTTCCAATTTGTTAATCTATTTTGAGTTCTTCATATGCAAGTTAGATTTCTACAAAAATTAAGAAGGAAAAAACAAAAATACAAAAACAAAAAAAAAAAAAGAGTAAGAAGATATAAAGTAAAAATATGCTAGAACAAAAACATAATAAACATTAGAAAACATACTTGGCCCTAACGATTCATTTTCTTCTAATAATTCACGCACATTAATTGGTTCACAAATTCACAATCATGAATCCAACTTCCAGTGTGGACAAGTACTTGGATCATTTTAGGAAATAAACAACTCCTAAATGAACCCAAGATATGACCACCAGTGAAAAAAAAAAGAAAAAAGAGGCCGATTTAGAGGTAACTATGAATATACGTGTAGCCAAAACTTCTCATGCTATAAAAGAAAGAATTTTGTGTAAATATATCGGATTGGACTATTGTACGGTACCGACAAAATCCGATATTTTTGTTGTTGACAGTTGGATGAGATGGAACGGTCCAATTTCACTAATACAAAGAAGGGTAACGTACAAAAAATGCTGACACTTTTCTAAGGTACGGTGCAGTGTGCATCAGTAGTTTCTTTTTTTTTTTTTTCCTTTCCCTTTTTTTTTTTAACTGAGATACCGTTACGTTTTCTTAGTATTATAAAAATCAATTTTACATCAAATATTAAATTTTACATTCAAATATAATTATTTTTAATAATATTATAAAAATAATTATTATTTAAATTTTTTTAAAATAATCATATCAATTTTTTAATTTTAAAATACTTTTCATTCAAACACATATTTTATTCAAATACAAAACAAATACTTTTAAACCAAATATAATATTTAAAAAAAAATTATATTCAAATATAATTAAAATATAATGTGTTCACCAAACATCCTCTTACAATATAATATAAGAAAGTTTAATGAAAAAGAAACATTAAATACTATATAATAATTTTAAATTATAAATATTTTAAATTATAAATATATAATTATAGTTAAAAATTATTATATTATTTATTATTATTATATTGATAAATTACAACCAAATCTCTCGTAACAGAATTTCAACTTAGCGATTTCTATTTTTTTATTTTTTATTTTTTGTTCTTCCTTCTTCTTTTTTTTTATTTTTTTATTTTTTGCTTTCTCCGCTCCACCTCTCTCTTTCTCTTTTCCAGAGGCCGCTCAGACGTAGCCACTCATCGCCCTCTCTCTCTCTCCACCAACACCCCCCCCCCCCCCCCCCCCCCCCTCTTTTTTTCCACCTCAACGCTCGATCTGCTGTCAGATCTCCTCCGACAATCACGATCCTACTCATACTTAATCTTGCTTGTCGGTGTTGCGAAACACCATTAGATTCCCATAGGCGACGGGGAGGCGAGGAGTAAATTCGATGGGAAGCAAGGTCGATGACTCCGCTTACATCCACGATTGGGCGGATTCATAGAGAGAGAGGTGGGAGAAGGAGAAAGAGAAGGCAACAACGAAGAGGGAGGGGCGATGAGCTTGCTGAGAAGCAACAACGAAGGCAAGCTAATGGCTAGGCGATGGCGAGAGCAGAGGCAGAGAAAGGAGAGAAAGAAATATTGGGTGAAGAAACAGAGCATGACCTCCTCCGTCTACTCTGTCAATGTCGGAGTATAAAGAAATGGAGCACAAGAGTGAAAGAAGAAGTTGAGAGAAAAGAAATGGTGTTGAGCCTCCTTTTTCTCTTCACATAAACCTTTAATGGTTTCCATGTTGCAAATCTCAAAGGAGATGAAATTGAGGACGCGAGGCCTTTTAGCTACGCTTCGCAGGCGGCAAAGCTCCTCCAAATCCATCAACACCTCCTCTGCTATTTTCTTTTAAGCTACCAAACTGGTAATTTTTCAATTTGGTGTGATGAATGGAAAAAGAAAAAAAAAAATGGAGGTGGAGGAGATGAGGTTGAAGACGTGAAGCCTTTTGGCTGTGCTTTATAGGTGGCGAAGATCCACCAAATCCATTGATAACTCTTCTGCCATTTTCTTTTAAGCTAATAGACTTGGATTTTTTCAATTTGGTGTGAGAAATGGAAAAAGAAAAAAAAAAAAAAAAAGGAGGTGGGAAAAGGAAAGATTGTGGAAGAGTACCGGAAACAGTTGAGAGAATAGAAATGGCATTGAACCTCCTTTTTCTTTTCATATAAACCTTTAATGGTGTTGAATATAAGATTAAGGTGACCACTGGAAAAAAAAAAATTTTTAATTTTACTCAAATATAATATAATTTTATATCAAATATAAATTTTGTCACAGTATTATGAAAATAATTATTATTTAAAATATTTTTAAAATAATCACATCAATTTTTTAATTCTAAAATACTTTTCATCCAAACACATATTTTATTCAAATACAAAATAAATACTTTTCAATCAAATATAATATTCAAAAAACAAATTTCATTTAAATATAATCAAAATACAATGCGTTTACCAGACCCCTAACATAACAGTGTGTGTAGCTTTGTTTTAGGTTTTGTTGTTGGTTGTTCGACAGTGCAACATTTTTTATTAATACACATTGTATGTACATTTTTATTTACATCTTATTTCTCATTAGTTCACATCACATATATCTAAATGGCACATGTATTCTTTTTGAGTTTTTTATACATTTAAATTTACCATTTTACCTTTAATTTTAATAAAAAATTGTTCCCTCTCTCACTCAACTGCTGTATATAACAATTTTATTTTAGTTTTTATCTACCCATCTCCACATGCATTCACCACCTATTCATTTACTAACTCAATTTTATTGACATATTACCGTCAGATATCTTATGTTATAGGAAATAAGGCCTTCTATATAATTATTTTTATAAAATATAAATATATACGTATTACATTGGATTCATTAGATTTTGAAAATTTATATTTATGGGGTGTTTGTTTTCAGTTTTGTATTTATATTATGTTTAAACGTAATGTAATTTTTATCTAAATATAAAAATTTTGTGTTTAAATATAATATTTTTTTAAAAGTACCTCGTATACATTTATTATTTTAGAATATCTTGAAAATAATTTTTTTTCATTCACATCATATTTTCTCTCTATCTTACTTTTCCTATTTACTTTTATCAATCACATCAATTTTTTAACTTTAAAATACAATTCAAATACTTTTCATCAAAATATATATTATATTCAAATATAAAGTAAATACATTTCCTCTAAATACAAAATATATTTAATATATTATATTTAAATATAATATATTTATCAAATGTGTCGTTAGAATCAAATTCAATTCAACCGAATGAATAAAATTATTATACAAAATCTAACCTAATTATATTTGAATATCTATATTTTTTATTAGATAAATTAGATTGAAAATATTAGATAATTGGATCTCGTATTCACTCCAAAATATAATGTGGACTATACGAGAAGACAAGAATCTCACGTGTTTTCTAAAAAAAAATTACAAATTTAAAATTTAAAAAAACACAGGCAGCACGTGTTCTATTCCAAGCGATGTGCTGAACAGAGAGTTTTAGGTTTGTTTGGGTCAAAATTTGATCTTTTTTAAAATATTTTTTTAATATATCATTATTTTTTATTATTTATATTTTTAAAATATTATTAAAATTTTTAAATATTAAAAATTAATAATTTTATATATAAATTCAAATAAGATAGTTTTTTAAAATTACATAAAATTTTAAAATAAATAAAATAATATCTATATTAATATTTTTTAAAAAATTTCATCTTAAATATTTTTTTTTCTCATATATATTTTTTAAAAACAACTTAAAAAAACGTCTCCACATAAAAATTTTCCTATTCAAGGAGTAAAAAAGGTCAAATATTCCAAAAAAAAAAAAAAGTACTAGATTTATTAGGACTTGAGGACGATGCTTTAGAAGTTCATAGAACAACGTGTCGTCACATCAGTGGAGTGGGTCAGTGACCGAAGATATTGCAACAGTGGACTGGGTCAGTGACCGAAGTACCAGTACGGCAGTACCTAGCACGCTGCTCTTTTTTCTGGGACCCACTTTGGGTTGTGTTTGTCTACATGTGGATGCACCGTTGTTAAACTTTTTTCCATTCTTAGAACGTGGCAGAAAATTGAAGGTCATGGCCCGAGTAAATAAAAAAATTTTTTTTTTGAATGTCGTGCAAGGTATTTCCTCCTACTCACAAAAAAAAACAAAAGATTTTGGGGCGTTTGTTTTTAGTCCTGAAAATGATTTTTCATTTTCAAAAACATAGAAAATGAAAACGATTTCAAAATATTGTTTGTTTATTTAACGTTTTCAAAATCGTTTCGAAAACATCGTTTTCAACTATGTTGTTTTTTTTGGATTTTTGAAAACGAAAAAAAGTTGTTTTCACTTTTTGTTTTCATTTTCAAAAAATATTGTGTTTTTTAGGTTTTTTGAAAATGAAATGGGTTTTGAAAAAATATAACCAAACAAAGTTTTATTTTTATGTTTTTCAAAATATACACTCAGAAAACATAACCAAACACAGTTTCAGAAATAATCTTAACACAGTTTTCAAAACATTCTCATTTTCAATTTTTTTGAAAACAGAAAACATTTCAAAAATAATACCAAACGCCACCAAAAGTTCTGATTTTTTTTCTTAAGGACAAAATTTATGGCCCTCAGAATTTGTTTGGTGGAAATATTATATTTATATTGTGTTTAAATATAATATATTAAATATAATTTATAATTAAAAAAAATATTAGTATTTGATTTGATTATAATATGTATTTGGATAAAAAATATTTAAATTGTATTTTAATAATAAATATACGGTGTGAGAAATAAAAATAGTGAGAAAAAAAAATATAATGTAATTAATAAAAATAATAAAAAAAAATAAAATAATAAATAATAATTATATTAGATTTAAAATATAATATGACTAGTATTTAAATAAAATATATTACATAAAAATTATATTATATTTAAATATAATACAAATTAAATATGTATATAATCACATACTTATTCTTTCTTAAAAAATGAAAAAGGATCTTATTCATTATGTGGGTATTACGAGTTATCATGAAACAGCACAAAAAGAATAAAGTTTCTTTGTGGCGTTTCGTATGTTTTTTCCTGGTTAAAGTTAATTTTTAAAATCATTTTTTAGCTTTTTTTATTCATTGATTTAATGTTGGTTTTCTTTTTACAATAAGTTTGGTGGCTACTTGTCTTACATGTGAGACCCATATATCGATAAAATGATTGTCATTCTCCTTTCAAGTCATTTTTTTTTTTTCCGATTGCCGTTGTTTTTTTTTTCTTTAATTTCTTTTTTAATGTAATCAGCTGTCTTTTTGTCTGTATAGTATATCCTGAAAATATTACAAACAAATATATTTTGGTTTAAATAATTAGTGTATTTTAATTTTTTCTGATTGACTTTCTTAAATTTAAAATAACCTTTATATTTTTTTTAATGGAGCCTTTTTATTTTTTATTTTTTAAATCTATTACTACCTATTAAATCCATACCATATCTAAAAGAATCAATCCAAATAAAAACTTTTTAACCTCATTTTCTTTTTAGCACTTGTTATCATTTTAGGAAAAAAAATTTTTTGTTTTTAACTAATCCAACTAAAAACTTTTGTAATCCATTTCTCTTTTGACACTTATCACTATTTTTGAAAAAAAAAAAGTTTGTTTTTAACTATCATATTCAACTAAAAACTTTTTAAACCCATCTCTCTTTTAGATTATTTTCATAAATGACGCGTGAGTTATAAACTTGTACTCAAACTGATCTCTATTTATTTAAATTAGTTATTGTGCTTTTTGATATATAGAAAATTGTTTAAAATATTTCTTTCATTTATATCTATTTATGATTTTAATAGAAATTATTGATATAACATAATTGATAAGCGTAATTACTCTCATACCTTTAACATTATCAAAAATTGTGATTTAAAAAAAAAGAAGAGGCTGAGAACATTTTAGATTCCTAAATTGAGAAGTTCACTCTTATTTTGAGTATGGCACCCATAGGAAGCTTAATCAAGGATCATGGTAGCAGCTCTCGTTTGAATTTAGATTATGGAAAATCATTTTTCGATGTTTAATCAACTAGGAATACAATTAGAGAGTGTTTTGTGGTGCAAAAAGGGCTATTTGAATAATCAACAATGGAGGTAAAAATACAGGGACGATGTTTTATGATAGTGAAAGATATAAGGTGATTTAATTGTGGATTTCTTCGTACAAATTTCATTTGAAATTCTAGAATTTTTCTCTTTATAAACTCAAGTGATTCTCTCATTCTTTTTATTTTTATTTTTATTTTCTCTATTTATTAGAAACTTATAAGTTGAAGAATGTAATCACATATTTAAAATTTGTAAAATATCCTTACAAAATTTTATTTTTAAAGATTAATTATAGTAATTTTCACTGAAGCTATAAATCCTATTTCATTTTAACTTTATATTTATTATTATTTAATTTATATAAAAATGTTCAAAATATTCTATTTGTCTAGTTCAGTTTATTAGATTAATGGAATTACTAACATATTTAATTAGGTAATATTTCATTTAGTATATGCTATTATTCTTTTTTTATTCTTTTTTAAATTTGAAATAGGGGATTTAAACTTTTATTTTATAATATAGTTGGGTTTGAAATTGCTGTGAAACTATGGTTATAATCACCTAGTCTATGTTATTCTTTCAAAATATAATGTATGTAATTTTTTTCCTTAAAAGATGATCTTCTCAAACATTGATTAATAATTTCATCATAAGCGGAGAAGTATTACTGTGAAAATAAATAAAAAAAACCCTTTTTTTATAGAAAAAAATTAAAAGAATTAAAGATCAGGGTACAAATAAACATTCATATGAGATCATTGTCTACATTGCAAGAATCTAAAATATTTATCTTGTCACTTGAGGCTGTTTAGTCTATTGATACTGAAAGTTTAGATAGTGTGAGGTATTGAGGATGATAGTGAATTTTTTCCCATCTTTTACTAAATTTTTTTTCTTGTGGTGTTATATTTTAAAGTATATCTATAAACATCCTATCTTGCATCAAATCTTGGACTTTTTAATAATTGTAATTTAAAAAAATGATAAATATTAACCTCTTCTTGTTATTGGTAGTGCAAATTCTAACGGATTTTTTTTTGTATTTTTCTGTAAAATTAACAAAAATTATAATTAATTTTTAAAAATTTAATCAATTTTAATATAAAAAATTTCATTTAAAACCAAACACCTTCTAAATATCTCCACAATATTACCTTAAAAAACTCTATGATATTTACCTTAAAAAAACTCTACTATATTAAGTGCGAAATACGTGGTCATACTTAAACTGAAACTTATCTCCCAAAAAAGACAAAAATGTAGTAGAGTTTTTTTTAAGGTGAAAACTATGGGGGCGTTTGTTTTTATTCTCGAAAATGACTTTCCATTTTCAAAATTACAAAAAATAAAAACGGTTTCAAAATAGCGTTTGTTTATACACTATTTTCAAAATCATTTCGAAAACATCGTTTTTAACTAAGTTGTTTTTTTTGGGTTTTTTGAAAACGAAAAAAACTGTTTTCACTTTTTGTTTTTGTTTTCTCCCTCCATTTCCTCTCTTTCTCTTTTTTATTTTATCTGTATAGCGTCAGTGATGATCATATTCAACGATAGTATCCATCTCTGACGAAGGCTGATGATCATGGGCTAGTGACAATGACAACGGTCCCCTTGCGACGATAACTATTGACTTATGACCTAAATCTAGCCATCACCACCATCTAGAGCTCAGACCATCAATCTCTTCCAACCCTATTGCTCATTGTAAAACCTACTACCAAAGTTTTTTTTTTAATTATGACTAATAATTTATTTTTTATTATTTTTTTAAAATTAAAAATAAATATGTTTTTATAAGATACTCACTTATAAAATGAGTTTTCAAAATATGTAACTAAACAAAATTTCATTTTTATGTTTTTCAGAATATATATTCAGAAAATATAACCAAACATAATTTCAGAAATGATCTCAACACAATTTTCAAAATATTCTCATTTTCAATTTTTTTGAAAACAGAAAACATTTCAAAACCAATACCAAACGCTACCTACATATTCATTCTCTTTAAAAAAAAAAAAAACTCTAATAAACAAAAACATAAAATAAGAAAAATAAATCAAGATATAAACTTTAGATCATAGATAACTGTAATAAATCAATAAATAATCCAAATTTTTGTACAAATTGGATTATTAAAATTAAGAAGACTATTGATAATGGTTGGTCATAAAAATATTCTATTTAATATCTTCATTTTTATGTTACGTTAAAAAATATAAAAAAACCAATCATCATAATATTTAAATATTAATTTATATATTTTTAAATTTAAGATCAAGAAAATTAAACTTTATATATATTTTTTATAATAAGATTATACGTACAATTATTATTAAATTATATGTAATTATAATATTAATTTATATGTTATGTAAATAATTATTTTTTAATTAATAAATTTATTAATGAAATGAAATGAAGACGTGAGCAGTATACTGTCCATTTTTGCAAAAAAATATGTAATAATTGAAGCAAATACGATGGGAAGGGTGGACAGAGAGACACACAAAACAAAAGTAGACCAACAACTGTCCAGAGCCAGAGCCTTAAAACTTTCACCCTTTCTCTCTTCACACAAACACAACACAAACGCACTTGTCTCTGTTTTTCCACTGTTTCATTTCATTTCCTCTCTTTCTCCCTCTGTGTTAGACCTTTTCCTTTTTCTTCTCCCATGGTGGCGGCGGCGGCGGGTATAAACATTCCGACGAGAATGTCGGCCCTCAAATCCGACCGTACCACCTCGGATTCTCTCGCCTCCTCCAGGAGCCTCACTGATTTTCTCGCCTTACAAACAAGACCCACCAGCAGTAAATCGTCTCGGAAAAACGGTTTCAGCGTCAGATCGATGGCGATCGCCGAGGAGCGACAGAAGGGTCAGCTCAACTCCTCCAATGGCCTTCTGGGCACTGCCGTAAGTTTTTTTTTCCTTTTTAATTTATTGATTTAATTATTTTGTGGGTGTTGATTTTGAAAGGCCTTTTCTGTTGTTTGATTTGATGGGTCTTCTTAACTATTTGGTTGCTGGGATTTTGTGAGGCCTAGAAGTTATCGAAACTTGGAAATCCATTTCTATGTCAAGAGCTATATATTAAATTGTTTAAACGGAAAACCCAGTTAATTATAAAGGTTCAATCTTTGGTTTGCTACTTACATTTTTGATCATTTTGTTTCATGTTTGGATATATATATATATATATATGGATTGATAGATAGATAGATATAATAACATAGTCCTAAGTTTTTTGCCAGACCTAGGCACTGCCTTACCTTTTTTTCATATATATATATATACATATATATTTCTTTTTATATCTTACCATACAAGCAATTATCAGGCATTGAATGATGAAAAAACCAAAACTTGAGCTGTTATTCTCTGATAGGACCAACAATAAACATTATGTTACTGTCCAGTTATATGTGTGTGTATATATATATATATATTTTTTCATTATCATCTAACGGCTGCAAAAGCGTAGTACGACCAAATTTGGCTTGAAACTTGAGCTTTTATTCTCTGATAGGACCAACAATAAATATTATGTTACTGTCCAGTTTTATATATATATATGTATCTATTTTTCATATCATCCAACAGCTGCAGTACGACCAAATTTGGCTGGTCCCACTGTAGTGGCCTCCCGAGTTTTTCGGGTTTTCTATGAGCTGATATATTTTGGTTTTATGGTTTTTGGAACACATTTCCTTTATATATGGTCATTGAAAAATTGCAGGGAGCTTTTTATTTTTTATTTTTTGTGCTTATTTATCAAGTAGGCATCGCTAGTAGAGTATTCAAGAGGATATGCATTGTATGTCTTTCTTTCTCTCTCTTTTTTTTTTCTTAAGGGAATTTTTATGGTATTACTTGATAGGGAGGAAAATAATTGTTTGAAGTAGGACTTCTATTGTGAAACTGAATAAACCTAGTTGCATTGCAGTGAACTTGCAAATTGTATCTGATATTAAATTGGCTCTTTGCCATAGAGAGATTAGAGTGGCCTGATTTTCAGTGGAAGAACTTCGCTTTCGAGGGAGGCAATGATTATATCCTTCAACGTTTTCAGTTTAAAAGGATCTTTATTATATTTGACATCTTTTTCAGGAGAAGCTGGACTATTCATTTGAGCGCCAGTCTAGTGATTATGCTCCTGGCCAGGCAAGGGTGACTCCAAACAGTCGGAGAAAAACTAAGATAGTATGCACAATCGGTCCTTCCACAAGCACACGCGAGATGATATGGAAGTTGGCAGAAGCTGGTATGAATGTGGCGCGTTTGAATATGTCACATGGGGACCACTCATCGCACCAGAAAACCATTGATCTTGTTAAAGAATATAATGCACAGTTTGACGACAAGGTTGTGGCCATAATGTTGGATACCAAGGTTTGTTGGCTGCCTTGTTCTTTTGTTTTTATCAGCCTCTGTCTTCATGATTTTTGTTTAAAAGCATACTGTAACGAACTGTTTCTCATGAATACACATCAAGTCTCTCATCTTCTTTTCTCTCTATCAACATTTCCCCACACCTCCCCCACCCCCCCACCACATTCTTGTGTAGTTATAGCCAATACATGAGCTCTTCAATTTCTTCATGCAGGGCCCTGAGGTTAGAGGCGGTGATGTACCTCAACCGATACTGCTTAAGGAGGGCCAAAAATTCAATTTCACAATCAAAAGAGGAGTCAGCACAGAAGACACTGTTAGTGTAAACTACGATGACTTTGTGAACGATGTGGAGGTTGGAGACATACTACTGGTTGATGGTAAAAATTGGTTTCATTTAATGATTTTCCATATGATATTGGATTTTTTTGGTGGATATGTACTTTAAAATAGTTCATAGAGTAAAGATGTTTCTTTTCTTCAAGTAAATCGTAGATGATTTCAACTGGGATTCATCAGTGTGTGTATTCTTCCTTGATAGACCATCATGTTCTTTGGTTATATATATCGTTCCTTGAACTTAAATAGGAAGAAGCTGTATTAGAGAACTAGTTTTCATAATGAGCTTGCATATGGATTCCGTTAGCTCAAGTTGTTTGGCACAAGGGTTTTGCTAGGTAAGGACCAAACTATAATATTAATGGAGTGTTCTATAAATATCACAGATTCAAAAATGCAAGTAACTGTTCCACTTCTCAAGCAAAAGAGGGAAGTAGTTGTTTGAATGCTACTACTATACTATTTTCAGAATGGTTGAATTTGTCAAAATTTAATGATTTATAATCCGCTGTTTAGCCTTTGTAATCTATAATTGATCGAGTTACTGCAACATGAAGAAAACCTAGTATTTTTACCTTTAACGTCTGAACTTCGATTTTTAGACAAAAATGCAGGATTGTTTTCAATTGTTTGACAAACTTGATGAATATATTTTTTTATCACTTCATGTGCTAGGTGGAATGATGTCTTTAGCAGTAAAGTCAAAGACAAATGATACAGTTAAATGTGTAGTAGTTGATGGTGGAGAACTAAAATCGAGGCGCCATTTAAATGTGCGTGGCAAGAGTGCGACTCTACCTTCGATAACAGGTATTACGGAATGCTAATGGTGCTGCGGTGAAATTTTGCATTTCATCTACCTTCTTTTTTTTTTTTTTTTATAATTAATATCGAAAGAGGTTTATATACTCGGTACATGTTATTCTATTTTTGTCTTTTGTACAGATAAAGATTGGGAAGACATCAAGTTTGGAGTGGACAACCAAGTTGACTTTTATGCCGTCTCTTTTGTGAAAGATGCTAGAGTGGTTCATGAACTAAAAGATTATCTTAAAAGTGAGTTTTTGATTTTCATATTTACTTATGTCTTTCAAATTGATGATCAATTTATTCAATAATAATCATTTTACTTTATTTTCTTGTTTAAAGCTGAATTATGGCGAACGTCTTTTGCAGGTTGCAATGCGGATATTCATGTAATTGTAAAAATTGAAAGTGCAGACTCTATACCAAATCTTCAGTCAATAATTTCGGCATCTGATGGGGTTAGTTTTTAGTGTTTCTTTAAGTGGCACTGAATTAGCTGTTTAATACGTCTTTATCTTTTGTCATGGAAGTTAACATGGAGAGATGAGCATATCTGCCTATTTTACCCATTTGTGATCTTTTTGCCCCTAGTTTCTATACTGTGATGGTCGAAGAACGATGTTACACTTTACTGGTCAATGTTTATGTCCTCTCTCTCTCTCTCTCTCTACTTGCATTTAAAAGGAAAGAAAAAAAGAAAAAACCCTTTAGGAGGGTAAAAGAATTAACCAGAGGTTCAGTTATCCACAGAGAAAAAAAAAAAATTCTTACCTTTTATTTGTTACATTAACAGTATCCTAAGTTTCCCATGCTGTCTTCTTCTTCTCCTTTTTCTTTTTTTTTTTTGAAAAAACAAATTAATTTATTTTATTTGTAGGCGATGGTGGCTCGTGGGGACCTTGGAGCTGAACTTCCAATCGAGGAAGTTCCTCTATTGCAGGTGATATAATGATTTTAATTTTTTTTGTATTTTTTTTGATTAGTTTTAGTTTTAATCTTGTCCGCTTAATTTACCACACAAGATACAGCTCTGGATAAACTTCCCGACATGTATAAATAGAGAATCTAAATATTTCAATCAGCTCATGATCACCTAAAATCTTCTAAAAATACTGACATTAGAATTTGAACTTTTCTCATATTATATGTCAGTAACAAAATTCTATATTGATGATTTATACAGGAGGAAATTATTAGAAGATGCCATAGTATGGAGAAACCAGTCATTGTGGCAACAAACATGTTGGAGAGCATGATCAACCATCCTATGCCAACAAGGGCGGAAGTATCTGACATCGCAATCGCAGTACGAGAAGGCGCTGATGCGGTCATGCTTTCGGGAGAAACTGCCCATGGAAAGTAAGTTCACTGTTCACTGTTCACTGTTCACTGTATCTTCACTCTCATTTGCATTCATATTTCACTAGCTATTCTATTTACATTTTCATTTTTCAAGTAACGTGGTGTATTTATCTATTTATTTATTTATTATTATTATTATTATTTATTTATTTATTTTTCAATCTGTTATGATTGCCATTTATTTATTTGTTTTCTATTTTTTTTAATTATATAACAAAGGTATCCGTTGAAAGCTGTTAAAGTAATGCACACTGTGGCGTTGAGGACTGAGTTAAGTCTACCAATTAGCACTGCTCCTCCAAACCAGTTGAGTGCATACCAGGTATAACCTATTAATATGCAACTCAATTCCCTATATTTTATTTAAACAAAAATTTGACAAAAATGTACAATACCACTACCCGTATCCGGCATCGCTGCATGACGTGCCTTTGGGCCAGTTGCATCATGCTTCCACATGGTGTGGTGGGCATCCACGCATACCATATGTGTGGTAACATGTGTTTGAGAAGTTATTTAAGCATTCTGGTTATTTTGTTTATAATCTTCTACAGAGCCATATGGGAGAAATGTTTGCATTCCATGCGACAACGATAGCAAACACTTTAAACACTCCAATTATTGTTTTCACGAGAACAGGATCCATGGCTATACTTTTAAGCCATTATCGACCTTCCTCAACAATCTTTGCCTTTACAAATGAGTAAGTCTACTTTGATGACTTGATATGGTATTCATTTAGATATATCAGTATGGTATTCCATCACAAAAAAAAAAAAAAAGAAAGAGTAAGTCTTGAATCTTTGATCCTGATGTAGTGATGCAGAATTGTACTTTCAATCATTGACAAACTAACATCTTGTTGCATTTCTTGTGGATATAATGATCTAGTAGTGTGAAGAAAGCGTTAGGCAGCACAACATACATATTGATATGTACTAAGAAGATTTAGCGGAAGTTCCATTTTAAGTTCAGGTTTTCCTGACAAGTTACCACACTGGGGATTTATTTCCTAGTTTATAAAAACCGTATGTTTTTATCCAGAAATGTTATGGGCAAGCTACGTGAATGTCTTATATTGGCCTCATATGACTAAAGTTAAATGGTCTGAAAATATATTTTTTCTGCTATTGGAGGAAAAATGCAGTGCTCTAAACTCAAGGGGCGGCAGATTGTTTCTTAAGTTGTCGGACAAGGATGAGACTTTTGGTTCAATTAAGTATTTAGAGATTGTTAGTTCATTGATAAAACTAATCAACCAGCACCGACTCTATGGGGTTGGGTTTCCTTGTAGCTTATGTTACTAATTTAATATAATTATCTCTTTACTGGATGCCTTGCCTCCAAACATATGAAACCTATTTTTTAGCACTTTACTAAACCGAAACTCTTATTTTCTTTGTCTTTTATCTTTTTTGTTATTGTGAAGAAAAGTTGTTTAAAGTTTTATATAACGTTTACCTATATTCTATGGTTGTGTTGACTTCTCCAAGCTGGTTGGACATACAGGATCAACACTCACAATTTTCATTGTTGCTTGTTTGATTTGAGGATGGAATTGTTATCCGAGTGCAATATTATTTTTAACTGAGAATATGGATTCATGGTTATCAGAAAAAGGATTAAGCAGAGGCTGGTGCTTTATCACGGTGTCCTTCCAATATATATGGAGTTCTCAAATGATGCAGAGGAGACCTTCTCAAGAGCACTTAAGCTATTGCTGGTTAGTGACTTTTCAACGCTAAACTTGATTTATTTATTTATTCTTTTAAAATTTATTTATTTGGATCATCATCTTATTTTGTAATATCTTTGTGAATTCTAGGAGAGGGGTCATCTAAAAGAGGGAGAGCACGTCACTCTTGTCCAAAGCGGTGCACAACCGATTTGGCGTCAAGAATCTACTCATCACATTCAAGTGCGTAAGGTCCAGAGTTGATTTGCACTTAGTGAAGTGTTTTTCTTCCTTTTCCTTCCAAGAAATTACTTCTTTATTAGTAGCTAGTTAGTTTCAAATATTGGATTTTGAGGATCTTTGCAGTTTTTGTCCAAGTTTGACCTACAAGATCATTCTGATGATGTTCAAAACCTCTTTGATATTTCAAGTATTTAGTGGAAGCTTCTTAATTTTTAGACAGATATTTTTTTTCATTAAAGATATAGATATCTCAAGATTGTGCCTAAAATTTTTGCCGTTTTCTTTTTCCTTCTTGTTGCATTCTAATGTGAGTATTCCCCACAATTTTTTGCAAGTATTTTCCAAACCCTCTTTGAATACCGAGATTACTTCTAGTCAACGTAACATGATGTTTGAATTGGCTTGTTATGACATAAAACATTTGCTTCCAAGGTATGACATCACATGACATATGGTATGCAATGACATAAACTTGAAAGGCATGGCATGTCGTGCGACCTTCTATGTTGCATATGTGCTAGCAGGCAAACGCAAGGAGACATCCTGTCTATGGTTGCGGCTGGTGTAGTGTTGAAGCATGGTAATTAAAAGGTGAACTCAATCTACCTTTAAAAGGTTTCCATTAAACGTGGGAGTTCCTTATCTCACAGGTGGTCGGAATTTTCCTGTTCAATGTTTGATTCTTGGCTATTCTTTTGTTAGTGGTCTTCAAGTCGCAAGATCCATTTTTACATCCTGCGATAGATTCAGTAGGGGTGCAGAATTTGGACTGTCTGGGATGGAGACAGTGAAATCACAGTCATTTTAAGTGCGTAGTTTTTTTGTGATTCTAGAGAGAGAGAGAGAGAGAGAGAGCAAGGTTTTATATAACCTTGGAGGAAAGGGAAAGGGTTACTTTTTATTAACGTTGGATAAAGTAATTCTGTTACACAAATATGTGCAATAGAAGCACATGTTAATCCCTATGGCAAGCAGGAGCAACAAATGAGAATGGGGTAGCAAAGATGAAGACCTAAACCAAAAGCTATCCATCTCTTCAAACACACTTAACAAACTCAACCCAGCTCACTGTGAACAAAAAATACGTGATTTTGTGTCGGGTGAAGTTGTAACAGAGAAATGGGTGCAAGGAGAAGTTGAGTGCAATGCGGGTGGGGGGGTTTCTCTTGGTCCTTTTCCCACTCTTCCCCCCATCTATTTTCTTCAAACATCAAACTGTCTCCAATGTATTTGTGCCTACCCGTTTCTCTTATTTAAATAGTAGGTTACTGTGCTAGCATAGGCCTTAACATGTCCGGTGCAGTCTAGTTTTCCTTTGCATCAGGGTTTGCTGTTCTCAGACTCACTCTCGTTGTCTTCGTCATTGTTGTTCTCTCCACTTTTTCCTTCCAACTTGATACACTTATACCACTTGGCGCAGGCGATATAGACAACCAAGTCCATTGATGTCAAGGCTGCTAGGAGGAAGTAGAACCTCTCTAGGTGACCTTTGTTCAGATTTCCAGGGATCCATCCTGGCATGTGATCCTCCGTTGAGATCTTCATGACCATGCTCACTAGCAAACTGCTGACGTAGTTTCCTAGAGAAATAGATGTCATGCACAGGGCGCTTCCAAAACTCTTCAATCCATCTGGCGTCTGCGCATTGAAGAACTCAAGCTGGCCTACATACATGAAAACTTCGGAAGCCCCTATGAATGCATATTGAGGGACTTGCCAAAAGATGCTCAAGGAACTAGAACCTTCACAATGAGTGCAGTCCTTTCTGGCATACTTGAGTCTGTAGCACTCAACAATTCCCGCCGAAACCATTGCCATTACTGCTATGACAAGGCCGACTCCCATTCTTTGCAGCTCTGTAAGACCTTTAGGAGTAGATTTGCTTAGCCTTCCCACGAGTGGGTTGAGTATTCGTCGGTTGATGAAGATGAAGATTGCCACGCTGAGTATGTCGAAGCTGGACATGCTTGCTGCTGGGATTCGGAAGTTGGAAATGGTAGTTTTCATGGCAGTACCTTGTTCCACAAAGAGAGAAGCCATCTGGGTGAAGACCACAGAGTAGATAATGGTGCAGAGCCAAATTGGGAGTAGTCTTAGAACGCATTTAACTTCCTCAACTTGTGTAACAGGGCAGAGACTCCATGGATTACGGCATCCCTGCTTCTTGTCTTCCATTTCCCTGGATGAGATACTGGCTGCCCTGTCCAAGAACCTAAAATTGACAGACAAACGTAGATTAGGAATGCTGTAACAGTAATAGCAACTGTATGGATTTAGTATTTTACTAGCCAAGTTGGTCCAAACTTTCAAAAGTTCCTGTCCAATTTTTTGTAACTTTGTGGAATGAAATTTAGCACCTTATGCTCTATCAAACAAAATCCAAAAATGAGGTTAAAACGGCGGATTTTGCTTAGTATTATGAGCTGTATAGCCTGTGAAAGAATCGAGTTTCAGTTTCAATGATTTTCTATGCTTACTTGAAACCATGCGTGTGGAGAATCTTTCTGCTGCCATTCACAGCTGACGCCTTCCCATCTTCCTCATACAAGTCATCTGCACTTGGCGGCATCTCCAATCTCCACTTCTTTGTTGCTGCAACAATAACTTGGCAAAACCTCGAGAGGGGGTTGCCGCCCGGCTTGAAGTGCCGATACCTTAATGTTCCAACGAGGAACAGGACTAGTGCTAGAAATGCACAACCTGCAGACACCCAGAACCCAAGTGCCCACATCCCTTCGTCTTCAAAGTAGCCCAAAATGGTGTTGGAGAAGAGGGAACCAAGGTTCAAAGCCAGGTAGAAGTAGCTAAAAAACGCTACCTTGGACCGCCCTTCCTTGATATCCTCTTCGTCGTACTGATCAGCTCCAAATGTACAGATGTTAGGCTGATACCCTCCATATCCTAGGGCAACCAGATAGATTGCAAGGTAAAATAGTGCCATAGCTAAGTTTGATTGTTTCCCACATTTGTTTTCTTGGTCTCCGCAGCCTTTCGGTGTGAGCAAGAAGAGGTTGGTCGACAGTGATAGTGTTACAAGGCCCTGCCGAAGAAAATTTATTTCACATTAAGTGTTACAAGGATGCATAATTAGAATCCTATTAAGGTCAATCTCAAAATACATATATACTTACTACAACAAATATGGCTTGAAAGACTGCACAAGTTTTGAATCTTCCCCAGTAGGAGTCACTGAGGAAAGCACCGAACAGAGAGAAAATGTAGACGGTTCCAGTCCATTTGCTCACGTTGTTAGCGGCGCTGGCATTGTTTTGCTGCATCACCCTCGTCAGGAACAACACCAGATTCACACCAACTCCGAAGAATGCCAGCGTAATTAGGCCTTGGTTCACTGTTTATTGGTTCATCAAAAGGGAAGGTTAGATTGTTTGCTTTAGCAGGCAGATATCGAGCAATTGAATGTTGGTAACATCTACTGCGATGAAACATGTTGTTTTTCTCAGAAATTTCAACCCAAATTAGATTCTAAATAGTCTTTCTCCAAGGATTATTTAATGAAATCTTTTAAGTATGATAGGAGTGAAACAAGCATCTACCCTAGGATGCTGAAGTATGATCCGAAGATCTTAAGGGCATGTTGGCATTAGTTCAATTCTATTTTGTACTTTCGGAAAATTGACAAAAAAATAAAAAAAAAGATTTTAAAAAGTGAAAATATTACCAACTAATTGTAACTGTTTCTGATACTGACGATTTAAAAGTATACCAGAGAAGTCATATTCAAAGGCATCCACATTTTAATCCTTAATAGTGGAAAAAGAGCACCAAGCAGCTTTCGTGAAATTACCACTACGATCTGCAACATTATTATATTGTTATGACCTGTTGACCAATTTAGACCACAAAAGCAACTTTAACTAATTCTCTCACCATCAAAGAGGAAAGGTTGTCCTTAGTTTTTATATATCTTATTTTTAAGGTGTCACGTTTAATAGACGTGACTGCAAAGAGAGAAAAAGTTTTTGCCTTTGTCTTTGCCTCGGTTTTTGCCTTTAATTTGTTGAATTTATTTATTCCATTTCTTTAAGAAATGATCGTCATTTTTTGCCCTTCTAGAGGGACAAGGACCAATGTTCTTGCCTATAACCATGGCTGGTTTGTCTTTTCTTCCTTAGACAATAGAAAAACAATTGGGTATTGTTACAAAGTTATTTGAATTTTTAGGTCAAGTTTTATAATGTTATAATATTGATCAATTGGCCAACTTAATTCCATGATGCCAGTTGGACACCATAATCTTTCGTTAAAACACAAATTAACAAATCTTAAAGCAAACCTAGCACACTCAAAATAAACAACTTTTTATTCACGAAAAAAAGGAAGCACTTTTTTTTTTTTCTTTTAATGTGTTCTAACATACTATTGTTGTTTTTCTAATAATGTTTTTGTTTATTCTCTTTTTGGTCTTTAGTTGTAAGAGAGATTTAACACAAAAACGTATATTAACATGATGTACATGTACCTTATATCACTACTCCTGTTCTTCAAGGAAAAAAAAAAAAAAAGATACAAGTTAAAACATAAAAACCAATTAGATAAATACAATTTAACATCTCAGATAAAGATTTTCAAAATTCCAGTTATTTTTTTGGGGAAAATCTCTAGATATTTGGGTAAACACAAATAATATTCATTTTTCTTGGGACATTACGGTCCACAAATATATTTTCTGGTTCCTAATTTATGTTGGTATTTTATCATGATATATATCCAAAAAGAAATTAAGTACCATTTATATAGTTGTCAACGCATTAATTATCCATTCAACCATATTAATCTAGTAACAGTTATTATAAGCTAATAACATATACCACACACATATTAATTCCCTAATATTTGTTAAAAATATTAAAATGATTGAACAAAATCCTTGAAAAACAGTAGTCTCCACTTATACACACACAAATACACATATTTTGCTCAGAAAAAGACACCACTTATTATTATGAGCATTCCTTCTGCTAAATTGTTTTATGATGCATGACACGTGGCAGGAGCCCACGTCATGCAAAATCAACAAGTGGTGTTACGTGTATGTCATGTATAACTTCAATGCATGCTTTTCTCACCCTCTATCTCCTCTCTTTTCTCTCTCTACCTTATTAGTTCCCTTCTCATGTCGTTTAGCTAGCTAAGAGTCAGCTGTGATAACCAAAAACAGGCTTAGATAAGATGCCTGTTACCTACAAAACAAGCCTTTCTTCTCTCTCTCTCTCTTTAAAAAGTGATATTGGTTGGCGGTGAATGTTGTACTCTTTAGATAGACCTTGCTGATTATATATTTATATATTTTCTTCACATATATATAGTATATATAACAACAAACATATATGAACACTTGGTTTTGTTTTCACTGCCTGGTGTTGGAATTATCACAATTATCTTGTCCTTTTTTCCCACGTTTGTAGGCTTGAAAAACCAGGAGCTCTTTACACTGCCCAACTTCTAACTAGTTATTTAATAAAACTAAAAACCACATTTGGATAAACTCACTCTCTCTCTCTCTATATATATATATGTATATGCATATATATGTGTGTGTGTGTGTGTGTGTGTGTGAGAGGGTAAAGTTCATGAATGTTCCAAGCAGAAGGAGAAGACAGGGCCATAAAATAAGGGAAACATGGTAAAGGTGTTAAAGAAAAAAAGAAAAGAAAAATAGATTGGAGAGAGATATTTATCTTGAGCCCCTGCATTTCTTTCTTTCTTTCTTTTCTCTCTCTCAGACATTCAGCGAAAACAGAGGAGTTTTTCTGCTTTTAAAAGCGACTTTCATTTGTCTATACTATTTCAAAATTATGGAAACAGGAGTTGAACTTGAAACTGAAAACCATTTTGAAAGTATCAGTTTCTAACATAATTTAGATTCTTCTCTGGCTCTAAAACTATCTGAACAAGATTGCTTTGACACTTGATCATGATCAAACATACATACTTACATATTTTGATTGATCAAAATATTTAATGATAAAAAAGTGTGTTTAATGGAGCTTACAGAGAATGATAGTCCCAGCAACCCCTCCACCAGATTTGGTTTTGATTGCAGGGCGGCCATGCCAATCAACTGTGCCATCAAGAGTGAATATTTCTCCTTGTTCATCTTTGAAGTTCACCTGATTTTTTTTCATTTTATAAATTTCAATTTTTTGGCCACAAAAGACAAATTAGCACAATGATAATATGATCGATACATGTACCATCAAAAACAAAATCACAGGTATGGAGCAATATGCATATGTATATGTATATCTTTTTGAATGACGCTAAACTGAAAGAAAAAAAAGTACTATTTCTTTGGCTTTGGTCACTTTTTATCTAAACATGATCATGTCATGAAAATGGCATGCATTGAGAGAGAGAGAGAGAGAGAGAGAGAGAGAGAGAGAAAGATATGTACACATATATGTGTATATTTATAGAGAGAGAGAGTGGGAGGGAGAGTAGAGGGTGATTAGGAAATGAGAGGTTGGCTCACCTCTTTGGACATATTTAAGCAAGCCATTGATGAGTGTTGATCAAGATGGGGAGAGAGCTTTTTTGGAGAGGAAAATTTAACAAAGTAGTTAACTGTTTGCCCAAAGGAAAGAAAACTTGGGGAAACAAAGGGAAGAGAAGTGGTGTATATATAGAGGAAAGCAGGGTGGCACGGACGGCTGAGATTTGATTGGGTGGAGAAGTGGGGACGCCCACATGGCTAAATTATGACCCTACTTTGTGCAATATTGTGCAATTTGTTTGGATTGAGCAAGGGATATGGGATTGGCAAGGAGTGGGTGAGTCTTTTTTTTTTTTTTTTCTTTTTCTTTTTAAAAAATAAATGTCTATACGATATGACATGATATGTGATATTTGTTTCTATTTAGAAACTTATAACAACTAGTTAATTTATATGTAATTTTTTATATTTAGAAACTTATTATTATAATCTTTTCAAAATGTTAAGTTTAGATAAAAGATATCTGATTCTTGCAGTACAATACAAATTACATTACAAATAATGTACGCAGGCTGTTATATATTTACACACACACACACACGAATTTTGGGATTTTGTTAGGGAATCAGCATTGTTGAAAACTTGACAAAGTGGGGTCCTGCTCTGATATCTAAGTTGTCACTTATCTCATTGGGGTAAATCTGTTTGATATGGACAGATTTGACAAAATCCCTTGTATGGAATTTCGAAGAGCTTAATATTTACTTTTTTTGGCACAAAAATGGACTCCTAGCTCTGGTTGTTGGTAACAATTTCCCTTTGGTAATTCGCTGATAAATTAATTACAATTTACGTATAAACCAGAAAGAATGATAACAAAAGGCAACTATATCTAGCTAGCTCTATCATGGCAATACTTCTGATGTCACAAAATATTTCTCATGCTTTACAGTTTGCTGATCAGCCAAAAAATTGTAAATTAAAAGTAAAGAGGACTGACTTTTGAAATTTTCTTGGACATGATAAAAAAGAGAAAAAACATTTTATTTATGACATTGTCACTTATTAATATATGATTAATCATGTATATATAACGACTGTGTGGTTCATATTAATGTGCAATAAAAAAATGCACTTGCATGCTTTTCTGTTTAATTAGATTGATAAATATCTAAGTTAGTTACCAAAATGCAGCTCATGGTATATATACATATTTATACGCACACTGTTACCACCCCCAGCCCCAACAACCATAATATATATATATGTTTATATATGTAGAGACACAATTTGCAAACTGGGAATTCCAGATTGTGTTTGAGTATACTGTTTGGATATGAAGGTGATGATTCCATAGTAGAACTAAAAGTTATCTTACGGGAATAAATGTGATTACTTCTCTGCGTTATTTTATTTAACAACAATATATCTTTAACTTTTTAGCTCAATTATTACAGAAGAGATAGGATATTCCTTAATTATGTATATGCTCCATTACTTTTGTTTTGATGCAGAAGAGCTAACCATGCAATCTTTCTACTCTGAATTGGGAGGCATATATATGAAGATCTTCCTTTAAAGTGACTCTTAATTATTCTAACACATAATTCACATTCTCCATTAATTAACATGTTTATATCTTTAATTTCACTATTGGTTTAATGGTATCTTTTTTATTAATATATATATGATGGTGACTGAAATTAAATATATTAAAACATCTCAAACTAGATCAATAGTCCTTAATTACTCTCATTATTTGCCTATCCCATTATAAATTTAAATAAATTTGGGTGGTGTCAATTATATTGGATGCTTAGGGTTTGTTTGGAGGCGGGGGAGGTTCCAATATGTTTTTTTGTTTTTGTTTTTGTTTTTTTTTTTTTCCAAATTTTACTATTTATTTTTCATAAAGTTTTCAAACAATTTAAATTGTAGAAGTTCATAACTTTTTTATTTTAAATCAAAATGAGATGATTTTTTTAAATTGTATAGAATTTCAAGATAAATAAAAAAAGATCCAAATTACTAATTTTTTCTGAACACATTTCACATTATTACACTTTTTCACTTCAAACAATTTATTTCACTAAACATGCATTCCAAAACTCAACTATCTTCAACCTCGAAAACAAAAGTTTTAAGTTGTCCCCCCAAACCAGCTCTTAATAAATTTTCAATGTTATCATTCATAAAAAAATAATAATAATAAAAAACTTGAGTGCTTATTTGTTCTAAGAGGGAATATTTTGCTTTCGTTTGGATTGGATGTCTATTTTCAGAAATGAAAAAAGTCTTGTTTGAGATAAGAAAATTTGTTTTCGTTTAAAGGTGAAAAGGTTTTTGGATGGGTAAAAAAATTTCTATTTTTAATAAGAAAAGTCTTTTTTTAATGTTTAAAAGTGAAAATTTTTTGATGCTCTGACAAAAAAAATTTAGAAAGTTCATTTTTTCATAAATGAAAATTTTGATTTAAAATTGAAAAATTTCCACATTCAAACCTCCCAAACAAATAAATGCATTATAGGATAATACTAAATATTCAATTTTTTTTTTTTTATAGAAAAACTATTATCCACGTATAAGTATCAGCTTAAGTAATTAGATTTTGAATGGAAACGAGTTTATAGTATTGTAAAAAACTTTCCAGATCAATTATTGCTGAAGGGATAGGATTCCTTGATTTTATATATGCTCCATTATTTAGTTTTGATGCAAGAGTAACTACATGCGATCTTCTACACTCTTAATTAGGAGGCATATAAAAGTGACTATTTAATTTTATACAAAAATAATTAACATGTCTTCGGCCACTTGCTGCCTCAAGTGGGTAAGACATTCTTGGACACATTCTCATATACTCTTAACTTTATTTTATTCTCCTATAAAAAAACTTTATTTTTATTTATGACATAATTAAGCGTACGCACACATGGCACTTTGTCTTGGATTATTCTATGCATTTAGGAGTGACTTCCCAGCTATGAAAAATAAATAATAAACAGTTTAAAAAGAAATTAAAAAAAGGGTGCCAGAAATCATCATGAAAATTATCAGAAGCTATTTTGAAATTTCTGCTTTAAAAGTGTAACATCCTCAGTCTAATAGTTAAATAATATAAAGAATATTATCGGTTATCGGTACTTTTGAAACTTTAACACGGAAATGATTATATATATTTTTATTTATTTAAAATAACCTTCCAACTTTCATTTGTTAAAACAATAAATAGTTTTTAAAGTAAAATAATTAAAACCCCAATAAATACTTGAAAGAAAATAAAATCAAGATAGTCAAGTCATCAGTGCTTAAAAAAATTCGGCAAGTATTTACTAATTCAAGTTGACCACTAGACCGTTACGCCACCAAATTATTATTCTGTAGTTGCTTGATGCCAACCTACGCATCACCCGAAAAATAAATATATTTAATGAGTTAGAACTTATTAAGTAAACCATAGCTTAATGCACATGTACTAATAACATATTTAGATAATGTACTTCATAGCCTAATCATTTAATTCTATCCCTATCATTTCATTTCCCCTCTATCATTAATCTTTGAGAGAGAGCTTTGATGACATGCCTAAATTTTTGGTAACTTATTCTATAATTGATGGCCATTAATAGAATAAAAATACAGGTTTTCCATCTCGATCTTTCAACCTCAGGTATTAATCGTAATTATTCTTAACTTATATAACTTTCTATCTTGGTTTTTTAGCTTTAGGTATCAGCCACCCTTTATTTTAATTTATGTGGCTTTTCCATCTTAGTCTTACAACTTCAAGTATTTACCACCATTCATTCATATTAGGTCCACCGGTCCCTTATATCCCGTGCCCACTCAGCCCTCCAATGTAGACATGCATCAAATTCATTCAATACCGTAATTATGGGATTCACTCTAAAAGTCTATGTGCACATTTCATATCAGTATACATTTATACCTAAAAGCATAATGTTCATATAATTTTACCAAATAAGATAAACATATAGCAAATGAAACTTGGTTGGTTTACTTTCTTGAAATTTAAGAAATCAATAAATATTAAATCAAGTGAGAATGCCCTCCAAGTGCCCTTGACTTACGTGCCCTCAAATCCTATATTTCATGTCATGAGTTTATAATTATCAAATCCTATATTTCATGTCATGAGTTTATAATTATCAATTTGTAGTTATCAAAATATCTTTTTGTGTCTTTAAAATTTATTAAAATATATATATATATCATTTCCTATATTTACAAGTTTATATATACAAAATTTTATCCTATTGAAGAATAATCTAATTAAGTCTAAACCTTCACAAAAAAATAAAGCTAACACATAGGCCTATCGTTATAAAAATTCTCAAAATAATAAATTGTAACACTTGATAATTTCATAGCAATTTAAAAAAGCAAAGAAATTTAATTGGTTATAAAATATGGATTAGCATTATAGTATAAAAGTTGGATTTGTGTTTTTGTAAGTGAGGATGTTAAGGACTTTGATACGCTCAAGAATTCATGTCTTCTATGAAATATGAACAAAGTAAGAATTATAAGGTTTTATATTACTTTTAAGTGATGGTTTTAGCATGTTATAATGCCCAAGAATGTTTGATTTGGTGTAAAGTAGGTTAAAGTATGTTTAGAAGAGGTTAAGAATTAAGAATTTCATAGGAAATAGTGTAATATAATATTTATATGAGATTTGATCAAGAAAACATTTGAATTAAAAAAAAGTTCACCATCGAAGTTGTAGATATTTTTGTTAGCTTTTCAACACCTCTTAAATCCTTCAATTTTGATATTGAAGTAGAAAGTTATAACTAAAATACTACAGGAGTTTAGACATCATTCGATATCCTTTACAAAAAAAATAAATATAAAAATAAAAAAATGGAGGAAGGTGAATTATGGGTATTGCAGCACCCATTTGTAAAAAAAAAAAAAAGTTAAGGGGGGTTTTAAGAAAGGAATCGACCTAATAGGTTTCCTTGACCTACTTTAGATTCTTAAATCACTTTTTAGCTTATAATCTTGGGCATGATTAATTATTTAAAAGTCAAAACATATCTTTTAGATTCATTATACCTATTTTATTTTAGAAGCTTCTCTCCTTTTCTTAAACCATCTCCTTTTTCTTCCCTCCTAGAAAATTAATTTCTTTCAAATTCCACTACTTAAACCTTGAGGAATTGATTCTCTTGAAGGCTTTTAGGCTTGACTTAATTGGAGATTAAAGGTAATTATGTTTTTATTTATTGGTTTGGGAATTTTTTAATTTTAGGGTTTTGTCAAAATTAGGAGATTAATAAATTATTGATTTGGATGATGAAATTGATGACGTCGATTGAGGTATTAAGGAGTTGGAAGATGTGATTTCAAATTTTAGGTCAATTTTATGAAATTGGAATCTAAGGTTTATGGAGGATTGGAAATTGGGACTTTTATGACTTTTAGGATTGTTGGGATTTTGCCTAATGATAGAATATTGGTGTGATAGTTTTGTAACATGGATTTTATTAAGAGTAAGTATATCAAGGTTTTGAAGTGTCATATTATCAAAATAGTAATAGAAATAAGTGTTTCAAGTATGGTAAGTATATTTCTCACCTACAATATGGTAGTTCAAAATCAAAAGGGTTTTGATATTAACATAGATGAGATTTCTCATAGCGTGACATGTGATGGTATTTTTATATTGTGAATAGATGACAGTTTTTATGTGTTCTATGATATTAGATATTAGATACTATATTTATATGATTAAATATTTCAGTTCAAATTGTTAGATATATGCTAAATACATATTTTAGTTATACTAGTTTAAATATTTTATGTTATGTACATAGATTCAATAAAAGATTATTTTGAGATTATAAACCCAATTTCAGTTTCAGTTTAGTTAATAGAACCTTTTTGTAACATATGCATAAACAAATTTATTTATAAGATGGTAATTATGTGGCTTGGACCGAGGGATCAGTCCTCCCCAGCTTTTTAGGATCAGTCCTCCCATAATTATTTTGTTAGGTTTTGGAGGTCACTCCTTCTTCCATAGCAAATTTGCATGTATCATTTGGTATATTGCCTAGAGTTCCTTCTAGTAGAAAAGATATAATTGTGTACATGAAAGATCGAACATAATTGGTTATGGTTTTGTTGGTGCTTGTTTTATGTATTTCTCCATGGTAGACTTGTTTTATTAGACTAGTATTTTTGTATATCTATAAGTTTTAAAGTGTTTTTGTAAAATAGGTGATGTACTTACTAAGCATTCACTTATTAGTTTAATTTTGTATGTTATAGGAAGAAACAAAAGTGTAATTATAGCCTAGATGGAGGAAGCTCAGTATGGATATGAACATGTTGACAAACACAAGTTATTGAAAAATTATGGGGGAGAGCTGTTTCAATTTTATGTGCTTAAGTTTTCATTAAGTTGCTTTTAAGAAATTTACTTTCAATTTTGGTTTGGTTTATTTGTTTTGTAAAATACAGTTTATTTGGTTATGAATTTTATTTGAGAACGCTATTATTTATTTAAAAATAATATTTATTTTTTTAAAATTTGTTCCACATTCTCGTCAAAAGTAAATCATTTTATGAAAATTTGTTTTAAATTAAGAGTTTAGTAAGTAACACTTCCCATGTTTAAGGGGGTTGTTACATAGATATAGGTAAGATAATTTTTAAGCATTTTTTATTCAACGTGAAAATCTGTCCAGCTATTCAGAGAAACAAAGTCTTTAGCATCCAAAATTTTTCGTTGGTATAAAGGACAAACAAGAGATCATGAATAAATTTTGTCTTATGAAAATATGAAGTTAAACTATTGATTTGAATTTTCACAAAATCAGCATAATCTGACTAGAGTACAAAATTACGGCAACTCGCCTTAAGTCTAAAATCTTTATAAATTCATGGTATTCAAATAAAATTCCACAAAAATTTTCAGATTACTTAAAACCTATAAAAATTCATTCCATTAAAATTTGAAGTCGAAATAACACATAAAAGTCGGTCTGATAAACATTAGTTTTTCAAACAAGTTTTTTTGACAGCTTTTAAAAATATTGGCATCGAATAATATAGAAACAATATTAATTTCATTCGAAGCCCAACGACCCCAAAATTTTCAGAAACCATTCTCAATATATAAATATGGATTTTGCAAAAAGGTGGACATTCAAATAAACTTTGAACTAATTATAAAAATTCATAAATTTCGGACTACAAAAATATCTTATCGCAAATTTCGAAGAATTTTCTCATAGGATTATTTACACGTGAAAAATACTTGTTTTAGCAAACTACCAAAACAATTAATTTCAACTAAGAAGCATTAGATATACATACATATATATATATAGATATAAAATTGTGAACGTATAAATATTCAAGAGCTTACCAAAAGGAAGTTTGAATCAACTATTTGGGCATTCTAGAACACGTTAATTTGGTGACCTTGTGTTATTAATGAAGAAATAAATTTCTTATGATACTTGAAACTTCGGCTATAGAAGATGAATGAGACATAGATTGATGAGAGAATAAGGGAGTGAGGTAGAGTAATGATAAACTGATAATAAAAGCTCTAGGTTTAAGGTTAAACATATATATATAACGGTCTCCCTATTTATTAAACTTCCTAAAAACCCATAAATAAGGGAATATACAGTAAATAATGGCATGCATATCCAAACTTGTCAACCGGTGGAGTTGATTTGATTAGCTCCTAACATCATGGCTTCCCAAGTCATCAATAAATAAATAAGTTTTTTTTTTTTAATTTTGGGATAGAACCGACTCTAACAATTAAAATTCAAACAATGTCATTTTATCTTATGTGCATATATATCTAAGAAAATATGTAAGACTACATATCTAAATTTCAAACATATCAATATGTCCGTGTGTGTATACATACGTACATATATATATATATATTACTTTAGTTCATCTTGATTCAAATGGATATGTATAACTTAGCATTCAAATATATATATATTTATACATACAAATCTTTTAAAAAATAAATCTAAACAACACGTCTACGTATATAAAGCCTTCTGGAAAACTTTTTGCACTAAATATATATATATATATCATATCACGAAATTTACTTTAACAAGAATTAGTTGTAAAATTTATTTAATAAATCTTGTTTAGGATACGTAGAAATTGAGTCGGTATCGTTGGACATTTCCCTGCATAAAACTTTGTTAAGACTAAATGCACTTCTAATTACATGACACCTAGAGCACTCTAAACCTAAGCGTTACAAAAAGTGCTGGCTAATCACTTTTCTTCACAAAAAAAGTCACAATATTTTGTTCTAGATGTATACCTAGCACTGTACATTCCAGAACCAAATTCTTGCGTTTCCCATGCAAGTCCAAGCAACAACAAATGTATTTGCCACGTCATTTCATACACACAGACACACAACAGATACAAATTAATACTTGTATAGGCAACTGGGTGCCAGACCGTGTAAGTTTGATTTTTTTTTTATTTTCTGACAAAAAAAAAAAAAAAAATCTCTGAGCTGGAAATTAATAAGTAGTATATATCCCAGAAATTTTATTACATGATTATTTTTTCGTCTCAAGATTTCCCTGGTTATTAAAAGGTGGAGAGTCATACATCTCAACAATTTGAGGAAAAGAATCAGTGGAAGAGAGAAAAAATGCAGTCAATTTGCCACTTCATATGCAATCTTACTTTGAGGGGACAACATGCCTAATACAGAATATAAGGAACTGTCAACAGTAGTTCTCAAGGTGGGCTCAATATTTCTAATAATTTTGCCTTTTTATATTGCTTATCAAACGTCAACAATAGTACAAAGCACAATGAGGTGTTTGCCAAATCAAAAACACAAAAAAACAAAACAAAAAACAAAGAACAAAAAAAAAAAAAAAAAGCATAATGAGGATCAATGGTAGAGATTCTTGGAGTTATTTTCGTATTCCTTTTTTTTTTTACTAGTTAAGTCTTGTATCATAAATCAATTCATGTTTTTTACATTTTTTTTAAATTTCTGACCGTAGTGATGAGAAAGTCTAAGATAGGATATTTAAAGGTATGAGAAATTATCAATAGAAGTATGTTTTTAACCGTCAAATATATATATATCAATTTCATAAATTTTTAATTTTTTAATTTGATTTTAACTAGATCTTAAAAAGAACAAAGTATAATTTCATCTTTTAGTTAAGGCTTATGTAGATTATATATATTTTTAAAAAAGAAAAAAATGCCAAAGACGAAAATTTACCCTATTTGCCCCGTATTATTTCAGCATGATCTAACTGATTGTCCTATTCCAACTCTGCAAGTTTTGTCAATTTTCCCATATATAGTTAAGCAACAAAGAAATAAACCAAGCAAATATGCTCACACACTTATCACGCTTTTAAGAACTTCTAGTGTGATTCCGACCATACTTTGGATCTGGCTGTGTTTAGGTACTTGTTTTTAATTGTTATTCTTAATTTTTTATAGGCTGAAAACCATTATTCTAATTGTTGTTGTTATTATTACTACCACTCCATTACTACTTCCACCTTTTTTTTATTTTTTGAAGCGAGAAATTTAAACTCTACTGCTTTGTATTAGGTAGAATAAAATAAAAAATTACTAATAAATTATACATGTAACCACCTACTACTTTTATTATAGTTATTAGCATTATATTGAATGAATAAACCAATTGAAACCTAAGCTATATAGGTTTGCAAAAACTTGAGTTGTGAGTTAGAAATTAAAAAACTATGGCATGATAATTATATCTTATCATTACGTTTGCAATTCTCAAGTTGGTAGATTTAAGTACTAAAAAAAAAAAATTTGCGGTATTATAGAGTTTATTTATGTGCAGATCGAATTTGAAGGTGAAATTTATTGAGGTATTACAACACAAAGAAACAACTAAAATGAAAAAATAAAATATTTTTTGGAGGGCGATTAGTATCTTTTGCTTTTTATTCTTTTTTTTGTCCCCCTATTCCACTAATATAGGAAGAATCTTCCGGATTAACGAAATAACCTTTTACACTCATTATTCTCTTTGTGAGGTTGAACTGATGGCTGGTTTTCCATTTTATTTCTTTATATATATATATATCTCTCTCTCTCTTTATATTTTTTTAATTTATACATATCAAGAAATGCTATCTAGCAATGGTGTACATATATAAATTGTGTTAAAAACTTAGATATGGATTCTTCAATTTGGAATCACAATTCTACGTTTCCTTTTGGTTAAATATTTAGGTCTACGTTTCTTGTGTTTGAAGAATTCTATGCGACCTTTTTTTTTTTTATAAGGACATGAAATTAATGCTATCTAGCTAGCGAAGTTGATGAGTAAGAATCATAAATGGTAATAAGTTTTTGAGCCTAGAATTGTCCTGTTTGACAGAAATTATAATGATATGTGAACGTCCTTAGTATACTGATACTCCAAAAATATGATACTTTGTTGTCCGCATTGTCGTCTGAGCTATTTCAAATATGGTGCTTTTCACACTGTACATACATATATATATATGTTTAACTAATTAATACGACATGTGATTGTCATTAACATATTAATAAGATTCGATAGTCATGTTTATATCATATATAAGTGATCTTCATCCCCAAACAAATATGGTTGACTATATATTTAACACATCTCTTTCTAAAAGTTTAACGATCTTCTTTCCTTTTTATTTGTTTTTCATTATTGATTACACAACTTATCCCCCCTTTTTTTTTTTCCTACATGCGCGCGCACATATATAGATAACATTTTACAATTATTAAAATTATTACCATTAGCTTCCAACTAAGAAAAAATATTACTCCCCTGAAAATTTTAAAGATTTTATTACTAGTACTGTACTTCAAATGCTACATACCATGTATGTGTTAATTTGGAACTAGACCACGTGAAGAATGCACGTAACACTAACTTAGCCAACCCCCCACCAAAAAAAAAACCTGAAATAAATAATTAAGAGTGGGGAAAGGGACAAAGGTAATTCAGTACTGGCTTGCACTAATTAGGTCTTAATTAGAATCTTCTACTAGGTATTTCGACTACTTTAGTTATATATATATAGACATATTTATATATGAATGGAAGAGAGAACTCTTTTGGTTATACTTTAAGCATATTCCAATTCATGCAAGAAATAAAAAATAAGAGGAATTTGAATAGCCCCGTATGTGTATGTGTTTAGCAAAAACAATTATTAATAGATAGCCTTTTTTTTTTAACAGATGATCTATCTTTTTAAAAATTAAGTAAAAGACTCTTTTTTTTTAAATGATTAATCAATTTTTTAAATGATCAATCATTAATTGACTATAATGTAAATTACTGATTTTCTAAGGGTCTGTTTGGATGGGGTATTTATTTTTAGAAAATAGAAAATTTTTAGATATGAAAAATAAAAAGTTGTTTGGAATTTTTTTTAAAAGTGAAAAGTTGTTTGGGTGGGTGAAAACTTTTTGTTTCTAGAGAGTTCTTTTTTCATTTTTCAAAAATGAAAAATGTTGGATGTTCAGATACGGAAATTTAGGAAGGTTCATTTTTTTTGAAATGAAAAATTTTTCATTTTCTAAATTTGAACGTGTCAAACAGACGGATGCTTAGTTAATCATTGATTGACTAAACTTAAAAAAAAATGATAAACAGTTATTTTGCTAAATAAAAAAAATGGTTATCTATCAAATTGGGTGACCAAAATAAACCATCAAACCTAATTTTTCATAGTTAAACAAATAAATTAGCCACCTTTTTTGTTTGTATTTTGGTTAATAGTTTGCGGCTCTTAGCTTATTAATTTAGATTAAATAAATAACTGATACGGTAATGTTCTAAAACTTCTGTATCTACTATGTTATTTAAGAAACTACGTAATAATGAATGAGGATAAAAAGGATTGTTGTATCATTATAATAAGAATTTAAGATAACATTTATCTTTGAATTATTTTAATTATATCATTTTCTTTTCCATTAGGATCATTGGCCGGTTTCTTTTCCTCGTCACTCTTTGCTTTGAGAAACTATAGATCTGATACGAAATCATACACAACACAAAATTCCTTCCAGCTATGGTAGTAACTAGTCTAGTTACATGTTTTGCTATTACATCAACAAGCTTTATATATATATATATAAATATATATATAGTAGTCCCATTGAATAAAGACATGTATATATATAATATATATATATATATATAAAACCTTTTTGGACCTCATTCCCATTTTTTTTCTTTTCTCAGAAAAAGAACCTAACTTACTATTAAGACCTTACCAAAGACATTCGACTTACCAAATTTTTTCCATAGCAAATAAAATTCCAAAGAACATACATATATATATATATATATGTATATAATGGCTTCTTAAATCACTTTGAATACAAAATCTTTATCCAAAGCCACAGAGGTTTTTGTTATGAATATTTTTGGACCTGCAGCAACTTCAGTTGAATGTAATGTAGCTAGTCTACACTTAGCATACACCGACAGTGCAAGAAAATTGAACTGGACTTTTTATATTCCATATTTTGATGTTTTCTAGCTCTCATTAAACATTTTTTTAAGTCTTAATCATATACCATTTAAATGTAAAAAGATCACCAAAAGGAATATACAACTGTTTAGCATGACCTAAAAACCAATGTCTTTCTTCAGGAAAGCATAAATTAAAAAGGGGAAAAGGGAACAAAAGACAACTTCTCTCAAGTTTTGTGGTATATTACAAGCATTGTTATGTATATGTGGAGGGGTTATATAACTAGACTTCAATACTTGTCAATTCTAATTAATCTATTGAAAGGTTACTTTGTTTTTAGATTAAATTGCATCAGTTTCGATGAACTTATTAAATTACATCGGTACTCTGAATTTATCATACAATTACAATTTATATATTTTAACCTTTAATTATTGGGAAAATTTGCAACTTAAATTTACAAATTTGTAGCATACTGCCTTATTGATAATAATATTAATTTTTTAAATTAAAAATTAGGCCCTTTTTAGATATGGTAGGGCTTTAAATCAATAGTTTATAACATTTTGACATATAGGTAAAAAAAAAAAAAACATAAGTCTATTAATTATGACATTTTTTTCATACCCTAAACTCTCATCTATTCTAGATCTATGTGGTGCCCATGTTTAACTTAACCATATATGGCACTTTCAAATGTATAGCAAATCAATTAATTGTAATATATATATATATATATATACATATATATGGGCAAATTTGTTGGTAGGTAAAACGTAAAATGCGTATAGAGAAATAAAATCATTATATTCCACAACAATGGTACGGTTCATTACCAAATACCTAACTTATGAGCATGAAATGCAATTGCTCGTATTCTCTAAAGTGCACTGACTTATCAATTACAGCAACCCTACATTGAATCTCATCTTTCTATTGGTTTCTTACGTAAGCATAATCCACAAATATTTGCATTTTTTATGGCCAAAAAGTTATCTTCTTTTCTTTTGAAATTATTAATTTTGCCAAAATCAGAAAAAAAAAAGAAAATAAATTAAATAAATAGAAAAGATTTATTGGCTTATCATCTGCGGCCATGTCCACAGAGAACTAAATGTTGTTAATGTTTATATATATTATTTCATTGAGCATAAAGTACTTGCTTCCACGAGTCAGATCCCACTCGGGTCTGCTGAAAAAACGTCACCATGTCGTTGGCTAATTTGATTTGATTTGATTTGTAATATCAGCTCTTTGTGTGTGTGTGTGTGTGTGTGAGAGAGAGAGAGAAAGAGAGAGAGAGAGAGAGAATAGTTGTTCTGTATATAAACTTGATGCTAATAAAATAGTAGTAGCACTGTACAAATGCTCATGAATGTGCAAGTAACCCTGTTTCTTTTATTGAGCAAATAACCATAATGACCTCTATAACAACTATACGACATAAGCCTCTAAAAATGATATATGAGGTGTTTGAAAATGGTTGAAGTATTTAATACAAGACTATTTATTATAGATTTTCGTAAATTTATCAAAGATGAAAAATTTTTTTTTTGATATTATGAATGATCGGTTATAAAGATAACTTTATATATATAGCTTTGTTTGGTTTAGTGCTCGTGTGCCCTATATGTGGTACAGAATCACATTATCAATGTACATGGGATCAATTTTGTTGTAGGCATAAATAATTATTAGGATTAACTTTGGGTTGATTGCGATTCTGCTCATATGTTCATGATTTAAAAAAAAAAAAAATTAATGGGTGTTTCGTAAAAGCTGTGCAACACATATGGCTTCAGGCTGATAAGTTGACAATCAAGGTTTCTCATTTAGGGAGGTTATTATTCTGGCTCTTTTTTCTTTACTAGGTTTTCTCCTTTGGGATTTGCCAAGATTTTTTTTTTTTTCTGATATTGAAATCTATTATGAAAACTGATTTTTAAAGGTGTAATTTTGGTTTATTTCTTAAGTCGGTTCCTGTTAGATGCATGTTTGTAAATTTCTTTTTTTTTTTTTTCTTTTTCGTTTTCATTTTGGGTCTATTATTGTTGAGATGATTTTCTTCACTAAGATAATTCTGAACAACAAAATATAGAGATCTTTTCTAAATTCTAAATTCTCTACTAAAATTCTTTTCTTTTTTCTTTTTCAATAAATTCTAAGTATCAAGTTACAATTTCCCTTTCTTAAAGAAATCTTGATAATGAAATCTCTCCCCCGAATCCCCTCCCTCGGAATCTCATTGCTATTTATAGACCTGAGTGTCTCCTCTGCATCTTTGCCAGCTCATCCTACCTATTTTACTAGATCAGCTTCCAAATCATTTGCTTTCTTCATCTGATTCTTCGCTCGGGCATCTTCAGTCTGAATTTAGTTTTGCTTCAAATCTTATTCACTAATTGAAATGGCATCGTCTTATTCTTCTGACTCTTAATCGTGTTGTTTCAATTTCAAATTATGACATCGTATTTTGTAACAAAATATCTATTCCCCACAGTCACCCTTAGGGTTGGTTTTTTATGCTTATTTCTTGAACTTTGTAGTTTTTTCATTTTATTCATAGATTCGAGACATGGGCAATGTATAGAACGAGTATGCTTATGAGTGCCAACCTAGTTGTGAATTCAGAATTTTTCATAATGCTTGCTTTATCTTCTTCCTTTTTTTTTTTTTTTAAAGGACCAAATTAAAAACTATCACTAAAATAAATTAGCATCTTTTAGTCATTTTTTTATCCCATCATCATAATTTTCACACATGATATGTTGAGGCAGACAATGACCTGTTTTTTTCCTTTTCTTTAGACACCACAATTATAGAAACTCATTGGTTGGGCCTTCGGTGCCCCAACTAAAGGGGGCAATTTTTCTTCCACAGCTCCTTTGGGAGACCCTTTAATTTCAACCTTCGAATATAGCTACAGCTTTCATCATTACCAACAGTTATTTTATATAGAGCCATATGGTTTTCTTTCTATCTTTGACTTCACTTATCAATGAAAGTATACAAATTATACTTTGTTCTCCTTAACTCTCAAAATATATAGGCATATAAGATCCTCGAGATCTCGATTCTATTATTTGTTACTGCTATGCATATTCCCCATCAGTTTCAGTAATAAACACATATTCCCCATCAGTTTCAGTAATAAACACATTATGGGGTTCTAAAGGAGATAATCATCAAGGTATGACCTAAATTAATTTATCCATTTAATTAATTATTATTGACTTGATTTGGCTTGCGTTGTCATCACATCGTCATCTTCGTTATGAGTGCTTATATTGCGGGATCAATTTTTATTGTTGGAATATAAATTTATTGGGATCAATCTTTGAATTGAACGTGATTCTACTTTTCTAATCTCGATTTTCAAAACAAAAATATATCAATGAGAATTCTGTGAAAGCTGTACAATATGTGGCTTTAGGTTTTGTTGTTTGCTGATAAATTGACAAACAGCTGGGCTTCTCATAACTTTATCGAAGGGGAATGAGCTGTCTTTTTTTTTTTTTTTCCTTAATGTGTTTTTCCATTTAGGGATTCCAATAAGGATTTTACTGAGGTCTATTATGGAAACTGATTTGTAAAGGTGTAGTTTCAGATTACCCAGAAGTTGGTTCCTTTAGAAGCAGGGTTTTTTTTTTTTTTTTTTTTTCGTGGTTTTACTAGCCCTTTGTGTGGTTTTTTATGTTCATTTGTTGAACTTTGTAGTTTTTTCTTTTTATTCATAAATTACATACAGAGGCTAAGTATAAGATGAGTCTGCATGTGGATGCCAACCTAATTTTGTCATTCAAAGTTTTTTATAATGCTTGTTATATCTTCTCTTCGTTGAAAAAGGGACCAAATTAAAAACTATCACCAAATTAAATAAACATCTTATAGTCATTTTTTTATACATAATTTTCACGCATAAATGTAACATATTTATTAAAGCAGACAATGACCTATTTTTAGTCCTCTCCATTAGACACCACAATTGTAGTAAATCATTGGTTGGGCCTGTTGTGCCCCCAACCAAAGGGGGCAATTTTTCTTCCACAGCTCCTTTCAATTTCAATCTTCTAACATAAATATAGCTACTGTTTTCACCATTACCAACCGTTATTTTATATAGAGCTACATGGTTTTCATTTTATCTTTGAATTCACTTATCAATGAAAGTCTGCAAATTAAATTATACTTTGTCCTCTTTTAACTCTCATAACAGATAGGCTTATAAGATCCTCAAATTCTATCTCGATTATATTATCTGTTTCTGACTAAACATATGTATATATATATTAAGGAGAAAATCATTAAGGTATGACCTTAATTAATTCATCCGTTTAATTAAGTAATATTAACTTGATATGGCTTGCGTCATCTTTACCCACTAAGGAAGCATGACCTAATATACCTATCTGGTTTTCCTCGATTTGGATCCGCATGCATTTTCTGAGGGCTACCTTAATGACTCTTGCCTAATTATTTCTCATTGTTTGTCTTCTAGAAAAATTTGTGTTTTAAAAGGGAATTAATCATGTATTTTTTTAATATAAAGAAAAATAAAACCAAATGCAAATAAATAAAACGACAGAAATAAAAACCTTTAAGGATTTTCTCATTTTCAAACTCTTGCCACTATAGCTATGAGTTTTAAGCTTGTAGGATGATTTTTTTAATTAAAATTTTGTTCAATTTTTTCTTCAAAATATATAATTCTACTCCCAAATCAACAATTTCAAACCCTTACTAAACAATTATATGATTATTGATCTTGCGTGTGTGTGTGTATATATATATTGTATATATATATAATGATATTCTTCCACGTATGCACATAAATGACCATGATCATGATCAATAGAGATGATCTGATATATAATGTATTAGTCATTAAATTAGTGCGCTGGAATTGCGGATGGAATTCATCAGCATATCCTGTTTTTAGATGCAGATTGAACCTTAAAATGGCAACTTGTCTTGTATCATCAAGAACTTTTGTTCATTCTCATAGTTGAATATTGATATATTCTTTTTGACTGTAAATAATGGTCGAGAAAATAATATGGCTCCATACTATTACTACTATAGATATGTAACTTTCATTAGTCAATTAATAGAAATGGAATTATTAATATTTATATTAAATGTTGGAGGTAGTCTTAAGCTACTTGGTCACTGAACTAAATTCTATCACTTCATGATACTTGCCAAAAAAAAAAAAAAAGAAAGACAAAACTAAACGAAAGACTTCTATCACTTCATAAATTGGGTGTAATTACTGGCTATAATTTATTAGATCCCTAGTAGTTGACTAGAGTCCCTGCACGAACTAGTTGTGTGGATATAAAGAATCATGCGTGGTAATATACATATATAAATATATGTGAATAATATATATATTTATAATATGTAGCTGTCATTTCAATTAGGTGATCATCTTCTGCCATATTGAACTGCTGGAGTTACGTCTAATAGTTTGCTGTGATCTCATGCCTATGTAATGTGCATATTGAGAGGTTTCTTTAGGCTCCTTTAATTGAGTACAAGCTTAAGATTGGGCCATGATCTATTGGTGAAAGGTGGAATCTTTCTTTTTTTGTTTCTGTGTTTTTTTTTTTGGCTAAAGATTGGTGAAATCTTAATGATTCTAGAGAAAGAATGGCATATGGACAATTGAGAAAAACCAGTATTATGCAGGAGGCCCATGTAAAAATATGAATACGACGTATACACACACACACACACACACATACATATATATATATATAAAGTATATCATGTCGTGAAAGAAATGAAACATTTGATTCTAATTGGACATTGATGTTCTTGGCAATTAACAAATAAGGTATATATATGTTTATGATCATCAAATTATTTTGAAAAAATTGTACACTATATTGAAATAATGAAAGGAATCTTTAGGATATATATTTTTTAATTTTACACAGTGAAAATAGAATTTTTTATTCATATATTAGGTAATATAGGTTTTGACCACTCTGTTATTGAGTGGAAGATGAGAGTTTTAGCAAGTTTGCCAAGTAAATTGGAATTTTGTATGTCATTCATACCGATATTTAGACATGTATACATGCATAGCTGAGGGGTCAAACTGTAAGGTATTTGCTTTTTTTTACTGTCTATATATGTATATATTTGTGCTATACGTATATATGTGTGTGTGTGTGTGTGTGCGTGCACGCGCAATTAATAACTGAACCACAACTATACACACACACGCACGCGCACAAGCACATGCACACGACACAATCTAGAACCACTTGCATGCTTAATTTTTAACTTCTGCCTTCTATCTTCTACCCTAAAAAAATAAAAATAAAAAATCTTCTAATGATAATCGTTGCTAATCATTTCACTTTGCTCAGCAGATGCATATATAATATAGCATGGACAATAATTACATGTAGAAAGGTCAGTCCAATATGAATACTTATGAGCAATATGACTAGACAATGTGCTGTTGACGATGGCAACAAGACCAATGGCTTGCACTTGTCGCTCGCAATATATATACACACACATATGTATATGTATAAAAAAGGCTTCATTAATTTCTTCTATGGCTTTGTTTTGAATAGTAAGGTGCATGATATATGTGTGTGTGTGTGTGTGTGTGTGTGTGGATATAATGCAGTTGCGTGCTCATTCAAGCTGTGGCGCTAAATAATGGAGAAAGTACCATTAATTGTACCGAGGATGCGTACGTAATTAAATGAAAAATAATTCGTTGAATTTACTTATCATAATTCCTCGCTTTCTTCAAAATAATTTGAGAGAAGGCAACGCCCCAAAGTTTCAAATTCCGTAATAATAAAATCCACAAACATGCATGGCTAACAGAGATTTATTCAATCGTCACACACAAATAATTGAATGAATATATTGTGAACAATAATTATTAGCTTTTTTCCCCATTGATGAAAGAGAGGGGAGAGGAGGGGGAACATTGCTATATATGCATGTGTACGTTGTATGTACGTGTTTGTATATGTGGATATATTTTTATAAAAAGTGTTTGTATATGTATTTTGATATATCTATAAGGTAAATTATTTATTTGGCTCCTAATTTTTTTTTTTTTGCAAAATTGCGATTTAAGACTCATTTGGGGTGGGTTCCAATGCATCAAATATAGGTTGAGTTTTGTCTTTTTTCTCAAATTTTAACTAACTCAATCCTCTTCAACCTCTAAAATAAAGATTCTAATCCACCCCCAATATAAACCCTTAGTTCCCAATCTTTTTTTGTTTTTAACTAAAAAATCCTTAAACTCTCTAAAACAGTACAAAATAGTCTCTTTTGTTGACGAATGCTAAAAATTTAACAACGATCGTTGTATAAATCACACATAATTTATTATTATTTAAAGGTAATTAAGAACAAAAAAAAAAATCTGTGTTCATGATACACAATGTATTAATCCTATTCGGGTTTCTTGTTCAGTCCTTTTGAAGTCATTAATTCAATTGTTTATCGTAGAATTCCCACTATAGTATTATTATTATAGTAGAAGAGGAATTCCCACTATAGCATGTAAGTAATAACCCCATCCCAAGTTGAATGCTCTCCTATCCTGTCTTCCTCAGAGGCTGCAGCCTCCCCAGTTTTCAAATGGGGCTGTTAAGTTCTCGCCTGTATAACAATCTTGCGTGGGTAAGAAGAAAGCATGGCTCCTCATCCTTCCACCTCTAAAGAAGACAGGTGCGACTAGTGGAGTGGTAAACAACAGTATAGTCTTTCCTCTTTGAGTGAAGCATATTAATGCTGAAGACACTTCAATTCAAATTTGGGACAAGATCAAACTAGAAATTTCGTGAGAGAAGAAATCTCGTAACGCATTACATGATTCAACTTCTATTCTATTTAGCTTTAAATTTTTGTTAAATACACACAATAAAGTTGGGGACTAAATTGTAATTTGATACAAGGGTCAGGGATCAAGCGGCTATTTTATCTTATGTATTGCCCATGCCATTGTAAGACATAAAATAAAGACCATATATATGATGGAATTCACAATCTCTTAATATCTTATCTAATTTCCATGCCAAGAAGAAGAGGCAAATATATAGAGGGATACCGAACTATTTAACGTAATTAAATAGGATGGAAAATGCTTGTGGTTTCGTTTGTAGACAATTTTATAGCTGCACTTATGATCAAGAGTTTATTTACACGCAATTTACTCTTTTAGGTTTTGCGAATTTATGACTTGTGAGAGACTACTTTTTATTTTTTATTTTTAATTTCGTAAGCATTTAGGCATTGAAACGTGACTCCAATACATTAATATACCTCTTTTTTTTTTTTTTCCGCAGCGAAAGGTGTCATATAGGAATTGAATTCAAGTTTTGATATACTTGATGGTGGAAATTAAATAGCTTTAGAACATGAAAATAACTGATTTTTTTGCTTTAGAATATCAGAAAACAGCTTGGTATCATATACTATAAGTTTCTATTGTTACAAGAAATTTCAATATTTCTATGACTCCGGCAATTTCATCTTTCTAGGTGGTTAGGTTTTTCTTATAGTTATTATTACTTTTTTTTTCCCCCTTGTGGAGTCCATGGACATCCATTTATTATATTAAAGGCAAAACTTCTCAAAAATTCGAATAAGAATTTAAGATCTTGAATCCTCTTTGTCAGTCGTTGAGCTATCTCTAGCAAATTAATTTTCTTTAGGTTATGTAGGTAGATATATAATCGGTGATAAATAAAAAGACACTAAAAAGAAAAGGAGACAATGGGGGATGCCTATGAATAACTGAGAAGTAAGCCTATGAATAACTGAGAAGTAATGTAATTATAAGAAAAATATTGATTAAAAAAAAAAAATGCGTACACACACACACATATATATGGGTTCCTTGCTTTAAAAACTAAAGGAAAAAAGCTAGGTTCTGATCCATTGAAACAATCTCCATCAATATTCAAATCACTCATTTCATTATTAAAAAAAAATCTCTGTCAAAAACTTTCCATTTTATATATATAATCTGCTTGCTGTAACTCGTCTTCTTTTTATTTTTATTTTTATCACTTTTTATTTTTGTCAATATCTTTTACTTTTGTAAGATGCACGTGTAAAGATGATTAAGATGCCACAAAGAAGATCAGTAGTACCAATAAGACAGTATCAATTTCAACCCAATCCAAGAATTATTTATAGTGCAGGAAAGCTATGAAGTGTTATCAATATTTTAAGTAATCCATTAATTAATTGCCTAATGAATGTGATCACTCAAATAAACTAATTCTCGTTCATGAGGTCATAAGCCTAGCTATCTAGGCAAATTTTACATTGAAAGATATGTCATTAATTTATAAAGCAAAATCATGAGCACATAAGCCTAGATATGTCATTCGCATTATAAAGCAAAATCATTTTTTTTTGGTATAACCCGATCGGGTGGTGATAATCATCATCAAGATTCAACAAAAAAACATCTCAACTAAATTTATATCCTTTGAAGATTAGTCTATATCTTTTAAACAACTTTACCACTCACTCCATTAAAAAGAGAAAGAAGAAATGTACTGTTAAAAAAAAAAAATCTAAAACCGGCCAGAAGCTTACAGAAGTGTTTGTTGCATACTTTAAGAATTTCTGTATTGTTAATACAGATGGTTATGTATGTTTACCATTACGAATGAAATTTCAATATAATATGAATAGAAATCAATACAATCGAAGACGCATTTGAGAGTTAAAAGAATGTAACCCAAGTTTGGCATATTTATGGCCTATTCGATCACACGAATCTTTATATGCTAAATATATATATATATGTTGGGTTAAGATTATCAAGAGCAATAAATTATAGAAGAAAATAAATCAATAAAACATGTAAACTTTATAGTATTCATTTTTTATTTCACCATAATAATATCAAAAGGCTGAAAAGTTACAAGGGAAAAAAAAAATCACAAACATCACAATCTCCCTCTACTTTTCTCTATTCTTTTAATAACCCTTAAACTGGCTCCTCCATTTACATAATAAAGAAAACAGAAATTACAAGTGTGAAATTTATATAATACACATAAAAAAAAGTGTCTGGTCCGGAGGTCCGACTCTTGACCCTCAAGAGGGGGCTTTTCTGCCCTCTTTGTAATCCCCACAGTGAACTTACCATGAAGGTCAATCTATATAGCAAATTTATATCTAATATAATTTGACTACATAGCATAACATGTTGCCCTAAAAGCAATAAGAGAAAGAACGAAAAAAGAAAGCTATATAAAGGAAGAAATTCAACTTTTAAAGAAGTCACAATACCTAATTGTTTCCTATGTATTCATCTTATTTGCTACTTGCTCCAACCTATAAATGAGATCAATTTCTACTTTGTAGTAAGATATTTAATGGGAATCATTAGTATATTGATATTAAATATATATATAGTGGCATTCTAGCTAGATTTAATTAGTTGCTTTTACACGCATCTAGTAGTGTAGAGCATGTTGGACAACTTGATCTCAGTAACCATTAATGAGGCAACCAAATACTCTTAAAATTAATAAATAATTAGTTCCTTAAACTCACTTTACCTAAGAAATCTTTGTCATTATTACCCTGCTCTCTGTTACGCTTCTTCATTTTTGTTTTCAAGTTTTTTTTTTATTTTTTAATTATTCCACTTGGTTCCGATGCAGCGAGATTAATTGTGTGAATGTCATTATCATGGATGATAAAGACTACATACCTTGTAAGTTTATTAATTATTAATTAACCAAATATACAAGTTAGGATTTGTTTCAAAATCCTGAGATAATGTGATAGGAGTCTTAAATTGGGGACAAAATTGATGACCAAGTCACCATTATTACACGTGATCGTCTCCTACCATCTCAAAAAAAAAAAAAAAAAGATGGTTTTGTCCTAAACTTGATAAAACCATTTAATTAATTATATCTATTATCTCCAAATTCCCATTTAATTAATCAAGTTATAGGCTTAAAAAGATATATCTTTATAAAATCGCCGAATTATCTTGCTATTTTATGTTTGGTCTCGTTTGGATTGAGGTTTTGAGTTAAAAAATTTTATTTAAATTTGAAATAAGTTGAATTATAAAATAAACTTTATGTTTGGTATATAAGTTTGACAAGCTTTTTTCTTATTCCCCTTTACATGGCCCCGGGCTATAAAATTCTCATTGCTTGTTTTGTAAATAAAAAAAATTAAATAAGAAAATAAAGGACTATTCACAGTCTTTATTCCTTTTGATGCAAAGTAAGCAAACCAAGTGCATTTTTTTTTTTGACTCATTTAGCCTAAAAAGCAACCACCAGAAAAAAAAAATGACAAGCAAGAATTTACCTCAAAAAAAAAAAAAACTAGAAATATTTTTCCTATTCTCATGAAAAATTAATATTACAGATGTTTTCTTTCTCACAAATACCACATTTAAACAAAATTATAGTATTCGCTCAAAGCTCTCATGCTATACTATATGTATTCTCATCCGCGATGTCCCCAACGCTGATCGGATAACATGAGAAAGGCCACCGTCTCTAGTCTTTCTCCCAATCATCATCCATTGTGCCACAAATTTCATAAGAGAATTTTGTTTTATTTTTTTTTAAGGAAAAAAAAGTTTGACAAAAACCCTTAAATGAAAATGCAAAGTATCCATCAATAAATTATGATAATGCTTAACAAAAAATAAAAAAAGTGTATTCTTGCGATATGATAACAAAAAAATACCTTGACATGAGCATGTATAAGGTTTTTCTTTTTTATAACAAAATCCAGCAATTTATTGGTCTCAATTCCACGTCATTTTTCTTTCCTTTATCATTTTTCTTCCTTTATCGACATAATATGATATGCAAAAGTAGAATGAGCTGAAAAATTTTCAGATTTTTGGAAAAGCATGACAATGGTCTCGTTGCCAACATTAATTTTCACTTTCTGATTCGTTCAAAATCTGCCTGCTCCTTGCAGACTTTGCTTGTTCTCTTACGGCGACTTCATTAATTTTCTGGGCCCAAACCCATCGGCACAAAACCATTCCCAAAACTCCTACTTGCTCTTATTCCCACAAGAATAATTGTGTAAATAGGATTGCCTAAAAGGTGCATATTTTGTCGGTAAACCAACAACAACAACAGCAACAACAACGTGTAATTTACACCATTGCACCTAAATTTCCTAAAATAATAATAATAATAATAATAAAAGATATTTTATTAATTTTGAATTTCTTCAAAGATTATTGTAAAACTAATAACATATGTCACCTTTAGAGCAGTATATATATTTTTTTGAATTTGAAAATAGGATTTAAAATTTACACCTTTAGATCGAGTTAGGTATGATAATATTATTAGGTGAAACGGTATTAGTATATGTGCAGTACATGTTATGGTTTCATTTTTAGGATTTTAATAGAATTTTCTCTCTTAATCTTCTTATAATCTCTCTTTTTGTTGGAGAAGTCTCATAGACGAATTTGCACCGTTAAATAAGAAAAGAGAAGTCCCCATGTTAGATGAGAACTATGGACAACTTTGGGACTTACCAATGGTTGCCCATTGGATTTCCATGGGACAGCCATGGAACCTTTGCTAGAGTTTCCCACTATCGAAATCCTTCTCATTTTTAAAAATTCATACGATGGGCCAAATTCTTTCCATTCTTGACGAGAGGTTGAGAGCACAAAAACCATGAACAGAGTGCAAAATGAGTACCTAAGTTCTCCCTAACCACATTTGACAAGGAATTTGGGGTTTGACAAATGACATACTAAGTGGTTCCAAATATTTTCAATATGAACAACAATCGAATTGCGGCAAATTTGCACGTTTTATAATTTATTCGAATACGACTTTGAAGACAATGACAAATTTTAATTCTTATATTCTTTAAAGAAAAAGAAACTCGTTAAGGACAACTATAATATATTACTTACTCAATCAAATTTTATAATGAAAAAGCGTTGGAGATTACACCTCATTTTTGTATTATTAGTAAACCAGATTATAAAATTTCTTTGTTTGTGTTCTATTGGATTCAAAACATGGCTCTGTCCACTGTCCAACTTCAAAACAACGTCTCTTAACTCTCATACCCACAAATTTGCCACATGGAAGAAAGCAAGAAGAATAGTATCGATTTTGTTTTTATTGAGAACAAAAGAGCGTAAATGTCGAGCTCAAATCCTTATCAAAATATCATGTGGGACTTGTCACGTGGGGGTCTTTTTTTGATAGAATTGTCACGTCACGCTGGTCTTGGACCCTTAAAAATCCACCTTCAATATACGAGTTATGAGTTTCTAACGTGAACGCCAAACCCCAATGCACAATTGTTGAAAGGCTGTGTTTGGTAAGATTGAAAGAAAATAAAGATCGAAGGAAAGGTTTGCACTATAGACGGGGAAAAATAAATAATTAGAGAATGACCTTTTTCTTTCTTGCTTGCTTGTTTGTTTGTTTTTTTGGTTATTTTATTTTATTTTATTTTATTTTTAATAGTTTCTCTACTCTGTCGTGCAATCAATTTCGTTTTAAAGGTTGTACTTAAATTCTTATCTATCTATTTCTATAGTGGTAGAGACATAGCGATAAAAAAACACACACACACACACACACACACACACACACACACACACAACATTTCATGACTATTCTTTTGTCAGTTAGAGAGGTTTGTCTTTTTGCATGCGTGATAATTTTCTGAAATAAATTTGTATGTTTGAGGTATATATGAATTTTCATGTATTATTAAAGATAACCTGAATTAATATCATCTGTATTCTAGCAACAGTTTTAATAAACTCCAAAAATGACCATGGACCTCTATTCATTAACGGTGATAACTTGGACTGATTACATTTATTTATTTATTTATTTTCCTTGATATCTATAGTGTGGCTTTGAGTAAAAATATAAATACGGGTTGGTATGTTACATGCTTTTTGTGTCGGAGGTGTAGTTGGATCCATGTACTCTATTTTAATGTGATCCATGTATTCTATTTTAATGTGATATAACAAATGTAAGTGTTCGTGTCAAGACAGAACACTAGATAAAATCACTTGACGTGATTGACCTTATACTATCATACTCTATTTGATTGCTTGTAAAATAGAGTAGAACACCTTAGAGTGAAGGGGACATAAGTGTCTGTCAAAGGTATTTTGATACTTAAGTCTATAAAAAATAAACGAAGAGACAGGGTTTGGGCAAGAGACGTGATCTATACCTGAGGGAGTGAGACACACCTCTATTTATAGATGTTTCCATGGGTTTAGGTTCTTCAGAGTGGTCTTGTCAGGTTGACTTGATGTCAGATATACTGATATTGGTTGCCCATTGGGCTATTATCACATGCCCCACGACTTTTGCAATAGCAACTGGTACATGTAGTGGTTCACATACCAGTGTCAGGTGGTGTAGGGTGGTAGGAGAAATATGGGCGTCAATGCCCAGGTACAGATGTCAGGCAATACAGGTTAGTAGGGGAACACAGACATAGTATGCCGACAGGTAGGGTGATGGAGTAAGGGTTGCATGGGTTGGTTGATGGGAACCATCGGGGAGCAAGCGAAAGTCAAGAGTGAATACTCGATCAACCTATTCTTCCCTGGTCGCAAAGTTTGGATAAGGCCTTTTGGGTGATATTGTGATACTAGTGATTGGCTGGTCATTGTCTTAGGGTGAACAAGTACAGTTCATATCGTATGGCTAATCGTGGCTATCCACTACTTATAGTGATCATATTTGTTTGTCCTTGCCACTAGGTGGCTTTTTTGAGCTTAGCCAAGAGCATAAAGGTCCCCCATTATGCTCTCTGATGTCAGGTACGATCTTCGATCAGCTTAGCCATGAGTGACACGTTCCAAGAACACGCTTAACATTAGCCCTTCAACACTTCTAGTAGGTTGCTGACTATGTGTGGCTTTAGTCTAAGCATGAAGATAGCTGGACAGCCTCGATTAGGTGTTCTTGTTGGTAGTTGGCTTGAGTGATTAGTAAATGCCCTTGATCTGCTCTACTCTGCTTGGGTTGTGGAAGTTGATAAGTCCTAAGGTACTTGGAAGGAGCTGCCACGTGTCATTCGTTGATTTGTTGGGCTCTAACGACTTTTCAAATTTCATGCCTATGATTTCTTTCCTAACCCATTGCCTATAAATTGAAAGGCCTATCATTTTCACATTTTTTCTTTAATAATTACTGAAGCTTCTGTGATGACTGCTACCGATTAGTCAAAGTTCGAGTATTTTGTACATGTTTCTAAGAACATCTGAGAAGGTAATATTTCTATCTTGAACGTTTATATTTGGCTAGACAAAAAGATAAGTAACTAGTTAAGTGATTTGGAGCATGGTCTTAGTTAGGTGATCAAGGAGTTTGAGATTATGCCTGACTGTTATCTGGTCTGTCTAATATCCCGACTTTGCCGCCAGGCTCTTCTCTGAACATTACATCTCGGGTGGGGGCTCAAAGACTCAAATAGATCTTAGGCCTTAACCCAAGAACTATTTTGGATGATGGTTTATTAGCAACGATTAATGAGGCCATTGGTAGATCGACTGACACCAGTACATCACGCGTGCAGGCTAGAACGCGTTTGATGCATAATGTGTTTTGCATTCATGCAAGCACGGTGGTTAACTTGATTGAAAAAGATGAAAATGAGGTTTTAATGGTCTGCACGGCAGGCGTGCCTATCATGTTTGGTTAGGAGAAAGGTTTGGAAGGGTCACTTTCTAGGGAGCCCGCTACTTCTTAGCATACACGACGTACTCGACACAATGTAAAGCAAGTTAATGGGATCATTGTTCAAGTTTGTTCACTTGGGGACATAAGGGGTTTCATGGAAGATAATTGATCGACCTTTACCCCCGATGAGTAGACTACAATAGTTAATAATGATCTGCTGTTATCACTCCTCTACGAGTTTGATATTCCCAATGATGCATCCTTAGTCATCCCCAGTCTAAACGATCTCTCTTCTTGGCTCCCCTTTAAACATGCCACGTTATCCACCAAGTTCCTCCGAGTAGGCTTAAGGCTACCTTTCCATCCTTTCCTCTATTGAACACTAGTGAGCCTTAATATGGCCTTCATATAGATGAATTTAAACTCTTATAGAGTGATGGTCTGCTGCTACATCCTGTGGAGGTGTTACTTCAATGTGGAGCTTCTGTTCAGCACTTTTCAAAACTTATACAGGATGAAGATGGCATCGAAAGCTTATTGGTCGTACTACTTTTAGGGTAAATATGATGTTCTGATCGATGGGTGCCCAATCTCAAATAAAAGCTTCAAGCATCTGTGGTTTCATGCTAGGGGCAACTGGCCAGCAAGTTAGGGTCATGTGGTATCTGTTGAGCAAAACATATTAACTAGGTTTCGGAAAGGATATGTTTAGACCAAAATGCCCTGTATCGATCGGATCAATCTCATGAAGATCGATAAATTGAAGTAGTTGCCTAAGGCCAATTGACACCAAGAAAAACTACTAAGCAAGGACTACCTTGCATAGTATAATTGACTTGGGTCCTCCTCTACTTTCAATTACCTACTATCAAACCTAACCATGCCAGCCGATTAATTAGATCGCAACGGTGGTCACACTGATCCTTCCACTGACCGTTCATTGTCATGCCTAGACTATTGAGGTCCTAAATTCAAGTGTTGAATTTTCTAGTTGGTCCGAAGGGTAGGGGATGCACCGACTATCGTAGTTTTTAGTCATCATTATAGCAGCACTTTCTTCAATTCTTGGGGTCTGAGGATTATAGATGAGGACCTAGACATGATTTATTCTGCTCACAGTCTTCAGATCGAAGGTTGATGTCGACCATCCATTCTTTAATCATAATGTTCAACTAGCCAGTCGAGTAGAATTTAATTTGTTTTATATATTTTTCATGCAAAACTAGTAATGGCCAATGACCAGCATTACAAAAGGAAGAGGCATTTAACCGATTAGGAGAGGATGGCTTACGTATAAGGCAAGTTTGCTAAGACTAACAATGGGGGGAGAAGCCAAATAAAGGCCTGTTCTAGTGGCAGGGGTGAGAGCAGGCTACTGATTCAAATAGGTCAGCTTCCTGTTCGTCATGAGTAATCACGGAGAGGCAACTAGGATCATGCTCTAGAGCAACATGGTGACTCCAACCATTCTGGGAGTCATTTAAGGAAGCTGCCCCGATTCGGGGAAGAAAACATGGTAATGACTGGTGCTCAATTGGTCCGGTGGAATTTAGCGGTTCAGAAGGCGGTGATCCATAAGTTTGAAAACTACATAACATTGGAGCAGGTTGAATCTTCTCGACAGGTAAACCACATTGAGATTCAAGAAGCCCTCGTAAGCTTATTGATCGAGGTAACTTACACCTTTGCTCGATTATTTTGGATGACTCTGACCAAACTCTAACTTGGCTATTTTTGTAAAGTGTCTCTATGATCTTTGTAAGCCTAAGTCAGTTGAAGAATCACTCTAACTATACTATCCAACTGGAGAAGAAGTTGGAGAAATATAGGAACAATCTTTGGGAGGTAAAAAAAGCTAAGAAGGCCATTGAGGAGAAAGCTCGAGCTGCTAACGAGACCAAGAAGAAGCCTGAGGAAGAACTTAGAGTGGCTAAAGTCAAACACGACTGGTTCATCTAAGAGGTTCAACCAGCTGCCGTACAGTAGGCTCGAGCATTGGCAGTCACCGATCATAAGAAGTTGTGCGAACTTAAAGATCGCTATTTGCACGAGTGTTGGGAGGGCATGTAGGACACTAAAGCTTTCTTTATCCTGAAGAACACTTTGAATAAGCTCTTTTTAGGTCCATGTAATCTATGCAGACCCAACACTTGTCATTGGCCTTTTTGACCAAGACCACGTTCCCACATTAGTCTGCGTAGTTTACTTCTCAGATGAACTTGGCCTCGAGCAACTTTTTGACTTCTTTTTTTTATGGCTGCATACTGTTCTAGGTTGAATGTTCTCCTCTTTTGGATTAGAGGTTTATGCTTAGGGTTAATCAACAACTGATGACAGATCACAATGGGTCAATCCTAGGCATATCCTCATGGGACTAGACAAACACATCTCTGTACCCCCAAAAAAACCACTCTAGTTTTTCTTAGAGCCTCAAACTGAGCTAGACCATCTTTTCTAGGTGGTGAGCATCAAGGTCGAAGGGAATTAGGTCCTCGATGGGCTGTGTTCGAGTCTCTTCATCGAACATGCACAAGTCCAAGTCAATGAATGCTTTAAAATCCCTGTTAGGGTTCAATTTCAACGACTTTAAAAATAATGTTCACCAAAGCTGGTCGAACTATTTAGGCGCACACTTTGTTCACTGCTTCCATGTAGCACTTCTTAGCCTGATCTCGATCCCCTTTGAAAATCCTACTTCAGGGGGAATTGAGAATTTCATGGCTAAGTGGTATATGGAAACCACTACTTTGAGCGCATTAAGGGTTGGTCATTCTATAAGACAATTTTTAATAGTCTATTTAATGCACTTAGAATTTCTGTCTTGTGGCTTAGATTTTTATCTGAAAACTACTTTTTATTTAATATTGTAAAAAAAAAAAATTCGAAACATGAGATAATTTCAGAGATATATTTTTGTTGGGCATTTCTTAAAAAAAAAACCCCTAATTTTTTTGTAATTTTTTGAAAATTTCATTTTGAAATAGCAAGTTTGCCTATAAATATAAGGATTGGAACTTTTATTTCCTTCGTTTGGATTGGCCGATCCCGCCTAACAAATATATTTACAACTTTAATGGGGTGTAAAAATAGAACCATTATATTTTTTTAATTGAAGTAAAAATATTTGTCTAAACAAACAAAACTTTTAACATAAATCAGTTGAAATTGAGTGTTGAATAAATGAATAAAACAAAATAAAGTAAAGTAAAATTAAAAGTTAAAAAGTAAAAAAAAAAAGTCATGTATTGGATGTTAATTTCCCAAGCGATGGATTGGCAAGAGAGATATAATAATACCATGGAATGTTATAGAGGTGCCATTCATTTTTTTTAAAATAGTATAGATCTTTAGTATTTGTTTGAAAGATTAATTTAAATTGTAAAATATAGATTTAAATTTAATTTAAATATAAATTTGGTGAGAAATTTAAAAACCAAAGTTAAAAAAATAACAATTTAAAATAAATTTTAAAAAATATAAATATAAAATTTATTTCGTATGTTTAGAAATTATATATAATTAAAAAAATTATCTAATTTAAACTTATATTAAATTATATTAATAATTATAAATAATAAAATTCATATCTACTTAAAAAAAAAAACCAAAAATAGATAGAATTTTTTAGTTGTGGATTGGAGCAGTATAAAAGCCAAAACCAGGGTAGAAAACTTGCTGAAAAATGTTTCCCATAATTGATGATCAACACTTTGCCTCATAATAGACCCATCATGTGACACCTCTCTCTCTCTCTCTCTCCCCATCTCCCGAGCTTTTATCATCCTTTTCCTCCCTGGGGTCCCCACCACCTTTCTCTCTCTTCTCTCTCTCTCTCTCTTACTATCTGGTCCTTTTACGCAGATTCACTCTTCTCCTTCTCTCCTTCCTCCTCCCCAACACCTCCGACACACTCTCTCTCCTCTTCTTTTTCTGCTCAGAAAGCGGCAACACCTTCTATAAACTTCCACATTTCTCCCCAAACAAACAAACAAACAAACTCATGTAAACTCTCCAACTCAATCGGAGCAGGCAACTCTCTTGACGTTGAAACTCCTCCGACAAAACCAAAACCAAAACCAAACAACAACAAAAAAAAAAAAAAATGCCTTGTCTCTAGAGTGCTAGAGCGATATTGCAAGGCTCACATGGGTTGTTGGCACTCCAAGACCACTCACCTTCACTCCCCTGACGACCCTTCTTCTCAGCTTGATTCTCTCAAACCCGACCCAGGTTTTACTTCTTATTTTATTTTATTTTTTGAGGTGGGTATTTGAGATTGTGACTAATGGGTGTGTGTCCGTGAAGGTAACGGCAACGATGAAGGTGGTGAAGAGGATCGAGTTCCGACATTCAAAGAGTACGGCCTCGACGAGCTGAGAAAAGCGACAAATGGGTTCAGCACTGATTATATCGTCTCCGAGAGCGGCGAGAAAGCTCCCAATGTCGTCTACCGAGGGAAGCTCAGCAACAATCGCTTCGTTGCCGTTAAGCGCTTCCCTAAGCAGTCCTGGCCTGACGCTCAGCAGTTCGTGGTAAGAAAACCAAGTTTCTTTCTTTTTCTTTTTCTTTTTCTGCCTGTTTGGTTGCTGAGAAAGTGAAGGAAACATAAAGAAAGGGTTAAAGTGAAAATGCAGGGGAAACAAGAAAGTAACACCTGAGTGATGGGTCCGTTATTTTGATTAAAGGAAATGTTGGGTCTGTCATTTCTTGATATATTTGTGATTATTTTCCATTTTTTGTTTGTTTGTTTGTTTGTTTGTTTTCTCGGGAAACAAACACATTTTGGTCAGGCTGAGGCAGCGGGAGTTGGGAAGGTGAGGCACAAGAGATTGGTGAATCTGATAGGCTGCTGTGCTGAGGGTGATGAGAGACTCTTGGTGGCTGAGTACATGCCCAATGATACTCTCTCCAAGCATCTCTTCCACTGTATGTGCACAACTCAACTCTTTAACTCAACTCATTTCTTTTTTTAATATTTCAGCTCCTTTTTGGTAAATTCCCTTCGAAAAGTTTTTAATCACTAGAAAAACTTTTTTTGCCCTTTTTATCCTTTTGCTTCCACTTTTTTTTCTGTCCTGAGTTTAACTTTCTAGGCCTTTTCTCTTTCCCCAAGTACAGTTCTTCCAGGATATTTAAAGTGCATTTAGTGCTTATACTAAAGTTCAGCGTACTATTAGTTAAATAAATACAGTTATGCTTGGTTTAATTGCTGCTTTATGATATATGTGACTAGTCTTTAAAAATTCATATTTCACTCATACCTTGGGGAGCCCAAAAATGGCCTCTTTGAATGGCCTTTACAATTTTGGCTTCAAAAGATTTTTTTTTTTTGGACTCTGTAAATAGTTGGAAATTTAAAATGGTATGTAAAGTTTATTTATTTTCTTTACATAGTGAAGTCCTTTCATCCTTTATTATAGGGGAAAAGCAGCCATTGCCGTGGGAAATGCGAGTTAGAGTTGCATACTATATTGCGCAGGCTCTCGATCACTGCAATGTGGAGAATCGTAAGATTTACCATGATCTGAATGCATACCGAGTTCTCTTTGATGAAGTAAGTTATGAATTGTCTCTACAAACTTTTTTCTTTTAAATAAGTGTAGTGGGATTCGCTAGCGCTAGATTCGTAGTTATTGGTGGAATATACATTTTCCTCTTTTTAAGTACTTGCCGGGCTGTCAACTTCAATTGCTAATGTTATCCTCTTTGTTTCACTGGCGTTTTGAATTTGTCACTCCTTTTCCTGGTGCACTAAATGACCTTGTTTCTGGTTTCTTCAAATTTGATATGGTCCCGACTCCCGACAGCCTGGGAGAAATTCGCATAAAGAGTGGTCCAGTCAAAATAGTAGGGTGTACATGTCATCTTTCTTGCATTAAAAGTTGATGCTTTTTTGAGCCCCATTAATTAATCATGCTTTCGGTGGTCCTACACTTAGATAAGGAAAAATTTTCCTTTTTCCATCTTTTATAGACTCAATTCAGACATGTTTGCCTCAACTAATCATGCCACAAAATGAATTAAGTGGATGGACCTCTTTTTGCCTTTGAACGAACACTTTCGTTCGTTGGTCTAATCTTTTAGGATTATGCCGTCAGGGTTCTGAAAAAAAAGCAACTTTTTCTTGCTCCACATTGCCTGTGACAAAGCTCTGTTCCCGTCTGGATCTCATCTTTTTACGGTTCAAAAGACCTTACCAACAGTCATCGGCTTTTACGCGTAAATGAAAATGTGTAACTAAGCTATTGGGCCTCAAGCTCCACACTGTAGAATTTATGTGGTTTGATAGTAACTAACAATTTATGCACTTGTCAGGATGGTGACCCTCGTTTATCTAGTTTTGGCCTTATGAAAAATAGTCGAGATGGTAAAAGCTACAGCACTAACTTAGCATATACTCCACCTGAGTTTCTACGAACAGGTAAGTTACAGTAGGATTTGTATTTTTTTTTATTGGATAAATAAATTTGTAGGACTGATGTCTGGTTTCCTAATTAAATTGCATGTGTCTTGACAACAGTTGAATTGGTTTTATATATCTAACTGGTGGCTGAAATTCTAGTTGTTGTTGGATTTTTTTTCTTTTTTTCTTTTTCATACAACTTATGCATTGTTCTAATATTAGTATGCAAAGGGGTCAACACTTGTTCTGTTTGTACCGTGATGGAAATCAAAAACCCGTTTCCTTGTGAATTTGATCGATGTCAAATCTATGCAGGAAGGGTCATCCCTGAGAGTGTGATATACAGTTATGGAACTGTTCTGTTGGATCTTTTGAGTGGAAAACATATTCCTCCAAGCCATGTAAGTTGGGTTTTATTTCATTTTTCCCCCGTTTGTTTCTGTGTCCATTGGCTTTCTTATTGCATTTATTGACACGATAAAATAAATCTTTTTAATAACTCGTTCTACCTGCAGGCGCTGGACTTAATAAGGGGTAAAAGTGTTCTGTGCTTAATGGATTCCTCATTAGAAGGGCAGTATGAGAATGATGATGCAACTAAGATGGTTGAGCTTGCTTCAAAATGTCTTCAGTCCGAGGCTAGGGATAGACCAGATACTAAGTTTCTTCTTACAGCAGTGGCACCACTTCAGAAGCAGAAAGAGGTGATCATTTTTTTTCCTTCCTACTGCGAAAGTGCAATTTATGTTTTATGCTCTTACAGTGCTAATTTGTCAAGCGAGGACAGAATTCGCTCTGCTTTCTACAAGGTTTTGATAATTATCTTTTGTTTGTCAAGGTGGCTTCTCATGTTTTAATGGGCCTTCCTAAAAATATGGTGGTGCTGCCAACCATGCTATCACCCCTTGGGAGGGCTTGTGCAAGGATGGATCTTACTGCCGTTCATGATATTTTGCTCAAAACGGGTTATAAAGACGAAGAGGGAGCAGAAAATGAGGTATCCTATGAGTGTCTTTGCTATGCCTTTCCCCTTTCCGGTTTAACTGTAACTGAAACAATGATATTAGCAAGGATTAGTGACTGGATTTACTTTGCTTTGTCCACGTTAGACCTCATAGAAAGTCCCTGTTTTCTTTAATTATGTTTTGTTGATGACCTTCATGTCGTACTGCACCAGATACATCGTTTCTGCTTGTATTTCAAGATAAAGTAGAATTGTTGTGTTCTATATCGTACTACACCGGATGCATAGTTTCTGCTTGTATTTCAGGATAAAGTAGAATTGTTGTGTTCTATATCATGTTGGTTGGAAATTTTGCTTGTCTTGCTGCCTTTTCTTAATCAATTTCTTATACCCATTGTCTTATCAATTTTGCTTTAGGCTTTACTCATATCGTGGTCTACTTGTGTAGCTTTCATTCCAAGAATGGACTCAACAAGTTCAAGATATGCTGAACACCAAAAAGTTCGGGGATATTGCATTCAGGGACAGGGATTTCAAGAGTGCAATTGAGTATTATTCGAAGGTAGATGTTTTTTGTTCTATTATCAGATCCAGTTTTCTTTTAGGAAAGAAGTGTCGACCTTTCGAAAATCAGATGTTAGACTAGTTTATGCACAACTTAATATGGATACATGTTTACGTATTTCTTATATGAGCGGTACTATATCCTGACTTGGGTTGAGGCTGGAGTAGAGATGGGTGTCGACCCCACTGCATGGGGCCAACCCATGTCTCAAGAATCGGATGTTTAGCGTTTTAATCTTCACATGGTACAGAACAAAATTACCATGTATTTCATTAGACAATTAACTAGGTTGATTACATTTCTCAGCCAATATACCTGGACAGCATTTTCTTCTACTTTTGTTCCGAAAACGTTCCTAAGCTAAACATGTTCGCATTCTTTCGAATATACTAATCATGGATGTCTTCTTTTCCTGTGGATAAAGAGCATTCTTTGGGTTATGCAATTCTGTAATGTCTGTGTTTTTCAACCAACAGTTAGTAGGTATGATGTCCATTCCTTCTGCTACTGTCTTTGCAAGAAGAGCTTTTTCCTACTTGATGAACGGCCAGGCAGAGCTTGCCTTACGAGATGCCATGCAGGCTCAAGTGTGCATTCCTGAGTGGCCAACCGCATTCTACTTTCAGGCTCTGGCACTGTCCAAGCTCGGAATGGAGACCGATTCTCAGGACATGCTCAACGATGGAGCGGCCTTCGAAGCAAAGAGGCACAACAGCTGGCGGAGCTAAACTTGGTCCTCATGGAAGTAGAATCTCAACCTAAGAAGTCCTCTTTTTCACTGATGGTTGAAGATAAATTTGTTGGTCAAATATATTTTACAGTGTATCAAAGGATACTTTTTAGTATTTAGCTTATGTTGTAAAAATTTTCAAGTATTTATCTCGTGCTATATTTTTACTTTCTGTATTTTTAAAATTCTAAGATTCCCCTTGAACATTAACTAACGAAAAATTTTACATAAAATATACTTTAAAACTTAAAAATTCTTATAATTTGAAGAAAATAATGAAAGAAGGATGAAGATGGGGAAGATTAACATAGATGGAGAAGATACGGAAAAGTCCTTAAAATGTTCGTGTAAGTTTTTTCTTTTCTTTTCTTTTTTTTTTTTTTGGGTAAGCGTTATTAATATTTGTTTGGTTTTTAAAAAAATTAAAAATCATGATAATTAAGGGTAAACAAAAAATCTGATTACCCAACAAACCTATCCAATCTATCCAAATTGATCTTAATTGGGTGGGTTGATTTGTTATATTTAGTTTTCAAAAACCAATCTAACCTACCAATTATTTATTCACTTTCGATTTTTTCTTTTTTGTTAAATGGTATTCATCCCTAAGTATTGTTTAGATTATTTAAATATATAAAATGCATTACTTGATATTCAATATGGATGTAATTTTTAGTAATTTTATAAAAAATACCACTAATTACTTTAGCATTCTTGGTGATTTTTATAACTTATATTTATTTTACATTTGATTATTAATGAGATTATATTAGAAATTTTTTTATTTATGCAAAATTTATAATAGAATTTATTTTAAAAACTATGTCATAAGTTTAATTTTCTTTTTTTCCTATTAAATTTTTCATTTGTTATTGGATGTTTAGTATCATTTATAATTTTTATTAATAAAATACATAACCTACCTAACCTATTCAACCAAATTCGATATTAATTGGATGGGTTGATTTTTTATATTGGGTTGATTGGGTGGATAAAAAAAATTGTCAATCCATCTAATATTCATTGGGTGGGTTGAAAATTCACAAAAACTCACCCAACTCACAAGATTCACCCCTATTGATAATATTTTGATATGTTAATGACTAATGAAGAATATTAAATAAAAGGTCATTTCTATTTTGGATTGCAAAAACATGGGAGCTTTTTAAACTGTATTGTAAGAGGGCAAAGCATAAAATTTGGAGAAGGAAAATATGACAAAAAATAATGTCTTTCTAGGGTTCCTATGAGAGTGTTTGTCGAGTGAGGTATGTTTTCCTTGCTTTCCTCGCTTTGTGTGAGTTTTCACCGTGTCTGTGTTGATTCTTTCTTTGAAATGATGGAAGGGTTACTGGGTCGTTGGAGTTCGGTGGCAATTACTGAGGATAATAAGGTAGTGGGTGTGAGTGACGTTTTGGTGGAGAAAGGAAACAGATTGATTCCTCATGATTTAATTGGAAGGATTCTTACCAAGAAATTGTTCAATAAAAAGATGTTTAAGGATACAACGTAGGGCCTTTAGAAGGTTAAAGGGGGGTCTCTTTATTTGGGAAGTTGCACCAGATACCTTTTTATTCATTTTTGGTTACAAGGAAGAGATTAAGAAGGTTCTGGTTATGGAGCCTTGGATGTTCAACAAAGCGTTGGTTGCTCTAAAGGAATTTGAAGGGTTTAATCGGGGTGAGGTAGAGGATTCCCACAATAACAAGGAAGAGATTAAGGACGTTTTGGTTACAGAGCCTTGGACGTTTAACAAAGCGTTGGTTGCTCTGAAGGCTTTAATCGGGGTGAGGCAGAGGATTTTCACAATAACAAGGAAAAGATTAAGGAGGTTCTGGCAAGGGAGCCTTGGACGTTCAACAAAGCGTTAGTTGCTCTAAAGGAATTTGAAGGCTTTAATCGGGATGAGGTAGAGGATTTCTACAATAACAAGGAAGAGATTAAGGAGGTTCTGGCAATGCAGCCTTGGACGTTCAACAAAGCGTTGGTTGCTCTGAAGGAATTTGAAGGCTTTAATCGGGGTGAGGTAGAGGATTTCGACAATACTCAGATCTGGGTCTGCGTCTTTAACATCCCTTCAAAGTGTATGATTGGTGATATTGGAATGATTATAGGAGATGGGATAGGAGTGGCTGTGTCGGTTGTGACAGAAGACAGGGGTGTTGTACTGGTCCCCATACGAGGGTGCGGGTTATCATAGACATCAAAAAACCTCTTCAAAGAGCTGTGAAGATCAGATTAGGTTCTGGTGGACAGTTTATCTGAGGGGGGTTTTCTTTGGTATGAACGACTCCTGGATCATTACTACTGCTATGAAGTTATAAGGCATTACCCTTTGCGATTGTAGTGATTGTAGTAATCATTCTATTAGGGAGTTGATTGAGGCTAAGGATTTTACTTATGGTGCATGGCTTCGGGTTGACGATGGTCCTCGTCCTGGTTGGGGCAAATCTTTAGGCCCGGGTGACGGCCATAAGTTGGCTTGTCGGATGGCAGAGTTGTTGGCTGGAAAGAGAAACACTAGGATAGGAATTGTTCAAGGCAGCGTGATTTTGGGTGCGATTTGGGGGATAGGGAGTTACCAATTTTATATTTAAATTTACCAACTCATTGCTGATTTGGTGCCACGTGGAGAGGATTCAATTCCCCTTGTGGTGTGAGATTCTTTGGTGTCTTTCAAGAGCTCACGTGAGTTGCTTAATTATGAGGTTAATACACGTGAGCAAGAAAAGGGGTGGAGGATGCACGTGCAGATTTGCATGGGGACATTGCTCCTTTTAATGAGATGTGTTTTGTTGTGGGAAAGGAGAAGAGCTTAAACCCGAGTTCTGGGGCCGGGGGAGACGCCACTGTCTTTTAATTTCTCCTCTATTGATGATTCTGGTTCGAGTTCTACTAGAAAGCAAGGAAAAAATTGAAAAAAAGCTGCTAGGAAGGGTGGTCAAGTTAGAATTGGTGACGCCTCTCTGCCATAGTGGAAGATGGCAAGTTTCTTCAAAAGAAGAAAATAGAGGCCCTGAGCAACGATGTTCATGGAGAGAAGAAAAAGTTGGTCAAAAATTAAGAAATCGACGGAGGTGTTGGGAGCCACAAGTATCTTGATTTGAAATGCACAGGCGTTGGGGAGTCCTCGTGCGTTTGATAAGATTCAGTTGGCTATCCGAAGCTACTTTCTTTCTTTGGTCTCCCTTTCGGAGATCAAACTTCGTGGTCGGAATGCGAGAATTTTGAAGGATAGGTTGGGTTTTATGGGAAGTATTTGTATGGATTATGTGGGTCGTAGTGGAGGCCTTATGCTCCTATGGATGCAAGATTGGGAGGTTGAATCGAAAAGTTTTATCAACCATCACATTTATGTGTTTGTAAGATATGAAGAGGGTCAACGATGGAGGTTTACTAGTTTTTACAGCCAACCAGAAAAGGCCCAAAGACACCACTCTTGAGATTTATTACGGCGTCTTTGATGTATGCATACTCTACCTTGGATGGTTTTGGGAGACTTCAATGAAATCTTTTATCCCTCGGAAAAGCTTGGCAGCAGTGATCGTATCCATGGTAGCATGGTTTCTATTTAAAAAATAAAAAGCATAAATTTCTGGGATCTTCACATTAAAATAACAAGAAGGTCATGATCAAATATTCAGATTACTCGCCCAATTAATTTTTAGTACCTTAAATAGTATCAAAGAAGTTATATTATATCATATATATATTTTAATTGACTTCCAGCAAAGTCACCTGAAAAACATTAAAATGTTTTTTTAAATAACATGGTATAACCATTGAAAAAAACATGATGTAATATAATTGATTAAATATCATTCAAAACATTAAAATTAAATAAATAAAAAATCCTCATATATCTTCTTGAAAAAAAAAAAAAAAAAAAGAATCTGGCCTTCAATCTTGATGTCAAATAAAATCAAAAATAGGGAATTGAAATTCTGATTAATTTCTTTTTGCTAAATTGATGTTAATTATTCTTAAAGGTAGAATAGTTTAGAGATCAAAATTACTGTCTTTGGAATTTCTCTCTGATAGAACTAAAAAAACTAACGTAAGAAGAAATTTTTTTCTTAGACATGATAAATATATGATAAATTATTATATTTAATTAAACACAAAAAATGGTTAATATATTTTTTTTTTCTGAAAAAATTGTTTAATTATTCTCGACAGGAATAACTTAACTACCTTATTCAATTGGTAAATTGATTAAAAATTATTATTTAATCCCCAATATTTTTTTTATGATAAAAAAATCTCTAAACTCTTTACAAATATATAATTTAATCTTTTTTACCGACAAATTTAAATAATTAAAGGGTATATACTACATCTATAACACATATTAATTGAATTATTTAAAATTTTTATTCTTACTAACCTTTAAATAATAAATATATATGATTAACGTGACATTTTACATTATATTTTTAACATCTCTTAATTAAAAAGAACTATTTTGATTTTTTTTAAGGAGTTCAAATACCTTTTAATCATAAAAAAAAAATAGTTAAATTATAATTTTGTAAAAAAATTAGCGACTCAGACTCTTTCGACTGATAAATGGAAATAAAAACGCGAGTGAATATAAAATGACAAAAAGCAGAAAAAGCGTAAAACGTGCTTGTACGCAGCTTTAAAGTCACAGAAAGTTCTTGGCTGTTCCCGAACATTTGAAAATAGCGAAGGGGCAAAATCGTACTTTAAAAAAATATGATATTCATTAGATAAATAGACACGAACAATAAATAAATAAAGATAAAGAAATGAGGTTAGGTTGAGACGGAGCTGCGAAATCTTTTACCAGTCCAGAGGTATTTTCATTTTTTTCATTTTTGTTTTTGATCATTTCTCTTTCCTTGCGTTTCAATTTTCTATCTTTGGATTTGTTTTTGCTTATTTTTTCTTTCTTCAGTTTCTTGTTCAAAGATTGTATGAAACTTACCTTCTGTTTGGTTGCCCGGAAAATTTAGGAAAACGAACTGTAGCTAAATCTGTGGTTCGTCAAATCCTTTGTAAATTGTTTACCTTTTGAGTTGTTGGACAAGCAAATTAAATATCGCCTTGTTTGAGCTGATTAACTAGATTTTGGAGGAGCAGATTTTCCTCTTGTTTTCTTATTTGGATTGCTTTTTTTTTTTTTTTTTTTCCCCTTTCAGAATCTTAATAAGAAATTGGGCTAATTTAATTCAGATGCTTTGATTGATTTCATGCCCTTGTAATTGTATTACTTGAAATGAATCGAGGAAATTTTGGTTTTGATCTGATTGTATTTGACTTAGAGAAAAATGAGACAATAGATCTGAACTTTGGGGTCACGTGTGAAATTATCGCTATATTATGCCTGCAGTATATTATATTTTTGGTGGAGCATTAAACTATTTATATATGTACGCACATGTACATATATCTATAAATGTAAATATAGATAGAGATTTAGATAGTTTCATTCTTTACAAAGCTTGATTGTCCAAACATTGAAGATCATGTTCATCGTTGTAATGAGTTTGCATTGCTTGTGTAGGATGTATCTAGTTTATTCATTGTCTTTCTTTTCGGGAATTAAAGTTTTGTTTATAAAGAGGCTAGTAAAGTTAGCCATGAACCGGCTTTTGATGGCTTCTTTTTTATTTTTTTTATTTTTTAACAGAACGAACTTATTCGGTTAGAGGAATCTCCTCCACTCATTGAGTTTGTTATTGTACAAGATGCTTTGATTTTAGTGATAACAAATCTTCCTCTTCTTCTCAAAATGATAAATAAACAAATCAACTTTCAATGGGGAATAAGTAAACAGTGTATGCTTTATTGGTTAATTTATTTGAATGACTTGTTTATTTCGCTTTGAATTTTGACCTTGTAAATTCTAGACTTAATGTTTATTTATCATTTTATGTGTCTTAGTTTGGGACGGACAATGTGATTAATAATTTAAAACAAAAACATTTGAATTGACAATTTAAAAGTCAGAACTACTGATGTATTGGAGTAAACAAAGTTGTCAGCATGATCATGATACGCATACTTTTACATGTTAAAGATGATTGTATATTGTGCTTTTGAAAGAAGTTCCTTTTACTTGTAGCAAAAAGAGCATGAGTTAGAAATCCTAATTTCTCAAACTAACTGTAAAAGTGCATTGCTATGTGTACAAAGTTCTTTTAGACACTTTTATTGTAGTTGGTGCCTCTGGTAGTAATACAAAACCGGCCCATAAAGCATTTCGTTTTCTGTGAGGGCAATCACACAAGTGTAGATATCTGTTGCTGATAGGTCACACGTCTAAACTGAAACAAGGAAAGAAAAATCTTTTGCTTGGTAGTTTGGTGTTTTATGCAATGCATTAAGAAATTTGAAGAGTACTGGTTTGAAACGCAGGAAGTAGACGGCATTTTATGGATATCAGAGTACCGTTCCAGGAGGTTTCTGAGGAACTGACAAGAGAGTTGCTCATTGCAATCTCTTACTCTGTACCAGAGAAGGCTTTTGATCTGAATTCGTCCTCTGAAACATTCACCAACGTGGATGGTGTTTCAGTGAAGGGCGACGTAATTGACCATTACCGGTCTGAACTTATTTCCATTTCGTATGTGCAGTCTCCCGATGTTAAAATCTGAATAACGCAACTGGAACCATGAGGTCCATCAAAACTGTATTTGGCATTGATTAGTTTTATAAGCTTTGTAATTGACTCCTACTTTGTTGCCCATTTTAACTTCTGCTATGTGGATTGTTACATGGTGTATAAATGACTCTGTTGATACTCTTTTTAATGTCGGTGCAAGTATGTTCTGTTTTATAGTTGTGGTTTGCCTATTGCAAAATGAGCCTTATGCGTTACAAAGGAAAGAAAGGCGTGCATGTGGAGGGAGAAAACTGATCAAAGTAGAACATAAAACTTTTACTTTCTTAGCTTCCGTTTGGCACTATGTTTTAAATATACTTTTTTTAAAAAAATTTTTTTAATAGTGTTTTCTTTAATTTACTATGTGAAATATGGAATTGCACCTAAAGTCTGAATGGCCCTTGAATTCTTCATGGATTAATGCTCTGATTGGCAATTAGGAATAGATTGATTGCTTGACAAAAATTCAAATTTAATTTGGCTTTCCCTCAATTATCACTTTGTCTGCGCCACTAGTAAGTTTCATTGTTGCTTGTATAAAGAACTATCAGTTCACATAACCAAGTTATGAAGCTCTCTTCTTTATTTCTCTAAAAAAAAATAAAAAATAAAAAAATAATATCTCTCTTCTTTAAGCAAACTATATATATTTATAGATATATATATATATATATATCCTTTGTTGGCCCGCATACGCTACCTGAAACCTTCCACGACAGAGGGTTTTTATTTTAATAATATATATATTTATATATGTGTGTATATATTATTAATAGAGGCGTCTTTCTCATAAATTCACAACGGGACAGGTTGTGATGTCTTCATCTTCTTCTTCTTCTTCATTTTTTTTTGGGCTAAAGATGATGTCTTCTTTTTCTTTTTTGTCTTTTGTTGCTTAGAGCATTTTTCTAGTGAAAATGTCCAACATCTCTTTACCTACGACAAGTGGTACTCTAGTCAACTCGCAAGACACAAATAGTGGTGGTTTCGTGGTGATCTAAGGTTCTAATTCTGAGTGATATTCATACCCGCCCAGTGCTATGAGCTCAGTACTTGATTTAGCATGACTTGAGGCACTCCCTATTGCTAGCACAATTGTAAGGTTAAGGTGACATGCATCTCATTTGGAGGGGGGGTGGGTAAGGCAGGTAGTTAGGGTCTTTAGTAAATATTTCTCTCAGCGTCTTAGAAACTATATTTAAAATGTCATCTATTAAAGGAAGAAAAAGTAAAGAATAAGACCATTCCATTTCGACAAAAGACTCACGCCCAAATTTCATAGCTTTGGGTCTGCAATCTTGATCATGATTTTCCTACCCCTAAGAGGTCAGATGGAGATTGGCCCTCGAGTGCAAAGGCAGAAGAGAGCTTGATTACAAGACCCACCCATCGAACAGGAACGAAAGTTGGCCTTAGTGATCCGACGGTGTCGAGTAGTCGCCCCTTTGGTAATGCCCAAGAGGCCCTTCTTGGATTTATTTTTATTTTTATTTTTAGTGGTACCCAGTCAACTTTGGCATTGTGACTGTGGATTGGATAAAACATGAAAGCTGGCAAGCGAGTAGTCCTTTTTGCACTCCACTCCTATTGAGGGGGTTTTGAGCTTCTTGTCTTAAGCTGTTGAACACACCAGAACATGAAAATGGAGTTGGAAATTGGATTTTGGTTCTTCTCAGGTTTGGTAGGTGGGCTTTTTGGTATGTGTTTTGTACTAAAGAGAGCAAATGAGTGGTATCATGTAAGCTTCCTGCTTGGAAATCAGTACTACTCACTTCCCCCAGGTGACTTGGGTTGGCCTCTGTTTGAGAATATGTTGTCTTTCCTCATTGCTTTCAAATTTGGTCGGCCCGATACCTTCATCTCCAACTTTGTCACCAGGCCTCTCCCTCACTCTCTCTCTCTCTCTCTTTAACTATTTTGATCATCATCATCATCTCTCAATCCGCGGCCAGCAGGCACTTTCTGCTTACCACGATTTCATGAAAGATGTTATAGTAAGCTTGTTGGATGAGTTGGCTAAGGCAGAGAGATCAGTTGTGTTCTTGACTAAGATAAGGAAGATCACCCTTAAAGTAATCATGCACAGATTTTTGGGCAGCGAGAATGGTCCGATGGTTGTGTCAATGGATGGAGAGTATGCTAAGCTCAATTATGGGCTAAGAGCCATGGCCATCAATCTTCCTGGATTTGCTTATCATAAAGCACTCAAGGTCAGAATTTTATTTATTACTCATTTATTATTTTTTTGATAATTTAGTTCTTCATCACTTCATTGTTGTACTAGGGACATTTTCCTTATGATGGGTACAAGTTTTAGTTTGATGATCATAGTCTATCTAGTGGAAAAGGAAAAAAAAGATGGCTTTCTTTGATGATTCTTGAATTATTACTGATATTGCGGCATTATGTAGGCTCGGAAAAACTTGGTTAAAATTCTTCAAGATGTTATAGACGGAAGAAGGGCAAAGAAGGAGAAAATCCTGTTACACGAAAAGATGGATATGGTGGATTTACTTTTGGATGTTGAGAACGAGAACGGTAGAAAATTGGACAATGAGGAGATCACAGATATAATCCTCATGTACTTAAATGCTGGCCATGAATCTACAGCTCACGCTACTTTGTGGGCAATTCTTTTCTTGTATGAACACCCAGAATATCTACAGAAAGCCAAGGTAAACATAGACATCGGGTCTGTTCGAATGTACCTTTAAGCTTAATGTTTGCTCAAATCAAAGCTATGCACCATTCTTGCAAAATGCAAGTTGTTTATTGTAAGCTTACCGTTTTTTGGAGACTATAATTAAAGGGGCTTGAACTCAGGTCTTATTGGTAAAACCAGTTTACTTACCGTTTGTTGCAGAAATGTAATTATTAGAAGGTAAAAATTTTGATAGCCTAACATTATCATATCCGCTGTAAGAAGATCGTGTGGATTGAACGACGTTTTTTCATCTTCATTTAAAATGAAAATTTATGCGACTTTATGTTAAACAGCAATGGAATATTAAAAGCCCTTCTTTCCTGCCAAAATACGCCCTTCGTTCTGTGGATTTATTGTTTTGTTCTTGAGCCCATCATCTTAGTTTGACTCGATTTTCAGGCAGAGCAAGAGGAAATTCTACGAAGATCTCCCATTGAGGAACGATTGAGCCTAAAGGAAATTAAACAAATGGAATTATTTCCAAGGTATGTTTGTATGTTGTTAACTTGATATGGATTGAAGAATTCTATGAAATTAATGTAATTATTGCTACACTAAACAACGATTGATTTCTGCTTGGCTGTGAAGATGACTGACGAAATGCTAAGGGTGGTTAATGTCTCATTGTTTACCTATAGAGAGGCAAAAACCGACGTTAACATCTTCAGCAAGTCATTCTTCTGTTTTTCACTAGTCTATTCTTCTTTGTTTGTTTGTTTTCTCATATTTAAAAGTAGTAAAAAATTTCTGTTTTCAAGGCTATTCGAGACCCAAAGGCTGGAAAGTGTTGATCTGGTTTAAATGGGTTCATTTAGACCCTGAAACTTATCAGAATCCGAAAGAGTTTTATCCTTCAAGATGGAATGAAACTAATACAAATATATATATATATATATATAGAGGACATATGTATGTACGAAATGTCTTATGTCTGACAGTCGGATAAGTCTAGCACTTATAATATTTTATTTAGAATAATATAACTACTTGTTATTTACACATACTTTTTATTTAGAATTTGGTAAAATAGTACTGATTAGAACAATCAGTGCAATGACAAGTATAATTGAAAAATATTCCATTAGAATCATTTGTTTGTTACAATAATGTACAAATAAAGTTATAGGCGTTGTTTTGTAAAGGTGCTGGAAATGAGGGTATACCTATATATATATATATATATGCCTGTTCATCTGCAATATTTTTGTGCAGATTTTATGTGATTGGAACTAAAAATGTTTTGTAGGAAGGTAAACCCACGAAAGGAGCTTTCATTCCTTTTGGAGCAGGAAGTAGGCTGTGTCACTGGAAGTGATTTGACAAAGCTGAGCTCTCAACTTTTTCTCCACTAATTTCTCCTTCACTATGAGCGAGTTCCTTCATTAATCTGCTTTTGATTGCCTTTTCTAGTTAATGAGTTGTCCCTGAAATAGTCAATCTTACCATAATCATGAGATAGAGGCAGCTTAGCAGACAAGTTTGAATTTGCAAGACTTTCATAATATTTGGGGAATAGGCGTTACATTTTAAAGTACGCATGGGCGGGGAGCACATTTTTTTTATTATTATTATTTTAACAACGCCCACAATTCCGGGGATATATGAAAAATTTGTCATCCATTTTTTGAACGTTAAATCCATCAGTAGTCCTGGTTTTAGGCTATGTTTTATAATCAGAATAGCGTAGATGCTTTGAGGAGAATATGCAGCTGAACACAAGATGCTAATACACACACACGCACACGCACACGCACACGCACACGCACACGCACACGCACGCACGCACACATTTATATATATTTTGATAATGCTGACTTCTTGAATGCAGGCTTGAACGACTTAATGCTGGATGTGCTGTTTGATACCTACCCCATACGAGGCCCAAAGACGACTGCCTTGCAAAAGTGAAGAAGTCACCATCCATATGATTATTATGATATACATTGTGTTATTTATCTATAAAATCCTTTTATGGTGTTCTTATTTAAGTCTATCGTAATTTTTGCAATTTGAGCATTTATAAGTCTGTCATATTTATACAACTCAAACGTTTAAAATTTACAAATTTCAATGAAAAATACACAAACTAATCGTATTCTCAACATGATATAGGAAATTTTTCTCTCAGCTTCATTAAAAAAAAAAAAAAAAAAATCTTGTGGCACTGAGATTTCGCTATCCACCATTGTGTACAAAAGTTGACCAATTCTATCAATTTATTAGGCTTTTATACTATTCAGTGTTTTTTTTTTTTTTTAACATAGTTTTCGTAATTCATTGGCCTGTTTTAAATATTTCTATTGTAGCCTACGGTAAAGATGCATAATGGGGTGGGATATATGATGAAAATGGCATCTTATGAACACCTAATTCCAGCAACAAATCATATCCTTCCCATCTCTTTTTCCCCCCTCCGATTTAAATCTAGAACCCTCTCTCTCTCTGTGTCTCTCTCCCCCCCCCCCCCCCCCCCCCGGTCATTTATAATTAAAAATAAAGACTTACCGCATAGAACTGTCACCTATGATTCTTGTCTGTCTAAGCAGTAAACCCCTTGCACGGTATAGAATTGACAAATCCTACATCTATAGAGGGTTCCCGAGTGCATTGGCAAATCTAAACAAACCAAATCCTCCTTAAATGACACAAGTAAAATTCACATTATCATAATTGAAATTAAAAGTCTTTATCTTGTATCAAGTGATTGTAAATAAGAGCTTATTCTTATTAGGAGATCCCATTTTAAAATAATAAACTCTTATGCTATCAAACCATAGGATGGGTAAAATTATGTTGTGGATAAAATATGAAAATGAATATGATGGAGTCTTTTGAAAGGCTCTACTATAGTTTGTAATAGAACTCATTTTTTAATCATTCAGATATAATTAAATGGTTGAGATTTGCTTGTGTATAATAGTTATGATATACCTTAATTCATAATATATATTAAGAAATAAAAAAAAATTCAAGCAAAAAAAAAAAAAAAAAAACCAATATTCCAAAACCCTACTCTAGAGACTCATTGGATGCTCCCAACCTCGACAATGACTAGCACACCCCACCCCCCCACCCCACCCCCCCAAGCAACAAGATCAGCTATTGACGACCCCAGCACCACCCCAACACACAAAATCCCTCCCATACCACCCCCAACAAAGCTCCCTTCCACCAACAAAGCTGGCAGTTTTTTTTTTTAATTTCTTTTTTTCCTTGGATTTTTTTTAATTTCTTAGTCAATAATAGTATAAGCTAATGTGTATTATAATTATCGTACACATGTATTATCGTAATCGTTTAATTAGATCTGGATGATTTAAAAATAAACCCTAGAATAGAGCCTCTTAAAAGGGCTTTACGACAATCGTTCTTGAAAAATATTTTCCAAAACTTAATATTTATTTTTACATCGACATAGTTATGTTCCCTATGCTATGTCTGCCGAGTTGGTGCTCGTAAAACATGTAATGCAAAGACTTTGTTGCTATTTAAATAAATTAAATAAAGGTGGAGAGACTTGTGATTAAGAAAATTCTGGAGAGGAGTTTTCATCTTGCAACCTTGGCTTACTCGTGTCGGGGACATAGCAAAAGATTCTAAAAGTAAGTTTATCATCATACCCAGTATTTAAGAGGCCCACATATCCGCTCACCACACATCAGAGATTAAAAGTGAAATATCTATAAAATGTCAAAGAAACTTGAATTCAAATGATCAATATATCGATCTAATTATTCGACGCTACAATTTCTATCTTATGCATAATATATATATTGACATCACTTTAATGTTCTCGGAAATTGTCTTCAATGTATGTGCTTACATAATCTATGGAAAAAAAAAAAAAAACCGTGTCGTTAATTTAGCTTTCTTTTTTATTTTTTATTTTTAAGTTGAAAGCAACGTTTGTCTTTTTTTGGTTTTTTTTTTTTTTGAAAATTGTATTAGCTTTCATTAATTAATCAGTCTGTCTTAAGAAAGGAGCTTATAAAACAAGGCACCGAATCAGAGGTAGTGCAATCAAAAGACACACAAAAAAAAAAAAAAAAAAAATCCTAAACAAACTAAACAATTGGCTACCGAACTTTCATGATGAGAAACGTAGCCAATATTGTTATTAAGCGATTCAAATAAACTCTGTAATATCTTCAATCATCGAAAGGATCCACCTACAGCAAAGAGATGCGAACAACCGAATTCCTTCACGAGTCGTCAAACACTCCCATACATGACGCGAGAACCTCCCCTATAGAATTTTATAAATGAAATACAAATCTATATTAAAATCATGATGGCGGAAACACAATCTTAACAAGAACTCAAATCATCCTAAAAATAACCTTAATTAACATTGAAAATAAATAAACATATCAATCCATGCTTCAAACTTAAAAACTCTTAAAAATAAACATAAGTTCTTTTATAATAGAAAAGTTTCAACAACCTATTCTGTCACCATGCATATCTCTATGCCAAGCCTCTTTCATTCCTAAGCTTAGTCCATACCATTGTCTGCAACATATGAAGAAACTCTATTATATCTATAAAACATATAAATAATTCTTATAAACTTTCTTTGTTACTTTGTTTGGGCTCTAGGAAATGTACCAAGTGCACAGCCATTGTGAGAGTGGGATTGCACGTCCCAAACCCATCAAGATAACTCTGTAACTGTATCTATAATTGTAATGTAATTGTAATCATGATGAAAGTAGGATTGCAAGTTCTAAACCCACTAAGTCAACTATGTAACTGTAATTGTGTTGTAACTGTAAATATAACTGTAACCATGATGAGAGTGGGATTACAAGTTCTAAACTCACACAGAGACAATTGTATAACTATAACTGTATAATTGTAACGATACACGCTTCCTAATTCTCTTCTACTTTTGATATCTCCTAACTTAATTTATCATGAACAATGACAGATATACTATAACATAAATCATAACTTTTTCTTTATAAAATTCCCAAACTTTCATAGAAGAAATAACACTGTTATCAAAGTTTTACACCAACTAAAAACCATATTAATTTTGATCAAACATGTTGTAGTCGAGAGATGTACTTATTTTACTTGATGAAATTATTGAAACTATTAGCTAGGTGACATAGCATCTCGGGACCTTAATATGCTCACTGAAGAATTCATATCATAAAATAAATAGAATTAACATTCTATTTAAGAAAATTCTAAATAATTTGAAAAACTCTAATTTCATCCTTCATTAAAAATCCATAAAACCTAATTCATAAATCTACATCCTAAATTTAAAATATCATCATCAACTCTTTCAATATTCATTATCCTATGTCATCCATTGCATAATCTAATATTATAATTAATTCGTTCCTTCTAAAATCACCAAAATCCTAATTTCTATTTTCACGAAAATTAAGAAACCTAATTTATGAATCTAACAATTTCAATTTAGAAATTTCACCATCAAATCCTTTAGTTCATCATCCTACAACATAAATTTCATCACCTAATACAAGAATTTTCCCCAATACTTAATTCCACCAAACCTAGAATTCCAAACTCCCTAAATTTAAAGCATCAACAAAAATTAATTTGAGTTTGATGAAATCTAGACTAGAGACTCACCAAGAAAAGCAAATCACAAGGGCTTGACGGTGAGAATTTGCAAAACTTCTCTCTTCTTAAGAAGGAGAAAGAGAATGGAGGTTTAAAGAAGAACAGTGATTTTCTAAAAAATATGTCTGATGTGATTTAGACTTGAGTTTATGGCTTTTAAATAAGTAGTCCCAATTTTTATGGCTAAAATTAAAAGTTAGGTTATGATATAAAGGCTATTGATGGGTAGTCGAAATCCCTTAAATCACAGCTATTGTGACGTGGCTGTATTTGCTAGTTAGGATACTAGTATCCAAGAATATAGGAGTAAGGTTTTTAAATATTTAAATTTCAAAAACTAGTTAAAATTATCCAATATCTACAGTAGAATCACCAATATTGAGGATGATCTCTACATTCAAGTTTTAAATATTAAATATTTATATTTTAAATATTAAATAAGGGTTATCTCTTATGAGCTTATAAATACATAATGATAGGTCTTTGGAAACTCAAATCACAATTTTGATGGATTACACCACTAATAATTATGAAAATATAGTGAAACTTTAAGCACCGAAAAAAGGACGTAACCTTCCTATTCACGACAAACCTCTATAAATCTATATGTTCTCTATTTTATGCACTTTATTTTTATGATATTTTCTGTTGTTTTGCATCCTTGATAGTTCTTGGGATCCCTATTATCGTGAGATTTGTTAAGCAAGTTTTATTTGTCAACAACTAGTGCTAGAATGAGGACATGAACCTCTAAACCCTAATTAACTAGCAAAAAAACCCTTTGAGAACGGTTTGATGACGAGACACTGAAACTTGATTGTTGAAAATGTAGAGGTTTTGATAGATAACCTGCCACCATCTAGTGTGTTGAGAAGGCCAACCACCAAGACAGCTTACCTCGAAGGTCGTGTCAGAGAATTGGTGACAACTATCGAAGGAGTTATCAGCGGCCTTAATGAATTATAGGATCAAGTCATTTTGTTGCTCTAGGGTCTGCAATAACAACAATGCTACGACGGGAACTATTGACCATCAAAAAGCCCTTGCTGCAAATGGTTATAGCCAGCCCCCTGTGATAGCTGAGAACGCTCAATAACAAAATGCTCAGAATGATGCCTACACTAAAGCAACAAAAGAGACTTGCAATAGAAAAGGTGGAGATGTCACTTACCTATGAAAGGAGACTAGCAAGCGATCTGTACTTTCGATAGGAAAGAAGTCAGACCACATAATATCAAGAAGTTGGGGCTTATCTACCTCTAAGGCGACTGACAACAAATCCAGTTGTCCACTTAGGGACAGGCCAAAATTTGGACCAGTCTGCCCTTCAGAACGATGACCTATGAGATCAGATTAAGTTTAGGTAAGCTCGAACACAAGGTCGCCTCTACCCTTGTTCTGAGATCTATAGAAACCAAAGGTATCTTGGAGCATTTGTGGCAACTGGAAACTTAAATAAATGGGAAGCCGAAAGAAAAGGAAGAAATCAGCTATCCGTTCACTCTTGAGATGATGGTAGCCCTCTACCTGAGAAGTTTAAAATATCACAAATCCCCATCTACGACGGCACCATGGATCCTAATGACCACTTGAGGAGGTATGATTCTTATATTAACCTTTATTGTATTTTTGGTGAGATTGCATATGGGACATTTGACTCAACTTTAGGAGATGTTACTAGAGAATGGTTTAAGAAGCTGAATCCAAATTCAATCTCTAGTTGGTTAGAATAGAAGAAAGCATTCCAAGCATAGTACATTGGGGTTATGAAGTTATCAACTCCAAATGAACAGCTAATGTCAATGTATTAAGGCTTGAACAAAACTCTCAAGAATCAGCTAATAACTATAACAAGAAAGTGGCTCGGGTTGGAAATTGCTCGGAAGAGCATGCCTTTTAGGGGCAATTAGCAGTATGAGTACCGATATCCCCTTTAGAAGCGATTTGGATGCCAAACTAGCTAGGACTTAGAAAGAATTCCTCAACTGGGCTACAAAGTTCATCGATGCTGAAGAAGCCCAGATTACACATAGCTAGATGCTGCGCTTAGTTACTGTTAGCAATAATAACAATAGTAATGAATTATCTGAAAAGAAAAAGCGGCCAACTACCAGCAATCATGATTTATCTAATAATAAAAGACATCACGCAATTAATGACCACCATCCACATTTCTTTGACAGCTTTAAGACCTATACTAAATTGAATTATGACATCAAAGATATCTACTATAGTATAAGGGACAAAGATCTCTTGTGGCGTCCGCCACTAATGCATAAGGATCCCACCAAAAGAAATCAGTCAAAGTACTACAACTTTTACGAGGAAGTTGGCCACCTCACCTTGTAGTGCAACAACTTGAAGAATGAAATTGAGGACCTAATAAGGTGTAGTTACCTCAAAGAATTCAAAGATGATTCAAGAAGGGGCGATCAGCATGGTGGCTACAGTAAAAGGAATGTTTAACACCTCAAGTTCAATAATCAGTAGCCTTTTCTGTTAGGACACCCTTTTTCTTTATTATGATATTATGTTTGGATGTTTCCTTTATTTTGTGTTCATCATGTTGTATTTATTAATAAAAGTTTAACTTATTAATTCATTCAATTTTTTTTTGTTTTTGCTTCACGTCTTTTTGGCAGTGACCACGTTTTCTGTTATGATAAAATGTATTGGCAACATATTAATATTCTATAACAACAAAACCTACAAACTTTATTAAGTGCAAAGAAAGCTAATCAAGCTACAACAACGACTAAGCCTTCAAATAATTTCCTCTTAAGAGGAGAATAAGAAGGCGGGTTTCAAAAGACGGCCTATATACCATGCGATCATGATTACAATTATCACCAACAAGATTGTCCAATGCCAGAGCCAATGGTCAGCCAAGGACAAAGGACACTGTAGGTTATCAAAAATCCTTAAACAATTCCCTCCTAAGGGAAAAACAAGAGGTAGGGGCCGATAGGTACCTTAACATCGAAGAAGCTCTAAAAAATTCCTTAAACAATTCCCAAAGGAAGAATAAGAGGATAGGTACCTAGAAGAACTCCAACATTAAAGATATTATACTAAAAGTTCTTCAAACAATTCCTAATGGAAGAACAAGAGGATGAGAGCCAAGAGGTATCCCAATGAAAAAAAACACATCAAAAAATTCCCTCTTGAGGGAAAAACGAGAAGGCGGACATCAAAAAGCCATCAACACAAGTAAAATTGTTGTCTTTGAACAATTCCCATTTTAGAGGAAGAACGAGAAGACAGGTGCCAAAATGCATATCCAACGGCTCAAAGCTACATAATGAGTCAACGACTAGGACAAAAAGATTGGAGTTTGGATAAATCAATCGACGATTGAGATTTGAAAAATCTAAAATGACGTGGTAACATTAAGTAAGGCCTTTACTATTTTGATTCTCAAGGCATGTGTTAGCTATAGTATAATCATGGCCTAATCATTACTCGATTAGCCAAGCAAGCAACATATCCAGGCTATTGATAACTAGAGCACTCCAGCATATTGCCATGGCAACACTTTGGGTTAGGGGACAATTGTTGATGGGTAGCCAAAAGCCCTTAGATTGTGACTATCGTGACGTGGCCATATTTGCCGGCTAGGACACCTAAGCCCAACAATATAGGAGCTGTGAATTTAGATATTTGAATTTTAAAGAAATAGTCAAGATTATCCAATATCTACAACAAAATCAACAATATTGAGGATGATCTCTACAATTGATTTTAAATTTTAAATATTAAATATTTTTATTTTAAATATTAAATAAGACTTACCTTTTAGGAGTCTATAAATACATAATGGTTATCCTTTGGAAGCCTGAATCATAATTTTGGCATATTATACCACTTATAATTTTGAAAATATAGTGAAATTCTAAGCACCAAAGTAAAGACATAACTTTTCCATTCATGACGAACTTCTATAAATGTCTGTATTCTCTATTTTTTATACTTTATTTTTATGGCGTTTCATGTTATCTTGCATCTATGATAGTTCTCAGGAATCCCCATTAGCATAGGATTTGTTAGGCAAGTTTTACCCGTCAAGAAAGGGTTAGGGAGATTACTAAAGTGGCATTGAGAGATTCAATTGGCATTGAAAAGATAACGAAAAGCTTTACAACTTTGATGAGATTTTTTTTTTTCTAATTAGAGTGTTTTTCTAGTCTAAAATACATTTAAATATAACATCACATTCTTTCATACCAAATTCTTAATACTTAACCTTTTCAAACTTGAATTTCCTTGAGTGAATCGAGTTCCTTGCCATCGTCACCTATACCATAACTAAATAAAACATCATTGTAGCTTACTTAAATTAAAATCTATCATCCATCACAATGTCCTATACTTAAAAATAATTTTAATATATAAGCTTTTGGGTGTTACAGTTTACTTTGCACACTTTTCTTTCCGTTATATATTTAACTGGTTAGTTGCTAGCTTATATAATTGAAGATGAAATAATTTTATAGAAATCTTGCACATTTGATTTATGTTTAAGTATGTACTTTTGCCTCTTTTTTTTTCTTAAGGAATATATTGCATTTACATGAATAATAAGAAAAATAAGTATATGTTTGCACGTAGAACAAAAACTATCAAAATTCTTACTAGTCACTCCACCATTTCTCTTAAATCTTTGGTTCTCTACTTTGTGAAGTGCATTTAATTAAATCTTGTGTTAATTCATTGTGGTCAGCTATAACATAATCAAATATAAACATCATTATAGCTTATTTAAATTAAAATCTGTCATCCATCACGATGTCCAACACTTAAAAATAAAAATTTTCAAAGTGTAACAGTCTATTTATACATTTTTCTTTCTTTCATATATTTAACTAGTGGGTTGTTGGCCTATATAATTGAAGATGAAATAATTTTATGAAAATCACGCACATTTGTCTTACTTTTAAGGTGTGTACTTTCCTTTAAAAAAAATGGACACATAGTAGTTACACTAATGAAAAAAAAAGAAGAATTAAATGTTCCTATTAGGTTGACATTTAAAAAAACAATTCTAGAAAAATCACATCAATTATTTTCTTTTTCTTTTTTAAGTAAAGAAAATAGACAATTGATATCGATTATTTTCCTTAAATTGTCTCAACTTTGTCAAATATCATGTCCACGAAAGTACATATGCATAATATTTGATGTGGGTAGGTAGTATTATTCTTTGATATGTGTGTACGCAAAATAGAAACTATTGAAGTTCTTACTAGTTACTCCACCTTTTCTCTTCAATCTTTGGTTTTCTACCCTATGAAGTGTATGTAATTAAATCTTGTGTTAATTCAGCATGGTCAGCTATAACATAATCAAATATAAACATCATTATAGCTTATTTAAATTAAAATCTATCATCCATCACGACGTCCAACACTTAAAAATTAATATAAAAGTTTTTGGAGTGTAACAGTCTATTTACGCATTTTTCTTTATTTCATATATTTAACCAGTGGGGCTTATATAATTGAAGATGAAATAATTTTATAAAATCATGCACATTTTTTTTTATGTTTAAGGTGTTTACTTTCCTTATTAAAAAATGGATACGTAGCAGTTACACGAATTAAAAAAAAGAAGTAGATATTCTTATTAGGTTGACAATTAAAAAAAAAATTCTACAAAAACCATGTCAATTATTATTATTTTTTAAGTAAAGAAAATGGAAAATTGATATCAATTTTTTTCCTTACATTGTCTCAATTTTTTCGAATATCATGTCCACGAAAGGACACATGCATAATATTTGATGTGGGGGTAGTATTATTCTTTGATATGTTTGTGCGCAAAATAAATACTGTCAAAATTTTTACTAATTACTCTACCATTTCTCTTAAATCTTTGGTTCTCTACTATGTGAATTGCATGTAATTAAATCTTGTGTTAATTCGCTGTAATCAATTATAACATAATCAAATATAAATATCATTATAGCTTATTTAAATTAAAATCTATCATCCATCACGACATCCAACACTTAGAAATTGATATAAAAGTTTTCGGGGTGTAATAGCCTATTTATACATTTTTCTTTCTTTTATATATTTAACTAGTGAGTTGTTGGCTTATATAATTGAAGATGAAATAATTTTATAAAAATCACGCACATTTGTTTTACGTTTAAGGTGTTTACTCTCCTTTAAAAAAAAAAAAAAAAGAACACGTAGCAGTTACACAAATTAAAAAAAAAAAAAGTAAATGTTCCCATTAGGTTGACATTTAAAAAAAAGTTCTAGAAAAACCACATTAATTATTTTCTTTTTCTTTTTTAAGTAAAGAAAATGGAAAATTGATGTCAATTATTTTCCTTACACTATCTCAATTTTGTCAAATATCATGTCTATGAAAGGTCACATGCACAATATTTGATGTGGGTAGGTAGTATTATTCTTTGATGTGTTTGTACATAAAATAAAAACTGTCAAAGTTCTTACTAGTTACTCCGCCATTTCTCTTAAATCTTTGGTTCTCTACTCTGTGAAGTGCAGGTAATTAAATCTTGTGTTAATTCGCCATGGTCAGCTATAGCATAATCAAATAAAAACATCAATATAGCTTATTTAGATTAAAATCTATCATCCATCATAATGTTCTACACTTAAATATTAATATAAAAATTTTCGGGTGTAATAGTCTATTTACACATTTTTCTTTCTTTCATATATTTAACCAGTGGATTATTGGCTTATATAATTGAAGATGAAATGATTTTATAAAAATTACATCCATTTGAATTACATTTAATGTGTGTACTTTCCTTTTAAAAAAATAGATACATAGCAACTACACGAATAAAAAAAAAATATTAGGTTGACATTTTAAAAAAATTCCAGAAAAAAGGGATACATAGCAGTTACACTAATGAAAAAAAAAAAAAAGAAGTAAATGTTCCTATTAGGTTGACATTAAAAAAAAATTCTAGAAAAAAAACGTCAATTATTTTCTTTTTCTTCTTTAAGTGAAGAAAATGGACAATTGATGTCAATTATTTTTCTTACATTGTCTCAATTTTATCGAATATTATGTCCATGAAAGGACATATGCACAATATTTGATGTGGGTAGGTAGTATTATTCTTTGATATGTTTGTACGTAAAACAGACACTGTTGAAGTTCTTACTAGTTACTCCACCTTTTCTCTTAAATCTTTGGTTTTTTACTCTGTGAAGTGCATGTAATTAAATCTTGTGTTAATTTACCGTGGTCAGCTATAACATAATCAAATATAAACATCATTATAGCTTATTCAAATTAAAATCTATCATCCATCACGGCATCCAATACTTAAAAATTAATATAAAAGTTTTCGGAGTGTAACAGTTTATGTACACATTTTTCCTTGTTTCATGTATTTAACCAGTGGATTGTTGGCTTATATAATTGAAGATGAAATAATTTTATAAAAATCATGCACATTTTTTTTATGTTGAAGGTGTTTACTCTCCTTATAAAAAAAATGGATACGTAGCAGTTACATGAATAAAAAAAAAGTAGATATTCAAGTTAGGTTGACATTTAAAAAAATATTCTAGAAAAACCACGTCAATTATTTTCTTTTTCTTTTTTATGTAAAGAAAATGGAAAATTGATGTCAATTATTTTCCTTACGTTGTCTCAATTTTGTCGAATATCATGTCCGCGAAAGGACACATGCACAATATTTGATGTGGGGGCAGTATTATTTTTTGATATGTTTGTACGTAAAATAAATACTGTCAAAGTTCTTACTAGTTACTTCACTATTTCTCTTAAATCTTTGGTTCTCTACCCTGTGAAGTGCATATAATTAAATCTTGTGTTAATTGACCTGGTTAGTTATAGCATAATCAAATATAAACATCATTATATCTTATTTAAATTAAAATCTATCATCCACCATGATGCCGAATACTTAAAAATTAATATAAAAGTTTTCGGGGTGTAACAGCCTATTTACACATTTTTCTTTCTTTCATATATTTAGCCAGTGGGTTGTTGGCTTATACAATTGTAGATGAAATAATTTTATAAAAATCACGCACATTTGTTTTACGTTTAAGGTGTTTACTCTCCTTAAAAAAAAAAAAAACGTACTAGTTACACAATTTAAAAAAAAAAAGTAAATGTTCCTATTAGGTTGACATTTAAAAAAAAATTCTAGAAAAATCACGTCAATTATTTTCTTTTTTTTTTTTAAGTAAAGAAAATGGAAAATTGATGTCAATTATTTTCCTTACATTGTCTCAATTTTATCGAATATTATGTCCATGAAAGGACATATGCACAATATTTGATGTGGGTGGGTAGTATTATTCTTTGATATGTTTGTACGCAAAACAGAAACTGTTGAAGTTCTTACTAGTTACTCCACCTTTTCTCTTAAATCTTTGGTTTTCTATTTTGTGAATTGCATGTAATTAAATCTTGTGTTAATTCGCTGTAAACAGCTATAACATAATCAAATATAAACATCATTATAGCTTATTTAAATTAAAATCTATCATTCATCATGACATCCAACACTTAAAAATTAATATAAAAGTTTTTGGGGTGTAACAGCCTATTTATACATTTTTCTTTGTTTTATATATTTAACCAATGGGTTGTTTGCTTATATAATTGAAGATGAAATAATTTTATAAAAATCATGCACATTTTTTTTATGTTGAAGGTGTTTACTCTCCTTATAAAAAAAATGGATATGTAGCAACTACACGAATAAAAAAAATATTATGTTGACATTTAAAAAAAAATCGAAAATATCATGTCAATTATTTTCTTTTTCTTTTTTAAATAAAGAAAATGGACAATTGATGTCAATTGTTTTCCTTACATTGTCTCAATTTTATCGAATATTATGTCTGCAAAGGGACACATGCATAATATTTGATGTGGGCAGGTAGTATTATTCTTTGATATGTTTGTACTAGAACAAAAACTGTCAAAGTTCTTACTAATTGCTCCAGCATTTCTCTTAAATCTTTGGTTCTTTATTCTGTGAAGTGCATGTAATTAAATCTTGTGTTAATTCATCGTAGTCAGCTATAACAAAATCAAATAAAAACATCAATATAGCTTATTTAAATTAAAATCTATCATCTATCACAATGTCCTACACTTAAAAATTGATATCAAATTTTTCGGGTGTAACAATCTATTTACACATTTTTCTTTCATTCATATATTTAACCTGTGGGTTGTTGGCTTATATGATTGAAGATGAAATAATTTTATAAAAATCACGTACATTTGTTTTATGATTAAGGTGCATACTTTCCTTTTAAAAAAATGGATATATAGCAATTACGCGTATAAAAAAAAAAAAAAGAAGTAAATGTTCCTATTAGGTTGTCATTTAAAAAATAATTCCATAAAAACCATGTTAGTTATTTTCTTTTTCATTTTTAAATAAAGAAAATGGACAATTAATGTCAATTATTTTCCCTACATTGTCTTAATTTTATCAAATATCATGTCTACGAAAGGACAAATGCACAATATTTGATGTGGGTAGGTAGTATTATTCTTTGATATGTTCTTATATAGAATAAAATCTGTCAAAGTTCTTACTAGTTATTTCACCGTTTCTCTTAAATCTTTTGTTTCCTACTATGTGAAATGCATTTAATTCTTAAAGACTTGCATTGAAAATTTATTTATTTGATTTATTTTAAACCAAAATATTGCAGCTTTATGTACTTTTCATGTAATGTTGTATAAGACATAAAACTCACTTTTATCTTACACTGCAAGAAAGTAGATACATTTGATAATCCTTGTGTTTCATAGAAGGGCTATCTTTATTGACCTTGATGAACTTAAATTGACTGTTAATTACTATTCTGTTTGACAAATGGGCTTGTACTAGAACATTTGCTTCAAATTCAGTTTAAAAAAATTATGACAGAAAACAATACTATAAGGAAATGTTTGAACCAAAACTCGTGGATTCAAATCCGTTTGTCAAACGGGTACTAAATAAGTCTAGAATGCTCTACAAGAATAAGTTATACAAAATATTTTTAACTTAGTCATAATAGTGCAATTTAGATTACTTCACTTTGATGATTACAGATATAATCTAGCAATAATTTCATATTAAAAAAAAAGAGCTTCCCAATGAATATAACATGAAACTATTATTATCACCTTATCAATATCTCAAACAAATGAGAGATTCTACATAAACACCTAAAACGGACCAAAGCATTTATCCAGATAAATTTTGTACCCTAAAAGATACATCTATGGTACAACATGTATGTATATATATTTATAGGCAGTCGAGTACAAAAATAATTTCTCAATCAGATTTCTTTTGATTACATAATGAATTCCTTTAGAAGGAAAACTTCAAAACGCATCACTTAAGTTTTCACTAAATATCATGTTTGTCCCTGTGTGTTTCTGATAATTCAATATGTACCTTTTTAGTCTTCGAACAATTCTAAAATTGTCCCTTACGTTTTGGAAAAGAGTTAAAAATAATTTTTTAGCTAGTTAAATTATTAAAAATTTCATAATTACTCTTAATTTTTTTTAATACTTAAGCGTTATCTCAAATATTAATAAACTATGAATCAAATTCAGAGCAAAAAATAAAAATTAAACAAAAGGATGTTCTAAAATAGAAAAAATTGAAAAAATAAACAAAATATATTTTTTAAAATGTTCAATTTAAATTTTATTTTAAAATGTTCTATTTTGTAACAATAAAAAAATTAATTTTAAAATATTCTAAAATTGAAACGGATGTAGGAGACTTCTGACTGTATTGTTGCAAAAAGAGTACGGGAATAGAGGACGAGCAAATATAGGCTAGATTTTTTTTCTTTTTAATGAAAAGCTTTTACTTATATTTTATAGTCATTACATTTCATTATGTATAATTATATATATAATCTAGTAATAATCTTATATCTAATTCTAACAACAAGTAAAAAAGTCGAACCTTTCTACCACGAACTTAAAAGAAAAAAATACTGTGTCTACGAAAAAAAAAAAAAAAACTCTGTTTTCTGCATTTTTGACGAGCAAAGAGAGAATTGCAGGTTATGTGTAGTTTACATAAAACAAGAGTCTGTTAAATTAACTTTGGCTCTCCGACAACTAGTGAAAAAATAATTGTGCAACGTGTCAATCGGTGAGCATAATGTCGGTAAAAAGGGCATATGAGCGATTGAATTTAGCACTCCTTTTTTATATATACTGATAGACAAACAAAACAAAGCCTTTAGAAGAAGGAAAAAAAAAAAAAAAAGAAGACAAATAAAACAAAGAAAAGAAAACACATGACTATGGACAACTTATCACAAGGTGGGTGATGGAGTTATCATGTGACAATGATATGATTATCATTTGACACTTTGAATGCAATAATCAATAACATTATTTATGAGCTATTCATACTTTTATATATATAATATATAACAATATATATTTATATATTTAAATATGACGTGGGAAATTTGAATTATACCGAAAATATGAATGAAATAATCATTACAATATGCTTACAATCAATTTATATGGGGTTTTTATCCATGCAAACTTATGAAAAATTATAATCTAATTAAAACACATTTTTTTAAATGAAAAAAAAGACAGTTTATTATTTTTTTTTCCAAACATTTTAATAAAGAAAACTGGGATCACACGTAGACGAGTCCTATATATATCCAACAAATTATTCAAGCAAGCCACCACATTGCTCATCAAGTTCCTAGAAAAAATACAACTTAATTCGCACCATGGACACTACTTCCAAATATCCATCAATCTGCATTGTTTTCCTTTTTTTCTGTATTACTATCCCCATAACTTGTCCAAGACCAGTATCAGATGATTTGGACCATCCAACGACATTCATCGTTCACATGGCCAAATCTCAAAAGCCATCCCTCTTTACCTCTCATCACCACTGGTACAACTCTATCATCAAATCTCTTCCTCATTCCAATCACACTTCCAAAATCCTATACACCTACGAGAAAGTTGTAAATGGCTTCTCCGCAAGCCTCACTCCTTCCCAAGCAGCAAAGCTCAAAGACATTCCAGGTGTCCTTTCTGTCACACTTGACCAAACCCACCAAATTCAGACTACACATTCATACCAATTTTTTGGACTCTCTAGTAACTCCGGAATCTGGCCTGAGTCCAATTGGGGTGAAAATACCATCATCGGAGTTGTTGATTCCGGAATTTGGCCGGAACACTCGAGTTTCGTGGATCAGAATTTTTCCGATATCCCGCCCACTTGGAAAGGCGGATGCGAGATCGCGTCTGACTTTCCCGCTTCATCTTGTAACCGGAAACTCATCGGAGCAAGATCGTTCCTTTCTGGATATCACATGTCCCGTTTAGATAGATACCCAGGGAAGGTATCAGCGCAAACACCCTCCCCAAGAGACACAAATGGCCACGGGACTCATGTAGCTTCAACAGCCGCGGGAGTTGCTGTCCCAAATGCAAGCTTTTTGGGGTATGCCAAAGGGACAGCCATCGGCGTCGCCCCAAAAGCCCGCATTGCTGTGTACAAAGTCTGCAGTGATAGCCGCTGTCACCAATCTGACGTGTTGGCTGGCATAGACCGGGCAGTCAGTGACGGGGTTCACATAATATCCATGTCCTTATCCGGCGGGACTTCTGACTACTATCTAGATAATTTGGCAATTGCAAGCTATGGTGCTATGCTGCATGGCATTCTTTTCTCCAACTCTGCAGGGAACAATGGACCTACTCCGTCAACTGTCAACCATCTCTCTCCTTGGGTACTAACAGTTGGCGCTTCTAGCACCGACAGAGAGTCTCCCGCCGTTGTGGAGCTTGGCAACTCGAAAAATTTTAAGGGATCCTCACTCTACGATGGCAATCGTTTGCGTTTTAGTGGGTATGCATTAGCCTACGCCGGCAATTTTCTGAATCCCTTTTGCAAATTGAACGGATTCAACAATCCGAACCAACTTGTCGGAAAAATCATAGTGTGCGACGGAAATAAGGATGTTTCAGGCTTGGAAGCGGCATTAGCAGTCAATAAAGTTAAAGGTGTTGCAACCATAGTAATAAATACAAGAGAGAAATGGGATGAACTTCAAGCTGAGCCATATTTTAGTGGTACACCAGCGGTTCGGATCACTTTCAGTGATGGAAACCAAATAAAACAGTATATACGGTCGAGCCAAAAACCCACCGTAACCATTCTGTTTAAAGGAACAACCTATGGGGCAGTTGCTCCCAAAGTTGCTTCCTTCTCAAGTCGTGGTCCAAACCCTCGAACGCCTCAAATTCTCAAACCCGATGTTATAGCTCCAGGTCTCAATATCTTAGCCGGTTGGACTCAAGCCGCTGGTCCATGGGGTGATTTTGATCCCAGACGTGTTTTGTTCAACATAATCTCAGGAACTTCAATGGCTTGCCCACATGTTAGTGGGATCGCCGCTTTGCTTATCAGCGTTTACCCCGATTGGTCGCCCGCTGCTATAAAATCTGCCATCATGACTACAGCTTACAATCTTGATAGTAATTATGAAAGCATCATAGATCTCTCAACGGGGAAGATGTCGACGCCTTTTGCTCATGGAGCCGGTCATGTCGACCCCAACAAAGCTCTTGATCCGGGTTTGGTCTATGACATGAAAGAGGTCGACTACATCGGGTTCCTTTGCTCCATTGGGTATAACGACAGAAAAATACGTGCTCTTTCACGACTTGATCGACCGGGAATATGTAAGTGGGCATACGGGGTGCTTGGGGGTCAAGTTCAGCCAGGGGATCTGAATGTTCCATCCTTTTCCGTGGTTTTCAACAATAACCTGAAGACAGTCAAGTACAGGAGAATTGTTAAGAATGTGGGGAGTAATGTCAATGCGGTTTACACGGTGAATTGGCATGCGCCTACAGGTACTGTAGTCAGCGTTAGGCCAGCTAGGCTTGAGTTCAGCAGTGATAATATGGAGTACAAGTATGAGGTTACATTCTCGTCAACTGGCGGTGCGCATTCCGCTTCAGAATTTGGTTGGATTGAGTGGAGCGACGGAACTCATCATGTTAGGAGCCCAGTTTCTGTTAGCTGGTACACTACTTCAACTGCCTCTCTTGCTTCCGCTTGAGGAACTTTATGATTTGCTTTGAGCACAAGACGGAATATGATTTTCCAGTTTGGTAATTATAATTAAGAGGTATCTAATAGTGGAATACCTTTTACTTGTCATATATGATGCATATATATATATGTGTGTGTGTGTGTGTGTGTGTGTGTTTGTATATATATAGCAGTTATCTGAAAATAAGCTAGAGCACGCTATGAATTGCGCTAGCAGATGTGTACTGTTGCTTTGAAATAAAGGAAGCTTTGAAGTTTATCTAAGAAATTCAGATTGTAGAGCGCTCTCTCTCTATATATATGATTACATAATTAATTCCATTAAAAAACATTGGCGCCCACATAAAGAGGAGCTTTAGGCCATTGCTCATCACCTACTTCTTTTTTTTTTTAAACCAACAAATAAATTATGGTATTATTTCATTATCAATATCTTAAATTAATAATGGGGTCTACATGAGAGAGCTTAAAACGGATGGAAAGCATTAGTCTTGATAATTAGCTTCCCAAAAGATCAATGTCGTGCATCCTTTTTTTTTTTTTTTCAATAAATGAATATTTACATTCCATTGTTTGACACCTCCAAATTTGAAAAATGAAAAATTTTTCATTTTAAGAAAAATGAACTTTCTTAAATTTCCGTATCTGAACATATAAAATTTTTCATTTTTGAAAAATGGAAAAAGATCTCTTTAGAAATAAAAAGTTTTCACCCACTCAAACAACTTTTCACTTAAAAAAAAAAATGCAAACAACTTTTTATTTTTCATATCTAAAAATTTTTTATTTTTAAAAAAGGGACATTTTATCCAAACGGACTAACAAGGTATTAATTTTCAACTAGACATCTTTTGATTACATAATTAACTCCTTTAACAAAATGTCGGCGCCCACATAAATAGGAGCTCTAGGCCTTTGCCCAACACCATATTTTTCATCAGCTAATTAGATAGGGTATGATCACATTATCAATGATGGGTTCTACGTGAACGCCTAAAACAGACGAAAAACATTAGTCCGGACTAACTTTTGTTTCCCAAAAGATTGATCTTATACAATTTTTTTTTATAAACGATATTTAGTACATATTGATATATTTAGTTCAATATTAATTTTTCGATTAATAACTTATTTTTAAAATTACATAATCTACTACTTTCGAAAACATTGGCGCCTATGTAAAGAGGAGTTGTAGGCCTCCGCCCGACGCGTTCTTCTATTTCTTTATTATTATTTTTTTTAATAACAGCAAATTATATACATTTGGTAAATGAAAAATTTTGTGTTCTCTTTCACTCCTTCCCATCCACACACACTCTCTCTCTTCCCCACCTCTCTCTTGGAAGATTCCCAGACTCGTCCGGTCGTCTTCTTCGGTTATGTTTTCCTTTGCCGCTGGCCTCTGTGGCTGCCAAAAGCCGCAATTGGAGATGCCAAAGGTTGCAATCGGGCTAGTCCACAACCACCGCCAACAGGCCGTGAGTCGATTGCGACTAGTCCTCACACCGTCCTCCCTCTTGCTCTTGCCAGCTTCACGTCGCCGGATCTCTGTGATCGGAGTTGCCCAGTCACAGCTGCCATCTCTTGGATCCATGACAAGCCGAGCCGCATGACACCGCCTACGCCTCTCCACCTCTCCCCTTTTTATGATTTTTGGTTACGCTGCTGGATTTTGTGTTCGTCTTGTGGAGATACTTTCACTCTCTTCTCAATGCTCTGGCATTATTTTTCTCATCGTGAACAAAAGTGCTGCTGGGTTCTTATTTCTTTGGATGCGGTAAGGATTGCGAGCTTTGTTCTGATAGGCAGCTTCTTAAGAGGAAAGAGAAGAGTTCTCGGAACTTACAATATTCATCATGAGCACGGTGCTACCAACTTTGCTATAACTCTTATATATGTAAGTTAATGTTGGAATTATGTGGTACTTGTGGACCAGGGTTTTCATATTTTATTTGGAAAACCAACGCTGCTTTGTATTGTTTGTTTCGTATATACTACAAATCATAATAAATATTTAAGCATTTTCTTTGAAAAGTTAGCATTTTAACAAGATCAATATGTTCGTAATATTTGGTTTGCTTGGCATGTGTGAATAACTTGTGAATATGTATTTACCAAATAAGTTAGTTACTTCACTATTTCTCTTAAATCTTTTGTTTTTCCTCTGTGAAGTATATTTAATTCTTAAAGACTTACTTTAAAATTCTATTTATTTGATTTTTTTTTTTTATCAAAATGTTGCAGCTTCTTGTACTTATCATGTAATATTGTGTAAGAGATAAAACTCATTTTTATCTTACACGGAAGGATAGATTGTGACACCCCGCCTAGCGCGGGCGCGTCACTTGATATCTATTCTTATTTTTATTATTTGTTCTTTTCATATTGATATAAAAAGGTGCGAAATTTTTTTTTTATATATACATATTTACACTTACTCTCTTTCTCTCTTCCTATCTGACGGATTAAGCATAGCGGGTCCATAACCTTTGATATGACATTCGCAACCCATTCCACTAGTCCCGTATCTCAATAAACTCAAATGACAGGTTGTCTAACTTTGTTACCTACACACGAACAAACTGGTGAGCTAAACGCCCAGTAAGTTCAAACATAAAAACATAAATCATAAAACAGTATATTATACTGTTATATTTTGTCATATAAACATATATACTATCTGTAGTATGTAATTACTAAAAACATATCGTGCATTAATAAAATAATCACATAATTTGTGATAACTAGTAGTATTTTATAAAATTAGAATAACTATAAATATACCAACTGTAATAACAGTGGTATACTCTGATGTCACTCATGTCATCTCTTAAAACTTTACTCGGATGTAATGACAAATAATCACATAAATTGTGATAACTATTAGTATTCTATAAAATTAGAATAATTATAAATATACAAACTGTAATAACAGTGGTATCCTCTGATGTCACCCATGACATCTCTTTAAACTTTACTCTGATATACTAACATAACATTACATATAGGGTTAGCACAAACATCACGTCATATGGTAGTGCTCATATTATACTTATTTATTCTTTTCTTCATATTTCTCATTCTTTCATTCATTACATCATTCTTTGTTTTCAATTTATGGGTCTTGTGCCCTGTGCCTCGCGCCCGTCATACTGTATGGGCCTCGCGCCCGTTAAACTGTATGGGCCTCGTGCCCGTTAAACTGTATGGGCCTCGTGCCCGTAGTGCTATATCTTTAATAATTAGCACAACATGTAATTTATAAACATATATATACATATACAAATGCACATAACATATAAGTTAGCGTAAAATATTGCAATCAAACACAACAATTATGTCTTAAGTGTTTTATGCTCAGTTTTTCGATTTATTCTGTTCATTTATTATCTTATCTATACTTTAACTCTGTATGGGCCCGTTTTGATCGTACCGAAAAGCGTGCTGTAGAGGGGCCTGGGAGCTACCTTGGCTCTCCCTCATCTGTGCTATGTTTTCTGCTTCAACATGAAATAACCTCCCCTCGCGAGAGGCCGGTACGCCAAAACATTAGGTTTTCATTACCCTGTTGTTTAATGTTTAAGTGTACATACAATAACATCTTTACTGTGCAGTATATTAACTTTTCGTAGTCTAGTACAGTAGCTATACTCAGACTTGTGCAGTCATAAAGACTGTAAACATCATATATTTAATGCTGTAATTAATCAAGCATTAATACTGCTCTATGATCATAATATTGTAACTGGAATCATAAAAATGGAATCATAAGTTTGGAACCTCTCGTCCAAACCTGTAACATAAACATGACAGTATATAAATTATACTTAATTTATTTATTCTCATTATTTTCATCGTTTCCTTAAAACGATACCTCACATTCTTGGGAGGTTGCCTCATTAATTATAAGGCATGCAAATACTCAATGCAATCATGACAGTATAGAGAATCAGATTCCCGTGAATCTGAAACAATTGTAACAATAGTATAAATTACACATTCATACCATAAACCATACAGTCTAGTATACAACTATACCAATAGTTGTGCACCCGTCATCAATCACAAATCAAACAATTATATAGTTTAGGAGAAAATATATTTTTCAGACATTTAATTGTTTGCACATGAACAAATTGATATATTTTCATGTTGAAGCAGAAAACATAGCACTGTCCCGTTAAACTCCTATAACCGAAAAATTAACGGTTATTTAAAATCTTTATTTCATATATAAAACTTTATAAAACATAAAAATATTACGTTTTATTTCTTAATAAAGAACTTAGGAGCTTAACGTTTCATTTTTAACTTTTCTGTAAACTTTTTGGCAAATTTACCATTTTGCCTCTAGCGGAACTTTTCTTAGTTTTCATGCTTAACTCTTGATTTTGGCCGTGAAAACTTTAATTAAAGCCTTAGGATTATGTTCTAGGTTTTAACGACTCTTTTTCTAACTTTCTGAAACTTTTGGTCCGAATGACCGTTTTGCCCCTGACAGGTCTTTGAATCTTAACCTTCTCGTTTTAAATGCTTATACTGAATTTTCTAAGCTCAAAAATCATCAATTTGACTTTTAAAAACTTACTGGACCTTTTTCAGATTAATTTCTATATTTTTCATAATTTTTACTATTTCCGGCCCTCGGGAAGTTCTATTCCGACATAAAAGTCGATTTCTTGCTTTTCTTACATTTCAAGCCTCGAAGGTCGTTTTACAATTCTTAAAATATCAATTTTCCATTTATTATTTTAAATTCATAAGGGGCTCGGGTTTATCTGCCCGATCACATTTTTAAACCCTTATTTCCAGAAATGCCCTTTACGCCATTTTAAAAATTTCGACAGCATTTCCTCTTAATTTTTAGGCTCCCGGCGTTTAGGAAACGCCTCAAAACCATTTAACCTCGTCTAATCTATCACGTACTATACTAGAAGCCTAATTTTACGTAAAAGTTACACACTTTTTACGTAAAATTTACACATTTTCATTTTTTTTATATCTGCTATTTCATTCATTTTTCTTTCTTTCTTTTACAATTTCTCATATCAATACATCACATTAACATACATTCATCTCAATTAATAAATTGAGGAACAAGAGTGGTCGAGATTATACCGAAAATGCCATTCGGTATCGATCGCACAAACTTTATTCTTCTGTTCTTTGCATATGGAGTTCCGTTTTGCAAATCCGATTTCGCAGATGCGTCCGGAACATCGAAAATAGGCCAATGGGCTAATCTTCAAAATTTGGTCAACAGTCACCGTTGACCGACATTGACTTACCATTGACCGGTGGTTGACGGCGGCGACGGTGGCAAGTGAGTAGCCAATCTTGAAGAGCTCGATGAGAGGAATCCATTGGTGGCCTCAATTTCATGTTTGGAGGCCCCTATCGCCAGAAAATCCCCTCGAAAGCCACGGTCACGGCGGCGACAGTGGAACTCCGTCGTGCCGGACTTTTTTCCCGAAATTAGTTGAGGGCTTTTACTCCCCACAACCCCACGACCATTTCTGCACCGGTGGCTATCTTCAATTTGGCCGGAATTGGCGAAAATCGATGGTGGCTCCCATGGCGGTGACGGCGGATTTCTCAAAGCTTGGTCGGCATGATACGGCGGTTGTTGCCATGAACCACCACACGGGTTTTGTAGTTCTCTTCACCACGAACCTTTTGGGATCGGTTTCGTGGCAAATGGTGGCCGGACGGTGAATAATCGACCGTTTGAAATTCACGGCTCCGACGAGCTTTGGGCGGCGCGTACGGCTTGCTCCGGCGGTTGCTCCGCTGCATCGACCCACCGTTAGACTCAGCTCGGCGAGAGTTTTCTAACGGTGCTGGCGGCGTCGTGAACGGAGGTCGTATGTGAAAGTTGGTCACTGTTCACATTTGAGAGAATTTTGGGGGTAGAATTTCGAAATTTTTTTTTGGAATTTATAAGGAATTTCTGAATTTAGCCCTCAAGATTTCTTATTTATACTCTTCTCCCCAAAATTTTTAACTTGGGCTATCCTGACTAATTTGGACATGTTGAATCCAAATTTATCAGTTTTATCTTAATCCGAGATCATCTCGACTAGTTTCTGGTATTGTGTATTTTTCGCATTCCCGGTCGAAATTTCTGTTTTGTGCTCAATTGACTAATTTGAGCATCCTGATTCCAAATATATCAGTTTCAGATCGAGAAAATGTCGTCTTGACCCTTTTCTCGACACTGTACATACGATATACACATTTTTCGAGAACAGTAAAATTTTCCGGTTGTCACATCTACCCCTCCTTTTAGAATTTTCGTCCTCGAAAATCAGCACAAGTAGGGGTATAACAATTTCATTTTCTTTCTATGCTCTTATGTAGTTTTCTTAATGTCATAACTTTCCCATGGCATCTTCTCTTCTTGAATCAATATTTGAACTAATTGTCCTTCATAACTTAGGTTATTTTGAACTTGAAAAAGTTCATATTTTAACACACGTGATGGATTGGGCATGTACTTTCTTAGCATAAACATCCGGGGTAATGCCAATATAGAGGCGATCTTCCCCATGTACTCGTTACTTTCAAATGATTCAATATACTTTAGATTCAATTTTCCTTTCTTATAGAAACACTTTATCCCCTTTATGGGCGATACCTTAGAAAATACGAAGTTCCCTTCATTAACTCCAGGAATTTTCGTCGTTTGTCTATCTCGCTTTTCGACTAATTCTGTGCACTCTTTATTCCTTATAAAATTATTTTTATCGTTATATTCTTTTAACTCATATCATTCTATACTTTTCCTTTCATTACTTTACATATCATTTCGTTTCTTTCTTTTCTATACTTTACTTTACTTTCATTTATAGATTCATCGTTGATCGTACCTACCTTACGGAAAACTTTAAACATTTAAAATAGCTACCTCATCTTTTGGAGTAATACATGACTGGGAACGTTTCTCAACCGTCCTCCACAGTCTAACAGGGGAATGTTTCTATTGGCCGTCCTCCACCAGTTTAACATAAACATAAAACATCATATTTTTAGGCTGGTACGTCAACATTTAAATCTTTAATATAATTTTCTTACTTTACATTAACTTTTCATTTCATTCTATCTGACTTTGTGAACATATTAAATTATTATGTCACAGTTGCTCATCTTTCATAAAAAGCAAAGTTAGAAACTTTCTATATCACTTTATAAACTTTCTTTCTATAAAACATTTATAGCATTCTATTCATAACATTTCTTTCATAAACTTTTCTATAACATTTTCATAAAACGTTTCTTTCGTAAACGTTTTCATAAAACATTCATTCATACAGTGCCTCGTATAGTGCTATCCCAATGAAAGCTTGATAACTATTGTTGTATGAGAAATTCTAATTTAATTCTCTTTTCGAACTCTCGAAAAAAATCTATCACTTAATTTCGAGACATATCTCCCAAGGTCTGCATAGTTCATTTTAACTGCCCATCCATCGGAGAGTGAAATGTGATACTGAGTCTCAATTCCGTATCCATGATTTCTTGCATATATTTCTAGAAATTTGAAATAAACTTCCAGAAAATCTGTCATTGTACGATTCATTTCAAAATGCCATGCAATTAGATAACATGTACTACATATCAATTTGCCAACTTTTTCAATGAAAACGTTATTTTCACTACTATAAACCGTGCTGTTTTTGTTAATCTATCCATAATAACCCAGATGACATTATAGCCCTCTCGGTCTTTGATAATCTCACTATAAATCTTATCATAATATGCTTTCATTTTCATTCAGAAATTTCCAAGGATTCCAAATTTTCACTTGGATATCGATGTTTGATCTTAACTCTTTGGTAAGTCATGCGACTACTCAAAAGTGTCACAATATCATTCTTCATTTCTTTCTACCAAAATTGTAGTTTTAAATTCTGATATATCTTAGTGATTCCCAGATAAACTGAATATAATATTTCATGATCCTTTAACTAGATCCGTCCTCTGAGTTCTTTATCTATCGGAACATTAATCCTTCTTTAATATAGGATCAATCCGTTCTTGGAAACCCTTTCTTGAGAACTAGTTGGAGTTAGATCCCATATCTGCTACTCTATTTGTTTTGCCTGAATGGTAGAGGATTTCATAATTCGTAATTCCTTTACCAACTCTAGTCATCTTCTATGTCGTATATTTAGCTTCTTCGTAATAAGTTTCTAAATTATGCATGGGATAATTCCTCCCATGATCCTTTAGTGGACGTAAAACATAAGTATTTATCTTGCCATTTTGCATCAGAACTGCACCTAACCCTACTGTAGGTGTGTCACTGTATATTACAAATTTCTCTCTCTGTAGGGACTATGTATAGATACAGTCTAAACAACTGGTCAAATTTCTATAAACTTCACTTGCTAATGTATTACCCTGTTTTAATTCAGAAAATTTCATCTGTTAAAGCATAATGCTGCAGGGCTGTATTACTTTTAGTTAACTTGTCTAGAATCTTGTTCTAACTCATAATAAACACATCCTTCTCATATGAAGGATATTTTACCACAAGTGGGCATTTTTCCTCAGAATGAAGGTCATACACAAAACCTTCTCTTGTTCTATTAGATTTATAAAATCTAAAATTATTTATAGCGAGGATAGTCATTCTTCTTCTTTTTCTAAAGAATTAATGAAGCTCTCAAATTCCGACAGTCTCTTTCGTCAGAGCTATTCACAAGTAAAATTCTTGATGTCTCATTAGTTAGGGTTCATGGCCTCTTTAAAGTATTACCAAAAAGGATACTACTTGATCTATTGCCACTGTTGACTGATCCTGAATTTTCTCATAATCTTACATTTATTCTATCCCCTCTAACTGTTGTTTTAATTCTGTATTTTCTTTCATCCATATTTCGGGAATAGTCTGTAACTTTTCTACCCCTTTCAAACAATGTGGGGCGTCGCCCCCCTTCTATCATCTTAACTTTGCGTATTAACCATTTTCTTGGTTATATTATAATCACATTAAAACGCACTATTATACTTTGTCATAAACAATTTCGTAGAATTCTAAAAATTCACGAAATTTCAATTAACATAATACATCATCTTTAAATATCATCATAGTCTTCGTCATAAACTTTATTATAAACTCATCATTTCATTCATCTAGTTCTAGAGGAAATTCTTTTGAATCCTCTTAATTAACGTTTCACTGAATATACTTTAACATCTGATAATCAATATTGTATTTAATTAGTTCTTAGTATTGCTTTACAATCATAATTCACACAATAAAATGATCAGGCGTGATTAGAACTAGAAACAAGGTAAAAATTCAATTTAGAATTTTTGGAACAGTAAAAGCACTTGGCACTCTCAATCTAGCGCCTGGCCTTATCGTAAAAATTGGTGTAAGTGCTTGGCGCTCGGCTTTGGCTATAATGAATTTCTAACATCAATTGTTATGAAACTTAACTCATTCAATCTTTATTTACCGCAGAGGATAATTAAAACATTCTAGGGTCAAAAACCTGTATTAGCTCATATTTTAAAAATATGATAAAAATCTAGTGCATACTTCCATAACCTGAAAACATGGAATATGACATGTACCATAGACAACTCTGATGGCACTGTTAGTCTGTAAGCTACCTTTCCACTCTATGTTATATAAGTCCTCTTCAGTTTCTAATAACATATAGCATACATTAGAATTGTGTTATCGGACGTCAACTATAATTTCTCAGTCCGATGAACCAATTCCCATATATCTGTAACTTTAAATAATACAGACGGTGTGACTTCTCCTGTGTCCATGAGGAAATTCGGGGCTGATGCTGGACTCCTCTGAGAGAGTCACTCAATCATGACATGGCGAAACTTGGTCCAGTTAGAGCTCATCCTGGTCTCAAGAATCCCAGTACACATGAGAGCATATTCTCTGAAAGGTGCATGTATGTCAACAGCTATCAGAACCCAATTATCCTAATCAATGGCACACAGTCGAAGAGTCATCTTAATGATATGAAACCGTTACTATACTTCCATAGAGTGCTGGAATGCTATGTGTCCTCGAAACATGGTGGATAGCTGGTTTTAAAATCTGTGCAGCTCGGGCATAAATCCTCATTCCTACTCTGAGTAGTAGAGGAGTTCCCAGAGTAATCATTTAACACCATACTCATATCATTTTACCCATGATTATACAGTGGTTTCATCATTTCGTCTTCTATAATATTGTTTATTTTCAACAATAAACAATTAACAATATAAAATAAAACTAACTTACTTGGACAGCGCGGAAGAGGATGCAGACAATGTCATGATAGGTTATGGTGAACCGAACTGCTCTGATACCACCTGTGACACCCCGCCTAGCGCGGGCCCGTCACTTGACATCTATTCTTACTTCTACTATTTGTTCTTTTCATATTGATATAAAAAGGTACGGAAATTTTTTTTTTATATATACATACTTACACTTACTCTCTTTCTCTCTTCCTATCTAAGGGATTAAGCATAGCGGGTCCATAACCTTTGACATGACATTCGGAACCCATTCCACCAGTCCCGTATCTCAATAAACTCAAATGGCAGGTTGTCTAACTTTGTTACCTGCATACGAACAAACTGGTGAGCTAAACGCCCAGTAAGTTCAAACATAAAAACATAAATCATAAAACAGTATATTATATTGTTATATTTTGTCATATAAACATATATACTATCTGTAGTATGTAATTACTAAAAACACATCGTGCATTAATACAAATAATCACATAATTTGTGATAACTAGTAGTATTCTATAAAATTAGAATAACTATAAATATATCAACTGTAATAACAGTGATATACGCTGATGTCACTCATGTCATCTTTTAAAACTTTATTCTGATGTAATGACAAATAATCACATAAATTGTGATAACTATTAGTATTCTATAAAATTAGAATAACTATAAATATACCAACTGTAATAACAGTGGTATCCTCTAATGTCACCATGACATCTCTTTAAACTTTACTCTGATATACTAACATAACATCACATATAGGGTTCGCACAAACATCACATCATGTGGTAGTGCTCATATTATACTCATTTATTCTTTTCTTCATATTTCTCATTCTTTCTTTCATTACATCATTCTTTGCTTTCAATTTATGGATCTTGCGCCCTAGGCCTCGCGTCCGTCATACTGTATGGGCCTCGCGCACGTTAAACTGTATGGGCCTCGTGCCCGTTAAACTGTATGGGCCTCACGCCCGTAGTGCTATATTTTTAATAATTAGCACAACATGTAATTTATAAACATATAAATATATACAAATGCACATAACATATAAGTTAGCGCAAAACATTGCAATCAAACACAATAATTATGTCTTAAGTGTTTTATGCTCAGTTTTTCGATTTATTTTGTTCATTTATTATCTTATCTGTACTTTAATTCTGTATGGGCCAGTTTTGGTCGTACCGAAAAATGCGCTGTAGAGGGGCTTGGGAGCTACCCTGGCTCTCCCTCATCTGTGCTATGTTTTCTGCTTCAACATGAAATAACCTCCCCTCGCGAGAGGCCGGTACGCCAAAACATTAGGTTTTCATTACCCTGTTGTTTAATGTTTAAGTGTACATACAATAACATCTTTACTGTGCAGTATATTAACTTTTCGTAGTCTAGTACAGTAGCTGTACTCAGACTTGTGCAGTCATAAAGACTGTAAACATCATATATTTAATGTTGTAATTAATCAAGCATTAATACTGCTCTATGATCATAAAATAGTAACTGGAATCATAAAAATGGAATCCAGTAAGATTGGAACCTCTCGTCCAAACCTGTAACATAAACAGAACAGTATATAAATTATACTTAATTTATTTATTCTCATTATTTTCATCGTTTCTTTAAAACGATACCTCACACTCTTGGGAGGTTGCCTCATTAATTATAAGGCATGCAAATACTCAATGCAATCATGACAGTATAGACAATCAGATTCCCGTGAATCTGAAATAATTGTAACAATAGTATAAATTACACAGTCATACCATAAACCATACAGTCTAGTACACAACTATACCAATAGTTGTGCACCCGTCATCAATCACAAATCAAACAATTATATAGTTTAGGGGAAAATATATTTTTCCACCTAAACATAACTATATCAATTTGTTCATACGCAGACAATTAAATGTCTGAACTTACCTCAATTCTGCTAACATTAGTTTCCTGTGGTTTCTCGACAGTCCATCATCACTGTCCCGTTGAACTCCTATAACCGAAAAATTAACGGTTATTTAAAATCTTTATTTCATATATAAAACTTTATAAAAGGTAAAAATATTACGTTTTATTTCTTAATAAAGAACTTAGGCGCTTAACGTTTCATTTTTAACTTTTTAATAAACTTTTTGGCAAATTTACCATTTTGCCCCTAGTGGAACTTTTCTTATTTTTCATGCTTAACTCTTGATTTTGGCCGTTAAAACTTTAATTAAAGCCTTAGGATTATGTTCTAGGCTTTAACGACTCTTTTTCTAACTTTCTGAAATTTTTAGTCCAAATGACCGTTTTGCCCCTGACGGGTCTTTGGATCTTAACCTTCTCGTTTTAAATGCTTAGACTGAATTTTCTAAGCTCAAAAATCATCAATTTGACTTTTAAAAACTTATTGGACCTTTTCCAGATTAATTTCTATATTTTTCACAATTTTTACTATTCCTGGCCTTCGGGAAGTTATATTCCGACATAAAAGTCGATTTCTTGCTTTTCTTACATTTCAGGCCTCGAAGGTCGTTTTACAATTCTTAAAACATCCATTTTCCATTTCTTATTTTAAATTCATAAGGGGCTCGGGTTTACCTGCCCGATCACATTTTTAAACCCTTATTTCCAGAAATGCCCTTTACGCCATTTTAAAAATTTCGGCAGCATTTCCTCTTAATTTTTAGGCTCTCGGCGTTTAGGAAACGACTCAAAACCATCTAACCTCGTCTAATCTATCACGTACTATACCAGAAGCCTAATTTTACGTAAAAGTTACACATTTTTTACGTAAAATTTACACATTTTCATACTTTTTTATATATGCTATTTCATTCATTTTTCTTTCTTTCTTTTATAATTTCTCATATCATTACATCACATTAACATACATTCATCTCAATTAATAAATTGAGGAACAAGAGTGGTCGAGATTATACCGAAAATACCGTTCGGTATCGATCGCACAAACTTTATTCTTTCGTTCTTTGCATCTGGAGTTCCGTTTTGCAAATCCGATTTGGCGGATGCGTCCGGAACATCGAAAATAGGCCAATGGGCCAATCTTCAAAATTTAGTCAACAGTCACCGTTGACCAGCGTTGATCGCCGTTGACTCACCGTTGACCGGTGGTTGACGGCGGTGATTGTGGCAAGTGAGTAGCCCATCTTGAAGAGCTCGACAAGAGGAATCCATTGGTGGCCTCAATTTCATGTTTGGAGGCCCCTATCGGCGGAAAATCCCCTCGAAAGCCACGGTCATGACGGCGACGGTGGAACTCCGACGTGCTAGACTTTTTTCCCGAAATTGGTTGAGGGCTTTTACTCCCCACAACCCCACGACCATTTCTGCATCGGTGGCTCTCTTCAATTTGGCCGGAATCGACGAAAATCAACGGTGGCTCCTACGGCGACGACGGCGGATTTCTCAAAGCTTGGTCGGCACGATACGGCGGTTGTTGCCGTGAACCACCACATGGGTTTTGTAGTACTCTTCACCAAGAACCTTTTGGGACCGGTTTCATGGCAAACGGTGGCTGGATGGCAAATAATCGGCCGTTTGAAATTCATGGCTCCGGTGAGCCTCGGTCGCGCGCGTGTGGTTTGCTCCGGCGGCTTCTCCGTCGCGTCGACCCACCGTTGGACTCAGCTCGGCGAGAGCTTTTCAACGGTGCCGGCGATGTCGTGAACGGAGGTCGTATGTGAAAGTTGATCACTGTTCACATTTGAGAGAATTTTGGAGGTAGAATTTCAAATTTTTTTTTTGGAATTTATAAAGAATTTCTGAATTTAGCCCCCAAGATTTCCTATTTATACTCTTCTCCCCAAAATTTTTAACTTGGGCTATCCTGACTAATTTGGACATGCTGAATCCAAATTTATCAGTTTTATCTTAATCCGAGATCATCTCGACCAGTTTCCGGTACTGCGTATTTTTCGCATTCACGGTCGAAATTTCTGTTTTGTACTCAATTGACTAATTTGAACATCCTGATTTCAAATATATCAGTTTCAGGTCGAGAAAATGTCATCTTGACCATTTTCTCGACACTGTACATACGATATACACATTTTTCGAGAATAGTAAAATTTTCTGGTTGTCACATAAATCATATTTTGGACAATTTACACATTTTTTCGTCTCAATATTATTTATTTGATTTGTTTTTTTACCAAAATGTTGCAGCTTCTTGTACTAAACTCACTTTTATCTTAGACCAGAAGAAGATAAATAATATTTTGAACAATTTACACTTTTTTCCCTCTCAATTCTAAGTCTTATAATAAAATATCCAGTGAATTTTTATTTATAACATTCATCCCTCCAAACTTATAAATGTTTGCGAATTTCCCCTTTTTATTAAATTGTTAACGAAAATTGACATGTGGCTATAATTTACCACAGGAGTTAGAGGTATTGAGTATGTAATTATGAAATTACCCCTAGAATTAAGTTTAAGAGATAAATTTAAAAGAGAATCCTAATATTTGTAAAACTTTAATGTTACTACTCTTTAAAAATACAAAGGTAAAATATTATTCAACACCAAATTAACGTTAATAAAAAATATTAGAAATGCAAAAAATGAATTTCCTTTCCTCTCTGCTCCATAGTCAGCGACAGACCAAACGTGCCTCCCACAGATCTCGTCTCGCAATCTCTCTCAAGGTTTGTCTCCCAATCTCATTTAAACTGTAATTTTATTTCATTAATTGGTTTAAAATAATGACTTAAACAATCTCGCTCCTAAAATATTTATCAAACGAGTATGGGGTAGTTTCATAAATTGGGCTCTTGGAGGGAGAAGGGAGGATTGTGGGGGATCGTGATGCAAGTCTCAAACATGGAAGGAGGTGATGAGGAGTTCAAGTGTGAGGAAAATTCATGACATAGAGCTGAGGCAATGTTGGGCATCACTCAAAGAAAACAGGGAAGGTGTATTGTGTATCAAGGGATTATACATAATTTTAAATTTTAAGGAAATTTTTTTATAAATTTATTTATGTTTTTACAAAAAATACCCCTTTGAGTGCTGTCCTTGTTTAACATCTTTCCTTTTCTTTAATAAACTTAACAAAAGGGGGGATTTTGCAAGTGTTCAAAAGTTCACCAGAATTGGATGTTATAATTTAAAATTTGGAAGGTATTTTTTAACAAGTGCTGGAGTTCAGGAAAAAAAAAAATATAATTTGTCCTATTTTGTTTGACAAATGGGTTTGTACCAAAATCATTAGTTTAAATCAATTTTTAAAAAATCATAGGAAAAAACAATACTATGGTAAAATTATTTTAATAAAAAATTTTCGTGTTATAATCTATTTTCAAATTAGACTACTTCGTTTTGATGATTGTAGATATAACTTAATAATAATTTTATATCTCAAAAAAAAAAAAATTGCTTCCCATTAAATATAACATGAAATAATTTATTATTAGCTTATCAATATCTAAAATAATAGAGATTCTACGTAAGTACTTAAAACAAACCAAAGCTTTTGTTTGGACAAACTCCGTGTCCTGCAAGATAGATCTATGGTACAACATATATGAATATATTTATAAGCAATCAAGTACAACAATAATTTCTCAATTCTTTTGATTACATAATGAACTCCTTTAAATGAAAGGAAAAATTCAAAATGTATCATTTAAATATTACGTTTGTGCACGTGTGCTTTTGATAATTCAAAAAGGTGCCTCTTTAGAGCCCGTCTGACAACCAAAATTTTGGGGACCAAAACACATTTTTAATATGTTTTTCCATCTTATCATTACTTTTTATTATTTATATTTTTTAAATATTATAGTAAACTCAAATTTTAAAAGTTTATAATCTTGTTTATACAAATCCAAATGAGATGAGTTTTTTTAATTGTATAGATTTTTGAGAGAAACGAAATAAGATTCATATTGATAAATTTTTTCTGAATAAATTTGTAAAATTTTACATTTTTTCACTCTAAACAGTTTTTTTTTTTCCCAAAATACATTTTCCAAAACTATTTTATTCCAACAAAAAAAAAAAACTCCAAAACTACTTTTTTTCCAACCAAAAAAAAATCTCAAAATATTACTAAACTATAAATTAAATTTAGAGCAAAAAAAAAATTTAACAAATGAAGTACCAAAATAAAGAAACTAAAAAAATAAAAAAAATATTTTTTAAAATGTTTTATTTTTCTACATCTCTTTCTGAGCGGTTTGGCTACTGCGACAAAGGACAACCAAGTGACATAGTTCAGGAAGAATTCATATAATTATACCTTCTATTTAATTAATTAGGATATCAAGTAGTGAGATATATCCGTACGAGCTCTGCTTTTTAAATTTAAATTTAATAAGAAATAATACTAGTGAATTTGATCAAATCCAAGACGGAACGATACATGTGGGTCAAGCAAAATTCTATGCATCTACTTGAGGCGATGACATTTATGAGTTCTTGCGGGTCTTATAACTATTCTACAATAAAGAAGCAATTCTGTTTGTTTCAATGATTTTTTTTTTTTTTTTTAACAAAGGTTTAGAAAAAATCTTAAAAGATGGAGAATTCAAACTTCACACATTATATTAATGAAATCAGATATAAAATTATAATTAGAATTAATACTTGTAACGACTTTATGCAAAGAGTTTTTAATCCATGTCAATGTGTTGGAGTTTCATAAGCACACTTTCTTCTCAGACATGTTTAAAAAGAATAAGAAGGACACATATAGAGGAATCCTATATATATGCACCAAACTCAACCCATTAATGCTCATCTAGTTCCTAGCAAAAACACAACTAAATTTCAGGCCATGGCCGGTACTACTTCCAAGTATCCCTCAGTCTTCATTGCTTTCCTCTTTTTCTGTAACACCATTCCCATAGTCTATTCAAACCCGTCATCAGATGATTTAGACCATCCAATGACATTCATCGTTCACATGGCCAAATCTCAAAAGCCATCCCTCTTTACCTCTCATCACCATTGGTACAACTCTATCATCAAATCTCTTCCTCATTCAAATCACCCTTCCAAAATCATTTACACCTATGAGAAGGTGGTAAATGGTTTCTCCGCAAGCCTCACCCTTTCCCAAGCGGAAAAGCTAAAAGATATTCCAGGTGTCCTTTTCGTTACAAATGACCAAATCCACAAAATCCAGACTACACATTCATACCGATTTTTAGGACTCTCTGAAAACTATGGACTTTGGCCTTACTCCAACTATGGTGAAGATATCATTATCGGAGTTCTTGACAGTGGAATTTGGCCGGAGCACAGGAGTTTCTCGGACACGGGATTATCCCCTGTGCCATCCGCCTGGAAAGGCAGTTGTGAGGTGTGGACCGACTTTCCCGTTTCATCTTGTAACCGAAAACTCATTGGTGCAAGAGCATTCCTTGCAGGATATTCGATAGATTTATCAGTGGATACAAGATCCCCAAGAGACACAAGTGGCCATGGGACTCATGTAGCTTCAATTGCCGCAGGAGCTGCTGTTCCAAATGCAAGCTATGGTGAGTATGCCAGCGGGACAGCCATCGGCATTGCTACAAAAGCCCGCATTGCCATATACAAAGTCTGTATCAATGTTACTTTTTGTCTACATTCAGACATGTTGGCTGGCATGGACCAAGCAGTCATCGACGGGGTTCATATAATATCCATGTCCATCAGCGGTGGAAATAATGAGTACTACCGAGATAATATTGCCATTGCAAGCTTTGGTGCGATGCAGAAAAACGTTCTTGTCTCTGTCGCTGGCGGGAATGACGGACCTTCACCCTTTACCGTTCACCATCTCCCTCCTTGGGTACTAACAGTTGGCGCTTCAACCATCAACAGGGCGTTTCCTACCAATGTGGTTCTTGGCGACTCAAGGACTTATGTTGGAGCCTCGCTCTACAATGGCCCTGCATTGCCTTCTAGGTGGTATCAACTAGCCTACGCAGGCAATTTTCTAAATCCTTTTTGTAAATTCGGTGGCTTTATTAATCCAAACCAGCTCGCTGGAAAAATCATTGTGTGTGAGGGGGGTAACGTTGCAACTTTTGAAAAGACACAAGCAGTGTATGCTGTTGGCGTTGTTGGGTTCATAATAACAAATTTGCAAGCTACAGGGGAAGAGCTTCAAGCTGAGCCGCATCTTATACCAGGGGTTCGTGTCAATTACAATGATGGAATCCAAATAAAACGATACATAGGATCGAGCCAAATCCCCACCGCAACCATTCTGTTCCGTGGAACAAACATTGGGACAATTGCTCCAAAAGTTGCAGCCTTTTCTAGTCGTGGCCCGAACCCTATAACGCCTCAGATTCTCAAGCCTGATGTTATAGCTCCGGGTGTCAATATCTTAGCCGCTTGGACTCGAGCCGTCGGTCCATGGGGCATGTATGATTCTAGACGAGTTGAATTCAACATAATCTCAGGAACTTCAATGGCATGCCCTCATGTTAGCGGGATCGCTGCTATGCTTAGAGGGTCTCACCCCAACTGGTCTACTGCTGCTATAAAATCTGCCATCATGACTACAGCCTATAATCTTGATAATTCTGGGCAACCCATCGAAGATCTTGCAACAGGGACATATTCAACGCCTTTTGCTCACGGAGCCGGCCACATCGTCCCCAACAAAGCTCTCGATCCGGGTTTGGTATATGACATGGGTGAGATCGATTACATCGGGTTCCTTTGCTCCATTGGGTATGACTACCAAAAAATAAGCATTCTTTCGAGAAATCCGGTTAGTTCAGACATATGTGCTCGGACATATGCTGCGCTTGGGGGTATTGTTGCACCAGGAGATCTAAATCTACCATCATTTTCTATAGTTTTCAATTTTCAAGTAAAGACAGTCACTTACAAGAGAACTGTTAAGAATGTGGGCGGTAACACTGCAATTTATGTGGCGAGTTGGTATGCACCTCCAGGTACTGGAATCAACATTGCGCCAAATAGACTAGTGTTCAGCAGTGATACTACAATTCTGACATATGAGGTTACGTTCACTTCGACCGGCGGCTCAAATTTCTCACCAAGATTTGGTTGGATTGAGTGGGTTGACGGAACTCATCGTGTCAGGAGCCCAGTTGCTTTTCGCTGGGCCACCACTATTACTACTACTGCTGATTCTGTTGCTTCCATTTCAAGCACTTTATGATCTGTTCTGAGTTTAGTTACAAAGTGTTATCTAATGATCGAGTGCCCCTGTTATGTGTTACATATGTATAGTGGTTGTTTAAAAATAAGCTGGAGTGTACTATGTACTCCGGTATGCATGTGCTTTTGAGATATATGCATTGCGTGCTTTGAAGTAAATGTTCCATTAAAGAAGCCTGGAGGTTTATATAAATGATATATTTTATTTGTATTTTTGTGTGTGTGTGTGTGTGTGTGTGTAATTTTGATTTCTCTTGCTGGCTATCTATGTATGTGTGTATAAGTTTGTGTATAATATAGATGCATTATTAAGTGAAATGTTATTTGCTTGACCTTTTTGTTAGTAGAACCTCAAACCTAAGAATAGGAAGCAGATTATGCCCTGAAGCTGACCTTGCCAAGCTTGATTCTTCCACCATTTTTCTCCTTTACTCAAGTACGAGTTCTGATTATTTATTTATTTGTTCATTTGAGTTATTTCCTTCTTCTTTAGCAAAGTGTTGCTTTTTATTTATATAAAGGAAAAAAATTTTTTTGGTCAAACGTCATGTTTTTGAAAGGTCTAATTCTTTATATAACAAGATAAACTTTATATAAAATAACCTCTCTTGTCATATCACTTTAAACTAGAATTATCTATAACGGGATGTCAAACTTAACAGTTAAAATCTGTAACACATTTAGACTGTTGTAGTTTTTATATGTGAATTGGACTGCCTCTCTCCCTTGAGCTAGCTTTGTAGATGAATTTTACTCACAACTATTTAAGGGATCAAGGGATAAAAAAATTATGAGATTAAAGAGAGCATTTTTTAAATAACCATCTTTTTCTTCATTTTAATGTTCTACGACATTAAAAAAAAAAATGCAATGAAGAGTTAAGGTATAGACCAATGTTTTTTTTTTTTTTTTCTTTTCACCCTTGTTTTTTTATTTTTTTCAATAAAAATTTACTTTTTTTTTCCTCTCCCCTCTTTTTTTTTTTTAAACTATTTACACGTTTGCAATTGCATGTGTGCTAAGATAAAGAATACCTATTTAGTTTAGGTCTTCGATCAAGTGCACTCACAAAAGCATAGGACTCCAAGGTAGCCGTCCGTCTTAGACGGTGGCGACTTTAATGTACAGTGGTTCAACAGCGGATTCAATAATGGTTCAAAGATTCGGCTCCTTGAATCTGCGATCTTGGGCAATGGATGTGATGATAGTGCCTCCTAGCTACACGGTGATGATGGGCTTCAACCTTCCATGGTACAGCAAGAGGCACGTTGTGATTTGGCCTTTTTTTTTTTTTTTTTGAATTTATAAATCATTATATATAGAGTTTAATTGACAACTATTGGCACCTAATTGACAGTCTATTAGCATCTAATTAAAAATTATAAAATCTCTAAAGATGGAAAGAATTACAAAAATAATTACAAAAATCAATTAACAAAATCTTAATACTCCCCCCTCATTCACCAACGAATCCCGTGAAGGCACTTGTGAATCCATACCCACCAAATAAACTTCTTTAAATCCACAGTACCAGTTTAATTCCCTTTGAATCCACAAGCCATATTTTGTTGGTGATGGTGGGTTAGTTAGGCAGGAGAGAGGATGAGATTATAAATTTGTCTCACATCACTAAATTATCAGACTATTATAATGTTTATATATGAATTAGACTCCATCTTTGTTTCATATAACTTTTAAAGATAAGTTCTATCTAAATCCATTTAACATCAATTTCAAAAATGTTAGCAAATCTGCCTTTTCCATCATATAAATGGACATAAAAACTAACATCCTACTAAATTTGAATGACATATATTGAAAATCTCCCTCGAGCTGAGTACCCTTTTATTTTGCACCCTAATTTGAAAACATGTCATTTCTTGAGCCCCGAACTTCAACATGTTAGCGATTTCTCCATTTCCCTACTTCTATTTAAAGATGAGGTAACATTGGCTTGAAAAATTGAAATTTGATTTGAGATAAAAATATTAAGTACTAGGAAAACTAAAGAACGATACAACTCAAACTACTCTAATTACTATATTTTTAAAAACTTGAAAAAAAAAAAAAGAAAAACTTTTTGAAAATGATTTTTTTTCTTTACTTCCGGCAAAAACCCCACCACGATGCGAGAACAAACCCCCTCTCCCCACCAAAAACAACAACAAAAACAAACAAAACATAAAAGCATGGGTAAGATACCAAAAGTTAACCATGAAAAGGTCTCCGATCCTCAACAAAAGATGAAATAGCTGATGCATTCACGAAAGGTCTTCCTAAAGAGTTTTTTCAATCTTTAATTTACAATGTCATAATGAAATATTTTTTGAGCCAGCTTAAGGGAGAGTGTTGAAGTATTGAGTATTTGTACTCAATAAATGGGCTAATTGTAATTAGTCGGTGGTTAGTAGTTTGGTTGTATTTATTATCTTATAGTTCCTGATTAATTCAAGCAAGTTTATCACAATTAGATTCTGCTTTGAATTAAGAAAATCAAGGTTATCTTCATGTTAACATATTAATTAAATACGTGTTTATATAAAACGGATAGTTAAAGAAGTCTAGGAACATTGAGAATAATAAAAGGGATCATTGTGTATGAATGGAGGAAATTTGAATACTACATTACATGAAGAACAGAGATCAGAAAAAGCAACAAGAGATCATAAAATGAGAAGGAAAATACCAGGCACAATGTGATTAAAGAGCCTTTAGTTTTTGAAGTCTTTGACAAGAACTTGGCACATTACTACAACTATTGTAAAAGGCAAAACTTAATGCAAGCAATAGAAAAGGTAATTGCAATAGAATTCAACAAATAGTGAACCGAGGTTTCTACAATTTTACCTTTCGTGTATGTTAATATACTAATTATTCTATAAGCTTAAGCAATTAGGATAGGTTAATAATAATTTTTTGTTTTTTAACACTTCTTCTCCAGGCAGGACAAAAAAGGGTGTTGAAGAGGGAATATTTTTTTGGAAAACTCATACATGAGTTTTTTTTATATTTTTTTATTTTATTTTCCTTTTCCTGTTTTGTAGTTGGTACACAATAAATTTCATGTACGCTTGTTAAAATAACTTCCAATGCTTGAAAATTTGTACGCTATCCATAGGGGTCTTGCATTGTCCAAAATATGCTATCGGGATCCCTGTCCAACTAATAAGAAAAAGCCATGTCATTCAATAACGTAACAGTGTTTGAAGAGTTTAAATCCGTCTCTCTCTCTTCTTTTTTTTTTTTAATGGAAAAGTCTCTTCTGTTCTTGACTTTCTTTCTTTTTGTTTGTTTTTCAAAAATAGGGGTGAACAAAAAACCTAATAGGCTGATGAATGTACCTAATCTACTTAACAGGATCTTAATTGGGTAACCCGAAATATGTCATGAAATTAATTCTTTATTCCTTTAAAGTTTTCATTTGTGATTCAATTTTTAGAGTAATTTATTTATTTATTTATTTATTTATTAACATATACAACTTGTCAAACCCATTCGACCTAATCTAATCTTAATTAGGTGGTTGATTTTTTATATTGAGTTGATTCGGTGGGTGGTAAAAAAAATTTTCAACACACCCAATCTTCATTGAGTAAGTTAAAAAAAATCCAAAAACCTAACAACCTGCTCGACGGAGAGTGAAATGGATGTCATTGAAGTGGCGTCCTTTTTAGAGAAGACTCTGCTAACGGATGATAAAACTTATTAGCAAAGATGATTGCCAGAAGATCCAATGGAATTTCCCAAAAAAAAAAAAAATTCTTTGGCAAAAAAATAAAAGAAAAAAAAACTTCTCAAGAGCAAAAATAAAAAATCAACATGCTTGTGTATGTGTAGGCTGGCTAGAGGGTTAGGAAAATTAAAATTTGAATTAAATAAATGTAGGATCCATGACTTCAACAAAAGATAATGTAACTTCTATAACATAAGCTGTGTCTCGTAAAGCATTTATTTTTTAGATTTAAATGCAATACAATTTTCACTCAAACACAAAAATATTGGATTAAAATGTCAATCACATCACATATTAAATCTAATACAATTATTATTCATTATTTTATTTTTTTATTATTTTTATTAATCACATCACATACTCTCTTTCTCTCTCCCCTTTTTTTTCTCTACTTTTACCCATCACATCACATATTTATAATTTAAATATAATTCAAATACTTTTCATCCAAACATGCATTGTATTTAAATGTAATACAAATACTTTTTCTCTAAATATAAATTGCATAGTGTAAGAAACATTATTAACGATCTTGATCCAATCTAAGAAAAACATGTGTGAACAATATGTACAGGTGAGTTCCGCAAACTTCAATGTATTCATAAGTGAATGCACGCAAAATTCAACGCGTTCATATGTGACAACTATTTTATTAAATTACTTGTGGTCCTACAACGTTGCTACAATCAAAAGAGGCAGGAAATACTAATCGAGGAGGTTAAGTACTCTCAAACTACTATAAAAACCAAACAAACCCCTTTAGTTCTCATCAGTCCTCGCAAAACAGGACCAGATGCGTGCCATGGCCACTACTTCCAAGGGTCCCTTAATATCCTTCATTGTTTTCCTCTTTCTGTGTAATATTATTCCCATAAGCTTTTCAAAATCATTTTTAGAGGATTTCGGCTATCCAATGAAATTCATCATTCACATGGCTAAATCTCAAAAGCCATCTCCTTTCACCTCATAGTCTCCTTGGTACAACTCTATCGTCAAATCTCTTCCTCATCCCAATCACCCTTCCAAAATCCTTTACACCTACGAGAAAGTGGTAAATGGCTTCTCTGCAAGCCTCAACCCTTCCCAAGCAACAAAGCTCAAAGACATTCCAGGTGTCCTTTCTGTTACTCTTGACCAAGTCAACAAAATCCAAACTACACATTCATACCAATTTCTACCACTCCCTGAAAGTGCTGGAATCTGGCCTGCCTCCAAATACGGTGAAGATATCATCATCGGAGTTCTTGACACTGGAATTTGGCCAGAACATCCCAGTTTCTCGGACACAGGATTTTCCGATATTCCGCCCTCCTGGAAAGGCATATGTAAGAGCTGGGCTGACTTTCCCGCTTCATCTTGTAACCAAAAACTCATCGGTGCAAGAGCGTTCCTTGCAGGATATTACATGTCTAATTTAGGAAGAGCCCCAGTGAATGTATCAGTGGAAACAAAATCACCGAGAGACACACAAGGCCATTGGATGGGACTCATGTAGCTTCAATAGCCGCAGGAGTTGCTGTCCAAGATGTAAGCTGCCAGAGGGACAGCCATTGGCGTCGCTCCAAAAGCCCGCATTGCCGTGTATAAAGTCTATAATACTAAGGGCTGTCAAGGATCTGACATTTTGGCTGGCATGGACCAAGCAGTCAACGACGGGCTTTGCATAATATCCATGTCCATAGACGGGGGGAACTAATGAGTACTATCAAGATGCTATCGCCATTGCAAGCTTTGGAGCTATGCATTTTGATGTTCTTGTCTCTGTCGTTGCGAGGAACTATGGGCCTACACCATCTGAGTCAACCATCTCCCTCCATGGGTACTAACAGTCGGCGCTTCTAGTATAGACACAAAGTTTCGTGCCAACGTGGTTCTAGGAGACTGGAGGACTTTTATGGGAGCCTCGCTCTACGCTGGCCTTCCTTTGCGTTATGATCAGTATCAACTAGTCTACGCTGGGGATTTTCAAAATATGTTTCGTAAATTTGGCGGCTTCAGTAACGCAAATCAGCTTGCTGGAAAAATCATTGTGTGTGAGGATAAGTGGAATGTTTCAACTTTCGAAAAAGCAACCGCGGTCAATGATGTTAACGGTATTGGACTCGTTATAACAAACGTGGAAGACACAGGAGAAGAACTTCGAGCTGAGCCATTCCCTAAACCACGAGTTCGGGTCAATTACAATGATCGAAACGAAATAAAACAGTATATCAGAGCAAGCCAAAACCCCACCGCAACTATTCTATTCCACGGAACAATCACTGGTCAGATAGTAGCTCCAAAAGTTGCTGCCTTTTCAGGTCGTGGTCCGAATCCTCTCACGCCCCAAATTCTCAAACCTGATGCTGTAGCTCCAGGTCTCAATATCATAGGTGGTTGGACTCAAGATGCTTGTCCACGGGGCGATAATGATCCAAGACGTGTTTGGTTCAATATTATCTCGCGAACCTCAATGGCATGCCCACATGTTAGTGGGATTGCTGCTTTGCTTATGAGGGCTCGCCCCGATTGGTCTTCCAGTGCTATAAAGTCTGCCCTCATGACCACGACTTATAATCTCGATAATTCAAGGCACCCATCAAAGATCTTGTGACGGGGAGAGAGTCGACACCTTTTGCTCATGGAGTTGGTCATGTAGATCCCAATAGAGCTCTAGATCCAGGTTTGGTATATGACATGGGTGTGTTTGACTACATATGGTTCCTTTGCTTCATTGGGTATGATTACCAACAAATAAGAATACATTTAAGGGAACCTGTTAGTCCAGACATATGTGATGGGATACTTGTTACACCAGGGGATCTGAATCTACCATCGTATTTTAATAATCAAGTGGAGAAGTTCACTTACAAGAGAACTGTTAAGAATGTGGGGAGTGAAAGATCTGCTTTTTAACTTATTTACTAAATTTAATTAATTAATCAAATTAATTAATTACTAAAAGTAAGTAAATAAAATAAATAAGTAAATTTTTATGAGGTTTGATTTCCCTACTTCTCGGGACCATGCCCAGACGTTAAACTCTTTACTAATTATAAACTAATTACAAGTTCTAATAGACTTATACAATCTAAAGACTCCCTCTTTGTTGTTGTTACCGGTTATCTTGAAATCCAGTCAATGAACTCATTCAACAAGATCCCCTTACTAGCATATGTTGAAATCCCTTCAACTGCTTTTGCCTTCTCCCGAAGATGTCAAATCTCTCTCCCAAAAGACGAAACACACAAAAGCTTCAATAGTCTCAAAATATATTCTAGCAAATCTATACTCCGTGTGCCTACCCCTCACTATGTTGAGGCTTAAATAGGTAACCCTCAAAAATCCAAGTCAATCCTGAACTTGTAGGGTATTCAAATTTCAATATGTTTCTCGGCCTGTTGCGACACACTATAAAACGTTCGAATTTCAAATCTTCCAAAATTCAGTTAAAGGTGTGCAATTTCAAATCCATGCATATATTTTCACCAAATCTTCAGTAGATATGCTTAAATATACAGAAATTCGTTTTCTCTGCTTTGGGGAAAGAATTCTAATTCAAATAGGACATAAAATCTTATTTAAGCAAAGATTTCTTTTCAAATTTAAATCTTACAATTATCTCTGACTTATCCAGCTACAAATCACTTAACTAATTCCACTAAATTCGATTTTCAAATCTCCAAAATTGATTCTTTAATATTTACACCAAATATTCCAAGATTATCTACAAAATTGATTCAAATTTTGAAGTCTTCTTCCTATGCTTATCCACATCAGAAATCCTTGTCATCTTGTCACACCAGCTGGAACTTCATTCAAAACGTAACCTGCCTATACAGTCTCATGTTGCAATATACTATGCGATATATAGTGTAACATAAAACTGAAAAACTCTCTAACAAATTTTTCTGACTAACAGATTTTGTTTTTGGTTTTTCTTAAACATGATTGCCATAAATGCTAACATTGAAAAACCTAACAGGGAGTAATGTTAATGCAATTTATGCAGCAAATTGGTATGCGCTTGCAGGTACTAGAATCAACGTTGTGCCAAATAGCCTTACGTTCAGCAATGACAATCCAAAGCGGACATATGAGATTACATTCTCTTCGATTGGTGGCTCGGATTACTCACCAAGATTTGGTTGGATTAAATGGTTCGACGGAACTCATCATGCCAGAAGCACAATTGCTTTTAGCTGGGCCACTACTACTACTGATTCTCTAGTCTCCATTTGATCTATTTTATGATTTTTTTTTTCAAACATAAATCTTATTATGAGTTTCTAGTGTAGTTACAAAGACGTGTCCTATTGTCGTGTATCTTTCATGTGTTATTTCTAGTTTTGTAACTTAAAATTATGCTAGCGTACATGTCATGTTGAGATGCATCTTGTGCTTTAAAATAAAGATTTCATTAGCGAAGTTTGGACATTTATCTAAATGATTTAATTTGTAGAGCTTTATATCCATTAATTCTAAGGGAAGTCAAAGTAATGGAACTAGAAGAAAAATTTTAGTACGTGAAGTACATAAAAAATGTTGCAGATAATTATTAGGAGGAATGGTCGAGCTCAGTCTGGGCGGTCGATCTCTTGACGGAGTTGAGGAAGATCGCGTTTAAGGTCATCACATATATTTTTATGGGACCTAGATTTGATAAAGATATTGACGCAGACACGGACTTGTATCTGGATTAGAATGTGGGGATGAAATTCCCAGGTTAAAAAAAAAATACTGGTACATTTTTTTTTCCCGATTTGATGATCCTAAGCTGTACCATACCAAAAGGATGGAAAGTTTGGTCTGGAACAGAGGCATTCATATAGATCCTTAAACTTACCCAAACCCCAAGTAATTTGATCCTAAAGGATGGGAAGTATTAGTTTGGTTCTTGCCTTTTTCTGTTTTTTTTTTTTTTAAATTCTCATATTTGCTTTTCTTTTTCTTTTCATTTCTCTTGGTGGCTATCTATATATGTGCCTATATATGTATGTAAATGATTTATAGGAAGCAGATTATGCCCTTGGAGTTGGGATTTGGATCCAACACAAGCCATCATGATTCATCTAGTTGACTCAGCCTGTCTTAAGAATAGGATAAGAAACAAAAATAACCAACTAAAACATCATGTTCTGAAGCATAGGGTGATCTCATTTATGATCATAGAATGAACCTGTATGAAATTATGTGATTTCTCGGGATTAAGTTTGCTATATAAAGAAATTAGGTTTTCCTTCGTCATGACTAAGTGTATCATTAGGTTTATCCTCTTAGAAATAAGTCCGATGCTCTTCAAACATTTATTAACTTCAAAACACAAGTTGAGCTGAAATTAGGTTTCAGAATAAAAGGGTTGCAATCCATTTTTTCTTTTTTTTTTTGTGGGGGTGAGGGGGCGTTGTTGGTGTTGGGGTTAGGGTAGTGGGTTTGAGTATCGAGCCTTCGTTGACTTGCTTCTTCATCATGGAATCACTCATAGAACATCTTGTCCTAACACTCACCAACAAAATGGTGCAGTTGAACGTAAGCACAGGCCCATAGTCAAGAACGGATTGACCCTTTTAGCTAGATCCTCTCTACCCTTCAGGTTTTGGGATGAAGCTTTTCGAACAGCTATCCTCTTGCACAATAGTTTACCATTGGCAGTCACTGACAATAAATCTTCTTTGGAAAATTTGTTCAAGCAATTACCAGATTATCATGCTCTTAAACTTTTTGGGAGTGCATGCTATCCAAATCTCAGACCCTATAACAAACACAAATTAGCCTTTTAATCAGCTCAATGCACTTTTCTGGGTTACAGCTTGACAGATAAAGGGGGTAAGTGCTTAGATTCATCAGGTAGAATTTTCATATCTCGTGATGTCATTTTTTATGAAACTTCTTTCCCCTATGCTATGTCTTCTCCTGAATCTTCTTCTACCTCTAACTCACAATCTCCAACTTTTTCTTTGTCTCCTCCCTTACTTCCATTAATTCCTGCTTCTGTTCATATTCCTTCTCGGTCCGTTTCCAGCTCGCAAGAAAAATCAATTCCTCCTATTTCTAAAACAATTCTGAGCCTGTCATTTCTGTCAATCCTCCCAATAATGGGTGCCTGTTAAAACCCTGTCAATACACATTGTATGGATACAAGATCCAAAAAGGGCATTTACAAGCCGCCTAAAGTGTACTTTGTGTCAAAAGAACCAAAATCTATCGAAGAAGCCCTGCTGTAAAGTGAGCAGTGAAAATCTGCCATGACTGATGAGTGCTTCGCCTTATTGAGAAACAATACCTGGTCTCTACTGAAACTTCCTGAAAACAAAAAAGCTATAGGATGCAAATGGGTTTTTAGAGTTAATGAAAACTCTAATGGCTCTATTAACAAACACAAGGCAAGGTTAGTTGCAAAGGGCTTTCATCAAACTGCAGGTTTTTGATTACAATGAAACTTTCCGCTCTGTTGTCAAACCTACTACAATCAGGGTAGTACTGACTGTTGCTCTAGCAAGAAATCGGAGAGATCAACAATTAGACATCAACAATGCTTTTCTTAATGGAGAGTTGCAAGAGGAAGTCTACATGAAATAACCACAGGAATTTATTTCTCCCAACACTTCTCATCTTATTTGCTGACTTCACAAATCCCTATATGGCCTCAAACCAGGTCAAACAGGCCCCACGTGCCTGGTTTGACAAGCTTTACGGTGCTTTAATTGCTTTGGGGTTCTCATCTGCCAAATCTGACCAATCCCTCTTTGTTAGATTTACTACTAACCACACTACTTTTCTTTTAGTCTATGTTGATGACATCCTTGTGACAGGAAGTGATATTACTGTTGTGCAATCTCTCATCACTCAACTAAACATGCAGAATCCTCAAGAGGCTCACTGGCAAGCAGTCGAAAGGATTCTAAGATACCTTAAGGGCAGTTTAGAGCATGGTTTTCTTCTCACTAAATGTAACACCCCCCGCCTCGTGCGGGAGACGTCACCTGAAAACTCTACTTTACTTTAATTCTTTTCTATCAAATCATAACAAAATAGTTTGCGGAATTTTTTTTTTTTTTAAAACCATCGATATACGTAGTACTACAACTTTCCAAAACTAAGTTATCATAGTAGGAAAACTATTTTATATTACTTGCATATAATACTGTCATACTGTATTAAACATAGTTAAAGTTAAACATAACAATGTACTTTATACAATATCATACAACTGTATTTTTTTCTTTGCCCTTTTTCTCTCTTCTTGCGGAATTAGCCTGGCAGGTCCATAACCTTTATCATGACACTGGCACTTCATTCCTGCAGTCCAATCCATATACTGTGGCTCAGGTTACAGGTTGTTTACCTCGATTACCTGAACAAGAACAAACTGGTGAGCTACATGCTCAGTAAGTTCAGACATAACATTTAAAATAACAAAACACAACAATGCAACTCGACACAATGCATGAGTTCATTATGCTCAATTTACATTTGCATTGTTCATTTACTATGTCTATGGGCTCGGTTTGGTCATACCGTGTGCGCGCTATAAGAGGGGTCTGGGAGCGACCCGGACTCTCCCTCAACAATAGTATGTCTTTTGCTTCGATATAAGGTAACCTCCCCTCGCGAGAGGCCGGTACGCCAAACATTAAATCTTTTTCATTACCTTGTTGTTTACTGTGCTATATTACTTACTATGATGTCTTAACTGTTCCAGTGTACATATTCATAAATAATGTACTCAATGTTATGCCTATTCAGTCCAAAAATACTATTTAAAAATTATCATCCACACACTTAAACATTGGGGCGTGATTGGAACTGAAAATAAGGCACAAAACTTTAATTATACATTTTTGGAACAGTTGGAGCGCCTGGCACTCATCCTCGAGCGCCTGGCCCTTTATTTTATTTTTCTGTAAAAACTTAGGACAGAGACTCCAGCGCTTCGGCGCTCTCTTTACAGCGCCTGGCTCTTTTGAAAATCCGGTGCAAGAGCCTGGCGCTCATACCCTAGCGCCTGGCGCTTCAGACAATTTTACACTAGCGCCGGGCGCTCATACCCTAGCGCCTGGCGCTCATGCTGATTTTTGTACTAGTGCCTGGCGCTCATACCCTAGGGCCTGGCACTCCTTCTGAATATTTACCCTAGCGCCTGGCGCTCATACCCTAGGGCTTGGCGCTTCCACTAAATTTTATACTAGCGCCTGGCGCTCATACCCTAGAGCCTGGCGCTTTAGCCAATTTTTACACTAGCGCCTGGCGCTCACACCCTAGAGCCTGGCGCTCCTACTAAATTTTAAACACCAAATTTTGGCCGAGAGCTCAGCGCCGGGGCGCTCCTTAGCTAGCGCTTAGCGCTTGGCTCCGGTAAAAATAGGTTTTTGAACACATTTTGATATATAAACCAATTCTCATGCATACATTCAAACCTAAAACATGTTTAATGCATTCTAGGGTCAAAATCCATAAAACATAATCATATACACGTAACACATTACTGCACACTCGCATAGTTGCCAATTTAGGCATTTTAACGAGTTCATAACAACATATAATATTTTTAGCCAAGGAATTTAGGCTATTCCTAAATTGAAATTCAAGAATCACACAGTGTTCCAGTTGTTCATGTTCAGACATTTAAATGTCAGAACTTACCAGAAATTGGTTTCTGCTTTCGTTCCTTTGTTTTCCTTCGTTGCCCTATAACGAAACAGTTCAACATTCAGTGAAATGTTTATAGGTCAACTCGAGAACATTTAAACACTTCTCCTATACATTGTTATCATTAAATCCTTAGCCTTGGTTATAAGTCCGAAAATTTCGACATTATAACGGTTTAATTTTTTCATTTTCCCACTGTGCCAAAACCGCTTAAATCGCGTTATTGAACACAGTTTCCATCATAAACCTGCTCAAAATCCCAGTGCATAACAATAATTCATTATCAAAAATCAAGGTATAACAATGTTTCCCAAAAATTTAGGGTTTCACTCACAACCCTAAACTTTCCTCTTTGTCTTTCTTCCATTCCACACTCAATACCACATCAAATTCTTTTCCACTTCCTCATACATAATTTTCTCCAATCCATAAGGGTTTTCACCCTTCCTTTCACGTAAATTTTTCCTCCCCCATGCAACATTTTTGTTTTCAAAAACTAACCCCACAAAAACTTCAAAAACAAGTTCAAAACATGTTTTTCCACATGATTTTCATCAAAACATTCAAAAACACTCTAACTCCATTTTGTTCCACTATTCACATAAACATAAAAACACTTAAAAACAAGCATTAAAACAGAATTTTGAAGAACTTACTTGAGCTTTGAGGTGAATACTCCTCAACTTGAACTTTTCTCACCCTTTTTCTTCAAAATTTACAAGTTTTGAAACTTTGGAAATTTTTGTGAGCAAGGGAACGTGGGAGAAGAAGAAGAACAGAAGAAAATGAAGTTTTCTGCTGTGGGGGACGTGAAAAATCAGGGGAAAAAGTTTATACCAATCCTTAAGGGTATTTTTGTAATTTTTGAAAATTTTGGGGTCAAAATGAAAATTTCTTGGGGGCATTTTTGCAAAATTTTGGGAACTTTTTCAGCTGAAATACAGCTGTTTCTCCCCCTCTCTTCCACGTGCATGAGCAGATCATCATGCATTTAATGCAAATTTTTCTTTCTCAAATTGATTTTTAAGGAAAAATCCAAAATTTCCTTAATTTTGATAGCCTTTGGATCAAAAAGGATGATTTGATCTCATCCATTGATTCCTATATTAATAAGAAAATATTATTTATTTATACAGTATAGGTTTTTCTTTAATAACAGTATAATTTTCATCTGTCGAAATTTTGACCGAAAAGCTATACTGGCCAAATTTCGCAGTTTACCTCTCGAAATGCTGTTAGAGCCTTTCGATGCATTTATATCATTTAAAACACTCCATAAACCCTAGATATTTCATTATTTTCCATCTGGGATCTATGTTTGCCACATTTTGAGTCTCAGTAGAATTCTGTTTTTCGATACCGAAAATACACTATTTGAGGCGTTTTGATTCGAAAATCATTACCTCTACTGCCATAAAGCATTTATAAACTCTAATAAATATACTTATCAACTCTAATGATGATTTATTAGAGTGAAATTTATATATTTTCGTCACATTAATATATATAAATTTTCACTATACAATGTTCCCGAGAACGATTTAAAATCTCAGCTGTTACACTAAATCCCCTAATTTGGATCTTACTGATTACTGTGATGCAGATTGGCATTAAGTCCCGATGATAGACGTTCCACCTCTGGTTACTGTGTATTTTTAGGCAGAAATCTTGTTTCATGGTTCTCTAAGAAAACAACATACTGTTTCTAGATCTTCAACTTAGGCTGAATATAGATGTCTTGCCGGCTTTACTGCCGAATTTACCTGGCTCTCTTTCTTACTTTCTGAACTCAGAATTCCTGTGAGTAGAGCTCCCTGTGATCTGGTTTGACAACATGAGTACTGTCTTGCTTTTAGCTAACCCTATTTTGCATGCACGAACTAAGCATATCGAGCTTGATTTGTATTTTGTTTGAGAAAAAAGTAGTGCAAGGGAAGATTGTTGTTCGTCATGTTCCTTCTATAGACCAAACAGCAGATATTTTTACTAAAGCCACTGGGAGTGCAAGGTTTCCTTTGATCAAATCCAAACTCAATGTCCTAGTTCTTAGTACATTGAGTTTGAGGGGGGATGTTAGGACTATACAGTAGTCTGTTAAAGTTTTGTTAGGTTGTTAGACAAGTGTCTGTAAATCATTGGTGTATCTGTGTAATCAGTTAGAGAATTACTTAGATTACAAGTGTATTTATACTCTCCTCTGTATTCAGTTACAAGTGAATGAGAATCATTACATTCCAACCAAATCGTTTCTGCTGTTCTGGTTTGAATATCTCTTTATGGTACAAAACGGAAAGTATTTAGGGAGATCAAGATGAATTTATACATTTTCGTTTTTTCTATGTTGGGGATTTCTACTAGAGCATGGTTAAATTGTTTCTTGAAGACAGAGGATCTATCAGAGCCATTTGCCTTTTTCAGCAAAAAAAAATAAAACAAAATGGAGACATTGAATTTCCCAAAAAAGAAAAAAAAAACTTTTCAAGAGCAAAAATATTTAAAAATAAAAATCAACATGCTTGTGGCTAAAGGGTTGGGAAAATTAATTTTTGAATTAAATAAATGTAGGATCGATGACTTCAACAAAAGGTGATGTAACTGCTATAACATAACTGTAATTTCTTTCCCCTTGTTTTCAGTTTTATCATTCAAAGTTTGCTTATTTGATTTTTTTTTTCAAAGGGGTATGATATAAATAAAAAATTTGAATTAAAATTATAATGTTAAAATCTTTTGTTATTTTTTATCGATTTATATGTTTGGTCCCCTCTTAAAGACCAGTTGGTGTAGAGAAGGGGACATTGAAAGGGCTGGCAGAAGGAGAATAATTTTTTGTAAGTGACCAAATTTTTCTATTTACAAAACTATGTATATACACTGTTTGAGATTTAGAGAAATGGAAAAGCCAAATATGTTTTAGCCTCCAAACCCTAAAACCCAGCTTCCAAGACATCCCCAAATGGGGTCTTAATTTATTTAGATATGAATTTCCTCAAATATATCGAGTTCTTCGCTGTGATTGCCTATAACATAACTAAAGAAAAACAACAATATAGCTTACTTAAGTTAAAATCTATCATACATCACAATGTTCAATACTTGAAAAATTAATACATAAGCTTTCGGTGCTCTACTTGCACATTTTTCTTTCTGTCATATATTGAGTAAATTTCAAAAATAACACGTTTGGGAAAAATAATTTTGATTTTAACATCATTTTTCAGACTTTCATATGTAGCCCTGCAAAGTCAGAAGATTACTTTAAAAGAAAGTCCCATCCACTGCTGATTGGGATAAAATTCCCGAAATACCCGTTTCTACTTATCTATCCAAACATCTGTTTGGTTTGTTTGGCATGTGTGAATGAGTTGTGAATGTGTATTTACCGAATAAGTTGTAAGTTGACTCGTGAAAAACGATCATTTTGGTTATGTAAGTGATTATACCCGTGCTTAGCTGGGGATAATTTCTATTTTGACCCCTGGTCATAGTTATATTGACTAAATGATGTGCGTGTTTTGTGTATTGTGTATACATGGAGTTTTGTTTTATTTGTTAAAAAGTAAAATAAAATTAGTTTTCTTTATAGTATGCATTTTTATCCAACCAATATGTTGGGTTTGTGATATTTGGTGTGGTTTGCATTTGGAATATTTGTTTTTGCATGGAGTTTTGTGTTCTGTTGTTGATTATACAAAACAGTTTGGCTAGGGGTAGTCTTTATATTTACTGAATAATGTATGTATTAACTCAACTTACATCGTTTATCTAATTCCAAACTCATATGAGACAGTCGTGATATTATTAGTCTTGATGAATATGTCATATATATATATTTAATATAACTAGTATAATTTGATGAAAGTGAGTGTTACTACATTACCTAAATGTCAAAACCGGCCTTCAGACACGTAGTAAATCCTAAATGTCAGGATTAAAATAACTCACAGTAATTATAGAAATGACTCAGTGAAATTGATAACAATACTAAAGAGGCAATCAAACAACTATTACAACACCAAAATTACAACAACTTTTATCAATAGACTCCTCAGATACTAATATCTTGAATAAAGTGATCGAGAATTAAAACTATTACTCCTTTAGTAATAGTCATGATGGTAATGACTTCTAGTAATTATGAAAAGTACAACTAATGACCAAAAACAAACAATTATTCCAAAATTGATAAATTTTTATATATATTTTAACTATCAATGATTAATGATTATTAATAATACCTTCTACGTTTAACATTAATAATTACAAGAACCTTCAGATAGTAGCTATATATTAAGAGTCATGATTATAAATATTACTCACAATAATTCTGTAAATTACTTAATAAAATAGATTTATAACACAACTAGAAAGGCCCATCAAGAAACTGTTATAACATCAAAATTACAACCATTTTCATCAAAATACTGCTCATATTGTAAATATGGAATAAAAAACAAAATCGACACTGCAATTATTATGCTTTATATAATAGTCATGATGGTAACGAACACTAGTCAAAATTACAACCACCATTGTCACATTGGACCTTCGCATGAGCCATTCTAAATTCAATATCATACTCCAATATTAACGTCTTTCCATGTCCTCTTAACCCACAAGAACACAATTCAACAACTCGAGAAGACCAAGATAAGATGTAAAAATAGGTTACATTACTCCTTTCATTTCGTTAGCAAAATGCATTCTCGGCATGGTTCAATTGTTCAATATACTTGATAAAGAGAGGCAGTTCAACCATTCCTAAAGAATTTCAAATAAATGACTAGTTAATCAATATGATAAGTACTATAGGTAAAGATAATATTTACTCAAGAGTCATCATATGATTGACTAACAGTAATAATAATAATTACTGTTCTAAATGTTATTGCTGAAAGGAAGGTAAGATAAGTAAAGCCAGTAATTTCAACTTGAAAAATAGATAATGTCAACGCTCATTAGGGTAAGCTCAGCCCAATGGTTTTTTCATTTGAAAAATATATGTTTCATGGAACCTTTTCCTAAAGGTCGACCACAAAAATTTCAACACAAATTGCTTTATTATTCCTTTGTTACTAGCTAAGGTGAAACGAAAAACTCTGATGACACACATGTGCAACGCACTAGCACAAAACACCCACATAGATCTACAAATTAATAATAATAATAATAATAAATAAATAAACAAACAAATTTTCTTAACACAGATTTGGAGAAAAAACAATGGAAAAAGACCTAGTGAGACTGGCTACTCAGACTAACGCCTTGCAAAAGCGAGCCAACAGAGTTTTCTTCTTTTCTCCTTTTTTTTTTTTTTTTGAAAGAGAGGAAATCAAGGAGAAGACAGAGACAAGCAGTAAAAGTAGAGAGGAGAGAGATAAAACTTGAGGATTATACTCTGAGTGAGAGAGAGAGAGAGAAAGAGATTGGACAGGAGTTTAATTAGGACAGAAGAGACAAAGAGGGAAAGTGAAAAGGCTTTAGGTTGTAAAGCTGGTAACTAAGGGTATTTGTGACGATTTATCTCATCTTAAAAATTGGATATAATGTAGTAATATTATAAAAGAAAGTCCTGAAAAATCATATATTTAAAATTATAATTTTTTAAAAGTATTATCTTTAAAATTAAACCTTGCATGGTTAATTGGTAGGTTTTATAATTAAAGATGAAATATTTTAAATGAATTTGAAAGTATGCATATTTGATTTACATTTAAGACATGTACTTTTTTTTTTAAAGAACATAGAGCAATTATATTATAATAAAAAAAGAAGTAAATGTTCCAACTTGGCTAACATTTTAATAAAAATACCAAAAAAACCATGTCAATTATTTTCTTTTCTTTTTTAACGGAGGGAACGAATAATTGATATTAATTATTGTCTTTATATTGTCTTAATTTTATCGAATATGTTCACAAAAGGATACTTGCATAATATTTGATGTGTTTGGATAGGTAGTATCATTATTCTTAGATATGTATGTAGAAAAAAAATTGTCAAAGTTCTTGTTAGTTACTTCACCATTTTTCTTAAATCTTTTGTTCTATGCTCTATGAAGTGCATTTAATTCTTGAAGACTTGCTTTGAAATTTTATTTATTTGATTTTTTTTACCAAAATATTGTAGCTTCTTGTACTTTTTATGTAATATTGTGTAAGAGATAAAACTCACTTTTATCTTAGACGGGAAGAAGATAGATAATATTTTGGACAAATTACACTTTTTTCCCTCTAAATTCTATGTCTTATAATAAAATGTTTCTTGAATTTTATTTATAACGTCCGTCCCTCCAAATTTACAAATGTTTGCAAATTCCCCTTTTTATTAAATTGTTAATGGAAAATGACATGTGGCAATAATTTACCATAAGAGTTGGATCTATTGAGTGTGTTATTACGAAATTACCCCTAGAATTAATACTTTATTTGGTAAACGCATTACGTTTATATTGCGTTTGAATGCAGTGCATTGAATGCAATTTGCCTTTGGAGGAAAAGTATTTGCATTGCATTTGAATGTAATGTGTATTTGGATAAAAATGATTTCAATTGTATTTAAGTAATGAATATTTAATATGATTGGTAAAAGTAGAGGAAAAAAAAAAGAGAGAGAGAAAGAGAGAATGTGATATGATTAATAAAAATAATAGAAAAAATAAAATAGTAAATAGTAATTGTATTGGATTTAAAATGGGATGTAATTGATATTTGAATGTAATACTCTGCTTTTGGATGAAAATTATATTACATTTGAATGCAACGTAAATGCAATACTGAAAACAAATGGTACCTAAGTTTAAGAAACAAATTTAAAGAGAATCCTATTATTTGTAAAACTTAACTGTTAATACTCTTCAAAAATACATATATAAAATATTATTCAACACCAAATTAACATTAACAAAAAAAATACTAGAGCTATAAAAAGGAAATTCCTTTCCTCTCTACTCCATCGCTGGCGATCGACCGATTGTGCCTCCCACAGATTTTGTCTCATAATCTCTTTCAAGATTTGTCTTCCAATCTCTTTTAAACTGTAATTTTATTTCACTAATTGGTTTAAAATAATGACTTAAACAATCTCTCTCCTAAAAAATTTATCAAACGGGCCTAGGGTAGGCTCATAAACTGGACATTTGGAGGGGGTGTGAGGGATCGTGATGCAGGTCTCAAACATGGAAGGAGGTAATGAGGAGTTTAAGTGTGAGGAAGATTCATGACATAGAGCTGAGGCAAGGTTTGGCATCACTTGAAGAAAACTAGGAAGGTGAGGTATTGTATCAATCATCTTTTTTTTCAAGGGATTATACAAAATTTTAATTTTTAAGGGAAATTTTTATAAATTTATTTATGTTTTTACAAAAATACCCTTTTGAGTGCTGGTCCTTATTTAACATCTGTCCTTTTTGTTAATAAACTTAACAAAAAGGTGGGATTTGGCAAATGTTCAATCGGAAACGGATATTATAATTTAAAGTTTAGGGGGCATTTTGAGATTAGACCAAAAGTTCAGGAAAAAAAGTGTAATTTGTCCTATTTTATTTGACAAATGGATTTGTACCAAATCATTAGTTTAAATCAATTTTTAAAAAAAAAAAAGTAAGAGAAAACAATATTATAGTGAAAATATTAGAACAAAAACTTTTGTATTATGATCCATTTGCAAATTAGACTACTTGGATTTGATTTTCGTAGATATAACCTAACAATAAATAAACAATTTAATATAAAATAAACTTGTAAACTTTTAATAAAATAATCATAAACTCTTTTTAAATATGAAGGTTCTGATAACTTGCTTTGCTCCCACACACTCCTTAGTGTTATAAACAAACCCGTGAGGGTGTCTCTATCAAATCTTTTTTGGCCTTCATCTACGGTTTCTCTTCTCTCCCTATTGGAGAAAAGGAATCCTTAGCCATTATGGATTGAAAGGAAAAAACTAACAAAATTCTACGATTTATTAGGGCCCACACACTAGTTATTCTAAGGATAGGAGAATACCTAGCCTCCTTAAACATAATGTCTTAAGGTGTACACATACATAATTAAGTAAAAGTTCATCATATGAGGTATTAAAATATGACATAATAACATATTCAAAATCATATTTATCATATGCCTATAATATAGTTTGAAAATAATAATATTTTCATAATGCAGGTAGGTTTTGTACTTATCTTGAGCACAACATTTCAGCACTTAACATAACCTTGCAGTCTAAATTTGGCTTCTTGAAAATTGTATCCAAAACAAGCATTATTTGCAATACTCTTTAATATAATCTTATCTAAGTTCCTTTGTTAAAAAAAAAAAAAAAAGAAAATTAGAACTTATTCTAATCTAATTCCTTATGAAGCATGGTTTTATAATTATGGTATTTTTGTTTTCTAAACTTAGAAATAATTTTTCATAAATTATTTCAATAAAGATTGAGTTAGAAAACTTAAACTCATTTTCTTAATTTTGTATTAAGTTTGGGTTGGTGCAGTGCTGATTTTCCCTTGTTTTCCCATTTTTTAACTCTTTCTTGAAAATTTATATCTTTCAAACTAAATTTCTTCAAGAGAAATGTTTATCTTGATGTCATCTAAAACTTTCATGTTTATGAAATTGCTTAAATTTGCATACAAAATTTTCTTTTTCATAAAGATGAATAATTGACACTTTTCAATCTTTAAAACTAATTTTTGATGAAACATTTATTTGAAAAATTCATATTTTCTATTCATGAAAACCTTAAAAACTCTTTAATATATTCTCCATAGAACTTTCACAAATCCCTTTTTTGGTGGTCAAATCTCATAAACTCATTTCAACCACAAACTTTTTAATGAACAAAATAAAAATTGATTTTGTTCAATCTTTTAAAACTTTGTTGCCAATCATAATATATTCAAGTCATCAACATTCCATAATCCATAACCAAAATCATGATTATAACTTCAACTTAATAATTATGCTCATCATAAACTCTAATATAATCATAATCTTACTACTTTCATAACTATCATCATAACCATATCCATAATCATATCCTCTAACATAAATATAACAATGATCATAATACCCGCATACCAATATATCATAATCATTGTTAAATCACCAAGTAAATATAAAAATATCACATTTGTATCCAACAACACCAAGTCTAGAATGTTATCTTAACCGTGAATAATGGACCAAGCTCTAAAAAGCTCCTAGAATCTAAAACATAAAGCCCTAATTTTTTTTTTTTAGTTACTAAACCCATGAAATCTATGGGTATCTAGACAAAAGAACATAAGAGATTAGAATAGAAAAACTACCATAAGTTTGTTGCTCCACTAGATCTACATCTAGAACACCTTTGAGATCAATCCTCAAGAAGGAAGTTTGGAGGAATTCTATAATGCTCAAAATTGCTCACCAAGCCTTCTCATCAATGGCATTGATGAAGGCCTTCATGCGTGCTTTACAATATGGATAATCAGTTCTATCCAGGATTAGTGGTTTTTTAACCGAGCCACTTTCTCACAAAAATTCCATTGTTTATAAAACAAACCGGCAATGCCAAGATCTTATAAAACACACGTTTGTGAACCGCTCTGATACCAACTGTTAGAACCAGTTTTAATCTTTTACCAAGTTTTGTTATTAAGTTAATTATAATATTACTAAAACTTGAAATATAAAGAAAATAACAAAAGCAAATTCAACAAGGTTCATTATCACTTACTTCTTAAGGTCACACCCAAACATATGAACAATCCACTAAGTAAACAAAATTATAATTCAATTGGACTTATTCACCTTGAGACTTCCTCTCTTAGTATGACAAATATAATACTGTAACTATCTAGAAGACTTACTTAGTGAGCACTACTCGACTTAGCATTGAAATCTCTTTAACAAACTAAGTTTTCTCCCAAAAACCCAAAGTTCTTCTCTTAAAGACACTTAAAAACAAAGATGCTATGAATTCTAGATTCTCCAAGGCATCTAGCAATTGTTTTGAGACTTCCAATGTAAATAACTAAGCAACAAGTAACGAATCTTTCCAAGTAAATCTATTGTAAGTTTTCCATTGCAGATTCTGTTGTAATAAAAACGACAACAGTGCTGATTTTTGAAAACTTTCTGATTCTACAAAAATTCATCTTTAAGCTTATCAAATTTGAAAATCACAAACATGGACTGAATTCACAGCAATAAACACAATCCTTTATGATAGTAAACCACTCCTTTAAAAACACAAACATGGACTGAATTCACAGCAATAAACAATCTTCTATGACTGTAAATCTCTCCTTTAATAACAAGTTTCCTAATTCTTTCAAAATTGACATTTTCAAATAGGAAATTAAGAAATGCAAAATACTTTCCAAAAAGCCGATTTCGTTGTCAAGCAAAAGAGAAACTTCCAAACCTGATTTTCAAGGACTTTCCAAAACCGATTTCCTACAGTAACAAATGATTAATTGATAAACAATACCAATAATACCAAAAATCCTAACATAGTAATTAGAGTAGTTTGAGTTTTATCATTCTTTAGCTTTCCTAGTAATTAATATTTGTATCTCAAATCAAGTTTCAATTTTTCAAGCCAATGTCACCTCGTCTTTAAATAGAAGTAGGGAAACGGAAAACTTGCCAACATGTTAAAGTTTGGGGCTCAATAAATGACATGTTTCAAATTAAGGGGGAAAATGAAAGAATCCTTGGTTTGAGGGAGATTTTCATTATTTGTCATTCAAATTTAGTAGCATGTTAGTTTTTCTATCCATTTAAAGGATGGAAAAGGCACATTTGCTAACATTTTCGAAATTGATGTTAAATGAGTTTGGATATAATTTATCTTCAAAAGCGATTTGAAAGGTGAGGGAGTCCAATTCACATATAAACACTATAAGAATCTAGTAATTTAGCGATGTAGAACAAATTCATAATCTATCATTCTCCCTCACGCCTAGCAAACCCACCATCGTCTACAAAATATGGCTAGTGGATTCAAAGGAGATTAGTGTGGATTCAAAGGGAATTAAAATGGTTTTGTGGGTTCAAAGAAGTTTGTTTGGTGGGTATGGATTCAAAAGTGCCCTCAGGGGATTCGTTGGTGGGTGGGTGGTGTATTTGAGATTTGTTACTTGATTTTTGTAATTATTTTTGTAATTTTTTCTGTCTTTAGAGATTTTGTAGTTTTCAATTAGATGCTAATTGACTGTCAGTTAGGTGCTAATTGTTGTCAATTAGACCCTACATATAATGATTTATGAATTCAAAAAAAAAAAAAAAAAAAAACCAAATCACAACGTGCCTCTTGCTGTACCATCCTAGGTCGAGACCCATCACCATGTACCTAGGAGGCACTATCATCACATCCGCTGCCCAATATCGCAGATTTAAAGAGCCGAATCTTTGAAACATTAATGAATCCAGTGTTGATCACAGCCACTATATATTGACGTCGCCATTGTCTAAAACGGATGATTGCCTTGAAGTCCCATCCTTTTGTGTATGCACTTGATCGAAGACCTAAACTAAATAGGTATTCTTTATCTTAGCACACATGCAATTGCAAACGTGTAATTAGGTAAAAAAAAAAAAAAAAGAAAGGAGAGAGGAAAAAAAACTAAATATTTATTGAAAAAAATTAACAAAAAAAGGGTGAAAAGAAAAAAATCATTGGTTAATTCCTTAACTCTTCATTGCATTTTTTTTTATGTCGTAGAACATGAAAAAGAAAAAAAAAATGGCTGTTAAAAAATTGCTCTCTTTGATCTCATAATTTTTTTTATCCCTTAATCTCTTTGATATTATGTTAAATAGGTTTGGGTAAAATTCTATCTCCAAAAGCTAGCTTAAGGGAGAAAGGGAGTCCAATCCACATATAAAAACTACAATAGTCTAAATGTATTACAGATTTTAATAGTTGAGTTTGACATCCTATTATAGTTAATTCTAGTGTAAAGGGATATGATTAGGGAGAAGTAATTTTATATAAAAGTTTATATTGTTATATAAAGAATTAGACCTTTCAAAAACATGGTGTTTGACAAAAAAAAAAATTTTCGTTTATATAAATAAGAAGCAAAACGCTTCCAAAGAAGAAGGAAATAAATCAAATAAACAAATAAATAAATAATCAAAACTCGTACTTGAGTAAAGTAGAAAATGGTGGAAGAATCAAGCTTGGCAAGGTCAGCTCCAGGGCATAATCTGCTTCCTATTCTTAGGTTTGAGGTTCTACTAACAAAAGGTCAAGCAAATTACATTTCACTTAATATTGCATGTATATTATATATTTATATACAGATATATAGATAGCCAGCAAGAGAAATAAAAAAAAGAATATATATACATATATATATATATATACACACACACAAAGATATACAAATAAAATATATCATTTATTTAAACCTCCAGGCTTCGTTAATGAAACAAATACTTAAAAGCACGCAATACATACGTCTCAAAAGTACATGCATGCCGGAGTACGTGGTACACTCCGGCTTATTTTAAAACAACTACTACATATATGTAACACATAACAGGCACTCGATCATTAGATACCTCTTTCTAACTAAACTCAAAACAGATCATAGAGTGTTTGAACTGGAAGCTGCAGAATCAGTACTATTAGTAGTAGTAGTAGTAGTAGTAATAGTGGAAGGCCAGAGAAAAGCAACTGGGATCCTGACACGATGAGTTCCATCAACTTACTCAATCCAACCAAATCTTGGTGAGAAATCCGAGCAACCGGTTGAAGTGAACGCAACCTCATGTGTAAATTGCAGTGACTTTACTTCCCACAGTCTTAACAGTTCTCTTGCAAGTGACTGTCTTTACTTGAAAATTGAAAACTATAAAAATGATGGTAGATTCAGATCTCCAGATGCAACAATACCCCCAAGCGCAGCATATGTCTGATCACATATGTTTGAACTAATCGGATTTCTCGAAAGCATACTTATTTTTTGGTAGTCATACCCAATGGATGAAAGGAACCCGATGTAATCGATCTCGCCCATGTCATCGAGAGCTTTGTGGGGGTCGACATGACTACCTCTGTGAGCAAAAGGCGTCGAATATGTCCCTGTTGCAAGATCTTTAAGGTTATAGGCTGTAGTCATGATGGCAGATTTTATAGCAGCAGAAAACCAGTTGGGGAGGGACTTCCTAAGCATAGCAGCGATCCCACTAACATGTGGGCATGCCATTGAAGTTCCTGATATTATGTTGAATTCAACTCGTCTAGGATCATCCTTGCCCCGTGGACCAACGGCTCGAGTCCAAGCAGCCAAGATAGGGAACCTAGTGCTATAACATCAGGTTTGAGCGTATGAGGCGTTACAGGGTTCGGACCATGACCTGAATAGGCTACAAATTTTGGAGCAACCGTCCCAATGATTGTTCCACGGAACAGAATGGTTGCGGTGGGGTTTAAGCTCGATACTATATATTGTTTTATTTTGATTCCATCATTGTAATTGACCCTAACCCCTGGTATAATATGCGGCTCAGCTTGAAGCTCTTTCCCTATAGCATACTCACCATATCTTGCATTTGGAACAGCAGCTCCTGCTGCAATTGAAGCTACATCAGTCCCATGGCCACTTGTGTCTCTCGGGGATCTTGTATCCATTGATTAATCTATCGAATATCTCGCAAGGAATGCTCTTGCACCAATGAGTTTCCGGTTACAAGATGAAATGGGAAAGTCGATCCACACCTCACAAATGCCTTTCTAGGTGGATGGCACAGGGGATAATCCCGTGTTCAAGAAACTCCGGTGCTCTGGCCAAATTCCTCTGTCAAGAACTCCGATAATGTTATCTTCACCATAGTTGGAGTAAGGCCAAAGTCCATAGTATTCGGAGAGTCCTAAAAATCGGTATGAATGTGTAGTCTGGATTTGGAAGGGTGATTTGAATGAGGAAGAGATTTGATAAAAGATTGTACCAATGGTGATGAGAGGTAAAGGGGGATGGTTTTTGAGATTTGCAATGTGAACGATGAATGTCATTGGATGGTCTAAATCATTTGATAAGGGTTTGAAAAGATTATGGGAATGGTATTACAGAAAAAGAGGAAAGTGTAATGCTCAAAATTTAGCTAATAGCCTATTAGATTAACGTTAGAGATTAGCATAAATGATATTATTTCTAACATTACATTGTAGTTTTTTTTCTAGGTGATGTGATAAGAACTCGAGATGCTATTGAAAATTCATGTCAATTTTTTTTAATATTGCGTGTTATTCAATATTTATGTAACAATTTATTAGAATATATATATAGTCATTATAGTTATGTTTCGTGTATGTATATTTATATATAAATAAAGTAAGTTTAAACGTGTGTGTATATAAAGAACGTTTAGTATGTAAATATATATATATATGTTTAGTAATTTTTTTAAATGCATGAGTGGGTTTATATATATATATACTTATTATTATGCATATGAAACAGCAAAAGAAAAAAAATATATCATCTAACATAATCAATTCAACATCACTCCGACTAAACAAACACAATCAATTCAACACAACTCTCCCTAAACAAACACAATCATTAGTCAAACCTCCCCTTTTCTTTAAATAAAACAATTCCTCCACTTCTTCTCAACCCTCTCATCCGGATCAAAATTTACAAGAGACTAGTTTCAAATTATTTAGAGTATTGTGTATTTTTTACAAATTTGGTATCAGTAGAAAGCTCTGGATGTCTATATTCTTTTGAGACTAGTTTCAAATTATCTGGAGTATTGTATATTTTTTTTATGAATTTTTAAAGAGGTAGAGGTCCAACTGTCACTTTTATAAAATTTTGTGATTAGAATTCAAAAACTATTTTTGAAGGTATAAATAGATTTTGTTTTTAGCAAATTAGGTATCATTGAAAAGCCCTAGATGTCAACTTTTTTTTTTTTGAGACTAGCTTTAGGTCGTTTGGAGTTCTATGTGATTTGTTTTGTACTTTTAAAGAGATAGACGTCCCACTGTCAATTTTTATAAAGTTTTATGATCAAAATTCAAAACTATTTTTAAAGGTCTAAATAGATTTTGTTTTTAGCAAATTAGGTATTGAGACCAGTTTCAGGTTATTTAGAATTTTTTTTATAAATGTTTATATATTTTCAAAGAGACGAAAGTCTAGCTGTCATTTTTTGTACATTGTGAAATTGTTGCGTTTCAATAAATCAACGTTACTAGAGGATGAAATCAGCATTTTTAGGTGTTATTTTAAGTTGCTTGATATGTTGATAAATTATTATGACTTTTTAGCAATTTATTATATTTATTATTTATGGCATGAATGGTTTTAAAGGCGAGCATTTGAGAGCCTTAATCATCGCATCACTATTGGAAATTTAGGAGGTAAGTTATTCATATATGTACACTCTCATTTGTAACATGAATTTATTAATTGAGAAATATATATATAATTGATTTTAATGACGATATGATGTTTTAACCTTCTTTTACGATAACATTTTAAAGAAAAGTAAGCATATATATTTTTATGTTTTCAAATGGTGTTGTATACCCTTGATGTTGATGGTGACCGGTGAGTAGTCTTTTATCCGGTGAGCGGATTTATCATCATGTTTGGTTTGGGAATTGTTACCTCACTTTTTCTGTGACTAGCACGCTATGATGGTACAACGTCAAGCCTAATATAATGGTATTTTAAATTTAAAAAATTTTGAAGATATTTATATTTATAATGACATATATAAGATGATAATGATGATGAGGATGGATATGGTGATGGTGATGAAAATAAATAAATATTTTTTTATTTAAATTTGTGAGATATAAAAGTCTTATTAAGCTTTACTTATATAAGTTAATTTATATTGCATATAGAGGAAAAAGTTAAAATGCAATGATGGAGAAGCTTGAAGTAGAAGCAGAATAATGTGTGATAGGAAAACTGGAGGAACGACCTTGGATTGATTATGTTTAAGTTTTAATATGTTTTCAAACATTAATTATGGTTTTTTTTATGAAAGATTATGTTTGGATTTTTTTCTTAATTTTATCTCAATATATGGATTTTACTATTTATAATAAATACGAAGGTTATTTTGACAAGATAAAAACTCTTTAAAAAATTATCTATTTTTTTTAATAAGTCAAGAATGTTACTCAAATCTTATTATTTTTCACAAATTTTATGAGAGATGAATATCTAAAAAGCTAAATCAACTGTTATTAGGAAATGCCGTAAGCATGAGAGACATTTTGATATATTTATTTTGAACTGGATAATAAAATTATATATAGAGGTTATTCATAACATTGATGATTGTCCTTATTCTATTTACATGTTAAAGTAAATGTAAGCAAATATTACTCATTGACTGCTTGTGTTAAAACTGTTAGCACGTTGCATGCAATAGACTTTTGTATGCGAGAAGACAATATTCTAAAGTAAGCGGTCTAAACTAAGGTCTGTAGTCTATGGGGTTAGACTGAGCATCTAACTCATGTTAAGACTATTATGTTGTCTAAAGCCATGGTGGGGACGGTTTGTCTTGACTGTCCGGAGCATAGACTCCCAAGTAGAGACATAGATATGTTGTTTGGTGGTGACATATTAGACCAGGACTAAAGCTTGATTGATCTACATAGTCTGCTATGAGTGGATCAATATGCTTTGATGTTCATTATGCAATAACCTTAATCCTGAGTAAATGAACTACTTCATATATATGACTTGTGTACTTTGATGTTCCAATGGCTAAAGCATCTCAGAGGTAGTAAGCTTATAGACCGGTTCGTTAGGTACATGACTTGTATACGATGGAGGGTTTATTTACAGATATTGGAATTATAGCTCAAGGAGTTAAGGGTATCCTCTTAAAAGCATTATACTGGATATGAAAATAGATAAGGCCTTGGGTCATCTGCTAGGCGGATGACTTCTTATTCATATATGATGAATAATTATTTTCTTATTCGGCAGTATAATAAAACTTTAAGATAGCCTAATTGGCTGGATTGAATGGACTTTGACTTAAGATTGATCATGAATATCATATGAGCGTTTTGCATATATGACAAGGTCATTGGATAGTAGCTCGTCACAGGTATATAATTGAGAGTTCAGTTTCAGGTTTATAGTAGTGTGACTCTGAAATTAGTGATCATATGATTGAGTTGTTCGATATAGAATGATAATTATATAGATTCATGGGAGCCTGATTATATATGTCTAATTGGTTCCTTTACTAGCTCTATATAATTCATTAACCAATGGCAAATTGATCTGTGTATACTTATTGACTAGTTAACTTAGCATGGATAGTATTGACATAGGATCAGGATGAAAGGCAAGATTCTCTTCGATTGAATTTAGATTTTGTTTTGGATAATAGAGTACACAATTATTCAAACTCCAAATAAAGTTGTCATGATTTTATTTGAGATTGAATTGGAGTTGTAGAAAATTATCCATGATAACAAAATTTGAAGTACAACTTTTTGTGGAATTTGAAATTTGAATTCAAAATTTAAATTTGAAATTTGAAATTTGAATTTGACATTTGAATTTGAAATTTGAAATTTGAAATTTGAATTCAAAATTTAAATTTGAATTTTGAAATTTGAATTTTAAAATTTGAATTTAAATTTTGAATCACAATCTAAATAAAATTCGAATTATTTGTAGATAAATTCACATGGTGATTTTCAATTTTGATATGGATAATAGAGAGGAAAATCTTATTTGAATCCTATTTGAATTTTGAATCCTAAATCTATCAAGGAAAAACTGAATTTTTTAAGGGAATCCCACCTTGAGAGGAATCGGTTTTTGTGGATAAGGTTCAAGGGAAATTCAAGCTAGAAAACCCTATTTGAATTTTGATTCTCTCCCTCACAAAGGTGGCCAAAAATTTGAGGATAAACCTAAGGGTGAATTTCGGTTTTTATGTGGATAAGGGTGAGATAAAATTCAAACGAGAAAATCCTATTTGAATTTTGATTCTCCTTACACTAGAGTGGCCGAATCTAGACATGTTTATGGCCTTAAGGAAATTCGGTTTTATTGGATGAGTGAGGAGATAAAATTCAAGTTAAAATCCTATTTGAATTTTGAATGCAAAATCTTTAAGGTTGGCCCAATATTTCACTTGGATTTTGGCCTTGAAAATTTCAGACTTTGTGTGTGGATAAAGGAGAAAATCTTCTCCTAGTCCAATTCAAAATCAAGGGATCACCTCATGCCAGTCTATAAATAGGGGTCCTGTCACTCCAGTTCTCTCAGACCACAGACTTTCAGGTGAACAGGCTTATTGTTACACAACTCACCATGACAATAAGTTCTTTAGAGATCTGGGTGGTCGGAAAAAGACTAGCAGTGCTAGCATACCGGTCGAGGAACCGAGTGCCCACACACTCTGCCGTCTGAGAATTAGAGAATAGTAGAGAAGGTTAGTTGGTTGAAACCCTCCGATCATTTTCCTCCTGCAGTTTGGCGTCCTCTTGAGGTATGAGTTTTATTGTTGTTAGTTTATTGTATATGGCATCACGAGATATTTAACAATCTTGAAAAATTTTTATAATTCCGCTGTACAGTTCTGATGCGTTTTTATCAATTTTATCCTACAACTGTGACGATTCATAAGGAGTCGTTACAAAAAGCAATGAAGACTAAAGTATACTTGGAAGTAGTACTAGCCATGGCTTGAAATTTAGTTGTGTTTTTGCTAGGAACTTGATGAGCACTAATGGGTTGAGTTTGGTCCATATATGTAGGATTCCTCTATATGTGTCCTTGTTATTCTTTTTAAACATGTCGGAAAGGAAAGTGTACTTATGAAATTCCAACACATTGACATGGATTAAAAACTCTTCAAATAAAGTTGTTACGAGCATTAATCTTGGTTATAATTTCATATCTAATTTTATTAATATAAGGTGTAAAGTTTAAATTCTCCACCTTTTAGATTTTTTCTGAACCCTTATTAAAAAAATCATTGAAACAAAGAGAATTGCTCCTTTATTGCAGAACAGTTATAAGACCCGCAAGAACTCATTAATGTCGTTGCCTCATGTAGATGCATAGAATTTTGAATGACTCACACATATCGTCTAGTCTTGGATTTGATCAAGATCACTAGTATAATTTCTTATTAAAGTTAAATTTAAAAAGTAGAGCCCCTATAGATATATGTCACTACATGAGATACTAATTAATTAAAAAGAAGTTTTAATTATATAAATTCTTTTAGAACTATGTATCCTATTTCAGTTGCTCTCAGAATCGTAAAACTGTTCATCATGTTCCGTTATTTACATAAAACCATTCAAAATGCCCCCTCCTTCTAGTTTCATTTATAAACTTAATGGAATTGCTGAAGTGGCATGGAATCCAGGGGACAAAATAAAATAGAGTACATAGTTTAAGGGGAATCCGTGTAATTGATTCTTAATTAAATACATTTAAAATTATAAATATATTTTTTTATTAATATTTTTTTTTTGTAAAAACACATTAATAAAAAATAAATAAAACTAAAAAAAATCCACATTGGAAACCCAACAAAAATTAACTCCACACTTAGATTGCTATTTTTAATCTAAATAGTCAAATATTCAATTCAAATATAAAATCTATAAATAAACTTCAAAAACAGGTAACAAAATAGAAAAATAGAAAATATAATGAAATTCCAAGCATCGAAGTAAAGACATAGCCTTCCCTTTTATGACGTATTTCTATAAATCTTTGTGTTTTTTTATTTTCTACACTTTATTTTTATAGCGTTTCATGTTATCTTGCATCTATGATAGTTCTCAGGGATCTCCATCATCATAGGATTTGTTAAGCGAGTTTTATTAGTCAAGAAGGGCCTAAGGAGATTACTAAACTGGCATTGAGAGATTCAAGTGACATTGAAAAGATAATGAAAAACTCTATAACTTTGATGAGATTTTTTTTTCCCTAATTGGAGATTTTCCTAGTCTAAATTACGTTTGAACATAACTCACACTCTTTCATACCAAATTCTTAGTACTTAATCTTTTTTAAACATGAATTTCCTTGAGCGAATCGAGTTTCTTGCCATCGTCGCCTATACCATAACTAAATAAAAACATCATTGTAGCTTACTTAAATTAAAATCTTTCATCCATCACAATGTCCTATACTTAAAAAAAATTTAAAATACATAAGCTTTTGGGTGTTACAATTTACTTTGCACTATTTAATCCGCTGGTTGTTGGCTTATATAATTGAAGACGAAATAATTTTATAGGAATCATGCACATTTGATTTATGTTTCCCTTTTTTTTTCTAAGGGAATATATTGCACTTACATGAATAATAAGAAAAATAAGTAAATGTTTCCACAAGGTTGACATTAAAAAAAAAAAAGCAGAAAAATCATATCAATTATTTTTTTAACTGAAAAAAAGGGAAAATTGAAGTAAATTATTTTATTTGCGTTGCCTCAATTTTATCAAATACGTCCACGAAACAACACTTGCATAATATTTGATGTATTTGGGAGGGTAGTATTATTATATTCTTTGATATGTTCATTCGTAGAACAAAAACTATTAAAGTTCTTACTAGTTACACCACCATTTCGCTTAAATCTTTGGTTCTGTACACTATGAAGTGCATATAATTAAATCTTGCGTTAATTTGCCATGGTCAGCTATAACATAAACAAATAAAAACATCAATATAGCTTATTTAAATTAAAATCTATCATCCATCATAATGTCCTACACTTAAAAATTAATATAAAAGTTTTCAGGTGTAGCAGTTTGTTTACACATTTTTCTTTCTTTTAATCAATGGGTTGTTGGCTTATATAATTGAAGAAGAAATAATTTTATAAAAATTTGGCACATTTGTTTTACATTTAAGATGTGTATTTTCCATTTCAAAAAAATGGATATACAGCAATTACATGAATAAAAAAAAAGGAGTAATTGTTTTTATTAGGTTGACATATTAAAAAAAATTCCGAAAATATCATATCAATTATTTTTTATTTTCTTTTCCTTTTTTAAATAAAGAAAATTGACAATTGATATTAATTATTTTCATTACATTGTCTCAATTTTATTGAATATCATGTCCACAAAAGGACACATGCACAATATTTGATCTTTGTAGGTAGTATTATTCTTTGATATGTTTGTACGTAGAATAAAACTATCAAAGTTCTTACTAGTTACTCCACCATTACTCTTAAATCTTTGGTAGTCTACTATGTGAAGTGCATGCCATTAAATTATGTGTTAATTTGCTATGGTTTGCTATAACATAATCAAATAAAAACATCAATATAGCTTATTTAAATTAAATTCTATCATCCATCACAATGTCATACACTTAAAAATTAATATAAAAGTTTTCAGGTATAATAGTCTATTTATACATTTTTCTTTCTTTCATATATTTAACCAATGGATTGTTTTGAAGATGAAATAATTTTATAAAAATCACGCACATTTATTTTACATTTAAGATGTGCACTTTTCTTTAAAAAAAAAATGGATACATAGCAATTACATGAATAAAATAAAAGAAGTAAATGTTCCTATCAAGTTGACATTTTAAAAAAATTCCAAAAAAACTACATCAATTTTTTCTTTTTCCTTTTTAAATAAAGAAAATGGACAGTTGTTATTAATTATTTTCCTTGCATTGTCTCAATTTTGTCAAATAACATGTCCATGAAAGGGCACATACACAATATTTGATGTGGATAGGTAGTATTATTTTTTGATATGTTTATACATAGAACAAAAACTATCAAAGTTCTTACCAGTTACTCCACCATTTCTCTTAAATTTAGTTCTCTACTCTGTGAAGTGCATATAATTAAATCTTGTGTTAATTCGCTATGGTCAGCTATAACATATTCAAATAAAAACATCAATATAGCTTATTTAAATTAAAATCTATCATCCATCACAATGTCATACACTTAAAAATTAATATAAAAGTTTTCAAGTGTAATAGTCTATTTACAAATTTTTCTTTCTTTGATATATTTAACTAGTGGATTGTTGGCTTATATAATTGAAGATGAAATAATTTTATGAAAATCACATACATTTGTTTTATGTTTAAGGTGTGTACTTTCCATTTTTTAAAAATGGAGACATAAAAATTACACGAATAAAAAAAAAGAAGTAAATGTTCCTATTAGGTTGAGATTTAAAAAAATTCCAGAAAAACCACGTCAATTATTTTCTTTTTCTTTTTCAAATAAAAAAATTAACAGTTGATGTTAATTATTTTCCTTACATTGTCTCAATTTTATTGAATTCCATGAAAGGACATATGCACAATATTTGATGTGGGTAGGTAGTATTATTCTTTGATATGTTTGTACATAGAGCAAAAACTATCAAAGTTCTTACTAGTTACTCCACCGTTTCTCTTAAATCTTTGGTTCTCTACCCTGTGAAGTGCATGCAATTAAATCTTATGTTAATTCACTGTGGTCAACTATAACATAATCAAATAAAACCATCAATATAGCTTATTTAAATTAAAATCTATCATCCATCACAATGTCTTACACTTAATGTTTAATATAAAAGTTTTCGGGTGTAACAGTCTATTTACACATTTTTCTTTTTTTCATATATTTAACCAGTGGGTTATTGGCTTATATAGTTGAAGATGAAATAATTTTATAAAAATCACACACATTTGTTTTATGTTTAAGGTGTGTACTTTCCTTTTAAAAAAATGGATACATTGCAATTACATGAATAAAACAAAAAGAAGTAAATGTTCCAATTAGGTTGACATTTAAGAAAAAATTCCAGAAAAACCACATCAATTATTTTCTTTTTCTTTTTTAAATAAAAAAATGGACAATTGATGTCAATTATTTTCGTTACATTGTCTCAATTTTGTTGAATATCATGTCCACGGTAGGGCACATGCACAATATTTGATGTGGGTAGGTAGTATTATTCTTTGATATGTTTTCACATAAAACAAAAACTGTCAAAATTCTTACTAGTTACTCCACCATTTCTCTTAAATCTTTGGTTCTCTACTCTGTGAAGTTCATGTAATTAAATCTTGTGTTAATTTGCTGTGGTTAGCTATAGCATAATCAAATAATCACTACAGCTTATTTAAATTAAAATCTATCATCCATCACAATGTCCCACACTTAAAAATTAATATAAAAGTTGTGGGTTTAACAGTCTATTTATACATTTTTCTTTCTTTCATATATTTAACTAGTGGGTTGTTGGCTTATATAATGAAGATGAAATAATTTTATAAAAATCACACACATTTGTTTTACGTTTAAGGTGCGTACTTTTCATTTAAAAAAAATGGATACATAGCAATTGCATGAATAAAAAAAAATACCAGGTTGACATTTAAAAAAAAAATTCACTACAACAATTAGGGTTTTTTGTGATGACATTATTAGTAGTGACAATTGTTGTCATTAATAATAAGTTGTCGTCGCAAATAAAAATTTGATTATAAAAAATAACAAGTCATCGTATTAAATATCATCGCAAATATGTAAAGACATAAGTTTTGAATACATGTTGTTACAAATAAAGTTTGCTCCCAAAAAATAATAGCGCAGAAGTTTTTCCTGTCAATTTTCATTTATTTACGATGACATATCGTCACAAAAATATTTGTTAATTACAACTGGTATTGAATAAAAAAGTTCTTACTAGTTACTCTACCATTTCTCTTAAATCTTTGGTTCTCTACCCTGTGAAGTGCATATAATTAAATCTTGTGTTAATTTGCCTGGTTAGCTATAATATAATCAAATGAAAACATCAATATAGCTTATTTAAATTAAAATCTATCATCCATCATTACGTCTAACACTTAAAAATTAATATAAAAGTTTTCAAAGTGTAACAATCTATTTATACATTTTTCTTTCTTTCATATATCTAACCAGTGGGTTGTTAGCCTATATAATTGAAGATGAAATAATTTTATGAAAATCATGCACATTTGTTTTACATTTAAGGTGTGTACTTTCCTTTAAAAAAAAGTGGATACGTCCTAGTTACACAAATATAAAAAAAATGGGAAGTAAATGTTTCTATTAGGTTGACATTAAAATAAAATTTTAGAAGAACTACGTCAATTATTTTCTTTTTCTTTTTTAAATAAAGAAAATTGACAATTGATGTTAATTGTTTCACTTACATCATCTCAATTCTATCAAATATCATGACCATGAAAGGACACATGCACAATATTTGATGTGGGTAGGTAGTATTATTCTTTGATATGTTTGTACGTAGAACTAAAACTATCAAAGTTCTTACTAGTTACTCCACCATTTCTCTTAAATATTTGGTCCTCTACCCTATGAAGTGCATGTAATTAAATCTTGTGTTAATTTGCCTAGTTAGCTATAACATAATCAAATGAAAACATCAATATAGCTTATTGAATTTAAATTCTATCATCCATCATGACGTTCAACACTTAAAAATTAATATAAAAGTTTTCGGGTGTAGCAGTCTATTTACACATTTTTCTTTCTTTCATATATTTAACCAGTGGGTTGTTAGCTTATATTATTAAAGATCAAATAATTTTATGAAAATCACGCACATTTGTTTTACATTTAAGGTGTGTACTTTCTTTTTTAAAAAAATGGATACATAGTAGTCACACAAATAAAAAAAATGGGAAGTAAATGTTCCTATTATGTTGACGTTAAAATAAAATCCTAGAAGAACTACTTCAATTATTTTCTTTTTCTTTTTTAAATAAAGAAAATTGACAATTGATGTTAATTGTTTTCCTTACATTGTCTCAATTTTATCAAATATCATGTCCATGAAAGGACCCATGCATAATATTTGATGTTGGTAGGTAGTATTATTCTTTGATATGTTTGTACGTAGAACTAAAACTATCAAGTTCTTACTAGTTACTCCATCATTTCTCTTAAATCTTTGGTTCTTTACCATGTTAAGTACATGTAATTAAATCTTGTGTTAATTTGCCTGGTTAGCTATAACATAATCAAATGAAAACATCAATATAGCTTATTTAAATTAAAATCTATCATCCATCAACATGTCTAACACTTAAAAATTAATATAAAAGTTTTCGGGGTGCAACAGTCTATTTACACATTTTTCTTTCTTTTATATATTTAACTAGTGGGTTGTTAGCCTATATAATTGAAGATGAAATAATTTTATGAAAATCATGCACATTTGTTTTACATTTAAGGTGTGTACTTTCCTTTTGAAAAAAAAATGGATACGTAGCAGTTACACAAATAAAAAAAGAAGAAGGAAATGTTCCTATTAGATTGACATTTAAAAAAATTTCTAGAAAAACCATGTTTCTTTTTCTTTTTTAAACGAAGAAAATTGACGATTGATGTTAATTATTTTCTTTACAGTATCTCAATTTTATCAAATTTCATGTCCATGAAAAGACCTATGCACAATATTTGATGTTGGTAGGTAGTATTATTCTTTGATATGTTTGTATGTAGTAAAAAACTGTCAAAGTTCTTACTAGTTACTCCACCATTACTCTTAAACCTTTGGTTCTCCACACTATGAAGGGCATGTAATTAAATCTTGTGTTAATTTGCCATTGTCAACTATAAAATAATCAAATAAAAACATCAATATAGCTTATTTAAATTAAAATCTATCATCCATCACAATGTCACGCACTTAAAAATTAATATAAAAGTTTTCAGGAGTAACAGTTTATTTACATATTTTTTTTCTTTCATATATTTAACTAGTGGGTTGTTGGCTTATGTAATTGAAGATGAATAATTTTATTAAAATCACGCACATTTGTTTAATGTTTAAGTTGTGTACTTTCCTTTAAAAAAAATGGATACATTGCAATTACACGAATTAAAAAAAAAAGAAGTAAATGTTCTTATTAGGTTGACATTTAAAAAAATTTCAAAAAAAACAATGTCAATTATTTTCTTTTTCTTTTTTAAATAAAGAAAATGGACAATTGATGTCAATTATTCTCCTTACATTATCTCAATTTTATCGCATATCATGTCTGCAAAAGGACACATGCACAATATTTGATATGGGTAGGTAGTATCATTCTTTGATATGTTGTACATAGAACAAAAATTGTCATAGTTCTTACTAGTTACTCCACTATTTCTCTTAAATCTTTGGTTCTCTACACTGTGAAGTGCATTTAATAAATTCTTTTGTTAATTCACCATGGTAAGCTATAACATAATCAAATAAAAACATTGTTATAGCTCATTTCAATTAAAACCTATCATCCGTCATGACGTCTAACACTTAAAAATTAATATAAAAGTTTTCGGGTGTAATAGTCTATTCACACATTTTTCATTCTTTCATACATTAAACCTATGGGTTGTTGGCTTACATGATTGAAGATGACATAATTTTATGAAAATCACACACATTTGTTTTACATTTTAGGTGTGTACTTCCCTTTTAAAACAAATGGATACGTAGCAGTTACACAAATAAAAAAAAAGGAAGTAAATGTTCCTATTTGGTTAACATTTTAAAAAAAAGTTCTAGAAAAACTACGTCAATTATTTTCTTTTTCTTTTTTAAACAAAGAAAATTGACAATTGATGTTAATTGTTTTCCTTATATTGTCTCAATTTTATCAAATATCATGTCTATGAAAGGACACACACATAATATTTGATGTTCGTAGATAGTATTATTTTTTGATATGTTTGTATGTAGAAAAAATTTGTCAAAGTTTTTACTAGTTGCGCCTTAAATCATTGGTTCTCTACCTTGTAAAGTGCATTTAATTAAATCTTGTGTTAATTCACCATGGTCAGCTATAACATAATCAAATAAAAACATCCTTATAGCTTATTTAAATTAAAATCTGTCATCCATCACAATGTCCTTCACTTAAAAATTAATATAAAAGTTTTTGGACGTAACAGTCTATTTACACATTTTTCTTTCTTTCATATATTTAACCAGTGGGTTGTTGGCTTATATAATTGAAGATGAAATAATTGTATAAAAATCACACACATTTGTTTTACATTTGAGGTGTGTACTTTCCTTTAAAAAAAAAAGTATACTTAGCAATTACACAAAAAAATAATAATAGGTTGACATTTAAAAAAAATTTTGAAGAAAACAATGTCAATTATTTTTTTTTCTTTTTTAAATAAAGAAAATGGAAAATTGATGTCAATTATTTTCCTTACATTATCTCAATTTTATCAAATATCATGTTTGCAAAAGGACACATGCACAATATTTGATGTAGATAGGCAATATCATTCTTTGATATGTTTGTACATAGAACAAAATTGTCAAAGTTTTTACTACTTACTTCACCATTTCTCTTAAATCTTTGGTTCTCTACACTGTGAAGTGTATTTAATTAAATCTTGTGTTAATTCACCGTGGTCAGCTATAACATAATCAAATAAAAACATCGTTATAGCTCATTAAAATTAAAATATATCACTCATCATGACGTCCAACATTTAAAAATTAATATAAAAGTTTTCAGGTGTAATAGTTTATTCACACATTTTTCTTTCTTTCATACATTTAACCTACGGGTTGTTGGCTTATATAATTAAAGATGACATAATTTTATGAAAATCATGCACATTTGTTTTACATTTAAGGTGTGTACTTCCCTTTTAAAACAAATGGATACGTAGCAGTTACACAAATAAAAAAAAAAAAGGAAGTAAATGTTCCTATTAGGTTGACATTTAAAAAAAAAATTCTAGAAAAACTACGTCAATTATTCTTTTTTTCTTTTTTAAATAAAGAAAATTGACAATTGATGTTAATTGTTTTACTAACATTGTCTCAATTTTATCAAATATCATGTCCATGAAAGGACAAATGCACAATATTTGATGTTGGTAGGTAGTATTATTTTTTGATATGTTTGTATGTGGAAAAAATTCGTCAAAGTTCTTACTAGTTGCTCCTTAAATCTTTGGTTCTCTACCTTGTAAAGTGCATTTAATTAAATCTTGTGTTAATTCACTGTGGTCAGCTATAACATAATCAGATAAAAACATCATTATAACTTATTTAAATTAAAATCTATCATCCATCACAATGTCCTTCACTTAAAAATTAATATAAAAGTTTTTGGATGTAACAGTCTATTTACACAGTTTTCTTTCTTTCATATATTTAACCAGTGGGTTGTTGGCTTATATAATTAAAGATGAAATAAATTTATAAAAATCACACACATTTGTTTTACATTTGAGGTGTGTACTTTCCTTTAAAAAAAAAAATGGATACATACCAATTACACAAAAAAAAATGGATACATACCAATTACACAAAAAAAAATTAATAGGTTGACATTTAAAACAATTCCAAAAAAAAAAAAAACAATGTCAATTATTTTCTTTTTCTTTTTTAAACAAAGAAAATGGACAATTGATGTCAATTATTTTCCTTACATTATCTCAATTTTATCGAATATCATGTCTGCAAAAGGACACATGCACAATATTTGATGTGGGTAGGTAGTATCATTCTTTGATATGTTTGTACATAGAACAAAACTATCAAAGTTCTTACTAGTTACTCCACTATTTCTCTTAAATCTTTGGTTCTCTACACTATGAAGTGTATTTAATTGAATCTTGTGTTAATTCACCGTGGTCAGCTATAACATAATCAAATAAAAACATCGTTATAGCTCATTTAAATTAAAATCTATCATCCGTCATGACGTCCAACACTTAAAAATTAATATAAAAGTTTTCGGGTGTAATAGTCTATTCACACATTTTTCTTTCTTTCATACATTTAACCTATGGGTTGTTGGCTTACATAATTGAAGATGACATAATTTTATGAAAATCACGCACATTTGTTTTACATTTAAGGTGTTTACTTCCCTTTTAAAACAAACGGATACGTAGCAGTTACACAAATAAAAAAAAAAAGGAAGCAAATGTTCGTATTAGGTTGACATTTTAAAAAAAAATTTAGAGAAACTACGTCAATTTTTTTTTTCTTTTTTAAATAAAGAAAATTGACAATTGATGTTAATTGGTTTCCTTACATTGTCTCAATTTTATCGAATATCATGTCCATGAAAGGACACATACACAATATTTGATGTTGGTAGGTAGTATTATTTTTTGATATGTCTGTATGTAGAAAAAATCTGTCAAAGTTCTTACTAGTTGCTCCTTAAATCTTTGGTTCTCTACCTTGTAAAGTGCATTTAATTAACTCTTGTGTTAATTTACTGTGGTCAGCTATAATATAATCAAATAAAAACATCATTATAGCTTATTTAAATTAAAATCTATCATCCATCACAATGTCCTTCACTTAAAAATTAATATAAAAGTTTTCAGGGTGTAACAGCTTATTTACACATTTTTCTTTCTTTCATATATTTAACCAGTAGGTTGTTGGCTTATATAATTGAAGATGAAATAATTTTATAAAAATCGCACATATTTGTTTACGATTTAGGTGTGTACTTTCCTTTCCAAAAAAAAATGGATACATACCAATTACACAAAAAATATATATATATTAGGTTGACATTTAAAAAAAATTCCAAAAAAAAACAATGTCAATTATTTTTTTTTTAAATAATGAAAATAGATAATTGATATCAATTATTTTCCTTACATTTTCTCAATTTTATCGAATATCATGTCTGCAAAAGGACACATGCACAATATTTGATGTGGGTAGGTACTATCATTATTTGATATGTTTGTACATAGAACAAAACTGTCAAAATTCCTACCAGTTACTCCACCATTTCTCTTAAACCTTTGGCTCTCTATTCTGTGAAGTGCATGTAATTAAATCTTATGTTTATTTGCCGTGGTCAGTTATAACATAATTAAATAAAAACATCAATATCGCTTATTTAAATTAAAATCTATCATCCATCACAATGTCCTACACTTAAAAATTAATATAAAAGTTTTCAGGTGTAACAATCTATTTACACGTTTTTCTTTCTTTCATATATTTAACTAATGGGTTGTTGGCTTATACAATTGAAGATGAAATAAATTTATAAAAATCATGCACAATTGTTTTATGTTTAAGGTGCACACTTTCCTTAAAAGAAAAAATAGATATATAGCAATTACACGAAAAAAAAAAAAAAAGAAGTAAATGTTCCTATTAGGTTGACATTTAAAAAATAATTTCAGAAAAACCACATCAGTTATTTTCTTTTTCTTTTTCTTTTTGAAATAAAGAAAATGGACAATTAATGTCAGTTATTTTCCTTACATTGTCTCAATTTTATCAAATTTCATGTCCTAAAAGGACACATACACAATATTTGATGTGGGTAGGTAGTATTATTCTTTGGTATATGTGTATGTAGAACAAAAACTGTCAAAGTTCTTACTAGTTATTTCACCATTTCTCTTAGATCATTTGTTCTCTACTTTGTGAAATGCATTTAATTCTTAAAGACTTGCTTTGAAAAATTGTCCATTTGATTTATTTTTTACCAAAATATTGCAGCTCTATGTACTTTTGTCTTACACTGCAAGAAGGTAGATAAATTTGATAATCCTTGTATTTCAAAGAAGAGCTATCTTCATTGACCTTGATGAATTTAAATTAACTGTAAATTACTATTCTGTTTGACAAATGGGTTTGTACTAAAACATTTGCTTCAAATTTAATTAAAAAAAATTATGATAGAAAACAATATTATAAGGAAATGTTTGAACCAAAACTTGAGGATTCGAATCCATTTGTCAAATGGGTATTAAATAAGTCTAGAATGCTTTACAAGAATAAGTTCTACAAAATATTTTTAACTTAGTCATAATAGTGCAAATTAGACTACTTTACTTTGATGATTGCAGATGTAACCTAGTAATAATTCTATATTAAAAATAAAATAAAATAAAATAAGAGCTTCCCAATGAGTATAACATGAAATAATTATTATCACCTTATCAACAACTCAAATAAATGAGAGATTCTGCATAAACACCTAAAACGGACCAAAGCATCTGGCCAGATAAACTTTTTACCCTAAAAGATAGATCTATGGTACATGTTGTATGTATATATGTTCATAGGCAGTTGAGTACGAAAATAATTTCTCAATCAGATTTCTTTTGATTACATAATGAATTCCTTTAGGAGGAAAAACTCGAAACGTATCACTTCAGTTTTCACTAAATATCATGTTTGTCCCACTGTGTTTTTGATAATTCAAAAAGTACCTCATTAGTTTTCGAACAATTCTAAAATTGTCCCTTAAGTTTTTGAAAAGAGCTAAAAATAATTTTTTAGCTAGTTAAATTATTAAAAATATCATAATTACTCTTAATTTTTTTAATACTTAAGCGTTATCTGAAATGTTAATAAACTGTGAATTAAATTCAGAGCAAAAAATAAAAATACAAAAGGAAGTTCTAAAATAGCAAAATTTGAAAAAAACAAAAAACAAAAAAATATTTTTTAAAATGTTCAATATAAATTTTATATTAAAATGTTCTATTTTTTAACAATAAACAAAAATTAATTTTAAAATATTCTAAAATCGAAACGGATGTAGAAGGCTTCTGACTACATTGTTTCAAAAAAAAAGTACGGGAATAAAGGACGAGCAAATATAGGGTAAGGGTTTTTTTTTTTTTTTTATGAAAAGCTTTTACTTATATTTCATAGTCATTACATTTCATTATGTATAATTACAAACAAAATCTAGTAATAATTTTATATCTAATTCTAACAAAAGGTGAAATATACCACTAACTTCAATAAAAAAAAAATTACTGTGTCTATTTTAAACACAAAAAAAACTCTGTTTTCTGCATTTTTGACGAGCAAAGAGAGAATTGCAGGTTTTGTGTAGTTTACATAAAACAGGAGTCTGTTAAATTAACTTTGGTTCTCCGACAACTAGTGAAAAAATAACTGTGCCACGTGTCAATCAGTGAGCATAATGTCGGTAAAAAGGGCATATGAGCGATTGAATTTAGCACTCCTTTTTTATATATACTGATAGCTAAACAAAACAAAGCCTTTAGAAGAAGGAAAAAAAAAAAAAAAAGAAGACAAATAAAACAAAGAAAAGAAAACACATGACTATGGACAACTTATCACATGATGGGTGATGGAGCTATCATGTAATAATGATATGGTTATCACATCATAATTTGAAAATAATAATCAGTAACATTATTTATGAGTTATTCATCTTTTATATATAACAATATATATTTATATATTTAAATATGATTGAGAAATTTGAATTATACCAAAAATAAGAATGAAATAATCATTACAATATGCTTAAAGTCAATTTATATGGGGTTTTTATCCATGCAAACTTGTGAAATTATAATCTAATTAAAACACATTTTTTTTAAATGAAAAAAAAAAGACCGTTTATTTATTTATTTTTTTCCAAACATTGTAATAAAGAAAACTGGGATCACACGTAGACGAGTCCTATATATATCCAACAAATTATTCGAGCAAGCCACCACATTGCTCATCAAGTTCTTAGAAAAAATACAACTTAATTCGCACCATGGACACTACTTCCAAATATCCTTCAATCTGCATTGTTTTCCTTTTTTTCTGTATTACTATCCCCATAACTTGTCCAAGACCAGTATCAGATGATTTGGACCATCCAACGACATTCATCGTTCTCATGGCCAAATCTCAAAAGCCATCCCTCTTTACCTCTCATCACCACTGGTACAACTCTATCATCAAATCTCTTCCTCATTCCAATCACACTTCCAAAATCCTATACACCTACGAGAAAGTTGTAAATGGCTTCTCTGCAAGCCTCACTCCTTCCCAGGCAGCAAAGCTCAAAGACATTCCAGGTGTCCTCTCTGTCACAGTTGACCAAACCCACCAAATTCAGACTACACATTCATACCAATTTTTTGGACTCTCTAGGAACTCCGGAATCTGGCCTGAGTCCAACTGGGGTGAAGATACCATCATCGGAATTGTTGATACCGGAATTTGGCCAGAACACCCGAGTTTCATGGATCAGTTTTTTTCCGATATCCCGCCCACTTGGAAAGGCAGATGCGAGATCGCGTCTGACTTTCCCGCTTCATCTTGTAACCGAAAACTCATCGGTGCAAGATCGTTCCTTTCTGGATATCACATGTCCCGTTTAGATAGATCCCCAGGGAAGTTATCAGCGCAAACACGCTCCCCCAGAGACACAAATGGCCATGGGACTCATGTAGCTTCAACAGCCGCGGGAGTTGCTGTCCCAAATGCAAGCTTTTTTGGGTATGCCAAAGGGACAGCCATCGGCATCGCCCCAAAAGCCCGCATTGCTGTGTACAAAGTCTGCAGTGATAGAAACTGTCATCAATCTGATATGTTGGCTGGGATAGACCGAGCAGTCAGTGACGGGGTTCACATAATATCCATGTCCATATCCGGCGGGACTTCTGACTACTACCTAGATAGCATAGCAATTGCAAGCTATGGTGCTATGCTGCGTGGAGTTCTTTTCTCCGCCGCTGCAGGGAACTCTGGACCTACTCCGTCAACTGTCAACCATCTCTCTCCCTGGGTACTAACGGTTGGCGCTTCTAGCACCGACAGAGATTTTCCCGCCGTCGTGGAGCTTGGCAACTCGATGACTTTTAGGGGATTCTCACTCTACGCTGGCAATCCTATGCCTTTTAAGAGGTATCGATTAGCCTACGCCGGCAATTTTCTGAATCCCTTTTGCAAATTGGGCGGCTTCAGCAATCCGAACCAACTTGTCGGAAAAATCATAGTGTGCGACGGAAACAAGGATGTTTCAGGCTTCGAAGCGGCATTAGCAGTCTTTAAAGTTAAAGGTGTTGCAACCATAGTAATAAATACAATAGAGGAATGGGATGAACTTCAAGGTGAGCAATATTTTAATTATACACCAGCGGTTCGGGTCACTTTCAGTGATGGAAACCAAATAAAACAGTATATACGGTCGAGCCAAACCCCCACCGCAACCATTCTGTTTAAAGGAACAACCTTTGGGGCAGTTGCTCCCAAAGTTGCTTCCTTCTCAAGTCGTGGTCCGAACCGTCTAACGCCTCAGATTCTCAAACCCGATGTTATAGCTCCAGGTCTCAATATCTTAGCCGCTTGGACTCAAGCCGCTGGTCCACACCCCATATTCAACATAATCTCAGGAACTTCAATGGCTTGCCCACATGTTAGTGGGATCGCTGCTTTGCTTATCAGCGTTTACCCCGATTGGTCACCCGCTGCTATAAAATCTGCCATCATGACTACAGCTTTCAATCTTGATAATAATTATGAAAGCATCAAAGATCTCTCGACGGGGAAGATGTCGACGCCTTTTGCTCATGGAGCCGGTCATGTCAACCCCAACAAAGCTCTTGATCCGGGTTTGGTCTATGACATGAAAGAGGTCGACTACATCGGGTTCCTTTGCTCCATTGGGTATAACGACAGAAAAATACGCGCTCTTTCAGGACTTGATCGACCGGGTATATGTAAGTGGGCATACGGGGTGCTTGGGGGTCAAGTTCAGCCAGGGGATCTGAATGTTCCATCCTTTTCCGTGGTTTTCAACAATAAACTGAAGACAGTCAAGTACAGGAGAATTGTTAAGAATGTGGGGAGTAATGTCGATGCGGTTTACACGGTGAATTGGCATGCGCCTACAGGTACTGTAGTCAGGGTTACGCCAGCTAGGCTTGAGTTCAGCAGTGATAATACGAAGTACAAGTATGAGGTTACATTCTCGTCAACCGGCAGTCCGCATTCCGCTTCAGAATTTGGTTGGATTGAGTGGAGTGACGGAACTCATCATGTCAGGAGCCCAGTTTCTGTTAGCTGGGACACTACTTCAACTGCCTCTGTTGCTTCCGCTTGATGAACTTTATGATTTGCTTTGAGCACAAGACGGAAAATGATTTTCCAGTTTGGTAATTATAATTAAGAGGCATCTAATCGTGGAATACCTTTTACTTGTCATATATGATGCATATATATGTGTGTGTGCGTGTATATACAGCAGTCATCTGAAAATAAGCTAGAGCACGCTATGAATTGCGCTAGCAGATGTGTACTGTTGATTTGAAATAAAGGAAGCTTAGAAGTTTATCTAAGAAATTCAGATTGTAGAGCGCTCTCTCTCTCTCTACATATATATGTGTGTGTATACACATTAATTCTAAGGGAGGTCAAAATGCTAATTAAACTAAGGGGGTGCTGGATAACGCATTTTGTTTACATTACATTTGAATACAATGTATTAAACATAGTATATGCTTAGACGAAAAGTATTTGTATTACATTCAAATGCAATGTTTATTTGGATGAAAAGTATTTAAATTATATTATATATGATGTAATTGATAAAAGTAAAGAAAAAGAGAGAGAGAGAGAGAGAGGAGAATAGGTGATTTGATTGGTAAAAGTAATAGAAAAATAGAATAGTAAATAATAATTATATTATATTTAAATTATGATATGATTGGTATTTAAATGTAATACTTTTGTATTTAAATGAAAATTACATTACGTTCAAATGCAATACAGATACCAAACACACCCTAAAAGACAAATATAATAAATTCTCGTCAACTTTAGGTCCTTTAAAAATAAAAAAAGAAAGAAAGAACTTGGCGCCTTTCTAAATTTGAAAACCTGTTTTATTCCCTAAAACTTCAAAATGATAATAATTTTGCCTCTTCTTTCACTCAAATATTGGATGAATGGCACTAAATTTGAAGGACAGATTTTATAAGTCTCCTTCTAACCTCATTTTGCTGATCCTTGGAAAATATGTCATTCTTTTATCTCCGCACTTCGAAAATATTGAAATTGTTCCCTTTCTATATCAAATTCCGTCCAAGATGAGGTGACACTAATTTGGAAAATTAAACCTTGATTTGAGCTAAAAATCTTAATTATTATTTGGAAAAAAGAAAGATAAAACTCAAATTACTCTAACTAATAAATTTAGAAACTTAAAAAAATCAAAATTTTTAAGGCTGTGGAATTTCTTTTTGGCCTCATCCCAAAATTCGAGCTTAGAAGGGATAATTAAAAAAAATGTATATATCCCTCGCGTTCATGGGAAAAGACAAAATTATGTTTCTATTTAAAAATATATATATATATATTAAAAAACTCTATTCCGGTATGTGTGAAATATAGTTTTCGTCACTAAAATACGTGTGAAATAACAGTTTTACTCTTTAATTAACATTATGCATTCAACATAATGTTGGTCATTTACCAAATGTTCTTTTTTTTTTTTTCTATTTTCTCTAAGTATTATCTTTTAAAACCTTTCATTTTCCTCCATATCTTGTCGAAATATCGTGATATTCTCTCGTTATTTAAATGTATAAACAATATGTTAGCATCGTTTTTTATTTTTATTTTTATTTTTGGTGCATTCTGAGTAGGAGTTGGCGAGTTTAGTGGAAGTCTGAAAGGTGAAAATTTACTGTGTTTGAGAATGAAAACTTGTCATATATACGTGTATATATATACACATATATATTTTTCATATTTGTAATTCTTCCTATGCTTTTAGGATGCATTTAAGGGCTTGTATTTGAATATTATATTTTGATTATCTCCTGCTTTCTGTATCAAAGTTAGTAAAGCGGGAGAATTTTGAACTCTTCGTCATCATCTTACAGTTCTGTTGGAAGAACATAAACCTATTTACTTGTGAGGAGAGGATTAGGGTTGCAGGAGCTCTTATAGAGAATGCAATAATGTAGATCCATGAATTTCAGTCTTCTCTGCGGGGATGTACTCTCTCGCTTGAATGGTCAGGCTTCTAGACCTATTGTCCGTCGCCGGTCTCCTCTCTCGGTTCATCTTGAAAAATTAAATGTAGATGCATATGATTTGCATCACTCTAATCAGATTGGAACTTAGAATATTTTAGGAGTTGGACACTATAACTAGGGGTGGGCATTGGATTGAAACCAATTTTTGTTTAGATCTATCATCCAATCCGGCCAATTATAAAAATATCTTCAAATTCAACCAATCTAGTCCACTTCATTCTATTATCTGGTCCAATTGAGTCAAAAATCCATTGGATTTAATTGGATGAATTGAGTATACTTGAGCTTTCATAAGAATTTATTACAACATGTTAAATTTCACAAAATTCATTTGAAATGACATTATATTTTTGTGACATCAAATTAGTCGTCCATTATCCATCATCCATTTGTTGTATAACATAAAATCAAAATCGCCCAACATAGTAGTAGAGAAAAATAATTCTTCCAAATCAAAACTCCTAAGAGAAGATATGTAGGGATTCAACAATGTGAATATAGACTTGACGACGAGACAACATAAGGAGATGAGCAGATGATGTGGGATTATTGGAAATCGACGATGGACAATACTGACCCATTTGGATTTCTGTTGCATGTAGAAGTTAATCAAGATGGTGGAGTTGATATCCATAATATTCTACGTATGGTGGGCAATGCATGTGGAGAGTAATCAACCACTATGTGTCTAAGCTTTTGACTCTCCTGTCGTCATCAATTAAAAAGAGAACGTCTCCAGAAATTCACTCGTCATGCTGAAAATATGAGCAACCACAATATACACATCAAGATATCAGCCAGAATGTTTGAATTCTCTGATGAGCCTTCAATTCAAACACTGGCATGGCAACAATAACGTGCAAAAAAAATAAAAATAAAAATAAAAGCCATCATCAAGTATCATAAAACAATTAACACGATTGTTAGGATGGAATGCTTAAAACAAATTGCTAGGAGTAATTCAAAAAGGCACATATCATTACTCCCTTTGGGGGAGGTGCGCACACCCACTCCTTAGTGTAATAAACAAACACTTGAGGGTGTCCCTGTCAGTTCTTTTTTGGCCTTCATCTAGGGTTTCTCTTCTCTCCCTATTGGAGAAAAGGAATCCATAGCCGCTATGGATTGAAAGGAAAAAAACTGATAAAATGCCCACACGCTAGTTATTCTAATTTGGAAAACCGTAGGTTGAAAAGTCTTGATGAGATAACGGCGTTACAAGGGTTGCCATTATGAGAAAAAACGGAGGACTCCGTAAATGATTGAACTGTCAATAGGTAATTAATGTTTCTTATTAATCATTTTTATGCAACAAATATATGAGATCATATGTTATGGTTAAAAAATTGTAAAATCTCATTTTACTGCATTCTCTTATATAACCACAACTAACACAAATTAAATGCGCATGTGCATAACACGTGCCTACAACTAGTAAAATAAAAATAGGGTATTATCACATTAATAATATCCCAAATTAATGATGTGTTCTACATGAGTGCCTAAAACGTACGAAAGCAGTAGTCAGAAAAAAAACTGTTGTTTCTCAAAAGATTGATATTGTATATCTCTTTAATTTGAATGATACCTTTTTTAATTTTATTTAGTATAGACAGATATATATATATTAAAATTGCACAGATAGATATATTTAGTTCAGCATTAATTCTTCAATTAGATATCTTTTCTATTACATAATTAACTCCTTTAAAAAACATTGGCGCCAACATGAAGAGGAGCTCTAGGCCTTTGCCCATCACCTTCTCTCTCTCACTCTCTTTTTTTATCAACAAATTAAGGGGGAGTTTGGTTGTGATTTTGGAGATAATTTTTTTGGGTTGAAAAAAAGTTGTTTTGGAAAATATGTTTGGAGAACAAATTGTTTATCCTAAAAAAAATGTTAAATTTTATAAATTTTTTTGGAAAAAAAATATTAATATGGATATTATTTCATTTCTCTCGAAATTCTATATAATTTATAAAAAAAATCATCTCATTTAAACTTTATATATAAAATTATAAACTTTTAAAATTAGAATTTACTATACATTTTAGATATATAGATAGTAAAAAGTGATGATAAGGTAGAAAAAAGTTATTTTGAAGGTTTTTTTTTTTTTTTCGCCCTAAACTCTTCCTAAATATGCTATTATTTTATAATCAATATCTTAAATTAATAATAGGTTCTACATGAGAGGTTAAAACGGAAGAAAGAATTAGTCCGGGTAATTTGTTTCCCAAAAGAATGATCTTGAACATTTTTTCTTTAATAAGCGATATTTAGTATAAATAGATATATTTAATTATTCAGCATTAGTTTCTCAATTAAATATCTTTAGATTACATAATTAATTCCTTTTAAAAACATTGACGCCCTCATAAAGAGGAGTTCTAGGCCTTTGCCCATCACTTTCACTCTGTCTTTTTTTATCAACAAATTAAATATTCTATTATTTTATTATCAATGTCTTAAAATAAAAATGGGTTCTACATGAGAGCTTAAAAGGACAAAAGCATTAGTGCGGATAATTTGTATCCCAAAAGATCGATCTTGTATATTTTTTCTTTAATAAACGATACTAAGTACAAATAGATATCTTTAATTATTCAGCATTAATTTCTCAATTAGATATCTTTGAATTACAAAATTTACTCCTTTAAAAAACATTGGCACCCACATAAAGAGGAGCTCTAGGCCTTTGCTCATGACCTTCTCCCTCTTTTTTTATCAACAAATTTAATATGCTAACATTTTATTATCAATATCTTAAATTAATAATAGGTTATACTTGACAACTTAAAACGTACGAAAGAATTAGTCTGGGTAATTTGTTTCCCAAAAGATTGATCTTGAACATTTTTTTCTTCAATAAACGATACTTAGTACAAATAGACATATTTAATTATTCAGCATTAATTTTTCAATGAGATATCTTTTAGATCACATAATTAATTCCTTTAAAAAACATTTGCGCCTACATAAAGAGGAGCTCTACGCCTTTGCCGATCACTCTCTCTCTCTCTCTCTCTCTCTCTCTCTTTTATCAACAAATTAAATATGCTATTATTTTATTATCAATATCTTAAAATAATAGTGGGTTCTACATGAGATCTTAAAAAGGACAAGAGCATTAGTTCGGATAATTTGTCTCCCAAAAGATCAATCTTGTACAATTCCTCTTTAATAAATGATATTTAGTACAAATAGATATATCTAATTATTCAACATTAATTTCTCAATTAGATATCTTTTAATTACAAATTAACTTGTTTAAAAGACATTGCACTTACATAAAGAGGAGCTCTAGGCCCTTGCCCATCGCCTTCTCCTTTTATTTTTTAATCAACAAATAAAATATGCTATTACTTTATTATCAATATCTTAAATTAATAATAGATTCTATATGAAAGCTTAAAATGGACGAAAGAATTAGTCCGGGAGATTTGTTTCTCGAAAGATTGATCTTGAACATGTTTTTCCTTTAATAAATGATACTTAATATATATAGACATATTTAATTATTCAGCATTAATTTCTCAATTCAATATCTTTTGATTACATAACTAATTCCTTTAAAAAACATTGACGCCCACACGAAGAGGAGCTCTAGGCCTTTGCCCATCACTCTCTCTCTCTCTCTCTCTCTCTCTCTCTCTCTCTCTCTCTCTTTCTCTTTATCAACAAATTAAATATGCTATTAATATCTTAAAATAATAATGGGTTCTACATGAGAGCTTAAAAAGGACAAAAGCATTAGTACGGATAATTTGTTTACCAAAAGATCGATCTTGTACATTTTGTCCTTTAATAAACGATACTTAATACAGATAGACATATTTAATTATTCAGCATTAATTTCTCAATTAGATATCTGTTGATTACATAATTAATTCCTTTAAAAAAACATCGCCACCCACATGAAGAGGAGCTCTAGGCCTTTGCTCATCACCTTCTTTTATTTTTTAACCAACAAATAAAATATGGTATTATTTCATTATCAATATCTTGAATTAATAGTGGGTTCTATGAGATCTTAAAACGGAAAAAGCATTAGTCCTAACAATTTGTTTCCCAAAAGATCGATGTTGTAAGCAATCTTTCGGGAGCTCTAAGCCTTTACCCAACACCATTTTTTCAATCAGCTAATTAGATGGGGTATTATCACATTATCAAACATGAACACCTAAAACGGACGAAAACATTAGTCCAGGGAAACTTTTGTTTCCCAAAAGATTGATCTTGCACAATTTTTTTTTTTTTATAAACGATACTTAATACATATTTATAAATTTAGTTCAATATTAATTTTTCGATTAATTAGATATTTTTAAAATTACGTAATTTACTCCATTTGAAAACATTGGCGCCTACATAAAGAAGAGTTGTAGGCCTCCGCCCAACGCCTTCAATATGTGCTAAAACCAAAAATAAATAAATTTATATATTCTCCCCAAATTTAGGTTCTTTTCAACTTTACATTTTCCTAAATTTGAAAACTTGCGTTCTCTCCCTTTGCTTCATAATGATAGTAATCTTGCTTCTTCTATCACTTAAATAGATAGAAAAGCTAATGTGACACTTAAGTAAATAACAATTTTACGAAATTAAAATTAGTAAATAATAAAACTTTACAATATTTGTCATAAATAATAAATTTGCTAGCTAAATAATTTATTTATTTCTTGTGAAAAAAATTTTACCTATTAAATTTAATTATTTATTGTTATTTAATACAAATGTTTTTAAAACTTGTTATTTACTTCAATTATATAACCTCCGTTTGGTGTGTCCACCAAAGTTGGAGTTTTAGAGATAATTTGATTGGAGTTGAGTTGAGTTGAGTTTTGAAAATATACGTTAAGTGAATTATTCGGAGTTAAAAAATGTAAAAAATTAAAATGTTTATTAAAAAAAATTAATAATACAAATCTTATTTCGTTACTCTTGTCATTTTTTTTGTAATTTTTTTGGTAATAAACACTCATTTCAACTTGAAATAACAAAATTATGGATTTTCAAAATTTAAGTTTTTAAGAGAGATTTAGAGATGTGAATCATGAAATCGATTTACTTTTGAAGAAAAAGATTAAAAAAATTTTAGAAAAGTTTGGTTGGAGTAGACCAACCAAACATAGGCTAACTGTAATTTTTTTTCCCCTAATTTTCAATTTTATCATTCAAAGTTTGCTTATTTATTTTTTTTTTAAGGGGTGTGATATAAATAAAAAATTTGAACTAAAATTACAATGTTAATGCATTGTTTGAGGTCTAGAGAAATGGAGAAGCTAAACATGTTTTAGCCTCTAAACCCCAAAACCCAACCTCCAAAATGTCCCACCAAATGGGGTCTTAATTTCCTTAGACATGAATTTCCTCAAACATATCGAGTTCTTCACTGTCATTGCCTATAACATAACTAAATAAAAACAACAATATAGCTTACTTAAGTTAAAATCTATCATACATCACAATGTTCAATACTTGAAAAATTAATACATAAGCTTTCGGTGGTCTAGTTGCACATTTTTCTTTCTGTCGTATATTGAGTAAATTTCAAAAATAACACATTCGGGAAAAATAATTTTGATTTTAACATCATTTTTTAGACTTTCATATGTAGCACTGTCACGTCAGAAGATTACTTTAAAAGAGGGTCCCACCAGCTGCTGATTGGGATAAACCCGAAACACCTTTTTCCACTTATCTATCCAAACCTCTGTATAGATTTCTTCATAGTCCTAAAAAAACCATTTGAATTCAAATGAGAGAGAGTGCAAGAGCCAGAGATTGAGGGTGAGAGTTCGAAGAAAAGAGAGAGAGGAAAAATCGTAGTACCAATGCGCCGCCGCTCCAACACAAGCGCCGTCGTCTGGACTCCTCCAAGTTGTTAAGGTTGTCGCAAGCAAGGATTGTCGTTATGCTCTACCCACCCCAACCCACACCAGCCAACACGAGACCCACCAGGACACCACCTCCGCCTCTCCCTTTTTTATGAGTTTTGGTGGATTTTGTGTTCGTCTCGTGGAGATACTTTCACTCTCTTCTCAATGCTCTGGTATTATATTTCTCATCGTGAACAAACGTGCAGCTTGTTTCTTATTTCTTTGGATACGATAAGGATGGCGAGCTTGTTCTAATAGGCTGTTTCTTAAGAGGAAAGAGAGAGTTCTCGGAACTTACAATATTCATCATGAGCATAGTGCTACCAACTTTGCTATAACTCATATATGTAAATCAATGTTAGAATTATGTGGTACTTGTGGACCAGGTTTTTCATATTTTGGTTTGCAGGATTTATTAGGAAAACCAGCGCTGCTTTGTATTGTTTTTGTATATACTTCAAATCATAATAAATATTTAAGCATTGTCTTTGAAAAGTAAGCATTTTAACAAGATAAATATGTTTGTAATATTTGGTTTGCTTGGCATGTGTGAATGAGTTGTGAATATGTATTTACAAAATAAGTTGTATGTTGACTTGTGAAAAACGATCATTTTGGTTATGTTGGTTATTATACCCTTGTTTATCTGGGGGTAATTTCTATTTTGACCCCTGGTCATAGTTATATCGATTAAATGATAAGCATGTTTTGTGTTTTGTGTTTTGTGTTTTGTGTATACATAGAGTTTTGTTTTATTTGTTAAAAAAAGATAAAATTAGTTTTCTTTATAGTATGCATTTTTATCCAACCGTTATGTTGGGTTTGTGATATTTGGTGTGGTTTGCATTTGGAATATTTGTTTTTGCATGGAGTTTTGTGTTCTGTTGTTGATTATACAACACAGTTTGGCTAGGGGTAGTCTTTATATTTACTGAATAATGTATGTGTTAACTCAACTTACATCCGTTTATCTAATTCCAAACTCATATGAGACAGTCGTGATATTACTAGTCTTGATGAATATGTCATATATATATATATTTAATATAACTAGTACAACTTGTTGAAAATGAGTGTTACTACATTACCTAAATGTCAAAACCGGCCTTCAAACATGTAGTTTATCCTAAATGTCAGGATTATAAGAACTCACAGTAATTATAGAATTGACTCGGTGAAATTGATAACAATACTAAAAAGGCAATCAAGCAACTATTACAACACCGAAATTACAACTACTTTTATCAATAGACTTCTTAGATGCTAATATCTTGAATAAAATTGTGAGGACCCAACCTCACAGACCGTCACTTAAAACTTACTTATTTGGTTTTTCATCTTATTTAAATTATTGTTTGTTCATTTTTAGACTTTCAAAATTTCAGGATTTTTTTTTTTGAAAAACCTTATTTGCAAAGAATTGATTCTTTAAAAACCGTAATTATTAGAATTAGTTTTAAACAAAACATACTAACGTAATATATCATATTTAGTCCTACTGAAGTATTAAATTATACTAGTATCAAAACAACGCTTAACAAAACCCTCAAAAATATGTGCAGAATATAAAATATAGGTGGCATCCATACACAATTAACTAAAAGTATTATATTACATTTGGCTATAACATAAACCATATTATTTCTTATATTTATTTAACTTAATATACTATTTTAAGGGTGACAAAGATGCTGTCTAATTATAGTCTAAGCAGATTTTATAATTTGACTCATTATTTATTTTTTTTTTGCATTTTAGTCCTTATTTAGCCCCAATTAGTTTCCAATACCCTTTGTTTCACATTTTTATACATAATGTCCTTATAAAGTGTTCTCATAAGATCAAGGCTCATTTTTCACAAGTTTTTAATCTTTATTTTTTATCCTAAATTTTTTTATATTTACATTTGACCCTAAAAAGGCATATTGGTCATCTCTTATCCATTTATCACCAAAATTTGACACAAGGTCAAATAATGTCTCTAGACTAGTGAAATTACGATTTTACCCCTTGAGGGCAAAATCGTCATTTTTTGACATTATTATTTCTGACCAAACTTGAGCTCTTCTTATTGTTTATGTCCATGGTAATATTCTGTCCTTCTACATGAGTATGAAAATCCCACTCAAGATACCATTTTCCAATTTATTAACGTTTATGCTAAAAAAATTTTTATTTTTGGTACTTTATGATTGTTATGTCTTATTTTAGCTTATTTGTGATGTCAAAATATTTTCCTCATCATTCATGCTTCCATTAAACAGAGGACATAACATATCAATATGTCATAATCTCTTATTCTCATACATTAATATTCATTGCATGTCATATAACCATAAAAAAATCATATAAACATGCTTTTCATCATATTCCATACACAAATCATGTGCTTTTAGCCATTTTAAATCATAACAAGCACATATACTATTTGACTAGGTAGCAAAACAATATTTTAATCCTTTACCATGCCAAGATTTTTTTTTTTTTTTTTCATATTTGTAAGAACTCGTTGTGAAAGAAAAGTTATCAAAAACTTGGTAAACCACTAGTTTACAAGACATTTACCTCTTAGAAAAATAATGGGTCCTTAGCTCCACTTGAAGGCTTTGAACCCCTCTTGGATCCTTGAGGTAGGGGGCTAAAATGGAGATAAAACTTTGCTTTAAAACATTTTTTAAACCATCATTTTTCTTTCTAGAAAACAAGTGAAAAATGTAGGTTTTTACCATGAAAAGCACTTAGAATGGCTCTTTCTCGCTTAAAAAAAAAAGTTTGGGAGTGAATGGAAGGAAATGAAGAATACTTTTGGCTTCCCTGAGCTTAAAATTTCATTCACAATGAAGGAAGGAAGAAATGAAGCTTTTCTTTACTTATATGGTATCTTTATGAAAGAGAAAAAAGTGGTTTTTGGTTTACCTTAAAACCATTTTATAATCAAGCCTTATTATGGATTAAAAAAATTGAAATTTTTGGATTATAATCTCTCTAAAAACATGCTCAGGTATAGAGGATAAGTTGGGAGGTTATTTTGGTGGTTTTTCATATATTTCTAAATGATTTTAATGAGTAGTCATTCAAGTAGTCCATAATCTTACATTATAATCATTCTTTTTCTCTTGTTTTTTCATTCTTGTTTTGCTTGTTTAGAGGTTGGATTTTTTAATTATCAAAAAAAAAAACCCCCTCTTGCCTAGTGGGTTTTTACCCACTAGGTGGGGGGTTGCACGAGCACTCCCCTTGCTCCTTTTTTTTTTTTTTTAGATTGTAATAAGATTATTAAATTTAATTTAATAGATAAATCTTAGCATGACATAAGATTCACTTCTTTAATTCATAAAATTATGATTATTCATTCCTTCATTGTATATATATTTTTTACATATAACATTATTACAAAATCCCAATTGTAAAATAGACAATGGGAGTAATAACACATTTTTTTATATTTTTCTCGTCACCAATTTAAAAATTATTAATGGTAAAATTCATAATTTAATTCTTTATTTAAGACGGGAATTATTATTGTAAATTTTAAAGTTGTTACAAAAATGATCAAGATTAAAACTATTACTCCTTCAGTAATAGTCATGATGGTAATGACTTCTAGTAATTATGAAAGGTACTACTTAATGACCAAATACAAGTAATCATTCCGAAATCGATCATTTTTATATGTAATTTTAAGTATCAATGATTAATGAATATCAATAATACATGTTATGTTTAACATTTATAACTACAACAACCTTCAGATAGTAACTATATATTAAAAGTCATGATTATAAATATTACTCGCAGTCATTCTGGAAATGACTTAACGATTTACATTTATAACACAACTAGAAAGGCCCATCAAAAACTGTTGTAACATCAATTACAACCATTTTCATCAAAATACTCCTTATCTAGTAAATATGGAGTAAAAAACAAAATCAACAGTGCAATTATTATGCTTTCAGTAATAGTCAATGATGGTAACGAACACTAGTCAAAATTACAACCACTACTGTCACATTGGACCATTCTAAGTTCAATATCATACCCCAAGATTAAGGGCTTTCCATGTCCTCCTAACCCACAAGAACACAATTCAACAACTCAAGAGGACCAATATAAGATGTAAAAATAGGTTCCATCACTCCTTTCATTTCGTTGGCAAAACGCATTTCTTGGCATGTTCCAATTGTTCAATATACTTGCTAAAGATAGGCAGTTCAACCATTCGTAAAGAATTTCATAAAAATGACAAATTAATCAATATGATAAGTACTATAGGTAAAGATAATATTTATTAAAGAGTCATCATATGATTGATTAACAGTAAAAATAATAATTACCATCCCAAATGTTATTGCTGAAAGGAAGGTAAGATAAGTAAATCCAGTAGTTTCAAATTGAAAAATAGATAATGTCAACCCTCATTAGGGTAAGCTCAACCCAATAGTTTTTTCATTTGAAAAATATATGTTTCATGGAACCTTTTCCTAAAGGTCGACCACAAAAATTTCAACACAAATTGCTTTGTTACTCTTTTATCACTAGCTTAGGTTAAATGAAAAACTCAGATGAAACACATGGGCAACGCAATGGCACAAAACGCCCACATAGATCTACAAAAAATAAATAAATAAATAAACAAATTTTCTTAACTCAGATTTGGAGAAAAAACAATGGAAGAAGGCCTAGTGAGACTGGCTACCTCAGACCAACGCCTTGCAAAAGCTAGACAACAGAGTTTCTTCTTTTGTCTTTTTCTTTTTTATTTTTTATTTTTTGAAAGAGAGGGAATCAAGGAGAAGAGAGAGACAAGCAGTAAAAGATAGAAAGGAGAGAGAAAAACTTGAGGATTTTACATAGAGAGTGAGAGAGAGAGTACGGGCGGGAGTTTAATTAGAAGAGAAGAGACGAAGAGTGAAAGTAAAAAGGCTTTTGGTTGTAAAGCCATTGATTAAGGGTATTTGCAACAATAGGTCTTATCTTAAATATTAAATTTGATGTGGTGGTATTAGAAAGGAAAGTATTGAAAGTTATATATTTAAAATTATAATTTTTTAAAAGTATTATTTTTAATTAACCCTTATATATTTAACTGGTAGATTATTGGCTTTTATAATTGAGGATGAAATAATTTTAAACGAATTTAAAAGTACACACATTTGATTTAAGTTTAAGATATGTACTTTTGCTCTTTTTTTTTTAATGAATGTATAACAATTATATATATAATAATTAAAAAAAGAAGTAAATGTTAAGGAAATGTTCCAACTTGGTTAACATTTTAAAAACTTTATAAAAAAAAATCATTTCAATCATTTTCTTTTTTTTTAATAAAGAGAAAGGATAATTGATATTAATTATTTTCTTCATGCTGTCTCAATTTTATCGAATATGTCCACAAAAGAACACTTGCATAATATTTGATTTGTTTGGATAGGTAGTGTCATTATTCTTAAATATGTATGTAGCATAAAAATTGTCAAAGTTCTTATTAGTTATTTCATCATTTCTCTTAAATTTTTTGTTCTTTACTCTGTGAACTACATTTAATTCTTAAACACTTTAAAATTTTATTTATTTGATTTATTTCTTAACCAAAATATTGCAGCGTCTTATACTTTTCATGTAATGTTGTGTAAGAGATAAAACTCACTTTTATCTTAGACAGGAAGAAGATAGATAATATTTTGGACAAATTATATTTTTTTCCTCTAAATTTTAAATCTTGTAATAAAATGTTCCTTGAATTTTTATACATAACATCCAAATTTACAAACGTTTGCTAACTTTCCCTTTTTATTAAATTGTTAACGCAAAATGACATGTGGCAATAATTTACTATAAGAGCTGCAGGTGCTGAGTGTGTAATTACAAAATTACCCCTAAAATTAAATTTAAGAGACAAATTCAAAGAGAATCCTATTATTTGTTAAAGCTTTAATGTTAATACTCTTTAAAAATTAATACAAATATAAATTATTATTCAACACCAAATTAACATTAATAAAAAATATTAGAGCTACAAAAAATGAATTTGCTTTCCTCTCTGCTCCATCGCCGGCGACCGACCGATTGTGCCTCCCACAGATTCCGTCTTGCAATCTTTTTCAAGGTTCGTGTTCCAATCTTTTTTAAACTGTAATTTATTTCATTAATTGGTTTAAAATAATGGACTTAAACAATATCGCTCCTAAAAAATTTATCAAACGGGCCTGGGGTAGGTTCATAAACTAAGCTTTTGGAGGGGCGTGTGGGGGATCGTGAAGGTCTCAAACATGGAAGGAGGTAATAAGGAGTTCAAGTGTGAGGAAGATTCATGACGTAGTGCTGAGGCAAGGTTGGGCATCACCCGAAGAAAACGGGGAAGGTGATTTTCAAAAGATTATACATAATTTTAATTTTTAAGGGAAATTTTTATAAATTTATTTATGTTTTTACAAAAATACCCTTGGAAGTGCTGGCCTTTGTTTGACATCTGTCCTTTTCATAAATAAACTTAACAAAAAGGTGGGATTTTGCAAACGTTCAAAAATTCACCGGAAACGGTTGTTATAATTTAAAGTTTAAGAGGTATTTTGAGATAAGACCTAAAGGGAAAAAGAATGTAATTTGTCTTATTCTATTTGACAAATGGGTTTGTATCAAATCATTAGTTTAAATCAAATTTTGAAAAAATATAGGAGATAACAATATTATAGTGAAAATATTAGAACCAAAATTTTTGTATTCTCATCCATTTGCAAATTAGACTACTTCATTTTGATAATTGTAGATTTAACCTAATAATAATTTTATATCTAAAAAAAACTGCTTCCCATTAAATAGAACATGAAATAATGTATTATCAGCTTAACAATATCTAAAATAATGAAAGATTCTACGTGACCACCTAAAACAGACCAAAACGTTTGACCGCATAAACTTCGTGCCCTATAAGATAGATATATGTTACAACATGTATCTTTATATATTTATAAGTAATCGAGTACAACAAAAATTTCTCAATTAGATTTCTTTTGATTGCATAATGAACTCCTTAAGAAGGAAAAATTCAAAATGTATCACTTAAATATCATTTTTGTCCCTTTGTGCTTTTGATAATTCAAAAGGTACCTCTTTTGTGTTTGAACAATTCTACAATTGTCCCTTCGGTTTTTGAAAAGAGTTTAAAATAATCCTTTAGCTAGTTAAATTGTTAAAAGTGTCATAAATACTCTTAATTTTTAATACTTAAGCATTATCTCAAATATTAATAAATTATAAATTAAATTTAGAGCAAAAATAAAATAAAATTTTAACAAACAAAGTACTAAAATAAAGAAAAAAACTAAAAAACAAACAAAAATTATTTTTAAAATGTTCTATTTATCTACATCCCTTTTTGAGCAGTTTGGCAACTGCAACAAAGGACAACCAAGCAACACTTTGACAAATCCTCCTCTATTTATGCAACTATAACACACCCTTAGTGTGTTGCCACAATTTACTATCATTAATATAACATACGAACTAGTATGATGGAAAAAGGAAAAAGATAATTGTTTATGTTGAAATAATATGGAAGATTGTAATTTTTTTTTTTAAACATGAAAGTTTTGATAACTCACTCAACCACCACTCACTCCTTAGTGTTATAAACAAACCCTTGAGGAGGGGTGTCTCTGTCAAATCCTTTTTTGCCTTTATCTAGGGTTTCTCTTCTCTCCCTATTGTAGGAAAGGAATCCATAGCCGTTATGGATTGAAAGGAAAAAACTGATAAAATTATACGATTTATTAATGCCCACACACTAGTTATTCTAAAGATAGGAGAATACCTAGCCTCCTTAGATAGAATGTCTTAAGGCATACACATCCATAATCAAGTACAAGTTCATCATAAGAGGCATTAAAATATGATATAATAACATATTTAAAATCATATTTATCATGTGCCTATAATATAATTTGAAAATAATAATATTTTTATAATGAAGAACACAACATTTCAGCACTTAACATAACCTTATAGTTTAAATTTGGCCCCCTGAAAATTGTATCCAATACAAGTATTATTTTCAATACTCTTAAATATGATTTTATCTAAGTTCATTTGTTAAAAGAAGAAAAAAGAAAAAGAAAATTGGAACTTAATCTAATCTAATTCCTCATTAAGCATGGTTTTATGATTATGGTATTTTTTTTTCTAAACTTAGAAATAATTTGCCATAAATTATTTCAATAAAGATTGGGTTAGAAAACTTAAACACAATTTCTTTATTTTGTATCAAAATAATAATTTATTGCCTTACTTTCAAAATTTCTTTTTTTTTTTTCAATCATATAAAACTTTCTTAAAACATATTTTAAATACCTTTTTTTTTAACATAACCCTTGATTAAAAAATTTTTTACAACAGTGGATACTATAGCACCCAATTTTGGGTTGGTGCAGTGCTAATTTTCCCTTCTTTTCCCATTTTTCAACTTTTTCTTGAAAAATTTATATCTTTCAAATTGAAAGGATATGGCCAAAAATTTCTTCAAGAGAAATCTTCATCTTGATGTCATCTAAATCTTTTATGTTTATGAAATTGCTTAAATTTGCATGCAAAATTTTGTTTTTCATAAAGATAAAAAATTGACACTTTTCAATCTTTAAAACTAATTTTTGATGAAACCTTTGTTTCAAAAATTCATATTTTCTATTCATGAAAACCTTAAAAACCCTTTCATATATTCTCCATAGAACTTTCACAAATCCCCCTTTTGGTGGTCAAATCTCATAAACTTATTTCAACCATAAACTTTTTAATGAATAAAATAAAAGTTGATTTTGTTCAATCTTTCGAAACTTTGTTACCAATCATAATATATTCATGCCATCAAGATTCCATAATCTATAACCATAATTATGATTATAACTTCAACTTAATAATTATGCTCATCATAAACTCTAACATAATCATAATCTTAAAACTTTCATAACCACCATCATAACCATATCCATAATCATATCCTCTAACATAAATATAACAGTGATCACAATACCCACATAACAATATATCATAATCATTGTCAAATCACCAAGTAAACATCAAAATAACATATTTGTATCTAACAGCACCAAGTGTAAAACGTTACCTTAATCGTGAATAACGGATCAAGCTCTAAAAAGCTTCCAAAATCTAAAACATATAACCCTAATTTTTCTTAGTTACTAAACCCATAAAAACCATGGGTTTCTAGACAAAAGAACACAAAAGATTAGAATAGAAAAACTACCATAAGTTCATTGCTCCACCGGATCTACGTCTAGAACACCTTAGAGATCAATCCTCAAGAAGCAAGTTTGGAGGAATTCCATAATGCTCAAAATGGCTTGTCGAGCCTTCTCATCAATGGCCTTCATGAAGGCCTTCATGCGTGCTTTCTAATATGGATAATTGGTTCTATCCAGGATTGGTGGTTTTTTAACTGAGCCACTTTCTCTCAAAAATTCATTGTCTGTAAAACAAACCGGTAATGCCAAGATTTCACAAAACACACATTAGTGAACCACTCTGATACAAAATGATAGAACCAATTTTAATCAAGTTTTGTTATTAAGTTGATTACAATATTACCAAAACTTGAAATATAAAGAAAATAGCACAAGCAAATTTTAATGAGGTTCAAATTACTTACTTCTTGAGGCCACTCCTAGATGTATGAATAATCCACTAAGTAAACTAAATTACAATTCAATTGTACTTATTCACCTTGAGACTCCTTTTTAGTATGATGAATATGATATTGTAACTACCTAGAAGACTTGCTCAGTGAGCACCACTTGACTTTTCATTGAAATCCCTTTAACAAACTAAGTTTTCTCCCAAAACCCAAAGTTCTTCTCCCGAAGACACTTAGAAACAAAAACGCTCAAAACACAATTCAATTCTATGAATTCTAGACTCTCCAAGGTGTCCAACAATTGTTTTGAGACTTCCAATATAAATAACCAAGCAATAAGTAATGAATCTTTTCAAGTAAATATGTTGCAAGCCATTCGTTGCAGATTTTGTTGTAATAAAAATGACAACAGTGCTAATTTCTGAAAACTTTTGGATTCTACAAAAATTTGTCTTCAAGTCTGTCAAATTTGAAAATTAAGAACTTGAACTGAATTCACAACAATAAACACAATCCTTTATGATAGTAAATCACTCATTTAAAAACAAGTTTCCTAATTCTTTCAAAATTGACTTTTTCAATTAGGAAACTAAGAAAATGTAAAATACTTTTTGAAAAGCCGATTTCCTTGTCCAAGCAAAAGAGAAATTGCCAAACCTAATTTTTAAGGACTTTCTAAAACTAATTTCCAATAGTAACAAATGATTAATTGACAAACAATGCCAATACCAATAATACCAAAAATCCTAACATAGTAATTAGAGTAGTTTCAGTACTATCGTTCTTTAGCTTTCCTACTAATTAATATTTGTATCTCAAATCAAGTTTCAATTTTTCAAGCCTATGTCACCTCATCTTAAAACAGAAATAGGGAAACGGAAAACTTGCTAACATGTTGAAGTTTGGGGCTCAATATATGACATGTTTCAGACTAGGTGGCAAAATGAAAGGGTCCTCAGTATGAGGGAGATTTTCACTATTTGTCATTCAAATTTAGTAGCATGTTAGACCCCGTTTGGAACAGGGGTCTCCAGACCAAAAATTTAGCTTTTTTCCAAAATTTCAACACTTTTTACTATTTATATCTTCAAAACGCTACAGTACACTCAAAACTTTAAAAGTCCATAACTTTGTGTATACAAGTCCAAATGAGATGATTTTTTTTTAAATTGCATAGAATTTCGAAAGGAATAAAATAATATCCATATTGATAATTTTTTTCTAAAAAAATTTTTAAAATTTTTAATTTTTTCACTCCAAACAGTTTTTTCCCTTAAACATATTTTCCAAAACTAACTTTTTTCCAACCCAAAACTAATGTCTCTAGACATCCCTCCAAACACCCCCTTAGTTTTTCTATCCATTTAAAGGACGGAAAAGGCATATTTGCTAACATTTTTGAAATTGATGTTAAATGAGGTTGGATATAACTTATCTTTAAAGACTATTTGAAGGAGAGAAGGAGTTTGATCTACATATAAATACTATAATAGTCCAGTAATTTAGCAATGTAGGACATAGTCATAATCTGTCATCCTCCCTCACACCTAACAAACCCACCATCATCTACAAAATATGGCTCATGGATCCAAAGGAGATTAGTATGGATTCAAAGGGAATTAAAATGGTTTTGTGGGTTCAAAGAAGTTTGTTTGGTGGTTATGGATTCAAAAGTGCCTTCAAGGGATTCGTTGGTGAATGAGGGGAGGGGGGGTGGTGTGGTTTGTTGTGTATTGAGATCTGTTACTTGATTTTTGTAATTATTTTTGTAATTCTTTCCATCTTAAGAGATTCTATAGTTTTCAATTAGATGCTAATAGACTGTCAGTTAGGTGGTAAATGTTGTCAATTAGACCCTATATATAATGATTTATAAATTCAAAAAAAAAAAAAGAAAAGAAAAGCCAAATCACAACGTGCCTCTTCCTGTACCATCCTATGTCGAGACCCATCACCGTGTATCTAGGAGGTACTATCATCACATCCATTGCCCAAGATCGCAGATTTAAAGAGCCGATCTTTGAACCATTAATGAATCCGCTGTTGAACCACTATATGTTGATGTCCCCATCGTCTAAAACAGACGGTTGCCTTGGAGTCCTATGCTTTTGTGAATGCACTTGATCGAAGACCTAAACTAAATAGGTATTCTTTATCTTAGCACACATGCAATTGCAAATGTGTAAATAGGTTAAAAAAGAGAGAGAGAGAGAGAGGAAAAAAAACTAAATATTTATTAAAAAAATTAATTAAAAAAAAAGAGGAAAAGAAAACAAAAATCACTGGTTTATACCTTAACTCTTCATTGCATTTGCTCTTTTTTTTTTTTTTTGATGTCATAGAACATCAAAAGGAAAATTTTGGTTATTAAAAAAAATGCTCTCTTTGATCTTATAATTTTTTGTTGTCCCTTGTTAAATAGGTTTGGGTAAAATTTATCATTAAAAGCTAGCTTAAGGGAGAGAGGGAGCCTAATCCACATATAAAAACTACAAAAATCTAAATGTGTTACAAATTCTAAAGTTGAGTTTAACATCTCGTTATAGTTAATTCTAGTTTAAAGGGATATAATTAGGGAGAGGCCACGTTATATAAAAGTTTATCTTGTTATAAAGAATTAGACCTCTCAAAAACACGGTGTACGACAAATTCTTTTTTTTTTTTCCCCTTTATATAAATAAAAAGCAAAACTTTGCCAAAGAAAAAGGAAATAACTCAAATGAACAAACAAATAAATAATCAGAACTCGTACTTGAGTAGAGGAGAAAATGGCGGAAGAATCAAGCTCGGCAAGGTCAGCTCCAGGGCATAATCCGCTTCCTATTCTAAGGTTTGAGGTTCTACTGACAAAAGGTCAAGCAAATAACATTTCACTTAATATTGCATCTGTATTATATACAAACTTATATACACATATATAGATAGCCAGCGAGAGAAATAATATATATATATATATATGCATATACATACAAAGATATACAAATAAAATAATCATTTATATAAACCTCCAGGCTTTGTTGATGAAACAAATACTTCAAAGCACGCAATGCATACATCTCAAAAGTACATGCATACGGGGGTACGTAGTACACCCCAGCTTATATTAAAACAACTACTATACACATGTAACACATAACAGGCACTCGATCATTAGATACCTCTTTGTAACTAAACTCAAAACAGATCATAAGGTGTTTGAAATGGAAGCCACAGAATCAGTATTAGTAGTAATAGTGGAAGGCCCAGAGAAAAGCAACTGGGCTCCTGACACGATGAGTTCCGTCAACTCACTCAATCCAACCAAATCTTGGTGAGAAATCCGAGCCACCGGTCGAAGTGAACGTAACCTCATATGTCATTATTGTAGTATCATTGCTAAACACAAGTCTATTTGGCACAACGTTGATTCCATACCAACTCGCCTCATAAATTGCAGTGACATTACTCCCCACATTCTCAACAGTTCTCTTGTTAGTGACTGTCTCCACTTGAGAATTGAAAACTATAGAAAATGATGGTAGATTCAGATCTCCCGGTGCAACAATACCCCCAAGCGCAGCATAAATATGTCTGGTCACATATGTCTGAACTAACCGGATTTCTCAAAAGAATACTTATTTTTTGGTAGTCATACCCAATGGAGCAAAGAAACCCCGATGTAATCGATCTCACCCATGTCATATACCAAACCCGGATCGAGAGCTTTGTTGGGGTATGACCAGCTCTGCGAGCAAAAGGCGTCGAATATGTCCCTTTGCAAGATCTTTGATGGTTTGCCCAGAATTATCAAGATTATAGGCTGTAGTCATGATGGCAGATTTTATAGCAGCAGAAGACCAGTTGGGGAGAGACCTCCTAAGCATAGCAGCGATCCCACTAACATGTGGTCATGCCATTGAACTTCCTGAGATTATGTTGAATTCAACTCGTCTAGGATCATCCTTACCCCATGGACCAACGGCTTGAGTCCAAGCAGTTAAGATACGACACCTACTGCTATAACATCAGGTTTAAGAATACGAGGCGCTACAGGGTTCGGACCACGACCTGAAAAGGCTGCAAATTTTGGAGCAACTGTCCCAATGATTGCTCCACGGAATAGAATGGTTGCGGTGGGGTTTAGGCTCGATCCTATGTATTGTTTTATTTGGATTCCATCATTGTAATTGACCTGAACCCCTGCTATAAGATGCGGCTCAGCTTGAAGCTCTTTCCCTGTAGCATACTCACCATTTCTTGCATTTGGAACAGCAGCTCCTGGGGCAATTGAAGCCACATGAGTCCCATGGCCACTTTTGTCTCTTGGGGATCTTGTATCCATTGATATATCTATCGAATGTCCCGCAAGGAATGCTCTTGCATCAATGAGTTTCCAGTAACAAGATGAAATGGGGAAGTCGATCCACACCTTTCTAGGTGGATGGCACAGGGGATAATCCCGTGTCCGAGAAACTCCGGTGCTCCGGCCAAATTCCTTTCGTCAAGAACTCCGATAATGATAATTTCACCATAGTTGGAGTAAGGCCAAAGTCCATAGCATTCGTGGAGTCCTAAAAATTGGTATGAATGTTTAGTCTGAATTTTGTGGATTTGATCAAGAGTAACAAAAAGGACACCTGGAATATCTTCTAGCTTTGCCGCTTGGGAAGGGGTGAGCCTTGCGGAGAAACCATTTACCCCCTTCTCGTAGGTGTAAATGATTTTGGAAGGGTGATTTGAATGAGGAAGAGATTTGATGATACAGTTGTACCAATGGTGATGAGAGGTAAAGAGGGATGGCTTTTGAGATTTGGCCATGTGAACGATGAATGTCGTTGGATGGTCTTAATCATTTGATAATGGGTTTGAACAGATTATGGGAATGGTGTTACAGAAAAAGTGGAAAGTGAGACGCCCAAAATTTAACTAATTGTAGCCTACTAGATTAATGTTAGAGATTAAAGTAGATGATGTAGGTATAAGATAATTAATTATTCTAATATTACATTGAGTTATTTTTTCAAGTGATACAATGAGAAGTCGTGGTGTTATTGAAAATTCATGTCATTTTTTAATATTGTGTATTATTCGATAATTTATGTAATAGTTTATTAGAATATATATATCTATAGAATATCTATAGTTATTATAGTTATGTTTAGTGTATGTATATATATATATAAATAAATAAAGTAAGTTTAAACATGTGTGTATATATAAAGTAAGTTTAATGTGTGTATATATATGTTTAGTAATTTTTTTAAACACGTGTGTGCGTGTGTGGTTTTATATATATTTATATATATATATACTTATTATTATGCATATGAAACGGCAAAAGCAAAAAAAGAACAAAGAAAAAAAAAGTATCATCCAACATAATAAAAAAAAGTATCATCCAACATAATCAATTCAACATCATTTCCATTAAACATACACAATCAATTCAATACTATTCTTACTAAACAAACACAATCAATTCAACACCACTCCCACTAAACCAACACAAGTATTAGTCAAACCTCTCCTTTTCTTTAAATAAATCAATCCCTCCACTTCTTCTCAACCCTCTCAACCAGATCAAAATTTACAAGAGAAAAAACCATAATCAATCAAAACCAAAGAAAGAGAGATGTAAGTAAATAGAGAGACCAAGAGGGAGAGCTTGAAGAAATACATGGAGAGTGCATCGAAAAAAATAATTTTGTGAGTCTGAAGAATTTAACAAATCATATTTGAGGTAATTTTCTGTTTTTAAGATTTTTTTTTAAATTATTATGTGTATGTGGTTTATGTATAGGTTTGGTGTTGAATCTTTTTGTTTTTGGGAAGAATTTTTAGTGTGTATTTTCAGATTTTCATATTGCTGAAAAATTCTAGATTTTGTTTCTAAAATTTCACACTCAGTTTAATAGTCCAAACAGACTCCATTTTTGACAAATTTAGTATCATTAGAAAGCCCTGGATGTCTATATTCTTTTGAGACTATTTCAAATTATTTGGAGTTTTGTGTGAATTTTTTATGAATTTTTAAAGAGATAGAGGTCCAATTGCCAATTTATAAAGTATTATGATCAATATTCAAAACTATTTTTGAAGGTTGAAATAGATTTTGTTTTTAGCAAATTAGATATCTTTGAAAAACCCTAGATGTTAACTTTCTTTTGAGACCAGCTTCAGGTCGTTTGGTGTTCTGTGTGATTTTTTTTTTTTGAATTTTTAAAGAGATATATGTCCAACTGTAAGTTTTTATAAAGTTTTATTATCAGATTTCAAAACTATTTTTGAAGGTCTAAATAAATTCTAGTTTTAGCAAATTAGGTATTGTTGAAAAGCACAAGATATCAACTTTCTTTTAAGACCAATTTCAAGTCATTTAGAATTATTTACGAATTTTTATAGATGTTCAAAGAGACAAAATTCTGGCTATTAGTTTTTGTATGTTGTGAAATTGTTATATTTTTGTGATTCAATGTTATTAGATAATGAAATTGGCCTTTTTAGGTATTGTTTTAAGTTGGATTGATATGTTGATAGATTATTATGATTTCTTAGTAGTTTATTATATTTATTATTTATGGCATAAACGGTTCTAGAGGCGAATACTTGAGAGCCTCAATCGTCGCATCATTGTTAGAAAATTTAAGAGGTTAAGTAAGGCGTTTATGTAAGTATACTCTCACCTACAACATGAATTTATTAATTGACTATATATATAATTGATGTTGATGACGATATGATGTTTTAATCCTCTCTTATGATGACTTTTTTAAAGAAAAGTAAGCGTATATATTTTTATGTTTTAAAATGGTATTATACACCCTTGATGTTGATGGTAACCAATAAGTGGTCTTTTATCTGGTAAGCGGACTTATTGTCATGGTTGGTTTGGGAATTGCTACCCCACTTTTTCCATAACTAGTGCGCTATGATGGTACAATGCGAAGCCCAATATGATGGTATTTTAAATTTAAAATTTTTCAAAGATGTTTATATTTATAATGACATACATAAAATGATGATGGTGATGGTAATGGTAATGAAAATAAAGAAATATTTCTTTATTTAAGTTGGTGAGATATAAAATTCTTACTAAGTCTTAATTGTATAAGTTAATTCATGTTACAAATAAAGGAAAAAGGCAAAATGTAATGATGGAGAAACTTAAGGTGGAAGCAAAACGATGTATGATGGGAAACGAGAGAAATGATCTTAGATTGACTATATTTAAGTTTTAATAAATTTTTGAACATTAATTATGGTTATTTTTTTATGGAAGATTATGTTTGGATTTTTCTCAATTTTATCTCACTATATGGATTTTATTATTTATAATAAACATGAAGGTTATTTTGACAAGATAAAAACTACTTTTAAAAAAAATTATCAATTTTATTAATAAGTCAAGGATGTTATTCAAATCTTATTATTTTCTGTAAATTTTATGAGCGATAAATATCTAAAAGCTATGTGGCGCCCGCCGACCCAGCTCGCCCGAGTCGACGTTCGCCATCTCTTTTCTTATTAACCTTGTATACATAAACATTTCTTTTCATTTGCGGAAGTGTAATTTAAAATCTTTACTTTCAAAGATAGAGTGAAAATTTTGGGAACTTTTTTTTTTTTTTTTAAAACATATCTACACAACTTCTGTTTTTCTCAAAACATACTAACATATATATATTTTCATTTTTGTTCCATTTCATTTACATATGGTCTGCATATATAAATATATATATCTGAACATATGCTTATACAAAAATATTCTGGCAGTTGAAAGTATAGCAGGTCCGTCCCCTTGTCCATTACACTTCTTGAATCTGTTTACCAGTCCCCTCATCCTTCTATCCTGTCCTGGGTTGCTTACCTTTATTACCTACACCACAAACAAACTTATGAGCTAGACTCAGTAAGCACAAACATACAAACAAAGAACTAACATGCATAACCTCTAAGGTTAGTCACATAATGCAATTCTAATTCCTCATAGGTTAGTATTTGAGGTTCTTTATCATAACTTATCGCAACATCCTCATAATTTCATTTCATATCTTCATTTCTTCTCTATCATCATTTTTCTTTCTCTTTGCTTTTCTTTACTTTTCTTTTCTTTTCTTTTCCTTTCTTTTCCTTTCCTTTCCTTTCCTTTCCTTTCTTTTCTTTTCTTTTCTTTTCTTTTCTTTTCTTTTCACTTTCATTGGTGGGCCCGTTGTTGGACGTACCTGTTTGCGCGCTGACAGTGGGAGGTGGGGGAACGACCCACCAACCTACCTCAAAGTCATATAAAAACCGCACCTTCAGGGTTGGTACATCCTATAATCTACCGCACCTTCGGGATAGCACCACATCTACGCGGAGGATATAGACCGGAAGTCTCGACCTTGTAGGGAGACCGGTACACCAACAACTTAAGTTTTCAGTCTTATTATCTTGCATTCTTTTAGCTTTTTGATCATAACTTATCATGCATACATACCATTCCTAAGGCATCTCTAACATGATTTTTCATCTAACTTATATCACAGAACACATCAAAGTTAGTCAGTTTGTGAGTAGAAAAGTAAATGTTTGTACTTACAGTATCTGTGCAAGAGTGACTCCTTTTGGATCCTTACTAGTGCTTTCCCCTTCACTTCTTGGGTTCCCTATAATAGAAATAATCATAGATTATTTCTCATATTCATTTCTTTCATTTTTTTTTTCATAATAGCAAGATTTACATTAATTTCTACATTGTGATGCCTTAAATTTTATTTAAGGGTCAATATATGTTTTAAATAAAATTAGTGTACCAAAAATTAATTAAAAATCCTTTTGGAAACCCTAGGTTGGTTTCCTAGTCAAATTCTGCTCAAAAAGTCAACAATTTGAACTTCAACAAGAAACCCTAAAATATTCGGCCATCACTTGGAATTTTAATTAAAATTAAAATTTCACAAATCCAAGGAGGATTCAAATTTAAATTTCATCCCTTAGATATAAAGAAGAAATTTCGGCCATAAAGTGTAGGAAATAAAGGAGATTTTTATTTGAATTAAAAGCTAGGTCAAAACTCAATCAAAATTCAAATTATTTTTCCTTAAAAACTAAGGGATAATTTTGGCCACTTAAAGGGAAATAAGAGAGAAAACCCTAGCCTCAAAACAGCACAAAAACTTTCCCTTTTACCCTTAGAAATTTCGGCCAAACAAGGAAGAGAAAGGGAAAGAAAGAAAACCTAGTATAAAAACCCTCTTTTAACTCTCATTCACCCTTCCTTTCACACTCAAAAATTCGGCCAGCTTTCCCTTCTCTCCACTTTGAATTTTCTCTCCCAAAAAACACCCAAAATAGCAAACAAAACCTATCAAAAGGCAGCTCAAAGATTCAACAATTTTTGAGACAAAAACAAGGTGAGAAATCAAACTTTTTCCTTCCTTCTCCTTTTGGTTTTAAATCCGAATTTTTATATGGTTTTCTCCACTGTTTTCCCTACTGTTTTGAAGACTCCAATACTCACACAAATTCAGCCAAAAAGGAGACCAAGCATCAAAAATAGTGCAACACAAACAAGGTGTCAATCTCTCTCTCGAATCCTAAAAATTTTGCCTCTTTGTTTCCCTTTCAAAAACCCTATTATCACATGTGTAAATTTTATGATTTTTGCCAATTTGATTCTTGGGTTGTGTTAATAACATATAAATAAGGTGTTCCACAAAATTTCGTGATCATTGGATGAAAATTGAATTGGTTTGAGGCTAATCGAAATTCGGACACAGAAAAAAACGGAAATCTGGAAAATTATCATATGAACAGTAAAATTGTGTCAGCCATAACTTGAGTTTTAAAAACGATTTTTGAGTGATTCTTAAGCCTAAAATTAAATTCAAGATGTCCCCTAAATGGCTGAAAAATTTCAGAACCAAACTCATCCGTTTGCCTAGTCAAAATATTTTTCTAAGATAGGCGGACAGAACTGCCAGTTTTTGAACTGAAACTGAAACCCAGATTTTTATGCCTGAAAACAACCCTCGGTTTTTGGCCTAGTTGAATGACCAAATGATGTCTAAAAATTATAAAAAATTATATGGAATTAAAGCTACGAATGTCTAGTTTAACATATTAAAAATTTAGAATTTTTGGGATGAAAAATAAATTAATATGGATTTTACATTCAGCCTAGGTCAGTCTGCCCATGCCCAGTAATATCTTAACTTAGAGTTTTTCATAAATTTTAAATCCCAAATATTTATTAAACGTTTTAAAATCTTTTGTGGCATACTAAAATGATTGGATGATTATGTCTAGACCTAGACTGATCATATGTTGTGATTATAGGATTTATTTGACGTTCTTGCTGGATTTGTGGATCACGTTATCGTAACGCTTGTGCAATAATTGAGGTAGGACGTTCTAGCCTTTTCTGGGAGTAGTCAAGTATTTTAAATTTCCCTGTTTTATCGATGGCATGCTGTTTTCAGTTTATGAAATTTTTATACTATTTTTGGATGGAATAAACGCATGCAAAGTGTTTTGTATTAAATGTGTATTTCAAAGCGTGTTTTGATTAATGGCATAATATAACTTGGTAAATACCATCTTTTGAATAATCCGGTGAACATAATTGAGCTCTAGTTCACGATCATTGTAAATGATGCGTGCGTCCCAGAGTTGACGCCATGGGGGAAGGTCCCTAAACCTGCGCAGGGCCGTTCGGCCTATTTAGACCGTAACAAGATGATCTAGGATAATTCAAATACGAGGCACGTATATTATAGCTATGACAAGTCCTCACTCATAATATGATGGTTTGTTTTAATGATTTATTATTTTAATATTTGGGCACGTATATTGCAGCTACGCTAAGTCCTCAGCAGAATAAAACTTGTATCAAAAATATTTTCACGAAATTGTTGATTATTTTTGGGAATGATTATTATGCCATGTATTTTTAAATTGTTGATTATTTTTGGAAACGAATATTATGCCATACTTTTAAATGTTATCTGTTAACCCACCTTTGTTTCTGTCCTACTGAGCCAGCGCTCATGTCCTTTTTTTCTTTGTGATTTCGAAATGACTACTTCCAGGTACGGGAGATAGCAGTTCCGAAATTCGTTGAGATATCCGTTACTACAGAAGATGATGCTATCCGTTTTCTCCATCTTCTTCTTTCTGTTTCTCGTTCTGATGTAATGAGACTTAAAGTTTGTACTTTATTTCACGTTATTCAAATTTCATGCTTGGGAATATTTTATGATTGGTAATTTCATTTGAAAACCGATTTTGTGTTGATTTCCACATTAAAAAGCATTTATTTTATCCTTTATTTTATTATGTGGTTATGATGCTACTTTATAAATAATTAGGCTTAGCTAAATTATAATGTCGACCCGCTTTTCGTAATAAATGTTTTTCCTTAAATCTCGAGTTGATATCATGATTTGGTTGCCGTGCCACGTGTCTATATTTTGGGCCGTGACATACATTTTCCTTATTCCTCATCTTTTTCTCCAATTCAACTCTTAAAATATTGTTACTATCTTTGGTATTTTGTTTTCACCCTTTTCCTTAACATTCCAATTTTTCTTAACATTCTAATCTCCATAATGTCCTCAATCTTAGTTTCTTACAACTAATTCACCTCATTATCGTTACCGAAATTTCGGCAGCATTTCCGCTTAAAAACTGGGGTTCCGGCGTTTAAGTAACGCCTCAAAACTTAGGTACCTGCCAATTACTATACCAGAGGCCTAATTTTTCATAGAACATTCAAAACGTTCTATGAAAAATGCTTATCAATCCCACATATTACTCATTAATATATTCCAAATCATATCCATAAATCAACCATCACTTTCATCATTTTTTTTTCCATTTTTTTTCATTTTCCATATTCATTCATTCATTCAAAATCACTAACAACATAAAACATTCAATTTTAATAACCAAACTTCCAACTAAATTTTCAACTTAACTAATCTCTCCTAAACAATTACATAACCATTTTCAATCTCTTTTCTTAACTCTAAACTCAACAAAACCAACTTTAAGATTTCACAATCCCATTTCAAGAAACTTAGCCATCATTTATTCAAAATTGAACCCAAATACATTTATGGTTAATATAACCCTTGTAACCATTTTTTTCACTTAAATCATCAAGTTAACAATCATAGAGTCTAATTATTTCACCAAAAAGAGCCACAAATTCATCATGAAAAATCATCAAATTTTCAAACCCTAACTTTGTACATTTTCGGTTTCCTCAAGAAAACCCATTCAAACTTTTGCATTCAAGTTCCCAAACTCACATATATTCTTTCCTAAACCATCCTTAATCAATTCTAACCATTTTCGGATCCTAACATTTCCATTTGAACAATTTTTCACACTACCTATATAAAAATCCGAAAATCACCAAAATGCAAGGGAAAAAATGTTACCTTTGTTTAAAAACGTTCCTTTGCTTCTAGAGGAACTAAAGTTGCGGTTTTTGGAAGGAAACTCGAAGAAAAACCGAGTTTGGAGACTCCGGAAGTCGCGGCTCCCTCATGGCTGCACAATGCCGATTCGCGTGGAAGGAGGAAGGGGAAGAAGAGCTCGCGTTTTCACCCTTCTCTGTCGGCGTTTTTTACCCTTTTCTCGCGCTCCCTCTCTCTTGTTTTTCGCCGCCGAAGTTTCGGCTTACCGTCGGAATCTCACGCCAGTAGCCGATCGGAGAAGAAGAAGAAAAGAAGAAGAAGAAGAGGAAGATCTCCTCCTGTCGCTCTCCCTCTCTTCGCGTCGGATCTCTCTCTCTCTCGCCGGATTTCTCCCTCTTTCTCGCCGATTCTCCCTCTGTCGCTCTCTCTCTCTCGCTCGTTCTCCCTCTCTTGCTCTCTCTGTCTTCGTGTATACAAGGAAAAACAAATAAAGGGGGAGGGCTGTGGTGAGTTTTATTAACTCACCCTCCTCTCTCTCCCTTATATCCAAAAAAAAAACATATCCCCCCCCCCCCCCCCCCTTTTTTTTTTTTTGCCCTAAACTCTTTAAATTTGTCTTAAGGCCCTAATTTTAAAAATTATTTTTATTATCATCCTCTCTTCTCTTTTTTTTTTTTTTTTAAACACTGTTAGAACATTTTTATTTCATTCTAGCAGTATTAAATCATTCATATATATATACATATGTATAAAAACATCATTACATTAATTAAAAAAAATGATTCTGAGAAGATGAAAATTCTTGGTTGTTACAAGCTAAATCAACTATAATGGTCCGTGATGGGTCGTTACAGAAAGCAATGAAGATTGAGGGATACTTAGAAGTAGTGTTGGCCATGGCTTGAAATTTAGTTGTGATTTTGCTAGGAACTTGATGAGCATTAATGGGTTGAGTTTGGTCCATACATATAGGACTCCTCTATATGTGTCCTTATTTTTCTTTTTAAACATGTCTGAAGAGAAAGTGTTCTTATGAAATTCCAACACATTGACATGCTAAAGTTGTTACGAGCATTGATCTTACTTATAATTTTATATCTGATTTCATTAATCTAAAGTGTGAAGTTTGAATTCTTCACCCTTTAGATTTTTTTTCTAAACCTTTACACCAAAAAAAAAAATCATTGAAACAAATAGAATTGCTCCTTTATTGTAGAACAGCTATAAGACTGGCAAGAACTCGTAAATGTCGTTAACTCATGTAGATGCATAGAATTTTGCGTGACTCACGTATATCATTCAGTCTTGGATTTGATCAAGATCACTAGTATCATTTCTTATTAAATTTAAATTTAAAAAGTAGAGCTTGTACGGATATATGTATCTATATGAGATACTAATTGATTAAAAAGAAGGTCTAATTATACAAATTCTTTCTTAATCATGTACCATATTTTACTTTGCCCTCGTTATTATAAAATTATTGTCTATCATGTCCTTTTATTTACATAAAACCATTCAAAATGTCCCATTCGTCTAGTTCCATCTATAAACTTAATGGAATTACTGAGGTGGCATGGAATCCATGAGGCAAAGTGAAATAAAATATGTAATTTAGAGGGAATCCGTGCAATTAATTCTTAATTAAATACTTAAAATATAAATATTTTTTTATTAAAATACATTAATAAAAAATAAAATAAAACTAAAAAAATCCACATTAGAAACCTGACAGAAATTAACTCCATACTTGAATTGTTGTTTTTAATTAAAATAGTCAAATATTCAATTCAAATACAAAATCTATTAATAAACTTCAAAAGCAGGCAACAAAATAGAAAAATAGAAAATTCTTAATAACAATATTTTGAAATCTCAATTTAATGAATCAAATTCTTAACCAAAAAAAAAACTAAAATAACCCATATTTAAGCCAAATTTTTCATCAAAAATTGAAACTTTTCCTCACCAGAGTTAAAAGAAATTCCTAAATTTAATGCATAAACACAAAAATTGTACCCCAAAAAATAATAAAAATCAAAAATCAAAATTGAATAAGAAAAAAAAAAGGAAGAAAAATTTGTAAAAACCTGAGCGACAAAGGATGGGATTGACATCCCCAAACAAAACGAGATCAAATCAGCAAGGTGATTATTCTATGCCGAGCTGAAGTGCAAATCCAAAGACAGAGAAGACGAAAAAGATGATGACGTGGATGGCGTTGTTGCAAAGCTTTCCTTCAGAACTCTCTTCTTTGCCTTATTCTTGCTCTTCTTGATGAGAATTTCTAGGTGGTTCTCCTCAGTGGGTCCCACAAAAGGTGGAAGAATCTTGATTCAATGGTCATCTACCTTATTTTTTGCCCTTTTTTTGTTTTATTTAATTTTTTTATTAATGTGTTTTCATAAAAAAAATATTTATATTTTAAATTATATTTTATTAAGGATTAATTATACGGATTCCTCCTAGACTATGAATCCTATTTCACTTTGCCCTCCAGATTTTATGCCACGTCTACAATTCTATTAAATTTGTTGATAAAACTAGATAGAGAGGGCATTTTGCATGGTTATATAGAGATAAGGGGGCACGATGATAGGTTTTACAATTTTGGGGACAAAATGAAATAAGGTACATAGTCCAAGAAGAATCCATATAATTAATTTTAAAAAGAATGTTAAAAATATATCTATCTATACAATTTAAAAATATATATCTGTTTGTACTAAATATCATTAAAAAATGATATCGTTAAAAAAAAAAAGAGATATAAAAGATCGATCTTTTGAGAAGCAAAAGTTTTTCCTGACTACCGTTCTCGTAAGTTTTAGGTGCTCATGTAGAACCCATCATTAATTTGAGATATTGATAATGTGATAATACCTTATTCTTGTTTTAGTAGTTGTAGGCACATGTTATGTACATGCATATTTAATTTGTGTTAGTTATGGTTATATCAGAGAATGCAGCAAAATGAGATTATACAATTTTTTAACCATAACATATGATATTATATATTTTGTTGCATAAAAATAATTAGTAAGAAACATTAATTACCTATTGACAGTTTAATGATTTACGGAGTCCTTCGTTCTTTCTCATACTGAACAATTTTTGTAACGCAGTAGTCTCATTAAGGCTTCTTGTCCTCCGGTCTTTTACATTATTCTCCTATCCTTAGAATAACTAGTGTGTGGGCACTAATATATCGTAGCATTTTATCAGTTTTTTTCGGTTCAATCCATAATGGCTATGGATTTCTTTTCTCGAATAGGGAGAAAAGAGAAACCCCTGATGAAGGCCAAAAAAGATCTGCCAGAGACACCCTCAAGGGTTTGTTTATAACACTAAGGAGTGGGTGGTGGCAGAGTGAATTATCATAACTTTCGTGTTTAAAAATAGTTTATGATTATTTTATTAAGAGTTTTTAAGTTTATTTTATATTGAATTATTCATTTAGTTTTTATGATTCTTTAGGATGCTTTTAAGATGATTTAAATCATTTTAAGGCTATTTTCTTTCATCACGAGATTTATTAAGCTTTAGTGTTTTATTTTATTAGTTAACTCACATGTTTAAAAAAAAAAATTACAGTCTTCCACATTATTTCAACATAAGCGATTATCTTTTTCCTTTTTCCGACAAACTAGTTTGTGTGTTATAGTAATGATAATAAACTGTAACATCCCGTTAGGGATGTGTTATAGTTACATAAATAAAGGAGGATTTATCGAAGTGTTGTTTGGCTGTCCTTTGTCGCAGTAGCCAAACTGCTCAAAAAGTGATGTAGATAAATAGAACATTTTAAAAAATAATTTTTGTTTTTTTTTTAGTTTTTTTTTAATTTTAATACTTCGTTTGTTAAATTTTTATTTTTTGTTTTTATTTTTTTGGCTCTAAATTCAATGTATAGTTTATTAATATTTGAGATAATTCTTAAGTATTAAAAATTAAGAGTATTCATGACATTTTTAACAATTTAAGTAGCTAAAGGATTATTTTAAACTCTTTTCAAAAACTCAAGGGACCATTTTAGAATTATTCGAACACTAAAGAGGTACCTTTTGAATTATCAACTGCACGTAGGGACAATCCTGATATTTAAGTGATACGTTTTGAATTTTTCCTTCTAGAGGAGTTCATTATGTGATCATGAGAAATCTTATTGAGATATCATTGTTGTACTCGATTGCTTGTAAATAGATAAACATACATGTTGTACCATAGGTCTATAATAGGACATGAAGTTTATCCGGACAAATGCTTTAATCTGTTTTAGGTACTTACATATAATCTCTCATTATTTTAGATATTATTGAGATATTATTGTTGTACTCGATTGCTTATAAATAGATTAACATACATGTTGTACCATAGGTCTATTATAGGACGTGAAGTTTATCCGGACAAATGCTTTAATCTATTTTAGGTACTTACATATAAGCTCTCATTATTTTAGATATCGATAAGCTGCTAATACATTATTTCATGTTATATTTAACGGGAAGCAGTTTTTTTTAAGATATAAAATTATTGTTAAATTATATCAATAATTATTAAAATGAAGTAGTCTAATTTGCAAATGGATTCGAATACAAAAGATTCGGTTCAAATATTTTCGCTGTAGCATTGATTTCTCCTATAGTTTTTTTTTAAATTGACGTAAACTAATGATTTGGTGCAAACCCATTTGTCAAATAAGACAGGATAAATTACACTTTTTTTTTCATTAAATTGTAGACCTCATCGTAAAATGTCTCCTAATTTTTAAATTATAACGTCCATTTCCGGTGAACTTTTAACATTTGCAAAATCCCAGCTTTTGTTAAGTTTATTAACTAAAATGACAGAAGTCAAAAAAAAAAAAAAAAAAAGAGGCCCCAAAAGGGGTATTTTTGCAAAAACATAATAAATTTATAAAAAGTTCCCTTTAAAATTAAAATTACGCATAATTCCTTGAAAAAAAAGAAGGAGGATGCAGTACCTCACCTTCTCAGTTTTCTTCGAGTGATGGCCAACCTTTCCTCAGCTCTAGGTCATGAATCTTCCTCACACTTGAACTTCTCATTACCTCCTTCCATGTTTGAGACCTGCATCACGATCCCCCACACCCCCCCTCCAAAAGCCCAGTTTGTGAACCTAACCCAGGCCCCTTTATCAGCTCCATTCTGCGACTCAGCCGCCGCCTTTGCCACCTTCGACGAAGCAGCCGCCGCTGAACCTTGCGTGGTTGGGAGACCAACCTTGAAAGAGATTGCGAGACGGGACCTGTGGGAGGCACGATCGGTAGGTCGCCGGCGCTGAAGCAGAGAGGAAAGCAGATCCGGGTTTGTTCCGGTTTCCGAAATTCCTTTTTTGCAGCTCTAATATTTTTTTATTAATGTTAATTTGGTGTGGAATAATATTTTATATTTGTATTTTATGGAGTATTAACGTTAATGTTTTGCAAACTTTAAATTTGTCTCTTAAACTTAATTTTATGGGTAATTTTGTAATAACATATTTAATACCTCTAACTCTTATGATAAATTATTACCACATGTTATTTTCCGTTAGAAAATTAAAAAAAGAAGTAAATTCTCAAACATTTGTAAGTTTAGAAAAATAAGATATTATAAATTAAATTTTATGGGATATTTTATTATAAAACTTAAAATTCAAAGAAAAAAAATATAATTTGTTCAAAATATTATCTACATTCTTCTCGTCTAAGATAAAAGTGAGTTTTATCTCTTACACAATGTTACATGAAAAGTACAAAAAGTTACAATATTTTGGTAAAAAAAATTAAATCACATAAATATAATTTAAAAGTAAGTCTTCAAGAATTAAATGTATTTTACAGAGTAATGGACAAAAGATTTAAGAGAAATAATATAATAACTAATAAGAATTTCAACAGTTTTTGTTCTATGTACATATTTAAGAACAACAATATCACTTACCCAAACACATCAAATATTGTGCAAGTGTCATTTTATAGACATATTCGTTAAAATTGAAACAATATAAAGAAAATAATTAATATCAATTATCTTTTTTTCATTAAAAAAAAAAAAGAAAATAATTGACATGGTTTTTTTGTAAATTTTTTAAAATGTCAACCAAATTGGAACATTTACTTATTTTTTTTCATTATTATATATATAATTATTGTACGTTCATTAAAAAAAAAGAGTAAAAGAACATATCTTAAACATAAGTCAAATGTACGTGATTTTAAATTCATTTAAAATTATTTCATTTTTAATTATAAAAGCCAATATCGGTTAAATATATAAGAATTAATTTTAAAAATATTACTTTTAAAAATTATAGTTTTAAATATATAATTTTTTAGACTTTTTTTTGTAATATCGTTATATCAAATTCAATTTTTAAGATGAGATTAATTGTCGCAAATACAATTAATTACCAGCTTTATAGCCTTTTCACTTTTGGTTCTTTATCTCTTCTGTCTTAATTAAACTCCCGCCCATTCTCTCTCACTCTCTATGTATAATCCTCAAGTTTTATCTATCTTTTACCGCTCGTGTCTCTCCTCCTTCATTCCCTCTCTTTCAAAATCAGAAAAGAAAAAGAAAAAGACCAAAGAAGAAAACTCTGTTGGCTAGCTTTTGCAAGGCGTTGGTCTGAGGTATTTGTTTTTTCTACAAATATGAGTTAAGAAAATTTATTTATTGTTTTGTAGATCTGTGTGGGTGTTTTGTGCTATTGCGTTGCACGTGTGCTTCATCTAAGTTTTTCGTTCCACCTTAGCTAGTAATAAAAAAATAACAAAACAATTTGTATTGAAATTTTTGTGGTCGACCTTTAGGAAAAAGTTCCATGAAACATATATTTTTCAAATGATAAAAATATTGGGTTGAGCTTACCCTAGCAAGCGTTGACATTATCTATTTTTCAATTTGAAAATACTGGATTTACTTATTTTACCTATTTTTCAGCAATAACATTTGAGATGGTACTTATTATTATTACTGTTAGTCAATCATTTGAAAACTCTTTAGTAAATATTATCTTTACCTATAGTACTTATCATATTGATTAATTTGTCATTTATTTGAAATTCTTTAGAAATGGTTGAACTGCCTATCTTTATCAAGTATATTGAACAATTGGACCATGCCCAGAAATGCATTGACAACGAAATGAAAGGAGTAATGGAACCTCTTTTAACATCTTATGTTGGTCTTCTTGAGCTGTTGAATTGTGTTCTTGTGGGTTAGGAGGACATGGAAAGACCTTAATCTTGGGGTATGATATTAAATTTGGAATGGCTCATGTGAAGATCCAATGTGATAGTAGTGGTTGTAATTTTGACTAGTGTTCATTACCATCATGACTATTACTGAAAGCATAGTAATTGCAGTGTTGATTGTGTTTTTAACTCCATATTTACCATATAAGGAGTAAGGAGTATGTTGATGAAAATGGTTGTAATTTTGATGTTATAACAGTTTCCTGATGGGCCTTTCTAGTTGTGTTATAAATCTATTTCATTAAGTCATTTCCATAATGACTGAGTAATATTAATAATCATGACTCTTAATAGCTACTATCTGAAGGTTCTTGTAGTTATTAATGTTAAACATAACATGTATTATTAATTATTAATAGTCATTAATTGATAGTAAAAATACATATAAAAATTATCGATTTTGGAATGATTACTTGTTTTTGGTCATTAAGTAGTACTTTTCATAATTACTATAAGTCATTACCATCATGACTATTACCAAAGGAATAATAGTTTTAGTCTTGATCATTTTATTCAAGATATTAGTATCTGGAGTCTATTGAAAGAGAGGGAATGAAGGAGAAGAGAGAGAGAGAAGCAGTAAAAGATAGAGAGTAGAGAGATACTTCTTTCTATTTTCTTTTCATATTTTATTTCTTTATTTCCTCCTATGTGACTTTCTGAAGCCCATCTAAATGACGTGCACAGTATATAGTTCGGCATCATGAACTCCCTGAGTTTATTGACTGGGCTTATCCCCCTAAAAGTATCTTCATAATCAGAGAATTTTAATGAAGTCCTTTAATTGTCTTTTTTATTTATTTATTATTTAGCTTATTCATAATATGGATAATAAGACTTCACCTCTTTGAATATCTAGAATTGTGGATTATACCAGAGACAATGGGCGAGAGTTTAATTAGGAAAGAAGAGATGAAGAGGGAAAGAAAAAAGGCTTTAGGTTGTAAAGCTGACAATTAACCGTTTTTGCGACAATTTGGTCACATCTTAAAAGTTGGATTTGATGTAGCGGTGTTACAAAGGAAAGTTCTGAAAATTATATATTTAAAATTATAATTTTTAAAAGTGTTATTTTTAAAATTAGCCTTTATACATTTAACTGGTCAGTTGTTAGCTTATATAATTGAAGATGAAATAATTTGAAATAAATTTGAAATTACGCAAATTTGATTAACATTTAATTAGGTATTTACTTTTGCTTTCTTTTTTATGAACATGTAGCAATTATATATATATATAAGAAAAAAAAAAAAGAAGTAAATGTTCCTCCTAGGTTGACATTTAAAAATAAAGTTAAAAAAAACGATGTCAATTATTTTCTTTTTCTTTTTATTTAAAATAAGGAGAAAGGATAATTGATATTAATTATTTTCTTTATGTTGTCTCAATTTTATCGAATATGTCCACAAAAAGACACTTGCATAATAATTGATGTGTTTAAGTAGAGAGTATGATAATTCTTAAATATGCACGCAAAACAAAAACTGTCAAAGTTCTTTCTAGTTACTTCACCATTTCTGTTAAATCTTTTGTTCTAGACTCTGTGAGGTGCATTTAATTCTTAAAGACTTCCTTTTAAATTTAATTTATTTGATTTTTTTTAAACCAAATATTACAGCTTCTTGTACTTTTCATGAACTGTTGTGTCAAAGATAAAACTCGCTTTGACCTTAGACCGAAAGAAGGTATATAATGCTCGTAATGACTTATGTGAAGAGTTTTTAATCCATGTCGATGTGTTGGAATTTCATATGCGCACTTTCTTTTCAGACATGTTTAAAAAGAATAACAAGGACACATATAGAGAAATTGTCACGCAGCTAAAGTTAAACACCGAAAACAATAGCCTTGTGCTGCACTAAGTCACTCAAACCTAATCAGCCTATCCAAGTGTTTGTTTTTCCCACGATAATCCGACATAGTAAGCACACAGCCAAATTACGGAAACTCGCTTCCAACCTTTTTATTTCTCTATAAAAAGAATACAATTGGTTTGCCTCGCTCTCGGATCATCACAACACTCACAACTTGCTTACTCACTTATTAGCTTGCTTGCCGAGTTAGTGTCTCAAGGCCTTGGCTACTTATACACAAAATTACAAGGGTCAATCATAGCTGACACCCCCAAGCCACTAGGGTCAACTAACGGGACTAACTAGTGCGTGCTCAGCTCACTACACCCACGTTCGTGCCCAATTGTCACTAGACTTGGTCAACAACCCGCTCATGCTGCCACCTGGTCATCTAGGCGTCGCCTTCCTCAAACGTGGGCAACGTGCCCACTCAACAAGTCTGCGTGGTCACTGATCATGGCCCACGTGCTTGGCTTGCTGGAACGGCCACCACCCAATCGTCCCCACGTATCTCGCGCCTACCAACTGCCTAAAAAGCCCATGATCAGCCAACTAGCCATTGGTGCTTGCCCCCTACGCAGATCATGGTTGGTCTCGCCCATGTGGCCTACCAGCTAGCCACATAGCCGTTGTACATGCCCACATATCTCAGAACCGTCTGGTTGAGGCTTAGCTACTGCCTAAGCCCGCTTTTCTCGCCCCTTGTCTTAGCCACCCTGGTTGCACGTGCATGCAGGTCTCTCCCCAATGCCATGCACCACCTCTGCTGCTCATCAGAGGCTTGGCCACACCTTGTCCAAGGCATAGCCTATGCGGGCTTGCACACTCGTGCACAGGCCCCGTGTTAAGGATCATCTGGTGCTAACAGGAATCCTATATATATGGACCAAACTCAACCCATTAATGCTCATCAATTTCCTAGAAAAAACACAACTAAATTTCAAGCCATGGCCAAAACTACTTCCAAGTATCCCTCAGTCTTGATTGCTTTCCTCTTTTTCTGTAACACCTTTCCCATAATCTTTTCAAACCCATTATCAGATGATTTAGACCATCCAATGACATTCATCGTTCACGTGGCCAAATCTCAAAAGCCATCCTTCTTTACCTCTCATCACCACTGGTACAACTCTATCATCAATCTCCCTCATTCAAATCACCCTTCCAACTTACCCCTTCCCAAGCAACAAAGCTAAAAGATATTCCAGGTGTACTTTTTGTTACTCATGACCAAATCCACAAAATCCAGACTACACATTCATACCAATTTTTAGGTCTCTCTGAAAACTATGGACTTTGGCCTTACTCCAACCATGGTGAAGATATCATTATCGGAGTTCTTGAAGGTGGAATTTGGCCGGAGCACCGGAGTTTCTCGGACACGGGATTATCCCCTGTGCCATCCGCCTGGAAAGGCATTTGTGAGGAGTGAATCGACTTTCCTGTTTCATCTCGTAACTGGAAACTCTTTGCGGCAAGAGCGTTCCTTGCACAATGTTCAATAGATTTATCAGTGGATACAAGATCCCCAAGAGACACAAGTGGCCATGGGACTCATGTAGCTTCAATTGCCGCAAGAGCTGCTGTTCCAAATGCAAGATATGGTGAGTATGCCAGCTGGACAGCCATCGGCATTGCTACAATAGCCCGCATTGCCATATACAAAGTCTCTGTTAATGTTAGTTTTTGTCTATCTTCGGACATGTTGGCTGGCATGGACCAAGCAGTCATCGATGGGGTTCACGTAATATCCATGTCCATCAGCGGCGGAACTAAAGAGTACTCCCGAGATAATATTGCCATTGCAAGCTTTGGTGCTATGCAGAATGACGTTCTTGTCTCTGTCGCTGGCGGGAATGATGGACCTACACCCCGTACCGTTCACCATCTCCCTCCTTGTATACTAACAGTTGGCGCTTCAACCATCGACAGGGCATTTCCTGCCGATGTGGTTCTTGGTGACTTAACGACTTATGTTGGTGCCTCGCTCTACAATGGCCCTGCAATGCCTTCTAGGTGGTATCAACTAGCCTAGGCAGGCAATTTTCAAAATCCTTTTTGTGAATTCGGTGGCTTTATTAATCCAAACCAGCTCGCTGGAAAAATCATTGTGTGTGAGGGGGGTAACGTTGCAGCTTTTGAAAAGACACAAGCAGTGTATGTTGTTGGCGGAGTTGGGCTCATAATTACAAATTTGCAAGCTACAGGGGAAGAGCTTCAAGCTGAGCCGCATCTTATACCAAGGGTTCGAGTCAATTACAATGACGGAATCCAAATAAAACAGTACATAGGATCGAGCCTAAACCCCACCGCAACCATTCTGTTCCGTGGAACAACCATTGGGACAGTTGCACCAAAAGTTGCAGCCTTTTCAAGTCGTGGCCCGAACCCTACAACGCCTCAGATTCTCAAACCTGATGTCATAGCTCCGGTTGTCGATATCTTAGCTGCTTGGACTCAAGCCGTCGATCCATGGGGCAAGAATGATCCTAGACGAGTTGAATTTAACATAATCTCAGGAACTTCAATGGCATGCCTACATGTTAGTGTGGTCGCTGCTATGCTTAAGGGGTCTCACCCCAACCGGTCTTCTGCTGCTATTAAATCTGCCATCATGACTACAGCCTATAATCTTGATAATTCTGGACAACCTAGGGGTGAATAAAAAACCTAACAACTGATAAACCCCACGAACTCACCTAACCCATTATAACCCGAACCCAACTAATCCGATTAAGAGATCAATCCAATCCCACCTAACCTGACTAATAATTGGGTAAGTTTGAATTGAGTTTTTCTAAATCCAACTTAACCCGAACTCATCCAATCTATTAATATATAAAAATAAATATATTTCATACCTCATAATATATAGTATTTGTCTTATATTTTGCATTAATTACTTGACAATTTGGTATATTTCATATTGCATGAGTTTTTATTATTATTTGTTAGTTAATTTATAACTTTTATATTGAGACTTGTTTTTCATATATTTTATTTTTATATTGGTTTATAACTTATAAGATAATTTTAGAATTTTATAACACTAATATTATGTTAAAACTTAGATTTCTTTCATATATTTCTTATTTTTGATTAAATGATTAGTTATCTTTTTTTATTTTTTATTTTTTAATTACGTTAAATCTGATCAATCCACCCAACCCACCTAAAATTTAATTGAGTAAATTGATTTAAATTTTTGGGTTAATTGGGTGTGTTAAATTTGAAATCAACCCACCCAAACTTGATTGAGTGGGTCAAAAATTCTCAAAAATCCACCCAACCCATTTGATGTTCACCTCTAAAACAATCCATCAAAGATCTTGCAACAGGTACATATTCGACGCCTTTTGCTCATGGAGCTGGCCATGTTGTCCCCAACAAAGCTCTCGATCCAGGTTTGGTATATGACATGGGTGAGATCGATTACTTCGGGTTCCTTTGCTCTATTACGTATGACTACCAAAAAATGAGTATACTTTCGATATATCCGGTTAGTTCAGGCATATGTGATCAGACATATGTTGCGCTTGGGGTTATTGTTGCTCCGGGAGATCTGAATCTACCATCATTTTCTATAGTTTTCAATTATCAAGTGGAGACAGTCACTTACAAGAGAACTGTTAAGAATGTGCGCAGTAACACTGCAATTTATGCGGCGAGTTGGTATGCACCTCCAGGGACTGGAATCAACGTTACACCGAATAGACTTGTGTTTAGCAGTGATACTGCAATTCTGACATACGAGGTTACGTTCACTTCGACCGGTGGCTGGGATTTCTCACCAGGATTTGGTTGGATTAGTGGGTTGACAGAACTCATCGTGTCAGGAGCCCAGTTGCTTTTCTCTGGGCCGCCACTATTTCTACTACTGCTGATTCTGTGGCTTCCATTTCAAACAGTTTATGATCTGGCTTGAGTTTAGTTACAAAGAGGTATCTTATGATCGAGTGCCTGTTATGTGTTACATATATATAGTAGTTGTTTTAAAATAAGTTGGAGTGTACTACGTACTCGGGTATGCATGTACTTTTGAGGTGTATGCATTGCGTGCTTTGAAGTAAATGTTTCATTAACGAAGGCTGAAGGTTTATATAAATGATATATTTTATTTGTATGTCTTTGTGTATATATATATATATACACATACATATATTTAATTTCTCTTGCTGGCTATCTATGTATGTGTATATAAGTTTGTATATAAACGCGATATTAAGTGAAATGTTATTTGCTTGATCTTTTGTTAGCAGAACCTCAAACCTAAGAATAGGAAGCAGATTATTCGTTGGACGTGACCTTGCCAAGCTTGATTCCTCCACCATTTTCTCCTCTACTCAAGTGAGAGTTCTGACTTTTTATTTATCTGTTCATTCGATTAATTTCTTCTTCTTTGGCAAAGTTTTACTTTTTATTTATATGTGGAAATAAAAAAAGAATTTGTCAAACACCATGTTTTTTAGAGGTCTAATTCTTTATATAACGGGATAAACTTTTATATAAAATAACATCTGCCATGTCATATGCCTTTAAACTAGAATTAGTTATGACGGGATGTCACACTCAACTATTAAAATTTATTCTATATTTAGGCTGTTGTAGTTTTTATATATGGATTAGACTACTCCTCTTAAGCTAGCTTTTAGAGATGAATTTTACTCAAACCTATTTAACACGGTATCAGAGGGATCAAGGGATAAAAAAAATTATGAGATCAAAGAGAGCATTCTTTTATAACCATTTTTTTTTTTTCATTTTCATGTTCCACAACATCAAAAAAAAAAAAAAAGAACAAATGCAATGAAGAATTAAGGTATAAACCAAATTTTTTTTTTTCTTTTCACCCTTTTTTGTTAATTTTTTTAAATAAGTATTTAGTTTATTTTCCTCTCTCTTTTTTTTTTTTTTTACCTGTTTATACGTTTGCAATTGCATGTGTGCTAAAATAAAGAAGACCTATTTAGTTTAGGTCTTCGATCAAGTGCATTCACAAAAGCATAGGACTCCAAGGCAGCCATCCGTCTTAGACGATAGCGACATTAATATACAGTGGTTCAACAGCGGATTCAATAATGGTTCAGAGATTCGGCTCCTTGAATCTGCGATCTTGGGCAATGGATGTGATGATAGTGCCTCCTGGCTACACGGTGATGGGTCTCAACCTACCATGGTACAGCAAGAGGCACGTTGTGATTTGGCTTCTTTTTTTTTTTTTTTTTTTTTTTAATTTATAAATCATTATATATAGAGTCTAATTGACAACTATTAGCACCTAATTGACAGTCTATTAGCATCTAGTTGTAAACTATAAAATCTCTAAAGACGGAAAGAATTACAAAAATAATAACAAAAATCAAGTAACAAATCTCAATACTCTCCCCTCATTCACCAGCGAATCCCTTGAAGGCACTTTTGAATCCATACCCACCAAACAAACTTCTTTAAACCCAAAAAACTATTTTAATTCCATTTGTATCCAAACTAATCTCCTGTGAATCCACAAGCCATATTTTGTAGATAATGGTGGGTTTGCTAGGTGTGAGGGAGGATGATAGATTATGAATTTGTCTCACATCACTAAATTATTATACTATTATAGTGTTTATATGTAGATTGGACTCCATTTCCATTTCTTATAGTTTTTAGAGATAAGTTCCATCCAAACCCATTTAACATCAATTTCAAAAATGTTAGCAAATGTGCCCTTTCCATCGTTTAAATGGACATAGAACTAACATGTTATTAAATTTGAATGACAAATAATGAAAATCTCCCTCCAACTGAGTACCCTTTCATTTTGCCCCGCAAATTTTCCGTTTCTCTACGTCTATTTAAAGATGAGGTGACATTGGCTTGAAAAATTGAGACTTGATTTGAGATAAAAATATTAAGTACTAGAATAACTAAAGAACGATAAAACTTAAACTACTCTAATTACTAGATTTTTAAAAACTTGCAAAAAAAAAAAACTTTTTGGCAATGACTCTTTCTTTACTTCTGGCAACAACCCCACCGCGATGCAAGAACAAACCCCCTCTCCCCAACAAAAAAAACAAAACAAAACAAAAACGAACAAAATAAAAAAGCATGGGCAAGATACCTAAATGTAACCATGAAAAGGTCTCATATCCTCAACAAAAGATGAAATAGCTGATGCATTCACTAAAGGTCTTCCAAAGGAGTGTTTTCAATCTTTAATTTACAATGTTATAATGAAATATTTTTTGAACCGGCTTCAGGGAGAGTGTTGAAGTATTGAGTAGTTGTACTCAATAAATGGGCTAATTGTGATTAGTTGGTGGTTAGTAGTTTGGTTGTATTTATCTTCTCATAGTTCCTGATTAATTCAAACAAGTTTATCATAATTAGATTCAGCTTTGAATTAAGAAAATTAAGATTATCTTCATCTTAACATATTAATTAAATGCGTGTTTATATAAAACGGATAGTTAAAGAAGCCTAGGAATATTGAGAATAATAAAAGATATCATTGTGTTTGAATGGAGGAAATTTGAATACTACATTACATGAAGACCAGAGATCAGAAAAGGTAACAAGAGATCATAAAATGAGAAGGAAAATACCAGCCACAATGCGATTAAAGAGCCATTTGTTTTTGAAGTCTTTGACAAGAGCATGGCAAATTATTACAACTACCGTAAAAGGCAAAACTTAATGAAAGCAAAAGAAAAGGTAACGGCAATAGAATTCGACAATTAATATTGAACCGAGGTTTCTACAATTTTACCTTTCCTATATGTTAATATATTAATTCTTCTATACGCTTAAGCTATTAGGATAGGTTAATAATAACAAAAGGGGTGATTTTGCAAGTGTCCAAAAGTTCACCGGAATTGGATGCTATAATTTAAAATTTGGAGGGTATTTTGTAATAAGAGTTAAAGTTCAGGGAAAAAAAAGATATAATTTGTCCTTATTTTGTTTGACAAATGGGTTTGTACCAAAATCATTAGTTTAAATCAATTTTAAAAAAAAATCTTGGAGAAAACAATACTATAGTAAAAATATTTGAACCAAAAATTTTTGTATTCTAATCCATTTGCAAATTAGACTACTTCGTTTTAATAATTATAGATATAACTTAATAATAATTTTATACCTTAAAAAAAAAAAAAAAAAACCTGCTTCCCATTTAATGTAACATGAGCCAATGTATTATTAGTTTATCAATATCCAAAATAATAAGAGATTCTATGTAAGTACCTAAAACAGACCAAAGCTTTTGTTTGGACAAGCTCCGTGTCCTGCAAGATAGATCTATGGTACAACATATATAAATATATTTATAAGCAATCAAGTACAATAATAATTTCTCAATTTGCTTTCTTTTGATTGCATAATGAACTCCTTTAAATAAAAGGAAAAATTCAAAATGTATCACTTAATTATCATGTTTGTCCATGTGCGCTTTTGAAAATTCAAAAGGTGCCTCTTCGCATAGCCTAAGAACCATTACTAACGATCTTGATCCAATCCAAGAAAAACATGTGTGAATAATATATACAGGTGAGTCCCACAAAATATAATGTATTCATAAGTGAATGCACGCAAAATTCAACGCGTTCATGTGTGACAACTATTTTATTAAATTACTTGTGGGTTCTACAACGTTGCTACAATCAAAAGAGGTGGGAAATACTAATCGAGGAGGTCAAGTGCTCTCAAACTACTATATAAATCAAAACAAATCCCTTTAGTTCTCATCAAGTTCTTAGCAAAACACGACCAAATGCGCACCATGGCCACTACTTCCAAGGGTCCCTCAGTATTCTTCATTGTTTTCCTCTTTCTGTGTAATATTATTCCCATAAGCTTTTCAAAATCATTTTTCGAGGATTCAGACTATCCAACGATATTCATCATTCACATGGCTAAATCTCAAAAGCCGTCTACTTTCACCTCACACTCCCCTTGGTACAACTCTATCATCGAATCTCTTCCTCATTCCAATCACCCTCCCAAAATCCTTTACACCTATGAAAAAGTGGTAAATGGCTTCTCTGCAAGCCTCACCCCTTCCCAAGCAACAAAGCTCAAAGACATTCCAGGTGTCCTTTCTGTCACTCTTGACCAAGTCCACAAAATCCAAACTACACATTCATACCAATTTCTACGACTCTCCGAAAGCTCTGGAATCTGGCCTGCCTCCAACTACGGTGAAGATATCATCATCGGAGTTCTTGACACTGGAATTTGGCCAGAACATCCCAGTTTCTCGGACACAGGATTTCCCCTGTGCCATCCACCTGGAAAGGCATTTGTGAGAGCTGGTGGCCCGACTTTCCCGCATCATCTTGTAACCGGAAACTCATTGGTGCAAGAGCGTTCCTTGCAGGATATTACATGTCTAATTTAGGCAGAACCCCAATGAATGTTTCAGCGGAAACAAAATCTCCGAGAGACACACAAGGCCATGGGACTCATGTAGCTTCAATAGCCGCAGGAGTTGCTGTCCAAGATGCAAGCTTTTTTGGGTATGCAAGAGGGACAGCCATTGGTGTCGCTCCAAAAGCCCGCATTGCCGTGTATAAAGTCTGTAATACTAAGGAATGTCAACAATCTGACATGTTGGCTGGCATGGCTCAAGCAGTCAACGACGGGGTTCACATAATATCCATGTCCATACACGGCGGAACTAACGAGTACTATCAAGACGCTATGGCCATTGCAAGCTTTGGAGCTATGCAGTTTGATGTTCTTGTCTCTGTCATTGCCGGGAACAATGGGCCTACACCATCTACGGTCAACCATCTCTCTCCATGGGTACTAACAGTTGGCGCTTCTAGTATCGACAGAGAGTTTCACGCCGACGTGGTTCTAGGCGACTCGAGTACTTTTATGGGAGCCTCACTCTCCGCTGACCTTCCTTTGCCTAATGATCAGTATCAACTAGTCTACGCTGGGGATTTTCAGAATATGTTTTGTAGAAAGGGCGGCTTCAGTAATCCAAACCAGCTTGCTGGAAAAATCGTTGTGTGTGAGGATAAGGGTGTTTCAGCCTTCGAAAAAGCAACCGCGGTCAATGATGTTAATGGTATTGGACTCATTATAACTAATATGGAAGACACAGGAGAACAACTTCAAGCCGAGCCATTTCCTAAACCAGGAGTTCGAGTCAATTAAAATGATGGAAACCAAATAAAACAGTATATCAGATCAAGCCAAAACCCCACCGCAATTATTCTATTCCAAGGAACAATCATCGGGACACTTGCTCCAAAAGTTGCTGCCTTTTCAGGTCGTGGTCCGAACCCTCTCACGCCCCAAATTCTCAAACCTGATGTTATAGCTCCAGGTCTCAATATCATGGCTGGTTGGACTCAAGCTGCTGGTCCACGGGGCGATGATGACCCAAGACGTGTTTGGTTCAATATTATCTCAGGAACCTCAATGGCATGCCCACATATTAGTGGGATTGCTGCTTTGCTTATGAGGGCTCACCCCGATTGGTCTTCCCCTGCTATAAAGTCTGCCATCATGACCACGGCTTATAATCTCGATAATTCAAGGCAACCAATCAAAGATCTTGCGACGGGTTGAGAGTCAACACCTTTTGCTCATGGAGTTGGTCATGTAGATCCCAATAGAGCTCTAGATCCAGGTTTGGTATATGACACGGGTGTGTTTGACTACATATGGTTCCTTTGCTCCATTGGGTATGATTTCCAAAAAATAAGCATACTTTTAAGGGAACCTGTTAGTCCAGACATATGTGACGGGATACATATTACACCAGGGGATCTGAATCTACCATCGTTTTCTGTAGTTTTCAGTAATCAGTTGCAGACAGTCACTTACAAGAGAACTGTCAAGAATGTGGGGAGTAATGTTAATGCAATTTATGCAGCAAATTGGTACGGCCTGCAGGTACTAGAATCAACGTTGTGCCAAATAGCCTTACGTTCAGCAGTGACAATCCAAAGCAGAAGTATGAGGTTACATTCTCTTCGATTGGTGGCTCAGATTACTCACCAAGATTTGGTTGGATTGAATGGCTCGACCGGACTCATCATGTTAGGAGCACAATTGCTTTTAGCTGGGCCACTACTGCTACTGACTCTCTAGTTTCCATTTGATCTATTTTATAAAATTTTTTTTTTTTCAAGCATAAATCTTATTATGTGTTTTATATAATGGTGTCCTATTGTCGGGTATCTTTCATGTGTTATTTCTAGTTTTGTAACTTAAAATTATGCTAGAGTACACTGCTGGTGTACATGTCATGTTGAGGTGCATCTTGTGCTTTGAAATAAAGGTGTCATTAACGAAGCTTGTACATTTATCTAAATGATTTAATTTGTAGAGCTTTATATCTATTAATTCTAAGGGAAGTCAAAGTGCTAGAACCAGAAGAAAAATTTTAGCACGTGAAGTACATAAAAAATATTGCAGATAACTGTTGGGAGGAATGGTCGAGCTCAGACCTGGTGATCGAGCTCTTGACGGAGTTGAGGAAGATCGCGTTTAAGGTCATCACATATATTTTTATGGGACCTGGCTTTGATAAAGATATTGCAGCACTCATGGACTTGTATCTGGATTAGAATGTTGGTATGAAATTCCCAGGTTTAAAATAAATACTCGTTTAAATTTTTTTTCTTTCTGATTTGATAATCATAGGCCGCACCATACCAAAAGGATGGAAAGTTTGGTCTGGAACAGAGGCATTCATATGGATCCTGAAACTTACCCAAACCCCAAGTAATTTGATCCTGAAAGATGGGAAGTATTAGTTTGGTTCTTGCCTTTTTCTCTTTTTTTTTTTTTTTTAATTCTCATTTTTGCTTTTTTTTTTTTTTTTTTCCTTTTCATTTCTCTGGGTGGCTATCTACATATGTGCGTATGTATGTATGTAAATGACATATAGGAAGCAGATTATGCCCTTTAAGCTGGGATTTGGATCCAATACAAGCCATCCTGATATATCATGTAGGCTCAGCCCGTCTTAAGAATGGGGTAAGAAACAAAAATAACCAACCAAGTATCATGTTTTTTAAGCATAGGGTGATCTCATTTATGATCACAGAATGAACCTGTACAGAATTATGTGATTTCTCGGAATTAAGTTTGCTATAATAAGAAATGAGGTTCTCCTTCGTCATGACGAAGTGTATCATGGATCTCTTGGCGGGTTGCAAGCCAAGTTACCCTACGGTAGAGATGAATCCCAAGACAAGAGAAAGGATATAATGCGTTGCGGTGAACAAAGAAAGTCGTGCACGCTCGAAATGAAGAACGTATAGATGTTGCAGTATAGATTTTGAGGCCTAAAGTTTGCATTGGAAAAGGTCTCTTCTTCTCTAATACCAGTCGTCTATAACTAATAAGAGATCTGGATGAAGTATCGAAGCTGAGTTCACATCAATGGCCCAAGGAAAGTGTGAAATAATGTGGCTGAACTATTGTTGAAGGAACTAAAAGTACTCAGGGGAGCAACCATTGAAACTGATTTGTTACAATAAGGCAGCCATCAGCATTGCTCAAAAATCAGCCAAACATGATAGAATTGTGACGCCCCCCACATACGTTACCATACCAACCAGTCGAGCTCTGACGCCGACCGCGATGGCTGACAACCTCGTGGGTCGTTATCCTCTTACTTAACATACTTAACTTTCCCTTCTTAACGTTCTCATGTAAAGTGGAAGCAATTTCTATAGCAATTTTTTTTTTTTAACTTACATATTATACCTATCTCTATCATACTCTTATAACACATATTTCATAACTTTCTTTCTTTCATCTTCCTTTTTGAACGCTCAGCGAAAGACTCATGGTAGTACCATACCCTCGCCCAGTCCCTTGGCACGTGCAGATCCGTCCGTTGTCCATCATACTACTTTAAACTAACAGGTTGCTTACCTGCAACATATAAACAACTAATGAGCTAGATGCTCAGTAAGTTCAAACATACATTCATTAACTTATAAATACTAGTAATATATATTATTACTAGAATATATGACATTACATATATACACATCATATACATCGTCTATACATATCCTCGAAACATAACATATTATGTGAGCTTCCTCATGCTCATTTATCTCTTCGCTAATCATTCCCATCATTCTATTGATAATCTCTTATCATTCTATACTAATTTCTTCATTTCTTTTCTTCTCATTCCTATCATTCCTTAACTTTCTGTTCTAAACCTTTATAACTTCTCTATCGCTTTGTCATCATCTCTTAACATTTCATATCTTAAAAGCTAGTAACATACACACTAGCATAACATCACGTAAAACGTGTCATTCACATCACATCACATATATGATTCTATTATGTTCTTATAAACTTCGTTTTGTTATTTATTTATTTTTCATCAATTTCATTATGTCATTCTTTCATATCGTTCGTTTCTTTTCTTATCATTCTTTACTTTTCTTTTCTTTTCGTATCATTTCTTTTCTTTTCTTTTCTTTCTCCTTTCCTTTCTTTTCTTTTCTTTCCTTTTCTTTTCCTTTCTTTTTTTTTTTCCTTTTTTTTTCCTTTCTTTTCTTTTCACTCTCGTTTCGTTTGTTTTCTTTCCACTTTCCTTTGGTTGGGCCCATTGTTGGACGTACCTAGTTGCACGCGGACAATGGGAGGAGGGGGAGCTACCCACCAACCTACTTCACAGTCACATAAAACCTCACCTTCGGGGCTGGTCCAACCTATAATCTACCACACCTTCGGGTTAGCACCACATCAACGCGAAGGATATAGACCGGAAGTCTCGACCTTATAGGGAGACCGGTACGCCAACAACTTAAGTTTTCAGTCTTATTATCTTGTAGACTTTTATTTTTCTTATATTGATTTTTTGTTATAGATCTTTTTTATGACATTCATCATCTTTCCTTTCTCATTTTTCATAGAACATTCCATGGAATATTTGTTCTTTCGTTATTTTTCTTTTCTTAATTCTTTATTTTACTTGTGATAATTATGTTAATCACACTTTAACATAGCATATATGGCACATATTACTTATATATTATCACACCACATCACATCATTACAACCAAAAACACATTTATTTATGTGCAGACAATTATTCTCTTCTCTGTTTATCATTTGCATCATCCTATCTATCGTATCTTAGCATTATACTCCTATCGATCATAGCCTATCGTTCTATTCTATCAATCACATCTTATCGTTATATTCTAATCCTTTCATCGTATCTTTCAATCATAACCTATCATTGCTTCTCTTTCTTGTCTAACTCTTTGCTTTCATATCATTTTTCATAAAACCCCTATCATTTCGTTCTCATAAAACATACCCTTTTCTTAATTTCTTTCATCACCGATCATCGTTGCTCTATCAATCATAACCTAACTTTCATAAAACTTTTCATAAAACATCTATTCTTTCCTTTCATATCTCATCTCTTTCTTATGCATCCTATCATAACATTCTCGTTCTTACTCTTTCCATTCTTCTATCTCTCTTACTCACATCTTTATTCTCATAAAACTTTTATAATACCTTTCTTTCGTAATTCAATATATACATATATATATACATATATATATATTTTTATAAATTATTTATTAAAACCTATCTTTTAACATCATCATAGTATTGCTATAGTGTTACTATAGCATCATCATAAATCACATCATGACATTTACATATAACACATATAAATACTATAAGTTTATTCATAGTTGCAGACGGGTAAATGTCTGAACTTACTTATAGCGTGCTTATCCCCTTCTTGGAATCCATCGACGTCCTTTGTCGCGTTTGGATCGGGTTCCTACAGACAAACTTTGTCCGTTAATCACATTTTCATCTATAGCTTTTTTTTTATTAAAAAGCTTAATTCTGATCTTATAACCCTTAATTATAGCCTTAGGACAGCTTTTTAAACCTTAATGGCCATTTTCGAATTTTTTCTCCAACTTTTGAAAAATTACGATTTTACCCCTAACTTTTGACAAAATTACAATTTTACCCTTGACGTGATTTTTCATAGCTTAAACCTCAATTTTGGCTTTTACAAACTTCATTAACCTATTCCGAGGTCATTGGGGCTCTTTTCCCATAATTTGAGAATCTTTGGGCAAAATGACCATTCTGCCCCTGATTGGTCGTTTAATCATAACATTTTCATTTTCATACTTACGCTGGATTTTCTAAACCCAAAATCATTTAATTAACTTTCTAAATCTTATCGGACCTTTTCTGGATCAATTCTTATCATTTTACCAATTTTCACATTCCCAGCCCTCGGGAAGTACTATTCGAACCTAAGAATCAGTTTTATGTTTTTCTTGCGTTCTAGGGTTTCGAAGGGTCGGTTTACTAATTCTAACTTGCCCCTTCCTTTTTCCATGCCCTAATTCCTCGAGGGGGCTCGGGTTCCCTTCCCGATCATATTTTTACCCCTCGTTTCCCATATTACCCCTGGTGCCGTTTTTAGAAATTTCGGTAGAGTTTCCCCTTAATTTTTGAAGTTCCAGCGTTTAGGAAACACCTGAAAGCCATCTATCTTAATCTAATTCTATCACGTACTATACCAGAGGCCTAGATTTTACGTAAAACTCATACTGTTTAATTAAAATCATTACATTATCACATATTTTTCTTTTTCTCCATTACAGTCATTTTCTTCTTTTTACATACACTCTTTTCCACATTTTTCATACCGATAATTATAAGATCATACAATAATCCCAAACAATTAAATTGCGGAACGTAAAGGGGTCGGGATTTATACCGAATTGCAGTCCGATCTTGACGGCATAAACCTTAATTCCTCGTTCTTCATATTTGAGGTCTCGTCTTGAAATTCCGACTCCGCGGATGCGTTCGGAACGTCGAAAATAGGCCAACGGGCCAAACTTCCAAAATTTGATCAACGGTCGCCGTTGACCGGCGTTGACCGCCATTAATCGGCCGTTGACCGGCGGCGACGGTGGCAAGTGGGTAGTCAATCTTGAAGATCTCAACGAGAGGAATCCATTGGTGGCTTCAATTTCACCATTCGACACCTCTATCGCCGGAAATCGCCCCTCGAAAAACCAACGGCGGCGGCGAGCTTGAATCTGCATTTTCCGGCGATTGTTGCCCAAAATTGATTTGGGGCTTTTGATCTATGTGTTGTTCTGAGCATTTTGATACCAACCTTGCAACTCAACTCCGCCGGAAACGGCGGATTCCACGGCGGCGGCAGCGACGGCGACGGGCGGAGTTGGGCGGCGCGATCCGGCGACCGTTGGGCTGAAACTCCACCTGGGTTTTGTTCTACTCTTCACCACGAGTCTTTTAGGACCGGAATCACCTTGATCGGACGTCGGACGGCGGAGATACGGCATCGCGAAGTTTCCGGTGCCCGCCTGCTCCAGGCGGCGCGTGCGGGCTCCTCCGGCGTCGATTCCGTCGACTCCGCACACCATTGAACTCAGCTCGACGAGAGCTTTCCGACGGTGCTGGCGGTGTCGAAAATGGACACCGTTTCCGATGGTCGGTTACTGTACACTTTCGGGTAGAGAGAGAGAGAGAATTTGTGGACAAATGAGGAAATTCTACTTTTTTCCGCTCTTTATATACTTTTTCGCTCAAAATTTCAACATGGGCTATCCTGACTAATTTGGGCATTCTGAATCCAAATATATCAGTTTTATTTTCATCTGAGGTCATCTTGACCCGTTTCCGATACTGCGAATTCTCGGTCAAAAATTACCCTTGCGCTCAATTATCAAATTTGAGCATGCTAATAGGCTATCCTTACTAATTTGGGAGTGCTGAACCCAAATTTATCAGTTTTATGTCAAGATAATATCATCTTGACCTACTTCTTGATATTGTGAGTGACACACACGTGCTAACACCTAAAATCACTATTAATTATTTTTCATCCTTTAACATTATTAGAACATTTTATTTAGTTCTAAACAATATTAAATCACTTAATTTCATATTTTAACGCTTAAATTCATTGTGAAATTATTTTCCGAAAAATATGAATTTTCCTGGTTATTACAAGAATAAAACACGTTAAGATAGACTGACATTTTACCATAAAGAAAACTAGATGGCGGTCTAGTTTGGATACCATCCGTCTCAATAAAAGATCAGATGGTTGATGCCCTCGCAAAAGGTCTGCCACAAGATTATTTTCTGCTTTGAGTTGCAAGCTGCAAATGATCCACAATTTTGAACCGATTTGAGAGCGAATGCTTGATTTTATTTACACTCAGTTAACATAAATTGTAATTAATAAGTCAGTACTCAGCTAATTTACTAACAACAAATTCAAGCAAGTCTACCACTATAAGCTTTAGCTTTAAAAATGATTAGAAAACTCAAATCTCATTGGGTTCTCTTCATCTTAACTTAAATGAAAACGTGTTTTTTTAACTAAGACATGGCAAATTGAGAAGAATAAAAGAGATGTGTAAGAATTGAGGAAATATGAATACTACTTTACATCAGGAAGATGGAGAGAAAATATTGCAACAAGCGAATCAACCGAAAATTAAGAGAAATAGCAGACACAATTTGATTTCAGAGCCGACGGTTTTTTGTAATCTTTGACTAGAACATGGCAAATTACAACAATCTTAAACGGCTAGAAACCACTTAGCATCCAAGATTCCTTTTTTTTTTTTTTTTTCGATTTCTTTTGGCCTCAAAAGTAAATATCCAAGATGATTGCACCCAAAGATTTAAGCTCTAATGCGCAGCATCTTCTTCCTCACAGAACTTTGTATATTCCTTAGGCCCCAACAATGTTTCTAGCTCCGAAGGATTGCTCGGCTTCACCTTGATCATCCATCCATCTTCAAACGGGCTTGAGTTGATCTTCATGTGAACCAAAAAGTGACACAACAAAGTGTAAAAAACCAATAAAAGCAAAAGTGAAAGCAGTTGCAATAGAATTCAACAGTATTGTACCAGGTTTTTAAAAATTTAGCTCTTATAAACGTCAATGTTCCACTTCCCCAAAAACTTAGGTTATTAGGACGTGGACAAACAAAAAAAAAAGAGTTAAGGAGGGCATATTTTCAAAAATTCTCAATTTTTATTCAATTTGAATGCTCAATATGTGAATATTCTAGTGTAAGCCGAAACATGACAACGGCTCAACATATTATCATAAAAGATTAGGGTCAGGTGTTTAAACTAAAGACCCGGTGATCTTATGACACCTTCGTCAGTGGCGGAGCTAGCTTATTATTTCAATATGGGAATATACTAAAGAATATAAGGAGACTCATACAGAGATAATCAATTTTTAATTGGGGCCAAAATGAAAAATGTATACTTTATTGTAAGTAAAATTCAAAAAAAAGAAAAAAAAAAAAAGAATCTCTGAGGGCTCTCGGTCATGGGTATTTCCAACCCTGACGTTAATTAATCAATTATCCCAAAAGGTTAAATTATAGTTGTCTAACAACATTTTTTTTGTTTTAGCAATATTCAATTGAACTACTCTTGGCAACTAAAGTGAACGAGCTAGGAAAAGAAGAATTACCAAGCCAGGTGATTCGGTAAGCTTGGAGTTAATCTCAACAACCTCACCAGAGATTGGAGAGTTTACATCACTGGTTGCCTTGACACTTTCCACCGCTCCAAAGCTGCCACCTTGGGAGACTGAGCCACCTTTTTCTGGCAGCTCCACAAACACTACTTCTCCAAGATGGTCCTGCAAAATGCCCACCTCAAAATGCTTCAGCAAATTTCACCATTCTTTTTACTAGCTCTAAGTCCAACTTAAAGAAGCTCCATTGTTACTTACAATTGGAATTAGCAAAGTAGAAATATTCTCCCCACTTTCTTGTTCAAATACACACAATATATCAAAGTGCTGAAAACCCAAAAGACTAGTAGAAAAAGTGTTCACAAAACACAATTGTAGGCATATCCCAACAATAATTCTGCATCTAATTGTAATTTTACATCTAACTCGATAATAAGATGCAAAATTTGAATTCACCCACCTCCAAGTTCAAAAAATAAAAAAGTACCCACGAAACAAATGCCAGTGCAAATCCAATTATGATCTAATACGAACAGAACTCCATTTTGAACAGGAAACGTTTCTCATCTAATGAGAATTTATTATAGCCCAAAAAAAGTAGAGTCCAGAACATTTTTCCTTTAATTGGGCTGTATCTCTTAACTAGTTTTACAACAACTTTTTGGGTTCATAAAGTTGTAAATGGCATAAACTTGAAAAAACAAAAGCAAGGTCTAAAAAAATCAAAATTAAAATTAACATTAAAAAAATTAAAAAATATACATACAGACATGGGGATTTGAGGTTAAACACTGACCTGGGCATGATCAGTAATGCCAATTGTAGCTACTGGGCCCTCGTGCTTCACCCACTCATGTGAAGTTGCATACTTCAAACCATCCAAAACTTCAAAAAATATAAAATTATAAAAAATGCTTTAATGGGTTAATTTGTTTAACTTTGGTAAAGAAATTATTAGTACATATATGAATATATATACACACACGTAGAGAAAACCCCATCAGAGTCGAAGGAAGGAGTACCAGTTGAGAAGCATCTAGAGAGAGAAAATGCAGGAGAGAGATGAGCTCCGGATGCGGCACAAGAGATTCTGAGAGCATTGGCTGTAGAAGAAGCCCACATTCTCAGCGCCATAGTTATTAGTCTTGGTCCTGATATAATGTTATCTTTGGTTTTCTGGTTGGTTATATATGTGTGTGTGTGTGTGTGTGTGTGTGTGTGTGTGTATACTTGGTTGATTTATCTTGGATGAATGGTGAGAAACAAAGGCCTCATCCTAAGGCCTCCAAGGGCACAGACCCTGTTTTTCATTTATTAACGCTTTGGAAATGAAATTTTTATTTTCCATTTTTATATCCCCTTTTAACAGTTCATCATAAAATTATTAACTGACTTGTCTCAATCAAATTTCGTGAAATTATTTTTGTACAATATTTTTTAACAATATATCTATCTATATTAATGCTATATTTATAATATATAATCTATAACTATACTTAAGGAAAATTCTCTTTTTTTTTACCATTAAAACTTTTGATTCACCGTAAGGCTAAATAAACTTTAATAGGAAAAATAAGAAATTTTTAAGTTTAAAAATAAAATAAGAATGATATATAGTTCAAGAACACAGAAGAAAAATTTTAAGTGCGATAAAAAATTATTGAAAAATTAGTCTACTGATTAAAATATAAAGACAATTTTTATAATAGAAATTCTAATAATATTATTACCTAGTTGATTTATGTAATAATAAATATTATATAAAAATAAAAAAAAACAATAATAATACATATAACCTAATAATACTAAGGGTGAGTTTGGGGTAAAAAAACACATCTAAAATAATTTTTTTTATTTTATCATCATTTTTTTCTATTTACATCTCTAAAATACTAGAGTAAACTCTAATTTAAAGTCTATAACTTTATATATACAAGTTCAAATGAGATTATTTTATTTTTAAAATTATATAGAATTTCAAGAAAGACAAAACAATATCTATATTGATTTTTTTTTGAAAAAATTTTTAAAATTTTACATTTTTTTAGAATATACAATTTTTCCTTTAAACATATTTTCTAAAACAACTTTTTTTCAACCTAAAGAAAACATCCCCAAAATCACAACCAAACTCCCCCTAAGTTTAAAAACAAAAAACAAAACAAAATGCAACGGTGGCGTTTGTTATTGTTTTTGAAATGTTTTCTGTTTTTAAAAAAATTGAAAATGAGAATGTTTTGAAAACTGTGTTAAGATCATTTCTGAAACTGTGTTTGGTTATGTTTTCTGAGTGTATATTTTAAAAAACATAAAAATAAAACTTTGTTTGATTATATTTCTTCAAAACCCATTTCATTTTTCAAAAACCCAAAAAACACAATATTTTATGGAAATGAAAACAAAAAGTGAAAACAACTTTTTTTCGTTTTCAAAAAACCCAAAAAAACAACATAGTTGAAAACGGTGTTTTCGAAACGGTTTTGAAAATGATAAATAAACAAACGCTATTTTGAAACTATTTTCATTTTCTCTGTTTTTGAAAATGGAAAATCATTTTCAAGAACAAAAACAAACACCCCAACATAACTTGTTGGTTTTTTTTTTTTTAATTTAAATAAAGAATCTGTTTATATAGGTTGAAAATATAAGTGCATATTTTTCCACAAACAGGTTCCTTCAAAACGTATCAAGAAGTTGACGCGACAGACCGAAGTCTCTCACGGAAATCGCAGACTCCGAACAGGCAGACTCTCGCCGTTGTGCGGAAGCCGGCGAATTCTGGTGGTCGTTGGGCGTATTTATGGTATGGGAGAGATCGTTGAGAAGGAGCAGTTAAGACCCTTAAACGACAACGACATTGATGGAGACGACGATCCCAAATTCAAAACGACGACGAAGAAGACCAACAACAACAACACGGTGGAGATCGTCGTCAGAACCGTCGGCCCAGCTCGCCCCTTTCGTCTCCACGTCCCTTCTTCCATCAAAGTACTCTCTCTTTTTCTCTGTCTCTCTCTCTCTAACATTTCGATTTCATTTTTAATGTTCTTTTATTCTTTTTATTCCGTTATTGCAGGTTTTTTTTTTTAATCAAGATTTTTTTTAATTGTTTAGTCACTATAATCAAATATTCGTGTACCCTTTTGGGGAATTGAGCAATTTTGCAGTAGAATATCTGGATCAGTTGCGAATTACTACGATGACATGAAATGGGAAATCATATAAACAAATGCTAAATTATGCTAATTGTGTCTCTAATTTGTACTAGACAGCTGAGATGAAAATAATAATTGATATGCCAGTTGTGAATTTTGCTGCTGTGTTTACGTTGATAATTCAAGGGTAAATGAGAAAAGTTTGTCTTTTTTCTATTCAGAAATACTCTATTGCGATGTTCATTTCTATGGTACTCGTCCCAATCCTTTCCCGACGATAGCAATAATATAAGACAAAGACACGAATGCACACACGAGATTTATGGTGGTTCACAATTAGTGGAAGAGCTATGTCTATTTTTAGCCGCTACTGAATTTCACTGTCTTTTTCGATTATCCTTAGGCTTCAAGCGGCGAAGTCAGTCATTGTTTCACTGGGGTCGTACATTAAAGGATAAAGTTTTTAGGGGGTGTTAGATGGGGATAATGAAATTTTAGTTGGCAAAAAATGAGAAAAATGTAAAGTTTGTAGAGGTTAAAAAAAAAAAAAAAGGAAGTTTACCAGGAGCGGAAGTCCCCCCATGGCCATGGGTGGCTCCGTCCCTGTTTGGGGCAATAATTAGTCTCCTCACATTCAATTGTATTTTCTTCTAATTTGGCAAGTTTTGAATTGTTTTTGTTAACTCTAGCATTTTGTAATTCAACGATATTGAGTGTGTTTTTTATTGGGAGGTATTAGAGGATAATGCAAGAGTGGACTCTTCTATGTAAGTAGATGCTCTTTTTGGAAGTCATTAATTCAAGCTTGTGAGGTTTTCAAACACTCAGAAAGTGGCATAATTTGTTAGAACTTCTTTGATGAAGTTCCAAGATATTCTTGATTTCACATTATTGATAACATGCCCCTTTATTTTTCTTCCAACTAGGTGCATGATTTGAGAAAATTGATTGCTGGGAATAACCATTCACCTATCGAGAATTTGAGGCTCATTTTACGAGGAAATGTTTTACATGATAGCAAAAATGGCGAGAATGTGTTCCTACAACTCAATAACGGTGGTATATGTCTTATCTTACAACATATAGCTGTCTTTAAATATCACTTTTTTTTTTTTTTTGGTCCATTGTTTTTTGGTAGATAGCTAATTTTCATTTTCAGATTCCCTAATTGTTGCTGTGAAACCAAAGCCGCCAAGTAAAAATCTACAGAATGCACTCGACGATGATGACGACGATGAAGATCTGGTACAAAGCGCTTTATCTTCATATGGAAATGAATTTTCGTCACAATAGTGTGTACTTTTGTTAATTTTTCTTTTTCCCTCTCATGTATTTTTATGGATCGCAGAAGTTTCAGCTTCCACATTCGTCGAGCAGGTGGAAAAGGAAGCTTTATTGTTTTCTACATGACAAGTTGAAGCTTCCTGGTAACCATTAAGACGAGCTGTGCTTATTCATGTGTATTATATGCTACTGAATGATGCTTTGTTTTTTTTATATATGTTAACTGTTTTATTGGTAGATATCCTTTTGATGGCAATTTTCTCTGTCAGTCTAAAGATGTGGATTATTATCCTGTTATGGTTTATTTTGGCTCCGGTTGCCCATAGATGGGATCTTGGCCCTCTATATGTAAGTTGCTTCTCCTTGTTAGTCTATTTTGTTGTGAATGCATAGAATCAATTTATACAAGTTACTTTTGTTCTTACATACTTAAAGATTATTTAGCCACTTTCATCTTTTAATGGTAATATGTATGAATGACGAGAAACGAGTTGCTTCGGAGCAGGGTCTCCTCTCTTTGTTTTCTGGTTTTATGTTATCAACTTTGGGTTTTAGTTTGTGGATGTCGTTGGCCGTTTACATAAGACCTAAGACTGAAATCCATTCTCTATGAATATTGGCGAGGAAGACTGTGACTCGCAAAAAGTTTCTTATACTCCATCATAATTGAGTATATATAGCGTTTTTCTTAGTCTTCCATTCTAGTAAGTGTGTAACTTTGTGTTGCACATTGTGTTCGTTGTATAAATCTAACTTGAGTTCATGTCAACTTTGTTACGATGAAATCTATAGAACCAAGTGAAGAAAAATTTTTCCCACACGTGCCTTGCTATTTTGGAGGGAAGAGATAGTATGTAGAGAAAAATGTTTTCTGGTGTGGAGAAAATTTATATCTCTGTTTTCCACATTATACCCGTTGTAAAATCCGGTTTCACCTTATCTCACAGTATTCTGTCAAGTGAAACTCATAGAAACAAGTGCATAATGAGTTACTTTTGTGTGTGTGTGTGTGTGTGTGCGTGTGGCTTCGACGGCCATTTAGATCTTTAGCTTCGTCTTGGGAGGAAAGGTGATGCCAAAATGGACTATGGAAAAGACGATCTAACTGACCTGTTGCCAACTTTATAATAAGGATTGCTTATATAATTTATGATGTGTTCAGATACTTGGGACTGGCTTTGTTATCATTCTCTGGAATCTCGGACAGCGGCAACCTGGTGACGTCAGGTATCTACATCTGTGATAGATTCCGTCCCTTGAAAATCTTGTGAATTCCCACTCCTACTAAGCTATGTCTTAAATGATAGAACTAATTCATTGATTTCATCATTACTTTTTTTTTTTTTTCTTTTTGGGATTCAGATTTCATCGTTAGTTAACAAAGCTGATCAAAAGAAATTACAATTTAAAAATAAATAAATAAAAGATGCTATTCTTATGTTTGTGTGCTTGTAATAATTATGTATTCAGTATTTTCTCTTCCAACAATTTGGAATAGAATTGACTTGGCCGTCCTTTTATCCCCTTGGGGAACTTAGTTAGCATTTTCTTATAACATCTCCACTCCATTTTCCAAGTAATGATGATACGAATCAGTAAGCATTCGTTTGAGATCTTACTTTTACTTATTGTTGCCTCATACTTCAGTGCCTATTCCATCTTCAACGAAGATTTTCGAGAGCTTCCCGGAACGCTTAACGCAGATCATCTGGATAGGGACATAAGGGCAGGTCAGTTTTGAGACTGTTGCATCGTGTTCTACTAATGAGCTTTTAGCACTAAATGGAGCCTATGAATACGCAAGCACTTCTGTGATGGCATTAATTTAGTTACAGCATATTTTGTCTGTAATTTTGTTACTATTCTTTTTTTTTTTTTTTTGGCTTGTTGTTTACCTAATTAACTGAAGGGAGTACTGATACTAGTAGTTACTTGTACAGTCTGATACATAGGTACACAGGGTGAATGTTTTTTGTTTTGATCAGCAGAGTAAATGAAAACGATCTATTTTTTAGAAAACAAGAGAAATTGAGTTTGGAACCCTACAAATACACCATATTGCATAAGTTTTGGACTAATATTTGAGGATCTCGATTTATCAACTTCTTGATTTTTTTTTTTTTTTCCTCCTTACTAGGTTATGATAACTGAGTTGTCATTTTTTTCAGTTGGCAAATCTGTTTACCCCACTAGAAAATAAAAAATTCAAAATTCAAAACTGTTTAAATTAAAGTGCAATGCACCCATTGATTTGAGATTCGAAACTTTGCCTTTAGCCCGAGCTGCTGTATCTAGATGATTAACTTAAGTAAATAAGTTAAATACATAGCTTATAGCATTTTTTTTTTTAAGCCCTCATTAATGGCTGTGATGTCCCCGCTGTTTAGGCTTATGATTTGTAAGTAGAGTCATGTCTTGGTGGTTTGTTTGCTACACTAGACTTATGTATATGGAGTGAGTGATGGCTTTTATGCTATAAGCTCATGGCTCTCAAAAGGTCATGACTCTCAATCGACGTAAGCTTAAATCGATTGTAGAGGTTTATTCAAAGAAAAGCCTTATATGTATTCGGTATTGGCATAACGAGGTACATTTTAGTTTGAGGACCTTAAGCATATGTTTTTCCTCTTAGCGTCACAAGATTATTTCATTGGTGAAACCAATCTCAATTAAAGTTCGTGTCTGTTTTATTGTAAGGTCATCGTATTATCTTGTTTGGTGTTTATTATTTTATTAGTGTGAATGATATTCCCGTTAAAAAAACAAAGAAAAATAAAATACATAGCTTCATTTGCCTCGTTATCATCTGTTCTCGATATTTACCTTATTGAAGTTATAATTGAATGAAATTTAAAATACTTTGAGGCAAGTAAAGTTAATTGTTTTCTTTAACCAAAAAAGACCCTCTTTTATCTTTCAAATTTGTGGCATTCTTTCTAGGTTCTGTATTTTCCACCTGCATTATCTCGACACAAAATCTTTTTATAAACAAAATCACCCCAACCCCCCGCCCCTAAAAAAAAATTTTTTTTTATTTTTTATATTTTTAGTATATTTGTGATAAATAAGAAAGATGATTTTTGTATTCTTTCATTCCTTTCGTACCAAACATTGATTTTTGCATCACGTATTGATTCCTATTTTATTTTCCTTTCTACCAAAGGCACCTTAGTGTCTAATCTTGTGATGTTATTATTAGGTTATAGGCTTCGAGTATATACTATTAAATGTGGTACTCAACCTTAAAAATAATAAGATCACGTTATTTTCTTGGAATTTATAATAAATAACATACTTGCAAAACTATTACAATAAATTATATATTTACAAGTAAAGAATTTCATTTAGTAGATAATTTGTTTACGCTTAATAAAAAGACGTATTTCTCGTATATATGTAATTTACTTTTAACAGTTTTGTAAATATGCTTTGAAAATGCATGGAAGTTTTTTGAAATCAAATGACTAAAGCTGTAAATGCAGGTCCACTTATTCTGTTAATTGCGGTTTTGGTTTGCTTACTTTTCGTTTGTGGCCGACATACGTGCCCTCTCCCTTTTATGTGACACATGATCAAAAACAATCTAATTACATGAGGAAAAAAAACATTGAAAAGGACATTTTTATCCAACTAATAAAAGCAGTGTCATGTGCCTACCTCTCTCGTGTACCATACAATATATATATATAAAAAAAAAATCAACTTTAATATTTTGCCAACTAACTTTTTGCCTAATAATTTGTGCAAAGGTCAAAAAAATAGAACTCTTGAACTGATCTCAAATTGTCCCAACAAATTTTCTCAACAAGTACAAAGCTTATTTTTATGCCTTGCACGTGAATAATCTTTCTCTATAAAGAAGGGGAACTTTTCAATGCGTGCATTGGTGTTGTGTGTGTGTGTGTGTGTGTATATATATATATATATATATTTTTTTTTTTTTTGGTTGAAATATGTGGTGTGATATTGAGTCTCTAGTGCTTAGGCTTAGTATTGTCTTTTAATTGCCTAGCATCAGATAATATACTTTTTGGGAAAAAAATATTTTGGAAAAATTTAAAGCCACAAAATAGCCAGGAGTACGAACTACAGGACATAGCCCACGAATCGGACTCCAGATAAGCCAACCAGAAAGCAATTGAGAGGCTCGGGAACCACCAAGTGCTACAATAGTCCACAAAGGAAAAGTGGGACAACACGTAGCTTATCAGCCCATTCTAAAGACGTCGGAGCATCCTGTATCCCAACAACAAAGTAATATTCCTACAAAGGGTGGTGTGTAACCAAGACCGTTTCACAAATCAACACCTAGCCAAATAACAACTTCAACCAATTACCAAAATCCAACACCAAAAGAGGAATTAAACAAAGGTTTGGTAAGAAAATCGCCATTCCTATTACAAACATAACAAGAATATTCACTAAGAAAACCATCACCCATATTACACATATAGAAAGTAAAAACACAAACACAAGAGGAAATTCAATGAATCTTACTGACAACGCTACGCCCCTCAACACTAGAAAGTCGAGCAACGATGATGGAGAAACATTGAGTGAAATATACACAAACAGTGTCAGATATGCCTAACTAGCACCGAGTGAGACCTACACTTGGGCAACACACCCCGTCAATGACAGCCACATGCTCGCCACCATCACACACACCATTCTTCCACGACATAGCACCTACGGTTTAAATAGATTCTCCCTGCAAATGCACCCAAATTTGAGGATGGCAAATGGCGTCTCTCACACCTAACATGGCTCTAAACAAGCCTCTGACGACCCCTCCAACGACACGAGTTCGACACCTTATATCCTTGTAGTCTCCTCAACCAGTGAAGGAGGTCGACAATCCAGCAAGATGCCAAACCACTAACCCCATAACTCAAACAAACCTTTCTCTTCTTTCTCTTTTTTCTCTCTCTTCTTTGCCTTGGGTTTATTTAATCCATTGTAGTTTACTTCACTCCTTCCTTATTCTACCTCTCTATCTTTGCTTGTTTTTCAACAAATAGGTTGCAATTTTGTCACATGATCTTACTTACATGAGTTAAGACCATCTCTAATGTATTTATCATTATCGATTCTATATTTGTTACTGGGTAAAAAATAATATATTTGATATTTCTCTTTCAATAAATCATGCTATTTGCTATATCTATCTTTGGTAATCATCATTAAGTTTTAAAATTCATAAAAGAAAATTTTAGTATTTAAATACTTTAAAGATAACAACACTATAATGATTAGATCAAAAAAATTTAGATACCAACTAATAACAATTGTTGATACATGTTCTTGTAAAAGGCCTTCTCTTAAGGTCTAAGCTCAATACTTGTATCCCGTAATATAAATAGGCTCGTTTCGTACACCCAAACTACACTCGGGAAATTCGTGTGGGTCATAGTTTGGTTGGCAATAAGTAATCAAACATGCCTATTTATCCTTAGTTAAAGTTGGTTTTTTATATTTGTGACAATGAATGACAATGAAGCGGGACTAAAGCAACTTAAAACAAATATAAAGTAAAAGCTTGTCGTAAATTTAGTTCACATCAAATGTTATACAAAAAGTCAAATATTTACCAACCAAATATTAGCAAATAAAAAAGCAACAATCCTAAAATGGAATTAATTATGCTTAAAAGATAAAATTTTTATGTAAACAAAGGAAGTAATACAAGTTATGTGTGTCAAAGTGGAGGCAGAAGCGGGGAGTGCTCCCACCCTCGCCCGTCCCCGAGCCGAGGACAAGACTTCGTCTTTGGCCCAAGAAGAAGAGGGAAAAGGGTCCAAGATTTGGTTGATTTGGGCCCATAAAACTAACTTCATGTGCAAGATGGGACGACGACAATTAGGAAGACAAGTCAAACAATTTGGACATCTTACCAAACTGGTTTTTTTTTTTTTTTTTTAATGTCATTAACAAAAAAATGACTTGATTGGAAGATTCATAGGGCCATTATTATGAGTCAATCTCTTCATTAGCTCCCAATAAAGATAGTCAAAATGGTTCTAACTGCATGATAAAATAAAAGCAATCATAATCCAATGAGAAGAACTTACCAAAATCACCCTCAACCACATTTGCTATCTTCACTCCATCTTCTTCCCCCTTTTCAAGGGAAATATTTTGTATTATGGTAAAATATATATATTTACTTTTCTAATTTAATTTCATTAAATTATTTTACTTTTTTTAATTTAATGTAATTTTTCTATAATTTGATTGTTTATAAATTTATCATATAATATGATATTATTTATAAATATATCTTACTACAAATTCTCATTATAAATATGAGGTAAATATGGATCCAACCTTATCCTAATTTACATCTCCAACTAATGTTTATATGTATATATATACACCTATATATCTATATTCAATAGACTCGAGTATATACTTCTTGTACAAATTAAAATCATATTCTTGGCAGCTAGTTATTCTCTAGTACTAATCTGTATTTCAATTTCATTGGAAGGTCAGTTAGGTGGCTTGCCTTGCAATTATATTTGACAAAATTGCAAGGAAAGTTCTAATTAGGTCCCCACCTCCCCAAAAAAGAAAAGAAAAATGGGAAGAGAACAGTTTTTCCCTTTTTGTCCAATAGGTGCAAAAAAAAAATGAAGGAAATTCAAATTCTTTTAAATTAGCAGTCAAAACACATTTTCTTTCTCTAGCAAAAGGGTGAAGAAAAAGCACAAGAGAACAAGAAAAAGAGAAAATTAAAAAAAAAAAAAAATCAGCGCAGGTATTTTCTCTTACTTGTTATTTTAACATTGGTGGAAGCATAAATCAAAACCACTTTCTTCAACTTTCCTCCCGCATCCAATTGACTCAATCAAGTTTTGAGAATTCAAAAGCTGTTTGTGAATCCAAATCCAAACCTTTTTCACCTTTTCTGACTAGATTAATTTTCATGTTTTAAGAATCCCAAGTCTAACCCAAATACCTACACATTGAAGTATGGCCACTTTTTCACTTGCCCTCAATTAGAGAATTTGACTTTGGTTAGGGAATCAGGAAAGTAAATTTATTCAACAAAGAAATTTATAGTTAAATAATCTTTTTTAAATAAGATTTTAAAAATTAATTAAAAAATCTAAGTTATTAAAAATTAGATAAAAAGCTTTTTTTTTTCTTAAAATAGTCAGACATTAATTGACTATATAATATAATTAATCATTAATTAATTTTTAGCCAATCATTTATTAATTATGCGTAGATTATTGATTGACCATCAAAAATATTTTTAAAAAAATCAAAACCCAACTTTCTCTCGCCTCCCGCCACTCCCTTTTGACTCTCTCTCTCTCTCTCTCTCTCTCTCCCTGTCCCTCCCCTCATTTCTCTCTTTTCCTCGTTCGAACCAAGGATGATGATGACCTCCCTCTGCACTGAAGAATTGGAACCGCGAGATCACAATTTCTAGCTAGAGTTTGTAGCCATCGCAATTGGCAAACAATCTTGGACCTCCCTGCACAATCTCCACTACAACCGTGAGCAGTCAATCTCGAACCTCCCTGCGTGACCTTTGTCATCGTCGTGATCTCATCCCCAGCAACATGGTCTTAGCCCCACAACTTTGCCCATGGCTTCGACAGCTCAAACCACATATTTCTCTGAGATTGGACCTTTCTCCAACCTGCTAAGATCGTCTCTCTTCTGTCACAATTCCTTTCAATGAAGCTCAATCGCAGGCTAAGAGAAGAGTGAGAAACAAGCAAAGGGAGGAGAAAGAGAAAGGGGAGGTGTTTGGGAAATTGATAATTGATTGACAAGAACATACACATTAGGTTATTTAACTAAATAAAATAAAGTTAGGCTATCTATTAGATTAGATAATTAAAATAGACCACTCACTTTAATTTTTCCTCTTAACAAACTTAACAAATTTTCAAGTCATGTCATCGTAGGCCAAGTAATATAACATTTGTTTTTCTTTCAATTTAGAATATTGTTTTTGTCTTCCTTTAAACTTGTTGTCAACTTTTGTCGCGAGATTCCATACCATATTTCTTCTACAATACCTATCAATTACACAAAATTTTCAAGGTAGATTATTGAAAAAAATACTTGAGGATGCTATTAATGGCAAGCATCATAATTAATAGACTTGTTTACATGGGCATCCCTTGAACTTTTTAAATTTAACAATTTAGATCTTAAATTTTTTTTCTTGACAATCAACTTCTTGAACTTATAATTTTTGATAATTCAATCATTTTTACTTAAATTAATTAAAATTAGGATAATATTTGACACAAAACTTACATAGCATAGTCCAAAAGAGATATTGTTAATCATTTTTACTTAATTAGAATACAATTTTTTAAATTTATTTTTAAATTTAAATATAATTTAATTAAATTAAATATTTCAAAGAAAATTATATTAAAAATAAGTAAAAGTGATAAAAACGCTTTTTTTGGACGATAATATATAAATTATACGTAAAGAATCATCAAAATTTTAACATATTTAAGTAAAAATGATTAAATTGTTAAAAATTATAAGTTTGTAGAGTTGATTGCTAAAAAAAAATTAGAAATAAAATTATTAAATTCAAAAGTACACAGAACATCTATACAAATAAATGTAATTAATATAAAGAGAATTTTATTTATAAACGTATATTATTAATGTACTTATATATGTGACGCTGAACATCAATAGTGGTACGAACAATTTTTCAGATTATTACATAACAATGCATGTAATATTATTACGTAGCATGAAGAATGTTTATGAATGTATCTCTGCTTACAATGAACCTTTATATTTACATTAATAATGCTTTTGTATCTCTGCCCCAAAAAATGCTTTTGTACTATTTAAATTTTGTACAATATGACACGGCTGCTCTAACTAAACAGAAATCAGACAATAAAAATTGAATAGAAAATTCTAGTATGACTCTCACTCTACCATTTATTTGCTTTCTTTCTCGTTCTAATTTTGAGCGTTTTCAAACACCCATTCCACATGTATACAGTAATACATCTTATTTGTTTCTTTTTTTTTTATTTTTAAAAAACTTAAATTTTAAAAATTTGTACTTTTCTTATTTGAGGATTAAATAAGATAATTCTTATATATTAACACGAGTAGTGACGAGAGAGTACGAAACAAAGATATATATTATTATTTTTTTCTTAAATATAATTCAAATTTTTATATTATTTAAATATTACAGTTTATTATTAATTTATATTCCAACTCAATGCACACTTTCAATAATAATAATAACAATTCTAAAACGCCAACTGCAACTACATTTCAAACGCACCCTCAGACTTCAAAAAGCATTTTATTAATGTGTATTTTAGAATGTTAAATCCCTTAAAAATTATATCATAATTTAAAAAGTAAAGCTAATAAACTACACCATTCCTATTTTTAATAACACCAGAACTTTCAAACAAAAATGGGGTTGAATTCTAAGTGGGGTATGAGTGGTGGTTGCACTGCCAAACCTCGACGGCACGTAAATATAAGATTGAGTCAACCATTTGTTAGAATCAATGCCTTTTTTCTTCCTCATAGAAAAACAAAACACCAAAAAATTTTAAAAATAGAAAATATAAAATAAGAATCAAGAAAGAAATAAGCACTTCACCCCATGTTCAATCACACAAACAACTTTGTGCACCTCGAAAATAAACTATGGTTTTTTATTCTTTATTTGTTTGCTTTGTTACTGTACATTGTATGACACCTTTTGCTTAGAATAGAGAACAGATATTCAAATAAAAGAAAAGGGTTTTCTATTGTTGGAGAAAATATTCAATTTTAATTTTACTTAAATACAATTCAATTTTACACCAAACACAAATTTTGCAACAGTGCTACGAAAACAATTACTATTCAAAACATTTTTAAAACAATCACATCAACTTTTCAATTCCACTATTTATTTCTACTTTTTCTAATTACATCAACTTTTCAATTCTAAAATACTTTTCATCCAAACACACATTTCATTCAAATACAAAACAAATACTTTTTAACCAAATACAACATTCAAAAAACAAATTTCATTCAAATACAATCAAAATGCAATGCGTTTACCAAACGCTCCCTTAGTTCTCGAATTATAAATTAAATCTTATTTTGATTTGGCTTTTAAAAAGTTTCAAAATAAGTTTGTGATCTATCCATTTATCCTAAATAGTTCCCTTTATTCATCCAACTACTAAAATCTAGGTGGAGAAAGACCCATGTTTCTTTTTATGATAGTCATTCACTTGCATGTAAAATTACAAAACTCACATATATTGAATAACACATGATCCTCATGTGTTTTTTTTTTTTTAGTGTGATTTTAATATATAAATGGATGAAATGACTAATATAGAACAACTTAATAGATTAAAGACTCATTTGGGGACTTTTTAACGTCAACTACGCAATAAATTGAGAGACTTGGAATGAAATTAAACCAAAAGAGAGCTTATTAATAACACTTTTGTTATTTAATTATTTAATTTATCTATTTTATTTAATTAATTGTTGTTAGACCAGAAAGGCGCTCCAAAGTTTAAAAATGCTGGCGGGCCTTGGTCATTAGAGAATCAGAAGAGCACTATAGATTATAGTTAACTACTTATCAGGGGCCTTTTTTTTTTTTTTTTTACGTATATCAAAATTATGATTTACACTATGAAATTTTAATTTTAGTAATTTACACTTTAAATTTATAAATCTATAATAATTTGTATCTTATTGATAATAATATTAATATTTTGAAGGAATTAATATGTGATTTGTACATAAATTGTTATTTCATGACATGAATAATCATATTTATTTATGTTAACTCAAATTTATTAATGTTAAGATTTTTAATTAAGTTTTATCAAAATAAAAAAGTTTGAATTAACTTTATTATAAATATAAATTTAGATTAATATTGATTAAAAAGGAAACTTTATACTCTTAAATAACAATTTATATGCAAGTAAAGTGTCAATTTTCATTAAAAAAATAACATCCTTTACTAATAGAGTGTAAATTGTTATAGATTTATAAATTTAAGGTGTAAATTAGATAAATTAAAGATTCAGAATGCAAATTATAACTTTATGATAAAAATAAAAAAAAAGCCAAAAGCCTTATAATCAAAGCACCAAGAAAAATTAATATTTCTAAATTATTCAAAATTATACCTGCGTATATAATTGAAATACCCATGCTATATGCAGGAGACAAAAATAATTTTTTTTATCTGTCTGTAATTTTTATGAGGAAGCTGGCATGCACGAGTTGAATTCAAGACATATTTTATTGTTAAGCTCCATCATGTAATAATATTTAGTTGGACATTTATAGTTTTTAGCTGTCTCACTGTTTATCACTGCAATATTTTAAACTCATTAACTAGTTTAGCATATCTGAGTTCACACGTACATTTCATGATAAAATCTTTTTGTTGACTTTTTATTTGTATATATCGATTATATATGTATAAATAATCATTTTGTATATATACATATATTCTATCTATGTTCTAATGTATCATTTATTCGACTGATTTTTAAAGAATATTCCCGCAGAATTATTTATACATATAAAGAGAGAAGTAACTGCGTCTGTTGATAAAGAATCGTCAAGGATAATGTATATAATTGTCAATGGAACGTATCTCAGCAACACAAATGTTTTCCTCTATCTTAAGGCCTATTTAGCATTCCATGTGCTGCTATATTATCAGATCTATATACATGGTTGACCGAATATCTTGAGGGGGGAAAAAAAGAAAGAAAGAAAGAAAAGACATATACAAGATTCCCAAGAACAAACAGATACAGCAGGAGAACTAGAATTGTAAGGCTGAAGCCTAGAGAAGCTCAAGTGAATACGTCTTTATAAATATAAGTGACAAGCCAATATCTGTAACATATTTGAGACATCGTAATTGAGAAATAGGGTTGATACTTCAAAGGGGGCAAGAAAGTTTCTCGTATAAAACAATGTGTTTCACTTTACGATTGTGGTGGTGGCACGGTGATAATGAAATCCTTCTTAGAGTCTTTGCTTCAATTAATGTCCTGTCAATTTCAAATCTTAGCACACACGTTTTGTCTAGCATTTGACAAAAAAAACTATGTGCTGCTGCCCTTGCCCTTGAAACCTGAGGGTTATTAGCTGTTAAAGACTTAAAGTCGGGATCCTTACTTAAATAGGTCTCAGTAAACTCCAATATGCCATTAGAAGGGGAGTTGAGATATCACTAATCCTCTTTTTTTATTATTATTAAAAAAAAGTGTGGGAAATTATAGTAAATAATAGTTTTCAGAAAATAATTGAAGTAAATAACATGTTTTTAGAATATCTATAATTAATAATAAATTTATCATATAAATATAAGTTTTACTAAATAAATGATGTACTTACATTACAAAATTTATTCATTTATCTAATAAATCAAAGGTAAATAAAATATATATTTACATGATAAATTTTTTATTTATTACAAATATTTTAAAAACTTACTATTTATTTTAATTATTTTTTGAAAACTACTATTCGCTTCTTTCTCTTAAAACTCTTAAAAGAGTATATTATATTTTCCCATGTTGACCATAAATTATCAAAAATTTATAGAATTGACATTTAATGTCAGTTTTTGAAGCTTAGCCAACCATCAAAACCTTCTAAATTTACATTTTATATACCTAGCAACAAAAATAAAATATTACTGTTACAATTTCATGTACATTTATGTCCATCTATAAGGACAGTTGGATTTGTTACATTCTCAAATACATGTTTGTGTTTATATATGTACACACACACCTCTATTAAATTAAAAGCCAAACTTGACTTGCATTAGACAAGTTTAATTACTTTGTTTAACTAGGATAAAAAGGTTAATCAAATTATATTCTAGTTTGTTGTTAATCACGTAACTACTTTGATCTGTTGGTCGTCCCAAATCTCCCAACAACTTTATTTAGTGGAAAGGAGGTTTTGGTCTTTTCAAGTAGCACCAGAGTACCCTATATATATATATATATATAAAAGGAGTGCTGGAGATGTTATTATGTCAACTTGTTTACTGACTTCAGTTATTGACTCATTCTTTAACTTTTTCCTAAAGCAAAAAAAGAAATATATATATAAATATAACTTATTATAATCCTTAGTAATACTCTTCAAGTATACAACCTTAGACTTTTCTTTTTCTACCAACCAAAAAAAAAAAACCCTAAGACTTTTCTTTCTTATTTGTTCAATTATCATGTGGTCATGACAGTTACATATTATATACAATGAATCCAAATGCTATAAAGGAGAATCCATAAGAATGTTTGAATTAATACAATTAAGCTATAACTAATTCCTCTTTTATAATTTAAGTAAAAAAAAAAAAACAAAGAAAAGCACATAATTTAATCATGAAAAGTACTCAGAGGTGTTTGGTAAACGCATTACATTTTGATTGTATTTGAATGAAATTTGTTTTTTGAATGTTGTATTTGGTTGAAAAGTATTTGTTTTGTATTTGAATGAAATGTGTGTTTGGATGAAAAGTATTTTAGAGTTAAAAAGTTGATGTGATTGGTAAAAATAAAGATAAATAATGGAGTTGAAAAGTTGATGTGATTATTTTAAAAATATTTTAAATAGTAATTGTTTTCGTAACACTGTTGTAAAATTTATATTTGATGTAAAATTGTATTGTGTTTGAGTAAAATTAAAGTGAAATTTTTTCTCCAAACGCCCCCTCAATCTTTTATTTGTTCTTAACCATTATTGATGAGTTATATATTTTACTATTTTTCGGTTAAAATGCTAATAGACTAATTATTCTTAATTAACCCCGTTTCTTTGGAGATCGTTTATATATTTACTAGTTTTCTTTATGGAAAATTAATATATTTATTATTTACTAGTTAGCTATTATAATTATCCACATCATTGTTTTCTTTTTGCTTCTGAGGATATTAGCACTGTTAATTTTTTATCTACTAGTTTAGTAAAGGATGTTTGATTTCTCTCTCTTTCTCTCTTTTATTTATTTATTTATTTATTTATTTATTTTTGCTCAAGAGAAAACAAAATCTGTATTGTGAAAGAGAGAGAGAGAAAGAAAAATCAAGTGCATGTTTGGTTTTATTTCCAAAATAGATTTCACGATTCCCTAGGAAATCAATTTCAAAATCGATGTGAAATTGTGTTTGGTTTGTATTGTTTTTAAAAACAGATTTCAAAACGAATCCAAAATCTCCTTTGCTCCCAACGTAAAATTGAAAACGACTAAAAGTCGTTTTCTCTGATTTCATTTTTCCCATTTCTTCCATTTCTCTGATTTAATTATTATGGTTAATTAAGATTTAATTGATATAGTAATTATTTAAATATTATGGTTATTAATTTTTAATTCATTTTTCAATTAAAAAATTTTATTAATTTTTAATTTTTTGTATTCATAATAATTTTTTTTAAATCAAACATAAATATGTTTTTATAGAATACTTATAAAATGACTGGTTTTCAAAAATATAATCAAATACAGTTTCACTTTTTTGTTTCTCAAAACATACACTCAGAAAATAAAACTAAACACAATTTCAGAAACGTTCTTAGAATTGTTTTCAAAAAGATCTCAAATTCAGAGAATTTGAAAATATAACAGATTTCAAAAACAATACCAAACGCTACCCAAACATCTTCGTCTAGTCAATCGAGGCATGCCTTGAAAAATAAATAAATAAATAAATAATCTTCATCCTCGTCTGAGAACATTTTTTGTTTTTCATGAGATGATAAATATTACCCCACAAATATCTCAATATTCCATTTCCATCCCTTTTTATCTTCCTCTTTCCATTAATTTTTATATGATAACAATTTCTCTATTCGGTTTTGTGTGTGCTTGTGTATGTGATTTGTTTTGCTGAATCCATTTGATTTAGATGTTTAGAACACAAAGAATCGAACAAAACTGCATAACGTTGGTAATAATGAATTTTTTGAGAAGAAGCATATATATAATTGAGTTTATTTTATTAATAAGCCTTCAATTATAAATTAAATCTCATTTTAATCTTTAAACTTTAAAACATCTTAAAACGAGTAACTAACCAATCAAACATTTCTAAATGAGTTATTTTTATTCACCCTCTCTTGACAAAAAAAAAAAAAAAGAAGAAGAAGAAGAAGAAGAAGAAGACATGTTCCTCTTTAACAATCACTTTCTAGTTTCTACACATGTAAGATTATAAAATTAACTCTTATTAAATCACACATAATCCTAGAATTTTTTATTATTATTATTTTCTTAGTTTGATGAAAGGACTAATTTGAGACAACTTAATAGATTGGCGGCTCATTCTAAGACATTTTCAGAGTCTGAGGACTAAAAACAAATTGATCTATCGTTAGGAAAAATGATAAAAATTAAAACATTGGTTACTTACACTTTGTCAAAGATTCCCAAAACGTTCGTTAGTGGACACTTTTCGAACATAACCAAAACAAATATACGGAAATGTCAAACGTCAATAAAAAGCAAAAAAAAAAAAAAAAAGGTTATAAATATTGGTATTGCCTAGGTCGAATATTACTCAAACCGATAAATAACATAAATAACAACTAAATAATAGAAATCCGACAAAGATGACGTCGTCCCAAAAGGTCCACCAGTCCCAATCGGTGGACCCCACATATCAGGAATCCGTCATCGATCGTTGACCAACTGATTCATTTGTGGGGTCCACATTCCTCTCTCGCTTTTTTTAAGAAATAAATTAAAAATTTTTGAATTTTCCACAAAGAAAAAAAAGGTAATATTTTTGCTTTGTTTTTTTTTTTTTTTTTTTTTGGTCAACAACTAAAACATGGAGTCGGACTCTATAGTAGAGGGGCATCATGTAATTAATTATTTTTATCGAGGGAAACAAGTTTTAAAAAAAATTAGAAAGAAAAAGAAAACGAGGGTCATGGAACCAAGCGTGCGGCGCGTGATTTTTAAAGTCAAGCTTGCTCTACTGTTCATTGGTTTGACTCCGATGTTTTTTATTAATTACAAAAGTTCCAATTGTAGTCGTTATAACATTTTACCTTTGGAATTTCCAAACGTAACACTTGTTCTTCCTCACTTTTAATACATAATAATTTTATTCCCCATAGTTTTTTTTTTTTTCCATATGCCACTTATTAACATTTGAGCTGAAAAAAGTTAATTGAATGGTACTAAATATCTATTTTTTTATAAAAAAAATGTAACAATAAAAATCAATAAGTATATTAAAATACAATGATTAGGTCATCTTCTTTATACAACTCTTATTATTTTTCCATCTTATTAAATATTATTGAAAGAAAAGATAAAGAAAACACATATCAGTGGCTCAAGCAGGGGAAATAAAGAGAAACCTGAAATTACAATACTAAACGCATAATAAGATTAAGTAGGAAGACAATTTTAAAAAATTAAGTCGGAACTTTTTTTTGTTGAAAGCAATCGCTAAATATATATCATTAAAATCCCTATAATCAAAACCTATTGGGGAGAATACTAGAGGAGAAAAAAAAAAGTACATATCTACTTATCAAAGTTGACTGATTACAAAATCTGTAATACAGAAACCCATCTAATCTCTATGGACTAGAAAATAACAAGTATTAGGGGGCATTAACCCACCAAGCATCCTCATCCGTGCGCGCTGCATAGGAAGCTAATTTATCAGCCACTTGATTTCTTTCCCTATATATGTGTGAAGCTTGAAAGGTAATTTTATTGAGATAATTGATAGCAATATTTTTATCATGCCAAGAATCTAAGAAACATTATTCAGAATCAAAACTTTTTTAAATAAAATTAGTCTGCCTTGGTAAACATATTACAATTTTATGATCAAAAAATCTGAAAAGCGAGAAAAAAAATCCATTTGTTTAACTAAAATACTCTTAATTTTCTTGTCATATATGTGGCACATGAGTTTTTCTATCTAAAAAATTGTTATATGTGACAAAATTATTACGAATTCACAGTTGAATAGAAACGGATATTAAGTTTTAAAATTCAAGAAGGCAAAGTATTATAATGGTCATAATTTGAGAAAAAAAATTTATAATTAATCCTATGTTTTTTTATATCATTTTAATTATATAAAAGGTGTTAGTAAATTAACCGAGTCTTTTAATTATTGTAATGTGAATTTTTAATTGATATAATAGTTTAATTGATTCTTAAAATAAATATTTTACTTGATATATCATAATACTTATAAAAAGACATAAAATAAGACAAAACTAAAAAAATAGTCGAATATATGTTTCTCTATTGTAATAAAGAAAAATGAGGTATTTCATAAACGTATTACGTTCACATTGCATTTGAACACAATGTATTAAATGCATTTTGTATTTGAATGAAAAGTATTTGCTTTGCATTTGAATGCAATATGTATTTGGATAAAAAGTATTAAAATTATATTTTAGAGTTAAAAAGTTAATGTGATTAGTAAAAATAGATACAAAAAAGTGAGATAAAAATAGAATATAAAAATTATATTGAGTTCAAATACAATGCAAATATAAAATTATAAACAAACGTCCCATAAGTCTATCAATGATAACAAAATTTCACCAAAAATTATAATACATCACTTTTTCCTTAGCACTTAGACGTTGCTGTTGTTATTATAATTATTGATTATGATTTGAATTCCACGTTCATCCAAAAAGGAAAATGATGCATCTATTTTTTTTTAATTTCACAAATTGACAATTTTATTATAAATCTATCATCCAATGTGTTTTATTTAAAATTGCAATCCAACTTTATAAGAAAATTAGGTTGGGTGGTCAATTTTGGTAAATCTAATCTAGTATATCCAAACTTTTTTTTTTAAACAAAATACTCATTCATCTTCTTTTTTTTTTTTTTCAGATTTGATTAATGATCAATCGTTGATAGACCAAATAAATTATTAATTTTAATTAAAAAATGGTATTTTAAATAATTTTTAATATCTTAGGTCATGTATTAAAAAAAAAACTTTCTAAAAAATGTCATTTTGCTCCAAACTAGGATTCGAACTTAGAAAAAAATCTAAAATTTTAAAAATATTCTACATAACTACACATATATATATATAGAAATTGGGGTGAAAGAATTTGAATTTTACCCATTTTTAAGTAAAATTAGATGTGATTTTATGATTAAACTATATTTGTAATTACATAATCTACATATATTTGAGAGTAATAAAAAAAAAAAAGGGTCTCCATGGTTAGTGATCAAGACTTCATGAGTTGGGTTGTTACAAGGGGGTGGGTCGCACGGGGGTGATGGGGATCATGACCCACCACAGTGGGTACGGCAAACCACTACTCGCACGGGTGGTGTGGGTCTCATGCCCCGCGTAGGGAAAGTGGGTCTCGTCGGTGTCTCCTTTTTTTTTTTTTTTTTTTTTTCGTTTTTTGGAATATGAGTTTTTTAGATAAAAAGCGATGATACATTAAAGAGTTTAAAAAAGAAAAGTAAAACAAAAACAAAAAGATCTATGGACTTATTTTTTAAGCCAAGTAACAAGCCACTTGATTTTGAATTAAAATAAAGAGCTTTTTGTGATGAGACATTTCTATTAATAGTGCATTTTTTTTAATGTTAAAATTTATTAAAATCACATAAAAATAAAAAAGAAAATTAATAAAATCATACATTTTCAATTTAATTTTTAAAGCTACCTCTCTAAAATCTCCAAACAAGACTTTAATAGTGCAACTTCCAAAGATAAACTATTTATGACACATTGAAATTTGCATTATTAATCTGGCAATATTCCTTAAATTTAAAATATACTCTGAAAAAAAAAAAAAAAAAACTTAAAGGGGTCTTTGAGGGGTGGAAACTAATGCCTTCAAAACAACTTTTTTTAACAAATCATCACTTTTTACTATTAACCTCTCTAAAATGTTACAGTAAATTTCAAATTTTAAAAGTCCATATTTTTACGTATACAAATACAAATGAGAATGATTTTTTTATATTGTATATAATTACAAAAGGAACGAAACAATATTAATTTTGATTTTTTTTAAATTTAAAATTTTGTATTTTTTTACTCCAGATAGGTTTTTTTCCTCAAACATATTTTTCAAAATAACTTTTTTCTAACCCAAAAAAATATCTCCAAATATTGATTCCAAAAAGACCCTTAACTAATGTTAAAAAAAGTAAGGTTCAATTAGACGTAAAATATTAAATAATTGAGAAAAGATTGTATTGGACCATTATTTAGTTTAGTGATATTAATTAGTTTTTTATATAAATAATAGTATAGATACTAACTCGAACATTAATTTTTAATTTAAAAAAAATTCTAAAGTTAATAGTTTTTCGTGTTATAGTTTAACACTTACATAAAAATGTCTAGACATTAGATTACTTGGCAAAGGAACTAATTAAATAAATAAATTGTGTTACATTATCTCTTTTTCTATATATAGAATGTGATAAGTTATATATATATAATTGACGTGTTATATGTTGTGATAAATTGGTTTCATTGATATAAATAAAAACGCAAACACGATAACAAAAATTGTGTATTAAGAATAATTTGTTTTATTTACTTTAAATATCAATATCTTTCAAAAGATATAACTTGGACACATTCCAGTAATATTGATGTACATCATTATGTCATGATGATTATGACTTGTTTAACTAGTTTACTTTCGTTATTAGAATAGTAGAAAGCTATGATAATCTCCTCTCCACTTTTGTTTTATTTGGAAGATAATGTCGATGTAGACCCTTTGACGCTCACTTTTTTTTGTGATGGATGAAATTAACAAAAAGAGAAATACGCAAAGACGTGAAAAAGCAGAAGGAATACTTACTAAAAGTAAAATAACCATAAACTTTTACTACAGAAATAGTTTTTTCTTTTGTTTGTTTTTTTTTTTCAAATAAAATAACAAGTTTGTGGACTTGAATTCAAAATTTTCATCTTTTTTTTATATTTTTCTAAAAAGTCAATAAAAATTATAATTGATTTCAATCTTAATACTGGACATTTTAGCATCGATGGCCTACTTTTCTTGTCTGAGTTGCCTGATCTTCAAGCTTTTTGGCAGGGTTAGGAATTCGAAGAAGACTCTTTGACCTTGAATTTGAATTCTTCCCTCCCTTTCTTTCGGCTTCAAAATGCTTGATTGTGGAAAGCCTAAGTAACACTGCATACTCCAGATCTTCCATAAGGATGAAGTCATATTGACTACTTGTACTATTTGTAAAGTTAAAAGCAGCCAAAACATACGCTAGAATGACTCAAAATGGGCATTTCTAGCTTGTTTTTAGTTTAGGAGTCGACCCCATTAAGTTGCTTGATCACAAACTCAGATATAGACCATTAGGCTTTGTATTCAAGGGCGAGTTCGAGACATGCTATCAAAGCTTCATATTCGGTCTGGTGAACATCCTTCCATTAAGTTAAAAGTCAATCAACTTGAATTTAAAAATTTTATCTCATTTCAAACTTAATCCATGAATCAAATGAATTCTAAAAGTTATTACGAATGCCATATTGACTTTAACTACATACGGTCAGCCCAAAATGGGAGATAGTGCTCCACCGAAAATGACAGCTAGTGCTCCGCCTAAAACCGGAGCGCCAACGCTCCACCAGAAAAATGGAGCTAAGGTACGGCTCAAGCTATAGGCCGCGACAATCAATTTATGTCACTCAATGTTCATACATACATTTAACAAACAAAAAAAGTGCATAAAAAAAGTAAATTCTCTCATTTACCTCGAAATCGAACTCGAACATTTATAACTGATTATTACATTTTTTGAATTTTGCCTTCAAATTTACCTTAATTTTCTATCAATGAATACATATTCAATTTTCAATCATCTAAATGAGTAATCGCCGGATAATCAATATATATATTTTTATTTTGTAAATGAAATTTCAGCACATATAATAAAGAACAGAAAATGCAAATTATCATTTATTAATTATTATAACATTTAGCAAAGTTTGATATTTAATAATTATATCAACTGGAATCATAAAATTTACACTTCGGTGCGAGTCTCACGGTAATAAAGGCAGTAATTATGAGCAACTTTTTTTCCTTTTAGCAGCCACGCATCAACCACAAACAATGGTTAGCACGTTTTTTTTTTTTTTCTCTTAATAAATAGATTTAGGGTTAGTTTGGTGAACGCATTGTATTTGCATAGTGTTTGAATGCAATGCATTGAATGCAATTTGTATTTGGAGGAAAAGCATTAGCATTGCATTTGAATGTAATGTGTGTTTAGGGGAAAAGTATTTAAATTGTATTTTAATAATAAATATGTGATGTGATGGATAAAAGTAGAAAGAAAAAAAGGAGAGAGAGGGAATATATGATGTAATTAATAAAAATAATAGAAAAAATAAAATAATAAATAGTGATTGTGTTGGATTTAAAATGTGATGTTATTGGTATTTGAATGAAATGTTTTTATATTTGGGGGAAAATTACATTATATTTAAATGCAATGCTAAAAAAAAAAGCTTGTCTCAAACGTGAGCTTAAAGTTTAATATGTCATAATCCTATTTTAAAGTCCTTGTAAATAAACTATTTGACGTTAGGTTTGTGATTATGTGAGTGAAATTAACAAAAAAGAACGGAAATAGAATTACATTAATGGTTCTTTTTTTGTGTGTGTGTGTGTGTGTTTAATTCACTTAAAAAATTAAAGAAAACAACTACGCAGCATATATAGAACGAGTTACATCATGACTATTGGACAAGTTCTTTAGTGGTTTAGTTAAGCTTGTTACATTATCATTAATTAAACCATTAATAGTATAATTACGATTAAAGAATTTTTCTTCAAGTTATCCAAAAAAAAAAATTTTTTTTTCTATTTAAATAAAATATTTTGTGAGAATTGAATAATAGTGGGGGGAGGTAGAGAATGTGGATGTACACACGAGTCGCGTGACAATACATGCTTTTTGTTGTCGTTTAGCTCCAAGATCTCGCGAAACCAACCTTTTTGACTTCGCAGAGAAAAATTGGACAGCCAGAATAACTCAACTTCCCGCCCTCACATGCAAAATTCCCTTCTCCTCTCTCTCTCTCTCTCTCTCTCTCTAACAATTACAGTAAACTTTTAAATTTTTTAATAAGAAAGTTTCTACGGTACGATCATTTATACTGTCTATACTGCAGAATAAAATTTTAACAATACGATGATTTATAATTATTGAAATTTTTATCATGCATTTTAAATATTTCAAATTATAGATTAGATTATTTAAAAAATAATTTAGCAATTAAAAAAAATCTTATCAATAATTATAATAATAAAAAAGGTTTTACCGTAGGAGTACTCAATGATTAATTAATAATTTAATTAAAGGTTCAGCTATTTATCCAATATCAAAACAAGAAGGCACCCCGCTACGACTCCCCAAAATTGCTACCATTTGTATTTATTTTACCAAGGCTATTAAAAAATAAAAAATAAAAAAACTATGTCTATGTTTGGGCAAACGTAGAGCTCCCTTTTGACTATTAGATTATGGTCATTCTTAGGCACATGGGATGTGTTATGAGCAATATAACATTGTTATTACCCATCATGATATTATTCATCAAGCACAAGTATAACTACTTAAAAATTAATTTAAAAAACTATCAAATAATAAAGTAAAAAAAGAGGAATTATTCCACATTAAAAAAAAAAAACTCTAATGCTATTAAAATTGAATATCAGTGCCTCAATTCTAAATATAGTTAAAATCTTTTGTCTAATTTTGATATCCCAAATTATATCTAACCAATCGTATCATGATATATCATTAAAACAAGTTAAATGCTAAGATATAAAAATCATTTATAAAATATTTTAAACTTTTTAAAACAATATGATATAATATTATTGATTAGACATCATTTGAGATATTAATTTTTAGTCGAAACGATTTCAATTCTCCTTAATAATAGAGCTGAGGTGGGGATTGGGGGACTTATCAAGGACTCTAGTGGCAATGTCTTGGGGGGCCTTTTTGAAGGAGATGGCTGGTGCCTTTTCTCCTTTCATTGCTGAATGTGTGGCTTTGAGAGAAGGTCTTGTATTTGCTGAAGAGTCAAGGGATGATAGTCTCGACTATTGAGAGCAACTCTACATCTATGATTAGGGCCGTTAATGGAAATTTTGTTTTCTCTGCAGAAAGTTTGATTATTAATGACATCAAGAAGTTTATGGAAGAAGCCGGTGGTGGTACTTGTAGTCAGTCATATTCGTCATTAATGCAATTTTGTTGTCCACCTTCTATTATTTTAGATATTATAAGTGTCGATATGATTGTTGATTAGTCAATAAAAATATCCGGTTACTTAAAAAAAAAAAAAAGACTATAAGTAAGATTATTAACATTTTTTTTAAAATTTGAAATAGGAATAATATATATTTTTTTGAGAAAAGGAAATATCTAATTTGATAAGACTAAACAACACAAACCATGCAACAATAGTGTAACAATATATTAGACCCTTGCACTGGTTTTGGTAAATTTTCAGTTGTTCTTGTTTTATTCGGACGTAGTCTTACTGTTTCTTGAAGATCGAATCCTGACCGTCCAATCAGTAAATCGTGGGGTGGGCATTGGTTGACGTGGGTGTGAGAAAAGAAGCCCTCCCCGACAAGGATCCGTGAGGGGGCAGTGGTGGAGATATTTGATTTGGTGTGGGTTTGGGCTTTGTCAAAGTCAGAACCCTCTTTGTTGCTATCCGGCCAATACATGGCTCTTTTGATATTTTGGCATTGTATAGTTACTAAAATACCCTTCCTCAGAAATAAAGAAAAAAAAAAATGAATGTTTACAAAATAAAGAAACAAATGAAAAATTTTTACGGGCACGACGGCACTGAGCAAAGGTAAAAATTCTGGTATCGTGGAAACACATCCACACTCTAGATTTAAGAAAATTTTGAAAAGATAATCTATGTTGGTGGAAATATTTGAGAAAATTATGAAAGTTATAGATATTTGCTTTATAACCTCGTTATTTTATTTTATTTTATTTTATTAATGTTTTAGAATATGATAGACATTCACCAAAATATCAAAGTGCATAAGCACTTTAGGGGGAAAAAAGCATTATCTAGGAGCTATATGCTGAGTGCCACTAATACATATGAGTATTTAATTAAAAAAAAAACACATTTTCATATTAAATGGGACATATAATTATAATAATATTGTATAATGATTAATACACTCTCATATAATAGCACGTGATTGATTAAAATTTTATTCTCCCTTAATTAGCAATGCGAGATTTGCATGGTAACAACATGCAAATAAATTTACAATCTAGATGGAGTCGAGGGAAGTAAATTGAGTTGCTTTTCCATATTTTGTTACTACTACCAATAAACACAAATTTTATTGGAAATATCACTCTAAAAATTTAACATAACCATTTTGAAATGACATGTATATATTTAATACTCTTTAGGAGAACAAGTATAATTTTAAATATGCTATCTAATTTCTTCCAAAATAATCCAATCTTTTTAAGGCCTTTGTTTTGACTTAAGAACATGTATATATGTATTTGTATTGTTTAAAGAAATATTTGATGACAGGTTAAAAGTGCATTGTTTAGGGTTATTATCCAACTTCATTACACCTTTCATGATATACAAATGCTTTCAAGCACATATCCATGGTATCTTAGTGAAAGGGTATGTATATATAAATACCTTTCAAATTACTGAGGGAGAAAGGGATAAGTTTTTTTTTTTCAAATTAAAAAAATGGGCATCCATAGATTATATATATATATAAAAGAATAGTTTTATATCTAGTCCCATATGTAATGCAGCAATATTAAGAATGTAAATTATTATATTCACATTCATATCAGTATACCGATTCACATCAGATACCATACACGATACTTTATATAAAAATATACATATATATATAACCTTTGTGAAATAGGTTAAATATACATATATTTCCTAACACAGTCAAAAAGATACAAAAGGTGAAAGGTTTTACTTTTAATAGAATGGAAAACATCCAAACTGAGACCAAAAGAGTAATGAGAAATCATATGTTACGACTGGAGTTTATGGAAACTACACTATTATTTTTGTGGGTTTCCCCATTTAAAGCTTGAAGAGCTATTAAAATTTTTTTTTTATAATGTTGAATTTTCATCCTTCAAATTTTTTAATACCATAACGGGTATATGAGAAGATAGTTACATAAAGAGACAGAGAGACTGAACTAACAAGCAAGAACTAGAATTTAAACGTTTTTCATACAGCCATTTGCCATTTAACGAGTGAGGGATGGAGGGAAAAAAAGAAAAAAAAAAAAAAAACTGTGGTCCGTCGTCAGATTCTGCAGAGTATTGGTCCTTTTGAAATGACTCTCCTTACTTTATAATATATACAGTGAGAAGTATAATATAATATGATATGATACAATATAAAAATTTTTTCATTCAAATAACAGAAATTAGTAATGCTAGGCTATTATTACAATATTTAAAAGTCAATAAAAACGGCCCTTACAATATACAAGCTCATATATAACGTATTTGTTTAAAAAAAAAAAAAAGCTCACATATACGGGACTCCCTACAAGTGAGTTATATTGTCAATTGGTGAGAGACGAAGGAAAAGGTGTTTTTACGTCATGGCCTTCACTATGCATTTAATGATCAAAAACAAACGAGGTTATGGAGGTTGACATTCTCTATTGCCTTTGTCTTTTAAATAGAGAAGAAAATCTTGAGTACTTAATAAAGTTATCATAATGGTTTATTTCTCTCATCGTTGGGAGGGTTTTTGATAAATACAAATTTTATTTTTAAACTTAGAGGTGAGGGATTTACACTTCATATCTTACAGTAAAGTTAGATGTGAAATTATTGTTAAACTATATCTATAACCACATAAATAGAGATTCTATATCACGGTTCCTTTTTTTGAAATTGAAGGCGGGGAATTTGAGTTTTTTACTTTTTGATAGAGTTAGATATGAAATTATCGTTAGATTATACTTAAAACTATATGGTTACATCGAAATAATGAAGTGGTAAGACTGAATTTTGTTATTACTAATTATCTATACGTTTTGCTTAAGGGTCATTTTTTGTGGGTCAATTCCCGTCAGATTTTAACTTTTTTTTTCAAACAAAAATAATATGGAATTTAGAAGTCAAGTTTTCCCGTGATTTTTTAACTAACACTAGAATATTATAATAACTTACGGAAAAAAAAAATCAATTCGTTAAAAATTTGATTTTAACTAATATATTTGTGATGATAATGATAAATATAAGAATTGAATTTATTATATAAATGAGACGAGAGACTACGATAATAAAGAATAGCATTAAATTATGATGTCAACACTTTGAATTTCATTGTCTCATATCCTTCATGTTTTCCAGCTTCGTTTTCTACAAGTTTGATATCCCTCTTTGCATTTAATGTAAACATACGAAAATTGAAACTGATAGGGACAAGAAGGTAATTTCACGTCTAAAAATTTTGACTTTCCCTTATTTGGGTTGTCGGGTCGGGCTCCTACAGCACAGTCCGATAATGCAAAACAGTGAAAAGGACAGAAGCACCCCTGCCCTATAAAGACAATCCTCTATCCGACCGTGGTTTTTTTCCCCCTCATTGACCTTGGGCCCACCAAAACGCCCTTGAAAAAAGAAAAAGGAAAAAAAAATAAAAAATAAAAAACACTATTGGGGAGTCAACCGTCATTTCGGTTAAAGTCCAAGTCCTAACATGGTAACCCACGTGGCATATGACGTGGCGTTGTCTTTTTCTAAACGCCAGGTGTAACCGTCAACCTAATGAGCCAAAATGAGAAAAGGAAAAAAACAATTCGGAGCGAAAAAAAAAAAGAGAAAATAATAATGTATAATTTTTAATAAAATCAGATATAAAATTATTATTATACTATAATTACAATTATCATATCGGTTCACTATTTATACACATTAGGATTTTTATGCCATTTTAATCAAATTATTTCTTTGAATTTTCTTCCAAGTAAAATTTAAAAAAAGGAAAATAATAATCTGGTTATTTTTTTATTTATGGATTTTATGTATTTATTTACTTTTAAAATATTTTTGGATTAAAAGTGCAATGCCATCATTTTATGTTAAAAAAAAAAAAGATTTGGCATATCTAAATGATGTTTCCTGAAATAATAGGGTCCTTCAATTTATCTTTTCTATTATAAGAATATGAATTTAATAAAGTCTTAAACTATGCATCTCAATTTTAGGGTACTTCTAATTTATCATCTAAATTTCAAAAACTCCCAAAGTTCCTCATTGGATTTTTAATTAATCCTATTTAATTCCTTTTACTAATTCAGCAAAAAAAAAAAAAAATCATTCAGTTCGACTTTTCGTTAAAAATAATGCTTTTTTTTTTGGGGTTGTTTTTAATGAAAATTTAGATAGGAGGTAATTAGGGACTAAATTTAAAATTAAAGAGAGAACATTAGAATTTTGAAAGTGTAGTAGAGTAAAATGAGATTGACGTTTAAGAAAATGATTTTTTTTAATTTAAAACATAAAAAATTAACAAATTTCCGGAGAGAGAAAGCTCTCTCTATAAAACGAGACAGTGATTTCAACACAAATAAACATATTTAAAGACAACCAAAAAAAAAAAAAACACTGAGCAGACTTTTTCTTTTCTTTTCTTCTCTCTCAACACTCTTTCTCTTTGTTTTATAAGAGTTTTGTTTACTTTCGTTACTTTCTCTCTCTTCTTATTATAATTTTTAAAGTTTTATTTATTTATTTATTTATTTGTTTTTATAATTTTTTTTGGGGAGAAGCTCTTTCTTGTCTTGGGGGGACTTTTGCCGGAAGAGAGAAGAAAATCGAGTTGAAATTTTCCTGGCGGCCAAACAGTGGAGGGCGGGTCGAATCGAATCAAATGTGATGGGAAGTGGACTCTCGACCGTCTTCCCGTGCTTCTCGCCGGCGAACCGGACCACCCACTCCGACCACCACGACCTCCATAACCACCACCACAACAACAACAACAACAACAACAACCAGGACTTGATCTTCACCGCCTCTGAGCCTCTCGACGAAACCCTAGGCCACTCCTTCGTCTACATCCGGAGCTCCGCCCGCTTCCTCTCCCCGACCCACTCCGATCGCTTCGTCTCCCCCTCGCAGTCGCTCCGGTTCTCGCCGTCGCACGACCCGGCCGTGTCCCGGACCACCCGGACCGGACCTCCCGAGGCGACTGGGTTCCGGACAATCTCCGGCGCCTCCGTTAGCGCCAACACATCCACTCCTCGAACTGTCCTCCAGCTCGACAATATTTACGACGATGCCACTGAGACCACGCTCAGCTGCGGCGGCGCCGGAGGCGGCGGTGTCAGGGGCAGCATCGTCAACGGCTTCGAGAGCACGGCTTCGTTCAGTGCCCTTCCGCTTCAGCCGGTTCCGCGAGGCGGAGCCGCCTGCGGCGGCGGAGAGCCGTCGGGCCCAATGGAGCGCGGCGGGTTCTTCCTCTCCGGTCCAATCGAGCGCGGTGCGCTCTCCGGCCCCCTGGATGCCAACGCCGCCGGATCCGGAGCTGACGGCGGCGGCGGGGTCCACTTCTCCGCTCCGCTCGGCGGGCCTTATGTGAAAAGGAAGAGGAAGAAGGGCATTTCGGGAATTCGGAAGGCGTTTTACCGGAACTTCTCGGAGAAGAAGCGGCCCTGGGTCGTCCCTGTGCTCAATTTCGTTGGGAGAAAGGAGAGCTCTGGTTTGGGAGACGAGTCGGAGGTGAGAAGCGAGAGCAGCAATGTCCAGTGGGCCCTCGGAAAAGCCGGCGAGGACCGTGTCCATGTCGTCGTGTCGGAGGAGCAGGGATGGTTGTTCGTCGGCATTTACGACGGATTCAACGGCCCCGATGCCCCCGAATTTCTCATGGGGAACCTCTACCGCGCCGTCCACAATGAGCTCCAGGGCTTGTTTTGGGAAATAGACGAGGTAGAGGAAGCTACTACTACAGCCAGTAATCTTCAAAATGTGGTCGACGAAGAGAATGTAGTTGCTGTGGAGGAAATTAACCAATTGGAGGTTAGAGCCGAGAAGAGGGTGACGTTTCAATCGGAGGAGGTGACGGAGAGGCCGGTGGAGAATAGAAGGCGGCGGCTTCGCGATTTCCTTGCGGAGGATGACGCCGAGGATGGGCTTGACCTCTCGGGCTCGCAGCGGTTTGCGTTCTCGGTCGATGACGCGCTTAGCGTGAGCAATGGCGGGTCGGCGGCGAGCAGAAGGTGGCTGCTGCTGTCGAAGTTGAAGCAGGGGTTGTCAAAGCACAGGGAAGGCCATGGAAGGAAGTTCTTCCCGTGGAGGTTCGGATTGGAGGATAAGGAGAAGGTTGAGGTTGAGGTGGAGAATAGAGTAGAGGAGGAGAGGTCTACTCCCAGCGGCCGGAGAAGAAAGGAGGGTCCGGTTGATCACGAATTGGTACTGCGGGCGTTGTCCAGGGCTCTAGAAGTTACTGAGCTCGCCTATTTGGACATGACGGATAAGGTTCTTGATACGAATCCGGAGCTTGCACTGATGGGCTCATGCTTGTTGGTTGTGCTGATGAGGGATGAGGATGTGTATGTTATGAATGTGGGGGATAGTCGGGCAATTGTGGCGCAGTATGAGCCGGAGGAAGTCGGTTCTAGCACGCAGTCAAGAGGACAGGGAGAGAATGGATCAGGCGCTGAGGGGATAGTTGAGGAGTCCTTGGCTGCAGGTGAAAGGGCAATGAAGCTGGAGAACGAGGCTCCTACTCAGGCGATGAAATTGACCGCATTGCAGCTGTCCACGGATCACAGCACAAATATTGAAGAAGTAAGCTCTCGGTTCTTGTTTCTATGTTTTCATATTACTGATTGTTTGTTTTGCCTTATCAGGGGGAATTTTCATTTCGTTATGGTTAAAAACCGGCTTTAAGATTAATGTACTGTATGAACCACTGGAATTGAAGACAGGCTAGTTATATTTCATTGAAAAAGAAATGATTTTGATAATTAGCAGAGTAATGCCCGGCTTAATAACTTTGTGCTAAATAATTTACAACTTGCATATATGGAATTGCCATTAGAAGCTTATCTTGACATCTCAAGCCTCGAACCGGCAGTACTCACTGCCTCGTTGTCTGAATCTTTTCTTCATTAGCGAATTAAAAGTTGGAGCATTCAAGGGAAATACTTGACTGTTCTTATGTTTTCATGTCATCATGTCCTCTAGTTTTACTGATATTAACTTGCATGAAAAGGTTTTCGTGGAGATCTCAATTGCTTTTGTCTGAAGTTCAATCCATAGGCACATGATAATATTGAAATTTTGAAGGATTGACTTTAGATTGATGCGTACCTGGTTAGTGTTTTTTGCAGTCAGTTCCAGAGATGGAGGAAAGGTTTACGTCTATATGGTCCATAAATCTATTTTTTTATTTAGCCAAAAGGCTTGAACCTATAACATTCTCCTTTGCATTTGACTTGGCCTTTGGTTCAGAATCTGTATGATAAGTTGTCCAAAAAATTATGACTGTCTGAAGCACATTACTGTGGATCATATTTAGATGCATTTTTTATATCTTCAGGTTCTAGAGATATTCTCTATTTCTCGGAGATCTTTATCTCTTTTTGGAAAGAAGCATTGAAGGAAAAACAAAAATTGATTGGATGCGATATTGAATTGCGTTCTAAGAGTACTTATCTTTAACTCTTATGTAGTATAAAATAGATTTTATTTGCAAGTGAACACGTTTGCATAATGTTTAAACAACTTTTTATACCTCTTAGGTTGTACTTGACTTCTTTCTGTCTACCTCGGTAGTGTGTGATTTTGGTGACACCGAATAATTAATGAAGCTTCGTTTTTCGTACCTTTCTCATGTTATTTATCCGTCTTCAAATGATTCAGGAAATTATTGGGAAGCTTCCTTGTCAATTTTTCTGTTTCTTTGTTGTCTTCTTCTAGATGTAGTGTTGAAGTGCACGCATTACATAAACTCTGGTTGAGATTTCCTCCATTTTTTTTCCCTCCACCCCCTAAAACCCAATATAAACGGACGAATGAATAAATAAGTAAATGAACAAAAAGGAAAGTATATCATACTCTTTAAATAAAAGAACTACCTGAAAGACCTCGATCCGTTTACAAATATTAAAAGGACCAGAGACGGGCCGCTACTCATGATCATCACAATAAAATCACTAGGATTTAGGCTTCAGCGCACAACAAAATTAAGTCAAAATAGATGTATGCTTCAACCTAAAACCTTTACAATTTTTGCCTTTTCAGACCCCCTTTTTTATTTTTTATTTATTTTTTATATCTGTAATGAATAATGACAAAGTGTTAGCATGAAATGCAAATATGCTGGTATGCTCCCATGATCATTTATTAGTTTTGTGGTCATTGTTTGATGCATTATTATGCTTGCTTAGAATTTCAATGAACATTTTGCAGGAAATCATAAGAATCAAGAGCGAACACCCAGATGACAAAAATTGTATTGTTAATGATAGAGTGAAAGGTCGACTCAAGGTTACCAGAGCATTTGGCGCAGGATTTCTGAAACAGGTTTTCCAAACATACTCACCAGTTGTTTTCTGTCACAACATGATCTGAAAACATATTTTGCTACATTATCAAAGAAAAATGGAATTTGGAGTTGATTGAGCATATCATGTGTATAGTTTTGGTAATTTATTTGTTTTCTTGAAATGCTAAAGGATAAAGAATTTAATAATAATTCTGGCGTGAAATCAAGATAAACTGATATTTGTTTCCTTTTCTGAGCACATAAAAAGCCATAGTGAATTTATTATTGTTATCTATTAATGATCACGGCCTGTAATGTGAGTCCTTGACATGAACAATTTCTATCACTATAAAATACATTGTCAACTGGGTCTAATGGCTTACAGTAAAAAGACGAAGGTCTGATGGCTTTCTTTTGTCCGTTTAAAATATGAACAATCTCTACATACGTATTATGGTGCAGAACTTTCCTTTTTTTTTGTTTTAATATTTTTTTTTATATCAAGAAAATTCACGTAAACTTACCTCTTAATCTTGTAATGGTCAACCCTTGCATTTTGTCATTAAACATTCGATTGTCTTTTGAAATTATTTTGTGATCTTCTACAGAACTACAAAGATAAATGTTTTACATGGACGTAAGGTATTAACATGGTTTTTGTTGTAACAGCCGAAGTGGAATGACGCATTGCTGGAAATGTTCCGAAATGAGTACATTGGTACTGCTCCGTACATTTCTTGTTTTCCTTCTCTTCGACACCATAGACTCTGTCCTAGAGATCAGTTCTTAGTCCTCTCATCAGACGGTCTATATCAGTATTTGACCAATGATGAAGTGGTTTCTCACGTTGAGAATTTCATGGAGAAGTTTCCAGAGGGAGACCCTGCACAAAACCTTATAGAGGAGCTTCTATTCCGTGCAGCAAAGAAAGCCGGTATACTTTTCTGTATATTCTGATTGTCTTCTAAATTTGCTTATAGTGCTTTTATAGCTTGAGGTCTTTGAAATATGATCCAAGATTTATTTGGACCTTACTACTTAACATCCCCACCATGTTTTGCAAGACTTTCAAGTACTTTCTTCCCATTGTTCTTTCCGGCATAGCAAAACGTTATAGGCACACATTCTTCGTTTACACAAATATTTTCGGTAGTTTTTATGCTCCAAGTTTTCTTTGAGAAATGAAATGGGTCGATGTTTTACTCAACACACTTTATTCACTTGTAGTACACCCGTTGTAATGGGCTTGCCAATCTTCAACTTGTTCGGGTTTTCTATACAGGAATGGATTTCCATGATTTACTAGACATCCCACAAGGGGATAGGAGGAAGTACCATGACGATGTTACAGTGATGATTATATCACTTGAAGGAAGGATTTGGAAGTCATCTGGAAAGTACCTTTGACAGTGTACCGCAGAATCTGTCTTCTCTAAACAGGTTATATTGCTCTTCAGATTTCTCCAAAGTGGTATTTCACAAGTGGTAAGGAAAGCTTTACCGCTGACTATTTCCTTCGGTTAGGGTTTTTCTTTTTCGTTTCTCGGTCTTACAGCATAAGGATACAGCTAATAGTGGGGGAGCTGCAGGTGGTCATGGCAAAAGGACTGGTGTTAAATATTACAAAATCCTGAATAGATGAAAAGATATTTGGTTTTGGGGAAAAATGAGAGAATTTGATTTGCAGGTGAGGCTGATGGGAAATGCTCTTTAGGTGGAAAAGAAAGTTCATATTTTATTTTCTTTTGGTCATTTTTAGACCTTTTTTTTTTTGGTTACAAGATAGAAAAATTGCCTAGGTGGCGGCTCCATTTCATCAGTGTCATTTCTTCTCTTCGAAAGCCGGGGGGGAAAAAGGTCTGTAAATTGGTGGGGGTACAAAATTTACTTACTGAAATTGAGCATTTCCTTGTCAATGGTGAGCAGCTGTAACTTTGAAGGTGGGTTTTCCACCATTGCGGATTAAAAGAGTTGAAAATTTTGCCCAGATCCTTGTGTTCCGCATAAAAATACTATGTTATTTAAGATTTTTTTTTTGGTAGTGCGATGTTTCTTAAAAGGGGACCAGAAACTGTCTGAAATTAGCTAACATTATACACAGCTGCCATTAGTTGGGGGTGGAAAAATCCCCCTTGGGAAATGAAAGAACAATCTATTTTCTTTTGCATTTTTAAACATCTAGTTGAATAAGGGTAAGGCTGTGATAGGGTCATATTTTTAGACCTTTACGATATAATCGGATGGTTGTAAGATAGTTATCGTGTGCATTATAACATGGTATTGTAAAGAAAATGAAAAAATATGAAAAATCTGGTACTCTCTGCTTTGGGATGTTTCCTTCAATTTTTTTTTTTCCTTTACCATTTTTTATCATTAAAATTTTAGCTTTATCAATTTTTTTTTTTGGTCCTTTCGGGTGGTCAAGTTCGATCTACATTGCGTGAATTGGTTCTTTTCTTAACTGGGTTTTTCCTTGATCTTTCTTGGTTTTGAAGAAAAGTACCTGAGTTTCTCTCTTTTTCGTGGGGTGTGAGTTTAGAAGGCTTGAATCAATCATAATTTTTTCCTGCCAAGGAAATCTTCGTAAAGGCGATTTTTGAAAAAAAAAAAATTCATTAAAAATCATCACCGAAACAATATAACAGCCATTGAGATCCCCTCAATCATCAAAGACAAACCACAAGCATGTAAACTTTCTCAAGCAAAAACCCACTCCGAATTAGTTCAATGAGTAAGCAAATACTATCAAATTAGGAAATGGGTCTTCTGAGTTTTGGAAATAAAGTTGTTTTTTTTGTTTTTTTGTTTTTTTGTTTTGGTTTCTAGAAAGACATACGATCCCTGAAGCAAAAATTAAAAGTAACTATGGATGTCATGGGTCCTTGCCAAAAATCCTTTCGTATATAAAAACAAAATAACTCATTAATAAAGAAAATGGAAAAACAGAAGAAAAGAAGAGGAGTCGCAAGCAGGCATTCCCACCCAAAAAAAAAAAAAAAAAAAAAGGTAAAAAAAAGCAAGTAGGCATTCTAAGTGAACATGTAGAGAAGTCATCGTTAAGAGAACTAATCATAAAAGTGAATTTTAACCCGTCGACAATTATTCCCTTTTTTTTTTTTTTTTTCTAGTCACTCTATGGTGCTCAAAGACCTTGCCCAAAACGATATTGAAGAAGGACAACGACGACCAAAATGATGGGAATGCCATTCCGAGCAAAACAAGGAGGTCCTCCAAATGACGATTGATTTTGCAAGCAACCATCTCGATCTCCTAAGGTCAACCTTCAAATGGTGAGATTTGTGGCAAGGGCCAGTTTAAGGTCATCCTTTTCAGCGATTTCGCCTATGGAAGGTCGCGGGGAGGGGGAGTTACTAGTGGAAGGTTGGATTTTGGTTGGGGGGGTGGTGGGGTTGTGTGGTGTGGTTGGAGGTGATTTTGCCAGTGGGAGAATCAGGGTTTTTTTTTATGTCTTGAATTTTTTAATTTCTTAGTTTATAAAACTATGAGCTATGGTGTACTATAGTGATTATATATAAGTAAATCTCAATCGTTTGATTATATATGAATGGTTTAAAAGTGAATGCTATCACAAACTTTGGTAGGGTTTCTAAATGACTTGGGGTTTCTAAATGACTTGGGATGGCAACGGGGTGGAATGGGGCTAGGGAATGCTTTCTCGTCCCAGTCCCCAGCGCCATTCCTACGTAAATAGAAGCGAGGTTGGGGACAGGGATTCCTTGTTGGAAGGGCTTTTCCCATATCTTCCTCATTTCCCATTTATTTTGAACTACATATTTGAAAATATAACAATTAAAAAAAAACGATAAAGTACAAATACACTATAAATTTCGTTCAAAATCAAAGATTTCATAAACAAATCAAATTCTAAACATATTCAAATTAAATATTAACCACATAGTTGTTGAAAGTCTAATCAAAACATTACAAAGTTTTAAATATTAAACATGAATAATGTTTAAAATAATATTTTATAATATAATATATATTTATAGATATAGAAATCATATATATATATCGGAGATAGGATGAGGGCGGGGTGGGGAGTGTTTTCCCTGTCCCCACCCTGCTAACCTTTGGGGATGAGATTTTATACTCATCCTCAAATTTTGCCCCCCATCCCCGCCTTATTTGAGGTAGGTCTTCACAGATAATATTGCCATCCCTATAAATGAGGTTCTACCACAACCTTATCCAAGAATAAAAACATCTCTAATATAATGCTAAATTAATATGCTAATTGTAAATTTTGGCATTTGAATGAAATAAGTGCTCTCTAATATAATGCAATCTTTAATGTTAAATTTATTATATACTAAACTTTATGACATATTTATCACAAGGTATAGATAATTTAATTATTACAACAATTTTATTGTTATTTATTTAAATACTAACTTTTATAACTTTTAAAGTACAATAATAACAACAAAAAATAGAAATACAATAATGCATTGAAGCATGAAGTAAGATCATATCCAATGCATTTGTGTATATCAATGTTTTATTTATAATAAAATAGTATAAAAAATAGTATTATGTTAATTTAGACTCCAATATATTTTGTTATTTATATTGCTATTTTAAATTTTTCTTATCATTATTGTGCTTTGAAAGTGGTAAAGGTAAACTTTTACTATTAAAATAAATGAAAAATAAAATTATTGTAATAATTATATGAGATAATAATTTATAAGAATCAAAAGTAAAATTTGATATTATATATATCTTATGGTAAATTTGTCCTAAAGTTTAATATATGACAAATTTGACATGAAAGATAGAATTGCATTCGGTAGCACTTTTTTCTTTTATATGTCAAAATTTACCATTGTTATATTAAAAATAATGATTCTGTTATTTTTCATATTATTTCATAATAAAAATAACATTAACAAACACAAATGTATTGAAAATGGTATAACTCATCTTAAAAACATTGCTATTGTTATTATAATAATTATAAATTATTAATTGAGCAGAATCCTAGTATTGTTATGTTAATAATTGCATGAACAAAAAAAAAAAAAAAAAAACAGATTAAGGAAAGAATATGCAAAGAAAACGCCTCAAATGGAAGAGTTTATCATTCTATATCCACTCGAACCTGTTGGGGGATAGCTTAGCGGGGAAAGGTCTAAAGAATTTGGGTAGAAAATCCCATATTTGAGTCCTAAGAGTATCTATTTCTTTGTAATAAGTGGAAGTTATATATCCCACAAAAAATATAAAGAAAAAAATCTATACCCACTTGAACAATGCTTAATGTCTCTTGATAGAAATCCTGCCACTATCGGCTAGGCCGGCGACCTTTTCCAAGGTTCAAAGGAGGGTAAGGTCTTGTACTCTCAATTTTGCTTAAAAGTCTTATATGGTAGATGGTGAGTATAAGACAAGTGCAAGTGATAGAATCTGCCTTCCTGTGTACCGGAGAGGAGAGTGTGAAGAGTAAAGAGTTTGGCCCCGTTGATGTTGGTTGTCCGCCTGTGCTGTTGCCTCTGGGCAGAGAATGGGGTGGCGCTGCCAAGCTGTTGGCCGCCACCCATATACCGTCTAGAGTGGTCAAATTTAAACAAATGGTGTGCCAATTGTGTCCGTTGTCGTCACAGTGAGAAACATACTCCGGATGAATTCTTTGGGTTCTAGTTATATGATTATGATCTGGCTTGAATGGGGGGAAAGCTTTGAGGGTGAAACAAGCTCAAACGTTGGGGAAAATACAGTTCGCCTTCCAAATGTTAATGAAATTTCCAAAACTAGAGATTTTAAGTTAAAAGTCACAAATAATTCTTCCACAATACTAGGTGATTCTTCGACAGAGGGAGATCCCATCACGAGAAGATCCTCAAGACAAGCAACGTGAAGTTTCAGAGGTGAAGTCAGTTGGGTACACGGGTGGCAGCAGGACAAGTGATGCAGAGATTCAGAGTCCGCCTGCTTGGTTGCACGGCTGGGCAAATCAGCACACTGGTCGGTTGTGCCACCACCTGTGCCTGACCAACCTCAACTCTGAATCTCTGCATTGCTCGTCTCAAGGAGCTTCTCGTAACGGGAGACTATATGCATTATCAATTATAAGAGGAGGCTAGCTTGACTCAGAACGTACAAGCGTAGAAGATTAATTAGGTACGCCAAGTGAAATGTATATGCTGTAAAGGAATAAATCAATGCAAGATATCGCGCAGAAGATCTTGATGACCATTTTGTCCTTTTTTTTGAATAACTTCATTGAAGTTTTGATGCTTTGCAATGTTGCTCTCTTATGTCTATCATCAGACTCGTACAATTAAACAGCACAAGAACCTCTACGCTCTGGTACCAAAGAAACATAATGAAATGCAACAATTTAAAGCAGAATACCTTTTATGCCCAAAATTTAAGAACTGACAAAAGGAAACTCCAAAAATATGAACATATTAAGCAATGTTTTGGTTCTTCATATCATGCTGTGACAGCAGTTAGAACCCTTGATTGTGCCCAAGACACTAAATCCTCCTTAGTCAACACAAATCGACCAGCATTCTCTTCACTTGGCGTAAATGGGGCTGCAAGTTTCTCCGCGTGGGAAGCAAAAGAATTGGCCAATCCTTGAGAGAACTTGTGAGTTCCAGCTCCAGTTTGAGCAGAAAACAACTCGGGCAACTCCTCTTTCCGTTGAACAATCCTGTAAAGAGTTCCCATCCACTCTTCGAGTGCAGTTTGGGCTGCCCCAATCGACAACGATCGAACATCCAAACACCATTCTTTTGATGTCTTGTTGTGAAGACCAGGATACAATCCATAAAGGGTTCCCAGATAGAGCAGCTCGTGAGCTCTCTCATGGCGGCCTCTGTTTCGACATATATCAATCAGGCAGTTACAGAAGGGCCTTCGAGCTTCAATGGCTGTGTCACTGATTACACTCCGGAACTCCTCTTTGGCAGTTTCAAAACTGGTTTCCTCTTCTTGCAGCAGCCTAACAAGCGCAACTAACTTTGGGTTAGCCTGCTGCAAGCAAGCCAAGACCTTGTCCTCATCAACTACATCCTCACACATCGACACAACCGAAAGCAAGCACCCACAAAGCCTATCATCGGGTCTAACCCCCTTCTCAACCGCGAACCCAAAAACCCTAACCAAATCATCAACTCTCTTACTCTTCCCCAAGCACTGCACCAAACAAGTACACCCCATCACATTGAGCTCAATGCCCAACTCCGACATTTCATCGAACACCTTCATCGCCTTCTCCACCTTCCCTCCACTCCCATAAATATTCAACATCGCCGTGTAGCTCCAACTATCCGGCTGGCGACTCTCCGACCCCTTCATATCCTCGAACAACTTCTCGGCCTCCTCCTCCAACCCCAAATCCGCACACATGTTCAACAAAGTATTATAAAGTATAAAATCCATAGGCCAAGAATTAGACCTCATCTTCTCCCACAACTCCAAAGCATCCCTTGCCCACCTTGCCTTTCCGTAAACCTTGACAAGGGCAGTCAATGTTTTCTCGTTCGGACTCAACCCCGACTCGATCATCTCCTCGAACAAGCTCCTCGCCATGCCGGGCTTCCCGGCCTTCCCCATTGCCTCCAACAATGTGTTGTACACAACCAAATTAGGCTCCACACCAATAGACCTCATCTCCTGCAACACATACCTAATCCCATCAAAATCCCCAGCCTCCCCAAACATCTTCCCCAACACTGCAAAAGTTATGGCATCAGGTTTCCACCCACTGGCCCTCCCTTTCTCATACAAACTCAGCACTTCCTCAACTTTTCCCAACTGGGCATAAACATCCAACACAGCAGAATATGTAACCTCATCAGGCATCATTCCAGTCTGGTACATCCTCTCAAACCACTCCACTGCCTTACCATATTCCCTGCATCTTTTGGCACATGTAATTATAGTCGAGTAAGTTATGTTATCAAGCTCAATCTCATCCCTAATCATCTCGTTAGCAAGCTCTTCAACGACGCGAAACTGACGTCCAAACCTGAGGGATTTCATGGTCACGTTGTAGAAAATGGTCTCCATGGGGAATGAGTTCTGGGTCTTGAGCCAGGTGAAGAAAAGGTGGGTCTTTTGCCACGGCTTGAGGCTGTTGAGGATCAGAAGCGCGTTTTCTCTGTTAGGTGGATGTGGGATATCTTTGAGAGAAGACAAGAAGGCTTCTTCGGAGACCCCGATGTTATTGAGCTTCTGGGCAAAGCGTCTGAGGTCTCTGACCTGTGGGTTGTGGGAGTAGGAGGAGCGTTTCTGACGCTGGAGAGCAATGACGGAGCGTTTTGGCCTCGTGGGATTGACCCAGGTGGACTTGGGCTTCGACAAGAGATTGGTACTAGGTTGTTGTTGTTCGGAGCGAGTGTTTGTTGTTGTTATTGTAAGAGGCTTGAGTTGGTCGGATAAAGATGAGTTCTTTCTGTGTTGTTGTCTGGGTTTTGGAGAGGTACAACATGAGATTCTCGTTGTTAATGTCGTTGTTCTTGACGGAGTTGGGATTTGTCGGAGGTGGAGTGATGAGGAGAAGAAGATGGACCTGTTGGGATCCGGGTGTTTGGTTAAGTGAACATCTAGCGGTGTGGAAATGGCTGTGTTAGCCATTAGAAGTAGCAGAGAGAAAAAGAGAGAGAGAGAGGGGAAGAGAGTGAAGAGTGTCTTATTTTATATTATTTTTGGGTTGTGGGGAGAAATATCTGAGCATATATATGGGGATATTTATGTGACCTTATCTAAATCTAACCAAGTTTATGGACGAGTTCTTCCTTGGTCAGAATTCGATCAAAAGGCATGAAAGCAGGAAGAGATTTAAGGAAATTGAAAACTTGAAGGGAAAAGAGAAGGATTAAGCCTTAAAAACGGTTCTCCTATTCTCGAGATCAAAGAACTCTTGTTTTAGTTATTCGATTTGGTCATATCATTGAGGCGTTAATCTATATCCCCCCATTTGGGATATGAGGAATATGTCTCCTAATAAATCCAAGTCATCCATTTTATAATTAAATAACGAATAAAAATATCTAATAATTGAAAATTGATAAGAATCATGAAGGGTAAGAAGTGAAGTAGACAAAAATATTAATAAGTTAGTCTAATTTGAAAGTTTAACAGATGAGTATTAAGCTAAAAAAGAAAAAAAAATTTTAAAACCTGAATTTTGGAGTCAAACTCAATACTTCCCATGAAATTTGACAATTGAATCATTGATTTTGGATCATTGTTTGTCCATCACGACTTCCTTTTCCTCATCCCGCACCCCAACTCACCACCACCACCACCGTGGCAGTCACCGCCACCGCCACCGCCACCGCCACCGCCACCGCCACCGTCACCATTATGGTTATTAGATTCTGACTGCGGGTCTTAGCAACAACATCTGCTAGTGGTCTCTTCCTCTCTGCTAGAGCTCCACCCCCTCGAAACTCCACTGGTGTCCAATTTTTTTTTCCTACACATGTACCCTTGTATTTTCGTCTTTGAGAGGTTAGCATTGAGCTTTGGGGCAATTTAGTAATCAAATTAACTATAAATTTTCTTAGAATATCACTCCAATTTAATTACTACATTTTGAGAAATTAGTTACCAAAAGAGAAAAAAAAAAAAAAAAAAAACTCTTGAAGGAGGCAAGTGTTAAAAATTGAATTACTACACGAGACCTGCTAAAAAAGTTATTGAAGTAATTCAAAAGCTCTAATGTGGAAATGTTAGATAGTTGTTTTTACAACAACAAAAAAATGATGGCCTAACAGGAAGGGAAGAAGTTCACCAGTTTTTTAGGTTAGGTCAAAATCTTTTTGAACAACAACCAAGTATGGTGCATCTTACCTTCAGCCTAAAACAACATCACAACTTACAAGTTTTCCCTAATGCAAAATTTATTATCTCTAGTTGTATTGTTATGACTCCCCTAAAGCTTTATGCTTTGCATTTCCATTATTTTATTATTCAATATACTAATTTAGTATTCTACCCAAAAGTTATGTTATTTTTCTTTTACTTTTCAACCCCTTATTGAATGATTTTACCAACATGCCCTTTGTACACAAATGTTATTACACTTTCTTTTTTTTCCCAAAACCAACCTTAGCATGTCATATTTCCTCCTCATTCTCTTCTCCTGTAGAGCCACGTATGCGATGAGCTTGTCCAACACAATATGGTGTTGGTCTATAGACTTTGGCCACTCATGGCTGTAATTGCCGAGTCCATGCACATGCGTATGCTGTCCACACGCATGTCCGTGCTTGGTCCTGCCTCTGTGTGGCTGCCACATGCATAGCCTTACCCGATGAGGTCCGTCACAAAGAAAGCGGCCCCAGGCCTTCTTTTGAGGTTAATCCAGCAATTCACACTTGGGCCGGCACCATCTGACTCGACATCAGACTTCTCCACGGTGATAATGGCAGAAAATTTTTCCCTTGATTGGTAGTCTCTTACCCGATGAGGTCTGTCACGGCCATCATTTAGAGTAATTTTGTGTTAGACATTATAAATTTTTAATATAAATACTTATAAATTATATCAGGGGTGAAGGGAATTACATTTCAACGGAGATGTATATCAAATTTTTTATTAAAAAAATAATAGCATCAAAGTATAAAAGTCAAAGGGTAAAATTTTAATAAGAGTTATATGAGAATTTTCAATTTTTAGTGGGGGCAAAATATAAAAATTTGAGAGCCATGTGATAATTTTTTTTTAATTTTTTATTTTTAGTGATGTAAAATTGTAAAATTATAAATTTTTGGGGTTAAACTAAAAGAAAAATTTTTTCAGTTGAGGGCTGTAACCCCAGTCAACCTAGGCTCGATCCGTCTCTGGACCATACCATTAAAATTTTAATTCAAACAATTCTTATGAAAAATATCAACGGTTATTCATATTTTTTTTTTAATTCAAAGTTTTGACCTCTTTATTTCTTTCACTTCCTCATATGTCACCTTCCCAACTTTTCTCATCTTTCCAACACTCCAGCAAATGGTGACCATACTGCAGCAATGGTGTTGGTGCGATGAGGCGACATACACGAGCAAGGTCGCTGCGGTGCGCTCCCCCGACAAAAGATTGAGCACGTTCAAATCTCCCTCTGTCTTGGATGCCACAACATTTCCCACTCGTGAGTTGGATCTTGACTACTTTGAGGGGGTGTTACTATTGGACACCCCCTATGGAGGGTGTCGTAGCTGGATTTTCCTTTGCATGTAGTTCTATAGTGAGATCTTCCTTGTGCGAGGGCCCTATGGAGAGACCTTCCCTAAAGGTCGCACAGGGAGATATCCTTCGTCGAGCTGGTGCCACGATTGAATCACCTTGCGTGAAAAGTTAATCAAACGGTTAAACTGTTGATAACATAATAGACGTAGACTACCAGTGGTGGTATGCAAAATACTACAGTTTCTTTGACTCATCTTTGAGAACTTGTACGATTAGAACACATTTTTTTGTCTTTTCTTTTTTTAAATAATTTCACTTACTTTTCAACAACTTCATCTATGAATGAGAATAATTTATCTCACACACTAAATTTTAGAGCGGACATTTGGTAAAAAGTTAAAAACTCCAATTAACCATAATTTGAACTGACAGTGAAAAGGAACAACTCCCATTAGCTCTCGTTATCTTAACGATGAAGAGTCACTTCATTTGCAGGTATAGTTACCAGTTACTTCCCTCTTTCCCATAACCAAAACACTTCCATTGTCCAACATCGTATTTGTCTCATAGCAAACTCTAATAAGCAAATTTAATTTCTCACACTTCAAAGATAAAAAGAAAACCAAGTTTGACTGGACCAAAAAAAAAAAAAAAAATCGTGAACAACGGCCATTTTATTGTTAAATCAAATTTTCTTCTCACTTCTGTTTGCTCAGGAATGAAATGGATCAATAGGAAATGCAACCACTTGCAACCAAAACCAAAATTTGGTTGAACATCACAACAATTATGATTACTTAACCAATGCTTATTGGTAGGACAACATATTTAGAAGCATACATCACCAGTTATATATCCCATTACGAGGATTCCTTCTTTGTTGGATCCAATAACTCTCTGATATGACTATCAACTTCCTTCTGTACGGAAGGATAAGGTATGCGTTGAAACACCTCAGCTCCAAAGGACAAGACGAGAGCCTTTCTAGCTGTTTCCAAGTCGATCCCACGTGCCTGGAAATAAAACAGTTGACTCTCTTCTAGATCGCTAATCGCAGCGCCATGAGAACACTTGACGTCGTCTGCAATGATTTGGAGATTGGGTTTCACATTTACGGTCGCACGAGGTTCAAGAAGAAGGCTCCTCGTTAGCTGACCAGCATCTGTCTGCTGTGCGTATCTGAACAACAAAACTTCAGGTATTAAAAGAAGTACACTGCATACATAGTTTTAGATCATTTGTGTCATTGTTTATACCAACCTAACTCTGTCATAATACCGCCACGCAAAGATACAGAATTTTCGGAAGGACTACCAACTCTACGAATGGTGATTGAATTTAGTTAAAGATATTTGAGCATAGTACGGTGGTAGTTGCATTTTAATCAAGGGAATGCAATCCAAATTATATGGTTTAGTCACAACATACAGCTAGGACCAGGAGGCCATATTGCATATGGGAATTTCCAAATGATATACAATAAGGTGTTACAAAAATAATTCAAAAGTCTATGATTATCGGAGAAGCAGATGAAAAAGAATTACCTGTTCACTTTTATGTTTCCGTCAAATATGGCTTGTCCTAGAGAGTGAGACACGATAGACTTGTGCAGTTGTCGGGAATAACCACGAGGATGATCCAGAACTAGGCTACTATGTAGATCTTGTGTTTGGTCGCCAACAGCCAAGTGCAGTGTTGATAACTCTGTTGTTGTGTCTGGTCCCAATTGCTTAATCTGGACATTGTGCCTACTCAGCTTTCCGCCCGTACTGATTTCTGTGAGCTCATAGGTGCTAGCTGATTCCTGCAACAATCAACTACATGAATCTCACAGACGGATTAAGTCATGATAGTTGTAATAACAAAACTTAAATAAGAGGCTAGATAAGAGTTTCTTTCCAGTGAAAAAAAAAAAAAGGCAAAAAAAAAAAAAAAATTGTCAAACACATTATAAAATTGCCATGCAGCTAAATGAGGATTGTTTTGAGCAAAAGCCCTTTTCTGTCGTAACATCTTAAAATATACTTAACAAAGAAAGTGCAGCCTAAATTTATAGTTTCGGACCAAAGGTAGCAAATTCAATTCATAGAGGCTATTTTACATGACAACACCCAACAGAAGAACTAAGCCAAACACTAGTAGGTATGAAGAGGTTTTAAGAAGATCTGACTTGGAAAACAAATGAGCTCGAAAAGATGATACCTCATTACAGCTACGGTCACAGAAAAAGTTTAACAAAATCACATAGTTTGGTTTATATAATTGTCCTCTAAGAATCGGGAACCAAGTTTACATTTTGATAAAAATGTTTCTGTTTACCTCTGAATAAATGAAAAACCCTTTAAAGAAGAAGTTTGCCACATTCATAAAGTACAAAGATTAAGGCACATGTTGTTCCAAGAAAGCTAAATTAATCAAAAGCATGCCTTCGTCCCAAAGTTAAAAGATTTAAGCAAAAACACTACTTAAGCACTATAGTGTTTGTGAAAATCTGGGCAAGAAGCATACGTTTCATCAAGATTCTAAAACCATCATTCCAAGTTCAGGAATACATTGCAATTATGGATTAGAAAAAAGAAATCTAGTAAACAAAGTATTGTATTTTTGAAAAATATAAATCTTTCTGTATAATAACTGTATGGATTAGTATCGGGTTATTTTACAAACCATGGCCTAGATTACTAAGCAAAATATACCAAACCATGCTCAAAACCATATGTAGTGATTATTCATCTCTTGCCTAATGTTCCAATGAAACGATCACAACAATTTATCCTACCACCATATATGCGAACCTTTTTATCATTTCTAGAACCTTTTAAAGTCGCAAGCTTCAGATAAAACCACAAACATCCCCAAAATTAAGTCGCAATCAATCATAAATAAAAAACAAGGAGAATTCTTCAGTACCGAAAAATACTCTACTGCCAGGACACAACATATAACAATAAATTTCATCAAGTTCCACCAAATTATCATAGTTTTCTTAGAGACCGTTTGGAACAACAATTTAAAATGGAATTTTGCCATTCAATTCCAAAACTACCAAATTTACATCTCACTTTTTTCTTAAAGTTTCATGAAATTCAAACTTCAAATATCCACTACTTTCTTATTTCAAGTTGAAATGAGATGTTACTTTTTTTTTAATCACAAAGAATGATGAGAGTAACAAAACAAAATCCATATTGCTTTTTTTTTTTTTCCCTGAATTATACTATTTTTTATATCACTGTTGATTTCCAATTCACACTACAACCAAACACACATTTCAATTACAACCTACAAAACTCCAACTCCAACTACAACTATTGTTCCAAAGGACCCTAAATTCTATATAATTATGATATGATGTAATTAAAAACCGTATCCTCCTGGTAAAGTAGGAACAAAGAGCAATAAGAGAGGAACAAAGAATTTCACCTGTCTAACCGAAGTCCACTTTATATGGGCAGCATTCAAAGACTGTCTCTGAAGATAAGAATGCCTAACCATCCCTCCTTCTCTAACTACCACATCCAAAACAGCATTAGCCCAATAACACTTATCGCCATCTCCACACAAAAACTCCTCAATGACCTCAACCTCCCCACCCTCCTCAACCAACACAAACACCCTCGGGTTCGAAATCGGCATCGCCATCTTCTCCGATCCCTTTTCGCCTCCTGCAACAGACAAGTACCTCAAATGAACAGGCCTCTCTACCCTACACCCCGGGGGCACATAAACCACCGTCAAATCCGGAGCACCAATCCCATTAATGGACCAAAACAGGTCCTTCTCATCATCACAACACAAAAACTCACCGACCCTTTTCACAACACCACTCTCTGACTCGGAAAACAAGTCCACAAAGCTACCAACGAAAACCCCATCAGGCAAGTCAGACAAATTCGACTCCTTTTTTGCCACAAACCCGTCGACTATGACCAGATTGGGGAACTGGGTGTCTGCGAAAACGGTCAAAGACTGAGGCGGGTTCGGGATTGGCCTGATTTGGGAGTGTCTGATGAAGGAAGTATCCGTGTAGCGGAAGGGCTCGTCCTTGCGAGATGGCCATGGCGTAGAGAGGAGGGCCTCGGAGGAGGCATCTCTGAGCTGCTGGAGAGCTGAAGAAGAAAAAGAAGAAGAGGAAGAGGAGGGGAGAGAGTCTTCGAGAGTTTCAGCGAGTTGGAGGACGAAGGGGTCAGAGAAAGTGGGTTGAAAAGATAAGGAAGATTGGATGGGTGAAAGTGAGAGTCTGGGCGGTTTCGAAGTTCTACTTCTGGGTGTTGAGGAAAATGGTGGTGGAATTGTGGGTCTGTGGAGGTGGGGTATGGAGGCTAAGGCAGCCATGGATGGTGTGATGCGGGAGTTGTCTTTGAATGACAAATGTTCGGTTGGTGGCTCGGAACATGCCTAATTCTAACAGCCCTGCAAGCCCTTATTATTATTATTTTTTTAAGGTTCTACGATGATGGGTAAGTATTTTTATTCGTTGACAAGATAAAAGTGTTTATAGTCGTTAGGTATTTTTGAGCAGCTTAGATTAAAAAGGTATATGAAAAAAAAAATGTGATTAATTACACGAGATTATACGTAATAAAATTAAAAAAAGTGAAAATCCAAAGAAAAAAAAAGTTTGAAAAATTGTTTAAAATTTCCGGCATCCACGATAGCTAGGTAAAGAGTTGCTAGAGGTTGTAGTGGCTGAGGTTTGTGAGTCGTCTAGCTCCCACCTTGCTTGCCCTTAGGTCTCCCTCATCACTCGTCGCCAGAGGTTGCTTGCCCCTCGTCAATATCAAAATCTCGCGAGCCACCAACCACGGTGATTTAGCCCGTCCACATTGCGAGCTTAGAAGGGGAAGAACTCCAGTGAGCAAGGGATGGGGGGATTGGGAGCTCACCGCGTAGTTCAGGCCACCCCTCGTCCACTGGGAGATCCAACCCACTTACATCGTGAGCTTGAAGGGGGAAGAACTTCGACCAGCAAGGGAGGGGGATCGGAAGCTTGCCGCCCAGATCGAGCCACCTACCATCCATAGAGAGATCTCGCCGTCAACGATGGCTCATCGACTTGGAAGTGTCATAAATAGTTGATCACCAGCCCGTAGCCCTTCTATACACTTCAAGGGGGGAGAGGCTACCAATAGGGTTGTGGAGGAAGGGTTACCGAAGGTGTGATTTTGGGTTTTTTTTTTTCTTTTTTGAAACTTTGAATTTTATTTTAGGGTTGTGAGAGGCTACCATCAGAAATTTAACCCTAGGATTTTACCTTATTATTGGAATAAAAAAATTTACCCTATTATAAAATCTTTATTTTTTTAATCAAAAATTTTATAATGAGGTAAACTTTATTGATAGGGTAAAAATTTTGAATAGTTAAATTAATTTTAGATAATTCTGATTAAAAAGGGTTGACGAAACAATTTAACAAACACCACATCTGATTATAATATTATAAAATATTTCAAAAAAACATAATAACAAAAAATCCCAAGGGAGGAGACGAGAATAACAATAGCGGCCATGGATGAAATTGCGATAGAGGCCGGGTGAGGAGTTGCTAGAATGAGTTGCTGGAGGTTATAGTGGTCGAGGTTTGCAAGCCACTAAGCCCCCACTTTGCTCACCTCTCGGCCTCGCTCGTCGCTTGTCGCTGGAAGTTGCTTGCCCTTCATCGCCGACGAAATCTCACTAGCCACCCACCAAGGTGACCCAGCTAGCCCACGTCGCAAGTTCGGAAGGGGAACAACTCCTGCAGCAGGGGGGCTGGGAGCTCATCGCCCAGATTGAGCCACCCACCGTCTTCAGGGAGATCTCGCCGTTGAGGCTGGCTAGTCGACGTCGCCGACTCAGGATTGCGGGTAGTTGGTTGCTCGCGAGCTTGTAGCTTATAAATAAAGCAATTATTTATAATTTCATAAATTATGTATAAAATTATGTGAAGTTTTTTTTTTTTTTTTTTAAGTAATTGTGTTTCAAATCATCAAAATACAATCATCAGGACTTGAATTACCTAATGTTACCCTAAAAGAAAGAGGATTCGCTAATAGGTAGTTGACTACTTGATTGTTAAAGTAAAATATTTCCAGTAGTCACCCGTAGGCCCTAACTCACATTTCCTTGCATAGCCTTCTGCTCTACTAATTTATATTTTTGGTTTAGTTGAAAAACCACTAGTTTTAGTTATATTTGTGGCAATTAGAGAAATCGGAGGGTTTTGATTCTAGATTCAAAGCAGCAAGAATATACAATAATGAATCCATCCTTAATTTTAATTTTAGTTATTATAGATGATAGTAATTTTAGCTATTAAAAAGTTGTCCTCTTTTGTCATTTAAGGTAAGGATATTTTGTAATAATAAATATTAATTTAAATGGATGTGGCAAAATAAAAATGATATGTGCAAATAAAATCACAGTTACTTTATATACATTATGGGATGTTTGGTAAACTTAATTACCCTTGAATATAATTCATTTTTTAAGTGTTGTATTTGGTTGAAAAGTATTTATTTTGTATTTGAATGAAATGTGTGTGGATAAAAAGTATTTTAGAGTTGAAAAGTTGACGTGATTGATAAAAATATAAATAAAAAGTTAGAACTAAAAAATTGATGTGATTGTTTTAAAAAACTTTTAAATAGTTACTAATACTATTTAAAAATATTATATTTAAATATAAAATTTTATATTTAGTATAAAATTAATTTTTGTAATATAAAAAACGTTTTCCAAATGTACTATTAGTTTTTACGGTTATTTCAACTATGACTAACGAGGGAATCATAAATTGAACGCCATCGATGGTGACCACATGAAGCCATCTATTGGTGACACGTTAGCTTCAACGAGTGTCGACGGCTAACCAAATCATAGAAAGGCAAATCGGGATGATTTTCGATTTCAACAAAATTGCTTTGGGAGATAATCGAACCGCATCGACAGTTTCACAACAAATATTAAAAAAAAAAAAAAGGAGAGCTGCCGTACATGAGTTAAAAAAAGAACTCTCCTTCAACTTCGACGGGTTTTCTTGTTTTTTCTTCTCCCTTCCTTCTTTTTCTCCGGTGATTTTTCCGTCTATTTGCCGCCTCCCTTTTCTTTCGAGCCTCTCCTCTTGACTAAAGATATGTTAAACCTTAACTCTAAGCCCAGTAGCCCCAAAACTAAGCCTACCATCCCAACCCGCTGGTAGTGAGTGGAACGATTGCGTTCTACTTCTACAATTAAACCTTTTATTAACCTAAAACTAAAACGATGGCATTTCCATATCAACGCCATCCCCTCTCATTTCCCTCTTCTTCCTTCTTCTTATTCATCTTCTACAGCTTCCAACATTTATGGGAGTGAATCACCTCAATCATCGGCGCTCTTCTTCTTACCTGGAAACAAACAACACCGACCGATGAAAATCGACCACTTTCGCTCGGTGTTTGGTCAGTCTTCTTTTCACACTCACGTGGTGACGATTTTAGATTACAAAAAATCAATGACATCGGTCTGTCACTGAACCAACATATTTAGTCGGTGATCGATCGATGAACGATTCTAATTTCAACCACCATATTCTACGATTTTTTTCCCTTGTAAGTCGAAAGCTGTAGACATATATTACTTTAATTATTTTGTAAAACCTACTAGTTGCTTCATTCTCGCTATATTATTTTTTAAACACCCTTTTGTGTGTGTAAATATATATTGCAATTGGCAAACATTTTTTGGGCCTCTGAGTCAATTCGAGTGGTGGTTCTGTGTGAATGCCAAGAAATTAGAACTTTCATATACTCCATAATCCATATGTAGCTAATTTTAAGTTAAATTAAAGACCTTTTGCGTTTGTTTTGTAAAATGTTTTAGCTTGGATGAAGCTAAATCGTGTATTTAGATCAGGTTTTAGATTCAGTTTAATATGACTTAGTAGGTCATATTTTAATAATTTTTTATCATTATTTTTATTATTCTAACATAATTTTTAATATAAATTTAAATTTTTATATTCTGAAAAGCCTAACTTTATCTTTATCTTTCACTTAACTTATTTCGAACTAAATCCAAGTTAAAATATGTAATCAAACGAACGCTAATTAAAAGGAAAATTTTGCGACAAAGTTGTTTACTCCTCAGTCGTTTTGTAATTGCAAGTCAAACGAAAGACTATTAGTTTAAAAGAGACAAATTTTGCAATAAAGTTGTTTACTCCATATGGGCTCCGACGTTAGCAGCTGTGTTTTGGGCCTCTGAGTTTACTCGGGTGGAGGTTTTGTATGAATACCAACCAGAGTCTAAGGAATGTCTCAAAAATGACGCATTTTCATATCAGTAAAAACGCTGTTTAAAACTTGGAACGAGAAAATTCAAACTTATATTATGATAGAGTTAAATGTTTTTAAAATATTACTTTATTTATAAATGCTTCATGATTTTTATCCTCTTACAAAAGATTGTTTGGGGGACAAGAGGAGTTGAGATTTTGAAGATAAATTAATTAGAGTTGTGTGACAATCGGAAAAATTCATATTTCTCGGAAAATAATTACACAATGAATTTAAGTGTTAAATATGAAATTAAGTGATTTAATATTATTTAGAACTAAATAAAATGTTCTAACGATGTTAAAGGATGAAAAATGATTAATAGTGATATTATGTGTGTGTACGTGTGTACCACTCACAGTATCAAGAAATAGGTCAAGATGATATTATCTTGACATAAAACTGATAAATTCGAGTTCAACACTCCCAAATTAGTTAGGATAGCCTATCAGCAAGCTCAAATTTGATAATTGAGCACCAGGGTAATTTTTGACCGAAAATTCGCAGTATCAGAAACTAGTCGAAATGACCTCAGATGAAAATAAAACTGATATATTTGGATTCAGGACGCCTAAATTAATCAGGATAGCCCATGTTGAAATTTTGGGCGAAAAAGTATATAAAGAGCGGGAAAAAGTGGAATTTTCTCATTTGTCTACATGCTCTCTCTCTCCTCATTTCTCTTTCTCTCTCTACCCGAATATGTACAGTAACCGACCATCGGAAACGGTGTCCGTTTTCGACACCGCCGGTGTCATCGGAAAGCTCTCGCCGAGCTGAGTCCGATGGTGGGCCGATGCGACGGAGCAGCCGCCGGAGCCGAAATCTTCCCGGTGAGATTTCTCCGCCGTTCGGCCACCATTTGCCACGAAACCGGCCCAAAAGATTCGTGGTGAAGAGTACTACAAAACCCATGTGATGGATCGCCTCAACACCGGCGGAATCGCGCCGCCCGAGCTTCGATAGATCCGGCGAAACGCCGCCGTGGAGCCGCCGTCGAAACCGCCGATTCCGGCCAAGTTGAAGCACGCCGTTGGTACAGAAATGCTCGCCGTGAAGAGGGGAGCAAAAGCCCCAAGTCAATTGCACGCCACAACCCCGGCACGGCGGAGTTCCAAAGCCGCCGCCGTGACCGAGTTTTCGAGTGGCGATTTCCGGCGATAGAGGTGTCGAATGGTGAAATTGAAGCCACCAATGGATTCCTCTTGCCAAGATCTTCAAAATGGACTACCCACTTTCCACCGTCGCCGCCGGTCAACGCCGGTCAACGGCGACCGGTGACCGAAAATTTGAAGTTTGGCCTGTTGGCTCATTTTCGACGTTCCGGACGCATCCGCAGAGTCAGAATTGCAAGACGAGATCTCAAATATGAAGAACGAGGAATTAGGGTTTATGCCGTCGAGACCGGACTGCAATTCGATATAAATCCCGACCCCTTTACGTTCCGCAATTTAATTGTTTGGGACTATTGTATGATTTTAGGATTATTAGTATGAAAAATTATGGAAAAGAATGTATGTAAAAAGAAGAAAATGGCTGTAATGGAGAAAAAGAAAAATATGTGATAATGTAATGATTTTACTTAAACAGTATGAGTTTTACGTAAAATCTAGGCCTTTGGTATAGTACGTGATAGAATTAGATCAGGATAGATGGTTTTCAGGCGTTTCCTAAACGCTGGAACCTCAAAAATTAAGGGGAAACTTTGTCGAAATTTCTAAAAAAAACGACACCAGGGGTAATATGGGAAACGAGGGGTAAAAATATGATCGGGAAAGGAACCTAAGCCCCCTCGAGGAATTAGCTCATGGAAAAAGGAAGGGGCAAGTTATAATTAGTAAACCGACCCTTCGAAACCCTAGAACGCAAGAAAAACATGAAACCGATTCTTAGGTCGGAATAGTACTTCCCGAGGGCCGGGAATGTGAAAATTGGTAAAATGATAAGAATTGATCCAGAAAAGGTTCGATAAGATTTAAAAAGTTAATTAAAAGATTTTGGGTTTAGAAAATCCAACTTAAGCATGAAAATGAAAATGTTATGATTAAACGACCTATCAGGGGCAAAATGGTCATTTTGCCCAAAGACTCTCAAATTATGGGAAAAGAGCCCCAATGACCCCGGAATAGGTTAATGAAGCTTGAAAAGCCAAAATTAAGGTTTAAGTTATGAAAAATCACATCAAGGGTAAAATTGTAATTTTGTCAAAAGTTAGGGGTAAAATAGTAATTTTTCAAAAAGTTGGAGAAAAATTCGAAAATGGCTATTAAGGTTTAAAAAACTGTCCTAAGGCTATAATTAAGGGTTATAAGATTAAAATCAAGCTTTTTAAGAAAATAAAAGCTATAAATAAAAATGTGATTAACGGACAAAATTTATCTGTAGGAACCCGATCCAGAAGCGACAAAGGACGTCTATGGAATTCTAAGAAGAGGATAAGCACGCTATGAGTAAGTTCAGACATTTACCCGTCTGCAACTATGAACAAGTTTATCGTGTTTATATGTTTTGCATGTAAATGTCATGATGTGAATTACGATGATGCTATAGTAATACTATAACAATACTATGATGATGCTAAAAGTTATGTTTTAATAAATAATTTATAAAAATATATATATGTATATATTGAATTACGAAGGAAATGTATAATAAAAGTTTTATGAGAGTAAAGATATGATAAAGAGTGATAGAATAATGGAAAGAGTAAGAATGAGAATGTCATGATAGAATGCATAAGAAAGAGATGAGATATGAAAGGAAAGAATAGATGTTTATGAAAAGTTTTATGGAAGTTACGTTATGATTGATAGAGCAACGATGATCGGTGATGAAAGGAATTAAGAAAGGGATGTTTTATGATATCGAAGAGATAGATGTTTTATGAAAAATAATATGAAAGTAAAGAGTTAGACAAGAAAGAGAAGTAATGATAGGTTATGATGAAAGGTATGATGAAAGGATTAGAACATAACGATAAGATGTGATTGATAGAATAGAACGATAGGCTATGATCGATAGGAATATGATGATAAGATAAACAAAGAATAATTGTCTGCACATAAATAAATGTGTTTTTGGTTGTTATGATGTGATGTGGTGTGATATTATATAAGTAATATGTGTTACATATGCTATGCTAAAGTGTGATTAATATAATTCACACAAGTAAAGTAAAGAATTAAGAAAAGAAAAACAACGAAAGAACAAATGTCCCATAAAATGTTTTATGAAAAATGAGAAAGGAAAGATAATGAATGTCATGAAAAAGATGTAAAACGAAAAATCAATATAAGAAAAGCTAAAAGAATGCAAGATAATAAAACTGAAAACTTAATGTTGGCGTACTGGTCTCCCTATATGGTTGAGACTTCCGGTCTATATCCTCCGCGCAGATGTGGTGCTACCCCGAAGTGTGATAGATTATAGGATGGACCAACCCCGCAGGTGAGGTTTTATGTGACTGTGAGGTAGGTTGGTGGGTAGCTCCCCCTCCTCCCACTGTCAGTGCGCAACTAGGTACGTTCAACGACGGGGCCCACTAGTGAAAGATAAGAAAAGAAAAGAAAAGAAAGTGAAAAGAAAAGAAAGGAAAAGAGAGTGGAAAGAAAAGAAAAGAAATGATACGAAAAGAAAAGAGAAGTAAAGAACGACATGAAAAGAAACGAATGATATGAAAGAATGACATAATGAAATCGATGAAAAATAAATAAATAACAAAACGAAGTTTATAAGAACATAATAGAATTATATATGTGATGTGATGTGAATGACACATTTTTACGTGATGTTATGCTAGTGTGTATGTTACTAGCTTTTAAGATATGAAATGTTAAGAGATGATGATAAAGCGATAGAAAAGTTATAAAGGATTAGAACAGAAAGTTAAGAAATAATAGGAATGAAAAGCAAAGAAATGAAGAGATTAGATTAGAATGATAAGAGATGATCGATAGAATGATAAGAACGATGAACGAAAAGATAAATGAGCATGAAGAGACTAACATAATATGTTATGTTTTGAAGATATGTATAAACGATGAATATGATGTGTATATACGTGATGTCATATATTCTAGTAATAACATATATTACTAGTATTTATAAGTTAATGAATGTATGTTTGAAATTACTGAGCATCTAGCTCATTAGTTGTTTATATGTTGCAGGTAAGCAATCTGTTAGTTTAAAGTAATATGATGAACAACGGAAGGATCTGCACGTGCCGAGGGACTGGGCGAGGGTATGGTACTACCATGAGTCTTTCGCTGAGTGTTCAAAAAGGAAGTTGAAAGAAAGAAATTTATAAATTATATGTTATAAGAGTATGATAGAGTTATATATATAATATGTAAGTTAAAAAAAAAATACTATAGAAATTGGGTCTGCTTTAAATGAGAACGTTAAGAAGGGAAAGTTAAGTATGTTAAGTAAGAGGATGACGACCTACGAGGTTACCAGCCATCGCGGTCGGCGTCAGAGCTCGACTGGTTGGTATGGTAACGTACGTGGGGGGCGTCACAAGTTGAGTTGAGTTGAGTTTTTAAATAAGCATTTGATTGTAAAAAAAAAAAAAAAAAAACTATTTGAAGTGAAGAAATGAGAAAAAAAAAAAAGCGGTCGGAAAAAAATATCATACAGTATTTACTTGGGGAAAAAAAATTACAACAATAGGCAAACAATTAAAAAAGGGTTGTTTGCCCTTTTTACTCTTAGAATTTTCATTAAAAGAAAAACAAATTAGGCTTTTTTTTTAATATATAAGTGAATAGTTATGGTAGTAAATAGCATTTTACAATTTCAAAAGATAAATTATTTTTATGAAACTAAATATCATGAGTTTAAAATATTTAAAGTACATATTTTATCAGGAAAATAATGTATTTATTAAAAAGAAATGCTATTTATTTGTTTCTCTCAATGTTTTGTTTTGAAAATTGTATCTTTCCATTAATTTCCACTATCTTTACACTTTTCCTTATGATCCTTTCCCCTATTTTTTAGTTCCCAAAAGGAAATCCAAAAAATTGGAATAAACATATCTATTGATGTATTAAAGATTCTATGTATGCCTTTTGTAGGTGGTATGGTCAATATTTTTCAGTTCATTAATCTTCCAATAGTTGATGGGTAATAACTAGTCATGTGTGACAAGACTTAAACTCAAATGTATGTTGATATCTTGATCTATTACAGGGAGGACGGTGAGTTTTTTTTTTTTTTTTTGTCTTTTTATCAAACGCTTTCACTAATATTCATAACCTATTTACTTAAATCATTCGATTTAACTACTCCCTCAAAATGATTAATAGAAGGTTACAAATCTTTAATAACAAAACTCTATATGAACTTAGGTTTGGTAATGCAAGCGTAAATAAATTAGAGTTCTTGACCTAAATTAACTCCATATGTTAAACTAATCATTACTTCAATAAGAAATATTGGACCACAACGACATAAAGCAAGATAATGCAAACAATTTGAACAAACTGAATTAGTGCTTAGGTTAAAAAAAAAAAAAAAAAAGAAGACATTTCTCATCAAAATTATCTCTATGATTGTTTTTTTCGATGAGTTATTATTGGTTCAAATTAACCCTATCTTAGTAGTCAGCAATATTGGCAAGTCCGTACACCACGCTAGAATGCACCCCATTCATGGAGTTAATAGGGCATACCACCCTCTATTCTTATAAAATTTTTTGTTCAAAAAATTAAAAAAAATTAAAAAGGATAATGTTGGAGATACTAATTCTAATATCGTGTTTTGAATATCAACTTATATATAATAGTGAATTGTTATTTTTTTATTAAAATTTTTAATTTCAATTGATGTGATTATTTAAAAGCTTACTTATAAAAAATAACAAATCACATATCATATATTATAGAAGATGATATTTAAATATTGAAATTAGTGTATCTAACACTTTTTACTACAGAAGCTTTGTCATGTTCCCTAGAAAATGTTTTTCACGTTGTAAATTCATCTCGTGTCAGCGCATGAAATCACCTAAATATGTGATTATCAAATGGCAGCGGTCCCGGGCTAATACAATCCATCTTAAATATTCGACAAATTATTTGGTCATTTTTGACTTTGAACTTGCTATTTTTAACCTACAGTAATTTCGTCATTAGTTGATAATTGAAAAGGATCAAAGATACGGAGTGAGAGTAAATCTTTTTATTTTTATTTTCTTTTTAAGTCCTAGTTTCAAGACCATGCAACAAGCACTTTCTTTTTATTTTTTATTAGTTTAATAATTTTTATCATTATTAACTAATGAAAATTTCAAGGTTCATTCACACACTTATATGCCCAAGAGCTAGTCTCAAGTGGCATAGAATTTCTTTTTCCTTGATGTGAAAAACAATAATTTCATAAGATGATAAAACAGTTGTTAATAAAAGATCATTTCGTAAAATCCTAAAAACAAATAAAAGTCGTGGTATAATACGTACTAATTTTATCAATCACTATAGTAAGCCATGTCTTTGGTCACTCTCTCTTGTTTGTCTTTTGCAATTGGGATAAAAAATAAAAAATAAAAAATAAAAAATATAAAAAGGAAGTAACAATTAACACATTATCGTGAAGCACGAGGAAACAAACAATTATCATGATTTTGGACATTTGGTAATTCTGTATGACTGCCGCTATTGAAGACTGCGCATATATTATGTTCATTTGATAAAGTTAATTTGTACAATCCTATGCCAAGTGTTTGACCAAAACATTGGCTATATCTTCATGGAATTGCCTCCGACGTCAAACCATTACCTTAAAAAATAAAAAATAAAAAATAAAAAATAAAAGCTTTTGCTAATCCAGAGTTTTCACAAGTCTAATTATCGCTAGTCAACTGATTACTCGATTAGATTGCCAAATCTATTAATCAATATCTATCTATTGCGTCATGAAGATTGAGCAATCACATGCGAAGACCAACAAGACAGAATTCTACCTCAACACTTAAATGTCATAATATGGTGTCGGGACATGTCGGCGTATTAAATCTTTTGATGTGTTATTATTCAACGCTTACCATCATCATTTATGCTGAAAAATGATGATTAAAGGAGCCATTATTGATAATGGAGATGGATGGGAGCTAATTATGGGTAAACATACTATACCCTTCTCGTCTTTTCTGTTTTTGGGTGGTAGAAGTATTTGGAGGCTGCTTTTCTAATTTTCCTAGTAAAAATCTCAAGACTTGCAGATGACCAAATTATTACAAGTCTAAAGCTTGGTTATTGAGAAACCGCCAAATGATTTAAAGCACCTTTTGTTCACTCTCTCAACCTGTGGATGCAGCCAAATAAATTAGAGCTTTCACTTTTTTTGGAATCTACTAAAATCTTCTACGATCTTTTTACTGTCCTTTGATAATGGAAAGCAACTTGTGCCGTTTCTAATGAGCCATTAAACATACTTGTCACATCCCTCTACCTCGTGGAGAATCATTTGGGGGTCACAAATATTAGCTGCAATGAACTAAAACAAAGCTTCTTGCTACAATAAAGTTTCTTTGGTGGTATGCGGAAAAAATGTCCGACCGAAACTATGTTATTTTGAATCGTTCAATTTTCATCAAATTGTAAATGTATGAATCTTTCATTTTGATAAAATTTTATCGTGATTTAATATTTAGAAAAATAAAGTTTTGATGGGAATACCATATAATTGAAAAACCTCTAAATTTTATCTACTGATATGCAAATAACACCGACGAAATAGTACAATTATCTTAAAAATTAGAAAACAAATATCCAGATTAAAAAATGTAAAGTAATTTGTCAAATGAAAACGCCAAAACCAGTTACTTTAAGATTTAGGACCACTAATGACGTTGATTTATATTTTTGACTAGGGCATGAAAAGATAAACAATGCAAACTAAACGCAACCCACACATTACTAGATTTTGATCAAAATTCAAACACAAAATCATTTATAATTGCTCCAGTATGTAGACTTTAAGAAATGAGTTTAAATTCCAGCCCCATTTGACCAATTGTGAGCAAGCACTAGCCAGCAAATATTTTGACCTTTGGCTAATTGTGTTGCACAAGTGCTGGTGAGCGGTCGATGGTAAGATTGGCACCAAGGGACAAAGGGAGCCGAAAGACATAGACAAACAATGACAAGGGATAAGGTGCTCTTCTCATTTTCCAATTCCCCATAAGAGAAAAAGCTTTCATTCTTACTAAATATATATATATATATATAATATTTATATTTCCATTGTATGTCTTCATCCACAGTTAGACCCATTACAATCTTTTCCCATTTGACTTCCTTTCACACTTTGATTAATTTTCTCAAAAACACTATACGACCACGAACCACCTCATTAATAATGTATATATATGTTTTTTAATGAAAAGAAAAGCCAAATAACATCTTAATAAGATTAGCATTTTAATTAAGTTGGCACCCAAAATCTTTTTTCATTTTATACTAAATCCCTAACTCAATTTATTAAAAAAAGATAAGGAAAAAAATACAAATGTTCAAAGGAAAAGAAACTTCAAAAATATAATCCTTAAGAAAAATCCATCTATTCAAAGAAAATCATATAACTATATCATAATTTGGAGCTAGAAGGTTCAGTCAAGACTATATCAATGCATATCAATTCCTATAATAGACTTTATTAGAAACTTTCTTAGAAAAACTCAGAGGCAAATCCAAATAAGGAACAAGAGCGTCTACACTAATTAAGCATGCATATTGAGAAAATCCCTCTATGAGAACAAAAATACATCACCATAATACACATCATCCTGCTTGAGAATCTATAAATTTAAAAGAAGAAGATATCCCTATTAATAGATTGAAGAACAAGCTCCGGTGTATTAGACCATCACTGAAAGTTGCTTTGACACCTTAGTATTCATTATTGGAAAATAATTGATCATGTAGGCAAACATACGTAATTAAATATGTTTTAAAAGGTTATCTTAAAATTGAACCTATTTAAAGTGATTTAATAGAGATTAATGTTATTGGGTTTTGAGCATTAAACATAATATGAGTTAATTATGTGTAGAGACCTAATTTTATATTTCTAATTTTATAATAGGCCAAAAAAAATTAGAAATATAAGTTATTGCAATTATATATTGGGTTGTGATCTCTAATTCGTATGTATTATTCATTCTCATTCTTTCTGATATTCCATCATTATAAAGAATACAGAGATTCTTCTATAAAAGAAATCGTATTAAATTGAAGGATCAATAATCTGCAATTTTCTCCCTCCCATGGATTAAGGTATAATTCTGCTTTTATTCTCTCAGTGATTTGATATGGAGGACTTGGGTGAATTAGATTTTCACTATTAAAGATTAGGTTTTATTCATCTAACAAGTGGTATTATAGCGTCTCCATGTTAAGCCATAAAGAATCAAGTTTTCTTTCTAAATTAGGTTTGGTTTTGTTAGATTTAAGTATGGTTATGGTTATGAACTTTTTGATATTGTTATTCCAAAATTTTGGAATCCTTTCTTTTTCATGATGTTGTGATGATATGTTAATATTTTGTTATGGATTAAGAATATAAAGGAAGAATTTTAGAGTTAAAATTTGCATATTAGGCTTTGGAGTGCAAAATTTTTTTTTTGACCCTAAATTACAAAAGTCGGAATTCTGTACGACCTTCGGATGGATCAGAGCAACGACCAATAAATAAAAACCATACTGCCATCGTACAAAACAAACAATGTACGGCCTTCGTAAAAAAAAATTTTTTTGGTCAAAAGGCAATGTTGCAATTATGTATTTTTTTTTTATAATTAAGTTTCAATTGAATTCAAATTTTGGTTTTGATTATTTCTTTTTAGATGTTTAATGTTTTAAAATAGAATGATTGAAGCAACATGTTATCAAAGTAACCTCTCTTGTATAGATTAATTTGTTTGAAACATTAAGATGGTTTTGTGTATATAATTCATGTAGATATTAATTGCCCAAAGGAAGGTTAATATTTGGTTGAATTACACGCACACATGTGATGATAAATATGTAATAATTATAAGGTTTTCTATGTAAACAATAAGTTAATCCAAAGATAGACTTATTATTTGACAGGATTTATTGTCAATATTTAATTATTACACTAAGAGTACTACTTACAAGTTAATATTTTTATCTAAAGACTAAATATTAATGTTGTGTTAGGTATCTTGTGATGGAGCCCATCATTATTTGAATTTATTGATTATATGGATTCTTAAATGAACATGTTTTTCTGTTTGTTTTGTTCTTTGTTCAGCTAGTTTATTTGCTTTTATTATATTTGCTAATGTTAATTCCATTCCCATGCTAAATGGGATTAACTCCAAGGATTGGAAAGAGAACTTTATGATCATTCTCGACCGCATGGATCTAGACCTTAGGCTAAGGATTAAACAACCCACTAATCTTACGGACAAGAGTTCCATTGAGGATAAACGGGACCTTGAAAGGTGGGATCATTCAAATCAAATGAGTCTTATGATCATAAAGCGTGGAATTCTGAAAGCCTTTAGGGGCATTGTGTCCAAAAATATTACTACTACCAAAGAGTTTCTGAAGGAAATTGAAAAATGTTTTGCTAAAAACGACAAAGGTAAAACAAATATGCTTTTGGCAAGCTTAATTTCAATGAGGTATAAAGGAAAAAAAAAATATAAGGGAGTACATCATAGAAATGTCTTATCTTGCTTCAAAACTAAAGACACTATAGCTAGAGGTATCTGAGGATTTGCTCGTGTATTTAGTTTTGATTTCACTTCCTACACAATTCAGTCAATTTAAGGTTAGTTATAACTATTAAAAGGACAAATGGTCTTTGAATGAGCTCATATCTCGTTATGTACGAGGGGAAGAAAGGTTGAAGTAAGAAAAGACTGAAAGTACTCACTTAGAAAGTACTTTTAAGGACAAAAACAAGAAAATGAAGAAAGATACTGAAGCTGCAAGTGGTCCAACTTAAAAGAAATAGCAAATAAAGCAAGATAAAGAATTTGGCTATTACTTTTGCCCAGAAACTTGGACACATGAAGAGGGACTGTACTAAATATTATGTTTAGTGTGCAAAGAAAAGTACACTTTTTATTCTAGTTTGTTTTGAGGTTAATTTAACTTCAATACCAAGATACACTTGGTAGATCGATTTTGGTACTACTACTCACATAAGTATGTCTCTGTAAGGTTGCCTGAGTTGTTAAAAGCCAAATGATACTGAAAGATTCATCTATATGGGTGATGGCAAATCAGTGGAGGTTGAAACTATAGGAACTTTTAGGTTATTATTAAATACTAGTTATTATTTAGATTTGAATGAGACTTATATTGTACTGTCTTTTAGACGAAATTTGATTTCTATTTCTGTTTAGGACAATTTGATTATTCTTACTCATTTCGAAATAATAGTCAGTTTAGTTTTTTTCATGATTCAAATATTATTAGTATTAATTCTTTGTTTAGTTATGATAACCTATATTTGCTTGACATTGTTGCATCTTATAATAAAATCTTACATATTAGTTCTCATGATACAAAGTGAAAATTGACCAACGAGGGTTTGGCTATATTATGACACAAGCGTTTGGGTCATAATTCCAAACAAAAAATTGAAAGACTTATGTTTGATGGAATCTTTGATTCCTTTGATTTAATGACTTTCAAATCTGTGTTGATTGCATAAAGGAAAACTGACAAACATATCGAAATTAGGTGCCAATAGAGCTACGGACATCTTAGAACTTATTCAAATGGATATATATGGCCCATTCCCTATGGCTTATTGGAATGGTTAATAATATTTTATTACGTTCAGATGATTACCCACATTATGGTTACTTATATTTAATTTATGAGAAGTCCTAATCTTTTGATGTGTTTAAGGCATTTAAAACTGAGATTGAAAATTAGCTTGACAAAAGAATTAAAGCTATCAAATCTGACGATAGTGGTGAATACTATGGTCGATGCGATGGATCAAGTGAACAACATGCAAGCCCTTTTGCAAAATTTATAGAGGAATGCAGAATCATTCCATTGTACATCGTACCAGGGAGTCATAGAATAAATGGTGTTGCTGAGAAACGAAATAGAATGCTGAAAGATACAGTGAAAAGAATGATTAGTCATTCTACTTTACCAGAATCTCTCTGAGGAGAAGCATTAAAGACTATAGCTTATATTCTCAACAGAGTGCTAACTAAGGTAGCAACCAAAAACCCTTATGAGCTTGGGATGTGCAAGAAGCCTAGTTTGAAGCATTTTCATATTTAGTGATGTCCAGCTAAAGCAAGGCCTTATAGGCCAAATAAAAGAAAATTGGATTCCAAAACAATCAACTGCTACTTTATTAGATACTTTAAGAGATCAAAGGGATACAAGTTTTATGATCCCATAACTAAGTCTATTTTCGAGATGAAAAGTATAACTTTCTTTGAAGATATTGAGATTATAGGGAAAAATAAGGTTAGAGATTTTATTTTTGAAAAGAAATCTATTTCTATTCCTACAATTGCTTTTGACAATGATTGGGTTTCTATTCTTGACATTGATCAAGTAACAAGTCCAAAACATCAAGAAAATATTGAACAATTCCCCAAGCAAAGTGTAGTAATTGTTCTTGAAAAGCAAACTCAACAACCTCAATAACAAATGCCATTGAGGAGATTCATAAGAGAAAGGAGAAAGTCAATTTCACATGACTTCATAGTTTTTCTCTAAGAACATAAGGATGACATTGGAATAGTGGAAGATGATCCAATCAACTTCCATCAAGGCATGCAAAGTCCTAACTCTTAAAAGTAGATTGATGTCATGAATGAAGAGATTAAATCCATGAAAAACAATTATGTTTTGGATCTCATCCCATTGCTTTAATGTGCGAAGCCCATTGATTGTAAATGGATATTTAAAATCAAGAGGGTTTTGAAGGGTGATGTAAAGAGATATAAGGCTCGTCTTGTAACAAAGGGCTTTACTCAAAAGGAAGACATTGATTTCAAAGAAACTTTCTCTCTAGCTTCAACAATAGACTCCTTCAGGACTATCATTGCACTTATGGCACATTTTGGTCTTGAGTTACATCAAATAGATGTAAAGACAATGTTTTTCAATGGTGACGTTGATGAAACAATTTATATGATGCAATCGAAAAACTTTGTGTTAGGAGACCCAAAGAAGATAGTTTGCAAGTTAAATAAATCCATCTATCAACTTAAGCAAGCTTTTTGTTAATGGTATTATAAATTTTATCAAGTAATAGTTTCGTTTGGTTTTGAGATAAATGTAGTTGACGATTGCATATATCATAAGTATAGTGGGAGTAAGCATATTTTCCTAATACTATATGCTGAGGACATACTGCTTTCTAGCAATGAAATGAGCTTATTGTATGAAACCAAAAGATTTCTATCAAAGAAATTTGAAATGAAAGATCCAAATGATGCCTCTTTTGTATTAGGTATACGTACATCGAAATCACTCTCAGGGTATACTTCGGTTATCATAAAAGGGTTATATCGAGAAGGCACTTTAGAGATTCAGGATGTAAGATTGTAAACTAGAGGACATCCCTATTATTAAGGGAGACAAGTTCAGTCTCAATCAATTCCCCAAAATTGACCTTGAAGTAAAAGAAATGTAGAAGATTCCTTATGCATCAGTTGTTGGGAGTCTAATGTATGCTGAAGTTTGTACATGTCTGGATATAGCATACATTGTTGGATTGCTGGGTAGATATTTGATTAACTCTGAGATGGATCATTGTTAAGCAACCAAATGGGTTCTATGATATTTGCAAGGAACAAAAAATTACTTGCTCAAATATAGGAGATCAGACCAATTGGATATCATTGGGTATTCTGATTTGGATTTTGCTAGATGTCAAGATAGTTAGAGATCCTCATCAAGCTATATCTACCTACTTTCTGGAGGAGCTATTTTCTAAAAGAGTGCTTAATAGACACTCATAGTTTTTTCCACCATAGTAGCGGAATTTATAACGTGTTATAAGGCATCCAATTATGGAATATGGCTACGGAATTTTGTCACTGGGCTGCAGATTGTGAAAGGTATTGAAAGATTGTTAAAGTTATTTTGTGACAATAAGTCAGTAGTAATGTATTTCAATAATAATAGGAGCTTATCGAAGTCAAAACATATAGACATCAAGTTCTTAGTTGTCAAGGAAATAGTTCAAAGTGATCAGGCATTTATACAGCACATTGATACAAACTCCATGATTGTAGATCCACTTACTAAGACACTTCTACCCAAGGTATTTTATTAGCACACTGCTCGTATGTGTGTCATATCATCTGATGATATGCTAGTTTAGTCAAAGTTTGTGTTTAGATGCTATTTCATTTTGGATACATTTTGTGTTTATAGATATTTTTTGTAGAAATAAAGAATTCAGTTTATTTTTACTTTGATTAGTTTTAAGTTAATCTCATTAAAGAATAAAGTTAGACCAATTGGAAATAGGCATGTTTAAATCACATTGCATGTAATTTGCATGCTACACATCCATACTTAATTTATGTCATTTAGTTATATTAATATATGTGACCATTTATAGATTTATTTATATTACATGTAACAAAGATAGCTTTGATCCTATATTAATATAATTAATGGACGAGATTATTCAAGGATGCTTTATTCATGATAGCAAAGTTTTTGAGCTCATTAAGTTAAACACATTTTGTAAAGCAACGTATGTAGCTTAAGTGAGAGATTGATGGAAAATAATTGATCATATGGGCAAACATATGCAATTAAATGTGTTTTAAAAGACTATCTTAAAATTAAACCCATTTAAAGTGATCTAATTGAGATTAATGTTGTTGGGTTTTGAGCATTAAACATAGTATGGGTTAATTATGTGTAGTGACCTAATTTTATATTTCAAATTTTATGATGGGTCAAAATAAAAATATGAGAAATATAAGTTATTATAGTTATATATTGGATTGTGGTTCCTAATTCATATGTATTATTCATTCTTATTCTCTCTAACATCTCATCATTAGAAAGAATATAGAGATTTTTCTTTAAAGGAAATCGTATTGAATTGGAAGATCAATAACTCGCAATTAACTTCCTCTCATGGATCAAAGTATGCTTTTGCTTTCATTTTCTAAGTGATTTGACATGGAGAATCTTAGGTGAATTAGGTTTTCACCGTTAAAGATTAGATTCTCTTCTTCTAACATTCATCTCCTAAACCCATGCTCTTACTCATCTATCATGAAACTTTCAAGGCACTTTTTTGAATTTAGAATGAATAGTTACTATAACATAAATTGAATCACATTCGACGTCTAAGTTATACCAACGGAATTCAAAAACTTTTTCTACAATAATCATGAATTCCATGCGCATATAAATGCGTATACACACACACACAATAATGCATTGAAATTTTTGCCCTTGATTTCATTTCTGTCCGTCAATGGTCTTTGTTTTATGAACCCTTATGCCGTACTTGGACACATTGTTTTAATTTGTGCATTGGCGACCAATTCTTCAACTACATTTTGTTATGATAAAAATACAGCAGTGTGACTGATAAATCACTCAAAGCTTTTCAATGGAGAGCAGTGATTTGGTTGTCTTCAAAAAAAAAAAAAAAAAAAAGGAAAATGAAACACCAATATTAATTGGTTGCTCACCCTTTTCCAATATCAATAGTACGAAGATAAAGTTTCGAGTAATCTTATATAGTCTCGCCCGCGCCTACTGTCGGCTGAGGGATCCCACTATAACAAAGTCTTCGCCTTGAGATATTCCAAAATATATGAATAAATAAATTAATTAATTAATTAACAGAAAATGTAAAAAAAAAAAAAAAAAACAATTTTCTCAACCTAAAAGTTTGCACTTATTAAAAATTCTTGAGGTTTCCTTATTTATTTATTTATTTATTTTGTTTTATATTTGGAAATGCATATGTTATTGGAGTACGTAACAAATTATGGCCTAATTGCTTTAAAATAATAATAATAATAATAAGAAGAAGAAGAAGAAGAAGAAGAAAACGAATGAAAAGAACTGGAGCCTGATCAACACTTTTAACTAACTTGGTGGGCATAAAGGGAGCCCTTGGCTTTACAAAGTTACTTCACTATATATTGCTACTTAGCTACTGGTATCTGGTAGGATGGAAAAGTGACAGGAATGATAGGGGTGGAGGTTTAATGGATGAATTTTTATACTTCTAGTTGGTTGGTAAGATGGATTAGAGGAAAAAATAGATTAAGTGAGAATTTTAAATTAGTTACAATATTCTAATTTCTATCCTTATAAAGATAGAAGGACAGGAGGTGTGAATTCATACCAAATATAATAAGAGAAAGATCCTCTTTATTTCATCTATATTTTTCTCACTTAGGTTGTATTTATTACACGAGAGTAGGACCGAAACTGGGGTAATTTATTCTAGTCCCATATATGGTGATAACTTTGAACTGGAAAATTTATTTTGTGATCCAAAAACAATCTCATTTTAATAACATTAGTTATTCCCAAAAGAAATATAGGATAATAATTCCCTTGGACTGGATTGGAATCTCTCTCCAACACACACCACCGAGACCTTGTTGTGCTGGTTGCAGCCCTACCAGGTCCTTGACTTGCCAACACCACCCACCCGAAGCCGCTAAAGGGCATCGCCCACGTCGTAGCCTCTCCCTTCGCCAAATTTTTATCGCGTTGGTCGTCCAACCCCCTGACTCAACGTTGCAAATGTCATTATTTGATATCCTTTGCAAAAAATAATAATAATAGCAATAATAATAAAAACAAAAAAAAATCAATGATTATTAGGTAAAAGTGTTTTTTACCAATATCTTATCTTCAAATTGAAAGAGTGAATTGCATCTGTTAAGAGAAATATGAGTTAAATATACTCCAATACATCTCATCTTTCTTAAATACTTCAAGTGTGAAAGCATATGGCTTTCAATCAACTCTTTTTTAACCTTCTCAACTTTATCAGCAATCCACAATAAACAATTCAACCAGTAGGCTTACAACTTGTGAGGAGTAGGTAAAAACTCCATGATTAAAGTTCATTCCAAAAGACATTAATTTGATCTTTCTGTGGCCTTTAGGACCTAATCCTAATGGTGAGCAGTCTTCACTGATTACCAATAGTTTCTTTTCTGAAATTTACTAAAAGCCCAACAAACTATGTGGCAGTCTATTTCATGTATATATTTCGCAGGAGCAAAACATTTCCCAAGTCCTAAAGGTAAGCTTTATTACCAACTTTTTTTGTCCTTTTTCTAATGGAGAAGCAAATAGTTCCTTCAACCAGATAGCCTGTACGCAAAAATAATAATTATTTTTTATTTGGTCCCATCTAATGAGTGATGACGAAGTATACTTTACAGAAGCTTTCTGTAGTGCCACCAATAAATTGGGCAGCAAATATGATCAGACTAATAGTGTATTTTGTTTCAAAATTAGTTTTGGTTTAAATATATATATATTTAAATTTTTATGAAAAAAAAAAACATTGTAGTAATTAATTAGGCCCGATCACGAATTTTTTAGATTCAAACTCATATGTAAACGTACTATAATCATTAGACTAGTGATTCTGCATTAATAGAGTGGCTGCAACAATTAGGATGTCCTTTTTTTTTTTTTTGTTCTTAAAGATATGTTCAAGATTCAATATTTTATGAACTCACTTTGAGTTTTCTGTCCCCGTGAAAGAAGTATGTCGTGTTCGGTTTGTGCCAATAAAAGTGAATCAGATTTTTTTTTTAATTATATTTGTGGATCTTAATATTTCTGCAAAAAAAATTATGAGATCACTGATTTAATCCAAAAACTTTAAAGGGATTGTTGGAACCAAATAATAATCAAACTTTAACATGATATCTGTCCAGCATGTGAATTAATGGGAAAGAGTTTTAGCTCTCCCATGAGGCGTGTTTAAGTGACTCCATAAAGTTACAAAAAGAAACTCGGCAAGAAGCACTTTTGGAACCCTCTTTTTTGAACACAGGGACCAGCAAGGAGGATGACGCCATCTCCTGAATAAAATAAAAGGGAAAAGTGTTTTGTCCTACTCATGATGATGTGGAACCAAACAGCTAAGACTAAAAGGACATGACCAAAGGAGATCCCCTAAATTAGTGCTGCTTTGACCACTCTGTAGTCGGATCTATGCAGTGCGTGCTTTTGTATTATTTTAGGTGTTAGATTAACTTTTTTACGGTATAATTTATGTTTATAATAATTTTGTATTGTGTTTAAAGATAAATGATTAGAAATCAAATTATTAAAAAATTAATTCAACGAATTCAATAATTAAAATCAGTTTCATTATTATAATAATAGATCTTACAATATAATAATCTCAGTTTTTCTTTTCTTATTATCAAGGAATGAACAATTTAAATAGATAAGAAAATGGACCTAAACTCCTTATGTTGTTCATGAGGGATTCATGAATATGCTGGTTGATCAAAATCCAGAAAACCCCCTGAAAGAAATACTTTTTCCATTAAAAAGATAATAATAATAATAAGACCAAATAAATATGAATGACTAGACTCTAGAATGTTAAGGAACTTTCAAGTAATTACTCTTTGATTGATAATTTTTAAGACATAAGATTAACTAGGGTTTAAGCTATGGTTAAGAGAAGTAATCATGAAATTCGAACGTGGATTAAGTCAATTTTTGGCCTGCGGGAACGATATTGAAGCTAAGCCCAAATCCTTGTGTGCGTGAGAACATCAGTCCTTTTTCTTCTTTGTTACCACACAAGGGAAGAGAAAAAGAATGCCTTTTGGTGTTCAATGTCGCAAAAGTATTTGATCACAAAAGTACTGATCAATGTTACAAAAGAAGTATCTGATTCTTAATGGCCTTTGGCTAGGCTTGATTCGAACCATCTTCGCCGAGCCACTGCTTATGGCCTGAATCATCAGCCTACAACCGAGATTGGTACGTAATCAAAAGCGTTTTCCAATGCATAAAAATAAAGGCAGATCAGCAGGAGAGAGGTACATTTTATTATCTTTGAAGACTAGACATTTTTTTCTGGGTCGATTGTTGACTTTGAGAGTTAATAGAGCTCTTTCCCTTCCAGAGCGCCCATTTCCCAGAGCGAGTTCGAATACGGGAATCAATTGAAATAGCAGTTGTATACGGAAGGTGATCATTTGCTCCAAGCACTTAACAAGAACATGTGTAACATCTTGCAGGAGATAATCAACATAAATGCTGATGCAAAGAGAAAGAACCGGAGAGAGTGACATAAAAGGTCAGAAGAGCAACGGTCACACAAATAGGTAACTTGGCGGGAAGGTTAACTGTTATGTATATGTTTATTTAGTTACTTAAATAACATTTGGAACAAGAGAGACTAATGAAAGGTAAGTTAAACAGTCCCAAGTGTGAACTGAGTTCGAGCAAATGTGGTTTGTGGGCCCACACTGGATTGGAATTTTGAGGTGTGAGTCTGACAAGCAATCTCATAGCCAACTTTCGGTGTTTGTGTTTTTTGGACTGTTTGTTCCCTCCAATTCCTATAAATTAGCACCTCTCTTTTGCCATCGTTTTTACTCTACCCTTCTTCTTCTTTTTCTTCTTTCATTTTCTTGGCTCTTTTTTTTTTTGGCCAAAATTTCTCCAAATTATAAGTTTTACAAGTCTCACTAATTCATAACTCTTCATTAATTTGTAATGTTTTCGGCTTCTGGGTATTTCAACAGGTTCCAGTTTTGGAAGTTCTAAGTGGTTTCTTTCTAGAAGGGTCTTGTCTATTTTTGGATTGTGAACTTGTATTTGGGGAGTTGAAGTCCTATTTACATCTGGGTATTTCTCAAAATTTTTTTTGAATTTCTTTTTTTTTTTTGTGGGATTATAATATTTTGGGAGGGGTTGGTGGGGGTTGGTAATTATCAATTACAATTGAAATTTTTTTAAAGACAATGATTCTGCTGAACTACAGGTACATCCTGTGGACGTTTTACTCGACTATTGATAAGAAATCTACTGTTTGTAAAAGCTTCTACTTTTGGATTTTCCAGATTTTTAATAGATACAGTATTGGCACTTAGCAAAAACCAATTCTCATGCAATTTAAATCCCGCGTAGTTGTTTTATTACCCAAGCCTGCTTTCTGTTCCCTTTCTTTTCCTTGCTAAACTTTGTTGCTAATTTTCATTTTAGTAAGATAGTGAGTGAGTGAGTGAGTGATCATAATCATGGGAGGTGCATCGCTGCCGCCAGGTTTTCGTTTCCACCCGACCGATGAGGAGCTGGTAGGGTATTACCTGAAAAGAAAAGTGGAGGGGCTCGAGATCGAGCTCGAAGTCATCCCCGTGGTCGATTTGTACAAGTTTGATCCCTGGGAATTGCCTGGTACTTGCACAAACAATCTCTTTGACATTGAAAATCCAAACACTGGAAGTTACATAAAATCTTTTTTTTTTTTAAATTTATTTAGTGGCCATTGTTGCTTACTGATTAAAGGAAGTGCATTACCATTACCTTAAAGTGACATTGCATGCTGGGAAAATCACATAAAATTATATATTAAAGTGACATATAGTACCATACTAGTACTTACCTTTTATGTTCTTTTTGGATCTCTATGACAATAGCTGTTTATTTGTCACATCCTGTGCTAGAATAACTTCAAATCCTTGTGATTTGGATTTTTCTTTCTTTCTTTTTAATTTTTTTTTGAAGAAAACATGAACATATATACACACGTATATATGTATATATCAATATGAACCGCATACTTGTCTTTTAAGTACTTTTTTTTTTATCTAATCTTTTCTTCTTTATAGATAAAATCTATTGCAACTGTCCTTTTATTTCATTAAGGGGCATGTTACTTTTTATCACAAACTTTCCAAAAGTAATATAGCCTGCTTTCTTTTATTCTTCGACAATTTTGAAGCAAAATAAAGAACAAGAACAGTGAAACTAGTTTTGTCTTAACAGCTCTTCAAAATCTTCTGATACATTCATTTTGGGGGGGTGGGGGAGGAAAGGTTAAAATTCTGATCTGTAAAGCTATACCTGCAGAGAAATCCTTCCTTCCGAAACGAGACATGGAATGGTTTTTCTTCTGTCCCCGGGATAGAAAGTACCCAAACGGCTCAAGAACAAACAGAGCCACTAAAGCTGGCTACTGGAAGGCCACCGGGAAAGACCGAAAAGTAGTCTGTAAATCAGATAGAGTTACCGCATACCGAAAGACCCTTGTTTTCTATTGTGGGCGTGCTCCTTTAGGCGATCGAACTGACTGGATCATGCACGAGTATCGCCTCTCTGATGATGTTGGTCAAGGCTCGCCAAGTTTTCATGTAAACTCTTCCGTCTCACTAAGATGAGTCTCTTCAAGTGCATAAACTCTTGGTAGCTTTTAAGACTGATACACATTTGGCTTTGTAACAATATCTGCAGGGTGCCTTTGCTTTGTGCCGCATTGTGAAAAAGAATGAGAGCACGGAAAGATCCAGCGATTGCCATGGAGAGCCAACGAGCAAGAAGATTGGAAGCAGTTCGAGTAATGCGAATTTCGCCTCAACAGGACTCTTAAACGAGCCCCTGAGCATCTCTGGTGATGTTTCTTCTCATGCAAGCCACCAGTACAACGAGAGTCGCTATTCGAGCCCAATCACTTCTCCTCCGCATGAACTCGCCTCTGTATCAGAGTTTGAGCCCTCATTCGTGGAGACCAATCCTGCGAACTTCTGGATCTCACCTGACTTGATTCTCGATTCATCAAAGGTACTAATTGTCGGTAGTGAAATAAGAAAGTTAGATATGAGGCAATTGCCTGGTTATATAAGCTTATTCACGATAGCATTTTTCTCCGGCTTATTGCAGGACTATCCACAATTGCAAGCGGCAATTCCTGAGTACTTTCCGCAGTACGAGTTCCCTGGCTCGGTGACACCTTGGCAGTCATATGAACACACAGAGATTTCTCCAAGTTCATCATACTCAAACTTCACTGCGGATATCGACCAAATTGGCTGCATGTCACCTTACCAGGGACACTCAAATTACATGGGATTTTGTGGAAATGAGGATATGCAATATGATGCTTATGAGCAGACTAGCTCGCAGAGCTATCTGAAACCGTTTTGAACGAAGAAAAGAGAAGGCCATTTTGACACTTTTACTCAATACAGGCTGTGAAAATTGGTGATCTTTGGTTGCAAGAAGACAAAACGATCATTCTGGCGTAGGAGTCTAGCCATGGTAACATTGAACAACTGAGGATCGGATCATGTACCGTGTCATCCATGAAGGGCCCGAGACAACGCCTTTTAAAGTTGGTTCTTGGTAGTACAACATAGTATTAGTAACAACCCCCTTCATATGTATTAAAGAAGAAGCTGGGTTCGTTTTCTTTCTATGTGCTTTGCAATGCTGTATCTTGTGCTTTCTTTGAAGTTGGTTTCACCAACATATCTCCCATGTTTCTGGTTTATGATGTCTTATAAGTCCGTGGTTATACCAGATGCATATCACTTTTATCGATTGCATCTGGAGTCGGTCTTGTACTTGTCTTTATGTTTCATGAATAATAATCGCTTCTTGCCTCGAAGCTATATCCAATGGCTCATCTCTTTCTATGCAAATCGAAGCAATTAATGTATTACGTCCTTTTTACACATAAAACCGCTAGGTATCACTCTCGAAGATCATTTTAACCAGTTAGAGATTGACATGGAAGACTGATACAATATGTTTATATGTGATCGTTCAAAAAGGTGTAGCAATGATTACTAGTGGCGATAAATAGCATGACTTCTTTGCCAATCCGGGACCAAAATAGCAGGTAATGTAGCTTTTTGGTGGGGCTTCTGGTGGTGACTCTTTTAGAACTCTAAACCAAAGATTCTTTATGTTGTAAGCATACAAGGTAAAGGCAGAACCAAGAGAAAGGTACCTGGGCATGTGAACTGGAAACAGTTAAATTTAATTGATTTACTTATCTTTTTAACTTCCAAGCACCAAAATTGGCATCTTTAGTCACTGTATCGGTCAAAGTTATCAAAGATTATTTTGAGGATGAAATATTCCTTGAAGATTTAAAGCTAAGGATAAAGTTCACTTTTCAAGTATTGATAGACCAATTATCAAGAAGTTAAACCCCTTTTCTACATTCTTTAAATTTTGCCTTTGTATTTAAAAATCACAACAGTAAATTATAAAGACTTGTATAGGGGGTCACTTATTTTGGTGAATAACTATAAGAATTCCACTATAGAGTTACTATTTTACCTAACAAGGAATTACTTCCTTTGGCACTTACTTCTATATTTATAAGTATTTAATAGAGTGTTGATTTCAACTTTTCATTTTTAAGTATATCTGAAGCATGGGATCATCCTAGAAAGAGGACAAAAGCCATTTTGGCTAGTTTTCTATAGCCAAACCTATGATGTGCTCTACTCTTTCCCCACCACTCAAAAACAAGATTTTCTGCAGAGATGAAAAGGTAGCTATGCAGGTTTCTTTATGTTTTGTTTACTAAGAGTTTTGCAAACTTTACTTTGCTACAAGTTTTAATTGGTTATGGTTTTCCTTTGGAAACCATTGGCGATTACTGTCCGAATTATATAGATAAGTGCATATCTCATTAATTACTATAAATTTTTTTGTCAATTATCAATTTATTATAACTGTTTAATCTATATCGTTTTACAAAAACAATGATACCTATCAATTGATAAAAATTAAAGTAACTATTAAAACTAATGTACCACACTTCACAGATGACGATTGTACATGAAAAATTCCACATATAATATCGAATAAGTTGTGACAATGAGGAAACTTTTTTCTTTGAATTAGAAGGGTTTGCTTTACAGGGAAAAGATGAAGTGTCTGTTTTCAATTTAGGATGAAAAGGCTCAATTTTGTAAACAAAACCCCTCTCTTTAGTAATATATTTCCTTTTATTTCCCACTCAAGTAACCATAGATATTCTTCTTTTAAAAAGAAGAAGAAGACCTTTTCAGAAAGAGCTCTTCATAATTTAATATATATATATATATATATACACCCTTTTCCTTTCTTTCTGCTCAATCCATAATCTTCACCACTTCCTCCTTAGGTGCCTTCCCAGAATCCGTGGTATGAACATTCTGTCAAAAGAACAAACAACAACTTTAACTTGTATCATAAAATTAAATTGAAAAAAAAGAGAAGGAAAAAAAAAAAAAAAGATCATTCAAAGTGTGTGTTTGGCACATTATTTTGAATACAAAAAATTCAATTCAAAACAAATTCAAATCCACCTTTTTTTTTTTTGAAATCAATACTATACTCATTTTTCTTTCTCTTAACACTTATTTATTTTATATTTTTCAATTCAAATTGAATTTTTTCAATTTAAGATAGTGTGTCATGTGGGATTAAAAGTACTTATATAAAATGGTTATATCAAAAAGTGACAAGCCTGCTAGTGAGTCTGCAATAAATGTTTATTTTTATTTTTGTCTTTTCCCCTAAGTTTTCAAAATGTTCCCCGCCCTCCCCATTTTCAATTTGACAAGTACATAATAAAAGGGACTTCACCATAGTGACCTTTTCTTAAAAGGCCAATAATTCTATCTCTTTTTGTATGTATGTGTGTGTGTGTGTGTATATATATATTTGTATTTAATACCCACCAATAATTTTCTAAAACAGATTCTCCCACCTCCCCCTATTGCTAATTGTCCCTTGAAAAGCAAATGGAATAAGCGCGTAGCGCTTTACCTTCATTATGCAAAATAAAGGACGACTGTGCTTCAATGATAATGAAATGAGGAAATAAAGCATCAAGAAAGTGAGATTGGTTGATCTTGCATTTTGATGAAAGCATAGCCAATGATGACAGTTGATTTAGGCTTGCGTAGAGTCATGTTCATACTAGACAAATGGCTAAGAGCCTGTTTGACAAAATTTCTTAATTGGAATCTATTTCTAACTTTTCGGATCTAAAACCTTGAAGATATTTCATTAATTTGCCAGAAGAGTCTACTGTGGAAGTAATAAAATGAGATTTTAAAACCTGTGTCAAAGTTTCAAAAAGATATATAAAGATTTCATCCTAACATTTGTACTAATGAAAAATCTTGAAATCATTTTTACCTAATAAGTTGTTTCAAAAGTTTAGTTCTAGCTAATTATTAAAAAAAAAAAAAAACTTTTTATAAAAACAAAAGTTAAAAACTACCCTTAGAGTCATATGTATGGACTCACTATTTGGTCTAGCTAGGATGACAACTTTTGATGTTAAAAAAAAAAAAAGAAAAAAACACAAAGGCTTCCGCAAATGAGATGTATGATTTAGATATACAGAAAACATATGTACACACGTTAAGATACGTTTAATGCCAAGTGCAAGAAATGCTCAGAGCGAGCCAAAAAAATCAAAGTGCAAGAAACGCTTCTTTGAAGCGGTGAAAGGGAGGAATTTTGATCTACTAATCAATAACTTGATATATTTTTAAAAAAGGGGCAAAAATGAGAAAGAATTCGTCTGTTTTCCAGTAAGAGGTAGTTTTCTTATTAGAAAAACTGAAAAGGTGTCAAATATGCAAAAACTCAAGTCCACATCCACCTTTTTTTTTTTTCACTTTTTTAGAATTCATATTATACTCAATTTTCTTTCTCTCAAAACCCTTTTTATTTTAGATTCTCATTTTAAAATGATTTTTTTTTTTTTTTCATTTTAAGAGGGTATGTGAAATGGAGGCTTTATCATAATCAACAAGTCAAAATTTATATGTGAATGTGCGATCTGCAAGAAAATTATAATAATGATGTGTTACATTGCTCTTATTATTAAGGTTCGATGATAGGCTCAAACCTATAATTTAAGTAGTGAATTCAAATTAAAAAAAAAAACAATGTAGAAAAAAAATTAAAAAGTTGGTTTAAAACAAGACGTCAAACGAGAGCTAAGCTTAAGAAATGCTTGTATGAAGTTGCACGTACGGAATCTATCAATAAACTCTTAGTACAAGTTTGCAATTTGAGGACTACAAAACACTTGCACTTCTTCAAGAGTCGCCTTGTACTCATCTCCAAAAATTGAGTCCTTCTGTGACGTCCCCCACCACGTACGTTACCATACCAACCAGTCGAGCTCTGACGCCGACCGCGATGGCTGGCAACCTCGTGGGTCGTCATCCTCTTACTTAACTTAACTTTCCATTCTTAACGTTCTCATCTTATAGCGGAAGCAATTTCTATAGCAAATTTTTTTTTTTTTAACTTACATACCATACCTATCTTTATCATACTCTTATAACACATATTTCATAACTTTCTTTCTTTCTTTCATCTTCCTTTTTGAACGCTCAGCGAAAGACTCATGGTAGTACCATACCCTCGCCCAGTCCCTTGGCACGTGCAGATCCGTCCGTTGTCCATCATATTACTTTAAATAAACACGTTGCTTACCTGCAACATATAAACAACTAATGAGCTAGATGCTCAGTAAGTTCAAACATACATTCATTAACTTATAAATACTAGTAATATATATTATTACTAGAATATATGACATCACATATATACACATCATATACATCATTTATACATATCCTCAAAACATAACATAGAATATGAGCTTCATCATGCTCGTTTATCTCTTCGTTCATCGTTCTTATCATTCGAATCTAATCTCTTCATTTCTTTGCTTTTTCATTTCTATCATTTCTTAACTTTCTATTCTAAACCTTTATAACTTTCTATCACTTTATCATCATCTCTTAACATTCCATATCTTAAAAGCTAGTAACATACACACTAGCATAACATCACGTAAAAACGTGTCATTCACATCACATCACATATATAATTCTATTATGTTTCATATCGTTTGTTTCTTTTTCTTTTTTTTTTTTCTATGTCGTTCTTTACTTTTCTTTTCTTTTCTTTTCATATCATTTCTTTTCTTTTCTTTATCACTTTCTTTTCTTTTCTTATCTTTCATTTTCTTTTCTTTTCTTATCTTTCACTGGTGGGCCCCGTCGTCGAACGTACCTAGTGCGCGCTGACAGTGGGAGGAGGGGGAGCTACCCACCAACCTACCTCACAGTCAATCTTTAACTTTTAGCCATTAACCTCACACCTTCGGGAGGTAGCGTTCCACTGTAAGTCATTAACCTCACCTACGGGAGGTAGCATTCAATTATAGTGGAATTCATAACATAAAACCTCACCTACAGGAGGCCGGTATGCCGACATTAAGTTTTCAGTTTTCTTATCTTGCATTCTTTTAGCTTTTCTTATATTGATTTTTTCGTTGTACATCTTTTTCTTTCATGACATTCATAATCTTTCACTTCTCATTTTTTCATAAAACGTTTCATGGAACATTTGTTCTTTCGTTGTTTTTCTTTTCTTAATTCTTATGTATTATCACATCACATCACATCATATCACATCATAACAACAAAATACGTTTAGTTATGTGCAAATAATTATTCTCCATTTATCTTATCATTTGCATCATTCGATCTATCGTATCTTATCATCATATTTCTATCAATCATAGCCCATCGATCATAGCTTATTGTTCTATTCTATCAATCACATCTTATCGTTATGTTCTAATCCTTTCATCATACCTTTTATCATAACCTATCATTGTTTTTCTTTCTTGTCTAACTCTTTACTTTCATATCATTTTTCCATAAAATATCTATCATTTCGTTATCATAAAACATACCTTTTTCTTAATTTCTTTCATCCCCGATCGTCGTTGGTCTATGAATCATAATCTAACCTTCATAAAACATCTATTCTTTCAATCTCATAAAACATCCCTTTCTTAATTCCTTTCATCACCGATCATCATTGCTCTATCAATCATAACTTAATTTCCATAAAACTTTTCATAAAACATCTATTCTTTCCTTTCATATCTCATCTCTTTCTTATGCATCCTACCATAACATTCTTGTTCTTACTCTTTCCATTCTTCTATTCCTCTTTATCACATCGTTACTCTCATAAAGCTTTTATAATGCATTTCCTTTTCAATATATACACACATATATATATATTTTATAAATTATTTATTAAAACATAACTTTTAACATCATCATATCATTGCTATAGCATTTACTATAGCATCATCATAAATCACATCATGACATTTTCATACAAAACATATAAACACGATAAACTTGTTCATAGTTGCAGACAGGTAAATGTCTGAACTTACTCATAGCATGCTTATCCTCTTCTTGGAATCCATCGACGTCTGTTGTCGCGTCTGGATCGGGTTCCTATAGACAAATTCTGTCCGTTAATCACATTTTCATTCATAGCCTTTATTTTATTAAAAAGCTTAATTCTGATCTTATAATCCTTAATTATAGCCTTAGGACAGCTTTCTAAACCTTAATAGCTATTTTCGAATTTTTCTCCAACTTTTGAAAAATTACGATTTTACCCCTAACTTTTGACAAAATTACAATTTTTCCCTTGACATGATTTTTCATAACTTAAACCTCAATGTTGGCTTTTACAAACTTCATTAACCTATTCCGGGGTCATTGGGGCTCTTTTCCCATAATTTGGGAATCTTTGGGAAAAATGACCATTTTGCCCCTGATGGGTCGTTTAACCATAACGTTTTCATTTTCATACTTAGGCTGGATTTTCTAAACCCAAAATCATTTAATTAACTTTCTAAATCTTATCAGACCTTTTCCGAATCAATTCTTATCATTTTACCAATTTTCACATTCCCGGCCCTCGGGAAATACTATTCCGACCTAAGAATCGGTTTCATGTTTTTCTTACGTTCTAGGGTTTCGAAAGGTCGGTTAACTAATTGTAACTTGGCCATTCCTTTTTCCATGCCCTAATTCCTTGAGGGGGCTCGGGTTCCCTTCCCGATCATATTTTTACCCCTCGTTTCCCATATTACCCCTGGTGCCATTTTAGAAATTTCGACAGCATTTCCGCTTAATTTTTGAGGTTCCAGCGTTTAGGAAACGCCTGAAAACCATCTATCCTAATCTAATTCTATCACGTACTATGCCAGAGGCCTAGATTTTACGTAAAACCCATACTGTTTACGTAAAATCGTTACATTATCACATATTTTTCTTTTTCTCATTTACAGTCATTTTCTTCTTTTTACATACATTCTTTTCCACATTTTTCATACCAAAAATCATAAAATCATATAACAATCCCAAATAATTTAATTGCGGAACGTTAAGGGGTCGGGATTTATACCGAATTGCAGTCCGGTCTCGACGGCATAAACCCTAATTCCTCGTTCTTCATCTTTGAGGTCTCGTCTTGCAATTCCGACTCCGCGGATGCGTCCGGAACGTCGAAAATAGGCTAACGGGCCAAACTTGCATTTTCGGTCAACGGTCGCCGTTGACCGAAATTGACCGGCGTTGACCGGCGTTGACCGACGGCGACGGCGGCGACGGTGGCAAGTAGGTAGTCCATCTTGAAGATCTCGACGAGAGGAATCCATTGGTGGCTTCAATTTCACATTTGGAGGGCCCAATCGCCGGAAAATGCCCTCGAAAGTCTCGGCCACGGCGGCGGCGGTGGAACTCCGCCGTGCCGGACTTTTTCCCCGAAATTGATTGAGGGCTTTTGCTCCCCTCTTCACGGCGACCATTTCTGTACAGACGGCGTGCTTCAACTCCGCCGGAATCGACGGTTTCGACGGCGGCTTCACGGCGGCGTTTCGCCGGATTTTCCGAAGCTCGGGCGGCGCGATTCCGTCGGTATTGAGGCGATCCACCACATGGGTTTGTAGTACTCTTCACCACGAACATTTTGGGACCGGTTTCAGCTTGATCGGACGTCGGACGGCGAAGATATCGGCGATCGAAATTTTCGGTGACCGGCGGCTTCGGGCGGCGTGTGCACTCTCCTCCGGCGTCGGTTCCGTCGACTCGGCACACCGTTGAACTCAGCTCGGCGAGAGCTTTCCAACGGTGCCGGCGGTGTCGAAAACGGACACCGTTTCCGGTGGTCAGTTACTATTCATCAATGGGGGTAGAGAGAGAAAGAGAAGTGATGAGAGAGAGTACACACGGGCAAATGAGGCAATTCCACTTTTTCCCGCTCTTTATATACTTTTTCGCCCAAAATTTCAACACGGGCTATCTTGACTAATTTCGGCGTCCTGAATCCAAATATATCAGTTTTATTTTCATCTGAGGTCATTTTGACCAATTTCCGATACTGTGAATTTTCGGTCAAAAATTACCCTTGTGCTCAATTATCAAATTTGAGCGTGCTGATAGGCTATCCTTACTAATTTCGGAGTGCTGAACCCAAATTTATCAGTTTTATGTCAAGAAAATATCATCTTGACCTACTTCTTGATACTGTGAGTGGCACACGCGTGCACACACATAATATCACTATTACTCATTTTTCATCCTTTAATATTGTTAGAACACTTTATTTAATTCTAAACAATATTAAATCACTTAATTTCACATTTTAACGCTTAAATTCATTGTGTAATTATTTTCCGAAAAAATGTGAATTTTCCCGGTTGTTACACCTTCCCATCTTTCCTCTTTGCATATGACAATCCTAATCTTGACTTAGCTTGCCTTAGATCACCAACACCCGAATTTGTATCCGGACCCGCAAACCCGCCCATAACCGGCGCCAGCGGCGGGCCAATAAGCAGCCCATCTGCCCCAAATTGCGGCCCGCCGCGGGCATAATCGAAAAGGGCTGCACCACTTCCGCCTACTTTGGCCAGAACAAGTGGCTCATAATCAGGCTTTGCATTGTCCGCCCAGTAGAAGAGAAACGCATCAAAAGTGTCATAGTAATCGTCTGTGCTTCTATAACCCTCCGGGTTAAAAGCACCAAACTTGAAGAACTTGTTTGTGTAGCCAATTATCACACAAGGACCTTTAAAATCACAGAAATTGTGAAAATCAGCCGCGCTAAATCCGTCCACTGTTGCCTTGTAGCAACATTTCAGTTCCCTGCCTGCTTGTAAAAGATTAACACAGGAAAATTAACAATTAAACATTACACAACATAAGAATTACGTGACAGAGTACGAAAAAGTACTATACCATTAAGCAAGACATGGTTAAAAACCGTCACATGACATAACAATTGCGTTGGTTTACTGAAAATTACCTCTTAGGAAAGTTTTGTCGACCAGACAAGGTGGGAAAGGAAGATCGGTATCATGGTACTTGGTCTTTGATATTTCCTCATTTTTCCCTTTGCCTATGTTCCAACCAAACAAGTTACATGGGCTTATTATTGATTTTCTCCTATTACCACGAAAGACAACACTATTTGAGAGGCAGCAAGCCATCTGAACATGACTAAAATATTGTCACTCATCAGCTTCTTACACACTTCATTCAAATCTTATCTTATTTTCTCAAATATCTCTTCTCAACCATTGACACGTGTCGGCTTCTAATAAGTTTTATATTAAATTTTTTTAATACTTGAGTGTTTTGTCTTTAAGGCAAGAACACAAAGGGTCCATAGCTCAGTGGTAGGGTATTTGATTGCAGATTTAGAGGTCATTGGTTTGAAGCCGGTTGGGTCCTTATATGTTTGTTTATTTTTATTTTTTAACTTTGATAATAATCTTATCAGTGGTAAAAAAAACAAAGAATTTTTCTTCAACTTTATCCTCATGGTCTTCCCTCATGATTTTTCCTTGGCAAAATAGTTATGTGAACTGGGACTTTGTGCAAGCAGTATCTTTTTTAGCCTCTTAAGGTTGTGTTCTTCATTCTTATAAAAAATAAGATATCAAAACACAAGTTGATCGTGGTGCTCTTCGAGTTCTATTTGGCTCTAAAATAAATAACCAGCAACAACGGTTGAGTCAGAAAATTTTTCAGTGATGACATTTATAAAAAAAAACTTAAGAATATTTTTTTTTCTTAAACAAAGACATAACTATATGCTTTTCTTATTGAGTATGGACACAATAAAAATTTTAATATAAAACGGATGTATAACTGAATTCTACTAATATAACTTAATTATTTAGCCAAAAAAAAATTTCTACTAAAATATTAATAGAAAAAATTGACATATCAATATATTAGTCGAGGCACAGCTGAATGTTTTCTTCTAAAATAGTGGAACAACAAAAATTTAATAAAACTTTTAGGGCCTAAAAATCAATTTCGCAAAATATTATAGGGGGCGCTTACCCTCACTGAGTTTCATGTGGCTCCACCATTGACCAGCAGATACATTCGCCAAACAAAGAGCACAAAATCTCCTAAAAATAGCGTAATGAAATGGAAAAGAGAAAACAAAACCAATTATTCTACCTAGTCCGTGTTAAAATTGCATTTAATGGTGAAAACCGTTATCAAATCCTACTAGATACGGAAGTGTACCTAAATCACAATGTTGGATTAAAATTCAACAATGCATTCTAAATTAAATCCAACAGTCCGTTCCATAAGAAGAGAAAAACTGATCATTATTTTGGGAAAACTCCTCTCGTTGACTCACCAGTCACTCTAATTGTTACATGCTTATTATCATTGTCTTCACGAATAGAAGAACAACGATCACACTTATACTCCTTGTAATAATGAGCCATCTTTCCCAACACTTTAACTTCCTCAATCACGTGATCAAGCTTTGCCACGGCCTCCACGAGCAACGAAGCGAAGGCGGCGAGTGGAAGCGCCTCCGAGAATTCGAGGCTGGTGACGGCAATTCTGCTCAACTGCTTCTTCAGCATGTTCCTCCTCTCGGAAGAACCCGCTGGTAACTGACGAATATCTTGGCTATCGTCAGTAATACCCTTTGGCTGATCATGTGGCACTACTTGCTGCTGATCGTCATCTTGGCCCGGCTTTAGTCTTACGCTTTGCACTGCCGGGAATTTCATGGCGGTGTTGAGATCTCTCAAGGCTTCGTGAAGGTCGTCGGAGAGTATCTCCGACGACAGGAGGCGGCGGCTTCTTATGCTGTTGGCTAGTTCCATGAGCACTTTTGAGACTTCTCCTGATAGACGAGTGCAGGGGCTCTTGAATAGTGCTCGAGCCGATCTCTGGGTCTGTTCAGGTATTTCAAAAGTAATCTTTTAAGTTAAACTCAGATCTCTTGTCTAATTTTATAGGACGTTTGGCACTTAGATTTAAGCCCATTTTTCAAAAAATTTTTTAGAACTTTGCTACATTGTTTTAATTCTTTTTTCCTATAAAAAAAATTAAATTTACTGTTTGAAAAGTGAGTTTGATCCGAGGTGTCAAATTCGAGCTTAGTATCCGATTTTTTGTGTATTTTACCCGGATTTCAGAATGCAAACATCCATGCAGAGCTGCAACAGTGTATCCGAAATTGCGAAGAACGCCTCCGAGTTTAACGTATTGCTGCCATGGATATTTGTAGCAGTGTCTCGAGTGCCTTGGTTCCCAACTCGCATGCAATGCCTTCTCAATTTAGAAAACCAAATGTAAAAAAATAAAAAATGAGTAAAAAAATTGCTCTACTCAATATAAGCCATGAACAAAGATGATGGAGGAGTTCAAATTTTGAAACAAATTACTAATTACCATTGTCTCATCATTAGATTTGGAATCTAGAACAGCCTTGTAACCTTCATATATCAGATCGTTATCATCATCATCATTCTCTGTTGATTCATCATCAGTTTCTTCCGATTCTATGTCGTCGAAATATTCATCTACGCATGCTACGAAACCATGGATTTGAGTTGTAATTTTGTCAGTTAGATCAGTTTAAAAAATGTGGAGATATTTAGCTAGAATCTCAAATACATCGGTGAATAGCAGTGTCGAAAGCTAGTAATTTTCTCAATCCTTTTTTTCCCACCCCCCCCCCCCCCCCTCGTATTTATATCCGACATCTATGCATTAGTACTTTGATACCGTGTTAGAATATTCCGACTAGCTTGTAAGCTAACCTTCAATGGATCTGGCTAGGCCTTCAAGCTTTGACACCATGGAATTGTGCAAATTTTCGCCCGACCAGTGAGGAAATATCAGCAGGCTCATGACAAGGCAGATAGCGCAGCCCAAAGAAATGGTGTACAGGCGCTCGTGTGCGATTTTAATAACATTTTCGATGCGGTAACTCGACACAACAATCAAATTAAACGTCAAGAGAAAAATGATAACACCGTAATCATAGTTCTTCTTTATGTAGGGAAAGAATCTAACGTATGTGCCTGTAGCTCCTGCAAAATTTGAACAGAAAAATCGAACACATTAACTCGAAGTTCTTAATTTCTTCTGGTAGCCTGACAAGTTGCCAAAAGTAACCAGCCAGGCTAGTCCACAAGGGGTGGTAAACTGCCAGGTTACGTAATTTCTCTCGATTCAGAAGCTAATTACCTATCAGAAAAACAGCAACTGCAATGAAAATAGCATGAAAAATCCGATTCGAATTGTTGACGACGTACTGAATGTAATACCCCAGCGATCCTGCTAGGAGGGTCCCTAATCCTCTGTTGAGTCCCTTGCATAAAGTTGCCCCTAAAACAATCAAAACGGTAAGATTTTTTTTTTTTGGTTGTTGATCATATTTGTTGTCATAGAAAAAAAAAAAAAAAAAAAGGGCCCTGTTCTACAAAGCTAAGGAGATTGAAACAACAAAACTTACAATCGAAAGCAAAATGTTCTCAAAAAACTAAACCTGCCGTGAATTCGAGGACAAGAACGACAGTCATGACGGCCCAAATGGCATTTTGTCCGATCCCTTCGAACAAAGGCTCCATCAGAAACAACAATGAAACAAGTGTAAGAGACACACCAACTTTCATTGCATAAATCACCCTCCTTGGATCTTCTTTCCCTACTTTCCACGCCGTTCGCCATGTTGAACCGGGAAACCTTTTCGCTTTCTCCAGAAAATTCTTGGCCTTTTTCTTTGCCTTCTCTCTTCTTCGCCTACGATTCCCACTCCCAGCTGGCATGGAAATTCTAGCTTCTCTTTCTGCATGAACTCTTGCAAACATAATAAATTATTTGTAATATATTAAGGAGGAAAAAAAAAAGTGAGAAACTAATATATGAAATAGTTGTGGGATAAGATTACTGGAGAATGGCAAAAATGATATAGTTATTTTTTTCTTGGAGTTTTTCTTTTTTGGGTATTCTCACGAAAGAAAACTTGATTAAAGAAATAGATTAAATGGCTTTTAAATAGGAAACTACTAAAAATGGTGATCATTTGCAGGGCTGGGAGCCTTTTTCTTTTCCTTTGCATAATTACCAAAACATCCCTATATTTGGCATTTTATTCACTAATAATATAGCTTTTAATTAGACAACATAACTTGGAATTGTAATTCCTCACATCTGTGGATGGAATAACAATTCCACTAAATTAGTGAAAAAGTCAATCTTTTAGAATGACCCTTCTTAATTTGTGTTAAAAGTCAATCAAATATCAAAATTTAACTCAATTCAATTTCATTTCATTCTTTTCCCCCACGAGATCCAAGATTTGTTTTTTATTTTTTGCTTTCCTAAAGGAATTATATTTGTTATGGGAAATAGTAGTTTATCATTTTGATATTTTAAAGTTAGTTAAAATAAGTGATTGCAGGTATAACCTAACGATAATATTATATTTGACTTCATCTAAAGATATAAGATTTAAATCTCTCGTCTTCGAATTAAAAAAAGAAAAGGTTAGTTGAAGTAGGGAAAAACATTTTAATTACAATTATAGTATAATACATAAAAAAAATTGCATAAACAGAAAAGAATGGATACCTCTGAATCAAAATCTCCAAAATTTAAAAATAAGGGCCAATATATTGTGTTTCACCCATAATAAATAGAGGTACTATATTAATACGCTGCTCGTAAATTTCTAAACCGGGAAAATCAATGGCTCACGATCATTTTTTCATATTTAACTCATTTATTATCATAATAGTGAAAAATCTAATAATAAACATATGAATTATCAATAATAAATATATGAAGTGACACCAATAAAGTACATACTCAAAGCTATATCACTTTTTTTTTTTTAGTAGAACTACAATGCGTTCCAAAATTCGTGACATACATTTATCCTATTTTTTAGCCATTGAACGATTAAAAGGAAATAAAAAGGACCTGGATCGATGAAAGCTGAAAAAATTTCAACGAATGAGATTGCTTTTAAGCCTCGTTTAATGACTAAACTTTTTAAGGTCTGCTCTTAATCTTAGTCCGTTCCGTGACAAGGCAACTGATTTTGAACGACCTCGATTTTGGGCGTCTCACAAGTGACACTAACATTATTTGCATCAAACTCCTTGAAACAAGCCATTCTTCCCAACTCCTCAACTTCCTCAATCACATGATCGAGCTTGGCCACGGTCTCCACCAACAAAGAAGCGAAAGCCGCCATGGGAAGCGCCTCCGAGAATTCGAGGCTAGTGAGGGCGATTTTGCTAAGCTGAGGCCTCAGCATCTTTGAGTGATTCTGGTTCTCCCTCTTTGTCTTCCACTCCATCAAGGCGGACGAATCGGTCTTCACACTGGACAACGCGTAGTTCTTATGTCCCGTTTTTCCTGGCTCCGCTTCTTGCCTCCCCCGCTGAGAATTTTGAGCGGAGACAGCATGAGCGGCGGCTAAGGCTAGCATTGATGAGTGGCCGCCGCTGCCCCCTCTTCCTTGGGAACCAAGAAAGAGGCGCGGCTGCGACTTGATGGCAGTGTTGAGGTCTTGTAAGGCCTCGTGGAGGTGGTCGGAGAGGAGCTCGGGCGAGCAATGGCGGCGGTTTCTTATGCTGTTGGCGAGTTCCATTAGTACTTTCGAGACCTCGCCCGCCAGCCGAATGCAGGGGTCCTTGAAGAGAGCTCGGAACGATCTTGGGGTCTGTAAGAAATTAGAAATTAATTTGAAATTTTGTTGTTAGGAAAATAGGGGGAAAAGGGGACTCTTGCAAAAGCCAATAATATAAAAGAGTATTTTGCTGATTTCACTTTATGAGATTGATGTTTTGACAAACCTCCTCATATAAATTTCTCTATAATTTTTTGTTATTTATAAATTATAATACCTGAATTTCTGTTCGCAAACATCCATGTAGAGCTACAACAGTGTATCCGAAATGGCGAAGAACCGCTCCCAATTTCACGTATTGCTGCCATGGATATCTGTAACAATGTCTTGAGTGCCTTGGTTCCCAACTCGCATATAAAGCCTGCTCAATTAATAATTAATATTAATTTAATAACTATGTAATACTTAAAAACAAAAAACCTGATCTAATTTTTAGTATAATACCAACTGACGTGATATATAAGGTATTATTCAATTATTAATAGTGATCAAAAAAATTGATATGTGAATAAATATTAAACAGATGTGACTACTAATAGAAAGATCATAATACGAAAATCTATCTTATGAGTTGGCATCAAAAAGTTGAAACTCTTAGCTCTACAATCCAAGTTAAAATCAAGTAGTTACCATTGTCTCATCGTTGGATTTGGAGTCCAAAACAGCCTTGAAACCTTTGTATATGGGATCCCGATCTGCTGACATGTTTTGAGTTTCTTCCATTTCAGTGTCATTGAAATATTCATTCACACAAGCTACAGAAAATTTTTAAAAAAAAATCACCATTAGTTTTTTTTTTTAATTAGATAAATCAACATGCTCTGATATCAAGTTAAAAATTCCGATAACTAGTTACAGGTTGATATTTTTAATTCTAGTGAAATTTAAAAAAAAAATTTTTGAAGTTGTGTTGTAATAAACCGATTTAATGTACCTTCTATGGAGTTGGCTAGGCCTTCAAGCTTCAACACAGTGGAATTGTGCAGGTCTTCCCCTGACCAGTTTGGGAATATGAGTAGGCTCATGAGCAGGCAGATACCGCAGCCTATCGCAATGGTGTAGAAGCGTTCGTGCGCGATCTTCAACACGTTCTCTACTCGGTAACTCGACACGGTTATCAGATTAAACGTCAGGAGAAATATCAGGACACCATAGTCATAGTTCTTCTTTATGTAGGGAAAGAATCTAATATATGTAGCCGCAGCTCCTGCCAAAACATTAAAAGCATTACAAAAATATTCATCATATGAAGACAGTTTTTAACCCTGAAAAGTATAAAATATTTACCTATCATAAAAACAGAACTTCCGATAAAAACAGCTCGAAGAATCCGACCCGATTCATTCACGACGTACTCGATAAGAAACACTAGTGATCCCGCTAGCAGAGTGCCCAATCCTCTGTTCAGTCCTTTGCAAAGAGTTGCCCCTATTGTCAAGAAATAATCAAACAGTTAGACATTGTTTTCTTGATCATTAAAAAAAAAATGTAATATGCAAAAAAGTAATATATATATATATATAGATATATACCTGCAGTGAACTCAAGAACAACAACAACAGTCATGACAGCCCAAATGGCATTCTGTCCAATCCCTTCAAACAAAGGCTCCATCAGATACAGCAATGACACCAATGTCAAAGCCAAACCAACTTTCAGGGCATGAATCACCCTCCTTGGATCCTCTTTCCCGACTCTCCACATCGTCCGCCACGCCAACCCCGGCAACCCTTTCGCTTTCTCGAGAAAATCCCCCGTCGGTTTCCACCCCTTCTCTTCGACATCTCTCCCGGAATCCCCCATTCCCGCCATATTGTCCACTTCCATGCCTGCATGAACCTTTGGAACCATTTTTAATCACTTTCCCAATCAAATGTAATAATATTGGTTTGTTGGTGAGAATTAAATATGGCTGGCCAATTGCAATGCACCAGGTTTTTTTTTTTTTTTTGGGTTCTTCTGATGCAAGGAAATTTTGACTGTAGTCAGCTATGAAACAGCATGATATTTATGATGTTGCTTCTTATAGGGAAGGACTAATAAATGGTAATAATTTGCTAGGCTGTGATATGTGTGTGTGTGTGTGTCTGTATGTGTATAACTTTCTGTACTGTGCTTGAGTTGGTTTTGTATAGATACTACAATCAACAGGTGTCTTGCCGCGTTCACATGCTTTTTGTAGTAAAGTAGACCAAAAACCATGATAGTAATTGTGGGTTGCTTTCAAAAAGGGCCAAAGAGTCCAAAACAAGTGGAAAAAATCAGCTTAATTGATTAAAAAAAAAATAGTTGTTTATTGAGTAGCTGAGGAGGTTTCTGTAATCTCCTTGTAAACAACTATGATTGTTATTAAGTGGTTGATTTTTTTTTATTGGGATGCTGAGTAAGCTAAAGATTAAGCTTAAAATAGTATTTTTTTTTTTTAAAAAAAACACAATGTGGTGTAATCTTGAACCAAGTTTGTTATTAGAATTAAGGCTTTCATTTAGCAGAGCTTTTACTTTTATTTTCAATCAATAGAAGAAGAGAAGTAAAAATTGTAATTTTTTAGTAAGTATGTAGGAATTATATTTTTGAAAGGACTTTTAAAATCAAAATAAATTTAAAGTTTTTAATAAGTCTTAAAAATATTAGATAAAGTTTATAATATCTAACATGAACTCTAATATAAGTTTTAAAATTTACTTAAAAGAGCTTTTTCCAAAAGCCATATATTTTGACTTTGTTTGGAAGCTCTTTTATGAGACATTTGCTTACAGTTTTGTATTCGCATTGTGTTTAAATGCAATGTGATTTTCATTTAAACGTAAAAGTTTTACATTCAAGTACAATATTTTTTAATAATACTTCAAATACATTTACTATTTTAGAATATTTTAAAAATAAATTTTTTTATTCACATCATATTCACTCTTTATCTCACTTTTCTTATATACTTTTATCAATCACATCAACTTTTCAATTCTAAAATACAATTCAAATACTTTTAATCCAAACCTACATTGCATTCAAATGCAAAATATATATTTTTCATCTAAATACAAAATGCATTCAGTACATTGTATTCAAATGCAATGCAAACGTAATACGTTTACCAAACGCCCAATTAGAAATCAGAAGCCCTTTTGACAGATTATTCAAACATTTTTAAAAACAACTTTTTACCTCAAGAAGTCAAAAGTAATTTCTAGAAAACTCATCTAAACAGGTCCTCAATAGTCTTCAACCTCGTATCTAACTCTTGATATCTCAAATAATATTTAGTCAATTATCTTATTGTAATTCAAAAACAAAATATGACATAATATAGTTAATTATATAATGTGACATAATAATATGATTAAATAGATATCATTTGAAACATAAAAAATTAATTAGTTAATCTAAATCCCAACATGTGTGGAGTCAATCTTATACCTTAATTTTTTTTGTATTAATTGAGAATATAATAAAAAAGTTTAGAGTAGTGTTGATTAACATGATTGACATGCTTTAAAAAAATAATAATAATAAGGTTGACATCACTGACATTTATAGATCTTATCTGCAATTAAGCAGTAACCAAAAGCATCACTATGACTTTGATATGCTAAATATCATCCATAGTCGTGACAGTATATTGGCATTAGTGGTTGACCTATTTTATATATTCAGGATTTTTTGGCATTTAATTCAAATTTGGATGAAAATATCTGTTTCAATATTTTAGCCACATCATGAATTGATTCGCCACTGTCTCCATTGTTTAGTTTCTTCAATTAATTTGTTTTCCTCTTTTTTGCGGTGTATATAATAGTTTCATTTTTCTTTCTTTCGAAAGTACTTTGTTTTGTGTAGTTGACTTGCCTAATTTTATATGCTTTCTCGTATAAAATTGTAGAATTCGAATCTTCATCTTAAATTTAAATAAAAAAAAACAAAAGTTTTAAGCTTAGTTGTTAGCAAGTTTTCAAAGGTCACGGAGATATAATGGTTATAGGTGATACAAATTGAATGGTGAGTAAAAATACCGGTTGGGTTTAATGCAAGTTGCTACAAAAACAAGTTAAAGATTTGTTGTTAACCTAACGTTTTTGGTCATTGACCAACTTTTTCTTTACTTTTTTTTTTTTAAATCATTTTTAGGCTTTTGTTCTCACGCGGCTGGGGACTTGATGTTTTTTTGACTTGTACCTCACCCGTGCATTCTCAACTTCTACACTTGCGGTTCTACTTGTGCCATGTGGAGGCATTAATTTTTGCCACTTGGCACTATGGTGTTGTTGGCAAACTTTTTTTCTTGCTTTTGTTTTCCTCCCTTGATATCGTCAATAAGTTTTCATTTTACTTCAAAAAACTAATTTTTCATTTTGCTCTCTTGGGTTTGTATAGAAGTTGTTTGTTTTCCAACTCAAAAAATCTTCGACAATTTATTCCTTTTCGTGTTTAAGAATCGAGAAGTAGAGCTTTCACCTTAGATTTGACTCTTATGTTCTTTTTTTTTTTCCTATTTTATTTATATCTCTTTAATAATATCATGATATATCAATAAAAATATCATTTTAATTAAAATATCATCATATTTGAGTCAAATTCTTTCAGGTCATCATATTTTTAATTTTAAAACCCAAAACACAGAAAAAAAAAGGGATTAACTTTTATAAATTCTTCATGAATTATCTTTTTGAAAATTCACCTAATTATTAAAAAAGCGATTTATAATTACCCAAAAATTTTCACACATATAGATCATCTTTAAACCTTTTCAAAACTTAAATAAATTGTTTATTTGTTCCTTAAAAAAATATCAATTGATAAGATCATATAGGTTACAATAAGAAAATGAAATATGGTGATCCCAGTTTATTATGGTTATATCATAATTGTAATATTTGAATCAAGGTTTCCTAGACTAAAAAAAAATTCACGGATCCAAGAACCAAACGAAGTAAAGGCAAGGGAAGGATATTAATATATGATAAATAAAATAAGCTACATCCCAACTTTTGGTTCCAATTATTAAAGACCGATATGCAACTATATTATGTATTGACCAACAATGGTGGTGGCATTACGGCAAGGAAAGCCTACTTAGAGCTTTCACATTTAGGTCTCAAATTTGAATTGTGACGCAAACAAGAGTTTAGCTTTTGGTAAAAAAAAAACCATGTGTTGTTTACCCTTAAACCTTGGGGTCTACTAACTGTGAAGACCTAAGATTAGCTTCATTGATAAAAAAGACCATGCGATGCCTGCTCTTAAAGCTTTTGGTATGCTAGCTGTGAAGACCTAAGATCAAATTCCTTATCATCTCACCGATGCAACTAGTGAGCTCGCCCAATGACAAGTAGGATGTGGCGGCCCGCCCCTCGTAGAGATCATACAACACTATTACAGTTAAGCTTTATCGCTAACTGCGATAGATTGTACTCTCATGGGTCGCCGGCTTATCTCTCTCTATTTTTAAATCATGACGTTTTTTGGGAAAAATTTTTTTTTCTTTAAACATCATGTAAACATTTCCCACTATTTATTTTGTTGGCAAGTACAAAGTAATTTACATATTACAGTACTTTCGTAAATATATAATATTACAAAAGACTGTTTCTTTCTTTTTTTTTTTTTCCTTCCCTTTTTATCGCTCAGCGAAGAGACTCTGACAGGACCATATCCCTCGCCCAGTTATCCCATTTGACACGCGTCATCCCGTCCGCATCCAGTCAAACAAGCTACTGAGCTGGTCGCTTACCTGCAACATTAGTAAAAATTGTGAGCTACAGACTCAGTAAGTTCAAACATGCAAGAAATGAAATTTCTATGAATAGTACTATTCATTATGAATAGTACCTTTGACTACTATTCATCATAAATAGTACTTTTGACTACTATTCATCTGTGAATAGTAACTTTGACCACTATTCATACGTGAATAGTAAGTTTGACCACAACACAGGGTCACAATAGTACATCTACTACGATGTTAGTACTCTCACTAAACTGTCTTATGCTCAATTATGGCACAGTTTCAGTTTTAGGTAATTATCTTTGCTTATGTTCTGGTTTTGAGCTCAGGTTGGCAGTACCATTTAAGTGCGCATGACTGGGAGCGGTACATTAGTGCTGACCTCTACAGCCTTAATCTCATAGCCCCGAAGGCAAAATTGTACATGACTGGGAGCGGTACATCAGTGCTGACCTCCACAGCCTTAATCTCATAGCCCCGAAGGAAAAATTTACCTCCCTGTACGGAAGGCTGGTACGCCAGAAAGTGGTTTCATTACCGACTTTTTAAAATTCTAACCCGGTGACTTCACATTGTCCCGCGGTTAGGAATGGTTCACATTTTAATTTTAGGTGAGTGAGTTTCATTAACCTCGCTCTAGTGCCCGAAGCACAATTAACAATGTGTCCATTCTCAATAGTGCCCGTAGCACATTACGTCTCTCTCTCTATTCTATAATAGTGCCCGTAGCACATATGTACCTAACTTATAGTTAGTACATCAAAGTTAGCAATAATAATGTTATATGTTGCAGACAGGTAAATGTCTGAACTTACCTTATCAGTCTCTTCTCTTTTTCTCTCGTGGATCTTTGATCGCCCTCCTCGTAGGTCGATTTTTGGATCATACAGACAAAACCTTGTCTGTTAATTTCATTTCCATTTATAGCTTTTATTTTTCATTTTAAAGTCTAAATAAAACCTATTTATAACTTTTTAGGCTTTATTTATCATTTTCCCCATTTTTTCTCAACTTTTACAAAATTACGATTTTGCCCATGTATTTTGGTAAAATTACGATTTTACCCCTATACTTTGGCAAAATTACGATTTTACCCCTGACGGAATTTTTCTCGATCCAGACTGCATTTTTGGCTCTCAGGAACTTTTCTGACTCTTTTCTAATCATTACCGGGTTCATTTTTATTTTACTTCCACTTTTCACTTTCCCGACCCTCGGGAAGCACTATTCCGACCCCTACGTCGGTTTAGCGATTTTCTATCGTTTCGGAGTCTCAAATGGACGTTTCACTAGTATTTAAAACGTTTATCTAGACATTCCCGACCTAGGTCTCCGAGGTTCGGATTTTCCGTTCCCGACTCGGACCTTTATTTCATTTCCAAAAACGCCCCCCTTCGGGGTCGGTTTTTCAATTTCACTCGCGTTTTACATTTTTAACGAGACGGGTTACTATTCACGAACCACCCCTTAGGTTTTCCTTATTCAATTTTTCGTTAGGGACTCGGGTTTCCGACCCGACCCTAAACTTTTATTTTAAATTCCCATTTTACCCCGAATGTCGTTTTCAAAATTTCGGCAGCATTTCGACGTAATTTTAAGGCTTCCGGCGTTAGGTACGTCTCGAACCGTATGTACCTGCCACGTACTATACCACAAGCCTATTTTATGTAAAAGTTTTCCAAACTTTTACATAAAAGCTCACAAAATTCCAATTTCACATTTTGACCCACATTACAAAATTTTTTTTCTCAATTTTGTCCATAGTTTTGGTTTCGGTTTTCACAACCAAACCGAACCAAAATTTCTCAAATTTTCACCACACTTTAGGCTATTCAATGTCACGTTTTTAACACATTTTTAAGCCCATTTTCAATGCATTTTCAACCAAATTCTTAGGGTTTTTATCCTTATATAACCCACGGCCATCTTTAGAAAACACATGCCAAATATTTTTGTTTCATTCTTTCAATCACAATTCCTTTATTTACATTGTAAAATGCATGACTTCAATCAATCAAATATCACATAAAACCATGCAAATTTTTCCACCAACCCTTGTTAACCCCACGGCCACATTAGGTAATTCACACCAACAATTTTTTTTCAAGCTTTTCACAATGCAATTCAAGTTTTATTCTTCACAAAATTTAACTTGGAAGCAAGTTAACAATTAAACCACAAAATTTTCTCATTGTTTACTTAAGGTAACCCACGGATTTACCCTTGAAAAACCAACAAAATTTCGGTTTTTCTTTAAACCAATTGCATGGTTTTCTTCCTTATTACACCCTTAACAAAACCCAAGCATCAAACCATGGAAAAACAACCAAAAATTTTCCATCTTTTTTCCACTATTCACCCACGGTTTTCTTGAAGAAAAACCATGAAAAAGTTAAGTGCAAAGGGAGTTACCTTAGTCAATTGCTTCCTTTGCCTTCAAGGAATGCTTTGGCACACTTTTTGTGAAGAAAAATTGAAGAGATATCTTGGTTTCTCTTTGGGTTGCTCACGTACACCATGGGAGAACACTTAGCATTTTTTTCCTCTTGGTTTTTGGCATGAAAATGTGTCTCGGCCTCTTTGTCACTAAAGTTGCCGACTTAAGCAACCAAAAACCAATTAATTTGGCCATTAACCAATAAGAATTAAACATCTTTCAACACCATTTCTTTCCATAATTTTCAAAAATTAAAATGGTGTATTTTTGACCAAATCTTGGCCTTTAGATAAAAAAGTAAATGAATCATGGCCATTAATGCTACCAATCACCATTTTAATCTCATTTATTAAATGGATTAATGATGTCATAAATGTTAAAGTAAAAGTTGACTTTGACTTTCACTATTCACATTAATTCGACTACTTTTTGACCGATACCAGTTCGAGCCGAAATTTTCCTGAAATCGTCCCGGCGTGTTTCTGAGGTCTCCTGTGCAGTCGGATCAATTTAAACTGCTTCCGTTTGATCAAAATTAATCCCGGAAGTTTTCCGTCTTTTATTGCCCCAGTTAGGGTTTTCAATGCCGGTTTTGGCACCGTTTCACCCGTTTCAACTCAGTGAATTTTTCCAACACTGAATTCTTAGTCCTCAGTATTGTTAGAACATTTTCATATATTCTAACAATATAAATACATTTATTTCACTCTTTAAATAGTACAAATTGTTATATAAATACATTTGTACATTTTTATCCGAGAATTGCCTGAATTTCCCGGTTGTCACATAGGATAGGAGTGTGAGGATACAATCAATCCTTTTTTTCTTATTAAAAAAAAAGTGTGCTATATATTGACTGTTTTGCTAGTTAAATAAAATGATGTCTACTATATATTGCAGTGGCACTAATAAAAAAAAAGGAATAATCAAATATGACTCTTTGGAGGTTTTAACACTTGAAGAGAGAGAAAGGCTCGAGAGGAGGGGCTAAAAAGAGAACCACAATGGAGGTTGGTAGCCAGCGAGTCGCCAAAATACTGGCCTCAAAATTTCGACTAGTGATGCGTCGCTTCCAGATCTATCACATAGAGAGGTTTATGTCATCGAAAAAGATGAGATCTAACTAGATCGGTTGCTATAACTTGAGATCTTTGGGAGATCTGACAACTGGTTTCGTGTAAGGGCGTTCCACTTGTCGGAGGCGAGTGTGGTAGCTGCACTGTGGGAGGGCCACTGTTAAGCTTTTGACCCAACCAAGTATTGGATAGACGGCACAGAGTCAGGTGCTGGACGTGGGTGTGCCTAATAGCCAGCTGTCTGGCAGTCTCTTGATGGAGGTCACCGGCATACAGTTTTCTGCCACGATTCTCAAATCTCTAGTGAGGAGCCTTACTTGGATGTTAGTCCATGTGGTAGTTTTGTCTATATTTGGTGATTTTGTTTGTTTTATTTCTTGGTGTGATTATAATAAGGGTGGTGGCTTCTCCCACCCAATCCTAGATTGGTGTGTTTTGTTTGGTCTTCATTAATTTTCCATTCTCAAATACGGGTGTGTTCATTGCAGGAACCCATTGAAACCGCTAGTGATGGGTCCTGGGAAGGGGGTGACTAAGGATTGTTTGAAACTATGGGAGATGTGTAACATGCCGTCGGTCGACCCTAAACGCCGGGTGCATTAGTCGCAGGAACTCGTTGAAATCGCAGGTGCTGGATAGTAGGATGCTGGTGTATGTGAGGATGGTGAGCGCATAGCCTTCCTCCATGGCGTGTGTTGTCCTCATTCGGTTATCTACCAAGCTCCCTTATGTTATAATTGTAATTAATTATTTAGGGGTAACATTGCTTGGTTAGCTTTTGTAAAAGCATCCTTTATAGGAAAGTCCCTTTGTTGTTGGGATATGGAGATGTTTCAACATTATCTAAGTGGGTTTAGTTCCTGTGCATTGTCCTGTTAACTCGCTATAGTCATTTGGCTTGTTATGGACCCTAGTACCAACTAGCCATTCGTTGCGTTATAGAAGAGTTTGTATGGTTTTGCACTTTTTTGTTTTAAAGGTCTTGGTTATGGTTTGTATTTCTAGTCTTTTAGTAGCTATTTATTAATAATACACCTTTATGTTTAAAAAAAAAAAACAAATATTCAATTTAATTAAAAACTGACAAATTTCTAGTATATAATAAGTGTCAGACAGAATAATTTTTAGCTTAATTATTCTTTGCTCCAAAAATGCATTCGGAAATCATTATGTCCGACGAAGAAAATAAAAATTTGCACCGTGGTTCTTGTGAACCTATATATGCTTTACCCAGTGAATTGCTTTTAGCAGATAAAGTAAATCAATATTTGTAATTACATTGCTTAAGAGTCGTTATTATTATTTTCACTAGTCCTATTCTTTTCAAAATAGTTCATATGTTTAATACTTACCTCGTAATAAGCACTTGTTTTGAAGAGAAACGGATTTTCCCAATAAAAGGGCTACAAAGGTTTTAAAATATATATATATATATATTAGTGAACGCATCAAGGGGTATATAGATAACATATGGATCCTTGACTAATTTAAATCTAAGAACTTGTCAAGAGAAATGAGTAATTTTATCATTCCGCCAAATGCTTGGTGCAATTTTTAGTGTCATTTGAACATATATTAGATTTGCTCTTTAGTATTTTTAAGGCCGAAGTAGTCAAACGTATATGGCGTCTAATATTTAAGTACACAAAAATACTAATCAACAGAACTGGTTATTTGATGGATGGATCAATTTTGTTAAAAAGCATGTTCTGTACTTTTTGGATGACCAAATTACACTAAACAATATTCTGTAGTACACACATTACGTTAATATTTTTTTTTTTTTCACTGGCCTTTTATAAATTTGGTTTTCAGCTGCTAAAATCAGAAACGGAGTGTGCTTTGTTGAAAAGCAACCGTGAAATTGGTAGAACCAAGCTCTTGATTGTTCAAATAACAAAGTTACAGAGTTCTCTATGCATATATAAATACTATATTAAAATGAGATATAAATATATATAAACTCTTCTGTGATAAAATTAAACAATAATTCACCGTTATAAATCTACAATCACTTTATTTTAGAAAAAATTATTATGATTAAACCATTTTTCTTTCTCACTCTCCTTCTACGCTTTGGACACGTAATTGGTGGATTGAACACCTTTTTTTTGTTTCAATTTATTATGGATTCACTGCGTAAATCTTTACATCTCATTCAATCAACTTTTTATGCCAACGTTTTTTTTAGCAGAGATGACAAAGTGATTGAAAACTAATAAAACTTAAGGTCTTGTTTGGCAAAGAAAGGAAAACAATGTTAAGAATGACTTTCGCTTATTTTGTTATAAACATATGCATCAAGTTAGCCTATAAAAATTCTTTTTTTCTCTTTGCCCAATATTCTTTTAGGAAAATAGTATTGGGTTTTCTCGGAAAGTTTCAACTAAATTTCGAGTTGGTAAGTTTTGAGGTGAATGACCTCATTTGGCTTTTGAGTGGAATTGATAAATTTCAAGATAAATGAACTCATTTTAATTTTGAATTGACAAGCTTTAAAGTTAATGATCTCCTTTGTCTCTTTGATTGGATTTGATAAATTTTAAGGTAAATGACCTCATATGATTGAATTACCTCAGGTTATTTTTAATTGAATTTAATTAATTTTGAGGTGAATGTTAGAGGTACATTCAGGTTCACCCTCAAAAAGAGAGCTACCTCCATGATAATGGTTTTTCTTTATTCCAACAATGATTTAATCAACCCTAATAGTGGTTCACCTTTAATATGAAAGTTACGTCGACTATAGTAGTTCATCATTAATGTGAGAGCTATGTCTACCATAGTAGTTTCATCCTTCAAGTGAGAGCTACCTCTATTACAATAGTTCTCCTTTAATCCAACAATGATTAAAGTAACTTGATAGTGGTTCACTCTTAACATGTAAGCTGCGTCTACTATAATGGTTCAATGTTTATTATAATGGTTCACCCTTGATTGTAAAAACAATGATTTAAGTCACTTTTGTAGTAGTTTGCACTTAATATAAGAGCTATGTTCTCTATAGTGGTTCCATCTTAATCTGGGAAAGAATGATTAAATCCACCATTAATTTTAAAGTACACCCATTATAGTTATACACCTATAACGTGGGTGCTACGACCACTATGGTGGTTTACCCTTGATCCTGAAAAAACAATGATTTAAATTTTTGATAAACAATGATTTGATTGTGATGGTTTGATATTTACTTGTGCTACATATAGGGATATTTGGGTTTACTTAAATTTGTGACTGCATTCAGAAAAGATTTAACCAAACTGCCTACATACCCTGTTTAGGGATCAAGCCACATATAGTTCTTAGGGATTTTGGATTTTAACATTAAGGTTTGGATTTTGAATCAAAGCCATATTTTGAGATTTTGTAATTTTGGATATTTTTTAGGTAAATATCGGCTTTGAATATTTTGAGAAAGTTTTTAACTTTAATTTTGATTCATAGATTTTGAGGTGAATGACCTCACTTGGCTTTTGATTGGGTTGGATAAATTTCTAGGTGAATGACCCCATTTAATTTTGATTTGGTAGGCTTAAGGTGAATGACCTTATTTACTTTTTATGGGATTTGATAAATTTTGAGGTAGATGACCTCATTTTAATTTTGATCTAGTAGGTGAGGTGAATGACCTCATTATTTTTTATGGGATTCAATGAAGTTTGAGGTAGATGACCTCATTTTAATTTCAATTTGGCAAGTTTTGAGGTGAATGACCTCATTTTAATTTTGATTGAAATTGATTAATTTTGAGGCGAATGTGAGAGCTACGTCTACTGTTATGGTTCACCTTTAATGTTAGAGCTACCTCCAATATAATGGTTCACCCTTAATCCAATAATGATTAATCATACATAATCGTGATTCACTTTTAATATAAAAGCTATATCCACTATAGTGGTTCACTATTTATGTGAAAGCACCACTGTTGTGGTTCACAATTATAGTAAGAACTACCTCCATTACAATGGTTCACCCTTAGTCCAACAATAATTTAATTATTAATCATGACAGCGATTAATTCTTAATGTGAAAGTTACGTCCACTATAGTGTTTCATTATTCATGTGAGAATTATATCAATTATAATGATTCATCCTTAGTCCAACAATACTTTAATTAATCGTGACATGATTCACCCTTAATATGAAAGCTACATCTACTATAGTAGTTCACTATTAGTGCGAGAACTATGTCTATTATAATGATTCACCCTTAATTCTTAAAATGATAATTTTATTTATCTTTATAATGGTTCACATTTAATATGAAAGCTATATCTACGATAGTGGTTCACCCTTAATATAAGAGCTATGTCTGCTAGTTTTACATTAATCTGGGAAACAATTATTAAATTCAACCTTATACCAATTCACCCTTAATTTGAAATGTACGTGTATAATAGTGGTTCATTTTTAAAGTAAAGCTATCTTCATTATAGTGGTTCACCCTTAATCTAACAGTGATTTAATTAACTCTAATAAAGGTATACCTTTTGTGGCGACCCCCCACGTACGTTACCATACCAACCAGTCAAGCTCTGACGCCGACCGCGATGGCTGGCAACCTCGTGGGTCGTCATCCTCTTACTTAACTTAACTTTCCATTCTAAACGTTCTCATCTTATAGCGGAAGCAATTTCTATAGCAATTTTTTTTTTCTTTTTTTTTTTTAACTTACATACTATACCTATCTGTATCATACTCTTATAATACATATTTCATAACTTTCTTTCTTTCTTTCGTCTTCCTTTTTGAACGCTCAGCGAAAGACTCATGGTAGTACCATACCCTCGCCCAGTCCCTTGGCACATGCAGATCCGTCCGTTGTCCATCATATTACTTTAAATAAACACGTTGCTTACCTGCAACATATAAACAACTAATGAGCTAGATGCTCAGTAAGTTCAAACATACATTCATTAACTTATAAATACTAGTAATATATATTATTACTAGAATATATATCATCACGTATATACACACCATATACATCATTCATACATATCCTCAAAACATAACATAAAATAGGAGCTTCATCATGCTCGTTTATTTCTTCGTTCATCGTTCTTATCATTCTATCGATCATCTCTTATCATTCTAATCCAATCTTTTCATTTCTTTGCTTTTCATTCCTATCATTTCTTAACTTTCTGTTCTAAACCTTTATAACTTTTGTATCGCTTCATCATCTCCTAACATTTCATATCTTAAAGCTAGTAACATATACACTAGCACAACATCACGTAAAAACGTGTCATTCCATACATATAACATCAAACACATCACATCACATATATAATTCTATCATGTTCTTTTAACTTCGTTTTATTATTTTTCATTGATTTCATTGTGTTGTTCTTTCATATCGTTCGTTTCTTTTCTTTTCTTTTCGTATCATTTCATTTTTTTTTTCTTTCCACTCTCTTTTTCCTTGTTTTTTTTTTTTTTCCTCACGCACTCTCTTTTCTTTTCTTTTCACGCACTCTCTTTTCTCTTTTTTTTTTTTCACGCTCTTTTCCTTTCTTTTCTTTTCACGCTCTTTTCTTTTCTTTTCTTTTCTTTTCTTCTCTTTTCCTTTCTTTTCCTTTCTTTTCTTTTCTTTTCACTCTTCTTTCGTTTGTTTTCTTTCCACTTTCCATTGGTTGGGCCCGTTGTTTGACGTACCTAGTTGCGCGCGGACAGTGGGAGGAGGGGGAGCGACCCACCAACCTACCTCACAGTCACATAAAAACCGCACCTTCGGGGTTGGTCCATCCTATAATCTACCGCACCTTCGGGGTAGCGCCACATCTACGCGGAGGATATAGACCGGAAGTCTCGACCTTGTAGGGAGACCGGTACGCCAACAACTTAAGTTTTCAGTCTTATTATCTTGTAGGCTTTTATTTTTCTTATATTGATTTTTCGTTGAACATCTTTTTCTTTCAAAAACATAACACATATAGCACATATTACTTATATAACATCACATCACATCACATCAAACAAAAACATGTTTTGTTACGGGTAGACAATTATTCTTTGTTCATCTTATCATTTGCATCATTCCATCAATCATAGCCTATCGATCATAACCTATCGTTCTATTCCATCAATCACATCTTATCGTTATATTCTAATCCTTTCATCATACTTTTCATCATAACCTATCATTGTTTTTCTTTCTTGTCTAACTCTTTACTTTCATATCATTTTTCATAAAACATTTATCCTTTCGTCCTCATAAAACATCCCTTTCTTAATTCTTTTCATCACCGATCATCATTGCTCTATCAATCATAACTTAATTTCCATAAAACTTTTCATAAACACCTATTCTTTCCTTTCATATCTCATCTCTTTCTTATGCATTCTATCATAACATTCTTGTTCTTACTCTTTCCATTCTTCTATCCCTCTTTATCACATCGTTACTCTCATAAAACTTTTATAATACCATTCCTTCATAATTCAATATATACATATATTTATATATATATATATTTTTATAAATTATTTATTAAAACATAACTTTTAGCATCATCATAGTATTGCTATAGTATTACTATAGCATCATCATAATTCACATCATGACATTTGCATACAAAACATAAAAACACAATAAACTTGTTCATAGTTGCAGACGGGTAAATGTCTGAACTTACTCATAGCGTGCTTATCCTTTTCTTGGAATCCATAGACGTCCTTTGTCGCTTCTGGATTAGGTTCCTACAGACAAACTTTGTCCGTTAATCACATTTTCATTCATAGCCTTTATTTTATTAAAAAGCTTGATTCTGATCTTATAATCCTTAATTATAGCCTTAGGACAGCTTTCTAAACCTTAATGACCCTTTTCGAATTTTTTCTCCAACTTTTGAAAAATTTACGATTTTACCCCTAACTTTTGACAAAATTACAATTTTGCCCTTGACGAGATTTTTCATAACTTAAACCTCGATTTTGGCTTTTACAAACTTCATTCACCTATTTCAGGGTCATTGTGGCTCTTTTCCCATAATTTGAGTATCTTTGGGCAAAATGACCATTTTGCCCCTGATGGGTCGTTTAAACCTAACATTTTCATTTTCATACTTAGGTTGGATTTTCTAAACCCAAAATCATTTAATTAACTTTCTAAATCTTATCGGACTTTTTCCGGATCAATTCTTATCATTTTACCAATTTTCACATTCCCGGCCCTCGGGAAGTACTATTCCGACCTAAGTGTCAGTTTCATGTTTTTCTTTGCGTTTTAGGGTTTCGAAGGGTCGGTTTACTAATTGTAACTTGTTCATTCCTTTTTCCATGCCCTAATTCTTCGAGGGGGCTCGGGTTACCTTCCCGATCATATTTTTACCCCTCGTTTCCCATATTACCCCTGGTGCCATTTTTAGAAATTTCGGCAGAGTTTCCCCTTAATTTTTGAGGTTCCAGCGTTTAGGAAACGCCTGAAAACCATCTATCCTAATCTAATTCTATCACGTACTATACCAGAGGCCTAGATTTTACGTAAAACTTGTACCGTTCACGTAAAATCGTTACATCATCACATATTTTTCTTTTTCTCCATTACAGTCATTTTCTTCTTTTTACATACATTCTTTTTCCATAATTTTCATACTAAAAATCATAAAATCATATAACAGTCCCAAACAATTAAATTGCGGAACGAAAAGGGGTCAGAATTTATACCGAATTGCAGTCCGGTCTCGACGGCATAAACCCTAATTCCTCGTTCTTCATATTTGAGGTCCCGTCTTGCAAATCCGACTCCGCGGATGCGTCCGGAAAGTCGAAAATAGGCCAACGGGCCAAACTTGCATTTTCGGTCAACGGTCGCCGTTGACCGGCGTTGACCGCCGTTGACCGGCCGTTGACCGGCGGCGGCGGCGGCGACGGTGGAAAATGAGTAGCCCATCTTGAAGATCTCGACATGAGGAACTCATTGGTAGCCTCAATTTCACATTTGGAGGCCCCAATCGCCGGAAAATCACCCCGAAAGTCACGGCCACGGCGGCGGTGGTGGAACTCCGCCGTGCCGGACTTTTTCCCCGAAATTGATTGAGGGCTTTTGCTCCCCTCTTCACGGCGACCATTTCTGTACCGACGGCGTCCTTCAACTCCGCCGGAATCGACGGTTTCGACGGCGGCTCCACGACGGCGTTTCGCCGGATTTTTCGAAACTCGGGCGGCGCGATTCCGCCGGTGTTGAGGCGATCCATCACATGGGTTTTGTAGTACTCTTCACCACGAATCTTTTGGGACCGGTTTCGTGGCAAATGGTGGCCGGACGGCGGAGAAATCTCGCCGGGAAGATTTCGGCTCCGGCGACCTTCAGGCGGCGCGTGCGGCTTGCTCCGGCAGCTGCTCCGTCGCGTCGACCCACCATCGGACTCAACTCAGCGAGAGCTTTCCAACGGTGCCGGCGGTGTCGAAAACGGACACCGTTTCCGATGGTCGGTTACTGTACACTTTCGGGTAGAGAGAGAAAGAGAAATGTAGAGAGAGAGAGTTCATGGGCAAATGAGGCAATTTCACTTTTTCCCGCTCTTTATATACTTTTTCGCCCAAAATTTCAATATGGGCTATCCTGATTAATTTGGACGTCCTGAATCCAAATATATCAGTTTTATGTCAAGAAAATATCATCTTGACCTACTTCCTGATACTGTGAGTGGCACACACGTGCACACACATAATATCACTATTACTCATTTTTCATCCTTTAATATTGTTAGAACATTTTATTTAATTCTAAACAATATTACATCACTTAATTTCACATTTTAATGCTTAAATTCATTGTGCATTTATTTTCCAAAAAATGTGAATTTTCCCGGTTGTTACACCTTTAATATCAAAGTTACGTTTACTATAATAGTTCACCATTAATGTGAAAGTTATGTCCACCATAGCAGTCTTAAAATTAAGCGCTACCTCCATTATATGATGGTACACACCTAATCTAAAAATAATTCAGTTAATTGTAATAGTGATTCATCTTAATGTGAAAGCTATATTCATTATAATGGTTCATTATTATTGTGAGAGCTACTTCTACTATAGTGGTTAACTCTTAATCCTTAAAATGATGATTTTGTTTATCTTTATATTAGTTCACCTTTAACATGGGAGCTACATCCACTATAGTAATTCATCCTTAATGTAAGAGCTATGTCCACTAGTTCCACATTAATCTTGGAAACAATGATTAAATTTATCCTTATATTGATACACCCTTAATGTGAAATGTATGTCCACAATAGTTGTTCACTCTTAAAGTAAAAGTTACCTCCATTATAAAAGTTCACCGTTAATCCAACAATGATTTAATTAACTCTGATAGTAGTTTGTATTTAATGTGAGAATTACATCCACTATATTTGTTCAGTGTTAAAGTGAAAGTTATGTCCACTATAGTGGTTCACCCTTAAAATTGAGAACTACCTTTACTATATAATGGTTCACACTTAATCCAACAGTGATCTAATTAATCCGGATAATGATTTACCTTAATGTGAAAGTTACATCCATTATAATGATTCACTGTTATAGTAAGAGTTACGTCCATTATAGTGGTTCACCCTTAATCCTAGAAAATAATGATTTAATTCACCCTTACAGTGATTCACCCTTAATGTGTAAGCTACATCCACTATATTGGTTCACCCTTGATATAAGATCTATGTCCACAATAGTGCATAAATAGTGATTCATCTTTAATTTGAAACATACTTCCATCTTAGTGTTTTACCCTTAATCTGGAAAACAATGATTTAACTCACCCTTATATATAATGGTTCACCCTTAATTTAATAATTATTTATAGTACACAAATAGTGACTCACCTTTAACTTGAAATGTACTTCCATCATAATGGTTTGCACTTAATCCTGAAAACAATGATTTAATTCATCCTTATATATATGGTTCACTTTTCATATAAGAGCTAAGTCAACTATAGTGATTCACTATTAATGTGAAAGCTATATCTACTATAAAGATTTACTTTTAATCCTGAAAATACTGATTTAATTCACCATTATAATGGATAACCTTTATTGTTAGAGCTAAGTTCACTTTCAATTATTACAATTATTAACTATAATAAATAAGAAACTTTTAAATGAAAAACCGCATACCTTTTGATCTTATAGGGTATCTTTTCTCTATCTCTCGATCTACATATTATTTCTACATCATAACAATTATTTGGAATAAATTAACAATATACTTAGGTATCTATAATAAAGGATTCTTAATTAGACTCAACTTCTTATCTAGATAAACCTACATACATGAGCTAAAACTTTATCCTTTTATCCTTCAGCTGAAATTTTTTGCATATATATATATATATATATCGAGTAATGAAAGGACAAACTTTTTGTTTATTAGTTGCAAAAAAAAAAATGTAAAATAAAATATTATACTACGTAACAGTAGTACCTCCAATTAACATGTTCGTCTTCAAGTATTAATTCTTCAAAATTACTTTTAATCAATGAAAAAGGACATTGGGAGACAATAATTTCAATTAATAATTCTCATCATGCCTCTTAAAAAAAAAATTTTTATCGACCTAGTCAGCTAAGTAAACCCAACACTTAAATAAATAAGAAAAGATATATTATATACATATATAAATATATGTATACGTCTATATAAAGAAAAGCTACTACGCTCTCTAGAACTATCATTAGCAAAAAAAAAAAAAAATGAATAAAACGTTAGAAAATAATAAAAACCAATCTGAGCTTTCTCCGCGTGCCTCCCCAACGTTTAACATAAACGAGTAATGCCTATTGCCACATTTATAGACTTATAAGTCCTAATTCAACTACAAATAGAGCGTCTATATAAACAGTACCGACTTAACCCTGAAGTTAAGCAGGCTTACTTTGCAATATTTTAGAAGGCCCCAAAATTTTCCCCCACAAAAAAAAAAAAAAAGGCCGCATTTAAGCTTATTTTAATAACTAATTAAATAGTCCAAATAATATATATACATATGTGTGTGTGTGTGCGCGCGCGCGCGCGCGCCTTTATATATTCGAAGAAGAATTTTTTGTTTCACACAAAACTGCTAGTTTTATCAAGTTAAAAAAAAAAAAACTGCCTTTTTTTTTTTTTTTTAATAAGGCTCCCAATTAAAATATATTTTGTAGACTTTTCTTTCACAACTTAAGCGTAATATCTCTAGTTTTTTCCCCCCTCATTTAGAAAGCTACATCTGAATGGGGAAAGCTATATCTATTTAATTTCTTTCTACTTCTTCGCATAATATCTCTTCAATTTCGCAAAATAAAATCTCTCTCTCTCTCTCTCTCTCTAAATTTTACAAATTTCACAAGGCTACAATGCTGTTCTCTTCTCAATAAAAATAATTCCCATCGTATTGACATATTCAGCTAAATGAACTTAAAACTCCAATAAATAAGAGAAGATATATATATATCCATACGTGTATACAAATATATACATATATATATATATGTATGTATGTATGTGCAAAAGACCCGGTATGTATGTATGTACAAAAGACCCTAAGCTCCACGGAACTATAATTATTATAAACGTTTATTAAAAAAATAAATAATAAAAAAAATCTAACCTGAGCTCTCTCGTGCATCTGCTCTCCAACGTTTAAACGAAAATAAAAATAAAAATAAAATATAAGAACCTATTGCCCTATTTATAAACTTATTAAGTCTTATTTCCACTACAAATAGAACACGTATAAAAGAAAAGTTTGACATAAACTTGGAAACTAATACAAAATATAAACGAATGCAACTTAAGTCCTTAATTATAGACTTCAATCCTAGTCCAATTATGAACACCAGCCCAAATAAAATACTACAGAAAAAAAAAAAAAAAAAAACATCATAATATTTTTAAAAATATAAATTAAATTACATTAGACAATAAAGAATCTTAAGGTAAAAATTATTTTTAACTAATAAATCAATTGATTATAGTAGCATTCGGGTAGGAATTAGGGTTATGGATTTTCAGTTTATGGGGGGGTAGGATTAGCTGCATAACGTAACGTGAGTCAACTTATTCCATTACATCCAACAAGTACACTAATATTGCTACACAGAAAAAAGAATAAGAGACGGGTTATATGAAACACGGCTACATATTAACACACCTAAGGCCATGTTAAAGTCCCCCAAAAAGACCCTATTTCCAAGATTTCCAAGACTCGCCACGCTTCCTTTTCCGAAGAAATTACAGTTCAGATATCAGGTATTTCTAATTCCCAGTTGTAGATTGGCATGTCAGTTTTAAGTCCCGGCATGGCATACCACTTTTCTTCTCGACAAGTGGAATGATTTCGGCTAGAGCTGGTTGATGCATTGACAATTTGCAATAGGTGACGGCAAAAGCTTTTAGCCTTGCTGAAAAAAGAATTGGTTCCTCATGCATTTTAAGTCGGCAGAAAACTGGGAAGAGACCACAAGTCACAAGATTCAGCTCTTCTTCAGATATTTTCTCGCTTTACTCGAGAAGTTTCTGGCCATGCTTCTATCAGAGAATGTCAGAGGTAGCTCTTCCTCGATGGCTTCTCTTTGATTAATCCAGCCTGTGGAACCACTACTAATGTTTTTTGAGTCACTTCCATTACGTTCTTCTGGTGAGTTGGTATCTTCAGGTATATCTCGATATAGGTGTTTTAATATGAACAGGGCAGTATCGCAGTCCCTCCAATAGTTTCTGCGGACCAAGACGCATGGATTAAAAGAAGTCAATGGATGCACATAATCTTCAACCAGCTGACTTCACACCAATAACACAGAGAGAGAGAGAGAGAGAGAGAGAGAGAGAGAGAGATGGACAATGTGGCAGTCAAAATATAATTGTTCGGGATAACCCTAAGATTTCTGCAGTCTACTTGGTCGCAGAAATGGCTTTCATAACTTACCATGAACGAATCAGTCTACAAAGCAAATGAAAACTAGTTAAATAGGTAGCATGAGGATTGGCATCAAGGTCACTTGTAGAATTGCAATATACAATATTTGGTTAATTGAACTAAAAACACAGCCCAATATCAGGCCAGTGAACTATACGTACGTATGTGATCCAATGGCAGATACATAAGGATGTCGAAATGTTTTATCCTGCACAATCAACAGAAAAATCCCATTAAGGAATCAGGGTGACCTTGTAATAACGTCGTACCAATAATAAGTGATACGAATCCTAGTCATTTTTTGCAGACTCAGATATCCAGTGGAACATATGGATATTGGAGAGAAGTGAAACAGTGAGCCTTGTCTCAAGGAAGCTACCAACCTGAAGCACATAATCAACCCGCCCTTCCACGCTTCCTGTTAACCTCTGTATCATAAGAGAACCGTACGATTGCTCTTCCTTTTCTTCTGCAGTTACATCTTTGTCTGCAAAGCAAACCAGGGAAAAAAATCATACATGATCAAAGTAGCTTTATCTTTGTAAGGTTAGTGTCAAAGTGTAAATATTAGAATAGGAAATTAGATGTAATCCCTTAAATTAAGGGATATAGTTAGTCAACTTTTCTGATTTAGCTCCCTAATTTCTCTTGATTTAGTTTCCTTTTTTGCTCTTGTAATCTCCTATATATACAGTGTATAATCAAGGTGTATCATACGCAAGAAATACAGAATATTTATCATCCCTTATTCTTGTCATGGTATCAGAGCCCTAGAGTTTTCTTCTCTGGGATTTCTGCTCAGTTTTTGTGCAGCCTTCATTGCTGCCATCCTTGCTCTATATATATATATTTTTTCTCTCTTTCTCTGTGCAGCCTTCATTGTTGCCAGCCATTTCAGCCTTCCTTGCTGCCATCCCTACTCTATTTTTTCTGTGCAGCCTTCATTGCCGCCAGCAATCTTTTTGGAGTTCCTCCTTCCTTGTTGTGCAGCCTTCATTGTTGCACCCAATTCCTTCCATTCCTTTCTGTCTCTAATTCCTGATAATACAGCCTTAATTGCTGCAAAATCCCTTCCTTCACCATGTCAACCTCCAAAACCACTGACGCCACTGATCTGCCAAAGTACTTAGGTAGAGAAAATCAGGTCAAGGAAAACAAAGACAATCTCTGGTGCACTTACTGCAAGAAACCGAAGCACACAAGGGAGAAATGTTGGAAGTTAAATGGGAAACCACCAAGCCAAGAATGGGAAAACCATGGGGGGCAGCGGAGACCTCAAGCACACCTGGCAGAGCAACCCAAACTTGAGGAAAATTCAGCAACAGGAGGATTCAACAGTGAGGAAATTGAGAAGTTGAAAAATTTCTTGGGACCTCTTAAAAAACCTTCGAGAGCTTGCTCTTTGGCTCTTTCAGGTAAACCGTCCTTTGCTTTTTGTATGAATGCCTCAAAAAAATTATTTACCAACTCATGGATAATAGACTCCGGTGCCATATATCATATGACACCTACATCCCATTTTTTCCACACATATACCCCATGCCCAAGTAACTAAAAAATTAAAGTGACCAATGGCTCTTTAGCTGCTGTTGCCGGGTTTGGAGATATACATATCACACCTATCCTTGTCGTAAAAAATGTCCTCCATATACCAAAACTATCGGCCAAACTTGTGTCAATTCAAAAGCTTACCTATGATCTTAAATGTTATGCTACTTTTTTCCCTTCTTATTGTGTTTTTTAGGAACAGGGCTCGGGGAGGGGGATTGGACTTGCTAAGGAAAGAAGCGGCCATTACCACCTTGAATCATCTCAGAAAAATTTACCTTTGTCATTTCTCAGTTCATCGAATAAAGATACCATTTGGTTGTATCATTTGTGTCTGGGTCATCCATCTTTTAGGGTTTTAAAGGCCATGTTTCCTCACTTATTCCAAGGATTAGACATTTCTGAGTTTCATTGTGAGATTTGTGAATTGGCCAAACATACTCATGTATCTTTTCCTATTAGCAACAAAAGAAGCTCTTTTCCTTTTCATTTAATTCATAGTGACATATGGGGACCTTTTACTGTACCTAATGTTTCTGGGGCTCGTTGGTTTGTATCCTTAATTGATGATTGCACTCAGGTTACATGGCTCTTTCTTCTTAAACAAAAATCTGATGTTAGCATTGTTGTACCTAATTTCCACTCAATGGTTCAAAACCAATTTCGGGTTAAAATAAAAAGCTTTAGGACAGACAATGCTAGGGACTACTTCAACCAGATGTTATCACCCTAATTCCAATCACAGGGTATTATTCATGATTCATCATGTGTTGACACACCTAAACAAAATGGGGTCGCTGAAACGAAAAATGGGCACTTACTCAACACCACCCGAGTTTTACTATTTCAAGCGAATGTCCCTAAGTCCTATTGGGGAGAAGCTGTCCTTACTGCCACACGCTTGATAAATAGACTTCCCTCACGTGTGTTGGACAACAAAAGTCCCATAGAAATCCTTAACAGCATCTACCCTCACTTTAGAACATCAAATGGCCTCACACCTAGGGTTTTTGAGTACACTTCCTTTGTTCATGTCCACGGCCAATAGAGAGGCAACTAGACCCCCGAGCCATCAAATGTGTCTTCCTTGGTTACTCATCCACTCAAAAAGGGTATAAGTACTACAACCCCTCATCCAAAAAATTTTACATCTCTGCACATGTTACTTTCACAGAAAATACACCTTTTTTCTCCAACTCCTCTCTTCAGGGGGAGAATTCAATGATGGAAGATTGTCCTTGGGAGACCTTTAAGCCACTCAAAACACTTGACTTCCCTTGTGTCCCAAACCGTATTGTTGAACCCAAGTCCAAGCCCTTAGAAAAGGTCATATCAGAGTCACCCAATTCTCCCATTGAACCTGAGTCATCTCATATCCCAGTTAGTGTCTCTAACAATTTTCCAAGGTTTCCTCAAGTGTATTCAAGGAGAAAGACCGTTCCAGAACTGACACAAGTCCAAGAATCCAACTCAAACTCTGGGAATGAGGTCACGGTAAGATTTGATTCACCTTCACAACCCATTGAAGACCCAATAGATGACCTTCCAATTGCTATTAGAAAAGGTGCCAGAAAATGCACTAAACGACCACTCTATCCATTATCTCACTATTTCTCCCTTAAGCGTCTATCACCGATCCACAAAAAGTTCATTGTGAGTCTAAACACCATTGTTATCCCTGGTACTGTTTCTGAGGCATTATCAAAAAAAGGAATGGAGGGATGCTATGAGAGAGGAGATGAGTGCATTGGAGAAGAATAAAACTTGGGAGATTGTTGATTGTAAGTGGATTTTCACAACAAAATACAAGGCCGATGGATATCTCGAGAGATATAAAGCGAGATTGGTTGCCAAAAGATATACTCAGGCGTATGGGGTTGACTATCAGGAAACTTTTGCTCCAGTTGCAAAAATGAATACTGTGAAAATCCTGTTATCATTGGCTGTTCACCTAAACTGGCAACTCCTACAGTATGATGATAAGAATGCGTTTCTTCATGGTGACCTAGATGAAGAGATCTACATGAACATCCCACCAAGATTCGGAGGAGACACAGGCATCAAGGTGTGCAAGCTAAGAAAGGCCCTTAATGGATTGAAGCAATCTCTTAGAGCATGGTTTGGGAGATTTGCGAAGGTTATGAAGGAGTCTGGGTATAAGCAAAGCTAAGGGGATCACACTCTCTTCATCAAGTATTCAGCTACAAGGGGAGTAACTGCTCTTCTAGTCTATGTAGATGATATCATAGTGACTGGCAATGATGAAAGAGAGAAGTATGAATTAAAGCAGAGGCTGATAAAAGAGTTTGAGATAAAGGAACTGGGAAAACTGAAGTACTTTCTTGGCATTGAGGTGGCATATTCTACACAAGAGATCTTCATATCTCAGCAGAAGTACATGACTGATTTATTAGCAGAAACAGGGAAGATTGGATGTAAGCCAGTCTCTACTCCAATGGATCCAAATCATAAATTGGGAGAAGCTAAAGAAGAACCAGCTGTTGACAAAAGAATGTACTAGCAGTTGGTTAGTAGCCTCATATACCTTGCTCACACTCGGCCAAACATAACATATTCAATGAGCGTGATCAATCAATTCATGAACCAAGAGAACCTCACTTGCAAGCTGCTTATAGGGTGTTACATTACTTAAAAGGCAATACAGGAAAAGGAATTTTGTTTAGGAAAAATAACACTCTTGCTCTAAAAGCGTACACCGACGCTGACTATGTCGGTTCTTTGGTGGATAGAAGATCAACTACAGGGTATTGTACATTTCTTGGAGGTAACCTGGTAACGTGGAGGAGCAAGAAGCAGAATGTGATTACAAGGTCATCTACAGAATCAGAATTTAGGGCTATAGCTCAGGGATTGTGTGAACTGCTATGGCTGAAGATTATTTTGGATGATTTGCGAGTCAAATGAGAAGGTCCTATGAAGCTCTATTATGACAACAAGTCTGCTATCAATAGTGCTTATAATCCTATTCAACACGATAGGACAAAGCATATTGAAATTGACAGGCATTTCATCAAAGAAAAATTGGAGGAAGGATTAGTGTGCATGTGCTATGTTCCATCGGAATGACAATTAGCTGATGTTCTAACAAAGGGCCTGAACAATTCAAATTTCCATGATCTTGTTTTCAAGCTGGGAGTGGAAGACATCTATTCCTCAGCTTGAGGGAGAGTGTCAAAGTGTAAATATTAGAATAGAAAATTAGATGTAATCCCTTAAATTAAGGGATTTAGTTAGTCAACTTTTCTGATTTAGCTCCCTAATTTCTTTTGATTTAGTTTCCTTTTTTGCTCTTGTTATCTCCTATATATACAGTGCATAATCAAGGTATATCATATCCAAGAAATACAGAATATTTTCTCATCCCTTATTACTGTCAGTTAGGAAATTATATTGCATTTCTGAACAAAAATCCCACTCTTCATGTGGTAGAAGAAAACGAGGTAGTAGAAGGAAAGATTAAAGAAAAAATAAATAAATAACTAGGTAACAAAGAAAATAAAATATAGGGAAATAAAGAAAAGCAACAATGGCCAAAAGGATCATAGTTAACTACCATCCATGTTATCTGTATTTCTCGACTGGCAAACTGTGAGAACTTTAACCTGTTCAACATTGAAGGTATTTAGCACCATGATAGCTGCTCAAATATTGCAAGAAATTGAAGTCCAGTTACCTTTATAGGTGGGATTAGGCTTAGCATATACGGGAAACATAGGCATGAAGGATACAACTTAACAGGCTTGAAAAATAATGACCTCAAAGAAGACCAAGAATGCAATGTATATGACCAGAAATATTTAAAAACTACTGCATCAAGTGTAACTAAGATCTTTAAATACCTTTTTTTTTTTCTTTCATAAACATCCTTTCATTGATGCTTTTTGTTTCATTAACATCCTTTCGTTGATGATAAAATTCAAATATAGGAAAAGGGGACAAGATTCCATATATCAATACACAAAATGAAAAACAAAAAACCGAAAAAAAACCAGAGGAATGGAAACAAAGTTAAGAGTTCATAGAAACCAACTAATTCATGAATTTGACGGAATTAGAACAGATATCAAATAATGAATGAGATCTTACCTGTATGGAGAACAGATGATCCTTTATAGCCTGAGACTGAGCAGCTAAATCTTCAGTAAATTCCTGCACCAAACAACATGCATCTTCAGACAGATGAGCAGAAAGCAGAAAGATAAAGAACTACACATGTTTCGGGCCATTTACCTGAAATCCAATATACAACCTCTTTCCACCCCTGTGATAAGGTACAATAACAGGTTGCTTGCTGACGTATTCTTTACAAATAAGTGGTTCTATCCTGTTGGAAAATATAATAAAAAATCCATTTTAAAAACTAAACCAAAAAAGATTACATTAAGAGGAAAACAATCTCACAATGTAAGCAAAACTAGTAAAAATGGTGACATGTAATCAACTCTGCCTCTAACAATTTTTACGAGCAATTATATTTAAGACTGTGGAGCAATTTGGAAAGGCCACCAACTCAGAATTTTCCCTCATGTATTAAAGGATGAAATTAATAGGTAAAAAAATGATTAAAAAAGGCTTACTTAAGTTCTGTTATGGTTAGTAATGGTACTATAATGCTGTATGTAAATCTATATGCAAAAGATGAACACATGTGTGCCCTAGTTGATAGGGAGAAAAGCGAGTTATCAACCATTTAATATAATCCATCTGTGCCTACTGTAGGTTTAACTTCCAATTGGTTATATAAGTATTTGATATTAAACTCAAATATGTAAGTTCTTCATAATATTTTTGATATAGACTTTTGTACAATCGGACGACGTACATAAATAGCTTCATATTCACCTATTACTAATCAAAATGGAAGTTTAACTCTTTTCCGTAGTAAGGTAGAGCTCGGTAGAGCTCCCTATCCCCTTTAACTCTTTGGGATCGACATATCTAGTGCTTCTTTCCTTCAAAGTTCACCTTTCATAAAACATAACTACCTTTCTAATAACCTAACTATCTTTCAAATATCACATTCTAATATAAGATGTCCCTTAAAATCAAAATTTTGTATACCCAGCATCACGTTAGGTAAATTGAATGCTTGCATCAAGATGGGAGCCAAAGCCAAGTATACCTATATGCCACAGGATCAAAAGGATGAAAAATGTTGAACATTTGCCGGCAAGCAGGCATTTCCTCATTAATACTTCCCTCAGCCCAGTATTCTTGCCCTCTACCTGGAATGGAAAAACAAAACAAGTTAGACCTGGAAATACGAGTATCGAATGCCAGAAAGCATATCTGGATCTTTACAAATAATTTTTTTTTTTGAAAGAAAAACAGATTATAAAAGTTAGTTCAAAAATAACATTCAATCATAGAGAAATCAAAACACACATTGAAACAACCTATATTTGTAGTTCTACCTGTGAGGTTATGAGGGTTGGGGGAGCCTTGTATGCTAAGTAAGACAACAGAATGTACAAATTCTATAATTCAATATTTCCCAGCACAGAAATAGGTCCCCCTTGCATGGATATAGGTCCACCGCAAAATTTAGAAAAAGCAAAACTCTTGTTCAGATGGCATCAAGGGAATAAATACCAAGTTAAACAACTTTGATTTTTCATTTTCCCACATAAGTTAAAGCTACCTTTTTAAGACTTTGTAATGTAATACATATTGAGCTACGAGGACCAAAGGATTCCTTATAAAGAAGCATGGACAGCATGTAAAGACTAAAGAATACAAGACACTGGTACCAACAACGATTATGAACCAATCCCTCTTATGAAAGCATATATTACCAATCCCAATTCGAATGTTTCGAAGAGCAAGGAAGACTCCAAGAGGTGATCCAACAGCAAAAAATGTGTCCACCTGAAAACGATTTTCAAGAGCAAAAAGGGTTAGTTCCTTAAGATTTAGTGGATCTACTAAGAACATATACAAAGCGAGTAAAGATCCACCCCAAGCACACCAAAATTCGAAATTTTGACTTCAGAATATAAGAGAATAAAGGATATTGTGTGTGTGTGTGTGTGTGTGTGTGTGTCTGTGTGTGTGAGGGTGGGGTGGGGGGTGGGATTTAGGGGGGGTGATTTTTAGAGACTCCAAACAAACATAATTTTTTTCCACCTTGAATTCAAGTTTTGTGTATTTGACATAAGGTGTATAGCGCTTTGATGAATCATCTTGCACAGTTGGCAGTGGCTCAGGTATCGGATCCTTCATCACAGTTGCAAGAACCTCCTTGTTTTCTGTTTACATTTAACACAAAAAAGCAGATATATTACCAAGAGAATGAAAACCAGTGTCAAAAGCTACTTCAAGAACGAATAAAAACATAAACGTGAAAATTAGCAATCACCTTGCTGTGACCTTCGAGTCCCCCCTCCTTCACCACATTGTGTTTCCAATGCTTCTATTTTGACTCTTAGAGAATGAATCTGAAAGAAAAAGTTGCTCTTTCTGTATGAAATATAAGTAATGCCAATGAAAGCTATAAAGAATGGAGTCATGTAAAGTTTTAACCTCTTTCTGCAGTAATTTTATCATTTTATCTTTATCAGTTGTATCTTCACCATCTTCTTCAGCCACGTGTGCTAAAATATCTCCACCATTGATGCTTGTAGTTTTGTCCACTTGATTGCTTGCACATGAACCCTTCCCATTTAAATTAGACACTGACTCATGCACATCTTCCTCACCACCTGGTTGCTTAGAGTCAAACTCATCAAAATCAGATGAAACAGGACTACCAATAGTAGAAGCATCATCATCATTTTGCTCTGATGCATCTTCCTCATTTATCAAAAGAGTTGGTTGTGCATTCCTCTTGTCATCATCAAAAGCGCTCACCAAGCCCTCAATATCATAAATTTTAGTCGAACCTTTATCCCCCATATTATTTTCAGTATCACAAATAGAAGATTGATCAGTCAAACTAGTGGATGGTTTTTCAATATTAGAATGTTCCTTATACATCCACTCCATTGGAAATGGGGAGGACAGATTTTCCTGATGGCACAGGATATCATAGGAGAGAACACTCCCCAAAGAATGACCATATATCGAAACCTGTACCATTAGCAGCATGAGATAAGGATAATTGCCGCGATCCAAAAGTTTAACTTAGAATAAATTGGAAATCTCATTCGCCCATGTACCTTTCCATTGTAACCAGGATTTCTCTTGAGGAACTTCAGATACAAACGATTTAGCTGATTGGACACCTGGTGCAAGAGAAAGTGTGCATCAATTCATGAGTCACTGTGCTCAATAACTCTGACAAATTTCACGCCAACATGCACAAGAGTGCACCTAAATAACCAGAAACCAATAATAACTAAACCTGTTCAGACACCAGCACCTAAAAGACAACTCTTCATCATAAAACACAATTTTGCTCTCTGTACAAAGTCGCAGGTCAAAAATTAGAATTTAATTATTAAAATCTCAAACTGAACCATGTCTACTCTTAAATATCCGTCAACTTCAGCAACCACTACTTGCACAAGCAAGAGTATATATAAGGGAAACCAAAAGAAATAATTTATGCAAATCTCTTTTATGTGGCAGTGCTAGATAACAAATTTAGGAAACAACATTAGCTTTCAATAACATCCTCGTTGCCCCCCTTTGACAGAAGGCAAACTGAACTATTTACACTTCAGTCAAAATTTAAATACACACTCCATCTCATGGACGTTTCCAGCTACATTTATTTCCAGCTGGCAACCAGAGATTTAAAATTAACATATCCATTTCCAACAACACCACCTCCTGCCCCCTCCAATAGCAGGTGAACACTGCTATTCCATTTCTTTTCTGAATCCTACACAATCACCATATAGCTCCATCATTAACAAGTTGGGAACCAGCAGGGGCAGAGGGAGTTTGGGACAAGGTGGGACATACCCCAAAAACACACCACCCCAAACCCCACACACCCCCCCCCACCCCCCCCAAACAACAACCCCACCTGACCGAACTTTTGAGAAATTCCATTTTAGCCCCAAAATTTTTATAATTTCTTCCTTATAATAAAATATTTTACAAATTTATCCTTTATTTGCCCCCGCTTGAAATTTTTTATTTACTATAGCTATATGATTTTCCAAAAAAACTTAAACTTTCATCCATTTTTTTTTATGTTTAAGTACTCATATTTAAAATTTAGAATCTCAAATGAATCAAAATCAATTATACGACTATGCAAAATTCACAATATTTTGAATTATAAACTTTAAAATGAAGTTAAACTCTATTACAAGCTTAGTTCATTAGGGGGAAAAAAACAAAGATACAAATCAATAAATGATGGCAAAAGATTTTAATGTTATAATTTTGGTTCAAATTTTTTGTATAAATCACGCCTTCCCTGAAAAATTTTCTGGCTCACCATAGGGAACCAGACCAGCCATCTAATTGGCCTAATATTTTAAGTTCTTGGTCTACGATATTGTGTGCACGAACTGATAGTCTCTATTTTACCCATCTCTATAAGTGCTATCATTCTTGTCTTCTTCAAAAGCTAAGCTATCTGAAGAACAACAATAAAAATTTTGTTTGGAACCTCGAACACATTTAAAAATTTAATAATTTGACGAATAGTTAGGAATCTAGGAAGAGGGAAATGCAGCAAAGATTAAATAACCAAGATATTAATGCTCGGGGAGGGATTTAATTTTCCGGAGCCTAATTTTACGTTACTCCTTTGTTCATGGAACCATTTTCTTGCAAAAGGAGATCAAGAGAAATTATAGGTGTTACTTCTACGTATGTGTAGATAGAGAATAAATGAAAATTTTATTAACTTTTTCAATTATAAACTATCCAGCTAAAAATATTAATAACAATTTTGGAATGTGAAAAAGACAAAAACGAAAGTAACTAGCGTGTGTGCATAACACCACACATAAACCATAGACATGAATGTATAATGAAGCTTTCATCTCCGTCTAGAAAAACTGGAACTAAAACAAACATTAACTGATTCTACAAGATAATTAGAACAAAATTGTCAAATAAAAATTATAAACTAAGAACGCATTACCGAGTTGATAATATCCTGACAGTAGATGGGGCTCATGTAGTATAATACATCATGAACAGTTGCACTCAGCATAACACGCAAACCCCTCACACCATCTAAAGTAATTTTCTCAACTGCACTTTCCCCGCTAAGTTTTAAACCCTTTCTCCACTGAAACACAAATGTTGCTAGAGTCAAAATTGCGTACACCATATATATTAATAGAGTGATATATAAACTGGTATGAATAAACCAATAGATCATCAGTCATTAAGCATAAACCACAGTATTTAATCACCCAAATCAGAGATGGGAAACAAAAAATCAGAAAACAGCGTCAATCAAATAATTCAAAATGATGCATACAGGTGGTTTCTCATTGATACTTGTGTATTCCTAGTAATAAATAGGCGCTTTAGCAAAAGCACTTCATTAAGTCCTTGTTTAGAAATATGTCACCATCAGCTTATCTCCTTGACTAGAACACTCTTTACAAAGTTAGCCACATTGACCATCTAGAGCTGACAATGAAATCAAACTATACAATACAAACATATACACTTTATAGATTCTTTGTATGTCCCTAAACAAATCACAATTTCACAAATAAGAAGCCCTGTTTCAATGCCAGAGCATTGATCTTGTCCTGCTTGTGGTTTGTTAATACAAAATGCCAAGGGACTCAGAATCAAGGAAACTGGCTTCCCGCTCTTCAATGACAAGCCGGTTTCAGGAATTAAACAGACCATGCAAACTACATTTAACCCAAATTACATAAATAAATACAGCCTATCAACACCCGAATAATTTAAGTGAAAAGGAAATGAACAAAAAATAATGAAATATGACCTCTTCCTGAACCAATGCTCCTTTCATCCATCATACAGAGAAACATTATGAATCATTTAAAGACACGCAAATCCACTCTGTGTTTCCATATAACTTAAGGCCAAAACGTTGCCAACAAACAAACTCACAAGATAACATCACGGAATAATTCCTAACCTGACATGGGATATAAAGGACTCTCTGGGTGCGACGTTGGTGTGAAGTAAGGTGTTGTTCAGCAAGACTCGCCGTAATATGGCGAAAATTACCAACATCATCAACCAAATTAGATTTCTCTAATCTCTGACCAATACCATGAACCATAAACACAAGGTGTCGAACAGGAACCTGACCAATATACGCAATTTAGAGTCTATACTTCCATGAGGAAAAATATTACATCAAATAAACTGATCCACATCTGGAATTTTTCAATTTAACTTTCTAGTGTTACTATCACAAGGAGCAGCACATAAAATTTAATATTCAAATTACAGGAACCAAATTATTGCTACATCCAGGTAAGCACATTTCAACTCTCATCTATCCAATTTACCATGACATCAGCTGAAATTACTACGATAATCAGCTACATTCTTCAAAGATTGCAAAGTCACGTGCAGATTAATTTGCTTTAATCTTGAAATTCTCCATTTATTATACAGCATATGAATATGACAGAGATAGAGAGATTTCTGATTTTTTTATTATTATTTATTTATTTACTTTTTTTTTTTTTTTTCAGAAGGGGATCAGTTATAGGTTATTTCAAATTAAAAAAACCTTGGACCCCAACTAGTAGAAATTTGATGCTTTGAGTAATTCAATATTATCAACTAATCAAAAATGTCTAAGAAACTCGTTAAATACTACCAAATAGAACAACACTGTTATCAGCAGCCAAAGTCATAAACAAGATTTGAGAGACTTATATCTGATAATGTCTTTTATGCTAAGCATAATTATGAAGTTTTATACAACAACTTTGGTAAAGCTCAAGATGACTAGTGGGGAAACAAAGACACCATGGAAATGAAACATATTAAAAAAACCTTGCATGCACTATGGGCTTAATAATGGAAACTGTGAAAAATTATATAACAATAAAGGGAAATGAAACTGCATCTACCTGAGAACAGTAATCATCAATTTCCTCTTCCTTCTGCTGACGTAATTCATCCTAAGTTAAAAGAGAACAAAAAAATCAACATTTAATAGGAGGATCAAGGACATAATATTTCTTATCATGCCTCTTATTAATAAAAACGCTTCACAAATCCATAAAACTATTAATATCCTCCCGTGTCCTGCTTATTGACAATACCTGTTAAATTTCCCCCCTATTACGTCTGTGCAGATAGGGTCTAGCATGTTAAAAATTACAATCAAGTGCTCACTAGAGAAATGCTTATGGACTAGCTAACTGGAAATGAAAATTTTTAAGCTACAAAGAACCTCCAAATAGACTTGATATTCAACCAAAAAAAAGCGGGGAGAGAGAGAGAGAGAACCTCTTAAATGAAAATTAAAAGAAAGCTAATGGAATGGCTAACTCAAAATTTAAAATTTTAAGCTAAAAAGAACCTCAAAATAGACTTGATAATTCAATCAAAAAAAAAAAAAAAAAAGCCAATCAATTGCAAAAAATTATGGTTCAGCCAAAAATAAAATAGTGAAGGTGTTGACAAAAAGGGCTAATTCAGCATTAATCACAACCTGGGTTGGTTTTGGTGAGTCAGATTTGGAATATCCACGTCGTAACTTGACCCCGTTTCCACCTAAAGGAATAACACTAGAAAAGCCAGAAGGATCAACATGGAGCCAGGCCTCCCATGTATCATCTTCTCCAATAAAGAGTGCATGCAATCCCTACAAGCTCCACCCAAGATGAATTTGCAAGTCAGGATTAATTAAATGATTCATAAAATCTTAGGCTCTAATAAAGCTTTGCACCTACTGGTGTAGAGCCTTGCAGATCAACTCGAGCTGCAAAAAGTCCAGAGGGTTGAAATCTTCTACGGTGCCAAACCTGAGATAAAAAGTCAGCTTAAGGTCTATGTTTTTTCTTTTTATTTTTTTTATAAGAACCTAAAGGGCTATGGTGATAATCTTATTTCTGCAACCGGAGAAGGAGGGAAAAAAAAAAAAAAAGGAAGAAGAAAAATGTAAGACGCTCCATTTGACCTAAAAAGATTATAAATGCTCATAAACTTAGCAAGAGTCCACAATGCAGACAGCATGAATCTAATGTTAGATCTAAAAGATAATGACAACCCAGATTCCATAAAAACTTGTGTACTTTGGAACCCAGTATGAAACCTTGACTATATAGAATATATGTCTTTCAACGTAACCCTCAAAGTAGCAGATCTTATCAGCCAACATACCTGGCCGCAGTATGCAACCTCCAATTGTTCGGCAACATCTTCGCGAAGCGGGAGCCAATCAAGGCCCCCCTTACGAGCAAACCAATGACCTCTTAAAACACGTCGATTTTCTCCACTCCAATAGACAGGAAAACAGTGCCTCCTCAGTAAATCTACCTACATAAATTCAATTATCTGACATTTTGTAAGAACTCATTAAGTCAACTACTTCTTTATACTTTACTTTTAATTAGAGGACTCCTCATTTCTTAACACTAGCTTCTAGTAAGTCAGCTATAATATTTAATAGTATCCCAGCACCAACATAGGCACTATAAATGAGGGCCAAACCAACCAACAAGATAGTTGATGCAAAAGACAAAAGTGAGCCCGATTGTTTGCTTATGTCTTCCAGACCAAAAAAAAAAAATCGAAAAGATCAATTAAAACTCTAATCTATGGGGAAATAGAACAACAACATTCTCTAATGACGTCACCAAATTAGCCTAAACAGAAGCCAGCATAGCATTAATAGAGTGAACACTCAACTCAGAACCAAATGCGGTACAATAGAGTTGAAACTTCATGCTTGCACGTATAAACACCATTAGTCATGGTAAAGCACTTTTAAAAAATGTCTTGCATACAACACAATGTGAATATCGGCACCATCCACCTCTTCTAATAAGATCGCAAAATGCTTAAACGTGATCCAACAACATAAGCACTACTACATTAACAGGTCAGGTCCGTTGCAAAATAATCTAAAACTCAATTATAAACTTCTTCATATCTGCACATCCAATGTAAAAATACTCATAGCCTACTTCCAAGATTGGACATGCTACTTTTAACTTGACCAATCATATAAAGACAGAAAAACCACAAGCAATATAGCAGAAAAGAAAGCACACCTCATAGAGTCCTCCCTTTACAGGCACACCAACTCTCTCTTCTTCCACGTCATATATTTGTGCTGGCTGAGAACTCTCTGAAGTAGACGCATTTGGCTGTGCATCCACATTCCCATCAGAACTGGGACGTCCCCTCGGCCCTTCACTACACTCCGCATACTCTTTCCACCAGTGAAAAAGCAACTCTTCCTCCTTCTGTAGAAGAGTGATTAACAAATAAGTAAAAAATCTATCGTGTTACCGAGTAATTAACCAGAACCGAGATAAATAGCACAAAATTAGTACGTCAAGATCTTAACTTTCTTCCTCCCAATGCTGCTAGATTAACTTGGCATAAGAAGAAAGTATGAATAATGTGGTAGAATGTGAATACTTCTCTAGAACTAGCTCGTTAAATCAGTTAAAGAAACAGGAACAAAAGTCGCCGAAAAACGTCCTAATTACAGAACCTTGAAACGTCAGAGAGATGCTAAAAGATTCAACAGAAATCAACAGAGCTTTAAATAAATGACCTGCAAAAAAGCTGCCTCAATTGCAAGAGAATCCCTCATACCGAAACGAAAATAATCGCCTTTTCCTACTATCTCCGTTCGAGGGACCGAAGCAGCCAGTTCTACAGTGTTCAAACCCACGCACACAGCATCAGAGCTTATCATAGGTAGTACGATATATACATATGTGTATACATACATATTTGCGTACGTATATCTATATATATATATATGATATATGGCGTTATGGCGTACCGTTATCGGCCAAGGGAACCTTGCAGAAGAACCACCGAACATCACCGCCATCGGAGGGACTGCGAGTCTGGGCGAGGTACTTCCGTCGAGCAGCGCAATGTTCGATGACGTCCTCCAATCTGGCAATGTTCGAAGGCGTGTTCTTCAGCGAATCCGGAGAGGTTTCCTCGACCACGCCGGCAGCGGCGCCGGCGCCGGAGCCCGTTGCTTCGGGAATCAGCGACGAAGAGCCTTCTTCTCCGCCGTGCCTTGCGATGCTGGCCTCGGAATCTGCCATTGGAACGGCTCCGGAGCGGCGCGATTGTCCGAATTAGGGATTCGGTACGAGGATTCTGGTGGGAAGGGAATCCAGTAGCTTCCAGAATTCGGAAGCTCGGGAATTTCAATGGAAATCAAGAAGGTCTGGAGAATTCGAAAAGGAAAATCTTTGAATGAGCGTAAATGGAAAGGAAAATGGAAGAGAGAAAATGGAAGGAAAGGAAAGGAAAAAGGAGAGAGAAAGCTGAGAGAAGAACGACAGTTCTGACTAGAGGATGAACACCAACAACAACAACGCCACCCCTGGAAATGGCGGTTACGTGCTTTCTCGGTTTCTCCCTTCTTCTTTTTGTCTTTTTTTTTTCGTTTTATTTTTAGTTATTCACTTTTTATTTTTATTTTTTTTTATATTTTTAGATAAAATCAAATATAAAATTTAACATAATTATAATATTTTTTATTATTTTTTTATTTTTTAATTAAAATATTTATATCATTGGAGTGGAAAATTTGTTTCTTCAAATGTGAAAATCTTTTTATTTTAAAAATAACATGATATTTGGATGTATAAAAAAATTTTCTAACTAAAATTTATTTAGAATTTGAAAAATAATATTAGAAATTGTTATAATAAAATAATTTGAAAAACATTCCTTTTCTTTTTTACAAGGATATTATATAAAATATGTTTAAAAATATAATGTTTTTCTTTTCTTAAAATAAGAAGAATAATAAAAAAAATTAAAATAAACAAGATTTTACAAAATTTTTTTCTCATTCTAAAATTAAACATATCGTTTTTGTCTGTTTGTGAGGACTATTTTTGAAAATTGACTAACATGTTCATTTATAAAAAAAAAAATAAGTCTTCTAAATTTTCATAGGCGACAATCAAAAATTTTCACTTTTGAATATCAAAAAATACTTTTTTTTAAATAAAAATTTTTTAATTCATTCAAATAACCTTTTACTTTTGAACAAAAAATTTTTTTCACTCTAAAAGGGAAAATTTTTTCTATTCTAAAAATAGATATCTCATTCAAACAAATGCACCATTTTTAGTGGGTTGGAATTCATCAATTGTTCCTTTTTTTTTTTTTAGAATTAGAAAAAAAAAATTCACACATTTTTAGTGGGGAAATTAAAGATTTTGTAACAAAGTTCTTATAAAAATTAAATTAAAGATGACACAATTCTAAACACAAAAAAAAATATTTTTTGAAGGGTTCAAATCAAAAGGACAACAAAGTAATTAAAGAAATCAGGTTTCTGTTTTGTCATTTTGTTATTTAAATTTAGGCAAGCCTTCTAAAGATTGATTGTTAGTTGGAGTTGGATAATGGAATATGCGAGAGGGAAAAAGGGGTGGGTGATGGGTTGGGTCACATCACTCATGAGAGAGTTTGGACTTTAGAGAACCACTTGGCTTAATGTGACGCCAATTTCTTCTAATTTAGACTATTAATATTGTTTTCTAATCTATTCCTTTTAACAGCTTGTTTTCTGCAAAGAAAATACCTAATTTTTAAGTTGGGAAAACGATTTAAAATTTTTAATTATTTGTTAATTTTTCTTGTACTAAACTACATAATCTTTGTGGTTTTTTTGTGTGCTTATGGTGATTATACAAATTTAAAGACACTTATACAAATTTAAAGACGCTTAACTTCTGTTTATTTTAACCATTCTCAACATTTTAAATATTTTCATTTTCCAACGTTCTAAATAGACACTAGGGAAGAATATTTAAAATGATATAAGATGTTATAAAATGTTATCATTTGTAATTTTTGAGCAAAGTCCTAAATAATAGGAGCTAACATTTTGACCACCTTGATTTTTTTTTACAATACTAAATACTCTTACTTAAAATATTTATATTCAAATGTTTACTTACTAAGCCCTGTTTGGGCAATACATTTTTTTTTGCATTGTATTTGAATGCAATGTAATTTTCCCTCAAATACAAAAACATTTCATTCAAATACCAATCACATCACATTTTAAATTCAACACAATTACTATTTATTATTTCATTTTATTTATTTATTTTTTAATTACATCATATATTCTCTCTCTCCCCTTTTTTTTCTCTCTACTTTTACCCATCACATCACATATTCATTATTAAAATACAATTCAAATATTTTTCACTCAAACACACATTGCATTCAAATGTAATGCTAATACTTTTCCTCCAAATATAAATTACATTCAATGCATTGTATTTAAACACAATACAAATACAATGCATTCACCAAACGAACGCTTAAATGTTTCATTTCAAATAGTTTCCCAAACGAACTTAATTTCTCTTGAAATAAAATTTCCTGAAACTGATGGCTTTATATTCAGTATTTCATCCTTCTAAAAGTAACGTTTAAGATTGAAATAAAATTAAAATATGGCATTCCTTTGTAGTTATTTACTCAATTACTTGTCCTGTGTTTGGGGCAACTATTTGGTGCTATTTACAACATTCTATTTTAATTTAACATTTCAATCTTGTTTGGCTTGTGCGATTTGGATGGACCATTCTAATGGCCTATTTGAGATTTGTACACAAATGACAAAGAAGTAATTACATTAATAATCTATTTCTAGTATATTATATAAAAATATGTCTATTTTTTAATAATATTACATAAATATCTATTTTTAAATAAATAAATATATGTAATATTTGTTTTATCATTTTATCATAATTGACATCATTCCTCTATTTTTAAATAAGTAAATATATTAATATTTGTTTTGTCATTTTATCATAATTGACATCATTCCTCTATTTTTAAATAAGTAAATATATTAATATTTGTTTTGTCATTTTATCATAATTGACATCATTCCTTTATTGTTCATATTCTTTTCTTTTTTTCTTTTTTTGTTGATAAATGTGAATAAGCTCAACATATTTTAACCATGATTTGTATTCATTTATTTTTTATAATACGAAATTATCATAATAAATTCATAATTTTCACGACAAACACATTTTAACCACTAAAATGCTGTTATCTAATATAACCACAAAAAACCCCAAATTATCATAATGAACCATAACTATCACAACATTACATAATGAAATAAAAATCATGATACTTTAACATAAATTTTTCTTAATTATAAAAGTTAAATTTTATTTTTATATAAAATCTAATTACCAATATCATGAAATCAAAATTAACCTATTTATACAAATGTTTTTTATTTTTATTTTTTGTTTTCTTTTTCATAATTTCTTTATATAAATTCTCAATTTTTTTATAACAAGTAATGTTGCATATAAAAATACTATTTTAGATATTCAGATAAATTAAAATAAAAAAATATGGATATTCTTCGACTTAACACTTTTAATTTGAACAGCTATGTAAATAACCCAACGGCAAAAGGAGCCCCCACCAAAATTTGGGTCGTTCTCATCTATTTACTACAGCAAAAGTGAAAAAATATATATATATATCAAAGATACTCTTTGATTTACATTTCAAAAGTTGCTTCCGCACACATGTTTAAATAAATATGATCAGAACATTAACATTTAAACATCAATTGAAATGATAGTTCAAATATTTATGTTTAGATTTTCTATTTAATTGTTTTAATTCCAAATGTGTATATCCCAATGTTTATCCCAAATAGATCCTAACTTTATTTCGTTCCTATCGCTAAAAAATAATAATAATAAGACGGGCATCAATAATAACAACAACTCTCTTTGCTCATTCATATTTTTCTTTCCTCGTCTGTTTCCTTTTCTTTCTTTCTTTCTTTCTTTTTTTTTTTCCTTCCAACTGTATGTAAGGGATATTTGATAAATGTATTATGTTTACGTTATATTTGAATGTAATATATTAAATATAATTTACATTTGAATGAAAAGTATTTGTATTATATTTAAATTTCATATGTGTTTAGATGAAAAGTATTTAAATTATATTTAAATAATGAATATATGATGTGATGGGTAAAAATAGAGAAAAAAAGGGAAAGAGAAAAAAATATATGATGTAATTAGTAAAAATAAGAGAAAAAATAAAATAATAAATAGTGATTATATTGTATTTAAAATGTGATATGATTAGTATTTAAATGTAATAATTTTATATTTAAATGAAAATTACATTACGTTTGAACATAATATAAATACAATGTGATAAATAAACAAGGTAGTAGTGGAAAAACTGCATTTCAAATAACCAAGATTGTGCATGTTTGATTGACATTTTCAATTTCAATGTTTCGGAAATCTTGGTGCGAAGATTGATTTGAAATAAATATTTATGTAGGTTTCAGTTTCAAAGTTTTTTTATATTTTCAAAATCTTGTTTGGTAAGATTAGAATAAACAACTAATAATTTACCAAAAACTAAATAATTATAAATTACCTTAAGTCGCTCAGTCCACCTCTCGTGAGGGCTAAGATTTTTTTTTTTTTTTTTTTTTGGGTTTTTCTCTCTTAGGGCCAAAGCTTGATGATAGTTCTTGGTCGGCCTTTGAATTTTTGGTCCTAAAAAAAGGAGAAGAGATCTCATACTTAGATCTCCAATAAATGTGATTCCATCAACAAAGAGGATGAGATGCAATGGCATGTAGTTTGTCTAATTTTTAGTACAATCTAATAATAATTTTACAATTGATTTAATCATAAAATATAAAATTTGAATTCCAATACTTTTAAACTCAAAAAAAAAAAAAAAAACTCATTCTCATAATAAAACTAAAGATTTATAACTAAATAGTCTTTTTTTTAACAATGACTCAAGTTTTTAAAATTTGTTAAAAATGCCATTTTTCTTAAAAGAATTAATCAATTTTCTTGATCGACCATAATATAAATTACTGATTTTTTTAATCACAATCACTGATTGATCAAATCTAAAAATATAACAAAAGGTTATTTTGTTAAATAAAAAAAATTAGTTATTTATAAAATTAAGTGACCAAAATAAATCACCTAATCAATTTTCTTAAATAATTGAAATACCTAAAAGCTAAAATAAACCTTCATTATAGACAATTAAAAAGAATATTAAAAAAATCTCAAATCCATAAATCATGTCTGAGAAAAATTATAGTATGTAACAATTTTTAGAAAACATCTAAAATATATGGTTACTTTTTTCTTTATATTAGATAACAAATTTATAAGATAAGTTAAAATTATCTGATATGACAAATTTATAAGAAATAATCAATTATTTATTAATAAATTCAACATAAATAAATTTATTTAATCATAAATATTATTTACTTTGCTTCTATTTAAAAAGGGCATTCATTTTGGAAAAAAAATAGAAATTTTTTATTTTTAAAAAATAAAAAATTATTTAGATTTTTTTAAAAATAAAAAATATTTCAATGAATAAAAAAATTTATATTTTTTTAAAAAGAAGCTTCTCTTTTATTTTATAAAAATAAAAACTTTTTAATATTTAAATACAAAATATCAAAAATAAAAAAAAATCAAGTTTTAAAAACAAAATTTTTTATTTTTTTTAAATAAATATATCAAATAAATAAAATATTTAATTATTTTTTCTCATTCTTTTCTCAACATGAAAACCAAACCAAAAATAATAATAGTAATAATAATAATAATAATAATAAGGAAAATTTAATCGAGCAGATTCTAGAACAAGAAAAAAACATTCGAGACTTTCAAAAGCCAGCATCCACTCTCTCCATGCTCCGCGGAGATGCCTTCTCTACTTCCTCTTCCTCTTTCCCTTCCTCACCCGTCACCCTCTCCTCGTCTCCCGCCTCTTCCTCTCTCTCTCACCTCATCCCCTTTCTCTCTTCTCCCCTCCAAAACCTCCATCTCCGCCATGTCCCTCTCCTCCTCCTCCTCCTCCTCCTCCTCCTCCTCCTCCTCTTTCCCCTCCACTTCCACGAAAACCGACCACCGCCATGAAAGCTTCTCACAAATCCTCAAGTACCACAACCAGACTAAGCACGCCTTCACCAAGTACGCCCGAGGCCCCCACGGCCTCGACTGGGCCAACCAGCCCAACCCATTCCGCCGCTACCCCTCCGCCCCTCTCCTCCCTCTCCTGCACTTCCCCGTCGACGGAGGACCACCCCAAGCTCCTCTCTACCACTCCCTCTTCCTCTCTCCCCCGCCTCCGACTCCGCTCTCGAAACCCGCCCTTTCGCAGTTCCTCTACGACTCCCTCGCCCTCTCCGCCTGGAAATCCGCTGGTTTCTCCACCTGGTCGCTTAGGGTGAACCCCAGCAGCGGGAATTTGCACCCCACCGAGGCCTACATTGTCTCTCCTCCGATCGAATCATTCTCGAGTTCGGGTTTCGTGGCACATTACGCTCCGAAAGAGCACGGTTTGGAGATCAGAGCTGAAATTCCGGCTCGATTTTTCGCTGAATTCTTCCCCGAGAGCTCGTTCCTCGTCGGATTGTCGTCGATTTTCTGGCGTGAGGCTTGGAAGTACGGCGAGCGGGCGTTTCGGTACTGTGATCACGATGTCGGACATGCGATCGGAGCGGTCGCCATGGCCGCGGCAACTCTAGGATGGGATGTGAGGGTTCTTGATGGTTTGGGGTACGAGGAGATGAAGAAGTTGATGGGATTGGACAAGTTCGCGGAGTTTCGGATTCCGTCGCGGCCTGTTAGGGGTAAGATTCCTCAGATTGAGTTTGAACATTCTGATTGCGTTTTAGCCGTTTTTCCTAGCGGAATTGATGAGTTTGATGTGAATTATGAGAAATTGAGTAAGGCGGTATCTAAATTTTCGAGCTTGGAATGGAAGGGAAGCCCGAATGCGCTTAGTAAAGAACATGTTTGTTGGGACATAATATACAGAACAGCTGAGGCAGTGAAAAAACCAGTGGATTTAGACAATAAAGATAGGTTCTTTGTTGATCCATTTCGGGGTAGTCGGCTTTTTAGCAAGAGCGCTTACAAGGGATTCACGGTGAGAGAGATTGTTAGGAAGCGAAGAAGTGCGGTGGATATGGACGGAGTCACTGTTATGGGGAGAGATGCGTTTTATCAGATTCTGCTACATTGTCTTCCTTCGGGTACCGGAAAGGAAGAGGGGCAAAAACGGCCTTTGGCATTGCCATTTCGGGCCCTGCCGTGGGATGCTGAGGTGCACACGGCATTGTTTGTTCATAGGGTGGATGGTTTGCCTCAGGGCCTGTATTTCTTGGTGAGAAATGAAGAGCATTTTGGCGAGCTCAAGAAGTCTATGAGGCCTGGTTTTAAGTGGAGCAAGCCCAAGGGTTGCCCTGATGAGCTTCCACTATTTGAACTTGATAGAGGCGATTACCAGCTTCTTTCTCGGCGGCTCTCATGCCATCAGGTGTGTTAAGTTAGATGATTTTTTTTTTTAAATCTTTAGATTTTTTATGTATTAGCTTGTTCAGTCCTCCGTTTTACACAAGATACGAAGAATAATCTTGTTTCTCATGAAAAGGGAGTTAATGAGTAATATCCGGTCTTGCTAAGACATTTCATCCGCATACACACAGGATATAGCAAGCAACGGCTGCTTTAGTCTTGGTATGGTGGCTCATTTCGAGCCCGTTTTGCGCGAGAAACCGTGGATGTATCCTCGACTGTTTTGGGAGACTGGTGTTCTAGGACAGGTCTTGTACCTTGAAGCGCATGCTGTTGGTGTCTCTGCTACAGGAATCGGGTGCTACTTTGACGATCCTGGTATGGTTTCATTTCCTTGCATTGGTTTAACTATAGGTTTCCAGCCACAAGCAACCGTATGCTAGACAGTTTTTCAATATTCTCCGTTCCGTTTTACTTCCACACACATAGCAATTCATCACTAGGGTGTTGAAAGTTCTTTTGCTTTGCAGTGCATGAAGTGCTTGGTATAAAAGGATCAAACTTTCAAAGTTTGTATCATTTCACCGTGGGGGGTCCAGTCATGGACAAACGGATAATGAGCCTACCAGCATATCCAGGCCCTGGTATTGATGCTTGATGCAGTTTCTATCTAGTCAATCATGGATGAATATACAAGAAAATGCCTCTCAAGGTTTTCTTTTTTTTTTTTTTTTTTTTTTTGATCCTGTACATGAAGGTGGAGGAATATAGCTAACTTTTATTATAACTGTAAACGAAGAAAAAGAAAACAGTAGTACACGAAAAATCCATTCTTTACACCAACAAAGGAGTTTATTCAGATTGAGACGTGCCACAACTTGGACCTGAGGGTTGATAAAAGCGAAGTCTCTAGGACTTTCTTGTCATGTCCTTGATGTAATTACATCATCCAAATTCCGACCTTTATACTTCTGAAATACCAATGTTCACTCTTGTGATCTGTGTTGTAAAGCGTTATGTTGATTTTCTTTCATGCTTGTAAGTTTGTGTACGGTTAATATACCTTGTAGTGTTTTTCAAATAACCAAAAACAAACAATAAAAGAAAAAGGGACCTTGTAATATGTCGTCCTTGTTCTTTTACTTCACTTTCCAAAGGAAATAGAAAGGCATGACCCCAGCTCCAATCGACTGAAACCGGTCTTATGCTTGACGTCCCCGTTTACGTTTCTGATGCTCCGACTTCTAGCACTTTGAGCAAATAGTGTGTGAATGAACCATCTGAATTAAAATTCATATGTGAAATAAGTTCTTTTAGGCTTATTTGGAAATGGGAAAATTCCTTTGTGCCTCCACCACTACGCTTGCTTTTTTGAGCCGGCTGTACGACTGGCATGATCATGCTCTCATTGCAGCAATCAGCACCGAGCACCTACGTTGGCCAATTAGTTTCTTTTGATGCTTGGACAGAAATTAGATCGGCCAACAACATCTGATGGAGCCTGGTGTGTCAGAAGAAAATGGAAAATGCATCGAATTCAAAGTCGAAGGGGTTACCGAACCCAAAAACATCCTCCATTTCGTACTTGAATGAATCGAGGAAGAGACCTAAGGAAAGCCCAGTTTTCCAATAGTTAAAGACGGTTATCAAGCTCCTAATCTTGTTTAAGAAAGGAAATGAAGCCCTGTACATGAGTGCCCCAATCCCCTCGACAACAGCCACAGCCAATGCAGCAGATAGGATGTCCCAGTCACCCGTTTGTCCAATAACGGTAGCAAATGCAGTAGCACAGTAGAATCCCGCTAAGAAGAAGAACAATTTTACCGGAAAATCTTTCCTTATCTGTTGAATTCTAGCACCTAACCTGGATTGGATACCTTGAATGGCCCTAATTAGTCGTGTCGTGCCATTACTACCATTTGATGCAGAAGGATCTAGGGGATTGCTATCAACACTGCTCCTAATAGACCAGGCCATCTTCCTGTAACAAGTCAACATGTAACGTCAGATTCTTGACAGACAGCATGACTAATACGTACAGAATTATGTCCATTACTACCACGGTCAATATTTTCAAGCAAGAAAATTTCAAATAAAAAAAGAAATGTAAAACCACCAGTATATGAAACATGATAGCCATTTAACTTGGCAGCTTATTCCATGATAATCTCATTGTTCAAGTTCGAAACTTCCATACAATTTTTCGTTTCCTTTTCAGGTATACCATCCTGACGCCTAATGGTTGTTTCAATGCATCAACCCATAAATACAGCACACTATATCACAAACAGTCAGGAAGTTTTGGGTCTAGAGCATTCCACGTCCAATCAAAATACATTTCTAACAAAATGAAAAAAGTAAATAGAAGTGTAGACCATATTAAGTTATATTGATTAGTGGCTACTTACTTGAAATTGTTGGCCAAAGAAGGTCGAGTTACAGAGAAGAAACAGCACCGAGAATAGTGTTCCTGGTTGAAACCGCTAGCAGTTTCTTGAAGGCATGCTGCCAGACCGAAAGCGGGAGCTCTAGAACTGAAACACCTTGGAGATGGAAGTATAGCATTTGTTGGACAGTTTGGTGACAAAACTGTAGCTGCCATTAATGTATGTTTACCTGCAAGTATTTCAGTATGGCGTCCACGTAGTTATTTTCTAAATCATTATTCTCTAATCCCCCGCATACTAAATAGGGGGCTAGTGAAGTTCTCTTATTTCAAATAGACAATATATTTAGACCATCTCTAATGTATTTATGTATAGAACTTGTAAAAGTAAATTTTTTATATTCAAATAATTTTAAAATGAAAACATAGTCCTAACTACATGAAAAAGTAAAGATAACATCGAATAAGAATTAAATGTTAAATTTAGCATTAGCTATACCTTGTGGTAAATTTACCACAAAGTTTAGTATATGATAAATTTGACTTCAAAGATAACACTCTATTATAGAGCACTTTTTTTAACCAAATGTCAAAATTTATCGTTGGCACAATAATTTGGCATTTCTTAGAGATACTCTAGCAAAGCCAGGAACAAATTCGGAGAACTGCTAAGGAACGGAAAACTTGCAAAAATTACAAAAATTTTCCCTAGACCTTGTCACTAGTATCAATTTGCCCCGGGCCCTTTAATAATATACCGCTGAACTTGAGAAAGTAGCAATTTTGATCCTTCCGTCCTTTTGAGGAAAACGTAACATTCAATTACGCGCCCGTTACTTATTTTTGAACACAAAAACAAATAAAAAGACCAATATTGTCATTTTTATCAAGTTCAGGAACTGGCTTCTTTAAAGAGTCAAGGGCAAATTAACACTACTATCAACACACACACACACACACACACACATACATACATATATTGTTTATGCAAACAAATTTCTTCAATGAGTTAACCTCTAATCCTGATTAAACTTGTTGGCTCAGGGATTGGTAGCTTCAGTTCTCACCAAGTACTTTTTTCCCTCTTCCTTAAAGCAAAATTTGCTATTTCCTACTATTCTTTACTCAGAAAAATTTTGCTTCTGAGAAATACTTGAATAATCTTTTCTGGCTGTAGTCCTTTAAACTGAAACAAATTTGCATACAAACACTAATGACGAAATGGAAAATGGGTTCAGAAATCTCGGTCAAATACATCAATGGTGATCAACATTTCCTGATTTTGCCCAAAAAATTTGCTTGAAAATAATGGTATTTTTATTTTGGATGAAAGAAACAATAAAATTAAAATTTAAAGAAAGACCCAGAAAAGATAAATATGAAATTCGATCTTACAGAGAGAAAATAGCTCAGCTTTGTGTTGCCGCTTCTTCTTCTTCTTCTTCCTTAGCTATGACTGTATCCTGTGTATGTGATTTATTTATTATTTTTATTTATTGCTTTTTCCAATCTTTTCTCACTTTGGCTCTGAGCTGATTACAAAGGAGGGACAAAATCCGTCCTCTTCCTCTTCAAAATCTAGCCATTGAATTAGAATTCCTCTAAAATTCCAAGGGAAAACTTGTGTGTGTGTGTGCGATTTTTTTTTTTTTTTTTTTTTTTTTTAAACTTGCGTGCTGGGAGAAACCAATATATAAATATTTTTCAATTAATGTCTCCTTATATATATTTTTGCAGAAAGATTCCTGAAAAGACCGATGTGGTTCAAAACTGACAAAATGAAAATTTAAAGCAATTATTCTTTAGAAGACTAAACGACAAGTAGTTTTAAACAATAAACGACAACAAACTTTCAATAAAACGACATGTCGTTTTAATTACTGGACGAAAACACTTACGAGGAAGAGAAACGACATCTGTAGTAAAGACAGAAGGAAAGGGAACGAGATGTTATATTCTCTTAAACGACAAGGATTTGTTTCTTGGCTTAACCACAAAGGGCCCGTTCTTTAGTCCAAAAACAGAAAAAAAGCACGTCGTTTTTTATCTTCTTCTTCTTCTTCTCTTTTATAAATATATATATATATATTTAAATATAGAAACCGTCGTTGTAATCTTTTTATTTTTTATTTTTTATTTTTTGTAAATATGTCGTTTTAGTCTCATAATGATAGAATGAATGTCTTAGCTTGTATGAGTGCAACATTTTGAACTTAAAATATTTTTAGCTTAAGAATCTTTAGCTTGTGTTGCAACATAGGTTTGAAAAGTTGTTTTCAAAAAAAATATATACATATATATATATATATTTCTAACGGAGATTCTTTTATTAGCATTTGAAAGAGAGAAGAAAAAAAATAGTGGTGTAGATTTTAAAACAGCACAAAAAAAAGTGAAGTGAAATTATATATATATTTTTTAATTTTTTTAAGAACTTTTCAAACCAACATTTCATTCAGTAATCGAAAAAACCTTATAAGACAAACAACATAACAGTTGTTAAAAGATTGCATAACATTGAGCGACAAGCTCAAAAATATTTTTCATTTCTAACATAAACAGAAAATAAATTAGTATCTCGCTTTCACTGAAAACACGACAGCAATTCTCAAAAAGGAAAAGTGACTGGTTTTTAGTTAACATTTTTTGTTTTTTGGATTCCTTTGACTGATCACAGCCAACAACAAAGTCTGTGTTGTACTAAAACCGAAAATATCCCTCTTTCTTTTTATTTACATACACTCTGATTCTGCAAATGTACCCAAAGCACATTCAAGCAGATCATTTCTGATTGACAGTATGCGGACACGAAAAACTGTATAACTCAGTAGTATACCAGAAAAAATAAAATAAAATAAAAAAGGTAACCCTCTAGGGCATAATTTTTCTTCACTCAATCTATGAACTTGCACCAAAAACACGAATTTTCTGTTCAACCGGGACCCGGCAACAAGGACAAGAAGCTTTACCCTTTACCCCAAAATCGTCGCTGCAGCCCGCGCACATTACCTGATGAGCACATGGCAAGAAAACAACAGACACTTCATCCTTCAGACATATTATGCATTCCCTATCAGAGTTCGTTTCTCTCCCTGACGAATCCTCCAGATTATCTAGCTCACGAAGCAGCTTGGCAATTGTTTCTCCTTGTGGCTTTGCCCCCTCAAAGTTCCCAGCAGGCGAGGTATTTGACAGATTATGTGACTCGGTAAACTGATATGATGCTTTTAGACGCGACAGTTCCTGCTCAAGTCTCTCGTGATCATCCTTGTGGCGCTGGAAATCTATCTCTATCTTTAGGCGCAAAGCTTCAAGCTTTCTTTTGCTACTAGCCTCCACTGCTTCTTTCAAGCACCTTTCCTCTTCCACTTGTGCCACAGCTAGCTCTTTAGCCTTAAGCTCCTGCCTCCACTTTAACTGTAATAAGAGAACTTCATTGAAAATTGGAATGTAGTATGTGATGATGCAACATACAAAATTTCTATCCGGAAGGCTAAGCGAGACAATACAAGAGCAAAGACATTAAATAAGGACCAAAATAATTAAGAGCGTCAGGAAAAAACTCTAAAATTGGTAAAATCTTCAACCACGACAGTGGAAACCTGTTGGTACAGCAAATGACTTCAAGTTTGGCTTAGATATCATTGTTGAAGTTCTCAAGTATCAAAATCAACTGGTAGAAAATTGAAACTTTCACAATGGAAACACCTATTTCTTGAATGAATATAAAATTACTCGGAGAAGAGATACGCCCTACAAAGTAATAACTACCAGAATGAGTTGACTTGTCAAAAGGCAAATAAGAATGGGATTGACATCTTATATTGTTCGTGCAAAACTTGTCTACAATGTGCAAAACCAATTACGAAATACAGGGACATGCTATACCACAATGTATGACAATATTTAAAAATACAAACCGAATTCAATCCTGCTGTAGCATACACGAATTCATTTAAGACTATTTAACTAGCAGTGTTCTTAAAAATTAATGTAAATATAAAACAATGAAAATCGGTCCATATAGCATATTAACTACTCACCAAGAAACACAAACACAGTCAAGTAAAACTAACACGGTGAGTACAAGAAAGAATTGTATAGGATATGGAATTCAAAATTAGTGTGATAAATGTGACACTATCAATGAAAGAAAACAGCTTACGAAACAAACACGTACTCTAAATCCTATGTTGGACTCACCAACTCTAAGAGGTAGTAAGCCTCAGCCATTTAAGCTTACTTTCCACCACATTTTCAACATTCTTTCTTTCTATTAGCTTTACTTTGCTTTTATCCCTATGCACAATTTTTCTTAAGGGCAATCTCTATGCACGCATTGGTAGAGGCTTAAAAATACAATTATGGTTTCAAGTTTAACAGTTAACGGAATCAAATGGCATATCTTTATGACCAGGCAAAGAAAGATGGGGAAAGCTTAAGGAAACAAACATAAATATAAGTAAACGCACCTCAGCTCCTTTCTGACAGTGCTTGACGCGAGACAGAGTTTGTTGCAATTGCGAAAGCTTCTCTTTCTCACCTTCAATCTCCTCCTGCAACCTAGCCTTTTGTTTCTCCCAAGCCAAAAGCCTCTTCAGGCACCTTTTCTCTCTCTTTGCAAGCTCCAAACAGGTGGTGACCGACTCCGCAGCACTTAATTTAGAGGCCTCCATTTCTGCCCTGATTTCAGCATTCTCAGTCTCAAGACGTTTCACAGCAGCATTTGCCCGGTCCACTTGACTGCTGGCTTTCCTGAGAGCATTCTCCATCTCTGAAAGTCTCTTCATTGTCGTGTCCTCGAGAGTTTGTTTCCCCTTCTTCAGCCTTTGTGTCTCTTCCCGCTCCATTCTTAACATCTTCAGCTCTTTCAAATCATTACTAAGTTTTCTTGCAGCTTGCATTGCCTTTTGGTGGGCCCACTCCTTCCGCTCTTTTGCTTGTTTCTCAAGCTCTTTGATCTGATGAATCAGAGTAACTATCATCTCATCCTTTTGATCTTCAGCCATGAACTCCGAATTCTCATCAAGGTTCAGATCGCGGAATTTACTCAATACCGAGTTAACCACTTCCTGGTTCTTTAAATTTTGAGATTCCTCACTCCTCTCCACAGAAACTTCAGCACCTGATCCTACCAAAGAATTCCCACTTGTCACCGTATTCGGGCAATTCTCAGCATGTGGCTGAAACTTTTTTGAGTTTGCTCGGAAACCAGCAGCAAAAATTGCAACATTCCTTTTCAACAACGACTTCATTGAAGGAGAGAGATTAAACCTTTTCGGACACTCGATTTCTCTCTGCAAAGTGAACTCACCACCATAAGAGAAAAAGCCATGAACTGGAGACTCAGCACTTGCCCCATTTCCAAAACCCCAACCACTATGAAACCTACAAAGCGACGGGGTCACAACACCAACTGAATGGTTTCCATCACTCACAGCATCCACACCATTAATAGATGCGGCTGTTCCACCACCCTTGCTAGATGACGGAAGAACCGGAATTTCCATAGTACTCGCCCGGCCCACATGGAGATCACTCATAAGCAAGCACCACATGGCATCCCCTTTACTCAAATGAGGCCTAACTTGTTGCAACAAACACACCATGCCTGCAAGCGAATACTCCTCCAACTGCCTCAAATCAGTGAAAACGGGCTCGGACTCCTCCGAATCTCCATTACCTCCACCACCACAACTACTATTCAAATACGCCAAAGAGTTATGCAAGATGTTTGTCAACACATCCATGCCCCCATAGCAATGCCCATTTCTCAAAATCGCCTTAAGCGCAACGTCATCCCCGTAACCCAACGCAACAAGCCTAGAAACTGCTTCATTGTACAAAAACTCCAAATTTTTCAACAAAATCTCCTCCAATTGCTCCTCCGTGCAGTACCCCCACCCACTATTGTCATAATTGGAATTGGGGTCAGGATTAGCACTGGGGTTTTGATTCGAATCATTCAAATCGCCATTAGAGTTATTCAAAGGCTTAATAAGACCCGATTCAAGTATGGATTTTGATATGGACGCTTTGTCCAACAAAGAAGACGGATCAACTTCGGGGGGTTTTAATGATCGGATTCTCCGGTTCGTACGAATATGCTTGTCTCTCACGGTACAACCCATGAATATCTAAACAAAATCAGTCTCTCTCTCTCTCTATATATATATATAACCAATAAAAATCCAAAAAATAAAAAATAAAAAGACTGTTAACGGTAGAGAGATAAATGAAAGAGAAAATGGATTGGGAGTACAGAGAGAAAGACTTACTAAGAAATCGGGCGATGATCGGCGTACGGCGGCTGAGGTTTTTAGAGAGAGAGAGAGAGATTTTTAGAGAGAGAAAGGGAGGGACAAGTGGGAGGCAGGCGTCGGAGCTTTGCTGTTGTTCTCGTTCAGTCTCCATGTGCGTGTATGCGTGTCTCTGCATGTCTATTTCACGCTATTCTTGTTTCTGGGCTGATCTTGGACTACAATTAGGCCCAATGGAGATACTGGGCTACTTCGGATACATCATTGTTTTGGGCTATTTTAGCTCAATGCCCAAAGGAGAAAAGTTTGGGCTGAATTTTGAGGCCGAGTATCAAACTTAACCCAGGGAGTGGGTAGGAGTTAAAGGGCGTGGAAATGTTTCCATCGGAAATGAATGAATTCCTGGAAATTTGTTTAGTTGAAAATAAAGAGAGGAGGAGGAAAAAAAAGATCAAAATTAAAATTGAATAAAAATAAATAATAGAGAAATTTTAGATTTTTAATAAATAATATATTTTTAGTAAATAATAATTTACCATAATTAAAATTTTAAAAATATCTTTTATGTGTAAATCTTGGTAAATTTATTTGGAAATCATTTTTTTACTTAGTAAATCATTTATTTACGTGTATAAATCATTGATTTACCAATTCTCCACCCAGAATTTTCTCAAAAAACAAGCAGATAGTTTTAAAATTTTACTGGTAAATCATTTATTTACGTGTGTAAATTATTGATTTACCAATTTTTCACCTAAAATTTTCTCAAGAAACAAGCAGATAATTCCTCAGAAAAACAAAAACAAGAAATCTAGCTCTCAAAAAAAGTTCACAGAAGAAAAAGAAAGGGAAAAGGAAAGAGAGAGAAAGGGAAAGAAAAAGAAATAAAATCTAGAAAAAAAATATGGGTATAATTGTAAAATTATATGACTTTTAAATCAAAATTGCTATTTATTTTCTAAGTAAAGTAAATTTGCTATTTACTTTTATTGACTAAAACAATTGATCTATTTATTATAATTTCCTGAAAATAAATTATAATAGTTAAATAATGAAAAAACATAGGGGGTGTTTGTTTCCTGTTTTGGAGATATTTAAAACCAATTTTTTTCCAAAACTTTACTATTTTTCATTATTTATATCTCCAAAACGCTACAATAAACTCCAAATTTTAAAAGTTCATAACTTTGTGTATACAAGTCCAAATGAGATAATTTTTTTTAAAATTACATAGAATTTCGAGAGGAACGAAATAATATCTATATTGATATTTTTTTTCTAAAAAAATTTTTAAAATTTTTTATTTTTTCACCCCAAACAGTTTTTTCTCCCAAACATATTTTTCAAAACAACTTTCTTTCAACCTAAAAATAATGTCTCCAGGTATCTCCTCCAAACACCACTTAGGAGAAAGACCCAAATAACATAATTTTATACATGCTTTTAAAATTATAGCAGAATATAAAAAAAAATTACTACTTAATAGCATAATTAGGATATATAATAAGATAAAAACCAAAAAATACCCATATTTCCTCTCTCTCACTCTCTCCTCTACCCTACTCTTCACGTTGGCCGAAGATCACAAGAATCAATAGTAATGGTGACAACACCAGGCTTCAACGTCGCAATCTTTTAAACTGATCTTTCTTTTGTTGGACGACACAACTTAAGGACGATGGCCATTGCGACTCCATGATCAAAGTCCACCATATTGTTGAAGATCTAAGAATAGGGATCGAGATTTCCATGGCTTCATCGCAGCACTCCTTCAGTTAGCACACAATGATCCCCTCCACTGCCACTCGTTGCCACCTTCGTGATTCTTGAGTGGACTCGGATCAGGTGATGAGACCGCAATGAGCTCTCCGTCGCAGTGAAATCTCAACCTCTCTACCATCACGAAATCCCAACAGCCTCTCCACCAGTGCGAGATCGATGACAACGCTCTCTCACTGAAGATGGAAAAGTGACACTTGAGACGAAGAATTGTGACATCAGAGACCAAGAAGAATAGAATTGGGGATACAAAGGGCAGCAATGTAATTTCATAATTCTTCTAAAACATATGTGCTATTATTTTCATATTTCAAACTAACCTGTTATTTTATTCAAAATATATGTACAGATATGCTATTACATGCATTTTCCCAAAAACATACCCCTTACCTTAAGCTATAGGAGAACACAATGGAGACATACTCATTCCTGCTCAGAAAAAATATGCCAAAGGTTTTCTTATGCTCTCAAGGGTCTTAATAGCAATTATGGAAGTTTCAACCCAGAAACTCCTCACCAAACCTGTGCCATCACCATAGCCATTTTCCTACTTTATATTTGTCTCTAGAAGCTTTTTGCCTGTACAAGTTTTATTTTGTTTTTTCACCAGAGGCTTTTCTCTGATAAGCTTTATTTTGTTTTATCACCGGAGGCTTTCTCTGACAAGCTTTCTTTTGTTTCTTTTATTTTGTCACTAGAGGCTTTCTTTAGGTAAGTTTTTCTAGAGGTTTTTCTTTAGTAAGCTTTCTTTTATTTTGTTACCGGAGGTTTACTTCAAAAGCTCTTGTTTTGCCTTTAGACTTCTTTTTTCTTTCATTTTGCCTCTAAAGACTCCCAGATTCATCTCCATGAAAACTGTTTACGCTCTCTTCCCACCTCTCAATGCTCGCAACGATTCTTTTCAACAATCAAGCTTTTGTCCATTGAGATAACAAGTTCAATAACATTTGATTTCCTAGAAGTCGTCTCCTCGGAGTCATTTGGGCCTAATTAGATCCCTAGACTTGAGGCTCTACACCTGCATTAGAGATCGATGCTGCATAAGTTTTTCAAAGACTGGGCATTATATGAAAGCCAGTGTCTTCAACCCAATCATAACGAACCACGGAAGCACTATCCTCTATGTTAGTAGGCTTGCACAATCATGCCCCGACAAAGTACACATACAAAGAGAGAATACAAAAGAAAGTTTGCTTTTTCCTTTGATAATGTTTAGTATGCCACAAAGAAAATAAAATGAGCAAGTATGTAAACGACTATTTTACCAATTAATTAATAGGACAACAAGTAATAATTAAACAAAAAAGAATGGAAGAAGAAATTTTATATATAGGACTTGTGAACCTTTTTATCCATTTATTTATTTTTTAATCTTTTCTTATCTTTTTTCTCTTATTAACAAGTATGCAAACGGCTATTTTATGATTAATTGATAGGATAAAAACTAATTTGGCTATTCATCACAAAATAAAAGGAAGAAATTTTATATACAAGGCCTATGAGCCTTTTTATCCCTTCACGTTTTTTTCTCTTATCTTTTCTCTCGTATCAAATACCTTACAACTTTACTTTCTCTTGAAAAATCCTTCCCATTGTCTTATATTATTTCTCTGCATTCTATTTTCTCTCGCTCTTACCAAATACCTAGTAACTTTAGCGAAATAATCCTTTCCTTGATTTAAATCTAATATAGTACGCAGAAATTTGTAACTTCAACATATATAATTTATCATTATTCCAAATATTCTAACAGTTGTCTCTAGTAGATGTAGGCATAATTTGTCCTTTCAATCCAACATAAAAATTCAATCCAGCCATTAAATATCATTACCAACTCTCTTGAAGAATGTTTCTAATAAATGAAGGCGAATAAAATTGAGATTGTTCAACAGTTAGTTGGGTCAAAGGATGCACATTGTAAACAAGTGTATTATGCCAAGTAAAAGATTTCATACTAGAGATTAAGGAAAAATTTATCTCAATTCTAATTATTTTGAGTTACGTAATTGTCAAAGACATAATTCGGACTTATTTCAAGATGTTTGCAATCTATTAAACACTTTTTTAAAAAAATAATATAAGGCCTATACACTCACTTATCAAAGAAAAATAATAACACTCCCGGATTTTAAATCAAAAAGCTTCTATTTATGCCCATCATCTCCTACCTTCTGAATATACTAGAATAATCACTTCAAAACCCCACGTAGTACTATTGAAAAATTATAAAGATGTGCTTTAGTACTATATTTACAAACACGTACAAAATTTCTTCAATGAAAAGTTGCAAAATGGGTGTAATTTCCAATTATCTCATACATACACATCTAGTTGGTGCAATTATCGAATTACAACATATAAATGGCATAATTATACAAACATGTATAGTTATTGTTTAATGTTTTAGTTATGTTTTAATACGTTTCAATTCATTAAATATAACATCGAATTTTATTTTTATGATCTAACACATTCTTTGAGTGTCCATATATAAGAAAAAGCTCGGTTTCTCATTTAAAGAATATTGTTATGCTAAATGATTACGAAATAGATTATTTATGTTTTCCATGCTAGTTACATTCTAAAGTAATTGTTTATTTATATATTTGCTTGAAATAAGTCTCATTTGACTAAGATCTCAAAGTATGTAAAATGGTGCAATATAATTGATTTGTTGACTAGGTTGCATCAAATTGTTTTACATATGTTAATTTGTGCTTGATTCCAATGATTAACCTTCAACTCATATCCTTTCCTTTAGCCTTTCCATGTGCTTCCTATGTAAGAAAACATTAAACTAAAAGGTAACTAATCATGTTCTTTCTCTCACCTCCCTTTGAATAAGTCAAAAAAGCTAAAATACTCTACTTTTTTGTTTCTTTTTCCTTGCTGCAACTCCAAAAATGTACAACCCTTCTTTTCTTCATTTTTCTCCATTTTCTAAGCTAGAAAAAAAAATCACAAAAAGAGAACCCAAGCCATGGGATTGAAAGCACACAAAAAAGACCAAGTTTTCACCCTTTTAAGTTTGGAAACCATGGATTTTGAAGTTTAATTAGCTTCTTTTACTATCTTTATTGTGATGAATTTATGGTGACTTGATATAATTACATGGCTGAACATCTCTTTACATGGTTTGAAATTCGTTTTAGATAGCTTTGAAGCCAAACCAAGCTCGTTGAGCTAGTCTTTTATAGCAAAAAATAAATAGCTTGTAGAATCTGAATGTGTTAGTTGTTTTTATTGGTTTTGCAATGTTTATATAGTGTTTATAAGTTTATGTAAGTGGTTGGAAACAATGGCAAGTTTACGTTACATTTGATCTTGACATTTTGGATTTTGTTCGTGAATTGGTTGCTGCCCTAATATTAAATTTCTTGAATTATTAATGAAACATGACATTTGAATTGCTTTAGAACTCTTGTAGTTGTTATAAATTCGTTTACAAGAAATTGAAAAATGTATAACTCGATTATGGTTAGGTCATTTAACACACTTAATCTTTCAAGAAGACCGAACTTTTCTTACTTTTGCACTACACTAGACTCGAGGTAAGTCAAAACTTATATTTTCTATATCATAAGAATTGTATGATATTTGTTTTGATTTTGAAATGAATGTTAATGTCTGATTATGATATCAAATTTAGGATGTTCACGATTCATAGTATTTGCACATGTTTCTAATATTGTTGAATGTAATGAGGTTTTGGAAAAATAAAGTGTGGTACTTGATTGATGGTCAGGTAGCCAAGGAAGACAGGTGGGATTTGTAGACCTAACAAAAAAGTGACAAATACTTAAGGATGAAAGACCAAGATATGGAAAGCCACATTAAACGAAACAGAATACGGCTAATAACTGAGGCTGAAAAACCGATATGGGAACCCCGTATTATTCTTATTATTGGCCAATAATTATGAATAGGTTTTGAAAACCATTGTTTATTGCTGTTAATTAAGTGCCAAACTTCAAGAGTATTCAAAAGAATGAATTAAGGAAAAAATGTGATTGATTTAAACAATATATGAAATGATGGATTTCATTGGCATATGATAAGTATGTTCATGCATGAGTTTCACCTTACTGATCTTTTAGCTCATTAGATTCTTGTGATCTAAGTAAGAATGTACAGGTTTAGAAGATGACTGAGTCTCCAAAGCTACCAGATATAGATTTTTTTATATGCCATATTTTTAAACAGCTTTTATGGTCCGTTTTGAAACTCTGTTTTTATTTTTGGTTATGTAGCCCTGTTGTGGTTTTTGTAATCAGATATATACGAAACAACGAATGTGATGGTAGCTTTGCATCTAATTTTTTATTAATATAAATATTGTATGTAAAAACAAGAAAGTAAAGATAAATTTCAAATTTTACCTATGTAAATATTTGATACTAAAACCATAACACTCAAGTTATTAAAAAAAAAGTTAGCATCTCTTGACTTAATTATAACAGCTTGTTATAGGCTTTACATTGGATTAAGGTGTGTTACAATAAGAGCCCGTTTGGTAAGCTCGTTTAGCTTAATTTAGCTTTTAAGCTACATCACATTGTTTATTTTGAGTTAATTTAACTTAACTTAATCTAGCTTGAAACAAACATTTTTTTTTAAGTTAAACAGTACCAATCTAACTTAAAACAAACCTTTTTTTTTTTAATCTACACAGTACCTCGTAGTTTAAAACAAACTTTTTTTGCCTTTTTTTTTTTATTATTACCAATACATATTTACATTCAGGGAAATAAGTAGGATAAGTAAGGGTGAGAATTTTTTTTGTTTGATGTATTTTTTTAAAAAAATTTAAGCTAAACCATATACAAAATAGACAATCTAGCTTAACTTTTAAGTTAAGTTAAATCATAAAACATCCAATTTAACTTAATTTTTAAACTACATTATACTACATTACGTATCCAAACGCACTCTAAACGTCATAAATTTAGTATATCTGTGTGATTCGACTGAGTTTTAGTATCTCACAAATTTAAAAAGAGTCGAAACATAACAATTCACATATATTAATGTTTGCCAATCATTTGATAGAATAATCAGTGATGCGTATTTAAAAAAAAAAAAAAAACACGTAAAAGGAATTGAAATTAGGTGTTTATTCATAGGATATGTCCTGGACTTGTCTTGAAAGACAATCTTATATCATAATGTGTTGTAAAAATAAGAGAAGTTGCATGATATTTATTCATACAATAATAATGTTAAAAAATATAACTAATGGCTTACATAAATGAATTTCTTATTGTTATACTTTTTAATATTACTATCATATTTTTTTGTGATAAATTTATGTAATTATTTGTGTTATATCTCTTACTTTAACATGTTACAGTGCAAAACAATGTTTTCGAAGTATTGTTGTGTATGTATACAAGTATATAAGTTGTGGATTATTTTTCCAAAAAAACTGAACTTGCAGTGAATAAATCAGCTGCTAAAAGAGAAGCACCACCATGTGGGGAGTTTCATCTACCTACACAACATATATTTGTCCAACATGGACGCATGGCTAGCTGTTAGATACCCTACTTGGTTGCAATCTCATGGGACATACTCACATTCTAAGCTCCTAAATAATGCAAATCATTCCTTTTTTTTTTTTTAATTTTATACATATATATATTATTGGCATATATATATATATATAGGAAAAGAGATCAAAACCCACCTCAGCCAAGGCACTTGACACCCTGTAGTATTAACTGCACTAGTTTTGTCCTTATATTCATCCGATAATATGGACAAAACTATTACTCTTCATCAAGTTTTAGTAAGTAACATGTTACAATCTTTTAGCTTCAAAATTACCTAAATGTTACTGTTATTATATCATCATATGAAAATGAACATGTATATTTCTTGTTATTACGATCTTAAAACGATCTTAGTAGTATTAAAACTTTTCATTGATTATTATAGATAGCAAAATTGCTAATCTCTTAAATGTTATCAATACTTGAATTACTGTCAATCGAGTCTCTAATTTTGAATGAGAGGAAAAAGTGTTTAAATATAATTTGAAGTGGAGGGACGTGAACTCTACTTTTTGATATAATCAAATACTGTATTGTTATTACATTTCGTATGTAATCACATATCACTTTTAATTGATACAAGAAAAAAACCAATAAGTTTAAAAAAAGTTTAAACTAACAACCCAAAAAGTTTAAAAATATATATATTTCCAATATCCTATATTACATCACTTTTTAAAAAAAAGTGAAAAATATAGTTAGTGATTTATAGATCGTTTGACACATATTCAAATTCTTGTTATTATTATTATTATTATTATTATTATTATTATTATTATTATTAATAAAGCTTTTTTTATAAATTTAATTTAATTATTATAAAGTAGATTTGAACAAGTTTAATGGTTTGTTTGATACCGCAATAAATTCGTATTGTGTTTAAATATAATACAATTTGCATCCAAACGCAAAAGTTTTACGTTCAAATACAATATTTTTTAACAGTGTTAAGAAAACAATTACCATTCTTTTGTTTTTTAAAAATAATTATTTATTAATTTTTCATTTTTTTTATTTACGTCATACACTTTCTTTCTCTAATTTTTTTATCTACTTTTACCAAACACATTAACTTTTCAACTCTAAAATATAATTAAAATACTTTTCATCCAAACACACATTTTATTTAAAGACAAAATAAATACTTTTTAATCAAATATAATAATCAAAAAATAAATTATATTTAACCATAATTAAAATATAATACATTTATCAAAATATCTATAAAAAAAAAAGTGGATTTGAAGGTAGGTCTCATAAAGTTTACTTTTCAATTAATTGTGCTTCCAAGCTTTTCTTCCAAAAGAAAAAAAAAGAATAAAAAGAATAAATTAAAAAAAAAAAAGGAAGGTTATCTTATCGAGAACATCCGCGGATGGAGAGTCACCAACTCTTTAACCAAGTACGGATTCGCTCAGTGCTTACAACAGAATTTGAGCCCAGCCCACGGTTTTAGAAAAAATAATAATAATAAAACAATAAAAACAAAAATAAAAAGATAAAAATCTTTTTCAAGTTTTGACTTTTTTGGAAGAAGAAACAAAGAAAGAAAGAAGGAAGGAAAAAAAAAAAAAAAAAGGCCAAGAAGAAAAATAGGCACTCCAATCAAGCCAACTATAATCACCTCGTCATTAATGTAGTTAGAAAAAAAACAAAATCTTTCTCAATGTCAACAATTTCCAACGTGGCCCTTATCAGGCCTCTTAAACAGGATGAGATCAAACTGTTGGACTTGCTGTTCCTTCCTTGTTCAAACTTCAAGAAAAAGAAAGGGGAAAAAAAAAAATCCACTTAGAAAAATAAATAAAATAAATAAATAAAATGATAAAATAAGGTTTTGTGAATAACAAGAGAATCTGATTATAGACAGCTAATTTGGCCATAAACAAATAATGTAACCAACAACAGATCCAACTGTCACCGAATATCCACACACAGACAAAAGAAAGAGAAATACAAAAGAGAAGAGAAGAGAAGAGTGAAAGAGTAGAGAAGAGAAAATCCCATGCTTTGGTCGCGTTGTTTCCCATAAATGCAGCTACCTGCGACGGTTGTCATCTCTCACAAAACAGCTGTCTCAACCTCAAACCGCCCGAGCCAAAAAATCCTGTATCTATTTCTATTATATAATACAAAGTTTTCAGAGCAAAAAAATATAAATATATATGATACAAAGTTTGTACACTGATATACAACATGATTTTTCCACCAAATATATATATTTGCGTACATATATATATGGATTAGGTTTGATATCTGATAATCATATTGATTTAATGATGTAATACAAAGTTAGTCACATATATCATTAAAATTATTGTTGTGTAATATTTTTTGTGATATATGTTATTTTACCATTGCTTTAAATGGTTTTTTTTTGGGTACAAGGCTCATGGCTTTCATTTATTAAAGAAAAAAATAAAATATTAAAATATTTTAAATCTAAGAGTTCAAATCTAAACTCCTTACTTTTTCACTCGCTGACACTCCAATTAATACTATATTACAATTAGATAAAATTATGTGTAAATAAACTAAAAATTCCCTTATGTTATAATACAATACAACCGTTGAATTGGAGACAAATCCCCTACATATGTGTGTGTGTAGAAGAAGATGAAATTACACAACTCATGTTTCCGACGACAAAATGATGAAAGTTAAAAGGACCACCATAGCTCATAGGATTGGATGATGAAATGTCCAGCTATATAAGATCTGTTGTCTTTCTTTTCTTCTCCTTTTCTTTTTCAGGAAAGGAGTGTGTATATTTAACAGTCAGGTTTGTTGTCTCCTTCGCCTCGTACAAAGGTCCCAACCAAAGGATGACGAAACTACTTAACTGGCAAAAGATGGGGGTCAGGAGGAGTTGATAAAGAGAGATTTACTTGGTTCAGTGACGACTCTAAACAGTCCATCTAGGGGCATAAGGTGGACTCCGTTGACATGTGGAGCTCACCTTCGTTCACACATCCCGATTCACCCAAGTTTAGCTGTCGCCTGCTTGGCAATGTTGAATACTAATGCTAACCAGTAAAGATGGTGTTACAGCACAGCAAATTCATAAACCATAATCTAACAAAATGCCCATTTGATGAGAATAATTGTTTTTGAACTAGGAAAGGCTAGAAAGTTATTATGTCATCCATTAACACACTTCTGAGAACTTTCAAACAATGGCATACACAACAGATATCTCTCTGTGCCGTACAGGATCATGTAATATATACATGGTCTCCCAATCCATTAATAAAACAAAAACAGAAGTTGGATTTTTTTTTTTTGGGGGGTACTATATGGTTGAATGATTTGAACAATAGGGCATTTGGGAAACGAATGAATTAGGCAAGCTTTTGATGACTATGTGCTCTTCGGTGGACTTACTCCGAGACTGATTGGGGCTTTAGGCAGCACATGAACCAAGATCCCTTCTTCAATGGCCTAGTCTTGTTATCTCTTTTAGCCACATAATCAGACATGAACTGAACAACGGCCTGTTGAATTCAAAACGATTGCCATTAGTGTGTTGAGGTGGATGAACGCGGCAAACAAAAACCAAGGAAAAGGTTTTGAGGTTAAGCCTTTTTACCTGGGCACCGAGTTTAGTTACATGTCTAGGTGGAATTTCTAGAGGCGTCTCATCAGCGCGGAAAATTCTTAGCTTCAATAAGAACCGGAATGAGTCTGGCAAAACTGTAATCTGGTCGTCACTTATATCCAACTCTTCAAGCATCTCGAGGTTTCCGATTGATCGTGGCAAGTTTCGTAGGTCTGCAAAGTTCTTGCCGACATTCAGTTTCCGGAGGCTTGTGGCGAAACATAGGTTCTCTGGCACACTTTCAAGCTCATTGAAGCTAACATCAAGCTCCTTCAAGTTGGTGAGATTACCTATAGTTGTTGGTAACCCTTTTATTCTATTATAGTGAAGACTCAAGATCTCCAAGGATACAAGCTTTCCGACTGCCTCTGGAAGAGCTCGTAGCTGATTGAAATCTAATCTTAGCTCCAAAAGCATGGTGCAGGATCCAATTGAGTAAGGTAATTCCTCAAGTTCATTAGTTTCAACACTTAATCTCTTCAAACTGGTCAAATTCCCCATAACCTCGGGCAAATGGGTCAACTCATTTGAGCTTAAATCGAGATTCATGAGTTTTTTCAAGTTCCCAAAAGAATCTGGCAGTGATCTTAACCTGTTTGCGTGAAGGTCAAGATCAGTGAGACTGCTTAGGTCGCCAAAGGAGTCCGGAAGATTAATAAGTTGATTTGAGTGGATATCTAGCTTAGTTAAAGCTCTGAGATGACAGATGGTGGGTGGAAGGGCCATAATTCGGTTTTCGGACAAGTCTAGTTCAGTGACATCCGATAATTTCCCAATTGATACAGGAAGCCACTCCGTCTGATCCATCAACTTTCCTTTAAGGTCAAGAACTACTGATCCACTTTTTGCAGTGCTTTCAATGAGAGCCGCCACCTTCATCAGACTCAACTTCCCAGAATCCGCTACAGCCACAAGTAAAGCCAAAAGAACAAAACAACATCAAGATATTGAAGAAAACTTACTAGCCAAATAATCCACATAGAATGCAATTAATCGAAGTAAAAGAACTATTTTCATACAGCACATAAACCAAGATGGATCTGCCAAAAAAAAAGTTATTACTATTATTATTATTTTTTTGCTAAATAAACAAAAATTTGATTGATCATCAACATGTAACCTTCAAATGGAACATACTGATACTTTTAGTTATCCAAATTTCCTTTCTCAAAATAAAAAACACAGGTTCGCTTGGGTGAAGTAATCAGTTTCTCACAAACAAAGCACAGAAGAACAAAGGAAAACTAAAACCAACTCGTTAACCAAACTGCAAAGGACAAAATCCACTTTTAACTCACAAAATTCAGAACACCTGTGTACCATAATGGTACATGAGTAATACAACAAGAGAATAAATGAGCTTTACTGAAGAAGCATTCGAGAGAAAAGGGAAAAAAAGTTTAGAGGGGAAACACAAGAGGAGATCTAAAGAGGGAAGTGACGCTGGAGAGTGTGAGAAGCGTCAAGTTTGGTATCAACTTATTCTAAACATCGATTTGATGACGTCCCTCACTCCATTGAAATTCAGGATATTGTCTCCTATAATGTCAAGAGAAGTGATTCCCTTAGGATTGACTGACGCATAATTACCTTTCACGTAAGACATGTGGCTCGTCATAAGCATGTATACCACAAATCTGCTATCTCATAGTCATATCTACGTAGGTTGATGGTAGACCCTACAAATATTAGACGATAGGCCCTACTAATATCATGTCTATAAAATTGCCCGTTTGCAGATTTCGTGCCTACCATATCTAAAGATTTCAATATAATTAAAATCACTCAATTAAAGCAAATCGGTAACAACTCTGTTATGGCTATAAGAATCTAACAGCTGCATTTTCATTACCACTAAATCATACCTTGTAGCCTAAAGAGAGCTCTATTACAACTTACCGGACCCCAACCATCTGCTTAGCTAGTTGAAGTAAATTAGCAAAAGTTTTTGCTGTTAAAATTTTCTTATTCCTTTGACTACTTAAAGGTATTTCACCGTCGCTTGATGAGTATCAAACAACCTTGCTAGTGTAGTTACCACAAGTTTCTAGCTTCTTGGCTCTGTGTGTGTGTGTGTGTGTGTGTGCAACCACGTAAAGCTCATTCAGAAATCTTCACTTGACTGTGTTACTTTAGCACCGAGTCGTCGAAAAAAGGCACAAAGTTATACCAATTTTTATATACACGCATACGATCAAAAATTGTAGTACAATACACGACAAATAAAATGGTGTGTTGGGGGGGTGGTGTGGGGAAGATAATTCAGTGCAAATGAAAGAAAATCTAGAGAAAGAAATGGCCCAAAAAATTCTAACAGCAAAGAATTATGATGATGGAGAGCAGGAGAAGCTTTTAGAGTGAGAAAACAGTAAGGGTTGACTTTCTACACAAATTTCTCCCTTTACATCCACAAATCCAAAAGAAAATCAACACAGAATTACAAATATATACCTGAATCATAGTTTCTTAATGACCAAACAGAAATTCACATGAAAATAAAGAACAAAGAAAGATGTAAAACCAACCAAAGTATTAATCGTTTTACTTAATTGGCACAACCAAGACAGATTACAATTAGTACATATATATCCGCATTTATAGCAAAATTCACCGATTCTTTCCATAAAAGAAAAACCGAATTCCGAAACCAAAGAATCAAAAGACAAATTTTCAATTCGCGAACCTGAATAGAAAGAGGCCTTAGCGGAAGAACTTCTCTCCAAAGCCTTGGCGCCATTTCTCTCCGACCTCTCAACCTCTCCGCCGCCATAATCGTTACCCCTCTTCGCCACCAGGCTCTCGTCGGCGATAATCACATTCGTGACCTTCTCAACCGGCTCGGCGACGGCGGCGGCGGATGAGGAATTGGCGCGCTTCTGGTGCTGATTGTCGCCGGAGACGATCCCGGAGGCTCTCTGGATCAGATCATCGAAGATCTGGAACATTCTGTCGAGCTCAACCACGTGAACGGCCTCCCGCTTCTGCTCGTAGCTCTGCAACAGGACCAAGTTCCTCCTGACCTGCTGGAGGACGGAGAAGAGCTCCGCGGGGACGTCCTTGGGGGCCGGCTGCCGCGAAATCTCGTCGAGCTTGGCCTGCTGGTCGGCCTCCACGGACTTGACAACGGTGGTGGCGGCTTCGACCTCTTCAATGTTGGGGCGGGAAGGGAGGGACTTGTATGTGCGCATGATTTCCTCCACCGTCTCCACGACTTGCTCGGGTATTACGGCCATGGCTATGGAGGTTTTCGAGCTGTTTTGGCTATGGCCGCCTGGTTCGGACAAAGGAGAGGCTGATGATTGAATTACAGGGGAAGCAAATGGTAGTGGTGGTAGTGGTGGTGGCAGTTGTGGAGAGAGAGGGGGGTTTTGAATTTGTCTATGGGCTATTATAATTCTATATATTCATAAATGGCCTTTGCTTCTAGATTAGACTCCTATATATGTATGTATCTATAGATATAATATATATACACACATATGTACGTAATAACATATTTTTCTAATTTTCTATTTTTGTTTTGGTTTTTTTTTTTTTTTGTCATCGTCTTCCTCCCTACCTTCAGAAAGAAAGGAAAGAGAAAAAAAAAAAAAAAAAAAAAAGAACTACATGTATTCTCTCTCTCTCATGATGAGATTTTTAAGGTTTGATGTCAAAAAAATAAATTAGACTGTCTATTTGGTTTTGTTTTTCAAAGGTAAGATTTATATTAAAAATGATTTTTTTTTAATCTTAATGTGATTTTAATCGGTTAATCACAAGAGATATATTACCACCTTTGTTGAAAGAACCCACTCATAATTACATGCATTATTGTTTCATTGATAATTCTAGTTTACTACTTGTAACATTTTGGGATCAATATTTTGTGTTGAAGTAGGGTAATAAATTTTTCCCCTCCTTGAGGTTGTTTTTTATTCTGTTTTTGGTAAATAAATACTCAATTAATGAGATCATCACACTTGTAATAACATATTGGTATCATATGATTTCGTGTGTAAAGATAATATAAACTTAAATAGATGTCGATACATGTATGATGTCATTGATAAAACTTTTAACATTAAATTTTACGCTTCTGCGTTTTTTACAAAAAAAACGATATGATATATTTGGGAAAAAAATAAAACAAAAGAAAAAGAAGAAACAACTGAATAATTTGATAGTGTTAAGAATATAACCTAGATGTCATGTTTTTATAAAAGTTACAAGTGTTACGAGATCTATGTACAAGTCAATTGACATCAAAGAGAAATTTGACAGTTTAGATGGCAATCTCTTATAATTGGGTTTTCGCTCATTTTATATTCAATTTGTCATGTATGATTCATCGAAGTTTTTTTTTTTTTTTTTCTTTCTTTCTTTGCTGACAAGTAAGTACAAGGGTTGAAACAATGCTGAAAGAGTTAAAAAAGAAGCAGCTGTTGAGTGGCTTCTAAAACGGCAATTTTACGAGGAAATATTTTTTGCTTCAGTATGAAGAATGCCAAGTTGAAAAGTTGGCTAAAGACGCCTAAATCAAACACAAGCCGCCAAACAAGAGTTAGATCCCATGCCAGAGTGCCGCCAAGGCATATCAGAAAGTTTCTTTGTTTTTCTTCGGGCAAAAAAAGTGTGCTTAGTTTTTCTTCCTTCTTTTTAGTAAAAAAAGTGTACTTAGGTTTTTCTTCCTTCTTTTTAGTAAAAAAAAAAAAAAAAAGTGTGTTTAGTTTCTTTGTTTTAGGGTGTGCTTGGGTAAAGAATAGTCCATGAAACAACCGTACTCCTCCGAAACCATCAATGAAGTATCGAGGCGGTTAGGATTTTTTTTTCCCCTCGCAGAATGGATTTAAAGTTTGATACACTAATAGAAATAAAGTAACATAGATTATACGACATTAGATGTGTATTATAATAGAAATAAAATTTAAGTTATCTTTAAGTATTTTTGAATTTCTGATATATAAACAAATAAAATGTGAGGCGATCATAATACTAGTGACCCCTTTTTTCTATATTTTCGGCCCCCCCAAAAAGGAAAAAAAACTTTACTCCTAAACAAGCCAAGTGTTTTGTTGTTCAAATAGGAATATTTCTACAAAAACAAAACAACTTGGATGAGATAAGTTTCTTTTAGGAAAGAATTAAATATAAACATTTAAGCATGAGTTTCAAATCTAAACGGCCGGTAATATTTGGACAGGTTACATTCGTTTAACTATAATATTATTATGGATATTGTCCTAAGTTGATTAAATATATATATATATATATGGTATGACAATCCTCTTTTGCATGGTAGTGGCATTTTTCTGCTTTCCTTCAGAAAGCCCATCTGCTTTCAATATTTCATGATAAATAAAAATAATTAACAGCATCTCACTCCCATAAAATATAAATATAATTATAACTTTTCATATTAGAAGACAAAATTACTTTATTTTATCTCTAGTCAATTCAATAGTATCATGCATTGTGTGATGAGCAACGGAAAAAATAGGGGGAAAAAAAAAAAGGTATGTCATGGTTCACATCGAACCCGTGATGTCATAGAGAAAAACAAAGATAAAAAGGAGATTAGAAAAGAAAAAGAAATGAAAGTTTTATTTGTTGAGTATGAGAATGAATATATAAATATATATATATATATGTATATGTATAAATATGTTGTCAATTTTCAAGGGAGACTCCCAAAGATTGCCAAAAGGCAAAGGAGTTTGGGAAGTTGAAAAACTCACGAGCTGTGGCCAGAAACATGAAATGCATTATTATTGAGTTGGACACGTTAAGGAGGGCCCGTATGACTTAGTGATTTGTTTTCAAGTTGGGTAGCATCGACAGTGACTTTATTCAGAATTCGAACAGTTTTAGATCGGAATTTCTGATAAAATCAAACCAACGCAAAAAAGGATAGGTGTGAGTTCATCCTGAAAAACAACCAGAAAAAGAAATTTTTTTTTTTGTTACACACGAATTCCATTGAAGCTTCTCCGTTAGAAGACAATGTAAGGAAAGTGTAAATTATTTCACCTCACTTTTTAATATCAAAAGTGTGTCACATTATTTTATATCGAAATCAAACGGTGAAATCTTATACCTCTCTTTACTTTTACTTGCGAATAACGGTTGTTTTCGCACGGGAGCGGTGCCTAGTGCGGACAAACCTAATATCTGCCCTATTGGCATGTTGTAAACTTTTGCCATTAGTAGAGAACTAGTTTGAGTTCTACCTAAAAATTTAATCATTTTTTAGTTTATTTATATTTCAAGTTTTTTTTTTAATGCAAATTTACTTTCATTAGTAAATCAAACTACTTAAAAGTTAATCTAACAATCAATACTATAATTCTTATCAATAGTGAAAAACGATCTCCTTCTCTTCTCAAAAGAAATTGATGCTATTAGTCTTTGAATCATTAGTGTTGTAGCTTTCTAAATTTCTTTTTTTTTTTTGGCCAATTTTCGCCTAAACTATTATCTCCGTTTGTTTGGCACCTCCAAAATTGGAAAATGAAAAATTTTTCATTTTAGATCTTCCTAAATTTCTGTATCTGAACATCTAAAAATTTTCATTTTCGAAAATGAAAAAAGAACTCTCTAGAAACAAAAAAGTTTTTACCCATCAAAATAACTTTTTACTTTTAAAAAAAATTCCAAATAACTTTTCATTTTACTTTTTTCACTTTTCAAAAACGGACCTCCCATTATTATATATATATATAATATATTATTGATTGTTTTGGTTTATGATCATAAAATTGATGATTAAATTTCAAATTAGATCAAGATATCGATATCTATTGTGTGATAATTTGCAGTTTTATAAAAAACATCCTATAAAGAGTAAATGTAATCCTTAATATTTACCCAAAAAAAAAATGTAATACTTAATAATCCATCAAAATTAGAACATGTTGCACATTATGCGGTTATTTTTAAAAAGTTTGAGTTCTTATACATTAGGCATGTGGTTACTGATGTTAATTTTTGTAAAACAAAATCTATAGCATGTTTGGTACATGCATTTGTTTTGCATTTACATTTAAATGCAATGCAATTTTTTTCCAAATACAAAAATATTTCATTCAAATATCAATCACATCACATTTTAAATCCAATACAATTACTATTTATTATTTCACTTTTTCTATTACTTTTATTAATTATATTATATGTTCTCTCTCTCTTCTTTTTTTTTTCTCTACTTTTACCCATCACATCACATATTTATTATTAAAATATAATTCAAATACTTTTTACCTAAACACACATTGCATTCAAATGCAATGTTAATACTTTTTCTCTAAATATAAATTACATTTAATGCATTGCATTCAAATGTTAAATGTAATACAAATGCAATGCGTTCACTAAACGAAGCTTTGGAGCGTGTTTGGTACACACTTTTTTTTTACATTACATTTAAATACAATGCAATTTTCCTCCAAATACAAAAATATTTCATTTAAATACCAATCACATCACATTTTAAATCCAATATAATCACTATTTATTATTTCACTTTTTCTATTACTTTTATTAATTACATCAAATATTCTCTCTCTTTTTTTTTATCTATTTTTACCCATCACATCACATATTTATTATTAAAATATAATTCAAATACTTTTCACCTAAACACTCATTGCATTCAAATACAATGCTAATATTTTTCCTCCAAATACAAATTACATTCAATGTATTATATTTAAATACAATGTAAATGCAATGCATTCACCAAATGGAGCACTAATGTCTATTTTAATGTTATGGATCAAAGTTGCAAAAATATAAAGATTAGGGACTAATCGGCTAAAGAAATAGGTTAGAAATCAAACTATAACTTTTCGACGAATTCATGAGTCATAAGTTTCGTATTGTAAAAAAAATTTAAAAAAATAAGTACACGTGAGTAACTCATTAAAAAATGAAAAAGTAATATATAGATTGCCCATTAAAGGATACATCTCTTGATTATTACCTAGTTTTAATAGTTTCAGATTTTTTTTAAACTCTAGTTAGATAAATATAGAGGGTCAAGAATCTAAACAAACAATAAGCAAGGGTAAAAAACATAAATATGTTTACTTTTGAGGGGTTGTTTTCATAATCTTAAAAAAAAGGAGAAATTATTTGTTTGATGTCCAATCTTTTTTGTAAAGTTGTGATTTGATATTCAATTTTTATTTTGTGACTAAAAAGTTTTCAAATTTTTTGAAATGATGCAATTTGACTTTTTTTTTTTACCTAAAAAAAATTAAAAATTAGATGAAATTTATCATATTTATGACATATGTAAATCGAATCATGTAATTTTTTTTTAATTATCCTTGAATAATAAATTATACGTAGTTGACATGAAATTTTTTTGTCAAAATTTTTTGACCTTTTTTAGTTAAATTTAAACCCTTATTATATTATACCTTTTAAAGAATTTAAGACTTTTTAACTAAAAAAAAAAATTATAAACTAGGGGTGGCAAATTATGTCAACGGGTCGTGTTCGTGTCGTGTCTGACCCGTTTGTTAACGCGAATACACTCGACACGAACACGACCTGTTTAATAATCGTGTCAAAAATCACAACCTGAATACGACCCGTTAATAAATGGATTGACACGACACGTCACGTTTGGGTCATAAACGTGACGTGTCGTGTCATATAAACCCACTTATTAAAAGGGTCATAAATGGGTCATTCAATCTGTTATTGACCCATTTAATTAACTTGTTATTGACCTATTTAATTAATCTATTATTGATCAATTTAACTAACATATCATTAATTTTAACATTAAAAAAACTTATTAAACACCTAAATAACAATTAAGTTATAACAATCAAATTAAGTTCACAATCAAGTTACACCTAAATTTAGATCACAAAAGATAAATACAAAACTAAAAATATATATAAAAACTAAAATATATATTTTATATTTAAATTTTGAATTTTAAATTTTTAAACTTTAAAAATTTATATAATATATATTAAAAATTATAAATGGGTAATTCATGGATCGTGTTCGTGTTAACCCATATATGACCCATTTGTTAAACGGGTTATCTCATGTCAATTATGAGTTGGTAGGTTCGTGCGGGTTCAACTCTTTATTTAATCATGTTTGATAGGTTCGACCCGTCTTGACTCAAATCCATTTAAAAAAACTTAAACCCTTTAATTTTATACAGATTTAATATCGTGTTGTGATTTAAATTACCAGTCCTATATAAACCAAATTACAGCCTTACGAAAAAGGCCATGAATGAACGCGTAATTTACCCAAAAAAAAAAAAAAAAAGATAAATGGAACAAGCCTACCCAAAAAAAAAAAAAAAAAAATCAATAAACAGGACAAGCCCAGCCTACTTAAGATTGGGCTGGCCAAACCAAGGCCACTTTCTTAACTCTTCGATTGCACGGTTTCCTTCTTTCATGGCACAGAGTTTCGGTCAAGGGCTACTTCCCAGCTACCTCTGCTGACCCGACCTTCAGGTGCGAATTTTTTCTCCTCTCTCTTCTCATATATACATACATACATCCATATATATATATATGTATTCACACAAACACACATATATGGACATGGACATGTAATTGGATTTCATATATACACTGATTGTTTTCTTTTCTGTTCGTTTTGATTTCATTTCTCAGTTTTTAGGACTTATAACTGGAAATTTCGAATTTCTTAAATAATTTTAGGAAGCTTTTTTCATGTTAGTTCTTGTTTAGGAAATGATACAAAATATAATGTTCAATGTTGGGTTTTGAATTCTGAAAAATTAATGTGTAATTTGATTTTCTCAAGAAATGGCTCTTTTGTTATGTACCAGGCTGGAGGACAGCTCCTAACACTGAGTGATATACACCATATAGATAAGATAATGGGTGAAAGTACAAGATTTACTGACCAGAGGGCAAAAGGGTTGGCTGAAAACTCAATGGATCAGACAATAAATGTGTATATATGGGATATGGATGAGACTCTTATACTTCTCAAGTCTTTGTTGAATGGAACATATGCTGAGGCTTTCAACGGTTCAAAGAACGTAAACGAAGGTGTGGAGTTAGGAAAGATGTGGGAGAAACACATCCTTGATTTGTGTGACAATCATTTCTTTTATGAGGAGGTAATATTCGATTTTTGGATTTTCGCTAGCGTAGGGCAAAGGTAACTAGAACCGTATGCCTGTACTTTTCTGAGCAATGAAAGGAGAATTTTCTGGTAAAATATGATAAAATGCCGTATTGGTTGGAGTAGGGAAGGGTTTTGAAACGTTGATTTTCGTTAAGTTCCGTTTAGTCATCGTACTAATTTTGATTTGATTTTAATCTGGCTGTTTTTCACATCCTACCACATAATTTTTTTGGGGGAAAAAAAAAAAGCTCACTTAATTTTTTTGCCTCCACATATTGGTGATGCAGATTGAGAACTACAATGAACCCTTCCTTAGTTCATTGAGCAAATATGATGATGGGCAGGACCTTTCTAGCTATGATTTTAACCAAGATGAGTTTGGCCCTCCAAATGACAACGCAAACAAAAGGAAACTCGCGTATAGACACCGAGTCATCGCCCACAAGTTTAAACAGGTGAGAAGTTCAAGTTAATTGTCGATTGCCTTTTGGTAGTAGGACTGATTATTACTCTATGATAGGCCTACAAAAATTAGACAATCAAATGTATGTGAATGTTATTCTTATTTAGCTATGTTGCATTTTCTTTTGTTTTATCCTGCATCACAAACTTTGCCTTGCCAATCATCTTAACATTTGAAGCCGTTTCCATGTTTGTACTACTCAAACTATGTGGCATTGAACAGAATCAATTAAGAATGCATTTTACCTATAATATTGATATGGATGTAATCATGTTGTTTAGGCAGCTCCTTTAGTAACAGGATCAAGTTACATGTAGTTCATCATTTCGTCACTTGTTTGTTATACTTGAAACCTTGATAAATAAGAATGGGGTAAATCCCAAGTATAGGGAAAAGGTGTAAACCATTTCAAAACAAGAAGGGTTGCACAAAGATGTTGTGGGTTTGGCAATTCATTGTTTATAGTTATTGTACTTGGTTTTGATTGTGAGTTTTACTTTGTTCTATTGTTTATTCGCAATTAAATCTCAGTTACACTCTTATCACTCATGCATAACTCTTCTCTCTCTCTCTCTCTTTCTCTGGCTTTGATGTATTGAGAATTGAGCATCATTTGAGTTCTGTACAAAACATATGGTTTATTTTCTGCAGCCTAACTAAAACTATTATACCATTCTCATATACTATCATACTGATCTCCTATAAAAGCTCACACATTTTCCACCGTTTCAGGGTTTGCATAGTGTTTTTGATCAAGAGATGATAAAACACTGGGATGACTTGTATAATATGACTGATGCATATACAGATGGATGGCTTTCCTCAGGTATTTTATCCTCCTGTGATGCATTGTTTAAATTGGCTGTATGCGGTTTTGTGCTAATATTAGGTTGAGACTCGTCCAACCTATCATGTGATAACCGAAGATAGACATTTAATTATATGCTTCAAGCGTTTCTGAGTTCCTGTAGCAACAGACCAAAGATAAATTCTTTATTAAGGAGAAATGATCTCCCTCTCTATTGCCTTATTCCAATGTAGCGCGCACCTTCTTGGGGGAATGTTCGGCTGGGAAGGAAAAAACAGCTGTTGCCACTGCCGATAGAATTGCGGACACTGTTGCTGCTAAGTCTCAGCATGTCAATATTTTAGTGACATCTGGATCCTTGATTCCCAGCCTTGTGAAATGCTTACTCTTTCGACTTGACAATTTGATAACACATGGCAATGGTGAGTTATCACTTTTTTCCTTCTAATGTTAGTTATCACTATTTGGACTCATGTTAATATCGTTACCAAACTATGCACGAGTTTTGTTCATTCTATCAATGCACATCTCTAATGGGGCGCGACTTTATAAAAAAATATAACAGAGTTTGCATTAAAATGTTCTCATATCTTTGATTTCTGCAGTCTATAGTTCATGGGAAGTGGGGAAACGTCAATGCTTTCAATGGATCAAAGAACGTTTTAACAGCCCAAATGTCCGTTTTTGTGTAATTGGTGATGGATGCGAGGAGTGTAGTGCTGCAGAATTCATGCGATGGCCATTTATTAAAATTGATCCACGTCCAGGTTGCTCTCACAGGTTTCCAGGTCTCACACTGAGGACAGTAGGATTCTATCTTTCTGTTGTGTATGGGAATTCTGGTCTTGAAGACGATAAAGAGTGACTTGGTTTGCAATGGCTGAACTTGGCCTGGGATTTCTTTCCTTAAAAAAACGAAACCGAAATCTGACAGTAGCCATCTCATAAGTTGCATGGGAATTCAAATATCAAAACAGAAGAGAAAGGTAATTCTTTTTCCCTATTAGAATTTGATCAAGTCAGGGTAATGTTTTGATTGAAGAAATATTAGAATTTGATCAAGTCAGGGTAATGTTTTGATTGAAGAAATAGCATATGTTGCATTGGGCTTGTATACCCAATTATGGTTCAGTGTAAATTTTCATAACTGAACTCGTTATTTTGTTGTATATTTCTTTGTTCATGAACTGATATGTGCCATAATACTGAGTACTTGTACCTTTAGCTTGAGCGATTGACAAATAAGACTCTGTATCCTAATCACTAGGTCCTAGAGGCCAGAGTTGACACATGAATTTGTGATTGGTTCAAGATGTGAGATGACAATGGTGATATACAGAATTGCTCATACAATTTGGTGCATGTTTGGATTCATTAGCCTTGGCTCTACTAGTAGAACAAAACTACGCAAAAGGTTTGTTAGAAATTACACACGTTTTTGTGCATTGTGGCATATAAAGACATGTTATGTGCATTAGCAGGAACATTTTTCCATTTCTAGCCTCTCTTTTGAATCATGCCTGCCAAAAAATGTCGCTTTCTCGATTCTTTACCAAATATGAAATTTTTGTGCAAGATGCTCTAGTCTTTGTCTTATCATCACATCCACAGATACAAGTGCTTATAAAAAAAACAGATTGCATTTAATCTATGGGGTAGCCCCAACTCTCAGATGTCAGTATCAGGGTGAATTTTCCCGAATTTTCGCTTTTATTGAGTGCTTCAGTCGCTTTTGTTCGGTATATGCTGCTTCAGTGGGTAATTCATGAGGCATTTGGAGCTTGGAAATGTTTGGATGAGGATAATTTCAAAGCGGGTTTAAGAAAACAATTTGAATCGTTGAAGTTGATAAAACTCTCTAAACAGGTTTCAAGTCCAACATGCTGAAAAATTGCATTCCTTATCTTCTAAGATTGGTGTTTGGCAAGGGGTAAGTTGGCTGCATTTCAATGGTGCTCTAAGTGCCACATACGTTAAGATTAGCTTGAGAAAGGCGACAAAATCCAAATCTCTTTTTCGTTCGCTTAAATCGTTTAGTGTGTTGAATTTGATTAGAAAATTAAACCTGGTTTTATTTGGTGTGATGTAACTAAAAGAAGCGGTTCTTGTTAAGACACATAATTAATGTACATGCCTCAATCCCATCAATTTACAGTAAAATCTTGATAATGCTCGATAAGTTAATGACCTTCTAATTTAAAAAAAAAAAAAAAGTTACTAACCTTAGTAAAATAATAAAAATCTTTTGATCTTGCATTTAGCATAATATTAATAACAAATAAATAAGTAATCTTGCTTTATAAATAAGATAATAATTTTCTTCCGTTTAGGGTCTAAGAAATAGATAAATTTATAATAAACGTTTATAATATCAAGGAAATCAATACGTAAAAAAAATAAAAATAAAAACATTACAATGTTAAGGAATTTTTTTTCTTTACAACTTCTAATTTATTAATTATGTTCTTTTTCAAAATCTGCATCTTAAGGAGTTTACTTTTCTTTGTACATAATTGAACTCAACCTCAATTCTTTTTGGTAGTGCATACAACACCTTCAACATATATATATATATGATTTCATGTTGTAATAAGTAAAATGATTTATAAGGCATTCATGTATTTTTTTAGTAAAAAAAAATTCATCTACAAATTTAAAATCGTAATAACTCTTTTGTAAATCAATAAATATTTATTTATATAAAAAAAAAACCTTTTTTTAGTGTTAATAGTGTTAATTTATAAATATTTTACTTACCCCTAGATAATGTGGGAGTGCTTCTTGGACCATGCCACCAAAATGACTTCCAGTGTTTTCTATAGCTGTATATATATAGATAATTTTGTTCTTGTTTTACTAATTGTCATCTGATAATCATGTTATCGTCGTATAATGACTATGAATACGACACGTTTTATTTTGTTTTATTATTATTATTATTATTATTTTTATGCACATACTTGTTTGGCTGAATTAAAAAAATAAGGCATGAATTATGATAATTGCTTTCCTCTCTCATCTCCTTGAGATAGAGCTTTCCATCTCATAAAGCAATGAGATGATGATGTGGACAGCTTCAAAAATGGGTAAAGGCTTATCCCATTTCCAAATTGTATGTAGAGCCATTTAAATCCTTCTTTTTTTTTTTTTTCTTTTTTCCTTTTTGCCATTTTTGGTGCCGAACAGCACCATATGAACAAATAAGAATGATAAAAACCATTCAGTCCATACACTTCTGCTATAAAAAGAAATCCGTGATCACTAATAAAATGCAAAAAGTCTAATCACAATTTTATTAATGTTTAGCATTAAAAGTCTTGTGTACTACGAACGACTTGACAACCTGTGAATCATACACTTTTCAATTCATTTGTGAGGTTGGAAAATTGACATGAAAGTGATATTTCAATCTTTGACGCAAAAAATTTGCCCTCTACGTTTCTCTTGGTCCAAAAAAAAAAAAAAAACTAAAAAAATGGAAGAATCTCTTGTACTTTAGCTATTTTCGAGATCCAAATTCTTTCATAAGGTACGCATTTTTTTTACCACAAATAATCAATATGCAATTATAATGATAACTGCTGACACAAGGTACGTTTTATAATAATTTTATATTTTAATTATATTTAAACCCAATATAAGTTTATATCAAACAAAAAAAAATTTATGTTTAAATATAATTTTTTTAATAGTATTATAAAAATAATTACTATTTAAAATTTTTTAAAAATAATTATATTAATTTTTTAACTTTACTATTTATCTCTATTTTTACTAATTATATTAACTTTTCAATTCTAAAATACTTTTCATCCAAATACATATTTCATTTAAATACAAAACAAATACTTTTCAATCAAATATAAAACTCAAAAAACAAATTATACTTAAATATAATTAAAATGTAATATATTTACCAAACATTCTATAAATAATAATTTTATTTTTAATTTTATTACGATACGGGAATTTTAAATTTTTAAGTTTAAAACAATGAGGAAACTTATCAAATTAATAAATAATTTGTGAAAGAGAGAAATTACATGTAAATATGGTTGATTTATAATTATTATGATTTCCTTGTTATTTATGTGTGTAGAGAATATATTACTTTTCCAGTCTTAACCAATTTTCTGAGACAAATTGGGGTGAAGTTAGAATTTATTAACGTACATGGGGCATTGTCAAAATTTTGAAATATTGGAGGACTTTTCCAGAACAATTAATGGAAGGATATCCAGTTGGGATCAAGATAGAGTGGGGAAATATGCCATTGAAATACAAAATAGTGGTCCATTTCTCATGCATATATACATACATATACATATACACATATATACATATGTATATATATATTTTCCAGCATACAGGGGCAACTGCCTCATACTCGTAGGACTAACTCTCCCTTGATCACTTGTCAACATTATAAAAATAAAAATATGTTTTTTTCCTTTTCCTACAATTTCACATAATTTAAATTTCACACAATCTTATAATTTAATCATTACATATATTTCACTCGTTGTTATAATATTTGTTCTAAATTGATATTAGTTATCTATGTAATTTTACAAAAATAACTCTTATATTTTCTATATAAAATTACATTCCATGAAAGTTTACGTGGAATTATAAATTTGAACGTTTAGCCAATGTCCCATAGGAGATAACCAAGAAATTCACTATTATGCAAAGTAATTTTATTTTTATTTTCTAGAAACCATTAGTTTCCTCTCGTTTTTCCATATTTTTCATCGTTTTGAAATCGTGAGATCAGCAATAAAATCTCATATGATACCACTACATCCTACACCACCCAACCTGCTGATTTAATGAGAGCTTAAATTGTAGCTGAGAATAAGGGAAGTATATTATTACTACCGATATACCAATCCATTGATGGTTAAACCCTGGTGAATTTATTGTCGTGTGGTATTTTCTCTACAAAGAAATACATAATATTAATTGAGGAGGCTCACAAGTTTTTTTTTTTCTTTATATTAATATTGTTAGTATGCTTTGAGTACATAATGCACGAACCCACATCTTTTATCCAAAATTCTCCATCTCAAATCATGTCTAACCACTTATATCATATCATCTTATAAATTGAAAAATAGATGAAAAAATAAATGTGATTTTTTCTATGATATGGCATGATATAAGTGTTTATACATGATTTGGAATGGAAAATTTTAGACAAAAGATGTGAGTTCATAATGCACAAGCAAAAATAACACCTAAGTTTAACACTCATCTTTTACATTCAAATCTCTTACTTTTAAATTGAAATATACTAATAATAAATAAATCTAATGACAAAGTGAAAATTGATAATATATAATAAAAATCTATAATTTTACATTCTATCAATTCTACGTTATCTTTTACAATTTAACTATTATATTTAGTATATTTGATATTATGATCTCTATTTTAATTTAACATTAATTATTCATATAATTTTATAAAAACATCCATTATATTCATAAATAAAATTACAATTCAAAAAATTGTTGTGAAATCATAACAAAACGCATACATACACATATATATATATTCCAAAATCATTGCATAAAGGAATTTCAACATTATCATTAGTTGCCCTTTTAGAATAAGATTGGGTGGTCAATTTCATGTGTCAAAAATTGTTTCACTATCTTTCAAAATAAATTTCTAGTGGATAGTTTCTGGTTATTGAATATGTCCAAGAGGGTAAGGCCAAAACTTTTATCCTGATATTCAAGGCAATGATTGCACATAATTGCAAGGAAACGCAATACAAGTCCTTAGGGAATAATTCCAAAATATACGAGGACATTACTGGATCTTCAAACGAGATTTGGTTAATATATTTCTCTACAATTTTTTTTAATCCATAGAAACATGTGGTGTACAATATCTACAGATTTTTACATTAGGTGGTACAATACGTGGCCTGAAATCATATGTACATACGTTTATATATATATATACACACACACATAGTCTCATGTCTTGTACAAATATAATGGATTTAACTTTTTATTTAGATATATGTAACTATTGATTAATTTAACTTTATATATAAATGTGAAATGATATTATTTAAAATTATTATTATAAAAAACATGTATCATAAAACATATTACACGTTAATGATCTTAATGTTATATATGCTTTCATTTTAAATTACCTTATTGGATCATTATAAATGTTAAATATGAGCCTGTATATTTGTGTATGCATGTATATGTGTATGTGTGTATATGTACACAAATTGGAGAAAGAATCCTCCTTTTTATGCAACTTTGTAACCTTTCAGTGCTGTCTTAAATGTGATTAAACATATTTGTGTGTATGCAATTAAATGTGATTAATGCATCATTAACTTCTTAAACAAATTATTTTCCAAGGACTTTCATAATGTCTTTTTCATCTATTTCTGATGGGTATATACAATGTATTTTTGTGATAAGTGCCTTATTTTATTTTAAGGTTGATGGGAAGGTGTCTAGGTTCTAGCATTACTAAGAAAATGTGACCATTTTAGGTAACAAAATGATTATTTGGGCTAATTAATTTGAATAATCCTCCTCAAATGCTAGCTCCAATGGAAGTCCACATTCAAAGGCTAACATTAGCAAAGGCTCGTAATGTCTTTACTTTCTCGATATCAGTAATTAAGGATCTCTTCTCCCTCATGCGCTTATTCAAGGGTGTTCAAAGCATGAAAACGGAATCACAACTGTCGAATCTTGTGCTTAAGCAAAGAGATTAGAAATTCACGAATTAGAGATATTGTATTATACTCTTCTCCATAACTTCTCATACCAGACTACCAAGTTCGAGTTCTTGTCAAGGCATAATATTGTTCGGACATATGGTCAACGTTTTTCGTTTGAATTAAGGTTGGAAGAAAAGAGAAACTTTTGAACCAAAGTTTTCCTTTTTCTCATTTTGTAGTTCTCCATTTTTATTTTTAAACATTTCATTATCATTTTCTTCTCTCTTTTGTACAAATTAATCTTGACAGGTACAATAACATTTAAGCTTCTTTGTGGTCATCTTTTTGTACGTTTTGATGAGAATTAGAGAGAAAAAGGCGTTATAATATTTTGAAAATTTGTCTATAAGTATCAACTTAAAGTCCCTCCAACAACTATATTGAGTAGTTTAAACGATCCATTTTAATATCAACATAAGTGGCCAAACAACCATATAAGTAGCTTAAATACGCCACAAAACCATTAAAAACCATCTAAACCGCGCGGCAAACAACTATTCTCATGCATACTTAGGTGTCGTTTGACAAAAAAATTGTATTTTAATTTTACTCAAATGCAATATAATTTTACACCAAATACAAATTTTACAATAGTGCTACGAATACAATTACTATTTAAAATATTTTTAAAACAATTACATCAACTTTTCAACTTCATTATTTATCACTACTTTTACCAATCACATCAACTTTTCAACTCTAAAATACTTTTCATCGAAACGCACATTCATTTAAATACAAAATAAATACTTTTTAATCAAATATAATATTTAAAAAATAAATTTCATTCAAATATAATCAAAATGTAATACGTTTATCAAATATTCCTTAAACAGCAAACATCATCCATGCATGAATCCAATCCAATATTGTAACACAAAGACTAATCCATCCCATCACACCCGAAGAATCACCAAGGTAGCGTTTGGTATTGTTTTTGAAATCTGTTATGTTTTCAAATTCTCTGAATTTGAGATCGTTTTGAAAACAATTCTGAGAACGTTTCTGAAATTGTGTTTGGTTTTATTTTCTGAGTGTATGTTTTGAGAAACAAAAAAGTGAAACTATGTTTGGTTATATTTTTGAAAACCAGTCATTTTATAAGTATTCTATAAAAACATATTTATGTTTGATTTAAAAAAAATACATTATGAATACCAAAAATTAAAAATTAATAAAATTTTTTAATTGAAAAATGAATTAAAAATTAATAACCATAATATTTAAGTAATTACTATATCAATTAAATCTTAATTAACCATAATAATTAAATCAGAGAAATGGGAGAAATGAGAAAAATGAAATCAGAGAAAACGAATTTTAATCGTTTTCAATTTTACATTGGGAGCAAAGGCGATTTTGGATTCGTTTTGAAATCTGTTTTCAAAAATAATACAAACCAAACACAATTTCACACCGATTTTGAAATCGATTTCTTAAAAAATCGGAAAATCAGTTTTAGAAACAAAACCAAACACCCTCCGAAAACCACGTTTTGTTGACATGAACTTACGGAAAGCAAGGAGTGGTGAGAGACATGAGAGTTGGAGAGAAGGGACCACTGACAAAAAGTTTGGTCTCCCCACTTTGTACCATATGTGTATATACATCTATACATAGATACACATATATATATGTATAGATTGTATGTTCTGACGGCAGAGATGACACTGTTTTGTTGTGGCGTGGCACATTCTAAGCCCTCCAATGTTCCCGTGAGAAAGGAGCGTGTGGCTGGCTGGTTGCATCACTCACGTGCATGTAATGCGTCACCACCAATGGCAGAGCAAAGCAAAGCAAAGCAAGAGAGAGAAACAGAAGAGGGTGAGAGTTGGTGGGGCCTAGAGCTGCTGACAAGGTTGATCTTGATTTGCCACCAACGGAAAAATGAAAAGATATTTTATTTTATGTTTAAATACAACAAACTTTTATTTAAATATAAAAATATTTTATTTAAATATTAATTATATTATATTTTAAATATAATATAATTATTATTTATTATTTTTATTAATTACATTATATATATTTTATTTTTATTTATCACATCATATATTTATTATTAAAATATAATTTAAATACTTTTTATCCAAATACATATGTTATATTTAAATACAAATATAAATATTTTTCTTTTGAATATAAATTATATTCAACATATTATATTTAAATATAATATAAACATAATGTGTGTGTTTGTTTGTTAAATGGAACCTTAATTTTTTTCCTCCCACATCCATCAATAGGAAATTATTAGAACTTAGAAAGTTCTATATATAAATATTTTTTATCACCTTATTTTTTTTTATAATGTAAATAGAACTTCTAAAATGATTGAATTTGAGAATTATATGGTAAGTTTACAAAGGAGAGAGGAAAAAAAAAGTGAAAACTATGTTAATAATTAAACTGTTATATCTTTATAAAATTTTATCGGTTACATATGTATATTTGATGTAATTTTAATCAAATTTAATATTAAAAATTTATATTATCGATGAAGATATTTTATTATAAAAAGTATCGTATAGAATTTGATGTCGAGGAATTGCATAATAGCCATAGATGTTCCATAAATCTTATTGTTCCATGGAAAATAACTCAGTAGAGCACAGAGCGGAGAAAAGAAATAAATTTTCATTTTAACACCAAAAGCCTCTCTCTCTCTCTCTTTCTCGCTATAGTTTGGCCCCTTTCTCCCCAAATGTCCAACTATATCCTCTCTTTCTGTCCCCTCACTTGTTCTGCAACTTGACAAAGGGTATGTGTTTTCCCCACTTCCCATTGCAGTTCAACACCTTGAAAAAAGTCTCTTCAAGCTCTTTCTCATTCTGGGCACTTCTCAAATGAAATCTAGGGCCAGAATTTTCCGTATATCTGTGGTTGAGAGAGTCTTTTAGATGTATGTAAGTACTTTTTAAGCCTTTTCTTCTTCCTTTTTTTATCTGTCTTTTCCAGGTATAGTAAGAAGCATGGTGCTCTGTGTCTGAGGCAATAATAAGCTTTTCCAAAGGCTTGGAAAAGGAGCAGCAACCTCAGATTTTATATAATGCCAGTTCCACTTGCCCCATATCCAACCCCTCCAGCACCATATACACCACCACCTTTAAATGGTATCTTTACAATCTCTGACACTTGGTAAAACTTCTTTGTAATGTGAATTGTCTGCCTATTTGGTTGTTAAGAAAATGGAGTAAAGTAGTTGCATACCAATTCTTTCCATGTTACAACCATCCGATGATGGGAAACTTTGTAACAACAAGATTGGTTGAAAATAGTCCAAAGTTCTTATTTTTGGCCTTTGCCTATAAATGGATTTCTTGTAACAAAGAAGGAAAACTGGAAAAATAAAAAATAAAAAAATAAATAAAGAAAGAAAGAAAGAAAAGCAAAGAAAAAGGAAAGCAGCTAATTGCACATACTAACTGATGAGCAAATGGGAAGATAAGACACTGGAGGTCTGTGATTGTCTCCAAAAAGGCCTAAAATGCACGACGATCTTCTGATTTATATCAATTTATGTTCACTAGTTTCTATGATTTGACGAGATTGATTTCGGTCCATCTAGTTTATAAGGAGCTGTAATGTTCAGCAGGTGCTCAGAGCCAGCTTGTATGCTCTGGATGTAGGAATCTTTTGCTCTATCCGGTTGGAGCTACCTCGGTATGCTGTGCTGTTTGCAATGCAGTCACGGCAGTGCCACCTCCAGGTACGCTTTCTCTCTTATTTTGGCCCTTTTTTCGCATCTTAGATCAGTGCAAAGTATAATTCAAATCGAGCACTTAGGTTGAAACTTGGAGTAACATTTGGTCTTGAACAGGCACAGAAATGGCGCAGCTCGTTTGTGGAGGCTGCCACACCTTACTAATGTACATTCGTGGCGCCACAAGCGTACAATGTTCTTGTTGTCACACCGTCAATCTTGCTCTGGAAGGTATGAATCAGCACTGCATCATCACAACTCTATGATATTCGAGCTTTAAAACGTTTAGAAGCAAGCATGATCAAGTGTTTGCGCTGCCGCAGCGAATCAGGTGGCGCATGTCAGTTGCGGGAACTGCAGGATGCTGCTGATGTACCAATATGGAGCAAGATCTGTGAAATGTGCAGTTTGTAATTTCGTGACATCGGTTGGGGTGAGTATAAATGTTTTCACCAAAATTTTTAAGTTAGAAAATTCATGTGTTTCCTTTTTTTCTCTTTAAAATCCGCTTAAGATCGTAACATTCTCCTCAGTCGTGGCGTATACAATTCATGAAATTTGGTGGCTTAAAAATGAATGATTGAAGAAATGGGGAAAAAAAAAAATCTTGTTGTTTTGGACACAGATCGGTTGAGCTGGTCAGCAATGCAGAACTCCCTAAGCAGCATAGCACAAAAATTTTGCAAATTGATTTAGATGTTCCAAACTGGAGTCTGGGAACGTTCCAATAGAACTTCCAAACCGGATCATGAATTTACAAAGAGTACCATTCAGGTTGTACATCAAGGTATCTTGGAATATAAAAATCATGTGCATGGAATATGCCAAATGCCCAAAACCATAGCAATCCACTTCCAAGAGAAGTCAATTTCTCTCACTTTGTTCTATCTCTCTCTCTCTACACTTAATTTTAAATAAATTACCATTTTAAGATTCCAAATTTATTGACTTTGATGTTCACTAGAGAAATAAAGGCATTTGCCGTTTGGTTAACAAGGGTGTTATTTGGCCTTTTCAGGTCCCAACAAGCGCAACTGAACAGAAGTTCAACAATTAAATTATGATATGAAACACTTTGGAAAAGTTGGATATCAGAAGTTGCTAGTACATCTTGGGTTTTGCATTATCACAGGAGTATCTACCTATCCAACAAACAATAAAAGCAGAGAATTCCCTCTCCAGAGATCCAAGTCAATGTATAGAGTTAAATTTTCCCCTCTTGCGTGACCGTTGCGGTGAATAAGTAGTTTTCGATTGCCTGGTTGGATGTATGAATGAGAAGTAATTTTCTATGAGAAAGACTTTTCAGTGTGCGAGTGTTTCTTGAAAATATTCGGATAATTGATTTTCGCTTACTTTTGATGACATTTGTGGTGTATGAATGATCAAAATTTTCACAGGGAAAAAGGGTTTTCCTTTCAAAGACTTAATCTGCATTTTCTCATTTTTCAAATGGTCCGAGTGAGAACAAGAATTAGAGCCTAGAAAGTTGATTATGATGCTCAGTTGAATTGATCCAAGAAAGTCACACTTTGGGACCAGGAGATATTTTTCCCTTAGGATGTAAAACTGAGGCTGAGGATTCTTTAGAAGAAGCCTGTAATTTTAATATGAAAGGTTTAAAATTTATGATTTAGACTTCTATATCAGCTTCTCGTTAAGATCCAAGGATTGAGAAGAACACCCCAAAAGAATCTCTAAATAAAAGACAAGGAAGCTAGTTGAAGTTCTTGGTAAAAACCTTTGAGTTTGACTGTGCTAGAAAAACGACAACAACTATCATAGTTTGTTAAGGGAAAAGATGGACTGAGATATCTGACCCTGATGTGATATTGTAACTTCTTTCTAGTAAGGTATCAGCTATCCTCAGACAATCGTCCCATTCAAGATTTTGCATGTCAAGATTGAAATTGATCCCTCATGCCTAGTGTGATATGTAAATGGATCCGATTCAAATTCATCATTATTCACATAATCTTATTATCATATTAAATAGATTAGGCTAGAACTCCAAAAAAAAATAAAAAAAATGGTAACACAAACTATGAGCAAGTCCAATCCATGTATATATATCACAACAATCTATTAACTTAGATATGTGAGACAAATACATAATCTAACGAAAATCTGATCAAAATGAACTAGTAAACAAAATTAATAGTTTTAGACATAGATTTGATAGTTTAAAATAAAGCCATACTAGTAGGTTATTTCTCCAATACCGACCATAGAATTCTCGCACTCATTTCTGTACTCCACTTTGCGCCTTTAGAACTTCTACCGAGCAACCGGAGTCTACTTTGTTTGGTCTTCTTGAACCGTCCTCGTATCGCCTTGGACAAGAACCTGTTATAGCCAGTACAAAAAAAGTGTGGCTCAAATAATATTGGCCCCCTTGGTACTCATGCAATAATTTTGTGTCATTGAAATTTGACTAGACTGGGGTCCAATCCTTTAGCCCATGTTTAGGCACCCCCGGTCCTACAATATCCTGTACACCTTGCAATGCTTTTTTAGACTGTAGATGATAGTAACAAGAGATGAGGACCATTAACATATTTCGTCATTGGGTATCACTCGATAATAAAAAGAGCTTAAATTTTAACGGTTCAAGCTAAATTACTCATCATCTAACACCTCATAAATTGCTCGTACGAATATGATTCTACCAAAAAAGGTTGGTCATGGTGTAGTTACGATTAGATCTTTACCCCATGATTAATCCCTGTTCGTTCATGTTAAACATAACAAAGGGGATCCAACCACTGGGCCTCTCACATTTTTTCTCTTTATTTTGCGCATTGCAAGTGTGTTACAGGAGAATGTAATTGAATATGATCAAATTTTATGTGTGTGTGTATAACACTTTTATTAAAAAAAGAAAAGAAAGAAAAAAGGGAAATGCCGTTACACTTTGGAGGCTCTCTTATTTATTTAATAAACAAGTTATATATGCATATATAAAATTTAATTATATTCAACTACATTATAACACTATATAGGTAGAATGTAGTTGAATATGATTAAATTTTGTGTGTTTGTATAACATGTTTATTGAATAGAGAAGAGAGCATCTAAGGAGTAAGGACATTTCCCTTTCTTCTTTTCCCTTTTTTTTTTTTTTTTTTTTCTGACTCCTGTTTCTTTCAACATGTCTATAGGGGTTGAACTTCATACACCCATGAGTCATGTATGTGGGTGTTATGTGTCATTAAACATATGATAATTCCAAATGAACCAGAGCAGCTCATGGGACTTACCTTTCATCTTTCATCTGATTCATGGTTATCGAGTGTCTTGCACCTAGTGAGTTTAATACTTATCCCATTGGTGATCGATCGTTTATTTATTTGAAGTATCGCAATTACCGCTCAATGGTTAAAAGTAACTAACTGAGATGCTGCCTTCAACCATCATTCGATGATTGATTAGTCGCGTAATTAATATTCGATTCTTGTAAAATATAACTTCCTCGCCACATATCAACATTTGATAGCCATTGGGTGTCAAGCATTCCTAAAGGTTCATGCCCTTAGGAATTTAGCTTTCATCTCATATCATGTCCACGTAGAACCCATGATCTTAACAACATAAGAAGTGGATTAGTCTCAAAACCTTAGAAACCATCATATACTACTCTCCGTCTATAAATACAACAAAAATCCCTCAAACAAGACATTTTTTACATATACTGTTACTCTACCAGAATTATGATGGATTCTTTGTATCTTGTTCCTTTTCTGGTCATAGTGAAGAATTTTTGCAGAGGATGTAGTACATTTTAGCAAACTTCTTTAATTTTCGGTGTTTTTTATTTTTATGCATTTTACTAGTAGCTTTATATTTCAATTGATTTGCTTATTCTCATTTACGATATCCAAGGACTCATCTGATTTAGTCTGACAAACTTTTGTTAGTTAAATTAAATTTTATTTGACCATAGATTTCCAGCATCTACAATGTCCAACTAAATGCAGAATTTTGTGTCATGTTATTGGTTAGCTCTACAAAATCCATCTTGTTGATTCACTTGGTCAATAAGCCATACAGCATAGTTGTGTAAGTAGGTAAAAAAACTTATTAGAGAATTCATTTGTTTGAACGTATAGTTACAATAGCATAGATTCCTTTGGACTTTATTAATATGTAGCGACAAATGATCCCTCATAACTACTTTTATTAAGTGTGACTTAAGGGGCCTCTATATGTTGATAAATGCAAAAATTGAGCCCTAATTTTTTACGTGGAGAGATGAAATGAATACTCAAAATAGTCTCAGTAACTCTATAAAATAGAATTATTTTATCACTTTTTCATACACAAAAATAGCTTATCCTTGTGAGTTTTATTTGTTTTTGATGTGTTTTAATTTATTTTTGTTTTGTTTACTTTAATTTAGATTTTTTATAAATTTCATGAAATTTTTATTAAATTTTGCTTTATTTTAGTAATAATATATTAAATAAGCTTAAAATATAATATTTCCAATGAGTTTACCTATTTTATTTTATTTTGAAAATATCTAGTTTTAGCACTTTATTTGTCTACAGTGTCAAATTGTGATTAAAAATTTATGTGTTAGAAGTGATTCCCATCGAACGTTACTATTTATGTCAGAAAACTATGAGTTTGACTGATCTTGATTGATCCCTCTCAATTGACTCAATAACGAGATTGTGTACCTAAGATCACATAAGCACACTTTTTTTATCCAATAACGACACAACACAAAAAAGAGAAGAGATAGAGATAGAGAGAGTTAGAGTTAGAAAGTAACAAAAAAAAAAAAAAAAAAACTTCCTATGAAGCTGAAAGGACAAAAAAAATAAATATCTTTTCTTCTATTTAGTTTTGTTTTAGAATAAAGAGTTTCTGGGGGTTCTGCCAGTGTAAATATCAAGTATTCATTTTAGATTTTTTTATTTTTTTATATTTATTTTGTCATTATATTTTATTTGTTTTGTTATGTTACTTTATTTTTCTTTATGAATTAAATAAATTTTTGTTGAAAACTATGATGTAGTTTAATTTTGATGATTTAATTAAATTAAGCATGTTATTATGATTGTTATATTTGTTGATGTATTTATTCTCAAACTAAATACTTTCAAATTTCTGATTAACTTTTGAATGATTTGAGGAATAAAATGACACTGAAAGAAGATTTTTGTGACATGACTCTAAAATAAATACTCTTAAATCTGACATAGAATAGAGATAAATCTATCTATTTTTGTATGGTCATATTATTAACTATCAAAGATTTATCAAAGAACACTTTAAATAATTAAATTAGAATTGGTTTTTTTTTTTCAATTCACATATATAATATTGTTCATATGTGTGTTATTATTTTTATGTATAGAACTATTTACATATATTATATTATTTATTATGAATTTTAATTTGTTAATTTTTTACGTAAATTTAACTATTTAAATGTAGAATTTATGTACAATCTGAAAAAGAGTGTATAAAGTAAAAAAAGATAGTTAATCATCAATAAATATAAATAAAAAATCATAATAATATATTTAAATAAAATTAAATCTAATTAATTACGATGAAACTATAATTTTTAACATCTGTATTTGATTGTATGTTATTAATTTATATTCATTTATTTTTGTAATTTTATTTTATTTATTTAATTTTTCACTTATAATATATTTTTCGATCATTTAAATAAAATTAAAATTAATTAATTTTAATATTAAATAACATTATTCTTGTAAAAAAGATATTTTATTTATTATTTTATTATTTATATGATTCATACATTTATAAAAATCCATCACAAATCCTAGGCGATTCCCAATGCAACTTGAATATGAAACATCACATCTATTAAACCATTTGAGAGTGCGTGGGTTTAAGGTATGTATTAGGATGGGAATTGGCAAAAAAATAATTACTTTTTTCAAATACTCTGCTTTTGACTTCCCAAGTACGCCCCGAAACAAAAAAACATCCAAGGCGCTTGAAAAGCTCCAAACTCCACGACAGCTAAAATAGTTGGCCCTTGCGGAGCTCGCGATGGTCCTTAACTTCACTTGCCCGAAATGTACATGATGCATTTCACAGGCAAACGCAGGCTGTCTAAAACTTCTCTTACGATCATCTGTACAGATATGTGTTATTGCCATTGAGAAACCAAATACAAAACTTTACAAAAAGGAAGATAAGGGTTCTACATAGATTTTAATCTTAAGACATGAATGGATACGACAACCAATAACCACAAAAGAGGCCTTGCTAAATTCATTTTTGTGGCGTGCTACATATACAAGTGTACGACCTTCTTTGATTTTTTTTTTCCCCTTTCTCCAAGAGTATATTAAAAGTCATATTCCCTATTGAGAAAAGTTCAAGACCCAAGAAAAATCCTTTCTGTTTTTTAAGAATATACGAAAGAAGATTTTTCAAACTACCCGCTCATTAGGCATCCAAATTTCTGCTCCCCTATAAAATTACAAGAAAGGCATTCCAATTCAATGTTGCTACATTGTGTTTGTCACATAGCATTTTGTTTTGTTCATCCCTTGTACATTTTCTAAATGAATAGATTAAAAAAAAAGGGGGGACAAAGTTTTAAAAATAAGCACCCATTTGAATCTCCATATGAATTTTCAGGTCGAAAAATGATTTAAAAGGAAGATCCAAATACATCATATATGTTTTTGTTCCCATGCCTGCCTAAGTGATAAATATAAAGAAATGCTTGATATGGAAGCACACATGAAAGGGATTTCAAGATAACCTGTTTTTTGTCTGAAGTTAGTCCATTCACATGGATGACTGTGAGTCTCAATTTGGTGTTTGATGATATCACTGCTATGCATTATTTATAAGAGTAGTTTAGTTTGGCTTTAATAGAATCCATTGGGGCAAAAGGATTTTTGCAGTAAAAATGCTCTGCCACACAATAATTCTCGCTTCAAAGGATTGTTCTTCATTTATAAAAACGATAACACAAATTATCATAGCCACTGTTTAGCATCCTATTTTAAACTCATTTTTCAAACTTCTTTTTTGGAATATTTTCTTACATAAAAATTTAAATTTATTGTTCGAATCATGAGTTTGAATACTTGATCAAATAGAGTAGTAGAGTATTAAAATATGGTAGAAAAGTTAGTGGTATTTGAACCGCTACCCAATATTCCATTAAAAAGAAAATCAAAAACAAGCTACTATTTGTTTTTCTAAGGGAAAATTAATAGATAATCAATATTATACAACAAACAGTAATCGGACCAAATGGAAGGAAAAAAAAAAAAAAAGGCTACAAAGATAACTAAATGATGAAAACAAGAATAGGCTAGCCTCTTTAATATCCTGTATGAAACTTTGACTAAATATGATAGATGTGTCAATTTGGCACTACAAGATTGATGATTATATTAAATATAAACCCAAGTAGCAATATTTCAACATTAGTGACCTGTCTTTGGTTATTGATGAACTAGGAAAGATACCACAAGTTCATATAAGAATTTTCAACATGTTATAGTAACTCCAAAATCACATCCATAAGGATGAATAGCAGCTCAAACTGGGATGACCATAATCGTAAAGAAAATTGTAATAATAATAATTATAAAAAAATAAAAAAAGAACAAAACGTAACGAACAAAAAGTGTCTTCCAAGAGTCAGGTGAAAACTCAGTTGCATGACGTGCTGTGAAAGAGGTTGATGATGAAGCAAAGACAACGCATCGGCACGGTGTAGCATCTTCCGAATTCCGGTGTCAAGTTCTGTGTTGTGTGCTTGCCTCATGCAGCTCTACAGCGTCTAACACAGTCCTTCCCTCTAAATTCTTGACATTTTGATCGCCGGAATAAATATTAAAAAAAAAAAAAGTTGCCTGAATAGAGAAGAGAAGAGCACATCTAATGGCCAAGGGAATTTCCCTTTTTGGCACAAGATTTTCAAACTACTCCCTTATTAGGCATTCAAAGTTTTGTTCCCATTCTCAATAAAACTACAAGAAAGGCAATGCTTCGGTTCTTCGCAGGTTAACAACTAATTCACAACCTGAGGAAACAAATACACCACATATAATTAGTTGGTTATCAAAGGAACAAAAAAGAGAGAAAAGAAAGGCAGGTCTCCAGTTATCAAAGGGAAAATGGGGACGTGGTTGCAATCAGAAAGTTAATAAAGCTCCAAATAAGAAAACTATGCATTTAAGAGGTATAAGAATAGAGGTTGACAGCCGATGAAAATGTCCAACCTCTACCAAAATCAACGCCAATAGCTCTTAAAACCGTTTTTCGTTCGTTGTTGTACTTTAGTTTTCACAGTGAAAGACCATGACACACACACAAACAAGTTACATGAGACAAGCTCTCACGTTGAGGGTGTGCTTGGTTGCAGTGTTGGAATGATAATGGCAATGATAGTGATAATGATAATGATAATAGCAATGGAGTAGAAAGGAAAGGAAAGCTTAACTGTTTGATCAAATAATTAAAAAGCTGTTTTCTGTGTTCAAAAATAAAAAAATTATTTTCTAATAAGAAAATACATTGTTTGGCCAATATTTTCAAAAAACTCTTTTTTGAAAATAGAGTTAAAAAAATAATAAAATCTGAAAATATCAAAATGCTGTTTTTAATGTTTTTTAAAAACATTCAAATTATCAATTCATTTAGGTTCTCTCTCTCCTCTTTTCTTCTCGCTCATCATCTTTTCTTATCTCATGATCATCTTTCTCATCTCTCTCCTGTCTCTCTCTCTCTCTTATAGTCTCTCTTTCTTCCTCTCACAGTCTGTCTTTCCTTCCATGAATGATGATTCTCAAGCTTTAAAGTTTAGAGCTTTTATGATTTCGACCATGGAGGGTTCATTTTTAAAATCAATTTCGTGTTTGGAGCATGTTTTCATAGAGTTTTTTAGTGCTTGTTTGGTCTTTCGGGTGGTTCCTCATCTGGTTGTTTATTTTTATTGTTCGGCTTTATTGTTTGTTATTAGTTGTTGGCTTTTCCTTGTTTGGTTGCCTAGTTTGCTGTTTCTTGGGCTTTTGTTTGTAGTTAATTATTTTGCTCGTTGGCTTTTCGTTGATGAAAGTCTCTTAAAAAAAAAAGGGGCTCATAATCACTTGGTCATAAGAAAAAGAAAATTATTGAACCAACCAAGCTATAACTCTTAAGGAGGCAAATTCTATATAGTGTTGAATTCATTTGCATGTTTTCAATCTGGTCTTCCCTTTCTTATTATAGTGTTGAATTTGTGTTTAGCAATAGGATTTGAAGCATGCATGCTGGATTTGTGAAGTTTTGAGTTGGGAGTTTCTCTTTCTTTCTCTTAATACAGATCTAATTCTTAATTTTGATGAGTTAAGTATTGTTTTGGTTGATTATGTATTCTAATTACCCTATCTCACTTGTTTTATAAAGAGCCCTAACTCACATGAGTATATGATTTTGGTTTAGAATTCCTTTATGCAAGTATATGATATTTCAAAGTTGGGATTGTTTTATTTATGAATATGAGATGTTGGAGATCTCATAGATTATTTAGTTAATATTGTGACTAGGTAATGTGCATGCATGAGAGATGTTTGATAAAATTCCTAAATGATGATTGATCTTTATTTTTAAGGGGAACTTGGACATGAGGGTTTGATTATTTTAGGTTGATGATTAAGATGTTCTTTTGGTTAGAAGATTTTAGAGTTAAGAATGTTAACTAAATTGAATGGTTTATGTGTTAATTTAGCAATTTAGGGATTTGTGTTAAATAGATTATCTTCGGACTTTGTGAAATCTTAATGGAGATTCCTTAGTGCGTGTTTGGTTTTGTTTCCAAAACAGATTTCACGATTCCCTAGGAAATCGATTTTAAAATCGGTGTGAAATTGTGTTTGGTTTGTATTGTTTTTGAAAACAGATTTCAAAACGAATCCAAAATCTCCTTTGCTCCCAACGTAAAATTGAAAACGACTAAAAGTCGTTTTCTCTGATTTCATTTTTCCCATTTTTCCCATTTCTCTGATTTAATTATTATGGTTAATTAAGATTTAATTGATTTAGTAATTACTTAAATATTATAGTTATTAATTTTTAATTCATTTTTCAATTAAAAAATTTTATTAATTTTTAATTTTTGGTATTCATAATAATTTTTTTTAAATCAAACATAAATATGTTTTTATAAAATACTTATAAAATGACTGGTTTTCAAAAATATAACTAAATACAGTTTCACTTTTTTGTTTCTCAAAACATACACTCAGAAAATAAAACCAAACACAATTTCAGAAACGTTCTCAGAATTGTTTTCAAAACGATTTCAAATTCAGAGAATTTAAAAACATAACAGATTTCAAAAACAATACCAAACGCTACCTTAAGTTTCATTTGGGTTTTTGAATCGCTCTAATCAGAATTCGAAACTTAATTTATATGATTTTCAGGTTTAATTTAAATCGGTGGATATCAGTGGTGTTTTGGATTGCGAGTCTTTAAATCAAGAACTAGTATTAATTGGAATTGAATCATTACATCAATTTTGGTCACGGATTTACAGAAAACGGTGTCCAAATAGTTCATTTTCCCTTAATCAACAAGTTTCGTCGACAGAATTGGTCGAAAAAGCATTCTAAAGCTTTCAAGTTGAAAATCGGAATGTGTCGCAGTGTCCTGGTGAATTGTTTGATAGAAAAATCTATTGTGGACAAATTCCTATACACATTCGACTTCGAGAATTCCCCCTTGATTTTTAACAAACCAGATATCAAAATACTACTCGTTTTCATCTATAACCTCATCCATGTATTATGGGGGGAAGAAAAAAACACAATAACAAAACGTCACAATATAAAAGTTTGTCATTAACATCACTATATGACTCCCATCATATATGAAAGATGTGGTTTTCATCGTTGAGAAGTCATAAAGTTTTTGTTATGTGTTAATAATTACAATAAAAATTTAATTTAAAAGTACTATAAGTATTTTCAATGAATATCAAAGATAAAAAAAAATGTATATAACTAGTCAAAACATACTTAGTCGTTACTAAACGCAATCCAGATCTATTGTGTTGTTTTTCTCTCTTAAGAACTCTCTCTCTCTAAAATTGCATTTAATATTTTTTTATGGTGTGTTTGGTATACACATTTAAATTGCATTGTATTTAAATGCAATCCAATTTTCCTTCAAATACAAAAACATTTTATTCAAATACCAATCACATCACATTTTAAATCTAATACAATCACTATTCATTATTTCACTTTTTCTATTATTTTTATTAATTACATCATATATTATCTTTTTCTTGCTTTTTGTCTCTCTATTTTTACTCATCACATCACATATTTATTATTAAAATACAATTCAAATACTTTTCACCTAAACACACATTACATTAAAATACAATGTTAATATTTTTCCTCTAAATACAAATTACATTCAATATATTAAATACATTTTCTCTCTATTTTTACCCATCACATCACATATTTATTATTAAAATACAATTCAAATACTTTTCACTTAAACACACATTATATTAAAATGTAATATTAATATTTTCCCTCTAAATATAAATTATATTCAATGTATTATATTTAAACGTAATATAAATATAATAAGTTCACCAACCATTAATAACATTATAAAAAAGAATAAAAAGAAACTCGACGTGGGAGATGACAACTCCACCTGGTTTAAAGGGAAAAAAAAAAAAAGAATTGTATATTAAAAAATATGTTTGTTTTGTAGAGGCCACATAACTCTCTTAGCAAATTAAATCGTTCGCTTCCTTTGGAAAAAAAAAAAAAAAAAAAAAAAGGTTGCACGAGCCAATCCATAGAAACGGAAGCATCCGATCATCCTCTCCGTTATCCTCTGGTAAATTATCAACGGATAAGTAACTGACCACAGACAATGCACACCTCCATCAACCGCAAATGGAGCTTGCAGTTTCCTGCAATTCCTGCAACTTGGTCACTCAACGGAGACCAGCTCTCCACCGGAAAACGCAGCCGCCGAAAAGCACAACTTTTCCTTTCAACGCCTCGAAATGCCGCCTCAAAACGACGTCGGAGCTCCAGTCCGCGGTCGGAGTCACCGGCTCCCCCGGTAGCAGCCTTTCCCCTGCGATTCCCACCCACAAGGTCACCGTCCACGACCGCCAACGAGGTGTCGTTCACGAGTTCCTTGTTCCCGAGGTACGGTTTCTGTTTGTTTCCTGAGAAAAGTTAGAGGAAAATGTGGATTTTTGGATCCTAAAGAGAAATGCTTAAATTTTGAGAAGTTGAAAGAAATTGGAGAGGAGAAAAAAATGGAAGATTATAGAGCTTGAAAATTTATGATTTTTTATGTGCTTATGGTGGATGATTCGATGGAATTTTGTTTAATTTTGTCTGTAATTTGGTTTAAAATTGCAGGACCAATATATTTTGCATACGGCTGAATCTCAGAACATTTCTCTTCCATTTGCTTGCAGGCACGGTATATTGCTTTTCTAATCTATAAAAGCAAGATTTTTGTGTAATTCTTGATCTTGTATGAAATTCGAGTTGCGATAAATCATCAAGCTTGGTGTTGGGTGTTAAAGTTTTAAACTTTAGCAATAGATCGTACCCGCCTATGGTTTGCTCTCGTTTAGTTTGAGCTTCAATTCATGCTTCTCAAAGATCTAAGGTTGCGAATATGGGGTGTGTATGTCTGCGCGGCGCTAAGGGGATGGTTAAATATTTCCGGCATTAGCATGTTGGTTTAGGAATTCATGAAAAATGTTATTTTAAGAGTAGTTATCGGTGTAGATCGAATACATATTGTGGTTCAAATGCGGTACAGAGCTTCAATGAGTGGGTGTTCTTGTGGAACCGTACGAAAAGTCAATTGTTTTTGTTCATTTTTTATATTTCGATTTTCTCCAATGAAACTAAGTGGATTATTTTAATGTCTCCTCTCTGAACATGTAATGTTGGATGGATGAATTTTGAACTCGGGTAAACGTTGGAGTTACTTTATAAAACAAATCAAAGGAGTTACCTCTCAATACAAATTGGTTGATGTTAGTTAAGACTCTGTCATAGTCGATCAACTAACTAAAAACTGCTTTCTTAGATCTTTCATTGTGCCTTTTGGCGCTTTATTGTTTCGTGTTTTTCCACCTTATGACCACTAATGCAAGTCTCACCGTATGACAGTTTTCTATCATTGTTTTTGAGAAGCTCTTTCTTGGCAGGTTGTTGTACCAGCTGTGCCGTACGTGTAAAGTCTGGACAACTAAGACAGCCTGAAGCCTTGGGCATATCGGCTGAACTGAAAGAGAAGGCATGTATTATTCCTTCACTTAGCTTCAAATTATGTGTGCAAGCATGAATAAAATCCATGTAAAAAATCTAGAATTGAAGTTCGAAATTTTAAAAATTAGAGTTGTGATGTTGAAATGTCTACTTATGTCATGTACTTGATCAATGCAATTCTGTGTTTTTTTTCCCCTTTTTTTTTTTAATTAAACTGGAGCAGTTCTATGTTTTTTTAACTCTGAAGTATTGATGGAAAATGACACTCTATTTTTCCCAGACAATGGTCTCAGGACTCTTAACTACACTTGCTAGCTGATGATTTTCAAATTTGTGATGTTATTATGTACAGTTATTAAAAATATCAAAATAGAATAAAATAAAACAAACCAACTGATGAAATGGTTGTTTGTTTTCTGAAAATTCAGGGTTATGCACTTCTTTGTGTTGGTTTTCCGTCATCAGATCTCGAAGTAGAAACACAAGATGAGGATGAGGTAATCCATAATTTACACATTTTTCAGCTTATGTTGCCAAATAGAATTGCGATGTCCATTCTTTTCATTTTTAAATACCATTGTATTCAAGGGTCCTTAGTATCTAATGATGGTTTTGGTAATTGATGCTTTGATTTTGCATTATGAATCTAATATTTCAATCTGTAAGATTTAAGTTGTAGAATTTCATCAACTCATGTGGTTTCCAACCCCCTATCTTGATTTGTTTTGGGATGGCATAGTTGTGGACTGTGGAAGACGGTATCTGCACCTCCCTTTTACACAACAATATGCTGACCTTTTTGTATGGGAGAATTTGGGATCTATCATTGATCTAACATGAAGGAAATTTCTTAGTATTTAAGATTTATTTCTGCTTTTGAGTTATCTGGTAATGGAGCTCTGAAGTCCTTGGCTCGATATACAGGTTTATTGGCTTCAATTTGGCAGATATTTCGCAAGGGGACCAGTTGTAAGTTCTAATTTCCCCTTTATAACTTTTAAAATTTCTTTCTATATAAAATGTTGACATGGACACGTGCTTGTGAAGAACAAGTTGTACACAACAAAAAAGTGGAAAGGAGAAATTAGGCTAACCAACGGCTCTCACCGAGTCACCATATGAAAGCGATATTCTAACTACTAAGTTGGTCAAACTGAGTCAAGTTATAGAAAATAGACCACACGAGAGAGCCAAGCAACCGGAGTTCCCCTAGAAGACAAAGCATTTTCACCATAAGAAATGAAGTGGAGAAAGTTTGTTTTTGCTTATCTGCTGCGATGTTTGGTTATTGCAGGATAGAGATGACTACGCTTTGGAGTTAGCTATGGCTGATGAATAAGTAACATAGAGCAATGATTTTGCAGTTAGGGATCTCTATGGATCTTATTGTGTATTTTCAGCTATATTTTGTGTATGTATTTGACTAGTAACGATATATTAACTTCTTATTATTATTTTTACATGCTTCTTCACCAATATGATGCTGTATTAAAGACATGCACGCAAATTTGTTGATGCACGTCCACACACACACATGCAGAGATGCGAGATTCAGTCATAAATTTAAAAGATTTTGCAAATAGAAGAAAGTGCATGGTTATGAACTTGTGATAACCCTTGTGAAATTTGAGACTTCTAAGGGTTTAGCTTCCATCTTAAAAGGGCTCGAGTTTCTTTTGATTGTTAACAAACCTGAGGTTGGTGAACAACCAGCCTTGCTGTTCCACCTTGATCCCTCTAGTCAAGGTACGTAACGGTGAACTTCGTAGCACTATTTTAAAAAAGTTACAATTTAGGGGGAGTTTGGGGGAGGATGTTGGAGATGTTATTTTTGGGTTGGAAAAAAGTTGTTTTAGAGAATGTGTTTGGGAGAAAAAACTGTTTGAGGTGAAAAAATAAAAAATTTTAAAATTTTTTTTAGAAAAAAAATATCAATATGGATATTGTTTCATTCTTCTCGAAATTCTATGCAATTTAAAAATTTTTTTTAATCTCATTGAGACTTGTATACACAAAGTTATGAATTTTTAAAGTTTGGAGTTTACTGTAGCATTTTAGAGATGTAAATAGTGAAAAATAAAGAAGTTTTGAAAAAAAGTAAAATTTTGAGGGCTGGAAAACCAGTACCAAATACCCCCTTAATTTTTAAAATTGTTTAATATTTTTTCTTAATTTCCTTTTTCTATTAAAATTTTGATAGAACCACGTAATATTACTTAAAAAAGATATTAATATAAACAAAATATTTAGATTTTATTAACTATTTAGCCTATTTTCATAAATTGAAATTTAGTTAATAAACAAATTTGTATATCCCTAAATATGTTGATTGTTGTTGTATGTTGAAACACACGAGCTTTAGGAGGAAACAGGGTTTTTGATGAAAATTAGCGAGAATAAAAGTGTAGATAAATCAAGTATGGTGACAATATTTAAACAAAAAAAAATATTTTGTTTAGGGAAAAAGATGAAATAACTTAAAACAAATGTAAGTTAACTAAAAGAAATTACTTATATATATGGTTGTAGACATAGGTTAGCAATGGTTCTATGTTTGACCCATCATAAGGTGAAGGGTCTAAATTCTTCATTATTAAATTCAGAAATAAAAATTACTTATATGAAAATTTTCTTTAGAATATCCTTCTTATCATTATTATCATTATTATTATTTTGAAATCCAATATTCATTCATCTCGTAATATAAATGCAAAAATTAAATAAATGTCCTATGTTATTAAAGCAACACAAAAGTTTTCTCAAAAAAGGCCAATACAAAGGTAACTATATAGTCGATTAAATTTTTAGAAATAAAGACTGTCATCATTGATGTGTATTACGTATTATATTGCAAAATAATTTAGTAACAAGTAACCAAAAAATTATTAAACACTTGAAAGAACTTGTAAAATTAAAAAACCTTAAAGAATAAAAAAAAAAATCCTACATTTTAGATATAATATTTACTGAATAAGAATGGATCAACACAATTGACCTTGCAATTATACGAACTTGAATGAGAATTGCAAATACTGGATAACTACATGATTCAAAAGCTGTTATTAGAGAGCAAATGGTTACGTGTATGCAAGGTTTGTTGACATGTCGAATTTAGAGGAAATCCTAAAAGTATTTTAAAATAGATTTTGTCACTGGTGTTAATTTTAATAACAATTAGGGCTAATTTATATTTTCTCCCTAGACTATATATCTTTTTTATTTTATACCCCAAATTTTTAAAATCATTCATTATATTCCTTAAATTAAATTATGTAAAACCACTTAAATTGATCTTTCTATTAGATTCCATTCATGACTCTAATGAATTTTTTAAGATGACAAGTCATTAAATATTGAAAAAATATTTTCAAATATAAATCTTTGTTATAAAAACAAATATTAATTTTTAATTAATAAATAAATTAAAAATTTTATTTTTATCTCTCTCCTCTTCTTTTTCTCTCTTTAGCTCCCTCTCTACTGCAAATCAAACAAAAATGTGCAGATCCCCCTTCAATTTTAAATTTCTTTTATAATTGAGAACACTTTGTTCAAATCGCAAGAAAAACTGTCGTATAAATTTGGACAATCTTAACATATATTAAAATGGTAGATATTTACTTAATGATATATTATGACTATCTCCGATTTTTAAAAAAAATTAATATATCCAATTTTAAATAGAATTTTCAATATATAAATATAATAAGATGTTTAATTATAATGTAAAAATTGTTGTAAATTTCTAAATAACTACTCAAAAATTTAAAAGAATAACACCATAACAAAAGAGAATATCGACTTTTCTTTGACTATGAGTCATATAGTACTCTTTTGTTTATTGTTTAGAACTTAAACTGACTATTTATTATCTTTAAGGAGAAATTATGTTGAAAAGACAAAGATATATTGAATATCTTTTTATCCAACGTATATATTTTAAAGTGAAAGAAATATTAGGGTAATTCACTTTATCATGTGCAAGGAGAGACTGATATTCATCGTTTAGTAAACGCATTACATTTTGATTGTATTTGAATGAAATTTATTTTTTGAATGTTGTATTTGGTTGAAAAGTATTTGTTTTGTATTTGAATGAAACGTGTGTTTGGATGAAAAGTATTTTAGAATTGAAAAGTTGATGTGATTGTTTAAAAAATATTTTGAATAGTAATTGTTTTCGTAATACTGTTGTAAAATTTGTGTTTGATATAAAATTAAAATTGAATACTTTCTCCAAAGTCAAGTTTTTCCGAATGCTTCATTTACAACCGACGTCTATCACTCAAAATCAGTAGCTATGCCAAATTTTCCCAAATGCTTCATTTACAACTGACATCTATCACTATCATAAAGGTGATAGTATGAGCTCAGTTATGAGGTGACAATACTTGAAGATTGAATTTGTTGACAGTTATCGCAAAATTAAAGAAACTCCAATTGAACATTAATTTCTTGCCAATAGGAGACGCCACTGTCTCTAGACCAGTTATTATCTTTACTACAGATTACTCTGACAACAAACCATATGTGCACAATCAAGGTGGGTTGGCTAGATGGCCATCCTATCCCAATCATGTCCCGTTGTCATCCATCATATACAATTAAGTTTCATAATTGAATATTTCATTTTGTAAGTGTGATTGATTTTATCATAACTAAAAATTTTTTTATTATTTTCTCCCCCTCCCCTAACCCCTATCTCTCTCTCTCTCTCTCTCTCTCTTCATTCTCTTTCATTTCCTAAATTTGTTGGATCTGCCACCACTCGCCTTTGCATCAATGGTCATTTGTGAACTCAGGTCGTCGAGATCGGCATTGTCGTTGCTACCAATTTGCAGAGATTGCTTGGAATAGCAATCCTCATCGCCGTCTTCGACGGTGCAGAATTGTTGGATCTCTTCCCTGCCCGGGGATCCATGATCTCCTTTGTGCCATCATGTCGCCGCTAGCTGGTTGCTCATGAGATCGAACCCGAATGAAGGCACCACTCTGTTGTTGCTCGTGGCTAATCTCCATTCGAGCTAGTACCAGCCTCGACGATGACAATTTTCCTCGTGCTTCTAGCCATCGTTCGTTGTTTTGGCTAGATCTCCATCGCCTTTGACGGTACTTCATCACAAAGAGAGGGGAAAGAGAGATAGAAGAGAGAGGGGAGAGAAAAGAGAGGGAGGGGAGGAGAGAGAAAGGAGAATAGAGAAATTTTTTGAAATCAATGATCACTATTCCATTTATCATCATGTAATTTTAATAAATGAAAAATTTATTAACAAAATGATAAATGAACATTTATCTTTATCATTAGTAAATGAATTATCCATAATGATATTTTTTATAATAGTTTTTTTTTTTATGATAAAAATCAATTCAAAGTACGATTTTGTGGTATTTTTATAAAATAAAAGGAGAAAAAGACACAATTTTGCTCTTCATACTTCCAGAACCAATAACATAATGAAAATCTATGGGTGTTACCATTAGAGTGAGAAGGATACACACTAAAGTACTCACATGTCACGATACATGGCTCAAAGCCCACTTTCAAATGTACCATGGACGGCAATCACTCGACGGGTTGGGCAAGAATCGTACATGAATTGGGTGCATGTGGGGCCATAGATGGACATCATGCAGATATTATGAAGAGTGGTGTTAACTAAATCCGTGAGGCATTCAACCCATTAAATCCAATCAAATCAATCGGATTGTACTAAATTGGGGATCGTACTACATTGGGGACTAACGTGTTAATAATAGAATGAGATTTTCTCATCCAAAATTTATAGGTTGAATTGCAAATTAAGGATTTTTTGAATTTGATCAAATCTATGAATCTATATTATATATATATGAATTCTATTTTATAATATTTTACTAAACTTTTTTTGTAGTATATGTATATAGAAGTTATAGATGTTGAAATATTTTAAAGTAATGATAATAAGTGATAAATGCTTAATTTTGAATTTAATTAATGTTTTTTTTTGTAATAAATGATAATGTTGTAATTTGGTTTACTATCGTAAACTTTAACTTAATTATGTTGTTACCAATTATATTGTGTTAAATTATTTATGCTAATTTATGTTTATTCTGATGTGTGAGTCAAATCATTAAAATCCGATGTTTTTTAAAATGGATTGGGAGACTAATAAATTGGAGTTCTTTTAATGTGAAAGTTATAGATTGACCGCAAATTGACCTTTAATCAATATAACTAATATGTGAATACCTTTAATCATGATAATGAATTCGCAAGAATTATGATAATTAATCTACTTAACAAAATTGAGTATATAAGAATTAGTTGAATATATATATATATTTTTTAATTGACATGTACGAGTGTTTAAATATTTTTAATTCAATCACACATGAAATCAGTATCTACGTTAATTAATTAGTCAAAAAAAAAAAAAAAAGATGCAGTTATGTAGAAGAATAGTATAGAAACAAAAGCGATGCTCAACCCGAAAAAATAGGTCTTCTTTTCTTCTTCTTCTTATTGAGTACTCTCGCGCACTCCGGAGTTTCTAGACAAAGTTTCCAACGAGCTCAACAAGCCTGCATGTTGGCAATGTGTCAGTCGACGTGGCAAGATCAGAGCTCTTCTCCATGCTGTCTCTGTCTCAGTTTTCCTCATATAAGGATGGAATGAACACAATCCTCGTTCATATTTATCGAGCCCCATTTTCACCAAATCATTATAGAGATAAAGACGAGGAAAAACAAAAATTTGCATTCTGCAAAGGAGAAGATCAGCAACACGGCTAGTGCGGCCAAGGAGCACGTAGAGATTTATAAAGCAAAAGTCGAAGAAAAGGTTGATGATCAATCACCTGTATATAACATGTGTATGTATATATAACATATGAATGTTATAATTGTTATGTTTATATATATATATATGTGTGTGTGTGTGTGTGTGTTTTTGTCTCGTGATTATGTTTCCAGTTAGAGAAAGCGGCAGCGAGGACAGAGGAAGAGAAAAGGATAGCAAAGCGTAGAAAGGCCAAGGAAGATGAAGCCAAGAAGGAGCTGCATGAAGCCCGTGCCAGGCATGCAGCTGAGATGTAGAGGCACAAGCAAGCCCATCATCATCATCACTAGGCCGACCACCCCGACCGCCTCTTTACGGCGGGACCGCCACCGCTGCCACCGCTGCCCCCGCTGTCCCCGCCGCTACCACTGCCCCGGATTACGGGCAGAGTGACTACCCCGTGGTGGGGCCACATGGGCAACACCACCAGCCTGTTGGAACTGCCAATCCAATGGCTGGGGGGACCGGGCCTGCCTACCGCTTTGGGCACGCACCTTCAAAGGAATAAGCGTTTGTAGCCTAGGGGCTTTTGTCTGTATGGACGAGGGTCTGGCTAATATAGCCCTCTTTTAATGTACTTTTTCTGTTTTCAGTAATGGATGGCTTCAGTTTTCACTTTTGGACCAACTCAAGCCATTGAGTTCTTGCAATAAACTCTACCTTATGCATTTTTTTAATTGACGCCTCAAATTATAAAAGAGGGAGAAATTATAGTGCATTTGGATCTTCAATTCAACCATATCAAAATCATGTACATTATTTCAGAATCATATATTAAAACCAGATATACGTTTGGATGTCTCTTTTAAATCATTTAAAGTCTGGATTTGAATACTCATTCTAATGAGTGTTGATAAGTACAATTTTAATGGGTAATATTTGGATGTCTCTTTTGAATCATGTTTTTGAGTCATGTAACGTGGGCTTGGATCTGAACAGTCATTTTGAGCGGAGTGTGCAATATACTTGATAAAAGTGGATTTGAATACTCATTATATAAATTTTAATGGGTAATATTTGGATGTCTCTTCTGAATCATGTAACATGGGCTTGGATCTGAACAGTCATTTTGAGAGGGGGTGTGTAATATAATTGATAAAAGTGGATTTGAATACTTATTCTTATGAGTATTGATATGAATAATTTTAATGGATAATATTTGGATGTCTCTTTTAAAACATGTTACATGGGTTTGGATCAGAATACTCATTTTGAGAGGAGGTGTGTAATATAATTGATAAAAGTAGATAAAATGAGGGAAAAAGGAATGGATAAGTAGTAAAATTTATGTTGTATTTAAATGAAATATAATGTTGAATGGATGATTCAAAAAGCATGGTAATAATAAAAGTAGATGAGCGGGAAAAAAAAAAAGAATGGATAAATAGTAAAATTTGTGTTGTATTCAAATACAATATAATGTGGAAAAAAAAAAAAGCATTAGTCTATAAATTAAGCATGCATATTAGCGTAACTAAATGAAATGGATTACATACAACCATAGCATTTTCGTGGAGCAGCTAAAGACCAAGAACCTCAAGGAATCAACCACTTTCAGAAAAACGACCTTATCAACCATTAATAATATGTATATCAATACAACGGGTTCATGAAGTTCTGCCGCAGAACTTATACTAGCACAAACACAACACAGATGACACTGTTCCAAAACATCGAGAAGAATAAATTGGTAAACAGGCATCATCATGCTCGTGCTATAGTTTTGAACCACCCAAAACCCGAAATCCAAGGTCGCATAAATGTGTTGTAAAATTGTTGTCATACCCATTGGAGCCTGCCTTGGTGTTCCACATACTGTTGGATTCTGCCATCCTGCGTAACAGCTTGCCCCTTTACTCGGGCGGGTCTTGTGCTGTATTTCACTTGGAACCTTGGAAATGGCTTCCTTTCATTTTCGATATTGGTCGGTGTATCCAGAGAAATTTCGTCGAAGAACTCATCGGCTACATCTCCATCTTCGTCCACCCTTAGTCGCCTTGCGTACCATCTCAGACCCTGAATGCAGAAGGGAATAGAAAATGCCCACTTTAGCTCATGCAACCGTGTTATCCGAAGACAAGTGCTTTTCTATAGAGGGAAACTGAGAGAGAAAGCAAGTCTAAAAAGGTAGACAATCATTTGAGAAGCTGATTCCCCTTTTACACTATTAATTTCCCCTGATTTTCCCCTAATCTAATTGCTAATCCCCTTTTATGCTACTAATTTCCCTCTGATATACTACAAACAACCACTTGAGCAAAAATATATATATATATATACACATACATATATGCATATATGTATACACACACTAACAACCACCTTCTCATCAGCTACAATTCTAAGTTCTAACTACCAAGTCTAACCACTTCTACTAATCAGTTACAGTACTAACTAACTAACTAACTAACATATCTGAAATCCAGTCATGTACATAGACACTTCAATATAAAATCACCCTACTTAGAGTACACAGTACAGTACATTATAAAAATACAAAGATAAGCGTCCGAGAGTTTAAAATGTGAACCAGGGGACTTGAGTTCTACTGTTTCTATACGTTACCTTCTGGTTCTTATAGCTGCCTAAGCATGCACTTCTCTTATAAGAGAATAAACTATCCACATTATCACTTATAACTTGCGTATCACAACAAGAACAAAAACAATACCAGCATCAACTACAATTAATGCATTGACACCAATAAAACAGCAGTTCAACTTTTTCCCCCCACAAGACAACGAAGAATGTTGTATCAATCAATACATGATGCTTCTTTAGAACAAACAAGAGATTAAGATGTTACAGGTTAATAATCTGTTTAAACGGAGTATGTGAATATCTTTTAGTCATTACATCTAGAAAGGATTGTGCTTCAGTTGTGTAAATTTTAGTGAAAAGTGTTAGCTGCACGCCAATGACCCAGACATGTATTTAACACAAACAATGGTCTTTTTACGAACTGAGCACACGTATGACATGAGGTATCTTGCAACAGCAGAAATTGCTCCTAAGAACTTGGTCTGAGCTTGCATGAAACTTAAACCCACAACCATTCCTAGCTTAAGGTCAAGGAGGCCTTGTCACTATCCAACTCAAATTTAGCCACTTAAGGTCCAGACCCATAGACATGGCAAAAAGTTAAACACAGATTGGGAAAAACAAATACACTCAGTAGCGAACCAAAGACATGAATCGAACACAGCCGTATTGAATAAATAGTTGACAGTGATGAGTGAACCTACCATTTCCATGGCTAGATCTTTCATTTGTCCAAGTTAATTAAACTTTAAGTTTTTCTGACCTTCCAAGTTTCAACCTACTTCATTATGTTGGCTTATAGAGTGAACTTCAAGTCTTTTACGAGCAATATTTTGCAAATATTGTCAATTTCTCGCATACGCACTTGACAATAGGATAGCTAATTAGTATTTTCTTACTGAATCCATCAACAAAGGGCAGCTAAAAAAATTCCCTAATGCAAAAATTCCTCAATTTATTTAATTGCAAGGAATATCAAGCTAAAAAATGCAGAGCAAAAGAGTCTTAAGAAATAATAATAGACTTGTTCTTTGAGCTCAATCCATTAGCGTCAAAATAGGGAAAAGAATGAAGATTGCTATTACCCTGAAGAAATCATGCTCATAAAAGAATTTAAGGATGGATGCAATTCCCCAGCACTTTTTAGCCTTATGCATCCAAGAATAAGATGATAGAGTGATGCTTTGATAAACTACTGCCCTACCTACAATAGAACAATCTAGACTAATGCCCCAATGCACATACAGGAAATGCAAGAAGAAGACAGCATAAAGATGGGAGTTTTAGTTTATCTAATTGTCTTTGGTGTCGTGTTGAGAATAAATAAACTTTTTCTGTGAAATCGTGTTATTAAGGAATCTTCATCAAAATATCTCGTCTCTTTGTTTCATCCTGAGAAGAGAAAAGGATCATTCAACAAGAAAGGCATCATGATGAATTTATGGGCACAATTTGAAAGTGACTTGTCGGCAAAGAGATTGAAAAAGAAATAATAAAATAAGCAAACTACCAAATATGAAAACAAAGACCAAAAAAAGAAGAATCCAAATCTTTTTTGATAAAAAAGTAAAAATGTACCCATGTATAATCTGCACGTTGGAAAAAAAAAATCAAAAGGAAAAAAAAAAATTATCTAAACATGACTAATGTTTGAAGGTCATACACCACCTTAATGAGCCTGGGTACTCATCCCCACTAGGAATGTTTTATCCATATCATTTAAAATCGGATCATTGTCCGGCCTGCATCCACCCCCGAGTATATGCTTCAATAGTAATCACGCAAGAGTAGATTGAAAAGAAGATTAAACTTTTTCAATTAAAAAAAAAAAGAAAAAAAAGGGGAAAAAATGCCAATAAGATCGAAGAACAAAACATGGAAAGAAAAAAGAGTAAAATCTGTTTTCATTAATTCTATCCACATTTTTCCTATTTGCCAAGGTCAAACAATGTCACACCAAAGACAGCGAAACCAACTAAAAATCAATTTTTTTCAGAGCTCATAACCTTTTTAGCCTTTCACTTAATGATTCTAAACAAACCGGTACTTGTTCAAATTTCAAACCCCGAATATCAGGCATACTCATCACAACTGAGTAAGAAACAAAATTTTGAATCTTGAGTTCCAATGGACGAAGTTCAAGTTAGAAAAAGCAGAGAACGAAAGCACTGAAACAAACAGCCAAAAAAAAATGATAATCGCAATCGTAAACTGATTAATTTCGAGCTAAAAATCAAAGCATAATCTCGAAAAGAACGATAGGATCTCATCTCAAACAGGAATTCGAATCCAAAATTCGATAATAATAATAAGGTAGACCACGAATTGAAAACTTAGGTCAATTAAAGCCCGCGAATTGAAGAGATAGAGAGAGAAATTAAGCGAACCTGAACACCGCCGTCGCCGGAATGGCAAGGAGCAAGGACCGGGCCGGGATGAGAGCGGTCGACGGCGACCTGGACGGGGACGCTGAAGCCTTTACGGGGAAGGCCGGTCTCCTTCATGTGGAGGCGATTGCGAGCTTGGGAAGCGGAATTAGCGTCTTCTTGATGGTGTTCGTCATCGTCTTCGTCCTTGAGTTCGTGAGAATCGTCCTTGGCAAACCCTAGAAACCCAGCAATTCTCCTTAACAACCCCATCGTCGCCGCCGGTGAACCAGGATTGCCGACGAAACCGAGTTCAAGAATTCGGCTACGTTTCCTTCTTCTTCGATCTTTTATAAATGGTTTGGTTTATTTTTAACTTTTTTTTTTCCTTCTTGTTTAATCTGGCTTAGAAGTTTTATTAGAAATGTAGCTGCAGCACAATATATATATTTATATATATATATTTTATTTATGCTACCTGATGTTCGTTCAAAGGTCCTTTCCCAATCCTAATGAAATTCTATCCTTCTTTTCTTCTATATATATATATATATATGTGTGTGTGTGTGTGTGTGTGTGTTATCCTTCCTGAAATTCTACCCTTCTTTTCTTCTATATAAATAATCCTAATTCTAACCTTCTCTTCTCTCTCTTTATATATATATATATCTATATTAATCTAATAAATCTAATAATTTTTATTTAATCTGAAGAAAAAAAAATTTTAAAATGAAAAAAATTACAATATACCTTATCACACTTGATTACAAACAATTTCAAAAAGAAAAAAAAAAAATCTAACACACGATCGATAGCCCTCCCCTCACAACCCATTGACAGTTCCTCCCCTCCACCGGTTTAGCGGGTCAAAACCAACCCATGGGTGCCGCCGCCATGCTTTGTGGAGGAAGTCATCTACGTTGTCGTTGACCTTGAAGCAGCCTCTGCCAAAAAAAATAAAAAAGAAAGAAAGAAATTTTCATTTAGTTCCAAGATCTAGCTTAATCTAATTTACAAGTTAAACTAAGTTAACCAAATTGATTTTGACTTAGTTTAGTTTTATAAGATCCACTTTTACTATTTATTATCTTTACTTTCACTATTTCAACATAATTTCTATTACAAGTTATTTCTGTTTTTATAATATCTAATACAAGTCAAGTTAAATTAAGTTAGAATGAAATGATCAATTTAGCTTAACTTACAAATTAGATTAAGTTAGAACATTGAACTAAATATACGCTAAGACTCACAAGTTTGGAGAAATTTTCATTTATCTAAATTTCTTTCCTTTGAAGATTCAAACATCGACTAAACAGAAATTAAGTCTCACAAGTTTTGAAAATTTTTCATTCCTCTTTATTTCTTTCCTTTGAAGATTCAAACATCAACCAAAAAAAAATGTTGGCCAGACAAGAAGAAGAGAGTGCATTTTTTTAATACCTATTTGGGGAGGTGGGAGATAAAATTTGTGTGAGTAATCGACGAAATCAGAGTTTGTTTTAGTAGTCGTGAGAGAATCCATATTTTTTCACAGTTTGGATAAAGGGAAGTCTTTTCTGTGGATTTTCATTTTTGGTTTTTGGGATGGCTTCGACTGTGACATTTTCCTCCTTACGGTAGCAGAGATCACCTTCATCGACAGTGGTGCCAACCTCCTAGTCTTGGTTGCCCTTCTTGAAAGGGGAAGGTGACATTGCCATAGAAATGGAGGGGGGAGAGAGTATGAGAAAGTGGAGAGAGAAAGATTGGTGGGAGGTTGGGGACGCCAGAAGAGCTAATGGTAGAGATGAGGATGCTTTCAAAATTTTGTTTTTAATTTTGTTTTATATGTTTTGTAAAACAAATAAGCAAGTGTGGTTGGTTTCATGATTTCTTGATGTTCCCTTTTAATCTAAACTATTGAAAAACGATTTGACGATTCAAAAATTTGTCCCTATTGATGGGGAAAATTAGGGTGCTCCAACTGTAGAACTCCGTATATATATATATATTTTTCTCTAGATCATGAACATTTTTTTTTTAATTCAAAATAAGGTGATTCAAACTCTTCACTTTTTGATAGAGTTAAATATAAAATTACCGTTAAACTATATCTGCAACCACTAAATCACATACATTAAGAACATTTATAATTTAGATTATGGCTTGTCATTCCTTAATTTTTTTTCTTTATTAAAAAAAGAATAGTGATCATCAAAAAAAAAAAAACCAATAATGATGATGAAGATGATGATGCAATTCAAAAATACTATAATTAGAAAAATTATCCAAAAATTTAAAAGTTTATCTTTATTTGTCATTTGAACTTTGAATTAACTTTTAGAATGTTTTTAGCATTTTTAGGATAATTGTGATTATTTCGATATTATAGGGATTATTTGGATAATATTATTGGAATTAGTTATTTGGAGTATATTTGCTCTTATTATCATAGAGCGTTGGCATGGTAGTATTTGGATGGTCTATTAGTTTTATTAATTTAATTTTATATAATTATCTTTTATTATATTTTTAAAGTGTTGATGCAAAAATATTTGAAACAATATTAGATGGAATCACTTGACGCGATTAGTCCTGTGTCGCCTTGCTTCACGTAGTTACCTGCAAAATGGAGAACAAATTGAAGGGATATTAGCGGAGTGTTTGCTAAGGGCATTCTAATGCTTAATTTAATAATGTACTCATAAGCAAGTGAAGAAGAAAAGTTTAGATGAGGAATGTAACTCAAACTTGAATGAGTGAGGCATTCCTCTATTTATAAATGTTTCCCATGAGTTCAAGTCTTGTTGGTGGTCTTGACAAGGTTGATTCATGTCAGATGTACTGATGTTTTGTACACATTAAACTGATGTCATGTGTCCCACTACTTAGGTAGTGGCGGAAGTTATGTACTAGCATAATCATTAATGTTAGTGTGGGTGAAGGTTTGAAACGAGCAAAGGTTAGAAATGAGCTCTAGTCGGACCTAGCCTAGTATATAAATTGTATGGTTGCTTTGGCTATGTTTTTAGGGAAGGTCCTAGTCAGCTAGTCCAGTAGAGCCTTCTTGGTTTAGTAGTTTGATTGCCATAGTGAAGCCGATCCTTCCTTTCTGGCTCTTAGTGCTGTCAAGTTACTATAGCTTCTTGGTCGATATAGATTGCCATTGTCCCCATAGGGTACTTCAACCATCGTCTTTGAATGTCAATCATTATGTCGTACCCTAACTAGCTTATAGAGTATGCCTAGCACTCTGATGCAATTTGTTGACCACCACAATCTGGTACGCCAAGCACATATTGAGCACACCATCAACAAATAGGATTAAGAAGTTAGGGTTTATTAATTAAAGTTTTTTTTTTTTTTGTAATTTTATTATGAGTTCTCTTAATTTATTGTCCATATTTTTAAAATTCTTCAAGAATTAATGAATTTATGCTTTATTATGCTTCCATCATAATATTATATAATATAACAACAATAATAATGCAGCATTACTCTTTTCTTCTCCATTTCCCCTTATTTTTGCTTTTGTTTCTTTCAGTTAACAATTTAATGAGGGGGTGGTTTGGATAGGAGAGTAGCGTTTCTCATTAACTACTTAATCCAGAACCGGTTAAGGCTCATGGTGGTGGGTTTGTGGTCTAAGGTTCTAGTGCTGGGTTCTCCTTTTGGCGGTTTTAAATATGAAGACTTATTTCTTATCAGCCTAGTACTTGAAGAGTGCCTGGGATCACAACCTATGTGACCTTATCGTTAGACCATTCAACAGGTTTGGGGTGACGAGCTTCTCGTTAAGGAATAGCTTATGTTGTTTAGTAGGTGAGTCGAGCATTCTTATTAGCGTCTGAGGGCCCTTTGATCACAACAAGAGTGGTATTTTAATGCTAGTCGTCCCCTACCAGACATTTTACTATAAAATAAAAAAAATAAAAAAAACTACTCAATCCAGATTTAAGAACATGAAACAACACCAACGACTTGTTGTTATTGTTTTTTTAGGGAATGCCATTTTCGTTTTGAAATAGGAAAAGAGTATAACTTGAATTGTAGGGGATAAATTTGCATATATTCAATTCTTTGGTTGGTAATAGCATATTGAAAAAGAAATGTTTTTAAAATGATGCCATTTGGAACAGCAAAGAATTCCCATCCCTTTAAAGAGAAAAATTAAAAAAAAAAAAATCTAAAATGCATCTCATCTTCTGACTACAACGTCTTCATTTTCCAACATATATTGTATGTTTAAGGAAACCATCTTAAGCCCTCTTCACTCGCAATTTCGTACCAGAGCAAGAGAGTTTTGGAGCCAAATGCAAAGTCATGATGTCAATCCCCAAAAGGAAAGAATAAATGCTGCTTCACAAGTTGTAAGAGAAAAAGGAGCTAGCATTTACAAAGGAACATCAAACAAAAGTGACTAGCACAATTGCACAAACGATTACATTGACACAACACCATAACCAATAAAAAAAAAAAGGGGCCTAATCGTTTTAGATCATAACAAGGCAAAGTTTTGTAACAATTCTTCCCCTATCTACAAGCTTTCTATTTGTATTACTTGCATTCAACTAATTTAATTTAAATCTACATGTTCACTTTCAATCCAGTTGATGTACTCTAAATAGTCATGATCCACCTTTAGTTCTTTCTCAAACTTACTCCAGATCGGCAACCCCCCAAATAGGTTGAAAGCTACATGATTAAACCTAAATGCATTTGTTTTCTCCTACTCTGAAGCTGGATAAGAAACATTGCAAAAACACTATAAATCACTCCTAGTGCCTAAGGTGTACTTATAATACAAGGCAGGAATGAGAAATACCAAAAGGTCTCTTAGACTCTTCTCGTTGTCATTTGAACAACAAATTTATAGCATTGACTTTATGATTGCTAATACTTTGAAATATTTGGATATTTCATTTTTGGTGTGAAAAGTACTCGATTTATCTTTACGAATTTCATAATTAACTTATACATATAGAATGATAGTTTATTGATTCCAACAAACAAAAATAGGTATAACAAACTTGGATTTTTCTAAGGGATTTGTGAGTAAATGACCTTTTTTAGAAGAAGTTTTTTTTTAAAGGATCAATTGTGAAATTAGAAAAATGATTATTTAAAAAAAAGATTAATTAATCAATCTAGTCAATCATTAATTAACTATGGATCAATTATTGACCAATATTAATATATATTTTTTAATTAATTATAATTAATTACTACTTGATTATGATAAATTGTTAATTAACAGTTATCTTTAAAAAAAAATTGTCCTTTATTTAAATGAGTATATATTTTCTAACTAAGAGAAAAGAAAAAATGACGTGGCGCGCACCTTGCTAGGCTCCAAAATGCCAATCACGCAGCCACCTCAGCGTTATCTCCACGCGTCCTCGCACCATCGGTCACTACGATATTCTCAGATCTCCTCCGTGACACGATAAAAGTTTTACCTGTAGGCCCCAACCCTTTGCACTTCGGCTTCCCCCAATCAATCACTGTTCGAAATCCGACGGTCACGATTTATTTATCCTTTTCCCTCCCCACTCCAAAATCCGACGAAAACGAACGGCCAGCATTTCCCAAACGAGCAGAAACGGAAGCCGAAGAAGCTATGAAGAAGACGACGACCGGTCCGTCTCGTTCTCCCAAGAAACTCGATATCTAGCATTAATCCGCCGGTATTTTATCGCTATCTTCTATTTCTCGTGAGAAAATGGAGCTTCCGTTGATGTATTTGAATTCGTCGCCGGCGTCGTTTTCCGGCGGAGCGGGGCTGTGCTCGAGGCTCTGGGACTTTCCGGCGAGGAGGAGGAGGCTGAGCACGGCCGAGGGGGTTGGGGTTCGATTTATTCCTGTTAGGGCTTCGGCGGAGCAGAGGCGAGGCGAGACGATGGAGAGGAGAGGAAGAGAGGGAGAGAGCAGCGGTAGAAGAGGATTCACGAGCTCAGCCATGGAGGTCACCACATTGGACAGCTTCAAAGAGGCCGAGTTTCCAGTTTGGGACAAGATCGGCGCTGTTGTTAGACTCAGCTATGGAATCGGTTAGCCCTGTAAACGAATCGATATATTGATATATACATATATATATATTTAAAGCAGTAAAGGAATCGATTTAGCTAAGGAATAATTGGTGTTTGAATCTGAAAAGAAATAACTTGTGATTCTATGCTATTAGAGAATTGTTAGGATCGGAAAAAAGTAGAGAAGTTTTCAATTTTCTTATTGGCTGAACCGGAGAAAATTGTTTGCATGTGTAGCTTCTCTGTTCTTCGATTATTATTTTTTAATTTAAATCTGTGCATGGCTGAAAAATTGAATTGTCTTCGGGTGTACTAATAGGAAGATTTAAATTTGACATAAAGCTTCCTTTTAAAGTTTTGTTTATTTTCAATATTTAATTTTGCAAATTTGTCTCGTCGAAAATTGTAGAGCAACCAGGAAGGTGGATATGCAGTATGCTTCTTGTAGTTAATCTTCATGGCATTACTTGTTGGAGCTAAGTCAGCGGGTGGGAGGGGGGTCTCGGTAGGAGTTCTTAGGTTTGAAACCTGAGTCTTTTCAGTTCTCTTTAACAAGTGAGAGCCATAAGTCCCATAAAAAGGCTGTTCAAAAAGAATTCAATTCAAATTGAGAATCTTTTTGGATTGGTGCTTGCGAGAAAGAAGAACATGTTTAATTCAGATTTCAAAAAGGTTAAAAATTTAATTTGAATTGGAATCATTTTAAAAGTCCTTTTAAAACAATGTTGCCAAAGATATCTGTGATATGAATCTGAATGGGATTAAGACATAGGTCAGTTGTGTTTGTAAGATTACTCCATTACTATTTGTTTCATATATCTATCTTAAGTTTGCTTTGGTTGCCAACTGAGGCTAGTGCTTTGTGTGTGTGTGAGTTGTATTGAGTTCTGGGTTCAAGTCCCAGGGACTGTAAAACTTTTTGTGACTATGGTTATAGTTTGGAAAAAGAGGTTTATTAGTATCTTACTAGTCTTTTTTAGATATATGACTCATGCTTTCTAAATTTGCACAATCAGGTATATATGGTGCAATGGCGCTAGCAGGAAAATTCATTTGCTCAATCACTGGAATTGATTGTATGGGTGGTTTTCACCCATCATTAGATGCCATTTTAGAAGGCCTCGGATATGCAGCTCCTCCAATTATGGCCCTTCTCTTTATTCTAGATGTTAGTTGGCTTTCAAGTCATTTTTTCAAAAATTTTTTTTTGTCTCATGTTTGGCCTAAAAGCAAGGATATATCAAACGTTTCTGGTGGTTGAGAACATCAAACCTATGAAATTAAAATACGTTAACGGCCACTTTCCCAGGCTCAACTAGAGTTTCGATAATTCAATTAGGCTTTCTTAGGCTTGATTTTTAGAGTTGGCAATGAACAATCTGAAATTGTTATAGGACGAAGTAGTGAAGTTATCTCCTCATGCTCGTGCTATCAGAGATGTGGAGGATGAAGAGCTATGGAGTTTTTTCTATGGAATGTCACCCTGGCAGGTAAATGAGCTTGAATTTTGGTTAGAAATTTTGATAGTGCCTTGGAGAGCGAGAATCAATAGATGCACTGGTACTTTATTCTTGCAGTTTATTCTTGTTGTTGCTGCAAGTTCAGTGGGAGAGGAGCTTTTCTACAGGGCTGCGGTTCAGGTACACTATCGTGGAATATTTTTGTTAGATTTACGCTGTATCTGTTTTGGTATCTAAGACTTCTAGACTTATGCTAGGTTGTTCCTACCTGAGTGGTAATCTGTTGGGTAGTATTTTCGAAAGGTTTAAGAACAAAGCTTTAACTTAAAGAAAAGTGCAGTATAGTTGGAAGGCTTGGTATTTATCAGATTTCATCCTAAATTGTGATGTGCTTGGGAAGGAAACGTTTGGACTTCTTTGATTGGCCTTAATCATATCTGTGCTCTTTTTATAAATTAGAATTTTTTATGGATAAAATCTTCTTCTGCTGGGGTATATACCCATTATGATGCCTTTACTTTATTTAATCTTTTTCTTGTCGTTTGTAACTAAATAGGGAGCATTGGCTGAAATATTCCTTAGGGGCACCAATCTCCTGCCAGATGCTCGAGGAATGGCTTCTTTGGTAAATAGCGGTTCTTTTTTTCCCCCCTTCATCAGCAGTGGCAATGAGAAATTTTAACGATGACTTGATTTTCTCATGGCAAATTGTAGACGGGAGTTCTTCCGCCATTTGTTCCATTTGCCCAGGCATTTGCAGCTGTTATAACAGCTGCTTTAACTGGTTCGCTGTACTATGTGGCTGCATCTCCAAAAGGTGATTCGCAGATTAATTTTAAAGAATTCCAGCTCGGGAATGTTCACCTTTGCAAGTTTAATTTACCAGTTGCATATGTTTCTCGCAGATCCCGCTTACATAGTTGCACCAGTTTTACCATCTCGTGCTGGTCGTGAAGATCTAAAGAAGCTCTTTGCAGGTTCCACCCTTACCCTTACATGATATTTTTTGTTTCACCATCTTTCTTCCCATGTTTCAATAAACTCGTTTAAGTTGTTCTACGCTCTTGGCATTCATAAAAATCTCCTTGACTAGCTACTTTTTATTTGTTATATTTAGTTAATTTATCCTGTTTCTTTGGCGATTACATGGAGGTCGTTTTTGTGGAAACAGTCATGCCTTGAATGCTATATGCACTATGTTGTTTTGCGTCGAATGGTCTCTGTTTTTTATTTCTAAAAACTAAAAAGGTGCTAATTTAAGCAAAAATGAACTGTGAAAACGCAATCCGCTCATTCTTGGCTGCGCAATATTTTGTAAAATTTGACAATTTTTTTGTAAACAAAAATCAGAAACTGTGGACATTACCAAGCAAGGATTATATATAATTTATTATGATATGATTCATCATTTAGTTTGCCGAAAGTCATTTCAACATATATTATTGTAACCATACAAGTTTTATTTTCTCGTGTATGTATTATCATTGGGTTCTGGTGAACATTGGCAGCCTGGTATAAGAAAAGGCAAATGAAGAAGATTTATTCTCCGCTACTTGAAGGACTTCTGGCTCTCTATCTTGGTTTTGAGTGGATCCAGGTAACTTTTCACTTGAATTATAGTTGTGTCACCGTTGCTTGTTAGACCATCAACAAAAAAAACTTCCTTGGTTTTAATTTGTATTTTCTCCATTTCAAATTTGACAGACGGATAACATTCTTGCACCCATAATCACACACGGCATATACTCTACTGTCATATTGGGACATGGCCTTTGGAAGATACACGATCACCGGCAACGACTACGCCAAAGAATCCGACAACTTAGATCAGAAGGAAAAAACCAAACAAATCAGGATGTTCGAAATTGGGAATAGCCAAATACGGAGGAATTTTGTACATTGTGTAGCAGAGCAAATTATTTCACCATATGGGGAATGTATAGTACAATGTCAAACAAACAATGTACATCAACATAAAGACATAAAGTTTGAATTTTAGTGCTTACGAAGTATCAATACACTTGTAGATTTTGAGCTTGTGCACATATCCTTGACTATTTTCTGTACAAATTCCACTTCACTTGTACCCCCAAACAGGGAAGAATAAAGGTCGACTCAAATCATACGTTAAAAAGTTTTGAACTAATTGCTTTTAAGCCAAATCCCAATTTTTGGTTAAATTTTATTGATGTTGAGCTTAGCTTGTCCCCTTTTGGGCAAGCAAACCTAAGAAAAATAAACTTAAGTGATCAGTTTGGAGGGAGTTTAGCCATGCTTTAGATAATGATGCACACAACACAAATCCTAATATGCGTAAGCTGCTCAGTATATGACACATTCCATTAAACTTTGATAGGCCGAGTTTACAGTGTCATTTGGTCTCTTTGTCTATGGAGAAGGTAGCTTATTTCCATAACTTGGTAAAATTATTAGCATATGGTTCGGATTCTCAATCCTCTAGTTGAGCGATAATGCTAACGAATACACGGTAGCCTTGATTCATGTCAGAGAAGAGGCAGTACTCGTTCTTGGCGTGGTAGGTTTTCATTAAACCTGCACATGCAAGTCAGTGGAAATGAATCAGGAAACTAACAGCATATTTATGTGTATATATATATATATAGATATAATCAACTGAACTTCAAATCATTTTGGAGCTTCTTGATTATAGGACCAACACAAACAAGCCCTATTATCCAACTGCCAATAAATGAGTAGATCAAAGACGTCTTCTTTTGAGATGTTATTTAATCACTAGTATAACAAAGAATGACGTTTAGGTCTTGTTTGGAAAAATAATAATAATAATCAGAGAGAATGGACTGGGTGAGGGATTCAAAATCGTCAGTGGGACTCCCGACTTTGATCCTTCCAAAGTTCGAAGGATTGGAGGTGGGAAGCATACCGAACACAACTGGAGAAAGGTCTCCCCCTTCCTCTCCATTTTTCCAACCACCGTCATATGCCTTTCCTTCCAACCTATTCTCTTTCCCCTTAGTAAACACATCCTTAAGAGTTCGAATTTCTCCTTTATGCTAAGATACTATTTTCAGACTTCTATGCTCTCAATCAGCAACCCCACACTTAGTCCATGAAAGGTATAACGAAAGCACCGGAAGACCATGGATTATAATCTCATTTTAAGTACGCCTCTTTCATAAATACTTTTGATTGCCGGTCAACACATAAAAAATACGACACATTGTCACATACTTGTGTCACATCGAATATTATATATATAAATACATATTTTTAGATGGATTTGTATGCTTCAACATTGATACTTCGGCAAGAAGATGCCCCAAAAAGGAGAATAAAGAAATACTTCAGTGAGAAAAACTCATAAGATTTGTTTTATGCTAAAATCTAGAGAGAGAGAGAAAGAGAGGGAGAGGGAGAGTTATAATAACAAACCATAGCCAGCAGTTTGAACATCAAAACCTTCCTCCTGCCAAAAGAGTAACACATGGAATTAATAATACTCGCAAAACAAAAGGAAGACGTCATATAAATAATAATCAAAACTAACCTGCAGTTCTCGGATAAGTGGCAGACTTCCGGTAATGGAGTACGGCTTTACATGCCCAACAACCTCTTCAGTTGCTTTACATAACACTTCAAAGCCACGAGACTTGAGATCACAAGCAACTCCTGAAGTTGCCTCGTCAAAACTTATTGTTAAGCTGAAAAATCACGAATAAAGAAAAAAAAAATGTAAGCAAAATATTTTTAGCTTCTTCAAGACACTCTGGGAAGGTAAATAAATAAATAAAGCAACTGAGAAAGCATTTACAGGCTGAAGTGGTGGCTGTTGACAAGAAGACTACGTGATTTACAGAGACACAGTGGCTAAAAAAAGTAAAACTATTTTTAATGAGAATAAAGCCAGAGTTTTCAAAAGGCAAAATATTGAAATGTTAGGAGGAAGAGAGATCACTGACCTTCCCCTAAGGTTTTCATCTGGTAGGACATACTTTGAAACGGGACCCCTTGTCTCTAACTTTTCTATATTTTCATTAATGTCATCCACATATTCTTGTAGCTTTTCCAATACATCCTTAACACTGAAATGAAAATGACACAGTGAAAACTAGAAAGGAGCCCAGACAATATCTTAAAATCAACTTCTTAGTGATTGTTAAACAGAAAAAAGGGTTCCTTACTTGTAGAAGGGAGTTAGCCTGTGAAAGACGACAAAAAAAAGGGTGAGATGCCAGAAAAAGGAAAATTGATGATGAATAGGCTTGGCGAGCTATAAATGTTGTTAATGCCCGAACAAGAAGTTACTAAGAGAGGATTATAAACCTGACATCTCCAGAAATTGTACATTCAGCCGGAATTTGATTAATTCCACCTCCCGGATCTTTGAAAAAAAAAGGACCATCAGGAAGCAGTGCATGTAACCCTTATCCCAAAAATTTTAAAAAATAAGATCCACTTACAACTCCATTGAGTTGGTTTCATGGTTGAAGGTGTAGCAAATCCGTAGACATGTTCTTTAGGATGGGGAGGAAAATCTCTATAGAGCCGTGTCTGGATCTCTTTGAGTGCTTCCATGGCTAATTCCAAAGGATTTATAGCCTGCAGAAGATGAGCAAGTGCCTTTATAGTAATATGCCTAGAATCCAGAAAAAAGAATTGTTTCTAACAATGCGATCTTCCCTTCTAAATTGTGTTCAAAACTAGTACTTATTCTTGACAAAATTTTCAGCAGTCAACATATAACTTCCAATTTCAACTAAACAAATGATGACCTTCTTATACCAAGAAGTTATCTGACCTGCATCAGAACGATAGCAACCTAAAACCAAACTTTATGTAGCTCTTCGACCTTGGATGAAAACGTGCCATAACATAAAATATCATGGCTGATATGCAAAAGAAAAGGACCATAACATCTTTCACTAAAGACTACTTAAGTAATGATTCATAGTAAGTTTCTCCCTCGTGCACCCATCGCACATGCACTTACACGCACAATTGGCAATTTGTGACAACAATTAGTTTTAATGAGACAGTAAGAGAAGCTGCTGCAAATCTAGTGGTCAATAGCTTAGGAGCAGATGCTGGCCATGGCAATCCACAGTTGTCTGCAGGAGAGAATTGAGTATGAGTAGCTCTGAAGCCATGGAGAGAAGCAAGACTTCCAACGGCATAGTTAGAGAAGTATCACCTATTTTAATTCCCATGGACCAATAAAGTGCTTCTGTCTTGAACAGGGCTATGGGCATTTACTTTTGGTAGTTTTTGTGTCCCTTAAGGATGCTGATATTCTTCACCCATTGATTTAAACAAGAGAAGGTTTTTAGGCTAATAAGTATGGCAAAGAAGTGCTGCCACTTGAGGTCAGTTACAAAGTCCACATATGTTACTATATTCTTTTTGAACAACAGTTGTAGATTAAGTCTCGATAGAACCAAATAATCATTCCACACAGAAGCTTAGTGACATCTTTGTAGCACTTTTCTTGACAAGTCCCCATCCTTTCTTCATAATCAGTCTTTCCTTTTCTCCCTTGTTCAAACTCCCAGAGAAAACCCAGAAACAAGACAACCCGTATGGTAAATGCTACACTTCTATAGAAAAGATGTACATACAAATAAAGTTTACTAAAATGTCACTTGGAAAAAAAAAAAAAAAAAGGGTACCTTGTGCGCTAGACCACTGTGAAAAAGCTTCCCAGTCACATGAAGCTTCCAAGGTATCACACCACCGGTGCCAATGCAAGGTTGTTTATCTGCTGTGTCAATCCAAAATCTGCATCGACAAACCCATTTGTATTGTATACAGGTTTTCAAAAGGTATTACCTTCCCTGTAGGGTCTTAAAAGAAGTATCATTATCATTACTTACAAAGGACCATATTTTAGTTTATCAAGTAGTCCATCTTTCACTAGTGCATCCACACCAACCCCTGAAATGGCAGAATTCTCCTCATTTGCAATAAATACAGCAACTACAGTGGACTTCAATTCCGGCTTTGTTTCCCCTAGCTTCTTCATGAGCTCAGTAACAAGTGCAACATGTCCTAGGCAATCAGTAGTTCCGCGCCCGCGAAGTTCATCCCCGCAGATGCTCAATGAGAAAGGATCAAATTCCTGCAAATGAAACCATCATATGAGTTACATTTGACCATCTTTAAATCCTAATCAACAGGTAAACAGATTGCCGCTCAATAGCAACAACTTCAACGAAAAACAAACAAAGAAAAACTCAGATTCTATTTAAAATTAATATGAAATGGGTATTGAACGGGCAACTAGCTAGAGGGTGCCCATTCCACTTAAAAACAACATAAAAGCACAGTAACTTAGCGATGTGGCACAAATTTATACTCTAACATCCTTCATCAAGCCTGACATGTCATACAAAATAGATAGGAATCCAAACCCATCACTGCCTACAAAGTCTGACTCTGATACCATGTTAAACAAACTTGAAAAGAACTCATCTTAAACGTAGTTCAAGTAATTATAAACACCGCAATAACCCAATAACTTTACAATGTAAACGGAGAACTTTTTAGAATCATAACATTATAACCACTAATATTAAACTCATAAAATCCATAGTTCTTAGACCAAGAAAAAAAAAAATATTTCAAAAACCCAAAACGACAAATTTGGCTACTGATCAACTCCTAAAGGCTTCAAGAGGCAAATCCAAACCAACCCCACTAAAAATTTCGGAGAAGAATCAGAAAAAACAGACCCAATCATTGGGATTGGCGGTGACGACGTCCATGTGACAACCGACGAAGGACAAGACTTTGCCGGGGAGGGTTCCCGGGTATTCGATGATTAGGTTTCCTCGGCCGGGGAAGTAGGTGACGTGGTTGAGGACGAGAGGTCCGCCGCCGGTGGTGGTGCTGAAGGGGAGGAGGGAATCGAGTACGTGCTTGACTACGCGATCCTCCTGGGGAATCAGCTCTGGCGGGTTGTTCTGGACGAACTTTGACTCGCCTATCAGCTTCCTTAGGAGGGCAACGAACGAGTCTCTGTTCAGCTCGCCTAGCGTTTCTTTTACGTGCGACGATGCTGCCATGGCTGCCGATTGAGGAATGTTTCCGAGAGAGAAGAGTTTTGGAGTGTTTTAGACGGGAGTGGATGAAAAGTGGTATTTTAGTTTTAAGCAAGGGATGAAAAAGTCGCTTTCACACTCGCTTGGACGCTTTGGTTTTGAAGGAGTGACACGTTTGACGCCCTTTTCAGTAGGGGTGTTCGTTGGGTGGGTTGGGTGGATTTTTGAGATTTTTCAACCCACCCAATTAACCCAATATACAAAATTGACCCACCCAATTAAAGTTTGGGTGGGTTTGGCGGGTTTTTCGGGTTCGTTGGGTTTGACAATTTATAAAAATAAAGTAATAAAACATGACTTAAAAATTTAATCACAAATCAAAATACAAGCTCAAATATTCAAATAAAAAAGTCATGTAAAGATAATAAGAACTAATTAAAACATGCTTTTAATGAATACTAAGAAACATCAATCACAAACAATTAAACCTATTTCACAAGAATAATCTCTAACTCCAATGTGTGCAGTAACAAGAACTAAAGCCAGGTAAATTGAAATAAACTTGAAATCTTGTTCCTAAATCCTAACGAAAGGGAGGATTAAGGGAGGCTAGTGACAAGTGGCGACTAGGGCTGGGCAAGGGCAAGGCACGAGACGAACACGGGCTTGAGGAGGCAAAAATGAATACGTCGAGGGGTGATGGCCGATGGTCGAAGAAAGGGACGATTGGAGGAGGCTGGTGGGACATCAAGTTTGGTAAGGACAAGGCACAAACTTTGGCTTGGGAGGAGGCATAAATGGGAAATGATAGTCGGCTCAACAAAATTGACTTAGGTTAGTCATTATATTTTTTCTAAATATAAAAAAAAAAATCATTGGGTGGGTTGGGTTTTGGTCGGGTTTTAGAATTCTAACCCGAACCCACCAAATTTGACATCGGGTTGGGTGGGTCAACCCGACTTTTTTTTGGGTCTGACGTGGACCCAACCCATCGGGTTTTCCTTGGGTGGGTTGGGTGGGTGGGTTATTTGGGTTTTCGGATTTTTTGTTCACCCCTACTTTTCTGAACCGTTTTAAAATGATTTTTAATAATTTTGAGCCCCTTCGGGGAGTTTTTGGTGGTTTTGTTGGTATTTAATGAACTGGTTTCGGATCAAAATTTTTAGATTTTAATTGGTTAATTTTTTAAAAGTTAGTTATAATTTATGTTAATATCTTAAAAAAATTAAAATTAAAATGAAATAGTATGGTTTATTAGAGGGCTAAACAAATTTAAAGTTTTGGAAATGCAAGTAATGAAAATAAGATAAGTTTTGGAGGTTTGTATTTGGAGTAAAAAGTTTTAGAAAAAGAAAAATTTTCTAGATGAGCGAAAAATATTAAAAACTATCGAAAATCAGTTTTTAATCTTAATCATGATTTTTAATCTTAATCATGATTTTAGATCCAGAAATCAAAATAACATCTCCAAAAAAGCATCAAACATTTATTGTGAGATTTTTTTTTTAAAGATCATTTTTTATATTGCATTTGTTTACATTAAGAAAAAAATAAAAACTAAAAAAGAAAAAAAGGTTCATCTTTTGTAAAGGAAATGAAAGTTTTTTTGAAGTTATTTTCACAATTTTGATTTCATTTTTTTTGCTTATAAACTAATATAAATTTTCAAAAATATACACAAACACAATATCATTTGTTTTATATAATCAAACCAAATCTCTTTAAAACCATGATCATACACAATTTTACCTTTAATCTTAATATTATTTCCAAAAAAAAAAATTTTATTTTCATTTTCATTACTCAAAACAAAATTATTTTCAAAACCTCCCAGCCGATGAAAAAGCAATTTTAACTTTTAAGCAAGGAACAAAAGAGATTCGAGCCAAAAAAAAAAAAAAAAAAAAACGTTCCAAGCAACGAGCAAAAGAGATTCGTTCAAAAAATGGTTTTTTTCCCATTTGGTGGAACACTCAGTTGGACACCCTACTCTTTAAAGAGTGCCATATGTCACCCCCCTTTTTTTTCCCCCTTTTATTGGGACAAGCTATTGTGTAATTCTATTGAAAATGTCATTTTCTGAATTATTTATGGTGACAGTGCCACTTAAAGGGTGTTTAGGAAGAAGGTTTGGAGACAATTTTTTTTAAGTTGAAAAAAAGGTGTTTTGAAAAATATGTTTAGGAAAAAAAATTGTTTAGAGTGAAAAATATAAAATTTTAAAAAATTTTTTAGAAAAAAATATATCAATATAAATATTATTTTATTTCTTTCAAAATTCTATACAATTTAAAAAAAAGCATATTATTTAAATTTGTATATATAAAGTTATAGATTTTTAAAATTTGGAGCTTATCATAATATTTTAAAGATATAAATAATAAAAAATGATAAAATATTAAAAAAAAAAAAGATATTTTCAAGTAGGTGAAAATAGAGCTCTAAATATGTACTTGCCTATCTTGGTCCGTCTACTTGACACACGGCCTTTTACGACGTATGTGATAGGCAGATTGGGCCTCCTTCATCTGTTGACTATAAGATTATTTTTGTTTATATCAATCGGATCTAATTTGATTCATTTTTCTTTTTGAAGTCGCATAGGTGAAACCAATCAACTCATGTTTATATTAATTGTTTTTTTAAATTTTTTGGAGTTAAGATAGAGAAATTCGAACTCAATATCCCTTAATAAAATCATATATGATATTATCGGTTAAATTATGTTTATAGTCACGTATTTATACTTTTTAAATATATATTTTTAAACGATTTTGTAACATAATTTTACGCTCCGCTCGTCCTTTTTTTTTTTTTTTTTTCAGAAATCTCTGATAAATATACTTATGGACGGTTGAGAATAACTCTATGTTTTATCAAATACTGGAACTGATAAAAAATCTTCCAAATATTAATGAGCGGATTATATGTTCTTTATATGGGGTCTGTTATATATTTTTATGAAAAATTAAAGGGAGACGGAAGTAAATAGTAGATTTTAAAAAAAATTAAAATAAATGACAGGCATTTACAATATTTATAATAAATAATATATAAATCATGTAAATAATTTGTTTACATTATATGTTTCATGTGAATGTTGAATTTACGAATCAAGTAAATAATTTATTTGTATATTATTTATCTACTAAAATTTATATTTATATGATAAATTTACTATTTATTATAAATATTTTAAAAATATACTATTTATTTTAATTATTTTATAAAATCTATATACTATAATTTCTCAAAAAAAGAATTAGACTAAGCCTGTGTTTACCATGGGCATTTTGGCATTTAAATCGAAACATGTGCATTGAAATATTTGAAATGTGAACCTTTTGATTGGTTTGTTAGTAGGCGTTTGGATTGTAACATTTAGATAATAACATATGGATTGAAATATTTAGATTTTTATTTGGCAAGAAGGTGAGGAATTTAAATTACTAAAATTAAAAAATATATAAACTTAAAATGTAATTAGAAAAAAAAAATCAATACGGAATTTGTTTCGTTTGTTTATATAATTTAAAAAAAATTGTTCCATTTGAACTTGTATATGTAAAAATTATAGACTTTTAAAATTTAAATTACAAAGATGTAATAATAATTATAAATAGTAAAACAAATTTTGACTTCTAAAAAAAGATAAAAATTTGAAAATTTGACCATTTAGATAAAACATTTCAAATATAAAAAACAAAAACATATATGTAAATTAATCATATAGATTGAATAGTTAACAATTGTAAAAATGGTTGAAAAACAAACATAGAATAAGAGTATTTTTTTTGAAATAGTACACACTATCAAATATTAAAATGGAAAATGATAGTCTAGTTTAAAAGACATTTTTAATTGAAGTTTAAAGTTTAAAGGAACGTCAAATTAGAAAGTTCTGCAACTTTTTTTTTTTTTTTTCAAAGAATATACAGCTTTGTATCTTTATAATCATAGTTAGTTTGTTATTATTACTATCATATTTTTTTCAGGCAAATTTCTCAGACATGAGAAAAATCCTTGTAGTGGTTTTGTAGTTGATCAATAGAAGAAGGAAAAAAGAAAAAAGAAAAAGAAAATGGGACATTTTGTAACATATCTGCAAAAGAATATGAGTTTAATTTCTTTTAACTTCTTCCGCAAACTTTTTTTCAAGAAAAGAAATGTAGGGCACGTCTAGAAATAGAGTGCTCAAGGGAGTATATAAACGATTCCCACTAGCATTCTTTGAAAAAAAAAAAATCATTAGCTTCCTCTCATTTCTTGTATATAATAAATTTCAGACCATCAATAAAACGAAAAGGATTAACACAATTCTATTCAAAAAGATGAGTCCAGTTTCATGCAACCTTTATAGATTTAATGCTACACAAGATATTGATCAGGTAATATCTTTTATATTGGGATTGCCGAGCTTGAAACCCGAGAGGATAAAAAGTGAAAGGCATATTAACAATTGCACCAACCCATTTGAGAGAAGAGTGAAAGGCAGTCTCCACCATACAACTACATTAATCCGTTGGGGGTTCACATAAAAATTATTGTTCTAAGGTTTTCTTCTACTTCTTTTTCTCTCTATAAAATAAAAGAAAAGAAAAGAAAAGAAAAAGTTGGGGTATGAATTGTACTTTTGTCTAATTACAAGACCGGTAGACATCGTTGCTCTAACTACTAGATTAATTGTTTAACTATCAAAATCTAATACTTGATTGGGAGCATTTCAATGTTTCCATTTTCAATGTCAGCAATTACAAATTAAGTGGTTGAAAAATTAATCTAATAATTAAAATAATAGTATTTATTAGTAGGTTCAACTATAATTCTCACTATGAGTTTTCCTTTAGAAAATAAATATCGTATTTTTTAAATATTAAAAAAATAACATTCTTAAAAACTATTGCGATTTTTTATCTCATAATTTATCGAAAATTTAATATCTTAAAATAAATTAACTTGAGATTATCTACAATTCGCCATTTGATTTGAATTCCATATACTATGATATGCATGATCAGATGGCTAAGACAAAAAGAATTTAATTTCCAATGATATCAATTTTAGTCGTTGAGATTTGAGATGCTAATTTTGAATCAAGGTGGCTGGCTTGGATATCATATTATTCGATTTTGAGAGCTAATGGTGTGTTCAGTTTTGTCAAAGTTCACAAGCTATTAATTTGGGATTTATTTAAATAATTTTCGCGTTTATCTGGTCATGAAATTCAAGGAAGACAGCTTAATTATATAAACAGTGATCTGGTTTGAGTTGGCTAACGTATAAGAATTGTTTCTGAAGTTTAAATTTTGATTGCAGAAAATCTCTTGTCCACACAACACAAAGAACAGACATATTGTCTACACATTGGTGACGAGTTTTTCGGGTGGATTGGAATTTCAAGATTATCAACGATCCAAATCCGAATTCAAGCTTTAGAGTGAGAGAAAATTATAGCATTCTCAGGCTTGAGTTTCATAGTTGTCAACTCGGTTGTCTTGTGCATTGTGATGATCTGGAATAAGGCAGAATAGGCGTTGAAGGCTGATTATTGAAACTCGGAGAAAGTTGAGGACTGAAGGTGAGCACAAAAGCTTGGAGTAGGATGAGGTCTAAGGAAGTGCTGTAGACTTGTAGTCGAGTTGCAAATTTGAAGGCGAGTCAGTGAAGAAGAAGATGACTCGAAAATTCATAATTCCAATCTTTTAGACCTTCTCTAATGCATTTATATATGTCAATGCTACATATGTTACAGTGTGAAAATTACATTATCTTACTTTATATTATGATACACTATACTACATCTAAAGCTATTTCTATTTTTTGATATTATTATTGTGTTTTGAAAATTATAAAAGTGAACTTTAAGTATTTAAATAACTAAAAAATAAAAATATTGTAAAAATTACACGATGAAACAACCAATAACAATCAAATATAATATTTGATATTAGCTATATTTTGTTAAAATTTATTATTGATATATTAATTTTAACATAGTATTCTAGATGTTCTTTTGTAACCCCAAATAATTCGTTGTTAGTAAAGATCTTTTATTTGAGATGTTATGTTTTTGATCAAGTTTAATTACGTTATTGTGTCGGTTTCTTTCGTTATAGATGTACTTGTGCAAGTTTTTTCTATTGACTAATAGTACTACTATATTTCTTCGTCTAGACAGTACGTGTATTAACAGTCAACGGGGTCTTGCAAAAATAATCTAGGTGACTAAAATACCCTCAGTGATTGAGTTGAACATAGTAATTCATGAATTGCCTTAAAGATCAATATTAGGTACAAAAACAAAAGCAGAGAAAAAATTCTTCGAAAAATGCATCATAAAAAAGTCAGTTAAAGAGATCGGTTTGGTCAAAAGCCTTGGATTGCTTGGTCATATGTCCAGGTCATCTTTCTTTTGCATTCTTTTTCTTGTTAATCTATTATAGGTCTATAGTGTGTTTAATAAACACATTTAAATTATATTATATTTAAATATAATATAAATTTCTTTCAAATACAAAAGTATTTTATTCAAATATCAATCATATCACATTTTAAATCCAATATAATCACTATTTATTTTTCATTTTTCTATTACTTTTATTAATTACATCATATATTCTCTCTCTTTTTTTCCTCTCTATTTTTATCAATTACATCACATATTTATTATTAAAATACAATTCAAATATTTTTCACCCAAACACACATTACATTCAAATGTAATATTAATACTTTTTCTCCAAATACAAATTATATTCAAACACAATATAAATGTAATGTGTTCACTAAACGGACCATTACTTAAGAAACAAATTCCTTCATGCCAAGAACATCAAGATATCATTAAAAGGAGTTATAGAAATTATAAAGTGCCCAAAAGCTTTTAGAGGAGCCAATAGTCCATGAATGCCCCTATTTTCCGTATTCTCATCGGCATAAGAAGCCTAAAATTCAAAAATAATTTGTCAAATTGAAAATAGGCAGAGGAAAATCGAAAGCAAATTTTCATGAACAATCACACATCAAACTTACTGGCAACACTCCAGCTATGGCTGGAGCGACCCTATCAGATTCATTAACAGAATCAACTATGTCTTTGAGCTCAATCCTTTGCCTCTTAAGCCACTCTCCATAAGGTCTTGCTGTTGAATATTGCTGCTTCAAGGCTTCATCATCTACCGCAATATGATTTTCAAAATCTACGAAAAGCATCATCCCAGGGTTAAGTCTTCCTTTCCTACTTACATCTTCAGGTAGAATGTCTACTACACCAACTTCGCTGGCCATTATAACACGTCCACTGTGGGTAATGTAGAAACGACCAGTTCGCAATCCGTTTCGATCCAGAGTGGCACCCAAGTATCGACCATCAGTAACTGTGAAAGTGTTGCATAAGTACAAAGCCATGGAAGAGAAGTTTGACATAAACAAAATTATTGAGTTCAAGACTTCTTCAAATAAATATTACATGATATAAGAGCTGGTCCACCCCATGGCCTCCATGAGTGCTGAGAAGTACTCGTACAATGCTTTTCGTTGTGGGTCCACATTCTTGTCATTTTGCCATGCTTCAGGTATCATCATCATTACAGCTTCAGAAAGACTTCTGCCAGATTGAATCAGGAGTTCAAGAACTCCATTTAAAGCTCCTGCATAAGGACATCATGCTAATGTAAATTAGAAAATGCCAAGTGTTGCCTATCAAGCAGTTTGAAAGGTGAACTACTATGCCCTTTAAAAGTCCATTAATGCAGGAAAGCTGGATAACGTGGATGCATTATTGCACGAATAGCCGCATGCGCAAACTAAAGCCAAATGTTGAAAAAAGTTCACCTGAATCAGATGAACTAGCATCAACGATGGGTAGAAGCTTATTTAACTCAGTCTTAGAGAGACCCAACTCCTCACACTTCAACAATCCCTCTCGGGCTTTCATCTTGAGAAAGGTCAACAGTGATATTTATAATACTATAAATAAATGAGCAGATCAATTAAATTACTAGAATCCTCTTGGTTCATCAAACATACTGTGATAATACCAGAGGAACACAAATATCAAATTTTCTACAATTCATTTGGTTTAGTTTCATTTCTATCAACAGTCAACGGTAAACCAAGTCAGTGAAAAACATACCAGTTTACATTCCCTCTTAGGGTGTTGATTTCTCCATTATGGCCTAAGATACGCATAGGCTGAGCACGATCCCAGCTAGGAAAAGTGTTTGTTTAGAATCTTGAGTGTATCTGCGCCAACAATCAAAACAACCAAAACTGTCATTCACAATCCCAACACTGTTAAAATGATGATAACAGATCCGAAAACCACAAGCAGGGAATTGTGTTAAGGCTGCCTTAGTAATGACAGTAGTAAAAAGCTATGGGAAACCTAAGCTGTACTTTGACCAACACAATTTCCTTTTAGCCACGTTCAACCTTGAAATTATCATAGAGATCGCTGGGACCTAAACTGCAAACATGATTTACTCGATAATGAGGTTTCTTACCAACTCACCCATGAATCCAATCCAGCATCAAAATACAATTAGTAATCAAGGGAGCGCAAGAACTTTAGAGATTATTCAAACCTCAATGCCTCAGAAGTCATTCCTCAACCTGGCATCCCTTCAGTTACCGGTTGCTCCCATGCTGTTTGTCGAGTATAAAGTTAGTGGAGAAAGATAAATAGTTAATGGATAATATATTTACCAGGGCCATGTAGCTCGTAAACCTTTCATTGCCAAGATCTGCATAATAGTAATCCTTCAACCGATCAGGCTTCAGCTGACACTTGTAAACAATAGTCCTACACAATTGAGGTACATGGATTTATTACAACGATGAAATAAAGTGACATTAAAGTTCCCCAAGACAAGTATGGCAGCTATCTGAATAAACACCTTGAGGAAATAGAGCAGATGTTAAAGTCCCTAGCACCACGATGTTGGAGGTTTAAAGAAGCTCGTATGGCAACCATTGAAAGCCTCCCAAATATGTACATCTGAAAAGAAGATGCGTCAAATAATCAGAAACTTGAATAAAGCCAGTAGTTTTAACTACTCGTGGTACTACTGCCCACATGACACTCCTCCAGAAGTTCAGTTAACTTATGACAAGCAAATAAACATATCAAATCTCTAAACGAAATACATTAAAAGGTGGCCAAAAACTGAAAATTCACTATCATTCTCAAAGGAATCCATCGTTTAAATCAAACAGCCGGTAACTAAAGCAAATTGAACTACCCAAAGTAGCGCTCATCGGCTTTTTGAAGTGAAGACAGAGACCGCTTTTCAGTTTCAGTTTTCGTTAATCTTGAATCACACTAGTTAGCTAGACTCGTTTTCGTGCATTAATTTTAATAGTGCATGTCCATCGATATGATTAAATCATGTAAGCTTCGAATTTAGCATATGTATATAAGTTAAGAGTGAGCTCCGGGAGAGATATATGGTGACCAAACTTTTAATATGAAATTTTTCTGGATCTCTCTTTATATATATAGATATATATTCATAAGAGTTTTCAATATACATATATATATACACACACACACATATACAGGATTTGTCTTTGTCCAGTAACGGACAAATCCGATATTTTTGTTGCTGACTGTTAGATGAGATTGGACAGTCCGATTTTACTAATATAAAGGAGGGTAACTTATAAAAAATACTGAAATTTTGGACTTAGAAAAAAAAAAATTCATTGTAGAAGCCATGAGAACCAGCTATGCAACTGCTATGATGAACACTTTGTTTACCGAAACATTGACTCTTATGCTAACGGAAAAGCAGCCTCGTACTATAATCATTGATAGTGATAACATTTTAATTGGTTTGCTTACACTCAAAGACATCCAAGAATTTAGTAAATATGCAAAAACAAGAAGCAGAAAGTCAAAGGTTAGACGTTGTTCTGTCGGTTTCCAAGACGTATTTGTGTTGCCAAGGTTGACACACTTATTATCAAGTAAGCTTACATTGATTGGCATGTCATTGCAGGAGGTTTTGGTGTTTGAAATGTGTTCTTTGGATGGGGAAAATTGTAGGGCACCATGGGCTGCAACACCCAATATGGATCTACTTTTTGTTCAGATGATCATGAACAGGCATGGCAAGAATCAAGTTCCGGTGGTAAGAGAGCAATTTGAAAATCATCAAGTTGGCCTATTAGACAGAGAATTTGTTAGTCTAACTCGCAGGTTGATTTTTGACATGTTGCTCCATCTCAAGTAAAATCCAATTATGATTTCCCTTCCCCCGTTTTGTCCGAAACTATTCTTATTTTTCCTTTTACCACGCAAAAAAAAAAAAAAAAAAAAACTTGGGCTTCACTTTGACAAGTATGAGATATTAGTTTAAAAAAAATAGTCAAGGAGATGAGGTTGAGGATGCGAGGCCTCTTGACTATACTCTGCAGGTGGCGAAGCTACTCCATATTTTCTTTTAAGCTAGTAACTTGGAATTTTTCAATTTGGTGTGATGAATGGAAAAAGAAAAAAAAAAGGAGGTGGGAAATAGAAAGATTGTGGAAAAGTATTTGAAAAAGTTGAGAGAAAAGGAATGGTGTTGAACCTCCTTTTTTCTTCGTATAAACCTTTAAGGGCATGTTTGGTACGTGGGATTAGGATTGGGATTAAGATAAACAGTAGTAATCCTATGTTTGGTGGCAGTTTTTGACTGGATAAAAAATCGGTTGACCAAAAAATAATCCCTCAAACGTAGGATTAATAATCCCTAAAAAAATAGATGGGATTTTCAATCCCTTAGATTGGATAAGAAAGTCCATGTCTTCCTGTCTATTGCCCACTACCAAAGTTCGCCGTCACCACCGTGCTCTTCTCACACCAGACGACGGAGACCTGTTGCTCTCACTGTCGAAGCTTATCGTCGTCCCCCTCCACCGCCAGCCCCTCCCCTATCCTCGCCGAAGCTAGTAGCTCACAACCCAAGCTCGAATCTTCGTCCATTTTTAGTTCGTGCCTTAAATTCCCATTGATCACCATCACCCATACCTGGACTTCCATCGATCCGCCATAGATCTCCCATTAATAACCACCACCCATCCTTGGATTTTCATCGATCGCAGCCTCCTGACTTCGAATCTCTGTTATTCTATGAGCGTCTAACCCAGCAGCCCAGCTTCACACCACCGACCATCCTACTGTATCGAGATTCTCCGCCGCCACAACCTTATTCCCATGCTAATCATCACAGCTAAGGAGAGAGAAGAAGGGAGATAAAGAGAGAGTGAATGAGAGATAGAGAGTGGGACAAAGAGATTTTTCAATGAGAGAAAGAGATTTTTTGAAAGAATATTAATTAAAAATATTAGTCTAATTTGAATCCAATAGTTTATCGGATAGGATTGTACTTGATCCAATTCAATCAAGACCAATCTAATCTAATCTGATTCCTATAATTTTATTCAATTTGGTGTACCAAATAAGGCCTAACGGTGTTGAATTTAATACTAACGTAATGGTGTATGTGGTTTTGTTTGGGTTTTGTTGTTGGTTGTTTAACCGTGTAACATTTTTCAATAATACACTTTGTATCTACACTTTAGTTTACATTGTATTTCTCATTAGTTTACGTCTATCTCTATTATTTGAATGGCACACATCAATTTGACAATAATATATATACATTCTTTGTCTGTTTTTTATATATTTAAATTTACCATTCTACCTTCCTTTTTATTTAAAAATTATTTCCATTCTGACTCAATAGATGCATATGACAACTTTATTTTAGTTTTTATCTGCTCATCTCCACATGTATTCGCCACTTGTCCATTTACTAATTCAACTTTATTAACATGTCACGGCAGCAGATCAAATGGTACCTTATATATATAAATATATATCCTCCCCACTTTTGATTCTATACTTCCTTTAGTCTTGTATTGGGTTAAGTGGAGCTATTGTTCGTCTTTTACAGGCTAATTTTGACCCAACCCAACTTTTGGCGTGAAGGGTTTGTATTTCACATTAATTGTAATATACTTATGTGAAGGAATCATACAATGCAATTATTTGAGGCCGACTGATATATTATTGACCATTATTAGCTATCCAACAGAATTACAATCTTCATTTAAACTTTTTTTTTTATATAAAGAAAAAAAAATTCCTTATTTATCTGTAACACCGAATTAATTTTTTTTTAGGGAAAACATCAAATTAATTTGGTTATAATGTCCCCAATAATTGTATATCACATATATTTTTAAGCTACACAACTTTTGAATGGAGAACAACTAGCTAGTACTAAAATCTGTTGTATGCCAGGCAAAAGATAGATAGATGACAAAATACAATTTGTCATAGAGTTCAGGTTTTTTTTTTTTTCCCCCTTCCTTCGCACAAAATAGAAGCGTCAATTTCTTTTCTTTTCTTTTTCTTTTAAGAAATAGAATTAAGTGTCACTATTAGTATCGGTCAATTTGCGTTGTCGAGAAGAAAGAAAGGAAGGAGAAGAAAACAAATAAAGGCGTTTTCCATGCAGTAATGCAGAATCAAGAGAGCGGAGATTAGATCGGGATAAGAAGAAAACAACAAACGCAATGATTATACTGATTAGCGATTGGGAATCCGAGCCCATGCACTGACCACGACTAAACCTCCAAACCCACTTCCCACACACATTGCTTTTAACATCTTCCACCCACCTTTTACCCCCCACCCCCTCCTCTCTCTCTCTCTCTCTCTCTCTCTCTCTCTCTCTCTCTCCTCTGCACAGTTGAGCCTTTTTTTTAACTGTCCGAATCTTGGTCGAAGTAATTGCTCAGTTTTCAGATTTATATGTTTGTGTATATATGTATATGTTTGTAGCAAGGAAATTACAAAAGCAACCAGAGACACCATGGCAGGCGACAGATTAATACTAAGCAATGTTCTAGGCTAGGCAGGGCCAGTTTGGCCTTTCTCCTTTGTTTTTTGTTTTTTTTTGTTTTAGTTATTAGCTTTTCTTTTCTGCATCTTGAATGAGAGTGTCAGATAAGTTTAAAGTGTGCCTGTCCAGTGACGAAGCTGAAAATTTTTACGAGAGATGTTAATAATTATAATAGGTAATTAAGAAGATTATTATGATCAAGTTTTCATTTTTAATGGGGACTATTATGAAATATTATTCAATAAGTTGAGAGGGGGTTTAAGCCACCGGGCTTTCATTCCCCCTGTGGCTGGCTATGTCGCAGGTTGGAAACAAAATTTTCGAGATTCCAATCCAAAATAGCTAAATGTTAATATACGTTATATGTTCGTCTTTCAGGGTTCATCCTGTAGCTACTTAGGATTCGATCCATAGCGCCATCCAATTACGGCTACCCCACGACGGTATACCCTTGGGTTTTATAGAAAAAAATATATATATTATTTATTTGGAAGAAATGTTTTAAGTGTATATCAAATTTATACCTTAGATATGTCAATGCTCAAATTTAACATTATATTATTATAAAATTTGTTAAGTTGTGAAACCTAATTAATGCCTTACGTAGAGATAGTAAAATTCTTTAGTGGATTTCACAATTGTAGCCACAGTTGGACTCAAATTTATTTTCAAATAGGGAGTGTGATCATTATGGTTTATTATAAGAGAGATTAGAGAAAAAACATAGAGAGTTTACGGGTGTGAGTTTCTTTTGCAATCTTTTATCAAAAAAAAAATGTAGATTAGTAGAGTCATCTTAACAATAGAATCAAAAATTATAAGATCAAGACTCCCAAAAAAAATTATTTTAATGAATTGCGATCTAATATTAACTCATTTAAATTAAAGGTGGTATGGGGTTGTTCATAAGCAAGCTCCTGCTTAGAGAAGCGGCGAGAGGTTTAGGGGAGGCGATCGAATAGGGAGAGGTAGACAGAGAAGATTTTAGTGGACGGAGATGGGTTGAGGCCACTAGAGGGCCGAAGGGAGAGGACAGAGAAGAGAAGTAGAACAATTATTTTTAGATTGTGTTTAATTTTTTTTTTAAACTTTTATTCTCTTATACTATGAGTCAGTACATACCATAGTTATCATGTAACATTACAGCCAATCTATCACAATCTTTTCCTTAATTAATAAATTCATATGTATAAAGAATTTTTTTAAATTAAAAATAATAATTTAATGTTAATTAATTAATATAAGGGATTTATGCGGGACGTTTATGGGGATTTTGAATTAACAATTAGCAATTCATCTTAATATGACTACAAAAGGATAATGTAAACAAATCGTTCGAACGTCATATTTTAAGTGAATATATGTATTACATAAACATGATAACATAATATATCTAATATATTGAATAATATTGAATAATTTTTAATGATAAGAATAGATAATAATAGACGAATTAGGATTAATTTTGTCATTTTATATTTATGTTTTATTTTGTAAGTAAAGAAATGTCTTTTGACTCTATTATATCAAAGTCACGCATTAATGCCCTAGCAATGTTGTCTCCTCTAATTTCTCTTTGGGCAGTACAGTGGTCGTCTGCCACCATAAATGAACAGTGGACACTGAATTCATGGCCATTCACATTCTCAGATCAGCATCTTTACATGCACGTCATTCAGAGAGGAGATAAACCAAAACAAATTTTTTTCCTTGTGAAAAAAAAGGGAAAAGGAAAGAGCAGAGGGGACCGAGCAGAAATGTCGTTGTATGCTGTCAAGGGAAAATTGAAATAATCATCATGTGATGATCTCTTAGCTGGCTCAATCCATCAAGCTGTGGATCCTTGGTGGGGTCCACATCTCTGGTGATAACATTTTTGCCTCTTAGTCTAATTATCTAGAGAGGAAGGAGATCCTATTAAGATGAAACTCTTAATTGGTCACAAACACCTATACATATGTGTACATATATATATATATGCAAAATATAATGTCCACTGTCTCTTGTTTAAGACCTTTATAAAACGGCATTTCTAATTTTTTATGATATTATAATAATAATTAGTTAATTTTAATATAATATTTTTAGTAATATATTTGTTTTTTACATTAATAATTTTAAATATCAATATATTATAAGAGTCTAAATAGAAAACTAGATTTAAATTAGTTAGTAGTTATAAGATCATGCAGACTTAAGATATTTCATTTATATATATATATTTATACTATTGTCAGCTTTCAAGTACTATACGTATGTGATTGATGACATGACAAAAGGTCACCTATATGCCCAACACATGTATTCACACACAGATGCATATATATCTTAGAAAACCTAATAGGCGTCCTGCAAACCAGCTCCTAATTTTAAAAGGGAAATATTGATGATGATTCAAGTTTAGTTTTGATGTGCTCCAACATTTCAAATGTATTTATAACAAGACTAACATTTTTTTTTTTGACTAAAGAACGGCACTAACAGTTTCGTACAAGCTACATTTAGAATGTTTTGTTTAGGATTGAACTAGAAGTATTAAATGGACACTTCGAAACCAAATTTTCAAGTAAAATGAAACAACATTGTGTGGGAGAAGAATTTAAACCTTTATTTGAAAATTAAAAAGTATTAAAATAATAAAAGCTCAAAATAAAAGTTGATAAAAAAGATAAAAAAAAATATTGTAGTAATCCATCACAAGTTCTAAAGAGTTAATAACATGTGTGAATGTATGTTTATTTTTATGAGGATGTATATATATTTATAATATGTATATATATGTATGTATATCAATACATATATTATAGGTGTAGCATTGGAACCAGTGAAATATATGCTATTTGTATATCCGAGTGTTGGAAAACCTCATCAAATCCCGATGGCTGTACCAGAAGAGAGATTCTTGTGGTCCTCTACTCATTGCCTACTAGTGTTATTTTAAAAGCATCTCAGTTCCTAAATATTAATGGATCGGATACACTGTATTATTATATTTATGTAACAAATCATCTAATAAATGATTAACATTTAGGTAATATATTAATATTAGTTATCTTAATCATCTAAATAAATTAAGATTTATTAGAAAAAAAAATAATAATGAAAAATTTAAAATATAATTAATATTAATCAATTATCTAAGTATCAATTATTCATTATATAGATATATAATGTAAGTTAACATTTAGTTGATTTGTTTATATTAATTATGTTTTAAATTATTCATTACTATTTTTTTCTAATAAATTTCAACTTATTTATATTACTAGGAAAGCTAATATCAGCACATCACGTAAATATCAATTATTTATTAAATGAGTATATCATATAAATATGATAGTATGGTGTATCCGATCTATTGAATAATTTCACCTCCTCCGTTGTTAGCTTCTTGTAACTGGTTCAGAATAAATATAAATAACAAGCAATTTGTAACTCAGAAAAATTAGTTAGTTCCACTTGACAGACAGATGTACACATGACGCAACATAAATACTTACATATGTGTATATGTATAGATGTCTAGTATATTGATGGTTTGGACATATGTACATACATATATATATATAGCATATCCAAGGTTTTTAATTCTTCATGATGTTTTCTTCACCTTTTCATTTTTTCATATAATAATTAATTGCGTAAAAAAAAAAGAACTCAATTATTTTTACCTAATACGATATTAATGGCTAGTTCACCTGCTGAACTGATCAACTAGGCTTTGATTTTAATTATATATATAAATATATATATGTATATAATTCAAATTAGAACACAGAAACTTAAAGATTTCATGAATACTTCATGTGGACACATTTTGTGCAGTTGCATACACCTAACAAGCTTTTAATTCAGATCCAGTACTTTTAGATGCTGGACCACTATGCATTATATAAGTTGATCAGAAAGCTGCTCTTAGTTCGAAGCAACAGTACAAAGTTTAAGATGCAAGTATAACTTGGATGCAGAAATTAAGAGAAGATTAACGGAGGATATATTTAAACATCACTCACATGAAAAGAGTCAGTCCTACAACGCCTGGTATAAATAGTACTTACATATACAGCATGATATAATTTACTTTCATATACACCTCGTTATACATTACTGTTAAAAACATTCATTATAGGGTTTTTTTTTTTGTCCTATAAACTAAAGTGCTATAGGATAAAAAATAGCATATCCAGATAATTTTATAGAAACACCGTCACTTCTCGTATGTTAATATGAATTTATGTTATCGGCAGTGCGTGTGTATATATAAATATATATGTATATGTATATTCTGTCAGTATATATATTCCACGTTAACTAGCTACGTTAAAGAATGTTGTGTTTTGTGTTGGAGGTGGGGAAAAAACCAGCAAACTTTTTGTGAAAAGCTGAAGCTAGCTTTCACAGGCCGTAGGGCAACTTTTGCAGCTACCTATAATATAGATATATGTTTAAGGTGCGCAAGCTATACATATACATATATATATATGTACACATTCATAAACGAAATGACCGGCTATCACTGTTCAAGTAAGAGTTTGAGGGAAGGGTAAAAGAAGCTAAAGCGTACGAATAGGGGAAAGGCCCAAATACACAATTTCAAACTGTTATATTCGTACTCAGGATAGACTTTCTGATAGGATCAATGCTGTGCTGACTAAGTGCGTGAGTGATTTTTTTTTTAATGTAAGGAAATAATAATTTAGAAGGGGATTTAGTTTTTTATTTTTTATTTTTTATTTTTAAGCATTCATTAGGATAGCGCATATATAGTTACTAAAATTGATGTCAATTTATTGGGTTAAAAAAATAATTATAGCAATCTAATGTTTAAATTTTCCGTATCACTTGTAACAAAGTGCCTTTGACTTTAAAAATAATAACGTCTATTCCTTTTTAAGTATGAAATGTTAAACAAAGTGCTCCTTTAATTCTCTATTCACACGTCCTAATTTATGTTTATTATGACTAATAAAATATCTACAACCTACATCACAAGAATAAAATAAAAACAACACGTTACGTAATCCCCAACAGTCTCTATTCACCAAAAATCTAATACCCTGTAAACATTAATATCTATTTATTGAACATTTTATTGTTATGATTTGTAAGTACTTCATAAGTACCTATAATACATATTCATGCAACTTATCACAGTGACGTTAATATCTAACATAATAATGATTTGTAATATTCCTAAAAATCTTAATAATTTTTCGTTTATTATTTTCTGTTTAATCAGTGTAGCTCCGTCTTATTGTAAAATTAATCAAGCATTATAAAATCTTTTCCGGTTCAAACTAGTATATGGCCTAGGAAAGGATCTTAGAAACCAATTACGCCTTTCTATGATGTACCACAATATTGGTTGGGTAGTTGAACAAGAAAGGAGAAGATGAAGATCGGGAAAGATTTAAACTTTATTTATTTATTGAATTTGAGGTAGGAGAAATTTTTTTGACACACAAATTAGTCGAGAATATAAATATTTTCATTAAATGTGGAGAGAAGATAATTAACCTATAGAAACTTAAATTAGATTGACACCTATTAAGTAGGCAAACGATTTTAAACTCTTTATTTTAAATTTTTAATTAAAAGAAAAAACATTTGAACTCCTCAAATAATATACTACTCTTATTTTACTGTCTACTTAGGTTGGTTCTTTTATTCTTTATTTGTACATATTATCTTAATTTAAAAAATTGGCTATATAAATAGGATATAAAAAAAAGTCTCCACGTTGTATATATAAAAAAAATAGGAGATAAATAGCACAGAAAAATTTTTTCAACTTAAGTATATATTGTCTTGAAAACTATAGTGACTAATTTACAAAAGCAGAAGATATGAGAATTTTCTTGGTTCAATCTTGTACACATATGTGTGTGTATATATACATGAGGTATCTATTATACTCTCCAAATTTGTCATCTTTTAGCAACTAACTCTTCAGATTTTTAATTTTGATAATTTAATTTATGAACTTGTTAAATTATTACAATATACCCCCTTTGACTGCGAGTTAATTTTCCTATAAATTAAATATGTGAAGATGAAAACCTCATTTCCAACCAAGGTTTCAAAATCTAATACAAAATACAAATCTTTTAGTTTCAAATCTTCAATTTAATATAAAATTAATTAAAAACGGGTACATTATAATAATTTAACAAATTTAGGGAAATCAAAAGTTTAGGAGATAATAAGTTGCCAAAGGATATAACAAATTTAGGGACATCAATGTTAAATACCCCCTGTATACGCGGCAAAACTACAATAAAAATTAATATGAAACAATAGCAACGTACGTACATCAACTCGTGATTATAAAAATTGCAAATGTCTAGTCTAAGGACCGGTTAGAAGAACAGAGGACTTGTGCTCCTCGATTAAACAAGTGTGACAAATACTAAACAGCCTGAATGTCTGTTTGCAAATAAACCTGGTCGTTACCAGGAAAATAAATAAATAAATAAATAAAATAAAACCCTGGTGGTTCTAGCTAGCTAGACTCCAAGGTACGTAGTATCAGATTCATATTTTCCAAAATTATATATTCTAAACAGGTCAATGCTCAATTTTAACTTGTGTAATGACAAAAATACATTCAAGAACAAGTTAAAAAAATTAGAAAAAGTTTTAAGGTGTTCTAAGCTGGATCATTGGAGGTAAATGGTTGTGCCTTGAGATTTATTTTGTTCTTTTTTTTTTAATTTTCTTAATTTTTTGAATATTTGAAGTTTTTGTTTGATTTTTTATTGGTATTTTCGATTGTCAAAAAAAGGCATTGACCGAGTTAAAAATACCTTATTATATATTTGATAAGGTCCGGATTGCATACAGGAAAAATCCAAATTACAAGATATATTGTGTAAAATTTCCCCTATCGAAAGGTATAAAATTTTTCTTTCAGAATTCATTCCTCAATTAAGTTATGCTTGCAATTTGGTGAACAAGTTACTTATAAAGACCATATTTTTAATGTACAAAGACCATTTCCTCAATATAAGTTGTGCATGCCCTTTTTATTCTTGCGTTATACACTACGATATAGTTATAGATTAAATTATAACTTTCAATAATTAGTTGAATCCGATTTGTGTAAACTTCCAGCCTTTTGTACAACTGAAACTGCAAAAGATTTGGCTAGACATCCGGATTATAGGCTTCGCGCCTAGCCCATGTTCGTAATGCTTTGTCATGGGTCTTCTATGTGTTCGTCCATATTTTAAGCTTTGCACTAGTAGCTGATATTTATGAATATGTACTATTAACACTTCATTAACGGAATCTCACTGTTCATTATCTTTATATATTATTAAAGTGGAAGATAATAAAGATATCATGCTAAGCATATACATGTATAATAAGTGTACAATCTATAAGAACATAAGCAACTTAAAGGAAACAATTTCAAAACTTAAATAACATCATAACCGAAGTACTTAAAATATAAACAAAGGTTTTGTCAAATAAGAAAGGCTAATAACTCAATCCACCTTATATCTTGCCTTTACGTTTATTTACAATATGTAAAACTCTAATAAATAATTACTTAATAAGTACATCTATATTCTCACAAAATATTAGGTTCATATATTGATGTAATCAACCATTAGAAATGTATATTATAAAATATAACATACAAAACCAACAATAAATCTTATGCTTTAAAACATATAAGAATTCATATATCTTTAATTATTACTCTTGTCAATGATATTGGACCTTAGGCAATGTATCAAAGCATATAACCATGATGAACATGAGTTAGTCAGACTCATCATTCACTTAGACAACTATAACTTGTTACATTGGTAGGTATTAACCCAAACATCTACTACAAGCTGTATGCGGCTTAGGTGTAAAACTATCACGGGTTACATGCCTAATAATTATCATTAGCTTTCTTTATTATTAACCTGGACTTTCATAATCAATGAGACACATATACATCTATAACATAAAAACTTTTTCTAAAATCTCATTGAAACTTTAATAAAATAAACAATAATAATACATAATATGCTTTATAAAATCAACATCAATTATGAACCTTAATTAATTTTAAACAAACATGTTACAGGTTAGAATGTACTTGTCATGTCGAACAAACTTACTAAATTCACTATAGTTTGGTGACGTGACGTTTTGGAACTTGATACGTTCTCTCTTAACATTCATATTACAAAATCATAGTATTAATGTTCTATAATTAGGAGAAATCCCAAAAATTACAAAAGCCTCAAATTTCCAATTCTTCACAAACCTTAAAATTCCAATTTCATAAAATTAACATTAACATATTGAAATTCTATTTTCCAATCCCTTAATTCATCACTCTATATCATTAAATTCATCATCCAATTCAATAATATATTAATCTCTCTAATTCATCAAAGCCTTAAAAATTCAAAAACCCCAAAAATCAACATATAAAATAAAATTATCTTGTACATCCAATGAAATCAAACTTAGAAGCTCTTAAGAGAAACAAATCTTTGAGATTTAGGTGGTGGAATTCACACAAAATCACTCTCTTATAGAAAGAGAAGGAAGAAGGTGGTTTGAAAAAGAAAAAGGGCAAAAGTTCTGAAATTATATGTATAATATGTCTAACTAAGAGATTTAGACTTTTTAATAACTAACCTCAAATATTCAAAGATTAAGATTGAAGTTGGATGGTGATCTAAGGGTTAAAATAAGCATAGAAAATCCATTAAATCGACCCCCACTTAAATCCCTTTTTTTTTTTTTTTTTATGTTGGCAGAGCTGCCCTACTGCAGCGCACCCTAGGGGCGTTGCAGCCTAAAGCCCATGGCTATTTGCCCTAGGTTGCCACATAGTTGAACTACAATGGATGTTATTCCCGCTACAGCACTTTTTTTTTTTTTTCATTATAGGGAGTCAAAGCCTGCTCGACCTCTCAGAGTATTTTGGGTGTAACTTTCTACTTCTATGACAGGATTAGCAACTCAAGAGACAGTGGAAAGATAATGAAAAGATCTATAATTTTACTAAAAGAACTTTTATCTAAATATAATGTTTGCCTAATCAAAATTACGGTTGAATACAAAATCACATTTTTTCATACAAAATTCTTAACACTTAATCTCTTTAAATATGAATTCTCTTAAGTATTAAAGAATTGAATATCATTACCTACAATAATACTTAATATAATATTATACTATAATTCTAGTCTATACTTTATTTATAATTAAATATCTTGCCTATATTAAATTGTTATGTAAATATTGAATGTTACACTTTCCCTTTTCGAATTTTCCAAATGGGGTTTTGATTAAACTGTTTTCAATGAGGCATATTTGTGTGTTATTACTTTCAAGAAAAGATTTTAGACTCAATCCGAGACTGTCTTCCTATAAATTACGGGTGTTATAACTTAGCTTCTTATATTTGAAGTTGTTTTCTCTCCGTAATCTATAGCACGTACTGATGTATTATTTTTCTTTTCTTTAATAAAAATTTCATGATATGAAAAAGGATGATGCTAAAGGGTTGCCAACTAAATTGGAATGTCTTGATGAATCTAAAAATTTCTATGATCATCATTTATTCCCAAAAAAAAAAAAAAGAAGAAAATTTCGCTTTTAGAAATTGGACACTTATTGGGCACAAATTGTAAAAAGAGGGATTAGCTATATATTTATCTTGGAAAACATAAGAAAAAATGGAGAAGGATGAGGAGAGGAGGAGGAGAAGGAGAAGGAGGAAAATATCAATTATGAAAAAAGCATTTAAAGATATCAATTATGAAAAATGCATTCATTACTTATTATATTACTTGCTGTTGTTCCGGATAATCTTCCATTTAATTTGGTTACAATTTTTTTTTGGCTAGAAATTTGGTTATAATTACATAGACTATAATCTTTCATAATAATTGAACTAGTAAAAATCAAACTAAGGATTTAAAAGGAAAGTTTATCGACCAAAAGTACCTGTTGTATGTGCTAATCTGAAAATAAATTGACTGAACAATAAGGTCAGAGGTTTAATCTTATGTTAGCATTCACGTTGACATCATATGTAAGATTGACGATTAAAATCCCTCATTTTCTTGTTTAAAAAGATGAATAAATTTAATTAGTTAAGTAATTAGTTATATATGTATTTCATAAACTTGGGAATTTCAACACCTTACTGAAGATTATTTTGGTCTTAAACTAGAGGAAACTTCCCTATTATTTCTTTTAAAATACTAAAAACAGCATCCCATATTAATAATAATAATGTTAATCATAAAACTAAGCTATATATAAACGAAAATGTATATTACGAAAACATATAACCTTAAATTATAAGATCAATTAACTTAGGATTGTGATTTGTTTTTTACTACAATAAATTATTTTATGGTTCCAAAGCCAGATTCAATAAATAAAAAATAAATAAAAATAAACCTAAAAACATTAATTTGTAGGGACAAATCTTTTTCCCTCTTTGTTCCAGAAAAATACTTTTTTTGTTTATTTTTTCCCATGAAAAACAACAATACTAAATAAGATTAAATTTAACAAATGTGGTGCAATGCCCAACTTTTTCCCAGATTTATAGTAACCCAGTTTCAGTTCTTTTTAAGCCATTGTAAAGACTAATAATGCATATATCCAATATGTATCTAGGAATAATATTGGTAGGCACTCTAATCGTTTATACTACTGTTCTATATGATAAATTTTTTTATTTAATTATTTAATTTTGTACTTAAGATGGATCTTAATAAGAAATCATATGTATATTTACTACTAAACAATACAAGCAATCATGTAAATTTATTCATTTATTAATGATTAAATGTTACTTAAGATTTATTTCATAGGAAATTGCATTTTGACATATATATTGGAAGTAAAGTTAGTGCAAAAAAAAAAAAAGGTGAGATATACCTACCATCTTTTATCTAGGTCCTTTAGTTGCAAATTATACTTAATTTCCATGGTGAACTACTAGTTAAATTAGTTGGTTATAACTTACAAGAATATCATGCATATTATTCATACGTATTCTTTAATTTGAGAGATTTGATCAGTTGGTCTAATTGATTTGTTCTTGATTATTGAAGTTTCTTCCATGTCTACAAAATATTGAGAATGGTATATGAGACATATCCTTGAAATTTAATGATCAATAAATTACCTCTAAAATTCTTAATTTTAAAAAAATACTCCTAAATTTAGTAAAGCATAGCAAAATGCTCCTAAATTAATGATAATTATTGAATTTTGAATGAAAATGCCCCCTTACAATTTACATTAGCTCGTTTAAGTTAAGATCAACTGAAATTCAAATGATGCATGAAGCACATCATGTCACATTAGGATACATAACTTGTCGATTCAATCAAAACTCATAGAACAAAAGTGCTCAAACCTTATTTAGAATACTATTTGCAAGGTTTTCGACCTTATAAAATGTTACACGCAATGATAACACGAGATTTTAAACAAATTTATAAAACGAAGATCATAAGGAGCCAATCTCATCAGTAGTATATCTGAAAATACATCTATCCATAAGGTTATATGTGGAAAAACTTATATGGAAATAGTTTCAAAACTCGCGGAATATTAAGAAACTTAAAAGTTTGAGCAAAGGGAAGTTAAAATTGGGAAATTTTAATTAAGGATTATTTTGTTTTTACTCTCTAAACTATAGGTCTAATTCTATTTTTGTATCTAAATTTTGAAACATTCCATAATCAATTGTTGAACTATCAATCTGTCTAATATAATCATTGACTCTAGAAAACTGTTAAAAAAAATAGAGGGTGATTACCAAATGAAGATCACATGCGTTTTAGACAAGGTTAATTTATTTTCATTTTTCAAGTTCCAAATTTCAATTTTGAAAGCTGTAGATTCTCGAATTACACTTATATACTAGCTACTATTAAAATGACAAAATCAACCATGATTAATGTTTATTTTGAACAGCATTTAGGACTGAATTACTATTATGTGATAAATTGTTTGAGGACTAATTGTATGACATTTTAAAGTTCATGAATTGAAATAAAATTGAACCTACAATTCACGTATAAAATCAAACTATTCTAGATATTAAATAACAACAAAAGAATCAATTATATATCCCATATGAACTCAATGTATAGTAATAACTAATAAGCTACAAATAACAACTTTAGCATCAAAATACTATAACTATCATATTGAAAAAAAAAAAAAAACAGTAGTTATGATGTTAACAAATCCTCAAGATGAAAAAAAAACATATATATATATATTAGAATATATGGTTATTTTTGTAAAGAAACCAAAAACCTTAATTGTAATTTAAAAAAAAAAGGAGAGGTATATTTGTCGTCTGAGGATCATTAATTAATGGACTTTGCCATGATATGAACTCCTCTCTGATGTCTGACTAAAGTGATTAAAGGCCCTTCGATTTCTCGATGTATTGGCCATAAATGACCAGACAAAAGGCAAAATAACCAGCTTTTGGAAGGTTTTGGAAATTGGGGGGTTGAATGAAATGAAATAATAAAATGAGTGGCATTTTCGTAGTTTGAGAGGAGATGAGGTCTGAATCCCATAGCCTTTACGTAAAAATGATAATGATCCCCGCGGAAATGTATGCCCAGACACACACACACACACCCTTTTTCTCTCACTCCGAAATCTGTATCAGAAAATGACACTGCACTGCAAACTTTATCAGTCCATATTACATTTCCATATATACATATATATATAAATTATAAAAAATTATACCCTTATTTTCTTTCAACATTATTTCTCAAATTTATTTATTCTCCTTATGAATTTACATTTTGCTCTTTCATGGCTTCCACTTCTTCTTCTTCTTCTTCTTTTTCTTTTTTCTCAATAACACAAATTAAGCCAAGAGATATTACACATATGTATGTATAAAGAAATAACAGAAGAAAAATCATACAAAATTAACCAGGCTGTGAAAAGCGACTGTGTGTTTATTGAACATATGTATTTATATATATATTTATATGTTCTTCAGTTTACGAATTAACAATCAAAATCGGCAAAAAAAAAAAAATCATTCATTACCACGATATGATCTTCTCTTTGTTAGTTAAATTGGGGCCGGACCATGGCCTAGCCGAAGCTCCAGATCAAGCTCTTCATCGCCGCCATTATTGTCAGCCGATTCCGAGGGTTCCTCAGCCTGCCTGCTTTGATATTGACCGTCGTGGCGGCTGCGGTGAGTGTTATTATAGGAGTACTGGCCGGGGAAACTAAGCGATGGCGAGAAAGCCGGCCGCAACAAGTCGTGCGGCGGATACGGCGAGGCAGAAAGAAGAGTGGGCGGCAAGGGTGAGGGCAACGGAGGCTCGGAGCAGGCGTAGGCAGTGCCGTTTGGGTTTGGCAAATGGTAGAGGAGGCACAATCCGCCCCCGCTGGCGACGTATTCTCCGGTCGGGATTATGAACGAGCCAGAGGAAGCCGTTGCAGATGGCGAAGAGGCGGCGGCGACGGCAGCAGACGGGTGGTTGATTATGGAATTGGGCGGCGGCATGAGTTGGTGGAGGCGTGCGCGGTCACGGCGGTGCACATTCATGTGGCCGCCGAGGGCTTGCGCCGAGCGGAATTCCCGGCGGCAGAAGGCGCAGGTGTAGGATCTCGGCGGCCACGTCGTCCCCATGACGTTGCCGGTGTCCTCCGCGAAGGCCCGCACCTCCCATGAGTCGTCTTCTTCGGCTGGATGGTGGGATTTAGGGTTCCACATCCAAGGAGCAATAGTAGTACTAGAGGAAGTAGTAATAGTACTAGTAGGAATAGTAGTTGCTGTAGTAGAAGCGGTTTTATTAGGGTTTAATTGAAGTTGATTTTGGTCTTGAGTAAGTTGATTTTGGTTGTCCTGTGATTGAGCCAAGTTGTGGAGGTGGGTCAAGGAGAGAAGGCCAAGCTCTGTAGCCATGGTACTATTGTGTTTCTAACACATTTAAGATATATAGATGATGATATGGGAGATGATGTGGAAGGGAATTGAAGAGGAGAAAAATAGGTTAAATAAATAAATACATATATACACACACAGATATATATATAATAGTAGTACTACCGAGATGGGGATTTGGGCTATATAGCTAAAAGCAAAAAGGGGAACAGATAAAGAGTGAAGACAAAATTGAAAACCCTAAACCACTGATCGAATCTATCACCAATATTTGTCAACCAAGTGATTGGATTTTAGTAATCTTGGGTTTATAATATGTCAGCCACCACTGGATTTTGGTTACAAGATTTCTAACGAGACATATTTAAGACTTATATAAATATGTGAGTTTCGATTTATAATTAAATTTACAAGTGATTTAGTTGTATTTTGTCTTCTCTTTTGCTTTATTTCAGACCTTTATATATTTTTCTTTTTCTTTAGTAACATATAACATGCATAAATGATGAGGGTGTTTCAAGGTGTGGATCTAATCAGAAATTTTTCGGTACTTACTTATTGATTCATTTATATCACCGCTATTTTTTTAAATATATAAATATTTTGTGAATAAGGACACATTAATGTACTTTGGCCTCAACGCCCTTGTCAATATTTAGTACTAGATCACGGGCTAATCTGATTTCTAGACAGCTGATAACAACAATTAACAATATGATTAACATAAAGACAAATAAATTGAGGCACAAAGCGGAAAGTCCTACTTAAGCTAGCTAGTTCCTGGAAGGCGGTGAGATATTGTACTTATATGCAGATACATATATATGTATATATGCTACTATGATAGTTTCATTTTGTTGGGATTGTTTGGCCTGACGCTTGTGCTATATGGATTGTACTTTTTCAATTAATTTCATTAATGGATGAATCTTTGCTAATTATAAGGTATTAAATTAGTATTTTCAATTAATTTTATGCCTGAGAATGTCTTCTGGATATTCACAATTTCTTCTAATAATCCACCTGACTTATTGGGTTTATAAATAAACAGGACCAAAGCTCTAGTATTCTCGGATACAGCAAGAAAATTTTATGATTGTATATAGCGAAATTGGCTTAAAATAGAAATTATAAAAAAAAATATCAAGAAAAAATTAAAAAATCCAGTCAAGAAAAATTTATCGTACAAATTTATAAGAACCGGTTTTAATTTTTTACCAAGTTTTGTTATTAAGTTGATTATAATATTTTCAAAACTCGAAATATAAAGAATATAACACAAGCAAATTTTAATAAGGTTTGGTCCCACTTCCTCCTCAAAATCATGCCCAGACATATGAATAATCCATTAAGTAATTAAAATTATAATTCAAGTTGACTTCTTCACCTCGAGACTCCCTCTTTAAGTATGGCCCCTATGACATTATAACCTAAAAGACTTGCTCATCGAGCACCATTCGAATTATCGTTAAAATCCCTTTAACAAGCTAAGTTTTTTCCTGAAAACCCAAAATTCTCCCAAAGACACTTATAAACAAAGACACTCAAAATACAATTTAATTCTATGAATTTAAGACTCTCCAAAGTGTCCAGCAATTGTTTCAAGACTTTAAATATAAACAACAAAGCAACGAGCAACGAATCTTTTCAAATAAATTTACTGCAAGCTGTACATTACATATTCTATTGTAACAAAAATGGCAATAGTACTAATTTCTGAAAACTTTCCAACTATGCAAAAATTCATCTTCAAGCATGTCAAATTTGAAAATCACAAACCTGAATTGAATTCACAGCAATAAACACAATTGTTTATAATAGTAAATCACTCATTTAAAAGCAAGTTTCCTAATCCTTTCAAAATTGACTTTTTCAAATATGAAACTAAGAAATTGTAAAATACTTTCTCAAAACAAATTCTCAACAAAAAAAGAAACTCCCAAATTTGTTTTCATGAACTTTTCCAAACTAGTTAGTTGTCAAACAATGTCAATACAAAAATCCTAACTAAACTTAATACTCATGGTAGGAAGGGTTTTAGAATGATAAATTTTCTAATAATTTTTCTCGTAGCTAGGTTGTTTTTATTTACTTGCTTTGGTTTTAGGTTTTTAGGATTTAGGTTTTTGGTTTTTGGATTTTTTTTTTTGTACTCCATGCTTTTAGGTTTGTAAGTTTTTTTTCCCCCTTTTTTTTTTTTTAATTTTTTCTCATTTAAAAAAGGTTGCTGCAAATAAAGAGGGAATTCGATTGGTCTGTTCATAGTGCTAAAGCACACATGGGAATTTGACTTTCATTATCCTTGTTTTTGTTGAGAAGGCCAATACACATGATAAAATCGATTGTTACACCATTCTCAATAACTTGTCCAATTTATCAAGCTTTTTTTAAAGGGAAAAATATCATTTATATTAATAAAATAATACAAATCAAATAAGATAATATAACAGTCTCATAATATAACAGACACAATCTTCAATTGTAACTGGTTTGACTAATTAAATTTGATGATGCTCAAAAGAAAAACACATGCTTAAGGCCCGAAAATAGGAAGGTACCTCAATATACTGATATAGAGCACGCTAAGGGTGAATATCGGGTGGATTGAGTGGGTTTTTAATAATTTTCAACTCAACTAATCAAGTTTGGATGATTTAATTTCAAATTCAACCCAGCTAATCAATCCAATATTTAAAATCAACTCACTTAATTAAAATTTAGGTGGGTTAGGTGGGTTGAACATAATAAAAAAAATAAAAATAAATAAATATAACTAATCATTCAATCAAAAATAAGAAATATAGGATAAAAAAGCTAACTTTTATCATAATATTAGTATTATAAAAGTTTTAAAATTGTCTCATAAATTATAAATCAATATAAAAATAGAATATATAAAAAACAAGTTCAATTATAAAAGCTGTAAATCAACAAACTAATAATAATAAAAATTCATACAACGTGAAATATAACAAGTTATCAAGTAATTAATGTAAAATATAAAATAAGTACTATATATTATGATGTATGAAAATATTTATTTTTTATATATAAATAAATTAAGTGGGTTTCGATTAAATTGGGTTTAATTAGGTTAATATCTTAATTGGGTTGGTTGAGTTTGAGTTATAATGGATAAAGTTGGGTAGGTTCATTAGGTTTATTAAATTGGGTAAGGTTGTAGTTAGAAATTATTGTAACTTCAGTCAGATCAATAGAGGAGACTCGGCCTTGTCAGTATGTGGACTCTATGCATCGCCACCATCAACCACAGTAGACTATGTGGTGACAAACCTTATCCATAAACTACATATAAACGCCACAGAGCCCTCCATGAATGACGACCATCTCCAGATCTACTCAATGGTGGGGTGAGACCGTAAGTTATAAAATCATCAATAGACCTACAAACTCTCTTATTTCACTGAACTTGTTCTCTCTTGTCTCGCAATTAGTCACATCATGATCTCTATACCATGCAGTCAAAACTTTCATCGAGGGCCGAGAATTTATCAAGCATTTTAAGTTTATATAACTAAGTAAAATATAATCCTAGCAAATTTGTCTACATATTTTTGTTATGTAATATAAACAGTTCATAAGATTTAAATCCAAAGTTGTGAATATTGTTTATTATTATGGGATGTTATTTGTTTTAATCAAGCAGGGAAATTTATAATTTTAAAAAAATATGGAGGATGTTAGTATAATTTTTCCTTGTTATGAATAGGTATTGATGTAGCGAAGTTACAATACTTAATGTTCGTCAAAAATTTTCAATTGACAATTAATCAAAATGTGAATAGTTGACTTATATCTTATGATGATATTAGTTACGAAAGTACTGTTATATGAATAATGATTATAATGACTATTGTAACGATTTCTTTTAGAAAAGTATGCGTATCGCAGATAGGATGTTTTTTGAATTATGTATAGAAACACTGGCCAATTCTCAGCAACGGTCTGACCGAGGAAACAAATAAACTAACATAAAATCCCACTTGTTTTCTCGAAACATTGTTCCATTCAGCGAAAAGAGGGAAAGTAAAAGCGAAAAAAAAAAAAGGGAAAAATGAAAACATTGTTTGAAACGTCCCAAATTTATGCCAGCAAATTCCAAGACATGGAATTCCTTTTACAGCTTGTTGTTCTCGTATCAAATATATCTCACTAACTTAAACACTGTAGTTTAAATTAATTAGGAACTGCACACTTTGACTAATAACTAATTAACAAATTGCGTTGTATCTAAGTTATATTATCATCATCTTAATTGTCTTTCATCTCTTATAATATATGTTAATTAGTGCATAAAGCTAAAATCTGTCATATTCAAGACGACTTAATATAAGTACTAAACCATAAACATTGATGTTATCGGCACAGTGGAAAAGGATATGCCTGAGATGGTAGGGTGTCAAAAAACATTAATTAGTTGATTGAAATCAATTCTCTTGTTCAGTGTGTAAAATAATATCATATATATGTGTGTGTGTATAAATACACTAATATATTAACCAGGACAATGAAAAACGGCCGCACATAAAATGATAAAAAAGTTTAGGGGTTTTCTAGAAATGTCTCAAAAAGAGTATGTTTTTAAAATATTCTCCATATATAATGATTTTAGGATTTTTGTCCTTTTAGATATTAAATAAAAAATGATTTGTGGATAAAAATTTAAATCATGAGATAAAAATTCTAAATATTTAGACTAAATAAGTTATTCCCACCATTTTCTCACAAGTTTAGGACACTGAGTGCAAATGCAGATACACAATCCAACAACATTATTTATTATTAATATTATTATTATGAAACACAACAACTTTAAAAACCCAACAAAAATCACAACTTATTTCTTTTACTCTAAGAAAATAGTAGTCTCGCTATTCACTAGGTTGTGTTTGTAATGTTCACGAATAAATTAACTCTATCACTCTATGTAATGCACACAGTTAGGAAATGTGAAATATATAATATACCGAGGGAATTTGATCATGGAATAATACTACATTTATCAGCAGGGAATATTATTGTTGTTATCAACTTAAATAGAAGTGTAAACTGTAGTTGATTTTGTTATTGTAGTTTTTAAATTGTTATTTTCAATATTTTTCTAAATAAATAGCTGTATTTATTAATAATAAAAAATAATTTAAGTCAATTAATATAAATGAAGAACTTTTCTTTGAAAATAAAATTGAAGTTTCTATCATATTGACAACAAAGTATAGCTAACAACTCGATCAAACTATACCATTAATCTCCAATCTCCTCTTTTTTTTTTTAAATTAATTTGAAGTAGAATATCGTGTTAAGTGGAATGCACCCAGCCAGAGATCAGAAAGCAGTTCGAGTTAGAGACTAGAGAGGGAGAGAGAGAGAGAACAAAAAATATATGCAAGACGAAAGGAGAGGATAAACTTAATTTTTATTTCATTTAAATTGTTAGAGAACGAAAAGGAAATTATATGGTAAAGAGGACATTATATGAAAGAGGAAATTTGAGTTATATAGTAAAGAGGAAATTAGATAATAAAGAATTAATAAATCTTTCAAATGTTAACAAGAAAACAAAAAATTAATTACAGATATAACGTAACGATAATATCGTATCTGACTTTATATAAAATACAGAATTTGAATCTTTTATCTCAAAATATATAATATATATGTCTAATAATTAATTTGACCATAATCGTATCTTATTTTGTTCTTCCTATAAGGATATATAATCATTACATGAACTAGATTATACATTTAGTTTTCCATCTACTTCAACTTAAAAAAAAAAAAAAAGTATAGTTCTCTATTCACACGACACGTCGTTTCATCATCAGCGACACGTCGCTCATACTTCAAGCTCGTTTCGTTAACCCTCCACGCCCTGTGTCGTTTGCAAACGGACATGCTACCTTAACACTTTGTTTTCATTTATTCATGCGAAAGAAACGTGTCGTTTGTCATATCGTTAGAAAACGTGTCGTTTTCTCTCGTTAATGGTTAATAATCCATGTCGTTTCTCTTCCATTTATAGATTTAGCGTACAAGGTACAATATGAAATTTACTGAACTGACAATTTTATTTCCATACGACAACCATCTGATTATCTGCCCACTTCAGTTTCTGCAACTTCACTGCTCCAAAGCTCCCAGCTCAAAACGCCTCTTTTTCACCGTTATCTGATCAGAGTGGGGTTTTCATTTTTTTATTTATTTGTGGACATGGTTTTTCTACACAATACGATCCTCTGTATACATACATACATACACACACACACACACACACATATATATCTTTTTTTTTTTTTTCCTTCTTGTAATTCTGTTTGGTTATTAGGCAATGGGGTTCAGTGACTTCGCCAAGCTTCACCCTTCTCTGGTAACAATATTCCTTCCCATCCCTATTTACTTTTTTTTTTTTCCCCCTTGTTTGTTATTAGCAATTACAACTTTTTCTGAAATATTGTTGTTTTGTGTGTGTGTGTGTGTGTGTGTGTATTTGTACATTTGTGGGGTTGTCAGCATCAAAGCCAATGTGGAATCATATAATTTTTTTTTTTCTCTTGCATGAACTATGAAGTATGGTGTTCATCTCTGATGTGGGTCATTTGGATGGAGAGAGAAACAGTAGAATTTGTTTCAAGAAGAAGAAATTATCAGATTTGTTCTCTCTCTCTCTCTTTCTCTCTCTCTCTCTTTCCGAGAAAGCTTAAATTTTTAGCCTTTTTGTGGGATAAGCTTCGGTTGAAAAAGTTATTGTTTTTGAAGAGTTTCCCTTTTCTTTGAGTGTTTGTTGAATTAGAAAGTCGTTTTAGGCTTTTAAAGTCTAGGCCTTGTTTTGTTCTACTTGGGTCCTTTTTTGTTGCTATTTCACTTGTGGACTTATTGTCCTTTGAACCTTTTTTACTGTTCCATTATTAATATGCTACAGTTTTCTTGCCAATAACACACCCAAAAAAAAAAAAAAAAAAATCAAAGCAATTACTTCTGAGAACATCCCAAAAAGGTGCAAAATTTTGGCAAATGGGACTTTTTTTTAGCCATGTTTTTGAAGCTTAAAGTTGTTATTGAGTTTTAAAGAATCGAATTAGTTTCATCTGGTTGTTTTATTATTTTCTTCTTAACTGCAGAAATATTTTCACCAGCTTTGATTGATATATTTGATTTTTCCACTTACCTTCTGAACTTTCTTCATGATTATTGGCAGTAATTTTATATTCAGGAATCCTTGTGTTATTAACCCAATTTTTCCAAGGAAATCTACTTAGTATTCAACTTTAAAGGTGCATTTTCTTTTCTGATGGTGATCTTTTGTATCTTGTGATACATCCTAAGCAGCGTGTTATGTCATCAGTTTATGGATTTGTCTGTAACTACAGGCGATTGGAGAGTGGTCCGAAATTAAAATTGCACCATATTATTCAGCTGATTGGACTTGAGAAGAGTAGTAACAAGTTTTTAGCTATACATTTTTCCTGTGGTGCTTACAGTGCTTCACATGACTAAGCGAGCTATTTCAGTTGCAATACCTTAAAACTGTAAATATTAGAACTTCCAAGCAAGTTTTAAATTTGGGAGTCTCAATTTCAACTGCATCTTTCTTTTCATTAATTTTCTGTTTGTGGCATTGATCCTTTCTTGAAATCCTGGTCCTTTTTTCAATGCTTTGTAGAAACAGTGCAAATATCAGTCTCCCCAATACTCTCGCAAGCCAAGTTCTGTCATTGGTGTTTGTAGTAAGCCAGACTATGTGTGTAATTGCAATACTTATGAGAAATGCAAAAGTTCATGACGTGTGAAAAGAATACATAAAAGTTCTTGTTCTTGTTTTGTTCATTTTCCTGCTGAGATTACATACTTTGGATAGTTGTCCTATAGTAAATGGATGTTTTGAGTTTTTGTCCTTCCTCAAAGCAGCAGGAAACATGGAAATTGTTTAGTTAGTGTAAGTCTTATAGGACGTTTGTGATGTCATTTTGTTATGGTCATGAGGGTCAATAAGTTGGCAAAGTTTAAAAAGAAAGGATCAATGTAAGATTGTACGGCGGAGATTTGAAATGAGGATATTTACTGTTTTGGTCACATTCAGTAAGATCGGAAGAGTTTTCTTTTCTTTTCTCCATTTTTTTTCCCCTAACTTTTATTGTCTAAGTTTACAAAGTTGTTTCTAAAAGTTTACTAATATCCATTCTTGATTTTAAGTGCAGGTGGTATTTATTTTGGTCTACCTTGTGCCCTGGTTAGGTTTAATCATTATTTATTTTTAACTTCGAGATGGATTTTTTTGCCTCTGAAAGTTCATTAAAATTTTTAAACATACTCCCTTGTTTTCAATCTATTTAATTTGTATTAACTAAACCTTAAGTTTTTAAGACATGTGCTTTTGTTATCTTTGTATCTTCTCTTAGTTCTGCAATCTTTAACCACCGTTACTTGTAGTCTTCTTATATAAACCCGTTTCAATGTTTTCTTGCAAAACAGGCTTCTATGTTTAAGTTTATTAATTTGCCTATTACAATTCAAATTTGTCTCTGCCAAATTTACTGGTTTTTGACACAGCATACTATCTGAATGATGAGTGTATGTTTCCATTTGCAGTGTCTTAACCATTCAGTTGCCAGGATTATTTTCAAATGCGTAACTAGTTTAAATCAATTCCAAAAAGATTTTAGGCCGACGTTTTACCGGGGTGACATTGGTGTAACCATAGTATACCTTCTTTTCAGAGAAATCAATAGATGCATTTGTTGTCCAACTAAGTAGAGAAGAGACGCCTTCGACATGTTGAAAACTGCAGAGTATATATATATATTTGCAAGGAACTAAGCCTTGTCAATGGGATCTTTGGGTGGTAATTCTTATGTTGTTATTGTTATTTGATTCTTAGAAAGCTGAAACCGTCTATGTATTCTCGGGGCAGAGAAAATGATGCCACTTAATTAAGGTCATTTTCCACTTTTACAGCTAGAGGAACGCCCCTCCATTAGAGGAGCGTAAAGACCGTCCTTCTACACTCACAAATTCATTTCCCTTCTCCCTTTAAAATCAAATTAAGAGGGGCGCAGATCTAAGAGAGAAGTATTGGGGGGTTACTAAAAACTAGAGAAGGGAGATAAGGAGGGTATTCTTTAATCATCTCAACAATGGTTTCCCTATCACTTCTGGAACTATTACATATTTATATTGTATCACATGCACAGATAGGACACATTTACACCGGAATTAAGGTCATACCTGGCTTCTTGATTTTCCTCTCTTTTGTCTACTTTTCTTACCGGTATCACAGTTGGTAGAATATTTAGTTTTTTTACTTCAAACCATTAAATTGCTGATTATGCAACGAATGATTTGCATCCTCATTTATACTTTTCATTGCTGATTGTACTTCCTGGGACGATCTCTAACTTTTGTTCGGACTCCTGTCCTTGCAGGGATCGGCCCCCATAATTGACAGTCAGTTCATCTAACTCGATCTTGACAATAATGCATAGCCCTTAATATAGCTGCTGTATCCATGTTTTTCTCTGCGTGGTTTGGGACTTTGTTATTTCAGACAGACTTAGCAACTTTGCATTGGCAAGTTAAGATTGGGCCAAGCTTAACCAAATAATCCATGTTGTTGAACAGCCTGTTATTGGGCCATTCTCTTTGTTCAGGTAGAACGGAATTCAGAATAGAATCAACTTTTTTAAAGTACTATTTTGTTATTTTGGCATGATTTGCTTTTTCCGGAATGACAGGCAGAATAAACGAAAAAAATTTTGACTATCATTCTCATTTTCCATAGGGGTTAATGTGATTTCACGAAACATGATTCCATTGCCTATTTTATTTCGTGTCAAAGGGCCCTACATGAGCTGGCAAAGCTTGATGATCAAATATTCTGATGTATTAAATTGTTTCAAGTAATTGTGTCCATTAAAAGAGGTTCTAAAGTTTGCCATCACATTTGATGTTGTTTTCGTGTTGCATGTGATAAAAAAACATTGAGGCCCGAAATGTTTGGTACTAACTCAGCAAATTTGTATGGGATCCGTGTTCTTTTTGTCAGACCAATAGTTTTATTTTCTTAATTTTCATGTGTCCTGTATCAGATCTTAATCTTGGATCGTTCCATAATGTGTTCTGAACGAAGATTTTCTAATTTTGGCAGAAAGAGCCAATTCAACAAAGGAAGCTTTCTTTTAACATTTTTGGTTCATGTAAGAATTTTGGCACGAAAACATTAGATATGATAGATTTGAAGGCATGGCCTAGGGTAATGCTTGGCTTGAGGAGGTCGGTTTTAAGATTTGGGTTGTTTATCTGGTTAAGCAACCTGAATTGAAATGTTATAAAGTCAATGCATACTCTTCCTTAGATATTAATCAACTTTCTTATTTAAACTTTGCTCATTTGTGATGTATCCTCATCTTGAAAATCTCAAATTAAGGACGGCTCATTCTCCGCAGATACCGGGGCTCCCGTGACCAGCCTGCAAAAACAAATACTAGCTGACTGCGTGGGTTGACTTGAGGATGCTTTGCTTGATTGTTCAGTTCAATTTGGAAAGAAAGGACACTTCGTATAAGCATTGCCGTAAATGGTTAGATAGATAAAATCCATGCAGTTTGCCAATGAGTGTTCCTCGCGGCTTGTCCCTTTCTACCCACTCTTGGCACCATCCACGCCCCCACTTGCGTATTTCTTCCTATAGAAGGACCTGTTCCCTGAAGACTTTTGACTCCAAAATGTATGTTATCTTTTGATTTGTTTCTATATGCTTACTAATTACTTTATTAATTAATACAGCTCTCTTTTGTCTGGCTCATGGCTATTATTTTAACCTTACCATTATAATAACAACAAAAGAAGTTGTTGGATTGATTTCATTTTCCATTGAGGAAAGAAGTGCTGACCCTCTTTAGAAAGAATGCCAATAAAGAAGTGGAGCCCACTAATCCACAAACTTAGGATGCGTGCGCCCGTCTAATTTGTTTAGGCCTATGAGTTTCATGTTTGCTTTGCTTGTTAAGGAGTGTGTGTGCGCGCGGGGCCTCCAGGCACCTGATTAATTGATTTGAAAGAAAATCTTCATGTTTCAAACCTGAGACCTAAAACCCAAAACCCCATTCCCAACCGCTAACGAGCCCCAGCAGGATTTAGGTTATTATAAGAAGTGACACCAACTTTTGTCCCATTTTGATGTTCTGCAGATTTATGCTGCAACCAGATGAAGTATGGGATTCTAGATAATTGAGGCTAGAATTTGATAGTTAGGCATCATTTTAGCTTTATAGTTTGTTTAAAAGTACTGTAACTTTATATAAAGAATTTAATCACCTTTGATGTGGATGGATTTCTCTTGGGCTACATTCCTTCTCACTTGGTCAAAAATCAGAATACAGCTCAATCCACTAAATATTGCCACATTGCCTTAGCTTACAAAAGAAGAATTATGCACTAGGATTCAATTCATTGGTGTAGAGTGATAAAGGAAACACGAAAACGAAAACAAAATGATGTCCTTATGATCCGTTTGGATGAGCTATTGGAATAACTATTACTACTAGAGTGAAATTATTTGAATGTTTTACTATTTCACAACAATCAACTCAAATACACAGATTCAAATGTTCACTTTGTAGATACCTATGCCATTCCTTTTTTTTTTTTTTTTAACCTTTACACAATTCAAATTCTTATTTGAATGCAAACATTCAAATGCAATCTATGACCTAAACGAGTTATTTAACTTTTGAGAGAATAAGTCAGAATATAAAGTCATGAGTTCTTGTCTTGTAAAATAAAAAAATTCATGTAAGAGATGGCTTGGTAGCTATATGAACTTGTTAGGATGGCGGCATAGCAAGGATAGGATTCGAAACAAAAGTTGAAAAATTAAAAACAAAAAAAAAATTCAACTGTTATTGTATGTGGCTATGGGGTGGTGCAGCGATGCAAGGGAAGCAGAAGAAAAATGGCGAGGCAAAGTATGGTGTGGTCCCCAAAAAAATGGGCCTGAAATCTGAAGAGTGCCTGAAACATTGGGGGACTCACGAGGGAGTGTGGGAGGGATAAAAGCCCTTAATTAAAAACCCATCTGCTCTCCACATGCTTTGCTCATTGGGCCCCGTGACTTGCACGTGCTCACGTGGATGTCCCCCCCCCCCCCCCTTTTTGAACGTTCATTTTCTTGGACTTTAAAGCTGGATAAGAGGAATGTTGTTTTTATTTTTCATTTTTATTTCTATTTTTTGTGCTTACATTACTAGTCAGTTTTATATGCACGTGGCTTGGTAAATTCCTTGTTTTTATGAGTTATAAAAAAGACGTTTTACTATAGAGAAAGAAAAAGAGGATTAAGTTCATCGTGGTCGGTTTATCAAATAGTGGCCTTTGTATGAGCTGCAATGTGTGAATTTGACTATATCATAATTAAAGTACTCAATCAATTTGACATTGGGATGTTACTCGTTTGTGAGAGTGTGTGCGTGTGTGTGTATTTATATATGTTTTCACACTCGGAATTTGTCAAAAGCTTAACGTCTAAGAAGATGTCTTTAATTAATTTTAACTGGTAAGGCAAAAAAACAGTGCTTATTGGAATTCGATTATTGTAAGAGAACAAAGTTATAACTAAACAACCGTACATACATATATACATGCATTCGCACACACACACATATATGTATGTTATCCTATTAGCTCTAAGGCTGTGTTTTTTAGTTTTTCTCAAGTGTAAACTGGATTAAAGGATAAACAAATATTAGAAAAAGAAAATGTTTTCCATATTGTGAAAGGTGTAGCATAAAAGGGATGAAGAGATGAGAGTGGTAAATTTAAGGTTAATAACTTTGCCTCCCATACAGTCCTCAAACATCTACTTTCGCGAAGCTTCTAGTTAAAATATATACATATAGATACATATATATATTTGAATGACAAATATGTAACTTGTTCCCCTCCACATTACAAGAAAGTAACTAGTTCTTAATTAAAACTACTCTTTAAATCCAAAATCAGTAAGCTGTGGGAGCTAACTCAACCGGTAGGAGGGGAAGTTTGGATAGAAACTTCCATATTCGAAACTCAACTTAATAAATGAGTGTCATATTTAGCTCTATAATGTAAAATAATAATAATAATAATAATAAATGAAAAAAATAAAAAAGGTAGTCTTAGCATTATCAGTGTTAGCTAAGAGGGCCAAACTTGCAGTTGCAGAACCATCTATCTCTGATATGAAATGTGAGGAGCAGGTTTTTGATGAATTAAGATGGAGTTTTCTACCAATCCGTATGTGCAGATTCATTTTTCTGACAAAAAATCTAGTATAATAGAGGTCACTCATGAACGAATAGCATCAGAAAATATTTACTGGCCTACTAGTGCTGCGATAGAGTGTACTAAAAATTGCAGCCTAACTAGGTTCTACGATTTATAAGTAACCAACCCCTCCCTTACAATGTCTGCTGATATTATAAACAACACATAAAACTATTCAATACACACGCACACACGCATATATGCGTATCTAACTAGTCATTGTCAAAAGTTCAGTTGGTATGTTGTGTTATAAATTGATCCATGAATTTGTACTTTTTATGACACTCCCAGATAAGAATAACAAATATGATTCAATAGCTGAGGAAAAGTCGACATATCATATATAGTTGAATTCCTAGTGGAAATTACAAGCTTATAAGTATATATACTGGATGTGTTAAAGAAGTAGAAAAAAATAAACTTGACAAACATAGTGGTTCGAATAATATTTTAATTTTTCAGTTATTGAATGATGAAAAAATGATCTGAGCCGTTGAAAATAAGTTGTCAGCCTCCTACAAGTGTGAAGTCTTGTACTCAAAAGATTTGCATATGCAACACAGAAGCTGCTATGCATTTGTTGCACTAGAATGGATATATATATATATATATATATAGATGGACTAAAAAAAAAGTGCCCACGTGACACCCAAGAAACAGCCTGCTAGCTAGCTAGGTAGGTGATGCTTGATTTTTCCAACAAATGTAAAACCCTCAATGCTGCAGCACCTCGTTTAATCTGTCTCTTTGTTAGTTCCTCTTTATATACATTGTCTCCTCCATAGGGTGACAGGCAGTTTATCCCATGTGCCTATGCATCCTTTATTTTGGTATCCAAGAATTTAATTTCAATGCATACAATATTATTGCTTTAATTTTGTCGCCTTGCCATTACAAGCGAAGGGTTTGTACTGATCAATCCATCACTATATAAATGTGTGTAAATATATGCTATCTCTCTTTTTTTATTCACAATATATTATGACATCACATATAAATTTTACGTAGTTCAACAATTTAACTACATCCACATACTACAAGAATAGAGAAAATTCATTTAGACTAAATATCATGACATTCATTGAGCAAAAAAAATATCATGACATTCAAATCTCTTTAAATCAAAAGATTTTTTTAATTTGAAATATATACAAATAAATCCAAAAATGTCAAATATTAAATGTTTACTTTTTCTTATATATATATATAAATATATATATAAGTTAAGAAAGTAAGAAAAATTATATGATGAATTACTTTTACGCACTTCATCTTTTACCAGCCTTTAACCCACCAAGAAGCATGTTGCAAAAACCCTTCCGAGGCATTTAGCGGTATATGACTCGTTTGAATAAATTCTGATTTTTTTTTTAAATATTGATGAGGGGTTGTTTATCCACAAATCAAGTATTTTTGAACTTAGGTTTTTGTTGTTGATTTTCACTAGTATACAAATCAAACAAATAATAAAATAATGAAAAAAATATCTTTCCAACAAAAATAGTATTATTAAGTACTAAAATTAATTAATTTTAATTTTATATAAGCAATCGAAAAAATATTATAAGTGAAAAATTAAACAAATAAAATTACAAGAATATATAAATATAAATTGATGATAAATAATCAAGTATATAGATACTAGGAATTATGACTTAACTATAATTAATCATATTTTATTTTATTTAAGTATATTATTATGATTTTGTATTCATATTTGTTGGTATTCAATTATACTTTTTACTTTATATACTCTTTTTCAAATTACATATAAATTCTATATTTTTATAATTAAGTTTACATAAAGGATTAGCAAATTAAAATTCATGATGAACAGTGCTATATGTGAATAGTAAAAATACAAATTCGAATTCAATTATAAAAAATATTTGTTGAGAGATCTGTAGTAATTAATAATATGACAACATAAAAATAGATAGATATATTTATAATCTATTTCAGATTTTATGGTATTTATTTAGAGCCATGTCATAAAGATCTCCTCTCGATTTCATTTTGTTCCTCAATTATTTAAAAGTTGACCAAAAATTTGAAAGTATTAAGTTTGAGAATAAATACTTTAACAAATATAGCAATTATAATAATATACTTAAAATTAATTAAACCATCATAATCAGGCTACATCATAACTCCCAGTGAAAATTTATTTAATTCATAATGAAAAACAAAATAACACAACAAAATAAATTAAACATAATGACAAAATAAAAATAAAGAGAAGAGTCTTGAATGGATCTTGATACTTGTATTGACAAAACATCTAAAACTCCTCATTTTTAAAATGAAACTAAACAAAAGATTTTTTTTTTTTTACACACAAATTTCTTTAGCTCTATTTCTCTCTATTTCTACCTTTGCTCTAATTTTTTGTGTGTTCTCAAGCCTCTCCTAAGTTGCCTTTTTATAAGCATAATTTTGAACTATTCCATTTAACCTTAACACAAAATTTAGGGGGCGTTTGGTAAACGCATTGCATTTTGATTGTATTTAAATGAAATTTGTTTTTTGAATGTTGTATTTGGTTGAAAAGTATTTGTTTTGTATTTGAATGAAATGTGTGTTTGGATGAAAAGTATTTTAGAGTTGAAAAGTTGATGTGATTGGTAAAAGTAGAGATAAATAGTGGAGTTAAAAAGTTGATGTGATTGTTTTAAAAATATTTTAAATAGTAATTATTTTCGTAGCACTGTTGTAAAATTTGTGTTTGGTGTAAAATTGTATTGTATTTGAATGAAGTTAAAATGAAATATTGCACCAAATGGCACCTCAAACTACTATAGTAGTTGGTGCATGTGATTAGAAAGGATCCAAAGTGACATGGTGCATGATAAGCTTGATTTAATTTATTGAAACCAAATAAATCAAAAACAAATAAAATTTTCAAAGATAAACTAATTATTGTGTATGAAAAAGTGGTAAAATAACTATATTTTATAAAATTATCGATATTTATGAAAAACTCAAGCATTTGTATTATTTTGGTTGTTTTTTTGTATTATTTTGTAGGAATTATGAATAAATGGAAATTTAGAAGAAAATGTGGCACAAATTGGATAAAGAAAAGAAGCTTAGGACAGAGAGCTGAACGCCTCATTGCTTGGTCTGGCAACTCCATCACTCCTGCCAAACGTGCTCGACCACCCTATCGCGCTTAATTAGAGTACCCCATCACTCTACTAGATGCTGCTTGTCTTTTTTTTTTTTCCCAAGTAGAGCACCATATTGCTTACCAAATGGCACCAAGTCACTCTTAAATACTCATTTCGAGCCATGGATTGCACATTTCAAGGGTCGAGATCAACTTTGTGGGGTTTGAACCTTTAAAGGATCATCGCAGGATTTTATATAAAAGTTAGAGAGGAAAGGAGGCACAAAAATGCTAGAGAAAAGAAGAGCTTGGAGGCTAAAGTTCTATGGGAGATTTCTTGAAGATCTTGAAAAGTTCAAAGAGTATTAAAGTTCTTGAAGTTTTCTCCTTCCAAAAATTAGTTTCTTCTCTCTTGATTTTTCTTTTTAGTTTTCTTTATTTTTCTTAGATTTACATTTGTAGAACTTGTCTTGAACAATATTTGCATTTATGAATCGTTTTGTGTTTTTTTTCATGGATTCTACTATGTTGAACTAAATTTATCATTTTAGAACTTGGTGTAGTCTTATTTGAACTATTTTTTGAATATTTTGTGATTGTTAGTTTTAAATTCCAATTTCAAATTATTTATGTTTCTTTATGCTTAATTCTTTTAATTCATATGGCCAATAAGTTAGATGATTTTAAGTTGTGAATTTGATGCACCAGAAAGATTGAGTTTGTAACCTGGAATTAAGAAGCATTGTCTAGGTTGTTGTAAGACTGGAAGGTAATCAACGTTTAGATAATCTCGTTGAGCGTCTAGGATATTGTGAGAATTGTGAGACCAGAATGAGATCAAATCTTCGATTATGAACTAGGATTTAGGTTGTTGTTAGGCCAAGAGGCCATCAATGTCTTGAATTTATTTAAGAGTTGAACTTAATGAATGTATGAATAAACGGGTTAGATAAGGATATCAATTTAAATATTATGCAAATGACTTCATTTAATGCTCGGGAGAGGTAGCAAGGTTATATTAGGACCCTTGATTAAAAAATTGAGTGGAATGGGCTACTAATTACTTAATAAGATGAATATGGGAATAATAAGGTAAAACCAAGTTTTCAAAACATTTATGCATATAAGTCTCCATATTTTAGTCTACTTCCCCATTTATATTTGTTTTTATTTTATTTAATTTGATTGCTTAAATAAAATTACGTTACAACAACTGTGGTATTTAGCGACACTTCTAAAATCAATCTTTATGAAGAAAATACTATATTCACTATTATTTTATCAAAAACTTGACCTGTATACTTGTGGTTTATCACATATTTAAATATATAATTACTTCATAAATGATTTTCTGATATTGCATAAGGAGACAATACTCGATGAATATTTACTAAAATAAAATACTCAATGAATGTGATTTATATAGTTATTTCCAAAATTTTTGCATATTAAAAAGGGCCTCCAATTTTTTTTTGGCTTTATTTAATATTTTTCTCTTCTAGTAATAAGAATATATGTATATAATTCTTACCTCAACATTACTTAATTATAATCTAAACACTAACCAATCTTTTGATTCAAACACATTCAACAACTCGCGAAAATACAGCCCACATACACCATATATATGTATAAATATATAAATATATATATTTATATCATATTATAAATAATAAAGCGACATTACTTGTCATGTATGAGCCACATGGGCCGCCCATGATCATCGTGGTATATCATGCCATAGTTTTTTTTTTTTTTTTTTTTTTTCTAATTTCCTTCAACTTTTTCTTTTAGATTAATTAACATTTTAAGACTAGGGGAATCTATTCCGTAATGTTTGTGTTTACTATATAAATTTTTTAAAGGTGTAGGGACACATTTGAAAGGAACAAGAAAACTTTATATTAATAGAATATTATGGTGTTCACAAGTTGGCCTTAGCGTAAGCATTTTTCAAAAGATAGGTTTGGTTGTTTTTGTCTAATAATGGTGATGAGTTTGGAGTTCTTTCAAAAGTAACACAGCTAGCAATAGTGCGATGAAGCAGTTGTATAGGAAATGCTATACAACCTGGTTCGTATTTAAAACTTACTTGTGGTAAATTGACGCTTGTTTATAGGTCAATTTAGAAAAGCGCAAAATATTATGGTGGCATCTTGTGTTTTAACTTTTTTTTTTTTTTCAATATGATATTCCGATGTCCGTAATATTCATTGAGGTAGTTTGTCATTTTAATATATATATATATATGTTTGTATATGTTAGTCTATAATATGTTGACGCGTCTCGATAGGATTAATTAAAAACTCTTCCGGAGAGATAAAAGTAAACATCCTCAATGGTATTGAGGATGATCACTTGAGTTTGACATTACAAGAATAGAATTGCCAAAGAACTTTCAAACTTGCACAATTAGCCGCAAAGAAATAGTTAATAGAAAGTAAAATTACAATTTTCTCAGCATCACACAAATATTCCCAAATTAATGAACAGGAAAGAAATGAAAGAATTTTAGAGAAACCTATGTGTGCAAAATCTTCATAAAGGTCTTAAACGTTGTTGTCGAATAAGTTGAGAGAATAAAGTAATCTAGTAAATTATCTGTTACAAGTTCAATCAAAAATTTGTACTTGAGGTCCCGTTATTATATTATATATTACATTTAAGACAAAGGTCAAAGAAAGACAAACCTAACGGATTTATCTGCCTGTTTTTACGTTGGTATTTCTAAAAGATTAAAAGTAAAAATTGTAATTCTCTCTAAACTCAATAATTATCTTAAAGTTATAATTTATTGAGTTTATTTATAGATCCATAAAATTTCTCATTTTAAAAGTCTTGTGGTTAATTTATCATGTGAAATTGTGTGTATTCTTATTTCTATTAAAAAAATGTAAAAACTATAATTCAGTTTGAACATTATTAAAAGAGTTGAAGGTAAACCGTGTTTTATGTAGTACTCGGAATGTTCCTGTTACTTAATAATGAAGTATTCAAATTTAAATAGTTGGGTGATCAAATTGGTTAAAAGCACTTTTTATCCATTGGGTGCGTGTGTGCGCACTATTATATATACATATATATGTATACACACATATATACGTATATAATAGGTTTTTTTTTTTTTTTATAGAGGGCAGTTATTTTTTCAGTTGCTAATTAAATTTAAACTAGGTTTTCCAACAGAATCCTATTTATCTTTTTTTAATTAAAAAACTCAATTTCTTGGTTTATTTCCAACGCTATTTTTTCCTCTATTTGGGACATTATTATTTGGTCAAATGAAAAGATGTTGAGGCAAAGCATGTAAACATAAACCAACCCTGCCAAAAATAAAAATAAAAATTAATAAAAAAACATTAAAATGTACACATAGACATATATATTAAAGAAAGCAGCACTCAGAGCAAAAAAATATTAAAGAATGCAGCATCATTAGTTTATATATATATATATGCAAATGCAAGGCTTCATAATTGTTACATTAAAAAAGGCTTAATTAATTGTAATTTACATTAATTAAAAAAAGGAAAAGTAATTAGAAATTAAAAATTAAAAATTAACTTATCGAACATCGTTTTTGGAGCTGCACATTCTGCTCATGTTAAAGCAAATTAGTTACTAAATAAGAAAATGGTCAACAAAAGGACAAGTTGTATAAACAGCCCATACAAGCACACCTTTTTAACCTTCATTATCATGAATCTTGATATCTTTACTTTAACTTGTGTACTCAATTTATGAGACAAAATATTATATATTTAATTTTTATAATATAGTCTTGCAAGTAGGAAATTAGTCGCCTACAATATTTAAGTTGTTTTACAATATCTAGTGAAGATTACTAGGATATCTAGTGTTTGTTTGGTTAAATTAATTGACTGAATTTATAATTATGAGCATCACTTTCCTTGATCAAATTCGGTCAAATAATATTATTCATGATACTACTTTTTGCAAGCACAGGAAAATATTTTAGTGTTTGACCCTGAATATTTTTTGTGATCAATTTGATCTTTATGTCAGTTAATTAAATGAAATCAGGTCGCTTTTTATATAGTCCACCATATGTTTATTTATCTCATGGTTATACTCTTTTGTAGTTTATGAAGAAAAGATATATATATATATACATATATATTATATTGCTTAAGGAGTTATATATATATACATATGTATAAATTAGCTGTTGTGCAAATTTATTAACATAGATCATAAAATACAATTAAGTTTACATTGCTCTTTTATTACTTAAGTAGTTCAAAATAATAAAAGATTATGAAAGTGAGATAAAGATTCAAGAAGCTGCATGTGAAAATAGTTTTCTAGTATGACTATAAAGAATTAATAGATACTAAGACTGCATTGTAAAATTATTCAAGCTCATCGTATATAAATAGTTGGTCCTAAAGCTCATCCCAGGTTTTGGCATTTTTATCTTTATTATTCAATCTTTCAAAATCAAAGATATATATATATGTATGTATATGGATCATGGATATAATTACTAAAGTAGTGAATTTTTTTTCTCTCGTGAAACACTATCTACTTTTCCCATACCATTGGAACCAGTCTAATTAATTCCCACGAGGATCTTTTTTTTTTTTTTTTTTCACGTCTTTGAATAGTATTATTACATTAATATATATCTATACATATATATCAATATATTTATTTGTTGTGTCTGATAAGAGTGATTACTTTGTTAGTGCGTAACAATTTGAATATATATTAATTCAGGTGGCTAGGTTTTGAAATTAGTGAATGGAAGATCCATTATAATTTGTGCTAACATATAGAGATTTTGTCTTATTGGGATGCTGCATAATGACTGGAAATCTGACAGTTTTGTGGTATATATTAACAAAAACAAAAAATAAAAAATCTTTCTAATATGACAATTTATAGCAATTATTTGGGGGCCTAATATTGTAAATCAAGAGCTAAAGATGATGTATAATTTTTTTAAAAATAAAATCAATTTGTTTGCTTTTGGAAAACAAAAGCATGTGGGGATCACCTTGGATAAACTCTTGAATCTATACATCAATTAATTAAACAAAGTTGTAAATTACCTCTTTTGGCATCTTAAGACGCACGCTAACGATGGATTATTGGTTGATAACGATGTTTTTTTCGATATTATCGAAAGCATATTTATTAATATTATATTTGATAATACGACGAGTTTGCTCAATATTGGAGAATTTAATTACTACGGAAAGTCATTAGGGGAATACAATGCTCTAAATTATTTGGTCATCAGCACACCAATGCGGATTAAGATATGACTTGATTTCATCCATTTTACAAGTTGAATTTCTCACGTTGTCTCTATCACTGTACAATCATCCTTTGGAAAAAAAGTTTATAATGAAATTAAGTGGGTATTAATTATCATCACTAGGTCATGCTTGTATATATATTTTGGTCCTTAAAAGCTTACAATATTTAGTGTATTTGTTAAACGTCAACAGTACATATGGAGTATTTTTGTCATATTATGTTGCCTTAGTTCCCATTATGTTTTAACTATTTAACTTATAGCTTATGAGTTCTCCAAAAAAATAAAATAAAATAAAATAAAAATAAAAAACACCTACAGCATATGCTTAACAATATATAATCGGATCAACAATATTGAAACGAATATTTTAGGATCAGATATCTACTCAACAAACTTAATGGCGCCAAATTAAATTACCTATAAAATATAACATGTTCAGATTTTATTAACAAGTGGACTTATAGATATCTAAAATTATCTTGTCAAATTCCTTCTCCTGCTTAGAATGTTAAAAAAGATTAATCTGTTCTGTAATTACATTACTCATAGCTGCCTGGGATTGTATATATGTACAAGTTCTACACATATGTACAAATACTTGTTATAACATTGGTCAAAGTTGTGAATAATATTTAGTATATCATTTTTCAGCCACACTTAAAAAAATGGAAAAAAGGAAAAGCTATAATAGATTAACATTGTTTTAAAATAGAAACAAATATATGCTGAGTAGAAAAATTCATTGCTGAGTTTTAAGTATTTTCGACCTATTTATTTTTGTGTCTTTTGAGTTAGGCTAGTATTAACAATGATTGAAATCGTCGCTAAAAATGTCAATCTCTAATCAGCGTGATTCTTGCAGTTATTTCACATTACTTTTTTCTACTTTTAATTTTTATTTATTAAATTGAAAAAAAGGTTTGGTGTGAGTTTTGAGTTTTGAGTTGTTAAGATGAAGTTTTATTATGTAATTGTTTTTTAATATTACTACAAAAATGTTGAAAACAAAGCTTAAGTACCAAAAGTCATAAGAACGAAAACTTTAGCAGCAAATGACATCTACCATGAGTCGACCGGCCAAAAGAAGCATGAAAATGGATATGTATAACAAATAAAAGATTGTTTTCACATATTTCCGAAAGTTTATTCTTTGAAAAAATTGTGAGAATAGTCTTCTAGTGTCTATGTTTTAGATTTTAATCTATTTAATTATTGATTCAGATTTTTACCATTATGTTGATTATTTTTTATTTGACTTTATAAGAAGACAAAGTCCTAAAGTCATTATAACTAGCGTAATATTATAAGAATATATACCTTTTAGGGCATTCTTAAAAGAATCCTTTGTTCTTTAGTTGTTTAAAAGTGAAACAAAAAATCTTTGATAAAAGAAGTAATTGTATTAAATATACCTGTTTTGCCAAAAAAGAAAAAAGACGATTTTTTTGTTATTATATTATATTTTCTTTTTTTAAAGCAACATATATTAAAAGATGATTTATAAGTGTTTTTCACAGTGATCATGTATATAATTTAATATTAATTTCATATCTAACGTTATTAAAAAATAAAAAGTTATCAAAAAAACAAAAAAGAAAGTGACTTTTGCGATAATTATAGGTATTAACCTATAATCTTTTCATATCTATTAATTTTATTATAACCTATAAAGTTTTAATTATCGCACTCTCAGTTAACATTAAAAAAAAAAAAAAAAACCTAACATTTATTAGTAATTTTCATGCATTTCCTTTTATATATTATGTATCCAAATATATACAGATATATGTAGAATATATAATAGACATATGTGTGATATAGATAGATAAGTATAATATATATATGATAAGATAGATATTAATTTTATTTTTATTCCTATTTATAAACTTATATTTATTTTATATCTCAAAATTATAAAATAATTTATCGTGTTTTGAAATTATTTAACATACCTTTTATATTTATTTTTGTCTATTAATTTAACAAAAATCCTTACATGTCAAATTATTAAATTAAATAAATATATTTTAAATATAAATCCTTGTTATAATAAATAATAATTGAAATTTTACCCTTAATTTAAAAAAAAAATCCTCAAATCTCAAATCAAACCACAACAAACCCTAGATCTAACCAAACCACACGGAATCCGACATCCTCCGAGCGCTCTCCCTCCCCGATAATGTTCCACATGCCACGGCCGCCAAATCCCGATCCCACCTATCAAATACAGCTTCCTTTCTCCATCACCACCACTAGCCAAACGCAAAAACGTCAGGTCGTTTGGGAGCTCGGCGTCGGATCTCTCCCACTTCCCAGATTCCAAATCGAAGGAAACGACAGAGAACGGCTCCGGAGAAGTGAAGTACAAACGGCTCCGGGGTAGTAAAACATAGAAATTGATCCAGCATCTCCGCAAAATAATTGGTTTGGGAAAAGAGTGAAAAATCTTCATCATATGAACTAACTGAAAAATTTTAAATTTAAACACAAAAGACAGGTCCCAAAATTAAAATACCCATCTGGGTAACTCTACAATCTCAATAAAACAAGTACCCAGAAACAAAAAAGGAAAAAATGCCATGCATTCAGAACAAACAAACAAGTAAAATCCCCAATTAAACAAAAAAAAAAAAAAGAGCTGATCAAACACAGAACTGAGAACACGCTTCCAATATTTTCCAAAATCATGCACAATTCAACCAAAATTACATCTTGGTATCACCAGAATTTCATGTCTTTCCCACAATTCCATCTGGCTCCACAGCTCCTCCGGAAGCCGGCTCCAGATTTTCAGGTCCATGGCCGGAATTATCGCCGGAGACACACCGGCGGTCTTCAGAGAGAGACAGAGGGAAGAGTAAGAATTGGTGAGATTTATTTGTTTTTTTTTTAATGTTATTTTATTGTTAGCATTCTTTTTTAATAAAATTAACCTGTTTGATGATAGCATTGCATTTATATTACATTTAAATACAATGTAATTTTTAGATAAATACAAAAAGATTTCATTCAAATATCAATCATATCATATTTTAAATCCAATATAATCATTATTTATTATTTCATTTTTTGTATTACTTTTACTAATCGCATCACATATTCTCTTTCTCCCTCTCTTTTTTCTCTATACTATTATTCATCAAATTACATATTTATTATTAAAATATAATTCAAATACTTTTCACCCAAACAAACATTACATTCAAATGTAACGTAAATATTTTTTTTTAAATATAAATTATATTTAATATATTGCATTCATATGTAATATAATATGTGCATCAAATGCAACCTAATATTTATAATTTGAAATATAATTATTTAATCGTTAACAGTTTACAAGGTAAACAATTCTGTAGATTAATAAACGAAAGTAAATAAAAAAATTATTTTGAACCATTTTATATAAATTAAAAATATAATAAATATTTATATAATTTTTTTAAGTAAAATAAAAATGAATTTGAACTAATATTTCGAAATTAACTGTAGAGATTAAGCTACGGACAAGAAGTGGACGTACGTCCACTCTTTTCTTTTTCTTTTTCTTTTTCTTTTTCTTTTTAAATGTCAGAAGTCTTATGTTAGTATGATTACAAATCATTACAACATACATACTAGGTACTTAAAAAAAATTAAAAAGAAAAAACATACTTATTGGTTTTCTAAAGCGTACATAAAAGAGTACCAAGTACGAGTTTACATCAAGAAAGGTCAAGGCATATAAATTTATATTGAACTCTTCTTACATTGTTTTACAATTTCATGATTTGTAATTTACAACGAGAAGTAGCTAGGGAGAATTAACCAAAAAAAAAAAAAAGTCTGCGGCACCTTCCCCGAAAAATGGGGGAAAAAGTGGACCGTGGCAACTTAATTTAAGCATTAATAACAAAAAATTCCTTTAATTTATGATATTTGTAATAATTTTATTATTTTAAATTTTAGAACTTAACATTGAGCCTCTCGATTTATATTCCATTAAAAAAATCTTCCTTTTGTTAGATTTTTTTAATAGAAAAGATACGCGTTAAAATTTTAATATATTATGTAAGGATACTTTAGTAATCTCATCTATTTATAATATTTAATTACAAAAATTTCTTGTGAATTGTGATCCTTGTAACATCTTTTCCCATTATGTATTAACAACAATGTCTATTTTCATGAGATGTGTTTTTTCAATCAAATATTCTAGCAAAATTACTTTTCATTTTTCAGAAAAAATGGATGTTATATTTTTGAATTTGAAAGATAAAGTGTTAAGTTGGTTTTAGTTGAGGGAGAATTTTTGGTTTATCATTAATTTAATAATGAATAAAGTGTTACATTTAATGTTATGTTGGCATTTCATTTAGTGCGAATTTGTAGAAAAACAGTTGCAGGCTATACAAATATTATATGTATATATATATATTATTCACATATATAGCTAATAACCAGCTATTTAGATGGCAAAGCCTTTTGAGGGCACCAGAAACTCCGTGAGTATGACCTTCGCATGTTTTCCAACCCCTCCATGTCACTTCTCCTGTACAAAAGCAACAGCGACCCTGGTTTGCAGGAAAAAATTCACCCCCAGTCCATTTGCATTATTTACGAAGAACTTGGCGGAAATGCTATACTTGACATGAACTGTAAAATGATAGAAATTCTATTGAATCTTTAAACACAAACTACGACCGAAGTCATGATTAATTAAGCCAAGAGCAAGTCTATCTTGATGTCAAATTAATGTTATAGTTAAAAGAAAAAGTAAAATAAATAAATAAATAAAAGAGAAATTTTAACCTAATGAGGTAAATAAGATTTTTCTCTTAATAAGTAGACTCCCATGATAAAGGGCTCACTTGTTGTTGTGATAGGGTCTCATTAATCTGTAGGGTACAAAAATCTCTTGTAATTATATACCAGAAATTCTGCTCTTATGGTCCTTTCAAGAGAATCATACTCTTACCACAACATACAGAGTAAAAAGCATATCACAACAATTATTTAATTTAACATGAACTTCAAAAGATACAACACTAAAAATTATCTAACTTATAGTTATATCTTCTGACGAATGTGTTATGTTGAATGGCTGTTACATGAAAGAAATAAAAGAAATCTAGAAAGATAAGGTAATGTTGAGAAAAGAGCATGTATGTATTATCCCGTACGGAAAGTGGATGGGGATGTAAAATGATTTATATATATGGAATGACTCAAAATCCAATGGGTTAAACTTTTAGGCCAAGTTGAGTTCTTAAAGTATGTTGTGCTAGTTTCACATGTAGTTTCTCTCCAACAAGTGATATCAAAGCCGATGGTTCGTAATAGCTAAACTATCACACTTGGTTGTTAAGTTCTCACGTTGCCTCCTATGGAGAGTTGGTGTTACCTGCACTTTGTGTCGTTGTGGGCCCGAATGGTGTAGTATTTAGTGAACTCGCATGGTTTGGACTCCTTTCCATGCTTGAGTTGGCTCCTGTTTGGAGTGCGATACTTGAATATGCCGGCTACAGGAAACTTTGGTTCAAGAGGGAGCTCAGTGAACACAGACATGAAGGAAGGATTGTTGAGAAAAGTACATATGTGTGTTGTCTCACATGGAAAGTAGATGGAGATGTGAAATAGTTTATATACATAAAAGGACTCAAGACTTAATAGGTTAACCTTTAGGTCAAGTTGGACTCCAAAGTTTGTTGGGTCAGTTTTATATGTGGATTCTCTCCAACAAATAAGAGAGAAAGAGTGAATTTGAAAGAATTAGATTTTGTTGACTAATGAGAATAGCAACTGTACAAAGCTTAAATAGCTAATTTGATGCTCTAATAACTAATTAGCTGGATAAGCCAATACAATTATAACATATGTACAATGTTAACAACAGCTTAACTAATCATTCTAACAAACTAACAAACTAAACCAACACACACTACTTCACAACCTTCCTCAAACTCATAGTGGAAAAGCTTTCTACTTGAGTTTGCTTCTTATAATAGCAAATCTAGAACTTGAATTAGCCTTGGTAAAGATGTCGGCAACTTGATCTACAGTTGGAACATGTCTGACTTCGATTTGCTTCTGCAAGACTTTTTCCCTAACAAAATAAAGGTCAATCTAAATGTGCTTAGTTCTAATGTGAAGCATTGGATTGGTAAAGATCATAACAATACTTTGATTATCGCACCAAATAATTAGTGTCTTTATAATAGGCAATAGGTACTTGTAATTTTGATAGCAGTGACTTGATCTAGGCAATTTCAGCAACCAAGCTTGCTAAGCTTTTCCACTCAGCTTCTGTAGATGATCTAGACGTTGTGTGTTGCTTTTTTGAAGATCTGTACCCAGATAAACACAGAAACCAGATGTAGACCTTTGTGATTTGGATTTGATCCCCAATTTGCATCACTAAATCCAACAAGACTCAAAGATTCAATTGGTATTGGTTTGATTTCTAAACCATAGTCCACTATGCCAACAAATAGCTAAGTTTTATTTTTATTGCTTTCTAATGCACTTCAAGAGGCTGCTACACAAATTGACACACCTTGTTCACACTAAAGCTTTGCATCTTGGATTGTTTGACTAACATATCCAACTCTCTCTTGTTGTCATAGGAACATTAAAACTCTTTGCCTGTTACATCTTTGCCTTGCACAATAAATCAATGACATATTTAGTTTGGGAGAGATTTAAACCCCCACAGGTTTTCTTCTTAACCTACAACCCAAGAAAGTAATCCAAACTACCCATATCTTTAATTATGAATTCCGTATTAAGCTTATCAATGATTATGTATACAATGCTAGCATTATTGCCAATTATGATGATATCATCAACATATACTAGCATAAACATTGAGAAGTCTTTGGATATCTGAATGAACATAGATTAATCTATCTTGGTTGAGGTGAAACCAAGATGTAAAGGAGTAAAGTGTAACTTAGAGACTTGTAAAGCTTACATACCAAATTAAGGCATGCATTATCTATGAAACCAGGAGATTGCTCCATGTAAACTTCCTTTTGTAAAATGCCATTGAGAAATGCATTATTAATGTCTAGCTGACGATTTGGCCATCTTCTACTTAAGGCAAGATTAAGCATAACATGAATTATAGTAGGCTTCACAACTAGGCTAAAAGTGTCAGAAAAATAAAAACCAAGAACCTGGTGAAATCCCTCTTCAAATGGACGTATTTATACTTGTTGATGTAGTCATTTGCATTTTGTTTTACCCAAAAAAACTATTTGTAACCAATTGCTCTTTAATTTAGAAGAAGAGAGACCAAACTCTAAGTCTCATTTTTCATCATGGCATTAAATTCTTCCTACATTGCAGCTTTCCACTTATCATGTTGTAGTGCCTCCTCTACATTTGTTAGTTCACAGCACCATTTTTTGGCACATGTTGTCATTAAATAAGTGTTTTGAGGTCTCTACACACTTGTCAAATTGTTAACTTTTGGACACTCAAAAGATTGTAAGTAACCATAGTAGATACCGTAAAAGATAAATAAGGGTTTGTTGCATAAATGTATTGATCATTAATAGCCACAGGAGTAGCCATATCAGTGGATCTGGCCTGACTTATATTATAGGACTATAGTTATTACAATGTAAAGAATCCAATAATGAAGGTGAATTGATAGGTGAAGAGGGGATTAGATTTTGAGGAAGAATGTTTAATGTGAGAGGAGAGGAGCTAGATGATGTAAAGATAAGAGGGGTAGAGAATGGATTGATTTAAGACTATGTATTAAAGGGAAATTGAAACTCATCAAAAATGACATCCCCAGAGATGAAAATTCGACCATAAATATCAAGACATTTGTACCTTTTATGATTTGAGTTGTACTTAAACTAAAATTTATGTTTGTTGTAAGGTTTACTATTAGGAAAACATGCACAACCAAAGCCTCTCAACTGAGAGTAAGTAGGTTTCATGTGAAATAAAACTTCTAGAGGTGCTTTGATTTCAAGTAGGGATGTAAGAAGACAATTAACAAGGAAGATTGATGCTTTAAAGCCCTCATCCCAATACTTTAATGGCATAGAAGATTGAGCTAATAAAGTGAGACCATTTTCTACTATGTGCCTATGCTTTCTTTTAGCTATCCCATTTTGTTCATGAGTGTGTGAACATGAATTTATGTGTCAGTTTGAATTTCCTTAAGTTTGAAACCTAACTATAGCTCATTATGAGTTTTAAAGTTTAGAAAGGCAGGGTAAACATCAGATTTTATTCTTAAAAGATAAGTCCAGGTAAAATGAGAGTATTGATCAACAAAATGAATGTAATACTTGAAACCATGTATAGAAGTAACAAGATAAGGACCTTATAAGTCAGAATGAACTAATTGCAATGGTTCTGCATACACAATAGTAGATCTAGGAAAGGGTAATTTCTAAATTTTGCCTAGGCAACAAGCTTGACATACTAAAAAGGAAGCTTTATTAATATGTTCAAGGTTACTACTTCTAAGAGCATAATGAACAATTTTCTCTAAGGGGTGGTCTAATTTATTATGCCAAAGAGTGTATAGAGAATTACACAATTTGAAGTAGAAATAGAAGTATTTATGAAAGCTTGATTTTGTATAGATGAAGAACTAGTGATTATAATGAGAACAATAAGAATTGATGAAGACCCTGGATTGGTTTTGGGGTAGTTGACATTTGTTAATTTAATGTTAGAATGAGAAATGGATTTTGAGCTAAGAAATTGATTTGTAGACTGTCAAACATATAGAGACCACTCTTAACCTTCCCTTGTCGCAAAAACTTATTGATAACTTAATTCTTAACAAAACAACAATGAGGATGAAATTCTTTAACAAAACAACCACTTTTAAACATTGTTGTCCTTAGCAAACTTAAAGATAGACATTAAATTCTTAATCATATTAAGGACATGTTACAAGTGATTTAGAGATAGAAGTTTAGAGGTGACAAAAAAATGGAAGACTGAATGACCAATATTTTATATATGTAAACCCTTATCATTCCCCATGTGAGACTGTTATGGACCAAAGTACTGTCTTTGACATCAAATTGTTTGCATCAACTATAAGGTGGTTGGTTGCACCTAAGTCTACATACCAACTGGTGTCATAGATACACTTAGGCGACAAAAGCATGACAGTTAATTGATTACTGTGATGATTTCTCTCTTAATCAACCTAGTAGACATCAGATTGACACCCACCATCATTAAATTTTGGAAGTGACCTTGATTTTGACTTTGGCCTTTGAACTGAGATGGACTAGTAAAGGAATGATCAAATCTACAATAGCATTGCCAAGCAACATGACCAAATTAGTTGCACATTTGGCATAAAGGTTTGCCATTTCCATTTCCTATAAGTTTGCTGAAATGTGAGAAGTTACCAGATCTTCGATCACGACTAGCAGAGAATCCTCCTCAGGAGCTAAAAGAGCCTTAACTATGAAAACCTTTGAAATTGTTTTGAAAACTAGGTTAGTGAGAACTAGATACAAAGTATGACTGACCATAGCCATGATTAGATCTAGAAGATGGATAAGATAGAAATATTATAGACATTCTTCTCTTGTACTGGTTGGCTCTTGGTGTGAAGGCCAAATTAGCCATGCTCTATGTATCCAAATCCAGAAATTTGTGAGCCTTTTCAATTCTAGCTTCTTGAGCAAGAAGAATGGGCTCAATTTCATCAACAGTGTATAGGTCTATTATAGTATTGATAGAAATTGCGAAAGATTCATATTCTAATGGCAATCCATCCAAGATTGCATCAATATGATGCCTCATTGACACTTTATAACCTATAAGTCCCAGCATATCAATAATTCTTCTAATTTTAAATAGGTAATCATTGACAGAGAAAGAACCTTTACGAAACTTTACAATTGATCTTTGTACTGTTTGACTTTAACATGAATTGATTGAGCGAAATAGATCTCCAGTGCATGCTAGATCTGGAAAAATGTTTCGCAATTAACCAACCAAGAAAAAATCATATCGGATATTAAAGCAAGAAGTTAAGTAATGATCAGTTGGTCTTGTTGCTCCTATTTGAGGTACTCTGGATTGATCGCTCCTATAGCTTGATTGAGACAACTACGGCAATGGTGGATTTTGAGACCCAGAAAAAAAGTGTTGAAGATAAAAACCCTTAATTATGGTAAGAACCTATTTTTTCCAAATCAAAAAGCTGTTATTGTCCAATTTTAAGACAATTGGATAAGAGAAAGATACAACTCGAGAAGCAAAAGACGATGAAAAAGAATGCATGGCAGATTTTGGCAACTTTTCCGATGACCGGCGACCAATTACAATAAATGTTCTGATACCATGTGAAAGAAGTAAATGAAATCTAAAAAGAGAAAATAGATAGAGAAAGAGTGAATCTAAAAGAATTATATTTTGTTGATTTATGAGAATAACAACCGTATAAAGATTAAATAGCTAACATGATACTCTAACTAATTAGCTAGATAAGCTAATACAATCATTACATATGTACAATATAAATAGCATCTTAACTAATCATTCTAACAAACTAACAAACTAACAAACTAAACCAACTAACTAACACTCCTTCACATGTTATATTACTTTTAGACACTATTTGGGATAGTTTTTCTAAACGGCATTTTAGCATTTAATTCGAAATTTTCAATTCTACATTTCACATTTTCTCTATTTTATTTTTAAAAAACTCAAACTTTAAAAATTCATAATTTTTTCATTTCAAATCAAAATAAAATAATTTTTATATCAAATTACTTATTATGAGATAAACAAAAAAATATTAATTTTACTTTTTTTTTATAAAAATATTTTAGATTTTTACTCTCTATTATTAGGGGTGAATAAGAAACCCAACAATCCAACTAACCCGATAAACCCACCCAACTCAACCCATTATAACCCAAACCTGACCTACCGGATTAAAAGATCAACCTAACCCACTCAACTCGACTATTAATTGAGTGGGTTTAGGTTGTGTTTTTCAAAACCAAATTTAATTCGAACCCACCCAATTTATTAATATGTAAAAATAAATATTTTTCATACCTCATAATATATAGTATTTGTCTTATATTTTATATTAATTACTTTATAACATGTTATATTTCATATTGTATGAGTTTTTATTATTATTTGTTTGTTAGTTTACAACTTTTATATTTAAACTTATTTTACATGTATTTTATTTTTATGTCGGTTTTATAACTTATGAGATAATTTTGGAGCTTTATAACATTAATATTATACTGAAAGTTAGTTTTTTTTTATATATTTCTTATTTTGGATTGAATGATTAGTTATTTTCAATTTTTTATTTTTTTATTTCTTAATTATGTCTAACCCGATCGACCTACCTAATCCATCTAAAATTTAATTAGGTGGGTTGATTTTAAATTTTAAATTAATTGGATGAGTTGAATTTGAAATCAACCTATAGGTTGAAAATTCTAAAAAACCACCTAACCCACCTGATGTTCATCCCTATCTATTATATATCATAAAAATTTCTTAATTATTATCTTTAAATATATAATTCTGATCCGACATCTAAACGAGAGTTTGGGGGAGATGCTTAGAGACATTTTTTTTTGTTGAAAAAAAAGTTGTTTTGGAAAATATGTTTAGGAGAAAAAATTATTTGGAGTAAAAAAATTTAAAATTTTTTTTGAAAAAAATATTAATATAGATATTATTTTGTTCTTCTTAAAATTTTATGTAATTTTAAAAAAATCATCTTATTTGAATTTATATATACAAAATTATAAGTTTTTAAAATTTAAAATTTATTATAATATTTTAAAAATATAATAATAAAAAATAACAAAATATTAAAAAAAAATTTCGAAGACACCAAATTTAAAGTCCATGAGAGCTATAAAATTCTGCATCAAAAGTATGCAAACAGGTTTTATTCGTCGTTGTTACATAGAAAGAGACATAGGAGAAAGAGACGTGTGCGAGAGAGAGAGAGAGAGAAAGACATGGGAAAGTACACGAAGGATATGGTGGAAATGGGCTTAAAGAGAGAGAGAGAGAGAGTTGGTGGATCTTCCCAAAGGACGGATATTTAAGGGGTCAAATCAGCAAGTCAAGGTGGTGTAATGAGAAAGAGAGAGAGAGAAGGTATGCACGTATATAATGGCTTATTCATTAGCTCTTTTTCTGCCTCTTTGTTTGTTCTGAGGGTTGAACATGGCGCTCGTGGGTTTGTCTTTTTATGACATCACACGCGATTTATATTTACAGGTTGAGTATTGAGAATGAGAATCAGATATGTGCGTGTACTCTCAAGACTTCTTTTTCTAAAAGACTTATCACTCCTCTCTCTCGCTCACTCTCTCTCTCTCTCCTCTTTTTCTTGGACATCAGAAAACTGGGAAAAGGACAGACACGGACAAGGGGTTTCATCTTTCATACTTTGGTAACAATGATAATAATTCTGCATAAACAGACATTCATAATAATAGCTCAATAGGTTTATGATCTCCGTCCCAAGCAAACCAAAACTAGTACCATATGTATACTGACTTTCTGAGCCCCCAATACCTGCCATCTGTAACTAAACTACCTGCTCTATAAAGCCTAAAGGTCTATTAAACAAGGATAAACTCAGTTCCACCGTTGGGAAGAAAAAACCAAAAAAAAAAAAAAAACCAAATCGATCAAGCATAGATTTTAATCTGATTTCGATCGTATAACAGACAAATCCTATCCTAATATTCTATCCAGTTTACTTATTGTTTTTATAATCCCATAGAATTATGAATGCTTTCTTAATTAATAATCAATAACAGAATCACCGATGTCCTATTTATTTGATTAATTTTTGTTTAATAAGTTTTCAAAAACTTATGATTTTCTTGTTTTTGTCCTAATTAAGATTCAAAATTTTTTGAACTCTACAAAGCTTTTGTTTATCTTTTAATATCTAAATACAATATAGCTCTATTGTTGTTATTTAATGATAATTTTACTTTTAATTATATCATAGGAGGTAATTTTTTAACCCATTTATCTTTGAATTTGGTTTTAAGGAACTGTGAATGTGATTTAGTCGGGTAAAAAAGGTAATTAGGACTTGGGAGTGAAGTAAAGAGGTGATGAATGAGTGGTAGACTAGTTAGATAGATAGAGTGACAGGTGAGGGCAATATTGAAGAGAGACCCCCGGGATTTAAGGGACAAAAAATGAGAGTTGAGTGAGAGAGGGGGACTAGTACTACTGAGGAGAGTGATCAGAAAATACAATTCCCAATGGGGAAGTGATAGAATTGCCTCGTGGCCGACAGCTATAGGGTGGCCCTTATCTCCTGTGCCCTCTCTTTGACTTGAAACACCGCACGTGATCACCTTCCTTCTCAATCTTTCCCCCTCTGCCCTCGTCTGCTCCCACTTGCTTTTCCAATCTTATGTCATATATCCATACATATGTGTATGAGTGTATATACATACATATATGTGTATGAGTATATATACGTTTTTTTTTTGGTTAAACATATGTATGTCACGTATATATATATATTAATTGCACCATGCGTGCAGTTGGTTGATTTATTATGGAACACTTTCAAAGAGTGGGCACAAGAAAAGCTTTTGAATTTATAACAAGAACTTTGGATTGGCCTATATACGACCTTTTAAAGCTTTTCATGTACAATAATATGTCTTCAAATCCCAAAACATTTCACACGCACTATTATTAGCAGAACAGATCAAATATATATTGTTAGGTAAAATTTAGCAGTTTCCAATTCAGAGTTAAACAATCATAACTTCGGCACATTTTAATATGAACCTACTTTTGTACTCTAATTCTTATTACATTTTTTCTAATTTTGATTCATCTTTTCTAGAGGGGAGAAATAAGATATTGTATAATTTGACTTTAATTTTTTTGTATTTATGATTCAAATTCGCTCATACATCTCAACTAGGTTTGGTCCTATAAACAATCCTAATCTCCCCTCATATTATTAATTAAGAAAAGAAAACAATTACATGAGTGTGCACAACAAAGGAAAACAATAACTACTTGTAAGAGAAGCTACTCACACAAAATAAGATAACCACCCATTGATGTAATCCAAATATTGTAAAAACTCACGTCATAAGAAACATCAGAAACCGTCTCTTTCTGAGTCAATATCTAAAAATAAATCTCGTTACAAACCTTATTATAAAACCTAATGGTAAAAACCAAGAAAGTGTGTATGCTTGTTTTAGCACCAAACATCTTAAACAATGACCAACCACTGGCCTATCCCATCCAAACTGACAATAAAGTAGAGGAACCATGTTTCTCCTTGACCAATAAGGGTGAATAAAAAACTCGATTATCCGATAAACCTACTCAGTCTACTCAATCCGATCTCAATTAGGTGGGTTGATTTGCTATATTTAATTATTAAGTGGGCAAAAAAAATTTTTAACTTACCCAATTTTTATTAGATGTGTTGAAAAAATTTCAAAAACCCATCTAACCCATCCAATAAATATTCACCTACCATTTTTTCTTTTTTGCTAAATGATGTTCACCTTTAAATGTTATTTCAATTATTTAAATATATAAAATTCATTACTTGATATTCAATATGGATGTAATTTTTGATAATTTTGTAAAAAATACCACTAATTCCTTTTGTATCCTTATACCTTTTAATGATTCTTATAACTTATATTTATTTTACATTTAATTATTAATGAGATTATATTAAAAAAAATTTTATTTATGCAAAGTCTATGATAAAATTTATTTTAAAAACTATGTTATAAGTTTAATTCCTTTTTTTACCCTTAAATATTTTATTTGTTGCTGGACATTTAGTATCATTTATTTATTTTTTTAATAAAATGCATAATCAGTCAAATCTACCCAACCCGAACTTAATTGGGTGAGTTGATTTTTTACATTGAGTTAATTGGGTGGGTAAAAAAAATTATCAACCCACCCAATGAATATTGGATAACTTGAAAATTCATAAAAACTCACCCAACACATCTGATATTTACCCTTATTGACCAATATAGAGAGAAAATCCAGAGTCACAGACCATCACGTCATATGATCCAACATAACATCATGAGAAGCAAGGCTATCATCATCAACATTATGATCAAAAAAACATACAAGAAATTTTAACATTTAATCTTTTGACCAATTTTGAGCGAATGAATAAAAGACCAATATGATAGATTTGAGTTCTAATATGTTAGTCACCAAAATTATGATAATATGTCATAGATATTAGTATTTGTATTGGAGATGGTCTCAGAAATCGAATATCTAATGAATTTACTTTTAGAACTTGCAATTGTTACAAAATTGAGGTAACTAATCACAACCTATAGGCAAAGAATGAAAGATTCAGTAGGTTTATATCAATCAAGTTCCTGGAATCGCTACCAAATTTCCATGGATGCAGGGCGGATTTACATGGAGATCATTGGGGGTTAACCATTGAAATATTTTTCTTTGAGGGGGCGTTTGGTAAACGCATTGCATTTTGATTGTATTTGAATGAAATTTGTTTTTTGAACGTTGTATTTGGTTGAAAAGTATTTGTTTTGTATTTGAATGAAATGTGTGTTTGGATGAAAAGTATTTTAGAATTGAAAAGTTGATGTGATTATTTTAAAAATGTTTTGAATAGTAATTATTTTCGTAGCAATGTTGTAAAATTTATGTTTGGTGTAAAATTGTATTGTATTTGAGTAAAATTAAAATTGAATATTTTCTCCAAATACCTCCTGAATTCTACCCCAAAAATTTTATAATTTTTCTACTTTGCCTCGTTAAAAATGAAAAATTCTCACGTAATCTCTACTTTTTCTTGCCTACTTAAAATATAAATTCTCACATAACTCTATTAAAACTAATTCTAACAAAAAATTTTATAATTTTTCTATTTTACCTATTATAATTAAAAAAATCTCACATAATTCATATTAAAATTTTATATTTTAGTTTTTAATACTTTGATGTTATTTATTTATTTATTTTTAAATGATGAATGTATCTAATGAATCACACGTCCATGCATGGATGGTGGTCTCGTCAATCTTTATACCACAGCAGTTTCACAGCACAAGATCCAAAAATGACAACAATAGAGGAAAAATAACATTTATTTTTGCTAAAAAAAATTATAATGTTTTTTAAAAGGTACAAATAAGTAAAATCACATTAAAAGAAGGTTATAAAATGAAAACCACACATATTGTCACTTCATGCGGGCATTCTTTTGCTCATATAGATGTGTATATATTGGATTCATGGGTTAATTTCAACAATAGGCCGCATCTTTGCTTGAAATTATGGACAGTAAATTAAATAACCTGATCAACATGGCAACACTTAGACGGTCCAAAAATCTTCTGTTCTATAGTATCCTTTCCAATGTTTCTTTTTCACCGTGACTTTGGGTTATTTATTGATTTGTTTATTTTTATGTGGTAGGTAAGTCATGGTCAATTTATTCTCTATAAAATGAATAAACATGTAATCGATTTTAATGCAGCAACCATTTAAGAAAATTTACCCGTTCTCTGTTTGGATTTTGAACTTTGTTGACTTTCTTTTTTTATTTTATTTTTTTTCTCCTTGTGACTTTCACGGCTCTTTCTTCCTTTTCTCTTTCAACTTAAAAATAGTTTTTGCTTTCCCATTTCTTTTTTCTTGACCACGTGGCTAGAACATTTTCCTGGTCGCATTTTCATGAATTTGCTTATTTTGGGGGTTTTGCACAGCTAGCCACACTTTTTCTTTCCGTTTTTGGTTTATTTGTGATTTGTCCAACACAAATTTTCACTAATTATGGGTCCGACCATTTGAGTACATACCATACGCCTCCTTTTTCCCCCCAAGTGACTCACTGTCAAAGGAAAGAAAATTATTGAAATTATTGTTGCAGAGTTTCACACGAGTCGGTCGCTGTCTTTATTGTATTTTCTTCACCTCGTTTTTTTCTCCTTTTCACATTATTCCTCTTTACGACTAGTTAATTTAAATAGTAAATTTTTATACATAATACCATTAAAGCATGCTAGCAAGGTTTAAATTCAACTTCCAACTTTAACCTTTTTTTTTTCTTTATTTTTCTTTTTTAAATAGCTTGTTTTGCCCCCGCTTTTTTCATGTTTTTTCTTGAATTTTTAAGATCATTATTTATTTTTCTTTTCTTTTAATACATTTGAGTAGGTTTCTTGATGCAAGATAGCTTGTTTAATGAGCGACAGGCTAATTAAGATATATTTTTTAAAGTTTGATACTAGTTGCTGCCGCTCGCATTTTAACTTTAATTTTTTTAAATAAAATAACTATGCTACAATGACTATTGACAGGGCTAAATATAATTATCTTACCCAGAGACGAAAATCGTGCCAAAGTTAGCATATATCTAGCCAACTTTCCCTTGCAGTTGAGAAATATGATCAATTGGGTATGAACTAAAATAAAATAATAATTAGAAATTCTTAAGATTAAACTGGTGAGAGGTTATATAATTGTCAAATCACAGACTTCAATTAATGTATGGTAAGAGGAAAAAGAAGTTTTGGATTTGTATTAATGGTCATAATTAATTATCAATTGGTCGTGGATGCTAACTAATTATATAAGGCTAGCAACTATTAACATTAGGCGTTCTTTATCTCTCAAAAAAAATTAGAGAGAGAGAGTGAAGAAAATTGGAAAAACACAATACAAGGATAGATTCTAATAGGAAAACTGTTTAGTTAGGTAAGAAAAATAAAATACTAACGATTATGGACTGTTCTAATGAGTCATCAAATTTTTATTTGATTTCAATATTGTTTGATTCTAATATGTTTAGAGTCTGTGTACTAAAAAATATTCCCAACTGCAGGAGTCTATTTCTTTTTTTTTTTTTTTTTTTTTGTAGCACGTAACCTAAAGTCTTCAATCATTTTGCCAACTTTATTTGGATTTTCGTTTTAAGAAAATTCATAGAAACATTTGACTTCTTTTTTCCCCTTAGGAATTTACATGAAATATTGTAATCAAGTTACACCAACTTTAGTGGTAAATCGGCAAGTTAGTACTTATCTAGTACTTCTTTGCCTCTTACTTTTGGGAGGTAATACATTCCTATGTTTTATTCTGAAACAGTATATGTATATTAGCATATATATATATATATTCATATACATATACATAAGCATGCGCATGTGCATGATTTACGTATATGATGTATTTTTTATACGTTGTTCCTAGTACTGAAATAAATAAATAAGCGTCGTTTATATGTGTGAATACATATATTATTTTTTATTTATGATAAATATATACTTTTATAGTTTATTACAATACCGTTATGAAAAAAATTATTAAATATATTATTTAAAGAAAACTCCAACTTCTATAAATACGTATCCACTTATTTCTCATCTTTTTTTTTAATGGGTTTCTCACCTTTTATAGTCACACACACACACACACACACACGCGCGTATATATACACACATAGTTGGACCAAATATAGCAAAATCATTGGGTCTCTTATTATTCAACTAGAAAGGCAAAAACAAAGTATATAAAATCACATTGGGTTAAGTCAATCAAAAAATTAAACTGGATAATTATAAGTAGGCATCCGCAATATATATAAAATGTAGCGTGGAACAGAAAAGAAATCTAGTGCATGTCGTTTTGTTGTTCATTATACACATATATATTTATAAATACACACACACACACATATATATATATATGTCATTTTATTAATTAGTGGGGCTGAATGAATTCTTGCAATTAGCAACTTATTTTTTTACAGCCAAGGTATTATCAACCAACAGTATTCTGTTTTACCTAAATTGGATCACTATTGAATATTATTACAAATTATACAAAATTAAGTTGATTTATTAACTGCCAAATAATGTTAACTTAGAACTGGATTAGATAATATGCATTCCTTTGTCACGAAATTCATGTTAGCACTACCATTTACAACTTGTATGTGTTTTATACTTCATTTTGAAAGTTCAGCTCCAACTAGCAAACAGATAAGCAATTTTTCGGATGAAAGAGAAAAATTGTAAAAGTCTGTTTTAGATCTGAATTTGAAACCAACGTACTTGAGATACAATAGTTTTGTATTGAATTTCATTATATAATCCACTGTCTTATACTATTTTCATCAAACCAATTTGTCAACTCTCAAGATTTAGAACAATGTACATTAAATGGAAAAACTTTAAATAAGCAAGACTAATAATATCGCAACCTATTTCACCATTTATTTAATTAACTATTTTTTGTCTATTCACATAGAAATGAAATCATTATTAGATCATTTTGAATATAAACACTAATGTCATATTTGGTTTTCTGTGAAAATAACATGCATGATCTATTTTGTTCAACAACTTACAATGCTATTCAAGTACTGCATCTAGTTTTGAACATAAGAAATTTAAGCTTTTTATATCTTATAAAAGTAATCAATTAATTTTTAAATAATTTAAAAAAGAGCATGTTGCAGTATTATAAGAAAATGAATTTTTGGTTACAATACTTTTTTATAAGATTTTTAATCATGATCTTGTGACTAATTTTTGTTGTGTCTAAAAGTAACATTTAGTTACATAAAAATATTATGATTAAAAATATCATAAAAAATGTTGTGATTAAAAGTTTATTTATTTATTTTTAATGCAGCCTTAAAATGATGAGTCCTCTTATCTTTTCAAATACAAGTACTTCATGTACTTGAAAAGAAAAGTCACGTTTCTAATGTTGAGCGAAAGTTAAATAACTCTTGAGCGGACAACATTAACCCCCTGATCCTATAAAAGAGAAATTACCTACTATTTTGCACTTGAAGTAAAAGGGGTTTCAAGTTGAGAAAATAAAACCGCTTTGGATTATGTACTCTTCTCCTCTCTACTAGGTTTTTTTTTTTTTTTTTTTTTGGGATTTTCTAGTATAGGTTTTTGATGAACCTCTTTTTATTTCTTTATCAAGAGTTCGTAGATCTTTTTACATTCTGGTCGTTTTCATTTGCCTTTTTTTTTTTAAAGGTTGCATATTAGTGTCTTTTCTATCTTCTTAATTTATTAGCCTTGAGGTTTAGATTCTAAATCTATATTTTTCTCGTTTTTCTCTTTTAATTAATAAAATAGATTGGGGATTTGATAAAAAGATGAGTAGCGAGTCCTAACTTAATTGGATATGATACCAATTTCCTTTTCTTTTCATTGAACAAAAACATCAATATATCAACTAATAACAATCAAATTTAAAATTTAATGTATGCTATATATGATATAAAATTTAGGAAAAAGTATAATATGTATTACTGTTGAAACAAAAAATAACATTTTATTTTAAAGTATATATTTTCCTATTCCAAATATTAATATGTAACAGTGACACAATATAAATGTGACACTACATTAATTATATCGTTACATTTTGTCACCTAAACCTTTATATATATATGTATATATATGTTGTTAAATGTGGTTAGACTACAGAAAACAAGAGCTAAAAAGGTAATCGTAGGCGTCGTAAGGAGCGTCAATGGTTGAAGAGCCTTGAACCTTAAGGTGAGGGATGGAGGGGTGAAGAAGACAAGAAGAGTGGGGCCCAATCCGCCGTAGCACCATCTCCCACTTGCCCATTGTTCCGCCTTGGTTTTTTGTTTTTCTTATTATAATAACTTTTTTTTTTATGATTTTAAATTTCAAAAGAATTGTTTATATATATTATTCCCGTCGCTCAACTCCTCCCCAGCTAGCCCCTTGTTTTAATTAACTAAGTACTTAACCCGGTCAACTTCCACGTGAACCATGGTTAGGTTTATCATTACACCAAAGTCCAAACCCACAAGACCAAGTGACCAACATCTCAATCATCTAACCCCACCCACAAATTTGATCCTGCCATCTAATTAGCTTCACTTACTCAAATGTTTTGTGTGTGTGTGTGTATAGACACACACACACAGAGACACAAATCATTGCATCACACCAAAACATTGTGAAATGGACGTCTCCCACGCTCCTCTTATCCTTAATTTGTGCACTTGACCGGCCATCCTTCTTAATATTAAATTATAACTGCCCTCAAACCCACATTCGGCTCTTATTATAGTCGACTTAAAATTGTTATATATAAATACACATACTTTTTGTTTTTGTATTCCATATAACCACCAACCATATCATCAGAGGACTTATAATTCAATTGATTGTTGGGAAAATGGGAAATAAAGAAACCATAAATAATTTGGAGTGATGACGCTGATCAACATAAATATATCTTGGAATACTTTTCATTGGAGGGTATAAATAAGTAAATATATGTGTTAATTAGTATTTTATTGCATAGCATTTTCTACTCTTGCAATATTGTAGCAATTTAACTTCTTATGTTTATCAGTCATGGCAATTTATCTACTAAACTTTAAAATTTGAGAAGTTACCCTCTCTAATCTCAACTTATTAAATAGTTCATTCTGCTCATCATTATATTAAAGTGGTGATGAAGAATTAGGTATATGTCTGATAAAAAATTCCAAAATCTTAATTCGAATCCTAAAATAAAATCACTCAATTCTCCAATGTTCAATCCTTAAAATACAATCAAAATTAAAACAAAATGTCAAAATAAATATCTTAATAATTTGGAGGGATATTTTGTCAAGTTAAAAGTTTAAGAGATAGGCTAGTTTTAATATGTTTTTACGAGATCTTTCAACAGCAAGATTAAAGAAACAAGTGAAAATCGTCTCCCTAGTACCATCCGGAGTTTAACGTCATCTCTTTCAAAACTAGCTTATTCATAGGTAAAATTAACTTTCATTACTGGGGACGTACCTGATCTTGTACCATTAAAACAATGTACTCAATATATATATTATAGTGCTATATTCAAGCCAAAACATTGGTGAGAATTTAGGTTGCTTAGAATCGACGTTATTGAAACCTTAGTTCATAATTAAACCTTGTAGACCCAAATATGTGCATGTTTGTGTGGATCGTTCAATGATATCGGCACTATAAAACAATAATATGTTCTTTTTTTTTTTTTTAAGAAAATATCTAAAAATTTAAGCACTCCTCCAAAGAGGCGACTGTTCACCAAGTTCATCTTATGTGTGTGTGTGTGTGTGTGTGTGTGTGTGTGTGTGATCACCAAGTTCACATTTCTACCAAAAAAAGAGAAAATTGGTTTCAAGATTTAATTTCTAATAAGGAGATAGGCTCTCATTTTGAGATTTCTGCCCTCCTTTTTGTCTTGTACATGATTGATGTAACGAACTCACAATCTAGCTAGGACTCGCCATCCATTAGTAAATTACATTTTTGGATTGATGGACATTATATAAGATAAAAAATTTGATAGATTAATGGTGATAAGTTGAAATAGGACTGGGATTCATCACTATGACTTGCATAGTTTTTAAAGTTTGCTTCCATATCTTTTCAAGTTTAAAAATTAGAAAATCTTGTGGGTCTTCAAATATATAAATATACATACATACATCATCACCAAGGATTAGACACATATATATATATATTTTTTCAAAAATGAAATTCTCTTGGAAACATAATATTGTATTTCAAGCACTAAAATAATATAGATATAAATGGACATTACTGACTCTTAAGACACTATACTCTTATGTAATTTTCTTTTTCTTTTATATTTTTAAAAGAGAGAGAGAGAGAGAGAGAACAAATTAACTCTTTAGTTGATGAATATACATGTTATTAATTATATAATTAAAAAGAGCTACAAGGCGGACATAAATACAATAAGAAGTGAAGTTAATATTAAATAAAATAAAATAGATCGCGTCAAATTCACGCTCCTAATTGAGAGTCATTCCTATTCGCCAACACCATTGGCCATTGCCTTCTTCTTCTCTTCTCAGAATAAGAATTAAGAAATCAACTATATATATATATATTTTTTATTTTTTATATTTAAATATTTTCAACTAATTATATTATTAAAAGAGAGGAATATTATATTTAAGCTTTTCGTGTGGGAGAAATGACTGCGTTTTGAGCCTTTGATTGTCTCTCTCTCTCTCTCTCCATCCTCACTATTCTCTTCTCTCCTTCCCTTTCTCTGCCTCTTCTTCTTGTTCTTCCTCTTCTTCTTCTTCAATTTTTCTTGTCGTTTTTCTCACCTCAAAACATCTCTTTCTCTCTTGATCTTTTTCCTCTATATAATTCATTTCTCCACTTCCATATCCATAAAAACAAAAACACAGTTCTTTCTTTTTTAATCTTTCCAAATTTCCCTTCTTTTTATATACACATAAACACAACACCCCCTCCCCGCAAAAAAAAAAAAAAAGAAAAAAAAAAAGAAAGGATTTTAATTAATATATCTATAGAAGACTTCCTTGTTTTCTGTAAATTTTTATTTCCCCCCTATTTTATGTCTCCAAATCCATGGCCGGTCTTGATTTAGGAACCGCTTCTCGCTACGTGCATCACCACCAGCTTCCCGTGGACTTGCACCTCCAACGGCCCCAACAGCACCATCACCATCAGCAGCAAAACGATCAGCACTCCGATGATCATCAGCAGCAGCAGCAATACTCCGGCGAGCACCAAAACGACGACGTGGCCTCGAACCCGCTGGGGAACCCTGCCGGCGACATCATGGGGCGACGGCCGAGGGGGAGGCCGCCGGGGTCCAAGAACAAGCCGAAGCCGCCGGTGATCATTACCCGTGAGAGCGCCAACACCCTCCGGGCCCACATCCTCGAGGTAGGCAGCGGCTGCGACGTGTTTGACGCCATCGCCACCTACGCGCGGCGCCGCCAGCGCGGGATCTGCATCCTCAGCGGCAGCGGCACCGTCACCAACGTCACCCTCCGCCAGCCCGCAGCGGCCGGCGCCGTCGTCACCCTCCATGGCCGGTTCGAGATCCTCTCCCTCTCCGGCTCCTTCCTGCCCCCACCGGCTCCCCCGGGGGCCACCAGCCTCACCATCTTCCTCGCCGGTGGCCAGGGCCAGGTCGTTGGCGGCAGCGTTGTCGGGGAGCTAACCGCGGCCGGCCCGGTGATTGTCATCGCCGCGTCGTTTACTAATGTGGCCTACGAGAGGCTGCCGTTGGATGAGGAGGATCAAGCTCAGATTCAGATGCAGTCTCAGGCTGCAGCAACAGCAGGAGGAAGCAGTAGCGGTGCGGGTGGCGGTGGCGGTAGCGGAAGCGGAAGCGGAAGCGGAAGCGGGGGCTTCGCCGACCCCTCAGCGGGGCTACCGTTCTTCAATTTGCCGCTGAATATGCAGAACGTTCAGCTACCGCCGTTCTGATTGATAATGTTGGCAATGATCAGACCTGATTATTCTGTTTAGATGGGGGATTTAATCAGAAGTGTTTGTTTCGAAGCCGAATTCCGTGATGAAGATGAAGAGATGGGGTTTAAGGGGAGAGTTTTTTTTTTCATGGGTAAAAAAAAGGTCAGCAAAAGTTTACATATATCTTCATCTGTACTATTATTTTCTGTCATCTTCATACCGGCCATGTTAATTTTCTTCTTTCTTCTTAATTTTCTGCTACTCTGTTGATGTTGTAGTTTTCTTTTCTTTTCTTTTTTTTTTTATCTTCCTTTTTTTTTATTTTAATTTCTTCCTAGTTTACCATCTTGGGTTTTAGATTCTCTGGAAATTAATATCCTTCTTGTTCACCTTCTTATCCAAAAAAAATAATAATAACTTCTCTTACTTCGTGATATATAGCAAAATGTTTGAGTATTTCTTCAGGCTTTAAGCTACAAATTACAGTAGTTATGTATATATGTGTGTGTGTGTGTGTGTAATATATATATATATGTATATGTTGAGCTGTGGCTGTTAGCTAGGCATACTGGAGTTTTTAGTTAGTAATAACAGTAACTGATATCAACAGGCTCTGATTTGTTTTTGCTTTTTCTGCATTTGTTTTATCCTTACGAGATTCTATTTTTAGACAGATTATTATGTTATGTCTTCATCACCTGAAACATAGTTTTCTGTTGCAAAATTATCATATTTGTGTTTGCATAACATATATGTTTTTTTTTTTTTTTAGTTTTCACTGTAAAAGTCTTTAGAGTGAATTAATTAATTATATTTTAGGGTGTGGGAATAATGGAATATATTTATTTGGTTTTGGTAGCATCGTTTTAGTATATAATAATTAAAGAATACAGCACAAAAACATTAATAATAGTGATCTTCTTTTAATTAATTTATTTACTTCCTTAAATTTACTTCTTCTTGAAACTGTTTTCTCTCCTATATATGTGTATGTCCATATCTTTAAACATATAGGAAATTTAAATTAGAAAAACCAAATTAACGAATTGTTAGCAAATTTTTCTCCGGTTAATTACCTTCGTTTCTTCTTGGATTTGTGAGCTCACATCTGATGATGATTTCTCACACACATATATATATATATATTCAGTATTTTCTGGAAAAATACAACACTTGTTTCCATGGTGGAAAAATAATATCTACTTCCAGTACTTTATAGTTAACTTCCGGTAATTTATTGGTGACAAGATTTAAGATACCTATAAAGCTGTTAAGTTTTGCTTATTGTTGTTTGTTCTCTATTACTAAATTATAAGTTTTATATCCAGCTGATAAAATGCTATAATATTTACATATATGTATATAAAGTTCTTACTCGGATCCCAACCCTAGCTAGGACTGTATGTTATATATGTTATCAATGCTTTCTGGAAATTCAATGTGGGAAATTGGGCCTAATTTACTTCAGTACTTAAATGAGTTTCTGATCAAGAAACAGAAAGTAAGTTGAGTTGGTCTAGACGTGTTATAACTTCAAATACCGTCCATATTCATGTGACTTTTTCCCTTTCAAATTAATTTGATAAATACACACACACACAGACCTTCATTCATGCATTCATCTATATGACTCCTTTTTCCTTTACTATGTTAATTAGTAGTTTATGACTCATGTAAGTAGTCTAAATATATATATAGTGCCCAAGAAATATATGTCGTTTAGAACTAGTAGCATAATATATATACATGCATATATATATATAAGAAGTAACTTCTGTGTTTTTTTATTCCTATTTCAGTTATGTCCTTCACTAATATCATAACACGTCCAGGAAAAATATATAATTAGTTATAATTTCATATCATTTTAATTAAAAAACTAACTTATATAATTAGTTATAATTTCATATCATTTTAATTAAAAAACTAACTTAAATTAGTTGTACCTGTGTTATAATATTGTTAGATATAATATTGTTAGAGGACAGGAATGGTAAGATGACATATTAATTAAATCCTATTTAATAAAACTGAGGGGAAACTTTAGAAATGATATGCTACATACAACTATCAGTAGTTATAGCCATTCTTAGTTTAAGTTAAAAAAAAACACACAGCTACGTCATGCGCTATCACAATGATTTTCCAAGGTAGTTGATTAACTGGTTTATTTTTATTCCCCACTTATTAAATTGTTTATCCAATGAAAAATAAAAATTAAAAAAAAATAAGAAAAAAAAAAGGTGGTCATCAGGCAAATAGTTAAACCTGTACACTCCACCACATTGATGAGTAGCAAATACTCAGCACATGATTCCTTAAAGCACTTTCGTTTCACAAATATGCTTGGCGATATCCTTCTTTTTTTTTTTTTTTAGGGCTAGTGAACATTTCATGTTTTCCTTAGCTTGCTAGGGTTAATATATGTCTGCGTGTGTGTGTGTAGTGAAAGGCTATATATACATTATACTACTGAGTTGTAAGGTGCTGAACATGCATCGTCAATTGGGTCAAGTACTTATAGTTTAATGTATATATCTAAAAATATTTGTAAAGAGATGGAATATGGTTTAGTGCATGGCATGTTAATAGTTTTGCTTTGGTTCATTATTAATTTCAACTTATTTAATTTTAATTAATTAGCTATTTTCTGAGCACCAATTACCAACCTTGACTCTTCGCCATATTGCAATTCTAGTAACGTAGAATTTCAGTGGATCTTCACAGAGCAGCAACGTGTTAACTAATTACTTCATGCATCTTGTAATTCAATTTAGAATTTCAGACTTCCTAAGCTTTACCAATCAAGCCATATCCTTATACGTGAAAGGTGATCTTTGTTATAAAAATAAAAAGCGAAGAAAAAAAGTGAGAAATTAATTGATTTTAGCTTTTATGTTTTTATTGATTAAAATGCAATAAGATCATCTTCTGAACTCAGATATGGCCATGACCTTTTAATTTGCTCCCCCGGATTTGGCATGCTATGGTTATACCCTGAACATGTTTGGTTAATTCTCAGATGGTAGTCTTTAAAATATCCATCCGTATATCCTAGTAAGCCATTTAAGATATTGTTTTTTTTTTTTTTTTGTCCTAGTAATAACAAAATACTATTAGATCACATGCGAAAAAAAATATAAATATGCCAATCTATCATCCGTTGAAATATCGACGATTAAGGCCAGCTCTCTTAATCGTTGTGTGAGTTGTTTTTAATATATTGAATTCCGAATTTAATTTACCCCATATATATATATATAACACAATTATCTAACCGGATCTCATCTTCTCATGCCAAAAAAGGTGGAGAAAATAAGAGAGGAAAAGGCATTGACCGGTGAAAAAGAAGGCATTGACTGGTGAAAAAGATTTTGATAAACTTTCATCTATCCAATTTCTAAGTATTATGCATAAATGATTATGTATAAGCATTAATATAACATCTGCCTTTTTTTTTTTTTGGGTATAAAACCTATTACTCTCTCTTACATAAAAGAAAAATAAAATTGCGTCTAGATTTTCTCTCTCTCTCTCTCTCTTCCAAACTTCTGAAAAATTAAGGTCTCCTTTTACGTAGGATCCTCATTGCCATCACCATCGACAAGGACTCAGTTGGAGCACATCAATGCGATGTTGTTGGTATCCTAGTCTGACGATACCATGGTTGGTGATAATGATTGACAGTTCGATTATCGGTAATTTGGGATCCGACGAGACATCAATGATCTGATGATTTGTGTGATAATCTCTTACCTTCTATCGAGCTTGATCGATATCTTTAGAGTTGCGACATGTGACAAAGTGATTGCATTGCGTGAACGAGAAGTTTACGGTATATGTTATTTTCTATTTATGCTTTATTTTTTTCGTTTTTGTTTTTGTTTTGTAACAAAAAAGATAATTCTTATACCCCCAATTTATATTTGTGTTAGCGTTCCACTTGGGTTGTTTTTTAGCAGTATTTGTCTATTAGTTCTGTAAGTTTTATGGATATACAGAGTTTATTGCAACATTTGTACTATGAATGACTGTTTATTGATCAATCAAAATATTTTATCGATTATAGATGTGTTTTGAAAAGAGCTTGGTTATAGGATTGTCCAGAAATTTGTGGAATTTCCTCATTATAGGATCTCAGCTTATGTTCTCGTCTCTGAGTTTCATCAAATTTTATCGATGAAATTGCTCTTAGTGGAGAGTTATATCTCTTGTACCATATGGTTGTTTTGTGTTTAGTATTGATGTTTGTATCTAATTTTAATTTGAATAATCATCCCCTTTTTGAAAAAAAATAAAAAAAAACGTCCTTCCTAAACTCATCCCCTTTTTCCTGTTGAGCTAGCCCTAACAGGCAGCTTAACCATTTCCAACACTTTAAATGTTTTCATTCCCAACATTTAAAAAGGGTGTTTGAGAAGCAATTTTTGAAATTGTATGAAATGTTATAAAATATTGTCATTTGCAAAGCAAAATTTAAAAAGCTAGGGAGAACATTTTGATCACTTAAATGGTATTCTTCAATGCTAAGTGTTTCCATCAAAAATATTTATAGATAAATGTTTCTATCTAATGTTTCTCCTAAATGGAGTCTAAGACTTTTGTTGGTTTAGACATGTTTGATATATACAATGTCGTCAATCTAACTCGCCACTTGTCCTTAATAAGCAGTGGCGATTGAAGGGACAAAATCCACCCTGTCGTGGTTAGGACATAATTATGAATTAAGTTTACAAACATGAATTAAATAAAGTATGCTCGAATAACTAAAGGAGAGACTTTGATTAATTAAATATGAGCTGACCCAGTCATAATCGCAATTTAATAACTAATCTTACCTAGACTTCCATATTTTATAAATTAGTTCTAAGCTGTCACCTTTACAGATAATATTTAAGAGTGGTTGAGCATTTTATTTCTACAAGAAAAGCATAATTTACATGTTTGTTTCCATTGTATTATTTAAATATATAACTAATTAGTCGTATTATAACTAGGTGTTGGGTTGTTTTTATATGGTGCTGTACAGTGGTTAATGGGGGCAACAATGATGATTACAAAGTACTTCAGCATTTGCTTTTATTTTGCTTTCCTAGGACTTCTTTTCCTTTGTTGCCTTTTCGAAAAGATAAAGGGGAAAAATCTATCGTTTATGTCCTTAACTAGTTTCAAGTCATGAATTAACAAACGTAGCATATTACGGATTTTTAAGCTAGAAAATCGCAGCATAACATGTTTGACCTATAAAAATGTAAATATATATATATTATATGTGTAGATATATAGGTATATATATAATAAAATAAGATATGAAATTATATCTGTCAAGTTTTTTTTTTTTCCTTAAAAAAGCTGGGTGGTAGCCCTTCATCACCCCAGAGGTATACATTCCAACAACGAGAAAGCACTTTCTTTAGGTATTGTTAAGGAAAATAAGCATTTAACTAGTTTCTTTTAACATCTAACTTAATCCATTACTATTTACACAGCCTTTTTGTGTTTTAACAGTCAAAATAAAGTGGGATTGCGACTATAGAATTCAAACTTGAGAGGATAAAAAGAGGCATAGTAAAATCCCCCCGCTCGATTAATCCATCCATCCTTATGGATGTCATATTTATCAAAGTTAATTAAGATGACTTAGATAGTACTTATAATATGGAAGTTTTGTTGTGATAAATGTTGACTAGAGCATGAATTTAATAATTGTGTCATTTAGTTAAGAAAGATTTGGAAAACCGAAATAGTAGGTTTTCAACAGCATTTTATAGTAAGGATTAAACACAGGAATTTTTTTTTATCTTTTATTTATTGCCCACGTAACACATATTACATTTATATTTTAAATAAATGCATGTATAATTCATAACTGTCTAAAGATAATATATAATCAGTTACATTTAGTAGCATGCATCATGAAAACAATCAAAATCCTCCGTATATATATATAAGTATATATATATATATATGAAAATAAAACATTATAATTATTTGGTAAAGAATTGAAATTCAAAGTTGCACTAGATGTTATTCCTGTTGGTTGTCTTTTCAGAATGATTACGACTAATTTATTTAATATATCCTCAGGAACAGAATTTAATGAAGCTTATTTGTGATTCTTGTACCGTAAACGGTACGGATCTCTGCTAGCTAGCTTATTTAATCAGAGTTATGGTATCGACGTGCGAACAAAAGAAAAACAAAGTTGTTTTCGAATTAGATGCTGATATATCTAATTAGTTTAGGGTTTTGATATCTTTGAAAGAATTTTTCATGTAGTGGTCTGGGATTATGGCTTCAGCTTATTTGAAATTTCAGCTTTGCTTTAGCTCTAAATATGTAATTACGCAAGAATGGGGTCTTTCTACGGTATCGGGACGGCATTGATGCCGATTCACTAGCAATTATATTAAATTTGTAAATACTAATATGTTTTCTAAGGCCTCCGTATTTAACGTTTTGTTTTGGAGTTTTAATTTTCAAAATTTCCCAAGTATATAATCGTAGTCTTGAGAATGGACAGAGGACAGTACTTGCTCCGAGGACGCTGCTTAAAGTACTTATTCTTTAGTCTGGGCTTACGTTCAGGTTTAGCATAAGGCAGGCAAAGTAAGTAGCTAATTCCTAGATTTGTTTCATGTTTTCCTTGATAACTCTTGCATTATCTTTTTCTTTTTGTGTTTATAAGTGAAAAGCAAAGTGGGACTTTTTAGTAACAATTTGAGATCTCTCCTTTATTCACTCTTAAAACAAATAAGTAAGAACCAAAGACGAAATTGTTGCCAACATATATATATATATGTATATACACACATATATACATATATTATATAATATACCATGTGTATATATATACAACTCTAATTTAAACGTGCAGTGAATTTGAAATAATTATCTCAGGGTCTCGAGTAAATTTGGTGGAATTTAATAATTTAGGAAAGTAGGTAGAAGATGATTCTGGAGAAATAAATAAATAAATATAGCATACCTTTTTCGTGCTTAACCTGGTAAGGGTTTTAAGTTACGGAATAGAAATTATAATTTTCCAATTGGGTTTTACTTACTCAAAGGTTTTGATGAGACCACTTCAGTTTACTTTTGATTGCAAGAGTAGATCTTTTGACGAAGAAGGTTGCTACTTGTTTACGAGTTTTTTTGTTTGGCTTTATTGCACCGGTAGTGCATCCTGTATCGCATAGTTGTAATTTCCATACTAGACTTTTAAATTTAATAATTTACTCTTTAAGGTCATATTTGGCTGGAGGCAATGAAATGAAATATAAATAATTTGTTTAGTTGATTTTAAGAGGAATGATCATCTAAAAGGAATGGCTTTTCCACCATTTTAGGTGATCATCCAAATTTGTTTTTGTTTTTCTTTTCCTTCTTTTACCCTTTTCATTCTCATTTTCTTTTTATTTTTTTTTTAACCACCACTGAACCTCCATCCTCTTTCCTCAGCCACATAATCGCTCCTGTGATGAACACCGATTTAATCACCATCATCACCTTGTCAAATTCCTCTACTGGCAATCATTTGAATGCATTACATTGCATTGTATTTAAATAATAAATATGTGATGTGATGGGTAAAAGTAGAGAGAGAAAAAAAGAGAAAAAGAGAGTATGTAATGTAAGTAATAAAAATAATAAATAAAATAAAATAATGAATAGTGATTGTATTAGATTTAAAATGTGATATGATTGATATTTGAATGTAAACTTTTGTGTTTAGATTAAAATAGTATTATATTTAAACGTAATACAAAAGCAATGCTGGAAACAAACGGAAGCTTAATTAGAGACCTTAATCTCAATAAACTTGGGTTCAAATAGCAAAATAAAGTTAATTCAAATTTTTATATTATAATAATATTTAATTAAAGATCTTAATCTCAATAAATTTAGTATCAAATTGATAAATATTATCATTTATATCATTAATTAAGACCTATGTACAAATTACATAGCAATTTTCTAAAAGATTAACTTTATTATTAATGAGAGGTAAATTGTAGCAAATTTACAAGTATAGTATGCGAATTGTCAAATTAAAAATTCAGGATGCAAACTATGGATATGTTTAGTTTATAAGTTCGGACTCAAAATTTTAGATCTAGTTTTTTATTTTTTCTAAAATATTAACAAAAATTATAACTAGATCAACTAATTTTAACAATAAATTAAAATATTAATTTATTTCAAACTCAACTCATAAATCAAACATACACAATATGAGAAATTTAGGGTGCACTAATAATAATAAAAAAAAAAGTCTTCTTGTCTTAATCTTAGGTCCGTGAACCTTTCTGGACTGTTTATTTTGTGTTGTCGTTCGAGTTATTTCACTTTTGTTTTCCATTTTATCGTGTACTTTTCTTTCTCATTTTATGAATTGAATGAGGAATATTTCAAGCCATAGAATGACTCGCCGTTGGTTTCACAATGGTAACGAGGCAGAGATTCAGAATATCATGTTGTGGGTTGACGGTTTAAAGTAAAATTGTTTATATTTCAAACTTCATGCAAGTAAAAAAAGGCTCTCACCAATAATAATTTTATGCTGCATGGCAGCCCATGGTATCTTTCCTATCAAAGAATCCATGTACTTTTAAAGAAAAAAACCAATCAAGATAGAAAAAAATCAAAATCAACCTTGCACATGATGGATTTTAACTCTTATCACTTGATATTAATTTATATGATTAGACAAACATCTAGTTGGTGATGAATATGATCATGGTGAATGCATAGCCTCTTAAAGTACTCTTCAAGAATGCATAACTCAAACCTCTATTATCTTCCTTAGGCAAAGCCCAATTATAGTTGGTGGGCTATTTAAAGTCTCTTGCCGACATGATGTAGAGAGCAAACATCGCAAACGGGCCAAGGTTGTCCATGCAAAGAGCCCATATTCAGTTGGACAAAACTTCTGAAGCCACCTTTAAAAAAAATTTTAAAAAAATGCAGGAAGACACTTCCAAGCCACTTTGAATTATATATATATCTCAATCATTCCAATATATATATATATATATATATTTATATATGTATATTTGATAATTCCATCAATATTGGCGTCAGGTCTAGGGGTTTTTTAAAATATATCACAAAAAGAGCACATCTTTAGATTATAATCTTATTTATAATGATTTCATTTTTTTTTTCTTTTTATAATGTCAAATAAAAAATAATTTTAAGATAAAAATCTGAATTATGAGATAAAAATCTTAAACATATACACTAAAAAGATTATTCTCGCAACTTCCTCTCAGGCCTATTTCTTACTTTTGTTTCTTTCATAAAGTATTAGAGGTATTTGGAAGCACTCTGGGAAAAAAATATTATAGTTTTCATGATCCAAGTCTAATGGGCCGAAAGAAATTATAGAAAAGGGCCTTTGGGCTGACTCCCTTTCGGAATCTGGACCCATTTGGATTGTAAGTTGAATTTGAGCTTTTTAGCCTTTTGCAGTCAAATTATGCTTGCATTTAAATGAGTTTGGATGAGCAACTTTTCAACTATTTAAATTGTGTATATTCAGATAGTTTTGTCAAAAATAAACATTTAAATAATGCAAAAACTTGAATCGACATTCGAATAATTATATAATATTTTAAAATAATAGATAAAATAATACATAAGATGTATTAAAAGTACATAAATACTACTATAAAAAAATGACTTTCGGTATTAACAAATATAAGTCACTTTTAGAGAGGGAAACACAGGTTTTTGTTTGAAAATGGTGCCCAATAAAAACATTTGGAGAGTGGCTCAATAGACAAACATTTTCATTGGATTTAAAAAAAAAAAAAATCAATTGAGATAGACATCAAAACAAGGGCCAAGTATTGGAAGAAAAGACACTAACAATTTTTTTTTTTTTTTTTTTGCTAGTAGTATTTACACAATGTTTTTTGCAATGATACAGTGACAAGCTCATACCCTTTTTCAAAAGATGGCAAATCTTTTTAGAGTTTTTATCATCAGAAAATGAAAGAAATAGGTTGCCAAAATCAATAGAAGGAAACTTTAACCTGGCCAACTATTGTCCAAAAATTAGATAAGCTGGACACAACCGGCATTTGCAACATTTCTTATTTGGGTCGAGAGGTGAGAGTGCCTTGGGGGATTTGTATATTGAAACATCCTAAAAACTATTCAAAAGTTTAGAGGGTGAAAAGTTGTACATTTTGAAGTTTGGAAAGCGTGCGGCATCTGCTGCAACATATGCGTATGCACGAGGCTGGGTTTTGAAATTTCCACTCGAAACTAAAACATGGATAGGCAGTAGAAATTGTTGTCGAATCCAGAAGAAGCAAGATAACGCTTAGGATATCATTTTTAAAAATTTTCCAATTTTTGTATTTAAATATTAATTTAAAAAAAAATCTTTTAGATTTTATACACAAATATTAAAAAATTTTCATTTTTAAACATCATAAAAAAACTTTTCATTTTAGAAATGAAATTTTTGTTATCCATTTAAATATCTTTTGATTTTTTTAGAATCCATCCTAAAAATTTTTTCCATTTTAATATATATATATACATAATGATTTAAACCAAATTGTAAATTATCTTCTCTTGCATAGCCACACTATTTACTCTTTTCCTTTGAAATATTCTTGAGCAGTTCTCCATCTGAAAATCCCTTCCTTAAACTTCCACTTTAGAACTGCAGTATCTTTACCCTTTCAACCAACCCAAGAACCAAACTGCTTCCTTTTTGCAACCCAAAAGCAAAGAAGAATGACACGCTAAATTTAAGCATTTTTTCATGCAAACGCTTACAAGTCAAGAAGGGCATACCAAAAACAAGTCTTGGTTAACTTATCCCATTTATTTACTATGATAGGGAACATAATAAATGATAATTATTTCAATTTAAATACATTCATTAACATATTCACTGACAAATTATTGGACATGTAATATGAATTTGTTTACACAAAATATCATTATAGAGACTAAAATCAGTATAAACGGGAAAAAAAAAAAACAGAGTATTTACTCTGTTTTTTTTTATTTTTAATTTTGGTACCTTCTAATAATCTTGAGAATAGAAGTCAATAATCTCCTTAAGATTAAGCTTAAACAAGGAAGAGCAATCATTGTACATCAACCACAACATGTGCTCAAACAAGATAGAATCAACATCCACAAACACCACCTTATTATTCTTGTCCTTGTTCCTCGTATGATCCTTGTCCTTGTTCATCGTATCGATCAAAACCCGAAACGGGTTTTCTTCCAGCACATCAGGGTCCACTAGGAATTCCCTCTTTTCCTTTCCCACCACCACTGTCACCGGATTTTCCCGCTCGCCATACACCTCCCGTGCCTGCAGAGGCCTGTACCCACCCATCCGAGACCCCCCCATCCCCATGCACTTGCTTCTCAGTAGAGAGACCGGCAACACCAGGCAATCCATTGTTTTTGTATCAGATTCAGAGGTGATTGTAAAAGGGAAAAAGTGGGTGTATGTATGTATGTGTGTGTGTGTGTGTGTATATATATATATATGCGTGTCTCTGTGTGTGTGTGTGTGTGAGTATTGGGATTCGGTAGTTTGGGAGTGAAAGCAAAGGAAATTAATGAGAAAGGAGCTTGGAGGGGTCAGGTTGAATTGGCCGGCTAACGGCTAGAGAGAGAGAGAGAGAGAGAACAATGGACAAAGGGAAATTGTGGGGGGAGAGAGAGAGAGAGAGAGAGAGTGTGTGTGTGTGTGTGTGTGGTGGTGATGTAAGAAAATGGTGGGATGTCGGTGGCAAAAAAGAGCCGTTAGAGAGAGAGAGAGAGAGAGAAGAAGGGTCACTCTCGAGCTTAGGAGCGTCGGCGCGTTGCGGTCGTTTTCATTTAATGGAGGAGCGCCAGATTGTTAAACGCATGTCGATTCATGAGGTAGGCACGTGGCACTGCACCTCACTTGAATTTGTTTTTGTTTTTGTTTTTATTTTTTGTTTTTGTTTTTGCTTTGGTAGCTCCTAAATTTAGGCATAATTGCACTTTACATCCTAAATTTTTTGGTTTTGATAATTTGCACTTTAATTTCAAGGGATGTAGGTGTCATAATCCATTTTCACGTGGCTCGATTGCACAATCTGTTTTCCAAAAAGAAAAATGTGTTGAGTGTCACCAATGATAAATATCACACTAATAATAGAGAGTGTATCTTGTTTGTGAGCCCTATGTTATGGGACCTATACTCTATTAGTATGTGATGTTCAATATTATTAATATTCCTTAACATTATTCTTTTAAACAAGTTAAAGATTGGATTCAGGCTTATAAATATGTGAGGAAGGTAATTCTTTCTTTTATCATTTATAAGTTATGTGAAATGAAAGTCTCACCCACAATTTTAAATGAGAGAGAGAAGTGAAACATCATCTTTTCAACTCTGACTCTCCTATTCTAGTTGTTGCTTTTCTTTATGTTACTTTGAGGAGTAGCTGCTTCAACTTCAGTTACATGAATTTTCGATATTCCTTTTTATACTTGTCATTTTTAAAATAAATGGTGGTGACAAGAATGTACACCAAGACATCATAACTAGATTGATACATTTTTCACATCCTTCTAATCTACTTATTCCATAAGAAATTAATAACAAAAAGAAAAGACAATGAAATTTGACCAAATAAGCAAAACTACTCCAAGGAAGAGAAAAAACACATAAACAATCAATATACTACCATCCTATACAATCTATCTTGACAAGTCTAGTGCCTCATTTAAATCCTTTGCCCCCGAAGGAACGTATCCAATAAAGAGAAAAAAAAAAAAAAAGAGTACCCGATTTAGGATAAATAAAACACCTAAAAATGCAAAGGAATTTCTATAAAATAAGGGGAGAACATAATCTAGAGTCAAAAACTATTAATGAAATTGACTAAGCGGAATTAAATGATTTGCAAAAAACATATTATTGTAAAATAAAGGAGAACAAATTCCAGAGTCAAGAACTATCACTGAAATTGATGAAGTGAAATTGAATTATTTGCTAGTCATTAGCTCCTAACCACCAACACCTTAAACGAATTTACTCCTACAAAACTTCAAAGAAAAGTGGCGAGGCCCATTTGCGTGTAACCACCATCTCCATGATAGATGGGGGATTAGATAAAAGATTTACACTTTTAATATGGTATGTTACCTCGAGTAATCATTACATCACTCTTAACTTTTGGCTGTGATAGATTTACATGTTAATAACATTATTCTATATCATAAAAATTAGGACACATGTTACTAACCATATGGAGTGAGAATTTCATTTATTTTTCTATAACTTTTCCTAGTAAGACATCTACATTGATAATGCATGTTTTAATTTGTTGGGTCTGATAAAAAATTATATCCCACTGAAAAAAATTACAAAACTGATAAATTCTAGTACAGTTATAGTTATTTAAAATAAAACTTTATAAATATGATATCTCAATTCTTAATCTTACATGCCACCAATGATTCACATGGCTCGCTTGCAAGATCTATATTTTAAAAAGAAAAATGTTTTGAATGTTACCAATGATTACACTAAGAAAGAGTAGGTCTTACTCGTAGGCTCTATATTATATAGTTCACACTCTATTAATATGTGTTGTTTAATATCATTGATACTCTTTAGCATTGTCCTTTTAAAAAAGTTAAGGATTAGTAAATCTTTTTAGACATTGTAATGGATTCGATCTTATAAATATACAAGGAAGGTAATTTTTTCTTTTATCATTTAAGAGCAGTGTGAAATGAAAATTCCATACATAATTTTGAATGAGAGAAAGAAGTGAAACATCCTCTTTTCAACTCTGACTCTCCCACTCTAGTAGTTGTTTTTCTTTATGTTACTTCGAGAGAAATTGCTTCAATTTCAACTACTTAAATTTTTGATATTTCTTTTTATTCTGATCATTTTTAAAAGTAACGGTGGTGACAAGAATGTACACCAAGACATCATAACTACATTAGCACCTCTTTAACATCCTTATTGTCTATTTATTCTACAAGAAATTATTAACAAAAGAAAATACAATGAAATTTAATCAAATAAGCAAACCACTCCAAAGAAGAGAAAAAAACACATAAACAATCACTATGCTACCATCCTATACAAACTATGCCGACAAGTCCAGTGCCTCATTTAAATCCTTTGCCACCGAAGGAAAATATCTGACAAAGAAAAAAAGAATACATTATTTAGGATAAATGAAACACCTAAAAATGTAAAGGAATTCTATAAATGAAAGACCATTCATGTTCATATAAAATAAAAGGAGAACAGATTCTAGAGTCAAAAACTATTAATGAAATTGACGAAGCAGAATCGAATAATTTGCAGAAAACATATTCTTATAAAATAAAGGGAGAACAAATTCAAGAGTCAAAACTACCAATGAAATTGATGAAGTGAAATTGAACAATTTGCTAATCATTAGCTCCCTAATCACCAACACCTCGAATAAAATATGAATCCACTCCTACAAAACTTCAAAGGAAACTAACAAGGCCCATTTGCATGTTACCACCATCACCATGATAAATGGGGGTTTAGATGAAAGATTTCACCTTTTATATGATATATTGCCTCGAGTAATCATTACATCACTCTTAACTTTCAACGATTATAGATTTACATTTCAATAACATTATCTCACATCATATTATGAAAATTAGGATCCATATTGCTAACCGTATGGAGTGAGAATTTCATCTATTTTTCTATAACTTTTCATAGTTAGGCATCTACATCAATAATGCATGTTTAATTTTGTTAGCTTTGATAAAAAATTTTATCAAACTGAAAAAATTTACAAAACTGAAAAATTCTAATAGAAATATAGTTATTTAAATTAAAACTCTATCAATTTGATATCTCTTAAGCAATTACCCTACTATAGGGTTCTCAATCTTACATGTTGTAGATGTTGGGAACCTATGGTCATGGTCAAATAAAATTCGACTTTATTAATAATTTTGTCAAGTTAAATTGGATAAGCCATTAGAAGCTGTATTGAGAACAAATAAATCATACGAAGCTTACATTAATTAAAAAAATAGACAAGAATATAGGACATTAAAAATTAAAGAGGTGTTTCAGAATGTATTACATTCTCTGAGAATGCTCTACTATAATCTGATAAAGGTACGATATCAAGAGACTATCGTGATTTTGGTAAAGTAACTATATATGTCAAAAGATTGCTGAGATCATGGGCTTCATGCGAACATGATCAAATATGGAGGTTGTTTTCCTAGGGATGTGAATCCTTAGAAACTACCCAACAAACCTACTGGATATCAAACATTGATAAGTGGTGTGGAAGTTGCATGAAACAAGAATCAAGTACTGACTGCACTAGCTACCGATTGTCGAATCATGGGTGGAGAGAGCATCTGAGCTTGTCATTTTAATCATCGAACGATAGCAACAACACAATAGACGCTCAAGTAATTGATCACTAAAGAAATAGATTACTAAACATAGTTTATAGGTATTTAGTGCTCGACATTCGATGTCTACAAAGACAATCCAACAAATATCAAGTTCATCTAGAATCACCTAACGTTCGATAGCATACAAAAACCACGTGTGCAATTCATGGATGAAGGAAGTTCGACCCAACACATGCCACCTTTTTTTTTTTATCTTTTTAATATCATGATATCTAGTTTGTCCTTACTAGGTGATTTTTGGGTCACCTAGGTAATTTGAGTTTTGCATGTACTTTTCAAATCCCCAAGATCACCTAATGTAATAACGTTTGGGGGTCACCTATTGTAATAATATTTGTTGGGGGTTGGGGGTGGTAAATTGGACATATGATATAGCTAAACATTCATCAATCCGTGCGGAGAAAGGGTTATGTCACGTTTAATAACTCTATATTTATATATATATAAATCATTATTATTTTCTATGTTTTTGTTAAAATCATTCAATCAACCAATCATGTTCAAATTTAGATAATGTGAAAAAGCAATTCTTTCAAAATATTATATTTTATTAACAATAATTTTTATCGAAAAATGAACAGATTGAATCAATTAAACCAATCAAACGTAAATTAAAATTATGATATTAACTAAAAATAATAATAAAAACATCAAAACTAAAGAACAAGAATAATTGTGGGTTACGGGTCAGTGGGTCTCATGACCAATTTTTTGCAACCAGCCCTTGGGATTGTGGGCCACAACTTGAATTGGATTTTTTTTTTTCAATAAATAAATAAATCCGAATTTTAATATTTTTTATCGAATCAATTCTTTCTTGAAAATTAAACCTGATTATCGTAAATAGTAATAAATTGAATTTAAGTGATCATAAAGTTAGCTAGTTAGCTAGTTAGCTAATGTTCAGAAGCGGGTTAAAATGAGTACTTTGATAATTTACATAAAAGCAGGCTTTTTATCAACATTAGCTTAAACATACAAAGGTTGGTCACAGTATCTATGAAAATATACGGTTATGTGTGGCATTTTGACGAACCAAGGAGTGTTAAAGGTACTTAATCCTACAATTAATCACTAATTTATATTATAGTTTGTGACTGTCAGTTAATATCATAACATCTAACTCTTAATTCAACAAAAGGATATAACAAGATAAGGATTTACGGTTAAATTATACATGCAACTATAAATTAGGGTGATCGACATATATGTCTTTGAGTATTCATTACAACTTAACTATTAATCTAAGTAGTTAATAATTAAGGGCTTTATATATATATGGTAACTCGCTTCTAAATGCGTTTGATCAATAAAAAGGTATTTGAGTTTTGATCAATAAATATATCATTGTCCTCGTGAACTTTGAAAATATGAGTTTTACCTAGCTAGAGATTCAAGGATTCATAATATTCAGCAAAATAAATAAGTACAGAAATAATATAAGAAAATGGATGCAAAATATTTGAAGTTGGACGATACTATGATGATTTTATGAAAAAAAAAAAAAACCATTAAATATAACATGAAATAATTAATGGATGATTGCTATGAGGCTTCCTTGAAGAAAGATGACACTAGTCATAAGAATGAATAGATACTCACAGGTTGAAAATTAATGAAATTTAAAGAAACCATACAGTTATTGATCAATAAAAGGTTATAAATGCTACATAGATTCGGAAAAATGGGTAAAATATTTGTCCTCTCTAAAAACCAGGGGCAAAAATTAAAAAAATAAAATTTTGAAAAATAACTCCTCTTCACCTTGAAAATTATATTTGTTGTCAAAACCAAAGGAAAATGACAATAAAACGCTTGCTACCACCTTGCATTCAATCCTAGGACTCGGAGGGTCAAAACCATTTTTTGGTATATTAGAACCCATTTAAAATAATAAAAACTAAAAGTAAAAGTAAAAACAAAAAAACAAAAAACACTATAACAATCCTTGGGGTGGATTGGAACCCATCCCTAATCAAGCCCTAATTTTCTTTCATTAATTTTCATTAATGCTATATAAGAAAAAATAATTCTTTCAATCTTTGTCATTGTGTAACTTATTGTCACCATCATCAACTTTATTGGTAGTTCATCATAAAACAAACAACTAACTTGCACACATTGAAGAGACCTTTTTCAATTTTTAAAACCGGCTAAGCAACACCTAAACCATCCAAGCCCCACAAATTAGAACCATATGCATACATTTTGCATAATGACACCATATTTACCAAAGTCAAAAAACAAATTATTTATTGTCACCATATATATAATAATCATAAAAAAAAAAGTCATTATCACAGCTATTTATTTTATCAACTGAAATTTGAATGTGTTTATACAGCTCGTGAAGCCTCCTAGTTGCATATCAAGTCAAGAGCTATAATATTTAATGGTTTAGTTTAATTATTTATTTTTTGCCGTCTTATGACTTTTGTAATGATCTGATGAACCTCATTTTTGGAGCACCTTGAAATGCTTGCTTAGACACTTTATGTGATCGTTAGACGCGGTTTTTACATGCAAAGCTTTGGATTTGACATTTCTCTCAAGATAATGTCCCTAGTCGGTGAAACCGAGTTGTGTCGGATACTAATTTTGGACTTAGTGTTGGCATTGCGTGTGTCGACTGCCTTCTCATTGGGAGTGTCATACAAACTTTGCACGATCATCGCTCCTTAAATGAGCGTTGCTAAACATCCCAGTCTAGGTTGGATCAAGATGTAAGAAAAATGATAGGTCTCACTCAATGGGTCCCATTATGGTAAAGCGTTTATCTTATATCTCAATATATCCCATAAGAATGTAAAACATTTCCCTTAACTTTAAGAGTTTTTTTTTTTTTTGGGTACTTTTGCTCCCTTAAACCTTTTAGCCTTTAAAAATGTGCACCTTGAATTTTTAATTATAATAGTTTACTGCTCGAACTTTTTAAATTTTTATAATATGCTCTATTTTATTTAAACTTTCTGTTAAATTAGTGACGGAAAGCCTACATACATTGTGTCTCATGCGACGACAAGACAAAAATTTTGCACACATTTATGCAATATTATTAAATCAAATTCTCAATTAAAACGATGGTTAACAAAATAATATGTTTTAACGATGTAGAAAATTTAAGTGGTAAATTATCAAAATCATAAGTTAAGGGAAAAATTTTTAAAAGCCAAAAAATCTGGTGGGCAATAAAATCAAAGCTCCCTTTGAAAAAAAATCTGAGTTTTACATTATATAAGAGAGGTCATTGACTTTGATAGTCGTACTCAAGAAAACACTTTTAAAAAATGAAATATGTCGAGTAGATTTGTCAATTTTAGTTAGTTATTATTAATTTGGTGGACAATAAAATCAAAGCTCGTTTTAAAAAAAAATCCAAGTTTTACATTATATAAGAGAGGTCATTGACTTTGATAGTCGTACTCAAAAAAAACACTTTTAAAAAATGAAATATGTCGAGTAGATTTGTCAGTTTTAGTTAGTTATCATTTATCTGATAAAAATGAAGCCAACATGAATATTTTATTATAAAGTCAGTTTTAAACATTAAGATTAGTAAATAAGGCAATATATAGGACAAAAAGGACAACGTGGTTTATCTCTAAACTTTACGCCAATGCATAAATCACATTGGCTAGCTGGCTACAAGCATGGCTTAATGTCATTTGCTTCGTTGAGCTGTTTTGTGTACCTTGGACATGGGGTTGGCATTGCGTGTGTCTCTTGCCTTCTCTTCGAAGTTCCCTTCACAATCATCATTTTTGTGTTATGGCCCAAGTTTATCTTTAAATTAATTTAGGCCCCACTTGTCGCTTTTATTTTAACTTTTTGACAATCTAGGTCCCAAATTGATTAATAGAGAACAACTTTATTTACAGTACTAGCGTAAATGCAGTTTAAAAAATTAAAAAAAAAAAAAAAAGTTAAGTAGAAGTAGAATTGTCAGTTTTGGTTGTGTGTCACTTAATAATATGTAAAGTCAATATAATCTCTTGTAAAAAAAGTGCTTTTAGAAGTGAAGTTGAGCAAAATGGACACACTGAGGGCCAAAAAGGACAACGTGGCTTTATGTCTTGTGACCCAACTAGAATATTTGTGAAAATAACGTTAAAAATTAAAATGAGCAAAATAACATTGTTTTATTTTAATATGAGAACGACTGTAATTATTCTTGATCATTGGAATTTACTTTATTAATAAAAATTTTTGAAAAATCATTTTACAAATTCACCCAAACCAAATTTATAGATCACATTGGCTAAAAGCATGGCCAAAGGGCATATGGTTCATTTGAATTGTGGGACTTTCGGGGGGCAAATTACAACCTTTTTGCCCCACTCAATGTGCTCAAATTGGTTAGTGCACTAACAGGGACTCATTTTCTTGCGTCCCACAATTCACCTTTTTTTTTTTTTTTTCCCCTTTTCTTTTTTGCAGGGCACAACGTAAAACTTTTTTGCTGGGGTAGTGAGCTTTCAACTTTGCAAATCCAAAGATTAAAACATATATGCGGTCTATAATTTAGCATGTGAAGCAAAAACCAAAAGCACAATGGAGTTCCTGGCAAACTACCGATACCATCTTGGATTATTTTCGAATCGTTTTAAAATTGCAAGATATGTAGCCGCAAGAAGAAAACACACAATGATATTGGAGACTGCTATAAATTTCATAATTCTTAAAACCAAGTTTACACATGAACTTGCATAAAATGCTAGCTGGAACCATAATATAGATGAAAGAGGAAAATAACTAAAAAGGTAAACTGAGCTCTTGACAACCTATAGAGCGGGTGGCATATCCTCAGCTATCAACAATAGCCATGTTTAAATCATTTGGAGATAAGAGCAAAATGAAAAGGGGGGAAAAAAAATAATCATAAACTATTCAAGAAAAAGAAAAAAGAAAAGAACTAAAAACTCATCTAGAAGAACTAAGATCAACCCTTCTGAGTAGTTTTGACGGTGCATGTTAGCATTTGGAATTGACCTCATCAGTTAGACAGACCGAACAATCATCAACGTCAAACCCAATGCGTTGTATTGTTAACTGCAATGCATCTTCACTGTTGTGTCTGCCCAGCCCACAACTGATGATACATCTGCATATTATGGAGCGGTTGACTACTATTATTGTAGAATCCAGAGCCTCTCGTAAGGTGGCTATTACCATTCTCGTCAGACGACTCGCTAGAGTCTCCTTGCGACGAAGAGGCTGGTGCCATAGGTCCACTAAAGTTCAACATTTGGGGTTGAGGTGCAGCTGGTGCAGATTTTACAGCATCGTTGTTTGATTTCTTCCCATCCACCACAAAGCTGCCGACGATGACCTGTTATCACCACAATCCAATTGAAAGAGCATTACAAAATGAGATGCAATGAATTCAATTTTTAATTGGTTTAATGCCTACTGATCACTACAAGGTAAATGAGCTTTCTTTACGTGAGATCTTTCGCATGTGCAATAGGTGAAGATTTAACATTATGCTTGCTGCTTTAGAAGAAAATACGGCAGAGTTGTACCTGTACAGGTGAGGCTGCCATTAGCATTCCTGCAACTCCACCACCCAAAACTCGCCCGTCAGGCCCTGCAAGTGAGATACTTAAACTACCTGATCTGTTGCGGGCACCATTATTGTCAGAAAGCAAAAAGGAACCTGACAGAGAAATGATTTCATATCGTCCCTGAAAAATAAAAGAGATAAATATAGTAGTAGAAAAAGAAGGAAAAAACCATAATGAGATCAAAAATGATTATCAGTTAGAAAAACGAGATCAGATTAAAACTGGATCTAGCATAAGTTGCATATTGTCAGTCTTAAATTTTGGAAGCAGGAACAGGTTAAGTTCTCAATTATAATGATGTAGAGACAAGACTGTTGATGGTGTAAATTACACCTTATTTTCTCTTTGAAAAGTTCTTCAAATTTCCCTAGAGCCAGAAGCCTGTAACTGATGTCAACCGTAAGTGCTACATTGTAACAAGGATTGAGGAATACAAATTACAGAAATTTATACTTCTAAGCTGCCAAAGAAAAACTATCTCCTTGGTCAAATTGTGCGCAACAATATTCCACTTAAATTATCTATCAGGGAGTGGATATTCCTGAACATGGAATATACATTGAAAGTCCCACGCCATCTATTTAGTCTTTCAAGTTAGGGATGCCAGGGGAAATCCAAACAGGTAATATTCCGACACACCTTGCAGACGTCGTAGGAGGACGCCATTTATTAAATAAATGACATTCTTTTTAAATAACCATTTACTAGTAAAAATTTAATGCAATTGACTCTATCAAAAAATTATAATGAAAAAAGGAAATATTTGAGAACAATTAGCAACCAACATTGCTGGTGTGTGCCAAGATAATCCAACTATCTCAATTGTCACGACTCTCACTCTTTAGGTGAGACAACAACCAGACCAGCTCTTGATCCTGTGCGTATAAATTTTGTTTCTATGCATGTATATTTTTACTTGAAGTAATGAAAACTAGAATTGCATCACCGTTGAACTTTCAACTAGGTTTTGAACTATCAGAGATAAGCAAATATTAAGTCCATACATCTTGACCTCATATAGCGGAATCATAAAATTAAAATATGCTTAATAAGTTAGTATTTCTATTTTAATATCTCCCTCATACTACCAACTACCAAGAATCTCATAATTAATTTTATTAAGACCTGGGCCATAACAAACTGTAATCTAAGCCAAAAGGAAACAAAATTTAGACTGTGGAGTTCCTTTCTTTGAGCTGGGGACCACAAAAACAACAAAAGATAAGCGGTTGCCATGAATCTATAACGATTGACATTTGACAATTGTGCACATATATCTCTACGAAGAGAGAACAATTTTCAGCACGGTTGTCACATTTCCCAAGGAAATGAACATAATTCAAAGACAGCTTTTGTAAATGAGAAAAGAAGGAAACTAAATTTATGATTAGATGGTGTATAATGTCAGCATATGTTCTCCCGAGTCTAGAGCATATATGTTTTAAGCTTTTCATTTTTCAAATAAGAAAGATCTTGAACTATTAATTTCCACATTGTAAATAACCATGAGTATATTCAACCTGCCTCAGGAAATAATACTCAATGTAATGATGCCACAACGTATAACTAATGGAAACTTTTCAAAAGTAATGATACCTCATACGTGATAGTGCCACCAGACATTGCTGGCTGACGGAGAGTAACACTGCAGATCGCCCCATTGGCAGAGAGAATGCAAACTGTACGTGGTCCTTGCTGTGAAAATGCCATGACCTTTGATGCTATATCCTGCAACACATGCATGTCAACAATAAGCACCTTTTTTCCAAAAAAAAATCAGTTTGTAGGCACAAGAAAAATCTAAGTTACAATATTGAATATACATCATATAAAAGCAAGACTCAAAAATCAGGGAAATTCCAACACATGTAAATAATAATTGCAGAAGACACAGCGTAGAATAGACAAGAAATTTATCTACAAAAACAACTTGTCATATAACATAATTAAAAGCCAAAGGAGAGTATAAAATGCAAAAAGTTACCCAACCATATCTAATCTCTGAAGAAAAGGCGCTTCAAACTTCAAATTAAGATCAAAGCACTAATATGGTTGAAATATGAAAAAGAAAATTTAATATAACCACTTTTTAGTTTGTACAAACAAAATCCCCGGATGCACAAGAACAAGTATGGTTGAAATACGAAAAAGATAGACATAAGTAGATGAAGAAAAGTAGATGAAGGAAAGTCCTGAATACGTGCTGCAACGAATTAATTTGGAAGTCAAATGGATATTATAGCACAGCCATATAGGTATCAACAATGAACGTTGAAATAACTGAAGACAAACTTAACATTTATCAACTTCCAGGTTTTGGCACAATGGAAGTGTAGGATGTGTCATGCGTCTACAGAATGGAATCAAACTCTACAGAGAATAGCATAACATCATACAATTCATAATTTCTATTCTCAAATTCAAAAATGCTTCAAACTTATATCAAAGCACTAATATTTACCACTATGGCATGTTGTTCAAAAAGATCTTGAAAGATTTTCGAAGGAAAAAAAAAAAAAAACTCAGAAAGCTGAAATCACAAATTGCATGTATGAAAAGTGAAATTTAGTATTGCCTTCAGTCTCAACATGCATCAAAGTTGCATGCCAGATTAAAGAAAAAAGACGGTTTAGGCATTTTTTAAATGAGGATTAAAACACCATACAAGCAAAAGAAAGATTCAGAAGAACTATCGATTGAACAAATGCTAGTGGTCATCCTAGCAGCCCCATGACATAAAAATGCAATGGCTTGACGGATGATGCCCTATGATTACGAACCTATATGATCAACTGCAATTGTATATGGCACAGAAATGTTTTGATCAAACGATGTTCATGTAACAACAACACAAGACTTTTTTTTTAATTATTATTTCTTTTCGTTAAAACCGCCACATATGAAGTTTACATCTAGAGATTAATACAACATTTTGACATGCATATGATAGAAATACATATTAAAGCCAGTGTCTTTAACCAACCAAACCATTTATTTTATATTGAATTCTCCAGATCTTGTCACTCCACACTTCTTCTAGCAAACTAAAAAAAGAGCACCAATATATCGACAATACTCTGCAATCCAATCCAACCCTCACTATCATAAATGATTAAAATTTGTATGTTTATTAAGTATCCAACAATTTTCATATCTCAATAGATACTCTTGGCATCTGGTCATTAAAGCACTTATTCCTTGATCAGCAGAAAGAGAATAGCGCGATTGCCTTCAGACGTTCGCAACATTTAAACCAAATCACAGCCCCATTTTTTAAGAAAGATCTCATTAAAGCAAAAGGAATCAAACATAATACAGAGAGATTACTACACATCACGAAACGAACACCGAATTACTTCAGAACCAGCCACAAAGGCAACACATTCATGATAACTATTAATAATCACAAACACAAATACGTAAGACAAAAGTACAACAAATGCATTTTGAAGAAACATTTTGGGACTAACTTAAAAAACCTAGAATATTCATATACCTCGCCGGCTTTCACCATAATCACGTGGGGAGTGAATCCAACTCCACCAGCACCTGCAAAAAAACACGAGAAAATGATAATTCAATTCGAAACTGTACAACATTCGAAAACCGAAGATTCCACAAATCGATTTTACCCAACGCGTCGAGCTGCCTCTTCGAAGACCCCGGCGGCCTGCCCCGGTGCTTCTTCCCTGAGGCCTCGGACGACGGAGTCGTTCCGCCGGACTCTCCGTGGCCGCCTCCGCCGCCGCTGCCGACCGCGGCTGAGGAAGGGATCGGCGTGGGCGACAGTCCCAGCGCAATGTTGCCGTCCGGCGAGTACTTCCTAGGCCGTCCCCTCTTCTTCTTGCTCCCGGAGTCGATGCTGAACCCTCCGCCGCCGCCACCGCCACCGACGCCGGCCCTCAGCCCCGCCGGAGACGAAGATCCGTCGTACGGATTCACGTTCAGGGACTCCAAGGGTTTCGACGCCTGCTGCTGCTGCTGCTGTTGCTGTTGCTGCTGCGGCGGCGGCGGCGGAGTCACCGAGCTGAACGGGAATCTGGCGCCGCCTCCGCCGCCGCCGCCGCCCAACATCTGAGCTGAGCCGACCGAATTAGGGCCGATCATGGAGGACGCGTTGTTGCTGTGGCCGTGGCCGTGGCCATGGCCGTGGCCGTGGCTGTGGCTGTTGGAAATGGTGGTGGGGTAGGAGTTATGGTGGTGGCCCACCATCATGTTCGGTGGGCCAGACTGTGGCGGAGCCGTCGCGTCCCGTGAGTCCATCCCGGAGAAGAATCGACACGAAAAGGAATCGAGAGATGGGGGTTGAGATTTTTTTTATTTTTTGTGTTTTGAGTTGTTTGTTTGGACTCAGGGAAAACTCAAAAGAAAATGGCTTTTTTTTTTTTTTTTTGTTTCCTTCTCTTCCGGTTCAGTGAATCATCTAACTCGTAACCTACTACTTTATGAGAGAGAGAGAGAGAGTGACTGAGTGAGAAACTAGAGAGAGAGAGGGACAGAGGGGGTATGAATGTTATTTATAGAAAACTAGGAGAATGAATAGCGGAGCCGAAAAAACGAATTGCAAAAGTTTTAGGGTTTATATCTTTTATTTTAATTTTGTTTTAGGGTTTTAGATTTTAGTTTAAGTACTTTTTTTTAATTTAGTTTTCGTACTTTTTATAGCTTCCTTAATGCAATTATGATGATGAAAAATGATTTTTTTTCCTTTAAGTGAGAACACGTTTAAAATAAAGAAAAAATAGACGCTAATATAAATCAATATAAACATAAATTATAAAAACCTACTTGTATAATAAATAATTGGTTTCATTATTAAACTAAATGACATTTAAGGAAAATAAATCGATGCACTAACAAGCAAGCATGCACATGATTTTACGATGAAATCTTTACAATAGATGAAAAAATATGATTGATTGAAATCGAATGACCTATTGCACCAAGGTCATGCAAAAAACTGCTAAGAAACAAATATGATGAATTGAAAACTCAACCTAATATTATAAAATGAAGAATAACATACTACTAAATAGGGATATGAATCACAATTATTACAAATCACAATACATAGAAAAACAAAAAGAGCCAACAAAGAAAGTAACAAAGCTCGTGAGAAGCATAGTGTGGTCAAAGTGTCGTTCAAATAATACAATGTAAGCCCTACATAACTCTTTAAAAAAACTTTTTACAGTTGATGAAAAATTCCAATGGATCCATTGAAATTGAAAGATTTGTAACGCCAAGACCAGACAAAAAATTGTTAAGAAAAAAATCTAATGGATTGAAAACACATCCTACCATTAAAAACAAAGAAAGACATATCACTAAACTGAGATAAAAGCTATCATTATTATAATCTATACCATGTAGAAAAATAAAAAAAAAATCTTTAACATCGCTGACAAAACCTTTGACAATGAGATAAAAGTCACTAAAGAAAGCAAGAAAGCCCATGAAAAGCATTGTGGTACAAGTGCCATCCAATTAGCAATGTGTAAGCCTACGCACCACCTCGTGGTCACCGAAAAATAGAAATGCGCAAGAATTCTATTGAGCACTAATCAAATCCTTAAAGGATTTTGATTATCAGATGTTAGAAACACCAATAACAACTATCGAGACTAAATTTCACCTCCTAAAAGCCTTATGGGCGACTTACCGCATGGGATTGAGTGTGTTCTAGCTTCTGTGTTTACCAAAAATAACAACTATTAAGACCAACAATAGCTAACTAAGCCCCACCTTCAATGCTACCCAACAAAAACTCTATATAGCATATTGTCTCTTATACTAGAAAACCAATTGTTTAACAAGTTTGGATACCATTTTTGTGCCAGGTGCCTAGCAAAATTCATGAAGCTTACTATCTCTAGTCCTCTCTTTTTTTCCCCCTCTCTTCTTTCTTATTTCACTCTAGATTTAATGCTTCTCTTGTTAGGAATGCCCTAAGAATATAAGACATTTTATATGTATTTTATTTATTTAGAATTAATTAATAATATATTTAAGATTTTGCATTACAGTTTTGTTATACTAGTCGTTATCGTTATTTACATATTAAAGTAAATGTAAGCAAATATAGCTTATTGAATACTTGGTGTTTAAACTATTAAAATATTGTGTATAATGGATTTTATAAGTAAGAAGATAACGTTTTAAAACAAATAGTCTAAATCTATACTCCGTAGTCTATACAGTTAGAATAAGCATCAACTCATATGAAGATTATTATGTTGTCTAAATCTAATTAGAGAAATGATTTGTCTTGATCATCTAGAGTGAGTCAGCTTCTAAGTAGAAACATAAATATATTGCATAGTGATGGTGATATATTAAACTTGAACCAAAATGTAATTAATCTATGAATCTGCTTGAATGGATTAATTCATTTATTATGCTCATCATGCAATAACCTTAATCTTGAGTAAGTAAATGATTTCATGTTTATGACTTGCGTATTTTGATGTTCCAAAGGTTAAAGCTTCTCGAAATAGTAAGTTATTAGACCAGTTCGTTAGATACATAATATATATTGGATGTGAGTTTTGCTTATAGATATGAAATCATAACTCCCATAGAATATAGTTTTTTTTCTTAACAGCATTTTACAGGATGTGAAAATGGATAAGACTTTATGTCATTTGCTTAGCAAATGATTTATTATTCACATATATTGAATAATTATTTTCTTATTAGATATATGATGAATCTTTAAGATAAAGTAATCAAAAAGATAAACAGACTTTGACCTTGAGTTAATTATGGATATCATATGGAGATATTACATATATAACAAGGTTATTAGACTGCGACTATATATTGGCTTACGTAATATGGTATGTAATTAAAAGTGTAATTTCAGGTTTACAAGTTTATAGTAGTGTGACTCTAAAACTAATAATTATATAATTAATTTATTTAGTATAGAATAATTAATTATATAAAATATTTGAATTCATATTATATATGTCTAATTAGTCCATTTACTAACTCAATATAATTCTTAATGAATGGTAAACATTTGAATTATTCATTATGACTTTAATTCTTAGACTCAGTTAAGAGCAAAATTCAGAACACTTTTTACAAGGTGTAGGCGTTTTTTACACTAAGGGTAGACTAAGAATTTTGTTTCATTTAATTAATTAGATAAATAGTTATTTGGAAGATAAGATTTATAATAAATTAATTGTATTTATCTTTTATAATAAATATGAGATTAATTTCATATATAAGATATGGGTAAATTAATTACTTAAATAATTAATTTAAATAATTAGATAATCTTATTTAATTAAATATTTTAAATTAAATATGGTATCCTATTTGAATTTAAGTTGAAATAAAATCTTATCTTGGTTTACATGTGGTAGGTGTTTTCTATTAAGATAAGGCAAGGGAAAAAGTTTTTCTAGATAATTTTTACATAATTATTTAATTCAAGTAAAAGTTCAATGATTTTATTTTAAATTTGAATTGAATTTATGACATATTATCTATGCAAATAAAATCATAAGATATATGAAAATTGAATTTTAAATAAAATTTAGATCACCATTATCTTATAGTAACAATTTTTTTTGTCTTCCCACGATAATAAAAATGCCAATTTAAGGATAAGGTTTTTTCAATTGTTCTATTCAAATTTGAATTCCACTCAATCCATTCACTATAAATAGGAGCATATGGCTTTTATTTTGGTAGATTATAGACTTTGAGGTAAGAGATCTTATTATTATTCTTTATTAATAGTAATAATAAGTTTTAAGAGCTTTTGATGATTGGAAGAAGAAAACCACACACAAAATATTAATTAAGAGACCGAGTGCTAACACACTCTATCATTCGGGAATTTGAGAGTTATCAAAAAAGGTTAGTTGGTTGAATTTCTCTTTGTCACCTTCTCCAGCATTCTTGTTATTTTTTCTCTAAAGCATGTAAATTGTAGAATAATTTATTATATATAACAACTTGAATTAGAATGATCTAAGTAAAAATTTTTAAAATTTCACTGTGTAAATTTCCCAATTTTCCTACATCTTTTTATGATAAATAAAATGTATGAAACATGAAATACACATATCTTCACATTGGTATGATATTATCTACTTTGGGCCTAAACCTAATGGATTTGCTTTTGGATTCTATTAAAAGGTCTCATACTAATGGAGATATTTTCCATTCTTATAAACCCATGATCCTTCCTATGTGTAGCCAATGTGTGATTTAGTTGCATTCATTATAATCCTCCTATCAAACAAAAGACCACCATTATCCTTATAATCCAGGCCTTCCCTTAAACCTTTTTGTCCATCCTTTCCACCCAGAAGATGACACCATGGATACATTATGGGTCCCCTATCTCCTTCATTCAGCGTTTGATGATTTTGCATACTCAACACAACCTTGCCCTTAAATAAGGCCCACAGGTTCACCTGACTCTACCTTAAATGGATATCTTTTCCGTCTACACATCTCTTTATGCTAGGGAGATCATATTCCATCAAGATAATCCATCATGTCAGGTCACCGTGTTTCACAAATTTCACTATATCGTGTGTTTTCTATTCGTCCTTCGCAAGAGGGTCCATCACCTTTGTCTTTCCGCAATGTTTAAGGATCCTTTTTGCATATCCACTTGGCTACCTTTGAGGTTTGTCTTTAATACCACTTGTAAGAATATAAAACACACATATCTCTACTTTAGCATAATATTATACACTTTAGGCTTAAGCTCTCAAGGATTTACTTTTGGACTATACCCAATGAGCCTATAAACCCATGATTTTCTCTATGTGTAGCCAATATGGGACTTTGGTTGCATTCCTAATGTGAAATAACTGTATTACATATACATTTATGAAGCCTGGAATTTTGACGAGAAAGGGATAATAACTATAAGTTTTTAATCTTTGGAGGAATAAAATGAAGTTTTATAATTTTTAGGGGGGCTATTTATAAATTTGAATAAAAAACATACAAAATTTTAATTAGTATAAAGTTAAGTGGTCTTAATACCAACATTCATTAACTGGAGAGTAAACCACATGACGAGCATTGGAGCATGGACGAAAACTACCATTCATGCTTTTAATATATATTATAGATATATATCACTATTGGTTCCTAGACTCTTCAGTAAGTGAAATGGTCCTCGTTCTTTAAATTTTGGCCAAACAACTCTTAAACTCTCAAAACATTTTCATCATATTCTCTTAAGTTTTGAATAGTCTTTTGCACAAAAATATCACTTGAGCACATTTTCTAATAAAAGACATAAATATTCCTATAAAAATTTTAAATTTTTTTTTTGAGAAATAAAAAAACCTAAGTGAAAATATGAATGTTTACCTCTTTTTCCTTGTACATAAACTTTGCTTAAGCTCAACAAGGCTACCTTTGTGATTTGTGCCTGCCTTGTACATGATTATTCTATTAAAAACTTGATGTAATATTTAATTGCAAATGTTTTGAGAGTTAGAAGGTCATTTCGCAAAAATTAATAGAATGAGATCCAAAATTGTACTTTTATCCATTTTATTTCTATAGAAAATAATGATGATGATGATTGTAGAGGATGAATTCTACGATTAATTAATCGAAGGGCCAATGACTAAGTTTAGTAGTTGTTTAATGGGTTGGTCGATCAATGAGTTGATTGCATAGGTCGGAGTAATGAGAAAACAACGATAAAGTACAATCAAGTAAATAAATAACAGAGATATGATATTTATCGAGGTTCACTTATTAATGAAAGCTACTCTTTTGTAGGTTTTTTTAGGAGATCATCCATTATAAAATGCATTATAATAAGATCATGAATGGGAAGATGAAAGAGAAGGAGGGAGAAAATATAGAATGTAAATACAATAGACATGTATTTATTTAGCAAAAGGTCTCTGTGTGTATTTGTTTGTATTTGGTTGTCATTTGATGTGGCTGGATGTTAGACATGCTTGTGGATGTATTGAAAGTGTTTAGACATGTCTGTAGATATCTTCAATGTTAGATAGGTCCTTTAATGCATAAAGGGTTTTTATATTTATAGTTGATAGAGGCTTGGCTTATTTCCTAATTATATTCATAATTTGGCCTTTAATTATAGAAGACACTTTCCATTTCTTGTTGACTGACTTCCCCTTATTGATTGGCTTTCTCGTTGACCGATCGGATGTGATTTATTATTGATTTAGATTTAATTTTGGGAATTTATTATGTAATAGCTACTAATCTAGTTTCCTTGTACAGCCACATATTGACTTTCCATAATGAGCGTGATCCCGCTAATTGGAATCAATTGGTGAATATTCCTTGGTTGCCTTCTGCAGGTAAACCATGTGGATTTCATTCCTGATTTGACTGATTTGATTGTGTATTTTTTAAATAAGGGAGATCCCAAAAATATTTTTTTAAGGTTGTATATCAATTCGTGGCATCAACTCGTGAAAATGGTTCTCTAATAAGTCGATCTGACCTATTGGGGAATTGTTCTAACTTGTTTCTTGTTATTCACGCGATTCGAGTTAACACGTGTATGATAAGAAATAAGATACAAAATTTGACAACGAAGACGACAACAACAACAACAATAGTAGTAATATTTATTTTCTAAATGTCCCCTATACTATACACCCTATTTTGCTTTGCCCCCTAGACTATCAAAACCGGCCGTGATGCTCCTTTAACTATATAAAATTATTCAATCCACCCCTTCTATTTGATTCCATTTATCTTTCTAACAAAAATTCTGACGTGGTATACCATTAAAGATATCTTAAAATAAAAATTCTATTTATTAATAAGAATATGAACAAAAAACCAATTATCCTCCTTATAAAATTTAGGACAAATTTCACTCTTTTTGCAAACTTTAGGCCTCAACACAAAATTCTCTATGAACTTTAGGATATAAACATTCTTTCCTATTGAACTTTAAAAAATTTACAAATTTCTTCCCTTAACCGAATTTTGACAGAAAAATACATGTGACGCTTATTAACAACATGATTTGTGGAGTGTTAAGTATAAAATTATAAAATTACCCTCATAATTAGGTTAAAAGAATAAATATTTATAACTATCTATCATTTTTTTTTTCATATCACTATTTTATGTTTAACTTCATAATTTCATACTTAATAAGAATAACGAGTATTATGTGTATTGCCAACAAATTTCACTTTGTAATTTCATATTTAATATTATTTTTAAGTGTATTTTTTTGTCAAAATTTAACTAAGAAAGAATTTGCAAATGTTTCAAAATATGAAAGAAAGAATATTATAAATTAAAATTTATATGATATTTTATGATAAGATTTAAAAGTCGGGGTAAAAGTGTAATTTTCCCTAAAGACTAAAGTAAATTAAAAAAGAAAACATCAGATTTGTACAAGCCAAAACACGAAACCATTAACAAATACTGTTGAATGAAGCATCATATTTGCACTAGTACACACAATAGGAAAAAAAAAAAAAAATCTGATCTAACTGCCAATAGGTTCTGAATTTGATATCAAAATCAATAGAGAATCTAAAATACATTACTCAAAAACCCAAAGTGATCTCCATTTCAAGTTCATTAATTAAAGAACCCAAAAAAAAAAAAAAAAACTCAGGAACCAAACAACTCAAAACCCATTAGATTCGATCAAAACCCATCAGATATGGGGTTAGCTGCTAAAGCTCCTTGAGCTTGCAGTCATAGGTGGATATGGAGGCAGAGAGGTTTTGTCTAGGATTTTGGCAATATTCTTGAAATTGGTTGGGCCTTTTCGTCGGTGACCTCTTTTGACATCTTTCTATCTATATCTCTCCTCTCCTCTCTCTGCGTGTTTCTCTTTTGGTGGAAGTATGAAGATCGGATCTGTTGATAAGAATTTCGCCCAGGAGATTTAAGGTATTCTCAGAGAGATTTGTGTTGATGGAGATTGGGTTTTTTCCCCCCCTTTCCATTGATGCTCATCTTTATTGTGTTTGTGTCAACATATCCCAAAAGAAAAAAATTGAAAAAAAAAAAATCAGGAAAGGAGGGAGATATAGATATATTTTTTAATTTTTTTTTCTAATCTTTTGATTTTTATCAATATTTTTTTCGATAAATGGTATGCTAGTATCAGCATTTTGGTCAGAAAGATAAGTAGAGTTAGACGAAAGGGTGGATAGTATTATATTGTTCAGGAGACATAATTGATTTTGATAATTTAGGGAGCAAATTACGTAAAATAAGATATACAATCCAGAGGCAATTGTAAAATTAGTGCTAATAATAAAAATGATTATTTATATATCTTTATTTAAATTGACTCATTTTTTTTTTAAACTGGTCATTGTGTTTTTTGACATATAGAAAATCGTTTAAAATACCCTTTTTGTTAAATTAGAAGTGGAATGGACATAAATAGAAGATGCATTTTTAACAATTTTTTATATAATGAGGGACATTTTGAATGATTTCTAACAAAGTAGGAGTCAATTCAAATGAAAGTTTATAATTTAGAGGTTATTTATGAAAATAATTTTTTCATTAATTTTTTATGAAATTCAAATTTATATTAAAATAATAAATGGATATATACAGAAATATCATTTTAAATGAATTTATATACATTGAAGGACACAGTAAATGATTTCAAAAATATAGAAGTTAACTTGAATAATGGTACACAATTCAGTGGCTACTTATAAAAATAACCCTATTAATAACATTTATTATGTGAAGGGTGTTTGGGATGCTATGTCCAAAAGTTTTTTGGAACTTATATTAAAATAAGTGTTTAGGCACATTAAATTCAAACTTATATTAAAATAATAAATAGATATATACGGAAATATCATTTTAAATGAATTTATATATATTGAGGGACATAATAAATGATATCAAAAAAATAAAAATTAACTTGAATGATGATCTATAATTTAGTTACTATTTATGAAAATAATCCTATTAATAACATTTATTATGTGAAGGGTGTTTGGGGTGCCATGTCCAAAAGTTTTTCTTTTTTTTATCTTTTTACTCAAATTTTACTATTTATTTTTCTAAAAGTTTTCAAAAAAATTTTAAATTTTAAAACTTCGTAACTTTATCAATATTTTAAAAATAGAAAATAAAAATAAAAATATTTTAATTAATATTTTAAAGTATTTTAATATTTTAGTTTAAGAGTTATCAATATTTTAATTAATAGAAATAAACATTATTTTAAGTCAAAATGAGATGATTTTATTTAAATTATATAAAATTTCTAAAAAAATAAAATAAGATCTATATTATTAATTTTTTTTAAAATATTTCAAATTATTATATTTTTTTGCTTTAAACAGTTATTTTTACAAAACACATAGCATTCAACTTATCTCTAATCTCTAGAACACCATCTCCAAACGTTCTCAAATAAATTCTAAAATTTCCATATCAAAGGGATATACAAATATAACTAGAAAATAATTTTATCATCTTTGAAGACTTTGAACTTAGAACTCAATAGGTTGAGAATAACTCACAACTTAGGGGGTATTTAGATAACATATTATATTCACATCACATTTAAATGTAATATGTACTTGAATGTAAAATATTTATATTATATTTAAATACAATATTTATTTGAATAAAAAATATTTGAATTATAATATGTGTGATACGATTGATAAAAGTATATAGAAAAAAGAAATAGAGAAAGAGAGAATGTGATTTAGTTGATAAAAGTAATAAAAAAGTATAAGAGTGAATAGTGATTGTATTGAATTTAAATTGTAATATAATTGATATTTAAATATAATGTTTTTATGTTTAGATAGAAATTAGAATACATGCAATACAAATGTACTGTAGTATACGTACGTACCCTTAAAAAAATGATATAGAACCCAATTTACATGCGGGCGTCTCTACCCACAGGTCAAAGCTGGCTTTAAATTAAGGAACACGGTTTTTGTTTTTTGTTTTTTATTATTGTTTTTAATTTTTTGAATTAGGAACACGTTTATTTTTTTTTTTTTCTTTTTCCTGCTCAAATAGGAACACAAGGTAGAGTTTGGTCTTCCATTACTGGAATACGTGGCGGAGTTATATGGAATTAGCACATTGGCTATTAACATATTTAACTAGTATTTTTGAAAAGGTTAATTGTATTCTAAATAAAAAAAATACAAATATATTGACTCAAATAACATAATAACGTAAATAAATTTAACTTCAATTTTTCACTAGCAAATTATAATGAAATGTACAAGAGGACAAAAGGAGCATCAAACTCTTATTACAGCAAATCAAAAAGACATTAATTATTGAGTGCATATATAGCTTTTAAAACAATATTATCATAATTGATAGAAAATTTAGATCCATTGAGACCAATAGACTTATATTATATGAAAAATGTCACACTAATACCGCATAGAACTAAATTTAGTAGATTTTACAATTAAACTATATGAGAGTGTAGGAAAACCACATTCACCATTACAAATTAGAAAAACAAGAATATAGCAATAAAAGCGACACCTACACGGCAGAAATCATATTACCTTTATTTTAACTTCCAAAAAAAAGGGAGAAAAGTCGGCCCCGACTACAAGAATAATACTTCCAACAACAAGTTACCAGTGCGATCAAAGAGGCTAAATCACGCATCATCTCCAACAATTATTTGACGAAAGTGGGTGAAAAATTGTTTGGGTAAAGAATATGAGACATAAAATTGAGGATTTAAAGCGTAAGGAATTTACTGTTCTACAGGTTTTATTTTCCCCCACTACAAAGTTTGCTAACTGGTTTTTATGTCAAATTACCACTATGATTTAATAAATAGCAATCTTATTAAATTCCCATAATAAAAGTGAAACTTGATATCAATGTGAAGTTTTATTTATAGTCCAAATCATATCTGTTCATGAAAAGATTCAACTACAATAACAGCAAAACATTTGATAAAAAAAATGTACAACTATTAGACGATAATAATTTAATTCAGACTGTTTATTTGTAATTAATTGATCAATAGTTCATATTAAATACGAAATCATTTAATTCTAACCGTTGGATTATAACCGATGAAATCAAAAATTCAGATTTAATAAGAAAAAAATGCAAACAAATAAAAAAGAGAGCTCATTAACTCGCGATGATGCAGACATGCAAAGTGCAAGTGCCCTTGAAAGCCCAATCGCACGAGCTCCATTCACACATGGTGCATGTTAGTAGCATAATATCACTTATAAACCGAAATTAACTTTCTAAAACTGAACTGATATACGTCATGTCTAAACCAAATATTTTTGTTGGAAAACCAAACCGAAAAGGGTTTCCAGCGGAAAAAGGCAGACAATCAATGTTTTTGGAATTGTGGTTTCACAATTTGGGCACGATTTGAAACCGACCGAGCCCATAAAATTTATATATTGTACATGCATTTTAGTTGTGTACTTTGTATATTTAGTAATTGTATTGAACTTTGGACTATATTTCTTTTGTATTAACAACAACCTCAATATGTTAGATGTTTTAAACATGACATTTATAATTACTGCACCAAAAAATACTAAGAAAAACTACAAAACGGACCACCAAAAAATAATTAAAAACAACTGTTTGGTTATTACATGTACATTACTTGGTTATTTTCAGGTTTCCTTCCCAGAAAACCAACTACACCGACCGGGTGAAACTGAAAGTCCATAGGCAAAAAACCGATCGAATATTACCCTAACCAATTTGGTACTCAATTTTATAAATCTACAAAGGACAAGTTTAATTAATCTTTTGACTTGCTTGCATATTTCTAATGTTGGGACTTTTTGCACTTCAACTTTTAAGAGATATTGCAATTTCTCTGACACACGAAACCATCCCCACCACAAAAGCCGTCACCCTAGAGCCCACAGTACGTTTTCCAACCAAGCAGCAATCAGACTTCATCGTACAGAAAAAACACAAACGGCGTAAACTATAGTGTGTACAAGAGGGATGGTATTGAAATTGTTTTCTACTAGTATTATTAGCTACACTAAAAAAAAAAAAGACTTTCATTGTTAGCAATAAAAAATTTTTAACAAATTTTTGAAAATCAGATTTGTTTTATTGTTGCATTTTTGTTTTTTGTTTTTTGATATAATGTGTCCTGAAAATTTCATCTGTATGTGTCCAGCTGTACATATTGTTAAACGATTTTTTTTCCTTCTTTCTTTTTTAAAATTTAATTTAATTGCTATATATTATTAAGTTGATAATGATAACAAAATTGGAAGATATTAACAAGTTTCTATATCGATCAAGATAGAAATCTTCTTTATATTTGACACGCCATGCCTTGAAAATAGAAACCGGGTAACATAAAGAAACAAAGTCATGATAGACTCTAAAATTGTGAAGGTAAAAACCTCTTGATATATGCATGAAGGTAAAAACCCCATTCATCATGTTGTCTAGCAAATTTGTTTATGTAAAGACTAAAAGTAATTGGTAATAACATGTTATGGAAAAGACAACAAAGTAAGAAGTCGATATTTAATAATATTACTAACTGACGAAGTTTTTACTGTTAGAAAAGGATATAGGAAAAAAAAAAAAACATTTTCATTCATATTTTTTCAACTTATTTCTACACACACTAGTCTTTTTATATTGAAAAAGGCATTGGCAATCTTTCTTTTCTTTATACAATGTGGGATTTTCAGTTAGTTATTACTTAAATTTAAACTTTTTCACTGATTTTAAAAACGCATAGAGATCTTTTTGCGGAAATTAATTCTTATTTTTCCTAAAGTTTCTTACACTAGATTCACCTAAAGGCAAGCTTTTATTATAGCCTTGAGCAAGACTTCCTCTTGGATTCTCCGAAGCTGATGCATGTTCACACCATACGTCAAAGGTGTAGGTATTCTTTGCTAATCGCTAGAATCTTTGACAATACCGACAATATCAGCTGAGAAAACTACTAAACAAAACCAGGCAACAACCTTTTTTGTCATCTTTTTACTTTTTTGAGTAGACTAGGCTCGCACTGCTTTTCTCTTATTACGACGGCGATAGATTGAATTAGCACCCCCCAAACAATCATTTTATTTGACTTTTCCATCACAACTCATTACTAGACCACGTGTTCACATCCAGAGGCCTTTTTTCTGGTTTAAGATAGAATCCTCGAGAACAAAGATGGATTGCGTTTCAAAAGTAGGTCATTTTGTTTAACATGAAAATTACTCATGCCAATTTTAATTAAGTTGGTTTGATGTAGTTTGACATTATTGTCTGCAAGTTATCCGATTATTTAACAAATCACACACATATTCTTGGCTTGCTTTAAAGTGACAAGCGAAGGGAGTGGCTGACTTCCATAAAAGAATTTAACTAAAATCCAGAATTGAACAAATTTTTACTTCATCGTCTCTTCGTTTTTGCATTTGCCTCAATAAGAGTAATCGGCGTCTCTCTTCCTCTTTTTGCATTTTGTGTTAGTATGTAAAATTGGCTAAAATAGTCCTTCAACTCTTGAAAAACAACGATGATTTGGTCCCGTTATTTTAATAACGGCCCAACAGCCCTCAAACTCTCAAAATATTTACAATCTTTGTCCTTTTCGTTTAATTCAGTTTAAAATTTGACAAAACAAATCTTGTAATTATTGATCAAGGACAATTAGGTAAAATGCTATTACATATTAAAAAATAAAATAAAACTAATATAATTATTATTCACGTAATTTACAAAAAAAAATAGCGAATTTGATTTTTATCATTTCAAAAAGTTTTACATTCAATACGAGTTTTTCGAAAATTGAAATTTTTAAAAAACTTGAATCGTACTTTTTTTTTTTGGTTAGAATATGGAGAGCAGGGGATTAAAACTTTACAGTGTCATATGATTAAGTCAAATGTAGATTTATTGCTGAACTGTATTTGCAACCGTGTTTTTTTAATCCAATTTGACCTAGTCCTTTCTCTTGTCTCCTATCCTCATCTCCTATCTTGGTGGTGCTTCGGCGAATGGTGGCAATAGAAGATGCTAACCATAGCTCATCGACTTTGCACTGATTATGCAAGAACAAAATCGTAGTGGAACATGTTGGCATCGCCATTGTCTCCCCCAGTAAGCACTTTGATATATTTGCTACCCATGCCAAGACAACCTCGCCTTCTTTGTGTTACTAAAGTTCTTTTTAATTTTGTTTAGTATTGTTCTAGTGAGAAATCATAGGTAGCATGATAGTATACTGCAAGTAACATAGGAGGCAACTGTCCATAAAACAGTAGTTGAATACCTTTGGTAACACATCAGATTACTTTTAGTAACACAGAAGATTATTACAGTAACCAGATAGAATACCACCAGCGCAGCAGTATACAATCGGTTATCACCGGTAATTTGGCAAAATACCTGTTCGGAATGTTTTTTCTGTCACAAATTTGGTGTTATATGTGTATCCATTCAAAAGTCAGTCTACTCGTTTTTTTATAATTAAACGTCATTTTCCATGATGTCTTACGAAACTTGCTCCTTCAAGCTTGGAAGTCAAGTAGGAGATAATCGGTTAGTGTAGTTGCGGAAGGGTTTATGAATTTAGTAGTGACACTTGCAAGGGAAACCCAAAAAAAAAAAAAAGAAGAAGAAGAAAAAAATCAAATTGTCAATATTTAATTAATTTTTGAAACCGAAAAGGGTGCCATAAATTGTACATAGTTATATGTTTTGTATTTCATCTTTCCTTAAGAGGAATAAATCTATATATTAATATAGGGTATGAAATACAAGCATCTCATTTTTTATACACAAAAGTCGAACATTAATTTCAATTAGTTACCTTGTAATTCCATAATTTGTCGCATAACTAATATATTTTCGCTAGAGCTTCTCCCCATTGCACTTGCCACCAGGTCCTCCAAACGTAAAGCTATAACCCATTTGCCCAATTTTATCGGTCCATTTTCATTTTTCTTTGTCATTCTTGAGGCAATAACAGAAGTACATTGCGTAGTCATCGCCATCTTCCGCACCCGGGGGAATCATAGCGTTTTTTTGCATCAACAATCGCCGTCTGGAAAATGGCCGCTCCCCATCGGAGGATACATTCCATCATCATTCGGAAAAGTGTGGCCTCGAATGCTGCTCCTTTGGTTAAATGAGGGAGAATCTCCTTTGGCCAGTATGCAACATGTATTTCCTCGAGCACCAACCACCAATTTTTAGTTCCCTGATCCTAATAAAAACGAAGAATTTGTTTCTATGAATAATTTGAGTGATAAATTTTCGATATTAGAATAGACTAACTCATCTTAACTAGGTTAAGAAACCTACTATATAACCAGCTTCCCCTCACACCAAACTAACCACTCGGATTTTTAATTTATTAAACAAAAAAGAAAAAAAAAAAAACATGCCATGACAATCACATTACTATTAGCAATACTTCTATAAACTTGGGTGATTTGTTGAAATCTTACAAACTAGCTCGTTTCTGACTCCTATATCCCTTTTTTTCTGTCTATTAATTTTTATGTTTTTTCAATAATCTTATATCATCTTAATTGTTAAAAAAGCCAGGTCAATGAAAATCTTGTATGAACTCAGTTAAAATATTTTAAATTGATCACAATAAAGGAGACAGAAAAACATGGACATGTGGACCAAATCCGACAAACTCAACCTATTGATTGGGAAACTCATTATGTAATTAAGTGCGTAATTAGTTAACAAAACTGTGTCTAATTCTTTCCAGCAAATTAGCACGTAAAAATATAAAAATTTAGCCGGGAATATCTGGAATTGAAATCAGAGTGTTTTCCATCGTACTTGGATGTTGGAGAAAGGATTAAATTAAGAGGAACATCTCTACTTATTTGAACGAATCCTGGGCATACTGTGTTAAAGCACCCTGTCTTTTCTTGTTTATCTCCCTGTTGGGACTGCAATTAGAGTCATACATACATACATACGTAACATATATATATATGTATATTTATATATAAACATCTTGACATTAATTTAATAATATTATTGCGAGCAAAAGAATCTCTTACTCTCCAAATGACATTAGTCGAGTGCGTTTGTCACCATAAATCTTTGGCCAAACCTAACATGAACGAAAACAATAGGACGTTGGCATTCAAATTTTCATCTAATCAAATTTCTAATGGTGTGATTTGTGAATAATATACATAAAAAATAAAAATAACAATAATGTTAAGGACTCTAATACTAATATCAACACTAACACCGAGTCACCACCGGCAGTGACGTAGAGTCCAATCCCATTAATTAAATGACACCCATATAAAAAAATATATAATTTGGAATAGATATCTCTAGCATTATTCATGTAACATTCCCCCTATCCTAGTTAATATTTTTCATTATGCTTCATTATGTTAAACCAAGACAAAAATATGAAATTATGTTAGAGGCACCAATTTTAATTCTAAGTTTTGAGCACCAACTCAAGTGGTGATTAGATGTCATTTGTTATTAATATATAATACATTAATCTTAATTAATATTTATCAACTAAAAAAATAATAACTTACATATCATATATATTGGTACTTAAATATTGATATTAGAATTTGTTTTCCATCATTTTTTTCAAATATATATCTTACCAACCAAAGTGATCTAGCTTAGAGAGAGAGAGAGAGAGAGAGAGAACATTTTCCTTGTTTGACATGAATTCCATAAAAGAATTAAAATTTTTGTGCGACTCACCATGCAACCGATTGTGATTTCACCGACCTCGCTTCCAATGGGAATATATGCAGCACTTATTGTTCCCCGATTACATTCAAGTCATAAGCTGAAATTATAGCACCAACTTTATGTGTGCCGTCCTAGATTTCAAGTTGAAAAGAAATGCCATAAATAAGTATATGTAAATATAAAGTTTTTTTTAGATATAATCCAGTAATAATTCAACACCTAGTAGTTATAGATTTTAGTATGGAATTCAATTCTCCCTATCTGAAAACTCAAAATCCCAAAGTCTAAAACAATACAAAAATAGTGTTTTCTAATATTTTTTTATTTGTTGAGCTTATAGATTTTATGGCATATTGGAGCATATATAAAAGAGAGTGAAAAGTTAACTCCATTCGAGATAGATCTGAAGTGAAATTCTGTACATTAAGTTTGAATCATCCAAATTCCAAAATTTAAGGCGGCCCCCGTTATGAATTTGCATTAAAATAAATATTTCATTCCCACTTAAAATTGAGGTTGCCAAATGCACATCCACACGATCTAATTCATTCCATGAAATGGAGTGTTGGGAAATATTTTTCCAAACGCCCCTAATTTTTAAAAAGTATTGAATTCTTGTTAACTACTGGAAAAATCATCAAATTAAATTATGTGGACAAATTTTTTGGGTGAAGGGAATGCAAACCTTTTTTCAAATAAATATTCGCCAGCGTGTGGTCACAAAAATATAGTTGATTATATTTATGGGGTATTTAGTAAATATATTACATTCGCATTACATTTGAACGCAATGCATTGAATACATTTTGTAGTTAAATGAAAAGTATTTACTTTGTATTTGTAATGTGTGTTTAAATGAAAAGTATTTAAATTATATTTGAGAATTAAAAAATTGATGTAATTAGTACAAGTAGATAGAAAAAGTGAGTGAGATAAAGAAAAAATATAATGTAAATAGATTTTAAAAAATTTATTTTTAAAATATTATAAAATAGTAAATATATTTAAAACACTATAAAAAAATATTATATTTGAACGTAAAACTTTTATATTTGAATAAAAATTGTATTGCGTTTAAAAAAAAACCACTTTAGTTTTTTATTGTAACATGGGATTGAATTTGCGCTTTTCCAACCCAAGCCCAAAACCTAAGTTCCGTCTTTTTGATCAAGTGATCATTTGTTGATTTTTATTTTTATTTTATGGGCTAGTCTTTTAGAAAATCTTATGCATATATATGAAGAGCCGGTAAGAAGTAATTGAAGACCATCATAATATTTCATACACATAAATTAATCAAGAAATGATCCGATTTAATAATAATTATTTTCAGCTGTTTAAGTATGGAAAAAAATAATATAAACCTATTATAAGACGAGATATATAGAACTGATTATAAGAAAATGATCGCGACGTACCAAAATTGAAGTTAAGTTTGGTTGTCAGTTGTTGATCGGTGGACGGAGACAACTTCATTGAAAGGAATAATTATTCCTTGCTGGCGCGTAATACGGGGACTGTTCCATTAGGGCAATATTCTTCCTTCTCGAACCCCAAATTCTGTAAATTATGGGCACGAGAAGAGTATTGCCACTCCAGATGGAAATGAACTTGGTATTTCCTATAAAGAAAAGAAGAAGAAGAAGGAAAAAGTGAAAAGAGAATTAGTAAAAGAACGAACAAAAGTTGGAAAGTTAGGGGCGTTTGGCACACAATTACATTTTAATTGTATTCAAACGCAATATAATTTTACACCAAACGTAAAGTTTTACATTCAAATATAATTCTTTTCAACAGTGCTATGAAAACAATTATTATTCAAAAGTTTTTTAAAACAATCACATCAACTTTTCAACTTCACTATTTATCTTTACTTTTACCAATCACATCAACTTTTCAACTCTAAAATACTTTTCATCCAAACACATATTTCATTCAAATACAAAACAAATACTTTTCAACCAAATACAATATTCAAAAAACAAATTTCATTCAAATACAATCAAAATGTACTATGTTTGTCAAACATCCCCTTAATATATTCTAAAATTTTCGCATATCGAGACGAATGTATTTGGTTACCCTAATATTATATACGATAATAGGAACAGGAATAAAAACCCTGAATTTTATGGCTCTTAAGCAATGGATTGTCAAATGCTGGTCGCTTGTTGATGTCCACACAATCAAATAAATCACCTTCCTTGGTCTTAATTAGCCAAAAAAAATTAAAATCACTAATCAGTATTCAAATAAATATGTACCTCTGCACCTACATGCAATTAATATGATCTTAGATTAATTAGTCAAACAGATTTTTTTTAAAATATATGATGATGGTAAAATCAGTAGTAGGTATGCCTAGATATTCCAATTAGGTCAACACCATCTTAATAAGTTCATCATTTTTCCATCTCATTGGAATATTATAAATAAGAAAAGAACTTGAATACAAGAATGTTTGTAACAGGGAAAATAAAAGCAATTTAAGAAAAAATAAACAAATCTGTAGGCCTAATCAAAGAGAATTTATAAATATGTATATGTATATATAAATTTACACACACATAATTTGTATTGTTATCTATATAGTTGATTACTTTTGGAAAATATACTTTTTATTAATTGCATGCAGTACGTGAATTGTCTTGAATGATGGCTCACTGAGAAGTTCAAGTTATCTCTCTAACTCCAAGTCTTCCTCTCTAGAAATGTTAGTAATTTTTCCTACCACATTTTTAGTAATTATAGAACAAATTAAAGACATACAAATTAATATGAGGTATTTTATGCCTTTGAAAGCAGCCACGATAGTGTCACCATTAGAAATGGGAGGGAAAGGGCTCATTTTATATAGTCTCCTTAGTCCTTCGCACGCCCATTTTTTGTAGTACTAGACTATAGCACATGGAAGAGAATATTCTCCATAAATTTCATTGTAATATTCAATTATCTTTTCAACTATTGATCTCCATTTATAATTGGGTCGTCATAATATAGGATACAACATGGACATAGTCAACTATTTTCAAAATTAGACATATTTAAGACGTTTTTCCTAGAATGTTTCAGTACGTGTTAGAATCATTCCATACAAAAAGTAAATTTCAATCCAACTCAAAGTTGTGTGGAAAGGAGAAACAAATCTTTGGATCAGCTAAAGAGTCCTCGTTTAGATATAGACATGTACATATTTTTGGAAAATTAATATGTAAAGTAAACATAGTCAACGTGTTTTAATTTTTATTGATAACCTAGCCAGATGTCTGTCAAAAAATTAAGCTGAGAATTTTCACTGACTAACCATCAACTCTCAGTCATAAGAGCATGACGGATAAAACAGATCGACGACCAAATGGAAGAAATCAAATAATTATGATGGAATTCACCCTTTACCGTGAGAAACCGATCTTGGAAGACATGAGTGCACATACTGCTTTTGATCATGAAATCTCAAGTGAAAGTTCTTAGTAAAGCTTTTGCTGGTTAAAAATGAAATTTTTATATTGGAGTTAGTTAACTTTTTAAATAGTAGTTATAATTATTATTATATTTTCAGAAAAAAAAAAACAAAAATTAAGTTAAAATTTTTATGTTAGAGACGGAGAATTATACATAACATGAAACTTCTCATTCCCAAACCTGCATCATGAGTTATAAGACAGGTTTTCTTCCAAAAAACTGCAACAAGTTTTCTTTGCATAACAAACGTCAAAGAAAATTACGAATACAAGAATCAAGCTCTTTAATCAAAGATTCCGGCCATTTATAGACAGTGAAAGAGTGATAAAAGGATCTCGAGGTAACATATTTAATAAGTTCTAACCTGCCAGTTATTGAAAGAGCAATTCCTTTTGAACGAGTGAATTTTAGCTTGATTTTGTCGGCAAGCCTCTGCAAAAACATTCTTCTTGGTTTGCCTTTAGGTACTTCAAGATAAATAAAAGAGAGATGACATCTGCTCATATTGAATTCTACTACCATTCACTCCAGCTCCAAAAAGTTTATGGGATTTATCAGGACCAACCCCATACGTAATGAAAATTTCTCTAATTAAGAGTCTCCTTGTTCTTCTTAGTTCCTTTTCATAAAATAAGAATGTCGTCCGCGCATAAAGAAGATGAGTATGGATAGATAATTCTCTCCCGGGAGAAAAAGGTAAGAAGGCTCTCAACTGAGTTACCTGTGTAAGAAATCTACTGAGGAAATACTCAGCTATCCCAAAAGGCAACGGAGAAAGCAGATCCCCTGACAAACCCCACTACAACCAAAAATAACTTGCTGGAGTCCCCTTTTAAAAGGACCAAAATGCAACCGGAAGAGAAAATGGCAGAAATCCAAGTCATAAACTTATTTGAAAGTCCAAAAGTGAAGATTTTGAATCCCCTACCCTCAATTTCAAAAAAAAAAAAAAAAGCCTTTTTAATATCAACTTTAAGCACCATATTACCTCCATTACTCTTTTTATCCGGACTATTACTTCAGAAGCAAGAGCAATACACTCATGAATGGTGAGGCCCTTAATAAACCAAATTGATTAGGAGATTACATGTAAAATAATAAACTAAAAGACAAAAATGAATACGTAAGTGAAAAATTAATAGGACACGTATATGCATGTATATATAAAGGAAACGAAGGAAAAAAAATAAAAAATAAAAAACTATTGTAGCAAGTTGGTCCTTTTTAAGCGTCATGGGCAGGTCTTTACATTTTTTATTTTATATATATTTTTTATACATCTTAGAATTGGCGAAGGCACAATAATGAATTCTCCTTTTATCAAATTATTGGGCATAGGACTTTTTAAAATATATTTTAGTATATTCCCTTCTAGCTAAAAACTAGCTCAATAGTCAAAGCCGTAAGATTTTTATTTTGTACAAACGAAACAAAAATAATACGAAACGATTCCAAATATTTTATGTTATGTAGGTATAATACTTTCAAGTCCAGTAAAAAGCTTTGTTAAGTATATTTCCATCTCTTATATATAATAGATAATCTTCAAAACAACAAAAGAGACTATCCAATTAACAACCTCAAAAACTTTAATTTGTGTCACATTCTCTCTCCGTTTTCTTTTAAAACTACTGTAATGTAATGAATAATGCATATATGTACCAATAGAATTTACACTTCTAAATTCTATTGCTATATGCAAAGAACAACCATTTTTCTTTACTTTTATATTTGTTGCCGCCTTAATTGAACCAAACCGTCTCTTTATATAGTTAATAATTTTTATGTTTCTCTAAAACCTACATAATTAATTAAACTACGCCCGTAGCTCCAACTTGTCAGATTAAGTGGGTCAAATTTAAGTAAAACGTACGACTTATATATATATATGTATTTGTTTTGAGAAATGTATTTTGGCATATATAAGTTTTGAAACGCGAAAATGAACTTGTTTTCCAAATCGTGTTTCGTTGATAAATGTTTTGAAAATGGAAATGAAAGCAAAAAAATAGTTGGAATGTAATTTTTGTTTTTCTCATTTTGGTTTTCATTTTCTAAGGTTATATATATTACCACATATTTTAAGAACCAGACTCGAACATAATTTTATATTTTTCTTATATTCAAACTAATATATATAAAAAACCCAACCAAACAGTACAATCTCGTAAATGATATCTTAAAATCATTCCAAAAAAATATATTATTTCCATTTTCGTTAAAAAAAAAAAAATCATTTCCATAAACGCTTTCCCAAATTGAGTTTGTTGCCAGAGAAGCTTGTCACCTTTAGAGTTTCTATTGAATATAAAGATTGGAAGGTAAAGATAATAATATATTAACCAGAAAATAGCCGCTCCCTTCAAAAGAAAGCATAGATTACATGTATATAACTTCACTTAGTTACAATATTCTGACAAAATGATTTTTGCCTTTATTTAGTACAAGGACATTAAAACAAGCATTAACAGCTGAAATCAATATTTAAAAATTAAGATTTACAATATAATATAAAGTCTTCAGCTTAATATTACCCACATTTACCCCCAGGACCCCCAAAGGTAAAGCTATAGCCCAAATTTTGGCTCAACAATTGGTCATTCTTGAGGCCATAACACTTAGGTTTGTCAACCTCATGAAATACGTAGGGATTGCTAGGGGGTATCATTGTGTTTTTGTTGTTGACATAGTGGACATGTGAGAAGTAACAAGCATGATTATAGTTACCATCCGGAAAATGACCATTCCCCATGGGAGGGCTTATCCCATTTTTACCAGCTTTTGCAATTCCTCCCCATGCCACTTGTTGGGTTCCGTCCCTCATGTAGGGGAAGAGATTTTTAGGCCAGTAACCTACTGCTATATCTCGGTTGCGATCCGACACCCTAAACCACCAATTTCCGGTCTTACGATCCTACATAAACAGATAAAAATATATATATAGTCAATTTTGTATGAGATATATATAATTTTATTGTATATGTAATATATGTTAAGTTGCGAAGTCTAATTATTATCTCAACATAAAACCAACATATAAATTGACTTTATATTGGTCATTTCATATTTGTAATTTCATTGAGGGGCAGTGGTTGGAAGTAGACATAGTTCTTATGTTGAAGTATTATAAATTTTATGTTTTTGTTTATCTATTTTTTCTGAAATTTTATTTCAATAGTATGAAATAAATTAGGGCCTTAATTATACCCTCTTCCTCCTTTTCCCTTTCTTTCTCAAAATCTGGGCTGTCTAAATTCATAATAATGTTTATAGAAGGAAAAGTAGATAAACTATGCTGTATTCAATACTTTGTTTTAAGAAAATAGCAATAAAAGGAAATTAAAAAAGCTATATATTTAATAATAACCTGAAAAACTTGGATTTTCAAGTCGTATTGGGTTGCGCCATATGTGGAAGCTGGACCAACGAGAGTAGTAGGAGTTATTTTGCTATTAACTTGCACAAATCCCGGACAAAGAGTATTGTAGCACCCCGTTTTTTGGTTCCCATCGGCCTAATAACAAGAAGACTACTTAAATTAGGAGAACATTCGTCTAAGGAAAAAGAAAAAAAAAAAAAAGGATAAACGGAAAATTTAGAATTTTTCCAAACCGAAATTTGAAAATTTAAACTTACGGTCCAATATGTAAATAATCGAGTGCGACTGTCACCATAAAGTTTTGGGTTGACCTACCATATAAACAAGCAAGTTAGACAAACTGTCTATAAAAGACTATTGTATGAATCTCGTTATGAGTAAAAGAATTCGAACTATTTATGATAAGGCTATTCGCTAGATATATGTCATGAAATTTAAATTTTAAATCTCCACTTATGATAAATTACTTTCCAACTATATCACTGCAGCTGTATAACAAAAAAAAAAAAAAAGGAAGGAGCATAAAACAAAGGTTACTGTGACAACATCGTTCAAAAACTGTTTATATATTTATTACGAAAAAGCAAGGTTTGCTAGCTAGATATATAAACAAGGGAAGGAGCTCTTTAAAAAAAAAAAAAAAAAAGTTAATTACCATCCAACCAGCTGTTATGTAATTCAATTTATTAGATGGACCATTTTGAATCCAAACGTTTGCAGAGCTGAACTGGTCGGAGGCAAGAGCTAACTTCTGTATAGAGACACGTCCACCAGCTCCATATATTCGAAATTTTGGCTTCATTTGCACGGAAACCACCTGAACAGGCACATTAATAGTTAAATAAAGATTCCTAACAAAGTAAGAGCTTTTATTTTAAATTATTAATAGAAACTGCATTTCAGTCCTTGAATTATAGCTCGTGATGGAGAATTACTCCAATCACAGATTGAATGATAAAAAATTAATTCAATATTTAAAATAACGATTACTATCATAAATGTAAAATTGAAGGTATTACCGTAAAAAGAGTATTGTTTAAAAATTATATATGGAATTTGGATTTCACTGACAAAAGGATAACATTGAATTTTCATTTGAAGGGATATGTAAATGGTTCATACGAGCCTAATATTATTATATATTATCAATATGAACGCCTTTTTAACAGTTGGATTATTATTATTTTTTTAACAATATGATCCATGAATATCCACTTTAAAACTTTGCAGCACGAGGCACAAAATTATTCTAGTTACAGATCAAACTATTAAAATTTTAATTGAATAGTTAAAATAACAATTTTTATTAGTAATGCAAAATAGAAAGTTCTACCGTTGAAATTCCCATACCATGCTATTGCTCACAGAAAAATAATCTTACAATTGCATTTATCAAAAGCAAAACTTCAGTATCAATTAATATAGAAAAACGAATATTTAAAATGCTCTCACTTTATGATTTTTAGATAAAAACAAAAACAATCTCGTTAATCCTGACTTCATTTTTACCTTTCGAATTAATAGACACAGCCTAATTTAATAGGGAAATTTTTATTAATGGAAGTGGGTTAAAAAATTAATTACAGCAAAAAAAAAAAGAAAAAGAAAAAACCTGCTGGATTGAGGAAAAAACAAAAATAAAAAATTAAAGTGCACAATAGTTTTGAAAGAAAATATCTATTTTTTTTTTTAAGGAAAATGAATAGCTGTTTAGTATCTTGTTATCATATTTTAATTTGTTTGGCTCGTCTTGGTAAGGTGGGATTTTAAATTTCTTTGTTTTTTGTCTTTTGCTTTTTTGCTTTTAATAAGTAATAGATAAGGGTTTAAAATAACATACACTTTGGCGACCTAAATCTGTGTTCTTAGGCTGATTTAGAAGGGACCTTGCCCTTACTAAATGTTCCTTGGTCGTCCGTTGTATAGGGACTGTTCCGACAGGGCACTCTTCTATTATTTCCAACAGCATCTCTAACGTTTCATTTGCAGTACTTGATGAAGATTTTTCCAATATTATAGGAGGAAATGAAGTGGGTTTCATCTGAAAAAAAAAAGGTCCAATATTAATTTATTCAAATATTATGCATGCGTTAGAAAAGGTGCATAAATTAATAAAAAAAATTCTACTTCAATTTCAAATATATTTAAAATGTATATGTACATATTCATGCACACACCTGAACTTTGTGATCATTGAGTAATGGATGGTCAAGCGCTGGCTGCTTGGTGATGGCAACGCAATCAAATATATTGCCGTCTTCAGTCTGTTTTTAACATCGAAAAGTTGTTAGGGAAATAAATGGATTAAAAATATAAATATATACGAATTGTCAAATTCAATAAAAATGTTCTTTAACCTGCAATTAACCCATCATATTAGTAAGATTTTTAACTAGCTAGAATCTAACTCTTAAAAAAAAAAAGGTTTAAAATGTTCTTTCTGATGTAAAATTCTGCTTATCTAGTTGTATATAAGACGAAGTATCTAATAGGTGCTAATTTAGTTGGAATTTATTTACTGTTGTAAAGATAATTAATATCCATCTCAAAAGGAAAAAAAGAAAGTTTATAAATATGTGTTTGTATAATACCTGAAATGTCTTGATCGGTTGCTTATTGAGAATTTTTAGTTGCCTATCTAACTCCAATTCGTCATCCACAGAAACATTTATCATCCCGAAAACACAAATATTGGAGCAAAAAGACAAACAAAGCAAGAGGAGAACTAAAATGGCACTCGAGAACATGATGGCAAGTATATGACTTCAAATGCCACTGGCACTTTGTTTTACATTTCTATTCAACCTATTTATAAAGGGTGAAGAAGCCAAAATCAATAAATTTAATTAAAAATAAAATTAAATAAAACGTTGACAAAATTCATGTTCCTATGAAGGAATGAGAATTTGTGACAAAATATAATTTGTCTCGTAATATGTGGGGATAGTTGATAGTCTTCATCTGAAGGTTCTTGGACAATGCTCTAAATTATAAATTATTGTACATCATTTATAATTTATCAAACGAGTTTTTATCCGTTTTAATATCATATAAATTTGTCTGATGACTGTATGTGGCATACTTAGACTATAAATTAAGTCATAAACTAATCTAGCAAAGTCATTCGACCAACTGTCATGAATCATGATTACAACACGTACATAATTAAGTACTGTTGACATCATTTATTATAAATTTTTGTCTCTATATTATACACAATCAGTCATTTTTAAGTTAAACTTTAAATTTTGAGAAATCGCTATATGAACTTTTGTTTTGTTTAGTTTTCTTCCTTCTTTTTTTTTTTTTTTTGGAGTTTTGGGTCTTGATATTAAAATTTCACATAATCACATGATTTAACACATGATTTTTTGGGATTAAATTTAAGAGCTACTTCGTTAATTTTAGTATTAGAAATCAAATATTACAAAAAAAAAATAATCTGTTAAAATTGAAAGTTTATTAATCAATGGTTTCAGTGGATAGCATTAATTCGTCTCCTTCCAATGTTCTACATGGTAGCTCACCTCTAGTTTGTACGATTGTTGCAGTGGTTTCAGGAAGAATTGATATTATATTGCCCATCAAGCCGGTTCCTAGTAATTTTCAAACTGCAGTTTCTACGTGCAATGCTATACCGGCTATGTCACGAGTAGATCAAACGACCAGGGCATTCGCACACCAGTGCAATCGAAAAAGCAAACCAAGAAAAGAACAATCTTGGGTGATCTAACAAATGAAGACTCTGACAATAGAAGATGTAAAGCAAACAATGATATATTTAAGTTGTATAATTGCTGAAAAAGAGATGGAAATTATTGTCTAATGCTCATGGGAAATTAAGGAGAATTGGGTATTTTATAAACAAAAAGCAATGAGCCCACGAAGAACAAGTCAACTCATTATCATCTTAGGGCTCGTAGTAAGAAATATTATAAAATGATAAAATATTGATTTTTTTTAATTGTTTTTTTTTCTTTTTTCTTTCTTATCATTTTTTTATTTTACTTAGGGGCGTTTGGAGAAAAAATTTCATTTTAATTTTACTCAAATACGATACAATTTTATACCAAATACAAATTTTACAACAGTGTTACGAAAACAATTACTATTCAAAACATTTTTAAAACAATCACATCAACTTTTCAATTCTACTATTTATCTCTACTTTTGTCAATCATATCAACTTTTCAACTCTAAAATAATTTTCATCCAAACACACATTTCATTCAAATACAAAACAAATACTTTTAAACCAAATACAACATTCAAAAAACAAATTTCATTCAAATACAATCAAAATGCAATGCGTTTACCAAATGCCCTCTTAGCTTTCTTTTGGTTGTTTCATTTTAGACCTTATGTTTTATAACCGTAAGAATTTTTTTTTCTTTTTTTTTAATAAATTTCGCTTATTGAAAAACAGTTTAGTTAGTAATCAAGTGATAAGATGCTTATAATTTAGGTACTAATGCTAATTACCAGCTTAGCTTGACCATATGCACGTCTTCTATTCTGCTCTGTAGTTGATTTTTTCCCCCTTTTTCAGACTTTGTTCTGTTAATTAGAATTCAATTATGATTTGCCGACTACATATATCTTAATCTGTACCCCATTCCAAATAATAATAGAAACAAATTTAATATATTATCTTAAACATCCTTCTTTGCTTGTCACATTTATATAAATGTTAAGTTAACAATTGAAATTAAGTTTTTAAAGAATAATTTGTACTAAGAAATCATGAAAGCACCATCAATATGGTACTCCACTCACCAAGAAAGAGAGAGAGAGAGAGAGGGAGAGAGACACGGAGAGAGACACGCAGAGAACTGCATCATTTGACCTGTTAAAAAATTTTTAAACCTTATCTCGTACATTGTCAAATTCTTCTGACCTAAGAATGAATTTTATTGTTTTAAATATGAAGGGAATTTTATTGTTTTAAATATGATGGGAATTTTATTGTTTTAAATATGATGGGAATTTTATTGTACTATTATAATCGCAAAATCTTACATGGAAATCGATCTCCATAAAATATTAATCTTTTGTTTAGAGTCCAATCCAATTATGATGTGCTGTCATATCATATATTTTCACTATTTTTCCTTTTTTTTTTTTTTTTTTTTTCCAGAGAAAGGTTGGTTCCAGGCAACCTTAGTGATAGAAATGTGAAAGTAAACTCTTACTGTAAAATGAAAAAATTTCTACGAAGCAGAATATATATAGGCATTTCCTGAAAAACACATTTTAAAAATGTAAAAAGGTCCAACATGATATGCGTGGTGGTAAATTGAAATCTTCTATTCAATTTTTATGATCAAGATCTTACCTAATCAATAGTATTATAATATATTATTAAAAAAATAAGATTTAAAGATATAAATTATCAGTTATAAAACATTTTAAATTTTTTAAAATAATTAGTATAATATTATTAGTTAAATATTATTTAGAACATCAATTTTTAGACAAAAGGTTTAAATTCACATGGTCATATATGTTCATTTTTCATGTATTTATGATTTGATGCTTTATCTTCTAAAGTTTGTAGTAAATTGATAAATTGTCTTATGAACTATTAATTTTGAAAAATTATTTTCTTAACTTAACAGAATATTTGGATTAGTTTTATAAATGGCTTTGAATTATATGTTTGCTTAAATGTACTCATGACTTTTGATTTAATACCACACTCCTTTAAATTTTTCTACAATTATGCTTTTGATCTCTATTAATATACTAATTACTCTATCCAGTTTCTAACAATATTCAAAGTAACTTAGGGGCCGTTTGGTAAACACATTACATTTTGATTGTATTTGAATGAAATTTATTTTTTGAATGTTATATTTGATCGAAAAATATTTGTTTTATATTTGAATGAAATGTGTGTTTAGATGAAAAGTATTTTAAAGTTGAAAAGTTGATGTGATTGGTAAAAGTAGAGATAATAATAAAGTTAAAAAGTTGATGTGATTGTTTTAAAAATGTTTTGAATAATAATTATTTTCGTAACACTGTTACAAAATTTATGTTTGGTATAAAATTATATTGTATTTGAGTAAAATTAAAATGAAATATTTTTTCCAAACGTCCCCCCAAATTTTAGAAGATGCACCTTTTGGAACAAATTTACCTTTTTTGTTTTTTAGGGGACAAGATTACCTATTCTGAGAATATGATAAATTTGAAATTGTAACCTAAGGCTCATTTGGGATTCTTGTGTGAGGCTTGCCTTTTGGATTATTAAACAATATCTACAACAATTCCATTAATCTGCCTTTGATTTTCCACATTTTTGGTGCCATACCCATTATTTACTATGGTGTCGTTTTAAAATGGTGAAACTTTAAATTATTTCAAATGTTAAATGAGCTTAATTACGAGATCATATATGTCTATAAAATTTGATTCTAATATAATGTTAAATGAATTTGTATAAAACTCATCTTTAAAAGTTAATTTAAAAAAAGAGAGCTAGAGTCGATCTACATAAAAACATCATGTCAGTTTCCATAACTTGCGAAGTGAGACAAGACAAATTCACAATCTACCACGAACATGATCGGAACCAAACCAAAACTCTCATCGATTGGACAATCAAGTCCCCTTCTCAGTTTGTACCAATATAGAAAAAGAAAAATACAGAGTTTAAATAAAACGAAAAGGTGATATATATAACAAATGAAAGCAGTTTAGAAACTCAACATAAAAATAAAAATGAAAGGATATACTGTTTTTTTTTTTTTAAGCGAAATTACCGTTTTGAAATAAATTAAAGGATATAATGTGGATCATCAGTTTCACATCTAGTTAACTAGACGCGGATAGCTAATTGGAAGGATATAACGTGGACACATGCTCAAAGTATCAATTTTTTTAGCATGTTCCTTAGTCTCCACAAAAGAGTTTTTTATTTTTATCATTTTTTAAAACAATTTGACTAAATTATTCCCACAACATTTAAAAAAAAAGATTAAATATACAAATATTTTATCATTTGCTCATAGTTGACTACGTCTAAATTGCCACTGCCATTGCTTTATTCAATAAAAAACATACAAACTTGACAACTAAGCTTGGGTGCAACATCAACAAAATATTACACTACTAAATGCATAATTTATTATGGAGCAAATTTCTTAATAATGTCCTCCACGTTGACCCCAGGTCCCCCAAAAGTAAAGCTATAGCCCCAGTCATCTTGGTTCCTGAGTTTACCATTCTTCAATCCGTAACAATTGGGCTTGTCAATATCTTCCCTTGTATCGCCATCGCTTGGGGGAACCATCTTGTCTTCGTGGTTAACATTATGAACATTAGCGAAGTAAGATGAATGACTATAATCCCCATCTGGAAAATTACCGTTCCCCATCTCAGGGCTCATCCCCCCTTTCCCGGAAGTTGCAACTCCTCCCCACGCCACCCGGACGGCGCCGTCACCCGTTTAGGGGAGGAGCTCCTTAGGCCAGTACCCAACTAGTGTGTTCTTCTTCCAGTACGATAACCACCAATTTCCACTTTTACAGTCCTAAAATATGATCTTTCATATATAATACATTAAATTACAATGCATATACACACACGCATATGTTAGGCATCTTGGACTAAAAGTATAAGACAATCATTCACTACTTTCTTTATGTTTTTTACATTTTAATTAGTTATATAGAAGAAGGCAACCGGTATCAGAGTAACTAGCACTTTGTATACTCCATAGGAACAATTTCCTAAAGACCAAACAGATAGAAATCAATTAAACTAGTTATAACTTACAACCTACATTTTCCAACAAATTCAATCTGCTTATAAAATTCAGCAAATCAATAAAAATACATACTCCCAAAAGATAAATGGGTATATAATGTTTCCAAGATCTATCTACTTCTTGATATATACCTGAAATTAGGTTGATTGAACAGAAAATAGGATGGGTTTATACGGTTAATTAAAACAAGGGATGATTGTAACCAAATAATAATAATAATAATAATCCTTCCTTTGGAAAAAGTTAAGACTCAACAACTGACTTTCCAAACCTCTTTTTTCACCGAATTGGTTAATTGGATCATTCAAGGAGGAAATGATGGCTTTAAATACTTAAGAATGTGCCAAAAGAATTACCTGAAAGATTTGAATTTTCACATCAATAAGCTTTCAGCTGGACCAATGAGAGTGGAAGGTGTTACGTGTCTATCTACTTGCACAAAACCGGACGTTGAGTGTAATAGCATGATATCCTTTCATCAGCCTGTTGTACGTCAGTACGAATAAATTAGAAGTAAGAATACCTTCGTTAATAGTTAGTTCTTTTCATTTAACTTCTATTAGTAATATTTATATATATATATATATTTACCCTCCACCAGACTGAAAATATTCGAGTATGGCTGTCACCGTAGAGTGCAAGCGATAACTTAAACAAAGATCATGAATAGATATCAGACAATGTGTGTGTGTGTGTCTGTGTGTGTAATTCTTGATATAAATTAGTGCCAATTTGGTGCCCTTACCATCCAGCCAGCTGCAATGCCCGTTACCGAGGAATTAGGATCACTTGAAACCCAAATGCTTGCAAAGCTGGACTGATCTTGAGCTAGGGTTAAGATCTGTATTTAGATATCCGCGCCTACCCAAAACTTTTTTATGTTTAATAGGCTGATCCATAAGCAAAAAAGACAACCTAAAACAACCAATGCAATATATTGAGAAATCATTGTAAAGTATTAGTGCACATATACGGTAGGTAGTCTAACTATAAAATATTTTGTCAAAGATTGTTTATTGTATACACTATCATCCCCGGAATCACTCATGCTTGCCTTTAATAAATCTTCCTTCGTCGTCCCGCGTACTGGGCCCGTTCCAGTAGGGCACATATTTCCATCGGTACGGGTGACGTTCGTTATTAATTACCTGAACATGGTAATATTGATACCACAGCCGGGGGACACGAACTAGGCCTTGTCTAAAGAAAAAAAAAAATACATTGAGTTAGAGATATTTAGTAAATTATATGTTTTATTCAAAAAGAAAATGATGCTTCCAACTTCTAACTAAATGACCAATGAACTGAATTACGTGATTTTTCAGCAATGGATTGTCAAGAGCAGGCTGCTTATTGATGTCCACACAGTCGATAATACTACCATCTTTAGTCTGCGGAAAAATAAAACCAACTATTACACTTCAGAGAATTAACAAGAAAAAATTCCAAGTGGTGTCAGTTGATCCATTACTGCAAAAATACGTTGACATTGGATGTTTTTATTTAAGGAGAATATACATATGTATATACGTATGTATGTATATTCAATATTTCATTTCAAAACTAACTAAATAAATAAATATTTTCATATATACCCTAAGAAAAGAGAATTATGTTCGAGGCACAATACGAAAAATAACTAAAGTGAAAATCAAAGTCTTAATTAGTGAATTCTTCTTTTTATTCTAGTCTATGGATTACATCATGTAAATCCTTTGGTAGCGTTTGGTATTGTTTTTGAAATCTGTTATGTTTTCAAATTCTCTGAATTTGAGATCGTTTTGAAAACAATTCTGAAAACGTTTCTGAAATTGTGTTTGGTTTTATTTTCTGAGTGTATGTTTTGAGAAACAAAAAAATGAAACTGTGTTTGGTTATATTTTTGAAAACCAATCATTTTATAAGTATTATATAAAAACATATTTATGTTTGATTTAAAAAAAATTTATCATGAATACCAAAAATTAAAAATTAATAAAATTTTTTAATTGAAAAATGAATTAAAATTTAATAACCATAATATTTAAGTAATTACTATATCAATTAAATCTTAATTAACCATAATAATTAAATCAGAGAAATGGGAGAAATGAGAAAAATGAAATCAGAGAAAACGACTTTTAATCGTTTTCAATTTTACATTGGGAGTAAAGGCGATTTTGGATTCGTTTTGAAATCTGTTTTCAAAAACAATACAAACCAAACACAATTTCACACCGATTTTGAAATCGATTTCCTAGGAAATCGTGAAATCAGTTTTGGAAACAAAACCAAACACCTTCTTTGTTTCTCTTCTATCTTTTATTTTCTTATCTATTTTTAAAAAAAATGTGATAAGTGCATTGGCACCCTTTTCTTTATGTGCGTTTGAAAGATTATTATATTAATTTGAGTAATTAGGGTGGGTGGCCCATTCTTATTACTTAATCTAATAGATAGTCTAATTTTTTTTATTTTAGTAAATAACCTAATAACATTTTTTGGGTAAATTAATTTTCATTCCTTTCCTAAACACCCCCTCTTGATCCCTTTCTCTCTCTCTCTCTCTCCCTCTTTCTCTCTCTAAAAATTTGACGACCAATGGTGATAGAGGCCGTCATCATCCTCAATTCGTGAGCCTTCGATGATGAATCTCTTTGTCGACCAACCACTTATAACACCATTAGTCGTTGTTGTCTTTAGTGTCATCACCAAAGTTTGCGAGTAAGAACCATCATGAGTGAGCACCGGTGGAGATCTCCCAATCGTGGTTGCCCAAGCTCCAATTACGGCTGGATTGTGATCAGCATTGGAGGGAACAACCTTGATCGATCACAGTTATCTAAGCTCTAATCACTGATGGGTCATGGTCTCAAGCATTAGAGGGAACAACCTTGAGATCTATTGCGGTAAAAGTTGTAGACGTCAAATCAAGTAGTGGCTGTTGGCGTTAGATTTCACAAAGGCAGGGTAGGGGCTGTCACCCATGGGTGGAGGGGGGAGAGAGAGAGAGTTGAGGTAGGCTAACTATATTTTTTTGGGTTTTTTTAATCTTTAATAGTAAATCGGTGATTTACTCATAGTTAATCACTAATTGATCAAAAAATTGGTGGTTTTATTTATGGTCAATCAATGATTAACTTAGAATAAATCACTGATTAACTATCAATCATTGATTAACTAAATATAAGCAATTGGTGATTGACTATTTTTAAAATTGATTTACTATTTTTTTTTTAAAATGACGTTTTAATTAATTTTTAAAAACTCAAGCCATTTGTTAAAAAGCTTCTTAAAAAAAATTATTTAGCTATAAATCCCTATTAATTAATAATTTTTTATATATAAATGGAGAGGAGAAAATAAATCCCCACTCAAATTAATTAAAAAGAAAGGATAAAAAAAATAAAGAATCAGAATCTAGCTTCAATTGCAAAGAAAACAAAACAGAGGGAAGCAACCCTTCAAAGAAGGCAGGGGGACCAGTTAAAAGTTGATTTCATACATACATCTTAAAATCCTTTTCCTTTGAATATTAAATTTACAAGTAATTTTCCTTTAAGTGATTATTTATTTTCGTAGATTATTGAGTTTATGTTAAAATCAGAATTAATAGTAGAGATAGAATCAATATATCATTCAAATGAAAGCTACTCATTATCACGATACAAAAATGTTAAAATTAGAGTGGATATTCTTGACACTCATTGTGTGTGAAAAAATTGAACAAAAACTGTGTCGAGCTCTTTTCGGAGCCATGAATGAGTACCTCAAATGTCTTGATCACTGGTTTATTGAGAATCTTGAGTTGCCTTTCTATCTCCTGGTCATTCAAAATACCTGCAGCTGAGACATTATTAGGTACTGCAACTGAAAGCCAACGCTCAAAGCATGCACAACACTTTCATCACAGAGAAAGTCATGGTGAAGTAATACATTTTCATTTTTACCAGTGATATTAGAAATAAAAATGCCACAGCGCAATTTATAGAATTAAGGGATCTGCCGAATTAAAAATGGAAGAAGACGAAGAGTATTATGTGTCTTTAGAGTGAGACAATGCATTAATACCATAGAAAGCTTGGGGATGTGCTGAATGGGTATACACACAAACACACTAGTATGTGGGAACATGCTTAAGGCACGTTCTCCCTTAATACAAAATGGTTTTACATTCATAAGAATCTACTAAGTATATATATATTTATATATTTATATATCAAGAATGTGTCCATACAAAAAAATTTATATGTATATATTAAGTCCTATATTTTTAAGTTTGTCAATTTTGATCACTGATCTTTTTTTCATAGTTGGAATACCTCTAACCTATTAGAATGTTGCTATAATTGTATTTTCTGTTAATTTTTAGATGAAATTGTTAGTAATTTATTCAAAAAGTGATGCTAACTAATAGGTTCCATCTAAAAATTAACGAAAAACATTTTTAATAGTTTAAAGTTACACCAGCTATGAAAAAAAAAGAATAAGGATCAAAGTTACACAAACTTAAAAATTTTTAGAGACCAAACTAGCAATTTATTCAGAAAAATGCTAAACAAAAAACCTGAGGAAAAGCTCAGGAAGAAATCACCTTACCAACTTAGTGGTCATGGGGAAGGATTTAAAATGAGAAAATAGTCTTGTATTTTCTTATGGGTCATGATTGGAGTTATTTTGCAATATTATTACTTCTATTTATGTATATGATTATTGAACACATTACATGTATGGATATACAAACTTTCTTAAACTTTTACCCTTTTTTTTTAATTTAGTGTGGTGATTCATACTCTGCTCTTTTTAGTGGAGTTAAAGTATTTTCAATGTAATGTTAATTAAATTAGTATATTAATGGTAAATTTTGATATTTAGATAAAAAAAAGTGTTATCTAATACAGTATTATCTTTGATATTAAATTTGTTACATATTAAACTTTATGGTAAATTTATATTAAGGTATAATCAATGTCAAATTCATCTTTTACATCTTATTGATTAGCATGATGAACAAAAAACTAAAAAATCATCCTGCTCAACCATGAGTGATTGGATAAAGGGCTGAGTCGCTGAGATAATCTATATCTACATAAAAATGGGTAACGTGTCTATAATCTACAAATTCGAGTATGGTAAGGTAATCCAATTCGAGTACAGTGAGTAAAGTATACATGCAAGAAATTTGCTACGTCTAATGGCTACTGCCATTGTTTTATTTCAATAAAAGACATAGAAACTTGACACTAAGCTTAGGTACAACGTTAAAACGATATTACATTAATAAAGCATTATCTTTTATGGAGCAAATTTCTTAGTAATGCCCTCCACATTGAACCCCAGGTCCTCCAAAAGTAAAGCTATAGCCCCAATCATTTTGGTTCTTGAGTTTCTCATTCTTAAGTCCGTAACAATTTGGCCTGTCAACAAACTCCCTTGTATCACCATCGCTTGGAGAAACCATTTTATTTTTGTGGTTAACATAATGAACATCAGCGAAGTAAGATGAATGTCCATAATTTCCATCTGGAAAATAACCGTTCCCCATCGGAGAGCTCGTCCTGCCATCTTTCCCAACGTTTGCGCCTCCTCCCCATGCCACTCGGTAGGCGCCGTCACCCATTTCGGGGATGAGTTCCTTAGACCAATAACCAACTAGCTTGTTCTTCTCCAAGTACAACAACGGCCAATTTCCACTTTTACGGTCTTAAAAAAACATGTCATGTCATGTCATATAAAATGATACGATACAATACATTATTATAGGTGTCTTGGAATACAGCACAAGGCAATATAAAGCTTTTTAATAAACATAATAAAAGTAACTAGCACAGTAAAAATTAAGCTAAAACTTACTTACAATTTCATCTTAATTTATGTCCCAAAAAAAAAAAATTACATATGTCAACAATGTCATCGTCACAAAGGACAAAATAACTAACAACTGAAGGCAACAAAAATGGGGAATAATTCTAATTAACAGGGAGAAGTTTGGCACTAACATTGGTTTACTCCTAATTAATTATTGACCGACTCTTTAAAAATCACACAATCAACATGACTTTTAGAAATTAAAATCTGCCAAAATAATTACCTAAAAGATTTGGATTTTCACATCAATGGGCACTCCACCATATGTAGAAGCTGGAAGGAAGAGACTGGAAGGAGTTACTTGTCTATCAGCTTGCACAAAGCCTGGGCATAGAGTGTTGTAGCATTCTGTTATTTCATTCATATAAATTGCCTGTTGATATAGACGTAGTTATTAATTTGAAGTAAGAATACCTTTGTTAGTTCTCTGCCTTTCATTTTCTATATGTTTGTGTGTATGTGTGTGTGTGTATAAATATATATATATATATGCTGGAAATTAACTTACCCTCCAATATGTGTATGGTCGAGTACGGTTGTCATCGTAAAACGCAGGCGATACCTTAAAAAAAGATGAAAAATATATATATATATATCAGACAGGTGCATTTCTATTGATTTCGTCATTTAAATATAATATATATATATATCACGTGTTTTATAATTATATGTAAATTAGTCTTTGCCTATTACATATTTATGTTCATTATCCAAATCTGAGGCCCTTACCTTCCAGCCAGCGGCAAATACATTTGGATAAGGAAGAATCCCATTTAAAATCAAAATGCTTGCAGTGCTGGACTGATCTTGAGCTAGGGTTACATTCTACATTTGGATATCCGCGCCTACTCCATACATTCTATATTTTGGCTCCATAGCCAAAACAACCCACTGAAAACAACAAACTTTTGAGAAATCACAAAGAAAGCACATAAAATTAAACAAGTTCTTGCCCTAAAGAGTTTCAACGATGGTTTACGAAAACAGTTGTTGAGAAGTCAGTTTCAAAACACCTTTTTGAAACCGTCATTGAAACTTGATTTTCACTGGCTTTCGAATGGTGGTTTTAGTGAACCGCTGCAGTGCTGCGTTTTCCTGCAGACTTTAGACGGCAGTTTTTGCCAAATTGTCGTCTAAAGTCCATTGCTTGTTCACAATTTTGTAGTAGTGTTAATTACAAATTATTGTTTAAAGATTATTTATCTATACATTATCGTGTATAAAATCAGCTGTGCTCGCCCTTAATAAATCTTCCTTCGTTGTCCGACGTAGTGGGACTGTCCCGGTGGGGCACTTTTTTATGCTGGTAAGGGTTTTGCTGGTTCCATTATAACCTGAACAAGCTAATTTTGACTCCAGGACCGGAGGACATGAACTAGGCATTGTCTAAACAAAAGAAAGTTTAAAAAATTAAACTAAGTTAGGGAAAATTATGAAAAATATCTTAAGTACGTGTGATTGATGCTCCAAAATGCTCTAACAATGCATTCAAAATATTCCCATGGTACTTTAGGTTTACAATATATAGAATAGTATATTAAGCATCATATTCATAGGTTACATGTTTGTACAAACAATTATGTAACAAGAATTGCAAATTATTAAAACAAATGCCAAATGTAAGCGACTTTTAATCGAGACACATATGGTTACATATATATAGACACACACACACACACACATATGACCGTCTAATACATCATTTCGGAGCTTATATGGACCTTTTTGTTATAATTTGACCTAAATTATAAAAACAAGGGAGCATGATTGGAGGAACTCAACCAATACATGTAATTGTCCCGCAGAACTTAACAAAGAGTAATTCTTTTGATTTCTACCAAGAGTTATTTTGCAACATTAATATTCACCGATAATCTTTTGATTTTTGCCAAGAGTTATTTTGCAACAATATTTACTTCGATAAACCTCTATATTATATTATTAGTCAACACATGATTACATATAATTAACTTTTCCAAACTTTTATTTTGCATTACCAAATTTTTATTTTCAGATGAAAATATAACAAGACGAATCGAAATGATTCTTAGACTACAGCTTAATTAAAAAAAAAAAAAAGGAAGAAGAAGAAGAAGAAGAAGAAGAAGAAGTCGAAATGATTCTTAGACTACAGCTTAATTAAAAAAAAAAAGGAAGACGAAGAAAGAAAAGGAAAAGGAGAAGGAAAGTAATAAGAGCTCTATAGAATAATATGAAAAAAAATAATAATAACACGCCAGAAGAGCTTGCACATCTAACTTAAATTTAGTTGAAACGAAAAATATAAATTAATGATCAAGGCAGTTTTGATTTTTTTTTTTCTTTTAAATTTACTTTGCCGTTCAAATAGACAAATATATACCTCATTTAAAACTCGTAATGACAAAAAAACCAATGGAAAATCCATCCAAATAAAATATGCATTATCTCAAATAAAGTAACAGATGTTTTCTGAAATGGGGTCTATTAACACCCATTTTATTTTTCTTAAATATTTTTTAATAAATTTTATTGTTATTTAATTACCAATTAATGAAAAAAAAAATACCCATTAATAAAATTACTTCTAAAGATAAAAGTATTTTGAAGAATACTCTTTAAACAATTACTTTAACGATTAAATACTTTTTTAACCTTTTGAATACAATGTATTGGACGATATCCTAAATAGTTCATTATTCGAAAAAGTACACAAATTAGCTTCCAATTCTGATACCATTAGGAAAAGAAGAAAAACGTCTTTTCCTAACGTGAACGGACGCTTTATGACTTAAAAACTTGTAAGTCCCCCCAAATCTTTGATAAACCGAGTATATTACTTGCAAATAATTTCCATCCTTTGTCTTTTTATTATTTTTGTTGATGCCAAAAGTTGACCTCAACACCACGTGTGGTGACGCAAAGTAGTCAGACTTGTCGGACTACAAGAATGAAGAGAACGAAGAGAAATGCCTGTTGCAAATAATTTCCATCCTTTGTCCACTTACAAGAATGAAGAGAAAAGCCTGTTGTGCGTTATTAAATATAAATTAGAAGTAGGGAAGCATTCGTTAGCTCTTTGCATTATTTATCTTTTATTAGTAATAATATATATATATAAATGTATATCTTGAAAGTAACTTACCCTCCAGTATGTGAATAGTCGAATACGGAAGTCACCGTACAGTGCAGGCATATACCATTTTCTAAACTTACCTAAGAAAAAGATGAACATATTATATGTTAGGCATCACTATATATCTATATACACCATTCTCTAAACTTATTTATATAAATATATCTGGCTTTACTTATCAAAAAAAAAAAATCGAACCTAAAAGCTTTTACCTAAACTCCTCAGCTATCACGACCCACTTAGCTAGTAAAATTATATATATATATTATCCATAATTGGCTATTACATATGTTCACTAACTAAATCAGGTGCTCTTACCTTCCAGACAGCGGCAATGGCATTTATTGAAGAATTAGGCTCACTTAGAAGCCAAACGCTTACAATGCCGGACTGATATTGAGCTAGGGTTAAGTTTGGTATTTGGATATCCGCACCGACCCCAAACATCTTATATTTTGGCTCCATAAGCAAAAGAACCATCTAAAAACAACCAACGTATCGAGAAATCATAAACTATTGCACATATATATATAAATATATATATATATATAGAGATTAGGTACTCTAACTAAAATTGGTTTCAAAGATGGAATCAGCCGTGCTTGCCTTTAATAAATCTTCCTTTGTTGTCCGGGGAATTGGGACCGTTCCTCTAGGGCACTTATTTCCGTCGATACGTGTGATGTTTGTTCCGTTATTACCTGAACAAGGTAATTCTGACACCACAACTGAAGGACAACAACTAGATATTGTCTAAAGAAAAATAAAATAATTAAAATAAAAATTAAACTGAGTTAGAGACATTAAGATAACTATATGTTTTATTGAAAAGAAATTATGCACCAAGTTGTTCTAACTTTTAATTAATTAATTTAATTTAATGACCTAAATTTACGTGATTTTTAAGCAATGGATTGTCAAACGCAGGCTGGCTGTTGATGTTCACACAATCGATAATACTACAATCATTAGTCTGCGCAAAAATAAAATCAACTAATATTTAGAGAGCTAATGAAAAAAAAAATTCCAAGAGGAGTTAGTCAGCTTGATCCATTATAACAAAATAAGTTGAAATTAGATTTTTTTTTTTCAACGAAGAGTGTGTATTTGATCTTTTTGAAAAATAAACAAATATTAGTACGTGTTTAAAAGAATATTGTCATATCAATTAATGATGTTTCATATATAAATGGAAAGAGAAACTAAATCCCCCACTCAAATATTTAAAAAGAAAGGGAAAAAAATATAAAGAATCAGAATCCAACCTCAATAGCAAAGAAAACAAAAGTAAAAGGACAATATAAAGCAAACCTCTATAGAAGGCTGGCGAACCCAATCAAAAGTTTGGTTTCATTGAACATAAAATTTTATAAGAAATTTTTTTTCAACTAAATACAGCGATTAAGTTCGTTCACAGATTATTGAGTTCATCTAAAATACTACAAAATCTTCAAAATCTTGAAACCACACTTAATAGTAAGAGACTGCATCTATTAGCTAGTTAAGAGAAAACAATTACAGTTTTCGAATAAGTTAACATGAAAATGAAAAGATTGAAATTAAAATTGATGTATCTAGCAATTGAAAAAATATATATACATCAAGTTCTTTTCAGCACAACGTTCAAGTGCCTGAAATGTCTTGATCGCTGGTTTATTGGAAATCTTGAGTTGCCTTTCTATCTCCTGGTCATTTAAAACACCTGCAGCTGAGACATTACAAGTACTGCAACTGAAAGCCAACGCCCAAACCATGAGCAGAACTTTCATCACAAAGAAAGTCACGGTGGAGTAATACATATTTTACAAGTGATATTAGGAGCCAAAAATGCCACTGCGTAATTTCGTTGTCAGCATAGCTCACCATATAGAATTATAGTACCTGCCGAATAAAAAAAGAAAAAAGAAAAATTGTCTTTTTTGTCTTTAGAATGAGAATATGGATCGTAAACTCATATTCACATCCTCTTAGGAAGCTCTTGGATTTACTGACTGTGCATATTAGTACATATTTATTATGGATACTCTGTGAATTACTTTTCCAATTTCGTAATTTAATACATGAACTAAATATTTTTGGCAATTGACGTCTAGAATTTAGGTCCTTTTGTAAACGTCTGTTAAATAATTAACAAATTTTGACTTCATTTGTACGTGACTTTCTTAGATGGGGTATGGAAGGTTTACGTAAAAGCATCACATTCATAGGTTATAAGTTTATACAATTCAAATTAAAACAAATGATAAATGTGACTAACTTATATTCATGTATATATATAGTCTCAAATTTCGTATCAATTTAAACTGATAATAAAGTGGAAGCTAGGAGTGGTCAGGGTATATAAGGCCAAGTGAAAGGCGTTGAAGGGGAAGGTAAAGGTTTGGCTGGTGCAGTCTGTCAAGATAGCATTAAAAAGAATTTCCTTAGATTTTAAAATTATTTTATATTAGTAGGAAGGACGGGAGTGTAAATTCACATGAGTTAAAAATCAATAAAAAATAATTTTAAATTGTTTCAACCTGTATTCTGACAAGATAATGGTAAATGTGTGACACAATTTTAAGTTCCACATAAACGTAAAGTAGAAAAGTTGTGTCAACGCCGAAAATATAATCTGAAGCCTACAGACCTATTCTGATACTTTTTTTTTTTTTTTTTTGTACTGAAGTCTGTAGAATTATGTTCTGTCTATAAGTTTCAAACTATTCCAAAGTCCTTTACCGAATTAGGCTATATATTTTCTATCAAACGATCAAAATTTATTATCGGATCTATATGTCATTTTTGAAATATCAGGTTTAAGATTTATCCTATATATATATATGTGTATATATATATATTTACACAACACATGTATAGACTTCTTAATTCATCATTTCGGGCCGTTTAGGGACCTTCTACATAAACAAGCAAAGCTGAAATGGTGGCATTCTTTTTTTAATTATTATTATTGGGCCCAATCTTTTTTTAACTCAATAGAAAAGAAAAGAAAAGAAAAGGAAAAAAAAAAAAAAAAGGCAACGGCTCATTGCTGGCAAAATCATGGCAATTACTTTTTCTTTTTTTATTTTGTTTTCCATCACATCCGAGTGATATTTTAATACTTTCTTTTTTTCTTTTTCTACCAAAGCCTATAGGCCTGTGTTTTGCCAATTGAGTTTCAAACCATCCCACAGTCCATAAAATCAAGCCATACATAAATTTTTTTCTTCTTTACTATAGCCTATAGACCTGTGTTATGCCAATAAGTTTCAAACTACCCTCAGAGTTCTTCATCAGATCAGGCCACATATTTCCTATCGAACGGTCACGATTACCACCGGATCTATTCGTTATTTTTGGGATACCGGACTTAAGACTCACCTTATATACATGTGCATATATATATATATATACACATACACACACACACACAGAGCACACATATATAGAATTTTTAATTCGTCACTTCGGGGCTTTTAGGGACCTTCTGTTACAATTTGACCTATGTATACAAGTTAAAGCAGATAAAGGGTACGAGTCGGCCAATATTTATAATGTACCACAGAACTTCATAAAGAGTAATTTTGAGTCTTTTGGTTTCCACCTTGAGTTATTTTGCAATAACATGTATTACGATAAATCTCTTTATATGATTAGTCAACACATTACATATGTATACACTAATATACAAGCTTTCCGAAACTTTTACTTTGCATTAATTGCCAGCCTTTTTTTTTGTTTTTTTGGCCCTCTTTTAATAAGCAGATAACAAGACAAATCAGAATGGTTTTTAAACTACCGTTTTCTTTATTAATTTATTTTGGAAAGAAGAAGAAAAAAAACTATGTGAAATATATTGAATGAATGAAAATATGAATATGTAAATAACTTGCTAAAAAAAGTTTATATTTATCTAACTTAACGTTGAAACGAAAAGAATAAGTTGGTTGAAGCTCTTGAGATTAAAAAAACTACTCTGCTACTCAAGTAGATAGGAAAAGGGTGTGAACATCTTTTCGCAAAGCTGCAGATTTATTTCAAATTAATCATAAGGGCCAATAATAATGGGTTTCTTTTGAACTGGGCACGAGGAGAAAGGTGAGCTTGACCTGGGCTTGAGCTTGAGCTATAGGGACATGGCAAAGGAGAAAAATTGCACCCTTTAGAAGCTTATTTCCATGTTTTTGCTATTTCTCATGGCCTATCTTACTCCAAGAGGAACTTTTAATGTTCAGGAAAAAAAATGAAAAATGAAAACTTGGTAATTAAAGTAGCAATATTGAGAACAAGAGGAAAGAAAGGTAAAGAAAAAGAGTAGTATTATGAAATCCAATTATAATCTCAATTTTTAAATATCAACTTATATGTCGATAAATTTTCATATTTTTAATAGTTGATTAATTGATATGATAATTATATTAATCATAAAAGTATAATAACTCATATATCATATAAGAAATTCAAAAATTAAAATTAAAACTAGTGTTCTTATAGCATTTTTCAAATAATAAAAAATTAAAGAAAGAGACAGGTAGAATAAAAATTTAGCAACCATTGCATGCTGCATATTCATGAATCCTAAATGAACTTGCTAACTATGAAGGATGGCAAATTCTATTACGGCGGACACTAGCTTGTCTCCAGCTAAACATTTTGCTATCTATGGAAAAACAAATGTCATCTCTACTGAGATTATTTCTTCACTACTACAAAAGAACTTTACAACGACGACGCTAAAAACTCAAAACCAGTGTCGTCACTACATAACTTTCGTAGCATAGAACTTATTGATTATATTTTTCTTTGGGTGGCATATGTCGCCGCTAATTATCGAATTCCAGCCTGATAAAGAGGTAGGTTGAGGATTTATTTTGACTGATTATCAGTGACGACTTATGTCATCACTAAATATGCTTTTAATTTTACACAAAAAAAAAACCTGGTAATTAATCGTGGTTATGAAAATTTTAGTGCCATTTAGCGACAACAGGAAGTCGTCGCTAATACTTTGTGTCGTCACTAATTATTACAGAAAATATTAATTTTAACGACTTAAAAAAACGGTGCTGTTTTGATTAAATTCAGGGGTTTTAGTAAACATATGTGTTTTAATTGTGTTTGAATATAATTTTTTTTTTAGTGTTGTATTTGGTTGAAAAGTATTTGTTTTGTGTTTGAATAAAATGTGTATTTGAATTAAAAGTATTTTAAAGTTGAAAAGTTGATATAATTGATAAAAATAGAGATAAATAATTAACATTAAAAAATTAATATAATTATTTTAAAAAATTTTTAAATAATAATTATTTTTGTGACATTATTAAAAATTATTGTATTTAAATATAAAATTTTATATTTAACGTAAAATTGATATTCATGACACCGTAATTTGTGTACTCTTAGCAACAACCTTTTGTGTTTAGCATAAGTTGTCGCTAAAGAGCCTGCTTACATTATCGATGGCAGTTCTCTTCTTTCTCATTTTTTCTTGAATTTTCTCTGCAAACCATCGCTTGTATTACTGATGGCAGTTCTCTTCTTCCTCATTTTTTGTGGAATTTTCTCTGCAAACCCTCAGTCCTCCTCACTTCCTCCGACCAAAATTGCCCCAAAATTCCAACTCCTCGATGAAATCAGTCCTTCCACTTCTCATTAACAATGTTTTAGAGGTTTTTTTTTTTTTAATTGTTCAAAAAAGTTCTCTATTTTTGTTGTGAAGCCCGTATAAGCAAATACCCCCATTCCACCTCCTTCTGCCGCCGTCGTTCCTCGCTGCCAAACGACCTTTTCTTGCCGCCGTTCTAGGTCCCACCCCCTCGTTCAGACTCCCATTTTGCGAGTTTGATATTGCAAGTTTTTTTTTTTTTTAATTACCGTTTATGTCGAATTGGTAGTTTTAAGGAATTGGTTTTTTTTTTTTTAATGAAGTTTACCTTTTGTGGAATTGGTTTTTTTTTTTTGTGGAATTTTTGTATATAAACTTAGGGTTTGCGTCGAATTGTTGTATTAGAAGTTTGGTTTTTGGTGGAATTTTTTTGTATAAAAAGTTTGGGTTTGTGTGAAATTTTTGTGTAAAAAGTTGGGGTTTGTGTTGAATTTTTGTATAAAAAGTTAGACTTTATGGAATTGGTATTTATTTTGGGTTTCATTTGTATTTTTGTGGTTTTGATGTTTGTGAGAATGATGTTTTTGGAATATTTTTTTTTTGTGGAATTTTGGTTAGTGATTATGAATGTGTTGATTTTTTGTGAATATTTGGTAATTCTGTGTAAAAATCTTTGATTTAAAAAGTTTTGGTTTGGTATGAATTTGTAATTTGGTATTTGTTTTTTGTGAATGTCAGTCAACGTGATTCTGTTCTATTTGAAGGTGAAGAAACCAAGTTGATTCTTTCACTTAAGCGTAGTCGGCATTTGTAGAGAGAATAAAGTTAATCTCCAAAACTTTTTTTTTTTCTTGCTAGATATAAAGTTGTTGTTCTGGTAGATTCAGCTCTTCGTTTCTGTCACTACAAAGGTCAAGTTCAAGAATTAACACCTTTTTTTGTTTTCTTCTCCTAAACTCAGAAACTCCATTAAAATCGATCCCTGATTTTTATCCCTCACAACTACTGGAATCCATAAGATTATTTTGTTTTCTTCTCCGCATAGTAGATTTGTTGTGTTTTTTTAGGCAATCTTAGACTTTATTTTTGTAAAAAGTTTTCACATATTTATTAGAGTAAACCACATTCGAATCCCTGTGTTTTCTTTTTAAATTACAACACTCCTAAATCACAACTAATAATATCAACCCCTTGACTTAAAAAAAAAAAATTACAGAATCAAGTTTGACAGTTAATTAGACTATTAATTATATAAAAAATACCGAAAATGTCCCTCCTTGCATTAAAAATCTTTTTGAATTATTTATAATTATAAAATGACATTTTACCCTTGTTTATTTCCAAAAATGATTTTGATTGATTTTTACATAATTTGCACTCTAATAAATAAATAAAAATTTGGTATAAAATCACCTTTTCATTTTTATAGATAATTTACATTTGATAGAGATATATAAATCATATATTAATATGGCAAGAACATCCAAAAAAGTTGTTGTCATCAAAGCAAAATACTATCACAATAAAGCATTACAAAACAAAATAAATCAAATATTCTTATGGAATATATGGAGACTACTCTTTATCTCTATATAAAAATCTAATAAAATCAAATCTTCTCATATTATTCAATGAAATTTGAATATAAATCCAACCAAAACAAAAAAGCCAATTCTTCTAATTCACAAATCACATCATACATCATTGTTATTGTATTTAAAAAAAAGGGTTGCATTGTTACTGTGTTACCAAAAATTAAAAAAAAATTTGCATCATTACTGTACTCACCAAAACGTTATATTTTATAGCTAAAAATCCAGTTGGGAGAATGGGCTCGCGGTGAGTTCAAATACAATTCCAACAAAATTATTTCAGAAAGAAAAAGAAACCAATTTCCGAGTGGGGAATGGGCTCAAGGTGAGATGCTTCAGAACGAGAGTTCTACAGGGTCAGGACCCCAAAGCAGTTGGGAGAAACGAGCGGTTGAGAGAAACGAAGTCACGGCATACGCAGGGAACCGGCGCAGGGGGGACTTCACAGTGTGGGGCTTCACGGAGCAGTGGGGCCTCCGGTGCAGCGGGCTTCGTTGGAGAGGCGACTTCAGGCGCAACAACTCCAGATTCGGCGAAGAGAGGTCCTGTTGGGGCAGGGAGGTTGTACACTGGCCGTTTCTCCTATGGCTGCTATTAGTTTTTGATATTTTTGCTGCGTAAGTGCATCTGAATGAAAGGTTGTGATTTTTCTAATAGAACCAATGGTTGGGACTATGTTGAGGGTGAGTGTTGTAATCATTTTATATTTAAATTTAATAAAAGCAAAAAGAATGGTATTAATATTATTAATTTTAATCAATAAAATATCTCTCTTATTTTTGTAAAATACAAAGATTATCAGGTACTTAATGCATCTTAAATTTAATACAACATGTGAAACGGTAGCAATGTGGCAAGGAATATGCTCCCAACAGAGGATACATGTTGGTGCAGGAAAAAAGTCAGTATGAGATGCTTTTAATATGTCAGAAATGTTACTATATTTGATGTGAAAGAAAGGCAGAACCGTAAATAAATATATTAGATGTTAGATGTATAAAATATATTTTAATAAGGCGTATGTTTATAGGTGTCAGAAAACAACGTGTATAAGAAAAAAAATCGAAAAATGTGTATTGGCTAACGTGCTTATGTATTGAGTGGGTAAATACAATGTAAAATTGCAGTAAAGGTAATGTGAATCTCGACCTTGAAATTTTTCTTAAAAAGCCCATGCACGTAATGCATGAGCAGCTGCAATCTATCTTAACCCTACGAAAGTCTATAAACATAAAATGAAAATAAATAAATAAAAATAAACAACAACAACAACAGTGGTATGATAAAAAGAAAAAAAGGGTGGCTATGGCCGACGATGCTATCGGAGAACATGGAGCCCCACAAGTTGGAGCTTCTTTCGGTCAAGGAAGAGCAAGTCGACATACAGTAACTGTTGTCTGAGAGTTTACGACAACGACGACGATGAGCCGTTGATGTCTCCGACTTTTGGCGCAATATTCAATCCGATAGCTAAGACCGACGAGAACGAAATTGGCGACAACGAAATTGGCGCCGTGTTCAAGGCTTCTTCGTTAACGCCCCAAGAACGCCGCCTCAACTAATCGAAGTAGGTGATGGTGGTTGCAGTTGAAGTGCGAGGAACGTTAAGGACTTGAGGTTAGACTTCTATTCGAAGCGGCGATTGTGGTTGTTGGTCGGTGATACGAGATCGGCGGAACAACATCATCACCGCTGAACCTGACACCGATCGATCCAGTGATGATTGTGGACATTGGAGAGTCGATAAGTTGTGTTAAGATTCAAAAGTTAAAGCACGATGAGGCTGTTAAAGCAAGTAATTAATGGATGTTTGGTAAATCTATTAAGTTTTAATTATGTTTAAATGTAATTTATTTTTTGAATATTGTATTTGGTTAAAAAAATATTTATTTTGTATTTGAATGAAACGTGTGTTTGAATGAAAAGTACTTTGGAGTTAGAAAGTTAATATGATTGATAAAAATAAAGATAAATAATAAAATTAAAAAGTTGATGTGATTGTTTTAAAAAACTTTTAAATAGTATTTATTTTCGTAATACCGTTAAAAATAATTGTATTTAAATACAAAACTTTATATATAATATAAAATTATATTATATTTGAATATAATTAAAATGTAAAATTTTTACAAAAAACACTATAGTCTAGTGTTTTTTTTTTCTTTTCTTTTTTTTTTTTTTGAGTTTTTTTATGGCCTTTTCACTGCACCCTAGTCTGCAATATGATATCTCCCAGCTTACCCTTCATTAACCTTCATCAAATCAGACCGTCGAAAATCTCATCCAACGATCATGGATAAAATACCGGCTATGCGCAAAATCCTTGCGCCGGATGCAAGACACTTCGTATGAATATATACATATTTTTATTCATTTTGAAGTGCTTAACGTGTCCTCTTAATGTTATCCTTTTAAGAGTTTATAAGATTATAGCATACGTATTTATTCTTTTAAAAACTATATATTTATTTTTAAATCTACTATTGTTTCAGTCTTTTCATTCTCTTCCTTTTTCCCTTTATCTCTCCCTTCTCTCTCTCCTCTACCTATTCTTTCTCTCTCCCCTCTATCTCTCGCACTTGCTGATCACGGAGAAGATGATGGTGATGTGACCAATAATCATCGCCATTTCCGTCCTCACGTCGCAGCTACAATCCTAGCGAAGATCTGGAAAAGCTTGCCACTGGAAAAAGATGATCACGAGTTATATCTAATGAAGACAATCTCTGGCGAACAGCGAATTGCTAGAAATAACAACAGTGCGATTGCGATTTGTCAAAGATCGTGATTAGCCAGAGATTCACATCATGGATCTCGTCCAATTTGATGAAGACGAATGACGCCAGATGATGGGATTTGGTTACAATCTACCAAAGATCGCGATTCGCCAGAGATTCACATTGTGGATTTCAGCCAATCTGATGAAGATGGACAACACCTGATAATAGGATTTGTACCCGAATCTACTTAGCTGATGATTATTCCACCGAAGGTGGTCTGATTGTTAAGATCTAAAAAAATTTTCAGATTTGATTTAAAGATTTTTTTTTTTAATTTTGGGATTGATTTTTTGTTTTCTTCTAATTCCCTTTTTTTTTAAATAAAAATATAAAAAATACTGAAGATATTAAAATTATAGAAATTATATTAGGAATATAGATATTTTTTTATATTTATATTTTTGTAGAAATTTAATATATTTTTCGTAATCCGATATCTGTGCCATCATCGTCACCAGCATGATTTGGTTTCGTTGTTGCCATTACGATGTCCTTAGACATAGTATCATCGGAAATGGTAAGGATGCAAAGAGAGAAAGGGCTATAAGGGAGAGAAAAATGAGAGGTAGAGGAGAGAGAAGCAACTGACAAAAAAAATATGTGATAAATTTAATATTTTAATATATAATTAATTTAAATTATATTATTTAAATATATTAATTTTAACTTTGTTATTATTATCAAAACATTATAATCAAATATGTTTTTTTTTTAATTAATTCACCATGCATTTTTTTTTCCAGGTTATATATATATATATATATGTATATATGCAATGCAAGAATAGACAAATAGACCTAATCAGAAAACAAGAGCACGTGCATTTGCACATGCACCAACAATCAGTATTTTTAAAAGTTGGACAAACTGTAAAAATGCTCACTGAACTTTGGTTACTTGTTAATCTTGCTCCAGAATTTTAAAATGTGATATACGTCCTCCTTGGACTTTTGGAAGTTGACATAAATACCCCTTCCATCTTTCGACATCCATTGGATGGTGATGTGTTGTGATGTAATTTTAAAAGCACTGTGAAGGTTATCAAAGTAATTTCATAATATTAGCTAATTTTAAAAAATAAAATTTAAAAAAAAAGGGATGAGTTGTTTGCTGTAAAAGACTCATTGATGCTCCCCACTCACAGCCAAACAGACCAACGTTAACACCACCACCACCATCAAACGACAAGCCCCCTCTGTAAATGACCCAAGCCATTGGCACCGTCACCGTCATCGTCGCAATCTTAGGATTTCATGCTATACTTCTCAGGGAGACAAGAAGTTGTGAGTTTTTCTTTTTTTTTTTTAAATAATTTTTTTTTGTTCTATTTTTAGATTAAGATAATGAAATTTCCTTTGTCGTTGGCAGAGCAGAGAAAGAAGATTACAATGGCAAATATGCTTTCTAATTAGTTTTATTAGGGATTAATTAGAGGGTTTTTTTAATTATCTTCTTAAATAATAGCTTTTAATTAAATTTTGAGTTTAATAGGGTGTTTAGATAACACATTAGTTTGAATATAATAATTAAATGCAATTTACATTTGGATTTGGATGAAAAGAATGTGTATTACGTTTGAATGTAATGTGTGTTTAAATGAAAAATATTTGAATTGTATTATATGTGATGTGATTGATAAAAGTATAGAGAAAAAAAGATAGAGAGGAAAAAAGTGTATGATGTGATTGATAAAAATAGTAAAAAAGATAAAAAGATAAATAATAATTATATTAGATTTAAAATATAATGTAATTAATATTTAAATGTAATATTTTTGTATTTAAATAAAATTTACATTTTGTTTAAACGTAATAAAATGTAAAATAATAAACAAATAGGACATAAATCTTTTTAATTAATTACCCAACATTGAAGTGACAATTTTACCCTTTTATTTTGATCTAATTCATTTCCACGATAGCCTTTCCATTCCAATATTTTTAATAACAAAAGGAGCATTAATGCTAGCTTTCAAAAATTCAGGGAATATGTTTATCACCTTTCAAAGTTAAGAGAGTAAGAATGACATTTTTTTAATTTTTTCTTAAAAGTTTTTAGCAATGCATCATATATAACAAGCTGTGAAGTTTGCTTGCTACCCCAAAAAAAAAACTGTGAAATTTTCAAAATAAAAAAATAATAATGAAATTAGAAATGAGCCAAAAATCTCCATTGGGCAGGAGTCGCTTTACATAGAATCTGCATATACTACAATAGACGGCATTTCTATTTTCTAGTGAGAGATACATAAGAGAGAGAGAGAGAGTGTGTCTGAGACGGAGAGAGAAAGAGAGAGATCGACTGATATTGGCTTTTCCCTCTTTCATGCACACCCCTGCCCAATCACTTCCTTCGTCTTCACTTGATTCCTCTCTCTCTCTCTCTCTCTCTCTATGTACTTATATATTTATGTGTGTGTAGATATGTATGTATGTTTCTCTTTTTAGTTGGATCACAGCCACTTCATTCACCATCCACCACTACCCAGAGTGTGGTTATTTGCTTGAACTGTAATTTTTGTCCTACCCAATTTTACCCTTTTTGTTCGTTTCCTCCGAGATTCCCACCATTTTCCCGAGAAAACACCCAACCTCACCAAGCACCCTCCTTTTTGGTATTCTCACCTACTACGTCTCTCTCTCTCTCTCTCTCCAGCAGATTTCTTCATCGGATTGAGGTTCACTTTTTGAAGCCTCCTTTTGATTCTCATATTCTTCTGCTTTGGGTGGCCAACAACAAGTGTTTGATCGGTGAGATTCTTATTCCTTTTGGTTCTCCCGATTTGATTGGTTTTTGTTTCTGATGATTTTCAATATGGGTTTCCTTGGATCTTTTTAAAGTTTTTAGCTTTAGAATAATGCTGGGCCATTTTTGCTTTCTCGAAATTCCCCTTTTTTCTCTTGAAATTTGTGGTATTGGATTCCCAAAAAAAATAAAAATAAAAAGAAAAACGCCAAGCTTCATAATTATTCTTAGATTCTTGTCCAGTATCAATACCCAGTTCTATTCTGGCATATTTAAGAAGAATAACAAGGAGTTTAGGAGATTTGTATTAGTTATTTCTATTGTAGTCTTATAAATATATTTTTATTACTAAATTTCATTGGTGATGTGTTGTTAAAGTGTTTACTTTGTGGGTGTTCAAGCCCTTCAAAAAAATTTTATACCATTATAGAGCTGACATTGAGGTAGGCCAAACATTTGTGTTTATGGGCAAGTTCTGCCTCATCTATTATTATCATCTTTTTTCCGCAAATTAGAGTAGAGTGTGGGCGAGCTGACATTAATGCAATGAATACAAAAACTTAAACCTGCATCTCAGGAACACAAATCGAATATACATTGTCATATTAGGCGATTGTATGTGTAGAATCGAAAGGGAGGTTATAGTTTTCTGTTAAAGCTTAAACCTGTTTTTCCAAAAGATAAAAGGATATTTGGAAATCATGAACAGGTATCAAATCCGTTTGGAGATTCAAACAATTTGGGTGCTCAATTGAGTTTTCTAGGAAGTTTTTTCCTCCCCATTTTGTGTTCTTCAAAAACTGTTTATTATATTGAGTCTTTAGTGCGGAAGTAAATTGATAAAAATCTCTACTTTTGGGCATTTGGCACTTGTTGAGTGTTGGTTCCAATGTAAAGTGGGTTTTAGTCTGCTTGATATTCTGCCTTGTTTAAGATTATCACAATAAACTCGTTCATCCAACATTCTCTTACTCCATTTTGCTTGATGAATATGAGTTTTTTTATTTTATCCATTTTATTATCCTGTTTTTGTTCCTCGGCTGTTGATATGTTTAATAGAATGTTAATCAAGTTTTTCCTTTGGTTAGAGAATTTTTGGTGATTGGCTGTTTTCATTCTGTTTAGTTATTCCATTTTGTGCCTCACCCCTTTTTTCTTAGGTGGCTGTTAAGGAAAAGGTAAATTTCAGTGTCTTCCGTGTTGTAGTAGATTGGATGGCTTTAGATTCTGTTTTTCTCTAGAAATGGAAACAAAAATACTTTCTGAGTAATATATGTGAAAAAGATAACATTAGTTGGACGTAATTGAAGTTTGGTGCAATGACCAGCATGCCAGTCCCTTTCGCCACTTGTCATATGTTTCTAAACTTTGAAAGGGATCGATGTTGAGACTTTGATTTCAAATTCTTTGCTTCTGAATGGTTTACCTTCCAAGACATGCATGTTTTGATTGGTAGGTATTGAGCTTTACTTTCTACCTTCCCTATAAGATGAACTAAAACAGTGGTGCTGTTCGGTTAAGCTGAAGTTTTGCATTTGTTCGAACATAACTTCATAGCTGATCTGCTTCACTAATTGATACATTACTTTCTCAAAACTTTAAACGAAGTTTGATGATGAATGCATAATATGATGAATGAATGAAATATCTTCCTCTAATTTTCCCTCTTCATTCTATTATATCCACTCTCGAAATCCCTCTCTTTCTATCTGTTCTTGTTGATCCTACATCAAAGATTCCCCTAATCTATTAAATTCATACATGATCTTACCAATATGGTATTTAAACATTCAACCAACAGATGGGAGACGTGCTCAACGGCCTAACATCTGGCACTGTTGGAGGAGCTGCACAGTTGATATGTGGACGCCTGTTCGATACCATCAAGGTTAAAATCCGAAGTCAGCCTGTTCCACCCTCTGGCCAACTTCCCAAGTATGCTGGGGCAATGGATGCTGTCAGGCAAACATTAGCCGCAGAAGGCCCTAGGGGTCTTTAAAAAGTTATGGGAGCTCCGCTAGCCACTGTTGCAGCATTCAATACGGTTCTTTTTAGAGTAAGAGGGTAAATGGAGGCATTGACCCGATGTCCCTCTTACAGTCAACCAGCAAATAGTTGCTAAAGCTGGGGCCAGAGTTGCAGTTTCAATTCTAGAGCGTCCCACTGAACTTATCAAGTGCAGGTCAGTTAAATTATTCCTCTCTCTTCTGGACTTAACTACTGACTTATTTTCAAGTCTTAAATCTATCGGCTTTTGATATCCACTTAACCACTCTTAATAGGTACTAAGGGATAATTTAATGTACAAGCAAATGAGTTGTTATTTTATTCCTAGAAGAGGGACAATACTTGTAAATTTATTTATTATACGTTATTTTCATTTTCTAGTTGTTATTTGTTTATAGCTCATAAATTGAGAAGAAAAATTGATTAAACCCGTATACTAATCTGTTAAGCTTGACTTTATTTGACGGTGTAGGTTGCAACCCCAAAGCGCATTGGCAGATTCTGCTGCAGTTGGCGTAGCAGTGAAGTATGGAGGACCAATTGATGTGGCCAAACAGGTTATCAGATCAGAAGGGGGAGTAAGAGGTCTTTTCAAAGTCTAGGTTGGTTCCCACCTTGGCGCGTGAAGTGCCTGGAAACGCTACAATGTTCGGTGTATATGAAGCACACTAGCAATACTTTGCAGGAGGTCCAGACACATCAGGATTTGGTAGAGGCTCGTTGATCGTGGCTGGAGGCTTGGCTGGATCGTCATTTTGGTTCTCAGTCTACCCGAGTGATGTTGTCAAGAGTGTAATTCAAGTAGATGACCACAAAAATCCCAAGTACAAAAGGTTTGATCGATGCTTTTAGAAAGATCATTGCTTTAGAGGGAGTGAAAGGTCTCTACATAGGCTTTGGACTAGCATGGCTCGAACTGTTCTGGCCAATGCAGCGGGCTTCTTGGCATATGGGATTTCAACGTCCAGCTTGAGGTGATTGAATTGGAAGATTCTTATGGCTCAGTTTCTAAGGCTAAGGTGGAGTTCAACGCTAATATTTGCGAAGTGGCAGCGCCAATTTGTTATACGTTTAATTTTCAATTTGGTGCCAAGGCCTTCTTTTTGTTGGGCTATCCGGTGCTGGAAGAAACATTCTTTCACCAATCACTTTGGTGCTTTATTTTATAGTGCAAATCAATCTCTCTTATTTGGTAACCTTTTTGTAATAAAATAAAATAATAAAAAAAGAGACTTTTGTTAGTGAATGGTTCACAAAATGTATCGGCACTTGTTAAAAAACATATGTACCACTTTCAGCCCAAAAAAAAAAACCATACTTGTTTCACTAGAGGAAAAAAAAAATACCTTGATGAAGCCACGACCATATAAAAAAATCAGTTTATTCAAATATAATATAGATATACACATTATTTTCATCGAAAATTTTTAGCATCATAAATCAACATCCAAATGGAATTGACTTATTCTGGCATTTTCTTCCTTCAATCAATTGTTTCTTTTCAAGCAATTCTATGCATTATTTACTCAAATTGACATCAATGATTTAATAATAATAATAATCTAATCATATTTTAGCTGTCGTTTTCTATATTGTCCCTCTTGTTGCCTTTTGCTGTCGTTTCGTCTGAATAGCAAGTTTATATTTTTTCCTTTTTTTGAATTCTATCGTCCAGTGGGGGGTTCTTGCTTTGTTGTCGTTTCTTATCCTTCTCATTTCCTTTCCTGTTTGCTTTCCTTCCATTTTTTACGTTTCCGACCCTTTTAACTGTCGTTTCATGTTCATGTCATTTTACTTCTTATGTCGTTTTATTCGATGCCCTTCCATTTTTTTTTTGGCAGAGATGCCCTTCCTTTTTGTCAATTCGTACTGGTCTCCCTTTGTGCTTGTCGTTGTGCTCTTAGTTGTCGTGTTGCAACATTTATGCCGTTTGCACTTCATTGCCGTCGTTTTTGTCGTTTGTTGTCGTTTCCTCACCCTTGTCTCTTCCTCTGTCGTCATTTTTCTCATCTCTATCCTATCAATCTGTCGCGTAAAGTAACAAACTACCGCAAGACCAGTGACGTGGACTGAATCAGCCAAGCATTGGAGGGAATATATGCAACCGCTTAGTCAGTTCCGACTGAAAAGCTCTACAAAAATTAATACAACCAAATACAGTATACAATAAATTCAATGAATATATATATACAGATAATTATAATAAAATTACATATACATGATAGATCAGGCTCCAAAACTAAAAAATAAATCCAGCTTTCATAGAAAAACTATGAATGATATAACAATTCCAACTGGTTCCTCTAACCCTATGGTTTCTAGGTTGGACCGTTTAGATTTCATTGTGAGTTTCCATTTTATTCTCTCCATAAATATACACATGATTTTTAAGCCATTCAATGAAATTAATGGTGTTTTTGTTTTACTGTTACTGACATATGAATTTTCCACGTTTCTTTGTTTTAGATGAAATATTTGGAGAGGAGAACAAAGTTTGAAGGATTTGAAAATGACAATATAAGTAGTAATTTTTGTGGTGTAGGAGTAGCGGACAGAAATGGCTGTGCGCCAATGGATTTGGCATTGAAAGAGGTTCAGTTCAAAGGGCCTTTGGTGGATCGCCTGGCGGCTCTTGAAAGCAGGCTTTTTCAGGTGAAACGTACTCTTAAGGTTGTATATAGATATTATAAAAAAAAAAAAAGCCTCGTTATTTTTATTTAATTTTCTTTGTCCTATTCTTGTATTTAAAAAAAAAATTGTGAGACATTTATGTAGTAAATCATATTGCTACAAAAAATTTTTATTGATAGAACACAATCAATCTAAACTATCAGATTAAGAAAAATATAATAAGTGAATAGAATTTAATGAAAATCTGATGATTTAATCTGTATATATGGTTTTTTTTTTAATTACATACTCTTATAAAATTCCTTTTTTTTTTATTATGGGATGAATTAATATTTGTTAGTTAACAAGTAATGATATGTACTGGTGGTCAGATATGCTCGGACATGGAATCAAGTAGTACGTCACACGCTTCATCATCAGGCACTTATTCTCAAACATCTGGGGACACTTCTTCAGGCCACCGATCCGGAAGAGAATCATCTTGCTCATTACCAACTTTTAACCATCCAAATCCCAATCCCAATCCCAATTATGGAAATGCACGAATATCCCATGTCCCTGTCATGAGTGCCACTCATGAAATTGAGGTAAGAGCTTTCAAGATTATACTTTTTAACACCCCACGTATGAAAATTGATGCTTTCTACATCCATCTAAACACACATATGCACACCAACAAATATATATATATTGTCATGTAATAGATGAGTTTTTTATTAGTTGAAATTGTTAATTGATGCTATAAATAGTGTATGTTTGATTTAACGTTCTGACTTAATTTAGTTTGTAAATTAAGTTAAATTGGTTATTTCTTTCTAATTTAATTTAGTTTAACTTACATTGGATATTATGAAAGTAGATATAATTTATATTAAAAATTATATTAAAATAGTAAAAATAAAAATAAAAAAATTAATGAAAATAGACCCTACCAAGCTATGTTGAGCTAAAACTAATTTTGCTAACTTAGCTTAACACATAAGTTAGACTAAACTAAACCTTAAAACCAAACGAACCATAAAGATGATAGATTTAGATCACATGTCCCTTTATTTGTGTTTCTATTCCTATTCTTCCAACAATATATATTGTGATATATGTGTAACTAATTTGATTTTTTAATTAAGATAATATGATATTATAATAAAATATATTTTTTTTCTTAACATGTCATGATATTATTAGAGGGACATGAAAAGACAAGAATAAAGAGACACAAGAGTTGAATTCAGATACAATAGAACAAATATATCCCGAACTTCAATCATGAGGACAGCTAACATTTTGTTAAAAAAAAAAAACAATTATCAGTCAATGGAAACATTGCTAAGAGATTTTAACTGCAAATATATAACTGATTTTTTTTTTTTGTCATCTCTAACTACTTATCTTCTGTAATTTAGAGACAAATTAACGCTAACAAAGGGTGGATGAATTTGTATTAGACTTATTTTTGTAACTCCCAACTACTTATCAAATCTGTCTTTATCCCTTTTTCTCTTACCTTAATTTCTCTCCCCTATAGTTTTACCGATTATTTGTTTTTAAAATTTATCTTCTTCAACTACCAATATCTTTTAGTTGAGGTAAAAAATATATATATATTAATAAGCTTTATTTTAATTTTCCTTTCCTAATTGCATATGTACACTTCTTTTTATATAAAGTAATTAAAGTAAACTAACATATACTAATTAAGCATGCTATGACTAGTTTAAACACGAAAATATCAAGAGGATGGTCTCTAATGGGAAATTTTCTAGCGATTACATGAGGCAACAGTAAGGCTTTTGTTTAAATTGTATTTTAGTTGGGAGATGTGCTTTGAATAGAATTATTAATCAAATATATTAAACTCCATTTTGATTTTATTATTATTCCAGTATTTAAGAAAAAAATACGTCTGTTAGATTAATAACTCTGGATCCATCACAATTATATTGTAAGCAATATATTAGTATTACCAAGCTATAATTATTTCACTATTCTCAATTTGACTATCCACACCCTTTCCCTATAAACCTCATAAAATTCTTGGAAAGACATCAAACATATTACTTTTCTTTAAACCTGAATTGTTGTGTTCATACATCATTGTTGATTATTATGTATCTAGTGGATGGTGACAATGCTCTTTGTTGTGTTAATTATTCACCTTATTGCTTGTTTATGTTTAATCTATTTTCGTTATATAATTTATTGTGATATATATACTTGGAGAGAGAGAGAGAGAGATAATATAGTTAATGTCATAAGAACAAGAATAGATTATTCTCTTCAAATTCGCCACTAGCTAGGTTACAGTGAATAAAGTTCACATCAGCCTCTACTTGGACTTCCTTTTGCAAATTCCATCAGATTAAAAAAGCGAATAAAAAAACAAAAAACAAAAAACAAAACAAAAAGAAAAAAGTAAAGCTTATAATAAAGAGTGGACGATGTCCTTTTTTGGAATGATTAACTTGGTTTTTTTTTGTTTTTTTTTTGTTTTTTTTTTTTTTTGTTTGGGGGTTTGGGCAGGAAAACACTGATACAGAGAAACAAATCCATCCAAATCCTCCGAAGCAGAAAGTAAAGAAGAACAAACCCAGTAAGGATGGAAAATCTTCCAAAAGTGGGAAGAAGAGAGCCCCTCGTTGGCCACACTTCGGACTGTTAGGCTGCAGTTAATTAATGCACTATTTTCTCGTAATCAATTCTATTGTTGCGTATATATATATATATAAGACATGTTTGAATACATGCATTTCGAATTATTATGGTTTTAATTTTTTTTTTCTTATCAGTTTCAGCTAAACAAATTAAGTTATTCATAATCAATAATAACGATCATCATCATACAATCTGACTACATATTGAACATGTAGAATATAGAGCTTACATAATTATATGATATCGTTAGTAAGTAGTGGTTTTTATTTTCCCTTTAGAGAATGTGTGACCAAGTAGGGTTGAGCTTTAGGCTTCTATTCGTCCAATAAACGTACATCTTTTTGTTCTCTTTTATGATTTTTAAAGTAGCCAGCTTTAAAAAAATAAAAATAAAAATCCCTCTCCTCATCAGCTTGCAAATAAAGCATTAAAAAGCTAGCTAATACACGGTTGTCATGCCTTTTACACCGCTTTCAAAGTTTCTAGGCTGCTCTCCAAGTTGCGTAAGTGATTTCGGTGGGATATGATTTTGTTAATTGCTTTAGAGGACGTCAAATACTAACATACATATATATATACACACACACACACACACACACATTTTTATTTTTATATCTAGATATATATACAGACACTGAAAGCAGACAGAAAATGCTCTTTGCAGATTCTAATAATGGACATTTTAAAATGGCAATTATTATTACAACAACTATCCCACATCTACTTATATCTATATATCTATATCTATATCTATATCTATATATGTATATAAACGTATATCTTTATATAGTGTTTGTATATACGTAATGTACATGTATTAAAAAAGTCTAATGTATAAAATATGGCTCGACTTGTCATAATTGCCACATTATTTATAAGCTGAAATCACTAACCAAAAAATATGAAAATCTAACGCAGAGAATCAAATAAAACTAACTATATAGGCATTTAAAAATTAGGAATCATGATTTGCACCAATACAATATATGTCCTCTTTATTACTTTTTAATTTTTTTTTTTTGTTTTTCAAGTTATTATATGAAATAGGTGTGGACAACAAGGGCCACAAATCCAAAAGAAACAAAAATTAAAATATAATATAAGGGCAAGTAGCAACAAGTTGTGGTGACTACGGCAAAAACTTGTTGGATGCTTCCTGTCCATCTGAAAAAGTGAATTGCCTTTTGCCTGTAGTGGAGAATTTATGAATCTCTTAGACCTCTTCAAACTTTAATTGCTAAAGGGTCAGCTTTAGATCAAATCGTATTAGTGCACAGAAATGTTACAGTGTATATCTATATCTGGATGGCTGATAATTTGGATCACGATATGATAATATGATATGAAATTTATACAAAATTAAAGGGTTTGGGTTTTTCTTAAATGAGTTTGGATAAAAAAAGTCCGTCAAACACGATTAAATAAAAAGTCGACTTGCATGAACCCGTCAATCATAATTGACACAAAATAACCTTATTTAATAAATTGATCATATATGAATTGACATGAACACGATCCATTAATTACCCATTTATAATCTTTAATATATTTATATTTATATTTATTATATAATGTTTTATTATTTTTAATTTTGAGTTTTCAAAATTCAAAATTCAAATATAAATTTTTTTATTTTTTATATATATATTTTAAAAATTTTTAACATAGCAAATAAAATATAGGTTTTACTTTTGTTTCTTTAGGGGGCGTTTGGTAAACGTATTGTATTTTGATTGTATTTGAATGAAATTTATTTTTTAAATATTGTATTTGGTTGAAAAGTATTTGTTTTGTATTTGAATAAAATGTGTGTTTGGATGAAAAGTATTTTAAAGTTAAAAAGTTGATATGATTGGTAAAAGTAGAGATAAATAGTGGAGTTGAAAAGTTGATGTGATTGTTTTAAAAATGTTTTGTATAGTAATTGTTTTCGTAACACTGTTACAAAATTTGTATTTGGTGTAAAATTGTATTGTATTTGAGTAAAATTAAAATGAAATTTTGTTACCAAACGCCCTCTTAGTCTTTTATTACCTCTACAGCTCTGCTCTCTACCTCCCCTCCGCTTACCCTGTCACCCTCCCCTCTCTTCACACTATCAACCTTTGTGACAATACAGTCAGTAGCCCCTCACCCCGTCGACTTTCGCAACAATAATACCAATTGCCCCTCGCCCCGTCGCTATTGCCCCCCCTCCCCTCACCCTGTCACCCACCCCGTTTCCCTCTCCTCCCCCTCACAACAATACTATATATTATTTTTACTTAATTATATATGGTATAAAACAAGAGTTTTCATAACTAATAAAGTATAAATAATATAAATTTTAAAACTGTACAATTAAATTTTACTTGTTTTTCATTAAAAAAAAAATATATTTCCTGATAAACATATCAAAGTATCACAATCATATTAAATAAGTCATTATTTTATTCATATTTAATTTAAACATGTTAATTTAAGTTGAGATTAACACGATTAATAAATAAGTTTGATTTGAGTTTGAGATTTTGACATGAATATTAAATGAGTCAGATTTAGATTTAATGTGTCAACTATGAAATATAACATGATACGAATTCGACATAATTACATGAATTGCCAACCCTACATATCATTATATATAATGAATTTCATGTCCAACAAACCTGATAAATATATCTTTTATTTATTTAGACACATATAGTTATTAATTGATTGTAAATTTATGTATAATATAGTATTATTTAAAAATTTTAGTATGATTGGCACGTAATACTCAAATTTGTTATATTAAAATTAACTAATTGTTATATTAATATATAAGACTATTACAAAAACTATTTTACGAGGATGTTAGATGTAAGATTAAATCTATATATATGTGTATATATTATGATACCAACAAAGATATGTATACATTATCAGTGGATTATCTTTTTAATTTTGATAAATATAATATCATAATATCGATTAGTATTTCTTAATTAAAGAATGACAGCTTATATAAGAGATAATAAAAAAGATAAATTTAGCATTAATTAAAAAATATGATAAAAGTTAAATCTCTGATATTTTATCGGTTATGGATATAGATGTACGCGTATATACAATATAATTAATAATAATTGTTGAGCAACAATATAAATAATTATAATTTGTGATGTAAGTTGCGGATATGCATACAAAAGGGCAATGGTTTGCTTAGCTGGATTGGCTAAGGAATGAGCTGGCAGACGTTTACTTCCTTTTTCTGGGAATAAAGAAACCTACTCAAAGGTGGCAATGTCCAACTCTACGTTTCTAGCAAAAGAGAATTTTAAGTACTTTCAAGACTTTGGACTGATCAACCTGTCAAATTCAGCCGGCCAAAACTTGGAATGTAAATTATAAAAACAAAAATATCGAGTTCATCAAAAATAAATTGAAATTGTTAAAAATGTTAAACTATACAGAGAAATAGGATGCTGAATTTGACGTTTTGCAAGATCAAGGTCAAAGTGCACAGTATACCTATATAATGAGGTTTGTTTCGCGAGTTTTGGAGAAATTTTTTGGTAAAAAAAAAAAAAAGAGTTTTAAAAAATGTATTTAGAAAAAAGAATTATTTAGAGTGAAAAATATAAAATTTTAAAAATTTATTTAAAAAATTTATTATTATAGATTTTTTTTTTCCTCTTTAAATTATATAATTAAAAAAATCTCATTTGAACTTGTATATATAAAATTATAAACTTTAAAAATTTAGAATTTATTATAAAATTTTAAAGATATGAAAAATAAAAAATAATGATAAGATAAAAAAATAAAAAATTTAGTTTTAGTCTTTAAAACTATCCCCAAGCGGCCCTTAATTTACCACATAAGTAGATACAAAGAAAATGGTTCAAAAAATTTTCCTTGGCCATATATATTTAAAAAAAATGATAAATTTCATTTCAAATCAGAAAGATGGTATTGCTACTTAAGCAAATAGTATCAGCATAAAAGCATATACATTTGACTCCAAAAAGACCGGATACATTAATAAATTTAAATAAATCGCCCTAGAGGAAGAAATGTATATCAAAATCCCATAATAAAAAACCCAATAAACACGTTAAATATCAAGCATGCATATGATTTTTTTCATCAACCCATTCACGATCAACTAGTGTTAGATATTAATAGCTTGAATGATTCCAACGTTTCATGTACATTTCGTTACTATCATTCTTTAAAAAAATGACAATTTTATAATTATATATTAGTTTTGTATCTAAATTGGACTCTGTTAGTGCGTGTTTTATTTATTTATTTTTTTCCAACTTGCTGTAATTTTTTTAATTTAATATTCAAAAATATGCACTATTGATAGGAATAACTCACCGTAAAAAAACTCCCAAAAAAAGTCCATTCTACTTTATTACTAAAAAAAAATGCTGTTGATTTCCTGTGGGGGCATAACGTCCAATAATTTGATAGAAAACCAAACTATACTCTTTTAAAAGAAAATCCTGGTTGAGTATCCGAAAATTTTTTTTTTTTTTTTGGATGAGTACCGGAATTAGTTGAGTGTTAAATAGTGATTAATTTATTAATGACTTTTGGAAATTGAGATATCATCTGATCAGGAATGCAAAATATTCACCCAATTAGACGGGAAGATTATTGTATATTTAAATGGAAGTTCCGACAAATTTTCTGTTGAAAAACTCAGTGCCACTCGAATGGAAACAACAAGAAGGGTAGAGCTGATTGTAATCGGAGAGATTTGAAATAGATTTCGCTTGTTTTAAATAATATAACCAATTTAATTATTCTATATTATTTATAAATTTTGAAATGCTTTTTATTTTTTATTTTTTATTATCATTATTTTTTGCGCTTCAACATCTGATTCTTATAAATGACATAGCATAAAATGATTTGTTAATGTTAGATATTATTTAAGACAATAAAACTAAATAAAAGATCTCGATCCATTAGCATATAAAATTGTTTCCTCAATGCAACAACACTGGAATGTGATTCCTTTCGGATGCTAAGAATTCTCATAAATTAGCTACTTCAAACTTGATCCTAGTAACTCTATTTAGAATGCTTGCTAGCTTTACTTTAATCTCTAAATAATACGAGGAACACCAACTCTAATCTTAATATTTTAAATATCAACATATGTGTTGTATTTTATTAATAGATGCAATCAGTTGATGCAGAATACTTCAAACACTTATTAATAAAATAATGACAACTTATATATGTCACATAGGTTGATATTCAAAAGTTCGGATTAGAGTTATATCTCTAACATTTTTCTAAATTTATAATTAATAATAGGTGTCTTGCTTCAAAGCACAAAATTCATTTAAAAACTAAGTGTATCAATTCAATAATGTAAATACCTTTAACCAAGGGTGGAGTTAGAAACTTATTTCTATATAAGCGTGCACCAAAATTTATTTTTTGAAAAAAAATAAATTTTAGTGGGGCTATGTGATAATTTTATTTTTAGTGGGTTCATATGTAAATTTTTTTTAATTTTAATGGGGTAAAATAGAAAAATTATAAACATTTTTAGTAGAATTAATCAGGGTTATGTGAAAATTTTTAAATTTTAATATAGTAAAATAGATACTATATGATAATTTTTTATTTTTTAAAAACATTTTTAAGGTAACAATAGAAGAATAAAAAATTTCAACGAGGACTTCGGCCACTCGCATCCCTGCAATAAATAGATAAATATATATATACAAATACACTACATATGTGCTTTATGTATATAAAGTTGCAATATTTTTGTACATATATATCAAATAGGGTGATTTGCAGGATTATTCTAGTTTTGAAATCTTCTTACATTTATGCCCACCTTTACCTAAGAGTTTATATCTTTGTTCTTTTAACATTTTATCAAATAATTAGAAGAAAAAAAATAGCAAATGGATAAAAATTCCCTCTTCTCTTTCATTTATTCTTTTTTTAAATTAAAATAATATTTTAATATCTTCAGTGGTTGATCGTCGATCATTAGTAGGCCATCGGTCTAGTGGCCTTTTTTTTTTTTTGGCATATCAACTAAAAGAATGACGGATTCATGCCATTGCAGATTTTATCCAAATCCGCAACGAATTCTATCTATTTTTTTCTAAATTCACAATGGATTTTTCTCAAATCCACAATAAATTTTATTTTATTCTTCTAAAATCTGCAATAGATTTTTCCCAATCTGCAACGAATCTAATTCTTTCTTGATCCATAATGGATTCTAGACAAATCTACAATGAATTCTATCTGATTCTTTCTAGATTCGCAACGGATTATATCCAACTCTTTTAGAAACCACAACGGATTCTCCTAAAAAATCAACGAATTCTTCTTGAATTCGCAACCATTTTTTTCTGAATCTGAAATAGATTCTTGTGGAATCTACCCGAATCTACAAAAAATAAATCATTTTCAATTACTGTAAAAGAACATTTATCAAATTCCAAACCTTATATCCTTATTATCAATATTCCAACGCATCTAATTCAGCAAAAAAAACAAAGGAAAAATGAAATCAAACCTTTAAACTTCGGAATCAAAATCAACATCAAATCAAAAAAACATCATTATCATCTACTTACATTAAAAACAAGAAAACTGATTTGATTCTATAAAGCAAACCATAATTAGAAGTTAACCAAAACATGTTATTGAAAATCTTTCTAATTACCAGATATAGAAGCTTAACCACTCACTAAATCGCCACTGGCATTCATGAACATCAAGTTCCCTACCATATCATTGCTGACATTCACAAATGCCAGCTTCCCAGACAAGACCAGAATCCACACTAAAATTTACCTCTAAGACAGGTGGTGAGCTGAACTCTGGCTCGAGGAAGCGATATATTCAATCAAAGCTAACGATTCTCTGATCGACGCTCTCTTCATGCTTGAGAAAGAGAAAAGGAGAGAGAGAAAGATAAATTCTTACTGACGACATCAATAGTCTTTGCAAGATAAGTTAGACCTTGTCTACCACCAATGTGGTTGATCATCAAGCTGCCAAGGCCACAATGTTGCAGATTATTTAGGATATGTGAAATCCGATGCCAAGATTGGTCAAAGATCGGAAGGGAGAGAAATAGTGATGGCCATAAACCTTATCCGATTACACCTCTGGCAGTGAAAGAAAGATCTATGAGATCTAATAAAGACACACGCCACACCACCAAACACCAAACACCACTGGCTTGTTCCACGTGTAGATCTCATTGATGGTTGTCATGGAAACTTAGTCATAGATCACGATGACTGAGAGGATAATCAAATCAATGGCGAAGATTGCTCGAACCTCAGATTTCACCGACGGCTTCAACCCTGATAGCTTCAAAAACTGTGCTATTGGATCTCCATCATCGGATGGAGGAAGGGAGAGAGAGTATTCATATGTGGAAAGAGAGAAAAAGACAGTTTGAAAAAAAAAATGAAATTGTTGTTTAGGTTAAAGAAAATAGATAAGGGTAAGATTGCGAATTTCTAATTTATTTGAAATTAAAAAACATGAACAGGAATAGATATAAACAGTGCACTTAAGTTGGGCAAAATTATAAGAAGATACCCTAATTAGGGCATTCCACATATTTTTCTGTATCAAATAAATATATATGCCCACATTTGCAAAGTCCAACCCATAAATCTGTTTCTTTTCACGTATTTCTTTGTTTTTAGTCATATGTGTTGTGTTATCTGATTCTCCAAAATAATAATAATAAATAAATAGTGAGTTGATTGATCAGGTATCATGCCACGGCATTATGGAGGGTGGTTTTACATGATAGCTTAGTATTTCTTATTTGACTTCATCATGAAGTTTAAAATTTAAATGGGGTGATTTATCGGATTATTTCTCAAAAAACACATATCTAAATTATGTTGTCTTAATTATAATAATTTTAGTTTTTTTTTACCTCTTATAGATAATATATGGTTAAAAATTCAAACAATAGCATTACACAAAGATAAAAAAATACATAAATAAACATCTTTGTTTGAGAAGTTGTTTACCCAATTTTCTCATTTAAACACCTCACCTTAAGTTCAAAAGAAAGGGAACAAAAAAAAGAGGTATGTATAAGAAGCATATGAATTCTACATACTTCTATACCAATTGTCGGGTACGAGCAAGTAATTCATGGTCTAATTTCCGCTTTCAGTTAACTTTTATTTTTCTTTGTATCTTTTTTTAATTTTACCTTGTAAATTTATATTTTTCTAATTTTGCCTCATTTATATCTAAATAAGCCTTGTAAAGACTTTGTCTTTTAGTAAGTCTTTAGTAACAGTCTGCACTGAAAAAAAAAACTATGCTCCGTCACTACTTATTGTCTCATGATTAACCATACAAACTTAAATAATTAGGATAAATATTGGTCTCAAATAATCTAAACAATCAAGAACAAATTGTGTGATTAGGTTTAATAGTAATGTGCATGTCCGTTTAAATCGGGGGTTTAAGTTGTAAGTTTTTAGTTCAGTTAGATGAGTAGAACATTTGAATCGGGCATTTGGTGTAAAGGTTTAAGTTGGGTGTTAAATTATCTTGGAAATTATGCTAGCCTAGCATAGAAAATTAGAATCTAAGTTGATGTCCAAATACAAGGTTCAAACCTAAAACTAAGAACTTTGAGTTCAAACCTAATTACCAAATAAGTTCGTAATTTCTTGGGTCTAGCTTTTACTTTGAATACATGAGAAAATACACACCCACACACACACAAAAAAGGGGTAGGATATTTGATAGTGGATATTTGCCCCCCTCTCTTTATCTGTATTGATTATATCGTACTCTTACTCGGTCTTTTATGAGTTGTATCACCAACCAACTGACTATTTAGATATATACATATTTACACATATAATCCTAGCATTGAAGAAAATATATATATAACTCTAATATTAATGTACTATATATAATATCAGGAAAGAGTAGAATGCTAGAATCTCATATATATATATATATATATAAGAGCGGTCTTCTATCTAACATACACCTTTAACCATTTATGTCCAGCTCTTCATTACTTACCATTGGATGAGAAATAGACAGTTCAATTTGAGAAAAAGAGACTAGGGATAGGTTAAGGTAAAAACTGATGAGGCCATAGCTTGGGAACAAGGTAAAAAAAAAAAAAAAGATAGAGAAATGATTATCTTCACGTATTTGAACATCACATAGATCATGAAAATAGTTTTTTTTTATTTATTTTAATACTTCAAAGCTTGTGAGACCCATGTGCAAAGAGTTGAAAATATAGTAAGATGAAACTACTTTATCATTTTTCACCTTCTCACTCTATCTATCTATCTTCAGACTCACCGTCCTTCTGAAAAAGTTAAAAGGCCGCATTGAAATACACTAATAAGAGCTTACAAAGCTATAGCTTTGAAAAAAAATAAAATAAAAATAGAATAAAAAAGAAAGAAAGAAAGCTTGAAATACAGTAATCAGAGCTTACTAGCTTGAAAAGAAAGCTTCTCTACAAACAAAGACTTTTTGTTTTTGTTTTTTGTTTTTTGTTTTTTTTTTCCTCTTTACACTTCATTTTTTCCCATTTCAAACACAGTTAACCAAAGCATTGACTTTTTTTTTTTCCTCATTCATTCCCTTTTTCTTGCCTCTCAACCCGCATCTAATCAAAACCAACCTCCATAGTTAGCATTTGTCAAAACTCACCACCGACAACCTTCCAGCGAAGGTATGAGCAGTATCTCCATCATCACAAACTAGTTTTATTCTACCTCCAACTCATCTTCCTCTCTCCTACCCTCAACTCATCTTTCTCTATATACCTGATCTCTATTCACCATTGCAATCAAATGTTTTTTCAAAATTTTGCCAAATAGATCTAAGATCAAATGGAATTGATGAAATGAAATACACAATTTGCTTAAAAAAAAAATTCAAATTTATAAATTTCTCCTTCAAATCCCTTTTTCACTCCTCATTCCTTATCTCTTCTTCCTAAACCCTCCACTTATCTGTACCATTTGTATTCTTTACTTCAAAAAGTTAGGTCTCTAATTTCCTACCGAATGATACCCATGAAATGTATGGACATAATCCCGGTATGCACTTTCTTCTTAGCTTTAGCCCACGACAAACAGTATTTCTACCTTGTAAATCACTTTACAAGGCGGGGCAGTGAACTTCGAGTTCACAGCTTTTGCACAAGGTTGGGTGGCGGCTTACGGATTTCACGGCGGTGGCTTCGAGTTCTCAACAGTGACTGGATTTGATTTCGCAATGGTGGGCTCCTACATTTGTCGCCGATTGATTTTACTAATTTAGTCGAAAGCCTCCACGAATCATAGGCTAGTGAGAGCAAGAATTTTTTATTTATCACTTAGATATTTTTGGTGATCAAAGTAAGTACGAAGATTGAGTAGGTTTGCTTAGCTAAGATTTTTTCAGTAATTCTTCATCCTTCACTTTTTAAATTTCAAATCATATTTTTATGGTTACACAATTCTTCTTTATTATTTACACGAAACTTCAGGACGTTTGGTAAACGTATTACGTTTTAATTATGTTTAAATATATTTTTTTTAGTATTATATTTGATTAAAAAGTATTTATTTTGTATTTAAATAAAATATACATTTGAATGAAAATTATTTTAGCATTAAAAAGTTGATGTGATTGATAAAAGTAGAGATAAATAGTTAGGATTAAAAAGTTGACGTGATTGTTTTAAAAAACTTTTGAATAATAATTGTTTTCGTAGCATTATTGAAATGATTGTATTTAAATGTAAAACTTTACGTTTGGTGTAAAATTGATATTCGTAACACCAAAAAAATTTCCCAAATGGCCTCTAAAACTTTGATCTCGTTTATAACATCATATCGTTATAATACAAACTGAAAACGTGTTGAAATTGCTTATTATTAGGTTTTAACTTTTCTTTTTTTTTTAGTCATATAAATTACTTTTTCCTTCTTTAATTTCTTTTCTAAAGATAAGTCTTGTATTTTTGTTTTTATCAGCTCTAGTTCCCGTCACTTCGCCACATGTTCGATTGTTCGTGTAAACTTCAAGACTTAATTTGGGTGAACAAGAAACCTAACAGACTAACCTGACAAACTCACTTAACCCAATCTATTATAATTCGAACCTAACCATCTTGATCAAGAAATTAACCAAATCCATCCAACCTGACTATTTTTTAATTATGTTCAACCCGATCAACCCACCTAACCCATCCAAAATTTAATTGAATAAGTTGGTTTTAAATTTTGAATTAAATAGGTGGGTTGAAAATTCTTAAAAATCCATTAGAACTAGTTGATGTTCATCCATATTTAAGACTATCTATATATACACACACATATGTATATATAAATATAACAGCTCTGTATGCTAGCATTATCTCAATGCATGGCTAGCTGGCTAAATATTTTTTCAAGTAATAAAATATATAAAATAAAAATCCCTATTGTTGTGCCATATGATTTGGTAAATTATATTAACACCTTATATATTTTTTCAAAATTATAAAGACACTCTATTCATTAAAACTAATAATGTTAATCACTCCTAATTTTTTTTAAATTATAAATATATCTATTTTGTTAATTAATTATGAATTTAACTGTTAATTATATTCAAAACACTATAAATGTTCTTATTTGCACGAAAAGAATGCCTCAACTATGTATAGAAGTATAAAATAATATTTTTACCCTTAAATAACATTAAAACTAATTTTTAATTGATTTTTTAAACATTTCTAATCATAATTTATTTTTTAGTCCGTTTTTAATTTTAATGAACAATTTACATTTATTAGAATTATATAAAAAAAACATAATAACATATAATTATAAATTATAATAAAGATGAAAAAAAATATCTTATATTATTATCACCATATTCTGTATCTTATTTATAAAATATAGTGATTATATTTTCCCCTAAAAGTTCTTTTTTTTTTCAAATTTTTTAAAAATATTATCTAAGATTATTATCAATTAGTAACATTGGTGGCCTTATTTTGCATAATAAAAAAGAGGTATTTTCATTATTTTTCCCTTAAAAACTCCAATTTCCCATTAATATTTGAATAACAAAATAATTACAAGTCATTACAAAATCTGTTTGTTCCGAAAAAAACAAACCCAGATCTTTGACCAATACAGATCTGGAAACAAATGGCAAAGGCTGGACGCTGCGCGGGGGGAAGGGTGGGAGGCGAGCGACGACGACGGGGGCGGCGAACGGTGGGGGAGAGGCAATGGCTCACAAAGGGGTCTCGACAGCTCACTGTAGGCGACGACGAAGGCCTCGGCTGACGGAGCTTTTGCACGGCGGTCTCCGGCGCGGCGACTTCAGATCCAGTGGAGAGAGTTTCGGTTGAGGGTTTGGCGGAGAGAGGTCCGACGGCAAGCTTCATGAGCGACGGAGGCAGCTCCTCGGGCTCCGGCGGGACTCGGTCTCCGGCTTTGCGAGGGCTCCGTCGCTGGCGCTTCGGCGCAGGCAAGGGCTCCAGTGACGTGGTCCTCAGCGCAGGCGAGCTCCGGAGCCACGAATATACCGACAAAGAGGGGGGATCATGGTCGTGGGAGGGGAACTGCTTGGTATTTTTTAATAAACTTAATTTATAAAAACATTAGCAGAAATGATAAAAAAAAAAAAAACTTAGGACACGTTTGGCAAATATTTTTTAGTGTCGTCGTATTTAAATACAATATAATTTTAGACCAAAAGTAAAGTTTTATATTCAAATACAATCATTTTCAACAATATTATGAAAATAATTACTATTGAAAAATTTTTTAAAATAATCACATCAACTTTTTAACTCTAACTTTTTATTTTTACTTTTATCAATCACATCAACTTTTCAACACATTTTATTTAAATACAAAACAAATATTTTTCAACCAAATGAAACACTCAAAAAATAAATTGTATTCAAACATAATTAAAACGAAATACATTTACCAAACGAACTATTAAATTAAAAAATAAAATGAAAAGAAAATAATGGTTATAATCTACTTTAATAAAATTAATGACTAAGCTCATGTTTATGTTTATGTTTATTATTTTTTGTATTTTATTTGGATTGTTTTTAAATATAATATAATTTTTATATAAAATATAAAAATATTTTATTTAAATAATAATCACATCACAATTTAAATTCAATATAACCACTAATTATCCTTTTATTTTTCTATTACTTTTATCCATCTTATTATCTACTCTCTTTCGCTCTTTTTTTTCTCTTTACTTTTACCAAGCATATTATATATAATACAATTCAAATACTTTTTATTTAAACACATATTATATTCAGATATAATGTAAATACTTTTCATTTAAATATAAATTATGTTCAATGTATTAAATTTAAATAAAATATAAACGTAATATGTTTATCAAATATCCTTTTAAATTTATAATGTAGCGTTTGTTTTCTGTATTGTGTTCACATTACATTTAAACGTAATGCAATTTTTATTCAAATATAAAAGTTTACATTCAAATACAATATTTTTCTACAATACTTCAAATACATTTACTATTTCAGAATATTTTAAAAATAAATTTTTTTCAAATCTATTCACATCATATTCTCTCTCTATCTCACTTTTTTTTATCTATTTTTATTAATCACGTCAACTTTTCAATTTTAAAATACAATTCAAATACTTTTCATCTAGATATACATTACATTCAAATATAAAAAAATACTTTTTATCGAAATACAAAACATATTTAATACATTACGTATAAATATAATACGAACTTGATATGTTTATCAAACATTGTAAGAGAATATTTTAATTATTTTATATAAAAATTTAATAAAATTAAAAAAAATTCTTGATATTATTAATTTTAATCAATAAAATATTTCTATAATTTAAAAAAACAAATACAAAAAGAATCACCCTAGACTCGCCATACATCGTGCAAAACCATCAAAAGAAAGGTGGAAATGTGCTCGCTCATGGTACGATTCCTGCAAAATAAGCTAAATGAAGTAGGTAAAAGCAGCCAAGTGGCCTAGCCCTAGGCAAATTATCACTCTATGTTGTGATTTAAAAAAAAAAAACACACACACACACACACACGCGCGCACAAAGGAAATTATTTAAGTTTTACTTTGAATTATTGCCCCCTTTCTCCCCTGACACAATCCAAGCACATCCTTCCACACGTATCGTCGCATGCCACCACGTCTCAAAATTATATTTATATATATATAAATATATAATTTTCAAAAATATATATATAGGAGTAATCTATTGCTTTTATAATAATACAATTGGTTCAATTTTACTTCCTTTATATATACATACGTACATATATTATAGATATATACATACAATTCAGGTGGTAATTATTCAATATTGAAAATGACATACCTAGTAATATAAGTTAGGAGATGGGAAACGCCAAAATTAACCAACTTGAGTGAGAGAGAGAGAGAGAGAGTGAGAATCACAACATATTCGTGGCCCATTAGTAAGAGGATACTTGTGTATAAAGCAAACGTACATTGTATGCACTAGATTTGACGTACTCGCGCAGTAGATATATATATATATATGCATATATTTCAGTTTTTTTTTTTTTTTCCTTTTGTGTGTTAATAAGAAGAATTGAATGTAGGTTGACTTTCATTAGTATTGACAATTTGAGTCACCATATGAAATTCATACGAATTTAGAGGGTTAAAGTTTCTTTAAATAGGTTTGATTCAAAAAGGTCCAAACACGCCAAACATGATTAAATTAAGGGTTGAACTCATACGAACCCGTCAATGCATAATTAACATGAAATAACTCGTTTAATAAATTGATCATATATGGATTAATACGAACACAACTCATAAATTATCCATTTATAATTTTTAATATATATTATATAAATTTTTAAGGTTTAAAAATTTAAATATAAAATATATATTTTAGTTTTTATATATATTTTTAGTTTTGTATTTATCTTTTGTGATCTGAATTTAAGTGTAGTTTTATTGTAAACTTAATTTAGTTGTTATAACTTGATTGTTATTTAGGTGTTTAATAAGTTTTTTAAATGTTAAAATTGATAATAGATTAGTTAAATTGATCAATAATACATTAGTTAAATGGGTCAATAACAAGTTAGTTAAATGGGTCAATAACAGATTGAATGACCCGTTTATGACCCTTTTAGTAATTGGGTCTAGCAGACATAACACGACACGTTTATGACCCATTTAATAAACGAGTCATAAATATGTCGTGTCGTATTAACTCATTTATTAACAGGTCATGTTTAGGTTTTGCTTTTGACACAATTATTAAACGAGTCGTGTTCATATCAAGTATATTCGTGTTAACAAATGGGTCAAACACGACATGAACACGACCTACTAACACTATTTGTCACCCCTAACTTTGATATTCAAACTTGAGACTTGTGATTTTCAATAAAGTTAGCAATTTTTGTTGGATCCTGGTTGATGCAAGTGGTTACCTTGCTATGAATCTATCCTAACTAATAATGCCTGTGAATAAAATATTATATTTATATTATATTTAAATATAATATATTTAATACAATATACATTTAAATGAAAAAATTTATATTATATTTAAATACAATATATATTTTGATGAAAAATATTCGAATTATATTTTGTAATTGAATATGTGATATGATTGATAAATATAAATAAAAAAAATGAGAAAGAAAGAGAGTTATGATATGATTGGTAAAAATAATAGAAAAAGCAGAATAGTAACTAGTGAATAGTAATTTTGTTGAATTAAAATTATGATGTGATTGACATTTGAATGTAATATTTTTGTATTTAAATAAAAATTATATTATAGTTAAAACTACATAACTAATAGTATAATCAATAATCTTTGCTAGAACTAACTCATCAAGTGAAAGGGAAAAAATTTAGATAAAAACTCTCAAATTTAAAACCTAAAATTTATTTATTTATTTTTTAATAATTGAGAACCATAGGCATTATATGATTAAGAAAAATCTATATAGGCATCATTGAAAGGTCTACTTATCAACGCCACCATCAAACTATTTCATCAAATTCTCCAAGCTTTTGTTGGCAGAAAATTTTGATGTTTAATTTGTTAATTTACCTTTTGCTTTTGTCTTTGCTGAAAAGGGATCGTTTTGTCTTTGTCAAGATGAATACGAAACACTAGTGGAGTTAAAATTTACCTTCTATATAGAAGAGTTAAAAATTGTTGATCCGTGATTTTTCATTTTCATGCAGACAAGCCTCAAAACATGACTGGTTTTAGCTCTATAAAAAAAAAAAAAAAAAGATTTAAATATTCTGATGTGGAGTTAATCAGGAATTCGAGTGGATGAGGGTTAGAAAGTTACAAAAAGGAAAAGTACCGGATTCCTAATTGTGGAAAGGTTCTAAATGTTCTCTTTTCAAGCTTGTAGTATTCTTCTTATTTGGGTAAATACCAAAAAAGCAACATTTCGGTTTATAGCATGGGAAAATTTATGGTTATAATATCGTTAGGAACAGTTTTTTTTTTAAATTATTGGATTAATTTTGTGTTATTATAATATGTTAATATTTACATTAAAAGTTTATAGTACGTAATACAAAATTACTATAAATTATGGATTAGACCGTATTTTAACAAATAAGATAAAGTTGCGTGTGAAAAAGTATATTTAAAAAAAAAAGTGTTTAGCCAAATTCGATCTTCCTAAAGATGAGTCGTGAATTGACAATTTCAATATGAGAATTCTGCTTACACACATTATGTAACGTCCACAAATCCAACCAATCATTAATCGGTTCATTATCTTCTTCCAAAAAAATAAAATACATAAATATATATATATGCTTGTATCAATACAGGCTTCCAAAATTTTATTTGGACCCACATTGACATTATCTTAGATAAGCCTGCTTTATTCTTTGCATTATGTAAACTCACGAGCAAATATAAGATTTAAAAATAGATTAAAAAAATCAATTAAAAACAAACAAACATGATAAGAGTATAATAAACATGGCGTCATGGGCCAAAAAAAAAAAAACAATTTTTCGTTTTTCAGGCAATAATGGCAGAGCAGCCTTTTGAAGGGGGAAAAAAAAGGGAAAATTAAAAAAATTGAAAAAGAAAAATGAATCGGCTCGGCTTGTGAGCTTAGAATTAGCCAACACTCCCCTCATTTTCCTCTATTTTTTTTTTATTTTTCATTTTTGTACCCGTTATTTAAAAATATTTCACAAAACTCCAACTTTTACTTTTCCCATTTTACCCTCACCATATCCCCGAATTCCCATTCCTTATAAACAAACAAAATCCCTCTTCCGATTACTCCCTTCTCTTTCTCTCTCCTTTTTTTTTTTCTCCCTCTTTCATCACTCTTTCTCTCTCTAACGATTCAATGGAGAATCCCGAGAGCTCAATCTCAATGGCGGAGGAGAACTTGGAGGAGACCACCACCACCAACACCACGACGAGCCACCACCTGGCCGTGCCGGCGGGGCTGAATCAGGACGAGTTCGACGAGCTGACTCGGTTCGTGACCGAGTTCCACACCTACCGAGTCGAGCAGGGGCGCCAATGCTCCTCCATACTCGCGCAGCGAATTGGCGCGCCGCCGGAGACGGTGTGGTCGGTCGTGCGGAGGTTCGACCGGCCGCAGACCTACAAGCACTTCATCAAGAGCTGCGTCGTTAAGGAGGACTTCCAGATTGCCGTCGGGGCCACCAGGGACGTCAACGTGATCTCCGGCCTCCCGGCGGCGACCAGCACCGAGAGGCTCGACGTCCTAGACGACGAGCGGCGCGTGACCGGATTCAGCATCATCGGCGGCGAGCACAGGCTGAGGAATTACCGGTCGATGACGACGGTGCACGGAATCGAACGCGACGGCAGGATCTGGACCGTCGTTTTGGAGTCCTACGTCGTCGATATGCCGGAGGGGAACACCGAGGAGGACACACGTCTCTTCGCCGACACGGTCGTCAAGTTGAATCTGCAGAAGCTCGCCTCCTACACGGAAGCGATGGCGCGTGGGCAGTAACCGCCACCGCCGGCAACGGCGACAACGACTGCGGTAAGACAAATGAAATTTTGATGAAGAAGATTAAAAAAAAAGTGGAAATGAAAAAAAAAAAAAAAGAAAAAATGAAATTTTTTCTTTCTTTTTTTTTTAATTATTTTTAGTTTGGTTGGAGGTTTGGGCTTTTGTGACTATGACTTCGTTTTTTTTTTTTTTTCCCAATTTCTTCTCTTTTTTTTCGGGGTATGATGAGATGTGGAATCACGAAAATATCCTTGGTTTCTCCTGATTGACTGGGATGGCAATGCGTTGTTTAAGTGCGAAGGTGAGGACATTTCGGTCAATGCACGTGTACAGAGAAAAAAAAAAAGAAATTGTCAAAATTTGGGGTTATTGGTGTCGTTTTGCTCTCTCTGGCTCTATCATGTGAATATTTTAGTTTGGGTATATGGATGGCAATATGGCATAATTCCCTTTACTTCTTTTTTCTTATCTTTTTATTTTTACTGAATTTGCAATATTTTTTTGTTTTTTTTTTATTTTTTCATTTTCTTTTCCTTTTTAGTGTAAAAATAAATAAATAAATGCATCACATATATGGGAATCTATGCTTTTGACATTTTTTTTTTAAATCTTAGAATCTAGTAACGATAAATGGGAAACAAATTTTGGCTCCTCGTATCAATGTCAAAAGGCAAAGTGGTTAAGTTAATGTTCTATTTATATCATTTAACAAAAAAATAAAAATAAAAAAGAGGTCCGTTTAATTAGATTCTCACGGTCTATTTGGATTACGGAAAGTAAAATTGTATGATAAACAAAATTTTTACCAGAAAAAAAATACTTTAAAAAACTTTTTAAAAACCTTTTACAAAATTTTAAAATCAAGACTGGACCAAAATTGTGCCAATGTATATCCACAATTTTTATTATTTTATTTTATTTTTTTTTTAAGTAATGAGTGTATGTCCACAAATTGTGAAGTCTGAAAAAGATGTTAAGTCAAGACTCAAGAGAGAGACAAAAAGGAGAAGTGAACCTCTGTCCGAAACACAAGAATTTGGGTGGCCATTTCATTTGGGGAGATAAGGACACCATTTTTCCTGTTAAAGCATCCTCCATGAAGACTAGGGCATGGCCCTAGGCCCCCTAGACTCTATTGGTTCCCTGGATATTATTGTCTCACAGCCACAAGACACAGATGCAACGTCACCTTTATAAATGGAAAATTATATTAAATAGCAATTTTTAAGAAATTATTGAATTAAATAATAAGAATTTAGAATAATTTATTGTTTTAATTTGATTTAATTTAAAAATTAAATTAAGTTGGTTATTTAATTTAATTTAAATTTATTGAAAATTATAATGAAATAGTAAAAATTGAGACAAAAGATTATTGAAATGGATTTTATAAAGTTAAATTCAAGCTAAATTGTATCATCAATTGAACATTAACAGTGTGTTTAGTAAATACATTGTATTTTAATTAAAATGGGTTTTATAAAGTTAAATTCAAGCTAAATTGTATCATCAATCCAACGTTAATGGTGTGTTTGGTAAATACATTATATTTTAATTGCATTTGAATACAATTTTTTTTTAGTGTTGTATTTGGTTAAAAAGTATTTGTTTTGTATTTGAATAAAATGTATATTTAGATGAAAAGTATTTTAAAGTTAAAAAGTTGATGTGATTGATAAAAGTAGAGATAAATAGTTAGGATTAAAAAATTAATGTGATTGTTTTTAAAAACTTTTAAATAGTAATTGTTTTCGTAACACTATTGAAAATGATTGTATTTGAACGTAAAACTTTACATTTGGTGTAAAATTGGTTTTCATAGCGTTAAAAAAGTTCTCCAAACCCACCCTAAGTTTGGGTATAAGTTTGGGTATATAGTACTGATGCTTTTTAAATTTGTTATTTTTTTGGTAGCTTACTTCGCAAACTTTTAATTTTGGTAACTTATGTCATCAACTTGCTTAATTGTTACAATATACTCCATATGAATTACTTTTTTCGTTAAATTAAATATGAAAAAGCTCACATAAGCTTTATATGAAGATGGAAACTCTCATTTCTAACCAAAAAAAATTAAAAGATTTGAAATTTCAAATCTGCAATTTTAATACAAAATTAACTAAAATGGAGATTGCAATAATTTAACAAGTTTATAGGATAAATTATCAAAATTAAAAATTTAAATGGCAAGTTTCTAAAGAGTAATGAGTTTAAGGAGCAATAGTGCTAAATACCTTAATAAGTTTTAAAAATATTTGTATAGTAAATGAAAATTTGATTAGATAAATGACATATTTACAATACATAAATTAATTATTTATCTAGTAAATCTAATATAAATAAAATATTTACTTGATAAATCAATATTTACTACATATATTTTAAAAACATGTTATATATTTTAATTATTTTCTGAAAACTGCCGTTTACTTCATTCTCACGTTGAAAATTCATATCATGTTAGTATAAAAAAATCTTATTGAAAAAAAGTATATTTATATGATACGAGCTCCAATTTCAATTTGATTTAAGTGGTTTTATGTTGTGCATTGTAATTTTTACAATAGATATTCAACTACCGTGTTGTTAGAAACTTAATCTAATAATCATCAAAGTGTTTTTACCTATAGTGCATAAATAGAGATCTTATTTAAGAAATACACTTTGAATAAAGTCCTATTAGAAATGATAATTAGATACGGAGTTTTGAAAGTTGGAATTCAGTTAAGTTTTAAAGAGATATATTTTGTAAAAATGAACTGTTTTAAATAAAAAAAAAGTATAAAATTTGAAATGTATTCGAAAAAAATAATAATATAAAATTTTTTTTGTTACTTTCAAAATTTTATAAAATAAAAGAAAATTCATTTCAGTTTAAAATAAGAAAAATATGAATTTTTTAGTTTGAGTTTTTTTAGAAAGAGCAAGGATTTGAAAAAGTAGATAGTAGTATGCGGAAAAAAAAAAAAAGGAGAAGAGTTTTCCCGACCCTCTTCAAACAGGCGCCAAATGGATGCAAATTTGACTATACATTCTGCTAAAGGACATGAGGTCAATAATAATAAATTAAGATTATGATCAGCTCACTCATCAATAACATAGTTCAATAATGTAATACCAATTATCAATAGAATAATATATTTAATTGTGATCTCGTTTAATGTTTCTAAATATATAGGTGTTTTTTATTTTGTAACCACTTTACAAACTTAAACAAATATCATTATTAGTGATTACAGATATAATTTAATGGTAATTCTAAATCCAATACTATTTAAAAATATAGAATTCAAAATCTTTCACTTCAAATTTAGAGAGAGAGAGAGAGAGAGATTTTGATAGGTAATTTTTTTTTTTGCTTTCGAGTTCTCAATATTTGTTTGCAGAAATTTGTTATAGATTATGAAAAATACCTTATTGGTTGAATATAATAGTGAATTGAAAATTCATTTTTTAAAATATATATCATAATTTACTACAACTTCACTTATTTACTTGAGAATGAAAATAGAAATCCGAATTTAATGGGGTGTTTGGATAATATATTACGATCGTATTACATTTGAATGCAATACATTGAATATAATTTATATTTGGATGACAAGTATTCGTATTATATTTAAATGTAATGTATATTTGGATGAAAAGTATTTTAATTATATTATATGTGATGTGATTGATAAAAGTAGAGAGAAAAAAAGAGAGTGTGTAATATTATTGATAAAAATAATAGAAAAATTAAAATAATGAATAATAATTATATTAAATTTAAAATGTAAGAGATTGATATTTAAATATAATATTTTATATTTGGATGAAAATTATATTACGTTCAAACGTAATATGAATATAATATAATAGGTAATATGAATATAATATAATAAGTAATATGAATATAACATGATAAATAAATGTAACATAAGCCTTTGATAATATATATAATAATGTGATTTTATTATTTAATTTTATCGTATTACGATAATAGGACATACCTTACTGCATTTTTTTTCTCTCAAAAATAACGCGATATTTTCCTTTTTTTTTTTTAAGAAAAAAATCCGAAAAATTAGAGGCCAACACTCTATTACCTCCTTACAAAGATAAAAATTATCAGATGTACTAGTCCAAGTAAATTTGGTCTTTACCAAAATCACCACAAGCCTGTCAGATAAAAACTCTAAAAATTCTAGAGAGAATCTTTCCCACTACAGAGAATACAGCAGCTGTGGGGGGTCCAAGTTAAAAAGGCAAAAGAATTTAAAGGGAAGCTCAAAAAAAAAAATCTACAAAGGACAGGTCCATTTCCGGAAAGTTCGTGTTAAGTCTTCCCCTTTTCAGCCTAAGGTCAGAAGTTCCAGCCTTGATTTGCACGCCAAATTTATTATTATTAATCCCATTGACACCCCTTTTGAAGAAAAGTTTCCAATCCAACACCCAACTGTATATGGATAATGGAACCTTTAATAGTGTTATTGAATAGGCACTACTAAGGGGCATTTGGGTAAGTATTTCATTTTAATTTCATTCAAATATAATACAATTTTACATCAAACACAAATTTTGTAACAGTGCTACGAAAACAATTACTATTTAAAACATTTTTAAAACAATCACATCAACTTTTCAATTTCACTATTTATCTCTACTTTACCAATCACATCAACTTTTCAACTCTAAAATACTTTTCATCCAGACACACATTTCATTCAAATACAAAACAAATACTTTTCAACCAAATACAACATTCAAAAAATAAATTTCATTCAAATACAATCAAAATACAATACGTTTACCAAACGCCCCTGAGTATGGTCCTCTGAATTCGGTGCCAAGGGGCGTTTTACCAAGAAAAAAAGGGGCCAAATTCGGTGCCCATGTAGGTTTGTGGGATAAGTCAGAAGTGTTCTAGTGTGGCCAACTGCCATAATAAATAAATAAAAGTACATAAAGTTTGTGATTCACGAGCAGACTTGAGTTGAGACCTATTATTGGTCGGTTGACAATAATGTGGGTGACCGTCGACATCTTTATCTTGGGGTCCGCTTGCTGAAGTTTTGAGTCTGTAGACTATTGTTAGGAATCAGATTGGAACCTATCTATAAGAATATATGTTAGGTCTGATATATATATATATATATGCATGTATGTATGTAGAAGTATGTATGATCGGAGACATAAGGAACCACATGGCCAAATTTGTAAGTTTAATTTATAGTTCGTTACATATTCGTTTTCTGTTGTATACGAATATAATATATAATATACAATATTTTTGGATGCTCTTATATATATTTTATTCAAACATAATATGTATTTGGTTTATTTATATTTAGATAGTCATTCTAATATGTATTTATGGAAGACACATCTCATATCCCATATTATATAAAATGTGTTAGTCTAATTTATAGTTTTGTTGAAAGACTCGTTTGTTTTGTATTGTATTTATGTGATATATGAAATAAAATACAGATTTAGATGTCCTTTTTATATATTATGTTCAAATATAATACGTGTATAGATAGTTTATATTTAGGTCGTCATCTCTCCATCTTCTTCAAACACGGAAACTAGGAATATCACAATTCCATTGAGATCTCCAATGAATTAGAGCCCATGTTACCATGATATTTACATCTCAGAGTTCCATTTTCACCACAGATTTTTTGCCTATCACAATCTCTTCGAAGGCAACCTTCATCCTATTTTACCTTGAGGCTCATCCTGTGTGCGTATATATGGTTACATCTAAAATATCTCTGATACAACTTGTAGTAGCTTTGGGATTCCATCACAAAAGATTAATCTAGTTATTATTAAGAGTAACCCAAGTTCCAAACACATTCTCAATTTCATCTCTAATCAATGTAGGATTTTTGTACGTATACTCTTAACATTTATAATATAAACATATATATTAATATAATGTTACTATTTCAAGCATTTTATATTAGGCATCCTCATTTGTATTATGTGTTTCTAAACTTAGCATGCGTTTGTTGGTCCATTTAAGTTGGAGAATTGAAATTCTTTTGATTGGAGTCGAGTTAACTTTTGAAATTATAAAGTTGGATAATTGAAGTTAAAACGTGTAAAAACTTAAAATAAAGTTGAGAAAAAAATATATAGATCTTGTTTTTCTGTCTCACAATTTAAAAGAAATCCCATTTGGACTTTAAATAACAAATTAGTTATGTACTTTTAAAATTTTATGTTATAGTTAAAACTTTAAATAATACAACTAAGTTGACTTTACATGTAAAGAAAAAAATAAATTAGAGTTTGATAACTTCAGTTGTCCAACCAAATGCATACTTAAATCAAATTAGATTCAAAATAAAAACTAATGTAAAATTGTTCTACCGTTGCAATAAATTTTTCATATTTTACCACAGTATTCTTATACTACTTAACGTAGTTTTATTTATTTATTTATCATCTTTATTTTATTTTCCCTTCTATGTCCACATTCAAAAGTCTTGTCGAAAAGCAAGACAGAGCTTTCCTTCCTAATTCTATCAATTATTATAATAAGCTACTGAAATAATCTTTTTAATGCATCAATGTATATAACAAAATATATCATATATTGACCGTGAAAACTCGCGTTCATTTAGTTGAACATGATTTGTTTAATTAACTGTCTAATATCAATTCAAGACTTCAGTTAAAAAAAGAACAAAATTACTTCATTAATGGCCAGCTTGGAGCTCGAGCTCCAACTCCTTGGTATAGAAATATAATTTAGTTGACTCTTAAGGGATACAAATCTCCTTTTTATATTAAATAAAATTTTCTTAATCAAATAAGAACATGCTTAGATACTTTAAATAGTTTTCGACTAAATATATGGTTAGATCAGATTGTCTGATCAAAGTATTATTTTGGGATTTTATTTTAAGTTACAAAGGTTATTTTATTGTTTTATAGCATAACCCTGAGCAGTGTTCAGACAAACGGCTCCTAGCTCCCAATATGAAGATCAAAATCTGGCATTATACGATACTAACTGCCCACGGTCGAGTGGGGTTTCTAACCCAAGCGAATTTTTATAATTTTTCAATTTTATCTTTAAAAATTTTATATTAGATATAAGATCTCCTAAAAATTTTTCTAAACAAATTTTTAAGTTTTTACACTTTATCAATCCAAACAATTTTTTTTCTCAAATATATTTTTTTAAAACTCACTTTTTTCTCATTATCTTCAAAACCTCTTTCAAATGAGTAATTTTACTCTTTTTATTTTATTTCTATTTTTTTTATTAAATAACTTTTACTCCTTTCTATCAGAGCTAGGGCTTTCTATACATGGTAACGTTTCACTACTAAAAAATGAAATGGAAGATTTGTCTTTTAAATCCTTACTCGCATTATTTTTAATCCATCTTGTGAAAACATTAGAAAAATTTGCCGTAGAAACTATACTTTTCTCTAATTATTAAGTATTATTATCTATCTCAAACCTTTAAAGAGTTAATCAAACTACAAAAATAGCAATACCTAATTGGGTAAAAATATGACTCCTATCATATTTAAAAAAGAAAAAAAGAGTAATATTAGAGATTTCAACTTCAATTTTAATTTTTTGAGTATCAACTCATGTGTCATATTATTATTAAGAGATGTAATAAATTGATATAATAACACTTTAAATGATTATCGATAAAGAAAATATCTTAACATATCATATAAGTTGATACTCAAAAATTATAATTAAAGTTAGTATCCTTAAAATTAAAAAAAAAGAAAAGAAAAGAAAAGAAAAGCATTAGTTCTTCCCGAGCATTGTCTAAGATAATCCATACTTTAACCCATATTTGGTAATACGAAAGAAAAATGGATTTTTAAAAATATATAATAATAATTGTCAATTTTTACTATTCATATAAACTACTTTTAGTCATATGATTAGCTTTTTAATTGTTTGTATATGCAATATAAAACTATTTTTAATCATAGAAAGGAATATTCTTATAGAAGAATTGTTTTCTTTTTTTCCTTTTCAAAGGAAGGAAGAGGAAAAGAACAAATAGAAGAGCCGCCATCCGTCTGCCGATTGCATGATTGATTGCTACCTTATTTGCCTCTGTGCTTCTTCTTCAAGGTGTCACCATCACGTCGAAGAAAAATTAATGGACAAACATAGAGCCAAATAAGATGCAAAAAAATATGCATTTATATATATATATTATATATGAACAAAATATATTTATACGTGATTCCAAACACTTTCCGAAGGAAAATCCTTAAAGGTAAACTGTGCATTGTTGGAATTATATACGGGGAAAAATGAAACAAAAGAAAAACAATGTTAATATCTGGTCTTTCTTGGTCCAAAAATCATAAAGTGAAGATCGGTCATAGCAAAAGTATATATAACAAAATTGATTGTGATTATGAGATGAGTTACGAGGTTCCAAATAATAACGAATGCCCCATTGTATAAGGTAACATTATTCATAAATTTGTCAAGAGAAAGAAATATAATACAGATTTTTGAAAAGAGAAAAAAAATTCGAATTTAGATTTAAATTCAAATTAAAATTTTTCAATTCAAATCTATGTGTCAAACAATATCTTAGAGCCGTCACTTTTGTCATCCAAAGGGAAAAGTCCAACTTAAAAACCGAGGAGCTAGGAAGAAAGCAAGTATACAAATGATTTAGAATTTACCCACATAATATTGTACATTAATTAATACAGTAATTCCCCAGTAAAAATTAATAAAAAGGGTTTTAACTTATTCAGGATAAAGGGGAGTCCTTTAGGATTTATTTATTTAGTGGCATGCGGAACTCGGAGTATTTTTTTTCCCCGAGAAAAGAAAAGGGATTTTTGTTGCCTTTTTCTCTATAAATACAATTTTGCAAGAAATTTTTGAGTCGACAATTGAAATGAAACGGAATTAAGCTAATTCTACTTAGAGAAGTAGACTCGAATACAAACTAACATCACTGTGAGTCTCACATGTATAGCTTATTAAGGGGACAAGATTTTTTCGATTGAAACTATTACTTATCAAATCATTTTGATGAACCAACAAAAATCTTACTGTTCCACCATCTATTAATCTGGTTGTAGTTATACATACTAGTTTTCTATAAGAGAAAGATAAAAGAATTGTGACATGAGCTTGTAAACTAATCTCTCATGTCACCTAAGAACTCAAGATATACTCAAGAATTTCGATGCTAATTAATGGAATAATGTGAAAATGTATTATCGGTAAGGGTGTTTATCGGATCCAATCAATCGATTAAACTGATCAATCCAATCTTTTTTTTATTTTTTATGGAAAACCAATCTTAATTGGATTAGATCGAGTGTTAATTTTCAAAAATCGACTTAAGCTAGATCAGATACAGTTTTTTACCTTTAAATATTTAATCTAATCCAATCCAATTTATATTTGTATATATATTATATGTGAAAATTATATAATTAATGCTTATACTTTATAAAATTAGTATATATATTTTTTATACACTTTCACGTATCAAATAAAACTTCAAAACCAACATGTTATAATATTAATATAAGAAAAATTATTTTATCTTATTTTCTAATTCCCTAATTTTTATATTAAAATTAAATATTTAAGTGATATGTGATAAATTTTAAATCGATTAATCCAATTTAATCCAAACCATCCTTAAATAAATTGGATTGGATTGAACGTTAGATTTTAAAAAAATTAGATTGGATGAGATTTTCAAAAACTGACCTTTAATTGGATTAGATATTGTATACTTAAAATAGAATAGATCTTATCTGATAAACACCCTTAATTACTGATAGTGTTGAGCATCATCCTTAATAAAAAAGTGAGTCTCATAATATAAGATTATATATATGAATCTTATTTTATTAATAATGCTGTTTAACATTAATGATTATTCAAGTTTTTTTTTTGTTTTCTAATTCATAAGGTCGATCAAGGTCAATGTAAATATATATGTAACCACATATATATTAAATTATTTGCATAATTTAATTTTATAATTATATAGTCGAAATTAATGGAGGAACTAATTTTACGAGCACGAAAAATGTCGTTTTAGAAAAATTGAATATTGAGCCGTGGGAGTTTTAAGAATTAATACTACGTAACAGTCACGATTATTATATATATTCTTTGTTGTAATAATTTATTAACCATATTGTTGATCAATTATATTGCAGGCTACACAAATAAAACACCAGACTAATCAATTATTAGAAAACAATAGTCCCATCAATGTCTTATGCTGTTATTATTTTTCTTAATTTTACCTTATTAATTACTGCTGGCTTATTTAATCTTGTACCTGGTAATAGCAAATAGCAATAAAACATTCTCACCCAAGCCCTGAATATATCTTTCCTTCTTTCTTTGTCCCTTTTTTTTTTATTTAGTTTTCTTTTTATCTTTTTTCCCATTGTTTTTGGCTTGTTATTATGTGCTAATTTCGGATTCCATCGATGGAGACAGTGGCCGATTTACACAAGGCCTAGTGGAGGCAGCCCCCACATTGAACCTTTCCCACCCCCACCAACCCACCCCACCCCACCCCCCCCTTTAATTTTAACTTAAAAGCTCTGTGGTTTTCTTAGTTTTCCCTAAATAAAATTAAAAACCCTCATATAACCTTCACTAAAACTTTAACGTTTATTTTTGAATTTTGATGTTATTATTAATATTTTAAAAAAAATTTGCTGTATATCCCTAATAATATGCACGTCTGGCTCCACTAATGGAAAGAGAGGTGGAGCTTACTCTAATATTTTTCCACCTATTTTCCTTTCCACTATCATCATTTATTCTTCCTTAGTCCTTATACCATGAATGGATAAAAACGAAATGTAAATAAATAAATATATATATATAAACAACATTGTCGAAATATGATTCATTTCTACAGTTAAGAGTATCTGTTTGGTCTCTAAGGTAACGTTTGGTATTGTTTTTGAAATCTGTCATGTTTTCAAATTCTCTGAATTTGATATCGTTTTGAAAACAATTTTGAGAACGTTTCTGAAATTGTGTTTGGTTTTATTTTCTGAGTGTATGTTTTGAGAAACAAAAAAGTGAAATTGTGTTTGGTTATATTTTTGAAAACCAGTCATTTTATAAGTATTCTATAAAAATATATTTATGTTTGATTTAAAAAAAATTATTATGAATACCAAAAATTAAAAATTAATAAAATCTTTTAATTGAAAAATGAATTAAAAATTAATAACCATAATATTTAAGTAATTACTATATCAATTAAATTTTAATTAACTATAATAATTAAATCAGAGAAATGAGAAAAATGAAATCAGAGAAAACGACTTTTAGTCGTTTTCAATTTTACGTTAGGAGCAAAGAAGATTTTGGATTCGTTTTGAAATCTGTTTTAAAAAACGATACAAACCAAACATAATTTCACATCGATTTTGAAATCATTTCCTAAGGAATCGTGAAATCTGTTTTAGAAACAAAACCAAACACGCACTAACATTTTCATAAAGATCACCGACTCTTTTTTTCCTAAAAACTTCCTTGACTTTTTAAAATAATGCAAAATAGTCTCTTTTAATAACAAAGGTTAAAAATAAAGTGGAAAAAAATCACGTGTATAATATATATATATATCTAAGTAGAATATATAAAGATTTTTTCTTTATTACCTTTAAATAGTAAATTATGTGTAACTCATGTAACATTTTCATATTCTTTTAAATAGTTTAAGGGGCATTTAACAATAAGAAAAAGGATTGGAATCAAATTGTAATTTCATAAATAAATTAAAGATCAAACTGACAATTTATCCTCTATTTAATAGGAGAATCCTTATTTAAAAAGAGAATCCTTCACACATGTTATCCATATATGTATATATGTGCATGTATACATAAACATAGATATATATGTATATATGTGCATGTATACATATAATCCGCTAAAGGATGTCCCGAATGAAACTTTAATCACCACAAAAAAAAAAAAGAGAAAAAAGAAAAGAAAGAAAAAGAAAAAGAAAAAGAAAAAGAAAAAGAAAATCAGTGCACAAGGTTTCTTTCATAAATAATGATACTTTCCCCACAAAATGTCCAATAGAAGATTTAAATGCACAAGTTGCTTAGGATAATTATATAGGACGAGACTTTGTTGGATCCACATTGTTGGAGAACAGATATATATATATATATAGAGAGAGAGAGAGAGAGACTAAAATATCATTTAAATGGGAGTTTTTGATTGTGCTACAAAGTTTATAATCAGAAGGTGCATAACAGAACAAAACTAAAACAAAGGGCAACTTTTCTAGAACGTAACAGTGATTTTCCCGATAAAAAGTTGTGTGGATATCATAAAATGTATGTATCATTCGAAAATACAAAGCCACTCCTTTAATTTAATCCACTGATTGGACGCATGAGATCAACGGTTTGATGTTGATCTGATTTTATATCATGATCACACATTGAAGAAGAGAGAAATTTAAAAGGAAAAACAATAATCTACATATATGTGTGTATATACGTGTAGGCCACGTGAAGAGCACTACTAAACCCATGACGAGAAAGTCTTGAGAAAGGGACTTGCCCCTTTTTGGTAGGCGAAAAGCCAATTAAGATTAGGTGCAACTTGCCAACTTGACATTATTATTTGATTCCCGTTATGACATAAGATAAGGGAGAAAGAAAAAAAATAAACTGGAGAGAGAGAGAGAGGGAGGGGCTACAAAGTCTAGCTTTAGGAGAAATGTTGGATAAGTTTGTCAAGCTATAAGAATCTTTGCCTCGTTCAAAGGCAATGAATTTTGAGTTTTCTATTGGTTCTTTTCCGAGAAAGTAATGGCCACAACAGAAGCGTATATATAACTTTAAGTGTACAAAATATAGTCAATAGAAGAGCTGGGGCCTAAGTCCCGTTCCCACCATCTTTTGCCTTGGTTTGTAGCTATGCTATTATATAAGTTTTTTTCTCTCTAGGTCCATTTACTTTTCTTTTCTCTCGTATCATTTTTCACAACAAAATTGGAGAAATTTGATGGTAGTGTCAAAAGGAAAATATTAACTTTCCCAAATGAACTTTAAGCTTTAAGCATGGCCACGAAATACCTTTCAATTTTAATTGATAACGTTTTTCCTTTTAAATTTTAAAATTTTTATAAATTTTCCCTCCCAATTAAATTTTGACAAAAAAAAAAAAACACATGTAATAGACTGAGTTAACATATTAAATGTGAAATTATGAAGTAACACCTGTTGATAACAAATGTAACACTTGTTAGTCTTACAAAAAGTGAAATCATGAAATTACCCGATGGAAAAAAAAAAAAAAGACATTTAGCCTTAAACATTTACTTATTTTACCAAATTATAAGGATAATTTTATAATTTTAAATTAAATATCCTCAACTAATATAGCCAATCTGTTTTGTGTCCATTTTTCCTTAAAAATTTATGTGGTTGCAAATATAAACTAATAATAATATCATATTCGAGTCCACTTAAAAAATATAGAGTTCAAATTTTTTATCCTCAAGCTTAAAAAATAAAAAATAAAAAATAAAGAAAGAAAGAAAGAAAAGTTACTGTTATGCAATTAGATCAACTTCGTTTTTTGGTTTTGGTTATAAATTTATTATTAATACCATATTATATAATTATCTTAATATTGCATCATTGTGTACTTTTCAACGTATTTTTTCTGTGATTAGAAGTATTTTGACATCTATGATCAATAATAGATACTATAGTTGTGCTATAACGATGGAAAGTGCTTATACGTAGGAACGCCATGCACCATGGCAAATTACAAAACATATGATGTTCATACCAGAACAGATGATAACAATTAATATGTATATTGACGATGATGGTGAACAAATTCAATTAATCCAAAATTTTATTACAGGATATGAAAAGAATATTAATATTTTCTGTTTTTAATTGTTAGAGATCCATACTAAGGTTGATAGTTTTTGTTTAAATATGGGATTTAGACCAAATCTAACACCTAGACCCTGGTATGGGAAGTTGCTTATTATAACTTTTTTTTTTTCCCTTCAAAATCTTACAAGTTGTTAATAATCTGTTTTTTAAGTTAGTTTTTAAATATTCATATTTTAATTAACTACATTATAAAACCATGTTTTTCCTTCTATTTCTTTTATTTCCATTAAATTTAAACTTTAATTTAAGAGATTTTTTTTATTAATAATAACGAAGAAAACGAAATAAAATTCATATCCGCACACGTTTTAAAAATCCTAACACTATACCTACTAGAGTTTTACCACTCCAATACTACATAATTTTCATATTTAAAAATCGCAATACTTCAATTCAATGCATTTCCAAACACAACTTCGTAGACCCAAACTCCAATCTATTATACACTCGGGCCCTTGGTATTTTCGTCGACTACTTTCTTCTTTTCCCAAGACGTCTTTATTGTTCACGTCTCACCGGTCTCCTTCAACGAGTTGTTCCGCTACTCCCTCGTATGTGCTCTTTATAGGCTCCTTATAGGAATAGGAAGGTACTACTTCAAGATATATATATATATATATTTTTCGCCAATAAGTACTACTTCACGTTTGGTAGCCATTAATGGCTCCGTGGCTTCACTCACGTCTGGTCATTCTCTAGGTGGAGAAAATGATTCGCTTTGCATACAATCACTTCACTTTTCCTCAGAATCCTCTTGTACACTTGGTAGATTTTATCTAGGCATTGAGTCGTCTCGGTAAGGTAAGAGCAGACGGTTCCTTGCAATACACCTTACCTTATACTGTATACATATATAAATATTTTTTGAACTTAAAAATTTGATATTTGAACTCCTCGCCCTATATTATTAAAGTTAATAACTCGTTCAAAATCTGACGGAGTGTTTGATAAACGTTTTCTATTTATATTATATTTAAATATAATATATTAAATATTTTTTTGTATTTGAGTAAAAAATATTTATTTTACATTTAAATACAATTTATATTTAGATTAAAAGTATTTGAATTGTATTTTAATATTAAAAAATTGATGTAATTGATAAAAGTAGATAGGTAAAATAAGATAAAGAGAAAATATGATTTGAATGGAAAAAAAATTATTTTCAAAATATTCTAAAATAGTAAATTTATTTGAGATACTGTTTAAAAACATTATATTTAAACACAAAATTTTTATGTTTGAATGAAAATTGCAGTGTGTTTATTTAAACGCAATGCAAATGTAAAATTGTAAATAAACATCCTATAAATAATCCTTAGATATAACATCATAGTTATATTATATTCAAGTGCAATACACTAAATAGAATATTCATTTGAATATTTTGTATTTACACTGTATTCAAATATAATATATATTTATATATTTTGTATTTGTATTGCATTTAAATATAGAGTATATAATGTAATTGATAAAAATAGATAGAAAAAAGGAGAGAGAATGTGACATGATTGATAAAAGTAGATAGAAAAAGAGAACGATAAATAATGATTGTATTGGATTTAAAATTTAAGTCTTTATATTTAAATACAATATTTATGGATTCAAACAAAAATAACATTATATTTCAATGCAATATTAATTCAATGGTGAACTCAAACACACCCGTAATGTTCATTCAGTATTATATTCAAATTTAATATACAAAACACAATATTGTATTTTAATTTTTTTTCTTATATTATATTAAATATGAAATATGTGTTTAGATTGTTTACGAGGATAGAGTATACAGTGTTATTAATAAAATTAAATAAACAAAGAGAATGGATGAATGGAGTTTTGAGTTGAATTACTATTCAAATATATTTATATATGAATGAAATATATGAGATACCCAAACATAATTGCATTGTATAAATATATAAGATAGATGAAATGATGTTTCTAAATACATTATAAATGTAATATTATCACTAAATTATGTTTGTAATTACAATATATATATATAAGAGCTCTCAAATCTAATATCTGACATGATCTGACACTATCATAAATGTGAACTTCAATTACTAAAAGTATAAATTTACCTAGTAAAAAAGATAAAAATAGAGATATTAAAAGATATCTTGTAAATATAAAAATGTTCTTTATATTTATATTTATTTATATATAAATTTATATTTTTATTAATCACAATTCACATTCATGTTCATACATTAAATGACATCTGATATTAGATTTGAGAATATATATATAAATGTACACACATATACAATGAAGAAGTCAAGAAAATATTTCAATGATGACAAAATATGTGAAACACGAAAAGATAAAAAGAGATAACACAATTTTTAAAGTAATTCCGTTATTTACTTTTATTATTTTTTAAAATAGAGAAATGAATCCCCAAAAAAGTCTATTTCTCATCAATAACAACACCAAAAACCCGTCGGAGATTAAAATTTAAAATCAGAAGATGTGGACGGACTTACGGCGTCGTTGAATCTGGCCTTGCAGCGCAACCGAGTGTTCTTCAACTTCAAGTCTGAATCTTTCTTTTTTATTTTTTTTTTCTGGAGTTTTAGTTTGGAATTAAAATGGACAAAGAAACGTAAACATTTAAGTTGACGTAAACATTCTCACAAAATCACACTCAAATTTATTTTTTCTTAAAATAAAATAACTTTAGTGTACACCCGCATTAAAATAGATTTCTAGCTCTACTATTGGCGGAAGTTAACCATATTGACCTCTTATGTTGTTCTACACTACATCTTCCTTGTAACAACAAAGACGTTTTTTTTTTTTTTAATTTACAAAATTTTTGGATATTATTGTATCTGAAGCTCAAAATCACCTTTTATAAAATCAATTAAGTTTGTATATATTCGATATGTGAATCTAATTTTTAAAGCACTTTTTTTTTTCTTTACTTTGTATTTTAAACCTTGAATATTGTTGGAATTGGAAAACCGAAAAAGTACCAAACCTAGGAAAAACAAGTTTTTATTTATCCACTTTTGACTAATTTCGTGTATCGTATATATAAATCAAAAGAAAAAGAGTTAAGGCAAGTTTCAAATGTCATACGTTTAATCATGCAAAAGTAACCTACAAATTACAAATTTGATGCAAAATATATATAGTAAAAGAAAAAGATTTAAATAGTTACAAAAATATTCTAATGGTGATTTCATACTCGATCACTAAAAATATGAATGGCTCAAATCTCTCATCTTTAATTTAAAAAAAAAAAAATCAAACTGTAATACAACAGTTGGGTTCCAATTAAGATAGTCTGTTTTGTTAGTTAAAAGATGTGTTATATTGAAAAGGAGTGCAAACATGGGCATAGCCCTAAAAAAGAAAGAGGTGGTTCCAAGGAAAACTACTCCGAAAATTGATCTCCCTAGGGACTCTTGATATGTTGAAACTTCTTAACTTTACGAGTGCCAAGAGAGTTTCTCCACAATGCTTTTGATTCCCGAGGGATGTCTCCATCCATATGGCAATAAAGCAATGGAGCCACATAAGTATTCATTACAAAGGATTGTCATCTCAGAAACTACGAGGTGTTAAGCCTCCGTTGCCTTTTTTTTTTTTTTTTTTTTATTCCCTTTTTAAAAGAGTGAATTATTAAATGGATTTGGATAAAACTCATTTTTAAAAAGCTAACGAGAAACAATAAACATCAAAGCAGTTTATGCAAATGGACAGGGTCCTAATCTGTCACCCTACAAAAGTCTGGCTCTAGTACCATATTATGAGTATGGGTCATCTTAAAAGCTAGTTCAATTAGAAAAGATACTTAATTCACATATGAATATCGAATCTACCAAGTAATTTGATAATGTAAAACAAATTCAACTTCTAACATGAATAACCTTTTGAATCAAGACTAAATTGTCCAAGATTTATCTGTTGGGGAAGAAAGTTACTTGAGTAGGAGAAATAACATTTGAAAGGAGAGGCTTGAGCTTATTTCCCACGATCTTTGAGATAACCTAATAGGGTACATTACAAAGTGAAATGGGATGGAATTGGTTTATTGACATGGGTTTGGACATTATTGATCAACAAGACATCGGTTGAGTTTAAGTCTGGATAGAGGGATCCTATTAAGATGAAATCTCGCACCATTATAACCTTTGGAAAACAACTAACAAAAATCTAGTAAGTCTTATAGAAGGCTTTATGGGCATTTTGTCTACTCTAGGATATTTTGCGTCTTTCGTATGGAAAACAACTTTTCTAAAATTGTCTGCATAAGGATAGATTGGAGATCCATGTTATTATAATCTGTAATTTTTATTGGTCTTAGAAATCAAAATAAGTGATTGACGCAGTGTAGTAGGTTTTTAAAAATATTTCTAAAACTACCAATAATGATGTTATATTAAATAATGATTCATAATATAAGTTGTTTACAACTACTTCACAATAACAATCTATTACTTGATCTTTAATAGAATACAAACATCTTTGCTACTAATAAACTTCTCGACCTATCGATCTTCCTTGTTATTATCCTGTATTAGAACCAATAAGTGTGTAGGCATCGATGAATTCTCTTGGACACCACTTACTGTTCCAATCTTTCTTGACCAAGAATTATTTTATTCTAAAGGTGATTTAACCCTAGAAAAGACCCATAAGGATTTATTTACACCACTAGGCATTAAACTAGTATTATCTACCCCTATACTTGTCTCTTGGAATTAAAAAAGAGTACTCGAATTCTCCCAATACCTAAAAAGTATCATTTCTAAATTTAATTGTGGCTTGTGATGGTGAAGGAATCAGCTCGGAAAAAAAAAAAAAAGAATTGTAATAGTATTGTATCTAATGAAATCATTACTCGAATTAAGAACTTATTCAAAAAGAAAGATATCAAATTTATGGAATTTTTCTTTTTTTTTATTTATGTTATTTAGATGATTGTATTCGTGAAAACCATGATTGGAAATTGTCTAATCGACTATCTGCGAGGAAGAGGCGAAACATTATCAACTTGAAGTCAAGATAGTTATTTGAAATCTTAGTGAAAGAATGAGTTTATTTTCTCATATTTGCTTGTCATGAAAATACCAATCAAAGTGGATGCTTTTTTCAAACAAGTAGCTGGGTCAGCTATTTAATCAGATAATACGAGCATCTTAATATATTTACAAGATGGATACAGGATCCAAATTTATTGTACGATCCCGAATTAGACCCATTTGATTGTTTCCATTCTGCTCTAATTATTGTATCTATATCTATATAATAAACGATATTAGACCTAATTATATCTATATAATAAATGGCGCATGTTACCATCCAGAGTTCCATGTGTAAGCTATTACAATGTAATGTTAGGGTTTGTTTGATGAACGCATTACATTTGCATTGCGTTTGAATGCAATGCATTGAATGCAATTTGTATTTGGAGGAAAAACATTAACATTGCATTTGAATGCAATGTGTGTTTGGAGAAAAAGTATTTGAATTGTATTTTAATAATAAATATGTAATGTGATGGATAAAAATAAAAAGAAAAAAAAGAGGGAGAGGGAATACACGATGTAATTAATAAAAATAATAGAAAAAATAAAATAATAAATAGTAATTATGTTAGATTTAAAATGTGATGCGATTGGTATTTGAATGAAATATTTTTGTATTTGAGAAAAAATTACATTGCATTTAAATACAATACTAAAAAAATACTTATACCAAATGTGTACTTAATTCTCTTATTGCAACTCAAAGTTTGGACAACTTAGGTCTTTCTCTGGATTTGAAAAGGATTTAAATCTATCTTAATGGTTAAAAATAAGTATCTACGTATGAATAATAGTAAAAACACCGATTCCTATTTTAATTTTTTAAATATCAATTAATTTATTATATTTTTATCGATAAATATAATCAAATAATATGATAATATTTTAAATATTTATAAATAAAAATAAAAATAATACATTTATCACATAAATTAATATTTAAAAATTAAAATTAAAATTGATTTTCGTAATTTTTTTAAAGCATTTTATGTGCCTTCATTGCAACACACACATACACACACACTTATATATATATATATATATAAATATCAATGAATGTCTTATGGAGACGCATCACTCAGCGTCACACAAACACTTCTCAGCGGCCGGTACAAGAAACTTGAAGTGGACGATTACGCCAGAATCCCCAAAAACCATAATGAATATCGTCATTGTGTGTATTCGAACGCCAAGTTTTTAACAGAACAACACACACACACACAGAGGCAACGAAACTGATTGGATAGCCGGAAACTGCAAAACACTAGCAGAATATTTTCTTACCCTACCAAAACGAAGCAATCGAGAAAAAGAAAAAGTTCAACCAAAAAGAAAAATAAACGGAAGGAAGGAATATTGTAGAAACTGGGGCCAATTTTAAAGTAATATTGAAGTTTCAAATTGAAGCACGATTTATCTAAAACACAATTTTGAAAGTCAAATATCAGAATCCAATCAACATCCTGACGCGCATTTGAAAATCCCAGCAAGACAAAATAAGAACAAACACAAAAGCTACCGAAGAAAATTCCTAGCAAAAGAAGCCAGCAAACAAACCCTTTTTTTTTTTTTTTTTTTTTGAATTCCACAACTTTCCTAGCAGCTAACCAAGTTGGTATTACGGTGTCTGAAAAAGGAGTCAAATTATACTAGTCAAAACAAAAACCTAGTCAAAGAAAGAAAATTAAAAGGGGGAAAAAAAATGAAAAACTAGTCAAATGCTGCCTGATAAGATCCAGATTTTTTTACACGCAAAAAAAGGAGATAAAAAATTTACATAAAGAGTCCTCCACGCTCTTTCCAGATCAAAAATTCAAACCGCCAGGCGGTCGAAGATGAATATTCAAGTTCGTTTGAGGAGGTTTTGGATGTGAATAAAGTAAATTTTAAAAAATATTTAAGGAAAAAAAAAACTGTTTAAAATAAAAAATATTAAATCCTAAAAATTTATTAAAAAAATTAATATAAATCTTATTTTGTTTACATTAAAATTCTATATAATTTAAAAAATATATATCTCATTTAGATTTATATACATAAAGTTATAAACTTTTAAACTTCAATTTTAATATAGAGTTTTAAAAATATAAATAGTAAAAATAATTGTGATGTACAAAATATAATAAAAAAGATACTTAAAATTTGTCTCTAAAACTTCTCCAAACACCTCCTTAGCCAATTATGCAGAAATATTTCCTGAGAGAATAACGCGGATGAATGTTTTCTCCAAAGGCTTTTATGTCAATAAGCTGAAGTACAAGGTAGAAACTTGCAAAACATCCCGAATCGGGAGCCCCTTATTCATAATCCGACTCAAGGGTGTTGTAAAGGAGTACTCGTGTCGAAAAGTAAGAACTTTCTATTCCTAGTATACACATCATTTCCTATATCTGAGAATTCTTTGGTAACGTATAAAAAAAAAAAAAAAACCCTATCGTAAGGGTCTAGTTACGAACTGATCACACTAGAATTAGATCAAACTAAGTTAAGTACCGTAACACACAATTCTCATATTTCCGCAACTAAAGAAAGGATGCCATCAAAGAACCCCTTTTTAAATTTCACCACCAAACTCAAAATACTCAAGTATTTGACTTCTCAAATTCGACATGTCCACGACTATTGACACCAAACAAGAGCAAAAGAAATAGACCAAAAAAAAAAAAAAAGACAATTATCTTAGACATAGTTTCAGTGTGACCACAGAACTGTCACATTAATGGTGTCATTATAACTAATGATCCAAACTGTAATAAAATATGACTTTGTTTGGTTTCCATTAAAATAAATAAATAATAATAATAGCGGGAGGCTAACTTCAAAAACTATACAAAACAAATGCAAACAATTGCATGTTGAATGTGTAATCTAACGGAAATTCTATACCATACTATGCCATAATTTCTAGAGAATTCAAACCCACCAACAGACAAATCTAAACCTACTTGATATAAATAATTCAAAATCTTACCGAACAATAGAGAACAGAGTTCAAGATTAGGAATACAAAATATACGCAACTTACACAGAAGCACAAACAAAAACACTTACCTCGCCCTCAAGTTGAAGCCTGCATTTGAATTTGCCTTCACAATTTCAAACTGAACTTTTATTCCACAAAACACAGCCACACTTTCGAAATGTTTTTACGAGGAAAAGTTACCAGTAAACCTATTTCCCATGTAATTTTCTAATCTACAAGCTATCATATCCGTCTAATCTTTTTTCTCTTCTTTTTTACATATTGAGAGTTGTCTACAATTTAACCAAGTTTTAGTGGTTCAAAAACTAAACAGAAGTATTTCAAAGACCAGCTCGTGTGTAACTATAGTACTAGAGCATCAAAAAGTAATAGAAACTCAATCAGCAGTTTAGCACTTAAAGAAGCAAAGAATCATCAGATTTTGAGCTGGTCAAACAAGATAATCTTTCACTGAACAAGACAACTTCCAGAAAACGAAAAACTACTATAAGCGTTCCTTTCACAAGCATGTTATATGAAGAATGAATTTACTTCAAGCTATGAGCTAATACAACATAAGCAAAAATACAAGAATTTTTCTATGAGATGACCTAGGTACATTGATGTCTGTAATCCTACCTCCTTTCATGTTACAGCTCCTGTCCAATTGTCCAGCTGAGATGTGTCCGATCTTCACTACATTCTCTACTGTGAAACTTGTACAAGAAAATATAAGGATAGCTGCTTGAACCATGTCTCCAATTCGAAACAGCTGCACCATGGGTGTGAACAAAATAAAAACAGCAGAACAAGAAATGGACATCACAAACCACCAACGTTATGTACTCCACGAGAAGCTCTTACCGAGAAGTTGATGCTTTCGCATAATGGAACAGAGCTCCCGAACATAGTAATGCTGCGACAACTAATGATCCCTCCATCTTGGACTTGAGACCTGAAAAAACCCGGAAGGGGACAACGGAAATAAAAGCCCAGGAGAAGGAGGCGGCGGCTGTGGCCCTGGACCTAAAATCCCCGATTGAGCCATGGGGCTGAATGCAAAATTAGGGGTCATAGGAGGAAACTGCATCCCGGGAGAAAGCAATGCGTAAGGTGAACGTGGTGACAGCAAACTGAAATAACCGGTAGGGGAAGGCAGTAGAAACTGCGAAGTTGGGGAGGGTAATAGCGCAGGGCCCCCAACTTGCGGCGAAGGCAGATTAGGCACTGGCGGTGATGGCAGTGGCACAGGACCTGTCATTCTTGGGGAAGGGAAGGGAGGCGGCATGGAGGGGTTAGGAAGTAACCCCGGTGGTTGAGCCTGAGGTTGACCTGAAGATTGTGGATGTGGATATGGATGTGGCTGAGGATGGGGGTGCGGTTGTCCTGGGTTTCCCCAAGGAGATGGGTCCATGATTGAATTTTGAAGGTATTTCATGTAAGCTGTGATGGGAGATTCTGCTGTATTAGGCCAAGCAGAATCGCCAGGTGTGAATGGTTGCATCGGTATCGGCGATGGGGGTTGCCCAAACTGAGCAGGCCCAACAAAGTTATTGTTGTATGGAATTGGTGGCGGGGCAACCGGGACCGGAGCAGGAGGTATAAGGGGTGGACGATTGATGGGCGTTAAAGGCGGGGGTCGGATCTTTTGCAGCCGCATACTCTGCGGCTTGGGCGGGTTCTGGGGAGGTCTAGGCAAAGGATCCTGCGACGGCGAACCCGTGAGCTGTTGAACAATGTTGCGGAAATCGTTCTTACTAATGTTATAAACCTGAGGCTGAGGTTGTTGCCTAGCAGGATTGTTGTTAAAGTTTGGTTGGTGCAATGGACTCTTCCTAATGTTCTTTCCCATTTTATTCACACCCAAATGATCATTAAGCCTATTTTTCGAGTTATCCATTTTCGACAAAATCTTAACCTGAATCAAAACAAACCACTATCTATTCCAAGGCAAATTCACACCATTCAGAAGCTTAAAAAAAAAAAAAGTTTCTCCAAATACCCAGAAAGCCTAATTTTCGAGATCACCGCAGAAACTCTTGAATCTGAGTTTAAACTTATAATGGAGACACCCCAGAAAGTCAAACCCTTTTTTTTTTTTTTTTCCAAAATTGAATCCCAGTTCACAAAAACGAACAAAGAACACAATCCAAAAGAAAATCCCAGAAATGCCACAACATCAAACAATTCATGAAGCAGACAGACGAAACAACATACCCCTTTTTTTCTTTTCCTTTTTCTTTGCTCAGACGAAACCGCAAAGGGAAACCCAGATGGGAATCAACTCCAGAAAATCCCCCGCGAAATCCACAAAGCACGGATCTCCAAAACAGTTCCGAAACGAAGAAACCCAAAAAACAAGAAATCCTCTTGTTCAGCAACGAGAAAAGGGAAGTAAACGGCAAGAAAACGAAACGGCAAAAGAAAAAAAAAAAAAGAGGAAAGAGGATAAAGAGAAAATCACGGCTTGACTTGAGGTAAGTAATAATTAGTCCAACACCACCACCACCAGAATCTTTTCTCTATTCTATAAAATTTTCCCACGAAAGGGAGGGAAAATAAATCAAAGAAAGAAGAAGAAGAAGAAGAAGAAGAAGAAGAAGGGAATATCCGAATTTTAGCAAAGGCTTAAAGCCCTAAAGAAGGTAAGAAACAAAAAAGCAAGGGCATAGGGAGAGAGGAGACTAAATAAGGAAAATAAAAAAAATAAAAAAATAAAGAATGAATGAAGGTGGGTCAATGGGAAAATGAATCGGAAGAGTGGGAGTGGGGGACCCACCAAGGAATGACGACGGTGTTACGTTGATTTTCGTAGTAAAAAGGACTCTCCATTTTACTCTGCAATTTTCTTTTGTCGTTTTTGTAGTTATCTTTCTCGTTTGTTTGTCTTCTGCCTCTGCCACCTCTGCCCAAAATCCAACAACTCGGTCAAACATTTCCGGGGTTGATTCCGATGTCCTTCTTCTGCTAAATTGCGCTGTGGCTTGGGTGTGAAGGGAAGTTTGAGAAGACACATTATTTTTTAGTTAAAAAAAAAAAGTTTTAAAAAATATATTTAAAAAAATAAAAAATTTTAAAAATTAAAAAAAAATCAATATAATATTATTTTTTTAAAATTTTATATAATTTAAAAAAGAAATTATTTTATTTAGACTTGTATGTATATATAAAGTTATAAACTTTTAAAATTTAAAATTTATTATAATGTTTTGAAAATATAAATAATTAAAAATAATGAAATTTAAAGAAAAATAGTTTTAAATGTCTAAAAATTAAGATCTAAATAGGATATAAAAATTTAGTTTAGTTTTCTTTTTTATATTTTAATTTTATATCTTTAAATAAAATTTAATATAAAATTATTGTTACGTATGTTTATAATTATAAGTTTAGCTTAATTTAATTTGTTTATTTTTTTAAAATACTAACAAAATTTTATATTAATTTTCAAAAATCTAATCAACTTTTTAAGTTAAACAAAATTAAATTTAAACTAAAGTGGGATCCAAATAGGGGTTAGTGTCGGTATATCTTCTAAATTGTTATACAATTTTCATTCCTTGATGGTTATGGTGGCTCGGACGGGAAAAAAAGTCAGTTTTTTTAATCTCATTTTTGTTTTTTTGGCAAAAATGATTGGGCCTGTCGACTCGGTTGTTTTTGTTATGATCTTTTTGAAAACATGCTATTATTATTATTGTTATTATTATAGCACATGAAAATACAATTTCATCAATTTCTTTAAATCTTAACTAATTGAATTAAAATAAGATTTGTTATATACTTTTTTTACTGAAAATTCTATAAAATAAAATTATTTTACTAATATTTTATATATAAAAATTGGCTTACACTTAAAAAATTTTAGTTGATTTTTATTTGTTTTGATTTATTTTGTTTTGTATATTTTAATTTAATTTTTTTTAATAAATTTTATTATGTCTTTATTTAATTTAATTTAATTTAATTTTATCTTTTTTAATACTATATTAAATATGCTTAAAATTTTTCAATAAGTTTACTTATAGTATTTTATTTTAGAAATATCTAATTTTAACACTTTACTTTTTTGCAGTAAAGTGGGTCTCATGAACGTCACTATTTATGTCTTGAAATTATGAAAACCAAACTTATCATATACTATACTGTATTAGATCCTTCTTTATTACATGTACGCTGTAACTAATGTAGTACTGTAGTAAAATTTGAAAAATGCACACCGAATACTATAGCTACTATAATAAGTTTGAAAATTTTATATTGTATATGTACTAACTATTGTAATAAGTTTAAAAAATTTATATTATGTGTGCATTGATTATCATATCTAGTTTGAAAAGTTTATGTGGAAATTGATGAAATAATGCAAAATTATACCTATAAAAAGGCATTTTGAGGAAGTTTGAGGAGATTGTACATATATTCTTCTTCTTTCATTTTTTCTTACTTTCATTCTCATATTTTCTCTTTAGAATTTTATAACAATGCTTTGCAAGTTAGGCTAGAATTCTTGGGTGAGGTTAGAGATGATCTCATATGTATGGTGAGTTTGTTTGAGTTTTAATTCTCAAACTGTTTATAAGTTTTATATATTTGAGTAAATAATTTTTTTTATCTTATTTAATTCTCATATCAATATATTTTGTTATCAACATTTATATAAATTTAGTTAAGCTCTTTTTATGTGATTATTGCGTAATACAATATATTGATAAATATTATTTTATGAGTAGTCTTTTACTACAATATCATCCCGAGGTATATTGTCACTTTTAGATTTCTTATAAGATAATTTTTCCTAGTTCTTAACGTAAAAATTTTATTTACTCAAATATATTTTAATTCACAAGTTATTCAAATCTTATCTTCTGATTGATTGTGTGGCGGCCTGCCCTGCTGTAAAGGCTCTACATGGCTATTACGGTCAACTCTGTAGTTAACCGCAATAGTATGCAGGCCTCTAGGGTCGCCGGCAATCATACTAAACTGAAAACTTGCTTGCTAATTTGTGGAATAAATTTTTTTTTCTTTAAATTCATAAACTGTTTGAGAATGTGATAAGGAAATCATGTTAACAAAATAACATGTACATGATCATGATTCTCCTATCACATAATCTTAACTTGAAACTTGTTCTTTTTGAAATTACATTTCAAAACTATACAGCGGAAGAATTAAAGTGACCACCATCCCTCGCCCAATCCTCCCCGGCATGCATGTACCTACCCTGTTCGCTGTCCACCATATACTATTGGTGAACAGGTTTCTTACCTGCAACATGTGAACAAACTGATGAGCTATGAGCTCAGTAAGTTCAAACATAAAAACATAAACATGACATGTTGTATTGCTGTGCTCATGCATGAAACTGGACTCTGTAAACATGTTCTTGGCTGAGAGGTTAGTCTTAGGACGTTATCTGATATTTTAGTTATGGTTTTGGATCCCTGATTGGTCGTACCGACATGTTAGTGCAACTGGGAGCGGTACTTTAGTGCTGACCTCCTCAGTCTTAACTGATGCTAAACATAAAAACCTCCACGTGGGTCGAGAGACCGATACGCCAATAACTAGTTTAATTACCATCTTGCTGGTGTTCCAATTGGGTAGCATACTGATTGCCCCCCTAGTCGGAACCTGTTACATGATTTGTTGGGGTGTGAATTTTATTAACACACTAGGGTGCCTTGTGCACCGACTTGTTTTCGTGTTCTGGTTACCTGACTGACATGTGTACTGGAACATGCAACTCTACATGCATGATATGAACTGATCTGTGCTGACATGAGACTGACATGAATATCGTGATGTAGACAATCAATGTCTACAACCACGTTATACAACATACATAACATCATAATATAACAAGCTTGTCCACGTTGCAGTCAGGACAATGCTTGAACTTACTGAAAATCCGCTAGTGTAAGCTTCTGCTGCTCTGAGACTGCTGATTCAGGGTCTCTGGCTTGAACTCCTATAAAAGGAATAATCACTGATTATTTCCAATATTCATCTTATACTGGAAATATGGCAAAACATGAAAATTTACCTTTGCAGACTCTTTTTTTTTTTTTTACTCTCTGGCTTCGAACACGCCATCCTACACGGGCGTGTCTCTGGCCGTGTACCTCTCTGAACTTACATACCTGGCCGTGTACTTCGTGGAACATGGCTGTGTATACTTATACGGGTGGATACACGGCCGTGTTACTGACCATGTGCTCCTCTGGACTCTTACACGGTTACTTACACGGCCGTGTTTCTGGCCGTGTTTTCCTACTATCTAACATGGTCTGCTACACGCCTTCCCCTTGACCGTGTGCCCTTTTACACGGCTCGATACATGGCTGTGTTCTTGGCCGTGTACCTCTCGGGTCTGATTTTTCTTGCAACACGGTCGTGCATATGGGCATGTTCGGGGCCGTATACTGAACACGCCCTTGTACACGCCCGTGTTTATACTAGAATCAAGATTCTGGGTCTGAACTACTCTGCTCTAATTTTCTAAGGCTTTTATGGCATTTGTTATACTTCTTACACTTGAAATCGATCTCCATAAGATCGTTTCGAGGTATCTACTACATTTCTACTATCACAAATCCATGATTTCATAAGCAAAAATTCCACATTTTGCTCATTTACAACTCTTGACTCAATTTTTGAAAAATCTGCACTTTTGTAAAGAAATTTCACTAAACTTGGTTTTCTAAACCATCAACTCATGGATTCGTGTTTGAAAACTTCTAGAGTCGAACCATGTTTCGATTTTAACCGAAAACCTCAACATGATTCACTCACATTCCCTTTTTCCTCTCAAAACCTCAGATTTTCCCCCAAGAAAACGTGAGAAAATGAGGGTTTGCCTTGCTTGAATCTTGAGAGCTTATTGCTGCTGATTCGTGGCTGAATCTCGAACAATCTGCTGCTGGGACAGGAGAAAAGTCTGAACTTTTTGGATTTCCCATTCTTCTCTCTTTTCCTTTCTCGGTTTTTCTCTTTCTCTCTTTCCCTTTCTCTTTCCTTTTGTTTCTTTCTTTCTTTCTCTCTCTCTCTCTTTCTGCCAGCTGCTTTGCAGCTAAGGGGAGTAATTTGCCCCTTTTTTCTCACGTGCCTAGCTCTCTCTCTCTCTTTCTTTCATTTTCATTTTTTTTTTTGAAAATGTAAGGGCTTGTTTGGCAATTCTTTTGACCATTGATCAATATGGCTCACTTGTGTGCCATTAATCTCTTAATATGTGTTTTCCATATACTTTTCTATTAATTTTAAAACGTCATAAATTGAATTAATGTTTAGCTTTTAAACTATATTCATTAATTCATTGTCAAATTTTGATTAAAACTCAATTAATCAAAATTTTCCTCTGCTCTTTATTCTGTAACATGTCTCACATAAATGTACATTTATTTACATATTTTGTACAAAATTTTCGAGAATGTAGATTTCTCGGTTATCACAGATTATTTGGGATGTGAAACTTTCAATTGAGTTAATTTATAAGTTAAAATCCAAATCGATGAACGAAACATACTAGTGACTTTCAATATCTTATCATTTTTAATTAATGAAATTTCTCCGTTTTAAATTGTATTTTCTTTTAATTAAATTACTTTAAAATCACAAAAATACTTTTTTCTTTTCTTTATTTGATTGCTTATTTTTTAAATGCTTTTATTTTACTAATCTTTTTTGTTTGCTTTTATCATTTATTTGTTGAATCGACCGTCCTAATTATATTACAAATAATCACTTTTTTTTTGTCACAATTTTAGGCCTAATCACCTATTTCTAAGTAACTAAGAGAGAGTACATCTAACAGTTGATAATCAACTAATTTATTTTGAAGTGAGGGTATTTATTAATTCCTAAAATGATATACTTAATTTTAAACCAAGCAATGGCTCAACAATTCTGAAGAGAAAAAAAAAAAAAAAAAGAGGACGTAGTTCAAAGTTCAGGTTTGAATCTAGGGTACATTATTTTTCATGGGGCACAACAGTACGTTCTAAAGTTTGAAGGGCTTGTTGACACTAATGATATTATTTACGGTGAATTTATTAAATTTTTCTATTTCGGATAACTGTTTTTAATTTTCTTTTTGTAAAATATAAAAATATATGAAAACTTACTTACTGCGTGTAACTTTGTAGAACTTCAACGTGGACGCACTCAAAGATTATTTACATTTTCTTTTGAATTAATTCATATTTTAAAAAACCCAAGTTTATATTCACGATAGTGTATCAGTTATCATTTGCTACCAGACACAAGACTTTGTGTATTTATATATTCTTCCTAAAAAAATTTTGAGATATGAATTTGGAGCCGTCAATTATAGGCTTTTATTGTGATTCTTGTAGGAGTAGCATTCTTTTAATATTACACATTTAAGTGAGAAATGCCTAACATGATATAAAAAAGAAGGATGTAGCATCAAATATTTCAGCTATCTCAAATTATTGATTCATCATTCTATATAATAAAAAAATTAATGCTTTACAAAATGGTCATTTTCCTAAATGTCTGAAAATGGAAAGAATAGGAAATGAAAGAACAAAGGATATATAGCACTGATATCCTTTAAACATGTCACCTTTTAGTAATTTACCCCCTAAATTTTTTACCTCTTAAACTTGCTAAATTGTTATAATGTACACTTTATGAATAAATTTACTATTAAATTAAATATAAAACCTTATGTATGCCTAATGTGAGGATAGAAAACCACATTTCTAACCAAAAATTTCCAAATCTAATATAAAAACTTATGGTAATCTTCTAATTTCAAATATTTAAATTAATGTAAAATTAACTAAAAAGAATATATTGCAATAATTTAACAAATTTTGGGGTAAGTTGTTAAAATTAAAAGTTTATGGAGTAAGTTATTAAAAAATAAAAAGTCTAGGGTATTATTGCTAAATACCCAAAAAACAAGTAAGGAAAGGAGATTCTGAGTAAAAATAATAATAAAAAAAGGATATTCTAGCAAAAAAAAAAAGTACAGAAAGGAGGAAACAAAAAGTGGGAAGATAAATGAATATAAAGTTAACAAAAAAAAAATTATTGATTTTTTTTTTTTTGGTGCTAAAAGAAGTTGAAGCAGGAGGCGATCATTGTTAGGTTTTTAACATATTTCATGAAAGTCATCAAAAGCCTCTCTAGATACTAAAAGTAATATTCATTAAGGATTATTTGCATAATGATCTTATAAACCGCCTACCCTTTAATAAGAAACATGTCATCTCAACCCCATCAAATGTGCCAAATAAGGATACATGCTTTCCATCTGGTACACGGCTGGCAAAAGCAAACCTTTACATCAAGGCCAACCTAACATATTTTAGACCTTAAGCAAAACTTTCAAATAGAATATCTTTGAATCGATAAATCTCTCTACTTTTTATCAATTATTTTCCCTTTCCAAAATATGAATAGTCAAAAATATTTAAATTAATTTATTTTCATCTTTAATCTCCATTTCAATTTTATCTTTTTCCTCTTATTTTTTACGGTGTTCAACAATTAATATATAATCAGTCGCTTTATCATTTTTTTAATGGTTTTTTCTACCATCACTTTCTCATTTTATAACCTAAGTTTTTTTTTTTCTTTAAGGGTTTATTATTTAACATTTAAAAAATGATAACAGCAAAACACAGACTACTTAAAGGATAATTTTTGGGGGCCTACTTTAAATTGAGGTCTTAAACAATTGCTTAAGTGATCCAGAGGAAAAGCCGGCATTACTTTATATTCAAGAGAGGTCAACCAAACAGTTAGAACTCATAACTTTGACCCATTACCGTTAGGCTTGCTATATCTAACTTTAGATTTAAAAAATGTTATTAGCTATACCTTAGATCCGTCATTATTCAAATTCTATAATAGTTGAAAGCTTGTTCTGTTTTATGTGACTTAAACATAATGTATTGATCAGAGTTACATGGTAAGCTAGTTTTTTTTTATAAAAGTTTTTTTTAATTATAATTAACTTAGAATGGAGATATCTAAAACTTTATATATATATATATATTGATATAGTCTAGTGTAGAATATTTGTTAGGTTATATCTCCAATCTTTTCATTCTGTGTTGTATAATGCTAGATAATTTAAGGATTAAATTTCTTTATGTATATGTGTGTGTCTATATATATAGATATAACCAATCCATTTTCAGAGCTGATAAAGAAATGCATGGTGTGTATAGAGTAGTTACTTCATTACTTAGGACAACAAAGTATTTTGGATGCTAAAATACTTTGTTGTTTAGAATTTGGATACAATTAATATAATAATCATCAAGTTTGTTTTTCCAAAACCACCAGGTATAATGGTAAAGAAGACCTACTTAGAACCTTTATTTTTATCATGTTTCGTGTTTGAATCATGACACATACAAAAATTTAACTTTTGATTAAAAGAAATTATGTACTATGTGTTCTTAAAAGTCTATGGTATGTTAATTATAAAAATCTAAGATTAAATTTTTTATTATTTCACCGATATGATTAATGTACTCACTCAATAATTATTGAAATGGGACATGAGATACCATCAATCTCCGACTTCTCTTGTCAAAATGTTCATTTTTCCGAAGTACAATATTCCGTCAAAGATGACCACGTAAGTCTTGGTATCTTTATGAGCTTTGTTTGTTTAATGACCTATGTTTATTCGAGTGTGACAAGAGACATATAGATGTTATCTTTCCACACAAACCCCACCCCCACCCCCTTCCTTTCCTTTCTCTCAAGCCGATATACACAAATTACTCTAAAATGATAATGATAGAGTTTTTTTTTTTTTTTGGTAAGATTTAGCGTTAAAGAGAGAGAAAGTTCAGAAATGCGAAAGAGATAAGTTTTTTTTTTTTGGGTAATTTAAAAAGATAAAGTTATTAGTTAGGCACGGCATCTAACTGATTGTCACGCATGCTTTTTTTATTTTTTATTTTTCCGGCAACAGTCTCTTAAGGCTCTATGTTCGAAAAAATAACCATAACCTTTGTGTTTATCAAAATCCATTGCATTCCGGCTTATTCAAAAACAAACAAACAAATAAATAAAAACTATCAAAAGTACAACCACATCATTGAATAAAATAAGTAAGATACTCAAACACATAATATATTATACTAAAATATAATATAGATTAAACGAAATTTTCACACTTACTATAAAATAATAGGTGACTCTTTTGTGGATCTCTTATTTAGAACAAAACAGAATTAGGTTGATGCTTAAGAACAGTTTGATACATTATCTCCCTTCAACCGCTTGAGCAATCTACATTAAAAGAAAAGAAAATTTATGGATTGACCATATCATCTCCATCCTGTAAGAACTATGAAATCACTCCAAAGACACCTTGGACATCCATAGATTCAAAGTCAACTATTAAAAGTATGACCACACAAACTGATACAACAAGAAAATCGACTAATTTCCAACCAATTATTCAATGTTACATCAATGTTATTACTGTCAATTCAAAATTTTGAGACAATTTGTAAATCAACACCCGATCTCGATTGTAAATTTTGGACATGCTATTTGTGATTGAGCTTAACCTATCATGTCCAATAACATCGTCTACTTAGGAATATAAAATACCCTCTCCACAGGCTCTCCATTTTTTTTAAATTTATTTATCTAATTTTGTAGAAAATTTTAAACTGCCTCATTTTTTTTTCCCAAATCTTGTGAATTTATTATAATGTTAGGGGTTATGATTGTTTCATGTTTGTGACTTTCATTTGCTTATCTATCTTTTGTGGGTAAGCTTATGGATGTTTAGTTTGAAAGTTGTTTATTTAAAGTACTACTCATATAGGTTAGATATGAAATTAAGAATGGATTAAAAAATTTTATAGATTAACTTTTTAAAATACAAATTGAAATAAGGAAGTTAATTCTCTCATGAATTTAAGAGTTAACTCCCTCTTAAATACAAATAGATGACTTAACTTTGCAATAATTTTAGTGTTCTGGTTGTGACCTTTTGGTGTTTCGACATTCAAATGTTCTCGGCTTGATACCAATCCTCTTAAACTTCCGATCAAAATGTTGTAATTAACCGTTTTTTATGTGATAAGAAATACAACTAACAATCTTCCTTACATTTTTGTTTTTTATTGGGAAACAAAATACAATCAATTGAAACACCCAAGTCTAAATTTTCTGATCAAAATAGTCAAAATTAACCCTTTTTTTTTAATATGATAAGAATTCGGCTAAATATCTTTCTTATGTTTGTGTTTTTTGATTGGGAAACAAAATACAATCAATGTTTCCATTCTCAAGTTTCCATTCTCAAGTCTAAAAATACTTAGCGTTCGTTTGGTGAACGCATTGCGTTTAAATGTAATGCATTGAATGTAATTTGTATTTGGAAGAAAAGCATTAACATTACATTTAAATGCAATGTGTGTTTGGGTGAAAAGTATTTGAATTGTATTTTAATAATGAATATGTAATGTGATTGGTAAAAATAGAAAGAAGAGGGGAGAGAGAGAATATATGATGTAATTAAAAAAAGTAATAAAAAAATAAAATAATAAATAGTGATTGTGTTGGATTTAAAATGTGATGTGATTAATATTTGAATGAGATGTTTTTGTGTTTGGGAGAAAATTGCATTGTATTCAAATGCAATGCAAAAAAAATATGTTGCCCAAACGTGGGCTTAGATTAGTAGCTAATTAATGGAGCCATTTGGGTGAAAAGAGAAAGAGAAAAAAAAAAAAAGAAAAAACTTCACCACACCAAAAAAGCAAAAGGAAAATAACATAAATAAATAAATCAAATGTTAAATTATCTGTTGGTCTTGATCTTCTATAAATTTATGATTTGATATCTAATTTTTTTAAACTGAAAGCTATCTAAATTCTTTAAAAGATTGCAAAATAGTTATTTTCGTTAACATATGTTGAATATTACGTTGAATTACCCATGATTTATCATTTTAAGACAATTAGGAAAAGAAAAATTTTACATATGATGTTAAAAAAAAAAAAAAAAACACAAAGAGACTTTATCATACCCTCTTCAGGAGTTTTTAAAGGGGAAAAAAACATGGGGTGAGAGAGGCTCGAACTCTCGACCTCAGGATAACTCAGAAGCTATGAGACCTACGCGCTAGCCAACTGCGCCACCACCCCTTAGTGTCTTTGCGTTCTCCTAAATAACTTTTATACAATAAATATAACGATGAAGAAATCTCTTGCACGAGGGCGAGACTCCCGGCCTCGTGTCTCGTAGAGAGGGCTTTTTATTTTTGTTTGGGGAATTCTTCTTATAAAATGTCATTTTTGTTTCCCGTTCTTACGTTCTCTCTCTAAAATCTTCAATCTCAGCAAAAAAGGGGTCTTTTTTTCACCATGGCAGACATTTCTCTTCCTTCTTTATAGGTATTGCCTTTCGTTGCCTTATTTTTCTCCCCCTATATTATCTGGACTTCGGCTTCTCTGCCTCTTCATTTTGTAGCTGCACGGTAACATAGTTTTTGTTTGACAATTAGAAGCCCAGAACAAAACCAATATATTTGTCAAATACTTTTTTTTTTTAATTTCTTTTTCCTTTTGGAGGAAATTCATATCAACCCCATGATTGTTAATCAAATAAATGCAGACCCATTTGCAAAAGAAGAATATTGTGGCTGGGTTTTTGTTCTTCTTAATTGAGTTTCAGCAATGCGGTTATTGCCTTAAAAAGAAAAACAAAAAAAAAAAGAATGAAAAAAATTGTATTGTTCTGAAATGTTGTTTTCTTTACTATGGCATTTGAAGCATTTAAATTTGTGGGCTGTTGTATATTTGTAGGTTTATTCAAGGACATCTTCTTTAGCATTTGGAAATATTGTACATGTAGATCATAGGAGAATGCGAAATGGTTTTGGCTTTGAAGACTTGTTGCCCAATAAAATTACTCTTTAAGATTTCTTTTCTTGTTGACTGAAACTTTGATTACCTTCGTGGGTTTCGGCTATTAGAGGCTTAGGATTTGCAATTTCTTGAGTTGGATTAAAAGTAAGATCTGTTTTTTTTTTTTTTTTTTTTTTTTTTTTTTTTCTTGGTGCTTTTAGTCAGTAGAAGAAGAGAACTAAAAGCTATAAGGCGTTTCAGTTTGCGTTTTAAATCACTTTTTTTAAAGAGCTATTGTAGAACAAAGTAAAATAGTTAAATTTTCTAATAAGCAATAAAAATGTTAGAACAAACTTTGAAAAACCTTATAGAAGCTCTTACACTAGTTTTAAGGTTTTCTCAGAAGAGCTTTCGCTTAAGAAGCTATATAATTTGGATTTTACGGGAAAGCTCTCTTGGAAGCTCAGTCATACACTCCCAAAAGATCTAAGAAGCAATGCCAATTTGCCAAATAGGCTTGTGTCTGGTAGAGACAGAGGTTGTGGCTGGTTTAGTTGTTTTTATCCGGTTTGTAACTAAAAACTCTATTAAGCATAGCAAGTTATTGATGATAATTTATGATATTGCAGGCTTGAAGAGCTGGAAAAGCTAGAAATGCTTACGGAACTTGGTGCTCTATCTTGAATGTATTGGTATTGAATGCTTAATCCAAGGGTATGAACCGTGTTCTACCTTTCCTTCCTTATTTTTATTTTTGTTTCCATTTGGTGATAATTTTAAGCTTTTATCGCTCTAGGCAAGCCATCTTGTTTAATGAGCTTTTTATTTGTTAATCTATTGATGAGTTAAATTGTAGTTTCAAGCAATGTTTTGTTTCAAGACAATTATGTAAGTCAGTTGTAGATTTATCAATACTAATAAATAACTTAATTAGCAAAGTTTTGTTTGAAGACAGTTTTTTTTCCCCGAAATGGAAAGAGTTATTAAGTACACTATAATGTCTTCTACTTGGCTACATATTAATCAAAACGAATATAAGTTTCAAACCATAACTTTTACTGGTTGCTTAGTTTCCATAGGGACTGAACTGTTAATCATTCTATCTTAGTAGTAAGTATTACTGCATTTGATCTTCATTATATTTTCTCCAAGTATAGTGTTGATTACATATGATCTTTTAATGCCCTTAAGATTGATCAATTTTCAGTGGAGGAGTAGAATTTAATGCTATAATAGGGGGAGGTTGATTGTAGTTAAATGGTTAACTAGATTCCAGGTGTCTCTTCAACATGAATTTTTTTTATATGTGCATAGATAGTTAGTTTATATAAACATTATCGTTTTACTTGAATGTCTTTGTTTGATCTTCCCCGCCATTTAGTGATAATAACGGCAAATTTTGGTGGGTTTAGTAAATGCATCTAGAGTTATACCTGTGGCAATATATTTACATACGAGATTATTAGAAAATCCATACAAGGTGATGAGATACAATATGTCGCTCACCTACTTTGTAGGGTCAAATCCATGGCCTCTGAGGCTCGCTTTTCCTATGTGTTCAAATTACAGGAAGTTTTTGTAAATACAAGGTAGTTGTCAAGTAAGAAACAAAGGCGTTTAGTTTTATTTTTGAGAATGATTTTCCATTTTAAAAAACACAGAAATTAAAAATGGTCTTAAATAATATTTGTTTATTCAACGTTTTTAAAACCATTTCGAAAATACTATTTTTTTTGTTTTTTGAAAACAAAAAAAGTTGTTTTTATTTTTTTATTTTGATTTTCTCCCTTCCTCTCCTTTCTCTCTTCGATGATGGCGTTTATCTCTGATTAAGGGCAATGATCATGGACTGACGATAGCGGCAACGGCCTCCTTGCAACAATGGCCACCAACTCGCAGTGACGACCACTAACTTGCAACTTAAATCTCTTGAAGACGACCATTGCGATAGCCCCCATTTTTGGCGAAAGGACGATGACCACGAACTAGTGACAACGATGATGGTCGCCTCACGACAAGGACCACGACTTGCGACCTAGATCCTGCAAAGACGACGCCCAAGAAACCCACTACGACGGCCTCCATCTCTAGTGGTGACAAAAACCATCAAGTTGCGAGTTTGGGGTCGCTATCGGTGCTAGGATTTCATGTTTTTGAGATGTCGCTGCAATTAAATTTACTCCAGAACGATGATGATGTTACAGCTGTAGGTTGCTGTCGACGCCATCACTTAAGGTTCAGACTACCATTGTCTTCCATGCTTATCCCTCATTACAAAACCCACCACCAAAGGGTTAATTTTTTTTTTTTTCCAATTATGACTAATTATTTATTTTTGTTATTTTTTAAAAATTAAACATAATTATGTTTTTATAAAATTAAACATAGTTTTTAAATATGTTTTCACAAAACTCACCACCAAAGAGGTCCTTTTTTTTTTTTTAATTATGACTAATAATTTGTTTTTTTTTTTGTTATTTTTTTAAAAATTAAACATAAATATATTTTCATAAAATACTTACTTATAACATGGATTTTTAAAAATATAATCAAACATAGTTTTATTTTTATGTTTCTCAGAATATGCACTCAGAAAACATAATCAAACACAGTTTCAGAAATAGTCTCAGTATAGTTTTTAAAATATTTTCATTTTCAGTTTTTTTGAAAACATAAAACATTTGAAAATCAATACCAAATGCCATAAAGACTTCCTAAGGAATATCACCAATTGATTTAGAGCATAAAACATATTCGTGTTGCAGAAAGAATAATACTTTTGCGATACAATTAGGAACAAATCATTTGTTATTTAATTGAAAATGAGAATGTTTTGAAAACTGTGTTAAGATCATTTCTAAAACTGTGTTTGGTTATGTTTTCTGAATGTATGTTTTGAAAAATATAAAAATGAAACTTTGTTTGGTTATATTTTTTCAAAACCCATTCCATTTTCAAAAAATCCAAAAAACACAATATTTTTTGAAAATGAAAACAAAAAGTGAAAACAACTTTTTTTCGTTTTCAAAAAACCAAAAAAAACAACATAATTGAAAACGGTGTTTTCGAAACGGTTTTGAAAACGTTAAATAAACAAACGCTATTTTGAAACCGTTTTCATTTTCTGTGTTTTTGAAAATGGAAAATCATTCTCAAGAACAAAAACAAACGCCCCCTTTGTTTTACCTATCTGTATACGCTTTCTAATGCCAACTTTGTGTTGCAGTTTTTATTTTGTTGAGGGTGCAAGTTGTATTCCTCTCTTAGCAGTTAAATAGCTTAGTTTCGATGGTAAGAAATATGGTTTATGCTTTTCACCTGTTTAAACATTTGCAAAATTTTTATTTCAGTACCTTTATTAGGTAAATTTTGTCATCACAGGTGCGAACTTTTTAATCCAGAATGGAAAACGGACAAAGTGAAAATTCTTCTCAGATGCAAGGTAATTTAAGTGTGGAACTGGCTAGTCAGAGAGCACACTCCGTAAGTCATAATGACATTATGATGCGTCGCATGAAGAACCGAGAACGGCAGCGTAGATATAGAGCTCGGAAGCGTCTTGAAGCAGATTCAAAGAAGCCTAACATCATAGAACAGTCAACTTCTCCTTTAGCAGAACTTCAACCTAATGGCACTCTTAGCAACTGGACTTCCCGTGTGCATTGCAGAAGGGATTGGAAAAAAGACGCTAGGAGGGCTCACATTTTGAAGGCTTCAGAAATGTCTCATAACGGTGGGGCAGTCACTGTTCCGGTTCCGAGCACCGAGAATCAGACCCTGGGCTTGTCCTCCGGGACTAAGACTGAGTTACCAGTGCAGAGAGAATTGCACCCAGAAATATCTCGTGACATTGTTAATCATGCAACACATAGGACTATAGCTGGTCGAAGAGATTGGAAAGCAGAAGCCAGAAAGAAGAAAGGTTAAGGTGGGCACCAGATAATCCTGATATAGCGTTTCTGATGGTATTAAAAGTTGATTAGTTATAGTGTTCGGGAATGATTTCTTCCCAGTTTCTCTTTACGCTTTTGAACTTGTTGCAGATGTAGATTTAATGAAGGAATATGTGCAGAAAATGAAATTGTTAAGATTTTAGACACTCAAAAAAGGAATTTGTGCAGATGTAAGGAATATGTGCAGAAAATTGACAGTGGTTCAGTTGCAAAGCAGTATGGGCTTAACCTCTGGGCCTCCTTTTTAGGGTGGCCCCAAATTTTAACTTAAAAAAAAAATGGTCGTGGTAAAGATTTTTTTTTAATTAAATAATTTTTTTCCCCCTCAATTAGAAGGTAAATGCATTACGTTTACATTATATTTTTATATTTGAATATAATATAATAAATATAACGTTTATATTGAATGTAACCTCTTGGGCCCCTTTTTTAGGGAGGTCCTTAATTTTTACTTAAAAAAAAAATGGTTGTGGTTAAGATTTTTTTTTAAATTAAATAATTTTTTTCTGTCAATTAGAAGATAAGTCTTCGTTTAGTAAATGCATTACGTTTACATTATGTTTGAATATAATGTTTTTGAGATTTTTTTTCCCTTTAAACTTCCATTTTTCTCTCTAATAAATAGCACAACACAATTTACCGTTAAGATATTTTTGAAAATTTGCATCGTTTATCCTTTTCAGAGAAAAAAAAGTAACGTTTACTTTTCCAAAAAAAAAAATGAAATTTCATTTAAAAAAACAAACTGGGCCCTCGTTTAAGGGTAAGGTTTTGACATCTTCAAAACCAACTTTTTCCAATACTCTATCATTTTTTATTATTTATATCTCCAAAACGCTACAATAAACTCTAAGAAAACGTTTGGCACAAGTATTTCATTTTAACTTCATTCAAATACAATACAATTTTATACCAAACACAAATTTTGCAACAGTGCTACGAAAACAATTACTATTTAAAACATTTTTAAAACAATCACATCAACTTTTCAACTCCACTATTTATCTCTACTTTTACCAATCACATCAACTTTTCAACTCTAAAATACTTTTCATCCAAACACACATTTCATTCAAATACAAAACAAATACTTTTCAACCAAATACAATATTCAAAAAACAAATTTCATTCAAATACAATCAAAATGCAATGCGTTTACCAAACGCCCCCTAAACTTTAAAAGTCCATAATTTTGTGTATACAAGTCCAAATGAGATGATTTTTTTAAAATTGCATAGAATTTTGAGAGGAACAAAACAATATCCAGATTAATATTTTTTTCTAAAAAAATTTTAAAATTTTATATTTTTTCACTCTAAATAGTTTTTTTTTCCCCCAAACACATTTTTCTAAAACAACTTTTTTTTCAACAAAATAAAAACTCCAAAACCTCTCCCAAACTCCCCCTGAGTTTCATCATTTACAATCCCATACCCTCACAATCGAACAACAAAAAAAAAAAGAAAAAAAAAAAAAAGCCTGCAACGTCTTCTCTTACTTTCTTCTTTGCCTATGGCTTTAATTTCTCAAAATAAACATTGTCTCTATGTTTCACAAGATTACAACTAGTCCTCTCTTCGTAACAAAACTCACTCATTGCATATCTACTTACCAACGTTGCTTTTTAAATTTTTATATTAATTTTTTAAGTTTTTGTTATTGATGTGTTATTGTGTTGATTTGATTTTCATATACAACTAAGTCAATAGTAAATATGTCTAATCGAAACTATGCATCGGATTATGACAAACTAAAGAAAAAAAAGGAGAATAGAAAATTTGATTCAGTCCCAAAAAGGAGCCCTTCATAAATTTCTCGCGTGTAATAAAAAAAGATGAAATGAAGTCAAGTGAAGAAACAAATTTAGATGAAATAGGAGATGAGGAAGTAATGGTAGGGAAAACCATAAAAAATAAGAAAGTTGAAATGTGTGAAAATGTAATGGTCTATGAAGAAGTTTAAGAAACAAATGAAGACGATGGAATTGAAATGGATACTAAAGATAATAATTTTAGTGATGTGTCGTTAATATTTATGATTCGAGAAGATAGGAAAATATTGATAATAAGTTGAGAGATTTATTAGTTGAAAAAGGTTAAAGAGAGTGATATAAATTTTCCAAAAGATGGAGGTTCTAGGCATTTCTCCACTTCTTATTACATAAGGAAACCATCAAATGGAGAAAGACATGATAGAAGATGGTTGGTTTATTCAAAGGATCTTGATAAAGTGTATTGCTTTTATTGCAAATTGTTTAACACCAAGTCTAGTGTGAACCAATTAGCCAATGAAGGAGCTAATGATTGGAGAAATCTTAGTGCCAAACTTAAAAGTCATGAAACGAATAATGAGCACATAATCAACATGAATGATTTGTTTGATTTAGAGTCTAGAATGGTAAAAAAAAAAATAAAAGGACAATAGATAGACATGTCCAAGAAAGAATCAATAAAGAGAAGGAACATTGGAGGAATATTTTAGTAATTATAATTGCCTTTGTTAAGAATCTAGCTAAGAACAATACGACATTCCGTAGAAATAAGGAGAAGATTTATGAAGAGAACAATGGAAATTTTTTGAGCCTAATTGAGAAGTTTGCTAAATTTGATCCAACAATGTAAAAACATATCCAACGTATTCAAAACGATGAGGTTCGTAGTCAGTACTTGGGACATTAAATTCAAAATGAGTTGATACAAATGTTAGCACATAAGGCAAGAGTACAATTTAAAAAAAAAAAATAAAAGAAGCAAAATATTTTTCCATCATACTTGATTGTACTCCAGATTCAAGTCACCAAGAACAAATGTATATCATGTTGAGGTGTGTGGATATGCCAACAAGTCCAATAAGGGTATAAGAATTCTTTTTAGGATTCTTAAAAGTAGATGATACTTCTAGAAAAGGTCTCTTTGGTGCACTTATTAGAGAAATTGAAAATCTGAAACCTGACATTAATGATGTAAAAGGGCAAAAATATGATAACGAATCTAACATGAAAGGAAAGCATAAAGGTGTGCAAAAAAGATTATTGGAGATAAATCCTAAAGCATTATATAAAATTTGTGGTTACCACAATCTTATTTGGTACTCTGTGATACGGTCGACTCTTGTGTTAGAGCTATATCATTTTTTAGAGTATTACAACGTAGATATTTATTATTTTCTTCTTCACCCAAGTGATGGCAAATATTGAAAAATAATATATTTAATTTAACTATTAAATCATTGTCACAAACTCATTGGGAGAGTCATATTGAAAATGTTAAGGCAATTAGATTTTAAGTTCCAAAAATAAGAGATGTTTTATTTGAACTGGTAGAAACTAGTGAGAATCCTAAAATAAAGAGTGAAGCTCAATGTTTAGAAATCTTAATTTAGTACTTTATGATACGGCTAACTCTTGTGTTAGAGCTATATCATTTTTTGGAATATTATAGCTTATATATTCGTTATTTTCTTCTTCACCCAAGTGATGGTAAATATTGAAAAATAACATATCTAATTCAATTGTTAAATCATTGTCACAAACTCGTTGGGAGAGTTGTATTGAAAGTGTTAACGCAAATAGATTTCAAGTTCCAAAAATAAGAGATGCTTTATTAGATCTAGCAGAAACTAGTGAGGATTCTAAAATAAAGAGTGAAGCTCAATGTCTAGCAATGTATGAATTAGAGAATTTTGAATTTTTATTAAGCATGGTTATTTGGTTTGAAATCTTGTTTGCTATTAACACAGTTAGTAAAAGCCTACAAAGTGAAGATATGTATATAGATATTGCTATAGATCAATTAAAGGGTCTTCTTTCTTATTTTGAAAATTATAGAGAAAATAGATTTACATCTACCATTATTTTATCCAAAGAGATTGCAAATGAGATGGAAATAGAATTCAAATTTCATGAAAAAGGTGTGATTGGATGAAAAAGGTGTGATTGTTGGAAAAAAAAAAACAATTTGATAAAAATGTTGATTGTGATAAAATAGAATCTGCTGAAGAGTCATTTGAAATTGATTATTTTCTTTATATGATTGACCAAGTTATTTTTTCACTTAGAATTAGATTTGAGCAGCTTTAAGTATATGAAAATATTTTTTGGTTTATATTTAATTTTAAGAAACTAAAGTCATTGGATGAAAATGATTTGAAAAGGTTTTCTTTCAATCTTGAAGATGTTCTAAAACATGATGGATTTTCTGATATTGATGGTCTAGATTTATTTTCAGAGTTGAATGTGCTGAGAAAAGTTTTACAAAAAGAATATAGCAATCCGATTGAAACACTTGATTACATAAAAAGGGTTGATTCCTTTACAAATGCATGTATTGCTTATAGAATATTATTAACAATTCTAGTGACTGTTACTTCTACAGAGACAAGTTTTTCGAAGTTGGAGTTAATAAAGCCTTATTTTAGATGAACAATGTCGTAGGAATGGTTAAGTGGACTAGCTATGTTGTCTATTGAAAAAGAGTTGTTGGATAAGCTTGAATACAAAGATCTAATTACTAATTTTGCTTCCCACAAGGTAAGAAAAATAAATTTTTTAGCAAATGTTTATTTGTTTTCATATATTTCTGTATGTTATGTCATATTCTCATAGTGAACTTGAAGAACGCTCAACTTGATTGCTTGTCACAAATTAGTGCGGTGCAAAAAAATGTTTTCTTATCGATGGAGACACTTTTAACAAGTTTTAATATTGGGTTTTTTAATCTATTTAAAACTTTGATTTTGTTCTTAATATTGTGTTTTTAATAATATGATTTTATATTAATTTAGTATAGTTTTATTTTGGTTATTATGTTTTTATTAGATTTATTTTTTTATTATATAAAATGGTTTGTTTTGTTATTTTTAATGGACGTATAAGAGATTAGTTTTTTTCTTCATTAATTTTTTTTAATTGTAAAAATGCCCCTAATAAAAATTTTACTTAATGCCCTAAAATCCGCCCTGTTGCAAAGTCTGCCAGTAGCATGAGATTATTATATTTATGAAAATATTGCATTATTGTGCTCTACATAATTATATAACGTTTTGCCATCATATGCTTATGTTCGTAATACAATTTTTAATTACGTTTGTGTGCTTCTTCATTTTCATGCTGCATAGAAGAATCTTGTTAACATGATAACTTTTTTTCGTCATTATAATTACGCTGTTGAAGATCCCAATTTTTTGTCTGCTGTGAACTATATACGCATGAAGAATCTACAATGAACTGCTGTGATCGTGGTTATAGCGACGTTCTTCGTCATTGTTTTTGTGAAATAAATGCTGGATGGTTTTGATTGGGCACACGATTGTCGTGTTCTTCATCAGTAATGGTGACCTGTAAACATTGCTCATAAAAAGAATGCTTGTCATTGCTTTTGGTTTCTACAAATCAGATCCTAGCTACTTTGATTCCCTGCAAAACTTGATTGGTTTTAAGGATCCAACTTGTGGCCTGAGTTATAGATGGAGTTATGTGGATTATGATTAAGCCATGTTTTGAGTGTACTTTTGGTCCACACTTCACAGTAGCATGCAGCGTTTCAAATTGTTGAGTTGTGTGGAGCCTAATGGAATTACACATATTTTCTCTGCGATCTCTGTTCAACTTAATATATTTCAAATTGTCCAGTTTTATGGTAAATTAGAAATATTTTAGTCATGTATTTGCCCGACCTAATAGTTGTCTACAAAGATCGGATAAATTTATAGTGATGGAGTAGATGTAACTCTCACATTAAGAGTAAACTACTGTAAATTTTGTATGTGTACTATTTATCTGTCGGTGTTCTTTCATTGTTCTTTTCATTGCTTCCTAAGTAGGAATTGGGAATTCCTTGCATGAATTATTGGGTTTTCCATTTGAGTTTGGATCATTAAGATTATGTGATGCTCAACCATTTTATGAGTATTGAGGGCATTGCCTTCTTCTTTTTTTTCTTTTTTTTCTTTTTAATATATATATATATAATTATGCAGACAAAGAAAAGGTGAATACAGAAGGAAGAAAGAGAATCAATAGTCTTGAAATGCAAGGGAACTTGGTATATCTCATAGGGCGTGACTACTTTAGTCGGGGACAGCCTTAGTTGCCCATTTCTTCACTTTGGCATTGTATTTCAAATGGTATTTATTTTATCAGAATTGCAAATTTTTGGAGCTTCTTCAATGAGGGAAATCCATCACACTGGTCTTCCTTGATGCACTTGAAATAAAAAATGGAGTTAAAATGGCTGAATGCGGTGTTGTTTGAAGCATTTTTTTAAAAAAATCCAAATCGCTGTTTAATGGGGTTTCAGAAATTCTAAACGGAACCAAGCCATTAAATCTTGTAGTTTGGTTTGGTTTAAAACCTATTGGTTTAGATTTGAGTTATTTTAAAATTGCGGTGTAAGATTCTCCAAGGACCTATCGAATCTCTTAATTGTTTTTTTCAAGGAAATCATATAAAAATGTATACGAAGGTACTGTTCATCATATTTATATTCAAAAATTAAACTTCAATAGAATCTTAATGTGCAATTTAACAAATTATATATATTTAAGGCTTATAACGACTAAGGCACTTCCGAGATTCGGATGGTATAAAGTAAGGCTAAGAAGTGTGGACAATTGAGAAAATTTGTTTTGTATTTGAAATATATATGTGTATATATAAGTATATATTAATTATTAATTAAGAAATATATTTACGGTTTGTATTACGTTTTTAGAATTTCAAACCAAATCAAGCAAAAATTCAATGTACTTGACAGTTTAGACGATTTTTACAATCATTAATTTCAAGAGTACGACTTAATGTGATTTAGGCGATATACAGGTTTACACTTTCACTAACAATGGTTAAATTAGTTGAGTTGGCGCAGTTTCTAAAGAGAGTTTGTTGGTAAAAGAGAGGATTACCACTTGCTGCATTACCCACCAATCTATGGGAGTGCCACTCACTTTTGTCTACTTATTAATTGGTTGCTTGGCTGCTTGTGCTCATATCCACTAGATATAATAACCATCAACAATATTTTATATGATGAACACAGCATAGAAATTGAAAAAAAAAAAAAAAAACGATACACACACGTGTGTGTGTGTGTGTGTGTGTGTGTGTGTGTGTGTGTGTGTGTGTGTGTAAGAAATTCACCATATATAGACATGGGAAGGTGGTACCCACTTGAGCTGAATATGTATTGACCATGTACTTGAAACAAAAGTCAGTAATTTTTGGTATGTTTTCCTTTAGACGGTATTGCTTAGTTCATTTCATGAAATGGGGCTACTTTCACCAAAAATAATTGGGAATGAGAAAGGGGCCAAGTCAAAAGTACATAACAAATTGCAAATGCGTAATGAGTACGAGATTGAGACATTAAATTAATTGAAATGAACGAATTGGGAAACGAATATTAGTACTAGGCAAAAAAAGTTGAAATAGTGCACCCGTATAGAAACCTTGAAAATAAATGGTTCTATAGAGGCCATTTGGTTCACCAGAGGGTGTTTTCAAACACTTCCAAAAGTTTTCAAGCCTATGATCTAAACAAGTCGATATTGGTAAGCCCACTCTTTCTATGATTTAAATAGATCAATTTCTTATCTTGTTTTTCTTTTTAAATGTATATATATATATATATATCTTCCAAACAGGACAATTATACTTTTGTTCAACTAATTGGAAAGGCGTTATCGAAAGTTTAGCTGGATGGTATGTCACTCATCCTTCATGTAAGAAGCTGTAGATTCAATATATAAATAATTCATTTTAAAAGATATCTACAAACCACGTAAGGACTAGGTTCTCTATTACAACTGTCATCTGGTTTTTATACGTTTCAACACGACTCTTGGGCATTATCCATTTGCCTGTGATGGAAACTGTCTTTTTTATTTTTTATTTTAACGGGGGTTGGCAACTAACAATTTGGACTATTATAATTTATTGTCCTATTAACAATTTTGAAAATTATACTAAAAGAACAAATTTTCATCAAAACTATTCTTGGTGTAATATTCCAAAAATACCTTTTGGCTTTAGCAAATTTCATGATTTTTCATGCGGAGAATATAAGAGATTTCTTACTAAAAAAATCATAAGATTCATTTGTCTTCTCATTTCAATTTTTTTTTTTTAGTTCCCATGTATTTTTTTTATTTAATTTCGTTTGACTTTGACATTAAGAGTGAAGGTGCGAATTTATAATTAAACTAGGCCTGCAACTACCGTATTCATGTAGTTTTGATTCCAACCGAAAATGAATAAGATTGATTGAAAATTGATCAGCATTACCTAAATTAACCTGATCCCGATAAAGTATGTGCATAGCATGACAAGCATACGTTCATCATCGTCTTTTCAGCACAAACCGGTGATACAAGCTTGGAGAACGTACGTCTACGAAACTTATGATGGGCTAAGATATATGGGCCTCATGGGACGACTCGAGATGATGCATGTAGGAGCTCTTCATTGAAGGATCAAGAAAGTTTAAACGACAAACTGTCCGCGAACGTTCTAGAGTCGTTCCATGAGGAGCCCACGACATGACAAAATCAATCGACATATGTGTTCGTTAATTTGCTGCTGGTGAGACGGCTAGACCCTAGAAGAGGGTGCCTCGCGGGACATTGAAGTGACAAATGTGTGTGTATGTGTCTCTGTGTGTGTGTGTGCGTGTGTGTGTGTGTGTATAAAGGCTTTAATTTCTAATTGGCAATTTTAATGTTTTTTGTTTTTCTGCTTGTAGGAATGTTTAGGTCAACAAATATCTGGCTTTGTCAATCAAAACATTACGCATACCATTTTTCTTCATAGAGAATAACCAAGTTTATTACGACTTCTTGTTTTGTTTTTTGCTTAAAGACCAACAAACATAAAAATCTTGCGTACCAATTCAGCATTTCAAATTATGGAGAAAATTGAAGAGATAGGAAAATAAGTAAGATTGAAAAATAAATTCTTAATAATTAACATCTTATATGATCAGTAGATTCTCCCTTTCTTCTCCTCCCTATCTCTCAAATCCTCAAAGCTCCAATCCCTTCTCATCCCGCAGCTCCTAACCAGCCTTGGTTCCGCAGATCCTTCAAATGCAAGGGCTCCGGCACTGTGCAGCCGCCGATGACCTAATTTCTTCGCCTTCTTTTGTTCCACCGCGGCCATTGATCCTCTCGTCATTTGGTGATCATCGGGCTGCGGTTGCCCTAAATTCCCCGACCAGCTTCTCTGACGAACCTCCGGTTGAAAAAGTTTCTTGTAAGAGTACTTTTCCCTGCCATATTCCCTTTCGCAATCCGAGTTTGTTCTCTGCAGAACCTGGCAACTAAGGCAACTTAGGCTCATTGTGGCTCTATTAATGTTTTCTTACGTATATTGCATGAAAACTAATCTTAAAAAGATATTTACTTTTGTATTACAAGCCTAATTAGGGTTTGCAGAAGAAGATTGAAGGATTTGGACTGTACATTATAGTCCTTCGGGAGGAAGGGAGAGGAGATCAGAAGAAAAAAGAAGGATTGAAATATTAAATGGGGGATGGTAGTTTTTTTTTTTTTTTTGGGAGGTATATTTAGAGAAATAACAGCTAATTCTTACTGTGATTATGTGGAAAACATATAATTCCCGTAAACTCAGCTTAACCAGATTTAATTTGGATTTTTGGCCGCTTATCCTAATGAACCTGTGACCATTTATCCGTGATGACCAAATTAAGCACCGTGGTACACATGGATATATAGATCATATATATACATAATAGATAAGGGTAGTTTTTTATATGATAACAACTCCATCCACTCCCACCCAACTAAATAACCAACGGGATCAAGATCCCTAGGGATGTAAATGGGTTGGGTTAAATAGGATTATGTTCCATCTTTAATTGTTTGGATAGGACCCGAATTATATGGATTGTGGTGGGCTTCTAAAAAAAATAGTGTTGCATTTATTATACTTTCAATTTTTTACTCTTATTTCTCAAATCCCTAGTCGTAATCCAAACTCTTTCAAGTTCAAATTACTGTCCTTGAACGACCATTATTGAATAACACTGGTTCTCGTATATAATGTGGAAGAAGCATTAATTGAAAAATGGGTTTCTTTTCTAGGTCATCAAGGACTAACTTAGCCTGTGATGAGGGATACAGAGACATAAATTTCAAATTCGAAACTTAAAATTAATTTCTTTAAAATTAATAAAGCATGTGCTTATAAAGCCCAATTTTGCAAAAACAAAAAATAAAAAATAAAACTCATATCAATGAATTTATAAACGTAAGGACATGCACAAATGAAAAATAAATAAATAAATAAACTCATTACTTACATAAGCAAAATTTTTAAATAAGCTCTGGTATTTCTTATTAATTATGATCAAACTTAAAATTCCATGTTGTGGTTGGGCTCCCATGAAGGCAAGAATTTTTATATTTTATTTTCCATGATCACTTATAAAAATCAGGTGGAAATTTTGTGGTCTGATACATGTGTTGCTCTATATATATAAAGACGACATGTACATAATTAAATTTTCTGTGTTCTTTTCTTGTCCCTAACAAATTAGTTAGTTAGCATAAGAAGATGCCAATGTAAATAGACAGGTCGTCACAGTTGTATGGTGTCTTAAATATGAAATTCCAAATTTGATGGATATCAACAGGTACATGAATTGTCATATTTTTACCTGACACCCTCACCCTATCAGCAAAGTAAAATGCATAGGTTAAAGTTAAGTTTTTTGAGTTGGAGTTATTTTTCTTCCAAAACTAATTAAAATTTTTGTTTACTTAAACAAAAAAAGACAAAAATGAGTGGAGGTTTTTTGGGTTGGAGTTGTTCCAAACACCTTTTTTTTTTTTTTTTGGATAAAAGAAATGAAAAAAAAAAAAAACATTGGGTCTGTTTGGTAACAGAAAAAAAATGGAAGGAAGGTGAAAGGTAGAAGGATTTTGACATTCATGTTTGTTTGATAAGAGTGAAAAGAAGAAGAAAGGAATTAGACTTGCTTCAAAACATTTATATCAAATATCATATAAAAGAAAGGCCCTCCTTTTTACCAAACATGCTCTTTAGAAGAGTGGAATGGAGGAGAGAGGTGGAGAGATTTGTGATAGGATTTTGACATTTTATTGTTGTTTGGTATAAGAGAAAAAGAAAAAGATGGAATTGATTAGCAGAGTGGCTTTAAATCTTTCAAAACATCCTAATGTTTATCTCTCTTAAATTAGAAAGATTATTAAAAGGATTCAATACCAAAAATCATGATAGAAAAAAACAAAAATCTCTCCCATTTTCCATTTCCCTCATTTACATAATCTATTACTATTTATTTCTGTTTTCTCTTCTTTCTGCCATTAAAGTAGTCTCATGAAGTTATTGCGAGGATCTGGTTGACTACAATATATCGAGTTTAAGATCATAAAAAGGCTCGCAAGTAAATAGATCATTTAATTTAGACAAAACCGAATTTAACTGATCACAAACAATAATCGATTCAACCAATGACATTATACCTTTAGTCCTAGTGATAGAGCCAACGTTCTACTTCGATAGGGGTGTGTGTATATATATATATATATATATATTTTTTTTTTTTTTTGGAAACACGTATAAAAGTAAAAACTTTGAGGTTCAATAAAAGCGTACAGGGTCAAAACCGAATTTAAGTAAAGGCAACAAGAGGAATCCATACGTTTTAAAAGCTTATTAAAAAAAACAAAAGCATAAAAAAAAAAAAAAAATAGGGGAGTCAGTTGCCCTCACTCGTCTTTCAAGTACTGGATCGGCCATTGGCTACCCCAATCTCTTGTGACCCTAACAATGGCCTCCTTCTTCGGCCATGCCCAAAAATGGAAGAGAGGCTCATCTGAAGTTGATGAATAGTAACAACCAATGATTTCTAAACACATACTACATGTGGCACCGTGACGATTGAATTGAATATATAAGATGTGATCAAATTTGCCACTGTTCAACGGGTTTCAACCAAAAGCAATATTTTAGTGGGCAGAGTTTTTCTTTCCCCTCTAATTTTTTCTTCTTCTTCTTCTTCTTTTTTTTTTTTTTAAGAGTGAACTTCTTTTTGTTGCACAATTTATTTTCTAATTTTCCCTTTTAAAATAAATATTTTCAAATAAACCCTCCTTAAAGGTTTTTCTTATATTTCTTTAAATAATATTTTAAAAGTTCGAACTTTTTACTCTTGCTAGAAATAATCTCTTTGTTAAACGTTGAACCAAATTTAATGACCAAACTTTTTTATGAAAGTGCCACAATTAGATGTAGTCAGGGAAATTAAGAAAAAAAAAGTGCCAACATTAGTTCTTAAATTTTATAAATGTTCTAAATCAAATCGCTATGTGAAATAAAATAGATAGAAACGTCATATATGACAGCTTAAGCCCTATTCTAAACGGTTTTTTAAAATTTTTTTTTTAAATTAAAAACAAGACTATATTTTCTAGATATATAAACATATCTATATATGTATAAACATGATTGATAATCATGTCTTTATTTTTCAATAAATCAACAAATATTATATTATTTTGTGTTAGGAATATCATAAGAAGGAAAAATATTTTAATATATTTTATTTAGTTTTGAACTGATTAATAATATATTAGATATTATTGATCACATTATTACTAAATGTCATGATCTTATTTACTTGTTAAACTAAATGTAAATAAATATAACTCATTAATTACTTGATGTTAAAATATTAGAATGCTGCATACAATAATTTTTTTTATGTAAAAAAGCAATGGTTTAAAGTAAGTAGTCTAAATCTTTAGTTCGTAGTCTATGAGATTATAGTGAGCATCTAACTCATGTTAAAACTATTATGTTATTTAAAGTTAATTGGAAAGATAGTTTGTCTTTTGAACATCTAGAGTAAGCTGACTTTTAAGTAGAGACATAGATATGTTACCTAGTGGTGGTGACATATTGGACGTGGAGTAGTAAGCTACTAGATCGGTTCATTGGTTACATAACTTATATGTGATAAAGAGTTTGCTTATAGATTTAGAATCATAATTTTAATAAGGAGTAAATGTTATCCTCTAAACAATATTATATAAGATATAAAAATGGACAAGCCTTAGGTACGATGAATAATTATTTTCTTATTGAATGTATAATAGATCTTTAAGATAATGTGATCAAAAAGTTGAACAAACTTTGACTTTAAGTTGATCATAGATATTCTATGAGAGTTTTGCATACATGAAAAGGTCATTAGACTGTAGTTATATATTGGCTTATGTAATACGGTATATAATTGGGAATGCATTTTCAGTTTTATAATAGTGTAACTCTGAAACTAATAATTATGTAATTAATTTATTTGGTGTATAATAATTAATTACATGGATTATTGTAGCCCATATTATATATATCCAATCGGCTTTTTTATAAGCTCTACATAATTCTTTAACGGATGGTAATTAATCGGGATATTCTTTATAACTTGTTATTCTTGGATTTAGTGAAGAGAAAAATTCAGATCACCTTCCGATAGGTATAGGTGTCTTTCACTAAGGGTAAATTAGAATTTTTTTATTTAATTAATTAGATAAATATTTAATTTTTATAAATATTTATTTGAAAAATAGGATTTGAAATTTAAATTAATTATATTTATCTTTTGAGATAAATATGAGATTGATTTAAATTTAGAGATATGGATAAATTAATTATTTGAATAATTAATTTAAATATCTAAATAATCTTTTTTAAATAAATGGTTTAAATTATATATAGTGATTTATTTTATTTAAATTTGAATTGAAACAAAATCTTATCTTTGTCTACTGGAGTGATAAGGGAAAGAAAAAGATTTTCACATTATTGATTTTATTTCGATAATTATTACATAATTATTTAATTCAAATAAAATTGTCATGATTTTATTTTGAATTTAAATTGGATTTATGAAATATTATCTTTGCAAATAAAATTACAAAATAAATGGAGATTGAAATTTAAATTAAGTTTTGAGTCTCCAAAACCTGAATGGGCGATTTTTTTAGTGCAATCCTAGGACTAAAAAAATTGCCAAATATGTGAAAAGAAAGAGAATATTTTTTTTAATGTTCCATTTTAATTTAAAATCCACCCAATCCATTCACTATAAATAAGACTCTTGAGACTCCTATTTTACTCAGACCATACACTCTCAAGTGAGTGAATTTATTATTACAACTATCGCTTATAATAATAAATTACTAGAGCTTTGGATGGTTAGAAGGGGATAAACTGCGATAAAACCGATAGAAAAAACGAGTGCGCACACACTTTACTGTCTAAGAATTGGAAAATAATAAATAAAGTTAGTCAGTTAAGGCTTTCGGTTACATTTTCTAACGTTTTTAGTATTTTCTTTACAAAATATATAAATTATTGTATAATTTATTATATATGACAACAATAATTAATTTGATCTTTTAGAAAATTTTTAAAATTCTACTATACATGTTTTCTTATTTTTCTACATTTGGAAGTAAAGGCCAGGTTCAGTATCAGGGGTTAGGGAATGGGTTGGGATACGATCGAGACAAGGATATGGTTGGGTTCGAAATTAGGAAAGGAATCAACCCCAAGCCAACCCCTCATCGCAGTCGCGGACTTCAATCAAAACCCAATCTTAATATTGGTTTTAGTTTCAAAAATAATAATTTTTGTTTAAAATCAATAAATTATCGTCAGTGGTAAACCAAAAACGTGACAACAATCGACAAGAACGAATAAACAAAAAAAAAATACTAAACATGTTATCTATATATGTATATATATATAATAAATCACTTATTTGTTCAAAGGAAACAAAAAAATTGTTTAAAAAAGCAATGTATAATGGGAACTAAGGGGGAGTTTGGGAGAGGAGGTTGGAGACATTATTTTTTGATTGGAAAAAAGTTGTTTTGAAAAATGTGTTTGGAAGAAAAAACTGTTTGAGGTGAAAAAAATTAAAAATTTTAAAAATTTTTTTAGAAAAAAAATATCAATATGGATATTATTTTGTTTCTCTCGAAATTCTACGTAATTTTAAAAAAAATTATCTTATTCGGACTTGTATGCATAAAGTTATGAATTTTTAAAATTTGAAGTTTACTATAACGTTTTGGAGATATAAATAGTGAAAAGTGATGAAATTTTGAAAAAAAATTAATTTTTAAGAGATGGAAATAGCCCCCAAACGAGCCCTAAGTTACCCATATTGACATTTTCTACCAATTTAGAGGAACTAACTTTGACCTTTTTTAATTTAAATTCAAGGACTAAATTTAATACAATGTGGCCTATGGAATGTAAAGTTTTCGCCCCATTAATGTAATAGAGGACTAATACTGACATTTTATAATTTAGGTAGGTAATAAATATGATACAAAGTACCAAATTTAACATTTCCCAACCATTTATTTAATAAATGAACTAACTTTAGTACTTTTTAACCAATTATTAATAAACAAACTAATTTTAATACTTTTTAGTTGAGGGAATAAATGACTATTTGTAGAGAAAAGAAACTTCAGGAATTTTTTTTTAGTCTAACTTATCTGTTTTACTAAAAAAAAAAAAATCTAACAGATTGACTGTTGTTATGTTTATTTGAGAGTTACATTTTTAGAAAATGAAAAATTTTTTATTCTAAGAAAATAGGTCTTTCTAAACTTTTATATCGAAACATTCAAAATTTTTTATTTTTGAAAAATAAAAAAAAGAATACTCTAGAAAAATAAAAGTTTTTTTACACCAGAACATTCAAAATTTTTATTTTTGAAAAATAAAAAAAAGAATACTCTAGAAAAATAAAAGTTTTTTTACACCAGAACATTCAAAATTTTTATTTTTGAAAAATAAAAAAAGAAAACTTTAGGAAAATAAAAATTTTTACTCATCTAAATAACTTTTCACTTTTAAAAAAAATCCAAACAACTTTTTATTTTTCAAATCTAAATTTTTTTTTATTTTTTAAAAATAAACCTCCCATTTAAATATATCATATATCCATCACATACTTTTTTAGTTTATATATTATTTTTTAAGATAAAATTGATTATAAAAGCTAATTCTAAATAGAGAAAAGAATCCAGAGTTCTAAAATTTAATCTTTCAAAAAAAAAATCATCAGGGACAATTAATTAATTTAAAAAACGATTAAATTAAAAGGCTTTCTATAGCGCCGCAAGAAAGTCCAACGTAAAATAAATAGATTGAAACAAAATTCACAAGGAAAACAATTGCGATTTGGATGTGCAAAACACGTTGTTAAATAATGAATCACATTTTTTCTTCTCTCTCTCTTTCTCTCTCCTCCTTTTTTTTTTCCCCCTTCTTTTGCGTTACACGTGGGAGATGATCCTTCCATAGGGGCGCAATAAACATGTTTATATAATCTAATGATTGCATACTCCTTTTTAAGTTCCGAACTGATCTGAAAAAGACACAAAGCCTTCCTTTTGATCTTTTTTTGTCAAGAATTGGCTGAAACTTTCAAGTGTACTTGAACAACCGGTGCATGAATGGCGTTGGGGGGGCTTAATCTGTAACATGTTGTCCAAAACTATAGTTTGACATGTTTGAATTAGGGAAAATCCTGACGTGAGAATAATATAGGATCTTTATACGATATAATGCCCTATTGAAAGTGCTAGTTTATGATTTTTAGATCTATATCATCATTGTCGGTTTCTTATATAGATCGTATATGGTATATAGAAATAAAACCATGACGGTATGTTTTTTTTTTTTTTTTAATGATATCTTAACACTTATAGAATGTTTATTTACAGTTTTATATTTGTATTGTGTTTAAACGTAATGTAATTTTCATCTAAATATAAAAGTTTTACGTTCAAATATATTATTTTTAAACAGTATCTCAAATATAATTACTATTTTAAAATATTTTGAAAATAAATTTTTTTATTTACATCATATTCTTTTATTTATCTCACTTTTCTATTTATTTTTACTAATCACATCAACTTTTCAACTTTAAAATATAATTCAAATATTTTTTTATCTAAACACATATTATATTTAAATATAAAATAAATAATTTTTATTTAAATATAAAATATATTTAATAAATTATATTCAAACATAATTTGAACCTCCCACCTTTATAATAGCTCCATTAGTACAAGAAGAGGAAAAAAAAAAATATTTAGATGTATGAGCCATACACGCAAGTGAAAAAAGGGTCCAAATTCAAGTAATTAAGAGGGATGTCCCTACCAAGATCAGCACTGAAAATGAAAGGTGAAAAAGCCGAGAGAGATGACAATGAAATTAATGTCTTTCTAGCATAAAAGAACTGAAGTGAAAGTTGGAAATACTTGGATTTCTTCTTATTTACGTGAGAGAGAAAAAAAAAAAAAGAATTCTATTGTATGCCATTTTTATTCATAACGACCCGGAGAAGAGGAAAACAAGGGAGGAAAAAAAAAAAAAAGGAAAGAACTAAAGAAAATGGAATGGTGGAGAAGAATCTCTATCGAAAGTTATCCTTGCATGTTTCTCCTGGCATTAATTTTGGTATGTTGTATTAAATGGTATGATATTGTTCCTGCCAAATATTTTTGTTTATAACTAGTGATATTATACAATTAACAACACTACTTTTCCTGGCAGATCTGATAAAGGCTTAACATCTAACTACAAGAAGAAAAAGAAAAGATAATATTAGAAATAAATAAAAATAAAAACACAAACTTTAATTTTAACTATTAAGTATCAACTTATATAATAGGAAGTTATCATATTTTCATTCATAGATATGATTAATTGATTTGATAATTTTTTAACTCACATAATACATAAATATTGATACTTAAAATTAAGATTAGTTTCAGAATCCCTAACATTTTTTCTTAAAAAAAAAATGCATGAATTTATTTGGTAGTTAGTTATGTTTGAAAGAGATTATTTAAGAATTAAAAAAATGTGGCTTTTGGCCTTTGTTCTTAAGCATGCATCTTTGCTTTAGATTAGGGGGAAAAAAAGGCTATATTCAGGCTAAATTCCTTTAAAGCAAGTTCTTTTCCCATAATTTTCATAAAAAACACTAGTCTCTCCACTTTATCTCTTTAAATGATGAAGGATGACTTCTTCAAGTAATTCTCCAATTAAAAATTCAACATACTTATCTAACACACACTTTATTCCAATAATTAACTATCTAACACCTACTTTGAATGTGGGCGGCCCTCCTTCTCAATCAAAATTATATTTATGTTTGACTTATAGTTCAGTAAATTAGAGGCAATTCTTCTTAAATGTTTTTGGCATTTTTCTTCGTCGGAAATCCGCAATCAGTAATATTAAAAAAAGAGAAGAAAAAAAAATAAGAGAAAGTGACACATATTATATTTTTGTATTTCAGATCTGGCCATGTGAATTAAAAGGGAGAAAATGAAGGAAAATGTTGCCAACTTCCTCTCTGTTTATTTCAGTAATTATCTTTTTGTACTTTTTAAGGGAGAGAATTTGTTTTGTGTTAATTATCTAGTGTTATAAATTTGGAGAATTTTCTATAGGGTATAAAAAAAAATATCTTACTGATCAAAAACAATTTTTGACTGTCAGATTATATTAAATTTTTAGAAGCATGATAATTAAACAATTATAAGTGTTCATACTTCTAAGGCATAATTAAACAATTAAACAATCATACTTATAAGGCATTTTCTCCCCCTACCCTATAAAAGAATTCTTCAATTATAAGTGTTCATAGCTTCAAGCAAAGATGCACCGGGCTTCAAACGGCGCCACAGAAATGTGAATTTTTCTTTTAATTTGTACCGGAAAGGACATACGGCGCTAAAAGGGTGAGGCTCAATTATTGTTATAGTTAGGAATTGAGAAAAAAAAAATATATTTTTATCTCAAAGAAGATCTTTTAGTTAAAGAGATATTTAATAAATATATTATATTTATATTATATTTAAATATATATTAAATTTATTTTATATTTAAATAAAAAGTATTTAATTTATATTTAAATATAATATATATTTAGATAAAAAGTATTTAAATTATATTTAAGAATTGAAAAGTTGATGTGATTGATAAAAGTAAACAGATAAATTGAAATGAAAAGAGAATATAATATGAATAGAAAAAAAAATTTTTTTAAATATTTTAAAATAATAAATATATTTTAGATACTGTTGAAAAATATTGTATTTAAAAATAAAATTTTTTTATTTAAATAAAAATTATATTATATTTAAATACAATATAAATATAAAACTATAAATAATCACTCCATTAGTTACATGATTATGTTCTATTTGATTTTATCAATTTTTTTAAATACAAGGCGTAAAAACCAAAACCTCACCCTAAAATTAAAAAAAAAAAGAAAAAAAAAAAAAGAAAGAAAGGAAGATGTCATCTAACGCTAGTGCATAACCCGTATTTAGAAAATAAAAAAATATTATTTTTTAAAAATAGACTTTTTAAATTTTTATATAATTTTTTTATTTTTATACATTAAAAAGGACTTTTTTTTTAAAAAAAGAAATTTTTTTATACATCTAAATAACTTTTTATTTTTAGATAAATTTTTTTTATTTTAAAAGTGAAAATTTTACTTTTTTTTATAATAAATACTCCATCTAAACAGAATCTTAATCTCTACTACTGAGTTCTATAATTATTACTATTAAAATAATAGATTGAGTAATTCAAACTCCACGTCTTTAAATGAAATAAAATATAAAATTATTATTAAATTATATCTATAACTATAATTTTTTTTATTTTTTTCCTTTAATTCCTTATTAAAAATTATTCAATAAATTGAATATATCACATTATTATATTTACATAATACATTCGTCTAATAAATAATTAATATTTATTTTATTGTCAATATTAATTATCTTAAATACTAAAATAAATTTAGATTTATTAAAAAATAATAATAATAAAATATTTAAAATATAATTAATATTAATAAATTATTTAAATCTTAATTATTTAATTATATTATATAAATATAACAGTGTGATATATTCAATCTGCGTGAATAATTTCGTGTTTTGTCACTTTTGTTTATTGTTTATGCAGTATAGTATAAAAGGAAGGAGAAAAGTTATTATTATTATCATTTTTTCCAAAACAAAGTTGTTAAATAACTTTTGAGAAGTAAGCTGATGTGGTACAAAATATTACATAGGAAAAGACCACCACTGCCAAATAACTTTTTCTCTGGTTATTTTTAAAAAAAATTTTTCAATAATTGATATAAGGTACCCTGCATTATTACCTTTCATGTCTGCCTGCTCAAAAAGATGGAGAGAGAATCACATGACAGGATATTAAAAAATGTTATCAACAAGGTTTTGTTTTTAAATATCTGTTTCATGTTAGGTTATAGAGGCTTTTTACGATAAATACTTCTATTTTACATTATGATTCGAATTGTTGTTTTAGGAGGGTGTTTTGAGAGGTTTTGGAGGTGTATTATTGAGACGGGAGGAAAAATAAGTTTTAAAAAATATGATTGAGAGAAAAAGATTATTTAAAATAAAAAAATATAAAATTTTAAAAATTTATTTAAAAATAAATTATTAATATAGATTTTATTTCGTTTCTCTAAAAATTTTATATAATTTAAAAGAAATCTTTCCATTTGAACTTTATATATATATATACATAAAGTTATAGACTTTTAAAATTTAAGTTTATTATAGAATTTTAAATATATAAATAATTAATAAAATGGTTGTGAGATGAAAAAATATCAAAAATATATTCAAAATATATCTCTAAAACACCTCATACACCCCTTTAGTATATATTTTTTGAACAATTTTGAATCATGTGTTGTAAATTTTATCATAAATATTCAAAAATCAGATTATTAAAAGTTTAATTTAACAATAATTAAAGAATAATTATTATTAATAATGTAAAAGAAGAGATGGTGCATTAAAAACTTTCTAGTTTTTGATATTGATACCTATGTCAACTTTTGTTTATTTAAAGTATTATTTTTATGTTGGTCTAATTTTGATTGAACGTAACGGTACATTAAAAACTCCACAAATGGTACCAGGATGAAAACAAAGGGGTATGTGAGTCCCATATTGGGTGATGTGAACAGCCACGTGTGTTCAAGAGTCAAGTTGTCAAAGCCATGAATGGAATCAGGGTCTACTTAGAGAGTAGTCCTATTCAGTGCAATCCACCAAATTTCATTTCATCACGTGTTAGTAACCAGCCGGTCACTACACACACACACACACACACACACACATATATATATATATATATATGTATGTATACGTGGTGATGTCTTAACACCACTTTGTTTCTCATAATCCTTATCAGTTAACCTCATTAAATCACATTTACCTCCAAACAAGGTCATACTTAACCAAATACTTTAACTCCAATTCGCTTAAATACATGTAACTTTCGTGATACCTACTCTTGTACAAGTTTATTCTAGTCAAGTTTGACATTATCAGACAGAGATTTGCAATATTTGATTTGGGTAAAAATTGAAAAGAATTTTGTGATTACTCTCTGACCTGGAATTGCCTACGAAACATAATATTGCTGGTCTGCTAAACCTGTAAGTTTTTGTTCTTTCAGAGCTCGACTTGGAAATGGATTTGAACCCATAATTCAAACTTATTTAAACCCATAATTCAAATTTTTTTTCTACGCTTCTTTCTCCTGTAAAAATTTGAATTATCTATCCAAGACTGTGATATAATCAGAAATTCAATGGAACAACAGACGATAAGATGGGTTATCTGAATTTGGCCATTACTCCTCTAATTATGTATGTGTCGGTGTATAACTAGCATCAAAACAAGGTAAAAAAAAAAAAAGCTTATCTGTAAAGATGCTAATTATGCTTATGGCAAGCTCTTCACACAAAACGTTGAACTTTAAAGATTGAGAACAATTTGATCATTTATTAACCAAAAACCACCCAACATAATCAAATTTGTGTCAGATTTTTGAGCCAAAATTTTGGCCAAATTTCAATGTGTTTTATCATCTCCACATTAGAAACAAAGAAAGGCACAAAGGAAACAGCCGAGGCTATGGCATCATCCTCATTCCCATGTCTTGTCTTCAATTGCCCTCTGCAAAAGCAAGTTCTTCAAACAAAAGATTGTACAACTAAAACATCAAAAAAGTGAACAAGATATTCAACTTCTTTCTACCAGACTTCTACAAATTGAAAAGATTCAGGACAAGAAAATTTTCATCACTTTCAATTTTATGACATATATATACAAAGAACACCCACCAACAAGATTACACAATTAAGAATAGAGGGGGGAAAAAAAAAGGGAAAAAAGAGCTACTTTTCGCCTGAAAGGAACTGACGAAGAAGATCTGAATATTGTTGAACTTAGTTCAGCTCTTTCTCATCAAAATTCACATATACCCCTCAAAACTAGACCTTAAATTCACTAAAAAACAGAGACTACAGATAACTGATGGAAGTGCGTAGAACAATACTATTTTACAGAGCTGTTTGCAGCTTTGCCGGGAAGCCTTAAAATGTCCCAGAAACTCTGTTCCTACACAAATTGAGCTGCAGCGGTTTTTTTCATTTATCGGGCATCTCCGCCGCCGACTTTCGCTGTTAAGGCTAACCTGAGCTGTTCCTGAGTGTAGAATCGACTGCCCATCTTCACGTTGGCTTGTTGGATCATCAAATCATTGACTACAGACACACTGGCGTGGTTGACATCCAAGTCGAGCTCTTTCAAAGCCGACATTAATCTCGCGGCGGGGTGGTTCTTCTTGCTACATTGGATCCTAATCATAGCATCCCATCCTATGATCTTTACGTCAATGTCCAAGTCTATCAACTTGCTGCTTCCATGTTGGTTCGACATCGACAGGTCCGGGTGGTCAGACCGTGAATCCTTACCCGCCAATTCCTTCTTCATCGACTCCATCTGCCTCTGGAGATCCTCCTTGTCCGTCTCCGTAGCTTGGAGCTTCGACTTGAGCTCGTTAATGTATGAAATGGCGTCGCCGAGTAGCGAGGCCTTGTCCATTTTCGATACGTTGGGGACGACGGCTCGGAGGGCGTAGAATCTCTGGTTGAGCTTCTCCCTCCGCTGCCGCTCCGCCTCGACGTGATTGAGCGGCTCCTCTCGGCCATTGGCCGGCTTCCTCCCCCTCTTCCTCGGCTTCTTCTCCGGCTCCACGACTACCCTGCTGCTGTCGTCCCCGCGGACCACCGAGGCCTCGAGGTCGGAGTGGTCCGAATCGCCCGTCGTCGTCCCGTTGTTGCTCGATTTCATTACGCCGCTCGACGGGAGCATCACGCCGGAGGTGAAGGACAGCATCCCTTCCTCCTGACTCCCCCGCGACGCCGGCGACCTCGTCTTCTTGTTCGTCTCCTCCACCACAGGGAATTGCGTCTGGTTCGCCAACAATCCGCTGTTTCCGCTCCTCTTGCTCTCGCCGAAATTGAGAATCTCTCCGGACTCCGGCTTCAGATTCCCGCCGCTCTTCACGCTGTTGCCGTCGAATCCGTAATCGGAGAAATTCAATTCTCTGGGGAAGAAGCTCTGCGTCTGATTATTGTTGTTGTTGTTGGTGCCGCTCTGTTTCTGAATCGAAGCCGTGGCGGCGGCGGCGGTTGCGGCGCTAGGATTCTCCGTCAAGCTGCTGGAGCTCGGATTGTTCTCGAACTGAACCACGGTCGATTTCGAGCTCATCTGCTGGTTGGTGTTGGAGCTCGGATTCGCCGACTCCTTGACCTCGACGGCGCTCGACGGCTCGCTGATCCAGAACGACGACGGATCGTTTTCTCCCTGGTCCAGCGGCCACGAACCGGCCTCCATGTTGCTGAAATTGAACAAAACCCTAACTTTATTCATCAGATCGGAGCTCTGGAAGATCACCTCCGTCGATCCCAATTCCACGACGCCGTTCTCCGACGGGATGCAGACGATCGTCCGCATCCCGAAGATCTGTCCCTGGCGAGCCCTCTCGCAGGTCGAGGCGGCCAGGTTCTCGGCTCCGGCGACCCAAACGGGGCTCGAACTAAAGAACGCCTGTCCAGGCAATCCACCGCCGTTGACGAATGACTGAGTCATGGAGACGAGGAAGAACCACTCAGTGTCGGTGACTTCCTCGTCGACGGCGTCGTCGATGGAGGGGGCCGAGCCGGAGATGAGAGAATTGAGCTCGCGGAGGACCTTCTTCCGGTGCTCCTGCTCGGCGGCGGAGGTGTTGGTCTTGGATTTCCCTCTGCCCTTGTCCTCCTCCCCCTTGTAGTAGCCGTCTCCCCAGCCGAGGACGGTTGAGCCGGAGTAGTCGTACGACGACTGCCAGAAAATGGCGTAGGTCCAGCTCTCGCGGGCGCCCTCGATCAGCGCCTGGAGCCGCTGCTGGAGAGTCTCCTGGTTGAAGAGAGCCGCCGTGGCCGGCAGAGGAGGCGGCGGCTGCTGCTGGGCTGAGGAGCCGGGACCCGACGACGTGGACGCCGCCGATTGCTGCGGCTGGTGGGACTGGTTCGACGGCGGCGCGTGGTGGTGGTGGTGGGAAGGTGGAGTGGTCCAGAAGGCGGAGAGATCGGAGGAGCTCATGAAGGCCTCCATCATGGAGGCGTTGTCGTCGGACCAGAGGTTCATGGTGGCGGCCGGTATTCGATAGTCCGTCATGATAACGTGAAAAAAAAGAGCACGTGCGGAAATTACCTGGCGGCGCAGGTGCAGCAGAAGGGAAAGAGGTTGGAACTTGGAAAAAATGGTATGGTTTTAGGAGAAAAAATGGGTGAGAAGAAGGTGGGTTTATTTGGGAGACTATTTTTTTTTTTTTTCCCCTCTTTCTTTTAAAGGAAAAGGATTTGGGAAAATGTGGATGTGGTGGTGGAGTGAGGGAGGAGGAGTATAAGAGAGAGTGAAAAAAAAAAAAAAGAAAGGAAAAACACGAGCGTTTGTGTGGCAGAAGAGGAGTGGGCGATTTCTACGAAGGTACTACTGACTACTCGGCCACGATTAAATCGGCGACGAGTGTACGTGTTTTTCATTGTTGCTGCTGAAGAGGAGTGAAAATGCTGACCATTCAGTCCATGTCTTCAGGAAATGACGGCGCATCTTCGTTACTGGCCAGATCAAAGTGAATTACATAACGAAAACAAAAATCTACCGATACACTCGTTTCGAACGGTTGGTAATTGTGTGATTGTGAGATTGATTCTCTCTCTTTTTTTAATTGGGTATGGATATAGGAGATTTAAATATTATTTTATTGTGAAATTAATTATGAAATTATTGAATATATTGTAATCACTTTTATTATTTTTTTAAAAGGGTTATGATAAAATATTATTATGATGAAATTAAAAGAAGAAAATAATTAGATTTCAAATATTTAAGATAAATAGTAAGTTTATTAAATAAATTAATAATTATGAAAGTAATTTTTTTATTTCAAACATTTATAACATCTTTTTTTTTTAATTTTTTAACTTATGGGTTAGAATTTTCATTTTATAATAAAGTTAGATATAAAATTACCATTAAATTGTACCTGTAACCGCTTAACATCTATTATTTGTTTCAATTACTTGTTGTACAAAAATGGTATTTACTTTTTTTTTTTAATTTTGTTAACTAATTAATATGTGAGTGTCAACAATAAAGTTTGAAGTGTGTGGCGTGAAACTTACTCCTAATCAGAAATTAGACTAGTAAGGAATTAATCAATAAAGATGACATTTTTACCCACAAGTGTAGGTATTTGACTCATTATACAGGGTTTAAAATTAACCTCCATGTGAATGCGGGATAGGAGTGAGAGAAGATTTCCTACCTGTACCTGCACTTGCCCTGCATATATATAATCGAATCTAAGAACATAACATTTATAAGCTCATAATATTGAAAGGTATTCTTTGTCACAAAATCTTCATTTTGTATAAAATATGTCAAACGATTCAAGGTATAGCAATATGTCTTAAGTTAGCAAATATCATTTTATTTATAACTAATATTTTTTATTATTTGTGTCTTGTAATGTTAACTCTAGTCAAAATAGTGATTTTTGTTGTTTATTACACACACACTATATATGTGTGTGCGTGCACGCGCTGAATGCTTTCACTTGCAAACAGATGTTACACAATCATATTAAATTTCACCATTTCACAACAAATTTATGCAAAATACGTTGATAAGTAAAACTCTTCTAACAAATCCTACAGTGATAAAGATCCTAAAGAACTATCACAGATGCAAGACAATACAAAACGCAATAAAAATAAAACATAGAAAATACAAAATGCAAAATAAGAAGGCTACATCCGTTCTTTGATACTTAAGTTTTCACTATATTTTCAAAATTATAAGTAGTGTAATCTATCAAATTATGAGTTGGGTTTTCGGAGGCTGATTCTCATGTATTTATAAGCTCTTAAGAGATATCTCTTATTTAATATTTAAATACAAATATTTCATATTTGAATTCGAATGGAGAGATAATCTTCAATATTGTAAGTTCTATTATACATATTAAATAATCTTAACTGATTATTTAAAATTCAAATATCTAAAAACGTTGTTCCTTGATTCTTATGCACTGGTATCTTAGTTAATAAATATGGCCACGTCACGAAAGCTGAGATCTAAGGATCTCAACAACCCATCAATAAGTGCCCCTTAGCCTAAAGTGCTTCAAGTGTGGTACCTTAAAATGCTTTGGGCTTCCAACTACCGGCTACCTAGACTAGTGGCATATTTTGTTGTTTGGGCTTAATGGTAATGCCATGATTGCCTTGCAACTAACACGTGCCTCGGATTTTGGAACAATCATGTCGTTTTAGACTTTCAAATCCTAATAATTGATTATTTTTTGAACTCCTATCTTTTTGTTTTAATCATTGACTCGTCATATAACTTTAACTCATTGGATGTGCATTTTGGCCACCATCTTCTCATTCTTCTCCTAAAGAAGGAATTGTTCAAAGAAAATAATCTTACTTATGTTGGTTGGTCTTCAACACCTGTCTTCTCATTCTTCCCTTAAGAGGGAATTATTTGAAGACAAGAATTTTTGGGATAATTCTTGATGCTCGTCTTCTTGTTCTTCCATTAAGAATTGTTTAAGGTACTTTTGTCAAACTACTTCAATGTTGTCGTACTTCTAGACACCCGTTCTCTTGTTTTTCCCTTAGGAATTGTTTGATGAACTTTGGTAAAGTTTCTTCAATTTTGGGATATTTCTTGGTATCTGTCCTCTAGTTCTTCCCTTAGGAATTGTTTGAGGAACTTTGATAATTGGCAGCACCCCCCTTTATTTGGCTGAGCCTTAATTCTAGCTTTAGATAATCTTGTTGGTGGTAGTTGTAATTATGATTGCATAGCATATGGGTAGTCTTTCGGAACTTGCCTTCTTGTTCTCCCTTTAAGAAGGAATTATTCAAACGCTTAGTCATTGTTATAGCTTGTTTGGAAACTTAGGTGATCTTGTTGGTTATGGTTATTTTGCCCACCTATCTAAGATAGCTAAGACTCATCAAGTGATCATATATGAAGATCTTTGACATTTTAAACTTTTCATGCAGAGGTCTACCATCACCTTAGGAGTGAATGGATGGCTGATTTTTTCTTCTTCTTCAGGCTCCTTATACATTTGAGTTTCCAACTACTTCAAATACTCTAAAATGTTTTTGGTTACTTTTAATCTGTGGACTAGGGTAGAGGTAACAATAAGGGTTTTTTTGTGTTTGAGCCTGTCTAGACTTAATATGATCCCGGAGGTCACTGCTTTGGAGGGTGGACTGGCCAAAATTTTGGGTTATTCCTGAGTTAACAATTGGATTTATTATCAGTGGCCTTAAAAGTAAGTCAGCTCTTGTCTCTTGCTACTACGTGGTTTGACCCCTTTTCCCGTTGAGGCTCCTTATATGATTCCTCCTATGTCGATTACCAATAGATCGCTCACTGGTTTCCATTAGCAAATTGGTGGCATCTCTACCTCTTCCATTGTGGGTCTTTCTTGTTGCTTCAATCTGAACAACATTTTATGCATTTTATTGTTGAGGGTTCTTGGCTACCATAAGGGGTTAGCTCGAACTATTCGTAGTAGGGTTGTCTTGACAGACAGGAGTGTCCATGGCATTATTACTGTTTTATTGTTGCAAACCTTGAAGCATCAATGCAACTTTCTTTTGTAATTCATTACCGTCATAGTCAATTCTCCCAGACGGCCTTCAAGTGTTATCGTCCTAGTTGTTGGCCTTTGACGTGAATCAAACAAGCAAAGTTGATGTTTTTGGCATAAACGTGGAGCTGATTGCAAGAAAATGTTTACTTTCCTTATTTTATTTTGTTTCCTTTTCTTTTCTTTGACTTTAAGGGGGGCGTATAAATGGTTGATTATGAAGCCAATTAATTTGTCAACTTTCCTTTTATTATTTTAGGCATGTATTAGGTGTAAAATTAAGTATAAGTTTCCATATTTTCATTCTAGGAATATTAGGAGAATATTATAGGAATATTAGGAGAATATTACGAGAATATTTCATTTAGTTTCCATTTTATTTTAGGGTATATTTTGAGAATATTCTTGTAATACATGCCTATAAAAAGGCGTCCACAAGTAATGAAAGATCATCAACAGTTTTATTCACAAATTTGAGAATTATATTTCTCTTTGGTTCTTTGAGAGCTATTCGAACTTATCGGAGTTTTCCGTGGCGTTTACCAACGACTTATCAAACGGCTTTCCACCACCGTTTGTGGCGTCTTCGTTTTACCAAGGTTCTTGTTTCACAATAAGCAACGGGTTGAGGTCGTTCTATACCGAGGTTCTTGTTTTTGTTGAAGCAACGGGTCGAGGTTCCATCCAAAGCCTGAGTCTTAGAACGATCTCGGGGTCCTAATCTTGACGAGTCTCGTTATTCTTGACGAGATTTGCATCATTTGGTATTAAGGGGGGCGTGTAAATGGCTGATTCTGAAGCCAATTAATTTGTCAACTTCCTTTTATTGTTTTGGCATAAACGTGGAGCTGATTGCAAGAAAATGTTTACTTTTCTTATTTTATTTTATTTCCTTTTCTTTTCTTTGACTTTAAGGGGGGCGTGTAAATGGCTGATTATGAAGCCAATTAATTTGTCAACTTTCTTTTTATTGTTTTAGGCATGTATTAGGTGTGAAATTAAGTCTAAGTTTCCATATTTTCATTCTAGGAATATTAGGAGAATATTACGAGAATATTTCATTTAGTTTCCATTTTATTTTAGGGTATATTTTGAGAATATTCTTGTAATACATACTTATAAAAAGGCGTCCACAAGTAATGAAAGATCATCAACAGTTTTATTCACAAATTTAAGAGTTATATTTCTCTTTGGTTCTTTGAGAGCTATTCGAACTTATTAGAGTTTTCCGTGGCGTTCATCAACGACTTATCAAACGGCTTTTGATCACCGTTTGTGGCGTCTGTGTTATACCAAAGTTCTTGTTTCACAATAAACAACGAGTTGAGGTCATCCTATACCGAGGTTCTTGTTTTTGTTGAAGCAACGGGTCGAGATTCCACCCAAAACCTGAGTCTTAGAACGATCTCGGGGTCCTAATCTTGACGGGTCTCGTTATTCTTGGCGAGGTTCGCATCAGCCTTCTTGGCATACGACTTACAGGTGGTGGGTTTTCTATGGGAACCTCTGCATTCTTAATAGAAGGGTTTTGGCGTCTCTCATCAGACCATTCTTAATGAGGTTTTTCCGCTGGTTAATTAAGGTTCAGAGGTTTAAGCCCTCCTTTTAGAGCCAATTATTAATAGATAAAACTCGTTTAACAAATCTCATGGTAATCAGGATCCCCAAGAGTTATCACGGATACAAGATAACACAAAACTTATTAAAAATAAAATGCAAAAATTAGAGAACATAGAGATTTATAAAATTTCGTCATAAATAGGAAGACTATGTCCTCTTTTTAGTCTTTGGGGTTTTATTATATTTTCAAAATTATAAATGGTAAAATCTGTCAAATTGTGAGTCAGATTTCTAGAGGCTTATTCTCTTGTATTTATAGATTCTTAAGAGATAACCTTTATTTAATATATAAATACAAATATTTTATATTTGAATTCGAATGTAAAACAAAGGAATTGTTTTATAACTTCATTAAAAAATGAAACTCTCTTTGAATCACTATGCGCTAAACTTGCAAACTTATTTTTATTTTGATCGTTTTTTATTTTATCGACGAATCTCGAATAGTGATTTGATTGATGATAAAGAAAGAGAATTCTTGGTTTAGTTCTCCACCTTAATGACAAAAAAAAAGATTGATCAAATTCTATTGAGTCTGACTCAGGGTAATCATTTATCAAAAAATGACTCTGGTTATCAAATAATTGAACAACCGAGAGCAATTTACTTACGATACTTAGTTGACATTCATAAAAAGTATCAAATGAATTATAAGTGAACTTCTTTTCTCAGAGATGAAACAATGACGGTATCTAAGGAACAAGCATCGGCTGACTTTATGCTAGCAGCTGTAATAATACAAAGGATGCATACGTTATTATAAGTTCTATTATGAATATCAGATAATTTTAATCGGTTATTTAAAATTCAAATATTTAAAAATCCTACTCCAAAATTCTTAGATACTAATATCTTAATTAATAAATATGACTACGTTATAATGATCAAGATCTAGGAGCTTGGCTACTCGCCACCAGAATAATACTTCAACAGAATTGCTCCTTCTAAGTCATCATGTGCTAAGTTAATTAAACTATTCTATTCCTTAAAAAATGAATAAAATACAAATGCAAACAAACCATCAAAATATTCCATCTTCTCTGATCACTTCAAAATGCCTCACATGGCATACTCTGGTTTGTTACTTTTGAACATTTGAATTATGGCTTTCAGCGACAAGGATGACTGGACTCTCCAATCTCGAGAAGAAACTCCAAACCTTTAGGAGAGTTTAGTGATTTAGTGATTTTGTAGTTAATTAATAAATCATTCCCACTGATCTCTTGACCACGTAAAACTAAACTCAAGTGACTCTTTATAATTATTAGATTAGAAATACAGCAATTTATAGCAGGCAGTTAATAATAATAAAAAGAAATTCTACTCATTGGACGTATTTTTTTAGTTGCCATCATTATTTTCCAATTTCTGATGCGTTCTTATCGCTAAAAATAAGAAATAAAAGATAAACCTTTTTGTGTTTTGTTAAGATGTCTTGTTTTAATTTGTGTTTTCATGAATGCCACAATCAGCTTATTTGTTCTTAATTTCATGTTAAAAATCATCATTTGGACAAAATTTTACCAAATTTAAAATGGAAAAAAAGCAATTTAGCAATCTCAAAATACCTTATGTTTATCATTTTGGTTGATCTCGTAGTTAAAATTTTCTTTTCAAACCTTAAAATTTAGTCAAATTTTGTTAAAATGAAGGTTTTTAACACATATTAATAATCGTGAGATAAACACAGGATTCTTAAAAATACAAGATAAAATATGACATTAAAATAAAACATTAAAAAAATTTAAACAATTATCCTTAAAAATTATGTATTATGAATTATCATAAGTATTTTTATTCTGTCAAGATTCTTTCCAAAAAAGAGAAATAAACTAAAATAGTCAATAAAATCGAGGTTGGGAAAATGAAATTTTATTGAAAGATTCTCACTCGTGCTATGCTAATATGTGCATGCGATATTTTGTAATTTATTTTTGTAAATGGTCCGATGGAAGACTATAGTGGCTTTTGGGTTTTTCCATTTTTTTCTTCTATTCTTTAATGGAGCCAATTTTTTTCTTCTACTAATCAACCATTTGGTTGTTATGCCTGAGTTAGAGTTTTAGTGGTATTTTGATTATAGTTAAATTGAGTTTTGGAATTTTATGTTTTGTTAAAAATAAATTGTTTGAAGTTAAAAAATATAAAAACTTAAGGGATATTTGGTAAGCACATTGTGTTTGCATTGTATTGCATTGCATTAAATGTAATTTGTATTTAGATGAAAAATACTTGTATTATATTTAAATGTAATATGTGTTTAGATGAAAAATATTTGAATTATATTTAAATAATGAATATATGATGTGATGGTTAAAAGTAGAGAGAAAAAAGGAGAAAGAAAAAGAGTATGTGATATGATTAGTAAAAGTAATAGAAAAAGTAAAATAATAAACAGTGATTGTATTAGATTTAAAATATGGTGTGATTAATATTTAAATGCAATACTTTTGTTTTAGATAAAAATTGTATTGTATTTGAACATAATGTGAATACAATACAATAAACAAACAAGACAACATATGTTTAAAAAAAATCAATATAGATATTTTTTTATTCCTCTCAAAATTCTATGCAATTAAAAAAAGTATTTCATTTTGACTTGAAGTAATAAAATTATGAACTCTATTCTGGATATGAAAAGTGAAATTAAAGAGGTGTTTAGGGGATGTTTGGAGATGGTGATTCACCATCTGGTTTGCAAACATCTGTCTAGGGTTTTGGTTTTTATGAGACTTTTGCAAATGTATACAGTAAACTCAAACTTTAAAAATGTATTACTTCATTATTTTAAATCGAATGATATGATTTTTTTTTAATTATATAGAATTTATAAGGAAACGAAATAAAAAATATATTTTTTTCTAAACACATTTAAAGTTTTTATATTTTTTCACTTCAAATAGTTTTTTCAACTAAATTTACATTTTCAACTAAATTTACATTTTTTTCACTTCAAATAGTTTTTTCAACTAAATTTACATATTCAACTAAATTTACATATTTCCACAAATAGAAAATGACAAAAAATAGTTGAAATTGTTTGGTTAGAGCAAACCAATCAAATATGCTCTAAAATGGTAGGAAATTGTGTTGTTTGTTGTGTCCAATGACATAACCCTAGGTTTTTTTTTTAATTTTAAATATGTATATAAATTAGTCTCAACCCCTATTAAATTAATAGTTCTCTATATTTGATTGGGAAAAAAATTTGAATTTTAAGAGATAAAATAATTTTATTAAAGAAAAAACCTCGGGAATGGTAAAAAAAATGTACATTTCTTGAATTTTACCCATATATAATGGCTTGAAGATATTTGTCCTTTTCTTTAAGACAAGTTAAAGGTCTAAGGTGTATTTTCATAAATATTCCTAACTATCAAAAAAGGCATATTGGGTATTCTACTAGCTTTTCAATTTTTTATATTAGATTAGTTCAAATATTTTTTTTTTGAAATTTATTATTTCAAAAATAATAGTTGTTCTATGATTTTCATAGTTTATAAACAAACAACCACAAATATTGTTTTGGAAATTTACTATATTATTCAAGATGAAGCTTTTTTTCCTTCTCCTTTTCTTTCTTCCCTTTGTAATATTTTTTTTGTATTATTTCAATGTCTAACTTATGTATTTTAGTACCTTAATTTTCATATAGGTTTATGAAATTTATTTAATTTATATATTATAGTTCATTTATTTTCATGTTAGGTTTAGAAAAGATATAGTGAAAATAATATGATATAAACTATTATAAATATACATGAAGATTTAAAATAATAAAATAATTAAGTCAAAAAAATGAAAAAATAATTCTTTGATGGTTTAGAACAATGGCCGAATTAAATTTGAATAAAAAGAAAGTAAAGAAATAATTAATTTTTCAAAAGAATTATGAAATGATAACTTACTTTTACCCGTTAGAATTCTGTTAGTCTTTGAAAAAGAGGTGATAGGCTACTTTTTTTTTTTTTTTTTGACAGAATAGAAAGGAAGCGAAGGATTTTTAAAGAGATAGAACGGTGATACTAGTTTTTTTTTTTTTTTTTTTCCCTTATACATTCTCCTTTATAACTTCTTGTCGTAAAAGTATTACTTTTTATTGTAACTTTTTCTTTAATAAAATTTCATTTCTTCTTAATTCGTTTACTATATTTGAATATTTTTATAGTTTCTTATATTTATGGAGTGTAGTTTATGAAATTTTAAAATTTAATTTTAGCTCTAAATTACTATTCTTTACGGAAAAGTTAGCAATAAACACATTTTTTAAAAGAAAAAATATTTAAGATCAATAATTTGGAGAAGATGGTCACTCATCTATATTATATTCCAAATTCTAAAATTTTAATTCCCACGCATCCTAAAATTGTTCAAAAAATTTAAGTGGTGTTTGATAATATTTTCAAGATGGTTTTCACAATTTACTAAGTAAACATTTTCTAAACGGTTTTTAAATCCTGTTTAGTTAAATCCAGTTTTTAGAAATGAAACTTAAAAAGGGAAAATAGTTTCCACTTTTTTTTTACGTGCAACTGTGAAAATATATGGTAGCGTTTGGTATTGTTTTTGAAATCTGTTATGTTTTCAAATTCTCTGAATTTGAGATCGTTTTGAAAACAATTCTGAGAACATTTCTGAAATTGTGTTTGGTTTTATTTTCTGAATGTATGTTTTGAAAAACAAAAAAGTGAAACTGTGTTTGGTTATATTTTTGAAAACCAATTATTTTATAAGTATTCTATAAAAACATGTTTATATTTGATTTAAAAAAAATTTATTATGAATATCAAAAATTAAAAATTAATAAAATTTTTAATTGAAAAATAAATTAAAAATTAAAAATTATAATGTTTAAGTAATTACTATATCAATTAAATCTTAATTAACCATAATAATTAAATCAGAGAAATGGGAGAAATGGGAAAAATGAAATCAGAGAAAACGACTTTTAGTTGTTTTCAATTTTACATTGAGAACAAAAGCGATTTTGGATTCGTTTTGAAATCTGTTTTCAAAAACAATACAAACCAAACACAATTTTACATCGATTTTGAAATCGATTTTCTAGAGAATCGTGAAATCCGATTCAAAACCAAAAACAAACACGCCCTATAAAACTCGTTTCTACCTTTTCATTTTCGTTCTCTCTTATTTCTCTCTCCCCCTTTGCAGCCTCTACCAATGGCCACATGTCGGGATCGCGATGGCCGCCGACGATGGCTAGCAAACTATGGGGAGAAGACCCCCTTTGAACCCAATAAATTTTTAACCACGACGAGGTCGATGGGGATGGAAGATTACGGGTAGGATGCCTATTAACCTTCGGTCCTTTGTCTCTTGGGACGACACTCGTTGGCTAGATCTCGGCAGATCTCCACGAAACCCAGACCTTAAACTTGTGAGAGCCTATTCCCCCTCACGACAGTCCTTCATCTCTGGCCTCGTGGTCATGACGGCCTTGTGGTCTATTGAAGGATCTTGGGTTTTTTTTTAGGCTGCAGATGTGGGGATTTGGTGTTGTTGTTGATGAGCCATCATTGCAGTCCTTATTGTTGAGGGCTCATTAATGGCGGCAGATGGGAAGATGACATCGGAGAAGGAGGCGGTAGTGGAGGAGGAGAACTTGCGGTGGAGAGCCAGCTTGGAGGAGGCCATAAGCATGAGTATGAGAGAAGAGAGAGAAATGTTTTTTTTTTTTTTGTGTATTTTCGTATTATATTTTTTATATTTTCAGAAGTAATACCAAAAATAGTATCAAACATAATAATAAACCCAATACATTTCTCAAAACAGTACTATTATCAACCCTTTAACAAACAAAAAACATCTTAAAAAAAAAAACCAAACGCAACTTAATAGACAAAAACTATTATATATATAAATATATTCTTGATTAAAAAAAAATTTTGACCCCTTATCGATAAATCTTAACTCCATTGACTCCATTACTGGTTATGTCATGTATTTAGACACGACGGTATCCAATATCTTATTATAAAACTTAATTAAAGAGGGGGGAAAAAAAAAGATGAAGGCCAGCTAATTTTGTGTGCAAACTACGAACACCAGATCCTTCAATTGCAATTAGAATCTCGTACGCATGAATAGAAAAATATTGTAGTCTTTGATTTATACTCTATTCACCTATTAAAGTACAAATATAATTATAATGTGTTTGATAAACAAATTTTAGTGTTACGAATACTAATTTTACATCAAATATAAAGTTTTACATTTAAATATAATTATTTTTAACAGTATTACGAAAATAATTACTAGTTAAAAGTTTTTTAAAACAATCGCATCAATTTTTTAACCTTAATTATTTATCTCTATTTTCACCAATTACATCAACTTTTCAATTCTAAAATGTTTTTCATCCAAACACACATTTTATTTAAATACAAAATAAATACTTTTCAACTAAATATAATACTTAAAAAAGAATTATATTCACACATAATTAAAATATAGTGCGTTTATCAAACGATATTTTATGATCGTGGTGTAGGAGTGGGGACAAAAAAAAAACATGTGATATATTGAATATTACAAATCAGAGACTAATAACAAAAATCCTCTAATTAAGAAAAGAAAATATCCTTTGAAACAATGATTAAGTCAGGAATTTTTTTCAGGAGAGCTAATAATTAAGACAAATATTTAACAAAAATAAAAAGAAAACATTAGTAAAAAAAAAAAAGGGAAAATGAGATAGAATAACAAATAGACTTACTAATAATCATTGCAATCTATTGAAAAGATAAATGATCTTGTAAAGTGCCTCGGGATATTATTGGACCTTGGTTTAAATATTTTTTTTTTGTCAATTTTTGAGGGGAATAAGTAAAGTTTTTTGAGTTTTCAAGGGGGCTTCCATTTAAAAAATAAATTTAAGGGAGCTAATATGTAAATTTAAAACAAACACACATTGAAAGGTGCAAATAAGAAAAAGTTGCTGGCCATTGGTCCTTAGTGGCGACGTCTCTGCCTTAATTAATGTTGCGGTTAGACAAGGATGTGACGCTGTTAGAGTGAGTATGATTGTTCGAGACTAGGTGGCTTGGGCTTGTCAAAGCTAATCATATGTGGTTGAAAGTTTGCGACTACTTATGGGCAACGACGAAGTCAGGACATTTTATCAGGAGGGTTTAATAACTATATAATGAGTAATTAGAGGTTAGTATGGGGAGAGAATATGGGCAAAATTTTAAAATAATACTTCTCATAAATATTTATTTTAAATTATTTAGATTTAATTAAAGATTGAGATTTACTTATTATAATATATCTTATCTCATAAAATTATAAATTAATAAATTAAAAAAATTTAAGGGTATGTTTGGATAAGATGTTTATTTTTGGAAAATGAAAAATTTTTAGATATGAAAAATAAAAAGTTGTTTGAAATTTTTTTTTAAAGTGAAAAGTTGTTTGAGTAGGTGAAAACTTTTTGTTTCTAGAGAGTTTTTTTTTTTCATTTTTCAAAAATGAAAAATGTTGGATGTTCAGATACAGAAATTTAGGAAGGTTCATTTTCTTGAAATGAAAAATTTTTCATTTTCCAAATTTGAAAGTGTCAAACAGACGGAGGATAAAACATAAAAAAAAAAAAAAACTCAAACTTAGCCAAACTGCTTCATCCACAACCAATCAGAGGTATGGAGTAGGGCCTCCAGTCTCAGGGTCAGGCGGGTAGTGGGGTCCTCTGGTCAGGTTACCAATCGCGAGGCCAGGGGGTGAAGCCTTTAGTCACACGGTCGGGGGAGGAGGGGGTGGTTGGGCAAACAGAGGAGAAGGGATTTTGATTTTTTTTTAAATGATTTTTCAAATTTTTTAAAAAATTTATTATTTCATAATATTATGTGTTAAGGTGTATTGTAAATATTATAAATAATCAAATCTTAACCATTTAATTACATTTGAACGGTTCAAAAAGTAGCACCTACCGTAAGTACTATTTTGATGTTCTTACCACAGCCACTTCTATTATTATAATACATAGAATTTTCCTTTTTGGAGGGTTTTTATAAAAATTTATTAAAAAATATAGGTTATTTAAAAAGACAAAAGTGGAGTTTTGGAGTTTCAGTGTTTAATTATGTAGTTGATTTTTCTGGTTCTGATGCAACTCCCCTTTATTTGGAGACAATCTATTTTAGTCGATTTGGTTGATTAATGAATTTCATATTTATCAAAGCATGAGTTTGGGGGTTTGCTTGAGTTAAAAATTTAAGTTTGAGTTAATGAAATTGAATTGAGTTTTGAAATTGTATGTTTGATTGGTAGTAGTTAAAAAATGTAAAAATTTAAAATGTGTTTGAAAAGAAAATCAATATAGATCTTGTTTGTTGATATCAAAATTTTATATAATTTATTTTAAAAATTATGTCACTCAAACTTGTATATGTAAAGTTATAATTTTCTAAAATTTGAGTTTTTAAGTTAAACTTATATGTATAAATACCCTCTAAACTTTTCAAATTTGCAATTATGTCCCTGAACTTATAATTATTCTTGGACCATAATATGTAAGTTACATGTACAGAAACATTTAAATTTTAACGGATTTGAGTAACAAAAATGAATTATCAAAAATTATAAATTTAAAGGGTTGATTACTAAGAAATAAAAGTTTAGAGACTAAACCTCCGTTTGGATTAGATGTCTTTTTTTTGAATGAAAATTTTTCATTTTTGTAATGGAAAAATTTTGTATACAAAAGTAAAAAGTTGTTTAAATGGATAAAAAAATTTACATTTCTGAAAAGAAAAGTCTTTTTCGAAATCCAAAAGTGAAAAAAAAAATTTTATGCTCGAACATGAAAATTTAAAAAATACTTTTTTTTTTTGAAAAATGAACATTTTGATCCAAAAGTGAACCTTCCAAATAGACAGAATCTAAATTGTCAAATTCAAAAAGTTCAAGATATATATGTATAAATAAGTCTTTTAATTATAGCTAGAATTATAAATAATAAAATTGAGTTATTTTTTTTTTTAATCTAACACTAGAGATTTGAATTATATATATTTTAGATACGGTGTAATTATTATATTATATATGTAATTATGTGTGTTGACTTTTCAGAAGATATTAAAAATGAATTAAAATTTTTAGCTTGAAACTAGTGCTAAAAGAACTAAAGAAAATAGATCCCTCGAATAAAGAGAGAAACACAAACAGTATGAATGAATTAAAAGCAAGAGTGTAATAATAATAATAATAATAATAATAATAATAAATTATGGTGTGAATTTTCAAAACTAAAAGAAAAGCAAATCAACCATTTTCGCCGTTGATAATTATTTTGTTCCCTTAATTTCGCTACAAAACAGTAGAATGCGGCGCAAGATATTATTGACTTTCTTTCACTGGTAGAGATAATTCAACAATGAAAAGATGATGTGTATTATTTACATACGAATGAATTTTGATATCAGATGTTTGTTCCAATATGAATTTATACAATAAAAATTATAGAAATAGTAATATTAAAAAACACTATATAAATATAAAATTTTCATATTTAAATTTATTTGGATATAAATTTATATTTTATACTAATTATAATTTATATTTATATTGATGTATATTTGATATCGAATTTAAGAGTTTATGTATATATTTATGCGAAAATCCGCACACAGAACGTGACGTGAGGATTGCCACACAAAGGCACGAGCAACGTATGGCTGGCTCTCTTGCCGACTGTAAGTGTACGGTTAAGGTTCGCATTGAAAATAAAGCATAAATCAAACATATAATACATGGAGTTGCTATTTTTTGAAGTCAAATTTCTCTCATATTATTAAATTAGCAAACTGTTATGATGGTTTTTTTTTAATAAATTGAGTACGTTATTCTTTGGAATTAGGTTTTGAAGGTAATTTTTGCCAAAACTTATTTAATACAATTTCAAGACTTTTTTCCCTTAAAAATAAGAGTGAGATTTTTCATTACACTAGTGATTTGCGATTTCAATCTATTTGTATGACATAATACTTGTAGTAAGGGGTATTAGAAGTTGAATTTATCACACATTATTAAGTTATTGAGTTGTTACAAAAAGGAACACCATTATTCCTTGAGCTAGTTAGCTTTAGTTTGAGTTCTACATGAGTCCTTTTGACAGTTACAATGGAACTCTATAAACAACAGTTTTGGCGTTAAATATTTAGAGTAACTAGCTAGTATGTAATAGTTCCCACGTCTAGTGAAATGAGACATTTCTAATCATAGAAATCTCCTTAAGTGAAATGAGACATTTATAATCATAGAAAATATAAGAAGAAGTATCTAGTTTAAGATATTTGTGGTGTATATGAGACTGTTGCGGACCAAGGCAAATGTATACGAGTACGGATAGAAAAAATCGAAGTTGTAACTGGAGTATTCCCGTGGTGGGAATATAAAAACTTTTCATAAACTAAACTAGAGGATTGCTAAGGTTAAATAAGCAATAACTCATGTTGTTATTTCAATATTAATATATTGATCAACATACAGAATATTTTGAAATGGATTTTGAAATTTTCTGCCAATGAACCTTTCCTGCTAAAATAACAAATTTGAAGGAAAAAACGGTGACATACATTTACAAATTAAAAATAGCTTATAAACATTCTTTGAAGACTATGACAAGTGAGATTGAGACAAATTTATGTAGTCGTATTCACATTTGTTTTCGGTAGTGTATTTCTTATCATACCTACTATTCTCTTTTAAGTTAGTTTTTTATAAATAAAACCAATATAATAATTTTGGTAAAACAAATAACTCATATCAACACACATCATCAGACAGCATGGAACGAAGTGCTATCCAATAACCTCTAGGGTCCTAAGTGAGTCACCAGATGACTCACCACACAAGTCTTAGACGAGCCTCAAACTAGTTGCATACAAGTCACCAAATGACTTATTGGATCAGTCATTAGACTACCATTTGGGTGGCTCGCTAGCTAGTCACCTGTGAGTCCCAGTGCGAGATTGAAGGGATTTTATAGAAAATCATCATAATTATCCATCCATGACTCTAAAGATTTGGATAATCCTTCCAACCTAAAATAAATTTGAATTTGGCTCTATTAATAGGTGTACTCACCAAAATCGAAGGCATTTTCCCATATGTTTTCCTAAAATTACAAAGAGACATCCCATTGATCAAAATTAATAATGTCAACCTCCCTTGTCCTTGAAAAAAAAATAACAGAGACATCTCCTTTATTAGTTAGTTATACTCAAAATACCAAAATTGCCCTTTTTGCATAAAAAGTCTTTAACTATATATGTAAAGGCATAAAATAACATTTTTACCCTTATTTAACACCAAAAACAATGTTTTAATTAATTTTTAAATATTTCTAATTATAATTCATACCCTGATAAATTTTTTTTTATTTTTTGGAAAATATTTTTTTAATTTTGATAGATAATATAACTTGTTATTAAAAAGCATACATAATAATTACAAGAACATAAAAATAAAATTGTTATTCAAAACAAACTATCGTTATAATAAAGAACCATTAACATACTTTTAATAACATTGTTGGTGGATAGTTGAGATCCGATAGATCTTAGCCATGATGACGTAACCATGGTTTCCAATTAGAATATCAGCGTCCAAGAATCTAGGAGTAGGGTTTCAAATTTTTGATCTTCAAATAATCAATCAAAATTATCTAAAATATAGAAGATTATGTCTATATTCAAATTCAAATATTAAAATTTTGCATCTAAATATTAATAGAAGGGATATTTTAGTCATTTTAAACTTAATTGAACAGAGTTAAAGAAAAGTGGTCTTGGAGTTATTAGTTTTGGTCGATGGGGTATTCCTGTAATTTTGAAAAATACAAAGAGTGTTAATATAGTTCTTTTTTTTTTTTTTTTTTAACTTAGGATGGGTGTTGTATTATCACTAAGCCATATATGTAACCACAGAAACATTAGGTTTTAATGCATTTATCTTCTTTTGATCAATTATTCATTGAATTTTAAAATTTCAAAATTAATTCTTTAGACTTTTAGCTTACGTTTTATTTATCGGTTGGAGCTAAACTTTTTGAGTTTAAATTATTTTACTTATTAAAATTTTTTGTTTCTTTTTATAAAAATACAAAAATGAGTTAGAAAAGTTTAGTTACAACTAGTGAATCGAATGGGTCCTTAATTTTTTAAAATAACTTCTTGAATTTGTTGAATTGTTGAATTGTCACATTAGAAGCTTGTTCTCCCGTTGAAGTTTTTCAAATGTTTTTTTTCCCCTTTGTTCTCTAAATGAAATTAAATGTTACCATTCGTATCTCTAAATCTCTTTTAAAAGCTCAAACTTTAAATTTTCATAATATTCTTATATCAAGTTAAAATAAGATAATTTTTCTATTTAAATTGCTTATAATGACAAGAGAAACAGAATAAAATCCATATTATTTTTTTTTCGAATATATTTTAAGTTATTATACTTTTTAATTATCATGTTTCATTTTTAATTAAACACACAACTTTAAATGTTCACTCATTTCCAACACCCAATTCGGGGGCCTCTCCAAACTTATGTACAAAAATTAGCTTATTCTTGAGAATTTTATTTGTTTTTTATTTTTTTTATTTATATCGTTTTATGTATTATAATTTAGATTTTTATAAATTTGATTTTTTTTTTGCTTTATTCTATCTTATCAATTATTTCTCTTCTTCATCATCTTCTTCTTTTACTTTTTTTTTTTCAACTCGAAATGCAATTCAAGTATTCATATCTCTAAATTTCTCATAAAAATACGATTATAAGCATAATTTAGCAAAAATATTATATCTAAGCTCCACTAATTTCATAATTTGTACTACTTGGTTGTGTTATTCAATCAATTTCCGCAGATGGAACAAAAGCAAACACGCGGTGATACGAGCAGAGTTCTTTGCTCCCACGCTTCATTTTGCCATCGCCCATCATTTTTTTGTGGCCTTCTATGAAAGAGCCGCCAACACGGTAGCCGTGGAACCCCAAAAACTCGCCGATGAATGATCACCAAATTCCAATTCCTCTTTTTTTTTTTTTAATTTTATTTTGTGTCATTGTGGTAATTACATAGAATAAGGACAGAAGGGGAAACAAAAAAGGAAAATGTCGAAAAGCGAGATGGGGACGCGTTGGCCTCACGAGATTTAATCCTGACCGTTGACCAGGTTGTCTTTTTTGTCCCGGTTCGTACACAAAGAAAATAACACGTGGCCAAATTAAAGAAATCTGCAACTTGCTAATAAAAAAAATCGAAATATTCTAAAAAATAAATAACAAAATTGAAATATCATAAGTTTAAAAAATAATATTGTAATTATTGAGACACGTTTTGCGTGATGCTTATCGTGGACAATAACGCTTCCTTTTTAATAAAATATTTATATATTATATTAGGCACGTGTATGTACCCACTCTCTCATGTGAAAAACCACCACCACTCTCTTCTAATTTTTTTAGCTGGGCCACCGTGTATCTTAATGTCCTTTTTTTTTTAAATTTAAATATAAGAAATTTACACTTTATATTTTGTGATTAAGAAGGATATGAAATTATTAATAGATTATACTTGAAACTCTTTCCTCTCGTATCGTTGTAACACATATCTTGATATTTCATTTTATTTTTTAAATTTGAGACAAGATTTAAACTCTATATTTTATAATAAAATAAGATATAGATTATCGATATATTATATCTGAAACTATCCCATATCTTTATAATTATTAACCTTGATCTTCTAAGTTTTTTTTTTTTGAATTTGAGGTGGGAGGATTTAATTCTACATCTTATCTTATGAAAGAGGTCGACATTGAATTTCCTTTTAAGACATATTTTTAATCACATCTTCTAAGTTATACTTTAAAAAGTAAGAATAAACATATTATTGAAGAATTCTATGATATAATATTAAATATATCTCATCGTGCACATAACTATATAAAATTCTAATTAACATAAATTAGTTGAAAATTTTAAGACCTTAGAAAAGAATACAAGACAATCCTCCTAATACTGAGCACATGATTAAATCGTATATCACTAGGTCAAAAAAAAAGTGCATTAATAACAAGAAGAATACCGATTTAAACGAAAATACATGACAAAATTTAATCTAAAGAGTGTGTTTGGTTAAATGGAAAGACGGAGGGAGGGAGATAGGTGGAACAAGAGATGAAATCAACTGTTTGGTTGGAGCGAAGAGATGTAGTATAGGAAAGGTGAAGGTAGAGAGCCTCCCTCCAAGCACACCATTTTACATCTTTCCACTAATAGATTAAGGCAACCTCTCCCTCTCTTTTGAGCTTGAAAAGATTGGTTTCCCCTAAAAAAAAAATATTAACTAAGGAGGTGTTTTAGGGAGAGGAAGGCAAAAAAAAAAAAAAGTTTCCAAAACAATTTTTTTCTATCTTAACATCATTTTTTACTATTTATATCTCCAAAACGTTATAATAAACTTCAAACTTTTAAGAAAGGAGGGCAAAAAAAAAAAAAAAAAGTCTCCAAAACAATTTTTTTCCACCTAAACATCACTTTTTACCATTCATATTTTCAAAACGCTACAGTAAATTCTAAAATTTTAAAGTTTATAATATTGTGTATATAAGTTCAAATGAGATGAATTTTTTTTAAATTGCATAGAATTTCGAAAGAATCGAAACGATATCCATATTGATATATTTTTTATTTTTTAAAATTTTACATTTTTTTCCTCCAAATAGTTTTTTTCTCTAAACATATTTTCCAAAACAATTTTTTTAATTAAAAGAAAGTCTCTAAAAGGGCATCCAATCACCCCCTAGGTTTGCAAATGGATAATATAATAATTAGTTAAAAAAAACACTATTATTCATCATTTCAACTCTCCCTTGTTCTTACCAAATAACATAAAAGATTCTTACAATTCTCTCTATCCTTCAAAATTCAAATTCTCCATCCCTTTAACTCTTTTTGTCCTTCCTCCTCTCCGTCCTTCTTATCAAACATAGCTTGAGTGTTGAACTTGGGCAGTTGAAATTAAACTATTCATATCAAAATTATACGTGGAATTCCTATGAATTCCCAAGCATATATCAAATTTTGAACTTTATATTTGGCATCAAATTTTGCATGAAACATATCATATTTTGATATTTTATTACCATCAATTGATGTGTTAACTTTTATAATAATACTTAAGCATATATAATCATTTTTAATTATTTAACAATTAAAAGTTACTCCTATAGGTTTCAAAGCTTAAATATTATGACAAAATAAAAGGTGGCCTAATGTTATACGTTGACTTACAGTTATCAAATATATTATATTCACATTTTTTGTGTCAAATGTTATATTGAAATTTATATTAAAGGTGGCCTAATGTAATTAACTATAATTTTTTCCTTTGGAAACGGATACTATTGATCATAAATATACATCGACCTGTCTTAATGTTTTCTTTCTTTCTACCAAAAAATTTCGTCGAGAAGTTGCTTAACACTTGACACGCCTGATAAGTTTTGAAAAAGATTTAAAAAAAAAAAAAAGGCATGTTTAGTGCACCACATTAAAGCAATGTATTGTATTATTATAAATAATAAAATGTTTGATAAAATTATTTTCTTTCTTTCTTTTTTTAAGACATTGATAAAATCATTGTGTTGTATAAATGAACATTGACAGTAAATTAATATGATTAATGTTGTATTATCTACTATAATACATTTTTAGTGTGTACCATACTATATTATTTCCTATAAGTGGCTAGGATCGAGATTAAGGCCAACCCAAGCCGGATAAAGTTTGTTGGAGCTCAGGGACGGATTTGGCTGTGCCCTAGGACGAGGTTGTTCTATTTTTAATGATAGGATCAATGTAAGAGTTGATGTCATCCATGGTCGGGGTCGGTCCATCCTAGAAGGCAAGGTTAGGGTTGATTGGCTTCAGTCGGTGAGTACAATACAATACAGGTGACTAAACATGCTTTTAGTATGACAATACTAAGAAAAACGAGGAATTTATATTAAGAGCATAGGGGAACAAACAAACAACTCCAATGTGACTAATATTACTCAAATTAATAACTTAAACGAGAGGGAAAGGATAGAATAGGCTGTGACACTCTTAAGCCACCTTGGGTGACGAACATCTCACCATCCAGCACCGACCGAGAAGCGTTTCCTTATGCTTCCCAAGGAATTTGGTCCAAGAAACTTCCTTTGGCCTCAAAGAGAAAAAATAATTTAAGTTTGCCACTCTTTGACCTTGGAAATTCCACACTTTACACTTTTGGAGTGATGATTTCAATTAAAGTCCTTGATTTTGTTGAATATCATGGTCCACACTCCACACCTTGACTGCTAAAATTATAAAGCGAGTCACCACTTACAATCCTAAGCAATAACAAAATATTGTTTGACTATGTTCGATTTTTTTAATACAAGTAAAAGTAATCTACTCTTTTGTTTTGAGTTCAGATATGTTATCTTAATTTTTTGTCTTGTTAACTGGCCTCTAATGCTATTTAGATAACTTATAAAAGTGTTTAAATATTTTTAATATTTAGTATTCATTATATGAATAAATGATACAATTTAAATGATATGAAAAAATTGCTAATCGGAACTAGCTCAATGGATTAGTTGTGTGAATGTGTAATCCTCGATTTGAATCCTAAAATTTTTATTTTATGATTTCAGTAAAATTAAAAAAAAAAAAGATGATATAAAAATTTAGTTAAGGGTTATGGTGGTTCAATCCCACATAATTATAATATATAGTTATTAGTAGAATTGCATGTATTATTAGCCTATTACACATGTAAAATTTAAGAGCAAAAGATAAGATAAGATAGCAAATCTGATTTATTTATTTATTTACTTTAGAAAAGTTCTCCTAAATTGGATTCAATGCTATCGATTGTAATTTACGAACTCAATTAGCTGAAAGTATCCACTAAAACTAATTCCTTAAGATACCTACTTTTAAGAGATTGTAAGATTACCGCTCTTGCTACATGTAGTCATCCAACTAACACAGTTATTATTATTATTATTATTATCATTATTATTATTATTTAATAGAAGTGAACATCAGATGGATTTTTAAAAATTTTTAATCTATCTAATAAATCTAAAGTTTAAAATTAATCTAGCCAATTAAAATTTAGGTGGGTTAAGTGGATTTATTGAGTTGAACATAATAAAGAAATAAAAAAATATAGATAATTATTCAGCTCAAAATAAGAAATATATGAAAAGAAAGTTAACTTTCAGCATAATATTAGTGTTATAAAACTCTAAAATTATCTCATAAGTTATAAACCAATATAAAAACAAAATATATACAAAACAGATTTAAATAAAAAAGTTGTAAACCAACAGGCAAATAATAATAAAAACCTATATAATATGAAATATAACAAATTATCAAATAATTAACGTAAAATATAAAACAAATACTATATATTATGAGGTATGAAAAATATTTATTTTCACATATAAATATATTGGTGGAGTTCTAGTTCAATTGAGTTTAGAAAAACTCAACTCAAAACCACCAAATTAATAGTCAAGTTTGGTGGGTTACGTTAATCTTTTAATCAGGTTGATCGGCTTTGGGTTACAATAGGTTGGGTTGAGTCAGGTGCGTTCATTGGATTTGTCAGATTATCGGGTTTTTTGTTCACTGTTAATAATTATTATTAGTACTGCTACTGAAAAACAGTACAATCTCATCCACCAAATTTTCACCATTATTGTGAAATATAATTTTACATATTTAATTGTTATGTTCCCAAGCTAAACTCGAGATGATATCTCCATGCTTGTGCAGCCCACACTCGCTCTAATCTTTTTTTTTTTTAATAAATGCTTAAGGGTACTACTGATATTAAGCACTATCAATAATAAAATGTAGGTCCAATTTATGAGTCCTACATTATAGAACCTATTTTCTGTTAGTGGGTAAAATTTAACACCATCGATATCTTATAGTAATGTAAATTTTTATAAGCTTTAGCGAGAGTGTGGGCCCCACAATAATCATCCTGATATCATGAGTGGAGTCGTTAGCATATTTATTAACAAAATTATGTGGCGAACATATCATTATCAATTTTTATAGGAGATATGTACATTATTAGGTAATTACAGTGTTACTAATTTTAGTGAGTTCCTATGGATAGCAAAGTTTGCCAAAACGTGTTTTTAAGTAGGCATGATTAGAGACCAAATCGCTTTATGTATGCTGCAAATCATAGATTTTCACGTGATAAACATGAGACCAAAACATGTATAAGTTTTAAGCACCATTTAATTTTAATTTCACATGTATCTACCTGGCGTTTAAGTAATTGTTACTTTTATTTAAAATAGTTAAAAAGGATTTAGCATCGTCATCCCAAGATAAGATAAGATATTGTATTGTAATGCAGATGATTTTATTTGCGAGAGTATAGACAAGAACTTAAACATTATAATTTGGTAAGGGGATAGAGAAAGTAAGAGGAAACGACAAGAAGTTTGTCTAGCTGGAAAGGAAATAAATGAAAATTTTGCATGAATTCTAAAATTAATAATATATATGCATGTATAAAATATCAACGTCGACCAACAGAATTTATTGGGATATGATAATCTCTTACTTTGTCTTGAAGCAAAATGATGAGACCAACCACTTATTTTTGGTAATTTTTACATGGACTTCTCTTGTATTAAGAATTTCCAATTAATAGTGCAAAGTTTTGATATAATACAAGAATAATAGATATTCGATCAAACTATACGTATCAATGGAGACAATAATTTCAGTATAACATAATATAAAAAACATAAGAGGGAATATTCAATATATTGATTAGGTATATAAAAATAAATTTTTAATTATTGACAAATTTTGGATTTAAAATATCAAAATATTAAAATTTAATTGGGGCTATTCATATTTAGCTCGGCCACCATATATAATATAAAGAAAACAAATAAAATATCAAGGACTTGCCTAATTAGGCTCCATAAACGTTTTTCATAACCAAAAAAAGAAAAAAGGAAATAGTTTATTTGCATGATTTTGAAGTTTTTGGGAACAAACCAACCAGAATCAAATTTTAAACCTTACAAAAGAATCTTTTTTAGCATAACATAAGAGTATTTAATTGAGTTTTCAGCAGTACTTCTTGCCCGATAGTCATCGAAGAATAATGGTCATGGTTTCTGTTTACTATTCTTTTGATATGTTAGTTAGCAAGCAAACTAGATGGTGTGAATTAATTATGTCAAGCTTGTTAGAGTCATGGCAGGAAGATAGGTTTTTGAGAATTGATTAGTTCATAGGTCTTTTCTTTTCTTAATTGCAGTGTGGTTGGAATTATGGCTTTTATTTATGACAAAGAAATGTAAACGCTTATAAGTTTCAAACTTAAGAACTCTTATCTAAATTTTACATCTCTAATTCTACGAACTAACTATAGTGGAATTTTGTACAATTAAAGTACTCTTAATTATGTTCTCAATTATATATTTTTAATTATTTGAATACTTTATTTAAAGTGTTGTTTATGTTGGGAATATAGATAAATTTTAATTCTCCTTCAAGATCTAATTTATACGGAAAAATAAAAATTAGACCTCAATAATTTTATCTCATAGAAAACCTCTCAATTGAGAAAGGAAAAATTATAGTATACACAGAGAAAAACTTCCACTATAAAAAAGAATATATAACAAACTCTTAAGTTTTAACAGTAACTTGAGAAATACTTTTAACAAAAATTCTTTTACACTCATAAATGTAGTAATCTCACTATTTTCTCTATAAAAAAAAAACTTTTATAGGTACACAAAACTCTTTCTCAATAACCTTATTTTTACTATTAAAATTCCTATCTACCTGCTTAGCTTGCAGCTCTTTCTTATTGCTTTTTTTTTTTTTTACAGCTTTTCTTTTTTCTGTTACATCTCACTTCTCTTACTGAAAGGAAGGGCTCTATTTATAGAGCCCCAAAGTAGTGAAGAACGCATCCTCCTTTTTCATTTTTTTTTTCCTTCTAGTGGGCGTCGAAAACGGCTGCCATACTTTTTCTTTCTCTTTTCCTTTTTTTTTTTTTTTGAATCAATTATGGTGGGCGTTGAATTTGGCACCCACCATTAAAAAATGAAAACCAATAATTCTCTCCCTTTTCTTTATCAATGCACAAGAGAAGGAAATTGTTACAAGTCATTATCAACTTCAACTCATCATGAAAAGCTTGGAACACTACTCAAGTTTGTGTCGAGTGATCACCTTTATTAGCATATTCACTGCATTTTTCTCAATATGAATCTTCTACACTAAGGATAGCTTTTTCTCAAGTACTTCACGAGTTTAGTGATATATGACATTAATATGCTTCGTTTTGTAGTGGTAAGTGGCATTCTTGCTCAGATAAATTGCACTCTGGCTATCGCAGTAAACCACGTACTCATCTTACTTCAAACTCAGATTTTGGAGAAAATTCTTTAGCCAAAACATCTCTTTTCCTGCTTTTGCAAGTGCTATATATTCAGCTTTTGTTGTGGATAGAGCGACACATTTTTTCAGCTTAGACTGCCATGATACAACTCCCCCCGCAAAAGTAAATAAGTAGCCAGATGTAAATTTTCTGCTATTAAGATCATTGGCCATGTTTGCATCCGCATACCCTTTCAAGACTAGTTGTCCTTTCCTGAAGCTTAGGCACATTTTATATGTACCCCTCAGATATTTGAAGATCTATTTAACAGCTTCCTAATGTTCCTTACCTGGGTTTGCTAGGAAATGACTCATAACCCTTACTGCATGAATGATATCCAACCTTGTATAAACCATTACTTACATTAGACTTTTAACTACTGAAGAGTAAGGAATAGCTAACATCTTCTTCTTTTCTTTTTCTAAAGAAGGACACATCTTCTTGGTGAGTTTAAACTCACCATCAACAAGTGAAGTAATTGGCTTCGCTTTTTCCATATTGAACCTCTCAAGTATTCGTTCAATGAAGTTTTCTTGTAATAGCCATAATCTTTGAGACCACCTATCTTGGATAATCTCCATTCCTAAAATCTATTTAGCTGGACCTAAGTCTCTCATATCAAAGACTTCAAAAAGTTGTTCTCTAGCTGATTAATCATTTTAGTATCCTGGCCAATTATTAACATATCATCAACATATAATAACAGAATGACAAATTTCTCACTAGGAAATTGCTTGATGTAGACGCATAAATCTGCTATGATTTTCTTGTACTCTCAATCCATCATAAATGAATCGAATTTTTCGTACCACTGCCATGGAGCCTGTTTTAGACCATATAGGCTTTTTTAACTTGCAAATTTGACGTTCTTTTCCTTTGACCTTAAAACCTTCAGGTTATTGCATTTAGATTTCTTCTTCAAAATCTTCATGAAGAAATGTGGTCTTAACATCTATCTACTAAATCTCGAGATCTAAGTTGGCTGCTAATTCCAAGATTACTCTGATCGATGACATTTTTACCACCAAAGAGAAAATTTCATCAAAATTAATTCTTATCTTTTATCCAAAGCACTTGATGATTCATCGAGCTTTGTACTTCACCAAATTGCCTCATTCATCATCTTTTAACTTAAATACCCATTTGTTTCTCAAAACTTTCCTGCCTTTTAGAAATCTTACCAACTCTTAGGTGTTATTCTTCATGAGGGAAATTATTTCTTCTTGGATGGACTTTATCCACCTGTCTTATTTCTTGTATGCCATTGCTTCTTGAAAACTTTCCTGCTCCCCCCTTTTGGTAAGAAGGAGATAATCTGACGGTTAGTATCTTTTGGACAGCATTCGATTTCTTATTGATTTTTTGAGTAGTTGTTCGGCATTCTCCGGTTCCTAACTCTCCTTCCCTTGATCATTATCTTCTTATGTGGGTATATCTTCTTCAGTATCATCATCCTTAGGAGGTAATTCTAGGTTGTCAGCTACTTCTTACATTTCCTCTCCACCTGGTAATCGTTGTTATGGAGGAATTAGCTTAATTGCAGTTTTTTCAAGCTGTCTCTCTTCTTTATCTAAGTCTTTAATTGTTTAATTTTCATGGAAAATCACATCTCTGCCCCTTATAACACTCTTCTTCACTGGATCCCAAAATCTATATCCGAATTCTTCATCTCCATAGTCGATGAAGATACATAAAAGTGCTTTATCATCGAGTTTTGATCTTTGTTCCTTTGGCACATGCACAAATGCTTTGCACCCGAATACCTTCAGGTGAGTGTAGGAAATATATTTTCCTGTCCATATTATTTCTAGAATGTCAAACTTCAAAGGAACTGTTAAACACCTGTTAATCAAGTAGCATGCAGTTTACATAGCTACTTCACAAAAAGGCTTCGACAGCTTCGATGATCTGATTATGCATCTAACTCTCTCTATAATTATGCGATTCATCCGTTCTGCTACACCATTATGCTGAGGAGTACTAGGTACCGTCTTTTCAAGCTGAATTCCATGTTTAAAGTAGTAATCTCTAAACTCATAAGAAGTGTATTCGCCTCCATTATCTGATCGAAGAAATTTCAGCTTCTTCCTTGTTTCATTTTCTACCATGGCATGGAATTGTTGAAAAAAATCTAAAAACCTAATTTTTTGTTTATCCTAAATACATTATTTATAAAAGTTACAAAACATCAAGCACTTCCTAAAGACTCAACTTCTATGGGACCACATACATTAGAGTATACACTTTTTAACACTCCTTTTCTTTTAACAGAGGAACTTTTAAATGAAACTCTATATTGCTTTCCAAACAAACAATGGTCACAAGTATCGAATAAATTACCTTTCTCCAAAAGAACAAACTTTTTCTTTGCGAGGAGTTATAGTCCCTTTTCACTCATATGGCCAAACTGTTTATGTCATAAATTTAAAGAAGTATTGACTGCTACATTTACTTTGTTCACGCAAGCTTTCCCATCAGTCTTGTATAGTATGCAATAAAGCTTTCCTCTCGCAATAATCATCGATCCTTTACAGAGTTTCCACTTCTTATTGCCGAAGTGACTTTCGTACCTTACTCGTCTAAGGTTTTTATCGAGATCAGATTGAGATGTAAATCTAAAACATGCCTCACATCTTTTAACATCAGCTAGCAACCCACATTTGTTTAAATCTTTACATATCTAATTCCGATAATGTTGGAGCATGCAGAATTTTCCATCTTCACATTACCAAAGTTACCTGCTTTGTACGTGGTAAACATTTCTCTATAAGGAGTGACATGGAAAGAAGCTCTTGAATTAATTGCCCATTTAATTATGTTATCGCTAACATGTAAACATTCATCGGCAATCATTAGAGCTACTTCTTCTTTTGCGACTGCTGCTGTAGTAGTGTTATTATTATCACCATTTTTCTTTTGGTTAGCATCCGGTAGTTGTTTCTTCAAAATCTAACATTTTTTTTGTGGCCCTTCTTCCTACAACGAAAATAGCTATCATTTCTATTTTGATCTTTTTGCAAACTTGTCATCCATGTTCCTCCCTCCTCTACTTTGACTTCTGCCCCTATTTTCCATAACAAAGGCTTATGTATCTGTTCCTCGTACCTTGTTTTGCTTCTTAAAAGGAACCAAGGTTTATGCAAACTTCATACTCTAATTTACCGTTTCTGTAAGTTAGAGTGGTAATGGGATGATCATATGATGAAGGGAGCGTCGCCATGATGAGTACAGCTTTTTCTTTATCATTGAATTTCACATCAAACATTAACAATTGCTAATTCATACCATTGAAATTACTAAAGTGCTGCAACATATCTTTATTGTTTAACATCTGCATCTAGTATGGCTCTTTCCATAAGTAAAAATTGTTGGAAAGATTCTTTGACATGCACAACTTTTCTAAAGTCTCTCAATTATCTTTTATTGTCTTGTACTCTTTGGATTCGATATTTTGCAATACTGTATCTGAGAGATTTATATAAATTGTACTGGTCACAATCTTATCCATCACTTCCTAATCTTCATCTTTGACTATACTAGGCTTTTTTTTTTTTTTGCCTAATAGAGTCTTATGAACTTTTTGTTAGATTAAAAGATCCTTTATTCTCCTTTGCCAAAAGAAAAAGTTCCCATTACCATTGAACTTCTTAATCTCGATCTTCTAGATAACCATGTTGCTACAGTAACCATACTCTGCTACTGTAACCCTATTCTGCTATAAGAACCATGCTCTACTACAAGACTTTACTTTGCTACAGGAATTGCTACAATGATTGCTATAGAGGCTACTACAGGAATCATTACCGATGATGCTATAGTGACTACTACAGGATCCATTACAGTGACTGTTATAGGAACTATTACCTGTGACTACTATAGTGATCTTCTACAGTGACGCTACATGAAACCATCTTTGTTCACTATTCATGAACAGTATCATAAAGAAATCTGCTCTTTCAGGACTGATCCTGGCATTCTGATACCAGTTGCTGAGAATATTGATAAATTCTAATTCTCCTTCAAGATCTAATTTATGCATTAAAATAAAAATTAGACACTAATAATTTTATCTCGTGGAAAATCTTTTAATTTGGAAAGAAAAAATCATGACACATATAGAGAAAATGATAGTTTACCTGATCAAGTTTACAAACTTTCTCGAGAAAATGATAGTAACACATGAATGAAGGCCAAAGATCAGATTTCTTGTCTTGTGCTTCCAGTTTTGCATAATATAGCAAGAAAGTATTGCTTGTACTTGAAGCAAAAAAGCAAAATTCATATGTAGGGACAAATATGCTTTCTTTAATCACTTTTTGCCCCTCATAAGCTAATTGATTAGCCTAAAATCAAAAATATATATAATATAAAAAGACCTTTTTTTAATGATAGCTGGCGTATTTTCATTGGATGCTATTTTCTAAATGTTATATTTGATAAAATTATTAAGGTGTGGAGCCAAATTAAGCCTAGTAAGGGGGGAAAAAAAAAGAGGATTTGGGAGCTGAAAACAAGCCTTTTTTGGTTAAGAGTCTAAGGTTGCAGCTCGAGCTGTTGAAGGCATAGTGCCAGATCAGGTCGCGACTTAAGGTGTTAAGGCCACGGCACTACCGAGAACATGAAGTTGCAATGCCACAGCACCACCACGAAGTTACGAAACGAACCATACATCACATCTACGCCACAACACGAACATCAGATGCTGCGGCACCACTGGGGCAAGGAATCGGGAATTACAATGTGAGATCTTAAGGCCTCGACACTCACTAGTGTAATTTTTTATTTTTTTGAATTTTGAACATCTTTCCTTATATCTATTTAAATAGAAAGCTACGGTTTTATTTATTATTAAAAGAGATTAATTGTGAGAGTTGGGAAACACCTTTGAGAGAGAAAAAAATACAATTGGGTGTAAGTGAAATTCTCTTGTACTCATCATCATCAATCATAGTGAAATCTACGGCAGCAAAAACAGGACGTAATCATCAATTGAGTGAACTTGTATAAAAATTTGAGTGTCTCTTTTGCTTTTAATTTCTTCTATAAATTATTTGTTCTCTGTGATTAGAATTAGGTTGCAAACTAATTCCAAACGACTGATATCAGAGCTTTGGTTATGATTAAGAGTGTAAACTAATGAAGAAGGTTCTACATTGGGTATCACTAAATTTGATGAGTTGGACTTTGCATTCTGAAAGATGAAGATAAAAGACTATCTGTATAGCAAGAAGATGTACTTACCTTTGACTGATAAGCTCGAAGGCATGAAGGACGACGAATGGAAGATCCTTGACAGACATGTTTTAGTAATGATACGTCTGACGTTATCCAAGAATGTGGCCCACAACATGATGATGGAGAAGATGATTGTGGGATTGACAAAGTCCCATTAAATATGTATAAGAAGCCTTCTGCTTGTAACAAGGCAAATCTGATGAAGAAACTATTTAATTTAAAGATGGCTAAAGGTGTTTCGGTGGTGAAACACCTAAACAAATTCAAAATGATCATCAATCAGTTGCTCTCAGTGAAGATTAAATTTAATGATGAGGTATGTGCTCTAATTTTGTTGGCTTCGTTATTGAATTGTTGGGAACCTATGAGGGTTGCGGTTAGTAACTCTATAGGGAATGCAAAACTTAAATTTAATGATGTTAATAATAATATTCTTGCAGCTAAGGTTCATAGGAAAAACTTAAGAGAAGTCTCAACTTCAGATTTTGCTTTAAATGTTAAGAATATAGACAAGGGTTTTAAGAGAAATTCCAATAAGTATAATGGTAACAGAGGGAAGTCAAGGAATGAGATGAGTAAATCCAAGAATAGGCAGAACATAAAGTGCTGGAATTATGGCAAGACTGACCACTAAAGGAAATATTGTAGAGCTTTGAAGAAGAATGACGACAAAGACAATAATGCAGCAAACACGATCATTGAAGGGGTACATGATGCTTTGATCTTATCTATTGATAGTACTATTGACTCTTGGGTGCTTGATTCAAGTGCTTCATTTTATGCTACTACACATCGCAAAATTATGGAGAATTATCTTATTGGTAATCATGGGAAGGTTTATCTAGTTGATGGTGAACCTTTAGATGTTGTTGGTGTTGGTTATATAAAGTTAAGAATGACTAATGGGTCAGTTTGAAAGATCAGAAAAGTGAAAAATGTGCCTAAGTTTATGTACAACTTTATCTCAGTAAGACAACTTGATAATAAAGGTCATAATGTAACCTTTAACAGTGGTGATTGGAAGATCTCTAAGAAAGCTATGGTAGTTAGGAAAACAAAACCCAGTTGCAAAGATATAGTTAAAGTTGCCGATTCAGTTGCAAATTCTAGTTTATAACACAATAGGGTTGGGCATATAAGTGAAAAAGGAATAAAGGTACTTCATTCAAAAGGAAGGCTACTAGAGTTAAAGTCAATGAAGCATATCTTGTGTAAAGGGTATATCTTCAGGAAGTAGAAATAGGTGAGCTTCATCAAAGTTGGGAGAAAGCCTAAGGTAATAAAGTTAGAGCTAATGCATACAGATGTGGGGGGGCCATCCACCGTCACTTCTCTCAGTAGCTTGAACTACTATGTGACCTTTATTGACAACTCAAGGAAATAGGCATGGGTCTACTTCCTTAAGAATAAATGTAATGTGTTCGATGCTATTAATATATGGAAAGAAATAGTGGAAAATGAAATAGACTTAAAGATAAAGTGCTTGCAGTCGGATAATGGTGGAGAGTATACAGATGACAACTTCAAGAGGTATTGTGCTGAAGTTGGAATTAAGATGAAGAAGACTATTTTCGGGAAGCCTTAATAGAATAGTATGGCTGAGAGGATGAACAAGACATTGAACGAGCGTGTGAGAATAATGAGATTACATGCCAGTTCGCCAAAGATGTTTTAGGTTAAGGCTATAAGTACTACATCGTTTTTAATCAATAGGGGTCTTTCAATACCATTGAACTTCAATATACGTTGAGAGGTTTGGAGTGGTAAAAAGGTAAATCTTTCTTTTTTTAAAAGTGTTTGGTTGCCTTTCCTATGTTCAGGTTGATTCAAATGCTAGAAGTAAACTGGATGCGAAATCTAAGCAGTGTTTCTTTATTGGCTATGTTGATACTGAGCTTGGTTATCGTTTCTAGGATCACCAAGATTGAAAGGTTATTAGGAGCAAGGATATGATCTTTAATGAAGATGTCTTGTACAAAAATAGGTCGAATGAAAACTTTAGTAGCTCTAGTACTCAGAAAATGAATATGATTCTACTTAAAGACATTCCAATAGTTGAGATGGAAAATACAGGTGATGATGATTAAGAAAACATAGCCCCAATAACAGAGGACTCATGTTGCTCCAATTAGGAGATCTAGCATAACTATAAGACCACCACAGAGTTATTCTTTTGTATTAAACTATATTTTGTTGACTAATAGAGGAGAACTGGAAAGCCATGATAAAGCTGTGAATAAGTGGGTGAATTAGATCAACGAAGAATATGATGGTAGCAAGCGATACAAGGTGAGGTTAGTTGATAAAGGATTTCAACAAAAAGAAGGCATTAACTATAATGAGATATTTTCTTTACTTGTTAAATTAACCACAATTCTAATAGTATTCGCATTTATGGCAAAAGAAGACTTGCACTTGGAGTAGTTGGTTGTAAAAACAGCTGCTCTTCATGTTGACTTGGAGGAAGAAATTTACATGGTGTAGCCATAGGGATTTGCAGTATAACGAAAATAGAGAATGGTCTAAGAACTTCAGAACAGCTTGTCTGGTCTCAAGCAAGCTCAAGATAGTGGTATAAGAAGTTTGATAGTTTTATGGATAGCAACAATTTTTTAAGGTGTCAAACAGTTACTTCTACATGAAAACTTTCATAACTACTACATTATCTTACTACTATATGTTGATGATACATTGATAGTAGATGGAAGCAAATAAGAAATTGACAAGTTGAAGAGTGAATTGTCTAAAGAGTTTGCAATAAAGGATTTGGGTGCTGCTAAACAAATCCTTGGGATGAGAATTAAAAGGAACAGTGAAGAGTTAAAGCTATCACAAAAAGACTATGTGAAGAAGATGCTAAATAGGTTCAACATGCAGGATGCCAAACTTGTGAATACTCCTTTAGATAGTCACTTTAAGCTATCAAAAAAACAATCACCTACGACGGAGGAAGAATGAGCCCACACAATACTACAAATATGATTTTTAGCAATGACATTATTAGTGATCATTAATGTCATCGCTAATAAATGGTTATTTGCGACAATAAATCGTTGCAAATAACTGTCGTTTTTTAATGTCAGATATGTCAACATAATTACTTAATGCGACAATATGTCATCGCATAAGGTTAATTATTTGTAGTGACATATTGTCACAACTGCTTACTTTTTCCGTACAAATTTATGATGATATGTTATCGCAAATATTACTTTGTCACCAAAATGAACATGGCACAAAGTTGATTCAGACCAATTAAGAGTTATTTGCAACAATAATGTCGTCACAAATATAGGTTGATCAAAGTTGACAATAAATAATCAAAACCCTTTATTTGAGGTCATATTTGCTACATGTTGTCGCAAATGCATGGAAAATTTAAATTTTCACAAAAAAAATGACAGAATATTTGGTGATTTTCTAAAAATTATTTGTGATGACATTGCAAAAATGACATCATAAAAAGTTATTCCAAAACCTTTTCACAAACATGGCGGTTTTTTTCTCAATTTTTAATATTTTTGTTAAAATCATTAATAATGACATGTCAGCGCTAAAAATTGTTTTTGAATAATCTTCACTCTTAGAAGAATTGAGTCAGAAGGTTGGGAAGAGTGTGTTGCACTGTAACAGTCAAAGTGTGATTCGTTTGGCAAAGAATCCGATTTATCTTGCTAGGACTAAGCGTATTTAAGTATGCTATCATTACATCCAATCAATTTTGGAAGATTGTTGGGGTGTAGAGCCAAATTAAGCCTAGCAAGAAAAAAAAAAAAAAAAAGAGGATTCGACAGCCAAAAACAAGCCTTTTTTGGTTGAGAGTCTGAGGCCATGGCTCGAAGTGTTAAGACTATTGTGCCATTGGGTTCATAAAATCACAATGCTATGGCGTAAGAGCTTGAAACTACGGTGCCACCATGAAGCTGCAAAAAGATCCATATGTCAAGCCCAAGCCACAGTGCAAACACCTGGGGCCATAACGCTCCTAGGGGCAAGGAATCAAGCGCCGCGGTATAAGATCTTGAGGCTACAATGCCCACCAATATGATTTTTTATTTTTTTGAATTTTGAACTTCTTTCCTTTTATCTATTAAATAGAAAGCTAGCGTTTTATTCATCATTAAAAGAGAATTGTGAGTGCTGGGAAACACCTTTGAGAAAGAAAATAACACAATTAGGTGTAAATGAAATTCTCTTCTAATCATCATCATCAATTATAGTGAAATCAACAGTAACAAAAATAGGACGCAATTATCAATCAACAAAACATATATAGAAATTAAGCTACCTCTTTTAATTTTAATTTCTTTTATAAATTATTCATTCTCTATTATTAGAATTAGGTCGCAAGCTAACTTCCAACAAAAATCACATAAAAATTTTTGAAAGAAGTATGCAAAATTAACAATATTTGACATAGATCTAATGTTCAAAACAGAACATTGCTGGTTTTCATGTCCAACCATATTCTAAAAAAAAAACCACTATATCCAGTTAAATGTTGCTTTCAAATTTAGCCTTCAATAATATAGGTCATCTCGTTTTACCTCTATAATGGCGCCATAAGATAGGTTCAGGAAAGAGTGGTTTTCTTGCCAACTTGTGCAATGGGGGGAAAAAAAATCCTATCCCCACCCTTAGGAGTGAATATCAAGCAGGTTGAGTAGGTTTTTGGGATTTTTTAATCTACCTAAATAAGTTTAGGTAGGTTGAAAAAAGTTTTAACCTATCCAATTAACCTAAAGTTTAAAGTCAACCCACTCAATTAATTTCGAGTCGGGCAGGTTGATTGGGTTGAGCATATATTAAAAAATATATAGCTAATAATACTCTTTAGAATAAAAAATGCATGGAAAAAATAATAAATTCTTAACATATTTTATATATGAAGTTGATAAGATCAAATCTATTTTTATTTCATAAAAATTATAATAGAGCAAATACAAAAATAAAATACTAACAATATTAGTATAAATACATATGTATAAACCATAATAAAAATTAATTGATATACAATTAGAATATATTCTAAAAACACAAAAAGCTTGTTTGGATAGATTGGATATATATTAGCTTACTAAATTTGAACTCAAACCTGAACCATCCAATAAAAACTTAAATTAGGTGGGTTAGATTAAACTTAATATCATGTTAAGTCGAATTTGGTCAATCTTGTTGAATTTAGGTGAGTTCACGTAGATCAATCAAAGTTACGGCCCTTAAGCCATTTAAGGTGGTGGGAATATATAGGACGTGGTTTTTCCATAGTGAATCCGGAGTACTTATGATTTATCTCCTTTTCCTTAGTTTTATTTTTTTTGTTATTTCTATGATACAAATAAATGAACAAACAAATAATTAATATACCTAAATAGGGACTTTAATTTAAAAGAATATAAAACTACACTTTTTTTAGTTTTATTGTTACATGTAAAAATATAACTTTATGCAACACATATTTAATATAAATATATAATAAGAGTACTTAACGCAGTCGGAAAATATGTAATAAGGTCCTTTAACAGAAAAAAAAAATGAGAGAGAGAGAATGAGGTCGTGACCTAATTCGTTCCCTTTTATCTAGTTTAAAAGCCAAATTTGTTTAGATTGGATTTCTTCCACTCCATTTAAGTTGTATTACTGTTGATAAATAGGCTCACTGATAAATTTGACATTCCTATTTCAGTTATTATAGTTTTAATTGTTTTAATTAAGTGTTGGTCATGTAATTAGTTGATAAAAGACAAAATATAATGTGCGAGTTGTGAGCAAATTCAGGGGGCAACATTTAGGGTAACGAGCGGAGGAATTTGATATTTCTTTTACGAAAATAATTTAAAATTTCTTTTGTTTAAATTTACTATATTGTACTGCAAATTATGTGTGATTAAATTGTTAAAATAATTGACGTCTAACATATGTACCAAAATTGCAATTTTTGATAACCTCAAAAAAGAGGAGAGTTTTTTTCCATTTAAAATTTTTATGGACGAAATAACCCAACTGCGTTTTTTTTTTTTTTTTCCCCGAGTCAAATTCAAAATTACCTCTAGAATATATAATCTGATCATAATCATTTTATTATTATATTATTCTTAATGGTCAGTTGGATTATTCCGTGCGAATCAAAAAGCTAGTCAAAAAACTTCCACATTAAAAATCAAGAACTCAAACACATTATATTTATATTGTATTTAAATATAATTTATATTTAAATAAAAAGTATTATATTTAGAAGCAACATATGTTTAAATAAAAAATATTTAAATTATATTTAAATAATAAATATATACTGTGATAGATAAAAGTATATAAAAAAAAAGAGAAAATATATGATGTGATTAATAAAAGTAATAGAAGAAATAAAATAATGAATAATAATTATATTGAATTTAAAATATGATGTGATTGACATTTAAATAAAATATTTTTATATTTAAATAAAAATTATATTATATTTAAATGTAATGTGAATATAATATGATAAATAAACAAGATATAAAATTGAAACAAAAAGAACTAGACTATAAAATCTAACTCCAAAAGAATATATAAACATATATATTACAAAATCTATTACCTATAAAAATAAAAAAGGAACATGGATATCTATCAATATGTTGGAGAGCGGAAACAAATTAGAAGACAATGCACTGTTTATATAGTAAAACAATTGTGCCTTTACGTGGTGATATTGGATAGGATAATGATTTACAATTGAAGAGGGCCATGAACGATGACAAATTAATGGTTCTTCCACGATAGAACAATTTATAAATCTTTTTTTTTATTGTTGATAATTTATAAGTATGATTGCCAAATTGGTCTACGAGTGGTTTGATTCACTCTGCATATATATATATATATATATATATATGGCTGAAACTTTGCCATTATAATTTATGGAGGCCCATGCGAATAGCACTACTACTAAACTACAGATATCCTGTTTGCTCACGGGCATTTACAAATCATATAAGATATATGTGTTTGTGTTTGTGTGTGTGTGTATATATATATTGGAATAATCTTCAAACAGACAGTGGCAGTAGTTTCTATCTGATAAATCTAATTGTGTATTTAATACATATAACTACTATTTGATTTACAAGTAAATTTACGTGAATTTATCTATAAATATAGAAGTATTATTTGTAGCGTGTTATTATATAAAGCATGTATTAAAAAAAATGTTACACATTAATTATTTTTGTGCTACGTGTCATTAATCTTACCAAAGAATGTAGTTAAGGGAAAATAATTGCAGGGCCTAAATTAGGCATAATATCACTATTGAAGTTTATTAATTAATTGTGTCAGTTTTTCGTAGGTGGTTTGAAGAAATCATTCCTCAATGATAAAAAGACGATTTTTTTGCCTTTTTTGTTTATAGCACCAGAGAATTAGAAAGAGAATAGAATTATATTTTCAGCATAAATTATTTCTTGAAATGATGTTTCCCAGAATATTAACATAGAAGTGATCATGTAATCTTCAAATTACTAACTCATAATTCATGAGATGATGAGCACATGATATCTAGTTTCATTTTGCTTAAGGGGGGGAAAAATCTGCAAAAACCTTTACCTACGTTGAAGAAGGCAAAAAGAAGAGGTAAATTTTAATTAATGAAAATAGCTTCATTAATGATATGCACTAAGACTAACAAATCTAATGGAAGCACAGATTCATCCTATAAAGCACTAAACAGAGAAAAATAAAAAGGATATTAGTGCACACAACTTACACTACCTCCCCGGCCCCCCACCCATTCTTTTTTTTTTTTTTTTTTTTTGACAGAGAATATGTAAAAGTGAAAAAAAAAGATGAATAAGAATTAAAAAAATAGTGTTCCTGTGAGTGTGTATATGTATATCTACTTTTCATAATTCTCTCGACTCTTAAATGCATGAAAAGAATAATAAGACATATATGTATCCATTTTATTTTCATTTTTTGTAAGAAAATCTATCAAATTTTGAACAAATAATCCTTCCTCCCTGCTTGCTAAATTAACCCCAACAGGGTTCTTTTATCTTTTCTCCTTTTGTTTGGAATTATACCTATTAAAATAATCTTACCTTTTCTCTCTTACTAATATTTTTTTTTCTCTCTTACTACTAAACTTATCTCTCTTTTACATATAAATTATACTCGTAATTCGTTTTATTAAAATCACTCAAATCCACTAGCATTTTCTCTTTTATCTACTTAGTACAAGACTTCTATTTAGATGAAATATCCATTTTTTGAATAGAAATTTTTTTTTTATTCAAAAGTGAAACTAGATAAAAAAAATTTTTCATTTCTTAACAAAAAATCTTTTTTAATATTAAAAAATAAAATTTTTTTATACTTATACATGAATTTAAAATTTTTTTTTTCAAATAAATATTTTGATCTAAAAATGGACTTTTTAAACAAACAGAAGTAAAATATGTGTGTCAATTACGAGTGTAAAGAGGGAGGAGTATGGAACCGAAAGATGATATTTATGGGTGTTTGGTAAACGCATTACGTTTTAATTGTATTTAAATGTAATTTGTTTTTTAAGTATTGTATTTGGTTGAAAAGTATTTGTTTTATATTTGAATGAAATGCGTATTTGGATGAAAAGTATTTTAGAGTTTAAAAGTTGATGTGATTGATAAAAGTAGAGATAAATAACAGAGTTGAAAAATTGATGTAATTATTTTAAAAAACTTTTAAATAATAATTATTTTCGTAATACTTTTGAAAAGAAAAAATTTTACATTTAGTGTAAAATTATATTACAACTGATGCAATGTATTGAATATAATTTATGTTTAGAAAAAAAGTATTGGCATTGCATTTGAATACAATGTGTACTTGGGTGATAAGTATTTGAATTGTATTTTAATAATAAATATGTGATGTGATGGGTAAAAGTAGAGAGAAAAAAAAGAGAGAGAAAGAGAATATATGATGTAATTAATAAAAATAATAGAAAAAGTAAAATAATAAATAGTGATTGTATTGGATTTAAAATATGATGTGATTGATATTTGAATAAAATATTTTTATATTTAAAAAAAATTATATTATATTTAAATATAATATATTTTAAATATGAGTATAAAACATATCATAAATATGATCAGAATGTAAAATTTTTAGCAGGGGATCAAATGATCACATGCCAAAAAATATTTGTCAACGTGAAAGCAGCTTAATGACTAAATTTACCAGGCTCTCCACAGACAAACGTGCTGTTGCTAATGATGGGTCCCACGCCGATAATGATCAATCGATATTTGTCAAAATGCCATCATAAACCAAGCACGTACCAAAGGTTTTGTCTATATTGGCCATTGCCCCTATATTGTTTTTTTATACTATTTCAAGGTGATTTCTGACGACAATATACACTTTAGAAAAATGAATTTTCATTCACAATAGTTTCTTATAAAATTTATGGTATAATGTTTTGTTATAACTAAATATTATTTTTAATTATAACTTTATAATTAATAGGTAATTAGTTATAAATTTTTATTGTGATTACAGTATTTAAACACGAGACTTTTTGTTAAAAAAAGAGTTTTAATCATAATAATAATTTATTATTAGATATATATTAATTACAATCGTGTTAAAAATCACATTATTTATGATTAAACGTGTTATAAAATATTGTGGCTAAAAGTTTTTTGGTTTTTTTTCTTTTTTTGTGATGGATTTGTGATGCATTTCCTCTTCATTTTAAGATATGTTCATGGGTGGGTCCTTGCTCCTTTGGCCTTGTTTTAGGGTCCCTCTCCGATAGGTTTTATTTTTATTTTTACTGTTTTCATTAAGAAAAAAAATAATTTGTTATGTTTTCACGTCTATTTCCCATCATTCATTTGAAAATCTTATAAAACATAGAAATGAAACAGCATTAGATTTCTGACCATTTTCTTATCAAACTCAAGATCATCATCACAAGCTCATATTTCTCACAAAGAATGCAGATTTTAAGGTGGACCTTAGGGTGAGAATGTGAGAGTCCGAACTTTGATACTAAGATTTAAGAATGTCTAAAATAAGTATCTACAGTTGTTATGTCATCACTACTGATAATAAAACAAAAATGGATTGAATGGCAACAAAAATGGGTTGAATGGCGTCAAATCTATGGTAGTGGAGAGCAAAGTTATATCCAAGTGTAATTAGGTCATCGAAATCGAAATCGACATCGAAATTGTACCTACTCTTTTTTTTTTTTTTTAACCTGGGGATGGGGAAGACCTAAAGGGCTCTGCCCCTGGTCATTAGATTAATATCAGTGAGTGGCTGGCAAAGTTCACGTGATTCATTCCTCCCACTAAACTTATAGTTGTGGCTGCCCCCTGTTATGGCTGCCAAGCCCTCACCAGTCATCTCACCATAAACAAAACAATAATATCTTCTTCTTCTCTTTTTCTTTTCTTTTCTTTTTTTTTTTTGTTTTTTTGTTTTTTTGTTTTGTTTTGTTTTTGGTTGAATATCATGTCCATAATCATTAAACAATGCCTTAGGATTTTTTTTTTCCTAATAAAAAATTGTCTGGTGAGTTGGGATGTAAAGGTCTACATCTTATGTCAAAATCGAACTTAGCACAAATCTCAAACTATTTAGGAGTACTCTTTATTCATATCAAAACGACTCTCTCACTCTCTCTCTCTCTCTCTCTTTTTTGGGTTAAATTTGTGGCATAACAACACCTTCCTGTAATAATGTTTTCAGGCTTAAAACGATATTGTGTCCTTACTTTAGCCAATGAACTTCATTAAGTGGCATGTAACTCCCTTAAACTTGAATAATTATATGCTATATCATTAGACAAGGGTTAATTTTTTTTGCTTGAAATTAGACAAGAGTTAAGTAGATAAGAACATAATTTTCTCGTCTCAATATTTTTTGTACAATTTATCTTTTTTTATTTTCAAAACTACAAAAATATCATTTGAATTTAAAAATATTTCCGTTTCGTCACTACCAAACTTTTGTATTGAAAAACAAAGAGAAAAGACAATACCTGTAAATAGTGTCAGAAAAATACTTTTAAAGAATTACTATATTTTCTTTCAAAAACATCAGGGGCGACAAATATGCTTTTCTTAAAATAATAAAAAAGAAGAATACATTTTTATTTTTATTTTTTTAAGGTAAAGAATACATTATTAAGGTTTGATATAAAAAAATAGTTGAGGTATTTCTTTTTGTTTCTATTTCGACTAAAAAATTGTGCGAGGGAGGATATTATTAAAATTTGTTTCTTAAATCTAAAAGAGATTTTTGTGGTTTCAAAAAAAAAAAAAGAGAGAGAGAGAGATAGACAAACTTCAAAAAGGTTAAAGTTACAAGGTATACTTATATAATCACTCATAGAAAATGATAGCCAAAATTTTTCACCGTCTCACCTCAAAGAATCAGTGAGGTATTTTGATAGTAAAATCGTTGTGGTAAAACCACGTCTAGCCATGCCCCCACTCAGATTCTGTAAATCAAATTTTTACACCCTAATTATTTTTAAATTTTAGTAATGTTACATTTTGCAAGGAAATTTAGATCTGTACCTGCACTCGGATTTTAAAAATTACAATTTTTCCTTATAAGTTTTCAAAAGATTGTAATAACATCCCATAAAAGAAAATTATATCTACACCCCAACTCATAAAAATAACTTATATATACATATATATATATATATATGTATTCATATTTAACATGAAGTTATCTCCAGTTTTTTTTTCTTTTCCTAGTGCCATGGACCATCGTTGAAAAATTTTTCCGACTCCGTTACGTAAAATAAACTTGTGGTCACCCAAGTTTTAAAACTCTTGTTCTCTAATGCTATTCTTATCAGCGTCATTTTCTTCCTCTTATCTTCAATTACTATCAAATCATATTCCCACATGTTGCTTGTTATCTGCTTCTCGTGAAATTACACTGAAAATTTACTATTGATGAGAGGTAAAGACATGAACTTGCTGACATTCTGATTTCTTGTTTTGGTTTGATGCCAATTGCCGTATATGTAGTTCCAAGTAAGGAAAAAAAGGAGGCTTTTATAATGCAAGGCCGAGTAAGGACAACAAATTACCTAACACCATTTGTATTAGATCAAGCTGCTAGATATTCCTCAAATTTTGTGGATTGGAATATTCTACAGAATATGAATTGGATTCTACAGAATGTGAGATATTTATAGATTGTACGCCCTATTTCTTTGTTTACAAGAATAATATCTAATAAAAAGTAAGCAAACGCATACAAATAATTTATGACTCATCTTTAATGTGAGAACTATATCTTTTTTAGACCTATAAGTTTTTATCATGATTAAAATGAAAATTACAAAGGAAAATACATATTCTATACTCACTATATTTCTACATCATAATCTCCTTCCCAAATTCTCTTCCCCTTATAATATGTGCAGTTAGGGAAATATACTTGTCAAACCATATTCATGCCTACTATAAAAAGAAAGAAAATTAAAAAAAAAAAATCCCACCACACATTTTCTCTCTACGAAATTACTCTCAGAAAACAAAATTCAACCAAAATAATTTATGTAGATTTACATTTCTTTTCTTTTTCTTTTTCTTTTTCCTAAAGATCCATAACTTACTAAGTTCAAGAGGGTTAAATTAGGCAAATAGGCAAAATAATGTTCAGGGCCTAATTATAAATAAATATATTCGTATGCATTTTATAAAAAAAAAAAAGTTTTAGCAATAAAATATATGTTCAATTCTATATTATTGATATAATAAAAATCATATAAAAATAAATAACCAAGTATACAGAAGATTACAGAGATTTAAGTTCAATACAAGAAGTACTACGTTTACTTTTAACTATTATAGAAATTTCTTACAATAAAAAAAAAAAAAAAGGTGTATAAGAGAAAATCGCACACATAATTTTAACTTCTTTGTGTTTTTTTTCTAACCTCTCTATTAACATTAAAAGAAAAAACAATTAAAATTACAATAGTGCAATCCCCAAGGTATTCACAGTAAAATTCTGATCCAAGTTGATCCATTCGTATATTGGGATAATGATTAGACTTCATAATTTAACAATTTTCTAGAAAACAATTCGTCGATACTTTCCTCAGACAGAATATCAATGAGAAAATGGGGCTTTTTTTATACATGCAGCGAATTATGAAGGATGGTTCATATTCTATCAACCTTATCGTCAGATTCTATAAATAAAATGTAAAAAAAAAATGTCCTCAGACCTTGTAATTTGGTAGTTCTATATAATCTGCTATCAAATAATTGGAGTGGAGATACTAACTCAGAATTACATGCTCACTCCATTGACTTTATTTGCCTAGTGCTTTTTTTTTTTTTTTTAAAGACATTCATTCGTACTGCTGTCTCTTCTTTCTCATGAATAAGTCCTTCTGTCCACAAAAAATAGCACATGTTTTTTCCCCCATTTTAAACGATAAGATGCAATAAAGCAGGAATTGTCAAAACGATAAAATTATGATAATTTTTTTTCCTATATTTATATATATATATATATTCTTAGAAGGCGTTTGGTAAACGCATTATATTTTGATTGTATTTGAATGTTGTATTTGGTTGAAAAGTATTTATTTTGTGTTTGAATGAAATGTGTGTTTGGATGAAAAGTATTTTAGAGTTGAAAAGTTGATGTGGTTAGTAAAAATAGAGATAAATAGTGAAATTGAAAAGTTGATGTGATTATTTTAAAAATGTTTTAAATAGTAATTATTTTCGTAGTACTGTTATAAAATTTGTGTTTGGTGTAAAATTATATTATATTTGAGTAAAATTAAAATGAAATTTTTTCTCCAAACACCCCCTTAATCATCTCTTCTCTATTTTTTAGTTTTATTTTGAAATTTAAAAGGTAAAATATTAGAACCTAGCTATTCATGAAAATCTTATCACATTATTATCATTTTTGTTATAAACATACTACTTGAGCTCCTTTCGAAAAAGACAAAAAGCCACCTGAGCCATTTCGTTGGTGAATTATAAAGAGATTTATACATAAGAATTTATTAATTATACATTTTTATAAAGTGGAAGGATTCAATAATCACTTTTAAACAACTATGAAATTTATAAAATTTATAGTGCTAAAAAAATATAGACCAATTATTTTCTTTTATAAGCTTTGTGGAGCAAAGTATGTGGACAGAAGTTTCTTTGTTAACCTATCCATCTTTGTCGCGTGGAGCAGACAAAAACGACGCACCTTTCAGTCTCTCTACGTTTTTGTTCCTCAATTTTGGTAACAGGATTCCATCACTTTTTTATTACTTTAACTTCGAAAATTGCTTTATTTTTTTAATCCAAAATAGCTTTCACATGGCTCAGCTTTGGTGTAAGATTCCCAATAAAAATATCCAAACAAACGAGCTCTATTGGACTATGAGTGGTTATTTGGGGAGTGTTCTCTAAATCTTACAAATCAACTTTTTTTTTAAATTTTATCATTTTTCATTATTTACATCTTCAAAACACTACAGTAAATTTTAAATTTTAAAAATTCATAACTTTATATATACAAATACAAATGAGATATATATTTTTTAAATTACATAGAATTTCGAGAGGAATGAAACAATATCTGTATTGATATTTTTTTCTAAAAAAAATTTTAAAATTTTTTATTTTTTCACCTCAACTAATTTTTTCTCTCAAATACATTTTTTAAAACATTTTTTTTTTCAACTTAAAAATAATGCCTCCGACCTCCTCCCCAAATCAATCCCAAATACATTACTTTTTGGTTGTTAAGCTCTTACCGTCAACAAACATGCCTTTTAGCTTAATTATTCCTTTTCTGTCAAGTTATTTTGGACATGATTTCATAAGGTCGTACAACGCCTTTTTTTCTTTTTTTTTTTTAAAGTAAGTTTCAGGTTCTGAAATTAGCTTTAAAGGAACTAGCTAGATAGTTGAGATATAACCTTTAACAGAACAACTCATTGATGATCTTTATTCATGATATTTAATTGTGAAAACTTGTTTTTTTTTTAATAGTTTTTAAGTATTTGAGATCAATCCCATATATCCTTATTTTTAAAACCCCGGATGTGACTAAAGTAACGAGCTACTTATCAAAAAATAAGGGTCAACCATAAGACCATCAATGAATATTCTTATCAAAATAATTACAAAAACCTCTATTTTCAAGTCTCTATTTTAAAAAATGTCCATTTTTAAAAAATATTATAAATATGCCCGAATTTTTAAAATCAATTGTTTGCATTGCCCGTTCTACGTTTTTTATATTCTTGGTATAATTTTATTAATATGATGTGTATCAGTTGACTATTATCAAGTCTCCCTTTTTTTTTTTTTAAGGAAAGAAAAAAAAAAGAGAGAATAAAAAAAATTTCCTCGCTTGTTCTTTTTTTAAATTTCGTCTTAAATAATTGCTTCCACATTTTTTCTTCAAAATTATGTGCTCTAGCTTCAACGTTTGGTTGCGGTTCCTAATTATTGACGTTTGCTTGCTGGTGTACTGTTTTTCTTATATTTTTCTTCATGTTGTTTTCATTTATGTTTCTCTTTTTTTTTTTTTTTTCCCTCTATCATGGTTAGTATATGGCAATTTTTGGTTTTTTTGGTTATATTTTCATTCAGTTTTTTTTTTTGTCTTTCTTTTTATTTTTATTTCAAGTTTTGTTTTCTTTAGTTGGGGATTTTTTTTGGTGTTATGATTTCTTTTGTTGGTTTTTAGTTACATATAATTATCATAAAGAAATAATCTTTTCTATGATGTTCGTATTTACTTATCGCATATTCGTCTAATAGTTTTTACGATAATAATTACTATAATTTCAATATCTTTATTATAATGACATATTAATATTATAATCTTTAAAATAATATTTTCATTTATTTTTTTAAATTTTATCTAATATTTTATATGATTATTATCATACTTTTAGATTGTATTTGGGAGAGATGCTTGGAGACATTATTTTTGGGTTAGAAAAAAATTGTTTTGCAAAATATGTTTGGAAAAAAAAAAACTGTTTAGGATGAAAAAATAAAAAATTTTAAAAATTTTTTTAGAAAAAAAATCAATATAGATATTGTTTCGTTCCTCTCGAAATTCTATGTAATTTAAAAAAAATTATCTCATTTGGACTTGTTTACATAAAGTTATGAACTTTTAAAATTTGAAGTTTACTGTAACATTTTGAATATGTAAATAGTGAATAGTGGTGAAATTTTGGAAAAAAATTTGATTTTGAATGTCTCCAAAGCATCAACCAAACACCCCTTTAATATCTTTATTATTATGATCACCTAGATATTTTTATTATGACTACATACTCTTTATTTTAATAAGGGGGGTTATGTGTTTTTTTATTGGCTTTTTTTTTTTTTTGGGAGTAATCAGTTATTTTACTTTCCTTTTTTTTATAGTAAATCAAATAAAATGATAAAATTTTCCTTTTATGTACAATTTGATTACAAAATCTTTATAATCAAGTGTAGACATCTTTGATTGGCTTTTTTTTATTGCTATTTTATGTTTCTTCATTCATATTTCATTAATTTGTTAATATAATTCCAACGGAATTATAATAATTTCTTTCTATGATAACTCTGTTGTTTTTAGGTTTTGCTTTAACATATGATTTGATGAAATTTTTAATTTATTTTAAGTTACTTACTTCATTATAATAAAAACATTTCCATCATGATAGTGGTCTTGTTTTTTCATTTTTTTAAGCTGCTTACTTCTTTATGGTAAAAACATTTTTATTATGATAGTGACTTTGGTTTATTTTGAATATTCATACTTTTTTTTTAGAATAAATCAAATAAAAAAAGTCAAATTTTCTTTTTATATGAAAGCTTGGTACCAATTTCATGAAATTAGTTTTTACCTCTTTAGTCAAACGTTTTGTATTCCCTTTTTTTTTTGTTTTCTTTTTTATAATTTCCTTATTTGTAAATTCTCAATTTTTTAATAAAAAGTAATTTATAAGTACTATTTTAGACATTCATATAAATAAAAAAGAAAATAGACATTTTCAATTCAATACTTCTAAATTAGACATTTTTGTAAATAACCCTATTCTTGTCATCCTCCTAGAGTCTCTTCAAAAACACTCAGGAAGTATGTTAATGCCGGTTACCCCCATATTGGATTTTTAGTTATTAAAAAAAGATAATTAAATATATAGCAAAATCCTTATATTGTAGTTTTATTGTGCAAATAGCCAAATTAGGACTTATAATCTACTTTTGATAATCATATATAAATAATTTTAATTGGTAACTAAATCCCAATCAATATGGGTTTACAAAAAATATACTGTCATTACTACATAAATATCTCTTCACTTTCTCTAATTATATGTTTTCTATATTAATTCCTAGCTTAATACCTTCACCACTGTAATTTAATTAATCCAAAAAAAAAGCATAACATATATAATTTTTCCAAAATCATTTCTCAATTAAACATATCATTGTGATAATGATTAGTTAGATCTGATTCATGTCATTATATAAAACCTTATCATTATTATTGTTCTTTTCCTTTTTTTTTCTTTTCTTTTTGAGGAAAGTTATTATTGTTAATCGTATCATTAAAAATGCGGTAAGTTTTATATTGCCCGATGGCATTGCCAAGTTATAACGATGAAATCGAACATATATGCTATACATACTGTAATTTGGACTTGCATAAGGCCATGGTCAACTCGAAACTCTATCTTAGCGTAGCTTTTATATTTAAATGATGCAACTTCAATTTCAAACTTAGTGTTTATCTCCAACACATTTACTTCAAATCTTACTCTAAAAAAAAAAATTCCCTTTATATTCTTTTTTATTATATTTTATAACAATTAATCTATTTCTTCAATTTTTTAATTATTAAACCAAAAAAACAAGAAATAATAATAATAAAAACAAGAAAGTGCTTTGCACCATTACCAACAATCTGGTGTAATACTATTTATAACTTCAAAACGACAATGGAGTATAGCATCGGGTTGGAGCCCTCTTGTGCTTCATTTTGGCTTTTTTACTCCAAAATGAAGTCCGGTTGGAAATGTCCTAAGGTCGTATCGAAACAAGCGTCTACTTGGTACGGAAAGCCAATTTAACATCAACTTTTGCCTCCAACCCAGCAACTAAAGTTGCGCTATTTTGCCGCAACTGAATATTATTGCATCATCGTTGGCGTAAAATTTGTTGGGATAGCACAAACACGTTATCTCCCTTCTTTAACAATTTTTTTAATGATAAAAAGTGCTTTAAAAAGTTTGATAATTTACACTTTACCCAAACTATATATTTTTCACAAAATTACTTCCTTTTATATCTTTTTATTGCATAAATGTTCTTATTTAATTTAGTTACTTTAATTATGTTATTATTTATGTTAAAATTTATAAAATGAAATAAAATAATTGTTGTAAATGGAATAAAAAAGAATATATAAGGAAAATTCCTTTTAGAGTACAATTTGAAGTAGATGATTTGGAGATAAATTTGATGTAAAAGCTGCACCGTTTTAATATAAAAGACGTGCTAAAATAAAGTTATGAGTTGGAGATGGTTTAGGGCCCGACACCTTGTGAATTTGTAGGTTTTACTTGAGGACAATACTACACATGAGATATCTTAGAATTGATCTGACTATATTTTTGACCTAAAAAATGATGTATTTTCTGTGATGGTGGAACAATATTACAGATGGTGGATATTGGGATATATCACTTTGCATGGTTCTTTTCTAATTTGGAAAGTTTTGGTATTTTCTTTCTCTTTAAGACAAAAGAGGATCAAGGATCGCTAAATGAAATATAAAGAATCGTGATAAAGGACCTTCAATAGTAATCAGTCTAAAATTTATGGAGATCATCAGTGTTTGTTTATGATAAAGGAAAAACTCTTGCATGCGATACGAGACTCAATGCAGGCTCAAGATCAAGGATGGCACTTGTCTAAGGCCCCATTTTTTGCTTCCTTCATCACATTTTATTTTATTTTATTTTTGATGAAAAAAGGTATAATAAAAGCAAAGGACAAACAGAAACGCAATCAAAAGGCCTGCCCGACCGGCCATGGCCAAAAAAACAATTACAATAAATCAAGAGGAACCCTTCCTCGTACAAAACGTGACCATAAGGGAAACAAAGCAACACCAAACGGCTAAGATTATGCGCAATGACATTTCTGGTCCTCCTTGTCCATGAGAAAGAGCAAGACTGAAAACCACGAGCAAGCTCCTTCTTCACATTTTATGTAGGGAAAATACACTATATAGCATATTTTTTAACGAAACCTTACTAAATAATAGCATATTTTTATTATTTTTGATTAAAAAATTTTTTGTTTTCCAATTTTACCCTTTTATCTCTCTCTTCTCTCCACTGTTCCTCTCTATCTCTCTCTCCAATTGAAGAGACGCTCGCCTGTGACCCTAAAAGCCACCACATAGGTGATGGATGGATTTGAGATCACAGCTTTGAGATTGCAGAAATGGATCTAAGATTATAAGGCCATCGCGAATGCCACATTCAATTGTTGCCATCGATTGCTGGGATGGATTTCACCATCGCGATGCTAAGCTCATGGTATCCAATGGAGCCTACCATGGCAAAAGCACTTTTGTCACCCTCCTTCTTTCCTTTTCTGGTTTTTTTTTTTTTTTTAAACAAATCGACTTCTAATCATGAGTGATAGCTCTGATGGGATCTTCAGTCACGAAGAACAAGTCCTTGGGCTCGCAATCTCCCTCATGTCCAACACCAGAGCTGTCGTCTTCTTCAGTGGCGGTGAATGGTGACTGGGTAATTAGAGAGAATGATATTTTTGGGTTACGAGGATTCTGACGAAATCAAGGCAAATTTGAATGGAACAAGGTAGATTCTAACGAGATCCGACGTGGTTGTTGGTATTTGTAGTTATTTATTGGTATTTATGATTATTTGTTGATATTTATTTGGTATTTATTAGTATTTACTATTGTTCTCTTGTTATAGTAGTTTTTTTTCTATAAAATGGAAATATAGAAAATATTAGAAATACTGTGAATGAATATACTAAAAATATAGAAAATATAAGTATTTTTTCACATTTTCATTGGAAATTTTATATTTCCATCATAATCTGATCTCTTCGTCGCTCGCTACCAACACAAATTGGTCCCGCCATTGCCATCGTGATGTCCTCCGGTGCTAATTCATTGGGAACGAGAGGGAGGGAGGGAGGTAGAAAGAGAAAGAGATAGAGGAGAGAGAAAAATGGGAGGTAGAGGAGAGAGGGAAGAGAGAGAGAAATGATAAGTGAATTTAATATTTTAATATATAATGAATTTAAATTAAACCTTTAAATTATATTGAATTTAATCATGTTATTATTTTACAATCTTATAACCAAATATGTTATTCAGTTAATTCACCTTTTTATGTATTAAGGCCATACGAATTCTTAAAATCTAGACCTCCTTGTTTATTCTGTATTTTAGATTCCCAAAAGATTATACAATTATAATAATGTACTACAATTTTTTATTTGATTTCTTTATCAGAATAAAATAATCCTTGAGGAAACGTATAAAAATTGCAAAATCAAAATAGAATTCTTCATAAATCCTTTGTCCTTGTCTTGTTTATATATTATCTTTATTATACGTTAAACTAGCAAAAATTGTAAATACAGAAAAAAAATTCATCTGAATATTACTAGAAAATTAAAAAAATTAACGTCTTTAGTATATGCTTTCGTTTTCCAATAAAACTTTATTATTATTTTTTTTTTCCTGAAAAATCTCTAAAAAATTGATGAAAAGTAAATTATTCTTTCTGTAATTTTTTTCTAGCGACATTTTTTCTACTCCTTTTCTCACTACTAGACATGTAAGTTAATTGACAATGCTCTAAAACTAGTCGCATTTGGCTTCAAACTAGTGGTTCTGCAAAAGGCTTTTCTGCCTCTAAAATCTTATCTTCTTTTTTTTTGTTTTTTAAGTTAAAACCTTATCTTCTTCTCTCCTCTTTTTTTTTTTTTTTAACTAATATAAGAATGTGATACCGATGGGAAATGATGGTGATCATATTGCATAAGAACCATGTGAGCAGAAAGTCAAAGTAAAATATGACACAAACTCTGTGTGTGTGTGAGAGAGAGAGAGAGAAAGAGACTGCTTATGCAGAATTAATTGCACAGCACCATTATTTCAGCTTCTCTGGACACTACGAGCCGCGTAACATGTGTATATTTGGCCATGCATTACATGACAAGGATTGCGGCATTCACGACTATCCATTTCTAATCCCTGGTCATAAACGAGGTGGACATAACATGAAATATTTCAAGATTCGCGTGATTTATGATCAGAAGTAAAACAAAAACGGGATTGTTCTTAACACTGCTTTATTCTTGCGTACATAGATCCAAAATATAGTAGGATGTCGTTGTGCTGTTATTGCTACTTTGTGTTTAATGTTTCGTCTTTGTTTGTTTTATTTGGATCCTATGTACCAAAAAGAAAATATTAACACTTGATCTACACATCCAACTAAACGCCTTTTGACACTTGTTGTTCTTCTTCAGCCTGCCGTTTTCACCCCCTTCAACCTCTTGGAGTAATTTTTTAGTGTTGTTAATAGTTCATTCGGTGAACGCATTATATTTGCATTGCGTTTGAATGCAATGCATTAAATATAATTTGTGTTTGAAGAAAAAGTATTAGTATTGCATTTGAATGCAGTGTGTGTTTAGGTGAAAAGTATTTGAATTGTATTTTAATAATAAATATGTGATGTGATGGATAAAAGTAAAGAGGAAAAAAAGAGAGAGAAAGAGAATATATGATATAATTAATAAAAATAATAGAAAAAATAAAATAATAAATAGTAATTGTATTGGATATAAAATGTAATGTGATTGGTATTTGAATGAAATGCTTTTATATTTGGGGAAAAATTACTTACATTTAAATGCAATACAATTTAAATGTGTATACCAAACACACCATAAAGCTCTCTTGTTCTCATGGTATTGTTATATTCATGTATGGTCGATTTTTTTTTTTTAATTAGTGTTTTTACTCTTACACATCTGATGATTCTTAAAAGCAGAAAACAATTTGTTTTAAAATAGGATTTCTTGGCTTATAATGAGTTGTTGAGGCTCACTAACGACGTGATTTATCAAATATGTTGTCGAATTGTTTGAAGCTAACCTATATAAACAACGTAATTAGCAACTAATTGTGATTTGTAATTGAATAAATATGACGTTTTAACATGAATTCTTGTTGGCGATATTCTTAATGTTTAGTGAAGGAAAATTCATGATTTAGAGAAAAGACATCTTTTTGTCCAAGCAAGTTTGATTAGCATTAAAAAAAATAGAATAGGAATTTTACATATGTTTCCAGTGATATTCATTTTAACATTCAACAAATTATCAAATGCCTAAAATTGGGGGGGAAAAGAAAAAGAAAGAATATTCCAAGTTTTGTTGAGTTGATAAAGTTTCTTAGCATTGAACACCACCATTATCTAAACTAAAAGAGAGCTTTTCAGCAATCTCATTAATAATTCAAATAATTTTGTGTCAGGTATTATAAATTTTTTATATATAAACTTGCAATAGATTATATAATTAAAAAAATTAATTTAACAATTAAACAAGAGTTTGTACGGATGTTATATATATACATTAATAATACAGTTCTTACCGTAAAAGTTCCATTTTCTTTTGAATAAGGTTTAACTTATTAATAACTAGAAGATTGATTGTGCCTCCCCTTTTTCAAAGGTTGTGCTCAAGGACCACATAATTTGGATTCTCGGGTACAAACAATATCAGTTGACAATGACTGGTCTCAATTTTTTTTGTCCCTAAAATATGAAAACGTGCCAATGCCTAAAATGTCATGACACTAGAAGGATAGCGTTGAGACAACTTGACAACCAGTGATGGATTAGAGGAGAGCTTATATTGTTCACACGCAAACTTAAATAGAGACACATAAGTTGGCCCTCAATTTTGGAGGATTCCCTTGCCAATTGCGGCAAAAGTCCCTTCATCGTGCCCGAGTAGTACAGTATCTTTCAGGGGTATATGTCCAATTTAGCCCCCATGGTAGATGGCACATCTGATGAAAAATACATTTTCTTTCTTTATATATTTAATAAATTTTCTAGGCTCCACTGGGACAACTATATGCAAGTCATTGATCACTAGTTGGTGTGGATTAGAAGAGCAATCATATCCATCCTGACTCTAGTTAAATTTAAATTGATTCAAAATAAACATTGATATGGTTGATAATTCTACAATAAAACCGTTCAACGAGCCAAACCACAGGTTGTAACCCATTTGAGATTATCTATGGGAAGAATCCAACAAGCCCTTTAGATTTGTTTCCATCTTGATATCTCGATCTCTTTCTTCAACCGATTCATCTTTCTCAATGAGTCTCTTACGAAGAGCTATTCTCCGCTTTTTTTTTTTTTTTTGGTTGATTAACAACCAACTCAAGTCTCCAAACCTGGGCTTTGATACTGGAATTATGAATGAAATGAAACTGTGGTTTTAAGGTTAGAAAAAATTCTGATTGTGATTTATATATATTTTTTTATGTTATAAGATTTTGAAAGAAGGATTGATAGACACCCTTAGATTTTGAACTTATCAGTTTGGAAATCCGCTAAAGATAAGAAAATTTTCAAAATTTTATATTGAAAACACTTTAGTTTGACAACTCAATAATCAGGCTCTCATTCAAAAACAAAAATTACACAATTTATAGCATTGGAACAACTCTCCAATTGCTATATTAACAAAAAGGCTAAAATTAAAAGCCACATTTCAGCCATTAACACACACTTACAAGCTTTAAAAATCCCATTATCACACATTCACTTACATATAGATGGTTATAAAGCACTCAGCTATTAACTCACAATAAAAAAAACCACTATTATACTTTAAAAACCAAAAATAAGAACAAAGAAATAAAATCCCCAATAAAATCCATCAACTATTAATATTCCTCAATTAATTAGCCAACTAGTTAAAAACACCACATGTGGCTATAGATATTCAACTCATAACTTGAGCTAATTAGGCTTTAGTCACATTGGACTTCATTTTGGGCTGCCCCTGAAAGAGTCAAACCCACATCTTCATCATTCTTCCCTAGTTCAAAAGGTCTCATCCTCAAGTCAAGTGGCTTATCATCTAAGTACGAAGAAAGGTCTGGCACATTAAAAGTAGCCGAAATACCATAGTCACCCATCAACTAAACCTTGTAAGAATTGTTGGTTCAAAAAGACTTGTCCTTGAGTCAAATGGCTTATCATCGAAGCACGAAGAAAGGTTTAGCACATTAAAAGTAGTCGAAATACCATAGTCACACAGCAACTCAACCTTGTAAGAATTGTTACTAATCTTCTGCAACACTTTGAAGAGACCATCAGCCCTAAATTGAAATTTAAGGAATTTTTAATTAGGAATGTAGGAAAATTTCCTAACAAGGAAATTGTTCCCTCCACTAATCAACCCACACCCTGTCACCCTCCTTGAATGAAACATGCAGCCTATGCTTGTCAACTTGTCCCTTGTACTTTCGAGTTTGCCTTTCAATTTTGTTCCAAACCTGATCATGAAACTTTCTAATTTGCTTGACTTTCTCATCTGCATCACCACTAAAGTTTAAATGAATGAGTGATGGAGACAAATCCAAAGGGCTTGTTGGATTTTTCTAATGGACAATCTTAAATGGGCTGCAACTTGTGATTTGACTCGTTAAACGGTTGTATCGTAGATTCATCAACCGTATCATTCTCCCCTTGTTGGAGAGAATTCAACTTCAACTGATGAGTGTAGAGAATAATCTTCTTATCATCTTGTAAAAACCAATCTTGAGAATACTTTACCTTGTATTCTTTAGTAGAAATAGAATGTTTAGACAAAATAATTGTGTCCATGTTTGCCTCCTTCAAACCACCAAAACTGATTACATGTAGATCTTTGAATGAAAGTTGAGTCATCAATAGTTGAAGAAGAATATTATGCAAGATTAAACACACTAGAGTTAGCTTCGAACTTGTTTTGATACCAAATAATACCAAAACGATATAAAAGGGAAACGAATTAATAAATTAGGCTAATTCACCACTTAGGGATATAAAAAACACCATCCCAAGATACAAAATTAAAGGATAAATTTGCAAATTTTTGAAAATCCACTAAAAAAAAAAAGAATTTTAGAGTAAAACTAAAAACACCTTAGGTTTTTAATTGATTAATCAGCTCACTTCATTGGTTTGATCAAAAGATTATAAATATATTCATTGACCTCTAAACCAACACATATTAATGATTAAAATATAAAAAAAATTTAAAATTCCATAAATTCTTAAAAATGAATTCAAATATTTTCGAATTTTTAAATTCTCAAACATAAATAATAGGTTTTTGAGTTCTCCTTCTTCATCAAGATTAAATTATTAAGATTCCATCTATTTTCAAATTAATAAATGTTATCGAATAATTTTATATTTTAATGCTTTAATTGAATTATATATATTTATATCGTAATTATCTGTATCGGTCGTGAGGTGGACCCTGTTATTGAAACGTCCAAATTTATCTAAATCAAGATGAATAATATTAATTCAATTGACTAATATTTATTTGCAGTCGGAATCGTGACAATTTTGTACTTGCCCACTTTATTGATCATAGGGAAGTTTAACCAATAGAAAATAAAAATAAAAAACAGTCGATTTTAGCGGTATCCTCTTTATGCAAAATGGGTTTGACACGAATTCTATTCACAAAGATATTTTATTCACGTATGTGATAAAAGATCTGAGAAAAAAAAGAAAAAAGAGAAGAAAAGAAAAGAAAAAGTTATGGACCCCAGCACTAAGTGACGAAAAAAGATTCGGGTAGGGCATCATAAAATAATTCCAAATATCAATAATAATGCCTTATCATGATTGTAAATTTTTTCAATTATATCAGCAATTTTAAAAATCAAAATTTTCACTTCATTATCGTTTTTTTAGTATTTATATTCCTAAATAAGTTAAATTTAAAAAAATAAAATAAAATTTATATTAATAATTATTTTTAAATAAATTTTTAAAATTTTATATTTTTTAATTTCAAACAATTTTTTCTCTAAGTATATTTTTTAAAACTTACTTTTTTTTAATTGAAAAGAGTCTTCAAAACACCTTTCAATTGTACTCTAATTTTATATACAAACCACTCACCAAGTTATTATGTGTCGATCATTAATTGATAGTTCGTTCTCTATCACTATAGTATGTTGAAAACTTTAAACTCTCTTTCCATAAGGTAATGTTACAATTTTCTTAACCTTTTTTTTTTTTTTTAAGAAGTTGTATAACACCTTACCTTAAAGTTTGACATGATCATTGACGTACGATTAGAGGTACTAACTAACCGCAGAAGTAGTATTTATAAATTCTCTTTTAATTAATAATTATGTATAAAGTTTAATTTAATAAAACCTTTATATGAATTTATTAAGATTCTTTCTCTTTATGTCTTTGTAGTTGTAGTTGATTAGTTTCATGATATTATATGTGTTATTATTGGCGTGAATATATACCAAAGGCACTACTATTGATGGGATCGAGTAGTACAAAATTTATCTTTCATCAACATTGTTAAACTTGTCTTATAAACACTGTTTATAGGGTCGGTGTTCATATTGTAAAATTTCCTTTTTCTTTGTTTTCTATCTTTTTTGTCCACCCCTGTTTCTTGGACCACTCGAAATTGTTTTTTCTCAAAGTTTTCTTTGTTTTTTTTAAGGGGGAAAAGCACAATCAATCCTGTTTCCCAGTATATGAAATATCGATTCTCTCGTGCTATGTTTTTTAAAATATGAAGTAAGAACTCTTGTGTAGTGTTTAATAAACATCTTGAGATTTCTATGGATCTATACTTTTTTTTTTTTTTCCTTTCTTTCGAGTGAATCAGAAGACAAAAAGGTTATAGAATGAATTCTAATGCAACCAAATAATTTGTAATTTTAATTGGGTGTTTGACAAATATATTGTGTTCACATTGCGTTTAAATGTAATACATTGAATGCATTTTATATTTGGATGAAAAATATTTACTTTGTATTTGAGTGCAATGTGTGTTTGGATAAAAAGTATTTGAATTATATTTTAAAGTTGAAAAATTAATGTGATTGGTAAAATTAGATAAAAAAAATAAGATAGAGAGTAAAAATATAATGTGAATGGAAAAAAAATTTATTTTTAAAATATTTTAAAATAGTAAAAGTATTTGAAGTACTATTGAAAAGTATTATATTTGAATACAAAACTTTTACATTTAATTGAAATTACATAATGTTTAAATAAAATGTGAATATAAAATTATAAACAAACACCCCATAAAATTCAATAAAAAAATATATAGAGTAGGATAAAAAAAAAATACAAATCAATAAAAGTGAACTTGTGGAAAAACTTACTATATTACTATTTATATACAAATGAGACTGGTATCTAACAAGGTCTACTAATTATTGGATTTTTTTACAATCCTTTTTATACATTCAGAGTGAAAATATAAATAAAACCATATTCATATACTCCTTCAAAATCTATCATGAATATTAAGGTTTTGCAATATTTTTTTTTCCTTTTGAACGAGAGGTTTGTGATATTTGTTACAATTGTTTTAACATATATAAAAACACATGTTTAAATATTTCTAGGGGACGTTTAGTATACGCATTGCGTTTTAATTGCGTTTAAATATAATTCTTTTTTAAGTGTTGTATTTAGTTGAAAAGTATTTGTTTTGTATTTGAATAAAATGTGTATTTAGATGAAAAATATTTTAGAGTTAAAAAGTTGATATGATTGATAAAAGTAGAGATAAATAGTTAAGGTTAAAAAATTAATGTAATTGTTTTAAAAAACTTTTAAATAGTAATTATTTTTATAATACTATTAAAAATAATTATATTTAATGTAAAATTTTATGTTTAGTATAAAATTGATTTTTATAACGTGGAAAAACATTTATCAAATATTTTCTTATTTAAATAAACATCAAAACATAAATTTAATTGAAAGTTAAATATATATTTATGTTCAAATTTTTTTATTGAAATACTTTCATCCGTTATATTGTTGGCTTTCCCGAAATGGACCCATCCTTTATGATAATTTGGTCGTCAATCATAAACCTGAAAATCGTTGTCATATTTTTGCTTTCGCCTCATCTTTTGTCGTGTATGGTTTGTATGTACATTTATGATGCACGTTTCTATATCTGCTTTTATTTATGCCACTTACTCTTCCTCTTCCTTTTTTTATTATTAATGCTAGAATTTTAATATTAATTTATATATTATATTTTTACTCATAATTCACCTATAAATTAATATTAAAAGTTAAAATTAAAATTAATGTTTTTGATATTTTTCTTTTAAGGAATGGTATTTTTTTTTTGTAAAATTAAAAAAATTGTTATTTTTCAATTTTACCAAATTTTCACATGATTTATGATGCTTTGCACAGATGTACAGAAGCAAAAGTCATAAATGACATAATGAAAGATTGTCCATATTAAATGGCAGGATCTCTCTTCTAAATATCGCTCTCTCTCTCTCTCTTCTTTTTCTTTTTCTTTTTCTTTTTTTAATGCATCTAATTTATTCTGCATATTGTTCATATAATTCTTTTTATTTGAGTGGAAGGTTTTTTTTTTCTTTTTTTCTTTTGGTAGTTGAATGACAAGTATGATTGGCGTTACGTGTATGGCAACATTGATTAAAAAAAGCTAGAAACGACAAAAGCAGTAGAGGACAAGAAATCATTCTCTCTCTCTCTCTCTCTCTGAGGAAGGACAAGAAATCATGTTACATTGAAGAAAAAAAATAAAAAGAAATCATGTTAGAGATTTTTTGTTTTTTGTTTTTTTTTTTGTTTTTGTAAATTGTTAGAAATTATGTTAGAAAAATTTGATGTATTAATAATAACAATACAGAGTTGTTCCAAATTATTTATTTAAAAAAAACTATTCCTAGGAATTTCTTGTAGATTAAACATAAACAAAAGAAAACAATGAATATTCATTACCAGAAAATTACGTAACCATCTCATTTTTCTTCTTTTCTTTTTCACCTCAAGAAAATTAGTGTGATCCAAATTAAGCATTCTGAAAATGGGATCTTTGTGCATGAATTTATGGTAAATAAGAGGAGAAATTGCGCTATATGACATGTTTATAAGAATGAATAATTACATTGTAGTTAAGGTCGTGATTGTCCAGTTTTATGGTACAAAATTAGGTGGTAATTAGTACAATGATATAAATTTTTTATCTGTAAAATATTTTACTATAGTTATTTCAACATCAAATAATATGATTATGATTTATGTCTAAACTTCATAATGAGACAAATCGATCATTTAAATATGGATCTGAAGTGTTCATCCCAAACAAAGGGAAATACAATAAGCCCAAGACTCCCCAACGGATCATCGAGTGACGACCAAACTGTGTAGCCCATGAATGTCATCAAGCCCAGGCCAACTTCTCAGGACGTTTTTCTAATTATTATTATTATTATCATTATTATCATTATTATTATTTTCCTTTTTTTTAATACTTGGGGTGATTCGTGGTGCCTTTTTAGGAAGTATTATGTTATGTAATGATAAATTTAAATTTAAAGGAAAAAGGTGTTTATCTTTAACATAGATAAATTTATTTGCGTTCTTATTTTACAAAATCATTATGATATAAAAATTGTTATTGGTTTGTATTAAACTGTATTTTTTTATCTTTTTTAGAAAATAAATAAAAATTATAAATAATTTTTAAAAAATTAATAAATTTTTTCAAACTAAATTAAACTAAACTATTATTCTAAACATGCAATCCTCTTTGTTTTTACAAGTTATATGAAAGATTGATCTTCTGTAAATTGAACAAGCTCTCGCTGATAAGTTTGTGCTGAATGGCATTTAAAGACAGAGAGAGAGAGAGAGAGCTATTAAATTAAAAGATTTGACAAACTATTAATGGTAATTAAATTGAGCACATTATAAATCCAAAGATGATGTCAAATAGGCCTACAATCTCAAGATGATAGTAAAATTGTTCCTTGTTAAATTTGAAAAACCGTGGAAACGAATAGCCTAAATCACCGTCAGGGAAAAGATAGAAAAAATATAAAAAATAAGGGCTTGTTTGGGTGGAACATTCTAAACCATATTTTCAAAAAAAAATTTTTGTCTTCTTTTTTAACTTAAAATTACTTTTCATCATTTACATCTTGGAATCTTTATAAAAAAACTTAAACTTTAAGGTGGAATTTGGTATTATTTTTAAAATATATTTAAAAAAAATTGAAAAATGAGAATATTTTAAAAATTTAAAGTTATATTTAATTATATTTTCATAGTATATATTCTAAGAAATATTAAAAAAAATTTCTGTTCAGTTATATTTTTTGAAAACCAATTTCATAAGTAAGTATTTAATAAAAATATATTTATGTTTAATTAAAAAAATAACAAAAAATAAATTATTAGTCATAATTAAAAAAAAAACCTTTAGTAGTGAGTTTTACAATAACGTATAAGGGTGGAAAATATTGATGGTCTGAGACCTAGATGATGATAATGATGGCAGCAACCTAGAGCAACAGCGGTTTCATTCCGGAGTAGATGTGATTACGGTGACAACCGTAAAAATACAAAATCCCAGTGCTGACAACAAACCCAAACTCTTGACATGATAGTCTTTGTCGTCGTTAGAGATAGAGGCCATCGTAGTGGATTTCCTAGACATTATCTTTGCGGGATCTTGGTCACGAGTTCGTGGTTGTCATCATGAAGGGGTCGTCGTTGTTGTCACCAGTTTGTGATCGTTGTTCTTTCACCGGAAATGGGAACTGTCACGATGGTCATTTTTTGCGAGATTTGAATTGCAAGTTGATGCTTGTCATTGTGAAGGGGCCGTTACGAGTCCGTGCTTGTTGCCTTTCACCGGATATGGAGACCATCGTCAGACATGATCATCGTCGTCAATGCTATACAAGCAAAGAAGAGAGGAGAGGGAGAGAGAAAATGAAAATAAAAAAATGAAAACAACTTTTTTTTATTTTCAAAAAATTCAAAAAAATAATTTAGTTAAAGTTGATATTTTTCGAAATGATTTTGAAAAAGTTGAATAAACAAATGCTATTTTGAAACCGTTTTTATGTTCCAGTGTTTTTTAAAGTGGAAAATCATTCTCAAAAATAAAACCAAATGCCGCCTAAAAGTCCATCACTTTTTTTTTTAAGTTAAAATAAAATTATATTTTTTTAATTGTATAAAATTTCAAGATAAATGAAATAAAATCTATATTTATAATTTTTTTGAACATATTTTAAGATTTTACACTTTTTTATTTCAAATTATTTTTTTAAACCAAATGAATATTTCCAAAACTCTATCTCTAGCTGTCTATCCAAATAATTCACCTTTTGGTAAGATTTAGGAAAACAATATCTTAAGGGTTTTTTTTTTTTTTTTTTTTGCTTTTTTAAAGGGAATAATTGGGTTCTCACCTATCCCCAAGACTTGAATTCGAGACTTTTGATTCTAAGCAAGCCGTTTATTCTAACTAAACCAGGCCTTTGCATTCTGAAAACAATGTCTTAGGGGGCATTTGGAGAAAGTATTTAATTTTAATTTTACTCAAATACAATATAATTTTACACTAAACACAAATTTTATAACAGTGTTACGAAAACAATTACTATTCAAAACATTTTTAAAACAATCACATCAACTTTTTAATTCTACTATTTATCTCTACTTTTACCAATCACATCAACTTTTTAATTCTAAAATACTTTTCACCCAAACACACATTTCATTCAAATACAAAACAAATACTTTTCAACCAAATACAACATTTAAAAAACAAATTTCATTCAAATACAATCAAAATGTAATGCGTTTACCAAACGCCCCTAAGTGTTGCAAATATAAGCTGTCCAAATATATAAGCAGGGCAGACCCAGATGAAGGAAAGGGTAGCCAACTCTATAACCTAGCAGGCTATGGAATTTTCATAAAATTACATAAAGAGGGATGATTTACCGGATTGTCCTTTAAAAAAATGCTTATTTGGATGCTCCAGTATAATAGCTTCAGTTTTTTAACTTCCAATTATATAAATATAAAGGGATAAAAATCCAAGTAAGAGGGTAACAAAAAATTATATTTAAGAGATTGTTTCTATAATTTTCTCTAAAAAAGTCTATGTCTAGGTATTAGATTAATCTAAATATATATATATGGGTCCGGCTAGATTGTATGACAAAAAAACAGATTACAAACCAATACATCTAATCTCAATTTATATTTACAGCTCGTCTACTTTAGAATAATAAACTAGGGACATTTGCAACCCCTAAACTACAAGATAAATCAAAAAAATTAAAAAAAAAAAAAAGTGTAGAAGAAACGAGTTTATGTGGTTGGTGACTTAGTTCAGCTCTCACCATCCAATCCCAGCCCAGACGCCGATGGTCAGTAGTAACGGCTGACTGCCACCAGAACAAATACGTATACAAGAAACCACCATTTCTTTATCCATTAAAAAAGATAGAAGGAGAATCTCCCGTTCAGAATCCAAAAAAAAATATATATATATATATATATCTATTAATTGGAGAATTTGCTTCGAATGTGATCATTCCATTTAAATTTGTTGACGGATAGTACATAAAGTTTAGAGTGTTTACCAAAAAAAAAAAAAATCAACGTCAATGTTAATATTGTATTTATTACGAAAAAAATATGAAAATAATATATTTTAAATTATACTCTTAATCTTTATCTGTTTTACTTTATACTCAATATATACTTTATATTTTCAATGAAGTTTTGTAATTTATGAAAGTAAACATTTATTATTTAAATAATTTAAAAAAGACAATATTATTATGAAAATTATTAAAAAAATAGGCAAGATAATAAATAACAATCTAATATCAAAGTTTTGCCCTTACTAGATCTTCCAGTAAATTTATCATAAAATATAATATTTATTAAATTTAACAACAAAAATTGTATTTTTTTCGTATTTATCAACCGAATATTGATATTTTAATTTGACATTCACTTATAGATTTAGGAGAGTTGGTGGAATTACTAAATTAGACACCGAATTAGCCATTTCCACTCCCTTGGACTGTTTGAGACGGGCCTTCATTTAAATACTAGTTCACATAAGGAAAATCCTTTTATTTCATTCTTTGTCCTTTTTTTTTTTTTTTTTTTGAACTAGAATGTGGAATTTGAGCTCCAAATTTCATAATCAACACAGGAATTGTAAAGTTTTGGATTGAAAATGAGATGTAGTTTTGATGATGTGCATTTGGTTTTAAAAATGTTTGGATTGAAAAAGTGTAATATTTTAATGGATTATTTTTATAAATAGTCCATAAATTTAGACTTTTATTTAAATTGATTCTTATTTATTTGAAATCAGTCATTGTCCTCTTGATATATAGAAAATTATTCAAAATTTCATTTTTGTGTATATTTATTTATAATTTTAACTAAAATTTGAATTTTATAAAAAGTTAGTAGATGAATTATTTTAATAAATAATCCATGAACTATAAATCTCTATTGAAATTGATTCTTATTTATTTGAAATTATTTAAAATACCTTTTAATATATAGAAAATCATTCAAAGTGTCTTTCCATTTGTGCTCCTTCCGTTTTTAATTTAACAAAAATGGTATTTTAAATGATTTTTGTATATTGAAAGGTACAATGATTGATTTCAAAAAAATAAGAGTTAACTTGAATGAATATCCATAATTTAGCGACTATTTATAAAAATAATCCAATTTTAAAATATTTTTATAAAAAATATCAATATAAATTATATTTTGTTTCTTTTAAATTCTATGTAATTTAAAATTATATATATTTCATTTAAACTTAAAAAATCAAAATTAGAAATTTTTAGAGTTTGAGTTTACTAAAAGCATCTAAAGATGTAAATAATGAAAATTAGTTTTAAATTGAAGAAAAAGGACAAACAAAATTTTGGAAATGAGAAGTTCAAACGTACACCCAAACGATCCTAAATTATATATGTCATCACAACTCAAAACTAAATTAATACACATATTTTAAGCAAAAATGTCTAATGGCTTTTATTTATCGAAGCACATAAGCGCGTCAATACTTATATAATTAACGAATGGAATAGCGAAAATTTAATTGGTGAAGCCGAAAAGATGAGAAAATAATGTCAACGTATCCCTTTTTTTTTCCCCCTTTAATGTATAGGGTAATTTTGTTAATGTGTTTTTATTATTTCTAATTAGGATTTGATTTATATGTTCATTTTTTTATGTCTTTTTCATATCCATCTAATAAATTATAATACATTAATAAATTGATAAAATATTTTAAATGTCATATGATTTTTTAGGGCCCGTTTAGGGGTTTTTTGAGATAGAGTTTTGAATGTTAGATTGGAAATATGTATTTAGGGGAGGACTTTTGGAAAAGTTTTTTGATAGAGAAAATTGTGCAAAAATTAAAAATGTATTCAAAAAAATAATATGTAGAATGTATATTGTTTTATGCGTTTCATCATTGTAAACATTTTAATATAAAAATCATCTTATTTTGATTTAAAATGGGAAAGTTAGGGACTTTTAAAGTTTAAATTTTTTGAAAACTGAAAAGAGAAAAAACAAGATGTAAAATTAATAGTTTTGATTTAAATAACAAAACTCTGTTTAAAAAAGTTCTCCAAACAGGCCAAAAAAATTTTGGTAATGTTAAATGGGTTAAAAGACGAATCCCATACTAATACTCCGTTTATTTATAGCATTGCATTTGCATTACATCCAAATACAATATAATTTTCATCTAAACAAAAAATATTACATAATACAATTAATATTTATCATTTCAATTTTTCTATTATTTTTACTAATTACATCATATACTCTCTTTCTCTCTACTTTTACCCATCACATCAAATATTCATTATTTAAATATAATCCAAATACTTTTTATCCAAACATACATTGCATTCAAATACAATGCAAATAGTTTTCATCTAAATGAAAATTATATTTAATGCATTATATTCAAACACAATAAAAATACAATATACTTACCAAACATCTCTTAAAAATTTGAAAACAAGCACAACTTATAATTTATATTTTTTTCGTAAATACTAAAAATTTATATTAGTAAAGCAAAATAAATTATACACTTTTATGGAGGCAAGTAGACAACATATTATGGTTGTTCACATCATTAATAGTAATTTTACATCTGATTTTATTATTTTAGTACCTTAATTTATAAGCTACTTGGTTAATACACTATATAAAGTTAGATGCATAATAATTTACATAAAATTGGAATAAATCTTTCAAGAAGAATTAGCTCAAATTTCAGGATCTTGTATAAGCTAAGTATAGGAGCATGATGGTAGGAATGGAGAAACCCATGACTGAGTGAGGACTCTTATCATAGTAAACTTTTATTTTCTTCAAATTACGACTAAAAACTTTATATTTTTTTCATTTTGCGTATACTAAAAACTAATTATACCTATATAAATCCCATGAAAACTTTACCATTTAATGTATATACTTATTAAAATAATAGATTGGCTCCGTCGATTATGGTACTATTAATCATATATGGAGCCAACATAGACCCATTGTGGCTCAAGATTTTTTTTTTATTTGTAATAGATATATATTTATTTATGTGTTATTTTATATTAATATACAAAAGCCTCAATAAAATCAAAAAATTACTTTTTTGACCGCATTAAACTTGTTTAAATTTTGATTTTAGTTATTAGCCCTCACTTATAAGAATTCTTGACTACATCATTGTTATTAATCCCTCTTTCTTTATCTAAAAAAAGATTGGCAACATCCCTAAGAAAAAAGTTGGCAACAAATCATAGACTACAACAAACACCAAAGTACTACCAAACATGTAGGACATGTTTAATTTTCATCAAGGGAAAATAAAAAAGGAATAGTCACTATCTTTCTCAATCAATTACATGTTTACTTGTGAAATGGAAAATGAGAATTTAGTAGACGTTACACAATATAAGGTATGAAGAAGTGAATGACAATGTAGGAAAAATAGGTATTTAAGTAGAGGAATTTTAAAATTTTTGCTTGAATCGTATTAAGTTATATTGCCATATACAATAAATTCTTTTATAATCCACAACCTTAGAAAGAAATTGATAGGATTGCTAGAGAAAGTGCCTAATAGAGTTTCAATTAACAAGCATTATTTATTATTTTTCAATTTTCAAATGGTGGAATATGTGGTTGTGGGTACTCGGTCTTTTAAACATATTTGTTGCATAGTTTTCTCATTCTAACTACCTAAAGTTTTTAGAATTTATTATTATTATTCCCATAAATAATAATAAACTCTTTTACCTTATAGTTTATGGTCTAAATAAAACAGAAGTCCTTAGAGTTCTATTTATAGTAAATGAACTAGGTGGAAATCGAATTTGAATGAGACATGTGAAAAAGATTTTTCTCCCTCTTTTATCCATTTTTTTTTCCATTCTTGGGAGACACCAAGAAAATGCCTACAATAAGGTAACGGAGTTTAAAAAAATTTTAAACTCTATATACTTTATGATTTAATTTACATGGGTAATATTTTATAAATTTAATTTAAATTCAAAATAAAACTATAATAATTTTATTTAAATTTAATAATTATGTAATAATTATCTAAATAAAATCAATAAAAAGAAAATCTTTTTTTTATTTTATCTTAATAGAAAATGCCTAAATCATGTAGACTAGGATAATATTTTATTTTAATTTAAATTCAAATAAGATAATAACCATATTTAATTTAAAATATTTAATTAAATAAGATTATCTAGATATTTAAATTATTTATTTACTCATACCCTTAATTTTAATTAATTTCATATTTATCACAAAAGATAAATGTTATTAATTTAAATTACAAATTTTATCTTCTAAATAAATATTTATCCAAACTAAATATTTATTAAATTATTTAAATAAAATAAAATTCTCATTCTACTCTTAGTATAAAAAAAGGCCTACACTATGTAAAAGGTATCTGAGATTTTTCTTTTCATTAAGTTCAATAATTAAAACCAATTATTATCTGTTAAGGAATTATAATAAGCTAGTAAATGGATCAATTAGAGATATATAATATGGATTATAATAATCTATATAATTAATTATTTTACACTAAATATATTAATTACATAATTATTAGTTTCAGAATTATACTATATAAACCTGAAATTATACTCCTAATTATATAATGTATTATGTAAGTCAGTGTGTAGCCACAGTTGAATGATCTTATTATATATGTAATACCCTTATATGATATCAATGATCAACTTAAAGTCATAGTTCATTCAACTTTTTGATAATTCTATCTTATAGATCTATTATATATTTAATAGAAAAATGATTATACAACAAACACCAATATACCAAACACATGTGACTTATGTTAAAAAAAAAGGAAATTGTAGTAAATAAGTAAATTTTTTTAATGGTTTAGAAGTAAATAGCAGAATTTGAAATAATTGAAAATTTATAGCATAATCTGATTTTAGTGTAGATAGTATTTCTATTTTATCCCTTCTTCTCACATAATTTCCCAATCCTCACTCACTCATTTTCTATCTCTTTCTCCCTTCTTCCCATAATTTGAAAGCCTATTCTCTCTCTCTTTCTCTCTTTATCTTTTGTGCTAGAATCGCTATCATAGTTGGCTAACCAAGCGAAGCTTCACGGAGAAACCTGATCTTGACGTTAATGAGATCGCAAATGCAATCGACTCTCAACAACTCTGGTCATGGCAACGGGCTGGCGGATCCCAATGTTGAAGAGATCATGACTTGCTTTCTCTTGAAATCTTTGGGTTTATTGGGTTTTATACAGTCAAAGCTTGCATGACAGTCATGACTTTGGCTCGTCAAGAATCCATTGACATTGCCATTGAAGTTCGTAAACATCTCCACAACTGTCGGATTATGAGTCGAAGCTGTTGTAATTGAGATCATCGATCTAGGATCCGTCCTCGCTGAACTATTGCAATCTTCGATAGATCAGTCCATGAGTGAACCTTCGCTAGAAAATTGCGAGATCATGATTGTCCTTGACTTTGTGATAGATATGCCATGGTTAGACCTAGTAGAGTTTTGATCTAGTGATGGTGGTGATTCTCCTTGACTATGTGACAGAGAGGCTGATCTAACGGTGGCAACGAGTTTCCTCGAATTTGCAATAGAAAAACAGTGATTGGACCCATGGGTGATTCTTTGATCTGGTTTACAGGGGGCTATGGGCAAAGCTTATCGGTAATTCTTTAATCTAGTTTATAGGGATTGTGGGCTGAGTTCGTAGATGTGGTTTGTGATTCTTAGATTCTTCTTCTTCTCTCCACCACCATTGCTTCTCTCCATTGATCACCACTACCTTTCTCTCTCAAAGTCCATCAACGATATACTAGATTAAAGAATTTACACAAATCGGTAAATTTAAATCAACGATTTATCAAAGTAAATTAAGAATTTGTAACTAATAATACATGGTAAATTAAGGATTTACAAATGATTTATCCAAGTCAATAAATAAATAATTTACCAGATAAAAAATATGATTTATTAGATAAATTTATCAAAAAATATACTATTTACCAAAAATATAAATTTTTTTTGCTATTCATCTTTACTCAAAGTTAGTTTTGGTCTATTTCCTTTCATTAAAAAAAAAAAATAGGGGTGAACTAAAAAACAACAACTCTGACGAACCTAATGAACCTACCTAACCTAATCTATTATAATCTAAACTCGACTAACCGATCAAGAGATCATCCAAACCCACATAACCTGACTATCAATTGGGTGGGTTTGCGTTAGTTTTTCTAAATCCAATTTAATCCGAACCAGCTTAATTTATTTAAATGTAAAAATAAATATTATTCACACCTTATAATATATATTAGTTGTCTTATATTTTATATTAATTACTTGACAACTTGTTATATTTCATATTGTATGAGTTTTTATTATTATTTGTTTGTTGATTTGTCACTTTTATATTTAAACCTGTTTTACATAAGTTTATTTTTATATCAGTTTATAATTAATGAGATAATTTTGGAGTTATATAAGACCAACATTATGCTAAAAGTCTGCTTTTTTTATATATTTATTATTTTGAATTGAATGATTAGTTATACTTATTTTTTATTTTTTAATTATATTCAATCCGATCAACTTATTTAACCCATTTAAATTTTAATTGGGTAGGTTGGTATTTAAACTTTATATTAATTAGATTGATTGAATTTAAAATCAACCAATACGATAAAAATTCACTAATCCCACCTTTGAATGAAAAAAAAAAAAAATCTTGAAATTGGAAAATATGCGAAGGATATTTTAGTCATTACAGTGGACTTCTTCCCCACTAATAAAAGCTTTCGTTTCAGAAAGGAAAACAATAAGACAAGACGACGAAGGAGAATCAAAAACATATTGTTTTCAAAATTTTATATTTCTAATCTTTATTTTTTGGGTCTCCGATTCTGAGGAGGTGTTGTTCTAAGCACCTCTTCGGATTTTCCTCTCCTTTTTCCCTCTTGTAATTTCTCATCACAAACTCTAATGGCGTCCGAGAATTTCACCGACAAAAATGTTGTCTTCAGAAAACTCAAGGCCAAATCGGAAAACAAGGTCTGATTCTCCAATCTTTTCTCTAATTTTTATATTTTTCCCATCTGATTTTGCCTTTGATTTGGAATTTTGAGATCTGACTCAGATCTGGCAATTCAAAGCTCGGATCTTGAAAATTTGTGGTTTTTCATTTTTTTGGGTTTTTCCCCCCCATCCAGATGTGTTTCGATTGCAACGCGAAGAACCCTACTTGGGCATCGGTTACGTATGGGATATTCCTCTGCATTGATTGCTCGGCTGTTCATCGCAGCCTCGGTGTTCATATCAGCTTCGTCAGGTGAGTTTGAGTTTGGGATTTTTTTTACACTGTTAATAATTTTGTGTGTATATTTCAAGTTTTTGTTTTTCGCAATTCGTGTTCAAGTTTCGGTTTTGATCTGTGAGATCTAATGATTTAACCTTTGTGCGTTGTGTTTACCTGCTTATGTACAAGAATTTGGAAATGTGGAGAACTTGAAATCTTGTAAAGGATTGAAAATGCATTAGCTAAAAATGTATTCCTCAATCGATGAAGATGTTTGAAATTTCTAAAGAATCGTGTAAATAAATTCTGGGATCTTTATTTCATGTTGATTGTGGCATTGGTGATCATACGAAGGGGGAAAATGCATTTTTGAGATTCTCCTCAATGATAGAGGAATAAGTAGTGTTTGGGTTTGCTTAGTTTGGTTTATTTGAGATTGAGATCCAGTTACAAAGCTTTTAACCCTGTATATTACGTTTAGTCGACGCAAAATATAAAAATAAAAAGGTTTCCGAGTCAAAGAAATGTTTGTCTTTAACTGGATTGAGTTTAACATTAGGATGTAAAGTAATTTCCCTAATGCTGTAACCTTTTTCTCAATTGAGTCCAAATTTTTCGGTAGAAATTCTCTCTTAATTTTTATCTGGTTAAGTAATGTTGTAACTTCGAAGAAACTTTTTCATTCTACACTGCTGATGTGTTGAGCTTATCTTGTTTACAACTGGATAGACTAACTCTTCTTCGGGCAAAACCCCAACCAAAGAGTTGAGGAACTGGATTTTTATTTGCAATCTTCTTGTCTGTTCGTAAGTTGGACGAACCAAAAATTTGTTTATCTCTTTGATACTTGATAGATAAGAGTAGTTGGAACTCTTCCCTTGGTTTAAAGATAACTGATTGGATTTGGAATTAGATTAATCTTTTATAATCTGAGTGGCATATTTGCTCGTGGTTTCATTTAATAGCCGATATTAGGTGGCACGCGAGTGAAATCTCACAACCTTTTTGCCTTTCCTTTTCATTTGTAGATCCACAAATTTAGATTCATGGTCTCCTGAACAATTGAAAACGATGAGCTTTGGAGGAAACAACCGAGCACAGGTTTTCTTTAAGCAGCATGGGTGGACTGATGGAGGCAAAATTGAGGCCAAGTATACATCAAGAACTGCTGATCTATATAGGCAGATACTTTCAAAAGAAGTTGCTAAAAGTATGGCAGAAGAGGCAGGCATTCCTTCATCACCTGTTGCATCTCAGTCAGGGCAAGCATCAAATGGGCTTGCCAACATTAAGACCAGTGAAGCTCCAAATGAAAACTCCTTGGGAAGGCAGGAGGCACCTGAGATCTCTGCTTCACCAAAAGCTTCTAACACAGTTATTACCAGTTCTGTGAAGAAACCCCTTGGTGCCAGGAAAACAGGAAAGACTGGAGGGCTTGGAGCTCGGAAACTTACTACAAAGGTTAGGTTAATTCCTTACTACGATCAGACAAACTCTTTATTGGAAGAAGTGTTCTGTGAAGGTTTTTGATGCAACATGATTGTTACACCATGCAGCCAAATGAAAGTCTCTATGATCAGAAACCAGAAGAACCAGTTGCTCAGGTGCCCACAACAAATAATAGCACCCCAGCAGTCGGATCATCTTTGACATCCCGGTTTGAGTATGTAGAAAATGTGCAATCTGCAGAGACGAATTCTAGTGGTCCTCATGTGCTTAGCCATGTGTCTCCGCCAAAGTCATCAAGCTTCTTTGCTGATTTTGGTATGGACAGCGGATTTCCAAAGAAAGCTGGTTCACATACTTCAAGAATGCAAGTAAGCAGTTTGACCTTTAACATATGCTTGCAGCTGAGAAAAACTGGATTAATAATGCAAATTTTTTATTTTTTTGAGGCAAATAATACAACTTATTGCATGTACAAGCTGTTTGAGATTAATAATCATGGTGTAATATGTTCAGGATAAGAAAACAGCGACTTGGTTTCTGACATTAGCGACTTAGTTTGTACAGCTTTTTTGTATGATACAACAAATTTCAATTTGTTCCTTATACTACGTCATCCTTTTTTTGGTTGTCATACAATTACGTCTAGGTTCTTTTTCCTTTGTGCTTATGCTCCATCATGCGAGAAGATGCAAGGTTTTCATTTCTTATTATTTTATATGCTTTTGTTTATAAGCGTTTCCACTGCTTTCCTGATTTTAGGTGATTGTACACGATTAGATGATGTTTCAAATAATAGATAATAGAAACTTGTGCAACTTCCTATATATTATCTTTGACTTATGAATATCTTAGACAGTATAACAATTTTTGTGTAATTTTTTTTTCACTGCTTAAAAATGAAAGTAATTTTAGGAAAAATTTGCATAGGTGATAGGACGTTGACCCACTTTAATAATTTAAGAGTATAAGATTCTAATCTGAATGTCTTCATGGGCCATGTTTACACTGGTAAGTCGCGCTATGATTTGATCGGATAGTGAAATGTATCAGAAAAGTCTAGTGGGTGAGTATACTTTGTTTTCTGGTTGACGCTAAATTGGATAATGAATAGAAGATGTTGTTATATTGTTGGTTCTGTATTGGTTGGCTATGATGTGTGACTACTAGATTGGACTTGATTTTATATAACTTCCATCTTAACCCCACTTCCCCCCCTTTATCATTAGATTCAGGAAACTGATGAAGCCAGAAAGAAGTTCTCAAATGCAAAATCAATTTCATCTGCACAATTCTTTGGAGATCAGAACAAGGCTGATGCCGATGCTCATGTCTCCTTACAAAAGTTTTCGGTATGTATCTATACCATTTTCTTTTTTATGAAATCCAGATTGTGGAATACTTACTATGTTGACCTATCAATTCCTATAAAAATTATGGTTTATTTTGGTGTTACATCTTTTTGTTCAAATTGTAGCATATTATTTTTTGAGGGTGTTTCTGTAGTGTTGAACATAAAAATGCTGCACCGATTTCTTGACCACCTATATGAAAGTTGGAAGTCATTAATATTTCCACATACTGGGGATGTTACTGGAGTTGAATGCCCACTAGCATTATGAACTCAAACACATTACATAACAAGGCACAAACTCATACAGGCTTTGGACAATAGGTGCCCATGATAAGTTCGAAGAAATTAATTGGTGTGTTGATTATAATGGAACTTAATTGTCATTGTAATGGAAATTAGAGACACAGCTCGAGTATTCTCTAGGCTACTAAAGTTTGTTGAAGGAGTTCACATGGTAAGCATTTTGGTGTTAATTTATTGTGTTCAATGTTTTCTGTCATGCAACATCAACTAAATTAAGTATACAGTAATGAAAACCAAAAAAAAAGAAAAAAACACGAATACTGTAATTATTCAATATCCTCGAAGAAACTCTTCCAGAATGTATATTTTGAAAATTTAAAATCAAGATTGCTTTTCAAGGAAAGCAAGACCCAGTATTAGCACTGAAGATGTTTGTTTTGTGGAATGGATTACCATGTTTATGTGCGTAGCCTTACTTGTTAGTAATGACCAAGTTATTGATAATATGTTTTCCTTTTACGTCCAGGGTTCTACTGCCATATCTAGTGCTGACCTTTTTGGTCACAGCTCGGATGATTCTGCACTTGATCTTACCGCAAGTGACCTCATTAACCGATTGTCTTTCCAGGTATACGCTACATTTACCAATTCTCCCAAGTTTCGCCATTCCTACACGCACATGTATAGAGACACACAACAGCAGTTTGATCTTGATTTCCAAGTTTCCTTATTCCAATACTACTTCGAGTTTGATCTTATTTTAATTTTTCCAGGCACAACAGGACATCTCGTCCCTTAAAAATATTGCAGGAGAGACCGGGAAGAAGCTTAGCTCCTTGGCATCCACTTTAATGACAGATCTTCAGGACAGAATCCTGTGATTTTGATGATGCTTTATTCGCATTTCATCCTTTCTCAGCCAATCTACTTATTTTAGTGAAATGTAAAGGTTTCATTTACAAAAATTCTTTTTGAAGGACACAAATAATACTTATTATAAATTCTCTCAGGGCTTTTTGGACTGGCTGGTGTTTGTATTTTGTAGAATCTTAAAGAGTTTAAGATTTGATGCGTCTTTAGTTTGTTCTCGTTATACGTAGTAATGTTATCTGATTGTAAGCCAACCTAAGTTTACTGCTCTATTTCCTGAGAGCGAAGAGACCATGTATTGAGGAAAAAAAAAAAAAAAAAGACATCCATTACATGACAATGAATTTCTGTGTTTTACAATGTGATTGAATGGCTTTTTTCTTTTTTTAATTAATGTTTTAAGTCCATGTTCCCTTTTATTATTGATTTTATCTGAGGTCTCATTAGATTTTCAAGATTGATCGAGAAATATAACTTTTGGTGCATACGTTAAAGATTTAGGCCGTGGCGTTATTGTTTCCTGTCATGATTTCATACTGTGATATTTATATCAGAAACAAGTTGGGTCTCTTTTACTCTCCGACACAAAAAAAAAAAAAAAAAAAAAAAGGGGAGGGTTTTTTTCGGTAGGCATATGAGATATAGATGGATTTGATTCATATCTAACTTTATTATAAGACGTAGTATTGGTAAAGTCCTGTACAACTGGTTTTGCAAAACACTTGGTCCTGTGGAATCAACTTGGCATAATGCAAGATAAGGACTCGAACTCTTTTTCTTTAACTTTCGCATTGGAAGATCTTGCCTCGATCACGATCTGATGACATCCGAAAAACCCTACACAATCGTCAATGTGACCATGACTGTGCAAGGTTACCAAGCGACTAGGAACTCACACAGTGAGCAGTTTTGATTTCAGATAACTTACAAATAGGAGGAATAGACAACTAAGGATTCATTTTGAGAACTAACTTTATCTTCTGTGATTTTATTTTGATATTTTGTTTTACAATTCTCGTGTTTGTCCTTGTTTGATTACTTTCCAATCATATTAAAATTTAAAAACTTGATTCCTTCAAACTTGAGTTTTTGACATCAACAATTTACTTTCACTGTAGAGTTCGCACATGTTGTGTCAACAATACCTGCTGTAAAAGTTTTTACTGACATTTGAGCACTGATTTGTACAAGTTATCTAAAAACTGTGCATCTAATGTTTCTTAATTTGTCTTCCTTATAAAAGCTTTTGGGTTGTTTGGATGAAATTCTTTTCTTTTTCTTTTTGGTCTATTTCAACAAATAGTTATGTGACATTGCGAATTTATTTATACAAAAAAAAAAAAATTCTTATACTTTGAAAACATAAACTCATAATTTTAGAAATGTTTGGGAAAAACCGAACCTAATGGTAATTAACAATTGAACCGTTCAAAAATGCCTACAAAACTCATTCCTCAACAGAACATCCTAATGCAATAATTCTTGAGTTGAAATCTCTTGTATCAAAAACCTTGCTTATTTATTATTCTACTAATCAAGATTTGTCACATTCCAAATTTCACTAGAAAATTGCTTTTTAACCTTATATATACTAAAACCTACTCATTTACAGTTTAATCTTTCATAAAAGAAATTAAAAAAAAAAAGTGTTATAGCTATAAAAATGCACATTTATATAGTAAAACCCTTTCAGGAAATAAAAGTGTTCTTTAATTAGTGGGACAATAAAAAAATGAGATAGATTACCGGGATGAATTTTGCACACCGACCACATAAGTTCCGCCGGCAAAACCGTTTTATATAGTAATTGTTTTCGTAGCACTGTTGTAAAATTTGTGTTTGGTGTAAATTGTATTGTATTTGAGTAAAATTAAAATTGAGTGATTTCTCCAAATGCCCTCTTAGGTTTCTTGCACATTTATGGTCAAACTTTTTCACTTTTTGAGAATTCTTTTAACTTTTTTTTCCTTTTTTTTTTTTTTTGATAATTCGACCTTTAAACTTTTTAAATAATTAGAATGATCAATTTTTCTTAGCTTTCGTTAAATTGATTAAAAAAGCCCATGTGCATATCCCATGTTCGATTATAATTTTCAAATATGATTTAAATCCAAATACATATCCTATAACTTATAAATTCGAATTATCAATTTAATAAATGTTAACAAAATGAAACTCATCAGGATAAATCAAATAATTTATTAGATGATTATTAAAAAATAAATTCAGAGGATAAATTTCGAAGTTGAAAATTTAGACCCTATTTGTGGTACTTTTCTGGATGGTGGCAATTGGGTGTCTGGGAGGACTTTTGGACTTCCAAAGTCTCTTTCGAAAATTTACTATCTCGTAATTTTTTTTATATAAAAATAAATAGAATACTTGTCCCAAAATATCTTTTTTTTTTTCAATTATTCTTCTATTAAACATAAAACTTTAAAATAACTTTTTTCCAAAAGATTTTTATTTCAAACCCATATTTTTAAAATTCATTTCAACTTCCAAAGTTTCAATAACAAAATTGAGTTTGCCATTGGATATCAAGTTTATTTTAGTTTAGATTGTACTTTATTTGTCATTTTTTTGAAAAATTAATAAAAATTATAACTAATTTTTATAAAATCAATTAATTTTTTCTAAGTTAAATTAAACTAAAGGCCTGTTTGGATGTTTGTTTAGATGTTTTTTTTGGTTGAAAACAAGTTATTTTAGAATATATATATAGAGAAAAAAAATTATTTAGAATAAAAAAATAAAATTTAAAAATTTATTTAGTAAAAATTATCAATATAAATATTATTTTGTTACTCTTAAAATTTTATATAATTTAAAAAAAATTATCTCAATTAAATTTGTATACGTAAAGTTATGAATTTTTAAAATTTAAAATTTATTATATTATTATGAAGATATAAATAATAAAAATTAATGATAAAATAAAAAAATATTGGTATTTGGATTGCGTTTTCAGACATTTAAAACCAATTTTTTTTCAAAATTTCACCACTTTTCACTATTTATATATTCAAAACGTTACAGTAAATTTTAAATTTTAAAAGTTCATAACTTTGTGTATACAAGTTCAAATAAGATAATTTTTTTTAAATTACATAGAATTTCGAGAGAAACGAACTAATATCCATATTGATATTTTTTTTCTAAAAAATTTTTTATTTTTTCATCCCAAAAACCTTTTTCTTTTAAACATATTTTTTAAAATAACTTTTTTTCAACTCAAAAATAATATTTCCAGCTTCTTCTACCGGTAACCGCCTTAAAAAATTTGTATTGGAGACTTTTATTTTGAGTTACAATCGACCTCTAAATTATTATTCCAAAACAGGTCGCCTCCAAAAAGTTCACAAAGGGACAAGTGGCAATTGTGAGAAGAAGGCAAGAAAAAATAAAAAAACTCGGTTGGCTCTGCGGAGGAGCGGAAAGACAAATTGAAAAAAGAAAAGAAAAGAAAAAAAAAAAACGAAACAGAAGAGGAGCGAATTTTTCCCTCTCTTTTCAAAATATCTCGAAAACCCTCCAAAACTCGAATCATTTTCCTCTTCCCTCCTCCTCCTCTTCTTCTTCTTCTTCTTCTTCAAATTGCAGATCCTTTTCCTCCGAAGATCTGCCATTTCTCCGATCACCACTTTCCATGGCGTCCGATCTCAAAGAGCCCCAGGAAACCAGCCTCAAAGAGTCCGGTCTCAAATTGCCAAACCTGGAGCAATTTCCCGCGGAAATGCCCGTTCCAGAGGAACCTCTCCATCCACCGCGATCTTTTCCCCAATCCGGCGCCGGAGCCGTCCGCGACTCGGTTCCTCCGCCGGACTGTGAAGCCATTGCCGGTCGGAATTTGGAAACCCTAGCTGATGAGTCTTCGGTTCCGCAGTCGTCGGGCCTCGTCGATAATTTATACTCCGGTGAGGACGAAGAAGCTCGGAGAGATGAAGAAGAGTCGCCGACCTCCCTTTCTGATTGTGTCGGCAGTGGCACGTCGGATTTTGACTCGGATTCCCGGAGATTCTCTTCGTCTTCTTCCAGGGGGTTTTTTGTGACTTCAACTGAATCTTTCTATTCCATTCAGGAAGCTAAACCTTCCATGGTGGTATGTAGTTTTCCCTGCTAATTTTTCTCTTTTTTTGCATTTTTTTTTTTTACAATTTTTCTTGAGTTTTCAGTTACGTTCTTATATATGTATGCATGTATGTATATGTATATGATATATATATCGTGCAGGGAGCTGGGCTTATGAATCTGGGGAACACATGCTTTATGAATGCGGTTCTTCAGTGCTTTACGCATACGGTGCCGCTCGTGCAGGGTCTTCGTTCTTGCAATCATCCCCTGCCCTGTGACCGTAAGCTTTGGATTCTATGATGTTGATCTTTTTCCTAATTATATAATCTTCTTGAAGTTTTCATTTTGGAGAATATTTTGTTTTCTTTCTTTCTTTCTTTCTTTTTGACATTGGAAATTTTCAGGTGATTTCGAAGACTTCTGTGTTGTTTGTGCCCTTCATGACCACATCCAGCTCTCTTTATCATCTTCGGGAGGCCTTCTTTCACCAATGAAGTTTGTCAATAATTTGAAACGTATCCTTTTTTTCACATCTATGAAAGTTTATATCAATAATTTGTTATTTTGTTGAGATTTTACGATAAAATATTCACAAGAATTGAAATTTATTTGGAGAATTCTTCATTAGTAGTTTTTTTCCTGAGTGTTACGGCGAGAAAAGAAAGTGGAAAATCATGAAGTATGAATGGTCATGCTCTGGAAATTAAGAAAAACAATTTTTTTTTCCTCACAAGCTCTGCATTTTTTTTTTAATAAAAGTTCATGATTTGGTGACCCTTGACCTTGGATCAATCAGACTTCTCGTCTTCTTTCTTTAGATACGAGCAGGAAGATGCCCATGAATTTCTACAATGCTTCTTAGATAAACTCGAGAGGTGCCTTTTGGATACAAAGAAAAATGAGAAGAGTTTCACTTCTTCAGCTGAAAACCTTGTGGAGAAGGTTTTTGGTGGTCGTCTTATAAGTAAAGTATGGTAGCAGAAATGGGTTTCTTAATTCTTTCAGTTGTTTTGATTAAGAATATGATTTGGACTTGTTATTTTTAATTAAAATTACTAGCATAAGTTCATGGTCTAGTTTTGCCTACAGATTTTTAAAGTTGTGGTTGTATTTCAGCTCCAATGTTGCAATTGTGGTCACCGTTCTGACACTTTGGAGCCGCTGATTGACCTAAGTTTGGAGATTGAAAGTGTGGACAGTGTTCCAAGTGCTCTGGGATCTTTTACCAAGGTGGAGAAGATCGAAGATTTAGAAACTAAGTTTATATGTGAGAACTGTAAGGAAGAGGTTGCGGTGGTAAAGCAACTTATGGTGGATCGGGCACCATCTGTTGCTGTATTGCATTTAAAAAGGTTTAAGACTGATGGGTCTTCTGTTGAGAAGATTGACAAACATGTGGACTTTCCATTGGAGTTGGACTTGCAGTCCTACAGTGCAAATACTAGTAACGATAATGTGAGTTGCTTAATTGCTTTTTGTTAGTTTATGCATGATGGTATTAGTAGGAGAAGTAACAAAAGCAAGATAATTGGCACAGGACAGCAGTAATTAAACTGTATGAACATGTATTTTGATTAAATAATCATTTGGCAGTGTGACGTTGTGGCATTGAAGGTATTATGGTGGATGATTGAACTATTTTCATGTAAAAGTTAATGATCTGGAAGTTCAGGGCCGGAATTTACATTCTGTGCTTGCCATGTCTAGAAAAGAACCGTGAATCATGTAGCTTCTCTTTTTGTCATAGTTCAACGTTAAAGTGAGATGTTTTTGTGGACTTCTACTCACTTTCTTTTTTTCATTCTTTGAAATAGGAGTTGATTTATGATCTTTATGGAATAATTGTTCACAATGGGTTTTCATCTACTTCTGGGCATTACTTCAGCTTCATTCGTTCCTCTCCAAACACATGGCATCGGTTGGATGACTCAAAGGTAATAGATTACAATCTGTTGTGTTCTAGCTTGTATAGGGCTATTTTTAAGGGATTGTTTCTTTATAGGAATTCTCCACGCACTTAAGCTGGTATATGTTTCTTTATTTATTTGAGTTTCTTTTTTCATTTTTCTTTTGGATTCATTGTACAATCCTCATAACTCGGATACCTGCTTGATAAGTTGATAACCAGCTGGAAATACTGTTACTTTATATCACAAAGAGCAATATTTCTTCTGTTATTTATGACAAGTACAAAATTTCTTTAATACTAGACTGCTTTGAATGGCATATGTTTGTTGTTCTATGGGTCCTCTTAACTAGATTGGTCTGAAATCTTAATTATGCTGCCTCACTTGTAATGTACGAGCCATTGTTAACTGTGCCTTGGTTTAGATGTGGGTGAATTCCGTCATGTTTACATGAAAATTGCTTAGCTAAAGACTTTAGTCATTGCCGTTTCTCATGACAAGAAAAATCTTGAATTAGTCATAAACCCTGTGAAATTGAATGGATCACCATGTAGGTTACTAGGGTTCGGGAGGAATATGTTCTATCCCAGGATGCGTATATTCTCTTCTATGCAAAACGTGGCACTCCTTGGTTCTCGAGTTTAATGGAGGCAGAAAAACAACCATTGGATCTGGACACTGGAGCTACATCACCTCAGTCAGTTCTAGATAATATTGAGCATGCATGTCTACTTTCTAAAGATACAGATGCTTCAGTTTCACCCGGAGAAGGCAATTGCTTGGAAAAAATTTCGAGTGTCAATATAAATGCGTGTACTGCTACATCTCTTGGTGAAAATAATTGCCATCAGGGAGCTGACAAAGTCATTGACGATGATATTTTTCATCCTCTAACGCCTCCTAGAGCTCGAAGTCCAGATGTTTTTTCTTTTGAGACTCCAGGTAAATGTATCCCTGTATGGTGTTTTTATTTGCTTGTGACTTGAGATTCTTGGACTGAACTAACTTCTGAGGTGTATTTAATTTAGGACCAAGTTATCAAATTCCTCGTGACCATCTGAAGTCAGAGGATCGACCTACTCGTAAAAGATTGTTAAACAAGTGTCCAGAAGATTCTGAAACCAAGGAAGCCATTAGATATCTTACGAAGAGCATGCCTAGTTCAAGGCGCAGTAAAATTCTGGATGCTATGATTAGGCCTCAAAGTGAAGGTGCTGCGCGAAAGAAGAGGAAATTTGAATCACCATGTAAAAGAGCTGGCTCTGATAATGCTCGCCATAAATCCAACCATAGTTCGGTTGCGCACCCTGTGGTAGCGGCTTCACGCTGAGTACTGATTTGAGGTTCTGGAGATTAATGTTGCCTTATAGGATGGTGCGGATCTTTTTGGGTATTCACTAAGTTTTTTTAATCATCATCCTAAGCTGAATGCTGGCCTCTGAAAGTTGTGTTTACGTTCTTTTCTTCTCGTTTGTTGTAGTTCATACATCTAAGTGACAATGCTATTCTCAAATGTAAAGTTGAGCTGAGGTTCCAATCGGGTATAACCGTGTGAAACAGAATCAGTTGAAATAACATTTCTTTGCTGCATCGTCTTAAGTCTTAAGTCTTATGCTATTTGTCAAAATGGAAATTGTGAATCAAGTTTCCAAAATGGAAATTTTTGTGGACACTTTTTAGAAACCTAATAAGTTCCTATTCAAGTTTGCATTTAGAAAAAGGTATAAGAATTTGGGGTCTGAAAAGTTATTCGGTACGAGTAGGACGGTTTTTAATTGGTGATCGGAGTGGTTTTTTTTTTTGGGAGGGAGTTTGGGGGTGGGGTGTTAAATCACAAGATAATTATATCAATTTAATGATAATTTGACAAAAATTGGTAAAGATCCAATTGTTAAAACCAGTTTCTATTGGTGGTGTATTCTTTCATAGTAGACCAGAGTATTCTCTTTAGAAAAATTCTGAAGTATCTTTGAGTTCATAAGAACTAATCAAAGACATTACTATGTATTAAGAATTTGTTTGGAGGTGGGTTCCAATCTATTTTTATAGATTATTACAGTATTTTTTATCTTTTTTTTATAAAATTTTTACTCTTAATTATTATTATTTTAAATAGGTTTTAATTTATTAAATAAAGGTTTTAACCTTCTCCACTACAAGCTCTAAAAGTTAGTGTTAAAAGTAATTATTAAATGGAGGAGAGTTCCATGTATATACTTTTTTGTTTGCTGCTTCATACACAGAGATATGAACAATGGAGGAGGCAAAAACATCAATTTAAAAAAGGACGACAAAGCTTGGGTTGGTTAGGTTTGTTCGACAATCCTGTGGTCAAGTCAATCTTCGTGTTTTTTAGCCTTGAACATGCAATCAATTCGTCCATATTATTCAGCACAAGACACCTTGAGTATATAAATCCATATAATATAATATATATGGGTGCATATATACAGTGAGGGTTTTGTTATGGTATCCCATCCATACCTCACTCGTAATATGATTTGTGTTATATCATATCCATCAGGTTGTCTAAATATAATATTTTTCAGTGTTATTTCTTTTATATCAATATCTTGATTATATAATATGATAAATTCTAAATAGGAAGTGATATGTAAATTAATTAGTTGTTACAGGTTTTTAAATTAAATATTACAAGTGTCATATAGTATATGATGCCACATAGAAGACATTTTCTATATATATATATATATATATATATAACAGATATTGACAAAATCTAGAGCTAAGGATAAAACATTTTTGTTGCATCCTCATAATTGCCGTAAGAAATAAAAAAAAAAAAAAAAAGCTTCGCTTGTGTCAAAAGTTCTTTAAAAATGACACACCCTTGTTTGTATCAAAATTGCGAATTTTGAATTTACAAGGTGGCAAGTCAATTCAAGAATTGGGACGTCTCTCTAAGCAAATTCCCATTTCCCCAGCACTGCAATCTTTTACTTTGTTTTCTCTACATCAAAAAAATATTGCAGAAACGCCTAGTAACATTCTCAACCTGAGTGGGTTAGCAAAAATGGTTGTTTTCTTCAGAGCATGAGTATCCAAATCTGACCGTCACAGGGGAAGGTCTGCGGGGACCAAGGATCCGCCGCGGCAAAGTAGCGGTAGGGATAAAGATTAAAAAACAGATTCTATTGATAGATGATAAGATAAAAAGCATACGCTATGAGACAGAAATAACGTTAAAATGATATGAGAAATATGATCTTTTAAAAGGATTCTAGTCCGTAGAAGTGATAGAAAGCCTCGGAGGAGGAGCTCCCGGCTACAATTGCACGATATATACAGCATGCTCTCAGCTGTATCCAAAGCCAGGCGAGGAAAAAAGAGAATTAGTCATTCATTGAGAAACAAGAGTTCTCTGGCAGATGATCTTAGACTAATTATGGACTCACCACAGGGGTCAAACCCCAAAAAACATGTGGTCATCGTGATGGAGGGCCTCGAAGAGTTCATCACCAAGCCGCTTGAATGGGCGCTCGAGAATTTGATCACAACCCCTGGCTGTGTTGTCACTCTTCTTGGAGTCATGCCATGGCTTAACATTCTCTGTGAGTTTATCTTAACGACTCTTTTTCTCCTTTATTATTATGATTTTTTTTTGGCATTACCTTGTAGTAGAATTTATTACGAATATTGCTATTGGAAACATAGCCGGAAAATAACAAAATACTATACTAGGAAAGATGCTACATGGTTTTTTTTTTTTTTTTAAATATTATGTTTTTTCTTGATTGTGCCTCTACTTTTCATATGTGATCATGTTATTTAAATTTAACAACTTGAACATATAAATAAGAACTAAATAGTGGAAATATTTGGGCAATTCACCAAATTTTTAAACTAAAAAGACAATTAATGAAAAAAAAAAGAAGACTGGTACATGATAACTCGTTTTAAAATATCGTGAAGCTAGTAGGGATAATACCTTTTATAGCGTCCTAATTTTAATTGAGATAATATTGGCTATTTGCAGTGTCTTCCAAGACATGGCTGGATGTTTGGTCAGTGGAATTGGAAGTAGGACTCAATCTTGTGAGAAAGAGAAGTGAAGGGATAAAGAATGATTTCAAGTATCTGAAGCTCAACGAAGTTATAGACCTTTGCAAAAGTTATGGGGTATATATTATAATCATCCACTTCCTACATTTTTTCTTCTAAGCTTTACATATATATATATATATACATATAGTTATCTATATAGGGCAATTCTAGCCCAATAATTTGCTTTTTTATATGCAACGCAGGTTGTGCTGCAAAAGAAAGTAGTAATGGGTTATCCATCAAGACTCCTAGTTGTGGAGCAAATCACAAGCCTTAGTGCAACTTGGGTGGTGTTTGATAGGTAAAGCACTCAAAATTTAACATTAAGAAAGTGCTAAAACTATTAGTGCATGTGTATATATCTTATATGTGAATCATTTAGCTCTATCTCTACGACAAGATAGTATATAAGCAAGATTGCGCCAAATGATTGGTACAAATAAATTTAAAAACAATACTAAAAAATATCGATAGAGTTTAATAAAAAGTAATTCTTACAATATAAGACTTGCATGAGAGTCACTTTTTATTAATTGTGATCACTGGTGCTCTAAAACATTTTTTGAATTTGAAACATTTGCTATCGAAAAAGTTATTTTTTTTGTTGTCCTATATATATTTAGACTTATCATGCGAACCATTTAAAATTAAAATTTTGAAACTAGTGGTATGGTATTTCAACTTAAAAATTTGATGATATATATAACAAATTTTAATTTGTGGTACAACGACAGAGATAGACGTTTGGAACACCCATTCCACTCATAAGTGATGCTTTAAATAGTGTAGATATTTTGAAATTTTCTGTAATGGAATGTTTGGTTATAGGCACCAAAGGCAAATAGATCTGGAGTTTTATGCCAAAAAGATCCTATGTAACATGGTTGTGATGAACGGAGACGGAGAGTTCGACATGATCAAAGGCCGGTCGATGATTAAAAACTGTGTCGAAACGAGCGCGTGTGGAGAATCGCCAACCTCTACGCTACCAACTCCAAAGCTCATTATTTCTGATCATCTCAAAGGAATTCTCAAGGAACGATCTCAAGGAAATTGCTATCGAGATGACGATGAGAATGAAGTATACTTATCTGTTTGAACAACAAGCTACACTTTTTTCTACCAAAAAAAATAATAAAAAGACCACTAGCTATACTTCAATCCACATGAGTTGGTATAAAAATTTAGGGTAAAAGTTGGGATTCCAAGCATATGTATGTATAAACAAGAACACATAGATTAAGAGATGTTATAATATGTTATATTATAGTAGTGTGTGATCCATAGACTTCGTGATCCACTTTTTATATTGTGGTCATTATTAGATGTTTTGCAGTATGTTTAACGTGTTTGTTTGCTTTTAAACCAATATTGAAATAGCCCATTAACTGTCGGTACGAATATACGTCATTAACAATATGGAGCAAATTAAGAATTCATATATTTTCTTTTAACGTCGGAAATGTAATAAACTTCAAGTGTAAAAAATACAAGCTGTAGGAAGTGAGACAGAATGTTTGAGTTCAGTGATTAATTCTATTTTCTGAATATTTGTTTGCTTTCCTAGTCTTATAGTCATTAACCGGTAAGATAATTGGTAAGTTTAATTAAGGCGGGTTTTCAGAGGATTTTTTTTATCCTTATTTAGGATCCTAATTCGGTGACCAACCTCTACATAATTGTATTTTCTTTTCTTATGAAAATAAAAAAGTTTAAAATGTAACCTTACTCTCTGTATTGAGATGGTATCAAAGCTAGTCTTTGAGATCGATAATAATAATAATAATAATAATAATACCCTTGAAGTCACGGTTTCTTGAATCCATACCCCATCAAAAGCCGAAGAGTGTCACTGAAACGCTAAATACCGTCGCCCTTGTGGAAGCCAAGCCAAACCTCCGCATCATCAGACCGTCGTTGAAATCGCCGTCTGCAGTCGTCGTGAAATCGCCGTTTGCTCGCCACTGTTGTGTAGTTGCCGTGCCTTTTGATCCTGCCAAGTCTGCTGTTGTAAAACCCAAACAATCGTGCTCCTTGTCCCTCGGCGTATACTTTGAAGTTGAACCCAATACCAAAACCAATCCCGTGTCTCGTGTATATACTATGCACCTTTTTTTTTTGTTTATTTAATTTCTTTGTATGATTCATTTAGGTGGTGTGCAACACATTATATTTTATAAGAGAGGGAATAAAAAAAAAAGAGAAAAAGTGGAAAAAAAAAAAGAAGGTTTGGAAAAAAAGGGAAAAAAATGAGTGGAAAAAAATTATTGAAATATCAAGAAGGACGAGTCTTTGAGGGACCTCTACTACTGCAGTCATTGAAATAAAGAGCGGAATTGAATTAAATTCAAGTCTATGCTATGAAACTTATGTGAATTTGAACGTGAAATGTGAAGCTTGTAAAAATCAATCTACTTTTAAATTCATATGAACCTGAGTGTAGTGTGTAAGATTTTAAAAGTTGTTCTCAAAGTTCTAAAACCAAGTTAGTATGTACTAATTTAAGGGGGTGTATTAGAATTCAGTGATTATTTTCATTTTCTGTAGATTTGTTTGATTTCCTAGTTTTATGATTTATCAACTAGCAAAATAATCAGTTAGCTATTTGGGTTTAATTTAGATGATTTTCTGGCAGATTTTTTTTGGTTCTTATTTACAGTCCTAATAAGATGACCAACTTGTATATACTTATATTTTCTTTTCTTATGAAAATAAGATAGTAAAAAATTTAACCCTTTTTTCTGTTTTAAGACAAAAGACCTTGCAAAATCGTCTAAGAAATCCACTAGTTTCCAACAAAAAATGCATGGGAGGAAAGTATATATAGTTATGGCCCGTTGGCTATGGGTTTGGCTCCAAACAAGCTTTAGAAGATCGCCGTCCCAACACAACATGGTTAAACGTAGTTATTGGTTGACCTCATCTCATCCTCTATATTTTCTGAATCTCATTGCGTGCTATCTAATCATTAAGGAAGAATAGTAAGACTGATCATTCTTTTTATAAATTCCTGAGTTTGAGTTGTTCTATTACAATAGTTAGAGTATTTTAACCTGTCTAAATTATATGGAGTATGCCCCTCTATTTTTTTCCAAACAAAAAACTGAATTCATAGTATGTGTGAATGGAGCCATAAATTTATTACACAATAACTATATCAAACCTAAGTTTATATCATTCGACATGAGTTTTTCTAATGAAATAGCGTTCCGTTCTTTGTTTACTCGAACACAGGAATAATACTTGTATTTCAAGCAATTTAGGCATGAAAAATACCTTACTATTTCATATCTGCACGATTAAATATAAATTCGATAATTGATGGTAGTGGAGAGATTAACAAGAAGAATTAATGCATAAATATTAATCATAAATAGAATACAACTTTCAGGAGGACACAAGTGGCAATATTGGCATCATGCTTATAACATAAATTAGTTTAGACATCCCCTTACCCAACTCTATCTTATTGTTCTTGATAATATAGTTAAGAAGAGGTAATTTTCTTAGACTGTTGAATAGATAAATGGTATTACTAATTTCAAGGGACATATCCACCGTGGCCAACACCCTCACCACCACCGCCACCCCCTCCATAAGCACCGCCATGTGCACCTCCGGCGCCACCAGAGCCACCACCACCGCCAGAGCCATTGTCACCACCGCCTCCATATCCACCAGCTCCACCGCCTGATCCTCCTCCACCACCGTATCCACCCCCATTAGCTCCGCCGGCGCCATAACCTCCTCCGCCATCACCACCACCGTGGCCTCCGCCGCCTCCAGAGCCTGCACCACCAGCTCCGCCATAGCCACCACCTGCACCACCTCCTTCACCACCTCCATAGCCACCACCATGGTCTCCACCATACCCGGCACCACCACCACCGCCGCCGCCACTACCTCCACCTCCACCTCCACCACCAGCATGTCCTACCCCACCATAATATTCTCCACCAGCATATCCGCCAGCACCACCTCCTTCACCGCCTCCACTTCCATATCCACCACCTCCCGTCGCACCACCATAAGCACCCCCACCCCCACCCCCACCACCACTTCCACCACCGCCACCGCCACCATGTCCAGCCCCATTTTCACCACCGCCACCGTATCCGGTGCCGCCACCTTTGCCTCCTCCACTACCATATGCACCACCTCCCGCCCCATATGCCCCTCCACGAGGGCTCCCGCCTCCTCCGCCACCACCATGTCCAATCCCACCGCCACCATATCCGGCACCACCTCCTTCTCCTCCTCCACTTCCATAAGCACCTCCAGCACCACCATAGGCACCACCACCACCACCACCACCAGTGCCACCACCTCCACCGCCACCATGTCCACCGGCGGCTCCATATCCCGAACCACCACCTTCTCCGCCACCACTTCCATATCCGCCGCCGTGTTTTTCTAAAGCCCCATATCCGCCGCCGCCGCCACCATTGCCTCCCCCACCTCCGTAACCTCCACCAGAGCTACCACCATAGCCTTCTCCACCGCCGTGCCCTCCACCGTATCCACCGACCGGAATGTGGACAGGCTCATAAGTGAGCAAGACTCTAGCGGCAGAGCAAATGCCGATACCTAGAAGAACAAAGAGAAGACAACTAGTGTGAAGCTTATTATGTCTGGCCATGGGACTAAATCAATGTGTTTGAAAGCTACAAGTGTGCCTTAGAATGCAAGAGAAGGAGGGTATATATAGGGAGGGAAAAGGGGTTGAAAAGCGTGTCCTCTGCAACAACAAAGTGGTTGAATTGCACATGCAAGAAGAAGAATAATATGGATTTGCAAAGAAGAGAAGGTGGTCCAATATACAAACAAGTGTATATTAACAGTGCTCACCTACAGTAGTCGACCCCAATAGTGTGTTTTTGCTGTCTCCCACATATATATGATCAGTAATGTAGTCACAGACCAAAATTATCCTTGAGCTAGCCCAGACCATGTGCAATCTTCCATGCCTACATCCCGCTAATCCGTCCATTATTTTTCATGCGCATTATGGCTCTACCGATAGTGATATGCATGTGTGTGTGTGTATACATATCACAACGTTATATATTAGGAGTTCTTGGTGATGGTTTATAAACATTGGTTACAATGTTTGAAATCAATATTGAAAAAGCACTGGATTGACAAACTTTTTTAAGTATTGTTCTAATTTTTTTATATATGCTGAGAGTTCTAATTCTATCTAGAAATTGTAATTGATATAACAGCTGTGAAGCGAACTTCAACTGCATCGATGAGAAGGGCGTTTATCATCAAACCTTTTCTTCCTAGGTGCATCAATACCAACAGAGATTTCGTTCTCTCTCTCTCTCTCTCTGGACATAATAGCTTGCGTTATCTTTACGTGTAACCTATTAGATGCATTTTTAGTTATTTATAGAGTTTAATTTATTTATCAAATTAATTCAATTTCCAAAAATAAAGTAAATATAGTGAAACAGACCATTTTTTACAAAGTTCGATTTTCTTACTCTTCGGACTACGCTCAGATGTTGAATACTTCATTAACTGTCAAAAAGATATAAGTTATTAGGTCCTATATAAATTGAAAACTCTCTCTGTTTTGTTGTCATCGGTTAACTTGCACCTAATTAATGAACTTGTTTTGTGAGCTCCCCTTGTTAGTTTCATTGAACTCCTTTTAACTACTAATGCCTTCTAAAAATGCTGAATCTTTCTCCCTTAGAGACATAAAAACACTAATTATAAATTGCCTCAAATTTGTGTGATAATTCTCTAAGCCTCTGCTTTTTCAAACTGCATTTAAGACTTTTATAAAATAGCAGCTCGTCCAAATTTAAACACAAACCAAATTAATTAAATTTGAATTTCAACTTGTTGCAGTTGATGTTGCAACAAAAGCTGCAACATGTTAAAATTCAAACCTAAAATCCGTCTTAAAATTATCTCCAAATTTGAGCGGTTGAAAAAATGCATAATTGCTAGTAAATCTTGAGTATCTTAACAAGATTGTAAAGAGATTTGAAATTCAAACTTAATTCCGAATAAGAATTCTAGTTAAAATTAGAATTTCCTCTTCTAAATAACTCCCATATTTATCTTCAAAAAATCTTCACAAAATCTTCAACAAATATATCTAGATATAAAAATGTGGTCCTTAGGGGAAAAAAAAAATCATATCCTAATTCAATTAGGACTCTAAATCCTACTCAAATTAGGATTGATTTTAAATCTAAATCTCAGATTTTATAATAATATTTTTATAGTGTATTTATCTATTTCTATAGTATTATCTTCTCAAATAAATCGAACAAATCCTAATTCAAATCTCCAAATTATTTTTTAAATCTCCCAAATTATCCATTTGGTTGCTGCATAAATATTGTAACAGATGTTACAACATGATTTAAGACATCATACTACCTGAAAACAATTTTTGATTTTTTCTTAATACATTACCATAAATGCCAACTCTAATAAACCGAACACAACTCATGCATATAATGATAATAATAATCCTACGTGACAATAGCTCGATGTCTACATTAATGACTGAGTTTTAGAAGTGTAGTTTCAACTATTTTTTATTACTTTCAGTTATTGCCCTTTCTACATCCACAATCCGACTATTTCCGAGCTTGGTTATTTTTATTTTAGTTGCTTCACTGTTTATGGGGCTATCCATATTATATATATTGACTTTCTTGTCCTTTTTTTTCTTTTTGTTTTATTAATAACATTAAAGTGAGTTCTCTGGCTCAAAATCTGAAAAATTTTTTAATTGTTATTTTTAAAACAAGATGGATTATTAGATTCAAAATCTTAGTGTGTTTTTATTTTTTTTGTATTTTATTAATAATATAATGGTGGAAGCTTAGCGTGGGATTAGAAGTAGGTGTCAACTTAATTAATTAGACGTTAGAATGCTAATTACTCTCTTTCAATATATACATAATTAGCAATAAGTTGACAAAAATGATTGTCTAGTTACTCCATCTCAACTAAAGTACACATTTTTTGTCTCAACTTTAAATATGAAAAAAATACATTTGAAAAGAGAAAAGAGAACAAATGTATTCGTCATCCTATGTAATTCTGGTAACCCCTACATGTACAATAGGCGTTGACTCTTTGAATCGTTGTAATATATGTATATGAATATAATATTAAGACCACCTCTCAATATATTTTTGTATATTCATGTTATACTTATTATAAAAATATGAAAAAAATAATATTATCTTATTTTATATTTTAATGTGTAATGCTATTTTTTATTTTTTATCATCAATATTATGTTTTAAATTTTGTAAAAATAAACTTTTTATTTTTAAATAGTTCAAAAATGAAAATTGTAATATTTACATGAAAATTTGAATACAATAACCAATAAGAATCAAATATTAAATTTGACATTAATTATATTTTATGATAAATTTGTCACAAACTTAATATATATGATAAATTTGATATTAAAGATAATACTCTATTAAATAACATTTTTTTTGAATCAAATGTTAAACTTTATTATTGATATAACAATTTAATATTGTATTAGAAAGGTTCTAACGTATGTTTTTATTAAATTTAATGTTCGGCATGAATTTGATGTTTATTATTATGTCATACTTAAGGTGAAAATGTAAATATGTGAGAAAAATATGGCATGGCTTGCAATACGCTCCAATTAGAAAGCCGCGCAAGATTATGTGGCTTGTAAAATTTAGTGAACACTTTGTCCTTGTGTAGTCTCTCTTATGAATATGGTACATATTAAAATAATTTAAAATATTTTATTATCTAGATTTTCTATTTAAGTCATTCAATTACACCCACTAAAGGCGGAAAAAAAAATTGTGACTACATATTGAATGATTTCGTAACCAAGCCAAAAAAAAAAAAAAAAGCAATCACTAAATATGGCGTGGTAAAAAATTTTAGTTCACTGTGAGTTATATTAAGCTGTTCCTAAATTCTGTAGCAGTTTAGTCTCCTAAAAATTCTAACTAAAAACAGTCACTAAACGTCTATTTTTTCTGGTAAGGATGAAAGAGCTAATAATTATATCTGATTAAAGTAGAATGAAATACAGTTCGCAGGAGCTAGCTCGAAAAGAGAGAAGCTCCAGTTAGATAAAGAAGCATAAGCTCTATTCCAAAATAATAGTTTGCGTTTGTGGCCTCGGCTGAAGTTGAGTTTTTTTGAGTTAGAATTGTTTGATATTTCAAAAATTAATTAAAATTTTTATTAATTAAAAAAAAATATGAGTTGTAAAACTTTAATTTAGGGGCATTTGGATCACTATTGATGCGTCATCTAAGGGGGCGTTTGGCAAATGCATTACATTTTGATTGTATTTGAATGAAATTTGTTTTTTGAATGTTGTATTTGGTTGAAAAGTATTTGTTTTGTATTTGAATAAAATATGTGTTTGGATGAAAAGTATTTTAGAGTTGAAAAGTTGATGTGATTGGTAAAAGTAAAGATAAATAGTGGAGTTGAAAAGTTGATGTGATTGTTTTAAAAATATTTTAAATAGTAATTGTTTTCATAGCATTGTTACAAAATTTGTGTTTGGTGTAAAATTGTATTGTATTTGAATAAAATTAAAATGATATTTTTTCTCCAAACGCCCCCTAATAAATCGCGGGTGATGGAAATCTTGAGAACTATTACAAGCTCAAGATAACACAAAACACAATAAAAAGTAAAGCACAAAAATAAAAAACATAAAGATTTATAGAAGATCGTCGTGAATGGAAAGACTACATCCTTTTTTTAGTGTTTAGGTTTTCACTGTATTTTCAAAATTATAAATGGTGTAATTTGTCAAAATTTTGAGTTTGGTTTCTGAAGACCTATTCTTATATATTTATAAGCTCATAATGGATAACTCTTATTTAATATTTAAATACAAATATTTAATATTTGAATTTGAATATAAATATAATTTTCAATATTATAGATTCTGCTGTAACTATCATATAATCTTGATTGGTTATTTGAAATTTAAATATCTAAAAACCTTATACTAAGATTCTCGAATGTCGATAATTTAACCAGAAAATATGACCATATTATGATGGCCGAGATCCATTACCCATCAATAATTGCCCCTCAACTCTAAGTGCTTTGACCTCAGTACCTTGAAGTGCTTTGGGTTTCAAATACCGACTATCGGGACTAGTGGCTTATGTAATTGTTAAACTTGATGATTTTGCCATGATTGCCTTGCAGCTGACACAGCCTCGGGTTTTGGAATAGTCACATCAATTCTAAATATTATCACACCATTTTAGACTTTTTAAATCTCAACTAATTAATTCTTCTAAACTCCAGTCTCTTTGTCCTAGTCATTGACTTGCCACATTGTTGGAAACATCCTAAGTGTGAAAGATTTTTTTAGGTGTACTTCATTTATTTTGAACTGATTAATAATATATTTGAGATTTTTCATTACATTTTTGAACATTGTCCTTATCGTTATTTATATGTTAAAGTAAATGTATGAAAATATAGCTTATTAATTACTTGGTATTTAAACTATTAAAATGTTAAATATAATAGATTTTGTATACAAAAAGACACATTTTAAAGTAAGTAGCCTAAATCTATAGTTCGTAGTCTGTTGGGTTAGAGTGAGCATCTAACTTATATGAAAACTATTATGTTGGCTAAATCTAATTAGGGAGATGGTTTGTTTTAACCGTCTGGAACGAGTTAACTTTTAAGTAGAGATATATATATATTGTATAATGGTAGTGATATATTAGACTTGGATTAAAGTATAATTAATCCATGAGTCTACTTGAATGAATTAATTCACTTTTAATATTCTTTATGTAATAATCTTAATCTTAATTAAGTAAATGACTTCATATTTATGACTTATGTACTTTGATGTTCCAAAGGCTAAAGCATCTTGAAGTAGTAAGCTATTAAATTGCTTCGTTGAGCATATGACTTATATTCAATGTGAGCTTTGCTTATATATATGGAATTAAAGTTCCCATAAAAAGTAAAGATTATTCTCTTAATGATATTATACAGAATGTAAAACAGACAAGACCTTAGGCTATTTGCTTAGCAAATGATTTATTATTCATATTTGTTGAATAATCTTTTTTCTATTAGATGTATAATGGATTTTTAAGATAGAATGATCAAAAGGTTGAACGGATTTTAATCTTAAGTTGATCATGAATATTATATGAGGGTATTACATATATGATAAGGTCATTAGATTGTGGCTATACACTGGTTTACGTAATATAATATATAATTGGAAGTGCAGTTTTAAATTTATAGTGATATGACTTTGAAACAAATAATTATATGATTAATTTATTTGATATAAAATAATTAATTATATAGATTATTGAAGCTTATATTATATTTGTCTAATTAGTGTTTTTACTAGCTCAATATAGGATGTATGCATTTTTTACATTAAGGACAGAATGAAAATTTTGTTTCATTTAATTAATTGGATAAATATTTATTTGGAAGATAAAATTTATAATTTAAATTAATTGTATTTATCTTTAATGATAAATATTAGTTTAATTTAAATTAATAGATACGGTTAAATTAATTATTTGGATAATTAATTTAAATATCTAGGTTATCTTATTGAAATAAATGTTTAAATTAAATAAAATAATTATCCTATTTGAATTTGAATTGAAACATATCTTATCTCAATCTACCATAGGTAGGCATTGTTCTTAAGGATAAGGCAAAGAAAATATTTCCTCCTTATTGATTTTATTTGAATAATTATTACATAATTATTTAATTAAAATAAAGTTTTCATGATTTTATTTTTAATTTAAATTAGATTTATGGAATGGTATTCATGCAAATAAAATCAGAAGATAAATAGAGATTAATTTTTGAATCAAATTCATCTCACCAATATCCTATAAGTGGCATTTTTTTCTATCTTCTCAAGCTAGAGAAAAATAGCCTGTTATGGATAAAATAAAGAGAAATTTTTTTTTTCAAATATCCTATTTAAGTTCGAATTCTACCTAGTCCACTCACTATAAATAGGACCTAAGGGCTCTTATTTTATTTAAACTATAGACTATAAGGTAAGAGAGTTTATTATTATTCTCCCATTAATAATAATAATAAGTTCTATGATTTTTGGGTAGTTAGAAGGAAAAAGCTGTGCATCGAATATCAATTAAGAGACTGAGTGTCCACACACTTCACTATCCAGGAATTAGAGAATAGTAAAAAAGACTAGTTAGTTGAAGTTGTCTTAATCACTTTCTCTAATTTTCTTGTTGTTTTCTCTTCAAGATATGTAAATTATAGAATAATTGATTATATATGACAACTCGAGTTAGCATGATTTAAGTAAAAAATCTTAAGTTCCACTACATAAATTACCTGATTTTCTTATACACATAGCATTGAATGGTTGGATATGTATTCTGGCTATTGTCTTCTCGTTCTTCCTTTAAAGAGGGAATTGTTCGAAGATAAGAATCTTACTTGTGTTGGATGACTCTTCGACACTTGTCTTCTCATTCTTCTCTTAAGAAGGAAGTGTTTGAAGATAGGGATTTTTGGGGTAACTTCTTGATACCCGACTTCTCATTCTTACATTAGAAATTGTTTGAGGAACTTTTGTAGAACTTCTTTAATGCTAGGGTATTTTTTTGCATTCATCCTTTTGTTCTTCCCTTAAGAATTATTTGAGGAATTTCAATAAAACTTTTTTAATTTTGGGATATTTCTCGACACTCATTATCTTATTCTTATCTTAGGAATTGTTTGAGGATTTTTGATAGTCCGCAGCACCACTCTGTCCTTAGCTAAGCCTTGGCTCTAGCTTTGGACAGTTTCATTAACGGTAGTTATAATCATGATTGCATGATATATAGATGGTCTTACGGTATCTACCTTCTTACTCTCTCCTTAAGAGGGAATTGTTCAAAAGCTTAGTAGTTATTGTAGCTTAACGGTTGATTTCTTTGCACTTAGTAGAGTTTGTAGGTTATTGGTACGTTAAAAACGTAGTAGCCGCCAAAAAGACATGTAACAAAAATAAAGTAATTGAATGAACTAATAAGATGAACTTTTATTAATAATAACGGCATACCAAACAAAAAATAAAAGAAATATCCTAATAGAATATCACAATGAAGGAAAAAATATAAAAAATAAAGACTCCCAATAGAAAAGGCCACTGTTAATAAAACTTGAGGTGTTTAACATTCCTCTTAGTTGTGGCCACCATGATCACCCTTTCTTGAATCTTTTTTGAATTTTTTGAGGTATGGTTATTTGGTTCTTAATTTTGTTTTTCAAGTCATTGCATTCGAAGGTGACATGGCCACCTTCTTTATGAGAGTTGCGGTATTTTGATTGATTTCTTTTGGTAGGTTCTTTTTGCATAAGAGGCAAGCACTGCAAGAGAGCTTTGTCCCTTATATTGTAATAGATATCTTTGATGCCAGAATTTAGTTTAGTATAGGTTTCAAACTTGTTAAAAAGCTGTGGGGGTTGGTCATTGATCACAGTTGTCTTTTATGGTTAGACGAATCATGACTACTGTCGGTTGGCCACTTCTTTTTTTTTTTTAGATGATTCATTACTACTACTACCATTGTTGACAATGACTAAGCATGGTGTTTGGCTTTACATAATCTAGGTTTCTTTTACATTAATGAATTTTGTTGTGCAATGGAGGAATTCCTTCTAGGTCTTTATTGGCTTTACATCTAGGTTGCCTCTAAAAGGGATGTCGATACTTATGCTGCTAATTACCCCAAATAAGCATGCCTCTTTTAAGCAATTTTTGATACGAACTACCTCCTTGTTGTATCTAGTCAATCAATCCTTTAGTGTCTCGTTTGAGCCTTGTTATAAAGACATAAGCTATTCCTTTGGGGTTGAAAGCTTCTTCACCCTAATGTGTTGAACCTAGAATGCTTTATTCAATTCTGACCAGTTTAAGATTGAGTTTGGTTTTAGCTTCCCGAATCATTCTTTGGCGAAATCCATTAAGGTTGAATCAAATTAACAACTGAATTCGTTATTGGTGGACTCAAAGGCAGGTTAGCTTTTGTATCTCACTGCTACATGGTCTGACTCTTTTCCCATTGAGGGTTTCTCCTATGATTCTTTCTATGTTAGCTACCAATGGATCGTTCACTAGTCTCCGCTCAAATGTCAGTGACATTTCCACCTTATTCATTATGGATCCTTCCTGTTGCTTTAGTTTAAGTATCATTTTGTGCCTCTGGTTGTTGGGCGTTCTCAACTGTTATAAGGGATTGGCTGGAACCCTTTGCAGTGGAGTTGCCTTGACGGATAGTGGTTCCCATCATGGCATTGTTGTTCTATTGCTACAAGCTTTAAATCAACAACAAAACTTGCTTTTGTAATTCATTGACTATTATAGTTAATTCTCCTTATAACGCCAATTATTGACAGACAAAACTCGTTTAACTAATCCCACAATTATGGGATCTCTAAGAACTATCACGAACGCAAGACTACATAAAACATAATAAAAAGTAAAGCACGAAAGTAAATAACATAGAGATTTATAGAGATTTGCAATGAATGGGAAGGCTACTTTCTCTCTTCAATGTTTTGTGTTTCACTATATTTTAGAATTATAAGTAGTATAATCTGTCAAAATTATGAGTTAGGTTTTTAGAGACCTATTTTCATGTATTTACAGGCTCATAAAAGATAACCCTTATTTAATATTTAAATATAAATATATGATATTTGAACTTAATGTAAATATAATCTTTAGTATTGTAGATACTGTTATAAATATCAAATAATCTTGACCGGCTATTTGAAATTTAAGTATTTGAAAATCCTGCTTGTAAATTCTTGGACACCAACATCCTAATTGGCAAATAAGGTCATGTCATGATGGCTGAGATCCCTAGGATATCGACTACCCATCAATAATCACCAATTGCACTTACAATGCAATGCAATTAAATGTGTGTTTAGTACATAAGTATTATATTTAAATATAAATACTTTAAAATTTTAAATCCAATACAATCACCATTCATCATTTTATTTTTTTATCTATTTATACCGATAACATCACATATTCTTTTCTCTTTCTATTTTTCTATTTATTTTTATCAATCACATTATATAGTATATTTTTCTCTTATCACTAGCCCAAATGCACATTGTATTTGAACGTAATGGTAACAAAAAATTCAAATCCACACTACATTTAGTGCATTGTATAAGAGCAAATGCAATGTTGCATTCAAAAGCTACAAAGTACCCCCTTAAGCAATCTGAACACTACCATCTGAAAAGCGCCAAAAAAAGAGTTCATATCCCTCAAACTCCGCCTGATATATTCGTAGGGTATGTTTAAATTATTCTTGCTGTCCAACCAAGCATTGTTGTATAGGAATTCTTACTTTATAAGTGGATGGAAAACTATATATATATATATATATATATATAAGAATTTGGAGGTTTGTATTGGATGCATAAGGCAACAAAAAAACATTCTTTGCTCTAGTAGCCCCCACAGGGAAAAAGCGCAACTTGAACCGCTATTAGTTAATCTCAGTCTCTTTCTTCCAAGAAGCTGATTTTCTCCTTCTTGTCCAGCAGTGGTCTACAGTAAAGGAATAGCAGGCGATTCTTGAAGGGCACTTTATGTTGATGATCGATAAACTACCATTAACTATGGAGAACATGATATTAAATATTTTGCTAGGGGAATTATCATGAAGTATTTTGTTTTTGATAAATTCTAGTTAGTAATCATTATGGAAAGTGTTATTTATTTATATATATGATTATAAAAAGGGATATGCATATTATATTGTATTTGTTATGTATAGAAATCTTATTTAAATTCATAAGAATATAGTGTTCGGTTAGACATGAATTTTCGGATTTCAAAATGTCGTTCAAGCACTTATAGGAGGATAATCTAGATTTGCAAGATTGTTGTTTAGGCACTAACTTTCCGACTGATCAATATATATAGAAAATATATCTTTCCTGATCAATGGCTCAAATTTTCAAATCAGTAGTCAAACTTCATAATGCCCTAAAGGTACTATACGTATGTGACCGATAACAAAACATATACGTAGGGAAAGATGATTTAAATACATACAAACATGAATATAACCTGCTAATAAAAAATAAGTTTTATAATATGAGATTCACACTGAAATCTATTTTTTTAATTAATGTTGTGTGATGCTCCAAGTATCATGTTACTAGGCAGAAAGCATTGGATCGCTATTAATTTTAATGCTATTTTTCTAACTTGAAAGAATGCATGATTGGATATCAAAACCATGTGTTTAAATCAATTGCACTTTCTCTAGCCACTCGTTGTTCAATGCTAGAAGGAAGGGATCTTCACATACATAACTTTCTCAACATAAGCAAAGGGCATTAATAGAAATTGGCCGTATGTTTCGCCAGGGAAAAAATAAAATAAAAAAACTAGCAAATTAGTACTTCACGCAGCTAATCGTTTAGCTTTGGAAAGGCTCACAATTTGCATATTTTCGTTGTTGATCATGATCTCAAGCTAACTGTAAATTGTTAACTACCTACATTTTTAAATCCATTCACGTCCTGCATTAGAGATATATTTGTATATTACGTCCCTATGTTCATTAAGTACATTTATTCTTTTTTTTGCTCCTTAATTATCAATTTCTTTCACCTCCCAAGTGGCGATTGTAGAAGTGTATGCACGTATGTTTAATCAGGTTTACGTTTTTTTTTTTTTCCACGTCGCACGTGATAGTTTTTTTTTTTGGTTCATCCTAGATTTAAAAGCATAACTAATACTATTATAGAGGTGAGAGATATAATTTCTACGTTTACGTTCCATAACATGTTTCATGTTAATAATCAGCTACAAAGAAAAGGGAACATGCATCTCGCATTTGTTTCCTCATTTTATTTAGCAACATAGCCAAACTAGCTAAAAGTGAATATCTTCTTACCAAAATAAACATCAACTATTTTTGCAAGATAATATATATATATATATATATATATATATATAAGGTAAGAAGAGGTTTCTCCTTGAAGACGTTGATCATCAAACAAGGAAGACGTTGCCACACTTCAAGGGGCATAACCACCATCACCATGGCTAGTAGCATAACGGCCATAACCATAGCCAGCAGGATAGCCGCCACCGCCACCGCCACCGCGGCCACTGCCGCTGCCCGAACCACCACCGCCGCCTCCACCATGACCAGCAGCTCCGCCACCATAGCCCGAGCCAGCTCCTTCACCACCACCATAACCACCTCCATGTGCACCACCAGAGCCGCCTCCACCGCCGCTTGCACCACCACCACCTCCTCCGTGGCCAGCAACTCCTCCTTCTCCGTACCCAGCACCAGAACCAGCTCCTTCACCACCGCCATAACCTCCTCCTCCGGCACCGGAACCAGCTCCACCTCCACCTCCACCGCCATTTCCGCCGCCGCCACCTCCTCCGTGGCCTCCAACGCCTTCTCCCCCCCCATAACCACCACCTTCACCACCTCCTTCACCACCTCCATAACCACTGCCACCGCGGTTTCCTCCAGCACCACCGCCGCCACCGCCACCACTTCCACCACCGCCACCTCCACCTCCGCCGTGTCCTCCACTACTATACCCTGCACCACTCCCTTCTCCACCCCCTCTTCCATACCCGCCGCCACCCGCACCGCCAACTCCACCGCCACCGCCGCCTCCACTGCCGCCACCACCTCCACCTCCACCTCCATCTCCACCTCCATATCCTCCAGCAGCTCCGTAGCCCTCACCGCTGCCTTCTCCACCGCCGCCTCCACTGCCGCCACCACCTCCACCTCCATAACCGCTACCAGCCCCACTGACAGTGCCAGTAACATAACCAGAGCCTACGCCATGATTGATAGCCCGATAGCTAGCGGCCAGAGCACCTTCAAGAGATTCTTCAGTAGTGAAAAGAACTCTAGATGCAGAACAAACACCTAAACCCAACAAAACAAAGAAAACAACACCAGAAACTTTATAGAGAGCCATGGGAGATTGTTTCATATTTCCCACTAAATCTTTTGTATTGCTAGATTGGTGACGAGGGTAGGTATTTATAGAAGATCAAAACCGCGTCCAATGGTTAGAAAGGAGTTGCTAAAGTACATGGAAGGGGGGGTGGTGGTGTTGGTGGCCACAGGTGATCAGTGCTCCAATATGCAGACACAAAATTACAGCACTCACTCATAGTTAGTACGCTTTTATTGTTTAGTGAGTTTATGCTGTCCTCCTCATCTGCCTCAACTATGTCCCCGTTACTTTTTTTTTTTTAAAGAGAATTTTTATTTGTGTAATAAGCCTAACTTGTATTCTGCCAACTCTTCCTATATTGCTTTCACACTAGACCCCTTATGGTTAAGTCTTATATTATAATTATAAGATAATTAACATATTTTCTATATGCTTAATTCACAATAGAAACTTGGAAAATTTAGTGGGATCAAGCTTCCTGTTATACCTAATTTATAATATTATTAGGCCGCTCAACAATCGTATTATTGCTCGAAAAGGGGTAGAAATTGTTGTTTTAGGTTCTTGGGAGAAAGTAGAAGATTTAGACATTGCTCGTAGTAGAAGGCTTTTAAAATGAGAAATAATGGTTTTCTTCTAGGTTAATTTATTTGCTTTGCTTATTTTGGTTCTGTTCTCTCTCTCTCTCTCTCTCTAAACATATATTTATTTTTAGTTTTGTAACCTTTTTTAATTTTCTTTTCTTTTCGAAAAAACTTCCGCTTAAATAAAAAAAATGTAATACGTGAGAGAATTTTTTGAATAACGCCGTTTCCTCTGTTTTATCTAACAATAACAATAATAATAATAATAATAACTCAATAGATAGAGTGCTCTCGTTACGAAGTTCCCCTGCAAAGTGCAATTATATTATTGTTCCTTTCATTGTTATATTTTTGAAAGGTTCTTTATATAAATTGTTTTGGGCTTCATATAAAATGATCTAGTGCTGGCGTATTTATCTGAAAGGACGTGGCCATAATAGCATAATTTATAATTGATATCTTTGAGAAAATGATCTTATAATGTCGTATACCACATATGCACGTGGTTTTATTATGCAATTAGGATCCTTAATTAATATATGCACTCATCCAAAGGTCAACCATGACAACATCCACTTTTCATGGTATTGCAAAATGCATGATAGACATTCATTCTATTATCAGTGCAATTAAATTGATTAGTGAAGTGCCAATTGCAATCTATCTACTTACGGAAATGTAAGAGAGCTATAGCTTAATGATTTTAATATCAAAAGGAACAATAAATAATAATACAAAAAAAAAAAGAACAATCAATTTAAAAAGAACATAGATATGCCACAAATTTTAATTCCTTAATTTATGTGTAAAATTGACAATGTTAATGAATTCAAACACAAAAGTATTGTTCCATCATACTTGATCTTGAACGTTCGTGCATGTAAACTGATTACATTGACAAATGAATGATCCAAATTTCTAATAATGTTTAATGAATTCTAAAAAAAAAAAAACATTGATATACTCAGTGAAATATATATTTCTGATAAATAAAGTTTAAAACACGAGCGATTGAAGTTTAAGACTCAAAAATACATTATATTTTATATAATGAAATGAAATATTGATTTTTGGAAAAAAAATTTATGTGTACAATCCATTATGCCAAACTTCAGCAGCCACACACGATAGAGAGTAGCTTTTGATAATTCACTCTTATTGTGCAATAAAGCAAAGCAGTCGCATTTTGTAAATGATCGAACATAGCATATTACCTCTCGTCAATGCCGAAACATTTAGTTCCCATTCTCTATCATTATATATTATTAGCAAAATTTATAATAAAAATTACACTTTTACTTTTTTTTTAGTTGTTGCTGTTTTAGTCATTATATTAACTTTTTAATGATTTAATCCATCTATGTTCATGTTAAAAATTTACATAATGACATGCAAAAGTACTTCTAACTATATATCAAAATATTAAGAAAAATTGATCTAATAACTAAAATAATAGTATCTATCGATAAAGTTAAATTAGAGTTCTTAACTATAAATTTTACATATTATTATCGAAGACTCCGAATAAATTTTCTCTACTCATCGATAAGGAGATACATGATTCCTATACCTTATTATCAATTTTGATAAGAGGGGCTTTTGGTTTGGTTATTATTTCTCTTATGTTGGAATTCAAAATAAGATCATAGACACTATTTTTTCCTTTTCTGGTTTTTCTCATTGGATTTTGTGGTAAAGATTTAATAAGATCTAATTTAGATATTGGCTTTTTAAATACATAGTTTTGGCTTTCCCTGTTGTCGTCGTCAGTTTCTACTTGTTTTGGATTACATCAATGGATGGACATTTTACTCTGTTTGGGTAGTTAGCGTTCAATTTTTTTATTTCTTTTTTTGAGGACCTCTACATAATTTTTATTTTCCTTTTTAATAATATAAGTGAGGAGTTTAAATGTGGGATGTGAATATTAGTAAGTGTTAACTTAACAAGGATGTATTAATTTTCTTTATTTTTTAGTTTTTCTCTCACCTCGTATATATATAAATATATGTATGTCATAATTGATAACCCAATTAACCAACTATAATGATGAAGCTCATGTAAAAATATCTCCAAACAAAATTGCGCGTATCTATGTATGTGTACATGTATATATTTTTCAAAAGTACAATTACTGCATGGATTTGAATTTCATATGCTTCTCGTCTAGAAAAAGTACTTCACACTACTTGATTACTTGAAAAATGTTCAAATCATTCTTAGTCCTGCCAAAAACTGTCGCGTCGACGGTTCATTGTGGCTACAACTTATTGTATTTTAAGCTCAATGATTTACAATTACATTCTTACCTTTGTAGTGTGGTCTATTTAAAAATATTTCATTATATTTGGCATCTCTTTCTTTTGCTGAGCAAAAAGATTTTCATTACGTATTGCTGGCAACCTATCGCCAAATTTAAAATAAATGCATGTGGCGCTGCTTAGTAGACTTGGAATTAGGAATGGCTTATAAGATTCAACACAAAAGGAATTTTATTTGATATACAAGTGAGGAACTTAAGGAGAACATATATGTAATTCACCACTATATAGTTATAGCATATTACATTATTAGGAGCATAGAATTGGCATTCGTTTCTTAGTATGAGTGAGGAGAGGTGTTCCTGTTTAAGCTCATGTTAAATTCATAATTATGATTTTTAAGGGTCGTAGTCACCACGGCCACCACGCTCACCACTAGCGCTGCCGCCTCCATAAGCACCTCCATGTGCTCCTTCACCAGCATATCCACCAGCACCACCACCGCCACCAGAGCCGCTGCCGCCTCCACCACCGTATCCACCAGCTCCTCCTCCAGAACCTCCACCCTTTCCATATCCACCGCCACCACCGCTGCCACCACCACGGGCTCCTCCACCACCGCCACCGCTGCCACCACCACGGCCTCCACCACCTCCATAACCTGCACCGTCACCTCCTCCGCCAGAACCTCCACCTTCTCCTCCAACATTTCCATATCCACCACCACGGGCTCCTCCAGCACCAGAACCTCCTCCGCCGCCTCCCCCACCACCACGGCCTCCACCACCTCCATAACCTGCACCGCCAGCTCCTCCGCCAGAACCTCCACCTTCTCCTCCACCATTTCCAAATCCACCACCACGGGCTCCTCCAGCACCAGAACCTCCTCCGCCGCCTCCCCCCCCACCACGGCCTCCACCACCTCCGTAACCTGCACCGCCAGCTCCACCAGCTCCTCCGCCGGAACCTCCACCTTCTCCTCCACCCTTTCCATATCCACCTCCATAGGCTCCTCCAGCACCAGAACCTCCTCCGCCGCCACCACCGCCACCGCGGCCTCCACCACCTCCATAACCTGCACCGCCAGCTCCACCAGCACCTCCGCCGCCGGAACCTCCACCTTCTCCTCCACCCTTTCCATATCCACCACCATGGGCTCCCCCAGCACCAGAACCTCCTCCGCCGCCACCACCACCGCCATGCCCTCCCCCACCTCCACCGCCAGCACCACCAGCACCGCCGGCACCATAACCACCACCTGAACCGCCTCCTTCACCACCTCCATAACCTGCACCTGCACCATGGTCTCCCCCGTATCCTAAGCCGCCGCCTCCGCCACCGCCCTTGCCACCACCTCCGCCACCACCATATCCTGTCCCATACTCTCCACCACCACCATACCCCTCTCCACCACCTTCTCCTCCACCACTTCCGTATCCAGCACCTCCAGCTCCACCATAAGCATAGCCGCCACCATTGCCGCCGCCGCCACCACCGCCACTGCCGCCGCCACCATGTCCAACAACGGCTCCATATCCAGAACCGCCACCTTCTCCACCACCACTACCACTGCCATATCCGGCTGCACCATCTCGTCCTACAGCTCCATATCCACCTCCACCACCAGAACCTCCTCCTCCGCCACCACCATAACCTCCAGCAGCACGACCGCCTTCTAGTTCATAATTGAGTAGAGCTCTGGTTGCCGAGCAAATGCCTATACAAAGCAAGACAAAGAGAGCACAACTAAGAATTCTGGTTCTAGCCATGGGAATGTATATGTATGTATGCTTGTATATATTTCTCACAACAATGAATTATAATATATGAGAAGGTGGCTATATATAGGAATGGTATATGCAGGGGGTGCAATGGCGTGTCCACTAAACACGGAGTAGACCCACATTGCAGGAGAATTCTAGTCGATCGACACCCAAGAAGAACAATGATCTCTTACAGAAGACCCACTTAAGTGATTTGCTGTCTTCCACATTCCGTGTTAATGTTACCCATAACATGGTAATGATATCCTTATCCTTGCAAATATAATTTATACCTACGAAAAAAAATATCCAGTGTTGACCCACTTCTTAATAGGGCTTTCTAAAGACTACGAAAATCACTCAGAGCAAGATGTCTTCAAGGCAGAGAATGAGAGTAGGCATTTGTTTAGATACCCATCACTCAAAGTCATAAATATGTACATATACAATATAGGGTAACTAATAATTATATATATGTATATATTTCTTATTATCATAGAATTAGGCATTATTCATATTACTTACGTAAGAAGTCATTTTTTATTTTTATTTTCTAATAGTTATTTAAATTGGATAAATATGATATAAGTATTTTTTATTAAGGTGTTTAAAAAGAATTTTTCTTAGATGATGTGCGTAAAGAGTATTTTTCTAAAATATTTTTATCTTCACAAGGAATTTTAGTAATAGATAATTTAATAATTATAAATTTACTAAAATAAGTGTGAGAAAAAGTAAATTGAGTGTGGCAATATATCTCTCCTAATTGGTAAAATATCCCAAAAAAATTAAGTACAATTGTCGGGATTAGGAGAAAGTTCAGGTCTGGTTTAGTGTAAGATTTCGAGTTTAAAAAATTGAGTTTAAACTCAACTCTTCGTTTGGTTTGCAATTTTATTATAAGCATTTTAGTTCATAATTTTTACAGTTTTTTAAACTCAAAAAAATTATTCATAAATCTTTTTTCATACTAAAAAAATGTATTATCTATATGAAAAAATAAAGAAAAACATAATTTTTAATATAAGTTCAAGCTCAATTTTTATCATTCAAACACCTTTAGTTCAATAAAAAATTCTCTAATTTAAACTTAAATATTAAACATAAAATTTATTTTATAATTCAATTACTTCTAAACTTAATCTAAACTTTTTAAGTGGACAAACCTTCGTTCAAGATGAGCCCTCAATGTTTTAATAGGGAACTTCTAGAACGTCGTATACTCTCCATTACCTACAAAATTGGTTACTTTATGTTTTCTTTTATTTATTTATTTATTTATTTATTTTGTTCTCGTGGGTTTTATTTTTATTTTTATTTTTTAGCGAATTGTTTTCGTGAGTTTGTGGTTGGAGAAACTAGTGGGCAGCCTAGATTTCTTATCAAATTATTGCTAGACAATGACAAGTTGGGATAAGTGTTTATAGATCATTGTTCCACTAATATTTAAATTAATTTAAATTCGTTGGCCTTAATCTGACTGTGGGATCTACTTCGATTAACCCACTAAAAATCTCTGTTTTAAAATGGACGGAAAAACTACTTCGCCTGCAAAATTGACTATCCCCACTCTTTTGCATAGATGGAGTACTCTCACTTCTTTAACTAGTGAGTGGTTGTCACGAAAAAACCTTTAGTCAATTTGAGTGTACTATCTATTGCTCCATCAGAAAATATGAGCTCTTGTCAAAGGATTTATTACGTAATTATGTCATATTTTATTATTATTATTATTATTATTGTTATTTTGCTAAATAAAGTTTCAAATAGTGGTCCCTTTATTACCGCAATAAGACTCTGTAGGTAGAAAATACTTTCTTTAAACATAATAAAAGATGATAAGTTTTTAACTAATTTCTCTAAATATTCAACTAAATCTATTTCCACTTGCATGCTTTCTCGAACTTTAAAAGTTAAACGAGAATGAATATAGGACTACAAGATTTAGACATGAGAGGGTGAGAAAAGAGATCTAGTAAAAACTCAATTCTTAACTAGCTCATCCATCCTTGTTTGTGCTACTATTTCGTTATTTTTAGAAATTTCATACATGAATCCTTTGAATTTAAAAAACTCGTTTCCATTTCATCCCTTAGCATTTATTGGCACAAAGAACAAGGAATAAAAAGACAAAAATACTCTTAATTCGGACAAATTTATTTATAAATATTACTTTATTCTTTAGAAATAATGTAAAAAAATATTTTAATTTAAAAAAATTAGATGCTTTTTTATAAGCTCTTTATGTGTGTGTATATATATTATATTTTTTTTCAAATGCATGGAATATTTGTCATAAATTATTTAATGGTATTTATGTCATTTTGCCTTTTATTTAAATGGGAGTAATTGAAATAAGTTCTTTAAACTAAACATGACAGTTAAACAAAATTAAAACTAAAGGATATAATTATGTAATTAACCCTTTAGCAAATTGTAGATGTATAAGTATTTTCAACAAGTGTGAGAGGTTGGGTTTGGCTAGTAGAAGCTGGTAGATTTAAAACCTAAAAATATTTTCATTTCTCTTTAAATAAGTGTAATGCCACTACAAACAAAAGTCCTTTGACGACATTTAAAAAATGTCGTAGAATAGATTCCACGACAATTTTTTAAAAGTCATTGAAGTAGGGTGTCGTGGAAAGTATGAAATTTTTAACAAAAATATCTAATGATTCGTTTGGTAAATGCATTACATTTTAATTACATTTGAATATAATTCATTTTTTTTAATGTTGTATTTAGTTGAAAAGTATTTGTTTTTTATTTGAATAAAAAGTGTGTTTAGATGAAAAGTAGTTTAGAGTTAAAAAATTGATGTGAATGGTAAAAATAAAGATAAAAAGTTAGAATTGAAATATTGATGTGATTGTTTTAAAAAACTTTTGAATAGTAATTATTTTCGTAGAACTATTAAAAGGATTGTATTTGAGTGTAAAACTTTACGTTTAGTGTAAAATTACATTACGTTTGAATATAACAGCACTAAAAAATGTTTGCTAAACAAGCACTAAATGTCGTTAATCCTGTCGTGTATTCTTTTCTATGACGTTATAGTGCTGTCATCTTATTACTTCTTGCTTTTAGGTTGTTATGTATTACAACAGTTCAAAAATGTCATATTAGATATAATTTACGACTTTGAAGACATGTTTTAATAAACAAACCACGACATTCATATTGTGTCCTGTAAACCAAATTTACACAACATTGGATGAATGCCATGAATTCTTTTTTTTTTTAGATAAAAAATAAAAAATAAAAAATTTAATTGTTAATAACTAAATAATTTTAATTATAGATATCAAAATTTTTTAACTATATTATAATCAATTAAAATATTATTACACAACGTGAAAAATAAAAGTATCACTGTATCAGGAAGCCATTGTCAGTGCTTTTTTTTTTTTTTCAAATTTCTAAAAAGTACTGAAAGTAAAAATGTACAATATCCATGTTCCAAACATTGAGATCAATGAAAAAAATACCGAGAAACAAATAAATAAGGAAAAACAAACAAATATTGAGTACTGGGAAGACATGGACAGGTTGTAGTATCAAAATCCGTGGTGTCTAACTTACTTCATAAGCGTACAATTCGTACAAAGTAGATCCACAGTTCAGCCACCAAGCTTTTACAAGAATTGACTGAATTGATGGCTTTTAATCCATCTTTGTTGCTTGTTAATTCTTCATCTCCATATGGAAGTTTCTATACGATTCCTTGGATATGCAATTTCCCTGGAAAAGCCCCAAAAAATTTTTTGGACGACTACTTTCCAAAAAGAGAGAAAAAAAAGAAGCAAAAAGAAATTGATAGAGTGTAATATTGCGCTCCCTAACGTGAAATATTTTCGGTCATGCGTGAAGGAAATTCACAAATTAACTGTATCAAGAGGCACCTTGCAAGAGCATAAATATAGAAATGACTCTAGATGTTTCGTTGTGAGAGAGATAAACAGAGCCTTCTCATCCTCTGCCTCTCCATTTTTCTCTTGCAAAGATTTTGATGCTTACGTAGTATGAAAACTGTAATGGACGAGGATGCTTGATTTCGATATTCCAGCAGATGACTGCGCCATGGAATTGCAAAACCGTTACCACAAATTGAGACTTGTAACTTGAAACTTGAATGCAAATAAATAAGGAAAAAATAAAATTGCCTATGTTTTTTTCAAAAGAGTAATCCATATATAAAATGTTATTGATGTAAAATATCCATATATATTATAATCAAGGTGATACCACTCATCCATACATATTTTATGTACATCTTTTTCATTTTTTGAAAGTTAGTATAAAATTAAAATGTATTGAAAGTCAGAATAAAAAAAAAAAAAGATCTTTACTTCAATTAAAAGAATTATGATACATGTTCTAAATAAAGAGGTGCCTGATATTTTTTTAATTCAAATTTTGAAATTTGATTTGAGAATCAATATATTTAATGCTCTGAATTTCATAAACTCTCAGGCAAAAAACAGACCTTGGTAACAAGTGGTCTCTGTGTGTCTGTATGTATGTGTGCGCAGTTGATGTGTTTATATTGTCTATTGAATTTTATAATGCAAAGATACAATTCATAAAAGTAAAAAAGCATAGCTCGTTAATTTTTTATCAACCAGCTAGCTTCAGAATGTTAGAACTCTCTTAACTCGTATAAATTGTTCGTTTTGCTATTAAATTTTGTGATGCTGAGCTTTTTGGGTACTAAATATATTGATTCTCAAATCAAATTTCAAAGAGTTTGCATAACTCCAGTGAGGAATGAACTCTATTGTTAGATTAATTTTATAAAAGAAAATTAGGGTAAGTGGTCCATTTTTATTTATTATCTAATATAAAAGATAGCTTTTTTTTTTTAATTTAGATAAATAGCTTAATAACATTATGTGGACCAATCAATTTTACTCTTCCCCAAACACCCCCTCTTACTCTCTCTCCGCCTCTCTCTTGCACTCTTTGAAAATCAGGCGATTAGTGGTGATGGAGATTGTCATCGTCCTTGGTTCGCACACCTCTAGTGATGGAGATCTCCCTTGCGACTCTGACAATCATGGAGGTCTATTCGCGAACTTCAGTAATGGAGATCTCCCTTGCGAACTCCTGGGATCCAGATTTTGCATTCCCTAATGAACTCCAACATTGAGATCTCGCGATTGCAGTCCCTCATTGATTGGCATGATGGCATCATTGTTTGCTTCTTTGAAACAAGAGTTAGGCTTGTTACTAGATATAACCCTTTGTTTATTCTTATTATTATTATTATGACCCATATTGGTTAGCAGATCTCTTTCAAGTAGTAACTTGACTTTTCCCATTTTTTTTTTTTAAGTTGGCCGTCAGCATTACCATGGCTTATTTTGGTCGGTCATGACATTGGAATGTATCACTCTAGGTGATAAATACATACAAGCCCGATGCAAAATTTGATTATAGTTATTATTTTTTATACAGTGTAATACTTTGGCCCTTTGTCAATTTTCTTTCAACGTTTATCCCAGGAAGAGAGCATGTATTTTTTTTTTTTTTTCTGTACGTGGTCAACCCAACGACACATAGAAACAACGGTTTCTTCCATTCTCTCCTTTTTTTTTTTTTTTTAATTTTTTTAAAACCGTGTGAGAACACATTTTTTAAACTTAAATTACAACATTGAATTAGACACTATGCTTTGTAATTTGTTTGCTTCTGCGTGCGCATTTTTGTTATGAAAGGGTATTGTCGCAAGTTTCTTTTTATCAAAATGACCACGTAAGTCCTACATACATAGTATACATAGGATTTTAAATCCATGGTTAGATAGTCATTTTCAACTTTTATGAATTTCTAAAAAGAAACCTGAGTCTCAATGATAACTATGGGATTTTCGATAATGCCAATCCAAACCCCACACTTTTAGTGTTTATGAGAATTGTTAAATTTTTTTGAGAGAGATGTAGTCCAACAAGTTCCACACCCTAGGGTGTTTATGAGATTTGCCTCCTAGCAATTGTAGTCCGGCAAATCCCACACCACTAAAGTGTTTGTAAGATTTGTCTCCTTAGCATGAAAGATCCAACAAGTCCCACACCACCAGGTGTTTATGAGACTTTTAAGTTTTGAAGAAAGAGTTTCCATGAATTGGTCTTTTTTTTTTTTTCCTTCTCTCTAACAGTGCAATTGGTTGCACTGTTAAAAAAAAAAAAACAAAACCAGAAACTTTAATGGAGAAAACCAAAATCTCCCAAGATCCTCCGTGTCAAATCATTGAGAGAAAATAAAAGCGGAAGCATACCTTGATCCATGGGAGGAAGATGATTCCGGGTTATTGATCTTCCAATCCAATACGTTTTCCCTTAGAGAAGAGTCTCTGTATTCTCTTGATGATGGGATGTCAGAGAGAATGGGAAGAAATGTATCGTACGTTTGGATTGGGGACCATAACCGTTATAAAATAACTGTAGTAGTTATATTTTTCATATTTCTAATTTGATCCATCATAAAATTAGAAATATGAAATTTGGTCTCTACACATAATTAACCCATATTTAATTTTATGCCCAAAGCCCTATTTCTTTAATCTCAATTAGATCACTTTAAAAGGGCTAAACCTTAAGATAGTCAATAATACACATTTAATTACATATATAGGCCCACATGTTTAATTATTTTCTAACAATCTCCCACTTGGGCCACATATGTTCCTTATAAAATGTGCATAACCTTATGAGCTCAAAACTTTTGCTATCATATATAAAGGCATATCTGTACAATCTCGTCCATTAGTTATATCAATATAGGATCAAAGCGATTTTCGTTACATTTAGCGTAACTAAATCCATCAATGGTCACGTATATCGATATAACCAAATGACATAGATCAAATATGGATGTGTAGCATGGAAATTACATGCAATGTGATCTATACATGCCTATTTCCAACTGGTCCAAACTTAAACCTTAATGAGATCAAAACCAAACCAAAAATCAGAGTGAAAACCAAACTGAATCCTTTATTTCTGCAGAAAACACATACAAACACAGAATGTCTATATAAAAGAAAACAGCATCCAAATACAAACTCCCACTAAAACTACATATCATCAAGTAACTGAACACCCATATGAGCAGTGTGCTCATGAAAGACCTTGGGTGGAATTCCCTTAGTGAGCAGATCCGCGATCATGGAGTTTGTGCCAATGTGTTCTATAGACATTTGACCACTCTGAACTCTTTCTTTAACAACAAGGAACTTAATCTCTATATGCTTTGACTTTGAAGAGCTCCTGTTGTTGTTGGAATACAGGACTGCTGATTTATTGTCACAAAACAACTTTAGTGGTCTTTCTATGCTTTTCACGATTCGCAGCCCAGTGACAAAGTTTCGTAGCCATATTCCATGATTGGATGCCTCATAACATGCTATAAATTCTGCTGCCATAATAGAAGAAGCTATGAGTGACTGCTTGGCACTCCTCCAAGAAATAGCTCCTCCAGCAAGCAGATAAATATAGCCCGAAGTGGATCGACGACTATCTTGACATCCAGCAAAATCTGAATCTGAATAACCAATGATCTCGAGTTGGTCTAATCTTCTATATATGAGCATGTAATCCTTTGTTCTTTGTAAATACCGCATAATCCGTTTGGCTGCTCTCCAATGATCCATTCCAGGGTTGCTCAAATATCTGCCCAAAATCCCAACAATGTATGCTATATCCGGACGAGTGCAAACTTGAGCATACATTAGACTCCCAACAGCTGATGCATAGGGAATCTTTTCTATTTCCTTAGCCTCAAGGTCGTTCTTAGGGCACTGACTTAAGCTGAATTTATCTCCTTTAGCCACAGGGGTGTCTCCTGGTTTACAGTCCTGCATGCCAAATCTTTTAAGAATCTTCTCGATATAGCTCTTTTGTGATAACCCAAGAATACCCCGAGAACGATCCCGGTGTATTTTAATTCCTAACACAAAAGAGGCGTCACCAAGATCTTTCATTTCAAAATTCTTTGACAGAAATCTCTTGGTTTCATGCAATAAGCCTATATCATTGGTGGCAAGCAGTATATCATCAACATATAATACCAGGAAAATATGCTTACTCCCACTGAACTTGTGGTATACACAATCATCCATAGCGTTCATCTCGAAACCGAATGAGATTATCACTTGATGAAATTTGTGATACCATTGACGAGAAGCTTGCTTAAGCCCATAGATGGATTTCTTTAATTTGCAAACCATCTTCTTTGGGTCTCCTGACACAAAGTTTTCTGGCTGCACCATATAAATCGTTTCATCAATGTCACCATTTAGAAACGCTGTCTTAACATCCATTTGATGTAGCTCAAGATCAAAATGTGCTACAAGTGCCATAATTGTCCTAAAAGAGTCTTTCGTTGAAACCGGAGAGAAAGTCTCTTTATAATCAATGTCTTCTTTTTGAGTAAAGCCCTTTGTGACAAGACGAGCTTTATATCGCTCTACATCACCCTTCGAATCCCTTTCGGTTTTAAATATCCATCTGCAACCAATGGGCTTCGCACCTTCAGGTAATGGAACGAGATCCCAAACATCATTGTCTTTCATGGACTTGATTTCTTCATTCATTGCATTAATCCACTTTTGAGAGTTTACACTTTGCATGGCTTGACGGACATTGATCGGATCATCTTCCATCAATCCAACGCTATCCTCATGTTCTTGGAGAAATACTATATAATCATCTGAAATAGCACTTCTCCTTTCTCTAGTGGATCTCCTTAATGACACAAGTTCTTGAGGCACTTGTTCTTGAGGTTGTTGAGTTTGTACCTCAAGGGGTTGAATGACTATATCTTGTTGATCTTGATTTGCAACTTGATCAATGACAGAAATAGGAACCTGAACATTGTCAGAAGCAATTGTGGGAATAGGAACCAATTCCTCTTCAACAAGAGGGATAGGATCAAATTCATCTTCAAAGACAAAGTCTCTAACCTTATTTCTCCCCCCAAACTCAATATCCTCAAAGAATGTAGCGATTCCCGTCTCAAAAATTGTCTTAGTAGTGGGATCATAAAATTTGTACCCCCTTGACCGTTCAGAGTAACCAATGAAATAGCAGCTCACTGTCTTGGAGTCCAATTTCTTTTCATTTGGCCTGTAAGGCCTTGCCTCAGTTGGACAACCCCAAGTATGAAAATGCTTAAGATTAGGCTTCTTGCCAGTCCAAAGGTCATAAGGTGTTTTGGCTGCTGCCTTAGTTGGCACTCTGTTGAGAATGTAAGCTGTAGTCTTGAGTGCTTCACCCCAGAGGGATTCGGGTAAGGTAGAATGACAGATCATGCTCCTCACCATATCCTTAAGTGTACGGTTTCGTCTCTCAGCTACACCATTCATGCTAGGTGACCCTGGCATGGTATATTGAGGGACTATCCCATATTCCTCTAGGTATTTAGCAAATGGCCCCGGACGTTGTTCACCTGAACCATCATATCTGCCATAGTACTCACCACCACGGTCAGATCTGACTCCCTTAATTCTTTTGCTGAGTTGTAGCTCAACCTCAGCTTTATATGACTTGAACATGTTTAGTGATTGTGACTTCTCATATATGAGATACAGGTAGCCATATCGAGAGAAATCGTCTATGAACGATATAAAATATTGTTGACCATTCCATGAAGCCACAGGAAATGGTCCACAAATATCTGTATGTATCAGTTCTAAGACGTCCGAAGCTCTGTTGGCACCCAATCCCCTTTTATTGGTTTGTTTCCCTTTAATATAGTCAACACAAACTTCAAAGTCTGTGAAGTCAAGGGAATCAAGAATTCCATCCGACACAAGCCTTTCCATTCTTTTCCTTGAAATATGACCTAATCACTTGTGCCATAATACAGCGGAATTCTCATTGGCTAATTTTTGCTTTACACCGCGTGAACTTACATGCAAGGTTTCATTATAAGAAGCAACTGTATCAAGCAAATATAGGTTATCATGAAACGATAAAGAACCGGTACCAATAACATTTGAATTTAAAGAAAGACTAAACTGACTATTTCCAAATGAACAAGAGTATCCAGATTTGTCCAAAGCAGAAATAGAAACCAAATTCCGTCTAAATGACGGTACAACAAAAGTGTCTTTCAAATCCAAATAATAACCAGTACATAATAACAACCTAAAATGCCCTATAGCTTCAACTTCAACTGATTTGCCATCGCCCATATAGATGAATCTTTCAGCATCAATCAGCTTTCGGCAGCTCAGACAACCCTGCATAGACACACTTATGTGAGTAGTGGCACCTGAATCAATCCACCAAGTGTGCCTTGGCACTGAAGCTAAATTAACCTCAGAACAAACCAAAGTGAGAAGCGTACCTTTCTTTGCACGCCAAGCGTGATACTTGGTACAGGCCTTCTTTATATGTCCAGGCTTGCCACAAAAGAAACATCCAGATTTCTCTGTTTCTTCCTTATTTTGTTTCTTTTGTGCTGGACCTTTAGCAGCTTCATTGCTCTTCTTTCTTTTCTTATTCTTGTCCTTAGAGGTGCTAGCCAAGTGAGTACTTTCAGTCTTCTCTTGCTTCAGTCTTTCTTCCTCTTGCACACAATGAGAAATTAACTCATTAAGAGTTCATTTCTCTTTCTGGCAGTTATAACTGATCTTGAATTGACTGAATTGTGCAGGAAGAGAAATCAAAACCAGATGCACTAGAAGGTCCTCAGAAATTTCCAACTCTAGTGTCTTGAGTTTTGAAGCAAGATGAGACATTTGCATGATGTACTCCCTTATATTTCCTTTTGCTTTGTACCTCATTGAAATCAAGCTTGCCAAAAGCGTGCTTGTTTCAGCCTTATCATTCTTTGCAAAGCATTTCTCAATAGCCTCAAGGAAACCCTTGGCAGTAGTGACCTCATCAGGCACAGTGCCCCTGAAAGCTTCTGGAATACCTCGCTTGATGATCATCAGACACATGCGGTTTGAACGGTCCCATCTTTCAAGTTCCTTTTTATCCTCAGCAGAACTTTGATCTATAGTAGTGGGACGTTCAATCCTAAGTGCAAGGTCTAGATCAAGGCAACCGAGAACGACCAACACGTTTTCTTTTCAGTCCTTAAAGTTAGTCCCATTTAGCATAGGAATGGAATTAACACTTGCAGATATTGAGGAAGCAGATGCAGTAGCTAAAGAGAGAACAAAACAAACAAAACAACATGTTTACATAAGAATCCACACAAAACAATCAACAAAATTCAAATAATGGTTAATCCCATCACAAGAAACCGGGCACAACATTAATATTTAGTCTTTGGACAGAAATATTAACTTGCAAGTGGTATTCTTGGTGTAGTGATCAAATATTAATAATAAATCATGTCAAATAATAAGCTAATCTTTGGATCCACTTATTATTCACATGCAAAACCCAATAATTGTTACATATTTATCACCACAAGTATGAATTTAAATTCGGCCAAATATTAATCTTCCTTTGGGCCGATTAATATTCGCATGAATTAAATTCACACAACCATCTTAATATCCCAAATTAATTAACATCTACAAGAGAGGCTACTTTGGTAGCATATTGCTTCAATCAATTAATTGAAGATATTAATAAACCAAAACCATAATTTGAATTAAATTAAAAACCCAAATATACACCAGTATTCCAGAATTGCCGTTCAAAAGAAACCAGAATTGAATATATTTATATATATATATATGTGCATATACACCAGAATTCCATTCAACCGAATGAACATTAGTCAAATGACTGTATCCTAGAACCCAGAAGTTCGAAACCCAAAAATCCTTTATAGAACTCATAAACACCGAAACCAGAATTCAAAGAGAATGGGTCAAAGCCAAAAGTTTTCTTTGTCCATTTATGATCAGAATTCAACAAATAATTAAATATATATGTGTTCATTGAATAAAGCAAACACACATGTTCACATATATATTTTAATATACATTGAACCCAAAAATTCGTTCATGTAATTGGAACCAAAACTGAAAATATGTATATAAAAGTATATATACATACGCTCGATCGCATATGCATATATGACTACTTAATCCAACATAAAAAAAAAAAAAAACGAAGACCGAATTCCATAAAACGGGAACTGCAATATATATACACACGGATATATATTCGCATCCAAGAATGGGCCGAAATCCATAAAACCGAATTCAAATATATATGAATCAAGGCGAATTCAAACAGACATGGACGTAATTCAATATAGCGGTTGAATCCAAAAGGTCGAAATATCAAAGAATTCATAATCACAACGTGGCTCTGATACCACTTGTTAAAAAAAAAAAAAACAAAACCAGAAACTTTAATGGAGAAAACCAAAATCTCCCAAGATCCTCCATGTCAAATCACTGAGAGAAAATAAAAACGGAAGCATACCTTGATCCATGGGAGGAAGATGATTCCGGGTTATTGATCTTCCAATCCAATACGTTTTCCCTTAGAAAAGAGTCTCTGTATTCTCTTGATGATGGGATGTCAGAGAGAATGGGAAGGAATGTATCGTACGTTTGGATTGGGGACCATAACCGTTATAAAATAACTGCAGTAGTTATATTTTTCATATTTCTAATTTGACTCATCATAAAATTAGAAATATGAAATTTGGTCTCTACACATAATTAACCCATATTTAATTTTATGCCCAAAGCCCTATTTCTTTAATCTCAATTAGATCACTTTAAAAGGACTAAACCTTAAGATAACCAATAATACACATTTAATTACATATGTAGGCCCACATGTTTAATTATTTTCTAACATGCACTTCTCTCTCTCCCTCTCTTTTTCTTTTCTCTATTTGGCTGCCGTTTGTTGCAGATGTTGCCCAGAATTTCTTGTCCAAATCTTCGTACTGCCGTGGCGTTGGACTTCTCTCTAGCCTTTTGCCTTGTCTTGCATTGCATATGGCAAATTTATAGGCAAAAGCCAATGCCTTGTGGCAGTTATGCCACACTTGCGTGGGAGTTTTTTTTTTTTTTTTTCCTCTTCCCTATCCACGTGCAACTTGTTGTAAGAGGAAATTATCCAACAAATTGTGGGATTAGAAAGAATGGGAAGTTATTATATTTGTAAATACGTATCTTTGTTGTGATTAGTCTTTTTTCAAAATACTTCAATTTAATTAGCTATACTCTTTAGTTTAGAATTGTTATCCACAACTCTCATTTTAATTGGCTATTTTTCACAATACTTAAATTTGATTGGTCAATTCTAATTTTCTAGGATTACTACCCGATTTAATTCCAATATATTTTCTTTTCCTATTTTTTAAAAAGATATTTTTTTTTCTATTTTTATCTTTTTTTTTTTTTTTTGGGTTCATGGACTCCCCCTCGAGCATGTGCTTGTCGTTGATAAAAACGTGCAATGCTCGAGTAACTTTTAAGTTTTTTTTTTTTTTTTTAATTACCACTTTCGTGGTTTGTTTGCTTGACCACATTTAGGCGATAATTATTTTGTATTATTAGTAAAGTTGGCGAGAATCATTTTTGTTTTGGGCTGCATCTAGGTGAATTTTGTACTCAGATTGCCCATGTATCTCCTTTTGGGAATCAAGCCTTTCGTAGGTCGGTTGGGAAATCCATGATTTTTTTTTTCTTTTTTTGCGTGTGTGACTTCGTCTAGTTTATCACTAGATTACCCACGTATCCTTTTCAAAGGAATCAAGTTAGACTTAGTTCAAATTTGCTTCAAAGCTTTTTTTTTTTTTTCCTCCGCAACCTTTTCATTTCTTTCAAAACTTCGCTTTCAAGAATGTGTCGTTGTGACATGTCTTTTAAGATGAAGTATAGTCTACTTCAATCTCATTTATCTTTATCATCTCTTCAACGATGTTTTTAACGACATAGCACTCTTCAATTAGATGACCAAAGATTTGATGGTACCGACAATAATTTGGATCATCGAACCTATTGGCATTGGAAGTTTTATGGCTTTAATAGCCAACAATTTGTCAAACATCTGCTCAACATCTTCATTGTTGAACAAGTACTTGACTTCCTTTCTTTCTTCAAAAGTGAGCCTTTTTGGCATCTCTCTTCTTTTGTCTTTGCCTTCATCATCATCTACAAAGGAAGCCATCGCGTCATGAGATCTTTGAGAAGTGTTCTTTTGACGAGCTACTTGCCTCTCAACTGCGCTTGCTTTCGAGATGAAGTCTTTGAATGATTGAGGCTCTGCAGTACCTAAAAAAATTGCTGTCTCTGGAATGAGATTGTTTCAGCAAATTTGAGCCGCAGATTGCTTCGTTAACTTTTCAAAACATAGCAAGTTTGGACTCCTCCATCTAGAGATGAATTCATTTATATTTTCATCTGGGCTTTATTTAGTTTCAACTAGTTCGGTCAGTAAAACTTTTCTTCCCAAGCTAACATATTGATCTAGAAAAGCTAGCTTTTGCATTTCATCCCAAGTGATGATTGAATTTGACGGCAATTGAGTGTACCAAGTAAATGCTAATAAATCCTTTTAACGATTGCACAAATTGTTTTATGAGCAACGCATCGGATTGAGCAGAATCACCACATGCGGAAGCAAGGTAAGCCTAGTGTTCCTGCGGTGATCCATTTATCCCAGCGAACTTTCGAAGTTCGGTTTGGTGTAATTTCGGGGGTAGGGAACTTGATCATGTTGGGGCGGGTATGGCTTGTAATATCCTAGAATATGAAGACTTGTTATCGCTTGATACTCCCGAATGCTTTCCCTAATTAACGTTTTCAAATCAAGTTGGGAAGTTGAAGTTATTGATGTTGTGGACTCTTCTTCCCCTTCTGTTGCCTTTTGCTTGCCTATACTAGCTTGCTTAGCTAGTTGTGTCGTAAGATATGTGATTTCGGCTTCTTTTTCTGCTAGCGTTCTTCGCAATTTTTTCGATCTGTTCTTTTTTATCAATCTGTTCTTCAACACCTGTTTTCCCAATGACCATCACTGGCATGCATTCGGATTCAATGTCAATGTTCATTCTTTTTACTTGACTTGTTGACTTTTGAAGTGAATTTGCCACCTTTTTGGACGGGACATGCTGTTTGGAATGTTAAGTGATTTGAACGTTTGACGAAACGTCTAGTTTGAATTGCCAGCGAACTGGGCGATCGTTGGGCTAGGGCTTGAGGCTCAGGTTGTATATTTGAACACTTTATTGGATCCACTAGGTTCATATACGGGATGAGATTGTTACCCAATGCCTCAGTTTTGAAAATGGTTGTCCTAGTTTTGAGAGCAGTAGCCCCAGTCTTAAGAGTGACTGCCCCAGTTATAAGAGTAACTTGATCCTTCTGAATTGTCTTCCACCCCCTTCTGTTGTTGACTAGCGGATATGGGCTAATCTTTGGATTTGAATTTCAGTGCTCGTCATTTGCCTTGCTGAATTGCACATTTTTGTGGATCCCTCCAAGTTAGATTTAATTCCTGGAGTTAGTTGACTTAATGATTTTTGCCTCACCATGCTTTGAGGTTAGTGATAAGGCAATGGACTTTGCCCTTGCGAATTGTTTGTCAAACGCAAGCAACTTTGAGATTTCAATACTTTGATCATGGTAACATGTATATAAGTAAATATATATGTGTGTGTTTGTGTGTGTGTGTGTGTGTATAGATCTCCTAGCTAGCATTAATATTCCTCTTGGGTTCGTGGGATCAAGGAGGACAAAAGGCAGGATTAACTAGATTAGATTTCAATACTTTGTTTAGGTAAAAATTTTAAAAGACTGGAGACTAGATAAGAAGTTATCTAACCCATGTCCAATACTGTACACTAAAATTCGATTATTCAATGTTGTCCCATTCAATGTTGTCTAAAAGTTTGACGAATCTGAATTGTATTGTGGGTCTTAAACACATGCGATCGCCATTTACTTTTTTGCATATATTGATATATAGGATTCATAATGTCTCTACTCTTTCCGGTTCCATTTTCCCCGGATCCAAACCGAGGAACTTTGTCATAATCCATATGTTAGTAGTTTCAAAGAGCCCAATTAATTGAGTGGCTTTTCTTGCTAAAAGCAACCGACGTAAATATAGGTAGGGGACAATCTTTAGTGATTATTTGGTCCCTGATTGAATGGATCGATCCTCTTTATTGAACTGCACCGATCCCACTTGATACGTCCTCTCAGTACCCTTTTCGGCTATAAGTCAAAATTTTCTGCCAAACATATTTGTTGTTACTTTCTTCCAAGCAATTGAGAAGAAACACTTTAATTTGAAATCAAAAGATTGTACAATCACATTGATTACAAATTGGATTATCGATGATCAGTGAAATATGAAGAAATCCAACTGAAATCTGTTGGAAGTGTTCAACTTTTGATGCCTCACTTTACCTGATGAAATCTAACTATCTACACTATTTCAAGATCTTCTAAGGTAGCCCCTCGACATATCGCATGAATCACAACTATTGTAATGTTCTTGATGCTCACGATGGGTGGAAGACACTCGAACATCCACAATTTTCTACATCGCAATATAGCAGAGAGAAAGAGATGGAAAGAGTATTTTTAACTGAAAATTACCGATGAAGAGGTTGATTCAAATTCTTTGCAGTGGTCTTCGTTTAAGAAACCTCCAAATTTCACTTAACCGAATTAAGATATCCCATTAACGTACTTAGGTGTCCTATTAAGTTAGGATATCTGATAATTATGAAATGCTTTTTCATTAGTTTTTAAAATTATAATATAATCCAAATTAAAAAAAAAAAATTCTGCTACATGGATCAAGCTCACTATATATGGTTTTCTAAAAAAAAAAAAAAAAAAAAGTCACCATATATGGGTTCCCAATAGCGTCTGCCAAAAACCAAATGTCTATCCAGACAAATCGGGGCAAAAAGAAACTAATGCACATAAAAATTATATTTCTATATTTTTATTTTTTCCAAATAGTTGACGAAAACGAGCAAAAAAATTGTTTGTACATTCTAATTAAGTTGCTATCGGATTCTAGCAATCTCATAATTAGGTATAAATATAAGGAAGGTACAAATCAAGCAGCTCTTTTTTATATTATTTAATTCCTCTCATAAGCCACTGCATCGATGGACTCTCATACAAGATTTTCTAGTCTTGATTGACATGCTTTGCCGTCTAATTATAGCTACATCATAGAAGTACTATAATATATGGCAATAATAAAGGATAAATTAGAGAAAAAAAATCATGAATAAATGCATTTATATATTTATATCATTATTCTCTGTGACTCACAAATTAAAACCATCAAAACAGTGTATATTTCATCCAGAGACGGATCAATGAAGAAGGGAAAATGATCCTGGTTGGCATGCAATGAAACAGAAAGAAAAGTACAGACCATATTGGCAAATATAATATATGATATGATTTGGTCCATGTACATTGTTCTTGTCCTATTGATATCTACAAAGTCCCTTTGCGTTGTATTGAAGGAACCTACATATTAACCTTATCTTTTATTAAGGTCACAACTTGCCAATGATATTGTTGGAATGTTAAGCATGCAAAGCTAGCTAGCATAGCCTGCATTTCTCCTACATTATGTTTGGTCGGTGAAAAAAGAAGGGTGCAGGGATTAATTGAAAGATTTTGAAATTTATGATTGTTTGATAAAAAGGACTCCAAATCTTTATAAATACCATAATTTTAATATGTTCTAAGTTGAAGTGTTTATTAAAGATATTTCATACTAAATATTATTAGAGAAAGAACCAATTTTTCCATCTTTTCTTTTTTGGCCTCACTTAGGTGAAATATCACTTCTTTCTTCCTATTTCTCTCGTTCCTACCTAACATATTCTTACAGTGGATACTCACATGGGAGGGTATATTACCCTTCCCTAGTATAAGGTCTGTAGCTAAACATAGGTGGGACCAGTCCATCTCACTTTGCTCGCCAAGTGGGTTATTCCTTCTGATCTTCATCACGCTTGATTTATTGGTTGGTTACACCATTCTTCCCACTACCAACCTTTCTTGACATTGGATACCTGTTTTGATCAGGAAATTGTTGAGTTTCAGTTTCACACTCGATCTGAGATTTGGATTGAGAAAGAATGGCGAATTCTTATTTTTGTATTGTAATAGACATTAAAAAGAAAGGTTTGAGTATTTTAACTAGTTCGGCATGTGAGAGTGGCAAAATTTGATAGGAACTTATAGTTTGAAACTTTGAAAGTTTTTTTTTTTAATAAGTAAAAACCATAAATTATATACTGTAAAAAAGGAAGAAAATAAAAAGTTGATCAAGTAAGGATTTTCTCGAAATTTTTAAGGCAAACAATGCATGAATGATTACCAATGAATTATTCAAAATAACTGAACTACTGTCTCCCCATATTCAATTTTTTCAGGTAATATGTACCTAAAATTTTTTAGTCCCCCCCAAAAAGATTAGGATTTGAACTGATCTTTTTTTTTTATATATATATAAAACCAAGTAGTAATGCTAAAATTTCTTATATATTTTGGCTTCGTCGCTTAATATGAAGTAATTTTTAACCCTTTTTTCCCAGAAAGCACACCGCTAAACAACTATACTTGGTAAGTAACCACTGCATCAAGTAGATCACAATCTAAACCCCAGAGATGCTCCTTCAAAAAAAAAAAAATACAGAGAGGTTCGTAGAGCTGTATAATATATATGCATATATATAATGTTAGCCAGCGCAGATATATATATATATATATATTTTTCCTTCAGTGACCCTAGCTTTGGATGAGATATATAGTATTTTCAGGAAGTACTGCACTTAATTTTAACTTAAATTAAAATCGATCCACACTGTAATTTGTTGTCCCAAATTGCATCTTATCCAATCCAACTCGTATAAGTGCAATTTAGATCGATAATATGCATTTTCAACAATTTTAATATTAGGTTCAAAAATTTTAGATTTCAACTTTCATTTTTGTCGTCTAGGTGGGGTTTTGTGTGGGTTTGAGGAACATCTTAAATATAGTACACTTTCAAAATATTACTTTATCTATAATAACTTTAAGATTTTTATCCTTTTATGATGTCAAATAAAAAATGATTTTATAATCAAAATCTAAATTATAGGATAAAAATTTTAAACATGTCCCACATTTTCGTTAAAAAAAAAAAAAAAGGATAAACACAAGAATTTGAAATATAATAATGGCAAAACCTAGGCCTAACTGCAAGTCCTACAAGTACATAGCATTACTGCCTATTAGTTGGACACTTCAAGTGCCATGATGAAGGATACCAATACTAGCCCACCAGTGATCGATGATATATCATGCCGTTATACTGAAGGTAGTCCGCCGTGATACTGGAAATTTAGGGTAATTGCAGTATTATACCATGTTCTTAGAGAAGTTTTTGTACAGTTTAAAAATTTTTGGGTAATTTGACATGAGAAGGAAAAACTTTTATATCAAAAATCAATTCAAGCATTTGGCTTTGTCACTTTTGTAACACTATTCTTCTCTTATGGATGATGATATTGGAGCAGCTTCCTCAACTCATGCTTTCATTTGACATTACTAATTGATATGACAAATCTTTAAACAACTATCAACAAAAAAATAAATAAATAACAAGTTACATATTATACAAGTTGATTCTCAAAAATTGTAAGTTGACTTTCTTAAATTTTTTTTTAATTAGAGAAACACCCCCTTTTTTAAAATAAAAAAAATTATGATCCTATTTTCTCCTTTTAAAATTAAATCAAGATGGAATAATTAAAATAATGATGGAGATTGAGTATGGCATTTTCATCATTTTTTTTTTGAATAAATATAATCTAGGGAGAGATTAGATTAATATCCACGCATATGATACCGGTTTGTGAATTGGTTTTATTGGTGAACTAGAAAAAAAAAAAAAAAAAAACCATTATCAGATTTACCTAACATATGTTAATTCAATAATATAACCTAATCTGGTTTAGCCTAATTTTAATATTAGGTTTACCTACCAAACTTGAATTTTATTGGATAGATTCGGGTTCAACTTTTAATAAACTGCCATAAACCAAACACGCCCAATGAAATTTTATATATTTTAAATTATATTTTTTAAAAATATATTCATTAGATGTTGTTATGTTCTGACTTAGTTTTAAACTTCAATGTTAAGGTTTTATTTTTGTATTCGCTTTAGTATAATTTAAAAGAAATTGAACTAGATTTGAACTTGTGAACTTGATATAAATAATGTGTTATGAATTTTGCATTCTTAGATTTTTTTTTTTTCATTTTCTTTTTAATATAATGATTAACCTTTTCAACGTACCCTACTCAATTTTAATTAAATGGATTGATTTTAAATTTTGAGTTAATTTGATAGGTTTCATTGTCTTTAACCAACCCAATCTCATTTGATGTGGGTTGAAAACACCCAAAAATCAACCCAACACACTTTATTTTCACTCCTAATTGACCTAAATTTTGTTTTATAATTAGAAAAATAGTGAATCTAGAAAAATTCAAAGTTTAATTCAGTTAATAACTGATTTATTGTAATATTTTTTTATTGTTAGGTGTACCCTAAGCAGAAAAGACATGTTAATGTATTTCATTTATTTTTTGAATTGATAAATAAAATAATTTTAGAGGTTATTCATTATATTGCTATAAGTCCTCAATCTATTTATATGTTAAAGTAAATATAAGTAAATATGACTTATTGACTGCTTATATTAAACTATTAGAATGTTATATATAATGATCTTTTATATGAGAAAAGACAATGTTCTAGAGTAAGTGGTCTAAATCTATAGTTTATAATCTATGGAGTTAGAGTGAGTATCTAACTCATGTTATGACTATTATATTTTCTAAAACTAATTGGGGATGCAGTTTGTCTTGACTGTCCAAAACTTTGACTCGTGAGTAGAGACATAGATATGTTGTTTGGTGTGACATATTGGACCAGGACTAAAGCATGATTGATCTGTATAGTCCGTTATTAGTGGATCGATCTGCTTTTGATATTCATTATACAATAACCTTAATCCTGAGTAAGTAAACTAATAAACCGGTTTGTTGGGTACCCAATACACATATGAAGGAGGGATTATTTATAGATAAGAAATCATATCTTTTATGTAGAGTTAAGGTTATTCTCTTAAAGACATTATGCTTGATTAGGGAGAATGAATAAGGTTTTGAGTTGTTTGCTTTGTAAACAACTTATTATTCTCTTATCAGGTGTGTAATAGATCTTTAAGATAACGAAATCAAAAGGTTGAACGTACTTCGACTTAGGTTGATCATAGATATCATATGAGTGTTTTGCATTAATGACAAGGTTATTGGATGGTGTCTTTCCTAAAGCTTGCATAATTTGTAATATAATTAGCGATCATATGATTGAATTGTTTGGTATAGAACAATAATTATATAAATTCACGGGAGCTTAATTGTATATGTTTAATCAGTCATTCTGCTAGCTCTTATAATTCTTTAAAGATAGTAGTTGATCGGGATATTCTTTTATGACTTGTTATTTTGCATTTAGTGATTATATAGATTCACAAGAACCTAATTATATATGTCTAATTAGTCTCTCTGCTAGCTCCTATAATTCCTTAAAGATGATAGTTGATCGAGATATTCTTTTGTGACTTATTGTTTTGCATTTAGTGATGAGAAAAAACCGGATCACCCTATACAAGGGTGTAGGCATTTTTCTCTGTATGCTGGAGGGGCAAAATCATAATTTTGTATTATTTAATAAATAGAATAAATATTTAATTAATATTTATTTTGAAAGATAAGATTTGAAATTTAAATTAATTGTATTTTAATTTAAAATTCAAATATGTGATTAATTTTAATTTTGATAATCTTGTCTTAAAATAAATATTTGAATTTTAAAAAATTATCCTATTTGAATTTGAATTGAACTGAACAAAATCTTGCCTTTGCACAATTGTAGGTGGCGTGCTTTAAGGATAAGGATAGAAGACAAGATTTTCTTTTAATTTGAATTTGAATTTATTTTGAATAAGAGATTACACAATTATTTGAATTTCAAATAAAGTTGCCATGATTTTATTTGAATTTGAATTGGAGTTGTGAAAAATTATCTATGTGAATAAAATTCAAATATTTGTGGAGTTTGAAATTTGAAATTTGAATCACATGTATCCATAATGGCCAAATTTTTATGGATAAAGTCAAAGAGAGAATTCGGATTTTTTGTGAATAAGAGAGAGAGAGAAAAATCTTGTTTAAATCCTATTTAATTTTTGATTTTCCTATATCCTATATAGTCAAATTTTTAAGGAGAAAATTCTTCTAAGAACAATCGATTTTACTGTGTGGATAAGGAAGAGAAAAATCTTGTTTAAATCTTATTTGAATTTTGAATGATCCTCTCCCTAATATGGCGAAGTTTTCTAAGGATTTAGGCCTATGGGAGAATCAGTTTTTTGGCCCGTGAAAGAGAGAAAAAATCTTATCTTAATTTAATTTAAAATTCAAAAGGTCACCTTATTCAATATTATAAATAGGGATTTTTCTACTCTTATTTTCTTTGGGCTACACACTCTCAGGTGAGCAGGCTTATTGTTGTATAAATTACATGACAATAATTTCTTAGAGATCTAGGTGATCAGAAGAAGACAAGTTGCGCTAAATACCGAATGAGAAAACGGATACCCACATACTCAACTATCTTGGAATTGGAGCATAACGGAAAAGGCTAATTGGTTGAAGTCCTTCCTGTTGTTGTCCTCCTGTGTTTCTGATGTTAAATTCCGACATTCAAGGTGTTTTTCTCCAAAAGGTATATTTGATTGTTAATAATTTATTGTCTATGACAACATGAATTCTAACGATCTTTGAAAAATTTTTCAAATTCGATTTTCCATATTTTTTTTTCCAACATTTATGACATTGATTTGTCATGATTTTTTTTTTTTTATGAAAACAATTGAAATCCCAAAGGGAGTGTTTGGTTATATGTAGACCTCCTGACTTAGCCCAACCCTTATGAGCGAATTAAGGGTGAATAAAAAATTCAACAATTTGACAAACCCAATGAACCCATTTATCCTAACTTATTATACATGAATCTGACCAACTCAATCAAGAGATCAACCTAACCCACCCAACACGACTATTAGTTAGGTAGGTTTGAGTTGAGTTTTTCTAAACATAATTTAACCTAAATCCACCTAATTTATTTATATATATAAATAAATATTTTCGTGTCTCATAATATATAGTACTTTTCTTATATTTTATATTAATTACTTAATAACCTATTATGTATCATGTTATATGAGTTATTATTATTATTTGTTTGTTAGTTTACAATTTTTATATATAAATCTGTTTTACATGTATTTTATGTATTTTTTTTATATTTATTTATAACTTATTGGATAATTTTAGAGTTTTATAACACTAATATTATGATGAAGGTTAGCTTTCTTTATATATATATATATATATATTTATTTTAGGTTGAATGTTTAGTTATATTTATTTTTTTAATTTTTTTATTTCTTTATTATGTTCAATCTGATTAATGCATCTAAATTTTAATTGGATGGGTTGATTTTATCCTTTAGGTTGATTAGGTGAATTAAATTTGAAATCAATCTATTTAAACTTTATTGGGTGTGTTAATTCTCAAAAACCCACCAAACTCATCCTGTGTTTACCCTTAGGGCCAACGACTAGGTTTGATTAATTAGTGGGCGCCCATTTGAATTGTGAACATCTAAGCCTAGCCCTGCCCTAAAGCTTGACAGGCTTAATATCAAGCCATATAAACGGGCTTAAATTCAAATTACGTAAATAGGCTTTTATAAAAAACAAAAAATAAATAAAATTGATATCAAAACTTCAAAAGCATCAACTATTTTTTTAATAGAAAAATAACATGTTATTTGCATTATATTTTTATAAATGATTTATATTGTATATATAGTAAAAAATAACATTTTTAGGTGGGCCAGTGAGTTAGGTTTCGAGTGGCCCAAACGGGCACTGGACAAGTTTGGCTAAGCTAGGCTAGTCCGTTAGGCTCAAAACATAGGCCTAGCCGAACCATTGTGCTTGCACTAGGCTAGGGACGGACTTGCCCAATGGCCAAAATTTCATATAACAAGCCAAGCTACTTAACTCAGTCTATGTTTACAACTCTAGTTGGGTGAAAGGAAGGGAAAGTCATTCTCAATTATTATGTTTGGCTGGCTTTAATGTAAAGAATAGTCATTTAAAAATAATGACTTTCCTGCCAATTTAGTAGAAATACCACTTTCATTATCATTACAATTCCAGCACCCCTAAGGTTTAACACTATCAACGCGCAAAACATGCACCTAAAGGCCAGCCCCTCCCAAGGCTTACGTCCCATTGAGCCTGAAGGACCATATAACCTTACTGGTACTTAAAAGAACGTCGACACAGCCCAAAAAGAGTAATAACAATTAAAAAAATACTTAAATAATTATTAAAGTGGATTGCCAAACCACATTACACGTCTAAATAATCTAATATTCAAATCTAAATGGGGAAAACACTTGAAAAACATAAATTTAGGGCTCGTATTAAGAGAGAATTAGAATTTTTATTTGAGAGATTCGAGAGAATTGAAATAATAATAATTATTAGTAAAAGTTGGGGATAAAGACAAGAAAATACTGTTACAATGAGCCCTTAAAAGCCATTGCACTAACTTGACACAAAAATCTAATACTAGATCAATATAACGCATAATAAAACTAACATTTATGTTACGTTATGTTAGTCAAGAGTGTGGAATTCATATCATATTTAGGTAATTTTCTCAATTTTTATTGTAAAATGACCTTAGAGAAATACAAAAGATCTTGAATACACATTTTTTGGGTATGCATATTTCTATGGTAACATATATACATATATATATATATACACACACACGCACGCACGCACATATATTTACGATTGCAAGGCTTGGAACTCTCTCATTAATTACAAAGAAATGAAGAAAGAGGACAATTACTTGCTGTAAAGACAAAGTAAAGAGTTTTTCTTTTGCTGGAAAGAGGAAGCTTAGGGTATATCTTAGTGATGTGTTTAATATGCGTTTATAGTTGCACCGAGGTGTTAACTTTGCTTTGTTCGAGAGATAAGATTCTCTAGATTTTTTCACTTTTATCCTCTACGACCAAAGCCGCCTCTTTATCCCTGGCCACATAACTGGGATATTTTTGGGAGAATGGTTGCGTGGTTTAAAGACAACTTTAGCCTCCATCTGAAAAAACTTTAGCAGGTTGGCTTGGACAATAGAGGACATATTTGACTTTTCCACTGCAGCTAACCATGGCCATTTAACTATAAATTATATAGCTAGGTTTATAACAAGTTAAACACTAACTATTGGTGACACTATGCAGTGAAATTAGCCACAAATTGCTTGCAGAAACAAATGGAATCGCAGGGCATCAGCCAACCACCTTCCAGGTTTCAGTCTATACTTTTCATCTTCAAAAATATTACATACTATTTGGCGACAACACTAGTTCTGTTAATTGTTACATATAAAGCTAATTTTCATGACATGCATGTACTGAAAAAAGAAAAAAGAAAAAGAAATGAAAAGAAACAGAGTTAATTTCATGTTTTAACTCAATCAAACACTAGTTTTAACCTCAATACTTGAAACCTTAGAAAAAGTCCGGTTGAAGATAGAAAAATCATGCTGGGCACCAGTGGTGGAGATAGACATATATTTTAGTAGGTGCATATAGCAATTTTTTTTTTTAATGAAAAAAATAATAACATCAAAGTATTAACTAAAGGATAAAATTTTAGTAAATGCTATTAAAAATTTTCAATTTCTAGTGGGATAAAAACTAAAAAACCACGAAAATTTTGGGGTGGAATTAATTTCAATAAGATAAAAATTTTACAACTAAAAAAATTTTTGGAGTAACAAATAAAAACAAAAATTTTGATGTTGGCTATAGCTCCCACTGGGCCCCACATACATCCACTCTTTTAAGCACACATGATTTAGTGGTTGTTTATGATATATCCTGTTAAGCTACTTCAACTGATGAAAAGAAAAGAAGGATTTAGGTAAAGAGCATTTAGTTTTATTATGTGAGAGTTTTTTATATAATAAGTTCCTATTTAATAAGTGGGAGTAATCCTGTATCGTAAAACGATAATAATAATAATAATGTTTGTATGATATGTATTTCTAGTGAAAGAGCCAAAGCACTGTTAGTAACAACAAGTTTTCCCACTTGTTTCTTTGTTTCATCCCTCTCCAATTTTTTCCATTAGGGAAATCCATATATAAAGACATAAAACAATGATTCATGCACTAATGATCATCAGTACTAGTAAAATGTAATGTTTGGACATGCCTTGGGCAGCTCTGTGACTGAAGTAGATAACTCAAGCCGCGGAAAGGCATTTTGCAAAATGGGTGCAGGGTGGAGCAGTGTCATCACTCGTACGGAGGGACCAGATGCTGGCAAGGCCTTCCTCAAATGTGGGGGAGACTGCACCTGTGTGGTGTGCGTAAATTATTCCCTTATTGTCGTTTTGTTAAAACAAGTCTTGTTTATATAAATTATTTTTTAAAGTGCAAATTATAGCATATCAAATAGTGATTATATGGCGATAATAAAAGGCGATCAGTTTATGACTCTCTCATTTATTTGTCAGAGATTTGATTATGTGAGTTTATAGTTACTCATTTGAAATAGGGAGTTAATTATGATTAATTAGCATGGACAAACAGGGATAGTTGACCAAAGCGTGAACTAGTTTTCCTTTCTGTTTTACTTATAGTCTCAGTAGTTAGATTCTTAAAATTACGTTGGATGGGGGTGTGAGGAGTCCATTGATCATCTTTTTCACATGGCGCAAATAATTGGATTCCAAAAGTATGCATACATGTTGGATTCCATAAGCACTTATTAGTTAACATTGCAGAATTTGAGAAAACAATAACGTAGTGTCACAATCTGATATGCATAATCTTCATGCAGAGAAGCAGATGGGACGGTGACGAAGGTTGCAAAGCTGCCGAAGGAGCTTGAGGACATTGGCGAAGAAAATGTATTCTGCCAGTGCGGTGAAGGGTGGAGTTGTAGCATCTCAAAAGTTGAAGGGCCTGATGCTGCTAAATCCTTCTATGAATGCGCCGGAAGTTGTACTTGTGTTACTCCTGCCCAAGGAACATGAAAAGGCTCTTTGTCTGTGTATTGACGTCCATATGAATGTGTGACATAAATTAGTATGTATGTGTGGCTTTGGCAACATGTGTTATGATATATATAATAAATTTTGAAGCTAAACTTGGATATGCCAATGATTTCTAATGGAATAAAAGGAGAACTTCTATGTTGATTTTGTAAGATCTTTTTTTTTTTAAATATTATTTACTAGATTTAACTAATTAATCTAATTAATTGATTACCATAAATAAGTAAATAAATAAGACAGATAATTTTAATGAGATTCGGTTTTCTTACTTCTCAAGACCATACTCAAATGTTGAACACTTCACTAATCATATAAAAATTATAAGCACAAATGGACTTATATAATTGAAAGACTCCTTCTTTATTTGTTGTTATGTTGTCTTTCTCAATCTAAGTGAAAATTCAAAAGGTCTTCATGATATTGCAGAGGTTGTTATAATATTCTGTAGCACAATTTACACTGAACTTCTAAAATTGTATTAAAACTTTCAAAAATTTATTATTTTTTCTAAATTGTCATAAATGTCAATATTAAAAACTTAAAAGGTTTGCCTTTCACATGCTTGTGTGCGTGCATTGAAAAGTATCAATTCTTGTAACTTTTGGGAAAAAAAGAAAGTCTCTCTCTCTGTATTTTGCTTCGTTCTTCACATGCTTTGGCTTTGTGTTTTTTGTTCTCTTGTTCTCTTATGAAAATATTAAACGTTTCAATGAAAAAAAATCTATATATGTTACTGAAATAAAAGGAAAAGGGAAAAAATTCCATAAAATTAATCATAGTCAAGACTAAGAGACAAATTAAAAGTGCATACTGATTAAGAGAAAAATTTTATAGTGCAAAGATTCTATTCAGCAGAAAAGTCACCTGAGAGAGTTTAACAAGTTTTACAGTTTTTCTGTCATTGAAAAAATATAAATTTGCAGCAACAATAATTCATAGGAGATTAGCTCGACCTACACACGTTAAACACACAAGAAACATATGACACTAAAAGAAGATTTAGTACATCTTCTTACACTGAGACCGTAAGATTTTGAGCAGCCCGATAGGCCCATTTTAGTGAAATACTATTTACGTTAGAAGATTCATCGAGGCATCACCAACAATTTTATTTGTAAGTTTCATATTATAAAATCAAATTACTATTAATTTGTGATGACTGAAAGTTGTGGTTTAGTGGTTAGATGACTTTACTAGACATCTATTTTTTGTTTACCCAAACTCGAGTCCTCACTACCGTAAAAGCCCGCATTCCAGCATCGGCTGTTGAAGCATTAGGTAAGTGAGTCTGTGATCAACTTGGATGACCGACTAAAAAAACTAGCATAAGTCATAACCATTCCTTCAGTGCAATTGGGATCTACAGGTATTTTGCAATCTTCGGGACTTTAGGCCTCAGATTGTGGGTATAGGATGGGGATCACTTGATCCCCTTTTCTCCAAGCATAAAAAGTATATATATATATATATATATATATAAATTTGTGGTGCTAAATATTATCAATGCCCTCTATTGTTATTCTTAACATAATCTTGCCCTTAATAAATAGGGATGGTCATTGGATCCAAGTAATAATATAACAAATCAGTCCAATTTCATCTACTTTAGTTTTAATAGATAACTGATTTCAATTATATCGAATCGAATATCAATTACAGAAAATTAACTTTAATTAGATAAGATGCACTTTTTACTTTTAAAACGTACAACCCAATTCACTCCAACCTTATATATATGTTACATTAAAAATATAAGGAGCATTATTTTTATTTATAGTCTCTAAACCATAGATCCATTCTCATTTGAATCCCTAAACTTTAAAACGTACTAGAACCAATTATTGAATTATCAACTTGTGTTCCACAGTATTCTTTTCATACAAAATTCTAAGATGGAATGTAGTTATCATGTGAATATCAAAAGTACGTTTTACTCAAAGTTAACTTTGTCATTTTCATGTCACACAACCTTTTTGTTAAACTTATAATTTAATTTTGAATACTTTTGGAAAATGTAAACTCTTATGTTACATGTAATCTTGGATGCACGTGATGTTCACATGTTAATTACCATCCATTTTGTAATAGTATTTTTGACGGAAGGACTATTTTAAGTATACAGATGAAGTTAAATATATCTAAATCGATTGGAATGTGAACCTTTTCTTTTGTGCACATTTATTTATTTATTTATTTATTTTGTACATTTTTACATTTTTATTATAAAAAAAAGCCCAATGATCCAAAATTGGCCCGACCCATCCGCCCTCCACCTGCAAACTGCCAGCCCTTCTACAGGAGGTGGTACGTGGTTTCATGTTCCCCAACCAGCCTTTGAAAAAACCCAAACCATTCCCTCTTAGAAACCGCCAATCTGTCTAAATGTTCTCTTCTTAATAAAAATGATTTTAGTTTTTCTTTAAAATTTTTTGATGGATGGAAAGAAAAGAAAATGAGAGATATGTATAACTACTATCATGTTTATTTACTTACATTGTTATATTTTAAAAATAAGGATAAAAATAATTTTGATCATCAATATCGGATGGTTTATGTTTTCCACTTGATGTAGGAAAGATAAACATTAGTCGACTTTCTCTGGTCCTTTCTTTCTCACCAAACATGTACCATTTTCTATCCAAATTTTCCGTCCCACTCCCTCACTCTTTTCTATCTTACCAAGGATAACATTAAATTTGTCTCATTTCCTAACTTAACTTAAAAAAAAAAAAAAATTGTCATAGCGATTGTATTGGACATTTTTTTCACAAGATTGAACAGCTAAGATAATAGAATTTCTTTCAAACAAGAAAAAGAAAAAAAAATAGTACAGTTTCTTGGTGTTATAAGATGAATGAAAGAGTTTACAGCAGTAATGGCATTATATTGATTTGGTCACTTAGATTTTATCACTGCTCCTGTGCAACTGATTTTTTTCTAATTACTTTAAAGTTTTCGTGATTATCATATTTTAACTCCAACAATCATAATAATCTCCCTAATTTTTTTTTTAAAAGGAGGATTGTATTTAAAAACAATCAAATATCAACACAAATAAATTCATGATACACGAGACTAAACTGTCAATTGAGATTGGTTTCATCAATAAAATCTAATAAAATTCAAAGAGAAAGATGCGTACTGAGACTCAATCTTGAAAAATTTCTCGACACAATAATTATCGAACATACAAAAACTCTTCTCGATAAAGTCTCTATAATCAATGAAATTTGATCAATTGAAAGACAAAAACATATAGCACTAAGGTCACTAAAACCTCGGCATAGATAACAATCTAGTAGAACTCAAAAAACTATGAAGATACAAATTTGATGGAACAAAAACAACCTCAAAAAGTGGAGAGACTACATCCGTTATTTGAAACTATAAGTAACACAAACTAAATATATCGTTAAAACACACATATGACAGCATCAAACACAAAAAACGCATCAAGAGAGGGTAAGGAAACACCACTCTAATTGTAAACACAATAAATAAAACAATTAATATACAAAAACACCAACCTTGGGCCTATCAAGGTGAGGCCCCTCAACAACGGAAAGATGAGATCCATGATCAGCAACTCCAATCTAGAGAGACTCCCTCTTCCAACGACATGAACCCAACCCTGTAGTAGATCAGGTAATGATACCTACACGCCGGACCAATGGCCTCCATTGTTTTTCGCTCTCCACACCTCTATCTCTCAACTCTCTATGGCCAGCTATCAAAACGAATTATAATCTACCTACTTTCAAACCATATATTTTATTTTATTTTATTTTTTTATAATTTCTCCATTTGTCTATAAACAAATGGATAAAAATTTGATCAAATATGATATTCAACGCATAGCTCGAGAACATTAAGTCAGTACTCAGGATTACTAATACTAAACTACCAATGCCTCATCTTAAGCAGCACTGTGACATAGTTGAAGAGAAATCGTGTTGTTTACTTATAGTTTCCATAAGGTTAAATCGTGCTAAGAACCTTTATGATCTTGGTTTAAAAAGAAGAAAAGGAGCTCACTTTTGAGACCAATATTAAATAGCACCGACGGTATCATCTACTATTTAAAAAAATTAAAAAAAAAATAAAAAAGGTCTTCTAATATGAGGGTTGAAGATGACACTATCTTCAAACATTTTTCAACTTCTAATTTGCAAATCATTTAAGCCCATTGAACACATTTGTTGCTAAATAGATAGCCAGATTTAAAATTCAACTAAATTCTAATATACAATTTCCATTTCACAAAGAATCTTAAAATTGACAACATAAATCCAGGGTCAAGAATTTCAACTCTTTCGGTAACAAGAATCAAGTTCATGTATCTTTAATTATTTATTTAATATTTTTTCCCCAACCAATTTCTCTAAAGAAGATTTTACCTTAGCCAAATACTGAAACTACCGCTGTAGAGTTCAGTCAAGACTTTCAATTCCCATCGGTTGAAGAAGCCAGAAAATCCCGAATATCCTGAAGAATGGCCCGACCCGGGTGAGGCCTATCCGGTTTTTTCACATACCTCTGGCCATCGCTCTCGGAATACTCGCTCAGCCCCTCCCGGCGGCTCCTCTCCCACAGCTCCTCCGCGAAGCTCCGGTGAGCGAAGTACGCCTCGGATGAAATGCCGCCGTCTTGGTCTGCCTCGACGCCGTCTCGGACGACGCGGATGGGGAGGCGCTCGTAGTGGCCGACGGCGAGGCCCTCGAGGTCGTCGAGGCGGGCGAGGGCAGGGGCGGCCACGGAGTAGAGCTCGCCGCGGACGCGGTGGGCGCGGCCGCCGGGGAGATTGAGGAGGTAGGGAATGCCGTGGGGCCCGTAGACGAGGGGGTAGGGGTGGAGAGTGAGATAGGTTCCGAGGAAAACGGCGTCGTTGCGGGAGATGAGGTCTTGCATGAGCGGGTGGTTGGGGAAGCCGCGCTTAAGGGTTCCGTAGGTGAAGATTAGTGTCTGTTTGGGCAAATCCATGGGGGAGAGTTTTGACTTTTGAGAGAGGAAAGCTTTCAGAATGGCAGGAAACCGAAAGAGAAAAATCAGATACAAGCCTTAGGTCTTCTTAATCGGTGCTAATGATGAGAGAGAGAGAAAGAGAGAGGGAGAGGGGGACATTGGAATCATCGATCATAGGTCACATAAGGGGTAAAAAAAAAAAAAACTATGATAAGGAATAATTTAAATATTCTATTAGTAAAAAAGCAATTATAAATTGATATTTATTTAATTTAAATAATAAGATAATATTGTTTAAATAAGATGTAAAACATTTATTTAACCTAATTATTATAAATTTACGAGTAGATTAGATTATATATAGATCAAGATATATATATATATATATATGATATATGATGGTCTTATAATAAATTATCTCGTGATTATAATAAATAAGATTTAGTGATCAATATAAAAATTACTATAATGACATTGAGTCATTGTAATTTTATGAATCAGTATTTATTTTAATTATTGTACACCATTCGTATCTCAATTATTTAAAATTTACTAAACGATTTTAAATTGATATCTACTAATAAAGTATTTAAACTTTGACCTATCATAGATTTTCTATAAAAAAAAATAAGTAAAAGGCAAGATTAACCACTTATAATTCACCCAAAAAAAATGATTTACCACTTATATTATAATAATTTTAAAATATTTCAAATAAATTGTTACCTTTCAAATTTATCACGTAGAACATGACATTTACCAAGGAGGAATAATATATTTTTACAATAGCAAGTTTTAATAATATTTAAAATAAATACATTTATTAATAAATAACTTATTTATTATTATTAAATATATTATTTACTTGATAAATTTAACATATACATAAAATGAAAATTGGAGAAGAAAAAGAAATATCTTCAAAACATGATATTAATATGTTCTTAGAGTTTCGCTTACTATCTCTTTTTCTCTCTCAAACTTCTCAAATATTAGTGTTTCTTTTTGAATAGGACTTTTGTTGCCATTGGCGCTGTTGTGGATTAGAACTCGGTTAGAGCGAGCATGCCAATGTGATATTGTCAGTATCTTGGTTTGACGATATCGTGGCTAGTGAGGATGATTAGTGATTTGATGACCATCAGTCTGGGATCTAATGGTTGGTACAACGATCTATTACCTTCAATCGAGCTGAATCAATATTCTCTAAGTTGTGGGCCTTGGCAGAGATTATTATACATGGGCGAGAATTTTACAGTTGATATTATTTTCTATTCATGCTTTATTTTTATTTTGTTTTATTTTTGTAATAAAAGAGGTAGATCCCCTACCTTTAATTTATATTGGTGTTTATATTCTGCTCCAATTGTTTTTCGGCAATATTTGTCTGTAAGTTTCGTTATTATTATGATTAGACAGAGTTTATTGCAGCTTCTATGCTATGGTTGGTTGCCTCTCAATTAATCAGAATATTCTACTAATATAAACGTGTTTTTAAAAAGAGTTTTATATATACTCAATTATAAGATTGTTGAGGAATTCGAGATATTTCTCCTTATTAAGTTTTGAATTACATTCTCTTTATTAAGCTTCATCAAATCTCATTGATGGAATTGGTCTTATACGATAATTGTGTCTTTTATATAATAAGGTTGTCTCGCTTTTAATATTTGTGTTTGTATTCATTTTTAATTTAAATGATAATTCTTTTTTAAAAAATATATTTATTTTAATTATTTTAAAATATTTTTATTTATTATAATTATTTTTAGGGAAAAGGAGGTAAATAGACTAAAACTCAACCCCAATAAAAATAAATAGGAGAAATGGTTTAGGCTGTTGATAAATGGTATATTTTTTATAAATCATGATTTATCACAATTTAAAATTCTAAAAGTATACCTTATATGTAAAATTTTGATAAATTTATTTAATAAATCATTTTTTAACTTGGTAAATTATTTATTTATCGATTTTGATAAATTTTTATAAATTTATCTAATGAATCATTTTTCTACTCAGTAAACTATTTATTTACCAATTTTAGTAAATCATTTATTACGTATCGTTGTAATTAAGTGTAAATTCTTAAGCAACCGGTATAAATTTTTGATTTTGTAAATCATAGTTACTCTAGATCCCAAATTAACCCAAAACCTAGCATTTCACTCAAAATTGAGGCCTAAATCCATCGCTACCACCATATCAAACATTGACGATAACCATGTCGGAAAGCTTAAAGCCAACCTGTAAATCTGATGATGACGAGATCAAATTCACCAGTGAAGAAATCAAGCGTTGCCTAGGAGTTCGCCTCATAGGAAAAAGAAGGATCACATCAAGGTGGATCATGGTGAAGAGGCATAATTCCAATGACGTTGTTCTTCTTCGGTGATAAAGATTGCTCCAGACGATGTCGATTTTCTCCTAAGCAACAAAAGCTTCAAGATCTCCCTGACAGTTAGGGCTTCATGATCTCGAACTAGTGCTCATAATTCACGTTCTCGATCGCGATTTTGTTGCCATTGAAAGTCGATTGCCATCGTGATCTCTTCCAGATATGGTTGCTATCGTTCTCTTATCACCGCCAAAAGTTGATCTTGCACAAAGATTTGATCGCCGTCATGATCTCTTTGATGTTAAGATCCGTAAGCCCAGATTAACAGGATAATCCACTCATGGATAAGAAAGGTGAAGCCCTCTATCGCTCCGAGATAACAATAATAATCACCGTCTAGCTCGTTGTCACTCAATTAGCTGGCAATGATAGCAGCTTCCGGATAGAGAGAGGGAGATGAGCCAAAAAGGACTCAGAGGAGAAAGAGAGAGGGGAGGCAGAGGAAAAAGAAGAAAGAGAGAGAAATGAGGAATATGAAAAACTAAATACGTCAAAAATATATATTAAGGGCAAAATGAGAACATCATTTATATTAAAATTAAATTATATTATAAATTTTCAGTTGTTTTAAAATTTGCTATTTACTTCCATACTATAAAAAAAAATAGCTTATATAGTATAATTTCTCCTATCTTTGTAACAGTACTAATTAAACAATTTATTTTCTCAAAAACGTTGGTGGGCCGGACCCATTGCATACTTCCGCTGACTCCAAAAAAAACAAAAAAAGACAACGTCAAGGAAAGAAAAGAGGCGCCCAAAGTGGAGAACTTTACCAAAAAAAAAAATAGAACGAGGAAAATAGATCAAATATACGAGGAAATAAAAAAAATAGACAAAAAGTTTTATTTTGATACTACATAACATAATATATGTTATACTTATTTAAAATCTCGAATATATATTTTTTATTTATCATATAAATATAAAATTTATACTCAATTTACATTATAATTATAATATTTATTTTTAATTTATATCGTAAATGTAGTAATTATTCTCAATTTATGCTGCAAAATCAATATTTACACCAAGTGTACGACAGTACAAAGCACAAAAACAACAGCAAAACTAGTCAATCATGATCTGTCCTACTTTGCCAGAGATCATGAACATTGCATAGGGGAAGATTGCAGGCGAAGCTAGGCCATGAAGTAGATCGGCGGTGGTAGATCCGATTCGTCCTAGCCATCATCGAAACTTGAAACTGCCATTGATGCCTGATCGTCAAGGTTGATCAAATGCTGAAGAAGGTAAACCACATGAATCACGTGATGATCCCGCGACTACATGAATCGTGAGGCCAACTCTTTCCTGTTGGATTGCGAGCAGATCACAACCCATAGATCATTTGTAGGGTGATGATGTTGAACAGATCAGAGTTATCCCGATCCCAATGGCGATGGTTAGGAGTCAGTGGATGCCGTGGCCGAAGAAGACGACGATGATTGATGATCTCCATGAAGCTCTGTTTCAGTTGGCCGTTGACGATAACTGCTTTTGGCAAAGAAGATCTCCAGTGGCTTGTGTTTCCTTTCGAGAACTCGATTATGCAATCTCAATTAATCTCTGCCGTGGTCGGGATCGCATCGCTAGAGGATCCATTGCGGTGGGAGATCGTGGTCTCTGAGCTTCACGATTTCGATGCTTCAGCGACTCTGCGATCTGCGGTATCGACTCGTCCGTCTTTGCGATCTGGCCACTGCAATCCCGTCCTCGCTACAATGGGAAAAGGTAACCAAAGGAAACAACATGGGAAAAACCAAGAAAAAGGGATAAAATTATAAATACAGCCTAATGAATTTTTAAACTTGTCATTTGTTATGAGATTCACTATTGTTGCACCCCAGCAAAAAAATGAGAATTCTTTACTGTGAAAAGTGTATAGTCAAATATAGAGTAAGGTGTAGAGCCAACTTCAAACACTGAGAAGAAATCGTGCGACGTTAAGAATCATTTTGATCCTTTGCTACATGCTTAAAAATTATACTTAAGGGTCACATTGTAGAATGGATATCCTATTACTCTATGTCGGGATCATCAAAGGTTTGGACGGCGGCCACGATTCCACTACCTCTGGAAAACATGGGGAAAACCGTCAGCAAGCTACTAGAAGTTGAAGAATGAGGCCCATGTCATGAATACATGTCACGATCTAAAAGGGGCAGTTTTGGGTGAAAACTTGACAAGTTCTCCAAGCAGAGAAGTTAAATAATGTAAAATAGCCCTAATAGAGGGCATAAGGCAATTACTCTGAGCAAAACTTCTGTAATTTTCTCCCAAATAGTGAAACACCTCCTTAGAACACAAGAGGATGTAGCTTGAGTTAAGACGAATCTCTATAAATATATTCGCATTTATCTTTCTACTGCTTTCATTTTACTTTAATTTGCATGAGAAAAGACCAAGGTGCTACATGGTGAGAATTTAATGAGTTGGTAGATTTTGACTGTTAACTACTATAATAACTTTATGTAGTCTACTATATGCTTCAACTTCCCATTACTGTAAGATTGAATTCTAAATATATTCATTACATATTGAATCCAAAAAATACAAATTCATATGCATGTTATCGTTTTTTGTTCATTCCTTTTAAATTCAAAAAAATAAAAAATAAAACTTCGAATAAAAAATAGAAAGCATCTTTCTTTTAGAAAAACTTAAAGAGTAAGAAATTTTCAAATATTGAAGTAAATAAATAATTGGTTAATAAATATGCAATTGATTTAAAATAGTTTATAACTTACTAATTACGTCTACAAATTTTATTTAAAAAATGACATAATTTGCTACAATTTCTGTAAATTGTCATCTTTCATATGTACTAAAGTAAAAAAATGTCATGGGGCCCATTTAGGATCATTTTGAAATGATTTTGTTTTAGTAGAAATAGAAATAATTTTTTAAGCTGATAGTGTTTTTTTTTTTTTTTTTTTGGCTAGAAAAAAACTTGGTAGTTACTTTCATGATGTTGTGGAGATAATTTTCTAAACACAGGGTTCTGTCCACACGAAACTTGCAGGGCCTTGTATCTGCATACCAGTCTGAGAGTATCCAGATTTTACTTAAATTGAAGATTTGATAGAATGAATCGATTTACTTGCTATTTTTGTGTAAAATTTGGCCCAAAACAGAGGAGAACATATCTAATCAGACATTGTGGTTCGCGTTTATAGCTGTCATTTAAAACTTTGGTAGGTATACATTCAAGTTAATCAAGATTTGTATTCTTGTAAATAAATAATTTGTCTAATAAAAATTTGCTATTTACTATTATTTACTCCAAATTTTTTTTTTAATTTACTCAAATGCTTATCAAGTTTTCACCCTTAAAATTGTATAGATAGTATTGCTAGTGTCAACAAATTAAGAGTGAAAAAAATTATAAAGAAAAAGTTATAGCCGATATGTCAGAAGTAATTTCAGTTCAAATTTTATGATTTTGTGAACGTATCAAAATATATTTTAAATGTAAAATATTTTTTTATCATAATATGGGTGCAGTATCCGTAAAGATAGTGTACTGACCAGATTATGATACGAGTATACGAGGAAATCAATCAAATTATTAGTAAATCAGATTCATCAACAGACAACATAAACAAAACATAGAAGGTCCTTAAAAATCCCGACGACCCCGGCGAGGCCAATGCCGTCTTTTCGCAAACCTCCAGCCGGCGGTCTCTCTCTCGGCATACTCCCTCAGACCCTTCCCGTGGTTCCTCGCCCACAGTGACTCCACAAAGCTCCGGTTCGCGAAGTATGCCTCGGCCGGCATTATGACGCGGTACCGGCGGGCCTCAGAGATGACATGAATCGGGAGGCGATCGTAACGGCCGATCGCAACGCCCTCGAGCTCGTCGAGGGGAGCGAGGACTCAGGCCGTGACGGATTAGAGCTCGCCACGGACCCCGTGGCCCCGCCCGGGGAGGTGGATCAGGTACGGAATGCTGTCATGGACAAGAGGGTAGGGTTGGAGGGTGAGATAGGTTGCGAGGAAAACGGCGTCGTTGCGGGCGATGAGGTCGGCCATTTGCCAGTGGTTAGAGAGGCCGTGCTTGCGCTTGCCGTAGATGAAGATCGGTGTCTGTTTGAGATTGTTGTTTGAAACGTGTTCAGAAGTGTCGTGCATGAGAGAGAGCATTTGAGAGAGAGAGAGAAACCTCTAGGAAAAATCAGGAAAAATAAAATGCTAATAATTTCTTTGTGTGTTATTAGTACAATTAATCGTTTAATTCAAATTCATATTTGGTCTCAAAGGACGTTGGCCAAACAAAAACTTTAACGACTATTAGCGATCTAGGGAGCATTTTTATCTAAAACTATTTTCTATTGTTTGCCCCGTGCACAAGTTTGATAACCATTAGCTATAATGGGAGTATTTTAATCTAAAAAAATATGTTCTATCGTCCTGGCAATTGATATGACATCTGAACCTTTTAAATATTAATACGTATAGTTTTTAAGTTGATATTATATTATTAATAAGTATTGGAAGATCACTTTAACAATTAATTTTATAATCTATTAAGGTGATAATTTATCGTCGCGTAAATTGTTATATAAAAATTGAGAATTCTGGTGTTCTTAGCAGTAATTAGCACTAATCTTAAAACATTGGTGACCTAAGATAGCAAAAAGTATTAGATTTAGGAGACCGAAATTTTGATAGCAAAATGTATTTGATAGCATAAGGTATGCAATTCAATCACCAAATATTTGGTAACAAAAGGTGCTATGCAATTTAATCACCAAATATTCGGTAACAAAAGGTGTTTGATAGCGAAACCTATGAGATTTAAAGACCAAATAATTGGTGGCAAAATGTATTTGATAGCGAAATGTATGAGATTCAATGACCAAATATTTGGTAAAAAAATGAATTTGGTAGCAAAAGCTATGACATTTAGGGACCAGATATTTTGGTAGCAAAAGATATTTGACAACAAAAAGTACGAAATTTTAGGACTAAATTTTCGAAAGCAAAATGTATTTGATAGCAAAAGGTGCAAGATTCAAGTATCAGAATTGTGGTAGCTAAAGGTATTTTAAAGAATTCACTACCAAATATTTGTTAGCAAATGACTAACTTTTTTTGCTACTGACTTTGTTTGGTCACCAAAATATAGGCAGATTCATTTACCTGTTTTTTTTTTTTTTTCAATATATATATATATACGAAAAATATTTTTAATAAACAAAAAATCAAAATATTAATGTAAATATCTCTAAACATCTCAACACATATTACAATTCAAACAAAATACTAAAATAGTTATACTTAAGCAAATCCAAACACTCACGTAAAAAAGTACTAGTGAAGTCTTACACGGCGTTTGGTAACTGTATTGTATTTGATCGCAATATAATTTTCATACAAACGCAAAAGTATTATATTCAAATATCAATCATATTACAATTTAAATCCAATATAATCACAATTTACTATTTCACTTTTTCTACTCACATCACATCCTCTCTTTCTTTTTTCTTTCTATTTTTACCAATCACATCACATATTCAAAATTTAAATACAATTCATCCAAATAAATATTGCATTTGAATATAATGCAAATATTTTTTATTTAAATACATATTGCATTCAATACATTGTGCATTGCATTCAAATGCAATGCGTTATCCAAAAGTCTCCTTAGTCTTGTAAGTATCAAACGATTTAACAAACTGGGGCTGGAGGTGGCGGTGGTGGCAGATTGAATCTTCTTGGGACAGAAGGTTTAGCATGTTCTAATGGCGTACTCATTTACTAAAGTAGCTTTTGAATAAGCTCCTGTTGTTGCTTCATTAGAACTTCCATGTCCAACATACGACATTTGTGTTTCTAAACTTCATTTTGAAGGCTTTCATATCCTCACTGTCCAAATTTGCGAGCTTGTGATGCCTGTCTTGGTACAAGACCTATGCCACACTTTAAACAATATTTTTCATATCTCTCACTTGACAAAACTTGAGAGTAAATTTCTTCCTTTGCATTAGAGTCAAGTTCCAACGCTTCTAGTAATTCACTTAAACAAGCATCGCGACTCTTGATCATCTATTCCTGCATTAGGTGAAGTTTTATAAACTTTCAAGTTAGAATCAAAAAATACAAAATCAAATGTTTGGTTATTCTCACATAATCTTCCTTAGCAATCTCAGTTGTCCATCCCCGTGATTCGCTCCAACGAGTATTCTTGAAGACCTCAAAGTAGCCTTTTGAAGTATTCGAGTTAGAACTCGAATGTGAGTTCTACGTAGATATCATTATTCGTTAGTTAATAAAAAAAAGTTATAGTTTTGAGTAGTAATATATTTAAATGACCAAAAGTTAATTACATGAACTTCTACCAAATAATGATTTTCCGTAGTAACCTTTAATTTTTTTATAGTATAAATCGAAAAGAGACATTTCAATGCATTAAAATACGATCACAACTTAAAATGTTGTAGAACTTTCAGCAGCATCTCCTCTACAGTTTTTACTAACTTGGAAAAATCAAAATCTACACATCTTGCAAGGACAACGACACTTTCCTTTCACATCTAGATGATTACGTGTTTGTTCAATTTTTTTATTTTTCACTCTACTCCTATGTCTCCGAAAGTCGATTCATCACATAAATCCAATTCTTATCCATATCTATCCTAAACATCACAAATTCGATAAAGGAGAAAACAAATAAATATAAATCCAATCAAAGTACCAAATAGCTTGATTTTTTATTGGAACAATCATAAAGTTCAATTTCTCATCTTGAAAAGCATAACAAGTCAAATAATTTAACCAAATTCATAATTATATTTAAAAAAAATAAAAAACGGGTAGCATTTTCCCTATGATTTCATCAAGCATAACATCACAAACTTCAAATTCTTTATCGGAATTATCATAAACTAAATTTCTCATCTTGAAAAGCATAACAAGTCAAATAATTTAGCCAAATTGAACCAAATCCATAATTATTTTTAAAATTAAAAAATAAAAGGGCAGCATTTTCCCTATAATTTCATCAACCACAACATCACAAACTAAGCAATCACTCACAAAACATTCACACAACGCAACAAATTCTTAAACCAAAATAAAAAATCACAAATAAGAAGAAAAAAATTAAAAAATTAAAAAAGAAATCAAGAAATCTACCTAAAGCAAACAAAAGCATGAATAGAATTCCAGTAAACTCTGTGATTAGTTAAAATGGCAAACAGTCTGAAGAGCCACACAACGATAGAGTAGAGAAATGGAACCGTAAAAATGGGATTTTTTAGGGTTTTTGTCTGATAGAATGAGAGAGGTATTTTTTTTTTTTAATAAATGACCCTGAATTAAACATCCAATCTTATAGATATAATCACTCCAAATGCAATCTTTCAAAAAACAAACAAACAAACAAGTGTTGCCGGAGAAAAATTTTTCCTCCCGCCAACCCTTTTGCTACCAAAACTAGTTTGGTATTAAAATGTTATATTTCACTATTTTAGTGACAGATATTTATATTTTGCTTCCAACAGTTGGTAGCAAATAATATATTTTTTGCTATCAAAGTAAATTTGGTAGCAATATTTAGCTTCCTGCCATCATTTTTGTTACCAAAATATGTTTGGTAGCAAAAGGTGATATTTAGCTACTAGAAGTTGATAGTAGAATATTATGCTTTTGTTACCAAACATTTTTTGGTAGCAAAAAACCTTTGATGAAACTAAATTTCAATTCTCACCATTTTATTTGTTACCAATTATTTTTGGTAGCTTATTGTGTAAATTTTGCTACTAGATTTGATAACTAAAAGCTTGTTCATATGAGCTACTAAAGTTTGGCAGTGGAAAGTGTGTATTCTAATAGATTACTATTGTTAATTGATTATATTATTTTTCACCTTCAACGCACGAACATGCCCTGCCTTCTTCAACTTATTTCACCGAGAGTAATATAATAGATTACTTTTGATAATTGATTATATTATTTTTCACCTTCAACACCTGAACCTGCCCGTCCGTCTTCAACTTATTTCACCGAAAGTAATATAATAGATTACTTTTGATAATCTATTGTTTTTTATTATCTACCAGATTTTGCTTTCCAAAACCAATCATCACTTGCGAGAAGGAAAAAAAAAAGAGCTAATAGATTTTCAAAATTTTACTTATCAACATACGCACGTTTTCTATCCAAATTCCATTCGAAAAACAACAATTACCCAAAAAAATTCGCAAAAAAAAAATAATAATAATGACACAAAATTCGATTCTTGCTCAAGATTGTATGCCAGATTCCTCGCTAGGGACTGAACGTTTTCTCCCGTTGATGAGTCCTGACGAGATCCGTAATAAAAAAATAAAGCTGTCGAGTATGATGAAAAGCAATTACATCATTAAAATTACACAGATAATTTTCATAAAATTAAAATATTATGAGTTAAAAGTTAAAAAAAAAAAAATTATACAAGTATAACCATTGAAGAGAAAAATATCGTTGAAATTTTGGAATTTGGAGATTTGGGTTGAAAATCGAAACTTTGGTTTTGGTAGGTGCGAAATATTTTTTTTTTTTAAGTGTGAAATCTTTTATGTCAAAATATCTATTAAAATATCGTTTTCGGTAAAAATGTAGTTTAACCAGCTTAATTAAGAGTATGACATGAGTTTGGTGGGAATCAATCAAATTATGAGTAACCAGATTGATCAAAAGGCGAATATATAAATAACATATAGAACATGGAACAAAACAACCACAAACGAGAATTCAGTTCCCTGGCAGAGTTAACTAGCAATACGACACCCATATTAGAATTACGACAACTACACCAGAAGCTCTTCAAAAGGCCGAACATCCTCAAAAATCATCACGACCACCGCGAGGCCTATTGGTCTTTTCGCAAACCTCCGTCGGGCGGCCTTGCCCTCCGTATACTCGCTAAGACCCTTCCCGTGGATCCTCGCCCACCGTGACTCCCCAAAACTCCGGTGCGCCAGGTACGCCTCGGCCGACATTATGGCATGGTCTAGGCCGCGAGCCTCGGAGACTACACGAATCGGGAGGCGCTCGTAGTGGCGGACCGCAACGCCCTCGAGCTCATCGAGGGGAGCTAGGCCTCGGTCCTCGACGGAGTAGAGCTCGCCACGGCCAGGTAAAGAATGCCCTTACGGACGAGAGGGTAGGGTTGGAGGGTGAGATAGGTTCCCATTAGCCAGTGGCTGGAGAGGCCGCGCTTGAGCGTGCCGTAGACGAAGATCAGTGTCTGTTTGGGATCGTTGTTTGAAACGTGTTCAGCAGTGTCATCCATATGAGAAAGTAGGCATTGAGAGAGAATGAAAACTCAGAAATAATACTAATTATTTCATTAAATGCAGTTAACATTAATTGTAATTATAAATAGCAATTCGAATACAAGCTCTGATCCTTTTTTTTTTTTTTAATCTCGTGACCTCACTTTTATTTGATCCTAAAGGACGTTTGCCAAATAAAAAATATGATAAACATTAACGATCTTGGGAGTACTTCTATTTCACAGGCTAAAATTCTTCTACATCGTTTTACCATCGGTATATGCATAGATTGGTAGATTAACCGATTCATAAGTAAATTTGCCCATTATATATTACATATAAATATATTACTCGAAAGAAATAAAATCATGGAAACCGAAAAATCATTGAATCTGTACAAGTTACTAAGCATTTAGACATCATCAAAGGGGGACTGAATATTAAAAGAAAGAAAGGAAAAAAAAAATCAAAATCTCTTGTGGTAGAACGTAGTACAGTTGGAAGTTGGAACATACATACAGTTGGTAGCCAATTGATCATATTTATGTGCTCATGCATAATGGTCACTTCTCTGTTTTTACATAACTGAATTTCATCAAGAGTTTGTAGGTCCAAAGGAACACCATGGTCCCTCTTGAAAAACAAAACGTGCAGCAAATTTTTTGCTACATTTCATGTACATATACATTGGTTTATCTTGTTTAGAATTATATACATAATAGGACACAGTTTTGCAGGAAAATGCTTTCGAACTTGTCAAGCCCCTCCCACGATGGAGCACATGCGTGGTTTTCGTTTTTTATTTTCATCTTACAGTAAAATAAATTTAGCAGTGGAATGTTTGGAGATTTTAACCAAATGTCCCTTCGTGTCTTCATGGGGATTTGACCAAGCCCCTGTTGAGCTGTGCAGCCTAATCATCGCACTCGTGTCATTAGGCTTTATTATTAAAAAGGCCAGGGAAAAAATAGGCCTGAAGTTTTAGGATGTGCATTATTCTCTAATAAGCTTTTTCTTGTGAATTACTAGAGCAACTGATCCAAAAATCTCGCATATTTTTTGGTGTTTATTTCTTTTGTTTAAAGGAAAAAAAAATGGATATCTAATTCTCAACAACCCCATGGATTGCAGGTTGTGCTTTTTTACCAAGAAGAAACAAGTTTAGCTATAATATATGAAGTTTTAAAAATAATAATTATATTTAAGTATTGAACCCAACATACTGTAAATTTCACACATTTTTCTATTTTGATGTAGTTTTACTCTAATTAAACATTCAAAAGCATACATCAGAAGTAGTATGTTACCTTAGAAAGCTCAAATTATAAAAACCATACATGTATAGAAAATATTAGTTGTCCGACAACCATACCAAATGGTGGGCTATTGTCTGTAATTGGATGAAAAATAGACGACTGATTTCCTTCACTTTCTTTCCTCGCTTTTTCTCTCTCCTCCTCTCTCTCTCTCTCTCCCTGCCGAACTACTGAGCTTGCCTAAATATATATAAATATTAAAAAGAGGCTAAATAGCTATTGATGAAGATTGCTCGCATTTTTCTTTTGATTTGAGGTCTAATTATTTATTGTTTTTTCTTTATTGATTTGATGTGCCATCCCATTCCATTAAGTGGGATTCAGAGTTGCTTTAATAATTTAGGATAAATAGTTTAAGGTGTCGTTTGACACACAAATTTTATTTTAATTTCATTTAAATACAATATAATTTTACATCAAATATAAATTTTGTAACAGTGCTACGAAAATAATTACTATTTAAAACATTTTTCAAATAATCATATCAACTTTTCAACTCTACTATTTATCTCTACTTTTACCAATCACATCAACTTTTCAACTCTAAAATACTTTTCATCCAAACACATATTTAATTCAAATACAAAACAAATACTTTTCAACCAAATACAACATTCAAAAAACAAATTTCATTCAAATATAATTAAAATGTAATGCGTTTACCAAACGTCCCCTAAAGATTTAGAGTTTTAGAGGGAAAGAGAATGACCTAATATTAAGTTATGATTACGACATAATATATATACAGCACCAATTCGTGTGAGATACTTTGAATCATCATAAAATTCAACATTGGAAGTCAATGACTACAACGTAAATTATGTTATGTAGCCAAGAACGTGTTATGAATGTGAACTAGTGGCAAACAAAAAAAATTAATTATAAGATAATGTCCCAATACTTCCAAGGATAAAAAAACACTAATCTTATTTGTATAAGGTGATCGGCTAATCAAGTTTCTTAAGCCGTCAAATCTTATAACAAAGGGACCAACTTGTGTATTTGTAATGGGATAATTATCAATCACCCTTTAGTTTAATAAGTAATTGTGTAGAATAAGTCTCTAAACCTCTAATTCAAACAATTGAATTTTTTTATCTTTAAGAAATCAATTAGGCTTTTTTTGGAACTAAAAGATAGAAGTCAATAGCATATGTAATATAATATACACGTGATAGCACATAATTTGCTCTTGGCATTAAACTTTACTTTTCTTAAATGTTGTTTGAAAGTTTCAGCAATTGTTCCCTCAAAAATAAAATTGAGCAATTGGATATTGTCAATTATTGTGATACGAATCAACTTAAAAAAATTAAACAAAAAAAAAAAACACACACACACACACACAAACTAAACGAAAAGACAACAGAACTAAATAATTACTCATATGAACAATTGTTTAAGTACTCAAACATCGTAGTTAAATAGGAGTTAAACCTAAACATGGACTAATCCTTTTTTAAAACTGTTTCAGAAATTTAATAGAAAATGGTTAAAAGGGCAAAAATTATATCAAATACGTCTTGAATAAATTTTTAAAAATAAAAATTTTTAGAATTAAGAATCTAGGGTATCTTCGTGATCATCACCAAATTTAAAATATATATATATATTTTTTCTTTTTGGATAATCAATACGATAACTTCTCAACCAAAGGAATGTGGGGGAATAGTTATCTGTATTCACCAACGTTGTCGTTTTGAGCAGGATTCCTCAATTTTTGTTTCATGGCTTTAGTTGAAAATCTAATGGTCGATTTACTTTTAAAGTTAGTTTGGAGTGGTTCCAATTCATCTTATTAATTATTATAATCTTTTTTTTTTAATTTTACTCTTAATTCTTATTATTTCAAATGAATTTTAATCTATTAAATAAAAATTTTAATTTTTCTTATGCAAACCCTTAGGGTTCGTTTGGTGAACGCATTGCATTTGCATTGCGTTTGAATGCAATGTATTGAATGTAATTTGTATTTGGAGGAAAAGCATTAGCCTTACATTTGAATGCAATGTGTGTTTGGGAAAAAAGTATTTGAATTGTATTTTAATAATAAATATGTGATGTGATGGGTAAAAGTAGAAAGAAAAAAAAGAGGGAGAGAGAATATATGATGTAATTAATAAAAGTAATAGAAAAAGTGAAATAATAAATAGTGATTGTGTTTGATTTAAAATGTGATGTGATTGGTATTTAAATGAAATGTTTTTGTATTTGGAAGAAAATTACATTACATTTAAATACAATGCTAAAAAAATTTGTGTCCCAAACACTAGCTTAGTCTTCTAAAAAGGGCACCTTTCCTAACGTGTTTTACAATACTATTAATGCGTAAACACACAAAAAAGCAACGAATATTCTCTCACCTTGTCAGGGATCTCCTCGAATGATAGTACATACAATCACCAGTTTCACCACCTTGTTTTTTTCTCATCATTTATTTATTTATCCATCCCACGTTTGGTATAAATTTTTTTCTGCCTTATACTTAAACATAATATAATTTTTTTCAAACGTATTTCATTCAAATATTAATCATATTATATTTTAAATTTAATACAATCACTATTTATTTTTTTATTTTTTCTATTAATTTTATTAATTACATCATATATTCTCTTTCTCTCTTTTTTTTTCCTCTTTACTTTTACCCATCACATCATATGTTTATTATTAAAATATAATTGAAATATTTTTCACTCAAACACACATTACATTGAATACTTTTCCATTAAACACAAATATAATGCATTCATTTAAATATTAATCACATTATAATTTAAATTTAATACAATCACTATTTATTTTTTTATTTTTTCTATTGTTTTTATTAATTACATCATATATTCTCTTTCTCTCTTTCTTTTCCCTCTTTACTTTTATCCATCACATCATATATTTATTATTAAAATATAATTCAAATACTTTTCACTTAAACTCATATTACATTGTTAATATTTTTTCATTAAATATAAATTATATTCAATATGTTGTACTGAAACGACGCAATATAAATATATTGCATTATAGGGCATTATTTTTACAGTTTTTTAACAGAAAAGGTAATTCGTCCGTGTTTTCATTTCTGTCCCGGATCTGCAGAGCACTGAATGGTTTGTCCAATGAACGAGTTCCAATATATATATATATATATATATACACACACACACACATTTAAAAATAAAAAATAAATATGACAATCCAAGACCAGATACGATGCAATCTGCCTGGGGCAGAGAAAGAAGGGGCATGGTGGATATTCGGTTCTGCTAGATATTTGAGACCACTTAAATATATAAACAAAAACAAAAAAACAAAAAACAAAAAAAACAAAAGTCAACTTTTTTTTATTGAGTAACAATTTAGCCCCTATTATTTTGATTATGGTAATTTAGTCCTTAAATTCTTAATTTTGTAGAAATTTTGATTAAATTGATGATCCTCAGCTTGTCGTCGATTTTGAGTTACAATTAGCATGTTCCTCACGTGAGTGTCTAATTAAGAGCAAATGTAATAGAATAATTCTAAAACTATTAAAGGATCCTGATTTATTCAATTAAGTAAAGAAACAAGGAATTTTTTGAATCATTGAGACAATTTTATATTACAATCCTAGATTTGAGAAAAGGGAAGGAATTTTCTAATTTAGGACCCCTCTAATCCAATAATTTAACTCTTGATTTTATAATAAAAAAATAAAGAATTCGAATCACTCATTTTAAATTAAAAAAAAATAACAGAATTTATGTACCAATAATGGCAATTTTACAATGGGTGTAAAAATTTTTGACTGTTCGATAATTTTTAGACGGAAAAGATTCGTATGCACGGTAAATTTATTGTGTGCCGAATCACATAGGATTACAAAGCATAGCAAATAAAAATTGAAAAAAAAAAAAAAAAAAAAAAAACACCTTCTTCCATCCTTCTTCTATTTCACCGGTGACTGTGTTGAAGATCCAAAGCAGATTGGGACCATTGCAACTTCTTCCAGTTCACCAGCCACCATCTCGTTGGAGAAACTGTAGTCGCTCACACCCACCATTGCAGCCATTGCCCAGACTCGGAGCTTGCCATGCGCCCTCTACTACCTAGCGCAAGCCACCCTCCGGCCAATGGGAGATCTCGCCATTGTGTTATCGTTGATGATGACCTCGCCTGCCCATGTCGCAGGCTTAGAGGGGGGGAAAAAACTCTGGCAAGCAGGGACCCACAAAACTGCCAGTCGCAACGCCACGGGCGACGGTCGTGAATCCAGGTGCGACGGAGGTCCTCGAGTAGCAGTGGATCGCCACCCACGTGGTTGTCATCATCGATGGAGATACCACATCAACCTCGTCGATGAATCAGCCAGAAGTGGGGGACCATGGCTTCAACGGCAGAAACAAACCCCAAGCTTACGGTGTCAACGTGAGGCGGCAATTCCAGCTGTGATCAGCTCGCTTGCAGTGATAATGTATAGTGGGCAGTCGAAGGTGGCTGGTGGGAACCAATATTTCCTTTTTTTTTTTTTTGTTGGGTTTATTTTTCACATGATCTGAATGTTCTATAATTAATTTGGTACACCATTTTAATCTTGACCGTTTAAAAAGGATTGAAAGGTTTATGATTTTTATTTCATTGATAAAGAAAAATAAAGTGCTCCGATGGTAGAATTTCCCAAATAATAAATTGGTCATATAAATATCCTAATTACTAAAAGAAAAAAAGGAAGGAAGATGAAAAAAATGGAAAAGTTGGAGACGACTGCGAGATGTCCAATGAAAAGACATGAAGTGGAAAAATTTCAACGGAGCCGAGCAAATCAGAAAGCGACGGCGTCACGTGCACGGTGGGGGCAACACGCACATGAGTTGTTCCTGATTCTGTTTGGAGTTTCTTTAAAATAAAGAATAAAAGAAGGGAGGAATCCAAAAAAAGCATTTGTTTCTACTTACGCGTTTCAGGGGCCGCACACGTGGATTGATGATTGGTTTTTCAACAATTCATCTCGGGCAATGTGCCACCTTCCATTCATCTTTGGTAAGAGAAAAGTTAGAGAGCTCGTTTGGAGGGTCCAACCCATCACTTATCAATTATTATAGAATTTTTATCTTTTTATCTTTTTTGAATTTTTAATTTTTAAATTTTTAATTCATCTTAATATATATTATATGAATTTCAATCAATCTTATTATACAAATCCTTCGTACGTTTGTTTTTTAAAATTAAGCATATATTTGATATAATTTGAATGATTAGAATTTGGAACTAAAAAATATAAAAGCATAAAATATGTTTAAAAAATTAATATTAAATTAATTTCATTTGTTTTAAAATTATATACAATTTAAAAAATCATTCCTTTTGAAATTTTATATGTAAAATTATAAATTTTTAAAATTTATGTTTATAGATTTGAATGGTTATGCAAAGAATCATTATACAAGCCCTTAATATTTTTGTTTTTTTAAAATAAGCATGTATTTGGTACATAAATTTGAATGCTTAAAATTTGGAACTAAAAAAAAAAGCTTAAAATATGTTTTAAAAAATCAATATCAAGCTTATTATATTCATCTCAAAATTTTATACAGTTTTAAAAAACATTCCTTTTGAACTTGTATAGGCAAAATTATAAATTTTTTAAGTTTAAATTGTAAAGTTATAATTGAATATATGAATAATGAATAAAATATTAAAAAAAACAATTGGATTTAAGTTAAACTAGTGTACTAAACACAAGCTAAGGCTTAAACAAATGTGTGTGTATTGTATTCTCTTCTTTTAATATGGCCCATTGAATTAGACACTTTGGGCATGTTTACATACATGGAAGGAAAAGAGAAGTGAATTTTCACTATCTTTTCTTGTTAATTATGTGTTTACTTATAGAATTAAGAACAAAAATTTAACGAGTCTCATACAATATAAAGAATGAAGAAGGAGAGTGTCAATTCTTGTATTTTCTTTGTATTGATTATTTGTCAAACTGAATAAAAGTCAAATTTACTTATATACTATTAATAAGTTTTAGTAGGCGTTTGGGACACAAATTTTTTTGGTATTGCATTTAAATGCAATGCAATTTTCCCCCAAATACAAAAACATTTCATTCAAATACCAATCATATCACATTTTAAATATAACACAATCACTATTTATTATTTCACTTTTTCTATTACTTTTATTAATTACATTATATATTCTCTCTCCCTCTTTTTTTTTCTCTCTACTTTTACCCATCACATCACATATTTATTATTAAAATACAATTCAAATACTTTTCCCCCAAATACACATTGCATTCAAATGCAATGCTAATGCTTTTCCTCCAAATACAAATTGGATTCAATACATTGCATTCAAACGCAATGCAAAAATAATGCGTTCACCAAACGAATCCTTAATATTAATTGTTTTTAGATTGTGTAAAATGATATTTCAGCAATTAAAATGAAACGATCATGAGGTAATGTCAAGTCTTTGCATGCAATCACTCGAATCCGACTCTTTATTACGAGGAAAAAGGTAATGCAACATTGAAGCATGTGATGTATCAAACACTGATGAAAATAGCTTAACACATAAAATCATTATTATCTTTTTCTTTTTTTTTCATGTAAAAGTACTTTGATGAAGGTTTTCTTCAGTTGAGCATGTCAAGTTTTTGCTCAATTTCAAGGTAAGTTGATCTGTTCACAGTGTTCGTGGCATTAGTACTTAATTTAATTTATTGTCACAAGCAAAAGAGAAGACCTAAATAAAGGCTTTTCTTGCACACTGGAAAAGAGCTTACTAAAAATTTTTTACTGGTTTTTTGAGTCATCAGTTGGAAGCTTTGGCTAACTGATCAAAGTTTTGCTATTGGAATCTAGTCGCTTTGACTTTTGTTTTCATTTTATATAAGGAAAACATACCTGTCACCCGTTATTTCCGAGAACTTGATTAAAAAACTAGATTTAAATAGGTGCATAAGAAAATTATAAACTCCTAGCTCAAGAAGAAAACTATACATATCTAACCTGTGTGTGGCTTACTCAGTAAATTGGATTTTAATAATGCGTACAGGGCATACTCGTAAGTGTAAGTCTGGGTTTCTTCCTGGACGCAAAAATAAAAAATAAAAATGTTAAGGATAGGTCAGTTATAAGCAAGTTGATTTAAGTTTATATAAGAATACCAAAAAAACATCACCGGTATTTATATCATTCATTGACAAAAGATAAGTCTTATGAGAGAAATTATTCAGTGAACCTGATGCATCACATGGTATACCCGTTTAATGAATGATTAATATATATTTGAGTTGTTAATATTAGCTACTGTAATCACTCAAATAAATTGAGATTTATTAAAAAAGAAAATAATAATAAAGAATTTAAAACATAATTAATACTAATAATCACTTAAATATCAATAGTTCATTAAACAAACATACCATATAAGTATGATAACGTAATATACCAATCTATTAAATAATTTCTCCTCTCGTGATATACAAATAAAGGTCATCTTTTGTTAACAGTGGTTTTTAGCAACAATAGTGCCTCCAAAGTATATTTCTTAACAACACTTGCTTACGAAGTACATTTTGGACCTACTCTTATTAAGCCACATATATTCGGCCCTTGGCCATAGCCAAAATGAATTAGCAAGCATTGCTTCGTTGACGAGAAACTTTTATATCAATCACAAACTTAGATCATGGTGCATATTTTCTATTCTTTTTCTCTTTCTTTTTTCCCTCCGTTTATAGGACTTTTCTCTCTTTGTTGTTTTCTTTGTTGGTAATGTACTCCTGCACATTAAACAAAGGGGAAAAAACATAAAATAAAAGTTAATATTGTCCTCTCTTAAAAATAATAATAACGCAACAAGATTTGTGCCAAAAAAAAAATCACATTAATACCACCAATGGAAAGGGAAAAACAAGAAAAAACATATTATGTTGATTAACGATCTTCAAATCACATTGAAGAAATATGGTCCACTAGTTACAAATGATTTTTTTTTTTTTACAAATTATGAACATGAATTTTTATTTTTAATGAAGAAATTATGAACATGAATGGTTCATTGTAGCTATGTTAATTTAGCTAAATGAAATGACAAGCAAACTCATGGGTTCGAATAGAACTACTACTGAAAAAGATAGAAGATTTCATAGATACGAAAGCTATTACACACGAACCACTCCCCGGAAAGATCAAAAAAAGCTTAGCTTGTGTAGGACCCTTTTACTTTTAAATCTGAATCTGAGTAATGTGTCTTGATCGAGACGTGATGTTTTCTTATTATTATTTTTTTCTTGCAAGAGAGAAAAAAAAAAAGATTATTGTTGCCATCTCTTTCTTTCTTTGTCTCCAATTCCATTGCTAGGAGAAATCGTGGACCTAGTAATGAGAGGTATAACCAATCCGCAAACTTTTTTTTTTTAAATCACAATTAGCTTTTATTTGGTATTCTATTTTAAGCTCACTTTTTAAATTTTTTCCATAGGATTTTTTCTTATAAAATTTTAAATTTAATCCTTGAACTGTGGATTTAAATTTATGAATGAAAACGGGGCCCTTAAGTAATTTGCCTTTTTTCTTCAAAGCTACTTTTCTCACATATACGTGGGCAACTGGCTGCATCTTCGGGGGCTTTTCCTCTTTCTATTCTCTTTTGTTGCTTTCTTCTTTTTCTTGTTTGAATAATAGTTAACAGTATTAGTGCAGGACTACTCTAAGATTCTGTTCCCATTAAATTTCCCAAAAGCGTTAAGTTTTCTTTATCATCATTTGCCCATTAGAACCAAGATACTAAAGAGGTTACTTTCTGGCCAGCACAACACTATTTTTAGTAGTTTATCGGTCAAGTCACTCAACCTTTATATCATTGCGTGAAGCGCGGGTGATAGACATGATGTAATTGAGCCTTTTGTTGTGAGTAAAGTTTCGTAGTTCATCTCACTTCCTTAGAATATGGGCATACTTGTCATGCATAATGTTTGCCAACTGAAATTCTTGCATTCAACGAATCAATTGTTGAACTAAAACTTTTGATAGTTATGATTCTATAGGCAACTAACCTTAATATCACACTTGTCTTTATCAAAATCTGTAGAATTTGAATTCACATCTTGAAGTTTAAAAAAAAAAAAATCTTAATAGTTAGGGTCCGTTTGGGCAATGTTTTGGAGACCAAAAATTTTACCTATTTTCCAAAACTTTATCACTTTTTACTATTTATATCTCCAAAACGCTACAGTACATTTAAAATTTTAAAAATCCATAACTTTGTGTATACAAGTCCAAATGAGATGATTTTTTTTTAAATTGCATAGAATTTCGAGAGGAACAAAACAAGATCCATATTGATATTTTTTTTCTCAAAATATTTTTAAAATTTTTAATTTTTTCACCCCAAACAGTTTTTTCCCCCAAACACATTCCCCAAAACCAACTTTTTTCCAAACCCTAAAACCACATCTCCAAAACCTCCCCTAAACTCCCCCTTAATTATTCAAACTTTGAAATTAACTGTAACTGAACTTGATTGAAAATGGGAGTTAAATTTTTTTCTTACATGCATTGACTCCTATATGACCTTTTATTGAAGGTGATCAGGATCTTCATTTTTTTTTTTTCTTTTTCAATTGGACCCCAAGTAAAATTAACTCCCTTCGTCCCACGATGAATTTGAAGGATACATAACCAAAGCCTTGTTTTTTATCGGAGTAATTGTCACGGAGTTTAAAATTTGAGTGGTTAATCACCTAGATTTCTAGTTCAATAATTGGCTTGCCAAAAATGAAAAGTTGGCGGGCAATCATGTAAAACAACCTAGAATATAAGTACAACTCATTAAAGGATGATGACTTAAAAATGACCTCATATGTTGAAAATTTTCAACTTCGATAGCTTTTTTAAATGATTTGTTTTTTTTTTTAATTATTCAATTACTAACAAATTTGATGTAACATCTCAAAATTTATGCTTTCATTATTTAGATAAACAATTATATTCCTATTATATTTTAATATAATGTAATTTTTATTTACATAATAAAGTATTATATTTAAATATTAAAATATTTAAATTTTAAATTTAATATAATTATTATTTATCATTCTATTTTTTTATTATTTTTACCAACCATAATACATACTTACTTTTTCTCTCCTTTTTTTTTTGGTATACTTTTATTAAGCACTTCAAATACTCTATCTTTATCTTATTAATAACCTAAACATACACTGCAATATTAATAGAATGCTTTATCCAAACTACAAATTAGAATGTTACTACAACCTTAGCCCTAGGTAGTTTATCAATAATTTTGCCACCAAAAAACGCAAAATTACATCAACTAATTATACACATGTTGTAATTACAGTCTACCGGCCTGTAGAGTTCGAATACTTATATACATAATGTTGTCGATAAAGTATGTATAATATTCATATTATATGGTAGTTAAATTACAAAGTATCCTTACTTAAAAACCAAAATTTGTGTTTTAGCGTTACAATTTGATCCTTTAAATTTCTGATATATACATATATATATATGTATGTTGCAATTTTATCCTGAAAATATGATGGCAAAATTTAAATGACCGGAAAAAAAAAACTTTCAACTCCTTTATGTTATCAGTTAATGAAATGCATGCAATATATAGGATATTGCATATATATATATATATATGGTTCACATATCTGTCTATATATGTACACAAAAATTGTACGTGAACTATGAAAAGTCATGTGATATTAATGTTGATGGCCAACAAGATTCGTGCTAATTGGTGATGGATTTGTGGGTTTGATGGATTAATTTTGATTAAAAAATATGGACAAGGATCCTTAATTGTTCCTCATCAGAGTAGCAAAAGCGCTTCCATGCTTATCATATATGATTGTGATCGGTTTCTTGTATAATATATATAGAGGAAAAGCATTCTTTTGTAACAAAAAGAGGAAAATCGCATGTTCATAACAAAAAGTTTTATTATAATAGGATAAGTATATGTGTGTATATATATTGCTCGTAAAATAGGGTAAGATCAATTGAAAATTAGACTTTTAACTTTTTTTGAAAATTTGCCATCCTGGTACTTGAATACATGACTAATTACACTAAACATAATTAACCTATGTGCTAAACATCAATTGAGCTAATCTCAATTAACAAAACTTCTGTTATATTATTCGGATTTTAACTTAATTAAGGGCTGCTTCTCCATTGTTTTTATGATCATAAACGCCCACAGTAATTGATTATTTAAAATAAGGGACTTTTTTTTTTTTGGTTAAAACGATAATCTAATTAGAATATTAATTTTTTTTAAAAATGTCTAACAAAAATAAAAAAGTTCGAAGATGGTTTTCGTCAATGATAAAATTCACAAATTTAGATTTTTTTTTGTTCGTTAAGGTTAAATAAGAGGGGTTAGTATTAAAAGGTCCATTGTACGAGAAAAGAAACAATAACATTTGAAGAAGACTCCAAAAAAAAAAAAAAAAGCTTCGAAAAAATTACAGAGCAAAAAATATAGAGTGTACAGAAATAATCGAAATTAAAATAGACCAAGATCATTAGGTTTTCAATAATTGCTAGCTTGGATAAGACATTATTATTATTACATCATTATTAACTTGCGACATGCATGCACTCATGCTACACTAACCAAAATACTTATTAATCTAATTTAATCTAACTTGAAAATTAAATTAGATCTAACATTTCATTCTAATTTAGTTTAATTTAACTTATATTAGAGATTGTGAAAGTATAGATAATTTATATCGAAAATTATATTGAAATAGTAAAATTAAGTGGACCTATCAAACTAAATTAAGTTAGAATCAATTTGGACAACTTAACTTAACTTGTAAGTTAGATTAAACTAGATCACCGAACCAACCAAGAGTGCATTTTATTACTAATTAATTAAGTTAATGCAAATAGATTAAGACGTCAAAACAATTAATCATACCTCGAATTAGTTCTTAAAATAATTTTCCAATCTACTTTTTGGAATCAAATTAAGAGAGAGAGAGAGAATTTTCTTTTGAAATAGCTCAATACGCCCACTAGTCTGTACTTTTCGAAATGCCAAATTAGAAAGCCAGGCAGTTATAGTTGTGGTTTGTTAGAGCACGTCTCTAGTGGATCCCAAGCCGCAATTTGTATCTTTAGTTACAATATATATTACCTGTCAAAGTGAATATATATGAGCTATAGACATTGTTAGTCAAATATCCATGTGCTAATGTTCGAGGGAATCGCATAAGCAAAGGTTATGCCAATAACTCATATCCACCTCCCGATTCTTAATCCATATGTTTTGGTGTGTAATCACGTGATTAAAGCTCATTAGCAAGCGGCGGCTTGTTTATTCTATGAGTTAAGACAGACTACTAGTATATCTTTTTTCCTAGTATGTGATATCTAATTCTTAATTATGAATGAAATAGATGTAAGGGAATCAAAATAATAGTTCCTTTTTTTTAAAAAAAAAAATCTAGTTGTGCTAGTTTAGCTAGCTAGTTGTTTGCAACAATTGATGTTAACGTGGAAATCACAACAATAAGACCCTTCACATCTTTTATCGGGCACATCCCAATCTGCAAAAATTCACTTTGACAATTAGGCAGATAATTGAGAATAGTAGAGTTTAGTGAACTCATGAAAAATAGAGAATGAGATTCTAAAATCCCTATTCATTAGGAAAGTGACTAATCAATGTTATCCATTTATTTTGATCGATTCGTGTCATCAATTAGTTATGATTTATAATATTCGGGAATTTCATCGTTAGAAGTGATAGGAGATTCATTCCCTAATATTCCTTGTATAGCAATGTCATGTATCACACTTTGGTTTAGTCATTTGAGGTTGAGTTTCGGATCTCAATTTTTAATACTTGATCTCAAACATATAATCTCGATACATGACACATTTTATTGCTTTCTTCAATCTCTATATTAAAGAATTAGGACCTATAAAATCATTGAATAATGGATCATTGATTAAAAAAAAAAGAAGGTATTGTTCCAACAGGAAAGATAAAAAAGTTGGTGAGTATAATTTGCTTAGCTAATTCTATCTCTTTGGCGACATTGTACCTGAAACATAAAACCAAATCTCGCATTCACTACCATTAGTTCAACGTTGTTTGGAGAGTGAGAAAGATGAACTATTCTCTATCTCATAATTGGTGTTCTAAATGATATCTAACTAATAGTATTATATCACATCATTTTAAAAAATTTGAAATTTTTGATAAATGATTTTTTATATCTCAACATTTAAATTTTTTTAATAATATGTTATTACATGATTGATTAGACACTATTTGATACATCAAAATTGAATAGAGGATTCCAGTTCAAATAAGATGCCTCCTCTTTTATGGCACTTTGGTGGTGCTGCCCATTGGGGAGGGGGAAAATAGCTTAGGCATGTGATTTTATTAAAGCTTTATTATTGAATTGAATGGACCGTTACACATTTCATAAACATGCATTCTAATTATTATTACTCTAAACAATGATTTCTGATTATTAAAATAATGGAGCATTATTTAAGTCAATCTTTATATAACACAATTCAAAGCCAACCAAATTTTAAAAAATTGTTTGTGCATCAGGACTCATCATTACCTTGGAACTTCTTTGCCCTTTCCGGACATGGAATAAAACAAGTGTTATCAGATAATTCCAGAGATAATAAATTGTCTGTATCCCTTGTTGGACCGACTAAAACTAATGCTATAATTATACATCACATGCTAGTTGCGACGAAAAAAATCAACTATAATCCCGCATTTCACAAGAAAAGATTTGCTTGCTTACTTTTTTACTTTTTATATAATAATAATAATAATAATAATAATAATAATGTGTCTACTCCTCAAAGATGAAAATAGAATAATTCATTAGTAAGAAATTTTCTCAGATAGTTCCATATTAATTAGAAAGATTACAAGTAACAAAACAGGTAACTATTTGTAGTCAACAATCAACATAAGTTGCAGAAAGAAATTCGAATAAATCAATCTGAATCTCACAAAATCAGCCATAGAATGTGAAACTTCTGATATCTCTGACAGACAATATCAATGTTCTCTATATCTCAATTTTAACACCCTCCGTCTGATACCGATTGATCAACTTGCTTCTTTGAACAACATTTTTATACTCATATCATTATATATATAATTTTATAATTAATTAAACTTTTTGATTTTTTAAAACTATCCTAACATAAAAAATAAACGACGAAAAAATATTTATATTATTAATGCGCAGGTTTAAGATAATAAAAACACATTAATTTACAATCAAAACCATAGAGTGGTTGAGCTTTCAGCGTCACTTTTATGTGTTTTTGTGCTACTGGTAATTTAAGCTTTATGGGGCAATCATGGAAAGACCAAAAACAAGTCCAACCACGAAATCAACGCAAACCAAAACTAATGAAAAAGCAGGAATTTATCAACCCATTTTGCTGACCCTACATATTTTAAATATATTGAATTCAAAAAGTGACATAAATAGCCAAAAAAAAAAAATTTAAGGTATGCTAGGACCATGTATTTTAAAGTATGCTAGCAACGTCAAATTTTCGTATTAAACATTAAGGTACGCACCAGCAACTAATTAATGTGCCCATTTTTTTTTTAACAGTCCATTTTCCCATAAAAAAAGGATTCTATCTTAAGGGTATATTCGATATATCTGGTTTTGTTTTTAAACATTAGATCAATTTTCTATTCTATTAATTGTCATATCTTTTTTTTGTTTTTTGGTCGGAATTTATTCGATTTAACAAAGGCCTAAATTTAATCATCCTAGTACTACCAACTAAAAAAATGTTACAAGTTACGTAACCCAAGGCAGTCACCAAAGTGCAAAAATTATCAATCCACTGGAAAGTACTTATATTTATAACGAAGCACAATTACATTCTTTTGGCTCGAACATTTGTGTTGTTAGTTGGTACTTGTTGTAATAATTGTTTTATACAAAGCATATTCACACGTCCACGTGCCTCTCGTGGACCAGAATTTCTACAGTTTGACCGTATTATACTAAGCAATTAATAACACAAAATATGTGATTACCACTCCATAATTTCACATCTATTTCTATCTTAACAATATAATCCCAATACTAAAAAAGAAAGAAAGAAAAAAAAAAAAAAAAGAAATTGAATCTCAATTAAATTCAAAAAAGAAAAATTATCAATTAATTCTAATCCATCCTAATCTTCCCACGTAATGATGTTGGCATTTTTTCAAATCATACACAAAGTCCCAACACAACAAGCATAACAAACATGACTTCTACGTTGTTTGTTAGTTATTACAAATCCAATACCATCACTTGTTTTTTTTCCCTCTCAATTGTTACATTGATTTGGTTAGAAAAAATAAAAAGAAAGAAATAAAATCCAAATACTTTCGTTTTTTTCTCAACCTTTCCATTATAGTTCAACACGTATCATACAATTTACTTGGAAAGAAAAAAAAAAAAAAAAAAAATTTTCAGTTTCATTTTTTTTTTTTTAGGAGGTAAGTTGATTATTAGAAAATATATAGAGGATGATAATAATTTCTCTACAAAATGATTAACCTCTGTACAACGGCGAGCGCTCGTGAACAATCCTAGAGATTTTGGATTGCCGGAAAACCTTAATCGGGCTCGGAAAGTACCAACTCCGACCTTTCGACGACGGCTTCACATCTCCCGCCACGGAATCTGCCATCGGAACCGCCACGGACCTCGACCTCATCATCATCTTCCGCCTCATAGAATCAGCGTCGTTTTCTTCGAATCCGACCTTCTTCACGTCCTCGTCGAGACCTCCTCGCTTGCTCCTCTGAAACCTAAAAACCGACCAAAACGCCGACGTCTTCCCCGCCGACGGGGGCTCGCTCCGATCGCCACCGATCTCGGCGGCCTCCTTATCTCCGCCGCCGCCAACGAATCTGGACCTGGAGCGGAGGAACGGGATCGCCACCGACCGAGACCGCCGGAACGCCGGCTCGCTCTCGATGAGGCTCGACAATCTCCCGACGGATCCGACACCGCCGTCGCCGGAGGAGGACGACGAGGACGACGTCGTGGCGCAGCAGCCGCACGGCCGGACGTTGGCGCAGTCGGGGCAGAGGCTGCCGAGGCGCTCGCGGAGGCAGACCGGGCAGATTCCGCTCCTCCGGCGCTTCGACGGATGCTTCGGACATTTCCAGACGTCTTCTTCGTCCGCGTAGTACGCCATTATTTTCTCGAGAAAAACCTCCCTCCTTTCTTTTCCCTCTCTGTGCGAAAAAAAATTTTCCTTCACTTTGTCGCGATTTCCATTCGTTCTCTCCCTCTCTCTCTCTCTCTATCTCTCTGCGTTTCTGTGTCCGTGTTTGGCTTAGGATTAATATAAGTTTGATTGGGGGAGACACGTAAACCATGGATAATTCAACCCAGGGTTAAAATCTAACCATGGTTAAATTTCAGGGGGGGTTATTGGACTTCTTCGTCGAGGATTGGTAAACCTTGGTGGATGGAACGCTGCCGATTTGAGCTGTCGATGGAGCAGTGACTTGAAAAACCACCCTTGTTGTTTGACTTATTAGCGAAAATGCCATTGGCTGTCGCCTTTGGGATGGAATTTTGATCACACGTGTGAGGGTGTGGTGCTTGGTATTGCACGTGAGAACACATATCCACATCCAGAATAAGACTGGTCGCAGGCCAGTTGGGTGGAGTATGGACCCAGCAAAAAAATCATAAAAAAAAAGGATGGTTTTAGCAAATATTATAAATTTTTTAATTAATTAAAAAAATTTTTTTTGTTCTTTAATTTTATAAAGTGAGCCAATTTGGAATTATTGGCGGTTTTGATCCGAAGATGATTATCCAAAGGTTTGAGAGAAAAATACGTCACTTGAATTGTTGACCACAAGGATTGTGGAAGTAGAACCTGACAAGGTCAGAAACTCTTCGCCTCACTCTTTCCGCTGGAATTTGTGTGAACTTCATGAAGAGTAAGGAAGGACTCAAGAGTTCTAATGGGAATGAATTTACCGGATGATTGGTAGAGTACGCTGGGGATATTATTTTTAGATTTGAAAAAATTTGTTTTGAAACATGTGTTAAGGAGAAAAAACTATTTGAAGTGAAAAAATAAAAAATTTTTTAGAAAAAAATATTAATATGGATATTGTTTCGTTCATTTTGAAATTTTATGTAATTTAAAAAAAATTATCTCATTTGGACTTGTATACACAAAGTTATGAATTTTTAAAATTTGGAGTTCACTGTAACGTTTTGGAAATGTAAATAATGAAAAGTTATGAAGTTTTGAAAAAAAAGTTAATTGGAGACATGGCTCCAAACGAGCCCTTAAAATCTATATAATATGGATTCAGATAGATTGTAATAATAAAAATTAAGTAATAAAGATTAAAAAAATATACTATAACAATTTATAAAAGATGAATTTGAACCTATCTCCTAAATTAGCTTTAAAATTTCACGTGTGAAGTACAAGTTGTTTATCAAATACTCTTCAAATGATCTTTGTTTTTTCGGAAACAAGCCCCTTTTTATATAGGACAACATTATAATCGTTTAAAAGTTCTAAATCATCGTCTTGTATTATCTTTAATCAATTAATCATGTAACCTAAAAGGTAATTATAACTATTAAAAAGTTAGTATATCGATATAAGATAAAAAAATGTTTTAATATATTAACTTTTGATAAGAACGGAGCGGAGGAGTTTTGTGTTATTTTTAATTATACTAGTATGATACCCTTAGTTTTTCAAAGGGTAAATCTAATATTAACCCTAAAACGTAAAGGAAAAAAAATAGTATTGGAGAAACAAAATTTTTACACTACTAGATTGAAATATTCGTAGTAGCTAATATGGGAGTTTCTATTAGCATATTGGACACATATAAGTGACTTTAAAAGTCTGGATTTTAGGGTTTTATATAATAAACCAGCCTCTTATTTGTGTAGTAAAAAGTTACTTGCTTTTACTTTTAGTAAAGAGAGAAGAAAGATTTAAGATATGTCTATAAAGACCAGCAACAATATAAATGTTAATGCCAATAAAAGAGAGTATGAAATGATATAAATAGTATGTTGTTCTATTTTGTGCTTTAATAGGTGGTGTTATTCCAAATTAGCTTTTTTTTCTCTTAATCATTAAGTTTGGAAATTTTTAGAACTTATTTTTAAATTTTCAAATAATTTAAATTTATTAAATGAAAAAAATCAACCTAGAAATCATTGCAACCAAATATTAAAATTTTAGTAAATAATATTTTCTGTATCATAATTTAATATCAAAAATAGCACCAATAGCTAAATCTCATGCAAAATTAAATTTTTTCAGTGTATAAAACGAGCCATTGGGAATTATTTTCCTTTTGATCCCACAATTTTCCAAGAGATGAAACCTAAGGTTAAAATAAAAAACCATTGGAATTGGGATTGTAGATTTAATTAAAATTTCATGAGCATAATGCCAATAAAGTTCCTCCTTTTGTCTCTCTCTTTTGTCTTCTAAACTTTTCAAAAATTTGGTTTTCCTTTTGCATAGGACTCCGCTATCATCGCTTTAAACAAGGATTCAATCGAAACACGCTAATGCGATGTTACCAATATTCTAATCTAATGATGCCGTGATTGGTGAAGATGATTGGCGATTTGATGATTGTCAATTTAGGATCCGGCTAGACATCAGTGATCTGATAGTTGGTGTTGTTTTTGTTTTTGTTTTATAATAAAGGAAGTAGTTTCTGTATATCTAGTTTGTATTTATGTTTGAATTCAACTTAAGTTGTTATTCGATTGTATTTATCTATTAATTCTGTTATTATTATGACTATATAGAGTTTGTTAAAACCTTTGTATTGTAAGTGATTATCTCTCGATTGATCAAAATATTCTATCGATTGTAGATGTGTTTTTGAAAAAAAACTTTATACATGCTCGATTATAGGACTATTGATAAATTTGATGAATTTTCCCGTTATAGGGTATTGGCTTATGTTCTCTTCATTGAGTTTTATCAGATTTTACTGATAAATCGATCTTAGTTGAGGGTTATGCCTTTTATACTATAAGGTTGTTTTGTCTTTAATATTGATGTTTGTATCCAATTTTAATTTGAATGATCATTTCCTTTTCTTAAGGAAAAAAAAAAACATGTGTGGAGTAAGAGTTTATTAAAAACTCTTGAAATGTAACTATGCTTGTGTGAATCTCAAAGGCAACATTGTATATTTCAAATACTAAAAGGATGGACATTAAGAAAGTAATGGTTTTTGTGGCTCTCAAGAGGCTAGAGCCCCATCTACTTAAATGTTTTTTCATTCGGTTATTTCTTGTCAAACAACCTAATCATTTGCTTAAAGATAAAAAATACCAGTTATAACCCTCTATATTTTATTGTTAAATAACATAATCATATTTCTCAATTTATCATTGTGTTTTTTAAAACTACAAAGATATCATTTAAACTTTAAACGTTTGTTTTAGTTTCATCTCTCAAACGTTTTATGAACCAATTTTAGCGACAACAGTTGTCATCACTAAAAATGCGTGCTACATATTTACTGACTCTATTTTACCCTTCTTTCTTCTCTTTCTTCTTTTTCATTCTTTCCCTTTCCAATTTCCCATACTATCCACCATTTTTGCACCCATCACCACTCGCAACCAGCACCGGAACTCTACCCTTCGTTGCTACCTACCTTGTGCCCTCCACTACCACCATTATTGTCTACCACCATCATCCTCTCATTTTCCTTCTTTCTTCTTCTTTTTGTTTCTCCCTTTCTCTATTATCCCACCATCTACCTTCTCTACCCCCCTATCACCACTCATTTTCTTTCTTTCTTTCTTTTTCTTTTTCAATTTCCCCTTCATTCTTCTTCTACTTTCTTTCTTTATCCTTTCTCCAGCAATCCACCTCGTTCACCCTTCACCACCACTGGAGCTTGTATTTCTACCACCATCAGAACTCCACCTTCCATCGCCACTACCCTCCTCCACTGCACTACCCTCCTCATTTTTTTCTTCCTCCTCCTCCTTATACAACCGGCCTCCTCCAGCACCACCACTCCCTTATTTTCTTTCTCTTTCTATTTTCAACAACCTCCTCCACCGCCAGTAACCCCTTCCTCCTCCTCCTCCTCCTCCTCCTCCTCTTTTTATAGTTGTCCATATTTAGAAATTTATTTATTTATTTTTTTACAAAAAATTGACTTTTAAAAAATGTTGTTGCTAATTGTTTGATTCAAAACATTAAATATTTTTTTAAAAATAATATATACAACTTTTAATGACAATATTTTCAAAAAATATCATCGCTAAAACTATTCACTGACATTACCTGTGTATTAAATGATGATTTTATAGCAACGGTTTCTTTTATATTTTACTGATAATATGTTATTGTTAAAGAATTCAATATTAACAACGACATGAATGTTGTTGTTAATAAACTTTTAGCAATGGTGTTATTATAATTTTTTAGTGACAACATGAATTTTTAGTGACAACTTTACATCGTCATTAAAAACTTGTTTTGTTGTAATGATCTCCGTTGGTCCATGTAATAATGGAAACACCTTGAACCTCCATGAATTATTTAGGTACAACATCCATTATATAATTTTTCTTTTTTCTTTTTTTTTGTAACTTGTTAACCTTTAGCAAATAAGTTAAAAATAGTGCTTAAACTCTTGTTGTGTTTCAATGCATTCAAGTCAAATTGAATGCTACATTCTAAATGTCACTTTCCAGCTTCATGCTAAAATTTGACATAACATTGAGGCCAAAACTTCGCTCGATACCAAAACATTGACATAAAATAGCAGGGTGTGTTGAACAGTCGTGCATCGATAGGAAATGGGGCATGTCGGGTAGTCATGCACCGACTGACAACGGGGAGTACCAATCAACACTTTTTATGATGTCGAGTTATGTTTTTATTATTAGATATAATCTTTTAAATTTATTTAAACAATAATTTTTAAAAATTATTAATATAATAATAATAATTCACGTATCAAATATATTCATATTAATAATTAAAAGTTATAATTACAATTGAAATTTTCAATATTATATATCAATTTTAAAAAGCATTTTTTTGTAAATGAAATTTACCCAACCAAATATACATTTTGTGCAGCACAAGCTTAAATGAGCGTAAATGCTTAAATGAGCGGAAAAATATTTATTTATTCCCTCAAAGGTTTAGAGTCCGTTTAGATGAGATGTTTGGTTTTAGAAAATAGAACATTTTTAAATATGAAAAATAAAAAATTGTTTGAAATTTTTTTAAAAGTGAAAAGTTGTTTGTGTGGGTGAAAATTTTTGTTTTTAGAGAGCTCTTTTTTTATTTTTTAAAAATGAAAAATATTTGATGTTCAGATACGAAAATTTAGGAATGTTTATTTTTCTTGAAATGAAAAATTTTTCATTTTTTAAATTTGAAAGTGTCAAACAGACGGAGGGTTAAGCTTTGTGCCATTAGATCACTTGATGCGGAGTCATACGCATCTGATGTGGTCTGGGCTATTCAAGATGGCTCGAATCTGGCCATATATGGAGAGCCTGGCGTTGGATGACATCCGATCGCTGCTTGCAGATTTTCCTGAGACCCAGTGTTTCCCACATTAGAAGATCTGCCAATATCCTTTCCCATTTTGGTTTAATTCGAGCAAGTTTTATGTTTGGCCTGACGTACGAGACACCAAGTATAGTATTTACTGCTGTAAAACGGGTTTGCATTGCTTAATAAAGCATCAGATTTTATTAAGGGATGCATGGGATGGATTCTAATTTGCCCCATGTGCTGTTTAAGTGTTCACATAGGGTGGATTTTAATTTACCTCATGAGTTATTATAGTAAATTTATTTTGTCTTTTTTTCTTTAATTTTTCCTTTTAGTGTTTACTATTTCAATCTTCTCTAACTTTCAAATAAATATTCTACTCTTCTCCCATACGAGTCCAAAAAAAAAAAAGAAATACTTTTATAAATTCACTCAAATATAAGAAATATATCTACTCTTATGGCTCGTTTGGTTATAATATTACGTTTGCATTATGTTTAAATATAATATAATTTTTCTTCAACTACAAAAGTTTTACGTTCAAATATAATGCTTTTGAACAATATCTCAAATAATTTACTATTTTAGAATATTTTGAAAATAATTTTTTTTCATTCACATAATATTATATTCTCTTTCTATCTTATTTTTCTTATATACTTTTACAAATCACTTCAACTTTTCAACTCTAAAATATAATTCAAGTATTTTTCATCTAAACATAATATGTATTCAATATATTATATTTAAATATAATACAAATATAATACATTTATCAAACGATCCATTAATCAAAATAGGTGTTTTTTTAAACTTAAGAGCGTAAGGATTCAAACTTTACTCTTCGTAATAAAATTAAATATAAAATTATTACTAGACCGTATAATCATATCAAAAGTAGATATTCTAAACCACTATGATTTTAAGTACTTTCTTAAGGTCGTATAATTATCTCTTTGGGGAATAAAGGAATCAAATAATATCTCACAATTTTTTTTTCCAGCACGTGCCGCTTTAAAAAAGGATTATAAGCAAAATAGAACGATCGATGCATGTTCATGTTAATTATTTTTTATTATATATAATATTTCGGAAAACTAAATACAAACATAATTTTTTTTTATGCATAATAAATAATCAATAACATAAGAGGATCTTCGCCTTATACTTGTGAACTCAAAATTGTTGAACACATTTAATTCTCTTACATGTATATGGAGTCGTGGATTGAGACTTTTGTGTAGCGGTGCAGAAAGTAGACTTCCATAATTCCATATTAAATAGATAAATGATTAAATAGAAAAGGGACAAAACTGCACATTTCTTTAATATGTCCACTAGCGAAATACCGGCCGGGCCACCTTCACAAAACCCCAATTAATTATTTTATCTTTAGCCCTTTTCAAATAGCTGTGGAGATTCAAAGTAAACATTCTTCAGCACAATCTTACAGAAAATCTTGGTCTATTTTATATGTACAATTTGGCCCCACAATTTGGAGCTAATTTCTGTACCACTTAAACCCCACTTTGCAATAGTTTTGGTAATAATATTTGTTAAACAAACAAAAAAAAATGATTATTAAAAAAATAATTACAGATATAATTTAATGATAATTTTATATCTGACTACATCATAAAATATAGAGTTTAAATTCTATCACCTCCAATCTCGAAAAAAAAAGAGCTCACTTAATTTGAAAATTGTTTTGAGAAAAAGAAAATAAATAATGAGTTATAGCAATTTTTTTTCATGATTTTGAATTTAAATATTTTAGATCTAAATATTTCCTATCTTAGTGAAAGATTGTACCAAGCGGCCGCTTAAGAAAAATAATTAAATACCAAGAGAATTACTGTTAGGGTGAAGATTTAAGGGGACTTTTGGTAAACGTATTGTATTTGAATAAAATTTGTTTTTTGAATATTGTATTTGGTTGAAAAGTATTTGTTTTGTATTTGAATGAATTGTGTATTTGGATAAAAAATATTTTAGAATTGAAAAGTTAATATGATTGGTAAAACTAGAGATAAATAATGAAGTTGAAAAGTTGATGTAATTGTTTTAAAAATATTTTAAATAATAATTATTTTCATAATATTGTTATAAAATTTATATTTGATATAAAATTATATTATATTTAAGTAAAATTAAAATGTAATTTAATTTTCGAACGGCCTAACTACCAACTGCAAAAAAATCTTACGTAGTTGAACATTTATTAAATGGCTCTGACTTACCTAGACGAAATTAGGGCGTCAGTTAGCAAGAATTAAATCCTAATTCAACACTTCTAGAATATCGACGTAAGTGCATATTAGTAGACTTTACTGACTTTTTGATTGCTAGAATACGGTACGCTTTGCAACCAGTCACGTTGTACTACATTTTTTTCAGTAAACACCAAGCTAATACATACATACGTACGTACATACATACATACATACATATATATACACACACATATATATATAGAGGTGTTGTCTAGTATCCGCTGCAGGTGGGTATGAGACTTGAGTTGGCAGTTTTGTGGGACCCATCAGAAGAAGAAATTTTTGCAGTCAATTTTACTTTTATTTCTGTCCTCTTTCTTTAAAGCCAATTCCTTCAACAAACGACACCCCAATCCTCGTTCGTCATAGTCAAGTCCTTCAGCTCTTTCTTTTTACTCCTTTTTTTTTTTTTTGGGTAATACCAATTAAAGCAGTGTTAATTTTTACTGCAACTTCTTCTTCTTCCTCCATAAACCATCATCAAACTCTCTCTTCTAAACATAGTAAAACTACAAATTTCATTTATCGTTAAAGAATTAATATTGTAGCTAATATATATATATATTTTAGATTGAGTTTAAATAGGATTTTGTTTATTGTGTTTTCTTGACTTCTATAATAAATGGTTGTACGAAATTTAAAGAGAAATAGAAGGGTGGGAACCTTATCATCTCTTTTCAAAGACGAAGAGAGACGGTAATAAAGGCAAAGCCAATCTCAAACATTAAAAACAAGAGAGATAACAAAAGCTTTGAATTTGAACTCTAAGAAAGAGAGGAGATGGAGTTGTTTAGCAAAGTGGGGAAAGTAGAAAGATGAAGTTGAAGGGGAGGGATAACGAGAGAGAAAGGAGAGACGGAGGTAGATTTTTAATATTAGATCTGGATTGCCGGAGCTGGCATTTGCCGGAGGTCGCCGGAGTCGAAGTTTCATAATACTAGATTGGTCTCTGTTTACAACTATTGCGTTCTCCTTCACTGTCGTTAGTTGGATAGATGTACTTAAATACTGATCTCTTCATAAAATACAACACACTTCTCTGACAACCGGCTTTTTTCAGCCTATTCTATATATATATATATATTATAAATATATAAACAAGAACATAAACACAATATCACGTGACAAGTCACAAATTTGTCAAATGACAACAAGCTATATCACGTGAGATTCTGTATGTTTATGCTTATGTATTTACCAAAAAAAGATGGTAGTTAGCTATTAAGGAGAGACTCACATCAACGAGAAGTAAGGGTTCGTTTGGTGAACGCATTGCATTTGCATTGCGTTTGAACGCAATGTATTGAATGTAATTTGTATTTGGAGGAAAAGCATTAGCATTGCATTTGAATGCAATGTGTGTTTGGGGGAAAAGTATTTAAATTGTATTTTAATAATAAATATGTGATGTGATGGATAAAAGTAGAGAGAAAAAAAAGAGGGAGAGAGAATATATGATATAATTAATAAAAGTAATAGAAAAAGTGAAATAATAAATAGTGATTGTATTTGATTTAAAATGTGATGTGATTGGTATTTGAATGAAATGTTTTTATATTTGAGGGAAAATTGCATTGCATTTAAATGCAATGCTAAAAAAATTTGTGTCCCAAGCACTAGCTAAGATTCTAAATTATTTATAAATGTCATAAATTCTATTTCAGTCAATAATTACCTGAAAATTGTAATTTAAAAAAACACTTAATAGTTTTTAGTTTTAATTAATGTGTTTACTTACTATTTTTCTTTTTCCTTGTTTTTTTTTTAATATAAGATAGAGAATTTAAGCTCCACATACAGTGTACAATTTAAATATAAATTTAAATATAGGGTACTATAATATTGTTGTTACGCTATATTTGCAAATGCATGCTAAATATACGTCTTTAACTGCTTGCGAAGTTTGCATAATCTTCTTGGAATTGGATCGCTTCAATTCGGCTTGAGGCGAGCCCTTCTTGCAATGCAGATTTGATTTAGGCCCAGTGCCCACAACTGGTACTCTTTTCAAGGCTTTGTCTTACTAGATCATATTCTAGGTAGCAATGATCGATAAATCAGGCACAAAATGCAACAGCATGAGAACGAACATTGATTATTTTTTCAAAAACTCAAAATTGAGCCAGACTTCTGCCCGGAAAATGCGTTGTTTTGGACCTCCAATGGACGTGGTGGCCCCTTCCTACAATGTCCCCTTAAATAAAAAATAAAAAAATAAAAACAAAGGTACGATACGTAATAATTGGAGTAACAAACGTACTTAGCCCATTAATTTTTAGGCACATTTATTAGTTATTAACGTGAAATCATGGACCGTCTCGAAATTTTAGCCAGGAATCTTGATATTATTGTTTGTCTCGAATCAGTTAATCCCTGAACTCAAGAGTATTATCTTTTTGGTCCTGAAAATTGCTCTTTCAACTTTCGAGGTTCGAACTTGATCATGCTTTTTTTTTTTCCCCAAATGCGTTGGTGGCTGTGCTTGTGCTTTAATTTCCGGGCATATGTTGGACAAAAATGCTTCTAGATGCAAAGACTGATCAACTTGGCCTTCCTGTTCCCACAGTTGATAAGTCTTGATTTCCTAAACAAAAAGGTTTCTTCACATTTTACTTACTAGTCTATTGTTTTATGTGGAAAAAAAAACAAACCAAGTATTCAAAGTCCAATTAAAAAAGGAAGTCTACATGTTTGACGTTTTCAATTTAATCTACGGTGTGGCCCATTTGTTATTAATTTATTTTTGTCAAAATGGAAAAAAAATAAACATTATTATTTATCTTAAGGAGAAGGTCAAAAAGGTTAGGAAGAAATGTGGAAGTAGGGGTGAATTCCGTTCACTTTGTTTTTGACATTTTCTATGTCAACAATTTGTTGTCCACGCCGGGGAAAGAACAGCCAGCCCTAGTGCGAAGAGAGAGAGAGAGAGAGAGAGAGAGAAGAAGTGTTCCGATCGGAGTCCTGGTACCGTCTTTGACGTGTTTTGGGATCCTGGCTTTTTTGAGTTTTTGTGTTTTCATCCACAAGAGTATAAAAGGGTTGGATGACCCACTCAAGAACAAAACTCTCAATGGGATTGATTTAAATCTTATTTTGAGCATAAATTTGGAGGCAAAGATTGTTTTTCCATTAGTTGCTCTCCTATTCATACTTTCATAATTGATAATACTTTTATAGTACTGAATCATTTTATATTGTACTTAAATTCTGTTGTCTTGATTACAAAATAATAATAATAATAATAATATATAAAGAAATACTAATGCTGTGAGTTGATTCTTCTCCGGTTAGTGCTCATTAGAGTTCATTCTTGTTTCACGTACGGGTTGTGTGTAACTGTACTTTTATTTAGGTTGATGCAAAATGTATTATAAAGAAGGAAGTTTATGGAATGGAACTTTTTATTTTATATTATCGGTGAAACTTAATTTTTACCTGTTTAATTAATTTTTTAGCAATATAATGAGCCAACTCAACTAAGACACTGAAATTATAATACAAAATCTTAATTTGTCACGGATGCTAATTATCACATTGCCATAAAAGCCAAGCTATCAGAACCATGTGACCTCAAAGATATGATAAATTCGGATAATATCTCTGGGTTTTTCCCCCCTCTTTAGTGGTAATCAATTTAGGAGTTTATTCAATGGCTCCAAAGTGACAGCCAGTTACGAATTATAATATCATATTGGGTGAAAAAGGCGCAGAAAAATGGCACATAGAGGTTTTCTGTCCAGTTAATTAATCATCCCGATCAAGGTAATTAACAAAGGCAGAGGCAATAGGTATTGGAGAGCCTAAATGATTATATTGTATTTTTATATTTATTGTAAATCATATAATCATATATTGTAAAATCAGAAATATTTTAAATTATAATAAATATAAAATTTCTAATAGAAAATAATAACTTTTTTAAATATTATCTTTCCTAATATATAGGAATCCAATCATAAATGAATTCAAATAAGAAACAGCCACTGAAAAAAAAAAAAAAAAGAAGACAATTCAATTTTCCACACTTGTTTTCTAGGAAAGTCAATATAAGCTTCTCAGGACACTCCTCACAATTTCCTATTTGTCTTAAACTAGTAAATATATTATATCATGCATCCCATCATCTTTACGTGTTTTTCAAAACTTTTAGCCACTAAAATCTTAATATTGTTCTCGACACTTTTTAACATACATTTATTAGTCCACTTTCGCAGTTCTTGTCGTCTAATATTTAATTAAGAGCCATTTGAAGGTGGTGGTTTGAAGCAATAGCAGTCACACTTAGGGCCGATAGGGCTCAGTTCAAGGTAAAAAGACCAAGGAGAAATATTTGCGAGTGTGCTCCTTACATTTTTTTTTTTCCCTTACATTCAAAGTAAGTACATGGGTTGAGTTCAAATACTTGCGACTGAAGGAAAGACCAGCTTCAGAGGCAGCCACGAACGACATCAATACCACCACAACAAACCACAACTTGATTGCCCACCACTTATGTTGGTTTTACCACCTTCCATTACAAACTTTGTCTTCATTTTTTTTTTCTTTTTGCCTCAACGTGGCACGTATTTAACATGGTGTATATATTGATCATTAAAACGAAGGGCCATGAGAAGATGAGGATCAAAATATTTTAGGGAGGCAAAAAAAAAAGGGATTGGACCAGAATCTTAAGAATAATATTTAAACTTATACTTTCTTTCATAGAACTATTTTATTTCCTTTATTTTTTTCCTCATAAAAATTTACATCAGTAGAACACTTAGGTTAAAATCAGAGGCCACCATGAGAAGATGAAAATGATGTTCTTGAAAGAGTAGGGAAATGTAAACAAGTTAATAAATCTTCACCTAGTATACAAAAAGTGGCTACAAAACTTGTTTAAAAATAATTACACACATAACATTGCCGTAAGGTATAGAGTTTAACTCCTTTTTAAGGAAGAAAATATTACCTTTATTTATATAAATAAACTAGTTAGAAAGACCATAATTAGTGCGCCGCAACTATTTAAAAATATGGTAAACCTTTGCTAGGCATGAAAAAAATTTTCAAATGAACTATGGTGTAAGGTAAACTAAGCCAGAGGGAAACGTTGAGGAGGTTTTATTTTTTTATTTTTTAATTAACAAACAAACAAACAAGAAGGGAAAAAAAAAAAAAGGAGAAGGAGGAAAATAGGCCAAAAATATAAGGAAATTAAAATTAATAGTTCAAAAGTTTTAATATGGTAGTAAATAGTATATGTAGGTGTAAATTCAAATTTACACTTAATAAAAAATCGAAAACACCCTATCTCTATTTTCCTTTTTCTCTCTTCCTCTCTCTCCACCTTTCTCTCTCCTCCACCTCTCTTCCTCTCTCTTTCTCTCTCTCTAAACAGGCTGAAGTCATCATCATGTCGGAGTCTGATGAATGTTATCATTAGTCGTTGACATCGTTGCGAGCCTCCTCGAAGTCGTTGGAGTTCTCTTAGAAGTCTAGCTCGATTCCCAAAGGATCTTAGTCACCATTGTCTCGTTGACGCGATTGTGCATCTTCTTCGGTAGCGATCGATGTGCAACCACCTCCAAAAGACAATGCGCTTCGTCTTCGTAACCTCACTTTATCATTTGTCATCGTCGTGTCATCAACCTTGAAGTCTAACCATCAATCCCAAGCTCTTCCTTCTCTGGCGAGCCTCCATCGATAGACGTGAACTCCTCCGACACGATAGCATGAAGATTAAGCTTCAGTTACCATAGCCATTTTTTAGAAACCCCAGGCTACTGTGAAAATTTTTAAAATCTCATTTTTTTTGTTTTTGATTTTGTTTTTATTTTTTATTTCTAAAAACCCATAACCACCTCTTCATATTTCACTTCTTCTCTTTCTCTCACTCTCTTCCTTCTTTGCACTGGCTCTTTCTCTCTCTTCCTTGTTCGCATTGCTGCCCCCCTCTTTCTCTATTCTCGCCACCGCCCTCGCCATTTCTTTCCTCTGCCATTTGGTTGAAGCCACCGCTACTATCACTTTCCTTCGCCAATAACTCAAGTAAGCATGAATTTAGAGAAAATGTTTGGGTGCATGTGATTTTTGAAAATAAAGTGTGCGTTTTTAGGTTGGTTAATGTGGGTATGAATTTAGAAAAAATGTGTTATCCTGTTTTGTGATTTGATTGATATTGTTTGGTGAAATATGTTGACCTGGGTGTGTATTTGTTCGTTTTGTGATTTGGTGAATTTGTTTGGTGAATGTTGGTATAATGTTTTGTGAAATTTGTTTTAATATTGATTTTGCACGTTAGGTATTTGATGAAATATAAATGTGCATATGTATTTAGGATTTGATTATAATGATGCTTGATTTTGGAATTTTAATTGATATAATGTATGTGTTTAGGTGATTATAATTTTGATATGTGATTTGGTGAGTTTTGATTTTGCATACTAAGGGGGCATTTGGAGAAGTATTCAATTTTAATTTTACTCAAATACAATACAATTTTACACCAAATACAAATTTTGCAACAGTGCTACGAAAACAATTACTATTTAAAACATTTTTAAAACAATCACATCAACTTTTCAATTCCACTATTTATCTCTACTTTTATCAATCACATCAACTTTTCAATTCTAAAATACTTTTCATCCAAACACACATTTCATTCAAATACAAAACAAATACTTTTCAACCAAATACAACATTCAAAAAACAAATTTCATTCAAATACAATCAAAATGCAATGCGTTTACCAAACGCCCCCTAAGTGTTTGAGAAAATGCTTGAATGTGGATATGTGTATATTATTTTGGTATTTTGTTTAAGATTTGATAAAATGTTAATTAATTGAATATGAGTTATCATTTTGACAAGTTGTCATTTTGGTAATTTTTTGAATGTTTGATTCATGATTTGGTGTTATGTTTGTAGTTTTTGATACGTGGTTTGTTGAGTTTTGATTTTGTATACTAAGTGTTTGAGAAAATGTTTGAAAGAAGATGTATGTATATTATTTTGGTATTTTGTTTAAGATTTGATAAAATTTTAATTAATTGAAAACGACTTGATTTTTTGGTGTTATATTTGTAGTTTTTGATATATGATTTGTTGAGTTTTGATTTTGTATACTAAGTGTTTGAGAAAATGTTTGAAAGTAGATGTATGTATATTATTTTGGTATTTTGTTTAAGATTTGATAAAATTTTAATTAATTGAAAATGAGTGGATTATTTGGTTGCGATTTTGTTTTGTTTTGTTTTGTTTTTTTTAATAATTGGTTGAAGACTTGGTTTAAATTGATTTATAATGTCTTAAGAGAGAAGTAAGAGTGTTTTAATGACCTCTAAACATGGAAAACCAAGGAGAAATGTGAAATTTGATCCCGAATTCAATGCTAAGTAGAGGAAAACTTTAACGAAATAGGTTTATCAAGTTTAGAAAAAGAAAGAAAGAATTAAAGTAAAATTTAATTCAAAAAATAAATTGATAAGGGAAGAGGGTAATAAACTTATAAGTTGGATTGGAGTACTTGCTCGAGAACACATTCTTATTTGAATAGCTAATTATAGAAATGGTAATTTAATCTCAAATAAATAAAGAATAATTTCTTCCATTCTGAATTATAGGTTTGAAAAAAAAGCTATAAAATCGTGTGGTTTAGCAGTAAAATAAATTTGATATGATCTATATGTAAATTTTGTTAAGGGTCATCTTAATGAAGATAGTTCGTTTATTTAGTCTCTTAAAGTAGTATAAAACTATCCCACCGTAAGTGAAGATGATTGGATCAATTTCATTCAATATTGCTATTCAATAGAATTTCAACTACCATAGACAAAAGGGACGTGAACTAAGAAAGAAAAACATATATTGTTCAAAGGGAGGCCGAGATGGATACAGGAAACTCGATTAAGAAGCGGTACAAAAATTACTTAGTTTGTGTTTTCTTCGCAATAAGTACATAAGTATAATTACTTATCATATATGTTTTCTAACTGTAGGAAAAAAAAAATAGTTTTCTAAGACAGTGGTTTGTCCCCAAAGAGATGCGTTGTGGCTACAATAGTGGGTTACATCCATTGAAGAGTTTAAGGATGAATCAGTTCATCATGTTGCCGAAAAGCTAGTGAGTTAAAAATTTAAATTTTTACTAAATATAATCTCCTTAATGTTATTGTTTAAGGACTATGACATTTTTTTTACTCTATAATAGAGAACTATAACTACCAGTGTCCCAAGGTAGTTTTGATTCTATTGGAAACAACGACAAGTTGACTAGAGCATTAGGCAATCTCGAACATTTGGGTAGCGCATGTGGTCAATTGAAGTTTGTAAGTTAGTCTCGATACTTCAGCTCGTCAGGTTTGAGACCAAATACTAAAGTGGTTGATCTAAAACACCAACTTCAAGAGTTGCAAAAACCTATTAGAGATTTGTGTGCAAAGCACGATATTGTAGTGATAGAGGAGGATAATACTCCACCTATTGTTGACCAACACAACAGCTTCAAGACTAGTTGTATCATCTATAAAAGAGAACATGGGTTGTCGGATTCATAACCTATGCCAAATGCAAGTCATGAATGTAACCTTTTTTAATTCGGTTAACGGTAGACATAGGCTTGTTACAGTCGGCACATGAATTACCTTATAAATGATACAATCCATGAGATTGCATTAGGTGAGGAGAATGTGTGTGTGATTATTACTGTGCTAAAATTAAATAACAAACCTTTACCTATTCTGACAAACGATGCAACAATCATGGAAGAGGCTGTTGGTGGGTTTGTTGCATGACTGAAAAGCTTAATTGATGTAGAAATTTCTTCGACGAGGTCAATTGAGGTCCTAGTCATGCTTATTATCAAGTTATTAAGGAAAATAGATGCATAAAAAAAAAAAAAAGAGTAGGGAAGAAAAAATTAGGCCTCGTTTGCTTCGCAGTTCTGGACTTAAATTTTTTGTTTCAGTTTTATCTTTTTCTAAAACGTCAACAAAAATTATAATTAAGTTAACCAGTTTGGAATTAAATTTTCATTCTATTCCGAACGTGACTCATGTACCAAACTAACCTTTAAAGTCACAATTTGAAGTACAACAACAAAATATAATACAAAATTATCTCTGTTTGAGTTTAGTAACATCCCTGTAAAGTTGAAACTATTGGCTTTTTATGGACAATAATTCATTGATACAAGAGGTTATCACTGGTATTGACATTTTTACCCTTATTGGATATGAAAATATTTATCATTTCATTAAATTTGTCCATACTATTGGCTTTTTATGGACAATAATTCATTGATACAAAACTATTAGCTTTTTATGGACAATAATTCATGCGTCAAGGTATGAGATACAATGCCCGATAAAGAGGCTCTCACTGGTATTAACATTCTTATCTATCTTGGATATGAGGATATTTATCATTTCATTAAATTTGAAGAAATCGGTGCATATAATATACTAGTATATATCAGGTAATAGATGTATCTTTAAGTTGTGTTTATTTTTCTTTATTAATCTTATGTTGTTTTTTTGTAACAAGTTTTATAAATGATTTTGCAGCTATTTAGCAGAATATTATGCCAAAAAGAGCCTTGATCGACAATTCGAGTTTATTTATCTGTCTCTTGTCTCACCACTTTCAGGGAGTCTAAGTGATGGTGCCAATATTAGAGAGCGAGTCAATAATATTTTATGCACTCTAGACTATGCACAAAAAGAAAGGCTCTATCTTATGCCTTAAAATAGAAGTGCACATTAGATCCTAATAGTTATTGATACTTGGGATAACTTGTTGATATATCTCGATCATCTTCAAAATAAACTACTTGATAAATTTTAAAATCTAATTAAGTTATAAGCATAGTTTTGTTTGTTTAAATTACACATGATACATTACAATTTTTTTTTAAAATTAAAATTTGGTAAGTTGTTTTGCACTTTTCTATCAGGACATTTAATAATTGAAAGATTATAGTTGGACTAGAGCAAACAAAGCCGTGAAGCTATGAAACAATGATTAAGACCGTCAAATGTCCTAAATAATTGGGTAATATTGAATGCAGTTTTTTGGTGTTGGCTTATATACGTGAAATAATTTTAGTGGTTAAAGTATTATCTAGAATAAGGGTTTTTATAGAAGTGACGATATTAATAAAGTTAATAGAAAATGAGTATGTTTTATAATAAACTTTATACAATATAAGAATACGTAAATTTTGTTATCGATGTTATATATTTGTATTAATTTATACATAATTATTATAATTAATTTTAATTTTTTAATTCAAATTATAAATTATGTTGATAATGTAAAGAATTTGCCACCCGTAAAAAAAAAATAATAATAAAATAAAATGATTTTAAAAACGACTGTGGAATCTTCCACAAGTGTTTTATCTTTTATATTTATTTATTTATTTTTTTTTATCATCAAAAGATGGTCGTGAAAAATAAAGCAAGCACGATCATTAAGAAACAATCGGGACATTTTCTGACTTTGCACCGCAACAGATTATATGATTTTTTTTTTCAACAACTCCCTCCGTTAAACCGTAGATTATCGATTTCTAGCCCATGTAAGTCCAGTGGAATGTCTCACTCACTCTTCTCAAAGCCGATCTTCGATTCCACAACTGTCGCGCCGTCCCCCCGCCGCCGTCGCTCTGCTGTCGCCTGAGTTGCTCCATCCGGTTCCGCCACTCGCTTCTTTGGATGTGCCGCTACTTTGCTTGGAGGTATTTTCAATTTTGTTCACTTTTTGTGTATTGATTTTTTTTTTTTCGTTTGGTTCTTTTAGGGTATTTTGTGTTTTGGTTTTTAACATGTGAAATAAAAAGCAGGGAATCTTCAGAGTAAGGGCATTGCAAGTACGTTAATCTAATTTGTGTAATTTGATTTTTTTTTTTGGTTTTTCACTAATTAGGGTTCCAAAATCTGGCAATGAGTTCTCCATACTGGTCACGATAGTTAGTGGAAATCATTTTGAAAAGGCTGTAATGGGTTTGGAAATTCCTAGTTATACTTACCCTTAAGTGACTGGCTCTAACAAGAGGTAAATATTTGACATGTGAACTTGTTTGTAAATTTGATTAAATGCGGATAAAAGGAGCTTGGTAGGAGCTTCAAACTTATGCAAATTGATAATGTTCATAATTTTAGAATAGACTAGGTGTCTCATTTTGGAGGTTTATCCACCTTCAACATTATTTGTTTTGTCGTTGGTGATGTTTTATATTCAAGAATGAGTTTTTATTCTATTTTATTTTATATTTATTTTGCTGGACTTATTCAAGAATAAGATTTGTTTCTCCTTCCTTTGGTTTAGATTTACCACTAAGAATGCTAAGTGTAATCCACTAAACAATAGGGCTGATCTGTGGCGAAAGATGTAGTAGCGTGTGTGTGTTTGAAGTTTGAAGTTTATATTTTGGGTATGGCTTGCTTCAGTACTCGTCTGTTGAAGCGTTTCTTATGTTTTGTGGGCTTGAGTTTTCACGTAAAAGAGGAATTTGCATGATTGCAATTTGGGTGATAATGGAGGGGCAAAGCAGTTCTTTTGTGTGTTTGGATTTTATTTTGGCTTGATTGTTATTCTTTTTTGAATTAACTTGGTTCTTTCATCTTTTGGTTTGGAATAGGTGAAATAAAGAGGTGGGATCTTCATAGTACGATCTCGTGAACTTGATTGCTTCTTCTTCTTCTTCTATATATATATATATATTTTGCAGATCTTAGAAAATCCCATGGATAGCATATTTCGTTCATGGCGGCAAGAAATTTTCCATGGCAACGGTAGTCTTTTTTTTCCCCCCTCATATTTGGGGGTTTTCAACCATTAATGGCTTTTGCTCAATGTCAATGCTGAAGAAACAATTAGGAGGTTTTTTTTTTTTTTCCCTATTCAATGTCGTTTTGTTTTTTCCCTTCAGATTTGGGATTCTTGCTTTATCAGATTTCTAGTTAACTGAGATCGAGGAGAAGATGGCTAAACCTCCAAAGGTAAGTTCAATTATCTTGTTGGAGATTGTGGCATTATTTACAGAAAAGCTTTGCTCCATAACCAGGCAACCAAGAGGAGGAGAATCTTTTCAATGACTGGATTTTTTATGGAATCCATGTGTTCTTCTTTATGGACCTCCCAAAACAGGAAAAATAGTACTAGCCAGAGCTATTGCTAGCAATATAGATGCTAACTTTGTGAAGGTTGGTCTTCGATTTGGTTCAACGGTTGTCAAAGTCTACACTTTGGGTTGGGGAGAAACACATGTGAAACTGGTCCAATACACTTTTGGATTCTAACTTGATCCAAAAGGTTAACCCAGGGTTTTGGATCTTTCTATGTATATTAAATATTTCACATCTTCATTTACTTTCCATGTGAGACAATCCACGTATGCATTTTTTCAATAATCTTTCCCTCGTGCGTGTTCATTGAGCTCCCTCTCGAATCAAAGTTTCTAGTAGCTAACACATCCAAGCATTGCACTCTAAACCGGAGCCAACTTGAGCATAGAAAGGAGTTAAAACCATGTGAGTTTACTAAATGTTCCACTATCTGCACCTGCAATGGCACCAGTTGCAGGCAACACCAACTCTTCACGGGAGGCAATGTGAGAACTTGACAATTGAGTGTTATCGCTTGGCTAATACGAACCATTAGCTCTAATACCACTTGTTAGGGTAAAACCACGTGTAAAACTGGTCCAACACACTTCAAGAGCTTAACTTGATCCAAAAGGTTAATTCTTAGGTCTTGAGTCCTTCCATATATATAAACCATTTCACATCTACATCCACTTTTTCTGTGGGACAATATACACATGCATTTTTCTCAATACTTTGTTATTACAATTTTGTTTGTTGGATTTTTAATTTAATATGCACTATATATGAGCATCTGTATTAAAGTATTTGATCTGACTTTTTGTAATATTACGTTGTATCCAGTCATATTGATACAAATCAGCATAGTTGTACGGTTGTCAAAGTCTATACTTTGTTTTTGTAACTATTGTTTGTTGGAATTTTAGTTTAGTATGGGGTACGAGCATCTGTATTAAAGTATTTGATCCGACTCTGTGACATTAGGTTGTATTAAACGACTCTTTGTTGCTGCAAGATTGATAAGGGAGATGCAAATTTCCCCAACTTAGTATGTGTTGTGGTGTTTTCTGTTCAGGTGATGGCATATGATGCAAAAAATGTAAAAGCATTTTACCAGAGAGGTCAAGCATATAGAGAATTAACACTATTAATTGTAAGTGTTTCTTGTCTTCTTAGAAATGTATAGTTTATATGTTCGCTCGCTAACCTTTCTGTGTTATCTGATGCTCACTCTTGTCATGATATTGTCTTTGATCTTAGGATGCTTATCATGGCAGAGTTATTAAGGTAGCGTTTGGTATTATTTTTTAAATTTGTTATGTTTTCAAATTCTTTGAATTTGAGATCGTTTTGAAAACAATTCTGAGAACGTTTCTGAAATTGTGTTTGGTTTTATTTTCTGAGTTTTTGTTTTGAGAAACAAAAAAGTAAAACTGTGTTTGGTTATATTTTTGAAAACCAGTCATTTTATAAGTATTTTATAAAAATATATTTATGTTTGATTTAAAAAAAATTTATTATGAATACCAAAAATTAAAAATTAATAAAATTTTTTAATTGAAAAATAAATTAAAAATTAATAACCATAATATTTAAGTAATTACTATATCAATTAAATCTTAATTAATCATAATAATTAAATCAGAAAAATGGGAGAAATGGGAAAAATGAAACCAGAGAAAATAACTTTTAGTCGTTTTCAATTTTACGTTGGGAGCAAAGGAGATTTTGGATTCGTTTTGAAATCTGTTTTCAAAAACAATATAAACCAAATACAATTTCACACCGATTTTGAAATCGATTTCCTAGGAAATCGCGAAATCAGTTTTGGAAACAAAACCAAACACGTACTAATTTTTCTTTTGATCAGTCATTCTAAACCCTTGCGATTCTCGAGCAGGCATATGATTGCCAGATTGGTTATGATTCTCCCTATTTTAAATCTGCAATGGATGAAGCCATGAGGAGATTGGGCCTTCCAACTCTTCAGGAGGTAGGATATTGGTCGTCAAATGTTTTGAGATGTGGTATAAGCCATTTTGGGTGTGCTTAAAATAACAGCGTTATCATCATTTTGTATCCATCATGAAGTAGCACGGTTCCATTATTTCTATTTTAAACGCATGCACAGAGCTATTTATGCCTAGTTATACCTGTTGATGAGAAAAAAAGATTTTATCTCTTGGCATAATAGCTACATGTGTATTATTCTTTTTCATACATTTAAGTAATTGTTGATTAAATGACAGTAAGTCCAAATGTATCTTCATTCTAGTTGGTCGCAGTTATTTATGATCTTGTTTCTATATATTAAATGACCATTTTATAAAAATTAAAAATTAAAAATTAGAAATTAATTATTTTGTTTTTGTTTTTGTTTTTGTTTTTGTTTTTTTTATATATATCCTTTGACGTTATTTTTATGTTAGTGACTTCTAATAATAGTGACTTTAGACGCTGCATTTTTAAGAACCGACATCTAGAGTAAACATTTAACATCTCTTTAAAAGCGACATCAAAGGCTTGTACTTTTAACATCTTTTGTCTACATGTCGCTTTTTTGAGCAATGTTAAATGTTTTTGATGTCGCTTTTGAAACAATGTTAAATGACTAATTTGTACTAGTGAATACTACCATGAAGATATTGAAGACATTTCATAGAAGACCAATGTTCGATAGTGGAATGATGCATGAATTGAGATAACTTATTAATGTAATGGCAATGTCTGGCCAAGTAAGGGATATACTGTAGGCCACCATCAATGAATTGGTACTCAGTTGCATCAGTGAGAGAGGAGCTATCATGAAGAGTGGGCATGTGATTAGGAGACATCGGTGTATGGACTTCGTTAGCATTAAGCATATTGGTTTTTGCAAGGAGATCTTGTATTTATTTATGTTGAGACGAAAGAATTACATCAAGTTGTCTGAATAACTTCTACCCTAAGAAAGTAAGAGAGAATGCCAAGATTTTTTGTATGCAACGACTGTGATGAAGCGATTTAGAAGCCCATCATCATTTCCTGAAATAATTAGATCATCCACATACACCAAGAGATAAATTGTGAAATGCATATGTTTATAGATTAAAAAATGACGTGTCAGCTTCGGAGTTGATAAGCCTAGTGGATATAAGAAATGGCGCAACTCGTGATACCATGCTCTGGCTGCCTGTTTAAGGCCATGGAGAGCCATTTTTAGATGACAGACATGAGGTGGAGAATTTACATCAATGAAACCAGGAGGTTTTGCCATGTACACATCTTCAGTTAAAATGCCCATAGAGGAAGGCAATGTTAACATCAAGTTAACGAAGAGCCTGCCTTTTAGAAAGATTGAGAATGAGACACACTGTCGCTGGCTTGATGGCAAGGCTAAATGTTTGGTGATAGTCAATTCCCAGCTGTTGGTGAAATCCTTTCACTACAAGACGAGCTTTGTAGCGTTCAACTGATCCATCTAGGTTGCGCTTGATTCGAAACACCCACTTGCACCTAACCAAATTTTGAGAAGAATGTGGCGGTACAATTCCCATATGTTGTTCTGTAGGAGGGCGTTGAATTCTTCAGACATGGCTTTGCGCCACTCGGTTATTTGAGAGCTTGGTCACATTTGTGAGTTCAAGGGTGATAGAAGAAGTTTTGATGCTTGTTAGAGTCAATTTTTGAATTGGTTTGTAAATGTTATTTTTGGATCTAGTTTCATGGGTTGGAGATTATTAGTAATGTCGGCCTCTGCATGAGGAGGGATAGGGACCGTGGACAAGGTGCATGGGTGGAAGAAGAGATTGACGAGGACTGACTTTGCAAGGAATCACCATCGGGTGACTTTTCATGAGTGGTGGGCGCATTTTCCTGCACCATTTCACCATTGATTGCAGTTTTCGAAGTAGGAGGATGAGAGGTATACGGAGACGAGGACGAATTGGATAAAGGAGTTGATTGAGGAGGATTTGAGTTACTAAAGATATGAGAATTATTGAGATTTGGTTGGTGTGATGGTGAGGAGTTGACGTGGGATGTTGGTGGAAGAGAATAGATGACATTATTATCAAGGAAATTGCCATATTCGGCACTTTCCCTTTTTTTTGCTGGTGCCGAATCAATGAGATTATGGGGCTGATTAATAGGCAAAATGGGATATTCATTTGGAGGAGTTGGCGTGGAAGAAATTTTTGTATGTATGGGCACGTTAATGGGGAGTCGACGTGTGGCAAATCAAGGCTCAATAGTAGACTTTTGTAAGTGTGGGAGATTGGGATCTATGTGTTGAAAAGGAAATATATTGACTCGACAAATGTGGCATGACGAGAAATATAAATTTCTTTGTGGAAGGGTCATAACGTTGATAGGCACATTGGAGTGAGAGTAACCTACAAAGGCGCGTGGCTTGGATTTGGATTTAAGTTTGTTAGATGATAGCGTTTAAGCCTAGGATAACACAAACACCCAAACACCCTTAACTTTGAAAAATTTGGACGGTGACCAAACAATTTTTCATAAGAGGAAGACATGGAAAATTTACTTTGGACACGCAATTAATGAGATAACAGCTCTTGCAAATACGTGGGGCCAAAATGTATGGTAATTCCAGTTTCAACAACCAAACGATACTGACATTTAGAGAACCTATTATGTTTAGGAGTATGAGGTGACGAAGTGAAATAAGTGATTCTATTAGTAGAGAGGAAAAGTTTTATTGTTTGCTATTCCCTACCATTATCTATGTAGTGTAATTATGAGCCTCTGAAAGATTTTTTCAACAAAAGTTTTGAAACAAATAAATACCGCATGAACATCAGACGTACATTGTAATGGATATAATCAAATGTAACGAGTATAGTGATCCACCAAAAAAAAAAAGAAAGTAATATTTAAAACCGTCATATGAATAAATTGGCAAACTCCAGGACGAGAGTACCGTGGAGAGATGGGTGCTTTGTCGATGAAAAGGCAATCAATTGTTCTGTGGTACAATTGGGCATCAACCACTCATAGACACCATCTTTAGTTTTTCCTTGCAGAAAGTGTTGACCCCCTCGGCAGATCATTCACATCAAAGGAGTTGGGTAAAAATTCTATGGAAGCATTATTGTCGAGGCAAATATGCGAAACAGAATCAAATTCTTTTTTCATATCAGGAAAACAAAAAACATTTGACAAACGAAAATATTTAGAAGGAGAACAGAGAGTTCTGGATCTAGTTTGCATGATGGAGAGATTAGTGCCATCTCCAATCATGATATTATCAATGTCGGTGTAGTTATAACACTGTGAGAGATTGCTGAGGTTAGTGATGACATGATGTGATGACCCAGCCATTGTGATGTTGATGTTGGCTTGGGAGAGGCAAAGTAAGTGTGGAATGTTGGCCAGTAGTTTCTTGGTATGTATTTGAAGAACGGATATTGCTTGGCAGAGTGGCCTTGTAGTTTACAAAATGTGCACTTTCCAATACATGATTATTTTGAGTTTTGATTGGGTTGGTATGTATTTTGAGTGATGGGTTCAGTGAGTAGGTCTAACTTGTGAGAGCCTATGAAAGCTCTGATACCATAAAAGATTTATAGAGAGGGAGATGAACTGTGAATGGCTCTTCCAAATTGTTCATTGATTGGAAAAATTACAATATATACTTGTATTATAAGATGTACAATGAAAGAAAATAATTGTAAACTAAAAAAATTTCCTATAATTAGAAAATAATAACAATCAAATATTTACAAGTCTTATAACGGTCAACTTTCCTAATTGCACATAGCACTCGCATATAGTTCCGTACTATTTTTGTGTACTCAATAAATAATGTTTTTTTCACATTGCCTCACATGATTTCAACCCTGGTAAATTGGCCCTCTTAGAACACGTTTGGTAAACAAATTTTAACATTACGAAAACTAATTTTATACTAAACGTAAAATTTATATTCAAATATAATTATTTTCAACAGTGCTACGAAAACAATTATTATTCAAAAGTTTTTTAAAACAATCATATCAACTTTTCAACCCTAATTATTTATCTCTACTTTTACCAATCACATCAACTTTTTAACTCTAAAATACTTTTTCATCCAAACACACATTTTATTCAAATACAAACAAATACTTTTTAACAAAATACAATACTTAAAAAAGAATTGTATTCAAACGTAATTAAAACGCAATGCGTTTACCAATTGCCCCCTTAGTCTTTTATTAGTAATTCGCATTGTTTTTTGTTTGTTTAAGAGATTAGGTACTTTTAATTTATTGGATTAATCTTCTACATAATGATTTGATTTATAAATGCCCACTTTAAAAATTAAATAAGAGTGATATAAAACTATTTTACTTAAGACTGTTTTAGTATTTAATCTAATTACACCTAAAACAACATGATATTACAAAATAAGTGACCTTATTACAAAAATTCCACATAAAAATGAGCAAAGAAAATTGTGCATAAAATCCTAAAATATTCTCACATACTAAATTAAAAGCCAAGGTATCATAATCACAATACCTCAAAATAAGATAAATTCGGTAATGTCTCTAGTTTTTTGTTTTTGTTTTTGTTTTTGGTTTTTTCAGTTTTGCAGTAATCAATTAAGGGTTTATTCAATGGCTAACAAGAGCCAAACAGTAAAGAGAAACGCCACACTATCAAATTTAACTGGTACGAAATAATCGTTTAATTGGGGCAACAGAAAAAAATGGATACAGGAATTCTCTTATAATTTATAACCATCCCGATTGAGGCCATTAAAGGTGGACGTTCTAGGAACCACCCAAGAAAAGCAACATATAAATTTTCAACCTCAACTTTCTTGGAGGGTCTCATGATCCCATTTCCAGAGCTTCAACACTTCTTATAATATTTAGGAGCCAGCAGGTGGTCGTGGTTTGAAGCCATGGCAGTCGCACATTATCCTGTTAGAGATCGCGAGTACATGGCAGAAGGCCATAAAGAAAAATTCACGAGTTTAACTCCGTTGGGATTTTTAATTCTTGGTATTGTTGGCATTAAATTTTAAAACATTAATTAATTATCTTGTTAGATTGTTTAAAAGGAAAATCTAATTAACAAGATAATACGTGTTTGTTTGCAGGAAGATTGATTCAAAATTGTGATTTGAACTTATGACATCTGTGTTGGTTTTAGAAGATTTGTTACTTTATATTTTAAACACAAAGTTTGCAGGATCATGATATCTACACAGTAGTTGGGAATGCTCAGCCTACACAGAGCTCACAAGATCTTCAATCAGGTGCAAAAGTCAAATTCTCCAACGATATTGCAGTTGGGATTTAAAATAAGATATTTGCTGATTTTGTATGAAGTTTTGGATCTTAATTCAGTTCAAAGCTAGTGATGTGTTATGATTTCAAAAAGATTTGCTATTTGAATTTCAAATGCAAATGCTGCAGGTGCACCATATATATAATGCATCGGGAGATAGCGTCTACACAGTGCATCAGATCTTCAAGGGGTTCAAAATTCAAAGTGTTCAAGTGGCTGAAGAAGATTCGAGCGTGATTCTTGGGTAGATCAATTTTATAGGATTAGGCTAGTGTATGTAGATATTTTCTCGTTCCTAGACTTTGCTTATTTAAGGATTATCACATTGAGAATCAAGTTTTAGAGCCTTAATGTGAGGGAATTTCAGAGTAAGTTCTAGACTCAACACTTTATTCTCGAACACTAGTTTGCATTCATCTTATATGCACCAAGTCATGGTGGGCTGAAGGCGGGTTAGAGCTCAGAGTACTTTGAGGACCGAATGTGAGCAAGCTAGCTTGTAGTAGGTTAGTTGGACCAAAAGCAAGCTCTGGACTTGGAGTAGGGTTACGAGTTCGAAGGCTGGTCGTTGTAGGAGAAAAAGGCGTGGGGTGAGGATCATTAAATACATATAGTGATCATTAAAACAAATGTACGTCATGAGAAGATGAGTTTAAGAGAATTTAAGGGAGAAAAAATGTTGTGCGAGATTTAAAGAATAATATTTAATGGTGTATTTAGTATCAGTTTTGTATTCGTATTGCGTTTAAACACAATACAATTTTCACTCAAATATAAAAGTTTTACGTTTAAATACAATATTTTTCAACAGTACTACTAAAACAATTATTGTTCATTTGTTTTGTGAAAATAATTATATATTAGGTTTTTAATTTTTTTATTCACATCATACTCTTTCTCTCTTCAACTTATTTTTATCTACTTTTACCAATCACATCAACTTTTCAATTTTATAATACAATTCAAATATTTTTCATCCAAACACATATTTCATTCAAATACAAATCAAATACTTTTTATCCAAATACAAAATGTATTCCTAAAATTATATTCAAATGCAATATAAATGCAATATGTTTATCAAATACCCCATGAAATTATAGTCTTTTTCATAGATCGATTTTGTTTTTATTTTTTTCCAAAAAAAAAAAATTAGGGCAGTAATACACTTAGGTTAAAACCAAAGGCAACAATGGGAAGATGAAAACAATTTTCTTGTAGTTGTTGGAAAGTGAAACAAGTTACTAAAGCTTTACTTGGCATAAAAATATAATTTTAATAATAATGTTTCTTATAAGGATTTTCCATATTAGAATAATTAGGAAGACTGGGTATGGGAATGTGGTCGCAGGTCTAGTAACAATAATTTTGCACGTGACGCTAATATATAAGGGTAGAGTTCAACACCCTCCACTTTCAAGTTCGAAAATATTGGGTATGGGGGATCAAACCTTGAACCCTGCACACTCAATTTCAAATTTATTTATTGGTCTCTTTAAGGACATCCAATAAAACTGAAGCGATGCAGAAAGATTAATATAGCACAAGGATGACATGAACGAACATACTACATTATAACCTCGACGAATTAAAACACCATCAATTGATGGCCTTTACTTTAAAAAAAAATACTTTTTTTTGGGACTCCGATCGACTTAGGGATGATTGTGGATTCTATTAATGCAAGTGTATGTTATTGTTAACAAGGAATAGAGTGATGAATAAGAATATCGTTTTCCCTGAAATTTGATTGCTTACTAATAATCAAAATTGTATTAATTCTAATTTTATTTTAATGAATGGAAAGTGAAGTTATGTTGAACAAAAATAAAATAAACTATAATAAACAAAAAATAAAATCTAGGAGAAATCAAATACTAAAGTTATAGGGTTTTTTACTTCACCGGATTAATTACATTTAAACTCTCTAGATTAATCAACTAACATCTATTTCCTATATATGTTGTTAGTGAATCTCACTAATATAATCAATAATTTTTTTCAAGAGTTAACAATTCATCTTAATGAACAAATTCTCTATTATCTTTATGACAATTTCAGCTCATCAAAATTCATTAAGTATAAGAAATCTATACTTCTACATAAGCCCCGTGGGTATATCTCTATCCTATGAAAAATGATGACATTCTAATTATAACAAACTCAATTATCTCATCTTAGTCACAAATTGAATGTCAAAATCATGTAGTAATTGGTCGAAAAATCACAAGCATTAAGCACAATTAAAATACTCAACATAGAGTTGGAATAGACATTAATTAATTAAAAATAGAAAGTAATATATAATCATAATCCAGCTAGATCGTAGCTATAAACAAGAAAACTAATTCAAAAATAAAAATAAAAATAAAAATCTACAAAACAAAAATTCAAATATTCTTAAATTACAAAAATAAAAGGATAAGAAAATAAGAAGAAAACCCCCTTAATGGAGGTGTCACAAGTATCTAAGATTTTTCTCTTAATCTTTTTCTCCTTCTCCTCTTGATGCTTCAAGATGCAATCTTCAAAAATTTTGTAAAAAAGTGAAGCATAACAAAAACTCAAAATAAAATCCTAAAAGGTTGAATTCTAATCCTAATTTTTTTTTTCTTTTTCATCTCTGGTTTCAGACTTAAAGAAATGCATCCAAAAACTTTCTAAATAACCTTAAAATATCCTATTTGTAAGTCTTGAAAAATAGGATAACTTGTTTTAAAATTTGAAGTTTTAAATTTTACAAAGATTCGTATGGGTGTCAGCAACCGCAACTCCTCGCACCACGGACTCAACTTTCAAGCCATGGCCTCAACCAACATTGTGTACTGGAGTCATGGCCTTATAGATTTGAGTCCTGGCTTGCCTAGGGTTTTAACCATTTACAAAATCAAAGACTTGAGCTGCAGCCTCAAGCACTTGGCTAAACTCATCAATTCATGTCTTTTGGAGCTGTATATTTGATCTATTTTCTCTCAAATCCTCATTTTCGTACCGATGCCATTCTAATTGCACCTAACCTACAAATTAAGAAAGAAAACACATTAACTAATAAAAATGTTCAAAAAACCAACAAAAATTCAAGTCCAATGTACTTAATTCACAGGTGTAAAACTCACTCATAGGGACAACGCAGTGAAACATGTATGATCAAATTATAGTAGAGCTTTATTAAATATTTTTCAATTGTTATTTGTTTCTTCTTGAAATTACATAGTATTGCCACAGTTTTTATTTTCTTAAATATTTTTTGGGTTCATTGTTCATATAAAACATAATATTGTCGGTACATTGAATAATGCAATGTTGTATTTTGTGAAACATAAATAATTTTTGTGGAAAAAAAAAATGAGAAGATTCATATTTATGCTAGTTAAAAAAAATATAGGGACATAGTTATTGTTCAAAAAATGAAATTATGTATTTAGAAAAATAAAATACATTTGTGCCCTTTATTTTGTAAAACAAAAAAACATAAAATATAGTTGTATTCCATAAAACGAAATAATAAAAAAACTCTATTAAAAGAACACCATGAAAAATTAATGTTTATTAATTCATCAATAATTAATATTTTTTTATTCCCAAGTTATTAATTTACAGAGGTTTTACAGTAATCTGTAATATCCTCATTTCGAATCCAAAGGTTGTTGAACACAAGAAGACAATAAGGATTATGAAGCTTATCTGGTAGCTTGGCAAAGATTTTGCTCCAATAAAATTGTGGAAATAACTTTTTGGTGTATATATTTAAGATTTTTGTCATTCTTAATTATTATTGGTTTAGAATTTTACCTTGTTAATCACTTTTTATTTAATATTATAAGAAGACAAAAATATTGAAACTATTAGAATAAGATTCCAAAGATGTATATTTTTTAAGGTATTTATTTTTCTTTTAGTTTTAATGAATAGAAGGAAAAAAATAAAAGTTATAACTTCTCAGTAAGTATTTGATATTAAAGAGCTTCTCAGGTAAAATGATCTTTAAAATTTTCTAATGATTAATAAAAATTATTACAATTAAGTCTATAGTGTTTGTCTTAAATTTTGTTGCATATTTTAAACTTTACTTACAAGGAGTTTCTATCATAATTCTTTTTTTTTTTTTTTAACGTTAACAGGAATCATCTATGAGATTGAAAACACTTTTGATAGATTTTTTCAAGCAATATCAAAAAGCTGTTTTTTGACCTAAAAAGTTAAAAAAAAACAATTTATAGACTCTGTCATCATAATTCTTTGTGCACCCCAACTATTTAAATATTTAGTAAGCCTTTGCTCGGCATAAAAAAGTTTCCAAATAAACTATGGGGAATGGTAAACAGCCCGAGGGAAGCTTGAAGGATCTTTATAATAATAATAATAATACAAGAAGGGAAAAAAATGTTATGACCGGGTCTTTTCTTAATAAGCTTTTTTTTTTTTTTTGAGTAAACCATTAAATTTTTTTTTTTAATTTTTTTGAAAGTAGATTACTACCCTCTACATAAACTTCCGGGTAATAAACTATAGAAGTGCATTTCAACATATCAACCATCACGCCCCCAAGGTTTGATAAAATAGACATGGAACTTTATTTTTCAATCATTCGTTAGCAATTATTCGCTTCTCCTTTGTTTAAATCAGCATACTATAAACTGGACCAAAACAGCGTAGAATGGAACAACATTTGAGACTGATTCGTGGAAATTTTATAAGCAAAACCAGAAAAAGCCTCCTTGGATCCTTAGTGTCGAAAATGAACCAAGGGATCTATATAAAGGATTATAATATTATTTTTACCCTTCAATTATAAATCCATTTTCATTTTACCTTTTAGAATTGTAGAAATTTTTGTTATATCCTGATTTATATAAAACTATTCAAAATACTCATTTAATCTGAATTCGTTTATAATTTTAACGTAATTACTTATGTAACGTAACGTTCCATTAAAAATTAAATAAATTTTTTTAAATATAAATCTTGATTATAGAAAAATATTTTAAAAAATAATTAAAAACAAATTAAAATTTTGTTTTGTCTCTCTCTTCTCTTTCTCGAGAACTCTTTCTCCCTCTACTATTATCAAACAACAAAGTCATGGGACACAAATCATGGCAAAAAGTACAACTTTTTTTTTTTTCATTTTCCAACATCTTCCCAGTAATCAAACAAAAAACTATAATCAAAAAATAGACAATACACTCGTTTGGTCATAAATTCAACGACTTTCTAAATTTCCTTTCTTTTTTAACTCGTCTAGGAACTAAGACAATTTTTTTCGTTTTCCAACATATTTCAGTAACCAAACAGAACGATACACTCAAAGCAAACGGTAAAAGAAACAACAAAGAAAAGGACCTTCTCAGCATTAGAACCAAATATCTGGCAGAGGAAGGCCATGATAAGGTTTTCTTGCCGAAGCCTAAGGGGCCATATAAGAGCAAATAGGGGCAATCCTACTCCAAGACTTGCACAATTAACAAATTGTGAAAGCCAAAAATTGGAACCCTAGAACAAAGATCAGAGCCTCTAAAATGGAAAATTGAAAGAGGAGAGAGAAAATGGGCGCCACAACGGTGGTCGAAGGTAAGGGCGATGAAGTTAGAGTTGATGCAGTGGATGTAGGCCTCTAGGCTCCAGTCAACAGCAATTTGCTTCAGGGGATGAGTGTGGTGGAGAGAGAGAGAGAGAGAGAGGAGAGAGAAAAAAAAACAAGGGCTAGGAGTGGTGTAAGAGGAACGAGGAAAAAAAATACTTTTAATTAATTTTTAATACTTGTTTTTTATAATAAAATTTATATTTTAAAATATTTATTTAATTTTTAATAAAGGATTATGTAACTCCATTAAATTATAAATGGAATTAAATAAAAATGGTATTTTAAATGATTTTACATAAATTAAAGGTCACAATAAATGATTTTACAATTTCAAAAACAAAATGAAAATGATTCTATAATAAGAGTAAAAATAAAATTAATCTTTATATAAATCTCTCTATATTTATTAATTAATTTTTATGGGTTATATTGATTTGTTTGTAATTGTAATCATATGAAACCCTACAGTTTCGTGCTCTCTATTTTGCATCTGTATTTCTTCCATGGTATTAGAGTTTTGACACTCACACACGTCTTCCGCAAAACACCCTTGGGCTTACCAGTTCCTATTATTATGTTTTTTCACACTACCCCACATGATAATTTCAGCTCTGTTAAGGTAGCACTCCGATTCTAAGAAAACAAAAGAAACGCCATGGTATCAAATCAAGAAAACAAAGGAAACGTCACAATATCAAATATAACTAATACCGCGCACAATTTTATAGGTGAACATAAAAGCGTATAATATAGAGGTTCTCTGTCCATCTCGTTGTAATTAACAAGGCAGACCCTTATTTTCAGCACTTAACTTTCTTGTAGGTTCCCACAATGATCCCATTTCCATGGCTTTTCAATTCTAATGTAATATTTAGGAGGCAGTAGGTGGCTGTGGTATGAAGCCATAGCAGTCACACATAATACGGTCAGGGTTCATTGCAAAGCAGAAGGCAATGGAGAAATATTTACGAGTACTTTCCTTGCATTTTTTAGTACATTCAGAAGAAGTACATTGGTTGAGATCAAATATTGCCATATTTTTCCTGCGCCTGAATAAGAAACCAGCTTCACTGACAAGCACGAACAACATCAATACCACCACAACAAACGACAACTTGACTGCCCACCATTTAGTATTATTGGATTTCCACCTTTCATTGCAAACTTTGTTTTCTTTCTTTCTTTCTATTTTCAATTGCCTTGAATTGCTACCCATTTATCATGGTATATATAGTGATGTGATGATAAAGATCACAAAATTTTAGGGAGGGTAAAAAAGATGGACGAGAATCTAAAGAAAAATTTACTTTCAGGGGTACACTTGGGTCAAAAACCAAAGGCCACCGTGAGAAGATGAAAATAATGTTCTTAATTGGATCTATTTTAACTTGGTTGATTAAACAAGAAAGTTCACGTCAACCTCATAATAAAAAAAAAATTCCCCATGTCAAAATGAGTGAAAACATATTTAATTATAATTACAATATAAAAACATGTAAAATTTACTACTTCGATTTTGAAACCATAAACTAAAATTCATGATTTTAAATCGCACTTCTGTTTTAGTGATATAATGGAAGGTATATCTAATTATAAATGGTCATAAACTTTTTTGTAAAGATATTATAAACCAGTCTAAGAACACTCTTTCAATAATTTAACACTGACTTTTATTTATTAAGAACGCTGTTTTCATTTAAAATCCGCTAGTAACCATAGTCACTTAATTTAAAGCCCATAATTCATACTTAGGCAATTTGGACTTGGTTTGCCAACGTACTTACTTCTTGAATCAGGGCCGGGTCCACCCTTAGGTAATTTAGGCAGTTGCCTAATGCCTCTCATGAAATTAAGGCCTCAAATAAATTCATATTTAATCACATAAAATGTTAAAAAAAAATGAGTAAAGGTCAGCAAAATTTGGTTCCTTAAAAAAAAAAAAAGCCTTTTTATTTTTTATTTTAATTTTTTGAGAACAAATAACCCTTTTTTATAGGATCTCTAAAAAAAAGCCAGTTTAATAGCAGATAATTATTAAATCAAATAATTTTTTTTAAGTGGTTAGTTAACAGTATCTTTTCACCCAAAAAAAAATTATTTCTTTATATTACTCAATTAATGCTGATTGATTGCATGGATATAGGCCTTGCTTTTGAATACAAGGTTGCTTTTTTTTTTTTTTCATTTTTCTTCCCCTTTCTGTTTTTTTCCTAGAAAACATAACAGCTTTTCCTTAAGAATCTCAAAAGCCTTCTTGATTTCAACAGCTTTATACATTAAAAAAGTCTTGAATTATCTACTTATAAATAATATCCAAATATATTTTTTTACCACCACAAAAAAAAAAAAAAAGTTCTATTCTCTCTTGCTTGTTCTATTCTCTCTTGCTTCTCCTCTCTCTACTTTCCTACTAATCGACATTAGTTCAAGAGTTTTCAAGTTTTCATCAATCTTTCCAGGTCATATCTTTCTTTCTTGCTTAATTTTTTTGCCAATTTATTGATTATTATTGTCAAAATAGCTATTTTATTTGTTTGTTATTCTTAATTATTATTGCATTGTTTGAATCTCGAGGATGTTTAAAAACATGAAGGATCTTCTGATATTGATGGTTTAGATTTATTCTATGAATTAAAAATGTTAAAAGAAATTTTTTAAAATGAAAAAAATAGTCTGATTGAAACACTTGATTATATAAAAAAGGTAGATTATTTTCCAAATGCATACGTTGCTTATAGAATAATGTTAACAATTCGAGTAATGGTTACTTCTGTAGAAAGGAGTTTTTCAAAATTAAAATTAATTAAATCTTATTTAAGATCAGCAATGTCACAAGAAAGCTTATATGGATTAACTATATTATCTATTGAAAAACATTTATTAGATAAACTTGAATATAAAAATGTAATTACCAATTTTGAGTCTTAAGAGGCGAGAAAAATAAATTTTAATTAAATTTAATTGATTATATATATATATTAGTTTATGATGAAGGTTTCTTTAATAATTTTTGCATTAAGCCTCAAATTTGCTTGGGCCAGCCCTGCCTTGAATAGTTATTGGGTCATTAATTAGAGAGGTTCCATAATGTTTTAAGTCACTTAGGAAATCTCTGTCTGAAGATATATATCATATATAAGATGGTGGCTTTTCTAGAAAATCACTCAAGAAATTTCTTAGACAATCACTCAAGAAATGGTAATCTTAACATGACGATAATGCAGTTTTAACCAGGTATATGTCTTGGCATACTAGAATATGATCTTATACACATTCACATATTCAGTTGTTAAATGTCTTACATGCTTTTTCATTTTTTTAATCACGAGAAATTAGATAGAAAATCACTTAACGATTACTATTTCACAACGATTTTTGAACTATTGTGTTTAAGTTACAACGATGGCTTAAAATTATCTTCGAATGCATTGTTTCTGCTAGTAACATAAATAAAAATCTCCTGTGTAGGTAGCAACAAATCTTTTTTTTTTCCCCTAAAGAAATCAATTGATCAAAACAATTAGATATCTATATATATATAACAAATAATTGATAAATAAAGTGATCTACATCCTTGACAATTTTTTTAATAATTAATATTCTTAACAATTTGTATGTCTCTTCCGTTTTTTTTTTTTCTTTTTAATATAGATTACTATGAGATCCTTCATAATTGCGTATATACTTTATAGCATGTGCTCTAACACTTTAAAGGCCTAAAGTGAGGTGGCTGCAAATTTAGCTTACATCATCATTGTATGTATAAAATCATCTCTAATTTATTTGTCCATATCATTGCTATAATAATTTAAGAAAAAAAAGTGAATCTTTTTTAATATTATTTTTATTTTTTGTCATCTTTCTTATGCTTTTAAAATTTTGTAAAGGTGAATTTTAAAAATTTAAATAATTTAAATACAAAATTATGATGATGACTACATTAAATAATGAAGACACCTCAATAAGAATTTAAAGTTAAGTTTAGCATTAGCTATATCTTGTGATAAATTTTCATAAATTTAGCATATGATAAATTTAGCATGAAAAATATCACTTTAGTGGAGATTTTTTTTTTCATTCAAATATCAAAATTTACCATTGACATACTAATTTAACATTACATGGAAAACGCTCTAACTTATAGCACGGGCTTTAACATTTAAAATTCTAAAATGTGGTGATTGCAATTATGATATTTCAACAACTCTACATTTGAATTCTTCATAAAGTATAGTGTTTAGATCTCTCCCACCATCAAATTCCAACAAAAAAAAAAAAAAAAACTTTGTAAGTGAAGTGTGAAGAGAAAATAAAAAAGGTTTTGTCAAATTACTAGTGCAATGTAAAAATAAATAAATAAATAAATAAAACAAAGGAGGGAGAACAAGTAAATATTGGGAGTTTTTTTATAATTGCTCAAAAAAAGAGTATATCTCTAAAATATTAGTCCATCTATAATGATTTCATAGTTTTTTTTGTCTTATTATGTTAAATAAAAAGTGATTTTACGACAAAAATCAAAATCACAAAGCAAAAATTTTAAACATGTGAACTTAAAAGGGATTATTCCTATAATTGTTAGTATAGTTGAGCGATAATTTTATACTTAATTTTACTCAAAGATGAAAAATTCAAATCGGTTAACCTCCAACATAATTAAAAAGAGCGAAAAGAAAAATAAGGAAGAAGAAGAAGTAGAAAGAAGAGGGACTATTCCCGCTGTTTCCTCTAAATCCTGCCCGTCTCATGGGCCTTTTTTCCCCTCCTCATAATGTCAAATTTGTGTCTGTCCTTTTGTGAAGGCTTGCCTTCCCCTTCTGGATTTTCTCCATTGCGTTTTTATAACACGGTTTTCTGCTTTAAGCTACCCAAAAAATAAAAATAAATAAATAAATAAATAAAGGTTTCTTGTCACTTTTTTTTTATTTTGGGGCTAAAGAAAATGTTTCTGGACTTGAGTCAAGAGTTGGTTGCCAAAGTTGCTGCATCATGCTCTGTTCTTTTTTTTTTTTTTTTCTTTTTGAAAGAGATGAAAAGAAATAATAACGTTACTTATCATAATTAATTACCGTCTTATATGGTGTGTTAATTTAGATTTTAATACAAATTTTCTTATGGAATTTTTAATAAAAGTTACTTAATCACAATAAATTAACTCTTAGTTTATAAAATCTTAATCATACTTTATAACATGATCCTATTAGAGGTGTTTTATTGAGTTAGATTGAATGTTTTTCAATATATTTTTGGAGCTTGTAATCATTTAATTTTAGTGATTGGAAATAAAGCATAGTGGTTATTTTATATTGAAAAAAAAAAAAAAAAACCCTCAAGACACCACTTAATATTTGGTTGAAAAGATCACTTTTGTACTTCTCATTATAAACACATTTATCCTTCGTGTTCTTGAAAATGGTTAAAAAAAATAATCCCTTAGCCTCACATTGGACAGGTCAAATTTTGAAAAAATGCCGAAACTACCCTTACTAATATGTATTTTTAATATTTTTGTACATTCATTTTCTGAACAATTATTTTAAATCTAAAAAAAAGAGCAAAACCTTAAGACAAAAAATAATAAACACAATGGTCATCATTCGAAAGTGGCATTTTAGCTCCTTACAAAAAAAAATTGATATTTTTAGTTATTTAATGTTTTAATAATATTTAAAATAGATTGAAAAGATAGTTGTTAAGGTCCCGTTTGGGGTTTAGTTTTAGAGACATCCAAAACTACTTTTTTTTTAAAACTTCACCACTTTTCACTATTTACATCTCTAAAATGCTACAGTAGATTTTAAATTTTAAAAGTCTACAACTTTGTGTATACAGGTCTAAATGAGATAATTTTTTTTTAAAATTATATAGAATTTCGAGAGGAACGAAATAATATCCATATTGATATTTTTTTTAAAACAATTTTTTTTATTTTTTTCACTCTAAACAATTTTTTTCTCCAAACACATTTTTCAAAATAACTTTTGTCCAACCTAAAAATAATATCTCTAAGTATCTCCTCCAAACTCTACCTAAATATACTTGGGAACTACCCTTAAGAAATAGCTTTATTTTTTTATATGTATATTTCTTTTAACTCACTCACGGAATTACTCCTAACGAACTGAAAAATGAAATTTAAAAAAGCTAAGCAACATGCAAACTCTATTTAATGCTATGAAACATTAAAACGTAATATACTTCCAAATGGCGTAGAGGATTTTTTTTTTTTTTTTTTGGGCCAGAAAAAAAGGGTAGTTTCTAATACGATAAGCATCTCTCTCACACACACACAATTATTTATTAATTTTATCAAATAACGACTAAAACTGTCACCGAATTTTAGTTGAAATAGACTATTTGGTCCACGAATAATAGTGACCTAGCAGCCCAATAGTTTGAAAACCAATCGGTTGATGGATGATTTAAAGTAGAAGAAGTTGTCGTCACCTTTAAGCCTCGGGTATTATTTGGAGGCTTCTCGGTTTCTTCCTCATAATTTCCTTCAAAGACATTGAAAATATTATGCGAAAACTATTTTTTTTTTTTTAAAAAGTCATTGTAGCATAAACCACATATAAAGCTGGACTATAAATATTTATTCTATGTTACTATAAAGTAGGTCAAAAGGGATCATAATTAAATTTTAGTGCCTGTATTCTACCGTACGAATTATATGGAAGTTGATTTGCTTATTATTTGTTTGCAACAAGTTGAGATGTTATAGCTGCTCCAAAGCTCACAATTTCTAATTCATTTAACCTGCCCTCAACTTGACAATATGACATTAATAGAGATTTCTAAAGAACTATAATTTTTTTAATTTAATTAATTTGTTGCCGTGATTTTCCCTAGTCATTTGGTATTCTCTTGCAAAATTGAAAACGAAAAAGAAAAAGAAAAAGAACATCTCGGCTTTAATTAATGCTGGTGCGGATTTGATATTTCAACTGAAATGCCAGTGATTACTATGTTTGGTTCTGATAACCATAGTTTTCAAAGCTAAGAAAAAATCAACAAATCTCGATGAGTATTTTCTTTATGTTAATATATTTGTTTGGGTGTTCATTTGTCTAGCTAGCTGGTATCCACCATCTCTTTCTGAACATTCAATAAAAAATCATTCTTTATCGGTGCCGTCGTATTTCCGTTAGTAGAAGTAGACTGTATAGGTGTGAATTGATGCTTGTACTGCCCTTTCATTACAAGGACCCAATCATCATGGGAAAAAAGTTTGCGAGTGCACATTTGCTTGGAGAAAACCAAAGATAACCAAATTGATACTTATATATCCTTATGAAACTTTAAGAAGGGTAATATATTTCCGTAATTTGGTTATACCCTTGTATTTTCCTCAGACAGACTAGTAGTCTATCTATAGTTGATATAGCCCCTGAGAAAGCGCCAAAATCTCATTCATTGTACGCCTGGTGTAATTTGTTTTTAATCTACTGTCATTATCAGATTCCAAGTGAGAAGAATCTGTGTAACCTAATATTTCAAGTTTAAAAACGATGCTTATTTTGCTTTTGAAAAAGCTAAACGCCATATAAATAGGGTAGGAAAAAAAAAAAAAGTGGGTGGTGGTCCAAAGTAAACATCGCACGTATACTTCCATAAACTTTCATAATTCAAAGTGCCAACAACGATGGGCAAGTTTGGTGTCTCTATTACGCGTACCTTTTTGTTACTTGCATTGGAAAAACCCCGTTTTCTTATTTTTCTTTTCCCTTTTTTTTTTTTTAATGTTTTTACTTGCATTGCATTGCATTTCTTCTGCAACTTAACTTCCGCCGATCATTTTCTCTTGCATGACATTGAACTTTCCCATGTTTTTATTGTCTTTGATTGGAAATCTATCTGGATATGGATTCTCTAATTAAGGAGCATATAGAAATCCTCATGTGCATCAGAAAACACCATCAAGTTCGGTCCAATTTCTTGGTACTTTACAACTTGGCACAACACCTTGCCCAGTTACTAACTTTGGCAATTTTGTTGTCCAATTTCTTGGAACTTTACAACTTGTCCGGAAACTAATGAATTTTGGATGTATTATGTTGTTCTTCTAATATCAGCCACTAGATAATAGAAAGAAACCATATTAATCATTTGAAAAAAAAAATGTTAGCTATCACTTAATTATCTATACCTGAAAAAAATCAACAATTTAGATAATTTATTTTCATTGTTTAATTTTTGATAGTAAGTAGGGCAAATATTCCAAAATAAATAGGAAAAAACTATTATTCCGTTTGATTCATAAACTTGAATAATAAGTTTAAATAAAAAATTAAATTTTTGTAAAAAAACATTATAAAAAAAATTAAATTGAGTATTTGAATTTAATATATATTATTTTTAAGAGTAGAAAAAATTAAACACTATATTTAAGAGTTATGTGTTATGTGTATAATTACTATTAAATTCTATGTACCATCTTTCAGTACTACTTGTATTATATAACTATACCAAGCACCATGTTTGGCAATTTTGTGATACAAGTAGTAGTATGCCCAAGTGTCTCTGTCTAGCCTTCGCAAAGGAATTGCCCCAATTTAGTTGACATTGTTTAAGATAATATCTATCATGAAAGATATATTCCGAGAAAGAAAACTTTATTGTAGAATAATAAATGCTTAACTAGTAACTACCAAACGCTATACTTTTGAAGCGTTACAAAGGCCATACCACTAGACTCCAAAATTTGGTGTTCCAATCATACTTTCGTGGAGTTACATGGATGACCTTAAGAAATACTTTATTGATATTTTGGGAACCAAAACCAATAATATAATTAAGAAAAACCTTAATAATCACATGATGAAGGGTGAGAAAGAGAGAAAACGAAAGAAAACCTTCTCTCCATTATCCCAATTAATTCCCAATACGTTAGTAGGAAAAAAAAAAAAAAAGAAATTACATAACAAAAGAAAAGAATGACTCCCCAGTGTGTTAGAAGCTTTTTTTCTTTTTTTTAATAATTTTTTTAAGGCCATTTTTTTTGGGTACAGTAATTTTGACGTTCTTTTGATGGTGAAAGTGTTCAAAAAGGACAAATAAGTTGGAACAACTTGTTAGACTATGGTGGCCATAAAGTCATATGACATTTTCTTGGCGACTTTGCAACTTGGTGGCCTTTTGTGATTGTTGAAAATTCATTTGAACCATTTAATTATTACAACTTACATTCATGGTACTCACAATAATATCTTCCACTCTTTAGTCTTCTTCTCCTCCTCTTCAAAACCTCTTTTATCCTTCTTATCCTGTCTTTTTTGTCTTCTAATTAGGATAGTTAATTGTTTTTGGCACTAAACTCATGCCTGTGGCTATATTATTTAGGCTATAGGCTGCTAGGTAATTAGGTCATTAGTCGTTACGTGACGACCAGTAATTATAACGTAGTAAAGAACAAATGACTGACTTCCTCATATTTATAAGAAATTTGATATAATTTTGTACATGCAAACTTTATTCTTTAAAATAGTATTATTGTATGATTCATGTGTCTAAATTTCTTCCTAATAAATATTCAAAATAATACGAAGCAAAAGTGTGATGACAACATTTTTTTTTTTTATTTTAGCAAAAAACTTAAAAGTGCCCTTAAATTTCAAAACTCCGCTTCTAATTTTGATTGGGGTTATATCAAAACTTATCCAGATCAGGAAAGAAAAATACTTTAAAGGTATTTTGTTTTTTTCCTACTTTATTTTCTTTTTCATTTTTAGTGAAATGTGACTTGTCATCTCCAAATCCTCTGTTGCCACGTGGAATAAACTATAATAGGAGGCATCTTAGCTTAAATCTAGAGGAAAGCTATCTGTATCTTATTCCCAATCCTAGTCGGTTTGGATTCTCCACCATTTTAATCTTCTGTTCTCACCATTCTATAATATCAACATTCTATTGTATATTCGTCTTTTATGCCTTTACTTTTTAATGCTGCACTAAATAAATATGAAAGTCATCAAATTAAAGCGACATTTAGTAAACGTATTATATTTTAATTATGTTTGAATACAATTTTTTTTTTTTGAGTGTTGTATTTAATTGAAAAAGTATTTGTTTTGTATTTGAATAAAACGTGTATTTAGGTGAAAAGTATTTTAGAGTTGAAAAGTTGATGTGATTGTTTTAAAAAACTTTTGAATAATAATTGTTTTCGTAACACTGTTGAAAATGATTGTATTTGAATATAAAACTTTGTATTTGGTGTAAAATTGATTTTCATAACATAAAAAAGTGTTTATCAAACATTCTCTAAAGAATAAAAAAGAAAAGGAAAAGAAAAAATGCAAAAAAAAAAAAAAAAACCACTTTTGGAATGTAAAGCTTTACATCTTGAAAAGCCTCCTACAACAAACCATGTTTTGGATTTTTACTCTTCTCCTTAAAAAAAATAAAAAATTGTGTATTGACATGGTTTGAACTCAAAGTCTAAAAGGTCATTAAACTCGGCCGTAATTTAAAAAGAATATGTTTCATCTTTCGAAACAGACAATAATAATAATAATAATAATAAGATTACAACAGAAAACATATATAATCTGGAATTCCATGACAAAGCCCCAAGCTTTACATATCAATTATCGTCGAACCCAATTTAAATTTCTTGTCAAAAAAAAAATAGATTTAAAAAATAAGTCAAAATTTTATTTTCCGAAGTCAAGATTTGATCAATTTCCCATTCAGCAATTTCGACCAAGTCAGATAATATAAATGAAGCAGGAAAAATAAATAAATATATAAATAAATAAGAAAATAAGAAAGATCAGAGAATGGGCCAATAAGCGTCTCGTCAGCTTATACGTCTGATGACGTGGTGGAAACTGATTGGCCGTTTCTCTTTCCCAAAAACAACTCGGACAATCTCGTAATTACAATCATGCCCTAACCGCCGCCCGGTCGAAGCGTTTATGGTGGGGCCCACAATGTGGCCCACAAAAGCCCACCAGGTTTGGGCTCCGAAGCTTGGCTAAGTGGGGGCCCAAATGACGGATCAATGGCTCGGGGCCCACGAAGTCCGTTTGGGGGACCAAAACGGCGTAGTTTAAGGAGTCAAACAAAATAGCATGTGAAACGCGCACGCGGTCAGCGAACAAAAGCAATTGGTCGTGCCTGGTGTGCCGTGACGACACCGTGTGGGGTTTAAATTTCTCAACATTGACTCAAAGTACCTTGCAAACACTCTCTCTCTCTCTCTCTCTCTCTCTCTCTCTCTCTATATATATATATATTTCCAAGTCAAATTCAAACCCAACATCATTCACCACCTTTTCATAAAAAATAAAAAAATAAATATTAACATTAATATCAATTGTTTCTTTTTGCTTTTATCTCTATACACAAACTTGAGTTTCCTTTGTTTGTTGAGGTAGGGCCTTTAAGAATGAGGATCTACAGTTTATGTTTATACATGTTAAAAGCGGATCAAAATATTATTAAGGTAAAATAATATATAGGTAAAATTAATAAAATGTAAAATGCAGGAATCAAGATTTATTAGCAGGGGCTAAAATATTTTTTTCGGACTTAAATCATTGTTATAAATCTCACTTATATTTATAACAGTTTATATCAAATCATTTTCATTGTATTTTTTTTAAACCCAATATGAAATGAAGAAATTAGAATATATAAATTAAGTGAAACAATTAAATTTTTTAAACCCAATATAAAAATAAAAGAAATTAGAATTCATAAATTAGATATTAAAATAGAAGGGAACAAAGATTATAAAGGGGGAAAGAAAAAGAGAAGAAAAATTAAAATCTCATATAGAATAAATTTTTGAACTTTGCAAAAAAAAAAAATCAATATTTGTAATTTCTCTGGAATTTTGTTTGCATGGTGAAATGGGAAAATAAAGAGTTGACTACTTTTAAAAGCTTTTAGTTTACGTAAAAATAAAATATTACTTGATATAATGGGTTAGTTTTAAAATACTTGGGGTATGAAAATTATAGTTCAAATTCAAATTTTGTGTTAAGCCATTAGACAACTATTTAGAGTTTTAATAAAATTGTTTAATTTTTCAAAATATAAATTGTTTGTTTAATAAAATATAGAGAAGTATTAATTTAAGGGGTGATTAATTTACACACATACCTCTTATATTAAAATTATATAAAAAAAAAAACTTCACTATATTAAAATTAAAAACACAAGAGAGCTAGGTCTATACCACCTACCCCATCAGTTTTAATACGAATCAAATAAATTAGAACAAAATCCTACTACATAGCTATTTTTTCTATTTTTATCGTGGAATTTTACTTTAAAAAAAAAAAAAAACTATGACAAGTGTAATACTCTTGCTCTCTAAATAAATATTATTGTTTTAACTAAAAGGTTAACTTTTTAACTTTTTGATATATGATATAAGACAGTTTTACATTTTACATTAGAATGTTTTAATATGAATATTCATAAATTATAAAATTAAAAGTTAATTCAACGATTAAAATACAATATTTATTAACAAACTATTGAGTAAAGGTATAGTTCTATCATAAATTTGTCCCCTTTTTTTTTATTTTTCTATATTTGTATTCTGTCGGGAAAATTTTTAACTACTTTGAAGTCGGCAAAAGTAGACGTACGTCAAGTTCTCATCATTTACATCATAAACGCCAAGTAAAATAGCGAATCATGTCGACATTAGTGAAGAAAAAAGAGTGGGAATATTATTGCCGTGAGGACTTGTGTTGATTTTAGATTGACTCCATTTCTAAATGTACATTAGAATGTGGGATTTCTAGTGAATTTTATTGTCCACATTGCAACGTGTTCATCGATTCCCGAGGTCATGCCGTCTCTCGGGGGATCAACGTTTCTCACGCAAAAGCATTATTGTAATTTTTTATTCCGTACCAATGAGTTCAACATAAGTTAATTATAAGATAATCCCTTTTCTTTAAATTATATTTAAATAATAAATATGTGATATGATGAATAGAAATAGAGAGAGAAAAAATAATATATGTGATGTGATTAATAAATAATAATAAGATAATAAAATAATAAATAATAATTATATTAAATTTAAAATATGATATAATTGATATTTAAATATAATATTTTTACGTTTAAATAAAAATTATATTATATTTAAATATAATATAGATAAAATATAATAAATAAACGTGGGCTTAATTTGCAGTTTTCAACAGTGAGTTCTTTGATTTTCTATCTGATAATTTCGTAACATATAAGTACTAAACATAGTTAACGTTAATAATTATGATGTACAATGTGATTTTACCTTCTACAAGTATATTGGTCGGGAAATCAAGACTTGTAAAAGAGATTTTGTAAAATGCTAATGTTAATAAATCTCATTTTGCAACTCATGAGCAAATGGACAAGAAAATGGACACTTTTGAGTGCTGTTCGGACCCACAAACTGTTAATTTATACAAAGGCAAATGAATCAGCTTCTATGTGAATTTAGTTCGGCGTACATTTTTTTCAATACATTTAACTTGAGCCACCGTGTATTGAAAAAAGATTAATAGATTAATATCATAAACAAAACGTTTTTCGAATTAAAGTTCGTTTATTTAATCACCTTAACTTAGATTTATAAAGCCGGCATATTTGTTTCTTCTTCAGGGTAATCATTTCATTACATATAATTAAATATATAATTCGGAATCTATACCAAACTTTTATTTTTTTTAAGATTAAGATAAGACGTGTGATTTACTTAATATTGAAACATTTTATGTTAAAATGAGATGTTAAATCATCATCAAATTATGTTTATAATTATTACTTTATCCTAATATATATATATATATTAGTCAATGGCCCAATGAAAGGAATTTCCTAAGCCACTACACACATGTATTATACACACACATATATATATACACACACATATTTATAAGTATATTGATCGAGAAGAAAGGATCCTTTTGATTTTTTTTTTTTTTTTTGGATGTCCTTGGAGACAAAAAGACAAAATTGTTTTGTTTTTGCGTACTCCTGAAATAGTGCATGACCCACTACGAACCACAACACCTCATGATGTTAATCACTTGAAACGCATGATACACGCTTGGCAGAAAGCAAAAGGAAGGAAATAATAATAATAATAATAATAATAATAATAATAATAATAACGCGGCATCTACAAAAGTTTATGAATTATCTTTTCTAAAAAGGATTTTTAATTCAATAAAAGAGCATATATATATTTCTTTTTCGTGTCGTCGTGGATGGGATAAGAGCTAGGCTTATGTGGATTTTGTTCTTGCTAAGATAATTATACCAATAATTATTCACTACATACAAAAGATACACATAAATCCACACATGTATTAGAGGATTATACATGCGCCATTTTTGAGCTTTGATTACGACTAGAAAATAACAAAAAGGCAAAAAGTAACCTTGTTTTCGTTCACATTTGCATGAGTGTCTTGATTAGGAAAATAAATGCAGCCTATCAGATGTATAGTTGGTGATTTTTTTTTGTTTTTTGGTTTTTTTGTGAGGTGACTAATCAAGGGCTCAAGACTCCTTACACGTCGCGAAATGTTCGTATCAATTTATTCTATAATTTAAAGTCATAAGTCATCATCTGAACTCAAATAAGAGTACATAATAGACAATAAATTAATAATATGTAAATAATCTCAAACGCTTCTGTCATAGACTTTAAAACTTATAATCTGCATCTAACAAACTACTTAGGAATAAATGTCAATATTGTTATTAGGCTATGCCACCTTGGTGGTCCTTATACATGCCCGACATGTATGTTTGAGGATAATTAATGACAGTTAGAGCAAACAACATGAGCTATTCTTGAACATCTATAATCTTAGTAGAAAGGCTCCTTATCGATGAATAAATCTTAGGACACTGACATCAAGAGGATTTGTCCCAGTAGTGGCGAGGTACTCGGCAAATGCCCAAATGGCATCGACTATGCCCCCAACAAGGGTCTCTATAATGGAAGGTATTCTCTCGATATATAATTTATGATTTTCAGCTAATAAATCTAATTAAAATCACGTCAAAATAAAACATATTTGTATTACAAAACTTTAAAAAAAAATTTATACAAGCCTAACCATCTAAAAATAGTAGTAAAAACACTATTGTTGCGCGGGAGCTATCGAATGTACATGTCGAGTCAAGCTCTTTCTAGAGTAATGTATTAATGTCGAATAAGATGTTATGTTCAACTAAACTCGTGTTTGCAAGTAAGGCTTAGTCATAGGAAGTTATTTTTCTAAGATGCCACATATTTCTATTTATATTTGCTGTTTAAGGGTAAGACTTTTCTTCTTTGCCTCATTTGATACCACTTTAACATATAAATAGTAGAAAGCAAAAAAAAAAATAGTTTTTGAATATGCATATGGAGAACTAGTTAGGCAACTTTGATGTCAAAAATCGTTTCGGTATGTCGTAAGGTTATGTATGTTTCCAATTTATCTCAAGATGTCCTAGTATCTTGGATAACTTGAAACAAGCCCTCTATTTTTATATGTTTGAGGCACATATGTCTATTTTATTTGACCATTCCAAGTCATACTCATGAGGAGAAACAACTTAAAAGAGAAAGAGGGACAATTACTCTTCCAACTATATATGTCTATAACCATGAAAAGTTCTCGTTATACTTTATGTACATGCAGGAAAATACTACATGTTTCAAAACAATAAGAAGTATTTGGTTTTATTTTTTAGAATGATTTTTTTATTTTTAAAAACACAAAAAATAAAAACAGTTCAAAAATAACGTTTGTGTATTCAACGTTTTCAAAACCATTTTAAAAATACTATTTTCAATTATGTTATTTTTTTTTGTTTTTTTGAAAAAGAAAACAGTTGTTTTCACTTTTTTATTTTCATTTTCCCCCTTCCTCTCCTCTCCTCTCTCTGTCTCTCTCTACCTGTGCAAGATCAATGACGATGATCATGTCCGACGATGGTCTTCATCTCCGACGAAGGGCGACGACCACAAACTGATGACAACGACAAAGGCCCCGTCGCTGTGATGACAACTCACTCATCGCTGTCATCGTCATTTAGGACTCAGACCACTAATGTGTCCCTCATTGCGAAACTCAGCACCAAAGGTTTTTTTTATTATGATCAATAATTTATTTTTTGTTATTTTTTTAAATTAAACATAAATATATTCTCATAAAATACTTATTTAAGAAATAGATTTTCAAAAATATAACCAAACAGAACTTCATTAATATATACTCTGAAAATATAATTAAACATAATTTTAAAAATGATCTCAATATAATTTTTAAAGCATTCTTATTTCAGTTTTTTTTCAAAACTGAAAACATTTTAAAATAATACCAACAACTAACCTAGTAATTGATGTAATTTGAAATTATTTCTCCCGGACCTTGTACTAACAAACAACAAACTGAATAGATATAACTAAAGTAAAAGTTTGAAGAATAATTTACGTCTATACAAGAGTATCCATATAATATATGAATATATATATTGTATACGTATATTCATAAACTTTTGGTTTGTTTTTTTTTAAATAAGCTGAAAATTTTTAGGAGTCAATAAGGGAGGCTTTTGTGGTATACCCACTCTTTGAGGTCACATCTTCCGTCTGGTATTGCCTTCCATGTGCAGATGACAATATTCGAACAACCAATCCCACCTGGACAAGTAATGATGCAAATTGAAACTGTCAGTGACAGAAGGTTACATTAGCAAACTTAACTGACCAACATGATTTCGAATAGGCCTCTTCACTATTTTGGGGTTTTTTTTTTCTTTTCAGGAAACTATTTTGGGAATGTTAGATAAATTTATTTGGATGGTAGGATCTATCGTGTTACAACATCTATTAAAAAAAATAACTTTTTTAATTATTAGATTAAATTTTTAACGATATAATATATAAATATTTGTGTTAACAATTAATAATATGAAATACAAAATTGCCCTCATATCTTAATTAAACTATTAAAAATGAATCAAAATATTGATAATTTGTATAATAGAAGGTCTTTCTGTAAAAATTCTTTATCATCTTCAGGGTATTTTTAACAGGAGATTTTTCTTGTACCAAAAATCCCACGGAGAAAAAAAAAAAAACCCATGATCTGATAATTCAAGGAAGGAATCTATAGTTTTCAAACTAAATCCAACTACAAGATTTCCTTTTTAATAGAATAGTGTGATTCCGTGAGCACACTTAATTTGTTGGTAATATAATATAATAAAATGTTTTGGTTCGATTATTTTATTGTAATCATTGAAGTCAATTTTAATTTTTTATTTTTCTTAATAGCATTCAAAGCTATGTTGAACTTGTTTATATCCTTTTTGCTTACATGCCTTGGAGGGTGAGTCATGGACCAACCCAATATTGCACATTAGAAATTTAGGGGGAGTTTGGGGAGGGTGTTGGAGATGTTATTTTTGAATTGGAAAAAAGTTGTTTTGGAGAATGTGTTTGGGAGAAAAAACTGTTTGAGGTGAAAAAATAAAAAATTTTAAAAATTTAGAAAAAAAATATCAATATGGATATTGTTTTGTTCCTCTCGAAATTCTATGCAATTTAAAAAAAAATTATCTTATTTGGACTTGTATACAAAAAGTTATGAATTTTTAAAATTTGGAGTTTACTGTAGCATTTTAGAGATGTAAATAGTGAAAAGTAAGAAAGTTTTGAAAAATAGTGAAAATTTGGGGTCTGGAGACAGCCCCCAAACGACCCCTTAGAGTTTTATATATACTTGGAAAACTAACAGGCGTTAAATAAACGTGTTGTGTTTACATTATATTTAAATATAATATATTAAATATATTTTATATTCAAATAAAAAATATTTATTTTGTATTTAAATGTAATGTGTATTTGAATAAAAAGTATTTGAATTATATTTTAAAACTAAAAAATTGATGTGATTAGTAAAAGTAGATAGAAAAAATGAGATAGAAAGAGAATATGATGTAAAAAGAAAAAAAATTATTTTCAAAATATTTTGAAATAATAAATGTATTTAAGATACTATTGAAAAGTATTGTATTTAAATATAAAATCTTTGCGTTCGGATAAAAATTACATTGTATTTAAACGCAATCAAAATATAAAATTATAAACAAACATCACATAAAGATTAATCCAAGCGGTGGTGTCCATCTAAGCACAAAATATTTCCAATCACCAAACAATTAATTTATTATCCCATGAGATAACAAAAATGCGCTTGATTTTCTATTATTATTCGTCAAACATTAGCTACCACTAAAAGATGTTGCAGATATGTAGACCGTGGTGAGTTGAGATTAAAAAATATAGTTTGGATGGTAGCCAATTTGGCTTCTAAAGTTCAGGTGTTTACAGTTGATTTGTAGGTTCTTCATTTGCTACTATTGTTAAATGCATTTATGAAGTTGTTTATTTCTCCAATTAAAAATTCATCTTAATTTTTACATTACATGCTAATTAAGTGCTATCTATTATTCCTTTATTTAAAAAAAAATCTACTTAAGAAGAAATCGTTGTTTGATATTTTCTTGCAAAATTAATTTGCACCTGTAGCTCTTTAATTAGATATGTAAGGATTAATCTTATCTACTTTCTTAAATTTTTAAGTAATTTCTATATTGTTTCTCAAATTGTTTTAATACTCTCATTTTGTTTAGCACATTTTGACTTAATGTTACTTAATTTCCTATGTTAACATTTCTATAAAAAAAAAAAAAACCAAAGGGAATTAATTTCACTAAACTACTTTTGTTGGAATTTATGTTAAAATTTTTTTATAAATATCACGGATATATTTAATTTCCACTTTTTCCGTCTTCTTTTAACAAAAATTTTAAGAGAAGATTCAATTGGAGCAACTCAAAATTTGGAGAACATATATATATATATAACTCAAAATTTGGAGGATAAAGAAATTGTTTTCAACGTTCAAGTAACAAAATAAGAGTAACTATTAGCTCAAGGGTACAAGTGAGAAAAATCCAAGATGTACAAACCGATGCAAACAGAAACGTATTTTGGCTTTTGAATTCAGTTGGTACGTTTCATAAAAAGAAAAAAATACCATAAAAATTGCAAGAATAAAAATTGCAAGAATAATTATATATATTTTTTATCAATATGAGTAACATGCAAGTTATCATTTTTTATTGATTAACATTTAAACAACTATCATGTTCATTTAAATTCAAAGATATTATCTACCTCATGAAAAGATATTATCTACCACAATCTTAATTCCATTTATATTATAGGTTCAATTCAAATATTTTTTAAGAGGGTACGATCATTTAAACTAAAAATTGGTATAAAATTCAATATTAAAGACTAAATAACCTTATGTATAAAAGATAAAACTCTCAATTAAAATCGATTTCATCAGTAAAATATAAAGAAGTTTAGTGAAGAGGACATAAGTTGAGGAAAATTACTCAAATTCCACAATAATCTACAATTAAGCATGCACAGAGCTTTTTTCAAAAAAAAAAAATCTACAATTGATGAAATATTTTAATTAATCCAAAAACAGTCTCTCACAGCACAGAGGTTGTAACAAACTCTCTCTAGCCATAAGACTATTAGAACTAACAAATAGATATTACCAGAAAACAATTTGAATAGAAAACAAAATAGAAACAGAAAAAAAAAAAGCATAAATTAAAAATCATATTGATTGTGCATTCTCACCACACACAGATTTTGTAACTTAGAGGAAATCCTTCGGGCTCGACTAGAGGTTAAGGACTGTTGCATCGATCATCGGATAACTGAGACCTCACTGAATCCTAGATTATCCATCAAAGAACCATCGATCACCCTCACCAGCTATGACTTCTTCAGATTAGGATACAAATAACGTTGCATTAGCACTAGATCCCAGATTATCCATCGCAAAATGGTTGATCACCCTCATTAGCTATGGCTTTTTTGGATTAGGAGACCAATAACGTTGCACTGACGTGCAAGAGAGAGATTAGTTCACCATGCTAAATAATTCATACTTTTTTTTACTATCACATATGCTAAAAAAAAACTAACCATGATGTTTATAGATATATTATATATATAAAAAAAAAATAGCTATACTATTGGAAGACGTTACAGGATATAGATATAAATAATATAGATATATATATAGTGTTTTGAGTTTAAAAAACTAGTTTGGATGGTATTGAGTTATGAACTCAAATCCCAATTACAATTCAAACTTTTTTTTTTATTATCACATATGCTAAAAAAAATCCACTCATGATATTTATGGATATATTATATATGTCAAAAAATTAGCCATACAATTAGAAGATGTTACAGAGATATATATATATATGTACTGTTTTGAGTTTAAAAACCAGTAATAGTGTTTTGAGTTTAAAAAACTAGTTTGGATTGTATCATGTTATGGACTCAAATCCCAATTATACTGATGCTTTGTTTGGTTCTCCTGTTTCTAATTTAAAAATTTCAATTTAATTTTTATCATTTTTAAAAAACCAACAAAAATTATAATTAATTTTTAAAAATTTAACCAATTCTAATTTTAATTTTAATTTTACCCAACATAATCTATTTTACCCAACATAATTTATTTATTAGTTACTAAAGATCCTCAGAATATTATAAATTTATTGGAATTTCACATTTTGAAAAATAAACATTAAAGCCCCCTTTTGCCTTTGATCTTGAAATTCGGACTTTTTTAGGTGTAAAATTCTGACTAATAAACTTAAAAGTTGCGCACTTATGGCATGCATATTAAATAGTAATAGGGACAATAGAATAGAAAAGGGTAAGGTCATCAAAAGAAAGAAAATTATAAATTGAGAAAATACTATCGTTAGTAGATTCTAAATTATAATTATCTGTGCAAAATATTTTCTGCTAAAACTAATGAGAATTAGTATTTTTAAAATTAACAAACATTAAAACAAGAAGAAGTTGCTTTGAATTCCACTTGTTGATAATTGCAAAATAAATAAGAATTTTGTTTTTAGTTTACTTTTTTTTTTAATTAAAGTTGTTTTAGTTTACTTATCCATTATAAACTGTATATAAATATAATACAATTACTTATTTAATATTTTTTAGCGGATTCCTTATTTATATTTACTAAAAGTTAGGAATAAGAATCAAATCAAGAAATTATTAAAATGTCCTTTTACAAATTAATTGTTGTATAACAACATGTAAATTTAATAAATAAATATGGCATTGATTTCCATTAAAGAAATCTTTACTCATAGGATTGTTAAGATTGATAATCAATTTTCTTATTGCCTATATTATATGATGCACATCAAATTATTAGATTTTGTAAGTAAACACGGCTTAACTGCAAAAATCAATATTCATTTACCATTCCTCTCTGGTTGGGGTGTTAAGGAAATCTTTTTCCCATATGTTTGTTAGGTTATTAGCACTAATATTAGTCATTTTTGGTCCTGAACTTTGTCTTTTAGATTATTCTCTGAATTGTTGTTTTTAATGGTTTTGATCTTTTGAAGGACATTAAAATTTGATGGAGACAATCGCATCTCGATTTCATGATAATTACCAATTTTATATATATGTTTGCATTAAGTGGAAAATTTTTATGATTTTTAAGGGTTCTTAATATTTTATCGTGAAGTGAATTAATTACAAACTTGAAGAGAGCACAAATCTTTAAAGAAAGCACCAACCAGATCGTCAGGTTTTGGAAAAGTTTTTGTTAACCGATGAAATTTTGTAAACGACCATGACTCTCTCACTTGCGACGTTATGAAGTGAACTACAATATGAAGACAAACAGGAATAACGTCTTATTGCGTTGGAAATTAAAGAAACTACTTCGAAATTGTGATTTTCTTTTAGAATAATAGGTGCTATGGAACCTGTCAAAGCAATGGATGGTTAAGGCGTGACGAACACTATTGGTAAGAGAAGATTCTGTCTTTATAAATGATGTCGATGCAAATACCACCTCTTTTCTCTTCATGTGACTGTCTATAAAAAAATGCAAAACAATATAAACAATAAAACCACCTTGAAAAGGCCCACAAAAATCCAATACTCACTCGTATGTATTTTGACATTGCCTTAAGTATACAACATTTTTTTTAAGTGGATTAAATTAAGAAAATTCTCATCAATCCGTCACAAACTAAAGATGCCTCCAACCTGGTGGCTGCCTCAAAATGATACTAAATAGTGGAAAGTTTGTTTTCTGTATTATGTTTGTATTGTGTTTTAACGCAATGCAATTTTTATCCAAACACAAAAATTTTACATTTAAATATAATTTTTTTTACAATACTTCAAATACATTTATTATTGTATAATATTTTAAAAATAATTTTTTTAAAATCCATTCACATTATATTTTCTCTTTATCTCGCTTTTTTTTAAATACTTTTACCAATCACATCAACTTTTTAACTTTAAAATATAATTCAAAGACTTTTCATATAAACACACATGGCATTCAAATGTAAAGTAAATATTTTTCATCCAAATATAAAATGTATTTAATATATTATATTCAAACGTAATGCGAACGTAATATGTTTACCAAACATCATATAAATAGAGGTACCTTATTGAAGAAATAGTGGGAATAACTGCTTTAATGCACATATTTAAATTTTTACCCTACTTAATTACTGGTACGAATTTTTATTACGTTGATAACTTTTTATTTGATATTGTAAAAAGGTAAAAAAAAATTTATCATTATAAATATAATAATTTTTTAAAGATATGCCCTTTTTTAACATTCTTTAAAAAGAAAAAAAAAACCCTACTTTACTATTATTATTATTGGGCTTCGATATGTATCATTAAGCAAACTAAAAGGGCGCTTTTTAGGCTTAAAAAAAGGAAGCTTTTTATTGGAGGGAAATTTTATCGTAATACATGAAATGTACGTTTCCAATCCTTAAATTGAACCAAAACTACATCAAAATAAAAATATCACATAAAATAGATAGGAATTAATAGCCAATCGTACCAACAAAACATTCTTTAATGCCCTAACATTCTTGAGTTGGAAGATGTATATAAAAACGAACTGATTTTTTTTTTTTTTTTTTTTTACAGGATATTGAAGAAATATCGAACTGGTAGAGCATAAGTTATGATCATCAGATATTCATCTAGTTTTAATTACTATACTTTAACATGACATAAATAATTTGTTCTGATGGGTAAAAATTGTACTTAATCCATCAAAGAATTAAAAATTATTGTTTTATATTCTATCAATAGGTTTTTTTTTCTACCTTATTATTTTTTCAATTTGGCATAATTCAGGTACAAGCATAATAAGGACATAATACGGTTATAAATGAATGGGACGTGAATAAGGTGTAACGCTATTAAAAAAAAAATAGTGATAGATTATTTAAATGAATTGATAAGCTCATGATTTGAAGCACTAATAAGCTTAAATAAGCAGACTATATCGGTTAGTTTCACATCTTTAAACCTAATATTTATTATTATTTTTATATTGTCATATTTAAAAAATTAGTTATGATTTTAATGTAAATCGATAGTTTAAAAGTGTTTTTTTTTTGGGGATATTTTTTATAATCTATCATATACTTTCATTATTGTTGCTGGAAAAATACTTATTATTAAGGCCTTGATTGCTTGTACTTATCATTCGCATTTAACTAATCCAACGGCTCCACTCATCTCTATTCGTGTGTATGTATTTGGCTAAGTCAACCTCAACCTAAGCTATTACTAACAATTATTAACAAACAAAAAGCACCCGGAAAAAAATAATACTATTAATGGGGGAAAGGTATTTATCTCCCCATTTTTCATGCTGTTTTGTCTCTTCTAATTAGGATTAGGACGTAAACTAAACTCTTTTAGGTCTTTTTTTTTTTCCCCTCTTTTTTCTTTTGCTGAGAGCTTTTTCAACGAAAATTTGCTACATGTTACAGTCAATTTACCTTGACTGTAAATTTATGATTAACTCTATAATGTCAATTTACCTTAACTACATGTTACGGTCATAATTCATAATTTAATAATAATTTGATACATAACTTTATTATAAGATGTAGAGTTCATATTCCTCCATATCAAATTAAAAAAAAAATAAAAAGTAATTACAATCACATTGATTCTTTAGTATTAACATTTTTTTCTCCGAGGATTTAACATGAACTAATATTGATGATGAAACTTGTCAATTGATAATATCTAAAAAAGAATAAGGAGGCTTATCCTAATACTATGGGATAATAGAATCGCCCATAAATTATTCAGTTTACCACTTGGGTATAGGAGCACTAAAAGTGATGTTGGTCTTCTATTTAGTCATTGATCACCTTGAAAAGTTGTTTATTTTTCTCTCCTCTTGCACAAAAGACAATAATGATTGATGGAAATTCGTAATATGGGTCGATAGTAATTCTGAAAAAACTATTTTTCATTTGTGTGTGTTTATTTTTTTTTTTCCTCGAAAGCTTTTTATAATAAAATATATTTTATGTTATAAAATGTTAAATAGATTAAAATTACACCAATATATAAATACGTAAAAATGATAGAATTTGATGCAATATCGATGATTAAAAAAAATAACGTATCAATAGAATAATAATAATATTATTATTATTTTTTAATCCTGCTGTAGAATCCTCTTTCTTTATGATCAAAAGAACACAACAGTTATTTTTGCCCATTAATCAATATATATATAGCACCTTTTTATGGGGACAAAATCCATGAGAAAATTTTCATAGCGTTTTGTGTGGCTATGTTAGGTTTGATACACTTTCTTGAGGGAAGAATTCATGGAAGGGGAGTGCAAGATACAGAAACGAGGATGTACATAAACTCGTACTCCTTAGAATCCACATAAACTAGAGATATAAAGATCTTTGTATTCGTATTGCTTTGGCCTCAATATATGCACCTCTCTATTGGATTAACTTTGTTACCCGAATATATATACACGTATTCATATTATTTTCCAACGAATATATAATATCACTGTAACACTCAATCCCGAAACCTCTTTCCCTCGGCCACAAAATTAAAACACTGAATTAGATATTTGCATTCTTTCCTTTTCTATAAATAGGAACTTATTCTGTTGATTAGATGATTCTTTTTATGTGTAAGAGATTATCATGCTCGTTATTATTCAAGGCTGGCCGACCAAAACCAAATATAACATGATAAAAGCCATCCATGACATAAACTTGTCCCAAACTGCCTAGTCTATACGTCTCCACTCTATTCACCAGTGATTTAGGTTGCCCAAATAGTTATTCCATATGGTCATCACCAAATTGAAGTTTGTGCAATTTTTTTTTTTCCCTTTTGATTCGAAATAGTACAAAGATACCAAAGAGGATTTCTATTTTTTTTAATAGGGCTGGGGCATATAAATTTGAACTATGTAGAAACTGTAGACTCGTTGTCATTTGGCGTCCTAATTTAGAGGTAAATGTACTTAAAAAAAAAAAAAAAGGTGCTAGATAAAGGGAAAGAAGAAATGTACTGCCAAGATTGAACTTAAGTTGTGTTGCTACGGACACTGCCTTGTTGATGTTGAAATGGTCACTTTTGGGACAAAATTATCCCAAAATTGAATCTTGTTATATGACATATTTATTTATTTATTCATCTTTAAATTTTGTCAACATTTTTCTTGTACAAAAGTAAAATAATCAACTATGTAATCGTGGTAATATGTGAGAGAATTTGACAAAAACCATATGAATTTGAATAGAAGAAAATTGTGTCAAGGAACCCATAGGATTAAAAACTTTGATTAAGACAAGAGAGTAATAAAAACATCACAAATAAATTATTAAAAAAAAAAAAGCAAAGAGGAAACATGTGATGTCACCACCCTCTAATCGATACAATTATAAAAATAAATTCGGGAGCACAAAACAAGGGAGGGTCTTTCATTAAACTACTAATTAAATGGAATAGGTGATTGCCCAAATCACTATTGTGTTTTAATTAATAATTAATTAATTAATTAACTAAATTGAGTTTTTTAAAAGAAATTTATTTAATAATTAATTAACTAAAATTGAGTTGATCACTAATAACGAAGGACAAGCAAAGGGGCAAAATTTTTAATTAATAAATAACACCCTGCCCATTTTTTTAAAAAATTAAAAAAGGAAGAAGAAAAATTGATAAGACCAAAGAAGAGCATGAAAATGAAAGGAAATAAAAGGAAAGAAGGAGGTGGGTTCCTTGCACCCAACGCATCTGCCTTTGGTTTGGGTTCGGAGGTCGGTTCGGTTGTGGACTTTGTGCGGATAAGAACGACCTTCTCTTTCTTTACTTTCTCCCCCATAAAAAACAAAACAAAATTAAATTAAAAATTAAAAAAACCTGATTTAAAAATAAAAAAATAAAAAAATAACTCTCTCTCCTCTCTCTTAACGCCGTCTACCACTCCCTACAAGAACCCATAATCTCCCTTCACCGCCTCCAGTCGTCCAAAAAACCTAAACGCCTTTCTCTCTCTCCCTCTCTCCAGAACCCTCACTCTCTCTCTCTCTCTCTCTCTAAAAAAACGAAAAAAGCACACTCCTTTTCTCCTCTCCTTTCCGTCTGTTGCTAAAGCCATTGTATCGAAACCAAAATTCTCAAGCTGGCGATCGAAAACCAGGACACCACCACCGTCCGCGAAATCAAGCCGAAGAGCAGAAGAATCATGGTAATTCTTTTTATTTTTATACTGTTCGTTTTTGTTTCTTCTCATTTTTAAATTTTCATATCTTTGAACTGAATTTGGTTTCTGGGTTTCGGTTTTTGACTCTGCTGCTCTGTTTTTCGGTGCAGGGTCCAGAGGAGGAGGAGAACAACAGTAGGTGGCCGCCATGGCTGAGGCCTCTGCTGGGGGAGAGCTTCTTCGTGCAATGCAAGTTGCACGCCGATTCTCACAAGAGCGAATGCAACATGTACTGCTTGGATTGCATGAACGGCGCTCTCTGCTCTCTCTGCCTCTCTTACCACAAAGACCATCGCTATATCCAAGTATTTTCTTTATTCATTTCAGTTTTCCCGTTTTTGTATTGGTTTTTTTTTTGTTCTTTTCTTTTCTTTTATCTTTTTCTACCGAAATTTTTTTGGGTTCTCTGTTATTTCAGTCAATTCCATTTGGGTGTACCAAGGAGAATCCACTGGTTTCGAGCTTTTTTTTTTTTTTTTTAACCTCTTTTGTAATTTTCAATCTCGGTTATCATTTTTGAAGGGTGAAAAAGGTTACTTTTTATTCTTCTTTTGAACAAATGCCTTTGCTTTTTTTAATTTCCCAGATTCTGCAAAATCCACCCCAATTGCTTTATTTGTTATTTGGTCACATTTTTCTTGTTATTCTTAAACTGCTTGATGATCATAATCATCAGTTTTTTTTTTTCCTTTTTTGTGATTGTAATTTTTTTTGTTGGTTGTGGACAGATAAGGAGGTCCTCATACCATGATGTGATTCGGGTTTCGGAGATTCAGAAAGTGTTGGACATCAGTGGAGTCCAGACCTACATTATCAACAGCGCCAGAGTGGTGTTCTTGAACGAACGCCCTCAACCAAGGCCCGGAAAAGGCGTCACCAACACCTGCGAAGTTTGCGAGCGCAGCCTCCTTGACTCCTTCCGCTTCTGCTCTCTCGGCTGCAAGGTGTATATATATATATATGTATACATATGTATATCACAGTTCACAATGCCTCAATTCCTTTCTGTTTGGTTCCTGAGAAACCGCAGGAAAATTACCGGGAATTTTTTTTTATTTTTGGTTTTTCCCCTTTTCTCTTTCTCTTTTGTTTTTTGTTTTTGTTTGTCTCTCCAAGCAATCAAACCAATCAGCTCGACCTAAATGTTGTTCATTTGGTTGGGTAAAAACGAGTTGACTTTCTGTCCTCTTGTGGTCAGTCGTTTTGGTAGTTAAAAATATAGGACTTTGGAAATTTCCTTCCCTTCCACACCCCACCTCCCACATTTTCTCGACAGCCAAACAAGCCATCAATGTGGAAATTCACACGATTTTTGTTTCTTGGTCTGTCGAATTTTTCCTACCCAATCACCAATTGCACTGAAAGATTCGTAGTTTTTTTTATCACTACACATTTTGGTCTAATTATTATTACATTACACTTTTTTTTGAAGTCCTCGAATTTTAAACAAATTATTTTATTTTATTTTTTCAACAGCACAGCAATGTCAAACTAGCCCGTAATCGGTAATTAACAATTCGGGTTGTTTTTTGCGATTGCAGATTGTGGGAACGTCGAAGAATTTCCAGAAGAAGAAGAAGCAAATGGCGGTGATGGCGTCGGATTCGGAGGAGGACTCGTACAGCAGCAGCAGCAGCCATGGGAGATCAAAGAGCAACAATAGCAATAGCAAGGTGCAAAGCTTCACGCCTTCAACGCCTCCACCAACTTCCGTTAATTACAGAACGGCCAAGCGAAGAAAGGGAATTCCTCACCGATCCCCAATGGGAGGACTAATCATAGAATACTAGTAGCCATAGCGTCAGTCCCTATATTTTTAGTTAATTGCTCTATTGCCCCGCCTATACAAAGTTAGTCTTCATAATGGCCCGCCCCTCCAATGCCCAGAGCTTTTCTCTCCCAAAGGCCGGTGTTGGATGAAATTCTCTCTCTCTCTAGCGTTGTACATAGAAGCCAATAGAAAGTTCATATGATATGATGGGAAAGGTTTAGGGAATTACTAATAAAAAGAACATATATGTGAACGACAGTCCAAGACAAAGTGGTGTGGAGTAAAAAGAGGACTGAACTGAAAAAATAAAAATAAAAAAATAAAAATAATAGTAAGGTTTTTGTTTTTGTTTTTGGTTTTTTTTTTTAAGACTAGTTTTTGAACAATAGAGTGTTTATACATAAGTTTTGGGGTTAAGATGAAAATGTAAATATTTGGGTTTTTATTTTCTTTGTTTGAGAGATAGGGATAAAAAAAAGACAATGTAATCACTCCTTTGGATATAGGGGAATGCCTATATATTGAAAAAAAAAAAATGTATTAAGAGTTTTCAGAGTTTGTATGTATTTATTTGTGTATACATATATATACATATATATTAAGGCATATGGCATATGTATATGTGTTATTATGTAAGCTTGGTGCATTTTAAGCGCAAGTTTGGTGAACTACAATTTGGTTTTTATTTTTTTATTATTTAATAAATTTGATTATATATTAAAGTTTTAAATTTTGAGTCTATAAAAAATGATATGATTTATTATTTAAATTATTTATTTTTTAAATTATATAAAATTTTTAGATGAATAAATTAAGATTTATATTAATTATTTTTTGAATATATTTTAAATTTTTTAATTTTTTTTAGGCGTTTAAACGCACGTTAAACTTATAGATTAATTTTAATTGTAATTCAAATCGGAATTACTGGATTAAAACATTGTAACTGCGCTAAGTTTCTAAATTTGGAAGCCTTTTTGACTGGAGGCGAGGAACCCCGTTTGGGTGGGTCCCCCGGCGGCCGTCTCGTGTGGGATGGTCAAGGCTGGCGTGTTTAGTCTGACTACGTGGTGTGTTCCGATTGGCGTTTGGAAAGGTCGGCCTTCTCGAAACTCGGAATCTAAAAGTAGGTCAGCCGCCCTCAACTCGCGATTTTTAATTCCTCTTTAAAAAAAAATTAAAAAGAAAATCCGCGTCAGAATTTCAGAAAGTCGGTTTCTTAGCAAGTGGGTTTTCATTTCCTACTCCTAAAAGTTGGGCCCACATTGGGACCCACCTCCAGCCGTGCGATTGCTTTCCGACGGCGCTGATGATTTTCATCTGATTTTGGACAGTCTGAGGAGCTTTTGGCTCATGAGATTTTTTGGGAATCGTTTGGACCAGTTTAAGTGTGCGTTAAATTTGAAATAAATTAAATTATAAAATAATTTTTATGCTTGGTAGATAAATATGAATTGAAGAATTTTATGTTAAGTTAAAAGGGTGGTTTAAATTTGTTTTAAAAATTATGTTTTTTTTAAATATTTTTTTATGTAATTAATATAAATTTTTTATATAAAAAAATTATAAATAATATTTTTGAATTTAAAATATTATATAAATTATGAATTAAAATTTTTAAAATAAATTAATAAATTAAATATAAGAATAGACTTTTGGGTCGTTGTACTATTACTGCCTAACTTTTTGTGCTTTCAATAATCATCTCTTGAGTTTTGTGTGTCTTTAATAATTAACGATTTAAACATGTAGATTGTGTTTTAATATCTTAAATCATTTATGTATATCATTAAAAAAATTAAAATTTAATATTTAAAATTCTATTATAAATTATTTTAAATATTTTTAACACAATCGTAATATAATATAATTAATTAAAAATCATTTAAAATATTAATTTTTAAACACAAAATTAAAATCCCTGCCAAAGTTTACAATGTCATTATTAAACTTCAAAGTTCAGGAGTAATTCGTAGAAAACTGAAAAGCTTATGAAGCATGTGTGGGCATTTCGGCGACCTCGGCGATCGGCATTTCGACGGCATCGATGATATCACACATCAAAATGATAATGTTAGAGCCAAAGCGTGCAAATTTTGGCACCCACAAATTTTTTGATAAATTGTGCTTGGAAATTGAATGGGTTGGATATCCACAATAAATTAGGAATCTAAACAACCTTTTAAAAAGTTTTTAATTGATCTTTTCAGCTGCTTGAAGAGTCAATCTGAATTTCGCGTTCAAAATGTAAAATGTGTCGTCTATAATCGACATTTGACTTCGTCAATTAAAAGCAGAATAGTGCTGCAGTTAGAAACGACAAAATAACAGGACTTTTTTTTTCCCCTTCTTTTTTTATTGATCCAGTTACACGACGTCGTTGGGACGAATATTAACTTTTATATACATATATATATATATATGATAGGTGAAAATTTTGGTTTCCATTTTATAAGTGACAAAAAAAAAAAAAAAAAACTCAATTTTGCTTTCTGAAATTGGGTTAAATATAGGAAACGCCATTGTACATAATCTTTTGGGCAATTAGAAAGAGAGCCAAAAATATATTATGGGCACACAAAACACGTGCAATAAAAATCATAATAGAATTTTAGTTGGAGGGACACTTAATTTCGAGCTAAGATATGAACGGTGAACGCCAACTCTTAGATTTCTATGCTGGCAAGAAATTGACAACTACAATGTGGAAAATGTATAGACACCTTACTTTTGTTTTTATTTTTCTTTTTATCTTCTTATATGAAATCTGAAATTTACACATATATATATATATTCTTTTTTCCCTTTTTAGGCAGAGGGTTTAGTCCCTGTGGGCTCTCTATTTTACATTTTTTACTTTGTTTTTTTTTTTTTTTTTTTGTAAAGTTAACGAGGATTTGAAGTGCACAGTGAGCTGTCAGTTTAGTTGGCCTTTTTTTTCTTTTCTTTTTTTTTTTCTGAATATATTGCGGTATTTTTAAATAATAATAATAATAAAGTTCAGTGGTATTTTTGTATTCCAATCCAATCCTCATCTGATATTTCCTTGGTTAACAAGTTAAAGATTATGAAATCCTATATAAACTGTGTCAAAGTTATATTATAGCATGTGATATATGAGTTGAACTTTTAATCTAATGGATGTATGTAACTATTGTATTACCATCAGTGATAGTTTTTTTGTCAGTAATTTAATAAGAAAACCTGCAAAAATACTTAAAAAAAAAAATCATCAAAACAGGAAATAGATCCATATCCAATAGGAAAAATCCTATCGAGTAGGACGGGATTTTTGTCGATTGGTTAACATCTAACCAAACTTTCATTTGAAATGGAAAAAAAAAAAAAAAAAAATCCAACAAAACATTAAGTTCATCTTGTCTCGTAATTTAAGACAAAAAACTCTTTTCTATTTACATCTACACTTGATTTCAGTCTAAAAAAATGTGTCTATGGTTTACAATTTTACACCCTTGGTTGGTTAAAACTCCTTTCTTTTTTTTTTTTACACACTTATTGAAAAAAAAATTTAACGCATATTAAATTTTAGCAGTCCGATTTGTAATTTTTTTTTTCTATAGGTGGTATAAAATAAAAAGTTCTATCAAAAAAATTCCATGAAGATAATAAAAAGTGAAAATGATACATATTGCTTTATAGATATACACTTGCCGTCCATCTGTTGGAATTTTAGCTTTTATTTTCTGATCCACCTTTTTGGATTTGTAGGTACAGATAATTTTAAGCGTACATGTGTGTGGTAGTGAACATCTTGTTTTGCACGTGCCTTTACCATGCAATAGAATGTTTTATTTATATATTTTGTTTATTTACCTTGTGTCCCACTTTATGTTCCTTTCATATATATATAAATATATATAGATATCTTTTTTGCATTTGCCTATTTACCGACCACATTTTTTACCGTAGTTTTTGCCTTGTGTTCTATCTTTCCAAGTAACTGACAAATATGCATTAGCGCCAAGTATTCAGCCGTGTGTTTTGGTGTCGTGCGTTTTAGCTAAAAGTAAACATCAAGTTGGAATTCTTGTGAAAAGAAGCTTTGGGATAGAATAATCCTAATGAAACTTTAATCCTCCTGTAGCCAGTCATTTATTAAGAAGAATTAATATATATAACACAAAACTATTGGACGACTATACTATACTAGCAACGTTACTTTTATTATGAGAGAAACTACTAGGTGAAAGTTTTACAAAAGTGACACTAAAATAACATCAATTTGATAGTATTTTAAAAATAGTAATTCTCATAATTGTTATCACATTTTATGCCCTAAAATTAAGTTGTAATTGTTTTAATGATACTAATTGTTAGTAAACTATTTTTAATTTTTTGTTATATTTCAACATCACTTGATAAATTTATGTTGTATGTCCAAATTTCATTTACTATAATTTGCTATTAATGTGGTAGCCTAATGGTATTAAAGCTTTTATAATTTGAGGCGATGCATATATTATTTTTGACCTAGCGTCAATCTTACGTTAATCTTAGGGGGCGTTTGGTAAACGCATTGCATTTTGATTGTATTTGAATGAAATTTGTTTTTTGAATGTTATATTTGGTTGAAAAGTATTTGTTTTGTATTTGAATGAAATGCGTGTTTGGATGAAAAGTATTTTAGAGTTGAAAAGTTGATGTGATTGGTAAAAGTAGAGATAAATAGTGGAGTTAAAAAGTTGATGTGATTGTTTTAAAAATGTTTTAAATAGTAATTGTTTTCGTAGCACTGTTGTAAAATTTGTGTTTGGTGTAAAATTGTATTGTATTTGAATGAAGTTAAAATGAAATATTAGTGTCAAATGGCACCTTAGTGAATATTGAAGCTCCTATAACTACACTGTCAATTCTTTCCTCAATTTTACATTTTAAAGCTTAAGGTAGTCAAAAGTTTTTTCCCCCTATGAAGGAAATTAGTTGTCTATAATCTGTTAGAGAGATTGCAATATGTCTCTCATGTGATATAGGATCAAAAGGCACATTAAATATTATGAACATACATATTTTTAGCGTATTTTTCATGACATGTAACGCCACGTTGCTCGAAATTGAAGCCGTGACACTAGAAAATACAATAACAAAAAAAAGGTAGAGAGCCAAAGGCTGCGACATTGGAACTTAAGATCTGAGTTGGCACCACGACACCCAGAAGTTGGAGCCACAGTGTCCATTTGTCCTAATATGAAATAAAATATGTAATTTTTGAGTTGTTTGGAATTGGTATGTTTGTTGGTTATATGTTTTCATACAAAACTAGCTATTTATCAATAACTAATATATTAGTTATGATGGTTATTTGAAATTTAAAGAGATGTTTTTACAATGAAAAGACATCTCTTGAGAAAGGTTATATTGTTTGACATGGTTACATTGTTTCATAAAAATGACAAATCTATCTTTACAAAATCTTCAAAAATTTGCAGATTCCATATTTTTGTTCTGGAATACAATATTATTTGATAGATATTGTATTCAAGGGCCTATTGTATCTTGGGAGTAATTTGCTATTAAACTTTTTACCAAACTTAGTAGTGATGGCAAATAAAACCTTAAAGGAAAGTATTGATAATATGCCTCAAACACCTCTTTTTTATTTTTATTTTCCTTCTATTTCTTTGCCTCCATTTCTAGTTCTATACTCTTCTACTCCAACAATCTTTAAGGTTAGATTTACTATGATGGAGGTTGAAAAGAATATGACCTCTTTCCTCAATCCAAATGTTCAACTTGATCGTTTTGATGGTGCTAACTTCACCTGCTGGAAATGAAAAATGTTCTTCCTACTACTTACCATCCTCAAGATTGCCTATGCTCTTGATCCAAAGTTGAAGCCACTTCTGGGACCAAAGGAGGATGATTTTGATGTAAGGTTACAAGGAAAACGCGTGAATATTATGGGGTGATGTGCCACAAACACATTATTAACATGCTCTCTCATAGGCTCTATGGCCACTACAACTCAATGGAGTCTCCAGTAAAGATATGGAATGCTCTTGAACACAAGTACAAAAATAAGAAAAAAGGTATGGACAAATTTCTAATCTTGAAATATCTTAAGTGTGTCATGGTTGATTCCAAGTTCGTCCTTGATCAAATACATGAGTTACAAGTCATTATTACTAAGCTTAGAGAATTGAAAGTACAAATTTCTGAATTATTCCAAGAGGAGGCTATTATTACTAAATTACCCCCAAGTTGAAATGGTTATAGAAAGAAACTCCTTCATACGAAAGATGACATAACTTTGGAGGAACTACAAAAACATTTAAAGATCGAAAAGGAGACTAGGTCTCGTGATCCTAAGGGTAAGGTTATGGATTCCTCTAAAGTTCATGTCACTGAAACAAGTAAGTTTCAAAAGAACTTCAAAGTCAATATGACAAGAAGTTCGGTAATAGCTAGAAAAAGTTCTTCGAAAATTGCTTTATTCGTAGAAAGAAAGGCCATTGCCAAAATAACTGTAGGTACAAGAAGAAAAAGAAAGAAGTTAACATCAACAAAGCCAATATTGTTGAAGATAAATCAGAAAAGATATGTGCCATGGTCTGGAAGATGAAAATTGGCATGATTACCAAAACCAATATGGCTTCAAAAAGGTCATGCAATTCGTGGCTTGACTCTGGTGCCACTATTCATGTTTGTAATGACAAAATTATTCTCATCATATCAAATGGAAAAGTAAGGACAAACGGTTTTCATGGCGAATCATAATGCAGTAGTGGTTGCCAAGATAGGAATGGTGAAAATTGACTCTTCTTTTGGGAAGAAAATGATTTTGAACAATGTCTTCCATGTTCACGATACTAGAAAGAATCTTGTATCTGCTAGTCTTATGTATAAGAACAAGCTTAAGATTGTACTTGAGAGCAACACATATATTGTATCTAAGAATGGGGCTTTTGTGGGAAAGGATTATTCTTGTGAAGGCATGTACAAAGTAAGCATTAATGATACTGATGATATGAATTATGTTTATATTGTTATCTCTTTTATGTTTGGCATGCTCGTTTACCACACTTATATTTTAGATCTTTGAAATACATGTCTAAACATGGTTTGATTAATTGCAAATATATAAAACATGATAAGTGTGAGATTTCCATACAAGCAAAATTGACTAAGAAAACTTTTCCTAAAGCCAAACGAAATATACAAATATTGGATATAATTTATACTAATATTTTGCTAATATTTGTGAGTATAATGGTATTTTGACAAGAGCAAGGAAAAGTTATTTTTATTGATGATTGTTATAGATACACTTATGTATACTTCATTTGAACAAAAGATGAAGTCTTTGATAAGTTTACACTTTTTAAGGCTGAAGTTGAGAACCAAAAAAATAGAAAGATCAAAATGGTTTGAAGTGATAGAGGTAGTGAATATTTTTCAAATGAGCTTGATGTCTTATATGAAAAGCATGGTATTATTCACCAAAAGTTAACCATATTTACTCTTTAACAAAATGGTTTGGCTGAAAAAAAGAACAGAACTTTTACGGTTTGATCTTTTGATTTGGTGGTATCCAGATTGGGATGGTTGTGTTTAAAGAAGAATGCAGATTCAATTATGTCTTATTAATAAAAATTAGTTAACTTGAAAAATTGTCTTTTAAATTAAATACCTTGTTTGATATAGGTGTTGACACTTGTCCTTGTTTTTCCCTTGTCTTTGTTAATTTTGTACTTCGTATATTTCACCTCTTCTTGTTCTTCACCTTTTATAACATTTTAACATATACTTCCGTTTTGCATGAACGACGTTAAGATTTACACGTACAATTTTATCAGCAAAAAAGTGAAAGACAGAGATTTAAATCTCTTTGAATATTTCAATAATTTTTCTTATACAAGTTTTGTGATGTGTATCCTTGCGTGCTCATTTTTGCTCTCTTAATTTGGCTTTTCTCTGCTTTTCCCTTCTCCCACGTCCAAAAAAAGAAAGATTTCTTGGTGATTAAGGTCTCTTGGGAATCACAATAACGAAGTAATCAATGAGATAGTTAGACAGTTCATTTTCTTTATCAAAGATTTGGATATAAATTATCTGACCAATCCACTTTATATTGAATTTATATTACTATATAGGAGGTGATGACATCTCTTAAAATTATATGAACATGCCATTCTCAATCTTTATTATCCTTTTCTTAACCCAAACATAAATAAACAAATAATTAAATAGAAGACCATATTACATTCTCGATCTCTGTTCCCTTTTCTTACCCGCCCCCAAAAAAAAAAATTTAATAATAATAAATAGAAGACCATATGGAATCTTTAATATATAAATATTGGAGACACGCACGTATGATCATGTCCATGCAAAAGAGGTAATATATAAAAGATAGCACTGTCGTTTTTGTTCTCTTTTCCTCGTAAATAATGACAGCTAGCACAGTCCTTTTTTTTTTTTGGGTGGTTAAATTAAACTCAAGATCAATGAACCCTAGTTCTGCCTAATTATGGGGTTTTTTTGGCCTTTATGTAGATAGAAAATGCCATAATGTAGGGTTTTTTTTTTAATTGTTAGATTAATTCTTAATAGTCTAATTTATGAGTGTTTATGTTAAAAATTTTCAATACACGATATAAAATTGCTCTTAATTATAGATCAAAACGTTAAAAAATTAATTAAACGATTAGAACAACAAGTTCTATTGATAATGTAAAATAAAATGTTTAATTGTAAAAATTTTTAAAAATTAATTATTAATTCAAAAAGATGGTTCTATTTGGAATAAAATAAGTATGTTTTTCCTGTGGTTGGTGGTGGCCAAGTAGGAACACATATAAAGGATTACCATCAGAAAAAAAGAGTGGCTTATATGTGTGGATATCTCACTCCACCATCTACTTTGCCTTGACTTGATTAGAGCTACTTTCTTTTTGATGCCATGCCCATCACACTCTTCTTTTCCCATCTCCCCAAAAAATAATGTTCCCTAACTTTGTATTATTACAATATGTACTTATTTATTAATTAAAGCGCTTTCATTATCAAGGCCAAACGTTGTAATCGTCACCGTTCACTTGCCCCTTCGAAAGACTCTTTAATATATAACATTTTTATTTTTATATGTGAAGGTAGGTCCATCATTAATCAAGTCGTTGCCTAAGCCATGATGTCACATATATCATATATGTATGTATGTATTTATATATACTAATTCTATTTTATGATGTGGTTAATGCGAAGAAGCCCTCCATGCCCACACCATTCTGATAATCTTCTCATAAATCCTACGTACGATACCCTTCATCTCTGGGTCCTCACTATACGCCACTACTTTGCTTTGATCGGTTCATCTTGGTGTTAGACCACCAACGTTACCAAAAGTCCATACCATATATAAATAAGTATTGCCAAAAAACAAAAAAAAAACTATGACAATTCTAAGTGAGAGTATGAAAAAATAGTCTGCCGGTAAGGTTTTGTTTTGAATTGAATTTATATGATTATGTTATTTTTTAAATACTTGATTTTGTTAAGATTAATTTGATTACATATGTTTAGCAATATCATATATTCCTAATAAGGATACCTTATCATAAAAAGCGTATGCATTGCTCCCGTGTTGTGGCATGAGCTCTTCCAGAGATTACCTTGTTAGATAATTCTCCACCGCTTGCTTGGCCACTGCTTGTGATGGCCTCATGAGGCAAGAATTTTCTAGTTTGTATGTGGACTCCAATGAACTTTTGAAAAAAGAAACAAATATGAATAGTTGGCGATCATAGTACCCGACCGAGGAAGGAAGAAGACAGTATCTCAAAGATATATATATTTTGACAGTTTTTTTTTTTTTTTGATGAAAGGCCTATAACGTAAATTTAAGTGCTTGCAATGTAATATTTAATAAATATAATAACAATAAAATAAAATAAAAAAGTAACATGACACAATATGATAAACTTAAACGATAGGTAATATTAGTAAAAATCATTTTTTAATGCATAATTAACACGTAAGAAAGATCTTTCAAATTTATGATTATGTGCAATATTATATTTTTCTTAGATTAAATTTGAAACTATAGCGTCTTACTTATGTAATATTAACTTTGAAATTTTCTGTATTCTGTTGGAAGAAACTCCTATCAGAAAGAATATATATATATATATATAAAACCCTACACAAATATATCATTTTGATAATTTCTTCTCATTAGCGTATCATTGTTATTTTGCAAAGACAAATCTTGCGCTGCCTTTCCGTTGCATTAATGTTTGTTTGCAATATCACCTTTTTTTTTTTTTTTAATTAGTCAGTGTCATGAAATGATTTTGTAGCATCATTTGGCTCTAGTTTGATTTTTTATTCCCTGTTTCCCTTTTTTTTTTTTTAATGAAATTTTGCAACCCCATTTGCACTCTAGGTTTTTGAATTTGTACTGTCTTTGTTGTTCTTAAAATCTGCGTGTTGTCCAAGAAATCAATATAAAGCAGACGTTAATTTGCATTTCTTCGAAAATGTTAATTTAATTTATCGGTTTAAGCGTCTTCAAATATATCTATTTGGTGTTAAACCTCAAAACTTTATTACTAGGTGTACTGTATCTAGTTGGAATTTGCTAAATTGGTCTAATTAGTTGTTCTCTTTGGTCAGTTTATTCATAAAAGATTAATAACATACGCCGTCCATAATAATATGAAATTATACATATTTATGACGAATTATATATACACATCAAAAACTTCATAAAAGGAGAATTTTATATAACTTGAAATAAAAAAAGTTAAAGTTATGAAACGTAATATTATGATAAAATACGTGTAAGTCTAGGAACTTCTCTTGAAAAACATTTAAAAATATCTATACCAAAATTTATAAATCAGATATAATAATCTATAATTCTATATAAAAACACAAATAAAAGCTTTCATATTTATCTTAACACTTATTGTGTGATTACTTTATCATCATTATTATGCAATAGATGATGGGATTATCTATTAACATCACGTGAGAGTTTTTTTTTTTTTTTTCCGTTTTATTTTGTTTGTTTTGTTTTTGTTTTTGTTTTTGTTTTTGTTTTTTTACACACGCCGTGTTACTCCATTAGATTTGAAAAAAAAAAAAAAAAAAAAAAGGACTCAGGTGGCCATCTGGATTTGGGTGGGCCAAGCAGCAAAAGCGACAGGTTGGGGACTTATCTGGACGAAGAGGATAAGCCAGAGGCTTGGCTGCTGCAACAACACTGACGTGTATAGCCGAGTGGCTTATTGATGTTGTCGAATTGGTTTTGTTAAAATCAATGACGCACACTACCAGTACTAGTTCTGATGAATGGGGTCAGTTTGTTAATGCAAATTTATCTGGTTTAGCAGAAAGAGTCGCTTCTAGATATTGGACATGGGTCTTTCTAGTATAGGATCCGTAGTATATGTTTTTTACTGTTAAATTTAATTAAAATCGCATTAAAAGTAAAAATAATAATAATAATAAACATATATATATATGGCCCCATTTAGGATACTTTTCTAAATGATGTAACAATCTGGTTTATAAAAGTCTTTCTTAAAAATTAACTATTTCACAATTCTTTTATGCAAAAATTAAAAAAAAATGCACTTTAAAATATTTATTTTTTCTAATTATTTTTTTGTTAAATGCAAAATTCAAAAATAACTTTTTTTTTTTTTAGTTTTTACCTTAAATTCATATTTTCGAATTCGAAGGATAAAACTCTATCCTATAAAATCTCTTATATAGACCTTATAGTCTTTTATATATATATATATATAAATACGATAGTTGAAAAATAAAATTCCATCAAGAGTCCTTTTTACCATCCGATCATTATAAAAAAAAAAAAAAAAAAAGAAATCTGTATTACATACACAAAACACCCACTTGGTGAGGCCTTTCTTTTGCCCCTTCATGCATTCAAGTTTTGGACTTGGCTCTTTCTTTAAAAAAATAAAATAAAATTTTTTTTGAAGAAAGTCCAAAACTTCATTCACAAAGCTTCCCATTCTTGTATCTCTTTTTAATGTCTCGGTGTAGTTTTAAACAGAGACAATGTGTAGCAGTTAGGAGCTAATAATTTAGGATGAACCCCACTTGGGCGGTAGACATTGGTTCGCCCATGCCATTTATTGAAGTTTTTTTGTTTGTTTGTTTCTTCTTCTTCTCCTTTTTTTATCCCATCACCCCCACCTTTTGGTATGGTTAAAAAGAAAAGCGCAAATTGAGATGCCATTTATTGACATGTTTGTAGTTCTGAATTAATGATGGATATCCAATTTTGACACGAAATCTAGAAAGAAAATGTTGCGCACGTATCAAATAAATCATTAGATAAGTCTAATCCTCAACTCTTACTCACACTCGACAATAACAGTTTTTTTCTCCTCTTTCTTCATCATCCATTCTGAGTGTGTCCAGATAATCTTATGATCCTAAGGAAGAAATATCTTTTCCTTTATAATTTCGTAAACATTTTGTCTACATCCTCACCTCCATTTTTTTTTTTGTTTGTGTTTTTATTTATTTTTATTTTTATTTTTCGCTAAATACCCTCCTCTCCAAATTTCATATGCTCCAACGAATCCCACCACGCCATACACAACAACCATCACTGAAAACACACGACGAGATGAGGCAAAGAGCCCGATCAGACGATATGCTTTGAGGCCGAGGCTCTGGCCAATGTTTTCACCTTAATGAGTTTTTTTGGAAGAAAGAGAATTGTAACCCTAACCATTGTTTTTCCTAACCACTATTTATTGTAGAAAGAATCACTAATTATGATTATGATTAGAATAAAATTAACAGATATATATATAAAATAAATTCTTTTAAACCATAATTTTAACAATTGTTCTAAACAGTTTAAAATCATTAATAATATGTTTATTTTATTTTTGCCAATAATACAATAGTTTACGTGATAAAAATTTGGTAAATCAGAAATACATTCATAAAAACAAGTAATTAGTTATTATTGATATCAAAATCATAATTTTTCAAATCAATACGCAAGTTATGAAGATTAAATTTGTCTACTAGTTTTTTTTTTTTTTTTCAAAACATTTTTTAAAATAGACGTTTGGAGGTGGATTTTCACCCAAATTCCTGGGAAAAAAAGAAAAAAGGAAAGAAAGGGCCGAATTAACTAGTAGCTGCAACTAGTGACGTTAATATCCACTATTCAGAAGCTGACCACCCAATCAAAAACTGGCTACTTGGAGAAATCACCAATAAAATGTGATAATTGTAAGACGACGATTGTGGCTGTGGCTGGATTAGAAAAAGTTCGCAGTAAACCACTTTTCTTGTCACTGTGTACCAAGACGGACAAGTAACAAGCAAACCTTGAAACTTTGCACCAAAAAAGGTGTTTATTCATTCATCTCGACCAAATTAAGGTTAGGGTTCGTACACCTTAGACCTTATGATTTTCTTTTATTAAAATTTGATGCTTAAGTTATTTTAAGTAATTGGAGAGGAAAATTGAAATGACACATGATAATGAAGACGTGTAATATATTTATAAATAAGACTTGTGTTCAAGTCATTTTATATATCAAGTCATATCATATAACATGTAAAGTTCTTATTATTTAATCATTTATTAGAAACATGCATGTGATAAGGTTTGTTGGATTCACATTATATGAACTACTTTGACCTTGGATTTGGAACTCAAGGGCTCACATAGGCTGATCAAAGATCCTTAAAGTTTGAGAATGAATAAAATTAACACATCTAGTCTATTATAATTCCATTCAACCACGTAGTTTTCTGAAGAGAGAGAGAGAGAGAGAGAGAGGATATCATTTGTTCATTATTTGACTTTTTTTTCAATACAAAAATGTTATGAGTTAATGGGTGTAAGTAGGGCTTATCCCTGTTTCATATTATTAAGTTGGGATATATAGGAGTACTCAAATTTATAGTGATTTAAAGACGGTCAAGTACACAGAAATATATTCTTTGAGGGATATGTTTTAATTTATCTTCTATAAATTATTATAATAATTTTTATTTTTTTTAAATGAGTTTCAATTTGTTAAATAAAGGTTACAATCTTGTCTTTTACGAACCCTAGAAGGCACCTTCTTGTAATCAGTAAATATAAAGACGACTCGATGCAAACCACCAAAACTCGATTAGAGCAGTCTACCTTCCAATCATGTTTATATTTCTGCGGATCATTTCAGGCCTTTTAGTATTAACTCATGGCTACAATTAATTAAAAATATGTCAAATATGATATCCCTCAAAACGACTGGACACCAATTGACCAAAAACAAAAAATCTGGAAAAGAAAGTCTATTCGTGCATCGAATATAATTGATCATCACTTGAGTTGAGACTGTCTCTCACGGCACAAAGTTTTCAACTGTTGAATTATAACGGGGCTTGCAATTTGTGGCCAGCATTTAAAATCAGATCATGACCAAGATGACTGTGCTAAGGTGGCAGATCAGGCCACGGTGGGCCACAACGAAACAATTGATCAACGGAAGGTGCTTCCGCTGTCGATTTTAGACTTTGCAGCCCCATTGACATGACTGTGGTGATGATGAGCATCTACATTCGTACATCTGTATCTATATATAGGTTGTGTAGGAGCCACCTTTCTCATCGTAAAATTATATTTATCAACAGAATATAATTTATTCAACAGAATATCGACATTCTAAATATTCAGTAATAATACTGAGATAACTATATTTTTCTTTCTTATACCTTTTTAAATGTCAATACTAGGTTATAAAGTTATAAAATAAGAGGAAAGCACTTAAATTACAAAGTCAAAAAATAACTGTATTATCATAACACAAAAATTTAATATTAAAATAATATGATATTAATTAGATATTAATAATAATAAAATTTATATCATATTAATCAATATAAAGAATTATGTCATATTGATTAATAAATTAAAAAAATAGCTATTTGAATTGTTTTCTCATAAAAAATAATAATCTGCAATAACTAAACTTGTATTTAAAACAAAAATTTGTTAAAAAAATGTGATATTAAAATTAGATAATTTTTTAAAAATTAATTATAATTTTTATTAATTTTTTAAAAAGATAAAAGTCCATAAAAACTTTAGTTTGCCCCTTACGTCCAAATACTACCAAAATATTTTTTTTTTGGTAAAGCTCCTAAAATTTTTTGGTATCATTATTGTTATATATTAGGTTGAAAGGGATCCTTTCAAAAGCATATATAAATATATATATATATACATATATACACACGTGTTTGTGCGTGTAGGAACTGGGCTAATCAAGGAGAGATAGTGAAAGGCACCAATTACCAACCCAAACACGGACAAAGATGTTGATTTCTTTGTCAGATTATTATTTATATTATATACATTAGAATACTAAGCATTTGTTTAATTGGTCATCTAATTTATATTAAAAATTATAAAAATAAAAATATTTATATTAAAAATCATATCGAGATAATGAAAATAGAGATAAAAAATAATAAAAAAGAATCCTATCAAATTAAATTAAATTAGAATTAATTTAAATAATTTAATTTAATTTAATTTATAAACTAGATTAAACTATATTGATGAAATAAACGAATCGTAAGTAGTTGGAAAGACATTTCAATCTTGTAATTAGATTTGCCATGATTAATATTTGGAAAAATACTTTGCTAGCGTATTTAAGAATTTCCACGTTTTCTTTTACGTTTTCTTTGTCCATATCATGGAAAAGAAAATTAATAAAGGGGTAGTTAGAAACGAATTAGTTTCTCCTCCCATGTTTTTTGGTTTTAAAATTTTTGTTTTGTAACTAATTGAACATTTTGATAAAGAAATTCGAATTTTTTTGGGTGAAAAATATTTACGAAAATTAGAAATGGAAAGATGATATCAAAAACAGCTAATACATTGTGAGGTAGGCACGTACTTAAAATCTTATCTTTTATTGAATTTCCAACTTAATATTATTAAAATAGAATTGAAAATTTTACATTAGCATCAGAAAGAAAAAAAAATGGAAACTAACAAATGGGTCAAAAAAATGAGACTAGTTTCCGGCTACTATAAGCCCTTCATGTTCATGTTTTTTATTTAAGTTCAACATGAAGGAGCTTAATTGTTGATAATCCTTGTGATATCGTAAAAATGTTTGCATGCTGTTTGAAGCACGGATATTATTGATCAAAAATTTTTTTTTTTTAAGTATTGAGATTTAAAGGCTATTTTTGTTTTTTTGTTTTTTTAACTTAGAAATAGAAAGAAAAATAAATTTTTCTATTTAAAAAAAGTGAATTTATAGATTTTTTAGAATCCATCGTTTATTCTCTCATGGTAGCTTCCAGAAACAGTTCCTGTACATGCTCGTTTGGTAAAAATAAAAGGCATTTGTTGACTGTACATATTACAGCGGTTCGTAATCAGCTATTTATCAAAACTTTTCAGGACTATTTTTATCGATTATTAAAAGGTAATTTTCATGTTCTGCTGTTATTATTTGTCCTTATCTCAAACCGGTTTTCTCTCTCAACAGATTTAATACGCCAAAATGTCTTGTAACTCCTGTTGTTTTGCAACGGGGGAAAGGCCACGCCCTTTAAACGTTGTGATTCTTTCAGCTTCTTCTAGTGGGAATCTAGCTTGTTTAATAACTTAGGTTTAAAGACGGGTTAGCTTAGCTTGTGAAAATTGGGGGGATTTGGAGTCTTATTTCTCAGATTCGAAATTTAAGAAATTTTCTTTCAAATTAATAAAGTAAGTGCAATATACATGATCTTATACTATATAAAATAAAGTAAGAAAGCGTGCATGATGTTAGAGATTTGAAGTGGATTATAATGCACCACAAGCCAGCACGGCGTGCGAATCTTCGTATTTCGTTGAAGCAACCATACATATATAGTGGAATTCCATACGTACAAGCACACAAAAAATTCACAAGCCAAACTTTGCTTAACGCCAGGCTTTTTCATCCCGATTGTGTCTCATAGAGCCCACCGTCCTCGCATTTTTCTGAATGGATGTTTGTGAGCAAACGAATATTATACACCCACTTTCCTCTTTTGTGTTGTTTGGATTTTCTTAATTACTGTATAAAGCCTTTTCTCATCAAAATCTTTATCCGATTCATCTCTCAATTTATCTGAGCTCTGCCAAGTTGCCCAAAACCCGAAACTCTAATACATGTATCAAGTTGTATATATATCATCCTTGGGTGGAGATAATTCGAAGTATTTCTTTTTTTAATAAACTTAAATACGATATTACTATTAAATTATATTTTTAACCGCACGTTAAGTTATAATTTTATAAACCTTTTTTTTTTTTTTGAGGATTAATGTCTTATTAATGCATGGTGTGGCGCCCTAAAAAGGGGCTGATGTTTAATAAGAATGCTTTTAATTACTTGTCTGTTGGAGGATCAACTGGCGGCATTTCCATTATGTGCTTTTGGGTGGTCAAGTACTGTATGCAATGGAGTTTAAGTCTGCTGATTTAGGGCATGTTTTTACACCCGATTAGGATTAGGACTGGGGTAAATAATCCCAATCCCATGTTTGGATATGAACTTTAACTGAATAAATGAAAAGTTGACTGGAAAATAATCCCTTATATGTAGGATAAGTAATCTCTCATAAAACACGGGATTTCTAATCCTTTGGACAGGATTACACTATTTTATCTCATTTACTAACTCGTATCCTCCCTTCTATTTCGATCTTTCCTTCTTCCTTGGCGTTCTTCTTAGTCTCGTTCTAGATTCTCTTTCCAACCCTCCCTCCATCTCTCTCGTGCATCTCTGGTCATAGATAGCACTTTGGCTTTGCCTCGACAAGAGACAACGAAAGCTCAAATTCCTTCCCGTGTTTTGAATATTTTTTTCTTATTCAGTTCATCAGTTTCAATCTTGCAATATAAATATATATATATTTTTTTTGCAAATTGTGATGTTAGGTTTTCAATTTCTTTTTAATTATTATTATTATTATTATATTTTTTTCGCAAACGCTTGTGTTTTTTTTCGTGGGCCTGCTCCATTAAGAGATTCCCCATCACTTTGGATTTTTTTTTCTTTTTTGTTTTTTTTTTTTTGAAACCACTATGCGGTTTTTAAAGTTTTCTTTTTTTTTTTTTAATATTTTGCAAACCCGTTCATGGGTTTTCTCCGTTGAGAGATGCCCCATCAATTTGGGGGGTTTTTTTAGGTTCCTTTTTTTTTTTTTTTTTTTTTTGCAAACCATTGTGCACATTTTAAGGTTTTCATTTTTTTATAAAATTTTTTTGCAAACCCTTTGTGTGTTTGTTCATGGATCTGATGTGTGGAAGAGATATCCCCATTAATTTGGGGGTTTTTTTAGTGGGTTTTGTTTAGTTGATTGATTGTTTGTGATTATCTTCTTAGCATATTGGTTGCTTGTTTCAAATTTTTAATCATGAATTTCAAATATTGAAATTGTCAAGTATTAGAAAAACCTCATCAAAGTAAAACAAATTAATCTGGTTTTTTCACGGGTCTTGGTTTCTGTTGTTTGAGTATCTTCCCATTTTATTGATTGCTTTAATGAACATGACAAAGTGGACTGTTATTTCTTTCTTTTTCTTCCTCTGTTTTTGGAAGTGGTTTACTTGAATTTATGCACAATATGTAAAGAAAGGTTCTATTTTGGACTCAAAAGCTTGAGATTATGATTGATTAAATGTTAGATTCGAATTAAAAATATATTGGATTCATAACTACTTTCAAACTGTGTTTTGGATTAAGAAGATTGATAGATATATACATGCAACATCGATTTAGGCTTGCCATTTGTCCCCTAGTGTTGATTGCATACAATGTATTGATATTTCACTTTTGGATCTGAAAAAAATGATCGTGCTATGTTGTTCTTACTAAAATTTGATAGATATGAACGAGATGGACCTTGTGGTATATGAAATAGCAAGAAATATGCACTTGGGGAGAATTATGTTGGCTTTGATTAAAGCTTATATATTGGTTCAAAAACACTATGAGAAACATGCGCCAAAAAATTGTATGTTTTTGAATTATGAGACTCGTTTGAGTGTATTAAATAGCTATACACGTTTTAGCGACATAGAGTGTATGAACCAACTTCGAATGGATAGGAGGACTTTTGGTCTGTTATGTGAGTTACTCTAAACTAATGGGTGATTAAAAATGGATAGAGTGGTAACAGTTGATGAGCAAATCTGTATTTTCTTACATTTCCTTGCTCACCATGTAAATATTCGTCAAGGTCAAGTGAGACCATTAAAGGTTTAGTGAGACTATTAGTAGATACATTAATTCAGTTTTGAATGGGATCCTTCGCTTACAAAGTACCTTATTGACGATGCCAATCTCCTGTGCCTGAGAATTGCAATGATGATAGGTGAAGGTGGTTCAAGGTATGTCACAACCAAAATTCAAAAGTTTTGATGTTTGGACTTCTAAATTAAACAAATTATTTGACAATGTCTCATTCCTTAATTTAGGGTTGTCTATTAGGAGCATTCGATGAGACATATATTAAAGTGCATGTACTGAAATCGATAAGTTAAGGTACCAAAATAGGAAGGGTGAGCCTGCTACTAATGTTTTTGGAGTTGGCAATAGAATAATGATAAAAGTTCCTACAGTTACATTATTAACTTTTTTTTTTAAATTTTGGTTAAGATAGCTAATTAATTGAATTATAGGTAGATAATAATTGATTTTTGTTAACTATATTAATAGGTTGCTATTACCTTGTAGATGCTGGCTACACAAATTGTGAAGGTTTCCTTGCACTATATAAAGGTACAAGATATCACCTTTCCGAGTGACAAGATGGATCTGTTCCTCTAAACAGTAAAGAAATTTTAACATGAAGCATGCATCAGCAAGAAATTCGATAGAACGTTGTTTTGGATCTTTTAAGATACAATGGGCTATTTTTAGGAGTCCATTGTCTTATCCTATAAAGACGCAGTTTCGAATAATGACAGCTTGTTGTCTTCTCCATAGTTTCATAAGAAAAGAAATGTCAATGGATCCTGTGGAAGAGATACTAGAGTGAGAAGAAAGAGAACAACCAACTCAAGATTCTACAAGCCAAAGCATTATTGGCACAATTGAAGACTGTGATTAGTGGACCGCATGGAGAGACAACTTGGCAACTCAAATGTTTGATGAACGGAGACCAAATAGGAGTTACAGACAATAAACACTAACTGTTACTTGTATTTTATGACTCCAGTTATTACTTGAAAGCTACTCTTTATTGGGTCTAAAATGAAGATGTGAACCACCCAAACACAAGATATGATAATCTTATCCAGTCCAATCTAATTCTGATTTCCTAATCCAATTTAATCCAACATATCAAACAAGATCTTATTATAATGTCTTTTTAATATTAATTATATAATTTATTTTATTGCTTAATTTTTTTTGGTTTTTAACATTTATTATGTGATCATATATACAATAAAATATAACATTACAGGATAATTAATGAGATAAAAAAATTAGGAACAAGATAAAAAATAAGTAATTGTAGTCACTGTCCTATCTCATGATGCGTTACTCCCTGCTGACTACAGTGCATCAAATTTCCCATTTTAGACTTATTTTATATTTTGACAAGATAAGCGATAAGATAATATATGGAATATATATATATATATATCTATCTCTATTTTGGTGGATGGGCTTAAAAAATATATATAGCTGAGCGCAGCACATTTTTCATTACTTCATGATTGATATTAGCTCCACAAGGAGTGACGTGAGAGGCGCAAATAGAAGGCTTATGGTTGCGGCTTTCATCACTAATCAATTAGGAACCCAACTTCTGTCCCGGCTTTAAAAAATAAAAAATTGAAAACTTAAAATGAATATGTTTTTGAATAATAAAAAAAGGATTGGTGGATTAGGATGAGCACATTGAAACATTGTCGACAATTCTGTTATTTGGTCTTCAACAGCCTAAGGCTTCAAGAGCTACCATTACATGGTCTATAAAGGTAGACTATTGGGTGTGGCAATGCTCAAAGCTTAAACAAGTACACAGCAGCAAAGACCCCAGACAAGACCTCAACAACCATACATATCATCGCTACTTTAAAAGAATGATAATTCTTTGGTAATTATAATCCTTAGATCTATTAATTAGTTTTGCCAATTTTGTATTTTTATTCATTTTGTTACTATATTTAGTGTCCATTTGGATGAGAGGTTTGTTTTTTAAAAATGAAAAATTTTTAGATATGAAAAATAAAAAGTTATTTGGAATTTTTTTAAAAAATGAAAAGTTGTTTGAATGAGTAAAAACTTTTTTTTTTTATCTAAAGAGCTCTTTTTTTATTTTTTAAAAATGAAAAATTTTGGATGTTCTGATACAAAAATTTAGAAATGTTACTTTTTCTTATAATGAAAATTTTTTCATTTTTCAACTTTAAACATACCAAATAAACGAACCCTTAATTTGATACAATATTTAGAAAACATGCATCAGATTTCTATCATAAAAAAATTTCAAACAAGAAAAGTATTTTTGCAAGTGTAACAAATAAAGATTAATGGCTATTTTTCTTTCTCTTTTTCTATGAAAACTGCCTCTAAAATTGTCTGGTTCACTTCTACATATGTGTCAGATATTCGGCCTCCTGAGTCCTTCCCTGCCTATTTTTCTTGGTTGGTTCTGATTTGTTTATGACCCAACAATATTTGAAGTCCAAATCCTTATATGATATAGATCGGTTGACGACTAAAAGTCACCAAGTAGGAGTTAACTTTGATATATATTACTCTAATATATCGCTAAAAAAAAGGATTTATTCTTGTCTATTTAAAACAGACGAGAAAATCTCATCAGTTAGAAAACTAACTAGAAAGCCGGCGACGGGAAAAGTCGTTAGTTTTTCTCGTCAGTTAAAAAGGGACGAGAAACAAGTGTTTTTCTTGTTGGTTGCCATGCAACCCAAAAGAAAGGGTTTTTTTTTTTTCTTTTTCTTTTTTTTTTTTCATTTAGCAGTTTTTTAGGATATTTTTTTAATTTTTTTCAACCAATGTATTATTTTTCAGGGTATTTCTTTTTTCAACCTGTGTTTTTTTTGGGGGGTAATTTTTTTATTCCTTCCCAAATTATAATGCACCACATTTCAAAACAACAATAATAATAAATTTGCAATATCCAAAAAATAAAATATCACAGCTTATTTACAAATTCAAATATATATATATATATATCAAATGCTAAAGAAACGTAAATACTACAATATGCACAAAAGAGTAATTCTCCTAAAAAATTTGTGTAGCATATATTATAAGAAAAACTAGAACTTTGGTAAATAAAATATTCAACTAATTAATAAAATTCATTAGTTGTCATGTTCATTCTTCACAAGCCGCATCCAAATCCTGCATTGTAAAGCTCTTTGTTTCCGCAAGCTACAAGTAAATAAACTTATAAAGTTAAATTATAATATCAATCAAATACACTAACTTATAAATCTCACACGGTGTCAAAATTGTATCCCATGTAACTCTCACTCGGTAAGCCGTTAAGAAATGGAAAGTCCTAGGCTCCTAACAAGGGAATTTGCATTCCTTATCTCTCAACTGCAGAACATCCATGACTATTAAGCAGACGACCACAAATCTTAATCATGGGGCATGTTTTTTATTTTTATTTTTATTTTTATTTTTATTTTCTAGATACACAACTTAAACTACTTATAAATTTCAGTTTTGGATTACAGAAGAATCAAATGCATTTAAAACCCCTATGTAATAACCAAATTTTTGACAAGGAATTTTGTGAATTATTAGTGAAGATTCGCTAAAATTCCTTGTGTAATTACAAGCTTAAGTTATATTTTGACCTAAAGTTATGAATAATATGTTTTAATGATGTGACAAATAAATTAAAATGTCATAAGGAATTATTGCGATATTTTATATAATATGATCAAATAAAGTGGAATATGATAAATTATAATACGCTTTTATAATGTGACATTAAAATGTCACATAAAGTAAAGTTTCAAAAATAAAATAACTTTACCATAGAATATATTATATGATATAAGCATGATGCGACAATTTAATAGTTTGTCACCTAAAATAAAGTTAGGGGGCGTTTGGTAAACGCATTGCATTTTAATTGTATTTGAATGAAATTTGTTTTTTAAATGTTGTATTTGGTTGAAAAGTATTTGTTTTGTATTTGAATGAAATGTGTGTTTGGATGAAAAGTATTTTAGAGTTGAAAAGTTGATGTGATTGGTAAAAGTAGAGATAAATAGTAAAGTTAAAAAGTTGATGTGATTGTTTTAAAAATGTTTTAAATAGTAATTGTTTTCGTAGCACTGTTGTAAAATTTGTGTTTGGTGTAAAATTGTATTGTATTTGAGTGAAGTTAAAATGAAATTTTTTGCCAAATGTCCCCTTACATTACTTTGTTTATATGATAAGTAACGAGTAATTGAAACCAATTGAAAAAAGTCATAAAAGATGTCAAATCACTAATACTATGATCAACAAATTGTACAATATAACAAGGGAAAATTAGCATATAAGATTTTCACTACATGTCAAATGAAGTATTAGAACTTGGACGGCAACACTCTACATAGTATAAGATTTATACTGTCGACTTGTTAGCAGATAAATCTACAAAGACTATTTTTTAATAATATGAGAATTTAGATATTAAGCTTGAATAACAAATGCAAATTTTACTGAAATACTTTATCAATAGAGATAGTTGAAGGCCAAGTCTTTATTTTAGTAAAAATCTATACTTTTAAGCCTTCTAATAATATAGGCTTTAGGAAGTATGCTCGAGGTAGACAAGAGAAAATAAAAATAGATCTCATAAACAGATGAAATTATATCTATTATGGAAGAAGATTTTTATTTAGAGAGAATAGGTTATTCTAATCAAATGGTTAAAAAGAATATTAAATCAAAAACGATCAACGGCTAGGATTCAATCTAGAGGTTGTCCACTCTTTTCCAAATTTGTGCCCAACTAAGAACTTGCCTATCAACTTTTACCATTTAAAGTTAATGGTAATTTGATCATGGTTTGAAAGGTGTCTTAAGCTTAACTAGGCATACTTAGGGGGCGTTTGGCAAAAATTTTGCATTTTAATCATATTCCAACAATATATAATTTTACATCAAACGTAAAGTTTTGCATTCAAATACAATCCTTTTCAACAATACTACGAACACAATTACTATTCAAAAATTTTTTAAAACTATCACATCAACTTTTCAACTTCACTATTTATCTCTACTTTTAGCAATCACATCAATTTTTCAACTCTAAAATATTTTTCATCCAAACACACATTTCATTCAAATCCAAAACAAATACTTTTCAAATAAATACAATACTCTAAAAACGAATTGCATTCAATGCGTTTACCAAACGCAATTAAAATGCAATGCGTTTACCAAACGCCCCTTTAATTTATTGGTGGCATTTAATAAGAGTAAAACATGATTAACCTTGTTAATCTAATCTCATTAGCAAAAGACCTATAAATAGAGCATTCCACCACCCATTTTCACCACACCAAAATTTTCTAACTTTAGCAAATTCTCTCTAGTAAAGTTTTCACTCTCTAGCTCTCTAGAATTTTCTTACACTTTCCCTCCCATTTTCTCTCTAGCCAAACGCCCCCTTAGTTCCCATGCCCAAAGAATTCCCCCAAACTTCCTTCTTGAGGATTGATCTCTAAGATGTCCTAGACGTAGATCTAGTGAAGGACGAACTTTTGGAAGTTTTTCTAACCTAATCTTTTATGTTCTTTTCTTCTAGAAACCCATGATTTTTATGGGTTTAGTAACTAAGAAAAATTAGTGCTGAATGTTTTTAGATTTCGAGAATATTTTAGAGATTGTTTTGGTGTTCATAATTAACGTAAAGATCTAGACTCGGTGTTGTAGGGTACAAATGTGTTATTTTGATGTTTAGTAGGTGATTTGCAATGATTATGGTATTTTGGTATGTAGGCATTGTGATCAAGATTATGATGGTAGTTATGAAAGTAGTAAGATTATAATCAAGTTAGAAGTTATAATGAACATGGTTATGATCACAGATACAATTATAAATATTTGATTGTTTGATTATGATATCGTTAGAACACAATTTTGAAAATCAAACAAAATCAATTTTGTGTTTTGTTAATTAAAACATTTGTGGTTGAAATGCCTTTTATGAGAATTTAACCACCAAAAAGGGAATTTATAAAAGCTTAATGAAATATGTGTGATAGTGTTTTTAAGGTTTTTATGAATAAGAGGTATGAATTTTTAAAATGAATGTTTCATCAAAAATTAGTTTTAAAGGTTTAACTGGGTCAGTTCTTGGATCTTTATAAAAAAGAAAATCCTACAAACAAAATTAAACAATTTCATAAAAATGAAAATTTTAGATGACATTAAGATGAATATTTTTCATGAAGAAATTTTTGGCAAAATCCTTACGGTTTGAAAAATATGACTTTTTTAAGAAAAGGTTGAAAAAAAGAGAAACAAGGAAAAAAAAGGACTGTGAGCAGCCCAGCCATATGCGCTGCAGTGCCAGTGCATAGCTTGCAGCAACACTACAGCATTGGCCTGGCGCCGCCGCAACGCTACAGCGCCTACCAATATAAAAAAATTTTTTTTTGAGGGGCATTGTTAAATATATATATATGTATATAATAAAGATAAATATATATTTGTAAATTAAAATTAAAGAAATTATTTTAAATATATGTTTTAGAGGAAAGTTTTATGTGATTGGAAATATAGAAAATTAAAATTAATGTATCAAAATTATTATTTTGACATAAAATTAAGAAAATGGGTGGGTTTAAGTTTTCTGACCCAATCTTTATTAAAATAATTTAAGAAAAAATTATTCCCTAGTTTAGAAAAAATAATTAAATACCCAATAAGTATAAAGAAGAATAATTGAATCCATAAATGAATATAATTGGATCATCTTATGTATATAACATTCAAATTAAATGTTTTTCCTGTGAAACTTTGTTTGCACTTGGTGAACGAAAGCTCATTAGATATATTCATACCCATAGATAATGGAAGGCATTGCGAACGGGAAACGATGGTAAAGGCAATGTGGGATACCACGGCGTAATTATTTTCCGCTACAATAGTTTGATAGATACAGATATATGTATCTGTATATGGGAATTGATATATGTATTAAGTACGAGACATGAAAGAAACAATTAAGTACGGTATTTCTAAAATGACGACATATATATATATATATGGAACTTTATCAAGTTATAAGATATGAGTGGTACATAGTTTTATGGAAGAACTAATATAAGTATAATAATGTAATATTCTAATAAGTATATATATTAAGTGTTATTATATTTTGGATATAGAAGTATGTACTAAAATAAATATATAATTAAGTCATGACTCTAATTAAAATGTAGGTTAAGTAATATATAAAGTTTTATAAATAAGTTTAGTTTTAATTTTACTTTCCAAAAAAAAAAAATTTATGCTCAAATTTTCAGTACTAAATTTGAGTAATTTATAAGCAAAAATAAACTTAAGTAACGTAACAACCTATGTAGTTGAGGTGCTACACCCTATAAGTATAGAAAGAATAATATAGAAACAACAAATAAAACAAAAATAGAAAGTGTGAAAATTTATATATATCAAAGGAATAAGATAACACCAGTACTAGTACCAAAAGTGACCATTTATTAAAAACAAACATATACTAGCTTTCTATTGGTACTGGAACTTTAAACTCTAAAGGGCAAAAGTATAGTCTGTAACATGATGACACAAGCAAATTTATACCAAGGAAATATCAATAGCTAGGTAAATGTGTCTAGAGAAAACAGAGAACCAAAACAAAGAATTTAAGACAATATGAAAGAAATCCAAAACAGAGAACTTAAGACAATATGAATGACTCTCACAACGTCATGGTTTATTTAAAAAAAAAAAAAAAAAAGATTGTCACGACATCAACATATATCACCAGTTACTAACTTTTGTTATTCTTTTCAATTAACAAACCATTCAACAGGAGCCAGCTTTCCGTCCCCATGAGCCCCAATTGTATAGGTGAAACAAATGAGAAGTCTACAATTACTTAAATATTACACCATATAAAAGAGTTTAACCATGGTTTCTCATTAGCATATAGCATTCTCTAACACATTATATTAATTTTATTGCTCCAGTGCACACCATATAGCATATATCAATCTACTTAGGTTTATTTGTTTTTGTTCCTCCAGTGCCCACCATAAAACTATTTCACATGTACTTTTGTCTCTGTGACTGGTTTCTAGCAAATTGGTGTCAAAGATTTACTATGTTTTCAATTGGAATTCAAAATAGCCTAGCATTAAGCTAACGAAATAACAAAAGGCTACAGGGCAATTGTATAAAAAAAAAATCATCTCATACCATCTCATACCAGCCCCCACCTCCTCAATATATCAAAAGGAAAAAAAATTACTTGAGTTCAGAGAGAGAGAAAAAAAAAATTACAACTGATCAAAAGGAAAACAAGTCAAAAAAACTAGAAAAGAAAATTTCAATCTACTACTAAATTAACAGTGGGAGACATCGGATATATAGTAGACAATGACTGGAGAATAACAAGAACAATCAATGTTATTAAAAAAAAAAAAAAAAAACCTGATTTTAAGAAAGCAGCAGAGAGAGGGGATAAGTGAGCATAGGCGTCGGTAGCAAAGAGAGGAGCGGCGGCTGTAGTGAAGGGAAAAGCGGCTATAATAGTCGAAACAAGCAGTGTCTCAAAATTTTTCAAAACCCAACTACATCTCAAAATAAAACCTTTCAAACAAAAAATACCAAACAATAAACCTAATTTTAATCATATTCAATGTTTGTGTATGTGAAACAATGAAAGAAATTGAGTTAAAAAAGCATACTTTACGGGGAGAAAAATGCCGGATTGCGCGGCTGCCGGCGGAGACAAAGAGGGGAGGTTGAAGAGAGAGAGAGAGCGGTTTTTTTGAGTGGGGGGTCGCGATCGAAACGAAGAGAGTGGTTTTTGGTTTGGTGGGGGGGGGGGGGGGGGGGGTTGTGTGGGTCGCAATCGATCGGAGAGGGAGTGGAGGAGGGAGAAATCGACAGTGGGTTTTTTTTCGTTTTTTTCCCTTCTAGTGAGGGCGTGGTTCAATCGGAGAGAGCAGAGGGCGAGAAAGCTAGAGAGAGGGGGGGGTGACGAGCTAGATCGAAGAGAGAGGGAAAGGCATGAAGAGGTTTTTTTTTTTATTCTTTTTATCGTCTTAAGAAAAAAGTGCTAATAAGATCGAATAAAAAACTCAATTATCCAATAAACCCGTCTAATTTATTTATTTTAATTTTAATTAAGTAGGTTGATTTATTATTTTTGATTGATTAGATGAGTAAAATAAATTTTCAACCTATCAAATCTTTAAAAATTTTAAAAATCCACCCAATATTCACCTATATATATATTTTTTACTAAATAATATTCACTTATAAATGTTGTTCAAATTATTTGAATTTATAGAATGCATTGCTTGATATTCAATATGGATATAATTTTTGATAATTTTGTGAAAAATACCATTAATTACTCTAATATCCTTATATTTTTTTTATGATTTTTATAATTTATATTTATTTTATATTTGACTATTAATGAGATTATATTAAAAAAAATTTTATGCAAAATCTGTGATAGAATTTATTTGAAAATTGTCAAGTTTAATTCATTTTTTCCTCTTAAATTTCATTTGTTATTAAATTTTTAGTATCACTTATTATTTTTTTAATAAAATACACAACTTACCAAACCCACGTAACCCAACCCGATATTAATTGGATGAGTTGATTTTTTACATTGAGTTGATTGGGTAGATAAGAAATATTTTCAACCCACCTAATCAATGAAGATTGGGTGCATTGAAAAATCACAAAAACCCACACCAACCCTCCCTATTTTAACCCCTAGGTGCTAAAAGCAGGCTTTTCTGGTTGGTTTTCTTGCTATCGACAAAAAAACCACATCTCGTCAGTTAACATGCCAATGGACGAGAAAGGGGCAATGAAAAAAGCCCAGTTTTTAGTAGTGAAACTTGGATTTGGGTGGATATGAATTCAATTTCATCTTATATAAATAATATGTTAATGATCATACAGTCATATATTCATTACAATTATTTCTAACTATAATGTTAATTGCAATATTATTTTTATTTTTTGGGACGTGGTAATTTGAATTCTTGAATTGAACATATTAAAATTAGAGATATGGATATCGTCAAGCTATGATATATGATTGTTAATATTTGCAACTTAGTTCTATTTTGCATATTGATACCATAGGCAATAAGATAGACCTAATGGCTGGCCGGTATGCTCATGTTTCATTAGTTATTGATTGGTTAGTAATTGATTTTAGTTCCAAAGTGAGTCACGCAAGGCTGAGGGACAAACAATGTTTTAAGAAGGTTGGTTTCATCAGTGAACTTGATCATTGTTGGGGCAAGGAAAACGGCCACGTAAACCAAATCTACAAGACGGTCAGATCTTTATATATCTATATTTGTTTAAATTGAATATAATGTCATATTTAGCCAAACATTTATGCACAATCCTTCTAAAATTACCCTTGAAAAAAAAAATTTTATAGCGTATTTAGAAAAAAACTAAATGGAAAAAATAGTTAAAGAATGACCTTTGAAAAATATTACGATTTCTTCAACTTAAAACTAAAGAAAAACACAAACTTAATTTATGATTTAACTTATTTTTGCTATCTAAATACTTTTAATTTAAAATAAAAATTTTCATCTCAGACTTGATTATTATATACAAGATCTATTTTATGATTTAACTTATTTTAAATTTTGCTTAAATTTTTTAACTTGAGTTTGTGATCCAAAAGAATGGTTAATCCATGTCCTTTAATTGGTACACATGGAAGCCGTGTTTTCTTTGACCAAAAGAGATAGAATTTCAAGTTCGCTTTCATGCAGCTACTTAACTTACTTCATCCTTAGGCTGAATAACCTCTTCAAACTGGCCTGGTTGGTCAATACTAAGCCCAACAAATACTTCTTCTTCTTCTTCTTGGATACTATACGCTTACGGCTTATCAATGGAAACTGTATTGCAAGAGATCAATGGCAACTGTACATTAAGAGATTCGCATGTGTAGCATAGATTAAAAAAAAAAACATAATTACTACATAACTGATGACTAAACAGTCATTGACTAAACAATCATATAGGTTGTCACGTGACAGATGACATACTTACTACGTACTACTTGCAGAGGGAGACCAAAAAATTTTTGACTCTTTTATATATAGTTTATAAATAACAAGATAATCCTAAAAATATTGTGTCATAAGAGGAAACAGAGCAATGATATTGTAAAGCAGTATTGTCTAGACCTAAGTAGCATGAAATATATTGTAGACCAATAATAATGCATGTTTACTTTTAACTATAAAAAAAATAATGAATGTTTTTCTTACTGAGAATTATGTTCATGATACACTAGTGATAGTTTTCCTGCCTGTCAAATTATTATAATACTCTGTCTGGTTGGGAGTGGAGTGGAGGGAAGACTATGATTGTATGTTTGGTTAGAAAGAAAAGGGAAGGGAGAGGAGATATGGGGGATGAGCTCCCCCATTGGCTCACCAAATCTCACCATTTCACCATGGAACCAATTCATCAACAAAAATTATTTCCTCTAAAATTACATTGAAAAATGAAAAATGAGCAATATAGCAAATAGTTAACTAATTATTTACATCGATTCACCTCACCATTTTTTTAGCAAACAACTTGGAAAAATTATTATAATTTTTTTCGTATTTACATTCTTTATCTCTTTAACCCTCTCCGGATCCCTCCTACCTACTCTCTCTCCCTCTAACCTAGTCGAGCCAGGTGGGTGTATTTACATTATATGCATGCAATATGTACCTTACACCTATCATCCTATGTTTTTTTTTTTTTTTTAATCTTTCTAATTGAAGAGGCCATACTATTACAATCAAAAAGAAAATTTTGTAGTTTTACACTTGTCATCAAATGGTGTGGCTAGACTAGTCTTTCTATTGTAAAAAATTAAAATCACAGGACTGGGCAATGGGACAGAGTTTGAAAGTCAAAATTACACTGAAATATTACCCCACCATCCAAAGACACCTGTGATTTTATGTACACTAGGCCATGCCATGTTTTGATCCTATCTAAATTCAAAAAAGTAATCTACTGCTTTCGGTGCCCTCCGCAAATCACGTCTGCCTTGGCCTCCTTGCCACATATATTTTCAACATTATCATCAAGCCCCACGCTCCTTTTCTATAGCCAAAATGCAAATCAAAACATGAAATTTCCATTTCATTTCATGCACAGCACTCAAGGCAAAAATAAAAAAATAAAATTCCCAACCACCATATATATATATATTGCGCTCATAAAATCCCAATATTACAATATTTAAGAAATGAATTCTCAACATCTATTCATATCATACTAAATTAGATTCAGAAAAACACATGTATATAACAGAAATTGATAAAAATCCAATAACTCAGAAAGTACATTGTCCTGATCAGATTGCGCATGAATTTTGATCTATGTGTAACCTTGCTTGTATCTGCGGAAGAGATCCTCAGTTTTGGCATTCCTGAAGGCACAACATCCTAACAAATACACCCCTATAAGGGCAATTAGGGTTATAAGCAAAATGACGTCCGCTCGTCGCCATTCTTTCCTCAGATTTGCAAGCAAACCGGCTTTGCAAGAGTCGCAGTTGAAGCAGAGCTGTGTCTGGTCGTTGCTCCAATTAAGACAATCCATGTCGGCTGCAGTGTTTATGGGACTTATCCAGTATGTTGGGTTCACAAACGTGTATCCACATTGGGTTGGCGGCTTGCAACATCCTGACTGTAAAGAGAAAAAAAGCAAAAGAAAGAAAGGAAGAGATAAAGAAGAGGGAATATTTTGTAAATGTATATAATAAAGATTAGTGCATATGTAATGTTGTTGAGGAATCCTGATCACCATGTGGGTTGGTTTTTGTCTAAGTTAATTGTTATTACAATATGCTTTTGTGCAGGTCCTAGCTTGAGATTGAGGCTACCCAATTGTAGAATAGTTTGATCTCATCACTAAGTTTCTATCAATGACAAGAAAGTTAAGATATGGTCTATCTTTAAAGTTATTTATGTCCATAAGTTGAAATAAGTTACAGGAAGGGAAAGTCTTATGCCTAGCATTGGTTTTCTGTCTTTTATTTATAAAAACTAAAATGTCATAAAGTTTCCCGGAAATTACTTGGACTTAAAATTAACCATGTTGTAGAGTTCTACTAGAAATTTTATTTTTATTTTTTTGTTTTCTTAAGCAAAACAAAATTAAAAAAAAAAGTTACCATAAAAAGCAGGAAAAAAACCAAACAAAGAAGAAAATGAGCTGAATTAATGTATATTCGTGAGAGGATTAATAAATATGAAATAAGTATGCGATGGGCCTTCCCTTTTACGGATTTCATTGATCTATATGAGACTTTTGTGTATTTATTCTTTTATTCTTTAATAATATTAGCCTCCTTGTGAAGTAATTCATTAATAAATAAATATGAAACAAAATTTTTTTCTCTTAGAAAAAAAAAATTATGTATACTTTTCTTTAAAGAATTTACACGATAATTAAAGATACATATATCTCCAAATCTATCTTTTAGTGCACTACTCTATTCTTTTAAAAGTCTTTTTCAAGAAGCTGATTCTGCTTTCCATTTTGTGGAAAATTCTCGCTCAAAAAAATAATAATAATAATAATAACACAATCATATTCAAATACATATAAAACTGAAAAAGAGATATTCTTAAGGGTTATAATTCTGCCATAAACTGAAAAAGAGTATATATATAAAAACAAAAAAAGGTTAATGAGTTAATTAATTTATACCTGTAACGGGTTAATGCGAGCATTGAAGAAATCTTGAGCCATGCGATAACTCTGATTCAACTCAGCGCACATAGTCGTGGAGCTAAGGCAAGTCCTGATCCTGTCCCACTTGTAGGAGCTTTTCACTCTCCGGCGGAGCCAACCGGAGAAGTCGTCGAGGCTGTACTCCAAGTAAGCACGGTTCGGCTCAAGGTGACCGGAACCCCTAATGGTCACCATGTACACAAAAACCACCAAGCACGCCAGCAAGACAATGAGGACCAACATGGCGACGAGGTAAGTTACGAGCAGCCATGGGATTCTCCAAAAGGCTCCGACGAAGCCCGCGAGAGCAACGACCAAGATCAAGATGCCGAGGATGATGACCGGCCATTGCAGGATCTTGACGCATGAGTTGTCGGGCTGTGAGTTGAGCCAGATTCCGGCGCCGATTATCGGGATGGAGAGGAGGACGGCGACGAAGTTTATGGCTCCGATGACATTGTTGCTCAATGCCATTTTTTTTTTTGGGGTTTGGAGATAATCTTCTGTTGGATTTTTGTGTTTTTTTTTTTCTTTTTCTTTTGTAATATTTTGAGGGATGGTTTATGCTTGCTGCTCGATGGAAGGAAATAATGGAGGTTGAAAAGTGTGAGGGTAAAAGACAAGAGTCTGAAAAGTAATTGTTGTGGTAATATACATGCCAAAGAATCGAATACTTTATATTTTTATCACTGGCAAGAGCTTGAGTTACAGGTAGGAGTGAGAGGTATACCATAAAGTTTGTCTCCTATAACAATACTGCGTTTTTAATAATTAGGTGTAATGGTAAAATAAAATAAAATTACTTATTACACCCTATAATTATTATAATTGTAAATCTTCACACATCTCTGCCGAACTTAATTAAGCTTATGTTTGGTTAATTACAGTAAAGGGAGTAAAAGGAAATTATAAATTGGATATTTTTAGAAAGAAAAATGAAATCTTGGGTTGTTTAGCAGAGTGAATCAAATGAGAACGAAAGAAGTTATAAATCCATGTAAACCATTATAATTTAATCCTTTTAATAACTTTTGGTAGAAAAGGGAATCGATAAATTTTATAAAAAAAAAGTGATATGTAAAATAAATATTTTTGTCTTAATCACTTATTATTTTCTGATTTAGCATTCAAAAAATTGTACTATAACAAAAAGAAATAGGATTAGAAACAGTGACCATATTGACACCAGACATCACTCATATTTTCAAAAATCGAATTTTGGCCTCAAAAGTTTGTATAAAATTTCTATTATGCCTTCATATTATAAGAAAATTATAACTTTGTCCCCACTTAAATTTTGAGATTTTATAGGGCATCGTTAAACGTATTGTATTCGGATTACATTTAAATACAATGCATTGAACACATTTTGTATTTGGATGAAAAAGTATTTGCTTTACATTTAAATGTAATATGTGTTTGGAAGAAAATTATTTAAATTATATTTTAAAATTGAAAAGTTGATGTGATTGATAAAGATAGAGATAATATGATGTGAATGGATTTTAAAAAATTTATTTTTAAAATATTCTAAAATAGTAAATGAATTTGAGGCACTGTAAAAAAATATTATATTTGAACATAAAATTTTTATATTTAGATAAAAAATACATTATGTTTAACACAATATGAAAAACAAACGCCCTATTAATTTTTTTACTTCCAAATCATACCTAAAATTTAGTTGGGCTCTCATTTTATGAAGAAACATTTTATTTTGATCATATTCAATTGGTATGTTACATAATTGTGTCCTTTTATTTTTAAATGAAAATTCTCTAATTTTTTATACCACCGCTACGAAGTTACTTCTTTGCTCTGGCCTTGATTAGAAAAGAAGTGTAATATATATTATAATGCTGGAGATAAGCAACTTTTGTGGCGAATCCCACTACGTGTGCGTTTTTTGTTCCTTACCTCCCCTTTTTTTTTTTTTTTTTTTGCCTAGAATTTTTTGTTCCTTACCTTGGATCCATGAAATCTAGGCCAATTAAAGGTAGAGAAGAAAGTATTTTTAAGAGCGCGGGTTTTGATCCTTCTGGTCCAATCACTTTTTGAAAAGGAGTACCGTGGACATGATAGAGATCAGAGAGATGAATTTAAAGCTGGAAAGAAACTATATATATATATATATGCATTCATTTATATCTTTTTTATGGTACACTTTGGTCCATCTAAAACATTTTATAGATCAAGAAAGATGTCATGTGCTCTTCTAATAATTTTTATAGCATTTGCATCCACACGCGTGCACGTAACAGGATCAACCACTTAGCTTCATTTAGCTGTATTACATTAGCTGTATCGTGTGCAATTTTGTCGCTTTGTACACTCCTCTAATTGAGCTTTGTAGTTTCCTATTATTTTAATGGTCCATCGTACAAGAGGTAGCTTTATTATGCAGAACTTATACCCCTAATCTATACCATTTGAACGTTTTTGTTCGTGTTTTAAGCCTCCTATCTGTTTTTTGTTGGTGCTCCATACTAATTATAAAGACGTTATAATATCTATGACAATCAGCGAAAAATAATAAAGAGCAAATAGATGTTCTATGGATATAAGCTTTTTTACAGTTACAAACTCTTATTTTGTCAACTCTAATGGTTATTATTTTTTGCTTGAGACTAGTGATAATTTGTCGTAGGACTTTGATTAGAGTTCCCAAGCGACTTGTGAAATTATGCAAATCCCATTCTTTTGATTATGTTGTGATCAAATAATTCATAATGGTTTCTTTTAAATACCTTCGTTTTCTATTAATGTAATAAACTGGCCGCGTTCCTTTAATTTATCGTTTTTGTGATTACCTACCTCCAATTAACCACTGTTTAACAATTATTCTAAATATATAACTATAGGAAATACATTAGCTCGAATCTTAAAACGCCAAAAATTACAGAACTTTTTCAAGCGGTTTTTCCGGTGACTGTGTTGGTACTTTATGATAAAGGAAAGCCGTTCTTCTTATCCCTAACCCTCCCTGACCAGTCAATGACTTCCAAGTACTCCTCTTCCCTTCTTTATCTTCTTTCTTCCTTTCTTTTTTTCCGCCCTTTTTACCTGGTCCTCTCACGATATCGTTTCTTTAATTATATTATCTTGTTTCTAGCTAATATATATATATGTATGTTATTAAGAAAGGAAAAAATTTATGATGCAAATTCTAAATTACACACTTACACATCCAATTACTTAAGATAGTCCAAGTAAGTTCTTGCTATTTTATATGTATGTCATGTTCTTTGTTTTTTTGTTTTTTTTTTTTTGAAAAAAAAAAAGAACGAAATTTCTCGATGCTGATTGAAAATTGAAACTAAAAATGTCAAACAGAATAAGTTCTTAAAGGGCCAAAATAGATGCTAAATAAATCATTATGATTTGTGCTGGTACTATTTTAAATACTACACCAAACTCCAGTTTATATTCTCAGAAAAAAAAAAAAAAACCTTCAATTAATGTTAAGTACTCTTTTTAAATCTGTTCCTGTCCTCTAAGTATGTCTTGGTGACAAACACGGAGAGATAACCCTACTCGATATATAAATATATATATCACAACTTTTTTTTGTTAACCTAAATTAATATTAAGAAAGGAATATAAAAGTTACAACTAACTTTTTACACCTTTTTTTTTATTGGCGAGTTATCTTGATAATATGTGAGCCCACAACACGGTCCATTATTGTCGAACAGAGAAAGTTAGTACACACACTGAATTCTTAAATTATCGCGCACAAAGATTTTCTTACCAAAAATTTCAACCTTGTTTGACTAAGGTGACTAGCATGAACCCTTAAAGGAGTGACGTTTTTCTTCTTTTCATACTTATTTCGAGGCTCAAGTAGTACTTGTTTATCGCCGTAGAGAACGGATTAGGGTAACAAATCTCGACGTTAATATGAAAATATGAATCGAGTATACATACATAAAATATGTATTTTCACGGATTTTAGTTGGCTATTAATGTGGTATTAAATCGTGTCGATTGTAATTATTATATTATTGACACTACAATGTTCGATTTCACGATGAGAATTTCACAATCATTTTTAAACAACAATCATAGAAACTACAACAAAAACCCAATACGGATATATGAATCCAAAAACAATAATGGAATCTGAAGTTTCAATGACCGTTTTTTAAAGCGATAGTGGAAATTAGGATTCCACTATCATTTTGTAAACTTCGGATTCCACCATCGGTTTCCATAAACGGTCATTGGAATCTCTTAGCTTTTATGACCATTTTATAAAAAAAATTAAAATTAAAAAGTTGTCTTTTTTGTTTTTACTTAGATCTCACCCAATTTAACCTATCTCTCTCACGAAAAGAACCCTTGCCACTCCTTCCTCTAATCTAATCTCTCTCTCTCTCTCTCTCTAACCTTTGTCAACATCCATTCCACCACCCACTGTCGCCTCTTGTTGTCGCCATCACCGCTCAACCTAGCCGCCCTCACACTCTCTCTTCCTTGCAACGCCATCACAAGCCACCACCACCAACATTGTTCACCAACAGGTTTGGGAATATTTTTTTAGTTGGTATCAAATATGTGTGTAAAAGTGAAATGTGGGTATGAAATATTGTTTTAGATTAGAACGTGGAATGTGGTTTAATTTGTAATTAATTTTATAATTTTTTTTTGTATAAATATGTGTTGGGTGAATTGATAATTGAATGTGGGTATGATGTATGAATTTGTGATTTTCCATAGATATAGTTAGTTTTTTTTTTTTGGATAAAATCAGAATAATGATATTAGTTTAGGCATATTACTATAGTTAGTTTTATGGTCGTCCTCAACAGGGAGAAGCATGACATAATAGAAGGAATAGGATGCACATGATGAGGGGAATAAACGTTCTTTGAAAGAACAATATATCCGCTCTTCTTGTTACAAAATCAGTTGTTTGTGCTAGAATCAGCCATTACACTCCATTACCATCGAATCCACTAGAGCGGTTACAGAAGCAAACTTTGATGTTAGTTTACTAATCTATATTATAATCTATATTATAAAAAGCTTAAGTTATTAAAAAATAGGCTAACAATAATTTGATATTTCAATAGATCCAGAATGCCCCATTATGAGGTGTAAATTTGGTAGAATAATCGGTTGCGTATGTATTGTTTATTAGAATTTTCTTTCACTTTCTTCGGAACTCCTAAAGGCACTGTTTCTTCAATTTTGTTTACTGTCATAATTTTCATTTTCTGCCCACCATTCTGAAACCTTTCCAAGAATGTCTGCCTAAAAAGGTTTAATTATAGGCTGATATAACTAAATTTCTCGGCGTTAACACCCTTATGACTGCCGGTGTTGTGTTAATTAAACAAATATTATTTAACACTTCTCACTTCTGTATTGAAAGGACAAGACTACAAAAATAAAAATAAAAATGTTGATACTATTTTGACTGAAAATCACTAGATCACACACGGCGGAGAAGTAGTGATAATACCAGCATTTCATTATAATGACAAATAGAAAATCATTTGTACCAGAAGATATTGCATTAATATAAAGGACACAACTCCTTGGCCAAGTCATTTGGCCATTTTTATTTTTATTATTTGGTTTTTTTTTTTTTTTTTTTACTTTTATTTGATCGAGTTACATTTATTTCTTATTGTCGCTGCAATTGGAGGCACATTTCTTTCTCTGGTAACGTAGTCATGATTTCATCACCACACAGCTGCTTTTCTTTAATTCTGCAAGCGTCAATTAACATGTTTTTGAAATGAACTAAACTAATATTTAGATCGTAATATAAAGACTAAAAAAATATTGCAAATATATTGCAAATAAACTTTTAACTGCTACCAAAATTTACCTTTATTTTGTGGCAGCACTCGTTGTCACTTTCGCCGTCGCTGCTGCTGCTACTACTGTCGTTACAATTGCCATTGCCAGAAATGCGATTTTTGATCCTCCTAAACAAGTTTCTGTCTCTTGGCTTGCCAGTGCATGAAACGCTGCCATTAGCGGCATGGTTGTGACCGTGGAGGTGGCCGTGACGACCATTAGTCTTGTTGGTGCAGTGGCATGACGTGCCACCTGTGACCTGGTGCTTGTTGTGGCTGCAGCCGTGGCCGTGGCTGTGGGTGTGCAGGTTGTGGTGGTGCCCACTAGCTTTGCACATTCCCTGGTTAGGGCAGGAATTGGCCTGGGCCTGGGGGGTCTGGGCCTGGTAGACGGGCTTGGATTTCTGTCCGTTTTCACTTCCCTTGAACAAGCTGGACACCTTCTGGCCCGATGAGCTACTGCCTTGGCATTTCTGCTGGCAGGTGTTGTTGGCATGCCTGTTGCAGTGGGCTGAAGCCATTTTTTTTCACTCAAAAAACGAAAGAGACAAATAGAAGAGATTGGTTTCTTTTAGCCCTCTGAACGTTTCTCTTGCTTGGTGCTGAGAGGCAACGAAGTGAACTCTTTATATAGGCAAAATTGGAGCAAAGTGGGACTATTTTGCAGTTTTAAATAATGTTAGACTTTGAATCTGCTTTCTTTGCAATTTGTCTTTATGGACTGAGTTAATAGCACTTTATTCCATGGGCCTTGGGAGGGAAAATGTTGTGTCCTTTTCTCAGCCACTGAAGGAGTTTTATGCATCTATATATTTGGTTTTATATGTTGATGCCTATAGGGATTTGTACTATTATATACGTAAATGACTTCCCTCAATGATCTATAGAATCTGTTTATCAAATTTTAATATTTCGTATCCATAAAAAAAGATTATGTGTTTCCTATGGTAATATATTTACAGTGTTTTTGCTAAGAAGGAAAGAAAATAAGAAGCAGAGAAAATATATTATTATTATTATTATTATTATTATTATTATTATTATTATTGTTTGGTGTAAAAGGAAGAAAGAAAAAGGGTAAAAAAATACTTTATTTTGTTTGGTCTTGTGAGTGAAAATGAAGGTGAAAGACACTTCAGAAAAGAAAAGAAAATTGAGGGGAATGAAGTAGTATGATTGAGGAAATTACTGTTTTACCCGTATATTTTCTTGTTTTCCAAGGATCCCGTTAATGTAGGATAACAATGTAACATTTTTGTTAGTTACCTTTTTTATCATAGTTTTCCACCCATTTTCTTTCAAAGAGATTTTAGCTCTCATAAAAATACTTTTGATTTGCCGAAGAGGAACTCTTTTTTCAAGGGTGTCCAAGACAAACTCTATTTTATTTTTTATTTTTTATTTTTTATATTTTGAAGCAAAGCATGAGATTACATTTATCATTCAAATTGGTTAAAATAGCATCACCAGGTATAGCTTTCCTACCAATAACATTATTCTTAGAAATAAAAAGCAAATTAGCAAGAAGGCAGGCCACAATATTCCCACCATAAAAAATATGGCAACAAGAACAACCACCAACCATATTCTATTGATTGATGCTGAGACCAGGCTTCACTGTGGTGCCAATGTTCAGCTTGGGTGTTGAAGGGCATGAGCAGTTTGGTTTCTGATGTTTCATCTCCGTTTGTGGGGCCAAAACACACGGTTGGGTGTATTTTTATTTGCATAAAAGAAATATATATATATATATTTTATTAAGGGTCTTGAATATTGGAATACTTAGAACACCCTAAGCACCATGACCCAGAGTATCAAGACCTGAAATACCAAGACCTTAAGCACCAAGGGTCGGAACGCTACAGGTCATATTAAGGAAAAAAAAATTCCAAGAAACAAACATAATTATTTTAAAGCAATTAACATCTCGAGTTAATGATAATTATTTTAAAGCAATTAACATCCTGAGTTACTGTAAAGTAATTTATTGCACAGTTACAAGTTTAAAGTCAATTTATATTATATTAAAAAAAGAGAATAAAATTTCGAAATAATGAGAGATTGAAACTCCATTACACCAATTGCACTATTATAATCCTCTAATTGAAAGGAAAAACTACTTCATAATTTCTAATATAAAGCCTTAACATAATCACACAGGACTTCGGTATCTTATTATGTTGTTCTTAAGGTTTTCTTGGGTATGTATTCTTGCTTAAGTTCTTAATTTTTTTTTTTTCATTTGCTCTTGTTTCATGTTCGGGAACGTCTACTTGGTATTTGTTGAAATTTTGCTCCAACACTACATAATATACTTTCATTTTCCAACAATTATTGTCCAAGACTAAACTTTAGATACTAATAAATATAGAATTAAAAATTTTTGTCTCATATTAAGTATTTTTATCATAAAATCACTTTTTAATTTATATTGTACAAAGGTAAAAACCTTAAAATCGTTATAGATTAAACAACATTTCGTAAATGTGCTCTTTACAAGTGCATTCCCAAAAAAATAATAATAATAACTGTTGATTTTTCTAACTGCACATTATCAATAACTCCAAAACTGTGGCTCATAAAACAGGAGAAGTGGAGTTTGTTGTCGTTTGGGTTAAATGGGCCTATTGGACCTCTGTCCTCGATGGAGTTGGCTATCGTTAGTTGGCTATCCTTAGAATGATTTTCGTCGCATAATCATGTGTTAGATTGATCTTTGTCGCATAAAAAAACCCTTTTGTAAAAAAATATCATTTATAAATAAAAATTAAAAAAAATTCATTTATGATAAATGAATAATCTACAACACAGATCTTTCTTTTATCAAAATCACAAAATATATCATTAATTAAAATATATATCTTTATTAAAGTATATTATTAAATCACAAGATTTTATTATAAATGTATTAAAATATATTTATAGACATTATTATAATCTTAACATAAATGATTGATCCACCAATAACATTTACACCTATACCTATAAATGTTTCATTTACCATTCTCTCTCTCCTCCTTCAACCCATGTGACCCTCCATTCTCTTTCTCTCTCTCCTTGTAGCAGCGCTAATGAGTACCGAGTTCAAATCGTGGAGGCTGCCTCGTAGATCGTATAGGCAGCCGAGCTGAGATCCATATGCCAAAACCTGCGGACGAAGACGACGTCGTGATCTGCACCTTAATCGTCGTAGCAGTCCTCACTTGAAGAGGAATCGTGGTTAGAGATGAAAGCCACAATAAGAAAAGTTTAACTCCAGCAGACCTCAAGTTTGCGATCGAGCTTGTGAACCTTCAATCTTTTACGGTAACCGTTTGAAATCGTGGCTAGAAAAAGTAAGCTGTAATGAGAAAACTCCACCTCATCGCCGGAAAAGATAGCTCGCGAAGCTCAGCTACTGGAAGCAATTGCGATTAGAGGGTCGGAGGCTGATGAAGGGACGACGAGGCTAGATGGCGGATGGATCCGATGGCTACAGAGGAGTGGCAATGGCACAGTGACTCTGGAATTGCCGAGGAGGGGAATGGTTGAGGTTGGGATGGATGTGATTGTTCGTGACGGCACAGGCGACGGGCTCACAGTAAGGGACTTCGATCTCAGTAACACAAAAACCGGTTGGAAGAAATGAGACCGTGGCAACACGATGCAGGGGCTCCGACGAAGGGGGACTTCACGATGTAGAAGGCTTCCCCACAGCGACGGCTTTTGGCACAACGGGCTCCTCCTTGGCAGGGTTTGGCACCACGAGATTTTGTGCAGTAGTCTCCAGCCCGGCCAGTCTAGATTCGGCGAAGAGAGATCGGCTAAGGGTTTGAGGGAGAGAAATTTGACAACGAGCTTCACGACTGATAGATCTAGCTCCTTAGGCTCCTGCACGACTCGGTCTCTAGCTTAGCAAGGGCTCTGTCGCAGGTGTTCTGGCACAGGCAAGGGCTCCAGCGATGCGGTCCCCGGCACAAGCAAACTCCGGCACCATGGAAAAACCAGCAAACGAGGGGGATCATAGGATGAGTGGGTGTAGGGCCGATAATTTAAGTCATGACACAATAATACGATACGAAACCCGCACGAAATTACAGGGTTTGGGTTTTCTTTAAATAGGTTTAGGTCAAAAAGGGTCAAACCCGTCAAATACGATTAAATTAAAGGTCGAACCTGTACGAACTTGTCAACCCGCAATTGACACAAAATAACTCGTTTAACAAATTAATTATATATGGGTTGACATGAATATGACTCATAAATTACTCATTTATAATCTTTAATATATTTCTATTATTATATATATTATAATATTTTACTATTTTTAATTTTGAGTTTTCAAAATTTAAAATTCAGATATAATATATATCTTTTATTTTATACATATTTTAAAATTTTTTAACATAGAAAAGAAAATCTAGATTTTACCTTTTTTTTAGTCTTTCATTACTTTTGCAGCTCTGCTCACCTCACCTAATCACCATTCTATTCAGTCATTCCATCGACCTTCGCGATAACACGACCAGTCGTCCCTGATCCTGTTATTATTATTTTATTTATATTTAATTAAACAGATTAATTTAGATCAACACGATTAATAAATGAGTTGGGTTTAGATTTGAAATTTTGACACGAATATTAAATGGTTGGGTTTTGGTTTAGTTAATAGTGTCAATTAAGAAACAAAACACGATACGATAACACGAATTGCCAGCCTTAAGTGGGTGGGTTGTGGGAGGGGGAGTGCTACCTTTTTTTTTTTTTTTTAAGAGGCTTCTTTGTTTTTTTTAATAAACTTAATTAAAAAATGGAAGAAAAATAAAAAAAAAGTTATATTAAAAAATAAAATATTGAAAAAAAAACTGTTATGATTTACTACTTTAAGAAGATCAAGAGATGAGTTTTATTAGGATATTTTAGTTATTTCACATATAAATTTAATAGAGTTAAAAAGAGAATGCATTAGTGTTATTAGTTTCGATCAAGGGAGTCTTTCTATAATTTTGAGAAAACACAAAAGGTGTCTGTGTTGTTAACTCTTTATTTTTTTATTTTATAAAATAATATTGTGATTATTAAGATAATATGATGAATTAATATATTTGAAAATTTTTAACAAAAATTTTAATGCATAAAAAAAATACAAGATAGTGAACCAGAAAAAATACAATAATTGATAATAAAAAATTATTTTGAAAGAATACCAAATGGTAATCTGGAAGATTACCAAGTGGTAATCCATCAGATTATCAAATAGTATTCCGATGAATTATTAAATAGTTTTCAAGCAAATTATCAAATGGAATTTTGGAGGATTGCAAAGCAATATTTTGGTATATTACCAAATGGTATTCCTGTGGAGGATCAAACAGTATTTCGACAAATTACCCAATGGTATTCAGGTAGATTATCAAATGGTATTTCGGTGGATTTACGAAACGGTATTCTAGTGGATTTACTAAACGGTATTCCAATGTATTATCTTTTTGATTAGCTGGAAATATTTTTAGAAACACACATTAGATTAACCTTTGAATGTCTTAAATATGGACAAAAATTTTAAAGTTATTATAAGAAGTGTAAAATTTCCAAGTGTGAACTTTTTAGGGTATTCCTAAAATAACCACTTGTTAACTTTCATGTGAACCCATCTCCTCATTCGATCTGCATCCTCACCTTCCATTCCTAGCTCATTGTCAAATTATGCCCATTAAAAATAAATTTCTAGTGTGGTTTATTGCTTTTCTTCACGAAGATTTTGTAACTTTACTTATAATTGTTCGAGTAAGATTAATAAACTAGGCACAAGGATTTTACTATGGACAAATTTTGTATTTACCTTTCGAATTTTTTACCTTGTCACAAAATATCTAACAAACTTAATTTATAATATTTGTTCCTCTAAAAATTTGAAATGTTGCAAATTTTCCCCTTCTATTAATTTTTTAACAAAAATTGAGGCAATTTTCAAGTTTGCCCATTGAACTTTGGACTTTATTACAAATTACCCCCTGAATTTTGAAACATTAACGGTTTTTTTTTTGTTCTATTTGTTTTATTGACTGAATTGACACATGTTGATACATAGAATCAAGACTAAATTAAAATGATATAAAAAACAAACGGATGGAGAAAAAGCTAGCTATCATACCTCTTGCATTACAAATGCGATGTTCTAACCTTTGTTTAACAAATTAAAAGATTTTTTTTTTAGGGGACAACAAGCAGGGGTAACAATGTAGATTTGGAATGGGGAGAAGGCACAACGACAAATTAGAAGGTGGGGATTGTGATGTGAATCTAGGACAGGGAGGAAGACGTGATGGCGAGCTTGGGCTAAAGAAAGGGAATGCCACCGTTTTCGGAGGTGAGATACCATCGAATGAAAAGATGGGTTTACAAGCATCTTTTTTTTTTTAATATTGAAAATGTTTTTTTTAATAATATGATGGCCATTTTTTCATTTTGTAAGAGAATTTTTATAAAAAAAATTAATTTATGTTTTTACAAAATCACTATTTAATTTTATCTTTTTCCTGTTACCATGACCTTTTGTTATCAAAACATATATAAGAGAAAAAATTGCTAATGGTTCAAAGTTTGGGAGCAATTTGTGACAAGGCCCAAAATTCAGAGGATAAACGTGAGATTTGTCATTAATTTTTGTTATCTAAACCAATGAAAAATAAAAAATTTACAAGCGTTTTAAAATTCGGGAGAATAAATATTCCAAATTAAAATTTGGAGGCATGTTTAGATAAGTTAACCTCAAAATTTGTCCTTTCACCATTGAAGCTTCCCTCAATTATTTTATCTTTTCCTCGTTTAGTTTCTCATCATTAATAAATTTCTTTTGACAAATCTTTTAATTACCGCAAAAAAAATGGGTAATCAGGGAAAATAAAATCAAGAAATTATATTTTTCAGTAACGAAAAATTTTATTGTTGGAAATACACTTTTCTTTTAAAAATTATTTAATTATAACTTTATATATAAATAAAACTCATTTGATCATAATATTTTTAATTAAAATCTTTTTTTAACAAAATTCCAACATAGTGATCGAGGAAATACCAATAAAAAAAGTTCAAAAGAGTTTGTGTATTTGAGATATTTTATTTTATAATATAGAAATCATTTATGAAAATTACCTTATTCAATTTAATGGAAAATATATGTATAATTCAGGAGTTTTTTTTTTTTTTGCTAGAAAAAAAAGGGGGATCAGGTGTTCACATTCTGCTCTCTCCCCTTTAGTACAACTAGTAATCTCGAGGCTCTTGAAAGAGCAATCAGGACTTTATATTAGATTCTCTCTATCATTCATCCAAGGTCATTATCGCTTGCATTATCCTACCCATGCTTCAACAGCCAGAGCTGGGGCGAGGGGCTATGGAATTCAAACCTGAATGGATGAAAAAGAGATGTCTAGCAAAGGTATCGTAACCACTAGACTACATCCTTCAGTGATAAAAATAATCTTATTTTATTTGATTAAAAAAATGGACAAAATATTTCATCCATTTGGAAAATAAGAACAAACAATACATTATTTTGTCTAAACACAACAAACATATATATGTTGGAAAACTTTAATTCAATGAAAACCATAATCAAATATTCGGGATCTTATATAAAATCATCAATATATATATATCAAAAGCGTAACTAAATCCATTGAGAAGCAAAAGTGAGATTATTAGTCTTTTACGTCTAAACCTTTCCTTTTGAGAGAGAACCTTAATATTCTCAATAATGAGATGTAAGAGAATGATAATGTATTCGTTTAGATTGGGATCATAACAAATTTTATATTTGTAATATTTTATTTTATTTATTGGCCTATCATAAATAAATAAAATAAAATATTAAATCTCTATACATTACAAAGCTCATATTAATTAAATGATGACATAAAACCCAAATTTAATTAAATTTATGGATCACTTTTAATGAATTAAACAAAATAAATAAATATGACATGAAATGGGAAAATGAGATAAATAAGCTAAAACTCAATATCAATCAAAATAAATTAAAAAAAAAGGTTTGAGTTATTAGTAAATAATATTTTTTTAAAGTAAATTATGGTTTCCCATAAGTTAAAATTCCAAAAATATTTCTTATGTGTAAATTTTGATAAATTTGTTTGGTAAAATGCTTTTTAACTTGGTAAATCAATTATTTATTGATTTTAGAAATTCTAATAAATTTATCTAGTAAATCATTTTTTTACTTGATAAGTTATTTATTTACTAATTTTGGTAAATTATTTATTAGTCGACAAAAAATTTATTTACTATGTAACCAAATAACTTTTGATTTATAAATCATTAATTTACAAGTGTAATTAAATATAAATTATTAATTTATTGGTATAAATTCTTAATTTTATAATTTATAATTTACTAATTGATTAATTTAACATGTAAATCATTGATTTGTTGTGCAAATCTTAATCTATGATTTTATAAGAGAATCCCAAATTGAACAATCCTTAACCTTGATTCCAAATTAACCCAAACCTTAGCACTTCACCTCAAATTCTAACCTAATCTCACCTCTATGCTGCTTAATTTGTGGTCAACGATGGTGACATCATTGGTTTCGTCAAGAACACTAGCGACAGCGACAAGTGCCTGTTGTTGCGAGCTTGCAAGAAAGATGTTGTCAGAGATATAGCCGAACTTGTTAAAGATATCCCCGAATTTGTCACTACCATCACGAACTTGCTGTGAGCTTTGGTGGCTGGGGAATGATAAAGAAGAAGAAAGGAAAGAGAGAGAGATCGTGATTTGCAATCTCCACCTACCCTGAGCGAGCTTGAAGGATGCCGCTGTAAGAAGTTGGTCTGGCCACATTTTCTTCTTTGGCGTTGATGATCGCATTATTGGCGGCAGTAGTAACCCTAGATCTAGGATTCTGCTATCGGAATCTGTCAATCTTGCGATCGCGATCTCGGTCTTGTGATTGTAGATCTCGATCTCGACCTCGTGATCTCTATCTCAGCAGGCAACACTTTGATTTAGACTGGTGATCTCTTGACGTCGAGATCAGGTAGCGATTAGAGACTTGCGATGGAGAAGACAAGGGAGAGTTGCTCTAGTGAGGATGACGAGCAAGAGAGACATAGAGGAGAGAAAAGATAAAATGAAGAAAGAGAAATGTGTGATTTTGGAGGAATATAAAAAAGAAAAGGATCAAAAATCAGTTCAAAAATAAAATAAAAATATTATTTATAATAAAATTAAATTATAATTTTAAATTTTTAAAAATTTAAAATTATATTATTTATCTCTAAATCAATTAAAAAATAATTTATTTACTGCAATTTCCCCAAAATTAATTAACATATTTAGCCCATATAAACATAATTTCCTAACAAGATTAGCCCACGTAAACTCATATATATATATATATATCTACAGAGCAAAAAATACTCGTATATATACGTACCTGCCTTCTGTCCCTTATCCTTCTGTGTTACTCCAAAAAAAACAAAAAAAACCTGAAACAATGGCGGCATTGGAAGCTGCTCTCTCTCTCTACCCTTCGCTCTACTCTTCCTCTTCCTCTTCTTCATCGTCATCGTCGAACAAACTCTCGTTCCTCAAACCTATAACCAACTCCTTGAAACTCCAATTCCAAAACTCTTACTCTTTTGTTCTTCCTCACAAGTCCCTATTCTCTCTTCACCCGAGAAAACCCAGATTCGAGCTGTGCTTATCCGTGCAGGAAATCGCCGTGGAAGAGAAACCAGAGAAAACCCATTTGGAAAACCATAAGAGGAAGCTCTATGTGGTTAATCTGCCATGGTCGCTCACTGTCGTCGATATCAAGTCCCTCTTTGGCCAGTGTGGAACAGTCGCTGATGTTGAAGTTTGTTTCAATTTTTTAATGTTTTCTTTTTTGTTGTTGTTTTTTGTGTTTTTTTAATGTAATGTTGAAATGGGGCTGTGTAGATTATAAAGCAGAAAGATGGGAGGAGCAGAGGGTTTGCCTTTGTGACAATGGCTTCCGGCGAGGAAGCTCAGGCGGTCATTGAGAAGTTCAACCTCCAGGTTAAAAAAAAAAAAAAGTTGTTTTTTGGTTTCTGGGTTTTTGTTTATTTGTCCCAAAGTTGAATTCTTTATTGGTTCCACATCAAAGAGTTTGTTCATTTCTGTTTGAATGGTTTGTTCATTTCTTTTGGAAGTTGTGTTGGAAAATTGTTGGTGTATCATATACGTTTGTTGCAATTTGATGTTTCAGCACCATTTGTGATAGTTTTTCTTTGTTTAGAGCAAATTTCGAGGAGCCTTTTATCGGCTTTTTTACTATAAATTAGATCAAATTGGTTCCCTTTCTTAAAGCATTTTCTTTTGTTGCTCGTGATTAGAATGTTGTGAAATGTGGGATTAGGAAGTTTTAGAAGTTTCAGGTCAGGGTCAATAAATGAGAAAGCAAATGGAAGATTTTTCTATAGTTAATAATTAAAAAGTTTTCGTAGTTTATTGTTCAATAGAATTGATGATAAAGAAATTTGGAAGATTTTGCTACATTTGAATTAAGAAGATTTTGCAGTTTCCTATTCGATAAATGAGAAAATGGTTTAGGGTTTCTAGCTACAGCTGTGGTGGTTTTGCATGGATGTAATTATTACTTGAAGCCTGAAGCAGCTATATCAATGGAAATGTTTTGTCAACTGTATTCTGTATATCCCAAATAATCGGATTTACTCTTACGGCACTGCACGTCGAATTTTAATGAGTTTCTGTTGAAACCTCAAAGATCTTTGTACGGTATTTGCAGATTTCCAATTCAATACAAATAAACAAGTTAGCGTCATTAAGATTGAAATTTGATAATTAAGAAGCTAGTTTTCCATTCTGATTTTGTACGTACTTGTAACATATTCGGTGCAGGAAGTATCAGGCAGGGTTATTAAGATAGAGCTTGCAAAGAGATTCAAGAAACCTTCTCCGCCACGTCCTCCTGGGCCCGGACCTGGAGAGACATCCCATAAGCTTTATGTGTCTAATCTCGAATGGAAAGTGAGATCTACCCATCTCAGAGATTTTTTTGCTGAAAATTTTAAGCCAGTTGCAGCTAGGGTTGTCTTTGATGGCCCTAAAGGAAGATCGGCTGGGTATGGGTTCGTCTCTTTCACCACAAGGGAGGAAGCAGAGGCTGCATTATCTTCTTTGGATGGGAAGGTAAATAAAATCAATGCATCTCTTCAGAATTTTCCTTGACTTCAACTCCCCTACTAAACTTTGTAATACTTGATTGAGAATGGCGGCTTCAACAGAGCAAAGTTGTGTTTGTCACCTGAAATATTTACGCTTACATGCATATTTATGTAACTTTCTCCATAGGAATATATTCAATAAGGGTTGCTGTAGATTGTCATAACAAGGTTCATAATCTGACTCTATCTAGTAGTTGCATTCATAGCGTCATGCGTGCTTGCTACCCACTTCAGTTCATTGTATTTGTATCGGTTCCCTATGTGCTTGTTTTTATAGGATCTCCATATGGCTGTGCACATACTTACCCTGTCCATGAAAATATTATGTTCTTTGCATGTTTTATGCATTCAAATTGCAGCTAATGTCCTCCTTCACTTAGACGGGTCAAACAAAATTACAAGAATTTAGTTGGTGTATTTTATGTTAGATTGAGGAGAAAATTTTCAACTTTCAATTCTTCCTTGTGCAGGAATTGATGGGGCGACCACTTCGTCTAAAATTTAGTGAAAGAAATGTTAGCAAGAATGCTAATGAAACTGAAAACCAGAAGGAAGAGGAAGTCGTTTCAGAGAGTCAGACTGAAGAATCATAGGCAACTGTGAAGAGCAGCAATTTTGACCTCAATCTCTAATAAAAGAGATAAAAGCTTTTCATATAGATTTAAATTTTGTATTAATATCTCCTGTCCTCATTGCTTAATGAATAATTTACTCTAAATTCTTTGTAAAATGGTTTACAATCCTTGAAGTATACTTTTCCTGCTTGGATTTGAAGTAACGATATACAGTACTTATACCTTATAATTGCTTTGAGGGTTTAGATGAGGTTTGAGCCTTTTGCTTCTTTTTAGTCTTTTCTTCTTTAATTAAGGTCACAGTAGCTCCGGTTGAACTAGGATTGCAAAGAAGCTTTACTTTTTCCCTAGCCATGTGGAAATAGTTGAGGCTGGTTTCTAATACCATCTATAGCGATCACAAATCCCATTTTTCTATATTTGTTTCTTTTGACACGGTGAACCCATGTTTCTACTACACTCCACATCCCAATTTAGGTATCATAGAAACTCTATGCATTACTGACGACATGCCTGCATAGAGGTATGATGAGCAAAGTTGGCACTGAAATTACCAAATTTTGACTACTTGCATCATTTAGCTGTAACACTTTATACTCATCCTCTATGATATTATTTGGTGGTCCACAAATTTCTTGTATTTCTTCTTGATTTTGTCTTCTTAATCTGGAAAACCTGGAAGTCATGGAGGTTCAACAGCGTCTGATTATTATTATTTTCATCTGTAGGAAGGGTATTCTTCATTACATTGTTTTCGTACATCCGCTATAATTTTGTTCATAGAGTTGTTTTGTAAGATTGTTCGTTTGTCTCGTATCGCTAAGTTATTAGGTTGTTGTGGTGTTTGTACGTGCAATTGGTACCCTCTCTTGTTGAGCTAGCTTATGGGGATGAGTTTTAGTCAAACCCATTTAACATAGTATCACAGTCAGATTTTGCAAGTGACCACGTTAGGTATGAGGAAGGGTGTTTGATTGTGTTTTTTTGTCCTTAGAGCCAGGTTTTGTCAGAGATGGTGGGTTTGGACCTTGGCCCGTGCTAGGCATGAGGAAGAGTTTTTGTTTTGTGTGTTTGGCCCACATCATTAGTTATTAGAATGTTTTGGTGTTTATATTCGGAATGGGCTTAGTGATCGGAATGTTATGGTGTTTATATGTAGAATGGGCTCACTTTTCCCTTGAGTTAGCTTTTAAAAGAGAAGTTCTACCAACCTCGTTTAACAGTTTGGAAATTTAGAATGCTGACTTTGTTAGGATGCATTTAAGGCCATTTATTTCCTTATTAAGACCATTTATTTCCAAAGATAGTCAGTTTTGGTGGCACGAAACATGTCGATTCGCCTTTATTTGTGTGTTATGCAATTCTGTTCTTTTATTAGGTGGCTTTTAATTGTGTTGATCTTTTTTAGCTAAAATTGGGTGGTTGGTGGTCCTGTTTTATCTGTATGTTAGGATGATATTCAAGCTGTATGAGGAATATATGTTTCCAAAAGTAAGAAAATTTACATGTTATGTTTGTTAAGACAAAGTCTATTTACGGTAACTGCTAACTAGGTCGTATTTACTTCATCTATAGTCCAACAATAAAAAGCATTGTGGTCGTTCAATTTAAGTGTTAAAAGACTTTCATTTATTTGGCCAAGTTTAACTGCTTGAAAGAGTATGGCAAAATGGTCCCACAATGACCTCTTTTACCTTTTTCCCCTCTTGGATGGAATTGGCTTCGGAGAAAGACTATCTTGGCTTTCAATTCTATTCTCTATTCTCAAGAAAGACTATCATGGCTTTCAATTTTATTTTCCAGTCTCAAAAGGAGAATAAAGTTGCAGCTTCATCCCAGAGATGAAAAAACATACAATACGATTTATACTGGATCAATATACTTCTGTGGTTTCTACTTTTCGGTTTTTACTTTTCCTCGTTTTATTGATGCAAAAAATTTATAATATGGACTGTGTTTTTACTCTATGAATGGTTTTTGTTGGCAAAAAACTTATGATAAATACTGTGCTTTTACTTAATCAGTGGTTTTGTTCTTTTAAGTGTTAGATGCGACGTGGAAAATTGCTTGAAATCAAGCGGTTGGAAAGGAAGTATAATGACAAAAGTACCAGTATCCTCGAGTGGAGTAAAAGTAAAGTTTTCATCGTAATTTTTCCTTATTGATATTGGTGATGTGGGGACTCGTTTGTTTCACTTCTATCGAAGGAGTCATAAATCAAATGCATGGCAAAGGAAGTCATCCCCGTGATTGAGTGGCAATATCCCCTCCATAGCCAAGCCAGTGCATTATTAAAATCTTTCATGAAATTTTGTGTGACATGACACTTGGCCTCTTTTATAGGAGTCTTTTTCTTTATATTTACATCTTTGTCATAAATGTTTATAATTGAGTTGACAAAATTATTCGAGAATTTCTATGATTGGACCCTCTTGTCTGATATTATCAGTTCTAATTGTTGATAAAATTTTTAATGATTCAATCTATAACTCGAGTAGTTTTGTGTTGTGTTATGCAAATTCTTATTTAATTCAATTGTTAAAAGCCAGTTTAACTCATATCAGATTATTTAATTCAATTGTTAAAAGCCAGTTTCTACTGGGATTGCATAATAAAATGTTTTCATAATATCATCACATATCTCTGTAAGCATGGCATAATTTGTTTTTCTATTAGAATCTTTAACATATACTTTTTTGACATTTAAGTTTCACATTGTACTAAAAAAGTGTTTATTATTATTTTTTTGGTAAATACGTTGTACTAAAAAAGTTGTGCCATGATGGTGTGTGATAGTTTTGTAATTTACCTTTGAAAGGGGAATCTCCTCAATTTAACTCCCTTTCAGTCTTTAGTTGTTCAAATTAGAGGTTTAGTTAGCATCACTTATATTAGTTAAACTGCGTTTTTCAAATTACCGAATAAATACAAAATAAATAAGTGCATTGAATTTACATGGCGTTTGGGACACAAATTTTTTTGGCATTGCATTTAAATGCAATGTAATTTTCCCCCAAATACAAAAACATTTCATTCAAATACCACTCACATCACATTTTAAATCTAACACAATCACTATTTATTATTTCACTTTTTCTATTATTTTTATTAATTATATCACATATTCTCTCTTCCTCTTTTTTTTCTCTCTACTTTTACCCATCACATCACATATTTATTATTAAAATACAATTCAAATACTTTTCCCCCAAACACATATTGCATTCAAATGCAATGCTAATACTTTTCCTCTAAATACAAATTGCATTCAATACATTACATTCAAACGTAATGCAAATGTAATGCGTTCACCAAACGAACCCATGTTTGGTTTGAATAGAAATGTCAACATGGTATAAGTTGAAGTTGTGGTTTGAATAGAAATGTTTTTAAAGCTATGAATTAGTGTAACATATTTTACTCCGTAATTTTGAAGATGACTTTTGTCTTTTTCTGTTAGTAGTTTATTATTGATTTCATAGATAAATAAATATGGAATAGTATTCTATGCAATATCCCATACCATACATTTTACAATCTACTTTTTAGATATTATTGTAACGAATAAGTGTCAAAAAAAAATATTATATTTAAATAACCTTATTGGTATAATATAATACAAGTCAATTTACAGGTGGCGTTTGAAAGTGATGGCATATAAGAGACGCATGCGCGCGCATGTATATATATTCTCTCTCAAGATGGTAGTTAAGAAGTTCAAAATTGACAAAAGTCCTAATTAGGTGGTTGTGGGGAGTTGAGAAATGAGAAGTTATTGCAGAACACATTAAAGATATTTTTTAGTTATTCTCCATTGAGTCTTCCTTGAGATTAATGAAATATTTGGTAAACGTATTACGCTTTAATTGTGTTTGAATATAATTTATTTTTTGAGTGTTGTATTTGATTGAAAAGTATTTATTTTTGTATTTGAATGAAATTTGTGTTTGGATGAAAAGTATTTTAGAGTTGATATGTTGATATGATTGGTAAAATTAGAGATAAATAGTAGAGTTGAAAAGTTGATATGATTATTTTAAAAAACTTTTGAATAGTAATTATTTTCATAATATTGTTAAAAATGATTATTTTTAAATGTAAAACTTTATATTTGGTGTAAAATTGTATTGCATTTAAAAACAATTAAAATGTAAAATTTTTGTCAAACGCCCCTAAGAAGACCAAATTTGAGAACATAGAGTTTGAGAAGTTTTTTCATTCTTCAGTTTGTGTGGGTGTTATTGAAAGATTATAGCCGGCAAAACTATAGGAATTGCATGGAGAAAAACAGCTTAGGTAGTTGGGAGTTCCAGTTATCAACGCCAAAATATTTACTAAAATATTAGTATTGTAGGCTAAGAATCTAGGATTGGCTTTGGCGTTACTTTGGAGAGAAGACCATTTGAGAAAGTAGAAAAATAAAAGTAAAGAAAGAAGAGAAAGCCCAAAGTTTGGAGGTAGTGGTTGATTAGCAGAAGTTGATTTGAGTTATTTCCTGGCTCTTATTGCTCTTGAGTCTCGACTCAAGAAAGCTTCTTAATTTAGCCAAATACGCTTCTAATTTTTTCTAAGCAACTTTACAAGGAGGATGCTAAAATTCTGTTTTAAAATGTTATATATACATCAACTTACTTGTTTATTCTAATGTAATTTTGACTAAATTAATTTGTTAATTAAAATATGTATTATTGATAAAGATATATATTGAAGAAAACTTTAACAGCTAATAACTTGTCGCAAAAACAAATTTTTTTGATTGATTTAAAATTTTGGACTTTTGTGTCAGTCGGGACTTTATTATGGTTTCTTTATCTCTTTGGTAGCTAAGCTTCCTTATCACATAGAGTGGGATAATAATCATAATTTACAGCTTTTTTGCAACAAAGAATTAGTCCCACACCTTTCTTAAATTGTGAGAAAGAAAATGCTGTATGCGTGGCTTCTTTAAAGCACTCCTTGGACTTGCTAAAGAGAATATATGCTCTTCATCAAAGGGAATCTAAAGGCGTTGCTTATTGATACCCACAAAAAAGAATAATAATAAAAAATAAACAAAAACCACTTCAGATCAGTTGAGGAAGAGAAAACGTTGCAATTTTGGATTTGCTTGTACTTTAAACACATGCCATGGTCTTACCAATGTTGTCTTCCTTTCTTCTTTCCGCTTTACTTTTGCATGTTTTAGGCTACACAAAACTCATGGCCTGCTGGTTGCGTCATTTATGTCAGATCAATCATCTTTGGTGACTACGTTTTTTGAGGGTGATCAATCATATTTGGCCTGTCTCTTTATTATTATTATTATTATGAGATAATCTTTGGCTTGTCTTGTGCCGTTGTTAAAAGCGGTAGAGACATTATGTGACATATTCGATAGAGTTTCCATTTATATTTTGACAACCGTTATCAATTTAAACCATACTATAACACTTATTCAATTAGATAACTTATTAAATTAAAAATTTAGGCCACCAAAATTTAAAGTAACACCAAAAACCCTAATTCTAAAACTCCTTGAACTTTGATTGTTGTCTTCTAATATCCTATGTACTTGAAAATGCACGTGTCCCCTAAATTTATTAAAAATCTCCCTTTTTTAGGGTTTATATATTTTTGGACAAAAATTTTCATGACTTGTATGGTAGTAGAGCTAAATTAGCTAAATTTAACTAGGTAGGTAGATAATCAAAGATTTTTCCTTTTCATGAACTCCCCAAAATAGGTTTTAAAAAATGGTAATTTAGACAGGGCTCACGTGCCTTACACGTAGCCCATTAGCAACAATTTTCTTCTAACAAAAGTGCTTAATTTGGAACAATGAAGATGAAAAAACTTTCAATAATAATTTACACGTCTTGCATCAATTTTAACCAGGGCTCCTTTCTCTCTTCTTGCTCGGGCTTGGCTTATACATATATTGATAGAGCACTTCCTTAAATTTCCTTTTTTTAAGAGGTGAAATAGTTCAGAAAAATATTTTAGAAACTTATCCCAACTTAAATAGCTGGTAGCCGTAACAGGTCAATAGTAAATTGATAACAAGTGATGTGTGGGTTTTTTTTTTTTTTTTTGAGGTTTTAAATGTGACTGTTTGTTCTTTATTAGTCTAACACTTGATAAAGAATGACTCTATCAAGTCACGTGACCTTATTTTTATTACATTGGGTAAGATTAGAGTAACATACTTCTCGTAAATGGATAGAGCGTGCATATTGCGTTTTAACAAACATTCGTGACAATCTGAGAAGCTTCCTTTAATAATGCACGATAGGGATATGCTAATAATGATAGTCCTTGCAGGACTCCTCTATATCAAGAGTATATTATGTGTGTGTCTATATATATAAATATAAATATATATATATAGATATATGGTAACAAAGTTACCTGTCATAAAACTGGCACACGCCCAAGTGTGTGTATATATTAAGAATGGATTATAAACAAACCAACGAAAACTGATTTTTTTTTTTTTTACACACTGAGTAATGCTTTAAGCACGATTTTTGTTCATTAAGTACTATTATTTAGCATGTGGCAATCTCATAACAACATATTTTTTGAGTAACGATTTTTTTTTATTTGGTCTGCCTAAAAAATTGAGTAAGTCAATTACACAAGTGAATTCTCACCAACTTAAAAACATCAAGTTGTAAAAGTTGTAGGTGAATTATTGCTCTTTCGTGACCCTTCTTATTAAGTAACTTCTTTATTGACTAAGAAAAGGGCTTACACTGCTTACACTTGACTTGTGGTCCACTCTCGAGACTTTTATATACTTTTATTCACGGGTAGATCGAATTTTTTGATTTTTTTTATAAGATGTAAAAAAAAAAAAATCATAACAATAAGATATAATCTTAAATCATCAAATTTTATCAAATTATTTTAATTTGTCCTATTTTTTAATTAATATAATTTAATAATATGGTTTAAAATTGTATCTCATTATCTCTAGTGATGTATTTTTTAGATTAATTACAAAAATTCTCTTAAACTACAATCCTCGTAACACTTTTTCCTAAAATTTCGAAACGTAACATAAGTTTCTTGATCTATGTTACATTAATAAAAAGTTCTCCTTTTGTTAATTTTTTTTTTGGGCAAAGATTTGTGTCAAAATTCTAATATAGCATCAAAGGTATTTTAATAATCTTTCTTAATTAAAACGTAGGAATAATTACAAAAATTTTCTTCTAAGTATAATTCTTATAACATTTTGCCTCTCGAAATATTTAATAACAATCATCGTTTAAGCTATATGTATCATTTCCATTAATAATTATAATAAAATGACCTCTTTTGTTAAAGTAGTGTTTAAATTCACAATTTTATTGGAATTGCATTGGAATGCAATTCACAGTATAATATTTGTTTAGATATTTTATATTTATATTATATTTAAATGTAATATATATTTAAATATTTTGTATTTGTATTATATTTAAATGTAAAAATGTAATATATTGATAAAAGTAAAGAAGGGAGAATGATATAGCAAATATTAATTATATTAGATTTAAAATTTAAAAACAGTGCTATTTGAATGCAATGCTCGTGGATTTAAACAAAAATTACATTACATTGATGTAATATTAGTTAATTCAATGACGAATCTAAACACGCCCTAACTATTTGTTTTAAAAAATGGATGTTGCGTTCTGAAATTTGAGCGGAATATTGTAAGGACTATAATTCAAGGGGATTTTTTTATAATTAATCCCTTTTTTCCTCAGAAACTGCAAAAGAAAACTTATTGTTGAGATTCCTCGCACAAATATACTTTGTAAAGAGTGGTAAACCGAACTTGACGGCCAGAGTTACTTGTATCTGTCTTGTGGAGCCACACGCGTTTGTTTGTTCCAATTTTGCTTCACTTTTTTTTTTTCTTTTTGGGTGGGTAAACAGTGGTCAATTCATGTAAAGCTTTATGCTTCGTTTGATACACACATTCAAATTGCATTGCATTTAAATACAATGTAATTTTCTCTCAAATATAAAAGTATTTTATTCAAATACCAATCACATCATATTTTAAATCCAATACAATTACTATTTACTATTTCACTTTTTCTGTTACTTTTATTAATTATATCATATATTCTCTTTTTCTCTCATCTTTTTCTCTATACTGTTACCCATCACATCACATATTTATTATTAGAATACAATTTAAATATTTTTCATCCAAATACACATTATATTCAAATATAATGCTAATACTTTTCCTCTAAACACAAATTACATTTAATGTATTGTATTCAAACGTAATACAAATACAATACGTTGAGTAAATAAACCATTAATTACGAATCAAACTAATCAAGAGAAAAAGATTGCTCAGTATCACACAATATTCTCATCTCAACTGCAACTGGCTTTCTTTTGGACAATAAATAAAGCATTCATTACTTTAATCAATTCCCCAACCAATACTCACCACCTTAGTCAACATACCATTATCTCAAGAAAAATAAATAAATTTTATTATTTAAAAAAAAAAAGAAAGAAGAAGATGGGAATTGTGTAAAAAGAAAAGGAGAAATGGCCAAGAAATGAAAAGCAAAGAAAAGAAAAGGAAAGAACTCCTAGTTGTTTCTTTTTGCTTTGCTTTCCTTCCAAGCTCCTTATTTGTTTCCTCCTTCACACTTCTCAGTCTCTTCTATGGTATTTCCCTTCTCCGGGCCTGTTTATACTTGTCTCTTTGGCCTGCAAAATACCACTAGAGCAAATTTCTTCATCTAAAATTGTAGAATTTTTATTTTTTTATTTTATTTTTAGTTTTGACGGGTTATGCTCAAAAGAATATAGGTGTAAAATTGCACTAGTTTTGATTCCAATACATGTTTGTTTTAGGCCATTGATGGGGTCACCAGGCAGCCCAAAAACATGGGTTCCATATCTTAACAGTAAAGACTGCTCACAAGGCTTTTGCAGCATATACTGCCCCCAATGGTGTTACATAATCTACCCTCCCCCACCTCCCCTGGACTTCCCGGACGACGATTCCTCGCCGCACTTCTCGCCTCTCGTCGTCGCAATCATCGGTATTTTAGTCAGCGCTGTCCTTCTGGTGAGCTACTACGCCATAATCTCCAAGTACTGCGGTAACAACATCGACCAAAGAGAAAGATCAGCTCGAGAAGATCACGACCATGAAAACCTGGATGATGATTTGGACGGAAACCACAACCCTTCGCTCCACGAAGCGTGGCATGTGGCGACGTCGGGGCTGGACGAGGCCCTGATCAAGTCCATAACGGTTTGTAAGTACAAGAGGGGGGAGGGGTTGGTTGAAGGCACTGATTGTTCCGTTTGTCTGAGTGAGTTTCAAGAAGATGAGAGCGTTAGGCTTTTGCCTAAATGCAGCCACGCTTTCCACATACAATGCATCGACACTTGGCTCAGATCGCACTCCAATTGCCCTTTGTGCCGCGCTAATGTCGTTTGTGTCAATCCGCAGCCGACGACGACGACGGCGGAGGGTTTCTCGAGCCACGAGTTGACGGCTGCGAATGATCAAACGGGACAAGATCGGAGTTTGGAGAGTGTTGAGGAAAATGATGTTCAGCGTAGTAACGCTAGTACTGATCGTGTAGTTGTGCCAAAGGCTGCTTGTACTACTACTACTACTAGTTCATTGCGCGCTTTTAGTGACTTGGGCAATTTGGAGGAGAGGCACAGCGTGATCGAGATCAGACGGTCGGTTTCGATGGACCATTCATGTCGGGAACGTGTTTCGGTTGCCGATATGCTGAGGATGAATCATGATGAAGAAGAGGGTCGTGTCCATGTGGAAGGGTGTTCCATTGAGTGTCCAAGTAGCTCAAAATTAGTTGGGAAAGATGGTTGTAGAAAAGGGGTTTTGAATTATGTTATGAGTCCTGTTGCAATGAAAAGATCTGTTTCAAGTGGTAGATTTTTTCTCACTAGGCCTTCAGGGTATGGGAGAGGAAGACCCAATGTTATAATTCCTCTATGAAAATCAATCTTTATATTAAAAAAAAAAAAAAAAAAGAGAGGCACAACTGGTTGTGAAAAGAAAAGGTATGGGAGAGATTTTGGTTGGAAAGCATTACTTTCTTCCTTTTTTTTTTTCTTCCCACTTGGAAGTGAATTGATGTTCTGTAATGATTTGTTACCACGTGAATTAGAATTGGATTTGGCCTTAGTCAAATTGATTGAGGTTGATTAAATGTTTAGCTCTTGTTTGTGCTTTTAATTTGGCATTTTTCATGAGGTTTTCAGTCAAGACATCTTCTCTAGTACGCAAATTAGCTTCGTTTCTGTTCAAGCCTTGCAATAAAGGTTTTGTTTGTTTTAACATGAGTTCATGGTGTTTTTGTACTAGTATCTAATCCTAATAGTTATATAAAATTTCTCGCACGAATTCTCAGCAAGAATTGACATTTTATTACTACTAGCATTGCATATAACAATATTTTATAGTCCATTTGGATCACCAACTTGAGACTGTCTTTCAGACATTATTTAAAAAGTTATATACAGTGTTTTCTCTCATATAAATTTAAATCTACTATTTAAATTTATTTTTCAAATGTATAATCTTAACGGAGCTTGATCCCATGTTTTGGCCAATAGTATTATGTACAGAGAGCTGATATATATATAGTGGCTTGAAAGGCCATACTGTGAATTTTAATTAGAAAACCGTTGCATGTTTTTAAACACCATAAGATTTCTGCCCTCATTCTCTCTTATTATGTAATAATATAAGATGAGAAGGTACATTTCTTAATTTTTTCACTTCTGCTTTTTGTGTACTCTGTAGTATGCTTGTGAAAGAGTGCATATTCTGGGGTGTCAGAGTATGAAAGGGGGTGAGAAGGAACAATAATAAAGACAGGCACCAGTAGTATGAAATAAGACAATAATAAAGAATGGATTTTATAATGAGAGATTTTTTTAATTAACTAATTATAAGCGCGAACAGATAAATAAGCAAAACAAAGTATTAAAAAAAAAAAAAAAGCCATGTAATAGCAATTGGAACATGGTAACCCAGAGCAGTGATAAAAAGGTCATTGTTGAATGGCTCTTTTATTATTAGTAATAGATTGTGGAAAGAACTAAATAGTAATTTTATAACAAATAGTAAGCTTAAAAATATTTGGAGTAAATAGTAATATTTATTAAGCAAATGATCTATTTCTTTCTAATAAATAGATTATTATTTACTGAATAAATTTACTATTTATTACTATTTATATCAAATGTTTTAAAATCATGTTGTTTTTATTGTAGTAAAATTGTCATTTACTTTCTGTGTGAAGCGTCCCAGAGCATTTTTTGGGTGAGAAGTGCCATCTTTACCAAGTTGGGCTCAACAGGAAGAGCCCATTGGGTAATTACTTCAATATTTAGTTCACATTGTATAGCTATACCTATAGGTGATTGATTGACCCGCAAAGCAATCTTTTTGTGGATGCATTCTAGAAGAAGAAGACGAAGAGAGGAAGAAAATTTCTAGATGCATTCACATATTAGGCTTATCTGCTATATAATCATTGTATTAGCGTTTCTGCAAAACGTATATAAATATAATTATATAGGTAAAGTCTAGGATTCAATACTTGATAATTAATGATACCTACATAGCTGATAATTCTTCTAATTGAAGGTACATATGCTGTGATAGAAAGAAATGAATAGGAAGAGCTACAGTAGATATACCTGACAAAGGTTTAATATATTAATAGAAGCGAGGAGAAAATGGTAAGAGTGACAAACATAATGGGGTAAGAAAATGATTCAAATAAAATTGAAAAGGTGAAAAGAAATTTTTGACATATATGTGTGTATATAGGAGAATGGAAAAGCAAACAATTTTTAGAAAGAGTGTGAATACAAGAAATTGCAGTAGGTGTGTGGTGGGTCCGGCCAAATTAAATGCTTTATGTATGTCCGGGAATGTGTAGCCGTGTGTATATATGAGAATAGAAAATGAACATTTTTTAGAGATAATGTAAATACATGAAAATTAAATAGGTTTGTGGTATAGTTTGCCAAAGTGGATGCTTTATAAGTCTTTGGGAAGGGAGAGTGAAAGCTGAGACAAATGAAAGTGTAACTAACCATGATTCACTGTGGTAGTAGAAATGTCAAGAAGAAAACAAGGGGGAATTATAAATTAGCATGCATTATAACTAAGCATGAATCAATTTGGCTTTGAAGTCAGTATAGTAGGCAAAAAGGAAGAGAAGAAGTGAGTATTGTAGCAAAAGCAAGAAATAATTAATTAAGATCGACATAATTGAAGACGAGAATGAGTAGAAGCATCAAGGTAAGAGAAAATAGATAAGGAAAATAGACGCAACATGAAATAGAAAATTAGGACTATGAGTTCAGAACAAAATAGCCAACATAGGTAAAAAGTATAAAGTAAGTCTCGAAGTTCAGTTTGAACAACCAAAAATACAGTCATCCACTAGTATTTGTGGTAAAATGCCTAGTTAACCTGCAAGACAGAGCAATTGAGAAAAAAGTTATAAAGCAGATACAACAGAATTGGAAGATCAAATGGAGATGGTAAAAAACAACCAGGGAGATTTGTAACGCTGACTTTGGATTCAAAAATCAGGTCTAAGGGAAAGTGACACGATCCAGCAAAGTACTTTGTTTGATCATAAAAAATAACAACTGAATAAAGTAGGAGTATTTCAACGAATGGTGTTAATATATTGTGCATATTTAGTTGAAGTGATCTATCAAATTTTCACGTGCAATTTCATCTGACTCCATGTACATTTCACAATCTGCTCCATAATAATTGTTCATGCTTTCTTATTTACTATGTTTCTAAGCATATTTCATCGACAAAAGACTCGTAACTACGTCGCACATGTGCGCACAATCAAACCTATATTCTTGCAGTTGCTGATAAACATTCCATATTCACAAAACAACTACTCATTTTTACCTCGCCAAATACTAGACCGTGTTGATCTTAGCGTTTAAGAACAAATGACTTTGCTCCGTCTTGCTAATTTATATCCGTTTCGGATTTGAAAAAGGAACCTGATATACGAACTTACCTTTCACATACCTTCAGTAAAATGCTCCTAAAATCAGATGCCTAGCACCTCCTCTGAGGCGCCTTTCCGTCACCGAAACCTCTCCGACGTCGCTTTTAACTCCGAGCCCCGCCGACATTGTCCGATTTCGACCACTGAGTTTAATTCAATCCCCATTTGAATATGCCCTATTATTGTTTAAAATTTTTCCTTTAAATTTCTGTATTGGACAGTAGTATTGTATGAATTTTATATTCTATCTGTGAACTATAGTTCCAGTTTCAACTTGTTCGTGAGCCCTAAAATTTTCTTGTTATATCCTTTGTATGATATCACTTCGAAGTGCTCAAATATTCTTGTGACTACAACAATTAAAAAGGGGTAACATATTGACGCATTTCAAAATGCTCTTCACAGTGTACTAATAGCTTGCATAATTTAACGTCATTTCATTTAGAAACGGATTTACATAAGGATATGTACAGAGTGAATAAAAAACCTAGCAACCCGATGAATCCAATAAATCCACCTAACTCGATCTATTATAAATCGAATTCGATCAATCTGATCAAGAGATCAACCCAATTTATCCTATCTGATTATTAATTAGATGAGTTCGGATTGAGTTTTTCTAAACCTAATTTAATCTGAATCCACCCAATTTATATATATAATATAAATAAATATTTTCATAACTCATAATATACAGTACTTATCTTATATTTTATATTAATTGCTTGATAACTTGTTATGTTTCATATTGTATAAGTTTTATTATTATCTGTTTATTAATTTATAACTTTTATATTTGAACATATTTTGCTTATATTATATTTTTATAATGATTTATAACTTATGAGATAATTTTAGAGTTTCATAACACTAATATTATGATGAAACTTAATTTTCTTTTCATACATTTTTTATTTTAGGTTGAATTTTTAACTATATTTAATTTTTTTATTTCTTTATTACATTTAATATGATCAACCCACCCAAATTTTAATTGAGTGGATTGAATTTGAAATCAACCAATCCAAATTTAATTGGATGGGATGAAAATTCTCAAAAACCCACCCAACTCACCCGACGTTCACCCCTAAATAAGGACACATACTCCACTAAAATCTGTCTCTATTTTGCTTATTTACATATTCATCCCAAATTTAGCTATTATAGTTTTCTATTGCTATCATTGTACAAGTAGGTGTCTTTTTTTTTTTTTTTTATCTTCTCGGTATTATATAGGTTATTAACACTTTTGAGGTTGGTTGGTTTTAAATAAAGATAACAACTTTACTTGCCAACACATTTACCCATAGTGATTCGACGAAAATGGGATGGTAAAATCCGATTTAAATAAGATGGATTATAAAAAGGTTCAAATTTCAAATCCCATTATCGAGATGGTCTAAGGTTCCTAACCTAATTACCCATCCTATTTAGATATAATATTTTTTTAATTGCTTATATATATTATAATATATAATAACTTTTTAAATCTATATAAAAATTTATCAAACTTCATATGAAAAACATAAACTTATCTATATATTACCTTGTACATAATTTTTATTATTTTTTTGTTTTTAATGATTTTTTTTATACTATATATTCCTAAACAGGTTAAAAAGTTGTTTGTTATTTGTAAATTCACTAAACCTATCACAGGGAAAACCCACCAAGCCCCGCTACTATAAATGGGTATGTGGGGTGGGAAAGGGTTCGTATTTCTTCTCACGGGTTAGTAAAAAACCCACCCCACCCTGAACCTATCCTATTGCCATCCTTAGTTATGAGATTGATGTCATTTGAGTAACGGATCTAGAAATTTATTTCAATGATAAAACTTCATTAAAAATAAATGTTGATCAAACAAAATTTTTAAGTTAAATACAACACAAAAAATATATGGTGTAGGATCATAGCATGTTTAGTTTCCTCTATCATATTTTATATTAAGTTTCCTTTATTTAGTTTTTGATTTATTTTCAGTTTTCTTTATTTCTTAGTTTCCTTTATTTTCTTTATTTTCCAAGTTTCATATTATACTCAATCTCTATATAAAGGGCTAAAGCTATCCATTGTATTTAGTTTTTATCAAGGTTAATCAATAAAGTGATCATTAATTATTTTTGAAAGTTTAATCAATAAAGTTTAATCAATATTTTCGAAAGTTTATCAAGCTTTTTGTAATGACCCTCCTCAACGTGATTGTTAATTAAACTTACTTGATCATAGTTTTAACTTAATCATCAGAATTTTTAGGATATATATATTTTTTATATAACTCTATTATCATCAAAATACATATTCATATATACATTATAACTTAGTGGAGTCATAAGTCAAGCATATAATAAAATGTATTTAAACTAGTCTTATCAAAATACTTAGACAAAATATTACAAAAACTGTACTTATAATAGTTTCTATTAATCCATCATTCACATGTGTATATAATGAACTTTACGCTTAATAACTACAACACCAACCTGCAAAAACCGTTAATATTAGAGATCATTAAATCATGCATATACCGATTATGCTTTATTATGAATTTTCTAAATTATCCTTACATAACTTGAATTGTCATATTTTTTTTATGAACTTATGTGTCAGTACCAGATACGCGCGATCATTGTGAAGTTAGAGTTTGGTAGGTCCCAATATCATTGAGATCAAATTTTCCTTGACTTGGATAGGAACATGAATCCTCCCTGTAATTTGAATGGTTAGTACGACATTTATAACATGTCTTATCTTATTCATTCTTATTGTATTATAGTGAATATAAGTCAACTATAACACAACATAATTTCTATCATAATATTGTTTAACCATGCTTGATTAAAATATATCATGCTTATTATGCTTGTAAAAAATAATAATAATTGTATGAAAATAATTTTATTCATACTATAGGCGGATTTGTGCTTACTTGACTTTCGCTATAGTATTTTGTAAATTTTGTAAACTTAGCGTCTCAACAAGTCCACGCCTAGTTTGATCACCAATAATATATAAATGTTTAATTTAACTAACTAGATTTCTACTTTAGAAATTTAATTAGCTATATCTTCTTCTATTTTACTTGATTAGTCTAGCACTAGATTATCAAAATCTAGTGTTATTGGGCCTTAAGGCCCATTATCTCAATGGGTTTGGTAAACTATATGAAAATCTCTTAGTACAGGCTCGAAAATCTTTCTGAACACTTGAGATGATAGCTTACTCTAAGTTCAGTCTACTAATGGATAAATTCTCCTACCAAGAAAAAATCTTGATTTATCATACTATGGATTTCTAGAAACCATTTTTGCTTAAAACTGTTTGACATAGTCCATAATGAGGAATTGTATCAATTTAGTAGCCTAAAGGCAATATCATAACTTTCGTATGGTGAAATCTCAATTCAAACCCCTTTCAAAAATTTTCATGTCAAAATTCTATATAAAAAAAAAAAATCATCTGAGAAACATTCTTCTACCAACTAATGTAGATTTAAGTATTCAACAAATGTTATGTTGCATATTAAATAATTTCATAATTGCAAAAGTGTTTTGATCCTCTTAAAACCTTATTGAAAATAATTTGTGTTAGAGACTTTTTTTTTTTTAATAAAAACAACTTTCTTCACAAAACTCGTAGATCTTTTCAAATTCTAAAAATTCCATATTTTACTAAAAACTACTTCTAATTACTAACATTGTTATTTAAAAAAATTTTCAAAACCTTGTGGTATGAATGGAATAATTGCATAAAAATCACTTCTTAGAACACTTTCCAAAAATTGCATTAAACTGTATTTTAGAGTCATTATTTATCATTTCATTGTTCACGAAACATTTAAACATCAACAACATCTACAAATTTCATGACCGGTTCCAAGCTTAAATCCAACATTATCTGCTCTTTTGGGAGGAAAATTATGGCTACTAATTTGTAAAAACAAGATTTCAATTCGTTTCTTGGCTACTTTCTTCTCAGTTCTAAAATTCTATGTTCGAGATATTTTTAGACAAACTCATCTTCACAAAACTTCTAATTTTCAATGAGATCTATAACCTTTATGTTTTAATAAAAAGTTAATTTGGCCTCTAATATACTCATATTGACAAAAATCCGTGACTCGAAGTCATAAAAACTATGTTGTTCAGTTTTCGAAACAAGCCTAAAACATGGTCATAAATTCCAAATTTGAGAACGACTATTTGAGCAAAAATTGTTCTTAACATCAAGATCTAAAACTTTTCAGGTTATTCTACAGGCTGAATATATCGTTTACATATATTTTAGGCTGATTTCCTTGACTGATTCCAAATGGAAACTTTTAAAACGATTGTTGCTTATCATAACCACTTCTAATCATGTTCTAGAGCATGAACTGTAACCTTAAATCATCATGAACATAATCAACACCTTAGATCTAGAGCAATTCAACATAAAAATTGAAATAATCAAAATATAAAACTTATTACAATCCAATATACATTGGTTCTAAGCATAAATTAGTGCTTGAACTAAGAGGATGAGTTTAGGAGCTTTTTACCTCAAGTTGTTATCTAGCTTTTGTATGTGGGAGGGGCTAAAAATTTTGAGAGTGTGAGGGGTGAGAGAGAGGGACGTTCAGTTTTCATCTTTGCTTTAGCCTCACAAATCATGACTTAAGAAGCTAAACATGAGCTGAAGACTCCATCAATTTCCACCAGAGGTTGCTTGTTCAAATGTAGCAATTTTTGTACAAAATTTGCATTAAATGCATAAACTATTCATGCATCATCACCTGATGTTTTAACCACAAAATCTTGACACCTTTTCCTTGAATCAAGAAAGGATGCTTCATGGCTTGTCTGCCTTAAAAAAAATAATAATAAGAATAACGCAAATGAGCTGCTATTAAAGGATTCATATGCAGCTGAATACTTTCTCTTTAATCTAAACTTTATTCGGAAATATTTTCGATGGTATTTACAGACAATATAAAATATTCATTTTTACTTTAATCCTTAAACAATTGACATATTTATACTCTAATTATTCTATATGGTCCATAAATGTAAATGTACTTCGGTCATTGTTAACTCATTAAAAAAAAAAAAAAATCTGGTTGTCTAATATTATAGCACGAGCTAAAAGTACTACTCGGTATAAAAATTTTCCCATCTTGTTCAGATTTTCAAACAGTTGATATTTTTAAACAATCCTCAAGCAAGGGTACGGCCCAAACCTTGGCGATAGGAGGTGATTGGAGATTTGGCTCCGGGACCACTGTTTTAAACAATCTTCAAGCAAGGATCTACGGTGTTGCTCGAATTTGCGGATGGAGGCACTCGACAAGGATTTAACCGACAAAATCAGAGGAGCATTACGAGAGGGTGTAATTCATATGGGATATCATCAGTGAAGGTTTCTCAATCAGATTTTCAATGCTCCGATAAAGCCAATTTTGGGGATTTTGTTGAATGCAGAAAATTCAAGTATCCTCAAGATTATTCTGACAATTTTAGAATTCCTAATTTTGACGGCGACCCTAATTTGAAAAGCTTCTTGGAATGGATTGATAGGGTAGATGAATTTTTTGAAAATATGAATGTAGAGCCATCAAAGCAAGCCTTCTTTGTAACTAGAGAATTCAGAGGGAATGTTGATTCTTGGTAGGAATACGTTCAAAGTAAAAGAACTAATCTTGGGAAACAAAATATTAGAAGTTGGAGAAAAATGAAAACCAGGATACTAAATGAATTATATTTTTCAAAAATCAGGTCAGGTTGAGGGCAAGTGAAGTACAATGAAATTATTCCAAAAGACTTGGGACGACATGAACAATCATATTACGAATTAATTGCCATGGTTATAGAGGAAGAGCTGGTTGTTATAGTTTCTGAAGTGAAAGCTAGAAATACTGAAGAAATGAGTATAATTGATTTTGATTTAATTAGAGACAATAACAACGAGGAAAAGGAAGTTAAGTTGGAGATTGTTTTTGATTCCATGAAACAAGGGTTGTTGTTAGTGGACCAAGAACAAACAAGGGAGAAATTGTGCAGGAAAGTATTTGCAGAACTAACAATTGTCTCATCAACTACCATTGAGAGTGTCGTGACTAAGGGGATGGAAAATGCTTGGAAGCTTACTTCTACTGCTAGTGACGGCGATGGGAATCTTGGAGAAGGGCTGCTAAAGCTCAACAAGCCTTCATCATTTTGAGCTTGGCACACTTTGTCACAAGATCCAAGGTTGCACGGAGGTCCCATCAGTTAGGAAATTCAGTATAAAAGAGATCGAAGGCAACAATTCAAGACAAAGACAACTTTATCTGGGACTCAAAGTGACTTAGAAACGCTCTTTGCTTCCTTTGTGGACTTTTGATGTGATTAAAAACCAATTTTCATTGGGAGTCTATCAAAATCATAAAAAAAAGAAAGTTTTTCAAAAACAAGGGGTAAACTTATGTAGAACCATGGCATGTTTAGCTTCCTTTATTATGTTTTATATTTAGTTTTCTTTATTTAGATTTTAATTTCTTTTCAGTATCCAAGTTTCCTTTATTTCTTAGTTTTCTTTTTGTTTTTTCTTTGGTTTCCAACTTTTTTATTCTACTCAATCTCTATATAAAGGGCTCAAACTCTACATTTTATCTATTTTTTTTTTATCAAGTTTAGTCAATAATATCTTCAGAAGTTTATCAAGCTTTTCTAGTTTTTTTTTTTTGTCAAGAATTTATTTTTGTTGCACCAAGATAAAAACTTTTATATGTTAGTTAAATGTTGAAATATAACTTGTTTCAATTTATTTTTTAACCATGTTTTGAATGAAATACTGTGAAAGATACTGATAATTTAAGAATTAATTTTAAGACATTTTAAAATTTAAGAAATAAAATAAGATTCGAACTATAACTCAGAGGCGAAATGTCAAGTTAATCCTAATAAGAATAAACGTATTCAAAAGCTAAATATGCATGCCAAAGTTTGAAAAGGGAGGGGTAAAAATAGAAAACAAATGTACCATGAGGAGAATCAATTAGGATTGTTGTCATGCTTTATTTTCTTTTCAATGAATTTCAAGTATGGACCTTTTCCTTACCACATAAAAAAGTAAAAACTTATACACAATAACAAGAAGAAAATTTGAAACCAAACACGTCCGTGCTTCTATTATGAAAAGGAAAATCAAAGGGTGTTGAGCTTAAAAAAAAAAAAAAAAGGTTGTTTGCACCAAGTTAGCTGCGCCAAAAAAAGAAAAGAATTAACACAAAAAAAAAATAAGAAACTGTCAATAATAATAAACAAAATTAAAAAAAAAAAAAAAAAAAGCTCTGTACATATTAAACGAAGTTTGACCTCCACGTCCACATCCACCACCTCCTTTTCCTTTTATTTTATTTTTTGTTGAGCATTTCTTAGCCTACTAATAAACATATCTTAAATTACACATGCAACACTAAAACAAACAAAATTAGGAGTATAACTACCACATAAAGATTATCCATCGATTTATAATTAGTTGAACTCAAAAGAGTTCCCTATTATTAAACTAAACGATAGAAGATAATCACAAAACATTTTCAGTTTGGTCTCTTTTTGAAAATAAATTACATGTTAATTAGGCTGGTGTATGCTACATACTGGTCAATTATCTCTTCCATAATTTGATACCGATCTTTGAAAACTATGTTTCTATTTATTTACTCGAAAATTGGCCCTTATGTCTCTCAACCATAGATATCTTGATGAATGTCATATCCATATACACACACACATACATACATATATACATATATATATATATTGCATGTCCCTTTCGGTGAGTTTTGGCACTTGCAGAAGAGGACATGAGTCTTAATGAGGATGCAGATTCATCTCGTGCAAAGAAACAAAACTGCAAGATTAGAATCAAACAAATTCAAGAAAAAGATACATCAATCCCAAAATCTTTTCGGCAAGCAACTTTGCTTCAGATTGAACTATAAAGCATAGAAATCACTCTTTCCAATGCCAACCAAAACCTCATGCGATGACAACCTCTAGTTATTATTGATTAATTATGGGATGTTTGTTGCATTTTCTAAAGAAGGGAACACATAAGAAATATACAGTTATTATTATATATGATTATAAGGTTTCTCACCGTTTTGCTAATAAGATTATTGCGTATTTTGCAAATATATATAAACAAACATTCATGTCAACATCTGTAAAGTATTTTTGACGTTTACAGAAGCATGCTATTTTCCATTGATCTTTTCTCATACCTATTTTCTTTAATGAAGAAAAAATCTTTTCAAAAAATTGTATTTGAGCAATCTGTAGACTTATGTTGCATATGAAAGAGAAAAACTTAATTGCAAAATTAAAATGAAATGTGTTTATGCATCGGATGTGTAAAAATACCTCTTGCATTCTTGTTAAAGAAAGAAGTAAACTATACAAGGTGAAAGTAAGCCCCTCTGCCGTAGCTTTATTAAAATTACAGTTTTTGGTTTCTTCGTCTAACAGTTATTTCTAAAAGTATATGAAGAAAAATCTTGACATTCAAAATAACTTTCCAGTCAAAATTACAAAGTATGACTGGTTAATAATATTCTTCCGAAGACCATGAAACTAATATCAGAGTTTAAACAAGGTCCTACGAACTTTGTTATAACAGTTTGATTTCCCATTAACAAAATTAAATACTACTTTTTTCGGTTAAGTTATTTGATCTTCCTTCTCTTCTTCTATGCTTGAAAGTCGTAGTAAAAACTATCCTTAGCATGTTCTATGAATGTTCTTATCTTTTATTTTATGGTAAATATGTAGTCTTATAGGATCCACATAAATAAGAATCATAATTCAAAATATTTACAATTGATCTGGAAGTTAGCTCTATGAAAAATCATATGATTGTCTTGATTAGTTACTCAATTCAACCTCTAGGAAAGACAAAAAAGAGAATAAATGCACACCAGAAGTCCTTGTCAAAATAGGCCGGGCCCTTGAAGAACTCAATGAGAATCCTAAGCTCCCGCTCTTGCTAATAAGGTTGTATACTATTTTTGAAGTCTATATGGTTATTTACCCCTGCCATTTTGATATGAAAATTAGGTTTTTAAGTTTTCACAAAAATGATACATTTGAATTCCAAAACTTCAAAAGTGGTATTTCTCTGAATTACCCACGGAAGCTCTCCCGCTAGTGTTTTGGTCCATTTTTGGCGGAAACCGTACAATTACAAGTTGCACCAAAGGAAAAGCAAATGAAAGGCAACAATTCTTAAAGAGTACTAGCTACTTTCTCGCTAAAAACAGAAACAAGAGAATCTTCACTGCAGAAAATTAAACAAAAAATAGAAAGAAAAAATGAAAAAAGGGGTGGCATTATGATAATTCCACCTCATATCTAAGCGCATTTAGAGGAGACAGATATTCTATGAACACAAGGCAGCTTCCTCCTCAATTATTCTAAGCATGTGATGAACTGCTGCTGCTATGTCATCTACTGAAGTGAGTAGGCATGCTTCTTCAATCTGCAAAAGAGTTAGTGTTTTTCAAATAATTTCAAAACCAATTAGTTTTTATAAAATAAAAATTATTGATTTCTCATCCAAACAGTCATTTCCAAAGATGCAAAAATTCAGGACTAGAAATTCTCAAGAGAAATGGAATTTCCTTTTTGAAATAAGTTCTCCCTCCCACACGTATATATATGTATACATATATGAACGAATATTATTCTTTTCTCTCTTGTCAATTATTGATCATGACCATCACTGGCCTACGGCTAAAAAATTCCCCCACCACATACATTGTTTTTCTGAAGTACGAACCGACAATGATTCTTTATTTAAAAAAAAAAAAAAAACACTCAAAGAAATTAGAATGTGAGGGCCTTGTTGCTTTAATTATTAAATCCCTTTCTCCGGACATTATCTAATAAACATGTGAACTACGTCAAGATTTCAAAACTTTTGTACACTAAATTGTCTTTAAAAATAAAAATTTCCGCACCACATATAGTGAATACTATACAATATCACATATATATACACATTTTAATTACCTTAACACTGACTGAGTAGAGAACCAATGGATTCAAGGTGGTGACATTGAGGTGAAGGATGGTGAGGTGAAGCGTCTGAAATCCGGCGACGAGCTTCGAGAGCTGTTTAGGGCTTCGCCGTGAAAGGATTCGGAGGCTTGCGTGTGTTTCGATCAATGTGACTTCAATGTCAGCAATGGCTGCCTTGGTCTTCGACGTGTAGTATTTGTTGGATATCTGAGACCAAGTGTACTGTGGACACACAAAAAATTGAGCAAATGGGGGTGGCTCCAATTTGGGGCTCATCATGCCCTGCATCATGTTATCTTGATCAAGATTATGATCATTATCATATTGATCATGATGATGATCAGATCCTCCATTTTTCATTCCTTGTAGATTAAGTTTCAGCTTTCTAGCTTCAAGGGATTGCAAGAGATGTTCAAGTTCCTTGACAAATTCTATAGCACCACCAACTATAGATGCCTGGTCACCCTAAACCCACACGAATAAATTAATTAGAATTAAAAGGATATCATAATTTCCTAGTTGTCGTTATTGAGCTAGTAATTAAGAATATATATTTTTAATCTTAATTAGACATTAATATTGTTTTATTATGCTAATAAACAATTTACCATATTCTTGGAATAAATTATATTATTGGCACTATAGAAAGAGACCTTTCTATGCAGTACTTACAGCCGGACACTTCATCTAGTGCTACCTTTATCCGTAGCAACCAATCAAGAAAGAATCTAAAGGACAAAACAAACGCAAAAGTGATGAGAAGATTTTTTAGAAAAAGAGAAATTTCCTTATAAACTTTTTATTTTTATTTTTATTTTTTTTATATCTGAATTCTGAAATGGTTTCTGCAGTACTCCACTTTCTTGCATGCATTTGAAAGTCCGCAATCTAAGCTAACTTTTCAGAACTTCTAGACTAGTTTGAACTCATGAAAAGTATTGTACAAACTTTGGTAATTCTAATATAACCTTAAAGTAATTAATAGCGAAGCCAAAACCTTTGTAATTAACTCAAATTAATTTTGCAGATGGTTAATAAATTTGCATTACTGTTAATTAAATGATTATGCATATGTTCTCTCTCGCTTTGATATTGATTGTCTTCTCCTATTAGTTCACTAAAAAAATTATATGATTAAGCATGCATAACAGAAATGATTCTCAATGCATACAAATACCTCTAGAAAACTACTTTTAAGACGATAATGTGATAAAATTACCAGCTGATAACGTGATAAAAGTACTAGCTAATGCAAGATGTGCTACATGATACCACGATATATATCTCGTCTTATCATTTATTTATATCAATTTAAAATAAGAAAAATAAAAAACCTAAACAATATTTGGAATGAGAGAGAGAGAGAGATATTGGGGAGACACAAACAAACCCTTTGGACAAGCGATTCCGGCATTAAGGAACGCAATACGGCAAGATGTTCATTCATCTGTTTCCGGCGGTTTCTCTCGACTGCAATGTGAGTCATCCTCTGCGTCTCCGCTTCTTCCTTGTTCTTGCAAACCCTAGGCTTTCGCCTCCTCTTCTTCCGCACCGATCCCTGCGTCACCGCTCCCAGTCCCTGCCCCCGATTACCGGGCTCCGGTTCCTCCGGTCCTCGCTTGGTCGTCGCGATCGACGAACCGGTTTCCGTGATACCAATTTGGTGATGATCTTGAGGTCTTGAAGTAGTGGCAGTAGCAGTAGCAGCAGTCGAGTGGTTGTTGTCGTATAAGAGAGTCGTCGTTTGTACGAGTGAAACCTCTTGGTAGCTACATGGCGTGGCAGAGATAGTGTCGTAGATGATGAAGTTGAAGAGATCATTTGAAGAACATAAAGCCTCCATAGCCATGTTCTCACCCTTTACTAATTAGCTTCACTTCGCATTCCATATAGTTTATATATAATCAATGTGAATATATATGTATATAATGTGTCTGCAGTGTTATATATATATATATATAACTAGTTCCAAGCACAGGGAAAAGCCTCTAACTCATTTTTATAGCAGAAGTCTTTTAACCTGAGAGAGGAGGTTAAAATGACGGAGGTCATGATGTGATAAAAGAACCCCAAATTTTAGTACAAAAATTGAAAAATGTAGCTAAATATGATAAATTTAATAATATGATATGAGTTATATGTACGTGTGTTTTTGTGTGTGTGTGTGTGTGTGTGTGTGTGTGTGTGTGTGTGTGTGTGTTCCCCTTTATAGTAGAACTCTTGAAATGGCACTAACTTGTGGTTATTAAAAAACAAATAAATGGAACGTCCTTGATAAGAAAGTTATGTAAATCTGGCTAACATGACAAAATGTAATCATTAAACATATACATTAATAAGTTTAACAAACTTAAATTTGTTTGACAATTTATAATGTACAAAGTTAACATAGACGCACTTGCTTTCTAAATACCTTAGTCATAGTGCTACATACTAATACTTATGATAGTAGAAACTACATTCATCTTCTAAAATATAAAATTGTGTTAGACATAGAACTTAATTTATAAAAATATATATATGCGCTGTGTACGCTAAATTCATAAATATATATATATATAAAATACATGCTAGATAAATATAAAGGTTTAAAAAGGTACACAAGTATATTGTTATATACGTGCATAAACATTAGAGGTTGAATTTATCTTATATTGTTAAATAAATTAAATGTTAAGATAATTATATATGGGTTGGACACTCTTATTCTTTAAGCTAACTTTTAAAAATGAGTTAAACATAAACTTATGTCTTATTTGAAATAATGGTTTAGTTTATTTTATTTTTAAAAAGTTTGTCACTTTACTATTAGAAAGTTTGTTGATTTTTTAAAAATTAATTATAATTTTTGTTAATTTAAAAAAAAAAAGACAAATATATATAGTTTAGTTTAAACTAAATTTGTAAAATAAACAAGTCATTATTTAACAAGGTATTAGAGTAAGAACTACATGTAAACAAAAGTGTTAAAAATTGAATTTATTCTACTTCATTAAATTACTAATAAACTATTGTAGTGTTCTAGAAAAGAATTATATCATTTAACAAATATATCACCCTTTTATTTATCTAATAATTAAGAAGTAATTATCATCTCCTAACAATCTAGGAAGGAAAGGATGAGGATGTCATGCACGTGAGAGTAACAGAAAAGTTGTAATTGGTTCTTTTTTCTTTTATTTTTTTCCTCACTCAAATCCATGTTGAGGGTTTTCCTTCCCGATTTCACAGATGCTGTCAAAGTGACTGCAAAAGTTTTTTTTTTTTTTTTCCTGCAAGAGAAAGTGAGAGGTGGGTGTGGGGGACCCAAATCTATATAGAAATATGCATACAAACAACACTACGAGCTGTGCAAAAGCTACTCCTCACATTCAAATCTGTGTTGGGTTTTGCAGGGTGGGAAAATCACTGCCCCCTATCTATCTCACGCAGCCTAGCAGTAAGATTCTCGTTTTTTTTTTCTTTCTTATATTTTATTTTTAAATTTTCTTTTGAATTTTACAAATTGATTAATGTAACTAGAAAACTTTGACATGTGCTTGACAATCCATTGCGTTACACTTGTCAACTTGCAACTGCGTTTTGTCCTTCAGCCACCTTGACATTTATGCTCATCTGGGGCCGTTAATCAAGTTATACTCATCTGAATCTAACGGTGGACATGGTTTGTAGCCCGCAGCAATAGTACATAATAAATTAATCACTATTGTAATGACAAAAGAAAAAAATGATACATGATTAAGAGGGGGGGAACGTTAAGATGAAATAGTCATGATCAGATTTACAGAACCTATAGAATTTGGACACTTTCATTTTATAGTTAATTATGTAGGTGTTCGTTTGGATAAAATATTATATCAATATTATATTTATTAAATGTAATTTATTGTTTGAATAAAAAATATTTATATTACATTCAAATATAATATTTACTTGATTGAAAAGTTTTGAATTATATTTAGATTTCAAATTGTAATGTGATTGGTAAAAATAGATTAAAAAAAAGAGAGAGAAAGAGATTGTGTGATGTGATTAATAAAAATAATGGATAAAGTAGAATAGTAAATAGTAAATAATAGTTGTATTGAATTTAAATTATTATATAATTGACATTTGACTGCAATTCTTTTGTATTATATTTAAATGTAATACAAACATAATGGTAGAACCAAACGTCACATAATTAGTTTTTTAGAATTTTTTTGGGGATTAACTCAAAAGGTAAGAAGAATAATTAAAAGAGTTTTTTTATTTCTAATTTTTATTTCTTAATTAAAAGGACTTTAAATTTATATTTTTGTTAAATATTAAGTAGAAGCTAATAGAAATAATCAAATTGCACTCTTTTTAAGAGTTTAAAGAACTTTTACTTAAGAAAAGAAATGCTATCTAAAAATCAATCCGCGACTTTGTGTATAATTTTTAGACTAAAATAAGTAATCTGCCCCAATTTTTTTTATTGTGACAACATATAAAAAGATTTACACGAAAAAAATGGCATACTAAAACCATGAATATTATACATTTTTTTCTCCATTAGTTCTAATTAGTCTTTAATTTTGATTTATGCTACCGATCGGAACTATTGAATCAGTACTATTCAGATTATATATGCAAATGCGACATAGAAAAATCCGAAACTTACTTACAAATAATATATATTTGCATGCATGATCACCAAAAAGGACTCGACCTCGATGGAAGGTCAACGTAACATCAGTCGCCCATCGGTTTGTGTGAAAGTCATGAACAAGGCAACCTTGGAAAATATGAAACCCAAACAATCATAAAGACAAAGCCAATAATTAGTCAGAAAAAAAGCACAATATTTTCCCCTAATCTCTTGACCTGTAATAACCCTATCTTTCTCTCACTTCCATAATGGAAGACGTTTATAAAATAGTATTATTCACATCACATTAATTAATTTTGTGCCTAACTTTAATAAAAGTAAAGAATATATAGACAAAGTCTTTTATCTGATGTCAAATAATATCTATAATATATTAAGATAAATGTAAATTTCAATTTTAAGAATGTGAATTTAAAATACAAATACAGAAAATTTACATTTAAAGGATGTTTTTCAACATTCTGGTATTAAAATTTTTTTTTTTTATATAAGGATGTTTTTCAACATTCTTACATTCTTAATAACTAAAATTTATATATACGGTAATACTAAATATCTTCAGTGCTGGAATATATAAGTAAAGGCATGGTTTGAATGTAAGCATCATGCATGGCAAATATGGGGGGAATAATAGACACATTGGCCACATGCATTGAGGACCCTTCATTCAAACAATAAGCTAAAAAAAAGGGACTGGCTAGCCACTACTGCTTAATTTGCATGTATTTTGTATGTAAATAATACACTCTATACTATGTTTTGTTTTCCAATGCCAATAATGGGGTTCGTTGGTACTCTTATTTTAGAGAGAGAGAGAGAGAGAGAGAAGGGGTGGTCTGGGAAACTTTTTTGCCTTATCTGAAGAATGGGGACATATGGAGGAGAGGATTTCGACCATGGTCCAACCTGTCAGACAATCTGCAGGGAAATCCATGTGACTCTCTCTTCTCTCTCTCGAAAATACAATCTTCAGCCATGGAAAAGAAAGAACCACATATAATTTCAAAACCCCACTCTTCTCTAATTAAGCGGAATATTTGCACATTTTGGCTATGCTTGACTTCGTGATTCTTTGAGGCGTATATATGGAAAAGGAAAAATATATTTTGGTCATCAACGGTGTAAAACGTCACATTAATAAATAGTTAGTCTTACTTATTATAAGTCACGTGGTGAGAGATTCAACATTTATTAGCGTTTGTATTTACTTGTAAATAGTATAACATGTTCTATTTATAGATTTTATATTGTGAAATCTATTTTTATTAGTGTTTAAAACAAGTACGCTATTTTAAATAGTTCAAATTAATGGTATACATTTGAGAAGTATTGTATGAGAGAGTATGAAAAATAAATAAATGAAAGTACTTTATTAATCATAATTGATTTCAAGATTTCAATCTTATTTTAAATAAAATTTTATCAGACATACGTTTCGGAGACGTATGCCGCCAATAGCTACTCCCAATCACAAATTAAATACTCGTACGTTTGCTTCTAACTTTGTCTCCACATTTCCATTTGCGTACGGTTTCCTTCGAGGACCGGAACAAGGTTCTCTAAAGTCTATTTCTTTAACCTTTTCTTTGGCTCAACTAACTTTTTTCTTTTTCTTTTTTTTTTTCTTTAATTTAAAAATCAAATTAACTTAAACGGAATCTAATATTAGTTTACTACTAAATTATCTTCCGTTTAGAAGAAAGGTTTATTTTTAAAAAATAAAAAAATTTTAGATATAAAAAATAAAAAGTTGTTTGAAATTTATTTTAAAAATAAAAAATTATTTGGATAAGTGAAAACTTTTTTTATTTAGAACATTCTTTTTCTATTTTTCAAATGAAAAATTTTAGATGTTCTGATATGAAAATTTAAAAATATTACTTTTTCTTAAAATGAAATATTTTTCATTTTTCAATTTAAACATATCAAACAAACGAAACCTATATCTAAAATCATGCTAACCAACTTGTTTCCATTCGTTCGTCATCCTGAAACTATACATGAAATATGATTGATTTTATTTATAACAGAGTTTTAAGATCCGACGAAACGTTGAGATGTAGGTATAAAAAACACGCGGCATACCATCAGAAGCAATACATATTTCCATAATTATTTACATTCTACCTCTAATGAGATGTTGCAGAATTATTTGAATATATATATATATATAAACACACATTATTTGTATTCTATTGCAAGTGTGAGTGTCATGTCAAACTTTCCCCTTATAAATGTCAGCCTCACATCGACTAGAAAAAGGATGATTCTCAACACCCAAGGTAAGATATTTAGAAATGGTTCGTCATGGCTATTTTTTTTTAATAATATAAGAAAAAAAATAATATTGTATTTTCTTATATTTATGAAAATATTTCTTGGATATATAAGCCCTAGAAAATGAAAACATAAAATAAGGGGGAGAAAAAAAAAAACTTTTAAAAGTTTTATTAACTTCTCTATATTATTTCTCTCTTCTTCGGTAACATGAGACTAGAGATATAACTTAATAGGAGAATCCAGCCTAACCTCTATTTATACTGTCACTAGAGTGAAATTAATCAAGATTACTGAATTTTATTTTTAACCATGCTCCTCTAGAATTTAACCACGAACGTTTTCGGAAAAAAAAATAAAAACAAAACAAAAATCTGGAAGAATTCATATACCCACCTAAAAGAAAAGGGCTCTTAATGCCGAATCATGGAGCAGAAGGTAAAGAAGAACGATATCATGACTATAGACTTAAAACTTAGCGGTAAAGCTTCTGTTAATATCAACAACTCATATTCAAAACCAAAAATATATGCATCACAACAAGACATGGCAATCCCATTACTACCAAAACTTCAACCGAACGCTGGAATAATTTACCAATCCAATAACAACAAATGTGGTAAATGCATAGGTGATCAGCATCGACAGAGCTGTTATTGGCGATGCAGAGAGGGTAACCATGGACAAATTTACCAAACCTGTTAGCACATTTGCCTGGAGAAGAAGAGGAAGAAGACAGAAGTTAATCGTCTTTAAAGATGTGAAAAGAAGGAAAGCTTGCAAATGAGATGAAGAAAATTGGAGGATTTCTGGTTTACCAGAAGAAATGTGGCCAGTAAGTTTTGGTTACATGCTTGTTCAAGCACTGAAGTTTTGCTTCCGGGGATGAAATCAGACAGCATTAGTATTCCTAGTACCTGAAAACCCGTGATGATTCAAGAATTTGGTACGTTATTAAAAAAGAAAATGTCAGTAGTTAAATTCATTAAAAAAAATAATAGGAAAAAAGAAACGATTGATATGGAAACTGAAAGTTTGATCTTGGATGGAGCATATAAACAGCCTCAATGATTGGGCGGTTTTTATACTAGATGGAATGTGGTGGATATGCCAATGTGTTTTGGTCATTGAAACTTAGATCGGATGCAAATATAACCTGCAGATTTACAGCTAAAACCATGGTAGCATACGCTAGATTGCACTGCAAAAATATAAAGGATATTGAATTAGTTTTCATCAAAATACATTCAAAACTGATCAAACGGTGCAAGTAGATTTACCATTCTGCGGGAAACTCTTTCAACATGTGTGTCTATTAGCACGGTCAGTTCCCTAAACATTCATTAAGAAAAGGAATTAGGAAAGCCTATTCAGCAATAGCATTACAGAAAAAAGGGTATTTTTACTTGGGAGTTCAGTACCAAAATAAAACAGAAAGTAGCCAAACTCTAATCCTTGCCCATTTATTGCTTCTCACAACAGACGCTTGGTTCTGAAAGAATAGAAAGTTTCCCAACTGGACGCCAATAAGGTATATACCCCAATAACCTAAGAGTAGAAACATGTTACTTGCAACGGAGTATATAAGTGTGAATTTGCGTACATGCATGTCTGTCAGAAAAATGAGCTTGAAAGATAAATAAAACATCCTCACACTTCTAAAAGGCCATCATGTAGGAGAATGTTAGAAGTTTAGAGCCAACCTATTGACTGTATTACAGTCTACTCAGTTTCATCGATTATACTTTATGCCCTTCATGTACATCGGTTACATCTTCTAAATTATTCACATTTTTAATCCAAAAGAGATTAATCTGAACTTTGACCTTCAATCATTCTACCTGTTAGTAGTGCATAACATAAGTATGTGAGATTGGCAATTGAGGTAGTTCTTTTGCTAAATGGGTGGGGAGTAGACAGGACTGGAGGCGTGGGGATAAAGGATGGGCCCTCCTCCCTGGGCCATGGCCCAAGCCTGGGCTTGCTCGTGGGCAAGCCTGGGCGCTGGGAAGTAGACAGGACTGGGGGCATAGGGGTGGATGGTGGGGGGTGGAGGGAGATAGGGCCCCACCCCACGCACACACCCCCACCCCCCCCCCCCCACGCGGGGCCACGGCCCAAGCCTGGGCTCGCTCATGGGCAAGCCAGGGCGCTGGGCGGGCAACCGGACAGGGGGCGTGAGGGGTGGGGGGTGGATGGGACTGGGGGCATGGGGTTGGAGGGTGGGGGGTCCAAAACTGCATGTCGTTTTGCCCCAAAAAACAACATGTCGTTTTTCAGAAAAAGAAGTGAATTTGCAAAACTCGAAACGACATGTTGTTTGGCTAAACCTAATGCCAAAATGACATGTCATTTCTGTCGAATAGAGTATCAATCCTTAAAACACCTATGACAGAATTACATTATACCTGAACGACTCTGAATTGACTCCTCATAAATTTCATAACGTGATACATTCAGTTCTATTGTTTTAATGAAATCAAATCATAAGAAAAATCCAATCCTTCTAGACTTCAAAATTTGTACTAGTATAGCATGTTCTTCTGAGTTCAAAGGAAATCAGATTTCAGAATCCAAAGTATTGTTCATATTAATTTTCAGTAACCGTACCAAATATACTGAAAACACCCTCCTTATTCTGGCTGATTAGATCAGTTCCCCTTTCCTCAGAAAGCAGGTACGTATTCAACCCTCGCATCAAGCAAATTTGGTAAACTGAAAATTCAGACAAGATAGCTTATAAATTTTATTCTTTCCAGAGGCAAAATTACAACTTCAATATAGCCAACTAAAACTATACCTCCTAGAATTACCGAACCAAGAATTCCACAATATTGCGGAGGAACTTTAATTATTGATGTGAGAATTGACACGGCAGCAAGCGTGAAAAAGAAATTCCAGTGTACGCCATATTCTCCCACATGAACCTACAAGGATAAAGGAACATACTAGTCTTACTTAATCTGTATGACTTAGGAGTTATAAGCATCACAATATTCTTAGACGGCTATGAAGGTCTCATTCCCTTTTGGTGAGTAACTTATGATTGTTATTCCGATTACCAGTACAATAGATTTTTAAAAAAGAAACAGATATGGATTAGCTAAATCATAAAGTCATTTTATAAACGTGAAAAATCTTAACCTGATAGTCAACACCTTTGGTAGATAAGAGACGAGCAAACCCTAGGATGATTAAAGGAATTGTAGATTGAACTGCAGATTTCAATTTCCTGAAGAAGAGATAGAAAATATAGAGGGCCACTTAAATTATGATACTCATGACATCATTAAGAACAAAAACAACGTATATGTTTGGATGGAGAGTCCAAGCTTTGAAATGGTCTAAAAATGGGCCAAAAAGTTGTTTGCCTAAAATTAGCCCGCCTCTGTTTCTGTGTTAGACCTCAAACTTTTTTCACATCTAAGAAGACTTTCCTTTTTCTTCTTTCTAGAAATGGAAATTTTTTTACCCATCCAAATACCTTTTCACTTTTGGACATAAAATACTTTCTAGTCTCAAACAAGAATTTTTTCCTTTACAAAAAACGGACCCCCCATCCAAACAAAGCAAACCTTTATTTGGTAGCCTCCTATCCTGTGACGATGGCAAAAGAATCAAGTGAAGGGAAAAAGTTGGACACAATAAGAGAGATGTACAATCTATATTCACTTTGGGGCTTACTTGGGACCTCAAGCATTATCCACTGTTCATGGAAGTTCACTGCAAGCCTACGGGATATCTCATACTTTAATTTTTCACTTCCATAAACTATTTTTTTTCATGTGCCTGCAGGTCTAGGCACCAAATAGACAGACTAAAGACATTGGAATTTTAAAAAACCCATTAGATTAAATATTACATGAAAAGAAACATTGCCTTTTCTCAGAGAACTATGCTTAAAAAAATGTACATAACCAAAGAGACGCACCAGAGACATTGGAAATTTAAAAAATCCATCGGATTAAAGATTATATGAAAAGAAACATGGCTTTTTCTCAGAAAACCATGCTTAAAAGAATGCACATAACTAGTTTATCATAAAGTTGTCAGGGCAAATAGGGTATTCAAAACCAATATGTCCAAAACAATAAAGCACATGGAGACTCACATAGATGAGATATTACGTGCTTGCCGTGAAACTAGCGAATTTGCTAGTACAAATGAGCCAACTCCAATATCCATCTGAGAAATTCAAATAGCAAATCATTACTGGTTTATTGAACTTCATACTTCAGAAAACTACTTCAAATCAACACACAAACAGGCTTCACAGCTATTGCAGATAGCCACTTTTGAAATTATATAAATAAACATATATTTTTATCCATAAATAAAATGTTGACAAGAAATGCAGCAGGTAGAAGCAGATCTACAGTTGGACATCGCAAATGTACAATTACATTCCGCAGTTTTTCCAATTTAATTCTAACTTTTCACTTATACGATCATGGTAAGAATACTTTGAAGTAGGTTTAGTTTGTCAAATACATATACACATGGTCAAAACTCATTTTGGATTGGAAACTAATTCCATGACCAATCAACTAGCTGGGACAAATCGAACCACAATGCAGAGCAGAAAATTAAACATTATGTTTTTGCACTGAATAGCACCATAAATGAAAATTAATCAAATGAAAATCAAAACTGAACATAATGCTAAAAGAATGTAAAGTTAACTTCTTCAGCTTAAACAAACTCACCAAGCCAGTGCCATAAGTTTCTGTCTTTGCATATCTTCTAGGAAATATTGTGAAGTCAACAGCCAAGATACTTAAGATCGTTACAATCATCTACATCAATCACTTAAGATCATGCACAAGTAAACAATATTGAACAAGATAAATGACCAATAAATCATGCAGATTAGCAAAAGACTGCATACCATAGAAACTCGGTATGAGGAAATATTTGTCCTAAGAGAGAGGGGCCCTCCGTTCACAGAAGGAGAACAAGAACTGGATATGTCATGATGTTTGTACAACTTATGTCAAGTGTTATAAGAAAAACAGTTATACAATATGCTAATCATGCAATGATTAGTGACATCAACATTCTACCTGAGTCACATGACGATCACGAAAACAAGACGAACAAATAATCAGAAGTGGAATCTGGTACTCAAGTTTTACCTTTTTGAAACAACACCAAAAAGAAGTAACAATGTCACCAAGACAACAGATTGATACATCCATTCTGCTAAAACCTGTTTGTGTGTCACTTAAAATGATTAGAACAAAAGGTATAAAAGAGGCATGCCAGCATCAGAAAATAGCTTAGCCACAGCAATAGAAACATATTGCAACCATCTCACAATGACATAGCACCAACAAGGAAAGTTTCACTAAAGATGCCTAAAGGCATTATTCTATTTTAAACCGAAAGGAAGCACAAGCTTTGCAGTAACTGAAAAACAAAAACCACAATCCAAGAAATAATCTCGAAAAAGATAATGCTTCACGGATACAACTATGCCTACCAAAGCAGAAGTCATAGTAACTTGAGAATACTTACAGTTAAAAACAAAAGGATCGGGAGCACAATGAGAAGAAAATCCACAAGCAATGAAGCCATATAATCCCACCAACTCCTAGAAGGAACAAGTGCATTGTCATCTTTCTTCAATTTGGTTTCTGCAGTAACAGTATCCGAGTTTGCAAATTCAAACAAAAACAAAAACAAACACTAGTTATTCCCCACATTCAGTGTAGCGAAATAGAAGGTTATACTAGATAGTGATATTGGAACCATTTCGAGAACCACCGTGACAGCCAAAAGTTAATGTCAGCAAAGTTGAAGTTCATGGATGCACTTCAACTATTCATAGACATTCGAATTTCGAACTACGGGCAGAAATGATGTGTTAGCAAAATCACCAAATAGAGAGCCATAGCAAAATCCAGCCATAGCAAAATCCAATCGACACCAAATGCTGGGTATATCATAAAAGTTCAGATGAACTTCCTTGAGGCTTAAAACCAAGTTACTGCCAACTCCTAATCCTAATAAATCATATCCAATCTCCAGTAAATCCCCATAACAGAAAATAAATAATTTCTTTTTTCCCATCAATTCAACCAGAATTTGAAAGCTAATTAAGATTCTCATATGTATGACATACCACATTAAGCTCAAATCCCTCAGACTCTGAACAACTTTTTTTGGCTTTCAAAAAGATGATCATCAAATTAGAGACCTAAATGCAAGTCAATAGTAAATTGAGAAAAGCAACAAACTTTCATTTGTGCAAGTATTAATCTAAAAAATTACATTAATCAGAACAGTGAATCAAACATTAATTTAAAAATAAAAAAAAGACAATTACCAACGATGCGATCAGAGTCGATTGAGTGCCTAAGAAGTATCAGAACCTGAAAAATAAAAACAAAAATTAAACACTTAACAAAATTGAAGAGAAAATAAAGTTACGGAAAAAAAAAAAAAAGTTAACAAAATGGAAGAATACAGGGACTAGTGTGGCGTGTGCAGCAATTTCAAGCATCGAAGAACCTCTCAGATTGCTGACGAATCTGACAATCCAAACATTATTTAAAAAAAAAAAACGAAGAAAATTAGGAATCAAACACAATCAAAATAAATAAGAACGAAGACAGCGAGAGAGAGAGAAGTACTCTTCTTTGAGGCGCTTGTTAGAATTAAGAGAGGAAGAAAAAGAATCCATGGATGAGCAAAGAAGAGGAATTGCTTATTGAAATGGGCAAATTTTTTTTACTGGTTTTTGGTCAGTTTGGTGCTTGTTTAGGACGCCAACGTCAACGGTTAAGAGCAATGATGCCCCATTTCTGAATACACAGAGAGAGAGAGAGAGAGAGTGAAGAGTGGCAGTGGAGCTTGTCGACGACAACGTATTAAAGCAAATAGCAGCTACCTTCAAGAGAAGGAAAAAAAAAAAAAAAAAGCAAAAGAAGAAGAAAAAGAAGGGAAAAAAAAAAAGAAGAAGAAAGAGTATGAAAGGTAAAATTCCCGAAATAATTTATGAAAGGTATTTTTTTTAAACCATTTAAATGCAATGTATAATTAAAAAGTCACGTGTATATGGTTATTATAATATATACTAGTTCGTATGATTAAATACTAAAAATTTGAAAACATTGAAAAATTAAAAACTAACTTCACAAAACGGTCAATCACCATCCCCTGTCGATGAAATTACCCAAACCCCTGCGATGGGCAACCCCCCACGGGTGATCCCTCCACCTTGACGCAATTGCAATTCCACGGTGAAATCACAAACAACTTGTCATTATTCCATGTTTATAGTCAATTTGTTTGATTTGTTACAGAGTCTTTTTTTAATTATTTTTTTCAATTGTTCTATTTGGTTTCTAAGAAAATACTCTGAAAAAGTAGCGACTTCAGTCATGAAAATTGACATGAGCTAGGTTATTGATGAGTTGTGTGATTTTATAAATTGGCAACTAATGTTAGGGAGTTATTTATTTGCTCCTTTGATTATTAGTTGTTTGATTTTTCATTGTTTGGTGTGCAGAGGAAGGATTGGGAGATGGCAGTGATGGTGGCTGGGTTAAGGTCGTCATGGTGCGTCTTACCGGTGGCGAGGGGGTCTCACTGGCAGTTGAAGGAGGGGGGAGGTGGGAGATCACTGACAAGAACAGCGGTAATGGGATGGGCCGGTGATGGATAGAGAAGTTTGGATTTTTTTTTTAATTTTTATTTCTTAATTTTTTTAATTTATTAATCTACGATTCTGTAAAATAGAATACATCATAATAAGTAAATCTGAACCTTTGAATTACATTTGAACGATTTAAAAAAAAAATACATATGATAAGATATTAAGGTTCCTATCGCAGACTCTCCAACGAAAAAATGATTTATAGTAAAACACCCTTTTTGAATTCTTTTTTCTTTAATATGTCATCTTTTTTTTTTTTCAAATTATTTTATACAAACACCTCTAAACATTTTAAATATGGCAAGTAGCATCCATTTAGTAAACCGACTTAACTTTAATTTAGCTTTAAATCTAGTTAAATCAAACTAGATCCAGTATTTGGTTTTAGCTTAAGTTTAGTTTAAACTTGTATTAAAAATTATGCTAAACTAAACTAAAGTAGTCTCTATCATACTAAATTAAATGCCTTATTTAGCTTGATTTATCTTGATAAGCTAAATCAAGGAACTAAATAGATGCTAGTCTCTCACTTGTTTCTCGACTATTAATCCCTTGAATTTATGATTTTTAACACTATAAGTTCTTCTTGCTCAAATCCATTAAAATTTAGACTTTTTTTCTTTTTTGCACATTACTTGCATATTATAGTCTAAGAAGGATATTGTTGATTATTTTTACTTAATATCAATACAAACTCCTTTAAGAGTTTGGTTCAAATTTGAGTTCTATTTAAATTAGATTCAAGTTTTTAAAGAAATTTGCATAGAAATTAACGTAAAAATGATTAACAATGCCTTTTTTAGGTTAAAAGTGTAAGTTATGTGCAAAAAACTATCCAAACTTTAACAGATTTGAGTAAGAAGGTTTGACAATGCTCAAAATTTTAAATTCAAGGGTTAATTGTTAAAAAAAATAGGTTTTTAGAAATTGTAAAATGTAAAAAGTTCAAGGGAGTGTCAATGCAAAAACAACTTTTTTAATTTAGAAAAATATTCTTTTTTTAAATTGATTTATATATTTTTGGTAAAAAAAAAAAAAAAGAAGGGCGGTTTTTAATGGTCATTCAGCATAATTTGTTTGGATCACTTTCGATTTGATATTTAGTTCAAACATAATGTTTGTGCTCCAATTTGCATTTAGTTACATAACTAATCCAATTCAAGCCTTTGAATTTTTCATTATATAATATCTTGAAAACTCCATAAAATAAAGTTATTTAACCTTTTTGACATGCACAAAATTAGCTTATTTTTTGAGAGTTTTATTTGTCATTGATTTGTTTTGATTTAGTTATATTTTGTTTGCTTTAATTTTGATTTTTTATAAATTTTGTGAGATTTTTATTTAATTTTACTTTATTTTAATAATAATATATTAAATAAGTTTAAAATTAAATATTTCTAATGAGTTTACCTATAATATTTTATTTTAAAAATATCTAATTTAGTACTTTATTTGTCTGTAGTGTCAAATTATAGTAAAAAAAATTTATGTGTTGAAAGTAGTTCTCACCCGACATCACTATTCATGTCAGGAAACTATAAACTTAATTGATTTTTTTTATTTTCTCATCAATACGAGCATTTAAAAAAAAATACTCCACTCAATGTTCATATGGAGAAGTTATAGCAATTTCTAAAATTGAATTAATAAGGAGACAATACACCTAAGACTGTATGAGCTCACTTTTTTCGATCCAATAATGACTCGACACATGGTGTAGGCTATAAAGAAACCAACAAAAATGTGATACGTGACATTCTCTTGATTTTAGTAAATTAAAATTAAGCTTATCATGTACCCTACCACATTGGATTCTTTTTAATCACATGCATTAACACTGTAACTACTATGCATTAACTACTGTAGCAAGTTTGAAAATTTTTGTATTGAGATTAGGTGAAATAGTACAAAACTATTCCGGCAATTTGGGGGAAGCTTGAAGACACACAACACAACACAAAAATTAGAGAAGAGAAGAGATAGAGATAGAAAGAGATCTGTGAAAGAGATTTGACTAAAAAAAAAAAATCTTTTCTTTTGTTTAGTTTTATTTTAAAAAGGAGAAGTTTTTAGAGGATCTTTTAACACAAATATCAGTATCCATTCTACATTATTTTCTTTTATTTTTATTTTGTTATTATGTTTAATTTATTTTGTTGTGTTATTTTATTTTTCATTATAAATTAAATAAATTTTTGCTGAGAATTATGATATATGTTGATTATAATGGTTTAATTAATGTTAAACATATTATTGTAATTGTCATATTTTCAATCTTAATACTTTTAAATTTCTAACTAACTTTTTAATGATTTGAAGAACAAAATAAAACCAAAAGGAGATTTTTGTGACATAACTCTATAATAAATATCATAAAATCTGGGATAGAATAGAGATATATCTGTCTGTTTTTGTGTAGTCAGAGTATTAACTACCACAGATTTTTCAATAAACACTTTTTATAATTGAATTTAGATTTATATTTTTACAGTTCACATATACGGTATTCTTCACATCTATAATATTGTTCATCTTTAATTTTAATTTACTAATCTTTTGTGTAAATTTAATTATAAAAAATGTATAATATATGTATAACTTGAGAAAGAGTATATAAAGCAAAAAAAGTACCTGACCATCAATAAATATAAATATAAAATCATAATAATATATTTAAATAAAATTAAATTTGATTAATTACGATAAAGTCATAATTCCTAGCATTTATATGCTTGATTGTTTATCATCAATTTATGTTCATATATTTTCATTATTTTATTTATTTTTTTTCACTTGTAATATTTTTTCGATTGCTCAAATAAAATTAAAATTAATCAAAGTTGATATGTTATAATACTATTTTTATGGAATCGATACTTTTTTTATCACCTTATTACTTATTCGATTTATATACTTGCAAAAATTCACAACATGACTATTCAACTTAAATGCAATTCTCAAATTTTCACTTTTCCAAAATTCATATCACACTCATCATTTTTTTTTAATGTATATACAATTCATATATTACATTTTACAAAAACTATGTGAACACACATTTCATTTGAATACACAATTCAAATCTTACATTTGAACCCAAACACCCAAGTTTAGTAAACATTCACATATAATAGATGATCAAATCCAATGCTTAGTGACCTATTATTAATAGATCTAGTAGTGTGATTAACCAATATGGAACACGTTAGAAATATTTCATTGATAAATCAAGAATAAACTATTTGATATATATATTATTAATGGACCATTATAAAATTCAGTTAAAAAAAAAAAAAAACTGGTCACTTACCTAAAAAACACAAAAACTTAAAATTTTTTGTTTTAAAAGAGTCGTAAAAAAAATGACAATTCACCTAATTTTTCTCAGAATAAAAATTGTCTGATGTTCTTTGTCACCAGCAGGCCATTGTTACCCCTGGCAATGTCATCATCACAAGAGTTCTCTGATAGCATCGGTGTTTGCCCCGGGATTTGAATCCCAGAATTCCAACATTAAGGCTTGTTTGGGTTGTAATAGGTTTTTTTTTTGTGTATTTTTTCTTAATTTTTACTACTAATTTATTCAAATTTAATTATTTCAATCTCCAAAATAAAAATTCCAGTCCTCTCCATATAAACCATAACTTGTATAGGCATCCTGGCAGAAATCCTAATGTTGTAGCACAATATGTGCACTAAAAAGATAACTCAGATTTCTCTTATTTAAATCAAAAGAATATACATTAATAATCACGAATATTACAGCACAAAAGCTTCTGAAAACAATATATACCCCATATTGATGTTACCGCAAACTAGTAAGTTAAAAAAACAAAGAAAGAAAAAAAGAAACTGGAAACAACTTATTAGTCAAAAGTCAAATGATCAACTGAGAAAGTTTCCAACACCACTAATTTCCAGTGAGGCCATGATGGAGTTGAAGCCATGAGTAGCACTCCGCTAGGATGATATGGCACTGAGTCTAAAGGGAATTTTTCTGCCAAGTATGCTTTTTGGTTGGCTATGGATTTGGCTAAAGAGTCGGACTCTTCTGACGCTAGTTCTAACTCTAGCCTCACTTGCGGGAGGTGTGGGAAGCATTTGCTTTGGCGTGAGGGAAATAAGGAAGTGAATGTGATGCTCTATTTGGACAAAAGCTAACTTCGTGTGCAACCCTTTGTTGAAGCAAGTGCTCGAGATCTTTGTGGCGATTGCTTGGGGCGTGTGGTGGTTATGATTTTTACTCGGAATGGAAGGCACCGATGGAGATCTTGGAGGTGGCGGGGCGGATACTTGGAGATTATCTATTACCGAACAAGATGGTTACATCCTTTTGAAGGATTACGAGTTTAAGGCTTCCAAGTGGTTCCAAGTGAACGTTGATGCAACTGCGAAGACGGAATTTGGTTTTGTAGGGGGTGGGGGCGGTTGTAAGGGACTCTAATGGACATGTGGTTGCCTGCTTAGCTAGAAGGGTGGCGGGACTGTCTATCCCTTATGCGGCAGAATGTCTAGCATTTAGAGAAAGCTTGGAAATGGCGGTTGCTTGTGGCTTGATTTTCTCGTATGCTGAAAATAATGCGGTTTATGTAGTTCAAGCGTTCAACTCCTCATGTTCTCTTGAAGACGCTGGTCCGATTACTGATGACATTGACGCTTGTTTTTCTCATGTTGCTGGTTGGATTGTTTGTTTGCCATGTAACTCGTTCATGTGATTTAGTGGCCTACCTGTTAATCAATTTAAATTTTCCTTCTTCTGAAGAAATTTATCATTTGTGTGTTATTTTCATATCTATTTAATATGTTGTTTTAGCGGATATGGCCTCTTAATAAGAATCTATATTTTCATTAAAAAAAAAAAAAAAACTGTCGCAGTTAATTATTACTTTAAAAAATACCCTTCAAAAAATATTTAAAAAATATGGAGTGTTGTCGATCTATAAAGTAACCCTAAACCTTGATACAAGCCATCCTTTTTCTTCTCAACTCTTACAATGACTCGCTCAATGGCTTTGCCTCTTACCAAATATTAGCCTCATTTCATCTTTACCAGCTCACACACTTACAAATGGCGAAACTTCCTTGTTCCTCTCTTTCTAATGGCTCGTACTAAACCAAGCAAAATTAAATTAAAAAAAAAAAAAAACCTAATCAAGCAAATGAGCTAAAATGAAATCATGCACATAACATTGTAAGTTTTGGTCACTGTATATCAAAACAAAATCACAATTTTTTTCTTTTGGTTCCTTTTCTCCTGCTTAAATTAACAAAACATTTTCACTCTTTTTCTTTCCGGTTCTTTTTCTTTTCTTTTTGTTCCTTTTTCATGTCTCTCCATTTTCCATGCAAAAAGCCAAGGCCGGAACACTCCAATCTCCGGCCACCCGCTCGATAATCGAATACGATGCCATCAACGGCCTCGCACTACCCTCCGCCGACGCCGCCGCCGCAGCCCCTCCAATCTCCGCCGATAACCATCGTCCTAACGGTCATCCTCCTCATCTTCCTCCTCCTCGGCTTCTTCTCCATCTACTTCTGCCGGTGCTTCCTGGAGGCCATCTACAACACGTGGCACCTCCAGCGAACCACCTCCGGCCACCTAGAGGGCCCCGCAAACAACGCCGACGTGCCCGACCCCCCGACCGGCCTCAGTCCAATCATCGTAAAATCATTCCCTACTTTTGTCTTCTCAAGCATCAAAGAGGTCTGCAAAGAGAAATACGGCCTGGAATGCGCAATTTGCCTCGTCGAATTCGAAGACAACAGTTTGCTCCGTCTCTTGTTCGACTGTTACCATGTCTTCCACCAGGAGTGCATCGATCTCTGGCTCCAGTCCCACAAGACCTGCCCGGTCTGCCGCCGGAACCTCGACAGACTCCCTGAGAACAATATGCCGCCTATCCTGAGCAATGGCGGCAACATCATCGTCAACGACGAATTCGCAATCGACGTGAGAGGGGAAAATAATGATACTAATGATTCTCAACTACTGATATTCGGTCCCAGTACGACGCCAGCTTCAGCACAGATTGAAGAGTTATTAGCCTTGCCAAAGTGTGGGGGTGGACGTTTGAATGGGGAGGGGTTTTCGAGGTCGCATTCGACGGGGCATTCGATAGCGAGAGCGAGATCGAGATCGGAGGAGGAAGCGCGGGATGATCAGGACAGGTACAGGCTGAGGCTGCCGGAGCATGTGAAGAAGAAGCACCGGACAGGGCATCACTGGACAGGAAGTTGCGAGACGTATGTTGACTTTCAGCGCCATAGGTGCACAACCAGTCCTAATGCGGTCGGGCGCCGTCTCGGCGAGATTTCGGGATCACATCATTAGCACAGGTTTAAGGTTATTTTTTCTAACATTTCATGTTAATGTTCTGTTAATTTTTTTTTTTTTCTCTCTTTAGATTATTTTTCTGTATCTTTTTTATTTTTTATTTTAGTTTCATAGGGAAAGGACATGCATATGTAACGTAACGGATAGATTTTGGCAATTTTTTCGAGGGAGAGAAAATTTAAGCTTGAGATTATTGGTATTGAAATTAGCTTTTTAGAGACAGAAAGTAATTGTATGTATAAATGATTAGTGGTAAATTAATTGCTATTTAAGTTTTCTCAATGGTTTTATTTATTTATTTATTTATTTATTTCCTATTATTTTCTTGTAGAGTTTCTGTTTAATTTCAACAACTTGCAATGTTTTTTAAGTTTTAGGTTATTAATTTTGGTAGTAATATCACAAATGCTCACGAAGGTTTATGGTAGTGCAGTTTATGGTAAGCTTATTGCTAAAAGAGACGAGAAGTTTGAATCTTGAGAGGCTACTGTCTCATGAAGATGAAAAATGATCCGGGGCAAGTAATGCTAACATCACAATTAACATTGAGTTGGTCTTATATGCAAGCTTTATATATTGTGAAATCCACTCTTTATTAATATATGGTATTAAATACCATTAATATACTTCAAAATTATTCATGTTTAACAGGTTAAGCAATCAATGTGAGTACTAGCCTTGCTCATGATTTCCAATTCTGATTTCTATCATAGTTCGGAATATGATAAAAACAAGCAATACTTGTTTAATGGCTAGAGCTTTACTTTTTCTTTTTTTTTTTTTTTTTTTTTGGGAAATGGGTATCTGGAACGAGAGCCCAACTAATCCCACGGGACCTGTGGACCGTGCACTCAGAAGCTACCAAAGTTCTCCCAAGATAATTTAGAATGTGATGTGTAAGGATAACAGAAGATATATACATAGAAAAATCTGGGAGGTAACGCCTCAGTGCTTGCTATAAGTATGTTTTATGAAGTGAATTGCCCGTCTACTCTGAAGAAGGACTTACATTAATAGTGAGGCCATTGCCACAAAGAAAAGAGGTCCTTATGGCCTTGATCAGTCAGTAAAATGTTTGAGAAAATTTTCCGGCTATTTTTCTTAGATCCAGCTTGTGGAAAAAGTGTTTCTAATCAGAATAACACAGCTTCACTGCATTGTCCCTGGGTTCCATACGTGCCTACTACGTGGGATGAACCTTATATTAGTAGTGCTCCACACTGCGGGTGACCTTTAACATGGAAGGACTAGATTTGTTACGATCTCGTACTTTAACGGGAAAGGAAGTTACGTTTTGAATTTCAGAGGATATCGTTACAAGGCTCAAAACTAGAGGCAAGAGCTTCTCGTGAGCAAAAGGTTAAATGGAAATATGCCAAGCTGCCAACAATCAGATAGAATTATGCTAAGACATAAAGATCATCCTCTAGTAAATGGTGACACTACGTAAGTAAATACAAGCTTCAAAAAGATTTCCGAAGCCGAAAACATAGATGTGGCATTTAAAATATGGTACCCTCAACTTGAACAACCATTGCACATTTGCATGTTCCGTTTGAAGCAAGATGAAAAATTCATGCCTCAGATAAAAAGAAGCTACAGTTACATGATCGCATCATATCATACAGAGACATATTAAGTTTCTACGAAGTTTGAAGAGTACTCAGGGAGTTACCGTCATTCGTTTCCAGATTTGCAGGTCAGTTGTTATTCAACGTCATCGATCCAATCGCCATATATCCTACTGATTTTGTCGGGACCTTTCCATTTCTGATGAGCTCTCTGCCCTGGCCTCTGAATTACAATAGATGACCGTTGTGATGGTACTCCTATATGATAAACATCCGAATGAGGAACTGAAGGAACTGATGCAACCACAGTGTCTGCTGGAGTTTTCGGGGGAACTCCACTGGGCGGCTTATTTTCAACAGGAACAGATGAAGTGTCTCTAGCTTCCGTCTCCACAAGCCCACCACCATATCGGTGTAACTCTGTAGTCAGAAATATAGAACATAAGGCCAAAGCAGAACAATTCCATGCCAATAAATAAAATTTTTAGAATAAGCATAGCACTCCACTAACTTTTCCTTCTCTGTTAAACCATCGGACTTAATTTGACTAACATATTAGAGAAGCACTCTTATGAAGCGGACATATATTTACTTGGGAAAAATATATTATTCAGTAACAAGATGTAGCCAGCCTAAATATTGAGATGTACTTCTGTTCCTCATCTACCACCAGAGCCTCAATATAGCTTTAAGCCTAAAGGTCAACAACTCGACATTAAGTAACGGCATGTCTCACAGTCGGGTGATCAACTTTTCTTGCTATCTACTTCCCAGTTCCACGAAATCTGCAGATTGTTGTCTACTCTCATGTGAGGCGATCGGGATTTGGAATCTTAAATGGCTTGCTTTCACCTAGTATAAACCCGTGAAGAACATTTTGGGTAGCTGGAGACACAAATTATAGAAAGAAGGAACAATTTGGACAAAAAGATCCTCATCTTCCATTTATTCAAAATTAGGGAATTGTGAATCTAAATATAAAAATTAACTCCACCGCATGTATGTGCTGCATAAAAACTATTTTACTTCTCTCAAATCTTTGATTTTTCAAATTGTTTTAGGTGTAGGCTCTTTTTCCAACCTTTCCACTTTTTGCTAGGCCTTTACAGACTTATTAATTTCTCTATGGGTTTGGGTTTCCAGTAAACGTAATTTATGCTTCTTCCTGTTTTCTATCTTCGTTATAATTATGACCAAACAGAACAGGAAAAAAAAATTTGATCGCCTTACATTGACTCGACTAAAATTATAGATGCTTCAAAGCAATGCCCCAGAGAAAAAGATATCTGAAGTCAATGTGTAATCAGTGCGAGTACAATGATGAGAAATTTATTTAATTTGGGGCTGGAGCGGTAATGTTTAGGTAGATACGGCAGTTAGTCTTATGCTCTAATGCACGGCCAAAAGCTCCAATAAGTTTGAATTGAAACACAAAGAAAGAGGAACATACACAGACACCTATCGTTAAGCTGATACATATACGAATAATCATAGATTAATTAAAACAAAAGGAGTTCAGCGTTTTAAGTTCTAATATGAGAACATGCTTGTAAAACGAGAACAAGGGTCGAATAACGAGGAGAAACCATTCTTGAGCTGTTTCAAACACTTCAAAAGAACTTTTTCAGTGAAGAAAAGAGGTAAAACTTAAATTCATTGAGACACAGAACACCAGGGCGTCTACAGAATGAACCCGAAACCTATGCCTAGATTGTAGGACACATAATAAATTTCTACATTAGATTAGGCATTTGCAGTTTTAACAACCAAGAAGGGGAAAAAAATCTTACTGACTAGCAAAGTTTAACCTTTATAGACAGTCTAATTCAATGCTTGAACATCACATACATTCCGAAAAAAGGTGCAAAACTTATCACCATACCTGCGGCACCATGAGCAAAATGGCACTTGCTTCCAAACGGGCAATACCCCGTCAACTCCCACTTGTTGCAAATCCTCGTCTTCCAGTTCGACGGCTTGCTATTCGTGCCGCCATTCGCGCCGCCTCCTCCGCCGTATCCTCCCGGCCCCAAGCTAATCGCCACGCTTTCCCGGTTCTTGGACTGCTCGTCATGAAGGAATGTGCAATTGTCCCCATAGGGACACCCCTCCTCGGTGTAAAACTTCTTGCAATGCCTTCCTTTGAAAGATCTCTGCTCCGCGACGAAGCTCGAAGACCCGACGGAGGGAATCTGGAACTCCTCCCTCGGCTCCGACGACACCACCTTCTCCTCCTCGTGCGCGGCCACGATCTCCTGCCAATTGACCGGTGGCCTCCTCAGCTCCTCGATGCTGTGGGCGAAGTTGCAATTGGTTATGTACGGACACGTCCCGGCACGGTACTTGCAGCACAGTTTGGTCTTGAAAAACATCTTTCCGATTGCCTTGGACTTGTTGTTGTTGTTCGAGGAAGTTACATCCTGGGAGTTGTTGTTGTTGTTGTTCTTGGATTTCTTGTTGGGAGGCTCGCTTCCCGAGCGAGATTGGGACGGTCTTTGTTCGAAACTTGCATTGGAAAACGCGTCGCCGGAAAACTCGCCGTTGTTCCAAGCTCTGTAGTCGTCTTCCGTGGCCCATACAGCTTGGTCGCCGGACCAATTCTCGCTCCCACTGCCGGTACTGATCACCTGAACCACGTTTTCACGCCCATAATCCATTTTAAAACCCAGAACCCTAAGCACATATAAATAAATATATATATGTATGCGTGTGTGTGTGTGTGTGTGGCCAGAAGGAGAAATCGCCGAATCTACGCAGGAACGGATCAGAATCTGCGGAATTTCTTGGTTTGGAGAAATGGGTATTTCTCCGCAACTACCAAGATTGTACGGGCATGACGAAAATTTCTCAAGAAATAATCGACAATGAGTTTGGGAAATTTTGAAAATGGAATTGGAAATTGGAAAAAGTTACCAAATAGGAACTGGGGTTGGATCTAGAGCAAGCTGAAAATAACCCAACATTGAGAAAGGGACCGCCTTGGGAAGGGAAATTTGAGAGGAAATTAATGGTGGGAAAATCAGAATACAGGATTAGAGAGAGAAAACATGGGTGGGATTTTTATTTATGTATGGAATTTGAGATTTGGAGATAGATTTGGTTTCAGAATGGTAAGAAGGTCTCCACAGAAGTCCTCGTTTACTTGCATCTCAAATATAGGATGAAAAAAAAATACAAAAAAAAAAAAAAAGAGTTCATTCAATTTCTGTATGTACTTCACTAATTTACTGCGGATTTTTTTTCGAGTGTTTAATTTAAGTAAATATCTTGTCAAACACTGTGAGAGCGGATTAACTACAAGATTGCCTACGTTTTGATGACGTGGCGGAAAATTATTGGCTGTATCGGTGATAATGGTACAATGTGTGTCAGAAAGTAGACATAGAAAAAGGGGTTGCAGAGAGTTGAGGCAATAGTCTTGGTTGTCATCAGACACCGCACATCAAGGATTCAGGATCAAAGGGCTGAAATGTACAATCTGGGCCAAGCCAGAGAAAATGGGCCTTGTTTGGATAGCCCATGCCCATGTTCTCCATGTCTTCTCTCCCTCAAGAAATTCTCTCCCTTTCTTTTGTTTTTTTTTTTTTTTTCTTTTCTTTCTTTCCTGAGCTAATCCCATAAAAGGGAAATTTCACAAAATAGGCCAATTTGTTGGTCAATTAGCATATTTGATTTCAAGGCATATTATCATTCCATTCTTACTCTTAATATTTTCCTTCATTTCCATTCTAGATCTATCTTTCTTCTCTCAAAAACAAAAAAAAAAAAAATCCGACACATACTCTCTCTCTCTCTTTTTTCCTTAGTCATCACTTACCATCAGTCATGAGTCTCTGATCGCGATCCATCAATCACGAGTCCCTGATCACAATCCACTAGTCACAATTTGCCTTTAAGCCTCTAGTCCACAACCTCGTATGGTTGACCGTTATCCCTCCAATTTGCTCAACATTCCTCTCGCTCTTCTCTCTCTCTTTCTTTTCTCTAGCTTTGTGGTTTTTTTATAGTTTTCTCGTTGGAGTCACGATCTTTTTCAACCAGCCATGACAATCTCTATTTTTCAACCAATGAACTTGCGATTTGTTCTTCGCCACCGCAAATCTTAGCTATCAGATGGCGATCTCGAGATCTTAGGATTGCATGATATCCTTTACCCGTGAGGATATTGAAGTTTTTGATCGCCATTTTTCTAGGCCTTGACTTACTTCCTTGCTGCTACATATCTTGATCATCGAATTGTGTGATCTTAACTTCGCCACAGAATCTAGTGGTTGTAGATCACAATCCCTTGGATTTGGAGTTGGTTGTACTAAGTTTGGGTCACTCATTGTTTGCAAGAACCAGTGAGGCAACGATGCAAGATCTCGAGGAGATCTGGATTGTGAGAGCTAAATGGGCAACCGTAATGGTCGGGTTAATTTCAAGGTTAGGGTTTGGATCAATTTGGGACTTTTTTTTTAAATCAGTAAATAAATAATTTATCAAAATTAATAAATAAATAATTTACGATATCAATAATTTATATCAGTAAAATCAAGCATTTATAACTAATTACATCGATAAATTAAAAATTTACGAATGATTTACTGAGATAAATAATTTACTAAATAATAAATGATTTAACAAAATCAGTAAATAAATGACTTACTAAGTAAAAAAAGTGATTTATCAGATAAATTTATCAAAATTTACTAAAGTCGATAAATATATGATTTATCAAGTAAAAAAAATGATTTACCAGATAAATTTATCAAAATTTACTAAAGTCAATCAATATATGATTTATCAAGTAAAAAAAGTGATTTATTAAATAAATTTACTAAAATCAATAAATAAATAATTTATCAAATAAAAAAGTGATGTTTCGGAGAAATTTATCAAAATTTACGTATGACAAGTATTTTTAAAATTTTATATTGTGTAAATCAATAAATATACTATTTACCAAATGTCTAAAACTTTTATGTTAGTTTTTATTTTTACTCAAGTTAGTTTTGACAAATTTTCTTCCTTTTCCCTAATCAAAAGTAACAGTTTTTGTCTATAAAGATTCGTTTTAAAAGGTGGTATCATGTAAATTATTGATATATCATAATTATTCAATTAGCAATATGCAAACCAATATTTTTAGCTATAGAATGAAGTTTTAGTTTTGTATCAAATATTGTGTTTTATTTTAAAATTTCTATAATAAAACATGGTGTTTTGTTTTATTGGTAGAGCAATTTTTTTTTAAGTGTAAATGAGTCGAATAACATAAATTAAGATTGAGATTTAACAAAACAACAGGTTTTTGAAAAGTGAAAAATTATAACATATAATTGCTTTATTTTTTTTAAATCCCAATTTTACCCCCTTTCCCATTTTCATCAGGCTTCTCCAATCTATTAGGTTGTCACCAATGCAATGTAGGTGAGTATTATCGTCAACGGCAAATGTGTGTGTAATTGAAATAAATCCTCCTCACCATCATTGTCATTATCATCAGCAACAGATTTTGTGACAGCAAGATGAAAATCAGAGATGGATTTCACAAACCATTATGGAGAGTCATGGTGAGAAGTTTCTCTAAAGTCTCACGATGTCAGCAGCATCGGAATTGAGAGCCTTAGATCCGTTACCGGAGAAGAAATTATTGAATCATATGATAAATTAAAATTTTATATTTTTAATTTATCATGTGATTCAAAAATATTAATCTGTAAATATTAGTAAATTTTAATATTTACTTGAAAATCCGATATTTATCTTTTTAACTTTTTCTATCAAAAATTTTCAATATATAATGTAAATATAGGAAATCTTAACATTTACTAGTAAATCCGATTACTTATGTTATTTTAAAAGTTATTAACTTTGCAAGTAAATTAAAAAATATTAGGGATTTATAACTACATAACATTTTTTTTATAGGTTTTTTAACAAATAACCAAAGTTTTTAAAAATTATTTCAAAGTCCATTTTCTTAAAATTGTTAATCAATTTTTTTAGTCAATCACTGATTGACCAAACCTAAAAAAATAACAAATTACTATTTTGCTAAATAAAAAAAAAATCAGCTATCTATTAGATTATGTGACTAAAATGGGTCACCGAACATAATTTTTTAAAATATTTACTAGTAAATCTTAGTATTTATTGTAGATTTTCGTACGTACATGATTTGAATAAATAACAAAGTGATAAGAAAAAAATCCTTTTCATGAGAATAATATTATTAAATATCAAAATTAATTAAATTTAATTTGATTTGAGCAACAAAAAAAATATTGCAAGTTGAAAATTAAATAAATAAAATTATAAAAATATATGAGCATAAATTGATGATAAACAATCAAGTATACAAATGATAGAAATTATGAATTTACTATAATTAATTATATTTAATTTTATTTAAATATATTGTTATGATTTTCGTGTTTATATTAGTTGATAGTCAACTATCTTTTTTACTTTATATACTTTTTCTCAAATTATACATAAATTTAATATTTTTATAATTAAATTTATATAAAAGATTAGTAAATTAAAATTCACTATAAACAGTGTTGTATATATGAACAGTACTGTATCTATGAATAATACTATATATATGAACAGTATTATATATGTGAATAATGAAAATATGAATCTAATTTCAATTATAAAAAGTGTTCGTTAAAAAATCTATGATAGTTAATAATATGACCACATAAAAACAAATAGATATATATTTATTTTATCCTAGATTTTATAGTATTTATTCTAAAATCATATCATAAAAATCTCCTCTTAATTTCATTTTATTCCTCAAATCATTTAAAAGTTAACTAAAAATTTAAAAGCGTTAAGTTTGAGAATAAATATGCATTACATATGACAATCATAATAACGTACTTAATTTGATTAAATTATCATAAATAGGCTACATTAAAGATCATAGCAAAAATTTATTTAGTTCATAATAAAAAATAAAATAACACAACAAAATAAATTAAACAAAATGAAAGAAATAAAAATAAAAAGAAAAGAATAGATACTGATATTTGTATTGATAGATTCATTAAAAACTTCTCATTTTAAAATAAAACTAAACAGAAGAAAATATATTTTTTTTTACTCAAATCATTTTCTCTTCTCTTTTCTAATTTTGTATATGTTTAACCCTCCCCAAAATGCCTTTTAAAGGCATAATTTTACATTATTATACCTAATCTCAATACAAAATTTTCAAACTTGCTACAATAATTGTTGCACTTTCAAACTTGTTACGATAGCTATAGTCTAGTGAATATGATTGGAAAGGATATCGTGTAATAAAGTACATGATAAACTTGATTTTAATTTGTCAAAACTAAGAGAATACCATGTATCACATTCTTATTAGTTTCCTTTTAGGCTCTGCTACGTGTCATGTCATTATTGGATCCATAAAAATGAGCTCATGTGATCTTAGGTGTACTGTTTCCTTATTCATTTAATCTCAGAGATTATCATAACTTTTTCATACAAGTTTTCATTGGAATGATTCTTTTTTTTTAAATACCTGTATCAATGAGAGGATCAAACAAGATCAGATAATTTCATAGTTTCTTAATATAAATAATGATATTTGAAATAATCTACTTCCAACACATGAATTTTTTATCACAATTTGACACTACAAACAAATAAAGTGTTAAAATTAGACATTTTCAGAATATAATATTATAGGTAAATTAATTAGAAATATTTAATTTTAAACTTATTTAGTACACTATAACTAAAGAAAAAAGATAATATAAAATAAATTAAAATTAAATAAAAATTTCTCAAAATTTATAAAAAAATCCAAATTAAAATAAACAAAACAAAATAAATCAAAACAAATAAAATTCTCAAAAATAAGTCAATTTTTATGCATAAAAAAGTTATAAAATAACTCTATTTTATAGAGTTATCAGTATTTACTGGTAAATCTTAGTATTTATCAATATTTACATCATTTTAAAAGTTATTAATTTATTAAGGAAATCAAATTTACTAAGTAGTATCTGTATTTACCGTATATTATTTATATTACATTTTAGTCCAAAAATCAGAAAATTAGTGAATACATGTATTCACCGAATCCCAAAATTAATTAATATCATAAAATAACCCCCAAAATCCCAATTCAATAGCCAATTCCCAACCTAACCCAAATACTTTTGTCGTCCAACCTCACCACCGCCGGAGCAACAAAACCACAAAGAAGTCTGTTGACACCATCACTGGATAGGAAGGACCCAAATTTTATGATGTTCATTAGAAAAGAAAACACATGGTTGTTCGAGGAGATAGTTGAAATCAGTGCTATTACTACATATACCGTCACCAGAGACAAAGCTCTCATCTCGTCAATCACACCTATTGTTGTCAGGTTCCAAATCAACGAATCTGGCCACCGCAATCGCAACATGAGCTTGAGCCTACAAACTAATTTGATGATTGCAATGATGATCTCAGCAGTGAAGAGGAAGAGTCGCGACGACAACGGTAACAGTAGTACTTTGTCAATAACAAGGTCGATGGCGGCAATAATAATGACCCTTAAAGTGACGAAAGAGAGAGATGGAAGGAAGAGCTAGAGAAGAGAGAAAATGTGGTTTAGGGGGTTTCTAATAATAATAATAATAATAAATTGGAGTAATTTTAGTTTTTTAATGTATAATAAATTTGAATATGACATAATTTTATATCATTTTAAAAATATATTATAATTTTAATTAGTATTTTCTAAATCTATTATATGATATGATTTTCTTTTTCTTAATAATTTGATTCATGAGTAGGACAAATTTTGTATAATAAATATATACATTTTGACATGAATCCGTTGTATAAGTCAAGCAATTGAAAAAAATGAATCAAACGACTAATAAAACGTGCTCCACCGATAGAATAAAACGACATACCATAATGGTTCTCATAAAACGACATACCACACTTCTACTAATAGTTCTAGAAGAAAAGGTTACTGCTTGCAAAGATTTATGTATTGTTGTTTGGAAAGAAAAAGATCCACTTCATGCTAACTTCACGCAATGACAACTGGCATATTTATTGATACCTAAAAATGGAACTAATTTTCCCATTAATTGGCACGAGGCTAATATTAGTTTCAATACTGAGAAATATTAATGATAGTAAGTATAAAAAATAAAATACTTCACAAATTGTGAGAGAGAGAGAAAGAGAGGAAGAAGAAGACTTTATATAACACCCTTTTTTTTTTTCCTCCTTTCATTACATTCATTTTTCAGGATTAAAATAGCATACAATTGAAGTAAATTTTTTTTTCTTTTTTTGAACTGGAAATATCAAATAACTAATTAGGGAGACAATGGGTTGACCATTTGGATAAATGGTATTCTCCATTTCCTTTCTCTCCCATATATATAAAAGGAATAGGATCAATATATGGATGTACAACAAAAAGTCATCCCACTTTGCCAATCTTCTGTTGATCAGGAGGATCAAAGAGTGGATGCTGACGTGTCTACTCTAATCACCGTTGAAAATCCCAAAAAACGTCTATTGTGCATCATTGATCACTCCACTCGGGATTCTCTCAAAATTCACCATAAGTTTGTTTAATTTCTTGCTGCTAATCCTTTGTTGGATGATCCTCTTATCCTCCTCGCAGCTGTTCACCAAAACATATGTAATAAGTTATAACTTTTTTATTTTATTTCTATTTGTTTTGTTGGTGTTAATTAGTGCTAGCATAGTAATTAAACAATATAGACTAATCTACTTCTATCTCAACATATAAATCCTATTAAAAAAAATTAAGAGTTTTAGTAATTGAAAGTTAATACAAAAAAAAAGTTGCATACATAATCACAAAATAAAAACAAAACAAAATCTGAATTATTTAAGTGAAAATTAGTTTATTTATAAATAACAAATTGAACTACTAACTCTGATATAATTTATAATTGTATTGGATTTAAAATATGATGTAATTGATATTTAAATAAAATATTTTTATATTTTGATGAAAATTATATTATATTTAAATACAGTATAAATTGAATATATATATTAAACACACAGCATAAAAATCCCAACAAAAAAGCAATACACAAAGCTGAGTGGGTTACATGTCCTTCCCAATTTTTGAAATTTCAACTTGTAAATCTACTTTTACAAAAATTAAATTACGCTCCTATATTGAAGAAATATTATGTTTAATACCCCCGTTCAATAATTCATGTAAAATTATGTTCATATTTAATTAAAAAAACTCTATTATTTTTTCACGGTGCCCCGTTACAAAACATTATAGAGTTTGACACTGACCCCAAAAAAAAAAAAAAGGAAGGAAAGAAAATAGAAATATATTTTTTCAGTAAAAAATTGTTGATACCTTTGAGGGGGTGGGGGAGTGGAAGGGGTCAACTTTCGAGCAAGTTGAAGAGCATCTTCGGACCGATTGATGACGTGGTTGAAGCACAAATATCGACCGTACGATGAGACATCTTCGAACACGAAGATGTGGGCATCCACCAAGAAATGCAGATCAACGGTCACGAACACTCCGTCTTCGTACATCTCAGCCGCTCCTTTCATATATGGGCTAGTGATTGACAATTGGGGGCCCATCAATAGGCCCGAGTTTATGGACACCATGTTCATGCCTCGGTCCATAGCCAAGGCCCACGCGGTCTTCTCCGCCACGGTTTTTGATAGCCCATGCCACAACTGCTCACACAAATATCAAATGAAAATGAGAATCTTTATGTATCTCACTGAAAATATATATATATATATATTTTGAGTTTTATTTAACATAAAATATTTATATCTCTAAAAAAAAAAAAAAATAAAACATTTATATTTTGTACCCCAAGTACGTGGAAGATTCTACTATTAATAGTAGATAATAGTGCAAGTTTCATAAGTTTTTTTCTTTTTTAAAGAAAATTATGAAAACAACGTCTCAAAAATCTGTTTATGTTTTTTTATCCTTTTAATTGAAAAAAAAAAAATAAAGTTATTATAATTGGGATAATGATTTAGAAATGTCCTTTCTAAAGGGCATTCTTACAAATCACCCTTTTATGAAATATAGTCACCTATAATAAGATAATTAACTCATTAATTTTTCACTTAAATTAGTTTAAACGAGAAATATTATCCAAATGACTAAGCCAATTTAATAGTTTTTTTAATCACAATAAGTAATTTGTTATATCAATCATTCAATCATTATATATCTATGATTTAGTCTTAAGGTTTTTTCTGGTTAATAAAAAAACTCCGTCTTTATAATCATAATAACAATAATAATAAAGCATGTGTTGCATGTGTACCTTGAATTTACGACAAAGATTGACATCACTCCAATGTCGTTCATCCAAATCAGATGAATAAGAAGTGCGATCGTCCCTCCAAACAACGGCTGTGATTGATGAAGTGAAGACTACTTTGTCAATCGTATCTGTCTGTGCACATGCTTCAAGCACATTGTGTGCTGCCCTTACCTCCACCTCTGCCATGAATTCCTATAATTTTCACATGAAAAAAAAAAAAAAAAAAATCAATACCCTTATTAATTTTTTAATAGCCCACTTCAACAACAGTTAAACTAATGTTGATTTTGTGATGTGTCAACTTCGTGAATATCTAATAATTTGGTAATTATTTGATAATATATGTTAATTTGTACTAAAAACTTGGGCTTAGACTTTTCTTTTCTCTTCCGTAGGACAATTATTAACTACCCCGGAAAACATTAAAGTTGCGTTTTGTAGAAGGAAATATCAAAAGTCAATTTTTCTTTGCTTTTTTCTTTTTGTAAAGAAAAAAATGCCCAATAATTTGTATTAGTCTTTTTCTTAGAAATTTAGCATCAATTTTTTAAGTTCTGAAAATAATAAAATAGCTCTATTAAGTGCTATAGGTTTCTGAAAACTACTCAATACCGGGAATACAAAATTTTACTTTTTGAGGGACGTTGTAACACAGATTCTATTAAAAAAAAAAAAAAAAAATCCCTATTGTATGCCTTTTTTTGAATTATAAGTTTGAATCTATAATTAAAACTTTTTTATAATGTTTTCTATCTTAAAAATTTGATTTTTTTTTGTTTTGACTTACTATTTAAATCGATCAACCAAACATTCCACATATCTTAGCAGAAACGAAACTAATAGCAATTAGTGTTCTAGAGATTTCTCAGCTACAAAAGAAAAGATATTGATTAAAATAGTTTTAGTGCACCACAAGTTAATTAAAACAAATCCATTTGTCAGTTGTGTGTGGTCACTGATTGCCTTTGAAGTGTTATGTAAGTTTTCAGTGCATGGTTAATTTAAGGCTGATCATGGTGAAAATTATTGGCAAAACATAAAAATAATAATATTGTTCAGCCGTGACTGAATGGGCAAAAACGTGTATTATAAATGTTGACAGATTGACCATTAATTGGAAAATATATGGTACTTTACAAACTACAAAATATTAAAAAAAAAAAAACTAAGTATAGATTTGATTCAAGAATCAATCAAAGTGGAAAATTTCTTCTTAGAATAAACTCAAAAGATAATAATTATAATAAAAAAAAAAAGGCCTCTACGAAAGTCGTATAATTTGTGGTCAATCTTTGTTCTTTTTTCTACGATAAATTTTATCCATCAGCCAAGTTAGCTAGCAGTACTCATCATATTCAAGTGTATATTTGTGTGTGTGTATATATATATATATATATAGACTTATACTCGGCCTTAAAAATATATATTAGACTAAATAGACTTGGAGTACAAAAAAGAAAGCAAATTATGATCAGTAATTACTTAAATAAATGTATACTAACACGTACGCACACATGTACATGGATTGCTGGAACATATAATATATATATATATTAAAGAAAATAAGGAGTAACAAACATTATTTAAACATCTCAATTAGATTAATATCTAAAAAAAAAAAAAAAAACCTTTTAAGATGATTCTTTATGTTACTTTATTGAATTGCTAGAATATATGTATCCACTTGGTATTGAGTAATATTATAGGCTTCACTTTTGATAATTACCATAACAAAATTTTAGTTCATCATAATCAATAATTAATATATAAAATTAAAATTGGTATTAATTTAGAAGTAGTCAGATATGTGAACAACATGGTGAGTGATTGAACCGAATGCATTTGTCGTGGTCGTAACAGTTGACAGCTAATGGTTAATTAGAGTTTGAAAGCAACGCGTGTATTTTTCTCTCTCACTTTTTTGTGCATTTATGTTGCAAGCTGGAACAATGGTACTGTTTTTTTTTTTTTTTTTGCTTTACTTTTCTTGGAAAAATGAAAATATTATAACAAGCTTTTATAAAAGCAAAGTGTAGATATACAGAAGAACAAAAGTTTAAACTTACATCATAAGTGGGTTGATCTTGGGGAGGCTCAAAAGTGTAGAACAATCCGGAACAGCCTCTCAAAGCATCAAGTATGCTCTGATAATCAAATGGGTCCGAGTGAAAAACTTTCAGCTTCTCATTCTCATCACAATATATCCCATCCAAGTGCTTCAAACCGTGAATATCATCACCTAAAAACATACCAGATATCATAATGATCATAACGTAAGTAATATATATATATATATACACACACATATAAACATGAAGAATAAGAAGAAGAAGAAACCAACCATGGCTTTGACCACTTTGAACAACGGCATGAACCGTATAGCCCCTTTGGAGCAAACGCTCGACCAGGCTCGAGCCCAGTTCACCTGAGGCGTCCATGACACAGACTGTTGGTGCCATTTTAGAGAGAGAAAGTTTATGCCTTTTTTGGGCTTAGAGAGAGAGAGAGATACAGAGCGAAAAGAGGGGTTGAGACTTGTGAAGGTGGTTGTGAATTGTGATGAGTTTGTTCTTTTGTTTTGTAGAGTGAATATTATAGGGGTTTGTGTGAGAAGAAAAGAGGTGAGGAAGACTAAAAGAAAGAGTTGTGTATAAATAAGGTTTAACATTGAAGGGTTGATGGCATTCAAAGAGCGTGGGAAGTAGATGGTTGGGAGGTAGTTGTTGTTAGAAAAGACGTTCAACGACATAAAATAATAATAATAAAAAATAATAATAAATAAATAAATAAATCCAAGTAGGGAAGAGAAGATTAGAAAACGACGGGAAAAGGAAAGGGTTATTTTTGAGGAGTGACAGATGAAACCATTAATTAAGCCAAAAACGTTTGGTGGAAACGTGTGGCGTTAATATTGTTGCCGCACGTTCGCATTGCCCACACAGTCGTCCATAATGTTCCAAAAAACTTTTTTTTTTTTTTTGATAAACCAAAATGTTACAGCTTCTTGCCTGGATGCTAATAAATAAATAAATAAATATATCAGTAATACCTTATATAATGTTTTTATCTAATATCGTTTTGAAAATCTATTACAAGAAAGAATCAATGTATATTTATTAAGAATTTAAGATAGCGTCTTGTTAACTCAGTGGGTTTGGTAAGAAGAGAGGATTTGGATTTCAAATCTGTCGTCCGTTTGTTTGATATCTCCAAATTTAGAAAATAAAAAATTTTTTATTTCAAGAAAAATGAACCTTCTTAAATTTTTGTATCTGAACATTCAAAATTTTTCATTTTTAAAAAATGAAAAAAAACGCTCTAGAAATAAAATGTTTTCACCCACCCAAACAACTTTTCACTTTTAAAAAAAATTTCAAACAACTTTTTATTTTTCGTATTTTAAAATTTTTCATTTTCTAAAAACGGACCTCTCATTCAAACAAACCCAGACTTGAAATTTAGAAATTTTTTTTGTCAAATTAATAAAATAGATATTCATAAAACTTGATACTAAAAGAAATTACCGATAATGGCTAACATGCTTTTTTCATAGGTTATTTCCTTGAATCTGTTTTTGGTTGTATATTCCACCTACCCATTATATGATCGTGTTGAAATCTAGAGCCAAGTCAACGTCTAGAGAAATTGATATTAAAAATGGGAGAGGAGATGAATAGGACCTATTTCTTTAATATAATTTTCTTTAATATCGCAGCTTGACTTACTAAATTTTCAAATTTGGAGACCCCTTTGGTAATTATATTAATTTGACTATAGTTTTTCAATCCTCTCGAGAGAAATAAAAGTATAATTTTTCAATTAGGAATGTGAAATCAAATATACTCCATGGTTGACCTTGTCTTCTTAAGCAATCTAATTGTTAGTTAATTTGTACATTTTATCCTTTTCACAAAAAAAAAAAAAGAAAATGAAGTAAAATTTTGTATTTTAATGACTATATATCAAACACCATATGCTATATATTTTTGTGCACATACATCAATATACAATAGTTGCCTCTTACGCTTACTTCATAGCCGGCAAATAAACAAGTAGTTACCATTCGTGATTTACCAAAGGATTGGATGTGCATGAATCTCTTAGATAAAATAAAAACGTGAATCGAGACCCTTTTTGTTCTATCTTTAATCTACGTTTTGGCAACGTATTTTTTTGATATTACATTTAAATGCAATGTAATTTTTCCTCAAATACAAAAATATTTTATTCAAATATCAATCACATCACATTTTAAATCTAACACAATTATTATTTATTATTTCACTTTTTTTATTATTTTTCTTAATTACATCATATATTCTCTCTCTCTCCTTTTTTTCTCTCTACTTTTACCCATCACATCACACATTTATTATTAAAATATAATTCAAATACTTTTCACCCAAACACATATTGCATTCAAATACAATGTTAATGCTTTTCCTCTAAATATAAATTGCATTCAAACGCAATATAAATGCAATGTGTTCACCAAATGAGGCCTTAGTCTTTTATCAATTTCCAAACTGACGTTAAGTGAAGGTATAAAACTCCGTTTGTTTGACACCTCCAAATTTAGAAAATGAAAAATTTTTCATTCCAAGAAAAATGAACATTCTTAAATTTCCGTATCTGAACATCCAAAATTTTTCATTTTTAAAAAATGAAAAAAGAACTCTCTAGAAACAAAGAGTTTTCACCCATCCAAACAACTTTTCACTTTTAAAAAAATTCCAAACAACTTTTTATTTTTCATATCTAAAAATTTTTCATTTTTAAAAAACGGATCACTCATCCAAACGGACTCTAAAGGCATCACAATATCTTTTTCTCCGAAACAGAAAACATATATTTGATATAACTTCATACAAATTTTTCTCTCGCTTTAAATAGGTACAATGTAATTATAGTCCGGAAATTTAGTATTTTTATTTCTTTTGATGAAACGTCAAATTATTTGAGTCGGATCCGATTAAGAATTGAATTATAACATTTAAAGAAAGGGGTGACTTTTGCACATTATAAGGGGTCGACACATTTTCAAGTGAAAGAAATGTGCAGTCGACACGATCCAGCAAAAGAAAGCCAAAAAAAAAAAAAAAAATGAGAGAGAGAGAGAGAAAAAGAGAAAAAGTCAAAAAAAAAAAAAAAAAAAAAAGGTCAACACGGTAACAGGGTAAAGATGGTTGTGTGTATTTATGAATGAAAGTTGTGAACCATGGTTTTCTTTTATACAATTGCTGTCATACAGTTATGTATTTTCTTGTAAATTTATTATGATAAAGTCAGACTTTTTGCATTTGATATATAGTCATATGCCTCTATTGCTCCCTTTTTGAAAAGTCTCCCCTATGTTTTTCTGTAGACAAATAGTGGAGTTTGTTTTCCCATTAAGGTGGTAATCTAGTGATTATTTCAAAATTACCGGTTCAATGTTCATCAACACTTATTGAGACTAATTAAGATGGCATGTTTTGTCTGTTAAAACAAACAATTGTAACTTAATGCGAACCTTTCTTATCATATGATCTTTATGTTCACACTAAGACGGATACCTAAAAATCAGTTTGTCCCTAACATATGTGTGTGCATATATATATATATTTGGTGAATATTAGGTTTTTTTAAAATTATATTAATTGTTTGGGTATATAATATTGTTGTTTTCTAAATTTATCACTTTCTGATGAATTATCTTCAAAATTTTAATTTTGATAATTTACATCTTAAACTTTTTTAGATTGTTATAATAAGCCTCATTTGGTTAACTTTACATTAAATTGAAGATTCAAATTTTGAAGATTTGCATTAAGGTTTATTTAAGATTTGGAAAATTTTTTACATAAGGCATACATGGGCCTTCTATGACCAATTTAATGGGAAGTTACGCTAAATAAAATATATTGCAACAATTTAAAAAATTTGGTGAACAAATTATCAAAATTAATAATTTAGAACACAAATTATTAGGGTGATAAATTTGGAAGATGATAGTACAATCTATCCTAATTGTTTTTGGATGTTTTAATGCACACATATGCACTCCATTAAATTTTGACGAATTTTTAGAAACAAGTCCACTTTTCTAGTTCTAGAAGGGAAGTGGGGAACGATAGGAGGAAGATAAAGCATATTTCTGGCAGTGGGTAGCATTGGATCTTACACATTTAATGAATATATGCAGTCAAAGGAGTTAAAACCTTGCACAAAGGTACGTAGCATATTGGTGGGAGTTGAAGAGAAATTAATTCAAGTCAAAATTCGTTTGTCTCATACATTGTTATTGTACACATAAATATATCCACAAACAATTGTTGGGACACCAAGCATATTTATATCTGAACAAGAGTTAATGGACTCGAATTTTCTGTCCAAATAATTTGTCCTGCCTATAGTCTAACAAAGAAGATAGTTATGCAAGTCACAAAATCTTAATAATGAAGTTAGAATTTATATTTAAAGTTTTAATTACATGTTAGAATTTCTATTTAAAATTTTAATTTGATTACACGTATTTTGCATCAATATTGCTAGTTATTTCATTTTAAAAAAAATGAAGAACAGATTTCCCCATAATCTGATTTCCTCAATTTGTTACTCAACGATCATTTGGTAGTAATAATGGTTAACTGTTACTGTTTTAGTTGTTTACCACATTACATTCACTTTATGTTCAAATACAATATAATTTTCATCTAAACACAAAAGTATTGCATTCAAATACTAATCATATCACATTTTAAATCTAATACAATCACTATTTATTATTCATCACATCACAAACTCTCATTCTCTCTCTCATTTTTTTTTTCTATTTTTATCCATCACATCACATACTCATTATTTAAACACAATTTAAATACTACTCATCTAATTAGATATTACATTTAAATGTAATACAAATACTTTTTATTCAAATATAAATTGTATTCAATACATTGCATTTAAATGTAATGCGCTTACAACTATTCCCTACTTTTTCTATTATTGTGTACAATAATATCATTGTGATGAGGATCCTTTTATTAGATGCAATGACATTAATATTATAATTAGTATCATTGGGTTGAGAAATTTGAGAAGAAAAAATGTTTGCATTCTTGGCTTCAATTTGAATTGTCGGTTAAATTTAAAATTTTTAAGTTAAAATTAGTTGATATTTTAAAAATTTATTATAATTTTTGTTAAATTAAAAAAAAGTTAAAAATCCACCTATTAAAGTACAATTAGTTGAAACTCAATTAGATTTTCAAATAAAATATCAAAAAATAGACGTTGAAATGTAGCTATTGTTTGGATGTAAAGTCCATTTTGTGAAAAAGAAAAATTTTCTGGACACGAATGAAAAAGTATTTTCGTTTTTGGAAATGAAATGGTGTTTAGATGTCTGAAAGATTTTTTTCTTTTTTGGAAAATTATTTAAAATAAGAAGAAATTGTATTGAAAAATGTATATTATGAGAGTATTAAAAAGATCATCTTCTTTTTTCTAAAATTTTATTGTAGAAAATATGTTTGAAAAACAAAATTCTCTTTTTTATTTTGAAATAAGAAAAATGATGAAAAACATTAAATGAACACTTTTTTGCAAAAAAAAAAAAAATCTAATTTTAAAAGATGTACCTGTGAAATAGAGAAATGCTTACTTTAGAGCAAGAATTTTTACGGGTAACATTAAAAAAAAAAAAAAAAGGAATCTAATGGGTAAAAGTCATTAAAAAAAAAAGTACAAGTCACAACTTTCAAGCCAAAAAAAAAATTTGTACAAGTTACAACTTCTCATAAATCATTGGAGCCAACTGGGTGGTGAGGGAATGAGGAGTTAAGGATTAGGTGTTTAAAGTTCAAAAATTATGCGTTGACATTCGTAAAATATTGAGATAGTGTTCATGAGTGCTACCAATAAAAAAAAAAAAAAACTTTTTATAAAAAAGTACATGTGTGCTTGGTGTAACCATTCAACTTAATTTGAGAGTTGCTTCTGCCAAAAAAATTTTTTTTTGAATTGCATTTTTTTTTTGTTTTTTGTTTTTTTTTTTAAGGTTAAACCAGTTTCACTGTTTATATTTCTTATAAAAACTTTTAACTTGAACTTTAAAAGGAGAGAATTTATAATAGAGTCTTTTTGAGAAATTTTACTACAATTTGTATTAGGATTCAATTTTTAATTGTCTAGATATAATCTAATAATTGAGATTTACATATTTATAATAGTTATAATGTATCTTATCTCATAATATTAACTAAGAAATTATACAAAATCCATACAAAATAATAATAATTAAAAAAAAAAACTAGCCCCCTTCTGATAAGTGATCTATCCCCCCTTCAGCGACAAACCCTCCACAGGCCACCGCACTCACCCCTACCCCGATGACAACCTAATCCCCCCTTGACAAATTGGCCGCACCACCCCTACCTCAACAATAACCCAAGCCCCCCAGTGATAAATCGGTCGTTGATGACCACCATTGCTACCACGGAGGAATAGATCGTGTGATCGGCTCTAGGTTTGCTAGGTCTAGATCATGAAACACCACCATCGCGCTCTGAATCATCATCATCAAGAGAGAATACCTGTGTGCGATTTAGTGGTCGGAGGATGCCACCAAACCAGCTACAAAGGAGGCCGTTTTCGGAGAACTTGATGAGCTTGGTGGGCAATATGGTCATCAATGAAGAAAAAGAAGCTCCCTTTTTTATTTTTTTCAAGGTTGGATTTTATTTTAATTTGTTAGTATGTTATTATATATGATAAGGTGCATTATAAGTATTATGCATAGACAATATTTTAGCTATTAAACATTCATCAAATGATTTAAAAATAAGTTCATGGTAGGGTGTTAAATAAGACCCTATCACAGCCTCTCTCCTTTAAAAGTCTATAACTTTGAATATACAATTTAAAACAAGATTTTTTTTTAAATAATTACATAGAATTTCAAAGATTAAAAAAAATCTCATATTGATATTTTTTTTCGAACACATTTTAAGCTTTTTTAGTTTTTAACCTTAATAATTCAAACATCTTACCACACATGCACAACTCAAATCAATTCAAATCCATGCTAAATAACTCAAATCCAATCCATGCACCAAACACATGCTTTACGTCATTTCAACGAAAAGAAAAGGTACAAGTTACTCTCACGTCCAAATGGACGAGGTCCAATATTTTGACTAGAAGATCCTTCATATATACTTGGAGATTCGTATCTCTAGAACTGCATGAGTTTGCTAAGAACGCATGTTAGAGGGTGGGCATAAGGAATGGTTTTTGTTTTTAAAAGGTGTGGTGTGGGAATCAATTTTGGAGTCTTCCTTTCCTAGTCTTTTTCAACTCTCTACTCTCCCTTATGCTTTCATTGTTAACATGTCTTTTAGGGATGGTTTAATAATGAGTTAAATTGGGATTTTGGTTTTAGAACAGAAATAACAGGAAAGCAAAGGAACTGCATTTTTTAGTCCAATTACTCCACCCATTTTTTCCTAAATCGTCTATTTTAGATCGTAGGGTATGCATGTGTGATCCTTCGGAATTCTTGCAAGTCTTTTTTTTCATTGCTCTTGTCGAATATATTGATTCCCTAAATTTTGAACCTCTCCATTTTATTTAGAAATCTTATACGCTCCATATAGAATTAAAGTTTTTTCATGAATGGTTTTTCATAATTAAATAAATACTTGTGACATGGTTAAGAAGAGGAACCTTTACTTGGTTATTTCGCCTCCACAATGCATAATATATAGAGAAGAGGTTTAGTCGACGGATATTGTGAGATGGCTAGGGAGGTTATGGCAAAATTTGCTGAATGAAGCATGCCTTCTTGGAATTCCCAGCACACTGTAAATCAATAATGGTAGAGGATATGGTTGGATTGGGTTTAACCAAATGGTGAAAGTCCTATGAAGGTGTATGGTGCTGTCATTATCTTGGATGATTTAGATGGTGGGTAATTCTAGAATTTTTTTTTTTTTGAAGAAAATGAGGGTGATAGATATTTCATTATTTCAGATATAAGTTTTCATAAAGTTTTTTAATTTAAATATCTACTTTTTCTATAAAAAAAAATTCATTTTATGTCTTGTTTATCTCTTTTAATAAGACTCTTGGGTACCATCCTCGTACTAAAATTCACTTGGAAATAGACAGTCTATTATTTCAAAAGCATTGGGATACTGGCTGGACCTCAAACTATTGAATGTTGGCGGTCAAAATGAGAAAAGTGAATATTCTCGAAAATGGTTGATGAGATTTAACATCCGATAATGTTTCTTCTTCTTCTTCTTCTTCTTTTTTAGTTCCATATTTGACTTTGAGCACTGCTGCAGAGTGCACAATCCTCTTCTTCCCTTCTGAGAAAAATTGCCGAATTTCTCCTTTGCTGTTTGATCAAATCTTCTTCGTAGCCATGTTCTTTAAAATACGAATTTAAGTGAAAACAGTATAGAATTAATCCCAGAATTACAGGTTTGAGACAAAAACTCCATCAATGTCCAAGAACAAAAAATTCCTGGGTTTTATTAGAAATTACATAGCTTATGTTTGAAACAAAGATTTTCAATGAAAATTTGAGATTGAAATTAATTGTCTTTTCAAATACTAATTATTATTTTTATTGACTTTTAAAGAGAAAAAAAAAACAAAAATTCAATTAAAAACTTTAGTTTAGACCTGATATTCAAATACTTCTGTAATTTTCTCTGCCAAGTTAATTAAAATGCCCGCTTTTCTACCTTACCTTGGATTGGGAAATATAAAAATAAATAACGTAAAAATCGGTGTTTAAACATTTGACAAGTTTAGTTGTGCTTGAGGAACTTACAATGGATCCTATTTGTGCTCCCTTGGCAAGCAAAGACCAAGCAGGGTCATGGCAACTTGATAGAGAGAAAGTAGTTCCCTTTTTCTTTTTTAATAATTTGCAAGCTCATATTTTCTGTAGAGGGAAGTTTATGATACTATCAACATCGATTTAGATATATGTAATGGCGTACATAAATTTAAAGAAATTCAATTTAGTAATATTTCTACATCAACTGATTTGATTCTAGAGTTCATCTATGAAGCCAAATTAAAGATAGGTGATATTTTCTCCAAAGAACAATATTAGAGACACTGAAATTTTATTATCAAATCTAATATAGTCATATGAATTATTATTTCTTTTTGAATTAAAATGAGTTTAAAAAAATTGACACGTCAATTAAAATTAAAAATTACATCCATCAACTAAAAAAAATAACAACTTTCTGTTACGTGAATTGTAATTAAACAAAAAAGAGAAAGAGAGGGAGATTAGAGTTAGTTTTCTTACCTCGCTCTCCTTCCTGGTATTTTTGTTTTAATTTTTTTTCCTTCCTTTACAGCACAAATATTTGTAAAACATGACAATTTTGAGTAGCCTCTCAAGGATCATGCCATGTTATGAAAAGCAATTCTTTGTTTGTCTAAGGGTTCGTTTAGTGAACGTATTATATTTGCATTGCGTTTGAATATAATGCATTGAATGCAATTTGTATTTGGAGAAAAAGTATTAGTTGCATTTAAACATAATGTGTGTTTGGGGGAAAAGTATTTGAATTATATTTTAATAATAAATATGTGATATGATGGATAAAAGTAGAGATAAAAAAAAGAGGGAGAGGGAATATATGATGCAATTAATAAAAGTAATAGAAAAAGTGAAATAATAAATAGTGATTGTATTAGATTTAAAATATGATGTGATTGATATTTGAATGAAATGTTTTTACATTTGAAAGAAAATTATATTGTATTTAAATGTAATGCCAAAAAAAAGCTTGTTTCAAACGTTTACTAAGAGTCAATTAGAAATTTCTTATACACTAGTTGGATCACGCGCTTAAAGCATGTAAAATCTGCAATTAATATGTATATTATATAGATTATATAATAATGTTTAAAATATAAAATGAAAAGTAAAATAAATTAATTTTTATACATCTCATAAAAAAAAACACATAATAGGGATAAAGAAGAATAAAAAAAAAATACAAAAAAGTAGCAAAACAATAAAATCAGGAAAAAAAAAGGGTACCATGTGTCAGCAGCCTATAGGGTAGAAACTAATAAAAAAGTGCAAAAGCTAAAAAAAAAAAAGCATAAAACCAAGGAAGAGTCTTTGGCTCATTTATTATTACTTGTTGGAATACATGCTTCTGCTGTGCTGTGTAGGAGTGTGTAGAGGTAAGCAAAAAATTTAATTATCTGATAAATTCTTCTAATTTATTTACTTTGATCTTAATTAAATATATTGATTTGTTATATATAGTTAGTTAATTGGATAGATAAAATAAATTTTGAACCCACTTAATTTTTATTGGGTGGGGTAAAAAAATTTTAAAAATCTACCAAACCCACTCAATATTCACTTATATATATTTTTTTGTTTTTTGCTAAATAATATTTACTTCTAAGTGTTGTTTAAATTATTTGAATATGTAAAATGCATTACTTGATATTTAATATGGATGTAATTTTTGATAATTTTGTGAAAAATACCGTTAATTACTCTAATATCATTATAGTTTTTAATGATTCTTATAACTTATATTTATTTTATATTCGACTATTAATGAGATCATATTAAAAAAAATTTATGCAGATTCTGTAATAGAATTAATTTAAAAATTGTTAAGTTTAATTCCTTTTTTCCTCCTAAATTTCATTTGTTGTTAAATTTTTAGTATCATTTATTATTATTTTTACTAAAATACACAATTTACCGAACTCACCAAACCCAACCTGATCTTAATTAGGTGGGTTAGTTTTTTACATTGGGTTAATTGGGTGGGTAAAAAATATTTTCAACCCACCCAATGAAGATAAGATGAGTTGAAAAATCACAAAAACCTATCCAATCCACTCGATGTTCACCCCTAAAAGTGTGTGTAATGTCCAATTGTAATATGTATCTAAAACATATAAAGTGTATTATACAAATTATATGATAATAATTAAAATATTGCATAAAATATTAATAAAGTGTATTATATGACAATGAAGTTAAAGATGTTTCAATGAGGCGCATTTGAAAGAAATAAACTATACATTAATTAGAAAAAAAAATGTAGTTATAGATCATGTTTGATAAAATTAGTATTTTAAAAGATGTAAAAAAAAGTATTCAAGTGAGGGTTTATTTGAAAAAACTCTTGCATAATGAGAATAAAATAGAAAGAGAAAAAAAAAAATTAGGTGATACATACGTTTAAAAAAGAAACGATGTTAAAATGAGAAAGTAAAAAAAAAAAAAAAGTGCAAGAAGCTTAAACAAAAAAGACAGACAACAGAAAAGAAAAAGTATATTTGGAGTGTAGGAAGATTAAAAAAAAACAAAAAAAGAAAACATGCACACACTAAAAAAAAAAAAAAGCACAAGCAACAAACTCAAGGAAGAGCAAAAAAAACAAAAAAAAAAAAAACAAAAAAAAAAAAAGAAAAGAAAGGAGGACGAAGCTTTGTGCAACGTGAAAAGCATAGGAGAGCTCATAGATTGACACTTGTTACACTAAATTAGATTAGATATATATATATATCTATATATATATGTTGAGAGGAAAAACAAAAAAACAAAAGAACGTCAACTTAAACCCAAAAAAAAGGAGAAGAATAAGAAGCGGCAGGGAAAGGAAAAAAGGGCCAAAAATAGGGGGAAAAATCAAGGAGGAGGAGAGACTGATACTTATTGAATGAATAGTAACTAATTTGAGACTTTTATATATCTTCTGAGTAGATATAGAAGATGTGTGTGTATATGTATATGCACCTAAGAGTTATGGACTCTTTAACTGAAGATGCTGGGGAAACAACCAAGCAGAAGGGTGCTGGTAAGGAATTTGTTGGTTTTGATTGGTTTTATAAACAATATATAGATCAGTCTTCAACTGAGGAGCAAAACGTGGAATCCAACTTCAACATTGATTGGAAAAAGCTAAAAATTACTAAAAAATGCCAAATTGGTACCAAAAGGAATCCTATCTATGATTAAACAAAAAAAAAAAAAAAAAAGGGTATGGTTAGATACATAACCTAAAGTTGCAGAAGGCTTTGCCAGTCAAGAACAAACTTGTAAATTCTTTGATAAAATAGATGATTATAAATGTCTTCAGGACAAATATTCTTCAATTTATTAGCAGGCTACCGAATATAAAGGGCATGTTATAATTAATAATATATAGATAATAGACTTCACAAGTGGTTCAACAATAATAGGTAGAGAGAAATAGTGTCACTTAAATCCAGAAGTTCTCAAACCATTTTATTATATTTTTTTTCCTTTTCATCCAAGCACTCAAACAAAATCCCTTGCGATGATATCTTTTTCTGATTTTACATTAATGGGTCGTTTGGTAAACGTATTATGTTTTAATGTAATTTATTTTTTGAATGTTATATTTAGTTGAAAAGTATTTATTTTATATTTGAATGATATTTGTGTACGAATGAAAAGTATTTAAATAGTATTTTAGAGTTAAAAAATTGATGTGATTGATAAAAATAGGGAAAAAAAGTTAAAATTGAAAAGTTGATGTGATTGTTTTAAAAAATAAAAAAATAGTAATTGTTTTCGTAACACTGTTAAAAAGAATTGTATTTAAATGTAAAACTTTTGTGTTTAAGTGAAAATTACATTGTATTTAAACGTAATGCGTTTTCGTAGCGACACCAAATGTACCATAAGAGCACTTGGGATTACTCACTTTGAGCATATGTACTTTGTCTTATTGAATAGCCTGCACGTTGACGTTCGTTGATTGAAACCTAAACTTGTTTTTATTTTGTTTCACCTGTGATTTTAATAAATTTTAAAAATAACATAAGATAAAAGTGTGAAAATATCATTAATCTTTTTTTTTTTTTTGAGAAAAAGAACTGATAAACACCAGTCAAAAAAATTTTGTTTGATACCTGAATAGTTTGATACTGAAAGAGTGATTGCTAAAACATTTATGAACTAGTTCATGATACTTCTGCTATAGCAATACCTTGATTCTAAAATAGTGTTAATGACTCTAATTATAATATCAATATTTTCCTTTTTTTGGTGTCCAAATGCCAATATTAGTTACAAACTTATATAATCCGTGAATTAATATTCGAAAATTTATTACGTAAAATTGTATAGAAAACAGTGGGATGAGTTGATATAAAAAGTTTAGAGTTCCTAATTTTCGCTTTGAAATAATGGTTCCAGTTCCTGATTTTCTAGCACTTACACTTTGAAAAGAGCTTCTCCTCTCTAGAGTTCAAGACTTCAACCCACAAACGTTTTTCTTGAACATTTTCCCTATAAACTTTTCAGCCCTGATAAATTGGTGACGAGAAAACTCACGTAGTTTTACGTGAACACAAAAATTCTCATATTTTATCAAGAATTTTCAAATCCAATACAAACTTTAATGAAAATCTTATAATTTCAAATTCTCAATCTAACAAAATAAAACACATTATAATGTTTTTTGTTTTTTTTGTTTTAAGAAAAAGAATGAGTCAAATAGTATTTTTGAATAGAGTAATAGTAACTTATAACATAGAATTTCAAACATCCTCGAGTAATAAATAGTATTATACAGTATTTAAACAATACTATAAAACTCATCTTGCTCATTTTTTCTCTCTAACTTGAAATTATGCACATATATATGTTATTAAAAATTAACCGTAAATTTGATATTTATAAAAATTAAGCTGAAAATTTAAGAATTTATCTGTAAATACATAATATAGTTTATCACCTTTTGAAAAGCCAATTATAAACAGGGGTGGAGGGACGTTGGGACAAGGAGGGCATATGCCCTCTCTGAACTTTGAAGAAATTTTTTTTCTAACTTCAAATTTTTTATAATTTTCCTCTATGGTGAGATATATTACAATTTTATCCTATACTTTATATTTATATTTTTTTAAGAAAACTTTAAATTCCACCTTTTTTTTAATCAATTTTAAGTACTTACATTTAAAAGTTAATATCTCAAATAAATCAGAATCAATTATACTATTACGTAAAATTCATAATTTTTTGAATTTTAAACTTTAAAATAAAGTTAAACTCTATTATAAGTTTAGTTCATTAGAGAGAAAAAATAAAAAAGAAAAATACAAATCGATAAATGATAATAAAATATTTTAATATTATAATTTTGGTTTAATTTTTTTTTTGTTAAAATCACACCCCTCTTCAAAAAATTTTCCACTCCGCTACTGATTATATATGAGATTTGAAGGTTAATGGCCTAATACTAAGTCCAACATTTTAATAAAAGGCCGAATTATAAAATGAAATTTATAGTTAAATAACCTTTTTTTTTTTTTACGAGTTTTTAAAATTTAATTAAAAAGTCATTTTTTTAATTTAGTTAAAAAGTTATTTTTTTCAATATAATTAATAATTTTCTTTAATAATTAACTAAATTATGATCATAACTGCATGATTATAATATAAATAATCAATTTTTTATTTAATTATTGATTAATTCAATAACTAATTAAGTAAAAATAATAATAAACAATTATTTTATTAAATGAAAAAATTTAACTATTTATTAGATAAAATGATCAAAATAAATCACCTCACTTAATATTTTAAAAGAGAAAACATCATAAATAGCTCCTTAAATGCACATATTTCATATTTTTGCTCCTTCTTTATTTTTTTTATTTAGGTCCGTTTGAGATAAGTTTTAGAGACATCTAAAACTAACTTTTTTTTTAAACTTCACCACTTTCTACTATTTACATATCCAAAACATTACAGTAAACTTCAAATTTTAAAAGTCTATAATTTTGTATATACAAGTCCAAATACGATAATGTTTTTTAAATTGCATAAAATTTGGAGAGGGACGAAACAATATATATATTGATTTTTTTTTTTGAAAATTTTTTATTTTTTCACCTCAAACAATTTTTTCTCCTAAACACATTTTCAAATCAAAAAATAATGTTTTCAAACATCTCCCCAAACACTCCCTTAACTTTTTGTACTATATTACACAATTACAAAAATACCCATCTCTCTCTCTCTCTTCCGCGTTCTCTCTCTCCCTCTCCCTTTCCCTCTCCCTCTCCTCACGATCGCTCTCTTTGTCTTCCCTTCCTCTCTTTGGACGCGATTTAGTCATGTGGTACCGTCGCTGGAGAAGCGGTTGGAGATCCCTTCATCGCGAGGCCTCGTGAAGTCCATGGCCGTCGCGGGTGAAAAAGATCCACCGGTGGCAAGTTCGTCCGCGACCTCGCTAGTTATTGTCCTGTCATCCTCGGATCTGTTCGCGAGCTCGTCGGATTTATTCGCCATCAGATCTAAGTGCAAGGTTTGGACTGCCGTTGTGAGGAGATGATTGCGTGACTCCGGGGGCGAATCGGATCTGCTCACGAGCTGCCGTTGTCGAATCTGCTCGCGAGCTCGGTGGCGATTCGCTCGCTGCCAGTCTCGATTCGCTTGTCAGCCTTGTTGCAAGCGAGCTGCAGGTGGATCTTGCCTCGCGAGGGTGGCGGTCTGTGGAGTTTGGGCCGTTGGTGGATTTTGGCTGTCGTCGTGAGAGGTGGCGGCTGCGTTTTTTTTTTTTTTTTGGTTTAATTATTATAATTTTTTTCATTTTTTTAGATAATATTTTTTTAGATAAAAAAATTCGATGCATTAAAAAAAATATATAAAATGATAATAAAAAAATTAATAATAAAAAAATAGAGGAAGATTATTAAATAATATTATGATAGATTCCCAAAAAAATATTTCAATGATTATCAAATGACATTTCGAAAAGTTATCAAACAGTATTTTGGTAGATTATTAAAAATAAATTATCAAATAATATTTTGACGGTTGTCAAACAATATTACAAAGGAACTCCAAAAGTGAAATAACAAATTATTTTTTAGTAGATTATCAAACGATAATTACTAAATAGTATTTTTAAGGTATACTAAATAATATTCTCGTAAATTACTAAAAGTGGATTCTCCAAATCATATTTTAGAGGATTATCAAATAGTATTCTGATATATTACAAATCTATATAGTTATCGAAAAGTATTTTGATAAATTATTAAATAATATTTTTATAGATTAACGAATGATATATTAGTATATTATTTTTTTGTTGATTGGAGATAATTTTGAAAAAATATATTAGATTAATAGGTCGTTTGATAAACGTATTGCGTTTTAATTACCTTTGAATGTAATTTATTTTTGAAGTATTGTATTTAGTTGAAAATATTTGTTTTGTATTTGAATGAAATATATGTTTGGATGAAAAGTATTTGAATTGTATTTTAAAGTTGAAAAATTAATATGATTAGTAAAAGTAGAGATAAAAAGTTAGAATTAAAAAATTGATGTGATTATTTTAAAACACAAATAAATAGTAATTATTTTTGTACTATATTAAAAAAACTATATTTAATTACAAAATTTTATATTTGATATAAAATTATATTATATTTAAAAACAATATAAATATAAAACTTTTGTCAAACTACTTGTAATCTTTAATCTATCTTAAAAAAATAATAAAAATTATGAAACTATTACTAGAGAGAAAAAATTCCATATGTGTGCTTTTTGGAGCGTTCTTCCAGATTCCCATTTCCAAAACTAGTTAAAAGGCCAATTTCCACAACTAATAAACCCGATATGATACGAATACCCTTCCACCTCCCTCAAACTCTTCCCCTTCATCTCTTCTGCACAGCCAACGTAAGCAGAGCCAACGGAGACTGAATCTGGTGAACTACCCTGCTTTGATGCGTTTAAGACCAAAAAGGTATTTTCATTTCTTGTCATCTTTTCGCTTTTCTTTCTTAAAAAAAAGCTTGAATGACATGGTGGTTTTTGTGTTTTTTGGGTTTTGGGTTTTTACGAGACTTGTTTTTAGGGGTGAACAAAAAATCTGAAAACCTAAATAACCCACCCAAGGAAAACCCGACGGGTTGAGTCCACGTCAAACCAAAAAAAAAATCGGGTTGACCCACCCAACCCGATGTTAAATTGGGTGGGTTTGGGTTGGAATTCTAAAACCCGACCAAAACCCAACCCACCCAATGAATATTTTTTTTTATTTTTATTTTTTTTAATATTTAGAAAAAATATAATGACTAACCTAAGCCAATTTTGTTGAGCCGATTGTCATTTCTCATTTATGCCTCCTCCCAAGCCAAAGTTTGTGCCTTGCCCTTACCAAACCCGATGTCCTACCAGCCTCCCCCAATCGTCCCTTTCTTCGACCATCGGCCGTCACCCCTCGATATATTCATTTTTGCCTCCCCAAGCCCGTGTTCGTCTCGTACCTTGCCCTTGCCCAGCCCTAGCCGCCACTTGCCACTAGCCTCTCCTGAACCTCCCTTCTGTTAGGATTTAGGAACAAGATTTCAAGTTTATTTCAATTTGTCTGGCTTTAGTTCTTGTTACTACATACATTGGAGTTAGAGATTATTTTTGTGAAATAGATTTGATTATTTGTGGTTGATGTTTCTTAGTATTCATTAAAAGCATGTTTTAATTAGTTCTTATTGTCTTTACATGACTTCTTTATTTGAATATTTGAGCTTGTATTTTGATTTGTGATTAAATTTTTAAGTCATGTTTTATTACTTTATTTTTATAAATTGCCGTCAAACCCACCTAAACTTGAATTGGGTAAGTCGATTTTGCATATTAGGTTAATTGGGTGAGTGAAAAAAATTTTTAACCCACCTAATTTTTTCATTGAGTGGATTGAAAAATATCAAAAATCTACCCAATCCACCCAACGAACACCCCTACTTGTTCTGGTGTAGAGTGTTTTGGAACCTTTCATGTTAAACAATTTTCCTTGATTTTCTTATTCCTTAGAGGCGGTCTCACTTGATAGAACTGCAATCTTAGACACAATGGTGGCGTTTGGTATTGTTTTTGAAATCTGTTATGTTTTCAAATTCTCTGAATTTGAAATCATTTTGAAAACAATTCTGAGAACGTTTCTGAAATTGTGTTTGGTTTTATTTTCTGAGTGTATGTTTTGAAAAACAAAAAAGTGAAACTGTGTTTGATTATATTTTTGAAAACCAGTCATTTTATAAGTATTTTATAAAAACATATTTATGTTTGATTTAAAAAAAATTTTATCATGAATACCAAAAATTAAAAATTAATAAAATTTTTTAATTGAAAAATGAATTAAAAATTAATAACCATAATATTTAAGTAATTACTATATAAATTAAATCTTAATTAACCATAATAATTAAATCAGAGAAATAAGAAAAATGGGAAAAATGAAATCAGAGAAAACGACTTTGAGTCATTTTCAATTTTACATTGGGAGCAAAGGAGATTTTGGATTCGTTTTGAAATCTGTTTTCAAAAATAATACAAACCAAATACAATTTCACACCGATTTTGAAATCGATTTCCTAAGAAATCGTGAAATCAGTTTTGGAAACAAAACCAAACACGCACAGTATTTCTTTTCCTTTCTCTCCCGAAAATTTTTGTTCCTTTGATTACCCGAGAAAAACAGACAAACAGACACCTTCCCAGAAATTTTCCCGGGAATAAATACCTTACTTTCCTTTTTTCTTTTTATTTCCTGAAATTTTCCGAAATTCGCGTTTCTTTCTCCTCTGCTTTTTTCTAAATTGAGCCGGCAAAACCTCCATTAAAAAAAAAAAAAACACAAAGTAACTTATAGTACCCAACATATTTCATTCACCACTTACACAAAATCCTAGAATGGCAACAACCGAGCCGCCAAAAACCTCACCTGGGCTGGTGATATCAGCGACAGAGCCGATCGTTTCTTTCCTCAAATCGGCCTCCAAAGACTCCTCCATCTCTCAGGAGCTGCGAGAAGTCGCCTCCGATCTCTGTTCCACAACCACCGTTTCGTACAAGTCCCTCCGGATGATCTGGTCCGCTTCCGACGTCGCTTCCCGGCCCAACCTGATCCAGCTCCTGTCGGGGTCGGATTTCGTCCTCACTAGCCCCAAACCCAGAGAGAAGGTACGGAAAGAAATTTCATTCCCAATTTCGTTTTGAGAACTACCCTTTTGAAAAATATTTGGTTTGTTGAAGTTGGTTTTGGTTTTTAGAGCGAGGAGTTGAAGGCGAGGCTTGGGAAGCTTGAGGAAATGGCGGAGAGGAAAGCGTATGCCGAGCTTGTGAAGGACATTACGCCTAATAAGGAATCCACTGAGCCGTTCTCATCTTATAAAGATCAGCTTGGATTTGGTTAGTTACTCTGTGTTTTAACATGATATTTGGTGCTTCTTTGTGAATGTTTACGCTTGTAGGTTTGGCATTAAGTTAGATTTTGCAAACATTTCGATATAGCGATTTCGGCTTTGGAATTGCTAGCCGTATTCATGAAATAATCCTTGTTTCTTTTGGTTTAGTAAATTTGATAGCAATAGAGTTCGTGAACCTTTGTGAAATGGCTTACATTTCACAGTTTTAGGCTTTTTCATCTATGTGTTTGTGGTAACACTAGCAAGGTCACATGTTGGAAACCATGAGTCACCAAAAGGGAATAGAAGTTTTAGAAATTATTTGTGGATGTGGAGGTGTGTATTTCGAGAGAGTGTAAGAATGTTCGGACCACGAACGTGTGGCAGACTGAGCATATATTAGATGAACAACTTGATTTAAGTTTTTAGATTGCATCATTGATACGCTGTTGAAGTAACTGATTTTATTGTTGTCGGAGTAAAAGTCAAGTATGGCATTTGCTTTCTTTCTTTCTGTTAATAATGTAGTCGAGCATCGTAATCAGTTTGTCTAGAAAGGATTGAACTTGGTGTCAAGCAAAGACTTTTTTCCGAGCCAGGCTTCCAGAAAAGGAGTTTTCTGTAGCGTGCTTGTAAAATTATTTCAAGTGGCACAGTTTCTATACTTCCTGCTTTTTTGCTTTAACAATCTGTTCCTAGTTTTATTTAGTTTTTGTATACTTAAGATTTTTTGGCTTTTTGAATAAATTTCGAATCCAAATTTAAATAATAGTTTTGCTTCTACAGGTTTACATGTTGCATTGACAATGTTCACTGGCTATTTGGTCGGTTATGCTGCATTTAGAGCATTATTCAACCGCAGTCCTGCTATGGTAGCTTCAGAAAGACTTATGGATTTATTTATTTATTTATTCTGTTTCATGGATACTTTTAACTCAATGATTCAATAGTTTTGGCACAATGTTTACTTTTGTTGTTCTTCGGTCATTTAATTCGGTTATCATCATTGCTTGTTTCCAGAATGCGGCTGGTGGGATTCTTGGATTGATAGGTGGCATGCTAGTAGAAACACTTCTTTTCATAATTAGAGCTTCCAGCCAGGATCTTAGACCATCGACTTCCACTTCCAAGCCGAAGAAGGATCAATAGATTTTTTTATTGAAAGGTTTGTTGTTTCTTCTGTTCTCTGGTGTAATACCTACGTCCCAGCATGTGAAGATCGGAAACATGGAAGTGAATTTAGAAAAGGGAAATGCTAATATAGGAACACTTTCTGAACTCCTCTTGAAGCTTGCATTTTGATCTGCTGGCTTTGGACTTTGATTTCCCTTCGTCCTACTAATGAACTTTGTTTTTTCTTAATGACAAATCTTGTTGGGATTTGATATTCAATTCTTGTAATTATCTTTGTGATTCTTTCCATCTTTAGAGATTTTATAGTTGTCAATTAAGTGCTGTTAATCAGTTGCAAATACATTGTCAGTTAGGTGCTAATAGTCATCAATTAGGCTCTATATAATGATGTACAAATTCTTCAATCAGTGTGAATGAGAACCTAAGAAATTAGGGAAAAGTATTTTCTTATTCACACTTAATGGAGAATCTGTACATCATTATATAGTGCCTAGTTGACAACTATTAGCACCTAATTGACAATCCACTCTTGATGGACAACTGTAAAATCTCCAAAGATGAAAAAATCACAAAGATAATTACAAGAATTAAATAGCAAATCTCAACAAATTATTGATAACGTTTGCAGATCGTGGTATTAACTTACTGAGAAGAAACTTGAGGAGTGTCTTTTAATCTGATTTCAGTCTTTTCCTAGTCTAAATTTTGACGCAACTTGTATATATAGCAGAGTTTCTACTAGACCTTGGAGATGTAATTAGGTTCAAGATGGTTGGTGTGGAAGAGTAATGAGGAAAAGAAGTTCAGAAAAGTAATGGAGTCTCTCTCTAAAATTTGAATCATTTTTTTTTATTCAACCTCATTGTTCTATGTTCCTACAAGTGTTTTTATAGCTGATTCAAAGAGAAATGATATCTTGTACACTAATCGTCTTTATGAATGTTTTTTATATTATTGAAGGCCGTGGAAGGATTATTGAGTGAACCAGACAGTTTCAGGGGGAAACAAAGGGAACCAGATTTATAAATCAACTAAACAACGTGTTTAATGAAAATTTTCAAGTTTTGGGTTTTCTTCGTTTCCAAACAGGGTTTAGACTGGACCATAAAAGGTGGAAGATGTACTGAAGCCCGTGGATGAGAGTCTAGCAAAGTTTGGCACCCGCATTATCTTTGGGTAGAATTATGTTTTGGGTAGTTATTTTAGTATTTGGTTGGTTTGTTTTGCCCATTTCATTTTAGAAATGGGTTGAAAATGGTGTTTGGTTGGCCAGTTTGCAGATGAAAAGTCTTCTTCAAAATGAGAAGAAGGGCTCAATTTCAAAATGAACTCTCTGCGATTCGGGAGTGAAAGAAATAGTTTTATTTATTAATAGTGGACAATTTAGCATATTATCAAATCACGTGTCTATTGCCATAGCCAGATATTGTTATTTTGAGAGTACGCTATGACGACCAATGGTTAACGATGGCTTTGATGGGCGGTTCTGCCAGAGTAGGGAATAATGAGATTACTATTTTAGTAAATGTGGCAAAAAAGGGTTGTGACATAGATCCACAAGCAATTTGGGAATCTTTTCTGATCGAAAGTAGAAATGCACAGTGACTCACGTCATAAAATTACTATTATTATCTTAATCATTACTTATCTTCTTATTTTTGCAAGAGTATAATTATAAAATAAAATAAATTTAATATTTTCTTTTCAATTCTTCCAAAAAACATGAAGAAAAAATATATGTATATTTTTTTATAATTCGACTCAATTGGGTATTTTACGTTTCCTTCCCTAGTATTTCCATGACCTCCTGGTGAAAGTGTGCACATATCTCTTCTTATAGTGATCTGTCCTCCAAGGAAAACAATGAAGAAGAAGAGCACGAGTCTATGGTAAGAGAATTTTGTACTGTCCTTTAGCTCAATAAAATGCAAAATCTAAAGTCTTCTGGGCCACCTCAACTAAAGTGAACAAGGATAAAGAAATTGCACTTTTTATTCTCATATTTACATTATCTTTCCTTTTCACTTCTTTGTTCCCACAATATAATTATTAAACTTAGAATGTAATCCCCACTAAAATTATGGGGGGGCAAGACTAATATCCAATCGCAAATGATAGCCAAAATAATTATAAAAGTGAAAGTAAAAGGTTGGTACTCTAATCTCATGATTGAGTTTGTGGGGTAGGCAAACGCTAAAGCATGGAAAGACATAAAGGAGCTAGGGGACGGCTATAATCAGGCCCACATCATCAATCTGAGCAGATTAAATATTATTATGTTACATTAGGACTTATCGACACTAGATATTATGTATGTTTGTTTCTGCCACACCAGTTTATGGTTGTCTTCAACTTCTTTCTTTCTTTCTTTCTTTCATCTTAATTTTAATGATTTGACGTGTAAATATCTACATTAAAAATATAAATGATACGATACATATCCATTTTAGTTATACATTACATCGATAAAAAAATAATTTAACGATTGAAAACAACAATTTTGCTTATAATGCAAAATAAAAGTCCAAAAAACAAAAAGGTAAAACTCCCTATTATAGGTTTTTTTTTTTTTTTTTAATGACCGATATGCTGCTAAGAACTTGATATAAAAAGTTGAAGATATGTTAGAAAGAGGATTTTTTTTTTTTTTTTTTTGAGTGAACAAGGGGATAAGTATTCACACTGTGGATAAAACGGCTTTTTAGTTGGGAACGAGCAAAGCTATCGATTCGGGTTTTTATAATTTATTATACATTATTATATTATAATATGATTATATATTTATCAAATAATATATAGTTATAAATATTATAAAATATTTATAATTATATATATTGATATTATAAAGTGTTATAATACGTTATAATTTGCTATATTATATACGATTGAATATATATAAAATTTAAGTTATATTATATATATTATATTAAATTATTATAATACGATTATATAATTATAAAATATTATATAATTACAGATATTATAAATTATTTATAAATATAAATGTTAATATTATAAAATATTTACGTAATTACATATATTAAGCTTATGTGTTATAATTTTTATTTATTTTTATTTTATTACTTTTCGTTATTGTAATAGAAATTATAATTATTTTAGAAAATAATATTAAGTGTAGTGTAAAAATAATTATACTAATTGTAAATAAATTAATTATTTGATTTGTTTAGATTCTATTATTTTTAGTTTAATGTTGAAATGATAAAATATATTATTATTTATATTAATATTTTTTTAAAATAATTTATAAAAAATATTTTTATAATAATTTACTATCTTATAATAATTTTTTTAGATTATATGTGGACAAAAAGCAAGAAAAAAAAAAAAAAGGAAGACAAAAGTAGGAAGGACAAAAAGACTTCCTTTCAGATATAGATAATAAAGCGTAGAAAAGGCCGCCAAGTGGATACACTTGTGTAGTTTTCACATACACAATAAATTTTTTTTTTTTTTCTTACTATTTTAACTGCAACTTGCATTTGCATTCTTCCGCTTTATTCCAACCCTATTGTTAATATTGTGCCCACCTTTTCAAACCAAAACTGTATTAGTATTTTTTATTATTATTGTAAGTCGTACTGAACCAAACAAATTGCATGAAAATATAATAGAACTTAATAAATATGTACTAATTATATCAGAACAAAATAAGTACTAAGGGGACGTTAGGTAAACGCATTACATTTTGATTATATTTGAATGAAATTTATTTTTTGAATGTTGTATTTGGTTAAAAAGTATTTGTTTTGTATTTGAATGAAATGTGTGTTTGGATGAAAAGTATTTTAGAATTGAAAAGTTGATGTGATTGGTAAAAGTAGAGATAAATAGTGAAATTAAAAAAGTTGAAGTGATTGTTTTAAAAATGTTTTAAATAGTAATTATTTTCGTAGTACTGTTGTAAAATTTGTATTTGATGTAAAATTATATTGTATTTGAATAAAATTAAAATTGAATATTTTATCCAAATGCCCCGTAAATTTTAATAGAACTTGATAAATGTTTAACAAAACTTGATTGATATTTTTTAAATATGTTTTGTCACTTTTGTGAGTGACCAAAAAAGCCTACGGAGCAGCTAAAACGCACCGTCGTTATGTGCTCATTTATTTAACTAAACAAACATGTGAAAGGCATAGCACTTATACGCCCACGGCAACCCCATGAGACAAATCCAATAAATTCATCCAACATAATCTATTATTATCTGACTCTGACCAAATCCATCAAGAGATCAACCTAATCCATCAAATCTAATTATTAATTAGGTGGAATTGGATCAAGTTTTTCTATATCCAATTTAATATAAACTCACATAATCTATTTATATGTAACAATAAATATTTATCATATATTATAATATATAGTATTTGTCTTATTTTTTACATTAATTACTTGACAATATGATATAATTTATATTTTATGAGTTTTTATTATTATTTGTTTGTTGATTTATAACTTTTATATTTAAACTTGTTTTGCATATATTTTATTTTTATATCGATTTATAACTTATGAGACAATTTTGAAACTTTATAACACTAATATTATGTTAAAAGTTAGTTTTCTTTTCATATATTTCTTATTTTAGGTTGATTGATTAGTCATATTTATTTTTTTATTATGTTTAATCCAACAATTCACTTAACCCACCCAAATTTTAATTGGGTCGGTTGATTTTAAACTTTGAATTGATTAGATGAGTTAAATTTGACATGAACCCACCTAAACTAGATTGAATAGGTTGAAAATTCTCATAAATTCAAACCCACCTATTATTCACCCCAAACAGCTATGTTAAAACAAAGCAACAACTTATAGTTGCACCAGATAGATAATCATGCCTGTTAGTATATTACTGGTCTCCGAATGTTTATGTTTCAGAAACTCTTTTGGCTTTTCCGATTATTAACTAACATAGTGAGAGTTACTTTTATAAGCATTAGGACATGACTATTGAGAAAGAAATTATATGTTTTTATGTCGAGATTATAATAGTTGGATTAGAAGAAATTATTAAGACGTTTCAATTGTTTTAAGTTATCAATTGTTTTAAGACGTTTCAAAGATGGAGAATTAACAATAATTGTTTCAAGACGTTTCAAAAGTGAAGAATTAAAATAGGATTCAGTATATGGTGACGAACATTGAAGTTAATCCAAAAAAGAAGAGTGACTCAATTGTGCCATGTAGCAATGTATATGAGAAATACCAAAGATTTTATTTGTTATCGTAAGAAAATTTATAACACTTATAAATTATTAAAGGCCCTCATAATTTAGTGAGGATCATTTATAAATCTATTAAATTTCTCCCTTTTAAAGATCTTATGGTCGATTTCTTATGGAATGAGTTAAATAGCAAACCGACTCAATCATTTTTTTTAAATAATCGTCTAAAAACTTTTATTAGCCAAATGACTTCAAAACGATCGAAGAACGACTAGTTTTTAAGTTAGTTGTTCCAGTGTTAAATGAAAAGAAGACTATTTTACTCATTTCAATTTTAAAGTTGTCATTTTGACAAATATTTCTTGTGGGATTATCATGTTTGCTAAAAATAAATAAATAAATAAGGAAGGAGAAATTCCCACGTGAGATCACATGGACCAGGACGAGGAGGCCATGTGGAGACCGGGGAACAATTGAGGCATGTCTTCACATGCAGTAAGTTATGGCCCTCCTTCCAATTCACCGCAAGAGCCTTGAAGAAGCAATGCATGTGTCCAAATAATGTGTATTGGGGAGAGAAGAGACTAGAGAGTGGAAATGAAACCCCAAATGATGGAGGCCATTGAATTAGGAGATGGAGGAAAACTGCAAGTGATGATGGAAAAGATATATTTGCACCATGTTGTTTGAGACATTGCATACTATGTAATTTTGTGCGTAAAAATAAATTAAAGTATAGATATATAAAAAATAAATTAAAGTATAGATATATCACTTTTAGCCACACATTTTGTGTCATGCATGTAATAGTTTATTACAAATAGATATGTTTTTTAAATGGAAAACTGAAAGACAATCGGGACACTTGCTATTTCTCTATCATAAAGGCATTTGCTATTTAAAGAACAATAGTAATCAAATATAAAAATAAGGATTTAAAGATTTAACGTGATTTATTTGTGGGTTGTTTACATTTTTGAATTAGGAGAATAGAGAAAAGTTATTAATTGGATGAGTTTTATATAATATAAGTCATCGTTACAAAACCAGATAAGTTACTTAGTGTTATCAATTTTTTTTTTCTTTTTTAAAATTTGAGGGTGAGAGTTCTAAGTCCTTGTAATATAGTTAAAATATAAAATTATCGTGAAATTATATCCATAAGTATTATGTTATTAAATCTTTTAAAATAAGGGATTTCCAAATTTTTTTTAAAATACAAATTAATTTAAACTCCCAATGAAGGTAACCATGTGTAGAAAGTGATAACTTTCCTTAATATTTGCAAGTTGAAATTCCATTAGATAATGTTATTTGTCAACGTTTGAAGTTCACTCTCTCTTTTTCTAACAAGATATAAAAAAAAAAAAAAAACAAAAAAATGAAATCCTTCGAGGGTGTTTGGTTTTGTTTTCAAAACTGATTTCACGATTTCCTAGGAAATCGATTTCAAAATCGGTGTGAAATTGTGTTTGGTTTGTATTGTTTTTGAAAACAGATTTCAAAACGAATCCAAAATCGTCTTTGCTCCCAATGTAAAATTGAAAACGATTAAAAGTCGTTTTCTCTGATTTCATTTTTCTCATTTCTCCTATTTCTCTGATTTAATTATTATGGTTAATTAAGATTTAATTGATATAGTAATTACTTAAATATTATGGTTATTAATTTTTAATTCATTTTTCAATTAAAAAATTTTATTAATTTTTAATTTTTGGTATTCATAATAAATTTTTTTAAAATCAAACATAAATATATTTTTATAGAATACTTATAAAATGACTGGTTTTCAAAAATATAACCAAACACAGTTTCACTTTTTTGTTTCTCAAAACGTACACTCAGAAAATAAAACCAAACACAATTTCAGAAACGTTCTTAGAATTGTTTTCAAAACGATATCAAATTCAGAGAATTTGAAAACATAACAGATTTCAAAAACAATACCAAACGCTACCTTCATTTCCTCATTGCAAGACCAACATTATACTAATTGAAATTTTGGCATTCTGAAAATGACATGTGGCTTCCACTAATAATAGGTATGCACATTTGTGTATATATATATATATATAATACAAGACTGAATTGAAATTACAGCCTCCATTCCTAAAATCCCATTCCAAACCGAACTTTATTTTGATATATATGTTTTTTTTAAAATAAATATTTGATTTATCATTAATGTTTAGCCAAAGGTTGACAGTTTTTCAGATTATTTTTTGCACCTCACAGTAGATTATATTTATTTATGCAAATCATTTTATACTATCATATGATACGAGATAATTAATTGAGGATTACAATGTGCATGTGGCTAGAGAGAAGGTTAGGAAATCATTCCTATCTAATAAAAATATCAATCAAATCATCAAGAGGTATAATTCACGTTATTATAGATATAATATATGTACATATTTTCCATATATATTTATATAAAATGGGAAAGGAATGAGTTGGACGTGATTGCGGTAAAGGAATGAGTTGGATGTGATTGCGGTCAATTAGTTCCAGAACGTGGTTTTATTATCTTTTAAGTGTGCGACGTTGATATGGGAACGTGGTTTTCTCTATTTGTTTCCTTCTTTGTTTATTTTTCTTTCTCTTGTTTTATTTTATATTTTCTTTTAAATCAGTTTTTGTAACTTTTTTTTTTTTTTAGGGACTTGTACCTCTCTCAGCTCTCTGTTTATCTTGTAAATGTCTCTAGAAAGTGGATTATGACCTAATTCCATGGTGAAGTGAACCACTGTTGGTGTTTCTTTCCAAGAAGCCCCCTCATTGTATTTTAAGCTCGTTTAGGCATTAGTTTTACCTTCTTTAAAATATATTTTTTTAATATATCATTATTTTTTATTATTTATACTTTTAAAATATTATATTAAACTTCAAATTTTAAAAATTCATAATTTTGTATATATAAATCTAAATAAAATAATTTTTTTTATAAATTATATAGAATTTCGAGATAAATAAAATAATATTTATATTGATTTTTTTAAAAAAAATTTTTAAAATTTTTTATTTTTTTTTTACCAAACAGTTTTTTCGCTTAAATATATTTTCCAAGACAATTTTTTTCAACAAAAAAAAAAAAAAAAGGTCTCTAAGCATCCCTCCCAAACTAACCCTTATTTTTTGGTTTCGATTTCAACTATCACGTCAATATTCATTTATTGACGAATATTGATACTTTTATGTTTGAAATGAATTAGGCGGTTATAATAAATTAAATATTTATTAAAATCAATATTAATAAAAATTAATTAAATTATGTATTTATTTTTATAATTTAATCGGTAATCATTGATTATAAAAAACATAACTATTATAAACTCGTCTATATAATTTTTTATTTATTTAAAAAAATAGAAGAAACTCTCACCTTAATTATCAGAGTAAAAACGATATAATTTTTTTACCGTGAAATTTAAAAAATGGATATTTTCTTCTCTTATTATATAATCATATAATATTTAAAAAAATCAAATATATAATTATTTCTATATCATGTTTTATAATTTAATTATTATGTTTATTTTATTTAATATTAGGATATCTCTTCAAATTTAATATTAATTATACATATAATTTCATAAAAATATCTTTTATATTCACTTATAAAATTATATTTCATAAAAATTATTGTAAAATTATAACCACATCCTTCATAAAAAGATAAGAGAAATTATAACAAAGAAACTTTGATTTCAGATACAAATGAAAACTGAAGTACACTGTATCTAGTATATACCATCCTAGCAGTAAGCATAGCAAAATACAAAAGTACCGTTACCATTGTTAGAGCATATTTAATATAATATCAAATTAATATATTAATAATATATTTTGATATTTAAATTAAAAAATATTCTTTAATATATTATTATTTTTAATATCTAATGTATTATATATTAAATTTTACAATAAATTTATTATAAAATATAAATACTAAATTTTTAGTTTTAATTTTTATTAATTGTTGTCTTATATAATTATTAAAATAATTTTATTTTTTATTTGTTTAAATATTAAAAATTTATTTTTTTAATTTTTAAAACATAATTATAATAATAAAAAATAAAAATAACATAAAAATAATATAATTCATTAAAATATAATATGAGATAATATTGTTTTTTTATATTGTCTTATAATAAATGCAGTATTAATATACACAAACGTATGAAAGGTATAACATTGTATCTTCTACGTGGCACAACCATCACGCTCTCCTCGTGACGCGTGGAAATAAAGTTCACAGTCGCCGACGCCACCGGAATTGCCTTCTCTACAGCAACTCTCACATGCACGCACACGTGTCCTCATCCAGAAATCTCAGAAGTCAACTGAGTCAGCTCATCCAACGGCTCAAGATCATCTACATATTTTGACGCGTTTATAATTCAAAGCTCTCACTCTCCTATTGCCAAGACTCAAAGTAAACAAGAAGCTCGATCTTTTCTTCAGAAGATGAAGGCTGTTCTGATCCGAACCGGTTCGGTCCCGGTTCACCAGGTCCACTCGCCGCCAGTCCCCAGTTCTCCCAGGTTTCACCTCTCCCGGAGCGAATCCCTAGCCGGCGAGAAGACCACCGTCTCCTTGCATTTCGACGTCAACCGCCGCAGAGACAGCGGAATAAGGAGGGCTCTGTCGGAGAGTCTAATTTCCGGAGGAATCCGCTCCTTTCCTGCGAGGATTCCAGAGGTGGATAAGGAGCGCCTACCTCTCTGCAACAAACCGCGGACGAGTTTCGCCGGATCGCGGCCGGAGATCAGTATTCCGTTGGAGGAAGTAGGAATCTCCGGCGGCGGAAACTCCAACAGCGGCGGAGACGACTATCGCGGATTCGGCGCTTCCGGTGGCGGACAGAGCGATCGGAGGAAGCTCGGCGCGTACTACGAGAAGATGCTGAAGGTTAACCCAGGCGATTCGCTTCTCCTCAGAAACTACAGCATGTTCTTGCACGAGGTTAGTACTAATTCATTGATTTGCGAGACTCGATTATGCAGAATTTTGAGAAATTTGAAGTGATTTTCATGTTAATCATGATTGCAACTGCGGTGATGAAGGTGGAGAAGGATACGGAGAGAGCTGAGGAGTACTACGGAAGAGCGATACTGGCGAATCCTAGAGATGGAGAGTTGCTTTCGATGTTCGGAAAGCTGATTTGGGAGACGCAGAGAGACCGAGACAGAGCCAAGTCCTATTTCGATCAGGCCATTTCTGCTTCACCTGATGACTGGTACTCCTTTCGCTTTCACCATTTTTTCTTTTTTCTTCTTCAACCACTGTATATATATTTATACACATATATATATGTTTATCTGTACATGCGTGATGCAGCACTGTTTTGGGTTCGTATGCACACTTCATGTGGGAAGCGGAGGAAAACGACGACGAAGACGACAACGATGAAATCACCAGTCAGAGTGGAATTATGTCGTCCCCGGCCTTGGTCCCTGCGTTTTAGGACAAGAAAGTTTCGTATTGCTTGTTTCTATGTCGTATGATCCGTACTAATTAACCTCAAGGACAAGAAATAAATCAGCAAGAACACGTTACCTTACAGCTGAGACCGGACTCTAATTTATGATCCTTTTGTACCATATAAGAGATTAGAGTCTGTATTTTGTCTGTCTTTTTTTTTTTTTTTTTTTTTTTTGTGCACTTTCTGTGTAAATCTCTAATGTACTGTAGATTATGCAGTCTAATAACGTGAATGGTTTTTTCTTTAAAGAAAATGAGGAAAATTAAGTGTGCATTTCCTTTTTCTTTTTCCTTTATTTTTTAAATTTGAAATTAACTCATTTTAATCTGATTTTTCATCCACGGAAAAGAAGAAAAGAGCATTGGGGAAGAAATTGTGTTTATTTTTGTAATAATAATTTGACAAACATAATGCCTATTCAAATGATTTGTCTTGAAGTTTTCCACCTAATTCATTAAGCTAAAAACCTGGGGTTTGTGTTATTTGTTTTATTCTTTTTGGAGATATTATGGACTATATCTGGAATAGTACGGAAGAGTAGAAATTAATAGTTATAGAGATTAGTGGACCCAATATTTATAAATATCCACTTATGCAGAGACCCACCATTTAAAGATGGAGCGACTTTGAGGCAAATCACCATTTGAAGACAATCAAAAGGAACATGAACGTAAAAATCAAAAATTAAAAAAAAAAATAAAGTTATGTTAATGTTGTCGAATCTTTCATGCTTTATGGATCCTCTTTTGTAACAGAAAGGCACATGACTTTGCACACGACAATTTTTTTTTTCATGAATTATGTAGGGTGAGTAACTAATTGATTTTGGAAGTTTTTCAATTGGCTTCTGATCATTAAGTTGACAAGAAAAAATATTGGTATTGTTCGGGAGATGCTTTTTGTTTTTTTAAAAATTAAAAATGAAAATTGTTGTTTGTATTTATGGTAACGCTTGTTAGAAAAATCAAAAATAATTAGTTAGTTTTAGGTGGTTTTACAAGGTGTTGTATCATCAATTACTTGAAGAATTGGCTAGATGACATGAGGAAAAGCGTCCACTAACATAGAATGATGTGGAATCTTAAAAATCTTAGGAAGATTCGGTTTAAATCCTCAAAAATCAGATTTGGTGTGATTTGAATAAATAATTGCGTAAGCAAATTAGAGAAAATTATAGGATTTGAGTTAAAAAGGAGAATTCTAATTTAAGTAGGATTCTTATCCTAGTTAAATTAGAACTTCAAACTAAATATCCCATAAAAGATCATGCAAGTTTAAATAAGAAAAGTTTAAGTTGTTGACGATTTTTATAAAGATATATGCAGGTAATATTTAGCATTTATGATGGATAAATTATAGTTGGTTTTGGGTTGAGAAGAAAATAAAAAAAACATTCAAATTTCAAAGTTTTTCACAAAATGTTGCGATAGATTATGAGATAATTTGAAATTTGAATTAAAATAAATCCGAGTTTCACTAGGATTTTTGATTACTGTGTTTATAAGTCTCAATAACGTCAATTGGAGTTTTTTTGAGCGCTAATTTACACAAGTTTAGAGATATATAAGTTTACTTAGAAATATTTTAGAATTGTTGCTTTTTTACATCTTTCGGGAGAAAGATGTGGTCTCTTTGGGAAGAGACATTAGCAGTTAAAGGTAGTTTAACATAATTAGCAAGGGGCGATTGTAGAACAAGTTCATTGACTAGGTTTAAGACAACTGGTTGCAATAGAATGATGACATCAACACAACAATTTTAGTTAGTTTTAGGTGTTTTTACAAGGTGTTGTATCATCAATTATTTGAAGAATTGGCTAGATGACATGAGGAAAAGCATGCACTAACATAGAATGATGTGGAATCTTAAATATCTTGGGAAGATTCGGTTTAAATCCTGAAAATCGGATTTGGTGTGGTTTGAATAAATAATTGCGTGAGTGAATTAGAGAAAATTATGCGATTTGAGTTAAAAAGGGGAATTCTAATTTAAGTAGGATTGTTATCCTAGTTAAATTAGAACTTCAAACTAAATATCGCATAAAAGATCATGCAAATTTAAATAAAAAAAGTTTAAATTGCAGGCGATTTTTATAAAGATATATGCAGATAATATCTAACATTCATAATGGATAAATTACAGTTGGTTTTGGGTTTAGAAGAAAGTAAAAAAAATTCAAATTTCAAAGTTTTTCACAAAATATTGCAATAGATAATGAGATAATTTGAAATTTGAATTAATATAAATCCGAGTTTCATTTGAATTTTTGGCTACTGCGTTTATAAGTCCCAATAATGTCAGTTGGAGTTTTTTTGAGCACTGATTTACATGAGTTTAGAGATAAATAAGTCTACTTAAAGACCTTTTAGAATTATTACTTTTTAACATCTTTTGGAAGAAAGATTTGGTGTCTTTGGGAAGAGATATTAGCAGTTAAAGGTAGTTTAATGTAATTAGCAAGGGGTGCTCGTATAAAAGTTTGTTGACTGGGTTTAAGACAATTGGTTACAACAGAGGAGAAAGAGTCTTTAGTTTGTATAAGAGCTAGTAAGCCGTAACCGTTTTGCAGTTAATAACGTATTCAATGTCTAGATGTAGTCACGAGGAATAGGAAAACTGAATCTCATAAAAAAAATTAAATGTCTCCTTTGTTTATTTACTTTCGATAATTAATTAATTGGGTTAATTGATTAAACTTGATAGATAAACTAGGAATGGATCTTATATAAATGTTTTGAGAATTATGTTGAGACCATTTTTTAAATTGTGTTTGATATTATTTTTAGGGGGCGTTTAGTAAACGCATTGCATTTTGATTGTATTTGAATGAAATTTGTTTTTTGAATGTTGTATTTGGTTGAAAAGTATTTGTTTTGTATTTGAATGAAATGTGTGTTTGGATGAAAAGTATTTTAGAGTTGAAAAGTTGATGTGATTGGTAAAAATAGAGATAAATAGTGGAGTTAAAAAGTTGATGTGATTGTTTTAAAAATATTTTAAATAGTAATTGTTTTCCTAGCACTGTTGCAAAATTTGTGTTTGGTGTAAAATTGTATTGTATTTGAATGAAGTTAAAATGAAATATTAGTGCCAAATGGCACCTTAGTGTTAGTTTTGAAAATACCAAAATATAATAAAAAAATACAAAATACACCAAAAAAAATATTAAATTAGACCACCAAATCAATCAGTTCGAGATTGACCACATCGTCATGATTTCGTGGTAGGCGATGGCCAAGCTTTGAGGGTGACAACCAACTAGATCATGGCTTTTTCCACCAATTCCTTACCGCCATCTATGGATGCCACCATTACAAATCCATATCCGCACGAACCTCAATCCCACAGCCCCCCTAGCTCAACTGCCATGAAGCTAGATCCATGCAAACTTGGAGCCCGCCACCCTTATTGTACAATAGCCATAACACAAATCTAAGGGAATCTGTAGCTCGCCGCCCTCTTATACAGCCTAAAACCAAGCAAATCCAATTGCGATGCATTCTCCCCCTACCTCAACAAGCCTTCAATTCATCCTCTTTTTACCCCCTAACGTCTTTGACGAACCAAACCTACAAAAAGAGAGAGAAAGTCATTGCCTGAGTCATCTTCCCTTCCTACCGACCTCATCACTTTCCCAAACACATAGCTCAACATAGAGAGAAAGGGAGAAAGGAGAGTCCTAGTAGACGTTGTGAGTCCAGGGGTGGTTGTCACAAGTCCAGGGGTCACCATTATTGCCAGATTTGGATGTTATTGTGAGTTTGAGGGGTGGTCATTGCTGAAGACTCCAAAGACATAGAAAGACGAGAGAAAGAGGGAGAAAATGAAAATAGAAATGAAAATGAAGATGGAAAGCAATTTTTTTTTACATTTTCAAAAAACCTAAAAAAAACGAAAAAGGCCAAAAATAAGTTTCTATAAATGTTTTTGGGATTTTGGCTAACAAAATAAGATTTGCAAAATGTTATGGTTTTTGCTACATTAGGAAATGTGTAGATCATTTTCAAAACGTTATTGAACAGTCTCGTAATTTAGTTCCAAATCTCAAAAGGGGTGGGAAGGGTGTTAAGAATTAAGACACTTTGAAGGCGTTTGTTTTTATTCTTGAAAATGATTTTTCATTTTAAAAAATACAGAAAATGAAAACGGTTCCAAAATAGCGTTTGTTTTATTAACGTTTTTTAAACCATTTCAAAAACACCGTTCTCAATTATATCAGTTTTTTAAGTTTTTTGAAAATAAAAAAAGTTTTTTTCGTCTTTTATTTTCATTTCCAAAAAAAGTTGTGTTTTTTGGGTTTTTTGAAAACGAAATAGGTTTTAAAAAAATATAACTAAATATAATTTTATTTTTATATTTTTTAAAATATAGACACAAAAAACATAACCAAACACAGTTTTAAAAATGGTCTTAACACAGTTTTCAAAATATTTTCATTTTCAGTTTTTTTTGAAAACAAAAAAAATTTTAAAATCAATATCAAACACCACCTTTAATTCTATATTACCAAAAGCAATAAAATCATAAAAGAAAGTAAACTTATATATAAGTTTTATTCAGGTTTGTCTCAGTGTGAAACTATGTCTTGTTTTATTTGCATAGTAATTTACTATGATATCTAAGCAATAAACATGAACATATAAGCCATAAAATCATAAAGGAAAATAAATATATATATATAAGGTTTATTCAGGTTTGTCTCCGTGTGAAATTATGTCTTGTTTTATTTGTATAGTAATTTATTATAATAATCAAGAAATTTACAAGTAAAACTTGATATGTTTAAACTCTCTATGTTTCTTTTTTTGACTTCTCTCCTAATAAAGGGGGTCCTTATTTATAAAGAGACACTAGGGCAACTAAAATTATAATAGTGAAATTTCTAAATTACCAGGTCTGCATAGAACATTAATTAGGCTAATTATTTCACAATCAATATTCTTGAGATTTCTACTTCCAAGCTTGATTAAAGAGAAACCCTATTTATTGATCAACTAATTATCACTATCTAAATTATACTATGATTCCTTTCAATAAATATTTCCTCACAGTTTTTGCTAAAAGGTTCTAATGTAGGTAAATGTATCAAGTAACGTACGATCTGGGGTGTCAATCTTCTGCATCATAGGAAACAGGCAAAAGAGAAACAAAAAACCAAAATAACCCTTGTCAAAATGACTTATTTATAACATCGGCAGATCATAAAACATGCTTGTTGGTCATCAAATTAAGGAAATTAGAGATAAATCCATTATAACTATAGATCAAGCAATACATCATATTTTGGACTGGATCACTTTATTTCCTCTATGGCAAAAATTGACTCTGATATCATATGTTAAACGACTTTCTTTGTGTAAATATTATCTGTTTTGGTCTCGCCGGCCTCACGATTTTCTTTTCAATAAAGTATCCACATAGGGCCCCTCTCTTCCAGGCAATGTATGAGACATTATTACGAGCATTTGATCTCTTATGAAACCTTGGAGATCAAATAAAAAGAAACAAAGAATAAGTCAAAGAATGTAATTGAAATAGTATTCATTGGCACTAGAGAAAAGTAACCTCGAGTTTGTCCCTAGGTAGTAGTGGATACTAAACGCAATGCTGTTCGTATATGTTATTTTGGCTAGTAAATAAAAAAAAAAAATCAGTGATATCTGCATGTATTTAAATTAGCATCATAATAAAAATCAATCACAACTAAAATAATAAAAGACGTATCATAAGGATGTATTTGGAGATAGTGTTTTGCGTTTGGATTCTAAATGCATGTTTGACTCACTTTTAGAAGCACTTTTGATTTTTAAAAGTAATAAGTGAATTTTTAAATTTTATTTTTTAATTAACCACATTCACATCTCTAAAAAATTCATTTTTTTCCTAATTATTCATTTTTTTTTTACACAAAACCCAATAAAATACACTTTTTCGAAAGTTTGGCTCAAACCACATTTCTAGAACGCATCTCCTTTCTAAAAGTTTGGATGGTAAAATACCCTCTCCAAATCCACCTTCAAACGAGCGAATTTGAGGTCAAGATCCAAAGCTCGATCTTAGTGCAGGATGGCTCGGACTCTATAGATATGCTCTCAGGATTATCATCACATGTGTGAGACAGACAATAATCAAACTTTAGTTAAAGAGCATCGAGCGTCTTAAGTGAACTATTGTCGGTGCCTTTATGACTTTACCTCTGATGTCTCTAAGCATTTGTCGCATAACATAGGTAAATATACACACACTGACACACACAAATATGTACATAGATTATACAGACTACACATACGTACAATGTGTGTATAATATTAGAAAGATATATGTTTTTAATATAAAGGCCGGCGTCAATTGCTCATCCAGCTATACAAACACTGGATTGGTCATATTGTTATAACTGGCGTCTGCTCCCTTTATTATTTTTCTCTCCTAATTTAAAGTTTTTTGATGCTAATGGCTTTAAATTTTTTAGGGAGTCAGTTTGATCCATTTGTATTCTCAGCAATCAGCAGTAAGGATGTTAAAAGGAGCCGGTACGGACATGGTATCCAAATTTCTTGATCTTTCCATCCAGAAACTAGATAAAACTAATTTCTTATCATCTCTTCTAAGTTCCGTAAACTACGAAGTTCTTGATCTTTCCTAAACGTGCTAAGAGGGATTGAAAATACCTAGGTGCGGAAAAATGAAAAAAGAAAGATGGAGATTTTCTTTATGTGTTATTATTTCGTAGAAGAGGTTTCAAAAAAAAAAAAAAAAAACAGAAAGAAAGAAAGAAAGAAAACATCTTGTCTAATTTATTTTACAATTATACTTTTATATAAATAAAATGATTTAAATTGACCAAGGTTGGAAGAGTGTTATATATATTTAATTTAAAAGTAGAAAGATTTGAATTTTGTATTTTTAGATAGAGATAAAAGTAGGGTATTACCACTAGATTATACCTATAAAAATTCTTTATATTCAAATATATTTTTATCAAAATTCTTTGCTTGTCTTCTTCTTTTCAAAATTAGATGGATACAAAAATAACGGGCTCTACAGATTTATGACTTGTTTCCATTCAAATTTCCTCCAGACCAAACAAAACAAAATTATTGTCACAGGAAAAACTATTTTTCAAAAAACACACAATAAATTAAAAATACATGAAAAATAAAACAGGAAATTTCTCAAACTCATAATAGTTCATATCACTCGGCATAAATTGATGGTAAAATTTTGATAAAGTAGAAATGTGTGTCAAAAAAATTAGAATATATCCCCTAAATGACATGAGTTGTGCAATATATATGCCCCTAAAAATCCAATCAAATCTGCCCCAAAGAGGAAAGAGTACATATATTCTTCAGAGTCCATCAATCAGACTATAATTAGTATTTTCTAAAACAATACAAGATCGACTTATAACAACGGAACTTGCTACAAATTACTTTATCTTCTACAAATATTACCCTAATTTACCATTAAGAATATCTGAAAAATATAAAATTTCCTCTCAATAGGAAATTAAAGATGTCGATAAAAAATGTTGTGCAAAGATATTTATTGAAATATGCTATGTATAATATGTTGTATTGCACCATCTATAAGAATAGTTATTGTTTTAGCTATTGAATTATATTCAACGGTTAGATCTATGACTATCTAGGTGTAATATTGTGCATTGCAAGATTTTAACATGACCACTTACAAATCAGACCGTTAAAAATATAATCAAATAGCACTTGAAAAGAATTTCTTATTTGTAACAAATAAATTAATCACTACAAATTTCTTTTTTGTTTCCTTAAAAACTCACCCTAATCAAGCTTTATAACACGTCATACATTATCAATCTTACTTCTTAGTTGTCGTTTGGCTCATAAATACATGATCATTATCTTATTAGCCTATAATTTAGTGTAATCTTCCTACCAAATTACTTTCTTGCCAATTTGCATAATTTAAGGTCCGGCTATCTGTATAAATCTCCTCCCAATATTTCTGTTTTCTCACTCAAGTAAACCGGCTGCAAACGCAGGTAAGTAAATAAGCCAAAGCACCATTCTAAAAGTTATTTTTCAAGTCACCGCTAGTGGTGGGAGCATGATGCTAAGGAAGGCTTATTTAAAGCCTTCACTTCTATTAGGTCTTAAAATTAAGTCATGAAGCACATAAGAGTCTAGCATTTGACAAGAAAAACCATGTGTATCCTCTTAAAACTTAGGGTCTGCTAGTTGTAAAGATCTAAGATTAGGTTTCTTGTCATCTCACCTGTATAGCTAATGAGTTCACCCAATAACCATTACGATGGGATGTGAGAATACTACTGATTCTCTTTCTTACTTTCATAAAAAAAAAAAGAAGTCATTTTCCATGTCGTCTTCATCATCACCATCAAAATAGTTAATTTCTTCATTGTTTTTTTTTTCCCTTTAAAAAATTAATTTTTCTATTAAGCAGTTTGTCTTTTACTCATTGTATAACTTTATATTCATCACATATAATAATATTCTTCCCATCATAGATAATATTCAATCTATTTTGATCACCAAGGAAGAAGAAGAAGATGATGAGATCAGAAGTTTTCTTTGGCATTGTAGCTACCTTCCATCTACTCATGGTCATCTTCAATTCCTTAACTGGTAATTAAGACACATAATTCCTAATTACTGTCCATTTTGTTAAATTAATTATATGCTGTTATAGTTTAATCACATTCACTATTTTTTTTTTTCTAACATATGATTTTTTATTAATTTACTTTTTGTAGAAGGCGCTGGAGTCATTGGAGTAAACTACGGATTGCTTGGGAACAATCTACCTCCTCCAATTCAAACGATTTCTCTCCTGAAATCAAAAAATATCACAAGAATGCGCATGTTCAATCCGACAGAAGAAACTCTCCAAGCCTTAAACAACACAGGAATTGAAGTAGTCCTCGGAACCCTAAACCAAGATCTTCAACCTCTAGCCGTCGACCTCTCGTTCGCCTTCCGGTGGGTCCAAACCAACGTGGTCCCACACGCCAACGCCGTCCGGTTCCGCTACATATCCGCGGGCAACGAAGTCATTCCTAGCGCCATGCAGAACTACGTCCTCCCCGCCATGCAAAACGTCAAATTAGCACTACAAGGCTCACAACTACCCTATCCCATTCCCGTCACCACCGCCGTCGCGACATCTGTTCTTGGCGCCTCGTTCCCTCCTTCCAGCGGAGAATTCTCCGCCGAAACCCTTCCGATCATGAGTCCAATCGCCGCCTTCCTACTCCAGAACCAAACCCCACTCCTCGTCAACGTGTACCCTTACTTCGCGTACATTAACAACCAAAAGGACATTTCCTTGGCCTATGCTTTGTTCAACACGAATGAAGTCGTGGTGAGAGACGGAGAATTCGAGTACCGAAACCTGTTCGACGCCATCATCGACGCGGTCTATGCGGCGTTGGAGAGGGTCGGCCGCGGCTCCGTCGAGATCGTTGTGGCAGAAAGCGGTTGGCCTTCCAAAGGGAACGATGTGGCAATTGTTGGGAACGCGGAGATGTATAATAACAACTTAATTAGACATATTTTGGGGGGTTGGGGGACGCCAAGGAGACCGGGGAAGAGTATTGAGGCTTATGTTTTTGCTCTTTTCAATGAGGATTTGAAGCCTGCTGGGACTGAACAGAATTTTGGGTTGTTTTATCCTGATATGTCTGAGGTTTACCCTGTTAATTTTACCGGCATTTAATTATATATAATTTCCGATGATTAATATGAAAATTCTCCGTTGGACTGCGTGTGTGTATAATGTATATAAATAAATATATTTACTTTTTTTTTTGACGTGTGTAATTAATAGGTCATCATGTCCAGCCACAAAATATATTTATTTTAAATAAAATATTATTTTCTTTAATTATTCAATTTTATATGATTGTGATATGATTTTTTTTTGACTTATAATTTTGATATGATTTAAGACTAAAAAGTAGAATAAATTAAAATAAATCTCAAATTTTACCAATAAGAGCTTAGACACGTTATTTTTTGGCCTTAAAATCTAACCCAAGGAGAATTGTTCTACAATTTTAAAAATATAAACTCACCCTTTTAAGGTCAAAATTTAAAATTTATATTAATATCTTTATGAGAGAACATTGTTGAAATCGTTGTAATCGGTAAGGTTTTTTTTGTTTTTTTTGTTTTTCGTTCCCGTTAATATAAAATTACCCCTATTGTAATTACGGCTTGGATTCATATATGGTATTCTGTTACAATTTTTTATTGTGATTTCCCTTTTTATTTCTTCACTCTCTCTCCTGTTTATCCCCATATTTACATAGGATAGTTTTATTGGTACATCTTTTTTAACTCTTCACACCTCCATTTTAAATACACCTTTCTTTTAAATTCAAAGTGATTAAATTTACTTAATATACACCCCCTTTTATTTCCAAAATTACCCCTAATTAATTATTATAAAATAAAAAATTCATTATCACTTTAAATTTCTATTCACACCAACTTTTTTTCTTTCATTTTGATGTTCTATTGTAGGTAAAATTCAAAATTTTACGAGAAAAAAAAAGTTTAGAAACGAGTAATAAACAAACATCATCACCTATTCATATATATGTATATATATATGATAGATTAAAATTATGATTTTTCAAGAAAAAATTTCAAAAAAAAAAAACATATTCATACAATTATATATATATACATAATAAAAGAGTAATGATATATACACATAATAAAAGAACAAAAGCATATAACACCAAAAGAATAAAGAAAAATAGAAAAAATGCCAATGAACAAAACATAAAAAGAAATACAAATATAAAGAAAATAAAAAGCAACTGTAACGTAAAAAGTGTATAATGAAAAAAATAATCGCAACAGTTAACACACCTCAAAATTTTTTAGGCTACTCATTGAAAAATAAAGATTAGGATGAAAATTAGGGTTTTTATTATAGATTTCAAAGCAATAATATTTTTATGAATTATTTATTTAGAAATTTGATATATAGATGTGTGCAGAAAAGAAAAAAAAAAGAATATAATTAAGTTCCTTTTTCATCATTGAGTATTATTTATATACTTTTATGTAATTTTGTTTAAGGGTTTTTCTGTGATTAAAAAATTTAATTAATAGAGGGGTGTGTCAAGTAAAGAGTGGCGTGCCAATAGAACACCAATTAGATATTGCCGTGGCATTTTTTTTTTTGTTTTCCAAGGGATTTTATAGAAAATTTGAAAATTTAAGCAAAATTCATTTTGCCCTTGTCCACAAATCGAAGCTAAAGGAAACACCAAAGCAAAATGTCATCTACAATCTTTAATTAACAACATATATTCAAATCCATGTAATCTAATTTGAACAGAAAGTTTGTATTTAAGTGAGAAAATATGATTATGAATTCCGATTTAAAATAATAATAATAATATGAATTCAACAACATATATTCAAATCCATGTAATAATAATATGAATTCAACTAATTAACACCACTTGAAAGGACTATGTTGGATGATCATTTAAATGTGCGTTTATGTTTTAATACTAAATGGCAACGTTTGAAATGTTTTAATAGAATGTGACATTTGAAAAGTTGTTTGGTCACCAACATTTGAAATGCGGTAAAAAGTTTGAAGGGTTAAGGGCCAAAGACACCACAATTGAAGGGATAAATAGCAATTCATCCTCCTTTGAAGGACTATTAAATAAAAAAATTTTGGGGAAAGAAGTAAAATATTTAGAATAATAATTGAAGTAAATAATAAATTTTAAAAATGTTTAGAATAGATAATAGAAATAAAAAATTTATAAGGTAAATCATTCACCTTTTACATGTTTACTTTAAATACTTTTAAAATCATTCTTGTTGGATCTTTCAGGATTAAAGTATTTCAGCTAATACTGTTGCATATAGAGATCTGACGGCTAATGTTTCACTGGACAAGTTTGTTGAGAAAGTGGCTCCCTCTGTGACCACTAGGTTATAATAGTTTTCTGCTTTCAATTATGGACAAAGATTGAAAAATTAACATTTCTATCAATATTTTTGCGGAAATTTCCATAGCTTTTGTAAATATTGATGTTTTATTGAAATATCGATATCTATAAAAAAAAAAAAAGTGTAGTATTAAATGACAAAATATTATAGAAATTTTTGAAAATTTCAATAGATATGTCAATAACATAGTCGTAAAAATATTAGTTTTAATTAATAATTGAAAAATCAACACTTTCATTGATATTTCTATAATTCTGAAATACCAATATGGAAACACATGTGCAGTATTTTTTCCGCAAAATATCCATAAAATTTTCTATAAATATCGATACTTTACATAAACATTGATTTCTATGAAAAATATAAAATTACAAAATATAGTGAGAATTTTCATAAATTTCTGTGAAAATATTGTCAATAAAAACAAGTTTCCCTTTCATACCTTTCTTAAAACATCACATTTTTTGCTTTAAATTTAGCATACCATGTGTGTGAAGCATTGTAGCAAGCTTCTTTTTTTTTTTTTTTTGGCTGTAGCATAACTTAAAGGTAGCTAGGGCTGCAAGAGGCACACTGCAGTGTGCTTAAGGTGGTCGAGGATGCACTGTAGCATGCCTACTTGGGGTTGCTCATGACATAAGGCGAGTGGTAGCACATAAAACCATGCCGTAACCTGAAACTTTGAGCTTTCTAGCCTTGCTGGAGCTCGACGCGTGCTACACCACACGTTTGGTGCGGTGTAGCCCACCTAGACTTTTTCAATCCTCCTTTTTTTTAGTGCTTTTTAAATTTCAATTTTACCCCTTCTTATAATTAATCTACAGAAGCACACAAATACAATAAAAACCCAAATAATGTGGTTAAAACTAACAAAATACACATGAAGATAACTTGATAAATCAATATATCATTAACTTACAAGTGTTTTTCACTTAATTAATGAATACACGGTTATCATTTACTGCATTGCTACACTTGTTAACATGCATACTTACCATATGCTTAGCATTTTAATTGAACATTTCATTTAATTTATGTGTTATTAAGTTTTTTAGTGTTTCTTAGAGTTTTATTTTTTTTAAAAATAGCCTCTATTTGGGACAATTGTTTCCCTCATTTTAAATCATTCCATTTGAATTGGAATGACTTATTTAAATATGTGCTTAGACTTTGTACATTAAAATGGAGCATTTGAATGTCCATTTTGACATTTAGACATAAATTCAAATGTTTTTGTTCAAAATTTATTATTCAAAATGGTAATATTTAGCTTCTGTTTGAATAGAATTTCCATTTTTAAAAAAAGAAAAATTTTCACTCTTAAAATAGAAAATTATCTGTCTAAAAGTGAAAAGTTGTTTTGATGGATAAAAAAGTTTCCATTTTTTAAAAGAAAAACTTGTTTGGTAATCATTTTCTACTTCTAAAAAGAAAAGTTGTTAGATTAAAAAAAAGTCCAAAAATGAAATTGGTGACTAATTTGTTTTTTGTTATTTTTTATTTGTTTATTATTTTAGTGACTAATATTGTTTATTTTGTTGTTTTTCAATCACACTCTATACAACTATCTGTATGTATGTATATTTTTTTTGGCTAACTAAATTGTATATAAAAGTCAAATAATTTTGAAGGTATGCCCTTTTTTTATGAGAAAAAAAATATGTAAAATTAGACTTATAATTTTAATAAAAAAAATTAATTTGAAATGTAAAATAAAATCACTTGTGTCATCTAATACCAATTTTAAACTTTTTTTTTTCATCATAAAAATATGATGATACAAGAAATTATAGTAGAATTATATCTATTGCACCTAACTCCCTCTGTTGAAATGCTCCATATATGTACTATGCCAACCCATCTTTGAACTATCCCATTATCGCTCTACTACTATGTTCTACCTCCGACCCACTAGGTATTGTATTTTTGATATCATTATCGTCACTGCTATTATCAGAGTCAGATTTTGTTGAAGGCTCTTTGGTATAATGAGCACTTATAATGTCGTCCTCTTAATGGTTAGCCATAATAATAAAATCATGGAGTACCACAAAAGCCACAGGGATCATAACCTGTTCATACATATTGTAATGATGTATAAGTTGTAATATTATAAACATTTTCTTATACACTTCAAATGTACACTCTATACAATTTCTAAATGAGAATATGTGTAATTAAACATCTCTTTGGTCCCATTTAATCTGTGACGACACTTTCTATACTCCTGAATATGGTACGTGTTCCAGCGATAAGTGAAAGGAAACAATCCCTGTTTACATACCCAGAATCCATTAAAAAGAACTTTCCTACAACATTCAAAAAACAAAACAAGATATAAATGTTTGATACATTTTTTCTAACATAATTTTTGAAAAAGTAAATTTGAACAACAAATATAAAACATAGTACCATTTGGGGGGCATGGGAATGAGTTAATGGGATTTGACAAGGCAGCTTCAAGTACTCTATAATTGTGAGTAGATCCCTCCCAGTCAGATATTTTGTAACTGAATCTTACATAGAACAAGCATGCCGCCAACATGTTCAATGACTTATTTTAGTAATGTTCTTGTTCCTCACTTATTATACTGTAGGAAATGTGTGTCCTGTCTATTACACCAACATTGTTATGCATGTTAACCATGACAAAAGAGTATAAACAAGTTTTAACTCATAATACCCGTAAAAAAAACCATAAATATGTAAATGGATATTTATGTACTTGTATAATATATGGGCGCAAATAGCACAGGAAAAAATGAATACATATGTCGAACCATAGCTGGTATATGAGTCCATTCTCAATAATAAAATATTGTACTATATCATAGTCAGGCAGTGTAATATTCACGTCTTTAAGACTATAAATTACTCTAAGCTCATAATCAAACCAACGGCCTATTGTCTCACCTATATGTTGCCATCGATCTTAGGATTTTCAGTTAGTATATCCTTGATAAACAATTTCTAAAAATATAAAAAGTTGCTCCTCCACAAATATTTTAGACGCGTCTGTCAACATGTTATTATTCTAAGATATTATAATGAAATCCAGAAGTCCTTTTTATTCGTACAAATCTTATTGCTAATAACTTTGTCTAGACCTTTTGATAGCTCTTGAACTTTTTCAATACCACTTAACTAATTAATGTGGACTAGTTCCAGTTTCTTATTGAACTGTGTGTACATGTAGTACATGACGGCTCCTACAATAGCCTTCTCCTTCTTGTGACAATCCCGTCTTCTTCTCTCATGTTCATCAATATTGTTCTCATTATCATTGGAGCTCTAGTTGAACCACCTTGATACAATTTTGACAACTGAATATTATACTCGCTATTTAAATGGTTGATAAAATAAAAATGAAAACAAATCATTTCAAGAAATATTATAAAAACAAATAAATACCTATTTCTCACATTAAATAGAAGTGTGGAGTATGATCGTCTTATTCCTTCTACACCATTCTTTGTTATTTTGCCAAGCTCACGAGAATGAAAAAATTTGTTGACGTTGTTGTATGAACAAGCTAGGCAAAATACTCCCTTATATATGATGATACTATTGCATTTGTGAGCCGTTGCATTATTATTTGCTGCCTATACCATGCACGGCCAACATTTGTTTGCAAACATACGAACGTTAGTCCAAGTTCGAACGTTTTATCTTTTTCTTTTGTATTAGTGTGTTTAACATTAGCTTTTGAATTTCTTTTGCTAAATGCGCAAGCATGTTTTCTATAGTTGCATAACTAACAAAATAGGCCTGTAATTATACAGATTCACTTACAAACACAATGGACAAAAGTAGACCACTCACATAAATGAATATCATGCACAGTTTCCATTTCAAAGCAGATATAAGCTTGCTGCCCATGCATAATCCACACTCTTAGAAATTCATAATGATGACACAAGCACACGAACATAAATGAATACAACATAATCAACATACAAATTACATGGTTAATCATAAGAAGTTTGAACTTGGACTTCATACATTACATGGAAAACTGAATGTGTCAGAACAACTCTTACAATAAATAAAAGGATAACAAACAAATTCCTACCATGACAAGAAAATGAAAAACATTTTTAAAAAAATCACAATGCTAGTGGGCTACAATATGGAAGGTCTCGATGTAAGGAGTGCTTGGAGGTTGTTAGTACTCAATGAGTTTGATCACAAGCTAATTGTACAATCTCGATTCATCCATCTTCACAAAATACTCACACCAGTGAGGGTTTGTGCTAAATCTATCTAGAGCCTTACAGTAGATGTCATTGTCCATTTCTATTTACTCTACGATGTCCTGGCAACGTTGCCTAAATGTAAGGGAATTAGTTGACCATCCTCCTAAATTGTTGGATTGACCACCCGAGATGCGAGTGGTAATCAGCTCCATAGTGTTCAAACACCTTACTTGGTTGCTTACAACATGTTTTTTTCTTTTTTTCTTTTTTCCAATAACCCTTGATTTGTTGGCAAATGAGGGTCCTAGTTGTGGGTTGTGGTCGTTAGTGCCACTAACATAATCTTTATTGTCTTCCTCATTTAAGATATCAATTGATGGTTTGACTGCATAACCTAAACCATACTGGCCAATGCTAGTAGTATTACCTTTTCTAAGCACCACATCTAACATCTCTTTACCTAAAATGCCACCATGCCGTAATAAGTAGGCCTTAGGGTTTTTCTACAATTGAATTTTGTAAAACAATTTCAAATTAAGCCACAATGTATGAACTATAAAAAAATTTAAAAAAAAAAAGTACTAAGGCCTCGGTTAGTACTACCTTAACATACTCTATCCAGAATTGGTTCGAGCAAGTTACTGTATTGAATGTTGGGTTTCAACCCAAACTAGTATTGTTCTTTAATTTTTGAAAGACATTATATTAGCCCCTTAAACATTCCCTATTTCCACTGACTTGTGCAGTTGTAAATTTCATACCGGTCACAAACTTTAAATGTGCAAACTAATTCTTCCAGTCACTTAGGTTAGGCCTTCTTCATTCGTGCTCCAATGCATAGTTATAAAGTAGGTGAATTAATATGAGGGTTACATCCTTGTCAAGCACAACTTGACATCACCTCTGTTCGGAGAATACAAAATGAATAAAGAACATATAAAAAAAAAAACAGTACAACTTCTTTTTTAACATAATTATTCACCAAGTCATTATTAGCTCAAAAGGAGAAAAATAAATGTAGGTAAAAAGGGAAGGGTTTTTTTTAATCATCCCTTCCCTTTGTGAGCACAAGACTATTTATCTTCAATCATATTTACAAAAAAAAAAAAAAAGAAGCAACAGAATGATAATGGTTTTTTTGTTTTAAATCCTTGTATAAAGTGCTAGATTCACTTTCAACAAAAAAAACCTTGTCTTTTGAATTCTGTTTTCTTGAATTAATTTATGCACTTCACAGCATTAACAATCTTGAGAAATTTTAATAGTTTTTTTCATTGTATTAAGCGCCAAAATTCATGTAACATTTTCCTTGTCAAAATTGTGCTTAAGCTTAATAAATCGTAAATTTGACACACAAATATTGCCTTCATCTTATGATTTAGTGGAATTAATCTCTTAAGAATTTTCCTTTTCCAAAAAATAAAAAAACAAATTCCCAGATCTTGAGCTCTACTAAAGCATATTGAGATTCCAATAAAAAAATAAAAACATTTGCAAATGCATAATCAAAATCAAAATAAACATGAAACCAAAACATTGCACATGCTATTGACATGGATCTGAGGGTAACCAAAAAAAAAAGAGAAAGAAATTATGTTAAAAAGAGTTACCAGAGAGGATGACCCTACATAGTCGAAAGGAAGCTAACTAGGATAATATCCCAATTTACGCAGACAGAGGCTGGAGAAAGAGTCGACGATGGAAGCGACTACTAAGGTCGGAGAAATTTTCATAGTTAGTACATGGGAAAATAATAGCGAACCTTGAGCCTATTATGTAGGTATTTATTCGGATCCTTTCCAATTCTCATAAAAAAAAAACCTTTTTCAAAAGGGCTCGATGGGAAAATTTTCTAGGTTAGTTGTAGAAGAAATTAGGGTTTTTGATGGGAAAAGGGGCTCGATGGTGAGAAGACGGAAGAGAATTTGAGGGTTTCTTGACATTTGAATATGGTCGTTAGGGTGAGTAATGAGGAGGAAAAGTGTTTTTCCCGTGTCTAATTATAATACTGTAGAAATTTTTAAAACCACATTTCTAATCAAAAAAAAAAAAACTCAAGTTTGGAAATTTTTCCTTTCCAAACATAAAGTGGAAAACAACATTTTAACACCTTTTTGTCATTTTCAAAAAACCAACCCATGGGTTAAACAAACGATTAATTGTCAATTTAAATGGTAATTTAAATTTTATTTAAGTATTTACATTCAAATGTTATAAATGATTTCCCAAATGAATAATTAGTGTTTTTAGAACGAGGTTCCTTATTTTAAATCGATTTTTTGTAAAATTTAAGTACTAATGTTTTCATAAAAATCAACATTTTCATCTTTATTTAAAGATGATATTATATTTCGATAATCAAACATGACTTGATCTGAAGTAGACGGTTAAAAAAAAAATAAAAACAAATTAAGACACATTTAGGAGGTCAAAACCTATGTTTCTAAAACATCTTTTTTTTAATACATCATCATTTTTTATTATTTATATCTTCAAAATGTTATAATAAATTTCAAATTTTAAAAGTGCATAACTTTACGTATATAAGATCAAATGAGATGATTTTTTTTTAAATTGCACAAAATTTTGAGAGAAACAAAATAATATTCATATTGATATTTTATATTTTTTCACTTTAAACAATTTTTTCCCCCAAACATATTTTTTAAAATAACTTTTTCCAATTAAAAAAAAAAAAAAAAACCTCCAACCATTGCATCCAAACGAGGCATTGATTTCCTTTCTGTGTTCGCCTTCGTTCCCCCTCTCTCTGCAACGCAGAAATTTCCCTACTAGGGTTTTTAATTCAACCTTTCTATTTCCTCTCTCTCTCACACCCCCCACCCCCCCACCCTCTACTTCTCTCTCTAAAACCAAAGGAATGGGAAAAAAGAAGCCCAAAGAACCTGAAACCAACACCCAGAACCACGCCGCTTCGTCTCAGCCCGACGTTTTCTCGATCCTCTTCGGAGACGTCAACGACAAAATCGCCGCCGTTTCGATCTTCTCCGACGAAAACCCCTTCCGCAGAAAGCCCCAGGAGAACCAAACCCTAGAACCTTCACAAACCCCCGATAATGGCGGCGCCGCCGACGAGAACCCGCCCGACGTCTCCGAGCAGCAGGATAGGAAGAGAAAGAGCGAGAAAAAGGCGAGCCTTGGTTTGGATTCGGCTTCGGAAACTCAGTCGAAGAAAGTGAAGCTGAGAGGCTCCGATTTGGAGAAGGCAATGGACTTGTACGGGGATGCGGTGAAGAAGGAGAACAAGAAGAAGAGGAAGAGAGATGAGGTTGAGAAGGAGTACGAGGCGAGGAAGTACGGCGCTGCGGAGGAAAATGCGGAGGTCGGAGATAAGCGGTTGAGCGGGAAAGTTGGGGAGAAGAGGAAGAGCGTGGATAATCCGGCGGAGACTTTGGTTCCGAAGGAAGGATTCGACGACGAGAGCAAGCTTCTGCGGACGGTGTTCGTAGGGAATTTGCCGTTGACGGTGAAGAAGAAGGCGTTGATCAGGGAGTTTTGTAAATTCGGGGAGGTGGAGTCTGTGAGGATTCGGTCTGTGCCAATTACGGATGTGAGTATTGCTTTTATCGGCTTGAAGCTTCGAATTTTGGAATAAAGTTTCGTTCTTTTTCATGTTGGTGATTTGATTATGAACATAATGTTCACGAGTTTGATGTTTTGTTAGACCAAAACACCGAGAAAAGGAGCAGTAATTAGGAAACAATACCATGAAGCTGCTGACAGGTAATGATTTTGAAATGCTCATCTTTTGTTTTTATTTTCGTTTCCCAAGTAGAATTGGATTTATTGTGTTGAATTGTTATTTTTCTCTTTTTATCTCATTCTTTGCATAATTTTTGGTTGATTGCTCATTTGAAGATGCTTGAATGCCTTCAAATTACGGGAAATTGACAAACTTGTTACGAATGGGGGAATGAGTGCTTATTTTATGATGGGCGATTGATTAGCAAGAAGATTTTATATTTAGTTCTATGAATAAAGATGGGTTCTTGATTGGCTAGTGTATTTGATAACGTAGCTGTATCAAGGTCTTATTACATGTTTGCTTTGATTTTCTTAATGCGGTTTACTTGTTTTTTCTTTTTGTTATTTTCGATGGTGTTGTTTTACTGATAACAACATGTTTTCTCTTGCAGCGTTCATGCGTATGTTGTTTTCAAGACAGAGGAATCTGCGCAGGCTTCTTTGTCACATAATATGGCTGTGGTATGTATTCTTGCTCGATTGAAAGATTAGTTTGATTATTACGATTATTAGAGTCTTGTGCTTTTTCCACTTTAAATCTTACCTTCCGTCTGTTTGACACCTCCAAATTTGAAAAATGAAAAATTTTTCATTTAAAAAAAAAATGAACCTTCCTAGATTTCCGTATCTAAACATCTAAAATTTTTCATTTTTGAAAAATGAAAAAAAAACTCTCTAGAAATAAAAAGTTTTTACCCATCCAAACAACTTTTCACTTTTAAAAAAAATTCCAAACAACTTTTTATTTTTCATATCTAAAAATTTTTCATTTTTCAAAAACGGACCTCTCATCCAAACGGACCCTTGAGTTCAAGCAGTAAAGGGACATTTAGCGTGTTTATTGACATCTTATGGATGTGTTTTTAGGTTGGAGATCATCACATCCGTGTTGACAGGGCATGCCCACCTCGAAAGAAGATGAAACGGGATGAGGTTTCTCTTTATGATCATAAGAGAACTGTTTTCGTGGGAAATCTGCCATTTGATGTAAAGGTGACTTTCTCACTGTTAAACTTCTTACCTTTATGGTTTTGCCGTCTGCATCCGTATGTTCTTATTGGATCCTTCTCTTCAGGATGAAGAAGTTTATCAGTTGTTTTGTGGTATCAACAATCTTGAATCCAGCATTGAAGGTGTTCGAATTATCAGAGATCCTCACAAAAATCTTGGAAAGGGTTTTGCCTATGTTTTGTTTAAGACAACAGTATGTTTCGAACCCCTTTTTTCAGTGCTTCACAATTTGATGGCTGCAATGATGGTCTAACATGTTTTTGTGTGTTACATTTGGAACGAGATATAATAATTCGTGCATGGATGACTCTACTTCTGCCTCCGATATGAGTTTATGAATGCATCTATCTAGATGATGTGAGAGATCTCTTTACTGCTTTATCTCCTAATATAACTGATAAGGAGTGTCAAGGGAAGGCTGTTGTTTAATATTGAACTTCGCAAATTTTAGGTGCTGAGTTTGATTGCTGCTTCATCCTAATTTTTCATCAGTTGTGCTTCTGCTTTGAACATTGAACATGTGTTAGGGAAATATTTTTTATTGTATGTGTCGTCTCTGAGCATGCAGGAAGCTGCAAATTTGGTTGTCAAGAAACGGAACTTAAAGATTCAAGATCGGGAGCTAAGGCTTTTTCATGCCAAACCAGATTCTACGCCGTCTAGGAGGAGGAACCCACCATCTGCTGAGAAAACTAGTTCCCCGGCAAAGAAGCTTCGGGATTCAGGGAGTGCAGGTGGTTACAAGAATTCTTTTACAAACATTTCCATGTCCTACCAGGGCATGCGGGCGAGCAAATCTGGTGTCCAAAAGAAAGTTGCAAAGGGTGCTAGACAAGAAAAGTCGAGTACAAAAGCTTCGAAAGCAGTGCAGGAACGTAAACAGAAAAGACCAGCAGTTGCTGCCAGAAAGGCAAAAGCGAAAGCGCTAGAGGAAATCGGTTCATCGAAACAAATTGGAAGAAAACGTAAGATGGATAGTCGGACTCCAGAGAGTTCCCACAGGAAGAAAGCGAAGAAATTGAGGTAGATAGTTGCCAGACAAATGCTATTGTGTTGTGGGCATGAAATCACAGTTGAAAGGCTTTAGCTGCATGGAAGTTCTGGGCATGGTCAATGATGAAGCCTTGTGTTGTTTCCTGTATAATTTATATCAGCTATTTTATTTGTTAAACAGTTTGCATTACTCAACTTGAGTATCAATTTTGATTCCATAGATACTTTGGGGATGGAGTAGACCGATGATTTTTGCTTAAGATCCGTAATTCGATGTTGGATCTGGATTTCGTTCGAAAACTCTTGAATGCCCGATGTATGTCAGGCTGCGATGATCATATGTTTCAAGCGTCTCAAGTAAATATGCTGGGAGATTATAAAAGGGTTAAAATGTTGAATTTATCAGGACAAAAACTTCACTATGTTGATTAGATTAGCCTACAACTATTATGACATAATTTTGTTGGCTTGTAAACCAACGCATGATTAGTCCGTCTGCGCAAATCCAGTGTTAGAATTTGTCGGCATTGGATTTCCATTAATATTTGCAAAACTCGGTTTCAGTTTGAATTTAGCTTTGATCAAGTAAAACTGTATATTTAATGAAATCGAGCTAAATTATATATTTAATGAAAACTTGAATTTAGTTTGATAAGTCTCATTTTAACAATTTTTTAAGTGCTTTCCTTGCTTTTGTTTCGTTTATCACTGTTTGCACAAATGCTTTCCTACAGGCGTAATGCTTCCTTACTGATGCATTTTTTTGCATTCTACTGCTTTGGCAAATCGCTTTATCTCATTCAATCTTTGGTGTAAGAGCACATTTTTTATTAATGGATAAACCCCCAATTGAAAGAAGAAACACTATGCTAAATGAGCCAAGAAAAGGCTAAGGTACATAGTATGAGGACCATGAAATAGGTCTATGTAGACCAAAAAGACCTACTTGGGAATCAGAAGATTTTTTACCCAACATGGAACTAAATTCCTAAACAAGTGGGCAGACATAATCTACCACATGAATGAAACACACCTTATATTTAAACTAACTCAAGATCCCCCCAAATATAATAAGGGCGATGGGGAGACCATCCTCTAATCCAACCAAAAGCAGAACCTCCAAACAAAATTGAGGCCAATAACCACCCCGATCAAAAACCACCACTGATATTAACCATCCTGTCCTTGAGCCTTGTAGGAAAAACACCACCACCCAAATCCTAGTGGGATTAGCATCCATAACCTCACCAGAGATCCATCTTCTCTCTAAAAACAACAACACTAAGAATAAAACACAAGGGTTGGGTAGGAAAACCATCGCCTTTATTACAAATACAACTGGCACAACAAACAAATAGAAAAAGCCTAGAAAAAATACCAACCCACAACCCATTGAGGCAAGGCCCCTTAACGCCATAAAAGCAAGATCCACAGTACTGTTGATGAGAGACGACCAAGGAATTAGGACTTGATGGGATCACCATGCCTGAAACTGTGGCTGGTATAACCCACCCAACTCTGATTCAGGGAGACACCCTTCTTATGTCAGCATGAACCCCACCCCACAGTAAATTAGGTGTTGGTGAGTCTCTAGGTAGAGATTTTAGGCCAGTAGTTTGAGTAGTTTGACAATGCGCTAGACCACCAACCCCATTAGCTTTCCTTTCACACATACACACTTGAATGATGAGTTATTATCAACCGTTTGAACACTTGATTGTCTTTACACCCCTTTCTTTATTATGGAACTTGAATCCAAACCTAAATTTTTATTCTCGGTTTTGTCATTTTTGAAAAGTTAATAAAAATTATAGCTAATTTTTGAAAAGTTAACCAACTTTAACTTAAAATTTCTATTTCATATCAAACTTAACTTATGAATCAAACGAACTAGTTATTTTGGGGTTTAATTACAAAGGGTTTCATTTTCCAATGTTTGAGATTAGGTTTTTCTTGTATTGAGGGAAATTCTTTTGCTTCTTATTGAAGGTAAACCAAATCATTTAAAACTCATATCTTTGGAAACAAAAGGGGGTGTTTGTTTTTATTTTTTAAAATGATTTTCCATTTTCAAAAACATTGAAAATGAAAATGGTCTCAAAAAAGCGTTTGTTTATTCAACGTTTTCAAAACCATTTTAAAAACATCATTTTCAACTTTTTTTTTTTTAGTTTTTTGAAAGTGAAAAAAATTTATTTTCACTTTTTTGTTTTCATTTTCTCCCTCCCTTTCCTCTCTCTCTCTCTCTTTCTCTCTACCTGTGCAACATTGGTAACGATAATCATGTCTGATAATAGCCTCCATCTTTGGCAAAATACAATGATCAAGATTGGCGACAACCCTCTTACAATGACGACCACCAACTCGCAGTAATGACTATTAACTTGTAACTTAAATCTCATCATTGCCACCACCTAGGACTTAAATCACCAATCTTCCACTCCTATCCCTCATTACAAAACCCACCACCAAAGGTTTTTTTTTTTTTATTATAACTAAAAATTTATTTTTTGTTATTTTTTTAAAATTAAACATAAATATGTTTTAATAAAATATTAACTTATAAAATGGGTTTTCAAAACTATAACCAAAGTTTTATTTTTATGTTAATCTAAATATACACTTAAAAAATATAATCAAATACAGTTTCAGAAATGGTTTCAATATAGTTTTTAAAATATTCTCATTTTCAATATTTTTGAAAACAAAAAACATTTCAAAAATTATACCAAGCGCCGCCAAAAACCTTTCCCAAGTTCACTAACTTTGGAGGAAAACAGCGTAAACATGACTTAATAGAAAGGGAACGTTTTCAAAGTTATTTTGTATAAGGCATAAACCTCTCTATTAGTTTGTAGGCTCGTGTATTTTTCTTATTTTATGCACTCAAGACATGTGTAAATTAAGATAAATATATTTTGTAGTTTGATTTTATTTCGATATTATACTATTTATTTGGATTTTATCAAAGATATACGGGACATTTTAAGTTTATACTAAATTAAATTTACCATGAAGTCAACACTGAATTTTAAATCATGTGATAACAAAATGCCGTATAATGTGAAAAACAGAATAAAACAAATAATCTAATTAAAAATGCAAAGCAAAAAAAGGCTTTTTTAATATAAAAAGTTCTTTATTTTTAGACTTAAAAAAAAAGTTATTTATTCATTTTCTTTCTTTCTTTTTTTAATTTCATTACTCGAGTTAAAAGCATACGGTGACATTTCTATGACATGAATGTGCCATATATAAGGTTCAAAATAGATGATACACTACCTAGAAACACTTTAAACACAAAATATATCAATAAATTGTCTTTAAGAGTTTACTTGGTCCTCTTTTTAAAGGTCTATGTTCAATTTATTGGTAGAGACGTGTTTGTCTTATCATGAATATCTTGAAAAATTAGTTATTATAATAAATCACATATAGATGAAAATGAAAAATACTTGTAATTTTTAAATATTAATAGATTTTCTTTCAATTAACAATTATCTAAAAATTATAAATCCACTTAAGAATCTATTTAAGTGTTGTTTGGATAAAAAATTTCATTTTAATTTTACTCAAATACAATATAATTTTACACCAAATACAAATTTTATAACAGTGCTACGAAAACAATTACCATCCAAAACATTTTTAAAACAATCACATCAACTTTTCAACTCCACTATTTATCTCTACTTTTATTAATCACATCAATTTTTCAACTCTAAAACATTTTTCATCCAAATACACATTTCATTCAAATACAAAATAAATACTTTTCAACCAAATATAACATTCAAAAAATAAATATCATTCAAATACAATTAAAATATAATGCGTTTACCAAACACCCCTTAGTCTTCTTTTTAAAAGGGATGTGATCGATCGTATCGAAATTGTGTTTGTCATAAAAATATAAGTTGCCTTGACATTTTTTTTTTTTTTTTTTAAGGATACTTGACTTTTCCTTGGATTAGTCGTGAATTGTTTCACATTCGTGTGTCATATCAATATTCCAATTCATAAGATTTCCATCGTTAGTTTGGTGGAAGGTACAATTTGCAGACTACATGGTACATAATTCAAAGTTTGAGTTGATGGGTAAGCCCTACGCTTGGACACATATCAAAGGTTTTCCTTTTTTTTTTTTTTTTCCTGACGAGAAATATTAATGGGGCATTTAGAACCATTAGGCTACCAGCGGTGGCAGTACGGCCATAAAGAATATCAAATTAAATCCTTAACTCTTACCAAGTGTGATCGAAATAATTTTTATCAAGTCTATTCAAATTATGGTTGAATATGTAAAAAAAAAAATCATATATACCTGTTGTTAAAATTTAAAAATTATTAGTTATAAAAATTTAGGTGTTTGGTATATTTTTTCAGATATTCAAAATTATTTTTTTTTAAATTTTATCATTTTTTACTATTTATATCTCCAAAACATTATAGTGAACTCCGAATTTTAAAAGTTCATAATTTTGTATATACAAGTCCAAATGAGATAATTTTTTTTATCGCTTTTTATAATTTATATCTCCAAAACGTTATAATGAATTCCAAACTTTAAAAGTTCATAATTTTATGTATACAAATCTAAATGAGATAATTTTTTTTTTCAAATTGCATAGAATTTTGAAAAGAACGAAACAGTATTTATATTGATTTTTTTTTAATTTTAAAATTTTTTTATTTTTTCCCCCCAAACTGTTTTTTCTTTCAAATACATTTTCCAAAACAACTTTTTTCTAATCCAAAAATAATATCTCCAAGCATCACCCCCAAACACCTCCTTAAGATTAAATTTTTTGATAATTTTACTAATGTAATCAATAAGTTCACTCAATAATTATTGAGACGAGAATACGAGGATACCATCGAAACCATATTTCTTATAATATAATATTAAAAATTTGAAACCCTTATTATAGACGGTGAAGAAGATTGAATTAGTTAAAATTTAAAGAAAAAGACAATCATATTTGAGAGATTGGACCCTTCCCCACACTAGTCCCAAATGAAAAATGGACTTGTTCCAATTACCAACCTCCGGTCTTCCTATACGCAAACCAATCTCCAAAAATAAACCAGATACAGTCTCAAAAACTGTCCCATTTCTATAAGCTCCCAATGTAAAGTTTGCAAGATATGTAAACCATAATTTTATTCTTACGTTCTTCTTCTTCTTTTTTCCTTCAGAACTTTTGTTTTGTTTTCAATAAGAGAGTATATTTTCTATAATAAAAAAATATATAAGTATTCAACATTATTCAAACTGTGTTTTAAGGATTTTAAAATTACCACATCAATTAGTGCAACATATATATATATATATTTATATTACATCTACCAATATAAAAATAACTCATTGTTTATTGCCATGTAAGTTGGTTATTAAAAAAAAAAAGTTAAATCCTTGCACTACTATTTCATATCAAGTAAAAAGTGGAAGACAATCAGAGGATAGAAATTTCATGTTTTTGTGTGTGTGTGTGAGAGAGAGAGAGAGAGCAGATGGTTTCATTAGTTTTAGCACTAAAAGCATGTTAACTTAAACAATAAAATGCCTACATAAAAGTATTTATTTGATATACACAATAACGACCTTGAGTTCTTGCCTACCAGTAAAATTAAACACAACAATACATCCCCCATGTCCCACCCTTTTCCTCCACCATAAGACGGTGCAGAAAGTTCATCCGGCGTCTCACTTCAATGGAGCCAAGCAGCCATAATCTGCACCGCAATGGCTGCACGAAGCAGCGTAAACCACAACGACACAGAAAGCCGTAATTTTACGTTAAATACATTCAGTACGAGATGTTACCGAAATGGCTGCCGATAGGATGTGAGTCCATGTACACCACCATGGTCGAGTAGCATGAAGCTCTATGACTTGTCTTTGCCCACCAGAGTTGGGGTAACCGAGACGATCCCTATGAAGAATAAAGTGGCAATTGAGTTGAAATCATAGAGATCGCCAATGGACTGAAGTTGTCCAAGAGCTAGTCCAGCCTGCAACATTGAAAGACCAAAGTTGTAAGTAGTAACATATGAGTCGCGTCATGTTTACGGCGACAAATTGATATTCGATGTTCCTAAGCTTCGTTGTTAATCTCTTCCCTTAGGCGAAAACATTCATAAATATAAGCACATTCAATTGCTCAAGTTGTGTAATAGTGATATTCAAAGTGTTGTACCCTGACAGTGATATAAGCAGCAGGAATGAGACCGATTAAGGTTCCGAGGAAGAAAATACGATAAGGAACATCAACAATGGGAGAAGCAAAATTGATAAACGTGTTTGGCAAGGTTGGTGTCAATCTCAGGAAAAGCATGTAGTTCAACAGCCGCTCTCTTCTTTTAGCCACCTGAGATTAAAGGGAGGCAATTTATTCCATTTTGTTGGATCTTGATATAACCGAAGACATAAAATAACTGAAGACATAAAAGCTCAGACTTAGCGGTTTACCTGCCCTTGAAAGAATCTCAACTTATCAGGCCAAAGCAAGAACACAAGGGGGCGCCCAATCAGCTTTGAAAGGAAGTAGCAAGAAGAAGCACCGGCGGTTGCAGCGAATACAACTAGGGCCACACCTCTGAAGACTCCGAAAAGGGATCCGGCAAGCAGAGACATAAACACGGTTCCGGGAATCATGAAAGTCTGCATGAAGATGTAAACCATGCAATACCCCACCAGCACCTGTGCAGTGTAGTCACTTGTGTAGCTTTCAAGATTATCTCTGCTCAAAGAGGAAATGCCAAAGAAGCGAAATCTGAGCATGCAATTACCTTCTTCTAGAAACTTGCATAAGCGACATAAACTCGATATTTTGGTTCTAACTCACATAATCATTGCCTCCATACGTTCATTTAAGTTAATTAAAATGTCTAATGATAATTTAGGCAACAAAATTATCCCTCTTGATATGGGACCTGATGCTTTGAATCTCATATGCAACTTTAGAATAACTAACACATTTTTAGAAACTCCCAAAATTTTCCGTCAAATTCACTGACTTAATTTTCTACCCTTTTGAGCTGTCTAGCTAAAGAATCTGTTATTCTGAAAACAACGAAGATGATTTCACTTGGGAATCTTAAATTCAACTATGTATATATATATATATTTATTTAAAAGGGCTTGAGAGAGCAATAACTTCCCAGGGTAGGTTAGATTTGGGGGAGAAAAAAGACAATAGTATTTCTCTTAAGGCTGAAAACAAAAAAAAATAAAAAATTTCCTTTTAAGAACAAACAGAGCTGAGAATCAATAAGTTTTATACCAGAGTACAAAATGCAAATTGAACGCAGATTTTTTAAATATATTATCAAAATTCCATTTCAGACAGGATACCGAAATCTTCCCAGGAAAAAAAAAAAAAAAAAACAACTTTCAATTTTCCGGGAAAAGTAATCCTATGAACCGAATTCAGCACCCGAAAATTCAACGATTCCGTTGCAAAAACACATTTCCCAAACAAGATATAACATGCACGATCGCATTGTCACGAAAAACACACGTGCATGATTACGGACGAATCAACCAAGTCAAGAACAACAAAAAAATAGGCAAAAAAAAAAAAAAAAAACCTTAGGATTTGAAGATCTTCGAGGGTACGAGGAAGCTTGAGGAAGCTGTAATCGGAGGAAGGCATGGTTAGGTAAACGCCGAGGAATCCGAGCACGAATCCCAAAACCACCGTGGAAGCCACCGTCACCTCCCAAAAGCTCAACGGAAACTTCTTGTAGCCGTTAGATCCAGGACCGTCATTCTCCGTTAATCTCTCCGACATCCCGCTTTTATCTGAGAATTTTCCTTCCGTTTTCTTCGTTTTCTCGGGAAAAAAAAAGGGGGGTCTTCCTGTTTCCTCTTTCTTTTCTCGCTTCTCTTCTCTAGTTTCCTTTGGAGCCACTTCTTCTCCTTCTTCTTGTCTCTCCCTTTTTTTTTTTTTTTTGGTTTGTTTGTTTCTTATCTTTAAAAAAAAAAACAAAAATACAAAAAAACTTCGAACGTGAAAGAGTATAGAGATACAGAATTGAAGAAAGAGCTGAAGAATATTCGCTGCTCCTTTTTTTTTTTTTTATTTAGGAAATTCGCTTCTCTTTTGGTGGCAATACTGAGTCCAAAAGCCAAAATGAGCTTGCCTCAAAAACAAGGAAAAAAGCAATGCCATAAATTATATATTATAATTTTTTAAATGAAAAAAAAATAATTTGTTTATTGTTATTTTTAAAAAATAATATTTTATTCGCACTTTTGAGGCCAAAACGAGAGTCCTTTGTCGTCGTGTCCCTGCCTGCTTTCCCAATCTTAGGTTTCGTTTTTGCCTGCTAGTTTCCCCTTTTTTTTTTTTTTTTAATAAATAGTCGTTTTCAATCATGTTGGTGAATATAGGCCAATAAAGTACAAGTTGCAAAGAATTAAAAGAACCTAATAAAAAAAAAATTCCATTGATGGCAAACTTTTATAATAATAGTTATAATTACTAATTACAAAGTGATGCTCGACTTAACAGAACTGTGGTGGTACCTAAAAAATTTTCCAACAGACTAATTGACTATAAAATGAAAAAATTAAGAGAACCAAATAATTAAAAGTTTCATTCACAGATTATTGTGACAAATGTTAGAATTACAAATTGTTGTTCTACCTCAAAAAATAAATGAAGCAAAAATAGCTATAAAATAATTTAAATAGTGAAATTAGCCAAAAAAAACAGTTTTACTAATCTAAGTATTTTGGTGATTATGAGGTAATGATTTTGTCTTTGAAATAAATGACATGATTAGGGAAGAGAAGAAATATTTCTGAATTATAAAATAAAATAAAATAAAATCTTTAATTTAAAAATTAATATAACAAATAATGTATAACTAATAATACTATATCACATCTATAGTTTGTTATTTAACTTCTTTTAATAAAATATTCTAGTAAGATTGATTAGACAGAAATATCAAAATTAGAAAGATTCAATAGACCTCAACTCCCATTTGATTTTTCTTTTTTTTTCTTTTTATCTTTTAATATGGAGAATATTGATAAATTGTTAAAAAATAATTAATAATGTTAAAATTGCATTAATTGTGGTAATAATGTTTTGGGAGATGGGATGGTGACATGTTAGCCACGATGAGCATGTTAAAAAATAAATGATTGCAAATGTGTCAACCACTGCATGTGCACTTCTTCTACACCTTCTCTTCCAGTGCTCCACCTCGCCCACGGTTACTCACCTCCCTTAACTTCATTGCTTTCCAGCTATGCAATCACTAAGCATGAACGAAGAAGTTGTTTTATTAGTTATTCCAACAATAATGTTACATTAAATTAACTAATTTAAAAATTTAATCATATAAAAAATATTAAATATTAAAAATTCTTAAACAAATTAATAAGATTTTAAAACTTTATTAGGAATACAGTTATCGAAACAGGATAATGAGGCAACAGATTTAAGCTCCATTAAACATACATTTTGTGCATAAGTTAGAGTTGGGTTTTTTTTAACTTAGAACTATTTGAATTTTCAAAAACTAATTAAAATTTTTATTAACTTAAAAAAATAATAAATTAAGTTTTTTTAGTTTGGAATTGCTACCCTAAATACCCTATAAATTACCCTTCCTACTAGCGACCAAAACTTTTTTTTTTTTTGTCTTAATTTTATTGTTAAAGCATCACCAACTCAATGTTTAATATTTTAGCCCACCATTGGATCTCTGGCCTCTAAATTTCATTTACGACTTTGTAGTTAGATGTTAAGTTCAGGAGTGGAGTGCGTATTATTTATAGCAGAGGAAGGCAATCAGAGTAGAGCTGTAGATAGGTTTGTTCAGGTGCATCAATCATTATCTTGGCCTTCCCTTTTAAGGTTTTGTTCCGCAAGCAGAGACAAGTCGTTTAGTGGCGCTTGTGATAATTGTGCCGCTAATGCACATGCTCAGTTGGGGTACTAAAGGTGGTTATTAATTAGGGTTTTTGTCTTATTTGTTTTAGTATTTAGTATTTAGTTTTCTTTTTCATCTATAAGATTCATTTCTTTTTTATTTTTTACGTGGCCTTGGTATTATGGTTTTCCCCTCATCCATTTGATAAACTATAGAGGATTTATTAAAAAGGCAAGTATATTCTTGAAATATGGTACATCTTTTGGCTGCTTTTGTTTGTAGAGTTCAATATATGCAATTTTCTCTTGTGTTTCATTTGAATTTACTAATGAAATCAATTGTCTATTGGTGTTATGTTTTTTATATAGGAGGTTTTTTGTCGATCAATTGTTGTATTGTTTATAAAACTTTGAAACATATTTTCCCTTTAAAAAAAAATGTAAGGATTGAGATTTCATTTACTTGTTTCTCTATTTATGTTTAGAGCCCTTGAGTTTTTATTCCTATTTTGTAAGTAATTAAATACGTGATTAAATAGAAAACGAAATCCCTCTTTTCCTTTTCCTTTAAGGCTAAATAATTGCACTCTAAGAATACAAGAAAACCAAAGGTCAACCTGTAAGCCATGGAAGAAACTATAGCACGAACTAAAGTTTAGATATCAATCAAGACTATAATTACTAATGAGGATAAAACTATAATTTTTCTTTGTGGTTTTTGGTAACTCAACTTTACATGAAAATTATAATTATATCCTCATTTGATAACTGAAATAAATAATTGTCTTTGTTAAGTGAAATACTTTTTTTTTTCTTTTTTTCTTTTCATAGGATTTTCCTTTCCAAAAATATTCTTCGTGCAACTACCATAAATTGAGGGAATTTTTCCTTGTGAGGAATCTTTAGGTTATTCGGTACATATTATTGTTTGTAAAGAGGGAGAAAGGGAAGAAAACGGTACATTTTCGAAGCTTCTTGCGTAAAAGCACAAAGCATAATGAACATAGTTTTCATTAATTATCACGTTTAAAAATTAATCGTGTGATTCACAATTTCTCCAATATTTTTTTCTCCGAAAAAGTAAGCCTAAGACGATAACATGGAGTTGACAGTGTTGCCAAGTTTTGACAAACACAAACTGGTTATGATGGTTCCTACGACTAGCGGAGGTTTGACGAATTTACATGGGGGACTCCTTTGGCAATATAGCAGGAAAGTTTAAATGGGGGGGTTTTTTTTTTAAATAAATAAAATATCTCCATGTTAATTTGAATTATCAATAAAAGTTATTAATTTAGATATGAAATAATTTTTCAATGGATTAATTCATGATTTTAAGTATTTCTGTATTGTATCGTAGGCTTCATTTGGATAATCAGTTAAAATTTAAATTTTTTAGTTTTGTTTTATCTTTTTTTAAAAAATTAGATCCCGTTTGATTTACAATCTTAAATCTAAATTTTTTGTTTCAGTTTTTTTTTTAAGTAATGAAAATTATAAGTAAAATAATCGGTTTCGATTTAAAATTTCATTCTAATCTAGATTTAACTCATGAATCATTTAGATCCTTAATAAAAATTATAATTAAATCAATTAATTTAAATATAAAAATTTTATTTTATTTTATTTCAGATTTAACTTATAAATCAAACAAGTCTTTATTAATTTTTGTCCTGTGTTTTTTTTAATTGGTTGGACAAACACATTTAGAAAAATACAAGGCCTTAGATTTTGCTTGACGCAGGCAGCTGATCACATTTTTAATTGAAAAGCAAAGATCCGACGCAAAAGCAACCAAGGCAAGTCACGTCATTTTCTTTTTTTGTTTTTTCTTTTTCCAATCTTTTTTTTTTTTTTTGGGTTGGTTAAAATGCTGATTGGTCAGTTTTCACCCTTTTCCTGCAGAAGAAATGTCATACTCAACGATTTGATCACCAGATATTTCATTTAATGGCAAATTAATAAAAACCGAAATGACTTATATGCCCTTGTTTTGACTTTTTTTCTTTTTCTTTTCTACAATTAATACGCTTTTATGAAGCTGAGAATGGTCCCTCATGTATGTCAGAAAATATTAATTGTTATTTTTTTGAGAAGAATAAAAATCATTTTAGGATAAGGACCTGTTATCCACCTTCAAGGTGAAGGGTAGTTTCGTCTTTTGATAATTCAGCTTCAAACGAAGTAAACATAGGCTCAACGAATAAGCATAAAGCGACAAGTTTGTTCCATCTTTAAAGGGCAGCAATATATTCCATTTTGCATCAAAAAATTGGAGAGGCTTTAAAATTAATATTTTGGGATTTTCCACATTGAAGTGTTGTTTGGTAAAAAATTATATTTTAATTTTACTTAAATGTAACATAATTTTATATCAAATATAAATTTTATAACAGTATTATGAAAATAATTACTATTTAAAACATTTTTAAAACAATCGCATCAACTTTTTAACTCCACTATTTATTTTTACTTTTAACAATCACATTAACTTTTCAACTTTAAAATATTTTTTATCCAAACACACATTTCATTCAAATACAAAACAAATACTTTTCAACCAAATACAATATTCAAAAAACAAATTTCATTCAAATACAATCAAAATACAATGCGTTTACCAAATGTCCCCTAACATTTAAATACTATGCCGCTGGTGTGTTTTTGAATTGAATCACATCAACTTTTCAACTCTAAAATATTTTTCATCTAAACACACATTTCATTCAAATATAAAACAAATACTTTTCAATCAAATACAACATTCAAAAAATAAATTTCATTCAAATACAATTAAAATACAATGCGTTTACCAAACGTCTCCTAACATTTAAATACTATGCCACTGGAGTGTTTTGAATTGAATTCTTCTTTGTCGACATTATTAAAATGAAGATTCCGTGATAAGATCTTATAAATATACTATTATTAGGACTTATTTTTTGATTGTTAAATCTATATCAAGAATTATTTATTATATTTAAAAAATTGATATAATTTTAATAAGATTTAACAATAAAAAAATGTTATTGATACAAGATCATACCATTATGAAAATCTATTATAGGCTGAAAAAATATTGAAACTAAATATATAAATATTTATCTGAGAATGAAACAATATCTAAAAACCAAAAGGCTGAAAATACATTGTTTATTCTGAGGCAATAAAAACAATGAAGGCATTGTTTATTTATTTTACTAACGGAGCTTTTGATAAATATATTATGTTTGCATAAAAGTAAATATTTGAAATGTGGATAAAAAATATTTGAAATGTATTTTAGAGTTGAAAAGTTAATGTGATTGATAAAAGTAAATAAAAAAAGTGAGATAGAGAGAAAATATAATATAAATGAAAAAAAATTTATTTTCAAAATATTTTAGAATAATAAATATATTTGAGGTACTGTTGAAAAATATTATATTTAAACATAAAACTTTTATGTCTGGATGAAAATTACATTACGTTTAAACGAAATACGAATACAAAATTATAAAGACATCTCCTGAGTAAAATGTTAAGAACAGTTACCAGAGATAGACAACCTATATAGAACAATCCATACCTGCCAGTCTTATTTATTTAAAACCAATTATTATATTCTCTAATAAAGAAATAAAAATATTTAAAATATCTTTTTCATTAAATTAAAAATGAAATAGATATTTTAAACGATTTTCTATATATTAGAGGTATTTTAAACAATTTCAAACAAATATGAATTAACTTGAAAAAAGATCTACAATTCAAATGCTATCTATAAAAATAATCTATCTATTAACTTTCATGAAATTTAAACTTCTGTTAAAATCATACACAAATATACATAAAAAGGATATTTTAAATAATTTTCTATATATTAAGTAGCATAATGATCAATTTCAAATAAATAGATGTCAATTTAAATAGAGATCTATTCATGAAAATAATCCTTTATAAAAATTTGATGATATGCTATAAGTGGTATTCTGCTTAATATTTTAATTATCTTGATCAGAATTTTGGATTTTGGATTTAGGGGACGTTTGGTAAACGCATTGCATTTTGATTGTATTTGAATGAAATTTATTTTTTGAACGTTGTATTTAGTTGAAAAGTATTTGTTTTGTATTTGAATAAAATGTGTGTTTAGATGAAAAATATTTTAGAGTTGAAAAGTTAATGTGATTGGTAAAAGTAGAGATAAATAGTGGAGTTGAAAAGTTGATGTAATTATTTTGAAAATATTTTGAATAGTAATTGTTTTCGTAGCACTGTTGCAAAATTTGTGTTTAGTGTAAAATTGTATTACATTTGAGTAAAATTAAAATATAATTTTTTGGCAAACAATGCCTTATGTTATATTAAAACACGAGTTATAGATCAACAAAATATATGTCGTCAATCGTTATCGATAAAAAAAAAAAAAGAAAGGAAAAAAACAAAATATATGTCATTGAAATTACCTTATTAGTTACTAACAGGTAATTTACTAAAAAATCATTGGTAATCTGTCCAATGTTATCAGAACTAATGGCCGATGATTACACGTTGTTGGAAAGTAACATGCTAGAATAATGTTTTGTAATCTATCATATTATTTTTACTTCTCAAAACATATTAACCTTTCTCAAAAAAAAAAAAAAAAAAAAACCAATGACGATTGCAGGAGAGTAAAAATATTAGATTAATAACAGTAATTAAAATATTTTAAATAAGTAGCATATGTACTGTTTATAAATTATGGTTCTCAATATCTATATGAGAGAAATGATTTATCTTGTTTATATAGTTATAACGTATCAAATTTATTTATTTTTAAACAACATCTGCATAGATTAATGTTTATTTCTTAAAAGGGTGTCTATAATGGTCATTGTGTGTAAATGTTCTTTTTGTAATTTCTTTGTAAACTAGCCAAAAACTTGTTTAAACAAGTGGGCTTCCTGTTAGTGGGTTAAAACAAGTGGGCTTTTCCTGCTTCATGAAGTGTTTCCCATTTACATGCGCTAGGGGAATGCTAACCTGATTAATACATTTGATTTTAGATTTTAGGGTGCAGTTCACACCTGTATTTCAATTATATTATATTCAAATATTAATTATATTATAATTTAAATATAATATATTTTATTTATTATTATTATTTTATTATCTTTATAAATCACATCATATATATTCTTTCTCTTGCATTTTTTCTCTATACTTTTATTAATCAAATCACATATAATCTAATTTAAATATTTTTTATCTAAACAAACACTATATTCAAATATAATATAAATATTTTTAGTCTAAATGTATATTTTATTTAAATACAATACGAATGCTATACATTGTTAAATGCCCCCTTAGTCTAATATCTTGACATACCTATGGAACTCAGAGTGCAAACAAACCTTTACCATTCAAGTATAAAATAACACCCTTTGGGCATGTTGGTGAGGGTTAAAGGTAGGAGAAACGACCACGCTCAACTTGAATGAAAGACCGAATAAGTTAGCAGAAATGACCATAGACCGAGCACGTGTTTTAGCGAGTGGACATATAAACATAATTAATTATCCAGTTTGATTCACTTGATTAATTATTGAGTGTGGACATATAATTTTTTTTCTTATAAAATATGACCAAAATTGAAGTTTCGACAATAATCTTAAAAGTAAAAATTGAAATTGAAATTTCAAAGTCTGAATGGGAAGCAAGGATGGTTATAATGTTTGTTAAAAAGTGGGACAACAACTATAATTCAATCGAAATTTCAAGGCTGAAAATCAAGAAGAGTTCCTTGTGATGCCAAAGAAACAGAGCCCTGTAGGAGTCATTCATTTTTCCTATAAATCTCAATAATTAACAAAGAAAGTAATTATCAGCTTAACGGAGAAAAGAATTAGGAGGCGTTTGGTAAAAGTTTTACATTTTAATCATTCAAATGCAATACAATTTTATACCAAACGTAAAGTTTTACATTCAAATACAATCATTTTTAACAGTACTACAAAAATAATTACTATTCAAAAGTTTTTTAAAATAATAATATCAACTTTTCAACTCTACTATTTATCTCTACTTTTACTAATCACATCAACTTTTCAACTCTAAAATACTTTTCATCCAAACACACATTTCATTCAAATACAAAACAAATACTTTTTAACAAAATACAATATTCAAAAAATAAATTGTATTCAAACGTAATTAAAACGTAAATGTGTTTACTAAACACTCCATTAGTGTCCCATTTAAAACAATAATTTAATTTAGTTTAACTTGAAAAAATTAGTTAGTTTTTTGAAAAGTAATTATAATTTTTATTAATTTTTTAATAAAGACAAAAAAAAAGAACAATACAAACTAAATTAAACTAAATTAATGTGCTAAACATATCATCGGTCACGTAATCTCATTTTTCTAAGCTCTACTCTAGGCTCGAATTATGTTTTACCTTTGATTTTTTTTTTGTTTCCTTCTCTCTCCTCTAATTCTTTATATTATTTATAATATGAAAAGTTCATCCCAAAGATGCCTTTTTTTTTAACCTTGGTTGGGATTTTTTTGCCTTTGGTAAAGATGCATGCATTTGGTAGCATAAGGTTTTCAATTCTAGAAAAAAAAAAAAAAAAAAATCTATTACTTTCTTTTGTCTTGTTTCTTTTTCGATAAGATACTCCAAACACTTTAAATCATGATTCTCCTCCTTTTTCAACTCCTGCGTGTTCTGTTGTGAGTATCAATATGGAAAATGCTGTGAATGCCTGCTTGGGTGGATGCCCCCTACTAGCTTTAGCGTCCGTTTGAGACTGTTTTTCAGTTTTTAAAAATCAATTTTTTTCTAAAACTTCACCATTTTTTACTATTTATATATCTAAAATACTTCAATAAACTCCAAACTTTAAAAATTTATAATTTTATGTATACAAGTCCAAATGAGATAATTTTTTTTAAAATTACATAAAATTTCAAGAGAAATGAAATAATATCCATATTGATATTTTTTTTCTAAAAAAATTTTTAAAATTTTTAATTTTTTCACCTCAAACAGTTTTTTCTCTCAAACACATTTTCCAAAACAACTTTTTTCTAACCAAAAAATAATGTCTCCAGCCTCCTCCTCCAAACTCCCCCTTAGGCATAAGTGTATGCACTTTATTGAGTATTGTTAAATGCAAGTGTTTAATGACTAGTTCTCATTGAAAGATGTTGCACTTCAAATACATATTACGAAGCTAATAACTTAACAACAAATTGCAAAGTCAAGTTGTTGGCATGGTGGAGGTTTTGGAGGAAGTTGTCCTCTTGCCTCTATATAGTGATTCTCCCATCAAGCAATGCACACAAAAGTCTATAGAGCAGAAGAAATATTGAGAGAAGAAAGAGAGAGGCGTGAGATGGAGTGAGAGAATTAATGAATGAGCTAAAATAAACAAAAGGAAGTTTCTATCTATATTTTGATTTCTCTGCATTACTATTTATTTACATTGCTTTTATAATAATTTTACATTTTACCCCAATTTATGACAGATGACATATTTTTTGGCCTTTTGTTTACCTTTATGTATTTACCTTCTATGAGTCATTTTATTTATTTAACTCTAGCAAATGTCTACTCACTAATGCCTTATGTCATTGGCATTGCCAAACCTGCCACTAAGTAATACAAAAGTATCAACTTTTTTTCTTTTTGTTGGTGGATTACAACAACATTTAAATTGGTGCATGTGATAAATATGCAGAAGGGTAATGAGTAATTAGTCTTTCAATGATTGTAAATATAATCTAATCTTAATTTCATATTTAACTTTTCATTGACAAATGTAAGTTTGAATTTTAATATTTTAGTTAAAAAAAAGTCTTCCGGATTTGTAATTGATAACTTAATTAATGCACATTGTGTCCTTAACTGATAGCTATATACTAAGCGCGTGTTTGATGCAATAATTCAATTAAATTATAACACTATTTTTATAGTTCATTCATAATTTACAGTTTTAATTATGATTTTATAACTTAAATTTTAAATTGAAAGACTAATTAAATTGTAGGTATATACTAAGCACGTGTTTGGTGCAATAATTCAATTAAATTGTAATTGTATTTTTATAGTTCATTTATAATTTACAGTTTCAATTATGACTTTATAACTCAAATTTTAAAAATCTATAATTTTATATATACATATCCAAATGAGATTAAAAAAATTATGAACAAAATAAGTCATATATTGATTTTTTTCAAATATATTTTAAATTTTTATATTTTTTAATTACAGTCGCTTAAATTTAGACACCAAATACAAATAATTTAACTTAAATTCAATCTAAAAAAACTCAATTTAAACGTTGTATTAAATACATGTTAACTCTTGAGTGAAGTTTGAGCTCTTTTTTGAGGATATTTTTGTTAGTTATACACAAGTTAATTTCTTTTTTATCATTTTATATATATATATATATTTTTTCAATTTTCACTCTGTCGTATTTTCTTTACTTCCTGCCAAATGAAGTGGTAAGGGCGGCGCACAAATTCGCTTCCCAACCCGAGCTTGTGTATGGCTTCTGCGACAAAAGTCAACAAGTCACAAATAATTATCACAATGACCAAATACCCCTCAGACAAAAGCAAATATCACACGTTATGACAATGACGTACCAAGTTAAGAATGAAGAACCAGGTCGGGAAGAAAAATATTGACACTGACTTTTCGGGTGCGTTTGGAGAATATTTGCACTATAAAAACTAATTTTACACCAAATCAAACGTAAAATTTTACATTTAAATATAATCATTTTTAATAATATTACAAAAATAAATTATTATTTAAAAGTTTTTTAAAAAAATCATATCAATTTTTCAACCCTAACTATTTATCTCTACTTTTACCAACCATATCAATTTTTTAACTCTAAAATACTTTTTATCTAAACACACATTTTATTCAAATACAAAATAAATATTTTTCAACCAAATATAATACTAAAAAAATAATAATATTCAAATGTAATTAAAATATAATGTGCTATACCTATTAAGAGTGCCATAAAGGAGAAGTTGCATGTATTTGCTTTTCCCATGATGCTCATTGAACTTAATTTAGTTGTTTGTCTTATCATTCATATAAAACATTGTTTGTCTTATCGTTGCTTCAAATGTATCCAATCTTTTTAACCACTAATTGAGCCCTGAGTATAGAAGTCCACGTTATATTGGAAATACCATTTTTCTCTCCTAAACCATCAAAGAAAAACAAAGACTTTTCGAGAAAAAACAAACAAACATTATTTTAAAAAAGGCCATACTTATTATAATATTTGACATAAAATGAAAATAGAAAAAATTTCATGAAACAATCTTTTGAAACATTAACCCGCTATCCACTTGGCCGCTTCACACTATTTGACTCTTGAGTGAATATTAGGGCCAGAGAACTCTAAGATTAGTTTTGTATTGTCTTTAGAGAAAATTATACAAACAACAAAAGCTTCTCAAATAGATATATTTTTTTTTCCTCTTGATTTGAAAATTTGACTTTCATGCATATTTAATTGCAATAAAAAAAATTAAAAACTAAGAGCCTATTTGAGGACTAAATTTTGGTCTCTAAAACAAATTTTTTGGTACTTTTTTTACCTCATCATTATTTTTTATTATTTATATTCTTAAAATGCTACAATAAACTCAAAACTTTAAAACATTATTTCAAGAAGAGTCATTCTATTTGCATCCTTAATATTATTAAATACTTCCATGAAATCATAAAACATTCATATTACAATCTTATTTTATAATAAAATTATGTTAAAATTCCATTACGAACACTCATACCCTACATAGCTATAAATTAAAATAATATATTCATAAAATAATTAAAAAATACCGACATATTAACTATAAATGAACATAGTATCTATTTTTTTTAAATAAAAAAGCACCACAGATTACGTTTATGTCAATTTATAAACCCAAAATTGTTCTCATCAAATTCTTTCTAAGAATATCTTTATAATTACTTGAAAAATTTCGAGTGAGGTTTTGAGCAAAACAAAAGTAAAAGAAAACATGTGTCTTGAAAAGTCAATAACTATTGAAGTATGTATTTTCACGTTTTTAATTCATTATATTGTGTATTCTTTTTCTTTGCTTCAAGCATTCAAAGAATTCGATATAATAATTAAATTATGTTGTTAAAATGATTTTTCTGTTTCCTTTGTTTTAATGAAAAAAGTATTTTTTTCGTATAATTAAAATAAATCAAAATTAAAATAAACGTGGGCATTTGAGAAGGTTAAATTCAATATTATATTAAAAGTGTCTCTATACTTTTTATATTAGACACGTTTAAAAGTTAGGGGTGTTCATCAATATTTGTGAACGTAAATATAACCTCTCTTTTGAGAATCCTAACGAAACGCTCAATCTCTTAGAAGCTAGCCCCGCCTTTGTGTCTAAAATGAAACCCCTGTATGAGCATGTAAACATATAGTAGTAGTGAGATGGACTGTTTTTGTGAAGATCAAGAGCTTATTGATGGTCAAAATTTTTAATGAAATATTAGCATATTTGAAAAGGTTGTTTACCTTTATTTAGGGGGGGTAAGGAAACGGTAATCAGGGGATGTCCGTCTTGCTCCCCGCTTCTTCGACCTTAGGCAGTCCTTATGATCCACAGCTTCAACTATCAAAACTGGAATAGGAATCTATGTTTTGTTTGTTTATTATATTACATTCGTATTGTATTTGAATGCAATATAATTTTCATTTAAACGTTAAAATATTACATTCAAATGATAATCATATTACATTTTAAATCCAATATAATCACTATTTATTATTTTACTTTTTTTTACTACTTTTACTAATCACATCATACATTCTCTTTCTTTCTTCTTTTTTTTCTCTTTATTTTTATCAATCACATCACATATAATATAATTTAAATACTTTTTATTTAAATACACATTATATTCTAATGCAATACAAATACATTTTATATAAATATAAATTATATTAAATATATTATATTTAAACGTAATACAAATGTGATGCGTTAGTTAAACATCCTATTAAAATAGAGATTATGAAATTCGAACGTGAGTGAAAAGAAATAAGAGACTTGAGAATTATACTTCTTAATCGTTATACTACAACCTAAGCGTTCAAGAAAAACCTATCTATTGTAGATTATGTATACATTTACTCTATAGATCATCTACTTTATTTAATTATCAATTAAAAAAAGAATTATTCTATATAGCAATTCTTACACCTAAGTGCCAGCATACATCAGAAGTACCAATAATAAAATATAAACAAAGTACCAACAAAAACTGGCCTCCAATAGCTATTTTGCCGCATGTTTTTCACTTTACTTTTGTGCTGTTGAGTTTTAAAATGGTGCTCCAACATTCCTTGTTATCCTCTTAGTCTCATCAGATAAATTAGCACGTGTTCCTAATGGAAGTAAATAAAAATAAAAAATCATTTGCAAAGTGGCCAACAAACACAAATATATACCCTACCACAATCATCAGTGCTATACCTACGTGCATGGACACAAATATACCCTACCACAATCATCAGTGCTATACCTACATGTATGGACACAAATATACCCTACCACAATCATCAGTGCTATACCTACGTGCATGGACACAAATATACCCTACCACAATCATCAGTGCTATACCTACATGTATGGACACAAATAAATAGCCCAAAAACGTTTGCATCCGTCAAAGGTTTAGGGTTGACCCAAACGCTTCACTACCCACATAAGTTGGAGGGTTCATAAATGCTGAACTCCAACGACGATCGAAAAGAAAAGAAAAGAAAGGCGTTAACACTAAGTATGGATTTTATACGTGTCCACTTTGATAGTTACAACTCAATGAGTACAAGCAGTATTTCCCCTCTTCATTGTTTCTCTGCCCATTTGACCTTTGGCTAGACCTAAAGGTTCCAAAACTATTTTGCCTATAGCCTCGGATCATCTTAATATATAGAAATACAAGACATGGCATATACATATATATAATATTTGTTTAAAGTAATCCTAGCGTCGAAAAACTGTAGTACTACGGAATTTTGTTATTTCATGCTTCTCACAACTTCTATTTATTAGTTAGAAGTATAATACCTAAGGTCTTGTTTGGTTAAGAGAAAGGAATAGAATGGAATGAGATGAAATTGAATTTTGATGTTTAGTTGACTTTAATACAAAAAATAGTTATTTCAAAAGAATAAGTTTTCCACCAATTTAATAGAATTGTTGTTCCATTCATAAATGGGAGAAAAGAAAATTCCAAATTATATTATTTTCTTTTTCTAAGTTTACCTTCTATCTTTTGCTTCATTTTTCTTTCTTTCTTTCTTTTTATATTTTTACTTTTTTTTTGTTTTTCTATTTTTTTGCAGCACTATCTCCCCCACCAACATACGCAAATTAACTCCAGCAAAGGGGATTTTCTACAAAATGAAAATTTACTATCCTACTCCTCCACCCACTCCTTATGTGGCACCATCATGATCTGATGGTCCTCCTTGAGTCGCTGGGTTTTCAAAAATAAATATACAGAGTTCAGATGTGAACAGACCCATAATTTGTGGGCATCTATAAAGCAATTAACGGCTATTTGGTTGTGGTTTTGGAGATTTTTTTTTGTCAGAAAAAAGTTATTTTGAAAAATATGTTTGAGAAAAAAACTATTCATTATGAAAAAATATAAATTTTTATAAAAATTTTTTAGAAAAAAAATCAATATGAATATTGTTTCGTTCATCTAAAAATTCTATATAATTTAAAAAAAAATCATCTCATTTGGACTTGTATACATAAAATTATGAACTTTTAAGTTTAAAATTTACTGTAATGTTTTGAAGATATAAATAGTGAAAAGTAATGATAAGGTGGAAAAAAATTATTTTGAAGATTTTTTTTTTGGCCCCAAACAACCCCTAAGACCCATAAATAGTTGAAGATTGCTGGGGAAGATGAGTATTCATTATCGTGCATAAATATTTCAATAGGGGATTTGGATTCATGCTAAGGTTAGATAGGAAAAACTGATGAAAGGAATATTATTTTTATGTAGTTTTATATTTTTATTTTGAACCTTACGCTAAAAAAGTCGTGATTTTTTTTTTTATAGAAAAAAAGATCCATGATTCCTTAAAAAAAAAGGGGGAAAATGAAGAAGGGAAAAAAAAAAAGTCTTTATGAGAAACCAGGTATTATTATACCACCAAGGGTAATTTTCCATTCTCCAAGATCTACATAATTCAAACCAAACAACATAATCGTCTTTCTTTTCCTTTCTATTCCATTCTCATTCTTATTCTATTCCATTACTCCCAACCAAATGTGACCTTAGGAGTTGTTCATAAAACTCACGAAATTGTTCGATCAAACCAATTTGTCAGATTGAATTGATATGTAAGAATTCAAAATTCACAATCAAAACTACATCTGAGAAACTTTATCTGATTTAGTTTTAAAAAGATTCATTTATATTCAATCTAGAAACTATGCCATTGAAAACCCCCAAGCCTTTAGTCGAGCAACTGATTTCAAGAGAATTAGTATTTTTAAACTGCCGTCCAAATCATAACCTTAGCCAAATTTTTTGGGATCAATATGTCATCAAAATCTAATCTAACTTATTTTAAGCATACCAGATAAACATAATATGTTAGAAGGTTTATAAATAGATAAAATATTAGAATTGTTGCTATCTGAATGTTGTAGATCAGATCACGTATTGAATCTATGATGTGATGGGTAAAAGTAGAGAGAAAAAAAAGAAGGAGAGAGAATATATGATGTAATTAATAAAAGTAATAGAAAAAGTGAAATAATAAATAGTGATTGTGTTTGATTTAAAATGTGATGTGATTGGTATTTGAATGAAATGTTTTTGTATTTGGGGGAAAATTGCATTGCATTTAAATGCAATGCTAAAAAAATTTGTGTCCCAAACGCTGCATAAATTTATATAATGAACACCCCAAAGTCCTCCGAAGGACCATGGCAAAAGCATACCTACACAAGAAAACAAGAATGGGGTGCGGTCGAATGTCATTGAAATGTTATCCTGTCCATATTTTAGCCCAAAAAAAAAAAAAAGTTATCTTGTCCCTATCGTTTGTGTAGAACTTTGGTAAAAAATGTATATATACGTCCTATTTTTCTGTTAGCTCCTCGTATAAATTATTTGCTGATGGATTCTAGTTTATTTATTACAGTAAACTTATGTAGTTATCATGAAAAATAAATGGGAGCATTTCATCTTTTGTCCAATCAAAACCATTTGATGGGCTTCAGAATTTCAGATGATAATATGTGGTCGAAGAAGAAGTCGAAAGCATAAGGCTTTGGGGGTTTTTGTTTTGTTTTGTTTTGTTTTTTTTTTTTTTCTTTTAAGTAAAGCTTTGGTGTATAATTTGGACTGCCAAAATGAACCACATCAAAGGGTATAGGTTTCAGTGATTATCGATTGCGCTTAGAGTGCAATGACAATAAAAATCATTTCATTTTTAAGAATGACAACAGCATGAGACGAGATTGAGAAATGCTTTCCTGTCCCAATCCCTCCCTTCCTTTCCCAAAACCATCCCTATTCCTGTCCCAATCCTTACGTAAATAGATACGGAGATAGGGATGAGTTGGGTCTCCCCGTTGGGGAAATTATACTAGCCCCTTTTCCAATTTATTATAATTATATGTTTAAAAAAATGATTAGTCATCTTTTTATTTGAAAAAATTATTATGTTTGATTTATAATATAACAATTATATATTAATAGTTTCCAAGATAATCTATTTATTTATTAAAAAAAAAAACTAATAATATTTAAATATGATTAGTTACGTATACCTCAGGACGAAAACGGACAAAAAGTGCTTTTCCTATCCCACCCTGCCAACCTTTGAGAATAAGGATTTATTCCCCATATCCATCCCTGAGTATCATCCCTCGTCCCCACCTTTTTGGGGGTGAATTCTCACAGGGAATATTGTCATTTCCACTCCTTTTGGTGTCACCGTTCAGTTTTAATCTAAGCATAAAATTTTTAAGAGTGACTTGTATAAACAATAAAATTTTTGGAGAGCAAAATAGATAAACCGTAAATTTTTACAAGAAAAAGTTAAGTGGATGCAGCAGTTCGCATTTGATCGTGTGTGACTATGCCCTTATTATGAATATACACCACGAAATATACCTACTCAATGTCAACGTTCCTTAAAAGTGCTAATATTTTTCATTTTTAAAATAATATTATAGGAAATAATAACAAAGCAAAGAATAAACGACAAGAAATATGCAAAACTATGGAAGGGTTTGGTTCTGCTTTTGAAAATGATTTTTCATTTTCAAAAATATAGATTCATCATAGTATTTATTTATTCAATGTTTTCATAATTATTTCAAAAACACCGTTTTCAACTATATTGTTTTTTCTTAGTTTTTTGAAAACGAATAAAAGTTATTTTCACTTTTTTTATTTTCATTTCCTCCATCCCTCTCCTCTCTCTCTCTCTCTCTCTCTCTCTCTTTGTTTATGCAACGTCAGTGACAACAACCATATCCAACGATGACCTTCATCTTTAACGAAAGGCGATGACCATAGACTAACAATGATGGCGATAGCCCTCTTGCGATGACAACCCCTGACTCATGACCCAACTTTTGTCATCGTCGCCACATGAGGCTCAGACCACAAATGTTTTCCATCCCTACCCCTTGTTGCAAGACCCATCACCAAAAGGTTTTTTTTTTTTTAATTATGACTGATTATTTATTTTTTGTTTTTTTTTAAATAAACATAAATATGTTTTCATAAAATACTTACTTATAAAATAGGTTTTCAAAAAAAAAAAAATCAAACAAAGTTTCATTTTTATGTTTCTCAGAGTATATACTTAGAAAATATAACCAAACATAGTTTCAAAAATGGTCTCAACATAATTTTCAAAACATTCTCATTTTCAATTTAATTGAAAACAGAAAACATTTTAAAAATAATACCAAAACACCACCTATATTTTCTCTTCTATTTTTCTCTTTCACTCTCAATTCTCTTTTCTTTCTTTCTTGTATGTTTCCAACATGAATTATAACGCCTATTCATAGGCACTCCTTAGCTTATCATGAAAGCTTCATGCAATTACCAAAAACCTTCATACATTTGCTTTATAAACAAATACACTGGTTTATAAATAAATACATGGCGAAAACAATTTTCATATTATTTAATTGTTTATAGAATTTAAATTATTTGCTATATAAACAAATACAATTGCAATTTGCTTCATACATTTGCTTTATCAAATACAATAGTTTTAACTAGACAATTCATATATTATTTAATTGTTAACACTTTGAAAGTATGTCAAGAGTATGCGAAGATATCCACATACTAAAGTTTCATAACAATTTTAACACAATATAAGGTGTTTTATGTACATGCCTTCTTGGTGGGATACAATAATTTTCAAACATTCTTATTTTTTCTTCCTTTTTGTTTTCAAAGGGTTTAAGTGGGAGATTTAATTCGGGATTAGATACGAGTTTAAGTGTTGAGATGTTGTTGCCGTGTCGGATAAGTTTAAGTAAGAGAGTTGAGAGAATCATTTATAAAAGAATTTTTAGTTAGATGCTCATTTAAAGTGGTTTATACCATGATTTAGGATTAGGATTCCTTTTTCTTGTGACCCTGTTTGGATGAAGGATATCCCTGTCCAAATTGTTAGGAAAGAGCGCCATAGAGGGGAGCGTATATATGGTGTAGGCAAAAAGTGAATTGTGGGGAGAATATACTAATCAATTATGCTTGCATGATATGTTTGAATTTGTGATCATTGGTTTACAATAAATGAGCAAGTTGTGTGTGTGTGTGTGTGTGTGTGCGCATATATATATATAAATATATATATTTTGATATATAGAGTGTTTAAAGAGTTTTAAGGTTGGGTTGAAATCGACGTAACTAATCATCTAAGACTATAATTAAGCATTAAGCAAACATGTCATTTTCAGCCATGAATATTTATACTATGACATAGGATTTATACATCTAATTAATTGTGTTTAAAAGTCCAAGTAACGTGCTTGTCAAGTTGACCTATTTCACGACTCAATGGATCTGCCTAAATAAATTGTCAACTATGTTTCCACCAATAGGGTGGTGCATTAGGCTGATGTATTGTCTTGTCCTTCTTATCTCTTCTTACAATGTTCAAAAAATAAAATAAAATAAAATTCCTTCCTAGAATGTTTTTTAAGGATTGATAATCTATGGCTCCGTTTTCGATTCCTTTTCTTATTGATATATTATGCAGTGCTGAAACTTGTGGTGAAGATCATCCTTGGTGTAAAAGCATCCTTTTTTTTTTATATATTTTTTTTCCCCTCTGTTGCAATGGTAAGGATTGAAATTTCTATTATAGATAAGGGTAGATAACAGAAAAATATTTAAAGATCTTTTCTTCTTGCAAGCAAAAATAAAGTGTCAACCTTACTTTTATCGCTTAGATACTTGGCCCTAATTGGGTCAATAGGCGTCTGTAATTCATGTGGTTCCCAGTCATTAAATGGATGAATGGTTATGTAGTCTTTGTATTGTATCATTGTCGCTAGCATATTGTATATTCCAAATATTCCGAATACATCAACTCCAAGAATCTTTGTTCAATGAATTTTTTTTTTAATTTAGACTTACAATTAGATTTTCTTGTTTTTTTTTTTAATTTAAGGATGTAGATTTAAACTCCATGTTAGTAATAAAATCAGATATGAAATTATTATAAGATTATACTTATAATTACACAATTAGATATTTTTAATAGTCGATTAAATGGTTAAAACACAACTTTTTGAGAAGAGAGAAAATATAGAAGAGTAAAAAAGAAAACTATGAGTATAATTGTAGACTTAACCTATTGATAAATTTACAATATATTAAATTTCATAATAAAGTATAAAGTCAAAATCCTGTTACTTTAATGTCATAAATAATTTGAAAAGATATATAAAATTTACAGATAAGATATATCTTTTATTAATAATATTGTTTAATACACTCGTCACACTTTTTTTTTTCAATAACATGGCTGCCAATAAGTTAAAAGCCTGGCAAAGTGGACTTAAACTCAACACATCATTTTATTCAAATTAGTATTGCGCTTTTCTTGCATCCAAAAAAAGAAGATGCTAGACGAGCAAGTCGAGTTCTGAAAGAGCACGTTTCCTGCAATACCATCGAGGGATAACATGGTTATGCCCTTAAATGATGCTTTCTAATTTTAGGATATAAATATTGCCTTTGAACTTTAATTTGATGAAGTTCTAAATTAAATAAGTGATGATATAAACCCTAATTTATAAGATGAGAGTGTGTAACAATTGAAATATGAGGGAAATTTTCAATGTCCACATCTCTTATGTAAGTTTGTAAAATCATATTGCCATAACTTTTTTTTTTCTTCTCTTTATTTTTTCAGGAACAGAAATGCCTTATGAGTAAGGTTCAAGAGTGAATTATTGCCACTTGCCCTTTTTTTTTTTCAATTAGATTTATGAATGATTTGACAAGAGTTTTTTTTTTTTTTTCCCTAGACAAATAAAAACAAATAGAATAGAACACAAATGATGGCTATTTATATCAATATCTGTTTATTATTATATTATTTGATTGCGAGATGGCCAATCCTAATATGAATTGAAATATCATGTGACATGATTCAATGAGAAAGTACAATGAGAAAAATAACAAACCTATATATAACATATTCACCACTATATTTAGTGTTATTTAAACAACATATTATACACATTATTATTTGAATCAAAATGATATCTCAATTATATTTAAATTTCATAAAATTTTCTTTTGGTATTGCAAAAGACGTCAGAAATTTCACATATTGGTATATACTAAAATTTTTAAATATGTTTTAAAGTAAATTCCGTAATTTTTGTAATTTTTTTAATATTTTCATCTGATAATACCTCAAAAGTGTTTGTGAAAACATATCAACGTCAATATTCTCATTCGTGGCTGAGGATGAGATGAAATTTCCACAAAGCAAAGGTCCCCCTGCAAAGAAGTAAACAAATTGAAAGAAGAAAATTCAAATTTTCAACACCCAATGCAAAAGTTTCTACTAAAATCACCCAAGTGCAAGACCACAGTCAAAAAGGTCACCCAAAAAAATCTAAAACAAACCCACGTTTTAACACAAAAGAAATTAGAAATAAAAACTAGAAAATAATAACAATTAAAAAGGGGAAAAAAAAAAAAGGAAATCATGGTGGAAATCATGGTTGACTCTTTATGTAACCCATATGTCAATTTAGCACCCAATTTTGCCAAAACCGTTCCAGCTTCTATCCAACTTTTCCCACACACGCGCTTCTTCTTTTGCCTGCCGCGAATCTCCACTTCACCACCCAAGAATATGCCACGTGTCCCACTGACCCGCTCCTTTTGTCCTAACTCCGGTTAGCATATCACCACCAACCCCAAAGCTCTAACCCTAGTCGAAGCTATATATACCCATCACCCCTCTCTCCTATTTCTCTCACCTCTCCTCCTATCCATCTCTCTCTCTCTCTGTCTCCCCCCGTTATCCTGTCTCTTTCTCTCTCCTTATTTCACATATCGATCGGTTTCTTTGAAGCTCGAAGCCAGTGGGAAGAATTCGGGTTGAAGTTGGATTCTTGAGGATTCCGACGAGCCTGAATGTTCGAATCGATCGGCGGTTTCTTGCCTTATGAGCGTTTTGGTGGTTGTGGTGGATTCTTGTCGGTTTTCGGTGCGAGGTTTCAAGATCGTCATCAATGGCGGAGCGGAGATTCGGCGTGGGCTACGCGCTGGCTCCGAAGAAGCAGCAGAGTTTCATCCAAGACTCGCTGGTGAGCTTGGCTCGCTCTCGCGGAATCGACCTCGTCCGAATCGAGAGGGATATTCCGCTCGTCGATCAGGGACCGTTCGATTGTGTCCTCCACAAGCTCTACGGCGACGATTGGCGCCGCCAGCTGGAGGATTTCACCACCAAGAACCCTAATGCCGTCGTCATCGACCACCCTGAGGCGATCGAGCGCCTCCACAACCGGATTTCGATGCTCCAGGTAGTCTCCGAGCTCAAGATCGAGGACGGGAGCGAGACTTTCGGGATTCCCAAGCAGATTGTGATCTACGACAAGGAGACGCTCTTCGACCGGCCAGCGTGGGAGGGATTGAAGTTCCCGGTGATTGCGAAGCCGCTCGTCGCCGACGGCAGCGCCAAGTCGCACAAGATGGCGCTCGTCTTCAACCACGACGGGCTTAACAAGCTGAAGCCGCCGATCGTGCTGCAGGAGTTCGTCAACCACGGCGGCGTCATCTTCAAGGTCTACGTCGTCGGGGAATACGTTAAGTGCGTCAAGCGGAAGTCGCTGCCCGACGTGTCGGAGGAGGAGAAAGTAGGGAGCTTGGAGGGATTGTTGTCGTTCTCGCAGGTGTCCAACCTCGCCACCAACGAGAGGACTGACGACAAATACTACAAGAAGATGCATTTGGACGAGACAGAGATGCCGCCGCAGAGCTTCCTTACCGACATCGCCAGCGGGCTGCGGCGGGCGATGAATTTGAACCTGTTTAACTTCGATGTCATCCGGGACGCGCGGTTCGGGAACCGGTATCTCATAATTGACATCAACTACTTCCCTGGGTATGCGAAAATGCCGGGTTACGAGACCGTGTTGACGGATTTCTTCTGTGACATAATGGATAGGAAGGATGGGAAGGCAGGGAAAGATTCGGAGGAGAAGGATGGCGCGGATAATAGCCGTGGCTGTGACAAGGAAATGAGAAAGCTTGTAGGCAACACTTGTTGCAGCGATGGGGACGACGGAGTTCTTCCGGTGTCACCTCTCGGCAGAGAAGAAGAGAAACCCATTCAAGTATGAAGCAGGATTTAGGGAGAAACCATGCTGATAATGTAGTTTGATTAAGCGGGACTTGTCCGTTCTGTTATTGGTATTTTCGGGGTCATCGGAATTTGCTCAAGCAGGTTGGCCATTTCACCAATTCGTGGGTCGGAGCGAGTTGTGCATTTGGGATTTTAGAGATAGCAGTTGATACAGTACTGAGAATGAGTAGGCGCGTTCTTGAGTAGTTTTTAACTTTTTTAACAGCATTAGATGATGTTGCTCAGTGGTGAGATTGTATATTCCATCCGCCGTTGCTATGGAGATAGGTACTTCTCAAAAATACTTTCAAAGTTTCAGGGAAAGTCAAGTTGTATTTCGAGGCTTAAAAATCTTTTCTCACTAAGCAGAAATTGTTCTAGTTCTTTTTGCCGCTGGCACATTTACTAAATGGATTTTGCGATTTTGTCAATGATATTTTTAGTTCTTAATTGTTTCCCAATTTTATAGGTTAACTGAAGCAATATTGTTCTTTTAACTCGATTAATTGTTGGAAAAAGTTTATTGATTTGCCCCCATTGCCAAATAGATGCATAGAAGGTTGTTGAAAGTTGACACTAATCAAGTTTCACTGAATCCTGTACATATGAATAAATTTATTTGATGGATGGAAAATGTTTGCTTGTGAATGTGATTATTGGTCTGAAGGAAGAACTTCTGTGAAATGTTGTGCCCCATGTAAGCCGAGAAATACGATGAAATTTAGTCCTTTTTCAACGGTTTATTCTCGTAAATATTACATGGAATTGTTGGTACAGAATTGTTCTGTTTGTTGCCCACATTGCATGGTTTCACGATTTTGAGTCATTTACTTGAATGGTTTTATTTTGTTGTGTTGTTATATGCAGCGTTTTGCTCTATTTGTTTCATATAAGGCATTGTCTTGACGACAATTCTGTGATACCGACACCTGGTCCACTAGAGTAATATTTATTTGTTGCATTGCATGGATTGTAGCTAATTCTCATAGTTTGCATGTCAAATGCATGTGCAAGGTAAGTTTCAAATGCTTAAATGAAAATCGGGAGTTTTCCATTTGAAATATCCATTTTGTAGGGATAATGCACTTGTCCACCTTAAACGTTCCTATATGCGTTAAAGTCTAAGTAATGGCTTTCCATGAATGCCAATCGAAGAGATTGCCTGCATGTTGTTTTGGGCGTATTATTGGCATTCCCCGAATCTTACTATATTTGTGTCTAAGTGTTAACTCGACTAGTTTACTTAGTCGTATATGTGTTAAAGTCCAACAAAACATACTAGAATTTAGTTCCTCCATGCGTTTACCTTTAGTCACTTGGCATCTTATCCTCTCATCTATTGAAACTCATGGATATGATGTCTTAAATGCTTTTTTTCTCACTACGTGTCATGATTATTAACGCATCTCTATGTATTTCTATATTTCCTTATGTAGAATACGTGAATTTTTGAAAGTAATGGCCAGACAATTTTTTGTAAACTGTTTGCACTTTCAAAACTCAGAATTTTCAGCTGTTGAGAGATGAGGTTAAAAAGCAAACAGTAGAATACTCATGCATGTTGCCTGAAAAAATTCCCTAGGGAATTTTCTTCTCTTTACTGTTTAGGATTATCTTTCTATACCAACACAAAGTAAGATGGAAAAACCAAAATAGTGAGTAGGTGGTATTCTTTGTACGAGGATCTAACATAAAATTGGTAATATGAGTAATGGCCTTGCCTTCTGAGCCTTTCTTTGATCTCAAATAGTACATTCTGGCACTCACATTCTTATAAGTTTTCTGTGCCAGCAGCTCAAACTCTTCCTGCTGTTAGCTTAGGCCCCTTTTCAATGAGGCGTGTGTTAGAAAGGGCTTTTCTTGCTTGTTTGGTAAAGTCAAGCTTTGTTTTCGATCCATTTTCCTCTAAGATAAGGTATACTTATGCAGTTCTTTTTTGCCTTGAAAGTTAAAGCTAGTGTTTTTCAGCTTGCTGTTTGGTTTGGTTTAGTAGATTTCTTTGTTTTATTTTCCATTTTTGGTGACATCTTGACTGAAGGAAGCTGAAGCGTAATCCTTTTCTTCTGAACTCTACTCCTTGTCCGTAGAATCCTTCTTGTAATCAGATGTGCTCTTCAATTCTTCCCTGCCGAAGTGATGCATTGAATTCCAGTTGAGAAATTAAGACCTATTGGTTGAAACACTTTCTTGTATGCGACTGCAGAGTTATAGCCCTGCCTTGATCCCACTCATATACCCTGTGCCTCCTTTATTTGAAGGAAACAGGACCACTTAGAGGAATATAGTCATGCTTTATGATCATTCAAAACAGAGATGCCATGCATTATATGTGTAAATCGAGACATGAGAAGGTACCATGGTTTTTTTTTTTTTTTTTTAATCTATATCTTTGAAGTTGAACTTTGAATGCATGCATGCATGCAATTAGACGGCTTGTATTTTACTGTTGTTTCTGTCCCAACAACAATTTGCTTACTTGCTTTGAAGTATCGTACTTTGCATTCTTCATTTTTTTCTGCCAAATTAGGCTGCTCCCCGCACTTTTTTTCCTCATTAGTAAGTTGTTAGTTTGTCTACTTGGTAGAAATGTGGGTTATTGACATTAATGTTCATAATGATGCCCGGATCAACAAATTGAGCGACCAAGCCGACCTTGATCCCAGGAGAGATTTACAAAAATGGGATGGTTGATAACAACAATATCGAAATGAGTAACCTTTTGTCTCTGAGGTTGTAGATTATGTCAGTCAATTTGAAATAATTGTTTTGTATTCTTTCCAAGCAAGTACACGAAGAACATGTGTTAATCTTGAAAGTAGTTGTTTTTGAATTGTTGGATTGAAGAATGAAGTCTTTATAATTGAATTGCTATTGCATTGCATGTTGTTCTGCTACTTGTACTAGCCTTTGCTAGTGGAATTTACGAGGAACATGCCTTTGGATGACTTTTACTGCTCGTTCGGATTAGGAAATTGTTGTCTCCTTTAAACGCCATAGAGGTAGCAACAAGCATTAAAACGAGCATAGGCACTAATTAAGAAGACATGATATTACGTTCTTTGGAAATTGGAAGTCAAGTTATTACTGTTTGTGAGTCTGGTGTCATTGTTTCTTATATAGCAATAAACATGATTCTATGCGGAAATGTGTATCATGAAGTTTAGACAGGACGACTGTTTCTTATTTACCAGCATCATGGTAAACTGTGTAGTACATGTACCTTGCAGTTGAAGGTGACTGAGGTAATGCTTTAAGCTTTTCTTTTGCTTGAATCTTTTTGGTTGTTTGAATTTTGAGAAATAGAACTTAAAGTTTTTGGGTTCTCTCTCTCTCTCTCTCTCTCTCTCTCTCTCATGGTGATTATTTTGTCTAAGCACACATGCACATTTTCTGAAGTTTGAAAGTGAGTTAGAAGGGAAGTTTAGTTTTAGGATTTTGCTAACACGAGAGTGTCACAAAGCAGAATGACCTTTCTTCACTTTGACGCTGAGGACCAACATAAAAATGGGTTGTTCTGGGCCTTTTAGGTTCGTTTTGCATTTAAATTTTTTTGGTAAGTTTACTTACCCTAGTTTGGATCACATTGTTCTCTCTATTTATAGTTTTTCTTAATGGAGAGATCCTCAACGACTTCTGAATCTTCGTCTCTTATACTTGCTTGACACGTGTCATTTCTCCTATTCTTCATTTTCTAGTTATGCTGGCTGATGTGGCGCTTTACCAGTGCTGTTATGCTTTTCAGTTCTTTCAGTTCTTCCCACGCTCGGTCTTATTCAAACGGTGTTGCTTCATTTGCTCCTTTGCTCCTTCAGATACGAAGTTGTTTTCTATGCTTATCTAGAATTCACCCCCACAAATATGTTTATCTTAGTTTTCGTCTCATATTTCATTTTTATCAATATTTTTCTGTTCATCGCAGTCTAACTTCCTTCAATCTTCCTTTGGTTTTCCTATAGTCTAGCAATGATATCAGTGGGAATGAAAATTTGGTTTGGTTAACATCCATTGGGACTCATCTTAAATGACATGGGGAGAACACGATACAAATGAGTATGAGTTATAAACAGGTTAAAAGTTTAACCTGTTGTGGGTTATAGAACAAGGACCCCTAACGATCCTATTCCCCATCTACCTGTTTCGTTTAATGTTATTTTTATATAACAATATAGAAGTATTAAATTTTTGCATATTTGACATGTGAAAAATTGAAAACATGATTTTCATTTATTTTAATTTGAAGTCCTTTGTGTGGTTGTAACTTTTTATTTTCATTTTTTATATGATAAAAACAGCCAATCAGCAAATGGGATATTCAACAAGTATCATGAATCCATGATGGTTCTTTTGTTGCTGCTAATTTTAACGAAGTTAACGAGAGTATATAAGCGGGAGTCGGAGGTAGACGCATTTTTGGAGGGGCATGCACCACTTTTTTTTTTTTTTTTTTTAAACAAATAACATCAAAGTATATAAAAGTTAAAATTTTCTTTTACATACTTTTTATACATATCAAAAAGAGTATATGTATATACTCTTTACTCATCTTTAACTATTTTATTCTCTAAAATAAACGGAGTACGGTACATCCCCATATATTTAGATGGATAAATATGTATCATGCTTTATACTATTTAATGAATATACATGTCGACCCATATCAATTAATTTGTAGAATATATACTCATACAAATTGTTCATGTGTCAGGAACCAGATTTGAACTGGTGACACGAGGATTTTCAGTCCTCTGCTGCGTAAAATTTTAGTGATGTGATAATTTTTAATTCTTAGTAGGGAAAAAAAAAACTATAAACTTATCGAGATAAATATAATTATAATATGATTATATGAGAAATTTTAATTTTTAATTGGAATTATATGAAAATATTTAATTTTTAATAGAGCGAAATAAAAACACTAAAAAAATTTTTAGGATATAAACTAAAGGAAAAAAATTTGAGTGGGAGCTTGTGGCCTAAAACATCAATGCTGATGGATATAAGGGGTGTTTTTATTTATAGAATGGGTTCACGAGATGGCTACTCTACCCCCAAACTCATACATTGGGCGGAATATATGGAGGCACTTATAAACGCATTATCAATTATATGTAGAGCTTTTATTTTTCCCTAATAATTCTCAACACCAATATAGGGGTTGGCATTTGTACTCAAAGTTTGGCTACAAGTGTGGATTGGATGCTTAGCTTTTATCGTGTAACTCCGCTAAAATGCGCGCAAAGGCGTTGGCCCAACGTGGATGTAGGAATTTATTTCTATGTCTCTACTTAATAAAGAAATAAGAATCCATATTTTCTATTCAAAATTTTTGATCTTAAATCATGTCTAACCATTTATATCATATCACCTCATAAGATGGAAAATAGATAAAAAAATAAATATAGTTTTTTTTTATGAAGTGACATGATATAAGTGATCGGATATAATTTAGAACGGAAAATTTTAAGATAGAGGATGTAAGTTCAAGAACTAGTCGGATACATGCAAAGCATGTATCACAATAAAAATCTAGTAATTAATATTGTGGAATTCATAAACTAATGATCAATATTTTTTAATGTTATAAGATATTAAAAAAGGGGAAAAACAAATATTGGATTTCATTATACACATGAGAGTATATAATAATGATGCATTTTGGTCAATTAATCTTATTATAAATTATTATATAAATATTATTTAATGAATTAATTGAACATGGAGTTACAAAAGGAATTCAACTACATACTTGAAATAATAAGTGTATTTGAAAAAGAAAAAAGATTCAAATGGGAATTTATAAGTAGTTGTTAATGTGATATAAAGAAAAAAAAAAGAACATTTTTAATCAAAATATTTTGATACGATAATTTAAAATAACAGTATTTTTAATAAAATATAAAGAAAAAACAACGACAACATCAAAGAAGAAGAAATGAAAAAACAAAGGTGGCGTTTGGTATTGGTTTTGAAATATTTTTTGTTTTCAAAAAAATTGAAAATGAGAATGCTTTAAAAACTATATTGAGATCAGTTTTGAAATTATATTTGATTATGTTTTCTGAGTGTATATTCTGAAAAACATAAAAATGAAATTTTGTTTGGTTATATATTTTGAAAACTCATTTTATAAAAACATATTTATTTTTAATTTTAAAAAAATAATAAAAAATAAATTATTAGTCATAATAAAAAAAAATTTTGGTGGTAGGTTTTGCAATGAGCAATAGGGGTGAAAGAGATTGATGGTCTAAGTTTTAGGTGGCGATGATGGTGATGGTTAAATTTAGGTTATGAGTCAATAGTTATCGTCGCGAGGGAACCGTCGTCATCGTTACTAGCCTATGGTTGTCAACCTTTGTCGAAGATGAATGTTATCGTTGGACATAATTATCACTACCGTTACACAGTCAGAAAAAAAGAGAGAGAGAGAGAGAGGAGATGGAGAGAGAAAATGAAAACAAAAAATAAAAACAACATTTTTTCATTTTTAAAAAACTAAAAAAAACAATATGGTTGAAAACGATATTTTCGAAATAATTTTAAAAACGTTAAAAACATTGATTTGATACCGTTTTTATTTTCTGTATTTTTTAAAAATAAAAAAACATTTTCAAAAATAAAATCAAACGCCTCCAATATATTTCGGAAAAGAAAAAGAAATGTACATTAAAAAAAAAAAAAAGAAATTAGAAAAAGCAAAATTGTTGTTGGTGGGTTTCGAACCCACTCCTTCGTGAGAGGAATCTGAACTCGTCCCTCATGAGCACTCAGCCATTGATAGCGAAACAATATACATAGAAGTATAAAACATGAAGATGTTAAGGAGGGGAAAAAAAAAAAAAAAACGCAATTAAAAACAACAGGGCAAGGGTTGCGTTTTAGATGACCCTCTGTGAATGGAGATCCCAACTGGCCCTTTTAAGATTAGGATTCTAATCTAAAACAACCATTCATATATTTTTATGTGTGTGGCTGCAAGGTAGGGAAGGCAATGGGGAGGGTTTGGGACAAGGTGATCTTTTCGTTAATTCATCATGTATGCAGACAAAATATTTCTTTTGTATGTCATTATTAAACCTATTTAAGTTGACAGGATATAGGAGATTTTCTGCACGACGGACCCGTAAGTAGATTAATTGTTTTTATCATATAATAATTAAAAATTAAAAATTAAAACATACATATATAAGACTTATTAAAATAAATGAAAATAAAAATTGTGTGCAACAAACGGGAATAACTTGCAACTAATTAAACTTTTAACTCGTTTATAACTCGAATTCGGTTAGATTGAGATTTTCTATTCCATCTAAGATAAGTCTTTGTTGAAAAAGAATACTGTGTAATTTTAATTTGTCATTAGGCTATTATGAGAATTTTACTGATACAATTACTTCAACAATTTAAATGAAATTAAACAAATGCATGTTCACCACAAAAAAAAAAAAAAAAAAAAAGGGCTTTAGCCACAAAGCATTTTTGTAGCAATAAGTCAAAATTTTATAGCTAAAACAATTAGCTACAAATTTTTAATTTGTGGCTAGCTTGTAGCGGCAGGCCCAACACTAAAAGTGTTTAGTTACAAAATTCAAATTTTGTAGCTAAAGATTATGTATTAGTTAAGAAAGTAACTTTGTAGCTAAATATAACTTTTAGCTCCAATTTTTTTTTTAGAAACTAAAGATTATGAATTTTGTAGCTGATTTAGCTAATTTTGTAGCTAAAAATGATGTTTTAGCTACAAAATTAACTTACTGTTGCTAATCTAATTAGTGACAAAAAGGTTACTTTGTCACTAATCTAATTAGTGACAAAAAGTTTACTTTGTCACTAATTCTTATTAGTGACAAATTTGTAAATTTGTAGCTAAAAGGCATTTTTTCTTTAAAAAAAATGCATCAATTACCATATCCCAAACAATGAATTGCAGCACATTATTTGTCATTGCGAATTTTTTCTAACCACAATCATAAATACATGCAACGATTTTTTTCAAACTGCAAATTTAATCCAATATAAGAAAATCCATGTATATATAATGGGTTTTACAGTTAGAAAACATTTACACGTCTACAATGGGTAATGCTAGCTTTATCGTTACTATTATATGAATCTTTAAAGTCCTGCAAAAAAAAAAAAAAAAAGGAAGACAACATATGTGTGACGACCCCAACCTCGGCCATGCGAAATTGTCCCGAATCGACTTCGTCGTCGACCAAGACAGCCCGTGCACCTCGTCGGGTCGTCATTTAAAAACTCTTTTACCTTTTTAGGACCCAAAATTTCGCCTATATTTTTTTTTTGTTCTTTTCAAAATACTTTCCTCACATGAAAGCAAAGTATGAAAGCCATACAAAATGTAAAACTAAACTTTTAGTTGTCTTTTTTTTTTTTTTTGTAATACAACATAATCTACAAAGATACTTTATCTGTACTTTGTTTTTCAAAAATACATTCTCTTCAATTTACTTTCTCTCAATGCTCAGCGAAAAATTTATGACAGGACCAAATTCACAGTAGATTCCCTATCCCATCGGCACACGCGTATCCAGTTGTCATCTAGGTAATCTATTGGACAAGTTTCTTACCTGCAATATGAACAAACTAGTGAGCTGACAGGCTTAGTAAGTTCAAACATACTTAGTAAGAATCACATAGATTCAAAAACATCAGAAATACAATTTTCTATGAATAGTACTATTTATCATAAATGATAATTTTGACTTTTGACCAATGAATAGTAACTTTAACTTTGACTGGTTACTATTTACATCACTCTATTCGAGCCCATTACACTTAATGTTAGCGTCGGTTATGTTCAATTATGCTCAGTTATGGTTATCATAACATTTTTATCTACTATCTTTGTTTATGTTTTGGTTTTGAGCTCATAGTGGCTGTACTGATAATTTATGCGCGTTGATTGGGAGGGCCTTGGGAGCGACCCTAAGGCTCCTTCCTTTCCAATCCTATCATCACCCAAAGCAGTCATTATATCCTTGTAAGACCTGTAAACCTCTGCCATACTGTTGGAGGGACGGTATGCCAAAAGTGGTTTCATTACCATCTTTTATTTACAGTTCTGATCAAGTGACATTAATCGTCATCTCAAGGTCAATAACCTCTGTTGTTCCTAGGTCTTTCATATTTTCTTTTTAAGGACGTGTTTTAAATTCAGTTACACTCTTTCCATAGTGTACCCACAGTACACTTCTCTTTTTCTCATTATCTGGGATGTGTTATTCAAACTATTCTCTAGGGGTGAACATAAAATCCGAGAACCCAAATAACCCACCCAACCCACCCAAAAAAAACCCATCGGGTCGGGTCCACGTCAGACCCAAAAAAATTTCGGGTTGACCCACCCAACCCGAGTAAAGATTGGGTGGGTTTGGGTTGGGATTCTAAAACCCGGAAAAAACCCGACCCACCCAATTAAAGTTTTTTTTTTTAATATTAAAAAAAAAAATAAAGGCTGCCTCCTGATTTTTAGCAATTTAACCTAATCGGTTCCGTTTCCCTTCAACATGCCGTGTGCTTCGTGCCTCCCCCCCCCCAGCCGTTTCGAAGATCGGTGTCGTTCGTGTGTCTTGCCTCCTCAAGCTGCCGCCGGCCACCGAACTCCAGATTCTCCCCGATCCTTCTGCCCTGCCAACACCATTGTTCTCTCTGCCTCGCGCCTCTAACCCACCCTAAAAAGCCCTTCGTCTCGTAGTACGCTGCCGCGGTCGAGACTCGTACCTTACCCTTTCCTTAAGTCGCCGCGGTGTCACCTACCACCAAAGGTCCAGAACTCCAGAGCCTCTCCCCCGATCCTCCCTTCCATCAGTCGTCTCCCGTCAACAGTTTGACCGGTCCAGTTCTGCCTTCTCACCCCAGGCCGAGTTCGACTCTGCCAATCGTCCCTTCCGTCTACCGGTAAGATTTATGTTATTTCTCTTTCATGTCTACAATCTTTGTTCCATTTTGTTTGTGAATTCATTTTAGTGTTGTTTGTGAATTCATTTTAGTGGCTAGAAACAATCAAAATTTGTCTTGGAGTTTTGATCTTCCGAAAATGTTAAATTATGTAAGTATACCTGTGTTTCGGGGGGGAGAGAGAGAAATCGATGGAGTGAAAATGGGGAATTCTTTCAAGTGATCAGTCTGTAGGTGGCCGTTTTTCACTTGTGCTTCCCAACTTGAACCTTAACGTAGCCGTTTTTCACTTGCAAGTCCTGCCCTTGCAACACATACACGTACAACCTCATACGTAAAACAATGGTAACAATATTGGCTAATTAAAACTTGTGATTTTAGATCGGTTTTGGTTCTTGAACTTAAAGGAATTGATGATATTGTTATTGCCTTGTTGAAGAGAGAGAAAGAGAGAGAGAAAGACAGAGGAAAGAGAAAGATATTGAAGCGTGAGAAAACGTGGAAGGGAGAGGCAAAGGACACGAGGGAAGTGAGAGGAAAAACAGGGGAAGCATAATAGAATAGTAAGCTTGAACAGAGAAAAAGAGTCGGTTTTGGCTTGTGTTTTAGAGAAGGAAAGGTCAAAATGAACAAAGGTTTTGTCTTGTTTTCTTCTTTGAAACGGTTAGCCAAAACTCACTTCAGTTTTGGTTCGCTTTCTTTCTTTTTTTTGCTCACGTTTGTTGATTTGTAATATTTTAGCAAGTACTCCAGTTTTTGCAAAGTTTTTTTTTGTTTTTTTTTTAGACATTTGAGGTAGGAATCACATTGGAAAAGTGAAAATAAAAATATTTAAAAAAAAGAACTACAAAAAAAAAGGTTGTTGTAGGAGATTGGAATGAGGCATATTTGGGATAGTGAACTCTTCAGGTATTGGATTTTCATGAGGAATCTAATGCCCTTTTTAGGTAGTTGTTTTTATTCCATTTCTTGCTTATAACAGAATGTGTGTACAACAATTAGAATGTGTTGAGTTTTTGCCCCTTTACTCACATTGCTTATGTTATAAAAATGCTAAAATATATTAAATGTAATTTTTTCAATTTGCCTGGAATTAGTTCTTATTACTATACTCATTGAAAATAGAAATGAATTACTAATATAACTTATGTAATATTATATGGCAATAAAAAAAAAGAATGGAGGAAGAACAAATGGAGTGGATTGCTCACATTCAAGAGGAAGAGGAAGAGAAAGGATTACAAAAAGAAACTGATGCCTCTAAGGGTGACGAAAGTAGTCGAAAACCTCAACCTTCAGGTCCACCAGAGAAGAGAAAGAGAATGGGTAAAAAAACTTCAACTATATGGGATCACTTTACAGAAGTTCCCAATAGTAATCCAGAAAGGGCTGCATGTAATTATTGTGGACATGATTATGCTTCAAGTACAAAAACATGTGGGACAAAATCATTGTGGAACCATCTGGATAGGTGCAAAAAGTATCCATATTCTGCTATTAACGATGACAAGCAAAAAAGCATTTACGCTTTTACTAAGAAGAGCACAACTGATGATTCTGAAGATGTTGCTTCCACAACTCAACCGAAGCTTAATCAGAAAGAGATTAGACATGAAATAGCTTCATACTTCATTTTAGATGAGCTGCCGTTTAAGCATGTGAATGGCAGAGGATTTCAACGACTAATGAAGAAAGCCTTTCCCCATGTTGAGTTGCATTCAAGAATAACTGTACAAAGAGACATTTATCAGTTATACTTGGATAGTAAGAAGAAGCTGAAGAATGAACTAAAGATATTTAGAGTGTCTCTAACAACTGATTGTTGGACATCTATTCAAAACATTGGCTATATGTGTCTGACTGCACATTGGATTGACAATAATTGGAAATTGCAGAAGAGGATCATAAGTTTTGTTCAAGTCCCTAGCCATAAGGGTGAGATGATAGGCAAAGAGTTGATTGCTTGCTTGAATGAATGGGGTATTACAAAAGTATTTTCAATCACTGTTGATAATGCTGCTTCCAATTCTGTTGCATTGATGAAAGTTAAGGAGCATCTTCAAGAAATGAGGCATGGTATTGTGTTGAATGGGGAGATGTTTCACATGAGATGTTGTGCTCACATCATTAACTTGATTGTTTGCGATGGTTTGAAAGAATTGGGTGGCTCTATTGCAAGTGTTCGTAATGCAGTTAGGTATGTAAGATCCTCTTCAGAACGGCTTAAACGTTTTAAGGAAGCTTGCAAAGAAGTTAACATAGAGTCGAAGGCATTACTTTGTTTAGATGTCGTGACTAGATGGAACTCTACCTACATGATGCTAGTGGCCACTTTAAAATTCAAGAAAGCATTCAAGAATTTAGAAGCTGATGCAAATTATACTAGGTACTTTGAGGAAGAACGACTCGGTGGCATAGTAATAGAAGGTCCTCCACAAAGCTCGGATTGGGATCAAGTTGAAGTTTTTGTTACGTTTCTCAAGAAATTTTATGATCTCACCATGAAGTTTAGTGGATCTTTGTATGTGACTGCAAACTTGTTTTTTCAAGATATTCTTGATGTGCATAGTTTGTTGCAAGAATTAGCTCAAGAGCCACATACTTTGTTGGGGAAAATGGCAGCAAATATGCAATTAAAGTATGATAAGTATTGGGGAAAAATTGAGAAGATGAACTTGTTAATGTTTGTGGCGACTGTTCTGGATCCAAGGTTCAAGATGGAGGTTTTAAAAACTGGATTTGCCTTCATTTATGATGCTCCTCTTGCAGATAAAATGATAAAAGCAGTTGAAATTATGTTGCGTCGTTTGTATGATTTTTACAAAGAGATGACAAGTCCTCCTCATCCTCAAAGACAGGTTCCAATTCAAGGATCAAATGCAGCTACAAGCTCTTCAACTGTTGCATCTTTGACATCTTCTACTATCCCTGCAATGAGATCCTCATCATGGGTTAAACTAAGATCCCAGTTGGATGAAAAAATTGAAACCAATGATTTGGATTATTACTTGAATGATCGGCGTGAAAGATTATCTGATGATCACTTTGATATACTGGGATGGTGGAAAAACAATGGAAGCAAATATAAAGTTGTTTCTCAAATTGCAAAAGATGTATTGGCAGTACAAGTCTCTACAGTCGCATCTGAGTCTGCATTTTCTACTGGAGGTCGAATACTTGATCAATTTAGGAGTTCTTTGTCACCAAAGATGGTTGAGGCTCTGATTTGTTCAAAGAATTGGCTGGTTTCTGAGGAGGAGGAGGATGAGCCTATAGCACTTATAGAATACATGGATGAAGTGCAAGGTTGGGAGGAATCTCTTGAAGTTGCATCAGGTATTATATATATACATATCTTTTCAAACCTTATAAACTATAGTCTTATATTATATTTGTGTTGCATTGTACATTGAAAACTCGTTCTATTTTACTCTTAGGTGATGGATCTTGCATTACAAGTGCAGGGAACTGACGATTGAATTGAGATGTTTGGAGTTGAAAATTGTTTTTGTGAAATAGGTATGATTGTTTGTGGTTAATGTTTCTTAATATTCATTAAAAACATGTTTTAATTAGTTTTTATTATCTTTGTAAGACTTCTTTATTTGACTATTTGTAATTTGATTTATGGTTGAATTTTTAATTCATATTTTATTATTTTATTTTAATAAATTGCTCAACCCGACGAACCCGAATAACCCGATGAACCCACCCAAACTTTAATTGGGTGGGTTGATTTTATACGTTGGGTTAATTGGGTGGGTGAAAAAATTTTACAACCCACCCATTCTTCATTGGGTGGGTTGAAAAATGTGAAAAATCCACCCAACCCACCCAACGAACACCCCTACTATTCTCCCAATACTCATAGGACTTAACATCTAATGTACAATTAGTACATAATAAAATATCACAGTATTTCATATTACAGACATAAAAATGCTTGAACTTACCACAATTGCGACAGTGTCCAACCTCGGAAATCCTCCGCAGTTTTGATATCTGCTATAGTTTGGGTTCCTACAGACAAAATATTGTATGTTAATACCCATCATTAATTATCACTTTGAATATATTCATTTTATTATGAATTTTACAATACATTTTAACTCTTTATTTGATACACGACCTGCAACACGCCCGTGTTCAAACCTGTGTACCTCTCGGGTTTAAACTACATGACCGTGTTCCATAGTACACATTCGTGTACTTTATAATTTTAGATTTTAATCCTTAAAATCTTTATTTTTGCTTCTAGAATCTTATTTTAAGCATTCTAGATCCTTAACGGTCTTTTTTGAGTATTTCAAAAATTTTTGATCAAAATAACCATTTTGCCCCTGATGGGTCTCGAAACCATAACAACTCCATTCTATTATTTTCTCGAGATTTTCTAAACCTAAATATCATAAAATAATATTTCTTAAACTTTTGTATCTTTTTACAGCTTTATTTGCTGCAAAATCAACAACTATACCTTTCCCGACCTCAGGTACCATTTATCTAACACCTAGGGTCGTTCCTAATTTTTCTAGCGTTTCAAAGTCTCAACTGGGTATTTTACTACTCCTAAAACGTTTTTCACTCCGTTCCCGAGGGGCTCGGGTTTCCTTTTCTGATCATATTTTTCTCCCCCGTTTCCTAAAATACCCCTAATATGAATTTTTCCCGTTCTCGACATTTTAGTCATTAAAGGGTCAGTTTACTATTCTTTTTGAGTTTGGTTTTTTTTTCATCATCAACCCTAACATACCGAGGGGTCTCGGTTTCCTTTCCGAGCCTAACATTTTACCCCTTGTTTCCCAAAATGCCCTTATGCCGTTTTAGAAATTTTGACAGCATTTCTACTTGTATTTTTAGGTTTTCCCGACGTTAAGTACACCTCAGAATTTTGGTACCTACCACGTACTATACCAGAGGCCTATTTTATACAAAGTTACCAAATTTTGTATAAAACTTTTCCACATTAGCCATCATTCAATCAAAACACAAAACTCATAAATTTTTCTTCTATGTTAGTCACGGTTTTCACTTAGAAAACAACACCAGACATTTTTCATCACAAGTCTCATTTATTATCACTCATTCTTAGGATTTCTAATGTACATTCCAACATCAAAACCCTAAGAAATTTTTTTCATTATAACCCTAGCATATGCCACGGTTTTCATGCTTAAAACCTTAGGAAAATTTTTCTCCTATTCCTAGGTTCTTTTCCAACATTTCTTCTTCATTTTCATCACAAATTTTCCTCATTTTCTAATGTCTATTGGCCACGGATTTTTGGTGTGAAACATGCATTAATTTGCTTGTTTTTTAATTCTACAATATGCTTTCATCAACATAACACTAAATCAACATAAATACCAAACCATTTCATCAATTTATCAACAATTTTCCACACTAAACCATGCACGGATTTTTGGGGAAAAATCACTAAAAATTGCTTCAAATTGGAAGCTCACCTTACCAATTCAATTCCTTGCAACTTGGACTATAATTGAAGGCTAATTTGGCGTGAGAATTTTATTAAAATTTTGGCTTGAAGGGGGAGAGAGCTCACGGTTTTGGGGAGCAAAAGTTTGGCTGCAATTTTTGATTTTCCACATGAATTTTTCATGTCTATTTATAGACAAAAAGTAGGGGACCTTTTTACAAATTTTTCCAACAATTTGCATATTGTTTAGGGACTTTTTAGCAAGAATTTTGGGGTCAAAATAAAAATTTTTACTGATTTTTTTTCCACATGGCCAAGCCCCCTTTTTTCCCATTTTCCAAAATTTTTTCCCCATGGCCCTTAATCCAAAAAGCATTTAATCCTAGCCATTAATGCCACCAAACTTATCTAACAGGCTTTTAATTCTTATTTATTACATCATATTAATGATTTCATATGTGACCTAATCTAATTAATTCATGAATTAATTCGCAGTCAAAGTTTGACCGAAAATCAAATCGAACGGAATTTCACCGAAATCGCATAAGCGAGTTTCTGACGCCTCCGGTATAATCGATTTACCTTATTTTGCTTCCGTTTGACCAGAATTCATTATTGTAAAATTTCATCTTTTAGTGCACTGTCTAGGGTTTTTGATTTTGTTTTCGAGCCGTCTTACCTGATTCTGTTCGACAAGATTTTTCATTTCTGAACACACTCTCGTTAACACTGTCAGAACATTTTTATTGCATTCTCAACCGTATTAAAACACAATTTTTTCACATTTTATTCATTAAAATTATTATATGCATACAATTTTAATTCTTTCCGAGAATCTGAAAATTCCCGGTTATCATAATATGTATTATTAATCCAACATAATAAACAAACTAGAACTTTGATTTTTATGGTAAAATTGGAAATATGGAGATCAAGTAATTTCAACAGAAATCCAACAGTCAATTAAGTTTCAGAATAATATATCTATATCACTGTAAGGAAGGAAACATGATAGAACATTTCAGTTAAAAACACAACATGGTGCAGCAATGTAAACCTATAAGTTCATCGACCATCCCATAAACAAGTTGGCACCATATGCTCGAACAAGCTAACATGACAATTTGTTTACTAAAGAAGAAAAGTTCAAGCAACTTATTTATGAAGTGAAGTCATAATATTTCCTTTAGGAAGTAGGAAAACAGAGAAAATGTACAAATAAGACAGAGTCAAATGCATCTATAGAAAAACGTTTAATTTATGCAATTTTCATATGTATCATTCTATACCTTTGCAATTTCTTCATTACTAGGCCAAATGTTCTTGAAATAAAAATCATTTCTAATCCTCTCCTATTCCAATTGACTCTTTGTCAAAGTCAATATCAACCCACAATTCCGAAATGATTTAATGGTTGTTTTAGTTGTAGTGAGTTTAAATGATCGTGTAAAAGTTGCAAAGATTTTAATGCCCATTAAGATTCAAAGAAGTACAAAGTTAAAGTTAAGGCTAACATTTGAACTAGGTATTTAATAACTACAGTAAATCCTGAGGCAAGGCTTGTCTTAATAGTAGGTGCACTGACATAACTTCCATGCTTAGTTCATCAGAAAATGCAATGGGTGTTATATTAAAAAATATTTACACATCCAAAGGTGTAGTAATAATGCATAACGCTAGCACTTCCAAGTTGTAGACATGGTCTAGCAGCTGCAAAAGTTCATCAGAAGAGAACCGTCTGTCAAAACTATAACAAAAGTAGAAACCAACAAAATTAGTGTGAGGCAGAAGTTTCACAGTAGTACAATCTTTACTAAATTAAATGATCTTATAATAAATCAAATTGTATTTCAAATGGGTCGGCCAGTACAATTCAGAATAAATAAATGCAAATATTAGTGTATTGACAAAACTACATGGAAAACAAATAGAATGGCTTAGGACAGTAGAAGAAAACAATAAGCCTATATAGGAAGCTCATGCAAGATAGGTCCCTGTTCAGATAACAGAGCACTAAATCTAGGAACTATGTGTTAAAACTTTTTGGACAAGAGCTCAATTGTAATTACCAATCCATGATAATATGAAGAAAATATATAATAATAAATTAGCGAAGCTCACCAAACAATGGAATAGAAGATCCTGAAGAGAGTGTCCCTCATATAAGCATTGTATATAGTAGACCAAACACCTAACCTAACATAGAAATAATTCACAAAGTTCAAGCATAATTTGTATACAAGCAATTGACGTGTATTCCAACTACAACAATAATACCCACTGGGAGCAAAGAAGAGATATCCTGTAGTGTTTCTTTGCAGATAACGATCTTCATGAACAGCCAGCCAGTGTAAATTCTACAAATAGAAACAGAAGTACCATATGAGCATCTACAAACTTCCTATATGATATCTAGCTTCAACAAATTGACATAGGAAAGGTTGAAGGAAGGAGTATTAACCTCAATCATGAAACTGAGGTCCTTAAAAGCACCTGGTTCAGTGTATTTTTAGACTAAATCCTATAATGGTTGGTAGAGGGTCTTTATCCTTACTGGAACAGGCATGGTTCTTTCACTTTAAAAGGACTAATCTGTTTAGGATACCAAAGTGAATATTAAATTCAAGGTGTCTACAAAAGAAGTACACGCATCAAACATGATGGAATGAGCATATCAACATCTTCAACACACTAAAGATAATTTGATTATGTTATCACAAAATTTACCATATCAGTCATACATCATTGCGCTTGACTTCTGATAGGTCCAACTGAAGATATGACTTAAAAACTCTGTTCTCATGAGACTTAGAAAAAGAAGAACATGTACTAAGACTGCAAAACAAGAGCTATGACTGCATGCCATTTTAAATAAGTAAGAAGTAATAAGACTCATGAATTTAAATGCAAGAATTCACCTAACTGTAGTTAAAAAAAATAATAATAATAAGTTATCCTGTTTGTACACAAGTATGCTTCAACCATTGCTTTTTAAGTTTATCACCCGATACACACACACACACACACACACACCCCCCTATCTGTTTGCACATATGTATGCTTCAAGAATTGCTAATTATATTACATTTTACCATGTTCAGGTGATATGCTGGCAATAGCTGCCCTATCAGCCGCTGATATTTCCTTTCATACCTTAAAACTACATGAAAACAAAAAGAAGTCAAAAAATTATGAAACTTCTGAATTCTATATACATTTTCAGATTAATTGCCTTACCATAAAAACTCGACAATCAAACCAGTACCACTAAGAAAAAATTAATATCTTTCCAAGTAAAATAATTTATTGCCTGAAAACTGAACTCTAGCTTTGAGAGTTACTAGTGCCGTAGCCTCAATACTCAAGTATTAATTAATTAGGTCGTTAATTCGGAACTACAAATAAGAAAAATTTATAAAGGGATCTTCTCATATCCTAAGAGGGAAAATTTCAAAAAGCATTGCATGAATAACTTCTTCCTGCCTTGTTTGGCCGTTTAGAAAGTTAGGAAAAACTGGAAAAATTTCTCTGAAAACCTGTCTTTCTTTTAAGAACAATAGTATCAAAACAGAGTGGTTTCAATCGCGAACGTTAAAATCCTAATCCTAATCACCTTCAGGAACTCGATGCCTGCCTTCGGATAGGCTACAATACACAGACATCTACCAGAAAGTCATGGAAGGGGTCAAATCGAAATTTTTCGGATTTGATTTTCTTTGATCACATCGAGAGAAGCAAAATCGTGAAGAAATTGGACTTACCCGCTCAATTGGATTCTTAGGGATTAAAAGAAGCTAAAATCGGAGGAATTAGGAAAAGTAGGCCTAAAAACGCCATCGTCGACCATGACGAAGTTCAAAGGCGGCATGAACGGCTTCTGATCCTTTTCTCTCTCGCTCTCCTCTGCCATCGCCGGAGCATCGCCATTGGGAAACCACCGGTGAGAAGCTGATCATAGTGCGAATTTCATGTTAGAGAATTAGTTTTAGACCTAATTCTAATCAAAGGGAACAAATAATTTATTGAAGAAATTAAAAGTGGATAAGATACCAAAATTTTTATACAGGCTTATTTAATTGATAATTATGTCTTATTTTATGGTTACAGATTGCATTGTGATTAATGAATGATGATTATAAAGAATTTCATTTATATCTAATTATATTTTTCTCCCTCTTCAAAAGTATTTTCCAGTCCTCATAACGTGATCTCTCAATCTTGAAAATAAAACCCTAGTTTTTATTTATATAAATAGAAGAAAAAAAGGTTTAGAATTCAAAAAACAAAAAATTTGATATTTGGCGTCATGGCCCCAAGCTCCTGCACTGCGGGGCCGTGAATCATGCACCAAATGCCAACCCACATTGGTGCTGCAACACTACGACTCATGCGCCCTCAAAACCTTTGTTGGCGATACCCAATCCAGATTGCAAAGTCCAGCCAATTAAATTTGGTGATACTCAATGCAGAACCTTCTTCACCACCCATCGCTCTCAATCACAATCAAAAGCTTTGATATTAGTTGTTGGAGACTAAGTTTGTGACCTAATTCTAATCATAGAGTATGAATAATTTGTAGAAGAAATTAAAATTAAAAGAGATACCTAAATTTTTTATACAAATTCGTTCAATTAATGACTACGTCTTATTTCTGCTGACACAAATTGTACTATGAGTGATAAATGAAAATTACAAGAGATTTCATTCACATGCAATTGTGTTTTTCTCTCCTTTAAAGGTGTTTCCCAACCTCATAATATGATCTCTTAACCTTGGAAATAAAACCCTAGCTTTTGATTTATATAGATATAAGAAAAAAAGGTTTAAAATTCAAAAAATAAAAAGTTTGATATTTGGCACTAGGAATCCTGCACTAAAAACCAACCTACGTTGGTGCTGTTGTGCTTTGATTCGTGTGCCTCCAAAACCTTTGCTAGCGCCATGGTGCCCAGTGCTCACGTCGCGACGCTATGATTCCATAACCCAAGGCATGTTGCAACTTCAACAGCTCGAGCTGTAACCTGGGGCATTCGACCAAAAAAGCTTGTTTTCGGCTCATGAATCTTCCTTTTTTATTCTTACTAGGCTTGATTTGGCTTCACACCTTGACATTTCACCCATCCAATCAATTGACCTTCATTTTTGGCGATAGAGACTGATTAATTACCCATTAATGTCGACGAAGAGAGAGTGGATTTGATTGGAGAAATAGGCTTAAGCGACGAGGATCGCCGTTAGTCATGGTTTTGATCCAATTGGCCACACCGAGTTTAAAGGTCCAAGATGAGGTTCGGAGCTTGGCTTAAAGCTTCATTGGAGTTAAAGATTTCATTGGGAAAGGAGAGGATAGAGGGAGAGAAGCTTGAGGGCAAAGGCAGCATTGTTCTGATAATTGATAGTTTATGAAAATTTCAGCAATCAATGGTGTAAACTTCGTCAAACATTTGTGAGAATCCCAATGATCCTTTGACAGGATGAAAGAGATTAAGCCGAGGGGGAGAGAGATAGAGAGATCAAGTGGGGAAAGAGAGAGAAAGAGATAGAGAGAGAGTAGAAGGGAAGGGAGATGAGAGATTTGTAGGAGAGGAGAGAGTGAAGGGTGGGAGTTTATATGGTTATAATTAGTATAAGTGGCATAATCTATCTTAGCTAATTACCAAGTTTTTTTTTATTACAATTCTTTTGTTGTCATTCATTCTTTAGTTACAAAATTAAATTTTGTAGCTAAATACATTAATTTTTATGGCAAAATCTTAATATTATTATTAAAAATACTAGTATATTAAAGAGTGATTTTTTCATTGAAATGTCATATTAACACATGACTTTAAAATATATGTCTCAAATTGATTACAAATGGTTATTGTTTTGAATATATTAATCAAAATAGTTGTTCAACTTGATCTATACTTCATTTTTCTTTTTTGCTAAAAGTGATCCACACTTTGCATGGTTTGGGTTTACCGTGACTTTTAAAGATTGCTTGGTTTAGTTTCGTTTTCAAATTTAACCTATTACATACTACAACAAAACTGACTTTTAACCTATTACATACTACAACACAACTGACTTTTACAGGTGAAATATTTTGTCTAAAAATACTTTTATTTGTCTCTAAAATTTTTAGAGACCAAAAATTAGTTTCATCAAAATTTGTCTCTGAAAGCTGGTATCTATATGTATAAAAGACGAATTCTAAATTTGTCTCTAAAAATCTTATGTTTAGAGGCAAAAAATTTTGTCTCTATAATCATGCATGTTCATCTCAAAGGATAACTTATTTGATGAAAAATTGGTTAGACAAACCTATTACCTTTTAGAGACAAACTTTTTTGTTTGTAAAGGTGTATACTTTTAAAGATCTAAAAAGACCTTTAAAAGACAAATATATGTCAAAAACAATAATAATTTTGTCTCTAATTTCTGGTTTTAGAGACAAAATCAATTGGTCTCTGAAATTAATTTCAAACATAATATTAAATTATTTAATTGTAGAGATTTTTTCTCTAATATTTTTTAGCAAGGAAATAATTTATTTTTAAAAAGTCACTAATTTGTTTTCAGATGTCATTTTTTTTAATTTTTAATTAAAAATTATTACAAATTTTAATTATTAAATGATTTTATTTTCTTAATTTTTTTTGATAATTATATAATACCAGTTTTCAGTAACTAACAAAAAATAAATAAATGTATTGCACCGAAACAAATGCCAACATATAAATATTATTAACATTGTGAGCAAAATAAATAAATAAATATTATTAACATGGTGAAGAATACGAAAGGCTATCAACATTTTCTGATAGCACCAAAGGCTATCAAGATGGCACACTTTACTTTTATTTCTCAAAATATAGTATAAAATACATGACAGAAATGAAATAACACATCTCTCATGTTAATCTCGTCGAACTTGTCATTGGCATCTCTCATCTGGGCTCACTGGAAGTAACAAATCATGCACATAAGAATCAATAGACAGATATCTTTCAAGGAAATGAAAATGAAAAGAAGCAGTCTAAGAGACAATCCACCACCCTTTCTTCTTGTCAACGCTTGCCAACAACCTCGCTTCTTTTCAAGTCCAGATATCATGCACACAAGAATCAAATAGTGGTTCATCCATTAGTCTCTTTCATCCCCACAAACGTCAGACCTGGACGCTACCTTAATTCATCTTAATCAAGCATGTATAAAACAATGCCTGCACATCTAGATAAGAAAACAAGACAAAAAACAGAGCTTAGTTGGTATATCAAGCAAATCTTATTGAATTTGTCAAAATTTCTCATTTCAAAGGCAAAACCAACAAGTAAAGAAAACCAACAGACCCACATTTTTTTTAAAATTAGAATTGCAGAACCATCACAAACTTCATGATGCAAAATTTTAGACCACCTGACAATTATAGTGAGACAGATCCAATAAGGACTTCTTATTGTCTTACAGTAGAACCATCTTATCATCCATCTGATAAATTTTCTTTCATCTGTAGGTGATAAAAAAAAAATCATACTTCTGAATTTGAAAAAATTTAAAAATATAATCTCTTATCAAATATGAAAAATACAATATCTTGTTTCCGAAATGTTGAGAAAGTACACGAATTTGATCCTTCAATATAATCCCCCCTTCTTGTATTTCTTGTCTAAATATTCGTAAATTTTACAAAAACTGCCGAGCAAAGGTCATAAGAGAGAGAAGAGAAAAGAGATAAATAAAGAACAATTGAAGAAGAAATTTTCATAGACGTAGGAATGTGAAGGAGTATAAGACAACTTAACCAGGAAGCACAAATTTTAAAATGAAAGATAAAGCACCAGATTTTTTTCTTTTTTCCCAAACCATTCTACCACCTACTTATATAGCTTACTGCCAACTGCTTGTTGCCCTTATGTTTTTCTTTTTCTTTTTTTTTTTTTTTTACCAGTAGTTTGCCTCCACTATTCAATATATACAGTATGCCTAATTTATTTTTTTTCTTTCAGTTCTATTTTTCTTAGATAGAACTTTTAGGTTTATTTTTGAAACCATAGACAATATTTCTTTTTGATGTAATTATGTTTTATAATTTTAAATTTTTTGGAAAGTAATTGAATTTAATGTTGATTAATTATTTTGACAAACTTTTGTTACCTTGAATAAAAAGTTACGATTCTTATTCAAGAAAGAAAAAATCACTGGGAATTTTATACATGCATCCTTTATTATATAGTGTTTTTCTATAGTTCATGTTTATAATCTATTCTTTTATATCTTCCAAGTTCTTGATATTATATTATTTGTTTTTGGTTTACATATATTAGGAAAAAAAATTTTAGTGGTAAAAATTAGCCCTAAATTATAGTATTTAAAAGGGTTATTGGAAAAATTAAGGTTTTAACCTAAGAATATATTGGAGACATTTATTTGGATAGGAAAAAAATAAGTCATGTTCCCTGTTAATTGTTTTGTTCTTTTTTTCTTTGTTAATGTGGAATGATTACTTAAGCTAAAACAAGATACAAGTGTTAATATGAAAGATAAACAAACTTGTGATTGATTTCCTTAATAGAATCTGATGAAGCTTGAGGAGGATGAAAGACGAGACTCAATGATGGGAAATTCTTTAATTCCTTAGTAATTCTATAATCAAGCATGTACAAAACTTATAAAAAATCTACATTCGATGAACATTCTAATCGATTGAGAGTTAGTCACTTGCAACACAAAGATCATTACAAACTTTATCTAACCATAATACTTTTTTGCAGTGGGAGGTCACAGGGGGAGTCGATGGATTTAGCATGACTTCGCCATGCTGGGCTTTCATAGAGGGAGGTGGGAAGGGGGAATGATTTCATTTAAAAAAAAAAAAAAACTTGTTTACGACCCAATTAGTTGACAAAATCATTAAAAAAATTTATTGTGAATGGAAAAGATAAGGTTAGGGTTGTAGTAGATTTAGAGTATAAAATAAAAAAATGAAAGATTTTTTAATAATAGATATATATAAAAAGAGTTTTTTTTTTTAATAAAAACATTTAAAACTTTTTATATCTAGGCTATAAATAAGCTGTGTCATGTTGGCACATTTATGACCTATATAATTAAATGTGTTAAACGGGGTTAACTGAGCTAGAACATTATTTAATTTCATATTATACATGTTAATCTAATAATGACCCAAATATTAAACATGCCTCCCCAACCCATTTAGTTTGTGTCATTTTTGAGTCGTGTCATCATATCATGTCTGAAATTGCTAATCCTAAGCTAATATATACCATAATTGCTATGAACATGTGATATTTTAGCCATACAATTATATTTGAATGGCTTAAGAAATGAATCCGTTAATATATAATATTAAAAAGGTCCCTATCATAGTCACTCTCTTAAAAAAAAAAATTGTCCTAAATTCCTCATTTTCTCTTTAATTTAATTTTCTTTTAAAGTAAAAACAATTCAATCAAATTTCACAAAAAAAAAAAAATCTATCTCAATCAACCAGATCCTTTTCAAACCTCATAGATAAAGATCATAAAGTAATAAAATCTCCTCAAATCTAGTTACCAACGTCTTAGGACATTAAAAACAAACTTAACAAACCCGTCAAAACTAGTGCACCAAAAAGTTAGTAGGAGATCTATCTTATTCCCTTCCTTTTTCTCTCTCTTGCTCTTTCTCAAACTTTCTCTAATCGTAAGCTAAAAATGGAGGAAAACCCTGAATTGAACAGCCACCACTGAAGCCATTGCCTATGGACGGTGGCAATCATATAAATGCCACATCTATTCCAACAAAGAAAAATCATATTTTCATTTCATAATCAAGTTTAATTTATATAAGACAAATATTGTTTTGTAGAGACAAATATTATTTTGTCTCTAAATATAATAATGTTATTTTATTGACAAAATAACTTCTTTATCTCTAAAAATTATTTTTAGAGATGAAAATGTTTCGTCTTTAAAAATTTGACAAACTTCTGACAAAATTGTTTTTTGACAGGTACATGCATTCTAAATGTTTTAAAGACTAAATTATTATTTAGTCTTTAAATGAAGCTGTATTATACTTTTAAAGACAAACATATCTAAAAGTAATTGTAAGATATTTTAGATATAAAAAGTTATTTCGTCCTTATAAATGAGTTTTAGAAACAAACAAGTTTTGTCATTAAACATCGAAAAGCTTCCCAATAAAATAAATTTGGAGGGAAAGTTTCCTTCTAAACAAAACAGAGACTAAATTACTTTTTGTTTCTAATTGTTTTATTTAGAGACTAAATAATTCGTCTTTAAAGAAAAATTAACAAAAAAAATTCAAAAAAGACAAAAATTTTATAGACAACTCTTGTTTTGTCTCTAAAATAAGCATTTAAAGACAAAATTAATTTCGTATCTAAAACTGCCGTCTCTAAAATTGTCATCTCTAAAACAAACATTTAAGTCACCTAACAGTTTAATTTGCCTACCAAGCTTTTTAGATAGTTTCTTGTTGCAATAATTTACTTCATTACTATATATATATATATATTTAAAAACAAAAACGAAGAGTAGTTTGAAAAGTTAGTGTGATGACTAAAAAATTTTTAGGACCTAATCTTTGCAAATTTAAAGAAACTTTAAAAGTATAGTATGTTTTGGTGTACTTTGATATGAAACAGTAGTAATAATAAAATACTGAATTTCACAATGTCGATTTACAAATCAATATTAGTTTCAAAACGTTTAGTTTGATGAAATTTCAAACTTAATTCACAAATTTAGACTACATTAAAATTCAACTATAAAGTTTAGACTGAAATTTTCTCAATTTCAAGCCCCCTAATTATTGGGGGATAAAAATACTATAATAATAATGATTTATATATATTTATATGTAAATGAAAATGAATATATATAAACCATTATAAAAAAAGAATAAAAACATTTTTATATATATATAAATAATGGTTTATATATATCTATACATATCATTATATTTATAAACTAATATAAAAAATAAAAAACAACAAAATGATAAGGAAAAGGCTATCGTCAAGCTTCTCCTGTTTCACTGTGTATGGGTGTGTGAATGTGTTGGCAAGTCTTCTAAAATAAAGCAAAATCAGACCCCTCTCCCCTTATCTGTCTGCGTGTGTCTGTGTGTGTAAGTGTGTGGATTGGTAAAGTTTGTAATTTACTTGCCAAATATTCCCAAATTGAGGCAAGCCCTATGTCTCCATGTTGGAAGCAGATCTCTCTCTCTCTCTCTGACCACACCTCCATGTTCCACAAATTTTTCTTTTTGTTTCATAGACCACCAGTTCAATTTTCAATTAAAAAAAAAATGGAAATGGAGAGAGTTGTTAAACTAACAAGCAAGGTTGACCATATTTTGCAAATCAAACCCAACCATCACCTTATCACTCCTACACGATGATGGGTAGAGAGAAAATCTTAAATCGACAAAGGTGATTCTTGTTTCTAAGTTCAATCACTCTTTCTCTCTACCTTTTCCTCTCTCTCTCTCTCTCTTTCGCGTTCCTATTTTCTTTGGCAGCCAGCCTATGAAAATCACAAAGTTTTTCCCTCTATCTTATTCTCTTTCCTTTACTCAGAACATATTCAAGCTTATCTTTAATCTCACATTGAAATAAGGTGAGAATCAACATTGATTTAAGTTATATTTGAATTTTAATTAAGTTGATCGAATGATTGAATTACTTTGTTAAGTTTGAGTTTTCATTAGTTGTTTAGAGGATTGAATGGTTAATTTCAAATCTTTATTAAGTTTTGGATTAATTTTATATGGTTAATTTAGACAATGCTTGAGATTGTAAGTTTAACAAGATATGGTGTTTATCACTATTCTTGTGTACAAAATATTTGATAAAATGTCTAAGAGAGGTCTATAATTTGGTTTTCATGACCTAAGATTGTAAGAATGTGTATATGAAGGTGTATGTGTTATTTTGAGTGAGACAAAGTTTAAGCCATGATTTTTTTGTTTTGACATAAACATTCACACACACACACACACATATATGAGTACATGTATATGGCTAATGATGTAAGTTACTCTATATTTTAGAGGACATGGATGGTAAGTTCAATTTTTCCTACGACATAGTTTATGTATGTTGAAATTGTGTTTTTTATAGTTTATGCCATGTCGGTATTAGTTTTTGAAGTTTTATAAATATGTATTTATATTAAGTTTTAAGTACATAATTAAATATTACAATTATTATTATATTGTGTCCCATATGATAGTATGTGATATATTGTTCACATGCACATCATGAATGGTCTTTTTGAAATAAGTTTGTTCTATGTAAAATTAAAAATGGAAAAAATGAAAAAAAATGTATGAATGGAATATGTTGTAACTTCGTTAGTAACCTTAACATAAAATAAGTTTCAAAACAAATATGAATGTTTTTTTATGTATATTATATTGAGATATGAACTATTGAGGTGAAATGGATAAGTTGGTTGTTTTATATTGCTATGAGAAAATTTTCTTTTTAGGAACTTTTTAAGCAGTTTTGGACTGCAAGAAAACATAGAGAAACAGGAGAAACTTTGCTCCTTTTTCTGTAACTCAAAACAAGAATTTTAAGCAGTTTTTGACTTGGAAATTGGGAAAAAAAATAAGAGAGACTCTGTCTGATTTTTTTATTATATAAATAGGAAATTCTTAAGACTAGTTAAGTAGTTAAGAAATAATTAAGAAGCACTTTTATATTATGAATCTAATCTATGAGTAAAAGCAGAAAGTAGGGAATGGGAGTAGTGGAATAAATCCATAAGATCCAGAGACATATGATTTAATTCGTCTTCCGTATTAAGTTAACAAATGAGTATAACCCCGCCTACAATATAAATAAAACTGTTTTCATATAAATGTTTTTATGTGCATTATTGTATGTGCTCAAAATTATGGATCATGTTTCAATACCATGTTATGATAAGATTTTCATAACATAAGAAACAATTAAGTTAAGAACGTTATATCACCTTTTTGCCCAGAGGAAGATTCATATTAAGAGTGTCGTACCACCCTTTCACTCAGAGGAAGGTTCATGTTAAGTAAGTTTTAACCATGGTATAGTTGGGACCTCGCGACTCCTAGCTTCCCGTTTGATCGTGCACACCCGGTATTGACACATTTAGTGTAGCCCTTAGATATGTAATGCAAGACAAGACAAGTTATGATCACACCATATAATGAAATTCATAATTGAGCATAATCAGCACATACATGAATTATGATTTTGTTCAGTATGTTTTGCGGGATAATATTGTACTTGCTAAGCGTAAAGTTCACTGTGTGTGTTTATGCTATAGGTAAGAAGCCTATTAGTTAAATTTTAGCTAGATAAAGCGAATGGTGATGTAGATGTTAATTTAAGGGTTCATGAGTACTGCTATAAGTAAAAGCTTCCCCAATATTTTGTATAAATATTTTTAAGCAAGAGTTTCTATGTGATCATATAATAGAAGTTTCAAGACAAGGTTTTAGTATTACTTTGTTTAAAAATAAAAAAGAAGAAGAACATATATTTATATGTATTTTATTAAGATGGCTAAGCTATTGAAGCTCTATGTAAAAGTTGATAACTCTATTATATTTTTATATCAACATGAACAAGTTACGTTTATAAAAAAAAAAAAAAAAATCCTTAAATTTTACGTTGATTAAATGATTAAGAACAAGTTAAATATGAATAAGCGACAATATTGTTAAATAGGTCATCAGAATTAGTGTGCCGTTACTTAAAAAGAACACTGTTATATAAAATACACACACATACATACATACATAATTCCTTGGAGTTCCATGTAAATGGCTTGTTTATAAAATGATGTATGTGCGACTTTTTAAGCCTAGTAATAGAGCTAAATTATTTAAAAAGAAAAGAGAAGAAAAGAAAAAAACAACAACAAAAAGGAATGAACAAGGAAGAGCAAAACATCCTAAAAACTTAATCAAATTATATGAAATTTACCATATAGAACCAGATTTTGTTGGTTATACTCTTCCAAATCTTCAATGATCGTTTCATTCCTCGGCAAGTATTTTCATTTTGTAATAAAATGATATATATATATAAAGTTACAACAATTATATGCGTCGGCGAAATGCTTGAATTAACTTCCCCAACGTATAATCCTACTCTAATGCAGTTTGTAGTGTCGTTTATATTGCCCACAACACATGTAGCCTACTGTCTCAATTTATATATGTACATATATATACACACATATAACATCAATACTAGAAGAAATACAATTAAGAAAAAGTGCTTATTTTAAAGCAGTAATGGCGAGGTGGAGCCAGGAGTTTATTTCTGTAAGGTATAAACTAAAATAAAAGTTTGAGTAGAAAAAAATTTAAAAATTGTTAAAAATAAAATTTCAAAATATGTTCAACTCTTAATAACTAGTTCAAGTACATTGCCTTTACCTTAAAAAAAAAAAAAAAAAAAGTTTAACACATTACGATTGCTCTCACATGCTCCTTTTGCTTTTATTGCGAGCCCCACCACACCGCGGCGCCCCTCCCCCCATTTTATTCAATGAAGAGAAAGTTAAAGCAATAAGAATTGCAAGTAAATATCCAATCAAGAATTTTTGTTGTCGTTGTTATTGTTGTTGGTCGATTTTAGTTTTATTTGCGCATCTCAAGGGATGTCATAATTCTTCATTAGTTGAAGGTAATCAGATGAAAAGTAATCATTTAAAAAAAAAAAAAAAGAAGAGGGTAAATGATAATGAAGGGACAGTATCACAACACTCAACCAAAATTCTTTTTATTTTTTTAATAATATATATTAAACAAGAAGACTTACATATTTGGGTAATAAATGCACGAAGAAAATTATAAAATGTACCTCGTACTTTTGGTTCAAATCATCATTTCTGTTTTTTTCCTTTTTTTTTTCCTAAGAATTTCTGTTTTTTCCCCCTTATTCCTTATATCTCATGCTTTAAAATAGGCTTTTTACAGTTTTTTTTAATGTTTTTTTTGTCTTACTAAATGGAAGATTGGCTTTGATTAAGATTTAAAATTTGGGCCTGAAATTTGATGGATGGTAGAAAGTATGATTAGCCTATTTGGTCAAAATAACTAAAGGTTTTGATTCAAATTATTGGACTTACTAAGGGTTTAGTGATGATCCTTTTTTCATATTTTAATCAAATCGTTGTGATTATTATAGTTAAGGTTGAAAAACTGTAATTATCCGATTAGACATTAATCATGGTGTTATTTTACATGTGTAGAAATTAAGGGCCGTTAAGAAGACTTTTGAAGACGGAGTTTTTAAGGTTGGAGACGGAATTTTATAAGTAAAAAGAGAGAGAAATGTTAGATACAGATTTAGGAGTTTTATAATTAGATCATTAAATACGGTCTAGAAATGATGCCTTCAAACAAGCCCTAATCTATGTGTTTGACATTATTAATGAATGTTTTGTTGTTGATTGCCAAAACATTGTTGGAAACTCATGAAATTCAAATTAGGCCGGTTTGGTTGGTAATGATACAAGAGTTTTAGCATAGTTCCAAGTCAATTACTTGTATTCAACGTAAACAATCTTACCTAATAGTTCACAATGCAACAACTAATCTGACTTTTAGTGACTAAACTTATGCAACCATCGTATAAAAAATTATTAATGTCGTCGAGGGATTTCACTTTTTCACTTCCTTTATCATATTTTTTAGTGTTTTATGTTGATTTTATATCTTCTGATGTTTACACTTGGTGACCTAAGAAGAATATATATTGTCGAATAAGTTAGAAACTGGACGTGACATGGCTGACTTTGACATTAAATAGGTCAAAACCTTAACTATTATTTCATATATATAATTATATATATAATCCCGGTGAAAAGTACCAATAGCTTACATCTTTATTTGTTTGAATCGTTTTGACAATCATGCAACGTTCCACGTTTCTTTCTTTTCCTTTCTTTTTTGGGTGTTAATTTTCATCAACTTCTCTGTAACGAATATATATATGTATATGTATATACACATATATATATAGAGAGAGAGAGAGAGAGATCTGCTTGTTGTAATCAAGTTTTTGTATTCTTGGAAGAAATTGGACGACTTTTAATAATCAGATTCCACAGGGGCTAATTTAAAAATTATGTGGGTGTTATTATAAAGAACTTGGAATGAATCAATCATTAATAATAAAAACATTAGTGTGTATATATATATAGATGTATATATATATAGAAGAATTTTTAATGGTTACTCTCTTTTTACAATCATGGATAGTTTCAAATAAAATTATAAAAATTTATATATTTTTAATTAAATTTTATGATATGGCATTTTATATATTTTGTTATTACAGATTATGCAATCTGCTAACCTTTTTAAGCTAAATAATTTTTTATATATTTTAAATATGAGATATTAATATATGAAATATCTAAAAGGGAATGGAATAGAATGGAATGAAATCAAATCTTCTCTTTTTAAAAAATTGCCAGAATCCATTTGTTTGTTATCAGAATCCATCTGTTCTTCTCTACTTATAGTGTTATACCTTACACTTACTATTATACAAGTGTTGGGGATCTTTTAGTCAAAAAAGAAATATGAGTGTTGGAAATTTTTTTTATTAGTTGTTTTCACTTTTATTTTTCTTTCCTCTTCCTTTTTCTCTTCCAATTTTGATTTTAGTTTCATCCTTAAAAAAGATTGACCAACTCTTTCAAATACTTTGATTAATTATGATTTGAAAAAATTTACCAACTCTTTTCTATTCTTAAAAAAGAGTTAGTCAATTTTTTAAAATATGTAAACGATTTCAGTTCATCAATTATGAGGTATTTTTTGAAAAAAGAGTTGGCAAATTTTTAATTATTTCTTTCAAATCCATTATCAAGTCAAGCAATACTTTCAGAGCCTTGTTGAATACTTCTCTAGATTTGATAGTTTAGAATGCAACTAAAATGCTCTACGTGCTTATACCACCATACCTAGTATTTTTGAACAAACCTAGATATGAACATTTTTTCTATTTACCAAGTAACTTCTTTTTTTTTTTAGGGAATGAAAAAGAGTTGCTCAAATTTTTTAAATATGTTGATGTAAAATAATAATAAAAATTTTATCACACTAATATCATAATCTTTTGTATAATCATAAAAAAGACACAATAGATAGCAAATATATATCTGTAAATATAGGCACAAACCACAATGATTTTGTTCATAAAGGTTGATCTTTATTGACACCAACAATTCACAATATCATTTAAAATTTCCTTTGGCCAACTTATGTGCTATGGAAACAAACAAAAAAATAAAAACCAAAAAAAAAAGAAAGAAAGAAAGAAAGAGTGGATTCAACTAAAAAAAATCTATATATGAGATGGACGAAAAATGGTTGGATATAAAACATTTTTGAAATAAAATAATTGAAAAAAAAGAATAGGACATAAAATCAAGAATGCAAATAAAATCAAAAATAAATTGAAAAACTAGAAAAGGAGTTTTAATATATAATTTATTTAAAAAAAATACTTAGAAAGCCATGTTAATATGCTAAAAATAAGTTGTTAATCTAAATAGTATTTAATAAATTCTTTAAGTTTTATATTCATTAATTGCTATTAAATTATTAGGTTAACGACTCAATTTGTTAAAATTATTTGATTAAAATCATGTGATTAAAATAATGATCATCATCAATATATAAATATTAGAATAATCATTAAAACCACGTTCACGTATATACGTGCGCGTGTATGTGTGTGTATAAGGAAGGGCATGCAAGAACTAATGTAACATATATAAATCGCAACAAATACAGTCCACATGTATATAAAGGTTTACATGTAAATGTATCGTTTTTACATAATTGGCAGCTTTATTAGTTCAACAAATAACTTTACTGCCCTAGAGCACTGACTTAAAAATCGGGGACAAAAAAGGGGAAAAAAAAAAAAAAGAAAAGAGAATATCAAAGTACAAAACATAAAATAATTGTAAATGGACTTATTGTCCGCTTAATGTTGACCAAATTAAAAAGCAGAGATGCTTCAAAATGAGTAATTCATTTTTGTACTCTACCAGGAGAGAAAGGTGTTGGCGGCTCCCAAATTAATCTGCATAAATTTCAAAATAAATTATATATTAATTAAAGATAAAAATTAATTAAAACAATTTGTAACTAATTTTAAGATCAAGTTAATTAACATACTCTAGGATATCTTTCCAGTAGGATTCATTTGTTTGATCATCATCCATGAGTTTATCCCAAGCCTCAAAAATGGTAGAGGAAGGTTCACTGCTGCTATTGTTGTCCATAATTTGGTCATAAGTAGCCCATGGAGATGGTTCTGAAACCAATGCAGGAAGTGGATTAACACCCTCATGAACTCCAGCTGAACTTACCGTGCCCTTAATCCCCCGATGAACATCGAAACCATCTTCATTGTCGCCTTCCACGAATGCCCACGAGCTCGGTTTATCAGTAGTACTATGATCCTTAGAGCCAATGTTTGTGTCATTAAAACTAGGCGCAAAATTCATGCTTTGAATATCATGAAATATCGGGTTAGGGTTTTGAGCCGGACTCAAGAGATTGGCGTGGTTTTGCATGTTTGGAAATGTTACACTTGGAAAATCAGTACTGTTCATAATTTGGAAGAGATTTTGGAAAAACTGAATTTTGACGAGTTGATCAGATACTTGATCTGCCTGGAATTTGAGCGCATTTTCCAAAAGAGTGTTGTTATTATAGCTATAATTTAAGTTGTTCGGATTAATAGCTGAACTAAGAAGTTGAGAAAGATTCAGAAGGTGATTGAGGTTAGTCCTTGGTTTGTGAGTGTTTGGATCAATACCCATTCGGAGAAGCTTCTTCCTAAGATAGGTATTCCAAAAGTTCTTGATCTCATTATCTGTTCTTCCTGGAAGATGGGTTGCAATCTTTGACCACCTAAAAAAAAAAGTTGTATCATTAAACCAAATATTATTATAATTAATCCGACTAATTTGTGTGATTTAATCCGCTTTTAATGTCGAAACAATTAGAATTTTGACTTTGTTTCAAAGTTTTTAGTGACAAATCCTCAAGAGTACTAGTGCTACTAGGCTTTCATGATCATCTCTACAAAAAAAAAAAAATAATAAATAAATAAATTGGCATATTGACATTTTCTTATAAGCTAATATTTTGTTTCTTCCCTCTCCAAATCATATACGCTAGCCATATCATTCGAGCAATACATAAATTTGTTAAAAAAAGAAAAGAAACTAAATAGAATAAACATTACGGTTTGGCCAATAGAAAGCCAATTTAGCTGGGATCATGTAGTAACCTAATTTATTGCAATTTATCTTCTTTTCCATTAAAATAATAATAATTCTGAGTAAACAATCTTTAGAAAGAAGGGAGGAAAAAAAAAGTTGACCTACTTGTTTCCGAGAACCGAATGAAGGTTGATGATGAGTTGCTCTTCCGCTTCGGAGAATTTCCCTCTCTTAATATCGGGTCTAAGATAATTTGTCCATCTTAATCTGCAACTCTTTCCACATCTATTCAACCCCGCAAGCTTGGGGAGAGATCTCCAACACCCATGGCCGTTAGTGGCAATAAAATCAATCAGCTTCTTGTCTTCCTCAGGAGTCCATGGCCCTTTCTTCAACCCAGAAGTATCATGATCACAACAAGGTGACCTACCCATAATTAATATTTGTACTAGCAAATTCAGACAATAATTTTTCAGATTTGTATCCGAAAGTCTTGCAAAGACAAATGTTGGGTTTTATAAGTGCGTGGAAGGCACAATTCAAATGATGAGATCATTGTCCTTCTTAATTTATTGATTATATGATATTCTTTGTGAACGAAATGTGGGGAAGTCGCCAATCGAAATTATCAATATCTTTTCCTTTTTCCTGGCCAAAAGATTAAGAAATACTTAATGAAAATTATGCTTACTATGCAATCTTACCAAATGAATGGCACCAAAATCATATCTGGATTAGGTAGTGCAGGTGTCATTAATTTACTAAAGAGATGGTTAATTATGGTTGAATTTTACAATATGAAATGCATTTATGTCTAGATGTAAAAGCCATCAGTTTGATGTCTATTATTATAATAAGGAAATAATTCTATCAATGACCATGAAGTTGCGTGAGATAAAAGGTTATCTCTGGACCAAGAACTTTCCAAAAAAAAAAAAGAAATTATAATAAAAACATATGTGACATCGAGGAAAAGCTTGCAGCCCCATTATTTTTGCAGAGGCATGCACCTAATTTACGTTTTTGAGTAGGTTTTTTTTTTTTTGGGTCCAAGCCAGTAGAGACAATTTCTTTGATTTACAGAAAATGCAATGTCAGAATTGTTTTTCTTTTAAATATTAAAGTAATTAGCATTATTAGTCCCATGGATTATGATCATTGTGTCACTTTAATTTTTAACTTTTGTTTTCTTTAATTTCGGGGTAGAAGTATTTGAATTCTACATCTTATAGTAGAATTAGGTGTGTAATTACTATTAGACTACGCCTATAAGTAATTGTAACCATTGTTAAACTTTTTTTAGTAAGTTAATTTTCTAAACTTTGATTTTGTTTTTGGTAGTTTAAGTTTGTGATATTAAAAATTGACGAAGGATTTTTAAATTTTAATAAAGTTAACCAGATGTCCATTATATGATAACTTAAAATTTACATCGATAGTTGTTCTAAGTGCAAAATGCATGCCCTTAGCCATTGTTAAAACACGCGTGAATACTAAAATATTTTATATAATCTGATAATTATAAACAAAAAAAAAAGTTCTTTTAAGTAATTTGTCACATAAAAATGTTTATGGAAGGGGGTATATATATGTGTATGCACGTACGTATGACTATAAATGTAACTATTTGTATGTATTTATGTATACATGCATATACCTATGTACGCATGAATTTTTTTAGTATACTTTTAGATAGGTAGGAATATTATCTTTGGCATCTGTCAACATTTTCATGTGTTCAGAACTATAATTCATTTTGTAGACATCTCATTTCATAATTGGAAAAAAAAAAAAAAAAGGGACAACATTTTATACATGTACTCTTAAGGAATTCAATTCCTATATCTCTTTATTCTTGTCTCGTTCATGTTCTTTTAATAATGTCATAACATGTCAAGAAAAAATATATTTTATTATCATATCATATCACACTAATTAAAAAATCAAGTTAGTTACAAACGTGTCATAATATTATTGGAAAAATATGAATGAGAACACAAATAAAGGGATATATGATCTAAATTCACTCTTAAGTAGGTTTAGGTTTGGAAATATAAATTTAAGAAGCTAGCTTTATATATAAGGGACGAAATACAAAGGAAAAAATAAAATAAAAAATAAAAAACAAGACGGAGGAATTACAATATTAATATATGTGGACAATATATGTTCTGGCAACAAGGTACTAGCTATTTCGAATATTACCTCTGTCCTCATTTTGAGGTCTTGATAAATGACATCCCATAGGAAAATATGATGGATTAGATGATTCTGAGTTGAACCTAACGAGAGAGTTTGTTTGGTCATGATATTGTTTCATATGTGGTTGAACTAGATTATCAAACAAACAATTTACGTGAGCGTGAACAAATAAAAAAAAAAAGGAACAAAGAAGCAAGAAATAACTCGATCGTTATTGCTATATTGAGAAATGCAACCTTGCACAAAAAAAAAAAAAAATTTCTTAAAATCCCATCACATGATAGTTGTCACTAGCTCTTTATTATTTATTTCTTTATTTATTTGCTAAAAACTCATCATCACTAGTGATCTTGAACTCGCGAACCGAAATGCTAAAAAATGTCAATTAATAAGCTTTTCTTTTAGTGATGAAAAAAATGTAAAATTAGACCAGAGCTTATTTCTACATTTTTGTTTTTAGATAACAAGATGATAGGATATATAATTAACAATATGCCTACATATCCTCCAACCACACTCTTAGCATCTACCCTCGTAAGAGAGAATTGGGGTATTGCATCATGCAATACGTAGATTATATATATTTATATACCATGGTCATTGACTATATTATAAATATAAGCTACTTCCTATATTATCATCCAACCTTATATATATATATATATATACTTCCGTTAAAAAAAAAAAGGTTGGCCATAATCTTTCGCGCCTCCTCACAGAAGTAATCAGTTTCGTCATTTTCTTACCGATTTGAGATAAGCTAATACATTAATCTATTGACCTCAAATTTATTTCCAAAACATGCTGACACTCTTTTTCCAAATTTCCTATTTTCGTCAAATATTCTTTGCCAGTGCAAATACATGCACATGGTTGATCACCCACCAGACATGTCTCTTATATTTCAGCGCCACCTCTTAATTACTTCCATCTTCCGGGTTTGAATGATATTGGACTACACATCGTCACAAATTACGCACACAGAATGTGAACTTCAAATATAATTACAATATAATCTAATAATAATTTTATAACACGATAAGATAAATACATATTAAAAAAAAAGAAAGGTAAACAGTAAGTAAATAAGGAATAATATACATATGTCATATGAGTATCTAGCAATTATTAAATATTTGAAATAGTATGCGCCTTAGCTGTAATGAAATGTTTAATCATTATCATTATTATTATTTATCGGCATTAGATATATGACTCTCATTTATTAAAAAATAAGGAAAAAATTTTAAAATTTCAAATATGAAAACTCTTACTTAAATTCCTCATCTTTCATCTGCTGAACTAGTCCCAACAGGTAGTTTTTGATAATTAGTTTAATAAGAAATTGGGGAATTTATGTGTGTGTGCATATATATATATATATATCTAATTGTAGGTTGTAACTACTCCTAAAGTTTTGTCCAAAATCCAAATAGCTTATTCTTTGAATTTGTTCGTGAACATATAGAACAAGATTAAATTCCCAAATGATAGTAGGGATTAAATCCAGATTAGAGACCAATATTGTTAACTAAATACTAACACAGTGGCTGGGATTTAATCTTGACTCAGAGACCAATATTTAGAGTTTGAATATGTCAATTGGCATTGACTTCCTATTTTAGGACCAACTTATGGTTATTTAATTTTTGCAATATATTTAAAAGAGGATCACTTATTCGTTTTCTTGAGATCTAACTATCCGAATATTGTTGCTGAAATTTACCATAGTTTTTATCTTAAAACAAAAAATAACCATATTTTTGTTATAAAAAATGACAACACTGCATGTGATCTGTTAGCTGATGATATATAATTAAGGTAAAAATTAAGAACGCTAGCGTTATAAGTATTTTCTTAGCTAAATCCTTACAAACTAATCTTAAAACTGAATAAGAGAACTACTTCTAAAGGAATTAATAGCATTGATGTTAAAAATCATATGAAGTGGTACGCACTCAGTGATAATTATTTACTACAGTTTTTTTCTGTATGCAATTTATCCTCCGTACATCCACATAATTTTGAACATTTTAACTGTACAAGGAAGAAAAATTCGACGTATGACTTTGCCCAAGAAACTTGCTTGAATTTTAGTTTTTCCCAAGAAATATACGATGTCTAACTTTGCTCTCCGTATTTTAATACATCATACTATTAACATTCGAGCTTATCAAATATTTCATCGTCAATCCTTCTCTGATAGAATCACAAATAATAATAATAATAATAATAATAATAAATGAAACATGAAGAGTGACTATGGTAAAATAAATATTGGATAGTTGATTGGTTAAGTAAATGGAATTTGATCCGTATTACTTAATTATAATAAAATAAAATAAATAATAATAATAATTATCAAATGTTTCATTGTCAATCCTTCTTTGAAAGAAACACAAATAATAATAATAATAATAAAATGAAACATGAAGAGTGACTGTGGTAAAATAAATATTGGATAGTTGATTGGTTAGGTAAATTGAATTGGATCCGTATTACTTAATTAATAGAGGGACTAATAATGAAATTTTGATAAGTTCAAGTATTAATAATTTGACATTTTAAGTTTTAGCGGATAAAATAAGAAATATATATACCACTGGGGAGTTAAAATTGAAATTAACCATATATATTTTAAGAAAGTCTTAATTATATGAACTTAAGTTTACATAGTTAATCTTTGGCGTTTTGACCAAATAAATTAATCACTCATCAAGATTTAAGTGTCCTCCCTCACACCTTAAATAGGCCCTTTCTAACACGTTAAATTGGGCAGGTAAATAGAATGCAATGTTCCCTTTTGACCACATAAAAATAATAAGATGTACTGAAAAGGTTATCCTTTTAAGATTTCCTAGAATAATCAAATCTTGGTTGGTTTGGAGCTTTGACCTTAGTAAGACAATGAGGGTAATTAGCCCAAGGTTTTTTGTGCACTTGACCAAGGAGACAGTGCCAAGTTTTTCCACCTTTATTACCTCCTCTACTTTGGATAAATAGGGACAAAAAAAAAAAAAAAGAACTGAAATAATATAGTGGAAACCAATTAGAAATCTCCAAAACATGATTTCCCTAGATCAAGGACCTTGGTTAGCTGTTTAATTTGATAAATTAGAGAACTTTTTTCCACAACTGTTCCCCCCAGTGACAACAAGAAGTAGGCAAAAACAAGACAACAGAAGAAAACAAAAATATTACTAATTAAAAAGAAGAAGAGCAAGAGTAACAAGAAACTCCAATGTCATCCCTTCTGTATCCTTGAAACTTCCTAAAAGTTGGGGTTTGGTAAGAAAACTTTCACATTGTAACAACAGGACGGTTTTTGTCAAAGTTAGTTTTCAACAATATTTATAACAACATCTATTATCCTCCAATGTACATGTATATCTATTATCTTGGTCGGAACACTACAGGTAGTGCCCTTAAAATGGATTTTACCACGCACTCTCCCATTTAAAAGAGTGCGCTTTTTCTTTTTTTTTTTTTTTTTTTCTTTTTTTCTTTTTTTCTTTTGAATTATTTACATTTGTATACCTTATAGTCTGTCTTTACTCATAATTTATAACTTACATTTTGAACTCTCACATTTTATACCTTGAGATTATATTTAATATATAAATCTACACCTTTTTAAGGTCAACACATAATTTTACTCTAAAATTACCCAAAATTCTCTTAAAATGAAACTAAAGTTTGGATTATTTATCTTTTACTGTGTATTTTGCTTTTATTCATAGAATTATACCATGTATTCAAAGTTATGCAATTTATATTACTATATTACTTATACTAATTAATCAATTTTTTTCCTTGACTAACACCTTTTTTTGACATAAATTGTCCAAAATACCCTTAAAAAGAAAAATTAAAATAGGACAATACCTTTAATTTTCTCAACAAAAAAAAAAATTCAGATTTCTTAATCCCAACTCATAACCACCAAGTCCTTTCTCACTCGGCTGCCACACATCTCGTCTAGCTAATCTCGGCCTCTTTATTTAGCTTTTAATTGAAATTAGAATTTCTTCAATTATTTTTTTAATATCAAGGGCATTTTGGCTCTTCTTAATGTTAAATTTACGTTGTCGAGAAAATATAAAGATTTATGTTTTATTAATTATAAACTAATAATATAAAAATGTAGAACTTTAAAAGACATGATATATTATATGAATAAAAACAAAATGCATGCAAGGTATAAAAATGTAAATCAGCCTTAGTTTTAGAGTTTATTTTTTTTTTAAGGGTAATTTAGGCATGTTAAGGTCAAACATAAGTTTTTAACAACAAAAGGGTATAAATTTATATATCAAACATAATCTGATAGTATAAAATATAAAAGTTTAAAATGTATGATATATTTTCTAAATAGAAGCAAAATACAAGGTATAAAAATGTAAATAACCCGTATCTTTTTTTCTATTAAAAACAACTAGTGTTTTTTATAGTGTGAGTAACTAGCACCAAGTTAACAAAAACACTTGTTGGGTCCATAATACCAGGGAAGCCATAACAAAGTCCTCAACCTTAATAGATGAGGGAGCCAACGTAGCATTGTAGTTGATAAAGATAACATGTGCGCTTGTGGGAAGTGCGGTCCTCACCATTGCTTGGCCAACCAACGCTCATTAGAGAAGGTGTGAAGAAGAAGTGGTGAGTTATGTTATAGAAAACAAAAACCATGTTTAGTGTGCCAATCTAATGACTAGTTGTGGTGGGACGACGAATGAATTTGGACCTTTTTTTTTATTATTTTTTGACGATGAAAGCAAAATGGACCATATATATGTAGTTTGTTGACAATTTAGAGTCTTCTAATCCCGTTGCTTATTAAGAGATTTTTTTTCAAATAAATAAAAATATACATTAACTGACACTCATTCTCACTAAGTTCTTTCTTGTCTGACTCTTTACTTCTCAAATTATTTTATTAGGCACAAACCACATTGGGGACATTTATTGGCATTTAGCATTGTTAATATCTGTTTCTGTGCGCGGCATTTTCTTAAGACCTAAGCCTAGCATTCGCATATCGTGGTGTGAATTGGCTTCTTTGGTGAATACTGCTAGGAACTCAGGAAACTAGCATTGACCTTAGTATGGCGGGTCATGCACGTAATTAAGTTGGCCTATTTATTATTGGTTAAAGTTGGGTTTTTATTTTCACTTGGGAGGTTTCAATTTATCCTATCAAAATAAAGGATGATGCATAAATAGTCTAGAAAACTCAACTTCTTATCATAGAGCATCTCTAATGTAATGTTTAATTAATATATCAATGATAAACTTTGACATTTAGATAAAAAAAAATATACTTTAATCTAGTGCTCTCTAATGTAATATTATATTTGATGTCAAATTTACTATTTGAGGTAAATTTACTACAAAGTATAATCAATTTCAAATTGTATTTTTAATTATTATATATTGTTGTCTTACGTAATTATTATAATATTTTTATTTTTTATTTATTTAAATAGTAAAAGTTTATTTTTACAATTTCTATAACACAAAAATAATGGTAAAAAAATAAAAATAACATAATATATTACAATATAAAAAAGATTATAATATTTTTTCATAATATTTTGTAACATATATAATATTAACATATACAAATGTATTAGAAATATTTCTTAACATATCCAAAGTATGCCACCATGTCAAATAAAGCCTAAAAGCCCTTACTTTGGTTCTCGGTGGCCAAGTGGCACAGCAAAGTTGTTCCAAAAAGTTCTCATTGAGATCGCCACCATTTCAATGGTTAAGACAAATTCCTGGTACAACTTTTACATTCTCCGGATCGGAGGGTGGAATTTGGCACAGGAGAAAAGACAGCCTTCTAAAAATTGGTTGTTTGCTTGCTGCAGGCTAGTCTGCGGCTGGTCAGAATCCCCAGAGAGTAAGAATGTATTTTTCATATTGTCAAAACATCCTCCTAATTCTTTGGTTGCTTAGTCCACATAAAACACCAAAAGAAATTGAGTTTTTAAGTAATATTTAACATTCACGTATTAAAAGATCTAACAAATTATAACACGTAACATTAAAATTTGATATTTTAAAAGTTTTGAATATTTTTCATGTTCTTAATTTATGTCTTCTCTAAATCAAAATTTTAACTCCGTCATTGATAATATAATCTGACCAAAGCAATTTTTAAAGTGACTGAGGGGGCATTTGGTGAATTATTCAATTTTAATTTTACTCAAATACAATACAATTTTACACCAAACACAAATTTTACAACAGTGCTACGAAAATAATTACTATTCAAAACATTTTTAAAACAATCACATCAACTTTTTAATTCCACTATTTATCTCTACTTTTACCAATCACATCAACTTTTCAATTCTAAAATACTTTTCATCCAAACACACATTTCATTCAAATACAAAATAAATACTTTTCAACCAAATACAACATTTAAAAAACAAATTTCATTCAAATACAATCAAAATACAATGCGTTTACCAAACGCCCCCTGAGTCTTCTCTTAAAAAATAGAGCTTCTCTTATCCCAAGAAAGATAATGTAAAATTAACTAATAACTTAAAACGATTAAAACTCCAAATTTGTTCACAAAAAAACTCATCTTTTAGCTATTAGAAGCTTAGAAAATTCATCATATTTATCAGTCTTTCCAATGTGGAAATATTACAGAAATCACGAGTGTTTGTAACAGGAGGCAACCAGTGTTTGTCTCCAACGTGATTCTCGGCTATCTCCGAAGATGGTCCAAAGATAATACCCCATTCACATCCTTTCCATTAAGCTTTTTTACAGTCATTCATTATTCTCGCTCGTTTCCTATGGTTTGCTTCCTTCTGTTTTGCAAGTTCTTTTGGTGTTTTTTTTTTTAAGATAGTTTATTTGGTGTTTTGACAACAAAGAATGTCTTGGAAGCCATCTTTTATCAATATCCTTTGAGCCTAATTGGCGTAAACTTTATGGTGGAGGCTAGCTTAGTGTCCTCTCTGACCATGTCACAAACGTCACTGCATAATTGAATCACTACCTAATCCGACGTGCCGGTCAGATAAAATGCCTCATCAACAATCACAAATTTGGTGAAGTAAATACTTTTCATTAAATTTTTACTTTAACACACCGGTGCTAGTGGATAAAAGATATTTTTAAAGAAATTAGGGAAGAATCCTACCTTTAACCACTATTTGTTTTCTGATAAATTGAGAATGGAGAATTCATACTTTATTACCCTACGACGAAATTAGATATGAAATCATCGTTAAATTATATTTATAATCATACATTTTGTATCCATACAACATGTTAAAAGAGATTAAAGTTTATAATTATACTAATAAAATTAAATTTTTGAAAAAACAATAAAATAAGAAATTGATTTTAAGAAATTTACTGAAAATGATGAAACGTACAGCCACAAAATAAACTAAGACTTTTATTTTATTTAATTTTTTTGAAACTTGACTTTTACATAATTTGTTTTGTGTTAACTTCAACAATAGGAGTTAAAAAAAATGAGAGGAAGAGAAAAATAAATTGAACCTTTCCCTTAGAAAGAAAAAGAGTAAATTACACTGATTCTTCTTGTATTTTTTGAAAATTATAGAAATACTCTCTTAATTAAAATAAATAACGTCAATATCCCTTATCTTAAAAAAAAAATTATAGAGATACTTTTTCTGTTAGTTGACTATTAGTTTGACTGTGATTTTGATCATTAACGGATTGGTTTACTAATCTAATTTAATTTAGCTTGATTCTAAATTGATTCAACTTAGCTTAGTTTGATAAAGTCCACTTTCATTATTTATTTTCTCTACTTTTACTATTTCAGTATAACTTCTAATACAAGTTATCTCTACTTTCATAATTTTTAATATAAATCAAGTTAAACTAAATTGGAATGAAATATCTGATCTAGCTTAATTTTTAAACTAAATTAAACAAGATCGACAAACCAAACGTACACTAAATATAATTAAAATATCAAAAATATCCTTCTTTATACTTAAAAAAAATGAATTTAGATGTTTTTTATAATTTTTTTAACATAATATATTTATTTATTTTTACATATTTATATTGGAATTGAATTTTACACATGTTTTAAATAACAATGTGATATATATTTTTTGATCTCTTCGTAAATAATATTATTTTCAAACGAAATATCTATTATAATCATATTTTTCATTGTTGTAATTATTATTATTTTTTCTCAAACTCCCTTTTTATCTTATGTTTAAATAATTTAAAAAATTACTAATTCTCCGATCTATAACTCATATCATTAAAACTCAATTTATTTATTAAAAAAAAAAAAACCAAAACTCAATAGTTTACACTTATTATTCCTAAAAATATTTTACACTTTTATTAGATAATTTTTGTTGCTTTAAAAAAACTCCTTAAACATTTCTTAAAAGAGTCCAAAATCCAAAATAAAACCTAATTATTATTATTTAATTAAATAACACTAATTAAAAACATTCAAAATCAATATATGGGTTCTTAGAAAAAAAGAAAAATCGATATATAGGTTAAAACTAGATCTGTAAATGGTGTTGGGAAGGACTGGGAAGGCTATTCACAATGAAGGTGGGTTCGTGCCAATACGAGAGGTAAAGGCTATTTCGCATCACTAAGGGTCGATGGCGATTGTTTACGGGTGACGAACAGGGCGATTGTTGGGCCATGAGAGACGGATGATAATGGCTTCCATGCATGGCTCCAGCAAAGGCAGATTTCGGTGTGAGGAACGACGAAAACAATTACTATTTAAATGTTTTTGAAAACAATTACTATTTAAATGTTTTTTAAAATAATCACATCAACTTTTCAACCTTAATTATTTATCTTTACTTTTACCAATCACATTAACTTTTCAACTTTAAAATACTTTTCATTCAAATACATATTTTATTCAAATACAAAACAAATACTTTTCAACCAAATACAACATTAAAAAAAAAATTGTATTCAAACGTAATTCGTTTACCAAACATCTCATAGTTATTTTAAACAAAAATTTAATAAAGTTAAACAGACGAGGTTTTAGTGTAATTAGTTTCTGTTAAGGTGGTATCTTTGCGATTTTAAGAAATGATAATGGATGTTAATGTAATTCAAGCGGGAAAAAAAAAAAAAGAAAAGAAAAGAAAAAACGCGCCAAAACAAATACTAAAGGAAAAAAAGCGAAAAATGAAAATGGTAAACTTCTCCCTTGGAACTATTTTTTGCACGTTTTCTCGAGAAACAAACAGCATCCACTGACGAAAACCCAAAACTGCATAGTCGGCCGTAAAATTCCAATGGCGTAGACTTACGTCCCCCGATCGTCTTCCTCTCCTCTCCCGATTTTCTGCGTTTGTGCAGTTTCGGCTTGCTCTAATCTGAAATCACAAGCATTCGACAACCCTAACCCAAAAATCGCATCTTTCAGTGGTCGAGTAAGTTCTCATTTCTCATCTATCACTCACTTCTACAATTCTCCTTTTCTGTTCATTTCTAGCGTTAGATTTGCACAAAATCGAATTTTTACATATTCGAAACTTTCTATCGAATTACAGATTATACTCTGATTTCCCTTTTCATGCATGCTAAGTTTAGTGCAATAGTCTCACAGTCAATTTGATTTTTCTTCTTCTTTTTTTTTTTTTTTAATTTTTGTTCTTCAATTTCTTTTAGTTTGACAGTGTGCTATTTTTGCTAGAGATTATTCATTTTTTTTCCTTTTCGAAGAAATGCAATTTTATGAATTTGTCTGTTTCTTATTTTTGAATTGGTGAAAGTTTTCTGAAGAAAGAAACTCAATTGCCAGAATTTTCGAAAGCAATAAAAAAAAAAAGTACTTTTTGTTGATATTTGACACGGGTCGATGTTGGAATGACATTAGATCTATGTTTAAGTAGTTTTATCCAAAGAATAGGCCAAAAGCAAACACAGGTAAATGCATTTAGGTTCTAATTCACTTGGCTTAACATATAAATATATGTATATATGTATATTTTTTGGGTGAGAACTTCATAGTTCTGACCAAATCGGCAAAAAAATATAATAGGTATGTGTGAATTAGCTTAAAGCTTATTAAACAGCATATTAGTCTTAACTCTCGGGCCTTGTTGTGTGCGCTAGTTTGTAAGCAGTAACTTGGTGATCTTATGATGATGATGAACGAAGATTGGGGCTATATGTTTTTAACAGATGATGACAACATGATAACATGTAATCGTGAATGAAATGTACTTTTCTTGCCAATTTCGTTGTTGGAAACTTGGAATGTATTATCAGTAGGATACAACAGCAAGACAACATTCGATGCAGTGATAACAAATGAAAAGCTATTTTCCTTACTAATTTTGCTGGAATTTATCCTCTGTAGGCAATCAGAATTTTAAACGTCTTCGCTCTAACTGTGCACATTTACTATTATCTTGCGTTGTAACAATTGTAAACGTTTACTTTTTTACATTACTTTTTCAGAAGCATATGATGTGTACCTTTTTTACCCTTTTTCTCAGTTGGGTTGACATTAATGGCTGGTCAAAAGAAGAGGAAAAATTCTAAAGGTCAATCAAGAGAGAAATTATGTACAGTAGAGAACCAATCTAGAAACCTACACACAGGAAACTTACTAGAAGTGTTTAATGAAAGGAGGACATCACGTCGCAAGAAGTTGAAACTTGGAGAAGAGTCTCTAGCAACTGAACGTGGGAAGATAAACGCTGCTCAAGATTTACTTAAAGCGGTTCCACCTTGTAAACAGAGATCACTTCAGAATCAAGCAACTCCACCGCAAGAAGTAACAAATTCATTAACACATACTCCTAGCAGGTCATTTTGTGGAACAATGCCTAGAGATAACTCTCCTGAAGTTGAGACAAATGTTGCCCCCCAAATATCTCTCGGTAAAAGAAATGCATTAGCAGGTTATCCAACAGCTAACAAGATTTGGTCTCGTCGAAGATCCTCCGAAGTTGGCATTTTACCTGAAGTTTCTGTTTCCTCCCAACATAATTTAGGTTCACATGCATCTACAAAAGCTCATGCATCCATTAAATCAACCGCCCAAGCTTGTGCAAACCTAATGAGAGAAAGGAATGTCTCAACTGCTGATCTTACTTGGGAATTGCTTCTTTTACGGTCCCCAAAAGAGCGATGTCCCGAGGATGAAGAGCCAAGAGCTGAAGACAACTTAATGCTTCATTTGCGCTCCTTAAGAGACCAATATCCTGATGGTCACGAAGAAAATGAGCCGATAGCTGACGATAATTTGTCCCTTCTCTTACAGTCTCTAAGAGAACATTATCCTGAGGATGATGAGCCAATAGAACATTGTCAGAATGATGGTGAACCTATAGAACAACGTCCTAAGCCAGTGGGACGGAGTCCTGATGATGATGATGAACCAATCGAACAATGTCTTGAGGATGATGAACAATCTTTTGAGGATGATGAGCAAATAGATAACTCGGAAGCAGATGAGCAAGAACCTCAAGACGTGATAGAAGAATCACAGGAATTTGTAGGAAAAAGAGGTCCTACGAAATTAAAGGGCGTCCCTGAAGAAAGTGATGGTCTGATTGAAGTCAAATTCAATACAAAAGGTCAGCCAATCGGTCCTGGATCAGTAAGTTTGTCTTCATTCTTAGGACCGCTTGTCAGAGAGATCGTGCCAGTAACTATTGTTGATTGGAGGAAGGTTCCTGAGAAGATGAAGGGTATATTATGGAAATCTGTTCGGGTATGAAATAGATTCATAGTTTTGTAGTCTTCTAATACATTGCGATGTAATTCTAATTGCTTAAGTGTTTTAATGTCTTTCAGGCGAGATACAGGGTGAACGAAGATTATCAAAAGGATTATATCTTTAAGGAGATGGGTCATCTTTGGAGATCCTCAAAATCAAGGTTGGTTAATAAAATAAGAGAAGCGCCGAATGAGGAAGAGAGACTTAAACTGAGACCCAGGAACATCAAATCTGAAGTTGATTGGAAAACTTTTGTGAGAGAAAAAACAAGTCCTGAATTCAAGGTATATAAACATGTATTTCTATTTTATTACAAATGTCGGGTAACCAAAGAGACAGATTTGTGTATATGATAACTTTCTTACATACTGTAGAATTTATGTTTATGGTGTCGATTCTTGTTATTAAAGATGTCCTCAACATGTTTTAAGGATACGTTTTAGTTGTTATAAATATTCTCTATTAGGCTAAAAGTGACAGATTCAAAGAGATAAGGAAGAAACAAGTTCCGCATACTTGTAGCCGCAAAGGATATGCCCGGCTGGTTGATGAGATGGTAAGGTTGTGTTTTGTTCTCAGTCTCCATTAATCAAGCAATTAAGGATTTATATGACGTTCCCTCTTTTTTATTTTTATTTTTATTTTTTTTTATAATATGTTTCATAAAGAGTAAAGCTAGTACAAGCAAGGCTCCACCTTCTAGGGATGCTGTTTGGACCAAAGCACATTTGAAGAAAAACGGTGAACTTATAAAACCTGTTGCCGGTGAAACCCTTGTATGAGCATAAGTTTCCTCTCTACACTATTTTGGATTCAGTTTTTACGCTTTTTTTTTTTTTTGTTTTTTGTTTTTTGGCTTAAGGCTTATTATAATTTAATAAATTATAACTACTTATTCACTTCATCTTATTTAGGAAAATACAGAAGAACAACAACAAACGCCCTTGTCATCTACGACAAATGTGAGAAAGGATGTTCTTTCAATGGTGCTTGGTCCTGATACTATTAACCAATCCAGAGCCTCTAAAAGTTCGGAAAATGATGATCGTATGGCTCGATTGGAAGGTGAATGTAAAGAATTGAAGGAGAAAATGGCATATATGCAGTGCTTACTTGAAACTTTCTTGAAAGATCAGGCAAGTTACTGATGCTTATATGTTCCTTGAATACTTTTTTTCTCTTCTCATCATTCTAACATTTCATCTTTTTAGGATTTATCTTCTCTGAACCAGGACCATCTAAATGCACTTTTCCCTTCCATGGTAAAAATTTTGACGACCTAGCCTCATTTTATAATTCTAAAAACGTTTTCAATTTTAGGATTATTTTTGTTTTTCGCACCTTGTTGAATAGTGTTAAATGCCTACTTACAGAACAAGTGCATGATAATGGATTGGATGGGTTCTGGTGAAGTTGTTGCTGAAGGGCGTAGGTCTTCAACTGATCCAAAAGCTTTGGTTCATAATATTCCTCTTGGACCTAATGCCATGAGAGTTTGGGTAGATCTTGCAAAAAAACCAGACGCATTTTTGTGGAGGCCTACTCTGGAGATGACTTCTATTGAAGAAGCAGTTGGTTGTACGATTGCCTGGCCTGCTGATAAAGTTGTTATGATGTAAGCAAAATAAATCCCTGTCATGTCGTGCTTTGAATCATGATTTCAGCATTGGTATCTCTATTTATTTCGTTGAATGATGCGTTTCTAGGAAATGAAGAACTTAGAGAAAGATCTGATGCTTTTATGGTTAGAGAAAGATCCGATTCGTTTATGGAAGACGCGTGCATGTTGGTGGAAGGCTTTTTGCTGGTTCACGAAAGCACATGGTACATCTTTTGGGACTCCTTAAAAATGTTCCTTTGGGGTCTTTGGTTGTTACTATTTTCTACTTTGTTAATCTGTGAGATGATTGTGTGGAATATATTCCATATTCTAGTTCATGGATGCATATAGCCAACTATGTAACCCTTTTAGGGTTTGATGGAGTAGATTGCGTAACGAATGAATGTTTGTGCAGTTACCAGCAATTCTAATGACTTCTTCCGGAGCTGCACTGCAGCTCTGCGTGGTCTATCGTAGACGTTCGGCCCTGTATCCCGATCACTGCGGTGGGACAGTTCAAACCCGAGTTTTAGACGAGGAGAACGAACCACCTTGCCATCCCCCACCTGAGCCCTCTGTGGTCGCTTCTATTGTATTGACATTAATAAGAATTGGAATTCTAATGACATTAGTTATGGAATGCATTGCTGAATTGTAGTAAAATGTTTATGTTGAAACAACTTCGTGCCACTTAAAAAAAAAAAAAGGAAGTACAAAGAGTTGCTTCAAATCCATAACAGCAAAGCAAAAAAAATAAATAAAAACTTTTACTGTTAGGAATTGAGAATTCATTGAACAAGAACAAGACGGGGAAATAACAGATTAGCGCAGCAATATTTTGTTTCCTGAAATAAATGCTTTTTTTTTTTCTTGATAATTAAAATAAATCCGTTTAGAGCTTGTTTAAATTTTCTTATTTTATTTAAGAAAGTTTTTTCATCTTTAAAAATGAAATGATGTTTAAATATGTAAAATTTTTTTTTAAATAAAATGTTGTTGGAAATGACAAGAAATAGTGTTGAGAAATGTATATTGTGAGAGGATTTAAAAAATATTCTTTTTCTTTTTTCTTTTATAAATATATTGTATAAGATTTTAGAAAAAAGATATATGTTTATTTTTCAGAATTAGAAAAATAGTAAAAAAGACTTAAAACAAACAATTTTTTTTGTACAAGTTTTTTCTTTTTCCAAAAGTAAACTTTCAATCTAAACAATTACAACCCGTAATATTAGTTGACTTTCTAATAATTTTAAGCTTTCAGTTCAATCTGATGCTGAGGTGTAAACTTATTTTATTTGTAAATCAAGTGATCATGTTTTTCCCGTAATTGGCCTGGTTATAATAGAGAGAAAAAAAGCTTGTATACTGAGTTCTTTCGTGCCATTAAGGGGGGCAAAAAGGGTGCCATAATATAGTTTGCGTGTGTGTGTGTGTGTGTATTTTGCAAATTCTGTTTGTGTTCTCCAATATCTAATAGGCTTCCAAAAGAGGTTATGATAAATATACAGTTTTGGAGCCAAAAAACAGGAACTTTATAGCTTATTATATATATGTACAGCATTCTCTGGACAATGTATATCATTATTTTCAGGAAAAACAAAAAATAAAAAACAATTTCTTCAATAAACAGGTCAATATTCTTTGTAAACGAAACTGAATTACAAGGATACAATATTAAAACAAAAGCCCCCTCATCTTATAGATAATTTGAATGATGTGTTCTCAAATGTTAATTTTTTTTAGGGTTACTGTAGCTGGTGTTGCTGTTGCTGAATGTTTATTAACTTGTAATATGCTCCATTTTTGTTGTCTATTAGAGTTGAATGAGTCCCTTGCTCTATTATCTTCCCATCCTGTATGACTGAAATTTGGTCTGCATTCTTTATTGTGGACAACCTGTGAGCAACCATGACAGTTGTCCGGTTCTTCATCAGTCTGTCGAGAGCCTGTTGCACCACCCGCTCTGACTCCAAGTCCAGCGCGCTTGTTGCTTCGTCTAGTAACAGGATTTCCGGGTTCTTCAGGACGGCTCTGGCGATGGCTAGCCTTTGCCTTTGGCCGCCGGAGAGTTGAACTCCTCGCTCACCGACTTTGGTCGAGTAGCCTTCGGGAAGTGCACTGATGAAACTGTGTGCATTGGCGAGCTTGGCTGCTTCGATCACTTCTGATTCGGTGCCACCTTCTTTTCCATAGATAATGTTCTCATAGATCGATGTTGCAAAAAGAGCTGGCTCTTGTTGCACCAGGCCAATGTGTTTCCTGAGTGACTTGAGCTTGAGTTTCCTGATGTCCTTTCCTGAGATAGCGTTACAAAATAGCCCAATGAAATATTATAAAAATGACCTCTACAAATTGCTTCTTGTGAACATGATAGAACTTCAGTCAGATTAGTAAAGAAAATCCATCGTAAGTGGAAAAATTTCTTTCCCACTATGATTCTAAGTTAAAAAAACACTACAAATAATAACACCTTCTAGTCTAACCGAGTACAGACGAGTTTACTAACGATCAGCTAGTTAAATATCATCAAGAGCTGAATGAAGTAGATTTCATAAAGAGAGGCGAAATCTCATCTTAGCACATCTTTATTATAATGTTGGTTGTTCCTAAGAAAATAGAAAATTTGTTTCGGTTCAAAAAACGTACCATCTATCAAGACTTTCCCAGTGGTTGGATCATAGAACCTGAGTATCAAAGAAATCACAGAGCTTTTACCAGATCCACTTTGCCCCACCAAAGCCATACTCTTACCCGACCGCACTTTTAGAGTGAAGTCCTTAAAGATAACTACTTCCGGTCTTGAAGGGTAGCTAAACAGGATATCCCTCAACTCGATTGTTCCGTCTACCGTTATCAAGTCTTCGCCTGAATCCCCGCTTACCTCAGTCTTTCGGTCCAACACCTCGAATACTGAGGCGACCATTTGGTTTCCCCTTAGAAGATCAGGGGCCAAGGCCAAAGTCTCCCCCATGGCTAGTGCTGTCACTATCAAAACCATAAAAGATTTCATGACAGATTTGAAGCTAGCAAGCTCCTTTCCCATCAAAACAGAACCATACCTGGCGGAGAAAATAAACACGTCAAAGCTAGCGATCGAAAATGTGGCCTAAAACAGAAAAAGGGTGTAAGAGATAACGTACCACAAGGCCAGGCCGTAGGATGAGAAGATGAAGAACTGGGATGCACCATAGAATATCCCAGCAATCTGACCACGAGCAAATGAGCGTTTTGAAGGCTCAACAAGTTCGCGGGCATAGAAATCAAGCACCTTTTCCTCAGCACAAAATGCAGCGACGGTTCGGATGTTACTCACTGCTTCGCCTGCTAGCATGTTAGCTTTTAGATATGCTTTGCTCAAGTTTCCACCATAGCCTTGCATGAAGAGTTTCTGCAAAATGGACAAGGAAAAAGAGAACCCAAAAAAAAAAATTTTATTATTTAAGTTCTCTACATTTCTTTACTTTAAGTCAACACCAGAAGATAGGAACATTAAAAAGACCTCGCTGATGTGACCGCTAATGATCAGAGGATATGTGGCCAAAACTACAAGTGTGATCCTCCAGTTCAAAAGGAAAGCTATGATGAAAGAGGCAACAACCAAGCCTACATTCTGTAAGAGTATCGTGGAACGATCAACAACGATTGTTCTTAACAAAGTCGCGTCGCTCTCTAGACGCGACGAGAGCATAGAACTTGTGTTGTTGGTTTCATCAAACCATCCGATCTCATTCCTCAACATGGCTGTAAAAAGCAAATAAGAGGTTATATTATGCCAAGTTAACAACAGGACTTATGATATGTTCTAATACCAACATTGATTGCAACATACCCGAAAACATCCTTTCTCGCACACGAAGAGTAAGACGCTCTCCCATGGTTCCAAAACATAGATGCTCAATGCCATGAACAATGACAGTTATAACCGAACCGCCACAGAAGAGTAAAGAGATCTTTTTAACCTCATGCTTTGTGGTGTCCCAGTCCATGTAGTATGACACGAGAGCATGGGAAATCCCAAGAGCGAAAAGAGGCATTTGTGCTCCAGCGATAAAAGCACAAACTGTGCCAACTACCCCATAAAGCCAGTCTGGTCCAACCATGGAGTACAATCTTCCTGCTGAAACAGGTGCTTTCTTCACAATTTCCATCCCATCAGCTCCAATACGTCCAAGAGATTCTTTATCCGAACGGAAGCTGGCACCAAAACTTGTCGTCGTACGCGATAATTCTCTTGAGTACTTAATGCTGCAATGCAAATGGAAGATGTAAAAACCAATTTCAGGCAGAGACGGTTCGAAATTGAATTTAAACGAATTACCTTGTTGGGCGTCCCACCGAGGGAAGGCGCTGCAGAGGTGCAGCCTCTTGGAGATGAACAAGCGATGCATAGACACTGTTAGGATTCGAAATGAGGTCCTCATGGCACCCTGTTTCCACTATCTTCCCCTCCTGAACAACAGCAATTATATCCGCATTTCTGATGGTCGAAAGGCGATGAGCAACAACGACAGTTGTCCGTCCCACCATGACACGATCAAGTGCCTCTTGCACACTCTTCTCCGACTCTGCGTCTAGTGCACTTGTAGCCTCATCAAGAAGAAGAATTAATGGATTCTTCACTATTGCTCGCGATATTGCAATCCTCTGCTTTTGTCCACCAGACAATTGTATACCTCTCTCACCAACCTGAAAAACAACGAGCGAAAATCACTCCAACATTCAGATTATCGCTTGAATTTTCTTCCACCACTATCAATGTCGAAATGAGAAGTAGGAAAATCTTCGGGATGGCAAATGTAGTACCATGTGAAATATTTTCGCAGTCGTTTCTATACCTGAGTTTCAAATCTGTCAGGGAGGTTGTTTATGAAGGAGATAGCCTCGGAAAGTTTAGCAGCGCGTGTGATCTCATCAAGTGTAGCCTCATCTTTCCCATAAAGAATATTCTCCCTAATGCTTGTTGCAAAGAGAGCAGGCTCCTGATTAACCAGGCCAATTTGCTGCCTCAGCCACTTGATGTCAAGTTCTTTAATATTGGTCCCGTCCAGTAGTATCTCTCCGGAAAGGGGCTCGTAGAAGCGCTCTATCAACGAGATAACCGTGCTTTTCCCCGAGCCACTTCCCCCCACAAGCGCAACAATCTTCCCCGCAGGGATGTCAAGGGAAAGCTTGTTGAAGATGGTCACATCAGGGCGAGACGGGTAACTGAAAGACACATTGTTGAATTGGATGTGTCCCTCCAGTTTGTTTAGCTTCCGGCCAGACATGGTGGCGTTTGATTTGCTCGTTGTGTTCCTCTCTATCATCTCGAATATGGGATACGCAGCCGCCTTAGCTCGAACAAATGCAGAAATGTCTAGCGCAGCTTGTCCTAGTGACCTGACAAGCAAAATATATTGCAAAACCTTGTGTTATGTTCCATGCTCTAATTCAAATTTACCATGAATAAGGGAGTGATCGCAACAGATAAGAAAAGAAGCTCATTTCACTAGGCTCTATAAAACGGAATGAGATGAAGACTTATTCCTTTGTTTAGAAAGATGTGTTCTGATATATATTTTTCCTTTCCTGTCTAAAGATTCACTGTTTTAAAAAAGTAATATTTTTCTCATAAAAATTTAAATTTAGTATTTAAATTTAATTTTCAAACCTGTGATCCAAATAAACTATTAGGAGACACTGGAAATGACTCTTAGCTTTGTCACATGAGTTTCGCACAATTTCACGTTAATTCTTTTGAATTAACGAAAGCCTCTTAATGGAAATTAATGACATAATTGAAGATCATCGGTGCAAAAATGACCAAGCTGTGACATGGAAATTAGTGGACAAAAGGAAAACACAACAAGAAGTTGAGCCAACTCACAGGCCAGCAATGACAACATTGAGCATGGTTGTGAAGGACTCGCCGCCATTTGCGATGCTCTTGTGAACGACGACGCTAGTGTACCACACAAGCAACGCCCACGAGAGGAAAAGAGTGCAGTGCATGAACCCCAAGCCAAGGCCCTTGGCTAGGCCAGCTTTTCTCCCATACATGTAAGTATGTGCCAAGGCCGACTTGTAGAGCCTCACAGCTCTTTCCTCTCCTGCAAATGCTTGGACCGTTCTTACATTTCCAATCACCTGATTTCAACACAAATTGACGTTAAGCCCACGTTTGGTATACACTTTTAAACTGTATTGCATTTAAATACAATACAATTTTCTCCCAAATATAAAAATATTTCATTCAAATACCAATTATATCACATTTTAAATCAAATACAACCACTATTTATTATTTCACTTTTTCTATTACTTTTATTAATTACATCATATATTCTCTTTCTCTCTTTTTCTCTCTCTACTTTTACCCATCACATCACATATTTATTATTAAAATATAATTCAAATACTTTTCACCAAAACACACATTGCATTCAAATACAATGCTAATACTTTTCCTCCAAACACAAATTACATTCAATCAATGTATTACATTCAAACGTAATATAAATACAATGCATTCACCAAACGGAAACGGGGCATAAAAACCCCAATGTACATGACTTGATAAAATAAGGACTAATGTATTATTTATTATAGTTGCAAATTTTCGTGTATATCTGATTAAATTGAAACGATAACGATGACACCCATAAATGGAGAAAAACAAGTAAAAGCCAAAAAGAGTCATATTGACACCCAAACAATCATGCTACATAAAATAAATGCACTACGGCTCATAAATATTGGCAGATAACTAGGGCCATTCTCTTCTACCATAAATATAAAAATAAAAAATAAAAACTAAGTTCTCTCTTGATCCTTTTTTTTTTTTTTCCTTCTCAATGGTTACGAGTATATCCATGTTATCTCACTTCCACTTTTATTTTTATTTATTTAACCAGATGCGTATTCAACATTTTGTGACAGATTACTCACATTCACTGTTATTTTCTTATCAACAATTTGGTAGGTGGACCAATATTTTTCTTCACTTGCAAAACAAAAATTTATAAATATGTTTCCTTAATAGATAAAACTATCTAGATATCCCCATTTTGTGTGTGGCAACCAGAACTTTGTTTTGGGGTACCATGAGAAAATACCTTATCATTATTATGATACACTTTTTCAATTTTTAGATTACATAAAATAAAATAATAGACACACACACACACACACACGGCAATTCATGATTGTACTCTGTTGATACGGTAAACGTTCTTACTCCATGTCGTAGCATTCTCTCCAATGCGTACCGTTTCAGTGGTATTAATATTACTATATTACTCATAATTATGTCATGTGCCATAAATTTGGTCGAGAGAGAGAGAGAGAGAGAGAGAGAGAGAGAGACCTCTTCAGCAATCTCGCCAGCCTTGACATAAGATTTACGAACTCTGGCAATGAGACCGGTGGCGATGAAGGCGTAGACACCGCCGGCGAGAGCAATTAAAGGGACAATGGAAAGTGTCACCAAACTTATCTGCCAAACCCTCGCGAACCCTATTATGAATCCAACCACGAATCTGCTCATGTAGTGCATGAAATTCCCTACCTACATTCATAACCAACCACCCCATTTCACTTTTTCACATAATTTCACATACATGCTTCAAAAATATATGTATGTGTGTGTGTGTGTGTGTGTATGCATATATTAATCGGTAGGTAACAATGAAGGTACTAATTAACAAAGTGCTGATTTAATCAGAATGTGTTACTTTATCTATCGGTTTATGTCATAACCATTTATAACATATATACATGAAGGAGAAAGAGTTATGAATACGGGAAATTACAGCTCATGAGATAAAGAGATCATTTAAAGGTTCACGTACATTCTTGTCTGTCCATGTCCTAGATGGGGACGACACCAATTTAAAAGGGTGTGGGGTTTTTTTTTTTTTTTTTTTGAAAATTTTCTTCTTCTTTTTTTTTTTTTAATGAAAATGAGAAAATTGCAATAGTATTCTTTTTGTTAATTAAAAAAATGCATTAAGATTGACGCTGATATGTTGGGTCGGTTTACCTTTTCCTTTTAAAAATAATTTGCTAAATATTTAATTTCAAAAAAATTAATTCTAAGCAAAGAAAATTTATAGTAAATAAATTTGGCGGTTCTAGTTTTTTTTTTTCCTTCGACATATAAATAAATTTCTTCCTATCGAATGTAAACTGAATCAATGACAGCCAATTTTTTTTTTCCCTTCTTCTTCTTCTTCTTTTTTCCCCAAAAAAAAAAAAAAAACCATTTAACTTGTGCTTTTAGGATTGGACCGTAAGTTTTCCTCAATAGAGTCAAAATGTCTATAAAATACCACAAGAGAAGAAGAATGCCTTTTTTTCCCTCTCTATTTTTGAAGAAGGATATTCCACCAGATTATCTTATTATACGTAGTAGATAACTTTATATAATAATATAAAATATAAGATTAATCGAATTTTACACACAAGATATGACGATTTTAAACATAACCTTATTAGGGCTGGCAATTCGTGTTATCGTGTCGTGTTCGTGTCGTGTTTATTAAATATTCGTGTCAAAATCTCAAACCCAAACCCAACCTATTTAATATTCGTGTCAAAATCTTAAACCCAAACCCAATCCATTTATTAATCGTGTTAATCGTGTTGACCCAAATTAACCCGTTTAAATTAAATATAAATAAAATAATGATGACAAGATCAGAGATGACTGGTCATGTTATCGCGAGGGAAGGGGAGGACGATTGGGTGAAGTGAGCAAAGTTACAAAAGTAATGAAAGACTAAAAAAAAAATAAAGTAAAATCTAGATTTTCATCTAGATTTTCTTTTTTATGTTAAATTTTTTTAAAAATATATATATATAAAATAAAAGATATATATTATATCTGAATTTTGAATTTTGAAAACTCAAAATTAAAAATAGTAAAACATTATAATATATATAATAATATAAATATATTAAAGATTATAAATGGGTAATTTATGAGTTATATTTATGTCAACTTATATATAATTAATTTGTTAAATGGATTATTTCATGTCAATTACGGGTTGGCGGGTTCGACCCTTTATTTAATCATGTTTGACGGGTTCGACCCTTTTTGACCCAAACCCATTTAAAGAAAACCCAAACTCTCTAACTTCGTGCGGGTTTCGTGTCGTGTTATCGTGTTGTGACCTAAATTGCCAGCCCTAAACCTTATTAACAAGGTCATTTTCCTTTATACTTGCTCTAAAATTCTCAAAAATAAAATAAAATAAAAACGAAAACAAAAACAAAAATGAAAACAAGAGAGAAGTTCTGAAATATTGATTGATAATTAATTGTTTGTTTAGTCAATCAGTTTAGTTTAAATTTAATTTAAATAAAATTAAGATAGAGTTAAATTGAACATTTAATATATAAAAATTTAGTTTAAATTTTATATTAAAAATTATACTAAAATAATGAAAAATAAAGATAACAAATTATTAAAATCTGACCTATAATTTAAATTCAAGTTAAATTCAAATTTTTGTCCAATGTATAATTTCACTTGAGTTGTATTTAAATTAATTAAACAATGAAACAGTCTTGGGATTTCTTCAGATCTGAAAATTTGTGAATCTAAAATAGTGAGGTTTATCTAGGTGAGTTGGCAAAAGTCAGTCATAATCAGAAGAGGCCAATAACAACAATAAAAAAAAAAATTTAATTAAACCCATCATGCACCTGACACACTCCCAACGCTCCAACCAGCTAATAAATGCTTACAAATTTAACCCATTTTCTCTCCTTTCACATTTATTCCAAAATCAGATTTCCACTCACTCCTTTGCCACCTTTAAACATTAGGGCTCTTGAATCATCCCTTCAACTACCCCCTTATAGTGTCATTACTCTTTTTCTTTTTCAAAATCACTATCTCTTATTCTTATTCTAGACCCCAAAAAGAAAAGGAAAAACAAAAGGAATAGGTTAATTAACTGCTCTTCATGACTTAATTTTCAACAAAGAAGATTAATGTTTAACCCCCAACCATTTTTTTAAAATCTAATTAATCATCATATAATTATGACATTTGTTATGGCTAGGTTTGAGGCTAAGATCTAGCTAGACAAACTACTAGACATGACAATAATGATAAAAATAACAGCCTAATTAATTATCAATACTATGATTCTCCCTTATAAAAAAAATTAAAATAAAAACAAAAAACAACTCCGATTTCGTATATAGAATTTTTATATAAATCCTTCTCCTTCCACCCGTTGACCTAATTCAAACAAGAGTTAACAAATGATTAAACACATAAACAGAAAAAGAAAAAGTAAAGAATATTACCTTCTCAGAGAGAGCATCTTGGACGACAATAATGTCACTTGTGATTGCAGAAATAACCTCTCCGGTGGAGGCTTCAGTGTCAAAAAGACTAATGTCTTGACTCAACATTGCCCGCAAGTATGCCATCCTTATTTTGGCCGCTTGCCTTTCTCCAGTATGCATCCAACAAGCCACCTCTGTAATTCCCAAAAACATTAAAATATATATTAATTATCCCCATGGTTATTCCTATACATGATAGTAAAATCCAACAAATTAATTTTCATGTGCATGATAGCAATAATTTTAAAACTAATCATAATTCCAATTATCCATGATAAACAAATTGAGATAAAATGAATAATTATTAAAGGATACCTGTCCAAGATGAAAACAATATAGCTACACTTAGATATACAAAATCCAACGAGTACTGCACACAATTAAACAATACAAACAAACAAAGATAAGAAATCCATTCTTTTTGGACATAAGAAGACATTTCATGCATAAAATATCCTTTATTTAAAAAATTTTTAATATACATTGGCAACTTTGTGAGAAGCTTCTTTGGGGAAGAGATAAGCCATGCCAATGACATTTATCAACTTTCCAAAGAAGATAAAGAAAATAGGCACCGAAGCGCCATGGATACAAGCCCCGACCGATCCGATTGCCATCAAAATGTAGTCGTAAAAGTCGGCGAATGTAAAAAGTTTCAGCAATGACACTTTCTTTTGATTCTTGTTAGTACTATTGTCGTTTCCTCGATCTTGATCCACCTTCTTTTGCTTCGATTCATTGTCGCCGGAAAATGAGTCCGGCGAAGCCATCAAATCTAGAGAGAGAACGAGAGAGAGATTATAGTGATTTTTTTTTTTGGGTTGATTCAAATAATGGTTGTGAAAAAGAACAAGGGGGTTTTTAAGGATTTTTAAGTATGTTTGTGTGGATTAGACAATAATAAAGGTAAGTTGGGAGAGAGTTGGGCAGTTGTGCCTTCAAACGTGGTTTTTTTTTTTTTTTTTTTTTGTGGCTATATAATAATTATACGTACGCAGGGAAGGTCTAGGGATGGGTCGGAGTTAGATGGGTCATTAAAAGGGAAAAAATAAAAGTAAATACTAAAACAAAAAACAAACAGGCAAAAGAATAATAAGTTAAAAAAAGAGGGCTAGTATGTTTTTGCATTTAAAGGTTGTATATGGTTGAATTGATTGTTACGAAACTCTCTAGGGTTCATGACAGTTGCAGCTTTCAAGGGCAACTTTTTCTCTTCCTCAGGTAGCAGAGAGATGAATTGGGGAAGTAAGCGATCTTACAGATTTTGGAGACTATAAGATTTATACAAGTATAGTAAATATATTACCAGCAATAAAAGTCAAAGTAAACACACACACATATACGTGATTTGTCGTGTTCGAGATTTTAGGATTGGGTTTTATTTTTATACTACTCTCTCCAGTAAAAGATATTTTCATAATTCTGCGCTGCACAACAGAATTGTCCTAAGTTATATATGCACTTTATTTATTTTTTTAAAATCTCATGAAGTTTTTTTTTTTTTTTAACTAAAGACGTGAAGATTCCAACTCTTGTAGACTTGTAGATTATAAGATTAAGTTGCGAAATTACTACCTACAATCACATAAATTGTTTATAGTATCTCATGATCTAGCTTTTAGTCCAAGTGCCAATCAAACACACTACAGCTAATGGACTTGAACACGTGTGTATGTATATATAATACCTCAACTCTAATGGTACGGACTTATTTGACAATTATAATATTCTATTTAGAATATTATAACTATTAGTTAATTTACATACAACTTTCTATCTAAAATATTGTAAAAATATTATTTAGAATTATTAGTATAAAAGAAAATATGATCACTAAAAATGGTATATTAAAATCAAGCAGTTATTATAAACTTAAAATAACGTAAAAAAAAAAAAGTTATAAATGTCATTTCATAAAGATTCTGTATATAAGAAAAATCCTAGAAATATATTGTTCATGTAATTTACATAAAAAAAATTAGGACTAATCTCATTTTTGGTTACCAAATTTCAGTTAAATTCCATTTAATTTAATATCTTACATTAAAAATATTGTGCGACAACTGCTCTCCCATTAAAATCCTTTAACCCGTTGATAAAAGGATAAAACATCATCAATGTGCGTCAAGACTTATCATACTCTGGTGCAAAAATAGCGTTTACATAAATCAGGTGCGTCCTTAGATTTGAACTCTTTTCAACATTGTTTAATCTTGTATACTCGTTTATTAACGGGACATTTGTTTACAGTTTTATATTTATATTACATTTAAACACAATGTAAATTTCATTCAAACGCAAAAATTTTACGTTTAAATACAATACTTTCAACAGTATCTCAAATACATTTATTATTTCAAAATATTTTGAAAATAAATTTTTTTTTTTTGCATTCACATCATATTTTCTTTCTGTCTCACTTTTTCTATCTACTTTTATTAATCACATCAATTTTTCAACTCTAAAATACAATTCAAATACTTTTCATCCAAACACACATTGCATTCAAATGCAAAACAAATATTTTTTATTCAAATACAAAATGTATTCGATGCATTGCATTCAAACGTAATGCAAACACAATTAGTTTATCAAATACCCACAAATGTCCTATTATTTCTTTTTTTTTTTTTTTTTGAAAAGTTTTCCAAAGGTTTACTTGTTGCAGTATATACGACAAATAGAGTCACATATTAAGATTATCAGTTATCACATACCAATTGTTTGGTATAGCTTGGGTTTCCTTAGGTTAGAGTCAAGTATACATTATATTTATGTATAGCTTTTTACTCAAACTCTCATATTCAAAGGTTAATGCTTTCTCATAAAAAAAAATATATATAATATTCGAAGGTAAGTCAAATATATTATTCTAGTTCAACACCTTTATCAGACCATAATTCAGATTCATATTTATTGCTTTATCTCTAGTATATGTGCGGGTTCCTAATAATTTTCTTTTTCTGCCATATTTGGAAGATATTAAAGCAAATTAAAGACACCCTATATAGAGGACCTACATTTATTAATATTTAGATGAGTGGGCTCAAGGCTAGTTGGATTGTGTTCATTTCAAAGAAAGTAAGCAAGCTTAACCCACTTTTTTTTCAGCGCAAATAGTACTCCTACATAGAAATACAAATTATGTAAAATGATGCAAAAAAAAAAATTTTTTTTTTGGTTAGTAGCAAGTAAAAGGATGCAAACGTGACAATTAATTAATTATACAGAGATAAAGAAAATGATAATCATCATGGGCCAATGGCCCTTATTAGATGGAGGTGCCAACTAATTTTCAAATGAATGAATGCAAATAAAGTAACTTATTCAATGCCATTTGAAGAGAAGGAGATATATATATCATTATGCCGTATAGTACTGATTGGTGGAGAATATATATATATATATAGCATTTCGTTGTCACACCAAGCAAAATATATTTATGATTTAACTATATATATTCACTATTGGAAAAAGTGAATTCTCCAACGTTTTGAAATCGTCATATAAAGATATAACGTTTGGAAAAATGCACCGTGATGGAGAGATTCCTCTCAATCATGAGACCCCGGCAACAGGGCACTTGAAACCCTGGACCAAATGTTTAACCTCATCGGCATATCACTTTAAGGGTAGGACCTGCTTCATTGAAAAAAAAAAAAAAAAAAAAAAGTGGGACCAGGTTTATTGTTTTTACTTTTGCCTCTCTTTTATTTGACCAGAACTGTTCTTTTTCTCAGGCAGAGCGTAGTACGTTGTATTGTGTTGCTCCATCATTTTTCACGCATGCATTTTTATCAAACACCTTGCCCTACTCTGGCTTTTTCATCTTTCCATTTGAATGGCTCATTTAAAATGTGTTTGGAATTTGCATATATGAAATGTAGCATTTTGGATGCCCATTTTGGCATGAGGTTTAAATGGAAATAGTTCCCCTCCAAAATTTTAGTCCATTTGGATATATTATCTATAGTGCAATTATTAAAATTTGATAAACCATTTCATATGGTTTCATTTACTCCTGTGTCTATCTCTCTTTTATCGATTCTATTTGTTTTTAATGCAAATTCAAGTTTTTGAACATTCGAAATGACTATTTGCAATAAATATTTAAATATAAATTTAAATGTTTCTATTTGAATGTTTTCATTCAAATGTTACATTAATTCGAAATGATTCCCTCAAATGGGATCTAAATTCCTCCAATTTAATTATAATCCCAAGATTTTAAGATAATAATCTTCATTTCTTTGAGTAAGTATATAATTATCAAGTTTCTCTCATGATTTTGTCGTCACTGGTATTAAAAATATTTTGAATATCTCTGGCTTTATTTGAAGAGGCTGCATAATGCTACTTTTACTTCTTTAACCTGAATCTACCTAAGAAAGTCTTACAACTACATTGCCTGCTCCATAGCTTATTTAAATATTTGATCATTCTCAACAAAAATCAGCATGATTTGAATGATACTTGATTAATTTATAATGTTTTTGTTAATTTCTAAGTCTATCCATGAAGTGGTATTTTGTGGTGAGCCTTTATCCTTGTTTATTTATTTATTTTTTTTTATGAGCTGTCGGGGATGTCTGATCAAATGACATTAGTATTTGCTTTTATGAAACCCCTAAAGATGGGAGATCCATTAGAAGAGGTTGTAATTATTAAATTACAATTGAGAACTTGTAATTATTGAATTTTATAATAGATTGACATCCATTATTTGCAACTATTGGGAACTGAAGGTGGCATTAATGTCATGCATGCATTTATCTTGATTGATCACTATTGGCAGCTACTTGGAAATTGCAAAGGCTTGTCAGATATGCTTTTATCTTTAGCATGTTGAACTTCTTTTGGTAGTAAACCTGAGTGGTCTTGTTGGGTTAAGTGCTGTAGTTTTGTCATTTTTGGCTTTAGATATTATTATATATACTAAAAAAAAAAGTTAAAAAACATTGGTGGCGTTTAATATTGTTTTTGAAATGTTTTCTGTTTTCAAAAAAATTGAAAATGAGAATGTTTTGAAAACTGTGTTAAGATCATTTCTGAAACTGTGTTTGGTTATGTTTTTTGAGTGTATATTTTGAAAAACATAAAAATGAAACTTTGTTTGGTTATATTTTTTCAAAACCCATTTCATTTTTAAAAAACCCAAAAAACACAATATTTTTTGGAAATGAAAACAAAAAGTGAAAACAATTTTTTTTCGTTTTCAAAAAACTCAAAAAAACAACATAGTTGAAAACGGTGTTTTCAAAACGGTTTTGAAAACGTTAAATAAACAAACGCTATTTTGAAACCGTTTTCATTTTCTGCGTTTTTGAAAATGAAAAATCATTTTCAAGAACAAAAACAAACGCCCCCATTATTTCTCCCACCAGCATGTGTTTCCATCTTTACCCCTATATTATTAACTCTTTTTTTTGGCTTTGTCTAACCCGTGTCCGACCGAGTGCGCCCTTTACTTCTACCTTTTGGAGTTTTATTTCCTTTTTCTCTCATGCTTCTAGTCCCTTCTTTTTGTGTCTCTTACGCTCTCTCACCCAATGTTCTTCTTGCTTTTCTCTTATCCCCTTTTTTTCTCATTCTAATTCTTTTCTTTTTTTGGTTATTGTTATAATGAATATATATAATATAGCTAATATTTTATATTATGTTTTTTTACAAAATAAAAGGAAAGAAAAAAAAGACAAATAATGCATACCAAAAAAAAATTCAAACAAAAAAATTAAGCGACACAAAAAAAATTAACTTTTTTAATTTATTTTGAATTAAAATTATATAAAAAAACAAAATTATTGATATATAAAAATGGAAAAAAAATCAAATCAAATATTTTTTCCTCCAAATATATTATACCTTATATAATAAATTAACATATTAAGTTTTAAAATTAATCCAATATACCGTTACTTAAAAACATAAAAAAAATTTAAACGTCTATTCAAATGCTTTCTCTAATAACCAACTTTTTTCTCTAGACATCGTAAATAACAACCATTTTTCACTAAATAACTATGCCTTTTCAAACCCAAGAAAAAATAAATAAATAAAGAAGAATACACAGAAAAAAAAAAAAAAACGAAAGCCAAGAGAATATAATGTATTCTGCAGCAATGCAGCAAGCATCTTAGCTCATATCTACTGTTAGAAACTAAGTTGCCAATGAATCAAGGGGCGGAGGGAGGCATATGCCCCTCTCTAACTTTTGAAAAATTATTTTTCAGGCCAAACTTTTTTTATAATTTTTCCCTAATGATAAAATATTTTAAAATGTTAGCCCTTAATTGTCCTGCGTGAAAATTATCAATTAATACATATATATGATTATTCAAGACAACTTTAAATTTTATCCAATTGCAATTAAAGTTCATTTTTAGAAAACCATATTAAAATATGCCCATTTTTTAATAATATTGTATGAATGTTTATTTTTAAAGAAACAAACATATATAATACCTATTTTCTCCTTTTGCTATAATTCACATTATTCTTCTTTTATTCATATTCTTTTCCTTTTTTTTTTTTACATTAATAATGATTTTTTTTTGCTGATAAATGTGAATTACTTTTAATAATCCCAAATACATAATAACCATAATTTGTATTTATTTTTTTTTTTTGTATTTAGTTATTATAAAGAACATGAAATTACCAATGAATTTACTTGAAAAAAAAAAACTAATGAATAGACAATTGCCAAGAAAAACATATTTTAACCATCAGACCGTAACAAATATAACCTTAAAAAAACTCGAAATTACCGTAAAGATCACAATACTATACCATTCATAATAAAATAAAAATTATGATAATTCAAACCATGAAATATAAAAGTAAAATTTTCCTTTTATATAAAATCTGTTTACCAATACCATAAAATCAATTTTAACTTATTTATTTGAATGCTTTTTATTTTCATTTTTATTTCTTTTTTATAATTTTTTTATGTTAATTCTAAATTCTTTGTAAAGGGTAATGTTGTATTAAAAATATTATTTTAGACATTCATGTAAATAAAAGAAAAAAAAAAGGATATTTTGCAAATCAAAAGCTCAAATTTAGCCATTTATGTAAATAATCCATTTTTTTATTCTTAAGTATTCACATTTAAAATTCAGTATCTTAAATGAATTAAAATCAATTATACTACTATATAAAATTCACAATTTTTTGAATTATAATCTTTAACATAAAATTAAACTTTATTATAAGTTTACTTTATTAGGAAAAAAAATTCAAAGATAGAATCAATAAACGACAGCAAAAGATTTTAATGTTGTAATTATGATTCAAATTTTTTGTTTAAAGCACGTTCCTATGAAAAAAATTATTTGGCTCCGCCACTGATCTGATGATGGCATCATGGCAATAATAGATGGCGGCAAAGCAGGGTGTGTTGAAACTTTCGCTGTAGAAGGAATCATCAACGACGAAGCCGAGGTTCTTAGGAAGTAAAATCACATTAGTGGTTGGATGAATCACCGAGGAGGGTGATTGAATGACAGTGAAGGCATAGGGTGGCACCATCGGAAGAGTTAGCTTGGCTGCAAGTGCGGCTGCTTCATAGAAATCATGGAAGAAATACAGAAAACCATAGCAGATTATTTTGGAGGTTGCCACGGCAACATCTTTTCCACTGTAAATTCTCGTATTTACTGGACATAGAACAGTGAATAACCTAATTCTCTATATATAGTAAACCTTTACATGATAACAGTATTCTTGTTAATTAAGCTTAAGAGGTGTACCAATACTATATGTTAATTATTTCAGAAAATTAGAAATTATATTGATGTCATTTATGTCAAAATCATGCTAAATCATAAAACTGGACCCAATTTGCGCATTAATCAATATTATTGCTTGATCGGGTTGAAGTCAGAACTTTACTGTTGCAAATCCAAATTCCAGATTGAAGAAAACAAGATCCAGAAGTCCAAGCCTTGTTCTTGTCAAAGTTGGATTTGAAAAAAATCCTCTGCCGAGCAATTGAAATTTCTAATCTCTTGAGATGATAGAGATTAACATGAAGTTTTTCTTTTAGCTATATATACTTACTACAACTAAACTTTTACTAAACTTTACGGCTAAGAGAGAAAGTGCCATTAATACTGACATAAAAAATATTACATCCATATAAAGTCGGGTTAATGACCCTATTAAAAAAAGTATGCATCATAGGGTAAGTTGATGTGTCAAAAATCAATTGGTTGATAGACAATTAGACAGATAAAACGAACAGGTTTTTCTTTTACCCTTTTAGTTTTGAAAATTCTCATTATATCCTATAGTTTTTCCCTATACAAAAGAATATTTTACAACTTTGTCCCTCATTTGCATCCAAAAAAAAAAATTCTTTTAATTATAACATTTACATATTTCAACCTAAATTTTGGTTTTAAAGTACTAATATTTACAATTTAATACACCAAATAAATCAAAATCAGCTATAATATTATATAATTTCATAATTTTTTGAACGCTAAGGTTTAAAATTAAATATAACTCTATTACAAATTTTAGTTCATTTGAAACAAGAAAAAAAAAAAAAAACCAAAGATACATTTAAAGATGATAAAAGATTTTAGAGTCGTAGTTTAATTCAAACTTTTGATTCATCTCACGCCCCTCTTGAAAAAGTTTTGTGGCTCCGCACTGGATACAGACCATATACATGCGTGAAAATTTTAAAAGTTCTCTTAATTTTATGTCCGTCATCACGTCATTAATCAGTCAATTTGTTTGGATATCCTTTGATTTCCCATAATGATTATAATTTAATATATGTGGGTTCAAGAAACCAATTTTATTCTATAAATTCCACCCGTTATTATAGTGAGAGGCATACTGTTTCTTTTTTGCTGTGACAGAGAATATTGAAAATATTGTTGACATTGACTTAGAATAAGAACAAAAAAAACTTCTAATTAGAACCAAGAAAATTAAGATTTCCTTAGGAAATTTCTTATAAATTAACATATCAATTGAATTTTCTTCATCATAAGTAACGTTTCAAGGAAAATTTATCCTTTTAACAAGGAAGAAGAATATCAAACTAAGATTAAAATTTAATTCTTAAGATATATATTTTTCATTTTGAAAATAAAAACCCAGAAAGCACGATGTCCTGCAATTCTATTTAATAAATTTTCATACATGAAACAACAAAAGAGTATGTATATATATATATGTGTATATATACATTTATATACAGAGATATATATATAGCTATAAAAATAAGTTTTTCATTCACAATCTGTGGCGATAAAAATCATTGCTACATCTTTTTCCATAAACTTGAGATGACTTTTTTTATTTTTGTCAGTTCAAAAGTACAAGCCCCTCTGATCATGGCAAGACTTTCCTATTTCTTTGATCTTGTCATAGTAGATCCGAGTTGATTGAAAGATCAGTTGGTTAATTTCAATCACTTTTTAGTCAGGCTAGTTTTCGAGAGTTAGATTTGTACAGAAATAACATTTTATGAGGGATTTGAATCTTCTGTTAATTTTTTTTTTTTTTATGTTTTTAATAATGTCTAAACAATTGTTTGATGAAAAATGAGTTAAAAATATATTTAAAAAAACATGAAGTAACTTGATTGATTAGATATACAATTTAAAACGTAAAATTTAGATAAAATTCATCAAAGAGTAGAAGAATGACCATAACATAGAAAAGATAAGTGGTCAAATGTTGATATATTAAGACAATGAATGAATTAGAAGCAAATAAAACGGTTGGGAGTTGGGAACAAAATGAAAAGTAGACCCCCTCCGGTTACTCTTTTTCTGAAAAGGTTCTCACATATCTGACTCGATCAGGAGAAGAGGCTGGAAAGTAGTTTTCTTTTTTCTTTTTTTAAAGAAATTTTAATGGAAATCGGTAAGTAGTTGAGACATTAGAGAGAGGTTCCAAAAAGTTGACAAATTTAATTCGAAGAAGGTGGACTTTGGTGGAGTGTCTTATTCTCACCTCACCATGGGTTGGATCAGCTTTTCCCTCAAACTTTCATATTTTAAGTCAGATTTTGACCTTGTATATTTGGACATGGCGTAAATTAGATCTGTTTTATTTATTAAATAAATAAAACAGATTTTTATTTATTAAATTCAGTTATTTATTCGTATAACTTTTATGTAGAGTATGATTTACGGGGAAAAAAAAAAAAGATTTGACATTTTATTTATTCACTAGAGAATTATGTAGAGAAGATTTTGTGACGGCCCGTCCTGCTGTAGAGGCTCTACAGTGCTATTATAGTCAACTCTGTAGTTAACCGCAATAGTCTGCAGGCTTCTAGGGTCGTCGGCAATCATGCTGAGCTGAAAACTTTCTTATTAATTTGCGAAATAAATTTTTTTTTCTTTAAATTCATAAACTGTTTGAGAATGTGGTAAGGAAATCATGTTAACAAACTGATCATGATTCTTCTATCACATACTCTTGGCTTGAAAACTTGTCTCTTTGGAATTACATTCAAAATTTATACAGCGGAAGACTATCGGTGACCAATATCCCTCGCCCAATCCTGCCCGGCATGCAACTTCCCTGTTCGTCGTCCACCATATACTACTGGTGAACAGGTCTCTTACCTGCAACATGTGAACAAACTGATGAGCTATGGGCTCAGTAAGTTCAAACATAAAAACATGAAACTAACATGCTATACTGCTGTGCTCATGCATGAAACTGGACTCTGTGAACATGCTTCTGGCTGAAGGTTTAGTCTTAGGACATTATTCTGTTATTAAGTTCTGGTTTTGGGCTCCTGATTGGACGTACCGACATGCTAGCGCAACCGGAAGCGGTATTTTAGTGCTGATCTCCTCAGTCTTAACTGATGCTAAACATGCAAACCTCCCCGTGGGTCGAGAGGCCGATACGCCAATATCTGGTTTATTTACCATCTTGCTGGTGTTCCAACTGGGTAGCATACTGTTTGTCTCCACAGTCAGAACCTGTTAATCAAATTACTGGGGTGTAAATTAATTAACACACTAGGGTGCCTTGTGCACCTAATTGTTTTCTTGTTCTGGTACTGTCTGGTCTGTGTACTGAAACACGCAACTCTATATGCATGACATGAACTGACCTGTGCTGACATGAGACTGACATGCACTGACATAAACATCGTGATGCAGACAATCAATGTCTAACATACACATCATACAACATACATAACATCATAACTAACAAGCTTGTCCACGTTGCAGTCAGGACAATGCTTGAACTTACAGAAAATCCTCTAGTGTAAGCTTCTACTGCTCTGGGACTACTGATTTGGGGTCTCTGGCTTGATCTCCTATAAAAAGAAAAATCACTGATTATTTACCATATTTATCTTATACTGAAAATATGGCAAAACATGAAATTTTCTATTTCCAGACTTTTTTTTTTTTTTTTACTCTCTGGCTTCGAACACGCCCTCCTACATGGGGGTGTCTCTGCCCGTGTACCCCTCTGGACTTTTAAGCCTGGCCGTGTAATTCGTGGAATATGGCCGTGTGTGCTTATACGGGTGGATACACGGCCGTGTTACTGATCGTGTACTCCTCTGTACACTTACACGGTTACTTACACGGCCTTGTTACTGGCCGTGTACTCCTCTGTACTCTTACATGGTTACTTACACGGCCGTGTTTCTGGCCGTGTTCTCCTACTGCCTAACATGGCCTGCTACACGCCTTCCTCTTGACCGTGTGCCCCTTGACACGGCCCGATACACGGCTGTGTTCTTGGCCGTGTACCTCTCGGGTCTGATTTTTTTCTTGTAACACGGTCGTGCGTATGGGCATGTTCGGGGCCGTGTTCTGAACACGCCCTTTACACGCCCGTGTTCATACCAGAACCAAGATTCTGGGTCCGAACTGCTCTGCTCTGATTTTCTAAGGCTTTTATAGCCTTTGTTCTACTTCTTATACTTGAAATCGATCTTTATAAGATCGTTTCAAGGTATCTACTACATTCCTACTATCACAAATCCATGATTTCATAAGCAAAAATCCCACATTTTGCTCATTTACAACTCTTGACTCAACTTTTGAAAAATCAGCATTTTCGTGAAGAACATTCACTAAACTTGGTTTTCTAAACCATCTGTTCATGGATTCGTGTTTGAAAACATCTAGACTCGAATCATGTTTCGATTTTAACCGAAAACCTCACATGATTCACTTACATTCTCTGTTTTTCACTTAAAACCCCAGACTTTTCCCCCAAAGAAAAGCGTGAGAAACTAGGGTTTACCTTGCTTTAATCGTGAGCTTTTCTTGCTGCTAATTCGTGACCGAATCTCGATTGATCTGCTGCTTGAACTAGAAATCTGAACTTGAATGGATTTCTCTTTCTTTTCTCTCTCTTTCTCTCGGTTTCCTTTCTCTCTTTCTTTTCTTTCTTTATTTTCTTCTTTCTTTCTTTTCTCTTTCTTTCTTCTCTCTTTCTGCCGGCTGCTGTGCAGCTAAGCGAATTAATTCCCTTTAGCTCACGTGCCACTCACTCCCTCACTCTCACTTTCTTTCTTTTTTTTTTTTTTTTAAAATTCAAGGGCTTGTTTGACTTGTCTTTCGTCCATTGATCAATGTGGCTCACTTGTGTACCATTGATCTCTTAGTATGTACTTTTCACATACTTTTCTATTAATTTTAAAACATCATAAATCTGAATTAATGCTTAGCTTTTAAACTATTTTCATTAATTCATTGTCAAATTTTGATTAAAACTCAATTAATCAAAATTTTCCTCTGCTTTTCATTCTGTAATCTGTATCACTGTAAATGTACATTTATTTACATATTTTATACAAAGTATTTCCGAGAACGTAGATTTCTCGGTTATCACAGATTTTGTCTCTTTAAAATTATGTTTTCTAAATCTTCCCACAAAAATAATATATTCAAGTGTATCAGTTACATTTTAAAAATAGTTTCCTCCAATTCACTTTATCTACATCGTATTAATATTGGCAAAAAATGGCAACACCATGATCAGTCAATTGCATGTATACACACACACACACGAAACTGTATTTGTTGATACTTTAACCGTACGGATCGGCCAACAGATTCGACACGTATCCGAATTCAGTATTTGAGATTGATAAGACAAATTATTGCTCACTTGTCCACAACCTCCCCAACCTAAAATAATAATAATAATAATAATAATAATAATGACAACATCGATGATGTACGTGAACAATTAGTGCTTAAATTTACTTACTATCTATCAATAGAAAATGATATGTATATAGAGATGGATCACTTATAAGGATTTTATCATAATTACGTCAAGTACTTTCTTTTTAATATAAAGAGAAGTCAATTAATATCAAAATTTAATATGTATTCTAATTAAGTTCACACTCACATTATTATATATAACTAAAGAGAAAGGTAAAATCACTGTAGTTTCTATGGTATATTGTCATGTTTACTCCTGGGATGTGCTTTGACCGCTTGCCCCTCCATTTTGCTTTTTCTGCCTGTTGGGTTTCTTGCTTTTTGGGTATTTTAAGGATGAAAACCCTAGCCCCCTTCTTTTTTTGACTTGCTGCTCCCTCATTCTCATCTGCTCGCCTCTCTCTCTCTCGCAGTTTCTTTGCAATGGGTTTTTTTGTGTTTTTTCTAGACAAACACCATGGGCTTTCTCTACTACTTTTCTACCGGTTATTCGTAGGTGTGTTGTCTCCCCTTTGTTTTGGTGTTTTTTTTTCCATTGCACTTTGTTCATCCTTTGGTTCTTTTTTTTTTTTTTGGTCCTACTTTTTTCCCTCTTGATTTTTCCTACTGAGTCTTTGTTGTTGGTATGACTATCTCTGGTTTTTGTTTGATTTTGAAAGAAAGCTCTAGGCTATGGTCTTTTTATTCATTAGTCGTCCTGGGCTTTTGATTTGGAATTTTTGGGTGTTTGTGGCTTTCAATTTTGACTGTGCTGATGATGCCAATGTAAATAATCAAGAATCTCTTAGTAAAAATTGCAAGTGGAGGGCGAACAAAAAGAAGCACAAGCAAAAAAAGAGTGGCCTAAATCCGAATGTCATGGATGTAAACAGGTCAGCTATTTTTTTCCCCAAGTGCTCTATGTCTTATATATATGTATGTATAATATTAGTATTGCTTTCATGGACTAAAGTTCGGAAATGGTTAATAGAATCTCTAAATGTTTGGATGAGTTACATTTGGTATAATTTTCAACTCTTCCTGTGTATAATATATTTTAAGTTTGGTCCTCTGCAGTTTGTACTGGAAACATGTAGACAACTTAAAGAGAAGAAATTATACATGGTTATACAGCTGTGGGATGTTGGGATATTTATGCATTATGTGACATCATCAAGGAGATATTGAATTCAGTCCACACAATACCTTTTGATTCATGTGATAATGAGATGAAGTAGGTTTTGGATTCACATGAGAAGTTTATTGTTAAACATAATCCATATCTTACAGGTTTTGGATTCATATGGCTATAAAAAGTTGGGTAATATTTTTTAAAAATTTGTCCCATAGAGGTACACCATTATATAATCTATAGGTATATGTTTGCTGCTATTTTTATTTTGATCTTTACATAATCTGTTGACATTTCTTTTAGGAACCTATTTTATGTGTTATGCAATCATGTGTGTTAATGTATCTTTTCTCATGACAATGCTGTCAACCCAACATTCCACTGGCCTAAACAAAGTAAGTAATTATAGCAAAATTGTTTCGTAGGTGGGACTTTATTGTACACTTTGAAATTCTCAAGAGCATAAAATTGGTTTTGTCTATTCCTATCTTACCCTTCAATGTGTTGTTTTGTTACCGCTGTATAAATCATATAGCAAGTATGTGCATAGACTTTGAACTGCATCGGTTTTTAAGGTCGATTTTATGTCCTGAACCATCTCTTGATTCCTTGCTTGCCAATGGGTCGTTGAATTTTTGTCTTTGCCACTTCTTTTTGGTTGATATGTTTTTGGATTAACAATCCCCCTGCCCCCTTCTATGGCTTGATTTTTGTTTGTTAACAGATTTGTGTGTGTAGTTTTTTGGCATTTGTGAAGACAAAATGTGGAATGCTATGCAAGTGAATTTGTGTGTTTTTAAATTCTATATTTTGTTCGCATTATATTATAAACATTGATATTTTTGGAATTGTGTGTACTGAATATAGACATTTAGGTTTCGTATTTAATGATATTAAAGATCTGTTTGTAATCTTTTTTTTTTTTTTTGCCTTTTTTGATTTATAATTTCCAACCACAACCCCCCCCCCCCCCCCCCCACAAAACAAAATTTGCTGTTGATGAATTGTTCTATTGTCTATTGCAAGTTTTGTCTTCTTGCTTTTATTCCATAAATTCCCCTGTTTTGGTTTTTGTTCTCTCTTGATAGAGGATTAGAAGAATATACTTACGCTAGTCTTTCCTCTTTTTTTGTTTTATTGTCTGATCTTCATTAATTTGGGGCAAATTAAAAAAAAAAGGGAAAAGTGGGGGGAAGGGGTCGTGTTGCAAAGAAATAAAAGACAGAGATAGAGAGAGAGGATAAGAGGTGGAGGGAGGGGGCCGATGTTTTTTGTTTCTGTAATCATCTATGCTTAATTATGTGTCTATATGTGGTTGTTGCTGTATTAATTTGGTCCATTATTATGTTTTATGATTATAATTGTTAATTATATACATAATATTCTTAACATGCCATCAACAATGTACTGTAGCAATGACACAAGCATCATCGCTCGTTAGAATCTAAATCTATCTCACACAAATAATTGACCACTCCTATATTATTAAAATTAAACGAAAAATAATTGTTATATCAAGTACTTAACATTATATATTTGTTATAAAGAGTAATTATGCGGAGTACTAGTAATATCATTTATATATTTCTTAAGTCACATTTAGCATGATTTTTTTTTTTAACAAATAACAAATGTACAACAGTCGAAATAACATGGAAGTACAAGGTTTCATCACTTGCCTCAAGGTACTATATGTTCTTTATTATTTTTTTTTTTTCTATTAATAATTTTCAAAAAGCATATCATTCTTACTAGCCAATTTTATAGTTCGAGCCTAATTATTATTATAAAAGGTGATGTGCAATTAAAGAAAGTTTATGTACAGTAGAATCTAATAATTTTGTACCAATAAAAATTGTTGTTTTAGTCGAATTAACTTTTAGCAAATCGGAACAATTCTATTTCACGTATTATAAAGTTTTATTGTATGCAAGTGTGTAAGCCCGCACGGGTACGGTGATATATACTTTTTCTAAAATAAATATCTAATAAGAGTGTTATGTTTAAATATATCAAACCATAAAAATATTATATTTAAATATCAATTACGAAATAATTTAAATATAATATAATTATTATTTATTATTTCATTTTTTTTATTATTTTTATCAATTATATCACATATTTTTTTTTCTCTTTTTTTTTCTTTCTATTTTTATCAATTACATCACATATAATATAATTCAAATATTTTTTATTCAAACAAACATTATATTGAAATACAATATAAATATTTTTTATTAAAATACATATTATATTTATTATATTATATTTAAATATGATATAAATATATTGTGTTATCTAAATGTTTGTTACTATTTACAACGATATGTCATCGCAAATACCTATCGTTTACAGCTATTATCAACCAACTGTTGGGAATATATTGGTTTTTTTTTTTGTCGCCGCAAAAAATATGGGTTCTCAAATTTTGACAAAAAATTGACGGAATTTTTGACAGTTTTTCTCATAGTATTTGCGACAATATGTACAAAAAGTCATCTTAAAAATTTTTTCCTTAATTGTTTCAGAACATTTTGTGGAATATTCCTTCAGCACATTTAATAAACCGCACAAAACGACATCATTTTGACCAATATTTGCAATGACATATTGCAAATATTTGCACCGACTTATCGTCACAAATACCAATTATTTACAGCTGTTATCAACTACCTGTTGGGAACTTATTGTTTTTTTTTTTGCAAAGACTTGTTATCGCAAAAAATATGGGAATTCAAATTTTGATGAAAAATTGGTAGAATTTTTGGTGGTTTTTCTACAGTATTTGCGATGACATTTACAAAAATTCATCGCAAAAAATTTGTCATTAATTGTTTCAAAACATTCATAGAATATTCCTTCAGTACATTTAATGAATCGCACAAAACGATATCATTTTGACCATTATTTGCGATGACATTCTTTTTTTTTTTTTTACGATGACACAAAATAAACTGTTTATAAATTTTCTGTCTGACCCTTCTTCCTCATTTTCGTTGGTGTTCTTTCTCCATTTTCGCATGTTTCTCTCCTTGTCGCTGGCTTTTCTATATTTTTTGACCAAAAAATAGATCATTTTCTCTCTCTCTAACCCAAAACCATCTCCCAACCTCTTTCCCTCATATCTTCTAACCTTTCTTCCATTTTTTCTCTTTTTTCTCTTGTTTGGCTGCGCCTCACAACCGTTGCCGCCCACTCTCCGATCACCGTCGGTTGTCGCTACCTCCTTGTGAGCATTTGTTGTCACCGCCACTTCCAACCCCCCTTGTTAGTAGGTTTGGATTTTTGTAAGTTTTATTTTTTTGTTTTTTAATGAAATTATATTTTGTTGATATTGATATTGAATTATTTATTGTGGTTGGATATATAAAGATTAATATGTAGATTGTGATGGTGTATTATTGTAATGTGTTGTTGGATTTTGATTTAGTTGTTTGTTAATGTTAAATTGATATATATTAAATGATTAAATTGTTATTAGAGATTATATATTGAAAAATTAATTTGTTAAATTGATGTTAAATTTGGTTAGATAAAATAAATAAAAATTAAGATTGGTTAAACAAAAAAATTTTGATCATAATTTATAATTATAAAAAAAATTTGAAATTTTTGGGTAAATAGTATAAACAGAAAAAGTCAAAGATAAACAAAGGCAATCGCAGCAACCAAAAGTGGTGTAGTTTACATAGTCGCATATCGATTACCCAACATCGTCAGAAGAAGGTTAATAAGATTTTGTTAATTTTCTATTCTACGTAAACTTAAGTTTGGTAATAGAGTAATACTATACTAACACATTTAAATTATTGGACAGGCTAACACAGGGACCTAACAGCCGATGTCTGCCATAGACAATTGGGGTGACGTGCATCGTCATTCAAATACTTGGGTTAACCCCAAGCGAAGCAGACATTTGTAAGTTATTTTTTTTTAATATTATAATTTCTTACTCAAATTAAATCATGTAGTTATAACATGTGTTTACTTTTTTATGTGTAGCATGTGCTGGAGGAGGAGAGGGAAACCAGAAGGACACAATCGCCATCTAGATCATCCGCTCCATTGTCTATAAATGAGGAAGGCATTCTGGAGCATGTCTTGAGTACACGCAAAGGACATAAGATTGGCGCAGGCTCTACGCTCCCGCGCAGGATTGTTTCTAGCGCTAGCACTTCTTTATCTTCTGGTTCACGTTTGACGGCAAATCCTCAGCTCGTGTTGACCCGCACGTAGAACAATACTTGCAACGATAGTACGAGTGAAATGTACAGTTGTACGAGAGCCATAAGATTATGCAACGGATGTTGACTGAGATCTATCCAAATGTTCAGTTCCCGACTGTCCCCCCCCCGTCAGAGTCATATGTCCCTCTAGGTTCTTCGCCTCCTACAACTACTACAAACAACAACAACGATAACAATAACGATGCTGGTAATGCTGTTGCGAATTTAAGAGAAAAAATCAATATTTATTTTTTATGTATATTTTTTGACAATTGAATATATTTTACTTTATTTATTTGGTCTTATTTTTTTAATAAATGTATGACTTTGATTTAATATTTTTAATATTATTATTTATTTTCATGCATATTTCAACTTAATTTTGAATTTAAGTATAAAACAGTAACATATATCAATAAAATTATCAAATTAATAAATAATAATAATTAATTAAAAAATTAAAAAAAAAAGTTATTTACGATGATGTATTTTGCGACGACATAAAATCGTCACAAAAAATATAAATAGGATCAATATTTGCAACGGCAATATGTATTTTGCGATAACAAAAAATCGTCGTAAAAAAAATCATTTGCGACGACATTTTAAATTTGCGTTGCAAATAATGTAGTCAAATCCATCATTTTTATGACGACATTTTTAAATTTTGTTGTCGTAAAAAATAGCTATCATGTAAGACTGATTGATATTTTATCGACTTATTTGTAATGACATTTTGCCGACGAATGTCGTCGCAAATGCTATTGCAACAACGTTATGTTGTCGCAAAAAAATCATTTGCGATGGGTTATTAGCATCGACTTAAATGCGATGACATGTGGTTGCAAAAAATTTATTTGCCACGACTTTTGATTTTTTGCGATAACATTTCATTCTCGCAAAAAATTAGGACCCTAATTGTTGTAGTGCTTAAATATTATTGGCATTAATAAAAGTTTAGAGATTTTTCCATAACTTGGTGTTTGTTAAGCATATTTGAATAGAAAATTTGAACAAAAAATCAAATTTATATAAGAAAAAACACGGTAGAAAAAGTGTTTGAATTGTGTTAAAACATAGGACACAAACGAATAGTTATGCTTTCATTATTTCGGGTTAACATCTTTCTTTGAGATTTTGATTTAAGTTAATATTAGTAACTGCAGCATGATATGTTAGTGTTTTGCAGGATAATTCTTGCAAAATTTGTGAATTAAACAATATAGTGATAAGGACTGTGCTTGATATATGTCACAATCGAAGAATATATACTAAGCTCATGTGCGTATCCTCCAATCCTAGGCTAGTGTTAATCTCCAATTAGGCCAAGTAGTAACATGATAAAGATATTATCATTTTCGGGTGAAAGTGACAAATGCAATATGAACTTGTATAGTTTTTTGAGATTTTAATTTAAAATGCCTGCACATAAGAGTACCTATTGATGAGGATTTTACTAGATTTGTCAAAATGAAAGATTCTATAACAAGCTCATGTGCCTATATTCCAATCCTGTAAACAAGTCGTAATCTCCAATTAGGCCAAGTAGCGATATGATACCCGTATTTCATCTTTGGGTGAAAGTGACAATTAATGAAATATGAATTTGTATAGTTTTGGGAGTTTAATTCAAAACGCCTTCATATTAGAGTATCTATTGATAAGGATTGTAGTAGATATGTCACAATGAAAGATTACACACCAAGCTCATGTGCCTATCCTCCAATCCTAGGCAAGAAATATCTAATTAGGCCAACGTGTATATTACATCACCCCATATTTAAAAATCTTTGAAATTAATTTTTAACTTATGATGATCCACACTTTTTTTGACTTGGGTAATTTGCTTCTAGAAAATACATCAATTATCCGTTGCATGATTGGAATGATCTTTTTTTTTTTTCAGTATTTTTCTTTTCTTCCTTTGGACTAACATTCATTAAAACAGATTTGACATTTGGAAAAAAAAAAAAAGTAGGATACAAGTAATGGCCCAAAAAGTCTAGTACTTTAAAGTTGTGTGTTCAGATGTGTCATAAGAGATTTCACAAATTAGGCTACATAGACCATTTTAAACAGAAATCCGTGTGTTTGTTTTCTGGATATTTTTTATTTGGAATCATAACTAGTTAGACGTGAGAGAAGCTCAAGAATAAGTAAGTCATCCTGCTTAATATCAACTATATATATATACACACACATATATATAATACAATATTTTTTAGCATTATCCTGCGGTTACCAAGAAACATAGGTGCGCATTGAGAAAAAAATAATCCTGCAACCGTTTATTCTTCTTTTAATGCTTTTTTCTCTATAATATATAATTTGTTACTATAATCAGAAAGTGTATCGCATGACAACAGTTTCTATACGATAGAGATCCTTCCGACCCAAATAACTCATAATTTATGTAGGAGTTTTAGCAACCAAAATGCCATAAATTAGTCTATTGAAAAAGATATTTAATTAGTTGCATTTGGCAATAGCGCACCAAACTAAAAATAAATGTATGTGAAGTTCTTTGTAGTTTGGATAACTATCAATTTATTTGTCTCCATATACTGGAGATTTTAACCTAAGTCCTTTAGTCTGTTACGTCAAATGTTCCTTCAAACTCAACATACGAAGGATTATAGCAATCTTTATAATCTTACTAAGAAGAATACGTAGACAATATTTGGAATTAGATTTTTACATGTACTCATCAAGATACATCAATTATTGCTTTATTAAAGGACGTGTATTAGTAGTATTATTTGGATTATTGTTTCAAATTTGCCACGGCAACCGATACGGTAGAAAAAAATATAAAGTACTCGATTTTTGAAATTCTTAGAAATTAGGGATTAACAATAAATTAAACTTTTAAAACTCTGATAAAGGGAGACTAATAATAAACACCTACTGTCCTGAAAACTAATGGATTATTGATGGGCTAGCTCATCCTGGATCAAAATAGGATTATTTAGACATTTTTCAATGTATTGATCGCTTAGAATTTGTGATCTGAAATAAAAGACTTGTAATTTAAATTAAAGTCATTTATGCGCTTTTCTTTACAAGAAATTTTCCGTAATGCCAAATTAAAAAAATCACCTTTTGAAATGTAAGATAATCAAGATAAAGGTCAAGATTTTCATCTACCCCATCTGCAATCGATATGAAATCCAATTCATTTTAAATAAAATCACCTGTTTTGAAATTCTCAAGGTAATCACATTTAAAATACATAAATTATCCAAAAATTATCTTGGAAAAAAAATATAAACTTAGCTAAATAACTCATGCACTCAGTGGAACTACCAGTTAATAAATTTTGATAATAAACACACAAAATTTTAAGATTACCATTACGCATGATGGGGAGGAAACCATACGTAATACTGACCTAACACACTTCAAAAACTCAACTTGAACCAAAAGGTTAAACCATTGGATCTTGAGTCCTTACATGTATATGAACTATTTCACATTCTTATTTATTTTTCATATGGGACAATATGCATATGCACTTTTATCAATAATCTCCCCCATATGTGTGTGCTTGCTAAGCTCTTCCTATAACCAAAGTTTCTTGTAACTGGTACATCCAAGCATCACACTCCAACTGAGAGCCAACTCGAACATGAAAAGGAGTTAAAATCATGTGAGTTCACCAAATGCTCCACCATCTACACCTGCAACGGCACCAAGGGTGGGTAACACCAACTTTCCAGGGGAGGCAATGTGAGAACGTGACAAATGAGTGTAATCGCTTAGCCAATACGAACCATCGACTCTAATATCACTTGTTAAAAAAGAAACCACATGTGAATACGAACTATCGGCTCTAATATCACTTGTTAAAAAAGAAACCACATGTGAAACTGGCTCAATACACTTTAAGAGTCCAATTTGACCTAAAATATTAACCAATTAGGTCTTGAATCCTTCTATGTATATAAATCATTTTACATCCCTATTTATTTTTCATGTAGGACAACATACACATGCACTTTTTTCAATAATTTCCCTCTTATATGTGTGTTCACTGAGCTCTCTCTAAATCAAAGTTTTTTTTTATAACCGGCACATTTAAGCATCGTACTCCAAATGAGAGCCAACTTGAGCATAGAAAGGAGTCGAAATCACGTGAATACATCAAATGCTCCACCATGCCACCAAAAAAAAGGAAGAGAAAAAAGTGATGGGTGCCGAACATGGCACCCACACCAATAAAAAAAATAAAAAAAAGAAAGGGGAAGAGATATGGTTTTGAGGCTATATAAATAGAGCCCCTCTTGGCCTATCAATGCAGACTGAGTCAAGTAGAAAGAACAAGCTATAAGTAGAAGCAGCAAGGCATATCTACAAAAAGAAAGGTAGATCAAGTAGAGTAGCAAAAAAAAAAAAGTCAACTAAGAGGAATTCCAATAGCAAAAATAAGGTTATTGAGACAGAGTTTTGTGTACCTACAAATGTATTATTTTATAGAGAAATGGTGAGATTACTACACTTGTGAGTGTGAGAGAATTTGTTAGGAGTATTCATTAAGTTACTATTAAAACTTAAGAGTTTTGTTATATACATATTTTTATAGTGAAAGTTTTTTTTTTTTCTATATGTGCCGTAGTTTTTCTTTTTCAAATTAAAAGATTTTTCATCAGATAAAATTATTGACGTCAATTTTTATTTTCTATCTAAATTAGTTCCTGAAAGAGAATTAGAATTTGTCCATATTCCCAACAATACATCCCTAACAGAGTACACTCCTCTTAATTAACATTGCATGGATTACACTCCCATTTTGTTGCTTAGTACATCTTTTAATCACACTCGTACGTGTAGGTACTTGCTCAAGAGTACCTATTTGAGCTTTGCAGAGGTTGACATTAGTAGAAGCTTAGATCAAACGACCCATAACATTGCTTAAATAACACTTCTTAAGCAATACTAGAAGCTTAGATCACACGACCCATAACATAGCTTAAATAACATTTCTTAGTAACATGGTTACCTAAAATAATCTTACAAAAATTGCATGTTTTAAAAGAAATTTTTATTCATTCAATGAATTTTACGTTAGTTTTCATGTGACATCAATCTTTTCCGTTGAAATTTAATATATCTATGCCGGTTTTTATTTTTTATTTTTTATTCCAAACACTAATATTTTCATCTATAGATGAAAGTTTTAGTTTATTAATGCATCCCAAATCTTAAGCTAATAAGAAGTTGGTCAACAATAATTTTGTATTCTAACACTCTTCCTAACATGCAAGATGAACAATGGACAAACATGCAGACAAATTGAATGTCCAACACAAATAGAAAGCCCCGTACATATTAAACACTCAACATACAATGATAATAAATGGGTTAAAAGAGTGTAATTATAAGGGTTCAAACTAAAAATATCATGTTATGATACTATATATGTTAATTTACTAGTCCAAGCTTAAATTAATAAAAGGTGAATCAATAACAATTTTATATTCTAATAGAAAGTGAAATCTTATATATTCTAATTTTATATTCTAATAGGAAGATAAATTAATTTTATATTTTATAATTTTATATTATAATATGGAATTTTATAACTTTGAGAATTTAACTCAAAATGCTTCCGCATAGAGATGACATTGAGTACTTATTGATAAGGATGAATACTTTAATAGATATGTTACAATGAAAGAATATATACCAATCATGTGTCTATCTTCCAATCTAAGCTAGGCAAGTAGTAATTGGACTTCTCGGGTGTATATATCCACATTATGGTAACTAGGCATCTCCAATTAAGCCAACTAATTAAATCACCCTATATTTGAAAAGCGTTTAAATTATTTTTTTAATTTTTATGTTGAATAAAAGCTTTGATATTATTTACTTGATGAACCACACCTTTTTGATTTGTGTAATTTCCTTTTAGAAGACAGAGCAATTATCACTTACACGATTGAAATGATCCTTTTTCCTTTTTTTTTCCCCCACTATTTTCTTTGTTAAATAGTTATGATACTTTTAAAAAAAAATTCGGTGACACATGTGACCCAAAAAGTCTAAAGTCGCGTGGTCAGATGAGTAACAAGAAATATCACTTGCAAGGTTATATATATAAGCTACAGTTCTAAATAGAAATTCATGTGTTTGTTTGTTCGTTCGTTTGTTTGTTTTTGTTTTTTTTTTGGTTGGGTTTTCTTTTTAATTGTTTTTGAAATCTTTATACTATTTAAACATGAGAGGAGCTCAAGAAGTGCAGCTTCACATAATGGGTAAGTCATCTAGCTTAATCTTTATCTTAATTCGTTATTTTCAACATGTCTTAATTGTATGTACTTAATTTTACTAGCCAGTTTCCCTTTTTAATCTAGCAAAGAAGGATAATCAATATATACATAAATATGTTTCAGCTCTTGTCCTGTTACATTTTGTCTTATAAACAGATCATGAGGAGAGATTAGAGGCAGACTCAGTAATTACACATACAAATACAAACACCTACCAATTAAACCCGACAGAGCTCCAAGGAAGAAATTACAAGTGGTGGCTTAGGCTGGCCATATATGCAATATTTGTATTGGTTGGCCAAACTACAGCAACACTCTTGGGAAGATTGTACTACAACAAGGGAGGCCAAAGCAAATGGATAGGATCATTAGTCCAGATAGTAGGCTTCCCAATTCTGCTCCCATACTATTTCTTCTGTTCCGCCAAAGATCCGGCATCGAACGGCGGTCATGTCCACCCACAATCCCGTTCCATAAGAGTCCTAGCTTCGGCTTATGTCTCCCTTGGTTTGCTGATAACTGGAGTATGCTACTTAACTTCTGTGGGGCTCTTGTACCTTCCAGTGTCTACATTCTCTCTCATTTGTGTATCCCAATTAGGCTTCACCGCCGTGTTCTCCTTCTTCATCAACTCACAAAAGTTCACTCCTTATATTCTAAACTCTGTGGTCATTCTCTCAGTCTCCTCCTCACTCCTGGTATTCCACTCTCGTGATGCGGGTTCAACTAGAGTCTCCAAAGGAAAGTATGCAATTGGGTTTGTTTGCACCATTGGCAGTTCGGCAGCGTATGGACTTTTGCTTGCCTTGACACAATTTGTCTTTCGAAAAGTCATAAATTCCTGACAGCTAAAGCTTTCGTGGAGGTGATCATCAGTCAGTCATTTGTGGCTAGTTGTTTTATGATGGTTGGACTTTTTTCGAGCGGAGAGTGGAAGAGCTTAAGCGGAGAGTTTGAAGAGTTTGAACTTGGGAAGGTCTCCTATATCATGACTCTAGTTTGGACAGTCATCAGTTGGGAGGTTTTTGTGATCGGGACAGTCGGGTTGATCTTCGAGGTGTCTTCCCTTTTCTGCATTGTCATGAGTGCATCGGCTTTTCCCCTTGTTCAAGTCTTGGCTGTGCTTACTTTCCATGACAAAATGGATGGCTTAAACGTGATTTATTTGTGGTTGGCCATTTGGGGCTTCATTTCATACATATTTCGACACTATCTTGATGATTATTACAAGCCAAAGACTGAACAACATGGTGAAAGGATTTCCAAAACTTCCCCTTTGGGAGAGGTTGATGAATGAATTTTTAGATGCGGCTTTTAAATTATTTTTCTTGTTAGTATATAGCTATTAATCATCTTATGTTGAAAACCCTAATGTTTATCATCAAATTGTGTAATATATGTGGATCGTACTTTAAGAAAAAAAAAAATGTATGTTGATTGTAAGAAGGTCTTTAATTTTTATATTTCAATCTTTTTTTAACTTTACATTTTTTAGAGACTCAAGTCATAAGAGCATTTGAGGTAACAAAAACAATAATTATTGGACACATCACTACTTATCAAAAGACACTGTCAGTGAAAAAAAAAAAAAAAACCCAGCATCAAAAGAACTAGAAAATTGGTCTTAATTTCATCGATGTTAAATTGGTTTAAAATTTTGAAAATTTTGAGCTGTGTTTTTTTTTTTAACTGCTTCTAGCCCAAGATCTGGTCATTTTCTAGTATGTCGAATATATGTTGTCTCTGTGTTCATTGAACATTTATTTTCTGAAGAAATATTCGCATCTCATTACCTAAAAAATAAAACCTGGTGAGGTTGGATTTCGGGGGGGAGAAACAGAAATATGCAAGAAAGAGAGAGATTGAGAGCAAATGTAAGACTTTATACAAACATACATACATACATATATATATATATATAAAACATGGATCTGGGACTCTAGGGAAAAGAAAAGAAGGGGAGATAGCTGAAACAGAAGGAGAGAGAATTTACAGGGAATGCTAAGTATCTGTCGATTAGTATTGAAGTGTTCAATAATTACTAGCTGAGACACAGACACAGAGACTAGATAGACAGAGAAAGGGGAAGGGTGAGCTGGTCCAGACCTCTCTTTTTCCTTTTTTATTTTTTAATAAATAATAGTTCTTATAAAATAATTAAAATAAATAGAATAATTTTAAAATATTAAAAATAAATAATAGATTTATCCTAATATATTTAAATTATTTATCTAATATATAAATATATTATTTATTTATAAATTTAACATAAATTTATTATTTATTGAATAAATTTATTATTTATTATAAATATTTTAAAATTTTATTAGTTATTTTAATTATTTTTTGCTACTTTCGAGATTAAAAAAAAATTGCAAGCGTTGACTGATGCAAGTTGGGTTGTACCGGCCGGCCTAGCCCAAGTTTTTGTAAGCTCATGTCGAGGTTTGGACCTGGCTGGCCAACGCCACCTTTTCAGCTAAGCTAGGCTGTAAAACGAAGGAGGATGGAGAGGAATGATTGTAATAAATAGTAATTTTTTGAAAATAATTAAAGTAAATAATATATTTTTAAAATATTTATAATATATAATAGATTTATTTGAACAAATAAAAATTTTTACTAAGGAAATGATGTGTTTACAAGATATTAATAAATTATTTACTTGTATATAAACATATCATTTATTTAATAAATAAGATTTTAAAAAATTATTTATATAATAAATCTGTTATTTGTTACAAATTTTTTAAAAATCTATTATTTACTTTAATTATTTTCTAAAAACAACTAATAGTTCATTCTTCGAGAAGAAAGAGGTAATTTAGTGGGGTTCGTTGAAGAATGTCCCAAAAAGAACTTCCCAACATTTTTTTATTTTAATTAAAAGCTCCTTAAATTCTTTGAAAATGTGTAAAATTGTCCTTTTTGCTAATAAAATTAATTGAAAATTAGATAAAATATATCACAAATCACCTATAATACATATAAGTTGAACTATGTAAATATTTTTTTTTATCCCCCTTGAGCCCTATAAGGGATGTGGCACCCTTCTTAATGTCTTCCAGACGCCCTGTGGACATAGGAGGCAAGGAGAATTCGTCGATGGAATTTGTTCTTAATGATGTGCCGCTAGCCCTCCCAATGACTTTCTTTTTAAGGGCATAAAATCTTTCATACCATCGTGGATATGAAAAATTATGAAAAAAAAATCATATTCAATTATCAATAGATCTTTATCGGAAATAATATTATGTATAATTCATATGACATTTTGTGTTAATAACATTTGTTAACAAAAATAACTATAATTTGCATCTTTTAAAGAACTCAAAGAGCTTTTACCCCAAAAAAAGAGACTATGGACTAAATTGTAACTTCATAAAAAGAATGGGAATTAAATGGACAATTGCCCATTAATTATTGGTATTCATTTTTTTTTTTTAAGATTTCCAGTTTTGTTAGGATTTGTGTAAGTTTTACTTATCCAATATTTATATAACTCTAGTTTAAAAAAAATTATGAGAAAGAAAAACTTACGAGTTGTAAATATTGACTTCTTAGAAATATAAATTTGGAGTAAAAGATTAAAACAATTTCTCACCCATTAATATAATTTGCATGTTTTAATGTAGTAATTCCATTCCACTAGTTCTATTATTTGTGTTTTTATATAGGTATTTGATGAAAATTTGCACATAATAATAATGATGATGATGATTTGACTATAATATCACATTTAAATATTAAGAGTATTTTTATAAAATTGAATAGATAATTAATATTAAATTAAAAACGTGATCATAACCAAAAAAAAATGAGCTAATGTAAAACTGTGATTGAATTGTAAATTTGATGTAATAATAACGATGATGATGATGATAATAAATAAATAAATAAGTAAATAAATAGACTTCATTTTATTTCTTTAAAAATGAAAAGATCTTAGTTATTAGTCCCTCTTTCCAAAACTCCAGGCGTCGTTACTATCCATTCTATTTTCTTTCTTCTCAAAATTCCACATTCCTGGTTCGATTGGTGCATGGGATGTAAAACTTCTGCAGGATTCACAAGGCATTCCTACTCTTGTATTGTTCTTTCAGAGTAAAACGGTGTCAAGAATATTTATATATAATGCTTCTCATGCCTACCAAGAAGAAGTTCAAAACCACTTCTTGTTAAAGAAGAAAATTGAACAATGAAAGCATACTTGTTCATCTAGCTTTTCGCAAAAAAAAAAAAAGGCTTGTTTAGCTTTAAATTAGTGACGGAAAAAAACAAAGGAAGAACAAAAGGAATCTTCTAAAAGAAATCCTCACTCAAATGGAAGAAGAACCTGAAGAGGAAGAATTAAAGCTCTGAGAATAACTCCTATGACAACACTGCAGGGCCGGCCTAACATATTTTAGGGCATTAAGCAAAACTTTTTAACAAGGCCTATTTAGAAGAAAATTTTTTTTAATGAAATATTTTGAATTGAAATGAAAAAATATGATCCGAAAATAATAAAACCGCTTATTATATCTAATAAACAAAAAAAAAAAAGAATAGAATAGAATTATAAGAAACAATTTATATTACCTAAGGAAAACGAAACAATTTATCTATTCTCTTTTTTCTTTTTTTTCTTTTTTTAGTTTTTGATACCTCGATACATATTTTTTATTTGAGAATTATTCTTATAAAATAAATTAATACGCACAACAATAACAAAAACAAAATTGCAAATATTAAAAGAGTAAAAAAGATATAACTCGGAGATTTTATGCCCAAATAATGTAATATTTCTTCGAATGGAAGTTTTTTAATGACTTTTTTTCCTTCATGTTTCAATGAATTTTTCCTTTCTTTTTATATGTGTATTTTCTTTTGTTAAAAATTTGTGAAAAAAAATATTGAAAAGAGATTAGTAGCGTGAAGTCCTGAAAAGATTTAAAAAAAAAAGAGTGATTTTTAGTATGTAAAAAACAAGTGGTATTAAATGAAAGTAAATAAAAAAGAATAGAAAAATATATATGTATATATAACTTTTTAATTAAAAGAAAGTACAATTTTTTAAATCATTTTTTTGTAATTTTAGGAAGCCGACGATTACATTCTCTCCTTCAACAATTACTCTTGTTTATTGGATAATGGAAGATGGCAACGTACGAAGTCTTCCATTAATAAAACAAAAACGCATGCACATGCATATATGAAGTATAAAAAAGTCTCCCAACAAAATCTAAACAATAATTTTTTTTCTCTTTAAGAGGTCTTGATGGCATCCCAAAAATCGAAAGAAACAAATGTAAAAAATGTTTATCAATTAATTTTTAAAATATAATAATAGGAAAATTATAAGGTAAATTTAAAAAAACAAAAACTTGAAGACCTTTTTTAGGGACAGAACTTCAAGTAATTGCTTAAATGGTCTTAAAGAAGGGTCGGTAATCCAACATTGGTAAAATGGCGAGGTTATAATGGAACATTGGAACCTTACAAATTAAAAAGAATAAAAATAATGTTGACGAAGTCCCTTCATCAAAGAGCTGCAGACAAAGAAGGATTGAGAATCGATGAGTTTAAGTAGATTACTAGTGTTGGCACTAGAGTGAAAAAGTAGAAAACAGAAAAAGAGAGGGCTAAAGGAAGTGGGCTTTCCAGAACTGTAGGACTTAAAATTTGGTCCTAGCCCTGAAATTTGGTTTCCGAGCTGGCAAGGAGTGAACTTTATGGTGGTGGTGAGGGCGGTCAGAGCTACTACAACTGCAGATCAAAAATGGGGCGGAAGTTGGTGGTCATTAGTTTGGAGAGTAGTTATTGGCGTATATAACATTCGGTGGGCGAAATCTTTATGTGGTATCAATCGTCGTGACCTTGGGATCCCAAGATCCTGCGCGGTCTTCTTATAATGACGATCTAATACTTTCTCTAATGACTCTTTTATTAACATCTCATCGCTAAAGGTTTTGTCAGTGATTGGTGTAGCGGAAACTTTAAAAATTGAAAGAGGAGATAAATTGAAAAACAAGATAATTAAAGTAAAATGATAGGGAAAAAAAAAAAGATAAATACGATAATGTAAAAAAAACGTATATATTATGATAAATTTTCAGAATGCTAAACTACCCCAAACAAAAGTGGGAAACTACAAATAAAATTATAAACTAGCTAATTTCAAAAATTAAAAAATAAAACTAGGAAACTAACTTATATCTGATCCAAGAATTAAGTCAAAGTTAAATTTGAACTTTTTTGAACCAAATAATTAGAGAAAGAAACTTTCTTAATTTTAAAATTGCTAATTTAATTATCTCCAAAACCCCAAGAATGGAATTTCCTTTTACAATACTTGTCTTTAAGCTGAAAATACAATTCTCAATCATCACATGGTTTATCCCTAATATAGGTTGCGTCAGTGATGCTTGAAATTATTTTGCGGTGTTTTTTTTTTTTTTTTTTTTTGTTGTGACAGTATTTTTTACCCTAATTTGGTTGTGCATTTGTCTTCTTTTGTAGTGTTAGGTTGTGGTTTCATTCCTCTAATTTGTTTTTTAGTCATGTTTTGTGTGGTCTTAATATTACAGGAGGTTTTGTTTATATCACATTTCCACCAAACACATACTTTCAAACATTTACTCATTTTCAATAATAATAAATCCAAGAGTCGAAGTTCAACTTATTATCAAAACAGGTTCTTAGAAACCTTTTTTTTTTTTTTTTTAAGCCTTTGGAGCAAAAATCATTGAACAGCTATGCTATTGGGAAAAATGATCACTGATCATTGGCTTAATTAAACACGCATCACTAGCAAGCAAGCCTATCTGTTCTGTATTTGATTCAACTCACAAATTAAAAGTCAGTGTGGTTGTGTTTTTGGAGCTGTGTTTTAAAACCTTGACAAGTTAGCCATGGGAGAAACTCAACTAGTTCAGCTTCAAATAATAATGGGCAAGCCAAATTGCTTAATTTTTTTTTACTATTCAACATATATATTTTGAATACTATCAATCTATCATATGGTCAGCTAGAGACCCACTCATACGTACTCTTGTTGTTTTGATGCATTTTTCTGAAATACCATATTTTCTTGTCGGATTTCACATCCTACACAAACAACAAATTAGTACAAAAAAGTTTTTTTTTTTTTTAGTTTAGTTTTATAATTTAATATTAGTTCCTTTTTCATATCTTTCCAAAGAATTATAAATAATACATTTTGTTCTTAAAAACAGATCATGAAGAGAGAGAAGCAAACTCAGTTGCACATACAAATGCTAGCATCACCAACGAAGAAATTACAAATGGTGACTAGACTGGCCCTATATATATATATATATATTCAGTCTTGTTATGGTTGGCCAAACTACAGCAAAGCTCTTGGGAAGATTATACTACAGCAAGGGAGGACAAACCAAATGGATAGGAACATTGGTCCAAATTGTAGGCTTCCCAATTCTCATCGTATACTACTTTCTTCCGTTCCGCCAAGATTCCCGCATCAATAAGCAATCATGTCCACCGAAATGAACCTTCCATTATAGTCCCGGCTTTCGTTTATGTCAATCTTGGCCTGCTAATATCTGGAGACTGCTTCATATCTTCAATGGGGCTCTTGTACCTTCCAGTGTATACTTTTACCCTCATCTATGCATCTCAATTAGGCTTCACCACCGTCTTCTCCTTCTTCCTCAACTCACAGAAGTTCACTCCCTTTATTCTCAATTCCGCCGTCCTTCTCACCATCTCCTCTGCACTCCTGGTGTTCCACCCGGATGTAGCAGATTCAGCTACATGTACGTAGACGACTTGTTGGTAACAGGCCCTAATAAAGATCGAGTCCAAGAATTAAAGGCATAGTTTGATAAGAAGGATTTTGGACTAACAAACAAGATTCTAGGAATTGCACCGAGATAGAGATGATAGGAAGATTTAGCTATCTTAAAAGAATTACTTACAGAAGATCTTATGACGTTTCAACGTGCAAGATTGTAAGTTAATTTCTACCACCTCACTCTCCAAGATGTGCCCTAGCAATGAAGATAAAAGGATGGAGATGTCTTGAATACCATATACATCAGCAATGGGAGCCTGATGTTCGTTACGATCTATACAAGACCAAACATTGCACAAGCAATGATAGTGGTCAGTCGATATATGACGAGTCTTGTAGAGAACATTGGAATTCTATTAAGAGGATCTTGAAATACATCAAGGGTACCTCAGATGCTACATTATGTTATGGAGGATCAAAATTTATTGTCAGAGGCTATGTGGATTTAGATTTTGCAAGAGATTCAGATAAAAGAAAATCCATTACAAGCTATGTGTTTACACTTACAGGAGGAGCAATAAGTTAGGTTTCAAAATTGTAAACAGTTGTGGTGTTATTTACAACAGAAGCAGAATACATGGTAGCTACCCAAGCTAGAAAGGAAGCAATCTGGATTTGAAGGTTATTGGAGGAGCCTGGACACAAACAAAAGAAGATTCCCTTATTGTGTAATAATCAGAGTGCTTGCATATAGTAAGGAATCCAACCTTTTGTTCCATAACAAAGCACATAAGAATTCAATTTCACTTTATCCATGAAGTAGTAGAAGATAAAAGTGTGGATACGTAGATGATTCACACCGTGGACAACCTAGCAGATGTTTTGACCAAGCCAATTAATGCTAACAAGTTTGCATGGAGTAGATCCTCATTCAACCCAACAGAAACATAAGTAACATGGAAGGCAAGGTAGAAAGGATGTTATGGAGACATGATTGATCCTCAGTCAAAGTTTCCAAGTAGGAGAATTGCAGGATTAAGCCTAAGGCTCAAGTCAAAGTTGCCTAGGCCCAAGAATGAATGGATCACATGAAGCCACATGGCTTTGTCTTGACCAAGCAAATGGGTGGCTAAGAATCGACCAAGTGACAAGCTTTTAGCCAAACAAACGAGTGGTCATAGTTTGGCCAAGTGGTTATATTTAGACCAAGTGAAATATGTGATCCTAGTTTATTCCAATAGGGGCTTGGTATATGGGTTTATTCATTCCATTTTCAAGTCATTTTTCTTATTTCTCCTTAATCATTAAGAGATGGTTTGTGAGATGTTTTCTCCTATTTAATAAAGAGAGAGAGAGAAATAAGGATTTTCTATTGTTCTTTCCTTATAAGAAATAAAGAGAAAATTATAATTCCAGATCTTGATAGTAATTTAGTATGATGATGAAAAAGTTTACAAATGAAATCACGCAACTTAAAACTCTATGTGCTTCTTTCTCTAACCTCGATAATAATGAATCCTAATAACAGCACCCCTATTTGTAAAGAAAAATTGAAATAACAAAAATTATAAGTATAAAATCTTTAAATTATTATGTTTACTGTGTTTGTTTAGGGGCTTTTTTTCAATTAAACAAAAAACAAAAAAAAAAACAAAAACAAAATATGGGTCAATGGCCGCTAATTAATCATAGAGGACGCCAAACTCTAATTACGTCATTTAAGCATGGGTTAGTAGAAATCAAAAGTAAGAAAAATGCAGTGCTTCATATTATCAGTGCCTCTTAATGATATATATATTGTAATCAATAGGATCTGTTATTCATATCTAAGTTGATGAGTTAAAAATGTATAGGCCATGTTTGTTTTTGTGTTTGAGATCATTTTCACGATTTCCAAAAAAATCATTTCTGAAATCAATCTGAAAACACGTTTGTTGGCACCAATCTTGAAACAAGTTTTGAAACTGGTGACTTATATTCATTTGTCTTTTCGGTTAAGTTAGAAAATAACTATAAGTCGTTTTCTCTTTTCTTTCTTTGGCATTTTCCCTCAGCCCCGTGAACACAGAGCCCCAAACCCTAACCTCGCCTCTGCGGTGTCGCCTCTACCCCTCTCACTCTTTCTCGTTCATCATCGTCAACCGAAGTTTTCTCTCTTCCCCTGGGCTGAACTCCGCCTATCTCTCCTCCCCTGGCCTTGTTCATCGCCGACGCCTAAGCTCTGTCGAACCTCATTCAATGGTGGTTGCGGTGTTATCGTTATCCACCGTCTCGGTCGCCATCACAGTCATAACTCTTCTATTTTAGTCGTCTGCTTCACGAGAGGTAACCTCTCATTCTCAGTTTGGACTGTCTCTGTCTTTTCCATTGTTGTTTGGACCGGTGATTAAAATGTGCCCTAGAATTTACGGGTTTTCAACCGGTGAGTCGATGAGCAAATCAAACTTGCTATTATGTTTATAATGTTATAAATGCTGCTCTTGTTTTCATCTCATGTATTATGTTGTTAACTCTATTTTTGAATCCCTATTCTTGGCATTTTGAATGCTGTCATTCTGGTGATTGAAAGCTCGGTTGTTTCTTCCCTTTGCTCTAGAGTGTAGGCGAGTTCAGATTGCAACTGGGAACAATATTCTGCCGTGTCGTGTAGAATTGTTCAGAATGCCATTGATGCTGGTTGTTTTTTGTCATTTCATTCTATTGTCAATGCTGGTTGTTATTGTTTGTACCGGCCAAAACACAGTTTCATGTTGAATAAAACGTTTTCATTTCATGTTTTGGTATGTTTCATTTCATGTTGAATAAAACACAGGTTCTGTTGTAAATGGTTTTGAATTGCTGAGATGTATGAAATTTTTGACTTACATAGAGAGTGAGGAGGAAATGGAGAATTTGGTTCTTGAATTAGACAACATTTTACCTTTGATTACTGTTAATTATTGCGTAATTGCTTTTTTTTTTATTTCACAATGTTTTGATTTCTATTTGGAAGGACGATTGACAAGTCTCCTACTCCTAAGTTGCACTTTAACTTTGATATTATAGGTGTTTATTGGCCATTGAAATTGTAGTCGACAAATTGGTGAAATTTTAAATCAAGTTAATTTAGAGTTGAAACCTGTTTAGGCAAGCTTTTAAAGCAAAACCCAATTGGCCAATCTGTAGTTTAGATAGAGTTTATTAACCTCTCCCTTTCTCTCTCTATATCTTTTTTGCACTCCTTTGCTTGTGTCGGCTTAATATGCATAAATTGTGCAGTGTGTCCTTACTTTGAAGAAAATGAACATAATCTATGAACAAAAGAAATTTCAGTCATGAATTTGTAGCCAATTCATAATTGAAAGCTATGCATTTATATATGTTTCTATATATACATATACACATATACACACTTCTATGACTTAGTCAGGCATTGAGATATGTACAAATACACATATACACACTTCTATGACTTTAGTACTCGTTTTCATCTCTATGATTAACTATGTTGATAACCCTTATTATTTGATTGATATATGACACAAGACAGTAAATCTAAATAATGGAAGTCAATGAGGATAATACTATTGACGATCACGCCATATGGGGAGAAAATTTGGAATCCTTTTTTATTGAGTTGCTATACAATGAGGCAAAAAAAAGACTTCAATCATCTACTTTAGACAAAAAAACATGGATGAAATTTTGAATGAAATACATAGTAAGTTTAATAAGCGACTTACAGAGCCACAACTTAAAACTAAGTAGAATAGGCTTAGACGTAGCATTAGAGAGTTTGAAAGCTTGGTTCAAACTACTAGATTTTGATGGGATTCTGAAGCAAATGCAGTCACAACCTCAGAAGAAGTTTGGGATTCCTATTTACAAGTAATGTACCTATTATTTAATGGTATTCATATTTATTTACATAAGTTACTAATCATTGGCTTAACTAAATTTATTTTTACTATGTAGCAAAATCCAAAAGCTAAAAAGTACCAGAAGAAGGGTCTAGCAAACTTTTCCCTCCTAAAGGAGATCTTTAGTGGAACTCTTGCAACAAGCCATAATGCCATGGGTCCGCAAACGGCTGCCTATGTACCATGTGCAGCACCACCAGATTCTGTGAATCTTGAAACTGAAGGAGAAGGTACAAGAGACTCGCATGAAGTCTAGACAGACCGTAACCGTGTTCGAAATGCTGAGGCCAGCAGTGGGCGTTCCAAGAAGAAGATCAAAACTGCAATAGAGTCAGCAATGGAGCTGTTGGCAAAGTTTGTGAGTTTGCAAAGTGAGGCGTCAGTGAAATGCACTAATGACTTGCAGCATTATCTAACAGCGAAACGAGCACGTCTTGGGGAGACAAGTGAGGCTGAGACCTCGGCTGAAGATCCCAATAGTATTGAAATTTGTATTGAGCTGTTGGATGAAATAGAAGACTTGGATGACAAGACATACGGGATGGCAATTAAGATATTATCAAAGGACAAAGACTACAGAAGGTCATTTGTAAAAATCAAACCCGAGCGTCATCATGGTTTCATCCTCAGCTTAGTAGAGTAGTCATTGGTTAATAACTGGTTTTAGTCTCTTAAACTCATTCAGTTTGTCAAACTCTTTCAATTTGCTGTCCTATTATCTACTGACTGGTTTGTTGAATTAGATTGATTTATGTTGTTTACTTGCGTGATTTTAGTATGTTGAACTCTGGAGTATTGATTGATTTGTTGAGTTTGATTACTTTATATTGTTTACTTTCACGATTTTAGTATATTAATTATAAGATATTTGTTTTATTGTGCTATTATTATTAGTGGCAAATGGGTGTAAATTGGTTTGATTATCTTGTGTAGGCTATTATGGAATCAGATGGTTCAGATACTAATGAAGAGTTGGCTTTTTTTGAGTCACTTGAATCATCTGATGATGAGAAAGAGATCTTACAGTTATTACTAGATCTTATACCAACTATTACTAGGCAACCTCGACATAATGATGAGCTAACAGGACGACAATATGTATTAAATATGCTAGAAGGGCATGCTGAAGTATTTTATGAAATATTTCGTATGTATAGAGAACCTTTTTTGACATCAGTTCGACTACTTGAAGAACGTTAATTATTACCTAGAAGTTGACTATCAGTAAAAGAATGGTTAATGATGTTCTTGAAGATTATTGGTCATTCCGATCGTAATAAAGTCATACAAGATAGATTTTGTCATTCTGGAGAAATAGTGAGTAGACATTTCGACAGTGTTCTTAATGCAATTTGTGCATTGGCCCCGTAATTTATTCGCCAACTAGACCCAAACATCGTGCGCCCGGAAATTCAAAATAGCGAAAAGTATTGGCCGTGGTTTAAGGTATAACTTACATTATTTTTAAATTTTGAAATAGATGGTTTTTACTTTCAAAATAGGGTTTAATAAACTTTAGGTTCTTTACTTGTGTAAGGATTAAATTGGAGCTATTGATGACACACATGTGATGACTATTGTCCCAGCGGCCGAGTAAAGAGTTTATCGGGGAAGAAGACATACTTACACTCAGAATATAATGGCAGCATTCAGTTTTGATATGAGATTTACCTATGTTTATAGTGGATGGGAAGGTTAAGCTGCAGACTCTAGAGTATTAGTACATGCATTATAAGATCAAGGTAACAGATTTGTTAGGCCACTATGGCCTAAATATTATGTTATTGACTCCGGATATAGTAACATGCCAGGATTTCTTGTACCGTACCGGGGTCAAAGGTACCATCTATCAGAATTTAGAAACAATGAACAACCAACTGGACCTATCGAACTATTCAATTACAGACATTCGTCATTACGCAATTGCATAGAAAGGTGTTTTAGTGTTCTTAAAGCACGGTTTGGTATTTTGAAGAATATGTCTAACTTTCCTTTGCAGAAACAAGCCCAGATAGTAATTGCATGTTGTGTTATTCATATTTATATTAAGATGTATGTTGCAAATGATGATTTGTTTAGAAATTATAGCGTTGACAAGACTATAGAAGATATTGAGAGGCGAAGAGGAAATTAACAACGTACAAATTATCATGAATCTGAACCATCTTCTGATGTTAGTTCTATTAATAGGGACCGACAATGTATGAGTCAATTCGGGGACCAAATAGCACAAGTAATGTGGGAACAATATGTATCCTAATTGTTATGCAAGTTACAATTTGTAATTTTTTAGTTAAATATTACTTATACTATTAAGAACTATTTTGTAATGTATTTATAACTAAATATAATGGTTAATTATATTTTAATTGATATAGTAAATATTTAAATATTATGGTTATTAATTTTCAATTAATTTTGTAATTAAAATTTTTTTCTTAATTTTTATTTTTTGGTATTCATAATAATGTTTTTAAAATTAAACATGAATATGTTTTTATAAAGTACTTATGAGAAATAACTGGTTTTCAAAAATATTAACCAAACACAGTTTCAAATTTGATTTTTGAAAACATTCACTCAGAAAATATAACCAAACACAGTTTCAGAAACGATCTCAGAACAATTTTGAAAACGATTTCATTTTCAACTTTTTTGAAAACATAACAGATTTTAAAAACAATACCAAACGTTACCATAATAATTTTGTTAAAAAAAAATTTTTACAGTAATTGCCGGAATGGTGGTAAATGGCATTGTCCAAAGTAATGTAAATTTTTTTTTTTTTTGGGTGCTCGTAAGCAATTCAATTAGTTGAATCTTAACTTGGAATATGCAACAAACACCGACTTGTTTATGAAATGACTAGTTGTCAATTACTTTGTCTTATTGCAGTAGTAAGAATCATGCAAATCACTATTATATTTTTGTTTTTTTTATTTTGAATATATTTAAGAAAAATAATTGATGAAATTGTCATAAAACGTCTTGAAAAATTGTCTCTTTCCAAAAAAAACAAAAAACAAAAAAGGGTTACCAAACAACGTACAAGCTACATTGGAAAAAAGGTTACCAATCTTTAGGAGTCGGTACCGAATCAGAAGGACAAGCTGCCTTGAGCTACGGCGGTATCATAATTAAGACACATTAACTAATCATCAATTAAAGCTTTGAATGCTGTAGTTAATATTCTTAATTATATATGTCTCTTTAACTCAAAAGTTACTACTACAAGTTCTCTTCTCTTTTAACTTTTACTAAAAATTTATGTATATGGCTGACTTTAATTAATTGGTGCAAAACCATCCGGAATTACATTATAGGGATGGTAATATTCTTTACGTGGAGAAATCCGTGATACTTCAATCTAAATGGAGAAAGGATGGGAGACAATATTCAAAGATAGGGATGAAGTCTTTTCCTCCAATTGAAAGTGGAACAAAAATGGAGACAAGGAAGCACCCGCCTTGTCGCTGGTCCAATTATATAGATTTATATTATGAATATGCATGTATGTTAATTTTTTAAACATAATTAGACTTCTTTTTAGTTTGAAAAAAGTAATTGTTAACTACATTTTTTTAACTCAAAAAAGAAGGAAACTAAAAAGTTGACTTTTATTTGATCAACTTAATTAGCTAAGACGGGTTGATTTTTTTATGAATATATATTTTTTAATTTTTGGACTCTATTATATTTTATTGAGACACATGTATGGCTTTATTACTAAGTTATAATTTGTATTTATTTGGAATTTGGTTTGTTTTATAAAACTTTTAATTTTGGCCTAAATTCATAGTGAACTTTTACTTATCTTTTGTTCTAAGTCGTGTAATTCTCAAAATGCATAATAGTATTAAATAAGAAATGAGACAGATATGAAAAATACTCTTCGAACGGGGAATCTCTACCGCCGCTCTCTTTTTCAAGAAGGGATGGGGATGGGAAGCAGTCCTTATCCCAATCCTGCCCCACTCTGCTTCGTTATCATCTATAATAAACGATGAGTTTTGTCTAAAAATGTTTATTGTCTTGAACTCTCTTTATATTGAAGTTTAAGTGCTAAATAGGAGTAACTGGCTCCTGCCTCTAAAGACTACTTGACTGAAGTATCGACGTTGAAATTATCATTAGGCTATCTTTTTAATATTAACTTCTTTTTTAAAACTAGTTAACTTGATGTGCAAATTAATATTCATTCAATTCTTTTCCTTAAAGAAAAATTAAATCAAGAAAAATTGGACCCTTCCTTGTTAGTCCTACATATTTATTGATTTTTTTTTTCAAGTAGTTAGATATAGATTTATCATTAAACTATATGTACCTGTAAATGTAAATGGGATCACAGATTTCTTTTTATAATTATATTACTATTAATTATTAGGTGTTTCTCTTCAACATTATATTTTTCTTTTCATTCGCTAGTTGTATCATTGTATTTTTCTTATGATATATATCTCATAAAAGAGAGTTTGGAGAGTGAAAGAGAGAGAACCATATGTCAATCCTTCAGCAGAAAAAATAATAATGATAAAAGAAAGAAAGAACTATATATTAACTAATAATTCTAGCTTCTATTTCTCTTAATTCTCTCCTTAACGTTATGGTTTTTTTTTTTTAATTATTGATCATCATTTCTGATTTTTTTTTTTTTTAAGATTTCCCATTGGTATGTTCGGATTTGCCTTACGTAAGTTTTACTTGTCAATATTCCTGTACAGTAAATATTGAATAAAATTTCTTTGAAACATCATTTCAAAGGCCGACTGCTTAAAAATAATAAATAAACTTTGTGCATGTCTACATATAATAGTAATCAACTTCAACTTCACCGAAAATCATCTCATCTCAAAGATAATTTTACTCATTAATAAGGCCAAATTAAATAAATAAATAAATAATGAGCTAGAATTCAGCTTCTGGTTGTTGTGCTTATGGTTTCATGGTGTGCAGCTGCAATGCAAGGCAGCTTCGGGGTGCCAAGAGGAACAGGCGATCAATGCAGTTGGCAATGAAGCAAACGCCGTCGTGGATTTCACCGGATCCATGGTCTATGCTACCATCGGAGCAGACGCCACCATCAAGGTCGGATGTGGAATCGGCGCACCCCTCATGTGAAGAGAGTACTCCTGCTGCCATCGCTGTAGCTCGTCAGGTTCAAATTCGAATACAGCACCATGCATGCATGCATACAAAATTTGGTGTAACTTTCTCAATTGGCATTTTTATAGAAGATCAATTGGTAACGAAAACGCAAAAAAGTAATAGTAATGTTCAAACAAAGAATTAAGTTATATAAGTCGTACAACATAAATATATTTGCTTATGCATTTGTGATTGTCAACATATTTGCACTCTCTATTTACACGCGCACATACATATAATAAATCGGTTTTGTACCAAAATATGGCGAACGTCATTGATACCAATTTTAAAGGATTGCATGTGACTAGAGCTCTCGTAGCTTTCATCATGCAATATTCAATTGCTTGTTGTCTTCTTCCTCGGTCGGTAGAAGATCAACTTCACCATTATATGCATACATACATATATATAGATATATATATATATATCATTCCTATGGTCCTTTTTCTGACCAATAACCCAACCAACAAACCAGGAAGGAGGGTTGCTTTTCCATCCAGCATGCCCCCATGACAAGGTACAACAAAGGAAATTCATCGGTCAAAAGCCTAGACCATGACGCTTTCTACGCCAAGGTATGATACTAGTATTGCTTGTTTCTAAACCTTAAATCCAGTCAAAATTACATCAGGAAAAAAAAAATTTAATAATAAGCAGAAAGAACAGATCTTACCGCTCAAGACAATGTCATGATTTTTTAAAAGCATTAAATTGAGGGAAACTAGGAAGAACGATCACAAATGAACATGCTGATGATATCTGCTGAAAGGCAAACCAATTTAAGTTGCTTGTTGATCAATGGGGAAAAGAGGTTCATATCAACCTTTAAAGAACTATAATACAGAACATGTACATTTCAAACAGCCAACATAGATAAATGCCCCAATCATCTCAAACAAGCAAATTCAAATATATTTCTTTTAATTCGGCAAATCATCACTCCCAATGCGAAGATCTTGTAACATCCGTTTTCTCGGTATAAAATGATCCACACTATTACTTGTTCGCATCCAACAAGCTGCGTTTGCAACTCCCAAATTGAGTCTTTGGTAATTAAGCTGAGAGCCTACCTTCGATGGAGATTTCGCAGGTTGTTGACGACATTGACCTAAGAAGAATGGCATTCTCGACACTAAATAGAATCACTAAAACCCGCTCCCTACACAAGATAACTGCCAGGCAGTAAAAGCACATCTAGCAAGGCCTCCAAGAAATCCAAAACAGGCCAACCAAACGTTCGCAACAATTAGGGAGTGGGGGAAGAAGGAGAATGAGAAATGAAAGACAATAAGGAGCCTAATAACCCTATGCAATAACCACTCGTTGGGAAGCTTGTGGAGCATTCCTAGCCGCCTGCTCTGAAGCATTGGCAAGACCCTGCAGCATCCTCAGAATCTCCGTTTTGTCTTCCAAGTAATACTTTGCCCTGCTTGGCTTCTGGCCGACGGTGCAAGCAAAGACTTCGACAACTGGAGAGAGAGAGTCCTTTGCAGTAGTTATAACCCCAAACATGTCCTCATCGGACCTGTCATCCCCAATGCAGAGAACAAAGTCCGGAAGTATTGATTTCTGCTTCATTGTCAAGAGAAGACGTTCTGCTATGAGACCCTTGTTTACACCCTGTTGCATTGGACACTAACAAAGTTAACACAAATTTCAAGTCTGAACATTATGCTTCTGAACCATATTTTACGTTACCAAACATTGGTATTTGAAGACTTTAAAAGAGACTTTCCAAGAAAACTCTTATCTTTTTTTTATAATCCCACCGATATCATATCATGAAATGGTTGTTTCTAATTGGAAAATCAAGAGTTTCCTATATGCAGTTGCCAATTCTTTTCATATTAACCTCCCTATTGATGGCACGCTCACTGCAGGCATACCAAAATATACCATGTCTATCTACTTATTTTGATTCAGAGTAATGAGGAGGTACATAAATTATAAGAAAAATTGCCTAAGCTTGTAGTTGCACAACAATATTTAATTTAAGGATCAGTAATGTAACACAACCTGCATCTCAAATTCCTATTTCATCTTTTTCCTGAACGTCTTGTAACGGTGGTAATAAAGTGCTTGTTAGAGCTGTCAAATGGGTCATGCGGTCCATTTACTTAGGCACACTCATGTTATCATGCCATGCCCAGCGCAACCCACTGTTTGCTCGTGTATTGTGTTCTTCTAACTTTTAACCCACAAGACCACGCTAATTGGCCAATAACTCCATGTGCTGTGCATATCATGCTTATGCTTATGTTTTGTGCCGTGCCAGCCAAGGTGCTTAATTGTGCAAACTCATATTGCCCATTGAACCAATTAACCGAACTTAACTGTTAGTTTTTACGAGGAAACAATTATTTGAGAAATTCTTTGAGTATTAATGCAAAAGGAATGTCATCTTACATTCCAATCTTTTTACCATTTCTATAAACCACAAAACTAGAAAGAGGAAAATCCCACTAACCTGAGGTTTAACTTCTACAATGTGCTGGCCGCTCTTGACAGAAACTGGCTCGTTGGCAAGAACACTTTCGAGGTGATCAAGAAGCTCCTTAGCTTGGCAAGAGCCGAAATCTGGATCAGCATGCTGGTAATTCCAAACAAGAGCACTCTCTCTGGCCTCTATTGTAGAACCATCAGTCGTTTCCGCATATAATTGCATTACTGGTTCAGCAATTTGCTTCCAATCAAAGTCTGGAATGGGCACACAAGTTTCCCATCCTGCTTCGTTATTTGTCCTGCAAAACACGTAATCCCCAAATTGTATTAAACGAGACTCTACGCCATGTTAACTCCAGAACTGGAGCACAATCAAAATATTAACTTCCTTTTGAAACCATGACAATTAATTCATTTATTGGTTTACCAACAAGGAATCACTACAATACTCCTCAAGTTTTTATTGAAAACTGAAAACTGAAAAGTAAGAATTTTATTTTTATTTTTTTTAGCCGTCAAGGCCAGAAAAACTTTTTTTGTTTTCGTTAATGAAACAACAAACTATGGACTTGGATGCTGTTCTGTGCACTTAACATATCATCTAGTTATGTTTAACTGCAAAACCAAACAGAGACTTAAACAACAACAAAAACAACAACGAAAATGCGGAACATAATTTCTATTGTTACATAACTGTCCACACATCTAAACATGATCATAGTTCATGCTTGTTTTGTTTTATTTTTATTTCTATTTTTCTATTTCTGTTCTCTGGGAAAGCGGGCGTTGTACCTCAAAAAATAACCACATTCTGCTGCAACTCCCAGCTTCTCACAGGAAGAAAACCATTCAGTCAAAGTCTTTCTATCTTTCCCACTAACAAGGAAGACAATATTTTTAGGGTCTCTGCACAAGCTGTTCAAAATTCCAACAGCCTCTGCATTAGGACTTGCACTGATCGAACTCGAGTCCATCAAAGCACCATCGTAATCCAACAGGATTGCTCGGTTGTTAGTCCTCTTATAAGCCGAAACAATATGCTCATCAGATAGCTTTCCGAAACTTGGATCCAAAGCGATCACCCGGAACCCCAAACCGAAACCAATCCCCCAACATCTCCTCCTCACATGATCCCTACACGCCCGCTCGAGATCCTGAAAGAAACTCTTTGCCCAATATGCAACATCATGCGAAATAACATACTTATAATGTTTTTCATGCCTCATCTGTTTCTCCGCTTCAGGGACAACGAGGGCAGAATCCATAGCTTCAGCCACAGCATCAATGTTCCACGGATTAACACGAATTGCACCACTTAATGAGGGGGAGCAGCCGATGAACTCAGACAGAACCAGCATGCTCTTTTTGTGGCTTGTCAGGTCGAACCCCAACGTCTCATCTAGCTTCTCATTTCCTTGCCGGCATATAATGTACTCGTAAGGTATCAGATTCATCCCATCCCTCACTGCTGTAACAAGACAACATTCCGCAATCACATAATAAGCATTTCTCTCATAAACCTGAAGCGCAGTATCAATCAAGACCACAGGCTCGTACCCCGGTTTACCAAATGTCTTGTTGATCCTGCTCACCGTGGCATACGTCTCCGACCGCACCTCCTGAACATCTTTCCCCCGACCTCTTGCAGGGTTTGCAATTTGAACCAAAACAACTTTTCCACTTTTCTCAGGATGTTGTATGAGCAACTGTTCCATAGCCAAAAGCTTCAAGCTTATACCTTTGAAGATATCCATGTCATCAACCCCAAGCATTACAATTTGGTCCCTAAACCGATTTCGCAGCTCCGCAACCTTCGATGCAGTCTCTGGAAGGTTCAGCACGTTTTCGAGCTGCCGAATGTGTATCCCAACAGGAAGAATCTTGATGCTAACAGTTCGACCGTAGTACTCGAGCCCGATATATCCTCGCTTGGACTGATACGAAATGCCAAGCATTCTACTACAACAAGAGAGAAAATGCCTGGCATAATCAAATGTATGGAATCCGATAAGGTCGGAGTTGAGAAGCGCTCTCAGGAGCTCCTCCCTCACAGGAAGAGTCCTGTAAATTTCCGACGAAGGGAACGGACTGTGGAGGAAAAACCCGAGCTTCGCCCGATTAAACCTCTTCCTTAGAAAAGTAGGCAAAACCATCAAATGGTAGTCATGAACCCAGACGAAATCATCATCAGGGCTAATCACCTCCATCACTTTATCGGCGAATATCTTGTTCACGGAAAGGTAAGCATGCCACAGAGACCTATCGAACCGACCGCCGAGATCAGCCGACAGCGGGAGCATGTAGTGGAACAAAGGCCACAAATGCTGCTTACAGAAGCCATGGTAGAACTTGCTGAAGAGCCCAGGAGGAAGAAACGCCGGGACGCATTTGAACGAATCCAGCAGAGTTTGCGCCACTTCGTCCTGCTCAGCGGACTCGATTTCTTCCTTAAGACAGCCAATGTAGATCACTTCCACATCTTCGCCCAAGCCATCTTTGAGCTGCAAGAGTAGTGAGTCCTCGTCCCAGTTGAATTCCCAATCGCCATCGCCTTTTCGGTGAACTTTTAGCGGAAGCTGATTGCCGACGATGATCATCCGCTCTTGCAAAACCGAGGACGGGGCCTCGGAGCCGACGCTGTTGGTCGTATCATCATCTATTTCAGACAACACTCCAGCTACAGTTGCCACTCTTGGAAGCCTCTTCCTCTCACGAACAAATGTTGGGGACTCACCAGAAGTTAGATCTAGTAAGTTGGAATAAGACCTTGACACCATTTTTTTAACTCAGCTTGGACTAGAAAAGGCAAAAGACTGTGTTTGAGTTCTACAATGAAAAAAAAAAATTATCATCAGAAGTAATAATAAGGCAAGAAATTTAGCATCCTCAATTCAACTGAAATCTTTCTTTACCATTGGTAATGAAAATCAGAAAAAAGGGACACGAAAATTTTCATGGAGTCAAAAAGGTTGAAACTTGGGAATGAAAAACCCAGAAAACAGAAGTAACAAAATGATTCAGAAGTACGCAGAATCTAAATCTGGAGACAAATATATATTACATATTAGTGACGATATAATTATTACCTCTACAAACTCCAATCAGAGAGGAACACAAGAAAAAACCCACAGTGTTTAAGAGGGTCTAAAAAACACAGCAAAATCGATCAAAGTATGTTGAAGATTCCAAGTGCGTACTCATGAAGTCATCTTCCATTAACAAAAGTATCAGCTAAATATAGAGAGAGAGAGAGAGAGAGAAAAAGAGGGAGAGAGAAAGAGAGAGTAGCAAGTGAAAGAAGAGCACCGAGAAACAAAGTTGGAAGAAGTGCAAAGTTGCAGAAAGTGGCATGCAACAATGATAGAAAAGAGAATAACCATGGAAAAACAAAAAAGCAAAAAGAAAAAAAAGATGAAAGCTTTATACTACAGTAGGGGAGTGGAACTTACCCTTGAAGTCAGAGAAATGAAGAGAGAGAAGAGAGAGAGTGAATGGGCTGTGATGTCAGAGAAAGATTCTTTTTCTCACTTTCTCACCCTTTATTTCCCTAGAAACTCCTCTTCTTTTTTCTGCAAAACACAAAAGAGAGGAGATAGCATTGGACTGAGGAACCCAATGCCCTTTTGATCTATTCCATTACTTCCAGACCCAGTTATTTATTCCAAAGAAAAAAAATCCGAATTTTTCTTTTTTCTTTTTTAACATGAAACAGAAATTTGGTTGTCTTTATACAAAAGGAAGAATTGGATTCCCTGTCTTTCTTTCTGTCTCTACTAACTGTATTGAGGGAATGATGAGGGGTGACATGAGGAAACAAGGGAAAAACAGCATTCTCCAACTTAGTGAAAACTATGTTTTTTTTTTTTTTTTTCCTCAAAAAGCTAAAGTTATTCCTTGTGCTACCTTTGTTACGAAGGCTGATAATTTATGTTATTACGTGAAATTCGTATCACCGTATTTTTTTTTTTCAGTTGATATTATTATATTAATTTTAATATTTATATTAAAATTTTAAATTTAAATTTAATTTATTTATAAATTAAATTAATCATGTTAATATAAATTAATTTATTTAAATTTAATATAAATAAAATTATTATTTATTTAATATAATTGTAATATTTTGATATATTTATTAGTTAATATATTTATTAATTAATATATTTTTTTATGAAAAAAAAGTAAAATTTACTTATAAAATTTTAAAATTCATAATACTCGTATTTTATTAATTATGAAAACTCTTATTTTATATGATATATAAGTAAAATATATATATAATTAATGATATTAATTTATCTCGATACGTGTTAAGAGATAAATTTAAACTCAACCTATTTATTAATCATGTAAACCTTTTTTTTTTACTCAAACTCATTTATAAAAAACCTAAACAAATTAACTTCTTGTCATGTTTGTGTCAACCTATCATGTCATAATATAAATTATTAATCCTATTTGCTATAGTGTAAAAAAAGACAGAAGGAAATAGGATGAGGGAGAAGTAGATTGAAAATATTAGAATTGATTATTTAGTAAAAGGAAAAGAGAAGGAAAGGAAAATGACAAGTAAAAAAAATTATAATTGCGTCCATTATTTTTTATTTTTAATTCTTTTTAAAGGGGATTTATATGGTGGAGGATATTAATTTCTTCCATCGGTAGGATAAAAAAATTTTAGTTGCTAGATTAATTTTAAATTGTTTAGATTAAAAAAGATATAACCACAAATTTTAAGCTATTTCGCATACCATCCCACTTCAAAAACAAAAAATATATGTATTATACTTCATCCCCTTTCTTCTATGGTCACCATCTTTCATGTAGAACCACGAACTATTTCCGACTTGGGAATCAAGAGAAAGAGATCACGTCACCGTCGTTGGAAGCTTGGTTCGTGCTGTTATGGTTCGTCCTCTAAATTAAATCTCTTATTTAATAAAATCAAGAGGGTAAAATTCACTTGTTAAATTTGGAATTGGCCCTTTGAAATGCAGTTAATAGGCAAATAAATAAATAAATGATTGGGTTGTTCATTACTTTGATTGTGTTAATAGTATCCTTCATTTTTTTTTTCTTTTTTCTAAAAAAAAAAATGTCTGTTCTCTTGTAAATTACTTCAACATGAAATACTCCTATTTCAAAATCAGTTGGGCAACCTTAATAGATCATTCATGGCAACTTCTTTGACTAGATAATTTGAGCTAAAAATAAACAAACAAGTACATTAATTTTTATGCCATCGGGTTGGGGGCTGCAATCTCCATCTCCGCCATGGAGATAGATTCTTCGTCGTGCTTTTTGCTGACAATGATGACGGCTGCCACCGTCGATTGGAGAGGAAACAAATTGTTAAGCTGCTAAGTTTCGTCTAATTTTTTTTAATTAAAATTTTCATTTAAAAATTAAAATAAAAGGAATTTTATAGTTTTTCTTTTTATTTTTTAGCCTGTAAAAATCCCTTAAATCGTGATTGAGATTCAAAATTGGCCGTTACATGTTATGATTAATATTACTTTTTTCCCTTACTTTTAAATAATAATTTTATAAATGTATTATTTTCCTTTTTTTTCTATATACTAAATAATCTTTAAAAAAAAAGAGCTAATTTTCTTTTTATGAGGTATTTGAGGGAGAAGACCGGAGACATTATTTTTGGGTTGGAAAAAGAATATTTTGGAAAATGTGTTTGGGAGTAAAACTGTTTGAGGTGAAAAAATAAAAAATTTTAAAAAATTTTTTAGAAAAAAAAATATGAAAATAGATATTGTTTCGTTCTTCTTGAAATTCTATGTAATTTAAGAAAAATTATCTCATTTAGACTTATATACATAAAATTATGAATTTTTAAAATTTGGAGTTTACAGTAATATTTTAGAAATATAAATAATAAAAAATGATGAAATTAAAAAAAAAAAGTTGATTTTTAAAGTTTGGATAATACTCCCCAAACGACCCCTTATTATTTTCATTTTTCATTTTTTATAAATTTTCTCTTCTTTTCATTTTATTTCCTTCCGTGTTAAAGCGGGTTTATAATATTTCAAGGTGACAAGTCAAGTCAATGTTGGGAATCTAGAAGGGAGGGCCAAAGCTCACCCACACAACGTGGCGCGTGCATCACACGGACTAATCATTAGGACAGGGATGTTGAGATGCTTTTCTCATTCTTGTCCTGTCAAAATAATTCACGGTTGGCGTGAAAAGGAAAATTAATCACGAACATTCCTTGTTCAGTTAAAATATCACTTTTATTAGGGTAAATAAAAAACTCCGTTACTCAATAAATCTAAGTAATTTATTTAATTTAATCTTAATTAAGTAGATTAATTTATTATATTTGATTGATTAGGTAAATAAAAAAAATTTTCAATCCATCTAATTTTAAAAAAATTTCAAAAACCTATTCAACCTGTCTAATATTCACTTACATATATTTTTTTTTTACTAAATAATATTCACCTCTAAACGTTTTTTAAATTATTTGAATATATAGAATGCATTACTTGATATTCAATATAGATATAATTTTTGATAATTTTATGAAAAATACCGTTAATTACTTTAGTATCCTTATATTTTTTAGTAATTCTTATAACTTATATTTATTTTATATTCAACTATTAATAAGATTATATTAGAAATTTTTTTTAGAGTCTATAATAGAATTTATTTGAAAACTTTCATAAGTTTAATTTTTTTTCCTTCTTAAATTTCATTTGTTGTTGAATTTTTTATATGAATTTTTTTTTAATAAAACACACAACTCGTCGAATCCACCAAACGCATCCGATCTTAATTAAGTGGGTTAATTTTTTACATTGGGTTAGTTAAATACGTAAAAAAAAAAAATTTAACCCATCCAATCTTTATTAGGTAAGTTGAAAAATTACAAAAATCCATCTAACCCACTTAATATTCACCCCTAACTTTTATTTCAAAAAAAAAAATTATTTAACAACACCTACGGCATCAAGGGTTTGTTAGGAAGGATGGTTCGAGACAATATTTTAAAAGTTGAGTTGGAAATTAGGGGCGTTTGGGGTTAAAAAAATTGTCTCAAAATAATATTTTTTTATTTTATTATTATTTTTTATTATTTATATATTTAAAATATTATAATATATTTTGAATTTTAAAATTTAATAATTTTATGTATATAAATCTAAATGAGATTTTTTTAAAATTATATAAAATTTTGAGTGGAATGAAACAATATCTATATTAATATTTTTTTAAAACAAATTTTAAAATTTTATATTTTTTACTCTAAATATTTTTTTTTTTCAAATATAGTTTCCAAAACAACTTTTTTTAATTTCAAAAAAAAATCTCTAAAAAAAATCCAAACGGACTTTAGGGAGTGTTTAGGGGAGGAGACTAGATACATTATTTTTGAGTTAGAAAAAAGTTGTTTTGGAAAATATGTTTGGGAGAAAAAACTGTTTGGGGTGAAAAGATAAAAAATTTTAAAAATTTTTTAATAAAAAAATATCAATATAGATATTGTTTCGTTCCTCTCGAAATTCTATGTAATTTAAAAAAAATTATCTCATTTGGACTGTATACACAAAGTTATAAACTTTTAAAATTTGGAGTTTACTATAACGTTTTAAAGATATAAATAGTGAAAAGTGATAAAATTTTGAAAAAAAAAATGATTTTGGATATCTGAAAAACACAATCCAAACACCCCCTTAATCTTTTCTCCTCTTCATGATTCATTTACTCCCTTTCCTTTTTTTTTTTTTTTTGTTTTTGCTAACCCTTTTTCTATGTTGGCATCAAGCGATAGCGTACAATTTAACCCGAGGTTGTTTCGAGATCTCTCCTTGTCAAAATCTCATCTTAAAAGACGCAATATAAAAGGAAAAAAAAAGCATAGAGAAAAAAATCAAACAGAGAAAAAACAACGTTTATGAACTATTTGTTTTTTAATCAAGACTTTAGATATCATATGGTATGGCTTTATCGTGTTTAAGACATAAATTGTTTTTTTTTTTTTAATTGAAAGTGAGAAATTTGAATTCTATATCCTATAATAAAGTCAAACGTGAAATTATCGTTAGATTATATTTATAACTGCATAAATAATATTTTTCATACATGAACTATTGACAAAAAAAATGCTGACCTATTAATATGATGTATATATAGCTTTTTTTTAGTGATATGCATTTTATTGCATCATTCAAGATATAACTTATTGACAAATTCATATCATATGTTTATTGTTGACGGGTAAAACTCGCTTCATAAATTCACTAATGATAAGGATCTTTGAAAACTATCACGGATGTAAGATAATACAAAATACATTAAAAGTAAAAGTGTAAAAGATAGATAACATAAAGATTTATAAAGGTTCTGCGTGAATGGGAAGGCTACGTCCTTCCTTTGGTGTTTTGGTTATTTTCACCACATTATAAGCTGGTTTTCAAAGGTCTATTCTCATGTATTTATATTCTTTTAAATAATAACTCTTATTCAATATTTAAACACAAATATTTAATATTTGAATTTAATGTGAATATAACTTTTTAATATTGTAGATCCTGTAGTAAAAATCTTATAATCTTAACTGATTGTTTGCAATTCAAATATCTAAAAACTCTGTTCTTAGATTCTCAAACATAAGTATTCTAACTGGCAAATATAATTATGTTATAATAATCATGATAGGGTGATTACATGTTGTTGATAACTACATGACTTAAAACAAATTATATGTGATTACAAAAACACAATTTAATAGCAATTTTATATCCAACTTTATTAGAAAGCGTAGGGTTCAAATTACATCGTAAACCAAGAAAGTGGGAGGGAGCACAATAGGAATTTGCTAATCAAGTCAAACCCAATTGTAGGTTTTTTTTTTTTTTTTTAACAATAAGATTGATTGTGTAATTTGACTATTATAAGGTTTTTTTGAACATATTATGTTGTGTTATTAATTATCACGTACGTTTCAAAACGAAAGATGAGGGTGATTTTTTTTTTTTAAATATGATTGACACCTCTTCTACGCTGAAATTTTAAAGGAAAACAAAAAACTAAGAAGTTTGATCGGTTAATATTTTTCCACATTTTGCTTTTGCTACAAATGATAGATTGTAGCAGCACTGTGCATTGTGTACCAGTAAATTATCATGCAATATGGTAACTATTTTTTTTTTTACTGAGAATCAGTAACTGTACTTTTACTCTATCAATGAATATGTCAAATAGTGAAAAAGATGCAAAGACAGCGTGAAGCATGACGTACAAATCTTTCAACAAAATGGAGGAGGAAAAGAAAAAAATCAAATAGAGGCATAAAATCCAGGGTAAAAGATTACCATTGCCACAAAATTCCAAACATAAGATAAAAACTAAAACCTCACAAGTCCAAATTCAAACGTGAAATTAATAGTGATTCTCAAAGTAAAACGATTAAATTTAAAAACAGTCAAAGATCAAACAGAAGTGACTTCCTAATTAAAATGCCTGAAACTTAAAGTTGTCTTCTCTTCCAGTAATCTAACTACCATGCTCCTTTAAGCCCGAACACCCCTGTTTAGACTGACCATGTGACTTGAAGAATCCGTTTGGGATTCCCTGGCACTCGAACCAATTCTTTTGGACCCATCTCGACGTTGACTGGCCCGACCAGTTCCTCAAAACCGCCAGGATCAACCCCATGAAATTGGAGCATGACATTATTATGCATTGAAATAAGGGTTTGCAAAGACATAGTCCTTGTTTTTTAGACCATGTTAAATCTTCATGCTATCTTTATGCTACCAAAACCAAGTTGTATCTGTTCCAAGTTTTCACTTATACTAAATTGCTCTCAAAATCTATCTTCTTGGTTTCACTATAATAATCGAAGATTAAGCAAGAGATATTTAACCAAACAATAAAGAGATATTTAAAGTCTAGTTCTCTAATTGTATAGAAAATAAGGTATCCTTTTTTTTTTAATCATCAAGAATATACAGCTTGAGTTGGAGTAAAACATCGATCTTTTTTTTTTTTTTTTGTGGTGGTGGGATTCGAGTCCTACAGCTTATATTAGAATTAAGAATAAAATTATCACTAAATTACACTTACAACCACAACATAACATTAATTTTACACCATGAAATAAGAGCTCAAATTTTAGACCCTTTTATATATGCTGCCCATGTATTTTTTTGAACTAAAGAGATTGTAATATCTCTTGGATGGTGTAAAAGCTAAAATACTTTTGGGTAGTAGGAAAACCAAAAGTGCCACATAAGCAAGTGTAATAGTACAAATAAAATAAATAGTAGGTAATTATTACTTGTATATAATGGGTTTATGTTACTACCATACACCACTACATGAGCACACGTAAGGGTGAGAACTATTGGGTGTTTAGAATGCAATTTGCAGTTTATGCTTTGCACGTACGTATTGTCGCAAGGAGCTCTATTTTTTGTTTGTTGTATTTTTCAGATTAAATCTAGACATTGATCTAATCAGGCATAATCTAACAGTCAAATTTGAACTTTTTTGATTTTAATTTGAACCGTTGAACAAATACTAATGATCCAACATTCATATTTATTTGTCTGTTGACTAACAATTATATTTGTTAAAAAATAAATAGTTTTTGAATGAAAATGTGCTGTTTCACTAGGATATGTATGCTATTACTATTTAAAATAGATATGAGTTGTGGTTATAAGTAAATCTCCAATTATTATATTAATTTCATATTTTATTCTAGAATTTAATAAGATTATTACTTATTAATTTCATGGGTTTGTTGTTTTTTAAAGGTAATTTGCTTTAAATACGCATTAGCAAACTGTTTATAGTGGGGCAAATAAAATTTTAATAATAGTATTCTTTTCGCCTAAAAACCTATAAATTATTTGTTTTTTTCTGCGTCCAAAACATTTTTCACCCTCTTTCTTCGTCAATTTCAACTTTTTCATAACTTTTGTCCACTTTTTGTCTTTACATTGGAATTGGCCCTCTGTCTCAATTTTGCTAAATGGTTCTCACAACCTAACTTCTTAAAGCCTGTTTGGGACTCTTGTTTTGGTGTCTCAAAAACACTTTTTTTTCCAACGCATCATCACTTTTTATTATTTATATCAATAAAATACTACAGTATTCTCCAAATTCTAAAAGTCTATAACTTTACAAATATAAGTCTAAATGAGATGATTTTTTTTAAATTATATATAATTTCGATAGGAAAACAATATCCCCCAAACATATTTTCTAAAACAACTTTTTTCCAACAAAAAAAAAATCTCTAAGCAAACCCCAACCCCCCCCCCCCCTCAAAACAGGCCCTTAGAGTCCGTTTGATTCATTGTTTTATTTTGAAAGTTAAGCTAAGTTGGTCATTTAGTTCTGATTTAGTTTAGTTTAAATTTGTATAAAAAAAAATTGTACTAAAACAGTAAAAATAGAAATAAAAAGTTGAGTTTCATAAGACTAGCAAAAAATTTACCACACATACACATATAAATTTACAATAAAATAAAATAAAATATCCCTCAAATAAAATCTCCAAATTCTAAAAGTCTATAACTTTACAAATATAAGTCTAAATGAGATGATTTTTTTTAAATTATATATAATTTCGATAGGAAAACAATATCCCCCAAACATATTTTCTAAAACAACTTTTTTCCAACAAAAAAAAAAAATCTCTAAGCAAACCCCAACCCCCCCCCCCCTCAAAACAGGCCCTTAGAGTCCGTTTGATTCATTGTTTTATTTTAAAAGTTAAGCTAAGTTGGTCATTTAGTTCTGATTTAGTTTAGTTTAAATTTGTATAAAAAAAAAATTGTACTAAAACAGTAAAAATAGAAATAAAAAGTTGAGTTTCATAAGACTAGCAAAAAATTTACCACACATACACATATAAATTTACAATAAAATAAAATAAAATATCCCTCAAAATTATTAATTCAGGGTATAATTCAAATGATTCCTATGCAGATCGATCCCTACTTTCTTCATAGCTACTTGTTTGTTCTATTTTTCTATTTTTTTCCCTATTTTATATTTTTTTAAGAGTATATATTATGTATATTTTTTCGCATATATAACCATTAGTTGATATACATGTAATCACTAATAAAAAAAAAATTAGATTACACAATAGAGATTCCACAATCGTCTTTAAACAAACAGTTGTGAAAACTAGGACAAAAATGTGACTCAAAGCATGTCTTTCAAAAATGATCACGAAAACTAGAGCTTCCACAACTGTTTTAAAACATGGTCATCCGTGGAAGGTTTGTTAAAAAATTAAACCACTTAAAATTCTATCTTTTTTAGTCCCTTAACTATTTTCAAACCTGAACATTTGAAATTTATTTGTTCAAAATTTTCCATTCTCACTTTTTTTTTTCCTCAATATCGCCACTTTTTCTCTCTACCACTTCCTTTTACCTAACTTTCAAGATTTTATTTTTTGTTCTCTCTCTCTCTCTCTCTCTCTCTCTTCCATCTCTTCTCAACGCATTAAAGATGACAACTTCCAGCGCTAGAGGAGAGGATGATAATAAAGAGATCTGTGGGTGGCAACACAAGTCTGATGATGTCATGGGCGAATGGCAGCTGGCAAAGTAGGTGAGCTCTGGCTAGGCGAGTTTCGACATAGGTTGATGATGACTCTGGTGGGCTGGTGCGACACAACACGACTGGGCTGAGCTCAGCGACGGAGAAGGCTTCACTGAGGCTAGGCATTGGTGAGGCTTCAAGATTGGCAGTTGGGTGAGCCCAGTGATGAAGGAGCATTTGTGGAGACTAGGCACAAGGCTTCAAGATTAGCGATTGGACGAGCTCAGTGACAGAAGAGGCTTGACAAGGGCTAGGTGCTAGTGTGCTTCAAGATCAGTGGCTGGGCGAGCTCAAGAAGGCAGCGTAGTGAGGGCTAAGCTTGATGAGCTTAGGGATGAAGGAAAAGGAAGAAGGGAAGAGAGAAAAATAGGGAGAGTTAGAGAGAAAGAGTGAGTGAGGGAGAGAGAGATCAAGGGAGGAGAGAAAGTTGCAGAAAAACAATTAAAAAAAAGCTTTCACGACTTTTTTTTTTAAATAATCATGAAAAGTTTTTGATTCCATAACTATTTATAAACTATTGTAAAAGGATTCTACGATCATTAAAAAGGTCTTGAAATTCTCATTTTCTACTAATAACGGTCATGAAATTCTCATTTTCTACCGGTGAATGTTATGGGACTTTTTGTACAACAAATTACATTTTAAAATTTTTACTACAATTGATAAATATCAATAATAAAATTAGTTTTATAAAACATTAGTCTTGATAATATATGTGTCGAATTAGAATTATATAGTCGTGAAATATGAGAATTTATCAACATGTATTTAAATTAGTGATTAGTGGTTATTAAGTCTTGTTTATTGTGCCAGTGTGTCTATATATATAGACCCCACACCTATTGAATGAATATTAAAATTGAATGATATGGTTCAATTTTCCCATTTTCATGACAAATAATGATTCTCTTCGTTAGTTCATATTTGTGACGAAATTATGAATCCCTTGCTTTAATTATTGTGTTGAAGCAGTTGTTTGCCTGCAAAAACGGCAAAAACTTGAGATATCACTCTCGAAGTCTTTTCCATAAAAGCGAGCTAAAGCATAATCAAATAAAACCAAAACCTACAAAACAATCATTTATGAATGTTGCTAACAGTTTCCTTTAGAGGCAATTACAACATCGATGCTAATTAAATAGTTCACATCACTCCCTCCAAAACAAAAACAAAAAAATACGTCACATTGACCCACTACTTAATTATTTTCCAATTTTGTCATGCTAAGGCCACATCAATATTAGAATATAACTCTTTTCAAAATAATAATAATACATGGTTGTTGGCAAGAAAATGACACTACTTCATGTAATGGGGTATCACAATTCATCTAAAACAAAATGCATGATACAATTTTGAGCCATCAAATTGCTGTGAAATTCTGTTAATTCTTATATATTTTTTAATTTAATATGATTAGAATATGATTTGACATTACTATATCTTGTAGTTAAGATATTTTTCACATACAATTTTTGTTTTATTTTAAATGACATTATTTAAAATATGTAATTCGCAAGTGTGATTTCACATGGTTGGAATGTCAGGTCCACTATACAAGCATGTTCACTTATGAACTCATTACAAAGATTGAAATGTGAAGTTAAATTTGGTGGGGTCTCACCAATAATTGTAGTGACATAATTCACCTGCAACACTTGTGATCAAAGTGGAATGGAGTGCTGGTAGGTATATAATGATGTTCTGATTAAAACTGTGAATTTCTAGTGAATACATAACACGACTAATTATTCTCAATTACTAGTCATGATTTCTAAGTTTTATTAACTTTTCAGTGGCGATTTGTGAAAAACTTTTGCTTAGCCACTTTTAGTTAAATTAGAAAAAGGTTAAAGTTGTTATTATTATTATTATTATTATTATTATTTTGTAAATGTTTAAGATCAAGAGTGAAAATTCAAGTTAATGTGTGGACCTATTTACCAAAAAAGATCATACTTATATCAATCAATTTATTAATCATGTTAGAAAATATTAACATAATAAAATATCTAATTAGATGGATCATATTTGTTCTGATCCATTTATTAATTGCATAAAAAGTAAATAAACTATTTATTTAATAAATTTACGTATTATTGCTATTTATTATAAATATTTTTTAAAACTTATTATTTTACTTAAATTATTTACTGTAATAATACTATTTACTTGTATTTATAATTACATAAAAAAAATGTTATTATGCAGTGATATCTGTGTCTAGTGTTGTGTGTCTGGGATAAACTGAGGTTGCATTTCGAACAAAAGCCCAAATTAAAAATTTTGATTAATTTTTTTGTCTCTTTTTAAATAATCAACATGGATTATAATTAGTTTTTATAAATCACCTCACATAAAAACTTTATTTCAAACATTTGTTGATGATTTCGAAGACGCCTAACTAGAAGTGGTCCCAAATGGGCTTCTTTCTATAGTGCGCGTGGACTTGTATGGGGATTCAAATTGTTAGGCTTTGAGCCTAACGTAATGGAATTTGGGCATGCCAGAACGTTCTCTTATTATCTGACAACATTAGAAAAATATAACAAAATTATACTTTAAATTTATTTTTATCACAAAAAAAAATCCTTATAAAAAATACTTTCGATGAATGTTTTATATATAAATAAAAAACTTTTCATTTATCATTTTGTTGTTAAATAATTATTTTATCAATAATAAATAAAATATTTACAAAATAATTTATTTATTTACTAATAGTAAAATATTCATTTATTATTTAATTACAATTATTATTTTTAAATTTTTTTTCTCACTCTTTCCTTTCTCTTTCTCTTCTCTCTTTCTCTTTCTCCTGCAGCCATCACCTCCTCATCGGAGCTTGAAGGTGGCGAGATGGAAGTTGCCACAAATCTGGTCGGAGGCTTGTCGCAGAGGTAGATCAATTAGCAAATCACGCGATCTGGTGGTGGAACTCCAATGAGGCTGCAATCTAATAGTGGCAGCGGCACAAGGAGGAGATCAATCGCGAGCGATCTACAATGAACCAAGAGTCGCCTCACCAGTTCTAGTAATTTTCGCCATCGAACTCAATCTCCATCAAAGCCTTCACGTTTCTAATGAGATCTGGCCAAATCTGGTGATAAGATGTCACCAATCTTTGTTCCTTCTGTCGTTATTGGAACAGCAACGCCTCACCACCACCCTCGCGATTTCACCCGCATTCATTCTTTCACAATCTCCGATGGTGGAGATCGGCCTATGTGGAGGATATCCAAGATGGTGGAGATAGGTTGTGGATGGAGTCGTGGGATTGAGATCGCGCCGCCGGAGGAGATTGCAACGGTGGTTTTGGGAATCGCACAGCCGACTCGATTGTGACGGAGTTGACGGAGATCGCGAGATGTCGTCCGTAACCAATCGACCTCGGTTGTCATCAATGGCATTCTCACCGTCATAGTCGAGCTCGATTGCAATGGCAACCCATGCAATCGCTAGATAAAAATCACGACGGAGAGAAGATTGGCCAACAAGCGGAGGTTGGCTGGAGATGATGACAATAGTTCCGGCGAGGGGGAGAGAAAAAAGAGGGAGAAGAAAGAGAGATAAACAATTAAAAAAATTTCATTTACAAAGTGTAAATCAAATTTATGACAATTTTTTATAAAAATTTTTAAATTATAAACAAAAATCAATTTCCGCTTATAAATTTTGGTACGTAGCCTTTCTTCCTATTTATTCTCCTTACCTTGCACTTGTTTTCATTCCAAAGTATAACATAACTTAAAGTGGTTAATTTTAATACAATTAGATTATATTTAATACATAAATCATATATATATACATATATATTTTTATCAATACTCGATTTTAACATAAAAATAAGGTTAAATAGATAAGAATAAAAAACAAAAAAATCTCTAAAATACGAAAAACGTTAAGGTTAGATTTTTTGTTTGACTTTCCACTGTTTTTATTTAAAGATATTTAATATTTTTTTATTGTAATTAAGAGTATTTTAGATACAAGGTCAACGTCAAGACTATCAATTTTTCCATTCCTACCATCCATCTCTATTCGATATTTCAATCAATCTTTATATGTTTATAAAATTATTTAATTTATAAAATAAGATAAATAAATTTATAAAAATAAAATATTAATTAAAATTAATAAATTGAAATAATTAATGTATTTTTAAGGGATAAATTAAATGCAATTAGATGTTGTAAAGGTGTAATACACTTTTTTTTTTTTTTACTTGGAAGAGATGATTCAAACTCAACATTTTTTGATATAATGTCAAATGTAATATTATCATTAGGTTATATCAATCATTATAATACACATTTTCAAAATAAAAGCAAAATGTAAATTATAAAATATAAATAACCTAAACATACTACAAGAATATGATTTCATGTGAACATCAAGTCTGTGTCTTTTTTTTTAATAAAAAATAAAAATTGCAAGTTTTTTTGTTGTTACCAAATCACCAATTTAGTGATAAAAAATCAAACGCATTTGTTACTAGATGAAGAAATTGGCTAGCAAACTAACATCACCAGACAGACAGAAATCAATCAAGTTCATTTCGATTTTGGTAGTCTCTATATTATGAGCATTATAATATTTTAGTTTCTAGACTTATAATTTTATCAATTTGCCCATTGAACTTTTTTTTTTTTTTGACAGTTTTATCTCTTGACGCTAAAAGCTTGTTTGATAGTGATTCAAATCCATCAAATATGGATTGTTATAGTTTTTTTTAATATATTTTTATTTAACTTTTATTCTTAATTTTTATTATTTTAATATTTTTTATTCATTGAATGTAGATTTCAATCTATCCCTTTGTATCAGTCCTAAAATTAAAGAATGTTTTTGAAAATTAATATAAAATATTTACTCATTAATTACACATGAAAGAGAGCAACTTGAAGATAAACACATCCTTTTTACATAATTACCATAGATTCTATTAAAGTAGTTATATTAGGTGCACAATTTTCTAGTTTCAAGGATTCAAATAATAATGATGGTATTTGTTGTTTTGAAAACGGCCGTTTTCACACTTAAAAAAAACCTCCAAAACTTCTATTTTATGTTTTTTTTTTTTTACTTCATCGTATTTTTTACTATTTATATCTTTAAAACATTATAATAAATTTCAAATTTAAAAATTCATAACTTTGTATATATAAATTTAAATGAAATGTTTTTTTTAAATTATATAAAATTTCAAGAAAAACAAAACACTATCCATATGGATTTTTTTTCTAAATAAATTTTTAAAATTTTATATTTTCATTCTAAATAGCTTTTTTCCCCAAACATATTTTTCAAAACTACTTTTTTTTAACCAAAAAAAAAATTCACCAAAAGGTCATCCAAACTCACTCTAACTTACTGCATGATAACTATATTTATATGAAATCAAAGTTATTGTGCAATAGACACATGATATAGTCTATATTAAATTTTAAAAATTATTCATCAACTTTAAGTGTAAGGACTAAAGTATCAAGAAAAATTAAAGTTTTATGGAATAATCCGTTAAAAATTAAAGCTCAAAGATTAAAGAACCTGGTGCTCATAATTTCAGGACTAACGTGGCTAATAACTTTTTTTAACAACCTTCTTATCTTTGGTAGAGTGAAAAAAAAAAAAATGGGGAGAAAAAAAAGTTGGAAGAAAAAATGTTAGGAAAATAAAGGTAACTTGGTTATTTGGTACAATAAATTGGGATGAAAGAAAGTCATAAATCCATAAAAACCACTTTTAAAAAAAAAATTAATCCTTCTAACTTTAAAAATAAAAGAGGAAAGAAACATTTGGCAAAGCAAGTGGTATGTCAAATAATTAGTAGTTTGACTTATCACTTATCATCTTCTTATTTAAATGAGACATTATTATAAAATTCAATAAGTCAATCATGAACATAAGAAAATTAGACATTTTGTTTCATATTTTCTCTATTTTTGTGAGATAAAGTGAAAGAAAACTCTTATTCATTAATTTTATTTTTCTCACCTGATATTTTATTTCGCACTTTCTTTCTATTATCCATCCCCCTTGAAAGATTGTGTAAATGTGAAAAATTGATTTTTTTTTTTTAAGTCTCTATTTTAAAATGTCTCAAATTTTACTAAGCGATGTAACGGCTTTTCTATTTTAAAATAAAAAGGTCAATCAACTGATCATATGGTGATTGATAATTGACATCATATAATACTTAGTCAACATTAATCAATAAACTGAATAGTCAATCGTGTATCAACTATATTAATAGTGTTCAATTATTTTTTTGAAAGATAGCTAAAACTGTCATCTCAACCCTAATTTTACATATAATTCATCTTTGATTCAATCTAATAATTTAGCACATTAATCCACAAAGTTTAAAAAATAAAAAATTTGTTGAGAAAACAAAAAGAAAGAGAATATCCATAATAGGACTTTATATTTTGCACGAACAAGGGGGAAAAAATGTTGTTAATGCTCTGCATGGGAGAAAATTTTAAATGGAAATATTTAGGACGTTTGAATAAAAACATTTTAGATAAAAACACTTCACATTATAGAAGTTGGTGTAAAATTTACAAATGATGACATTTTACAATATTTAAAATCATTTTTAAATATTGTTTTTCGTCTATTTAAAATGTTGGAAAATGAAAATTTTAAAATGTAAGTTGAAACAAATAGAGGTTAATTATTTGATTCATCTTTCAATAGTATAATATATAATTAGAATAGTTTTACATAATAATATAACATGAACTTTTATAGACCCCATAAAAAAAATAAGCTAAGCAATTAAAAAAATAATTTTTGCTGTGGTTGTAAAAATAACATAACAATTATATTATATCTGATTTCTTCTAAGATGTAGAATTCAAATCGACCCCACTTTTAACTTTAATAATAACAATAATAATTCTTATCAATAAAAGAGAGAGTCTAAAGTAGACAATCAAAAATAGTATTTATTTTAGTTCTTTTATAAACTGTTTAGATCTAATTAAACGGTTGATATTTGCTTGTTTATAATAATTAAGATACATTTTTACTCGTTGTATAATATTCTAAGAAATTAAAAAAAATCTTAAGAAAAATAAGAAAAAAAATCTTAAATTCCCCTCCCTTCAACTGTCAGAGAGAATCCCCCCTCCCCCCAACCGCTGGCAAGTGACCCCAACCGTTAATCGACGAAACCCCCAACAAACCTACCTCACTAGTGATTAAGAAACATCGGCGATCTGCATCTGCTGTCACCACCCCCAACCCCCCCATCACATCAATTTCCACTGGTTTTCCTCCATCAAACCCCAATTCCCCAACCTTAGTAGTGAACTGCAACCCTTGACCTCGACTAGACCCACGTCATCGGCAACTTGCAAACCCACCCCTTGTCCTCCACCTTCAAACCATCGAGCCATTTTTTCTCTCTAGACCTTGGGTTTGTCATTGATCTACAACTACAAGCTCTCTCCTTTGTTCTTGTTGATGAGATTTCGCATCAATTTGCCTTTCTCATGGATGATGCCTGTGATTTTAAGCAACCATTAAGAGATTTCGCTTCACTCTTCGACGACACTTCCTCCAACGGCTCCATAGTCCTGTTCTCGCCGAAGGTCCTAAGTAGCTCTATGGCATACCCTCTTCACCATAACTTCAAGCCTTCGATTAGCTGCTATCCATCTCCTAGTCCTGAGGCAACACGCTTTGCATTTTCATTCTTTGACATCCTTCTGATGATGGCAAAGCTGGTAGGAAGGCAGTATAGTGGTGGAGGTGAGACTCGGTAATGGAGATTTAGGTAGCGTTTGTTATTGTTTTTGAAATCTGTTATGTTTTCAAATTCTCTAAATTTGAGATCATTTTGAAAATAATTCTGAGAACGTTTTTGAAATTGTGTTTGGTTTTATTTTTTGAGTGTATGTTTTGAGAAACAAAAAAGTAAAACTGTGTTTGGTTATATTTTTGAAAACCAGTCATTTTATAAGTATTCTATAAAAACATATTTATGTTTGATTTAAAAAAAATTTATTATGAATACCAAAAATTAAAAATTAATAAAATTTTTTAATTGAAAAATGAATTAAAAATTAATAACCATAATATTTAAGTAATTACTATATCAATTAAATCTTAATTAACCATAATAATTAAATCAGAGAAATGGGAAAAATGAAATCAGAGAAAACGACTTTTAGTGCGTGTTTGGTTTTGTTTCCAAAACAGATTTTACGATTCCCTAGAAAATCGATTTCAAAATCGATGTAAAATTATGTTTGGTTTGGATTGTTTTTGAAAACAAATTTCAAAACGAATCCAAAATTTCCTTTGCTCTCAACGTAAAATTGAAAACGACTAAAAGTCGTTTTCTCTGATTTCATTTTTCCCATTTCTCCTATTTCTCTGATTTAATTATTATGGTTAATTAAGATTTAATTGATATAGTAATTACTTAAATATTATGGTTATTAATTTTTAATTCATTTTTCAATTAAAAATTTTTATTAATTTTTAATTTTTGGTATTCATAATAAAATTTTTTTTAAATTAAACATAAATATGTTTTTATAAAATACTTATAAAATGATTGGTTTTCAAAAATATAACCAAACATAATTTCACTTTTTTGTTTCTCAAAACATACACTTAGAAAATAAAATTAAACATAATTTCAAAAACATTCTCAGAATTATTTTCAAAACGATCTCAAATTCAAAAAATTTAAAAACATAACAAATTTCAAAAATAATACCAAGCACGGTCTAAAAAAACCCCACGCAAACGCGAAGGCGAGCAATATAAACATAAAGTTAGATGTTACTTGCGTGTTGCCGCCATGAGAAGGACGAGACATGCTGCAGCTTCTAAACAGAACATGCCACAGCTTCTAAACAGAAAGACGATACCTCACACAGCCTTGCCCATGAAAAAGTCCACTATCACTGCTTAGAAAAAATAAAATAAAATAAAATAAAACGCAAAGGCGAGCAATATAAACAGAAAGTTAGCGCCGATTCTCGGGTTGCTGCGTATTGCCGCCATGAGAAAGACGAGACATGGAGGAAGAGGAGGAAAATCAGACCACCGATCGTGGACTCCGAAACCTCCGCCGCAACCTCATCCCTATTCCATTCCCGCACTAGATTCACAGTCGCTGCCGCCATCACCGCCATCGACTTCTCAGCCCCGGAGTCTCGAGCCCATCGCCGCTTCCGACAAGCCCACCTCCAATTCCGCTCTCCCGGCCCCGCGGCGCCGAAACCCCAGGCGGGCATCGCGGAATTGGCGCCGCCGTGGGCGAAAACGTGGGGTTTTCGAGAAATCCGTGGTGGGTTCGTTGGACAGTGAAGTGGGGTCGTTAACTGTTGGTGAAGGAGCGGATGGGAAGGTGGAAACTGACTGTTTGGAATCGAATAATGATGTGAGAGAAGTGAAAAATGAGGAGTCTGAGACGAGTAAGGGTAAGGATAAGGATAAGGACGAAGATGGTGATGGTGGTGAGGATGTTATGGAGAGATTGGAGAAGTTAATGTCGGAAGTTGAAGAGCCTGAGTTGTCGGAGGAGCAGTTGAGGAACAATTCTCAGTCTCAGAAGGATGAGGTAATTCAGCTAATTTCAATGTTGTTGAGATTCTTAATCCAATGGTTTTAGTTGGCATTTATTACCAGAAACAATGTTTAATTCGTTCTTGTTGTAGGATTTTGCTTTAAATCATTTGTGTATGTTAATGATATACTTGTTATAAATTAGTATGAATACGTTAATTATATGTTTGTTATAAAATAGTTGTATTATCTTACTTTTTTGTTACAATGTATTATATTTTTTTGTTTGAAAAGTTAAAACAACGCCTTATGTTTTTACTTTTTGTCATCGTTATTGTTAAAAGTTGTAAAATTAAATTTTTATTATATAAAGTAAAAAATAAAAATATTGTAATAATAAGGTAATAATCAACAACAACCAATAAGAATAAAAAATAAAATTGGGCATAGACTATGTCTTGTGATAAATTTATCACAAAGTTTAGTACGTGACAAATTTAATATGAAAGATAACACTGTATTGAAGAGCACTTTTTTCATCTAAATGTCAAAATTTACCATTGTCATACTAATTTAGCATTGCATTGGAGACGCTCTTAGATTAGAATTTTTAATTGGTTAGGTTCTTTGGATGGTTAGCCTTAATAATCATTTCAATCATTTCTGTACGTACTTATTTAATGGTGGTTTAATTGTTCTACAAGAACCTAACAAAGGTGTTTTTATTTGCAATGAGTAGGGAATTGTTTAAAAGATGCTCTGAGAGTTTGAAATGTGCTGCCTAGTTTAGATAGTTAATCGTCCTGTTCTTTGTAAATGTAAATAAGGTGTTTCTTCGCAATGAACGGAGGATTGTTGAAATTGAAATGATGATACGAGAGTTTGACATATGTTGTCTGGTTTTTTGATGGTTGATCTTCCTCTCCTTGGTATTGATGAATTGAAATCGTAGGTTAGAAATTGATTCCCGGCCACATTTGGTTGGAGTTAATGGAAAGGCATCGAAAGGAAAGGAACACGATTATTTTGTTTGGTTGGTTTTAGTACTAAGAATACTTTTCGTCCTTTTAAAGAAATGGTCATTTTTTGGTAGCACGAATGGAATTGCCATTCCAATCTGCATTTGTTGGTTTCTTCCATATATGAGTGAGTGTGGCATAGCAACTATGTTTAGGTTTTGTCAACATGGAGGAGTAAAACAGTTTTGGGGTTAAATGTAATGTCCCTGCTTTGTTAGAGCTGAAAAGATTCTGTTGGGTAGTGCCTTGTTGGAGCATTATGATTAAAAACTCAAAAATTAATTAATAAAAAGAACGGGGTATATGTTTATATGTGTTAACAGTTAGTTTATATTGGGAAATAAAGTATGAGTTGTCTATAAGGATTGCTAAAAACAGTGTATTACAGAGGCTTATATGCTTATATGCATAAGTTTATATGCTATTCTGGTTTTGAAATCACATTCAGCATGTTTAATTACAAAGCAAGATGTCAGAATTGATTGGCTTGGCTTGTCAACTTTTAGCTATAGAGTAACCAATCATACTCACTTTCCGAGCAACAGATTAAAGTAAAGTAAACGCAAAAAAGAATCTTTAACTTGGTACGCTCATATTAAGAAAAAAAATTGAAGATGTTGTGGCATCGTCACCGAGTTGAAGCACATTAAACTAAAGGAGCTGTAGAACATGTTTCAAAAAGGGGGGCTTTCCCTTCCCCATGCTGTGGTAAAATTATAATATTAGCATGTAAATAAAGTTGTTGAAATACTTTAATACTCCCGAATCCATGGTATTTAAAGATTTGGAGAGAAAAGTATCGAATGAGTGTTAACCAGTTATAGAGAAATAATTGTGTTTTCGTTATGGTCTTACAGAAGTTATACAGAAATAATTGTGTTTTCATTATGGTCTTACAGACCAACAATTTCTTAAAAGCCAGAGAAGCAAAAGGGTCATTTAGTTTCACGGGATACAAACATGGAAAGGCTTGAATTGTTGTTATTTCTCCCCCACCTTATCTCATGTTTAACGCTTTGTGCAGTTACTCGTCATGGAGTCCATTTATGGGGATAATGTTTTCACCTTTGACAGAGAAGATGGCCTTCAATCTTTTCAGGTTTTCGAATAAGCAAGTAACTTTGAAGTTCTTTCTCTCATCAGGAAAGAGCAAATAGCTGAATAGTCTGATAGTTTTATGGTTTTTACAGGTTCATGTCGATATTGAATCTCTTAATGGAATCACTGTTACTACAAAGCTAAATTCATCTGGTGATGTCAAGACCATAGACAACAACAATACAACTGACTTCTCATACTCATTTAAAGTTCAATATCTCCCACCAATTGTGTTAACATGTTTATTACCCAAGTCTTACCCGAGTCACCTACCCCCATATTTTACGTTATCTGTTCAGTGGTTGGATTCCACAAAAATTGCCAATCTTTGCTCCATGCTTGACTCCATATGGAAGGCGCAAGAGGGGCAAGAGGTTATGTACCAGTGGGTGGAATGGTTAAGCAGTTTGTCTCTTTCGTATCTAGGGTTTGACAACAAAATAGTGCTTGGTCCTTATGGCATAAGACATGTAGAAGATAGGCGTGCAGTTTCAGGGAGTGTTTCACCAGATGTGGATATTCCATATATTAGAAGCTTCAATGATGAGAGGTGCCATGAGAACTTCCAACAAAACTTGTCCGAATGTTGCATTTGTTTTACTGAATATCCCGGTATCCTTATCATTTTCTCTTTGGCCTAGCTTTTTATTTAATTTGGTGTCCTTGTGTTTTCTCTGTTTTGGTGTCGTTTATTGTTGGTTCCTATAATAAATTACCCTTGAATTCTTTCAAAATCCTCTTAATATATGCATATGTTAGTTGACCTTGTAAGTGTTCAACACTAGACTCATATACAATTTTGTATTTAACGCCCCATTTTGGTAAGTTTATAATATTTTTCTCTAGAAATTGATGGTTACGCGGGTTTTTGTCTTTCGAAGCTATCATTAGTGGTCTTAGTAGCAAGGGGTTTTGGTGTTATTAATTCCTATCTAGGTTTCTGACACTTACTTTCAACAAATTGAGTGATTGTGGAATTCAAGTAGACTGTTGATTTCATGCGCAAGTTTCTGATCAATTTCTTCACGTAGTAGGAGTGCAAGGACTTTTTTTTTTTTTTTGCTAGAAGAGTGCAAGGACTTGCTGTCAGTAGAAAATTAAGTTCCGTTACATGGACCTACAGTATGAAATCCAGTTCTTTTTATCTATTATTCATTCTATTATTGTACCTTATCAGGCACTGAGTTTGTCAGGCTACCATGCCACCATTTCTTCTGCTGGAAATGCATGAAGACTTATTCTGACATGCACATCAGTGAAGGCACAGTTAACAAGATACAATGTCCTGAAGCAAAATGTAAGGGCATTGTCCCACCTAGTTTGTTAAAACAATTGCTCAGTCAAGAAGAGTTCGAGCGGTGGGAATCTCTGACATTACAGAAAACACTTGAGTCTATGTCTGATATTGCCTATTGCCCGAGATGCGAAACACCTTGCATTGAGGATGACGACCATGATGCTCAATGCTCAAAGTGCTACTTTAGTTTTTGCACACTTTGCCGGGAGAAACGCCACGTAGGTGTTGAATGTATGACCCCGGAATTGAAGCTTCGAATTCTGGAGGTATGAATATTTTTATTATAGATCTGGCGGTTATTTATGTGGGTTTTTGCTATATCAATTTTCCTAAAATACTTGTATTTTATTACGTAATGTTTAACTTCGTACCTATAGGAGCGCCAGAATTCGTCTCAATTAAGAGAAGAACAAAAGCGTAGAGAACTTGACATGATTAATGAACTTCTTAGCCTCAAAGAAATACTTCGTGATGCCAAGCAATGCCCATCTTGCAAGACAGCGATCTCCCGATCTGGAGGTTGCAACAAGATGGTCTGTAACAACTGTGGGCAATACTTCTGCTATCGCTGTAGCAAAGCTATTGATGGTTACGAACATTTCAGGTATTTTTCTCAATTCTTAGAATCCATCTGTTTGTGTGACTGGTCTCTGCCCGAATGTGCTAATATTTGCCATCTACATGTAGAACTAATAAGTTTTTTTTTTTTTTTAATCTATCGAAGGGACGGGACGTGTGAGTTGTTCCCTCAAGAAATAATTCAGGCATGGGAAGAGCGCATAAATCCGCGTCAGGTTTTACGTCAGGCTCAAGCTGAACTGTTTGCTGCCCGTGGTCAAGGTGAACTTTGCCCCAATTGTCGCCAATTTAATGCAAAGGTGAGTAAAGACTAGGCCTGAGGCGTCTCACATATCAACGGTTTCTTTTCAGTAGTTGTTACAAAATGTCTTCTTAGTTTCAAGATGATAGTGTGATATTCTGGTCCATCAATTAGTTAATCTCATTGTCATTCGTTGAGTTGGTTTTATAAGATTTAGAGTTGTTTCATCTTGACTTGGAGATTTTTATTGTTACCCCTTTTGTAATTTATTATATTCTTTTCCCTATTTTTGATACCTTAACAGGTTGGCAACAATAACCATCTCCTATGCTGGGCATGCCAAGTCCACTATTGTTACTTGTGCAAGAAGACTGTAAGGCGCAGCTCGCAACATTATGGGCCCAAGGGTTGCAAACAGCACACAGTCGGATAGTTCTATACACAAAGGCACATTCCATTGGAAGGAGCAAAGCCAAGCATTTCCTTATAACCACAAGCAAAAGGTCCCCAATAATGAATAAAGAACAAATGCAAGTGAGGCTCGGCTATTTTGGATAGGTTTAAGCTTGTCTCAATGTAGGAACGTGGCGGTCTCATTCATTCTACATTGCTCAAGGCAGATAATAGCCCTATCCAATCTCGCACACATGCCCATAATCTTCGGCGACTTCTCTTTCTTCTTCTTCTTCTTCTTTTTTCCAACTAGGGTATTCTTTCCCAGAGCAGTAAATTCTTTGGTTATTGTCAGTGTTAGCACTAGCGCAATTTTCAGTTTGGTTCCGAGGTGGACAATGGTTCCATATGGGAGTGACGTTTTACAGGCACTACAGTCACGCACTCTGATTTCTGGAGTTTACTTGAGTGGTGTTGGCTATACAAAATAAAGAAACAAATGTCATTATGACAAATACGAGTTGGTTTGTATCACTCAGAGATATAAAAGGTGAAATAAGAACGTTTTCTTTCTTCTGTTGATGGCTCTCTTTTGGTTAACCTGATTTTAAATCAGGTTATTTTATTTTCTAAGGGCATGTTTGGTGGACCGTTTTAGTTTTTGTTGATTTGCTTTCATTGCCAATTTAGTGCTAGTGCGTGACTCTTGACCACAAATTCATAAAATACCTAAGAACGCAGGATGCAATACTTCATGATATTTGTTGATTCAGAATCACAACTTTTATCTTCATGCCTTTTGATACGTTGATTTACTAATAAGGCGACTTGTTTGCAACATCACGACTTGTGGATCTTCCCGCTTGGCTGGCCGCCATGATCTTAATGCGAGCATGTAACCATGACAAGCTTGTTGTTGAAGATTAAAAAAAGAAAGAGAAGACGATGAAGAAAGGAGAGGGACAAAGGATAGCTCGACTTTGTTTAAAGTCAGCCTTTAGTTGAAGTTAAGGTTCCTAGAAATAGCTCAAGTGCCCGGGTAAAGCACAAACTAATATTTCCTGGATTACAAATATGCCAAGATTTTTGCGAAATCATAATCAGCGGATTCTGCAGCCAGGGCGATATGAAAACTACAACTGATGCTTCTACAGGATGGACCTCTTTGGTAAGGCTGTAACGTACTTCAACATTATGCTCCAATGCGGCATTGTTACTGATGTTTATTGCATGCAATATTGACAAATTTTGCATGGAAGGACACTTAGATACAGCCTCAAAACTCACAGATGAGATGCAAGACCAAGGGTGAGCGAGGTGCGAGCCTTAGCTCATACACCTATGGTGCAGCCATTAACCGTCTGTTCAGGGAAGGACAACCAGAAAAGGCGTGGAGGTTCTTCGTTTAACGTTCAAAAATAATTTGTTTCTTGTAAATTATGGTGTCGTTAAAGATGGTTTTGCGAAGGAGTCCAGATCTGGGAAGTCCTTGATGGCATATATAGGAATGCTAAAACTTGTGTTGACTCCGGATGTATTTTCATAAACAAGTCTTATCAACATATTTTGCGGCCGAAAGAAAACATTTGAAGCACATAGCTTGTTCAAGGAAATGACTAGAAAAGGTTTGGCTGTAGATGAGATTTGTTAAATCTCTATGATTGTGGGGTGGAGATCAAGGCATGAAGATGGCTTAGGCATTGTACCATAAGAAGTTGATGAAAGGTCGTTCGGCCACGTTGTCTCTTTTACTTGCTGAATCAATGGTTCTTGCATGATTTTCCGCAGAACTTGCAGGATGCAAATTGTATTGGTAGCTTCTCCTAGCTTATTTTCCTACTAATGTTTATCGGTCATAAATGTTGACTTTCTTTAAATTTGTGCACTAGAATTGGAGCGTCTGGAAAAACAATTCTCGTCAGTCGACATTCTTGGTGCATGATGTGCCTAAATAAATTTGTTACAAAAAACAAACGAACAAAACAATTCTGAGATATAGTTGTGCCTAAAATTTCTGTTTCTTGCTTGATTAAGGACAAGTCTACAAGGGGTATAGTTGTGGGACATTACATTCGACATTAGTATAATGCGCTCTCCTAACTTTTTATATGGTTATGCCTTTTCACTTCGATAATTAATCTTTGTGGACTGTTAAAATTGCTTCCAGTAAATGGGTTGCTAAAGGGTAGAATAAAAAAAATGGAAAAGAAACCAGAAGGCTTAAAAATAAGAAACATGACCCGTAATACGATAATAGAGTTCATGCTTTCTATGCTTTCACCTATGGAACAATCTAAACATCAGCATAATAGGAGATAAACGGGTGTTAGAAGGAGATTCCTACTACTTGCAAATGGTTATCACAAGCTTGATCGATAGTTTCCTACAAAAAGGCACAACTAATCATCTGCAGTATCTCCATCTTCCTCTGGTTTAACAAAGAATTCGATGTAAGCAATTCGGCTGGGATGTTGATAACCTGCAGAGTCGACGTGTGGATGAGATGTTGATGTTCTCGCCACTGAAACTAGGTGCTGAACTTTAAGCAATCCGCCCCTACCAATAGTCAACTTGCTTCCACGATTATCTCTAATGACACTGCTGGGTATGTTTGAAGTTGTTGCTCGGAGGTACTTGTATTTATATCTATCCAAGTTAAATTAAGATCAGAACAGATGAAGTAAAGGAAGCAGACTGGAAAAGAAAACGTGACTATCAAAAGTAATAAGGAGATACCTGTAAGATACTTGACAATCACAATGAAATGCAATCAGAAGGTCAGCATTTGAATAATACATGAAATCTATCTGCAAAATGTACACGAGGGTTTAGGTCAATGAAAAACATCCTTATTGTGTTTTTCAAGCTCTTACTCACAAGAAAGATGAAGACTCAAGTCTACCTGCAAATCACCATGGCCCTCGCCTCTAAAGGTTACAGTAGGTGGATCCGGTTGTACGGTGATCTGGATGCTTGCCCCCGGCCATTCAAGATCATCTATTGCTTCCTTCAACACTGAAGTCTGTTGTTATAAATATCATGATTCTCAATATTGGCTGTGTCAAAAGATACTCATCCATATGAATAACTTGACATTACTAGGAATTGATTTTGAAACCGGTACCCAGAATATCAGCTGTATCAAAAGATAGTCATCCATTTGAACAATTTGACATTACTAGAAATTGATTTTGAAACCGGTAGCCAGAATAGGTGAAATGGTAAAAAAATTCAAATTAAAATGAGATCATGCAAATTCTTTGCTTTTAAATCCTTGGTTTTTTACTTTCAAGACAAAGCGAATAAGTATCTTACGTCATGGAGGCCTTCTCCATGATAGGAAATGGAGTCCTCACCTTGACGGTGAAAGTGAGTGGGGTGTTCCCTGCAGGTTCAAAATTATAATCCCATGATATCATATCAGGTATCCTTGTCCTGATCTCTGCATAAATGCCTGCGTCTAGTGAATCAACAGACCTAACAAAACAATTATGAGAATGGTGAAATGCAAGAATTCAAAACTATCAGCACAAAACACAGACAAAAAAACTTGATGAGCAAGTTACTTTTTGAACTGCATGTTATGTTACTAAGCACCCTCTTACAGATTTAGCTTATCCCAACCAATCTAGGTGCAATTCCAGATTTTTACACCCAGCTCAGAGAATAGCTTGAACAAATATAAGTTCACAAAGTTTGTCAACTCTCTTGTTTTGACATTCTACAGTGCAAATATATAAACTAAATTTTCTGCAAGGATTTTCAGTTATTAGGAAGAAGAAAGTCTCTTACAATTTATTTAGCTTCATTTACAAACCTCTTTTCTTATTTGGAAAAAAACGACCAAACAGACATTGACATTGATAAGAATTAGCGCCCTAATTCTATATCACCAAGAGCAATAAAATTTGAAAAGGAAAATAAACAATCACAAACATGCAAATTTTATACAGGTTGATTCGTGAAGGCACTGCTGCTAGGGCATTAATTAGGCTCCACACTTAACAGACACTTTAGATAATGATATCCTTATAGTCATCCATGAAAAAGCTGACTGATTATTTTTCAAAATGTCTGCAATAACACAAGCTATAAAGACTGTTAAAGCCGGTTAAGGTAAAATCCAGGCTCCAGATTGAACTTTTGTTCTGAAACATCCAAAGAGTACATAGCAAATTTTTTAATTTTCCTAGTCATAGAAAAAGAACTTCAAATATATAGACATACTTGAGAAGTAGCTGCATATCAGGTCCAGGATATCGAATTTCGATTGTGCTTGAATGTCCAGGAACCGAAAATGTATTCAAGGAATCAACAAAGAATCCCAAACTCACTCCAAACCGAGGCCTTCCTTGAGCACCGTACTCGTAACGAATGAAAAGCTATAAAAAAAATTAGACAATAAAAAAACAAAATTTCAACTTCCTGCATAGCCATTCCTTTTCTTCAGTTTTCTCAGATCCGTAACTTCGTTTTCTATCTTGGCAAACAAGTAATTTCACTTCTAAAAGCCGAAAAATCAGAAAGTACCTCACGCTGAAGATAAACCTTGGCCTGAAGACAACTCGTCTCCTCCACAATCACGACGATTCCATGCTCGGATATCTCGATCACCGCATCCTAATCGTTTACAATCAGATAATTTTCGAGAAGACCTATTGGAATTCTGTTTGGTTCTCGAAAAAGCGATCGTAACATCCTTCTTGTTACCCAATAAAATAAAATAAAATACAGTTTCCCGAGAACCTAACAGAAAGTTGGGGAAAGTGGAGAAAGGCGTACCTGATGACGTTTCCATCGGACGGCGGTGAGGGCGTCGACCATGCCCTGGACGTTGTCGAGCTGACAAACCAGATCGGGGGCATCGGAGTCTGTGGCCGACGAGTCCATTCGTCTTTTTCCCGCCAAAATAGTCAATCTCCCCTCGTTCTCTTTATCGGTCCCAATTGCCTTTTTCAGAAAAATAAAAATAAAAATAAAAATATTTAATAGGAAATATTTAATGGGATTTTGACAGGCTGGACGGAGCCGATATTTTTAAAGGTTACAGAAAATTGAGTTAATTAAAATTTAAAAAAATAAATTTTAATTTATAGTAGATTTGTTAAATAAATCAAAATTTTATAAAGTAAATAATGTAAATAAATTATTTATCATGAATATATTATTATATTGATAAATCTGATATTTATTATAGTAGTAATGGTAATTCAATAGGTAGGTAAATGGTTATAATTTTTCTACTTTAAAATTAAAAAATATATTATTTATTATAAATATTTTAAAAAATTGTTATTTATTTTAATTATTTTCTAAAAATTGTTATTTATTTCTTCTTGTCCTCTCTTTTTGGCAAATTTTTTTTTTTGGGCAAATTGTGCCCAATCGTTTTGGATTTTGATAATTTATCCATTAAATTTTAGTTTTTGATGCTTTATCCTTAAGTTTTTATTTTTATTTTTATGTTGTTGTGATGTGTTCGATTTTGCTTAACACATATTAGATTGGTGATGTAAATTCCATGAGTGTTTGATGTGAGGACTGAAAATATCATTTCTGATCATAATTTTCTAAATCAAATTCCAACACTAAAGTAAATTCAAACCTTTAATTTAATAAAAATTAACAAAATTGAGCAAATTGTAATGATTAGAAAATTTGGAGACTAAATTATCAATGTTGAAAGTTTAAAAAAAGTTATTAAATGTGATTCTAAGCACTTATTGAGACTTTGCTTCTTTTCTTTTATTGACTATAAGAGTCTATTCCATAGAGCTTGTTAGAAATAGCTTTAAACTTCTTGAGTTTAAAAATTTTTTCTTGTAAGTATTTAGATAATTTATTAAAAATATTTTCTTTTTCTAAAAGAGTTTTCAGTTAAAGTACAAAATATACTTTCTAAAAAAAATATAAAATAAAACTCTTCTAAATATGCGATGAAACTTGTATTATAGTTTTTTCATAAGATATTATAAATCTCGTTATAAAATTTTTTCTATTATTAGAAAGATGTAAGATCATTTTAATTTATAAAAAGCTTTTTTTTATATAAAATATGATTTCAAATACTTAATAAAAAATTATAGTTTTTGTTTTTCTTGTCCTTGTACTAAAAACAAAAGTAAAAGCCTCGTCAAACAAGTAGTAAAAGCAAAAGTTTTGTCTAATAGGTATTTATTCGTGTTTTACTTTGCCTTTACTTCTTTTTTTTTTTTTTGTTTAATATAGGAAAAACATCCAATCGGAGAACGAAAACCCTTAAGGAACGTTTGGTAAGAGTATTATGTACGCATTGTGTTTAAACGTCATATAATTGTCATCTAAATGTAAAAATGTTGAATTCAAATACTAATTATATCATAATTTAAATCTAATATTATTATTATTTTCTATCATTCCACTTTTTTATTACTTTTATCAATCACATCACATATTTTCTTTATCTCTCTATTTTTTCTCCATACTTTTATCAATTACATCATATCCAATATAATTTAAATACTTTTCATATAAAAAAAATTAATTACGTACGCATTATGTTCCAGATAATTTTCATCTAAATGTAAAAATATTACATTCAAATACCAATTACATCATAATTTAAATCCAATATTATTATTATCTATCATTATACTTTTTTGTTACTTTTATCAATTATATCACATACTTTCTTTATCTCTCGACTTTTTCTTCATACTTTTATCAATCACATTACATCCAATATAATATAAATACTTTTCATTAAAAAAACATTAATTTAAATAAAATATAAATACTTTTTATCAAAAAATATATTATATTCAAATATAATATATTATCCAAATGTTCTATTAATTAAATGAGTTAAAATAAAGGCTAAGATATAGCAAATGAGAAAACATTGAATAAGAAAGCCTTTACTTTTCTAAGTTGCAAAATAAGATAAATTTTTTTATAAAGTTATAATTTAGTCTCTTTTTTTTTTTTTTTTTTTTTATATATAGCTAACAAACCTCCAAGCTCTTTAAAAGAATGTAAAATGATCATTTTTGTCAACAAATATTAAAATTTAACAAAAATAACGTGTTATTACTTATACATGATTTACTTTTTAAAAATGATTAAGAAAAAAACAATTTATATAATTTAATTTTTGTGTATCGTACACTTGATTTATTTCATTTATTTTTTTAACGTTTTTTTAACAAAATAACCATTTATGCCATTTAAAAAGTTTAAAGATCTTAAAAAAAAAAAAAGGTTGAAAATCCAATCATAAGTTCATTAAAAGAAACGAAAACTGAAAGAACACTTTACCCTGTAAAATTATTATGGACCTTCACTCCTTTCTCGTTTCAAACTACAAAGCACACGGGAAAACCTCCAAATACACACAAAAAGAGCGAGAAGATGCCCGCATATTCCATCCGAAGAAAAGCACAAAATGGTGGGTGAGTCATTTTATCTAAGATTTACACATTTTTAACATCGTTTTTGTATTTTTCTTAAGAGTTTTGTTAAAATGATTTCAAGGGATTTTCTGAAAATTGAAATCTTGGAGACAAAATCAGTCGCAACTCAACTCAATCCTTCTTTCAAATATTTTTTTTTAGAAAACAAAAAAACTATGGTTTTCAAATGTAAAAAATACTCTACCAGTCTATCAAAATTGATATGTTTTCCTTTGTTTTGGTAGTTATATAGGACACATGTTCTTTCAAGACTGTTATTTTAATTTAGCTTTCTCGTGTTTTGTGTTTTAGGTTCAGTTTTTTCTTTTCTTAAAAATTAATAAAAATTATAATCAAATTAATTAATTTAAATTTAAAAATTTCATCTCATTTCAAATTCAATTCATAAACCAAATGAATCCTCAACTTTGTGAATTTCATTTTTCTTCTAAGAAAAAGAATTTTTTAACTTCCTTTAAAAGTTTAAAATTCTTTTCTATTGAATTAAAAAAAAAGATTAAACTTTTCCAGCAAAAAAATTGAAAAAAAAAAGATTAAGGGGGCGTTTGGTAAATGTATTACATTTTGATTATATTTAAATGAAATTTGTTTTTTGAATGTTGTATTTGGTTGAAAAGTATTTGTTTTATATTTGAATGAAAAGTGTGTTTGGATAAAAAGTATTTTAAAGTTAAAAAGTTGATGTGATTGATAAAAGTAGAGATAAATAGTGGTGTTGAAAAGTTGATGTGATTGTTTTAAAAAACTTTTGAATAGTAATTGTTTTCGTAGCACTGTTGAAAAATTTATTACATTTGAGTAAAATTAAAACGTAATTTTTTTGCCAATCGATACCAAAACTTCTTACAATAAATTATATAAGATTCTTACTAAAAGAATATTTCTATTTAGGACTTTTCAAAAAAGATACTCAGGGTCTATTCAGACGATCAGTTTAGTTTGATTTTAGTTTGAAACAAGTTAAATTAGAATTAAAGTTGTATGTTTGATATATAAAAGTTTAATTTAAATTTGCATTACAAATTTTACTGAAATAATAAAAATAGAGATAAAATTTGTTAAAATAGGACCTATCAAGCTAAATTTAAGTTTTTACTAAATATATAATTTAATTTAATTTAATTTAAACCAAATTCAAGTTAAATTATGCCTTGAAACGGATGCTAAGAATGCAGAAATAATACTATATGTATGCAAAATCATAATTTTTACTTCATAACAAAGTCTTCGAAAAAGAAAGAACCATCACTTTAACTGCTTTTTAATTTATTAACTAAATTCTTCTGCAAAATTATTAACTTGGCGTGTCTCGTCATTGCCCAAAAAAAAAAAAAAGTTGTCTCGGAAAGAACAGAAAAAAAAAAAAAAGAAAAAAAGAAAAAAGGAGTTTAGTATAATAACAATAATAATAATAATAATATTATATTTGACCAAAACACATATCCCTCCATTTAGATAGCAAGTTTGTATTTAAAAAATAAAAAACTTTTAAATATGAAAAATAAAAAATTATTTAAAATTTTTTTTTAAAGTAAAAAATTGTTTCGATGAGTGAAAACTTTTTTTGTCTAGAGAATTTTTTTTCTATTTTTTAAAAATAAAAAATTTTAAATGTTTTGATATCAAAATTTAGGAAAATTATTTTTTCTTAAAATGAAAAATTTTTCATTTTCCAATTTTGTACATGTCATACAAATATTAATGTAATATTTAAAAAACTTTTAAATATGAAAAATAAAAAATTATTTAAAATTTTTTTTTAAAGTAAAAAATTGTTTCGATGAGTGAAAACTTTTTTTGTCTAGAGAATTTTTTTTCTTCTTTTTAAAAATAAAAAATTTTAAATGTTTTGATATCAAAATTTAGGAAAATTATTTTTTCTTAAAATGAAAAATTTTTTATTTTTCAATTTTGTACATGTCATACAAATATTAATGTAATAAGTTATACTCCACGTTAGGAACTTTTTATTTCATTCACGTGAGACTGGAGAACTCAGAAATTAAAAATTAAAAATTAACAAAAATAATACTAAAAACATACTCTTAAAAAATGTTTTCATGAATAAACAAACCCTTTACCACAGTCACCAGAGGAAAAAAAGGAAAAAAAAAAAAGTTTACCACAAAAATAATGAATAAATAAATAAATTATTTTTTTAGGGATTATAATAAACTCGAAGAAAGAAAAAATTAATAAGTAAAAAAGTTACGTTGAAAATGTCGATGACGTCAGCCGCATCACGCCCATTAGCAACCGGTTAGTGTCCGTTTTCCTCCGTCGCGTCGGTACCCCTTTTATTCATTCTCTTCCATTTCTCAAATCTCTTAACGCAGTCCGTACAAACTGCCCTTTCTCTCTCTACAATTCCAATTTCAACTCTCTCTCTCTCTAAAAAACAATCGCAGACTTCAAATCCATCTTTCTCTCTCCTAAATTTGACCAGTTTCTGCAGTCTAGGGTTTAAGCTCCTCTGCTCGCCCTCCGATGGCTTCCTCCAAACCCTAGCCGATCTCCCAGTCCATTTTTCACATTTCCTTTTCCTTTTCGTTTTTCTTTTTCTCGTTTCCTTGATTTGGCGGCAAAATGAGCGGAGCTACCAACGGCGCCGAGGCGCCGCCAAGTGTCGGCGGCGGCGGTGGGAGTCAGCCGACGTCGGCCACCGCCCCGGCTAGTGCGACTGCTACGACTCCGGCGCCGGCGCCGATGTCGAACGCGAACGCGCCGCCACCTTTCTTGAGCAAGACGTACGACATGGTGGACGACCCGGCCACCGACCCGATTGTGTCGTGGAGCCCTACGAACAACAGCTTCGTGGTGTGGAACCCGCCGGAGTTCGCCAGGGATCTCCTGCCCAAGTACTTCAAGCACAACAACTTCTCCAGCTTCGTTAGGCAGTTGAACACCTATGTAAGTTGATTTTCTGATTAGCTACTGGACATTGTTGGTCTTCTGTTCATGATTGCTGGGGACAGAAACATTCCTAGGAGTATACTATTCGGAATCTTTTGTTGTTTGATTGTTATTCAGATTGTATTGGCAATTGAGGAGCTCTTTCTATTTTCTGAAGAAAATTAGTAGGTTAGGTTGTGATGCGAAATGAGATTGAAATTCTTCATTCATTGATTGTAATTTGTGGGAAGAATCAGTAATATACCAATTCTTGATTGCCTGATTGTTTTTCAGATTGCAGCGTGTAATTTAGGGTTGAGATAGCACTGACATTGAGTAGCAATCGCGGAATTATTTCCAAGGAAAATCATTAGTTTAGGTCGCGATGGAAAATTAGATTAAAAATCTCCATCCATTGCTAGTAATTTGCAGGTAAAATTAGTGCTTTATTGCTGTTTCGATTGTTTATGTGTTTGTGTGTTATAATTGTTGAGATGCACTTTTTTTTTTCCCCTTTGTATAGTGTGATTAAGTTTCTTAATTTAAGTACTTTTAGTGGGGGCTTTGATGGCTTTGTTTGTTTATGTCAAGAGAGTTAGAAAACACTCGAAAATTTGATGCTTCTTCTTCCAATTTTTTCTCAGCAACCAAATGCAGCTGATGAAGAATAAAGGGAAAAGAAATATGATGACCTGATTACAAGGTTAAAATGATGTCTACATCACACATTCTTGCATTTGTTATATGATAATGTTTGAGAACGAGTCAATTATAAGAAGTCTTATCTTGAGAGCTATAGGAAGCATAAAGAAAACATAACTCTGGGTTTTGGATATCACATCAATTTGTGCGTCCTACTTGCTCAAGTGCGCCTCAAAGTAAATTGGACTGCCCCATCTCATATATCTTGTGCTAATTGTATTTCTGGTTATATTCATGAAAATTTCTGCTATTGTAGTCAGCAGCAGGTTTTTATCCTTCGAAGATCCAAAAAGCAACTTAAGTTCATTGGTGTAGAATCTTATTTGGTGGGATTCTATATGGTGGAAATTTCAGTGCAATCTCGTTTTTTATTTTGTGCTGATGGAAAAAAGGGGGAGAGAGAAAGAGAGAGAGAGAGAGAGAGAGAGACTTTTGCAATTATTCATTGATTTATAGAATCTATCTTATTGGGTGGTATCTTCGTTTTCCGCCCTTCTTCACCTTAGTTGTGATTACTATTTCATATTGATCTGTGTAAGCATGACAGAATTCTAAAATTGAATTATTACAATTGGTATCTTAAATCTGCATTTAGGTTAAGTGAACCATAAGAGGGCTTTGTGGTGTTAACGTATTATGTGTTAGGTTGTCCCCTATTTGGATTTAGATTGCTATACGGCAGCTTGCATATGTTTTATAATACAAAAATTTTCCAACCAACAGTGAAAATCACAGGCTGGGCTCTTAACTTTAGTTATTTATATGTGAAAGATTTTTAGTTTTTTGTGAGCTCGAAAATGCTAAATCTTGTTTTTTTATTTTGTGCTGATGGAAAAAAAAAGGGGGAGAGAGAGAGAGAGAGAGAGAGAGAGAGAGAGAGAGAGAGACTTTCGCAATTATTCATTGATTTATAGAATCTATCTTATTGGGTGGTATCTTCGTTTTCCACCCTTCTTCACCTTAGTTGTGATTACTATTTCATATTGATCTGTGTAAGCATGACAGAATTCTAAAAATTGAATTATTACAATTGGTATCTTAAATCTGCATTTAGGTCAAGTGAACCATAAGAGGGCTTTGTGGTGTTAACGTATTATGTGTTAGGTTGTCCCCAATTTGGATTTAGATTGCTATAAGGCAGCTTGCATATGTTTTATAATACAAAAATTTTCCAACCAACAGTGAAAATCACAGGCTGGGCTCTTAACTTTAGTTATTTATATGTGAAAGATTTTTAGTTTTTTGTGAGCTCGAAAATGCTAAATGTAACTAAAAGAAAATTGACACTTTGTTTATAGTTAGTAACCACAACGACAAGGATACATAGCAGCATTCTCTGCCTTGTAAGTAGGAATCTTGTGAAATAAGTTATTAGCCATTGCATTCCTCTTTCTTTTTACTGGTCTTAGCTTCTGAAGAGGAGAATTATCATACAGCCCATGCACATACACACATGAACATAGATGCCTGATTAACATTTCTTAAAGCTAAGGATTACTTAGGTTATGCTTTACTAGTTAACATAATAACATATTTTGAAAAAAGTTTACATATCAACACCATTTAAGAAAAAGTAAAAATTATTAACTTCCGTAATTTTCCTATTCCTATTTTTATCTTTAATGCTACCTCTATGTAAATCTTTTATTCCAGTGCTATTTGTTTTGGTTAAATATTTTAATCTTTTTCCAGCTGTTAAATATGCTAATCTTGGTTTCGTTTAGGCGGTGTGGAAAATGAAGCTCCCTTTGCGGTGTACTTTTTGAATTGGATGCAACCAAAATCTTGATGATGGTAGAAGAATAAAAAATGATGATGTCGTTTTTGCTTGAGGGAAAAAATGTGGAAAATGAAGCTCCCTTTGCGGTGTACTTTTTGAATTGGGTGCAACCAAAATCTTGATGATGGTAGAAGAACAAAAATGATGATGTTGTTTCTGCTTGAGGGAAAAAATGGTCCTTATGGAGTCCTGACAATAATAGATCGTTAGACAAGAGTGACAGCTGACAGCACAGCCCATGATTAGAATTAGAAGTTCAGACATGTAAGAGAAAAACTAGAATAAATGAAATTAACTGCTGTGATAGTAAGAAAGTTGAAATTAGGATTAAAGGGTGACTAGGATAACTAGAATGAAAAGAAGGTAACAGCTATCATGGTGAGAAACATGAAATGGAGACTAAAGAGTGATTGAAGTATTCTGTAGAGTTTGCTAGTTAGACATTTTAAAGTTAAGCCACAATCAAATGTCTTCTGCTCATTGAACTTGATTTTCCGAAAGCGTGCTTTTTATTTTTTATTTATTTATATTATTTTTCAATGTTTCCTGGTGTATAGATCATTTTGAATCATTTTGAACACACTTCGTGTTGATGTTGCTCTGCCTCTCTCTCTCTCTCTCTCTCTCTCTCTCTCTCTTTTTTTTTTTTTTGGGTTCTTATTATTATTATTATTTTTTTACCTTCTTGTTTGGATAAGTTGTAGAAAAGAATGTTACAATCCTTTGTCCCTTGAAACTGTCGTTTCTAGTTGATTGAGTAGCTTTGGGATTAAATTTGAACAGCAAAGCTATTTGCCTGTGGAGTTTCACTTGTTAATTTTTGGTCCACTTGGATTAAGGGGAATTCGTGGATTTCTTTAGGTCAAATTTTAGAATAGAAATAGGATTTAGTTTTCTTCGTCTTTATGGGCCTCTCTTTCCAAAGAATTTAGAGAAGTTGCTTTCTTTTTGAGTTCTTAATCCTATTTGCTTTTATTTATTTATTTATTTATTTTGGCTTGCAATGACTGCTTGTCGTCTTGTTGTTTCTCTGTTTATTTTAAATCCTTTCATTAAATTTCGTTTCATATCTAAAAAGAGAAAGTACAATCAATACAGAAGTCAGAATGGGATTTCAAAAACAAATTTGTTTTCTGTATTTTCTCCAGTTTGGAAGATATTTTGTTAGTTTTCTTTTTGGTCCTCCGACTCTGGTCTGGTGGAACTTCTTGTTTTACTTGTCCAAGTGATATCTGGTACTGAAGATGTTTGCTGGGTGTGCACGTGAGAGGAGCATCTTTGGTCCATTGGTTACGATTAGCAACGAGGAATACTTGCATCTGCTAGGGAGCTTCTGGCTATTGACAATTGGGCAAGCTAATTTATATGATAATACAATGTAACTGTATAATCATTTTGTAGTGACTGTAGTTAGTTTTATTTTTATTTTTAAGTTTGGTTCACTATTCAATGTTTGTCTTTGGCTTATTCTAGTCTTTCATTTTCCAACTATTTTACTAGATTTTGTGTTAAATTTTATTTCTGATGGATGTTGTATTTTCTTCTCCTTTTCCCTGTTCTTTTTATTGTTTATCGTGTAGGGTTTTAGGAAGGTTGATCCAGATCGCTGGGAATTCGCAAATGAAGGATTTCTGAGGGGTCAAAAACATCTTCTTAGGAGTATCAATCGCCGGAAACCTGTTCATGGACACAGTAATCAACAGCCACAGCCAACACATACACAGAGTTCCATTGGGGCATGTGTAGAGGTTGGGAAATTTGGTCTTGAAGAAGAGGTTGAGATACTTAAAAGGGACAAAAATGTTCTAATGCAGGAACTTGTTAGGTTGAGGCAGCAGCAGCAATCTACTGATAACCAGCTGCAGACCATGGTGCAGCGCCTTCAAGGGATGGAGCAGCGGCAGCAGCAGATGATGTCATTCCTTGCAAAGGCTGTGCAGAGCCCTGGTTTCTTGGCTCAGTTTGTACAGCAGCAAAATGAGAGCAATAGACGCCTAACTGAAGCAAACAAGAAACGGAGACTGAAGCAGGACAGTATTGGTGAGAGTGAGATTTCTGCTGCTTCTGATGGACAGATTGTCAAGTATCAGCCTATGATGAACGAGGCCACAAAGGCAATGCTCAGGCAGATTATGAAAGCAGATGCTTCTTCTGGGTTAGACACTTTTAAGAACAATTCAGATGGTTTCTTGATTGGTGATGGATCAGCATCATCCCCTGTCATGGACAACACAAGCGCCTCTAGTCGCGTGTCAGGTGTGACGCTTCAAGAGGTCCTGCCAACTTCAGTGCAGACAACTTGTGTTTCCGCATCTTCAGGAATACCAATCCCTGCCGCTGCCATCTCTGAAATACAATCTTCCCCGCAATCTTTGACTTCTGAAAAAGTTTCAACTCCATTCCCGGATATAAGCATGCTGGTGGAGGAACAGGAGGCACCATCCATTCCTATCTCTCAGGGAGACATTGTAATGCCGGAGCTTTCTCAATTACCTGAAATGGTGCCCGAAGAAATACCTAGCATTGCCGATGAAACTTTCATGGTAACCGAGCCAATTGATGAATATTTAGATCGAACATTGGGAATGGATGGTCCCGTAGATATTAATAATATCTCTTCTGATCCTGACATTGAAGCATTGCTAGAAAATTCAGACCTATGGCCTGATAATTGGCTTGTTCAAAGCCCAGGGCCGGAGCAATCGTCTCCAGATGGAATGTCTAAGGAAATCGAAGAACAATCGAAAGAGAATGGAGTTTGCAAGACTCAGCATGTCGACAAGCTTATCGAGCAAATGGGCCTTCTTGCATCAGATGCTAAAGGGGTTTGATCTTGTTTAACAAATGTACATTACTCTCGCACCTTTCGAGGTAAACCCCAAAGAACATAACGTTAATCACGGTAATTATATGGTCATCTTACATTTTGAAAGTGGCTAGTGCCTTGTTTGCTGGTGTAACCCTTCCTTTGCTTGAACATATGGGGACCCAAATTTTAGATTTGGTTTCTTTTCTCATTTAATTCAATACTTCCTCGTCACAAATCAAACGTACTCGGCTATATAAGTATATAAATATATATATATATTTCTTTTTTTATTGATGTCTTGCCCTGGATAGACAGCCTTTGTTCTTGAGGAATGATTCTAATGGATATTTTTGTACTCGTCTTGAAATTTCACCCTTTTCTGTATCCATTAATTCTAAAGATTTAGCTATTTTTACGTTTTCCTTTATGTGGTAAAGCGCGCTTTCTATCTTACCATCTGATCTTGTTTCTAGGTGACAAAGACAAATTTAAAATTCATCATGCTAACATGTAACAATGGAATAAAAATTTGATATTAGACTAATATGATGACGGAGCCAACTTTAAATCCAGTGGGGCACAAATAAAGAAAATTATTGAACTTATATTTACAAAAACCAAAGTGGAAGTTCTAAAATTTTTCATTAAAAAAAGGTCTAATAAATAAGCAAGTACATCAATACATTTTTGTTGGCACATTAATGGGGCTGCAATTTTCTTCTCAATAGTAGCAAAGCAAAAAAGAAAAATCTGAAAAAAAAAAAATCGAAAAGAAGAGACTAGTAAAATAATAATACAAGCCAAGAGATTAGGGAAAGAATTAGAACGTGATGAGGGTTGAAAGAAAGAAAGAAACAGAAAAATATATATATATTTATATATATAAACATCAGAAATGATATAAAACAAGCGAAACCAAAGGAATCTACAGCAAATTCGAGCAAAAGAAGAATTTTCAGCAAAAATAAAAATAAAAAGAAAAATCCAAACCAAAATTATAAAGGAAAAAAAAAAGAAAACGATATTTATTTGGTAACTTAAAAATGATATGAAGTATGAAGTACCCTAAAAAAATAAATATATACATATATGAATTTAAAGGGCACTTAAGAAGCCTTGTAAAATCAGAAAATTTCTTAAATTAAAAGGGAATCAAATCCCCTACAAAAACAAAAAAAAAAAAAGGAATGAAATCTATTTATTTCAATCAAGTCCAAAAAAAAAAGTTAAAAGAAAGCACAAATTTTAAAACATCTAAAAGATTTTGTAGCCTAAGACTTCATTAGCGGCGGCACATAATGCCCTAAACATTAGACGTTTAGGAAATTATATATAACTCTATATATAGTTTTTGCTTTCCCTGTAGGGGCACATGCCTCACAAAGACCATTCTCCCTCTGTCTATGAATATGATACAAATTAGACATTAATAAAAGGATAAATTTCACATTTTTTCTTTAAATTTTAGATCTTATCACAAAATGTCCAACAAACCTAATAGTCTTTTACTTCAAACTTTAAAGCATTTATAGACATCCCCCTAGTTGATTTAAAAAAAAAAAAAAAGCATGTGACACTTGTTAGTAGCATGAGTTGAGGACGTCAAATATGAAATAATAAAACTGTTCTTATAATTAAGTCAAAAGAGTAAATATTTTGAGCTGATTGTCATTTTTTCATGCCACTCACTTATGTTAAATTTCGTAATTTTGCATATTATTAGAGTATGAGTGCCAAGTATGTTACCGGTGAATGCTACTTCATAATTTCGTTTTTATTATTATTGTCAAGTAAGTTTTTCTGTAAAGGAAATTGAAATGAGGGGTAGAATCTTATGAATGCTTCAAAGTTCAGAGAGAAAAAGTATTACAAATTGGAGTTCAAGGGTATTTTGTAAAAATACCTAAAATCTGAAGGAAAATGTTGAGATTTGTCTTTGATAAAATTAAAGTTTATCTCATGTTAATTAAGAAAGAGAATTTGTGTCGTATTGGTCAATAATTAAAAAATATGGTTATTTTGTATATATGATCTATATTTATGGATATTATTTAGGAAATTTCTATAAAGTTGACAATTTCATCATTAGATACATCATTAATAGGACACATTTTCACTTTATTTTTTTTTTTCCTAAATGAATAATAATAATAATAACAATAACAATAATAACCAATTCATCAAGCTGCGTGTATGTATGTATGTTTGAGACAACACACACTATCATTCCAAATCATTAAGCTTATGCTCTGTTTGGTCAACGTAATACATTTGTATTATATTTGAATGTAATACATTGAATGTAATTTGTATTTGGAGAAAAAGTATTAACATTACATTTGAATGTAATATATGTTTGGGTGAAAAGTATTTAAATTATATTTTAATAATAAACATGTGATATGATAGGTAAAAGTAGAGAGAGAGAATATATGATGTAATTAATAAAAGTAATAAAAAAAAGTAAAATAATAAATAATGATTGTATTAGATTTAAAATATGATGTAATTGGTATTTGAATGAAATGCTTTTGTATTTGAGGGAAAACTGTATTGCATTTAAATGCAATGAAAAAAAAAAAAAAAGCATATACCAAACTATTAGTTTATATTGGAAAAATGTTGTGTAATCTTTCTTACTAAAAATCTATATATATTTTTTTATTCGGCACACAGATTCTCCACAAAAAATGTTTGACAAAGAAATGGTTTAAATTATAGAATTTTTAACACGTCCAAATGGGCTAAAAACCCCTCGGAACAAATAGAATTGCTTGTATTTCCAGCAAATATATATATATATATATATAGAATTGCTCGTATTTTTTGTGCTTATGTCAATCTTGTGCCTCTCTGAACCAAGTTTCCAAAGGAATTTGCAGATTCCAACGAGAGGGGATCCTTAGTAAGAGTAGCTAGTCAGAGGTCCGCATCCTCGTTGGATTGAGCATGCTGAAAAAAACATTTCTTACAAAAATCATGCTGCAGAAAAAGTATGCGTAAATTTCTAGTCGGCTATCGAAAACTCATTTATTTTCTCTTTCTGAAGCTTCTTAGTAACAAGAAATAAAAGAAATTGAAGCTTTTTTTATTTTTTTGAAAAGAAAATTGAAGCAACTTAGCAACATGAAAATAAAGAAGAAAGAGAGTTTTTGATGCTACTTAGCAACAGAAAATAAAAGAAATTGGAGAGAGAGGAAGGGAGGGGGGAAGAATTTTCACTTTTACTTGAATTAGAAGAAGAAGAAGAAAAGTAGTAAAAGTTATAACTTTTATCACATTTTTAAATGAGCATATGAAGTCAAAATAATTTTAAAATTTTTTAATAAGCAATAGAAAAGGAAAAAATGGTTTGAATGACGCATATTAAAAGACTATTGTATCAATAAGACATAAAAATTTGATGTTAGATTAATATAACACAAGTCAATCAGTTATTAGAATAAAATTTGTGTCATATATAAAAGAAATATGGCTATTTGGATAATTTTCTCTTACATAAAAATGGGGTATTTGTTTGCAATTTTACGTTCGTATTGCATTTAAACATAATACAATTTTCATCCAAATATACAAGTTTTGTTTTTAAATATATTGTTTTTCAATAGTGCCTCAAATACATCTATTATTTCAAAATATTTTGAAAATAATTTTTTTTCGTATTCATATCATATTTTTTCTTCATCTCACTTTTCTATCTACTTTTACCAATCATATTAACTTTTCAACTCTAAAATACAATTTAAATACTTTTCATCTAAACACACATTATATTTAAATGCAAAATAAATACTTTTCATCCAAATACAAAATATATTCAATACATTGCGTTCAATAAAAGTTTATATACAATTTTTGTCAAAAAAAAAAAGCCCTATATACAAAAAAAAAAATTTGAAAATATTTTTTTGTGACTTTAAATATAAGTTGTTCTAATAAATTATTCAAAAACTTTTTTGAAGTAATTATTGGACTTAAAAAAAGAAGCTATAAAACGCTCTTTCAAACGTGTTCTTAAATTTTGTACCTGTGTGGCTTTTCCGTGGGTAATTATCCGCTGGTGTACCACTATTAAATTGGTATTAACCATATAACATTGCTGATGCCCTTTTTTTCAACTCAAATCCTTTGTCCCGTGAAACCATGTACGCTTTACGTACCACCTATCACAATTTGACAAGCAATCTTATTACTTACATTTTTGAGAAAAAAAAAATTTATTATCTTGGATTTTTCCACAATCTCTTATGAGATGAGAGTGCATCACCATCTATGGTGATGATCTGTAAAGTGACTTATAGTTAAATAATTTTTTTTAACAAAATTTTTAATTAATAACTCAAATTTTTAAAAATTAGTTAGAAGATATTTTTTCTTAATATGATTAGTCAATTTTTTAAACGATCAATCATAATGTAAATTATTAATTTTCTTAATCAATTGTTCCTATAAACAATAGTCAATGAGTGATAGATTCCTATAACTCAAATTCTTTGTCCCTAAATCATGTCTACTTTTGCATACCATCTATCATAATTTGCCAAGCAATCTTATTATTTACATATTTAAGAAAAAACATTACTTTGGCCGTTTCCCAAATGTCCTATGAGATGAGAGTGCATCTTTAATTATGATTTATAAAGGCATTTATAACTAAATAATCTTTTTTAACAAGTTTTTTTAACAAATAACTTAAGTTTTTAAAAATTAGTTAAAATGTCATTTATTTTAAAATGGTTAATAATTTTTTTATTAAATAAATCAATAAATGATCATAATATAAATTATCGATTTTCTTAATTGATCACTAATTGATTAATAGTCAATCATTGATTGATTCCTATAACTCAAATCCTTTATCCCTTGAAATCATGTCTCCTTCGCGAACCATGTATCACAATTTGACAAGCAATCTTATTGTTTAAATATTTAAGGAAAAAACATTATCTTGGACGTTTCCCAAATGTCCCTGTAAGATAAGAGTGCATCACTAACTATGATTTATAAAGGAATTTATAACTAAATAGTCTTTTTTTAAATAATTTTTTAACAGATAACCCAAGTTTTTTAAAATTAGTTAAAAGGTTTTTTTTTAATTATTATTTAAGAAAAAACATTATCTTGGACGTTTTTGAAATGTCCCTATGAGAAGATAATGCATTGCTAACCATGATCTATAAAAGGATTTATAGCTAAATAGTCTTTTTTTAACAAGTATTTTTAACAAATTAGTTAAAATTAGTTAAAATGTCATTTTTCCTAAAATGAATAATCAATTTTCTTAAATGATTGACCAAATTATGGTTAATCAGTGAGTAATCATAATGTAAATTATTGATTTTCTTAGTCGATCATTGTTTAACCAATAGTTGATTACTGATTGACTGAATCTAAAAAAAATAACAAACAACTAATTTATAAAATTAAAAAAAAAGTTCAAATATCTATGGAATTGTATGATCTAATGGGTCGTTTGATAAATGTATTGTGTTTTAATTGCGTTTGAATACAATTCATTTTTTGAGTGTTGTATTTTGTTAAAAAGCATTTGATTTGCATTTGAATTAAATGTGTATTTGGATAAAAAAATATTTAAATTGTATTTTAAAGTTGAAAAGTTGATGTGATTAGTAAAAGTAGATTAAAATGTTAAAGAGAGAAAAAGTACGATGTGAATAAAAAATTTGAAAAATTAATAAATAATTGTTTTTAAAAAACAAATGAATAATAAATGTCTTCATAACACTGTTCAAAAATATTATATTTGAATGTAAAACTTTTTATATTTAGATAAAAATTGTATTATGTTTAAATATAATAAACATTCATAATGATGTCAAACAACCCATAAATATACCATCCAACCTAATTTTTCATTTATAAATTACAATATTCATTTTATCTTTTTTCTATAAATACACTACTCATAACAGTGATTCTGTCTCACTATAATTTTTTTCACTCGACATCACATAAATTAATCATTTCTTTTCAGTGCAAATTTTCCTGTACAAATCAATTTATACATTTTACGATTTTTTTTCTCATAAATTAATCATTACTTTTTACCATGCCATAGGGTAAGTGCATGAGGGAGAATCAGACTGAGCGGGTGCAAATCAATTTATATACATTGAGATTTGTACTGAGTGGGACAATACTTGTACATTTTACAATGAAGAATTGTACCAAGTGGGACAAGTATTGGAGATGATATTGGAGATGTTTACATGTTACCGTAACAAAATGACTTAACCTAATTTTTGCCCGGATGACTGCGGTTAATAGAGAACAATATGACCTCTTTCTTATGCTTATCCTCTTTTGCTGTAATCTGCATGTGCAAGATATTCTCAAGAGCATATATGTAACACTGTGAAATTAATTTAAAATAAAAAAGACCAACTAATATTTGAATATTTGCCTGATTTAGCAGTTCAAAGACCGTGTCATGTAATATCTTAAAGCACTTTCAAAGCTTTCAATTTTTCGATATCAAGAGTTTCTAACTTTTTTAATTTCTCGAAGTGAATAAAAATAATTGAAGATGTACCAATCCTGTGGAAGATTTATAAAGTAGCCACTTTGACAATTTCTTATGTGATGATTTCTTGATGTTAAGGGTGACGGTGATGCCTGAAGGTCTACATGGTAATACATGATTTGACCTACATAATCAAAAAGAAAACATTACTGAGTTTTAGAAAATTAACACGTATCCTAATACTAGACGTCCGTGCCCGCAATTTGGTAAAGATAGAGAGACAGAGAGAGAGTGAATCTAACAAGTAAAGGATCTGAGATCATAATGATTTTACCACTGCATGCTTCCAATGATTTTACCATAGCATGCTTCCAGGCATAGGCAAAGTCTTTATCTTTAATAGCAAGTCTTTATCATAATGTTTTATCTTCAACAGAGCCCTCCACTTCTTTGTCATTAGTCTCAATCGGTTGGTTTTGCGAAGAATTTGTAGCAGATGAATCCGAAGGCTGACCAAATGATGAGGCAGGATCCGCAAACACCACTTCTAGAAATCCTGCATTTGGCACATAGTGGCCTTCAACTGGTTCCCTACGAAAGGGTTACCACAAGAAGGATAATCAAGGAGTTCTTCAAATTTCAATCTGAACTCATTCTCTAAGGTAGCTCCAGAAATACTTGCCACAGTAAGTCACGATAATAGCGAGTAATTTTCAAAGCCTCCCTCGCAAACCAGCTTTTGACGCTTCAGCGTTGCTCATTGTAATACTTCCAACCTTGAGAAAACAGTCAGACTTTTCTTAAACAGTCTCTTTGAAGAAATAGTGACAAGGAACAAAGACGTGGGTATAAGAATATAAGATATGTATTTGTCTAGCAGGGTTACTTAGTGTTGATGGATAAAATTCACGTGACAAATCCCGCAATGATGACAATTTGCAAGAACTATCACGGACACAAGACAACATAAAACACAATAAAAGTAAAGTGTAAAAAATAGAGAACACATAAATTTATAGAAGTTCACTGTAAATACAAAAGCTACATTCTCTCTTTGATGCTTAGAGTTTCACTATATTTTTAGAATTACAAGTGATATAATCTGTCAAATTATGAGTTGGGTTTCCACAGGCCAATCCTAATGTATTTATATGCTCTTAAGAGTTAATCCTTATTTAATATTTAAATACAAATATTTGATATTTGAACCTAAATATAAAGATAATCTTCAACATTGTAGATTCTATTGTAGATATCAAATAATCTTGACTAATTATTTGAAATTCAAATATCTTAAAACCATGCTCCTCGATTCTCAATACCTTGAAGTGCTTCAGCTTCTGGCTACCAGCTATTGGGACTAGTGGTCTATTTTGTTGTTAAACTTAACGGTTTTACCATAATTGCCTTGCAACTGACACATGCCTCGGGGTTTTGGAACAGTTAAATCATTTCTAAACATTACCATATCGTTTCAAACTTTTTAAATCTCAACCAATTAATTTGAAGAAGCTTTTGTCTGTTTGTCCTAGTTGTTAACTAGCTACATAGTATTAAGTCGTCGGATGTATGTTTTGGTCATTGTCTTCTCGTTCTTCTCTTGAAGAGGGAATTATTCGAAGATAGAAATCTTACTTGTGTTGGATGGCTCTTCAACACCCGTTTTCTTGATCTTTCCTTAAGAGGGAATTGTTTCAAAGCAGGAATTTTTTGGCTAACTTCTCAATTCCCATCTTCTTGTTCTTTCATTAGGAATTATTTGATGAACTTTTGCAGAACTTTTTCAATGATGGGGTACTTCTTTGCGTCCATCCTCTAGTTTTTCCCTTAAGAATTGTTTGAGGAACTTTGGTAAAGCTTCTTCAAATTTTGGGATATTTCTCGGCACCTATCCTCTTATTCTTCTCAAGAATTGTTTAAGAAACTTTTGTAGAACTTTGGTAAAACTTCTCGACAAGAATTTTCTGGGTAACTTCTCGATTCCCATCTGCTTGTTCTTCCATTAGGAATTATTTAAGAAACTTTTGTAGAACTTTTTCAATGATGGGGGTACTTCTTTGCATTCGTCCTTTCGTTCTTCCCTTAAAAATTGTTTGAGGAACTTTGGTAAAGCTTCTTCAAATCTGGGATATTTCTCGACACCCATCCTCTCATTCTTCTCAAGAATTGTTTGAGGGTTTTTGACAGTCGGCAATGTCCCTTTATCTTTGACTGAGCCTTGACTTTGGCTTTGGACAATCTCGTTAACGGTAGCTGTAATCATGATTGCATAGTATATAGGTGGCCTTTCAACACTTGCCTTTTTGTTCTCCCCTTAGGAAGGAATTACTCAAAGGCTTAGTAGTTTTTTGTAATTTGACTCTAGCTTTCTTCGCCCTTAGTAGAGTTTGTAGGTTTCGTTGTTATAGGCTACCCACATGTTGTTAGAATATTTTATAGATAATTGAAAATGCAATCACCGCCAAAAAGACATGAAACAAAAACAAAGAAATTGAATAAGTTAATAAATTGAACTTTTATTAATAATAATAGCATGTTAAATACAAAATAAAACAAATATCCTAATAGAATATCATAATGAAGCAAAAAGGAATTTTAATAGTAAAGGCTACTGATAATAAAACTTGAGGTGTTCGGCATTCCTCTCTGCTATGATCGCCATGCTGATTACCCTTTTTTGAATTCTCTTTGAATTCATTAAGGTAACCACACCTAATTAGCTCATCAATTTCATTCTTCAAGTCATTGCATTACAAGGTATGATGGCCAACTTCTTCATGGAAATTGTAATACTTTGAGTGATTTCTCTTAACAAGATCCTTCTATATTGAAGGTAGGTGTCACTGGAGATCTTTGTCCCTTATATTATAGTAGATATCCTCGATACTATAATTTAGTTTATTATAGGTTTCAAACCTATTAAAGGATTGTGGATGGCAGTCATTAATCCAGTGATATCTTTTATTATCAAACAAATCATGGTTGCTGTCTGCTAGCCGTTTTTTCTTTTCAAATGATTCATTACTACTGTTGTCATTATTAACAATGGCTCAAAACGGTGTTCGGCTTTGCAAAATTTGGGTTTCTTCTGCATCAATGAATTTTGTTGTTTAATGGAGAAATTCCTTCCAAGTTTTACTGGCTTTACATCCAGGTCACCTCTAAAAGGGATGTAGGTATTTATGCTGCTAATTGCCCCCAGTAGACATGTCTCTTCTAAGCAATTTACGATATGTGCGACCTCCTTGTTGTATGTAGTTAACCAATCCTTTATTGTCTCATTCGAGCCTTGGTATAAGGACATAAGCTGCTCTTTTAGAGTTGAAAGCTTCTTCACCCCAATATATTATACTTGGAATACTTTCTTTAATTCTAACTAGCTTGAGATTGAATTTGGTTTTAGCTTCCCAAACCATTCTCTAGCTGAGTCTACTAATGTTGAATCAAATGCCCTACATACTATTTCCCCATGAATACCATAAAAGTTAATGTGTGAATCATACCTCATTAAGTAATCATTAAGATCCGTAGAGAACTTCGACATTTTAAAATGCTCAAGCAGGGGTATCACCATCACCTTAGGAGTGAACAGATGGCTAATTTCTTCATCTTCTTCGGGCTCTCCGTTTATTTGAGTTTCCAGCTACTTCAAGCATTCCAAGATGTTTTTGGTTACCTTTGATTTAGGGACCAAGGTAGAGATGACTAAAGGGGTTTCCTACGTCTGAGCCTACCTAAACCTAATATGATCCCAGAGGTCACCACTTTGGGGTGGACTGGCCCAAATTTTGAGTTATCCCTAAGTCAACAACTTGATTTATTATTGTGGCTTGGAGTTAGAGAAGCTCTTATCTCTCACTGTTGCATGGTCTGACTCTTTTCCTATTGAGGGTTCCTTCTACAATTCTTCTATGTTGGTTATTGATGGATTGCTTATTGGTCACCACTCACAGTCAGTGACATTTCCACCTCTTTCATTACAGGTCTTTCTAGTCGCCTCAGTGCAAATGTCGTTATGGACATCTTGTTGTTGAATGTTCTCAACTACCACATAAGGCTAACCGGAACTGTTAATAGTTGGGATATCTTGACGGTCATCGGTTCTCGTCATTATGTTGTTGTTGTTGTTGTTGTTGTAGACCTTGGAGCAACAGCATGACCTATTCCCCTAATTCATTAAGGTTGCAGATAGCTCCTTGGACAATTGTCACCAATTCTTTGACACGGCCTTTGAGGTGGGCCATCCTGATAGTTGGCTTTCTTAGCACACGAGCTGGTGGTGGGTTCTCTACAGGAACCTTTGCGTTCTTAGTAGTCAGATTTCAGCGTTTCGTCATCGAATTGTTCTCAAGGGGGTTTTCTGCTTGTTAATTAGTGTTTGGAGGTTTAGACCCTGTTTCTAGCACCAATATTTGATAGATGAAACTTGCCTAACAAATCCCTTGGTGATGGAGATCTCTGAAAACTGTCACAGACACAAGATAATACAAAATGTAGTAAAAGAAAAGTGTAGAAAAAAGAAAATACAGAGATTTATAGAAGTTTACCGTAAATAGGAAGGCTGCATCCTATCTTCGGTGTTTGGGGTTTTATTATATTTTTAAAATTACAAGTAATATAATCTACCAAATTATGAGTCGGTTTTCTAGAGGCCTATTCAATATATTTATAAGCTTTAGAAGATATCCTTATATAATATTTAAATACAAATATTTCATATTTGAACTTGAATATAAAGATAATTTTCAATATTATAAATTCTGTTATAAATATCAGATAATTTTAATTGATTATTTGAAATTCAAACATCTAAAGACCATGCTCTTAGATTCACAAGTGCAGTATCTTAATTGGCAAATATGATCACGTCATGATAATTAATATCCATGAGATCTCGATTACCCATTGGTTCTGTAAAGTTTATCCTATTTTCTTATTTATTTCTTTATATATAAATCAAGTAGTTTTAATTTTGACAGCCCATGGCTCGCCGGCAGAAAAGGAAGGGAGGCCTTGAGGAGGAATGTTGATACCGGGAAACATGAGATTAGCACCACCAATGACGAAACGAGAGACAAGCAAAAAACAAGGCAACAGATCACGAACCTTCCAAAGAGCATATACTGCAACCAAACAAAGCTTCACACTGATTAAACTATTAAAAAAAAAACAATTTTTAATCTGAGGGCATGCATGCTTATTCATCTAATTGACTTACCAGATTCCTTATCATAAATGCCAATTTGAATTAAAAGAAAGGAAAACAAAAAATGGAGAAACCTATTGGTAGGCAAAATGACAGTGCCACAGCCATCGATATCCAAAAGAACAGGGAAACCAGCTTCAACGGCATAAACATGGACTCGACTCTCAAACTTGGATTTTTGACAAATTTTAATGTCCTTTTTTTTTTTTTAATTTTAACGTCACAACATATACTAAGTTTCAAAAAGTGTCAAAATTTATTTATATTTTCCTCAGCTAAAGAACAACCCATGAATGAAGAACAAATAACTCACTTCACACAAGTAAAAAACTGTTTAAATAATTTGTTTTATTGGCGTTTAGCCATCAACCTCAAAATGAAACATACTTTGTTTATCTTCCCCCTGTGAAAGTGAATGAAGCCATAAGCACGCGTGCATAACAAGCCATGTTTAGGATTAGCAGGCTACTCCACCAACAATAAACATCAAAGCGAAAAGGAAATATAAATTCATAATCTTGCACAAAATCTGAAAAAAAAAAAAAAAAAAAAGGGTAGTTTAGAAATGACACTAATAGAAATCAACCCTAACTTAAGTTTCAACAAAATCTTGAAAAGCTCCCTCATCAAACATTAAAACAATTGGTTTTTACATGTTGCTTTGAGCCTCACGTCATTCAGGCGAAAATTGAGGCCATATGAACACCCTTGAAACTCAACACCGCACAGCTCAAAAAACGGATTCCAACGTGCCTCACTCATGTATCAGGCAATATGTCCAGCCAAACTAAGAATCTTGATGTGCTTTTTCTTCCTTAGCTCGTGAGGGACTGGCCCAAAAACTCGAGTCCCCATTGGCTGGCCTTGCTTGTCGATGAGCACCACAGCATTGTCATCAAACTTAACCTCACTACCATCGCAACGGCCCCTTTGCATTGCAGCACGAACAACAACTGCACGCACAACCTGTCCTTTCTTTGCTTTCCCATTGGGATAGGCTTCCTTTACTGATGCAACTATTGTGTCCCCCAATCTTGCCCCTTTCTTCCCCTTCAGAGCTTGTATGCACATCACTTTCTTCGCCCCAGAGTTGTCAACTACTTTGAGAACAGTCCTCATCTGAATAAAACTCCTCTGCTGCTGCAATGGTGAAATCAATTAATCAACATCCCAAACGAATCTAGCATAGTTGAAAACCCATAGTTGGTTAAACCGGATTTGAAGAAAAATCAACTTCGACAAGTTCCAGCCTGCCAAAAAGTTTTACCTGAAAAGCAAATCAAAGATCTAAAAGCTATAAAAAATTGAGCATGGGCATACAAAAAACAATATAACCAAAAGAAGGAAGGGGGACGGGGGGGAGAAAAACCCTTTAGAAGTAAGAAATAAAAAAGTATTTCAATGACCAATGTCAAAAAGAGTACTGAATTCCAACTAAATTGGAACCACATTTTCTCCATTGAGCATCAGACTTTTTTTAACGCCACATAATAATCACCTCACAATTTTCTCTTTATAAAAAGTATGGGTTTTTTTTTTTTTTTTTGGTCAAACAAATGAAAATTTCATGGAAACAATAAAGAGGAACAACATTTTACATAAACAAAATCATAGATTTTAAGGCTAATCATAGGCTAATACACCAACCTGAGACAAAAAATTGCAGGGTGTAATCTCACGCAATGTGCTAAGTACATCAGGCAAGTTGTTGCCAAGCCCCCCCAACAATGAACGACCCGCTAGTTATGGGTTCCAACCGCATTCAACAAAACACAGAATCATTTCAGAATATTAAAATATATATGGGACAGAAAGCATTCCAAAACCAAATTCCCCTTCCTAGTTACCAAGTATTTCATCACAAACAAAACAACTTCCAAGAATCATTTCTTCGTTTTTGAGTAGTCTCCAATTGCATAACAATTAACACCAAAAATATGGATTCAAATAAAAAGTGTAGTTCTAATTATCCAAATATGAAACACACTGTTTCTTGAGAGAGACAATAGAAATTAAATTGTACCATGGAAACATCTGGAAGGGAGGTTCGCAGCCATGTCTGCGTTTCTTAAAATTTTGTTTGGAACGAAAGAAGGAAAAAAAAATTTCTTTTCTTTCTCTTCTTTTCTACTCTTGTCCCTGCCAATACAATAACGGACATCAAATTCTTCGAAAGCAAAAGCAAGACAAGTAGCGAGAGAAAAAAAGATATCAAATTAGTATCGATTATTCTAAATCTCCCAAACTATAAACTAAGTAACATCAAAAACTCAGCTAGAGAGAGAATATTTTTGTATCTTTTTTCTCGACAGAGAGTGGGAAGAGTGGCGTGGAGAAGTCGACAGCAACGGCGGGGCCGGAGCAACTTACCGGCAGCGGGGGCGGAGCAACGGCCGCGTCGCTCACTGACGGTGACGGAACTGACGGGCTTTAGGGGGACTCACGGCGCAACAAAAATGAAGAACAGAACCACTGGATAAAGAAAATTGAAAAGAAACCCTAAGTAAGGGACTAATGCCCCGTTTGGCACTTATTTTTAAAACTGGTTTTAAATTATTAATTAATTTGCAGTAAATTAGAAGTGTTTGATAAATCTTATTAATTTGCAGTATTCAAAAAAAATGCTATAATACAGTAGAATTTAAAAAATAGGTTGGAGCTTATTTTTGCACAACATCTTCTACTGATATTGTATTAATTTACTAAAATATTTTTAACTGCAAACAATAATTCTAATTTACTCACTTTATTTATTTACATAATAAATAATAAAATTACATAATATTACATTCCACTATTTATTTAAAATTATAAATTCTTTTTCTTCTCCAAAAAATAATTTTAAAATGTAAACTATAATTTCATAACTTATTTTTATTATTAGTTTTTTTTTTAAAGAACTTCTATTATAATAATTACTAGCCAAAATTCTATAAGCTACAATTAGAGATACTGTTGTATTATACTAATGTTGAGAATTTTTACAACATAAAATTTATTTATAAGATATATAATTTTTGTAAGAAGAACCTTTAATCTGTCATCCATACTATAATGAAACTTAATGAATTACATAGAAAAAAATACACACAACAAACCCTTAAAGGAAAAATGTACATAGAAAACACATATATACATTTATATTGACATTACTAATAAAATGCACATGAGAAATACTAAAAGTAACCATTTAGATAGACATCTTATTAATAATGTACGTAAAAAAATAAAAAATAAAAACTAGTGGTGTTACCAACAGCAAAATGTAAAATGGTTTCATTTATTTTTTGATTTTTTTTATTAATGGATATCAAATATCCTCTTCCCCAAACTATTTGAGACATTTTCTCCGATGTTTATTACAGATGAGAAAAACTTATATAGATGGAAATTATTAAAGATGAAAACTAAAACAAATAAAAGAAAGAGAAACCAAAAATAAAGATAACTACAATCCAAGAGTCAAATGTAGTCCTTAAAAAAGAAAGAGAACAAATTGCTATAAATGAAACCAAAAATAAAAATAACTGCAATCAGAGAGTCAAATCTAATCCTCATTATTTGCTGCTACTGGAAGAAGTTGACCAATCTATCTGTAATATTATGGGATTGGGTTTATGAATATAGACTTGAAGTTGGTCAATTAATTGATCAGTAGTTGGAGTAGAGACTATGATCTTTCTAGCCAATTGTAAGATAAATTCCTATTCGAAAGCATGATTTAAAAAAGATAATAAACCATCATAAAAACCATTAACATTAAGTAATCCTAACAGCTTTTGGTGAAGATTAAGTTCGACTTATGACGTAACATTGAACAGCTCTTTAAGGGTTCCTAAAATACCAGATAATGCAATTAAGGCATCGACATTTTATACCATGTTTGCCATTTTCTCATGCATAGTTATGACTTGTAACTCATTACCTATAGTGTTTCCCGTGATGTTTTTCATAGCTAAAGTCTTTGATATGATTCTTAAGACTTTACTACTAATAGATGTAGTTGTTGCCACACAATACATCACCCAGACTACCTCCCTCATATACTAAGTTAATCCCTATAGCAGGTAAAACTTGGTCAAGGTTATTCGTTGGCCTAATGTGTTCTTTTTTTTTATCAAGATTGGAACCATAAAAAATACAAATGCTTTTAAACTTATGAACAGATGGTCTGTCCATCTTGGGTCACTCTTTTCTTTTAATCCTTACAAACGAAAGCTCATGTTTGCAATAAGAGTGATAGTGAAAAGAATTTATTTATAAGGTGAAAAAGAAGAGCGCAAAAGTAAATATTTCATAAGATAGGTTAGAGGTTATCAAATAAGATTATAAATGAAACAAGGTAAAAAAAATGAAAAAAAAAATAAGATTTAGAAAAAGCAATTGATAGACATAAAAAAATTAAAAAGGCTAACAAAATTAATAAGATAATTGACAACATAAAGTTAGAGGAAGAGTTAAAAGAAAAACATACAATAACTGACTGGGAGGAGTAATACAGTAGTTGTAATTGTGTGTCATATCTTCCTCAGGTTTTACATCCAGAAACGGCTTAAACAACTTATATGAGTCGAAGATATACTTCCTATCTAATTTTTTATAAGCTAACAAACAAAGTCTTTTTGAGTCAAATTCCCAAGATTTAAGCATTCTTTTTTATCTGTGAATTTGATCTACAAATTAAGAAGAATCTACGAACTTGTCCACTCAAATGCCTCTTAAGAGTCAATAGGATATTATCCAAAAACTCTTTATTCAAACCATCCTTAATGAATTTAATTTTGTTTTCTCGATTTACAAAAACCATTCATATGTTCCTGCAACGTTTATCATAATTCCAATGTGCATATTTATAACAGACTTGCATGTTTTGTGCCCTACACTTTTTAGCATATGGGCTTTTTCTTATACCAGGCATGTATCTAATTATCAAATTAGGATACTTAACTGATATTCTTACCTTAGCTTCAATCAGTAATCAAACATCTTTTAGGATGCTTTTGTGCATAAACATCCTTAATCTTTCCAGTTTGGTTTTGTAAATTTTTATGATTGTATTTTTAGGAAAGAAAAAAAAAAGTTGTTTTTCGAGGGTTGCACGAAGATTTTCCATTTTGAGAAATGAAGATGAAGAAAAGAAGGTGAAGAGGAGAAAATTTTAGTACAAATCAGTTGAAACTAAAAAATTTGATTTTAAAAGGCCATGGAGTACCGTTATTCACCGTTTAAATGGTGTTTGTTTTCTTTCCGTAAACAAAAATAAAGTTAGTATCTAATGGCTAGTTCGTGATAAAATTAATCATACATCTTTGTCAAAAAGTTGATATTTTTTATCAAAATTTTTTTCCATAAACTTATTGAAAAAATTTTTCCAACCCATGTTTTCAAACTGTCAAATACAAATTTTTATGATTCATTCAGGACAAATTTAAAAACGTATCCAGGTAATTTGATTGAAGAATTTCTAATGTTTGTTAGTTTTTGAATTTTTCAATATATGGGTCCTACGAAGGAAAAGTTAACGTGAGAAAATTTTTTTATATAAAATAATTGGAGTATTATTGTTATATCATTCAAAAAAGTGAAAAAATTTATATAACATAAAGTGAGTTGATATAAGTAAATATATATTTTTATATTAAAAATTATATTATTATCTTTTACAAGAAAGAAAAAATGAAGGAAGTTAACAATATTAAAATATATATATTGTAAATTAAATGATTTAAAATTATTCATGTTGCCTAATCGTCGGGCTTTTTTTTTTTTTTTATGGATCTATCATTTTTGTTTTAGAACTAAAATAATAATATATTATTAAGATATATATTAAGTAAGATTAATCTTAATTTTAATATGTATCAAATATAAATTAGTAAATATGTTTTATCTAGTTACTCTTTTTGGATATGGTGTTTTTGGGTTTATTGTTGTAGTGACTAGTGGCAAAAGTAGTGGTGCTGGAAGTTGAACATATTCAAAAATCTTTGAAACAACTATGTCAATCTATCGACCTTTTGATCGATAATAAACTTAAAAAAATCTTTGTTTGCCCTTTGAGTTGTCTAATGATTCGCGGAATTATATATGGGTTTGTATAAACTTCACCAATTGTATTAGTAAATATGTTTTATCTAGTTACTCTTTTTGGATATGGTGTTTTTGGGTTTATTGTTGTAGTGACTAGAGGCAAAAGTAGTGGTGCTGGAAGTTGAACATATTCAAAAATCTTTGAAACAACTATGTCAATCTATCGACCTTTTGATCGATAATAAACTTAAAAAAATCTTTGTTTGCTCTTTGAGTTGTCTAATGATTCGCGGAATTATATATGGGTTTGTATAAATTTCACCAATTGTCAATGTTGAGCATGGTTTTCTTACAAGTGTTTATAAAGTTCATTCAAATTAATAAGTAATTAATATAATATTTTATTAGTCATAATTAATTAGATTAAAAGAATTTTAATAAAAATTGATGAATAATATTTATTACTATGGTGTGGAGATTGTGTTTAAATGACCGTAGTTGTTACAGACCATCTACTTCCTATTTGTTTTACTTGGTGATAGCATCAGGGGCATAAGTTGTACCACCAGCATTGATCCATGTGAAATCCAATTATTATCACTTTTATAGGAAATATGATACTCTGTGTAAATGAAAAAAAAATTATTAGTTTGAATAATAAAATTAATAAATAAAATTTTAGTGATATTAACTTGATAGTTTAGTGGATATAATGCTCATTGGTTGTTCATCTGTTTTCTAATTTTTGTTCTTCTATTAATTGAATTAGTTTTGCTGACGATGGTAAAAGTTCAATTTATTAACTTTGATGGAAAAATTTATGCATAGAAAAGTAAATGAAGATAATGAAGCAAAAAAGGGGAAAAAAGTTTTGAAAGCATGAGTTAATAAAATTTTAAATAATATGGTAATATTTTTACTACATTGTTTTTAATGTTTTTATTTCTAGAAAATTCAGGTTAAAATAATAAATTATTACCGCAAAATTTAAGACATATGAGTTTCTTATATCATAAAAATAATACGGATTAGTATTAGGTTATATCAACTATTTATATATATGATTTTGATAATGAAATTTTTGAAAATTATCTAGATGTTGTTTTATTGATATTGCTGCAAAAGCTACTACAACTGGTTCATGAATTGATATTAAAATGTTTTCATTGAATTATTCTACCTTAGTTTCCTATAAAATAACTTGAAATTATTCACTCCTGCAGGAAAAATAAGATGAAAATAATTTAAAAGAAAGAATTTAAAATAATGTAAAGATCGCTTGAAATAAATTTAAATTTTTTAAATTAATAGTAATGATATATATTTAGAGTTTACTTACCTTATATTTTGTATCACAAAAGTGCACTCTGAAGTTGCTTTGTTGTTGATACTTTTTTGATTGATAACTTGAACATTTGTTAAGATGCCAATAACTTCTAGTATAAAATAATTGTAAATTATTATAAATTTTTTATTTGTAAATTAATCATGTTTTTAAAGTATTCAAATTAGTAAGGACTATTAACACATAAAACTTCATTGAATTCAACTCTTTGCTGCAGCTAATCAAACTCTACAAAGTTGATTTATGAAATAAGATATGTGGTAATTCTTCCGTAATTGGGATAAAAGATGCCACACGTGCAAATTGCAGCACTGCATTTGGGAAACTGCTTTGTATTTAGGTTTATTTTGGTTGACAAAGAAGTTATTGATGTCATAAATTATGCCTAGTTGAGTTTGTTGAGATATGTTTTCTAAATCTTGACAAAGATAAAATTGTTAGTTATTTTGTAAAATTTGATGTTAAAAATAAGATAATATAATATGATGTGTATAAAATTTATTATCTCTTTATCAAACAAAAAGCTATCGAGGCTTACTAAACGTTTAGCTTGTGAGGTCGTCGTTGTTTCATTATCTATAGATTCTTACTCTACTAATTTCATATACTTCAGTTGGTGTTAGCAAGCAAATATGTGTGGTAATTTCTTCTAGTTGCAAATAAAGTAAATATTTTTTTAGGGAGAATTTGGGGGAGATGTTTAGAGATATTATTTTTGAATTGAAAAAAAGTTGTTTTAAAAAATACGTTTGAGGGAAAAAACTGTTTGGAGTGAAAAAAAAATAAAAAAATTTAAAATTTTTTTTAGAAAAAAAAATATATCAATATAGATATTGTTTCGTTCCTCTCAAAATTCTATGTAATTTTTAAAAAAATCATCTCATTTGGACTTGTATACACAAAATTATGGATTTTTAAAATTTGAAGTTTATTATAACATTTTGGAGATATAAATAGTGAAAAATGATGAAGTGTTAGAAAAAAATAGTTTTAGATATCTCCAAAACTAAACCCGGAACGGGACCTTAATCATTATGAATGATATTATATTATACATATGTAAGTTAATATAATATTTTAATAGCAAATAGATAAATGATTGTCAAGATTTTTATATAATAATGTGTAAAATGCTTTTATAAACAATGTTTTTGATATAATTTGGATATTTATAAATTCAATTATAAATTAATATATGTAATTCTTTTAGTATTGTTACTTTTGATAAAGTAATGTATAATTGTTCATGTATAAAATTTTATTTTCTAAGTAAAAACTAACTTTATTTAAAGTTGGTCCTTGTCTTTTATTTATTATCAAAGCATAACAAATTTTTATAAGAAATTGTCATTTTTTTAATGTAAAAGGCCATTTCGATTTTTGTGCAATCATTTTTATTCTTAGAATATAAACTTTTTCCTTTGTATTATTTGAATTTATAATTTGTCCTTTTATAATTTTATTTGTCAATTGTGTAATAATGAGTGTTATTTTGTTACATAAAACCATTGATTGATTTAGATTTCTTAATAGTATGATAGCAATTTTAATTTTAAGATTTAATTTATGCGATGGTATATTATTGAAATTTAACGTGTATAAAAATTCTGGGGATATAAAAAATTAAGTTCATCAATATTTTTAGTTAAAGAAATCATTATATCATAACTATAATAGGATTTTGATGCATCTGATACTAAAGATATTATATATTTATTAATATCATTAGTTGCTTTATTTTTTAGAGTTATAATTGCTCGTTATTTTAGATATTCAATATAGTTAAAGTTTTTGTCAAAGTCATTGTATGTTACTTTTGAAATTTCTTTAATTGGATTTGTTTTGTAGTATATTATGTATTTTTCTAATATTTTAATCCATGTGACATCTTCGTTTTTAGGCCTCTTATTCCTCCAACAAAACTGTTTCTAATGGTTAATATCTAATTTAAGAATTCGACAATTTCTATTTTTCTTGTTTTATAATTTTGTGGTGCTTTAATCTCATATTTTCTATTATTGTTAAAATTTGAATATATGACCATGAATAAGAATTGTTTATACTTGCACTTATTATTTGTTATTTTGTTCTCATAGGAATAACAGGTTAAATTTCATAAAAATCATCACTTAATATAATAGTCATTCCACCAAATAGTTGTTTAAAGTTATTTTTTAAATTTTAAAGTGTTTTGTCTAAAGCTTTAAAACAATATTTGTTATTTATAAGTACTTTAATATATAATAGCAGCGATGTTTTTTCAATTAATTTTGCTAATTGAGTACTTTTTTTATATAAAAGGTGGAAAATTTATCAATAAATAATGGTATTCAGTACCTGGAGTGCGTAGTTCTACCTTTAAGTAATAATAATGAAAAAATTCTAAAAAATGCAACAACTAACACAATTCTATAAATATGTTTTTCCTGTTTCTTTATGACCATAAATGAAAAATAGATTTTGTTTTTCATAATTAAGTGATTCTAAAATTTGTTTATAAATATATTGTTGTTCGTTATTTAAATTTCGTACTAAACTAGTTATTTTAACGTTTAATTTACTTATGTTGTAGTTAAGTTCTTCTTGTAAGAGTTTATTATTTGGATTATTAATTAGTGATCCAACGGGAAAAGGGTATTGATTCATCATATTCTTTATTATCTTTAAATAATCCTAGTATATAACATGATACCTGACTAGTTGCATATGTTATATTGTTAATTGTTTGAAGGGATTCATAATTTATTGTACCTTTTTGATAATTTAGCAATTGTTTTAAATAATATAGTTATCTAGAACTTGAATGGACATAAAAGATTCATCTAATTGTATGCCCTGTTTGTCTCAAAGTCTAAATTTTATCTCTATTATTTCATATCTATTTAGAAGGAAATTCTATGTAAGAAAATTATCTAGCCTCAATATTAGATTTGTCAATTTCTATCTATTTATTTAGAGTTATTTTATAAATTTCTAGTTGTTTTATTATGTTAGTAAGATGTTGATTTGAATGAAATGTTATGTTTTGCATATGTGATAAATGAATAGATAGTCGTTGGACGGCTAGATTCTCATGATGTATTAAATATTCATATAATTTTTATATAGTTTCATATGGTGTTATATATTGACAACTAATATAATTTTTTATTTCGTCTACCTCTTGATAAATAATTTGTCCAAATTGTTCTGTATATATATTATCTTCTATTATTGTTCTTATTCTATCTAATCCTTTTGTCAAATATTTAAATAAATATATTATAAGCATAGATTGAGAGCAAACTTTGATGTTTACATGAGCATAAAATTTTAGGCATAAGTTTCTCTTATAAGGAATTACAAATCTGTTATCCAATTTGATTCTTTCTTTTTATACATAAAAAGTTGTATTTCTGCGTTTGTAATTGATAAATCTATTTTCTTCTATTACTTTTACCAATCACATCATATTTTCAACTCTAAAATACTTTTCATCTAAACACACATTTCATTTAAATACAAAAAAATACTTTTCAACCAAATACAACACTCAAAAAAAGAATTGTATTCAAACGCAATTAAAACGCAATACGTTTTCTAACCAATCCATAAAATAAATTGTTTTCCCTATAAATAAAATAAAACTGTGCTTAAGGAAAAAAGCTAACCTGCAATAATTGTCCTAAATATACTTTCAGATTTAATAATTAATAAAATATAATCCAATTTTATTTTAAAAATTCTAATAAGAATATCTGGTTTATCTTCAAGTTTTTGACTTGCAATTATAACTAAGACTCTAGTTCTTTTGTGTCATTTGGGGGTTGCATTTCCATAATGTCTACAAATCATCATTGTATTTTGATAATTTTGGATTATATATTTAGAGCTTCCAGTATGACTAAAAGGGAGAATGATTCTTTTTTCTATTACTTGTGCATTAGTATCTCTTCTTGTAATAGTATCTTGAATATCTTAATAAAGAAAAAGAGTTTAGCATAATTAAAAGACTACATAAACAAAAGTAAAACCTAATTTTTTTTTCTTATGTTAAAAAATTTTTAAAAATATATAATTATTTTATATTTGAATTTTGAATTTTGAAAACTCAAAATTAAAAATAGTAAAATATTATATAATATATATGTATAAAATAATATAAATATATTAAAAATTATAAATAAATAATTTATAGGTCATGTTTATATTAATTCATATATGATCAATTTATTACATAAATTATTTTGTGTCAATTGTAAGTTGAAAAATTTGTGTAAATTCAATATTTTATTTAATCATGTTTGATAGATTCGACTCTTTTTTACTCCAACTTATTTAAGAAAAACTTAAACCCTTTAATTTCGTACAGAATTCATATCATGTTATCATATTGGAACCTAAATTACCAACTATAACTCTAGACAACCATAACCCTTAAAAAAAGATATAAATTAAAACAAGACTAGAATAGATATTATATGATTGAAAAGACCTGAAATCCAAGGATAATTTGTTTTCCATTGTCTACTCGCCATCTTACTCCTTTGGAAAGTAAATCTCGCCCCCAGCAAACACTACCGTGCTTCCAAAATTGGAGAGCATGGAAAATATCTAGCTTTAAATCTGGCCAGAAGAGATTGCGGATTATTCATAATCTTCTAAGCTTGCTTAGTTAGTAGAGCTTGGTTGAAAGGTACAAAAGATCAGAATCCAAGTCCCCCATTTTGTTTAGATTCACAAATGATGGTCCAACTCTTCCAATAAATCTTACTTCCACTGCTAGAGAAACTCTAACAGAATTTTGCTGTCAAAGCTTCTATTTCAGAGCATAATGAAGACAGAAAGCGGAACTAGCTCATAGCATAGGTAGGAATTGATTGGACTACTGCCTTAAGCAAAATTTCCTTACCCGCACGAGAGAAAAGCTTTTCTTTCCACGATGACAAAACGGCTGAGAGACTTGCTTTTGATGTCAGCAAACATAATCTGTTTCTTTTTACCTGAGAAAGTTGGCAACCCAAGATGTCTCTCATGACATTCACCAACTGTAATTCCAAGTTGTTGGAAGAGAGTTTAATATCAGGTGAAGCATTTGGTGAGAAATATAGATGGGATTTCTGATAATTTATTTGTTGTCCCGATCCTTTGAAGTATAAATGGAAGATTCTAAAAAAAAGTTTGGCATAATGTAGCATCAACACGGCAAAATAATAAGGTATCATCAGCAAAGAACAAATGAGAAATAGAAGGTGCATTTCGAGCTACATGAACTCCCTTGATCAGCTGAGAATGCTCTGCAATTTTTAGCAGAGAAGAGAAACCCTCAGAACATATTAGAAAAAGGCAAGGAGACAACGGATCCCCTTGTCTGATTCCTCTTATAAGAGTAAGATTTCCTTGTGGCTAACCATTGATTAAGAATGAAAAGGAAACCGACAAAATAGAACGCATAATTAGCATGACCCATCTTACATCAAATCCCTTTAGAAGCATTACCTTCTCCAGAAATTTCCATTCAACCCAATCAAAAGCTTTACTCATGTCTAGTTTCAAAGCAACAAAAGATTTTTTACCTGATTTTCTGTGCTTAATGGTGTGCACCAATTCAAAAGCCAGAAGAATAGTTAAGAACTTACTTACAAAAGTTGTTACATTTGGATTCTAATAGTTAAGAACATAACATGTATCCATAATAGTGGAGCAATATAAGAGATAATCAGAAAAGATAATCATTTCAGATATGAACTAATATTGTAAAAAGTTAAAAAAAAAAAAAAAAAAAGCTTTACGTTAAACAATTGTAATTTCTCAAAATTATTTTCTTACTAGTGTCATCAGTAGGTAGATATAAGCACCTGTAGTATCGAGTAATTTTTTTATGGAGTTGTTTCTCTTACAGGAGATAGCTCTTTTGTGAAAGAATTTAGTGTTCTTATCACCAGCCTGAAGCCAAGAAATTCGAGATCTTTGCTTCAAGTATTGCTCTTCTTGCAGAAGTAGTTCGTCAAAGTATTTTCTCCGCTGTGTGGATGTTATGGTAACGGTTAATAGTTGGAATTGGACAGCGATAAAGATCATCAAGTTTTCTTTTAGCCGCTTTAACATTGTTGTTGAAACCACTGAAATCTTGCCTATCGCAGGATAAAAGATTGTTGCTGCAGCATTTAAGATTGCCAAGGAGACTATTTATTGCAGGCTGTGAGTTTTGGTAGCTCCAAGTTTTCTTAATGATCACTCTACGTTCGGTATGATCCAGCCAATTGCTTTGACAATGGAATCTTGACTTTCTGCCTCTCAGCCTGTCAGATGAAGTATTTGAGTTGGGAACATATACTTGCAGAGCCCTATGATCAGAATTAAAGTAACTTACTGCTAGTGAACAACTGTGTTTGGACAGCCTGAATGCCAAATGGAGTTTGCAAAACACCAAACTAATCGTTCTCTATTGTTGATTTCTGTAGGACTTCATTTGTTCCATGTGAATAATTATTATTGTTATATCAAAATAAAAGTGGGGCTAAAGAGAGTTGTTCTTTTAATTTAATTTTAATATCAAGGATAACTTAGTAATTTCACAATCAACACCCTTAAACAGCTCAAAATTAGGGGTATTGGTGTTATAAATTGAAATTCAAGAGGCCTGAAGTACAAGGAAAAAAAATATAATTTGTTCTTTTGCTTTTCCACATGTGTAAAGTACACATCAAAGAGGAGTTTACAATAGACTATTTCATTTTGAGTGTGGGCAAAATAGTCAAATACAAAAATGATTAAAGTAAAATTGAAAATTAAAAAAATTAGTGCCCCTACTGGGCTCTTAATACCTCCGCCATTGATACCCATTTGATTATACATTCGTTTGGTTTCTGATATAACTTAATCTAATTTACAAGTTAAGTTGTTTAAATTGATTATAATTTAATTTAACTTTGTAGTATCTAATTTCATTATTTCTTATTTTTACCTTCATTATTTTAGCATAATTTTCAATACAAATTTTCTCTACTTTCACAGTCTCTAATATAAGTCAAATAAATTAAAATAGAACGAAATGTCTAATCTTATTTAACTTTCAAACTAGATCAACAAATCAAATGCATACCATATCTCCAACCACAACAATTTTCATATTCCAAACCTTAAAAAAGTATACTTTTTCTTTTTCTTTTCCTTTTTGTTTTGAAAAGAAAATTTTTACTATTTTATTTAGGTCTTTTTTGGACGATCGGTTCGAACTCAAATTTTTTGATTTTATTTTTTTCTGAAAAATTAACAAAAATTATAACTAAGTCAACCAACTTGAACTTAAAAATTTCATTCAATTCTAGACTCAATCAATCCATGAATCAAATGAGCTCTTAATAAGTAAAGGTTATTGGTATAATATTAATATAAAAAATTAAAAATTAAAAAGAAAATCATAGCCTCTTCAGGCCTGATGGTATGATTATTCGATTTTATATCCTTACATTCCCATAAAGATTTTCGACTTAATTAACAAACTCTAGTGTACCCACCCAAAAAAAAAAATCATGATACTTAGATTAACTTTTTTTTTTTTTTTTGTGATTAAAAATTTTGTGGTGTTAATGGTAAGTATTGTTACATAATTATTCATTTGTTTAGATTTTATGCTGCTAAATTGCTAATGATAATACTGTTACAGAATTCTTCCTTTTTTTTTGGGGGGGGGGGCAAAACGGGTTTTTCAAAAACCAAAAAAAAAAAAGTAACTCACGTGGCAAAGTAACACATTAATGAGTAATATCTCGCGCCTAAATTTAATATTTTGAACACACTATTTAAAAAATATAATTCAAAAACGTAAGATAAAATGATTTAATTTACTTAAATAACTGCCATAATATGATTAATTAAATATATTTTAAGACCTACAAAAATAAGATAAATCATCTAAATTCACTAATTAGCCCTCAAACTTTTTTTCCTCCTAAGGAAATAATTAGCCCTTAAACTAACTACAACGTAAATAAAAAGAGGGGAAATATCATCCCATTATACCTCATCTACCCCTCCTTTTTAGGATAGTTAGAGACACGTGTTAGCCATCTCGGGATTTTACAAACACGTGCGTGGGTTTCAATTTTCATACACCTAACATTCTGCGTGATGAAAGATTTTATATAGAGCTTGAAAAATACCGTATTGATGTGTACGAATCTGAATCTCGAATTTTCATCAAATTTTGTTAAGTTATTATATATTTTTTCATTTGATCTAAACTGACGGTTAAAAACAGTATCTTGAATATATAAATTTTTTTTTTTTTCATATCATCGTACACTGCCACTTAGCAGCCAAGAGTATCACAAAACTGCCCTGCACAAGAATTACGAGGCCAAGAAAATTGGATCAAAACGTATCTGTCCGTTAGGCTGGGCTAGGATTTCTCACCATAAATGTGTGTGTACATATAGATATATATATATGTGTATATATATTTATATGTATATGTGTGTATTGTGACTTATGTCATCAGATCAATTTATTTGCTATTTTTGGTGACAACTTGAGAGAAGATGAACCAAATCCGATCATTTTAATTTATGTTAATTGAGTACTAATTATCACTGATAAGTGTGAAATAATTATTATGACGACATTGGTGAGGGAAAGAAGGCGCCAACAAGCACTGAAGCTCTCCCTTCCGCCACCAATTCCGGCAACAAAGTTCCGGAGCCCGACGTATGCTCCGGCGTTGTCTCCGGCTGCAAGCCCCGGCTCTCCGGTCATCGAAAACCTATTCGAGCTCGAAAAGTTGGCTGTTCTCGGCCATGGCAATGGCGGCACAGTCTATAAAGTCCTCCACAAGAGCACCTCCTCAATCTATGCCTTGAAAGTCCTCCGATTCAACGACGATTCTGACGGAGTACGACGACAACAAGCAACCCGCGAGGCGGAGATCCTTAAGCTCGTCGATTCGCCATTTCTCATAAGGTGTTGTAGCGTTTTTAACAATAGTGGACTCGACTCCGACGCCGATGCCAGCGCCGGCGGCCTTAGCTTTGTGATGGAGTACATGGAAGGAGGGTCACTGCAGGATTTGCTTATATCTCAGAAAACGTTGTCGGAGAGGGAAATATCCGCCGTCGCTGGACGGGTCCTCCTAGGGCTTCACTATCTCCATGACACGCAGATTGTGCATGGAGACATCAAACCCTCGAATCTTCTAGTGAATGGCAAAGGAGATGTGAAGATTGCGGACTTCGGGGTGAGCCACGTGGTGGAAGGCGGTGGTGACGTTGCATGGAATTTGTCACCGGGCTCATGCATGGGCACGTGCGCCTACATGAGCCCCGAGAGGTTTGATCCAGAGAGATGGGGCGGCGGAGATGGATTTGCCGGAGACGTGTGGTCACTTGGGGTGGTGGCATTGGAGTGCCATGTGGGCCGGTTTCCGCTAACAAGGACGGGGCAGAGGCCAGATTGGGCGACACTCATGTGCATGATGTGCTTTGGGGACAGGCTGGAGGTGGCTGAGACAGCGTCACCCGAGTTTCGTAGCTTCCTGGAGAGGTGTCTTGAAAAGGACTGGAGGAAGAGAGCTACGGTCGATGAGCTTCTTGAACACCCTTTTGTAAATTAGTTGATTATTTTTGTTATCATGGTTGGAACATGAGTACTAAAATGTTTCATTCTTTTCTTTTTTCAGATTTTACTATCATTCTTTTATTTAGGATAAAGAATTTGTTATTTTTAATTTAATGAAATTTCATTAAGTGTTTTTGTAATACAAATTGCGTTTCTGTTGCAACTGAGGATCAACTGTATAGAAAGTGCAAAGATAAAACAGATGGACACAACAGCCAGAGCCACAAGATCAGCTAAATTATCATAATTTTCAGCAAACACTAGTCACATAACTTCGAACATGATTTCCACAAGAAAAAAGTTCAAGGCAACATTAAAAATCCATGGCAAATCGTGAACTCCAACAAAAAAGCAACAAGCTTTGTAGACGCAATCAACATTGAAGATTCGGAAGCCATCAGAAAGTCGAGTTTTTTTACGCCATTTTAGTTGCTTCCATATCTTTATTCATTAATCGAACAGATCAAAGAGGCAGCCTGTGTTTGCAAATGTAAGACCATTTTTAAGATGAACAGGCACATAAATTACTTCGGCAGGGCTTAATTCTTAATGTTCGATGTCCCTATCTGCTTCTGCAAAAAACCATCTGAGCAGGAAAAGCATTAATTTTTGATGGAGAATATAGAAATAAATAAGTATTAGTTGCAACTATATGTCTAGTTCAGAGTTTCAAATGATAAGAACCATACAAGCACTATATTAAATAACACTGGAGGCCAAAAACTGGGCAACAAGAAAATTTTCAGGAGTAAGAGCTAATTGATAACGATCTCCAATTCTCTCATTTTTCTTACTCACTCCTATAATGCGGCGCTAACACATGGTAGCCCGCACTCAAGTTTTATCACTCAGATTTCTATCCGTAAAACTTCTCATAATTTTTTAATTGCACCCCTATTTCATAAGGAAATTATAACTGTGTCCTCACTTCATAAGTGAGATGTATATAAGATATAATTATGTCTCCCCTCACTAAAATTTGTCTCTATTTTTTTTTTTTTTTTTTTGGGTGCCACCACTGAAAAAAATATTCTGGCTCTACTATTCTGTACCTCACAAACTCACTATCACTTGACAATCCTACTTCAAAGGCAGCTTATATGCTTCCCATAGGAGAGAGAGTCAGTCACAGGTTTTTAAAGATAGTAGAACTTCACAGATTTTTAAAGATAATATACTTCGCAAACCCTTTCGACCCAGCAAAAGTTCTACCAGTGACCCTTTACAAGTTCCACCAATCTGCTATCATATTTACCACTACTTTGAGTTTGAGCCATATGTCACCACAAATCCACCATGAGCGAAGGAAAGAAAAGCAGTAAAAAGGGTTCAACAATGAAACTTCAATTTTGCTTTACTTTTGAAAATATTAGAAAAAAAAAACGGTTCACATAACAAAACCAAAAAAACGACTGCTATAGTTGAACTGACCTTTTCTTGATATAAGGTTGATGCGGGAGATCGGTCCTTCAAACATCCAGTTATCTTCATCCAGAGATTTAACCTCCTTGTTAAGTGCAGCCATAAGATCAGCTTTTATGACTGCATTACAAAATGTAACCATTCTTCTTATGATATAGAAAGTTTTTGCAGCCAAGAAACATAAGAGAAAGAAACATCATACCACTCCACAATTTTACTGTGTCTTAAAAGCAAGATTTAATCCATTTCATAACAAACTAAACATACAACCAATGTATCTATTTTATGCACCAAACTTTGAACCTAGACTTTTATGAAGCTCCACCAATGTAATCTTTGTAGGGAAACCCATCAATAAATAAGATAGTCTAGATAAGCCTAGAGACAATTATGGAGCTTAATTTTATATTATTCTGACGCAGAATTGACACACGGATCAACCTTTATAGAGAGTTTAACACATAGATTCTGAAAGGCGTGAGGTGTGTGATTATATCATAATCTTCTTCTTCACTCAAATTCAACTTACTTGTTTTAGACTGATAAAATAGTGAAAATCTGCGGCGGTTGAAAGTTGACATAGCTTTCACATCGAGAGTGAACTTCTAAAATCTTTTCTTTTCTATTTCTTTTTATATTATCGCTCTAGTTAGAAAAAAGGATTAGGGCTTTAATCCGTAACACTGTCAACCAAATTCATTAAAGAAGCAGAACAACATGTTCAGTGACAACAATGTTTCAAATTAAAAGATTTGTACGAACTTAACTGACAAAGCTCTTTTAACAACAAAACCAATTGTAGTTCCAAAATACCATAAATAAATGGCCAGATTTTCTCTTGGAGAAGATCAAATGTAGTTCCAAAATGGCGTCACTCTCACAACTCATTGCATTGCATAATTTTCACCAGAATAGAACAAAACCCAGAAATTAAAATTGAAAAAAAAAAAAAACTGTAGAATATTGGCAAAAACCCAGTAAAGCAAATCAAAAATTAAAGGGAGGGAGAGAGAGAAGGGAAGCAAAACCAAGTACCAAGCAAGGCGTCGTCTTTGCGATCTTGAGGGATGAGATCAGAAAGGAAGTAGAAATCGTCAGTGGAGAGAGCCGCATTGCTTCCACTTCCTCCTCCTCCTCCGCCGCCGCCGCCGCCGCCTCCACCCGCAATTGCCATCGTTGATATCAACGAATTCGCCGATGACGAGCTATTCATTTTCCCTCTATTTTTCTTCCCTTCCTCAACTCACCACCGATTCCTTTTCAATTTTTCATTTTTATTTCTTTTTATGTATATACACATATAGATAAAGGAAGCAAAAGAAAAGGGGGGCAAACACAGCACTGGCAAGTTTGAAGCTTTTACTCTCCTCCGCGACCTTTTTTCTCTCTCTACATTTCGAAAATTACCCTTTGGTTATCGGCTTCATGTATTTTATTTAGCCCCGTTGGCCTTGATTCTGACGTCTACAAAACTTTTTTTTTTTTTTTAAGCCTTTATCACTTTTTATTATTTATATTTTTAAAACACTATAATATACACAAAACTTTAAAAATCCATAACTTTATATATACAAATTCAAATGAGATAATTTTTTTTAAATTACATAGAATTTCAAGAGAAACAAAATAATATCTATATTGATATTTTTTTCTAAAAAAATTTTAAAAATTTTATATTTTTTCCTCAAAACATATTTTTCAAAACAACTTTTTTTCAATCCAAAAATTTTATCTCCAAACATCACCTCCAAACACCCCTTTATTTTTTATTCGTTTGTTTTTTCAATTCATCAACTCTTCAAAATAAAAGATTGATATCACGGTTTACAAAAGTATTTAATTTATATTATATTTAAATATAATATAATTTTTATCTAAATACAAAAATATTTTATTTAAATATTAACCATATTAAATTTTAAATTCAATATAATGACTATTTATTATTTCACATTTTCTATTATTTTTATTAATCACATCATATATTCTCTTTATCTCTTCTTTTTTCCTCTCTATTTTTACCTATCACATCACATATTTATTATTAAAATATAATTCAAATACTTTTCATCCATATACACAATGTACTCAAATACATTGCTAATACTTTCTCTCCAAATACAAATTACATTCAATACATTGCATTCAAATGTAATACAAACACAATATGTTTACCAAAGATTTTGTATGATGAAATTAAAATATAGATTTAATTAAAATATAAATTAAAAATAAATATAATATATATTATAATAATAAAAGTTTAATATGCATTTGATAAAAAATTTACAATAGGAATGTTATTTCATTTTTTTGTTATTTTATTTATTTATTAAAAAAATATTTTATTTTAATTGAAAATAAAAAAATTATAAATAATATTTTAAAAAGAGAAAAAATAAGATAAAATTTAGAAATTTAGAAAATGAATGGCAAAATTTTGTCTAGAATTGTTGTTCTAAACAAATCCTTAATCTATTCTCTTTTTTTTTTTTTTCAATATATTAGTTTCTTTATTTTTTTATCTTTTTTTTATTAATGTTTTAGTTTATTTGTTCATGTATATTCTCTTTTTCATTAATTTATTAGTTTATTTATTTATTTATTTTGTCAATGTATTAGTTTATTTAAGGATGATAGATTATACTATATTAGTATATTAGGATGGGTCAAGATTCATATTTTTTCATCCTTATTCAATGAGAACTTAAGACCATGTTTTTTGTCATCCTATTAATGCGATTAATAGGCTAATCCAATGACTATTGGGATAGGGACGTGAGGACACTACCAATCCATTTATTTCTTATTAAAAAAAGTCTAAATTTACTGTTTTATTTTTTTTCTTCTTATCATTCAATATTGTTTTTACAATTTATCAAATTTTTTTAAAATGAGAAATTTAATTTTACAAATAAAATGCACAAGACATGAATGATCCTAAATGCAAAGAAATTTGACTTCACATAAACTGGATCTACAGTAAAAATCAAAATAACACATGGGTGAATACAAGTACTGAGACTTAAATAAGAAAGACCCGTTCGGCACATAAATTTCAAGATTGACTATTACTTGTTAAACAACACTAAAACAGTTAATGGACTAGTCCAATCAACCAAGACCAATCCCTACGTAACAGAGGTACTCACACCATGACATAAAGAAAACTCTAACTGATAATCATATACCACACCGATTACAAACAGGTAGGAGACATAAACAAATGACATCACCTCCAAACAATTCATCAATTTATATAAGTATTTTGTATATTTAATATATTTTTATATGATTAAATTATTGAATTTAGATGATATATCACAATATTATTAAGAATATCTCAACCGAAGAAAATCAAAAAAAAATTTGAAGTTGGAAATTTTCTTTAAAAGAACTTCCCTATAGCCAGACCATTTCTTATTTAAAAAAACAAAAGAACTATAGATTTGAATTCTATAATAATTTAATACAAAAAATAATATAGAAAATCATTATAAATTAAGACCAAATTTAAATTTCTCTATTTCTCTCCCTTTCTCTTTTTTTGATAAATACCTTTTTTTATTATTATTATTGTAGGTACATAGCATATACTTTATAAATATAATTTAATAATAATTATATACATGATTTCATCATAAAATAAAAATTCAAATCTTTATATGTTCAAGTTTTTTTAGTGTACCTTTTAAATTGATTTTTTTTAAATGTACCTTCTAAATTAATGAGTATATTGATACAAGTGAATTAGTTTAATATCTCTTTTAAAATAATAATTTAGTTTAATTTAATTTGAAAGAGTTAGTTAAATTTTTAAAATTAGTTATAATTTTTGTTAATTAAAAGAAAGATAAAAAATATAATTTATTTTAAATTAAAAGTAAGTGTTTAGGACTGACAGTTTGGATTATGACATGATAAAACGACACGAAACCCACATGAAATTAGAGAGTTTGGATTTTTCTTAAATGGCTTTGGATCAAAAATGGTTGAACCCATCAAACATAATTAAATAAAAGGTCGAACCCATACGAATATGTTAACTTATAATTGATATAAAATAACCCATTTAATAAATAGGTTATACATGGGTTGACACAAACACAATCTATAAAGTACCTATTTATAATTTCTAATATATATATTGTTATATATATTATATAATATTTTACTTTAATTTTAAGTTTTCAAAATTTAAAATTCAAATATAAAATATATAATTTATTTTTATATATATATTTAAATTTTTTTAACATAGAAAAGAAAACCTAGGTGTTGCTTTTATTTCTTTAGTCTTTTATTACATTTACAACTCTGTTCCCTACCTCCCCCCCTCCTCTCACCCTGTCGCCCTTCCCTTCCCTTCCCTCCCCTTATCTCGTTGACCTTCGCAACAACATAACTAGTCGCCCCTCACCCTCATCCCGTCACCCTCCCCTCACCCATTGACCTTTGTGACAACACAGCTAATCACCCTTCACCTCATCACCGTTGGCCCCCCTCCCTTCCCTCCCCTCACCCCATAATCTTCTCTTCCCCCTCCCCTTCCTTCTTCTCACCCATGGACCTTTGCGATAACACGGTTAGTCACCCCTCACACTGTCACGATCGCCTCTTCCCCTCCACTCATCTCCCCCTCACCATAACATTATATATTATTTTTAACTTAATTGTATATGATATAAAACAAGAATTTTAATAGTTAATAAAATACAAATAATATGAATTTTAAAAATTTATAAGTAAATTTCACTTATTTTTCATATAAAAAGATATTACCTAATAAATATGTCAAAGTACCACAATCATATTAAATAAGTCATTATTTTATTCATAGTTAATTTAAATAAGTTAATTCGGGTTAACATAAATAACACGATTAATAAATAAATTGGGTTTATGTTTGAGATTTTGATACAAATATTAAATAGGTCGAGTTTTGATTTAATATAATAACATCAACTAAAGATCATAATACAATACAAATATGATATGATAACATGAATTACCAACCTTATAGGTGGCAAACAAGGTGTTTACAAAAATTTTTCAAAAAAATAAAAAATTTATCCATTTTCGAAAACCATTTTTTATTTTTTCTAAATTTCCTAAAAATATAAATCGGTTTGACCCAAATGCAAAGTGCTAGTTTCTAGGATCTGTTTAGTTGTATTTTTGGAAATATTTTTTATTAAAAAAAAGTTATTTTAAAAAATATATTTAAGGAAAAATTATTTGGAGTAAGAAAAATATAAAATTTTAAAAATTTAAAAAAATCAATATGAATATTATTTTATTTATATTGAAATTTTATATAATTTAATAAAAAAATTTTATTTAGATTTATATATAAAATTATAAATTTTTAAAATTTAAAAGTTTTTATAATATTTTAAAAATATAAATAGTAAAATATAACGGTGAGTCGGGAAAAAATTATTTTAGGACGTTATTTTAATCCACAAACACCTCCTTAGTAGCTGCAAAATTGGCGGAGAGAGAGGGCAACAGCCAACAGGGTAGACATGGCGGAGACCACGGAACCTGGAACCAGCGCCGTCCTCTCCCCCGGCGTCGATCGTCCCGGCAAAACCATTGAAGAATGCCAAAACATGATACGTAAAAGTCTCCGAAGTAAGCAAAACTACAAAAATGTTAGTAGTTTTGTAGGGTTTTAGGAATCGACTATCTTCGATTTTTCTACTTCGAATTCTTCTCCTTTTTGTCATTTTTTCTATCGGTAACCAAACATATGGTATTGCTCGAATCTTGGATTGATGCAGTTCCGATGGTGAAGTTTCTGTTGGAGCATTTGGAGAAATCTGGATGTGCTGTCGGAGATAAGTTCATTAGGGCCGTTCATTGCAATAAGCAGATCGCCGGTGGCTATGTCCGCGGTGGAGGGGTCTGATTCAATCTCTCTCTCTCTCTCTCTCCATTTTTGTGTGTTTTATTTTTTATTTTTTTATTTATTCAATTGGCTATGTTCCAAGATTTGAACTTTATGCTATAAGTGAACTTGGGTAAATATTATCAGAGCATTTAATTTCATATGATTAAAAATCTGATGGTTTAGGAACATTTTGAATTCGATGGTTGTTGATTATTATTATTTGTATAATTGACAATTTTTCTATCTAATCCGGTTTTGATTCAAAAGAGAGAGAGAGAGAGAGAGAGAGTGGCATTTTTAGGTGTTTGAGTTTAGATTTTAGGAGAGAAAACTTCTACTTTGTAGAGTGAGTTTCTGGGGCTCCTTGTGATTTTGTGAGCTTCAATTGGTTGTAAAGCCACCTTGTTGGTCTAGTTATTATTGTTATGCGTGGAAATTGTTGTTCTGGTTCATTTCAGATTTTAGCTTGTTACGGATTTTAAGTATTTTAACCTTGTGCATCTTGTGATTGTGGTTTTATCTTAGGTTTTGGTGTGTAGTAATCACATGAATTTGCAAGATGATGTCAATCAAGTGGTGATACATGAGTTAATTCATGCATACGATGATTGCCGTGCAGCAAACTTGGACTGGGCTAATTGTGCGCATCATGCTTGCAGCGAGGTGGGTGTCAATTGTGAACAATAGACTCCTCGTGATATATGTGTACTGTTGTTCATTCTCAAATTTGTTTCCAACAAGTCATTTATTTATGTGTAAGTGGAACAGATTCGTGCTGGCCATTTAAGTGGTGATTGTCACTACAAAAGGGAACTACTGCGCGGTTTCCTAAAGATACGAGGTCATGAACAAGTGAGTGCTCTCTTTGTTTCTTCTCCCCCGTTTAGTTCTTGCATTTTGTTAGATATATGTCTAAATATAAGTGAACTCTCCCACTCTTTAACAAGAAATGCAAGAGAAATCAAGGGACGTGGGACAAAAAAATAATAGAGAGTAGAGAATGCGTAACCTGGCGTTTGTCATGACCTAGACTAGATGATGAGAAACACACCCATATCGTGCTCCAATATATATATATATATATATTATCGATAAGCTCATCATGATATTATGAGTTTATAGGTTTAAGTCATGCAGGGAGGCGAAATGAGGTGTTACGCTCAACTTTTATATCCTTGATTTTGTGATCTTTTCCAAATTTAGTTTTTGTCTTCCGTAGCTTGGATTATATAAATCACTGTGGTGTGGTCTTTTTGTTACCGAACTCTTCGGCAGTCTTTTGGATCTTGTTATGATGGGTATAATGGTTACAGTCATTGAAATGTAAATGGATATCTTCTGGGGATGAATGGAGGAGGGAATGACTGATTGATGGAAAAAAAATCCGAACATATTTGGAGTAAGTAAATGGCTGAATTTCATAAATCATGTGTTTGTCACAAGCCAAAATAACGAAATTACCCCATTACCATATTTGCCAAACAAATATTATATCTGCCAAGTAAATTCGGTTTTTATTCATCCTCTTCGAAAAATGCTTTAAAAGCTATTCCTTTTTTATTTTATTTTAAGACTTTTTTTTACTCAGATACAGTAAGTGATGCAAAGAAACCACAGAAAATCCTCCCAAAGGCGGTGCTGTACTGAGGGAAGAGCTTTGTAGGAATGTTGTGGTTGGATATATAGGACTCATGAGAAGGGAAGGTGTTGTACTGGAAGTAGAGGGGAGATATCCAAATCTTGACGGTGAAGTCAATGATGGAGTGAGGAGAGAAAAAAGAGCAAGGAGAGAGAGAGAGAGGTTTTAGGATAGGGAGAGGCAACAAAGCGATGATGGAGCGACGAGAGAAAGATGACTGATAGGAGAGAGAGAGAGAGAGAGAGAGAGAGAGAGAGAGAACAGAGAAGAAACGTATCAGAGGAGAGGAGGGAGAGAAGGGGGAAAAAATAAATGAAGCATGAACAAAAATGAAAATCACATGCCTTTTAAGACTAATTGAGCCATTTATTTTAAATTTCGGTAAATAAGTCATTTAGTACAATAAATAAATAAAAAATGGGTTGTCCTCTATACTTCCCGTTTGGACTTCTCTGTATGCTCACTGCGAACGATGAAGCATGTTGAATGAGAATAGTATCTTAGGATGTATCTTTTGTTACAAAGTTGTTGTGTTACTAAGGGAGCGTTTGGTTTTTTTTTTAGAATGATTTTCTATTTTCACAAAAACAGAGAATGAAAACGTTTTCAAAAGAGCGTTTGTTTATTTAACGTTTTCAAAATCATTTCGAAAACACTATTTTCAATTAAGTTGTTTTTTCGGGTTTTTTGAAAACAAAAAGTTGTTTTTATTTTTTTATTTTCATTTTCTCCCTCCCTTTCCTCTCTCTCTCTCTGCTTGTGCAGTGTTGATGGCAATGATCATGTCTAACGATGGCCTCCATCTTCGATGAAGGGCGATGATCACGAACTACCGATGACGGCAATGGTCCTCTTACGACGACAACCACCAACTCGTGATGGTGACTACCAACTCACGGTGACGACCATCGCGATAGCCCTCATTTTTAGCGAAAGGATGAAAACCACGGATTGGCGCTGATGACGAAGGCCCCTTAACGATGATGACTATAGACTCGCAACCCAAATCCTGCAAAGATGACACCCAAGAAACCCACTAAGATGGCCTCCATCTCCGGCTGTGACAAAGATCATCAGGAGTTTAAGGGTCGTTGTCGATGCTAAGATTTCGTGTCTTTGGGGTTATTGCTGCAATCACATCTACTCCAAAATGATAAAGCTGCCGCCGTTGCTCTAGTGCGCCATCGACGTTGCCACCTAGGACTCAGACCACTAATGTTTTTCACCCCTATCCCTCGTTACACAACCCATCACCAAAGGTTTTTTTTTTTTTTTAAATTATGACTAATAATTTATTTTTATTACTTTTTTAATAAATTAAACATAAATATGTTTTTATAAAATATACACTTATAAAATGAGTTTTCAAAAATATAACTAAAAGAGTTTTATTTTTATGTTTTTCAAAATATACGTTCAGAAAATATAATCAAATATTGTTTCAGAAATGATCTTAACATAGTTTTTAAAATATTCTTATTTTTAGTTTTTTTAAAAACAGAAAATATTTCAAAAATAATATCAAACGTCACCTAATTGTATTATATTTTCAATAATCATAAATGAGAAGCAGAAAACTGGACTGCTTTGCATCTATCAATTCATTTACTAACGGATTGCTGCATCCCATATTCATGCTCGATTTGCTGAAACGTGAAGCTTTCTGTACGCTTTAGTTTGCTTACATTTTCTGTTGTGAATAATTGAATTTGAATTTGAATTTGGTTTCTCGGTTTCACTTTTGAAGGAGTGTGTGAGACGAAGAGTCATGAAATCCGTGATTGCTAATCCTTACTGCTCAGAAGTAGCTGCAAAGGACGCTATGGAGGCAGTCTGGGATATTTGTTACAACGATACAAAACCCTTCGACAGAGCTCCGTAGAGTATAAAATTATCCAGCTTTTGACGCCAAGCCAGTTGCAGCACCAAATTTTCTGCTACTCGGTGCTGTGTTTTGGACGAGAGAGATTATTCTTTTGATAAGAAACCTTTGATTTAAAAAGATCATGTTCAAAAAATTCTGCTCCATTTTTTCTCATAATTGTTGGAGCAACTCTGACCATTTTATAGCGTCATGCTGATTGTTACACTGGTGATTAATATTATTTTTCCTAGGTCAGAGATAGAAAACAAGAATTCTCGAGAAATTGATTTTTTTTTTTTTTCAAAATAAAAATCATTTTTTTAATTGCTGAAGAATTTCTAGTTATTACTCCTGCATACCACAGTAACCTGTGTGCTATGATGTTGATCCCGAGGGGTGTGATTATTTTCCTCTTCCACACAGAATCTTTTCAGCAAGAAAAGTGTTGGTGGAGTTCATAATTTATTTGAATTGGAATGTATAATAGTGCTCTTTCAATAAAGATTTAAATAATGTCATCTCAAAATAAAAATTTGGTTGCAGTTTACTTTGTGCACGAGTAAGATGGCTTTTCATATACAAATTACTGTCGGAGACTTGATGATAGCAATTCCAGCCATACCGGGAAAATTTGAAACTCTCTTGTGAGAATTTTCACATAATATGCACAATTTTATTGGGATCAGTCTATCAAAATCACTTTTTGGACAAGTAACTAAAAAATCACATTTGTTACATCGAAGATATATTTTAATAGTAATTCTAATAATTAAAAAATCACTTTTGTTGTAATTGTAAATATATTTTAATAGTAATTTCATATTTAATTTAATAATGAAGTGTAGAAATCAAATCTTTTCATGTTCGTAGCAATGTTGCTTTTTGATAATACAATCTTCCATCCTTTTGAGGCATGGAAGAGTCGAACAAACAAAACATTGTTTTTTAATGCTCGATAGGAGCAACTAGCGAGGCCTTTTCTCATATCTGGAAGATCAGATGTGTAAACTTTTCCAAAATTTTCTATTAGCAAGTTTCCCTTGTGTTATGGAGACATGCAAAAGTGTGGCCAATGCGCAGTCGGATGCAATTCCCTTTTTGCCTTTTTCTTTTTTGAAATTTGACACTCCTATTATTAGTCTTCCTAATCCGCAGAAAGGAACAAAAAGAAACCGCCTTACACATGCTATTTGCCCATCCCAAAAAACATTCCCTTCTTTTTAGATTTCTTTTTTTTTTTTTAATCCAACATTCTTCGGTCCAACTGTTAATGAATTTTTAGGTATCAAACAGACCTTTCGAGAAGACAATTTTAATATGGTCAATTTCCCTTCTTTTACAATCAGTTTCGCTACGGTATTTGTTACTCTAACTGATTGTCCACACTTTTCAAGTGTGATTTCTATGTTATATATGGCCGTGTCTAAAGACATATCAATTGAAGTAGATTTTTTTTTTTTTAATCAATCAAAATCTCTTTTCAAACTATATAAGCTTTTTCTAAAACATACAGTTTTCTATATATAGATAATGATATCTAGATACAAAAGATTCAAATTTTATATCTTATAATGTATAAAATTCTTACTAAACTTTATCTATCACAACCTTCTTTTTAGATTTCCGTGTTATATAGAGAATAGGGTAATATTCTCTAACATCTGCCTCCTAGGTACTTCTATCCACTCTATCTAAATCTTGCATATAAAAAGGAGGACCCTTTTATTAAGTTTGAACAAAATACTTGGTGGAGAGGAGTAGAGGCTATGGGGAAATATTGACATATATGAAGGTCAAGGTGGTGCTTAAGAAGATACTTCTTCTCTTGTTTCTATTTCAGTACCACGCCTTTGCAGCTAGAACGCATTTCCCAGGTAAAAATAAAGTACACTTTTTCTAGTGAACATATAGCTAGGAATTATGGTACCTTGTACTAATTGGTTTTCCTTTGGCTTTACAACTTTTGGTTTGCAGGTGTAATGGGGAGAGAAGATGGACATGGACAGCAGCAAGTGGGAAGACGATCGCATTCACGGGTGTTTGGCGAGGAGAGTGTGCCTTCGTGGTGGTCTGAGGATTACTCCCGGCCCCGCCGGAGGAGGCCGGTGCATAATGGTTTAGAACATTGAGTAAGGGGCTCTCCTTTAGAGCCCGTTGTTTGTGCTAATTGTCCTCTGTAGTAAGTGAGCTTGTGAGCTCTTGTCTTTAGACGTTTTGGGGGTTTCTTAATCAGTTTATAGGCTTTCCAGGTTAGGTTTGGTGTGGGGAAGGGGAATTCTTTTTTGTTTGTTTTTTTGGTCTGAAACAAATGTAATGGGAATGGAAATTTTCTATATATGATACTGGTATTGTAGTCTATTTTATTAGTTCTATGCATTTCAACGAGGAATGAACTATGAAGGTTTATTTAAGCAGAAAACATTTTTATCAGAAGAAGCGATCTCCAATTTTACTCTCAGATATCTATGTTTCCTGCTTATATATGGGCCTTGCTTTGTTATTTTCCCACAGGGGATATCGCTGCTATGCATTGACCGATAGTGGAAGAGAATTACTAAGCTCTCGTATGACATCCCGTTTTAACCTCACCTTTTTAACATTTTTCTTTAGTGATTTTTCTTACAAAAATTTGAATTTTGATAATGAATTGTTTGTTTGTTTAAACTTGTAATCCAAATAGTACCTAAGAATCCAAAGATAACTATTTTCTCACGGTGACATTTTTCCCAATTTCTTAGTACTCTTTTGCCATTCAAACTAGACATCAATGGTGGATGTTGCTAGTCACTCTCACTAGCTAGGGCACTTTATCTTTCTAGGCTACTCATCAAATTTGACTCGTGAGTACAGAAAAGGAAAAATAAAATAAAATAAACCAACTACTCTTTAACCTTTTGAAGTTAACTTTATTTTAAATTAAATATTATTAAAAACAGTCGCGAGTTACACGATTATTATCTTTTGTCTTTTATAATATGATTTTTTTAATAGGACTTTCATGAAACTTATGTGAAAACGCAGTTAAAAAAATAGTATTATGAAATCTAATAGCTTTTACCTTCTTAAATACCTAAAACTAATTATTTTATTTCTCCTCCTTGTTCCTAGTTTCACATTACGCATGCAGAAACAGGTTGCTTCCATGTACCAAAAGGAAGTAAGAAGGCACATGTTATACCAATTTTTCCCCCCTTTTTTCAGTAAATGCTTTGATACTACTTTCTTGTCATCCAACATTTGGTGGGTCGTCGGCTGAAATTGATATCATACTTTATGAATTTTTTTCACATTTAACAATATATGAAAGCCTAAACAAAGTTTCTAAATAACATTTAATAATTCATGAAAGGGTAAATTTTAACCTACCAAAGACTTTTGTATTTATCAATAAATTGAACGAAGATTCGTAATAATCACATGAATCGTTTGGACCCTTATTTTCAAGGATTCCCTTATGAATTGTAGGCGCACCTAGCAGATGGTCTCAAGTCACATAGATCGTCTTTCAAATTTAAGTGTGCTTCTACATTAGAAATCTTCTAAACCCTTAACCACCCACTGGTTCAACTCTTTCATATCTATAATAATATCAACTTTGAGAGAAACTAATTGTTTAAAGTTAGCTCAAGTGATTAAGCGTATGAGTATATAATCAGGACTTGAATATTGGAATTTTCATTTTTTAAAAATAGTAAATTTAAGTTAAGTCACATAACAGATGGCCTCAAGTCACATAGATCGTCTTTCAAATTTAAATATGCTTCTACATTAGAAATCTTCTAATCTTTGAGTCTTATGAATCTGTAAGCGCACCTAGTAGATGGCCTCAAGTCACATAGATCGCCTTTTAAATTTAAGTATGCTTCTACATTAGAAATCTTCTAAACCCTTAACCACCTATTAGTTCAACTATTTCATGTCTATAATAACATCAACTTTGGGAGAAACTAATTGTTTAGAGTTAGCTTAAGTGATCAAGCATATGAGTATATATTCAGGATTTGAATCTTGGAATTTTCATTTTTTAAAAGTAGTAAATTTAATTGAAAAAAAAAATAAAACCTATACAATACCAGTCAAATGTATATACTAAAAAAAAACTAATAGGTTTTCGTAAAAGGAAAAACTTTTTGTCTAGAAAATTTGGAACTGCCCAAGCAACACAATTTTATGTCCCCAACTGATGAGTTAACATTCACAAATACTTGAAGAACTATAAATACAGTTTAAAAAAAAAAATCAACATAAAGAACTATAAATACAGTTCCTGATGTTTATTTTGGTGGATTTTCAAGTACGAAAGTAGTGTCCCAATTTTGTTGGGGGGGGGGGGGGGGGGGGGTTTGTGGTGTGGCGCCCGGGAGTGCAAAATAATGCAGTGCCAAAAGAGAGAGAAAAAAAAAGTATTTTGTGCTAAAAACTGTATAGTAGATACCTTTTAGGGAGAGAGTGTGTGGCGACGGGGGAGAAGAGCGAGAAAGCACCGGCACATGACGAAGTCCTCAAATAATATATATATATATGTATGTCCGTATATATGTATGTATATAATATATACCTCTCCTCCCCAATTCAACATCCCAACTGCTTCTCATCTAGTGTACAGATTCATTCACACCCTTTGATGGTAAACTGATCCAAAATAAACGCTGCCAAACGATTTAAAATTTTTTTTTTTTCTCATTTCATTCTCACCAAATCCCTCCAAGCTCACCCCCAAATCTTTCTCAAAAAAATTTTTTTTTTAAATTTTCTCTCTATTGAGTAAAATTTTCTCAGTTAATGAAGGAGGAAGGATGATAAAGTTGTGCATTTGCTTGCTGGTTGGGATTTCTCTGATGGGCTTCTCTGGTTTTGGCTTCTGCTTTGATTCCTCCTCTTCTTTTCCAAGCAAGGTCACTCCCCTTTTCCTGTTTTCCTTTTTTAATTAATCGATTCGAAGCTGTTTTCAATTTCCCATGTTACTGGTTTTCCTTTCTTTTTTTTTTTTTTTTTGGTTTTTTATTTCTCATTGCGCCCATTTTAGAGGGCTACAAAATTCTACAAATCTTTGTTCTATAACATTAATGTTGTTGCAGATTGTGGGTGTTCCAAACTTGTTTTAGAGAGTTGGTCATTTGTTTTTTTCCCCCTTTTAAACTGATATGACTGATATGAAAGGAGAGGAAATGGACGAACCAATAGTTCATTATCTAATAAATTTTTCTGTTCTGATACTCCGTCTAAGATTGTTATTACTTATCGAAGCTGTTCCTATATAACAAACACTATTGCATCAAACGACAAAGACATTTTTGATGAAAAGATGACTTTTTCCTGACGGAACGGTTGTTGCTATCTGCTATAATGACGAATCGTCGGTCTATAGTTTTACTTTTTTGTGTTTGTTATGATTGAATCCTGATTCTTGTTCTTTCATTCTCCACATATTTAGAATTTTATGCTCTTGCTGTAAAAGTGGAAGCAGCATTTTTACTTTCCATTTTCACTTTCGACGCAAGTTAAGGCCTCTTCATTTTCAGGTTCAAACAAGTGATCAAAATCTTGAACTGGAGAACTCAGAAAGTAGCTCCTTTACGTATATTGCAAAATCTTACTTTGACAAATATGAAAACCTGGACGATTCAGATTATAAAGTTTATATAGCACAAGAATTTCCCTTTGCCTTGTGTGATGCTCAGTCAGATAATCTGAAGCTTGTGCCAAGGCTGTCGGTTTTAGAGCGCAAACTGATTGGCGAAGGTTCTCATCGCCATCTCTTCTCATCTATTAGAATCAGCATCCAACCCAGGTCCATATCTGAGCTGTCTCATTGCAATTGTGATGTTGTAATTATTGAAAGGCTGCCTTTGGGAGTTTTTGCCGACCCATTCGAGCTCCAACATCTCCTTCAGCGTGGTGGTACTTGTGCTTTTCTTTCTTCTAACAAACATGAAAACTACTCTTGTTATGTTGTTTGGGGATATTACATTGTTTTCGCTACGTTTGATGCAGTTTTTAACGACATAGCTGTATTTGGAGATACAAATTTGGAATCACCTTCATTCCTTTCGAATCGTTCTGCTGTTGAGATTCACATGGACGTTGACTTCAATCATTTGAAAGAAAATAATGAAATTGACATCAAATTAGATCTTCCGATACACGCAAGATACCAGGTAAGTGAAATAGATGATCCAGAATTTCATGACCAAAACAGCTCTTTCATACTAGCTACAGCACTGAAAAGGGGTAACCATGCTTTGAAATAGATCGTCTTTTGGCAAGCGGCATCGATATGGACCATCTTTTTACAGTTTTGCAAGTGCGGTTTCAAAAATTAACATTTTGGCAAGTGTTGAAAAGGGATAATTTATGCTTAAATACTTGATAAATGGAGTAAAATCGGCCAGTTTGGCATGTACTTCCTCTCATAAATTCTGGACCGCATTAGCTTTGTAGAATACGGCATGTATTCTTTGGGAACAACTGGACTGTGGCAAAATAATTAGTATGTTCTTCATTTACTTACCTCAATAGGATTTGGTTTTTTGGTGCAGCCTCTAAATGAAACCGGCTATTCAGAAGTAAGATTCGGCGAACCTGACTTGTTCTTGCGCTGCAGTGCTGAAAGAGACTCGCGTAATCAGAGCTGCTTGTACATGTTAGAAAACGTCGATACCGAACTGCGATATGGCACCGTTGTCTGGAAAATACCTTCCGGGGTGAAGGCACATGCTGGAGTTGTATATGTTTTTACTTTTATTTCAGCTTCTTTAGCAGCTCTTCTAATTGTTTTGACGTCTCTATGCCATTTAGGCATTAGCAGGTCCAAAAGTTCGAAACAATCTTAAAGTTATCAAACGTCTTTTTCACGTGCTTGACTAGTTGTTCTTGTGATGTGCATCGTTTGGCTGTATACACAAATTCATGAACCCAATCATGTTTATTATCTTAGTTTAACAACATTTGGTCGCGCAAATTATCACAAACAATTGTAAACGGTATCCTTCTAAATATGAAACCTCCATTTTTTTTTTTAAATCTGTTGCTCAAAGTTAAATATTATCTCATAAAGAGTTCGACCCTCGTTGAGAATGAATACTAGTAGCATGTTTAACACGTGAAATATAAATAATCGACTTATATTTAGCCTTCATGCCGAAGTACAAATATAAATATTTGGCAAAAATGAGAAACAATGAAAAGTGGAACTGCTAATTATAGAAATAATCGTGTGAAGCCTGCCAAGCACTAAGATCTTTGATTCTTTGCCGGCTGACCAAGAGGATAACAAGTGAAAAATTTCGTAACACCATAACACGTTTATATATTACTATGAATTCATAATTGTAGATTTTTTTTTTTTTGGTATGTAAATTGTAGTAGTTAAAGAACAATCACTAATGTTCCATTTGATAAATGCATTACATTTGAATGCAATGTATTGAATGTAATTTGTATTTGAAGGAAAAATATTAACATTATATTTGAATGTTATGTGTGTTTCGATGAAAAATATTTAAATTATATTTTAATAATAAATATGTGATGTGATAAGTAAAAATAGAGAAAGAAAAAAGAGAAAATATATAATGTAATTAATAAAATTAATAGAAAAAATGAAATAATAAATAGTAATTATATTATATTTAAAATGTGATATGATTGGTATTTAAATGAAATGCTTTTGTATTTAAAGGAAAATTATATTACATTTATATGCAATGCAAACAAAAAAAAAACATGTATCAAACACATTATAAATATCGTATGTGTTCCAAAGAAAAGAAATGAATTCATCCATTTTCCGGGTTCGAGGGGGTGTGGGAATGTATACAATCTCTTGCAAGAAATCTATTCCAAAAAAAAAAAAGGAAGCACTTCTAATTCCGAAGGTAAGAACTAAAAAAGGGGAAGCCTTCAACGGCAACGAATTATTGCGCAAATGTAACATGAGAAACCAAAAGAATCATGAATTTTATCATATTTCTGAAGTAAAACACAACTCATACATCAAGCCCCATAACACAACCTCAAATCCTAGAAACACCAACATAAATAAAAGAACACACCACCCCACAAGAACAACCATTCGCAGAAGATTCACCATACTATATACTAACTTGAACTAGAGCGACAAACTGCAATCAAGCTCGTCCAACCCTTGGACGATATGTCAGACAGATTAGCAAACGACTTCGTGTTGTGGTTCACCAGAAGATTTTGGATTGTCTATCTGATTGAATTCACCATCAATCTTATGCTGCAAGTATTATTATGACTATGAGAAGCACGATTCCAAATATCACCAAGAGCAAGCAGGTCTGCATTAAAGCACATTTATGTAAAACATTTTCAGACTAAAAAAATTAAAACGACTTACTTCATTAAAACTTGTTAGATATAACATTAAATTGTATGCTTCTCCACTCTCTGATACTCTAATAAACCTGTGTGCGCGCGCGCACGAGCACACATGCGTGTTTGTGTGTTAAGTCTCAAATGTGTGTGCATTCTGCAGCATTGCACCCATCTAACAGACCCGTCATAAACTGGATTTGCACTAAATCCTTAAAAATGAAAGATCAAAGACGGGATCCAGAAGGTTGTATTCCACCATTGTGGTATTGCGTCCTCCATTCAGTTCTATAATTTCACCCATGTAATATACAAGAAATAAAAACATCTATGAAATTATATATGTACGTACGTACTGTACATACATATAGGAAGCACGTGCTGATGCTATCTATAGAAATCGCGTAGGTCCTTTTTTTTTTTTTTTTCTCCGGTTAATTACTAGAGTAATGAATTACCAGAGACGAATTTGATCTTTGGGTCTTCGCAGCCTTTACAAGCTGAGATTTCGCTTGTCCAGTTGCAGCCTGAGCACCATCAATATTGGATCCAATATCATCTGCAAAATGAAGACGCTTGGAGTAAGAAAACACAAAACTGATAAAAAATAGTGACATCAAATGAGTTAACAGAAATGACTTACCAATCATCGCACCCTGCTCATGAACTAGCACAGCAAGATCTTTAAAAATTTCGTTCACTTCCCCAATTTGCTGCTGGATTTCTTGTATACCCTGTTCTCTTTCCTCAATTATAGCCTCATTGAAGACAATTTCATTGTCCAATAGCAGAACCTCCTGTCTGCAGCCAAAATAATTTAAAAACAATGATGGACAATTTAACGTACATTCTCAATAAGAACTTACAAATTAAGTCGATGGAGAAGCTAAATTTCAATATATTTTGTTTATAAGAAAACCTCATTTAATAATTTACTCAGTTATGAAGGAAAGAGGATGATAAATCCTAAATAAACAATATGAAAGCTAAAAAGCAAACAAAACAAAACAAAAGTAAATTTAAATAATTGACATACAGTAAAACAATTTTAGTTCCGCAAAACATACAATAATGAAGAAAGAAGAACTGCACTCATCTGGAAAAAAAAAGGGTAAAATACCCTTAGAACTCACCTCCTTGATTCCACAAGGACAGCACGCTGTTCTGCATTTTTATCTGAATTTAAATCAAGCTCACTGGCAGTGTAGCTGTAAAGAAATAAAATATTGAAATAAGTTAATAAATATTTCCTGGAACAACTAACAAAGTGCAAGGAAAACAGTCCCCTTCATAATTCACTACATTCAACAAAGAAACAACAAGCGAGGATTATACTGTTAAAAGCCTTAATTCAAATTTACCTGGAAGGAGTAACTGCTTGGGGAACAAAAGGAGTATATGCAGTTTCCCTTTCAGCAGCAAGTCGTTGGGCTTTCTGAAATTCTCGTAAAACAGCTTGAAAATCTTTTGCAAGTTTAGCATCGGCAATCTTCTTACTAGGCTGCAATAAAATTAAATGACAATTAAATTCCTCAGATCCCTATGAAAAGAATAGAGAATGTGTGTTTGTGTACTATATATGTGCATAAATTTATGTGTATTCTTACATTAATTTCATCATGATGATCTCTTTCGCTGGCTTGTTTAAGTTTCTCTGAAGTATCCTTCACCAGTTGCCCAATATGTAGCCTTGTCTTGTGCCTGCAAGTCCGCAGAAGTAAAATTTAAACCCCTGAGGGATGAAAATTATTATGAATCCAGTATCTGATAATTTCCTCCAAAAAACAAATAAGCCAATATTTTATAGGACAAAAAAAAGTGCAGCCTATGAAATACCACAAAGGTAAGATCTCATAATAGTTTTCCTCTCGTCCAACATGCACAACAAGAATTAGAAGACCCAAAGGTTAAACCAGGCGAATGCTCATGATTATGTTTGACCTATATCCGTGGCTACAGTAGCTTTTATTGGCAAAAAAAAAAATAATGAGATTCTCACTTTGATAGAAAAGCAACAACCATGATTCATTTCAAAGGAAGCAGAAAAAGACAAATACACTCTATTGTTTGGAACAAGAACAACATTTCACACGCGCTCAAAGTATAGTAACAAAGGAAAAAAGAAAAAAACAGTGATCATTTGGAAATTAACCCTCTGGTTGATGGCCAGTAGAAAGCAGGATACACAGTACAAAAAACTTTAGTGACAAAATTAGAAAGTAGTATTGCAAGGCTAAGTCAGCCACTTAATAATAGGACCAAGCAGGAGTAAAGAAAGGAGAGGATCCCCAACGGTTCAACTTCTATTTAACTATGCAGTATATCAATTGTACAAAGTACATACATCGCCTTGGCTGAAGTCGAGACTGTCAAGAATTTGCTAATCTTTTTGTCAAGTGCACAATCAATTGTCAAATCCAAACAAAAACAACCAGATCTTCAATAATCATTTGGTAAACAAGATGTTTAGAATTCCTTCAGAAAAACATAAAACCTTTCTTTTGGACCGGTGCCAGCACTATGAAGCTTTATACCGTAGTACTTGGAAGCCTGTATGATATGTTGTACCATTTCGCTACTTCCTTCTGATAACCATAAGCTCATCGCCAACAAGAGATGTTGGTAGTTTCTAGTTTCTACCATGGATCTTAGAATTCTGAATAATGGACTTACTTGAAATTTTAATATGGGGGATTCAACAAAGTAAATCAGCTTGTCAAACTAACCCAGCTTCACTGAAGTCAAATGATGCAGTGCGTCTGCTACAACGAGCACACTCTGCGCAATTCTCCAAAATCCATCAACTTTCATTCACTCACATAGGGATTCAGTGGATACCGAAGATTAGTTTCATGTGTAAGAACTAAATAGTATAAGAATTAGAATCTAACACACACCCACCCAACCACCCACCCCCTCTCCCCCCGCCTTTCTTTTGCACAAACCAGGTTCGGTTTCAGTAACAAATTCGTTGCAAACGCTGTAAACAAGTCAATGCAGCCCTAACAGCTTGCCACCACTAAATATCAACGAAATTACAAGTTTCTGCTTCTTCAAAGTATCTTCAAGCATTCAAAAGCGGAATTCCAAAATATATGGCTCCAATGAGGGGAAAAAAAATTCTAGCAACATGCCAATATATCAGAAGTGCAAATACAAAAGAAAGAAATCAACACAAAAATATCACAATTCTAATTCTGCATATAGATCCTCATAACCGATGATTATTATTTACCGAAAACAGAACAATATACACCATTCAAAAGTGCGTTTCAAACCAAAATTCCACAAATTATCTCCAAAATCCTAGCCAAACAAGAACCAAATTTAACACCAAACAAAAATTATTGAATTCAGCTCTTACAACAACAACAAAAAAGGGATGAAAATTAGCAACCATCTTCATCAAACACAGAAACTTTAAAAAAAAAATAAGGAAAATTTATCAAAGAAATCATGAAAATCAACAAGAAAAACGGGAGACTTACAGCTTATCGCGGAGCTCGGGGGTGTCTTTGGGGGTACCGAGGGTGTTGACGAGCCTCTGGAAGGTAGAAACGGCGGTGTTGATCTGGAAAATTCCAGAAGCCACGGCCTGGGTCGGGTCCTGCCTGCTGCCATTGGAGAGCTCCCTTCTCGAGGACTTGCCCAAACCGCCCCGCCCAGCTTCCAGATCCTGAAAGCTCATCTCGCTTCCCCACCAAAAAAGAATAAAAAATTTTAAAAAAAAATTCCCGAGAAAATTCGGCTTCGAGGATTCCGAGAAAGAAATTCCCTCTGAAACCCCGTCTGTTTGGGTACGAGGATTCCTTAAAACCCCCGCCGCGATAGGAGGGTTGGGTATGAGCTAGGGCTGGACGAAAAGGGAAGAGAGAGAGAGAGGATCGAGCCGACGATTAAGGAGAGAGAGAGAGAGAAACAGATTCTTAATTCGATTTCGATTTCGATTTCGCTGGTAGAGAGAGAAAACGAATTTTGTTTTGAGAGAGAAGGAAAAGGGCAAAAAAAAAAAAAATTTTTTCGGTGAAGTCTTGTTTGAGGCGTGGAGGGTAGGGTCACCCGCCAGTAATCGGCCCGCTTATTTAAATTAATTTTGCTTAAATTAATTCTTACCATTAAATTTAAAATTTTATTATTATTATTATTATTAAAAAAAATAACTAGTTTTTGGTTTACTAAATTAAGCCTACCGTTACTTTTAGTAGTATTACATATATATTATATTAAAATATAATATAAATATAATTTTTATTCAAACATAATATATATATATTCAAATGTTAATCACGTTATATTTTAAATTTAATATAATTATTATTTATTATTTTATTCTTTTATTCTTTTTATTAATCACATTATATATTATCTTTCTCTTTTCTTCTTTTATTTACTTTTATCTATTACAACGCATATTTATTATTTAAATATAATTCAAATGCTTTTTATCTAAATACACATTACATTTAAAAATAATGTAAATATTTTTTCTTTAAATATAGATTATATTCAATGCATTGTATTCAAATACAATACAAACATAATATATTTACCAAACAGAGCCTAACTTTTTGTCTTCTTCTAGAAAGTTAATTCAATTTTGTTATTCATATAATTTCAATCATAATTTAAAAATTCAAAATTTAAGCATGTGTTTGGATGAATAATTTAAATCACAAAAATTTGATTAGAATTTAGTTAATTGAATTTTATGTTTGATTAATTAAATTTAAAATGTGTAAAAACTTATAAGAAAAGTCTATTAGCACCCTTTAATTTATTTTTTACACTTTTTTTTAAGCCACTCGTTAACTGAATTTGAAATATAAATTATTTCTTATTACATCCACTTTTATCATTCCATTATAGTCCCTACAAATATTAAGTTTTAATTTTTATCTTTTTTTTTTTTTTACATACCAGTCAATAAACAACCTCTCTATTTTTTATACCATCTTTTTTATTTGTTTTGTTGTTTTTCTTATTTTTTGACTTCTTCATCTTTAGAAATGTAATCATCCTATTTTCTTTAGATATCCTTATTTTATATAAAATAAGATTTAATAAGACTAACATGATCGGGTTTTTTTTTTTTTTTTTACTTTGAGATAGAATATAGTTCTCCGATAACTTTTTAGGATAATACATATAAAGTTTTAATTTTTTCTTTTAAAAATAAATCAATTTTTTTTCATCTTTAGGAGAAAAACAAAGATTTTAATTTTTATTAAAAGCATTATTTGTTAAAAATGATAGATTTAAAATTACGATTTCACTAAATCTTATTTCAAGTTAAATATGTATATATTAAAAAAGAAGGATTATTGGACTTGTCGAGGGGGAAAAAAAAAGGATGAAGAAGAAAGGATTGCTTAAAAAATTTATTTAGGCATTTTAAGGATTAAAAAATAGAATTTAATTGTAAGTATTTCTTTAGAATAATAAAAAGGGTGTGACAAGTAGTAATTGACATTTAAATTTTAAATTGGTAAATAATTTAAGAATGGGGGTGAGAAAAGTAGACAGAAGGGTGTTAATAAACACCCCTAAACTTAAAATATGTTTGTAAAAAATATATTAATATAAAGCTTATTTTATTTGTCTTGAAACACTATGTAAGTTTAAAAAAATATCAAATGATTTGAACTTATAATTATAAAATTATGATCTTTCATGTTTAGGTATTAAATTGTGCTTGGAGTTGTGAGTAGTAAAACTAAGTTAACTTTTTAGAGAAAAACAAAACAACAATTGGAATTAAATTAAATTGCTCCCCTAAGCACGTACTAAAAATCTATAATTTTACATATATAAGTTCAAATGAGATATTTTATTCAAAATACATTTTAAATTTTTATACTTTTTAACTGTAATATGTCAAATGCACAACTCAAATATATATTTAACGTGGATTATTTTTTTAATATTGATATCCTATGAACTTGAAACCTTTTGACAACTTGTCTCTAATCTTCTAATTTTAATAATTTATATCCTAAATTTTTAAATCATTGCAATGTATTTTTATAACTTAATTTGCCATTAAATTGGTCACGAAAAACCTATATACGTATCATGTAAAGACAAATTCTTAGTTCCAACCAAAATTTTTTAAATATAGTGTACACTCTAATGTGAATATTCCATAATCAAGTCAAAATTGGCACATTGTACTAATTAAAAAGTTATAGAAATCAATCGTCAAAATTAAGGGGATGTATGGAAGAGATATTATATTTACATTGTATTTTAATATAATGTAATTTTTTTTAGTTCACATAATTTTACATTCAAATACCAAATCATTTTAATTTTAAATTTAATATGATTATTATTTATTATTTATTATTTCTTTCTATTTTTACTCAATCACATCATATATTTTATTTCTCTTTCCTTTTTATAATATACTTTCATTAATCACGTCACATATTTTATCTTTTTCTGACCAACAACCTAAATATATATTACATTTAAATACAATACAAATATAAAATAACTAAATATATATTAAATTTAGAGCATTGCACTTTAATACAATATTAATGGTATGCTTTGTCTAAACAAAGCTTAAAAGTGTGAGGCAAGCGTTCGGAGAATAACAAGCTTATAATACGATAAGAGTCCGTCTGTTTGGCACCTCTAAAATTGAAAAATGAAAAATTTTTCATTCTAGATCTTCATAAATTTCCGTATCTGAACATCCAAAAATTTTCATTTTCAAAAATGAAAAAAGTACTCTCTAGAAACAAAAAAGTTTTTACCCATCCAAACAACTTTTCACTTTAAAAAAAATTCCAAATAACTTTTCATTTTACTTTTTTCACTTTTCAAAAACGGACCTCTCGTCCAAACGGAGCCACTGGCTTGTCTGTTTCTTTTAACCACTTTTAATAAATAGGACACTTTTTATTTTTAGATAAATGATTTTATTGTTGAATTCTATTAAAGGCCTATTAAATATTTTTAACTAACTGGTAGTTAAGCCTCCATCTGTTAGGGAATTTTATTTTTTGAAAATAAAAAAATATTTTATTTTTAAAAAGTTGACTTTTTAAATTTTCATATATGAACATAGAACATTTACATTTTCAGACATTAAAAAAGACTTTGTTTTTTTAAGAAAAAAATATCTATTTAAATAATTTTTTATTTTTAGAAAAAAAATTTTATTTTTTAAAAATAAATATCTCATTTAAATAGAAGTTAAATCTATTAATAAAAAATACCTATTTTATCAGTAATAATAGACTATCTACTAAGGTGCTATTGATGGATCATTTAAAAAAATAATTACCTTTTCAATTAGAAAAACAAAAGACATTTATTGAAAAAAATTACTTTTAAAAGGTCATTTTCCACAAACCACTTATTATAATTTCCATATTTTCTTTAATCATCAAATTCACTTTAATAAGAATATTCATCAAACTTACTTGCCGGCACGTTGATGTGGACCCAATGAAGGACACGTGTGAAGGTATTACTGGACAGTTCAGTGATGTGTTTGCTTTCTGTGCGTTGTAGTGAACCTTGGTGCTGATGCGGTGTGGCTGTTCATTGATTGATTTATTCAAACTTTTATAACGCCTTTTTCCCTCTCTACTTTATAAACACCCTTTTATTTTAATTTTATTTTTTTGTGAGTTTAAACTCACGTGGTATGACCGGTGGTGCCGATTTCAATATTTATTTTAGGCGGGGGCCAAAAAAAAAAAATAAGATTGTTATTTTAATATATTTTTGAACGGCGAGATTTATTTTTAAAAAATATAAAATTTTTAGATTTAAAAAATAAAAAATTATTTAAATTTTTTTAAAAGTAAAAAGTTGTTTAGGTAGGTTAAAATTTTTCTTTTCTTTTAGATTGCTTTTTATTTTTTAAAAATAAAAAATTTTAGATATTTAAATATTGAAATTTAAAAAGATCTATTTTTTTAAAATGAAAAATTTTTCATTTTTAAAAAATAAAACCCCTAAACAAACATAGTATTAGTTTTTTTTTCTTTGCTTTTTCTCATTGCTCCTCAAACTATACATGTAATATGGTTGTAGATAGAATCTAAAAATAATTCTACACCTGATTCTATAAAAAAATATAAAGTCTGAATTCTCTGCTATCAAGTTAAAAAATATATATATGCATATAGTGTTAATGTATATTGTCAACATTTAACTTTTACTACTCATCTACTGAATTTAAGCGGGTGTTTGAAGGGCATTTTAGAGATATATTTTTGACACATTTTCAATATTGTTTTTCCACCTCTTAATTATTTTTTATTATTTACATTTTAAAAAATCTACACTAAACTCGAACTTTAAAAGTCTATAAATTTATGTATACAAGTCTAAATGAGATGATTTTTTTTTTAAAGATTGCACAAAATTTTAAGAGAAATAAATTAAAATCCATATTGATAATTTTTTTTGAATAAATTTTTAAGATTTTATACTTTTTCACTTCAAACAATTTTTTTCTCCAAATATATTTTTTAAAACTCACTTTTCTCCGATTTTCAAAATACATCATCAGGACTTCTCTTAAACGAGTTGATTGGTTAACATTAACAAAAAAAAAAAAGACCATTGATATTTTTAATTGATTATCAATATGCAAGTAATATGTTAATATTCATCAAAAATCACTAATAGTAAATAGGGTGTTTTGCCAGAGGCTAATTGCTAAAATTAAACTTTCAGTATACCAATTCTAACTATGCGATAAACTATTAAATATGTCGACGACAATGCTATAAGAGCGTGAAATAAAATTGTGAAGTGCAAGTACAAATATTAAGTTGCACCAAAACATACAAAACCTAACATTATTCTTACAGGGGGGGGGGGGGGGGGGGCGGCGGCGGCGGGGGGGGCGCTGCTGCGGGGAAAGAAAGTCAATAATGATATAAATGTAACTCAAAAATATTCGTATTCAAGGTGAAAAATTGTATAAAGCTTAGGATTTAGTACTAATGCTCCAAACTTGTAATCCTTTGGTACTTTAAATTCTTAGCTTTTAATTTTGATAATTTACCCTCTAAACTTTTTATTGTTGCAATATACCCACAGATAAAGTTACACTAAAACAGAAATTAGAATTTGAAAGTTTTGCATTAGATATTTACATTTGAAAATTTTTTGTTAGAAATGTAGTTTTTTGTATCCACATTACATGTATGTGAGCATTTCTTTTTTAGGTAGTGTATGTGGGCTTTTTATGACTACAATAATGGAATATCAACCCATTTAGAATACGTTATAATAATTTAGTAAGTTTAAAGAATAAACTGTTAAAATTAAAAGGTTGAAAGGTGAGTTGTCAAAAGATATGTAACAATATTAAATACACTAAAGCTTATAACTTTTTTTAACATAAACTGTAGCAAATATTTTCATCAAAATTAAAAGAAGAAAATAACATGATTTTAAAATATTTGAAGTTAGTATATAACTTGATTTCATCAGAATCGTTATTTACAGAAATTTTTCTGAAATCCTTTCACACTTAGAAGAGATCCTAGAAATTATGAAATTTTTGTTCATGGTACCACTACGGCACTACCAACTCATCAAACATTCAATTAAGCATTAAAACTATTTTCAGCATTATGTGGACATAGTATAACCTAACACATACTTCCTGTAGAGCTTGAAATATATATATATGTATATATATATATGTACACACACACATAATCAAATAAACTAATAAACCTAAATAAAAAGACCAAGGATGAAAATATTGATATTTTTGGAAATATTACTACTTAGATTTTACTAAAATATCAACGGATATATTGATATCAATGGAAATTATCATAAAATATGAAAATTCATTCTAAAACACTAAATTTTTTAATAAAACTATAAAAAAAAACTAAAATAGTAATAAATATAAATTATATAATATTTAATTAAAATACTGAATATATGATAAATTTGCATTTTAAGAAGTTATCATGGTATAATAAATGACAAGCATATCTTTACCAATTAAGTTGAATAACTGACAATTAACCTAATATAGGTACATTATATCTATAATTTCATATATGATAAGAAAATATCAATATCAATATCAAAAGGAGCTTCCAAAATCTTTGAAAATATTTGCAATATCTAATTAATTTAAATAATATTAATAGCAAGACATGACGTTTGAGTATTTTTCTAAATGATTTTGGACAATTTATGCATATATTTTATAAATTATCTCTTTATATAAAAGGAAATTGTGACCGAATTGAAAAAAATGTATATAAATGAATTTTACTACATTAGAAAATAAATTTAAAAAAATATCAAAAACTGATATTTTATGGATATTTTATTGATATTTTTTGTGGAAATTTATGGAAATTTCCACCATATTTAGTCATTTAATACTATATTTTTTTGTAGAAATCGAATATTTCCGTGAAATATCAATATTTATAGAAATTTTCATAGATATTTTGCTGAAAAAATATTACACCTATGTTTTTATATCAACGCTTTCAAAATATAGAAATTTATGTGAAAATATCAATGGAAATGTCAATTTTTTAATTCTTGAAAGGATCAAAAGACACACAAATAAAACTTAAATTCTTTCTTTTTTTTTTTTTTTTTATTTTGAGAAGGAGGCTTTTAGAACTCTACACAATTTAGTATATTTAAATATGAAATTACTATTAAATTATTTTTATAACAATATAAATTTTAGATTTACACGTATAAGTTGTGGACGTGAAGTGATGATAATGGCATGTCTCTATCAAGTTCAGGTGGTGCCTCTGGATTGATCAAATCTGCAAATCAAGAATGGTGGAGCGACAACGAGCCAACCACAACAACATCAACCTGGATTTGATGATGACGACCTAGATTCTATGGTGGAGATCAAATTCTAATATCGTGATTTTCTACTTTAGCCTTACCGTATAAAAATATTTTAGTCTTTCAATTGGTTAACTATTCTAAACATAATAAACAATTATATTTTGAAGATGAAAAACATTTATACTTGGATAGATTAGGGACAGGATAATTTTTGTAGTTTTTTATTCCCCTCCTGTTGTAGGCTAAAAAGTTGTATAAAGTGGAAAAAACTGCTCCATTTGACTTGAGGCTCCAAGAGGACAAATGAACGTCCCAAATTACAAATCTTGTTATTTATTATTTATTTTTGCTTAAACACTCTTTTTTCTTCAGCATGACATATAACAAGGATGGACACGAGATCCAGTTATCTAATCCATTTAAAAAAAAATTAGTATCCAAACGCCGTTAGATTGAATTTAAATGATAATTTGACTGATAATTTGACTCATTTAATTTGATTAGATTAGATATTGAATTTAAATTTTAAAAATCTAATAAATCAAATCAAAATCAATCTATATACTTATATTTAATATTAAAATAATTTTATATTTTATATTATATCCGATTTATTTCTTATTTTCAATAGGTATGTATTTTTCCTGTATGTGTTATGATATCTTTAATTTTATGTTTATCTTTTTTTTTTTTCCAGTGTTTTGTTTTTAATTTGGACAAAGATTATGTTCTATTAATTAAAGTTTTTACTTTTTTATTATGTAGGATGATTTTGATTTATTATTATATGATGAATGAATGTTGAATTAAATTGATGTTTAGAAAATATAGTTTTTGTTTAAATAAAATGTCTATTTCTGTAAAGGAAAAAAGTATTGTTTAAGACAAAAAAGTTTTTTTGTCCAAAAATAATAAGGTGTTTAGATTAATAATAAAAAAGAAAACTATTTCTAGAAAGAATCTTTATTTCTAAGCAAATTTTTAGATGCTCAGACACGGAACCATAGAATGGTTGATTTTAACCAAATAAAGTTTTGGTCCAAACTCCGAAAATTTTTGATTTTCCGAACAAAACAATAATTTTTCTTTTTGAACAGGCTTTAATAAGTTGTTATGAAACATATATATAATCCAATCATTAAATCCTATCAACTTTAGTGGATTTTGGACTACATGAGATTGGATGGTTAAAACAAATTGAGTTGAATTTGTTGGATTTGAAAATGTTTTTTCTTAGTTAAATTAGATGATAGATGATAAAAAAAAAAGTTTCAATCCAATGTCCGCCCTCAATATATACGACTATCATTTACTTAAAAAGGAAAAAAAAAAAAGGTTCATTTTTCGAATTGAAAAGCTTTGAAACCTCTTCTTTTCTGCATATTGAATTAATTAAATCACAATCATTTTTTTTTTTCCAAATCGTAATTGTCAACTTTATATTTTTAATCAGCCTTGTACTTTTTTTATTAATAGAACACTAGAACTAGAAATTAATACAATCTTAATTTAATTTACTACTGATAATTCAATCTTTATTTGATTTATTTAGGATTTAGGACTCCTAATTCTAACCCACCTTTTATATGTTGATTTTTATCTTATTTTTCAAATTTTATTATTAATCTTTTTAAAAAAATTAAATTTTATAAATTTATAATTTTTCTATTTTAAATTAAAACAAGATAACTTTTATTAAATTATATAAAATTTCACAAATAATAAAATAAAATCTATATTATTAATACTTTTAAAGTATGTTTTAAATTATTATAATTTTTTTGTTTCAAATAATTTATTTTTTATTATTTTTATAACTCTCGTAGCTTTTCAACAAAATCCCAATCCTCAGAATTCGATTATGGGATAATTGATTCATTCACTCGAATTTAAATTTTTTATTTAAAATTTATTTATTTTAATTAATAAAAATTATAATTAAATTAATTAATTTAAACTTAAAATTTTATTTTATTTTTTACTTAGTGCATACCATATCTATATTATTTACTCATCTGATATATTTTTCTTACAAATATTAATTTCCGTGCCAATATTTTTAATATTTTCAACACAAAGATAATTACTGTACATTCTTCAAACTTCGAACTCATATCCACCGTCCAATCAATTCTTATAAACATGTTCAACGTACAGTAAAGTCCACGCGCGAGATTGACGAGTGGTCAATGGATATGGAGTGGGGCCCGGCCTGGAAACTCGAACACCTTGTCGGAGTAAACACCCTCCGCGTTTCAAACGAGACATCGCACGTGCGACATCTCTCTCGCACGTGCCGCCCTTGATTTCTTCCCCAACAGGTCCTTCCATCCTCTGCTGCATAAATCTCTCTCTCTCTCTCTCTCTCTCTCTCTCTAAAATCAAGCTTTCTTTCATTTTCACGAAGACCAAACGACTTTGATTTTTTCTTTTTTCCTTGATTTTCCGGCGACTTTTCGGTCAATCTCGGATATCTGAGATCGGCTTTCATTCTTTTTCCGTCGATCTTTCTCTTGTAGCAGCTCGCTTGCCATGTCGGTTAGTGCTCACTTTCTTTGTGAATATGTTAATTTTGAGTATAAATTTCTAGGTTTTTTGTTTTTGATAAGTTAATCTGTGGATTTGGATTCTTGTTAACGGATTTAGTGGTGGAGATAGATCTGTTTTTGAGCCTTTTCTTGTGCAAAAATGTTACTCGATTTTATGCGACATTGAGTTTATTTTGCCTAATTCGTGAAATTAAATCGATATTTAGTTAAGAGAGAGTATTTGAAACAAATGATGAGAATTGAATAAAAGAAGAACAAAAATTTTAGCATCTAGTGAATTTGTTGTAGGGTGCTTATTTATCAAAGAAATTAAAAGAAACCCCAAAAAAGATAGTTTCTTTAACTTTTGTTTTTATTTTTGGACTGTTTTCTTAATCATGATTTGACTTATATTATCAGGGGTTAAGATTTAACAATGGATTCGGATTCGAAATTGGATTCAGAATATGTCTGTAAGAGGATTTTGTTAAAAAATTATTTAAGATTTGGATATGTGAAGTGAATTCTTTACTTACTCAGCCTTAGGAAGCTTCTAGAAAAACTATTTTTTGGGACATTTTAATCTGGCAAGGACGGAGCGATTCTAATTTTGATTTCGTTTAAAGTTCGTTTATTGCACCTTTAATTAGGCTTTCTTAGTGCAATATCTTTACCGAAATGTTCTGTGTTACAGTCATCTTTTCTTATTGTGGAAATCATACAACCATTGTACTACAGGTGAAAACTGTCAAGGTCAGCGACGTTTCCTTGGGGGCAAATGAGAGAGACCTCAAGGAGTTCTTTTCTTTCTCTGGTGATATTGAATATGTTGAAATGATGAGGTATGTTTTTCTTTTATAGTTTGATGGTTCCCTTTAAGTTTTTCGTATATGTCTCAAGCTTATCGTGTTTTGCACTTGTAGTGATAATGAACGGTCACAAATTGCATATGTTACCTTCAAGGATGCACAAGGAGCAGAGACTGCAGTCCTTCTCTCGGTAACTGACTTCTCAGTTTAATCTCACGAAAAGAACTTATTGCATCATATCTTAATTATGTCCTCTTGTTCTTACTCCAGCTCATTTACTGTGCTCACCTCGACTGTTAGTTGCAACAGATGTTCTCTACCAGGAGTGGACATGACTTAAAAAAAAAAAAATCATAGTCATTTATACATGTTTTTTTTTTTTTTTTTTGTAAGAGAGTCTGTCAAGAAAATTAATTTTCTTCTTGAAACGGACATGATTTAACAAAAAAAAAATTCATAGTCATTTATACATGTTCTTTTTTTGTAAGAGACTCTTGTAAGAAAATTAATTTTCTTCTTGAAATGGACCATGCACCATGTAATGTCCAGCTGATAACTGATATACGGTGAAGTAATGTGTGTCCCAAATTGCATTTCTGTGGTTGAGAGAATGTTTTGAGGTAGAGAGGACTTCTGACTTTTGATACTATGGCATGATCATTATTAAGGATAGGTAAAAGGGATTTCAATGTCCTTCCAATATATGATTATCTTGCAAAAGTTGGTTTGTTATATTTGTAAAACATTTTCGTTGTCCCTGTTAAAATGATAGCAGTTGGAAAAAAAACACGTGGGGAGAGTGCGATTTGTGTGATTAATTGCAATATAGATAGTTTACTTTGAACAAAAGGATATCAATTAAAAAACATAAAAAAGGAAGAAAGAAGAAAGCAAGAATAAAGCTACATGTGCAAATGATTCCTTTCTAAAGCACTAGGAATGTCAGAACTTCTATGTGAAATCAGATCCAATAAGCAGGAAAAATCTGCTAAAAGTGCAAATCAAAACACACGTATATGATTTTCTATAAAATGTGAATCTTCATCAATACAAGAGTCTTTAAAATCCAATTTTTGTTTTATATTTTTCCTTTTAACATATTGGATCTTTGCTGTCCGTGCTAATTGTCAGGGAGCTACAATTGTTGATATGTCCGTGACAATTACTCTAGCTCCAGATTATGAGTTACCACCAGAAGCTTCAGCACCTCCTGTATGTACCTCCTTTTGTAAAATCCCAAACTGAACTTAACCACTATGATGCATCACTGATCGATTGATTTTTACTTGACTGCTGTAAATGTTATTTGTGTGTTGATTTGCTTTTTGTCTTCACAGATGACAATAAACAAGACTCCTGAAGGTGGTGAGTCTGCACTTCGGAAAGCAGAGGACGTAGCTACGGGCATGCTTGCGAAGGGCTTTATACTAGGCAAAGATGCTGTCAACAAGGCAAAGAACTTTGATGAAAAGCACCAGTTGACATCAACAGCCTCAGCTAAAGTTATTTCTTTTGACAAAAAAATTGGTCTGACTGACAAAATAAGTGCCGGGACTTCTTTGGTGAGTGACAAAGTTCGTGAAGTGGATCAGAAGTTTCAAGTTTCAGAAAAAACCAAGTCAGCTTTTGCGGTTGCTGAACAGAAAGTAAGTGATGCTGGATCTGCCATTATGAAGAACCGGTATGTCTTCACCGGGGCCTCATGGGTAACAGGTGCTTTCAACAAGGTTGCAAAAGCTGCTGGAGAAGTTGGCCAGAAGACAAAAGAGAAAGTGGGAATTGTTGAGGAGGAACAGAAAAGGAAAATCGTGGATGACTATGCTCAAGTTCATCTCTCCGACTCTCCCACCAAAGCATCTGCTCCAAGTGAGCAGCAGAAGTCCAAGCCCGAACCTGCTCAAGGTTTGATCCTTTGATTTGCATTGCACTTGTGTAAATTCCTTTAAATGTTTTATATTCAGTTGTCTTTTCATAGGTTTATTCTTCTAGCATGAAGTGACGAGTTTAGGACATTCACCAAATTAGTTGGATTACAATTTTAATTTTATGTTTGTATTTTACTTCTCTTTATAAAAATGTCAAGAAGCAAAACTTTGTAAGGTTTACCGTGTTGCTGTAACTCTTTTCGTTCAAGTTTCTCTCGTCGTTCCAAGACTTTGGGTGTATCAAAACAAAATTTTTGTTGCTGTTTTTATTTTAATGCCCGAAGTCCAAGCTTTTATTTTGGATTCTTGAACATGTATTTTCCTTGATGCTTCCTGATACTAGAGAGACATTAATGTGATATTGGTCTGTCGAAGGAATATTGTCTCCACATTCATGCATGACACCCTCATAAAATATTTCTATTTACGTACTCATTATAATGGTGGTGGATTCATGGTATTTATTAAAGAGACAACTATCTTACATGCAAAACATATCTGCTCGATATTAAATACATAACCGGATTACCCAGTATTTTAATATTTATTGACATGCAAGAAGAATATACGGCCTTTTGGGAATATAACTTTGGAAATTCCAAAGTTTTGTTGAATCGTTACCTAGGTCTAGTAGATATCAATTCCAGCTAGTGATGACACTATGCACTATGGCTTCAATCCGCCTTTTGTGTTTTTTATCTGTTTACTATGCTTTTGTGTGTATATAATTGTCAAGTCATATACTATTCGTAATTTGGTCAAAGATGATGGTATTGATGCATAATTAGCATTACCCGTCTTGATTCCAAGCATATTTTTATTTTTGTTTTACTTTTTTTTCCCACATTTTTGCGAGAACTATTTTTCTTAGGATTAATTACAAAAATTCTCCTAGAATTCTGTAGACGTTAGAACTCTGTGTGAAGTATGCCTCCCAAACGGGCCCCAAGTAAGATTAAAGTGTTAAAGAGTTAGAGTTAGTTCAGCGAGAGTGTGACCATAAGTATGCATTTTGTTTACCAATTCTATTCAAATGCAATTGTTTATTTCAATTTACTCTTGTCCTTTTTTTTTTCCTTCAAATTAACATTAGTTTCATTATTTAGAATTATTATTATAATTTTATAATTTAAACTTTTAAAAATCTATAATTTTATATATATAAGTTTAAATTAATAATTTTTTTTAATTACATTAAAATTTTAAGACAAAAGAGACAAATTCTATATTGATATTTTTTTCTTGATATATTTCAAGTTTTAAAGTAATTCTGCGCATTTTAACTTAATTCAACTAAAATCAAAATTTTCAGTTCAAGCCCGTACAGCAAACAAGAAAAAGTGGCTCTGTTTCTATGTAAATTTCAACAAAAGCTTCCTTACATTACATTGATTTTGAGCCCTAGGAGCGTAGTTGATGAATTGAGATTTTAAGAAAAATCATCACAAATTATGTTCAAGAGGCAGTACATAAAAGGACTTGTGCCTTTTTTAGGAATTATTTATTCAACGGAAAATCTTTCTTAAAAAAAGAAAATGAAAAATCATTTGACCAGATAAAAAGGGAAAGGCGGAATATTAAAATAATATCTACAATAGGTTTTTTTTTTAACTGTTTAGATGTAATTGAATTATTGAAATTTATTTATTTATAATAATTACAATACATCTTAATAAATAATATTATGATATAAAAGAATTTTAAAAAAATCTGAAAAATTAATTTAAAAAAAAAAGCCAAAAATCCCCCCTCCCTCGTTCAACTGGCTACCCCTCTGCAATTGCCACTGGTTAGTCGCCTCTTTGTTTCTATGTAAGTTTTGATAAAAGCTTCCTTACATTACGTTGATTTTGAGCCCCAGAAGCGTAGTTGATGAGTTGAGATTTTGCGAAAACTGCACAAATCATGCTCAAGAGACAATACATAAAAGAATTTGTGGCTTTTTGCGAATTATTTATTCAATGGAAAATCTTTAAAAAAAAAAAAAATCATCTGACCGGATAAAAAGGAGAAGATTGTAATAGAAACCTTAAAATAAAACCTATGGCAGATACTCTTTTGTAAACTATTCAGATGTAATTAAACATTTGAGATTTACTTAATAATTACAATGCACCTTAACACATAGTATTATGAAATAAGAAATTTTAAAAAACCCAAAAATTCCCCTCCTCCATTCAACCGGTGAAAACAACCACACACACACCCCACACCCCACACCCCACACCCCACCCTACTAGTCAACCGCCCCGTAAACCCATCAGGTGACCCATCCCCCAAGGTTTTTTTATTAATTTTTAATTTTTTTTCTTAAATTTTTTAATTTATTAGTCTATAATTTTATGAGATAAGATGCATTATAACAAGTAAATCCTAATTATTTAATTATATATAAATAGTTAAAAAAAATTTACCGTATGTATTATTTTAAAATTCTTGCTATAGTATTTCTCAAATAAAAAAATAAAAAAAAAAAAAGAAAAGAAAGAAGTGGAAGTAAGTACCTACGTAACTTACCTTCCGTCTGTTTGACACGTTTAAATTTGGAAAATGAAAAATTTTTCATTTCAAGAAAAATGAACATTCCTAAATTTCCGTATCTGAACATCTAACATTTTTCATTTTTGAAAAATGAAAAAAGAGCTCTCTAGAAACAAAAAGCTTTTATCCATCCAAACAACTTTTCACTTTTAAAAAAAATTCCAAACAACTTTTTATTTTTCATATCTAAAAATTTTTCATTTTCCAAAAACAAACACCCCATCCAAACGGACCCTTATTACTTGCTTACCAAGCCATCCTGACAAGTTCCTCTACTTGTATTGTTGTTCATAGCTTGACTAATTATTATAAAAACTCCTTATATCTTGTTTAAATAAACATTAAATTAACTGGAAAAAGTTGAATGATTTTTAAAAAATCACTTATAATTTTTGTCAATTTTTAGAAAAATATTTAAAAAAAGTTTAATTTGAGTTAAATTTGATTGGCAAACAAGTCATTACTACCAGAATGTGAAACCTCTTCCTTCATCTTTGGTCAGTTAAAAGCTAAGGGCTAGTTTTCTTCTAATGACTCTCCTTGCCTCTGTAAAGAGCATGAATAAAGTCGGGGACAAGAGAGAGGTGGCTATGCTGTCTCTCTTGCTCTTGAGTTAGTTATTGATTTAATAAAAAAGTAAGGTACTAGTTCAATGATAATGCTGGAAAAATTAGGTAGTGTTTGGTATTATTTTTGAAATCTGTTATGTTTTCAAATTCTCTGAATTTGAGATCGTTTTGAAAACAATTCTGAGAACGTTTCTGAAATTGTGTTTGATTTTATTTTCTGAGTGTATGTTTTGAGAAACAAAAAAGTGAAACTGTGTTTGGTTATATTTTTGAAAATCAGTCATTTTATAAGTATTCTATAAAAACATATTTATGTTTGATTTAAAAAAAATTTATTATGAATACCAAAAATTAAAAATTAATAAAATTTTTTAATTGAAAAATAAATTAAAAATTAATAACCATAATATTTAAGTAATTTAATTAACCATAATAATTAAATCAGAGAAATGGGAGAAATGTGAAAAATGAAATAAGAGAAAACGACTTTTAATCGTTTTCAATTTTACATTGGGAGCAAAGGTGATTTTGGATTCGTTTTGAAATCTGTTTTCAAAAACAATACAAACCAAACACAATTTCACACCGATTTTGAAATCGATTTCGTAAGGAATCGTGAAATCAGTTTTGGAAACAAAACCAAACATCCTCTTAGTTGCTCGTAGTGGGGATAAATTGAAATGATAAGAATAGAAAAAAATCTGAATAAATGTTGAGAAAAAATAAAAAAAAATATTATAACAATTTATATTTGATAGATTAGCGTCAGTCATCAAATTAATCCTAGATACTACACGTATAGCCCAGAAAGTCTGCCCTCTCTAGGCTTTACACTACAATTGAGATTGATCAATGGAAAGAGAAATTGCGTATATGACGAGATCTACCTAACCTTAAGTAAAGGTTCTTCCTTTTCTTGATTGAAAATCTTGATCGACTAAAGCTAGCAACGAGTTGTAGAAAACAAGAAGCATGTTATGAATCCGGCAAACCTAAACACCCCACCTCCTTGAACCCATCTAGCGACCCACCCTCCTAATTGGTGGCCACCACCAAAGGCTTTTTTTTTTTAATTTTTGCTTACTGAATTTTTTTAATTTATTAGTATATAATTCTACAAGGTAAGGTGCATTATAACAAGCAAATCTCAAATGTTTAATTATATTTGAATAATTAAAAAAAATACCTATCGTAAATATAATTTTGAGATTCCTATCATAACCTTTCCCAAATAAAAAAGAAAGAAAAGAAAGAAGTTGGAGTAAGCGCCAATGTTACTTATTATTTGCTTACCAAGCCATCCTAACAAGCTCCTCTACTCGCATTATTATTCTTAACTCGATTTATTATTATGAAAACTACTTATATCACTTTTGGAAAAACAGTTAATTTAACTTAAAAAAAGTTGATTGATTTTTAAAAACTAGTTTAAATTTTTATCGATTTTTAAAAAAAATATAAAAGAAAAAGTTTAGTTTGAACTAAACTTGATTGCTAAACAAGTTATTACCATCAAAATGTGAAACCTCTTCCTTCGTTAACTTTTTCAAGCTAATTTAGATTTAAAAGGTTGATTAACTTTTAAAAAATTAATTATAATTTTTGTTGACTTTTAAAAAAAATATTAAAAAAATTTAGTTTGAACTAAACAAACTTGATTATCAAACAAGTAATTAATATCAGATCGTGAAACCTCTTCCTTCATGTTTGGTCGGTCAGTTAAAAGCTAATGGCTAGGTTTCTTTCCAATGATTCTCCTTGCCTCTGTAAAGAGCATGAATGAAGTCAGAACCAAGAGAGAGGTGGTTAAGCTGTCTCTCTTGCTTTTGAGTTATTTATTGATTTAATGAAAAGTACAGTACTAGTTCAATGATAATGCTAAAAGTTAGTAACTCCTGTGAAAAAAAAAAAGATAGATTGAAAGAATAAGAAATAATAAAATTTTAGAGTAAAAATTAAGAAGAAAGATTTAAAAAATATGGTAACAATATATAATTGGTAGATTAAAGTCAACCACCATACTAGTTCTAGCGTGGAAAGTTTGTTCTTTCTGGATTTTAGATAAAAGTTGAGATCGATAAATGAAAGGAGGAATTGCGTGAATGACGAGATCTGCCTAACCTTAAGTAAAGACTCTTCCTTCTCATGATGGAAAATCTTGATCAACTGAAGCTGGCAACGAGTTGTAGAAACAAGAAGCATGTTATGACATTGGCTGTAGAAAATTTAACAACAGCAAATAATCTGATTAAGTGAAAGTGAAATTCTATTCAAAAAATGAAGACAACTAGAACATGAAGATCACTTATTCGCTTGATTCATAGAGTTAGGGGAAAAAAATAATAATAAACAAACAAACACAAATAAAAATTTTGATTTGTGGTTAAAAATATCATTCGTGAAAGTAGAACTCAACCAATTTTTTGAAAATTTCCCTCAATTTCTTATTCCAATATTACCATGCTTTTACGATTGCAGTAGCAAAAGTTCCGAATCATTGCGATTAGGCAGTGACATAAAATCATTAGTCTTTTATTTCTCTTCAATCAGACCCACTATGAAGCTTCAGGTTTAAGCGATGAGAAGTGCTTTAGAATGCTTGTGGGTTCCTCAGTAGCAACATCTTTCAATGTGTTCCTTTCAAAGTTAGGGAGCCAAAATCAAGATGCTCATCACAAATCTTAATCTTGTCAAAGTCTTTGCAAGAAAGTTCCATGTCTAACCTTTCAAACAAATTAAAAAAAAAAAGGTATTAGATATAATGAGCAACTCCATTTAACCTGAAACAAAGGGTTTAATGGGATTCTCTCACCCAAAAAAAAGAAAATCCAGAATTAAAATGAAAAAAATAATCTGATATGATGAGGATTTCAAAAAAATAGATTTGAATTTGAGATGAAATAAATTATTTGGATCCAAAATGGAAATCAGCCTATATAACATATTTAAAATATTAACAAAAATTATAACATATTTTTAAAGTGATGTAAAATTATAGTATGTTTTATTATTATTTTTGATTTCTTTCAATTTTATCCTTTTCCCTTCACATACATATTTTCCCTCATTTCTCTCTCTTCAATTTTACCCTAATGTGACAATTTTCTCTCTCTCTCTCTACACTTTCCCTTTCTTTCTACTTGTTGTCTTCTGTCTCTCTCCTACTTCTCTGTTTCGATCGTCGAAGTTCCCCAAGTAATGAGTGGCAGTTGTTGTCCTCCCCCTACGATCACTAGAGCTCCTTGAGTGACAAGTAACGGTCTTCGTCAATGTCCTCTGAAAAATTGCCGAATCTCAATAGTGATTTTTCTTAGGCGATGAGGTTGCAACGATTGCCGTTTACTGTTTCTTTCTGATGAGGCTCAAAGTATGAGATCCATTGCGTTTCCTTTCTATTGTCTATGGTATTGTTTTTTGGTTCACAGGTTGGTCGTGATTCGTTGGTCGAACAATGTCACGATTGATTTCAAGGGAGACCACGACTTTCCATCACAATGATGTAGACGTTCTTGGAGATGGCGGCGACGGCTCGACCAGTGGATGGCTTGGTTAGGTTTTGTGGGTGGTTGGGGTGAGTTCGAGTTGGTTTGTGGTAGTTGGGGGTAGAGTTGTTGGATTTTGGAGGCTAATTTGATATTTTTAAATAATTGTGTAAAAAATTATTTTCATGGTATACAATAAACTTAAATATCATATATATTTTATAAAAATAAAAATAAAAAATAAAATATCATTTTTACCAAGTAAATAATTGAATTTACTATATTCAAATCAAATTTATTGTAAATATTCGGATTCACTAACAAATATCCAGATTTTCAAAATATAACTTATAGGCTTATACTATTAAATTTATAATAATTGAAGTTTTAGGTTCTTTTTTTTTTTTTGTGTTATTTGGAAGTTTGTAAACATAATAATACCAAATTTTTTAATGTTGGATTTTCATATTTACTAGAGATTTTCTAGTATTGGATTTACTAAATGTATTTACTTAAATGGATTTAACTAGTTAAATAAAAAATTAGTAAATCCTATTATTTACCTTTATATCTTATAAGAAAAGGTAGAAAATATATTATTTACTAGCAAACAATTAATATACATAATTTAAAAATAGTAAATCTAATATTTACTTAGTTAATCTATTTATTTAATTAAGTAAATCTAAATATTTTCTACTTAATAAATGAATTAATCATGTAAAATAAAATCGATTTACTAAATAAGATAAATAAAAATTAGTAAATCTAATTATTTATCTGTAACATTTATATGAAAATGCATAAAATACATTATTTGCTAGTAAATATTGATGTTTTCTATATTTGAAAATAATGAATCCAATACTTATTTAGTAAATCCAAATATTTATAGGTAAATAAACAGATTTACTGAGTGAGATAAAATCGATTTATAAATTAAAATTGGTAAGATAGATAAAAATTACTTAATTTGTTTAATTGATTTTCTACTGATAATACGTAATTATTTCTTTCTTAATTTTTGTATTTATATAATACATATTTGTATTTTATATTGATCATATGTGATTATTAAGAAATCATAAATCCTTATATTTACATGGTAAATATTTATATTTTATGTTGATAATAAATAAATATCTGTATTTATATTGACAAATCTTATATTTTCAATTAATGTAATTAATTATTTTTTAAAAGCTAATTTTTCTTATTTAGTAAATTTTTTTTATCTGAATTCCAAAATTATATTATATTTTTTAAATCAGACATAAAATAATTTAAAATCCAAAATACAACCCCAAATCCCTTGCTAATTTTTGACTACTTACTCAAAGCCATCCAGTTGCTAGAGGAGTAGCTGAAGTCGGAGGTGCAGTTGTAGGTTAGTCAGATTTAATGTGTTAAAGTGGATGATGACACTTTTTTAGGTTCGCAGTGGACTAGAGATCTCGTGCTCAAACGTTAGAGATCCCGCCGGCGATGGTGACCTACCCTAAATTAGTTGGCGATGATGGTGGACTAATCGGGAGGAGAAAGCGATATCATGACTATGAGCTTCTGGTCGAGACCACGAAGCTTTAGATGGAGATTGTGAAGTTTCTGATAGAGATTGTGAAGCTTCCAACGAAGATTGCGTCTTTTGGTGACAGTGCAAAGCCTTTATTAGTGACGTAATAATGTCATCGACTGTAACGGTGGATTTTGATCAACGTAGATTTTTGGCGATCACAACCACTCTTGTGTTCTGACATTGATGATGATGGCAAGGAGGATGACGAAAGGACTAGGCAAAGGAGGCAAAGGAGACAAAGTACGACGTAGAGAGAGAGAGAGGGGCAAAGGAGAGAGAAAAAAGGGTTTGATGGGTAATTTAAATATTTTAATGAGATAATTAATTTTAGGGTTCGTTTGGTGAACGCATTGTATTTGCATTGCGTTTGAATGTAATGTATTGAATGTAATTTGTATTTGGAGAAAAAGCATTAGTATTGTATTTGAATGTAATGTATGTTTGGGGGAAAAGTATTTGAATTGTATTTTAATAATAAATATGTGATGTGATGGGTAAAAGTAGAGAGAAAAAAAAGAGGGAGAGAGAATATGTGATGTAATTAATAAAAGTAATAGAAAAAGTGAAATAATAAATAGTAATTGTATTAGATTTAAAATGTGATGTGATTGGTATTTGAATGAAATGTTTTTGTATTTGGGGGAAAATTGCATTGCATTTAAATGCAATGTCAAAAAAATTTGTGTCCCAAACGTCATGTTAGTATGTTATTCTATTGTATTAGTTTCATGCTATTATTTAAAAGCTTATAGTCAAATACGCTAAATCAACATTTTTTTCGTTTGAAATGAGGTGCCAAGCACACTAATATTTGTAGATAATTGCTTAAACGATTAAATTTAGAATAATTCTACCATAAGGTAAGTTGCTTTACCTCATAAAGGAGATAAAAATTTGTAATCTTTCGATTAGATTTACATGGTTTAGATGTTGTGTGGATACAAAATTTATTGTATACCCTACCACATCTAATTAGAGGAGCAATTAGCTTAAAAAAAGGAGCTCAGGCTCCCTTTAAATCCCACCAGTCCAACAATGGCAGCGAGGAGTCATCAGAGGTGACAGAGGAGGTCATCGGTGCTTGGGCGGAGGAAAGCTTGTTGTGTTCGCATCGTTGTGAGGTTCAGAGGCCAAAGAGCCGGCGATTGTCTCACTGGTGGTTGATGCAATCACGGGTCACTGAATCCAGTCTAGACTCGTGTTTCGTCACTGTACAAGGTGTGGGTGAGCTACCAGAGGACAGCCGCATACGGGGGCAACGTGACCATGTGGGTGACACAGCCAATCTTCTCCTTGTAGTTTTTTTAGTTTTTTCCTTTTCTTTTTTTAGTTTTAGACTTAATAGTTTAAGTTCATGTAATCTTATTTTGTTGATTCATTAAAATCTCAGTGTTCAGATAGTTATGATGTTCATTTTAGTTTTTATTTCACTGAAATTTTTTGTTGAAAATGAAACCCAATATGACTTTAAGATGAAATATGTTTATTTTTACTTTTTTCCCCATAAACAGAGACTTTCATTCAACCAAGGCCAAAAACAAGGCAGAAAAAATAACCACCAGGCGCTAAACAGGCGCTCTCCAAGCCACAAGAACAAAGCACATAGCTAGGAATCTATTTAACACCAATTAAACCAAATATAGAGCAATGAGAACAACCCCATTTGCCTCGCTTATTAGCAGCAAAATTACGAACTCTAAAAACTTAGCCCCATTTGGGGTAAGATTTTGACATCTCCAAAACCAATTTATTTTCAACATTCTATCATTTTTCACTATTTATATGTCCAAAATACTACAGTAAACTTTAAAATTAAAAATCTATAACTTTATGTATACAAATTCAAATGAAATGATTTTTTTTTAAATTACATAAAATTTCTGAAAGAAATAAAATAATATTCATATTAATCAAATTTGAAAATAAGGTTTTGATCAAATGTTGTTGGTTTCATATTAGTTTTTATGAACATCACCTCTAACCGCTGACTTTTCATCATCTTAAGGCCTAAATTTTTTTACCCCATCCATGGGGAACCCCATGGTAGAAGTCTTCTAAATGTGATGGCAATATAAATTCATCTGAGAGTTGCGAAGAAACGTCTACAAACTGGGAAAAAGAAATCCCGAGAGATCAAACAAGACAAATTAGCAGAATTCTAACTCCATTCACAAACCAGCAATAATTTCATCACATCCATAGCGGAATTAGAATACACAAGGTAAACCAAATCAAATCCAAACAAATGAACACAAATACCATTCAAACAGAGTTCTGCAACAGTATATAGTTGCATGCAACGGAAACTAATAGCAACACAGTACCATATAGTAAAAAAACCATAGCACACTATACTTTACTGGCGCTTCCGACTCTTCTCAGATCGTTTCATGCTCCTCCGACCTGTGCGACAATCGTCAGAATCACTAGAATCAGAATATGATGATGATGATCGCTTGCTTTTCCTCTTGTGGCGCCTATCGGAATAATCAGATGAATCAGATGAATCATCTGAGTAGTGATGACTTCTCCTCCTCCTCTTCTCCTTCCTACTCTTCCTGTGTCGTCGACGGCGACGCTCAGCTTCCTCATCTGAAGACTCATCCCTCTTTCTCCGCTTCTCCTTCCTTCTCTTCCTCCTACCATCATCAGAACTATCTGAATCATCACTCTCCCTCCTTCCACTCCTCTTCTTCGACCGCCCTCTCTTTTTCCTCTTCTCCGAATCTGTTTCTGAGCTATCATCATCAGCATCGTCGTCATCTGAGTTCTTCTTCTTCTTCTTCTTTATTGGCCTATCCTTCCTGGACACTCTCTTCCCACTCCTTTCAGCAATAACCCTCTCAATCTCTGAGTTATAATCAGAGTCCGAAATCTCACTCTCTTCATCCTCCTCCTCACTTTCCTCGCTCTCAGCAGCACCTTTCCCATTAGCCTTACCAGCATTTCCTTTCAGCTTATCCAACTCGGAAATAACATCAGCCTGAATAGCAGCTGAGTCTTTCTCGTTGTCATCCTTAACACTCAGAAAGTTCCTGCACTGAAACTTCAGATGGCCAACACGACCACACTTCTTGCAGGCTCCGCGAGCCTCATCAGCATTCGACCCAGTAATGCGAGCAAGCGCAAGGAGGCCCTGGAAGCTTGCATACGCATTCTCACCCTCTGGCTCTGAGTTCAAGGATTTCTGCTTTGAAGAATTCTTGTCATCATCCTTGTTGGGTGCATATGGATCGTACCCAATTGCACTCTGCCATATACCATGCGTCTGCAGGGCAGCACTACTGTGCACCCTGTTGTTCGCAGGCATGCGAACCCTTCCTGCTGTAGCCGGCATCCTAAAATTCCAAGAAAAATATCAACCCATCAATTAAATTTCTCTTTAAACTAATTGAAACAAAAGGTAAAAAAAAAAAAATTGAACTTGAATAAAACCTAGGATTCTATTTGATCAAATTTTCAAAACTAATCTGTAATCTGCAACTCTTGAGGATCAAAAACTAAATTTGGCCGCCTTGGTCCAACCAAACCCTACTAGTATACCTCAGAACTTGAATCCCCATCCCCAAGTTCTATATATACATATATGTGTGCGCGCGCGCGCCCCTTTTGGATAATGAAACAGCTCCAAGAAAAGTTATATCATAGTCAATTACAAAACAAGGAACACCAGAAAAACAACACAGAAATTACTTTACAGTTAAACGTCTTAATCTGAAATAAACAAAACATTAAAAAAAATTTCGAAATAGGTGGCTGTGTTCCATCAAAAATTCGTTGTAAAAAGCATATGAACGTATAATTAATTAGAAAATAGGCGATAATCACCATAAAAAAAAGGGACAAAGAGGTCAGAATAAAAGCCTGGTAAATTGAGCTAGAGAGAGAGAGAGAAAGAAAGACAACAAACACAACCCAAAACTAGGTCTGAATTTCTCATTGCTCCAAAAACTTTCGCTGCAGAAATGGCCCTTTCGCTCAGTGGAAAGCTCGGTGCTGAAGCCAAGAAAGAAAACTTGGCTGTGCTTCCGTGAAGAGAAGAGAGACACAGAGCAAATGCAAAGAGAGAGAGCGAGTGCGAGAGTGAGAGAGAGAAAGAGAGAGACACAAAGCAAATGCGAAGAGAGAGAGCGAGGGCGAGAGTGAGAGAGAGAAAGAGAGAGACACAGAGCAAATGCAAAGAGAGAGAGCGAGAGCGAGAGAGAGAAAGATGAGAGAATTCGAAGCTTACTATTAGCTGCTTCAACGGCGACCCTAGAGCGAAGAGCTCAGCCCCAATGGCGGCGGAGAGAAAAACGCAAAAACCGAAAGAGGTCTGAGAGAGACGGTGGGTGTGAGGAAAAAAAGCCCGATAAATTTCCCTCACCGACTTTCATGGGAAATAAAATCCAGCATTTTCTTTTTAATTTTTCCCTCTTGTTTTCCCTAAAAAAAATTTTTTTTCCCCACCCTTTTCTAAATTCCAAACAGAAGAAAATAAACTCCCTCACATCTTTTTTTTCCTTTTTCCCTCTAAAATCCAGGTTCCAAACAGGGCCTAAAATTCAAAAGACGGCAATCAAAAAGGAAAATTATAGAGAGAGAACGAAAGGAGGACAACAAACACAACCCAAAATTAGGGTTTTTATTTGATAAATTCTTCCAACATTAAAATTCAACAAAGATTGACAATCAAAAACCTCAATATGAAATCTGAAAATTAGAATTCCGGTGAAAATTCCACCTTCCAATCGGAAAATCCTAAATCAGAAACAACCGTAACAAACAAAACAACCGGAATAAAAAAAACCCCTTAAAAATCCAAAGAAAAAAACACAGAGAGAAGAAGAAGAAGAAGAAAGAAACAGGAACAAGAAAAGAGAAAAATACCTGTCACTAAAGATGAACGGATAGGATAGAAATCTGGGGGAAATATCAGATTGAAGTTGTGATAAGAAAAGAAAGGATTTTTGGAAGCTCTCCAATGGAGGAAACCCCAATTTGAATTGCGGTTCACTGTGTCTCTTATATACCCGATTCGAAAGCTTGTCGAAGGCGTTTCGGGAATCACTGTGCTGGATTTGGTACGACGTCGTTTTAGGGAGAGAAGTTGGGAAAGATATGGGCTGAATCTGGGCCCAGCCCAACCCGAAACTGTCGGGGAGTTTGTCCACGCTCCGATTGACATTTGTGGGCCGTAGCCCACTGTACGCGTCTGAAAAAGTGAAAGTACACAAATATCCCCGATGTTTTACTGATATTACAGGATAAAAGGTGCAGGGTCACTCCTTTATTCAATATGCTTTACAATTTTGAAAAGTAGTGTGGAAAGTGATACACCTTCTGTTAAGCAAACATTTTTTTTTAATATAAGATTTATAATTCTTATTTATTAAAAAAAATAAAAATATTAGGTTGAATATGTGAGTTTTTATTTAAATTTCCTCTCTCATATGCCAAACTAGCCTTAATGGAGTTAATAAAGAAGCCGCTTCAACAATATATAAAACTAATTATTAAATTTTGGTAGACATAGTCTACCTCAAATTAAAAAAGAAATAGAGGAAGAAAGAAATTGATAATTCAATTAATAATGCCAGAGCACTTTCTCTTGAATATTCTCGGAAGAGAAATGAGATTGTTCACCTAAAAAAGACACCAATTTATCCTTTTTTTATTTTTTCCTTTTTGAGAAAATACCAATTTAACATCTAGAGCAAAACAATTTTAAGAAAATTTAAAAACTATATAGTGTATTTTTTTGAAAGGAAAACTATAGTATATTTAGTGTTGAAAAAACAGATTTTTTTTATATACTTGAATTTTTTTTTTTTTGGAAAATACGCGAAATTTTTTTTATAGTAAATATCCTGTAAAAAAAGAAAAAAAGAAAATCATCTCAAAATTTGAATATGGAAATACTTTCGCCTAACAAAATGGTAATATTGTTTTTTAAGTCCCACTTCGACTTGGAAAAAATCCAAACTGGAAAACGAAAGGGTCAAAAAAGAAAAAAAAGAAAAAAAAATAGTTGCACAAAAAGACTATACTTGTCTTCTAGAAAAGAGAAGTCTTCTTTTTCTTTATGAAAAGCATCTACGCTCCTGATGAAGGAAAACATTTCAACAACCGCCCTAAGATTTTTTTGTTACCTAATGAAAACTTTATGTTAACCTTCCTCTTAAGTCATGTGGGTTGATTTCTGCTCGAGTCCCCCACTTTTTTTCAAATCACCAGTTGTATAACTTTGATAATATTATGATATATCAACTGAAATACCGTATTAATTAATATATTAGACTATATATCATAATAACTTGAATAATTTAATTAAAATATCATGATATTATTAAAAAAATATAAAATTCAAATACGTCAAATATTAAAAAGAATATTGTTTGTTAATAATAGGACGGGGGTGTATTTGAGTTTACAAACTTAAAAACAATAACAAAAAATAAATTAAATAAATTATGGACTGGCAATGTGGAAAGAGAAATAAAAAGGGTGTTTTTTTTTTTTACATTTTGTTTTTGAATATTAAAAAGAATAATTGTAGCAAGTAAGGTCAACTCTTGCTTAAGGACCCTTTGTCCATATCCTAGCTTTTATATTATTGCATGCAAGGGACTTTACTTTTTTGAACTAGAAAGTGAGGGTTGAACTTATCTAGTACCATGAGGCCATATTATTATTTGTGCAAGTGAACTCAGAAAACAAGGACACGTGTAATTTTTCAAAAACTCCCAAATGTCATAATGGACCATAAAAAATATGTATGTAAAAACTAATTTATATCTATATATATATATAGAGGATAACTACCAAAATCTCTTATCTGTAATATTCATATGTTAGATTTTACCTTGTAATTTTATGAATGTCACAATCTCATGTGTTTTAAATTTCATGTCAAAAGCCTACCTCTTGACATAATTCAACCGAACTTTTAGGTTCAGGAAAAAAAAAAATCTTGAAGTTGACAAAGTTGATCAAACTTAGGGTATGTTTACTAAACGGTAAAAGAAATGTAATGGAAAAGGTAATAAAATTGGAAGAAAAGGAAAGGAATAAGAATGGCAATTATTGATGGCGTTTGGTATTGGTTTCAAAATGTTTTCTGTTTTCAAAAAAATTGAAAATGAAAATATTTTGAAAACTGTATTGAGATTATTTCTAAAATTGTATTTGATTATGTTTTCTGAGTGTAATTCTGAAAAACATAAAAATGAAACTTTGTTTATTTATATATTTTAAAAATTCATTTTAGAAGTGAGTATCTTATAAAAACATATTTATTTTTTATTTTAAAAAATAATAAAAAATAAATTATTAGTCATAATTAAAAAAAAAACTTTAGTAGTAGGTTTTGTAATGAGGGATAGAGGTGGAAGATATTGATGGTTTGAACTCTAGATGGCGATAACAGTGAGATTTAAATCATTTAAATCATGAGTCGATAGTCATTGTCGCAAGGGGACCGTCATCATCGTTACTAGTCCATGGTCATTAGCCTTCATCGGATATGGATGTCACTAGGACATGATCATCATTAACGCTGCACAAGCAGAAAGAGAGAGAGAGAGGAGATGGAGGGAGAAAACGAAAATAAAAAATGAAAACAACTTTTTTTTATTTTTAAAAAACTAAAAAAAAAAACCATAATTGAAAACGATGTTTTCGAAATGATTTTATTTTAAAAACGTTAAATAAACAAATACTATTTTAAAACTGTTTTCATTTTCTACGTTTTTGAAAATGAAAAATCATTCTCAAAAACAAAAATAAACACCCCCCATTGATTTTCTTTCTAATGTTTCCTTGTCCCTTGGAAGATATAAAAGGAAATAATTACATTCATTTTCTTGTTTCTTGTGTTTACCAACCTTTGAAATGCTAATTTTATTAATGTAGCTACTAAAATATCCTTATATACAATATAAAAATCATTAATATATTAAAACTTATTAATGAAATACAAATAAATTTAATATTTATTCCTTTTGATAAAAAAATCAATACCAAGAGATTTACAAGATTAACATTCACTTTTTCTATTTCCTGTATTATATGATTCCCATTAAATTCTCATTTCTAATTTTGTAAATAAACACATGACTCATGAGGACAAATCACTTTTTCTTTTCCTTCGATGCAAAGTATAAATGCTTTTGAGGTAATATCAAGCTGTCTTGAGGTAAACTTAAGTGAGGTTTATAACAGGAATTAAAACTTAGAAAATGATCTTGGCATTCTTAAAACGCAGCAGAACGTGGAATTTCGATTTTTGCGAGTTGCAGCCCCACCACTGATATATGATGTAAAGGTTTAAGCTTTTTTTTTTTTTGCCTTCTCTATCTCTAACCATACGATATTTGAGGAGATATTTTCAATCAGTTTTGCTAAACCCCAATTATGAATTATTTCATCAAAGTAAAAGCTTATATTTTGTAACAAATTCAACTATGCACTTTAAATATATGGATTAAAGCCAAAGAGTTGCTAATTTTGTGTAACCTCACGTTTACAAAATATAACTATATTTAAGAAAGAATAATTGCTGCTGGGATCTGTCTCCTCCGGAGCAGTCTAGCCAACACAAGACCAGCAGCCAATGCAGCCCCAAATACCGTATGCAGTTTCACGCAGTAATACTTTGCCATGAAAATCTTCTCTTTGTCCTGTCAAACTACACTTTTAATAACAATAATAATGAAGATGATGATAGTGATGACGATGATGATGATGATGATGACAAAAATGGTCAGAAGCAAGCTAAGAACAGGTTAATTTAGACGGTCAGACTAGGCGTGACATGTAGCATTGCCTGGATCAAAACTGATGGGGATTTAATGGTCCATTTTGATCATAGGTTCAAAACCACAATTTAAATAGTAAATTCAAATTTTGGCGAAAAAGGTTGGAAAAGTAGGTTTAAAACAAGGCATCAAATGGAAGCTTTCACCTAGAGCGGTGTTTCTCAACTTGATTAAACTATGTTCATATGGGCAATTGTTGATGTCGCCCAATCAAAATGGACTAAGAGTATCAATCGGATTGGTCACTACTTCTCCTATAACTGGAGCGTCGGAGTCCATTTTGCAGGTACACTCCCAACTCCCTCCTCAACGGAGAACTCCAGTCCAACAATGTGTGAGGTTGTACAATATGACTGCATATAACCTACAACTTGGCGCGGGATGATGCAGCTCTCACATCCTATATCTGGCCACCTTAGCTAGAATGGAGTTTCTGAGCCAGATTAGGTTAAAATTATGGTGTAACAATTGTATCACTTTCTTGTGAGGGAACTATTTCAGTAAATCTATTGCCCGTTTTGAAGCAAGAACATGACCTGATCAGAACAGGAAGATATTTGAAACACTTGGCTTGAGCTATCTCGTGATGTAAAAGTTCGAAAATATTCTCACCTTGTGATTCTCTTCAACATAGCTAACTACTAATCTCGCCGTTGGTATGGTAAAAGAACAGAGAAGCTGGAAAAGACCAGGGTTTATATTCAGAAGTGGTCAAGTGGGAAAATAACATAAAACAAGTAGATGTGGTCTAGTTACTTACAATACAAGTAAAAGGAAGAGCACCGCTGAGACCAAAAGCATACATAAGAAGATAAAGTGCAGTGATCGCCAGCTTGACTATCCATGCACCTCTTTCAGCTCCAATTCTAACCTGCAGACAGAAAGGAAGATAAATGTTAAATTTAAATTGGCTATTTTGTCATTGAAGTTGTATAGAAGTAAAATTTCAATCGAGTTTATTCCATTTTTCTTGCTTAAAAGATTAAAAAACTATGCTTTACCAGGGGAGACAGTTTCCCAACAGCCAAGTCTCCTTCAATCTGAGTTTGCACATATTCATGTGAGTTCAAACACTAAACCCAGGAAGGATAAAATCGTAGTAAGAAAAGATTTAAAAAGAAAAAAAGCAAAAGGGAAAGATACCTGATGAAAGTGACTACAAAATAGGATTAAAGTTGTTGTGAAGCCAACAAGGAGTGAGGCGGCAAGAATAGACCCGGTCAAGGGATTACCAATAATGCTGTCAAAACCGCAAGAACTGAATATTATAGAGACACACACACACATACAAATAGTAGACTGTTGTTACGAGATTATTCAGGCTATACTACCTTGTGCTGCCCTGTAGCAAGTAAAAGGCAGAAGTAGCAAATGGCCCAAATGCGAAAAAGCACAAAGGCTCTCCGAGTCCTTGGTAACTTAGTCGAAAAGGTGGACTCTGCACTCGTTGTTGGAAACGTATTTAAAAAAAAATGAACTTTCATGCTGCTGCAGAATTTTACTATTTATCAATTAGAAGAAGAAGTACAAGGTACAATCAACTCTCAAAATTATTGGTCCCAAGTGTAGCAACTAAAGATAGAAAAATGAAAATGAAGATAAAATGAACATTGTAATTTTATATGAAAAAACTTTAACAAATCAGGAAAAAAACCACAGACAAGAATAAAAGAATCTCACTATGAAATTTTAAGGATTACAGCCACTCTCTAATTTTTCAAGAAGTAAACAACTCAATATTACTCTTGAGTATAGGTGAAAAATACCTCACAAAATATCTCTTACAGATAAAGAGAAAAATACTTAAAAAAAAAAAAGAGAACTATTTTTGGAGAAATTAATTTTTCTCTCAAGATTGACTCTCTAACCCTGAACAATGGGATGCCAAATGAGGGGAGGGGGAGCTAAATTTATAGGCTTACAAATTAGCTTAATTTATAGGTTGTAACTCATAAAATTTCATAATGAGATTTTTCTATTCTTGCCTGTGGTTTTTTCCCTGATTTGTTTAGGGATTTTCCATGTAAAATTGCGGTGTTCATTTTATATTCATTTTCATTTTCCTATCTCTAGTTGCCGCATTTGGGACCAACAAATATGCCTCTCTTAGTCGCTTTGTTCTTCCCTATAAGAAACGGTTGCCATAAGAAACGGTTGCCCTAAAGTCCCTCTTATAGCATGAGAATTAGGATAAACTACCCAAAATATAACCGAAAATTTGCTCAGCATATAACTTAAGCTAAAACAAATAAAACAATCCAACAAGCACGTTAAAAAACTCATAGGCTAGAGCAAATCACTGAACATGCAGGGCTATTTATTTATTTATTTTTTTTCAACTTCTTTCAAATCATTGTTTTTACCTGATATATATAACCGCATGCGATCGCACATGCTAGTAACAATATTGCACGGTTATTTCCTGCCTGAATCGATGTCCAAGTCAGCAACATGAAGCCAAGAGCAAGTAATAAGCAAGCAGCTACAAGGGTTCCTGTACGGCTAACCGAAAGCGTTACATCACACAGTTGGCCAATTAAATGTCGTTGGTAACAACAAAAAGAAAAAAGAAAACGGAGCGAAGAATGAAACTTACCTGCCAATGAGGTTAACAACCGATTCTTTTTTGTTCTTGTCTGCTCCTGTATCGAAATCGTAAACATCATTGCTGCAGAACAAGAAAAAAGGATTTAATTAGGACTTTAAGAGAAAGGGCTAACAAGAGTTCATCCCATGATAATTTGTTCTCCTCCAATGCGAATTTTTCATACAGACACCTGAAAAAGACTAAATTGGAAATGAATTCTACCAAAGGAAAAGAAAGAATCAATCTGCTATCCAGTATAATTTTTACCTTAAATTCAACCATGCAATGACAAAAACTGAGGAAACCAAGAGAAGAAAATAACGCTGAGCGGAAAATGTGCCTGTCTGAAAAATAGCAGCTGCACTGCCTACCTGTTAATTGAAATTTTTTTGGCATGTTGTTTTACACACAGTAGTCCAATAATTGCATATAAAGGAAACAGAATTCAGTTTCAATGCAATCAACAATTTGAAACACAGAAAAGAAAACAAAATTGACTTTGTTTGTCATGCATTTCATAAGGCGAATATTCAAATTTCATGAACAAGCGTTTAAAGCACTCACTGTGAGAGGAACTAATGCAACAGAGTATATTGGTAACTTTATTGCCCTCCATATCAGGGTTGCCTTGGAAATGTCCTCTTCTTTATCCTCTTCACGGATGGCATTGGATTGATCTTCCTGATTACTGACAAAAGCCCGTGGACTGTGGTTCGATTTTTTTGTTTTCAAATAAGTCCTGTGGCGAAAGTTTTGAGCATAACAGCATGATGAACTCTTCAAGCTCGAACAAGACCTGAGAGACGTGTAACATCAGTAATTTTATAAGCATGGCCAAAATTTGGTCCATTATATCAAAGCTAAACTGGGAAATCGAGTCATTATCACTAAGAAATAACATTTTGCATGACTGCTATGTGGGAAAAAAAAAAATAGTGCTTCTAACTTGTTGAAGGAAGCTCTTTATTGATTTGAGTAAGATTATTTTATTTAGAGAAATTAGGTCAGATAGCAGTTTTTAGACACTTATTTTAAAAAATGGCAAAACTTTATTTAAGGAAAAAGATCCAAACTGATTGACAGTAAAAAACACATATTAATATCGGTTAATCAGTGGTTAACCATCTAAAAAGTGATCAATCATTGACTATTTAAGAAAAAAAAATTAGCAATTTTCTTAATTTAACAAAACTTGTAGCATTTATTGGAAAAAAATACTTTAAAAATGTCATTTTCCCCATACCCTTCTATTTAGTCTTTAACATGCTGCAAAACTCTCTCTTAATTGGGCAATGAACTTCATCTCAAAGCAGACAATCTACAACTTTGAAACAAATATAGAAACTTCACAAAAGTCTACAAATTTCAAAAAGAAAGAACTTGCCTTATTAAGAATCTCTGGCTGGGAAAGTTCTGGTCCAGTTTTTTCAAACCAGACCCAGGACTAAGATTACAGAAAGTGGCTGCCATCAACTTGACTGCAAAAGTTATCTACAAGCAGACCAAGAAAATCGTTTAAAATCCAGTTGAAAACTCAAGTCACCAATACCAAAAAATCACAGACAAAGATTAAGAGAAGGGTACAAACCTGAAAGAGTTCATCTGGGTATTTGGTAACTGAATGAAACCATCTAAGCTAGAAGAGATTAAAGAGGAAAATCTTTGTGGGTCAAAAGTTTAAGGTTATAGCATTAGCAGAAATTCATGTTTAGTTTCCTAAGTTTTGCTTACTTCAATCTTTTCAGTGGTCGCTTTTTTTGGTTTTTCTTGGTGTCTGTGAGTTTAAGTTGAGATAAGGTAAATAACTGTATGCAATCCTTGTCTATCTGACTTGGCGTGTTTTCATAAGCGGTAGTTTATTTAAACCCAATCTCTCCGTTGTTTCTACTGTCATTTGCCTCTTACTCATTTCCGGCGGTTATTTTTTTCCCCCTTCTCAAATAGCTAATTGATGAGAAGTTGTTATAAATTCTTTTCTCTGTTTAGTAGTTCTTATAGTTAATTTAGTGTGGTTACAAAAAATCTTTGAGTGGAAAAAGTGCCCATGTGGTTATTTTAAGAATTAATGGCTTTTTTGTTATAGATTTAATTTGAATGTTCATTTAAACTAAGGGTTCGTTTGGTGAACGCATTGCATTTGCATTGCGTTTGAATGCAATGTATTGAATGCAATTTGTATTTGGAGGAAAAGCATTAGCATTACATTTGAATGTAATGTGTGTTTGGGGGAAAAGTATTTGAATTGTATTTTAATAATAAATATATGATGTGATGGGTAAAAGTATAGAGAAAAAAAAGAGGGAGAGAGAATATATGATGTAATTAATAAAAGTAATAGAAAAAGTAAAATAATAAATAGTGATTGTGTTTGATTTAAAATGTGATGTGATTGGTATTTGAATGAAATGTTTTTGTATTTGGGGGAAAATTACATTGTATTTAAATGCAATGTTAAAAAAATTTGTGTCCCAAACACTAACTAAATATTTACATTTAATGTACAAGTTGAATTGGCATTCAAATTTTATGTGTTTGGATGATTTTTAATGAAGACAACATGGTGTAAAGGTAAAAAAAAAAAATACAAAGAACAAAAGTTAATGCAATCATAAAAATTTGTATTCAAAATTTAAGTTGTTAAAAAAATGAAGAAAAATTAAAGGAATTTGCATATTTGACATCTTGAATTTTGATAGATTTTTAAGTTATTTTTGCAATAATAAATACTTTACTTCTAATTTACTTTTTACTATTTAATTGCGTCACATCAATCATGGAGAATGAAAATTTTTGTTAACAGTTTAAAGTTTAAAAAGTATAATCATTAGTTTTCAAAATTCAATAAATAAAGTTATCTATGTACTAAAGTTTGGGAACAAAAATTAAATTTATCTAAGTTTTAAGTAGTCAAAATATGACTGAAAAGACGTTTTTACTAACGGTTTAAAGTTTGAGGGGTATTTATACTAATGGTTTAAAATTTAAAGGATACAAGCATTAATTTTCAAAATTTAGGTGATAAAGTTACTAGGATGCTAAAAATCAGGGGATAAAAATAACTTTATCCTAGGCCTTTTATAGAGCTCGTTTAAGAAGAGAACTTGAACCCTTATTTGAACGTTGAAGATGACAAAAGTAATAAAAATTAAAAGTAAAAATTAATACAAAAAAATAGCATAGCAATCTATAAGAGAATAGATATCACATAATCTGTTTTTGGTTAATAGATCCTTATTGAAATTTTTTATTTCTTATTCAAAAAATAAATAAATTTAAACTAAATTGAAAAATCTAGTTAATCACATCTGTCATAAGTCAAAAAAATAGATATTTTATCTACTTAAAAAAATGGGATATTTTAGTATAGGGTAATTCTACAATGGAGTAATATGGTTTTCTCCATCAACAGTGTAAAAAAAATGTGAACCTTTGATCGTATAATAAATATCATGGCTTTAAATTATGTTGTTTGTAGAAACTGAAGTAGAGACTAGCACATTTGATCACCCTCTCTTTTCATGTTTTCTAAATTAAAAAACTTGCTTTTATTTTATAGGATTTCAAACTGCCCAAACAATCATGAATCATATCGATCTTGTTTAACTTTTAATCTCAGTCGTTCATTTATTCTTTAGGTCCAATTCTCAGTAGCCAGCCACCCTAAACCTCCACGGTGCTCCACTCGAACTCTCAGCACCACGACCCCCACCTCTCGTCGCATCCCTCAGCCTCCCTACACCCTCCTCACCATTGGCATCTCGCCCCTTTTTGTGTCCACTCCCGAGCCCCTTGGCCCATCAGACTGGGGCTTCTTTATTGTTATGTATTTGTTAAGTAAAAAAATATATTTACATTTAAAAAAAATCTGGCAAAATAATAATAATTAGAAAAAGCGTGAACCATGATGTATTATTTTTTTGAAGTCCAACACCGAATTTTCAAAGGAACGAGAGAGAGTGACCAACCATTGATAACGAAAGAACCGGATGAAGCCATGGATGACGAGATTAGGAACCAGACGGAGAGAGACCCTTGCAACCGAGTCCCAACTTTTGATAATGGGAAAACTAGAGAAAATACCAAAATTTAAGAATAAAAAATAAAGGACAAAAGATTGGTCAAACCAGATTTTTCACATGGAATGGAGCTGTCCAAATGAGACTCGTGGCCTCTATTAAGACATGACAATTTGGAGGATGAAGTAGCCCTCACTTAAATAATTATTCTTTTCAGGCTATAATCTGGTATTTCTATGAACATGAACACTTAATATAAGACGTAATATTCACCTTTAGAGTCTAAATAATTTACGAGTCAAGTATGAAATAGAATGAAATTTTAAATTAAAATTTATGGATTTAATTATAATTTTTATTAATTTTTTATAAAGGATAAAATTAGAACTAAAATTTATGAAACAAACGGCCCTTATTTGTTTTTAGTTTAAATTAAAAAAAATAAGATTCAAATTACATGTATTATAACTTACAAATAAAGAGCTGGTATAAAAAGTGAATTTCAATCTATCCCATTAATTATTATAGTGTTTTTTTAATTATTTTTTAAATTTTTATTATATCAATCATCTTTAATATATCAAATAAAAGGTTGTAATTCTCCGAGCCATAAACGTAAATAGACTTACACAATCAAATTTCATATGGAAAGGTGCAAGATAATAGATATGCGCATTGTTCTTATATGGACATCGGTTGAGATCAAACGGCTAACTTAAGTAATAATCAATCATGCTAAAAAAAAAAAAAAACATTATCTAGTTCACAACCAACAAATTTTTTATTTTCCAAGTCAATTCAAATGATGCAAGGACAACAATTATTTGGTTTATAGTTGCTTTTTTATTTTTCTTTTTGATATAAATAGTTTCTTTTGGAACTTCGTTGTGTAATTTTTTTTACTCTATTTTGTTTCTGTTTCATTTTATAATATAGATGTATAATTTCACAAAAAAATTTATAGAATGAGATTTCACATAAAAAGTTGAAGGTTTATTTTTCTAAAATTATGTGAATAATTAATAAAGAGATTATAATACTAAATAAAATAATGTAATGACTAAATTATAAAGTATAAAATATAACGTGGATAAGATAAAATATGAAGTGTAATCTTATCTGGTTTTGTAAAGGATTTATTAATATAAAGGTTTTTTTAATAAGAAGAATAAGATGATCGATAGTATTCTTGTACTACCATTTCAATGGTCATTAGATAAGTCTATTAATTATATTGGAAGAATGAGAAATCTTTATAATTAGTGGATTTTAGATTTTAAAAATATATAACATAAAAAGAAATAGGACATCTGATAAAAATTAAGATGTCGTTTAGCAAAAAAATTACATTTTAATTTTATTCAAATACAATATAATTTTACACCAAATACAAATTTTGTAACAGTATTACGAAAACAATTACTATTTAAAATATTTTTAAAACAATCCCATCAACTTTTCAACTCTATTATTTATCTCTATTTTTAACAATTACATCAATTTTTCAACTTTAAAATACTTTTAATCTAAACATACATTTCATTCAAATACAAAATAAATATTTTTCAATCAAATATAATATTTAAAAAATAAATTTTATTTAAATACAATCAAAATATAATGCGTTCATCAAACCGGCGTAAACACTCAAAATAAATCTTGCCAATATGTTATCAGGTTTATTAACACAAAGGTTATTGCATCCACTCGTTGCCTTAAATGGGACCGACCACAGAAACCAGCCTGTCCGGTGAAGTGTGAAGTTGTTCACGAGAGATGGTGCTCTCAAGCTCCACACGTGAATGTAGGGACCACCTTATGTCTTGCTCGAGTGTGGGACCCTAATTATTGGGTAAACAAATATAGACCTTTCCCAAAAAACAAAAACAAAAACAAAAACAAAAAAAAAACACGTGAAATGGAAATGTCAGAATATTAGAAAAAAAAAATACTTAAAAAAGAAAAGAAAACAAAAAATAAATAAACAATCAAATAAACAAACAAATAATGCAAGAGTCTTGAAAAAGCAATTGGATTCGATTGCATAAAATTCATTTGGTCTTCGCTTGAACAATATATTAAAAGAGGTTATAGCCCAAACTTAGTGGCTAAGATTAGTGGCTAAGAAATATGTACCAAAGAAAAACAAAAAAATAAGCAATTGGATTAGATTGTATAAAATCCATTTGGTCTTCGCTTGATCAATATACTAAACGAGGCTATAGTCCAAACTTAGTGGCTAAGAAATATGTACCAAAGAAAAATTAAAAAATAAGCAATTGGATTAGACTGTGTAAAAAAAATCAAAAATCAAATACATAAGCAAATAATGCAAAAGTCTTGAAGAAGCAACTGGATTAGATTGTGTAAAATCCATTTGATCGTCGTTTAATCAATATGGCAAACAAGTTTATAGCCCAAACTTAATGGCTAAGAAATATGTACCAATGAAAAAACAAAGAAAGAAGGGAAATAAAAGAAACAAAAGCAAAAGAAGGGTATTGGCCAAATTAGGTTTTTTTTTTTTTTTAATATAAACCACGTCAAGATATTGCTTACCAAAAAATTATATAGAAAGAGTCATTAGCCAAAAACAAAAACATGTAGAAAGAAAACTTCCGAGCAAGACAAATAGACAAGTAAATGCTATTTAAAAAAATAATAATAAGAAGATAGCATTGCATGAAAATTTAAACTTGTACTTGTTGTTTTTATGACATATGAAACAAAATAATCAACCAACTAGTCCTCATCAAGGAATCAAGAAATTGATAATTAGTTGTGTAAAATCATTACGTGGCTTTATTTGAATGCTTGGGGTACAAGAGTTGTCTAGAACAATGGAATTTGGTATTACCTAACGACAGAAATGGATAATTCTAATATTCCAATTAGAGAAAAGTAATTTTTTTTTTATAAATAATTTCTCGTACTTAATATTCTTTGATGCAATACCTTTTGGTATTTTTTTTTCTATTATTTAAACTATTTTAATCCAAAGATTAAAAGAAAAATTGAGACCGTGACATTGAAAGTAAGTGGTTGTGCATAGCCATAACCACTTAACTCTCTACTTTTCCCACTCGCACGATGATTGGCCAACCGATAGAACTTGTTATTTAAAAAAAAAAAAAAATTCCTCCATAGAATTTCTTGAATTTTTTTTATCCAACCACATTTGGGCCTGGGCTGTGGGACCCTTTGCAAGGAGGGGCCCATGATGTCCCAATAACGATAGAAACATGTGGGCCCACCCAAGTGTAATCATCTCATCTGTAAGGGAAAGGAAATATAAGACGCGTTTGGAACACACATTGAAGTTGGATGGAGTTTAAAAAATATTTTAATTAAAAATAAGTGAATGTTCGGATTTTTTTAGGGAAAAAAATGGCTGAAGTTTAAATTTAGTAAAAAATGATTTATGATATAAAATTTATAAAAAGTAAAATATATTCAGAAAAAATATGAATATTATTCATGAAATAAGAAACTTATTCATTTTTAAAACTAACATTTTCTAAAAATAATTTAATAGATAAGGAGATTTAGAAGTACAAATAACGATATCGATTTATAATTTGAAAAACCTTGCAGTAAAATGTATGTTCCAAACATTCGCATAAATTAGAAATAAAAAACTACCTAAACTGCTAATCATTCAAAACTCTTTCCACGTAAGATATTATGATGGGATGACGACGCTTTTGGCTGTGACCCCGTGAGGCACCACACGGTTTTGTCATACAGCGGGGGATGATGCCACGTGTCACATTTCACGTGATCATGACCATCCAGCGTCTCTTTCACTCGTTTTCAAATTTTCTGGCCGCACCCAAGCGTTGTAGAGAGAGTCGGCCTTTCGCTGACCCACCGACACTTTCTGCAGCATAGATTTTTTTGTTACATGCTCCAGTTTCGTGACACGTGTGTGTGTTTTTTTTTTTTAATAACTTTTTCGAGGGAAAATGTGTTTGCATTTTAGCGTTCCCTGGTAAAGATGAAGTAAACGCTAATTATAAACTATAATCCACGGATTATTTCATAATTTATTTTGTCATAATAGGTTGGGTTTAAACAATCTAGAAAATAACTAAAGATAAATTTACGCCAATTATTAACCCAATCGATAAATTATGAAAGCCGCTAATGACATGTTAAAAAATATATATACATGTAAACTTGCTAATTATTCTAATTCAATGATTTGGATCTTGTCCAATTCTGAAAGAAAAATAATTTTTTACTCAAAAAAATATTTGTTTTAATTTTTTACATCAAAACCAAATTGGAAATATCTTTTGTTGAATTTTTATATTTCAATTCATATCTAATCAATTATATTATAACATATTATTTAAAAAAATTAGATATTTTTAAAATAATATAATATAATATTATTGATTAGATATTATTTAAAATATTAATTTTTAAATAGAAAATTTGAATCCATGAAGTTATTGCTAAGTTAATAATTAAAAGAAGTTCATTTAACAAACAAAACTAATGACAAAAAAAAAAACAAATCCAAATTTATAATGGTGTTGACAATTTGGCGTCTCTCAACTCCTGATCATAGCCAAATACTAACAACAGTTGCAAAAATAATAATTGTAATAATATTATTTCAACGAAGAGATCCCCAATATAGTATAGAATCATAGCGACAAATATATTTATAATTATATATAATTTGCGTGGAAAGAGTCAAGAGTAAAATTTATTAATGAAAAAATAACATATAATACTAGCACGGTTTGTCACATGGAATATGGAAATCGCGTTAAATAAAAGCACCGATGACAAAACTTAACGCGCGCTTAAAAACTCTCATTAACCAAAATACACGATTTTTAATGTCGGGTATCTGTCAAGTGACGTGTAAGAAGACAAGATCATCATAACGGAAAATCTATGCAATAGCATCTGCGTCGTACGCCAAAGAATGGAGCGGCTCACGGCAACAGTCGTGGGTACTACAAGCACCTGATTCCCCCCCTCCAGGCTGGCAAAGGCAAAAGAAAAAAAAAAAACCCAAACTCAAGAATCGAGGTACGCACTAACTAACGGTAAAGTCGTACGAAAAAATTCCAGCTGTTTTTGCATTGGCATCCATTGCATTAAACGCCACCCACTCGGCGCAACTTAGTGCCTCCCTCAAGGCCTCACTCTAACGTACGCCCAAAAAAAAAAAAAAAACTTCATCAAATGATAGTATAATATCCCTATATATTATTTCGTGTTATGTTTAAGGGAATTTTTTTTCACAAAAATAAAACAAATTCATGTACACGTGCGAAAATAATTAGGGTAAAGGTGAAAAGGGTGGCGGTAGAGGGCCATGCACGTGCGATTTCCCACATGTGAAGCCGTCGCACGTGGGAACTCACTTCTGGGGAGGAGGACAAGAAGAAGAGTGCAGAGAAATGAGGAGGAAGAAGAAAACCAAGAACCAGAAGAAATGCGGATTAGAAATCGGCGAATTTTCGGTTTAAGCGCGATTTCGGAGCTTGTTTTTGGATTTCCTGAAGGTTTCTGAGGCTCCGAATCGCCAGAACATCGCTCTTCCGGAGCTCCGATAAACGGCCGATATCGCCGATTTCGTTCTCAGCCGAATCTACAAAAAAAAAAAAGGCCGTTTCAGAACCAAAAAAACGCTTCCAGAAAACGCAAAAGAAACGTCAAAACCGTAAATCCGTATTGCTATGCCTATCACGTACCTATACGATTCGCTGGCCATTTGAATCCTTTGAACTGAGCCATATCTGGAGTCAAGAAACGAAATGCTGTCAAAAAGAAACGCGAAGCAAAAGTACGGACAAGCAAAGAATTAATGGCGGAGAAGCATGCGTACCGGACTGGGAGGGACTGTGGGAGAAGAGGAAGAGGACGAGGAAGCAGAGGAGCGTGAGGAGGGGGATGAGGTGGATGAACCTGTCGGGCCTGATCATGAGAGGAGGCGGCGACAGCGGCAGCGATGTTGATAGGCGGCGAGGCTTCAAGGCTTTGAGGTCGTCTTCGTAGGCGGCAGAAGAGGAAGAGGAGGCGCCGGAGGACGAGGAGGCAAAGAGAATATCCTTGCGCTTGGGGTCGTCGTCGACTATGAGCGACTCCTCCTTCGATCCGCCATGGCCGTGGAGCTTCGAGACCGGCGAGCCGAGGGACTGCCTTTGCATTGTGTGTTTTAGAGAGAGAAAGAGAGAGGAGAAGAGAGGGAGAGAGAGAGAGAGATAGTATAGTAGTAGTAATAAGTGCGGGTGGATTGCAGTTGTTAATGGCAAAAGAATATTTCTTTTTGTTTTAGCTCCGGCATTTTTTTTTTTTTTTGTGAATGTTCCTTTTTCTGTTCTAGTGGGGCTTACTTTGAAATTGTTTTGCTGTTATTATTATTATTTCAATGGTTATGATGTGGGGCGCTCCCTTTCCTTCTGACTGCAGGGATGTGCTCGGTTAGGTTACGCATTACCTTTCGTAATTGTGGATTGTGGGTCCCACCCTAAAAATATAAAAAAGGGTAAAAGAATAATTATACTCTCTCTCTCTGTGCAAATGACTAAGGAGAGTTGAAGAGGACGTTTGGTAAACACATTATATTTTAATTATATTTGAATGAAATTTATTTTTTGAATATTGTATTTGGTTGAAAAGTATTTATTTTGTATTTGAATAAAATGTGTGTTTGGATGAAAAGTATTTTAGAATTGAAAAGTTGATGTGATTGGTAAAAGTAGAGATAAATAGTGAAATTAAAAAGTTGATATGATTGTTTTAAAAATATTTTAAATAGTAATTATTTTCATAACACTGTTGTAAAATTTATGTTTAGTGTAAAATTGTATTGTATTTGAATAAAATTAAAATTAAATATTTTCTCCAAATGCCCCCTAAGGAGATCTTGGATACATTATTTTTAGATTAGAAAAAAATTATTTTAAAAAATATGTTTAGAGAAAAAAAATTATTTGAGATTGAAAAAATAAAAAATTTTAAAATTTATTTAAAAAAAATCAATATGAATATTATTTTATTTTTTTTAATTTTAGATAATTTTAAAAAAAATTATCTCATTTGAATTTGTATACACAAAGTTATGAATTTTTAAAATTTAAAATTTATTATATCGTTTTAGAGATTTAAATACTAAAAAATAGTGAAATTTTGAAAAAAATATAGTTTTTAATGTCTTCAATACTTGTTCTAAAACGGGGACTAAGGATATTTATACAAAAAAAAATTTGAATTCCTCCATGGAGTTTTGTACGTTACTCCTTTATTATTGCTTTTGTTTTTGCTTTCTACAATAGAGAACTATAGGTGTGAACTTTCCTTACGTTAATCCATCGACGTTGCTTTTGTTTTCCCTCTTCGACTACAGAGAAGTATAGTTGCGGACTTTCCGTTTATTGTTTATTTAAAAATAATAATAAAATGAAATAATTTTTAAAGAATATAATAAGCATTTACCAAGAAAAGAAATAATAAGCATTAAATTTAAAGAATATGAATATAAATATAAATTTATTTTTTTTTAAATAATAAAATGAAATAATAGTTAAAGAATATAATAAGCATTCACAAAAAAAAAAAAAAAAGAGCAATAAACTTATTGTGATAAAGTGTTTGAATTTTTATTAAAACCCATGTAAAGAAATACGCTTTCTTTAAAGCATTATTTGCCCCCTCTCCGTAGAGATTGCTTTGGGTTTCAATAGCAAATCGCTCTCAGGATATGACAAGCCTCACGTAAATTTCCAATAAGCAAAACTAGAAATTTTACATAAAGAACATAAGAACTCAGTTGAGTATCTGGTAAACAAAGAATAGAGAAAATTGAAAACGAAAGAAATATTATATTGTTAAACGTTTTCTGATTTTCCTTAATATAGACTCAATGGCATCCATTCATCAACACATACAACTGTTGATACAAACAGTTGTTATTTTATTGCTGCTATATCTGAAAAGTCACATCTTTTCAGAAAAATTAAATTTGAATGCTAAATCTGAAAAGTCACATCTTTTCAGAAAAATTAAATTTGAATGCTAATTCTGAAAAGTCACATCTTTTCATAAATTCGAAATTCAAATTTGAATTATTTTATTTTTATTTTTTTTCAGAAAAATTAAATTTGAATGCTAATTCTGAAAAGTCACATCTTTTCATAAATTCGAAATTCAAATTTGAATTATTTTATTTTTATTTTATAAAATAAAAATAAAAATAAATAAATATTAATTGCAGCATTTAATCTCCACGCGACACGTGTCACGTGCCAAGTGCGCCTAATAAGCGCCAAAAGCACCTCTACAGCCTCACTGCCCACGCCACACGCGCGCGTGTGCGAGTTGTGTAGGCATGTCCCTTCACTTACCACATCATTGGTTCACTAGAAAGGTATTCTCTTATAAAGAGCTATGACTCTTTATCTTCTCTCTATGTGGGACTTTAGCATATCTTTTTTACACTTATGGTTAAACAATTCCAACAACCCATCTTCTCAAAAGAATTTTTTGATTTTAGAAGTCACTTCATGTGTTTGGATCCATTCTCGAAGATTTTGTTTTGACTCCGCAAAAGAGTCATATTAGATCCGTTTGACATAAATACTATTTTGCTTTTTATTAATAGAAAAAAAAATCGTAACTTATCAGCAATTTTGGAATTGGAACAACACTTTCGTTTATTTAAACTGTTCACTTTTTCAAAATTTTCATTTTTAAACTAAAATATTCATTTTAAAAAAATTAGTTAAAGAATGTGGGTGCACATATTGAGTTATATTGAATTGTAATGAAAATATTTATAACGCAAAACATGAAAATTTGTGTACAAATATGAATAAATAAAATTATTTTTTAAAATACGTTAATAATAATCTAATTGAAGAATTTACATTTTATCGTAAAATTATGATAGTATTATATTTATTTTTAAAAATATTTTAATCAAAATATAATTAATTTTATCTTTGTAAATTTGTAGCTTTCATTTGTTATCGAACAAAATGAAACAATTAGTTAAAACAGTGACAACAGTCACATCTTTTGGTAATTAGATTGCATAAGTAAAACTTATTGAATTAAAATTTGCTTTTGTCAAATATGAAACGAAATAATCTAATAAGTCTTCGTAACAAAGCAACTGAATTAATTATATGTACCAGAATTATTTAAAGTAACAATAATATACATAATAATCTTTTATTTAAAATTAAAAAAAAGGACCAAAAGAGAGAGAAAAACCTTATGCTCCCTTTAGTTTTTCTGAAAAACTAAAAAAAGACATAAAAACTTAATTATGAAAAGAACAAGAAAAAAGCCTCCCACAATTAGACTTAAGCACAATTAAGAAGATTAGACTCCATTTGCTAAATATATTACGTTTGTATTGTATTTGAATATAATGCATTGAATACAATTTTGATTTGAAGGAAAAGTATTTACATTATATTTGAATGTAATATATGTTTGGATAAAAAGTATTTGAATTGTATTTAAATAATGAATATGTGATATGATAAGTAAAAGTATAGAAAAAAAAAGAGAGAGAGAAAGAGAGTATCTTATGTGATTAATAAAAATAATAGAAAAAGTAAAATAATAAATAATGATTATATTGGATTTAAAATGTGATGTGATATTTTTATATTTGAATAAAAATTATATTGTATTTAAATGTAATACGAATGCAATGCTGAAAACAAAAGGGAGCTTAGAGTTTTTAATGAAAAAATTAAGATTCGAGATTTTAATTAAAAAATGATGGGGTGTTGAGGTTTTAAAAAAGAAAATATGAAAGTAAAACAAGTTACATGCCCAAGTACAACAAATCAAAAATTAGGGGAAAAGTAAAATAATAATAATAATAAAACAAAAATGCTAGAAAAATTAAACAAAATATAAAGGGTTTAAAACAAAAGGAAAATCGACAAGAAATTAAAAGTAAAATAAAATAGCAAAATTAATAGCAACACAATTCTGTAATAAAAAAGATGATTTTTAGGGGGAAAAAAAAAACACAAAACAGTGTGTGAGAAACGGCTATGAAATGGAAAAAATTAAAATTTATCTTACTCTTCTTTTGCAAAGGAGGAAAAAAATCATTTAAACCAAGCTAAAATAAATGGATATTTAAAAGAAAAAAAGAGAGAGAATAATGCTGATTTTAAAAAACAGAAAGTGAATATACACTTATTATGAATTATATTTTCACCCTTTAATGATGTCCTGATGCCAAATTAGCATGCTGTATTAGTCGAACATGTTCTTTTAATTTTGTTTCGATGAGCGGTCCAAATTTAACGGATTATTTGGGTAATATATAATGTTTACGTTACGTTTGAATGTAATATATTTAATGTAATTTATATTTGAATATAATATGTGTTTTTATAAAAAGTATTTGAATTATATTGTATGTAATATAATTGATAATAGTAGAGAGAAAAAAGAAAAGAGAAAAAGAGTGTGTGATATAATTAGTAAAAATAATTAAAAAAATAGAATGATGAACAGTGATTGTATTAAATTTAAAATATATTATAATTGATGTTTAAATGCTATACTTTTACATTTGGATAAAAATTACATTGTATTCAAACGCAATATAAATATAATGCGATAAACAAACATGATATAAATTTTTAGATTTAATTTTATATGAAAAATCAAAATTATAAATAAATCAATTAATTTCAATTCAAAAATTTAATTTTATTCTAAATTTAATTAGTATAACAAACTAAATGTTTAAAAATATTAAAAATTTTGCTAAATTCATTTTTTAAGACATTTAACATTTATAGAACATTTGTCTTTTGTATTGCGTTTATATTGCATTTAAATTTAATGTAATTTTCATTCAAACGCAAAAATTTCACGTTCAAATATAATATTTTTTTTATATTATCTCAAATATATTTATTATTTCAGAGTATTTTAAAAATAAATTTTTTTATTTACATCATATTCTCTCTCTATTTTATTTTTTCTATCTGTTTTTACTAATCACATCAACTTTTCAACTCTAAAATATAATTCAAATACTTTTCATCTAAACACATATTACACTCATATATAAAGTAAATACTTTTCATCTAAATATAAAATGTAATTAATTTATTACATTCAAACGTAATACGTTTACTAAATATCTCATTGAAAAATTTCAATTATGAGTGGCAATTCTATAAATTTGCGTTAAAATGTTGGTATACTTTTAAGGACGTTTGGTAAACACATTGCATTTTAATTGTATTTGAATGAAATTTGTTTTTTGAATGTTATATTTGTCACATCCCAAAATCTGGAACAGCGACAGGTGTTACTTACCAAAAATCCAGGATAGTGACAGATATAAGATTTTAAAAGAATAAATAAAAGGAAAGCTCAGATTCCTAAGTCTATCAGTTTTTATATCTTACCCTTTACCGACTCTTTAAACTTGTTTATAAATTATGCTTGTATATTTAAATTAATTAATATTTATATTTCTATTTTTTTCCCAAATATCAGGTGGTGAGGTACCCATATCCCACAGATGCATACTTGGATAAAATAAAATAAGTGAAATTACAAAAGTAAAGTTTAGAATTTACAGTCTCGGAATGCTCTTATACATATTTTGTCCTAAAGTACAGATCACTACTTCAAGTCTTTAGATGTTGTCGTCCACAGACGGTTCCACGTCACCTATATCTTCTAATCACTTTTATCTCCTGGGGGTTTACCAGTTTTAAAACAATGAGCGAGAGGCCCAGTAGGATACTTTAAAAAAATATTTCAACATTTTAATTTAACCATCATACTAAGTATGTCAATGCAGTACCGAATCATAAACGTGGAATCGTGATTATGCAAATTGTGTCCCTATATACATCTAGTTCGTGTACGGTCCGTATGAGCCTCCCTCACCATGCCAAAGCATGATGAGTGATCCTCGATCAAGATGTGCACTCTTCGCACGTGTGTACTGGCTCCCGGTATACTTTAACACCAAATCCCACTTTCAACATTTCATATGAATATATGATTCACATAATAAAAATATACTGTATTGTTTTTCAAAAAAATCCGTAACCGGATATTTTTCCTTTAATTTCCGAAATCGTGATATTTTCTAAATCACGTAAATTTCAAAGCTTTATAAACACATTTTCTTTAAATGATTTTTGGCCAAATCATTAAAACAAAACTGGTTACAAAGAAATGATAAGATATCCTACCTCGTTGGCAATTTATCCTACGATCAAATTCTCGCACGAATTCCAAGATAGTCTTTTTCCTTGAATTCGATCAATGAGTACCTAAAACAAGAAACACAGATAATTTAATTATCTGTCCAGGAATTCCGTAATCGAATTACGGTAAACTCAACTAATTAGTATGCCATTGAATTTTTTAAAATTTAAAATGATACTTTATTTTAACGCCGTAATTTTAAAATAACAATTTTAACACAAATATCCAAAATATATATTTTTTTAAAATTTCGGCATAACCTGCCCTAAATATAGGCTTCTCCAAAAGCTCCAAAATGCTCAACCTGGAGAAAAATTTTCCAATTCCCAGACCAGTTCAAATACCAATTTCAAATCAATTTAAATTTACAATCTAAAAATCATTATTATTATTATTATTATTGTTATTCATTATTTGTTATATATACACGCACACATACAGATATACATATAATATATATACATATTTTTTTTTCTTTTTGCTGATGGAGATCGGCCGGTCGGAAAGGAGACTCACGGCGGCAAGGGAAAACCGGCGGTGGATGGTGGCGTCGAGCACGGCGGTCGGCAACGAACGGGTGGCTAGGCGGCAGCTGGGTCCGGCTTGGGCACGGGATTCGGCCGAGCGAGGCAGCGTTCGGGTGAGGAGTTCGCGCGGTCTTGGGCACGGACGACTAACGGCTCGATCACAGCTAGCTCCGGCGGATTTGATTTCGGTTCGTGGCGGACGAGTTTGGCTTGGCCACGGCGGAGCGGCAACTCGAGGAGGCTAGCAGCAGGCGGCTCGCGATTGTCGGCTTGGGGTGGTCGCGAGGAAGGAGAGACGCGGCTGGGCGGTCCGGCCTGGGGGGTTTCGGACGCGAATGGTTCTGGTTCGGCGGTTGCTTGGTCCCGTGGAGGAGAGAGGACCGGCATGGGAGAAAGTGAGATGGGTGGCTCCGGTGGCGTTCGGCCGAAAGAAAAAAAAGGAAAGAAGAGGAGAAAGACAAAGAGAGATGGGGAAGGGGGGAAGAGAGAATCGGTGAGGGGGGAGTTTAAAAAAGAAAGAGAGAGAGAGCAGGGAGAGATGGAGAGCCCGGCACAAGAGAGAGTAAAACGAGAGAGAGTGAGAATGGAGGGCTTGAGTAAGAAAAAAGAGAGCAGAAAAAGAGAGGAAGAGGGTTCAGTGAGAGAGTGAGGGGAGAGAGAGAAGAAAAGGGACGAGAGAGAGAGTGAATAAATTCGGTGAAGGGGAAGAAAAAAGAAAGAAGAGAGCAGAGAAAGAGAGAGAGAGCTCGACGAGGAGAAGAAAAAAAACAGAGGGAGAGTGAGGTGGTGGGAGAGTGTGAGTGAGGGCGTGAGTCGGTGAAGAAAAAAAAACAAAGAGAGAGAAGAAGAGATTTCCGGAATAATCCGGAAAGAGGAAAGGAAAAAATAAATAAATAGATAAACAAAAAATAATATTTGTTAAATTTGATTAGGTAAAAATTGTTAAAATTTTAAAATTTGTACAAATGTTTTAAATATCCTCAAATTAATATTTAATACCCCAAAAATTTAAAATTGAATTCTCATAATAATAATAAAAAATTTTATTGGCACACTAACAAATTGAGTTTATACATTCACGCGCGAAATTTAAATTCAAAAATTTCGCATCGTGACAATATTTGGTTGAAAAGTATTTGTTTTGTATTTGAATGAAATGTGTGTGTCGATGAAAAGTATTTTAGAGTTGAAAAGTTGATATGATTGGTAAAAGTAGAGATAAATAGTGAAGTTAAAAAGTTGATGTGATTGTTTTAAAAATGTTTTAAATAGTAATTGTTTTCGTAGCATTGTTGTAAAATTTATGTTTAGTGTAAAATTGTATTATATTTGAGTAAAATTAAAATGAAATTTTTTCTCCAAACAACACCTAAATATAAATTGGAATAAAAATTAATTTATAAAAATTTAAAATCCCAAAGAAATTTCTAGAGAGAGAAAGGTAGAGGAGGGAGATTGTTGAGAGAGAAGAACACTGATAGTGAGAGACGCGAAGACTTTTACGTTTTGAAGCTTTGAATCCCAGAGAAAATCACACCGTTTCGAATCTGAGTAAGTTTTTATTGCTAAAGAATGAAGTTTTCTTCGTAAATTATGTTGTTTTAATTGCTAGGTTTGATTTTTTTGAGGTTTAATTTTGGAAGTTTTTGGTTGGTGCAGAATGAGAATTTTGGTGCGAGCTTAGGGTTTTGTTATGAATTCAAGGAGGAAATTCTGGATTTTTCTGCAATTTGTTTACTTCGCTTGAAAATTGAAAATTGAAAATTTTTTGACATCTGCTTGTTTTCTCAAAAAATTTGGGAAAATCAGGAGAAATTTGTAAATTTGAATTTTTTCCCTTTTTTTGAAAAGTGTGAGAAAAGCTGAGCTTGGTGCACTTTTGGCCTTTGTGGTCATTTTCCATCTGGGAATGGAAATTAAACCGGTATGGAGGTTTTGAAAAATTCAAAATTTGATAATTTGGCTGATGTAGTGTGGTATTTAGGTGCAAGTTTAGTGTTTCCTTTTGAATTCTTGGAGTAACTTGTAAATTCTGGATTTTTAAGCACTTTTTTGGCTTTTCTGTGCAGAAATTGAATCTTTGAGCTCTGTTTTGGTGTTTTTTGGGAAAATGTGGGAAAATGAAGATAGGGTTGTAATTTTGATGTAAAGTGTGGGAAATAACTGAGCTTTTTGGCCTTGTTGTAGTTTTGGTTGTTTGGGCTTAGGTTTATATCTGGAAATGAAAATTTAGTGCGTGTTTAGTTTTGTTTCCAAAACTGATTTCACGATTCCCTAGGAAATCGATTTCAAAATCGATGTGAAATTGTGTTTGGTTTGTATTGTTTTTGAAAACAGATTTCAAAACGAATCCAAAATCTCCTTTACTTCCAACGTAAAATTGAAAACGACTAAAAGTCATTTTTTCTGATTTCATTTTTCCCATTTCTCCCATTTCTCTGATTTAATTATTATGGTTAATTAAGATTTAATTGATATAGTAATTACTTAAATATTATGGTTATTAATTTTTAATTCATTTTTTAATTAAAATTTTTTATTAATTTTTAATTTTTGGTATTCATAATAAATTTTTTTTAAATCAAACATAAATATGTTTTTATAGAATATTTATAAAATGACTGATTTTCAAAAATATAACCAAACACAGTTTTACTTTTTTGTCTCTCAAAACATACACTCAAAAAATAAAACCAAACACAATTTTAAAAACGTTCTCAGAATTGTTTTCAAAACGATATCAAATTTAGAGAATTTGAAAACATAACAGATTTCAAAAATAATACCAAACGCTACCTTAGGGTTTCCCCTATTTTTATTTATTTATTTATTTTAAATTTTTTAGTTTAATTTGAGAGATATCAAAATTAGGCTTTTTGCTTAAATTTTTTAATTTAATTTGAGAGAAATCAAAATAAGAGCTTTTGCTTTAGAAAAAAAAAAAACTTTCTCTATTTCTATTTGTACTATTTCAAATCCTATATCAAATTCATTTCCTTCTCTAATTCTAATCCTTCAGTAATTATGCATTCTAAAAATCTTTGGTTAACAATAAATATTCTTATTCCTCCTTATATTTCCCTCGTAGCAAACAGTCTCGTACGAACGAAAGTGGAGCCACTACTCGCGACATTGTGTAACAAGCTTACTAGTTAGACTGTTCGGAGCTTCTTTTGTGAAGTAAACCAACCCAAGTCTGGTTTTTTCTTCAAGGTAAGATTCTTTCCTTTTCTGCTTTACACACACACACACATATGTGCACTTTGGATATGGAGAAAGACTGGGAAATTGGATGGTAGAGCAAATTTTTACGCTTTGTTTTTTTGTTTTTGTTTTTGTTTTTTCCAAATTGGGAATTCATGAAAACCTAAAAATTTAAGCTTTACACCTTCAATTGTGTGTGTGTGTGTGTTTTTATTTATTTATTTTTTATTGTAGTAATTTGATTGTCGCCTAGAGTATTTAGATTGCGATGGATACAAAGGCTTTGGCAAAATCCAAGAGAGCACACTCTTTGCACCATAGTAGAAAACACCACCCGAATCAAAAGCTGAAAGCCCCACCGGGTGGTGCTACTGATAATGCAAATAAACAACCGCCTGGCAAACAGGTTGCCAAAGGGAAGCCCCTTCAGCCTCAGGGCAAATTGGGGCTTCCCTCTAATTGGGATCGGTACGAGGAAGAATTCGATTCCGGTTTGGAAGGCAACCCGTCCGGTATCAGTGCAAATCAAAATCAAAACCCCGATGTCGTGTTGCCCAAGAGTAAAGGCGCAAATTACCGTCACCTGATTGAGGAGGCACAGTCTCAATCACTTGTTTCTCTGGATTTCTTTCCTTCTGTGGATGATGTTCTATATGGTACATTGTTTTCCTCTTTGTGACATTTGAATCCTTTTGGTTGTTTATGTCAACGGTGAATGAAAATTGTGGAATTGTACTAATTTCTGGCTTTATCTTGATTGGTTTGTTGCTTTCATAAACTAGTGGAAGAATTCAATGTTTTATTTGTATGTTAAGCCTCGCATCTAGTGGACTTGTGAAAGAAAACGTTCTTGAAAAACACTAGGATGATGTGGGGTAATCAAATCGGATAGATTCAAAGGATTCTTTGTTTGTTATCATATGTTTAAAAGATATCAAATGACTTTTTTATTAGGATTATTGGGAGTAACTATGTAGTTTCGCTGTTTCGAGGATTTAGCATGATCTCTGGAAACAGCTTGCATTAGCCACACCCTTGCCAATTGAATATTTTAGACTTATATTACTTAGATGGGATTTTTATTTTTTCATCGTCATTTAATTTCCAGAAAGAAAGAAGAAAGTTCAATTTTTTGTCTTTCCAGTTTGTTAAGAGCATTACTTTTGATTTTTACAATGGAAGAGTTGTGAATTTTTCCTGCGTGGTTTGACAGGAGAGTTCGGCCAAGCAGTCGGTTCTATGCTTTCAGTCAAGGGAGAGGGCATCCTAGCTTGGACTGGAGTTGATAATTTTATTGTGGAGGATAAATCAACTACGCAGCCAGAGGTAATAAAAATCCTGTATTTAACTGTATTTTTCCTCCATCGGTTTATACCTTTTCTTAAATGATATCTGTATGAAACCATTATGCACCAGCAAGTGAAATATATCTTGTATGTATGCTTGGATTGGAGTTCTTCCTCCATCGGTTTATAGCTTTTCTTAAATGATACCTGAATGAAACCGTTATGCATCAGCAAGTGAAATATATCTTGTATGTATGCTTGAAGTGGAGCTCTCCAATCTTATTATTATGCCTAAGAATTGCCTAGATATTAGTTATACACATGTCATTTCTTTGTTGTACTGAGTATGGTTGAGTTGTGCTTTGAGATTTTAACACGAATTTGGTGCTCTCTGCAGGCAGCTTTTCTATCCTTGAATTTGCACGCTCTTGCCGAACAGCTTGAAAAAATTGACTTAGCACAGAGACTTTTCATTGAAGCAGATCTCTTACCATCAGAGCTGGTATGTTTCATGTTTTTGGTAATAAAGATGTCTTGCAGATTCCCCACAACAATTTATTGTGATTTGTGCATTTAAGCAAATGCCCACACGTGGCTCTTGTAAAAGGCTTGTTATTTTCTATTATGGAGAAATAGAAACTATTGAAAACCATTATTATATTGCTTCTATATGTCCTTTCTTTGCTAATATGTTAGAAGACAAATAGATGAAATATCTCAGAGTTTAGATCTGTACATTAGAGTTCACATTAAACAGCGTTCACATTAGAGTTGTGTGCTAATGATGTACATAACGTGGTTCTTTGAACAGCATGGAGAGGTGTCCAAGGCAAGCAGCGCTCAGGAACGTCATCAAAATCTGGCAACGAAAGACATTGAAGCAGCCGGAAAGCTATCCGAAGAATTAACCTTTACTGAGGTTTCATCATCTGCCTCCCCCGGTGTCAATTATCCTGACTCTTCCCTATCCATCCGAGGGTCTAGTTCAATGAGTCAGGTTGTATATGATGTAAACAGAGTTTCCCAATACGATCGTCAAAGTGAGACGCCAGATTCTGCCACAGAATCTTCTGCGAATTCATTTGCAGAGATAGAAAAGAAACCCCATGAGTTTGAGGCTATAGCAGCAGAAGCAGAATTGGACATGCTTCTTGACTCCTTCAGCGAGATAAAGATTCCGGATTCCTCTGGCTTGAGTTCTGTCGACAATCTTCCTGTTCAGAAAGAAGCATCCGTGGCCAGGTTTCTACAACCAAGAAAGGATCCGGATTTATCAGTATCAGCCCCTGCCAACCTGGATGATGACCTAGATGACTTACTGAAGGCGACATCCAATTTGACGAGCCAAGACAGTAGTCTATTTCAGGCCCAGGGAGGAAGGGCTGACCCTTTTGTTCAATCTTCTTCTCCCAAGTCTGGAACCAATTCCGAAGCATTAGATGACTTTGATTCTTGGTTAGATACACTCTGATTTAGGCTGAGCATCCTCATGTAACCTAATTTATTGTGTCAATTCCATTTCAAGGATTGGTTCTTCCTTTCCTTTTCATTTAAATCCTTGAAACTTGTTGAGTTTGTAAGTTGAGATTTTTTGCAGTGGATCGAGTTTTCGGTCGCCATTCTAGCGGTTTTAGCCATTGACAACCAAGACGAGTTCAGCTCTGACAAAAAAAGGAAATTAGAGGGTGTTTGGGGAGATGTTTGGAGATTTTTTTTTGTTGAGTTGGAAAAAAATTGTTTTGAAAAATGTGTTTGGGGAAAAAAATTGTTTAGAGTGAAAAAATATAAAATTTTAAAAATTAAAAAAAAAATAATATGGATATTATTTTTTTTCTTTTGAAATTTTATACAATTTAAAAAAAAAATTATATCATTTGGAATTACATACATAAAGTTATAAATTTTTAAAATTTAGAGATTAATATAGCGTTTTAAAAATATAAATAATAAAAAAAAAAGGATTTTAGATGTCTTTAAAATAATACCCCAAATAGGGCATGCATGGTGGTACATGGCCGTTGAACTGAAAATGCACAACGCGAACAAACCTCCCAAAAAATCAATCATGTTCGTTTTTTGCCTATGAATCCGTTGTTGATTATAGTACTCTTGACTTTCTTCCTCTTTTTCCTCTCTGTACTTCATACACTAGCTTTTTAATAAGTTCATGTTTCATTTTTGTATTAAGTTTAAATATAATGTATTTTTTTAAAATATAAAAGATTTTATTTAAATACTAATTACGTTATAATTTAAATATAATATAATCATTATTTATTATTTTATTATTTCATTATTTTTATCCATCATACCTCGTACTTTCTTTCTTTTTCCCTTTTTTCTCTTTATTTTTATCAGTCATATTACATACAATATGATTTAAATATTTTTCATCTAAACACATATTGTATTCAAATACAATATAAATACTTTCATTTAAATGTAAATTACATTCAATGTATTATATTCAAAAATAATATAAAAGTAATACGGTTACCAAACATCTCCTAAGGCAATTAAAAAAGAAGTGACTGTGGTAGAGTAAAAGCTCTATGAATCCTTCCAATGGTGAAAAAGAGTTAAGTGACAAAATAAAGGGTTAGTAAATAAGGTGTAAAAAAGCTATGTTGTGTTTGAATGAAGCATTATATTTATATTATATTTACATTATATTCAAATACAATATAATTTTTATCTAAATATAAAAATATTATATTTAAATATCAATTATATAACAATTTAAATCCACTATAATTATTATTCATTATTCTATTTTTTTATTACTTTTATTAACCACATCATATTCTCTCTTTTAATTTATTTTCATCAATCACATTATATATTAAATTATAAAATATAATTTAAATATTTTTCATCCAAATAATATTAAATATAATATATATATTTTTCATTCAAATACATGTAACATTTATATTTAAATATAATAACAACATAATATAAAACGCACCTCTAATGCAATACTATACATGTTTCTTTTTTTTTAATTGAACAAATGGTTTCGTCCAACTAACCGCCAAAATATATTAGAGCAAGAAGACTGGTGTTCGTCTTCAAATGAGAAACCTTTCATCGACGATTGTCACAAGAATCCAGACCTCCAAAAGTTTCAAAAAAAAAAAAAAAAAACAAAAGCGAGGAAGATCGATTATGGATGGGAAGGCCGAAAAAGAAGACCAAATTCACAGAAGAATCAAAACTGCAAAATAGGATAAGAAACGAAAAGTCAAACTGAAACTCGGACTGATTCATCGTCAGAAGCTGTTGAAGAGTAGTAAAAGGATTAAAGAATGCTGGATTTAGATCTTTCTTTTCTTTTTTTTTTCTTTTTCGTGATTTGTATTATTGGTTCAAAAAACTGTATTTTTTCATGCATTCAAGAGCTAAAATATGCATAGAAGCTCTTCAAAAAAAAAAAAAAAAAAGCAGAGAAGCTGGCTTTTACGTTCTAGCAAAAATTAAAAAAAAATAAAAAATAAAAAATAAAGAAAGAAAGAAAGAAGAAGAAGCTGGCTTTGATGAAGCTAAAATGGCTTTTCCAATGCCTTGCTTTTGCTCTTAATTTATTTTATTTTATTATTATTATTATTTTTTTTCGACTATGTGTATATTGGGCAGTTTTTGACCGTCCAATGAGTGGAGCTTCTCACTCAGTTGCTCCCAATTAAAAAATAAAAAAATAAAAAAAAAAGGAGAAAAGAAACGGAGAATAATAAAAACGACGTCACTCTCTGCGGTGACGCGCTGGCACTTGAAGTTGAAGGAAAATTCTGGCGGCTCCAAAAACTCAAAACATGAAGAAATGAATCCATCTTTGTTTGCCTTGCGAGAAACGAAACCGCCAAGTTGACAAAAATAAAAATAAAACAAGTTTCTTCCCACTTTTTCTCATAGACAAAAACACAAACACCTTCTGGGCATAGAATTTGAAGAGATAGAAAGAGATAGATAATGGTTCTATGGGAGATCACGTTGGGTACGGCGTATTTTTTGGGTCTGAAGCGCACCTACAGACTGGCTTTAAGGATTCAGCGACGCCTCATTAGCCCCAAACATCCTAGGATCCGACAATTTCTTCATAGGTACCGTTTTTTTTTTTTTTGGGTGAATTTATCGTTTTTATTGCTTATTGAAGTTATTTGCTTCATTTATTTATTTTGATTCTTCTGCGAGTTTGTTTGATGAAGATTTCATTTTGGTTGCTTAACAAGATTTGACAATGGTGGATAGATTTATTAAAAATGGGTTCTTTTCTCTGATAGTTAGGTCCTTGCAAAAATGGATTTTGGGGCTTTTGTGCCATTTTATTGCTGGTTTTGGGCGTCCGGTAGTGGGATTGGGATGGCTTTTAGGTTTTTGTTTTGTCGTTCGAAAAGTGAAAAAAAAAAAAAAAAAAAGGAACTACGTCAAACAAGCAAGAGAGGGTTGGGTGTGTGTAGCCTAATATTATTTTCACAGAAGTATTTCGATTGCCCGAATGACACATATTAATGGAATGCCGGTTTTGGGAACTAGATCATTGTGATTGCCAGCGTGAAATGAGTCGTTCCGATGTTATCTTCTTTTTGATCATTGTGAAAACCTGCACCGGCTGAAAGTTGACAATGAGAGTAAACCACCATAAATTTTCTGCCTTTTGGTTCCGCTATAAGTTTCAAGCTCACAAGAGGTATATTATTTGGTGGGTTCTTAATGGAGGAAGTGTAGATTCTTTAATGGCCTTTCTGTTTGTTGGTCAAGGTTAGTGAAAGAAAGTTGATGTTTGTGTGATCGAGTCTTAAGCTGATTTAGGTTGTCTGAGTTTCATATGGGTATAGATAACAACAATTAAATATTTTGTTTGTTCAATATAAAATCTCTATTTAACCAATTTCCAATTTGTAATTCATTCTTTCTATGCCATTTTTCCAGTTTGCATCTTAAGCTGATTTAGGTTGTCTGAGTTTCGTATGGGTATAGATAACAACAATTAAATATTTTGTTTGTTCAATATAAAATCTCTTTTTAACTAATTTCCAATTTGTAATCCATTCTTTCTATGCTATTTTTTCAGTTTGCATCACTGCATTCGCTTATGCACCTTTATATTTTTCCTCAGGTTCTTATCCGAGGATGTGATTGTTTCTTTTTATTTATTTTATGCCGTTTCTTAACTTGTTAATTTGGATAATTATTTGTTTGAGGCAACAATCATTTTTTTGACCTTTAAGGGATCCAATTGGCATATATTTACACTGTAAGTAAAACTATTACACTATGATTAGTGTCCTTTAATACTCTTAAAGTAAATTAGTTGTAAAGGAAGTGTGATCTTCGTCTTTTCTTTATAGAACAAGGGGAGTGAAGTAAGCAACTTCTTTGTCGTTTGAGAACTTGGTACCCTTAGCTTTTTGACACAAGTGAAGGGCTTTGGAAATCTAGCATCCCAGGTCCAATAGACCCATTTTAGATGTATTCAATCTCTACGAGTCTTTACATTTGATAGTTATAGACCATTGCTTTAGTAATGCAAATATCTGATTGGAATTTTGCTAGTCATTCTTGTTCTATTTTGCATGAATTTCTTCGCTTCTCAAAATGTATTTGAAACAAACCAATAGGATCATCTGTTATCAGTTGTGTCATTGAAGATGATCAGTAAACTCTTTGTTACCACCATCCCCATTGGCTGTGATTGTTACTCATAAAATTGTAACTACTAATGACTGTTGTTGGTTTATTAACTGCTATAATCATAGTTAACCAGTATCTTTGGTTTTCCCGCTTCCCTTTGTTCCATTCATAGACGAACTCGTGCCGTGTTTGATGTGGCCCTCAAGGCTCACTACAAGGTACAGCAAAGGGACCTAGAAGTTGGTCGGAATCTTGGAAACTGGATTTTAAGATGGCTTGATCGAATGAAACCATCGGCTCAGATCCGGGGTCCTCCGCCTGAGAAACCCTCCAACGGTGCTAGCTCAAATATAGGCATGACAAGGCAGGTATCAAACTCCACCCAACTGAAAAGTCCGGGGACTACCCAAACATCTAGAAATCAGGAATCCGATAGGCATCTATTTATGTCTTACAAAAATGCTTGGCCTAAACCATTTGCCAGTGTCTCGATGATGCAAGTGCCAAAGCCTATTGGAACCATGATTCAGTATAGGCACTTGAGTGTCAACGGGGTTGGAGCATTGGGATCAAACTACACCAGGAGCAGGTTTGAGGGAGTTATTCGGACAGATATAATGCAGTGGATGCAACAAAACTGACTGGGAAAGATAATATTTTTTTCCTTTTTTTCTTTGCTATTCTATAGCTTGTGGAATAAGAGAAAGCTGAGATCAAATTATTTTGAGGTTTTGGGATGCTTCTTTTAATGATATGCAGTGGATCCTCTGGAGCCCGTTGCTCAGACTGTAATGAAGACTGTTTCTTTGTTTTACAGAGATTTTATTTTTCTCATTTTCTTGTGGTCCTATATGTTTCTTTGAGTTGCACCTATTTTGGGGGGGAGTTTCTGGTTTTGGTCAAGAAAAGGGAGCTATTACCGGTTAAGCATGTACTTATGTGTTTTAATTTTAATTTTTATCATTTCAGTTTTTTCCTTTGTTCTTTTAAGAGGGGAAAACATGGTACTCTCCTTTTTTTTTTTTTTTAATGAATGTCTCAAGTATGAAGTTAATCATTTCTCGTCAACTTTGTTAAAATGTTTTTGAAGAATTTGGTGATGTGTGTGTGTGTGTGTGTTTTGTTTTTGATTTTGCATTTTTTGGTCGAATATCAAGGGATAGATTTATACCAATTTCAGGTGTAAAATGTTGAGTACTGCCGGAGAAAAAGAAAAAAAAAAAAAACCAATGGAAAAAGTTGGTTACAAAAAAAAAAAAATCCTAATACAACATGAATTCTCACGAATAAAAACCATGAAACATAGAATAATGTAATAGTAAAAAAGAAAAAAAAATATAACAAATAAAGAGGAACAAATAATGAATATATATTCAAAGATTGATCATATTCTTATTTTTTTTTTGATCTTTCTGAACTCTTCGAAAAAAAAATTTGGGAGTGACACATTATACTAACAATCAAGAGATTTATTTATTTATTTATTAATAGAGAAATTTTTATTCTTAGCTCTTTACTTTTCAATGGAATAATTTTTGTCAACTAAGCTATAAGAAACATGTTGGAAATGAATTGTCAATTTAAAAAAAAAAAAGAATGAACATTGAAAAACATTGAAGGAAAATGTTCTTTATATTATATATATATCTATATATATACATATAGTAGTGGTTTTCTACCAGGCGTAGAGCTTTGAACTCCCTGCTTGAAAAGAAAAGAAAAGAAAGAAAAACACACACGTGAATCATTAACTTTTGTTAATTATTAATGCTACTGATAATATGGATTCATATTCAAGAAGACTTGACAGTTACAATTTAATTTTTGTCTTGATTAAAAAATCAACAAAGTTTTACTATTTAATAATTAAAATTATATCTAAAAAACTTAAATTTTGAAAGTTTAAAATTATATATATATTAATTAAAATAAGATAATTTTTTTAAATTATATAAAAATTTAAAATGAATAAAATAATACTTATATTGATTTTTTTTAAAATACATTTTAAATATTTACACTTTTTAATTCTAATAATTCAAACAAATATTAAATACATACCATAACTTAAATCAATGTATAAAACTATAATTTTTTAGTCAAAATCCATACGCCAAATAAGTGCTAACGTCTTTATGCATTAAAATTTCTTTTTGCAAATTTCAAAAATATATATGCACTTCTATAAATTTGATGAGTTATTTTGAAGATTATTATTTGGTGCCTTGATTTTTAAAATTAATGTTTTGGCCCTTAAAATGTCAGAAATAGGCCTCATTTTTTTCCCCTGAATTTCATCAACTGACATTATATATAAGTTAAAAAAAAAAAAATTCCTCTCTCTCTCTCTCTTTCTCTCTCTTCCCATTTTCTTTTCCTTGTTTTTGCCTCTTAGGCATTACGCACAACCCTGAGGCTTCTTTCCTTGGCTTCACCACCTGAGTTTTCCACTGAGTAGAAGCCTAATTTCTGCAGCGAAATTGACATTTTGGAGATCTTAAAATTTTGAGGTAGGATTTTCTCTCTTTAATTATCTTATAATCTGAAATTTCCCTTATCGAATTGCCTTTTCCTTCTTCTCTTGAATGACCTTAATCTGAAATTTCCCTATTGGATTGCTTTTTCAATCTTCATTTCCATTCTAAGTTGGATTTTGGTTTTAATTAAATTTATTCAATTCTGTTAATTCCCGATTAGTCACTGATCCCCGTTTTGGGCCGTGAGAAGACTAGTTCATATTTTTATGAGATTTATCTTAAAAGACGAAATAATAATTACAATAATAATTCTGCAAAGATTAAGGAATCAAGCTGGGGCTTAATTTCCACTTCAAAAGTAAAAAGAAAAAAAAAGTTGAGTTAGGATTGATTAATTTCAAGTTTTGGAGACATTTATGGATAATTAATTTAAGGTTTCCTACTAATTAGGGGCCTTAGGCAATGGCCGTCATGACTTACACTTTTAGATTTGAATGATGTGTGTGTGTATTGGAGTTTGTGTTGCGTTAAGGAAGGTTAGAATTGAGGGTTTTTTTTTTGTTTGAACCTCATGAATTAATGCTAATGGTGTGTGAGAGGAGAGATTTTTGAATTTAGGGTCGGAGATTCGAACTTTAAACCTAGTGGTAGAGCCAAATGTGGAATTAATGTTAGGCTAACTATCTACCTGTAGGATGTAATGAAAGGATTTTTATTTTTATTGTTTTTTCGTTGAAGACCAAATGGGTGAGATTTATATTATTGCTCTATATGTGCCTGCCTTTCAAAGCACATGATTTAAATTTAACCTTTGGATATTACTCTGTGCAATCTGAATTTTTTTTACTTGTCTTGTGTGATATATGTTAACTTTTGTGGAATTAGGTGGTAAGTGTTACCCTAAAGGGAAAGGTTTATGGTGGCCGGGAGGGGGCTGATGTCTCATGTCAAGTCTTTTAAAATCTGAATGATGAGTTTTGTGTCACTTGTAAAATAAATGTGTCGGCTTTTGTTCAAATGTCTGTGTGTGTTAGGACTTTCTTATATGATAATTTGTTTTTAGCAGAATGCAGATTTCTACTAGATCTTTTGAAAATCCTACCGGCTCATACATACATAGTTTTAAGCAACTATTGTTGATGCTCCCCTGAGAGGCAGGTTTTATATCAAATCCTGTGGTGGTGGATAGTTTACTCGGAAGTAATATTATTGTTAATTTACAGTACTTCTTTTTCTTCCTTGTCTACCTCCCAGTAATTTTCCCATTTGCACTCATGCCAAGGATTTTATATGCAGTTGATGCTGTCATAGCTCAAATTATTTGCTGAGGATGTTCTAATTGCTTTTAATAGGAATTATGCAAGACCAAAGTTATCCAAAATCCTGTGTTTTCATTTCAAATGCTTTTTGTCGCGTGGGTTTAGATATAAATGTAAGATGCTTATCTTCATCCAATTCCTACTAACAGGCAATAAAGCAAGGAATATCGAAATGGAATTGGCAGACAGGGCAGTTGGGTTCTTATTATCGTTTATCAGTCTCTCTATATTCACTTATTACACATTTTGGGTCATCATCCTTGTAAGTTTACCTCTTTCTTTCATGTAGATTAGAGTACTGCAACCTTTTTCCTTACTTTATTAACTTGCTGCTGGATCTTTTCCCTTTGCATGCTATGCTTCAGCCATTTGTAGACAGCGACCACTTCATCCAACAGTACTTCCTACCTCAAGAATATGCCATATTAATACCCGTATTTGCCGGTGTTGCGCTACTCTGCTTCTTAACCATATTTGTCGGACTGGTGATGCTCAAATCCAAGAAGAAGAAAGCTTGATATAGGTCTATTTGCTCATCTTTTCTAGGACGCATTCATTCCTTCCTTCAGAACATCTTTAACATCTAACTGAGGTACTTTCATATAAAACAGAAAAGATAGAAAAAGAATATGTTTGTATGCTGTTGTGGTTTGGTCATATCTTATCCAACGATAAATCTCGCTATTCCGAGATTGAATTGCTGGAATTTTGATAGAGATATTTACAAGTGAAGTTGTCATTTGGTTTTTGTTCATTTTTTTCTTTCAACTAAAAACTTAAGAATTTCTCATAGATCATAAATGATTTGAAACCCTACAGATGTGTGATATTCTAATTCTGCCCCTTACTACCAACTTTGATAGCTCTTTTGCCATTTTTTTCCTTTTTAACAAAAACCATCTCAGAGATAAAGATGGAACAACACAAAACTCTAGAGTGGAAAGTTTTGAGCAAGCAATCATACGAAGGTGTGGATTTTTCCTTTTATTAGAGTCCATGTGAAGTGGCAACGTTGCAGGCATAGTCTAGATTCTAGAAGTATTTTATAATTGACTTTGTTATAAAGTATAAAGTACAAATCTTTTTGAGCTGTTTTTTTTTTTTTTTTTTTTTCCAATTTTCCTTTTTTAAAGGAAGAGAGCTTGTGGGAGGTATTTTAAAATAGTACCTATCCGTAGATATCTATTTTTAACCGTTCAAATGTTGGTTTAGATGTTGTTTGTCCAGGATAATTACGATGCATTTTAGTATAGATTAATAAAATTAAAAAAAAAAAACCCAAAACCTTGTCGGTGGAGATTTCAAATCTTGTCGGTTGCTCCGGCAATGTAGGTGACAGAAGACGGCTATTGTCATCACCACCGGTCGTTGTTGGGGTCGTGGTGGGGTGGGGGATGGTTGTTGGGGTCGGGGGGGGGAGGGAGTGAAGTACTGGGCATTGTAATGTCAAATAGTTTCAATTTTGAGGTTTCCGATGGCCAAGGAGACGGTGAACAGAGTGTACATAGCGAAAACCGATTCTTTGCGGAACTTGATCTAGAATTGTCGGGTGAAGCTGACCTTGTTGTTTATGGTGGTGATGGCTGGCCTCGGAGGAAGTATTGCCATTGATTTCGTGATGATCTCTAAGCCGACTCAATGCACAGAGAGAGAGAGAGAGAGGATAGAGAGAGAAAGGGGTTGAAGAATAGTGTTGGGCTCCATGGATGGTGAGCTTTGCCTCGCCCACGGCGAGATCCATCGTCCTCTTCGAGGGATCCTTGGTGCGCCGCGGGGGGGGGGGGGGGGGGGGGGGGGGGGGATGGTGTTTGTGGTTTGGTGGGGCTTGTGGGGTAGGGGTTTTTGTTGAAAGGTTTGGTATTTTTCTTTTTGTTTTTCTTTTCTTTTTTGTGATTTCTTACTGGATAATCTCATGAGTTAAGGTGCGTCATGATAATCATGCACAAACAACATCTAAACTGTTGAATTATATTTGGATGATTAAAAATAGTACTTATTGGTAGGTATTATTTTAGAGTACTTATCACAGATTCTCTTTTAAGGGTATACAACTTATTTATTTATTTTTTATTTTTTTTTATTTTTTACATGTAGTGCATACCACTAATAAAACACCACTAAAAGGCTAGAGTTACAAATAGTTGCAACCTATAGAAAAAAACTAAATTAAACTACAAATCGAAAGCCACTATCGAAAAAGCAGATTAGATATTGCTAAATGATTAGAAGAACAGGTGGACCTTGAGTCCATAGTGAGGTCTCGATGAGCCCTTAAACAAGCCACAAGAGGCCAGTGGGGCATCACGTAGGAATTAAACTCACTCAGGGACTGTCGAAGTGACCCCTTATTCGAAACATGTAGCAAATCTCTTACAAAAGGATAGGTGAGAGTAAGTTTCGTCCATCAATTAACATCTAGCAGAACAACAGCTTTTGACCAACAAATGAAGACTGATTAGGTAGGGATATCACTATTCTTATTATCCTCACGTACGCTAACCACCCACGACCTAGCACTTACGGTCTCGATGGGTTCCCACAATTAACGCATCCGGATTTGGGGACGACTGATAATGTTTCACGCACCTTCCACTGCATCGAGCAATCCTCTGACGATTCTCTCTCACAACCTAACATTTGTGGTTTCAATAGACCCTTGCGGTGAACGCGTCTAGATCTGAGAATGGGAGATGACAAACAACAATTAAAACACACCAAACTAGGGACCGGTGGGGAAACCATCATTGTTATTACATATACAGTCTTAAATTAATAACAATTGCCAAAACTCCGGACAACAAGGCAATCTCTCGTTTGGTAGGAGGAGGTTAGAATTTCGGATGACAATGGTGCATCTGACTTCATGTAACCAAGGATGTTCCAATTCAAATTTTAATGGGCATCTTTGATTTAGAAAATCATGCAACACTTGTTAAATTCAGCTCATCAAAAAACACTTGTTAAATTCAACGTAAATGGTCAAAATTAAACCTTTGTTTGAAATACCATTCCAAATTAAATTTTTACAACTTCAACTTCAACTTAAAAGGTTTAGATTTTTAGTTACAACCAGTGAATTAGAAACAGATTAAAAGTTTGGATGATCCTTGGCCATTATTTAAAACATAATAATAATAATAATAATAATAGTGCTAAAAACTCTCTTGAAATTTCAAACACAAGGTCATATTGTTGCGTTTGTTGTTACTACTCTTCATTGATTTGGGACATAAGGCAACACTTGTCAAATTCAAGATCCTCAAAATTCAAAGTTTAGATAAACCTTAGTCATTACTCATAAAATAAAAAAATAAAAACTCTCTTGAAATTTAGGGAGAACATTGAGGTTTTTAAGATTTTTCAACTCACTCAAATAAGTTTGGATGGTTGAAAAGGGTTTTAACCCATCCAATCGATCTAAAGATTAAAATTAATCATCTAATTAAAACTGAATTAAATTGTATGAGTAGATCAGGTTAAGCATATAATTAAAAAAAACTAATAATGCAATTTTGATAAGAAACGTGTAAAAAAATAATAAATTCATAATATAGTTTTTATATAAAGTTAACAAGATAAAATCTATTTTAATTTCTAAAAAATTAAAACAAAGAAAATATAAAAATAAAAGATTAACGATATAAATATAAAAACATATATCATAAGTTGTAATAAAAATTAATTAATATATAGTTAAAATATATTTTAATAATATAAATAAATTTGATTGATTGAGTTGAATTTATATTGAATTACTAAATTTGAATCTAAATCAAGTAGGCTCAAGTTGGATGGATTGGATTAATCCAATTAAAATCAAGAGGGTTTGGATGTGCCAATCATTCATGGATTTTTCGTTCGTTCTTAAACACGAGGTTAATTTTGTAAGTTCATTATTTAAAAAAAAAATAGAGGGTTATATCAAATTTAGTGATTATTTAATTTAATTTCACGAGACGCAACTCAAAATGAATAGAAACTAATTCCCTTGAACTTATTATTAAACTTTTGATACTTTCTATGTTGAAATGTCAATTACCAAACAGTTTTAATCATACATGAGGCATATAACTTGCTGGCAAGAAGTAACCTCTTTTAATGCTTTGAATCACTTGTGAGTAATCCACAAAAAAATATACATGATTAAACTTGTTTAAAAATTAAGGTTTTAATGATGAAAATATCAAAATGATAATTTATGATAAACTCAAATAAATTTTTTTAATTATATTTTAAACACTAGACGTGACTTTCTTTTTCCTTTTTTCTCTCTTTTTTTTTTTTTTTGTTAATAAATCACAAAAACTTGGAACATAAATTTTGTTCATACACAAACACCCTCCAAACAAGACCACGAGTGCAACACAAACACAAAAAGATCTTCCTCCTTTTTGCCACAACTTCAGAGCGCAGACGTTACAGTTCCCCAGAGCCCAAAAAACGACATCGACAACCAACAAACAGGTTTGGAAGCCATGGCTCTCCATCTTCTCTTCACCTCCCCACACTCTTCTCTCCTCCTCTCCCAAAACTCCACCAAACAATCTCTCCCTTTCCTCTCTTCTTCTTCTTCTTCTTTTCCTCTCCCCCACCCAATCCCCTCCATTTCCACACCCACCGCCAGACCTCTCCGCCTCCGTTTCCTCCGCCGCCGCTCCTCCCTCTCCGACGACCCGTATCCCGGCGAAGACCAGCCAGAAGTCACCGACGAGTGGGGCGAGAAAACCGAACCCGAGCCGGAGTCCGCTTACACAAAGCTCTCGGCATCGGACCCTCCCAGGGACGACGACGAGTGGGGCAAAGATGGGTATGCCGGGATCGGCAATGGCGGTGCGGATAAAGCCCCCGACGATGAAGGTGATGATGATGATGATGAGACCAAGGACGAGGCCGTGAAGAAGGAGAAGCTTCTGGAGCTGAAGAGGTGTTTGGTGGACAGTGTGTATGGGACTGAGCTGGGGTTTCGTGCCAGATTGGAGGACAGAGCCGAGATTTTGGAGCTTGTCAACCAGTTGGAGGCTCTGAATCCCACCTCGGCCCCGACCCAGGCACCGGAGCTTCTTGATGGCAACTGGGTTTTGTTGTAAGTTTGGTCTTATGTTTTTGATTTTGGTGTTTTTTATTGTTTGCATTGATGGAGCTATGTTGTTGAAAATATGACATTGTTTCTTTGTGTAAATGGAATTGGTGCATTTTGTTGAGATTTGGAAGGGCAGGACTTTATGGCCGATTGGCAGAACTTTTTCTTTTGTTTTTTCACTTTTAGTCATTCTAGAAGTTGTTGCTTTTTAATAAGGATATGTAAATCATATTTTTAAAAGAGTTTTTAAAATTAAAATTATTTAAAATTTTTTAATAAATAATAAAATGGTAAAATAAAGTTTATAATATTTATTTTAAATCCTGATATAGTTTTAAAGTTTATTTATAAATTTTTTTTCTGAAAGTTATATTTTTTAGATACTAAAAAGCTTTTTTTGATAGATTATTTAAATATTTTTAGAGGCAGTTTGTGAATTTAGGTAGTCAAAAGTAATTTTCAAAAGGTTCTGTCATATAGGTCGTGTATGTGTTTAGATGTGTGGTCATGTTTATTAAGATTGGGTTTGGTAAGAGGGAAATAAAGAATGACAGGAAGGAAAGACGTGTGTTTATAACTTAGATGAGGAAAATGGAAAGAAAGGGGAAGGCCTTTCTCTTATTTATTTTGTTAGGTGTCCATTCTGGTAGAGATTAAAATATGGACTTCTTTGAAGGATTTGAAGTTCCTCAACCAATTCATTCCGTCCCTTTTTTTTTTCCCTTTCCTCACACCACCAAACGGCCATATGTCCTAAATCCTTCCTCTAATTCTCCTACCCCTATCCCTCCTTCCCAACATTCCCTTCTACCAAACAAGCTCTAAATGAAATCAGGATTGTATCTCCTCTGGGTATGCTTATTAAGCTTCTCAATCTTGAAATGTCTTGTTTTTCTCATAGGAATTTTGAGTGGTGAGCTATAAAGTACATGGGGGCAATTGGAGTTTGTTTTAGTGATGAGCAGCTTCATAGTTGATGAAAACGATTTGATGTTTCAAATGGTTATTTGAAGTAGAATTTAGAAATTAGTTGGTCAAGTGGTCAACCTAAATTGAGGAAGTGGGAAGGGTGGGGAGAAAAAGAGGGTTGTCGAAATGCTTCATTGTGTTTTGAAATATTTGGGCTTGCCAAACCAAATCATATAAAAGATGAGTTAGTTCTTAGTTTACAGTTAACTTTTACGTTCAGAAACTTGATTCAATAAAAGGAAAATGATGTTTGTGGAGTTAGTTTTTGCTTGAAAGTTGGCTGCAGTTTGTTATACTTATGTTTTGCATTGTTGCTAAATAGCCTTTTGATGCATGTCAATGACTATCCTGTGTCTTAAACGTGGAATTTCTGCACCATATGAGTTTCATTTCTCGTCCTCTCCAATTTATTTCATCTCTCATTTTCTTTCATTTAATATTGGCAAACTAAATCATATTCCAGATTTTCATTTATGATTGAGTGTATCTGCTTCTGCTGTGGGAATACTTCTGTATATGTTGTATGTAATTTGTAAGGGTTAATCGTCTCATAGGTCAGAACTCATTTTGATCCCTAATGTTTAAAACATCCCAGAATGAGTTCCTGATATATCAAGTTAACTAGTCCTTCTGTCTGACTAACTGTTAAAATCTAAACGGAAAATGAAAAATGCATGTGAGGACCATGTGATTTAGTGGATGTTAATTTCACTGTTTTGCATATTACGACACGATTGTGAAGAAGGAAGTCGTACCCTTTGCAATTGGATAGACGAAAGGATGTATTTAGGACACTTGTAAGACTAGGGACTTGTTCCGGAAAGGTTTGCAAGTTGGGAACCAAAATGGGATTTGGCCTATAGTTCAGGGACTAAAAAGGGATTAAAAAAATTTTAACCAATTAATTTATGGACATTGCTTATTTATATAATTTATGGAAATTCATGCATTATTTTTTCATCTTCTTATTGGAAGGAGTTGCAACCTAGACCTCGTAATGAAACTATCTCCATGTTATATTTTTACCATGGATGATGCACACAAAAAACTTGTATTTGTTCTTAATTGAACTAATGCCCTTGTGTATCGTGCTTATTGGAATGCTGTCTCGATGTGATACGGGTAGATCAACAATTCTATTGGTGCATTCTGACATGATATGGTCCTTAATAGTGCAACTAGCCTGTTTAAAATATGTGCTGACTGGCTGAACTTCATACTATTACGTATCTATATATATTTTATGCTGTTATCAACTGCACTTGTTCATCCTGATTTTTCCTTTTTATTTATTTATTTTTTGTTTTTTTTTAATTGAACTCAATTCATTTATTATTTTTGCTGAAGACTCTTTTGGGTTTCTGATTGATCAGATACACGGGGTTTTCTGAGCTATTGCCACTTTTGGCGGCTGGTTCAACGCCGTTGTTGAAAGTGGATAAGATAGGCCAATCCATCGACACCAGCAATCTCACTATTGTGAACTCAACATCTCTGTCCAGCCCATTTTCAACCTTCTCTTTCAGTGCAACGGCCACTTTTGAAGTTCGTACTCCCTCTAGGATACAGGTATCCCTAGCTCACTTGGTTTGATATTAAACTGAATGACATTCTACCACGGGCAGGATATGTAATTTGCTATGGTGTATAAGTGAATAAACAAAGACATATTAACTGAATAAGAACCAAAATCTGTCTTGATTATGTAGAAATAGTCGAACAATTTTACTAAGTTGGTTTAGACGTGTAATGGTAATTTTCTAGCTAACTTATCATTATGTTCAGGTTCAATTCAAGGAAGGTGCCTTTCAGCCTCCAGAGATAAAGTCGAGGGTAGATCTCCCTGGAGAAGTGGATATTTTCGGGCAGAAAATCAGCCTGTCTCCTTTGCAGCAAACTCTCAATCCTATTCAGGAGGCTGTGGCGAACATTTCACGGGCTATTTCCAGTCAACCTCCTCTAAAGCTTCCAATTCCTGGTGAGAGATCCCAGTCCTGGCTTCTAATAACATACCTTGATGAGGATTTTCGAATCTCGAGAGGGGACGGTGGTCTCTTTGTTCTTGCTAAAGAAGGAAGTGCTCTTCTATATCAGTAGCCAGGCACCTTTCCGTGCGGTTTATTTATAAAAATGCGCACTTGATCTCTCTTTTCTTTTCTCTCGTCAACTTTTATTGCTACAGAGGACGGTATCCGTGTCATCTTGTATATGTACAATTCTTTTGACAAAATTAAACGCTATTACAAGCTCGGGGTAAAAAACTCAAGTATAGAACTATAATTGTAGTGATTTATGTGTATACCTTCTCTCAGTTTCTTCTCATGCTTGTGAAACACAAGATAGGTTAGATCTTATGCAAGATTTTTTATGAATATTAAACTGTGTTTGCCTGACATGGACCATCCTAAGTCTCAAACTCATTAGGGCATATTTTTAAACGGCTTCTCAGTCAGAAATGGCTCGACCTTGAAAAAGAAGGGTAAACTTCAGGGTGATATGCAAGGTCAAGGCTCAAAGATCACACGTGATGATATTGAGTTTCTTACAAGGCTTTTATTTTATTTATTTATTTATTTATTTATTTTTTATATTGTGTAGTGTATATGGCTCTCACTAGTTTAAAAAAAAAAAAATTACATTGGAGATTTAAAAATGGTAGTAAATTTGGTCATTTTGCATAATTTTTAAGAGTTTGAGGAGCTAAAGAAAGGGATGGCATTATAACTTCATATATAATTCGAGGTCCAATCCAAATAAGTAATTTACTTTTTTTTTTTTTTTTTTTTTCCATAGAGCAATACGGTGGCGTTAGAACCTTCTTATGGTCACAGGTTCCACTTTTTTTTTTTGCTTAAATTTGTAAAAAAAATTAGTAATATAAAGCTATATATATTTTTTTGTTGCTTAAATTTTTAAAAAATAATAATCTATTTATATCTATAATTATATATAAAAACACTAATAGCGGATTAATTTTTTGTCTTATTAATCGTAATATGGTGGTTATGTTGTTGTCCTGTGACAGCTGACGTGCTTATCTGAGCGTGTTACGTGATATTTTTTTTTTGTTTTACATGTTACTTACACTTCAATTGTTTAACACTTTCAAATTTATAAAATAAAAAATTTTTCGTTTAAAAAAAATACATTTTTAAATTTTTATATTTAAATATCTAAAATTTTTTATTTTTAAAAAATAAAAAAATTTTTAAAAATAAAAAATTTTCATCCACTTAAATAATTTTTTATTAAAAAAAATATAAATAATTTTTTATTTTTCATATTTAAAAATTTTTTATTTAAAAAAAAAGAACCACTTTTCCAAACGATCTCTTGACTGGTGATAAGAAAATGGAAAAGGAAAAGCGTATTAAAGTAGCTAAAGTACCACATTGAATGCTCCGTTTTTTTTTTTTAACCTTTATTCGGTACGGTTGTTTTTGTAACCCCATCCAATGTGACGGCCTATAAACACAGGTTCTTTTGACATATGATACAAAGTTAAAAATATTTTATAAATAACAAATAATCACACCATTGTTATAAATATTACGTAATTATATAACATGAGACTTAAAAATAATTAGGATTAATTATACATATTTCCTTATACTATACTTATATTATGTACTCAATTTTATTTTGCCATTTTGATTTTTAAAATCATTTGTTGTGTTTTTTAAATTACATAAAACTACTCAATTGACCTTGTCTGTCTATCTCTATTTATAAACTTGACATATCATTAAAAAATTAATCAAATATTTTTTAAAACATAAACCTATACAATTGGAAAAACAATTATAAAAAACAAATTTATCTTAATAAAAAATAAAAAAGTTTAAAATAACTGTAAAAAATATTATTTTAATTATTTTATTTTTTGATAAGATTAATTTGCTTTTTTATTAATATTTTTCTAATAATATAGGTTCATGTTTTAAAAAATATTTGACCGATTTGGTTAAGTTTATAAATGAAAGTGGATAGAGGGAATAAAATGAGTGGTTTATGTAATTTAAGGGGCATAATGAAAGATTTTGAAAGTTTGAATGATAAAGTGAAATAGGATACTAAAATTTAGTCGGAATCCGTATAATTAACCCTAATAATTATAATAACAATTATTTATAAACTAGCCTAAAAAATTTACTTATTTCAATGCAACGTTTATAAACACTGCACGTAGCATAATTTTCCCTAAAAACACAACTTGGACAAAGGTGGACCTTAAGTATATAAGTCTACATTTTTTCTTAGTTGTCATTTATGAAATATAAATATTAATTTATACCAACCCTAACTCAAAGAAATTATCTTTTTTTTTTTTTTACAAGTCTTTAGATAATTGTCAAAGAAATTAAAATTAAAAGATTACATTTATCACTTAAAAAGATGATAAGTTAAAACCACTTGCAATTTGATATTGAAAAGTCGGGGTACAAGTAAATTAAAATTAGCGTGCTTAACACATTGTGATATTATCATAGCAAGAGGTAGACTACGACATAATTCATATGGTATATCATAACATCTAATCTTACAACTTTCACTATAAATTTGGACATCGGGTCTTTATTCTCAGAACTTCCACTTATGGTTTCAAATTTAACATATACTTTGTTTCGAGTTTTAAGCCTAGTACTTTTCCTCTAGCTTCTTTTCTCCTAATATCCCTATCGTTACTTAATAGTCTCATCGGTTCTTGATCAATAATACGTCAGCATCTCACAATTGAATATATAGATAATCTATTTCTTTAATTCCTCATATTTTTTCAATCCAATATAATGTTGTTATGAGATGTTTGGCATCGAATTAGTTAATCGTGTATAAAATTGTGTACTCAATTAATGCTGTAATAAATACTAAAAAGAGTCATATATATCTTCAATTCTTTTAATAGTTATGTGTCGGGGGCTAATGTTGGTGGTGTTGTCGGCATATGCCGGTCACAAAGACCGTTACCTGATCTCCCTGGTCAACTATGGCAATTGAACTATTCAAAGGCCATTTTCGGCATTAGAGAACACATTAGGGATCTTTACGACCATGATTGAGTCTAAAAATGCTTTCTGAGAGCTTTCGACCACTACGAGTGAAGAATAGCTGCGATCAGCTTTGTGGTGTTCAAACATACTCAATCACCCCAAGATTGAGACTAACCGAAAACTTATGTCAGCATCACCTACGAGATCTGGTCTGAGCTCTACCTAGCAAGAAGAGAAGGTTGGTCAAGTCCTTCGGACCTCTACTTGCTCATCCATGGTCTCTATTAACCAACCCATGCAACTTCTGTTCTACCGATGTACCATGCTCATACTTTCCCACTAACTTATGCCACCTGACATCTGCATCTAGGTGTCGACACCTACATTCCTCTTACTACATTACACCACCTACTACATTGCACCACGTAACATTGGTACATGCACCATTACCTTTATCGATCGTCATTACAGAAGTTGTGAGGCATGTGGCAGCAACCTAATGGGAAATCAATATTAGTACATCTGACACTGGGCCAACCCACAAGGGCCATTTCCAGAAACCCAAATCCGTAGAAAGCATTTATAAATAGAGGAATACTTCATTCCCTTAAGAATACACTACATTCCTATCCCAAGCTCTGCTTTTACACTTGCTTTTTACTAACTTAACCATTAGAGTGCATTTGGTAGGGCACCATAAGTGTCTCCCTTACTTTCAAGTGCTCTTTTCCATTTTATAGATGATCATGTGTAGCACGATAGTGCAAGGTCAATCATACCAAGCAATTCCATCCGCATAGAGCTCGAGGCGCGATTTTATATAGCCTCCAAACCCATAAATCCAACTATTGACTTTTTGCCACTTTCTTTTTTTTTCTTCTTCTAATTTTTAGTTGCTATTGCAGTTGACATTAGTCAGCCTTAGGGCCTCATCGACACTTGCTCGATGGGGCAGACATAGAATGGGCATACGTTACAAAGAGGGATGTGACTAAATGATGGACGCGCTTGGCTCTACATTTGTCTTCCACTTGCTAATTTGGGCTCTAGTGGAGTGATTTGACGGCTAAAAAGGGCACATGACTATGCGTGTGATGTGACAAAGCTGGAGCCGAATTTCTCCTTCTAGTTTAATTAACTTTATAATCTTTTTGAGCTCCAAATTTCTTTTTTTTTTTTTCTCTCTTCACCAAATTTACCTACATAATTGAGAATACATAAGCCTAAGAATGCTAAAACAACTCTATTTTATAGAGTTATCAACGTCCCCTAACCTCTTACCATTCTTTCTATTTTCCTCAATTTCCATGGATACTTTAAGGTCGGCGATGATTGCAGCAGGATAACCTCACGTAAGTTCGAATCTCGCAGGTGCCCCTATGGTAACAGGATCTCACGATGACCTTTGTCACTGTCCCTTTCATTGATGAATTAGCTTGGATTTCGTGAAATCAAGTGCTCATGAATCTTGCGAGGACATCTCACAATTGCCTCTGCCACAGTTTCCTCCGTTGATGAATGAGCTTAGATCTATGGGTGGGGGGAAAGGGGCTGCTGTGGGCTGTTTGGGGGGGGGGGGGTTGGTGGAGGTTGGTGGTGTAGAAGGGATGCCGGTGTATGGGTGGTTGGGCTTGTTAGTGGAAGGAGGGGCTACTGGTGTGTGGGTGTTTGGGGCTACCCATGAAGAGGGGTTGTCGGCTGAGGGCCATCGTCGAAGGGGGCCTGAAGGGGGTTACACACATTCTACATTTTTTGTTTAGAAATTTTTTTTTGGAAATATTTTAAAATAATCAGGTGTAATTTGTTTTGCAATCATTTGGATATTTCTTTTGATCTCAATTATTAAAAACTTATCCAAGAGTTGGAAATTTTTTTCCTTATCAATGGTTTGAAAACCTTATCCCATGTTAAAATTCTCTTAATTTAAAACACAAGATTCAAAATTTATATTTTATTATAAAATTATATGTGAAATTAGTATTAAATTACATGTATAATCATAATAATAAATTTACGCTTTTATCTCCATAGACCAGGCTGACCTACTATTTTCCATCATTCTTAGCTTAACACAACATTAATTGACAACGAAAGTAGGATATAATATCATAGAATATTAATTGACAATAGAATATTTTTTCATAGCACTTCATCACTTTTCGATCGTACCAACTACCCAGTTGTAGCTGCAATGCTTTTCTTAGCTGGATGCCCTTTTTTTTTTTTTCTTTTTAACAATGGACTTAATGTATAGTTTATTTTTTTTGTCTGATCTGAAAAATTATTAAAAATTATAATTAGTTAATCAAAATTTTAAATTAAATTAAATTAATTAGTTGTTCTAAAAGAGACCTTTAATCCACCTATATCAGACAGGCATACTAATTTATTGCCAAGTATCTTTGCCTTTTTTTTTTTTTCTTCATTTTGTTCTTAGCTTGAAAAATATCTTCTCATATATTATTTCTATATGATAATATTTTCAAAGCAAAGTGTTCATCCTTCTCAGTACTTCCACCCATGGCTTCTAATTTCCCGCATGTTTTGTTTGAAGTTTGAAGTAGCACTCTTAGTTTTGTTTTCTCTTCTCTTAATGTCATCACTTGGCAGTCCCATTAGTTCTCACAGGAAAATATTTGGAAAATCAATTTCTTTAATTACTCTCTCTCCCTCTCTCTTCAATCCAATATTGTTGCTAATGTGGTTTTTTGCTTGGGATTAGTTAACCCGGCTTATAATCACTTGAGATTTGATTTTGAAAAATTGAGGTGCTGGTAGATTAGAATTGTATCCTTAGCAATACTCATTATGATATTGCCACGGCAAAGTGAGAGACTACCTGATTCGTGTCGGGTTGCATAGCACCTAACCTCATGACTTTCACTATATGTAATAAATTTGGGCGTCTTTCTCAAACCTTCCACTCATGGTTTTGAATTTTCCATCTGTTTTGTTTCATGTTTCAAGTATAATGCTGTTCCTCTAGCTTTCTTTTCTGTTAGTATCCCCATAATCATTTGATCAATAATGTATCAGCATCTCGCAAGTAAATATCTTGAAAATATATTTCTTTAACTCCTCTTATATTTTGCAATTCAATAGAGATGATACTATGAGATGTTGGGCATCGAATTATTTAACCGTATTTGAAGTTCTAAACTCCATTTACGCTGCAACAAATACTTAAAAAGTAATATATATTTTTCTATTCTTTTAATACTTATTTCTTTATTTTCATTTTTTTGGCTATTGATATGTACATATATAGAATGGTTAGTCATACATATTTTGTGTTTAATTCTTCCTTGAAATATATAACCTAAAGTAATATAATGTTATTTTCCATCTTCTTTCTTTTTTTTTTTTAATGAAACAACATTAAAAAAAACTTTTTTTTCCATTTTCTTTTCCTCATCTTAGGCTCATTTGGGGCTTGATTTTGACATCTTCAAAATTAATTTTTTTAATATTTCATCACTTTTTACTATTTATATTTCTAAAATGCTACAGCATACTCAAAACTTTAAAAGTCCATAATTTTATGTATATAAGTCCAAATAAGTCGTTTTTTTTAAATTACGTAGAATTTCGAAAGGAACAAAATAATATTTATATTGATATTTTTTTCTAAAATAATTTTAAAAATTTTATATTTTTTCATTCTAAATAATTTTTTCTCCCAAACACAATTTTCAAAACAATTTTTGTCTAACTCAAAAATTTTATCTCCGTACATTCCTCAAACACCGCCTTAATATTTTACTTCTCTTTCCTTCCTACTTTTCTAGTTGAAGTTAGCCGTTTCAAATTTTATGTGTCATTAGTTGTCAATAGCATATCATCTAATTTTAATAATTTAATTTTAAAAAATTAAATATTAAAAGTATTCGAATAAGTTGACAAGTCGTTGAAAGGATAAATTACTTGTCATACATTCATTGCACTTTGATCATACCCACTGCCCAACTGCAGCTTTAGATAGCTTTTGTGGACTGGAATCCGCATTTCCCTTTCCTTTTTCTTTTTCCTTTTTTTAAATCCACCTGCATCACCCAGGCAACTTTATTGTCAAGTATCTTTGCATATCTTTTCTCTCATTTTGCATTTGGCTTGAAAAGTATCCTTTCATATATTATTACTCTCACCTAACCTCACAGGCAAGAGCCTTCACAATAAATTGGGTCATCCTCTCTTTGTTCTCGGCACTTCCACTCATGGCTTCTAAATTCGCACATATTTTGTTTTGAAGTTTGAAGTCTAGCACTATATTTTTGCTTTCTCTTCTCTTTAATATCATCACTCGGCAGTCCCATTGGTTCTCACAGGTAAATGCTTAGATAATCTATTTCTTTAATTCCTCTGTCCCTCTTTTTTTTTTTTTTTTTGTTTTCAATCCAACATTATTGCTGATGTGGTGATTTGCACGGAACCAAACATATTATAGTGAATCAATTTTCTTAAAAAATAATTATATTACAGTTAATTATTAATTAATCATAAGGTAAATTATTAGTTTGTATAATTAATCATAATTTATCATAATTAATTATTAATTTATTAAATTTAAGAAAATAACAAATAATCATTTTATTAAATAAAAACAAAAAAAATTAATTATCTATTAAATTGATTGATCAAAATCAGTCATATGGCTTATTTCTTATATTTTATAACAACTACTAATAATATGGTAGTATTTTTTTCTTTTCATCTTTATCTTCTTCTCTCTAGCTGTTAAATTTATTTTTTCTTTTATATTAATCTTTTTTTAAGTGATAAATAGTATCAGGATAGCATTAAGCTTTCTAACTACATTAGCAACCAAAGTCTTAACTCATCCCGTACCCAAACCCCAAACTCAATTTATTAAAAAAAAAAAAATTAAGATATTACAATCCCAGGGAGAAATCCCACCCAAAATAAAAACATCAGAATTAGTAGAAACTAATGCCAGAGGATTAAGCAGAAACTATGAAAACCTAGTTCCTATAATAAATAATATTAAAAACCTTACCAGTAGAAAATAAAACATAGCAAGAAAAATTTTTAAAACATTTGTGGTTTGATGTTATTCCTATATGTTCAAATGTAGCTTGTATACTAGATAAATTGGCAGTCATATTGGTTCAGCCAGCTTTTATTTCCAGAGAAATTCTTCATTGTAATGATTTTGTCTCTTTCAGATTTTTGTTCAAACATGTCCAAAGAGAAAGAGGCTGAAGAGGAGTATGAAGCAACCCTTAAGAACCTGCAGCCAAAAGATAAAGACTTGGTAAATGGTCTCCAAATTCTCCACTACCAAGGATTTTGGTTTCCATATTATGCACTTAGATGGGTAATAGCTTCTCAAAAAACCTTTACAGCACGTGATGACGACATTATTTTGGCTTCTTGTCCAAAGTCAGGAACAACTTGGTTGAAAGCTCTCGTATTTTCAATTGTAAACCGCAACAATTTTGCTGTTACAGATAGCCCTCTTGTTAAAGTAAACCCACATGATCTTGTACCATTTATAGACTCCCCACTTCTATATACTAAAATAGTTGTTCCTGATCAACCAGCTCGACTCCTCAGTACTCATATGCCATACCAATTATTGCCACTTTCCATTAAAAAACCTACTTCCAATTCCAAAATTGTTTATATTTCTAGGAATCCAATGGACCAACTCATATCCTACTGGTACTATACTAGCAATCTTGCAGGTGATCAAAACACGGAACCATATCAATTCGAAGAGTGTTTCGATAAATTTTGTCGTGGAATCCACTATAACGGGCCGTTTTGGGACCACGTTTTAGGATATTGGAAAGCAAGTTTAGAGAGACCCGACAGGATCTTGTGCTTGAAGTATGAGGAGTTGAAGAAGGATATTTCCTTTAACATAAAAAGATTGGCGGAGTTTCTAGGGTTTCCTTTTACAGAAGAGGAAGAGAAGCGGGAGACGGTCGTTGAAGAGATATCAACATTCTGTGGCTTTGAAAACTTGAAAAACTTGACTGTGAACAAGAACGGAATGGTAGGGCCTGGGATTTCAAATAATTTACTTTTCAGAAAAGGTGTGGTGGGAGACTGGAAGAATATTCTAACGCCTTCGATGGTGGAACGTATGGAAAAGCTCATGCAAGAAAAATTCGACGAGTATAATTTGGTTTTTGAATTGTCTCTCTGAGTCCACGAGGACCTCAATATTAATGTTGTTAATTTATTAAATTACCGACCCTGGTTTTCTCTATGGATTCGACGAGTATAATTTGACTTTTTAATTGTCTCTCTAAGTTCATGAGGACCTTAATATTAATGTTGAAAATTTATTAAATTACCGACCTTAGCTTTCTCTATAGAAATTAGAACAAAATTTATAAAATACAACTGTGATGTTTGTTGTCCAAATCGTATAATGATTCTTATTTATGGATTTGAAGTTGCATTCAAAAAAAAAAAAGTGGAATTATAGATTTGGCTATTAACCAATTAAAAAAATAAATAAATTTTTTTTTGTTTTTTGTTTTTCACCATATCAAATAGGGTTGTTCAGGAAACCAAAAAACCGATGCCGACCAAAAGTTGATTGAAGAAACTGAAATCATGAAACCGAGCAATTTGGTAGAAAAACCAAGATCAGTGGCTTGATTTTCAATGTTATAGTCTCGTTTTTGGTTTGAAACTGAAATCGAAATAATAAAGTTTATTTATACATATAATATATACTTTATTGAAAATTAAAAAAAACCCTCAGTATCTTCAAAACAACGTCGTTTCCTAAAGCACAAAGGCTCCAAACCCTAAATCTAATTTGTCTCTCTCTTTTATGCAATGGCACCAAACCCCCAAAGCCTTTTGTCTTTCTCTCTTCTGTCTCAATGTCTCTCTCTTTCTCAAACTCTCATGAAGGTCGCCACTCGCCAGCCTGCCATTGTGCTTTTCAGTCCGCTAGAGTCTATCAATCACTGGAGTCCACCTCACGCTCGTAGTTTGCTAGCTTCGTAGTACCCCTACCCTCGTATCTCAAGTTAAGGTATTTTTGTCTCCCCTCCCTAATTTTCTCTTTAAAGTTCTGTTTGGTTGCTAAGAAACTACTTGAAAAAATGAAAAAGGATTTGTTTTTGACATTTCTTTTTGATTGTTTGGACTTTGGTCTTTTGCAGTTGAGAATTTATAACATTTAGATTTAGCATTGGAAAATAATTGATGTCTTAATTTATAATTTTTTCTTGATACTAGTTTTAGTGTGTCTTTCATTTTAGCTAGCAAATTACCTAAAAAAAAATCCCAATGGAAAGTGAAAGTTTTGCCCAAAAATAAATGGAAAAACCAATTAAGTTACCGAAGTAAGTTAGTAGGTTAATCACCACGTTACTTTCCCAACCAAATCGACCAAACCGATCACCATTGAACCAAAACTAACGATAGAAAACCTAACTGAGAATGCATCAACTTGGTCAGCCTTTGGTTGTGATTATCTAAAATCGAAGGTTTCGGTTTGAAATTGAAACCGAAATCAAAGATTGGTATTTGATTGAGTTTCATCCTTGATATCAAGAAAACCCAGACTTGAGATTCGATTTGTTCAGATATGGAAATTTTCTATATTGAATCCTTTCGTTTCCTTTTGTATCAAGTACATGCTCAACCAACTGAAACATTCCATCAGCAACAATTTTACATTTGTTTGATGACTCCATTACTCATCGTATTTTGTTTGCTATTGCCACCGCACATGATTTCAAGAGTCATGATGATATTAACTGAAGAAAGTCTTTATTAGAATATTTTTGCCCTTCATTTTAGGTAATTAGCAATAATTTTTTTGTGGACTGATAACTTTATAAAATAGAGTTATTTTATCACTTTTTCATGCACAAAAATTAACTTATCCGTGAGAGTTTTATTTTTTTTAATTTGTTTTGATTTTATTTTTGTTTTGTTTATTTTAATTTAGATTTTTTATAAATTTTGTGAGATTTTATTTAATTTTTACTTTGTTTCAGTAATAGTATATTAAAAACCCTTAAAATTAAATATTTTCAACAAGTTTACCTATAATATTTTATTTTGAAAATGTTTAATTTTAGCATTATGTTTGTCTATAGTGTCAAATAGTAATAAAAAATTCATGTGTTAGAAGTAGGTCTTATCAAGTGTACTATTCATGACTAGAAAACGTTTATTGATTGGTCTTATTTTGATCCTCTTATCGATACGAGCATTTTAAAAAAAGAATCACTTAAATCGAAACTCATATAAAGAAGATATGATAGATTTTAATTTCGGATCAATAAAAAGACAACTAGGATCCATGCACAGTTACTTTTTCATTTTTTTTCCTTTTCATTTTTCTTTTTCCATTTCTTTCCGAACACCCGTGATTCTTAACTTGTCCTGTGCATAATGTGAATGTGAAGAAACAGGGTTAATTTTTGGCCTATAAAAGGTAGGAAGGGAAGAAAGGAGAAGGCAACAAATAGAGAAGAAGAGAGAGGCATATAGTAGAGAGAGAAGAGAAAGAGATAGAGAGACGAAGTATAAAAAATAAAGCTTTTTAGAAGTTAAAATTTTAATATTTTCTTTACTTTAGTTTAGTTGTATTTTAGTATCAATAAAAGAAAGAGTTTCTGGAGGTTCTACTATCATGAATATCAGTAATCATTTTAAATTTCTTTCTTTTATTTTTATTTTGTTATTATGTTTAATTTGTCTTGTTATGTAATTTTATTTTTCTAATTATTGCTGGGAACTATGATGTAGTTTGATTAAATTAAGCATGTTGTTATAATTTTCGTATTTGTTAGTTTATTTATTTTCAAACTTAATGCTTTTAAATTTTTGATCAACTTTTGAATGATTTAAGGAACAAAATGAGACCGAGTGGAGATTTTTGTGACACGATTCTAGAATAAATACCATTAATCTTGGATAGAATAAAGATATATTTATATGTTTTCATATAGTCATGTTATTAACTACCATAGATTTTTCAATGAATGCTTTTTATAATCAAATTCGCGTTTGTAATTTACTATTTACATATACAGTACTATTTATCGTGAATTTTAATTTATAATCCTTTACGTAAATTTAAATATGAAAATGTAAAACTTATGTATAACTTGAGAAAGAGTACATAAAATAAAAATAATAGTTGATAATAATGAATATGAACATAAAATCATAATAATATACTTAAATAAAATTAAATCTGATTAATTACGGTGAAACCATAATTTCTAATATCTGTGTGTTTGTTTGTGTGTTATTAATTTATGTTCATTTATTTTTATAATTTTATTTCATTTACTTAATTTTTCACTTGTAATATTATTTTTTGGTTGCTCATATAAAATTAAAATCAACTAATTTCGGTACTTAATAGCACTTTTCTTGTGGAAATGATACTTTTCTCATCATTTTATTATTTGTTTGATTCGTGGACTTGCAAAAATCCACAACATAGACTTCGGAAAATTTGTTTCATGTAGCTTGGCAAAGAAACTTTGAGGCATGGGTAGAGGACCCCTTACATGTAAGACTTACTGCTCATGCAATTTGGGATCCTCATTTTGGCCAATCAGTTGTGGAGCCTTTTACTCCGGGGGTGCTTTTGGCCCTCTACAGATTATGGTGTTAGGTCAATTTGTCTCAATCTATATGTCTCTTAAAAAAACAGTGAAATTTTCATTACAAAACTCAAGCTAGCTTATATAAAGGCTTTTTAACTAGCTAAGAAAACGTAAGAAAACATCCCTTAACCCAAAAAAAAGAGGATAAAATGGAGGGAAGATCATGACAGTAATGGCACCAGCCTATTGTTTCAGTGGGAATATATACTAATGCATTTATAATAAAGATTTTAGATAGACTTAATTAGGGGTAATCAATTTTTAGAGGCCAAAATGAGAAAAATGAAAAGTTTTTAAAAGTAAAAATAGAGAAAGAAAACTTCGTTAGGGGCTTACATCCCCTACACAATCACGGGTGACTAATGATGATGATATTGGTGTGCAACACTTGGAGAGAGAAAGGAGTTTTGGGTCCTTTTCATCATGTCATTTTGTAGTTCAGCACATTCTATCATTGTCGTTGAACCATATCTAATGAATCTCTTTAGATACAAACTTTAATACTAGTTTAGACCCTGTAATAATGACCTTTGATCTTAGTTGGGAACCCTATAATAGACTCGGGTGTTTGTCTAGAATCACTAAATGAACTCTGATGTTGGTCAAGAATTCTTTGACGGAGTCTAATGTTAGTCCAGCATAACCAAATTAACGAATCCGATATGCTCAAGAAGCACTAAAGGGACTCCATTGTTGGTTGAAATGCACTAAAGGGACTCCATTGTTGTTCAAGAACCTTATAACGAACTTTGATGTTAGTCAAGGATCACTAAACAAACTCTGATATTGGCTAATAATCGTATAACACACTTCGATGTTGGCCAATAAACTTATAATACCTAAGTTGTTGATTGACGAGCACTAAATGGACTTAAATGTTGGCCAAAAACTAACAAGAAACACTGATATTTGTCAGGAAAACTCTATTACGGACTCTGATATTGGTCAAATGGACTCTTTGCTTAAGAATGATAAACAAGCTTCAATATTGGCTGAGAACCACATAATGGACTCCAACATTGGTAGAGAATCACAAAACAGACATTGATGCTGGTTATTTGTTACTAAATGTTGTCATCATTGAACATTATTTGGGGGTATGAAAACTACTCTTTGTGAGTTATGAATTTACAAATGAGGCATTTTCTATATACCAAGCACCTAATATTCTTGATACAGAGAGAATTAGATTGGGAGAATGCAACAAGAAATATAAAATTAAGTAGGAGAAAATTAAATTAAACTACTTGAAAAAAAAAAAAAAAAACCAACAAGGCCAACTATGGGAAAACTACGTTGGAACCCTTAAACGAATACAATTTTACTCAAATTGGTCATTTTGGTTTCCTACGGTTAATATAGTACAAAAATCAACCCATTACACTCTGACATTGAATCATTGTGCTCACATTTTATCTTGTTATACTCTCTAATTATGATTCTCTCCCCCTCCAAATTAAGGTAGCATTTGGTATTATTTTTAAAATCTTTTCTATTTTAAAAAAACTGAAAAAGAGAATATTTTAAAAACTGTATTGAGATCATTTCTAAAACTGTATTTGGTTATATTTTCTGAGTATATATTCTGATAAACATAAAAATAAAATTTTATTTAGTTATATTTTTGAAAACCCAATTCATAAGTGAGTATTTTACGAAAATATATTTATGTTTAGTTTAAAAAAATAGTCATAATTAAAAAAAAAACCCATTTGGTGGTGGGTTTTACAATAAGGAGTAAGGGTGTAAGATATTAGTGGTATGAGCATTAGTTGATGGTGACGGTGAGATTTGGGTTGCAACTTGATGGTCGTTGTTGTAAATCAGTGGTCGTTGTTGTGAGGGGTCATCACCCGTCCGTGATTGTCACCCTTCACCGGAGATGGAGACCATTATCAAATATGATCATCGTCACGGACATTGCATAAGCATACAGAGAGTGAGAGAGGAGAATGAGGGAGAAAATGAAAACAAAAAAGTGACCAATTTTTTTTTTCATTTAAAAAAAAAACATAGTTGAAAACGTTGTTTTCAAAATGATTTTGAAAATATTAAATAAACAAACGCTATTTGGAGATTATTTTTATTTTTTATATTTTTTAAATATGAAAAATCATTTTCAAAAACAAAAATAAATACCTCATAATATATCCAAATTGTCTTTTCAGAGTCCGTAAAAGTATACAAAACTGGTTAGTATATAAGCGATTCTAACCAGTTATCCTTGTCATTAAAAAAAAAAAAAGATGTGGAGTTACATTCCACACAAAAATTACTAGAAATTATAAATTTGACCTTTTTTTTAAGGAAAAGAATTTAATTTTTAATTTAATGGTGCCTTGTTTACCACTGTTGTAAACTAGTATTGAAGGTAGAATAATATATGTATGATATACTTAGTAAGATTCATTTAAATATTGAAGATCTATTTTGAGTATCTTATTGCAGATTTTATAGGTGATCTGTTTCGTAAGAATATTGTGTATCTATTTACCTGTCTTTATCCAAAAAGAATAAAAAAAGTGTGGTAGTTGTACTTTTCCCAACTATTTATACTCTCTTAATTAGATTGGCTGTAATTTTTAATTTGGAAATGGTTGTGCCCATAAGCGATAGGGTAATTCTATTCGGCCTGAGCGGGTTACAACCCGGGCATGGGCCCTACACGATGGAACCTTTTACATTCAGGAACCCTTCAAGCTTTATTTTTATTTTTATTTTTTATTTTTGAAGAACCTTCGACGTATTACAGTAATCAAACCGGAAGCTGTTCCCTTTTTTTTTACCTTCACATCCTTTGCCATTGTATTTGATTTTTATTTTTCATTTGACTTTTTAAATGTTAATAATATTGTTATATTTTCTAATTTTTTATACCCCTAATTTACAATATTACATTTAAATATAATATAATTTTCATACAAACATAAATGTAATGCGTTTAAATATTAATCATATCACGTTTTAAATCTAATATAATCATTATTTATTATTTTATTATTTTTACTAATCACATAACATACTTTCTTTTTCTCTCTTTATTTTTACTCATCATATCATATATTCATTATTTAAATATAATTTAAATACTTTTTATTCACACATACGTTACATTTAACTATGATATAATAGGACGTTTGATTAACGTATTACGTTCGCATTGCGTTTGAATGTAATACATTAAATGTATTTTGTATTTTGGATAAAAAGTATTTGCCTTGCATTTGAATGTAATGTGTGTTTAGATGAAAAATATTTGAATTATACTTTAGAGTTAAAAAGTTGATGTGATTGATAAAAGTAAATAAAAAAAGTGAGATGAAAAGAGAATATAATATGAATAGAAAAAAAATTATTTCAAAATATTTTAAAATAATAAATGCATTTGAGATACTATTAAAAAGCATTATATTTGAACACAAAACTTTTATATTTGAATAAAAATTACATTACATTTAAACGTAATACAAATATAAAACTGTAAACAAACGTCTTATAAACATTTTTTATCTATATATAAATTATATTCAATATATTATATTTAAACATAATCTAAATATAATACACCTACAAAACAGTCCCTTAGAAAAAAAAATCACAATCATCAGTTTCAAAAATCCCAAAACCAAAAAAATGGTGCCTCTACGGTTCCAAATTCGGCAGCAAAAGAAAAAAAAGGTGAATGAAAGATCTTTTTGTCCTTTCTTCCGACCTGCAATTCTCTCCTTTTCCAAATTAAAAAAAGAAGTAAAAAAGAGAGAGGTGAAGAAGAAGAATAAGAAGACAGCAGCCATGAACGACTGTTGGGATCTTCCAGTCTTGGATTAACCCTCAAAATGGGTCTAACTTTGATCTCGGCTCCCAATCCTCTCACACTTTCAACGATGGTCGTGAATCGATCTTCGCCGATCAGAGATCTTACCTTTTGCCATACATCAATAAATTTCTTATTTCATGCATAAAGAAAAGAAATGAGATGGAGAAGTTAATGTGCAAATTATGGAGATCATAGAGGGGAAGACTCTTAGTGAGAGGGCAGGCCGTAATTCTGAGTATTGTTTTCTGAGACAAATTTTTTACTTCTGAGGAAGGTTGAATGGAAATCGAAAGGAAATACAAGTAAAAATAAGTAAGGAATAATATAAAAACAATAAATGATAACTTCACGTAATGGTTGCTTACGTGGCACAGGCCACGAATGTCTAATTATAAGGGATATTCATGGTTGTTTTCACTTGATAATTAGTATGACAAGCTTTAAGAAAGAGAAAAAATATAACAAAAATATTAAAATAGGACATGTAAGAAAAACATTCACATATCAAATTAAAAGAGGATATCACGTAAATATAATAATATAATATATTTAGTTTATTGAACAATTTTTCCTTACTAAGACAAGTTAAAATTATTGTAAGCAACATTACAATGTATGTTGTCTGTACTTGAGAGTTTTAAATATTGGCTATCATTTTTTAATCTATGTTCTAATTAATTTGGTATAAAATTTCCTATTTGGCAAATAATTTTTATATTTTTTAAAATTTAAAAGACATTGTTATATTGGGATAAGGTTTTTACTCTTATTGATAGGATAATCCAATGGTCTTTATTTGTTCTGAGTAAATTACTACGCACTCCATCACACCTGACTACAAAATAGTTTCAAAGGAGGAAAAAAAAACTCAACCCTTCTTCCTATTCATTCTGCCGACTGCTCTTCTGGCGTCCCCCAACGTCCCACTACTCTCTCTCTCTTTCTCTCTCTCTCTTCACTCTCTCTCTCCTCCATTTCCATGGATGCTGCAAGGATGAGGACAACGACAGCGGGAACACCTTCTCTAGCTTGAATCGTGCAGGTGCCCCTCTGCCTACAACATCTTACGATGACCTTCGCCACCGTGCTTTTCACCGATGAACGAGCTCGAATCTCATGAACTCGAATGGTCGTGGATCTCACGAGGGCATCTAACAGCGGCCTCTACTACCGTCCTCTTCGCCAATGAATGAGCTCAGATTCACAAGTTTTGGTTGGGGGGGGGTGGTGGTGGAGGTGGAGTGTCTTGGGGGATGCCGGTTTGTAGGTGTTTGGGGCTGTTGGTCGATGGGGGAGGGGCTGTCGACTGAAGAGAGGCTTCACACATACTACTTTTTTTGTTTAGAATTTTTTTTGAAATATTTTAAAATAATCAGGTGTGATTTATTTCGTAATTGTATGGGTATGTTTTTTGATCTCAACGTCAGAAATTTTTTACACTATCAATGGGGTAAAAAAAAAACCTTATCCCATGGTAGAATCTTCCAAATTTAATATTAAAAGAGTGTTTTAATAATACATTATATTCACGTTACATTTTGAATGAAATGCATTAAATATAATATGTGTTTAAATAAGAAGTATTAAAATAGAGAGAAAAAGAGAGAGAGAAAAAGAGTATATAATGTGATTGATAAAAGTAATAAAAAAAGTGAAATGGTGAATAATGATTATATTAGATTTTAAATTGTGATGTGATTAGTATTTGAATGCAATACTTTTGTATTTAAATGAAAATTACATTGCGTTTAAATACAATACAAATACAATACTCTTACCAAATGCTTCCTAAGAATTGATAGAACAAACCCAAATTTTATTCGTGAAAGAATAAAAATAAAGAGCGAAAGAGATATCTAGAACCGCGGATTGTCTCTCACTTGTCGAAAAATGGTCTTAGTGGTAGGTTTCTTGCAGGTGAATGATGCAAAACTTGAGATAGAAGAAGAATCCATGAGGATTAGCAACTCGGTTTTCTGTTATTTATATGATTTGTATCAACTAAAATCAATCTTGTTTGTGCATTGTACAACTCCTTGGGGTTGTCAAATCTCTCACCGTCCCGATCATCGAAATTTAAAAAATAATACTCTAAATTTTGTCTAGCACCAAATGCAAATCTTTGATTGCGAATTTTTAATTAAAGGAAACCATGATAAAGATCTATAAAAAAAAATAAATAGAGAGAGAAGGTAAACCAATGGGTACTGACTTATTAGACTACGATGCGCACATTAATGAACAAGCGGCAATGATATCAACAAATTTTTGGTATAGGTCTTTGAAGTTCAAAAAATTTGCCTCTGACGGGGAAGGGTCTTATAGGCCAAAATCAAATACTAGTTAGAAATAATAGAATTACCCTCCTACGTCAATTAATATTGGGGTGATTACTTTCCTCAATGGGATGGTGATGTTTGTATATTTGTCCCTCTCTCTCCCTCCCTGCCATTGCACTCACCAGCCCACAGTCGTCTGCCCTCATGAACTCAGCAACATTGGAGCGCCATGAGAGATCGGCAGGTGGGTGGGGGTGACAAGCAGAACTGAGGGGCCCATGGGTCCCGGTGATTTGGGAGTGAGCTGGGTTGTCAGATTGAATGGCAGGGAACGATGTTCTGGTGCCATCAGATAAGGGGAAGGGCGGGCGGGTTTGCTTTGGGTGATGAGGTTGGGGTTGGGTCGTGAAAATGGCTGAAGGAGGCGAGCTAGGTCGCCAGAAGCGCCAAAGTGGGAGGGAGGGTGTCGTTCTGGTGGTTTGCCTCAGTCTCTCTCTCTCTCCGCAATCAATCTTTTTTTTTTTTTTTTTTTTTCAAGGATTGATTTCTTTTTAATTTTTTTTAAATTTAAAATGAGGGATTTAAGGGACGTTTGGTAAACGTATTGTGATTTAATTGTATTTGAATACAATTTTTTTTAATGTTGTATTATGTTGAAAAGTATTTGTTTTGTATTTAAATAAAATGTGTGTTTGGATGAAAAGTATTTTAGAGGTGAAAAGTTGATATAATTGGTAAAAATAGAGATAAATAGTTAAGATTAAAAAGTTAATGTGATTGTTTTAAAAAACTTTTGAATAGTAACTGTTTTTGTAACACTGTTGAAAATGATTGTATTTGAATAAAATATGTGTTTAGAAGAAAAGTATTTTAGAGTTGAAAAGTTGATGTGACTGGTAAAAGTAGAGATAAATAGTTAAGGTTGAAAAGTTGATTTGATTGTTTTAAAAAACTTTTGAATAGTAATTGTTTTCGTAACACTGTTGAAAATGATTGTATTTAAATATAAAACTTTACGTTTGGTGTAAAATTGATTTTTATAGTATCAAAAAATATTTATCAAACGTTACCTTAAACTCCATGCCTTTAAATATATTTATATATAATATTACTGTTATAGTATATCTATAATCACTTTTTCTATTTTCATTTTTCATTTTCAAAATTTTTGTTTGTTTAAAATTTGAGTTTCTATGCATATAAATATATAAAGAAAGGAAAAGAGAGATTGATAGAGTCAGATGCAGTGGGAGAGAGAAAGAAGAGGAGGTAATTTGTAGAGGAAGATTTTTAATTTTATTTTTAAATTTTATTTGATTTTATACTATTATTTTTTATGTACTTTTCTGGGTTTTTGTTTTCTCCTGTTCGATGTTAAGAGTCTTCATGTTGATTTCTAGAGGGAGCATTTCTGAAGAGAGAGTGAAAACGAGAGAGAGAGAGAGGAGAGGAGTGAGAGAGAAAAAAAAATTCATTTTTATGAAAGTTAATTGTTTTTTTTTGTTAATGTTTTTTAATGGTTAAGATTCGTACATAAAAATAAATTTATTTAATTCTTAATGATATGTGATATTAGTAATTCCATTAACAATATAAGAGGAAGCAGACGAAAGGGGCAATTTAAAGTATTTTGTATATATTAATGGGCATTTTGAATGGATAATTTAGGAACAAAATAAGAAATGGTACATAATTTAGAAAGTATTCGTGAAATCAATCCATTTTGAAATCTAAAAAACATAAAAAAAATCTACTAGAATATTTTTGTACGTAGTAATTTTGAATGTTAATAGTATAGTTGCAAGTATAATCTCTATTATATAGTATAAAGTTCAAATACCTGTATTCTTAAATAAATTAATAAATGTTGGTGTTGAAAATCATTTTCCTTAAATAATTGCTATCTAGCTTGATACTTCTCTTCAAGATCCACTTAGGAAGCCACCCCAAACACCCCTAAGTTAGGTTGTTGACATGTAATGGCATAGTTAATATCTAATAGAAATTTTATGATGGGAAGTGACCGACACTTTGGAATTTTGAGAAGAGGGATGGAGATGTGAGAGGGGAGGTCGTCGGACTTGGGGTGAAATGGTGGAGGTAACAATCATGGGAGGAGTGACTTTTTTTTTTTAAGAAAAAGGTTTGGGTGATTGCTTGGAGTCGGAGAGGATCCTTACTCTGCTTAGGGTTTGATGAAGAGTTTGTTAAATTTAAAATTCTTTGAGGTCATTTTTTTTGGTAAAGACATACTTTATTTGATGCTCTTTTTCTATTTCTATAATCCCATTTTATATGGCAGCATAATAACAAAGGTTCTTCTTTTTTTTTTTTGGTAGATAATAAATGGATGAATTAACCAAATAACATATTTGACTATGATATTTTAAAATAATAACAGAATTAAAACTAATGTTATCAAATTTAAATTAATTACGTATTAAAATTCTAGATTTACCCCTCATTTTTTTCTTTACATATTATTAGGCAAAAGACAAGTATGAAGATGGGGTTGATGGGTTGGAAGCTTGAAATGAGCAAGGTGTGCGATAGAGTTAAGTAGGGATTCCGTGAGGCAATGATGTTAAAATTGGGATTTGGAATAAATTTAACTAAATTGGTTATGGATTGTATCTATACTGCTTGGTTTTCTTTCATAGTAACAATGGAATGGTGTAGGAGGTGATTTTAGCTAGGGGCTTGCGTCAGAGTTAACCTTCATCTCCTTACTTGTTCTTGCTTTGCTCGGAAGGCTTATCAGTGGCTATTCGGATGCGGGAAATGGATGGTTCTCCGAAGGATATTTTGATGGTCAAAAGAGCTCCCAGGGTACGTCACCTTTTATTTGCAGATAACTCAATCCTTTTTGGGCAAGCAGATCTATGTGATTATGATGCTATTAAGGGCATTTTGGATTCCTATGCTAGAGCGTTGGGCCAGGTAGTGAATTTCTCTAAGTCCGAAATTAGTTTACCCCAAATGTTTGCTCGGAACTTAGGGTGGCCATTTAGGCAAGATTGGGGTTGGATGAGAATGTCTCACAACACAATAAATATTTGGGACGCCCTTCTTTAATTGGAAAAAAATAATAATAAGAGGAGCACGTTTAATGGGATTAAAGAGAGGATTTCTAAGAAATTAAAATTATGGAGAAGTAAGCTTTTTTCGGTAGAGGGTCAGGAGGTTTTAACAAAGCAGTGGCGCAGGCTACAACCACCTATGCTATGAGTGTCTTTAAGACTCCTTTGGTTCTTCGTGCTGAACTCCAGGTGCATATAGCTAGATTTTGGTGGGGAGGAGGGGATGATAATCAGTGGATATATTGGATGCGATGGGATAATAGTGTTGTTTGAAAAGGGAAAGGGGATTGTGTTTTCGTAATCTCAACCTTTTTAATTATGCTTTGATTGCAAAACGTGGGTAAAGGATATTATAGAATCCCTCAACTTTGGTGAGCAGGATATTTAAAGCCAAATACTTCCCTAATACTTCATTTATGGAGGCTAGAATGGGTAATAATGTTTCCTATGTTAGAAATGCCCTATATGTAAAAAATATTTTTAGATGTATTTTATTTATTTTGAACTAATTAATAATATATTTGATGTTTTTGTTTATATTTTTGCTATACTATCCTTATTGTTATTTAAATTTTTAAGTAAATATAACGAAATATGGTTTATTGACTACTTCGTATTTGAATTGTTAGAATGTTGTAAAAAATGGATTTTGTATGAAGGAAGACAACATTCTAAAGTATATAATCTAAATTTATAATTTGTAATTTATGAAGTTAAAGTGAATATCTAACTTATATAAAGACTATTACGTTATCTAAATCTAATTGAAGAGATGGTTTGCCTTGATCGTTTGGAGCGAGCTGACTTCTAGGTAAAAACATGGATATATTGCCTAGTGATAATGATATATCAGACTTGGACCAAACTGTTATTAGTCTATGAGTCCGTTTGAATGAATTAATTAATTTTTTGTGTTTATTTTACAAAAATCTTAATCTTAAACAAGTAAATGACTTTATGTTTATGACTTATGTACTTTGACGTCCCATAAGTTAAAGCCTCTTGAAGTAGAAAGCTATTAGACCGGTTTATTAGGTACGTAAGTTGTATTTGATGTGAGTTTTGTTTATAAATATGAAATCATAACTCCTATAAAGAGTAAAAGTTATCATCTTAACAACATTATATAATATGTGAAAATAGACAAAACCTTACATCATTTGCGTGGCAAATGATGTATTATTCACATTAGGTGAATAATCATTTTCCTATTGGATGTATAATGGATGTTTAAGATAGAGTGATAAAAAGGTTGAATGGACTTTGATCTAAAGTTGATCATATATATCATATGAGGTTTTTGCATGTATGACAAGGTTACTACATTATGACTACACACTGGCTTATGTAATGCGGTATATAATTAGGAAGACAGTTTCAAGTTTATGATAGTGTGACTTTAAAACTAATAACTATGTAATTAATTTATTTGACATAGAATAATTAATTACATAAATTATTGGAGCCTATATTATATATGTCTAATTGGTTCCTTTAATATAATTTCTTGACAGATAGTAATCAATCGAATTATTCATTGTGACTTTAATTCTTAGACTTAGTAAAGAGAAAAATCTGGATCATAAGGTGTAGTTGTTTTTTGTACTAAGGGTAAAATAAGAATTTTGTTTCTTTTAATTAATTAGACAAATATTTAGTTTAGATAAATATTTATTTGAAAGATAAAATTTGTAATTTAAATTAATTATATTTGTCTTTAGTGATAAATATAAGATTAATTAAAATTAAGATATATGAATAAATTAATTATTTGGATAATTAATTTAAATATTTAGATTATCTTATTTAAATAAATAATTTAAAACTAGATATTGTTATTATTCTATTTGAATTTGAATTGAAACAAATTCTTATCCTAATCTACATATGGTAAGTGTATTCTATATGGATAAGGTAAGGAAAAAGTTTTTCTCCTTATTGATTTTATTTAGATAATTGTTACATGATTGTTTAATTCAAATAAAGTTGTCATGATTATATTTTGAATTTAAATTGGATTTATAGAACATTATCTATGTAAATAAAATTACAAGATAAATAGAATTTGAAATTTGAATTAAATTTTGATCTCCATTATCCTATTGTAGGCTTTTTTTTTTTTTGGTGTCTCGTAGGGATGAAAAAACACAAGTTACAGATAAAAGAGTGAGAAAATCTTTTTCAAGTGTCTTATTTGAATTCAAATTCTATATAATCCACTTACTATAAGTAGGATCCTAAGGCTCTTGTTTTAATTATATCATAGACTTTAAGGTTTGCAAGCTTATTATTATTCTTTCATTAATAATAATAATAAGGTCTAAAAGCCTGGGTGGTTAGAAAAAGAAAGCCACATTTGAATATTGATTGAGAGACCAAGTGTCTATATATATTCATGAATTGAAGAATAATAAAAAAGGTTAATTAGTTAAGCTCTCTTAGTCACACTCTCCAACATTCTTGTAGATTTCTCTCTAAGGTACATAGATTATAGAATAATTTATTATATATAACAATTCAAGTTAGTGCGACTCAAGTAAAAAATTTTAAAATTCTGCTGCATAAATTATTTGATTTTTCCTACATCTTACACACGGAGGAGTAGGGGGGACTGCTTTGAACAGGGATTAGGTGGAAGGTGGGGGATGGATCGAATATCACTATATTTGAGTCCCCTTGGTTATCAAGACCGCATTCTTTTAGACCGGTTTCTACCCCTAATGCAGAGAACATGGATGTTAAAGTTTTGGAGCTTATTTGTGCAATGGCGGTGGACATTGACAAAATTTGGGAGTATTTACTACCAATGGATGTTGAACTGGTGAGTAGTATTCCTTTAGGGCAAGCTTTATCTCAAGATAAGTTGGTTTGGCATTTTGACTCGAAAGGATCCTTCTCTGTCAAATCAGCTTATTGTCTCGCAAGAAGTTGGGTTTAAGTGCCACAGTTTCGGGGCTGAACTTGATTTGTAGTTGGTGGAAGAAGTTGTGGAAGTTTCGAATTCCTAGCACGGTTAAAATTTTTATGTGTAAGGCATTTTATGAGATATTACCTTGTCTGGGTAATTTGGTTAAACATGATGTGAAATGTGTAGGCACTTACGTTCGATGCGAGGAGGAGCATGAAACGAGGTGGCATGCTTTGTGGTGCTACAATTTTGCGAGGGAGGTATGGAAAAGGTGTTCAATGTGGATTAAGCTTAAGGGAGCTCGAGTCAATTCTTTTAAGGGGCGATGCTATTTTGCCAATGATAAACTATACTCTGAAGAGATGAGATTTTTATTACCATAGCTTGGAGCATTTGGGGGGATCGCAATCTTGGGGTATATGAGGCCAAATGGAGAAATGTTGTGGAGGTCTTAGAGATAGCAAGAAGAATATTGTGCGATTACATAATTGCTAACAAACTGGAGTCCATTCCTATTGGAAGAACTCTTTCTTGAACGCTCAGTTGGACTAGACCTCCTGAAGGGTGCCTTAAGATGTTGATGCCTTGGTGAAAATAGTTTATGGTTTTATTGGGGTGGGGGCGGTGATTAGAGATTCGGAGGGAGTTGTGCTTGCTTGTTGTGTTAGAACGGTGGTCGGGCTATTTACTCCTCATGTGGCAGAGAGTATAAAAGTGCGAGAAGGTTTGGAAATGGCACGGGCTAACGGGTTCAGTGTCTTCGTTGTGGAAAGTGATGCAGAGAACGTTGTTTGGGCAGTCAACTCTTCTAGCTTTTTAGAGCAAGCAGGGGTTTTTATTGATGATATTTAAGCTTGCCTTTTTCAGGTTGCTAGTGGAACTATTTGTCGTCATATTAACCGCACAAGTAATATAGTGGCCCACTTGTCAGCCAATTTATTTTTTTATTTCTTTTGAAAATTTTTTTGGAGTGGATGTAATTCCCAAATCTGTTGGATCTATTGTTTTAGTCGATTTGGCTGAGTAATAAAACTTCAAGTTTTCTATTAAAAAAAAAAATCCCCAAGCATAATATACACATTAACTTATACCAACTTTTATCAATTTTGAATATTAACTTACATAATGCAAATTATTATTTTATTGACCATTCTTTAGATAAAATTGTCAAAGAAATTAAAATTAAAAGATTATATTTATTTTTAAAAAGATGACAACTTTACCTAAGTAAGATTTAATATGAAAAAATTAAGATATGAATATATTAAAATTAGTGTCCTTAGTAACACTCATTATGATATTGTCACAACAAAGTGGGAGAGTACAACCTATTTAATTTGGGATAGCATATAGCACGTAACCTCACAACTTTCACGATAAATTGTGTCTTTGTTCTCAAAACTTCCACGAATTTTCCATCTATTTTGTTTTAAGTTTCAAGTCTAGACTCTTCCTTTAGCTTTGTTTGCTCTTAATGTCCCTATCATCACTTAGTAGTCCTGTTGGTTCTTGATGAATAATATTATCAGCATCTTATAACAGGTAAATATATAGATAATCTATTTCTTTAATTCTTCTTCTTCTTTTTTTTTTTTTCAATCCTATGTAATGTTGCAATGAGAGCATCTTCAATGTAATGTTAAATTAATACTACAAGGCTTTTTTACTGTAAGGGGTATATGGATCTCACTAATTTTAACAAAACAAAAACAAAAACAAAAACAAAAACAACTTCTGAGTTTCAAATATGAGAATTATATATATATATATTTGTGAGGAATTTGGTTTGTTTATGAAATCCTTGATTTTGAACTAAATTTATATTGCATTTCTCCTATATTATTTGTTTTAATTAATTTGTTGTATTCTAAAATGCATAGTTATAATAGATATATAGGGAGTGAAACAAGTATAGGGAAAAGCTAGCCCTCCAATGGGGAATTCCCGTCCCAGATCTTACTTATATTTTGGCAAGAATGGGAATGGGATGAGGGTGGTTTTTGGGGGGCGGGGATGAGGATATAAATGCATTTCCTATTCCCACTTGGCTTCATTGTTATCCCTAATAATAAGATTGGAATGAAAGGTTTAAAAATCAAATTGGATTGAATTGGGTTATTGAGTTACTTATTTGCATTATATCCATACTATGTAAATTTTTTTTCCTTCAAGTAGTTAAACCCTAACACCACGAAATATGGCTCTGTAGATTTCATTGAACACAAATATGTATAAATTTTGTATTTATGTATTTACTTGCGGAATTTTACTTTATTTTATACGAAAATTCCATAACTGTTCATCTACTCTTACACCGACTACAACGCTCATTACACTACGTACCCAACAACCACGGTGACTTCCTGGCTGGAATTTTTTTTTCCTTTTCTTTGCTTTTTCAATTCACGACTATCACAGCAATATTAATCTATGTCAAAGCATCATTTCATATATTTTTTTTGTTGGACAATATCTTTTCATATCTTACCTAACCTTATTTCTTCATAATTTTAATCAACCTTATAATATTGGGAGACCGCAACCTTATTCACGTGGGATATAAAATAATATAGCAGCTATAACCTCACAATATTTCACAATAAATTTGGGCATCCTCTCTTTGTTCTCATAGCTTTCACTCATGCTTGTGATTTTCTATCTATTTTGTTTGAAGTTAAGTTTGGTAATCTTCCTTTTGCTTTCTTTCTTCTAAATATATTGCTATCATCACTCAGCAGTACAATCAGTTCTAAGACTAGTAATATACCATCAGCCTGACAGGTAAATTTCTAAAAAATCTATTTCTTTAATTTGATATCATTTTTCAATTCAGAATTATTGCTTATGTGGTGTTTAGAATGGGATTATTTAACCATGCTTATTATGGTTAAGGGCAAAGTCAGAATTTTTTTATGGGGGCTTGAGATATATATAGATTATAATTCTAAACAATTTAATTTGCAATTAATACTGATTAAAATCTCATAATTTTTTCTTTAATTATTTGTCTCGTTATTTTGCTCGATAGTCTTAACCAAGTTAATAATTGGTTAGCAAATAGTTGTCATTTACAATTGATCACTTATTTTCTTGCTTTCATATCATCCAAACAAAGTGACGAAAACATATTTTCTATTCACTCATTCACATTTTCTTTCCCTTACATATTATCACTCCGTCCCTTTTTTTTCCTTCTCTCTTACAAAAAGAAGTATTGTTAGATTAAAAAAAAAAATTGGGACAAGTTTAAGATAAACTATTAGAACCCATAAAATAAACAAAAAAATGGAAAGGGAAAGTGAAAGCGGTTAAAAAGGCGGAATAGACAAATCTTTATAGCTTGTGTATATGCTTGAAAAATTGGCAGTGATCATAAATTAATTTTATTCATAATTTTGTGTCTTTTTTTCAGATTTTAATACGAAAATCAAACATGTCCAAAGAAAAGGAAGCTGGAGACGAAGTTGAAGCTATTGTTAAAAGCCTGCAATCAAAAGACAAACACTTAATACATGGTATCCATTATTTTAATTATGAAAAATTTTGGATTCCAGAATTTTTGCTTAGATCTACAATATCTTCTCAAAGAAACTTTGTGCCACATGATGACGACATTATTTTGGCTTCTTGCCCAAAATCAGGGACCACTTGGTTGAAAGCTCTAGTATTCTCAATTGTAAACCGCACTCGTTTTACACCCACAGATAGCCCTCTTCTTCAAGTAAACCCGCATGGTCTAGTACCTTTTATAGAATCCCCATTTCGAAATATTGAAGAAATTGTTTTCGATCATCAACCACGACTCCTCAGTACCCATATGCCATACCAATTATTGCCACTTTCCATTAAAAATTGTGATTCCAAAATTGTTTACATTTCTAGGAACCCAATGGACCAACTCATATCCTACTGGTACTATACTGGCAAATTTTCTGGTGATAATAACACAGAACCATATGATTTCGAAGACTATTTTGATAAATTTTGTTGTGGAATCCACGGTAACGGGCCATTTTGGGACCACATTTTAGGGTATTGGAAAGAAAGCTTAGAGAAGCCTAATAAGATCTTGTTCTTGAAATACGAGGAGTTGAAGAAGGATACTTCCTTTAACATAAGAAAGCTGGCGGAGTTTCTAGGGTTTCCTTTTTCCGAAGAAGAAGAGAAGCGAGGTGCAGTAGAAGAGATATCAACACTATGCAGCTTTGGAAAGCTAAAAAACTTGGACGTGAACAAGAATGGTCGTTTTGCATTTGGGACACCGAATAGTCTCTATTTCAGAAAAGGTGAGGTGGGAGACTGGAAGATTTTTCTCACACCTTCAATGGTGGAACGTCTGGCAAAGCTCATGCAAGAGAAATTTGGCAAATACAATCTATCTTTTGAATTGTCTCTCTAAGTCCACGCGGACAAAAATACTAGGGTTGTCAATTATAATCTCATCTTTTAAATATTAAATTATATGTTATGTAAATTGTTCTTATTTTATTAATAAATGTTTGAAATATTATCATTTCAATTGATGACATCTATTAATAAAAATATAACACGTGAGTTGGTTCAAAAAGTTATAATTTGCATTAATGTCCTCAGTGTTACTCATTAAGTAATAGTAGGATTGGGAAAAGCAACTCATATATTATCTCATTAATTAATCTTATCTTTTAAATATTAAATTATATGTTATGTAAGTTATTCTTATTTTATTAATAAATATTTAAAATATTGTCATTTCCATTGATGACACCTATCAATAAAAATATAACATATGAGTTGGTTGAAAAAGTTAGAATTTACATTAATGTCCTTAGTATTACCCATTAATTAATATTAGGACTAATGTCCTTAGTATTACCCATTAATTAATATTAGGACTGGGAAAACCAACTCTCTTTATTTTTTTAGGAAAAAATAAAAATAAAAGCCAACAGTGTTGCTTTGTATTAGAACCACGGATTGGGTCTCACTTATGCGAAAATGGTCTGGCTTAATGTGAGGTTTCTTGCAGGGGTGAATGATGCAAAGCTTGAGAATATAGAAGAAGAATAAATAGGGAGTGTTTGTTTTCTGGTATTTATGTGATTCCATTAGCTAAAAATAATATGGTGTGTGAATCGTACAACTCCTTTAGATTGTCATTTCATCGCATTTGCTCACCGTCCCAAATTATTAAAATTAAAAAGCAATATTCTAAATTTTGTCCAACATTAAATACAAATTTCCAATTTCCGATTTTTGATCGAATAAAACCTCGATCAAGAACTGTATATACAAAAAGAAATAATTAGTGAAACTAGTAAGGTACAGACCTTCTGCCGAGTCTTGGAAGAGCAGACCACAAGCCCAGATGAATAGAGCACATGTGGTAGAACTTAACCATTTATTTTAAGCCTATTTTGAGAATATGGTGAAATACACCCCCAAAAACTATAATATTTAGGGCTTTTGGAACCTTAATTGTTATACCCCTTAATACTTTTCATGGTTCCAGCATGGTGGTCCTAGCAATTTTAATTTTGGCAAGTGCACTCCAATAGCTCACCTCATTAAAAATAAATAAATAACAAAATAGCCCATGTACCCATCACATGCACCATTAATTTTTCAAAAGAAATAAAAGTTAAGTGATTTAGCCCTTCTAGTTGTTAGTAGAAAATATTTGCTTAAAAGCATATATTCATTTACTTTTCCACAATAAGTTGAATGAAAAAATATCTAGATTGAATCATTTCTTAATAATAAGTTGAAAAAGGAAAACCTGATCTAAATCACATTCCAATCCAATTTTGATTAGATATTGTACATGGATAGGATTGTATTAAATACAAGATTTTAAAATCCAATATAATATATTACATTTGTATTAGATTGGATATCATTCTCTTGCTCCTATTTGTCCTTATATAGATTGTATGTTCGAAATTATAATTTAAATTGTTTTTCCTTTATTTTTTTAGAATTCAAATTTATTATCTAAATCGATGATTGGAAGTTCCTAACTGCTAACCAATTGTGATGAAATAATTAATAAATCAATTTCTGCCACAATTTAAAAGTATTAAGAAAGGAAAATGGAAGTTAGTCAACTGTCCCAAAATCAGGTAAATCAGGCCAATGCACCAAGGCCACCATTCTTAGTGAATGTCTCATTTATCCTAGTAATCAAATTTAGTGCACACACAATACAAATTTTTCAAACTTGTTACTGTACTACAATATTGCTACAGTGCTAAGGTATTTGGCGCATACTTGCCACAGTACTAGTATAGTGTCGATGCATGCTTGCTATAGTACTGTTATAGTATCATGCGCACACTTGCTACAGTGCTATAATAATACATTTGCAATAATACAGTGCATGAAATTAGGAAGGATCCAGTGTGATAGAATGCGTGATAAGTTTGGTTTTCATAGTTTCCTGACATAAATAGTAATGCTCACTTTGATGCTACAGAAAAATAAAGTACTAAAATAAGATTTTTTCAAAATAGAATGCTATAAATAAACTCATTGAAAATATTTAATTCTAAGCTTATTTAATATACTATTAAAAAAAGATAAGATAGAATAAAACAAAATTAAATAAAAGCTTTTCGAAATTTATAAAAATCTAAATTAAAGTATGCGAAACAAAATAAATTAAAAAAAATCAAAAATAACTAAAATTCTCAAGAATATATCAATTTTTGTATATGAAAAAAAGGTAAAATAACTCTATTTTATAGAGTTATAACATCCCTAAACTTAAGATTTTACTTGTCTTCGAGCAAAAGAAAAGAAAAGGAAAAAAAAAAAAAAGAAAGAGAATATTTTATTAGCAATGGTGATTTTTAGAAATTTCCTCATAGGTTGTTGTAAAAGATATAACTTACAGAAAAACATAAATTTTGATAAAAAATTTAAGTTTAATTTAAGAGTATGTCTATTTATAGTTAGATGTTCCATATATGTGTGCAAAATTTCTTTTTCATTTGGTTGTATGCAATTTAGATGAGTTTATGAGAAATGAAACAATCCATCTCGGATGATTATTAAATTCCATGGGTTTATGTTTTTTTTTTTCTCCACTAATGTCAACAATCACAAATCCAAGGATCATTAAGACTTTATTAAGCTTGTAATGTGTGGTTGAAGTGAAGGTAAAATATAAGATAATATAGTTTAGATCACCCTTCAACATTAATCATTTTAGAACTTATTGTAGAGTTTTTTATTTACACCCAAGTAACACCCCTAAACTTATTCACAACTTTCTCTTGTCAAAATTAAAACTTTTTTTTGTTTTTTTTTTTGTTTATTTTTGTTTTTATTATTTTTTTAATTTTTTTAAAAACTACTACATCTCCAAACTTATTATGATAAACAAAGTATATAGTATTTTTTTTTCTTTTTCTTTTTATTTCTCTCTCTTTTTTTTTTTTTTTTTGTATTTGGTAATCCCAATCTTCCTCGTAGATTTCAGCATAATTCAAAATAATTTCTAAAATGATCAACATGTTTAAAGGCTAAAGGTTAGATATTTTATTTAAAAGGCTAGGCTAAAAATGTGGATGACAAAAAAAATATTGTATAAAATAAGGTTTAAAAGGGGTAAACTAAGGATAAAGATATTTCAGGGTTAGCTTGAAAAGCTCAACCGTTTCAAAAACTACCTAAATCATTTCCTTAGTTTTGGTATTGTTTGGGATTTCGCCTCAAGAGAAAATCAAACAAATTCTAGGACTTGTGAGATCAGAAATATTTCATATTCACAAAACTTTCTCTAAACAAACACACAACTTATAGATCACGAATTAGTGCTTAAATATTGAATATCCTAACTGAGTAAGATTAACTCAAAATTTTAAATGTAAATTTGTCCAAAATTTATACTTTTCTGAAAGACAACATAAAATAAAGCAACCAAAATTTTCATCATCGGATCTATGGGAAATTACCTTTTTTTTCTTTTTTTTTATTTTTTAAATAAAGACAAAACAATAACACAAGAAAACAATCATTACTATAAGATGTATATTAAGAGTACTAAAAGTAACTCTTTATTTAACCATCTTATAAGTAATGAATCTAGTGGTTTTAATAAAAAAAAATTTCTTAATAAAAACACAAGAAACTAAACAAAAATTCAAAAAGACTAAGCTATTCCTTCCCCACAACCTAATTGAGATATTATCCCTAATGTCTAATGTAGATAAGTAGAGAGTGAATGGTCTCACCTGATCTGGTGTTATTGAAAGCAAAAACTCACAAACTGAAACTAACAAAGAAATCAAATGTTATGGGTAAAACAACAAGTTAAAGAATGTTACAACCAGAGTGTCAGATCCAACCTATGCTTCTTACTACTCTTGCTGCCCATAGTTAACTATGCTACCTGTGACATTAATAGGTCATGTTCAGGCACAAAAATCTGTAGTTGATTAATCAGCTAATCAGCAGTCGGAGTTGAGACTAGGATTTTTTGAGCCAATGGTGTAATGAATTCCTGTTCCATACATGATCTAGAAAAGACAACAAACCATTATAAAAATTATTAATATTTAATAATCTTAATGGTTTTTGATAAAGATTAAGTTGGGTCCAAGAGGTAGTATTGAAAATCTCTTCTAGTATTCTTAAACCACCAGGTAAAGCAATAAAGGCATCTGTATTACAAATTATGTTACCTATTCTTTCATGAATGGACGAGACCTGTAACTCATTACCCAGAGCGTAACCGGTGAATTTTTTTGTTAGTTAAAGCTCTAGGAATGAAACTTAAGACTTTGCTTTGTTGCCCCCCACATATACACTGGATGACACATAACCCATTAATACAAGACTTTTTCCCCCATATAGTAGATTAATATGTCTAGTGGCTAACACCCTACTAAGGTTGTTTACTACTTTCAAAAACTCTTTATCTTTTCCTAATATAATCCTACTGAAAACACAAATAGTTTTAAACTTACGAACTGAAGGACCTTCCATCTCAACTCACTTCTTTCTATCCTTACAAATGGATATGTGTGTGATGATAATGGTGAAAATGTATGTGTATTTATAAGGTGAGGAAGGAGGATGCTAAGTTAAGTCTATTAGGGGGTAAATCGGCTGTTTGTTAGAAAACTTTGAAAATAAAAAGAGAAAGTCAAGAATACATACTCGATGCAAAAAAAAAAAAAAAAAAAAGATAAAAAATACACACTTGATGAAAAAAAAAAAGAAAAGGACAAAAATACACTTTTGATGCAAAGAAAAAGTCAAGGATGCACAATCGATGCAAAAATAATAATAATAATAATAATAATAGTAATTATTATTATAGTTTAACATGAGAAAAATAAGCAAGATTTATACAGTAGTTGTGATTGTGGCTCACATATTCTTCTGGTTTTACGTCCAGTAATGGATTAAATGCCTTCTATAAGTCGAGGATGAGTTTTCTATCTAGTTTTCTTATAAACTGGCAAACATGGTCTTTTAATATAAGATTCCCCAAATTGTAACGCTTCTGTTCATTTATGAATAAACTCCATAAATTGAGAATGATACCTTGAACTTGTCTATTAGGATGTGCATTAAGATACAAAAGGATATTATTCAATGACTCTTTACTCAAACCATCCTTTATGATCTAAATTTTGTTATCTCTATTTATAGAGGTCATCTCTATGTTTTTACATCATTTGTTACAATTACATCTCACACATATGAAATAGACTCCCATTCTCTTTACTCTTTTTTTCTTGGCAAAAGTACTTTTTCCCAATCCTGGCATATGTTTATCAAATAAATTAGGAAATTCACCTGATAACCGTACCTTAGCCTCAATAATCCAACGTAGATCTTTTGGTATGCCAAAATGCATGAACAGCTTCATCTTCTCTAATCTGCATTCGTATATCTTCAGCAATGCATTTTGAGGAAGAGAGAGAAACCTGTTCTGGAGTTTTGATAGAGTATCTTCCATATCTATAACTAAGAAAGTAAAAATTCAAATAGGTGAACGAAACATATAGGGGATTCTTGATGTCTTACCGTTTTTTAACTATTGAATTTTCTCCATTTTAAATTACATTATCTTTTAATTAAATTGCTCTAAAATCACAAAAAAAAAAAAACTTCTTTCTTTTCTTTGTTTGATTGCATATCTCTTTACACTTTTGTTCTGGTAATCTTTTTGGTTTGTTTTTATCACCTCTTCATAGGATCGACCGTCCTAATTATACTACAATTGACTGCTTTATTTTGTCGCAATTTGGGTGTAATCAAATTTTGTCTCTATTGCTGGGGAGGTGCTTCAAGCAAGATTGATTAGTAGATTTTAAGCCAAAAAACATACGTTCAATTTTCTTTTATTTATTTTACCTTTTTTTTTTCCTTAAAATTTTCAAGCAATTATATGGAATCGTTGAAAAGTACAAATTAAGGGAGTTCTATCTAGGAGGCTGGGTTTTATTAGTGTTTCACACCACCAGTCTTTTCTGGGAACGTTGCTCTATCTAGGAGGTTGGTTTTTAAGAATGCCTCACCTCCACCAATCTTTCTTGGGATCATTCTTAGGGGTTACGATTCGCGGTTTTACATTATTATTGTTTTTGTAAAAAAAAATTTCCTTGTTTTAAAAAAAATTAAAAAATATATAAAAAAAATAAAAGAGGTCGATTGAAAAATGGGAAGAAGATGATAACTACGTTTTTCAACAAGTCTTTCCCGTAATATAAGACCAACGTTTTGAAGCGGCAAATCTCGACCTTCACTCAAAAGGATAATAAAACTTTCTATCTAGCTTGGGAATGGTTCAAATATCTATTAAATAAGTGTCCCTACTATGATTACGAGAGTTGGCATCTCGTCAGCTATTTTTACGAAGGACTCACAATCTGAGAGTGCTAGTTTGTGGAGACGATGTGCAATAGAGAGTTTTTCCAAAAAGACCCTGAAGAGGCTTTTGAGTATCTCAACGAGTTAACTGAGAAATCCTACACATAGACTAGATCAAGGGCTACTGACAACATTAGTTAGTCTTGACCTATTGGAATCTACCAATTATGAAAAAAGGACAACCTCAAGGTTTAAATTAAGTCTTTGACCCGACGACTTGAGGCCCTCAAAACCAAAAAAAGTAGAATCCACATAGTCACAAGGGCGAAAGCACAAGAGTCAAGCTTCGTATATGGAGGGATAGAACATCTAGCTAAGGATTATCCTGCTTACAGTAAAATGAGAGGAGTTTATGAGGAGCAATGTAACAACTTAAAGGCGTACAATAACTTTTTTTCTAACATGTACAGTGTTGGCTGGAGAGACCATCTAAATTTCAGTTGGAGAGATTCCAATAGAGGACAATGGAAAACTGAGTAACAGCTACAACTACCAAAGACATATTTTGCACCTCAGTATCATGTACAATTATCGATGAGTTCTTTCGAGAATACTGTGCAGGCTTTCATGGAGATACAGTGTAAGATGAACCAAAAGTTTGAATCATTTTTTACACAGATCATGGAAGAAAGAAAAGAGATGAAGAGCCAGATCTCAAAGCTGACTAAAATTTTAGCTGTTTCTTTTGAAGAACATGACAAGTTCCCTTTACAAGTTCAATCTAACCCAAAAATGCAACACATGGCACAAACCTCTAACTCTAAATATCATAACATTAAAGAGGAGAATACCATCACCACTCGTAGAGGCAAGATTTTGGATGATCTATCAATAGCTACAGTCACTTTAATTGGTCAAGAAGTCACCTCCAAGAAAGATAAGCCAACCAATCTTCCAGTTAAAGTATTGGAATATCCAGATCCTAAGTGGCCAACTCCTTTGAAGCCATTAATAGCATTAATCCTTAGGGTCCACAAAGCAAAATATTCAAAACCAATTTTTGTTGGATACATGTGTCAAATCACTCTATATTCAGCCAAGCTTGAGAGTATTATTAACAAAGACCTGTATGTGGTGTTGTATGACACCTATTACGAGCGGAAGCCGCTTTTTGATAAAACGTGTTTTGTAGTCAAGCTGATGATTATAAATTAAGCGCTTCTTGGGAGGCAATCCAAACTATCTTTTCTTTATCTTTCTTTTATTTTCTTTGTGTGTTTATTTTATAGTTTAATTTTAACATATATTTTTTTTACTTCCTTAGTTATAGATATGAGAGGCGCTCTATCAAAACTCTAGAACAGATTTCCCTCTCTTCCTCAGAATACATTGCTGAAGATATACATATGCAGATTGGAGAGGATTAAGCTGCTCATGCATTTTGGCATACCAGAAGATTTGGTTGGATTATTGAGGCTAAGGTACGGTTATCAGGTGAATTTCCTAATTCATTTGTTAAATGTATGCCAGGAATGGGAAAAAGAACTTTTGCTAAGAAAAGAAGAGTAATGAGAATGGGATTCTGTTTTAGATGTGTGAGATGGAACTATAACAAATGATGTAAAAACATAGGAATGACCTTCATAAATCAAGATGATAAATTTCAGTTCATAAAGGATGGTTTAAGTAAAGATTTGAGTAAAAAGTCATTGGATGATAGCCTTTTTGTCTCTTAATGCACACCTAGTGTACAAGTTCAAGGTATCATTCTCGATCTATGGAGTTTATTCGTAGATGAATGGAAGTGTTACAGTCTGGGGAATCTTACATTAAAAGATCCTGTTTGCCAGTTTATAAGAAAACTGGATAGAAAGCTCATCCTCAGCTCATAGAGGGCGTTTAAGCCATAACTGAACAGAAAACTAGAGGAAGATGTGAGCTACAATCACAATCATTGTATAAATCTTACTTATTTTTCTCATGTTTAACTGTAATCATTATTATTATTATTATTATTATTATTATTATTATTATTTTGCATCGATTGTGCATCCTTAACTTTTTCTTTACATCAAGTTTGTATTTTTATCTTTTTCTTCTTTTTTTTTTCATTGAGTGTGTATTTTTGACCTTTTCTTTTTGCATCGAGTATAGATTTTTGAATTTTTCTTTTTATTTTTCAAAATTTTCTGACAAATAGCTGATCTACCCCCTGATAGACTTAACTCAGCATCCTCCTTCCTCACTTTATAAATACATATGCAATTTCACCATTGTCATCACAGACATATCCATTTGTAAGGTTAGAAAGAAGCAAGTTAATATGAAAGATCCTTTAGTTCATAAGTTTAAAACTATTTATATTTTTGGTGGGACTAGTCTGGGAAAAAATAGAGAGTTTTTGAAAGCAGCAAACAACCTTGGTAGGATGTTAGCTGCTAGACATATTAATCTAGTATATGGGAGAGGAAGTCTTAGATTAATGGGTTATATGTCATCCAGTACATATGTAGGGGTAGCAAAGTCTTAGGTATCATTTTTAGTGCTTTAGCTGACAAAAGAGTCACCGGTTACACTCTAGGTAACGAATTATAGCTATCGTCCATGTACGAGAGAATGGGTAACATGATGTATAGTATAGATATCTTTATTACTTTACCTAATGGTTTAGGAATGCTAGAAAAGATTTTTAACACTACCTCTTAGGCCTAACTTAATCTTCATCAAAAGCCGTTAAGATTATTAAATGTTAATGGTTTTTATGATAGTTTGTTGTCTTTTCTAGATCTTTTAATTAAATTACTCTAAAATCATAAAAACACTTCTTTCTTTTCTTTGTTTGATTGCGTATTTCTCTACGTTTTTGTTTCACTAATATCTTTTGTTTGTTTTTATCACCTTCTCATGGGATCGACCATTCTAATTGTATTACAATTGACCACTTTGTTTTGTCACAATTTGGGCATAACTAGATAGCAAAAAGAATATTGTGAGATTACCAAATTGCTAACAAACTGGAGTCCATTCCTATTGCAAGAACTCTTTCTTGAACGCTCAGTTGGACTAGACCTCCTGAAGGGTGCCTTAAGATGTTGATGCCTTGGTGAAAATAGTTTATGGTTTTATTGGGGTGGGGACGGTGATTAGATATTCGGAGGGAGTTGTGCTTGCTTTGTTGTGTTAGGACGGTGGTTTGGGCTACTTACTCCTCATGTGGCAGAGAGTATAACAGTGCGATAAGGTTTGGAAGTGGCACGGGCTAATGGATTAAGTGTCTTTGTTGTGGAAAGTGATGCAGTGAACATTGTTTGGGCAGTCAACTCTTCTTGCTTTTTAGAGGAAGCAGGGGTTGTTATTGATGATATTTAAGCTTGCCTTTTTCAGGCTGCTAATGGAACTATTTGTCGTCATGTTAACCGCTCAAGTAATATCGTGGCCTACTTGTTAATCAATTTAGCTTTTATTTTTTTTGAAGATTTTTCTGGAGTGGATGCAATTCCTAGATCTGTTGGGTCTGTTGTTTAGTCGATTTGGCTGAGTGATAAAACTTCAAGTTTTCTATTTAAAAAATCCCCAAGCATAATATACACATTAACTTATACCAACTTTTATCAATTTTGAATTTCAACTTTTGTGATGCAAATTATTGTTTTATTGACAATTCTTTAGATAAAATTATCAAAGAAATTAAAATTAAAAGATTATATTTATTTTTTAAAAAGATGACAACTTATACCTACGTAAGATTTAATATGGAAAAATTAAGATATAAGTATATTAAAATTAGTGTCCTTAGCACTACTCATTATGATATTGTCACAGCAAAGTGGGAGACTACAACCTATTTTATTTGGGATAGCATATAGCACGTAACCTCACAACTTTCTCGACAAATCGTGTCTTTGTTCTCAGAACTTCCATGAATTTTCCATCTATTTTGTTTCAAGTTTCAAGTCTAGACTCTTCCTCTAGCTTTCTTTGCTCTTACTATCCCTATCATCACTTGGTAGTCGCATCGGTTATTGATGAATAATATTATCAGCATTTTATAATAGGTAAATATATAGATAATCTATTTCTTTGATTCCTCTTATTTTTTCCAAACCTATATAATGTTGCAATAAGAGCATCTCTAATGTAATGTTAAATTGTTATTACAAGGCTTTTTTACTGTAAGGGGTATGTGGCTCTCACGAATCTTAAACAAACAAAACAAAAACAACTTCCGAGTTGCAAATATGAGAATTATATATATGTATATGACTTTTTTTTTTTTTTGGTGAGGAATTTGGTTTGTTTATGGAATCCTTGGTTTTGAACTAAATTTATATTGTATTTCTCCTTTATTATTTGTTTTAATTAATTTGTTGTATTTTAAAATGCATAGGTATAATAGATATATAGGGAGTGATACAAGTATAGGGAAAACCCCTCCAATGGGGAATCCCTGTACCAGGTCTTACTTGTATTTAGATGAGGATGATTATGGGGGCGGGGTTGAGGACGAAAAAGCATTTTCTATTCCCACTTAGCTTCATTGTCAATTCTAATAATAAGATTAGATTGAAAGGTTTAAAAATCAAATTGGATTGAACTGGGTTATTAAGTTACTTACTTTGCATTATATCCATACTACGTAAATTTTTCTTCCTCCAAGTGGCTAAACCCTAACATCACAAAATATGGCTCTGTCGATTTCATGGAACACAAATATGTATAAATTTTGTGTTTTTTTATTTACTTGCCGAATTTTACTTTATTTTATACGCAAATTCCATAATTGTTCATCTACTATATCACTGACTACAACGCTCATTACGCTACGTACCCAACAACTACTGTGACTTCCTGGCTGGAAATTTTTTTTTTTTTTTTCCTTTTCTTTGCTTTTTCAATTCACGACTATCACAGCAATATTAATCTATGTCAAAGCATCATTTCATATATTTTTTTTTGTTGGACAATATCTTTTCATATCTTACCTAACCTTATTCATATCTTACCTAACCTTATTTCTTCATAATTTTAATCAACCTTATAATATTGGGAGACCGCAACCTTATTCACTTGGGATATAAAATAATATAGCACCTATAACCTCACAATATTTCACAATAAATTTGGGCATCCTCTCTTTGTTCTCAGAGCTTTTACTCATGCTTTTTGATTTCTATCCATTTTGTTTGTAATTAAGTTTGGTAATCTTCCTTTTGCTTTCTTTCCTCTAAATATATTGCTATCATCGCTCGGCAGTACAATCAGTTCTTAGACTAGTAATATACCATCAGCACACAGGTAAATTTCTAGAAAATCTATTTCTTTAATTTGATATCATTTTTCAATTCAGAATTATTGCTTATGTGGTGTTTAGAATGGGATTATTTAACCATGCTTATTATGGTTAAGGGCAAAGTCAGAATTTTTTTATGGGGACTTGAGATATATATAGATTATAATTCTAAACAATTTAATTTGCAATTAATACTGATTAAAATCGCATAATTTTTTCTTTAATTATTTGTCTCGTTATTTTGCTCGATAGTCTTAACCAAGTTAATAATTGGTTAGCAAATAGTCGTCATTTACGATTGATCACTTATTTTCTTGCTTTCATATCATCCAAACAAAGTGACGAAAACATATTTTCTTTTCACTCATTCACATTTTCTTTCCCTTACATATAGTCACTCCGTCCCTTTTTTTTCCTTCTCTCTTACAAAAAGGAGTAGTGTAAGATTAAAAATAAATAAAAATTTTGGGACAAAGTGTAAGATAAATTTTTAGAACCCACAAAATAAACAAAAAAAATGGAAGGGGGAAGTGAAAGCGGTTAAAAAGGAGGAATAGACAAATCTTAATAGCTTGTGCATATGCTAGAAAAATTGGCAGTGATCATAAAATAATTTTATTCATATTTTTGTGTGTCCTTTTTTCAGATTTTAATACGAAAATCAAACATGTCCAAAGAAAAAGAGGCTGGAGACGAAGTTGAAGCTATTGTTAAAAGCCTGCAATCAAAAGACAAACACTTAATCCATGGTATCCATTATTTTAATTATGAAAAATTTTGGATTCCAGAATTTTGGCTTAGATCTACAATCTCTTCTCAAAGAAACTTTGTGGCACATGACGACGACATTATTTTGGCTTCTTGCCCAAAATCAGGAACCACTTGGTTAAAAGCTCTAGTGTTCTCAATTGTAAACCGCACTCATTTTGCACCCACAGAGAGCCCTCTCCTTCAAGTAAACCCGCATGATCTAGTACCCTTTATAGAATCCCCATCTCCAAATATTGAAGAAATTGTTTTCGATCATCAACCACGACTCCTCAGTACCCATATGCCATACCAATTATTGCCACTTTCCATTAAAACTTCTGATTCCAAAATTGTTTACATTTCTAGGAACCCAATGGACCAAGTCATATCCTACTGGTACTATACTAGCAAATTTTCTGGTGATAATAACACAGAACCATATGATTTCGAAGACTATTTTGATAAATTTTGTTGTGGAATCCACGGTGGCGGGCCATTTTGGGACCATATTTTAGGGTACTGGAAAGCAAGCTTAGAGAAGCCTAATAAGATCTTGTTCTTGAAATATGAGGAGTTGATGAAGGATATTTCCTTTAACATAACAAAGCTGGCGGAGTTTCTAGGGTTTCCTTTTTCCGAAGAAGAAGAGCAACGAGGTGCAGTAGAAGAGATATCAACACTGTGCAGCTTTGGAAAGCTAAAAAACTTGGACGTGAACAAGAATGGTCGTCGTAAATATGCAACACCGAATAGTCTCTTTTTCAGAAAAGGTGAGGTGGGAGACTGGAAGAATTTTCTCACACCTTCCATGGTGGAACGTCTGGTAAAGCTCATGCAAGAAAAATTTGGCAAATACAATCTATCCTTTGAATTGTCTCTCCAAGTCCAAGAGGACAAAAATACTAGTGACATCAATTCTACTCTTACCTAAATTATATGATACGTAAGTTATTATTATATTATTGATAAGTGTTTAAAGTATTGACACATTATATAATAACGTTTATTAATAAAAATATGATTTCTGAGTTGGTATTAAAAAGTTGAAATTTGTATAGATATCCTTACTATTACTCATTAATTAATATTAGGACTGGGAAAACCGACTCTTTTTAATTTTTTAGGAGAGAATAAAAATAAAAGTCAATCGTGTTGCTTTGTCCTAGAACCACGGATTGGGTCTCACTTATGCGAAAATGGTCTGGCTCAATGTGAGGTTTCTTGCAGGGGTGAATGATGCAAAGCTTGAGAATATAGAAGAAGAATAAGCAGGGAGTGTTTGTTTTCTGGTATTTATGTGATTCCATTAGCTAAAAATAATATGGTGTATGCATTGTACGACTCCTTTAGATTGTCACTTCATCGTATTTGCTCACCGTCCCAAATTATTAAAATTAAAAGCAATATTCTAAATTTTGTCCAACATTAAATACAAATTTCCAATTTCCAATTTTTGATCAAATAAAGAAATAATTAGTGAAACTAGTTAGGTACAAACCTTCTGCCGAGTCTTGGAAGAGCAGACCACAAGCCCAGATGAATAGAGCACATGTGGTAGAACTTAACCATTTGTTTTAAGCCTATTTTGAGAATATGGTGAAATACACCCCCAAAAACTATAATATTTAGGGCTTTTTGAACCTTAATTGTTATACCCCTTAATACTTTTTCATGGTTCCAGCATGGTGGTCCTTGCAATTTTAATTTTTCATTGTTATACCCCTCCAATCGCTCACCTCTTTAAAAATAAATAAATAACAAAATAGTCCATGTACCCATCACATGCACCATTAATTTATCAAAAGAAATAAAAGTTAAGTAATTTAGCCCTTGTAGTTGTTAGTAGAAAATATATACTTAAAAGCATATAGTCATTTACTTTTCCACTGTGGCGCCCCCCAACGTACGTTACCATACCAACCAGCCGAGCTCTGACACCGACCGCGATGGCTGGCAACCTCGTGGGTCGTCATCCTCTTACTTAACATACTTAACCTTCTATTCTTAATATTCTCATCTTAAAGTGGAAGCAATTTCTATAGCAAATTTTTTTTTTTTTTACATAAACTTACATATTATACCTATATCTCTATCATACTCTTATAACATATATTTCATAAATTTCTTTCTTTCATCTTCCTTTTTGAACGCTCAGCGAAAGACTCATGGTAGTACCATACCCTCGCCCAGTCCCTTGGCACGTGCAGATCCGTCCGTTGTCCATCATATTACTTTAAACTAACAGGTTGCTCACCTGCAACATATAAACAACTAATGAGCTAGATGCTCAGTAAGTTCAAACATACATTCATTAACTTATAAATACTAATAATATATATTATTACTAGAATATATGACATCACATATATACACCTCATATACATCGTCTACACATATCCTCGAAACATAACATATTATGTTAACCTCTTCATGCTCATTTATCTCTTCGCTAATCATTCCCATCATTCTATTGATAATCTCTTATCATTCTATTCTAATTTCTTCATTTCTTTTCTTCTCATTCCTATCATTTCTTAACTTTCTATTCTAAACCTTTATAACTTCTCTATCGCTTTGTCATCATCTCTTAACATTTCATATCTTAAAAGCTAGTAACATACACACTAGCATAACATCACGTAAAAACGTGTCATTCACATCGCATCACATATATGATTCTATTATGTTCTTATAAACTTCGTTTTGTTATTTATTTATTTTTCATCGATTTCGTTATGTCATTCCTTCATATCATTCGTTTCTTTTCTTATCGTTCTTTACTTTTCTTTTCTTTTCGTATCATTTCTTTTCTTTTCTTTTCTTTTCTTTTCTCTCTCCTTTCCTTTCTTTTCTTTTCTTTCGTTTTCTTTTCCTTTCTTTTTTTTTTCCTTTTCTTTTCCTTTCTTTTCTTTTCACTCTCCTTTCGTTTGCTTTCTTTCCACTTTCCTTTGGTTGGGCTCGTTGTTGGACGCACCTATTTGTGCGCGGACAGTGGGAGGAGGGGGAGCTACCCACCAACCTACCTCACAGTCACATAAAACCTCACCTTCGGGGCTGGTCCAACCTATAATCTACCACACCTTCGGGGTAGCGCCACATCTACGCGGAGGATATAGACTGGAAGTCTCGACCTTGTAGGGAGACCAGTACGCCAACAACTTAAGTTTTCAGTCTTATTATCTTGTAGACTTTTATTTTTCTTATATTGATTTTTCGTTATACATCTTTTTCATGACATTCATCATCTTTCATTTCTCATTTTCTATAGAACATTTCGTGGAATATTTGTTCTTTCGTTATTTTTCTTTTCTTAATTCTTTACCTTATTTGTGTGAATTATGTTAATCACACTTTAGCATAGCACATATAGCACATATTACTTATATAACATCACATCACATCACATCACATCATAACAAACAAAATTATGTTCAATTATGTGCAGACAATTATTCTCTGTTTATCTTATCATTTGCATCATTCTATCAATCATAGCCTATCGATCATAGCCTATCGTTCTATTCTATCAATCACATCTTATCGTTATGTTCTAATCCTTTCATCATACCTTTCATCATAACCTATCATTGTTTCTCTTTCTTGTCTAACTCTTTGCTTTCATATCATTTTTCATAAAACACCTATTCTTTCGTTATCATAAAACATGCCTTTTCTTAATTCTTTTCATCACCGATCATCGTTGCTCTATCAATCATAACCTAACTTTCATAAAACTTTTCATAAAACATCCATTCTTTCCTTTCATATTTCATCTCTTTCTTATGCATCCTATCATGACATTCTTGTTCTTACTCTTTCCATTCTTCTATCCCTCTTTATCATGTCGTTACTCTCATAAAGCTTTTATAATGCCTTTCCTTCATAATTCAATATATACATATATTTATATATATATTTTTATAATTATTTATTTAAAACATATCTTTTAACATCATCATAGCATTGCTATAGTATTACTATAGCATCATCATAAATCACATCATGACATTTGCATACAAAACATATAATCACGATAAGCTTGTTCATAGTTGCAGACGGGTAAATGTCTGAACTTACTCATAGCGTGCTTATCCTCCTCTTAGAATCCATCGACGTCCTTTGTCGCGTCTGGATCGGGTTCCTACAGACAAACTTTGTCCGTTAATCACATTTTCATTTATAGCCTTTATTTTATTAAAAAGCTAAATTCTGATCTTATAATCCTTAATTATAGCCTTAGGACAGCTTTCTAAACCTTAATGTCCATTTTTGAATTTTTCTCCAACTTTTTGAAAAATTACGATTTTACCCCTAACTTTTGACAAAATTACAATCTTACCCTTGACGTGATTTTTCATAACTTAAACCTCAAATTTTGGCTTTTACAAACTTCATTCACCTATTCCGGGGTCATTGGGGCTCTTTTCCCATAATTTGAGAATCTTTGGACAAAATGACCATTTTGCCCCTGATGGGTCGTTTAACCATAACATTTTCATTTTCATACTTAGGCTGGATTTTCTAAACCCAAAATCATTTAATTAACTTTCTAAATCTTATCAGACCTTTTCCGGATCAATTCTTATCATTTTACCAATTTTCACATTCCCGGCCCTCGGGAAGTACTATTCGAACCTAAGAATCAGTTTCATGTTTTTCTTGCATTCTAGGGTTTCGAAGGGTCGGTTTACTAATCGTACCTTACCCATTCCTTTTTCCTTGCCCTAATTCCTCGAGGGGGCTCGGGTTCTCTTCCCGCTCATATTTTTACCCCTCATTTCCCCTATTACCCCTAGTGCCGTTTTTAGAAATTTCGGCAGAGTTTCCCCTTAATTTTCGAGGTTCCAGCATTTAGGAAACGCCTGAAAACCATCTATCCTGATATAATTCTATCACGTACTATACCAGAGGCCTAGATTTTACGTAAAACTCGTACTATTTACGTAAAATCATTACATTATCACATATTTTTCTTTTTCTCCATTACAGTCATTTTCTTCTTTTTACATACATTCTTTTCCACATTTTTCATACCAATAATCATAAAATCATACAATAGTCCCAAACAATTAAATTGCGGAACGTAAAGGGGTCGGGATTTATACCGAATTGCAGTTCGATCTCGACGGCATAAACCCTAATTCCTCGTTCTTCATATTTGAGGTCTCGTCTTGAAATTCCGACTCCGCAGATACGTTTGGAACGTCGAAAATAGGCCAACGGGCCAAACTTCCAAAATTGATCAACGGTCGCTGTTGACTGGCGTTGACCGGCCGTTGACGGCGGCGACGGTGGCAAATGAGTAGCCCATCTTAAAGATCTCGACGAGAGGAATCCATTGGTGGCTTCAATTTCACCATTCGACACATCTATCGCCGGAAATCGCCCCTCGAAAAACCGACGGCGGCGGCGAGCTTGAATCTCCATTTTCCGGCGATTGTTGCCCAAAATTGATTTGGGGCTTTTGATCTACGTGTTGTTCTGAGCATTTTGATACCAACCTTGCAACTCAACTCCACCGGAAACGGTAGATTCCACGGCGGCGACGGCGACGGCGACGGCGACGGGCGGAGTTGGGCTGCGCGATCCGGCAGCCGTTGGGCTGAAACTCCACCTGGGTTTTGTTCTACTCTTCACCACGAGTCTTTTGGGACCGGTTTCAGCTTGATCGGACGTCGGACGGCGGAGATACGGCATCGCAAATTTTCAGGTGGCCGGCGGCTTCAGGCGGCTCGTGCGGGCTCCTCCTGCGTCGGTTCCGTCGACTCGGCGCACCGTTGAACTCAGCTCGGAGAGAGCTTTCCAACGGTGCCGGCGGTGTCGAAAACGGACACCGTTTCCAATGGTCGGTTACTGTACACTTTTGGGTAGAGAGAGAGAGAGAAATGAGGAGAGAGAGAATTTGTGGACAAATGAGGAAATTCCACTTTTTTCCGCTCTTTATATACTTTTTCGCCCAAAATTTCAACATGGGCTATCCTGACTAATTTAGGAGTCCTGAATCTAAATATATCAGTTTTATTTTCATCTGAGGTCATTTTGACCAATTTCTGATACTGTGAATTTTCGGTCAAAAATTACCCTTGTGCTCAATTATCAAATTTGAGCGTACTGATAGGCTATCCTTACTAATTTGGGAGTGCTGAACCCAAATTTATCAGTTTTATGTCAAGATAATATCATCTTGACCTACTTCTTGATACTGTGAGTGGCACACACGTGCACACACATAATATCACTATTACTCATTTTTCATCCTTTAACATTGTTAGAACATTTTATTTTAGTTCTAAACAATATTAAATCACTAAATTTCACATTTTAACGCTTAAATTCATTGTGTAATTATTTTCCGAGAAATATGAATTTTCCCGGTTGTTGCATCCACAATTAGTTGAATTGTCTGGATTGAAACATTTCTTAATAATAAGTTGAAAAAGAAAAACCGGACCTAAATCACGTTCCAATCCAATTTTGATTAGATATTGTACATGGATAGGATTGTATTAAATACAAGATTTTAAAATCCAATATAATATATTATATTCATATTAGATTGGATATCATTCTCTTACTCTATTTGTCCTTATATAGATTGTATGTTCGAACTTATAATTTAAATTGTTTTTCCTTTATTTTTTTTAGAATTCAAATTTACTATCTAAATCGATGATTCAAAGTTCCTAACTGCTAACCAATTGTGATGAAATAATTAATAAATCAATTTCTGCCACAATTTAGAAGTATTAACGAAGAAAAAGTAAAGGAAAATGGAAGTTAGTCAACTGTCCCAAAATCACGTAAATCAGGCCAATGAACCAAGGCCACCGTTCTTAATGAATGTCTCATTTATCCTAGTAATAAAATTCGGTGCACACATAATACAAATTTTTCAAACTTACTACAGTGCTACAATATTGTTATAGTGTTCTATTTTTCGACGCACACTTGCTCCAATACTGCTTCAGTATTCGATACACAATTGCTACAGTACTGGTACAGTGTCGACACAAGTTTGTTATTATATTACAACAGTGTCGCGCACACACTTGCTACAGTGTTATAGTAGTATATTTGTTACAATACAATACATGAAATTAGGATAGATCCAATGCGATAGGATGCATGACAAACTTGGTTTTCACAGTTTCCTAACATAAATAGTGATGCCTACTTTGATGCTATAGAAAAACAAAGTGCTAAAATTAGATATTTTCAAAATAGAATACTATAAGTAAACTCATTGAAAATATTTAATTCTATGCTTACTTAATATACTATTAAAAAAAATAAGATAGAATAAAGCAAAATTAAATAAAAACTTCATGAAATTTATAAAAATCTAAATTAAAGTACGTGAAACAAAATAAATCAAAAACAAATCAAAATAACTAAAACTCTCAAGAATAAGCCAATTTTTGTACATAAAAAATTAGTAAAATAACTCTATTTTATAGAGTTATCACACCTCTAAACTTAAGATTTTGCTTGTCTTCGAGTAAAATAAAAGAAAAGAAAGAAAGAGAATATTTTATTAACAATGGTGATTTGTAGAAATTTCCTCATAAATTATTGTAAAAGATATTGTCTACGGAAAAACATAAATTTTGATCAAAAATTTAAGTTTAATTTAAGAGTATGTTTACTTACAGTTGGATGTTCCATGTGTGTGTACAAAATTTCTTTTTTATTTAGTTGTATGTAATTTAAATGAGTTTCTGAGAAATGAAACAATCAATCTCGATTGATTATTAAATCTCATAGGTTCATTTTTCATTTCTCTCTCTACTAATATCGACAAACACAAATCCAAAGATCATTAGGACTTTATTAGATTTGTAATGTGTGGCTGAAGTAAAAGTAAGATATAGGATGATATGGTTTAGATCACCCTTCAACATATTAATCATTTTAGAATCTGTTGTAAAGCTTTTTATTTACACTTAAGTAACACCTCCAAACTTATTCACAACTTTCCCTTGTCAAAAATAAAACTTTTTGTTGTTTTTTTTTTGTTTGTTTTTGTTTTTATTATTTTTTTATTTTTTTAAGAACTACTACATCCCCAAACTTATTGTGATAAACAACGGATATAGTATTCTTTCTTTTTCTTTTTCTTTTTCTTTTTATTTCACTTTTTTATATATATATTTGGTAATCTCAACCTTCCTCTTAGATTTCAGCATAACTCAAAATAATTTCTAAAATGATCAACATGCTTAAGGGCTAAAGGTTAGATATTTTATTTAAAATGCTATGCTAAAAATGTGGGTGACAAAAAAAACGTTGTATAAAACAAGGTTCAAAAGGGGTAAATTAAGGATAAAAATATTTCAGGACTTGAAAAGCTCAAACATTTCAAAAATTGCCTAAATCATTTCCTTAGTTTTGGTATTGTCTGGGATTTCGCCCAGTGAGAAAATTAAATAAATTCTAGAACTTGTAAGATCAGAAATATTTCATATTTACAAAACTTTCTCTAAAAAAACATATAACTTATAGATCAAGAATTAGTGCTCAAATATTGAATATCACAACTGAGTTAGACTAACTCAAAAATTTAAATGCAAATTTATCCAAAATTTATACTTTTCTAAAAGATTACATAAAATAAAGCAACCAAAATTTTCATCATCGTATCTATAGGAAATCACCTTTTTTTTTCTTTTTTTATTATTTTATTTTTTAAAATATAAAGACAAAACAATGACACAAGAAAACAATCATTACTATAAGATATGCATCAAGAGTACTAAAAGTAACTCTTTACTTAATTATCTTATAAATAATGAATCTAGTGGTTTTAATAAAAAAAATTTTCTTAATAAAATCACAAGAAGTTGAATAAAAATTCAAAAAGACTAAGCTATTCCCTCCTCATAACCTAATTTAGACATTGTCCCTAATGTCTAATATAGATAAGTAGAGAGTGAATGGTCTCACCTGATATGGTGTTATTAAAAGCAAAAACTCATAAACTAAAACCAAAAAAGTAAATAAACTGTTATAGGTAAAACCAACAAGTTAAGGAATGTTACAACCAGAGTGTCAGATCCAACCCGCGCTTCTTGCTACTTTTGTTGTCCATAGTTGACTATGTTACTTGTGACATTAATAGGTTAGATTCAAGCATAAAGATCTGTAGTTGATCAATCAGCTGATTAGCAGTTGGAGTTGAGACTAGGATTTTTAAGCTGATGGTGTAATGAATTCCTATTCCATAGCACAATCTAGAAAAGACAACAAACCATCATAAAAACCATTAACATTTTATAATCCTAATGACTTTTGATGAAGATTAAGTTGGGTCCAAGAGGTAGTGTTGAAAATTTCTTTCAGTGTTCCTAAACCACTAGGTAAAGCAATAAAGGCATCTGTATTACACATCATGTTACCCATTCTCTCGTATATAGACGAGACCTATAACTCATTACCTAAAGTGTAACCAGTGATTTTTTGGTCAGCTAAAGCATTAGGAATGATACCTAAGACCTTGCTGCCCCCACATATACACTGGATGATACATAACTCATTAACCCAAGACTTTTTCTCTCATATACTAGATTAATATGTCTAGTGGTTAACACCCTACCAAGGTTGTTTGTTGCTTTTAAAAACTCTCTATCTTTTCCCAGTCTAGTCCCACCACAAACACAAATAGGTTTAAACTTATGAACTGAAAGACATTCCATCTCAACTTACTTCTTTCTAACCTTACAATTGGATACATGTGTGATGACAATGGTGAAAATGTATGTGTATTTATAAGGTGAGGAAGGAGGATGCTGAGTTAAGTCTATCAAGGGGTTGATCGGTTGTTTGTCAAAAAACTTTGAAAAATAAAAAAAGAAAGTCAAAAATACATACTCGATGCAAAAAGAAAGGGTCAAAAATACATACTTGATGAAAAAAAAAATAAGAAAAGGTAAAAAAAATACACACTCGATAAAAAAAAGGATAAAAATACACACTTGACGCAAAGAAAAATTCAAGGATACACAATCGATACAAAAATAATAATAATAATAATAATAATAATAAATACAATTAAACATGAAAAAAATAAGCAAGATTTATACAGTAGTTGTGATTGTAGCTCACATCTTTCTCTGATTTTACATCCAGTAATGGCTTAAATGCCTTCTATGAGTTGAAAATTAGCTTTTCATCCAGTATTCTTATAAACTGGCAAACAGGGTCTTTTAACATAAGATTCCTCATACTGTAACGCTTCTATATCTATAAATAAACTCCATAGATCAAGAATAATACTTTGAACTTGTCCACTAGGATGTGCATCAAGAAACAAAAGGATATTATCCAATGACTCTTTACTCAAACCATCCTTTATGAACTGAATTTTGTCATCTTGATTTATAGAGATCATTCCTATGTTTTTACATCATTTGCTATAGTTCCATCTTGTACATCTGAAATAAACTCTCATTCTCTTTGCTTTTCTTCTCTCGGTAAAAGTACTTTTTCTCAATCTTGGCATATGTTTATCAAACGAATTAAGAAATTCACCTAATAACCGTACCTTAGCCTTAATAATCCAACACAGATCTTTTAGTATGCCAAAATACATAAGCAGCTTCATCCTCCCCAGCCTGCATCTATATATCTTCAGCAATGCATTTTTTGGAAGAGAGGGAAGCTTATTTTGAAGTTTTGATAGAGCGCTTTCCATATCTATAACTAAGAAAGTAAACATTCAAATAAGTGAATGAATCATATAGAGGATTCTCGATATCTTACCGTTTTTTAACTATTGAATTTTCTCCATTTAAAATTGTATTATTTTTTAATTAAATTGCTCTAAAATTACAAAAACATCTCTTTCTTTTTTTTGTTTGATTACGTATCTCTCTACACTTTTGTTCCACTAATTTCTTTTGTTTGTTTTTATCATCTCTTCGTGGGATTGACCATTTTAATTATATTACAACTGATCACTTTATTTTATCACAATTTGGGCGTAATCAAATTTTGACGCTGTTACCGGGGAGGTGCTTCAAGTAAGATTGATTAGTAGATTTTAAGCTAAAAGAGGTACGGTCAATTTTCTTTTATTTAGTTTTCCTTTTACTTTCTTTTTCTTAAGAAAAAAAAATTAATAACTAGTTTTAATTTTTAGGTTAGTTTTTAGGTTACCAATTTTAATTAGGTCTCATAATTCATATAACTGTAGGTTTTAGAATAGTGTTAACTTAGGGTACTAATATCTAATATTTAACATTTCATAAAACATGTCATAAAATTTAATAAAATTTTCAAGTAATTATGTGGAATCGTTGAAAAATACAAACTAAAGGAGTTCTGTCTATGAGACTAGGTTTTGTTAGTGTTCCACGCCACCAATCTTTCCTGAGAACATTGCTCTATCTAAGAGGTTAGTTTTTAAAGAGGTCTCACCCCACCAATCTTTTCTTAGACCACTCTTAGGGGTTACAATTCACAGTTTTACATTGGTGTTGTTTTTGTAAAAAAAAAAAATTCCTTGTTTTAAAAAAAATAAAAAAAAATATAAAAAAAATAAAAGAGGTCAATTGGAACATGGGAAGAAGATGACGACTGTGTTTTTCAACAAGTCTTTCCCATAATATAAGACCAACATTTTGAAGTGGCAGATCTTGACCTTTACTCAAAAAGATAATAAAACTTTCTATCTAGCTTGGGAATGGTTCAAAGATCTGTTAAATAAGTGTCCCCACTATGGTTACGAGAGTTGGCATCTCATCAGCTATTTCTACAAAGGACTCACTATCCGAGAGCATAAGTTTATGGAGACAATGTGTAATAGAGAGTTTTTCCAAAAAGACCCTGAAGAGACTTTTGAGTATCTTCATGAGCTAGCCGAGAAATCCTATACATGGACTAGACCAAAGGCTACTGACCTCACTAGTCAGTCCCAACCTATTGGAATTTACTAACTATGGGAAAAGGATAACCTCAAGGCCCAAATTGAGTCTTTGACCTGACAACTTGAGGCCTTCAAAACCAAAGAAAGTAGAAGAATCCATATAGTCGCAAGGGTGGAATCACAAGAGCTAAGCTTCATATGTGATGGGATAGAAAATCTAGATAAGGATTGCCCTGCTTATAGTGAAACGAGAGGAGTTTATGAGGAGTAATGTAACAACTTCAAGGTATACAATAACATTTTCTCTAACATGTACAGTGTTGGTTGAAGGGACCATTCAAATTTTAGTTGGAGAGATTCCAATAGAGGACAATGAAAAACTGAGAAACAGCCATAACTACCAAAGGAGTATTCTGCACTTCAGTACCATGTACAATCATCGAGGAGTTCTTTCAAGAATATAGTGCAAGCTTTCATGGAGATGCAATGTAAGATGAACTAAAAGTTTGAATCATTTTTTACGCATATTGCAAAAGAAAGAAAATAGATGAATAGCCAGATCTCAAAGCTGACTGAAGTTTTAGCTGTTTCTTTTGAAGAACATGACAAGTTCCCTTTACAAGCTTAGTCCAACCCAAAGGGGTAACACATGGCACAAACCTCTAACTATGTAGATCATAACATCAAAGAGGATAATGCCATTACCACTCGTAAAGGCAAGATTTTGGATGATCTATTCACCTAGATTTTCAACCTGTTGGGAAAGTATTGGAATATCAAAATCCTATGTGGCTAACTCCTTCGAAGTCATCAATAGCATTAATCCTTAGGGTCCACAAAGCAAAATATTTAAAACCAATTATTGTTGGATACACATGCCGAATCACTCTACATTTAGCCAAGCTTGAGGGCATCATTAACAAAGACCCGTTAGTGGTGTTGTATGACATGTATTACAGGCGGAAGCTACTTTTTGATAAAACGTGTTTCGAAGTCAAGCCGATGACTATAAATCAAGCGCTTCTTGAGAGGCAACCTAAACTATTTTTTCTTTATCTTTCTTTTATTTTCTTTGTGTGTTTATTTTCTGTTTTATTTTCACATATATTTTTTTACTTTCTTAGTTATAGATATGGAAGGCGCTCTATCAAAACTCCAGAACAGATTTCCCTTCTTCCTCAGAATACATTACTGAAGACATGCAGATACAGATTGGAAAGGATAAAGCTACTTATGCATTTTAGTATACCAGAAGATCTGCGTTGAATTATTGAGGCTAAGGTACGATTATCAGGAAAATTTCTTAATTTATTTGATAAACATATGCCAGGAATGGGAAAAAGTACTTTTGCCAAGAAAAGAAGAGTAAAGAGAATGGGAGTCCATTTCAGATGTACGAGATGGAACTGTAACAAACAATATAAAAACATATAAATGACCTTCATAAACTGAGATGACAAAACTTAGTTCATAAAGGATGGTTTGTGTAAAGATTTAAATAAAGAATCATTAGATAATATCCTTTTGTCTCTTGACACACATCCTATTGGACAAGTTCAAGGTATCATTTTCGATCTATAGAGTTTATTTGTAGATGAACGGAAACATTACAATCTGGGGAATCTTACATTAAAAGACCCTGTTTGCCAATTTATAAGAAAACTAGATGGAAAACTCATTCTCGACTCAAATAAGGCATTTAAGCCATTATTAGACGTAAAATCAGATAAAGATGTGAGCCACAATCACAACTACTATATAAATCTTACTTATTTTTCTCATGTTGAACTGTAATCATCATCATTATTATTATTATCATCATCATCATCATCATCATTATTATTATTATTTTGCATCGATTGTGCATCTTTAACTTTTTCTTTGCATCAGGTATGCATTTTTGTCCTTTTCTTCTTCTTTTTTTTTCATTGAATGTGTATTTTTTACCTTTTCTTTTCGAGTATGTATTTTTGACTTTCTCTTTTTATTTTTCAAAGTTTTCTAACAAACAGCTGATTTACCCCCTGATAGACTTAACTTAGCATCCTCATTCCTCACTTTTTAAATACACATGTGTTTTCACTATTGTCATCACACACATATCCATTTGTAAGGTTAGAAAGAAGTAAGTTGAGATTTAAGGTCCTTCAGTTTGTAAATTTAAAACTATTTATGTTTTTGGTGGGACTAGTCTGGGAAAAGATAGAAAGTTTTCGAAAGCGGCAAACAACCTTTGTAGCGTGTTAGCCGCTAAATATATTAATCTAGTATATAGGGGAAAAAGTCTTGGATTAATGAGTTGTATGTCATCCAATGTATATGTGGAGAGCAACAAAATCTTAGGTATCATTTTTAGTGCTTTAGTTGACAAAAAAAATCATTGGTTACACTCTGAGTAATGAATTATAGGTCTCGTCTATGCACGAGAGAATGAGTAACATGATGTGTAATACAGATGCTTTATTGCTTTACGTAGTGGTTTACGTAGTGGTTTAGGAACTAATCTCAGCTTTGATTGCTAATTAGCTGATTGATCAACTACAGAACTTTATGCCTAAACCTAACCCATTAATATCACAGGTAGCATGGTCAACTATGGATAACAAAAGTAATAAGAAGTGCGGGTTGGATCTGACGTTCCGATTGTAACATTTCTTAACTTACTGGTTTTACCCATAACATTTGATTTTCTTTCTTAGTTTCAGTTTATGAGTTTTTACTTTTAATATCACCAGATCAGATGAGACCGTTTACTCTCTACTTATCTACATTAGACATCAGGGATAATATCTTAATTAGGTTGTGGGAAAGGAATAGCTTAGTCTTTGTTTAGTTTCTTGTGTTTTTATTAAAAAATAAATTAGCAAAACTACTAGATTCATTATTTATAAGATGGTTGAGCAAAGAGTTACTTTTAGTACTCTTGATGCATATCTTATAGTAATGATTATTTTCTTGTGTCATTGTTTTGTTTTTATTTAAAAACCAAAAAAAAAAGGTGATCTCGCATAGATCCAATGATGAAAATTTTGATTACTTTATTTTATATAGTCTTTCAGAAAAGTATAAATTTTGGACAAATTTACATATAAATTTTGAGTTAGTCTAACTCAGTTGTGATATTCAATATTTGAGCACTAATTCTTGGTCTATAAGTTATGTATTTGTTTAGACAAAGTTTTATGAATATGAAATATTTCTGATCTAACAAGTCTTAGAATTTGTTTGATTTTCTCTGGAGGTGAAATCCTAAATAATACCAAAACTAAGGAAATGATTTAGGCAATTTTTTGAATGTTTGAACTTTTCAAGCTAATCCTAAAATATTTTTATCCTTAGTTTACCTCTTTTGAGCCTTATTTTATACAACATTTTCTTTGTCATCCACATATTTAGCCTAGCCTTTTAAATAAAATATCTAACTTTTAGCCCTTAAGCATGTTGATCATTTTAGAAATTATTTTGAATTATGCTAAAATCTAGGAGGAATGTTGGGATTACCAAATATATATATATAAAAAAAAGAAGAAGAAAAAAGAATACTACATCCTTTGTTTATTATAATAAGTTTGGAGATATAGCAGTTCTTAAAAAAAAATAAAAAAATAAAAAAAAGTTTTATTTTTGATAAGGAAAAGTTGTGAAAAAGTTTGATGATGTTATTTGGGTGTAAATAAAAGCTCTACAACAAATCTAAACCATATTATCCTATATCTTACCTTCACCTTAGTCACACATTATAAGCCTAATAAAGTCCTAATGATCCTTGGATTTATGTTTGTCGACATTAGTGGAAAAGGAAATAAAAAATGAACCTATGGGATTTGATAATTATCTGAGATTGATTGTTTCATTCCTCAAAGACTCATCTAAATTGCATACAATTAAATAAAAAAGAAATTTTGCACACACACACGGAATATATAAATATAAGTAGACATAATCTTAAATTAAACATAAATTTTTGATCAAAATTTATGTTTTTTCATAGGCTATATCTTTTATAATAACCTATGAGGAAATTTCTGGAAATCACTATTGCTAATAAAATATTATCTTTCTTTCTTTCTTTCTTTCTTTTCTTTTCTTTTGCTCGAGGACAAGCAAAATCTTAAGTTTAAGGGTGTGATAACTCTATAAAATAGAGTTATTTTACTACTTTTGTATGCATAAAAATTGGCTTGTTCTTGAAAATTTTAGTTATTTTTTATTTGTTTTTTAATTTATTTTGTTTCGTATACTTTAATTTAGATTTTTATAAATTTCGTGAAGTTTTTATTTAATTTTGTTTTATTTTATCTTATTTTTTTCTAATAGTATACTAAATAAGCTTAGAATTAAATATTTCCAATGAGTTTACTTATAGCATTCTATTTTGAAAATATCTAATTATAACACTTTGTTTTTCTGTAACATCAAGTGGGTATTACTATTTATGTCAAAAAACTGTGAAAACCAAACTTGTCACGCATTCTATCGTACTAGATCCTTTCTAATTTCATACACTATATTGTAATAAATGTACAACTATAACACTGTAGCAAGTATGCGCTGACACTGTGTAGCAATGTAGCAAGCATGCGACCACCTATAGCAGTCTTGTAACAAGTATGTGCCGAAAATTGTAGCACTGTAGCAATACTATAACACTATAGTTAGTTTAAAAAATTTATGTTGTGTATACACCGAACACTGTAGCAAATTTGAAAAGTTATTATTACACCAAATACTATAACAAGTTTGAAAAGTTTGTGTAGAGGTTAAGTGGAATAGTGCAAAAATTATGCTTATAAAAGGACATTCTTGGAGAGGCATGAGAAAAAGAAAGGAATACACTTTGTCTCTTTCATTTTTACCTTGCTTTTATTCTTATATTTTCTCTTTAGAATTTTGTGAGAATGTTTTGTAAGTTAGGCTAGAGTTCTTAGGTGAGGTTAGAGATGATTCTATATATGTAATAAGCTTATTTGGGTTTTGATTCTCTATGATTTGTAAGATTTATATATTTGAGTAAATAATTTTCTTTCATTTTATTTACTTCTCACATCAATATATTTTATTAACAACTCTTATATAAATTCAGTCAAGCTTTTTTTACATGATTATTATATAATATAATATATTGATAGATATAATTTTATAAGCAGTCTTTTACAACATTATCGCCGGTGGCATATTGTTGCTTTATTATTTCTTAGAAGACAATTTTTCCTAGCACTTAATATAAGAATTTTATTCACTCAAATATATTTAATTCACAAGTTCTTCAAATCTTATCTTCCAATTGATTGTTAAAATATGAAATTTGCAATTAAGTCAATTTATGAATCAAAATTCAAATAGGTGAACTAAGCATATAGGGAATTCTCAACATTTTATTATTTTTTAACTATTGAATTTTTTCCATTTTAAATTACATTATCTTTTAATTAAATTGCTCTAAAATTACAAAAACACTTCTTTCTTTTCTTTATTTGATTGCGTATTTCTCTACCCTTTTGTTTCACTATCTATTTTGTTTGTTTTTATCATCTTATCGTGGGATTGACCGTCCTAATTGTACTACAATTAACCTTTTTATTTTATCACAATTTGGGCATAACCAGATAGCAAATGAATATTATGCGATTACCAAATTGCTAACAAACTGGAGTCCATTCCTATTGGAAGAACTCTTTCTTGAAGGCTCAGTTGGACTAGACCTCCTGAAGGGTGCCTTAAGATGTTGATGCCTTGGTGAAAATAGTTTATGGTTTTATTGGGGTGGGGGCGGTGATTAGAGATTCGGAGGGAGTTGTGCTTGCTTGTTGTGTTAGGACGGTGGTTGGGCTATTTACTCCCCGTTTGGCAGAGAGTATAATAGTGCGAGAAGGTTTGGAAATGGCACGGGCTAATGGGTTAAGTGTCTTTGTTGTGGAAAGTGATGCAGGGAACGTTGTTTGGGCAGTCAACTCTTCTAGCCTTTTAGAGGAAGCAGGGGTTGTTATTGATGATATTTAAGCTTGCCTTTTTCAGGCTGCTAGTGGAACTATTTGTCGTCATATTAACCGCACAAGTAACATCGTGGCCTACTTGTCAGCCAATTTAGCTTTTATTTCTTTTGAAGATTTTTTTGGAGTGGATGTAATTCCCAATTCTGTTGGATCTATTGTTTTAGTCGATTTGGCTGAGTAATAAAACTTCAAGTTTTCTATTAAAAAAAATCCCCAAGCATAATATACACATTAACTTATACCAACTTTTATCAATTTTGAATTTCAACTTTTGTGATGCAAATTATTATTTTATTGACAATTCTTTGGATAAAATTGTCGAGGAAATTAAAATTAAAAGATTACATTTATTTCTAAAAAGATAATAACTTATATCTACGTAAAATTTAATATGAAAAAATTAAGATATGAGTATATTAGAATCCGTGCCTTTAGCACTACTCATTATGATATTATCACAGCAAAGTGGGAGACTACAACCTATTTTATTTGGGATAGCATATAGCACATAACCTCACAACTTTCACGATAAATCGTGTGTTTGTTCTCGAAACTTCCACGAATTTTCCATCTATTTTTTTATGAGTTTCAAGTCTAGACTCTTCCTGTAGCTTTGTTTGCTCTTAATATCCCTATCATCACTTGGTAATCATGTCGGTTCTTGATGAATAATATTATCAGCATCTTATAACAGGTAAATATATAGATAATCTATTTCTTTGATTCTTCTTATTTTTTTAAATCCTATATAATGTTGCAATGAGAACGTGTTCGATGTAATGTTAAATTATTACTATAAGGCTTTTTTACTGTTAGGGGTATATGGCTCTCACTAATTTTAAAAAAACAAAAACAAAAACAACCTGCTGAGTTTCAAATATGAGAATTATATATATAGATTTTTTTTTGTGAGGAATTTGGTTTGTTTATAAAATCCTTGATTTTGAACTAAATTTATATTGCATTTCTCCTTTATTATTTGTTTTAAGGTCTTACTTGTATTTAGGTGAGAATGGGAATGGGACGAGGATGGTTTTTGGGGGCGGGGACGAGGATGAAAAAGCATTTCCTATTCCCACTTAGCTTCATTGTCAGTTCTAATAATAAGATTGGATTGAAAGGTTTAAAAATCAAATTGGATTGAATTGGGTTATTGTGTTACTTTGCATTATATCCATACTACGTAAATTTTTCTTCCTCCAAGTAGTTAAACCCTAACACCACAAAATATGGCTCTGTAGATTTCATTGAACACAAATATGTATAAATTTTGTGTTTTTTTATTTACTTGCCGAATTTTACTTTATTTTATACGCAAATTCCATAATTGTTCATCTACTATATCACCGACCACAACGCTCATTACGCTACGTACCCAAAAACCACGCTGACTTACTGGCTGGAAATTTTATTTTTTCCTTTTCTTTGCTTTTTCAATTCACGACTATCACAGCAATACTAATTTATGTTAAAGCATCTTTTCATACATTTTTTTTTGTTGGACAATATCTTTTCATATTTTACCTAACCTTATTTCTTCATAATTTTAATCAACCTTATAATATTGGGAGACCGCAACCTTATTCACGTGGGATATAAAATAATATAGCACCTATAACCTCACAATATTTCACAATAAATTTGGGCATCCTCTCTTCGTTCTCAGAGCTTTTACTCATGCTTTGTGAGTTTCTATCCATTTTGTTTGAAATTAAGTTTGGTAATCTTCCTTTTGCTTTCTTTCCTCTAAATATATTGCTATCATCACTCGGCGGTCCAATCTGTTCTTAGACCAGTAATATACCATCAGCTCACAGGTAAATTTCTAGAAAATCTATTTTTTCAATTTGATATCATTTTTCAATTCAGAATTATTGCTAATGTGGTGTTTAGAATGGGATTATTTAACCATGCTTATTATGGTTAAGGGCAAAGCCAGAATTTTTTTTATGGGGGTTTGAGATATATATAGATTATAATTCTAAACAATTTAATTTGAAATTAATACTAATTAAAATCTCATAATTTTTTCTTTAATTATTTGTCTGGTTATTTTGCTCGATAGTCTAAACCAAGTTAATAATTGGTTAGCAAATAGTCATCATTTACAATTGATCACTTATTTTCTTGCTTCATATCATCCAAACAAAGTGACGAAAACATATTTTCTTTTCACTCATTCACATTTTTTTCCCTTACATATAGTCACTCCGTCCCTTTTTTTTTTTTTTCCCCTTCTCTCTTACAAAAAGGAGTAGTGTAAGATAAAAAATAAAATAAAAATTTTGGGACAAAGTGTAAGATAAATTTTTAGAACCCACAAAACAAGCAAAAAAATGGAAAGGGAAAGTGAAAGCAGTTAGAAAGGAGGAATAGACAAATCTTAATAGCATGTGTATATGCTAGAAAAATTGGCAGTGATCATAAAACAATTTTATTCATAATTTTGTGTCTTTTTTTCAGATTTTAATACGAAAATCAAACATGTCCAAAGAAAAAGAGGCTGGAGACGAAGTTGAAGCTATTGTTAAAAGCCTGCAATCAAAAGACAAACACTTAATACATGGTATCCATTATTTTAATTATGAAAAATTTTGGATTCCAGAATTTTGGCTTAGGTCTACAATCTCTTCTCAAAGAAACTTTGTGGCACATGATGACGACATTATTTTGGCTTCTTGCCCAAAATCAGGAACCACTTGGTTGAAAGCTCTAGTGTTTTCAATTGTAAACCGCACTCGTTTTGCAACCACAGACAGTCCTCTCCTTCAAGTAAACCCGCATGGTCTAGTACCCTTTATAGAATCCCCATTTCGAAACATTGAAGAAATTGTTTTCGATCATCAACCACGACTCCTCAGTACCCATATGCCATACCAATTATTGCCACTTTCCATTAAAACTTGTGATTCCAAAATTGTTTACATTTCTAGGAACCCAATGGACCAACTCATATCCTACTGGTACTATACTAGCAAATTTTCTGGTGATAATAACACAGAACCATATGATTTCGAAGACTATTTTGACAAATTTTGTTGTGGAATCCACGGTAACGGGCCATTTTGGGACCACATTTTAGGGTATTGGAAAGAAAGCTTAGAGAAGCCTAATAAGATCTTGTTCTTGAAATACGAGGAGTTGAAGAAGGATACTTCCTTTAACATAAGAAAGCTGGCAGAGTTTCTTGGGTTTCCTTTTTCCGAAGAAGAAGAGAAGCGAGGTGCAGTAGAAGAGATATCAACACTGTGCAGCTTTGGAAAGCTAAAAAACTTGGACGTGAACAAGAATGGTCGTTGTGAAAACGCAACACCGAATAGTCTCTTTTTCAGAAAAGGTGAGGTGGGAGACTGGAAGAATTTTCTCACACCTTCCATGGTGGAACGTCTGGCAAAGCTCATGCAAGAAAAATTTGGCAAATACAATCTATCTTTTGAATTGTCTCTCTAAGTCCATGAGGACAAAAATACTAGGGTTGTCAATTATAATCTCATCTTTTAAATACTAAATTATATGTTATATAAATTGTTCTTATTTTATTAATAAATATTTGAAATATTATCATTTTAATTGATGACATCTATTAATAAAAATACAACATGTGAATTGGTTTAAAAAGTTAAAATTTGCATTAATGTCCTCAGTGTTACTCATTAAGTAATATTAGGACAGAGAAAACCAACTTATATGTTATCTCATTAATTAATCTTGTCTTTTAAATATTAAATTATATGTTATGTAAGTTATTCTTATTTTATTAATAAATATTTGAAATATTGTCATTTCAATTGATGATACCTATCAATAAAAATATAACATATGAATTGGTTGAAAAAGTTAGAATTTACATTAATGTCCTTAGTATTACCCATTAATTAATATTAGGACTGAAAAAACCAACTCTCTTTAGTTTTTTAGGAAAAAATAAAAATAAAAGCCAACAGTGTTGCTTTGTACTAGAACCACGGATTGGGTCTCACTTATGCGAAAATGGTCTGTCTTAATGTGAGGTTTCCTGCAGGGGTGAATGATGCAAAGCTTGAGAATATAGAAGAAGAATAAATAGGGAGTGTTTGTTTTCTGGTATTTATGTGATTCCATTAGCTAAAAATAATATGGTGTGTGAATCGTACAACTCCTTTAGATTGTCATTTCATCGCATTTGCTCACCGTCCCAAATTATTAAAATTAAAAAGCAATATTCTAAGTTTTGTACAACATTAAATACAAATTTCCAATTTCTAATTTCCAATTTCTGATTTCTGATCAAATAAAACCTCGATCAAGAACTGTATATACAAAAAGAAATAAGTAGTGAAACTAGTAAGGTACAAACCTTCTGCCGAGTCTTGAAAGAGTAGACCACATGCCCAGATGAATAGAGCACATGTGGTAGAACTTAACCATTTGTTTTAAGGCTATTTTGAGAATATGGTGAAATACACCCCCCAAAAACTATAATATTTAGGGCTTTTGGAACCTTAATTGTTATACCCCTTAACACTTTTCATGGTTCCAGCATGGTGGTCCTTGCAATTTTAATTTTGGCAATTGCACTCCAATAGCTCACCTCATTATAAATAAATAAATAACAAAATAGCCCATGTACCCATCACATGCACCATTAATTTTTCAAAAGAAATAAAAGTTAAGTGATTTAGCCCTTCTAGTTGTTAATAGAAAATATTTGCTTAAAAGCATGTATTCATTTACTTTTCCACAATTAGTTGAATGAAAAAAAATGTCTAGATTTAATCATTTCTTAATAATAAGTTGAAAAAGAAAAACCTGAAGTAAATCACATTCCAATCCGATTTTGATTAGATATTGTACATGGATAGGATTGTATTAAATACAAGATTTTAAAATCCAATATAATATATTACATTCGTATTAGATTGGATATTATTCTCTTACTCCTATTTGTCCTTATATTATGTTTGAACTTATAATTTAAATTGTTTTTCCCTTATTTTTTTTAGAATTCAAATTTACTATCTAGATCGATGATTCAAAGTTCCTAACTGCTCACCAATTGTGATGAAATAATTAATAAATCAATTTCTGCCACAATTAAGAAGTATTAACGAAGAAAAAGTAAAGAAAAATGAAAGTTGGTCAACTATTCCAAAATCACGTAAATCAGGCCAATGCACCAAGGCCACCGATCTCAATGAATGTCTCATTTATCCTAGTAATCAAATTTAGGGAAACATCCCCTCAACCCCTTTTAATCCTTCAATTCCTACAATCTCTCACCCACTTACATTTCGACACGTTCACCTGACATAGCATTAAAGTCCAATTTCGTAATCTCATCACTCATCTATTTGCCATTCAAGGACGTGTCAACATTTCATTGGAAGAAAAATTGCGAGTAAACATTCTCCACAAGAGCGTACCACAGGAGATCAGACTCATTGATGGAATCCAACGGTGAAATTAGGCCGGCAGGTAGACGTGGGCCACTGCTCACGTAATTCTCGCCACTTTTTCCGCGCTTTCTCGTTGGCGGTTTCTCGGATAATCAAACGAGAATATTCTTATGCAATTTTTTTCTTTTTCAAATTTTGTTGTGACAAAATATGAAAAAGGAGCTATTAACCAGAGTATTAGATTTTATTTTTTTAATAGAACTATAAAGAGAGACAACAACTTTTACCTTAGCTTTTTAATATAAATTCATGTAACACTACAGCTTTTTTTTTTTAATTGTTATTGATACAGTCTCTTAATTTTATGAAAAATTAAATTGAGTGGCTCATTTTAATTATCTAATATAATAGGTAGTTGAACTTGTTTTTAATTTTGGTAAAATAGTTGTTTATCATTTTTTTAAGTTTGACCAATTGGTGATTGAGTAAGAAAATTGATAATTTATATTACAGTCAATTAATAATTAATCTGATCAATTATTGATTGACTATTTCAGAAATTTGATTAATCATTTTAAGAAAAACAGTTTTTTAACTAATTTTTGAAAACTTAAGTCATTTATTAAAAAACTTGTTAAAAAAAACTATTTAACTATAAACCCCTAATCTTAACTAACAATTTTTAAACTACTAATAAAAGAATGAAATTCACATATCACTTGTATTAATAAAAAAAAAAATCAAGATTGATATCTTCAATGACATTTTATTATTATTATTATTTTATTTAGATATAATAAATTGGACGAACTTTACATGTTATGAGTACAACGAAGTCAAAATGTAAAATGCTAGACTATATCCATAACAATTGTATTTTTTTTTTTTCTCTCACTTTTGAAATATTCTCTATTTTTTTAATAATGACACGATATATTCCCCTACAAGTATTGTCCCTATATATTTATGTGATGTTGAAGTTTGACCTTTCATCCAACACCTTGTTTTTTATTTTGGCAATAATTAAAATCCAAAAAAAGAAAAAGAAAAAAAATTTGAAAAATTCAACTATATGATTTGCAGACAAATGTACACATTCTCTCAACTTTGCCGTTTGTATCTCCATAATTTGTACTTTGCTCCACGCGGAAATGTGAAAATCTGGTCTGATCCGCCGTTTAAGTGATAACCCACTTTTGAACGAGATCCAACGAGATCTTTGGATCTTCCCAAGATTTTAGATTCATTTCACTTCCAGATCATCACAAAAGTTGCAAGTTTTATCAAATCAAAAGGATTTGTTTCTCTTAGAAATCTTGTGTTACATTTATTTTTTTTTCCTTTCCTTATTCTTCTTCTTCTTCTACTTGGTCATGAATAACCGGCAGCCAGTGAAGCTAGACGACGAGCAGATCGCCGAGCTCCGCGAGATCTTCCGGTCATTCGACCGCAACAACGACGGCAGCCTTACGCAGCTGGAGCTCGGATCGCTCCTCCGGTCGCTCGGCCTGAAGCCGGGCCCGGAGGAGCTTGAAAACTTGATCAACAAGGCAGACACCAACAACAATGGCCTGATTGAGTTCTCCGAATTCGTCGGCCTCGTGTCGCCGGAGATCCTGTCGGCGAAGTCTCCCTACACGGAGGACCAGCTCAAGCAGCTGTTCAGGATGTTCGACAGGGACGGCAACGGGTTCATCACGGCGGCGGAGTTGGCGCATTCCATGGCCAGATTAGGCCACGCCTTGACGGCGGAGGAGTTGACCGGGATGATCAAGGAGGCCGATACCGACGGAGACGGCCGAATCAGTTTCCCGGAGTTCTCCCAGGCGATTACTTCGGCTGCTTTTGATAATTCATGGGGTTGACTTGAGAGGAGAGATCGGGGACATTTTTTTTCTTATTTTTTCCACTAATGGTATATATGTTTCGGCTTTTCTTTAGTGTTTTTGTTGGTTTTGTTTTTGTTACATGTGGATGACTTTCTGAGTCATGAATCCAAATTTGATTAGGAAGTTGGAATGATGAAAATGGGATTGTGTAATTTTTTATGCTTTTTGGGCTTCGTTCAGGATTTTTGATAAAATTGGAACGATACAAAAAAAAAAATTTTTTTGATAATTTTTATGATGATTTTGGTTTGGTGGACTAGAGTGAAAAAAAAAAAGGGAAGTTTTGATTGATCTCTCAGGCATAATGGTACAATAAAAATGGAATTGTTCTTCCTTTTGGAGTTGAGAAAGGAAGATCAAGATATATTGAAAACAATTTTAATAATCATTTGACAATGCAATGACTATTGAATTTCTTCTTTCAGTTAAAAGTTTTCTGATCATACTTATCAAAATCTTGTTGTTCTAACTCAGCAATGACAGAGATATGAAGTACTAAATTTTGTGATAGCTATCTGTTTTTTTTTTTTTTTTTTTTGAGAAAATGATAACTATCTGTATTCTGAAGAAATAAACTTGCACATTCCAATATATATATATATATATTATGAACTGTCAATCACTTTTAGGAACCTAAACATCACAAAGTTTAAATTTGCCATCGTATTCTTTGATAACTTTCACGGTCTAGCTTGAAGTATTTTCCCACTTGGTAATTAAATAAAGTCTTTGTTATCCTTTTGAGCTAGCTCAGTAGGTAAGAGATTAAGGGATTCTGTGAGAGTTAAGAATTTGACACCCCCTGTCGTCTTTTTTTTTTTTTTTTTTTCAATTGGATGTGTCCATACGTAGAGTTTTTATGTTGTTGTCGTTATTTGAGCAAACTGTCGTTTTTACTATTGCTATCATTTTTTCAAAGAAGTTGCATGCTCATTGTCCTTTTTTTTTTGGTACGTAGTTGTCATTTTTAATATTGATGTCGTTTACTATAATTTTCCTTTTTTTTTTTTTTTAGTTATGTCTTTTTTTGTTTGCACATTATCATTTTATCATCTCCTAGTCGTTTTTATGTTGTCATTTTCATATCTTGCTATATTTCAACACAGTTTTGGTTTTTTTTTTTTTTGGTATAATTGTTGTTTTTAGGGTTGTCGTTTTTCTATTGCTGCCTTGTATCATGTCTTCTGATGCTATATTATGTTGATGCCGGTTTTGGTCGGCACAATTCTGTCTTTTGATGTTGTAATCGTTGTGGAATGATTGTCGTTTTTATGGATCTTGTTGCTTTTACCCTTTAACGCTGATTTCATTTTTCAGTTTGTTTCGTTTTCTTAGGAGAACATCATTTTTAATGTTTCCGTTGTTTTTTTCACATAAGTGTCGTTTCTAATGTCATTGTCAGTTTTCGTGCCGTCGTCATTTTAAATCTGTTCCTGTTATTGTACCATTGTTGATTCTACATTGTAGTCCTTCTTCTGTTATTGTCGTTTTCCGGTTTAACTTTTCTTTTTCTTTTTATATTTTTTTTTTCTCCTTTCATGTGGCTTTTGATACACTGTCGTTTTTAGGACATCGTCTTTTCTTCATGTCATTGTCGTTTCTGTTGTCAATGTCGTTTTTTGTTTAAAAATGTCGTTTCTTTTATCTTTTTCTTTTTTTTTTCCCCGTCCATTTCATTCCCTTTCTGCGCCGTTTATTTGTTTATTTATTTATTGTATTCAGGCCATTGTTCCCGTTTAGCTTGCCATTGTGTTATGGATGGTTGTACGGATAATTGTTTTTTTGTGTCGTTTTCAATTCCTCCTTTTGCCTTAGAACTTTAATAAAGACTCGTATATTATATATATATATATATATAAAAGAGATTGATACAAATCATAAGCATGCTTAAAGTAAAAGACAATCTTAAAGACAATTAAATTGCGCTAAATGGTTTCCAGTTGATGTCGTTATGGTCGTTGTAAACTTGCCAATTTTTCTTCTTCTTAAAAGAAAAAAAAAAACTGTGTGTCTTTTCCTTTCTTTTTAAATTGACAATGTTTTAATTTGCCAAGGGCCGAAAGCTTTTTAAAATTTGTTTTTGACTCTGTCAATCCAAAAGCTGTTTCTTAAAATATTTGAATAATCTATTAAAAGTGCTTTTGATTTCAAAAGAGTTTTCTGACAAAACCAAAAAAATAAGGCTTGTGAAAAAAGCTCTTCTAAAAAGATTTTAAAACTTGTATCTTAATTAAAGTTACACATTTTTAACTTTGTTTTAATATTTTTAATACTTATTAAAAAAACTTTAAAGTTATTTTGACTTTAAAAACTTTTTTAAAAATAAAGTTCTCAAATACTAATTAAAAAATTACAACTTTGTTTCTTTTCTCCTAATGAATAAAAATAAAAAAGCTCTCTCAGACGGGTCCTAAATCGCTGCTCTATGCCCTTAAAAAAAAATTTCAAGAAAACTGAATGTAAAGTACTTGGATGATAGGTTTTTAAACAACTATGATAGGTTTTTAAACAACTATGTGTCACCACGCTATATAAATAAATAAAAAAAGTACCATTTTTAATATTATGAGAGAAATGAGTTACTTTCGCCAACAACAATGTAGATGAAATAATTACAAAATTAAACTTTGACTTGTGCAAAACAAATTTACTATTCTCAAGACTTGGGATTTATTTAAATCACAAGTTCAAACTAGAAAAGGGAGAAGGAGGTAAATAGATCAAAATTGAATTTTAATGAAAATAAATAGCAAAAAAAGTTTAAGTTATTAGTAAATAATATATTTTTGATAAATCATGATTTATTACAATCTAAAATTTTAAAAATACCTGCTTGTATGTAAATTTTAGTAAATTTATTTGGTAAATCACTTTTTAATTTGGTAAATTATTTATTTATCGATTTTGATAAATTTTGATAAATTTATTTGATAAATCATTTTTTAAATAATTAATTTACCACATCGATAAAAAACTCTTAATTTTATAAATCATTAATTTACCGATATAATTAAGTGTAAATTATTAATACACCAATACAAATTCTTAATTTTATATATCATAATTTACTATCTAATTGATTTATCATGTAAGTCATTAATTTACCATGTAAAACTTACTTTACTGATTTGTAAACCATTAATATACTATGTAAATCATTAATTTATTAATTTTGGTAAATTATTATTTACAAATTTTGCAAAACAATCCAAAAAATAGTATAAACTCTAACTTTAGCCCACAAAATTGTCCTAAACTCTAAACCACCCTAAAAATTCACCAAAAAAAACTGCTGCCACACTTCACCATCGCCGTCATTCTTAGAGGCGTTGTCATTCTCAAAGGCGCCATCGTCACTGTCGTTGTTCTTGGAGATCACCTATCGAGTTAGGGTTTGTTTGATTAGAAGCTTTTGAAATCTGGAGTTTGCTAGCTCCTCAAAACAACAACTTCAAAACTCCGCCAACTCATGGAATCTCAAGACCATCGAATCGAATCTAGTTGCAATCTGGCCGGAATCGCAACTTTCCACTCGCGATCTCTTCCTTTTCAACGAGATCTGGCCAGATTCATGCGGATCTGGTGAAAAGCCGTGACAATCTCATCACTAGGCTACACTAACACCGCCACATCTCCGTTTAACCTACAAATAAAAAACATAAAACAACCATCTCAGATGGTGACGGATTTGAAGCCTCCAACAATATCATGCATGATTGAGGTTAGATTTAGCTATTGGACTCCGGCGTGATTTGAGATTCGTAAAGGTCTGATCATTGCAAGCTTACGATCTTATGTTGACCAATCCATTGGAGATCACGATGAAGAATGATGGAAGCAACAATCGTTGCTGGATATGATGACCGGAATGGCAGAAAAAGGGAGTGGCGAAGAGAGTGATACTCGGAGTAGAAAGAGAGAGAGAGAGAAATGGGTTGGTTTTTAGGGGAATATAAAAAATATAGGTCAAAAACATATTTTAGGGATAAAATGGAAATATTATTTATATTAAAATTAGATATGCTATATATTTTTTAAGGTTTCAAATTCTGCTATTTACTTTTTAAACATATGAAAAATGGCCTATTTCCTACAATTTCTCATTAGAAAATTTAAATTAAGTTTTGAATAAGTTAAACCATGAAATGAATTTTGTGTTTGATACTTAAGTTCAAACTAGAAAATTTCATCTTAGGTTAAAAGTGTTTAGATGATAAAAATTAGATTTTAATTTACAGTAAAAATTATGCTTCTCTTTAATTTTTTATGTAGTTAGTATATTTTCTTTTTATAAGAGAAGATTTATGAATAGTATTTTTAAGTCTAAAATACTGCGTAAATCATAAACTAAAAAGTTTGAGATAGACTAACAAACTAAACACATGATTAAGTTCAAATTTAATTTTTTGGATTCAAACTCGTTATTTAAACCAATTCTTAAACTCATGATTCAATATATTAAAAATAACTTACGTTTATTAAGCGTCAATTCATATGCTAAAAGCTTGGCTTATGGAAAATAATTAGCATAGTTGGAAGGAAGATGCAAAGTAAAACTATTTGAAAGGTTGACGATAACAAAAACCCAAAAAAAAAAACATATTAAAAAACCCAAAAGAAAAAAAAAGATTTCTATCCTTTTTTTTTTTTTTTTGAGAAAATAAAGTAAATGATAGATTTTAGAAAATAATTAAAAAAATCATATATTTTAAAAATATTTATAATAAATAACAGATTCATTACGTTAATAATTTAATTACACATTAAGTAAATAATTTAATTACATATTTATCAAATAAATAATTTATTTATATCTTATAAATACATCATTTAGTTAATAAAATTTATATTTACTTAATAAATTTATTATTTACTATAAACATTTTAAAAATATGCTATTTAGTTTAATTGTTTTCTAAAAATTACTATTTACCATAAATTTTCTTTCTTTCTTTGTTTTTTTTTTTTTTGGTAAATAAGATTTGAGAAATTGTAAGAAATAGGCCATTTTTCATATGCTTTAGAAGTATATAGTAGAATTTGAAACATTAAAAAATTTATAGCATATCTAATTTTAATACAAATAATATTCCTATTTTAACCTTAAAATGTGTTTTTAACCTATATTTTTCATATTTCACCAAAAACCAACCAATTTCTCTCTCCTTTTTCTCTCTCTCTGTTTCTAGTATCACTCTCTCCGCCGCCCTCTTTTTCTGTCGTTCCGGTCATCATATCCGACAACGATTATTGCTTCCATCATTCTTCGTCGTGATATCCGATGGCTTAGTTGACATAAGATCACAAGCTTGCAATGATCGGACCTTCGCAAGCTCGTCGGAAAATCAAGATATTGTAAGCTCGATGGATCTTTATGAATCTTAACTCACACCGGAACTCGATATTTAGATCTAACCTCAAGCACGTGGGAGATTGTTAGAGGCTTTAAATCCAACACCATCTAAATTGTTGTTTTTTGTTTTCAATTTGCAAGTTGAACGGACATGTGGCGATGTTAGTATAGCCTGGTGATGAGATTGCCGCAGCTTTTCACCATATCCATATGAATTTGTCTAGATCTCGTTAGAAAGAAAGTGATCTCAAGTAGAAAGTCATGATTCCGGCCAAATTGCTACTTGATTTATTCTGATGGTCATGAAATTCCATAAGTCGGCAGAGTTTTCAAGTCGCCGTTGTGACGAGTTCGCAAACTCCAGATCTTAGAAGCTTCTAATTAAACGAATCTTAACTCAGTAGGTGATCTCCGAGAACGTCAACAGTGATGATGGTGTCTCTGAAAACGATGACGCCTCCAAAAATAACGGTGACGGTGAAGTGTGACAGTGGTTTTTTTGGTGAATTTTTGGGGTGGTTTGGAGTTTAGGATAATTTTGTGAGCTACAGTTAGGGTTTATACTATTTTTTAGACTGTTTTGCAAAATTCATAAATAATGATTTACCAAAATTAGTAAATTAATAATTTACATGGTAAGTTAATGGTTTTGGGGTTCAGTGCTATGATTTGGATCAATTTAGGATCTAAAATTAGGAATTGTTTAATTTGGGATTTTTTTACAAATCAGTAAATTAAGATTTATAAAATAAATCAATGATTTATATAATAAATCAATCAAATAGTAAATTATACTCTACAAAATTAAAAATTTATACCAGTAAATTAATAATTTACACTTAATTATATTGGTAAATAAATGATTTACAAAATCAAGAGTTTTTTATTGACGTAGTAAATTAATGAATTATGAAATGATTTACTAAATAAATTTATCAAAATCGACAAATAAATAATTTACTAAATTAAAAAGTGGTTTACCAAATAAATTTATCGAAATGTATCAAAATCGATAAATCAATTATTTATCAAATTAAAAAGTGATTTACTAAATAAATTTACTAAAGTTTACATATAAAGGGTTATTTTTAGAATTTTAAATTATGATAAATTATGATTTATCAAAAATATATTATTTATTAATAGTTTAAGTTTTTTTCTGTTATTTATTTTCTTTGAGGTTTAATTTTGGCTCTTTACCCCATCCTCCCATAAGATTTTCTATCGAATTGGGCGCTAAACATATCGGCAAGCCCAACCCAGACAATTAGCAACAATGGGTGGTCTTAATTTCTTGAGGATAAAAGCCAAAAATCACAAAAGGATATCATTATTTTATTTTGTTTTCTGGATGTATATATATATATATATATTTTTTTTTTTTTTCCTTCTATTTCTATCCTCTCCCACGACAACCAAGTGAAGGTAATTAGAATCTTCATCTGCAGTACTCTGTTTGACAAACGCATTCCCAATTAGATTTTTTTATTTATATATTTTTTTCCCTAGTACCCATGACCTAATAACCCACTCCAATTCAATTTCTTAACCCAGAAAAAAAAATTAAAAAAAAAAAAGACAGAAAACAGTAAACAAATGTCGCCCATTAGTTTTCCGTGAACACTAAAGGAGTACGTGAAAGAGTATTCCTTAAAAAGCCTCTAAACACCCAGAAAACAGAGCTTGTCATATGGGCTTGAGAGAGCTTCAATGCCGAATAAAGTTCAGAAGAACATTTTGCTTCATTGGGAGTTAACCAAATAGAAACCTTTTTTCTCCAGGTATTTAGCTCAGTTGGAATATCTCTGCCTTGTTTTATTGTAAAAATTAAAGAGATGACTGAGGATTTGGCATAGCTTTCCTAGTCCATTTCTAATGTCTCCTGCCGGGGTTTGTCTCCCGTTGTCGGAGAAATTTATTATCGGTTTAGGGTAAATAAATTCCTTGTTCTCATACTTTTATAATGTTATTGTTAAATAAATCACATATCGTTTTACACCCTCGAATTCTACATTTTGAATATAGAACTACTACTTCGTAATCAGGGGCGGATTTAGCAAAATTTTATGATTTTGCTATTTCACCCCCATTAAAAATAAGAAATTATCACATAATTCTCAGATTTTTCAATTTTATCCGCACTAAAAATTAAAAATTCTCGTATAACTCCCATTAAAATTTTAACCTTTGATTTTGTTACTTTGATATTATTAGTTTTTTTTTTTTTTTAATTTGGTTTATACCCCTACTGAAACGAAGTTCTCGCTCTGTCCCTGTTTGTAAAGGCCAAAAAGGCTATGAAACCTCAGAGTTAAGTTGGATGAAATAGAACTTGCTCTACCATGGATAAACAATGAGATAAGCTTAGTTTTGGACCTTTGGTGTGCGAATTTTCAGTAACTTGGTATGATATTTATATAGAAAGAAAAAGAAATGCTACAAAAGGGAAGGCCTTGGCTATATATATGAGAGAGAAATCAACGTTCTTAAACCAAAAAAATCCGTTAGATTGAATTACATATTTTGTTTCATTTGCTATGTGATCGATTTAGGTGCCAACTGGAAATACAGACTCTGAGGAGTAAAATTAAGTTTTCAGACCAAGGATGAATGTGTTTTTTTTTTTTTTTTTTAAATCAGTGATTTGTATATTTCTGATTCTGTTTGTTTAGTTCTCTTGAGAGATTTTAGCACTTCCAAGTAGGAAGTTGTTTTCGCTTGTCTATACATTTAGGAATGCAATGCATTGTTAAATAAAGCATCCGAAACTATCTCAACAGGCCGAATTTCGATTAACACGATATGTTTAGCCATCTGATTGAAATCATGTAACCTGCTCTTATAAAAGTAAAGCATCATAGAAACTGAAGCGCATCGATTTCCTCTCATCATATAAAAATGTATACAGCTGTTAGTGCTAAACATACCTCTGTAAAAAGATGTACCTTTTGAGGTCTAGCTCTATCTAAATAGCACATTGCCCCTAACATCGAACGTTTTCAATATGCTCCTCAACAGAAACAAAAGAAATCGAGGGGTCGAAAGCAAGAGAAACAAGCAGATCATATGGCTACAAACGTCTTGTTTATGTGCAACTCAAAGCTAACTCATGGCTACAAAAAGAATGATGGATCATACCCCAAATCATACCTAGGCGATGCACAAAGGATACTGGTTCAGCTGGCTGGAAAGGGAAACCGAAACCATCGTTGTTATGAACAGAACAAGTTGTATCCTCGGTTTACCATTTATGCTGTTACCAAAGGTTCTGCAGAGTCTAGCAAGTCTGAAGAAACAATGCCCTCTTGGGCCAAAGCGGATTCAGATGAGCCGCCTCCTTGGGCACAGAATGAAGGAAAGAAAGATGCATCAGAAAGTGAATTTGAAGTTCCATTTTTTGTTTATTTACTTGCCTCAGCGGTCACTGCAATTGCAGCGGTTCGTCCTCTTTCCTAACACCTCCACAGGATTACAGTCCTTGGGATATTCAAGAGCATCTGTTTCTTACATAATTTGGAGATTTTGCATAATTCTTACTCTTTAATTTTATTCTCAAAATTCCTTTAACTTGTGGACTTGCAGATAGGTTCTATATTCGAGTATGCAAACCAAAGGCCGGTTTTTGGAGTAGTATACCCCGACAGCATCTTCTACACTCCACTGCTCGGCTTTTTCACATTAACGGGCATTCCCACCTCTGTAAGTTGCCTTGGTTTTATGAACACATTCTTTTAATCTTTTTCCTATACCTCACAAATGCAAGAAAATAATCGGTCATTAGTCATCATTTGTGTTTTATTTAAATGTGTTTCACCCTATGATTTCTGAATTGTTTTTAAACACGATTTGTAAAATGTGGAAAATCCATGAAGCACTTTTGAAAACATAAAATGGAATGCTACATTTCGGTTATATGCAGGATTTTTTTTTTTTTTTTTTGGTTATTATACCTTTTTTTTTTTAATGAGACTATGAATTGGATTTTGACATCTTAAAATATTTGTTGAGATAGAGAAATTTACATGTAAAATGTATGTCGTTTCACTCAAATTGTATCCTTCTCTAAAATTAAGTACTTGATGTAGGCATTTTTGTGGTTCAAATCCGTTCAAGTTGCTAACAAGGAAGCTGAGGAGCAAGACAAGAGAGATGGCTATCTGTAGGGCTAGAGTGTAACTTTTCACACAATTTGGATACATTTCTGAAATGTATAATGTTTTGCGTGGAAATCAAATGGAAAAGTAAGTTTTGTTCTATTTTTAGGAAATGTAATGTGAAAAAAACCAATCACAATACATAATTTTGCAATAACAATATTGTTTATGTAGATATAAGGTTAATGTATTTTTCTGGCAAGTGGTAAATTTTTCCCCATCTTCTTAAAGCTTTAGTTAAATACTCAATTGTCATCGGCAACACATTCCTCACTTTTGCTTCCACGGCGATGAAAGTGCCTGGTCGAGGGCAAGAAGCCCTCCAAGCGCGTGGCCTCTTGTGCCATGTCCTTGCTTGTTGATAATTGGCATTTTTCTGCCAATCTTCTTCTTCTTTAACACCCCACGAAAGATCAAGGAGGAGGTGCCTTTTAAAATTCCTCACACTCTAATTTGTTCTCTTAAGTTTTGGTCGAATTTAGTGAATTGAGGGACATGGGTTAGAGGTTGAATTGAGATTAGGGATTTTTAATCCGATGTGTTTTTCACCATCAATTTAACAGTGGTTACCAAAATGAGTTACAATGCGATACTTAACAAGTTGAGGTCATAAAATTATCAAAATTAAAAATTTAGAGGCAAATTCCAAAGCCCAAAGTATTCAGGGCTAAATAATTAAAAGAAAATCACTAATTCGTATGATTTAAAAAAATATTGTATAGAAACAAAATATAAATATATTGTTACGCTGTACTTTTTCTGGTAAAATGTTAACTACACTTATATAACTATTCACCATCGCTTTCTTTTCAAAGTATGTACCATGTAATAATAAAGGAGTATAACCACGTACATTACATAATTATATAAAATAAGTATGTTATATATACTAGTTTTTTTTCCCGTAAAGAAGTACATCATAGTTTTTCTTTTTTTTTTTAATTTAAGAGTGAGGAGATTCAAATTTTTTATCTTATAATAAAATCAAATATAAAATTTTCATTAAGTTATTCGTGTAATTACTCATAATAATTATTTTTATGACAAAATATTTAAGGACAACCAAAACCGACTCAAGAAATTTTGAACGAATAATTAGGTTATATGTCACAATTTATAAATATGGATTAATTATTATCACAAATAAAAAAATTTGCAAAAATTTCTATTAACATGATTTATAGATGATAAATGAAAATTTTTTATCATTTATTTTCTCACTTCCCACCCCTATCTCTCTTTCTATTCCTTTCTCTCTCTTTACCCCGATCTCCAAAACTTGTCGAATCAACAGCCGCTCGCCTCCGCATCAAGAGCTTCGTCGCCGGCCAATAATGGAGCTCCAACTGTAATAGTCATCGTCGAAGTGATCTACAGATGTCATATTCATGAACTCAAATCTCATAGATTACAGTCATCATTGCCACCAACTCGTCAAAATCACATGAACTCATGATCCTCGTTGCCGTCGACGGCAATGCGGAATCACAGGATCTTTTCCCTGCCCACGGGGTCCGTGATCTCCTCTGTGCCCTCATGCCGCTACTAGCTGGTTGCTCGTTAGATTGATTTATGCCCATATCTCAAGCCGTGGAAGCCGCCGATCAAAGCCACCACACCATTGTCGCTCGTGGCTGATCCACACATGAGGCTAGCCTCAGCGATAATGATTTTCCTCACGTTTCTCTCCATCGTTCGTCGTCAGGGCTACTCTTTATCACCGTCAATGGTTTTTTGTCGGAGCATACGGAGAGAGAGAAGGGAGAGAGAGAAGGGAGAGAGAGAAAAAAGGGAGGGGGAGAGAATGCGAGGAATAGAAAATTTTTTTTGAAATCAAAACAGATTTACTAACAAAATTTTGATAAATAAAATATTTATATTCGATAAATAAAAAATTTAATAATAAAATGATAAATAAATATTTTTTGTTGGTTAATAAAACATTTATCAAAGATATTTTTCATATAAGTTTTTTTCTCAGTGACCAAATTTAATCCAAGATATGATTTGTGGCATTTGAAGGCCTTGGACAAAATTTTTCATAGGAGCCTTTTCAATAATATGTTTTTGAAAATTAATTAAATATTTAAATTAAAAAATTGATTAAATTTAAAAAAACAACTTTTAAAAGCAATTAAAAGATGCTTACTGCTTTCAAAAATTATAGTAGTAATTAGTGCTTGTAATGTATGTCGAAGAAAAAAAGAAAAAAAAAAGGATTGTACGATTGATCTTTCATCATTTTCAAATGTTATAGATTTTTTTTTTCCCGGAGCCTGTAGTATTTTAGTACAAAACATTGTATGTTACTTCCTAGAGAAAAAAACCTGTTTTTTGAACTTTTTCTAAATATTAGATTACTTTTTTTTTTTAACTTATAAATATCCATTCTACTTTTAATTCATCCAAATTCTTTATCTATTTATTTTTTCTTTAATTTACATATAACATGAACATGATGTGATACATATAAAAATAAGATTAATTGGGTCTTTTATTTAGATGGTCCGGCTACGAGGACAACTATTTAACAAAAAAATATATTAAACAGTGAGTTATTTAATTTTTCATGCTTTGTATTTTCCTTTTATTAAGAAAGAATACCTTACATTCTGAAATTTTATATTTTTATATTATTAGATTGCATTTATTATATAAATTTATACTTCTTGATTAACACTTAATTTTAGTTTTAAAATATTCAAAATACCCTTAAAGGATAAATTAACATTAAGTTTACTTTCCTTTTTATACTCTGCATTTTGTTTTTATTTAAAAAGTAAACCGTGCATTTTATAATTTTGTATTTTATACCATTAAGATATATTTTATACATAAGTCTATACTTTTCTCAATCAACACGCATTTTGATCTAAAATATATTATAAATACCCTCAAAATTAAGATTAAAAAATAATTGAAGAAATTTAAAGACACTTTAAGAAATGACGAGTTGAGAAAAAAAATTGTGTATTAAATATAATAAAATAGTAAAAAAAAAACATGATTTTAAATTGTCTGATGTAATTTTTGAATAAGAAAAAAATATATGGTGTAAAACGTAAATAATTCAAATTTTATTTTATTTTATTTTTCTTTTTTAAGAATATGGATAATTTTTGCTCAAAATTAAGTATTAATCTAAAGAAACTACAGATTATTTAATAAATATAATATGATGGTAAAAAAAAATTAAAATATAAGATATACTTTTCAAATAAAACAAAAGCAAAAGTATAATAATGTCAATGACATTTGTTTCAAATGCAGTCTTGTGAGAGATTTGGGACTGATACCTATTTGGCAAGTGGAAGTAGAATAGGAGCCCTTCTATATGATTCCATCCACAATAGACTTTTTGCGAATTTCAAATTCTAGGGAGTACATCAGTAGATCCGGGATCATACCAGATTCAAAGAGCTCCAACCATCCTGGGAATTTGCATTGGGAAAATTACGAATGAAAAAAGAACTTCAATTTTTTATAGGAAAAAAAAAAAGGAGTAAGAATTACAATTTTACCCATAAATTAACATGCAATAACTCAATATAGCGAGTTAATTCTGATTTGATCTAGTTCGGATTATAAACAAGTTACAAAAAAATTAATACATGATAGATTACGAATGATAAGGATAACAATTATCCATGCACCTTTGATGGAGCGGGTGTGGGACTAAGGACACGTTTGGTATACACTTTTAAACTGTATTACATTTAAATACAATGTAATTTTTCTCTAAATACAAAAGTATTTCATTCAAATACCAATCACGTCACATTTTAAATCCAATACGATCACTATTTATTATTTCACTTTTTATATTATTTTTATTAATTATATCATATATTCTCTTTCTCTCTCTTTATTTCCTCTCTACTTTTACCTATCACATCACATATTTATTATTAAAATACAATTCAAATATTTTTTTACCCAAACACACATTGCATTCAAATGTAATACTAATATTTTTCCTCTAAACACAAATTACATTCAATACATTGCATTCAAACACAATTCAAATGCAATGCGTTCACCAAACGGAGCATAAGTTTCTCCTGCTGAGTTGTTTTAGAAAGTTTTTTTTTTTTTTTTAACCGTTAGAACATATTTTTTTACTGTGAGATTTGTCAATTAATAAATACACAAAAATACACTTTTGTTTATGTCATTTATAAAATAATGTTTTTGGGAATGTTTAGACATTTCCACCATTTTAATTCAAAATATTTTGGGAATGTTTAGTTTTAATTTATTTTATTAAATAATCTTCTTATTGTTTTAATACTGTGAGATTTGTCAATTGATGAGCCCAAATCCATCTATTTCTCTCCAGCTGGGCTGCATGATCGTAGGCCGTGTTTCCAGATAAGGTCAAACCCAAAGGCTGATATTAGAGAAGGTTAGTGCTCGTATTTTTCTTATTTTCTTTTCTATTTGTATTTTTCATCTCATGGTTTCGTTTTAGAATTTTGTGAGTTGGATTATAAGTTAGGCTAAACACTTTGATGAGGCTAGTGATAAATTTATATGTTGAGTGATTGAATTCAGATTTGATTTTCATGTTTGTTTTATAAAGTTTATATGTTTTAATAAATTAAATTTCTTCCTCTCAGTTTTTATTTGAAATATTTTATGTTAATCTTTTATATAAATTCAGTTATGTTTTAATTATATAATATTCTACATATATATTTTGTATTGTTTTATGAGTTTTTTTTTATTGTAATTTGCTAAAAATAGTACTTTATCGATTTTGAATAACTTATAATGATAAATTTATTTGGTTTAAACATTAGAGGTTCAATCCATTTGAGCACAATTGTTATTTTTGTTGAACTTAAATTCCATATTTACTGTTTTTTTTATGTAATACTTACAATTGAGTCATAAATTAAAAATTGAATTCAAATTGGAATACAAAATATGTGAAGGATTCACAACACCTTACCTAATTTATTATTGAGTTTTTCTATACTTGAATCTGTTTTTCATATTTTAGTTATTTTCTTTTTCGAAACAAAAATCTTCCAAACATATTTTCTCTTTTATTATTATTTTTTTAAATTCCTTGCCTTTCTAATGTTTTTTTTCACTAATTTTATTTGTTTGTTTTATTGTCTCCCTGTGGATACGATTGTGCAATATATACTACAATCGATCACTTTGTGAGTGCATCTTTAGGCGTTAATCATCAATCTATTTCCTCATGAAAGAACATTGGTTAATATTAGAGGTGAACATCATGTGGGTCAGATAAGTTTTAAAGATTTTTCAATCGACTCAATGAAAATTAGATGGTTTGAAAAAAAATTTTAACCACCTAATCAACCTAATGTAGAAAATAATCCCACCAAATTAAGATTAGATTAGGTTTAGCAGGTTATGCATTTATTACAATATAATAATAATAATAATAATAAATAAATAACTTTAAAAATTTAACTACAAATGAAAAATTTAAGAGGAAAAAAATAACTAAACTCATGATATATTCTCTAAAATAAATTTTATTACAAACTTTACACAAAGAAAAAGTCTTATATAATGTCATTACTAGTTCAATATAAAAAATATATATATATAAGTTATGAGAATCAGTAATAGATATAAAGATACTGAAGTAATTTGTAATATTTTTCACAAAACTACTAAGTTTTCATCCATATGTATATTTAAGTAATACATTTTATATATTCAAATAATCTGAACAATATTTAGGAGTTGGTTCGTTGGGTTGGTGGATTTTTTGTTCACCCCTAGTTAATATAAAGTCAATAAATAGACGAATCAACATAATCAGGATTGCATATTATTAATTGGAGTTATAGGGCATTTAGATTTGAATTCCACATGCATTAAAGAAAAGGTATGAATTCTACACTACTAAAGGCACGTTTAGGGTAAGTATTGAAGATGTGTTTTGGATTGAAAATAAGATATAGTTTTCAAAATGTATGTTTGAGTGAAAAAAAAAAAAAAACTTATTTAGAGTGAGAAAATCTAAAATCTAAAAATATGTTAAAAAATCAGTATAAATTTTGTTTTTTTTTTTTTGAAATTCTATACAATTTAAAAAAATAAATCATCTTATTTAGACTTGAAATAATAAAATTATATATTTTTAAATTTTAAGTTTACTATAGATATTTAGAGATATAAATAGTGAAAGATAGTTTTAAATTAAAGAAAAAGAATTAAAAAAAAAGAAACCATTAGGAAACCAGAAAGAAAAAAAAATCATGAACTTGTTAAATGCGCAATTCTGATTTGAAGCAGAAAAAGTCAATGTGTAAATTGGGTCCAATGTAACTTGTGAAATCAAGTTATTCACATTGTAGAATTTTTATATGAATGGTTTGAAGAGTAACATTTTTATATGATAAGAAGAAGATTTCACATTAAGAGTAACATATTCATATGATAAAAGGAAGATTTCACATTCTGTTTATCCACCAAAGAATTGGGGAAGTGAATTATTAAGAAAAGGACGTTTTGTCTTTCTATTTTCTTAAAACGAAGCTTTCCCAATCTCTCCACTTAAGTGAAGTCAAGCCACCTTCTAAGAATTTTCCAAACTTATCCAAATTCAACACAACAGTAATCAAATTCACAAAATTAAAAAAAAAAAGAAAGAAAAAAGGTTGAAGATAATGTGGAAAGGGCAACTTGGACTTCAAGGACGGGACAACTTCGATGTCAATGCAACGAGAGGAGCCCATCAAATGACAGTGGTGGGCCCGCCCTGTACCTGTAGCGGTAGTTGGGGTACCTTACCATCGTGCCCCAATTAAAAAGGAAAAAAACAAAAACAAAAAAAAAAAGAGAAATATTGCAGTAAATAAATAACCTAAAAGAAAATAACTTCACGTTGTGTTTGAATTGAATGAAGTGGACGAAATGAAGCCGAAGTTGACCATTGAAAATAATTGAGCAAAAAGATTAATTGCAAATTTACATATATATATATATTTTTTTTGCTAGAGATGCTTCATTAAATTAGAAACAAAAAGATTATTTTCGAGTAAACATGTTATACATCAAAACATTAAGAAAATAATATTAAAGATATCAATTTTAATCTTAATTTTTGACCATTTTAAAATATCACCAAAAATAATGCTAGACTCACATACTAAAGGTTGTAGATAGGGTTGATAATTTAGATCACAATATGATGAGTTGATATGAACACGATACAAAATTAACGAGTTTGGTTTTTTTATAAATTGATTTGGCTTAAAAATATATTGACACGATTAATACGATTAATAAATAAATCAGGTTTGGGTTTACCTTTTAACACGAATTGACACAATTAACTATAAATATTTTTTATTATCCTTAATTATATATGATTTATAATAGAAGTAATAAAGTACAAATAATATGAATTTAAGACTTTGTAAGTAAATTTCACTTATTTCTAAAAGAAAAGATATACAAACTAATAAACATAACAAAGTATCACAATCATATTGAATAAGTCATTGTTTTATTCATTATTAATTTAAATAGGTTAATTTGGGTTAACATAATTAATAAATAGGTTAGGTTTGAATTTGAAATTTTAACACAAATATTAAATGAGTCGAGTTTGGGTTTAGCATAATAATGTTAACTGAGAAGTATAACATCACACGATAACATAAATTGTCAACCTTAGTCGTAGAGCTCCACAATAAATAGGAAGTGAAGGGTCATAGAGACCAATTTATCTATTATAACTTGATTCTACAGAAATTGCACTATATAGGCTAATTAATTTTTGACTTAAAAGTAAATAACATAATTTTAAACTATTAAAAATTAATAGCATAATCAAATTTAGACATACATGTATTTCCTTTTTTACCCCTACTTATTGATTGTGTTTTTTACCTTTTAATTTATTTTGTGTTTCTTTATTTTGTGTTTCTTTCTCCTCTACTCTCTCTTTCTCTGTACTCCATCTCTCTTCCTTTTTCTTTCTTCTCAAACTCATCAGCAGCCACCATCATGACATTGTCGCAATCTGACCAAACCGTCAGTAATTGTTGTCTTCTACGAACGCATTGTCATCCGATTCCCAAGCACCACCATCGCGACTCCTTGATTGCCATGTTGCAAACTTTGTTCGATTCCCAGATGACGGCCTCATTAACTCCAATCGTTGTCATTAGCTTTTTCTTTAATCACAACCTGTAGTGATCAATACTCACACTGAATCGTAATCACCATCCATTACCATTGTGATCTCGCTTTGTCTCTAATTAGCCTCGTGAACTTAGATTGCCATCATTGGCTTCTTTTCCGATCATGATCTGTAGCAATTGAAACCACACATCGAATCATTGTCACCACTGATTGCCAATGCAAACTCACTTCTTCTCCAATTGATAGCAATGGTGGCTAAATTTGGGGATAAGAATTTGGTTAGATTGGACTTAATTTGAGGATATTTTAGGTTGATTTATAATTTCAGAAACTTTGTAACAAAAATAAACTTTGTAAACATTATTTTTAATTTATTTGTAATACATTTTAAATTTACACAACAAATTGAATTTTGTAAATGAATAATTTACATAGTGTAAATTGAATGTAAAAGTTGCATTTATGTTGTATATTTTATTATTTATTTGTAATACATTTTAAATTTACATAGTAAATTGAATTTTGTAAATGAATGATTTACATAGTGTAAATTGGGTCTAAATGTTATATTTACAATATAAATTTTGGTCTCTAGTTTTTGTATAAATTGTCTATCAAAGTATAAATTGAATGTAAATATTATATTTAGAGTGTAAATTTTAGTCTCTGGTTTTTGTATGAATTTTTTGTCATGTAAATTGGGTGTAAATGTTATATTTACAATGTAAATTAGGTATAAATATTATATTTAATTCAAATTAGGTGTAAATATTATATGTTTACATAATATATGTATATAATAATTTTCAAATTTACATAGTAAATTTTGTATTAACGTAGTAAATTTTGAATTTACAAGTAAAAGGTTACTATAGATTTGATAGATATGTTAAATTTAATTTTTTTAATTTTGTAAATAAATGATTTTCATGTAAACATTAAATTTATACTTTCAGTATGAATTTTAAATTTACACTGTAAATTTTGATCTTGGGTTTTTGAATGAATTTTCTCTCACGATGTAAATTATGCATTCACATTGTAAATATTAATCTCAAGTTTTTTTATGGATTTTTATCATAGTGTAAATTAAGTATAAATTTTACATTTACATTGTAAATACAAGATTTGCATTTGAAATCCTGAATTTATAGTGAATTTACCCTATTTTATGTGTAGTAAATTTTTCATTTACATAAAAAAATTTTAATCAAATAGGTAAATAATTATGTGTAAATAATTTTGATTTCTGGTTTTTGTATGAATATCTGATAAATTATAAATTAAGTGAAAATGTTATGGTGTAAATTTTGGTTTCTAATTTTTGTATGAATTTTTATTAAATCATAAATTAAGTGTAAATATTGTATTTATTATATATTTTGGTCTTTGTTTTTTGTATAGATTTTTTTCTCAATGAAAATTAAGTATAAATATTATATTTATACTGTAAATTTTAGTCTCAAGTTTCTTTTATGGATTTTTATCAAAATGTAAATTGAATATAAATTTTTCATTTACACTACAAATTTCAATAATTAATTTTAATAATTAGCAATAATTAATTTTAGTAATTAGCTTGTTGAATAATTAATTCATAAAAAAGTAGGAATTATAAATTAGACCACTAAAAAGGAAAAATTCTAAATCAGCCCTCAAATAAACAAAGATCTATGTGTTGCTGGCATTGTCACCATAGAAGTCATCGACACCAAAGAAGACGAAAGCATGATGGTAATAGTGGTGCTACTTTTATCTTTGCGATAGTGACTAAGAATCCAGCAAAAATTGGCATCGCCTCTTATAGTCGCAAAAGTCACCATCGTGGAGATTGCTAAGCCATTGCTGGAAAGATCATGAGGCCACCGCATGTTGAAAGTTCGTGAGGTTGCTTCTTCCTTCAGATCACTAAGAAAGTCACTAGGCCACCATTGTGAGAGCGACGCAGTGGCAATCGATAGAATTTAAGGGTGGTTGCTGATCTGTTTGAGGAGAGAGATGGAAGGAGAAAGAGGGAATCACTTACAATGGTCATGGCTCTGTTCATGGCAACACCGATTAGAATAATTGCGACGTTTGGAAGTTCGTGTGATGGCGATGAATTTGATGCTAGCTGTTGGCGAGTTTGAAGAGAGAGAAAAAGAGAAAGTGACGGAAGAGATAGAAAAGTAGAGAAAGATGGGGTTATTTTTGGGTTTTCTAATTGGTGTAAATTCAAATTTATACTTGAATAAGTTATTTACTAGTATATTAAAAATTTTGACCTATTTATTTTTATTCCTTCTAACTTTTGGCTTATTTTCCTCATTCTCCCTGATTCTATTTATGAAAAAATGAAAGGCTGTGGTAGAGCCTCTTAAAATGGCTCTACCACAATTTGTAATAGGGTTCATTATTTAACCATTAAAATGTAATCTAAAGGTTAATATATGCATTTCTATGATAGTTATAATGTATCTTACCTCATACTATAGACTAAGAAATTAAAAAAAAATCAAGCAAAAAATAAATAATCTTTAAATTCAGTGAGTGACCCACCTCCTTCCCTTACTGGTAGCAAGCCCCATTTCCCTCGATAACCTTCCTTAGCCACCCTCACCAGTAGACCTTTATCAATTATGTTTACTTAAGGAAAGGGGAAACAAAGGTTCGATGAGAAAGAGCTATAAAAGAAAGAAGGCAACATAAGCTTTCATTTCTTGAATTTTCCACTTCTTTCCAGGCATAAGAGGAGTTTGTCAAGAAGCACCATATGAACTAATGAAGAAAAAGGTTTTGGCCCCTGCTATGAATCCAGTACCTCTTTATAAGGAGAAAGTTTGGAATTACTACAGTTGAATCACATTAGGTAAGTTAGTCACTTGTTTGCTCCCTTCCAAAATAAGTACGCTATCCTTTATACGCCCTCCACCACAAGGACCTGAGTCTTTTCTCTTAAAGAGAACAAGACTATTTTTGACTTGATATCTTAGACCAGAAGGATAGAAAAAAAAAACGCTACTAATAAGGGGCTAAGCGTATCATCTCATTCAGGAATAAGGGATATGATAAAAGAGATTTACTTAAAAAGAAGACTGTGCCACATTTAATAGAAAAATATTCCTATCAATGCAGGTCATTGATAAAAAGGAAGGTGCACTTAAAGTATTATAATCTAGTTGACTTTTACACTAATTGGCTGGTAACCAATGGAGCCATCATGAAGTCGGTCCCTTTCTTTCTTACATATATCCAACTTGGAAAAGAAATCTTTAGGTCTAGTCCTAAGATTGAGGGACAATAATCTTCAAACCACTTGCCAGCACCACGACACTTTTAATCCTGTTTGTGTAGGCTCTTGCACAGATATTTACATTCAATAATCCTGGGGGCCTTCACTTCAACATGTTTTCACTCGTGATGGCTTAGAGCCCCTCATCCATCAATAGGTACTCCTAATATGTTAACCATATGCCCTAGCATAGCCTTTCCCACAAGAACATCCACAGTAGATCTAGTAAGCTTGACGAGATCTCTTTCTTTAATAATAGTATCACTACCAAATACAACAATCCCTATATTCTCATTCTTAAGATTTAAGGCTATTCCTTTCATGTTGTTAGCAAATTTAACCATTTTCCTACCAACCTTGATGACCCAGTCCCCCCAACCCAATCTTTTGTGATGAAAATGACACACCTCCCTCCAACGATGACCCAAGCCCTCTCACGACAAATCAACCATCAACAACCTTCATCAGAGGCAATCACTGAGATTCGTGAAACACTATTGTTGTGAGGAGCAGATCGTGTGAGTCCATCCCCCAGCTAATCCATCGTTGCGATCAATTATGGATCACCATCAAGAGAAGATCGTGTGCATTAGTCCCTAAGCCGCCATTGCTCTCCAGCTTACTAGCCCCTCTGCGACTAGTCCTAGTTTAAGCTTCGCGTGTGATTAGCGATCAAAACATGTTACCAACCCTGCTGCAGAGAAGGCCATCGCAAGAAGATGACGAGTTCAAGGTGACCTAACAAAATACCCCTATTGATAAAGAAGCAGGGACTCTTTTTTTAAAATTTTTTTCAAGGTTAGTTTCTTTTTAAATTTTTTTTAATTTGCTAGTAAATTATTACATAAGGTAAGGTGCACTATAAATGTTATACACAGACAATATTTCAATAGTTAAAATTTCATTAAACTATTTAAAATTAAACTATACTGATAGGGTTTTTAAATAAGACCCTACCACAGTCGTTTCCCATAAAAAAATAAAAGAAACTTTCACCATCATTATTCTTAGTCTTGAAGAGAGTGTTAAGTCATTTCTTATAAAAATTTGAAGGAAACTTGGATTCTACAAACAAATCAAGGATAAAACTACATGTGTAGAATCATACTCCAATTACAGATTTTTCTAATAATAGTGCCCAAACCAATCAACAGCCAAAATAAATACCAAAATTCTACTCTGTAATGCATGAGATGCATCAGAAGAACCACCAAATAGATTTAATGATGTGACAATTTCTAAGAATTAGCTTCACGTATAACCCGCTCTACTATAAGAGAGCCTCTCCTAAAAAAAATCCATAATATTTACTTTAATCTAATCACGAGGAGGAAGAAATGAATGATATGAGGAAAATGCCTGGACTTACTCCAAACTCTGAACATGATTAAAAAAAAAAAAAGGTGATCACTTTGTGAATTTTTGATAATACATGTGCCACGAAATCTACCTTTTTGAATATAGATACCTAAATAAAAGTCAAAGGCTGAAAAAGTATTTCAAAACCCACCCAAGCCAATTCAAATTTTAAAAGCTTGGTCAAGAATTACTGATCAACCATCTAGAGTAAGATATAAGTTAATTTATTGTACTGGGAACGTATAATAAACCATATAGAAGATTTAACATATGTAAAGTTCAAGTGAGACAAATATTCTTAAATAATTTAGCCCACAAATAAGTTATTATTGGAAAATAAAGTGACAAAACCCGAAGTAAACCTATTGAGAAAAGCAGTGTTAGCCAAAGAAAGATCACGATCGAACTCATAAGCCTTCATCCTCCAATTTCCTGCAAATTTTATCCCAAGATATATATAAGTCAAAGGGAAGTTTCCCATAATTCATAACAAATAATTCATAAGAAAATTCTTCTAACAATATGTCAAATATTTGTCAAAAAAATTTTGGATTTTTCCAAAATAGCTACCTAATAAATCACGAGTAATGATAAGAGCACCAACTCTAATTATAATTTTAGATTGCTAACTCTCATAACAGTGAGTTGTCATATTTTCATTGATATATATAAATCAATTAATATAATAATTATTTAAACACCTGCTGATAAAAGAATGACAATTCATATATTATATATTGATTTTCAAAAATTTATGTTAGCATTAGGTGGTGTTTGGAAATCCTATTGAATTAGCATTATATTGAAATGTAATATAGTTTTTGTTTGGATCATTAAGTTTTTATAAATAACTTTAAATTTTAAATCTAATTCAATCAATTTTCATCTTTCTCATTTTCTATCTACTTTTACCAACTATCACATCACATATGATCTTTTTCACTAATAATCTAAATATACATCATATTTAAATGAAATGTAAATATAAAACATCTACAAGTAAATTACATTCAGTACTTGACATTCTAATACAATGTTATATCCAAATGATCCATTTGTGTCCCTAGAATCATTCAGTGATTGACCTAGATGGTAAGATAATTTTCTTTTAAAAAGAAAAGATAACATAAATAATAATGTCTATAAATAATGGGAAATGGAGAGGAGAAAGGTAGGGACAGTCTTTTATTTTTTAAGTGCATTTTTAAGCTTTCTTGTATTGATCACTTGCTAAATTTGGAAGGTCATGGTGATATCTTTAGAAACTTTAAAGTCTTTTGTAAAGGTTGTTTTTCTAAATCTCTTGGGATTCTCTTTGCTTTTGAAGCTGCATTTATAGAAATTATCACTCCCATTGATTATGCGAGTGGTTTCATCTGATTTAAATGTGATTCTACCTATGTGTTGGAGCTACTTCAATCTCGAAGAGTTCATGTTCCATGAAAATTCTTATCAAGATGGAGTAAAGTTGTCAATTATCTTAACAAGATCACCTATAGAGTGTTGCACATTTATGAGAAGGGAATTAAGTTGCATATAAGTTAGTGTCGTTTGTAGTCCATATTGATGAAGATATTTGCTAGTTTAATACTCTAGAAATTTTTTTTCTTCTTGGGTCCAAAGAGATTTGGCGAGTCTCCCTGTTATAGATTATTAACTGACTTTAGTAGTAAATGCTGTGAATTTTTGTAAGTACACGAATCGAACAAGTAATAAAGTGATGAAAAAAGTATCGTTTCTGTGAAAATAGTATTATTAAGTGTCAAAATTAGTTAATTTTAATTTTATTTGAGCGACCAAAAGATGTTATAATTGAAAAATTAAATAAGTAAAAAATTATAAAAATAAATAAACATAAATTAATAACACACAATCAAACACATAAATATTAGAAATTATGATTTCATTGTAATTAATCAGATTTAATTTTATTTATATATATAATTATGATTTTATATTTATATTCGTTGATGGTCAACTATTTTTTTTTTGTTTTATATACTCTTTCCGAAGTTATACATGAATTTTATATTTTTATAATTAAATTTACATAAAACGTAAAGGATTAATAAATTAAAATTCATGATAAACAATAACGTATATGAATATAGTGCCATACATATGAATAGTATTGTATAATTAAACAGTAATGTATATGTTTAAATAGTAATTAATCAAATTTAATTTTATTTATATATATAATTATGATTTTATATTTATATTCATTGATGGTTAACTACCAATTTTGCTTTATATATTCTTTTTCAAGTTATACATAAGTTTTACATTTTTATAATTAAATTTCCATAGAACGTAAAGGATAAATAAATTAAAATTCATGATAAACAATACCGTATATATAAATAGTATCATACATATGAATAGTCTGTATGTTTAAACAGTAATATATATGTGAACAATAAAAATATGAATATGAATTTAATTATAAAAAATGTTTATTGAGAAATCTATGGTAGTTAATAACGTGACTACATAAAAATAAAAAGATATATCTCTATTTTATTTTAAATTTTGTGATATTTATTTTAGAGTCATGTCACAAAAATCTCTTATTGGTTTCATTTTGTTTCTCAAATCATTCAAAAGTTTGCCAGAAATTTGAAAGTATTAAGTTTAAGAATAAATACGTTAACAAATATGACAATCATAACAACATGCTTAATTTAATTTAACCATTATAATCAGACTATGTAATAGTTTTCAGTAAAAATTTATTTAATACGTAAAGAAAAATAAAATAACATAATAAGACAAATTAAACATAATGACAAAATTATTTATAAAAAAAAAGAGTCTAGAATGGTTACTGATATTTATGCTGGTAAAATCTCTAGAAATTCTTTTTATTAATACGAAAATTACAACTTAAACAAAAAAGAAAAATTTATAAGTAATGCATGTTTCAAATGGAGCTCTACACTAAAAAGCTAAGCCCCGAATCTAGTTTGTTTTCTCCCTAATGTGCTTTTGGTCTTCCTTCCTTCCTGCTCTACCTTTTATAGACTAAAAAATGACGTTATTCCCTCAAGGATCAGGCGGCAATTTCATGTGCACATGGGTGATGGAGCAAGTAGACAAGGAAAAAGAAAAAAAAAAACAAAAAAAAAAAACAAAAACAAAAAATAACTCTGCATGGGTCCTAGTTGTCTCCTTATTAATCTGAAGTTAGAATTCGCCATAACTTCTTCATACGATATTCGATTTGAGTAATTTGTTTTTCAAAAAACTTGTATCAATGAGAGGATCAAAATAAAACTCGTCAAGTTACAGTTCTCCTGTCATGAATAATGAACCTTTGAGGGATCCACTTCTAACAAATAAATTTTTTACTATAATTAGACATGTAAACAAACAAAATACTAAAATTAGACATTTTTAGAACAAAATATTATAAAAAAAAAACTCATTAGAAATATTTTATTTTAAACTTATTTAACATACTATGACTAAAAAAAAGATAAGATAAAATAAAGTAGAATCAAATAAAAATTTCATAAAATTTATAAAAAGATCTAAATTAAAATAACCCAAACAAAAATAATTCAAAACAAATAAAACTTTCACAAATAAGCTAAATTTATAATGAAAAAGTAGTAAAATAATTCTATTTTATAGAGTTATCAGCAAATATGTATTATTTTCCACTTTTATTTTTGTTTTGGCTAGAGGGATTTTAACGAAATATATTTGAAGGCTACTTTTAAGGAAAGAGATTTGGGTTGATTCCATAAAAATGACTTCCAGCTATTTTTAGTGTCTAATGGCTCATTTAGGGAGACGTTTGGGGAAGATGTTTTGTAGGTTGGAGATATTTGAGTTTTAAAAATATGTTTGGGAGAAAAATATATTAGGAGTAAAAAGGTTTAAAATCTTAAAATATGTTTGAAAAAAAAAAACTATCAATATAGATAGTTTCTTTCCTATCAAAATTATACATAATTTAAAAAAAAATCATCTCATTTGGAGTTGAAATAACAAAGTTATAGATGTTTAAAGTTTTAATTTACTATACACACTTTGAGACATAAATAATGAAAAGTATTGTGAGTAGGAAAATATGACAAATAATTTTTGGAATTGTGGTTTCCTAAACCTCCCCCAAACACTCCCTAAGATTAGGCATTTACTCTTGTTTCTTTTTTCTTGGCTCTCTCACTTTTCCTTTTGTTTTACTTTCTTGTAACTTTCTTGTCATTTGATAATATTTAGTGGGATGGAAATGTGAAGAGGGTGCACCTGTTGATTTATGCTAGTACAATTTATTAAAAAAGAATTTTCCATTTTCCGGAGCACAATGGAAGATCAGGATTCATAATCAAGCGAAGTAGCAGCAATTACCAGAAAGAAATTGATTTTCTACTCTAATATGAAGCTAGCTAAATCAAACACGGCACAAAAAAATCAAACACATGGGATGAGATAGTATAAATAAAAACAATTAAAAAAAATATAAAATACGTCCCCCGAAACTAAGGCAGTCTCTCAAGTCCGTTCTTGACTATAAAGCATGTCAACTACTTTTTTAACATTGTTCTATCTAAATTATACTTAATATGCCTAATGTTTATCGTTTGTCAAGCATATATTTGATTTTTAATATGATTAATTAATACACGATCTCGTTTTTCGGGAAATTTATGTAATCATGAATTGTTCTTAGAAGTTTAATCGGAAAGAATACCATCTATTGTGGACTTCATTAATTTATATTAGTACAGTTCAAGTATGGGGAAAATTTAATATCTTAGACCAATCAAGGCTCAATTATGAGTATGGTATGACCAAATGTCAACATAATAAAATAGACACCCCTGCAACGGGCACCATCAAATCCGCTCTTTACAAGGACAATTTAGCTATCACCTTAATTAAAAAAAAAAAAAAAAGGATTGAGGAAAGATTTTGGAGCATATCTTCAGGTTTAGGCAATTGCCCTCCAATCATCATAGTACCAAATCTCTAATATGATTAGATTTATAAATAAGTATATCTCACAAATATAGGCTACACCAAGTTCTCTAGAGCCTAAACTTCAATTTCTCCAACCTGTTATACCACCGCCAAAAACAAGATCCTCTTGCTAAAGGGCGTGCCTAAATTTGGAGCCACATTTTTCATCAAGTCATGTGTTTGACCTAACTAGACGCCATATATCTATATATCAATTATGTACATAAATAACTACAAATTTTAAATATAATAAAATACAGAAGGATTTATTTATGAAGGATGTATATTGATGGTACTGTTTGTTGAGCTTGCAGTGTGTAATAAAAAGAAACGGCGCACTTAAAGCTCCCCAACAGAAAAAGGGTTCTGTGCAGTGACAAAGCTAGAACGATCAATCTCATAAATCATGCTGAAATTTCTGCTACATATAACAAGTATTAATAATAGCTTAATATATGGCAATGAGTAATCAAAGCAGCTTACTGATTGGTACTCTTATCTGTTAGCTAGGCAGACTTTGTTCTTATACATTAACTTGATCCCACAAATCCTCATCATTTATTTCTTCTTCTTGAGAGAGATGTGTACGGTATAAATTGGCAGACATGCATAGTACTAAGTTGTATCTGATCTTCTTATTCAATTCCCTAATATTGATATGATATTGGTATTTATTAATTCATGCATTAAATCAAGTGAATATAACAAGTCAAAGTCTCTAAAAGAATTAGTTAAAGCAATTAGCTAGAAAGAGAGAGTCCCATCTCCAACTTAACCATATAAGCCTAATTAACTAACCGGAAGAAAATAAGTCCTCGTGCAGTCATCCGAAAAATTGAATGATACAGAGATGATTAACAATGCTCATACAAAAGAGTGATGCACACGAATCAAGAAAAATTAAAAGATAATAAGATGATTCAATTCGCCATCTCTTTATCAAAAGGAAAGGAAAAGAAAATGAAAAATGGATTATTATTATTATTTTGACAACGAGGGATAACATTACTAAAGTACCGTAAAATTAAAAGAAAATAAGATGATGATTTAATTCGCCATCTCTTTATCAAAAGAAAAGAAAATAAAAAATGGATTATTATTATTATTATTATTATTTTGACAACGAGGAATAACATTACTAAAGTACCGTATTTGGTGTACCTATGTTCTTTTCAATGGGGGCACCTGTAGTCATATATTATATATAGATATATACACATATATATATATTGAAGTTATAATTGTGCTAGACTTTGTGAAGAATATTATAACCGTCTGTACTAATAACAGAATTCATAATTATATTTACTGTTTATTATAATTATACCCCCATCGAATGATAAAGAATTCTTACTATCGTCCTGCTTATTCTTTTGTATTTCATAATATCGTGCTACACGTAAAAAAAATTGCTTTAACAAATTTAAAAATGTTACTACAAAAATTGTGTTCACTTCTCAATTTATTTATTTTTTAAGCTATGGCCTCACTTTAAAAATTATAAATTGCAACTTATCAACAAGTAAACAAATTAGTATTAAGATTAAATATTTAATTAAACTTTAAGGAGTGAAACTTGTTCAATACCAAACGTTATTCATAAAACACATCATTATCATTATCGCAGAAAAAACGTAAATAATCGTAAATTAAAACTAGACATTAAATTAATCGTTTAAACAATTTTTTATATTGTCAAAATTTAATAATAATAATAGTCAATAAAAAAAAAGAAAAATATGATCGCGTATGAAACTCATTATCATGTGATTAGTCTATATAATTATGAATCTAAAAAGTGTTCCAAATTAACTCCCCCAGATTATATTGTCGTTTGGTTCAAGCGAAATCTTTGATACAGTAGTTGTAGTAAGCTCAGTGGAATCGATTCCATTTAAAGAGAAAATTAACACAACTCTTTGAGAAAGAGACTGATGCTAAAAATTAGTCAAACGGTTGACCAATTTGCAAACTAAAAGAATAGAGTTAATAGGGTTGGTAATCTGTGTACTTGCCAATTAAAACCGAAGAAAGTATAGAGAGAAGAATCTCTCTCTCTCTCTGTTTTTTTTTTTTTTTTGTCCCTTCCCTTTAAAGTCTAAGCATCGACAAACATTGACATAAAATTTACATAACGCTTAAATATTCATCTTAAAATGTGGAATTTTACAAAATAAAACTTCAAAAACTCTAAAAGGAATCAATTTAATACAAATGATATAAATTTGTGAAGTTCAAAAGTATTTCTTCTTTTTTTTTTTTTTTAACTCAACTGTATCAGCGAGTTTGTGTTATTTCATTTGCTTTAATAACTTAGACTTTCCATGGTAGAGGTTTGACGTGCAAGGGAAGGCAATTTATAGTTTGAATTTGATTACTAAGAAAAGAATTCAGGGTACCAAAAATTTTGTGCAAAATTTACTAACATTACGAAATTTTATGAAACAACTGTGCTTGGGGGAGCAATTTCATGGTAAAATTTTGATTAGAGTTAAGTTAAATTGAGTTGTGCATTTAGTTGATTAAAGTTAAAAAATATGTGTTAAAAAAAAATATACTAATATGACAATTTTATACAATTTATAAAAAAAATCATCACATTTGGACTTTTATATGCAATTTTAAAGTTTGAGTTACAAAATAATAGTTGGAACTATATATGAATAATGAAACTAAATTTACTTTTCAGAAAAAGACAAAATAAATGAAATTAAATCCAATTGCTCCCCCAAACACCCACAAGTTTCAAATTAAAGGCCATGTGAGTCATCAGTTCTTTCCTCCTAATCTAGGCTTTGGGTCTAGTAGTTCATTCTTGAGGATCAAAAAAGTTAGGGTGCATTTGGTACCTGAATTGTATTCGCATTACGCTTAAATGCAATACAATTTTCATCTAAAACGCAAAAATATTATATTTAAATATCAATCACATCACAATTTAAATCAAATATAATAACTATTTATTATTCTACTTTTTCTACTACATTTACTAATCACATAATAAACTCTCTTTCTCTTTTTCTTTTCTTTTTTTTTATCTACTTTTGTTAGTTATATCATATACAATATAATTCAAGTACTTTTCATCTAAATAAACATTACATTTAAATGTAATGTAAATAATTATTTTTCAAATGTATATTATATCTAATATATTACATTCAAATGTAATACATTATCTATCTAAATAACCCTTAGATAACTTCTTATTGATTGCATGTTAGTCCACTTGGGGTGAGCTCTTAGCTAGCGATTGGTAAATCCGGGTCCAGTTAGTCTTACACTTGATCAGTCATTATATGTTAAACAAAGCAAAAGACTCTGTAACAATCGGACGATAATAAAAGTCATAGCAAACTTATAGTTACTTAGAACTAAAAAAAGCAAAGGAAGCAAGTATAATTCCTCTTAGACAATAAAATATGTTGACACGAGAAAACATATTTACTAGTTATATTATCCACAATTGCTTGAATCTCATAATAAATTATAATATTTATTTAAGCAAAAAAAATGTAATTTTAATGAAATATAGATTTATATTTTTTTCTCCTTTATCGATATTTCATTAATGTTTTGCAAATAAAGTAAAATAAAATAAAATTAGCCTTTGACATAGAGTGAAAAACCACAATTTTATCTCACTTTTTTTTTTTTTTGTCATTGTTAGAAAACAAGACCAAAATTTCATTCTTTAGGTTACATTAGGTGCATGGGCTTGAAATAGAATTTTTAAGTTAAAATTGGTTAAATTTTTAAAAAATAGTTAAAATTTTTATTAAATTTTTAGAAAGTGAAAAAGAGAGTCAAATATTTGATTTGGACTCTTCGCCAGCCGCACCCTTGTTTCTATCTTTTTTTCCAATAACTTTTTCTCCTTAATTCCTTTCGGTTTATACTCTATGGCCCGTTTACATTACGCACTTTTTGACCATATTTTTCAGAAAATGTGTAAAATTAGTATTCGCATTTTTATCTCTTTTGTAAATAAATTATCCCACGTTAATCAATCCCAAGATTTCATCGCCCATGCTTAGCTTTCCTATATTGTTATTAATTCCTTCTAGAAAATCAAATCATCTATACCCCACCATAAATATTCCATAAAAGTTCCTTTCAAAAAAAATAAAATAAAAATTCCAAAAATGAAAAAAAAATAATTAAATTGTTAACCGTTTGAACTTCCTATGTTTGTCTGTTTAAGACATTAATATAGTATTTAATCAGCATAAGTTATTTTATTCACCAAATAGAAAGAAATTAAAATAAAATAAAATCCTCGTTCATGCAATAATTTTCATATTCTCTAACAAGGGATTATCCTAGGTTTTTTTTTTTTTTTTTTAACTCAATCCATACAAACGTGATCTATACAATCTCTTATCAAGTTACATATTTATATCTATATAAACTCTAACGAAGAAATCAACATTCATAATATTACATCTTCATCTTCAATATCTAATCTAAATATCGAAACGATAAGGGATTTACATATATAAAACGGTCAACCCCATTTAAGTTATTCCTAAAACAAAAAGAAATTTCCTTACATAAAAAGAAATTTCCATTTTCTCCAAAAAAAAAAATTTCCATGAGAATAAATAAATAAACGTTACATATTGCAGTGAATCATAACCCCGCAAAATGGACGGCTGTGATTGATTTGACTCTCCAAAATCTCCGTCCTCCCTCTCCGTCCTTTACCCTACCCTCCATTGTCAAAGTCAATTTCCATTTTCCAAAGACGAGCTTACCATCTCAGTAAAAACATCAAACGTCTAATCAAATCGCGCGTGCACGACACGAACCAATAAAAAACTCGGGTGAGTTACACGAGCGAGAGAAGCTCAGGGACTGGAGAGAGAAGTTTGACTTTGGGGTAAAAAGGCACAGACCCAAACGCGAGATCCGCCGTTCTGATGACGACACGTGTGATGAAACAGCCGACGGGTAAAGTGGCGATGATGATCGGTTTCTGTCAAAGCCCTCGCATTTACCAACCTCAGTAATATTCAATAAATTACGGATTTATGGCGTAGAGAGAAGTTGCATATGGTTGTGAGGTTTAAAGAGAGAGAAAAACTTGTAAGAGAGAGAAAGGCTTTCTGAAGAAAGAAGCAGACGATCATCAAAGCCATAGGGGTAAGAGAGAGAAAGTATAGAGAAAGAGAAATAAGAGAGAGAGAGAGAGAGAGAGAACATTTTCTTTTCTTTTCTTTTTTCCTTGGTTTTGTTTCAAGACACACACACCGACACAAGAACAGAATTGTGTTGCTGTAGTTGTTGTTGCATGGTGATGATATTAATTTACTCTTTTTTTTAAATTATTTTTTGGATTTTTATTGGTATCTCTTACAAGCCCTCACGCATTTAATCATTATTCATTGTCACTTTCTCTGCTTTGAATATTTTCAAACTTTCATTTATATTTCTTTTGCCAGTGGCGTGGTACTATATTACTGATCAGCTCTATACTACTGTGGTTTTCTTTTCATTTTCTATTTTTTTTTTTAAGGTTAATTTGTTTTTTGTTTTTTGGGTTTGTACTATTCAATACCTTCAACTCCTCATCGGCCTTTATGGTGCCGTTTGGGTTTATTTCGTTTTGTTTTCTCACTTGAACTTGGAAGGTCATGAAGTTATTACTTTTTAGGTATGAAGATGAAGAACATATGTCATCCTCTCATTCTTTCACAAGATTTTCCCTCTTTTTCTAAATCTTTTTTTATGAAATAAAAATGACTCGAGAAGTTTAGAGTAAAAAATGTTCATTTTTTGTGGTTTTTCCAATTCCTCCTTGGATTTTTTCAATGAGATGAAGCTTTTATGCATGCATGTTGATCAGTGTTTGCACTTCAAAAAGCTTTGAATTACTTAGTTTTTTTATGGGTCAAAATGTTGTCTTTTAGTTGTTTCTTTTCCACTTAATCTTGTACTAACAAATCATGAATAAAAACGCAGGTCTAATCAGGCTCAAGGGAAAGAGTTCTAGTGAAGAGGGGCAAAACCAAACCCTATCTAGAAATTTTCTTTAATATATATATATACATATATAGATATATATATATATATTGGAAGCAAGAATGTATGGAGATTGTCAAGTAATGTCATCCATGGGTGGGAACGTGGTTCCCTCAGAAACCCTCTTTTCCTCGCCGATCCAAAACCCTAACTTCAGCTTCATGTCAACCATGCCTAGTTTCCAACCCTTCTCCTCCTTAGTCCCTGTAAGTACTAATAATCTTATAATTTTCCTTTCCTAATTTTCTTCTTTTGTTTTAGTTTTATATTATCTTTATCTATGTATTTTTTTTTCTAAATTAATATTCTCTTAACACAGAAGGAAGAGAACGGCCTACTCTTGAGAGGAAAAGAGGAGATGTTGGAGAGTGGATCGGGCAGTGAACAAATGGAGGACAAGTCGGGCAACGAGCAAGAGAGTACCGATCAACAATTACAACTGCAACAACAAAAGAAGAAAAGATATCACCGCCATACCGCTCGACAGATCCAAGAAATGGAAACGTAAGCGACCCAGTTTTACACGACAATTTCTGACTACTCTAAAAAATTGTAGCAACAATACATTCACAAGACCTTTTTTTTCTGACTTATTGTCTAAAAATTTATGTAGTTTTTTTTTTTAATCTCATTTTTGCAGTTTATTTAAGGAATGTCCACACCCGGATGACAAGCAGAGGATGAAGTTAAGCCAAGAACTAGGGCTCAAGCCAAGGCAGGTCAAATTTTGGTTCCAAAACCGGCGAACCCAGATGAAGGTTGTTTCCTACTTCAAAATATGTATATATATATAAATTTTTCCTTTTCAATGCCCATTTTTCCTTGCTTTCATGGAAACCCTAAAATGAGACTAAGCTGTTGATGGATACTCTCTTCCACGTTTCCCAAAAAAACGCGTTTTTTTTTTTTTTCTTTAAAACTTCCTTTTTCCCTTAAATGGCCAAATTATGGCGCCATATAATCACGCTCATTTGTGGGAGAAATCATAGAATCCCTAATTTAATTTTGGATAACAACAACATATATATATATATGTATAATCTTCTTCATATAGTCTGCATATACCATAAATGCGAGCTTGGGATGCGCCATAAACCCCTACCTAATCTTGTGTTTCCAAAAGGTTGCACACAATAAATGCTTTGTTATTTAGGTTTAACAGAGATTTTGCTTACAAGAAACGGTTTCGCTAGTTTTCTAGTGTTTATGGAAAGTTTTACAAGGAATGCTAACTTGTCTTGTAACGTTTTTCATATTTTGCAAGTTTTCTTTGTGTTTTTTCCCCCTAATGTAATATTTTGTATATTAATTATATATGCCTTTAGGCACAACAAGACCGTGCTGATAATGCGATACTTAGAGCAGAAAATGAGACACTAAAGAATGAGAATTATCGGCTACAAGCGGCGCTCCGCAATGTTATATGCCCCAACTGTGGTGGTCCGGCGATGATAGGTGATATTTGCTTGGACGAACAGCAACTTCGCCTTGAGAATGCCCGACTTAGGGAAGAGGTAATTAATTGTGTTTATTTGAAAGGGAAGGTCTTTTTAAGTAAATTGTCAATTTTTTTAAATTCCCTTTGTGATTCCTTAATCGGGCATGATTATATTCCAATTATTGATGGCCTATTAATGTAATTTTATGGTAACTAGTATATGATTTAGAAAGACATTCATTCATACCCTTAAGTATATTCTTAATTCTTAATTTAATATATAAATATATATAGTTCTAGAGGATGCAAATTTTAATGACTAATGCCCTAGCTAGAAAGCATACCAAATATTTACATTACACATAAATATGACAATTTGATTGACAACAAAGTGACAATTAGCCGATAATAATTAGTCTTATATTGGACAGCTTTTTCTGCAGTGGTTATTAACTTTCTTATGTCTTCAAACTACATTCTTTTTTACCCGTCACATACACACAATTTTGTCCATATATAAGTTTTAAATCAAACTATATAATGGTAGAATTCGTTCTCTCTTTCTATATTATCATACTGCTCATATTCTATTTTTCATTCATACATGTGCCCAACACACTGAAAATAAACGCCTTTGCAGTTAGATCGAGTTTGTTGTCTGACTTCGCGATACACGGGGCGACCAATGCAAGGAATGGGACCTCAAGCTCCTTCCCTAATGCCCCCATCCTTGGACCTGGACATGAACATCTATTCCAGGCATTTTCCCGACCCGAACAGCATGGTTCCAGTCCCAATGCTTCCAGGGGCGGAGCCTTCTCATTTCGCGGTGGAAAATGGCTTACTACTCGAGGAAGAGAAGACGCTTGCAATGGAGCTCGCCATGTCTTCAGTGAACGAGCTCGTAAAAATGTGTCAGTCCGGCCATCCTCTTTGGATGCGAAAGGGCGAAAACGGGAGGGAAGTGCTGAATGTTGAAGAGCATGCTAGGATGTTTCCATGGCCCCCGAATGAGCTTAAGCAGAATGGGGCCAATGAGTTCAGTACTGAAGCCACTCGTGATAGTGCTGTTGTTATCATGAATAGCATCACTCTTGTGGATGCTTTCCTTGATGCTGTCAGTTTTTCTATCATCTTTAGAACTTCATTTTTCTACTTGCTGGATTTATTTTATTATTTTTAATGGACTCATCAAATCAAAATTAATAGTATCAAAAGCAAATAACATACTTTCTTTCAATTCTTATGATATATTTGGCACATAGGTTTGAATAATTGTTTTAAAAATATTCTTATTCAATTTTCACTGTTTTGAAATCTATGCTATATTCATTTTTCCTTCCCAAACATCACCTCAAAAAATGATTCTCAATTTGAATTTAAATCTTTTTGAATTATCCTTTTCAATTCTAGCCACATAAATTTTGAAAAAATGTTTTCTCATGCAGCTTTCTATAGTTATCCTTCAATATATTCTAATATTTTTTATTATAATGCGCAGAATAAATGGATGGACTTGTTTCCATCTATTGTTTCTAGAGCTAAAACTCTTCAAGTCATTTCAACTGATGCTTCTGGCCAAGCAGGCGGTTCCCTTCAGATGGTAATAATCATGAATTATTCCTGCTAACTATCCTTTGCTGCAAAATTCGAAAGAAATTTATGTGATTCAAGGATGGTGGTTCACAGTTCGAAAAATTTTCTGAGATTTTTATATCGTAGCTCATTAGAATTTTTATGAACTCTTTTTGGTGGGCAGATGTTTGCAGAGATTCAATTTCCTTCACCGTTGGTGCCGACTCGAGAGGCTCATTTTGTCCGGTATTGCCAACAGAACGCGGAGGAAGGGACTTGGGTGATCGTGGATTATCCCATTGACAGCTTTCATGATGTCCTTCATCAGCCTTCACTTCCAAGATACAAGAGACGTCCCTCTGGCTGTGTCATCCAAGACATGCCCAATGGATACTCTAGAGTATATATATATACACACACACACGCACACTTTTATTCTATATTTGTGAATTCACGATATCAATACATTATTGATGAAGATTTATAGTACTTAATTCAAAATGATAATTATTATTCTTTGCAGGTTACATGGGTGGAACATGCAGAGATAGAGGAGAAGCCAGTTCAGCAGATATTTAGTAACTTTGTTCATAGTGGGATGGCTTTTGGAGCGTCTCGCTGGTTGGCGGTCTTGCAGAGACAATGTGAAAGGGTTGCAAGTCTAATGGCTAGAAATATTTCAGATCTTGGAGGTTCAGTACTTTTTCTTTTTTTCTTTGTTGTTGTTCTTACAAGTTACAAGCTCATGCTAATCATATCACGTCACGTCATTGAATGAGTTTATATGTTAAACACAGAAAAGTGACTTAAAAGGCATTTTAAACTTTTTAAATGGACATTATATGATATGGTTAGTTAAATATAATTTGGGATAAAAAATTTGAACTAAATATCTAAGTTATTGTCCGATTATCGGTTCATTATAGTTTGCACATTAAATTGTAACAGTTAATAGTGACAAATTCTTATCCTTATTTATTCTTTCAACTAGAAAGACTTTGGACTCAGCTACTTTTTTTTTTTTTCCCTCGGGATCTTGTTCTAATTGAACTAATAAGAAAAACATCAAAAATCATATAGGATCTAGAACATAAAACATAATATGGTAAGGGCTTGTATGAGAGTGGATTCGAATCCCTCCCTCGTATAATAGTATTTTTTTAGAATTATTTTTTTAAACATTTATTATTAACTTTTATTATTTTAATCTTCTTCAACCTTTTAAACAAAGGTTTCAAATCTTCCCGCGTGAGCGCTAAATGTATCATATATATATATATATATATGAGTAGGACCTAAGCCACATAGGTTTAGTTGTCTAATCTTTTTAGTTAATTTTTAAGTTTGCACATTAATTCGTTGGATTGTATTTGTAACCTATTCTGGTCTTTGGCATATGTGATGTGCAGTTATACCTTCTCCAGAAGCAAGAAAGAACATGATGAAACTGGCACAGAGAATGATAAGAACATTTTGTGCTAACATTAGCACCTCCGGTGGCCAGTCCTGGACTGCTCTATCTGACTCCCCTGATGACACTGTTCGAATAACCACAAGGAAGATCACTGAGCCCGGCCAACCCAACGGCCTCATTCTCAGCGCCGTTTCTACCACTTGGCTTCCGCATCCTCACAACCAAGTCTTTGACCTCTTGAGGGATGAACACCGCAGATGCCAGGTTTTTCATACAATATTTATGTACACAATATATATGTTTATATGTCCTTTAGAGACATCTCAACGGGTGCGAAAGGGTTTAGAGTTTTAGACCACATGTTCAAAATATGGAAGATTTTAGTTCATATGCCATACTAAATATATATGTGTGTGTGTTCTGATTATATACTTGACATTGTATTGAATATTGCAGCTGGAAGTTCTTTCAAATGGGAATTCTTTGCATGAAGTGGCTCATATTGCTAATGGCTCTCATCCCGGGAACTGCATTTCTCTTCTTCGAATCAACGTAAGCATATCTCAAATCGCCATAGATATTACATTAAGGGTCCGTTTGGATCATTGTTGGAACTCAAAATTCAAACATTATATTTAAATTTTTATAAGAGAAAAGACAATAGAAAAAAGCTTGAAAAGTGGATTAAAACGGAATGTCGAATGATAGCTAACATTTTTATTAACCATTCCAACTTTTTGTAAAATATGCTTATTTTTTTTCTGGATACACAATGCAGGTGGCCAGCAACTCGTCTCAGCATGTAGAGCTGATGCTTCAGGAGAGCTGCACCGATCAATCTGGTAGCCTAGTGGTCTACTCCACCATGGAGGTGGACGCCATCCAGCTCGCCATGAGCGGCGAGGATCCGTCCTGCATCCCGATCCTACCCATCGGCTTTGCCATCGTCCCGGTGGAGCCAACCGCTGCAGCCACCTCCGATGGCAGCTCCTCGGAGGCTGCTGCTGCTGCCGGAGCAAAACCGAGCTGCCTGCTCACTGTGGGACTCCATGTCCTGGTCAGCACCATCCCATCAGCAAAGCTGAGCCTCCCAAGCGTGACTGCCCTCAACAACCACTTGTGCAACACCGTGCAGCAGATTGTCGCGGCCCTTGGCAGCACCGCCGCCGCCGCCACCACCAGCACTACTAATTGCACCACTGAAAATGGCAGTACCAGCTTGGATCATCAGGAGGGCATCAAACATGATTTCTAGTAAGGGGTAATTTGGTCAAATGGGGTAGTTTTCATGGTACTATATATATATAATATATGTTATATATATAGTCCTAGCTAGTTGTGGTTGTACTATCGGTAAATAATGGATATTGAAAAAGTGTTTGGGTTGTGTAGGGTTTTGGAGAGAGTGTTTTAAATATATATATTTCGGTGGGTGGAAGTAGGTGGTAGAAATTAATTATAAAAAAAAAATGGGTATTTTGAAGGGGAACAATATTACAGACTAAGGGTGTGTAAAAGAGGGGGAGTCAAGAGCGCACCAGATAAGATCCTTGGTTTCTGGTAAGGCTAGCTCAAATATAGAGTTTTGGCCACACACATATACACAAACACACACGCGTACATATATGTGTGTGTGTGTGTGTGTGTGTGTGCATATATATAGATGGGGTCCTCACCAGTCAGCAAGGGTGGTGGTTCGGGTATTGACTCCTGCTTGTCTCTCTGTTTTGTCCTTTTGTGTTTATTATGATGTGAATTCAATGCGCTTCTGAATAGTAATTTCCTTTTGAAATAACAATATTTATTTCTTTTGGTACATATTTCCTTGTCGTTTTCGCACTCATCTCCTTCTGTTTCCCTTCCTTTTACGAATCGATCATCTCAATCACACACACACAACTTTCATAGAGAATCAAATGTCGTTTTAGGAATGAAGATTACATATAATTTGGCAGTCTACTAATTATTATTATTATTATTGATGGGTACACGTAGTTGTGCAAAATTCAAGGCTTTTAGGTCCTTAGTTATTTTTATCCTTCAAATAATTTCTTTTCCTTTTCTTTTCCTTTTTTTTTTTTTTTTTTCTCATGTAGTTTGTTACCTGAACATATACAATCTAGTCATCGTTATATCCTTTGTCCTTTCATCTCTATCATTATTCTTTGAATAAAACAACTATCATACAGAAGTCGTGTTTCTTATGCGTAGGAAATCATAGAATTGGCTAGTAATCAGTACTCATGTTTACAGAAAATGTTAATTGTCACCTTCTGGCTTCTGATCTCACATCTCGTAATCTTTTATTGGAACTTCTTAAGTCCTACGTTTCTTTCGCAACATTGAATTTCCTTCCACCAAGTTGTTTTCGCCTTCATTTCAGTCTAACATGAATACACCTTTTTCCCCCCCTTTTTAATTCTATTTCGTTATCATTACTATTACTATCACTATTTTATCTTTAACAATTTTCACCTATTAAGTTGTTTTCACCATTGCTTTGTCTTAAAACCAGCCGATCCGATCCAAAAAACTTATCGTTGATAATGCTTTCTTAAATGAAGATCTCATCGAACCATTTTTTTTATGGCTCATTATAAAAAATTAGAACTGAGGAAGAATAAACTGAGAGAAAATTATGGGAGACTTGAATCTAATCAATTCGTTGGATAAGATCTGTACAATAAGAACTCCATTATATATAGAGCTAGCAGAACTATTTTATAAGCACATTGCAGCTTGTAAAGAGGTTGTTTTAACTTACTCTGTCTGCTAAATTTAATCAAACTAATAAAAGTTATACACATAAGTAGAGAAAATCTAATAACAAAGTTTAAATTGATACTTTACAATTTGGTATAATTTTCTATTTTGGAGTTAATTAAACTGTAATGTTTTTATAGTTACATTAATTTTATCAGCCTAATCTATAATATAATCAATATAAGTGACACATGTGGATAGAGGCAATATTCTAATAACAAAACAAACTTGATTCTATATACAATTTGTTCTAACATTCCACTCAAACTTAGGGTAGAAAGGTTTTGATGTTCTTGAATTTGTCTGAGTTGAACTGAGAATTAGGAGTTAAGTAATTGAGTGATACACATGGATGTTTAGAAGCAGTCTAATAGTTAAGAAAGGTTTTGGTTGTACTCATCTATACCCGTCAATTTTAGGGTTACTCTCATTTTGTCCCATAAACTTTAAAAACCCTCACTTTGCCCCCTAAATTTTGAATCTATTCCATTAAACCCTTACATTAGAATTTTAATTAAAAACATAGAGAAAAAGAGGAGAATTAGTATCCCAATTATACAAGGGCAAGAGAAAGAAAAGTAAGTACTTTCGTTTTCCGCATACGTATATAGGCTGTGAAAAAGAAGTCCAATTTTATAAAAAACAACGAGAGTGATTCGTCTAAAATAGATTTAACTGCATGCATTGAGGGGCGAAGATTATATGTTGCTTTAGAAGCAGGGGTGCTTGATTTAACATATCAACATGTATAGATAGCATGATAAAACCATTAACGGCGAGGCCATTTTGCAAGATTAACGGAACATCACATAAATATCGCCCTGCGGCGCAAAGAAAGAAAGCAAGACAGCACTAATAGATCATTTTATATCGAAAGCATACACGATAGAGAAAACTACTGCCACTTCTACCTTCTGGTTCAACAAACGACTCAATCGTATCTATGAGAGTTCAGTTCCTAATTTCTAACATGCCTCAAACTAAGAGTAGAAAGATTTTGTACTCTGAGTTTGTAAAGCGTCGAGTTAAACTGAGGACGAGGAACAAGTATTTTGGTGAAACATTAGCTAACTGGTTTGGAAAAAAAATATAGTAAAAATAAAAAGGAAATGAGAAAATTGCTTCAGTAATCTCTTTCTTCATGACTTTCTAACCCTCTAACAAAATAGAGATCCAACTCATTTTTGTGTGCTAGTCCCTTCATGAAACACAAGATTTGCGGACAACAAAAGGATCTACATACCTTGGCCTACAAGGACTCATTAGTAGGATCAAGGACTTTATCCAAGTTATCTGAACAACCAAAATTGCAAGTTTCATGTGTTTAAATTTCCGTATCACTAGATCTTGAGACTGCATGACATGTTTCTTTGAACATCAACAGTTAATAAGATTGGATCCAAGGAACATATCATCCCTGCTTGGCACACCATTTTGAATTCTCGTTCAAAATAAATGGGTGTTTGGAAAGGGGGGAAAAAAGAGTATATATAGTGCAGATTTCAAAAAAGTGAAAAAGTAGAATTGGAATAAACTTCTTAGATTTAAATGATGTGCCAAAAAACCAACCTAATCTGAGACCATCTCCCATATATGTATTTATGGCAACGCTGTATTTGTTTTTAAAAAAAAAAGTGTGAAAAATAGTATTATATATCTTATTTTGTATTTCAATGTGTATTGTTATTCTACCGCCATGCTTACTTTTTATCATTATTATTATTTTCCAAAACTATAATAAAACTGAACGTTTTGTATTTAATAATAAATTAAAAATGAAAAATTTTAATGATTAGAAAAAAAAAAAATCAAGGTAACAACTAACAAGGAGACAAGCCTAAAACCACTTCTGTTATCGGATATGAGCTTATGAGTTCCTTCTTATGTCATTTGGGCTTACAAATGATTTGTAATTTTATGAGTGATGTCTTTTATAACTTAAAACTATACTGATCGCTTTCTTGTTGTCTATCTTGATAACATGTTCAAATATTAAATTTGATATTGACTATATATTATAACTAATTTATCACCAAGTTTGATATATGATAAATCTAACATTAACGATAACACTTCATTAAAAAGTTTTTTTTTTAATTAAAATGCTAAAATTTATCATTAATTCATCAATTTAGTACTCAGTGCTTTAATTACCTGTTGATATTACTGTATGAAGTGCATAGTCTAACACACTGACTGTACTCCTACATTGCTAGATATTGTCAACTTAAACCTTCATATGCGCTGAGCTTAATGCCACTGGTCGTTTGAGAACTTAAACCCTGAGACTACAACATTATTTGATCTGTTTATCGAATCATTTATCATTCTCTTCAACATCCTTTGATCCAAAGACCCAACAATATTTTAACCTCTAAAAGCATGGTAAGCTGTTGCAAGAAGCAGGGTTAGCTACCGGGTTACCGGAATTTTCAGTGCCACGGCGGGGAACCCATGTTCACCCTTATGAGTACAAGCCATGAGAAAACCTAGTAGCACGATAGGTTACTGCTGACAACATGGTAGGTTATCGTTGAAAGCACGGTTGGCTAACACCTTTTACCGGAATAATTTTCGGTATCACAGCAGAGTACCTTTTGTGTCACGGTAGGCTACCATCGGTCTCCGATGGGCTATGGCGAGTATCCTAGTACGGTACCGGCGGAGCATATTTGGGATTGCAAAGAGTTAGTGTGACGTTTTCTGTATGATTTTCCTTCTAATGGTGAAATTCAATTCAAGGATTGTGGTTGTGGACTTTTCAAACTCCTTTGTGTAAATAAACCCACCTTATTCTGATTTGGGCCTCAATCTGTTATTTGTACCGTATTTGTTTATTTATTTATTTATTTATTGCTGAAATACTACAAAATCCGACCTTTATATGCAAACTCTAGATTATATATTTTTTAAGCTGACTAATGAAGTTCGCAAAGAAATAATATTAATTATATATATATATATATAGCTAGGAAGACTCTTCTAAATACATGTGTTTCTCATTTTATTTTTATTTTTATTTTTATTTTTATTTTCCTTTTTGACCATATTTCTTTCGGCACCAATCAAGTCTCCACCCATCCGACCACCTTTTCCCCTTTTCAAAGCAGTTGCTTTCGGTTACTCAGAAAATTAGGTTAATTAAAGATCAAATCATATCAGTGGTCAGATTTGCTTGAACACGTCAAGAAAATGGCTAAAAATATTTTACTATTGGCAAATTTTTTGTGTAGAAGTCTTTGACTCGTATTTGAATGGGACCATGAGGGTGATGTGTTAGGCGAAGACCATGACTCAAATTAGAAGAAGATTGATCAAGCTGTCTTTCTATTGGGTTTGAATCAGTCCAAATCAAAATCAACTACTTCATCTTGGCTTCCTATATGGCATGTTTAGTGTGGAGGTCCATGATTATCCCGCCCATAGAATCTTTACCTCAGATGTCTATGTCGTATGTTTTCTATTCTCATTATCTTCTTTTTTGGGTCAAGAAAAATTGGCAACCCCACATGTCTAATATTGGTCAAATATATAAATATATATACATATATATTTATAAGTAAGTGAGATATTAAATAGAATTTGGAAAAATACATTATTGGTAAGTTTTTTTTTTTCCTATTTTTATATAATTTTGATTGATATAAAACTAATGATACAAATCCTATGTTAAAAACATCATATAATATTTTTAATTATAATCCTACACATATGGTGAGTACCACTATTCAAACCCTATTATTCATTGATGATTATAGTTTCTTTTGATTACAATTATAAAATAAGCGTTGATGATAATTATATTATAATCGATGCACTTATTGCTACTTTTTTTAAATTAATATACTTGAGTCTATTTGGATAAACATTTTTCCGCAAAAGGAGCTTCAATACTGCATTTTTTTTCCAACATATTGTTGGTGATGTTGATAAAGGGGAAGCCAATAAGCAACACTAGTAAGAGATGGGCACTAGACTTAAAGATTTTTGTCATCATTAGTAATAATGAAGTGAATTTTTTTTTGCTTTTTGTTCATTTCCCAAACGCCATATTAAGCCCCTATTGCTGCAGCTGAGTAATGTTAGTACCGATGTCTCCTGTATGGTTTTTTGATTCTAGTACTCACGCCATCTATATAAAATTTAAATTAATCTAAATTAAAAAAAATGATAACAAAAAAAGGACCAAAAGCACTGGGGTTAAGTAATAAATACTGCTCAATAAAGGGGAAAAAATAAAATAAAAATAAAGATAAAATAAAGAAAAGAGTCGGCAAAATTATGAAGGGAGAAAAAGATAAGGCTTTAGAGGGACAAAAAAGCTGAACATGCTGATGTGTCAAGGAACATTAACCTAATGCTCTATGATTATATATATATATATATGTATGAATGGTACATATATCTAAGTAAGATATCAAAAGGACGACCGACAAAGTGACAAATGGGAAGCTGCATGTTCTATTGGCAGTTTACACACTTCCAAAGCCATTCCATACAACTTAAAAAAAAGATACAACAACCAAAAAAAAAAAAAAGGAAAAAAAAGCCTTTCACAATTAGGGTTCCAAATTTTTGTGCCCCATTAAAACATAAAGTAAAATAAAGTATGTTTAGAGAATAAAAAAACAGCTGGCCATGTGGGGATGCTATACATATATATATGCATATATGTATAAATAAATACATGTGTGTGTATAATCAAGAGCAAATCTTTTTTCAGGCTGTGGGCACTGAAAGATAGGTTTCCTTCACAACAATATGAAAGCAAAGCACGATGGCTTTTATTCACACTAAAAGATATATATGAAAAAGAAAAGAAAAAAAGGCCAGCAAATGAAAGTGGAAAAGTTGGGCTTGCTTTTGGCCTTTTTGGTATGTTACGTGGTTGCTTCCATTGCCATAATCTCTCTCTCTCTCTCTCTCTCTCTCTCTCTCTCTCTCTGTGTCAGGTTTTGCTAAACCAATCGAGTATCATGGGAGGCAATAATATCTGAGATGTGAAAACATCGCAAGAATTGACATTTCATAATGAGCCGAAAATCTTATTCCATAATGAGCAAAATTGGCATACTATGTGTATCACACTATACTGTTTATTCGGTTACATGCTTCCGGCATATTTCCTACATAAAAACAATCTTAGCTTGTTTACACTGACTCAATTTCTTACCTGTGTATATTTTTATGCATATCCATTAACTAACATATTCGAATCACGTGCGCCTTTTTTACTATTATCTTTCGCGTTTTCTTAAGTAATATTATGTTACGTTAATAATAAAATATATTGATAAACATAATTTAAAGGAAAGATCTTGCATATCTGGTGTACAGATACATCCACCAATTATAGTTTTTTTTTTTTTTTTTATTTAGAATCTTATAACATGATTATTAAATATATGAATGTAAATGATAGGTATTAACGAAAAACATTACACTAAAATCATTTAATTATTATTACATCATACAACAAAATTGTTTGCGTCGTTTTATAAGGATACCAGATAATAGTCCTTTTCTAATTTTTAAGATCACACATTTTAATTAACATATAATAACTTATTTGGTTTAACCTAAAAAAATAAATAAATGGTCAATGCTACACGTTCAAAGTTTGATCCGTGAGGAAGTTTCCGCCACCCCCTCTCCTTCTCCCGTTGAAATCCTTTTCTCTACTTTATATATTACTATTCTTAAACCACATGGGTAATTAAGCAAACAAATAATAACTACTTTGTTTCTTAATTAATATTGGTGAAAAAGAGAGTGTATACATATATATAGAGTGTGTGTATGAATATATTAAACAATAATGAGCTTTGAATGCGAAGCATACTCTTAGCCCTTTTCCATTGTTTAATATAGATTGACCCAATCCTAAAACGATCTAGACAAAACAATGAAAAGGTCATGGACATGGAGTTAATAGGGTTTTAGGCTTTTGGTATTACCCAAAATAAAAGGGCAGTAAATGAATAAAAAGAGCTTGGTCAATGGTGGGCTTCATTCGGTGGCTGAAATTTAGGGGAAAGGAAAGGGGACTCTTTCCACGAGGGAGGATTTTCTTTCTTTCTTTCTTTCTTTTTAAGGCCTTTTTTTCAGTGTGAAAAGAAATGAATGGGAAAATGGCGTGTATTTAGGTCAGAGTGGAAGACTACTACCACCTTTGTGAAAGCTTTTTTTTTTTTTTTGGTATCTTCTTTTCGATGCTTCGAGATGGAGAGGGAATAGAAGAGCTCAAAAAAAAAAAAAAAAAAAAACTATTTTTCAACTTTCAAGAAGAAGAAGTCATATTCAACAATATCTCCACTTTGTCGAGTGAGTGTCTTTTGTTAAAAATATACCTTTGACTGCATCAGATTTTTGGATCCATTTTGAAAACAAAGTGTGTCTTCTTTGATCTTCCCTTTTTTGCCCACATGGGAATTCTTGGCTAATTCCGTGGTTTGAATTTTATTTTAATAGGGTCAAAATTCCACCTTTAGGGCTGCATGCAAATTTTTGCATCATCCCAAGTTGAAAAATTCGTCATCCTGAATGGATTACTGATAAGAAATTGATCTAGTAATTTACCTAGCAAGCTTAAGTTTGAACGCAAAATGTATCTTATATGTTTACCTGTGCTGATACCAATATATATTTGCTGTTATTACTACACTTTTTAACCACTTAAATTGATGAGAGAATAAATGAATTAAAATATTGAATTTTCTATCGTAACGATATGTATAGATGGTGTAGGCTTTTTCAGACTTATTTATATAGATATCCCTAAATTTTTTAATTAAATTTTTTTTCTTGATAATCAACCTCCTGAATTTATAATTTTTAACAATTCAGTCTTTTAATCGTAAATTACTTAAATTTAGGACGGTTTTTAATACGAAACTTATATATTATAGTTCAAGAAAGACAATGTTAATCATTTTTACTTAATTTAAATACAAATTTCTTTTTAAAATTTATATTTAAATTTGAATATAATTTAATTAAATTAAATATTTCAACGGAAATTATATTGAAAATAAGTAAAATTCAAAAATGATCAACAACACTCTTTTTGTATTATAATGTGCAAGTTATGTGTAAAGAATCATCTAAATTTTAATAAATTTGAGTAAAAATAACTGAATTACTAAAAATTATAAGTTTAGGAGGTTGATTGTCAAGAAAAAAAGTTTAAGAATTAAATTATCAAATTTAAAAAATTTATAGAACATCCATACAAATAAGTCTTTTTTTTAATATTAAATCTAATTAAAATCATACTGAAATAAAATAAACATGTAAAATTGACAAAATCTTATACTAATCCACTGACAAAAACAAAATCCTGTTAATAAGTTATTTTTTTAATATCCAACAGTAGAATTCTCCAAAACAGTAATGAGTACCGTTGCAAGCCTAATGTGAATTGCATGCACATATATATATATATATATATATAAGATAATAGTTAAGCAAAGAAATGGGGATTAGCCGATTGAACTTGGAATGTTCTGAAAAAAAAAAAAAAACATCTGGTCAATTCAGATGCTAAAAAATGAAAAACTTTTGGTGCGTTTGTTTTTGTTCTTGAAAATGATTTTCCATTTTCAAAAACACAAAAAATGAAAACGGTTTCAAAATAGCGTTTGTTTATTTAACGTTTTCAAAACCGTTTCGAACACACTGTTTTTAACTATGTTGTTTTTTTGGATTTTTTGAAAACGAAAAAAAGTTGTTTTCACTTTTTGTTTTCATTTCCAAAAAATATTGTGTTTTTTGGATTTTTTGAAAATGAAATAGGTTTTGAAAAAATATAATCAAACAAAATTTTATTTTTATGTTTTTCAAAATATACACTTAGAAAACATAATCAAACACAGTTTCAGAAATGATCTTAACACAGTTTTCAAAACATTTTGATTTTCAATTTTTTTGAAAACTGAAAACATTTTAAAAACAATACCAAACGCCACCTTTATTTCCATAAATATTTGAGATGGAATAGAATCCCACGCTGTAATTGGTGAGTTTACAGAGTTCAAAAAATAAAATTTTGAGTAAAGAAAATCAGAAAATAAAAACGAACACTAAAAAGTGCACGACCATGAGTGCAATTGTTCGATTTTCTACTTTTTTTTTTTTTCTAATCAATTATACAAAATAGATTGAAAATAGAAAATTAAGCTTAGGTTTGATAAAGACCACATCCAATCAAAAATCATATTAAGGAGAGAGCAACTCTAATTTCTATTATCATGGGAAGCCATTAGACATTAAAGGGGAGTTTGGAGGAAGTTTTGGAGATATTTTTTTTTGAGTTGGAAAAAAGTTGTTTTGAAAAATATATTTTGGGAAAAAAAACTGTTTGGGATGAAAAAATTAAAAAAAATAAAATTTTCTTAAAAAAATTATTAATATGGATATTATTTCGTTCCTCTCGAAAGTATATGCAATTTTAAAAAAAAATTATCTCATTTGACCTTGTATACACAGAGTTATAAATTTTTAAAATTTAGAGTTTACTGTAGTGTTTTAAAGATATAAATAGTGAAAAGTAATGAAGTGTTGAAAAAAACGTGTTTTGGCAAAAAAAAAATTTTTTGTCCCAAACTCCCCCTAAGAAAGCAGTCAACTCTTCTCTATCAAATTTGGCACAATGCTTAGCTGTTACTCATGGATTTACACCATCTAGAATCAATATGTTTTAATGCTTATTTTCAACAACTGATTTATTTCCTTTAGAAATCATTCTTTCCCTTCTTGTGTTTCTTTTAGCCGTTGGTGCTTATACAGCGGTTAGGCCATCCTTATATATAACCCTGTTTTGGGTTTTGTATTAATCAAGTGTGAAATATGACAGTACTTTATTTACACACGTTGTTTTTTTTTTTTTTTTCTTTTTGTTTTTCTTATTTTCTTCCCTCCCCCGTTACTTTCTTTTTTTCCACTTATGGTAAGACTTAATAATCAAAAAATATTATTTTCTCTCAAACTTATCAAATACAAGGATTTCCTTTTGCGTAAAACTCTAACCACTGTTGTCGTTGATGAGGATGCGGTCGGAGTTAGTGCAAAAATGTTGGTGTCATGGTCTGACGATGTCATAGATGGCATGGGTGATCGATGGTTGGTTCGTTGACCAATAGTTTGGAATTCAACGAGACATTAGTAATCTGATAGTTGGTATAACGATCTCTTACCTTCAATCAAACTTGATTGATGTTCTTTGAGTTGTAATACATAGTGGAGGGATTGTTCTGCATGGATGAGAATATTATGATCGATGTTATTTTCTATCTATATTTTGTTTTTGTATTTTTATTTTTATTTTGTAATAAAGGACATAGTTCTCACACATTCAGTTTATATTTATATTTGTATTCTGCTCGAGTTATTCTCTAATACTATCCTTCTGTAAGTTCTGTTGGTATTATGGCCGGGCGGAGCTTGTTGTCATCTCTATATTGTGAGTGATTTTTTGTCAATCAATCGAAATATTCCTTCGATTACAGTTATGTTTTTTAAAAGAGTTTTGTACATACTTAATTATAACATTACCAAGGGATTCAATAAATTTTCTTATTATCACATTTTGACTTATATTTTACCTACTAAGTTTCATAAGGTTTTAATGATAAAATTGATCTCAGTCAAAGATTGCATCTCTTGTATTGCATATTATTTTATCTTTAATATTGATATAATTTTTTTTATTTGAATGAAAAATTTCCAAAAAAAAAAAAACATATTATAATCATATACACTGGTTCAACATTGCAAGATACAGTACGTGCTATGAATTAAAATTTATAAAAGGTTTTTTTGTTAAAACTTTTTAGGTGCCATTTGGCACTAATATTTCATTTTAACTTCATTCAAATACAGTACAATTTTACACCAAATATAAATTTTGCAACAGTACTACGAAAACAATTACTATTTAAAATATTTTTAAAACAATCACATCAACTTTTTAACTATACTATTTATCTATACTTTTACCAATCACATCAACTTTTCAACTCTAAAATACTTTTCATCTAAACACACATTTCATTCAAATACAAAACAAATACTTTTTAACCAAATACAACATTCAAATACAATCAAAATACAATGCGTTTACCAAATGCAACTTAACTTCTCATCTCAACTATGATTTGGCAACATTTTGGAATTTAGTACTGCTCCATACACAGAGTTATCGTAAAAAGCCAATTTTATTTTCCAGATAAAGTCAAAACAAGAATTTAAAAGCTAAGTGCCAAATATCATTATTGGGAACATTTCTTTGGTACGTTTAAAAGATCCTGCATAACTGGAGGCGTCAAAGTCATAATGTACATGTACTTCCTATTTTCAAGAATCTGATTGACTTAGCTAGGTATCTATTCATAAATAAATAATTGAACTAAAAATAGAAAAAGAAAGAGAGAGGTATAGAGAGAGAAAGAGAAAGCTACAAAACATACCAAATAAGGACTTAACTTTTTGAAAGGGAGGTATGGGAAAATTATGCAGTAACATATAAAAAATATTGTATCCATAACCTTTTTAAATTGTTAAATCTTCAACAAGTTTTGTAAATTATTATATTTTATTCAAACTGATATAATTGTTCCTCTAAAATGATATAATTTTCATGTCATTATAGAATTATTATTTGTCAAATTAACAATGTAATGTTATAAATTTAAGCAAAATCTCTTATGCAGCAGCTATTCCACCTAGCACATGTAAAATCAGGACTAATGTCTTATAACATTTCATTAATGTGCAGTATTTACGATTAATACTTTTCATTTATAACAAACAAATTTTAAAATATGATATGTTATACATAAAATTCATCACGTAAAGTTCATCAAATTATATGTAGATCAATTATTAATTACATAAGTCTGGAAAATAAAAAATAAAAACTTACATATGTTGGACTTGTACAATTATTAGAAAGGAGACTCAATCTATAATTTTATTGAACCCCTTAATCTATTTCAGCAACTAATTAATCAAAGACGTGGCCATCTTAAATCACCTCTTTAATTATTGTATAACAAGATTAATAATGGATGTGTAGTGGTTGATTGACTTGTAAGTAGTAATGATCTGGAGTTTATTCCAACAAATGAGTTGACTCTTTCATTTTAAAATCTTTCTCTATGTGTTGGATATATATATATTTATATTTCTTTTCCTTTTTCATTTTCATTTTCTTAACAAACAAACATTAACTGGAAATTAAACTGGTGGCTCAAGGTTAAGATTCTTAATCAATATTATCCTTAGCTATGAACAACTTTTCTGGTTGTAAAATACACACACACACACACAAATATATATTGCTTGATCTACTACTTGTACTTATCATATAGTTCGTGCCATGTTGCAGCCAGAGGACCCCAGGTTGATTTGATTATTTATATCTCTCATAAATGTCTGCACATGGCAAGCATTGATAATATCAAGTATAATTTTATATATTCCATGATAAAATGAATAAGTGTGTGTGTGTGTGTATATATATATATATATAGTTGGTTAAGTAGTAGCTGACAATTGAAGCATAATCTTTTAATATATACAAAGGTCTCTCTCAATATGGTTAGCATTCTGTTTGTCATATTCTTCAAGAAAAGATTTTGTTCTCCATTTTTACGAAGATATGTACTAATTAGTTGCGGTTTGTATTCCTTGCCATTGGTATCCAAATATCTTTCTCTGACCAAATGATTAGGAAGGAAGTAACTAATTATACCAGTCGTTTCCTCACCCTGGATTTAGTACCAAATATAGCCAATTATTGGTTCTTAGTTAAGCCTCCAAAGTTAACTAAAAAAAAAACCTATTAAAATGTCCACATAAATGTTTAAAGCTTGTTGGGGGGAAAATGTTATTGGCTGTATATAGTTGTTAATTAAGCTTCCGATATTTTGATAAATTGGCTGTCAATCAAAAGGGCAGTAAAGAAATTTCAACATACTTTAAGTTGTAAGATAATCATAACTCTTAGTTAAATTTGATAATCTAGATTTATTTTTTTATTAGAATTAAAAAAAAAAAAAAACTTTGGTGGTGGTTTTCTCATTATCCCAATTTTAGCTCTATAGGTGGGATTCACTTTTCTAGGTATGGTAATCTAGATTAGTTTGAAATCACAGTATATGAATTCTTTTATTGTAAAAATATTCTTTAAAGAAATAAGTAAAATTAACAATCGCATTCACTAGAATAATATAATAGATAATAATTTTTTTGGGCTTTGATACAATTTTGTTGTGTCATGCCAAGAAATCTAGTTGAAAATCGAAGGACACGTATAATTTACGGAAGTTAAAATAAATAAATAACATTTTTACGAAATTATTGAAGTAGATTTAGTAAATACACTATTTACTTGTTAAGTTTCTGTGAATATATTGTAATCAAAATGGGCGGCATTTGGGATGTTTATTACAACTGTGGGTGGAACTTGTTATAAAATAATAGAATTAGGACCATGGTATAGCATTCCATATTCCGCCCCTATTATTTGTTCCCCTACTTAGCAATCATCTTTTCCTTATTCTTTAAGCTTTATTACCAAGTACATACCAAACGGATTCATCACTTTTCCATTTGAAATGTGTTCCTACAAAAAAGCATTCCCAATTTTCAAGTGCACTAAGTTTCCTTAATCAGCCTCCAAAACTTTTCCATTTCAATTTTTTATCTTTCCCTTTTTTTCTTTTCTCCCCCCAATTTCCTAGTAACTAACAGGCAAAAAGCTCAAGCTTCCATCCCTCTCATTGCCTTGACAAAAACATTTTGACAATCCATTGATGCAATCCTTGTCTTATTATATGAGACACAATGTATGCATATAAATTAGTTGACTAAGACTTCACTAACCCTTCGGTGGAAAATATTTTGGATCACCAACTTTTCCTTTCCTTTTATTACTCAAATAATTAGGTAGGACCTGGTCATACTGATAAAATTTTTTTTTTTTTTAATCGGTTGAAAACAACAGAACTCTACCTAATGCCTATAGTGTATTTATTCAGATGAAACCGTTAAATTTGTAAAAAAAGGAAAAGAAAAGAAAAAAAGAAGAACCTTTTGGTTTCTTGCAATGCATATTGGTGGATTGTTGGCCCACTTTTTTTGCTACCCCCAATTAGTTAAAATAATGTGAAGGTTGTGGAAATGAATTATAAATTGGATACCTACTATCAACTAGATTCCCAAGAATATTGTGATTAAGTAGTGGTGGTGGTGTTGTTGTTGTTGCTAATAATTTTAAAAAAGTGGGGTGTGAGAGTTTTGTATATGATAAGGCTGAATGATTGAATTAAATAGTTAAATGCCTTTATTATTATTATAATTTTTTTTTTTGCTTGTGTTGTGGCCAAAGGAAATTGGATTAGGTCTTAAAATAAGATTCCTTTTACAAAGAATCAGCCAGTGGGAATGGGACACAAATAAAAATGAATATAGATAAAATTGGCATCATGAGGTTTGATTGTAAGAGCAGTTTTTGGCATGAATCTTAATGCATAAGGCACATTTTGGTTGTATTTCAACTGCAGCCTTTGGAAGTAAGATTTGGGTATTTTGTCCATTTGGATGAAATTACAAGGATACTTTTTTTTCCCTTTTTCCCCGTTGTTACCTTGGGGCTACTTTTCTTGTTTCCCTTTCCTTTTCTTTTTCTTTTTCTTTTTTTTTGTTAAACATCAAGTCCATGTAAGTTATGCATATATATTGCTATAAATAAGATGTAGTCATTAAACAATGTCAAATTAAATTAGATTTAAATAAATATAATAATTTTTCACAACATAATAATTATGTAACAATTGAAAATTGAATCATACCAAGAAGGTATTTTTTTTGTGGGGATTTCTGTGATATGACATCTTTTTTTTTAGTGTCAATAAATAATTATTTTTAAACAATTTAGGTTGAAAACTCACAACATAAAATACAAATTTGCTCTTAATTATAAGTTAAATGATTGAAAAATTAATCTTATGATCAAAATAACAATCCACATCAAAAGACAAAATTTGGTTTTCTGTTTGTTTCTCATTATTCGGTTCGTTTCATCTGCTTACCAATTCATCTCAAGCATCTCCTTACATCAAAATTTACCCTTTTCTAAGAAAAGTAAAACGAGCGGTTAGAAAATGTCGACCGTGTAAACTCGTTTGGAACCCGTCCGCCTCGTGACAAATTCATGTACGTTGACCTAATTCTCACCCATATAATAACTTTCAATAGCTGATCGTCAACTATTTTACTACTTCTCGATTAGCCGACAGCCACATTAGCCGTGGAATGAAGTAGCCGATGATTATTATTGGTTACCCAAGTTGCCAAATGTACATTCAACCCAAATAATAGTAACAATATTCTTGTTAAAAAAAAAAAAAAGAAAAGAAAAGAAAGAAGAATAATTCTCTAAAAAAAATAATAACAAAAAAACTAGAGTACAAATGTACTGGCCCAGCCAGTCATCAATTTGCCATTTGTATATTGTCTCACTTGGAAATTTGCATTATCCAATTGGAAATTTTAACATCCATAATATTATATCCATTTAGATTTCTCTTGTTCTTTTTTATGTTTAAATCTTGTTGAAAAACGATCAATTCTCTTCATGTCATTCTGTACCAGATATATTCAATAGAAACAAAAGGTGGGTCTACTTTGAAAATAAAAATATTTCCCAATTTTATTTATTTATTTATTTTTTGCCATGCTAAAGAAGAGAGTAAAAAATAAATAAATAAATAAATAAATAAATAAATAAAGTTGGAGTCGGAACACTTAAGCCTTGCCCCATTCAGTACATTCGTCGCTTCCCAACTTTGTGGTGGTTATTTTTTGTCCTTCCAAGCAATCTTAGGGTGGTTCGGATTTTTTATTTATTTATTAAAGGAAGCGCTGTAAAAAATTAATAAAAAAGTAATAGTTATTTGTAAGTACTATATAACTTTATTGTGGACTTGGGTGGTAACCCATTTTTAGCTGGTTCGTTCACTTTTTGTGGGTGATGATTATTAATGAGGTATAATAACTCTATCACCTACACCTTAACAAAATAAAAAAAAAAGAGAAAAATGTATACCGTGTATACACTCATACAATATTAATGAGCTATTACATATATATATATATACACACATAGGAATATATCTTATTCTTGCAAACACATGCTTCATTTCTTATAATGAAAAAAAATCAACTATTTTTAGGGTGGGGGGAGAGAAAGAAAGAAAAGAAAAAAAAAAAAAAGTATGTGCATAAAAAACAAGATTTAGTTTGATTTGGGGACCACAAGTTGTAGGATCGGACGGGCGAGCATGAACATCATGAAAAATAAGCATTGGATCTCCCTTTCCCCTTTTTTTTTAATTTATTTTCAGATTTTTTTTTACCTTCTATTTTTTTGGTTACCTTAGCTAAAATGTGTTTGTTTATATATAATGTGTTTTTAATAAAATATAATTTTCATCAAAATATAAAAATTATATTAGATTAAAATATCAACTACATCATAATTTAAATCTAATATAAATATTTTTTATTATTTTATTATTTTTACTAATTATATCACATATTCTTTTTCTAATTTTTTTATATTTTTTTATTATCAATCATATTATATATAATATAATTTAAATATTTTTTATTTAAAAAATATTATATATAAATATAATATAAATATTTTTAATTTAAACATATATTATATTAAATATATTGCTTTCAATTTCAATATAAACATAACGCATCGTCTAAACTCCAGAGTCCTTTTTGTGTGGTCCAACAGAAAAGGACGCCTTGTACGCCAAACATACACACACATTAAACAGCGAAAGGCATTTCAGTGATTACGTACTGTTCATCCGGCATTTTCGTCAATTCCAGAACTTTCCAGAAGCAGAATCTTTACACTTCCCACTCCAATCCAGCCCTCTCTCTCCTCGAACCCCGGGGGTCGAATTTTCGAAACTACCCCTCTTCCACGCCCCAAGACGTCCAAACTCAACACCGCGACCACACGATATATTCAATACACGCGCATGCAGGATGGTATTATCTCGCGGATTGTACGATCGAGTAAATTCCGTGATGGGATTGGGCTATTTATTGCAGAGGAAGAAGTCACTTCAAATTTAAATTCTTTTTTTTTTAATTTTTATATAAAAGGGAGTTTTTGTCATTTCCAAAGCCGGCTAAAGTAAATCGAAGCCGATCCGCCGAGCCGAAGATCAATGTGAACCTTTGATTTGGTCCGCGACAGCCGAGCCGCCAAGACGCTATTACACGTAATTAATATTTTGTGATTCACTTTTTTTTTTCTTTGTTTCCAATTTTCTCTGTTTATTCGGAGGCTCGTTTTCGCTGACTGTGGAAAACTAATCATTACGCCCAACCTCCGCGTAACAAAAGCCAAAAGCGCTAGCTAACCAATGGGATTAAGAGAGAGAGACTTTAATTTAGTTTTTTCCCTTTTTAAACGGGGATTTAACCGGAAACCGGAAACCGCGGTGGATTTGCAATTCTTTTTTAAGTTGGCGTTTGAAACAATAGTTGACGTTGAAATTTGCCGTTCCAAACGCTTTTATTTACGGCTTATTTGGCATTTGTCTATTGGAGAGGTTTAAATGTGTAAATTCATTATTTTTTGGTCAAAATTTTTTACTTATAAAAAAAAAGTTTCTAAATTTTTATGTTTAAATATTAAAAAATTTTGACTTTTAAATATAAAAAAGACTTTTTTTAAAATAAAATTTTTTTATCAATATAAATACCTTCTCATTTTTAGATAAAATTTTTTTTTCTCAAACAAGAATTTTTTTTATTATTTTTAAAAATGAAGATCCCATTCAAATAAGAGCTTGACACATGAGTTTAATTTAAGTTAAAACATATGTTTTTTTTAATAAAAATTATAATTAATTTTTAAAAAATCAATCAATTTTTTTAATTAAATTAAACTAAATCGATTTTTTAAATAAGATATTATTTTGAAAACAAATAATACCTTAAAAATTAGTTTTAATATTAATTAATAAATATTTTATTTTTTATTAATAAAAATAATTAATTATGATAATAATATTTTAAATATTTATTATTAAAATAACGATAATTTATATATTATATAAATTAATATTTAAATATTATATTTAGGATTGGTATATAAAGTATTTTTATTGTGAGAGCTTCGCAGTTCTCGTGATGGAAACGAAGGGAAAAAAAAAAAAAGGGCTGTGGCCGGTCATATTGGCGCGTGAAACCTGCTGTAACCGCCAGCTAATGTCGCCTCTGGCAGAAGCTAACCCCACCCAGAGAAAGACGTGAGTTCCCAAACTCCCCAACCTTAAACTGCCACGTGAACTCATCTATTCAGTCTCTTGCTCCACGTGTCGACTCCTAGTTGGGGTTTGGACTTTAGCATTTTACCCTTGGTCACTCAGGAGGGGTAGTTGGTCTGCTTACATTGCGGGAAGTGACTTCTTTTCAGTGCCTCGCGTATAGGAACCGAGCGAAAAGACGGAACCACCCTCGAGATTTTGTGGTGATCGTGTAACCAACCGGGGAGAAAACCGTCAAACAAGAGAAGAGATGCGTAACTAACTGTGAGGTAGGTGGAAGCAATCCTGTACAAGTCAGCAGCTTCCACACGAAAGTACACACGAAAGAGGATTTCAGATCCGTTCGGTTCAACTTTCGCTTACCGTTCTTGTCCGAGATCAGCAACCAAATGGACGGTCGGATCACCCTTCTTCGTACACGACACCGATGTGATTTAACGCACGTGATAATTTCGTCTTTCCTGACACTTTCCCCTTTTTTTTTTTTCCTTACCGCAAACAGAAAAGTGGAAACGGGAAAAAAAAAAAAAACCTGCTTCGGTAACATCGTAGCCTAATTGACCAAACTACCCTTCATTCTACGGAAGAACCTCTGGTCCCCTCGTGTAAAATCGTCATTTGGAAAACGGGAAAGCTTCCAAAACCAGCGAGGAAAAAAAAAAAAAAACGCGGTTTTGCCGGCAAACGTTTAGTTGAACTAACCTAACAACCACCCACTTTCCTCGTTCACACGAATTTAAATCTCTGTTTAAAAATTAACATCTTAAATAATATTTAATTTATAATTTTATATTATATTATTTTTAAAAATTTAAAATATTTTATAAATAATTTTTACATATTAAAATCTAATTTTTTTATAATATATTATAATATGAGTAATTATACATAATATAAAACATTAAAGAATGTTTAACAAACTTATTACGTTTATATTATGTTAAATATAATATATTAAATATAATTTATATTTAAATAAAAAATATTTATATAATATTTAAATATAATATATATTTAAATTATATTTAAATAATAAATATATAATGTAATAAATAAAAATAAAGATAAAAAATAAGATAAAAAATATATAATATAATTAATAAAAATAATATAAAATATAAAATAATGAATATAATTTATTAAATTTAAAATATAATATAAATATAATATAATAAACAAATACAACACATTAAAAAAAAATTAAACAAAACATTCACTTTTCCTTGCACATTTTTTTATTTCAATCAATTAATTATAAAATATTTAGCTAATTAATAAAAACGGTAAAAAAAATAAAAATAAAAAATTGAAAATATTATAAAAGCGGTTATATTTATTTATTTATATAGGTATAAAACTATAAATTATCCTCTCTTTTGCTCTTTTTCGGTTTTCTAAAGCCTTCATTCCGTTTTCTCTCTCCTCTTCCTCTTCTACTGTTCTCTCCCTCCAATTTTATTTTTTCCCTTTTTATTTTTTAATTTTCTTATCTTACCGTCGGAAAACCTCTTTTCTTCGCCGGAAAACCGCTTCTTATCCGGCGAATCGTTTCCGTCTGTCGCCGGAAAACTGCTGGCTCCGTCTGGTTTCGTCGGCTCCGGTGTTTGTCGGTGATTTCGTCGGCTTGGCTCAGCGGAGGCTCCGGATCTCTTATTCTGAGCCTGTTCGGTGCTGTTCCCGGCGGTTTGTGAGAATGTGGCGGGACTGGCTCTCTCTGGAGGCTTGTTGTTGGTCGGCCGTTGCTTGGATCATGATCTAGGGTTTGGTGTTCTGGATTCCGATTCCTTTTGCGCTGCTTTCTGCGTTGTTGTTGTTTTTTTGGATTTACACTGTTTGTTCGGCGAAGTAAACGAAGACGGAGGCGTACAGAGAGCGTCTTCGGAATGAAATGGTATGGGATTCGTGGTTTTCGTTTTTCTATTTTCTATTAATTATTTTTTGGTTTTTATTTTGTGGTTCTTAATTTTCCGGTGAATTTTTCATCTTCGGTCTCTTCTTCTTCTTCCTTTTTTTTTTTTAGTGTTCAATCCTGTATTTTTTATGCATTCTCGTTATTTTTTTTGTGAATAATTTTTGTAATTATGGCTATATTTACGTACAGGTAGATATCATTTTTTTTTTGGTTTTTGATATTTTGTGATGAATCCGGCATGAATTGTAATTAGGAGGAATTATCTGAAAATATGAATGTATTATTGAAATTTTGCTTCACAAAACCTTAGGTTTTTTTTGGGATGAGATTTTTCTAAAGAGAATAAACGTCTGTAATTATCCTAGAAAACCTAGTGCAACTGTCAATTATAAATCTCTTCGGTGAAATGTAAATGCTAAATTAGGTAATTTTAATGCATTTTATATATAATTTCCTATGCGCTTCTTAACTTTTAAGGTTTCCAGTGCTCTGGGTTCTGAGTAATAAATATTTAGACGAAGATTCCCCAAGTTTGACCGAATGCAATAGTTGAATATGGCTTTTGATTTTTCGGCGCTTTTTTTTTTTTCGTACTTGTTTTTCGCCCAAAAAAAATATTACTTCTTTGGTTGGAATACGTTTTCCCATGATTTATTTACATCTGGATAAGGCCGGGACTATCTCCCGTCAATTGTCAACTTTGTTTAGCTGGAACTTTGTAACAGGATCCGCTGGTGTCCCTTTTAATTTTTAAGATTTCTGGGTTTGTATGCTTTTTTGAGCCCCTATGGCCTCCCCTTTGACCTCGCGATGCCTGTAATTTTGCTAGTTAAAATTAGAACGGGCATAATTATATGGTCCTTTCTTATTTCTCTCGAATTCAACACAATATACCGGAGACCCATGTATAGTTTTTTTTTCGTTTGGTTCCGCACCCTCTACGACCATCCTATGTGATTAAGTTTTTAAATGGTCAAAGTTTACTTCCTACCAAAAAGGGGAAAAAGAAAGGTGGAATCATTAAAGGGTATGACGTATCGAACTTGATGTCGTTGTCATTGCCTTCTTTGTTAGTGTTACTTGGGGATTAATGGGCCGAACTTAACTTTAAATTCTTCAGCAGCTTTGTTGGCGCTGGAGTGTTTTTTTCTTTTTTGGGTTTCACTCTTTAGTCTTGTAGTTTGTGGATTGTGTCATCAGTTTGTCAGCGTAGCTAAATGAAATTGGTGTACCGTTTGTTCCTAGACTTTAACTATAGTAGTCTAGTAGAACTTTGAAGCCGCATAGATTGATCAACTTAAATCACCTTTGTTGGGTGGACTAAATATATCGGAACTCCTTATTTGGCTTATTGTTGCTTGCCTGCTAGTTAACAGATATTTTAGCATGCTTTCATGTTGTGTATTAATGTTCTAATGCAGTAAATCTCACTGCTTACATGACAGGTGGAGCGAAGGGTTTGCTTATCAAAAGAGGTTCAAAATGGATTGGAATTTCTGAAGCGCAAAAGGCTTCAGCGTATGAAATCTGAAACTGTTACAGGGCCTGTAAGTATCAACAATATGATGGCTCGAAGCGGGGGGGATGCTTTAAGGGCTTCAGCATCCTGTGGTGTTAGACTACACAGTAACAGCGATGTATTTTCTCAGCCTAATGGTGCTTTAAATGGGAAGAATGTTATTTCAAAGCGTAAGGTGGATAAATTTGATACAAGTGATCTGGAATGGACTGAAAAAATCCCCGAGTGTCCTGTATATTGTCCGACAAAGGAAGAGTTTGAAGATCCCTTGGTTTATTTGCAGAAGATAGCTCCAGAAGCTTCAAGATATGGTAAACTTTTTCCTAACTTCTTTGGATGATTTATTCAGCTGATATAACTATGTATCAAGTATTTTGCTTTTTTTCAGCTGATATAACTCTATATTAAGTATTTTGCAAGTGTCGTGTTGATGATTCTCAACGTTCGATTTTGCTGCATGCATGCTTCTTTACATGCACATACCTACAATTTTTATGCCCTTGGTGCACATTGTTGAGTCTGATATGCATTTTGTACTTGTTTTGTAAATTTAAATGGTAAAAATTAAAATTTATAGTAATGCTACACCTGCATTAACTAAGGAATGCATTGATTCCTTCTTTCTGCTCTTCACCCATGTCGTTAATTTCAGTATATAATGTAATAATTAAAGGATTTAAAGGTGCTGAATTGAGCTTCAAGTTATATTTGAACTAAATCAATCATTGGCATCATCAATACTTAAGAAGTGAAGATTATTCATTAAAAAACTTCGCCATAGTTGAAATATTTTCACTTGAAGATATTGTCAAAGACCGTATCTTTGGGTTATGTGCAATTTTTTGCTGATTATTAGTTTTTTAATGAAGTATGCATTTAAAATTGAGCTTGAACATGTGTACAAAAAAGATTGTGCTACCAACTTTGAAGCGATGCAATACGGGATTTTTTTTTTGTTTTTGTTTTTTGCAAATTTAGAAACTGCTTTTGAAAAGGATCTGGATTTCCTAATAAGGCAAAATGTTGCTGAAAAAAGAACCTGTATTTTGCTTCCATCTGCTCTCTAAATGTTATTATCTTTACTAGTGGATCACCAAAATTTCAATGTCATTTGTTTTATCTTTTTTCTGTTTTTTATGTTACCATAGATGGTATTTTTTAAAGATCGTATTGCACTTTCTTTTTGTGTTTGTTTTTGTGGTGTTGTAGTTTTTTTTCCTGGTTTTTGTTTTTCTGTCATTCATTAATTCTCTTTTTATTTCCGTTCTAGCTGCTGTAGTCAAGCAAAACACAATTTTCTTTTGGCTGAAATCCCAAAAGAAATATAAACTTTGTGGATGTACTGTTTTTCTGAGAAGAAGAATGACCCTTTGTTTTTTGAAATCTACCGTGATCTTTTCAGGTATGATCAAGATTGTTTCTCCTTTGACTGCTTCTGTTCCAGCTGGGGTGGTCTTGATGAAGGAGAAAGCAGGATTTAAGTTCACAACCAGAGTGCAACCCCTCCGTCTTGCTGAGTGGGACACTGATGATAAGGTCACATTTTTTATGAGCGGAAGGTGAATGTTCTTACTAAATAGGAGGATGAAGGCTTAGTTTTGATTTTGCTTCTTCTGAGTGTGACTCTTAACTTTTCAGGAATTATACCTTTCGTGATTTTGAGAAAATGGCAAACAAGGTTTTTGCTCGTCGTTATTACAGTGTTGGATGTCTCCCAGCTACATATATGGAAAAGGAATTTTGGCATGAAATTGCCTGTGGAAAGACAGAAACTGTTGAGTATGCATGCGATGTTGATGGGAGTGCCTTTTCATCTTCTCCTGGTGATGAGCTTGGAAGTAGCAAATGGAACTTGAAGGTGTTGATTCTGCTAATGCTTTTATCCATTTAAGGCTTTTTTTTATATTTTTATTTTGATATGATTTTTTATCTGCTTGTTTTCATGTTGATGTCTGCATGCCCATCATCTAATTCAATTTCAATATCATTCTTTGATTTCAGAGACTGTCAAGACTATCAAAGTCCGTGTTGCGTCTTCTAGAAACAGCAATTCCGGTAAGACAATATTGCTTCTCTAGAATCTTGCTATTGTTTTCTTCGAATTTTCCCTTTGTTTACTAGTTTCTGTTTATTTCAGGGGGTAACAGATCCGATGTTGTACGTTGGCATGCTGTTTAGTATGTTCGCTTGGCACGTGGAAGATCATTATTTGTACAGGTACAAGTTATTCTTTACTTAAATAGCCGTGAAGCTATTATTCTATCCAACATTTGTGTTCATATTTTCCTCTTTTATGGCAGTATTAATTACCATCATTGCGGGGCATCAAAAACTTGGTATGGCATTCCAGGTCATGCTGCTTTGCAGTTTGAAAAGGTTGTTAGGGAACACGTGTATACCCATGATATCCTTTCTACTGATGGGGAGGATGGGGCTTTTGATGTTCTATTAGGGAAGACAACTTTATTTCCTCCAAACATCTTGTTGGAACGTGGCGTCCCTGTTTATAAGGCAGTACAGAAGCCAGGAGAGTTCGTAGTTACTTTCCCTAGAGCATATCATGCTGGATTTAGTCACGGTAGGCAACTCAACTTACTGTTGGTTTTTCTGCAAATTCATCAAGACAATTCTACCAATTTCATTGATCTTGTGTGACTAGTGCATCAGCAGTACAGAAAATATTACTTTTTTAATTCTTTTTTTAATTTTTTTAAAAATAAAACTGTAGGCTTCAACTGTGGTGAAGCAGTGAACTTTGCAATTGGTGATTGGTTCCCCCTGGGTGCTGTTGCCAGCCAACGCTATGCACTTCTTAATAGGGTGCCTTTGCTTCCTCATGAAGAATTACTTTGCAAAGAAGCAATGATTCTCTATACGAGTTTAGAGCTTGAAGATTCAGATTATTTTTGTGCGGACATAATCTCTCATCGTTGCATTAAGACTTCTTTTGTGAACTTGATGCGTTTCCAGCATCGTGCTCGCTGGTTGCTAATTAAATCAGGAGCGTGCTCTGGTGTTTTGCCAAATCCTAATGGAACTATTGTCTGCAGCCTGTGCAAACGAGATTGTTATATTGGTTATATCAACTGTAGCTGTTACATGCATCCCATCTGTTTTCGTCATGGTCTGCACCGTTCTACTATGTTTTTATACTCTTAATTTGAAGTCTCCTTTTAAAGCTTATTTTCATCCCCCCTCAACAACCCAAAAATAAAAAATAAAAAAAATAAGAAACCCTTAATTTGACGTGCTGTGGAATTTAAATGGACTGAGTTTTATTCAATTGGTATCTCCAACGATTCAAGAGATGATGATAGATTTTTGAACTATAAATAATGGGTTACGATCCCTTAATTTTCCCATCCCCTACAAGTTGATGCTGTCAGTTTCTACTTGGGATTCTTACTCGGCTCTGTCCTTCTCTTATTGCAGATGTTAAGACTCTTGATTTGACATGTGGAAGAAATGTTACTCTCTTTTTAAGGGATGATATTTCGGAAATGGAAGTTGCAGCTAAGAAGTTTGAGATGGAAAGTGGAATAATGGAGGAGATCAATCAGCAAGCTAAAAGGGGTGGTGCCAGCTTGTATTCCTATCCATCGTCAAATATGTCTCGTAGAATTGAAGAGGATGGATATTTTCCTTACTGTACCATACAATTCGAGTCAATTGCTGAATATGGCAATATTACTCAGAATGAATCACAAGAGCTCGAGCCTAATTCCCGTAGTGCACCCATGTTGTATAGTGAGACAATAAATTTAAATTCTGAAGTGTCAGAAACTTCCACTTCTTTTGTCGCATCAGCTCTTTGTTCTTTTGCAGAGCGTTTGGAGAGCGCATCCACTCCCAACAACGTAAGATAGCTCTCATAATTGCATTGCCTTGCTTATTCTTATTTACATCGCACTTGAGTTTCTTTTGGTTTAGGAGTAAAATGGATGGCGGTTTTGTTTGAAACTCTAATTAGTTGTACAATATTTTGCCAGGTATATGGTAACACTAGCTTTAATACAATGAATCTTGATTCTAGAAAGTCGCCAGAAGAATCATCAAGGAGTGCTGTAGAATCATCTCAATCCTCTTTGTCATGTGATGAACACTTGAATGCATGTCCAGACAATTTTCGTGGAACAAAGGTTACGTCTTCTGTAGATCAAGACACTGATGATTCTGATTCAGAGATATTCAGGGTCAAGCGTCGTACAACACAAAAGGTGGACAAGAGAAACACCAATGATGGCATGTCATCAATGCATTCTGACAACCAGGTATTTTTCTAGTTTTCGATCACTCATCTTGCATAATTGTAATGAATGGTAATGTATACATGTACTCTCGCATTAGCTTAAGAGTCTCTCTCCTCCCCTTATATATTGGAACTGTCGATTGGCCTATTACTTTTACAACGGGAGTCGAATGTCTGTAATCTGTTGAACCACAATCCTATATCTCATGCCTTTGTTAGTTACTAAATATAGTTCAATTTTCACCATCTTATGTACTTTGCTGGTTGCTAAGATGTTACACGTCCAAATGTGCAGGGGTTCAAACGGCTTAAGAAATTCCAACCTGAAGGAAGAACTGGCCGGGTTACTTCGTCAGATTGCTTCAGAATTGTTGAATCAAATTCTAAATTAACCACCACTAATCATAGAGCTCCAGAGATTGCTTCAGCGGACAGGTCTGCCAGAGGAAGTACCATTCCCGTCTCTATCAAGTTCAAGAAATTGGCCAGTGACCATGAAAATAACAGACAGCGAGAACAACCAAGAAAGGATAGGCTTCATCTTGAAATGACCAAGAGCATGAGGGAACCACCCCCTATGGAGATCGGGCCAAAGCGCCTAAAAGTCAGAGGCCCTTCATTTGTAGGGTCAGAGAGCAGGTTAGATTGAGAAAATATCAAAATTTAGGTGGCGACTGTTGAGGAATGACGGACAGTTTTTGGTTGGCCTGCCCTCTGGAGCCTGACTTAGCTAACTTCATTTTCTCTAATGGGGTCCTAACAACACGGAAAAGGAAAGCTAAAGATTGATTCTGATTCTGATTCTGATTCTGATTCTGATTCTGGGAGCAGTGACAAATTAACCTTAGGTTAAGAGAAATTCATATTCTTTGTGCAGGCCTCGAATTGGGGCGATAAGCACGGTTGGTGATTCTTAAGGTTCTCGGGCCGGAGTATTTTTCCGTCTTTGGTAGGAGAACCTTCCTGCAAAGTCTTTTAATGTTAGTGAAATTGGGTTTTAGTGAATTTGATGTAAATTTCTTTTTTTTGGTTAGTTGCTAAAATTCCTGGTGAGGAAGGTGGGTATTCTCACTCGCTCCTCGTTTAAGGTTTTAACGCTGCTTCTCGGTTCTTTATTCTTTTTGTAGCAGGGGCCTCCTTGTACCTTTGACTACTTGAATAAATGCAGAGGAATGTCTTTTTCTTTTTGTTTTTTTTTTGGTAAATTTTTTTAAACTCCTATTCCATGTCTTTTATGAGGTCCATGATTTTCCCTAATTTCTAATCTTTTATCTGCTTTGTTTTTTCTGTTTATCGTTGAGTTGTCAAATCAGGTCTGTGATTGGTGCTTGGAAGGGTAAAAAAGAAGGAAACAAAATCTGAAAATTTTCTTTAGTTTTCTTGCTCAAAGAATTAAAGGTGAAAAAGGCGGATATCATAAGCAGAAAACAGTTGTTGTGAATTGTGTATGTATATATGCCCTGCATCTTCAACTGTGTAAAAGTGCGTATCCATTAGTGTGAAATGAACACCACCTAGACGATAGAATATAATGTCCCAAGATAACACAACTGAATTTATGAAGATACTAGTGCATGATCCGTGTACATATGTGTATGTGTATGTGTGTATATATATATGTATATATGCACATATTTGAACCTATTTAAATGAATTCCCCAGCTCAAATTATATTCAAATATCTTCCCTATCACCGCTGAACTAGTCGGGTACTATCTTAAAATTTAGGAAAAAAATGGCCCAACTAACAATAGGCCTGTCACCTATTTGCTTTTTAGAATTTGCATCAAAACAATTAAATTAGGTAAGTCAGTTTTGAGTCTATTTAGCTTGAAATGACAATTCTGAACCGCAAATTGGCTTTGGATTTTTTTTTTTTTTTTGTTGCATAAAATTTAAGTATAAATGACTGTTTTATATCCTCTCCTATTTTAGTAGTTAGCTTAGTATTTCTTCTCCACATATTGCAATAATAACCAAACACAGAAAAATAAGTGAATTGCAGACAACAGGTTTAAATAAATCCGTTGGAGGCAAAGTGGAGAATAAAAGGCTTTCAAAATGAAGTTGGAACTTACTTGAGCTTAATCATGAACCCGAAGCAGCTAAATTGCTAATATATTTGTAGTGAGCTCAAAACTTCCTACAATTTTGCTTTTCTGTAGGCTTCTCCTGAGGATGATTGTTCATGGATTTAAGGTACTTTATATAGGCATGAATCCTTAGTCTGAAGTCTGAACAAACTGCAACATGGGCAGATGGAATGTGCACCAAGTTGTTCAATTAGTCCAATTACGAGCAACATCTTTGAATCAAGTTGTCCAACTTGGCCCCTGCCGCGATAAAAGAAAAGGAAAGGGAAAAGAAAGAAAGTTATCCAAGTTATCTTTTTTAATTTTAATTTTATTTTTTATTGAAAAAAAAGAGCAATGATATCTTCACGCTATCATATCAGTGTATTTTAATAAAAATCAATTAGTATCACAGATGGAACAGCAAGGGATACAATCTAAGGATCTACATGCCACAACCCATCGCTAGAGTCCACTTCCAACCGCACCATGGATGACAACGCACTGGGGAAAGAATCAAACTTGAGTTGGAAGCCTAGAAAGCCTTAGGCGAACAACTCTCAAGCACCATACAACAATCACTAGTGGTAAAAAGTTGTCCAAGTTTCTCCAAGTTGCCTTTGCCCACTTGCTGAGTATCTCTAATTTTCTGGCTCATTCCTTTCAGATGGGTCATTTATAAGGGCTTTTTTAAAGCCTTTCTTGTTTGAGAAAAAGACACAGGATGCTATGTTTGCGTATCATTTGGACGTTTTGTTATATTTAGTATATTTTTTCCTTTTTGGATATGGAGGTGATTTCAGCTTTTTTATTCTCGTTTCACTCATTTATTGATTTCTGATTTTACTCATGTCAAGGAATTTTTTAGTTTTCCTCTGTATCTCTTTCTCTCTCTTTTCCCATGCTTTATTTCTCCAGACTCTCTCATTGTCTTTCTATAACTTTCAAAAATTAAAGATATCTCTCCCTCCTCTCTTTCTCTCTCTAAAAATGCAGAGCTCTCCTCCTTTCACTCTCTCCCCTTTCTCCTCTCCCTCCACCACTTCTCTCTCTTCCTTCTCTTTCTCGATGACAGCCATCGCGATCCACGACGATCCTGTCGCAATCATCCTTGCAGTGAGTCGTAAGTCATGATTCACCAGTCCGGTTGCGAGACGCCGGTCATGATTTGGTGCCGTGATCGTCCTCAGAGTGAGTCGCAAGTCGTAAGCCCCTACTAGAATGACCAAAATATTCTACTATAATATTCCACAATTGACGAAGGTAGCTGGAGCCTCCATGTTGAAAATTGAAATTTTTTTAATAAAATATACAATATATTCTAGTATAATACTAACAATATTCTATTAGAATATTTTAGCGATAGTTTGGCGATCAAAGTTGAAGACATTCATTCATCCATATTAAAAACTGAAAATATTCTAATATAATAGAGTATGCAGTATATTATACTAGAATATTCTGACAATCAGTGGTTAGAGTCGGAGATATCCTATTATTCATGTTGAAATCTAAAAAAATCTTAGTAGAATAATCAAAATATTTTAATAGAGTATACAGTATACTCTACTAAAATATTCTAGTCATCTATGCCGGTGGTCAAAGCTGGAGACATCTAATCATCCATATAAAAAATTGAAAATTTTTTAGTAGAATATCCAAAATATTCAAGTAGATTATGTATTATACTCTATTAGAATGTTTTAGCAACTAACATCAATAGCTAGAGCCAGAGATATTCGACCATTTATTTTGAAAATCGAAAATATTTTAGTAGAATACTCAAAACATTCTACTAGAATATTTCGGTGACTTGCACTAATAATTGATGTCAGAGACATTCAGTCATCTATATTAAAAACACGAAATATTCTAATAAAATATCCATAATATAAACAATTTGGTATCTTGTAGATTTTTTTAATTAATATGGATAATTTGATGTTTTATATAATTTTTTTTATTAATAAGGATATTTTGGATAAAATATGTTACATTGAATTTTGATCAATATCCTTCAATCTTTAATCATTATTTTGGATGGCAAATAAAGAAAGTATCACAAACCATGTCAAAAATATCAAAAAAATAAAAACATAGTTGCATTTGTGTTTCCCTCAACTTGTCTAAAACCAAGTTGGCCTCGTCCACTTGCCTAGTGTTACTAATTTTCTGGCTCATTCCTTTCGGATGGGTCGTTATTAAGGGCTTTCTTAAAGCCTTTCTTGTCTTAAACCAAGTTGCCCTAGCCCACTTGCTTAGAAGGTGTTTGATAAATACATTACATTCAAATACAATCTATTAAATGTAATTTATATTTGGATAAAAAGTATTTACATTATATTTGAATGTAATATATGTTAAAATAAAAAGTATTTGAATTATATTTAAATCATGATTATGTGATGTTATGAGTAAAAGTAGAGATAAAAGAGAGAGAGAGAAAGAAAGTATGTAATGTGATTAGTAAAAGTAAATGAAAAATAAAGGGAGTGTTTGTTTTTGTTTTTGAAATTGATTTTCATTTTCAAAAACACAGAAAATGAAAATGGTCCCAAAATAGTGTTTATTTATTTATTGTTTTCAAAATCATTTCAAAAACATCGTTTTCAACCATGCTATTTTTTTGGGTTTTTTGAAAATAAAAAACAGTTATTTTTACTTTTTTGTTTTCATTTTCTCTCTCCCTCTCTGCCTGTACAGCGTTAATGATGATCACGTTCGACGATGGCATCCATCTTCGGTGAAGGATGACAGCCATGGACTAGCGATTATGACGACAGCTCCCTGGTGACGATAACTATTGACTCATGACTTAAATCTCACCGTCACCCCCAACTAAAACTTAGATTACCAATATCTTTTACCTCCATCTCTCATTGCATAACTTATCACCAAGGGGTTTTTATTTTTTTTTTTCTAATTATGACTAATAATTTATTTTTTGTTATTTTTTTAAAATTATAAATAAATACGTTTTTATACAATACTCAGTTATAAAATAGGTTTTTAAAAATATATAATCAAACAAAGTTTTTTTTTTGTATTTTTTAAAATATATACTCAGAAAACATAACTAAATACAATTTCAAAAATGGTCTCAATACAGTTTTCAAAATATTTTTATTTTCAATTTTTTTAGAAACAAAAAACATTTCAAAACCGAAATCAAACGCCACCAAAATAATAAATAATAATTATATTGGATTTACTAATATAATATAATTGATATTTAATATAATATTTTTATATTTAAATAAAAATTATAATATATTTAAATATAATATATATACAATAAAGTAAACAAACGACACATTAGTGTTATTAATTTTCGGGTTCACTACTTCCAGAAGCGTCATTATTAAGGGCATTCTTATTAGGCCTTCCTTCTTCTTTTACAGTCTTTCGCATGTTGGTGGGCCTGGATGGCAAAAATTTAAGAACCAGATGGGCACTCTTTAGTTCCACTTGAATGGGAAATTGTAGTAAATATTAGTTTCGAGAAAATAATTAAGGGCATTATTAAGGGCATTCTTATTAGGCCTTTCTTCTTCTTTTACAGTCCTTCGCGCGTTGGTGGGCCTGGATGACAAAAATTTAAGAACCAGATGGGTGCTCTTTAGTTCCACTTGAATGGGAAATTGTAGTAAACATTAGTTTTGAGAAAATAATTGAAATAAATAAAATATGAGATTTATTAGATAAATAAAAAATTTATTAGGTAAATGATAATATTTAAAATATATAAATAAATCATTTATCCAATAAATTTAACATAAATATATTATTTATCTATTTATTTTAAATATTTTAAAAACTTATTATTTATTTCAATTATTTAAAAAAAAAACTGCTATTTATTTCTTGTTCTCTTCTTTAATTTTTCTTAGACGGTTGTCTCTCAATATCCTTAGCATACAAGGGCATAATTACTTACGCGCAATCAAAATAGCCATGATTCAGATTCTAATAAGTTGTCTACTTTAGCTACAAGATTCAAAGTGGGAATCGATACTAATCTTATTTATTTAGCTTAAACATATAATCAGAACAAACTATAATCGATTTATATAGCTTTGAGTAAATTTTGGTTTCAGTTTAAAAATTAAATTCTACACTTATATACATATTTTTTGAATTTAACGTGAGAAAACTCTACACTTTTTAATGAAGTTAGGTAATAGTAAGCTATGCCCGCAACATTATACTTATATCCATGTTAATTATGGTTAAAATAATTATTACAACATTAGTTCAACAAAAAAACAGCTACAAGTTTTGTAATTATTTTTAAAGTAAGTAAATCAATAATTAAACATATATAGTACTAAACATTGGAATACATTCAATAAAAGATAAATTGTAGAGTCATTATAATGAAGTTAATTATAATTAGGATCATTATTATAAAATCAAAATATTAAGCATTGGTTATAACTAAGTTTTTTTTTAAACAAACATTTTGCGAGTAAATCAAGGATAACATAGTAATTTATTGCTCATAATAATATTGCGGTTCAACTGTGAAGAAGGAATTGTCAATCTCATTACGTAGTCTCAAATTTGCATGGGGCCTTTAGTCCCACTCCAGTTCCAAGATAAAAAAAGAAAAGAGTAAGTAAACATGGTTTAACTCTCATTTCTTACTCCATTTCCCGGCACCTGGTAAGTAAACATGATGTAAGTTGTCACATAATTAGCACTCAGAGTTGCGGGAATTAGTTGCTAGATTCGTCCACTTAGTGAGAATCAGTCGTCTGTCGGAGTCGAAAAGTGAATAGTAGTTACTAAAAATATTGATCACCAGTTATTGGGGTCGTTAATTACATAACCAAAAGTCAATACCTAGAGTTAGATATTAAGTGAGACCATTTAGTCACCAACCGCACCGATCGCCGGCCACCAGAGTCGTTCACTTTTTGAGTATAATTGCCAGAGTTGATAGCTAGAAATCCAAAGGTGATGACAGGTCAATCGATCCACATGTAGGGTCACTCATTGGATGACCACCAGTCATCTATTGATGATCCACCAACTTTATCTTTGTTATGTTTTTCGGCTTTTATTCAAGAGACTAACAGCGTGTTTGGTACACTTTTTTTTTTGTCTTGCATTTAAATACAATGTAATTTTCTCTCAAATATAAAAGCATTTCATTCAAATATCAATCACATCACATTTTAAATCCAATATAATCACTATTTATTATTTCACTTTTTCTATTATTTTTATTAATTATATCATATATCCTCTCTCTCTCTCTCTCTTTTTTTTTTTCTATTTTTACCCATCACATCACATATTTATTATTAAAATATAATTCAAATACTTTTCACTCAAACGCACATTGTATTCAAATGCAATGCTAATACTATTCTTACAAATATAAATTGTATTCAATGCATTGCATAATGTCATACAATGCGCTCATCAAACGAAGCATAATAGTTTTTACTATTGGTTCCATATAAAATAAACAACGTGATCTTGTGATCTTAAGGAGGTTAAAGGTCTCTAGTGCTCTATGGAAAGCTCCGAGAATCACAATGCTTCCCCAACATCCTCTTTTGCTGAGTTTGCTAAAAATAAAAAAATAAAAATAAAAATAAAAATAAAACACTAATGGAGCCACATATCGTTCTCCAAATCTAGTTGGTTGTGGTGTACTTCTCATGAAGTGTTAGGAATTTGTATTTCAGTTCCTCCGGGACGGGTTATGCTTTTGAGGTGGAATTGGTTGTTGTCATGGTGCCAACCTCTCCAGATTCTAGTAGAGGCTTGAATTCCATCGGGCTGGAAGACCATTACTTTTTTATTCAATTTGTTAGAATTGAGATCCATAGATGTCCCTTTGGAAATTTAAAAATAATTGGTTAATTGCGCTTTCCATAATTTCAAATACTTTATTTTACGTTTATCATAAAAAAACTAGATATTAAGTGATTACATATATAATTTAATAGTAATTCTATACTTAACACTGCGTAAAGATGTAAAGTTCGAATTTTCTACTTTCAAACTATTAAAAAAAAAAAAAACCTAGATATCATATCATCTTGAGTGAAAAGCATAATATGAGATGGGATCTAGTAATTACACAACGTAACTAAGATGCCAAGGATTTTTACTATTAGTTACTCTAATTTTTTTTTTCAAATATTTATTCAGTTTCATCTTTAGTTTTTTGGAGATTGTTTTATCCAGTTCCTACATTTTTTGTTCTAAATATTATTATTCTTATGCGTATTTTGGTGCCATAGGCTTGCTTGCTTGCAATGTCAATTGTTTTCGTGGGGAAAAAAAAAGTCCAATATTTTTAATCAATTTTGGCGTTTTCATTTTGTAAAATTAATTTCTTTTCACCTGCCATTGAATTTCGAATAGGGATTTACGAACTTGAGACAATAGCATCAGTTCCTGCTTACCACGGTCCTACCCATGTCAATTCCATTAAAAAATACGTGAACCAACATAGAAATTTACTCCACTTTAATTTCCTCTATAAATATTTGCCTTTATTACATGTGCACATGAAATAATATCCCTAATTTGGTTTTCCATAAAAATAAATAAATAAATAAAAGAAAAAATTAGATTCTATTCAGTAAATGCATTGCGTTTGCATTGTGTTTGTATTGTATTTGAATACAATGTATTGAATGTAATTTACATTTGGAGGAAAAGTATTTGAATTGCATTTGGATGCAATATATATTTAGATGAAAAATATTTGAATTGTATTTAAATAATGAATATATGATGTGATCGGAAAAAGTAGAGAAAGAACAAAGAGAGAGAGAAAAAAAGTATGTGATGTGATTAATTAAAATAATAAAAAAAATAAAATAATGAAAAATGATTATATTGGATTTAAAATGTGAAGTGATTGACATTTGAATGCAATACTTTTACGTTTAGATAAAAATTACATTGTATTTAAAAACAATGTGAATACAATACTAGAAACAAATGAAGGCTTAATCAGGAAAAATAATAAAAGCTATCTCTGAAAATTAGCTATTTGCGCTATTGATTTCTTGATCAACAACCACGAATTTAATGCCAAATATTAATTCAGTAACTCTTGTGTGTGGAGACCTTAGTTTCGTTGCAACGAAAAAAAAAAAAAAATAAAGAAGAAGATCCCTGAACTTTTCATGTCAGAAGACTCGGAACTGTATTATAAGAAGACATGAAGAAGACTCGTCTATGACTATGTCAACTTTCAATGGAAACATGTAAAGAAACAAAACATGTAAATGTACTTTTTGCTAATAAACCATGTAAATGTTCAAATTATTAAAAAAAAAAAATGTAAATGTATTTGCTGGTTTTATTTATGAGCTTATAATATAAAACACAAAATGAGTTACACGTGTGTTATGAATTGGTTGGATTTAATTAATAGGTTCTCAATTAGTTTTGAGTTTGATAATGCATGACTTTTCTTTTTGATCTATTTCCTTTGCAAGTAAAAGAATACATTTTAAAAAATCAATTAACTTACCAGTACTCTCTCACTCTGTATGTGTGAGTGTGTATATATATACATATATATATATATTTCGTTCCTTATTATCTATCATTCATGTTTAATTTACTCTTGAGCAAACCACATTAACGAAGAAAGGAAAAGGGACTAATTCAAGAACATCCAAGATCAAGCCACAAAAGGCTGAAGATGACTCTGACTTTCACCTCGTGGAGTTCACCGTGATTGCACCATAATTTCAATTGCCTGCTCCCGTCATTTGTTCCCAAGATGTTATGAGCAAATTCTTCTGAAAATTTCCCCATTCTGGGATTTGAGAGAATATAACTTGAGAATGAAGCTTTCCTGATCTCGAGACGCCGATTCTGAAAGGTTGACCTTTATTAAAAGAAGGGAAGTATCTAAAAAAAATTTTAATGTAAAACGGTTAAGAATTAGTTTGCAACTTAATTTAAATCATTGAGAGTAAATAAATAGAAGAAAATAAAACACACAAACAATGCACTAAGAATTTTTATACAAATTTGCCAAATTAATTAGCACTTCTTATTTACACAGTTGCATATTTCATTATGACGATGGTGGTGAAGTTTTACAGAAAAAATTCACACCTTCATGCTTTATGCTTTTTTTTTTTTTTTAACCTCTCTAATAATAAAACCTAATTACAATTTTCCCTTTTATAAAGAAAACCTAAGGTAATTGAAATTATATATGAAATCTCTAAAATATCCCTAACGAAACAATTAGAAAATACTATAGACCTTTTGAGGGTTTTATTCCCAATCCCCTAGGAAGTGGGGCATCGAGCCCCACTTTTAACTCCACGGCGACCTTAATATATAGATCAATACGCATGTTGACTTTGTGTAAAAATGTTTTTTTTAAGACATTAATTAGTCTCTACAACTTAATAATAAGAATCTCACTCAAATCAAGAAACTAACAGTAGTGGAGCACAACTATAAATGTGAAACACCACAGCAACCCTAAGACTGATTTCAGCATGCCACAAATCACCCTAAATACTCTATTCTCTCTACGATCTTGAGTTCTTCAATATCCCCCTTCTTTCTTGTGCTCAATTTATTCATACTTAATTTAGTCTAAACCTGAACACCACACAACACATAGCTCTTACATTTTCAGTGAACATCCATAAATTTGTATATTTATTTTATCTACTATTTATTTATTTATTTACTTACTTACTTACTAGATCAATTTCAGAACTAGATCAAACATTAAATGGCATCCAAATTGATTGGATTTTTAAACAAATTGATAATAGATTTTACCGTCTACGAGTATTGAAGTAAATTTATAATGAGGTAGCATTGAAACATACCTTACTTTGCTTCATATATTAAAACAAACAACTTTTGGGTATGTGATGTTAATTTTACATTTATATTAACATCCTATATGATGTGAAAATCAGGCTTCAATATTTCATAAGAGAAACAATTTTGAGTTCCAAATCTCTAAAAATGGTATTACTATAATTCACTACATATGGTAAGCTGGTTTTGTAATCTCAGAAATTTATGGTTTACTAGAAGCAACTAATGTAGATTTATTGGGGAAATCTTTAAGAATACCCCAAAAAGTGCACTCCATTGGAATTTTTTTTCCAGTCTATAATGGCTTTAAAATTTTTACCTTCTTTTAAGAAAAGTCAAAGATTAACTTAATATGTCTTTTTAAAAATATCCCCAACTAACTAAAAAGGTATTATCACAATACTATTTGGTAATTCATTAGAATACTTTTTAATAATCCATCGAAATATCATTTGTTAATCTGTCAGAATACTAAATGGCATCGAAATATCGTTTGGTAATTTATTAGAATATCATTTGGTAATCTATTGGAGTATTATATCCAACAGAATACTTTTTATTTTCAGCAGAATATTATCTAGTAATCCAATGAATCATTTGTTATTTCATCAGAATATTATTTGATAATCTATTGAACCATTTAGTTATATATCATAAATATCATTTAATAATCTATTAGGATATTGTTTGGTAATCCGTCATCTAAATCTAAATATCGATTAATATTCTTTCCGATTATCATATTATATTTTTGTTTTTTCATAGATCAAATTTTATGTGATTTCAATGATTTTTAAAAAAAATTCAAATACATTAATTTACCATATTATATTTATAATCAAACATTATTATGAAAAAAATAAAAAAATAGAATAATAAAAATAATAAAAATGCTAAAAGTAAAAAAAATTAAAAAGAAGAGTAAAAACTCTTCTTCTTCCTCTCCGACGAAATCAACCACCAGAAAGGATGTTGCTAGCGAGATCTGATGCCAGACTTTGTCGAATCCAGTGATCAAAATCTGAGAATCGTACTTTGGCGGCTTAACCGGAGGCTTAGCCAAGATTTGAGAATCGCGATATGAGAATTGTTTAAGCTCAACCATGAGATCTGGCTACGTGATCTCAACCAAGACGGAGTTCTGAGGTTGCAGAATCACGAGTTCGATAGCCGCGCGATGGTCACAGTGAACCGACCGATGGCGGTGCAACTTGGACAGTAAAGCAACTCAAATGGCGGTGGCTTCTTTGAGTAGAAGAGATTACAACGAGCTTCGGTTTCCCTGTGAACACAGATGATGGCCACTCTGAGATTGCGATTGCCTGTGACGACAATAGCTGAGAGGACAGGAGAGAGAGTGGCTAAGGGAGGAGAGGGGGAAGAGAGAGTTGAAGAGGGAGAGAAAATTGGGAGAAGAGAAAGAAAATGGAGATTTGAGAATTTAGGGGTGAATATTGGTGGATTGTGCAGGATTTTGTGAATGTTTAACTCATTTAATAAATATTTGATGGGTTGATAATTTTTTTATTTATCTAATTAATTTAATATAAAAAATTAATTTGTCTAATTAATATCAAGTTGGGTTGGGTTGGCTAGGTGGATTATATATTTTATTAATAAAAATAATAAATGATATTAAACATCTAATAATAAATGAAAAATTTAACGGGAAAAAAAGAAATTAAACTCATGATATAATTTTTAAAATAAATTCTATTATAGACTTTGCACAAATAAAAAAAATTATAATATAATCTAATTAATAGTCAAATGTAAAATAAATATAAGTTATAAGAATCATGAAAAGATATAAGAATACTAAAGTAATTAGTGGTATTTTTTATAAAATTATCAAAAATTACATCCATATTGAATATCAAGTAATGCATTTTATATATTTAAATAATCTAAACAATACTTGGGAGTAAACATCATTTAGTAAAAAAAAAAAAGTAAGTGAGTGAATATTGGATAGGTTTGGTGGGTTTTTGAAATTTTTTCAACTCACCCAATCTTTATTAGGTGAGTTGAAAATTTTTTTTACCCACCGAATCAACTAAATATAACAAATTAACCCACCTAATTAAGATTAGATCGGGTCAATTAGATGAGTTTGTTGGGTGATCAGGTTTTTTGTTCACCGATCTTGCTTGGTTTTTTTCTTTCGATGTACAGTAAAGTAAAAAGATTAAATGAAAAAAAATTAAAAAAAAAAAAGAAAAAAAATCCGAACGAGCATTTTTGTGGAGTAAAAATCCGAAGTAGATACAATAAAGGGCTATTTCTGATATTTTAACATGATAAATAGTCTCTTGGAGCCCAGTAATACGTCAAAGCCCGTAATTACTTGGCCCAGTAATGCTTCATAAGAGCCCATTGTTAAGGTTAGCCCATGACACTATCCCCACCAACTATCTTGATGAGCCGAGTAGCCTGAAATATGGTTTTGCGCTCACATAAAGCATGCCTTGGAAATTTTTATCTCATATTTTTCCTTGTCATTAAGAGAAAAAGATAAACAATAGGTTTACAGATAGATAAAATAAATAACATATTTACGAAACTTTTAAAATAAATAGCATATATGTATATATTTATAAATAGCATCTTTTTTACTACGAATAAAAATATTAATCATCTAGAAAATAATTATAAGGTAAATATATTATTTATTTTAATAATTTCACAACATATTTATTTATTTTAACTTTTGTAAATATGTTATTTACTCTCTCAATCCCTTTTCCATTTGCTTGAAAAGCCTGACAAATTGAGGTCCCAGTGATAACTTTATAAAATAAAATTATTTACTAACTTTTCGTGTATAAAAATTATTTATTTATTTTACTCTATTTATTTTAATTTTGATTTTTTATAAATTTTGTGAAATTTTTGTTTAATTTTGTTTTATTTTATTTTATCTTTTTCTTTTAGTAATAATATATTAAATAAATTTAAAATTAAATATTTCTAATGAATTTACTTAAAGTATTTTATTTTAGAAATATCTAATTTTAGTATTTTGTTTTTTCACAGTGTTAAAATGAGGCGAAAAATTCATGTGTTGAAAGTTGGTCTCACTGAGCATCACTATTCATGTCAGGAAACTATGAGCTTGGTTAATTTGGTTTGATCCTCTCATCGATATGAGCATTTAAAAAAAAATTCACTCTAATCGTAGCTCATATGAAGAAGTTATGATAATTTCTAGATTAGATTTATAAGGAGACGCTTAGGTCCTACATATATTATTATGTTTCAAGATAGGGATCTAATGCATCTAAGATCATATGAGCTCATTTTTTTTGATCTGATAATGACGTAATATGTGACAGAGGTTAGAAAGGAAACAAAAAGAATGTGACACGTGACATTTTATTGGTTTCAATAAATTAAAATCAAGCTACACCCTACCATATTGGATCCTTCTTAAGGGGTATAAAAGGCCACTCAGATGGAGGCATATAGGGGCAGGGAATAGAGATGGACATCTAAGAGATTAGATTTGTGAGATGGAGTGAGAGTTGAGTATAGAGAAAATAAATATAGCTTCAAATGAAGCTAAAAAAATATATATCTTTTCTTTTGTTTAGTTTTATTTTAAAAGGAGGGGAATTTAGAGGTTTTACCAGTGCTAATATCAAGTATTTATTTTAGACTCATTTCTTTTATTTTTATTTTGTCATTATGTTTAACTTTTTATGCTGAGTAATTTTAGTTTCTTTATGAATTAAATAAATTTTAGTTAGGAGTTATGATGTAGCCTGATTATGATGGTTTAATTAAATTAAATTTGTTATTATGATGGTCATCTTTATTGACGTATTTATTATTAAACTTAATGCTTTTAAATTTCTGATCAATTTTTAAATGATTTAAGGAATAAAATGAAATTAAAATGAGATGTTTAAGACACGGCTCTAGAATAAGTACTATAAAATCTGGAGTAATATAGAGATCTATCTGTTTTTATATGGTCATATTATTAACTACCATAGATTTTTTAACGAATATTTTTTATAATTGAATTTTGATTCGTATTTTTTATTGTTCACATATACAGTACTGTTTATAGATACGGTACTGTTTATTGTGAATTTTAATTTGTTAATCTTTTATGTAAATTTAATTAAAAAAATGTAAAATTTATGTATAAATTGAGAAAGAGTATATAAAGCAAAAATGGTAGTTGACCATCAACAAATATGAACACAAATTCATAATAATATACTTAAATAAAGTTAAATATGATTAATTATGGTGAAATTATAATTCTTAATATCTATGTGCTTGATTGTATATTATCAATTTATTTTCATTTATTTTTGTAATTTTATTTCATTTATTTATTTTTTAACTATAATATTTTTTGATCGCTCAAATAAAATTATAATTAACTAAATTTGGTAATTAATAATACTATTCTTATAGGGACGATACTTTACTCATCACTTAATTATTTGTTCGATTCATGCATTTATGAAAATCTACAACACCTAGTAAGCCTACTAATTTTATTTTTTCAAATATCCTTTCATGATGCTAACAAACAAGATTAAATTAGTATATTTTGTGTCAAGCTAAATTTTTGCTTTATCATAATGAATTTTGGGAGGTTGTATGTTCATTTTTGCTATATATATATATATATTTAAAAGGGTTATGACAGTTTGTCTCTTTTCTTCTCCTTTCCTTTTCCTTTATTTTTTTAAGGGCATCTTTGCTAATAATTATTATCGTTTTGGTTTATTAAATAGTTAGAACCCAGTTTATGTTAGAAATATGGAGCATAGAAAATGAAAAAGTTTAATTAATCAAACAAAATATAATAAAGAGATGAAAACTATTACAATAATTGAAATTCAACATTAACCTGAATTAAAACACTTGATAGATGTTGAGGTATGTGAAATTCACGCTTTCGTTAAAACAGATTCGTCCCCTTTAATTAAATGCTAAGGATTTAATGGATATTTGCCTCTCAAGATGTAACGACAATAATGGTAGTCTAAGTATAATCAAATATCACTTTTGGGAAACTTAAATTTGTATTTTTCCTCTATCAAAAGAATAACTAAGAATGCTCTAAAAAGAGAACCTTCCCTTAGACCCAAAACTACAAAGTGAATATGAGATTTGGTGAATCTAAGTATGTTATGGAGGCCTTTTTATATAGGCTATTGGAATGGGGTGTTAGAAGCTTGGAGTTAAGAGGATTTAATTTGGTTTAATGAGAATAATATACTAGGTTACAACCATCTAAATTGACCATTCATTTGCCCATTAAACATGTACTAATACATATACATATCAATGCCCATAATTATGTATTAAAGCACAAGAATATCAGCAAATGAAAATTGTTGATATTCTTAAAAAAATATAGCAACAAAATTTGGATTTATTATTAGAATGCAAATAGAAAATTTTAACCTGTGTAAGGGCAATCTCGATGAACCAACATTTGCATCGCTCATGTTATGCGATGCACACATTGAGTCCCTAACTTACTTGGTCCATGAACATCTTTCTGGTTTTATAAGAGTTTTTAAAGAATCAAGCCCTAGAAATATCCTTTAAAGTGGACCCACTTCTCTCTCACATAGGCGATTTTTCACGTAAGAGTGACCCGCATTATTCCGCTCGAGTTCCTAACGTATCAGATACATAAGAATCATTAAAAGTAAATTACTTAACCTTTTCTTATGGGTATAACTATTTCATCATAGGAATGGGTTGGGGTAACCCATAATGATCCTGTTCGGTCTATTCAGTTTAGTTGTCCTATTGAAACTAGATCTTGGGATTTCTAATCAACTAGGTTAGGTTTTAACTATTTCAACTTATTCTTTCTTAGGCTTAAGTCCTATTCTCTTTTATGTTTTCTCAACTTGATCTCTACTCAACCCTTTGGTTAATATGTCTATAATGTTCTCTTTTGACTTTACACAGCCCATTGTCATGACTCCAATCGAAGTTAATTGCCTAATTGTATTATGTCAACAAAATGTCTTATCCAAAAGGTACAAATTTAGATTCTATCATGGATTTGGTTATTACTATCTGCTTAGAAGATTTCCACGAGATTACTGCATCTTCCAAAGTGAATACACATCTATCAGTGGCTTTAGAATCCTATATATTAGATATCAAACTTGCATCGGAATATCCTTCAAGAATAGCAGGAAATCTAGTATAGTGCAACCTATAGTTATGGGTATACTGTAAATAACTAAGTACTCTAACAATTACTTTCTAGTGGTCATCTCTTAAATTACTTGTAAACCTACTCAAAGTACACACAATGTAGGCAATGTCTGGTCTTGTATAACTCATTAAGTATATTAAATTACCTATCACTTTAGCATATTCCACTCAAGAAACACTTGCACCTTTTATTCTTGGACAAATGTGGACTTATATTAATCAGAGTTCTAGTCACGCCATAGTCATTTTTGTTAAATTTGTCAAGTATCTTGTTCATATAGTGTGACTGATTCAATATACGACTATTAGGTGATTGTTTGATTTTGATTCCCAAAATTACCTTAGTCGGTCCCATACCTTTCATGTCAAATTTTAAGTTCAACATGTTTTTGATGTTTTGATTATCCGATCATTACTACTTATGATTAGCATGTCATCTACAGACAGACAAAGAATGACATATCCATTTACTATATTCTTGACATAAACACACTTGTCATACTTAAAGATTTTAAAATCATTTGCCACATGACATTGCCAAGTTTCTCATGTCATTATTTTGGTGCTTGCTTAAGTCTTTACCGGTTTGTGGAATTTCTTTTATTGTCTTAAATCCATACAACTCTCAGGTTGTTTCATATAGATTTCTTCCTCAAGATTTTCATTAAGAAAAGCTATCTTTATGTTCATCTAATGGACTTTAAGATTCCACAGTGTGACAATTGTCAATATTACTCATATATATGTTATTCTCATTATAAGAGAATAGGTGTCAAAATAATCAAGGTATTTTCATTGTTTATATCCTTTTATTACAAGTCTAGCATTATAGTTATCAGTTGTTCCATTTACCTTCATTTTCCAATTAAAAATCCACTTAGAACTTAGTGGTTACTTCCAAAGGAAGGTCCAGTAACTCCCAAATATGATTCTACATGATTGAATCAATCTCACTCTTTATGACCTCTTTCTATAAAAGATCCTCAGAAAGGCTTAAAACTTCTTTATAAGTTTGAGATTCAACCTCTAGCATGTAGATTAGAAAATTAGGTCCAAATGATTTTTTTGTCCTTACCCTTTTGCTTCTTCTAGGCTCTTTTATGACTTTTTCATTTCATTGTCTTATTCTTAGTCTTGACTATTCTCTTCAATAGTCTTATATATCCGTTTAGAAGAACTTGAACCATCCCTTTTAGATTTACAAGAAAATACATGTTCAAAGAACGATGCATTCCTCAATTCGATTATTGTGTTCTTATGAATATCAGGTTTTTAGGCTCGTGTGCAAGCAACACATATGCACTACTATTGTGGGCATAGTCAATGAAGATGCAGTCAACTATTTTAGGGCCTATTGTCATCTTCTTTAGTGCGAGTACCATCACACTCTTAAGTATTTATAGGAAGGCTTTATTTCTTTCCATAATTAGGGAACTTTATCAAAAGGTAGTTAACTGATAAAATGGCTTCCCCCAACATATTCTATGGCAACTCAGAACTTATCAATATTACATTCATCGTATCCTTTAAGGTATGATTTTGTGTTCAACTGTACTGTTGGACTAAGGAGAATTAGGTGGTGTAACCTTATGAATAATACTATATTATGCACAAAATTCACTAAATGGTTCTACATATTCATCATCACAGTCACTTCTTATCATCTTAATCTTATTATTGAGTTAGTTTTCAACTTCTAACTAATAAAGATCAAATTTCTCAATAACTTCATCTTTGCTCTTAAGCAAAAACATATAGTAATATTTTGTACTATCATCGATGAAAATGATAAAATATTTATTTCCACCTCTAATTTGAACAAATTTTAAGTCACAAACATCGTTATGAATTACATTAAGTGTTCAATAATTCTTTCAATTGTTTAGAATGATGATCTTGTTAGTTTTGCCATTATATAAGTTTTATACTTATGTTTGAAATTAATATTAAATACAGATATATGATTCAAGTTAATTAATCTACGTAAAGTATCATAATTAACATATCTCAATCTACCATGCCATGAGTTAGAAGACTAAAGTATATAAATAGTAGACTTATTATTTTTATTGATGGAATTGGGCTTAATAGTAATTACATTTATTTTCTATATCCCATCTTTTATACACTTCTTTCCCATATACATTCCATGTTCTGACAAATCAATTTTCTGGGCTTCAAAAACCATCTTGAAGCCATGCATGCTTATCATTGTTCCAAAAATAAGATTCTTTTGGATATCAGGCATATGTTGTGCAGCTTCACTTTCTTGTCTGATGTCATCTTCAGGAATACCATCCCTTAACCATTGATCTTAAATGTTGTAGAGTAGCCTATATACAGCTTCTCTCCAGTTTCCAAACATACATGATCAGCAAAAACAGCTTTTACATAGTAGCCATAACGTGTGGTCCAAGTATCCAGCCACTACTCCTTCATGTTAGAGTCCACCATGTTGACTTCAGAAACCATAACAAAAAGGCTGATATCAGATACCTCTTGTGTGATGGCATTTACAAAATTGACTTCTTTCTTCTTGTTCCTTTTTGGCAGCGTACAATCCACCAACTTGTGACCTATTTTGTCACAATTGAAACATTTTCCTTAGAATTTCTGTTTCTTAGACACTCTACCCTGAGATTCCAGCTTGGAACTCGATTTGTTGTTCTTTTTATTTTTGGAGCTTTTGTTATACTCTACCACATTAGCCTTAGTAAGATTGGGAGCAACATTATTGAAGAGCTTTTTCTTTGAGCCACTATTGTCTTTACTGAAGCAAAGTCTAATAATAAGCTCTTTAACACTCATTTTCTTTCTTTCGTGCTTTAAATAGTTTTTGAAGTCTTTTTACGTAGAGGGTAGCTTTTCTATAATTGTAGTTATCTGAAAAGACTCATTAATAATCATTCCTTCAATATGAACTTTGTAAATGAGTATTTAAAGTTCTTGAACTTAAATAATCACAGTTTTAGGATCCACCATTTCATAGTTAAAGTACCCTTTTACCAAGAACTTTTTAGCACCAATATCTTCTAACTTTTACTTGTGGTCCAAGGACTCACAGTTCCTTAGTTGAATTCTTTGTGTTGTATACCTTATAAAGTGCATCAGACAGGCCATTCAAAACATAGTTCGAACACAGGAAGTCAGAGTACTTTCAAGCTTCAACAACATGCAACATTTGAGCATATGTTTTATCCTCTCTAATAGTAGAAGGAATTTTTTTTTTCAAGAATTTCATAAGAGTTAGCATTGTCAAATAAACCAACATATTCTGCTACCAAGTTTTAAAATTCAATTTATTGAAAAAATTAAAATTTTCAAGTTTCTCGTTATAGTTCATAAGAATTGAAACCGATGCCATTGAGGTTGAGACTTGAACTTGAGGTGATGGCTCCATTGTCATAGAATTACTCCCAATTGCAATATTCACAATTGGAACAACATTCATATTCTTAGTCATATCTGAAAAATGAATCCAAGTATTAGTACGTGGACTTGTGTTTTCCCTTTATCACCAAAAACGACTAAGAATCTAAAGAGAGAACTTCTCCTCAAACTAAAAACTACAAAGTGAATACGAGATTCAGTGTATCTAAGCATGCTAAAAAGATCTCATTATATGGGCTAGCGGAATAGGGTGTTACAAACTTGGAATTAAGAGGATTTAATCTAGTTTAATGAGAATAACACAGTAGGTTACAACCATCCAAATTCTTAGGTTACAACTATTCATCTGCTCAATAATCATGTACTAACGCACATGCATATAAATGCCCATAATTATGTACCAAAGCACAAAAAAAAACAAAATTTAGATTTGTTGTTAGAATGCAAAAAATATATATATTTTCCCAAACATAGCCCACATAAGGGCAAGCCTGATGGATCGATATTCGCATTGCCAACGTCATGCAAGTGCACATATTGGGCCCTTAACCCACTAGGTCTATGATTTGCATCCCCTGCACATGAGAGAGCATCTTAGGTACACCAATAGACGTCTGCCCTCTAGGATGTAACGAAACAATGGTAATATAAGTATGATCGAATACCATTTTTAGTGAACTTGAACCTATATTATCCCTTTATCATAAAAAACGGCCAAGACTCTAAAAAGATAAACCTTTGCCTAGAGTCGAAAACTATAAAGTGAATATGAGATTTGGTGTATCTAAGCATGCTATGAGGGTCTCTTTATATAGGTTATTAGAATGGGGTGTTACAAGCTTGGAATTAAGAGGATTTAATTTGGTTTAATGAGAATAATGCAATAGGTTACAACCATATAAATCTGAGGTTACAGCCATTCATTTATCCAATAATCATGTACTAAAACACATGCATATCAATACCCATAAATTATGCATTAAAGCACAAGAATATCAACAAATAAAAACTATTGATATATATTAAAAAAATTTAGATTTATTGTTAGACTGCAAAAAAATAAAATAAAATAGCAAAACATAGCACATTGAGCCCTTAACTCCACATTGAGCAAGTACACACATTAAGCCCTTAACTCCACTGGGTCTATGATTTACACACCCTGTGCATGAGAGAACATTTTAAGTATACTATCGTATCTAAATTTGAAAGTGCAATCACTTATAAACTCCATATTGCTCTAATACCTAAGTAATGTGGAACTTCATATTCTTAGCAATTTTACATCAAATCCCATTTCTAATTGACACTATGAGTATTAATTTCTCATTCACTTGATTACCATATTGAGCATATAAATATATGAATTCAATCTATTCACGACAGAAAATGTAAATTCTCCAAAATCTGTCACTTTTATAAAGTGAGTCCACTTAAATTTTAATCTCAAAATGAATTCTAAAGATGGTTTGGTTTTTTTTTTTTCTCCTAACATGATGTTTTAGATACCTATTTAAACATTATCTAACATGTTGCTTTACAGCACTCTCTTTATTCACAATTATTACTTAATTTGCATTTGAGTTGTCACGTCACATTCATATTATGCTCAATTGCGGTAGTCAAGATATGGAATGTTTGGTTGCGTAAAGCAAATATTTGACGGGGTATCACCAAAAGCAAGTACTGAGTTGTCAGCAAATTACTCAAGTTAATTATATATATATATATTATATAAAGGTTTTTCAACAATGGGATCATGATAGTTTACGTCTTTAACTGTTAGGTCTGATTAAGATATTGGATAAAAATATTATCACAATTTTGGAAGCTTTCAAATTTCGGTATTTGATAGGTTTTGAAATATATTTTAGTTGTAATTTTTTAGTCAAAATATCAATGAAATATCGGAAAAATATTGGTTTAATATAGATATATATTACTAAATAAGTAATGTAATTTGTATAAAATTTTGGGATTTTTCGTTGCAATTTTGGAAACTTACGTAGAAATATTGAAAAATTCCAGATATTTTAACAATTTGATGTAATTCTATTTATTTCTTTATATGATCAGCATTTCTGAGTTGCATAATTGATTTTCTTCAATCTTTTGAATCTTATAAACTCTTGCAACGAAGCTCCTCGCGTCTAGCATCCTTATATTCATGATTTTAGTAATTATGATGGATATGTAATTTTCAATTTTTTTTTCATCCGAGTACTACCACCATCTCATGCAAACAATGGAGAGAATTCATAGTTTTTTTCTTCATGAAAAATACTGCTGGAGAGATCAGGCTATCTGTAATATATTTATAACTATAACCTATATATTCTAATATGTATTACGTTTCTCATATAAAACTTGTTTCATCCTAAAATGTTATATATATACATATATATATACATGTTATAAGAAAAATCTTAGTTTTGTTAATTTTCTTTGATAAATCCACTGATATTGATAATATTTCCTCTGCAATTACCATAAAACCGGACTACATGTATTTTTACTAATACCGATATGTTCATCATTGATTAAAATCAAATTAAAATATAAAAGATAGAAAAAACAAACTTTTTGATATAGATCTCACGCTTGAAAAATAAAACCCTACCTGTAATACATTTTTTCTTGTCGTTCCACATAAATTTCTTTGTTTTTTTTTTTTTAAAGAAGAGAAAAGGTTAACTCTGTAGTAAATCTTACAATTAATTTTATTCTTGGTTAGGTCTAATCTAATTTTAGTTCCCAAACTTCTAAACATCCCAAAACCAGTTCTTAAACTACCAATCTGTTTCTCAATAGTCTTTCTATCTAAGATACTATTTGACATGCTTATCAGGTGAAGTTTCAATATGTCTAAGATTACATGCATTTTGAAATTCTACGCTTTTAAAATTGAAATCCTATTTTAACAAAATTATGGGACACGAAGATGACGAAATTAACTCATGATTAAAAAACTTTTCTTTTTATCTTGATATGCTACTTATAATATAATTTTCAATGTATTTTGGACTGAAGGATAATTATGGGATAAATTGATAATTTAATAACTAATTCTAAAACCTTTTAAAACTCAAGGACTAAAAATAAAATCAAACCTTCCAGGATCAAAAATGAAATTAACCTTGAAATCTAATGTAAGCATAACTAATATCACTAAGCAATTAAAGGATAGGTTAAGCTTGAGGTTTTGGGGCAATTAAGTACTCCTATTTGGTGGGAGCCTCCATTGCACTGTTACTTGACAAGAGGCACCATATTCCACTACATGATTGGATGACTCAAAAGGATTGTGGGACCAAGCCTTACCCTACAATCATTTTCTACCTTTATTTGAAGAGAATAAATGTGTGGGAATTGTGGAAAGTGAAACCGAGAAAAATGTAGAGAATGAGAAAAAAGGGGAACAAAGCAAAAATTTATGCTAATGGGTTCTTGTCAAAAATCTTAGATATGTCTTTCAATCACTAGTCTCTCTGGATTTGTAGGGCATTTCTTCATGCTCTCCTTTGCTCTAAGTCGTTGGAAAGATTCAAAATGTTTCATCTTTTTGTTGTTTTGGTTTAAGTCTAGCTAAGAACAGGATCCTATACCATAGCTGGGGCTCAATTAGGAAAAGAGATCACTTTTACTACCTCTTGTTAATTTTTCTCTTTTAAAAAACTTATTTATATGTGAGTTTGATTGGAGAAATACTTCTTTTAATTGTGCTTGTTTTCTTGAGCATATTTATATTATTTTTTTCTTATTTGGAAAGACCTTCATCTAGCATAATTTCTTTTTGAGGAATTCGTGGTCATACAATTGAGAGAATATTACTGAAGTCTCTCCCACTAAATATACTTTAGATTTTATCCTAGAACATACAAAATTGTCCTAGATCATGTTCCTAATTCTTTTTATAATGACATTTCAGACATGCATATATGTACATATATATATATACATATATTACACTCAAATTTAAACTCTACGCTATTTGGCAAAATCAAATATGAAATATCATCAAGCTGTACCTACTACTAATGTATATGTTGCTTAAATATTGTTTCTTCAAAATATTAACTACACTTTTTTTATATGAGCTTTCTAATTGGACATAAATTTTGCAACTAAATAACCGCACATTTAAACACCTTCTTAATTTAGTAAACACATTTGTGGTAGGAAAAATATACTAGTAATTGACATATCATATGTAGGATAGTGTGTTTTTGTTTTTTGTTTTGTTTATTTATTTATTTTTTGTGGGGTGTACAATTAAACTTGAATTTTTGACGTCTTCACGTCACTATTTTGAGACTTTTTTTTGGCATCATTTAAAAAGTTTTTTTTTTTATAATTTTTTTATAGTGTTTCTATTCCAAAAAATTTAAATTTATTTTTCAAATTTATGATTCAAACGGAAAATAAAACATGACAGAAGTGGTCATTATGAGCGAGGTTGCTCCAACTGGTGTCCAAATAATTTTTATGTTTTGGGGTTAACTAAAATCAATCGAATTTATAAAAGAAACGGCTCGAAAGTCTTGTTATGGATTAGGTGGTCGAACTAGAGAAGTTGGACGAATACGTCGTGGTTAATATTGTACAAACTTTATTCATTCATAAATAGACAGAAGAAAATTAAATATTGAGAGAGGGAAAAAAAAAAAAAAGCGGGATAGAGACATAATCTTGAAGAGATATGTTATCACTCACCAATATTCCAAAATGAAGAGTGCCATATATTTCCTCCACCGGATTCCCTTTTGATCACCTTAATGGAACCGAACTGTAACAATCAGTTACATTGTCTATACTGATACAAGAATTTTCATAATAGTCCACCAATATATATTCACCCTTCATAACATCTTTAATATAGGAATTATTTAATTCGAAGGTTGATTTGCTCAAAAATTTGGAAAGATTATATATACTTATATATATAATTGAGAATTCTGAGCTAATTGTGAATAATATTGGTAACAAGAGATCACTAATTGATCACAAGATATGCTGATGTAGCTGAAGATATTAATTTAACAACACAAAGCACACAAGTTTTTGGTTCAAATTCAACAAAGTAGATAGAATTTCCTATTGATGTCCAAACTATATATGAAGATTCAATGTTTATAGATGATATTAAAGGCCAGCTAACAAAAAGGAGGGACAATAGGGCTAGCTACACCTATTTAAATAGTGATCAAGGCATCCGGTAAGATATTTCCAAGCATGTTTATTCAGCTCCCCCTACCCCCTAAAACAATGTGATTGCGTATATGGAGACTAATTATCGTCCTGATATAAAATTTGCATACGGATCGATTTTTGAATTGGTTTTCCTTAATTTTTGTGCTATATTAGGGACTATAAAAAGGCAACCATTCTTTGTAGAGAAAACATAAAGCGACTAAGGGAGACAGTTTGAGTGGATTGCATTTCGTACTACTACTTCTTGTAATTAGAAGTAAAATTTTGCACTAACAAAACTATTTTTTGAGAGCGAACCGTTGTTAATCATGTATCTATATGCTCTATTTATTATTCTTTTTTTTCTATTACTGTTTTTATTTATTTTGCTCTAAATAGAAGGAATTAATTCCTAATTCATGAAGGAGCTTAGTTAGTTTGGACGCATTGATCGCTGAGTTAAAGCTTGATCCAGTTGAGAAAGAAAAGCAGGATATTCAATTATAGATTAAGTACATGATCAACATTACTATTGCTTAGCTCATATATATATATATATGCATATCTCATACTTCCATGAAAATCTCTCGCGCTTTTGTTCCTTTTTTTTTTTTCTCCATTCTAATTAACTTTTATCCGCCCTTTTGTTTTTACTTATCCGGGGTCTAACGCTGACACACATAATAACAACAAAAGGTAGTTCTTATGGTATTAGGTTTTAGTTACCTACTTTAAACAATTAGATGTGTTATTCTTTTTTTCATATAGAATTAGTACGTGAAGAAGCCATAAAGATTAATCCCCATCCCCTTTAATTTTTAAGAGATGAAAAGGCAGTAATAGTACTCGATTACAGAAATCATTGGCTTTTGATGATTTGTTTGTTGCGGAGAACACATTTTTGTCTCTCCGAGAATGAAGGGGTCTTTCCTTCTTTTAATAAAGTTTCAGTGTTGAAAATGATTCTCATCTTTTGCTTAATAATGTTACATATTGTCCGATATATCTCTTATTTTCTTCTTTTCTTTCCTTTTTTTTTTTTTTCTCTTAAACTAGAGTTGGAGATTCAAACTCTTATATCTTGTAATAAAAAGGTTATATCTGTAAACCACGTACTACATGTTAGGAAAATATCAAAAGATTATAATTTACATCCGTAAACCCTCAAATTCTATACATAAATAAATTAAAACAGAAATTACCTTTTTTTTTTTTAATGAAGAGAAAGAGCTAAATCATCGGAAATTACAACCATATCCTAACTAAGTTGGCATTCATTAGCAACTCCCTCTCAAACTCCAGCCCTTAACCCAAATTTATTAATAATCAAAAAAGAAAATTGAAAGTATCTGCAAAAGAAGAAACCACTGATAAAGCCATAAAAACCAGCAAAACAGGAAAAAACTGCTTTTGTGGGCATAAGACAGACAACAACTAACGGCAAAAGGAATAGTCATGTACTACATCTTTGAAAATCAATTACTATAAATAGAACTTGTTAAAAACACCTAACAAATAAATTATATGAACAGTAGTGAATGACAAGTTTTTTTTTTCTTTTTTAAGTTTATTGAATGGTAAGTTGTTATGTACTAAAATTTCCTGACATCAGTTTTACTTCACTCTTTTAACATTTTCTAATGAGAAAAAAAAAATTAAAGTGAGCTTAATATAGGATCTCAACTTCGTTATCTTTAAAAAGAAGGAAAAAAAAAAAATCTTAACTTCTGTTCTTAAATCTATGCAAAATGCAAATACTCTGTTGGATCATACAGCTAATAATAATTATTTTTAGAACTGTGGAAACATGCCTCGACTCTCTCTTTAGTTCGAAAAGTAATATTTGGGATTCAATGATTGTAGTTTCAAACAGAAAACAGGTTGACAATTTGCATCTACCAACGACAAATATTATTATTATTATTTCAAGTTGATGGATATATATGCGTGACATTTCATGTCGGTATGAGTGTTAGTGTACCCTTCAAATAATTAAGTTAGAATTTTATTTTATTTTTATTTTTTTTGGGTTTAAACTTTGATCTTAAAGTCATATACATCACAATCAGTTCACATACTGTGCATATATTAATAGCATCACGTGATTTCTGGGTCAATATTAGCCGCTTAATTCTATAGGTTGATTATCCTCTATATATATGTGTGTGTGTGGAAAGCTAATAATTCTTTGCAAATCTTGAGGCATCTTGTATTGATCTAGGACTAGGAGTAGGTCAAGATGTTATAAGTACATTGATGCCTGTTTTGTGCTTAAATTTTTCCAATGTTCTTGCGCAACTGCTAACATCATTTAATTATTACAAAATACGGATGAGTTAGATATGTAACATAATCTAACTATTGAAATGACAAAAAAACTCTATAAATAGTAAAATTAAATCATTGCAATAATAATTATATCAATCATTATAATCAAATATATATTTTCAAAAAATTATAAATTTCAGTTTCACTTTTGTGAGCAGGCCATGTCGTTTACTTTTCCCTAAATCTATTTTATCAGGGTCATCTCGAGATAATAAATTCGCAGTCTAACCAAGTTTAGCAGCTTTTAAATTTTGAATTAAGCAGGAACTTTACTTGGATTAAGACACAATTTTCCTAAAAAGATGAATAGATCTAGCAAGAGGAAAATATAAACACAATTTAGTTTATAATATATATAAATATATATAATATTTGCATAAGACGATGTTGAAATTTCTCTTAGCTTGATATAATTAATAATCAGTCTAATTTCCTATATTTATCAAGAAATTATTAATCACGATCTATCCAGTGTGACACTATTGGGAATGACTAATAAAAGTCCTTGATATGTGTGTAGTGCTCCGTCTCATTTGTTTCAACCCCCTTTGTATTATATATATTTATATATATATATTTGCATGCATATAGAATGTAATATCATATAACCATAAGTTTTATATAATATTAAGGAATAAATTAAGGCACTAAACCAACAACCTATATAGTATGAAGACAAGACACACACACACACACACACACACATATTATATATATATAGATGTATCTATCTGTGTGTGTATATAAAGGCATCCATTTAATTAATGTAAGATTCCTTCTTGACTCTAGCTTTTCAACAATATTATAAGCATTAGCCAATTAGCCCGGGAAAACCAATTAGCAGACCAAGACTAGTAAAAATGAGTATGAAATTCTTGTACTAATAAATGAGAAAAACTTTAGATGCTTCCAAATTACTAATCTATATTATCTTTCAACAAATATTCAAATTATTGCGTATGGAAATTCCAAATTTCCATAACCGAGACATATAGTGTGCACACAGAGATGAATATAATCATTTATATTAGTAATGATCCCCACACCTTAATGATCATGTACGTACTGATAAGTTAAACAATGTTGTATTAATATATCTAGATCAGTCACACAAAAAACAAAAATGTCAGTGTTCTACTTCTGTTCCGTGTTGGTCGCCGCAATATATTTTATACATAGTTTAACTAATATACATGTATGTATATATGAATATATGAAACATATACAAAGGGGGAAAAAATAAACATGTTATTTCTAAAGAAACTGCGTGTTTAGTACAAGGCTTCCAATGCTGTCGGGAACCCTAGGAAGGCAACTTGATAAAACATAACATAGTTTATAAATATGTAGATACCATTTCATGTCCCAAAAACAATTCTACTAGTACTCCATGTGTGTGTGTATATATTACACTGTCATTTACCACTATAATATTACAAATTTACGTGAGATTTGGACACTCTCGGTTTGACTTTTAAATTCCTAGGAATTAGTAAGATTTTAATGGGAATATTACCTAGTGCATGGCTTTGAATAGGAGCCCCATGTGGGGTTAACAGACATAGAAGAAGTTCAAAAAACGACCTAATCAAACTCCATTTAGAGTGAGATCAATGTATCTCTTTTCTTTTATCTTTTCCTATATACTATTGATTTCAAGGTAGGGTTTCTGGGCATTTTAGAAAATTTGAATCCCACATTAGTACTCTTATTTATTAGCTATGTTTTTATGAATTTTAATGCAAAAAAGTACTTAAAGTCATGTAGGGAGATCCAACAATATGTTGGTGGCCCCATCCATAGGTCTAGCAGGAATTTTAAATCGTGATTGTAGGATTTAGATCATAAGGTATATATTACAAAGGGTTGGATATTATGATTTTTTTTTTTTAGCCTACAGTATCACTATACTTATTTTGTAGACACCATCAAATTTAGCATTAGTTTGACACATGAGTTCCAAGTTGAAGCATATGTAATCCAATTCAAACTGAGAATTTGAAAAGAATTGACATTTAAGAGAAAAAAATAAGTGTGATTTGGATTTTGAAAAAGGAAAAATTTAATTAATTGATTAAGACTAGATAAGTTTGAACTCATATGTCAAACGTAACATTAAATTGTACTATTGAAACTCTCCCTTTTTTTCATAAGGTAATACGCATTTTGTTAAACTATAGGAGGGTATTCGCTTAATTATGGGTATTGACAAGCCCGATTTGTAGTATTGAACTTCATTGTAGAGGGGATAGTGTCCAAGATAAATACTTAGTAAGTTTGGGTTGGCATTTACAAAGACGACTAGTTGAATTGAATCCTAAACCTAGAAACCAGGACTTAGTTTATTAACTGTTCAAACCGATCAAACATATGATTTATACATTTTAGAAAAGAACATTTTATGTATGTATTTTTACAAAAATGGTGTTTTGATGATTTAAAAAATTAGTGTTCCTTTCTTCAGCTGTTCTTATGAAAATTAATATGGGGTTGTTAAATTTTATGCGTATACATATAATCAATATATCATAGAATGAACGGTTTAAACTAAAAATGACTAGATAGGTGAACAATTTTTTGTTTTCTTTTAAACCACTTTCGACGCTTAAGCATTAATACTTAGAGAGATTAAGTGTCTCATGTGTTGGTTCACGGAGTTGAAAGTAGTTTAGCCTTAATTAGTTTAGTTATAATTGTACACTTAATTTTATCATAAATACTTTTTGCTTGAAAACTTTGGATAGATTTAAATCCAAGATCTACCTTATATTTACCTCATAGCTTACCATTACCACCAAAATTCAAGTGAAAAAAGAGGGCATTTTAAGCTTGACAAAACACTAGCAAGGTTCAAGGTTCAGGTTAAAACTTGTATAAATTAATTGACTTAAGACTATTTACTTTGTTTTTTGTAACACTAAGAGGAAATTGTAGAAATAACCCATTTAGTGTACATGTTAAGGATTTTTACTCTATGATTCAAGTTTTTACCATGAAATCACTTTTTATTTACCATTATATGCAGACAGAATCTTAAAAATATTATAGATAGAGTAATATTTCATATATATGTATATACTATTTTCAAATTATTCCTCAGAAAACCCACTTACAGCAATGGTGGTGTAAAGTCAACTTCTACGGGTTCTACACAATTGTCACTGTAGAGTCAACTTCCATTGGTAATTTTAGCGCAAAAAAAAAAAAAAAATTTTTAAAATTAAAAAAACTTTTACTGGTAAGTAATTAGATTTTGATGTGTATGGACCCCTACCCATTGGGCCTTAGCTCTTAGGCCCATAGCTTATGAAAATGTTTGTTGAGACGTTTGACTGTCTTCTGTTAATAGGCAAGGATTCAAATTTGCCCAAGGTGGAAATGAACCAAAAAAGAGAGAGAGAGAGGGAGCAAAAACTAAGTAAATAAATAAATATATTAAAATTAAAATGAAAGTGTTAATATAGTTAATAAAAGGAGAAGAGTGGGGACCTAAGTTATCCCACGGATGGGTGACTCAGAGGAGGGGACACCAAAAGCAAAGTTTCATAGCAAAGGTAACGCTTACCAATGTTTATAGGGCAAGGGGTTCAAAGACCCCTAAAGTTATAAAAAGCTTTGCATCATCTTTCTATATGCCCAAGATAATTGATTCTACTTTTTTCATGAAAAGGGGAAAAAAGAAAAGAGAAAAAAAAAAAAAAGAAAGAAAGAAGAAAAGAAATTGGGTTTGTTTCTCACAAGCAATTCATCAACTAGCTAATAACTAGAGCTTTGCTTGAGTTTTTCTTTTACCTACTGTCCAAAACATTACCTCCTTTTTAGTCTAAGACTTAGTTACCAAAGTCTGGTCTCGAAGTCACTTTTCTAGTAAAATTTTGGAGTAATTAGTCGAAGTCATTTTGAATTTTTACTTTATATTTATGTTTTGGTCCTTGATTTAGAATGTTTGAACATTTTGAGTCATTAAGCGTCTAAAAGGGTGTTTGACTCATCTACTCATGAAGAAAGCGTCCAAACTAATGATATGAGCTCGAAGGAAAACACTAAAGTAAAAAATTTTAAATGTTTAAACATGTCATATCACGTAAATAAGTGGTATTTTTTTCCTTTCGAATTTAACATTATTCATCGATTTAATTAGAGCACTATAATATTTTTAATTTAGGAATAATTTATAACAGTAGAATATGGCGATGCAGCTTATCAATTCTGTCAAAATTTGGGAATAAACTTCAAAACCCAACATGAGAGGTGGAAAATTTTTGAGTACTTTTTGTTCAAAAAGGTTTTTAAGTAATATCAGCCAACCAACAAGTATAAGGCAACTAAAACATAATTAAAAAACATGTCAAGAATCCAAATATGAACACAAAATGTTTATTATGTAGTAACATGAGAAGATATGATGATACATTTATTAAACAGTTCGTAATAAATTGATATAAAAAAAAAAACACATCTATGATCAAATTAACACCAATAATGCACAATTAAAGAAAAAATTTTCTAAAAAGTTAATAATATCGATTGAGTATTTATTATAACTAATGATATATTTGACAGAAAGGAAGGAATAATAGATCACCTTAGTGAGAAAAATGAGGAAGAATGGAGAAGTTGTTTCTCTTATAATAGTTTGAAATCCCTCGATTAAGCTCTCTAATATGTGAGAAATCAATATTGAAGAGTTTTAAGGATTTGGAGTTCCTTCTCTAATCCCTTTTTTCTTTTCTCTTTCCTCTTGTACCAAAGCAAACGTGAACGTCAAAACCTTTCAAATAATCCCTTAATACCTCTCTTTCTTTTCACTTTTCTCTTTTATCAAACCACTCTAAACCAAGCATACAAATTGTGACATAAATTTTCAAAATTTTCTTAATAATTAGCAAACACATTTAAATACATTAATACAAAACATATATATGATACTACTAATCATGTTAAGCTAGTTACACAAATTGACTTACAACCAATCTATTTATTAATTGGGTTATATGTGTCAATCTTAAAAAAAAAAAATCATACAACTAAATAGATCACCTAAATCTATTTAATTTATGTTATCTCAAATTATGTTATTGTGTCGTCTCATCATTTTTTGCCATAATCTAAGGATAAAGGTGTAAAGTAAAGTAAAGTTAAAAAAAGTTTGCTACTAAAATTATCCTAAAATTTATTACAACTCCTTTGTTTTCTCTCTCCCCTTCCCACCCAAAAATAATCTCCCATTTCTACCCATGCCTAAACTTAATTGGTCCCAATTAATCGTTTTCATTGCATATGATTACCATTTACTAGTTGTGGTGATCTGCTTAAATGAACAACTATGATGTGTACTAGTCTTTTAATAACTGGAGTCATAAGTTTGTATTTTCTCTTAAACATCTCTCTACCTGAGTTTATCTGTGAACCCACTTGAAATGAAAGAGGTTCAAGTTAATTGTTTTCCTTAATAAATTGTTTTAAAGAGGTACAAATTTATTTTGTAATTTGGTTCCTTAATTTTTTTTCTAGCTCGTTCAATTCCTTTTTATTATCTGTATAACCAATTTATTCCTTTTGTTTTTTTTTTTAATTGCTGCCTTTATCCTTTTCCTATAAATTTATTTTCTCCACTAAATTAATGGCCTTAGCCTGGCCATTTCTATGATTATATAACAAAATTAATTAATGTACGTCTCAATATAATTAGACATGTTAACCAAAAAGACATTTATACTTAAATGTTACCAATTTTTCTTTCAAAATAAAGTAAAAAAAAAGTATGCATTACCCACTTTTGCTTATTTTTCGCAGGTCATTCAATTAAGTACATACTTTGTCTAATTTAGAAACAGCATTTTACACCGACAAAAAGAGGTCAAGCCGATATATGACCTACGTACGTACATATGTTGAATATTACCCTAACCAAATCAAATTACTTTCTCTGCTCATTTAGTTGCCAGCTATTTTAAGTTCTTGTCATTATGTTTTTTTTTACCGCCAGATATATGGTTTCTTTTTTCTGTTTTCCTTGAGAAAAAAATTATTTGTGTCATTCTATACTTTATTTTTTTATTTATAGAAAAAATTCATGAGGATTATCAACAAAATAAAAAGACACGATACAATTACTATCATTATAAATCCAATGTTGCTCATAATATTGACCGAACATACAACTTTATATATGTTTATGTATGGTCTGTACATTTTTTTTAAGGTTTAATTTAGCCGGTTTGCCTTTTGTTGGAACACTATAATTATTTTTAGTAGTATGCCTTTTTTTTTTTCCTGAAGTTTTTTAGTTGAATGAACCATCCTGAAAATTTGTTGTTATGTATGAATGAACATATATAATCTTTTTTTTTTCTTTGTAAATGATGGTGATAGATATTAGTAGGTGCAATCATATATCTGAACTAGGTCGGCACTATTTTAACACTCTTCAATTGTTTATCCCATTATTTTATTAAAGAACAAAAAATAAATGCAAACAAAGTTTAAGAAAAAGGGAAAACAGAAACAGTTCTAACATAAGAAACCTAAAACCAAATCTAATATTTTGCAAATTCAGATATTAAATGGATGAACAGAAGATGCTATTGGAAACTATTAGAGTTTTAATTTTAAACATATGTAGAAGGCCATGATTAATTGTGTATTTGTTTGCAATTTATCAATTGACATACACAAACTAGCTACAGACTAAACTAGCTCTTTATATGTATCCGCTAGATAATTATATTACATCAGTTTTTCCGTTATCACATCAAAACCATTGAAGGGATATCTAACCTAATACACAAGTTGACATTCAAATATTTAAATAAGTTAAAAGGCATTTGATAATTCTGAAAAAAAAAAAAGCGAAAAAGTAATATCAGACAGCATCAAAACTGATTTTTTTTTTCTTCTTAGACACAACCTGGTTAGTAATTAAAAAAGAATACAATCATATTCATATTGAAATTTTTCGCATTGCAAATTGATTGTTAAACGTATTTCTGGTCTTGCATTTTCTGGAATAACAACAGCTACTATCAGCATTAAAAAACGTAGTTATATAATTGTCGATACCAAATTTTGTATTTCGATTTCTCTTGTACACGAATCAATTCATATCGGGTTTAGCGAACCGAATGGTTGATCAGACCCAACATTACCATTGACAAGCATTGACTAGAATCCACTACATTAACCATAGTCGAATCCAGAAGGAAAATTCTGGGAGGACGACCTTCAAACCCCCCACGGCACAACTTTAGGATCATATCTCCTTGATATAGGCATGTTCAGCGTAGATATAAAAAAAAAATCAACCAAATACAAGATAAAGCAACACAATTAAAAATTTGAAGACCAAATCCTAGAAGAAAAAAAAAGGGGGAAACTAGGGGCGGCAGTAATTCTTCTGTAAATAGGGACAATGAGGGTTCATTCTTCATAATTCTATGGAATTGTAGCTCTATATTCTCATTCTAAAGCATATATCTTTTGTACTATGTTCTTTAAAATAGTGAACCCCTAAACATTACACTAGATAGAGTTCTCATATTAAAGATAAATCACTATATGTATATATTTTTATGTATTTAAATTTCTCGTTCACACACAAATCTAATATTTTGTTTGGTTTCTCATTTTATCTCTAATATCATCCCATTATTTTTTCCATCTAATTTCTGTCACCATGAATGCTCACCGCCGCTGCTATGTACTACAACATCACTTTCAACTCGACTATATATACCATTTGTCATATGCTAGTATGTAGTCACTAATTATTTCTGTCATTGCCACTAATTTTATGTCCTTTTAATGAATAAGGGTTCAAGAAATAATAAAAAAAAGAATCTAAGAATAAATAGCGGGCAAGAAAGTATAAACTAACTAATATTCTAACACATAATTGTAGTACGTACAAAATTAGCTTGCTCAAAACATTGACCTAAAAATGGCTTACTCTGTCTCTTTTGAGGTGTGCTTTTTATATTGATTAAAAAAAAACCATTTAATGTGAATTGGCGTTTTTTTTTTTTTTTGGCAAGAGGCTAAAACAAGTTATAAATACTATTGTAAAAAATAACTAATTCCGTCCACTTAAACTCTTCTAAAATTTGAAAGCAGTTAACGTATAATTTACAAGAAATTAATGAAGATTAATTATCAATACTCGCAAGTGATATGGGGTGCACAAATGTGCTCAGCGTAATCCAACTGAACAAATTTATAATGCAAACAAGGTTAAATAGTGCCATTATGATCGCTAGGTAGCCCTAATTTCTCTAGCATTTACAACTACCTTAATCAATTATTTAATGTTTCTGATCCCCGATCTAAAAAGTCAATAAGCTATGTACGTATTTTACTAATTGCATCACAACGTATAGGAACTATATGCGCCATTATTTCATAGCATTTGGGACCATATATATATATATATCAGCACTTATGTGTAGACCACATAAATTGAATCACTTGTCTAATGGCACAAGTTATTTGCAATTAAAGATGTTCTACTATCGATTATTCGTCATCTAGCTTTCCACCAAAAGAAAAGTTATTTGTCATCTAGATGTTGCAATTAAACTTGACCAAATTGCATTTTTGAATATCACTGGCCATTAATGGTTTCCTTTAATATAATAATTGTGCTGATTTCAAATAAAAACAGTAACACCCTTGCAAGAACTCATAATCTCCTGTATTTATCTAATATAGCAGTAACGTAACCATTTATTTCAAAAGTTGTAAGACTTGAAAATCCACCCTAAGAACTACTTGCTTAGGCCCTTACTTTGAATAGCCCCTTACAAATCTAATTATGTAGTGTACGGGCTCAGGTTCTTCTTCGAGATCCAAGCCATACAAAACCACCCCAAGTTTAAGAATGCTCTGCATCATCTTCACAATATGATTAACACCAAACATATAACGTGAGAAAAATTCTTAGTGCACCACCTTGTCCCAAGCATAATAACTGATAAAAGGTGGATCCACATATATATATCTGGCTATGTGACCACCTGCCCCAGCTTCTGCCTTTGGTATTCATGTGTGGTAGCATAAATGTTCTTAAGGATATTTTAATTTTCTTTTTAAAGATTAGTCAGTTTGCTTAATAATCTATGGAACTCTTATTAACAAAAAATTAAATCTCCAAAAAATCCCATATAGTAGTCAGTCTTCCTGCATGTTACACGTTTATTTTGCAAGAAGAAAAAGTCTCCCAAAAGAGAATTGAATGCTCTCTGTCCTTATAAAAATTAGTGAAGATCCATTTGATTTTGCTGGTGGAGTTATTTCTGATCTGCTCCAAAAAATTGGAGGCCTTTGGTAGTTATGTTTTGATTCCGATCAGCCTAAATTAAATGTACAAAAATACATCTTCCACAAAAAAAAAAAAAAAAAAAGGAAAATCCTTGCGAATATTTTACACTTTGGTGAACACTGTACCACATCATATCCCCAATTCTTAGGGCATATACAGAATGTCACCAGAAACCAAAAAGTGGGGTAAGGCATGTAATATGTTTTCAAATTGAGAGTGGAGATTTCGAATGTTTCGTCTTTAAATAGAATTAAAATAGAATTAAGAGTAAAATTATCATTATATTATATCTGTAATTATTAATTATATATATATATTTTTGGGCTTGTATTAAAAATAAATAAAAAAAGAGAAAAAAATTGACCTTTTGTTCTTTGTAGTTTGTAGACTGATTTAACCATTACTTAAAACTTTGTCTATGATACAAATGGAAGGTGGCCAGAATGTTAGGGCGTCCTTTTGATGAGTTGAGGGCACCTTACCTGAAAAGACATACTTACCCTCTTAGGCCCAGCTCACTGGTTTTGTATAGACAAAGGTAAATTTGACTTTGCCACAGCCCCCCCTCTCTCAGAGGGTGACCAATCCGTATATCTGCCCACAAATACGCGCCTTAAATTTCTGAGGACATTATTGAGGGGAAGAAAATGGTGGGTCTAATTTTTTCCCCCCTTTTCTTGGAAAAAAAAAATTATATGTTTTTTTAGGAATTGGGTTATTTAAAAAAATTAAAGAAAAAAATCATCATCATGACGGCAATGAGTGGTGTAAATTGGGGACAAATAACTGAACCCTAGAATGTGGAAATTAGTGCTTAATCATGGGCTTTATTTATATTAGGATGTAAAAAAAAAAGGGTTAATTTGTAAAGTTAAAAAAAGAGTAAAAACCAAAACAAAGGTACCTTCTGTTGAAAGAGCGTGTGCGTTGGTTAGAAAGGTTATGGTGTGGGTTGCTGAGGGACAAACCCACACGTTAATTAAAGTATATTTACATAATTCCCCTCCTTTTTTTTTTTTCTCTCTTCTTTTTTCTTCCCTTTTCTTCCTAAGAAAAAGAAAGCTAAAAAAGAAGAGATGTAGTAAAAAAGGAATCAAGTCCCAAACTCATTTTACCTTTTTTTTTTTTTTTTTCTTTCTCTTCCTTTTTCTTCCTTTCTTACCCTAGTCCCCTATACACCCCACGTCCACCTAAAAAAAAAAAAGAAGCCATCTCTCTCTCTCTCTCTATGTCTCTCTCTCTCTCTCTCTGATAGCTCCTCAAGTGTCATTTTCTCACATATACTTCACACAAAAGAAACAACCATTCACTTCATACCTTGTCATTTCTTTCTCCCCTTTCTCTCTTTTCTCTCTCTCTCATCCCAATCCCAAAATCTGCAACTACTCCCTCAAATTGATCAAGCCCCATCTGCAAAACTAAAAAAGAGAGGAAAAAAAAAAAAGAAAACCCCAGAAGAAAATAATCTCACCACCTGAATTCCCAAAACCCCCCTCACAAACTTGTTCATACACAAAACACAGCTCCCTTAATCCTGACAAGAAGAGAAAGAGGGAATTTTTACTCAAAGGAAAGGAAAGTCTCGAACAAGGCAAGAGCCTTTCTTTTATTACTATTATTGTTATTATCATCATTTTTTTGGGTTTTTTTTTTCCTGTACTTAGTTACGTACAGAAGGGATATATATACATATATATATATATATGGAGCTATTCCCAGCTCAACCGGATTTGTCTCTCCAAATCAGCCCTCCAAACGCAAAACCCACATCGAGTTGGAAAAGAACAACAACAACAACAACAACCACTAACTCTACGGCCACCGCAAGAGAAGAAGAGGAGGAGGTCATGGATTTGGGGTTCTGGAAACGAGCTTTGGACTCTAGAAACTCCATTAATTCTTCTTCGATGGCTTCCAAGCTCGACAACAACAACAACAGCAGCAGCAGTACAAACAACAACGTTTTTGTCCTCAGCAACAAATCCAACTGTTTCGAGCTTTCTCTCTCTAACTCCAACTCGAACACCAACAACAACAGTATTCTTCACCATCGTCATCCTAACCATAATCATAATGATAATCATTTGTTTCAACAAATCGGCCGAAACGGTAATGTCAATAACAACAGCAGTAGCATCTTCCACACTAGTACTAGCACCAGCACTTTCCCTCTTCAAAACCAGCTATACTCTCAAAACCATCTTCAGCACCACCACCACCAAAACACAGCGTTTCATCATCATCATCAAGGGTTGAGCCAAGAGCTCGGATTCTTGAGACCCATAAGGGGGATTCCGGTGTACCAAAACTCCCCCTCAGCCGCCTTTCCGTTCTCCGCTTCGCAAGCCCTCGACCACTCCGCCGCCGCCAATTCCTTGTCCTCCGCCATCTCCAACGGGGGCGCCGGTGGTTGTGCGACAGCGAGTAACTCGCCGTTTCAGTCCCATCACCACCACCACCACCACCACCAGGGCTTGATGCGATCGCGGTTCCTTTCGAGGTTTCCGGCGAAGCGGAGCATGCGGGCCCCTCGGATGCGGTGGACGACGACGCTCCACGCCCGTTTCGTCCACGCCGTTGAGCTCTTAGGTGGCCATGAAAGTAAGCTCAAGCTCAATTCCATTATTATTTTTCTCCATTTGTTAATTTCTTCCTTTGATTAATTAGTATACGTTTCCTTCAACAAGTGGGTTAGAAAGAAAAAGAATGGCAAAAAATAATAATAGACTTACATACAAAAATACATGTGTGTATGTATATGTGTGTGTGTGTGTGTGTGTGTGTGTGTGAATATTATTATTTTTTATTAGTGTTACTATTTTTGTTTTATGGAATTTTTAGGGGCTACACCAAAGTCAGTTCTTGAGCTTATGGATGTGAAGGATCTGACCCTCGCTCATGTTAAATCTCATTTACAGGTGAGGTAAAAAAAAAAACAAAAAAATAAAAACAGTACTAGTAAAAAAGCTACTTCACTTTCTCATAATAATAATACCATATAGTATTGGGTTTTGATTAATTCTTCATCTATAAATTATTACATACAATTTTTGTTTGAGAATATCAATTTACTCTCACTCTATATTTATATATATATATCTTTCTCTCTCTTGTTTTCTCCATTGATCTTGTGTGTGTGTATGGAGTGAAAATTACGGTACAGTTCTAGTATTTACGGCCTACATTAGAGGGGAAAAAAGAGAGGAGTTAATGCGAATTACGTTTCAAATTCCAAAGGGTGTCTGAAAATCCTTAGCACTTTTTTTTCTTCTATGTAGAGATATATATAGATCTGATGTGGGTTCTGCTTCGGCAAGGAAATAAACAGCTTTTTGCTTGGAAGAATGAACCAAGAAAAAAAAAATTAAATTAAAAATAAAATTCAATACTAACTGAGAGAGAAGAGAGAGGAGAGAGAGAAGATTATCGATTTCAGAGAAAAACAAATAAGACAAAGCCCAAGGAATTCAAAAATGAGTCGTCGTAGTAGCCAAGCCGAGACAGACTCTTACACAGCCTAGACTCTAATGAATAAGAAAATCTTTTTGTTTTCCAAAATTTTTTCCCAGAGAAAAATTTTATTAGAGAAAAATTGTAAACAGAAAAACAAGTACAGAACATTATCATTTCTCAATGATATCTTCATGATGATGATCAGACTGATTGGTTACTGTGACCACACTTGTATAACCATGGTTAGCCGCATGCATTCATGCATGTATACATATACACACGCATACATACATATCATGTATAAATGTTAATTTGCTTTATGTATTTGTACTTGCACCCGCCTTGTATCGTGTGTTTTCAAAGATAAAGAAAACCGTACGGATGGGTAGGAGACTGCTTTGGTTTCCTCTTGCCTTTCGGGTTCGCTCTAAACAAGAAAAAATTAATCTCATTCACATAAATAAATATATTTATATATATTTACATTTTCAATGGTTATTAACATTCATAATGCTCTATTAAACTTCATTTCAGATGTATCGGACGGTAAAGACCACCGATAGAGCAGCAGCTTCATCAGGTTAAAACCCTTATCTCTCTCTCTTTTTTTTTTTTTTTTTTTGCTATTTTTATTATCGACTAAAACTTATATTCTTTGCATGTAAGTCCTTTTAAATCTTTTTTTTTCCTTGGCCCAGGACAATCGGATGCGTACGAAAATGGATCGTCGGGCGATACTACGGAGGATTTAATGTTTGACATTCAGAATTCCAGAATTTCGGAACAATCTTCTAAGCAAGGAAGGTCAAGTGCTAATCAAGAAAAGGATTATCGAGGCCTTTGGAGCAACTCTTCAAGGTAACCAAAAAAAAAAAAAAAAATTATAAAAATGCCTCGTAATTTTCTTCTCATATTTGTTAAATTGTAGGTAACCAAAACCTTCTATTTTATTCTTCTAATTTACGGCTGAAAAAGAAAAAACGCCTTGACATAACACATAAGGAACCAAAATTGTTCTTGTTGTAGTATGTAATAAACCCAATTAATTCTCATCCAACATATTCTATAATATGGCCATGTTAAATTTGTTTGAGATGAATGTATGTGTACTTAATAGAAAAGAAGTAAAACTGATGAACTTAGATATTCGAAAACACAGTGCAACAGAATAACGCACATATACGTCTCAGTCATTGCTTTATTTATTCTTTTGCTAATTCCAACTGTCTTTGATACATATATAACTACATAAACTTACACTCAAAGGAAACTTTGTCTCAGCAAAAAAGAAAAAGGAAAGAACAAAAAGAGGGAATGTTGTTTAAATTTTTAAGCATAATCATGGTGTTGGACAGAAACGTTTACGTTCAAAGCTGTCTGACTCTGAGTAATCATTTCAAATGCGTACCAACCTTATAACATATATATATATATTAGTACTTTAGTCTCTCTCTCCCTCTCTAAACTAAGCTCTCACAGATAGAGACATTATACGTGAGAAATCACAAAAACAAGAAAACGATTTCACTTATATATATATATATGCTTTCTTGATTTGTCTGTCCACAACCATGAACACAAGCTAAAACTGAAAAACTCTCCATGAATATGATGGGGTAATTATGTCTCTCCCTATATAGGGGGTGAAAAGGGGGAGTGAAAAGAAACCCACCAAAACTCCTACAATTCCAAGATATGGGAATCCTCGCTTGACAAAATCCACCTCAAAATTGGAGATATCTATCTCTTTCCTTTGGATTTTGTGGGGCCACAATTTTTTTTTTTAATTAAGAGAGGCTATTTTTAAGCCTATTTTTCACTGGGCCCTACAAAGAATACCCAAAACTTAGTCTCAAAGCTATATGGTATATATGATGAAGGATAGGACCCATTAGTGGAAATCATCTTTGTGCCAAAGCTATATGCTTCCCCTTTGAAACTTCCTTATTGTAATGTGTTTTGGTCTTTGGTTGGTATTGGGTAATGGGAAAATCACATGGGGGGAAGGTGGAGGGTATTCAACTTTATTTTCAATCAGAACAAAATGTAAAGCTACCTAGCTTGATCACTATAAACAAGACAGTAAAAGATAGGCTTCTTTTTCTCAGTGTTTGCTTTTTTTATTTTCCCACTCCCTCTTTCTCTTTCTGCATGGCTTCCACTGATGGAAAATATTCTCTCAATGTGTTTTGTTTCTAGCATGGAAGTTTGGTTGCATGGCAAGCCTAAGGATTCTGCAGGTGGACATATACCATCTCTTGATCATGAGGTACCAAATTTTCAAACTTTTTGTAATATATATCTCTAAATAACTTTAGAAATATGTCGGCCTTAAAATTATGTCCCCGTTTGAACCTATAATTCAAAAAAAAAAAAATTTATAGTGTTTTCTCTTATAAAAATTTGAATTTTCTGTTCAAGTTCAAACATATGAACTAAACGGATCAGATATGTTCTCTTTCAATTAGCCAAAAAAAAGAAGCAATATAAGTTATTGTTGACATTATATACTTACACATTCCTCATAAATTGAAGCACATTAATTGCAAAAAGAACTGAAGAAAGAGGTCAGAGGATTTCAGTAGTTGGTGTAAGGAGTACTCATTCACAAACTTTAGAGTTAATTTGTCATTTCCCCTTTCTACATGGGAAAAAGAAAAAGATAAACGAAAATGGAAGTTCTCTGATGTTTTGAATTTATGTGTGAGTGAATGTGCGTGTGTATTATGTATAGACATATACACACATATATGTGTATGTGTTTTTATGAATTATATATTATGTATTGACATACACATATATATGTGTGTGTGTGTGCATGTGTTTTTATGAATGAGAAAATGGTTTGTATATAATATTATAATATGGAATAATTTTAGGGGTGTTGCACACTGTCATGCTCACTGTAGCAGGCTTTCTATGCGTACTCTTCCAAAGTTTCTTTAATATTGATAACTATTCTTTTATTCTCCTGATGAGTCAAATGTCCTCCGATTCCCAAGCCCAACAATTCACACACTTCTTCCATGTTAAACCTCTTACTATTTTTGTGCCACCGCCTTTTCTTTAAATTATACTTAACAATTTGATATATATTTTTTCCCTTGATTAACTAACACTGTTTTTTTTTTTTTTCCTTTTTAAATCTTAGAAGGACTTGGATCCGAAATGCTTAAGCTATGAAAGAATATCATCAGGTGAAAGCTCACCAACCACTCTCTCAGAGAATAGCCCCAAGAAGCCCAATTTGGAGTTCACTTTGGGAAGGGCAATTTGATAATAATACACATATATATATTTTCTTTTCAAATTAGTCCTTCTCTCAGTACTAGGTACTAGTTATTTTAAATTCATTATCAAGTATGTCTCTGAAGAAGGGTCCCGGAGCTGGGAGAGATGAGAATCAGGTACTCAGCAGAGAAAATCAGCGGAAAAAGAAAGGAAAGTGAAAGAAAAAAAAAAGAAAAAAAAAAGAGAGGGAAAAGAAAAAAAGGAAGGAAGAAAAGTAAAAGGAGAGCTAAAGAAAGACAAGGAGACAAGAAAGACAGAAAGCAACAAAAGGAGAAAAGGGTGAGAAAAAAAAGCACGTCCTTCCTATCGATTGCAGCTGTGAGATCCAAATCAACATATTATATTCCTACGTAAATATATGAAATCTAATTGATTTTGTATGTTTTTGGCACTTAGAGAGAGATAGATAGAGAGAGAAAGAGAGAGAATGTGAGAGAGAGAGAGAGAGAGAGAGAGAGAGAGAGAGAGAGCTTTAACTATCTTATTAAAGTATGGAAGTGATCCTTATTCCTTGGTAATTGTAATGGAGCACTTTACATTTCATGAAATATTTTTGTAATTTTTTATTTCACCAGAGGACTTGTGGCTCTCTAATATTCATTCCTAGGCACTTTCACTTCACATGCTTTTTACACTTTATGACAAATGAAAAAATTAAACGAAAAAAGAAAGAACCTAAGGATATAAACTAGAAAAGGCTGGGAAATAAAGACATAAGAAAGATGGGGCGAAAATTACAAAAGAACAAAAGAGCAATTGCAAAAGGATAATTTGAACACACTTTTTTATACCCATTTGGAAAAAAAAAAAAAATTCCTATCCATGCATGTAGTCAAGCATCAAGCTTTAGTGATCTCAATTAAGCAATTTATATGTTTGTTTTATGCTTTTTAGATTTATTATTATTTCCTTTGCAATCTAGTCAAGTCCCACTTGTGGACTTTGATTAAATTCCTTTTCCTTTTCTTTTTATCAAAAATAAATTTTCTCCTGCCTCACATGTGATTTTAAAATGCAGTAAACTTTGCTAGACATCATTTGTTATCTGTTGTTAATCACTACACTACAATAAACAAGGTTTTTTTTTTTTTTTTGCAACAAAAAATCATCACAAAACACCAAATGTCATTGCAAAAGCCTTTTAATGTTGCTGCAAATGCATTGTAACTAATAATTGGTCGAAAATAGGTTATTTACAATGACAAGCCATGATCATAATTATAATAGCGATGATAGTAATTTTACCAAAAATAATTTTTCTTTTTCTTTTTACAATAGTGATGACAATGACTTTGATTAAAATCCTTTTCCTTTTTCTTTTTACCAAAAATAAATTTTCTACTGCCTCACATGTGATTTTAAAATGCAGTAAATTTAGCTAGGCATCATTTGTTATTTGTTAATAATTATTATACACTACAACAAACAAGGTTTTTTTGCATCAATAAAAAGTCATCACAAAAAATCGAATGTCATTGCAAAAGCCTTTTTTATGACCATATGTCATTGTAAATGTGTCATCACTAATAACTAGTAACAAATATATTATTTGCGATAATAAATTGTGATTGCAATTACAATAGCAATGACAATTATCACTAAAGATTCATTGTATTTATGTTATCGAGAGTTCTATCAAGTTGACATAGTATCATTTTTTATGACGATAAATTCAAAGAATTTGGTCAAAAATATGTTACTGATACTGAAGTGGTATCACGCTTTTGCAATTACATTTGTTGTTGCAAAAGTTTTTTTTATTTATATTAAATTTTTTAAATATTGTAATAGAATTAATTTTGATAATTATTATTTATTAATTTGTTATTTTTATTAAAAAATTTTATTATTATATATTTAAATTCAAAATTAAATATAAATTATCGAATTGCAATAATGCTAATAGATTATAATATTAAAAAGACAAATGATAATAAAACATCTCATTAAAAAAAATTCAAACATTATAATGTAAATATAATGTATAAAAATATAAAAAAGTCTAGATAAAAAACAACAACAAACAATCTAATTCCTAAATTGGCAACATCACTAAAGTCGTCATCATTGTCAGGGGTAGTATTTAGAGGAGGTAAAGGACTTAGAGAGACATAAGGCCCAAGGGGAGTAATGGGCGGAAACTGGATATTTTAGTGCATCCAGGCCGTAAACTCATGCATCATCTTTTAACTCTCTTATAACTATATGCTTTACTTGTATTGTCTTTGCAAATATTGTTTTATATACGAGTCAACACACGTTGAAGATGTTCTGTCTGAGTGGGACCTAGAGGATAAAGAAGCGCCAGAGGGAAACCTTTATGAGAGTGTGAGGCCTATTCTAATCCTGTATCCTATACATATACCTAAGACCTGCTCCATAATTCTCTCCTCATTTACTAAAGATTGCTCAAATAAACCAGAAGTAGACTGTATCCTCTAAGTTTCTCTCTCCTCCTTTATCATATGCTACATAAAATAAAGTAAATATATGCTATAAATAAATAGACTAATTTTAATAAATAAAGATGATATTAGGAAATAAAAATACTTATAAAAGTCTACTCAGCTCGGGGGTTAACCTAAGTATCCTCATGACGATGCATGTTGCCTCAGTTATCTACCACAGACCCGTGTTTGCCTATCTAACAATATGAATGTGTTAGTATGATATATTCTATTACCAAAATTAACTTTTACATTGAATAAAAAAAAAAAAAAAAAAGCTTATTAAACTTCTTCTGATGATGCTTAGAGTATGACTTTTAGTTGTTATGATTATTTTTGTTTGTTTCTAACCTTTTCTATTTATAATTATATTCAGCATTAGTAAATTTAAAATTATTATATATAATAAATCACCAACTTAGCAGACCAATAATTATTGAAACTTTCAGACATGAACCTATCGCAGTAAAGACCCTAATGATCCTCATTCCTGAGGTTAGGAGTGGGTTGGCTTTAATTGCCTTTTTGTTGGATGCCCTACTAAGATTTTTAAATGATTATAGAGGTCACTCTTTCAGTTCTTGTAGTATTTGGCTACCTCCCTATCAACCATAGATCGGAAGATGCTGTCTTCATAGTTGTAACTGATATTAAACAATTTCTACAACATGCATTCAACATGTTAAGTAATTTTATTATGTTTAACTTTAGCAAAAAATTATGACAATGAAATTAAATGAATACCAACATATGTTTTTGAATCTATTTCTTGTATTAGGGGTTTACATCTTTCCAGACATTATGAAACAACTCACATATATCTCTAGTATAAATACCAATGGTACTATCAAACCAGGGACCATGATTACCAAGTGCCTTATAGGTGTCTTTGTCCTCGTCAAATTTGAGGATGATCTTTTCCATCTTTTGTCACCTTTGCTTCGATTTCATAACCTTTTTTTTGTAGAAATTTTGACAACATCTCCCTTTAATTCTCCTAAGCATACTATTAGATACATACCCAAAGAACAAAGGAAGACATATTAAAACCTCTATGAATGATATGATTGAAATTGAATGACAAACACATAAAATATAATACTAAATTATCCAAACAGGACAATTCAAGCATCAGTTACTACAAACCGCTCATCGAACGAGTCTAAGGTTGATTCATGCATTTACATGCAAAATGCAAATCAAAGGTTATACCCATACACTTTTTTTTTTTTTGGTGACAATCCAATCATATATCACATCCATATTAATTTATTAAATCATTGATTCTTAAATTTAAATTTTCATGTCCAATTTATATATCTCTTCTAATTAATTAAATTATTTTTCTTAATAAGTTCAAGATTTTACATAATTATTATTTCAACTTTTTAATTAGTGTAACATATATCAACAAAATCACACAACATTACACTCTCAACATCTTTATTAAAAAGGAAAATACAACCATAATCACAATCAACATAACCACCATAACAACATATCACAATCCATATACAACCACATTAGACAAATTTTTCAACATTTTTCATTAAACCAAACCACATTATCATTTCAAATAAAAAAAGAAAAAAGAAAACTATTAACAAATGCAATCTATACTCACTAGAACCTGGGGTTGGAAACAGGTGGTGATAGAGGCAACAATGACTGGCAGCGGCAACGATCGAAAAGCGATAATAATAGGCGGTGATCAATCGTATAAGGGGGGAGAAAAAGGGAGAGAGTGATGATGGAACTAGAATGTGCAGGCAGAGGTGGGGGAGGATAGGCAACGACGGTGGCAATTGGAATGGTTTTTTCATGGCAAAGTGATATTTTTAGGCAGATTTTTGAGGGTTTAGGAATAGGTTTAGGAAAGGGAGAGAGGGAATTTGGGAAAGGGAGAGATAGAGATTTTGAAGGTTTGGGAAGGATTTCAAGTACGGACGAGGAGAGAATCCAAGAGAGGCTAAGAGGAATAATGGGGTAAATGGGAAATAAGAGGACTCTGTGCACTGTTAGAAATAGGCTTTTAGCGACGACAATATGTCATTACCAAAAAAATCATGTGGCCACTAAAAAAGGATAAAACGACACCATATAACCACTTGTCATTAAATTATTCCAAGAATATTCTCAAAATAATCCATAAATAATATTAGCAATAATATTTTTTCAAAGTAGTTGCAAAAAATTTTTGGGAAACAGCCAAATATTCTACCATTTTTTTTTGTAAAATATTAAATTTCTCATGTGTTTGCGATAACATGTCATTACAAATACTCTCACAATTAATAATTTTGACCAAAAAGATAATTAAATATGGGATATTTATTGGGAAGTTCTTGGAAAAGTTTTTTGCAACAACATTTTTTTCATGATGTCACAAATAATTATAGGGAAACCGTCAAAAATTTGTAACGATGTATCATTATAAATAATCCCTCAAATAAATAGCTTCATCTCGTCAATGCCATCTGTGTTCAACCATTATTTACAACAACATCATCATCACAAATAACACCCATGTCATGTTCCGTTTGACGGCAAAACAATATTTACGATAACACATTATCACAAAATATGTATGGCCAATTTAATAAATATTTATTATGATACATTGTCTTTAATTATCAATTTCATGCGACGACATATCGTTGCTTAAAGTAATTGGGACTACAAATCTGATATAAACAAACAAAGATTATTTACAACGACATGTCATCATAAATAACCTAATATTAGCTACAACAGTTATCGTCACTATTAGTGTTGTCTTTAATGACCATGTTTGTAGAAATGACATATATGTATATTTTATATGATTAATCAGACAAAAAGATAATATGCCAAAGTTTCTGAAACTTTTATGTGCACTCATCAAATCTTGAAGAGTTGTTCCCATGATATATGATTACCTTTGTCACTTTAAATTTAGCAAGGATAAAGCTAACTAATTTGGACTGTCATACTTTGCTTTTCAAAGGGAAATCATATATGTAAGCAATTTGTAATTTAATTAAATGATGTTTTACCTCATGAAAGGAAGCTTCCGTAAAGGCTGTGACAAAGAGTAGCACTTATTGATATTTAAGCGCGAAAATTTCACTTTATGTTTTCTTTGTGATAATTAATGGTTAATAATTACTTCGTAACCAATTGAGTTATGATATCAAACACAACTTTGCGATTAAATTGTTTGCTTTTACAGAAAAGGAGATAAATGAATCTGTTAAAGGGAATCAGCTTGCTAAATTTAGGAAAGCAAGTGATAATGATTTCAAGAACTTCTTTTAAAAAAGAAAAACGAGGACTTATTCCAATGATCACTTTTTTTCTTCTTTTCATTTTTGCAAGGCCAATTGATTGTTAGAATTGCACCCCAATCCCTAATATACAAGAGCAAATAAGGCAATGAGAAACGATAAACACAGTACAAATAAAATTTATAGTAATTCACACTTAACGTGATAATTATGTGAAATGACTTTTGTAATCACAAGATTTATAATGATTTACGCAAAATGTGAGACTTCCGTACCTCCCAGTACTTTATCTTGGTTGAATCAACGTGAACATGTATAGGTTTCCCGGGTAATACTAGCTAGCTATGGACCTTCAGGAATTGTGGTGGTTTCATCAAAGGTTATATTGGAATTAATGTAATTATAGCTATGTGGTAGGTCTTTTTAACTCCTTTACTAGTTCAATACCCTGGCCTTACCTAAATAAACGGAGTCCTGTTTCTCGTGATGTCATGTTAGATGATTATTTGTCGTGGTAGATTAAGACTCCAGATTTTATTGCTCTTTTGGTTAAGAGCAATGCCTTATTATATCGTTTTTAAGTTAGAATGTGTTTTTAATTGGTGTTTGTTTCTGATGTTTGGTTGTAAAATACTAGCGAAGATACTCCTTTTTCCTTTCTTGGCTTTTCCCATTGGTTGTACATGAAGGCATGGTTTTGGCTTTTCAGATTTTGCTTGTAATAGGTAATTATTAGTTTGTTGTTTTTATTTGTTCTAGTTGTTTCCTTTATATATGAATGGTGATTTTTTTAGTAGTTTCTGACATTTAGGTCATTTTTCATTTTTTTTATTAATAATATTAATAGGTAATAACTAATATGAGCATAGGATGGGGGTGAGTTTCAATTTTAGTTGGGATATATTAATTTATCCTGATACTAGTTGTACTCTCTCACTATTTATTAAGCATTTGAATAAAAGGTTTATTTTTAAAATAAGAAAAAGTTTTGTAAATAATTATTTGTTTCAAGTTTTTTCATTATTTTTCTCATTCTGGAAAAAGAAATGAATTTTTTTTTTCAAATATGTCTTTTACAGTAAACTTTAGAAGAAAAAAAAAGGAATCTTTTTTAATTCTCTCACAACACATTTCCCAATATTGTTCCTTTTCATTCCAAACAACTTTTTGTTTTTTTTTTAAAAATTACACATTCAAATATCACCTCATTTTTAAAAACTAAAAGACTTTTGCATCCGAAATAAGAAAATTTTCCAATCTAAAAATGGACCTCCCATCCAAATGAGGGAAAATATCAGAGAATAAGTAAATTATTATCTGGTGATCTCAAATGGTATTACAAACTTATTCGTCTCCTTACCAGTCTCAAAAACACAACTACTTACCATTTATACAACAAAGATTAGGATGGTTAATGCGTGATTCAATCAATGTCTGTCAACTCAAACCATATGTTCTAATATCCTTTAGCTCGGTAATGCTGCATTTTGCTTCTTTTTAATATATGATTACAGTAATTTTAAGACCAGTGCGCTCAATTGCATAGTAAAGCATAACTTGGTTCACTTTTTTCAACCATTCCCAACATTTCAAATATTTTCATTTTACATTTTAAATTACTGTTTGGAAATCAATATTTGAAATACTATAAAATAATACAAAATGTTGTCATTTGCAGCTTTTAAACAAAATTCTAAATGTTAAGAGTCAACTTTTTGTAATATGATTTTTTTTTTTATAGTACTAAATGTTTCCATCCTAAATATTTCCCCCAATTGGAGACTTTGTTTTTGGGGAATAGCCAAGCAAATATTTCAATGTGATTAGTTTATTAAATATGTTCTCGTATTTGTTAAATTAGAAAAACAATAATTTTTTATTAAAATATCCATCCGTTATTGATAACATTTGTCAATAAGTTAGTCAGTTTTTAGCTGATATCATAATTTACTAATTAATCACTGGTTTATAGAATTGATAAATCAGCATGTCAATTAATTTAGTGCTCATCTATCATTTTCCTAACAAAAAAAAAATATAAATCAGCCATTTTTTTTAATTTAAAAAGGTGACCAAACCGGCCATTTTACCTAATTTCTCATATTTAGAAGCTACAACATAAAAAACCAAACTAAAAGCTGATCATATAGAATCAATAGGCGTACGATCGATATCTTTTCTAGATTTTTTTTTTTTTTTTATATATATATATAATCAGTGACTTGATGACTACAAGTTAACCATGCACTTCTAAAATGTAATTCGTGAGCTTCTATCCCCCTCTTGAATATGTGGCATAAATCCCAATATCTACCAATATCCACATATACGTAGATACATACATATATATTTATGCCCGTGCGTGTCTATATAGAGTATGAATTATTTATATACACCCCAATGTCGGTAGAGTACTATTGAGTACAAACGAAGACACTGGAAAATGTCGAATCAAAACCAACATTAACAATGTCAGGAGCCCCACATTGCTCCCTTGATGAGCCAACAGTTGAAATTTCAATGATGCATATACATACATACATACATATATATATATATAAGAGGTGTGTGACATTGAAAAGTGGCCCTTGAGAGCATCAAAACCAATAGAACAAACAATGAGATTCCTTCGAAAACTTTGTTCTCTAGTAAGCTGTTTCATTCTCTTAGTACAAAATGCCAGTCCCTAATTGGCATATTCTATAGGCCAAGTTGATGCTCATTTGTGAAAAATAATTGATCTCCGGTCTCCTAATGACGCATTACAATCATGATGGATATATCTCTACACTAATTGGTTCTTTTTTAATCATCAATCACATCAAACACATTCCTCAGCATTGTGATCAAACAGTTCAGTGCAACTTATAACTACATTCGGATAATATATTTACATATTGTCATATATATATATATAATAGAGAAAACCTTTCATATATTTTATTGAACTGTTGCATCCCATCCTATATCTTTAAGAATGTTGTATTATCCTCCCATGTTTTGAAAATCATATCAAAAGGCTACCATCCCCTACGTACATTTTTTAAATCATGTTAAAATGCTATCCACAAATCAGGTTAAAAAATGAAAACTTTTTAATGATATTTATAAAACATAAAAATAGTGAACTCCTTTCGCCTTTGTGAAATTCAAAAAGTGGAACACTAACATTTTGATAAAACACAGAAGTTTGTTATTACCCACAAAATTAAATTAAATTAAATTTCTATAATTATTTTCAATTTTCAACAACATAATTTGGTTGAATTTGGAACCTGTATAAAAGATCTCAGTCTGCCATAAAATGTAATTTTCAACCATTTTTCTTCCCAAAATGAGTGGAGGACGTAATAAAATGAGTGGAGGACGTAATAAAAAGGTCGATCTTCTTTATGTAATTTTGTGACTAGATATAGGAATGGGAATTTCACATAATATATAGTTACTCTAATGTTCACATATATCGGTAAATATCATTGTTTTATAATACCTATATGATAAGATTAGACGGTTATAATGAGAGTAATTAACCAAAAACAATTTTACATTTACTAAAATACACATTTATTCTATAGTCACATAATATATATTTACTCTAATATTTATATATTGGTGAGCATCATTGTTTTATAATATCTATATCATATGATTAATAACTAATAATACTAGTAGAAAAGAAAGATTTCACGACTGTTTTTAACTGTCGTAGAAAGCTATCATAACCATTTGTTAACAATCATAGAATCCACGATCATAGAAAGTAAAAGATTCCATAAATGTTTTGTAATAGTTATGATTTCTTTATTTTCCACGATTGCTTGCTGACGGTCGTAACAAATAGTCGTGGAAAGCTTTATTTTTTTAATAAAGTCTTTCCATGACTATTTTTAGAAAACAATCATAGAATTTAACATTCCACTACTATTTTATTCATAATAATTATGGAAAAACGGTTGTGAAAAGTCTATTTACCAAAAAAAGAAATTTTTGGTTTTCCACAACTGGCAAATCTTATGCATTATCAACACAAGCCAAAATTTGAAATAAGAAATTAAAATTACATTACAATAATTATTTACAAATTAATACACAAATGTATAATATTAATTACAAAATTTATATCCATTCTCTCATAACCTCACTTCATATCGCATAAAGTTTATTACAAAACATGTCCATTCTCTCCTAACCTCACCAATATCATCACCGGTATAAGATTCCTTAGTCTGAAGCTTAGATAATGTATGAACCACTAAAATTATTTCAAGCATATAAGTTAACACAAAAAGACTGCATTCGACATTACGTGATTGTTAAGGACATTTGATAGTTTTAATCAATGTTTTATAACTTCATCGCCTTATTTGCTCTAATCCAACTACAATCTTCTAATCATTAAATGTCCTAACAATTTAGAAAAGTGCAAACCAATTTAGTAAGTTTTAATTTAAACAAAAAAAAATATAATGTATCGCATGTAATTTAAACAAAACTGTACTTACTACTTAATTAGGTTTTGAAAATCATCAAGTGATTCATTTTCAGAGTATCAAGATATATCACCAAGTCATCCTAAGGATCAATAACTGCTACCATCCAATGTGCACTTATATTATAGGGCATAAGATAAAGCCTTTCTTTTAGTGCATTTTCCAGAGCGTGTTAAATATTATCAACTCATTCACTAATGTCAGCATTGTAACTTGGACTCCTTGAGACCAGTAACATAAGAGATGGAGAAATAAACCTAAACCATCAATCAAGGCCTTTTTTGGCATAATGTTCTGCTAAATAGTTGCAAAATAATTTAAAAAATTGTTGCGAAAAAAAGAAAAAACAACATAAGATTAATAAAGAAAAATAAGCATAGCATAAAAGTAGATTTATTATCTGATATATTCTAGTATACTATTTGCATTGATTTCTTTAAATTTAATTTAAATGATATACATCCTCATACCCAAGATAAATAGGCATGTCAGTACTAGTAATAGCCTTTTGTATTAAGCATTATATCTGTACACTTGAATTATTGTGCATAAAAAGCCAATAGTTTTAACTCTATGGGGATGTCATTAAAGTTAAACAAAGGTAATTGTTATTCCATATTATGTTGTTGTACCTCAGGTTGTGACTTACAATGATATACATCCTCACTCTCTTTTTTATGCCTCTATTTACATTGGTTACATGGTTAGGAACATGACTAGGACCTTGACTGGCCTTCATCAAAGAGTTTTCTAGGTCAATTAAGCTTTTTGGCTAGGCAACAAACCCACCAACAGCCTCTTCCATTATTGCTGCATTATTTGTTAGAATAAGTAGGGTGGCATTGTTTATTTTCAGCATAATAATTGTCACACGTACATTCTCCTCACTTAATGCAATCCCATGGACTCTATTAATTGCAACGCTTTGTCGAGTGCAACAAGCCTATGTCTACTATTAACTAAATCATCGAGGAAAAGGTTGCATTCTTGACTTGCATTCGGTGTGGGTTGCAGATCTGAAACCTCAGGTTTTCTTTCATTGATGGTACACTAGCTTTGAAGCTATTTTGTTGGTCAATAGTAGATAGAGCATCATTCTTAACCATTACTGCAACACCCTGCCTTGCACACAGATCCCTAATAGATTTTTGCAACTCTTAAAGCTGGCATATCAAAACCACACTTCAACATTCGATCTAGAACCGGACAAGCTAAAGTATTGGGATTGGCCTACAAACTTCGACTAACCATACACGCTACCTGAACATTTAGGATTGCCCACTACCTTGGTCAACTTGTTGTCATTTTTAACTAAATCAAAATTACCTTAAAACTCCTAGAAGTTCTACTCCTTTTGTATAGAATAAAAACCATGTCACAATCTTTAAATAGTAATACATTAAAGAGACTATATTTAACAATAATTTAAAATTTTAACTTACTAACTTTTCAAAAATATAATAAATTGATTTATCCTTAAACCCTCCAATGAGTGGAACCCACTATTACACCCACAACACATCTCTTCGAGGATGTATATATATTTTATGGTTAGAAAACATATAGAATAATTTATTGTACTTATATACTTATTATAGAGAAAATACAAACTAAGTAATTTACATACCTCTTTTTGATCGAATTTCCCATATCCATCTTGACATCCCCCTAATCTATATATGTTTTTCTTTCTTAATTCACATCCTTTTTTCAATAGTAGTTGACATTTCAACGAATGGTTATTTTAAATGAAATTGATTCAATCATCCTCACTTACGGAAGGATAGTTTTCTATTACTTTAAGACGTCAAATAAACACACTTTCTTCATAAAGACAACGGTCAACAAAAGTTATATACAGATCATATCGATATTGTTTTCAGCTAAACCACATGATTTCATAACTGCTTTTTCAAACCTAGAATTCACAGTGAAAAAAATTATGATTTCTGTCCAAACTCTTAATTTATTTGAAACTAAATCACCAGTTCTATAATCAGCTATCCAAGTAGGAATATGCTTTGGAGCAAGTATCCCAATCTGACTCATAAGTTCATCACCCTCTTTCCCTATCGGTTGATATTTCAAATCAAATTCTACTTTAATTCTTTCTCTCCTTTTTCAAACTTGATGGACTTATTTCAATAGAGTCGCTATTCACTTACCATTAGATTTGAGATCAAATTCAACCTTTTTCCATGGTTTTCCATGTTTAGAGGTCCTTAAAACACTCTCATTCTTCTCTTGAAATATTATAAATCAATCTAAACCAAGTCCTAAACCAATTACCACAAAAAAATAAACACAAAATCATAACCCAATAATTAACTCTTATTTAACTAATTAACATTTTATCAAATCTTAAACAATATACCAAAGTAATAAACACATATCCACATTCAAGTATTTTCTTAAATACCTAGTATGCAAAATCAAAGTTCACCAAATCGCAAACATAACACTAAATTATGCATCAAACATTCAACAAAATACCAAAATGACAACATATATTCAAAACTCATTGAAAACTTTTTTTTTTTTTTTGGCAAAAATCACATTAACCAAAACACATACCAACATTCATGCATTTCATCTAATACCTAATATGGAAAATCAAAACTAAAACAAATTTCAAAAAAACATTATACCAACATTCACCAAACAAATTCAATGATGTTTTTCAAAAACCTATATTCATAATATCAACTAAATCACAAAACAAATTGACACATTTTCTTTAAATTCATACCCATATTAACGAACCCAAAACACGCATTTTTTTCCAAAAATGATATGTACCTAAACATTTTCTTTAAACTCATGCTTACCCAAGTTGCCCGAGTGACAAAGGAAGGCGACGGAGTGGCAGTGGATGAAGTGGCAGTGGCTTTGTTAGGCAGTAAGGCGGCGGGTCCAAGGCATAGGATGGCGGTATGACCAAGGAGGAGCGAGGGAGAGGCATCAACGTCAGCGGTGCAAGGAAAGAATAAAAAGGGAGTGGTGGCTCCAAGGAAAAGAAGAAAGAAAGGGATCAAGAAAGAAAGGGGTGAGTGAGAGAAATTTTGAGTGAAATGGAAAGGTTGTGGGTTTTAAGAAAAAAATTAAAAAAACAAAAACAAAAACAAAAATAGGTCGGCGTTTCCAAAATTTTCATGGTATCTCTAAGATACTATGATCATTTCTATAGCAAACAATCATGGTATCATTTTTTAAAATTATTTATTTTTTCAGTTTTCTTCCTATAGACAGCCAATCCCATGTGTTATCCATATAATGGCCTAGATTGTACATTATTAATTCATGCAGTCATCAAACACAAATAATAACAACAAAATTCTTAATTTATAAAATTAATTAATCAACACGTACATGTTCATAAATAAAATTATTAATATAATTTACATAAATGTAATAGCATATACAAAATTAAATGTTCTTTTTTTTTATTTGGTTTTTCAACACATATCCATTTGACATCTAAATGCAGCAAGTGGAAAACATCATCATCAAATTGATCAATCTCTTTATCCAGTGGGAATCCCTCCGTGAAGGATGGAATGTCAGTGTAATATTCCTTATCTTCTTTGCCAATATAAATCATTCTTGACTTCATCAGTACAACTAAGGATAACTCTAAATTGTCAAGATTCCTAGTATCAAAACTTGGATTGCTTACGATGCCATAATAAAAGGATTATTTTTGTATCCCAATCTCCTAAAGTGTAACATTTAATGCTGTCAGAATCAATCTTAACATAATTATAGTTGGCCTACTTACATTTAAAGAGTGTTATTTACAAATTATAATAATCAAGTTCCCAAAATTTCTTTCATGAAATCATAGTAATCCATGGTACCATACACCAGATTATTGTCCTTTGTAGAGGAAATATGCATAATCTTAGCACGAAGGCTCACAATACTATTTTGGACTAGATGATTCTAATCTTTTTTGTGAGTGACAAAAGTATAGCTATTGATACAATATGATATATACCTTGTAACTATTAATGATGATCCCCTAAATAACTTCATTAAGTCTTGTAAAAGGCCAGTTTTTATAAATATATGTCTTCTTATTTACTCCCAAAATGTCCAATTGTGTTCACTATACAATCATTTTTCACTTCTTCCTCTTCTTGGATTAGTATATCTTAATTTATTTATATAAACAGAAATGAAAGGCTCTATTAGCCTAGCATTATGCAAAACATAAAGAATTTCTTCTTGGTGTTCAAATAACCGATGAAGGAATAGAGATGGAAAGTCTTTTTGACTCAATATTTATTGTCCTTGGCAAACCTATTGACTTCACATTAGACAAATATATATAGTAAAATTCAGCTAATTCCTCTATTATTTAGTTTTCTATTATACATCCCTCCGACCTATTACAGTTCTTCACATGATCCTTTAAAACATTTTTGTACCTTTCAAAAAGATACATCCACTTCAAATATACTGGTCCACACAGTTTAACTTCTTAAACTACGTGCACCATTAGATGAATTATTATGTCAAAAAAGAATGGTGGGAAATACTTCTCAAAATGCATAATGTTATCACTAACTTTGACTGTAGCAAATCTAACATAAGTGGATCAATTACCTTAGAGCATGCCGAATTGAAAAATGAGCATAACTTAATAATTACGAATCTTACATCTTTTTCTAAAACTCTTCGTAAGGCAAGAGATAATAATTACTGTATCAAGATATGAGAATCATGCATTTTCATTCCAATAAGCCTCAAATCCTTCATCGATACTAATCCATTAAAATTAAAAGAATACCTATTTGGCACTTTTATGAAAGTAAGCTATTCACAAATCTTTTTCTTTTTTTGTCTTGATAATGTTTACTTTACCAAAGGTAAGTAAATGCCATTCCCTCTTTTCTCCTAGAGCAAATTAGGCTTAATCTTTATCTCTTTAAGATCCAACCATGTTTTTTCACTATCTTTAGTTTTATTTAGAATGATAAGCAACGTGCTCGTTATCGATTCACAAACTTTATTTTCAATATGCATAACATGCAAGTAATGGCGAATATAAAGTGACTTCCAATATAGACGTTCATAGGAGATTGGCCTCTTCTTCTAAGGTCCATCAATCACTAAATTCTTATATTTTTCATTTTCTTTTCACCAAAACTACATTCATATCTTTAATTATCTCAAATATATTTTCTCCCATCAAAACCTAATGAGGGGCTTTTTCTTCAATATTGCTATCAAAAACCTTTTTTTTTTTTTTTTTGGTTTGTGGTATCGATGGTTCTTTGGTAAGAATCTTCTGTGACCAAAGAAAACAGTTTTCTTATACTTTTTCAACAAATTGGAAATGTGTCCTTCATATAAAAAGGGCAACCCATAGAACTCCTTACCGCTTAACCGAATAGGTTACCATGTGCGGAAAGTTATTAATTGACCAAATCAACATTGCATGGAGTTTGAATGTCTCTTGACGGTAAAAATCTCTCATTTCTATCTCATTTTCCCATAAGCTTTTTAAATTATCGATTAATGGTACCAAGTCATTCTTCAGTTACTGAAGACCGAAGATCAATAAAGTCAGCATCAAGAACTTCTACTTCATATACAATTTTGGAGGGATATTATAGTCGACAAGTATGATTGGTCAAGTACCGTGCCTACTACTCATATTACTATATGGGTTCATATCGTCCATCAACAAAATGAGATATAGATTCTTTGGTCCATACTAAAATCTAGATAAGCAACATCAAAGGTTTTCAACTGTGGTGAATCGGCATCAACATGTTTATCATGGTCAACATGTTTATCATGATAAATTACCACATTTGGTATTTACAAGTAATCTCACATGCACATAAATGTGATCTAACCTTATCAATTGAATGAAATCTATAATTTTCATGTTCAACACAAAGACAACGAATCTTATCACTTTCTATATGAGTTTTGAAAAATGACGAAAATTCTTCAACACGATTTTCATATCTTTTACTCAATATATCAAGCTACATCCATTTTCTATCCATATGCAACCCCTAAATTGAAAGATCATAGTATTCAATAATCAATTTTTTAGAATCAAACAAATAGCCAGGCTTTCGAAATAATAATACAAATACTCATCACCCAACAATCTCAAAAAATAAAACTATAATGACAATAATAAGGTAAAAATAATCAAAAATATTAATGATCACTTATAAAAAAAAAGAGCAGACAGAATGGTAAATGTAATAGAGACAAAAAGAGTGGAGGGGCTACTTTCTGCGGCAATTCTGACTGCTACAATTTTAGTTTTTACAAAATGAAATCTAAGGTTGTGAATAAAAGAAGTTATTGACGAAGAACTTCCATGACTGTCAAATAGAAAGTCAAGTTTTTATGACCATTTTTTAAAAAACAACCATGGAATCCACAACCGTTAGGAAAACAATCGTGAAATTAGTTGATTCTACAACTATCTTTGAATTTCATCTCCCATGTCATGTTTTTGACACACTTTTCACTATCTTTTTTTTTTTTTTACAGTAATGGAATTTCAGTAGTAAAATCTAACTATATAATTGTGTGAATTGTGTAGCTGACCAAAAATATTTTTATATTAATTAAGATACGTATTTGTCTCTATATCTTAGACAGTAATCACGTATAAAGGTTTATATATATATATATATATAACCATCGAAAACTCATCTGCACGTACATATATATCTACTACACCAAGTGCAAGAACAAAACGACAAAAAATTAAAGAAGGTCCACGGGTGGAAAAAATTATGAAGACTCTGATGTCCTCACCTCCATAATGGAAAATATGGTCCATATATATACACATAAATATATAAATATATATATATTATACATGCTTGAATTGTACAATAATGAAATACTTTTCACTTCCTGCTAATTATTCTCCATTGAAATGACAGCTACTGAACTGATCAAAAACCATATAGAGTGGGTCACTCTGGGAAACAAATATAAATAATTAAATTAAAAAAATTTGATAAAGTGATTCTCTGTTTGACAAATAAATTCATCCTGGGCTTGAGCAATTATAGGTGGAATGTGAACAAAGCCTATATTCCGTGTCGGATGAGAAAAGAAGACACATAATTTGCTAAGCAAATTATTTGTTTATACGAATTATCTCCCAACTTATTTTTTGTAAGAATTAATTATTGTCTTTTCTTTTAAATTCTTCATTTTATAATTGTGATAGTTGAAAATTTCTCAATTAATTCTATTTTTATGCTATATGTACTAAACAATAATGAGGTAATTAATTTGTTTGTTAATGGTTAATATTTTTCATTGCTAGCAAATCCATATATCATAGTCTTATATATATTATAGGAAAAAAGATTAGCAAAATTTGGTGGTGTTCAAGATCTCAATTCTAATATTTTATTATTAGTTAGTGTAACAATATTTTAAAAACTTGCTATTAAAAAAATGATAACTCACATGTCAATATCAAATTAGTTTGTTATTAAAAAGTCATGAAATTAATAGAGTCAATATCCTCTACATAATTCGTAACACTTTCATTAGTTGAAACTCTTCCCTAATTATTTAGTTTTTTTTATACCTATCCACCTACATACATACATACATACATACATACATACATTACATGTAATGTATGTATGTATGTATTTATATAAAGATAGGACGACCAACAAACCATTTAAC